>JAZGTL010000010.1:9115000-14115000 GCA_037349345.1 Oemleria cerasiformis
TTGGCTCATTGAAAAGAGAGTGAAGTTACAAACCTACAATTTTTGCAACTTCATGCCAAGGTGGTAGGATCGGGGGTTGTTCAACCAGTAAGTCCCTACGGTTCATCTTTGAATTCTCAATTATCTTCTCCATTTTTATCTTGGAGACACACTTTATTGACTTCTTCTCTACTTCAACTCTGGCAGGGCCATCCTTTTCTCGAGCCAACTAAAACCTGGATTTTTGAGGACCTTCTTATGCTTCATCAACTTCCTTGAACAACGCCGATATTACTCAGCTAGACTTAAGAAGTTTCTAATTCTAGTGACATTTTGGGTACCTTCTTATTTCGGTTTTACTTCCACTTTCCTTGAATCCCCAAGGTTTTACGAAGCTGAAACTTAATGTCCTAGGACTCTCACTCCATATCACTAATACTGGTGCTTTTCAAATTTCTCAAGTGGTTGTTCATGTCCTATTCTCTTTAAAAACTGGTTTCAGGTGTTTGACATGTTCGTCTTGCCTTTTTTAATAGACCAATATGTTAGCAACGAGCACGATAACAAACTGTTCAAAATAAAGTCAGAATACTTAGTTCATCAAATCCATGAGTGTTTATGGCATTACTCAACCCATACGGTATCACTCGAAATTCATGATGACCATAACCAACATAAACAGGTGCAACTATCTCGCTATCCAACATCATGCTACCATTTCCCAAAGGCAGACATATCAGTCTTTTCCTCATAAGTTCTTGGAACTGGGTATGGTACTTCCCCTATTGTTGTTCGGATTGCATCCAAATCCCCAGAACATTCCTTGGGATTCATCGCATTAAGCAAAGAGACCACCTTCCTCTAAAGTAGTAGTTTGCAAACTTAAATGTAGCCATTTCTAGAACTATCAATAACTTCGTCCTTAAAGTTATCCCCACAACTCTATTTAGTCATCCTAGATGTCAAATCATAATTCCTTCTCCCTCTTTGAATTGTATCAATCAATCTACAAGCCGAGAACAATCTTGTGATGGTGATAGGGTTAGACTTAGTTCCTGGTACAAATATAAGCCTGGAAAGTTTTAATGCTCTATTTCATTTAACTTCTTCATCTCAAAGAAAAGCGGGCTTGATCACTCAATTGTGCATTAAAACAGCCGCATGACATGTACGTACTGGAAACAACATTCCTCATAACACTCTATCAACCACACAACTTTCACGTTTACAGTACATATTTATCAATGCATTGCCCAAGGGGCATCATTTTCAGAACCTAGCTCATTTACCACTGCCTAAATGTGCTTACCTTTTTTCTCAGAACCTTTTCTTTCAGGCATTCTTTTGCACGCACAAAGTCAACTCGTCTACCAACAAAAACAATGAAAAGATGTTACTTTCATTGCTTGGATGATTGTGATTTAAACCCACTCAATATATTCACCAAGCAGTCACACCTATACAAGTTTAAAGCTCATCACCAGGTTATCCAAACGGATAAGATTCGATTCTACCCTCTTAGACTCAATTATGCAAAATCCAAGTCATATAGTAATATCCATTTTATAATTGCTAACCACAATTGTCCTCCTCTGATTCCCTATCAACCTTGGAGTTTTAACTAGCACTTAGAAACGAATTCAAATCAACCCGAGTGTTCATCAAGTCTTGGTGTCATACATCAATCTTGTCCTTCAAATCTGTGGGCGCTTCTAATCTGGCCAAAAGTACTAGACCTAATGACCTTCCAAGATCAGGAACCATTTCCTCAACTTATTTCACAAATGATTTGACTCTTGGGTTTTAAGTAAGTTGTGCCACGCTTAAGCTCCGACCCGGGAACTCAACCGCTTTTCTCAATGGAGGGTACTCCTAAACTTAGCACTAACCCACCAAGAATTTGAGTTAATCTCACAACCCAGATTCCAACCTCATTCCTAAAATCTCTGTAGGTTCCAGAGTTTTAAGTCAACCACTCACCTCAATTACCAACACTTCACAATTAAACTCAATCCAATCTCGATCAACTAATTTCATCATGTGATTCTATAATACCTTCACAAGTACTTATATCCCTCCGTACACTTAAGAATTAGAATTCACAATCAATTTAGGTCAAATCATCAATATTATGACTCCACAAATATCCAACAATAACATCTTACCAAAGTAATAATCATTTCAATCATCACAAATGATTCTTTAACATACTCCAAGCCTAATATCACACCGAAATCTACGATTTCCAAGGCACGAAATTAGATATTAACACTTCATGACCAAGCATTCAAACACATCATACACGTATATAGGTACTTTTGGACCCGAAATGCAAGGGGAACGAATGCCTAATCATACTCAAATGTTTACTTACGTAAATTCATCAAAATTCCCCCCTGTACGCACTCATGATATCTGATAACACATAGGTATCCACAACAATTCCAAACCATCAATATTATTGAATCACAACATTTATTATTCACGATCTTCACCATAGGACCCTATGACAAACTCGATTAACTTGACTCCTTAACATGATACTAAATTATCCTTTTATATAGCTAATCCAACCACCAATATTATATCATTAAAACATCCAACAATCGAATCCATAGTCAATGACAACTTGACTTACTCAGGTTATAATCATACTTCACCCTATAACTTACTTCACTTCATTGTACCCAAGATAAATAATGTCCATAAAGTCTGTATCCTTGATAATACCCTATCACGCTACTCATAATCGAAATCGGCACTTCCAAGCCCCCTTTTTGCCTGAAAAATTGAATTAAGCACTTCCCAACAACTTCTGAATCTCCTAGCAAACACTATGGAAGGGGATTCTTTCATATTTCATTAAGGAAATGCTTCTTTGACTCCTTTGTATGGTCACTAACAACTAGGCATTACAGGCCAGTTTCCTGAACTGTCTCTCATACCCCGTTACTAACCGACTTCCCGGTCTAATATGCAAAGAATCATCATGTATTCTACTCACATAACCAGGAAGTATAAACTTATCCCGTAACCGTAATTTAAAAGCTTACAAGCTATTACGGTTTTCAGGAGATAGTAAATATTTTTCAGTTATCCAACAAAGCCTTAGTAGCAACACGAAAGAACAAGGCTACTATAACCATCCACTTTTCATGTGGTGTGTACAAAAACCTCACTAGTTTCTTTTACTATAGCAATCCCCTTCTTTGGGTACATCGAGAAGGCATAACATTAACGCAAAAATGGGCAGCAACCAATGATCATCATTCAACAACTCAGACACACGGGTGTCAATACTTCCTAACCTACTCTGATTACCAAATTGACACACTCCGACCCAGATAATATAATAATATATAATATTTGAGGTATGAGGGCCGATACATGGACCAAACAGCCCACGTGACGAAGCCCTGAAATAATATAGGAAGCATACTACAACCTACTAAAGACATATATTATTAAATATGTATATACACATCACGATTAACATCATGAGTAGTACAGAGCATTTCTATAGCAAAAACGTGCAAGATGGTTCAAAATTTAGCACTAACATTGGTGAATACAACATAGGGTCAAAAATCCATACATTAATGTAAAAACGCCGCCGCTAGCAATATCCTCCTCGAACCTTCGACTCAACGCTCCATAATTCCTGAGGGGTGAAAAAGAAAGGTGAGTGAACCCAAAAATATGGTTAGTGAAAAACAGTAGTAAAATATATATACTAACCCCTAAGTAGAAAATAGAGACTTTAATGCATATCATACACACATTTATTTATATACGAAAATTAGCCCTTCACGAAAATCAAACAAGTAATCAACGTAATACGCATTCTATGTGAATTCACATGGACATACTGTTAAGTATTCCCGGTCAAACACTTATAATCCATGACTTAGCAATAGGTTTAACGCCCACCACAATCATTCCCGATTATAACACCAAGATGTTTAACTTTCAATTCATCAGCAATGACTCATCAGCATACTCAAAATATACTAGATACTCCTTTTTGGTACGTAGCATCCAATCATCGTGTACAAGCCAACATATCAATTCACTTTTGACATCTCGATCTATCACACGCTGACAAGTCCATACCCTCAATGGTACTTTCTCAAATAAGTCCTCCCTCGGGACAATATAATATCAACACTATAATCATCTGACCATCGGTACAATAGTCGCACGAGTCACGCTCACGTGACAAGACTGGGTATCTTCGCTCTGTACCTATGACCACATGAAGGCTGGGTACGAAGCACCATCTCCACATGTCCCTTTAGGGCCCCAGAACAAGCTAGCACTATTTAACTAGTATAGAGCGAGTGCAGGGGAACGATCATGTGGAGGCTGGTCTGTGGCCTGCAGACAGGTACGATACCAGCAACTGCCGAATAGTCCATTTCTCATCAATCATCATAACGGCTAGGCATACTCCTTAAGCCCACACATAACATAATTTCATACTCATTATGACTCAATACTCTTTATTGACATGACTAGTGGCCACTAATTCACATTTCAAGACTTATAACTAGACTCAATTCACAACGAGTCACTTGCAAAAATATATGTATCATTAAAAGAAAAATTCTCGATACGTAACACGTATAGCAAGGTATTCCCTTCATCAACACACCGAGTATTCTTTTCGCCAATAATCCTAAGTATCCTAGTTTAACTTATCAGGTTACTTAATCAACTAGTTATGATACGACTTTGCATGTCAAAGAAATATCACACAATATCAAAATATCTCTTATTTCACAGTCATCCATAGACCAAGACTCATCATAACCATCAAACAATCCAAGACGTTCAAACTTAATCATATCCCATTCGAAACACGTATCCAAAGTATGTATGAAAGTTGGATACCAATTCTAAGACCAGATTCAGGTGACTAGTCACCTGAACTATGATTAAATTCCCGATACAGTCAATCAGATAATTTCAGTCACATGCACACACACCATTCACATACACCCTGTAAAGATCACAATCACACAAGTGACATTCTAAGCACTCAGAGGCTCTGTCAATGTAGGCAGCCTTGTGCTAGTTCTAAGTGATAGTGTGTGAGCATAGGAATTATCATCATTCAATAACAATAGCAATAATTCAAAGTAAACAATATAAACACACAAAGCTTGATACCCAGAAACCTTACTGAAGGTAAAACTGGGGGTCTCTCAGCTGACCAGGCAATCCAATAATCTCAGTGTTCAATACAAGGTAAACTCATGCTCAAATCTTCTAGACTAATCTAAAGATGCAGCATTACCTTGTGCAACCCTGAAATTAAGTAAATCAACTAAGCTCCTTTGTGCATCATTCTTTGCGGCAGCTCAAGCAGAATCTGATTCAAACTAGTGTATACTCGGATACACTCGATGAAAGCCAAACTTGAATAATTTATCAATCCAAGTTCATCAAGCCATAATACTTGATGAACCCAGATGAAGAAGCAAAGATTAGTGAAATTTCGAAGAAACAAAGTTCAAAAACGATTTTAGAAACTCATTGAAAAACCTCAGATGTTGAAATACGATTTTCTCAATTCAAAGCCAACAGATTTTGATAAAAATGTTTTGTATATCAATTCAAAACATAAATCTGTTTATGAAAAACATTTTCTCAAAACCTACAAGAAATTCAATCCATGATTCAGTACCATCCCTGAAAACGCATGGAATTGAAGATCGAAAAGAAATCGTTCTATTTTTCGCACACGCACAGTGAGCCCTCACAGATCACAGTGATATACCAAAATCTATTAGCCCCAGCTCTAAACGCGCAGCTTTGTGCGACAACGTATATTCAAACTTCAACAAAAATACCTTTGACTCAAAAGCTCAGTAAAAAGTTGTAGCAGTAAAAATAAAAGTTAAAATTCAACTAGTCATTTGCTGCACTGCCACCTCTTGAAAATTTCCTCTTCAATATATGGTAAATGAAAGCAATGACTAAGTCCAGAGTTTGAGCATAAATCAAATTACATAGGGAGAGGCAAAGCCAATTACATCAATCATTCCTAGAAACAAGAACTAACAATCTCCCCCTTTGGCTTTGCCTCATCAAAAACCATTCACTCAAACCTAGAACTAAACTCACTCTTCCCAAACCAGATATGCAGCAACTTCATGAGACTAAACATGCAGACAGAAAAGCTAACAACAAAACATAATACCAAAAGAGCAGAACATAAACTCATAGCAGAAACCACACATAAACCAAAGTTCACAGTTCAAATAAAATAGGACAAGTAATGAAAAGTTTAACATCACAAAAGCCAACACATAAACCAAAGTTCATAGTCCAAATAGAATAGAGCAAGTATAAAGAGTTTGACATCACAAAGTCCACAAAGCAATGAATGACAATTTCTCCCCCATTGACAAGGAAAGCCAAAGGACCAAAACAACAACCTAAGGAACTCCCCCTTCGTTGAGCACCACGACCACGAGCATGTCCTCGCCCACGACCACGGTTAGGAGCATAAGTAAAACAGAGGAAAGCTTCTTCAACAATTTGCGTGGTAGTTTCAGTGGCCTCCGAAGCAACATTGGCAATGCGATATCACTCTTGCAGGTACGCCTCAAAAGCAGCAGTGTCTGTCATTGAGACAGAAGAGGAAACACTGATTTTAGAACTTAAGGCCATGGATCTGGTGGTGAAAGGCTCATTAGCAGGAACAATGTCATCATGAGAGTGTGAAGGCACACTAAAGTGAGAACACAGCTGAGTGATGAGGCAGGGCAATCTGAGAGACCCACCAACAGACTTGGAAAGCACATGATTAATCATGAGCCAAGCAAACGGAACTGGAAGCTTATGTGACATGGCAATTGCTACGCGGAATGCCAACAAGGTAGGGTTAGCATTGTTGGTTGTGGGAAAGAAATTGTGTCGAAGAAATGTCCAAAGAGCGTAATGAAGGGGAGACAACAAAGCTTTGCTAGGTTTGTGACCATAGCCAAGAGGCATAGCTGGATCAGCATAAGTCAGAGGCTTATAGGCATCAAATGTGACATAAGCCATCTTTTCATTAAAAAAACCCAACCACTTCAGGGGCAAAAAAGGAGGGATCAAAATCAAGGACATCACTAATGGACTTAATAGTGAAAGGAAGAGCGACACCTCGAATCACTACCCTAGTTCCCTAATAATGAGTTTAGAAGGGATATTCTCATAAAACTCACGAACTAAGGAAAGATTATATGACTCTTGTGTGGAAACAAGGGCATGAAGAGTATATTTGTCAACAAGATCCAATAAACGAAGACCGTCACGAAGTGGACAATCTTCAAACATGAAATTACGTTCAGACAGAACGGGGCATAGGGAAGAAGAATGGGAGGAAGACATGTTGTGAAGAGAAAAGAAAAATTGAATACAAAAAACACGATGAGAAGATAGAGGAAGAGAACTGAAGAACAAAAATTCAACAACATAAATAGCACAAAGAAAAACAGTGGATTGGAGGACAGCAACGACCAAATAGTAAATGCTAGAAGTAGCCGTTAGATGAGTCAAAGCAAGCAATTAATGCACATGTGATAGCAGTTTTTGAAAAAGAAACACCACCAATACCAAGACAAACTACTGTCAACACTGTCCCAAACCAAAGATGTATTAAAGCAAATAGAAGAGCAAAACAATACACCCGTGAAGAGATGACTACTAACTAACAAAAAGACAAGATGCTGAGGAAAATTGTAACTTGTGTCCAGTCAGAGCAAAAAAAGAAATAGAGATAGATATGAATTAATACACTAGTCTCTCTCAAATTCAGAAGTATAGATTGAGAAGAAGTCCTTAAACACTGAGTAAGCAATAATTTAGAGGAAATCACGGTGAAGTTGTTTACCCAAAAAGAAGTCTCAAAAACAAAAGAGAACCAAAAAACCCCAAAAAGAATTTGAAAAAGAAAGGAACAAAGTACCAACAACAAAACTAAGCACACTGTTATTCATATATATATATATATATATATATATATATATATTTTTTTTTTTTGTTGTTTTTTTTTAATATTTCCCATTTAAAAAAATAAAAATAAACACAGATTGTTGCCCAAATGAGATGGCTATTTGTCCTAATCACCAATTCACACCCTTGTAACATCTTTGGACCGTGACTTCTTTGGTCACACTTCAATAGTACCATTGTGAACCCTAGATCACCAAAACCAACCTTATAACCCCCTAGGGTCGTGACATCTTGGATCACACTTCAAAATTCACAGAATAATGAGTAGATGTAAGTTTGAATTAGAAATTTGACCTTTAGATGTCAGATAAATGTTGAAAATGGTACTCAATGGTTGAAGAGACACAAGATGGGAAAAAAACAGCATTCACAATAAATAAAAAGAACTTACAAAAAACAGATATACATGACTTCAAATCAAAACTAGATAACTGAAGAAGAGAAAATGTTTTTAGTGTAAAGTTTTTGTTTTGATGTTTTTGTTTGCTAAAAGAATAAGAGACCTGACCAGCCACAAGGACAAAAATCAAACAGCACACATACCAATAGAACAACTAAGGTATTCAAACCTTGGTGGTTCTAACGCCTTAGTTAGAATGTCAGCAAGTTGTTTATCTGTAGAGATGAATGAGAGTAGTAATGTTTTGCTTTCAACTAAATCACGAATGAAATGATGATGAATGTCAATATGTTTGGTTCGAGAGTGTTGGACAGGATTGTTTGAAATGTCTATGGCACTAGTGTTGTCAGAATAGATTGTAAAAGCTGCTTGACTAACACCATAATCACTAAGCATTTGTTTCAGCCATAACAGTTGAGTACAACCACTTTCAGCAGCCACATACTCGGCTTCAGTGGTTGACAAAGAAATAAAACTTTGTTTTTTGCTATGTCATGCAACAAGATTGTTGCCAACATAGAAAAGACCACCAGATGTACTATTGCGATCAGCAAGACATCCTGCCCAATCAGCATCACAATATCCCACCAAGTCAGTGGTGGTATCATGTGTGTACCACAAACCATAAGTAAGAGTTTCCTTCACATACTTAATGATATGTTTGACAACAAGAAGATAAGACTCACGAGGAGCACTCTGAAAACGAGCACATGCACCAACACTGAAAGAAATATCAGGTCGACTAGCTGTGAGATAAAGAAGACTACCAATCATACTTCGATACAAAGTAGGATTCATAGTCTTACCAGATGGATCAGATGTAAGCTTTGTGCTTTGACACATAGGAGTGGGTGCCGGTTTAACATAATCCATGCCAAACTTAGAGATTAAGTTATTGGCATATTTGGATTGGGAAATGAAAGTACCATCACAGTCTTGTCTAATTTGAAGACCAAGAAAATAAGACAGTTCACCAACAAGACTCATTTTAAACTCACTAGTCATAACATGAATGAACTTTTGAACAAGAGTGTTTGAAGTAGAACCAACAACTATGTCATTAACATAAACTTGAGCTACCAAGACATATGTGTTAGTGTGTTTCACAAACAAGGTTTTATCCACATAACCCATAGAATATCCATTACTAAGGATATGAGATGACAATCTGTCATACCAAGCATGAGGTGCTTGTTTCAATCCATAGAGAGCTTTGTGAAGTTTATACACATGATCAAGGTGAAGAGGATCTTCAAAGCCTTTTGGTTGGGCAACATAGACCTCTTCATTCAGATATCCATTTAAGAAATAAGTTTTGACATCCATTTGAAAAAGTTTAAACTTGAGATGACAAGCAACAACACATAGCAATCTGACAGACTCCATCCTAGCAACTGGGGCAAAGGTTTCATCAACATCAATACCCTCAATCTGAGTATATCCCTGAGCTACAAGAAGAGCTTTGTTTCTAACCACAACACCACTATCATCAGACTTATTCTTGAATATCCAGTTAGTACCTATCACATTGACATCCTGAGGTTTGGTGACTAGTTCCCAGACTTGATTCTTTTCAAACTGACCTAGTTCCTCTTGCATTGCAAGAATCCACTCTTCATGTTTTAAGGCTTCAGTGATATTTTTTGGTTCAAGTTGTGACAGATAACATACATTTGCAATTTGTTTGGACACTTGATGTCTATTGCGTACACCTTGATCAATGGTACCAATTATACCAGAATCAAGATCATTATCTGTCCATTTTGGTTTGTTCATTACATCAACATTCACCTCTGAGCCTTTAAGTTCAGATGATGGAAGTTGTGTTGAAGGTGTGACACAAGAAGGAGATACAAAATGAGACTCATCTAGAAAGAGATCATCATCATCAGCAATTAACTCCACTTATGCTCCTAAGTCATCAATTTTAACATTAATTGACTCCATCAAAGTGTTTGTTCGAAGATTGAACAGTCTATATGCCCTACTAGTTGAGGAATATCCAAGGAAGATACCCTCATCACTTTTAGGATCAAATTTTGCTAATGCTTCTCTATCTCGTAAAATGTAACAAGTGCTACCAAAGACACGAAAATAATCAACTCTAGGTTTTTTCTTTTTCCAGATCTCATAAGGAGTTTGATGAGATCCAGGTCTTAGAAACACTCTATTGATGATATAACATGCAATATTCATGGCCTCAGCCTAGAAATGTTTAGCCAGATTTTTGCTATTAAGCATGACACGAGTCATTTCAATTAAAACATGATCCTTCCTCTCAACAATGCCATTTTGTTGGGGTGTAATCGGTCCAGAAAATTCATGCTTAATACCATGTTTGGCATAGAAACGTGCAAAAGATGAATTCTCAAACTCAGTACCATGACCTAATCTGATACAAGCAAGAGACAGTTGACTAGTCATATGTGCATACTGTAATTGTTTAACCAGAGTCTTGAACTCAGTGTATGTCTCAATTTTGTCTTTAAGAAAATATACCCAAGAAAATCTTGAGTAATCATCTACAATAACTAAGATATACTTCTTCCCACCAAGTGAGAGGACATTAACAAGTCCAATCAAATCTATGTGAAGGAGTTCAAGTACTCTAGAAGTGGTGATGTGAGAAATTGAAGAGTGAGATGACTTGGTTTGTTTGCCAAGTTGACATGGTCCACACATATGATTAGCATTTATTTTGAGTTTAGGAAGACCTCTAACCCACTCTTTCCGAGCTAAACGTGTTAAATCAATAAAGTTCATATGACCAAGACGTTGATGCCACAAAAGACTTGTTTCATCAACAACCCTATGACAAACATTTGTCTGACCAATAAAGCTTATATCAATACAAAAACTGTGATCTTTGGACCGACCAATATGCAAGATTTCCTTTCTTGACTCACCAATAATTCTGCATCCAACTCTAGTCATTCTAACCTCTTTAGCCCACTCATCACAGAGTTGACTGATGCTGATAAGGTTTGAAGTAAAACCTTGAACAAATCTGACATTTGTCAAATCTGGCAATCCTGGTATTTTGACAGCACCTTTTGCAGTCACAAAACCCTTATGACCACTCCAAAGGTAACACTACCCCCATCAAAAGTATCAAGTGACTCAAAAACACTTGAGTCACCAGACATATGACGAGAACAAACACTATCAAGGTACCATACACTTGAATGTGAGACATCAAGAGTATTCAACACAACCTAGCATTGTTGTGTTGTTCTCTCTACCCACTGATGCTTAGGCTTACTCAATGGTGATGAGGATGATGCAAGTGCCTTAGCTATCCTGGTCACTTCATGGAGAAGATATTGAACTGTATCATGTAATGATGCGTTACTTGAGAGTGGTGCATTTTGTGTTTGTTTCAATTTTAAACACTTTGGCCGAATGTGACCTTTGTCTGCACAATAATGACACACTGGAATGAATCTCTCTTTCTTGTTATGACTCACTTTTGACTCATCATGTGAATAAGTCTGAAGGGGACCGAGAGGACTAGTCTCAAAATTTGATGGTTTGGATTCTCTCACGAACTTCACTTGTTTGCTAGACCCTTTTGAATCTGACATACTAAAACCAATTTCAGACATGTCGCCATGACCCTTTCCCATGTTAAGCATTTCATCAACCTTTTGAGCTCCAATGGTTAGTTTAATGATTTTTTCATTTGCTTCATTGACCTGATTGTGTAGACTCTTATTTGCATTTTGATAAAGGGTCACATTCTTTCTTAACTCAGCAACTTGATTGACCAATCTTTTATTTTCAACAAGTGAATTTTCCAACTCCTCATCTTTAGTCCTAATTGACTATAGAAGATCAGTTTTAGACTCTTTTAATTCACTCAGTTTACCTTCAAGAAGAAGGTTTTTCTTCTGAATTTCACATATCTCTTCAAATAGATCATCATATTTTGTACAAAGCAAATTGTATGACAAATCATCTAAGTCATGTTCCTCATATGACAACTCTTCTTGTATTGATTCAAAAGACTCATTACAAATTGAAGCAACAAAAGTTACAATACTACCTTCTTCATCAGAATCCGAGTCAAAGTGTGATGAGCATTCTGATTCAGAATCCAATGTTCAAAACGGCGCTAGGCGCTCCTAGGACGGCGGGTAGGGGCCTAGCGCCTAGACGGGACCTAGGCGGTTTTTATTTTATTATAATTTATTATAACATATATAAAGTTATAAATAAATTAAGTCGAAAACACTTTAACTATATTTTCAAGGCCAAGCTCTTATTAAATACCATGAAAACTGACGAGAGATACTTCTCTTATTTGGGTGTATATGGATATGTGATTCTTGCAATGACAAACTTGAAAATAATATGTTTAATTTCGTAATTAATTAGCGATTTATTGATAAAGCATAATACTTTATTGATTATTTCACGAGTAGAATACATTAATTACTCGTTGTATTAGCATCTGCCTAGATCACACACTAACTTCACCATTGCCATATAGTAATAGGTTATGAATAATTTATGAGTATAAATATTAATAAAGAACATATTAATATATTACTAAAATTGTAATATGCTCTAAGTATTATTTTATGCGTAATTAATATAATAAAATTCATATCAATATTATTTTTAAAAAATTGGCATAAAGATTAAAGAGTCCAATGCACAAAGGAGCTTAGCTGATTTGCTTAATTTCAGAATTGCACAAGGTAATGATGCATCTTTAGATTAGTCTAGAAAATTTGAGTCCGAGTTTATGTTGTATTGAACACTGAGATTATTGGAGTGTCTGGTCAACTGAGCCCCCAGTTTTACCTTGAGGAAGGTTTATGGGTATCAAGCTCTATGTGTTTATATTATTTACTTTGAATTATTGCTATTGCTATTGAATGATGATAATTCATATGCTCACACACTATCACTTAGAATTAACATAAGGATGCCTACATTAATGGAGTCTCTGAGTGCTTAAGGTGTCACTTATGTGATTGTGATCTTTACGGGGTGTATGTGAATAGTGGGTGTGCACGTGATTGAAATTGTCTGATTGATGGTATCAAGAATTTAGTCATAGTTTAAGTGACTCTGCTCTTAGAATTAGTATCCCAACTTTCAATTGGTATTAGAGCGGACTCTAGACACACTTAGAATCGGTCCTAGGGTTGTATTAATTGACGTTGATGCACACCTGTCACGAAAATATTAGTGGTAGGCCACGAGGTTAAAACTCTGGGAAAAACGGTGGCACCGGCCGGAGACGGCCAAGGCTCGCCCGAAACCTTGCTTTGTCCAAACTTCACCAAAAACTTCGATCCAGATGTCTAATCTCATCTACAAGACCTCATGAGTTAGAGTCTGGGCTTAGATTTTCGAGAACTCACCTACAACGATCGGAAGATGACCGGGAGCCTCCGACTCCGCCAACTTTCGAGCTTCGAATTACGGGCCTCAGGGTCCGATAGTCGTGGAGGATAGTTAGCGTAGACTCGTCTCGTCCAGAAGATTCCTTTGTGACGGGTTTCACGGTCTGATTCGACCAGCAGGGTGGTGGAAATTTGGTCTTCACGATGAGGGGAAGGTCGAAAGTGGAGCGGCGAGGCTGATGTTGGACGGAAAAGTCGAGGACCGCGGGGCTAGAGTGTCTCTGTTGCAGAGAAAATGAAAGGAAGACGATGAGGATGCTCTTCGGGGAGAGAGTGAAATAGGAGAGGGAGAGTGAAAGATGGAAGAATGTGATTGGATGGTGGGTTTAGATATTTTAGGATTAAATTATAATAAAATATGATTAATAATTATAACACTAATAGTTCAATAATAATATTTCTGATTTCTCCCGGACTAGTTTAATCCCAAATTTCCTACGAATTCGGTCTTTCCGTTTCAAATCTCGTTTTCGAAAATTTTATACCAACTTCTCGAATTAAGTTGGAAATTTCGAAGTCTACTCCCAAATTAATGCCTTTTTGCTAACTTGGTAAATTTCAGAAGATTTCGATATATGGAAAAGATGAGTAGTTCTATAATTTAATAATTCCTATTTCAAAATTCCGGAACTAACCGTATCACCAAGTCTTAGACTTTCCATCTTTTAAATTGTTACAACAATTTATTGTTTCTTTGATATTTTTTTATTTACTTATTCTGACAATTAAAAAAAATAAAAAATATTTAAAGAGAATATATGAGTCTGAAATTTTGTTTTCTTCTTTTTAGTGTAATCGCCTCACTAAATTGCTTCAAAAAGTTTGGCTAAGGCAAAGCAATAAATATTTTGCTTTAGATGAAAATTTCATGGCTTTTTAGTCCAAATGTTTTTGGAACTGTGCGATAAGTCTCATTTAATCCTAAGAATCTAAAACCGCCTCAAATTTTCCCAATAGCTCATATTTTTTACACTGAATTGTCTCACTTTGACCCAAATCTGTAAACTCTAACTGTGTTCTATTAAATTGGGGGTAAAGTGAACAATCATCATGGTTATTGGGCTTAAGTGAGATTCACCCCCACTTATATCTCCAAAACAAAAAAACTATAGTTCCAAGTCCCAACCCACTATCAATCAACTCGGCTATCCACCACCATTTACCGTCCTTTAAGTAGCCGCCCTTCGTCTCTTCCATTCTCACTAGCTATCTCTCTCTTTACCTCATAATTAAATCCATATCTTCTCAAAAAGTCGGGGAGACCTTCCTTGACCTTTTATCCTCATATTTTTCTCATTCACTAGCGACAAAGTTGGGGAGACCTTCCTTAACCTCAAGTATGCACTCCCTGACACAACACTTGTCGTTGTCCGCGCCATCACCCACGACCTCCAAAACAAGCTCCGTGGTACAGTATCAACGCTCAAATGTGTCGAGGTTCGCGGATGAGGCCGAAAACCCTACATGTAGAAAAAAAGGGTCGGGCTTGCCAAGGATCGGCCCGAACTCCGCTCTATCTCGGTTGATGAGTAGTTTTCGAACCCAAACCCCAAGATTGGACTATCAAAATTAATCGCAATGAGAAGAGACTCGCGATATCGATGAAGGTGGTGAGCACGACATAAAACACAATAGTCATGGAGGATTCCAACGACGAGTTCGAAAAGCCGAAGACGGAAGATTTCATTGAGGCGATGAAGAGGTGGGGTTTGGACTCGAATGAGAAGACCACTTTTATGATGAAGGAAGCGGCGGACAATGTGAGGCATTCAAGTCGGAATATCTGGACCTTGAAGATATTGACTCTGATGACGTTGAATTTATTCGATATTTTGAATGCGTATAAGTTGATTATGATGCCAGAGATTGTGGATTATTTTAATGTGAGATATGGGCTAAATTATGAGATTAAGAGAGAGATAATAAGAATAGAAGAGACGAAGGGTGTCTACCGAAAGGAAAGTGGACGCAGGTAGATAAACGGATTGATCGAGAATGGGTTGGGACTTAGGACTGTAGGTCTTTTGGTTTTTTGGAGATAGAAGTGGGGTGTGGCTTCAAACATGATGTGTAAAGTTGAAATTTTAAGGGGTGGGTGGATCTTACTTAACCTCAAGAACCATGATGAATTGTTTCACTTTGCCCCAAATTTAACATAATACAGTTAGAGTTGACGAATTTAGGGCAAAGTGAGACAATTCAGTGTACAAAATGTGAGTTTCTAAGACAAACTGAGGCAATTCACGATTTTTGGAGTGAAGTGAGATTTATCGGACAAGTTTAGGGGCATTTGGACTACAAATCCAAATTTGATTCTATGTCACAATCATTCATATGCTACCTCTAAGTGATTACAATTTAATAGTTGTCGCATATATTTGAACTTCAAAGCCCGTAGCACTAGAGGAAATAATTCTATGAACTTTAAAGCCTTGAGATATTTTAGTTTGCATGCAATAATTTTAAAGATGCCAGAGCATATCCCATAAAGAAAAATTGAGGCATAACAATGTGAAGTGTCCCTTTCTTTTTCTTGGCATAAAACTTCCTATCTATGAATGCTTTTTTTTTTCGGTTATCTAAGGAAAAGTACATAAGTCGAAGTACCACATTGAATATTTCTCAAGTACGAAAAATCTCATCTCGTGCTCAGATCTCACAAGATAAGAGAGGGTAAATCAGAGACTCACAAAATCGCCGAGGGATCGTACAGCTGATCATGCATGAGTTTACAGTTATAACTCTCAGTCATCCTTTTGAACCAACTTATCCACACTCCTAGAGGCTGATTATACAAGAATAGCCCAAGAGGTTCTCAAACTAAGGCTTGGAACATCCCAAGCTTATGCTCTCACTATTGGATCACCTCGGGGGTTTATGGATGCCTTTTCTTACTCCAAGATGTGATGGCAACAATAATGTCCTTTTAATTCTTGGCCTCTTGGTTTCTAGGCTTCTTCTAGCTAAGGGAGAGAAAGCACACAAGATTCATTTTCTACAACCCATTTTTCAGTTTTGGGTATAGAGCTGGTGACAATGATATGAAATAATCAAATTGACAGATCGATCTACGTGCAATAAATAATTCTAGTATTAGTTGGACATTCATTTTCACTGACGTTGCTAGCAAATTCTCATATACATAAATTTTGATATACGATTAATATACACTAGGACATAATACTACGAGTTTAGTTTGTAATAGGTTATTCATAATCATTTATCTGATGAAAATGAGGCACAAATGATAATAGAAAGGATGGTGAAGGTTTAAAATTTTAAATAAATGAAATTCATCAACAAGTTTAGGAATTTTTGTATGGGCTCTTTTTTATTTTAACTTCGCCTGTTCCATGTTAGAGTAGGCTCATGGTCTCTTAATTTTTTTTTTCTTTCAAAATCTAGAGTGTAGTTGAGAAGACAAAAGTTTCTCCTCCTTTTAGGAATTTTCCTTGTTAAAAAATTGAATTTTATAATTTTTATTGAGAAGAGAGATTATACAAATTAGATATCAACATCGTTTTTTTATAATACTCAAATTTCAAAACACAAGAAATATGTAATTGTGAGAGAGTTACTTCCAATATATTTATATTGAAAATTAGATTGGAAATGGAAGTTTTGGCTTTGATAGCGAAATGCACTTAATCTGAAAATGATTTTCAACTTAATTATGTGATCGCACGGCAGAATGATAGAATTTTCTTAAAACTATTATTTACATATTTTTAAAATTTAGAAATCAAATTATTGTACTACCTTATGTGTGTAGAGTAAATTTTTTTGAACAAAACAAACATACAACATAATAGAAAAAATTAACAAGTTGGCAAAAAAAAAAGAAAAAATGACAAGACAATGTTAGGAAGATCATATTTGTTAACCATATTTATAAACCACACATTAATACAAGTAAAACTCACTAACACAAATGGAGTTCACAATACACTAAAGTTTGATTTACAAATATAATCCACAAATATAATATCCATAATAACTTCCAAAATAACGATACTTGAACTCTTGTAAAAAAATATCCAATTTTTAAGTAGAACTACAAATTCTTTTGAATTCACTTGTAAATGGGTCAAGAACAGTGATAGAAAAAGACTCATAATCAAACCCAAAAAATATACTTTTGAGGTAACTCACTCACAAATATTCTAATTATGTTTTTTTTTGGTAGACCACAAGTACAATAGTCTTTTTACTTTCTGGCATCCACAATTTCACAGATATAAAAGTTGCAAAAGAATCTAAACAACTCAATGGCTAAAAATTATTAACAAAAATATGGAGGGCCAATTGAAGAAAGAAACAATAAGGAAAGTGACAACCAATAATTATTACAAACTGTCCAACTACAGAATCAATTATTTCTGTTGGCAAAAAATATATATATATATATATATATATTTTTTTTTTCTTTCTAATTTCTGGGCAAACACACAGAAATTGTCCAGAAATATATATATATATATATATATATATTTTTTGTGAATTATTTGCAAGAATAAAAAATAAAAAATAATTTGTTAATGGGGTAGGGAGGGGAAGTGCCTATATTAGCCCTTCCTCTGAAATCATAGGCGTTAGAGAAGTCCAGAGAAGGCCTGAAAGGTGATCTTCCTCTCTGCATATCTCTCTCTCTCTAACAGGTTTCTTTCTCTAGAAAAAAAAAACTCGAGCTTTATAGATTGAAGAAAGAGAGAAGGAGGTGGTGGTTCTCTCAAAGCTGCACTGGTTTTTTCAAAAAAAAAAAAAACAAACAAAGAAGTATCCCTCTACTTGCTTGCTTCGTTGCTTCTACTTCACTCCCTCCTCCCTCTAATTCAGCATAAAACTCTTTCTTTTTTCTTTTCTCTTAAGATCTTCAATCTTTCCGGGTTACATAAAAAGAATCAAGAACCCTTTCTTTCTCTATCTCTCAGTCTTGCTCTGCTTTTAAAATCAGCTGAACAGTTTGTCAATCATTGAACAAAGTAAGAGAATCTGAGGATAGTCCAGTTGCAGATTTTCCCGGAAAATGGAGAATTTTTCCGGGAAAAAGAGACCCACCATCAGTCTCTCACTTTTCACTACTTTGTCCGAGTCAATTTCGTTTGACAAGCCTCCCAATTCAATCAAATCCCCTAGAAACTTCCAAGAGGGTGTGGTTGGGCTTGGCATAGTGGCTGCTATGACTGATTTGAGCAAACCCAATGAAGTGGCTTTGTCTGAAAAGTCACCAAGGTCAAGCCCAATCCCCATAGTTTCTTCAGCTAAGCCGGCTGCTAATTTCAGAGGTGGGTTTAATAGGGAGAGACATGGGGGTGTGGTGGATGAATTGTCCGAGAGCTACACTTGTGTAATTTCTCATGTTGGGAACAATTTGACAAAGAAACGTGTTTATTTTGATGACAAGCTTAGTGGAATTGTTAATGATCCTACTGCTAGTGTGGTGGCTGCCTCTGGTGTGTTCTCTGCTTCGCCACTCAGTGTTGGAGAAGTGGGAACAGATTTTTGGGCTTCGGATTTTCTCAGTTCTTGTTTTCTTTGCAAGAAGCAGCTTCATGGACTGGACATTTTCATGTACAGGTATACATATACTTACATATATATATATATATATGTTCTTTTCATGTATTGTTATGTACTAATTCAGTTTGAAAGTTATCTATGATTAGTGTTAGTCTGTAATTGGTCAATTTTCTTAGGACTTTCGGTTATTTTTTATGATTGATTCAGCATGATTTAGAAAGTTGTGGATTTTGAACTATGTAGAAGTTTTTGAATATGGGCTTAGCTTTTTCTGAATGATTATGTTGACTTATGTGGGATATTGGAGGGTGTGGCTGATCAATCTGTATAAGCAACTTGAATATTTTTCCCATATGTGTAATTTTTCTTTTAGGTAGAGATTACCTTACACGGTATAGGTGGTTGGTGTTCTACTTGTTTTGCAAACAAATTTTGCTTGATCTTTTGATAGAGGTTTACTTTATGGTTTGTGATTGAGTGGTACTTGGATGGTTTTATTCCTGTTTTAAGTCATCTCCTTAGGAATGATTTGGACCTCTACGTTACGTGCTTGAATTCATGCACATGATGTTCATCAAATAATTGGGTTCCTTTCGAGAATGCTTTTAGGTTTTGGGTATTATTTCAGGAAAGGTAGACTGGAAATTCTTATCTGATTGTTAAGTTCTCTCTGATATCCTCAAGGAACAACTTGATTCAGCTGATTATCGAGTTCTGGCCTTGTAATTGTGCCAAACTGCTACGTTATTATAGTAATCTTTTGTATAGTAGAATATAAGCAAGCCAGGAAAATTAATGTTTGTTGGACTTGAGTACTCTAACAGCAACAAATAGCTTGTGCATTGATTTTCACTCTCAAATCCTGAACTTAGGTTCTCATTTTATTGTTTCGAAACTATTCTTTTTGGTTTTACAGATATTTAGCAACTGGGCTTAATTTTATGAGTATCAGTAGAATTATTAATGCCAGGCTGTAAATCAATCATTAGTTTGACTATTAATTTTCAGTACACTGTTGCATTCTTATGAAGTAATGCCAGGTTTGTTTTTTCGTAGGATTCATTGAAACATGCCTATCTAGTCACACGTAGGATAATATGACAGCTGTTTCCTTAATAAACACTTGCAAGTTACATCTTTGATTGCAGTCATTTGTTCAATATTGAAGATTCCGTGGTTTATTGTTACTTTCTTACTGGTCCTCCTATAAGAAGGTGGTCATTTCTTTGGAAAACAATTTGGTTACCACTTTTAACCACGGTGTACCGTTGCTACTCTAC
The DNA here is from genome assembly GCA_037349345.1 of Oemleria cerasiformis. Taxonomy (NCBI): domain Eukaryota; kingdom Viridiplantae; phylum Streptophyta; class Magnoliopsida; order Rosales; family Rosaceae; genus Oemleria; species Oemleria cerasiformis. The sequence continues at coordinate 9,135,604 of JAZGTL010000010.1, forward strand.
TCAATGCATCCACACATCTTACATATAATGAACGGTTAAATTTTGTAGAAAACACAACCATACCGGTCACACATGGAAAGCATTGAGTAGGGTGGTAATGCTGCACAATAATTGTAGGTAGTGTGCAAGGTTGTTCCGTCTTCTTTGCAAAAACGTGAAGCATCAGTGTGTTTTTTCTATGTAGGGTTCATAATTTGGCAACTCAAACTGATAATTATTACCTCTACTGCTTTCTCTTACTGGCAACAAAATAAAACATTAATTTTTGTCAGTTATTTGCATTTCAAGTTCTTCTTTTTCCTGCATACATGGTTTGGGAGAATTGCATTTGATGGCTATTAGGTTATGGTGTTTTTTGAAATCGAACGGCACAGGTTTCTATTTTACAGTTGATTGGCATCAGTTTAGAACTGTTCATAGGTTATTACAGTTACGTGTGAAACTGTACTTTGACATCTTGGAATTTTGGAAGTTCATATCGACAGCTTTCTGAATGAACGCATGCATTAACATTATCGTAGAAAGACTATAATAGGTAGCCCAGTTTTAAACTCCAGCTCAGTCAGATATTTTGGTGCCCAATTATTGATTGAGAAAATTCCACCTGGTTTTGTTTTGTTCCAGTATATGATTTTCAAGGGCTATTAATAATTGAGATATTTATTGATAGTGATAGAACTTTCTTTAGAAAGCGTGGCTCTTGTTTGCTAACTGCTTGTGGTGTTGAATTATTTGCGTGGCTCTTGCTTGCGTTGTAAACATTAAATGTGACTTTGAATTTTGAAAGTGGGGATGGTCTCTCTTTGCAATGGCATCTTCTATCTTGAATCTTGATGCTAACTTAGATTCTTTTTTACTAACAAAGCTTAGAATAGCCCTTGTTTGCAGAGGGGAGAAGGCATTTTGCAGCAGTGAGTGTCGCGACAAACACATCAGAAGCGACGATCACAAAGAGAAGTGCAGGTCTGAAGCATTAAAATCACTTGATTACTCAGTCTCACCCTGCCCCAGCCCACTCATCTTCTTAGCCGGAGTTGCGGTGGCATGATCAATTTTACATACCTATTAGTAAGTAAATAATAGAAAGAAAAAAGAAGGGCGGGAACGCTTATTCGAATAAACTGGGTTATATCCGGGGCAAGACACAGTAGATGAAAATTGAGGGGGGGCTCAAGCAGAAGCAGGCAGTCTACAGTCTACTCATTCAGATTGCAAGAAGTTTAATTTTGTTTGATGGGAGAAATTTGATTGAGAAATTGGATGAACTTGAAGGAAAGGCATTTATAGACTGCATTTTATAAAATGAGTCATAATTGTTACAAACTGTGCCCTGAGGCCATGATGTTATGCTACTTTGCAGACGTTTTTGAGATATAAAATGAATTTTGAGATGGAAGCCTGACCAGAAGGATGCATTTCTCATACTAACACCCAACTGAACAAGTTTGCCTAATCAAATTTGAGGTTAAACATGCTTGGAATCGAGTTCAATAGTCCCCATGACTTCGAAACAATTTCATAACTTCTGCAATTTGATCAAAACATTATGTATGGATGGTATGAAACTGCCAAAACAACGAACGATGAATTCCATTGTAATTTCGCAAATGCAGAGGCTCGCGGTCCTTTGGGAAAATAGTCACATTGAGAATTTAATGTAGAGAGCTAGTACTTTGTGATTTTTAACAAAGAATGATGTTCAACTTAGCATCAAAAACTAAATGAAGTCCCCAACAAAGAGGCGAGCCAGGACTTCATCGAGCTCCAAGTAAAAGCTAGTCATCAACCTGCTAAAGAGAAGTAAAATGCAATGACTAAATTAGATGTTCAAAAAGGAAGGAAACATGATCAGAAAATCAGATATCAACAACCAACAATATGTGCAGAAAGATGAGGCATGAAACATTTATGATGTCAAGTGCCAAACCACTAGGCCTCTTGTGACAATACAGCTCCGTTTCCTCCAACACAAATGAATTCATCCTATGTTGTGAAAGCTAAACCAGACGGGACAGATTGTTCATCCTGACTGGACAATAGAAAATGGTAGTCTTCATTAGTTATACAGTTAGTTCTGCATTTTAACATCTGCATATTAGTTCACCAGCATCCCATTTTAAGAACTCATAAACCAGGATACGATTAGAACACAACTGATATGTGAATCCAAATCACGACATAAGTGGTCACCTAGCAATAATGCAAGTGTTTTAATTGGTTTTCTAGACAAATTTCACAAAGTTTCATGTCCCTACGAATTATTAACCACTTCTTTAACCAAAAGAACTATATTTCCAACAGTTCTCAAAAACTACACAAACATTCACAAGTTCAACATAGAGTAAGATTGGCGATGATATGCAGGTTTTTAGGGAGCTTGTTACTTAGACATGGAAGTCACTACCCATTGGATATGGCAATATCAATTGGAGCAAGCCAAAGTTCATTGAATGTCAAAATGCTCGCAGAAGAGTAGCAGCTATGACATCAAAATGGAAATCAAATATAACAAGAAAAGAAATTTTAGGAACATTGATCCCTCACCCTGCCAAAATTCCTATGACTCCAATCTCCATCACTCAGCCGTTATAAGCTCCTTCCTCATTTGCTTCTAGTGTGGTATATCTCTCTTGGTTCAACTTTTTGACATTTACACATGCGTATAATAATATTTGCCTTTCATGCTTTTCCCATTTCATTTATTGTATTTTACTCCAACCTTGCTCGCTGAACTGACGCATCTAATTTCTTTCATCTATCGTTTTTCAAGGAAAATCTCCTCTTTTACAATCTACTTTCTGGCTCCATTTGGCGCTGATTGAATCTCTATAACACACAGAGGCTTGAAGAAGCACATAATAATTCACTACATCAACATAGTTATTTCTAGAATAACTGTCACTTAGTTTCTTTTTCCTATTTATTTGACAAATGTTAATAATAAAGATCAAGACTCTGTATATGCATAGATCATAACATTGAACACTCCACATTGGTTTTTCACTTCTTTTTATTCATCAACAGACTCACAAGGAAGGGTGAAACTTCACATATTTATATGTTAATCTAGCTTCAGGTTGCTGCAATTGACTGCCAAAACTCAAGTTTTCTGGTATGTTCATTGCATGTTACAAACCATGAGCTTGCTTCTATGCTTGACCATTTATTTATATGGCCAAATCTTTGAGTTATCTTTACTTCGTAAAAATGTTAACCCTAAGTTAAAACAGAAACTTCATTAAAACCTGCACTTGAGTTATGAACAATACCAATTTAGAACAATCATTGACATTGCCAAAACTCACATAATAATCACCCAGATCATCATCTGCTCACATTTTGAAAATTGCGGAGATGGGTATTTTCTAATAATTAATTCTAACAAATTAGATGAATGTCGGGGGCATTAGCATAGAACTATTAGAAATTGAACAAAATCTCAATCACTTAAAGCAATGAAATGAAAAAAACAGAACCCAAAAATAATACCTGAGGGGGATTTGGCTCTGGTAATGATCGCTCGAGGTTCACGATCCTGCCTTCAAGAGCTTCAAACTTTTGCTTCACCTGCAAAACCCCCAGAAGAAAAATGAAACCTTGAAAGGAAAGAAAAATCAAAGGGAGCGAAAGAGATGGTTTTGGTTGGTAAATTACATCAGAGGAAAGAGCAAAACGGTCGACGAGAAGATCTTTCCAAATCAAGTGAGAAATTGCAGCTCCTGTCAAAGAAAATCCAAGACCGAACCAAACCAAGCGAGTTCTTATCATTTTTCTTTTTCTTGTTTGGGGTTTTCCGATTTCCCAGAAATATTAGGAGCCCTATTCCTATATGTGCTGATGAAGCCGAGGATGATTGAATTAATCTACAGTTTCATCAAGTGACGGGGCTAAGACTTGGGCTGGGAGGGCTGTGGCCCTTCCCACCCATGCCGATTCCTTTATTAATCATTTGTTTTTTTAAAACTTAAAAAAAATGAGAATTATAAAAAATCGACTTCGAAATAAAATAGATAATAAATTTCTTACTGATTATATGACTTTCCACATTAAAAGAGAGTTTACTTATACTATCAGTAATAAAGTAAAAATGAAGAATTTTGACGCTTTAAAGACTCGAAAAGTACAATTTAAAATTTAAAAGTGATAATCTGCATTTGCATTACATGTTTAATTATGATTTTTGTTGTAATTCTTTTTCCTTCTTTCTATCAAGCTTTTATATGTACATAGATGGATTTGAGAGGTAAGTCTCATTACCTCACCCTGACCAGATGTATCTTTTTATGTTTATTAATTAAATCTATGTGTACGGTCGAGTTTATTCTACATCTAGTATTTTAGTATGTAAATTTAGTTCATCTAAAATTCGAATTCAGGAACCGTCCCTTATGTTTTTTCATGAGAGCACCCAAGGTTAGAAAAGGCTTTTTTTTATGGATAAAAAAACATAATGTTCATTGTTTACCCCAAAAAAAACAGAATTTATTTTTTGAACAATTACTTTCTTATATTAATTTTAATTTTAATTTTTTACGGAATCTTTTAATTTCTTCTCACATATTAAAATATCTTTCAAGTAAATTGTGTGCATGTAAGGAGTGTAATTCAGACGAGTTGGAAGGTCAACTAAACTCTAACCCAACCTCCTATAATGCAAGTTCGAGTTGGGTTCCAGGCTTCCAGCTAACTCGGATTATGTGGGTTTGGATTAGTTCAGGTTTACATGAGTTTTGTTGGACCATAAGCTTGAGACAACGGATTCAACTCAAATATCATTGAATTAAGCAAATAATCTCAACATTCTATAAAGATTTTTTGTTTGTTTGAAAACATACTGTAATGATTAGATGTTCAAAGTTTTATATATTTTTTACAGTTTTTCCATGGTTATCATAGCTATCTATTGTTGCACAATAAACAAATAAAACTAAAATTTTGTTAAATTTGAATATTAGGCCTAGTTAGCATTTTTTTTGGGCACGTAAGGAGTGTAATTCGAACGAGTTGGAAGGTCAACTAAACTCTAACCCAACCTCCTATAATTCAAGTTCGAGTTGGGTTCCAACTAACCCGGATCATGTGGGTTTGGATTAGTTCGGGTAAGGAGTGTAATTCAAACGAGTTGGAAGGTCAACTAAACTTTAACCCAACCTCCTATAATTCAAGTTCGAGTTGGGTTCCAACTAACCCGGATCATGTGGGTTTGGATTAGTTCGGGTTTATACGAGTTTTGGGCTGGACCATAAGCTTGAGACATCGGATTCAACTCAAATATCATTGAATTAAGCAAATAATCTCAACATTCTATAAAGATTTTTTTTTAACTAAAATTTTGTTAAATTTGAACATTAGGCCTAGTTAACATTTTCTCACCTTAGTAAGCATGAGGAATGATGTCTGAAATCCGAATATCATAACTCTTGTTACCGCATCACTACAAATTATTGTCTATACAACTCTAGACCCTTGTTACCCTAAATGTTTGGATGTCATTTACCCATGCGACTTTGAGTGAAACCCAACAAAAAAGGGATACCTTAAAATGGTACTATGATTCTGTCCCAAAACAAACAATGGTATTAGGATTAAAACCTGGTAATTAAAGAAACATGTTGCTCATGAATAGATTGCAAAACCCTCATCATTTCTGCATATTAGTTGTGAGCAGTACAGCTTGTATCCCCAATTGAAAGACCAAGACAGAAGAAACATATCAAAATTTCAAAATGGAATTCTCACATGCAAGCGAGGCATGCTAACAAGTAACAACAAGATCACAAACTAAATAACTAAAATACAGAAGAAAAAAAAAAAAAAAAGGTGAATGATTTGCCGGTTTTTGAAATGTAGTCGACTTTATCAGAAAACTGCAATTCGAGAGCCATCCATTTAAGCAGATGCACCTGCTAGTTCTTTGGCAGCGGCTGCAGGTACCAAATGCTGGGGCTGTAAGCAAACATGAAAGGGCAATAGTAAATATAAACAAATGTAATGAATAAGAACCTATAACCTAGTAAAAGATACAGCAGCCCATTACAACTTTGTGAGCATTTTTTAGATTACAACATCGTTTTAGTGAAATTCTACGGATTGAAGAGGTGACATAACATATCAAATGGCAACGCCAGATGATAAACTTACCAGGAGATTACGATAATACTAGATGTAAAGCTCAGTTCTAATATCTAACTTACAAAGATCAAAGGAAGGAATTCTTATTTGACTGACTACACCTTTCAAAACCTAATAACGTAGTTAGATTTTGAAGCCTGTTTATAGTTTACTTACGGCACACGAAGCTAAATATATAAAAATAGTGACCTACCGCTTGTAGCTCTTCTTCATGCTTTGGAATAAAAGCAGTATCAACCTTGCCATTTTTGAAATCCTCAATATCAAGGATAAGTTTATGATATTCAATGGTTGTGGGAACCCCTGTGGAATAAATTCAATAACTATATTAACAGCCACGGGGAGAAACATAATTCTTTCTAACTAAATTAACAACCATGAATACAGAAATGTGGATTAGAACATGAATTAAACCAACTTAAAACTTTAAACAGGAAAGCAAAAAGGTACAACTTGCCCCTTCTGTTCTATTCACAACTCTGCTCAAATTCAATAAGCTCCCCACATATTTTCTTCAACAAAAAAAGCAACTAAAAAGCTATAATTTCACAATAAACTTGATTGTTACCTGTTATAATAGTGTCGTTAAGAGCCCTCTTCATTCGTTCAATAGCCTTTTCCCTTGTTGGTGCCCAAACAATAAGCTACATTAAGAGAGCAAACGTGCTCAAGTAATTAGACAAGAAACTTGAAAGCGTTAATTTTACACTGTACAATTTACATATAAGGACAACAATGGCTGGCAATAGTTTCTTGGTCCACAAACCTTTCCAAGAAGGGAATCATAGTTTGGTGGAACCACATAATCGGGATAAACATGGCTATCCATTCTAACAAAGGGACCTCCAGATGGTAAGTAGGCAGTTATTCTTCCTGTAGAGAAAGTCAGAAAATTACGAATATTAAAAAAATAAATAAGGATACAAAATCTCATTGTTAAATCCAGTGGACACACGACCACAACAAAATCTATTGAAATCTTGAATTCCTGAACCAACTTAGAACCTATGTCATCAGGGATTGGCTGTGTCCCATAAAACCAACAAAATATGAAATAACAGAAAAAGACCAAATGTATACACAAGTGTCATTTCATACTAAGCAATAACCAAAACCATAACAGTGATATGTAGTGTGCACACATACCTGGCCCAGGTCGGAATCCTTTAAAAGCATCTTCTGCATTGATACGACATTCAATTGAATGTCCTCTGAGCACTATCCCATCCTGTAGATGGAGCCAGCTCTGTTAGACAGTGAACATAAAACGTCGTATGTCTCCGAAACTACACTACCACATTAATTACCTGTGTGTATCGGAGTTTTTCGCCCGTTGCTACACGAATTTGTTCTTCAATCAAGTCAACAGAGTAAATCATTTCTGTCACAGGATGCTCAACCTGTGTTTCAATTGGGCAAACATTGTAGTTCAGCATAACCAAAAAAAATTGTACCAATAAAATCCATCCTCAAAAGACTATTTCAACCTGAATCCGAGTGTTCATTTCCATGAAGTAAAATGAACCTCTTTCATCCAAAAGAAATTCAACGGTTCCAACACCAATGTAACCAATGGATGCTGCTGCAGCCACTGCTGCATCACCCATAGCTTTCCGCAATTCTGGGGTCAATGCAGGGGAGGGTGCTTCTTCCAGTAGCTTTTGGTTCCTTCTCTGTGATGGTCACATTCATTACATGAAAACAATTTGGCAGGTGTCATTGGTTTTTCCATTCTTAGAAAAACAATTGCGGATAAATGGTAATACATCCTACAGTTACTATAAGTTAGTTATATGGTAAGGCTATGACAATTTTGGGTTGTCTTAAGGAAATCAGAATTAAATTTTTTAAGACATTTGTATTCTATTAACTAGAAATAAACCTTCACAGAGATTCATGCAACCATTAAGGGCACTTAACGTACCTGGATGCTGCAATCCCGCTCACCAAAGTGAATAACATTACCATATTTATCTGCAAGAACCTGTATTTACAAGGGATACATCAAAAGGTTGTAGATTGGCGTCAGATGTCATTGAATACTAACTACTTTAAAATAATATCTACTAGGAATAGCAATGCAGCACCATGAAGTTTTACAGGAACTTTTCCATGTACATTACCTGAAATTCAATGTGTCTAGGGTTTTGGACGTACTTTTCCAAATAAACTCCATCATTTCCAAAAGCAGCTGCAGCCTCACTCTTAGCTTGCTGAAAACATAAAAATGAGACAGGAAATCAAGACAATGGAAGCAACAATGTAAAATAAGAAAAATATGTAACATTCATTTACAGAAAAACTTAACTAAGAACCTAACAGTATAAATTCATAGTGGAAAACTTATATGACACAAGTTAAATATAAAGGATTATCTAAGAAATACTATCCAAGAAGACAAACAAAACGAAGGCATCATTGACACATTAAAAAAGGAAGATAATACATTGGGTGTAGTACCTGTAACAACTTCACAAACTCGTCAGGTTCTTTAGCAAGACGCATGCCACGTCCTCCACCTCCTGCTGTTGCCTTAAATAGTAAAACAAGTTCATCACTTAACAGAAACAAAGCAAATAATAGATAAGAATTGTCTTTGGTTAACCATTCCTGTCATACAAATTTAGTTCATTCAAGTAAATAAGATCGTCCAGGATTTTTTTCTGCCATATGATGAAATGGACCTCATCCAAAGGTCAGAGGAAACAGTTAGAATTCACTATAGTAGGAAGGAACTAAGCCACCAATTGAATTCTTCCTAAAAAGTCCATGCTTCATTCAAAATCCATATTAAAAACTATAAAAAAGTTACTTCCAGCTTCATTGAGTTGGTAAATCTTAAAAGTGTAGCACTATAACAAAGTAATTTGGTAGCCCTGTATTTCCTCTTAAAATGTTATAATTCTTGCACAGCTAATCTATATACATATAGGTATGTATTCCTCTAAATTAACCTCATTTACAATAGAAAAATAGTTAAGAAATAAGTCTAGTATCTCATTAGCTTTTAATAAAAAGGAATTTGGTACATTAGGAATATGTTTAATTTTTGAATTTTAAGGGTTAACATGAAAGGGTGTGCAATGTAAACTGTAAGAAACAATGAGTTATAATTCTTTTTAGTTAACATGAGATATACTAAGGCAAGATACTTTACCTTGATCATAACAGGATAACCAATCTCATCCGCAAGCCTGATTCCTTCCTCTGTGCTCTGTAGTTAGAAAAAGAAGATTAAAATTGAAACAATTAACACAAAATCAATTCATATGAGCGCCTAGTTTTTGGAGGTGTTGAAACATATAATCCCTAAGGTTAAAGTAGATACCTGTAGTAACCCATCACTTCCTGGTACAGTTGGAACACCTGCTTTCTTCATTGTATCTCTGGCAGTTGATTTATCACCCATAATACGGATGCTGTCGGGCTGCAAAATGAACCAGAATTGACAACATTTTTCACACATGAGAACATGAATTAAGTAGTAAATAACTTAAATATAGTCAGGTGTCCATGACTTAAATGGATCACTACCTATACACTCTAAGAGATAGAAAATATATTGAATGCCATATATGCATAAAGAAATTTAAAACACAATTGAAGGGGAAAAAAAATTATTTTAGCCTAGGGTAGAACTAATTTCTTCCCCATTTGAATATTCTATTAATCAATATTCGCCAAAAATCTAGTTAATATATCAATCTTAATTTACGTGAGATTTTGACCCACAAACTACACATTAGCTTATCATGGTTACATCTAAAAATTCAAATTAAGTGAATAAGGTAAAAAAAAACTTCCAAGCTTGAATTATCTTTTACTTGAAGTACTTACCTTAGGCCCAATAAAGTTGATTCCGTGTTCTCGGCACATTTCAACAAATGATGCATTTTCAGCAAGGAAACCATATCCCGGATGGAGCATTGTACATTTCCGACTGATTGCAGCAGATAAAACATTTGGAACAACTAAGTACCTGTAGAAAGACAGATCAAAATGCACAAATTCAACCAGTGTCATCAGTAAGAGAAACTGAGACAAAGGGTAAACAAAAGTTATCATGATTTAGGATAAAGAAGGTGGTACACAGATAGAGGTGGAAAAAAGTCCAGGCCTATGGACACATCATATGTCGTGCCATGCCAAGCATGCAGGAACATTTATGTTGGTCCTGGTCAACATTTCTGGCCCAATGGCATGAGTGTGAAAGGAGCCAGTTCCTGGATCACTTAAGTATATTCTTTGGTTTCAGTTTTTTGTATTTTGTGTTTTATGAAAAATAATTCTCTTCGTCCCTAATTTTTCCTGAAGAGATAAACAATTCATAATTACTAATCTTACTAGATGCATCCTAGTAATTAAGATTAACTTTATAATAAATTCTAGCTAAGCGAGAAAAGAACAACACTCATAGGCACAGCAGAACCCAATTACGGCACAACAAGAGCATAACATAACCGTAACATGTGGAAAACCCAAGGACAATTCAGCAGGGAATGAGCACACTGGAAAATACACCAGCTGTGCTCGGCACAAGACAAAGAAGCAGGTGCTTGCATGACCTATTTTGCAATTCTATACATACAGGTTTTCTACATGAAAACTTTGAATTTCATTCATCCATTTCAGTTACAACTTTTAATATCAGAAAGCAGAACCCATCTTCAAGACGACCAATTTCATACAGCATAAGTTAGTTTAAATTAAATACCATGATTGAGAAAAAGAATAGTGAAGAATGACCATATTACTCTTTCGTAGATAGTGTACATTTAACTAATAAGCATATCATGGTTACTTTAGGTTTCCTAAATCATGAACGTTAATAGTTTGCAGAAAAGGGTTCCTTTGCGATAGTTAGTGGCCTTTTTCTTTCTCTCTCATCATAACCTCCGTGCTAATATATTCTAATTTCGCTCAATACAGAGAGATAGGGAAGAAAAAGATAAAATAATGAAACAAAATTTAACTGATCAAGCACTTACGATTGACTGCTTGCAGCTTCACCAATACAAACTGATTCATCGGCCAATTTAACATGAAGTGCATCCTTGTCTATTGTTGAGTAAACAGCCACACAAGGTATTCCCATCTCATGGGCAGTTCGAATAATGCGAACAGCAATTTCTCCTCTATTTGCCACCAGAATTTTTTCAGCACGACATGAAACATGGAGAGCTCCGCCATGCTTCCTAGATTTAAAACTAACTTGAGCACCCTGAGCTCTCTGCCTTAAGAAGCTGACTTTATTTCCCACCATAAAGCTACATTGGGAACTCCGGATCTCTCTAGTTCTCCCAAAAAATAAGCCCTTCATTGACATAAGAAACACAAACACAAATGTGAAAAAAATTATAAATAAACCATAAGTCTAAAGATCATAACAGAGGAGTAAAAAAGTACAGGATTCTGAATACCATATAACAAGTAGACTTCATCTGTTTTGTAAATGCTATTTATCTAGGAATTCCAATATTTTATTTTCCCTAAGATGATTCATTTTACATCTATTTGGGTGCCTTGGATAATGCAAGGTAGAGTTTTCAGCTTTTCTACCCAACTGAAAAGTGATTATCTTCCAAGCAACATTCTTTAGTCCAATAGAAATAAAAGGTGACCCAATTAAGTACCTCAGAACTTAAATCAAACGTTAAGCTAACTAACCCGCATTTGCAAAGTGGATCCATTTCAATATATAAGCATCAATCTTGCAAGATTCAGTTATCACATACACATTAAGATCAAGTGACTATCCATTCCAATTAACCTCAACGCAACCAACATTCAAACCCAATTCCGAAGATAAAATAAGTATTGGGTAAAAGAGGTACTTACGGGAGTCGGAGTGACAGTCTTGCAAGTGGTGGGCATTGCGGCGGCCATTTTCGGAAACAAAGAGACCTGAGTAAACCCATTTACACCAAATAAACAATAACCAGTATCAGTATCACCAACATTGCAGAACAATAACAAAAGAGTAAAATTTTTTGGAAATGGTAAAACTCATTCGAGCAAATCAAACAGTAGAGTGCATCATTAGCCACCAAATCACAACCAAACAAATCGGATACTTCTTTCATTCTGAAGTGAATTCAAAGATGAAAAAATGATACTGGGACTAGGGAAATACCTTTCTCAATTGCCTCAGAGCAAGATCAGAATGAATGGAGAACAAGAAAAGAGCGTGAATGATGAGAAGAAGAAGGTGGAAAGGTCCGAGGGCAGATATGAAGAGTAGAGTTGTCGATGAAATCGAGGGAAGTGAGTGATTGAAAGCTCCGCCCAAATGAAATGGCTATGTTTTCTACTGTACACTCTCATTTGACACAGCTCACAACTCACATAAACCCCTCACAGAATCCACAATGTTGAAATTTTATCACCGCCCACTTAAAATTCGCCACTTGTACTATCAACTCACTTTTTAAAAATATTAATAAGATGGCCAGTTTAGAGCTCGATTTATTTCGACATTGTAAATTACATTTCTAATATAATAAATAGATATAAAGTGTATATATATGAGAGATGTAATTTACAATGTAATATGCAAATATAATTTTTCTATCATTTTCTTTTATTGTTCCAACTTTTTTTTTAATTCTTGTACTTCTCTAATTCTGCCCATTATTACAAAAGCATAATATATTTTTAGATTTATCACATTTTTCCGTCTTTTTTAATAGGATTGTGTACGGTGCAGTTCAATACGGTTAAAATTGTACTCCTCTAATTTTGCCCAGTGTTAAAATTTTAACGGTTAGATACGGTTTGGATTTTCTTAAAATAGAAATAAAACCGTTCCAAATCAAACGATTAATAAAAGTTTAGTTTGGATTGATTCGAACGATTTAAGCATAAAAAATAACATGCCATGTATTCCTAATAATATAATGCAAACACCTTCAAAACATGAGATTTTAACATTACATCATTACGGTAAACAATTCCTCCTTACAATTCAAGAGTTCACATTAGTACTTTCACAATAAAATTTCAAATATTTTAAGCTTGAAATTAATTCATAAAGGTACATGGTAAGCCTTTTATAACCAATCATAGAGTGATAAATAATACCTAAAAATTAATATAAATAAATATATTTCTTAACAGTTGGGTTTGGATTCCAATGGATTTCCAAAACGAAAATCCAAAATCGAACCGTTACTAACGGAATCATACAGACTTTTATCCAGTTAAAACCAAATCGTTATTCAATAGCAGTTTCGATCAAATCAGTTAGCAATTTTAACGAATTTATGTCCACTCCTATTTTTGAATACCAGATCTCAATTAAACTCAAATATACACTCTTAATTTACTGCTACCAGCCCCTTAGACTTAGTTTTACAATCGTTTTTTTCCCTTTTTTTTTAAAGAAATTTTCAGTTACAAATTGGAAGGAATGTGTGAGGAAACCAAGAAAAGAAGAAAGCAATTACCAAGAGAAGATTGTGTTGGTTTGCCAACCAATGAATTGTTGCTTTTGCATCCCTAGACTTCAAAGGCATGGGAGACTTGGAGTCGTCTTGCTTTGACCTTGTTATTGCTTGGTTTTTTTATGGGGTCAAATTTAAGTTGGCACAGAATTGGTCATATTTCTGTTTATTTGTTAAACTACACAATCGATTATTCATTAGGTATTGAATTCACAGAAATATATAATATTCTTATTATTCGTATGATTCAAACATTATTTGTGGTGCATTTTCAAATATTCAATTTACTTAGTGATTGAGTGTAGATTGATATATGGATCATGACTGATCACTTTGTAAAAGGATTGTGTTTTAGCATTTCAATGATGTTGTACAAAATGTAAAGGATATCTCATATTGGTCCTACAAAGAACTCTTTAAAACATTTTTTATTTTTAATTTTATTGCTTTTAATTCCCCGGAAGATATATATGATATAAAAAGAATTGAGAACGGACTAGAGTGATCCACCCTAACCTTGCCCTCATGTACAATACTTGCTTCCCACTCAGGTGGCCGGTGCCTCCTCATACCACTCTTTCGATTTATCGAATTGTCGGTATATATATATATATATTATAATCGAAATTGTTCAACTCCTAAATTATCATTTCATGATCATTTAAGCAAAAAAATAAACAAAATTTAAGATCATTTAGCCATTCATATGTATCAACTAAATGAACAGTTTGTCATGAGGATCTTAATTGTCACTAAAACCGTTTTGATTTATTTGATACATATGAATAGCTAAACGGTCTCCAATCTTATTAATGTTTTACGGAAATGATTTTGAAATAATGATTTAGAGTATGCACAGTTCCGATTATAATATGTATAAAAATGATTCGATAAATCAAAATGATAATACAAGAAGATACCACCAGGATAGCTGCAAGCATTATCCGTTTACCTTCTTTCAATTTACTTAACAGTTCTTTGCCTATTAGCATTTATATTTTCTAATGCATTGACAGATGTGGGAAATTTTATATGGGCTTCCACCAAATAAAGATGAAATCATTAATATGAGTAGTGGGGATGGGCCGGTTTGAAGGAAAACAAAACCATTTGAGCTTAGACATGCAAGTTGGACTACATATATCAAAGAAACAAATGAAAAATGCTTTTGTGACAACCATTTTAGATTTCGCCTACCAACTATCCTCTTCAACCTTGACCGTCTACAAAGCCTACCCACTACTCCTACTTGATTTTGATAGTGCCCACTGATTCCCCTTAAAACCATTGGAGACACCAACTTCCTGGCCACCACCCTTTCAACCCTATATAAACAACCCCCATTTCCCCTCCTTTCAATTCTCAAATATCCAGACACATCTCTCTCTCTCTCAAATATCCATAGACACATCTCTTTCTCTCTCTCAGCATGGCTCATGTAGTCACCAAATATTTCACCTTTTGCACTCTTATTCTCACAATCACCCTCCTTTCATATTCCATCAAAACCCTACCTCTCCCTCCAACTCTCTCATTCACAATACTCCTCCCTCTAACTCCCATACTTGCCTATTTCTTCATTCACTTCCTCTCTAACCATTCTTCAACCCTTCCTCCAGGCCCTCCCTCCATCCCCATCTTCGGCAACTGGCTCCAAGTCGGCAACGACCTAAATCATCGCCTCCTTGCCTCCATGTCACAAACCTACGGCCCCATATTCCTCCTCAAACTCGGCTCAAAAAATCTAACCGTCGTCTCCGACCCCGCCGTCGCCACCGAAGTCCTCCACACCCAAGGCGTCGAGTTTGGCTCCCGCCCCCGAAACGTAGTCTTTGACATATTCACCGGCAACGGACAAGACATGGTCTTCACCGTCTACGGCGACCACTGGCGCAAAATGCGCCGGATCATGACGCTCCCATTTTTCACCAACAAAGTTGTGCAACATTACAGCGACACGTGGCAGGAGGAGATGGATTTAGTTGTGTATGATCTAAACAAAGACGAGGGCAGTGGGAGAACCCAAGGCATTGTCATTAGGAAGCGTCTCCAATTGATGCTTTATAATATTATGTATAGGATGATGTTTGACACGAAGTTTGAATCACTAGACGACCCTTTGTTCATTCAGGCCACCCGGTTTAATTCCGAAAGAAGTCGTCTGGCTCAGAGCTTTGAGTATAACTACGGAGATTTCATCCCTCTCCTCAGACCATTCTTGAGGGGCTACTTGAACAAATGCAGAGACTTGCAAAGTAGGCGACTGGCTTTTTTCAACCATTATTTTGTTGAGCAAAGAAGGTAATATTTAATTCACATTTTTCTTTTACATTTTTTTTCGCGGATTTATTTTATAAATCTATGTTCGAACTCAAAGTGACGCTATTTGTACTGCATTTTTTATCAAAAAGTTGGAATATGTGAAGTTAAGTTAGTTCTAATGTGAAATATATGAAATCAGCAATGTGATCAGTAAATGTGGTACAAATAATTCTACAGTAAATGAATCGTTTTTAATTCTACATGCACAAACTTTTGTGTTGTAGGAAATTTATGTGTGCCAACGGAGAGAAACACAAGATAAGTTGTGCCATCGACCACATAATAAACGCTCAAATGAATGGAGAAATCAGTGAAGAAAATGTGCTCTACATTGTGGAGAACATCAACGTTGCTGCAATAGAAACCACACTATGGTCAATGGAGTGGGCCATAGCTGAGCTGGTCAACAATCCTACCGTTCAAAGCAAGATCCGAAATGAGATCTCAACCATCCGTAAAGGGACCCCGGTAACAGAGTCTAACCTCCATGAGTTACCCTACTTGCAAGCCACGGTAAAGGAGACATTAAGGTTACACACCCCAATACCTTTGTTGGTGCCCCATATGAACCTTGAGGAAGCAAAGCTAGGAGGGTACAAAATTCCCAAAGAGTCTAAGGTTGTGGTAAATGCATGGTGGCTAGCCAACAACCCTGCGTGGTGGAAAAACCCGGAGGAGTTTCGGCCGGAGCGGTTCTTGGATGAAGAATGCGGTACGGAGGCAGTGGCCGGAGGAGGGAAGGTCGATTTTCGATACTTGCCATTTGGTGTGGGAAGGAGGAGCTGCCCTGGGATCATACTTGCATTGCCAATTCTAGGGCTTGTGATTGCAAAATTGGTGTCGAATTTCGAGATGAAGGCTCCTCTTGGGGTTGAGAAGATTGATGTGAGTGAAAAAGGAGGACAATTCAGCTTACACATTGCAAACCATTCCGCTGTCGTATTCAACCCTATCAAGGCATGAACTTTACAGCCAAATTGCTTCCGTGAGTGGTTGGGTTTAAATGGGAAGTATTAATTCCAGTTGTTAACACAACTTGAAAATTTACTGACGCTTGTTATTCTTCTATCAAACATAACCGATTTTACTAGATTACCTCTTCCAGTTGTTAATCTTTTCTCAAGCATATTCGATTTTACTAGATTACCTCTTCCAGCTTAGCCAAGGTTTAAATTGTCGACAATCTTTACACAATCATCGAATGCCAAATTGAATGCTTAAATCTATCTACATATGGTGGATTATAGGTACAAGTGATTACCATTCAAATGTAAAAGGAAAATAAAAGAGGACCAAATTTGAGCAAAAAATAGATTCCAGAAAAAACTTACATCATTGATTTCCATTAATTTGGATGTGTACAATGTGGATTAACTGAGAAAAATGAAAAATATATGACAATGAAAGAAACTTGATACAACAAGAAAAAGATAAAAAGAATAGAAAATATAGGAAGCAATGAGGAAGAACCTAATAGCTTATCAGTCATCAAAAATGTGAAGGAAACCTTTGTTTCCAGCATATATGTGATGATGGCGAGGAGCAGGAAGAAATCTACAGATATAGGGAATTTGCAAACATGATACCTCGCCGAAGACTTTCACTTGCTGCTGTAAATTTCTCCTCTAGCGCAATTTCTCCCACAGCATGAGCAGCCGTTCGCAACTGAAAAAAGGCCAGTCAGTAAAAATCTAAAGATGATTGTAATGCTACCTCAAGTTCTCGAGGAATTGATATTTAGGCACATTTCTCACAATTGAAATCAATTTTCGGAAATTTCAGCTCCTTATACAAAACACAAATAGAAGGGCCAGAGCAAGTTAAGTTGTACTCCCATTTCAGTGCTCTACGTGCACTTTTCAAGGTTGGTTACCAATGCGCTATGAGAAGTTAAATTTCAGCATCACTCGACTCTGTAGGAAAAATAAAAAGCGAATAACAGGTTGTAGGAAAAATAAAAAGCGAATAACAGGTTGGGCTATAATTGACCGAGCGGGATCCAGCCCAGAACTCTATTAGGCCTGGCATCAAAGGTGATCTGAGAAAGGACATAGACACAGGTGTAAAGAAGGCCACAACCGTAAACACAGATGTGCATACTTTTTTCTCGCCTCGATTTTGACCATTGTCAATCGTAATGTTAATTTTCCTGGTGTATCATAAATGTTCTTTTGGGCAAATAAGCTTCCGCTACTTTCAGAAGGGTTCTCAAATAGTAAAAGGTACCCCCTAGAATCATCCAGAAACCAAATTATGAGATATGATGTTATGCTTCCAAAACAATCGCGTTTTCTCAATCTACCAGAAAACTTGACTGCAAACAGGGAAGCTCTAGTATGAATCTGGGGTTTTAATCCATTCAAAGGTCTTAACAAGAGAATTTATATCTTTCGGCTAACCTATTACCTAGCCACCTCCTCTGGACCAACAAGGTGTAGTGCAGGAATATTAACTTCAAGGCTCACTTGAAGTTCTAAATTTTATTCTTTATTTTCAAAGCAGAAGCTATATTAATTTAGTATGTCACCTGGGAGACAAGGCGCTTCTACCACACCCAAAAAAAAAAAAAAAAAAAAGCTGAGAAGCCATATTAATGCAAACAGGAAGTTGAATGGGAAAAAACAGAAAATCTCTACACAGGAAGGAGTCGAGCAATACTTCCTTGGACATCACTTTAGGTTTTAACAGAATGAAAATGATAAAATGTAGTCAAGTACCTGGTTCAAAAATTCATCAAGTCTTCTAGCACTTCTGATGATACTACCCTCAAATATATCGGTCATTTGTGTAACTTCCGCAAAACTTGCACCCTGATGAATATTCATTAGAAGAAGGAAAAGAATAGTCCAATAAGTCCTTGCTGAAACAAGGAAAAAGTACAATTTATTTTTGGCTTGAAAACAATCAACGGATGAGAATTTGAAACCTCTAACAACAAACACCAGGACAGTTTAACCAGCCAAGCATTGCAACTTCCAATAATCCAATGTACAAGATTAGGCGAAGCAGCAGAGTAAAATAAAAAACAGGACAAGTGACTCAAACACGTCCATTTTTTGTCAAATTAGATGTATGACCAACAGACTAATAAATAACTAGTAGATGCTAAAATAAATTGGTAGAAATGAGATAATAGCAGGAAACTTTAAAGCAATGTGGCATGAGTAAGAGGATAAACAATTTGTCATTTTCTACCTTGTGAAACACTCCCACCTTTGGCAACTTACAGTTTTAGTATCTATTACCCACATGCAACCTTTAATGCAAGTTGAATCATATATGAATTCATAAAACTATACATTTCATCATAAAGACAATGGTGCAAGAGCCACCATTGTTATTCTTACTCTTCTTGCTTCCTCCCTTTCGTTAAAATAAAAATAAAACAAGTAAACCTTCTAGTCACCAAATATAAAGCCTTCAACCATGATTATCAAAAGACTTGCTAAAGCAATCCAAAACATAACCCACAATTATTCCGATTGCAGATTTATATTCGAGTTTCAATTGCGAAGTAAACCAATTTGATATTATTCCTTGCTCCACTTCTGACATCAATTACCAAGGTTAGCATCACATAGCCATGAAGAGAAAATTTCATGCCGGTACCAACAAGTTACGCAACAAAATAAGTAAATAACTCACTAACCTTTGACCAACAATATATCACATCCATCAAGAATGGCCTCACTGTTGATTCCACGTACTCTTCAATGTTTACATCTAGTTTGCATTCATGTTGTATCTGCAACCAGGTAGAGAATTAATAGCCGTTCATAACAAACATATAAATCAATAAATTTGAACACTATAATGTGTTAAGTTAACACTGCAAACACCTCTGCTATTCTTCTTGCACTCTCTTGGAGTTGTTGTAATGGTCTAGCAAGCTCTGTCCTCAACTGTATCTGCTCATTTGATTTATCTCCCGGAATAAAACAACTTGCAAGAGCCGCAATCTGATGATGATCCAAATCGTTGAACGTACCTGATCAACATACAGAAATTATACTTACAGAAAGTTGACACAATAATGAAGTGAGGGCTGGTGAGCAAAGGTATCAAAATAGATAAAAACAATAGCAAAAGATATAGTGACGGTTTAAAATGATATTATAATAATGGTAATTAATGGTAAAAAGTGGTGGCATTAAATTATAAGGAGTAACTAGGAGCTCCTACTCTCTCCTCAGATTTAGGAGCTCCTAAGGCTTTCCCTATTTGAAGCTAGATTGTTAGTGCTATTGGAGTTGGATTTTATGGTATTCTCTCCAAATTTCGACTTGGAGCTCATTTAGCTAGCCCATTGGAGATGCTCAGCTATCATATGTTTCTATAGTTATTGCATTGACAAATTCAGTCCAATAGCCAGTTTAATAACAGGCCTCGAGTATTAAAAGATTTTCCAGGCCCGTGAAAGGGAAAGTGAAAGAAAACTACCATTAAACATCAGTTCAGTAACAAGGAGTTCATCTCCTGTGTCTATTAAGCACGCTGCCCGTCCCTTTAACTGGACAACACCCTCAGCATCGACGTGACCAAGCTTCTTCAACACCCGTGAACGGTTCTTAAGTTCATCACGAAATTTTTGAAGCTGCAGAATCAATGACAATCAAATTAAACAAAAGCGAAGAGAAAAAAACAGGTGGGAAATAGCTTAGTTCAGCATATATATTCTTTTACAAATCTCTGTACATCCAACACCAAAAGGTCACACATGCAGTATAACATTGACTTCTCAACCCATACGAATCAATACACTATATGGTTCTAACACATGTCTTTACTGCTTAGGAGAGAAGTATCAAAAACATGCATACCTGGGACTCACGCATTTTGGACTTAAGTTGTTGAATTTCATGATCCACCTCTGCTTTCCTTTGAAAACATTTAATCTGGTGCATGTCTTGGGACTACAGTGAACCAAATAGTAAGATATAGGGTGACTGTGAAGTAAATTTTTTGAAGAGAAAATTTTCTCCACACAGTACTGCGACTATAGAATTTGATTTTATAGAACAATGAAAGTACATCAAATACATGACAAACCTTATGCAGTGGATGTAAGTATAGTTTTTCTTCAAGGGCCTCTATTTCATTGACCAACTCAACAATTTCAGAATCTTCAATGCCCATATCCTGAAATTCAATATAAATTTTGAGAAGAATATACATAAGAAAATAGGAAACGGTGTTATTGAGATGCTGACACCAATAAATGGTTTAGTGAAAATGTTGATCATTTTTATTTTTAAGAAAAATGCAAGGAGAACAGGGCCGCACACTCACAGATCGAATGCTTCCATATTACCAGTGGTAAGTTGAAGTGTTACCTAAAAGGTAAGGTTTGACAACAGGAAGCTGTCGTAACAATATGGTAGACAACAAAAATCTTTTCATGACCTAATTTACAAAAGATAGTTGCTCATTACCTTTACAGGATTCAGCTTGGGAAGGCCTTGTGGAAATCGAGTTCCCAGCTCCTGCACTGCAAGCAGAATACTTTGCCTTGCCTCCAATGGCCGCAAATCAGATGGAATAGATATTCTGAGTTTGCTTAGAGCAGAAATCAGGGGCAATTGGACAGGAACCTAAAAGAAATTGAAAGAAATATCAAAACTCCAGAAATACCAATTCAACTACGTGAAAAACTTAATGAACCACTTCTAAAATCGATAACTTACTACATGCATTTCACCCTTTTCTCCGGGACGAGGAGGACATGGTTTTGGCTGAGAACTGTTCTCACTTGAACCAGGGGAACAGTGAAGCAAAGTATCCACTATATAGCCACCACCACGGGATGGAAGTGTGCCTGACCCCGATGGAGGCTTTTTCACCACATTAACTACAACTCCCCAGCCCCAATCTGTACCACCTTCCCTAATCTTGACCTGCAACAAGAAAAACCGCCTTCTGAATAAGAACAGGCAAAAACATGGCCTGCAACCCTTGGAATAAAATTCAAGATCTGCATTTCTTAGTTTAACTGGCAATCAAGGTGAAGCAACCATTGGTACTAAGCTAGGATATATACTATATAAGGAAGGAAGAAAGAAGAAGCTTAAAGACAAGGCACAAAAGGGCAAATTAATATCAGTTAATTATTAGGTAATACACAGGTGTGACAAGAAAAAGAGTAAGAGCTTACTTAATGTACCTAGCAAAATAACACTTCTACTCAGAAACACATATCTGAGCATTGAGTAGAAATTAGAAGAAAAAAGTTACGGCATTATTCAGTTCAATCTAGTAACAGACACCTTTAAAGAATAAAAATTAAATTTCAACCAAGAGAATACATTATTAGAAAACAACTAGAATAATAAGGTCGCAATCAAATATCGACCAGCTTGAGCACTCTCGGAGCATACCAGGCGACCAGGAAGAAGAAAATACAGAACTCTTTCAGGCCTTGTTATTTCTGACATCATTTTCTTCTCAAGTTGGGCTATATCCAGTTTTATCTTATGATACTCAGCAACTTCAGCCTGTTTATAAAGCATTAAATATAAGCAGGCAACAAAAACAAGAAACAAACATAAAAATGTTGAGGAAACACTACCTCTCCGGATGCATCAAGTAATGCTGCTTCCTGCTCAAGCGTTTCAACTTTTTTCCCTATATCAGGTATAGCCTAAATAAGAGAGAGAGAGAGAGAGAGAGAGAGAGAGAGAGAGAGAACCAAATTGGTTAGTCACTGTGCACCAACGCTGATTCAATACATATAAAATATGTGATTCAGAAGAGAACCTTTTCATACTGAAACTGGTGGAATGAATTCTTGATCACGTGCTCAGCTGTGAATTGGCCTTCCGCACGGCTCAACAAATTCAAAATTGAGTAGTAGCTGAGTCTGAAAGTACTAACTAAAGGAGCTGGTTTACCCAAAATCATGTCCTTGAGTGTGTTCATTTCCATCTGGAAGAAGTAACCAGATATGCAATGTCATGACCTAAGAAAATAAATGGCTTGCTTGCTTGTTCTCAAACTTCACAGTTTCACACTGGGCTGTGATAACACAGTTAAATAAAAGGGCTCTTTTCTCCTTTCCCTTTATAATATGAATTTATCTCAGAAAATATAAAGAATAAAACATAGCAAAGCAACAATTCACCTCAAGATGACTAAATCAAAAAATCATCTAATTGAAGGACTTTTAATGGCTGATGGTAAAATGATAAATCAAGAATTGGAATCAAATCAATAAGTAGGAATTATCTAGTAGTAAAATCACCTGCTCATCAATCATTATGAGACAAATGCCGCGGGCATCTTTGCCACGACGCCCAGCCCTTCCACTCATCTAGAGGAATTAAGAACATAGTAAATAATCATAAAAATCTAAGCATCCAACACACCCAAATTTACAAACATTTCTCTCTCACTTATTGTTTTTCTAAATTAAAGCAGTGAAAGCTTCACTTACCTGGATATATTCACCAGATCCGATATATCGATGACTATCACCATCCCACTTCTTAACAGCTGTGAAAACAACAGTTTTTGCTGGCATGTTTAAGCCCATAGCAAACTGTCAAAGTACAGGTAATAAAATTTATTCAATCTTAGCCTCCAAGAAACTAAATAAGCTACAGCTACAAAGCAAATACATAGAAAAGATGGTTAAGGCATATGTTCTTACTGTCTCAGTAGCAAAAAGGGCCTTTACAAGGCCTTCCTGGAAAAGAAGTTCTACCAGTTCCTTTAAAACTGGAAGAAGGCCGGAGTGATGAACAGCAATGCCGCGCAGAAGGAGTGGCAACATTGACTCAATAGCAGGAAGCTCTCTGTCTTCCTCGTTTAAGCAGAGTATTGCATTACGAAAAACATGATCGACAGCGTCCTTTTCTTCTTGGCTGTTAAAATCAAGCTTAGACATGGACATTGCATGTTGTTCACACTCTCTTCTACTGAAGCTAAAAATTATAACTGGCTGAAATTTCCGTTCCATAATCATCTGAAATTTGGGAACAACAGTGTAACTAAATAACAAATGAAGAAATGACGGCATATGAGTACAATTGGATATAGGGAGATACCTAAACACGTCAGCCAAAGTGTAATCTAGAAAGGCAAAATAACATCTCATAGAAAATGTTTAATAAATCATGTCAGAACAGAAAGAGGACAGTAACTCCTATACCATGGCAAGTGCAATAAGACTTACAGATTCAGAATTACAGAATTCAGGAAACGCAATAATACCTCCCACTTTCAGCTTCATGAAACTTTAAATCACCCATGCTAATAGATAAAAATTTCACAAACACTATGCTCAGAAAGTATCAATCTACAACTATTTATTCTAACAGCTTCGATGGCCAGTAGCCTCATTGATAACATGTCATGTTATAACCCAACCCCATTAGGCCACTTGCCAACTGACCAAATTACTTTTCAGACAAGCATATTATATTGGACAAGAAAACTGTCATCCAGATTCTCATTTCTATGCACCATTATTTTTATGGATACTCCAATGAAACAAACATTATATCTTTGCCAACATGGTCCCATCTTTCCATAAGTAAACAAGGCCATACAGTTCATGGTACTGATAATAGGTTACAAGATGAAGATCAGAAGTACCATATTCATTTATAGTAGCATCTACAAAACCTTATATAGTTAAAACTCAAATTTGATTATCTCGTGTAAACAGTTTTTATACGGGTAACCAAATAAGATCCATCAGAATGACCAAACTTTCTCGTGTAAACAGTTTAGCTTTAAAATAGGAAGACATTTCTCTAAAAAGAGAGACATACTGATCAATATCAAGAATAAAATAATAATCTGATGATAGATTAGGAAGAAGCCCAGTGATTAAATAGTTAAATCCATGAAAAATGGCACATCTTCCTGGGCATGCTGGATGTTGAATTAAATGCATGACCAAATAAAATCTTAAACTATCGCCTAATAGAACACCATTGGTTAACTGTTAAAAGTAAAAGTCAGACAGTTAGAAGAAAGAAAAAAGAAAGTGGACTGCAATATTAGGCCAGCTATGTTTGAACAAATATAAGAAGAACCACCCATCAGTATAACTAACACAAGGAAGAGCAAAAGTTGAAATGAAGCGCACACCTTCACAAGTTTGAAAATATCAGAACCACCGGATGCATTCCCACCTTTTGCAAGTCTCCCACTTGCCTTGCCATTTGAACTCCTGTGACCATCACTCAATTTCTTCTTTGAGAAAGTATCCTGAAGCATCACAAAATTTTCCTCCTTGAACTGTTCATTCTCGTCCACCACAAGATACAACCCATTCCCACCCACTGGAAAAACGTAATGCTGCAAAGGAGTCGGTCGAAAATCGGTGTACACAACATGACAAGGCTGTTTGTGCACATTACAAATCCATTGTGCAAACTCAGTGGCATTTGACATTGTGGCTGAAAGAAAAACCATTCTAACAGCTGGAGGCATAAATATAATACTCTCTTCCCAAACAACCCCTCTTTCACGATCCTTCATGTAGTGAATTTCATCAAAGATTACCCAGGCGACTTCCTTTAAAACCTCGGAACCCCTGTAAAGCATTCCCCTAAGAATCTCAGTTGTCATGACCAAACAACTAGCATTAGGTGAGAGCGTAACGTCTCCGGTCATTAACCCAACATCTTCAAACTCCTGGCTGAGCTCTCTGAACTTCTGATTGCTCAAAGCCTTTAATGGCGAAGTATATATAACCCTCTGCCTCTCTCTAAAGGCCATGGCAATTGCATACTCTGCGACTGCAGTCTTACCTGCCGAAGTATGGGCAGAGACCAAAACTGATTCATTCCGTTCTAAGCATGCCACAGATATCTGCTGAAATGGGTCAAGGGTAAACTGGTATGTCTTGGCAGCTTTGCCATTATACACAGGATTGGAGAGGGTTCCATAAACTGACTCGTCCTTGAGAGAAAGGTACTCAAGGGGAACTGCAACCTCATGCACACATGTTCGGGTTTGGGGATGCTTCAGGGGAGATTCATAGCTGGAGATTTCTGTGATCACTGACGCTTCGGGCTCCTTTCGTTTCCCGAGCGTGGTAGGTTCTTCCATTCCTAAAATTAAACCCACTCTTGAGCTAAATTAAACAAATTCTCCTACCAATATCGAGTTATCCGTCCGGTGTAAAACAAAATACAAAAAACATCAGGAAGAGTGGCGTTTGTTCAACCCCAAAAAAAAACCTAAATCTTTTTTTTCTGGAGGAAAATCGTTATACACAATAAAAAAAAATTAGAGTGTCAAATCATCAAGCTACACAATAGGTGCAATATAGAATTGTCATAAGCATTCCAACAATAAAAAAAAACTACTTTGAATTTGAAGTATGAACAGGTATTTCTGATGAACTAAAGAAAACTGGCTCGAGTCAGCTATATTGCCCTAAAGAAGATTCATATATTTAAATTGAACCCAACTACATGAAACTTCTGAAGATTTACAAGAAAAGACGAAGAGAGAAATAGATAGCCGAACAGTTTCTGTTAGAAAGAACAAGTTTTTTCTGACATTGGCTAACCTGAAAATAGAGCTTGCTCAGTGACCCAAAAGCCCTAGCTTGACCTGTATTGCTCAAATACAGTGTACTGGTGATATAGGGAGGGGGAACTGTTTAAATTGAAGTTTAGGGTTTTATTGGAAGACCAAAAGAGGGGTTTTACCTTTTGTTTGAAGGAGCATCAAATACCTTGCGACCTGAAAATAAATAAAATAAAAAATTATTTCTGAGAATTTACCAATTTGATGATTTTACTATTTGAATTTACTTCCTTTTTTTCATCAGTTATACTGTACACTTCTCAATATTCGTTAAAAATACTGTATTTAAAAAAATATTCTTTACAATACACCTTGCGACCAATATTATTGATATAATTATGGGTAAATTATATTTTATTATTTTGTGGTTTGAACTAAATAATACAGTTATATTTATATTTTCAAATCTTGCATTTTATTACCCTATATTCTTTAAAACGTTATAACTTTGTCCATCCGTTACTTTTTCAGTTAAAATTTATATTAAGTGATTATTTGGATAAAGTAGAATCCACATTTAATTTAAAGAAATGTTAAATAAGCACATTGGGACATAAAATAATAATAAACTTTAAAATAACTTAAATAATAATAAAAATTAAATAAAACTAAATAAAATATTAAAAAAAACCCAACGGGGGCACCGGCTGAGGTCCGCCCTGCAACCGTCAACCAATTGCATGACACTTTCTGAGCAAATTTTCTTCTCTGTTTCCAGTGTTAAAACAATAGGAATAAACAGTGAACAAATTGAAATTACATATTCATATACCCTGTAAGTGGATGATTAAATTAAATTAAAAGCAGTGATTGATTCCAACTTGGGTTTGCATCAATTTGTAATCAATTATCCTTTGACCTCCCTTGTTTTGGAGGGAACAGAGATCATCATCATCATCATCATACACTCTTCTCAGTGCTCATCTCATCTTCATCTCTCATTTCTCAAATCTCAGCCCAATTTCTTGGAGCTCCTCTTTCAATTACCAGTGTCAAGAGGAGCTGTGATCTGCTGCTACAGGGCCTATCTGATGGAGTGGGACTTCAAGGACTTTGGTGGCTGGGATTCATCTGATGAAAAAGAAGAAGATAGTGACCTTGCTGCTTTGGTTGGGTCCAGCAGCATCTATCGAACACCCGCTGCTGCGTCCTTGAAAGTGGATTTGAAGCTCGCCACTTATGATTCGGGAGGACACGTGCACGGTCAAAATGGAGCAATCAACAATTTGCTCAAGGACCCAATTACGCCCTCAGCATCAAGAAGCAGGGCGAACCTCAGCCGGTGTCGCCCGTTGGGTGTATTTGTTTTTAATATGTTATTTCATTTTATTTAGTTTTTATTATTTTATGCCACATAGTGCTTATTTGACACTTCTTTAAATTAAATGTAGGTCAAATTTTGTCCAAATAATCACTTAACAGAAATTTTAAAGGAAAAAGTAACGGAGAGGTAATGTTGTAACGTTTTAAAGAGTATATGATAGTAAAATGGAAGACTTGAAAGTATGGGTATAACTGTGTTATTTGGTGCAAACTACATGATAGTAAAATGTAATTTGCCCTATAATTAACAATAATCTATTTATTGAAACATTATATACCATGAGGTGTCCCTATTCGAATAGTGGGCCTAATTTCCTTTTAGAATAAAATATATGCAATTATATTGTATGAAATATGTATTTACTTTTTTTTCTGAGAAGAAAAAGTATTTGCTATTATATGCATTGCATAGTAACATATTTTTTTTCTATTAAGTTTTCATATTTGGCGAGACATAGAAAGGAAAATGAGGGCTTGAAAAAAAAAAAGGAAAATGAGGGAGGAGATTAGAATTATAGCTTGATGGTGTGGTATTTCAATTCCATAGCTTAAATGGAATATAAAATTACATCAAATACCCTTTGACTATGTGAAAATAAAAACAATTGACAACCATAAATATAATCAAGAACTAACAATAAAAATCAAAGATTTTTTAACTTCTTAAAATGACAATTAGGTTGTGTTTGGATGGAGAATTTTAAGATTAAGAATTTATTAAATAACGAAATTTAAATTAACGAAAATTAATTTTCCATAATTTTTGAAGTTTCATGTTTGGGTAATATAAAAGTAAAATGAAATTTAAACATGTCATTTAATGTTCATATATAAATTTTAGTTATAAAAATATAATTTTGAAAATGACACATTTTTATGTAGAATTTAAACTTGGGATTTTTTTTTTTTTTTTTTGCAACTAAAAGAAAACATAACTAGAGGGTAAAGCCCTTGAGACAACCCCCATATAGGAGGTCAAACAGCCAGGTTGGAACCACTTCAGGAGGGATTGAACGACTCTAGTTATTGACAAGGTCAATGGAGTGCCCAAAGTTGGCAAAGGCATCAGCTACAAACTTGGCTTTCCCTTAACACATGCTTGAAGCTAATTGAGCGGAATCGAAGAACCAAGGTCTTGACATTCTGGAGGATATTTGTGAGATAAGAGAATTGGTACATATGAAACTTAAAACTCTAACTTTTTAACAAATCCCACGTTTTTTCCCTCATCTAAACACACCCTTATGGATATATTCAAATATTAACGATACAAAATCAAGAAGCACGGTGTTACCCCAGTAATTCTTGACTCACCTAGTGCTCACCTAGTATGTATGAGGTTCAAGACTCATTGGCCACTACTCGTGGCTAGGAGCGGGTATGAAAAGTTGAAAACACATTAACCTTTTTCGAACTCAGCTGAATATTAGTCTTATCTTTTGGTTGGAAATTACCTCAGACTTTTGGCAAAAAATACAAAATCCTTTGATAAAAGCCCAAAGATCTTATAAGAAATTAATTATATTCTATTGATTAGTAAGAAGGGCATTTGGTCTAGTGGTATGATTCTCGCTTAGGGTGCGAGAGGTCCCGAGTTCAATTCTCGGAATGCCCCTAAATTATCTAATTTTTTTTCGAACACTCTTTTCCTCTTCTACAAGAAAGCTGCGTGCTCTAACTTCCTTTCTCTCTTTCCTCCCATACAAGAAAGCAGGAGAACACGCCCTCTATTCCAATTTTTTTTCGAACACTCTTTTCCTCTTATACAAGAAAGCTGTGTGCTCTCTGTGTGCTCTAACTTCCTTTCTCCCTTTCCTCCCATACAAGAAAGCAGGAGAACACGCCCTCTATTCCATTCTCGACTTGCCCGCTGCTGGGAGTTTTCTAACAATGGATCACTCTATAGAGAATGACCTAAATGCCCCTCACTCCATGGGAACAACTATCATCGGCGTCACCTACAACGGTGGCGTCGTCCTCGGGGCGGATTCCCGAACCAGCACCGGTAATAATATGATATCATATCATCCCTCTCTCTCCCCTTTGATTTTCTTTTATACAGCAAAGTACTTGAACTGGGAATTTGGTTATTTTTAATCGATGATAGGTGTTTATGTTGCAAATCGAGCATCTGATAAGATCACTCAGCTCACTGATAATGTCTACTTGTGCCGCTCCGGATCGGTATATCTTTCTCTCTTCGTCGTTTTTTTTTATTGGATTATTGTTTTTATGCAATGCTGTTGTTCTTGTTTATAATTTCTGTTGTTTGCGTACATTTGTTATGTGTAAGTTATTTTCTTTAGGCAAGAGAAAGAGGAGATTTTATAATTGAGTTATTTTTCTCGTTCGTGCTAAATTATGTCGTGTATTGTTTACTTTGTTTTGACTGTGATAATTAAAGTAGCTGAACTGTTTGAAATTAGTCATACAAAAAAACCATGTTAACTGTACAATTTCACACCAACAAATAATCCTAACACCAAAGATTCTTAGAGTAGGAAATCGCAGTAAGATAGAGCCATCTTGGGTCCTCCTTTTAGATCTAGTTTCCCTTGTTTGTGCAGGACCTTATGTTTTTGCAAATTTTATACATACAAAACTCTTGTTGGATCTCTTGTTAGTTCTTTTGGGTTTAGCATGTCCCAGGAAAAATTCCTCAACTCAACTAACCCATGGGGTCTTCTGTGTGAATCCTTATCAGAAACTAATTAGGATCTTATCCACGAATACTTATCCTATTGAGAGCTAATTCTGCTAAATCGTTTGGAATCATTTCACTTGCCACTTCTACCTATGTCTTTCTTTTAGCTGCTCTCTTGTTATTAATCCACTTATTTTCTATTGTCAGGCTGCAGATTCACAAATTGTGTCCGATTATGCGCGTCACTTTCTCCATCAGCACACGTAAGTGAATGAGCAACCTGTTGCTCTAATTTACTGTTTTGTTCTCCCTTCCCAGTATAATTTTGAACTTCTTATTTTCACAAGTTCTGTTTATGGCTTCCAACTATATAACTTTAATCTTTGCAATTCATCTTAAAGACATGGCGCCATTGGTCCATCCCTTGGACTTCATTTTTGGCTTGTATGTGTAGTACATTTACTTGTTTTACCATTACATATACATGCTGTAAACATTTAAAATATGTGGTAAGAAATTGAAGTTTTGGAATTAAGGTACCAATTAAAACTTTGCAGTAAATTATGATTTACTTCATTATTGTTTACTCCAATTGCAATTCTTAGTCAAACGTTTATTTTTTGTGCAGGATACAGCTAGGCCAGCCTGCAACAGTCAAGGTTGCTGCAAACTTTATCAGATTGTTCTCATACAATAACAAGGTTTGCATTTTTTAGCAACTTCCTACAAACTAATGAAATTCTTTAGATTCTGTATTCTATTTGAATCTTATGAAACTTCAATAATATGTCCTTCTAGTTGTTGTCTTCTTTTATGTTCCTTGTTTTCTGTTGTGAATATTCGTGAACAAAATTAGTTGGAAACTTTTCCCATTTCATTGGAAGAATTTACATAAAATAATTATGTGGTTTACATTTCCTATGTAAGATAAAGTGTTCATAGGGACGTAAGGTTACAGAAAAAAAATATCCATCCGATGTAATGCAAATGATACTTTGTTCTGTTTATGAGTACTATTTATGACAATGTTTATTGATCATGTCATTTTCGAATGATATTGTGTTTGTTGTTGTAGTCAGGTCAAGGAGTATTCCGAATTATAATCATGGAAATAAAGTTTACTGTTTAGAGGTTGATTACATAGGATGTGAGAATAGTTATCCTTATAAGAAACAATTAATTATGGTTACAATTATTAAATACATGATTAGTGGGGTCGGGGAGGATGAGTATATGGGTGAAATAAAGTACTGAGTGCGGAGTTTACTCGTATTTAGATAGAACAGTTCATAGATCGCTTCTATGGCAATATGCATTATAGATGCCATCTGGCCGGTATGACGGTAAGCCACTGGTATTCATATCTGAAGGTTTAATTGGAAAAATGGATGCATTAGGATTCAAGATTTCTTGTTGTGCCTTCCCTACTTGAGGAAATCGTTCCCTGTATCACCAAGATTTGACTTATAGAACATAATAAGTTGTTTTAGTTTGTATTGATTTCTCTGTGTGTAACTGTGCATATACGCATAACATATTTTCAACTTAGAGAAAGGTTACCGGCAGTTGTTTCTAGTAATAGCCGAAATCTTTTAATATTAAAACAAAACTATAACAAGATCTGTATTATTAAATTTTCCCGTAAGATATTGTTAGGGATTTCATCATCTTTAAAATGTAGAAAGTCACAATTCTTCCTTTCATATGTTTCTTATTTGCTAGTTTATTTCTTATTTATTTTTTTCAAATTGGTAGAATATGCTACAAACTGGCTTAATTATTGGTGGTTGGGACAAGTATGAAGGAGGTAAAATATATGGAGTGCCACTTGGTGGGACAATACTAGACCTGCCCTTTGCAATTGGAGGTGTGTTTTCATTAATTGTTCTATTTTATTGTCAAAATCTTCCTAAATTTTTATTGTGTTTATGTTTCTGTTGTTGTTTCCCTTCTCTTGGTTGGAATAGTCCGGCCCGCAATAATAATTTCTCCTTTGAGATTTTGATTGAATTTATGCATTTTCGTATCAGTTGATGAATTTTTAGTTCAACATAGTAGGTTGCTTTCCCGGAAAAAATAGTAAGAGTTTTATTTTATGCTTCGTAGAGAATTGTTTTTGACAATGAATCATTGTAAAGTGTAAATTTAATTTTATAACATTCATTTCTACTTAAATGGTTATTGGTTACACTTGCCAGTGGGAAAAAGGGTAAAGAAACCTGCTGTATTCAGATAGATATCATAAAACAATGATGTTTTAATGCCACTTGAATGCTATTAAATTGCAATTTTCCAGTGGCTTTAAATCCTAAGAAGTTTCTTGTGTCATTCAGGATCTGGCTCCACTTATCTGTATGGTTTTTTTGATCAAGAGTGGAAGGAAGGAATGACCAAAGAGGAAGCTGAGGTATGTAATCTTTATATTTCTAACAGATTTCTGAACTGCTTCAATGCTGGCTTGTTATCATTGATGGTCCAAGATTTGGTTCTGAAGTCTTTGCTGCAATGACAAATAATGAGATCCAAAGTTGCTGCTTGAGATTTTTCCTTTTACTGTCTGGTGGTTCAGTTAGGGTAATAGGAAGGTGCGGCAGCTGGTGCCTGTGTGGTGGTCTCTGGTTTACTTGCTCGTGCTTCTTTTTGGTTCTTTTGGGTGTACTATGGGTTTCTTTTCTTTTCAGCGAAATTTTGTGAGCAATGTGCTAGTAAAATTGCTCTTTTTAGGGTATGTTTGGATGGGGAACTTCAAAGTTCCAAGGAATTTAGGCTAAATTAGTTAAAACTGAGGAACTTCAAAGTACCAAGGAATTTGCAAATGACTAGATGCAAGGCATTTAGGGATTTGTAAGTAACACCTACCAAGGTGTTACTTTGAAAATCCCTTGTCTAGTTGTTTTGCTGTGCTCATTTGAAATCCCTTGGTACTTTGAAGTTCCTCATATCTAACGAATTTAGCCTAAATTCCTTGTAACTTTGAAGTTCCTCATCCAAGCATACCCTTACGGTAGACAATTGCTCAAGGGAAGACTTTAATTTCAGATTATTTGATCTTCATTGGAATTTCTGATGGGATTGTTGTTGGCCCTGCGGATAAGGGTGTTGTATGGGCAAGATAGTAGTCTGCCTAGCTTGGGCATTGTGGGTCTGTTTTATATCGATTATGCCAAGCTCTGTTGACAGATTGTTTCTGGGGTTGCATGGCTACTGTCTAGAAGTCATGGCAAGTTTTTAGTTAACAAGGTGGCTTGGAAGGTGGTGCTTTTGTGTAATCTCTGGTATTTGTGGCCTGATAAAATAGTAGTCTTTAAAGGAGTAGAACACTCTATGATGGAGTTGAGGGCTCATTTGTTCAGATTGCTCTTTGTGTGGATTCATAGGACTTCGACTAGTCCTCTTGTTTACACTATTGTTAATTTGCTAATGTTATGCAGGTATACTTCCTGTAACAGTAGTACTATGGGAATCTACTTTTTTAGTAGATTTTTACATAAAGAGAAAGGAGATTATTTTACAGGCGTAAACATCTGTGTTGTGCGTGTGCGTGTATGATTGTATGCTTGGATTACTCAATGATTGCTTAATAGTTAATAGTAAGAAATGCAACATGAACTGTTTTTCGTACTAGTATTTTTGTTTGTGTAGTCTCTCTAAGTTATAGAAAACTCACAATTGTTTTCGTTCCGGTTATTTTTGAGTCGGTTGAAAATAACAGTCTTTGAGTTCACTCAAGTTTCATCTTTGTATAATTATGTAATCCTAACATGTTTCCGGAATGTACAATAACATAGTTGCATTCATGGTAGTAAAGGGGTAGTATATTCTTTCGATACACGTCTGATATTTCTCTTATTACTGAGCAGTGCGAATTTCTGTTGATATAATTTTTTTTCAAATAATTTCATTTTTCATTTCGTTTATTCCATTTTAAATTTTGATTTTATAAGACCTAATTTCTGTTCATATCGGTATTTTGCTGATTCCCAAATTTCCAACTCCAAGCCTTCAATGTACATCAACATTAATACTGAGTACTTTGATTCATCTACCATGCCCACAGAAATTAACTGGTTCCTCTATGCGTTGTTACTTTTTAGAATTTATCAATAAAGCAACTACCGTTAATTTATTGCAGCAATTGGTGGTGAAAGCAGTTTCTCTTGCTATTGCCCGGGATGGGGCTAGTGGCGGTGTTGTTCGAACTGTCATTGTAAGTTTTTCTTTTATTCTTCTCTTCTTTGCAATTTGCATATCACCTTATGGTTTTGGGAATAGAAAAGCTTTAGTTCCTTACCGATGTCCCTGCGGCCATAGTCTGGTTGTGATTTTGTCTTGGGGCTATGTCTCTAGGTTGTTTTAATCATTCCTCCCTGATTGGGGGACTTCGACGAGCTTTTCATGCTCTTGTCTCAGTTCCTTGCATTTTAAACCAATTTCTGGTGACCAGACCCAAATCAAAGAGGGATTCATCGAACTGTACTTCAATAAAATCACCAATCATCAGATCTCGTGAACCAAGATTTCCTGATCCAAAAAAACATACAAAGGGCATTGATGTAATGCTTGTTGTTACACTTGTATGGTTCTCTTGTGAGTTGGAAATTAAGCAGTATTTGATGCTTACATCAAGTTATGAAATTATTTAGCAATGTCTGTGCCTATGGGCAACACAATATTTTGCTTTCTTAGATAATCCCGAGCAGCTGCAAATTTTTTGTGATGGGTGCGTCATTTATATCAAGAACAACTTGTTTCCTCTATGGTTTTCGTTCATGTTCGGCATTCTCTGTTCTGCAGATCAATTCACATGGGGTAACAAGAAACTTCTATCCAGGTGACACCCTTCCACTCTGGCATGAGGAGCTACGACCCCAGAATTCGCTGCTGGATATGGAGTCGTCAACCAGCTCTGATATGATAACAAGCTGAGGATTTTTGTCTCCGGTAAGACAACGATGCCGTGAATGATGCATTTCGCTTGCCCTACTTTTCGCCCGGGGATTTAACTTCACAGTTGTAAATTTACTTCACAGTTCACAGTTGTAAATTTACTTCACACTTCACAGTTGTAAATTTACTTCACTTCACAGTTTGTAATACTACTAAGATTGATCTCCTAGAAATTGTTATTATTATTTTTGTACTATCATTAATCTTAATTTTGAGCACAAGTGATTCATTCCATTTTACGAGAACCAAATTGCCTTTACCTTCATAACGAGTTGGATTCGTTTTCATTTCGAAATTCATGTAACCAATTTCATTTAAGAATTCTGCACATTTGTACACTCATAACTACACGATTAAAATTTCGTGCTACCCTTTTTTACATCCTACTTGAGTAGGGAATTCCAAATTTCAAGTCTGAAAAATACAGAAGGCTAATGGAATTAAATTAAACTTCAGAACATCATCATAGAAGCTCAACGGATCTCGGGGAAGGAATCCTCCGGAAAGTGGAAAATGACCGAAAAGACCAGGCTTCGGTCTTATACCGTGCTGATTACCATGAAAGATTTTCCTACAAACATCTAAAGCTCTCCTACGAGGAAGAAAAAACGTCACCACTGTGGTGCACAACATTAGGCATTCCCACCATCTGAGCTGCTGCAGGCTTGATTTTGAAGCGCGGCATTGCCCCCAAAATCACCATCCAAACTCATCTGCTGGACTTCTTGCGGGGACAGGATCTTGATACAGCGAACACAGTTCACAAACTCCCTGGAACAGGTAACATCAACAATTAAGAAACACATAAATCATCCACAGGACTCATAATCTTTTCGCCTCTATAATGTTGCATAAAAAATGGATCTTAAAGCAGAAATGAGGCTTAAAGACTTACTCCCAAGGGTCATCTCCAACTAGCAGTACATCGCTCTCATGATCGACATACACAAGTTTCCATCCTACCCTCCCCCGGTCCTCTAACTGTCCCTCAATGCCAAACCTACGGGCCAGATCTTGCTTAAGCTCATCATAACCCGAATAGCGTGTAATATCTATGGATCTCCCAACAGCTCCACGTTTGTACACCTTCACAAAAACACAAACTAATTTAGAAAGAGAAACAACGAGTTGAACTACTTAAAATAGACAGATTCACGATGTTTTTTTTTTCTTCTTTTTGACTAAAAATATCAAACCTTGGTGTATGTCCTCATTCGTTGAAACTGCGGTGCCGGAGCCCAAGGGCCGCTGTCCAGAAAGCTGCTATCGTTTATCGTTGAGTCAATTGAATTGAATGTCATATCTGGAACTCCAAAGGACTGGGAAACCATAGAAGATGAAAGTTCCTGCTGAGCATCTTTAGAATTTTCATAGTTCCCAAGCATGCCTCCTGAAGAGAGATTATTCGAAAAATCCTTGGCTATACCCACAATGCCCTTAGCCAGTACAGGATCGGGATTCAAGGGTATCCCCAATTGGCCATCAATGTTAGAACCATAAGAACCATTGTGTCTCTGATCTGCTGCATGAACTTCTACTTCTTGACTGGCTTCTCTGAACAACATTGATTGTGGATTGTAAGGCAATGGGGCAATATTCTGCTGTAAATGGACATCATTCTGAGAGAGGCCAACTGAAGTTGTTGAAGATGATGTGTCCAAGTAATCTGTCTGGGCAGCTGCACCGTTGAGATACATTTGCTGTGTAAGAATACCTTGACTTTGATTCCTAGCAATGTTCACTGAAGGCTTAACTTCGGACTTAAGCTGGAAATCTTTCACTAAGTTACCGTTAGATGGCATTCTTTCTATGGTACTGGGACTCAAGATTGTGTTGGCAGACTGAGCCATGTCTTCCCCGATTAATGAGTTTCGATGAGCTCTGTTGTTCATCAATGGTTGAATGACACTTGGACAGTTGTTAGAGGATGGTGAAGTTGAACAAGATGGAATCTCATCTGTAATCCCAGATTGCCCTGCTCCAGTAACTCCTGTCATTATATTGCTACCAGCTGTAGAGAGCTGGTTGGTTGTCGGGGTCTGAAGAAGCCCCATATGCCCGGACATTTCAGGCAGCACTCCAAGTTGCTGCTGTTGAAGCTTTGACTGCTGAGGTGGATGAGAGAACCGAACATTTGTTTGAATGTTATCATTCTTTGTCATCTGCTGTGGCATTGTTCTTGATGGAGAATGCGAGGCTGGCGCCATTTGAGGCATATCTAGCATTTGGTTGGGAGTCAAAGGCCTGGAGAAGCTCTGGGACATATCTAACAGTTGCCTCTGCTGGTCCTGGAGTTGATGTTGTGGCGCAGGCTGTTGCGGTGCCTGCTGTGTTAAAAGTGATTGCTGTTGCTGCTGTAGCTTCTGTAGAAGCTGAATTTGAAGCTGATTGTCAGAAAGATGTTGTAACTGTTGGTTTATTTGATCAGGCAGTTGAGACTGGTTAAAACTTTGCTGTTGATTTTGACTCGCAATTTGTTGCTGATACTGCTGGTGTTGCTGGTGTTGCTGCAGGCTCTGGGGGAGGTTTCTTTGGAGATGGTTTTGACCGGACGATTGCTGCTGAAGAATACTGTTAGTTTGTTGGACAAGGCTCTGAGGTTGCAGAAGCTGGGACTGAACTTGGCTGGAGGGTAGAGTTTGATTAACCGAATTTTGCCTTGGTTGTTGACTAATATCACCCAACTGTTGCTGCCGTTGCATCATGGATGCTAATGGGTTCATTGTGGATGGCAGTTTTTGGAGTTGATCAAGCTGTTGCGCTTGCTGAGGTAGCCTCTGTCCATTGAACTGTAAATTGTTCAATTGAGGTATTTGAGCCCCCGACATGGCCATCTGCCGAGAAAGATCTGCTCCACCAATGTTTTGGAGAGCAGAACCCGGAAAGGAATGCATGTAAGTTGGCTGTATGGAGTTAGAGACAGAAGAGTTTTGCTGCATGTTCATCCACTGGACTAAGCTTAGACCGGGCAGAACCTGGGGATCCTTCATGCACATATCATCACCAAGCCAAGGCATTGTCCTCTTGAGAAGATGATCTAAATCAGAGGATTCTTCATCTGCAAAAGGAAAAAATCAAAGGTTAGATTATTTTTCACAAAAACTCCGAACTCAAAATGCTGTGAATCTTCTAAGCAACTCTTTGTGGTTGGGTCAAATGAATACAAACCATGCCCAGAAAAGAATAACAAAGCCTCCAAACGACTTCAAACATCATTTAGAATGTTCTGTCCCATGAGACATACAACGGATCACAGCAAAGAGACCTCCGAAGTCCAGAGGTCCAACAAGATTGCAACAGGACGAAAGACCAGAATGAGCCTAATCAATCAATCAGTCCTTCCCTTATCATTCACAGTTTTGCTTATTCTCATCTATAACAGAAATCAGCTGATACCATCCATTATTATTCCAGACAGCTCTTTACCAGGAATTAAGCTTGAGTTCCTACATATGCACTAAGGTTGTCCTAACTGACAACCGCTCTACGTCCAATCTATTTAAAGAAATACTATCTTTTTAACTTGGTAAGAGTTAACTCAGAGATTATGCAAAGTAGGTTGAGACAACAAAGAACTAAGGTAGTTTATGGTTGATATATTTATCTTTACCTGGCATTCCTGGTTGCCTAGGACGTTTTGATCTGAAGAATGGTGGGGGACAGATGAAAAATGGAGCTGTAACAGGCTCAATTTCCCAGATTGATACCCGATTACGCCTTTCCCCAGCAGTTGACTCATCCCAACCAACCTATTCAAAGATATGTCAGGATTAGGGGTTATTTAACATGAGCGACAAGATGACTAGATGCAATTAGAGATGAGAGAGGATAATGAGAAGTTTCCATCACATTTACCTGCAAATTACGCCATTGTGAGTTCTTCCATCTAACAGGATCGAGATCACTAATTCCTGTAATTGTACCCATGTACCTGCACAACCAAAGGTAAACATGTTCAATTCCAAAATTACCGGAAGGTTTTCATTTGCACATACATCAAACCCAGCATTATTCTCCAGATCAATGATGCTAGTAGTCCCAAAATTCTAGACAAAAATACAAGTGCAAAACTACCTTCTTGTTCCTGACTCTTCAGTTTCGAACATCATGCGGAAACGCATGCCGAGTGATAGCTGGTTCCCACATGCTGCCTTGTAGTACTTTGCTAAAGGGATAACAAATTCTGATGGACTAGCCCTGCATATAGAAGAGATATATTGAATATAGTTAAAGAGTAAATAGCAAGGGTATTCACTCCCACAATCTAGGATTCTATAGTTGTAGAAGAAGATATTTCAGAATAAAGAAATGAAAGACGTTAACCTGGGATTGTAGAACACCGTGAAGGGGCTATTATTAGCGGCAGCATGAGCTGCGGCTGCTAGAATCCCAATATGCATACTGTCACTTGACAATACTGAAGATGATAGGTTTGTGGGTTGCCTGTTAGCGCGTCTAATTCCCAAAAGAAGCTGTTGCTTTTCATCCCTAATCATGAAAATTCTGTATCATAAGAAGTTTTTCGTGCACTATATACATTTTCAAGTCCAAAAGAGAGGTAAAAATATCTATATATATCTTGAAGAGGCCATCATACTTACAAGCAACAATTATTACTCCACAACATAAACTCCCAAGATTTTGGATTCATCGAGATTACCTAATGAACAGGACGGAGTCCCCAGCGAAAAGCCTCTTCCCACTGACAAATAGGCTCCATCCTGTTGTAAGCAAGTGACGTTTCGGTTGCCCTAGATTAAGGAAAACAAAGAATGAGTACATAGAAAAAGAATGATAATGACACCTTACTGATCCATACATAACATTCACATAGTGGAACAGAGAACATACCGCGGTAGATATGACGGAAGGTCCAAACAGTATCATGCAAATCCCGGGCCACAAGTTCTTGAGCAGGTGGTTGCATGGAGAAATCCTATGTAGAAGCAGGAACACAGTTCAAATTTATATTAGTGTGGTAAACCTTGGAAATGAGGTAAAACTGCTTACGAGAGGAGGGAAAATCTTTTCTGCAGCACGTCGGGGCACCGAGAAACCTCCATGAGTGCTTGTGTCACTTGCTGTCAATGTTTTACAGAAAAACTCTGGTTGGG
The DNA here is from genome assembly GCA_037349345.1 of Oemleria cerasiformis. NCBI lineage: Eukaryota > Viridiplantae > Streptophyta > Magnoliopsida > Rosales > Rosaceae > Oemleria > Oemleria cerasiformis. Next base: position 9,176,073 of record JAZGTL010000010.1, read on the forward strand.
GCTTATTTGTCTTGAGGGCAAGATCTGATCTCAATAATGCATCCTTGTCAAACTGCAGACCAAGAAGCTGAGGAAATCAGGTTTCAGAAGTTTTTACCTTCTAAAAAGCAATGGATTATTACATTAAGCGACACAGTCCATATTACTGTCATAACTTAATACTTTTCTAGTCATTTTAAACGTAGTCCTTACTGAGGGCACTGGCTGAAGTGTCATCTGAGCATAAACTTCGTCTGTTTCGGGGTCCGCCTGTAAATCAAACCACAAATGAGAATATAATCAGAATTAATCAAGAATATAATCTTTCTACAAGGTAATACTTAAAACAGATAAAATGAGCATACATGTAAGGTGACATCGTGCAGGATACATAGTAGCTTGGATGGAAGATTCGGGTAGTTTGGTATTTGACCATCCACATCCTTTTTCATAGAAGCCGCAACCTGGAACCAAAAATTTCACTCTCAACTCGGGACATACACCACATCCAAATAGAAAACGAAGCACAACAAAAACCAATGCATATAAGAAATCATGTAAGATAAGGCATAAATATAACTTCATACATATTATCATTAATGCATAGCAACTAAAACTTTTACTTTACCACCCACCCATTCGGAACGCGATAGAAAAAAACTGCGGAAATTTTACGAAAAAATATTAATAAATATAATTAGCCACCACAACAATAATCGAACAAAGATAAGAATAATGGGGAGACCCACTACAAGGAAATAAATACCATTGCTTTCTTTTTCTGTTAATCCTAAGTTGTTACAAACCCATCAAACCCAAAGTGCTTTATTTGATAAAATTAGCAATACATCCTACAAATTATAAATTTTGTTTTAAATTTTTTTTTTTTTCTATAAAGCCAAATGTTTCCTAAAATTAACAAAGCCTCCAAAAAGGAAGGTCAACTACAGATTACCATTAACAGAAAAGGGAGTGAACAATAAATGAACTCAGAAAAAAGATGATAAGCAAAAGCAATGATGAGTTGATAAAAAAAAAAGCAAGCAAGAGAGTTAGAGGCTACAGAATGTGAAGGATAACCACAAACGCTGACACGGCGCATGATAGCAACACCACCCACCTGTTCGCTGTGACCTTGAGGAAAGTAGACGACGTGGGTCCCAGCCGGCGGCAAGTTCACCAGCGGCCCGGCGCACGATTGCCATAGCTCCGGGTTTATGCTCTTGACATTCTCTCCCCCTGCACACGTGTCACCAGTTCATTCGTCAGAAACACCCAACAATCACAAAACCCGGGACTTTCCGACCCGTTTTTTCCGTTTGTTTCCCCAGAAAACGCAAACGAGAAAAAAATTAGATGATTGAAGAATCTGGATTCTGGGAATCTCATAACATAACCGTCGAGCTGAGGCGGTTACAGTTAGTAACAGAGCCCCCGAGTCCGTACAAAAACTTGCAACGAACAAAACGATGCCAAAACAGAAAAAAAAAGATCGACAACAACCGTATCGATCGATCCATCCACCGATTTTTTAACTTCGTACTTTTAGAGAATGAAAGGCAGCAAATCAAATTCAAGAGTGTATTTCTAGAGAGAGAAAGTTCCGACCTTCGCATGAATTGGATGCACCGTTGGCCGACGAAGCTCCGGCGCCGTTCGCCTGCGGCTTCATTGTTTACTCCGGCGACTTGTGTTAATGAAAAAATGTATGTATCGCCGCAAAATCTCACTTGCTCATCTCACCGGCGAGAAATTGGAGCTCCGTTCCGAGCTCTTCTCTGCTCCCAGACCACGAGACTAGATCAATGAACAAATTACTCACCAGAAATAACTAAATTTTTGAATCAGCTGAGCTCAGATCAGCTCAGCAAAGTCTACAGACACCCCAAAAAAAATTGGAAAATGGAAAAGGAAAACAACTTTCCCAGAAAGGGCTATAGATTTTCCCGGGAAAGGGTATGAACTTTTCCGGCGAGGTGAAAAGGGCCAAAACGGCGACTTAAAAGAGGGAACAGCGGGGCAGAGAAAAAGGAGTGTTTGCTGAGATTAAGAGAGACCAAATGCTGAAGCTTTGCCCCCTATCTTCCCCTACACCGCCCAGACATTTCCTTTCTTCTCAATTCTCTCTCTCTCTCTCCTTAGTCCTTCCCAATGCTCAATGCTTCCCTTTTCTTTCACTCCCCTTTTCTTTCACTTCCCTCTCTACATCAAAATAAACAATTTCTTCTTCTCCTTTTTTTCCTTTTTTTAAAAAAAAAATTCTCTCTCTCTCTCTCTCCCTGTCCTTGAAAATGGCACTGGCTCAATGGGGTTTTGGCTCTTAGTTGACCTATGGAGTTGGGTTTGGGGTTAGTTCTGATTTTCTCTTGCTAACCATGGTTAGTTTAGCTTAATCATACCATTTTTTTAAATTTTTGCTCTATCAACTAACCCACTAGAAGTAAATTGAACACATGATTATTTGTTAATGGCCTAATGGGTATAAAAACCATTCTGTTGACGGTCACCATCACTGTCCATTGTGCACTTGATGTGAGTTATTTGAATATGGCTTCTTTGTGTTCCCTTGTTCTTTTCATCTTCAACATCCATGTTTTAGTGGCCTTCTGTTACATTTTTATCTTCTAAATAGTTGTTTATTGTCTTCAAAACCTACTAAAAACAAAATAATAAATCGAATTTATTTGCATGACATTTTTATGAACCAAGTTAGCAATGTGGATTTGTACATAAGTTAAGAATTAAAGTGATTGGTCGTAGCCCGTAGCCACTAATATGACTAGTCTAGTGGTATTCTTACGTGCATGCAATGTAAAGAGAGGTTTTGCGTTCAAATTTGACACTAGTAAAAAATAAAATCATTTTTATGTGAACTTGTACTTCTAATTTTTTTAATAATACTATTTACCTTCTAAAAAATGGGGCAAATTTTTTGTGGTTCAAAAATCATTGAAGCTTTGTATAAATGGTGAATCACAAGACTCACATCAATAATTAATATTGGCAATGCATAAAGTACTCATTGTAAGATGGGGACGCCAATTTTAATGAGGCCAATTCGAGGATGAAAATTCGAGTTAGGAATCGTTCTAATGGGATAATAGCTTTTATTATATGTTTTTGTTCTCGTTCGTGTATGATAATCAAAATTGCTTATTTTTTAAGTCATATTTCAAATTTATTCTTGCGAAAGGCTAATTAAATGAAAATATTTAGTCATTTGATTAATTATGTGAGAATTCAGTACTCACTCCTCATAACATTAATGTATTATTGGTTTTTTTTTTTAATATATTCGTTAATGACTAGAAAAAATTCAGTCTAGTTGATTTTTACAAATATAACCTTTAATAATATCATGGAAAATTACCACTTTAATTATCAAACCACATGATGGAAGAAAAACCAAAAATGAAAACCTTCTTTGTGATGGAATTCTGTATTATGCGTTTTGGGTTGACAATACATGATGAGTAACTCCATTTGCAAAAAAAAAAAAGTGTAATGTGTTTAGAAACGGTTCAAATATTAATATGTTACTGTTAAAATATGACGATTATTATTTGTTTGGATTTATTTTAAAAATTAATATTACAATCTAATACATTTCATTACTTAAATCTATTTCAAACATTATTAATTTTTACAAAAAAAGTCACCAAATTGATGATTTTTTTACCATTGAACACTATAGCCAAATAAACAGACGTACACAACGCATTTAATAACAAAGAGAATGTGCATCACACTAATAAAATAGCTAAACGATTTTCAATTTGAGTGAATTTTCAAGAATGATTTTAAATGAGTACATACAAACCCAACAATTAAATTGTAATATTATTTGATAAAATAAATTCAAACAAGAAATTAATCATATCGAAGAACTTACCAGTTAATTTCATATTAAGATGCTAACAATAATTACAACAACAAGTGATTGATTGGTATTTGAGTGTTGTGTAATGGATTCTTCATTTCAAAAACTTAACAATAATTACAACAACCAGAAAGTAAAAATATTAAAATTTTTTATCACCACTTTGATATGCAAATTTAGACATAAAGTGGGACTGCGGAAAAGTAAATAAAAATAGCAATAGGGTAAATGCGTCACCAACCACCACTATAGAGCGTAAAGGGGTATAAAGTAACCCTTTTTGGCTCTGTATTATTGGCGTTGAGATCCAAGCCTGCCCGACCGACCTCATAATCTCACATGCAAAACTGCACACGCTATGGTCTACATGTACTCATTATTTAAGCTAACTAGACCAATTAATCAGGATTAGAGTCTCCAAATGTCGAAATTAACAAACTCATTTGCCTTTTTTTTTTAAATATTACCGAGGTGTCCATATATTCAAAGTACGGACCTAATATCAGCTTGGAATACGGCTTATATTTGACTACAAAGTGCTCCAAGCGAGTTTCGAATCCTCACTAATTAGACACTAGGGAATTCGTCATATAAAGATTACAGTTTGTCAATTGTACTACACTATGATTACGTTTGATAAACCGTATAAAGAATCGGATATGATAATATAGTACAAAACTGGTGTTTGGTACCACTCGTATTAATTAGCCACCGAATAAATTAATATGGTTGAGTACTTTTATACGATTCACACCCGCTAAAATAATACCTTCTAAATTATTCGTATTAAATAGTCGGATGACTAGCAATCTTGAAAAGTAGTAACAATAATAATATCAATAGTTAATTAAATATTTCTGACTTGAACCCTGAGCTTCATGGTTTCCATGTTTATGCGCATAGAACTCCTTTGATGATTTGAAAAAGAAAATCCATTTGTCATGTTTGGATGATCATTTGGTGCTATTTGTGTTTTGTGTTACTTTTCGACAATAATTTTGTTATGAGCTTAATAATTAATTAAAATTAAATTAAATAAATAATGAAAATAATAATAATATAAAAATTAATATTTATTATACATAAATATTTATGATCAACTAGTATAATATAATATGACCAGTATAATATAGTCGGCATTTTAATTCAGTAGAGCACCAAACGCTGGACTAAATAGTCAGTCTATCCGGTGAACATATTAGTCTATTCGACTGAAATAGTCAATACAATATGACGTATCAAACGAGGCTTATGTGCTTTGATTGCTTTTTCTTTCGTTGCTTGCTAATTATTATTTCTTATTTTAATACTTGTTTAGAATTAGAAACCTTTTACTTAAATTTTCTTTAATATTCTAATTAACAAAGATGCCGCCTCTGTTTTCCTTCCTCAAGCAAAGTAAGAGGGAGGAGGGAAGATGTCCTCAATCGTAATTTTGTTTTTGGTTAAATAAGAGTCCATTTGTGATGACTGTATGGTCTAAGTGATGTTCAGATTTGAGTTTTCCATCATGGTATTTTGTTATTTTTTTAAACCATCCCCTTACCCAAAATTTTCCTTTAAAATTTCTTATTTTTCCCTAAATCTTTTTCTACCTTGTTGTTGGAGGAGTTTGCCGCAGTATCACCCATTGGTTTTGGTCACAGTAGTTAGATTAGGACTTTTGGTCCTTTATTCGCTTTTATGCGCAATTGGTTCGCTGGAGATCAAGTCTTCCTCGGATCCATCATACTCTACATGTTCTTCAAGACCATATGTGATAGGTTTGACGACGGTGGTTGTTTCTTTTAGTGGAGGTAGTTTGTTTAGGGTTATAGACGGTATTAGGGTTTTCGTTGTTTGGGGCTTTGTGGGCTTAATTTGTAATTTTGCATAATTTAAGTGATGTGAGTTTAGTAGTTGTTAGTGCCGCTTTATCTGCTTTAATATTGCCGTATTGGCTTGTGGATCTTGCTGTCGTAGCTTGATTTTGATAGTATGGTTGTACCCGTTCTTTATGATATACAATGATATCATTTTTGATAAAAAAAAAAAAAAACCTTTTACTAATCCTAATGCGTGGTAAACGGTGTTGAATGTTGCACTTCAAATTTTTTTTCGTTTGACGATTAGTTATTTATTTTCTAAAAAAAAAAGTTAGTGATTTATGTGTTATATAAATGTTAGAATATGATTATATGAGTGGTATTAGATTATCATATAATATTATAAAAATAAAAATTATAATATGAGTGAATTAGTATAATGATATGTCAACATGTCACTTATGTTGACGAGTGGGTCAGACCCGACAACTCCAGAGTCCCTCGGGGATGAGACAACTCCTAGGTTCTGTGAACGAGGTGGTTGAATCTCCTCCCAAAATCGAGTAAGATAGCTTCGGCCGTAAGTCTTCGAGATCTTCCTTGTGAGTGGGTCCCTCTTCACCCCATATTGAAGTACCTAAGAAGAAATAAGACGAAAAGAAGGAAAATGAATGACAAGCTTGTGAGTCCGGTGTGGCTCGGCCACTTGGTCTCCGATGCCTAAGTAAGTATGTGTTTAGAGAGAAGGTAGAGAAAATAGGATTCTTAGAGGGAGAAAGTATTTTTGCAGAGTTTGTTTGCTTACCAAAAGTTAAATTGTGATGTAGAAATAGAAGGGCATTTATAAGGAAAGGAATAAGGTAAAGAAATAGAAGGGTATTTATAAGGAAAGGAATAAGGGTTGTTACCTCCTATGTTTGGACTGTGGTACTCGTCGTGGAACCGGGTACCAGTCCGGCGGGTACCCTATGTCCGGCCTTGACTTTAAGGGACTCCACCCGATGAGTAACATTGTCCTTCTAGGCTGACGTCTAGGGTCTTGAAAGTTGAAGTCTCTCTACCAAAAGCCTTCTGAAATAGCGTTAGGGGCACTTTCGAGGCAATACTTTCTCCACCATGGAAAATGTGACAGGTGTTTCTTGCTTTCCATATGTAGATATAAAGATGTCAGGTGTTGTCTGCAATGGCCTTGTCTCCTCTTGCTACCCGTTACCCGAGTAGGCTGTCGAGCGGTGTCCTAGTAGGCGCATATGTGCTACACGTGCCTCCTTATCAACGCTCTTAGCCTCTCTGGGCTTGGGCCTAGGACATGTTTTGTGGGTTTGGACTAGCTGTGGATTAGGGACCCTAGTATTTGTCTTCAACGAGTCCCAACCAGATCTTGTTAGGTACTATTTGCCAGATTCGGCTCGAATTATGATGGCTATCAACAATTTACATACTTTTTACTTGATTTTGACAATTTTTGTCAGCACCCTTCCCGAATTTCCCCTCGAAACCCGGAAAAAATCCTGCTACCGTCTGACAGCCAAAAGAAATCCCCAAAATACCCTTAAGTTCTTATAATTAATTATGAAAATTCTACTGAATTTTCAGCAGAATCTCCCCTAAGGATTGGTTAACCGTCTTCCACCTGTCAGACAAGGGATCATATAGCACTCCAAATTCCAACAAACATCAACCATCCAACGATGAAATCAAAATTTAACAATCAGTCAAAAAGTATTATCATAGCATCTAGGTGGGATAAAAAAATTACATAATTAATTATCCTACTCGAAAGTTTAAGTAATTGCGAAGCTGAAATTCTAATGCCTCCGCCTCTGGATTATGCCCACATCAACATAACAACCAGGAGGGGATTTAAAACATGAAAGTTGTGAGTGGAAAAAAATAATCATTTCGAAATCATTTTCCGAGGAAATCTTACCTTTTTCCCCTCCACGAATAAAACCATGCATGCATAACATAAAATCCCTTTGTATATAAAATAATATATATATATATATATATATAATCTGAAAACCATCGTAATTTTCATCTTTTGTTAAAACACTTGGTTGGACCACCAAAATCCGTAATAATGAAAAACATACAGTGGTCTACAATTCTGCTTTGAAAATCCTCCTCAAAGGAGTTTAAATTATGGGAACCGACTTGGACACAAAATATATCAAAACATATCTTACTGTTCCCGAAATACCGTCCACACACCCGATATACCTCGAGTTGTGTAGAAACTTGTGCTATGCATAGACAGCCTCAACGACCAGGTGGAGAAAATACCATTCGACACTAGCATCGGAGAACCCTCAACGATTCGGCGGAACAAAACCCCTCAACGTCAGTCGGAGAAAACCTTGACCCTCGAAGACAGTAATTCAGTGAAAACCAAAAATCCATGGTTTGAAATTCTTATTTCCTGGCCAAAAATTTAGTAATTCAGCGAAATTCATTGAAAAACCGGTTTATGGCCAAATCCATTAAAATTACAAGTACGGGTCTAAACCCAAAATCACAGACTCAATATCCATCACGTTAAAACGACATAAAAATTGAGTACAAAAACCAGGCCATATCCCAAAACATCACTTTCCCTGAAATATTGAAAACCCGTGTCCAGTAATAATTTATTAGCATAATTTCGAAATTCCAGAAATTTACTAAACAATACGTAATAAACAATTATATCAAAATACCTTTATGCATGCATTATACTTTACAAAACCAAACTCCACTCACCACACGTCTAAGCAAGCTCAATCTCGAGTCGTACGCTCCTCCAAAGTTCCTGGAGCAGTATCGCCTGTCAATATTAACAATCGGGATTACCGACTAATATTGAAAATCCTACATTTAAACTCTCTAAACCCCGAGAGGTCCGCTTGCGTCCCACTTAAAATGCAGCAACTTCAGACCCCCAAAACTACCCCAAAATGACGTTCGATCAACTCGAAACATGCGCCAACAAATTCGGAATGTCAAAATCTTGTTGACAAGCGTCGCCGTGACCTAGGAACCGATCCCTCGCGCCGCCACGAGCTGGTGGAAGGTCGGTCCACGTGCCACGCGCCTGTTACAGTGACCCACGCTCCTGCTACCGTGTCCACGCGCCTGACTCGGTGCTAACTCAATGTTGACTTGCCCGCCAGTTGGCGCCCACGTGGCTGCTAGGTGGCCTCAACGTGGCTGCCATGTGGCATGCTCCGTCAGCCCCGCCTAACCGGCCCAGTCATTGGAGTCTCACCGGAGAAGACGACTGCGCCGCCGTGTGTCGTCGTCCGGTGTCATCTGAAAACCTCATTTCCGGCCAACCTTGAAGTTTTCTTAACTCTCTCAAAACTTAAGCGTTTTTCACAAATTTTACGTCTAAATCTATCTACTCGAACCAGGAACTCAGAAATGACCTCTAAACACGAAACCCATACCTGTGTAGGCCAATAAATCGATCAAAAGGTTTTGGTTTTCCTTTCCTCGGTTCGGTGTCTCCCGCGGCTGCCTCTTTCGATGGTTGGTACGTCTGTGATCATGGGAAGGAGGAGAATTCGATTAATGGAACTAGAATGGATGATCTGGCCTTGAATCAACGTTCAAAATTATGGGTTTTGGTCGCACGATTTCGGGATGAGTTCGGAGAGAGAGTGAAAGTGATGAAGATCTGATATGATTGAGTTAAATATCTACCCAAGCCCAAATTTCCAAAATGGTCCTGAACATTCTAGACCCTCAACTCTCTCACACGAACTCCATTTTCCGCGTGCCGCCTGTCTACGAAATCGTGAGTTCGAGACATACGCAACGATCCCCGAAACACAACCAAAAATGTCTCAAAATAAAAGTTGACTTTCAAGCCCCTTAAACAATCCAGGGTAATTTCGTCCTTTTGCAAAATAATTTCCAAAAATTCAATAATTAAATTTCCGGGTCGTTACAATTCACCCCCCCCCCCCCCCCTTGATGAATTTCATCCTCGAAATTCATACATGTCACTGGAATAAGTGTGGATGCTGCGCCCGCATCAGTGCCTCGGTTACCCACGTGGCGTCCTCCACGTTTTGATTCCTCCACAACACTTTAACCAGAGGAATAGTCTTTATACGCAGTACTTTTTCCTTCCAATCTAAAAGTTGCATTGGTTACTCCTCAAAAGTTAAATAATCTCTCAGCTCAACTGGTTGCTCCTCCAATACATGAGATTCATCGAATAGGTACTTTTGGAGCATGGATACATGGAAAACATTGTGCACCCTTGACAGTTCCAAGGGTAAAGCAAGTATGTATGCCACTGGCCCTATCCTCTCAATAATCTCAAAAGGCCTTATGTAGCGAGGACTCAGCTTTCCTCGCCTACCAAAACGAATAACTCCTTTCCAGGGCGATAATTTCAAGAAAATCGAGTCTGCGACCTCAAACTCAAGATCTCTGATCCGTCGATCCGCATAGCTTTTCTGGCGGTCCTAAGCTGCCTTCAACCTTTCCCTGATGATTCTAATCTTTTCCTCTGTCATTTCCACAATCTCCGGTGTCAACAGTCACCTCTCACCTACCTCAGTCCAGCATATCGGTGTCCTACATTGTCTCCCATATAGTGCCTCAAAAGGAGACATCCCAATACTTTACTGATAGCTATTGTTGTACGCAAACTCCATCAAGGACAGGTGTGAATCCCAGTTTCCTTTAAACTGCAGTACACAAGCTCTCATCATATCCTCCAGAATCTGAATTGTCCTCTCAGACTGACCGTCAGTCTGAGGATGAAATGATGTACTGAAATGAAATGTAGTTCCAAAGGCTTTCTACAAACTCCGCCAAAACCTCGAAGTAAACTTAGGATCCCTGTCTTAAACAATTGACTATGGAGTTCCATGTAACCGTATGATCTCATCCACAAACAATTTGGCGCACTAGCCCATCCGGTAATCTTCCCGTACTGGCAAGAAATGTGCTGACTTTGTGAGTCTATAAAAAATTAGCTAGATCCCATCATGTCCTTTTTGAGTCCTAGGAAGTTTATACACAAAATTCATCGTAATGTGATCCCACTTCGATTCTGGAATAGGTAATGGTTGTAGTGCCCCATATGGTTTCTACCTCTCTGCTTTTAGTTCTTGACACGTCAGACACCTACTCACAAACTCTACTATTTCCCTCTTAATCCCAGTCACCAATAGTGTTCCTTAAGAGTACGATACATCTTGGTACCTCCTGGATCCATAGCATAAGCAGAACTATCAGCTTCCTCAAGAATTTCTCTTTTCAACTCTAGATCATTTAGTACGCAAACCCGGCCATCCTTAACCAAGGCCCCATAATCCCTGATCACATAATCCTGCATGTTCCCAACCTCCAACTCCATCCTAATAACACACAAAGTAGGATCCTAGAGCTGAGCTTCAATGATCCGATCAATCCAGACATGCCTCACATGAAAGCTAGCCAACAAAGTCCCCTGGCTATCCATGTCAAGTATAATTCATGCTCTTCGGAATTCCACCAGCAATGGTAGGTAAACAGTATGTAAATAGGCCAAGGAACCCATGGACTTCCTGATCAAGGCATCTGCCACTACATTGGCTTTTCCTGGGTGGTATTCTATGGTACAGTCATAAGCCTTTACCAGCTCAAGCCACATTCTCTGTCTCAAATTCAGATCTTTCTGGGTAAAGAAGTATTTCAAACTCTGATGGTTAGTAAAGATCCGACACGTTTCCCCATACAAATAATGTCTCCAAATCTTCAGTGCATGCACCACTACGGCTAAGTCCAAATCATGTGTGGGGTAATTCATCTCATGAGGTTTAAGTTGCCTAGAAGCATAAGCTATCACCTTCCCATGCTACATCACCACGTAGGCTATACCCCGTAATGATGCATCACTATACACCTCAAATCCTTCGTTATCATCTGGAAGGGCTAACACTGGGGCAGAAGTCAACCTCCTCCTAGTCAACCGAGTTAACGGGGCAGCTATCGTAGAAAATCCTTCTATGAATCGCCGATAATATCCCGCTAAGCCCAAAAAACTTCTCACCTCTGTCACTGTCTTTGGTTGCTCCCAATTTTTCACTGCCTCAATTTTTTGGGAATCCACGCTGATACCCTTAGCAGAAATCACATAACTTAAGAATCCCACACTGGTCAACCAAAACTGACATTTACTGAACTTGGCAAACAATTGCCTTTTCCTCAGCATATTTAGCACCAACCTCAAGTGCTTCTCATGTGCCTTAGCACTTTTTGAATATACCAGGATATCATCGATGAACACAATCACAAAACGATCCAATACTTTCGGAACACCCTGTTCATCAAATCCATAAATGCTGTCAGGGCATTAATTAACCCGAAGGGCATCACCAGGAACTCATAATGCCCATAGCGTGTCCTAAACGCCATTTTAGGAACATCCCCTTCCCTGATCCTCAACTGGTGGTACCCGGATCGAAGGTCAATCTTTGAGAAATACCTTGCCCCTTTTAATTGATCGAATAAATCATCAATTAGTGGCAAAGGATACTTGTTCCGCACCGTAACCCTGTTTAACTGCCGGTGGTCGATACATAACCTCAAACCACCATCTTTCTTCCTTACAAATAATACCGGCGCACCCCAATGTGATACACTTGGTCGAATAAACCCCATATCCACCAAGTCCTGTAATTGAGTCTTCAATTCCCTCAATTATGCCGATGTCATTATGTACGGTGCTTGGGATATAGGTTGGATACCCGGAAAAAGCTCTATGGTGAACTCAATCTCCCGATGAGGTGACAACCCCAGAAGATCCTCTGGAAATACATCGGGAAACTCATTCACCACATTAATATCCTCTACTCTTACTGGAGTATCCCGAGAATCAAACACATGAGCTAAATAGGCTTCACAACAATTCCTTAATAATTTCTCAGCTGTTAAAGCCGATATCACTACTGAGGGAAGTACCCTACGATCACCCCAAAACGTAAGTTCCGGCAAGCCTGGACTCCAAAAAACCACCCTCTTGTCGAAACAGTCTATGGAGGCATGGTGCATGGTTAACCAATCCATCCCCAGAATTACATCAAAATCATAAATGTCCAAGGGGATTAAATATGCCTTTAACTAATAACCTCTCACTACTACCGAACAACTACGTATCATGAGGTTCGCCACTAACATATCTTCGGTAGGAATGCTAATACCCATGTCACAACCAATCGGGGACAACTCTCTATTAGCAAAAAGTGTAAAAGCCCGAGAAATAAAAGAATGTGTAGCCCCGGGATTTATCAAAATACGAGCATCATGATTAAAAATAGATAAAGTACCAGTAACCACCTCTGGTACTGCTCGAGCCTCCTGCTGAGTCATAGCAAAAGCTCGGGCCTGTGTACCCGAAGACTGACCAAGACCCCCCCCCCCCCCCCCCCTAGTCTCCATGTTGGCCCGGTTGGCCCCACTAGCCATGCTTGCCCCACTGGCTTGGGTCTGGCACCCTTATGCAGTACCAGATGTCTGCGCTGCTCTCTGACCCGGTTTAGCGGCATCTCGGACCAAGGAACTATTGCCCGGACGACGATGTGGACAGTTCCTCTTGAAATGAACAGTCTCCCCATATAAGTAGCAACCGGTGTCACCCACATGTGCAGGTCTGCCACTCTATCTCCCGGTCGACTGCACTGAAGCCCAGCTAAACTGAGCGGATGACTGTTATCCGTGACCAACATCGCCACTGCCTGATCCGGATCTTGCACCCCCAGAAGATCCAAAACTAAAACTATCTCTCTTGGATGGTCCTTGATTAGAGGCTCCGAAAGTCTAGCGATCTCGGCGTCGCCTAGAACCACTAAACTGCTGCTGAACTGGTAAAATCAACTCTACCCTAGCCGCATCATCTGACAAGGCTCTCAACGAAGTATAAGCCACAACATTTACTGCTGCCCGAACCTCACTCCTCATCCCATATTCAAATATGCGGCACTTATCCCTCTCTATTGCCACCAGAACCGGTACAAAGCGTGCCAACTCAAGAAATTTATGCTCATATTGGGCCACCGTCATCTCCCCCTGCTGTAGTTGCAAGAACTCAGCCTCCCTGGCATCCCGGTATGAGTGAGGGTAAAACTGCTCAAGGAAGCGCTCCCGAAAAGTTTCCTAGGAAAATGCATGGACATCCCAACCCGACAGCTCCAAAGCATGCCACCAATGGTACGCATGACCACCTAGAAGGAATGTGGCTAACCGCACCCTGTCCTCCGAAGGGCACCTCATAACCGAAAATACTCGTTCCAAACGAGTAATCCACGCATCCGCATCATCTGGGCTTAACTCGCCCGCAAATATTGTCGCCCCCAACCTCTGGGCTCGCTCAATGTCAGACACCTCAGTAGTAGCCCTACCCTGAAGCACTGTAGTCAAAGCCCGACCCAATTGATCTAGGGTCGGCCTCAAATCAGGCTTTACTGCGGGTTCATGTGTATCCTCACCGTTTCCAGACCGTTGACGGGGCTCACGTCTCGGAGGCATTACGCTGAAAAGAATCATCAATACCAAAATCAGTTGTACACTAGGTGTACGTCTACAGGAATTTAAACCTAGTGCTCTGATTCCAAACTGACCGGACCCTTCCCGAATTTCCCCTCAAAACCCGGAAAGATCCTTGCTCCCGTCTGACAACCTAAAGAAATCCCCAAAACACCCTTAAGTCCTTACAATTAATTATGAGAATTCTGCTAAATTTTTAGTAGAATCTCCCCTAAGGACTGGTTAACTGTCTTCCACTTGTCAGACCAGGGATCAGATAGCACTCCAAATTCCAACAAACATCAACCATCCAATGATGAAATCAAAATTTAACAATCAGTCCAAAATTATTATCATAGCATCTAGGTAGGATAAAAAAATTACATACATAATTTTCCTACTCGAAAGTCTAGGTAATTGCGCAGCTTAAATTCTAATGCCTCCGCCTCTAGATTATGCCCACGTCAACACAATAGCTTGGAGGGGGTTTAAAACACGAGAGTTGTGAGTGGACAAAAATAATCATTTCGAAATCATTTTCCGAGGAAATCTTACATTTTTCCCCTCCACGAATAAAATCATGCATGCGTAACATAAAATCCCTTTGTATATAAAATAATATATATAGATAATCCGAAAACCATCGGAGTTTTCATCTTTTGTTAAAACACTTGGTTGGACCCACGAAAATCCGTAATAATGAAAAACATACCGTGGTCCACAATTCTACTTTGAAAACCATCCTCAAAGGAGTTTAAATCATAGATACCGACCTGGACACAAAATATATCAAAACATATCTTATTTTTCCCGAAATACCCTCCACACACCCGATATACCTCGAGTTGTGCGGAAACATGTGCTATGCATAGACATCCTCAACGACCCGGTAGAGAAAATACCCCTCAACACCAACGTCGGAGAACCCTCATCGATCCGACGGAGCAAAACCGTTCAACGCCAGTCGGAGAAAACCTTGACCCTCGGAGACAGTAATTCAGTGAAAACTAAAAATCCATGGTTTGAAATCCTTGTTTCCTGGCCTAAGCCAAATTCATTGAAAAATCGGTTTATGGCCAAATCCATTAAAATTATAAGTACGGGTCTAAACCCAAAATCATGGACTCAATATCCATCACGTCAAAACGACATAAAAATAAAGTCCAAAAACCAGGCCACCTCCCAAAACATCACTTTCACTGAAATATTGAAAATCCGTGTCCAGTAATAATTTATTAGCACAATTTCTAAATTCCAGAAATTTACCAAACAATACGTGATAAACAATTATAAAAAAATATCTTTATGCACGCATTATACTTTACAAAACCAAAGTCCACTCACCACACGTCCAAGCAAGCTCAATCTTGAGTTGGACGCTCCTCCGAAGTTCCCCCGGAGCAATATCGCCTGTCAATATTAACAATCGGAATTACCGACTAATATTAAAAACCCTACATTTAAACTCCCTAAACCTCGGGAGGTCTCCTGCGGCTGCCTCCTTCAGTTCGATGTCTCCCTCGGTTGCCTCCTTCGATGGTTGGTACGTCTGTGATCATGGGAAAGAGGAGAATTCGATTAGTGGAACTAGAATGGATGATATGGCCTTGAATCAAAGTTCAAAATTATGGGTTTTGGTGGTCGCACGGTTTCGGGGTGAGTTCGGAGAGAGAGAGAGAGAGAGAGAGAGAGAGTGAAAATGATGAAGATCTGATCTGATTGGGTTAAATATCTACCCCCAAGCCCAAATTACCAAAATGCCCCTGAACATTCTAGACCCGCAACTCTCTCACATGAACTCTGTTTTTCGAGTGCCGCATGTCTACGAACTCATTCGAGACCTATGCAACGGTCCTCGAAACACAACCAAAAGTGTTTCGAAACAAAATTTGACTTTCAAGCCCGTTAAACAACCCAAGGTAATTTCGTCATTTTGCAAAATAATTTACAAAAATTCAATAATTAAATTTATGGGTCATTACAATTTAACTGGTGGTGAAGATATATTTTTTATATAAAAAGTGTCTTAACTTAAAACCTAAAACCCCCGATACATAATAAGTAAGAATACTGCATGTCTTGTTTCCTAATTGTGAAACCATTATTCGTCCAAAAATTGAGGAGCTGCCACGTATCCCATAATTTATATAATGACTACTTTGCCCTTGGTGAAGTCATTATTGGGATATAATTACTGCGCATTAATTAAATATATTTACCAGCTGAATATATTAATTAATAGGAATTATATTACCATAATAAAAAAACATCTCATTGACATCTTTTTTCAACTAGGATTCAATTAATAAGTAAATTTTCTTCCTAATAAGGATTTATTTATTAGTTAGAACTCATTTTTCTACTCCTAATAAATATATTCACAGCGAATTATTTATTATTAAAAGCCAATCACAAGTATTACTTAACTAGGAATACTAATTGTTTGCAATCTCTTTTAACCAATCAAAAGCTCCAAAGGGCCACAGGTCTCCACTATAAATAGAGGACATCTCCTCACCTCTCAGGGATTTCACAATTATTCTCATAATTGGCTTTTCAGTTTTCTCTCTAGATTGAGCTGACTTAAGCATCAGATCGTTCTAAGGGGGTTCAACCTTAACTTCAGGTGTTTATTTTCCGTGTATAGGAATTAAACGGTCTAATCTCAATCCGGACGATTTCTGCATCAGCACTAATGTTTAATTTTCTGTTTCTTATTCTTTGGTTCAATGGAGGCCGGCCTATGCCCAAAAAAAAACCTAACAAATATTAGGAGCTAAATTCTACCAAATCTATCATCATCTAAAATAGACAAAATAACCGACTCAAGGAGGTGATAATCCCGAATTCATCTTATGCAAATCAAAACTTAATATTCACCCATTGATTTAACAATATTCTTCCTTAGTGCTATATAATGAAACATTTTAAGTCTTAGATTCATCATTTGTTAATAGCGGGATCGATATCCGACGCCTCCATAAAATCAACAATAGAAGAAAGGCACCCCTTGCGTTCTCCAAAAGCGCCCACATGTAGTCTATTTACTTACGAAAAAACCACTCCATTATTTCACTTGGTAATATTTTGGCCAAATTACATTTATATCCCTTTATTTTTACGAGCTTTTCGCGTAAGGGCATTTAGTTTCCATTTTGGCAATTGAAGTTTTGCCCTATAAATTTGCCCAAGATTTTTTATTAGAGAAATTGACATATTTGCACTTGCCAAACATACGGAGGGGTGCTCCTTAGTAATATAGTCTAGTGGTATTCATACTCACTCATTATGTGGGGTAAGACTGTGAGGTCTCAAGTTCGACTCTCGAAAAGGCGAGATCGATATCCAATCTATCTAATGTAATCCTCATCTCTCAATATCATTGTTTTAAGAAAAATAACACTACTTGAGTGTGGGTTGAACTTAAATACTCTTAGACTACGTATGGTACGCCGTATAAAGAACCAGGTAGGATAATATAGTACGAAATCGGTGTTTGGTATCACTCGTATTAATTAGCCACCGAATAAGTAAATACGGTTGAGTACCTTTATACGGTCCACACATGCTAAAATAATACCCTCAAAATTGGCCCTATTAAATAGTCGGATGACTAGCAATCTTGAAAAGTAGTAGTAATAATAATAATAGTAATAATAATAATAAATTAATAATTAATAATAATTAAATAAATTAGTAATAATAGTACTAATATCAATAATTAATTAAAATAAAATAAAAATAAATAATAGTAATATACATAATTAATATTTATGATATATAGATATTTCTCACCAACTAGTATAATATAATTCAATTAGTATAATATAATCGGCATTTTAATCCGGTATAACACCAAATGCCCGACTAAATAGTCAGTCTATCCGGTGTACAGATTGGTCTATCCGACTGAAATAGTCACTACAATACAGCGTACCAAACGAAGCCTAAATGTAATCAACAATGAGATTAATTTGGTAATTTTAAAGGTAATTTTAGAGATATCACATGTATATATTATATTTGTAAACCACTAACTACTAATACATATTGAAGTATCCACATATATTATTAATATGTTATTTACAAATATTATTCCTTTATTATTTTTCTAATTTTAATATCTGAATGAAAAAATAAATAAAAATTTGACGCATTAAAGTCTAAAAAGTCGATTTTACTTCTTTACACGTTTCTTACGTGATCTGCCAAAATCAAAATTAAAGATTGTTGATCGAAAAGACCTACAAAACTACAAGGATGTTTGTCATTAGAGCCGTTTAGTAGAATTCAATCAAAGAATTCTTTTTCTCCAACCAAACAAAGTATTCGAAAGTAGTAGGTAAGGATATTGGCAGTTGCTTATTAAAAATGGTAATTACCTTGTAATTTTTCCAAATTATTTATGTAATGTGGCCGGTAATGAATTATCTTACTTTTTTTTTAATACGATGATATTTAGAGAGGGGATTACATTATATAACATTGGGTATCGACCTCACCGGACGATAGTCGAATCCGAGACCTCCCACATAATAAATAAAGAGGAATACCACTAAATATCAAGACCTTCGTAGTTTTAACTATTGATTTTACCTCTTCATTGATGTCTCTTCGTCGAGCTTATCCAATTATCCTTTTTTCAAACCTCTGTACATACATAACTATTGAAGTTGTACAAGATAAAATAAAATTAATAAGAAGGTAAATATCAAAGTAATTATACAATTGTAGAGTTTTAAAATATTACTATTCAATTGATTGGCATAGTTTGGTTTAAGGGAACAGGTCGACAAGTGTGGTTTGATAATGCTTCAGCTTGCTTGGAGACTGATATTGAGAGCATCCATCTTCAACACATTCTCAATATATTTGATCAAATTTGATTTATCCAAAATTTATTAATAGTTAATTAATATTTAATGTTACTAAAATTAATATTCTTGATATCCCAAAAAGAAAAGTAAGTTGAAGTCAGAAAGCTCTTAGAACATCTCCAAGAGGCTCTTCAAATTTTATTTTTCGACAAATTTGACTCAAAATTTGTTCTAAAACATCAAAACATTAGCTTTTCAGCAGACTCTCTACTTTTATTGTTAAATTTGACTTAGTGAATAGTAGATGGCTATTTGTAGCTAGCAATATGCATTTGGTCAAATTTGAAGTTAAAATAAAGTCAGATGCATGACTATTTTGATTTTTTTGGAAAAAATTTATGATCAAAATTATCCAAAAATTAAATTTGAAAAGTCTAATGTGGATGTTCTAAAAATATATAATTATTGTGTATTTGTATGGGCCGGATGTTGTGTGAATCTTTTTCATGTTAATGTGACAATATTTTGTCTTTAGTACTATTGGTGTAGTGATATTTTTACTTATTATAAAATAAAATTTTATTTTTTTCAAATTTAATATTTATAAAGAATAAAGTTGATAACTAATGCATATATTCCTCCTTTAACCAATGAATTTTGGTCTGTGTAATAGAAAATTTTACATCAGTAAGAGGTCATATTACTTAATTATATAGCTGTAATCCCATTCCAAGGTATCGATGGGAAATTGGAGGTCATATCTTGTCGAAAATTCCCTCTCATCTTTTATTTATCAGCTCTCTTTATAATCTATGAATATTTAAGATTCTATACGATTTATTTCTCATAAAGAAAAAGGAAGGAATGTTTTTTCATCGATAAGACATTCTACTATTTATATTTCTATAATTTATTATGTGAAGAAATTAGGATATTTATCTTTCATATATATCAAATAAAGATATTTTATTTTATTTACGTTGAAATCTCGAAACAAATTTAGGATAAATAATTTGAGTGAGTAAATTTGAAATATCTCATTGAAGAAATAACAAAAATATCAATAAATTATAATATTATTATTAATTTCACCTTATCATTTTATTTTTTTTGATATATGAATGACGGGGAGTAGAAATCCGACTTTAAAAAAAAAAATAGCTATAAGAAAAAATTATGCATATTAGATATTTATTAAAGAATAATGCTCAAATCATAATTCTCAACTCCTTTTCACATTTACACGTATCCTTGATTCCAATGGCAACAAGAAAATGAGTGTTGAATCAATGTACGAGAAGTGAATATGCTTATAACTAAAGCAATAAGATAGTTTTATTTATTTATTTATTAGAAAATAAAATATAAAAAAAATCTTAGAAAAAAGAAATATATTTTGGGAGTTTCCGCATCCTCTCATCCTTTTATTGAGGGCGATTACGGAGCCGCGAGCGAGCGTGCATGCAAGCAGCTGAAAACCCGGCAGGTTTAACGGACTCGACTCACAGCACCCGACGTAATCGCACGCCAGAGCCACCCCCATTCGTAGAGTGCCACGTATCTACAAAAAGCAAATTATTAAATTAAAGTCATAAAATAGGTAGGGGTAACTTAAAGTAGAGATAACAGAGCCACCCCCACAGGCCTCTGGGACCCATTTTAAGATCCAAATTCCCGTATGGGATTTGGGAAAAGCAGGAGCTCAGATATGAATTTAGTAATCAGCGAACAACAACGTGAGGATTCTCTATATATATATATATTTGTCTTTTTTTTTTTTTGCTTACTATTTATTTGTCATTTAGTATTTTCTGCAAATAAAATTATTTCTTTAAAAAAACAAAAAAAAATCTTTCACAAAAAATTCATGTAAAAACTTGTTACTTGTTACCATTTCTAGATTAGCCAATTGTAAAAGTTTGGTTGGATTTTAGAAACCACCATAAATTTTTACATCAAGTGATGTGATAATGATGCATTTTCATATGAAAATTTGGAGATATCCAATTATATCAAGTGGTTTTACAATTTTTTATTTTGATAAGTAAAAGGAAATTAATAAATCTAAGTATTATTCACAAAAAACTTTTGAAACCTAGCAGCTCTCTTTAAAAAACTATTCCCTCAAAAAACTTTTTCTTTGACGGATCTTCTTCGGATCTAAACGGCTTCCCCATCCCCTAGTACCAATAGGGATGTAGTGTATAAACTGAATAATCCAACCGATCTTGGGGTCGATTTCACTGAAGTTTGTTCGTCTTCAAACTTCATTTTCTTGTTTTATCGTCATGATGTCGTTCATGGTCACTAGTTTCGACGTCTTGACGGGTTAGGTTGTCGGTAAAACTCTTGTCTTTAGGAGCCTCATATGTCTTCACAGGGCTTTTGCTCGTGATGTGGCCTAGTGGGTTTTGACCAGAGCATATGTGATATGGTGGTGGACGATATTCCTCGTCGTCTTTGGAATTTCACGGAGACGACGATAACGGTAGTGATAGACAGAGACAATCATGGAAGTGTCACATTTGTGCCTTTTGATGGGTTTTTTTTTTTTTTTTTTAGATTTGCTTTGTGCAAATAAGCCTAGCGATTCTTATATCAGGTTAGCTGTGTTAGGTTTTTCCTTTGTGGGATTGCAAAGATTAGTTGATTGGGCAGTAATGACCTTGATGATGCTTAAAGTATTCAAGTTATATTATTTTGTGTGTTATTCTCTCTACACTGTTTCGACATATATCGAGTCTGATCATGAGAGATATTTACCCATATTTGTCGTTAAACTATTGCAGTCTAGCATGTCTTTATTTTGTATCTTTTTTTCATCAATAAAATTTTGTATCTTTAAAAAAAAACAATCTAAGTATTATGTAAATCGAATACCTTTAATGTAGGCAATTTTATTAGATATGTAAATTTAATACATCTTTATCATGAGTAATTTTTACGGTATCTGGAAGATTATGTGTTTGTCTACCAATCTATTAATATTATAATAAATATATTTATTAATAAATCTAAAAATGAAACTTATTAGTTTTATCATTTAAGTATATTATAACACATGAAACAAATAGGTAATATATATTTTCGATTACATCCGAAACATTTGTCGAGAATCACTGCTCTTCCAATTTTAGACGTGCATTGTGTTTGTGTTGTGTGTGTCTTGGGATTAGCGTCCTCAAACTCCCCTCTTTTATTCTTTTTCTTGTGTTCACTTTTCCAAAAGGCAATGCCAAAATGCCAAAATTTCCAAATGCAAAGTCCAATACTCCAATCCGTTTCCCCATATCAAACATCTCTTTTGGCTTTGGAAACATAGAATCTTTTTTCTCTTCGTACTTAAATATGACATGTTTTATTTGCAAAAGGAATTGGACTTTCTTTTTTATGAAAAATATCCCTCGAGTTTATGAAGTTTATATACTTAACAAAATTAAGCGTAGAATTGTATGTAATAAAATTTGATATCGTTGAACTCATGACATATCGGCGAAATGAACATAATTCAGCCAGCACGAATTTTGTAACTACGGAGAAATTTTATGTACTATAATAACTAAGTGTTAGGTATCTATAGAGTTGTAGAAAAGAGAATGGAAGTCATAGACTTTTAAGAAATTTAAATATCGAGAGATTACAATATACACATTGAATATCGACTTCGACATTTATGAGAATCGAATTCGAGATTTTTCATATGGAGAGGAATATTAGGTCATAGCACGAATTGACTTACAAAATAAAAGATTAATTATTTATCATTGCAAAGCGATAAAAAAAATTGAAAACGATATATTTGCCTCATAATTAATTCATCTTTTATTTACCATTTGGATGAAATTTAAAAGTTGATTTTCATTTATAATTAAGTTGAAATAATTAGTTTTTGTTAAAAAATAAGACTTTTTAAAAAAGAAAAAGAAAATGATTGATAAAATGTAAGGGGGAAATTACATGGATTTCTTAATGGGCTTCACTTAAAGAGAGGAATGAAATGAATGATGAAAGCCACCGAACTAAAATAAATTATATTCTGCACTTTGTAACTTTATTTTGTCAAAAGTTTGTGCTTTTTTGTTATCTTTTTGACACTATGAGATCTGAATATCACACAACTTCATAATTTGTTTATTCAGAGCCCATTATTTAAGCTAGCTAGAACATGGTGATGGTTCAGGTAGGTTAATAATGTATAAAATAAAAAAATAGCAATATTATAGAAAATAATGCACTAAAAAAAAAAATACATATTGCCAATTAGACCATCTCTCAAATGTCAACAATTTTGTACCAGTTCTCACTCTATCGTTTGTTTATAAAATCTTCCCCATGTGCGGTTGATTAAGGCCAATAAAATGCTTATTTTCCGTCCAATTTGCTAATTTATATATGTTTTTAAAACTTAAAAAGTGTGGCGAAGCGATCGTAAATATTACAATTTAGCGATTATTTTTTTATATTTATTATTGAAAAATTTCAGGTTCAATTCAAATAAATAATAAAAACAATGCATATTTGTATTAAATTCGTTATTTAGGAGTTGACAATAGTATATATCTAAAATTGTTCTATAAAAATAAGAAGCGGTGTGATCGAGGAAGTGAGCTGTGCAAAATCGTTCTGTAAGATAATAAGAATCTGTGTACCAAGAATGCACGGGCCAAAGGTAGTCTTAGAAAAAAGGCTTGCTTGACAGCACTACAAATGAGGTTATATAATATATTATGGTTTGTTTAAGAGGAACAATAGTGTCCAAAGATGGTAATGATAGAAAATACTTCTCAACTATAAGGCGATCCTTCATGCCTAAAATTGAATCGCTACTGACTTCTTGATATTGAGGGGGGGAACCCCTATTGATCTAGAGGGTCCTAATTATACCAATCTCTAGGTCGCATCATCAGTACTTTGGAGGCCTTGGTTTAGTTCCTGCTTTGATGGCTTTCGAAAGTGAGAAATTGATTTGAAGTAGCTGGGTTTTAGGCTTGGTTCTTCCTTTGACTTGATTGTATTCTCATACTTTACAAAGATGTTACTTCTCTCATACTGATTTTGGACCACTCTTTAACGTCATGGTTGACTTCGAGACGTTGTCTCCATTTATGTCGGAATCGGCACATTATTTTGTTTACTTTGCTTACCCGTTGTCTAGTTGTCTTAACATTGACTGTCTCATGACGGTTCACGACCCAAAAGTCGTAGGTTAGGTATGATTAGAGTTGAGTTGAATTTGATCGATTTTAAGTTGAGTGGGGGCGAAATTCAAGTCGATAAAGGCAGGTTTTGAATCAAGTCGCAGGTGGAATCCAAAAAGATATGGATAGGATTTGAGTCAAAATAGACCAAATTCGAGATAAATTAAGACTTGAGAGTCGAACTCAGCCGAATTCAAATAAAGTCGGGATGAGTAAAACTGTAACAAACTTTGAACCGAGGTGGACGAGCATAATATCGATATGTCTAACTATGAAACCCATGTCACACATAGAACCATGTGTTCCATAAGTGTCATGTTCACGTGCTACGTTCAGGTCTAAACACAATATATTTTAATTAGACGTGATATTTATCATTAACCTATCACATGCTAAGGATCGGAATTGGTGATTCTCATCATCAAATGATGCCATATCCAAAGGTACTCTTAGCGTAAAGGCATACATCCTTTTTTTTTTTTTTTTGTTAAATCAATATATATAAAAAAAGGGGGCAACCCACCAAACACAGAGCAAATACAGCTCTCAAACACAGGCATAAGCGCCCAGAACCTCCAAGAAGGAGAAAACAACAATCTACACAGGAGAAATATTCCAATTCCTAGCAAAAAGGGAATTGGAAGAACAATGTCTAAAATTAATCATACAAAGCCTACTGTGAATCATTGACACAATTGAGTTGAAGACCATATTCGGGGATTTTCTGGAGTTCCCAAAAATCCTATTATTTCTCTCCTGCCACACTTAGTAGACTGTCACCGCCAAGGAGAGCAGCAAAGCAACCTTAGCCATCTTCTTCCCTTTCCATTGCACCGCCACAGTAAATACTGACTCCGGCCAAGGCGCCACGCACCACACCGAACCTGCAATCGACAAAACTCTCCTTCAAATACCATCGCTAAACGGACACCTAAAGAAAAGGTGATCATGAGACTCCCCCTCTCTCTCACAGAGGATACAAATAAGAGAAGTCGAATTAGAAAACTGGCCAACATGATCCAACTTAGAGAGTCTTGATTGAATAGCTAACCACAAAATAAAGCAAATGTGAGGAATAGCACCAGTGAACCAAACCACATCAAACCACGGGCAAACCAGATTCACATACCTAATCCTGTTCCACGGAGAAGCTGAAGAAAACAAAGCATTTACCTTCACCTTCCACCCAAACCCATCAGGCACATCAGGGCACAACTGGCAAGCCCGGCTGGCCATCTGGACTTTACGAAAGTTATGGTCCACCGTAAGGGGCCACACCCAACGACCGCTAGCAAGAGCAGAGGAAAGGCGCGCCTTCAAATGGATATCAGAAATCTGCACAATTGAACTCCCAAAGCGATCCAAGAGGTATCTCAAGTGACTCCAATTATCATACCATAAAAAAATATCATCACCATTACCCACTTTAGCCTCAATAAAAGGCTTAACCACACCTCTAATCTTCAGCAACTCCTTCCAATTCCAAGAGCACACAGACGGGGCCTTTACACCCCAGAAGCTCCCATCCTTAATATAGTACTCCTTAACCCATTGAGCCACAAGTTATTACCATCCGGAGCAAACAGAAACCAGATAAATCTAGCCATTAAGGCAACATTCCAAAGAGAAATCCTACGAAGTCCTAGATCACCTTCATTCTTTGGCATACAAACCAACTTCCATGCAACTTTGGCATGATAAGAACCAGCAACATGCCCAGACCAAAGGAAAAAACGAAATAGACGCTCTATGTCACGACAAACCTTCTTGGGAATAAAAAGGTGGGAAGCCCAAAAAACAATAATCCCACTCAGAATACATTGAATCAGGAGCAACCTACCAGCAAAAGACAAAGCCAGATGCTCCCAGCCACGAATACGATTCTCCACCCTCTCAATGAGAGAGGCACAATCACCATAGCTAAGGCGAGAAGTAACGAGGGGAACCCCAAGATACCTGATAGGCAGCACACCAACCTGTACACCAAAGCACTCACGCAAACACACAACCCTCCTTATACTCACACCAGTAACATAAATACACCTTTTCTGGAGATTGGGCACAAGACCAGAAACAGCTGCAAAATCATCCAAAGCCCTCTTCAAAGTAACCACTAACTCCACATCCCCATGAGAAAAAACAAACAAGTCATCAACAAAGGCAAGATGAGAAAGGCATACCTTATCACACTGCCAATGGTATCTAAAGGAGGGAGAAACGGCGATGCGTTGATGGACAATGCGAGAAAAAACCTCCATGACGATAACAAAAAGGTATGGAGACATGGGGTCCCTCTGCCTAATTCCCCTCATTCCCAGGAAGAATCCAGCCAGCTCCACATTAACAACGACCGAAAACCTCGCTGTGGAAATACAAGCTCTTATCCACCCAACCATCTGAGAAGGAAACCGAAATGCTATGAGGGCATCCAGGAGGAAATCCCATGAGACCGAGTCATAGGCTTTGAGGATATCCACCTTTACCGCACACCTAGGGCTACCCGAATTAAGATGGTAACCTCTAAGAAGCTCATGCACTAACAAAATATTATCTCCAACACGTCTTCCACTGACAAAAGCGGGCTGGTTGTGACAGGTGATGGCCGGAAGAACAACCTTAACACGATTAGCAATAATCTTCGTGAAGATTTTTGTAGATCGTGTTGTAGCATGAAATAGGGCGGAAATCCTTCATATGGGTCGGATTAGCAACCTTAGGAATTAAAGCAATTATTGTCGAATTAGTTTCCCCCAACAATTTTGACGAGCGAAAAAACTCCAAAACCGCCCTAATGACATGTGGCCCCACTACAGACCACACACGCCGGAAAAACTGGGAGTTAAAATCATCAGGCCCGAGAGCCTTCTCAGCTTTCAAACTGAAACAGACCTTCTCAATTTCAACGGAGGTAATTAGGGCAGCCAAACTAGCACACTGAGACTGAGAAAGCACACTAGAAAGGTGACCATCAAAGTCAAGACCATTAACATCACTAGCAGTCCCAAACAAATTCTGAAAATACCAAACAACCTCCATTTTTAAATCTGACTGCTCCACAACAATTGACCCATCCTCATAAACATTAGAGGCAATACCTAGGAATATCCATTTCTGGGCAAAACAATAAAGTGCCCCTATGACTCTGGTTCTAGTACGGTTTCTATTTAGCCTCTTTTTAATCACTTTATGAAAATACGACGAATTACTATCCCCTTTTTCCAACCAATTAAGCCGAGACTTATGCCTTAAGAAATTTTCCTCGCTAACAAACATATAGTATATTTCTTCAAAAAATCACGCTCCAAGGAAAGGAGGGACGAGTCCAAAGGATTACTTGAGAGGCTTGCCTGGCAACAGTCTAGCGCCAACTTAGCCTCAGCGACCGCCACCGAAACGTTCGCCTCAAGCCGTTTATTAAGACCCTTAAGAGCCTCCCTCACCAATTTAAGCCGTCTGGCAAGCTAGAATTGGTGAGAACCAACAATGTGGACACCAAAAGAATGCTGCACAATAGGCATAAACTCATCATGATCAGCATAAAAGTTAAAAATTTTAAAAGGGTGCTTTCTCACGTGCAGAGACACATCCAAATTGAGGAGACCATGACAATGATCAGAGGAACCCGGCTCAAGAAATGAGGCATGACAGGAAGGGAAACATGATAACCAATCCTCATTGACCAAAACCCTATCCAATTTCCGAGCAATCCTACAATCCCTGGCCTGGTTATTATGCCAAGTGAGAAGACAACCCAAAAACCTAAAGTCGTCAAGGCGACAATTTTGAATACAAGTTCCAAAATCCCGCAAAGAGTTATCCCACACTAAATTTCCTCCCTCTCATTCAGTAGTGAATCTACAGACATTGAAATATCCCAAATTAGCCCACGGCACACAGCCAGCCGACCCACTGATATTCTCCAAATCATTCCACAAAACCCTTCTTTCAATCTCATAATTAGATGCATAAATAAAAGTGATGAAGAACTTATGAGCAGAACCCAAAACCTCAACAAAAGCATGAACCAATTGAGAGGATTCACTCAAACAGCTTAAAGAAACCACCATGGAATTCCACCTAACCCAGATACGACCAAGGGGATGGCTTCCCAAATTATCAGTGGAATCCCAATTATTAAACACAAACGACTTAATCCGAGAGGAATTAATACGTCTAACTTTAGTTTCAATCAAACCCACCAGGCATAACCGATTAGCCTGAATAAAATTCTTCACTTCCAATTGGCGAGACCGGTCGTTTAGACCTCTCACATTCCAACTAGCTGTGCTAATCATGAGAACGAGAAAAATCAGAATCCCGAGGGCTTTTCCTCCCTCCATCAACGATGAACTCATCATATCCATTCTCCTGCGAGCCGCCTACCCCTTCGTACGACGACCCTCTCTTCTTCGATTTCTTCTTAGTCTTTTTCTTTTTAAGAAACCCCAAACTAGACGAGTGAATCAACACACCTTTTCCCTTAGTCGGGCCCAACTTTCGAGAGACCGGAGGTAACGAAGCCTCCTGGTCAGACTTGGAAGACTCGGACTTCGACACGAGAGAAGAAAACCGATTAAGAGATATTACCTCTCAGCCAAAAGGTTGATCTCTGCCTTACTAAAGGTCGTACCACGCTTGGGCTTGCTGCCTTTAATTCCCAAAGACCCATGCATGGCAGATTGTGATGTACCCCTTGTGGACTGCAAGACAACGTTATCAATATAACTAGACTCTACGTGGGCTCCAATATCCGAAAATGGAAGGGTAATGGGTTCCGCCAAGTCCACACAAACTGGACTGAACATTTGAATAGGGCTATGACCCGAAGCATCACCATCCGTGGACATCAATCCAGACGCTACACCCTTATTGCCAAATGGGCTAGAAACCACCCTACAAGGGCAAGAGGGTTCCAAATGGCCGAACACCATACACTTAACACACACCCTTGGTCGATTTTCGTACTCCACATTCACTTCAATCACCCTCGGAGCACAACCCTCACCCTCCAATGACAACAATATATCCAAAGCGTCAATAAGAGGTTCCGAGGCATCCACTTCCACACAAATACGCATAAAAGCGATTGTGTTTTACAGACAAGTAGAGTTTCACAATTAAAATGCCCTGGAAGGACACACTGTACATCAATGTTTCCTTAAACATGAAACTTCATCAAGTGTCTTAAAGGAAGTATATACTGATTACAAGGGGTTGACATATATATATATATATATAGGGGGATTAAAGTTTTCGATGTCTACAGTACCAGTTTGGAGCAGGAGTACAAGAACAACAGCCAACAAGCCAAGTTTGAAGCTGTGTGGGGCCATTCTTAGTGACTTGTCTTCCAAAATCTAATGTTGGTTAAAAGAAGCACATACTTGGCACGTAGCCAATGGGAGGTGGACATGTAAGGTGTGGGTGTGTAGGGTCCGGAACAAAGAATAACATGGTTGGTCTTGATTGGTGTTTGAATCCAGGGGTTGACAAGTGTGACAAGTTGACAATTAAATGGTCCTGATGTCGCCAACCAGGCCTGTGGAATAACATGGGAATTGAAGTACATATAGCTATTCGACCAAGAAAAAGAAGAAAAAGAAACACATATAGCTATTAGCTTTGACATGTTTGAAGGTGGGTCCACGTCTCATGACCATTTTTTTGTCGCTTGCATGTCAAGTAAGGAAAGAAATAAACGCATAATTATTTATAGTTTTATATAATTATATCAGATAATTTGTCACGGTTAAAGATATCATTATATACATAAACAAAATAAAAATTAATTTTTTATTATAGTTATAATACTGTACGTTAATTTCGTTTTTGTTAGAAAAAGCGGTTGGAGATGTCGACGTCTCATGACCATTTTTGTGTCGAAACTAATTAGCTTGCATGTCAATTAAGTAACGAAAGAAATAAACGCATAATTATTTATAGTTCTATATAATTATATTAGATAATTTTTGTCAAGTTATGAGAGCGATAAAGATATAATTATATTCATGAATACAATAAAAATTAATTTTTTATTATAATTATAATATTGTACGTTAATTTCGTTTTTCTTTTTGTTGAAAAGACGGTTGGAGATGGGGATTAAACTTAAATTTATAACCTGGGGTTGCTTGTAGCTATGCATCTTGACATGTTGAAAATGGCTAGAGAATCTGGGAATAGGTGATAGGGAAGGATAAAATGGATGTATTTGGCCTAGAAGGAAAGAAAGGATATGTCTAGATGATAATTCATTAAGTCGTGTACATAAAGATCAACGAAATTTGGTCAAGGTTCTACCAACACTAGTTTAATGTTTATTGTGCTTATTCCATTGCGATTTCATAGGTTTCAAAAGCCTTCTTTTATTTTTTTTTTTTTGAAGTCTGAGATTATTCCTATTGAGACATATAAGATTAATTTCTAGCAGAATTGAAAGAGGTTAAATGTGTTTTATACATACTTTTGATCACGGTCACGAATAACTCTCAGTACATATTTATCAATTGAACACCGTGATTTCAAAAACTCTATCTGGGTTCTATACTTATCTTATTCCCCTTGACTTTTAATCTTCTTTCCTAAGTCAAAAAGTTAGGTAATGAATTAGTATTAAAATGAATTTTGGGTTGATTTTAATTGCCATTGGTGTGTTTAAATTCTAATAAGAAGATTGAGAGTATTTGCACTTGAAGAAGTTCATGTTATTCTCATTGGCATATACCAAAGTTTGAATTTTTTTTTTCACGGTAAAGAAGTGTAAATGAGATTTTTTAAAGGAGAATTTATACGTAAATTCTTTTTACCGCCTCAAATTTTAATCGATTTTTCATAATATTTATAAGACGACTCTAACACACTTATGATTTTTTTAACAAGAATCTCGTTGACACTTATTTTTATGTAATCCATAAATAGGTAAAAGGAGACACTCCACTTTTATGCCCATTGCGCTTAATAAAATGTTATTCTAAATATATATAATGAATAGTTATAGTTTTGGGGTTGTGGAATTGGGTTGAATCGAACAGAAAGCACCAAAATTGGTGGGTTGATTAGTAGTGGCTTACAAAGCCAATCCCCATGATATGATTGATAAGAAGTATATGTGACCTGATTGATGCACACAACACAACCACTCGAATTATTATAGAGGGATGTGCAATAATATTATTATATACTTATAATATTCCATTGCCCTAAAATGAACGAAGAAAAAAGAGAGATATTGGAATATGAAAAATGCAGTTAACAAGGGAGAAGAACCAAACAGCATTCAATGCAAAACAAACTCATCCAACTGTTGGTGTTTGGTGTTGGATCCCACATGCCAGCTCATGAAAAACCCATCCAATAATGCAAATCATGGAAACACTGTGTATGACAATATCCATCTTCCGCTGGGATCGAGCAGCTTGAAGATGAGTCAGACTCAGAGGCGGCCTTCTGCGACCCTCGCTAGCGGCCGGCCTAGCAGTACACCAACTCATAACTATGTCCATGATGTGGCTCATGGGGGGCCTCCCCCTCCCCACTCTCCTCATCTCCTACTTTACCTCTTTGTCACATATATAAACATCTAAATATTATATATGGACTCCACCACGTACCACTGCCATTCCGATTACGTGTTTAGGGTTTATCCAACAATATGTTCATCGTAATATCATAACATTTGCATTCTATTTCTTAGGGGATATTTTCTTGTATCACTATTTTGATTTATCGAACAAACTTTATACATACATTATAATCATAACTGTTCGACTCTTAATTTATTATTTCAAGATCATTTACATAAAAAATCAACTAAATTTGAAATCGTTTTACTATTCATATTTATTAATAAATAAATAATATTATTAACAATTAAGATTAATTTTTCGACTCTTAATTCAGTATTCAATTGTCTGACATTTCATGAAACACTTTCTCATTTTCTTTTGGTTGTATATCCATCCAAGTCTCTCTCTCTCTCTCTCTCTCTCGCTCTATTTTTATTATTGTCATCTTCGATATGGATGCCCATGTTTTAACATGGTATTTGAACTATTAGTTTTTCACTTGTAAAACGCAACAACTAACACGTGTTCTTAGGATCAAGAAACGTACGGCTCACACCAAGGATTTGAAGGTTAGGAATATTTCATCAAAAATAATAATAGTTTTCCAATTAACTGTTATTGCATAAAAAAAAAAAACTATTATTGCATCGGACCATTGGGCTTTGGTAAATGACTACCCATTTACAAAATCCTCATATTATTCGCACACACAGAATCCAAATGCAAACATAGAATACAAAAAGAGCAAGATCAAAGTCTCTCCTCTCAGCCATTTAATATTATAATTTAGTGTTATTCATCTTCACACGTTATGTGAAAAGTTTCAAATTCGATTCTCATAAAGGACAAAATCGATACCCAATGTGCATAATGTAATGCCCTCCCTTATATTTTTGGTGAAATATTTATTCGTCAACATTATTATATAAAAAAAAAATCCCTTTCTCTCAAATGTCTCAAACTGTTTTTTCCCCAACAATTTTGGGTTTTAAAAACAGAAATATGACTCACTACGAAGGAACTCATTAGTATTGAAATAATTAAAAAAAAAAAATAGTACCACTTTCTTGGCTGTTAAATTTATATTATTATTATTATTAAATCCAGAATTTATTTTCTATTATCCACCCAATATTGTGATGGCCCCCAATCCATGTGCAATTGCGTTGTAAACATTAAATGTGAAGGGGACTGACCAACCTTTGGCAACTTTAGACAAACAAGACAGGGATGTGTGGATATGCGGTGAATTATAAATTAGTTTTATCAGCAACCTCTCACCATGGAAAAAAAAAAAAACCAATTTAATTTGTAGTCTAATAGAAAACCATCTTGTTTGGTTCTGTTGTACAATTCTAAATTGATAAATATTGGAATATTGGGCTGGAACAACCCAAACTCAATCTTACTTGGGCCCAATAACTTTTGTGAAGTGTCTAACAAATAACATTCGATACTTAAGTTAGTAAAAATAATGAATAAATTTAAGGAGTAATGCTATTTAGACACACTAACTTGATCCCATTTAATGACTACATTGATGTGGAAATCAATAAATGATATAGTTAATAAAATACCACATCAATATGATTAATTTAATATGTCTAAATAACATTATTCTTTAATATTGGCGACCGAGTAGAGTGACCGTCACATCATGTTTTCATTTTATATATATCTTAATATATGTAGAAGATATGAATCATATATTCCATGTTTAAAATATAATAATAAAAGAAAAATAAGTACCTATTACCAAAAGCTAGTCCCTTCTCCCCACTTGGGATAACTCGAGGCGGACTTCCTTATTTTACAAATCAAAAGGTTGAAAAGAGAATTCACCGTGAGCATTAATTAATAAATTTGGTGTATAAATGAATAAATAATTTTATGATATCTTTCAATAGTAGTTATTTAACTTTTTTCTACAAAAATGAAAATATTTATCTTTTTTCGGCCAAATCCTAATTTCATTTTGCTCCCAAATTGTTTTGGCATTTGCTTAATTATCACCACTTCATTCGTTTTTTTTCAGGCGCTGGATAAAAAGATGGGAGTGATATTCATGAAAGAAGTTGGAAGGATATTCGTTCCGATGACTTTATATTTTGTTTACGTTGTGTACGCTTACGAAGGAACTGCTACTTATTATGAACCTCCTTATGTTCGTGACTACATACATATACAAATATTCATTATTTACTATTTTTTTAAAAGATAAACTACATAAAAGTACCTAAATTATAGGGGTCATTTCAAGTTCATATCCTAATTATGAAAATTTTCATCTAGGTACGCAAACTATCAAAACACATCATCTGAGTACCCTGCGTTAGTCAATATGTTAGTCAAACCGTTAAATGCTTATATGACATTCTTGGTCAAATATTTATGCTGAGTTGACATCCACATCAGCTGGAAAATAATTTAAAAAACAAAAAAATAAAAATAACCACTGGTCTGCTCGCCTTCTCAAAATCCTTCTCTGTTTGAGCGATCATAAACAAAAAAAACTTGAAAATATTCCGTCGAATCTCATCAATGGGGTTCGATTTGAGTTACGTTCTTCGTATTTACCCGATCAAGAACCAAAACCCATCACAACAAACCACGAACACTCTCCAAATTCAGACGAGACAACGCCTCCAGCTCTGAGCCCTAACTTACGACAACGGCGTCGCATCGCCAACCCGACTCAAACACATAGAAATCCAACAAACAAACACAATTCACAAACCCATTTCAATTCCTCCCTAATTCATTTAAATACATCAAATTCCCATTTCCCAGTATCAAAATTTCCAAATGAAAATCATCCAACCTCTATTAATAGAACAAAAAAACCTAAGACTTTATCTTCGAAGCAGATGAAAATTGTAATGCAAATTGTGAGGAAGATTAAACAGCGATTTTCATTGATATTGTTGTTGTTGTTGTTGGGATTGATCTACTGCTACGACGAATAGATGAGATTTCTGAGGGTGGTTCCAACTGCGGGATCGATGAGTATGGTTTGGTAAACGATGGCATAGGCGATCATCTTCATTGATCGATCGGTGACTGGTGGACCCATTAACCCAAGTCATCGTTCATCGATCTTCTTCATTGATCGTTTTCATCGATCATCATCGTTCATTAGTTTCATCGCATAAGCTCAGGAACCATCATCGTCTTCATCGATCAACCCTTAGAACCATCATCGTCTTCATCGCATCAACCCAGGAACCATCATCGTTGTTTCCCTTTTTTCGGCCAAATGGCCATCGACGAAGGGATTTTGGTTCTTCTTCTGTTAAGTGCGTAGGCGTGCCACCACCAAGCCACAAATTGGCTTGAATGGAATGTGATAGTAACGAAGTATGTGGTGCACTCGTGAATCTGACTTCTAACCAAGTGATTGTTCGACTAAGCATGGAACCTCCTCTTGGCCTAGGTTCTTTCACTACCTTAGGGTCAAGGCTTTCTATGAACAACCAATTGATGCAAAGTATGTGAAAAAGAAGATTAATAAAAGTAAAAAGAATTGAAAATTATTGCAATAAAACGTAAATAAATTGCAAGAAATGTAAATTAAATTAAAAACTAGTGCAAGAAAATAACGTGCCAGAATTTAAGTGCAATTGAAAGTAACGATATAAATTAAAGTGCATAAAATAAAGAATTTAAAGGCAAGTGCGTAATTTAAATTGCATAAAGAAAATAACTTAATTACGTGTGCGTGAATTAAATTATGAATAAAATAAATAACTAAAACGAAAGTACGGAATTTAAAGTGCGTAAATGTAAGAATGAAAAGACTTGAAAACTAGAATGGGAAAAATAAAAGCTATGCTAGAGATTACATTATACTACTCCGAGGGGTATGATTGAAGAGAATGTAAAAAGATAAGTTGTGTGGTGTGTTGGAGCTGTCTTTTCTCTTCTTCAAAGCTTCATATTTATAGGGGCTCGAGTGCACCATAACTTGGCAAGTCATTAATCAGCAAAATTACTTCCTTGTTTAGAGATGATTGTTGACTTTCCTCGATTGAGTCAATCAACATGATTTCGGTCCAAACTGGCTTCAATCCCATAAATCTTAGATATGATGGATGATGCATGATTTGATCTTCTTTCCATGTTGATATTTTACCATATTATCTTCTGATTGACATGATTTTCTTCCATACATGGATGTAGACATAAATAGTGTTTTTTGACATTGGTTATGATTATTTCCTTACGTAAAAAGTCTTCATACATTTATTTTCTCTAATTAAATCGATGATTGACATGTGGCCGTAATTGATTTTTTTTTTATATATCGGCCGAATTTGCCATTTTAGGCTTCTAGCTGTATTTCGGCCTTAAACATATTTCGGACCCAAAACCTAGCTCATTATTGGGTATTGGGCTTGATGAGGTCGAATTACGACATGGCTCAAACATTGCCCCCTAGTTTTTATGAATTTTGTCTCATATGAGACAAGTTTATAAAAACTTATAGCCCAATTGCAATGATGAATATCATTTCAGCCTTTCCCTTAATTATAGGCCGTAGTAAAATGTTATTATTATGAGCAGTTGACCTGATACTCCAAAGCCCTTTTTTTTTTTATGTAACTCGGCCCCGAAAAATATTATGAGATTCATGCCTTTATAATAATATTGCTTAATTATACTGCATCTTAGCTAGTGTTGCCAATTAATGGCAATAAACCAAATAATCAAGCACAATCATGAATGCATAGTCTCATTGATTTGTTTTCACAAATAAATATTTCTAAATTAGCCATTAATTGACAATTAATTTTAAAATTGCTTCCAAATCGGAAATAGTTGACTATTAAAATCTTCTCAATTGCCAATTTTCTTTCTTCCAAATTGATAACTAGCTATTAATCGGCTTAAGTTATTATACCAACAAAAATCAAAAGAAGGAGAGCAGAGAGTTCGTAGACAGGCGTTACGTAAAAAATGGAGTCCGGATGTGGGAGATACGGGTCTATAACCTTGAGGGGCATTTTCATAATTTTAGAATGTAGATATTTTGGGAAGATTTTATCTTCCTCTTCTCCAGTTTTTTCTGATCACTCTCTCTCTCTCCCGAAAATTCTTTTCCCTTTCTCCCGTGAGAAATCAAGAACCTCCAAAATTTGGGATTTTGATTTTGGCCTTTTCGACCAAAACTAAACACACCATAACCTTCTTCTCGACCTCACGAACTCATCCATATACTTCTTGAGCCGTGAGGACCGCCGTGGACGACTGGGTGGAGCTTTGAACATGGGCCGTAACTTTACGTCCATTTTTCGGCCACCACATGTGAGGTTTCTCAATTTGGACTTCATATTTGAATTCTTTGGATCGAGTAGATGAATTTCCATATTATAACGTTGAATTTCATTGAGAATTGAGAGAGTTATGGAGCTTTGAATTTCGGGTGGTTATGGAGGATTTATGCACAGTGAATAGTAACTCGAGTGTGAGGTTGAGGGCGAGTACCAGGTGCAGTCGCGCCTACT
The DNA here is from genome assembly GCA_037349345.1 of Oemleria cerasiformis. Taxonomy (NCBI): domain Eukaryota; kingdom Viridiplantae; phylum Streptophyta; class Magnoliopsida; order Rosales; family Rosaceae; genus Oemleria; species Oemleria cerasiformis. The sequence continues at coordinate 9,213,323 of JAZGTL010000010.1, forward strand.
GGCGCGCGCAGGGGGGGGAGGGTTTTCGGCCATCCACCGGCACGTGGAGCTCCTCCTTGAGCTCCCGTGAACACGCGATTTGAAGTTCTCGATGTTCCGGACTTGTTGGCGTAGGTTTTGAGTCAATCAGAGTTCATTTAGGTGTCATTTTGGGCGTCCGAACTAGCTGTGTTTTTATTTAGGACACGTGTATACCTCTCGGGGTTTCGGGGGTTGGATTTTAGGTTTATAATTGCAATTTAATAATGTCAAGTATTGTTTTGACAAACGTGGTGGCTCCGAAAGTCATGAGGAACCAATTAGCTAGAAATTAGGCTCATTTGGGCCTCGAGGTGAGAGGACTTTACTTCCTATATGGAAATGCATTCATATTATTATGTTTTTAGTATTTTATAGTTACTTACGAATTTCGGGAATTAAGTGGAAGGACTATTTAGTATTCTGATGAGCCGGGATATTGAGTTATGGCTCGGGCTGAGCTGGAATATTGAGCTACGACTGGGGATGAGCCAGGATATTGAGTTACGACTCGAGATGAGCCGGGATATTGAGCTACGGCTGGGAATGAGTTGGGATATCGAGTTATGGTTGGGGATGAGTTGGGATATTGAGCTATGGCTGGGAATGAGCCGGGATATTGAGCTACAGCTGGGAATGAGCCGGGATATCGATTTACGGCTCGGGATGAGCTGGGATATTGAGCTACGACTTGGGATGAGCCAGGATATCGAGTTACGTTTCGGGATAAGCAGCGATATTGAGCTACGGCTGGGGATGAGCCGAGACATTGGGCTATGACTCGGGATGATAGCTACGATCGAGATATCGAGGTACAACTTGGGATTACGTTTACAGTCGGGATATCAAGCTATGGCTCGAGATGATGGCTTCGGCCGGGTTACTGATATTGCGGGCACATGTAAAGATAGCGTGAGTTCCACCGAGGTATTATATTTACTTATATATGCGAATGCATGTAAGGTTTGATAAAGAGGTGGAATACAATAACCGAGAGTTAATTCGGCTGATAGGAGATGACGTCGACTTTCACGTGCTTTGATAGGTGATCGATGCACCTGTGAGCGAATGCTCGTTACCGTGGTCAGTGGGTTGGTGTGGGCGGTGACCCGAATTGACGAGTTGTGATTGGTTCGCACGAGTATGACATTTCAGTTATTTAATATCGTCTTGAGAGACGAGGTTACAGTTGCGGATATACGAGGCTGAGTGTCACACTGTTTGCTTTATTTTATTTCCTTCGTCTGACAGGTGGATGACGATTCAACCAAAGTATAGGGGGGATTCTACCGGATTTTCGATCGAATGCTCGTAAAGTGTTTCTAAGATAGTAAGGGTATTTTAGGAATTATTTTGGGTTGTCAGACAGGAGCAGGGCTTTTCTCGAATTTCTAGGGGAAGTCAGGAAGGTCCTGTCAATTTGGTATTAGAGCTCTAGTGTTAACTTCCTGCGGACCGCACACTTGTGTGCATATTATTTTAGTGGTTCTTGTCAGTGAGATGCCTCCAAGAAATTTGTCTCGTCAGCGACCTAGTACTGAGGGAGGCAGAGAGTGCATAGTGGATATGAGGTGCTAGGATTCCGTGGTTGAGCTATTTTGGGCAGACCCTAGATCCGTTGGATCGGACGATGGTTAGGATGTTATGGAGTATAAGTACTATTGAGGTCTGGGACATTGAGAGGGCCATATGTTGGGAGCCATGATAGTTATGGGCGAGTTAGGCCTCGCCGTTGCAGGTGAGTGGACTTTAATTTGTAAATTATCATGCATGCATAAATGTATATTTTAAATAATTTCTTGTTAAGTATTGTTTTTGGCAAATTTCTAGAATTTAGAATACTTATTCTAATAAATTATTACTGGACACGGGTTCTCAATAATAAATTGGAAATGACGTTTTGGGTTGTGGCCCGGCATTTTGGGTTTAGACCCGAATTGGTGACTTTATTGGATTTGGGCATAGACCCGATTTTTCAATGAATTTGGCTTAGGCCAAGAAATAAGGATTTCAAAAATGGATTTTGGATTTTACTTTACGGGTTTGTTTCCACTCTGTATACCGTTCCCGATGGTCATGATTTTCTCTGGCACATGATCTGGGGTATTTCCCATCACGTGTTCATTGAGGTTTCTCCGATGCTGGTGTTGCAGGGTATTTCTCAGGCAAATCGTTGAGGTTTTCCGATACTGGCGTTGAAGGGTATTTCTCCGCCAGATCGTTGAGGGGTTTCTCCGATGCTGGCGTTGTAGGGAATTTCTCCGCCAGATCTCCGATACTAGCGTTGCAGGGTATTTCTCCGCCAGATTGTTGAGGGGTTTCTCTGATACTGGTGTTGCATGGTATTTCTCCGCCAGATCATTGAGGAGTTTCTCCGATACTGGCATTGCAGGGTATTTCTCCGCCAGATCGTTGATGGGTTTCTCTGATGCTGGCGTGGCAGGGTATTTCTCTGCCAGATCGTCGATGTTTTTTGATGGTGGCATTGTAGGGTATTTCTCTGTCACATCGTCGATGTTTTTTGATGGTGGCATGGCAAGGTATTTCTCCACTAGATCGTTGAGGCTGACTACACTTAGTACACATATACCTATCTGACACATGCGTTCGAGGTATATTCGGTCATGTGACATCATGACTTGAGGCATTTGTAGTCATGTGGGGAGTAGGCCCCGAGTTGGACCTCTCGGGTTCTGATTATTTCTTTGAGGTATCTTCAACAGAGGTTAAAAAGGGTAAATTTTTGGATTGAACGACCTTGGGTATTGAGCATTATGGTGCCTTCAAGATGTCTCATGGATGTTGTTCTCGCCTATGGTCTGTTGTCGAGACGGGAGCAAAGAAATGTGCAGGGTACACAGGATTTAAGGTTTTGACATATTGTATCATTTCGGGTAAACTTCTATTGAGTTTTTAGAGGTTCAATTGGGAATCGCAGCAGAAGTTCAGTTCGTGTCGGTAGAGATGCGAGATGGCTCAAAATGATGTAGGAGGGTGGTTCTTGGACCTGAGTTAAGGGAATTTCGAGGAAGAAATTTCTTTAAGGGGGGAAAGTTGTAACGATCCGGACCAGAAATTGACGTAATTTGAGAATTTAATTAGGGAAAGGATGAGTTTACCCTCGGTTTCGGAGGGATTCGAAAGTCACTTTTCATTCGGAGATACTTTTCGAAACTTTTCTTGAACGATAGTGTAGGTCTCAAACTCACGAGTTCGTAGACAGGTGACACACGAAAAATGGAACCCGGATGTGGGAGATACGGGTCTATAACATTGAGGGGGATTTTTGTAATTTTGGGAAGATTTTATTTTCCTTTTCTCCAGATTTTTCTGATCACTCTGTCTCCCTCCTCTCTCCAGAAAATTCTTTTCCCTTTTTCCCGTGAGAAACCAATAACCCCCAAAATTTGGGATTTTGATTTTGGCATTCTTGACCAAAACTAAACACACCATAACCTTCTTCTCGATCTCACGAACTCATCCATATCCTCCTTGAGCCGTGAGGACCGCTACGGACGACGGGGTAGAGCTTTGAACATGGGCCGAAACTTCCCGTCCATTTTCCAGCCACCACAAGCGAGGTTTCTCAATTTGGACTACATATTTGAATTCCTTGGATCGAGTAGATGAATTTCCATTATTAGAACGTTGAATTTCGTTGAGAATTGAAACTTATGCATCTTTGAATTTCGGGTGGTTATGGACGATTTCTGCACAGTGAACAGTAACTCGGGTGTGAGGTTGAGGGCGAGTACCAGGTGCAGTCGCGCCTGCGGGCGCGTGGGGGGTGGTTCCCGGCCGTCCACCGGCGCGTGGCGACACGTGAAGCTCCTCCTCGAGTTCCGAAAAACACGAGATTTGAAGTTCTCGATGTTCCGGACCTGTTGGCGCAGGTTTCGAGTCAATTAGAGTTCGTTTATGGGTAGTTTTGGGTGTCTGAAGTGGCTGTGTTTCTAGGTAGGATGCGTGTATACCTCCCAGGATTTCGGGTGTTGGATTTTAGGTTTATAATTGCAATTTAATAATGTCATGTATCGTTTTGACAAGCGTGGTGGCTCCGAAGGTCATGAGGAACCGATTAGCTAGAAATTAGGCTCGTTTGGGCCTCGAGGTGAGGGGACCTTACTTCTTATATGGAAATGCATGCATATTATTATGTTTTTAGTATTTTATATTTACTTACGAATTTCGGGAATTAAGTGGAAGGATTATTTAGTATTCTGATGAGCCGGGATATTGAGTTACAGCTCGGGCTGAGCTGGGATATTGAGCTACGGCTGGGGATGAGTCAGGATATCAAGTTACGGCTGGGGATGAGCCGGGATATTTAGCTATGGCTGGGGATGAGCCGGGATATCGAGTTACAGCTCGAGATGAGCTGGGGATGTTGAACTACGGCTAGAGATGAGCCAGAATAATGAGCTATGGCTAGGGATGAGTCGGGATATCGAGTTACCACTCGGGATGAGTCGGGATATTGAACTACGACTGGAGATGAGCTGGGATATCGAGTTACGTCTCGGAATGAGCCAGAATATTGAGTTACGGCTGGGGATGAGCCGAGACATCGGGCTACGGCTCGGGATGACGGCTACGACCGAGATGTCGAGGTACGGCTTGGGATTACGTTTACAGTCGGGATATCAAGCTATGGCTCAGGATGATGGCTTCGACCGGGTTACTAATATTGTGGGCACATGTACAGATAGCGTGGGTTCCAATTACTAATATTTTTTACGAATATGTCTAAAATTAATTATTTAGGAAATTAACAATTCTAATTATGATATGTGTTTGAATTATTTCATATAAATCGAAATGGTGGTGTGTATTATCAAAAAATATATTATATCATAACATTATCAATAACAATAAAGACTCTTGGTCTAAACTATACTAATACTAATAGTTATATTCATAGGACATTTTCTAAAAATATTCATTAAAATATTGCTACTGACATATGTAATTCTTTTCTCACTGAACACTATATCGATCTTCAATTTTCAAGAATATCTCACGTAATTTAAATCTTTAACCACTTAGTACCCAATAAAATGATAAATGCCATGGTAAAAATTGTAGTCCCATCTTTATTTTTCATGAATCTATCCCTTTAAAGCAAGACAACTCTTATTCAAAATTGACATGACCTACAACAACAACAGTTTATGTTATTTGAGGATCTCAATTCTCAAGCTTGTACTTGAATATGCTCATTTTCTTATTCAACAAAAACAATTGATTGTCTCATTCATAACTTTGGGCATTCTTTTTTATGACAAAAATCCCTCAACTTTAGAAGGTTTTCTACTTATAAAAATGATTGAATTGAATTGACAAAAATCCATGTGAGCTTACTAATGGCTTGCAGACTCGCTACATGAGCATTCGGATTCAAGCCAATGATCCCAACAAGATAAAGAAGAGGCATCTGAGCTTACAGACTCACGAAATGGGCTTTCCGATCGACGCCCCAATTTCAAACTTGATAAAGATGATGAAGAGGACATCAAAAATGACCGATTCTTTTCAGGCATGTCCTCCTGCAGATCGTCTTTAAGTTCCAACAACCACATCTCCCTTTTTTCCTGCTCTTCTGGAGCGCCCACCTGCCGAGAATGATCTGCTCCATCAAGGTTTTGCAAAGCAGAACCCCGAAAGGAATGCATATAAGTTGGCTGTATGGAGTTAGCCACAGAAGAGTTTTGCTGCATGTTCATCCCCTGGACTAAGCTTAGACCGGGCACAAACTGGGGCTCAGAGATTATGCAAAGTAGGTTGAGACAACAAAGAACTAAGGTAGTTTATGGTTGATATATTTATCTTTACCTGGCATTCCTGGTTGCCTAGGACGTTTTGATCTGAAGAATGGTGGGGGACAGATGAAAAATGGAGCTGTAACAGGCTCAATTTCCCAGATTGATACCCGATTACGCCTTTCCCCAGCAGTTGACTCATCCCAACCAACCTATTCAAAGATATGTCAGGATTAGGGGTTATTTAACATGAGCGACAAGATGACTAGATGCAATTAGAGATGAGAGAGGATAATGAGAAGTTTCCATCACATTTACCTGCAAATTACGCCATTGTGAGTTCTTCCATCTAACAGGATCGAGATCACTAATTCCTGTAATTGTACCCATGTACCTGCACAACCATAGGTTTTCATGTTCAATTCCAAAATTACCGAAAGGTTTTCATTTGCACATACATCAAACCCAGCATTATTCTCCAGATCAATGATGCTAGTAGTCCCAAAATTCTAGATAGAAATACAAGTACAAAACTACCTTCCTGTTCCTGACTCTTCAGTTTTGAACATCATGCGGAAACACATGCCGAGTGATAGCTGGTTCCCACATGCCTTGTAGTACTTTGCTAAAGGGATAACAAATTCTGATGGACTAGCCCTGCATATAGAGATATATTGAATATAGTTAAAGAGTAAATAGCAAGGGTATTCACTCCCACAATCTAGGATTCTATAGTTGTAGAAGAAGATATTTCAGAATAAAGAAATGAAAGACGTTAACCTGGGATTGTAGAACACCGTGAAGGGGCTATTATTAGCGGCAGCATGAGCTGCGGCTGCTAGAATCCCAATATGCATACTGTCACTTGACAATACTGAAGATGATAGGTTTGTGGGTTGCCTGTTAGCGCGTCTAATTCCCAAAAGAAGCTGTTGCTTTTCATCCCTAATCATGAAAATTCTGTATCATAAGAAGTTTTTCGTGCACTATATACATTTTCAAGTCCAAAAGAGAGGTAAAAATATCTATATATATCTTGAAGAGGCCATCATACTTACAAGCAACAATTATTACTCCACAACATAAACTCCCAAGATTTTGGATTCATCGAGATTACCTAATGAACAGGACGGAGTCCCCAGAGAAAAGCCTCTTCCCACTGACAAATAGGCTCCATCCTGTTGTAAGCAAGTGACGTTTCGGTTGCCCTAGATTAAGGAAAACAAGGAATGAGTACATAGAAAAAGTATGATAATGACACCTTACTGATCCATACATAACATTCACATAGTGGAACAGAGAACATACCGCAATAGATATGACGGAAGGTCCAAACAGTATCATGCAAATCCCGGGCCACAAGTTCTTGAGCAGGTGGTTGCATGGAGAAATCCTATGTAGAAGCAGGAACACAGTTCAAATTTATATTAGTGTGGTAAACCTTGGAAATGAGGTAAAACTGCTTACGAGAGGAGGGAAAATCGTTTCTGCAGCATATCGGGGCACCGAGAAACCTCCATGAGTGCTTGTATCACTTGCTGTCAATGTTTTACAGAAAAACCCTGGTTGGGGCTTATTTGTCTTGAGGGCAAGATCTGATCTCAATAATGCATCCTTGTCAAACTGCAGACCAAGAAGTTGAGGAATTCAGGTTTCAGAAGTTTTTACCTTCTAAAAAGCAATGGATTATTACATTAAGCGACACAGTCCATATTACTGTCATAACTTAATACTTTTATAGTCATTTTAAACATAGTCCTTACTGAGGGCACTGGCTGAAGTGTCATCTGAGCATAAACTTCGTCTGTTTCGGGGTCCGCCTGTAAATCAAACCACAAATGAGAATATAATCAGAATTAATCAAGAATATAATCTTTCTACAAGGTAATACTTAAAACAGATAAAATGAGCATACATGTAAGGTGACATCGTGCAGGATACATAGTAGCTTGGATGGAAGATTCGGGTAGTTTGGTACTGGACCATCCACATCCTTTTTCATAGACGCAGCAACCTGAAGTCAAAAATTTTCTTCTCAACTCAGGACAAAAAGAAAACGAAGCCCAACAAAAAGCTGAATACAGCTTCAATAGACTAGAGTCAAATAAACCAATGCATATAAGAGCTCATAGTAATTGAGCCAAAACTTATAAATTCGTATATAATATCATATATGATGATTGTTTAATGCATAGCATCTAAAACATTGAACTTACCACCCATTTGGGACGCGATAGAAAAAAACTGGAGAAATTTTCCGAAAAAACTAAGGGCACGAGTCAGAGAAGTGGGTAATCATTCCCTTTGAGTTGTTTACTAACTATATAAAATTGGAACATTAATGAGATTGATTTCCATTGTTATTGTTTACTAACTCCTATGAATCGGAATAAAAACTAACTTGATTACTAAAATGTCCTTGTACATATATATATATATATATTATATTTTATTTATTTTGGTTTTTTTAAGATCGAGGTTGAGTCTTACATAGCCAATTAATAACAAATCCAAAATGTCATATCTTGTTGTGATTATTTACTAATAAAATATGAAAAAAAATATGCCCGGTTGGTTTTTTTTAGTAGTATAACACTTATTGATAAATATTGTAAATCATGTTTTTAATTGTTGAAGGAGTTGACTCGAAAAATAACGATTTATTCACATGAGTACATCATTACTAGTTAGAATTATGTTCTTAGTTTTTTTTTTTTTAAATATTGGGTTGGTGTATTTGGAATTATTGTAGAATTGTAGGTTACTTTAGTAAATTAAAATAATGAAATGATGAGGTAATGAGAATTATTAACACCCCTCCCCTAGTTAATAAGATTACCCAAAAATGGGTAATGGAATTACCTATTTTGAATGGGTAATGATTATCTAATTGCAAGTAAACGTAAGAAAAACAAGTAATATGAATCATTGCCATTGAATTCATTCCTATTCCTATTAGTGGTAAGTAAACATGCCCTAAGATTAATAAAACTAGTTTACCACAACCATAATTGAACAAAGATGAGCACAATGTGGAGACCCACTACAAAAAATAAATACCGTTGCTTTCTTTTTCTGTTAATCCTAAATTTTCCAAACGCAACAGCTAAAATTAGCAATGTATCCTTCAAATTTTTTTCTTGTTTTTTTAAAAGAGAAAAGTTTTCTGAAAAGCCAAATGTGTCCTAAAATTAACAAAGCCTCTAAAAGGGAAGGTCAAGCACGGATTAGTAATAACAGAAGGGTAGTGAACAAAAAATGAAGTACAAAAAAGACGATAAGCAAAAGCAATGATGAGTTGATAATACGAAGCAAGCAAGAGAGTTAGAGGCTAGAGAATGTGAAGGTTAAGCACAAACGCTGACACGGCGCATGACAGCAACACCACCCACCTGTTCGCTGTGACCTTGAGGGAAGTAGACCACTTGGGTCCCAGCCGGAGGCAAGTTCACCAGCGGCCCGGCGCACTTTTGCCATAGCTCCGGGTTTAAGCTCTTGACATCCTCTCCCCCTGCACACGAGTCACCAGTTCATTCGTCAGAAACACCCAACATAACCGTCGCGCTGAGGCGGTTGCGGTTAGTTACAGAGCCACCGAGTCCGTACAAAAACTTGTAACGCACAAAACGATGTCAAAACAGACAAAAATCAATCAACAACAACCGTATCGATCGATCGATCAATCCGCCGACTTTTAACTTCGTATTTTTAGAGAGTGAAGGCAGCAAATCAAATTCAAGAGTGAAAGCGCCGACCTTCGAAAGAATTGGATGCACCGTTGGCCGACGCCGCTCCGGCGCCGTACGCCGGCGGGTACATTTTTACTCCGGCCACTTGTGGTTTTGAAAAATTGTATGTATCACCGGAAAATCTCACTTGCTCATCTCGCCGGAGAGAAATTCAACCTCCTTCCCGAGCTCTTTTTAGCTCCCAGAAGACGAGATTAGATCAATGAACCAATTAATCACCGGAAATTAACTAGATTTTTCCGGCGAGGTGAAAGGGGGCAAACGGCGACGTAAAAGAGGGAACACGGGGAGAGAAAAATGAGGGTTTGCTGAGATCAAGAGAGACCAAATGCTGAAGCTTGCCCCCTATCTTCCCCTACACTTCTCCGACATTCCGCTTTCCCCGAAATGGTCCCTTCCAGGTACCTTCCAGGTACCTTCCATGTCCCTTCTCTCGATCTCTTCCACGATGATCAACACGTGATGGGTTAAGTCTCTCCCACGTCAACAATGATCAAATGGAAACAAGTTCCAAATTAGATTTGTTTTCTGATTTTGGATTTGAGACACAAAATTAGTATTGATTTGTAGCCATGAAGAGACTAAAATGACTTTGTGAGTCTTACTGACCCCTGATGCAGATTAATCCTTAGTTGAAGTCTTCCTAACTCTCGGCGCAGATTAATCTTTGATTGAAAGTTTTAAGATGTTTCGTGTCACTGACAAAAAAAAGTCCCTCCCATCTCCCTTCTCTCGATGACCATCAATATTCATTTATATTATAATAAGGGCAAATTATACTTTACTACCATATGCTTTACACCGTGTAACAGATTCATACCTGAATTTTCAAATATTGCAATTTTTACCATGAACTCTTCAAATCGTAACACTTTGACCTATCCGTTAAAATTTCTGTAAGGGTTCTGTTATGTAGTCTGCAAAAAGAGGGATAAAGGTCACCACTCTTGCTCTCGCGTGAAACTCTTGGAATTTGCAGATTCAAAGTCGCTGAAGTCTCTGCAAACTCCATCTGAAAAAAAGAGCGGCTGACCTTTATCTTCAAAGCCTCCGTATCGAGAAGAGGGGCAAACTCCACCAAATTCGCAGTTGAGGTAGCGTTTGGAGTTTGGGTCGAGATCGAAGGCCTTGTAACACACTGCCACGAAGTCGCCGTATCGAGAACACTCCCTCCTTGAAATGGAGAATACGCAATACTAGTGCGGGCAGAGGGTTGGGTTGAGGACTGGGTGGAAGGCGATTTTGGACTTGTAGCAAGGTAGGTGATGGAAAAATATGTATAATCTGGAATTGTTGAGTTCATTTTTATTAGAGTATGGATTATGAGTTTGGTCCATGTGTGGGTTAAAGGATGCGGGTATTTTGAATGGTCCGATCCCGAGATGTGTCAACGTTCGAAAATGATCATCCCTGGTCTGTTGAATCGTCTGAATTCGTATGAGGTTGACCTGAAGAAATCTTGATCAATGGTGAAGTGGCTCAGAGCAACTGTTGTGGTTTGTGTGGTAGTGATAATTTTTCTATATTTTGGCTAATTGGTAGTGGGTTTGTTTCTAGGTATTATTGGGTTTGTCGCTGGGTGTTGGTGGTAATTTGGTTGATGTTCATGTAATGAATCTGGATTTTTAGAAGATGGGTTATTATCTAGGTTTTTTAGTAGATCTTCATGTAATGAATCTAGTATATGTAAGTGGTTGAGTTGTATTTTAATTTGGTAGTTAAGTTGAACTGAAACTTGATGGGTGTTTGGTTGAATTGAAACTTGATGGGTGCTTGGTTGAATTGAAACTTTATGGTAAGTTTGAAAATCATGCTTTTCCCCCAAACAATGAAATTATATGAATGAAGAAAATGCTCAACATAAAGCTAATGCAGATTTGCCGTTTAAGTTCCTTAGTCTGCAGCTTCTATGTTTCTCTTAGTTTGCTGTTTAATTTCTCCTAGTTTGCTGCTTATTTTCTCTTAGTCTGCTGTTTTTTTCTATCTATGTGGCATGTTGGTAGGCAATGTACGTCTTTATTTGCTGTTATTCTTAGCTTTGGAATGAATTTCAGCATCGATAGAAAAAGCTAATGCAGATTCCCCCAAACAATGAAATTATATGAATGAAGAAAATGCTAAACATAAAGCTAATGCAAATGCCGCTTTGAAAAGAGCATGACTCTTCTCCAAATAGTAGTCGGATCTCAAGCCATTGGTACATGAGTAAATTGATGACCATCTGGATACAGATCTTAAAACAGAATGAGCAAAATTGCATAGAAATCACAATCTTTTCATCCCTACAATAAAAAATAATGCAAAATACGCAACTTATAGTGTTTTATAGTGTTTACAAGTAAATAAATCTAGTGAAAGACCCTCTTCATCATAATCCAGATCCTAACTCATAGCAGAATCAGAACAGAGAAAAAGATATGCAAACAATTCTTCTATATATGAAGCAGAAATAGTAATTCATCATCCAACAATCTTGCTATATAATTCTGCACATATATGAAGCATAAATTGTAATTCATTACAGCAAAAACCAATTCCAAGTTTCACAATCCAACAATCCAACATCAATATCTTAAATCCAAATTGAAAATCCATTACACATGATAAAGAAGCAGAATTTGTAATTCATCATCCAACAATTCAAAATCACAGCAAAAACCAATTCCAAGCTCCACATAAACAAGTTAACTTCAAACAAACAATTTCAGTGACTTGGACCAAACCTGCGACGGTTGCCTTAACAAAAATAGTCTTAAAACAAGCTACTCAGTCCACTAAAAACCTACATCTAAGTAACTAAGTTCCACAAAAGATAATTTTGTCTGGTAAGATAAATTGTGGACAAATTGAGATGGTGGGACATATCAACCAGTCTGTGAATGGTGGATAGATTGAGATGGTTGGTCATTGGCTGAAGTAGAGTCTTGGGTTTGGTTGACTTTCTTCTTCATATCTCTCTTCGCCTACAAATGAAAAAAACAATGTCTAAGAATTCACAACTTAATCAATTTATATTTGAAACATTATGAAGTTTTATTACCTTCTTTATTTTTGCATGTTCTCTTTCCTTTTGTCTAAGTTCATTCTTTCTCTGGATGTTCAAAGCTTCAATCTCATCTTGGCTTAGACTAGTACTTGGCTTCTTACTCTACACCAACGATAATAATTTAGTGTTAATAAATGAACGCAAACAAGCTTTTATAAAAATCATAACCCCAATTGTCTATAATTACCTTTGAAACTCCTTCTCCACCATCCCTTTTTTGTTTGGCAGGCTTGTTCTTAGACGGAAGATGTCTATTGCAAGTCAAGACATTGTGCCCTACTTGACCACAATGTCCACATTTTAGTGTCTTTTGGTTCCTTCCAAGCTTCACGTCCTTGTCTTTGCCTTTGCCTGTATGTTTTTCTTCGGCTCCTTTCCTTCACGTCTTCCTTGTCTTATTTCTAGACTAGAACTCTAAACAACTTCAATCTTCACGGACTTATTTTTACACTAAACAAAGATGGGAATTAAATAACACACCATTTTTCAGATTGAGAATTAAATTAAGGGTACAATTCACCCACCAGGGACCAAAGGACCGCACCAAGGGGGAACAATCCTCACCCCAAGGAGACCTCACGGCCTACACAAAGCCAAACACAAAAAGAAAACCACAAAGCCAAAATAGAAACTACAAACCATCACATAAATTAATCTCCATTTGTTAGTCTCCAAGCAATTCACATAAATTAATCTCACAAAAAGATAAGAGATAAGTCAAATTGGGAATTAAATAACAAACCATTTGTTAGTGGCCTTGAAGTACACCACAAAACAAAATTAACCTTTGTTAGTGGTCAAAGACAAATAAAGACCCATGAAGGACCAATTCACAGATAAGTAAGGACCCATGAGGGACCAATTCACCAACAAATGAGGACCCATGAGGGACCAATTTCCATGGCGAACGTCCGAGAGAAACACATATCCCAAAAATTATACTCAAATGCCCAAATCCAAACCATAATTCCCAGTATTTAAATCACAATCCTAACCCTAATCTACAAATTTTTACACTACCCAAAAATATAATTAAACCCTAATCCTAAATGGGCTTACTGTAATTCGAAGTAACTTCACCATCACGCGAGGCACCCACTCCACTCCTTCGACCCGATTTCTCCTTTGGAAACCATCGATGAAGTCTAATATGGAGAAAGTGAGAGAATTAAACTGGAGAAGTGCGCACGAGAGGAGGGAAGGATGAATATTTTTTTCCTCAGTTCGCTCAAATTGGCCGATTTTAGAGGTGAGAGGACATGGGGTCAATAAGGTAATTTGACTACTAAAGAGGTTGTGATGCGTGTAAAAATGGGATCCAGCGCTGATACGTCACCATATAACGGAGGAAGTGATGAAATTTTTAACGGAGGGGTTAAGATGTAACATTTTGAAGAGTTTATGGTAGAAATTACAATATTTGAAAATTTAAATATAAATTTGTTACAAGGTGTAAAGTACATGGTAATAAAATGTAATTTGCCCTTATAATAATGTGAAATGATTATATATGGTGACCGTAGTATCATGTAATAATTTATGGTTGAAGATTGAGAAAGGGATGACTTACTAAAAACATGCACAGCCCAAAACGCGAAAAGGTGCAGGCCCAAAGGCCGAGCTGCCCACTAATAGTAACAAAGGATAGCAGCGACGCATGATTATTTACACCACACTCTCTGAGTCTCAGCCACCGCTGAATTCTGCAATAACATGATCAGTATTTCCCTCTTCTCAGCTTCATCATCTTCCTTAAACCTTGTAAGTCTCTCTCTTGCTGGGTCTGTGTGTTCATTGCTATTTATTGACTCTGTTGTTTTTGCAGAGCTCTCATTTGGGTTTTCGAAATAACTGGAATTTCAGGACTTCTGTAATACCAAGCGCTTGTCTCTCACAGGTTTGAATTGTTTTCAATTCCCCTCTTTCTCATTTTTTTTTTCAATATGTTTAATGATAAATTGGAAATTTCACTTCATCTTCTGCGAAATGATGTCTTTGAAGAGAGTGAAATCGCTGCCAAAATCTAACTCGCTGATAAAATTGGTAGATTTATGGCTAAATGATTTTCGGATTAACTGTCAATTGTTTCAATACAGCTTCTATTCTTCTTGTGAATCTACTGGCAGCACATTTTGGGCTATAGGTAGAAACTGATTTCTCAATATGGTGTTTTAAGGCAATAAGGACTTTTTTGGTGGGTAGTATTGTATTGTACTGTATTGGATATATTTGGAGGAGATTGGATTGGATTGGTTCTCATAATTGGGCTCAATTTCATGTGCTAATTTTACTTTCAAAAGTTTCTTGTTGCATTGTTTTTTCGACCTGTTAAAGATGTCTACATTTTTATCTGTTTAATCTTTGAATTTTCTTGCAGGAAAGTAGGAATATAGAGCCGAACAAGAAGCAAGATAAAACAATTGGAATAGGAAAAACCAGGTCTGCCACAGAGGATCAGGTTGCGATTTCTGGCTCTCAGTTATCTCAGCAGCTGAGCTCGAGCTCCCCTCCACTTATTACCGCGTTGAAGGCTTCAGCTGAACAAACTGCAGCTACCTTTCACTTCCCTGGCCACAACAGAGGCCGAGCTGCACCATCTTCTTTAACTCAGCTTATTGGTTTAAAGCCATTTGTTCACGATTTACCTGAGCTTCCGGAGCTTGATGACCTCTTTTCTCCGAAAGGTCCTATTTTAGAGGCACAACAACAGGCGGCTAGTCTCTTTGGGTCATCAGAGACATGGTTTCTTGTAGGAGGTACCACGTGTGGAATTCAAGCAGCGGTTATGGCTACATGTGCCCCTGGAGAAATTTTAGTACTCCCTCGCAATTCACATATATCAGCCATATCTGCTATGGTAGTGTCTGGCGCAGTACCTAAGTACATCATCCCGGATTATAATTTTGACTGGGACATTGCCGGTGGGGTGACTCAATCACAGGCAAGTCTGCAATTGTTATGGCATAACATAATATTATGATGAATTCTTTCCCCTTTTGATGTTACATTATTAGTTCATTTTGCTGTTATGTATAATTATGACCTAAACTGGCTGATAACAGGTAGAGGCGGCAATAAAGGAGGTGGAGAAAGAAGGGAAAAAGCCAGCTGCGGTTTTGGTCACTTCCCCTACATATCATGGTATATGCAGCAACTTGAGGGAGATAACCCGATTGTGTCATTCTCGTGGAATTCCTGTGATTGTTGATGAAGCTCACGGGGCACATTTAGGGTTTCATCCCCAGATGCCAAATTCGGCTATGCAGCAAGGTGCTGATATAGCTGTACAATCCACTCACAAGGTTCTTTGCTCTCTCACACAATCATCAATGCTGCATATGTCAGGGAGTCTTGTAGATAGAGAAAGAATTTCAAGGTGTCTTCAAACTCTACAAAGCACAAGCCCAAGTTATCTGCTTTTGGCTTCGCTAGATGCTGCTCGGGCTCAGATTAGTGAAAATCCAGAAACCGTTTTCGAAAAACCGTTGCAGTTGGCTATTGAAGCTAAGAATATGGTAAGAGAGATTGCGAGTGTTTCAGTGCTTGATGTTCCAACGTTTCCTAATTTCCCTGCATTTGATCCCCTGCGGCTTACCATAGGGTTTCAACAGCTTGGCATGTCCGGTTATGAAGCTGATGAAATCTTATACGAGGATCATGAAATCATCTGTGAACTTGTTGAAACACAATCCATCACTTTTGCTATTAACCTTGGCACTTGCAATGAGCATGTCCAGAGGCTAGTGTCGGGAGTAAAGCATCTAGCAGCCGCTTCTGCATCAACTCAGGCTTGTAAAAGGAAAAAGACGGAGCAAGGTGGTAAGTCTGCACTCTTTGCAGATATCGAAACAAGGTTAATTCCTAGAGATGCCTTTTTTAGTGGTAAAAGGAGAGTGAGCATTGAAAATAGCATCGGGGAAGTTTGTGGGGAGCTTATATGTCCATATCCGCCCGGGATTCCGGTGATGATCCCAGGGGAGACTATTACCAAGAAAGCTTTGGATTATCTTCTGGATGTTAGAAGAAAGGGTGCTGCGATCAGTGGAGCTTCTGACCCCCAACTCTCTTCCATAGTTGTCTGCAATAGCTAGTACTTTGCTTGGCAGGGAGAAACTACACTTTTATCTTCTCTTTTTTGTGAATTTTAAAATTTTGTTCTGCTTCAAAATGAGCAGCAATCACACATGAAATTGAATGTTGATGTACAAGTTAACTGTACCACAAAAAAATTATTCAAAATAGAAACCAGAAATTCTAAATTTTACTTTGAAATTAAGAGTTTACATGACCTTCCTAGGTTAATGGCAAGTTTTCCATGGGAGTTTGAGGCTTCGTTTGGTACGTTATATTGTATTGATTATTTTAATCGGATAGACTAAATTATTCATTGGATAGATTGAGGATATACTCAGGCATTTGGTGCTCTCTCTGATAAAATGCCGATTATATTATACTAGCTAATATTGAATGTTGATGTACAAGTTAATTGTACCACAAAAATTTATTCAAAATAGAAACCATAAATTCTAAATCTTACATTGAAATTAAGAGTTTACATGACCTTCCTAGGTTAATGGCAAGTTTTCCATGGGAGTTTGAGGCTTCGTTTGGTACGCTGTATTGTATTGATTATTTTAATCGGATAGACTAAATTGTTTATCGGATAGATTGACGATATAATTAGGCATTTGGTGCTCTCTCTGATACAAATGCCAAATTCTATTATACTAGCTAATAAAAAATATGTTTGTAAAAATTATTCACATTATAAATATTAGTTATATTATTATTATTGCTATTATTATTATTAGCAAGTATGAACTATATAAGAGGGTGAACCAGTGTTGTCGAGGCATAGATGCCGGATAAAGTGGTTAAATTATACAAACCTTTTCAATTGTATTAAATTAGTGGGTATGAGCTATATAAGGAGGGTGAACAATGTAAAATAATCTTGTGGCTATTTAGACTATTTAGTACATAAATGTATGTACCAAACACCCGTTTATGATCATATCTTATGACTTTATACGATTCTAGCATTTTATATTTTTCGGATTAGAAATTATTATTTTTTTGACTTTTTTCTATTTTGAGTTTGGTTTTTCAATAGAAAGCTTTATGTGATCTCTAATAATATACAATTGAAGTTTTGAAGTTAAAATATGTTTTCTTTCAAATTTCTTGTTTGGATTTTTGAATTATTAAGTTTATATGAACTCTAACGTTTGATATTGCGGATTGGAGAAATAATTTCTTTTTTCTATTTTGAGTTTGATTTTTCTATAGCAAGGTTGTTGTGACTATAACAATATACAATTGGATTATTTTTTTTTTCCAAGATATACAATTGGATTTGGAAGTTCAATTTATTTTTCTTCAAAATTTTGAGTTCGAATTATGGAATTATAAGGTTTATATGAACCTCTAGCGTTTGATATTGCGGATTGGAAATATATTATTTTCATTTTTCCAATTTGAGTTTGGTTTTTCAAAGAAAGATTAATGTGAACTCGAACAATATACGATTGGAGTTTCGAAGTCAATTTTTTTTTTTCAAAATTTTGAGTTTGAATTTTGGAATTATAAAGTTTATATGAACTCTAACATTTCATAGTGGATTGGAAAAATAATTTTAACATTTTCTATTGTGAGCTTGGTTTTTTCAATAGAAATGTTCAAGTGAATTAGGGTTTCGAAGTTAATTTTTTTTAGAAAAATCGAGGTTGGATTTTAGATTTTTAAAGATTAATCTCTAGCGTTTGATATTGTGAATTGAAGAATGAATTTTGAAAATTTTCCATTTTGAGCTTGGTATTTCCAATAGAAAGGTTTATGTGAATTCTAACAATATACGATTTGGGTTTCGAAATTAAAACTTACTTTCTTCAAAATTTCGAGTTTGGACTTTGAAATTATAAAATTTATATGAATTCTAATGTTTGATATTGCGGATTGGAGAAATAATTTTGACATTTTTTTCATTTCGAGTTTTGTTTTTCTTGATAGGACCCTTCCCGAATTTAGACTCGAAATCCGCGAAAAGCCCTGCTCCCGTCTGACATCCCTTTACCACAATAAGTAATACTTGAAATACCCTTAATTCTTGGAAGCATCAAATAAAAATTTACAGGGACTCCAACTGACAGTACCCTATGCTTGATTGACCTTTACCCATCTGTCAGACGAAGGACAAACCAATAGTTCACAAACTACCCCGGGTAACCTCCTTCGAAATCGCACAAGAAAACTGACGTGTCACCCTCGGGTGGACCACCAACAACTCGTCAATCTGGGTCACCACCCACACCACCCACTGACCCTGATGACGAAGGTACTAGACTTAGTTGAATTGAGTCTCACTGACTTACCCCGAGTCGTAACTCGATATCCTGGTTCATCCTAAACCATAACTCGATATCCCAGCTCATTCCCAACCGTAGCTCAATATCCCGGCTCATCTCGGGCCATCCCGAGCCTCAGTCCAATCCTCTATACCACCCCTCACATTATAACCTCCCTAGCGTATGATGGAATCCTTCATAACATACCTCGTATCATATCATCCCTGAGAGTATGATGGAATCCTCCATAACATACCTCAGATCCTTCATCAGGGTCAAAACCCAAATCACAATCCATGGTATAACATAATACATAGAAGTACGCATGCCACGTAATCCCGGAAACTCAGTCCATTCACAGTATATCCAAAGTACCAACTCAAGGAAGCCCTATCCCTTCCCCCCCCCCTAACCAAAACCCCGCTCCGTGGTCGTCCATATAGCTGGAATTACTCAACGGGGCTCTAAACGGACTCCAACGGCCTCAAAACTGCCAAAATCCGATCCAGAATGCTCCAAAACCCTAGACATGACGGAATATTTCGTCGAACCTGACGGAATATCCAGACGGAATCGGAATATTCCATCCAAACTAACGGAATTAGGGTTCCGTCATAACGCCGTTACCTTTTGACTGAATATGCTAACGCCGTCAGCATATTCCGCGGTCAACTAACTGTTGACTGGACCGATGACTGTGTTGCCACGTAGCTCCATGTGGCAGCTGAGTCATCTACTAACTGGTCGCCACGTGGCTGCCAGATGGCATGCCACGTCAGCCACCGTAGTTCGTACCTGTCACCGGAGTACGTCGGGGACGACGACTGGACCGCCGCTGTCGCCGGTGGTCGGAAACTGGAAATTCTCGCTGAAAATTGCCATTTCCGACGAGCTTCAAACTCTTCCCAAACTCCACAGATTTCTACTATCCAAACCTGTAGATTCATCTACGCAACACTAGGAATTCAAAAATGAAGTCGGGAGTTCGGGATCATACCTGGCTCGGTCGGAATCCGACCGAGAAGTTTCGGTCCACCTCTCCTCCTCCATCTGTGGTCTACGGCGACGCTCCCACCTCAAAAATGACACCATACCGCTCATGAAGTTGAGGTGAAGACTTCCCCGGCCTTGGATTTGGTCGAATCGGCTCCAAATTTGGACGATGAAGGTGAAAGTGGTACGGTGATCGCATGGGGAGAGAGAGAGAGTTTTCGAGGGAGGAGAGAGAGAGTCTGAGTTCGAGCTGAGCAGAGTCTCGGAGAGAGAGAAAAATATCCCCTAATTTTTTACTTTTCCAAAATCACCAAAATGCCCCTGAAGCTTTTAGACCCACAATGTTCTCACTAGGTCTCTGTTTTTCGCGTGCTGCCTGTCTACGAACTCGTGAGTTCGAGACCCACGCAACGACCCAAGAAAAACTTCCAAAAGTACTGCCAGACAAAAATTGACTCCCGAACCCCTCCGAAATCGAGGGTAAAATCGTCATTTCCTTAATTAAATTCTCCAATTACTTTAATTTCTGGTTCATGTCGTTACATTTCTATAGCTAGATTTTTGTGAATTCTAACAATATAGAATTGGGTTTCGAAGTTCAAATAAAATTTTTCAAAATTTCGAGTTTGGATTTTGGAATTATAAATTTTATATGAACTCTAGTGTTTGATATTGCGGATTGGAGAAAGGATTTTGACGTTTTTCCATTTTGAGATTGGTTATTTCGATAGAAAGGTTTACGTAAACTGTAACAATATGGGAGTGGGGTTTCGTAGTTCAATATATTTTTTCAAAATTTTGAGTTTTGAGTTTTTCAAAAATATTTCTCCAATCCGTAATATCAAAGGTTAGAGCTCATATAAACATTATAATATCATAATCAAAACTTGAACTTTTGAAGGAAAAAAAATTGAACTTCGAAGCCCCAATCTCATATTGTTAGAGTTTACATAAACCTTTTTATTGAAAAAATAAAACTGAAAATGGAAAAAATATTTTTTCAATCCGTAATATCAAATGCTAGAGAGTCATATAAACTTTATAATTCCAAAATTCAAATTCGAAATTTTAAAAAACAATTGTATATTGTTAGAGTTCACAACAACTAAGCTATAGAAAAAAAAACTCAAAATGAAAAATATCAAACTATCAAAATTCTTTCTCCATTCCGCAATATCAGACATTAAAGTTCATATAAATTTTATAATTCCAAAGTCCAAACTCGAAATTTTAAAGAAAATAATTTTCCAAAATCCAAAAAATTTAACTTTGAAACCTCACTTGTATAATTCCAATCGTATATTATTAGAATTCACTTGAACCTTTGGATTGAAAAACCAAATGCACAATAGAAAAATGTCAAAATTATTTTTTCCAAACCGCTATATCAAATGTTAGAGTTCATATAAACTTTATAATTCTAAAATCCAAACTCGAAATTTTGAATTTTTTTTTTTAACTTTGAAATTCCAATCGTATATTGTTAGAGTTCACATAAACATTTCTATTGAAAAAACCAAGCTCAAAATGTAAAAATAGAATAATATTTTTCTAACAATATCAAACGCTAGAGGTCATATATACTTTATAATTCTAAAATCCAAACTCGAAATTTGAAAGAAAAAAAATTTAACTTCGAAATCCCAATCGTATATTGTTAGAGTTCACTTAAACTTTTGTATTGAAAAAAACCAAACTCAAAATAGAAATACATCAACAAAAATTTTCAATTCGCAATATCAAACACTAGAGTTCATATAAACTTTATAATTCCAAAAATAAAACTCGAAATTTGGATTTTTTTTTTAACTTCGATTGTATATAGTTAGAGTTCACATAAACAGTATTGAAAAACCAAACTCAAAATAGAAAAATGTCAAAATTATTTTTCCAATATGCAATATCAAACGATAGAGTTCATATAAACTTTATAATTCCAAAATCCAAACTCGAAATTTTGAAAACGAACCTCAACCATATATTTTTAGAGTTCACTTGAGCTCTATCACACTCTACCCTCAAACCTATGCAACACCGTAGTTTCCACCAAACTCCAAAGTATTGCAAAAGTTTTATTTTTGTTTGATCAATTTTATTATCATTTTTTTCCTTTTCAATTGTATTAAAGTTTTTTTTTTCACCAAATTTTTTTTTTGCATGACTCTTAAGTTATCAACTCAACTTTTGTACCTCATTTTTGAATTACGTAGAATATTTCTGTCACATTTTATTATTTACTGCACCACCCAAATTCTTGTTTCATTTTATTCTTCAAAAACGTTGCCAAAGAAAAATTAACTACATTTAGAATATATTATTTGTTGAAAAAATTGTAACTCAATATTTAACAATGCACTTGAGGTAATGTGTATTTTTAGCACTAACCGAAAAAATATTGGGAAATTGATGACTTTAGAACTGGCTCCACAAATTTATTCAAAAATAGAACACTCATAAAACTTATTGCAAAAATAGAAATTATATAAAGGGGATGGTAACCTTGTAGTAACCAAGACTCATACTTGGTGTGAAATTAGAAGAGAGGGCAAGGGAGCTGGTGAAATCTCTCTCATCTTCAAGGAGGTGGTCTCATTCGTAGAGGTTAGTCTCAATACTAGGTTTGATTTTTGCTAAGGTGGATGAACCACAAGTTTTGGGCATTCAAGAAATTAGAGCAAATAACCAAATTTTCATTCCAAGTTAGCAAAGAAAATCTTTGCTGCATCGTTCTCTCATCTTCCTCTCCAGAACGGCGTTCAAGGAGGTGGTTTTTCATTTGCAGAGGTTGGTCTCAATCCTATGTTTGATTTTTATTAAGGTGGATGAACCACAAGTGTTGGACATTCAAGAAATTAAAGCAAATAACCAATTGGGGAGTGAGGAAGATGAATTTCGAGGTGTGAGGTCGGGATGATGATTGGGTAGAAGGCCATAGAAACTAGGGGAATTTGTAGATCTAGTCTTATAGTGCCCCACTGGTTTAGATATAGTCTTATAGTCAAGTAGTGTCCTCATAGTCAGGGTAATGAGAATTTCATACCAAAACATCAAATTCTCACTGCCCAAAAAAAGAAATTCTCACTGCACTGACTATGAGGACATTACCTGACTATGATGATAGAAATGAGCATAGGTTGATGAAAATTTCAGACCAAAACATCCAATTCTCACTGCAAAAAAAAAACAATTCTCATTGTACTGACTATGAGGACATTACCTGACTATGAGGGTAGATAAGAACATACTTTGATGAAAATTCCATACCAAAACATCCAAGGACACTATCTGATTATGAGGACACTACCTACCTATGAGGTCAAAAAAGAGCTTACTTTGATGAAAATTCCAGACTAAAACATCAAAGAGGACACTATCTGACTATGAGGACACTACTTGACTATAAGGATAGAAAATAGCATAATTTGATGAAAATTCCAGACCAAAACATCCAATTCTCACTGCCCAAAAAAAGCAATTCTCATTACCCTGAGGACACTACCGGACTATGAGACTAGATCTAAACCAATGGGGCACTATAAGACTAAATCTATGTTGCTATTATCCACATTTGTTTCTATCTCACTTGTTCGGAACGAATAACCACCACTACTAACTAAATAGTCCCGAGTCGCCAGAAAAAGAGAGTTCAATTTCGTGGGAGGGAGGCCTGGTGGGTTCAATTTCGTGGGAGGGAGGGAGAGCAGGTTCGAAAGAGGGAGGGAGGTAGGGAGGGTTCGATTTCATAGGACGGACATAAGGTTCGATCTCGTGGGAAGGAAGGAGGGTTCGATCTCGTGGAGAAAGAGGGAGGGTTCAATCCCACCTGTTCGAGGAGAGGAAGATGAGAAATAGGATTGAGACCACCTCCTTGAAGATGAGGAAGATAAGGGAAATTTCACCAAATATGAGTCTTAGTTACTACAAGATTAACATCCCCTTTATATAGTTTATATTTTTGCAATAAATTTTGTAATTTCTATTTTTGCAATAAATTTTATGAATGTTCTATTATGGAGCCAATTCTAAAGCCATCAATTTCCCAAAAATATTAGATCGCTTGAAGATAATTAACCAACAAATTAGTATAAGGATTTTGGGTCAAACCAGTTGGGTCGGGCCAGTTCAAATGCAATCAGCCCGGCCCTGGACCACTAACTATTCTTCTTTGTTTTTGGGTCAAATACATTTTGACTTTATTCTTCAGACAAAATCTTGAACAGAGGAAAACATCGACCAAAAACACTGTTAGAATAATCACTTAATCAGAGACATTCCTCAATCCTCAGAGGATTACTAGAAAAAGTAAAACATTCCAGAATTAGAAAGCAGAGGATCTTCTCACATGAGACATAATTTGAACTCCAAAAATAAGTCTTTCTCTGGCACAAAACATACAAAAGCAACACTGGACAAGCAAACTGGCATTCTATATACAATGTTAAATTTGTTTGCCCTCGGATTTGACATGGCTAATATAAATGGTATCCATTTTTCTTCCTATGATGGTTTTTTTTTTACATATCATAGGCATCAATCCGACAGTCCTAGACCCAAAAAACGATCTAATTCTTTCTTCTCCTGACCAGTTCAAAACCCTTACCTTTCTCATCTGGATATACCGTATAAGTAACTCCATCTGGATATACCGTATAAATAACTCCATCTGGATATACAGCATAAGTAACTCCATTTGGATATACCATATAAGTAACTCCATCTGGATATACCGTATAAGTAACTCCATCTGGATATACCGTATAAGTAACTCCATCTCGATATACCGTATAAGTAACTCCATCTGGATATACCGTATAAGTAATTTATTAGTAAACGAATACAATGAAAATGACCTGGATAGAACAATGCAGATAGAAATTTCAAGATTGACTAGGCCCTTCTACCTTGACTCATGGGCTGGAACTTGGATTACGCCTGTACTCTTTGGTGGAATTCCTGTTGTTGCTTCTCTTCTTTGTCGGTCGTATACAAGGATCAAACAGAGGTTCGTTAAGATGTGGAAGAGAACATGAGGGCATACAAAGTTGCAAGTCTGGAGAACCGTCTTCTGAACCAACCCCAACCCATGTTATGGGTCGTGCTGCGGAAGAAAAACAAAACAATTAGTTTTGCATAAATATTACCCTTTTTATTTTCAGCCAACCCGCGAGAGATACCATCTCTGAAGTAACCGGGCATCTACTCTCTGAAGTAACCAGGCATCTACAATCAAATGTCTCTATGTCCCAAAGAAAGAGGAAAAACAATGAGAAATCCAGATTCATCGCTGCCTAAATTCTGTATATCACATTATATCAATTGTCTTAATATCATTCATGTCCAATAAGCAAAAGGAAATTCTGTACAAACGAAAGATGTGCAGGAACAGAATCATCATTCATGGCAATTGTCTAAATTCTGTAAATTTTCCTAAATTCTGTATATCACATTATACCAATTGTCTTAATATCATTCATGGCCATCCCGCTCAAGGGTTTTCTGTCGAACAGCATAATGTCTTGGCCAAGTCGAGATCAATACATAAATGAATCACAATATGGTTACTGGAAAGGACATCACACTTTGTAGCATCACCCGATGAGTGTAAATTTCCGAACACATTGACTCACTAACCCTTGTCTACAAAGGTGCTTAATAGACTGTAGCTGTTCATTGCAACAATGGAAAAGAAAACAAAACTTCCAGCCCAACTCAAACAAATAAGAATTAACACTCCCCAATTTCTTGATAAACAGCTTAGAGTTCAGCAAGCAGTTATCACTAAAAGGGCTTATCACTAAAAGCGCTTTTACTCATCAGTAAAGAATTACATTCCAAATCTACTAGCCGGCCATATGAGTCGAATGTAAAACAGAAACCATACCTAATAAAGAAGGAATTGAAGGTGCAAACTCCCAAAGTATAAAATGTATAAGAATTCATACCTTCACGACCAGATTCAAGAAGCCTATTGGCATCAGAAGAAGCTGTCAAATGAGCAGGACGCTTCTTTGCATAGCCTTCAGTGCGCTTTCTCACATAATTTTCCTGCAAAGGCTTCGGAATTTGAAACGAAAAGTCTGACATAGTAACCCCCGCATCAAGATACTCAGGATGCTGAAGCAAATACCTGAAAATTCACAACCAGCATAACCATTAACCAAAGATCTATCCAGTATTGTGACGAAATGCAAGCTAAGCAAATCGGAAAACACAGAAACATACTTGTGGATCTCCACCGTTGATCTCAGTTTCTTCCCTGATGGTGATTCATAGTATCTTAATACACAAAACAAAACAGTGAAACATGTATGTCAAAAAAAGGTTGCATCTTGCTAATGGTGATCAATTTGATAGTGATTCATTGATAGTTACTTACACGTCTGCAAATCTGGTTCCTCCTTCGCCTCGAATCCTCAGCAATCGTTGCCAACCAGGTGGGGGCTGAGCAATGTTAGGCTTATCAATGGCCCAAAGCCTGCTTCCATCTTGAGTAATGTCAGGTGGGTCATCACAAGAAATGCTAGGCCGCCATTCCCTTGCAGTGTCACAGAAAAATGGCTGCTCCAAAATGTTTTCACGAATCTCTTCATACTTGTCCTTCGTTGGAATAAGCCTCCATTTCATGCAACTGGCACACTGAACAGTGAAAGCCCCAACAGAGGGCAAAACCTTAGGCGTATGATTAAAGGGATAAGAAATTGGTCTGGTGATGTTGGCATTCTCGTGATCGAATGGAAACGAATTGGGTTTCCTGGGTGTGCTCATATTCTGATTCACTGTAGCTGTAGCGTTAGCATTGGCTTTGGCAATTGCTGGGTCATACAGCACCAATTGATTGGTTTTAAAATGGGACTGAATGAATTCATCGTCTGAATCCGAGGATGACGACGAGGAGGGAGACGAAGACGAAGAGGGAAATGAAGGAATAGCTATGGATTCTTGGGCGGCCCTGTTTTCTTCTTCTTCTTCCCCTTCCCTTTTGATCTTGAATGTTATTTTGCAGGGGTTCTCAGAATCCATTGAAACAGATGTTATTTTGGGGGGGCTTGGAGCATCCATTGAAGCACAAGATCTCAAACACCTCCTGCAACCAAAACCCATACCCAGATCCAGTTTCAACCTTCAAGAACAAACAAAAATGGTTTTGTAAGCATCGATGGATGAGGCTGATTCTTACCGGCGGCCACAAGCAACAGAGATCTGGGTCGACGATGATGTTGAGAGGGAGACGAATCGATCAGAGCCGTTGGTGAGGTTAGCTCCGGGACTGCACCATCTTCATCATCCAGGGGAAGGTCTGTCCTCGGTGAGAGAGATGAAGGCCGACCAAAGGGCAGAGCAGAGGAAAATCTGCCCACTGTAAAATTTCACTTCATTTTTTAAACAAAAAAATTTTATAGCTGGTTTTGCGGTGACTTTAATTACTGCTGTTATTAGTTTAATAAATTATTTTACCATAAAAGAAAAGGAAAAAGTTTGAGTATAATTAATTAATTAATTTTTTCTCTTTTACAAAATACGAAAATCGATGGAGCAATTGGATTTGGGTTGAAACAGAAACAGCACAATCAACTAATAACAATAGTGAAAATTTGGATTCCAAATTAAGTTTGCTCTCTAATCTTAAGTTTCTGATTTCCGACGCAGATTAGTTCTTGATTGAAAATTTTGAGATACTGCGTGTCACTGACAAAAAAAAAAACTAATAACAATAATAAAATGATTAGTTTGTTTTCTAATTTTTGTTATAATAATGACATGTGACCATTTATTGTAATAAATACTAGAATTAAATGCATACGATAAATAATTTAATTAAAAAATTAGTACACGTGGTGCAATGTTATTGGTCCAAAATGAAAAGTAAGGATAGTATATCCTTACTAATACAGACCCAGTTAATGTCCATAATGTATTAAAGTGGTCTTAATTGATAAATTAAAAATAAATTCTGTTTTATTTATTTTCATACATAGCGATATTCTACTTTATGTCTTATTTGAATGTAACCATAAGGTGTGGTGCAGTTGGTAAATTGTTACCTCCAAATGGCTGATATCATGTTGCCTAATTGACAGGAATTCGAAATTTGCTGAGAGCACTTGTGGCCAAGGAAAAATCGCACCCTGAGCGATAATTATAATAAATAAATAAATAATCAAAAGACTTTCTGGTACACCCCGCCCCGAATATCCACCTAAATACCGGCAATCTCGGGTACTGGCCGACACCTGGACGCTAAGTTCCGGAGACGAAAGCCAATAAACAAACTCCGTCACAGCGAAGCTCAGGATTTATCATGATGATCATAAATGAAGCCCTTCATGCTAAGGTCACTTTCGACCTTTCCATCTTAGAAGTAACACATCAGTGATTAGCACACCGATATCATCGAATCCCTTCCCGGGATGGTAATCATGCCCAACCAAAATATAACTCGTCTACTCGGGTCACTGCCCACACCAAACCCACTGACCACGATAACGAGTACTTTCATAGGCTGACTAAGCCCGTGACAATCGTCGTCAATTCCTATAAGAGCTGGCAATATCTTCGGCTATCATATCACATAACCTAGCATGTATCCTCGGCTATCATATCATTTCCTCAGTCGGCAGGCTAGCATAACACATAAGCCAGCACAACCCTCGGCTATCATATCACATCAGTCGGCATATCCCTCGACTGACATATCATATCATTAGTCGGCATAACCCTCGGCTATCACATCGCATCAGTCGGTATATCCCTCGACTAGCATATCATATCATCAGCCGGCATACCCCTCGACTATCACTTCGCATTAGTCGGCATATCCCTAGATTGGCATATCTTATCATCAGCCGGTATATCCCTAGACTGGCATATCTTAGCATCAGCCGGCATAATCCTCGGCTATCAGATCGCATCAGTCGGCATATCCCTCGATTCGCATATCATATTATCAGCCGTCATAACCCTCAGCTGGTATCATGACTCAATCATCATAATAGGTATCCCAATGTCACTGTAGTCGCACGAGTCACGTGCACGTGATAGGACTGAGTGTCTTCGCTCGTACCACGACCACGTGAAGGACTGGGTGCAAGCACCATCACCACGAGTCACCCTAGGAGCTCTGGGACCACAAAGACTCATAAGAACTCGGGGACCTGACTGGCGCTGTTTAACTAGTATAGAGCGAGCGCAGGTGAACGATCACGTGGAGGACTAGTCTGTGGCCTACAGACAGGTACGACACCAGTGACCACCATATGGGTATACCATGACTCGACATAAACATACGACTCAATATTGACCACTGACACAGGACACCGACATATGACTCATGTACTAGGCCGACAAGCCTGACTGTAGTACCATTATATTGACTCGTATGCTATGCCGACATGATTCCTCGGCGATAACACCTCAATTACGTGTCACTTTGTCACGATTATCTCAATCGTCGTATCCTTTGTTTCGCGGCAATATCATGAATAATATCTTGGAATCAACCCTCGAGATATTCTATTATCATGGTAGTTTATACTCATTTCGGAATAATTTACTATCCCTAGGGTTTCAACCTTAAAGGTTGTATTCTACAATGCCGGACCCTAAGGAAAACCCATGGCATAGTCTAAGGTCACCAGTGCATAATTAAATCTATTAAGCCTCCCTATGCATCACATTCATCAAGCATTCAATGATATAATAAATGCATAATCATAAGCTTAGGGAAAGGGAACCACTCACCTCATTAGTTTACTTGCTTCCGCACTTTCTCTCGGTTTCCGTCTTGAGTGATGTGATTCTCCATCGTCACCTCGTCTAAGATACCAATAAAAAAAGAGCATTAGTATTAATAAACTCTTATTTAAATCATTACACGAGGCTCCTAATCCTAGGGTCTACACACGTCCCTTAAACAACTCAAATTCATAATTAAAATACTCAAACGGGGCTCTAAACGGATCCCAATAGCCTCAAAACTATCAAAAATAGATCCGGGATGCCTCAAAACCCAAGACACGCGCCGTCGTGGGTCGGGGAATGGGTCCACGCGCTAGCAGAAGACCGACAACCACCCCAAGCACCGTCACGCGCCGCCAGAGGGTCGGGACACGCGCCCCCACGAGCAAGCACGCTCCTACACAGTCGCGGCGGAATATTCGGTTGCTCAGACAGAATATTCCGTCAAGTCTGACAAAATATTCTAAAGGAATCAGAATATTTCATTCACTTAACGGTGTCAAGCCTCCGTTATGACGCCGTTAGCCTTTAACGGAATATGCTAACGATGTTAGCATATTCCGTCAATTATTGACGGCGTCATTTGACTTAACGGTTGACTGGGCTACTGATTGTGTTGCCACGTGGCTCCATGTGACATGTCATGTCAGCACGCCAATCGAACCAGTCAATCGGGACTTGCTGGAAAAGACGACCGAAATCATCCATCTCCGACAAGCTCCTAACTTCTCCATTTTTAACCGTTTTTCACGATCCTCACATGTAAATCCATCTACTCCTTCCCAGGAATCCAAATCTGAGCTCAAAAGGGGAAAAACTTACCTCGTTTGGCTGGAATTCTTCGAAGAAGATTCGGCCCACTTCCACCCTTCGATCTGCCGTCTCTAGTGGTGTTCATACCTCGAAACTGGCACCATACGACTCATGAGGTCGAGGGGATTCCATCCCTAGCCTTGGTTTGGTTCGAAGTGACCTCGAAATGGGTCGATGATGATGGTGAGGTGCGGTGTTCGCACGGGAAGAGAAAGGGATTGAGGGAGGAGAGATAGTGCATATGGACCAATGACGTGAGGAGAGAGAGTGTGCCCTATTTATACTTTTGGACTTTTCAAAAATTATCGTTACCTCCTCATCGTTTTAGACCTGTAACTTCTTCATACGAACTCTGATTCTCGAGTGCCGCCTGTCTGCACACTCAGGAGTTCGAGGTGTATGTACTGGTATGAGAAAAGTAGCCAAAAGTGTTCCCGGTCAAAAAGTGACTACCGGGCCCATCGATAAAACATGGGTAGAATGGTCATTTTACGACCTAAGTTTTCAATTACGGCCCACAACACATTGGGCCTTCACGGACGGTCCAAAATTCTTTTAGTTTAACCCAACACTTACCGAATTCCAAATTTACATTTTTAAATTTATTTTCATATTCCTGAACGGGTTATAACACTTTCCTTGAGGTATTTCAAGAGGAGGAGGAAGATATCTAGTAGCTTTCAACTTCTAAATGTGAAGTGTTATTGATATTTCTTTTATATTCTATAATTTATTCGTTTATACTACTCATACTCTCTGCATGCGTTATGCTTTTGACAAGTGTTAGGCGTTCTAATCCAGTTTGGACCGGTTTGGACGTTTTAGGCATAAATTTTTCATGTAATTTGTTCAATAAAAGACCCCCTCAAAAACATAAATTTTTCCAAAATTCCACCATTCTCATCAACATTTCATTTATTCACGTCAAGATTTCATTCATTCACATGAAGATTTCTTTCATACACATCAACAAATTAAAATTTTCAACATTTTAAACTTCAAATGTGGTGGGTTATTATTTAAATATAATTTAATTTCGAAAGTAGAACATAAATGGGTAAAGATTAAATGAGGTAGTGTATGATGAACACTTACATTACCATATTATAGGGTGAAAATGTTAACTAATAAATAATATAAATAAATAAGAACCTTAACGGTTCGGTTTGGATTCCAACGATTTTCAAAATGAAAATTCAAGATTTTCAAACCGTTTGACTTTTATCCGGTCAAATCTAAACCGGAGTGCAAATAATGGTTTGAATCGAATCGGTACTAGTTTTCAACGGATTGATGCCCACCCGTAATTACAACGATATAAAAAAAACAAATATGTGCTAAAACATATAATAAGCCACTAGATATCTAGCTCCATATATATATATATATATATATATATGTATACTTACTAGAGCAAATTAGGGTCCGCTTGGATTTGGATTTGAAATCCATCTATTTGAAATCTAGTCATTTGAAATTTGTTCGTTTCAAATTCAACTGTTTGGATTTTGAAATTTGATATCAAAATTTCAACAATGAATTTCAAATAAAAAATAAGAAAAAAAAAATTCAGTCAGCAACCCAACATAAACAATCAGATAACACCACTACAACCACAGCTAAGACCACCACATCATATCACCACCACTACCAATCGACGCCACCAAGAGCGCCACCACCACCACCCGTTAACGCCACCAAGAGCGAGGCCACCACTATCCGTTGACACTACAAAGACTATCACTACTACCTGTCAACACCTCCAAGACCAATGCCACCACCACTCATCGATGCCACTAAGACCGATGGATCGATCTTAGATTGCATGTCGCGATTTTGATCTTTGACATCGATGCCACTAAGACCGATGGATCGATCTTAGATTGCATGTCGCAATTTTGATCTTTGACATCGACGACGACTTCGATCAATGAATAGTTATCTCTTAAGTCCGCATGTGGAAGGAGGAATGAGATAGATAAAAGAAGAGAAAACGATTGAAGATGGAGGAGAGAGAGAGAGAGAGATCGGAGATGGAGGAGAGAGAAAGAGATAGGAGAAAGAGCGATCGGAGAGAGAGAGAGAGAGAGAGAGAGTGTGATCAAAGAGAGAGTGATCAGAGAGAGAGAGATATATCAATCAGAGAACGAGGGGTTGAGGCTGTGTGGGGCGGCTGAGTGAGATGGGGAGAAAGTAGATAGGGATTTGTCCAATACCTAGTGTCAAAAATGATTTCAAATTCTTAGTTTTTGCCTTATCAAATTCATAGTGGATTTGGGCCAAATTCATAGTGGATTTGGGCCAAATTCATATTGCATTTGGGCCAAATTCATAGTGGATTTGAGCCAAATCCAAATCCTTACCATTAATTATTATTCAAACAACAAAATTTACATTTGGTGGCCCAAATTCAAATCCAAATCCATAGTTATCCAAACGGACCTTTATATTTTAGTATCTTGTGTTATACACCAAATTTCAAACTTATATCATACATTTCAAATGTTACATTTAAGTACCTTGAACTCGTTAAAATATAACAACTTGGCTATGCCATTAACTATTCAGTTAAAAAATTTGTTAAATGCAGATGTGTCGCTTGTGAGACATAACTTTTAAAGTTATCTTTTGCGATGTAGATAAGATAATAAATAAACAAATTGAATTAAAAGTTAAACAAAAAAAAAAAGATTTCTCTCTTCCCACCGAGCCCCAAAATAACAAACAACACTTGAGACCAACTAATCCTAGGAATGATGACATGAGCTGTGGTTTTAAGGAGTGTACATCAGAGGACATTAGATTGGCAAGAAACAATTTTCAGAGCGTTTGAGAACTAAATCAATAGGTGATGGATTGAACTAGTTTGTATACAGGCCGCATCAATCATGCCACCGACGCAATCAAAATGCTCAATTACGCTAATGGACTCTTTAAGTAAGACTTTCAAGCCAAGGTATGCATGATTCAATCGTGAAATAAAACAAAATCAGTAAGTATGGAGATTTCTGGATTTTTTCTGGAATTTCTAGAAAGATCTTAAAAAAGTTTGAATGTGTATGCATTTTCTGTCGCTCGCTCAAAGTGTAGAGACGAGTTACTTGATAAAAAGCGTCGCAAACACTTTTTTTTTCTGATGCTGTTCATCAGGGGGATTCATCACTAATGTTTCACCTTTAGTGACCAAAAATGCATAAACATTCAAAATTTTTCCAGATATTTTTTTTAAATTCTTTCTTTTGATTTTTAATCAATTATTTTGTTAGCTATTATGAAGAATTGATTTCAAATGTGAGCTGCAAGCACAAAGCACAATCGATCACTAGTCAATGAATCATCCTCCCAATTAATGAGACGAGGGAATAAAATAAAATATAGTGAAAATAAATTAAGTTGCCTTGGATCCTACAGAAGTTGAAGACAGAGTTAACGGTGCGTTGGCGTTGTGGGAAGAAAGACGAGGAAGAAGAACGACAACAACAACAACAGGGAAAAAGAGAAGGTTTTTTTTTTTTTATTTATTTATTATTTTTGGTTTAATTTTCTTTTTTATTATTATTTTATCTACATGGCAAACAGAATTTTAATAGGTAGGTCCTACAGATGATAAGTCAACACTTAACCGATTGGTTTGTTTTAAATACAACAATTTAAAAATCAGATATAATTTTAAAATTTAATATAAAACACAAGATATTAAATTGTAATTTACTACTTAGTGAATATTCACTAAGCATCATATGTGAAACTTGTCATTTATAAAGAAGGAAGAATGTCGCTAAATTGTATTGTTATTGACCTTAATTCGGTTAGTTTAGGCTTTAACAATATTTTGTATTTTGGTTGCATAAACGATCAAATCGTCCAAGAGTTGGTTTAAACCCGTTAGAATATTTTTTTAAATCGGTAAAAATTGAACCAAATTAGTACACTTTCATGCTTGTATGTATTCATAATCATTTTAGAGCATCTCCAACAGAGTCTCTAAAACACATTTTTTTAGCTAATTTAGGGATTCTCAAAGAAAAAAGAGCTCCAGCAGACTACCTACTTTGGAATTTTGATATTTGTTTGGTTTGGATCCCTAAATTTAACAAATAGGAGAGAGAAAGTAAAGATTCGTATCTCTTCATAATTAAATGAATTTTATAAATAATAAAATAATGAGGATATTCAAATATTTTACTTGAAACAAATAATAAAATATTTGAAATTTATCAAAATAAAGTACACTAAATTTTTTGAAAGTAATTTGTTAAAATAACTTTCTAATTATTTTAACAAAAATTTAACTTAAATTTAAAGATTTTGCTGAATATGCTCTCAAACCTCTAAAATGTAAGGTAAATAAATTTAGTTGAAAATCGATGAAAACATTGTCTACTCCTATTTTAAATTGCGAAAAGATAAAAAATAGTCCAATCGTTTCCTTTTACTCCCACGCTCATGGTAAAAGATTTGATTTAAGGCGTCCTCTAAACTAAATTTTTTTTACACCACATTGTCTTTTCGAAAGTGAAAAGAAATGAGAGTTGCTTTCAACATGGGTATTGAGCAGCACAAGCAAAAAAAGAACGAAGGGTTGGGTAATCAATCCTAATTCCAAAGGTACATTTCAGGGTTTTTAATCATAGTTTTTAAAGGGTGGGCTTGTTTTTCTTTTTAAAACTAAAAAGAGTGGGCTTGCTGGAAATAGCAGCAAACCATGCAATTTAATAGAGTAAAAGAGCAAGTTTTTTAATAAGGAAAATAAAACAGCTATAAAGAAAAACCCCCAACAGCATCGCTTCCTACATTGTCAAACAACAACGAAAGAAGGGTAAAATGGGGCAAAGATTGGGCAAGAGAAGAAAAGAGACCATGTCCTAAAATGCCTTCAATCTGATAGGTATGGTGATGGTGGCTATTCAATCTGTTCTGTTCAGTTGAAACCAGACCAAATCGACCAATAAAACATCTTACTATCTTCTAATTATTAACCAAGGCATTAGATTCCATCTCCAAAGTTGAGGAAACTAAATTCGGGAGACAAAGAATCAATCCATCACTGAGGTGAACCCTAAACCTAGACGGGGCAGGTGCACTGGACATCAAACTTAATAGATTCTCTTGGGACGAAAAATGAAAACAGAAGACAAATATCTAGATATTATTGCATTTGCCGTCCAAACTAAGCTAAACGAAGTAATGCATTCAAGACAGGTGCCAATACCAAATTAAAAAAAAAAATGACTAAAACACAAGCCTCATAAGCTTGAGAAAAGCATACCTCATACAGCACATGGGTTTAACATTACGATAGAGTTCCATTCCAGTTTCCAAGTGATGTAAATAAACACTAGACAGTAATTAAAGAACGCATTATGCATAGACTTCTGAAGAGAAACTCTTATCTGAA
The DNA here is from genome assembly GCA_037349345.1 of Oemleria cerasiformis. NCBI lineage: Eukaryota > Viridiplantae > Streptophyta > Magnoliopsida > Rosales > Rosaceae > Oemleria > Oemleria cerasiformis. The sequence goes on from JAZGTL010000010.1 coordinate 9,249,178, forward strand.
AGAGACACTTAAACTCTGACTAGAGTCACCAGAATCTTCCATGTGGATCATTAAATCCTTTGTTTCTCATCAAAACAGAAAATATTCTAAGAGAATCGGATAAATAGAACTAGAGTTCATGTACAACCACGATGAGTGAGAGCTCATGTCCAGCCATGCGTGAGTGCTTGTGCATGTGTAGGTATATACCATACCACTATAGGAATGAGGAATCTTATGGTTGCAAAGTAAACAAGCAGTGTACTCATACGACTCCCAATACCCAAGAGACTCAGTTACTTCAATTAACAAGGGAGTGAAAACACAGTCATGAAATACAGAGACAAAATGCTATCATTCATCTGAAAGATTAAATTACAAGCTGCGAGAGATAACTCACCAGTCCAGGTTTCGCCTTCCGTGGGTAAGTTGGTACCAGAAACAAAGCTGTTACTGTTTACAGCTTTACACACATAATGTGATAAATCAAATTTGGAAAAATTGATGGCATAAACCAAGTACTTTATCATACTTCTAATCAGTTATTAAAACATCTTAACAAACTCTTTTTACACAGTTCAAACTAACAAACATGAATTATTGTATAATCGATGCATGCACTGTAAAAACTGATGCAGTAGAAATAAAGATATCCCACCAAAATTTGGAACAGAAAATGCACCAAACAAGAGCAAACTCCAATATACTGAGAGACGTATATAACCTACAATTTGCATGAACAGGAAAATTTTCCTGTTTGAAATGAACTAATCTCTTTTCATACTAAAAGTAAAATAGAACCCGGCTCTTAAAAGAACAGTTTAAAAAGTTTAAAATTTTAAAAATTCTGACCAAAGTCCCTTCAATTTGACTTGTAAGGATTTCAGTTGCATAACTAGAGATGCTTACTCCCTTTGATTTAGCCTGATTGCAGCAGTACAAAAGATCCTTAAAACGCCAAAAGACAAGAGACTTCTTTTATTTGGTCCACAAATTTTTAAGAGACAATTGAGAAATTTTTTGTACTACATAACATCCTCAATGCCTGCATTGTGATGTCCACTACATCGAAACAAAGTATCTTGAAAGTCTATAAGGGTTATAACACGAAACAGGGTTACACGAACATCAAGATATAGAGAACTGCAACCACTACAAAAAAATTGAAAATCACAACAGAGGGAAAAATTCAAATTGATATATGATATTACTGTTTTCAAAACGGTGCCAAGGAGAGAAAACTAGCCGTGATCATTGCTGTAAATTCATAATGGAACACAAAGGGTGCTGAACATATGATACTCACAATCCTAAATTATTCATAAGAATACACAAGACTATCAAATAAGAAGACAAAAATGCAAATGATCAAATTGTAAATGAGACAACACGAAAGAGCATATAATCATTAAATCACACCAGTCAATTCGGCAGAAAAGAATATCAAATGACAAAAACTAAGAAACGAAGCATGAATCACAAGCCACAATCTGATAGGATTATTACGAAGGACAAAGCCCAAAATTCATATATTGCATAAGTTCAACTACAAAGGAAAAATCCTCATTGAAAGTGCCCATCCGTCAGTTTAAGCAAATGCGTACATAAAACTCCACAAACCCAATTACTAAAACTAATACCTCACTAACATATGGAACAAAACCCTAAATAGTACCCTGATGTAGATTCGACGAATAGGCCCGACCCATAGACCATCAAGGAATTTGAAGGATCCGACCCGATCACATCAGACTGGGCTGAGAAGCTGAGAGAGTTGTGGCTTAGGATCTGAGTTCATGCCGATGATGATGACCAGAGGAATGAAGCCGTAGTGGGTGACGATCTTGGCCTTCTTCATTACCCAGGTGCTCCACTCCTTCACGGACAGAGCCACCGAGCGCTCATCGGCGCCCTTGGGGGCTTTGTTCGTTGCCTTGCCCTTGCTCTTCAGAGAAACCCTGGACGCCATTGAAAAATTTCTTCTGTAGTTGTGTGTGTGAGCTCGGCTCTCTGAAACCCTAGATTATAATGGGCTGCTTAATGTTGCGCGACGTGTGTTTAGTGTGAAGTGTCCAGCCGTCGTTGGTTTTCTTTTCCTCCACAAATTTCTAATTTCTATTCCTCACCAAAAAGTTCTAATTTACCTTTTTTTTTTCTTTTAAAAACATAAAATAATTTAAATTGCATACAATACATTAAATACAAAAGAAAAACTTTATCAAAAAGAAAATACAATACTTTTCTTTTCTTTCTAAAATTCGAAATAGGTTGCCAAGTGAGTCTAATTCAGATGATTCTAATCTTGATTTGCAGATTAATGGTCCAAGTTCGAATCCCGAGTGGCGTAATCAGGAATGTAGGTCATGAGCATCATTTTTTTTATAAATAAATGCTTAAGGTTTTTTTCGGCTAAAAGGAAACTAGTGTTAGTTCTATTATGAATTAATAACTTACTTTTAAGAAAGGTCGATACTTTATATCATAATGATAAAAAAAACAAAATCAAATTAATAACAATGCTAATGATTGAGAGAATTTTGTGGGTATATATATGTTATCAATTTTCCAAAATCAATTATATTATCAACAATTTTAAGTACTTAAACATATGCAAAACAAGTACTCATTTACTCCATATGTTCAAAACTTATTAAATGAATACGACATGTTAATAAAGAATTAGAAAGAAATAACAAATTTTTTTTTTTTAAGAATTTTAACAATATTTGTGTTATTTTTATATACATATACGAATAAAGCATGTAACGAAAAAAATCACAGGAGGGGCTAGTGACCCCTTTGGTTACCTCTTTAGTAATAAATTTTCCATTTTACAATGTTATAAGGGTTTAAAGTGGTACTGTTACGACTCGACACAGAAAAAAAATCCAATTAATAAATTACTGGAATTTTCGGTGAGTCATTGGGTCGAACAAAGTTGATATTGGGCCTATAGTGAAGGCCCAACATTAATTGGGCCGTGAATTAAAGGTTGGATTTATAAAATTTACCGTTTTACCCTTGAAACTCTTGAAGGCTCGAAAGTCTCTTTTCTATCAAGGACTCTTTTGGGAATTTTCATTGCACCATTACGTAGGTCTCGAGCTTACGATTACGTAGATAGGTGGTAAGCAGAAATCAGAGTTCAAACGAAGAAGTTACGGTTCTAAAACGATCGGGACGTATCGATAATTTTGGAAAAGTTTAAATTATAAAAAGGGGCACTCTCTCTTCTCTCCCCATTGATTCGTGTCTCCCTATCTCTTCTCTCTCTTCCTCCCGCGACTTCTTGCAGAAGCCACAAACCCAGCCACCCTTCGACGATGACTCAGGGACCACCACCACTATCCTCTCCGTCTTTCTTTGGCGAGCACAACTATATCATCAAGGGAGGTCATCGACCCTAGTATGCGGTGCAGCAAGCGGCGGAAGAAAATGGGTCACCGCGCCTTTCCGCCACAAGCATTACGATATTGGGAAGTCCGAAGAGCCATATGGATCCAGATGAAGCTTATGGAGACTTCTGGAAAATGAACCCCTCGAAGTATCTATTATGGTTGATTCTGTTGGGTGGGCTCTCCCCGACATACTGTGAGTGGACCTCATTCCCTAAATTTATATTTATGAATTAATAAATGATTGAATTTGTGATAGATGGATGTGATTTGAGTAATTATGAATTGAATGGTGTGGAATGTTGGTTGCTTGCGTATTTACTTATGGAATGTGGATGGATTATAGAAAAGTGCATATGATGGTTATGGTGATGATAGGAAATATAGAATATGCCAAGGACTAACGTTAACTCCCGACATTGACTGATTATGTATTGGAGGGTTATGATCCCTATGAAATCGTACTGATAGTAGAAAATATATAGACTATGCCGGAGGTCAGAATAGGACCAAAATCTATTATTTATGATCTTTTAAGGGTTGTCAGTCCCATGAAAGGTAAGATACTCCGAAATGAGTATAAAATAATACTATAAGGAATATCTCGAGGTTTGATTTCGAGATACGAGTTAAGGTATTCGAACCGCGAATAAGGGCGAATATCGACATGAAACGAATAATATGAAGATTTCGATGATCGAGACATATTGGGTTTATGATTGAGATGCTATCGCTGAGGGGTTATGCTAGCTTAGCATATGAGATAAAGTTCAGATGCTATCACCGAGGACTCATGTCGGCCTAGCACATGAGTCCATGTCGAGGTACTATTGTCGAGGAGTTATGCCGGCGTAGTACATGTGTCATGAGTCATGTATGAGTCATGATGTGTCAGGTCGATTCTTGTTGAGTCATATGTCATTGTCGAGTTATGGTATGGCCTAATGGTGGTCGCTGGTGTCGTACCTATCTGTAGGCCACAGACCAGTTCTCCATGTGATCATTCACATGCGCTCGCTCTATACTAGTTAAACAGCACCAGTCCTGTCCACGAGCTCTTATGAGTCTAAGTGGTCCCAGAGCTCCTAGGGGGACTCGTGGTGTTGGTGCTTGCACCTAGTCCTTCACGTGGTCGCGGTACAAGCGAAGACACCCAATCCTATCACGTGCGCATGACTCGTGCGACTACAGTACCATTGGGATAACTGAGATGATGATTGAGTCATGATATGATAGCCCAGGTAACATGTCGGCTCATGATGATATGATAGCTGAGGTGACATACCGGATCATGATGATATGACAGTCGAGGTAACATGTCGGCTTATGAGATATGATAACTGAGGTAACATGCCGGCTTATGAGATATGATAGCCGAGGTAACATGCCGACTCATGATGATATGATAACCGAGGTAACATGCCGGCTTATGTGATATGATAGTCTAGGTAATATGCCAACTTATATGAGATGCCAGCCAAGGGTTATGCTTGCTAATGATGCGATATGATAGCCGAAGTAACATGCCGGCTTATATGATATGATAGCCAAGGTAACATGCCGACTTATGTGACACTGTGTTAGCTGAGAGACATGCCGGCTTATATACGATACAATGATAGTTGAGGATTTGTTGTCTAACATGATACGAGATACGATTTGATGAAATGTAGTAGCTAAGGGCTTACTAGCACGATACATATGTTATTGAGTTTAGTGGGTATGGTGTGGGCGGTTACCCCGATTGATGAGATTATGGTTTGTATGGACGATGTGTCCTTGAGATGATTGATATCATCATAGAGAGGCGATGGTATCAAAGTATTACTAGTCCTATCGTCCATGGGATTGGATGTGTCATCTTCAATGTGTGAAGATTTACTCTAAATGTTAGTTGGTAAATTATTATGTGATTGTGTTGTATGATTGCTAGCCCTACGGGGTTATTTGGTTAGTATATTGACTATACTTGAGTATGAAATAATGCCACATGTGATGACCCAAATGCTAAGATGCCATGAACGGCACCGGATATATGGTGAGTATGATATGGATTATACGTGTGCATAGGGGTAACCTTGATGGTGTTACAGGTATGCAAAGGAAGGTTTTTGAGTGCGAGGAGGGAATCACGTGACGACAACCCTGACACCATCCATTGAGGGTATAACAAGGTAACAATCGGTTAAGCATTGATGCTTTAATTATGATCATCATTTATTGTAATTATGCTTTGGGTCGTCCGCTTTCGTGGAGGAACGGTAATTTAATGTTTACTATTTTACTTTTCTCTAAGCTTCCTAAAACACATCGTTTTTAGTTGTGCTTTCATCACCTGGACTCAGCGTCCAGGTGTCGATCAGCACCCAGTATTTCCGGTATTCGATCGTATATTCGGGACGGGTTGCAACAATTGGTATCAGAGCATGGTTTTAGGAAGTGACGCTGGTTACGAGCACTTGATGATCATAAATGCCGATTATTACTTGTCATATATGATATGATAGATGTGACTAAGTGTTAGCTAGTCTAACCTACCAAGGTAGGCAGCACATTTAATAGTTGATCAATGTGACGACTTGTAATTTAATTAGTGAATTTTTCGTGAATTGATTGCGTGAACTCAAAGCAGGTTGTTTGTGATTTGATATGAACTATTTGGATATTAAGTCAGTATTTAAAATCTTTATCTGACAGGTGGAAGACGGTATGACCATTTTACGGGGGAAGTTTTGCCTAATTTTCGGTAGAATTCTCATAGTCTTGGTTGAACTAGTAAGTGTATTTCAGGGATTGTGTCAAGATTGAGGTGTTCGTGCAACCTTGACCCTTCATTGAGATAACTTTGTGAAATCCCCGTCGAATTCCTCGTTCGGGTGGTGTGGATGACTAGTAAGACTCGTCGGGGCGGCATGAATGAGTTATTTGACGGTGAGCGCTACTGTGTAATTCTGTGAGCGACCAGTAGTTAAAAATTTCGTTTCAAGATATGGGAATTAGAAGTCATATTAGTAATTAAGCCGTATCCTGCTGAGTTGGATGAGCAAGAAAAGTATCGCTAGTGATACCTCTTGAACTCAGTAATGCATCCCCGAGAACTAAGTAGTCACAAAGGAAAATTTCGGATTGATTAAGAATGAAGAAACATGAAGTGACCCAGACAAAAAGTCAAGTAACATGACGTGAGTCAGACACTAGAAGAGGGAAACCAGTGACAAATGGTAAGTCCTTCCCTTGGAATTGGATGGGGATGATAGGAATCAATGGAAGTGCGTAATTGGAGAAATGGATTAAGCATGACAGCAGCTGCTTGCAACTACTCTTGGTCAGAGGAGAGGGTTTCCCTTACGTGGCCGACTAATTCAGAGTGTCAATATTGGCGACTAATGTGGCGAAGATGCCTATTAATTGTAGAAGTAAATTTCAATCGCCATTACAAGTTTTCGACGCCGAATTATGATTGACCGTATTCAATTGAAATAAAAAGGAAACATCTTTATCGTGATGTGGTAAGTACAATTGGGATGAGAGTAATTCAAAGGGAGTACCTGAGTTACGTTCCCATTTGAGTTACTAACGTGACTATACTTGAGGACCGTACCGAGTTAACGTTATAATTGATATCAGTGACTTATGATGAACAGTTTCAGTATGATTACAAAAAGTAAATAAATGCTGTCGGATTACGTCGAAGGCGACGACCTCAACGTATGAAAGTCAGAGAGAGACGATCGAGTACTAGTTTAGGGTGACAAGACCTTTTGGATGGGACACGTAGGGGCTTTGTGACAAGCCCACGTGCGATAGTTAATGGGTCAAACAATTTAAATCGGCTCAGTGTGGATATATGAGATATTGAGACCCTAGAGAGGTCATAATAGTATATGTTCGGTGGTATTCCGATGTGTGAAATAAATGAAACGAAAAAGAGAACGGTGTGACTTATGGTGATGTTGACACCGATCTAAGAAAGTCCTTTCCGAAATATTAAGGCACCTCCATGTATTCCACACAACTCATCAAGAAATTGTTGACATACACCGAGTTGTGATTGACGGCCTTGTGGTTGCTCTAGTTGGGCCATGGTGCCTAAGAGTGTTAAATGGTGATTGAGAGAAATGATAGAGACTACGCTCGAGAATGGTGCCGAGTTGGTTTTATGAATAGACTATGATGTTAATGACGGCGCTCGAGAATTAATTTGAGCGAGAATGTTGAGAAACTACTGAACTTAACTCTGTAATGAATCTCGGGGAAAAATGTTGAATCATGATGACCATTCGGATTCGGGAGGGTCATCCGAGGTTGCGAGAAAATAGCTAACGAATTACGCAGCGGAAGTGCAGAAGACAGGGTAGCGCGATGGAAGCAGTGGATGGATAAGCACTTCAAGTTTGATTAGAAGCGTCGAGTATGGTACACCCATTGGAATGAGCAAAATTTGGGGACGAAATTCATATAAGGGGGGAAGATTGTTACGACCCGTCCCAGAAAATAATAACCAATTAATAAATTACTAAAATTTTCGGTGAGTTATATTGGGTTGAACTAAGTTGATATTGGGCATATAGTGAAGGCCCAACGTTAATTGGGCCATGAATTAAAGGTTGGATTTACAAAATTTACCTTTTTACCCCTGAAACTTCTGAAGGCTCAAAAGTCGCTTTTCGATCAAGGACTCTTTTGGGAATTTTCCTTGCATCATTACGTAGGTCTCAAGCTTATGAGTACGTAGACAGGTTGCATGCATACATCAGAGTTCGAACGAAGAAGTTACGGTTCTAAAATAATCGGGACGTATTGGGAATTTTGAAAAAGTTTAAATTATAAAACGAGGCACTCTCTCTCCTCTCCCTATTGGTCTGTGTCTCCCTCTCTCTTATCTCTCTATTCCTCCCGTGACTTCTCACAGAAGCCACAAACCCAGCCGCCTATCGATGGAGACTTAGGGACCACCACCACCACCATCCATCCTCTTCGTCTTCCCCCAGCAAGCACAACTGAATCATCGAGGGAGGTCATCGACCCCTGTACGCAGTGCAGCAAGCGGCGGAAGAAAATGGGTCACTGCACCTTTCAAGGTGATTTTCGGCCACCACAGGCATTACAATTTTGGGAAGTCCGAAAAGCCGTATGGATCCAGACGAAGCTCATGGAGACTACTGGAAAATGAACTCCTCGAAGTATGTATTATGGTGGATTTTGTCGGGTGAGCTCTCCCCGACGTACTGTGAGTGGACCTCATTACCTAAACTTATATTTATGAAATAATAAATGATTGAATTTGTGATAGATAGATGTGATTTGAGTAATTATGAATTGGATGGTGTGGAATGTTGGTTGCTTGCGTATTTACTTATGGAATGTGGATGAATTATAGTAAAGTGCGTATGATGGTTATGGTGATCATAGGAAATATAGAATATGCCAATGACTAACGTTAAGTCCCGGCATTGACTGATCGTGTATTGGAGGGTTATGATCCCTATGAAATCGTACTGATAGTAGAAAATATATAGACTATGTTGGAGGTCAGAATAGGACCCGTCATTTATTATTTATGATATTTTAAGGGTTGTCAGTCCCATGAAAGGTAACATACTCCGAAATGAGTATAAACTAATACTATAGGGAATATCTCGAGGTTTGATTCCAAGATACGAATTAAGGTATTCGAACCACGAATAAGGGCGAATATCGACATGAAATGAATAATATGAAGATTTCAATGATCGAGACAAATTGGGTTTACGATTAAGATGCTATCGTAGAGGGGTCATGCAGACTTAGAATATGAGAAAAAGTTGAGATGCTATCACCGAGAAGTCTTACCGGCCTAGCACATGAGTCAGTGTCGAGGTACTATTGCCGAGGAGTTATGCCGATGTAGTACATGTGTTATGAGTCATGATGTGTCGGGTCGAGTCTTATTGAGTCATATGGCAGTGTCGAGTCATGGTATGCCCTAGTGGTGGTCGTTGGTGTCATACCTGTCTGTAGGCAACATGCCAGTCCTCCACGTGATCGTTCACCTTCGCTTGCTTTATACTAGTTAAATAGCGCCAGTCCTGTCCCCGAGCTCTTATGAGTCTATGTGATCCCAGAGCTTCTAGGGGGACTCGTGGTGATGGTGCTTGCACCCAGTCTTTCACATGGTTGTGGTACGAGCGAAGACACCCAGTCTTGTTATGTACGCATGACTCGTGTTACTACAATGCCATTGGGATACCTAAGATGATGATTGAGTCATGATATGATAGCTGAGGTAATATACCGGCTCATGATGATATGATAGCCGAGGTAACATGCTGGCTCATGATGATATGATAGCCGAGGTAACATGCTAGCTCAAGATGATATAATAGCCGAGGTAACATGTCGACTTATGTGATATGATAGTCATGGTAACATGCCGGCTCATGATGATATGATAGCTGAGGTAACATGCCGGCTTATGTGATATGGTAGCTGAGGTAACTTGCCGGTTTATATGAGATGCCAACCGAGGGTTATGCCGGTTGATGATGTGATATGATAGCCGAGGTAACATGTTGGCTTACGTGATATGATAGTTGAGGTAACATGCCGGCTTATGTGACACTGTGTTAGTCGAGAGACATGTCGACTTATATACGATACGATAATAGCTATGGATTTTCCGGCTGATATGATACGAGATAAGATCAGATGAGATGTAGTAGCTTAAGGCTTATCATCACGATACATATGTTATCGAGGTCAATGGGTATGGTGTAGGCGGTGACCCCGATTGATTAGATTATGGTTTGTATGGACAATGTGTCCTTGAGATGATCAATATCATCATAGAGAGGTGATGGTATCAAAGTATTACTAGTCATGTCATCCATAGGATTGGAAATGTCATCTTAAATGTGTGAAGATTTACTCTAAATGACAGTTGGTAAATTATTCTGTGATTGTGTTGTATGGTTGCTAGCTCTGCGGGGTTATTTGGTTAGTATATTGACTATACTTGAGTATGAAATAATGCCACATGTGATGACCCAAATGCTAAGGTGCAATGAACGACACCGGATATATGGTGAGTATGATATGGATTACACGTGTGCAAAGGGGTGACCTTGATGGTGTTACAGGTAAGTAGAGGAAGGTTCGTGAGTGCGAGGAGGGAATCACGTGACGACAACTCTGACACCACTCATAAAGTGTATAACAAGGTAACAATCGATTAAGCTGACATGACCCTTCCCGCATTTCGAGTCGAAATGCGTGAAAAGCCCTGCTCCCGTCTAACAGCCTCTGACCACATAAGTTAATTCCTGCAATACCCTTATTTCATTGGAAACATCAACTGAAAAATTTACGGGAACTCCAACAGATCCTCCCCTAATTGAGTGACCTATACCAACCTGTCAGAGGAAAGACAAACTAGTAGTTCACAAACTACCCCGGAGGACCTCATCCGATATCATAAAAGACAATTGACATGGCACCCTTGGGTGGACTGATAGAAGAAATACTGAACTCAAAATTTATGAACTTTATTTCTACTAAGTATAACTTTGCAAGTGCACAAAATCGATGGAGAAAGTATAATGACAAGCAAAGGTCGATCCCTCGAGGACTTGTTCAACGATTAACCCAATTAAGTTCAGATTTGTTAACTTAAATAAAAACACACACAGTTGGGGGGGGGGGGGGGTTGGGGGGTGTGGTTTATGATTGAGAGTTGAAAATTAAAGACAAACTCTCTTGACCCCCCGAGCTAAAACTCACCCCGTTGGTGTCCATTATGGCTGGTATTACTCAAACGGGGCTCTAAACAGACTCCATCGACCTCAAAACTGCCAAAACTCAATTCAAAAAGGTCTAAAACCCTAAACACGCACTGCCGTAGCCCGAGAAACAATCCCACGAGCCGCCACGGGCCTCCACCAGCCCCACACGTGTCTGCACTATTACGGTAGAATATTCCATCAAACCAAACGGAATTGGATTCTTCCATCCAAAGTAATTTCTTAAAATAAATAAAATATTTTTGGGAAATATAGAATAAACAAGGGGAAGGGGGGTCGGGACTCTGGACTGAGTTATCGCTGCAGCCAAAGTGAGCATTTCAATCGAGAGCAGATAGATTGTTGTTGCGGAGAGACTGAGAAAAAGAGAGAGAAGTAAGTCGAAAACAGAGGAGGAGCAAAATGGGAGGCGGAATGGAAGCAAACAAGAACAAGTTCATAGAGGAGTGGGGTTCTGTCAGAGAAAATCTCGAGCACAACTTCCGCTGGACTCGCCGCAACTTTGCCCTTGTTGGCATCTTCGGCATCGCCCTCCCTTTCTTGGTTTACAAGGGCATCGTCAGAGATTTTGTAATTCCCTCTCTCTCTCAATTATTTTTGTAATTTTTATTTTCCTTTGTGGAATTAATCTGTGGATCGGTTTGAAATCGCCTAATGGATCGTAAAATGCTTCAAGATCTCTCTTTATTCCGTTTCTGGGTATCGAATTTCGTTTGATTCTTCAAAAACTCGCCTCAGCCTGTCTTCTTTTCAATTTTGAGTGATTGTTTGACTTTTAAGAAATCAATTTCCTCAAATGTTGATGTTTAGCCTTAAACATTTAGGTTTGGACTCAAATTGTTTATTGGGAAATAAGTCCTTTGTTGGTTATAATTTCGTTTAGGTTTGGGGTTCATACTGATTTGTGGTCGTATAAGTAATGTATAAGCCATCATTTGTTGGGAGTTTGAGCTAAAATCCTTTGGCACTTTTAGGGGTTTTATCAATTTCCATGTCAGTCATAAATTTTTTGAAGCATTTGAGCTAAAGTCATAGTTTTTTACGCACTTGAGCTAAAATCCTTTGGCATTGCTTTACATTTTTATCGAATCACCTGATTGTCATAAAATTTGGGTCACGTTACTAACCTTCGTAGGCGAATGTATTTTGTACCGACTACAGGGGGGGAAGCCTTACTGCCATGTGAAATCTTAAGGAAATGGTAGGTTATATAGGAGATGGGTTTGAAATCACTCATTCAGATGGGAGACGATGGAGAGCTGTAATCGCGCAATGTTATAAGTTTGTAAAATGTATTTTGTACCGAGTACGGGGGAAGCCTTACTGCCATGTGAAATCTTAAGGCAATGTCAGGTTATATAGGAGATGGGTTTGAAATCACTCATTCAGATGGGAGACGATGGAGAGTTGTAATCCTGCAATGTAATAAGTTTGTAGAGCATTTCGTTTGGTTTTTAAAATTTCGTGCACTCTCTTGGACGAATGCCAGTAATGTTTCTCTTCTGGTGGAATCATTATAAGTAGTTAGCATAGATAGTTGAACCAGTTTCTCTATGGGAATAAACCTTTTGGTGGGAACAGGGGTTTAATGGCCTAAATCAATTCATGTTGCCTGTTTCTTTTTCTTGTTTCTATGTCATAGTAGAAGTTATGGTCGCTACTTATTCGTTTGGCTTTCGTTGAGTAATGTCTTGTCCTTTGTCCAACCCCTGTATCTCCCCAGCTTAGTCATATCTATGCTCATTGCATGCTTTGTCCCATTTGTATGTTCATTGTTGGAGCCTTAAAATTGTCCATGTTTATAACATTCAGTTGCACACACTGCACAGATGAATAGATGTGAGGGCATAGTAGTTGGATCATTGGAATACTAAAAATTAGTGATACTATTGTTAGATTTATTGTTTTGCATCTCTATTAACATTAGTTACTTATCCTCATTTCTTTTGTATTGGCATTAGAAAACTTCTATTAGGTGCTACACTGTCTATTTATCCCTACTATTTGCATGGATTCTATTGTCGATTAATCATTCATTTTGCATCTCTATTCTCAAATTTTCTGACCAGTGATTTTTGTTAATGCTAATGATTTCTTGAAAGTATTTGGATGGTACAGTCGAGTGTGTGCACTCTCACCACACATTCAATTTGACCATTCCAGTGTTTATGTTAACTAATCGGCTTTGTAACATTTTGTTTTCTGTGGTGGTGACAGCACATGCAAGATGAGGATGCCGGCAGACCATACAGGAAGTTTCTATGAGAAATCAGAGAATGTTTGACAATAACTGTGTAGGGACTAGCCATAGAATGTACCCTACGGGCGCCTGTAAGTTTCCCTCTCCTGGTGTAGGGAAATTGTTTCTTTTTCTTTGTTGATGCGTGGGACGGAATATTACCTGAATTTACATCTTGTTTGTATTGTATTTGTCTGTTAAGAATACTGCACAATCAATGGTAAACTTCTGCCTTGTTTAATATTTTCCCAAGTTTAGTTCATCTTAATTTCTGGATCCTCATTTATGCATAGCCTCTCCCAATCTCTGGCTTTCATGCACACATACACACACAAGCAAGTGCATTTGGACACGCAATGCCCGTGTTTTTTTAATTGAATTTGTGCATCTATTCTGGTATGGGTAGTTATATAATGGAATTGGTACCAAGTTGATACCCTCATTGATACAAATGTTCGTGTAGTATGTATAGTTCTATATTACAGCACCCTTCTTCCACGTCCAAGTAACTGGAAATGTTCTCACTGTACCAGTGAAGTGCACGTCTGCAGAGCATTGAAGCATGTAAATCGACGGCATTGGCATGTAATAAATTTGTATTTTAGGATGAATCGAAAGGGATTGGAGATGGGTTCCAATTGTCGGTCCGGCATTCATAAACATGAATTAGCAAATGAGTTTCATCCAGCTTCTGCATAAATATGAACATACAAGAAGCAACCCATTACAGTAGTTTAGGATCTTGATAGCTTGGAGCTCAATCATTGTCTGTGTCCGTGAGAGGAACATGGACATATTCATAGCAACCCAATATATGATAGCAATCTTTAAAAGTAAATGAATCCAATGGTCTCAAACTTCTGTCATAATGAAAAAAAAAACTTCTTCATTCTGGCAAAAAAGAAGGAAAAAACTTGTTCATTATTGTTTTAGACTTCGGATATCACTCTTTCCTCTCTCGAGAACCTTCAATTGGAAACCCTAGCCAAAACTATATAATACCGATCCCACCCACACACTCGAGAAATTAACCTTTACTTTTCTCATCGTCGACCAAGGCATCTCTAGCCAACTGGCAATCTTGCCATCCCTGCTTCTGATTCTTGCTCATTACCTTTCGCTTTCATCATATTTTTTGCGGTGCTGTTCATAAGAAATTCCGTCGCATTCTTCGGCCTTTAGCAACGAAAATATCATCTTTTCCAAAAATTCTCAAAAAAAAGTCCAGAAATTCCATTTTCTTCTCTACCGGAAGAAAAAGAATCCAAAACCAAGATACTCGCTTTTCTAGTTCTTTGATTTCAACCTACAAGATCACTCGAACTTCTAGTCCCCTCTCCACTAGTTTTGTCGTTAAAGGTGTCGAGTGCTACTTTCGTAAAAGGATTTGGTCGCTATCCAATGTGTATAATGTAATCAACTTCCCTAGTATCATTGTATAAAAAAAAACCATATCATACTTTATCTAAATTTCTTTAGAACAATTTTGATTATACAACCGGTAAGGTTGATCAAATCTATAAACAGAAACATCCTTGTACAGCTAAGGTGTTTTTATATAATATTTAACAAATATTAAATAAATTCAATTTAATATGCGATACGTGCTATTTGAACTCAATTAAATTTGTGAAAAAAATATGATTCAGATTGCATATTAATAAAAAAGTAACGAAAATCACATTCTATACCAATATTATACTCTATAAAGGAAAGACTGTTCGAAAAGACAATCTTTATTTTGATCTATTCTATTATGATAAAGATCTACATTTTTATGATATAGATATATTGATGAAGTATCATCCAACCGCCCTTTCACTTAAACATTGGTTCTAAACAAACCCCAACAAACAATAGAAGCTAAATGAAAAAAAAGGAAAGAGTTAAGTTCTAAACCCCTTTTTTTAATGATCTACTTTTCTTGGAAAACAAAAGAAGTATGAAAAAGACGATTACAAGTTCCGGTATAAAAAAATCAAATATTCCATCAAATTAACTCTTTTTTGATATATTTATATATTTAAAAGTTTGTTATTTCGGACATACCGTAATCACCGATTCATTCATATGGAAGCAAGGGTCTCCATGTATTGATGCACTATGAACCTCATTCCAAATACTGTAAGTTGGTCGAACACGAAACTTTTTCTCAAATCGCAGAGCTTCTTTGATGTCTTCTCCTTGACATGGTACCACACGACACTACCCGATGATGCAAACACAATGCTCAGCTCCTCCTCTTTTTCTCCTCTCAACAAGCTCACCGGAGTAAACACGTCATGCTGCGTGGTGGCTAAAGCATCCAAGTTACCATTGCATTTCACAAACCACCCAGAGTTACCTTTCTGCATTTCAAACACGGTGAAGAGAGTCTTGCTTGGCCTGCAGATGCCAACAAGATGCAAATGCCCATTTGATTCTGATAGGATTTTTCCCACCTGTAAAACAATGGTTAAAATCACACAAATAATACCTGCAAGAGTACAGGGCTGTTGTAGTATAGCACTGGAAGCAGGGTCGATTTCCTCAGGGACTGATATGGATAATTCTTATTTTTGGAATTCACTCTTAATTAATAATAAAATAATTGCAATAAGTTTGGTGACTGAATAAAAATTAAGTAAACAATTTAAACAAGTACTAGGGTTCAACCTTCACCATTAACAATCATATGTGACTTAGAAAATAATCTACGAATCAATACATGCAACTTTGAAGGTTAGATTTTTCGAAAGCATATTTTCCTCGTGGGCATTCAAGTGAAAACGTATACCTAACATGCGATTAGTCTATGGCATTTAGATCTAATTCTACATGCAAGATTCATTAAGTTCATGAAAATCTTTTATAACCATGCAATCTCTTAGTTATGTCATTTAACCTAGATGTATTACAATCCTTAATCACAAGAAGCTAATCCCAATTTTTAGGTGGGCATTCCTATAAAATTGCATCAAATAACTTGTCTAAATATCCCAAGGGTGATCAAGCATTAAGACATAAAGATAGTTTTAAACAGTGATTAAAGATTCAAAGCATGCATATACGACAACATAGGAAAAAGATAAATCACATAATCATGTTAAGGCTTAGGTCTAAACCTATTGAGAAAATTAGCTACTCATGCTCATAATGAATAGAAACAATTTCATTAAAATTGAAGTTAAGAGAACAAACGGTTTGTAGAACAAGGGTAGCCGAAATCCCAGTTTTGCCGTGCTCTTAGATGGAGAATTGTAATCTGAATTCTGGTCTCCTCAAATCTAAGCAAAGCTTGGGTATTTATAAGGAAAGATTCCTAATCCTACTTTGAAAAGGAGTAAAATAAAAAATAAGAAAATCTAATTCCTAGTTTGAACATAAATAGGAAAGCATATGCCTTCTCCTACTTGAATTGGGATTTTATTGATATACTTCCTTCTTTTGCTCCAAAAACTCCTTCTAGAATAAATCTTTCAATATAATAAATTCGAGTATCAATTCCTCCCAAAATAATAATAATAACTAATTAAATATATGGGAAATACAAGTATATTTTTGACTCATCAAATACCCCCAAACTTGAATTGTTACTTGTCCTCAAGTAAATAAAACAAAACTAAGAAAACATTGAGAAAAATAAAATGCCACTTTCGCAGGGAACTCGATAGTGCTGAGCAAACACTACACGCCTTTAAACCCCTAGGTGTCCCTAGTAGGAGGAGTTGTGTCTCCTGAGGGTTTATCAGTTATGATACCCACAAACACTTTCAAAATTTGTTAAACTTAATTTAACCTTCCTTCCATTGAATATAAAGCAACACTCATAAAAGCAAAATCAAAATTCTCAAGTCATAAGCAAGTCTAAAAGAGAGAGCAAATCCACACTTTCAAAACAGAAGATTACCAGATTCTGGTGAGCAATCCATAAACCATATTCGTGTAATGTGAATCTCAACAAAATTGTAAGTGTTAAACCAGTCCCTCACTTGCATTACATCTGTACCCACCAACTGTAAAATCACTTAACCTATCACCATCCAAAGCATTCTTGCCTGAAATTTTTATTTTTATTTTTAATTTTGTTATTTATTTATTTTAATTTTAATTTTTAATTTATTTTGTATAACAAATGATGAAATTTTATTTAACATTGAGCAAGCTTTCTATCCAACCCATGTAACGAGCTTTAGATCGATGACTCCCAAATCAGATGACTTTAGGGCACCAGACAACAAATGTCCCAAAGGATTTATTTACTCGAATTGGAAAGGCTAGCATGTAATTGATGGGTAAATGCACACCCTTATTTTAGGGCTCGGACTCACCTCCGATTTATTTATGGCTTTCACTTTTTCGAACCTTGGATGGTAACAAATTAAATAACCCACAATCTTAGAGTAAGAAAAATTAGCATGCTTGAAACAAATTTAATTTCCACAAATCTGTTGATGTGCATGTGCAAAATTGAATATGGTAAGAATTGTGTGCAAAAATCAACTATATGTTCTTGGTGGTCATGCTAGATATTTAATCTCACTTATGAATTTTCAAATTTCAATCATAGCAAATAGAGTGCATTAAAAATAATTTAGGAAGGAAAAATCAAATTAAATCTAAACAAAAATCTTTGTTATTTTATTTTTATTCTTTTTTCTAAAATGTTTATTCTATATTGTTTTTATTTATTTATTTATTTATTTTATTTTTTTTATTATACACAAACAAAATGATAGTTTTCTACCCCCAAACTTATCATGCAACATGTCCCCATGGTGCAAAAGAGGAAAGGACAAAGAAAAATGAAAGAAAAGAAGAAAGAAAAACAAAACAAAATAAAGAATTAATCATAAAAATAAAAAGGAAAAGAAAATAGAAAGAAAGAAGAGCACCTGGGGTCGAACCAAAGATCTGAGCTGTGCTCCCAACCAGTAAAACGACATCGTCGTCTGTCAGCTGATGGTGGCCCGAAACGCTACCGTTTGGATGTAGGTATAAAACTCTCATCTTCAGACTTAGGGCATCATTTCGCACCCTTAGCCGTCCAGGAGCTTGAAAGTCGGAGGGAGCTGTCCCAAAAGCTCCGAAAATACCCACCAACCTTGCACGCCGTGATGCTGCTTCGATCACTTCCAGCTACGATCCACCATCGTTGTGAAGGCGAGAGACACCACGAACCTCCCCATCGCCGATACCCAACTATGTCCGAGAGAAATTGGCTCCAAATGCGTGGAAACCCGAGCACCCGTCGGAGTCCAGGACAGCGGAAAAGAGAACGGCTGGGACACCGACCATCACCACGCTGCTCCAGCGGCCGAGAGGGAACCAGCATCAGCGACCGACAGTGGTCACGAGGTAAGGTCCCCGTGCTTTCTCCGACCGGGTGCGTGAGCCATTTGTTGTTTGGTATGTGTTTTGTTTGGTGTGATTGATGTATGTTCTCGGTGCTGCTCGTGTGGTTGGGTGTGGAATCGGTTACTAGTTTGTAGGTGGAAGAAATGGAGGTGGGAGGGAGGAGAGACCTAGAGCGGGCCAGGGACACGGACAGAAGCCCTTGAAAGGTAACGGACCCTCATTTCTGCAAAAATTGGTATGCATATGTGGGCAGATGTGTTCATTGGAAATGTTCTGTTAATGCTCTGGATGCCCTGTGATTGTCTGTGTGGGCCATCACCGGCCGTCGGAGACGATGGTGGTGATGGTGGGTGTGCAGGTACTGACCGGAGATCGGGGATCCGTGTAACCGTGCCCGGATCCGGTGCGGTTGTGGACTGGAGGCCGAAAGTGGGCCAATCAATAGGCCCATAAGTAAGCTGCTGGGTCGTGACCGTAGTGGGCCAACGTATGATCGTGAGCCCACTCCAATGGTGGGAACACTCGGGGCATATGGCTAGGGGTACCCGGCTCGGAAAGTGGGCCCGATGGGCTCATGAGTAAGGGAAGGGAGGACCAGGTTGTAAGCGTCGGGCTAGTACTGTTGATTGGCTTGGACCCATGAGGAAACAGGCCATCGGAGGCGGAGGTGAAGCGGGGTGGAGCCACCATAGGCCCGGTCCAGTATCGGCTGAGGTCCTCGAAATTGGGCCTGATTTGATAGCAGGCCCAAGAGTAAGGCCCGAATTGACCGCGGGTCGGGCCTTGGTCTTGATTGGGTCGGTAGTCTGTGTGGGTCCAAGTCTATTCAGGCGGGGACGTATCGTGGGCCACCCGGCTAGTGTGGACCTGCCCGGAACCTGGGCCCAAGATGTGATTGGTCCTAGTAGTAAGGCGCAGGAGGGCCAGGTTGGGTACCCACGTGACCGTCGCTTGAGTGGGCTTGGACGGCTTCGGCTGCTTGACTTGGGCCTGGATGCAGCTTACGTGCTTGGGTGGGCCGGCAGGTAAACCACTACGATACGATCCGTGGTGTTTTTTTTTTTTTTTTTTTTTAATGAATAGGAACTGACCCAGACTGGTGCGTGTGCATGCCCAACCCCCAAACTTAGAGTAGGGTGTAGACTCCTAGGTTATTCAATTCATTTGATGTAAAAGTGTTGTAATAATAGACCTAGGATCACGATCATCATCAGCCCAGGTATGACTCCTCCATCCTTGGTATTTAGATTTTGAAGCATGTCTACATTTTGTTTTATGATTATACCCGACTGCTAGTGGATAGGGCGCGCCAATCAAATCAACCATGTATGCCTGGAATCACACGTAGTGCTAGGTAACAACAGAAAACGGTCATTGCATGGTAGTTAAGTAAAACAAAAACAAATACAATATTGTAAAGGATATAGGTGGGTTGCCTCCCATTAAGCGCTTAAGTGAACGTCTAGAGCTCAACGTAGGGCTAGTAGGATCATGGAGTAGGCGGTTGTAGAGCCACGACATCCTTAGCTAGGTCGTAGGGTGACTCCAACTAAGGTTTCAGACGATGTCCATTAACTGTGAATTCCTTTCCGGTTTGGACATTTTTTATACCCACTGCTCCATGTGGATGTATATGGACAACTTCAAATGGTCCATACCAGCGGGACTTAAGCTTCCCTGGAAAGAGTCTGAGTCTGGAGTTAAATAAGAGTAGATTTTGTCCGGGATGAAAGTCCTTTCTTAAAATCTGGCGATCATGAAAAAGCTTGGTCTTCTCTTTATAGATCCTTGCATTGTCGTAGGCATCATTCCGAATTTCTTCCAGCTCACTAAGCTCCAGTTTACGCTGCTCTCCTGCCTCATCGTAAGCAAGATTGAGTTGCTTGACTACCCAGAATGCCTTGTGTTCTAACTCCATTGGTAAATGACAAGCTTTGCCATAAACCAGTCGAAATGGGGACATCCCAATTGGGGTTTTATAAGCTGTTCGGTACGCCCATAGTGCATCATTCAGTTTTGTACTCCAATCCTTCCTTGTAGAAGACACTGTTTTCTCTAGAATTCGCTTAAGCTCGCGATTAGAAACTTCAACTTGCCCAGATGTTTGGGGGTGGTACGGTGTTGCCACCCGATGAGTGATGCCATGCTTTGCAAGTAATGAGGCAAATGGCTTATTCAAGAAGTGCTTGCCTCCGTCACTTATGATAGCTCTGGGGACTCCAAATCTAGGAAAAATTGTACCTTGTAGAAATTTGAGAACCACCGATCCTTGATTTGTTGGACTGGCCATGGCCTCTACCCATTTAGAGACATAGTCCACAGCCACTAAGATGTAGAGATTGCCGTGAGATGAGGGAAACGGACCCATAAAGTCAATTCCCCAAACGTCAAAAATTTCAACAACCAAAATGCTCTGCTGGGGCATCTCATTGCGTTTGGACTGGTTTCCAACACGCTGGCAGTGATCGCATGCTTTACACCATGTGTAAGCGTCTTTGAATAAAGAAGGCCAATAGAAACTGCTCTGTAAAATTTTGGTTGCGGTTCGTTTTGGACCGAAATGACCTCCACACGCAGATTGATGTGCAAATTGTAGGATACTTTCCTGCTCTTCACTTGGCACACACCTTCGAATAAGTTGGTCTGCACAGTGCTTGAATAGGTAGGGTTCATCCCAAAAATAATTTTTGACAGTTGATAGAAACTTTTTTCGCTGTTGGGATGTAATTTCAATTGGAAGTTTGCCACTAACCAGAAAATTCACAATATCTGCATACCAGGGTGTGTGCTGCATGAGGGCGAAGAGCTGCTCGTCAGGAAAAGTTTCTTGGAGTGGCAATGATTCAGACTCTAATGCAGTGGTGTTCACCAGCCGAGATAAGTGGTCAGCCACCACATTCTCACTCCCCTTTTTATCACGAATTTCGATGTCAAACTCTTGTAGCAGGAGAATCCATCGTATGAGTCTAGGTTTTGAGTCTTTCTTGGCAAAAAGGTATTTCAATGCTGCGTGGTCAGTGAAGATAATTACCTTAGCACCGATTAGATATGATCAGAACTTTTCCAATGCGAAAATCACGGCCAAGAGCTCCTTCTCTGTTGTAGAATAATTGAGTTGTGCGTCGTTTAAGGTTCGGCTAGCATAGTATATCACGCTTGGTAGCCTGTCTTGTCGCTGTCCTAGAACGGCTCCAACTGCATAATCTGATGCATCGCACATGACTTCAAAAGGTAGGTTCCAATCTGTTGCGGTGATAATTGGGGCTGTGGTTAGAAGTGTCTTCAGGGTCGTGAATGATTCGAGGCACTTGTCATTGAATATGAAGTCTGAGTCCTTGGCCAATAAATTGCACAGTGGTCGGATAACCTTAGAAAAATCCTTTATAAATCTTCTGTAGAACCCAACATGGCCAAGAAAGGATCTGATATCCTTGACTGATGTCGGTTGTGGCAGGTTGCTGATGATGTCGATCTTGGCTTTGTCCACCTCGATTCCACTGTCTGAAATTAGTTGCCCTAGCACGATACCGTGCTTCACCATAAAGTGGCACTTTTCCCAGTTCAATACCAAATGCGTCTCTTTGCATCTTTCTAAAACAGTGGCTAAGTTGTCTAAGCAGTTGTCAAATGAATCTCTGTATACGGAGAAGTCATCCATAAACACTTCAATTATTAGTTCCACCATGTCTAAGAATATGCTCATCATGCATCGCTGAAAAGTGGCAGGTGCATTACACAGTTCGAAAGGCATACGCCGATAGGCAAAAGTGCCAAATGGGCACGTGAACGTAGTTTTGTCCTGATCCTCAGGTGCAATAGGAATCTGATTGTACCCTGAATAACCATCTAGAAAACAATAAAATGCTTTACCTGCTAATCGCTCCACCATCTGATCAATGAATGGGAGTGGGAAGTGATCCTTTCGTGTGGCTGAATTCAGCTTGCGATAATCAATACACACCCTCCACCCCGTAGTTAACCTTGTAGGAACTTGCTCCCCTTTTTCATTAGTACTAACCGTGATTCCTGATTTTTTAGGAACAACTTGTGTTGGACTTATCCATGGGCTGTCTGAAATTGGGTAGATAATGCCCGCGTCAAGAAGTTTTAGGACCTCACTCCGAACAACGTCTTTCATGATTGGGTTCAATCGCCTTTGAGCATCAACAGTAGGCTTGCTGTCTTCTTCCAGTAAGATACGATGCATGCAAATTGATGGACTAAGGCCTTTGATGTCGGCTATTGTCCACCCAATTGCCTCTTTGTATTTGCGTAGGATTCTGAGTAGCTTGTCTTCCTCTAGGTCGGTGAGGTCTGCTGCAATGATCACGGGCAGAGTTTCTTGGTCGCCAAGGTGTGCATATTTGAGATGGGCTGGAAGGGGCTTCTTTTCCAGCTGAGGGGCTATCTCCATGGAAGGCTGTTGTGGCGTCTTTGGGGGCCCAAGTGTTTCAATCTGAGGTCGCCACTGTGGATAGGGTGGTCGGTTGCTATCTAGTGCCGCCATTAGTTCTGCAATATCTTCCTCATTTTGGCAGAGGATGGGATCAATGAGTGCTGCCTCTAGAGGGTCGGTATAGAGCAATTGTCTTTGTGCCATGCAGGTTACTTCCTCCAAAACTTCAATTCTGCTACACTCTGAAATTTCAGGGGGTCTTTTAGCCATGTCAAACAGGTTTAATACCACAATTTCATCTTACACACGGAATGTAAGAGTGCCAGCTTCTACGTCTATAAGTGTGCGGGTTGTAGCCATGAAGGGTCGGCCAAGGATTAGGGGTGTCTCTTTGTCTTCCACCATGTCGAGTACCACAAAATCGATGGGTAGATATACTTTATCCACCTTGATGATGAGATCTTCAATGATGCCCTTGGGGTAAGTGAGGGATCGGTCAGCCAACTGGAGAACCATTGGTGTAGGCCTGAGCTTTCCTGCTCCTAATCGCTTAAATATTGAGTAGGGCATAAGGTTGATGCTTGATCCGAGATCTATTAGAGATTGCTGAAATTCGGAATTCCCTATTGTGCAGGAAATAGTAAAGTTGCCCGGGTCTTTTTCTTTGGCGGTAGTTTGTGTAGAAGGGCTGCACTACATTGTTCTGTCAAAATCACTTTTTCCAAGTCCGAATTTTTTTTCTTATTGGCGCATACCTCCTTTAAAAATTTTGCATAGGAAGGGATGTGCTTTATAGCATCCAATAGAGGTAGATTGATATGGACCTTGGCTATGTCTGCATGAAGTCAATGGTCTGTTGGTCTTTGTTTGAGCGGCGCTGCTGCCTTTGTGGGAATGGCAGTGGCGGGGTGTAGGCAGGGGCGTTGGATGGAGCAAACTGAATTTGTGGGGTAAATAATTCAACCTGAGGTTCAGGTTCAATATTTGACTCGGTAGTATTATTTTCTGATTAGGTTGACTTTGATGCCTCCCGATTGTCATAACTTTTTCCCCCTCGTAAAGTCCTTACCATCTTGCAGTGCTCGGCTCCTCTCGGGTTTGGTATAGGTTGACTAGGAAAACCCCCTTTATCCCTTTCAGAAATTTCTTGGGCCAGTTGGCTAACTTGCTGCTCCAAGTTTTTAATTGATGCTTGGGTGTTTTGTTGATTCTGGGTAGAGATCTCAATAAACCTGGTAAGCTGCTCTTCTACACTCAATTGGCGTGGTGCGGCCGGTTGGGTCTGATTGTTGAGTGGCTATTGATAATTCTGCTGATAATTGGGCCGGACCTGGTGTTGTCCATTCCACCCAAAATTTGTATTATTTTTCCATCCAGAATTATATGTATTGGGGTAGGCATCATTACGGGGTCTTGGGAAGGAACTCATGCCATTTACTTGTTCTTGGACAAGGTCGGGATACCCATCCTTCTGAGGACATTGGAGGACATTATGTGTAGGGTCCTCACATATGGCGCAAACCTGTGTTGTCTTTGGGGCAGCAGTGGTGAGCATCAAACTGTTGATCTTCTTTTCCAATTGGGTGATTTGTGCTGCAATATTAGGGGTACCATGTCCTTGCGCTACATCATAGACGTGTCCCCTTGTATGAGAGCCGTCATCCGTCCATTGTTGAGACTCGTTAGCCATTAGCTCAAATATTTCAAATGCTTCATGAGCTGTTTTGGATATGAGAGAACCACCTGCGGATGCGTTGACGTAACTTTTGGTGATGTGGTTGAGTCCATCATAAAAGATGTTCATCTGCATGTCTGAATCCAATCCATGGTGGGGGCAACGCATATACAGGTCATTGTACCTCTCCCAAGTATCATGAAACGACTCGTTAGATTTCTGGGCAAAGGCTAGTATTTCTTTCTTCAAAGCGAGAGTCTTGGATGATGGGTAGAATTTGTTTAGAAACCTTGTCTGTAAGTGTTCCCACGTTGTTATGCTCCCTGGAGGTAATGAATGTAGCCAAGCCCGAGCTTTATCCTTCAAGGTGTAAGGAAAAAGCCTTAATTTAATTGCCTCATTTGAAATTCCCCGAACAATGATGTTGTCACACCCTGACAAGAATTCAGATATGTGCATGTTTGGATCACTATTTGGGAGTCCATGAAAAGTGGGTAGAAGCTCAAGCATGTGATGCCTGATCTCAAAAGTGACTTCGTCCTGTACCTCGGGGTACACGATGCATTGTGGGGTTCCATTCCCACGTGCTGCAAGGCTTTTGCTAAGCGGTGCGCCGACTGCAGGTATTGTTAATGCCATTGGTGCGGGCAGTATGTTGTCTATCTCGGTGAACAAATCTGCAAGGAAAATGCCTTGGAGTGTGAACCTTGCGTTAATTGCTTGTAGTTGTCTTCTTCTTCTTGCAGTTCTTTCAGGTTCAGGGTCGAATTGTGCTAGAATCGGGTTCGTAGATCCTGTAGCAATAACCATGCACAATTAGATAGTCCTGCAAGTGTAGAGACCTGTGCATAAATGTTGATTTGGAGAAGTAGAGAAAAAAATTGAAAACAAATAATTAACTAAAACTAAATTAAAATAAGAGTAATCGGCACAGTCCCCGGCAACGGCGCCAATTTCTTGATAGGATTTTTCCCACCTGTAAAACAATGGTTAAAATCACACAAATAATACCTGCAAGAGTACAGGGCTGTAGTAGTATAGCACTGGAAGCAGGGTCGATTTCCTCAGGGACTGAAATGGATAATTCTTATTTTTGGAATTCACTCTTAATTAATAATAAAATAATTGCAATAAGTTTGGTGACTGAATAAAAATTAAGTAAACAATTTAAACAAGTACTAGGGTTCAACCTTCACCATTAACAATCATATGTGACTTAGAAAATAATCTATGAATCAATACATGCAACTTTGAAGGTTAGATTTTTCGAAAGCATATTTTCCTCGTGGGCATTCAAGTAAAAACGTATACCTAACATGCGATTAGTCTATGGCATTTAGATCTAATTCTACATGCAAGATTCATTAAGTTCATGAAAATCTTTTATAACCATGCAATCTCTTAGTTATGACATTTAACCTAGATGTATTACAATCCTTAATCACAAGAAGCTAATCCCAATTTTTAGGTGGGCATTCCTATAAAATTGCATCAAATAACTTGTCTAAATATCCTAAGGGTGATCAAGCATTAAGACATAAAGATAGTTTTAAACAGTGATTAAAGATTCAAAGCATGCATATACGACAACATAGAAAAAGGATAAATCACATAATCATGTTAAGACTTAGGTCTAAACCTAGTGAGAAAATTAACTACTCATGCTCATAATGAATAGAAATAATTTCATTAAAATTGAAGTTAAGAGAACAAACAGTTTGTAGAACAAGGGTAGCCGAAATCCCAGCTTTGCCGTGCTCTTAGATGGAGAATTGTAATCTGAATTCTGGTCTCCTCAAATCTAAGCCAAGCTTGGGTATTTATAAGGAAAGATTGCTAATCCTACTTTGAAAATGAGTAAAATAAAAAATAAGAAAATCTAATTCCTAGTTTGAACATAAATAGGAAAGCATATGCCTTCTCCTACTTAAATTGGGATTTTATTGATATACTTCCTTCTTTTGCTCCAAAAACTCCTTTTAGAATAAATCTGTCAATATAATAAATTCGAGTATCAATTCCTCTCAAAATAATAATAATAATAAATAATTAAATATATGGGAAATACAAGTATATTTTTGACTCATAAGATTCTCTGAAATATTCGATAGCCATGGGATAGATCCTTGAGAAACCAGTGGCATTTGCAATTTTTCTATGGTGTCATCTTCAAAACTAAAACATGACAAAGAATTCTTCTTTCGATGATACCAATAAATCCCATTATTCCAGTGAACCCCATTGCTAAAGTCCACATCATAAGGCACAATGAACGGCCCCTTGGAGCAGGATCTCCAAGAATCAGTCTTAGAGGAGTAAATATCGATATTGATCAGCTGGTTCAACTCTGACCTAGATGCTTCAGTGACGAAAATCAATTGGAAAGAAAGTGACTTTAAAGGATCAAAAGACAAATTAACACACATAAATCTCTTGCCGGTTGAGCTATCAAGAACCCGAAGTCTTCGGGATTTACCAGAAGCAGAATTGCAGACATAATAAGAACACAATTGAGGGGAATCCATGTGAGGCTGAGAATAGCACAATAACCCATTGCAGAAATGATGAATTTCAATTTTGGGGATTTTCAGAAATTCCGGGTCTTTACCAATTTTGTGAAAGCCTCCCAGGGAAACGAAATAAAATTTTGGGTTTGAACCGGAATATTGTTCTGGACGACCACTCAACAACAAACCCAATCGAGGGTTTGGGTTTCTTTTGGCATGATCGGTAATAAATGGAGGGTGAGTGATGATCGAGTACCATTGTTTTGAGACGCATTTGAATCGGAAAAGGGGCTTTCCTGGGAGGCGCGTCAAAATCTCGACCAAGAGGTCAACTGAGCTGGCCACTAATGAAGCTGCACCGGAATCGGTGGCTTTGAAGACTCTTTTTCTTGCTATGCTTCTCGCCTCCGGTGGCATTGTCGCCTTTGATTGACAACCTGGTGGAATTGGTTAGGAGTCAAACACCTAAGTAACGTAGAAATTAAGTACGAATACCTTTTTTCTTATTCGTATTCTTTTATTAGAATTAATTATATATTAATTTTTTTATAACTAACATTGAAACTACTCCATTTACCGATGACTCAATTCCATATCAGCATCTTAATTTTTTCTTTCTATATTACCCATACAATTGAAATTCATATCAATATATTATATTTTTCTTCCTATAATACCAATACATAAATAATGTGACATGTAATAAAGGTATATATAACTATCAATAAAAGAAAATCCATCAATGCAAACCTGGGCTTTTTAGCAGAGATTGCGACAACAAACACCACGGCGTCAGCCGCCGCCACCACCACATCAATTTCGAACACCACTGTGACCACCTTCTCGATCACCACGACAAGAAGAGTAAGGAGCTTCCGAAGGGTTTCTTGGCGGTGGTGGTGGGCCAGGGAGAGGAACAGCAGAGGCTTGTGATCCCCGTAGTGTAAGTACATCAACCACCCACTCTTCTTGGAACTGTTGAAGGAAGCCAAGGAAGAGTACGGCTTTGATCAACAAGGTCCGATCACCATCCCCTGCCACGTGGACGAGTTCTGCACCGTTCAAGCCATCATTGACAAAGAGACTTCAGTGCACCGCCACCACCATCACCACCATTGTGCCAAGCACTGAAAGAAAACATGGATTCAACAACTAAAAATTTGCAAGGACTGAAATTTCCTTGCCTATAATAACAATAGGCAACAACTAGAAAATGTTGTTGCTTAAGCTTCAATAATTCAGGAGCGGGATCCATTCCCCGCCTTCAATGTTTTTTAGTTGTTGCCAAAGCACCGAGTGCGAGAAATTTGGCGTCATAATGAAAAAATTTTAGGTAACAACGTGAGTAAGGGTTGCTTATTATTTAATGCAATAACAGAAAAGTGTTGCATATTTTGAAAGGCAACATCTTCTTTTATATAGGTAACAACTTGTAATACATAATAGGCAATGATTTATTTTTGTTGTCTGAAAGAAAAGTAACAAAAATTATGAAATAAAGCAACAACAAATGGGGGTATTTTGGGTATTTTAATTTGAGGTAAAATCTTTTAGTCATTTGCAGACTCAATTTTGGGGACTCAAGAACTTGCAGACGCGGACTCAAGAACGAGCAGAGGACTCACGACCGCATGGTATCCCTTTAATTTTTTAGCTTTGCAAACCCAAATTTCAAGCTGAAGAAGATGAAATCTCCCAGCTAATACCTTCTCTTCTCTCTTGCAATTCAGAAACCGAATTGAAATACCCAAATTTCAACCAGGTGGCCGATGGTCTGACTGAGTCTGGTACTGCTGCTGGTATCTCGGTTTGTTGTTCATTGCCCTTTTCTAGTTCTTGCTGCGTGTGGAGCATCCCTTGTATAGTTCTTAGCTGGTTTTGGTTTCTCTGGGCGCTACCCTTGTCTTGTTCTTCTCTACCGGCGGCATGAACTGCAAACCGACAAGGTACAGTTTAACCTTTTCTTCATAATTGTTTTATTTTTTTTAACGTTTTTTCTAATTATTTTTCATCTATTATCAAGCACTGTGGTCACCCCCTACTACCAATACCACCCATCAGCTGGTTTTGAAGCTCTCTGCTTGTTGAGGTAATTTCATTTTATTTTTTTAATTTATTGATCTTTTATCTTTTGAGAGGTGAATAAATTGCTATGGATAGGCTTTGCATCAAACTTTGTGAACACATCAGATAAAAACTTGGTTTTGTTTGTGAATTTTTATTTTTATTCTAGATGGAGAGGTTTAATCTGGTTCTTATTGGTTTTCAATTGCTATGGATAGGCTTCACATTACACTGTTTTTATACCAATTAATTCCCATGGTGCTATAGCACAAATCAGTACACTCGCGGCCTAGAGGCCAAATTGAGCTCAATGCTTCTTTCTCTTAACTTGATTTCAAGTTTTGAACTTTAAGAATCATACATACGTTTGGGTTCTCTGTTGCCATTTCTGGTATGGGTTTTCTGTGTACATGTGGTTTTTATGCATTTCTATTTGTTAATGGTAGACAAGCGTAAAGGGATGGATGTCTCATGAACCGGACTTACATCCATACTTTGTGCTCGGAGATTTGTGGGAATCTTTCAAGGAGTGGAGCGCTTACGGTGCGGGTGTCCCTGTTTTGTTAAATGAGAGTGACTCTGTTATCCAGTACTATGTTCCTTACTTGTCTGCTATTCAGCTTCATGTATGTTAGGAAGTATAAGTATAGATTGTTATAATTGTTAAAGTGTTTTGTAGATTAAGGTTAGGTTGCTGTAGTATATAAACAGCTAAGGTACAATACTAAAGGTGTGAGAGTCACTCTATTGTTTTGAGATTGCTTAATGAAGATTACCAAATTTACTCTCAAAACTTCCTCTCTTTTCCTTCTCTTATTTGACCCGTGAGTCTTTATCTTCACCTTCATTGAGTTTTCTATTTTCCATTGATACACTTCCCTTTGTTTTCAATTACCTAAATTCAATTCAATAAGGATCCATGATTTCTTTCATGGTATCAGAGCTGCGATGATGTCTGTGCTATGAATATTGGTCTGAGCTGAGTAGTGTGTAAATGAGCTGAGTTATCATGTCTGAGTTGAGTGATTGATTTTGGTCTGTGCTGGTGAATTCTGATATGAGATGAGCTGCTGCTGTTGTGTTTGCTCTTCAGTATGCTACTGTGTCTGCTCTGATAGTGATATTCAGGTGTTTGGGTCCTATGGCAATCCTGGTTATAGTGATGATTGTGAACAGATTTTCAGTCAAATGTTTATCAGGTTTCCTTATGTTGGCCACTGATCTTGTGTCTCCAAAGTGGGTGTTTTGCTGTGGTCTCTACTGATTTGCTGCAGAGGCTGTTTACTTGGCTGAGCTGCTATGTTGTGGTATGGCCTGCAATGGATCTTTTTATGCTGTTTCCTGGGTTTTGTGTATCTGATGTTGGCTCACACTGCTTGTTGATCAGATTGTATTGTGTTTCTATCTCAATCTCATGATGGAGCCTCTCCACATGAGCTTGAGGGGGGATGTTAGGAAGTATAAGTATAGATTGTTATAATTGTTAAGTTTTTTGTAGATTAAGGTTAGGTTGTTGTAGTATATAAACAGCTAAGGTACAATACTAAAGGTGTGAGAGTTGTTGATATGAATCCATTAATTATAATTGTAAATATATTTATCCTTTCCTAGATAGGAATCTATTGTAAAGACTATAAATACCTCTCTAAGTGGAGGAGAGCAATATACATAATATTCATAACCCTAAATTCTAGTTGGTATCAGAGCCATATAGTTTTTCGGTCGGTGAAGAACATAAACCCCTAATCCCTAATCCGAAAAAAAAAACAGAGCCGCATAACCTTACCAAGAACCAAACCCATACCAGGACTCGGACAAAGTCCATACCTGACCCGGACGAAGTCCATACTAGGACCGTTTTTTGGTTGTTCCAAGTTGACCAGTCGACGAACCCGTTAATTCCCAGCCGACGAACCCCGGACGAAGTCCATACTCGGACCCGAACATCTTTTTTCTGGTCGTTACAGACCCGGTCGAAGTGACGGATTCGGTCGTTACAGTCCATACCAGAATCCGTCAACTCCGTTTGTGCCTGTTTCTGCTCGGGGCTCGATGATACCGTCCGAATCCTGAGTACCCGACTCGACCGTCCGAATTCTGCCGCTTGCCTCCACGGCTTGTCTTCGCTCGCTTCAGCTTGTCTACGCTTGCCTCTGCTGCTATTTCTGTATTTATTTGGACTCGACCGTCCGAATTCTGCCGCTTGCCTCTGCTGCTTGTCTTTGCTCGCTTCAGCTTGAATTTTTAATCCTATTTTATATTCTGCAGCACTATTGTTCACTTAACCAATGGCTATTGGTGATGATTCTGGTGCTCTTATTGTGCCACCACACACTGTGAATGTGGCAACTCCAGAACCAATATCAATTCCATATAGTATCAAATTGGATGGTACTAATTTCACTTTATGATCACGGATGGTGACTATGTTTGCTTCTGCCAAAGGGAAGTTTGGATATCTTACTGGTACTGCAACACATCCCGATGAAAGGGCAGAAACCTATGATAGGTGGGTGATGGAGGATGCAATTGTGAGAAGTTGGCTTATCAGTTCCATGGAAGCAAATGTGATTAATTTGTTTATTCTTTTGCCTACTGCAAAAGAGATTTGGTATGCTGCCAAAGCAACTTATTATGAAGGTGCTGATAAATCAATTCTTTATGATTTATCTCGTTGAGCCATGTGCACAAAACAAGCTGGGAGACCTATTTCTGTGTACCATTATGATCTTAAGACAATTTGCCAGGAGATTGATCATCGGAGACCTACGCGTTTCCGTCAAGCATATGCATTCAAGATTTGGAAGGAAGATCTGGATGAGGAGCGATTTTATCTTTTCCTTGCAGGTCTAGATGATGTTTATGATAATATTAGAGTAGAGATTCTTTGTACTATCCCCTTTCCTGGACCTGAGGGTGCTTATGCTATTGTGCGGAGCGAGGAACAACACCGTACTACTATGTTGAGTCAGGGACACAGTTCTAACATGGCCATGGCAGTCAAGACCTTTGGCAATATGCCCTTCTCTCAACAGTCATCTCCGGCTCCGCACATGTCCTTTATGACTCCACCAATGCCTCCAGGTGGACAATGTACTTATTGTGGAAGTAAGAAACATTTGGTGGATACTTGCTTCCAGAAGAATGGTTATCCTGAGTGGTGGGAAACTCATAAAGAACGTTTGAAGGCTAAAAAGAAGAGAGACACACCAACCGGGAAAGCAGCGCTGGCAGTCCCAGTGGCAGGCCCACCAACCTTTGCCATGATAGGGGTTTCCGCACCAGTCGCTCTTTCAAAACCTGGTGTGACACCAGCTAGTTATTCTCACTCAATGGTAGATTCTACCCTCCTTCAGCAGTCAGGTAATATTGAGCTTGTTTTCCTTGCTACTAATTCTGGAAAAGATCCTGGTTGGATCCTTGATTCAGGTGCTACGAATCATATGACTTTTGATGCTTCTATATTACGAGATAATTGTTTGCCTGCATGTTCTACTATTGCAAATGCCAATGGTGTGCCATATCCTGTTACTGGAGCAGGGATGGTTGATTTGACTCCATCCCTATCTTTAGATCATACACTGTTGATTCCCACTCTTTCAAACAATCTCTTGTTAGTACCACAAGTCACTACCCAATTAAATTGTTTGGTATTAATCTATCCCTCTTTCTGTCTTCTTCAGGATCTCAGCAGCGGGGAGATAATTGGGCGTGGTACTAAGAGATAAGGTCTTTATTATGTGGATGATGTATGTGTGGGGCGCTCTTTATCTGCTCAGGGCTCATCTCGTGCTCATGAAGATCACATTCGCTTATGGCATCACTGGTTGGGTTATGTTTCTTTTGGATATTTAGAGCATTTATTTCCAGTTTTATTTTCAACATATAAACCTTCGGATTTTCAGTGTGATGTTTGCATTTTGGCAAAGAGTCACCGTGCTACTTATCATGATAGCACAAATAAAAGATTTGTTCCATTTGCCTTGGTACACTCGGATATTTGGGGTCATGCTCCTATTACTACTACTTCAGGATTCCGTTGGTTTGTTATTTTTGTTGATAATTGCACTCACATGACTTGGTTATATTTGATGCGCAATAAAAATGAAGTGGCTGATTGTTTTCGTACTTTTCATAAAATGGTTCAAACCCAATTCTCTGCTACATTGAAAGTTCTTTGTTCTGATAATGGTGGCGAATTTGTTAATCAGACTTTGCAGGGTTATTTTAAGGAACATGGCATCATTCATGAAACTACTTGTCCATATACACCACAACAGAATGGTGTGGCCGAACGAAAGAATAGACAGATTTTGGAAATTGCCCGAGCTAGTCTAATTGGGGCACACATGCATCCACGGTTTTGGGAGGAGGCTATCACTACTGCCGTTTATCTTCTCAACCGTGTTCCTACTAGGGTGTTGAAATTTCAGACGCCATTGGATAAGCTAGCATCTTATGCCCCTCTTCCATCCCATCTTACGCTTTCTCCACGGGTTTTTGGTTGTGTTGCTTTTGTGCATCTCCCTAAACATCAACGTACTAAATTTGACCCTTGTGCTCTCCGGTGTAGCTTTGTTGGCTATCATCCATATCAGAAGGGTTACAGGTGCTATCATCATTCTTCCCGTAAATTTTATGTTACCATGGATGTCACTTTCTCGGAGTATGAGATGTTTTTTGCATCACCCGTCCCTAATTCTCCTCTTCTAGGTGAGCCTACTATTGAAGAGGTGAATTGGAGTGAATTGTTCCAAGATAATATTGAGTTGAATTGGGAAATGACACCGGTTTATACTGTTATAGCACCAAATGAAGCTTCCGTTGTAACACCGGTTACCGTTTCTACAATAGCCAATTCTGAGACCGGATCCCCTCTCTCTACTTCATCAACAGTACCCACTACCAATTCTCCTCCTGCAGATCTTCCTGAGGTAAGTATAGACTCTGTGATTAATACTAACAATACTTGTGAACCTGTTGAGCCTGACAGGTATCATTTGCCACCAAGGAGTAATCGGGGGGGGGGGGGGGGGGGGGGGGGGGGTCCCACTCGATAGATATACACCAGACACTATGAAAAAGGTGAAGTACCCTATTGCCCATTATGTCTCCACTCATCGCTTGTCAGAAGCTTGCCAGACATTCGTTAGTCATATGTCTGCAGTGACTATTCCTACTAAGGTACAAGAGGCATTGTCTGATCCAAAATGGGCTAGGGCAATGATGGAGGAGATGACAGCACTTGAAAAGAATCGAACATGGGATTTAGTACCTTTGCCAGAGGGGAAGAAGCCTGTTGGATGCAGATGGGTATATACAATCAAGCATAAGCCAGATGGTTCCATTGACAGGTACAAAGCTCGACTTGTTGCTAGAGGTTTTACTCAGACCTATGGAATTGATTATCAAGAAACCTTTGCTTCTGTGGCAAAAATCAATACTATTCGAGTGTTGATATCCTTAGCTGCAAATTTTGATTGGCCCTTACAGCAGTATGATGTTAAAAATGCCTTCTTGCATGGAGATTTACAGGAAGAAGTCTATATGTCATTATCGCAAGGATATATAGCTCCTCATGATTCAGGTATTGTTTGTAAACTGCAGAAGGCGCTATATGGTCTGAAGCAATCTCCACGTGCTTGGTTTGGAAGATTCCGACTTGCTATGAAAAAGTATGGATATGAACAGAGCAATGCTGATCACACCTTGTTTCTAAAGAGGGTGGGTAGTAAATTAACAACACTTATTATTTATGTTGATGATATGCTGGTAACTGGGAGTGACTCTGAAGAGATGGGAAAAATAAAAGAATATTTGTACTCTGAATTCGACATGAAGGATATGGGTGGTCTCAAGTATTTTTTGGGTATTGAAGTTACCCGTTCCAAATGTGGTATCTTCTTGTCTCAGCGGAAGTATGTCTTAGATTTACTAAAGGAAACTGGAATGCTTGGGTGTCAACCAATTGGAACTCCTATTGAACAGAATCATGGTCTGGAAGAATGCTCTGATCAAATTCCAGCTAATAAAGGACGATATCAGAGGTTAGTTGGACGGTTGATTTATTTGTCTCATACTAGACCTGATATTGTATATGTTGTTAGTGTTGTGAGCCGCTTTATGCATAACCCGGGTGCGCACCACATGGACGCTGTGTTGAGAATTCTGAGGTATCTGAAATCTGCATCAGGAAAAGGGTTGTTGTTCTCAAACCATGGGCATTCAGATGTTCTAGGGTATACAGATTCTGATTGGGGGGCTAAGGGAGAAAGAAGAAGGTCAACTTCTAGCTATTTTACTTTTGTCGGAGGTAACTTAGTTACTTGGAAAAGTAAGAAGCAGAAACTTGTATCTCTATCAAGTGCAGAAGCAGAATACCGAGCAATGGTGAAAGGTATCTGTGAGTTATTGTGGTTGAAAAGGCTTATGGGGGAGTTAGGATTTCCTACGGACAAACCAATGAAATTATATTGTGATAATCAGTTAGCGATTAAGATTGCTGAGAACCCAGTACAACATGATCGAACGAAGCATGTAGAAATTGACAGGAATTTTATTTATGAGAAATTGGAGGCGAGGATAGTTGAAGTACCGTATGTTGGCACTGCAGAACAACTGGCAGATGTGTTGACTAAGGCTGTGTGTAATTCAGTTTTTAACTATTCACTTGTCAAGCTGGGCATTCGTGATATCTATACACCACCTTGAGGGGGAGTGTTGATATGAATCCATTAATTATAATTGTAAATATATTTATCATTTCCTAGATAGGATCTATTGCAAAGACTATAAATACCTCTCTAAGTGGAGGAGAGCAATATACATAATATTCATAACCCTAAATTCTAGTAGAGTTACTCTATTGTTTTGAGATTGCTTAATGAAAATTACCAAATTTACTCTCAAAATTTCCTCTCTTTTCCTTCTCTTATTTGACCCTTGAGTCTTTATCTTCACCTTCACTGAGTTTTCTGTTTTCCATTGATACACTTCCTTTTGTTTTCAATTACCAAAATTCAATTCAATAAGGATCCATGATTTCTTTCAATGTAGACCCATCAAAGCCCTCCACAAGGATAAGGTGAGCACTAAATTGAATACAACACTTTCATGTCCTCATTTACTAGCCCGTTCACTTTATATTAAAAACTGTTTTATGAAATCTATTGATTCTTTAAATGGATTGGTCAAGGCGATTGCAGATACAATTTTTTTTCCACTTGTAGTTGCGGATTGCCCTAAATGAGGATAGGAACCATCTTTATCAAACTCTGTAGGGAAATAGATGTGTTCGTAGGCAGTGGGTAAGTTATACTGTGAAAGTCGGTTGAGAATACGAATTAGAAAAGTGGATTGGGGTTGATCTTGTCGGAATGTGAGGCAGCTTTTACCATTATAAGCAGTGGATGACAAATTCTTTGATATAAGGCATGGCAGTGTGCTTGAGTATTACTTACTTTGTGGTGTGACATGTCAGACATGATTTTGGGGTTGATTAATTAGACTCTGTTAATTTTTTGAAACATGGTTTTGGGGTTGATTAATTAGACTCTGTTAATTTTTTGATACATGGTTTTGGGGTTGATTAACTAGACTCTGTTAATTTTTTGAAACATGGTTTTTGGGTTGATTATGTTTTTATGTGGTTGTGTAAATTATGTTCTTCAAAAGCTTAGCCTGTTTATCTTGTTTTTTGTTAATTCTTCATAGTTGATGCCATATATGTTATGGAGCTTGGTTATGTAAATGTTTGGGTTTGAATGTTTGGTTGCTAATTTGTTAGTGTGTTTTGGGCACTTTTATTTGATGAAAGGTTGACCTCATCCTTAGTTTGGAAGTCAAATATGGATAGACAATGGATTTGTAGTCGTAATCGGCTAAGTGATGAGTATTCTGATGGGGTTCACTCATTCCTTCAAATTGCAAGTCACCATGTCAATGACAAGAATGAGACATTATGTCCCTGCAAGAATTGCCAAAATTTATATTGGCACTCTTTGGAGGTAGTTTATATTCACTTGTTCCAGTATGGGATGTCTATAACTTATGATACATGGATATATCATGGAGAACATATGAGTAGTCAATCAAACACTGCCGAAGATGATATACGTGTCAATGAATCATCTTCTAACTTGTGTGATATGATCGACGATGTCTTTCATAGAGTAGATGTCGACGAAGACGCATTAATGGATGACACTTATACCATGGGGGAAGAACAGAATGAAGGGGGTTCTGAAGAAACCAATGATCATAGGATAGATGTGGACAACTATGAGAGGTTACTTTCTGATGCTCAACGGCCTCCTTACCCTAGATGCATTGAGTATACAGTTTTGACGGCTGTTGTGGAGTGGCTTCACTTAAAAGTTGATAGTCAATGGATCAACAAGTCATTTAACAAAATGCTAGAAATTCAGAGGCGGATGTGTCCCAAACCGAATAATGTTCCTGAATCATATCACGAATGCAAGAAGTTGTTGAAAGGTCTTGGGTTGGGAGTTGAAAGTCATGTAAGAACGACTGTATGCTATTTTATAAGGAGCATGAAAAGAAGGACAAATGTCTTGTGTGTGATGAGCCCCGTTATGCATCATTTTGATGTCTTTATATGCCTCTCTTACATGTCTTTTGAATGATTTTGTGCCATCAATAGTAGAAAATGATCAATCTTGTGAGACTTGTGCAGATTTGGAAAGATAGGTAAATTCTGAGAAGAACGCGAAAAGAATGACTCAAATCGGAGTTCAGATGAAGGAGATGTCTTCATTTCAATATCAGGTCCTGAACTGGGTCCTGAGTGCGCCAGTGCGCCTATTTTGAGTCCTTAACCAAGTACCTCAGATCATGCCATCCGGGTCCCAAATATGTGTCTCATGACATTAAGTTCATGTCCTAGAAGTGCCAAGCTCATGCCAGGACATGTCGAGTACATGTCCCAAGAACTTCCCATCCGAGCCCAGCCTCTGTGCCTAAACCCTAGTTCATGTTCCGCCAGCGGTGGATCAAAGTTCCTCCTCTGCGCTAAGCCTAACAACATGTGCGCCTAGCCTGAGTGAAGATGTGCTTCTACTATGCTCATGGTGTGCCTCAAAAGCGCAGTCCCAGACCCCTATGACGAAGACATTCCAAAGACCACGGGAAGACCGCGGGCTGCCCGCGGCCAGCTTGTGTTCCCACTGGCCAGCTTGCATTCACACTCCTAACCGTGTTTTGATTGGTTCAAATAGATTTTAAGGACTTTGTAATTAATTAGAAGTACAATAACTATTCTTGAACATTCTAGGCTAAGGTTTTACCAATCCTTATAGGACAAGGTTTTCCCTTTATATATAAAAGGGAGCCTTTGTTTAGTGTTTCACGAGGACCATATTTTGAGAGATAATATTTTACACACAGATTATTGGGCGTGGTGCTTGGAGAGGAAGGCTCTGCTGTGCCTGTTCTTCAACAATCTCTTATATACCCTTATTTTTATCATTGCAATTTAATTATGAATTCAATTATATCTGTTTTAATCCCAGTTATGCGTGAGTAGTTCTTGTTAGGATTAGGGATGCTTGAAGCCCTAACCATGTTAGTTTGTTAATTAGATTTTGGCTCTTGATTTTGATTGCTATGCATGCTGAATAACTCTGATTGCTGCTTTAACTGCCACTCCTTTATGCTTATGAGCTTTGCTACCTTGTTTGCATAAATTATTGATGGAATTGCTTGAGTGACCACTATATCATCTTGTAATTCATGAGCATCAAGAGGTTGAGGTTAAGAAACGATCTTGTAGTCGGAATTCACAACGCTCTAGGAATGCACATCACTTTTCTAGGCTAGTGTAGTGTCATTAAATTCTCTTTGTACTTCATGCATCATCTTAAACGGTAGGTGATAGACGTTCTAGAGTACACATCATGCTTAGAACATGCCAAGTAAGAGAGAATAATATATGTGGAGTGGGCCAACCATCGGGACCTTTGTATGGGCACTTAATTAAGAAGTTGCATAGTAATTAGGTCAATAAAATCTGGTTAAGGACTATAATTGGTTAGAGTGGATAGTAGGCCTTAATTCGTCATAGTTAATAGTCAATCAATCTATCATTCGTGCATTTTAATTTACTGTTTTACTTTCGTGCGTGTTTCTCAAAATCATAAACCCCCCTCCTTTGGCGCGTGTGTGTGTGTTTTTATTTAAGTTAACAAATCTGAACTTAATTGGGTTAATCGTTGAACAAGTCCTCGGGGGATCAACCTTTGCTTGTCATTATACTATCTCCATCGATTTTGTGCACTTGCAAAG
Source organism: Oemleria cerasiformis (assembly GCA_037349345.1). NCBI lineage: Eukaryota > Viridiplantae > Streptophyta > Magnoliopsida > Rosales > Rosaceae > Oemleria > Oemleria cerasiformis. The sequence goes on from JAZGTL010000010.1 coordinate 9,288,850, forward strand.
TTATACTTAGTAGAAATAAAGTTCATAATTATTGTGTTCAATATTTCTTCTATCGAGCCCCGTTATAAGCATTCTGATCGAAAGCAAAGAAAAAGAGTTACCCAAAAAGTGTTACGATACTTTCCACTGAAGCCGAGTTACAAAGATTGTTCATGTCCTGACATATTGCTAGTGCTATGTGGTGGCACAAAGAAAAACGGATAGAGGAATAAGGTGTTATGAGGTATCATGCGAACTCTATTTCTTAGAAAGAATTTGACAAAATGTATCCCGAATTTGCTCAAGATTCTCGAAATGTCATATTAGGTCTTGCAAGTGATGGCTTCAATCCTTTTGGGAATATGAGCACATCTTATAGTATGTGGCCTGCAGTAGTTGTACCTTACAATCTGCCTCCATAGATGTGCATGAAAAGACCATACACTATGATGTCCTTGTTGATTCCTGGTCCAAGCACCAGGTAAAGACCTTGATGTGTATTTAAGACCATTAATTGATGAACGGAAGGAATTATGGGAGGTTGGTGTTCAAACTTTTGATAAAGTTAGTGAGTCTTCTTTTAATATGCATGCAACTCTAATGTGGACAATCAATGACTTTCCAGCTTATGGAAATTTATCAAGTTGAAGTACTAAAGGTCATTTGGCATGCCCTGTGTGCAATAAAGATTCATCATCTACTGGCATAAGGAATAAGATCTAGGCTTATTACTCCAAATGCACCCAAAACAAGCCAGCGATTCTCAAATTGCACCAAGAACTGAAATTTGCCTCAGTTTACACCCAGAACAGCCATTCTGTTACTTCCGTTGCACCATCCGTCAGTCTCTGTTACTAACGTCGTTAAAAGTGGTGATGTGGCAGTAATATTACAAAATTTGTAGGGGCAATTAAGACATTTGTTATATTTTATCAAATTTTATATTAAAATTATTTTTTAAAAATTAAAACAAACCTAAAATTACCCAATACGTCCCCAACCCACCTTAGTCGGCAAACACCCACCGAAATCTTCCTCTTCCTCAACCTCGTCATCTGGGCTTTCCTGCTCAGCTAGTTCACACCCACCTCCTTCTTCCTCTTCCTCAACGTCGTCATCGGCACCACCACTGCCCACCAAGTTTGTCGAATGCAACAAAACCAGGGTGGACCCCGCACACGTTACACGGGGTTGAAATTGTTTCAACCCGGACGTCTCAGTACCCGCTAAGGCCCGAAGCAAACGGTCCCAGGATGCCCCCTGCAGCTGGACCTCCCGCCTCCTCCTCCTTTCTCATCCGGCTCCGTCTCCCGAGAAGCCCGACGTCATCATTTCAGGGACGGCGACGTCGTCGTCGTTTCAGGGGCGGCGACGTCGTCGTCACCGTTACCACAGCCGTCGAGTATCGGCAAGAGGACGGTGAAATCCGCCCCAAAGAAGGAGAGCACGGAAGGTCGGGACGGAGCGGCCAGGGACAATCGGAAGTGCCAGCATTGCTTGACGGACAAGACGCCACAGTGGCGAACGGGGCCGAAGGACCCGAAGACCCTGTGTAACGCGTACGGGGTCCGCTTCAAGTCCGGTCGGCTAGTGCCCGAGTACCGACCCACGGCGAGCCCGACTTTCGTCTGACGAAGCACTCCGGTCGGGTGCTTTTGGGGTGGACGGCGCCGTGTGCTTCTGGGGTGGTCAACGCCGGGTGCTTCAGGTGGGTGGGTGGGCAACGGGCACGGTCCAAAGAAGGAGACGAGGGTGGTCAGGTGGGTTGGGGACGTATTGGGTAATTTTAGGTTTGTTTTAATTTAAAAAAAATAATTTTAATATAAAATTTGATAAAATATAATAAATGTCTTAATTTCCCCTACAAATTTTGTAATATTACTGCCACATCAGCACTTTTAACGGCGTTAGTAACAGAGACTAGCGGATGGTGTAACGGAAGTAACGGAATGGCTGTTCTGGGTGCAAACTGAGGCAAATTTCAGTTCTTGGTGCAATTTGAGAATCGCTGACTTATTCTGGGTGCATATGAAGTAATAAGCCTAAGATCTATTATACGGGACATCGTCGATACTTACCTATGGATCATTCATTTAGAAAAAGTCTACTCTTTAATGGAAAGACAGAGAACATACCTCCTCTTAAGGGAATTTTCTGGAGATGACTTGCTTGAGCAATTGGATCTTATATTACCCTCTAAGCCCGGTAAGGATCCTAAGAATAAGAAGAAAAGCAGAAAAGCTTTTGAACTAAATTGGACAAAGAAAAGTATTTTTTTTGAGCTTGATTACTGGTCTAAGTGGAAAATTAGACACAATCTAGATGTTATGCACATTGAAAAAAATATATGTGATAACATTGTAGGAACATTACTGAGCTTCGAGGGTAAATCTAAGGATACTCACAAGGCGAGGTTAGATCTGAAAGACATGAAAATTAGGAACAAGCTGTGGATGAAGCAAGCGGCGGATAAGAATGGTAAGATGGAAAAACCTAAGGCAGAATATGTGTTCAAACCTACTGATCGTAGAGATTTCTGCCATTTCCTAAAATCAGTGAAATTTCCAGATGGGTATGCATCTAATATAGCACAGAAGGTGAATGTTGAAGAGGGGACTATCTCATGTTTAAAGAGCCATGATTGCCATGTGTTGTTGCAAAGACTTCTACCGGTTGGAATTCGAAAGAAGTTAAAAAATTCAATATACACCCCACTAGTGGAGTTATCAAGTTTCTTTCAACAAATATGTGCAAAGACATTGAGAGTTGTAGATCTAGAAAGATTGGAAGAAAGCATTGTGATGACTCTATGCAAGTTGGAGAAAATATTTCCACCGGCCTTCTTTGATGTCATGGTTCACTTAGCCGTGCATCTACCTCAAGAGGCTAAACTTGCTGGACCAGTGGGATTTAGTTGGATGTATCCAATTGAGAGGTAAGTTTTTATTATTCTTTTAATTCTGAATTTCCTTTTCAATTATTTTTTTTAACCTTTGTCTTTTTGTTTTTGGAGCTGAATTGCCTTTTTGGTTTGTAACCTTTGTCTACCCTACTGTTAATCTTATTCACAAATTTAACTAGCATTACATGATGTGATCCTATTGGTTGTCAGGAGTAATGAGAATGGTTAGGACTGGTATTACTGTTAGAAGCATGTGTGCTGTGGTATAAGTTGTTAGAATTGGTTATTGGTTAGTTAGTTCTGTTACACTGAGTTATCCCATGAGTGAGGGTATATAATGTATTATTAGAGTACTAGTGTAGTGTGAAAATATAGAAAAGACTGTAGTGTGTTCAATACTGTGGTATAAAAGATTGAGTCTTGTGAGTTCTGCTAACCAGCCCCCTCCCTCACTGATTCATGTACTATCTATCCAGGGACGGTTTCCTTTACATTTGTAATCATGTGATTGGATGTTCCAAGTTTTGAATTGCTCGATGCTTGGTAATCATGTAATCATATATTAGACATTAAATTTTGAATTTCCTTTTATTTTCTTTTTAGGTTGTTAGGACATTATAAAAAATATGTCCGAAACAGACCTAGACCGGAAGGATCTATTGTATGGGCGTACATTGCTTATGAGTCTTTAACATTTTGTTCCATGTATTGAAGCAATGTTGAGACAGCTTTCTGTCGAGGAGAAAGAAACGATGATGGGGGTGAACCTGATGCAAAGTTATCGGTGTTTGCTCAAAATATTTGCGTAGATGAGGGGTAAGGACACTAATGATCCTCTCCAATAAGGAAAAATATATGGAAAAATATCGCACAACACAAAATAGTGGGGTAAGGACAGCAGGGTCGCATGATGGAGAAGGCTGTAATTTTTATGGAAGTTTGATTAGTGTTGTCAAAGTTCAATTCATACGGTTCAAAGTTATTCTCTTCAAATGTCAATGGTATAATACAAATCCCAAGAGGAAGGGAATTATCTATGATCATCAGCTAAATGTCAATGGTAAATGTACACTAATGATCCTTATGTTCTACCAACTCAAGCACATCAAGTATTCTATGTAGACGACCCAAAGTTGAGTCTGGGTGGGAAAGTTGTTCATCATAGACATCTTTGGGATGTTCCTCAGAGAGATGATGCTAATATTGATGATGGTGATGATGACGCGATAATGAAAGTGATGATGTAGATGATAATGAAGACATCAATATTGGGAATGATGATGGTGTTCATGAAGATGATGATGATCATGGTTCTGGCTCATCATTATGCACACATGATGAAGAACCAGAAACTATTGTTGTAGACCAATTTAGTTTAGAAAGAATCATACCCGATGCCACTGATTTTATTGATGATGATTATACGGATGAAGAAAATGTCTCCTCTGAGGAAGAGGAAGCCTATAGTGATTCAGAATGAATGTATTGTTGGTAAGGTGTGCAAAGTTCAAAGCTTAGATGACAAAATTTTGAAAAAAAACTGATTAAATCCGAAACTTCTTTTTTGAATTGTTTTATGATCTGTTTTTTCCTTATTTTATCCACATATTTATTAATATTCCAATGTAGATGGCAGGTCCACAACAACGAGGAAAAAAATTGAGGAAGCGCCCCGTAGACAAACAACTTCCAGATGTTACTCCTAGAGAAGAAGTACCTCTTGCTCAACCTGCTCGTCCAACTCAAGCTGCTCAAAAGAGGAAGCGCCCTGTAATGCCACCTCCTCCAGATATTACTCCACAAGAGGCTGTACCCCTCCCCAGCTCAGCTGGCTCAAAAGAGGTAGTACCACCACCTCCAGATGTTGATCCTCAAGTGGCAGTTCCCCATATAGATCATGCTTCCCCAAATCAGCTTCCTCCGTCAACTCAAACACCACCTCTTGAAGCAATTGTTGATCAATCTGTAGGTGAACAACCACCAGAAACTGATGAGACCTCAGGTACATATTTGTCTTGTTCTTACATAATATCTGTCAACTTTCCTATTATTTGTTAGACCATATCACTAATATAGATTGCAATCTATATTTAGGAACTCACTTTGACTTCCTTTTGTAGATACTTGTCATGAGGAACCTGAAAATAAGACAACACGTGGAAAATCATGTGGGAAAGCTCTGCATAATTGCCTGGAGACCAGTGGGGGAGGGAGGGTTAAATTGCCTTTTCACCCGGTACTACTAGTCCCAACAATGAAAAAATTATCAGCAATGTTTTCTAATGAGATAGGTTTCCAAGTGAGAACTCATGCACCAATATGTTATGATGGGTGGAGAAATGTTCCAAAGGCTGCCAAGAAGATATTGCTGGAGACTTTGCTGGTACTAAATTATTTTAATGTAATGAATCTCAATTTTATTATGATAATTTGAAGAATTTACTAACTCTAGCAATTAATTTGTGTTTAAGTTCGATTTGGACTTGAATGATCATATTGTTGTTGATTATATTGATGAAAAGATGAGCTCAGCATACACCCGTTTCAAACATAGGTTGCATGCTCACTATAAAAAGTATGGGACATCGGCACGAGGACGAGCTAAGTTGCCAATAGAAGACTTATGGAATTCCCGACCCGTCTCATTGGAAATGGCTTTGCAATATGTTTTGAGGATCCAGATTAAAAAGTCCAACTCTAGCTCTGTTTTTTATTTCTGTTTTTTTCATTGTATTGATTGGTTTTTGTTCTTATGTTGATAATGCAATGTATTTTCTCTTCTCAGGAAATCTGTGAGGCCAATGCAAACAATCGTGGGATGCAACAATATAGTCATAAAGGAGGTGCACAACCATTTATACAACATTTGAGAAAGAAAGCAAAGTGTTGTACAAATAGCAACCTAAAAATTACGCAACTATATGCACGTTTTAACTCGCAAGTGCACAAGATCAGACAAATAGTATAGAAAGCAAATACGAGATCATTCCCACGAGGACTGGATTAATATGTGTTTAAAATTGATTTTAAGATGATTTTGAAAACTGAAAATTTCGAAACAAAATATTAAAAAAAACAGCGTTTGATTAAAAATAGAATTGGATTGAGGTTAAAACAATGTGAGAAAACCAGTTAGGGATTCGATGTTCACCGCTAATCTTCTTCCTTAAGCAAACGATATGCACAATGCTACAAAACAGATTTTAGATGCTCATGTTTGTCAACCTAAAGACATGATATCTACTCTTTAAATTATTGATTTCCCTAAGCAACAAGTTAGGCATGGGTATCTACGCTAACTCTTTTAATTCATAAAGTGTTTAGCATGGTATCTACTAAGTTGTACTTTAAGAACGCATAACACAAAGGAAATCGACAAACACACAACTCCTAGAACATGGTATCTATTCTAGTATTCATGATGATTAATTTCAAGAACTTATAACTAGTTCTTTTGTTACTTTCACAGGCACAAGATTCGGTCATCTAAATTTACCTATGTAACAAACTCAATACACATCATGCATATGGTGATCAAACTTAACATAACGTATATAAAGAGTAAAATATAATTTGAAATTAATCAATTAAGCATCACAAAAGTAGTTTACAGCAAAGGCATATCGAAATCCTTAAAGAAACATGATTAGGACTTCAATCGAGCCCTAACTAAAGTACTTAGTTACCCATAATTTAAATAGACAGCAAGAACATACAAAACAGAAAATAAAATAAAAAAGGAAGAAGATAGCTCTTTGATGATGTGTTGGTCAGCCAGAGTGATTGGATGACGCCTTGATGTTCCTCCTTGCTTCCTAAGCCTTTTAGACCTTGGAATCTTGAAGGATGTAGCAGAATGGGATGGTGTGGCTAAGTCCTTGTGTGAGAGCTTCCAACGTTTCTGTAGTTTTTCTCGGGAGAAAAAGAGTTGTTTCTTCAAAAAGTCCTCTAGAGAGAGAGACGTTTCTGTCTTTTTGTGTGGGGGAATGACTCTTTGCTGGCTGCCTTTTTGTCTTCTTGTGCTTTTTCTTCTTGTCTCATGTATATGTCTGCCCCTTTGCTGCCCAAAATTGATGTGGGTGTTAATTTCCTTAATGAGGGAGAGAGACGTTACTGTTTGCATTCGCTGCTCAATCAATCCCCACGCTGTGGCTGCTCCTCTCCCTTTATTTTTTATTTTTATATCTTCCTTTTTCTGATTAAAATGCTTGCTCCCGTAACCCTAATAAACTAGGCCTCTAGTAGTCCAAGCCCGATAAGAATTAGAAAACTTGAAATAGAAGGAATGCTGAATTCCAGCTCAGCATGACCTTTCTGTACTAAAATGGCCATAACTCATTCTAGAAAACTCCAATTCACAAACCGTAAAATTCTCTAGAAACTAGACTTCCGTATCTTTCCAACGATATATGGCCCATCTGCTGGTTCTTCCCGAACAGATGCAGTTAATTTCGAGAAGTTGACACATCTACTGAAGTCTGTTTCAAAGTTTCCTCCTTAGATTTCCAAAACAACACTTATTAACTTCTTTTGTAACTTTGCTTCCAAAAATCCTACAAAACGCGAAAACAAACTAAGTATTAAGAAAATAGGAAACATGCTAAAAAAAGCATAGAAAACATAGGAAACATACTAAAAAAAGTATAAGAAAATAAGATAAAACGTCGCATAAATATGCTCCTATCACAAATGTAAATCTATCTAGAAATATGAACAAATATGTGTTCTGAAAAACAGAGGGGATGCTCTAAGTTTGTTCAAAATTCCTCCTCACTCTTTTTTTTCTTGATTTTATGGTTATAATTGTTACTCAAATGGATGGTTTTTATTGGTGAATTTCTTGTGATCAACATCATCAATGAGTAACTTCGTGTAGCCACCACCACATTGATGCATTCTACTCATGTTTCACAAAAAAATTGGAAGACTAGTGTCTTATCCTTGTTGCTGAATTCATTGAAATAGATAGTGATATGAAAAAATAGAGACTTAAGCCTACTGGGGAGAACATCGTTGTGGCAATGAACTGGAATTTATCAGTGTAATTTTATTTTTTTCCTGTGTTTCTTTGGCCGCTGGTTCCCAGCTGGTCTGCTGTCTCTGTTCGTGTTGTTGGCTAGCTGAGGGCTGCTGCCTGGTTGTTGGTTTCTCAGCAGGTTTTAGGTTTGTTTTTCTTGCCTGAATTTTTGGCAGCGTGTTGCTGGTGGCTCTGCTGGTTTCCCAGATGGTCTTCTCTGGGCTTTGCCCTGTTAATACACTTTTGATTGCAATCTATAAAAAAAAAATAGGGACTTAGACATGCAGCAGTATTTTATTTCCTTAATGACTTGTTAATTGTTCAACTGTGCTTCTGGGTCATTTTTTGTTTGATGAGCAAAGTTGTAGTTCTACTTGAGGACATTGAAGTCCTTCCCCCTAGATTATGTTATTTTAGGTCTTGTTTTAGTGATGGTCTTAATTTATGAGCAGTAGATACCTTCTCCAAATTCATAGTTAGAAGGTTTGATTGCCAAATTCATAAGTAGAAGGTTTGATTGCCAAATTCATAGTTAGAAGGCTTGATTGCCAAATTCATAGTTAGAAGGCTTGATTGTCAAATTCTTTTTGCTGGTATTTACAACACTGATGGCAGTAGATACTTAGACCAAATTCATAGTTAGAAGGTTTGATTGCCAAATGCAAATAAAAGATTGCAGCTCTTTATTTTTTCTGCAGTTGCTAGTTAGCTAGAAAGTTTGTAATAGGATAAAACTTCTCCAAGATTAAAACACGTCCTTCCTTGACTTCCACGAATTTTTCAATTGCCATTACAGCTCACTTGGTTTTTCTTTTTCTGATTTAAAGGATGGCAAGCTCCCATCTTTCATTGACAATTGGGGAGATCTACACCAAGCTAAAAACAAGCAATGGATCAATGAGGGAGCCAAGGCAAAACATGTAAGTCAACAATGAGCAAAATGAGCAAGAATGGACCATTTAATTTTACTTGTTTTCTGTTTCTGGAGGAATAATGCTGAAATAATGGTTGTGTTGAAATAATGCTGAAATACTTGAGGCTGATAGAGTTTGAGCACTGCAGTATGTTATGGGATCGATTATGGTAGTCTGATTGGTTGGGCGGTGTTACTGGTTTTTTGCTGTTTTTCTTCTGCTGGTGGCGTTTTATTACTGCTGCTGGATTTTATCTGCTATTTTTGCTGTTTTTCTTCTGCTGGTGGAGTTTTCTAGCTGCTGCTGGTTTTCTTTCTTCTGTTTTGCTGTTGGTTTTCTACTGTTGGTGTTCTCTTGCTGCTGCGTTTTTGTTCTGCTGTCTTGAAATAATGCTGAAACAATGAACAAAATGAACAAGAATGAGCAATAATGCTGAAATAATTGTTGTGTTTTTCGGTTTTATATTGTAGGAAAAAATGAGCAAAAAAGGGGATGAACTTAAAGCAATTTTAGTTCATGAGGCACCTGAAGGCACTCCACTTGATTCTATAGATTTTCCATTTGATTCAGAAGTTCAGATAATGGCAGAGGACCTTGGTAGGAAAGGTAGGACCGTTCGTGGCTTAGGTGCATTTCCTCGCATGGAAACATCAACATCTACACGTATTCAGAATTCTGGGCCTTCTATGGATCAATGGAATGCACTACAAGAACAATTCAACAAGATTGTAGGTGTTGTCGTCACTATTCAAAAGGAAAATGAACAATTAAAGACTGAGTTAGAGGCTATCAAAGGATCCCAAGGCAAAAATAGTGGGGAGTCCTTTGCACAACAACAACATCAAGAACACCCACTGAAAGATAATGCATTTGAGAACTTAGCACATGAAGATTTGGCTGAAGATTGTGAAGAAGAGTATGCATAATGTAGCTACCATCCGTTGAAGAATTAGCGGGTATTTTGCTAACCAAAGACCACTTCATTACGACTTTGTTTGTGCTAAACCCTTGAATGTTTTTTTTTTCTAAACACTAGGACTAGTGTTTCTTTTGGTTAACACCTACCTTAGGCATTGGCACCCATATATAGTGTTCAATCTTTTTTATTACTCTGTATAGGTAAAAAGGTTTGAACATTTTATGCTTACAATTACAATGTCTATTTTGATGTAATCTAACATGGTTGAAAACTTGATGAATGTGAAGAATGTCTTTGGTTATGTTATGGATTGATCTTTCATTAATTTAAATGTTCGACTTTATTGTTTTTTAGCAAAACATTTCGAAATCCAAATTTAAGCTTCCACAAAATTATATGAAGAAACAATATTTGACTCCTTCCCTTTGAGATCTACCAGGACAAGGAAGTTGTTGGCAAAGATTATGACCAACAACTTGGAAGGTTATTGCCAATGCATAAAGACAACGCCTTATTCTTGCCTTGCATTTGAGATCCGCAACAACTTACATGAGAGTTGTCAAAGATTATGAGCAACAACCTAGGCGTTCTTGGCTAAGAATATAGGCAACGACTTTAATTGCCTTGCATTTTTGTTTCGCAACAACCTTAGCGGTTCTTGCCTAAGACATAGGCAACAACTTGTAATTGCCTTGCGTTTTCATTTCGCAACAACTTTGAAATTTCGTTGCCTATTATATAAGAACATGACCATAGGGCAACGACGCTGGTAACAAAATTTATTTCTTGCCTATAATTTTAGGCTATGACTTTTGACTTTCAGAAACAACTCAAAGTTGTTGCTGAATCCATGTTTTCTTGTAATGAGGTTTTCTAGGGTTTGATTGCCTAAGCTTAATTGGAAACCCTAGGCAACTATATATATACTGGTATTAATTTGTTGTTAGTTGATAGAAGAAATATTGAACACAATAATTATGAACTTTATTTCTACTAAGTATAATTTTGCAAGTGCACAAAATCGATGGAGATAGTATAATGACAAGTAAAGGTTGATCCCTGGAGGACTTGTTCAACGATTAATCCAATTAAGTTCAGATTTGTTAACTTAAAGAAAAAAAAACACACACACACACACACACACACCAAGGAGGGGGTTTTAGGATTTTGAAAAACAGAATTCAAAACAGAATTTAAAAAATAAAAATGCAGAAAATAATAATGCAAGAATGATGGTTGATTGATTTTATGACTAAGGCGAATTAAGGCTTACTATCCACTCTAACCAATTATAGTTACTAATCAGATTTCTTTAACCTAATTACTATGCATTCTCTGAATTAGGTGCCCGTGCCTAGGTCCTAGCGTTGGTTCACTAAACACATCTTATTCCCTCTTACTTAGCATGTTCTAAATAGAGCATATGCCTAGAACGTCTATCACCCACCGTTTAAGATGATGCATGAAGTACAAAGAGAATTTAATGACACACACTAGCCTAGAAAAGTGACATGCAATCCTAGGTCGTCATGAGTTAAGATTGTAGGTAAGTGTCCCAAATACCCTCGATGCTACAAATCACAAGATGATATGACAATCACTCAAGCAATTACATCAATAATTATATGCAAACAATGTAGCTAATCTTATAGGCATAAATTAAGGTCATTAAGCATAGTAATCTAACTTATTCAGCATGCATAGCAATCATAATCAAGAGCCATAAATCTAATTAACGAACTAACATGGCTAGGGCTTCAAGCAGCCCTAATCCTAAAACGACTACTCACGCATAAGTGAAATTAAAGACATAATGTAAATTCTCATTTACAATTACAATGAAATAAAAGCTTAAAGTAAAGAACGATGATGAACAATGATGCACATCAAAGACACGACAAGGCCTTCCTCTCCAAGCTCCACGCACAACACTCTCAACTTTGGAAAAATAAAATTTGTTTGAATTTAAAACGGAATTACAAAGAGACTTTTGGGCTAGGGTTCTCAAAAGTCCCCCACCCGTGAGGTTAAGGCTCCTATTTATAGGGTGCCTAGTCCCCTAAAGTTTAGGAGACTAATCAAGATAGAAATCCAATTACAAACTGACTTAACATTGTTGTCCTAGTTAGGTTAGAAGAATAAAAAGCAATCCTTTTAGAACAAGGAGTATAACTTCTACACGGCACAGACTTAGAATCAGTCTTCTGAGCTTCCTTCCATGCCAAAGCATTGTCTGAGAACCTTCTAGGGCTGGTTGGACGTCAAGTAATGGACTGGGCCAAGCCTTGCACATTCAGAGCAGATCTGGACCTTAATTAGGCACTTTTGGGCCTTTTAAAGACTTGATAAAATGTGTGCATGTTCTGGGCCTTAGAAATTGAGTCTATCCATGTCCTGGACCTCCATATAGTCCACTTTGATGATTCATAACCCAGGCTCCTTCAAAAGACTGGTGGAAAGCAGATATCGTAAAACTGCGCCCTAACTAGGGCCCCGGGACTCGATGTGGACATGAGCGTGGCGTGATCTGGACATCACCCAATGCCTTCACTGGTAGTGCGCTTTTGAAGAACACATTTTGATTGTTAGAAGCGCACTAGGCCCTTAGTTGGTACCTTGGGACATGGCCTTCATCGCAGAGGTCTAAAAGAGTGCACCGTTGGGACATGGTTAGGGCGGGGACACGTCCTGGGTCTTGGCGGGGACACGTCCTGGGTCTCGAGTTGGGCGCACCAGGGACCTGGTCCTGGAACTCGATAGGGGCACGATTAGGGCGGGGAAATGCTGGGGACGCACCCGAGATATGTCCTGGGACTCGGTTTTCAACTGACGATAACTTCTTCGTTATAATTTCGAATTGAGTCCTTCTTTTTGCATTCTTCTCAAAATTTACCTATCTTTCCAAATCTGCACAAGTCTCACAAGATTGATCATTTTCTCCTATTGATGGCACGAAATCATTCAAAAGACATGTAAGAGCGGTACTTCAAGACATCGAAATGATGCTTAAATAATGACTGAACATTAGCTTTGTTGATGTTCATGGACGATTCTTGAAAAAACAAATCGATGGATCATAGTTTGTATAATTTTGGATGTATATTTTTCATCTTAATTCGATTCAAACCCAAAGTTCTCAAACCTTCAAAACCCTAACCTTAACCCAAAGCTATTCTATATCTTATTATATATTAGGGCCCGTTTGGATAGCTATGGATTTAGATTTGGATTTGGACCTCCAAATCCAAATTTAGTTGTTTGGATAAATATTAATGATGAGGATTTGAATTTGGCCCAAATCCATTTTGGATTTCATTTAACAAATTAAGGAGGGTGTATTGAATTCAGATTTATACAGATAATTGCAGAGTTTTTTGAATTGATTGAGTTTTAAAGATTTATTGATTTTCATAAATTTTTACAGATTTATTGATTTTCATAAATTTTTACAGAGTTAATAATGAAATTATATAGAGTTACAAGGCAGAATTTTGCAGAGTCATACTGAGTTTTATATAATATGATTGAGTTTTGTAGAAAATGATATTGAGATATATAATAACTTGATAGATATTTATTTGAAGAATTTTATAATTAAATCATAATTATTTTTTTACTAAAAATTCTCACTAAATTAAAATAAAATCATATAATACTACAAACATAATTATAAAAATATAAAACTTTTAACGATCAATAAGATTGAGAGGCATCATGTAATGCCTTTGAAATTTTTTTTTTTAATTTTTAATTTTTTTTTATTTTTTTCAAACAATAAATAAATTCATGTAAAATTTGTATTATTTAATTATTTATAATTTGTATTATTTAATTACTTATTGTTCCAATAGAGAGTAATATGTGATAATAGATATCGCTAGGAGACTTGAACTTTATTGAGTCTATTGAAAAATATAAAAACTACAAATAATATTGTTTAAACCTTGTATAAAATCTGTAGAAATCCTAGGGGAGGAGGCTAGAGAAATAAAAAACTTGCTAAAGCATAATTTACACTAAAATGTTTGTCAAACTCCATAAAACTCTACCATTTAATGAAGTCTACAACATTCATTGATATTTTCAATACACCTAACTTTTATGAAGTTATGAAATGTCATGATTGAATACACCTCAACTTTTAATGATTATATAATAAGGTTGATAATTTTTGACACGATTCGATACACGACTCGAAACCCACCCGAAATTTATCCGGGTCAACCCGCATGATTAAAATTTCGGGTCATTTTCGGGTCCACCCGTTATGACATGTTTAATAAACGGGTGGATTTTGGGTCAAGCTATTAACTAGTTTAATGAACTATTAACCCGTTTAATAAACGGGTAGATTTCAGGTCAACATGTTAACATGTATAATGACCTATATATATTAACCCGTTTAATAAACGTGTCAATCACTAACCCATATATCTACCTATTTACCTACCTATATACCTATTAAATCTTATAATTTAAATAGGTTAAACATATTAAATATGTTAAACGGGTTAAATAGGTCATAGGTTAATTAGGTTTCGAACACGACCTGTTTATTAAATGGGTTACACGTGTTACTTGGTTAATTAACAGGTTGAGTTCGAGCTGGACATTCTTGACACGATTATTAAAAGGGTCGGGTTCGGGTTGGGCATATTTGGGTAAAACAGAGTTCATGACACGACATGAACTCGACACGACACGACCCATTGCCAGCCCTACTATATAAATCTCTATAAAAATATAGATTGAATACCCCAAACTTTTACCAACTCTTTAAAAGCCTTAATTGAATACATCTGAACTTTCAGAGACATTTAAACTCTATGAAAATCTCAATTGAATACACCCCCTAAATCTAGGGATTTCAAATACCTATTGAAGCTAGGTATTTGTCAAATCCTTTCTTCCTCCCCATTCTATCTTCTTGTGGCCGACTGTGAAAATAACCCAGCCACCCATTCTGCCCCAATCTATCTCTCTACTCCCTCGATCTCCTCCATCGATATCCTCCTCTCCTCCATCTCCTTCGTTATTCTCCTCCATCTCCTCTGTCAATGTTCTCCGTTGATCTCCTCCATCGACTCCATCTTTATCCTTCCTCTCTCTTTCTCTAATCTTTCTCCTTCCTCTCTCTTTCTCTAATCTCTCTATATATCCTCCACATACAACCTCTCTTTCCTCTTCCATCTCTCTCTTTCCTCCGTCGATCTATTTTGGCTCTTTTGGGGCATGATGGAATTGGTGTTCTAAGACTGGCCGGTGGTGTTGCTCGTTTTGGCAACAGCGGGTGGTGGTGTTATTGGCAAGTGACGGTTGGTTGTGTTAATGGAACTAATGTTTGGTATGTTTCTGTGGGTTGGGCTTCGATCATGATTATAATTTTTGTGTTTTTTTTAATTTGAAATCCATTGTTGAAATATTGACATCAAATTCAGAAATTCAAACAGTTGAATTTTAAATGATTAGATTTCAAATTTCATTTCAAATCCAAATCCCTCAATCCAAACGGAGCCTATTTTTTTTTTTCCCCGGGGTTCTAGTACGTGTTTTGATGGTGCCTTGCAAGACAAGGCTAGCTTGCACTAATAATGAGCACTCGTAGCTTAATTATCAGATCAACACGCATTAACGTACAAGAGAATTATAATATATAACTAAACATATATTCCCCAACTTCATTAACAGGAAATTGAATTACACACAAATGAGATTCTAAGATAAAATATCTCATTTGCATAAATAGTTAAGAATATACTATATATATATAGAAGAGAACTCTGAATTATTTTTATTAATATCAATGTAAAAAGTTACCATAATAAGCTTAAGGGATCTTTTATACAAGCATAGAAATCTTAATATATAATAACCTAAGTATTACAATTAACTAGAAAACTTATTGACTATATGTGGAACCATAAATTATCCGAAAATTGTGGAGCTGCCACGTGGCCCATAATTTCTACAATGTCCAAATTACTCCTGGTAATGACATTAACGGCCCACAGACACCCACACATTAAATAATGTATTATCAGCTAAATATATTATTTAATCGGGTTAAGATCTCAATAATAATAATATTCTTCCTGAGAATTAATTATTATTATTATTATTATTATTCAATTAATGAGAATTAATTGTTATTAAAATTCAATTAATAAGAATTAATTATTAAAATTGAATTAATAAATAACATCTTTTATTAAAAGAATTATTTATCAACTACAAAATCTATTAACCAATCAGAACACTCCGTGACTCTCAAGGCTTCACTATAAATAGAGGTCCTCATCTCACTTCTAAGGTAACTCATTCCTCGCTTCTAAAGCTCTTTCATATTTCTCTCTTGAAACTAACTTCTTGATTAAACAACCCCATTGGGGCTTCAACCTTAACCTCGATTGTTTTTTGTTTG
This sequence comes from Oemleria cerasiformis, assembly GCA_037349345.1. Taxonomy (NCBI): domain Eukaryota; kingdom Viridiplantae; phylum Streptophyta; class Magnoliopsida; order Rosales; family Rosaceae; genus Oemleria; species Oemleria cerasiformis. The sequence goes on from JAZGTL010000010.1 coordinate 9,305,002, forward strand.
CTATTTGTAGGGATTGTGGAGACTTTTTTCAAGCGTGTTTGATTTAAGCTTCAATATTGACAAATAAGAAAAGTAAACTAAATCTCTAATATACAAATCAATTTTTCTAGAAAAAAAGCTTAAATTTCAACATAAACTACGTACATAAAAATTTACAATAATAAGCTTATAAGGGATCTTTTATACAGGCATATATAAAACTTAATAATAATAAGGTACGTTTTCTTCCACGATCTATTTCATGTCAACTCTAATATATATATATATATATATATATATATCAATTTTTAATGTGATTAATTACTGAAAAAAATTGGAAAAAAATTACTGAACTTGGATCCATAGTTCGATCTCTCCTACTTTCTTTATTTTCTTTTTAAATTTTCAAGTCTCGATAAACACCTATTGTTTTTCCATGATCAACTGGCCGGGGATCATTAATATATATTTCATTAGCCTATTTGTAAACCAGCTACCTAGATTCTATAGTCTTTCTTAATCAGTCTTTTAATTTGGATCTTACAATGTACCTAGGGATCATGCTTGGGCTGGGTCTTCTTTTTAATCAAAGTTTGCCAGTCTTTTAATTTGGATTCTATAAGAGCAATCTCTCCAGCTAAGCCCTAAATTTAAATTAAATCTTAGTTAAAATAGTTAGAAAATTATTTTAACAAACTGCTTTAAAAAAGTTTACTTAAGTGGTGTTCCATATTTTAACAAATATCAAATATTTTATTATTTATTTTAAACTAAACATTTAAATATCCTCAAGCTACCACTCTTTTAATTTTTTTTTTAATGAAATTCATTCAATTGTAAAGAGATATGGAATCCCTACTTTCTCTCTACTTTTTGTTAAATTTGGGGATTCAAAACTCTCAAAATAACAAAATTCTATAGTAGGTAGTGGGATAGCTATAGAGACTCTGCTGGAGTCTTTTTTTCTTTAAAATTCCCTAAACTAACTAAAAAAAATGTTTTAAGAACTCTGCTGGAGATGCTCTAATGCAGTTAAACCGCGCATCCCGTTCAAGAAAAATGGGATGCCAAGCAAAAAGCAAGAGAGGCTAGCTCGATTGCTTTAATGACCACTAAAACTTCAGCTTATTCAAATTGGAACTCAAAAGCTCCAATCACACAACAAGAGCATTGCTGAAAGGTAAAACATAATGTGACAAACTCTCCAAGAAACAGTACGTCATACTATTGAACATGAAAGGTTTGAAGCTCAGATACAGGCGTTGAAGGAGGGGAAGCTAGAAGCAGCATCGAACGAAGAGACAGTGAGGTAGAGCTGGTGAATGAGGCCTAAACTTTTCTGTAGAGAGTTGATAACCACGTTGAGGTTTTGCTTTGGATCATCTACTGCTGTTGCTCAAGCTGCTGTATCACTAGTTTGAGGGACCAAAATCCATCTAATTTTAACCCATTTAAAAAATACCCATATAGATACCCATGCCCATGAGTATTTATGCCCATCCATATCCAAGAACAATATATATATATATAACTAAAAATTCCCCAACTTCATTAACAGGAATTGAATTACACACGAATGGGATTCTAAGATAAAATATCTCATTTGCATAAATAGTTAAGAATATATATACTATAGAAGAGAACTCTGAATTATTTTTAATTATTAATATCAATGTAAAGCTATGATATAAGCTTAAGGGATCTTTTATACAAGCATAGAAAACCTAATAATAACCTAAGTACTACAAGTACTGGAAACCTTATTGACAAATAAGAAAAGTAAACTAAATCTCTAGTAAACAAATCAATTTTGATCCTAGAAAAAAAGCTTAATTATTTCAACATAAACTACGTAAAAATTTACGATAATAAGTTTAAGGGATCTTTTATATAGGCATATAAACTTATAAGAAGTTAATTAACTCTTACAAAACTTTATACAAAAACAAAATGAAATAACTCATTAAATTTTTTTATAAATTATTTTATTTTTTCTAGAATGTTCCATACATGGTTTACATCTTATTATATGCGAATTTTTTTAATTTTAATAAGATCTTCTTCACGGTCCAATAATGTAGGTATGTGGACCGAAATAACTCTTATAAGTAACTAGCTTAAAACTTATTGGTAAATAAGAAAAGAAAACCAAATCTCTAGCAGTAAACAAATAAATTAATCTTTCTAAAAACTAAGCTTTATTATTTTAGCATAAACTAATCTTACGAAAGAACTGAATTGCTACACAGCTACAGTTTACTCACATGTAAACAAAGAGAAGAGTATATAATTTAGATAATTTATAACAAATAGCTAATATGTTGAAGAATTAAAATAAAGAAATCAAGGCTGTTGACGGATAATTAATTAATAGATTGTTTTTTACACAAAATATTAATACATGAATTCACTGCTCAAATCAAAATAAAATCAAATGGAAGAGAGAGTTTGTATAAATGGAAATGCATTGGGAGCCCAGTATTTACAAGAAGGGTCAGAAGAACGGTCATAAGTAGGTTTAAAAAGCATGAGCTCCTTCAAGCTCCCATCTTCCAAATTGTAGGACACAAAAGTGTCATGCACAAATAGCACCACTTCTGATTCTCCTTCTCTTTCCCCTTCAACCACACTAAGAACATGAACGTGATTGAACTCAAACTCAAACCCTAAGGCATAAAGATTCACATGGTACCTCAGAGTCCAAGCCGAGTAATCTCCCTCCAATTCCCACACATCAAATGTCAGACCCGCATAGGACGATGACTTTGGTGTAATTATTAAATGCAGATGACCTCCAGACTCCCCAAAGTAACATATGTCTCCCAGTCCCACCTGAGACGTCGGCATCGGCATCGGCATTGGATTGAAGCACTCTTTTTCCAGATCAAAGTAAAGCGAGGTGGAGTCCACGCTGCACCAGTGAATTGCACGCCGACCAAAAACCGGGGAAGAAAAATAGAATGGTGTTCTGGGTGGATCGAAAGGTATTGCACTAGGGTTCCAACGGTCGGTTTCCGATTCATAAATACGAAGAAAATGACGAATGATTTTGTGAGACGTCTCGAAAGCACAAACTATTTTGAAGTGAGGAGAATGGGAAGGATCAAAAGCCAAAGTCAAGCTGTTTATGTGTATGCTGCCATAGGGAAAAAATTGGGCGGGAAAAGGAAGGGACTTGTGGTGCCTTGTGGTGGGGTTGCGGACAGAGAATCTGAAACAACTACGAGAGAATTGAGGAAAAATAAGTGGAACTCCTGGAGATTGATGGCATAAGATTGCAGGGAAGTGAAAACAAGTGTGTAGTAGTTGGGGGTCATTAATATGAGCCTGAACACTGCAACTATCACCGTAACCTCTAAGGTTGCATCCCCGATCATACTCGGCCTTGCCGGGAATACAAGATAGGAGCAAACCATTACAGGATTGGACAATTCCGATGGCGAAGGTGGAGGCCAGGTGATGAGTAGGGTTTTTGGGTTCTTTGAGAGGGAGGTACCGGAAAGCCGGGGTGGAGTATAAATTGTTTTGTAGGAGGAGGCCGGAGGTGGCTCGGTGGTGGCTCATGTGGGCGGTGTTGAATTGTGGGGAGGAAATCAGAGAGAGCCATTGCTTGGATATGGATTTGAAGCGGAGGAGAGATGCAGCGGGTAGCCGAGTCAGGATTTCGGATAAAAGATCTTCATTGTTGGCAATGGCCTCGGCCTCCATTGATGATGACGAGTTTGACATCTCACGGAAGAGAATACACAATAGCTTGCTTATCACTTTGCAAAAATCAATTAATAAGGAGAGGTAAAAGAAATAGAGTACAATAGGGAAATTAAGTTGATCCCTCTCCTCTCGCTAGTTATATTAGGATTAAATAATGTAACGATCCCTCTCCTCTCACTAGTTATATTAGGATTAAAGTATGTAATCTCGGTGTATAATACGTAGTATGTAATTATGTATAGGAGTCTGTCTAACTTTCTTGTCTTACGAGTAGGGGCCAACTTAGGGTTTGAAAGTACTTGTTTATCCAATGAACAAAGTCGGTTAGGACTCTTATTGATCCTCTCGATCTAGAAGCTTTGCAAAGCCTCCCCAATTCCCAACTTACTATATATATATTGATACGTACCAAGCCCACTCACCCTCCCATCAAACCTCTCAATATATCTCTAATCCACCATTAATTGATCTCTAGCTGTTTCTGATTCTTGCCCATTACGTTTCTTTTTCATCTTGTAACCATTCAAAGAAAAAAAAAAAAAAAAATAAATAAATAACCCCTCATCAAACCTCTCAATATATCTCTAATCCATATCTCGAGCTGTTTTCGATTCTTGGTCATTACGTTTCTTTTTCATCGTGTTACCTGAAAAAAAGAAACCCCAAGAGAAAATCCAGATTTCTAGCGAAAATCCAATTTTCAAGCTGTTGAGTTGAATTTCTATTCGATATTGTTGCGATCCACAATGTGGTTTAGACTGTTTGGCAGTGACAGGAACAAGAAACGCTGCCGGCACCAGTAACACATTAATTTGGACGCCGATGAGTATCCCCACCTTCTTGATCACCACGAGAATTCGAAGAAGAGTCCGAAAGAGATGATCCAAAGGGTTGCCTGGCGGTGATGGTGGGCCAGGGGGAGGAGCAAGAGAGGTTTGTGATTCCTGTGGTGTACCTCAACCACCCACTCTTGATGGATTTGTTGAAGGAAGCCAAAGAAGAGTACGGATTTGATCAACAAGATGCCATCACCATACCCTGTCATCGACAAGGAGACTTCAGTCCACCACCATCACCATCATCGCCACCGTCTCTGGTGGTTTAGGGTTTGATTTCATCCTTATATATAGGCAACAAGTTATGTACGTGAGTATATATTAATTAGGTTAATTTCCATCTATTGATCATCGTTAATTCGTGTATTGGTTAGTGAAAAAAAGACATCGATGGATATATCCAACGAATAGTTGGTATGACTGTAGGCATGTTATGTATATTATTCGTTGGAGCTGCATGTACTTAAGGTTAAAATTACATTTTGTTGGGGTTTTCCTTTATTGATTTGTATGTATATATTTTGTGCATCTTCTTTTTCTTCTCTTCGATCTTTCATAATATACTTGAAATTAATGCAAGTGACTTGCAGCCTTGCTGGTTGTTGGAGACTGCTAGAGGGTCCAGCTTTAGATTTGAGATACAAGAAAACTATTGTTTAGTTGTTTTCATCTTTGCAAATTTTTCTATTTTTTAGTTGAAGGCTTTGACACATCCGGCTCAACCCATTGTGGCCCTTCACACATTAAACCGGTTACTAAACCGGTTGTTGGTTTAAGGCTTTCAACTTAAACCAATGAACTGAATGTTCTAGACCTAAGCGCGGTCTATCAAACCTAAACGCCGGAATTACTCTATCAAATCTAAACATGGAGTTACTCGTATTATACGCGGAGTTACTGGTACCAAAACAAACAACTTAATAGGATGGACATACAAAGCTCACGAGTCATGACAATAGCTAAATATATGACATCTTCTTAATAGCTAGCATCAACAATACAATTAAACATAAACATTAATAGCTGTTAAAATCAAAATCAAATAATTAAAACAAGAATGAACGAATAATAGCTAGCTATATATATATATATATTCATATCATCAAATTTGTGACAAACTAACAAACTGTCTTAATCAAATGGTACAGAGAGTAGGTATAAAAGGATAGATATACATATATTCTTATAATTAACCCGATATGAACCTTCCCAATCAGCACCTAATCTCATAATTTTGTTCAAACCTCCGTCACTCAATCGGTACGAAATAACCACTCCACACACCAACAACACCACCTCAGCTGCTTCATCATCATCTTCCCTGCTTTCCCCTCGAATCATACTCAAAACTGAACCAACCAATCGGTTCCTGCGAATCCTGCATTCTTTTTTGAGTCCAAGTATCAAGGTCTTCATGTTGATGCGGTACCTTACGGACCATGCAGAGCAATCTTCCTCGAACTCAAGCACATCGAGTTCTAAACCCGAAGATGCTTTGATTATTAAATGCAGATGCCCGCGACACCCTCCAAAAAAAAGCAACTTGTCAACGCTTAGAGCCACAGGCAATGGCAATGACTTGAAGCACTCTTTGTCCACGTCAAAGTACCAGTGAATCGCGCGCTTCAAAGACACAGAGTCTGAAAAGTGTACGTACGGCGGTTCTGATTGGATCAAGAATCATTCGAGATGGCAGGCTCCAAGTGTTGGTGTGGGAGTTATAAATTCGAAAGATAGAATAACTACGGCGGTCCAGAGCGTGCCTAGTCAGAAAAATTATAATTTTAAAGTGGGATGAATGTTGTGAATTAAGGATCAAAAGATAGTTTTATTTCGCGTAGGGAGTAATAACTGGGACCCGTTGGCGGTGGAAAAAGCACGGACCGGAACTGCCCGGTGGTGGGATTGCAGACATGGTATTGATGGTAGGGTTTTTGTGGTAAGAACGAAACACAGAGAAGCAAACCGTTACAAGATTGAAGTATCTTCGTGCGCGGTGCATTGAGATATGAGCTCAGACTCGGAGGCAGTTTGTTGTCTGTGAGAGGAACATATTGGAACCGATTTGGAGGGACTGGGTGGTGTTTCTTGTTTTTTGTTACAAACTGACTCAGAAATCTTTGTGCAAGGTTTTTCCGAGGGGATTTCGGGCGGTCTTGGTTCAAGATAAGGCCGGAAGGGCCAAGAGAGCCGTGCAATTGGTGGCTCGTGTGAGTGGCAATGAACTCGGGGCTGGAAATTAGAGAGAGCCATGGCTTGGACACGGATTTGAGGCGATCGAAGGAGCGATTTCGGGGGCAATCGGACAAGGATTTCGGACATGAGATCTTCATTGTTGGCAATGGCCTCCGCAGATGATGATGATGATAAGATTGACATCATAAAATCTCTAACTTAAATCTTTGATGAACTACAAAAACAAAATAATATTAATGGCAAATTCTTGGGGACAAGATGATTTAGGGAGAAGATGATTTAGAGAAAAGAAATTCAGGAAGCGAAATGGCACGCGTGATAAAAAAATTTAGTGAGTCTCAATAGGGTTATTGCCTCGGGCAGGCGCAGAGTCGTTTGTGTTGAGGCTGGTATATATGATGAGTGTCATTCCGACATAGCTATTTGTTGAGTAACGATTTTAATTAATATACAAAGTTATTAAATTATGAGGGAGAACATTTATGTTTCTTTCTATATATGTGTAGAGTAAATCTTATGATTAAATTATCTCATTCAATTTCATATCCGATTGCTCCACAAGCAAGAAAATGCTACCCCGCAATTATCCTTATTTCTCTCTTTTATTTATTTATTTTTTAACTTTTTTTCTCTAACAGATGGATTACACTTATGCTCCGTTTTGGCATTGCTTTTTTTAGGGAAAATTACAATTTAGTCCCTGTGGTTTATACACCAAGTAACACTTTCATATCCGTACTTTCAAATATTGCAATTACCACTTAACTCTTAAAACGTTACAACATGGACCCTCCGTTAACTATTCCGTTAAATTTTTTGTTAAATATTGATGGACAAAATTGGACCCATTTTTTAAAGGCTTATTACTCAAAATGCTCCCCGAACCAGACTTCGAGTCTCAATTTGCTCCCCGAACGCCAAATCGTAACAATGTGATCCCCGAACCCCCCTTCTGTCAGCTCCGTTGCACCAAAAGTTAACAGTGTTACTAACGACAGTTAGAGTGTTTTCGTGGCAACAAAGGATTGGATGTAACAAAATGGGTCCAATCCCAAAACTATTGTTCGTCTTCCTCATCGACACCCTCATTTTTGTTGCCACATTCACTGGTTTAGCCGAATCCAAGTCGGACCAAGTCGCAGAACTCCTATCCATCCAAGCCTGATCCAAATCTGAGGTGATCCACCTAGACGACTACTCACTTACTCGATTTCTGTCCTCCGTCAAAACCCAAGACCCTACTGGGTTCTTATCTTTTTCGACGCGGCAAAGCTCCACGACAAGCATGAGCTCCACCTCAAAGAGCTCCGCTGCGAGTTTGCTCTCGCCCCCGAGACAGAAATAGTCACCGCCCACGACTTCCCCCAGAACAAACTACAAACTGAAAACAAAAAGCATCATAAACCGTCCATGTCACCACCACCAACATCAACATATGAATAATCGGACGAATTAAAAGTAGAAACCAAATCGACTCCATCCCTTGCAAGTCTGAAACTATCTCTCTCTCTCAACTGCTTGTTTGAGAAAGAGAATTGAATAAATGCTCAAGGGAAATGAAGACTCGTCGAAGCCCAAAAAGTTTGAGAGCCCACCGCAGCTCATAAAATCACGGACCGTCATAACCACCACAGTCGACGACGCGGCCCCTACAACCCCAATCTTCCTGGGGCCACTCTTCCCCGCCGTCCGACGCATCTCCACCAGCCTTACTCCCTCCCGCCATTGGTCACCGCCCGATCGCCTCGAATCTTTCACCTCCAATGCTCCCGTCGACAACCGAGACTTCGCCGATCGCGACTGGGTCTTCCCTTCCTTCGTGCTCGGCAAGAAGCTTCACTTCTCCTCTGATTCGCGTGCCGCGTTTCCTAAGCCAACCAACTCATCACACCAGATCGCCTCCCAGCCTCAGCCCCCGCCTACTGCCTCAGTCCCCAAGTCGGAGGCAGAGAGGAAGAAATTGAAGGTGATGCCGAGTAGTGCCCCTTTTTAATTTTTTTAAAAGATTTTTAATATAAAATTTAATAAAATATAACAAATGTCTTAATTGTCTCTACAAATTTTGTAATATTACTACAACATCACCACTATTAACGCCGTTAGTAATAGACTATAACTTTTGGTGCAACGGAGCTGACAGAAGGGGGGTTCGGGGATCACATTGTTACGATTTGGCGTTCGGGGAGCAAATTGAGACTCGAAGTCTGGTTCGGGGAGCATTTTGAGTAATAAGCCTTATTTAAATAATAAATATTTTTTTTAAAACTATTAAAAAAAAGCCCACCCCACACACCGCCCCCCCACCCCTGTGCCGCCGCCGGCGCTGGATGACATAGCTTGTTGTTCTTCATCTCACCCAAAAAGAAAAGAAAATAACAACAGAATTAATAAGTGGAATTGATGAAGCATAGAAGAGAAAGAGAGAGAGAGACAGAAGAAGCAAATTGGAGGAGAGAAGAAAGAAAGAGAAGCTTAAATGGGAGTAATAAGCCATTAATGGGAATGTTAGTGTTACGGGGATTTTTTGGATTTTTTTAATGTGTTGGAAGGTCTGAAATCGTTCTCAAGTGTTAAGTAAGTTTTATGAAAATTTCTGGAATTTTTCTGGAAAAAGTAAGAGTTTGTTTGAATATTTCGTCACTAAAGGTAAGAACACCTTTAGTGGCAATAAATTCAGATGAACATCGTCGCAACAATTCTTTTTACCCCGCTGTTCATCTGAATATTTCGTTTCCAAAAGGTATTTATACCTTTAGTGACGAAATATTCAAATAAAATCATACTCTTTCCAGAAAAATTCCAGAAAATTCCAAAATATTACATAAAACTTGCTTAACACAATCCAAATCACTTAGGATTAATTGTTAGGTTCTTGGTTGGATTTTTCTTATTTTTGTTTTTAATTAGTTTATGTTCTTCTTGTACCAAGTCATTTGTGAATAAGGGGAGTGGATGAGGATCGAGGACTATGAGGAAGAGGAAGATGTTAATGGTGGCAGTGGTGGTTGGAAGAAGAAGAGGGGAGAAAGGTTGTTGGTGGGTCGATTTATGGGAAGAAGATGAAGGGAGAATTATTATTTTTTTTTTATATAAATAAAGTAGTATTTAAAATTAATTTATTATTAATTTTGCCACAAGGCGCTTATATATCTCACATTTAAATTAAATGGTGGGTCTCATTTTGTCCACATCAACATTTAACAGAAAATTTAACGAAATAGTTAATGGAGGGTCCATCTTGTAATGTTTTAAAAGGTATATGGTGGTAATTGCAACATTTGAAAGTACTGGTATGAAAGTGTTACTTGATGTAAACCACATGGTAGTAAAGTGTAGTTTACCATTTTTATTACTTACAAATTTGCTTTACTAGAAAGTAAAGCATTATAAAAGTATTTGATAAAAAAAAAGTTTGATTTTTCAAAAAGTAATAGATTTTTAATAGCAACTTTTAACAGCTTACTTTTGAAAGTTATTTTCACTCAAAGTTGATGAGAACTTTCAATAAAAAATTTCACTTCATATATCCAAATTAATTCTAAAATTGTCACCTTTTACTCTTTCTTTGTATTTCTCACATATATTTTTTTCCTTAACTGAACAAACCACCATCTCCTGCCAATGCCTACTCTCCGGCCGCTGTCATTTACCACCTATTCCACACCTGCCTCCACCTTCTCCACCTCCACCACCACCACCTTAGCCTCCACTTCATCCACAACCACCACCACTACCACCACCACCACCTTAGCATCCACCTCCTCCACAACCACCCCTACAACCTCCTTTTCTATACCAACCTTTATTTCTATCACAACCACCAACTCCTTCATTCCTACCCTTAGCTCGACCTTCACTGCCATAACCACCCCCACCTCCACCTTTTCACCACCAACACTTCTCTTACACTTTCAATATCATGTCTAATTTGATCATTATCTACATACATATATGTAACAATTTTACATTAAAATTTCTCAAACACTTTGACACATCCTGCTTCCCATACTCATAGAACTTCTAAAAATTCTTTAACGTACCATTGCTTTCTAAAAACAAAAACAGTAATACCAAAATTGGCCCTTAATAATGTAGGGATCTTAAAAGTAGGTGATATCATGGGCTATAAAATATAACCCACCCCAAAAGTCTAGCTTAAGCCCTCATTATTCCCACATTATAATACATAATTCACCCGAATATTACAGTTCACTAGTACTTCTTTCAATAGTATAGTGGGTTGATTAGCTTCGTCTTTTGTTAAAAGTAGAGTCGGCATTCAATGCATATAATTATCCTCTCTCAATATCGTTGTATAAAAATAAAATAAAATAAACGCATTTAATAACTTAGAAACTGAACATGAGACATAACGAATTACAAAGGAGGACGGAGGTAGGTGAGTCGATCCAAATTCTGGATGATTGTCTGGATGCTCCCATAATGTAAGAAAAGAAAAGAAAATAATCATGGTTAGATAATAATAGTTTAATAATACTAATAATTTAAATTCAAATAGTTAAAATTAAAAAAACTACCTTCTTCTATAGTTTCATAAAACTCCATTTCCTCAATAGTTGGCTCGTGATGTAAAATAACATGATTACTAAAAAGCCAACTTTGAGTACATATCAAACTTCTGTGCCAAAATTGAGTAATTGGATGACCCATTCAGTACTCTCCAGTCTCCACCAATTCAAAATATCAAACTTCAAATCTTCTTCACCTTCGCCTTTTTCCTAGCTATCCTCTTTTGCCTCTTTTCTTCTAACTTCTGTTCAAATGTTGTTGAAGCCACACTTAATTAATGTACCACTATCTATTAAACTTGACTACTATCACCATCATTCTCACTAGCTTCTCTTGGTTGAGCATTCTTGGAAGCCTCCACCTCCAAGACGGTATAAAGGCTAGTCAATAAATCCTTCACCCTATTTGTGGCTTATTCAACATTTTTTTTATCGTCGCGAAATATCACCTCAAAATAATCAACCACACTTTCTCAATCATTTATGGCGTGGATCAACAAGTAGACTTTGCCTGACAAACGAAGAATTACCCAACGAAATTATTCGTTGGGCAACCATCTCTCGCTCGACGACTAACAATTTTCGTCGAGCAAAGTCTAGAAGATTATGCACCAAAAAATTGTTGTTCACGCCAAATTCTTGCACAACGAATTTACATACCTTGCCCGACAACTTTTTTCGTCGGGCAATATCCCCAACAAAACGCTGCGCATTGACTGGTTTTGCCCGACCAATATCTACGTTCATCAGGCTAAAGTGCTTTGCATGATGAAATTTACTTCATCGGGAAAAACTTCGTCGAGCAACATATTATTTCTAGTAGTGGTGCTGATTTTTTTTTTTAATCAAAAGAGATATATCATTGATAATGAGATGGAACAAGGACGGTTAGGGGCTTGAAAATAATTTGGAGCCTCATTAAAACCTCATCTTAAAACCCAGTTAGCTCGGGATAAATTCCGTGAGAAAAAAGAGTGCCCCACCCTCAAAAACTACATCAAACATTAAGGTTCTAAGTCTTTCTCTAACAGCGTTTCCTGCCAAGGGGTACCTCAGCCAGCCATTCCTTCCTGGTTTGAGTATGTAGCCCATCTCTTGCCATAGGCTACTTGGTTCGTCATCCTTGGCGTGAAAGTGAGATTTGCAAAAGGGACACGCATGCGTAGGTGCGTGCTGATTGTGTCGTATATATGCTGATGGATTATATATATATATATATATATATATATGTATGTGAATTTTCTAACATCCAATCTTATTTAAATTACTATGGAATCATATATAGTAGAACTGTTCGCCTAATCCTTAATCACCTCACTCTTGTCGTTAAAATATATATATATATATATATATATATGTGGGTTAGGATCAAGGAACATTTATATTTATATTTAAATTTATATTCTTTTTGGGTCTTTAAATTTGGTGTCAATCAAAGGTTCTGATTAGAAGTGATGAGAAATTTCATTAATGTTTAGATTACATAGATTTTAATTAATAATTTTTTTTATCAATTAAAAACTTGTTATTTTTTCTCAATTAAAAATTGTTTTCTTTCTATTCTTTAATTAAAATTAAAATAAAACCCTAAGAAAATAAAATTGGTAAGAAAATAAAAAATAAAAACGGCTTCGGCCTCCATTCCTCCATCCTCTATCTTCTTCTTCGTGGAGTTCCTCCAGCCTCCATCTTCTTCTTCCTGTTTTTTAGGGCAGCCTCCATTTTCTCTTACCCTACACCAAATTATGATGATCTTCTACAATCTTCATCTTAATAGATAACAAAATGAAAAACAAATTCAAGATCTTGTCTAAGAACTTAATTATCATGGCGGATATTTCTATCTTAACAAATCCCCTTTTTCATTTCTTCTCTATTGTCATACCTGCAGATCGATCCACTATATGAAGCATATATAGTAGAGATGTGTAAGGCGAGATTGGTTGGTATCGCTTCAATTATTTTGTTTATTACAAATGGGATTATATATAAGAGAATAAATCACATTTAAGGGTGGTTTTATTGCCACCTCTAATTTGTTAAAACCACCCCTCCTTCTTAAAAACCCACCTTTATATCCATCGGGTTTGTTGTTGAGTTTTCAACTAGAACAATATTCCGGTCCAAACCCAATCCCTCATAAATCTTTGCACAAGTTTTTTCCTTGGGGTGCTTGGCTGGTGTTTGTTTCCTTTGTTCAGGAGAAGGCCACAGAGTGATGAATTTGGTGGGTTATGTGAGCGGAAATGAAATGGGGGCTGCCAATGAGAATGTTTTGACACACATTTGCGGTAAATGAGTGATTTTGGAGGCACTCGAACAGGAATTTCAGATGATGAACATGAAATCATTAAAATCAAACGTAAATCCTCAAAATACAAAAACAAAATAATTTCAATACAAAAATCGATGAACAAAAGAAAGGAACCACATTTCACACACTTATATCCATACAAATGAAAAAACACAAGGTAATAATCAAACAAAATGAACCCCAGAAATCCCTAAATGCAAATAAACATAATCTTTTGTAAGTTCATTAGCAATAATCATAACAATAATAGTAAATAAACAAAGAATTATAATGAGAGCGAGGACGCGTTCGTCTATCGACCGTACCTTCATTGTGCGATTTCCTTGTAGTTGCCGTTTGTCCCCTCCTCCTTACTGAAAGTTGTCGCCTTCGTCAATGAGGGTTTGGCCTTTTGGGTGTGCTTCTCGTTGGTTTACCCCTCCTTCCCCTGTTTTTGGACGTTTTGTTTTGTGTTCAACTTCTGTCCTTCGGGAAATGGGCTTTGGCCCGTTCCACTAGTTAATTAAACATAGCATAAAAGAAGAAAAAGAAAAAACATTCGCATTCTTTTGCTACTTAGAAATTGAAATTGAATTTACTTAGAAGCACCTGCACATTTGGATCGAGTTCATCACAATGAAATCATCAACGCGAATTGATGTCATGAATATAAGCTCCTGAACCCAATCTGAATCTGCAAACCCCATATCTAAACCAAGGCTTATTATGATCCCAAAACTATTACAACAAGCTTACTCATTATTCGACTTAACAACAAGACTAGACCACTTTCTTTTGACAGATCTCATCGCTGCAAGCATCAACCTATCACCAGCAATTTGCCTCATTCTAAGACCCATCTGCGCCTTCGTGATCTTGTTTTCTATAAAATCCCTGTGACAATTGGCAAGCAACACCATTTTAGGCGGGGGCAAGAACTTGGAAAGGATGGAGAGGACAGCAGGGGGGCTCATCGATGTCGTCACCGAGGGGTTGGAAGTGGCTGAAGCATTCGCCAGCCGGATAAAACGAAGGCCCGAATGAAGATTAAAAGAAGGAGCCTTGAAGCTGATGACATAAGCTGGAAAGATGTGAGAGTTCATGAAAGCATTCCACACAATGTATCTTGTAGGATACATCGCATTGTCCACACCAGTGTCCACCGCGCCGGAACTCGGATGAGATTGATTTGAACCCTCCGCCACCGTCTCTGTTTTCCCCACTATCACACAGCAGAGCAATATGCGCTTTAACCCATTTTCATCCGGCGGCGATGAGGCCGCGCTAAAACCTGACAGCTCATCATGAAACAGATGGATTCCAATGCCGCCATGAGATTGTTCATTTGTGGAACGCTCTCTGAATCCATGAGCCAAAATCTCAAGAATCTCTTCTTTCGATCCGCCGTACCAACCATACTTGATGTTGGGATTGCCGCCGCATCTTTGAGCCACCGCCTGCGAGAAAATCTTGAACGATGCAAACCTCGCTTTGCTTGTGAAATCACAAAGCATCTTCTTGTTTATGGCCACAACGTTGGTTTCTCTTCCGGCAGCCAAACCCATACCCATAATAAAGCGTTTCTTCACCCTTTCATGCTCTACGCTCGCCTCGTCTAATCGGAGCATCCCATTTCCTGTGAAAGCATCGGAAAATCCACCCGAAACGGTGGTGCTGGAATCGCCGGAATCGGACTCCGAATCCGAAATTTCTTCCTCATTATTATTAGAATATGAGACAGAACACGATTTTTCTTCCTCATTATCATCAGAAAATGAGACTTCGTTCTCAAATTCACTCTGTTGGGTCGACATTTCTGAATTAGGGCTTGAAAATTGGGGATCTATATCTGGGAATCAAAATGATACAAGAAGTAACCGAGTGAACCTCGAAATGATACTAGAAGTATCAGAGAAAATGGGGAGCTGATTAAATTCGAAAGGTTTTGAGTTCAACTTTGCATTTAATAGTTTGGGGATTTCAATTTTCTTTCTGAGACGATTTTTGATATTTGAAGAAATCGGCTTGCAGTTGTTGGTATTTATATCGAGCCTGAGGCGGTGCAGGACGGTTATCGTGGCTCTACGAGAAAGAATTCTGAATTTTTTGATGTTTCAAAATTACCCCTGCGTAGGTCTATGTATTTCAGCTAATAAGAGGATGATTTAGTAAATTCGCAACCAGTAACGGTCACGCGAGACGTGCTTTATTTCTTTCGCTTACTTTCAAAGCAAACTTTTCCCACTCCTAGTAGGATTTGATTTCCTTGTTGCTTTAGGATTTCCAAAATCCAATATAGTAATAAATATAATAATAAATGATAAATAAAGGGTTTGATTTCCTTGTTGCTTTAGGATTTTCATATAAATAGTATTGATAATCAATAATAAATAAATGCAATTGGATGGACCCTACTCATGCATTTTCTAAGAAATAGGGTTTTATGTTCCATTAGTAATGGGGAATGTCTTATTTGTATTTTTTTCGTTAGGTAAATAGTAATATTAAAAAAAATTATAAGTTTACAAGAATCATAAGCCAAAGAATACAAAACTCAAGCCAATTAAAATCAAGACCCAAAATAGCTCAAAAGAACTAAATAAATTAACGATAAATGGAACTCAAAAACCTAAGAAGAACCCTAAGATCTGGATCTAATACCATCTATAATTCAGGCAAAATCAAATGGAATCCCAATGAATATATACTAAAGGAAACCCACAAAAAGGGTAACAAGAGCCCAACCAACAAGTTAGCACCCAACCAACAAGTTCGCACCCAACCCGCCAGCACCGACGACGTTAATATAACTGCGGGATGCGCCCAACTGAACCATCAACACCATCACGCGCACCAAGCTTCGGAAAACAACGGGTCACACTAGGACCCCCATATCTGCAACGAAACAAGGTGGAGGAGGCGATAGAAGATATTAACGGAGAAGCAATAAGGGAGGGGATGGATACCTCTGACCACCACCAAAAGGTGGTTCGCCGGGCACCCAAACCCCATAATTACAAGTTCATTACACTTAAAATTCAAAACCATTTTAGAACCGTGGTTCCAAAAAAAAGTAGTCAAATATAGTTAGTAAATTTTTTCCACAAAGAATCACTTATGAACTGAAATAATTAAACATCAAACGAGCACTAAATTTTTACCACATGGTTAGCATCATTCGTAGATTATTGAGGGAGCTTGATGTATATATCATCATCGACTCATGTGTATACGGTTAAAATGCATATAAAATGAAATGTATTAGTGCAATATAAAACGAATAAACATTACTTTATCCAGGTTGACTAAAAAGTAAACACCATTTCTGAATAGCGACTCGTCTCGCGAGTCACAACTCTCAAGTATCAACCACTGGAGGCAAGAAGCAACGCAATAACAAGATTGTCCAAAGGCATCGATTCCGGTGCAGCTTCACCGATGGCCAGCTCATTGGACCTCGTGATCGAGATCTTGATGCGCCTCTCAGCAAAGCCCCTTATCCGATTAAAATGCGTCTCAAAACAATGGTCCTCTCTCATAGATGACCCTCAATTTATTATCGGTCATGTTCTAAGAAACCCAAACCCCCCATCGGGTTTGTTACTGATTTTTCGTCCAGAGAAATATTCCGATCCAAACGGGAAATTTTCTTTCGTTTCCTTTGGAGGCCTTGACAGTATTGGTAAACACACAGAATTTCTGAAAATCCCCAAAATTGAAATTCACCATTTCTGCAATGGGTTAATGTGCCCTTCTCAGCCTCACATGCCGCTCAGTTCTGTTCTTATTATGTTTGCAATTCTACTTCTGGGCAATACCAAATTGTCGGATCAAACTTCCACCTGGTAGACGAAGGATCAAAATAATCAACCCAACTTGAGCCAACAATTTTAGATAAACCAAAAAACCAACCAACCCACAAAAATAACTTACAAACAAACCCCAAAAGGTAATCAGAGTATACTAGGTCTAGAATTCAAAATTGTTTACAGAATGTCAGTGAAATCCTACAAGGTAGAGTCGCAGTAGAAATGATGCCTCATATTAGTGTCGATGTCTCGTCTCGCCCGTAGCATGGAGGGTACAAAATCAAACCAAAACGTGAGTGGTCGAAAGTATATTAAGAGCATAATTCTATGAATAAATAAAATACCGCTAATTCCCACCTCATTATAAAGCAATACATACATGACAAAGATCCAAATATAACCATACACAACTTACCGGATGCATTTCATTAAAGCGGTGGAAGCCATACTACCGTCTACTGTACCCATATCTTCATATCCTAGCCAGAGCCGATATCACGGGCCGTAGCCCAATATCCAGGCAGAATGCGATATCCCGAGCCGTAACTCAATATCACGGGCGTAGCCGTAATCCCGAGTTGTAACTCAATATCCAGGCCATAGCTGTAATCTAGAGTTATAGTTCAATATCCCGGTCGGAGCCATAATCCCGAGCCGTAGCTCAATATCCTGGTCATAGTCGTAAGCTCAAATTGTAGCTCAATATCCCAGTCGTTACCGTAATCTCGAGCAGTAGCTCAATATCTCAGATCGTCGCCCAATATCCTGGGCAATCCAACACGAGGACGTGCCTTCCTAACCACAGTTGAGAAGACCTCAAAGCAATGGAAAGGAAACTGAGAGATCCAACACAGGGATCTACTCATCTAACCACCATTGAAAATACCTCAGAGCCATGGCTAGAGAACCGAGAGGTCCAACCCGAGGATCTACTCACTAGACACGCATATATAAAAGTACCTCAAAATATGTTGTTGAAATCCTGTACTACGCGTGTAACGACCCGGAATTTTAATTATTGAAATTTTCGTAAATTATTTCAGAAAATGACGAACTTATCCTTGGTTGTTTAGGGGGTGTGAAAATCAATTTTTGTTTCGAGACACTTTTGGCTATGTTTCGGGTACCGTTGCGTAGGTCTCGAACTCACGAGTTCGTAGACAAGCGGCACGTGAAAAACGGAGTTCGGGTGAGAAAGTTGTGGGTCTAGAATATTAGGGCCATTTTGGTAATCTGCCTAGGGTAGATATTTTTATCCCCATCCAGATCAGTTCTTCATCATTCATTCTCTCTCTCTTCGACACACACACGCAACCCGTGTACATTGAACCCAAAAACCCAAAAATTTGAATTTCAAACCGAGGCAAGATCTCCCAATTATGTGTCACTAATCGGATTCTCCTTTTCCCTGTGATAAAAAACGTACCAACCATTGATGGAGGAGGCCGCGGGAGACACCGAACAGAGGAAAGGAAAACTGAGAACTTGTCGATCTATTTTTCGGCCAAAACAAGTATGGGATTCGTGTTTTGAGTTCATTTATGAGTTCCTGGGTTCGAGTAGATAGATTTAAACCTAAAATTTGTGAAAAACAGTTGAGTTTTGAGGAAGTTAGGAAAAATTCAAGGTCGGCCAGAAATAGAGTTTTCCGGAGACGGCGGACAGCGGCGCAGCCGTCTTCTCCGGTGAGTCTTCGGCGAGACTCCGGCGACTGGTCCGACAGACGGCAGCTGACGTGGCATGCCAGGTGGCAGCCACATGGAGATAAGTGGCAGCCACATGGAGCTAGGTGGCAACCATGTGGAGCCAGGTGGCGACCGTCAACGGCTGACTCAGCTGCCACGTGGATCCACGTGGCAGCACAGTCAACGTACAGTCAGCAGTCAGTTGACCGTGGAGTCAACAGACGCCGTCAGGATTTGACGGAATATGCTTATGGCGTTAGCATATTTCGTCAAATGATAACGGTGTTATGACGGAACCCTAACGCCGTTAGTCTAGGCGGAATATTCCGATTTAGTCGGGATATTCCGTTAGGTTTGACGGAATATTCTGCCATGAACTATACCGGGCGCGTGGGGGAGCGTGACGGTGCGTGGAGGAGCGTAACGGTTAGTGGGCGGTGTGTGGGGCTATTTTTCTGCCAATGGCGACGCATGGCTAGGGTTTTGGGATATTCCAGATCGATTTTTGGCAGTTTTGAGGCCATTGGAGTTCGTTTTGAGCCCCGTTTGAGTAATCCCAGTGGTAATGGTTGACCATGGAGCCGGTTTTGGCTCGGGAGGTCAAGGGAGTTGGGTTTTTAATGTGTCAAAGAGTTCATTGGGGCTAAGGTTCCTTGAGTTGGTACTTTGGATGAACTATGAACGAATTGGGGTTCTGGGATTGCGTGGTATGTGTACTTCTAGGTATTATGTTATACCACGGGGTTCTCCGATGTTGGCGTTCGAGGGGTCTTTCTCCGCTACATTGTTGAGGGGTTCTCCAATGTTGGCATTCGAGGGGTCTTTCTCCACTACATTTTTTAGGCGTTCTCCGATGTTCGCATTCGAGGGGTCTTTCTCTGCTACATTGTTGAGGGGTTCTCTGATGTTGGCGTTCAAGGGGTATTTCTCTGCTACATTGTTGAGGGGTTCTCCGATACATTGTTGAGGGGTTCTCCGATGTTGGCGTTCGAGGGGTCTTTTTCCGCTACATTGTTGAGGGGTTCTCCGATGTTGGCGTTAGAGGGTATGTCTCCGTCAGATATCGAGGGGTGAATCGGGATATCAAGTTACCACTCGGGGTGCTCAAGATGAGCCGGGATATCGAGTTACCACTCGGGGTGCTCAGGATAAGCCGAGATATCGAGTTACCACTCGGGGTGCTCAGGATGAATCGGGATATCCAGTTACCACTCTAGGTGCTCAGGATGAGCCGGGATATCGAGTTACTACTCGGGGTGCTCAGGATTAGCTGGGATATCGAGTTATCACTCGGGGTGCTCAAGATGAGCTGGGATATCAAGTTACCACTCGGGGTGCTCAGGATGAGCCGGGATATCGAGTTACAACTCGGGGTAAGTCAGTGAGACTCAATTCAACTAAGTCTTGTGCCTTCGTCATCTGGGCCAGTGGGTTTGTGTGGGCGGTGACCGAGATTGACTGGTGGTTGACGGTTCACACGAGTGTGACATGTCAGTTGTCTCATTCTATTGCGGAGGGGGTCCGAGGTAGTTTGTGAACTACTAGGCTATCCTACGTCTGACAGGTAGATGGGGTCAGTCAAATACAAATGAGGTTTTGTTGGAACCCCTGTAAAGTTTATTTAATGTTTCTAAAGGTTAAGGATATTTCAGGTATTGATCTTTTGTATTAAAAGTTGTCAGTCGAGAGGCCGGGGCGTAAAACCAGTTCGTGAGGTTACCCTGTAGGGCCACCACTGGTATGAGGTTTCAGCAATGTCGGACTTATTGTCAACTTGGTATCACAGCTTGTTAGCAGAGGGCTATAAATTCAAATCATGATTAGGGTTCTCACATTGTGATATGTGGCGAAGCATTGGCTCTTACCCTGATATGACCAGGTCGGTTAGCCTCAAGTGTGGTTGCTTAACCGAGAGGCTAAGACGATTAACCAGTCCTTAAGTGGAGATTCTGCCGAATTTTTTGTAGAATTCTCATATTTAATTGCAAGGACTTTGGGGTATTCTGGGAATTTCTTTAGGTTGTCAGACGAGAGCAGGGCTCTTCCTGGGTTTCGAGGGGAAATTCAGGAAGGATCCTGTCAATTTTGGTATCAGAGCGCCAGGTTTAACTTCCTGCAGACCGCACACTTGTGTGCAGATTATTTAAGGATTATTGTCAACGAGATGCCTCCGAGTCGTTGTATCTTCTGCGACCTAGAACTGAGGGAGGCGGAGGACATGTGATGCATGGGCAAGGTAGGCGTCGCTGTTGCTAGTGAGTGGACGTTGGTTTGTAAATTATAACGCATGCATAGAAGTATATTTGAATTAAATTCTATTATGTATTTCTTTTGGCAAATTTCTGAAATTTAGAAATTATTACTAGACACAGGTTTTCCATATTTCAGTGAAAATGTGTTTTGGGAAAATGGCCTGGTTTTTGGACCCTGTTTTTTATGTCGTTTGACGTGATGGATATTGAGTCCATGATTTTGGGTTTAGACCCGTACTTGTTATTTTAATAGATTTGGCCATAAACTTGTTTTTCAATGAATTTGGGTTAGGCCAAGAAATAAGAATTTCAAAACATGAATTTTGATTTTCACTGAATTATTGTCCCCGAGGGTCAAGGTTTTCTCCGACTACGTTGAGGGTCTTTCTCCGCCAGATCGTTAAGGGTTCTCCGACGCTGGTGTCGAGGGAGTTTCTCCGTCGGGTCGTTGAGGCTGTCTACACATAGCACAGGTTTCTGCATAACTCGAGGTATATCGGGTGTGCAGGGTCAAGGTTTTCTCTGATTGGCATTGAGGGGTTTTGCTCCGCTAGATCGTTGAGGGTTCTCCGACGCTGGTGTCGAGGGGTTTTCTCCACCGGGTCGTTGAGGCTGTCTAGGCGTAGTTCATATTTCTGCACAACTCGAGGTATATCGGGTGTGTGGAGGATATCGAGCTATGACTCGGCATTTTATTCGAGGACCAATGGGATATGTTTTGATATATATATATATATATATATATATATATATTATGTCTAAGTCTGTTTACATGATTTAAAACTCCTTTGAGGAGAGTTTTCAAAGCAGGGTTGCGGACCACGGGATGTTTTCATTATTTGGATTTTCGTGGGTCCCACCGAATGTTTTTACAAAAGATGGATTTTTCCGGCAAGTTTTCAGCTTATCTTTATTGACTTGTTTGAAAAGAAATTTTATGTATGCATGCTTTGTTTTACACATGATGAAGGGTATTTTCCATCACGTATTCGCCAAGGTTTTCTCTGACTAGTGTTGGACGGAATTTTTCCTAGATTGCCATGGTAAGGTTTTTCCTCCGCCAGGTCATCGATATGCTCTGATTTTGGCGTGGTAGGAAGCTCTCCACTAGATCGTTGAGGCTGACTGCACTTGGTACACGTAACCCTATCCGACACCTGGCTTCGAAGTATATTCGGTCATGTGACGTCATGACTTGAGGTGATGGTAGTCATGTTAGGAGTAGTGCTCACGATGGACTTCTCGGGCTCAAAGCCTTGCTTTGAGGAAATTTCCGGATTAAATGGATTTTGGTGCTTTTAGGATGTCTCTTGGATGTTGTTCCCGCCTATGGTTTGTTGTTGAGACTGGAACAGGGGAATGTGCAGAGTGCACAGGTTCAATTGGGAATCACAGCTGAGGCCTAATTCGTATCGGTGGTGACGAGAGAGTACTTAGAACTAGAGGTTGGTTCTTTGACTAGAGTTAAGAGAATTTCGGGGACGAAATTCCTTTAAGGGGGCAAATTGTAACGACCAGGAAATTTAATTATTGAAATATTCGTAAATTATTTCGCAAAAGGACGAATTTACCCTTGGTTGTTAAGGGGGCGTGAAAGCCAATTTTTGTTTTGAGACACTTTTAGCTATGTTTCGGGTACCGTTGCGTATGTCTCGAGCTCACGAGTTCGTAGACAGGAGGGACGCGGAAAATGGAGTTCGGGTGAGAGAGTTGTGGGTCTAGAATGTCATTGACATTTTGGTAATCTGCCATGGATAGATATTTTTATCCCTATCCAAATCAGTTCTTCATCATTCACTTTCTCTCTCTTCGACACATACACCCAACCCGTGTACATTGAACACAAAAACCCAAAAATTTGAACATCAAACTGAGGTAAGATCTCCCAATTATGTGTCACTAATCGGATTCTCCTCTTCCCCGTGATCAAACAAGTACCAACCATTGATGGAAGAGCCCGCGGGAGACACTGAACCGAGGAAAGAAAAATCGAGAACATTTCGATCGATTTTCCAGCCAATACAAGTATGGGATTCATGTTTTGAGTTCATTTCCGAGTTCATGGGTTCAAGTAGATAGATTTAGACCTAAAATTTGTAAAAAACGGTTGAGTTTTGAGGAAGTTAGGAAAAATTCAAGGTCGACCGAAAATGGAGTTTTCCGACGACGGCGGCGCATTAATCTTTTCCGATGAGACTCCAGCAATTGGTCCTACCGGCGGTGACTAACTTGGCATGCTAGGTGGCAACCACGTGGTGCCACGTGGAGCCACATGGCGACCGTCAGCGGCTGACTCAGCTGCCACGTGGCAGCACAGTCAGCGTACAGTCAACAATTAGTTGACCGTTGAGTCAACTGACGCCGTTAGAGTTTGACGAAATATGCTGACGGCGTTAGCATATTCTGTCAAATGATAACGGTGTTATGACGGAACCTTAACGCCGTTAGTTTGGATGGAATATTCCGATTCCGTCGGGATATTCCATTAGGTTTGACGGAATATTTTATTAGAGCGATGAAATATTCCGTCGTGAACAGTACCAGGTGTGTGGAGGAGCGTGACCGCGCGTGGTCTGGCCTTCTACTAGCTCGTGGCGACGAGTGGGGCTATTTTTCGGCCCACGGCGGCGCGTGGCTAGGGCTTTGGGACATTCCGGATCGGATTGTGGCGATTTTGAGGCCATTAGAGTTCATTTTGAGCTCCATTTAAGTATTCCCAGCAGTAATGGTTGACCATGGAGCGGGTTTTGGCTCGGGAGGTCAAGGGAGTTGGGTTTTTAATGTGTCAAAGAGTTCCTTGGGGCTAAGGTTCCTTGAGTTGGTACTTTGGATGTACTGTGAACGAACTGGGGTTCCGGGATTGCGTTGCATGTGTACTTCTAGGTGTTATGTTATACCACGGGGTTCTCCGATGTTGGCGTTCGAAGGGTCTTTCTCCGCTACATTGTTGAGGGGTTCTCCGATGTTGACGTTCGAGGGGTCTTTCTCCGCTACATTGTTGAGGGGTTCTCCGATGTTGGCGTTCGAGGGGTCTTTCTCCGCTACATTGTTGAGGTGTTCTCTAATGTTGGCGTTCAAGGGGTATTTCTCTGCTACATTGTTGAGGGGTTCTCCGATGTTGGCGTTAAAAGGTACGTCTCCGTCAGATAACGAGGGGTGAATCGGGATATCGAGTTACCATTCGGGGTGCTCAGGATGAGCTGGGATATCGAGTTACCACTCAGGGTGCTCAAGATGAGCCAAGATATCGAGTTACCACTCGGTTACTCAGGATGAGCCAGGATATCAAGTTACCACTCGGGGTGCTTAGGATGAGCCGGGATATCGAGTTACCACTCGGGGTGCTCAGGATGAGCCGGGAAATCGAGTTACCACTCGGGTGCTCAGGATGAGCCGGGATATCGAGTTATAACTCGGGGTAAGTCAGTGATACTCAATTCAACCAAGTCTTGTACCTTCGTCATCTGGGCCAGTGGGTTGTTGTAGGCAGTGACCCAGATTGACTGGTGGTTGACGGTTCACACGAGGGTGACACGTCAGTTGTCTCGTTCTATTGCAGAGGGGGTCCTCCGAGGTAGTTTGTGAACTATTAGGGTATCCTACGTCTGACAGGTAGGTGAGGTCAGTCAAATACAGAGGAGTTTCCGTTGGAACCCCTATAAAGGTTATGTAATGTTTCTAAAGGTGAAGGATATTTCAGGTATTGATCTTTTGTATTAAAAGTTTTCAGTCGAGAGGCCGGGGAGTAAAACCAGTTCGTGAGGTTACCCTGTATGGCCACCACTGGTATGAGGTTTCAACAGTGTAGGACCTACTACCAACTTGGTATCAGAGCTTGTTAGTAGAGGGCTATAAACTTCGAATCATGATCAGGGGTTCTCACATTGTGATCTTTGGTGAATCATTGGCTCTTACCCTGATATGACCAGGCCGGTTAGCCACCAGTGTGGTTGCTTAGTCAAGAGGCTAAGACGGTTAACCAGTCCTTAAGTGGAGATTCTGCCGGATTTTTGGCAGAATTCTCATATTTAATTGCAAGGACTTGGGGGTATTCTGGGAATTTCGTTAGGTTGTCAGACGGGAGCAGGGTTCTTCCTGGGTTTCTAGGGGAAATTCGGGAAGGGTCCTGTCAACGCGCATAAATAACCTCGATGAACACGCATGACCGAAAATACCTCAAGGTCATGAGGTTGGAGAAATCCCAGATGAAGCAATATCCCAGGTCGTCGCCCATTATCCAAGCCAAAGCCATAATCCCTGTGTGAAGTCATACCTTACTGCGCGCATGATGGAATCCTCCACATCATGCGTTGAGGAAATTACTAAGCCGGGCCGTAGTCCAAAACAACGTAGTTAGGCCGAAGTCAAAACACATCTCCCGGTCGTAGCCCCCCATCATTATAAGTCAAAGTTCATAGTTATCAAAATCCAAAAATAATAATCATATCAATAAAACACAACAAGCGTGCAAGTATACACTTTAAGAACCAAAGTACACTCACCTCAAAGTCTAAACGAGCTTAACTTAGAGTCGTGTGATCCTCTGCGGTCCCCAGAGCAGTCTCGCCTGTGAAAAGTGACAATAATTGTACACATTAAACTCGGGTCCTTAACTCCCATAGGTGTCCATGCATCCTTAAACAACTCCAAGATGACTTAGAAAGCTCAAAGCAACCCTTAACCAAACTCAAACGGACCTAAAACCCTCACAAATATATTCAAAACGTCGTAAAACCCCATGAACGCGCCGTTGTAAGCCTGAAACCAGCTCCACGCTCATTTTATTCGCAATTTGGGGTGTACTCACGTGACCAATGACGTCATTAGTCTTCGTCATATTCCGTTAAATTTGACGGTGTCAGTCAATCTAAAGGCGATGTCGTTATTCCGTCACTGGCACGGCGTTCACCAGTCAGAAATTCCATCGTTGGCCGGATTTTAAGCTGTTTCTATTTTCTTTGTTTTTCAACTGTTCTTCACGATCCAATAGCATAAATCCATCTACTCAAGCCCATCAACTCAAATCTAAGGTCAAAAGTGTGAACGCCTGTGGTGGCCGAAAAACGGCCGGGAAGATAAAAAACTAGCCGAGTTACTATGTCACCTTCGTAACTCCCTTCCCCACCGCCGGCAGCCTTGGTGGTTTGTACGGTTGAGCTCGGAATGAGGAGAGGAAAAAGATGGGTGGTGTTTGATCAGTCATTATATATGCATTATTTTGATGTCTTTATATGCCTCTCTTACATGTCTTTTGAATGATTTTGTGCCATATCATCCTGTGATTCATTAGCTTCGAGAGGTTGAGGTTAAGAAACAATCTTGTAGTCGGAATTCATGACAACCTAGGAATGCATCCCACTCTTCTAGGCTAGTGTGGTGTCATTAAATTCTCTTAGTACTTCATGCGTTATCTTAACTGGTAGGTGATAGACGTTCTAGGCATATGCCCTGTCTAAAACATGCTAAGTAAGAAACAATGATATATGTTTAGTGTATCAACGCCAGGACCTAGGCATGGGCACCTAATTCAGAACTGCATAGTAATTAGGTTAAGATAATCTGGTTAAGAGCTATAATTGGTTAGAGTGGATAATAAGCCTTAATTCGCCTTAGTTTAACAAACAATCAACCTTTCATTCTTGCATTGTTATTTTCTGCACTTTGATTTACTTGTCTTTAATTTTCAGCTCCCAATCATAAACCCCCCCTTTGGCGTGTGTGTGTGTTTTTATTTAAGCTAAAAAATCTGAACTTAATTGGGTTAATCGTTGAACAAATCCTCGAGGGATTGACCTTTGCTTGTCATTATACTATCTCCATCGATTTTGTGCACTTGCAAAGTTATACTTAGTAGAAATAAAGTTCATAAATATTGTGTTCAGTATTTCTTCTATCAAGTTTTTGGCGCCGTTGCCGGGGACTTGTCCCTCAACGGTGCCCATTAATTCAGATTTAGTTAACTCAAATTTGTATATTACCTATTTAGATTTCATTTAGATTGTTTACTAACTTTGTTTGTCATCCTTCTCATGTACATATGAACAACTCATACATGGATATGGGACCATGGAATTATCCATACATGGAGACGGGAGCTTGGAACAATCCATACCCAACTTCATTCAATCAGGGGTAGAGCAATCACGAAAATGCAGAACCATACAACCCAGGATGGTGCCAGAACCTAATTTCACATGGAACTCCCCTCAAATAGTTCCTCACCACGAACCCACTCCTGACCTCCTACCTTCGCTGAGGGCCTTGGTGCAATGCAATGAGGTGTGTATTCAATACATGGCAGTTTTTAATGAAGAACTCTGAGGGCTAAGCCAGCGCTGGGAGGAGTTACTGGAAAAGAGTAAGAGGGTGTTTGAGTTCGACGTAAACCAAATTGAATAAAGGGCATATTCCCCACCAAGTGAGGCTGGGAATGATGATCATGGTGAAGCTATCATCAAGCCAACACTTCGACAAGTGCTTGCCATGGAGGCCGCAAAGTCCACCCAACCTTCGCTGTGGACCAGGATACAAAGCATGGAGGCTTGTAATCAGAACCATCACACAGATGAAGAGCATAATGAGGACACCAACAAGCTAACACTTCGACAAGTGCTTGCCATGGATGCCATGAATTTCGCCCAAGGCCATGCCGTGACAGTGTCTCCCGATTCTGCTCAGATTGAGCAGTAGGACGCACCCAATTCATACGCTCCAGTATACTCTTCCTTTTATAATGTTTCTGATTCTGATTTCATGTCTAACTATATCTTTTTACCTTGCACTAATAGATTGGAAAGCGAAATGGAAGAAAACTGGGAGGAAGAGAATAGGACGAATGATGGTGACAAGGACATCTAGGTCAAACCCATTCCCCTGCCCTATGTGATGCCCAGCAGCAACGCACTGCCCCAAGCCGTGTCCCACAGCCATGACCACATTCTGCCTACTGCCCTACTGCAAACCCAGGATCCTGCTGAGTCCCATGACTCGCTAAATGCCTTGCCGCAGCCACATCCCAGCACCACAGAACCTGGAAATATCCAGGGGACGCCTTCAACGCACCAAGCTGCGCCAACTGATTCACTACAGGGCAAGTTCTTAGCCGCTGCACCAGAACCTTCCCAGCACGCATATGAGATGTGTAGCACTGCGGCCACGCTTTAAGACACATCTACGGAAGAACCCAAGGACCAGCCCGTGCCTCCCAATCTGCTGCCAGCCGTGTCTCAGCCCATGCCCACGGACAAGGACCCGATTTTGAAATTCAATGCGCCTTCTCAACTCAATCCTGAAACACTTAACTTTCATTTGAATAAGGCAAACTTGGATTTGAATTTTGATTTTGGTCCTAATACTGTTGAACTTTTCCCGTGCAGGTTCCACCATAAAAACACCAAGAATATGCTAAAGGCCCTCAACTTGGTCCCCCTCTTCAAGTTCCGAAGGAAAAATCAACGGAAGGGACCAAGGATGAAGTCTAGAACGTACAAGGCACAACCAAAGATGTTCCCCCACGAGCATTGTCCAAGGAATACATTCCAGAATGGACAGAAACTGCTCTCATTCAAATCACTCCTCAATCTCTTTCCCGATAAGTTACGTTCTCGTCGGTGGATTCCTTTATGTGTTTATAACTTTTTTCTCCATGATGCAGCGCAGATTCTACAGCAAGAGGCTCATAATCGGTTCCATGTTGACGCTGAAATCTTGGGCACACCGTCAAATGCCTACCATGCCAGCCCCATCTTGCCTAGACGTTAAATAAAGCGCTCCTAGGAGGCAGCCTAGCCTTGGTTTGTCTTTCTCTCTTCCTTTGCTGTTTCTGCCCGTTATATCTCTCAAACCTTTCTACTGTTATCATGCTTACTGCTTATCACATTGAGGACAATGTTCAGTTTAGGTTTGGGGTATGGATTTAAAATTTTACATATAGAAACAAGTAGGTTTAGAGGTGATACACGGCCAGGACTTTTGAATTTTCAGCCTTAGTTTTTTGTGTTTAGTTAGTTACTTAATTTGTTCTTTCGAATAGTATGATAACTTGTTAATATGGATGTATATGCTAAGTTAACTGTCTTAACCTTAGTAAGAGTGATGCCATGGTCAAGTAGTTCATAATCTGCACTTCACAATGCCATGTTTTAAAGTGATTAAGTGAACGAAATAACTGAATTTGGGTGAACCTTAGAAAATTAGTGGAGACTACCCTGTGAGATCTTTGAGCCTAATTGCCATTCGTTATGAGGGATATACTTGTTTCTACTCTTAAACACTCATCGCTTTTGTTCTTAATTGTTGATCTCATTACATCATTTTGCATTGAATTTTAAAAAGCTAACATCATTTAGATACTCTTGATCTAATGTGTGGATTTCCATAAGAAGTGATGTAGGCTATGCATGCTTTAACCTCTAAAGGCTTTATCCTACCCTATTGCATGCTCCCTAAGCCAATTTTGAAGCCAAACACTCAGCCTTTTCTTTCATCACCCAAAGTATAACCTAACCGAAATACTTAGCCATTCATCACAGCTATACCCTATAACCTCAGTTTGTGCTAAGGTTGCCGTAAATGAGATTCATGGTGAGAATGAGAGGTGAAAGAAGATGTTGCCCAATGCAAAGGACATTGGCGTCAATTCAAAGTTCAAAAGTAAAGAAAAGCTTTACAAGTTGCAAGCTGCACGGAAATTTGAGGAAATCATTGCATGATCTTGGTTCAATTCAATTCAAAGAAGAAAAGAAAAAAATAAAGAAAACAAATGAAAGAACAGAAAAAAAACGTTCAAATCAAAATAAAGAAAGAAACGTTGAGAAAAAGTGAAAAACAAAGTGAATTGAGCCAAGAGCCTCAAAATAAGCCACAAGAGCCTCAAAATAAGTCATCAAGAAAGCACAATGCCGTGGGCATTAAGAAAGGTTTCAGTTCAGAAATTCCAAGTTCAAGTCATGACTTCTCATGCCTTGGCACAACTCAGGTTCCTTGAATCCCATCCTTCCTTGCTAAACCCCAAAGCTTAGCCCCGTTACAACCTAAAAGGGAAGACCTAACTGATCTTGTGGACAATCATGCGGAGGATTAAGGTACGTATCTATGTTCTTAAAGTTCAATTCCTTTCATGAGATCTTTATTTCCATAAAGTGCTATTCTTCATTGTTACTCATATGTGATTAAATTTGAATTTCATAACATAAACTCATCACATATGCTTGAAAAGAGTGAAAGCCTAGGATTCTTGTGCGAATTAAGAGTTGCCTAGTGAGGATTAGAGTTGAGGCAAAATCTTTCTAGGGCACTTAGATGAAGTTGTTTTCAAACATGATCACTTCGAAATATTGGCACTTATACACGTACACCTTCACATGAAACTCACGGCTATGGCATTCCTTTTAGTTCTACAAAGCACGTCTACTTACTTTTATTCTTATTAGCGTGTTAAAAGTTCTATCTCT
The DNA here is from genome assembly GCA_037349345.1 of Oemleria cerasiformis. Lineage (NCBI taxonomy): Eukaryota > Viridiplantae > Streptophyta > Magnoliopsida > Rosales > Rosaceae > Oemleria > Oemleria cerasiformis. The sequence continues at coordinate 9,335,744 of JAZGTL010000010.1, forward strand.
AGCATCTTATTTGTCTAAGTAAAACGTTTGTGGGTTTCATGCTGGTATAACCCTCAGGAGACAAAACTCCTCCTACTATGTGAACCTAGGGGTTTAAATGTTCTATCTTAACTAAGATCGAATCTTTTCATTTTGTTAAAGTTTTTTTTGCTCAGGGACTAGGAAAAGATAGGTATGGGGGTATTTGATCAGTCATTATTTATGCATCATTTTGATGTCTTTATATGCCTATCTTACATGTCTTTTGAATGATTTCGTGCCATCAATAGTAGAAAATGATCAATCTTGTGAGACTTGTACAGATTTAGAAAGATAGGTGAAATATGAGAAGAACACGAAAAGAATGACTCAAATCAGAGTTCAGATGAAGGAGATGTCCTCATTTCAATATCAAGTCCTGAGCTGGGTCCTGAGTGCGCCAGTGCGCCTATTTTGAGTCCTTGACCAAGTACCTCAGATCATGTCATCCAGGTCCCAAACCTATGTCTCATGACATCAAGTTCATGTCCTAGAAGTGCCAAGCTCATCCCAGGACATGTCGAGTACATGTCCCAAGAACTTCTCATCCGAGCCCAGCCTGTGCGCCTGGCCTAAGCGAAGATGCGCTTCTAGTATGCTCGTGGTGTACCTCAAAAGCGCAGTACCAGACCCCTATGACGAAGACATTCCAAAGACCACGGGAAGACCGCGGGCTGCCCACGGCCAGCTTGTGTTCCCACTTACCAGCTTGCATTCACACTCCCAACTATGTTCTGATTGGTTCTAATAGATTTTAAGGACTTTGTAATTAATTAGAAGTACAATAACTATTCCAGAACATTCTAGGCTAAGGTTTTACCAATCCTTATAGAACAAGGTTTTACCAATCCTTATAGGACAAGGTTTTTCCCTTTGCCTATAAAAGGGAGCCTTTGTTCAGTGTTTAGGGGGGATAATTGGAGACCATATTTTTAGAGATAATATTTTACACATAGATTATTAGGCGTGGAGCTTGGAGAAGAAGGCTTTGTCGTGGCTCTGCTGTGCCTGTTCTTCAACAATCTCTTATGTACCCTTATTTTCATTATTGCAATTTACTTATGAATTCAATTATATTTGTTTCAATTTCAGTTATGAGTGAGTAGTTCCTTTCAGAATTAGGGTTGTTTGAAGCTCTAGCCATGTTAGCTCGTTAAGTAGATTTCTATTCTTGTTCTTAATTGCTATGCATGCTGAATAACTCTGATTACTGCTTTAACTACCATTCTTTTATGTTTATAAGATTAGCTACCTTGTTTGCATAAATTATTGATGGAATTGCTTGAGTGACCACCATATCATCATGTGATTCATTAGCTTCGAGAGCTTGAGGTTAAGAAACAATCTTGTAGTTAGAATTCATGACAACCTAGGAATGCATCCCACTCTTCTAGGCTAGTGTGGTGTCATTAAATTCTCTTAGTACTTCATGCGTCATCTTAACTGGTAGGTGATAGACGTTCTAGGCATATGCCCTGTCTAAAACATGCTAAGTAAGAGATAATTATATATGTTTAGTATACCAACGCCAGGACCTAGGCATGGGCACCTAATTCAGAACTGCATAGTAATTAGGTCAAGATAATATGGTTAAGAGCTATAATTGGTTAGAGTGGATAATAGGCCTTAATTCGCCTTAGTTTAACAAACAATCAACATTTCATTCTTGCATTGTTATTTTCTGCACTTTGATTTACTTGTCTTTAATTTTCAGCTCTCAATCATAAACCCCCCCTTGGCGTGTGTGTGTGTTTTTATTTAAGTTAACAAATCTGAACTTAATTGGGTTAATCGTTGAACAAGTCCTCGATGGATCGACCTTTTCTTGTCATTATACTATCTCCATCGATTTTGTGCACTTGCAAAGTTATACTTAGTAGAAATAAAGTTCATAAATATTATGTTCAGTATTTATTTTATCAGTGTTGTTTTGGCTTGGGTCGGCCGGGAACGTCTATGGTGGGGTGGCTGTGCTTGCTGGTCGCAGAGAATGAGAGAAAGAGAGAGAGAGAGTGTGTGTAGGTATTTTAAGTACCCGCGGGAACAAAATTACCAAATTGCCCCTCTCTTTTTAGACCCATAACTTCTCCAAACGAACTCCGTTTTTCGCGTGACGTCTGTCTACGAACTTGTGAATTCGAGACCTAACAACAGTCCAATCAAAATTTCCAAAAGTAACTCCAAACAAAAAGTGAACCTCCAGCCCCCCTAAACTCAAGAGTAAAATTGTGTTTTCGTAAACAATTTTACAAATTAAGTTTATTTTTAGGTGCGGGTCGTTACAAGCAGGCCAAGCACAACTCTCTTCACTGCGTTTGAAATGAAGAAAGATAATTCTGGCTGGTTTGTGGAATGCAATGGTGACTTGGAGGCTTTAGCAACCACTTTTCACGAAATGGTCACATCGTGGTATTTTGGGTTTTCTCCAGTGGGCTTGTTGAGAGGAGAAAAGGAAGAGAAGTTGAGCCTAGTGGTTGCATTGCCGGGGAGTGTGGTCTGGTACAATGTCAAGGAGAAGATATCAAAAAAGCTCTCCCATTTGGAAGAAGGTTGCTTTTTCAAACAATATACAACATTGGGAGACAAATTCCTAACGTATCAGTTCGTGGAGACCCTTGCTTCCCTACAAAATGACCAGTGATTTTATGGTATCTCCTCCTTGCATCTTAATTACTTGCATAAGGATCATGAAATTGGTAGCGTTTTTTACTTTGTTTATAGATGTGACCAGTCTTGCAAAGAAATTTAGATTTAAGGATATCTGCTTGTTAATTGCTTCTAGGTTGGAGCTTTCTATGATTGACAAATGTACAGCTGCAGCACTTATGTCATGTTTTGATTTACTGCTATAAACTAGAGCTCTAATTTTTGTACAGACTACAGACCATGTTGAAAGTTGTAGATGGATTTCTTTTCACAATAGTACTGTTGCTATAAATTATTTTCACAATAGTGTTGTTATGAATCACAATTTGGTCGTATCTTCTAAAAATAGAAAAACCAACCTTAATTTAAAGTTCACATTGTTTGATCATAGTCTATTGATCATTTAAATATTTATAGAACCAAATGGTAATCAATTATTGGTTTGGCCTACATGCAAATTGCCTATGATGCAATTTTACTTGTTATAGTTTCCTACTTCTTACTAACCTTAACATAGTAAGATGTTTACTCTGTTACTTTGTTGGAATATAGAATATTATTGGGTTTTGGAGATCTTGAAATAAAAATGTGGACATGAATTTTAAAAGTAGTTTGGTTGATGGTTGGCCGTTTTAAGGTTATAAGAAGTAGAGATGTTTGATGTGGCAGTGTTGGTAAAAATAAAGACCACAATATATATGAATTCTATTTCTAACAATTATAATTCTTGCAAGTGCACAAATCGATAGAGATAGTATAGCAGCAAAACGAGAGTCGATCCCTCGAGGACATGTTCAACGTTAACCACTTAAAATTCAGAATCAAACAACTCAGTTTATAACTCCAAAAACAATGAAAAACAACAACTAAAACACCTAGACCTAGACTCAACACTAAGTAAATATGCAAGACACTAAGACACGAGTTAGACAAATAAAAAAAACCTAAATGCTTACTTAAGACTCAAGAAAACACAAAAGACTCAACAAGGACTCTTACTAAGAACTTACGGCAAGAAACACTAAAAACGACTTGAATTGATGCTTCGAAAATTTGATGCTTCGAAATTCTGAATGAAATTAAACGACTTGAATTGCAAGAAACACTAAAAAAAAGAATTTAAAGATAATGAAAGTGATTGATGAATTAAATCGAATTAAGGCCAACTATCCACCACTAACCAATTAAGTTCCTAACACAATTTCCAAGATCCCATTATTATGAATTATCTGAATATGGTGCCCATGCAAAGGTCCGATTAAAGCTCACTCAACACAATTCGTTCTCTCTTACTTAACATGCCTTAGTCGTTTCCTTTGCTTAGAACGTCTATTAATCCTAGAGAAGGGTTAATAATCTAAGATGATGCATAAAGTACGAAGAGAATTTAATGACACCACACACTCCTAGAGAAGGATTAGTAATATAGGCTGTTATGAATTTTGATTACAAGTATAGTTAAAGCCCTATACCATTGATGCTAATAATCACAAGAAGATGACCAGTCTAACAAACAATTATTCATCGATAGATCATGCAAATAAGCAGGTCAAACTCATAAACAAAAACTAAGCTTATGACGCACAGTAATCTAAATTATATTCAAGATTCATAATAATGTAAATCAAGGGTCAAAATCATATTAAGGTACTACATGACTAGGGATTCAAGTAGCCCTAATTCTAAAGAAAACTACTCGCATATTGTATTGAAATAAACAAATAAATAATTCATGATTACAAAGTAAAGGTTAAAGAGAAGAAGAGAAAACACTGAGATCAATGGTGAACCAAAGCCACGCCAAGCAATCTCCAATATCTCTCTGTGTTGAACTCCTCTTGAAAACCACGAACAAAAGCTCAAAACTCTTATTATAAAATTCTATGCGGCAAAAACAAAAGATAGAACCCTAAACTTGCGTTAAAACTTAGTTTAAATACCCCTAGGGCTTCCCCTAAAAACTAGGAATTTAAAACTGAATTACTAAGACCAAAAGACCCTTAATTAAACGCTAAACAGGTTTCCTAGTTTGGCAGCGACACGGGCTAGGCCACGGGCTTGTGATGCAAGAAAGGATCTTTCTTGTGTGGCAAGGATGATTCTGGAAGGTTCTGAGATTTTTGTGGACAGCAAGGATGGCTGGCACAATCTCGGACCTTCTTGACAAAGCTGAACCTCATTCTTGGCTCCACGACTCCAATATAGGACTTGTTAAGAACTCAGCAAGTCATTGACAAATGCAGTTGGGACACACCACTCATCTCACTCCCATATGATGTATCTAGTACATTTTTGGGCATTTTCCTACTCAAAAACACGTAGAAAGCTCAATGGTCCAATTTGGCTCTAATTAGGGCACAACCTAGGTCTTTTAGGACGCACCATGTCATTGGCAGTTTTGGGCAAGACACTCGATTGTATTAGCTTAGATGGGTGCTTAGAAGTGTACTTCTGGGTGGTGTCTCACTTGGTTCCATTGAGTTCCAAGTCATGTCCCATTTTGGCCTTCATGGACATGTACAAGGTCTTGTCTTCTGGCAGACTAGGCTCTACCACTGGCTAGGTTTCTGGCACCTCTGAGGAACACGCCTGGTACTTGGAACTTGAGGTGTGTCAGGGGACACGATTGGGACTTGGCTGAGAGCTCTGAACACGCACCATGGCTCATCTGGGCTAGTCTTGGATTAGGGCGCATATGGAGTTTCCTTGAGACATGTCAGGGACACATCTTGGCATGAATCTCAACTCGTTAGGGGCTTGATCTGCTAGGCCTCAGACATGGATTCAGGACCCGTATGGCTCGATTCGAGGTTTTTGGTCCTCCGCCCTAAATAGGGTGCAAGGATGCGCCAGGGCCCCTCTCAAGACCCGATATTGAATTGAGGACATCTCCTTCATTGGAACTCCGATTTGAGCCTTCTTTTTCTGTATTCTTAGAATTAAGTTATCTTTCCAAATCCTGCACATGTCTCACAAGAAGCATCACTTTCTACTCTGGTTGGCACAAAATTAAGCAAAAGACATGAAAAAATGCCTATAGTGACATCTAAAAGATGTATAAATAATGACTGAACATGCAGAGTTTCAATTAAGAGCATGATATGCTTGGAAATTGAGATTGACTAAGCTCCTTGCTTCTTAAAAAATATGTGTATGATTGAGCAATTCACAAACAAGGGTCTTATTGATAATTATTCAGTTTTTAATTTCTAATTTTACTTTTTTGTACTTGTAATGACGGGAGAAAAGACGGATAGAGAAAATAAAAGAAATATGGTGAAAGTGATAATGAAACAATACACGTATATGGAGGTACACAAAAGGAAAACTAAGAAATAGGGGGATATGCTTTTGGTACGTATCCCCTCTAGTCAAGAATTTGGGCCTCACAATCACTAGCATATATGTTTTTCTCATTGTTTTCTTCATTTTGTTTTCATTATTTCTTCTTTATTTCTTCCCCTCGCTCCACCATCTTTCTATATATATCAAGCATATAATATAAAAAGTAAAAATTAGAAACTAAAACCAAATAGTTAATAAACAAGTTCTAAAGTTCTTTCATCTACATTGAAAGTTTTAGAATCGAAAGTTTGGAAAATGACTTTTCTCCTTTCTCGAAAATAACTTTTCTCCTTTCTGATAGCTTCTATAGTACTACAGGAAAAACAGGTTTGCCCGGCGAAACATATTCGTCGAGCAAAGTTCAAATTCGTCGGGCAACATTAAACCCAACGAACCTTCATCGGGCAAAGTTCGTCGGGCCACTGCCGTCGGGGTTGATGTCAGTCGACAAAAATAGTGAATTCGTCGAGCAATTCCAAGTATGCCCGGCGGATCCATTCGTGCCTATGATTTTTCGAGCAATTCCAAAAGTCAACAACTTTTGCCCGACGAACTCCTTTCGCCGGGCAAAGTTATAGAAATTCGGCAGGTATGCACCGAATTATCTTACTTTGCCAGACGAAAGTGCTTGTTCGTCAGGCAAAATCTTAAAATTAAAAAAAATAATTTTAATAATTTATTTAATTAAATAAATATATATAATTAAAATAAAAATATTTTTTTAAAATACAATTAAAATAAGAAAAAGAATCAAATGAAAATAAAAAAAATATTTATAAAAATTAATGTTATGTTTTTACATAATTAAAACTAAAGTAATGTTTTACATATTAAGTTCTAACTACTCGACGACGGGTCGGGGTGGTCGGGGTCCTTGGCGGGTTGTTGGGCTGAGGCTGTGACAGAAGCTCATCCAGCCCACGTTCACCCTAGGGGTCAAGCACCTTATCGAGTGTGGCCATCTCCACGTTTTGGGTCTGGATCTGCGTGTTTTGGGCCTTGATCTTCACATTTTCGACCTGGAGGGTCTCGAAATTTCTCTTGAGCTCTGACATCTCCTCGGGATTGGCTCCCTGGGAAGAACTCAAAGAGCAACTTGTAATGACCCGGACCAGAAATTAAATTTTTTTGAGAATTGGACAATTTTACCCTCAGTTTTGGACGGGTTCGGGAGTCACTTTTTGACTGGGTTTCGATCCAATTCGAACACCGAAGACCCATTTTCATCGGATGGGTTTCGATCCGATTCGAACAAAACCAAGGTCGGGAGGATCTTCCCCGCGACCCCACGAGTCTTTTGGTGTGATCATCGGAGTGGGAGCACCGCCGTAGGCGACGGACGGAGGAGGGAGGTGAACTGAATCTTCTCGGCCGTTTTTCGGCCAAACCAGGTACGATCTCGGAACTTTGAACTCATATTTGGATTCCTGGTGAAAAGTAGATGAATTTCCATGTGTAGATTGTGAAAAACGGTCAAGAAATGAAGAAGTTAGAAAACCTTGAAGTTTCGGCCGGAAATGGGGGATTCCGGCGAACCAGACGGCGGCAGAGGCGGCGGTCCGGTCATCTTCTCCGGCCAGCCTCCTGCGACGGCGAAGGCCGTCCGGTCGTCTTCTCCGACGAGTCACCGGTAACCGGTCGAGTTGAGTGAACCGGCCGAGTCGAGTGAACCGGTCGAGTTGAGTAAACCGGTCGATTCGAGTGAACCGGTCGGGTTGAGTCGAGTTGGACCGGGTCAGGTCGAGCCGGGCTGGGTTGGACCGGTCCAGGCGCGTGAACACTGTAGCAGCGCGCGTGAACACTGTAGCAGCGCGCGTGACCGGCGCGTGGCAGCACGTGAGCGCGTGTTCTGACCTTCCGGCGGCGCGTGGGATTGTTCCCGAAGTCACGGTGGCGCGTGACTAAGGTTTTGGGACGTTCCGGATCAGATTTTGTTGGTTTCGAGGCAATAGGAGTTCATTTAGAGCCCGGTTGGGCAATCACAGCGGTAAGGATTGACCGTGGAGAGGGTTTTGAGCTTGGAAAGTCATGGTAGTTGGGTCATTATGGTGTAGGTGTTCTTAGGCTAGAGCGTACATGAATTTTGGGTTGGATGGTGATGGTAAGCGGACTTTTGATTTATAAATTGTAATGCATGCATAAATATCTTTGATTTAATTACTGTTGTGTATGGTTGTATTTATAAATTGTAATGCATGTATTAATATCCTCGATTTAATTACTGTTGTGTATGGGTGTAATGATTGCTGGATATTTGTTTTCCAATATTTCAGTGGAAGTGTTGTGAGAAATGATATGGTTGTTGGATTCGGTTTTGATATTGTTTGGATGTGGTAATTATTTGGGTACATGATTTTGAGTTGAAACCGTATTTGTGATAAATGATAAACAAAATATATACTTGATTTTGGATACAAAAGCGATTTGAGGGGGCCGGGCCTTGGTTCCGTGTTGACGGACTCCTGGTGAACCCCAATATAAATAAAACCGATTTGAAGGGGCCTAGAAGCCGGGCCTTGGTTCCGTGTTGGCAGACTCCCGGTGAACCCCAATATAAATAAAACCGATTTGAAGGGGCCTAGAAGCCGGGCCTTGGTTCCGTGTTGGCGGACTCCCGGTGAACCCCAATATAAATAAAATCGATTTGAAGGGGCCTAGAAGCCGGGCCTTGGTTCCGTGTTGGCGGACTCCTGGTGAACCCCAATATAAATAAAACCGATTTGAAGGGGCCTAGAAGCCGGGCCTTGGTTCCGTGTTGGCGGACTCCCGGTGAACCCCCAATATAAATAAAACCGATTTGAAGGGGCCTAGGATCCGGGCCTTGTTCCGTGTTGGCGGACTCCCGGTGAACCCCCAATATAAAAGGTGATTTTGCAGAGATTGTGGTCGAGTCCAAGTAGTACATATTCTAGCACACCCCAAGGGATACCCTGGTGGCTAGGGATATGATAGTCGAGAGATATGCCGACTGATGTGATATGATAGCCGAATGTTATACCGGCTGATGATACGATATGATAGCCGAGGATATTTTCGGCTCTAATATGAACCAGACGACAATTGTCATGGGCTTAATCAACATATGAAAATACTTCGTCATCCGGGTCAGTGGGTTGGTGTGGGCGGCGACTCAGAGGGACGAATTATTGTTGGTTCACCAGTATATGACTAGTCTGTTGTCTTGTGGTTTTCCAGTAGAGATGTCAGCAATGTCTGACCTACTGACATTTGGTGTCAAAGAGTATTTCTATTTGAACCACCACTATTCCGAGGTCTTGGCTTTGACCTGTATATTATCCTGCGTCTGACAGTAGAAGTGGTTAGTAAGTACAGAGGTTCTGTTGGAAACCCTGTAAGGTTTAATAAAAATTATTTAAGAACAAAAGGTATTTCTGGTATTTAAATTTTGAGGTAAAAGAGCTGTCAGACGGGATAAGGGTTCTTTCCGGGTTTCGAGGGAAAATTCGGGAAGGGTCCTTTCACAACTGGAGATATCCCGAACTATCCCGTCACCTGCCCCCCGGACGATCTTCCCTGGGCGCCTACTAAGTCGTCGCTGCAGGATGGCGATCGACCTCCCGGGATCCGATATGAACATATTTCACTCCGTCGGAACTACATAAAGCGCTTTATAGAAAATATCACAACAAATTCACAAATACAAATATATATTAATTATGCATATCACAGAGTTTACAATTTTCTAATTTCCGTACATATTTTCTATTTTCCTAATTTAATAACATATTTTCTATTTTCCTATTTTCCTAACATATTTTCTAATTTCCTAATTTCCTAACATATTTTCTAATTTTCTAATTTCATAACATATTTTCTATTTCAATAATTTCATAACCTATTTTTTATTTTCCTATTTTCCTAACATATTTTCTAATTTCAATAATTCATAACATATTTTTTATTTTCCTATTTTCCTAACATATTTTCTAATTTCCTAATTTCCTAACATATTTTCTATTTCCCCAATTTCATAACATATTTTCTATTTTCATATTTTCCTAACAAATTTCTAATTTCCTACAAAATTTCTACAAATTATAAACAATTTCTACACATTTTCCACAATAAATACACAATTTCCTAACATAATTATATCCAAAATTGTTACCAAAATTAAATTGAGAGGCAAACACACATACCTTTTTATAAGTATTCTTTCAAATCAACCTCAAATTTCCTAAAACACAAAACATAATTAGTTTCCAATCAAAAATCAAAATTTCAAAACTAAAAAAAATTAAATTTCTCAAATCTTCAAAATTGGTATTGGTGATTGAGAGAGAAATTGATTTGATTGGTAGTGAAAATGGTGATGAGATGATGATTGTTGATGTTATATGGCTAGAGAGAGAGAGAGTGTGAGAGTCTGATGAGCAAAAGCCAGAGAGGAAGAAGAAGAAGAAGAAATGAGCGTTTGGGTACTTAATGTGTTTAGACTTTTGTTTGACGAAGAAGTTTCGCGGGGCAAAGTTTAATGATTCGTCAGGCAAAACATAGTCAACGCCAAGTTTTGCCCAACGAATTAAATCTCATTTTACCCGACGGATAAGTTAATTCATCGGGCCAAACCTTCCTATTTTACGCGCCAACACTTCCTTATTCCTGCCTAAACCTTGTCTGGCGAGCCTTCATTTTCGCCGGGCAAAATGAGACGGGGTGGCGAAAATTCCTTAGTCGGGCAACCCCATATTTCTTGTAGTGTAATATGTGTTTCGCTTTACTTTTAAGTGAGAATGTCTTAAGTTTGGCTTCTATATATATGATGATATATTTATGTGGACTTCAATACATAGGGGTTCACACAATGTTTTTTAACCCAAATATTCCTCCCTGTTATCATTGTGATGGAAATAGAGACTAGCTAACTAGGTTGTTGCCAATAATACTACGGAATAGTGGTTCTCATCTTCATTTGTAAGTGAGAGAACTCATATTCAATTCCTTAAGGTGGTGAGGACATATATGTGTGAAGTGTGATATCTGGTGGTTGGTCCGTTGTGTTGCTTATTAGCTCAAATCACACTCCCTCATATCGATGGAATCACCCTCCCCGCTATTGTTGAAAAAAGAATAAAACAAAAAGTTCTCCCAACGCGAGCATTTTGCTTTGGCGAAACCGAAGTTGCATCGGGAACTTAAAATTGGACCAGCTTTTAATTTCCAGTTTGTTCTTATCTATAAGACGCGTCACACCTTAGTATGCTAACTTTGGTTATTATGCATATATGTATTTACTAAAAAGATGAATATGCATATCCGATGTTACCATAAATTATTAACCATAGGTTATACTTACCAAAAAGCATTAACCATAGTTAACATGAATAGTAGGAGAAATTCTATAACTAGTGAACTTATTTCACTCTTAGTGTCCACTCCTCTCCAAGAACACAAAGTCACTATACTCTTCCAGCTAGTTAACACTGTTGAATCAAATTGTGCCAAAGCAATCCCTCGATTATGGCTCCAGAGACGAGAAACGCAACAAAGAGAGCAAGATTTGAAGCTGCTGCCGCTGCATTGATGGCCAACGAGGACATAGTGATCGAGATCCTAATGCGCCTTCCCCAAAAAAGCGTTTTGAAATGCAAATGTGTATCCAAACGTTGGAACGCTATGGTCTCCAATCCTATTTTCTTTGCAAATTATACTAAAAAAAACCCGAACCGTCTCTCGGGCTTCATCATGAATGGCCGGGAACTCCCAAACCCTGAATTTTTCTTCGTTTCCCTTGCAGATGGCGAAGGTATATCTCGTAGACATGGCCCCAAATTTATCAACATACCTGAAAGCGAAATCCGAAGTTTATGCAGTGGATTGTTGTGTTATTCTACACCTCATATCACCGACCCAGAACAAACTTCATTTTATGTTTGCAATTCTACTTCTGGGCAAACTAAATTGGTTAGGGTTCTTCAAGATCCAATGGCCACAAGTTTATTGGGTGTCAACTTGGCTTTTGATCCTACGAACTCCGCCTTTTACCATCTCGTTTTTGTTTATTTTGTATGGCGGTCGAGAGATAATCGCAATCAGTTTATTCAATTTGCGATCTACTCTTCGAAGACTAATTCTTGGACCCGCCAGGGACTCAGAGGTGAGCTGTTCAATGTGCCTTCGGACACAACATTTGCCAATGGGGCTCATTGGAATGGTGCCATTTATTGGTACCATAAATTCAGCAACTCCTTATCTTACTTAGATGTGGAGACATGCTCCTATAAAATGTTGAGAATGCCGGAACTGGCACGGGCATCCGCGGCGGGGGCCCACACGATGCACATTGATTACATCGGAGAGTTTGGTGGGGCTTTGCATCTGATCGGCACCTGCAGGCCGATGAACACTGCCTTCACAGTGTTCAAGGTGAAGAAAGACAGATCGGATGTCAATGTGAAGTTCCGAGGGGATTTCATTTCTGTGGCGGCTGGGTTGCCGGAGATGGTGAGGCGGTACCCGCGTGATGGCTACTTGTTTACCGTGGTGACGGTGTTTCAAGGAGAAGGAGAAGGAGAAGAGAAGATGAGTATGGTGGTGAAAACCCCGGGGGGTCTGGTGCAGTACAATGTGAAGGATAAGAGCTGGAAGAGGCTTTGCAGGCTACCAAGAGGGTGCAATTGGGATAGGAATACATGGGATTACATGAGGGTGAAGGCCTTTCAATGCTTTCAGACAATTGCCTCCCCATGAAATTAAGCATATTATGGATTGTTCTATTTTTCTTTCAAGGATTAATTTTTCAATAAGTTTTCAATTATTTAACATGTTTCTTTTAGAGTGATTGATCGCTGACGACATGCAAGTTTTTGTGTTCTACACAATCTTGTAAGAAAAATATAGGGAGTGGTAGGTGTGTTGTGTGTAAGCGGGATTTAAAATCGGCCTAAGCAGAATGTTAGTGTGATTTTCAAAATTTTATTCTACTTTGTGTAATTACTAGTTACCCAGCGGGCCGCTGCTGAAGTATAATTTATTTTCCTTTCTACTATTTCACCCAAAATCTATTTTTTCTTTTTTAATTTTTACATTTTGTTTTCATTATTTTCTTCCCCTCCCTTGACCATTCTTCTTTAATAATTTTTCTTCATCTACTTTCTCTATTCTCTACTTTCACAAAACTGAAAACTAAATAATTATTTCTTAAACGGATCCTAATTAAAGTATTCCATGTACGTTGAAACATTTAGAATTGGATGCTCAGCAAAGAAATTTATTTATTTTTTACAGTTTCTACGATAAATATATATTTCTTTTCACTTGTAATTGCGAAGATTTAAGATTTGGCTTCTATATGAATAAAGCGCTGTTATTTGAATCATCTTAATTGACCACACTTGATGTGGCATTCTATTTACCACAAAAATAAATATAAGGTGATTTAAATTATTGAAATAATATCATTCATTGATTGCCACATCAGATGGTTCAATTGATGTGGTCAATTAAGATTATTCAAATATCATTTCTCATATGAATAACGATCGTTGATATATTTTTGTAGACTTCAATACATAGTGGTTGACACATTGTTTCTTAGCTCAAATCTTCCTCATCGGTATCGTTGTGATAAAAACACTAAGACTAACTAGGTTTTTTGTGCCAATAGCACTACGGTATAATTGTATTCATCCTCGCTTGTAAGTAAGAGATCTCATATATAGTCAATTTCTACATATCGTGAGGTTCGATATCTAGTTGTTGGCCCATTGTGTGACTTAGATTGGCCTGAATTCCTCCCCGTGATAACACTGTAATTAAAAAAATCAGAGACGAAATAGATTTGTGTTACTTCCAACAGAACTAGTATATAATGGTCGGCATTTCTCTTCACATATAAATAAGATGTCTTAAGTTCGGCCAAATAGTGAAAATATATTTGTGTGGAGTTTATAAATATCTAATGGTTAGTCCATTGTATTGCTTAGTTCAAATCACCCTTCTCACTATCATTGAGATAAAAATAAAAGAGAGTTTTTTCCTTTTGGCGTTGCATCGAGAACTTAAAATTAGACCGGATTTTAATTTCCATGTTTGTTCTTATCTGTAAAACGCGTCACGTCTTACTATGTTAACTATGGCTAGAATGCGTATATGTATTTACTAAAAAGACGAATATGCATATCCTATATTGTTACCATAAATAATTAACCATAGATTGTAATTACCAAAAAGCATTAACCATAGTTAAAATGAATGGTATGAGAAATTCTGTAACTAGTGAACTTATTTCACTCCTTGTGTCCACTCCTCTCAAAGAACACAAATTCACTACTCTTCCACCTTGTTGACACTGTTGAGATAGTGATTTTTCATTCAAATTGTGTCAGAGCAATCCCTCAAGTATGGCTCCAGAGACAAGATACGCAATAAAAAGAAGAAGATTTGAAGCTAGTGCAGCTGCATTGACAGCCTCTCAGGACATGATGTTGGAGATTCTAATGCGCCTTCCACCAAAGACTCTGGCCAAATGCAAGTCCGTATCAAAGCTTTGGTACACGATGCTCTCTAATCCTATTTTCTTTTCAAATTATGCTAAAATAAACCGTAATCGCCCCTCGGGCTTCATCATGAATTGCCGCCAACCCCCATACCCAGAATTTTTCTTCGTTTCCCTTACAGATGGTGTAGGTATATCTCGTAGAAATAACCCGAGATTCCTCAGAATACCTCAAATAAAAATCCGAAATTTATGCAATGGTTTGTTGTGTTACTCTACCCCTCACATCAACAACCCACTAGAGACCAGCTTTTATGTTTGTAACCCTGCTTCTGGGCAAACTAAAATGGTCGGGGTTGTTGAAGATTCAAAGTTGACGAATTTATTGTGTGTTTATTTGGCGTTTGATCCTATAAACTCCGCATTTTACAATCTCGTTTTTGTTTATTTTGTCATTTGGTTGAAAAAATGGACCGTCAATGTGATTCGATTTGAGATCTACTCTTCTAGAACCGAGTCATGGATCCGCCAGGGACCCATAGGCGAGTTGTTCATTGTCCCTTCCGAACTAACATTTGGCGGCAACAATGGGGCTCATTGGAATGGTGCCATTTATTGGTACCATGAAGTCAAGAATTGTGTATCTTTTTTCGATGTAGAGACATGCTCCCATAACTTGTTGCCAATGCCCGAACTGGAAATGCAATCCTCCAACAGCCCGGACCAAAGGGAAATTGACTACATCGGAGAGTTTGGTGGGGGCTTGCATCTGATTGGCTTCCGCAGATGGAGCACTGTCTTCACAGTGTTTGAAGTGGAGAAAGACAGATCGGGAGTCACTGTCATGTACCGTGGCGATTTCAGTTCTTTTGGAACTGGTTTCCCGGACATGGTGATGCAGGGTGACTTGTATTCTGTGGTGACGGTGCTGCAAGGAGAGGGAGAAGAGATGATGAGTATCGTGGTGCAAAGCGCGGGGTGTTTGATACAGTACAATTTCAAGGATAAGAGCGTAAAGATGATTTGTGAGCTTCCAAGAGGCTGTGATTGTGATTATCATTCATGGGATTACATGAGGTTGACTACCTTTCAATGCATTCAGACTCTTGCTTCACCATGAAAGCTACCATAATGTCTTTTTTATGTATCGTTTCTCTGCAATTTAATTTCCCCTTTGTATTTTTTTAAGGATGAATTATTTGCAAATTTACAAATACATAACATGTTTCTTTTGGAGTGATCAATCACTAAGATGCACGTTTATGTGTATGTGCTATGGGATTTACAACTTGAGGAGTATGTTAGAGTGATTTTCAAAATATTGTTGTATTTTGTGAAAATACAAAAATTCATAAAAATGTCAGTGTAATCAACTAGTGTTAAAGTATAATTGTATTAGGGTGTGTGTGATTCATGAATTAGTTTGATTAAATTTTGGTCCTCTCATCTTTGCGGCAGGAAGTGGAAGATATTTCTATGGTGAGTCCAGTTTTAAATGGTGCAAAATTCCTCCTGATTTCTACGCCTGATCTATGAGCCTAGCCACATAATATTTTAGCAACAATAAGGTATGAAATTACGAATTGAATGATTTTTTAAAATTATAATATATGTTTTTTATTACACCTTAAAAATTTAAGACTTGGAGGGTTATGCTAGATAAAACGCCTGGTTTTAGGCTTTTCGATCGCTATCGAAAACATTGAAAGAAACACAAGCCCTAAAGAGAAAGCAATTAAAACTTGAAACCCCAAAGAAAGAAGATGAGGATTATAGAATAATAATCCAAATAAGTACCTCTCGCCGTGGCTTGGTCGATGACAGAGCAACAAGTGTTGCAGCTAATGCTGGAGGGAATTAAGCATCATTATACCATTCTTAATAATCTGTGGGCTGTTGTTAGGCTTAGGCTGCATCCCCGCCATCATATATATCACAGCTTGTACTTTTTGTGATATTTCGAAATCAACTGGGGATGATGATTTCAAGATGAGGAGAAGGGAAGAGATAAGACTCTGCAAGAGGAGGGGTGTATAAAGTTGGTAGGGAAAGCGGCAATGCAAAGTCGTATTGGGGCTCTCATCAATGAATTCATAGTTTCTAAAAAAAAAACAAAGTCGTATTGGGGCTAGAAAATATTGGTATTCCTCTTACGTTATGTGGAGGGCTCATGTTTGATTATCGTAAAAAATAAAGTCGATATCTATTATATATATTGTAATCTCCCTCCTCCATATCATTGTATTAAAAAGAAACGAAACTAGTCAGGGACTTGAGACTTTTGCTAGGGACTTGAGATGTTGACAAAAAAAATGAGGCTAGAGATTACAAAAAAAGGTCTATGATGGAAACTTAATTATGTACTAATTTTTTTTCTTTAATTTTTTAAAGTTATGCATTAATGCTATCAATATATATTTTTTTGAAACCCTTCATTAAAAAAAAAAATCGATGAGATAACGTCTCCCTTGCTATTAACCGTTGCTCCGTTGGATCACCCAGTGGGCCACATATTCTAAAGTTTAGACAATAAGAGAGTTCACGTAATACCAACCACTGGATAAAATTTCTTCATCTTAATTTCATACGGCAGTTTTTTATCTCAAATTTCCCTTCAAAATAGTTGAACTGTTATTTCTAATTTCATGCGGCAATATGAGATTTCACGTAATACCAACCACTAGATCAGATTCTCTCAACTCAATCCAAATCGTCAAATTGTTATTTCTGATATCATCATTCTTTATCTCCTAACTCTTATGTAATCATCAACTCATAATACAAAAAACCTCTTATACCTTATTCTCAAATTTCTTCTCTCAACCTACTTTATATTGCTCTACTTCTAGATAAGTAAACTTTTTTTTTAATATAAGTAATCTCAATTTTTGGTACATCGAAAAAACCTATTGTTTTGAATGAAAACCTTACAAAGGGTTGAAAATGCAATATGACACGATATTAAGGGTGTACATTGTAAACCTTTAGTAATCGGATACTAAATTGAAACTCAACATATAATTCAGAGGCAAAAATGTAATTTACCTTTATTTAGTTCTTAGTAAGGGTATATATATTGTTGCCGCTTTGTTTGAAAAAGAATTGAGAATTAGACGTGAGAATCCTACAAGGTCTTCCCTTCTCCTCCTCTTGAAAATTGAAACATCATCCCCAATCGATTTCGACAAGTTGTGATGGAGCCGCCTAACAATAATCCACAGATTAAGAATGGGATCATGATTCTTCCCGAGCGCATTCTCTGCAAGACGTGTACCTGTAAGCTCTTCGAAGGCACGGAATTCAATTCCCGCATTGAGCAACTCCCCTGCGAGGTACTCAATTCCATTCTTTCTTCTTCTTCTTATTGATCCATTCGTTTTGACTTCTTCTTCTAGTGTTCGGTTTTTATTATGAAGATTTTGAAGAATTTCTATGAATTTCATGCTTGCACCTAGATTTGTTTGTCTGTTTTGTCGTTCCTTCTAATTGCTTCTTCTTCTAGGCCTCTAGGGTTAGGGTTTGTTTTTATTTTTATATAGGCTAGCTCAGCTGTGTGGCCGTGGGTATTTTCTATTCCCTATTCGTTTTAGGCGGTTTATCCAAATAGAATTTTAAAGAATTTTGCAGGATTATATTTTACAAGATTTTGAAGAATTTCGAGGTATTGCATGATAGACTGTAAAATTTTCAACTCCACAGACAAAGCCATAGGTTGAATGATGATTTGATGGTGTGATGTTAATTTTATATCTTTTCGTGCTACATGATTATTAAACTTGCATACTAATTCTTCCCTATTGTTTGCCGGACTTTTTCGAATGTCCCATGTTTAGATT
The DNA here is from genome assembly GCA_037349345.1 of Oemleria cerasiformis. NCBI lineage: Eukaryota > Viridiplantae > Streptophyta > Magnoliopsida > Rosales > Rosaceae > Oemleria > Oemleria cerasiformis. The sequence goes on from JAZGTL010000010.1 coordinate 9,354,047, forward strand.
TTACTTCAATTGTACCAATTGCTCTGCTGAGATTGTGATCAAGAAAGACAAAAAGGATGCCCATCTTCTTATCCAGGCCGGTGCTGAGCCAGTTTATCTGTCATCTTTCGTACTCCATGAACTGGTAAAAGCAAGAAACTAAGGAACTGTCTGGTATTGTTTTAGAAAATGATTTGTGAAAAGCTGATGTGAAATATTGATGACTAACTGCTTTAAAAACTGATTTCCATTTTTTGCATTGTATCTGTAGAAAGTAATTGAAACAACAATTTATAAAACTAAATTATTTTTTACCTTGAGATTTCATCTTCATAATTCATTCTTCAAAAAATTTACTACCAACATACAGCTATGTTGTCTTATCTTTTCAAAATTTAGATTGCCTTTTAATGTTATGACATTGCTTAATATTTCAACATTTGAGCAGGAAAAGAAAAGGAGGCCTTTAGACTTGGATTAAGAAACCAAATTTGCAATCGGTATTTAGTCGCTTTGAAGCTTCTATGCTTGAGTTAAAGTCCAAGAGGGTATGTGCCTTGATCAGTAATTTCCCAGACCTAACATATATATATATATCCTTTTCGGGAACAAAAAAGGAAGCTTGAACAAGTGAGAGATTCCGTGAAATCTTTAGATCTTACTAAAGATATCGATAGCCCTTCTGCATCTGTGGAGCTTGAAAGAGAGATTGATATCCCTCCTACTTATGATGCTGCTATGCTTGGTATTCGTACCTAATCTGACCCAGCAACGAAATTAACGGAAATACCCGGAAGATCACTTGGGTCAAGACCAAACCCGTCATCAAGGCCCATAAACAAAGCCCATGCCTAAAGCCCATCATTGTGATCCATGACCTAAACTTAGACATTGCCTATAAATAGAGAGCCACCTCTCTCATTATCTAGGATGGACTCTCTCTCTATGAGGCATCCCCTCTCTCTAAACATACAAACTCTCCCTTCTTTCTACACTCTACGTTCTCACTCTCTCTCTAAAGGCTCAATGTCACTTGTATCATGTACAAATACTTATATTATTAATGAGAATAGAGCAACACCATGGGCGTAGCTCGATTCGAGTGAATCACGTACATAATTGTGTTTTGGGTGCGTGCGTGTCTTCTCGGTCTAAGTTTGTCAATTTTATGCATCAACAGTTTGGCGCCATCTGTGAGAATTATAACAAAAAATTATGTGGTTCCCTCTCTTCCTCACACTTGCAGAAACCCACAAGCCCAAAAACACCGAGCACCCTACTACAACATCAGCTATGGTCATCCAAGAACATTTTCTTCTCTCTGCAAAAGTCTCTCAAACCACCAGAATTCACTGGGCCGGTCGGCATAAGTCCATGGGCAGATCGGCACAACTATGCTGATGGGCAAGCTACATGTAAGTCCAATTCCATGTGTCAAACTCCAAACCCATATATCACTATGTAAGTCCAATCGCAAGCCCAATACAAATTAAAGGCTCACCCTACCGCTCAGCATCCTTTCAAAAGCCGAAACACCAACAAAGGAGAAATTTGCGGGTCCCACCCATTTCATTTCCTCATCAAAACACTCTACAAGGCCACATGTGCAGCTCAGCAGAGTCAATATTTATATATAGAATACCATGCCTTATATAAATAATACAATGGGGAGGCAAAGTGGGCACACCCCACGTGAAGCATATAATATATAAAAGCGCATATATACTTAACCAACACCACCAAATGTTGGCCTTTTTACTCGATGAGTCTGTTAGCGCCTTCCACGAGTCTTCGTCTGCAACAATCATCTGCAGACCCAACCGGCTGAGCCCAACCAACAATCCAGCCCAATTGCCTCACTGCCGACCGAATTGCGAGGGCCCCTATGTCGTTCACCACGCACAGGGGAACGAACCCAGACCCGCCAGGCAGGTCGGCGAAAACCCAGCGCCGATCTTCAGCGACTCCTCCTGCGAGTCCCTCTCTGCGCACCCACCGACCAGTCGAAGACCACAAGCTCAACTCCTCGCGCTAACCGGTCGGCCACTCAGTCCACCTCCGACGCCCATACCGCAACGGACACCGATTGCATCATTGGTCTAGCATGCCCATCTCTCGGTCCCAGGTGGTTCGATTTTGATGGGTTCGATTTTGATGGGTTCGATTTTGGGTCGCTGGAAGGAAACGATGGCATGGTGGGATCGATGACCAACGCATCCACGTCCCCTGCAAATTCAGTCCCATTAACTCACCGACCTCACAAATTGGAGCACATACAACTCCAGATATATATTCAATAAAAACTACCCCTCCAGGCCGACAAGAATACAAACACTAGAGGCTTCACTCTTCCCAAATTCAAACACAGCTTGCACAAAACATTTAAAGAGCTACCAGGCTGATCAGCAGCAATCCAATTTCAACAAGGGGGACCTAGTTCCCCGTCCTCACCGATCACTCACTACCAAGACCAGTGGTCTTCTCTACAATCTCACAACACCGCTCGGCATCGATTTCCTTGCCGATCAGCAAGGACCGATCCACAACAAATTGGAGCCCCAAATTCAGTGGCTCATGAACCCACCGACCGGCCACCTACAAACAACAGGCACCGATCGGCCTAACACACCACGCCGATCAAGAGGTGGTTGATATGTGTTAGAAGACTGCGCCTATGATGCGCCTCACTTCTGTTGTGATGCGCCCCACCTCTGCACACTTGATAATGCCATGACTATACTGGGCCTATGATGCGCCTCATTGCGCCTAAGAAGCACCTCACCTCCTGCTGTCCATGCTGATATGCTGCCCCTAGCTGCTGTCCATGCTGATGTGTTGCGCCTAGCTGGTATGCCTCCCTGCTGTCCATAAACAGTTATGTCTTAGCTGTATTATAGGTGCTAGACAGCTATGAATTCTGTTAAGTTTGTTAGGATAGTTAGGACAGTTATGAAATGCTGTTAAGTGTGTTAGAACAATTAGGAAATTGTTATATTAATTAAGAGACTTACTTGATCTCTAAGTAATCAACTACAAACTATAAATAGCTAACAAATGCTGTAATGTGTAAGGGTTTGAAAGCAATAAAGATTGTCTTGTTCATATCTCCTCCATACTTTTAAAAACTAAGCCTTCTCCTTCTTCTCTTCTTAAAAGTCTGATATCTAACATGGTATCAAAGCGTGACTCATGATATATGGTTGACCCCATTTATGAGTGATTGATCTTCTACCTTTGCTTTTGCTGCAAATCTCCACAGAACTTCTCAAAAGAAAGTTGTTTCTGCTTCTTCTTCATAATCCCTTTTCAGAACCTCTCAAAAGAAAGTTGTTTATGCCGTATTACATTCCTTAAAAGATTACTCACCATGGTTACAGCTGCTCAACTTCAAATCTTGCAATCACCAATTGCTTCTCTTATTCCAACAATCGGAAATGCAGTCACTGTCAAACTTGATGATCATAACTTCATCACCTGGAACTTCCAGATGGAACTTCTTCTCAATGCAAATGGCATTTTTGAGTTCGTCAATGGCACAAAGAAATGTCCTCCTCGCTCTATCTCTGAATTGGGTCATGAGGATCCACCCTCTGATGCTTACCTGATATGGAGGATGCACGATCAAGCACTGATGCAACTCATTACTTCAACTCTCTCCACATCTGCTATTTCCTGTGTTATTGGTTGCAAAAGTGCTCAAGAAATGTGGACCAATCTGAGAGACAGGTTTGCCTCTTCTACTAAAGCCTCTATCTTTAAGATGAAAACTGATCTTCAAAATGTTAAGAAAGGCTCAGAAAATATGACTCAATATTTGCAAAGAATTAAGGTTGCTAGAGATCTCTTAGAATAATGTAATGTCCGTTTTGAAGATGAGGATGTTGTTATTCTTGCATTAAGAGGTCTGCCTACTGAATATAATACCTTTCGATGTGTCATCCGTGGAAGAGAGAATTCTATAAGTCTCAAGGATTTCAGGTCTCAACTTTTGGCTGAAGAAACAATCATTGATCAATCCTCTGAGCATCCATCTTTTCTTTCTGCTTTCTCAGCTACTAATAATGGTACTCAGTCAAGGTCTGATCTTGAAATCACAAACTCATCTGGTGCACCTACTTTCAATAACATGTCTAACAGTGTGACACCTAGTAATACCTCTCAAAATGCTCAGCAGTTGTCTGATAATTTTCAGCAGTTTGGTTACATTGGAGGTTATGGGCAAAACAGTGGATGTTCCACCAACAACTTCAATAATGGATACAAAGGCAATGTCAACAAAGGCAAGAACAAAGGTAAGTGGTATCCCAACTATGTAAATAGTGGCAATGGTGGGAACAATAATTCAAAATTTTGGAATAATGGAAATAAGGGAGGTTCTAGTTACTCCTCATCACCTGGTGTTCCTAGTGCATCAACTCAGAATTATTATCAGCCACCACCAATCTGTCAAATTTGTGGGAAGAAGGGACATACAACTACAGATTGTTATCATCGACATCTGAATCAACCATCACCAATCAGTGAGCCTTGCCAGATATGCTGGAAATCTGGTCACTCAGCCATGAACTGTTATCACAGGGAGAACTATTCTTATCAAGGATCCTCTCCTCCAGCCAATCTGACTGCTATGAATACACAAATAACACATCCTGCTCAGCAGCAAGAGTACTAGATTGCAGACACTGGAGCCACAACTCATATGACTTCTGAGTTATCTCAAGTTCAAAGGCCAAATCCTTCCTCCTCTGAAGACATCATTACTACAGCAGGAGGTTCAGGTTTGAAAATAGCTCATGCTGGTCACTCTTTTCTTGAGACTACTAATCCCACACCTCACTGTTTTCTTTTAAATGAAGTTCTTCATGTTCCTCATATCTCAGCACACTTGTTGTCTGTCCATAAGTTGTGCAGAGATAACCATTGTTCCTTCTCTTGTACTGAGTCTTCTTTTCTAATTCAGGATAGAACCACATGTGTCACACTCTTCCAAGGACTGAGTAAGGATGGCTTGTATCCTCTTCCTTTTAGTTGTTCTTCAAATAAAGCTTTTGATGTTCCTCAAAATTCATCTCCTTTTGCTCTTCTTGGAAAACTTACTCATACTCAACTTTGGCACAGAAGATTAGGACATCCTTCAAACCAGATTGTGTCTGTTGCATTACACAAGGCTAGCATTTCTGTTTCTAAAGATTCAACTCCTGTTATTTGTGAATCTTGTCTAGAAGGAAAATTGTCCAAACAGTCTTTTCCTGTCTCTAGTTCCAAATCTCTTATTCCTTTTGCAGTACTTCATTCTGATGTATGGGGTCCTTCACCTACTATCTCTGGTGAAGGGTTTAGATACTATGTCAATTTTTTAGATGAGTGTACACGATATACTTGGATTTTTCCAATGAAAAATAAATCTGAGGTTCTTTCCATCTTTGTTCTTTTTCATACTTACATTCTAAACCAATTTTCTGTTTCAATCAAATTTCTTCAAAGTGATGGAGGTGGTGAGTATATTAGTCAAAAATTTCAGACATTTTTGGCTCTCAAAGGAATTGCTCATCACAGGTCTTGCCCCTATACACCTGAACAAAATGGTCTAGTAGAAAGAAAGCACAGACACACCCTTGAGACAACAATCACCATTCTTCAAACAGCCTCTTTACCAGCTCAGTTTTGGTTCTATGCATGTGCTACTTCAACCTACCTTATAAATAGAATGCCATGTGTTCTGTTGAAAATGAAATCTCCTTTTGAATCCTTATTTTCCAAACTTCCAGTTCTTACTCATCTAAAAGTTTTTGGATGTGCTTGCTTTCCACTATTAAAACCTTATAACTCTACTAAACTTCAACCTAAAACAAAAAAAGTGTGTTTTCTTAGGGTATGCAGAAAAATACAAAGGTTTCATCTGTCATGATCTAGTGTTTAAAAAGACCTTTGTGTCTAGACATGTGTTGTTTGAAGAGCTTTAGTTTCCTTTTTGTTCTTTGCTCCTTAAATCTCAGTGTCTTTCATCTGCTTCTTATGTCTTAGACGTCTCAGATAACATGTCTCCTCCTTCCTCCATATCTTCAACATTCACACAGTCTCCTGTTACTCAGTCCTCATTTTTCCCTGAATGTTCTAGTCCTGAGCTTGACATTGATCAGCACTCACCTGAACCTGCTCAAAATGATGTCACAAATGGATCACCTTCTGATCAAACGTCGACTGGTACTGCCTCTGACTTCTTGGAAGCCACTTCTCCTCCTCTTGACCTTCACTTGCTCATCCTAGTAGCACCACTGATGATGACTTTCATCCTCAATGTTTGGAAGTGGTGTTACCCATCTCTGGGGTAAATATGCATCCTATGCAGACTAGGTCCAAGAGTGGTATTTTCAAGCAAAAGGCTCTTCACTCCACTCATGTTCTATCATCTGAGGTTGATCTTGCTCAAGTTGAACCAGTATCCTTCAAATCAGCTTCTTCCTCTCCTGTGTGGCAGCAAGCAATGGAGGATGAAATGAATGCTTTGTATGGACAAGACACTTGGTGTTTAGTTCTTCTTCCTGCTTCCAAAAACTTGGTAGGCTGCAAATGGGTTTACAGAATCAAGAAAAATTCAGATGGCACTATCGCTAGACATAAGGCTCAGCTTGTTGCAAAAGGTTTTAGTCAGGAAGAAGGTCTTGATTATGGTGAGACATTTAGTCCAGTGGTCAAAACTACTACTGTCATATTGGTTTTAGCATTAGCAGCTCATTTTCAATGGCCTCTTAAACAACTTGATGTTAAAAATGCTTTCTTGCATGGGGAACTTAAGGAAGAAGTATATATGACACAACCTCCTGGTTTTGAAGATTCATGCCATCCTGATCATGTGTGCAAACTGCAAAAATCTCTCTATGGCCTCAAGCAAGCTCCTCGAGCCTGGAATGATAAGTTTACTAGCTTTCTTTCTGAGCTAGGCTTTCAAACAACTTGGGCTGATGCCTCTCTTTTTGTCAAGCAAACATCTTCTGCAGTTGTTATTCTTCTGCTATATGTGGATTATATCATCCTCACTGGTAGTAATATTGCTGCAATATCAGAGGTCACGGCTTCTCTCACTGCAGAATTCGACATGAAAAACCTTGGAGATCTTCACTTCTTCTTGGGGTTACAGATCCAGTATACTTCCAATGGTTTGTTTGTTTCTCAATCCAAGTACATTCATGACTTACTCACTAAAACTTCAATGCTGGACTGCAAGCCTATTGATACTCCTAGTGTACCTGGATCCCGACTTAAGAAAAATGATGGTTCTTTGTATGGTAATCCTTCCAATTATCAGAGCATTGTTGGTGCATTACAGTACTTGACCTTCACCAGACCCGATATTTTTTTCTCTGTTAATCAGGTTTGTCAATACATGCACTCACCATCTGAGTCTCATTTTATGGCTGTCAAACGCATCCTTCGATATCTTAAACGTACTCAGCATCAGGGCATCTCCTTATCTCCTGGCTCTTTAGACCTCATTGCCTATACTGATGCAAATTGGGCTGGAGATCCAACTGATTGTCGTTCTACTACTGGTGTCATTGTCTATTTTGGTAATAATCCTATCTCTTGGATGTCCAAGAAGCAAACCACGGTTTCCCGATCTAGTACTGAGTCTGAATATCGAGCCCTTGCTATTACCGCTGCTGAAGTTTCCTGGATTCGTCAGTTATTATGCGCTCGTCACATCCCTTTGTTAAAACCTCCTTTGATTTACTGTGATAGCACTTCCGCCACAAGTCTCTGTGCCAATCCCATCTTTCATTCTCGTGCTAAGCATATTGAGATTGATTACCACTTTGTTCGTGAGCGTGTGGTTCGTGGTGACTTGGATGTTCAACATGTGTCTTCAGGTGATCAGGTGGCCGACATCTTCACCAAAGCTTTAGCAGATGATCTTTTCTATTTACATTCTTCCAATCTAATGCTTGGGGCCTCTCCATCATCAGCTTGAGAGGGGATGTTAGATGACTGCGCCTACGATGCGCCTCACTTCTGTTGTGATGCGCCCTTTTTGCCTTTGTAAAAGTAATATTTTCAAAGTATTCTTCTGTTTTGGATATTTATTTAATCTTTCAATTTTGATTTTTAGGTTTGAGCATGTGCACAGTAGACGTGGAGATAAACATAATGCATATGTGCTTCCACAATTGGAGACCCAATTGAAACGATGTGGAGCAGAGAATGATCACTTTCAAGGTAAATTAATCCACTAAACACTAGTAATTTTCTATTTATATTCTAGTCGTTTTTATCTTTTAATTTTCTTTTGCTATTATGTGCTTTCTTTTCTGTTTTCACAAATTATATTCCGTTCTTTCTAACATTTCCTATTTTCCATAAAATAAAAAAGAAACAAATTCCCTATTTTATCTCATATTTTTCTGTCTAAATGTGGGCTTTGCAATTGACATTTTTAAAGTGAAATACAACCGTTTGTTTTTGTAGGATTATGAGAGAAATATAATTCAATTTTAATTGTGTCTCCATATATGTCTATGATATGATGTGACGCAGGTAAGTGAGTCAGAACTCACTAAAAATGGAGATAATCGGAATGCAGCGAGCTCCTTTACCGATTTTCTATCATTGAAGGCCGAAACCGCAACAGGGGATGCACATGCAGCTGCTATTCTTGCACTTGTCACTGCTTGGTTGAAGGTTTACTGGGGTTTAAATAACAAATTCAAGTCAAATGTTTGTCTATTTGAACACCCATATAAGTATTAGATTGAGTTCTATTCCTCAGGGAAATTTCAGGTTTTTTTTTCTTCGTGATATTTTGATTATGAAACACTAAATTGTTAATTTAACTTACTTTTTTTTTGGTATAGTTGTGTGTTGAGACAATGGAAATTATGGTGAATGATATCTGTGAAGCTCTACCAAAAAGAGTTTTGTCAAGCATTGCGGGGAACTATAAGGAAGGCATTGGTGGTGTATTGGGTTTTTTTCCGTGCTTCTTCATCAATTATGTAGAGTACCGTTCCACGGACCATTGCTTTGGGAAAAGATCAGTTTTCAATCAACTTTGCATACATGTGTGTTTTGGTCGGTTTTCCCCAGAGCAATCTAGAAAGGAGTGGAATTGTTGATTATACATATCACCAGTTCCAGGCTCATGTGCAAAGGATGGTTCCTTCTTGTATATGTGTATGTGTGCGTCCTTTTGCACATAAGTAAAAACGAACGAAACTAAATTAATGAACATCAATACTTCATTCTTTGAAACTAAACTAAATCACATATGTGTGTGTTCTTATATCGTGGATATGTGTGGTATGTGTATGGGTTTGTTGTGTGTGTGGGTGTGTTGCGCTTGTGTGTGTGTTTTGGCTGTGAAGTATGTGGGTGGATGTTTTGTGTTGTCTATGGGTGTGTTGCGCTTGTGTGTTTTTTTTGTGTGTGGTGTCTGTGGGTGGCTTTTGTTGTATGTATGCGTTTGTCTGCTTGTGTGTGTGTGTATGCGCGCGTGTGCTTGTGTCTGGGTATGTGTGCGTGTACATGTACCTGTGTATGTGTGCGTGAGCGTGCGAGTGTGTGTGAGTTTGTGTGTGCATCTGCATGTGTGCACGTGTGTGCGTTTGTGTGTGGATGGGTGCGTGTGCGCGTGTGTGTCTGTGTGTGTGCATGTGTGTGGGTGTGTGCATTTGTGTGTGGGTTGATGCGTGCGCGAGTGTATGTGCCCATGGTTGAATATATTAGAACTTTCAACGATATTTCTATGGAAACATCGTCATTTTGGAGCGTCGACATCAAAACAGGGTGGGAAGAAATTTTTTTCCCTAATATCCAAGATTTCGCGAAATATCGGTAATTATCGGTAAAATCGACTGATATTTGATCATATCCACCAACAGCCAAATTCAAATAAAAAATTTTAAAAATTGCCTAAGTTCCTCATCCATGGTTGAATATAAGCATACCAAAGCATACCAAGTTGAGAGGATAAAAACAAAAATTGTAGTACACACTTACCTATTTTGCAGAGCGTTTACAACCAACTTGCTTGAATTCTTCAAAATTTTGGCAAATTTATCATTTGATGAGGACATTTGAGACTATCATCCTTGATAAATTGGGGAAATTTCACTTAATAGAGACACTGAAGACAATTGAGACTCTTCTCTATCTCCCCTCCTTCTTGTCTTTCTGCCCCTCTTTCTTCCTTCCTGCGTTTTAGTTTTTCTTCTTGCGGCTGCGGATTGCAGTTGCATAGGAGCGTGGGTGGGTGTGTTGTGTGTGTGTGTGTGTGTGTGGGTGTGTTGTGTGTGAGTGTGTGTGTGTGTGGGTGTGTTCGTGGATATGTGTGGTGAGTGTATAGGTTTGTTGTGTGTGTGGGTGTGCTGAGCTTGTGTGTGTGTTTGGCCTGTGGTGTCTGTGGGTGATTGTGTTGTGTTGTCTATGGGTGTGTTGCGCTTATGTGTGTGATATTTGTTGGTCGCTTTTGTTGTGTGTATGTGTGTTTGCTTGTGTGTGTGTGTGTGCGTCTGTGTGTCTGGGTATGCGTGCGTGTACGTGTATCTGGGTATGTTTGCGTGTGCGTGTGAGTGTTCGAGTGTGTGTGTGTGTGTGTGCATGTGCATGTGTGCACGTCTGTGCGTTTTTGTGTGGATTGGTGCGTGTGCACGTGTATGAGTCTATGCGTGAGCATGTGTGTGGGTCTGTGCATTTTTGCGTGGGTGGGTGTGTGCGCGAATGTGTGTGCCCATGGTTGAATATATCGGAACTTTCACCGATATTTTTATGGAAATATCGTCATTTTGGAGGGTCGGCATCAAAACAGAGTGGGAAGAAATTTTTTCCCCCAATATCCAAGATTTCGCGAGATATCGATAATTATCGGTGAAATTGACTGATATTTGATCATATCCACCGATAGCCAAATTCAAATAAAAAATTTTAAAAATGACCGAGTTCCTCATCCATAGTTGAATAGAAGCATACCAAAGCATACCAAGTTGAGAGGATAAAAACAAAAATTGTAGTACACACTCACCTATTTTGCAGAGCGTTTACAACCCACTTGCTTGAATTCTTCAAAATTTTGGCAAATTTATCATTTGATGAGGAAATTTAAGACTATCATCCTTGACAAATTGGGGAAATTTCACCTAATATAGACACTGGAGACAATTGAGACTCTCTTCTCTATCTCCGCTCCTTCTTGTCTTTTTGCCCTTCTTTCTTCCTCCCCGTGTTTTTGTTTTTCTTCCTACGACTGCGGGTTGCAGTTGCACAGGAGGGTGGGTGGGTGTGTTGCGTGTGTGTGTGTGTGTGTGTGTGTGTGTGTGGGTATGTTCGTGGATATTTGTGGTGTGTGTATGGGTTTGTTGTGTGTGCGGGTGTGTTGCGCTTGTGTGTATTTTGTCTGTGGTGTCTGTGGGTGGCTGTGTTGTGTTTTCTATGGGTGTGTTGCGCTTGTGTGTGTGTGTTTTGTGTGGTGTTTGTGGGTGGCTTTTGTTGTGTGTATGTGTGTGTCTACTTGTGTGTGTACGCGCGTGCGTGTGTCTGGGTATGCGTGCGTGTACGTGTGTCTGGGTCTGTGTGCGTGTGCGTTCGAGTGTGTGTGAGTGTGTATGTGCATGTGTGCACGTGTGTGCGTTTGTGTGTGGATGGATGCGTGTGTATTAATTCTTTATTGAAATTTGGCGATTAACATCTTTCAGCTGTGCCATCTGGTAAGATACACACAAGAAACAAAATTAGTAAACTTAAAACCAATTTAAGAAATTAACAAATAAAATATTTTACTTACATGCTCGGAAAACCAACGTGGAAACAATTGTTTGTCCATTTCTTCCCAATTAGAAGGAAATTGGGCCTTCATCAACACCTCGTGTTGCTCATGGAAGGGTCGGACTTCATCACAGTTATTTAGTATGAACCAATGAGCCACCTCCTTGTCGCTATTAGTGAACGACTACGAGATTGGACCAGTGCCAAATGATCGTGCGGATTGGGAAATACAGATAGGGTCTCTGAACGTTGACCACCATCGTCGTTGCGCGACACCCTATTGAAGAAAGTTTCAATATTTCGAAGGCACATTGCACAAAATGTCAGTGCCTCCTTTGCAATGTACGCCTCCGCTACAGAGCCTTTGGGACGTGTCTTGTTCCAAACGTACCGCTTGTACGTACCTAACATTCTACAAGGAAATTTACATTATGATTCACATATATACATGATAGTAAGGAAATATTATAAAATAACAGGGATAAGTTATAACTCTCGATTGGGTACATCCAACAATAATGCACCGGGCCAACTAGCTTTGCCTCATCCGGCAGATGTATTAGTAGGTGCACCATTACATCAAAGAATGTAGGTTGATATATTTGCTATAGCCGGCACATGATGTAGACAATATCCTCGTTAATTGCTTCGAGGTCCGCCTTAACTAACGATCTGGCACATAGTATCTGGAAGTATTGAGATAACAAACTATCGTCTCAACAACACCAGGCTCCAAGAAAGGCCTAATACCAATTGGAATGAGTCGTTGTAGCAAAATAGGATAGTCATCGCTCTTCATACCATAAATGGTCCCACCGTCGGTGCTAACACTTCGGCATATGTAGCCGGCGTACCCGTCACCCTACAACCACTTCAGGAAATTTTTATTATTCTCTGGCGTAAATGTATAACTTGGATGAGCCATGATGTATTTGCCATTGACGACTTTTGGCCACAAATTAGGCCGAATTCCCATTTCTTTCATACCCAGAGGAGTTTTTTTTTTGTCATTTGACTTGCCTTCATGGGTAAAGTTGTTCCCACAACACTTTCAGCAACATTCTTCTCGATGTGCATAGGATCCGCGATGTGTCTGATTTTCAATTTCGACCAATATGCCAACCGGAAGAATATGCTCTTTTTCGTCCAATTTTCCTGTTCAACTGGTTTCGATCCTCGTGTGACGAAGTCATATATATGGTTCAGTTTGGATAATATCTCATCACCGCACCTCTCCCTTAGTCAAGCTCGTAACTGTGATTTGCCATCAAATGAGTCAGATTGCATTCGTCATCGGTGATCCCAAGGCAGAAACCTTCTCGCACCCAAGTAACATACCTTAGATGCGTGCCAAAAAAACTGTGTCTGGTCCACATGTCGGGTAAGCAAGATAGCCCTTGGTGCTCCATCCCGACAACATACCTGAAGTAGGAAAATCATTAATTGTCCACATTACGGCCGCTCGTAGAGTGAACATTTCTGCACTGCACTTGTCGTATGTTCGGACATCATTTTTCCACAGATACACGAGCTCGTTAATCAACGACTGTAAATACACATCGATGGAATTACTTGGGGATTTGGGCCTCGGTATCAAAGTACTGAGGATTGTGAATTCTTTCTTCATGCATCTCCAAGGGGCAAGTTATACCGAACCATAAACACCGGCCAAGTGCTATATGGCTTTGCAAAACTGCCAACGGATTAAACCCGTCAATAGCGAGCCCTAATCTAACATTTCTTGGCTCCGTAGCAAACTCGGGATACATCATATCAAATTCCTTCCAAGCCTCTCCATCGGCCGGATGCCTCAATACATCATCATCAATGCGTTCATCCTTGTGCCACCTCATATCACGGGCTGTGTGGGACGACATGTAGAATCTTTGTAACAATGGCTTCAGTGGAAAATAACGCAACACCTTGTTTAGAATCTTGTTCTTTTGAAACCTAGGCTCATTGCACACGAGACATTTGTCAAGCTGCTCGAATTCACCGTAAAATAATGCACAGTTGTTCTTGCATGCATGGATCTTGATATACCCTAAACTAAGGCCCTTCAACAGCTTCTTCGAGCTATAATGATCTTTAGGCAGACGGTTGTCTTCAGGGAGCATTCGGATGATGATGTCCATCATCTGATAAAAATGCTTGTTCGTTTGATTATACTCAACTTTCATGTGCATCAAATCCACAACTCCCCTATAACCAAAAATGATTTACAACCGGAGTACAATTCGCGCTGAGCTTCTTTCAACAATCTCTCATAATGGAGCTCAGAGTCTTCGAGTTGCAACCTAGGCGCCTCATCGTCCATATCATCCGATGCGGGAGGAAAAATATCGGTTAATAACTTAATGACTTGAACATTATCACATCGCCCGTCCAAAGGATTTTCGTCCCGACGGGTCCCTGGAACCGAAGATGTCGATGCGGAAAATATTTCTTCACCGTGATATATCGAATTAGTGTGGTTGTGTACGATCTCATTCCATTCCAAATGAGTTTGGACCTCATTCAACGACATCCAACTGCAGTTGTTACATTTACGACACGAACACCTCATACGTCTTTCATCACTGCAATGACTACGTGCAAAGGAAATGAAGCTATCGATCCCATCCAAATACTGATCAGAAGATCTATCCAACATTTGCATCCAGCCTCTGTCCATTGTGCCTGCTTTCACAACATAGAGTTAACGTAAGTAATTGAGTTAAGATTGTCCCGTAATTAGAACAAGTTAAAATCAAAAGCAGCTCGTCTCCTTATGCCTCCGGTGATTTAGCCCTATCCCATTCGAGAGTGCACGTTCTGTGCTGTATAGTTTGCGACCTACGAGGTAAGTTTCAATCGAGGGAAATTTCAGTAGCATCTCCCTACAGTTCCCCAAATGCATGACGTAGATATTATAAACAAATATCTAGTATGCATTCGGAGAACATTGAGGGGATACAAACCGAATTTCCCACAATTGAAACCTAACCTTATTGACCGCCAATTACACAACACATAGTTGCGCACCCCCAAACTATCCAAATAAATAGACAATTCAAGAGTCAGTCAATCAACCTGATTCACTGACTCTCAAACGGGTCTAAGGTTTTTCATTGAATTTCATTATACGCAGTTAATCAACTCGTTTAACTTCGCATAAACGGTTATGAAATATGAACATATTTCACTCCGTCGGAACTAAATAAAGCGTTTTACAAAAAATATCACAACAAATTCATAAATACAAACATATATTAATTATGCATAAAACAAAGTTTACAATTTTATAATTTCCGTACATATTTTCTATTTCCCTATTTTCCTAACATATTTTCTAATTTCCTAACGTATTTTCTAATTTCAATAATTTCATTACATATTTTTTATTTTCCTATTTTCCTAAAATATTTTCTAATTTCCTATTTTCCTAACATATTTTCTATTTCCCTATTTTCCTAACATATTTTCAAATTTCCAAACATGTTTTCTAATTTAAATAATTTCATTACATATTTTTAATTTTCCTATTTTCCAAATTTTTTTTTCTAATTTCCTAACATATTTTCTATTTCCCTATTTTCCTAACATATTTTCTAATTTCCAAACATATTTTGTAATTTCAATAATTTCATTACATATTTTTAATTTTCCCATTTTCCAACAAAATTTCTAATTTCCTAACCTATTTTCGATTTTCCTAATTTCATAACATATTTTCTATTTTTATATTTTCCTAACAAATTTTCTAATCTAATTTCCACAAATTCTAAACAATTTCTACACATTTTCCACAATAAATACAAAAATTCCTAACATAATTATATCCAAAATTCTTAACAAAATTAAATTGAGAGGTAAACACACATACCTTTTTATAAGTATTCCTTCAAATCAACCACAAAATTCCTACAACACAAAACATAATTAGTTTCTAATCAAAAATCAAAATTTCAAAACTAAAAAAAATAAATTTCTCAAACCTTAAAATTTGATATTTGGTGATTGATAGAGAAAAATGATTTAATTGGTAGTGAAAATGGTGATGAGATGATGATTTTAGCTAGAGAAAGAGAGTGAGTGAGTGAGAGAGAGAGAGTGAGAGCGAGAGATCGCTGAAGCAGAGAGAAGAGGAAGAAGAAGAAGAAAGGAGAGCGTCTCGAGTATTTAGTGTGTTTAGACGTTTGCCCGACGAATACCATTCGCAGGGCAAAGTTTAATGATTCGTTGGGCAAGATAAAGTCAACATCAAGTGTTACTCGACGACGAATTTGTGTTTAATATGACGTTGAGTTGATATTTATGGATGTGGTTAAAATTAAGTTTACTTTGTCATTGCTTCGTTGCTAGTTGATGTCTTCTTTTAGATTCAAGGACATGTATATAGTATATGACACATAAAACATGTCCTTCAAATTTATCAAGGACGCGTATATAGTATTTGATAACACATAAAACGCGTCCTTAATAGTATTCGATGACATGTAAATAATGTCCTTTATAGAAATCAAGGACCGCGTATATAATATTTGACATACTAAATGTCCTTATTCACTATAGATGACACACCGCTATATTTCAATAATGCTTGTTAGACGTCCTTATACACAAGAGATGACACACCGCTATACTTCAATGACACTTGTTAAGCGTCCTTATACACAGTAGATGACACGTCTTTATACTTCAATGACCCTTGTTAATTGTCCTTATACACAATAGAAGACACGTTTTCAATGTCATTAATAATATCTTCCATGACACCCACAAAGATGACACATAACTGTCGTGTCCTTAATGATAAAAAATAACGCGTTTTCTACGTCATCTATCAAGGAATTTGTATTAGTGTTGAAATCTAGTAGAACTGAGAATAGAGAGATAACACAATGAAAATCCAAAATTCACAGAGAGAGGAAAAGCCAAAAATTATTGAAATAGAAAAAGGGATGAGAGTACATACATGTTTGTTGTCTATCCAAACGCACCCTAAAACAAAATAGCACAATAATTCAAAATTTATAATGCAATGGATAATTTAACAAGTTTATTCCAGAAATAGTGAAGAGATGGATTAAATCATATCCAAAACAATGACAACTATCAACCGAATTGATAATAGAAGCCCGTGCAAATGAAATTAACAATAGAAGCCTTACAAATTGTCCAACACAGACTCTTACTAAGGGGTAAATATGTATATATCCACCTAAATAGGCTAAACCCTATGCCCTCCCAAATCCAAAACCCTTACCTCCGTTCTCCTTTAACATGGACTCTCCACCTGAAAACTCATAATCGTAGTTTTTTTGTTGAATCACCTTCATAGACCAACTTTCGAACTGATTAATTTATGACTGATGAACTAAAACCTTTTTCTTCCATCTTATGGGAGAGTGAACTCCATTTTATATACCTTTGTACACTCCATTGTTTGTATGCCTCTCTTCTGGGATACATATCGAGATCATGTAGTTCAAATTTAACAAAAAGTGTTTTGTAAAAATAAAAAATATTGTTTTTTTGAAAAAATATAGACTTTTGATAACAACTTTTAGAAGTAGTCTGCATGCTACTTTTCAAAGCTGTTTTTACAAAAAAATATTTTACTGTATAGCTACTTATTATGAAAGTAAAACAGTGTTGGAGATATGACCATTTGCTTGTGGGCTTAAAATGTGTTTGGTTTTAAAAAATGTCTTTGGTTAAGGTTTCCTAAGGTTCTAAGAACTAGAAAGGTTTGATTTTTTTGATGGGATGGACAGGAAAGTGATAACCTTGTACTATAAGGGGGTGGTGTTGGACTATCTCCCTCTCTCTCTCTCTCTCTCTCTCACACACACAGTTAAGTTCCTGGATCTCTCTTTCGAAGATAGGTGGGTGGTCGCAGTAAAGTATGTTTGGTCATATTTCTCAAAAAATTGGTCTTTGGTGGCTTTATTTCTTGAATGAAAATCCATATTTCTTTGATAGGTCTTCAAATTTCTAAGATAGCTTTGCTGGATTCTCACAGCCTTTGATTCTGGGGACATCTTGAAAGAAAAAGGTGTTTGATTTACAAAATTATTCATTGTTTCTCCTTGAAATGGAGCGTTCTAATTCTTTGTAGGCAACTTGCTGGACCAGACAAGGCAATTAAGTTTGTAAAAGAGTCGAGCTGAATATCGTAATTTTAAATTCTAGTTTGTTTAAAAATTGTCCATCTTATATACTCGATTTGGTTTGATAATTTAACGAATCGAGTTTGGATTTACAAAAATATTCATTGTTTCTCCTTGAAATGGAGCGTTCTAATTCAAAGGAAAAAATGTAATTTTAATATAGAAAAATCATAATTCGAGAGTACGAGGGACTTTTTGGATTAAAGATCCACTTGTTGGAGGTCCATATTATTTTAATATTGAGCCTGCATAAGGACTTTTGATTAAATTGAAACGTTTTCAATGAGTGATGAGTGATTATTACGTGAAAAGATCACTCACATATTAAATCCAACTAAAGCTACTTTTAAAACCTAGTAATCAAAAGTTAATTGTTTTTCCTCAATCAAAAAAAAGAAGAAAAGTTATTTTTTTTTAAGAGTAATCAAATGTTACTTTTTTTTTATCAAACACATTGGGATTGCTCTCTTTCTAAATATATATAAGAGTGCACATTATAAAATTTTAGTAAACGGGACCAAAAACAAAATCTTCTATTCCTATTTGTTTTATGGTTAAGGCGTAGGAATAATTTTTATGAATTTCATGCTTGCACCTTGATGTGTTTTGACGTTCCTTCTAATTGCTTCTTCTTCTAGCTAGGCCTCTGGGTTTTCTTTTTATTTTTCTATAGGCTAGCTCAGCTGTGTGGCAGTGGGTATTTTCCCATGTTTAGATTTTACTTCAATTGCACCAATTGGTCTGCTGAGATTGTGATAAAGAAAGACAAAGATGATGCCCATCTTCGTATCCAGGCTGGTGCTGAGCCAGTTTATTTGCGATCTTTCTCACTCGCTAAACTGGTAAAAGAAAGAAACTAAGGAACTGTCTGTATGGTATCGTTTTACAAAATGATTTGTGAAAAGCTGATGTGAAAAATTTATTACTAATTAAATGCTTTAAAAACTGATTTCCATTTTTTGAATATTGTATCTGTAGAAAGTAATTGAAACAATAATTTAGAGAACTAAATTTTTTTTTACCTTGAGTTTTCTTCTTCATAATTCATTCTTCACAAACTTACTACCTACATACAGCTATATATGTCGTCTTATCTTTTCTGATTTTGGATTGCTTTTTAACGTTGTGACATTGCTTAATATTTCAACATTTGAGAAGGAGAAGAAAAGGAGGCCTTTAGACTTGGATCCTTCCATGATATCTTGGAAGGAATCAAAGTTGCCATCGGTATGGAATCGCTTTGAAGCTTCCATGCTTGAGTTAAAGTCCAAGAGGGTATATATGTTCTTGATCTGTAGGAGCTTCCATACTTGAGTTAAAAGTCCAAGAGGGTATGTTCTTGATCTGTATTTTCCTATCAGGTTTTCACTTTCCCCTGTAATGTTAATTTCCTACAGACCTAATATATATATATATCTATATATATATCCTTTTCAGATTGTCAAGTTTGATTCCTCGTAATGTTGACATATGTTTTTCGTATACATGCAATTTTCCAGTAATCCATGTTTCTGTCCCGTTTATATATATATATATATATATATAGTTAAATGTTTTTGTGAGATGTGCATAATTTCTCATACAATGTTTCTGGCTTCCATTTGAGGCCATGTACGTGCTGTTAGGGCATCTCCAACCATGGGTTATATTTTGAGGTCTATGTCAAAATTTAGCCATAAAAAATAATAATTTTTTAATAAATAATGCAGGGCTATATTTTATCATTTTCAACCATTTAGGGATATGTCATTACTATTTTAATATTATATCATTATTTCTATATATTTTAAACCAATATAACTTTTTTGAACTAATATAACATTTTTGAACAAAACATATCGTTATGGGAAAATAATTTAATTAAACTAATATAATCTAAAATAATTTAATTAAACTAATATAACGTTTACTAAATTTAATTTATTTAAACTAATATAACATTTTTGAACAAAATATATTGTTAGGGAAAATAATTGTGTGATAAGATTTGAAGTGGGCAAAATAATTTTGTGATAAGATTTTTAGGTGACACGTGTCACATTGCGATTAAATGTCTAGATATTCAATAAGAAAAATGTCTACGTGGCATATCATCCTATCTAATAATATTATGATAAGATTTGAGACTGCCACATGTCAACACGTTATTAGTCCGCTAGATTTTTCTCCATATTTTTGTCCCACATTATCTTCAGTTTGAACTCAATAAATGGGTTCTTTTCTCATGTAAATCTCACAACTTCATTTGGTTTCTCTTCAATCTCTCTCTTTATATTGGCACCTTTCATTGAAATTGAATTTAGCAATGGATTCCAATTGGGATTCTGGTTTCAATTCTAACTCCAACTGGGATTCTGGTTCCAATTCTAATTCCAACTTGGAATCCCAATGGGAGGAGGAGATGCACCAAATGATGGAATACGATGAAGAAGATGATGCTCAGATGCAAACAAATATGCAAATGTGTTATGTGACAATTAAACAATAAACTACAAATTTAGTAAATAAAGATATTAACTTAATGCACTTAGGTAAACATAATTAGACTAACATTGAAAGACAATAACTTAAACATAAAACTCTTCAAACTGAATTACACAATAAAATACGTACTTAAGCTATTAAACATGATCGGCTTCCTCCATTGTAGGAATGTAGCCAGGTGTTGAATATGAATCTGAAAACAATTCACGTGCTCGAGTTCACACTTTAATTTCCCTTTTTTTCCCCTCAAAATACTCCTTACTCATTGAAGTCATATATGCGGTATTTCTAGCCATATTTCTTTCATCCATCTGATCTTGTTGGCGGCGGACCATAGCCTTGTATCTCCGCTTCTTCTCATCTTCTACCTTGGCGGCTTGTTCCGCCATTGCTCGCATTGCGGAAGCAAGGTTGTCCCCAACAATATTAGTCTTCTTTTCCTGGCCTTTGTGCTCCAATCTTTTTTCCTTCTTTCGTCCTATAAGCCTAGATATGGTTGGTTGACCCGAAGAAGGATTTTCATCGATGGCCTGAGAAATTTCTTAATCCTCGTTTAAATTGAAGGGCACATTTCCTTGCACAGGTGTGTGAAGAAATGTTTCTTCCACTGGAGCTTGAAATACCGGCATATCTTTACAAATTTCCCAACAACTTGAAAATTTGAAAGATTTTCCTTGACATTCGGCCCTATAAATTTCATCCACTTGGCATTGCTAAAAAAATAAATAAATTTACATATTTAATTCATATAATTAAATTGCACAAATAACAATATAATTATTCATGAATTAAAAATACATATTGTAAATAAATGACACAAATAAATAATATAAATATTTATGGATTAAAAATACATATTGTAAAGAAATAAAACAACAACAATATAAATATTCATGAATTAAAACATTCACTTGATCTAAGAGATTGTATCCGCTAACGTATGTCTTCGCGGATTGTTGTAAGGCTCGACTCCATTTGTTTGAGGCCGAAAAAATGTGCTTCTTCCATCGACTATAACAACTGTTATGGGTTCTTGTAGTGGCGGGCGGAATGCCTTCGAAAACCTCGTAGAATTTTTGAGCTACACGGGTCCAAAAAGTCTCACTTTTTTTTGTTGCAACCAATGATGCTATCTTCGGAAATCATGATGTAAGCCTTGCAACGAGCTTCATCTTCTTTTTTGCTAAACTTTGGGCCCTTTGGGCCCTCTGTGCAAGAAGAAGCCATTTGTGAAATGGAAAATTGAAAAGCTTGAATGAAAATGAGAAAGAAAAGTATGTAGGAATTAAATTGTGTGTAAAAATTATGCATGAATGAGGTAGATATTTATAGAAAAAATAATTACAGAATAAAAAAAAAATTCCTAACGGCTAGATGACGTCATCAAAATTGTGTCATCACTCTTCACAACCGTTGTTTCCAACGGACACAAAGGCCAACAATAAAAAAAATTCAAAGAAAGATTGGGCAAGTGGGCAAGTGGTGGCCAAAAATCATTATTTAAAACAGATTGGGCCCCACAACAAGATTTAGGAAATTTCCTATTTCCTAAATTTTTGGTTAAATTTGAGAAAACATTTGGTCTTTGGCTCTTGACCAAAATTTGTCCATCGCCCTTGGACTTGTAGTTAAAGATCATTTTTTACCAAATTGTCCTACAATTTAACTTTATAGCCCATAGTTGGAGTTGCCCTTAAAATCAACACCATTCCCAATTGACCTGAACAAACCCAAGCCATTAAGGAAAAACAACCCCAACATTTGTGTAAAAAATACTACACACTTCAAGAACAAACAAGAAATATAAAGAGTAGCCTAAATTAGGCTAGAGAGGTGCAGCAAAAGATTAGAAGAATGATGTGAATTCTAGAATTAGCCTAAGTCGGCTAAAGAAGATGTAAACCATTCTACCAACCGCCTCTATGTGTGGCTCGGGATTAACTAAGTCCAAAATCTGGACTGAAGTCAACAAGGATGATTAATGTGCGAAGGAAGCTGGCAATTACAAGTCCAAGTCACTACAAGAAAAATGGTCATTTTCGACCAGTTTTTTTCGAGAGCCAAAAATACTGTCGAAAAAGACACCTTTATCAACAGTAAAACACCATCCGTCGAACATGTGACAACAGATGGCCATTGGTTTCCGATACACAAACTTGCCCTCGAAAATAGTGATGTGACCGTCGAAAATGAGGGGTTTTGGAGGGAAGAGTTAGCGCCAAAAGTATTAACGACTAAAACAAATTGTCGTCGAAAATAGATTGTTAACTTCCGAGAGCGTGTCCATTCCGTCGTATGTGATTAAGTACTTTCGAGGGGGCGCTAGTCTTTGTCGGTAATAAATTACTAATTTCGACGACGCTTAGCTATAGTTGGAAGTGTTTATGTATTTCCAAGGAGAAATAGACCATGTCGGTAATAATGTATATTTGTGACCGCTTTTAATTATCATCGAAATTGGAAAAGGTATTTTCTATGTCGTATTTTGATTGTCGGAAGATATTCCTTATTTACGATTATAATTAATCATAGTCGGAAATAACTATTCATTTGCAGAGTAAATACTTTTTATTATATATATTGGCTATTGAAAGAGTTTACGTGTGGCATCGTAAACGTCATTGAAAAAAACTAAGATACAAAGTTATGTATTTTTTGGGCCACCACAAGTAACAAATTTGAAGGGATATTCGAGCCACGAAATCATCCCATTTGGCCTCAATCAAGCACAAACTCAGGATCAATCTTAGACCTATCTTGAAATCCACCATTCTTGTAATGAATAGTTACTAGTGATTTTTCCGTATCTGAACAAGATAATCTATCACAAGCCTGTCAAATTAATTCAACTCTAATAAGAAAATTTTGATTCCAAAAGTAAGCTTCAAATGTTAATATGTTATCTAACCTCAAATATATAATAAAAAGAATCTTTATTGAAAGTAAGTAAGAAACACTAGCCACACAATCCAACAACGAAAAAAGACAAGAAATATAATAAACAAGATATTATGACGTGCAGTAATTGATAATAAGGGTAAAGTCTCCAAATCCTAAAGGATTTTGTTTGTCTATTTCCTCTTTTCTTAAAAACTATGTAATCTTTATTTGAGAAAAATGTTGATTTATTCAGTTGTCTAATTCAGACCAAAGTACACCCACCCCATTGGGTTCTTCTAACATCCTCTAGCATGCCTTTTTTTCTTCTTGAGATGAAAATTAAAGCTCAATTGAGTACCCCGGATAAATTAGATTGCTGAAGTACTTAGCCAATTCCCGCGCAGAAATCTCAGCACTGCACACCAGTCACTAAATTTGCCACATCTTCCTCGTCCGAGCTCGTAATCATGAACCGTAAATTTCTGTAGAAACTAGACATATAGGGATTTATATCCATATATGGAACATTTTCTGGTTCAACCTGAACAAGTACAGAATAATCTGTAAACATGGCTGATCTGCACAGAAATCCAAGCACTGCGCAGCAGTCACAAAATTTGCAATATCTTCCTCGTCCGACCTTGTAATCATAAATCATAAATTTCTGTAGAAACTAGACATTCAGGGCTTTCCATCCATATATGGAACATTTTCTGGTTCAACCTGAGAAAGTACAGAATATTCTGTAAACATGGCTTATCTGCACAGAAATCCCAGCATTGCGCAGCAGTCACTAAATTTGCAATAGCTTCCTCGTCCGACTGCATAATCATGAACCGTAAATTTCTGTAGAAACTAGAAATTCAGGGCTTTCCATCCATATATGGAACATTTTCTGGTTCATAATTGGAAAGTCTGAAATTCTTAATTTCTCGCTTTCAGGAAAAAGAAAAGGAAAAGAAAAAGGGGGAACGCCAAAATTATTTCCTTCGATCTGACTCTCTTTCTTCCTTATTTATTAAGCCCTCCCTTTTTGATCTTCACATATTCAAATCAGTTCACATCATCTGCAATGAACTCTGATTGGAATGCTGAGCTCAGTGTTTGAGTTCTTGCTAACATCAGCTGCAATGCTATAATGTTTAGAGGTATTGGTTGGTCTATTCTGTTTGCTTTTGTTTGTTGGTATCTCTGGATTTGGAGAAACAAAAGAGTGTTGATGGTGTGTCACTAGTTAATTTCAAGATGTTGGCGCTGCCAAGTATGTCACATCTTTAGGGAATGTAATAGAGTTGTTGATGAGTTAGCTCGGTTGGGGGCTATGAGTGATTTTGGTTTTTGTGACTTGGATGGACCACCGCCCAGCTGCATGAGCTGGTTGTTGGATGATGCTATGGGCATGGGGCATCTACGTTTTGTAGTGTAGCCTTATGTTTTCTTTGTTCCTTTGTTCTTTCGCGTGATATGCCTAACAAAGAAATTGGTTTTGCCATAATTTTTTAAGATATTTATTCCTACTATTTTTATTGATTAGTTTTATTCGATGTTCAAAAGGACACTAGGCGCTACTAGAGTGGCGAACAATGGCCTAGCCCCTAGACGGTTAGGCGGAGTCTAAGCAGGAGCCTAGGCAATTTTTTATTATTATTATAATTTTATTGTACACCATATAAAGTTATAAATATATACAGATTAAAGACAAAAATTACACTTGTATTGAGAAATACTAACATAAAAAATATCTAAAATACAACAAAATAGGCCATAATATTTTTTATTTGTTTTCTTATATAACATTTATTATACAAATGTCTTGTGATTTTCTTTTATATAATAAATTTATTACAAAAATTCGACTTAGAATGAAATAAATCTACAAAATTTATATTAATTAATTCAAACACTTTCTTTTATAAATTTTTAATCCTCCACAACCCTAGTACGCTACTTTGTAGCCACTAGCCGCCCCACTCTCTTATTCACTATCTCTTTCTCAAGACCTATGTAACCTCTCTCAGCAACATCACTCTCTCTGCAACATCCCCCTCTCTTCAACATGTCTCCCTCTCATGGAAACGCTCGCGCATTCTCTCTCTCTCTCTCTCTCTCTCTCTCTCTCTCTCTCTCTCTTAACCTCTCAACCCAATCTTCCATCTCTAAACAAGATTGTGAATTGAAGAAAACGAAATTCGCAAAGGCTGCTCAGCGGCGACCAGCACTGCTCAACGGCGCCCAGCACCGCCCAATGTCTCCCAGCACTGCCCAATGCCGCCTAGGGCTGTCTAGGCGCCCGCCTAATGCTATTCCGATTTTCTCCACCGTTTAGCCTAAAATCTGGGCGGCGGCTTGCCGCCTAGCGCCTAGAACGATATTTTGAACATTGGTTTTCTTGTATTGTGATTTTGTGTTTTGTTGTATCTGATTTAGTGTTTTGTTGTATATGATGATGTAGAGTCTTTGGTTGATGACTTTGTTGTCCTGATGCTGGAAAGGAAAAGAGGTAGAGGGAAGGCTAAGGGTGAAAAAGGACATCCACAACCATGCCAATTGAGTTTTATGATAATAGGTAATAAAATTGATCTTTGGTGTCAAAGATGCTAAATTTTCTCATCGGTAAGAAACTTTGTTGATGTAATTACTCACATCACCTGCAAGAGATTACAGGACCATGGATAAAGTTTACTGACTATCCAAAACGTGAGTCTTACACATGCTCTGAGGAAGAACTAAAGCATGCCTTTTAAAGTCATATATATCAAAAGAAACTATTATGACTTATTGTTATTTAGACGTTGTGTTTTCCATTTTGTGAATTTTTTTGTATTGTTGATTTTGAATTATTTATTAAGTAAGCAATACTGAATTATTTCAATGTACTACATTGATGTTAAATTTTCATATTTTTTTTCTCAATTTTAATTTATGACTAATTTGATGGTTTAAAATATTATTTATTTATATTTGGATGACCATTACTTTTGACAAATTCGGAATGACGACGATTGTTATAAATAGTAATTCTCTCAATACAAGTGATTAGTTTTGGATAGATGAAGATGGTGGAAAAAGAAAAGAAATTTCTCGAAATAAGTGGATATTTTCGACGCTTCAAGGTAGTTGAAAAACGTTAGTCATCTCGGAAAAAATAATTATTTCGACGCCACAAGGTGGTTGAAAATATTTAGTCTCTCAAGTCAATCTATTATTTTCGATGCCAAAAACTAGTCGGATAAAATGTATTTTCGAGGATAATTGGTTGTTGGAAATAATAGTCGAATTCCATTTACGACAAAGTAGTCAGTTTTTACGAGTACTAATATTCATCGGAAATGTGTAGTTATGATGGACAATGACCGTCGAAGCAGCAATTCCTTGTCGGAAATGTATTTCCGATAGCTAGTGTGTTGTCGTAACCTTGTTATCGGAAAAAAAAAAGATCATCGCATACAAAACATTTACGATGACTCTAAAACTATTTACGATGGACAAACTATGTCGCAAGAAAAATTTCTCCTCATTTTAAAAAGCTTCTTTACGACAGTAACAACACATATCCGACAGTTAGGGATTGTCGGAAATAGAAGAGTTTACGACGGTTCCTCGGAAAATACCTTTTTGTGACAAGTGCTTTTACGATGGCCTACAACGGCCAATTGCCCTCGTAAACGCATATTTTCGATGAAAAACTAATAGTTGCGACATTGTTAGCGTTCAGAAAAAGGGTTTTTTTTTGTAGTGAGTGGTGAACTTGAGGAAAAAAAGCCTGGAGCAATCTAGAGTGAAACAAGTCAATATATTAGTGGCTTGGAACAAAAGTCCAAGTTGGTGGACTTGTGGTTATTAGCCGACTTACAAACTCTATACATAGAGTTGGTATATGTGATATGGATATATGAATGCATGTAATAGATGTGTGTGAGTTAGAGAGAAAAAGAAAGGTGATTGTGAGATGAAAAGAAAGAAGTGAGTAGAATAGAAAAAGAAAGAATAGATAGAGTTGTTGTGTGTGAGAAAAGAGTAAGTAATGTGTGAGTGTTTTAGAGTTTGTCTCTAAAAAAAAGAGTGTTGCTTCTAAAAGGTGTGCTTCTTTGAGAAGAGTTGTGTTGTAATATTTTGTTAGTGTAATATAAGTATTGTGTTTACTTATTTTTTCTCTTCAACACTTGAATATTAGAGATGTGTACTCTAAAGTTTATTCAGCATGTGACTTGGAGTGTTGATTCTTCGTTGGTGGTTGAGCTGCTGCAATTGTAAGTATATAGACCAGTTTAAAGCATTGTACGTATATATTGTAATGTTCCATGCTTAGTCTTGTGTATCTGTTTACATTGCAATCTCGTATTAGAGGACCATGGTTCCTCAAGTGTATAATGCCAGCTCTGTTTCTTGGTTTTGGTGTGTTTTTATACTTCATCATGCGATTGGTGCGACTTCAATTTTTTCCAGAGTGAATATTGAGTGCCTGTCCTATTATAATGTTGGAAAATTTCCATTTTAATTGAAAATAGAAGCTGCCCTTGGTTGAAATGAGTTGAGTTATTTCTTATACTGAGCTCAATCAACTAATCAACCAAAAATCTGATGTAGTTAACACAGTGAAACAAGATACACTGCTTATCCGACTTTGTAAGAGTGACTTTTGGGGATCCATGTAGTTTCTACTTTCGATGCTTCGCTACTGTTTAATCTCTGTATTATCATAACTGGTTTTTAGCGTGCTAATCGACTCCATCTGGCTGGAGAAAAAGGCCGGATGTGGAGGATGATGATCACTCGTGTCAATAATATTCCATGGCTGTACTGGTTTCCCACCTTAATTAATCATTGATCATCTGACAGACCTATGAAAAATTCGCCTTATATATGAGATATTGCTGATAATTAATTTGGTTTGGTTTGGTTTTACTTACGTGCAAACTGCCTATGCCGATTGTACTTATGATCGTATTTGATATTTATTATTTCATAAGTTGTTTAGTCTTTGTAACTCTGATCAAGTTAATGTTGAATATTCATAGTGTGTTGGAGATCTGACCATATGCTTGTGGGCTTATAATGTGTTTGATTTTTTAAAATTTCTTTGGTTAATGTTTGGCTTCCTAAGGTTCTAAGAACCAAAAAGGTTTTATTTATTTGATGGAAGGGGTTCTCTCAGGGGTTTTAGGATCTTTCTCTCTCTAACACCCACAGTTAAGTTGTTGGATCTCTCTTTCGAAGATGGGTAGTTGCGGTGAAGTATGGTTGGTCATATTTTCTGGAAATTGGTCTTGGAGGGCTTAATTTCTAGAATGATAATCCATATTTCTTTAATAGGGCTTCATATTTCGAAGGTAGCTTTGCTGGATTTTCAAATCCTTGGGTTCTGGGGACGTTGTGAAAGAAAAAGGTGTTTGATTTACAAAAATATTTGTTGTTTCTCCTTTGAATGGAGTCTTCTAATTCTTTGTAGTCAGCTTGCTGGACTGGACAAGGAAAGGCAATTGGGGTCGTAAAAGAGTTGAGCCGAATACCATAATTTTAAATTTTATATTGCTTGCTTCTATATTCAGAGAATGATTGAGGTTTGAATTTTGGCTTTTGGCTTTTTTTTTGTTTTTGTTAAATACAACCAAGTTTTCGCACAACTGAAATATGTGTCTATTAACGCTCAGGGTGCAGCTTGTCTTGTCCATAAAATGTTCACAGCGAGTTTCAATTCCTAATAATTAGACACCAAGAAGGTTTCAGTATTTTTGTTGGCGAACAATTAAGTTTTTTTTTAGACTTTCTACCTTAAAGGCCCCTTAAACTCGCATATAAGTTTGATTTTGCACCTTATTCTCAAAATTCAATCAAAATATACTCTGAAACACATGATTCGTTCCATTCAAGTGTTTTTTCGTTCAATTTATCAAGTTTCCGTCAAAAACATAGGCTAAAATTGAAAATTTAGACAATCATGTTGGTTCATTTCTTTCACTCACCCGCTGAAGCACCAATAACAATAAAGAACACCGAGCCAAAAATCTGAGATTGGCTCACTGCCAAAACAACCCAGAAAATCTCTCTAGCTTCTTCTCTCGATCACAGCCAAAAAACCTCTACTCTCTATCAAAAAATCCCCTGTCACTTTCCGCTGCAACAGTGAGGCAGAAGAGCAATCAACAATGGTCAATAATCAAATTTGCTTACTTTTGGTCTTCCACTCCAAAACCTCAGACGAAAAAAGGCCAAATCGCGGGTGTTTGACAGATGATAATTCTGTCAAATAACATAAAATTCTAAATACTATCGAGAATGAGCAATTGAATTGACCACCAATATTGTATTTCAAGTACAACACTTCTGGCTTTTGGGTAGGGGACTAATTAAAAAAACTGACTTATCTTGATCAAATACAAAATTGAATGTTTTCTGAGAAACAAAGATTCACTTGTTTTAGATCATCAGCTACCTTCTTCATTGTTGAATTAGTGCTCCCACACCAGATAGCCTCTCGAATCCTCGGAGTAGCAAAAGCCGGCCCTTGAAGAAACGATGAGTTATATCCAAGAGGCACCCCAAGAAGAGATGTTGCTGTCACAGCTTCTCCTAAAGCACGCACAAGCTCCCCCTACCCAAAACCCAACTCACCAAACCCAAATTCAAGTCCAAAAATCTACCCAAACAATCAAAACTCAAAACATTACACGAACATGGAAAATACATACCTTGAGCTTTGCCCTCTCCCGAATTAGAGTGAGTGAAGCATCTATGAGCTGTGACCGAAACTCACATGGAAATTTGATTATTGTCCATTGTTGATTGCTCTTCTGCCTCACTGTTGCAGCAGAAAGTGATTGGGGATTTTTTGATAGAGAGTAGAGGTTTTTTTGCTGTGACCGAGAGAAGAAGAGAGATTTTCTGGGTTGTTTTGGCAGTGAGCCAATCTCAGATTTTTTGCATGGTGCTCTTGAATGTTCATTGTGTTTCAGCGGGTGAGTGAAGGAAAGGAACCAACATGGAATGTCTAAATATCCAAATTTACTCTGTTTTTTAACTACAACTTGATAGATTGAACCGAAAAACACTTTAGTGGAATGAGTCATGCGTTTCGGAGTGCATTTTGAATGAATTTTGAAAATATGATGCAAAGTAGAACTTATATGCGAGTTCATGGTACATTTAAGATAAAAAATCTTTTTTTAATATTAATTAGATTTATTTTTAATTAATTAATAATATAGTAATAAATGATTGGAATCCCCGTTGTTTTGTTGCCATATGGATGTCACATCAATGGGGAACATATTCCAAGATTTAGACAATATGAGATTTCATGTAATACCAACTCTGGTTGAGATTTGAGCCAAAAAAAACCACTAAATGAGATTTCTTCCTCTTAAGATTTCATCTCACACCACCCCATAGATCAAATTTCTCTCTATTGGATCAATATTCCAAGTCGTCGGACTGTTGTTTTAGATATCATCAATCATTCTTTTAAAAATAATTATTGCTCCTAACTACTCGATCTTATACAATTATCTACTCTCATGATACAAAAACCTTGTATACCTTATTCTCAAATTTCTTATCTCAATTACCATACTTCAATGGCCCAACAATTGAATGATAGCTCATCATCCCATGGAGACTAGATTTTCCATACAATGTTAATGCTGTGAGAATGTGAATGTATAAAAGTCTCACATTGAAAAGTTGCACAACCTTACAAGAGCTTATAAGGAGTTGTGCCTCTCCTCCCATTGCCAATTGGTTTTGGGATGAAACCTCAACTTCCTTCATGGTATTAGAGCAGGTTATCCCACGTGTAAGGCTTAACCGCCACACGTGCTCCACGTCACCCAATATGAGTTATTCATGTGTTAGGCTTGAAAATTCGCCACACGTGAGGGGGCGTGTAAGAATGTGAAGGTACAAAAGTCCCAAATTGGAAAGTTGCACAACCTTGCAAGGGCTTATAAGGAGTTGGGCCTCTCCCCCCATTACCAATTGGTTTTGGGGTGGTACCTCATCTTCCTTCATATGCAAATGTACACCATGGAGGCTACCAATGAGAGCAACCAAGAGGGTACAACATCACAACGAAGAGTCATACCAAGAAATCGAGTTTAGGGTTTGGGGTGGTACTTCATATTCCTTCATATGCAAATGTACACCATGGAGGCTACCAATGAGAGCAACCAAGAGGGTACAACATCACAACGAAGAGTCATACCAAGAAATCGGGTGGGGGTGTCGATGAATAAATTATGTCGACGAATAAAGATGAAAAGAGCTAATTTTGCCAATATTAAATGCAGTCATCCTTGTCAGATATAATTTCGAGAAAAACATGATGCAATTTGAAAACTTGGTGCCACCACTTGTAAAATTGACTATTGTGCTTCGTATGCTTACGACCGGAGGTGCCGGCCATTGCCATAACGATTATTAAAAAATTAAGGTTTATTACTTAAAATGCACTCAGAACACACAATTTATTTTCAAAATGCAGCATGAACCACAATTTGCCTCAGTTTGCATCCTAAATAGTAATACCTTTAAAAACGTTGCACCATTTGGCTTACACAGTTAAAAACGTTGTCAAAACCCTTAAATACCCCTCTGTCAAATCGTCCTCCTTCAATTGCAAATGAAATCCAAAATGGGTTTCAAAACATGTGAATGGCGAGCATTTTCGCCGGCGGCTCGCACGTTTGCGGGCTCAACGCCACCGGACTTAAATACCCCTATGTGCCATTGTTGGAGCTTGGAGCTCTGGTGATTGTGGGCTGAACTGAATTGTGAATTTTTTTTGTCACCAAAACAATAAATAACTGTGCAAAGCCTCCAATGGAACCCACAACGGCAAACACCAATAAACCGGTTGTCAATAATAGATGCATAAATAAGAAAGTGCATAGATAGTGAAGCAGATGGAAAATTTGTTTGCTTAAAACATCCAAATTCAAGACCTGCAAGCGGGGATGAAAGAAAAGAATGGGGAGCGATAATGGAAAATCTAGCTGTACGTGTCTCCAGGAACACCTTGCTCCTTGTATGCTATGAATCTACCATCAGGAAGCATGATCCGGGCAGCACTCGTAGGATGAATGTATATCTTCGGGATTGGAATGGAAGGAGTAGCTTCGGTATTTGCATACATTGCTGGAAATTTGTAAACACATGTCAGTAAGATACATGCTTATTTTTAGGACACATATATTTAACAATTCAAACACAACAGAACACAAAACAAAGACCCCATGAATTATCTTATTAATAGAAAAATTCCACAGTCGGTGCAAGGGGTTTGGACGCAAGGGCCGGGAAGCATTTCCGGCAAATTGAGCTCGGCACCTGAGCTTAAATTACCGGAGAGAGCAGGCCAACCAGGGCCCCAACAAATAATCGAAAATTTTTCTGTCGTCAATCCGCAAGTAAAATTCTACCCAGAAGAAATAATTCAAAGGACACACCTTTACTTTCATTGACTGAAAATTGGCCACCGCCGCCCCAACAAATGACCGACTGGTTTGAAGTTCTGAGGGTGAAACAAGAGTACTCAAATGGCGACCCAACAGGGGCGTTTAATTGGCCTTGATCGTTGCTCCCTTTACATACTACAAGTCCAGTGGCGTTGAGCCCGCACACGTGCGAGCCGCCGGCGAAAATGCTCGCCATTGACATGTTTTGAAACCCATTTTGGATTCCATTTGCAATTGAAGGAGGACCATTTGAAAGAGGGGCATCTAAGGAATTTGACAACGTTGTTAACTGTATTAGTAACGGTGTGAGCGAAATAGTATAACGTTTTTAACGGTGTGAGTGAAATTGTATAACGTTTTTAACGGTGTGAGCGAAATGGTGTAACATTTTTAACGGTGTTACTGTTCAGGTTATAAATTAAAATAAATTGCAACTTATAATGCATTTTGAAAATAAATAACGCATTCTAAGTGCATTTACGCCAAAAATTAAACAAACTACCGCGCTTATTAGATATTACAAAGAGGTTCTTTTGTGCCATCAGCAGACCTTTTGGAAAGGAACACCTCCACAAACATATAACTCAGAGGCAAAAATGTAATTTATCTTTATTTTGTCCCCCATAAACTGGTAAAAGAAAGAAATTACAAACTGATTTCCATTTTCTGAATTGTATCTGTAGAAAGTAATTGAACCAACTATTTATGAAACTAAAATTTTTTGTACCTTGGGTTTTCAGTTTCAAAATTCATTCTTCAAAAACTTACTACCTAAATGCATACACCAGCCTATCTTGTCTTATCTTTTCTGATTTTATATTGCCTTTTAATGTCTTAACATTATTTAATATTTCAATTCGTCTATATTTATTTACTCTACACCCAACATTTGAGCAGGAAAAGAAAACAAGGCCTTTAGACTTGGATCCTTCCATCAAACCTTGAGAGGATCCAAAGTTGCTATCAGAATGGAGAAGAAAGGAAGGCTGAAGAAGTGACAGATTCCATGAAATCATTAGATCTTTATAAGGATGGCGACATCTCTGCTGCATCTGTGGAGCTTAAAGAGATACTCATGACATCCCTCCTACTTATGTTGGGGTTTGGTTCGTGAAGGTCTAGTACTTTGTAGGGCTCATTTAGTGATGAGTAAGATTGGATAACTCATTAAATTCAATGTATTTTAAATGGAGAAATATATGTGTTGTCCTTGTAAGGAGATTATAAGGAGTAGACAAGACAAAAACGTATCTAATTCAATTTAATTGTAGGATTAGAAAAAAAATAAGTTTCCTTCTATGTCTAATCCGATCTAATCTTATTTAATCCTCCTACACTGAAATCGCATCCATTTTGACATTCTAAATTTATAAAATTTGAAGAGTTGTACAAACCAATCCAATCCCTTACCAAACGTGCCCGTAGTTCTTATAAGATTAAAAGGTTGTCAAGTTCGATTCCTTGTAACGTTGAGATATGTGTTGTGTATGCATGTAATTTTTCCAATAACCCATGTTTTTGTCAGGTTTATATGTAGTCATAAATTTTTGGCTAAATCGGAGCAATAGTCTCTAAATTTTACAATAATTTTAGAAATTATTTCTTAACTTCATTATTAGTTTTTTCCGTCCCTGAACTTTACCATTATAGTTGATTTAGTTTCTCCGTCAAAAATTTGAACGGAATATGAAAGGACGATTTTGCCCTTAATTTTAACGGATTCCGTTCGAATTTTTGACGGAGGGACTAAATCAACTATTATGATAAAGTACAAGGACGGAGAAAACTAATATTGAACTTTAGGGACGATTTCTAAAATTATAGTAAAATTCAAGGACTATTGCTCCAATTTGTCCTAAATTTTTTTGTGAGATGTGCATAATTTCTTGTAAAAAGTTTCTGGCTTCCATTTCAGGCCATGTGACTTGGAGTGTTGATTTTTCGTTGGTGGCTGAGCTGCTGCAATTGTAAGTATATAGGTCAGTTTAAAGCATGGTATATATTGTAATCTTCCATGCCTAGTGTTGTGTATATGTTTACATTGCAATCTCGTGAGGACCATGGTTCTTTCAGGGCTCGTTTGGTGGGCGAAATTGGATTAGATTGAATTGGATCAATATATCTTGAATGTCGAAATTGATGTGTTTTCAAGGTAAGGGGATTAGAGGGGGTAGGCGTAGAAGAAAACTAATCCAATCAATTCCACTCAAAATAGTAAGATTATAAGAGGTAAGTTTCTTTTTAAGTCTTATCCTATCTAATCATCTTGCAGTCAAAACATATCCAATTTTACATTAGATATATTGAATTTGATGAGTTATCCAATCCAATCCTGTTTATCGAACGTATTTATGTCTAATCCTATCTAATCCACTAACAGTCAAAATATATCCATTTTACATTAAAGATACATTGAATTTGATGAGTTATCCAATCCAATACAATCAAACCTACCAAACAGGACCCGAGTGTATAATGTCTGCAACTCTGTTAATTTCATGGTTTTGGTGGTTTTTTTTATAAAACATCATGTGACTGGGTGAACTTAATTTTTTTCCAGAGTGAATATTGAAACAAGATACACTGCTTATATGACTTTGTAGGAGTGAAGAGCTTTAGGGGGATCCATGTAGTTTTTATTTTCTGTGCTTCGCCAATGTAGAATCTCTGTATTATCATAACTAGTTTTTATCGTATCTACTAATAGACTCCCCATCTAACAGGAAAGAGGCTGGATTTGGAGGATGATGATCACTCGTGTCAATATATTCCATGGTTGCACTGAATTTTTTACCTTAATTAAACATTGATCATCTGACAGATCAATGAAAAATTCTCCTTACGTATGAAGTATTATGATAATTGATTTGGTTTGGTTTGGTTTGATTTTACTTATGTACTGCAAACTGCAAGGACAAATGAGTAAAATCACAACTATAAAAGAATGAAATGTCTCGCTGTGAAAAGAGAGTTTGTTTTTTGTTAAAAGAGATGTTTCCATGAAATGGATAAAAGCCCATCACAAAGTCCATCACGTACCGTCGTGAGCATTATGAATAAAAGAAAAATCTTAATAAAATGAAAAAATATAACTGTGTTATTTACTATTACTAATAAAGTTGTACAAATATCCTACTCAGCCATTACGAGTGAGAGTGTCAAAAATATCTTACTACGTATAAATTTGTACAAATATCTTATTTCATCTTCATGATGAGTATTCACTTGTGATATATATCATAGTCGGTACGTAGAATATCAACTGAAATGATAATTGAAGCCTTAAAAAAATCTGACATAAAATCTACATACGTAAAAAATTAAAAAAATACAATCATCTAAACAACTTCTTCAATATGTACACCACCATCTATCCCATTCCCGAGCTTTTACCCCAATTTGCTTTTTTTTCACATGAGTTTTTACCTCCAGATATCATGTATCATTCATCTATTCCGTTCCTTTTCGACTCGTACTAAAAGGGCAAGTATGTACATTCAGCTAAAACCCTAATAACTCTCCAAATTAATCTAAAAGTACTCTTACTTGCCTCGGCATTCCTTCAATACCGATTCTCCAACCTTTGGAACTGGATCGGCTTAAACTCGAGATAGTAGTTTTTTGTTGAAGTTTCAGAATTTTAGGATTCTTCTCACCTTCATCAACACCAACTTTCGATCTGATTATGACTGAGCTAGGCTGGCCAAGATAGTGATGAACCTGTTGAAAACCTAGACTAAAAGAGGATGATGATCCCTTTCAAAGAACCGAGCCGATTCACCGAAGAGGATGATGATCTCTTCAGGGGTCAGAGCCGATTCACTCTCAGCAGAAACCGCATGCAAGGTATGAATCTCTAAGCCTCAATCTCTAGTTGAAACTTTGAATCGAGACTAGCTCGTGATGTATTTAATTTACTTCTTAAATTTGTGGAATCTGGATTGAAGATTATAGCTAGAAATCGATCGAGAGTTAATCAGTATGATGAGATTGTGCCCTCTAGGTGTTTGTTAATTTGCTTGAGTGAGATTTCCGGTTTTTTAGAGGGAGGTCAGATGTGACTGCCTATCCCGTGTTCTGCTTTGATTGATTTCTATATTGAGTTTGTTGAATGACAAAGCATATATACCCTCTCACACACACACTTCATGATTCGGTTAGAGATGATAACACTAAGATGTCATCACACACACACACACTCCTTAGTCCACTCAACAAACTGCTCTCACACTCACAGCTATACTAACTGTCTCACACACTCACAGCTCATAAACATGCTCTCATTTCATGCTTTCATTTAGTGAAACATTTCCTTCTCGAGTTAACAACTGGTATGCTGCCAAGTCAGCTGCCAGTGATGCAGCTTAGTCACCAACAACCCCTCCTATGCTAGTCACTGGAACTAATCCCAGCAGGCCCCTTAGATAGCATAACCTTTCTCTAGGTAGAGATTTGGTGAAGATATCTATAAGTTGCTCTTCAGACTTGGAATAGTGTAGTGTGATCTCTTCATTTTGAATTACATCTCTGATGTAATGGAACCTTCTGTTGATATGCTTGGTCTTCTGATGAAAGACTGGATTTTTTGCCATAGCAATGGCTGACATGCTGTCACACAATAGAGGAGTAGCCTCTAAATGTTCTTCTCCCAAGTCTCCCAATACAAACCTTAACCAGACAGCTTGAGTAGTTGCCTTGGAGGCACTAACATACTCAGCTTCTGCTGTTGAAATAGCAACACTGCTCTGTTTGATAGATGCCCAAGAAAATATCTCACTGCCAAATGAAAAAGTATAACCATATGTGCTTTTCATGTCATCCTCAGACCCTCCCCAATCAATGTCACATAAACCCACCAAAGTAGCAGTTTTCCCTTTCTTGTATTCAATTCCATAGGTCAATGTACCTTGGACATACCTTAGGACTCTCTTAGCAGTTCCTAAGTTCTTCTTGGTAGGGTTGTGCATGAATCTAGACAGTAGACTTGAAGCATACATTATGTCTGGTCTAGTAGCAGTAAGATAGAGCAGACTTCCCACAATCTGTCTATAGAGTTGCTCATCAGCAGCTTACCATCATTTCTTTGTAGCTTATTAGTAGTTGCTAGGGGAGTACTCACTGGCTTGCAGTCTTTGAGTCCAAATTTCTCTAGCAATGTAGAAGCATACTTCCTTTGATGAATGAAGATACCATTGCTAGACTGTAGAACACCCATCCCTAGGAAATGATGCAATAATCCTAGGTCTGTCATCTCATATTTGTTCATCATGCCTTGCTTGAACTCAGCCATCATAGCAGCACTGTCACCTTTGTAGATAATATCATCTACATAAATTGACACAATTAGAGTTCCTTCATCTTGCTCACACTTTAAATACAGAGTTGCTTCACTTGAACTTCTCTCAAAACCACAACTTAACAAGTAGGAATCAATCTCCCCATACTAGGCCCTTGGTGCTTGCTTAAGCTCATATAGTGCCTTGTTTAGCTTGTAGACTCTGGCTTCATTTCCTTGAACTTCAAAACCTCCAAGCTGATCCACATACACCTCTTCTTCTAGAACACCATTTAGGAATGCTGACTTCACATCAAGCTGAAACATTTTCCATTCCTTCTGTGTTGCTAAAGCAATTAGGGTTCTGATAGTGTCAAGCCTTGCAACTAGTGCAAATATCTCATTGAAATCAATTCATGGTTTCTGAGCATATCCCTTAGCTACCAATCTGGCCTTGTGCTACTGAAGAAATCCATCCAGATTGAGTTTAGTTTTGTACACCAATTTGACACCAATCACTGGTTTGTCAGTAGGTCTCTCTATTAGTTCCCATGTATCATTATTTTCAATCATATGCATCTCATCTTCCATGGCTTTATTCCAAGCTGAAACCTTGATTGCTTCACTGAAACTTTCAGGTTCTATTATGCACATGTGACATCTAGCATAAACATCACTTAGACTTCTTAGTCTCACAAGTGTCTCACCTGAACTTGAGCTGGGTGAATCACATGGACTAGAACTAGGATTTGTACTAGGACCAGAATCAGGGCTTGAGTTTGAACTTGAACTGGTGCTAGTAGTATGAGGCTCCTGTGTTACTGGTGTAGCATAATCAGTTCCAGTGTCAAACCTTACTGGTATGAACTCTTGAACTTCTGCATGTTTCTTCCAATCCCAGCTTCCTTCTTCATTGAATATTACACTTCTTGACACCACAATCTTTCTAGTTTATAGATTATAGATTATGTAGCCTTTTTCACAGCTACCATAGCCAACTAGAACACCTTTCACATTTGAATCATCTAGTTTCTGTCTCCTCTGTGATGGAATATGCATGTAGCATATAGAGCCAAATACCCTTAAGTGTGACACTCCTGGTCTTCTACCAGAGAACTTCTCAAATGGAGCTCAAATGGAGTCTTACCCTGCACAGCCTTGGTAGGACATCAATTGAGAATGTATACTGCAGTGTTGACTGCTTCACCCTAGAACTCATAAGGTAGTTGTTTGCCATGTAACATAGACTTAGCCATCTCTACTATAGTCATGTTTGTTCCTCTCAGCAACTCCATTCTGCTGAGGAGAGTAAGCCACTGTCAACTGTCTCTCAATTACATGCTCTTCACAGAGTCTCTGGAATTCATTTGAGGTGTACTCTCCACCTCTATCACTTCTTAACTTCTTCACCTTGCATCCACTTTGTAGTTCAACCATAGCTTTGAACTTTTTGAACACATTCAACACACATGATTTATGTCTCAGGAAATACAGCTAGCACATTCTAGA
Organism: Oemleria cerasiformis; assembly: GCA_037349345.1. Taxonomy (NCBI): domain Eukaryota; kingdom Viridiplantae; phylum Streptophyta; class Magnoliopsida; order Rosales; family Rosaceae; genus Oemleria; species Oemleria cerasiformis. The sequence goes on from JAZGTL010000010.1 coordinate 9,393,535, forward strand.
GTGATCATCAATGAAGGTAAGGAAATACAGATTACCTCCCATTGTTTCTGTTTGCATAGGACACACACATCTGAGTGTATTAACTCAAGAGGTGTAGATGCCCTCCAAGCCTCTTCTGTGTCAAAAGAACTCACATGATGTTTCCCTGAAATACATCATTCACAGAGTTCTTTGTCACCTTCTAGACTAGGTAGGCCAACTGATCAGTCGTTATTTATGCATCATTTTGACGTCTTTATATGCCTCTCTTACATGCCTTTTGAATGATTTCGTGCCATCAATAGTAGGAAATGATCAATCTTGTGAGGTTTGTGTAGAGTTAGAAAGATAGGTAAAATCTGGAAAGAACGCAAAAAAAAAAAATGACTCAAATCGGAGTCCAGATGAAGGAGATGTCCTCATTTCAATATCAGGTCCTGAACGGGGTCCTGAGTGCTCCAGTGCGCCTATTTTGGGCCACTGGCCAAGTACCTCATATCGGGCCCTCCGGGTCTCAAACCTGTGTTTCATGACGCCAAGGTCAGGTCCTAGAAGTGCCAAGGTCGCGCCAAGGCAAGTCGAGCACATGTCCCAAGAACTCCCATCCGAGCCCAGATGTGCGCCTAAGCCCGGGGTCCCTGTTCCGCCAGCGGTGGTCAGAGGTTCTCCCTCTGAGCTAAGCCTGACAACATTTGCGCTAAGCCTGAATGAAGATGCGCTTCTACTATACTCATGATGTGCTTCAAAAGCGCAGTCCCAGATCCTGATTACGAAGACAATCCAAAAGCCAAGGTCGGCCAGCTTGCGTTCCCACTTGCCAGCTTGCATTCACACTCCCAGCCGTATTCTGATTGGTCTGAGAGATTTTAGGGATGCTGTAATTATCTAGAAGGATTAGGACTGTCTTAGTACACGTTAGGATAGGGTTTTGATGCTATTCAAATTCTAGTTGAACAAGGTTTCCCTTTCCTTGACAAAGAAGGAACCGTGTTCAGTAAAAAGAGAACAAATATATATATATATATATATATATATAGGTTTTGTAGAGAGAGCTAGGGCCCGTTTTGGTTCTGGAAAAACAGAGACCTGAGCCGCAGATAGTAATTGATTTTTTAGAGCTTTACGTTAAAGTTTGGTTCTTCCCGAAGTCGAGTGTGTTGGACGTGGAGCTTGGAGAAGAAGGCTCTGCCGTGTCTTCTGCTGCACCTGTTCTTCACAATATCTTTTGTAACCTTATTTTTACTGCAATTTAATTATGAATTTAATTATGCTTGTGTTTATTTCAGTTATGTGTGAGTAGTCATTAGGATTAGGGTTGCTTGAAGCCCTAGCCATGTTAGCTTGTTGATTGGATTTGTGGCTCTTGATTATGATTGTTATGCATGCTGAATGAGTTGGATTACTGTGCTTAATGACCTTAATTTATGCCTATAAGATTAGCTACCTTATTTGCATATAATTATGAATGTAATTGCTTGAGTCACCGTCATATATATATTTTTTCTCTTTTTATGCTTTCTAATTCTCCCTTTTAGAATCCGCATTCCAATCTAATAGGAAAAGGCAGAAGCCAGTTTGTTTTAGTGTTTCGGTTTCTAAGCTCTCTGAAAACCATTTCTTATTTTTTCTTTTATTACTTTTATTTATCTCTGCTCCCTTGCAATCCAATAATCTAATGGTAAATTTAGATGTGGATTCTCTTTTAAATTGAGGTTAGGTTAAGAATAAATTTGGAGAGGATAAGTTATTTTATTCGATTTCTCTAGTGTTAATATACAGTAAGAAAACGTAGTAGTTTAAAATTGTATTTAATTTTTCTTTTCGTGCTTTCTAATTCTCTTTTAGACCTGCATTCTAATCTAATCGGAAGAGGCAGAGGCCAGTCTGTTGCATACAAGTGTGTTTTAGCCTTTTCTGACAATTTTCTCCATAGCAATTTCTTGTGAGAATGGAGTGGACTTGTAGTTAGTTATAGAACTAAACAGTACAATGCTCATGTATGCTATAAATTATAGGTTATTTGCCATTGCATCGAATAAAGTTAAAGATTTAGATTTTCAAAGAAAAAACTATAGTCTCATTGTCATCATATGCAAGAAGATTCCACTCTTTTAGATTGGAGTAATGGTAATAAATTTTTTTTTTCATCGTTGAAATAATTTTAAGAGGTTAAGTTGTTTTATTCGATTTCCCATATTTATATTTACGGTAGAAAGATGTATTAGTTTAAAATTGTATTTCATTTTTGTGCTTTCTAATTTCTCCCTTTTAGAACTAGCATTCTAATCTCATCGGAAAAGGCAGAAGCCAACAATCTCATCGGGAAAGGCAGAAGTCAGAATTGTATATTCACCTAAGCCCTATGCCCTCCCAAATCCAAAAACCTTACCTCTATTCTCCATTAACATGGACTCTGCACTTGAAAAGTCAGGATTGTAGTATATTTTGTTGAATCACCTCCGTTGTTGAATCACTTTCATTGACAGACACCTAAATTCTATCCTCCCCAAATTCAAAATCCTTAACTCCGTTGTTGAAACACTTACCTCCATTGTTGAATCACATTCATTGACAGATACCTAAACGCGGCCTCCGTTGCTGAATCACCTTCATATCCAAAACATTTACCTCCTTAGTTAAATTACCTTCATATCCAAAACCTTGACCTCCGTTGTTGAATCACCTTCATTGACAGACACCTAAACACGGCCTCCGTTGCTTAATCACATTCATATCCAAAACCCTTATTACCTCCGTAGTTAAATTACCTTCATATCCAAAACTCTTACCTCTGTTGTTGAATCACCTTCATAGACAGTATGACTGATGAACTAAAATCTTTTTCTTCCTTCCTTTGGGAGAGAATGAAACTCAATTTTTATACAGCTTTGTACACTCCATTTTATGTATGCCTTTGTTCTGGGAATATGCCCAAGGATACGTATCGAAATTACGTAGTCCAAGAGATATACATGGATGAACTACTAACTCGAACTAGTAAGCTTATGTTAACGACAGTCCAAGAGATATACATAGATGGACTACTAACTCCAACTAGTAAGCTTATGTTAACGATTTGCATTGTATTGAGATTGGATGACATCCCCTGCCTATTCATATGTGCTTTCTCGCCCTCCAATAATCCAATGGTAAATTTAGATGTGAAATTTCATTTCAGATTACATGCAAGAATATTCCACTCTTTTAGATTGGGGTAATGGTAATAATTTTTTTTCATCGGCGAAATAATTTTGGAGATGTTAAAATCATTTTATTCGATTTCCCATATGTATATTTACGGTAGGATGATGTATTAGTTTAAAATTGTATTTAATTTTTTTCTTTTTGTGCTTTCTAATAAAATTTCTAATTGTCAATTTTCTTTTAGATTGGTGTTATGGTAAGAATTTTTTTTGAATCGGTAGGATGAATTTGGAGAGGTTAAGTTATTTTGTTCGATTTCCTAATTGTCAATTTATCGTAATATAGCGTATAATTTGAGTATATATACTTTGTGTGAGAAAATAAATAAGAAAATCATGACACTATGGATACCAATTTTAAAGCACACATCGATTACAAACCATGTTTATGCTTAGTAGTCTATACACTATACAGACAATAATAAGGGCATGGAAATTGATATCTTTTTTTTGGTGAGTACTAGAAATTGATATCTTAAAATGTTCAAACACTTGCCAAAGTCTCTAAAAACTGAAAAACACTAAAGCATCCAATCTGTGATGCAATATTCGTTTTGTTACAATTCGGACCAAAATCACAAATCTCCTTGAATTTCCTATCTCTAACATTATAAGAAATGAACTTACCAGGAATATGCAGCAACAGCAATGAATCCTCTTCAATTTCTTGCACAAAAAGTAACACAAATGCATAGAATCGAAAATCATCATGGTGGTCGAGGAAGTCCCGAACTATCTCCGGAAACGTGTCAACGACGGCAGAAGTGTCGATTTGGTACCTGGGAATCCACCTTGAGTAATCTCTCTCCATCTCAAATATTTGAAATTGAGTTGTGCTTGGACCATAAATTTCAACAAGGTGCAAATAGCCACCTGACTCACCAAAATATCTGAACCTCCTCTTCCCCCAACTCTCATGTGATGGAGAACAAGGCATTGATCGGAGCCGCTCTTGATCGATATCGAAACATAATGTAGCTCCGGTAGGGCTAATCCAATGTATGGCCCCATTCCAAAGCACACCATTTTCAAACACCATGTCAAATGGAGCAACAAAAGGCGGAGATCCAGAAATCCTCCAAGTGCGAGTCTCAGACGAGTAGATTTGAATTTGGTTGGTGTCATATGCCGACGAAGAAGGGCAATTTCGGACGCAGACAACTTGATAGTCAAGAGTTTTAGAGGGATCATAAGATAAATAAACACCTAAAGTTGTTGGTAACAAATGATTAGGGTTTGCATTATTAGGTGGTGGAAGCATGAAGAATTGCATTGTGGAAGGATTGCAAATGTAGAAACTCCGAGTTTTTCCCAGTTCGGGGAAGCTGCAGCACAAGATGAGACCATTGATGGATTGTAACATCTTAACACCGGCCGAGTCGTTGATGAAGTTGAGAGATGTAAAGGGTTGCTCGGAGCTGAGAGAGAGGTGGCTGATGACGAGGCCTGGAATTCAATACAATAGGAGTCTTGGAGAGGCAAGGCTTGTGTGGAGGGTGAAGAATTTAGGGTTGGATATTATTGAGAGCCACTGCTTGGAGACACATTTGAATCTGAGAAGAGATTTTACCGGAAGGCGGATAAGAATCTCTGTGATGAGGTCTTGGCTGCTAGCTACGGCCTCAGATGAGTTGATAATGACACAGAGAGACGCCATTTTTTCCATGCTTTGTTTTTGTCTCGATCTTCAAGAAATAATGGCTTTATTCTCTTATTCGATCATTTTATTTATAGGGGATTTATTCTTCATGGGAATTCAATTATTAAGCTCAATTATTATGCATGAATAATTGTAGCAAGTTGTATTTTTGTACAAGTATATTATCTGTACACCCATATTGACAATTTTTCAGTTTTGCAGATTAAGTTTATAAAGAACGGGACATGGTGTGGAATGAGAATAAGAGATAAGAAAGCAAGTCCACATGGGACATGTGAAGGTACCTCACATATCAGCCAATAAGACAAACATAATGGGAATGAACGTGTGTAACAGATCGAATTGATCAGACTCTAGTTGACGTAAATCCAAAGTCAAATTCATTTGTTATCGGATAGCCATCAGATTAGTAGGAACAAGAACATGCCTCAAGAAGTATAAAATGTTTTCTTCTTTCCATCTTTTTCAATGCAATAATTTTGAGGAGGAGAATTTGAACTAAGTCGCGCAAAAGATTAGCCATTATGTAGAATTTATTTACACAAAATATATCATCGCCATCTACAAAAATCAAATTAAAAACCTCTCACTTATCAAATTTAAAACCTCTCACTTATCAGAAATACAACTAAATTGTAACTATTGAACTCTTCACTTACCAATTTATAATATATTTCTTAATAATATTATAGCTTAATTTTCTTTACTATTTTATTTTGTAGTTTCCCCACTTATCATTTAAGGTATAGATAATGAAAATTAGTGATAATTTTTTTATAAAAAAAAAACGAAAAGAAAAGAAAACAATGCAGTATGCATGTCTCCACCATTTAAACCCCCCCCCCCCCCCCCCCCCCCCCCCCCCCCCCCCCCACAATTCGGTGACTCTCACTGATCAAATATTAATTATATGCATGAGTTCTACTTCGTTCGAATTGGAAACAATATCCCTATTATCTCTATTATTATAAAATTAAGAAAGAAAATTTGGTATTATAGGTTTGAAAAAAAAAAAATTGGATGAAAATACCCTTAACTAATTAAATATTTTTAAGAAGACAATTAATTAAATAGGGGAAAAAATCGTAAAATTGGATATAGTTCAAATTAAAAAATAAAAGAAAATATTTCAGAAGGTGGGAGTGGGAAGTAATTTTTCCTTCATATATTTTTCTATTTATTTTTTTATTGCATATTTTAATTTCTTTTTAAATAAATTGAAAATTAAAAAAAATTAAAATTAAAAAATTAACACACGTGCAAGCAAGCACAAGAAGCTAGTACATTAACTCTCTCTCTCTCTCTCTCTCTCTCTCTCTCTATATATATATATATATATGTCATGCATTAGACCGTATTATAAGTAACACGTATATATTGTAATTAATTAACCACGATCTCATAAATACTTTTTTTTTTGTTAGAAGATATTTTTATTCAAAATATCGTGAAAAGAATATAAGGACAATAACAAAGTCCTTTACGTACCTAAACGTAAATAGCAAGAACATATTATACACTTATATATCATGTTTTATTCGTACCTACTTACGTGTACAATAATATTACTACAGGGAAAAACACTTTGCGCTACGAAGTAGGTTCGTCGGGCAAAGTAGAAAATTCACCGAGCAAAAAAACCCCGGCGAACCTTCGTCGGGCCTAGGTCGTTGGGCAACCCTCGTCGGGCCAAATCTTTCATGTCGAAAAAAGCAAATTCGTCGGGCAAACTCACCCTTGCTCGACAAAAAAAGTTTGGTCACGTAACCTTCGTTGGGCAAACTCAATAAGTCAACGATGGTTTGCCCGACCAACATTTAATTCGATGGGCAAAGTGTGTTGAAAATTTGGTGGACATTCACCGAATTTAGATATGGAATTCGGCCGAAGCCCACCAAAGTATTGCAACCTTTGCCCGACAAATAGGTGTTTGTCGGGCAAGCTATCAGTTTTAAAAAAAATTAAATTTTTTTATAATGTATATAATTAAAAAAAAAAAATATATATATATATATAATTAAAAGAAATAAAACAAATAAAATAAAATTAAAGAATATATTTCTAAAAATTAATGTTTGGCATAATTCAAACTATATTACGTCCTACGAAATATAATCGTTTGGCGGCTGGTCAGGCTGATGTGCGGGCTGGTAGGCCGGGTGCTGTGGCTGCTACGGCAGCAGAATCCCACTCGCACGGATCGCTTCAAGCAGCGTCTGGAGGGTTGACTTGATGGTCTCGTTCTCGGCCTTGATGCTCGATATCTCGATCTCAAAGGTGACTTGATGGTCTCGTTCTCGGGCCTAACGGTCGATAGCTCAGTCTGGAGGTTCTGGAAGTTTGACTGTAGCTCTGTGTACGGAATGCCATGCTCGTAGGCTCCCTGAGAAGAACTCAAAGATCCATTCGTGACAACCCGAACCATCGCATCTCCCACCCCCCGTATGATCTTCCCTTGACGCCTACCAAGTCGTTGCTCTAGGATGTCGACCGACCTCCCGGGATCTAGAAGCTGCTTCTCCAACGGGACCTCGGGGTGCTGCTGCGACAACTCAACCTGTGTATAAAATGTTTTCTTCTTTTCTTCTTTATCAATGCAATAATTTTGAGGAGAGGAATTTGAACTAAGTCTCACAAAAGATTAGCCACTACGTAGAATTTATTTACACAAAATATATCATTATTACTATCTACAGAAATCAAACTTGAAACCTCTCACTTATCAGTGAAGAGTAATACAACTAAATTGTAACTATTGAACTCTTCACTTACCAATTTATAATATAGCTTAATTTTCTTTACTATTTTATTTTGTAGTTTCCCCATTTATCTATATACAAACATTATTGAACGATTTAAGGTAATAGATAATGAAAAATAGTGATAAATGTTTTATAAAAAAAAATGAAAAAGAAAAGAAAACAATGCAGTATGTCTCTCTCTAAAATCACCAACCATTTAACACTACAAGAAAAGCAGTCTTGCTTGGCGAAAAGTGCTCGTCGAGCAAAGTTCAACGTTTGTCGGGCAACTTTAACCTTGGCGATTCATCGTCGGGCAATGTCCGTCGGGCCACACCCGTGGGCTTGAGGTCAGTCGATGTGAATAGTAAATTCGTGAAGCAATTTAAAGCTTGCCCGGCGGATCTATTCGTCGCAAATAAGTTGTCGTGCAATCCAAACGTCAACATAGTTTGCCCGACAAATACCTTTCACCGGACAAAATTGTTACGTTGCCTGACGAAATGATTATGCGTCGGGCAAAATGTTAATAATTAAAAAAAAAATTAACACTTTATTTAATTAAATAAATATATATATAATTAAAATAAAAATATTTAAAAAAAAATACAATTAAAAGAATAAAACGAATCAAATGAAAATAAAAAAAAATATTTATAAAAATTAATGTTATGTTTTTACATAATTAAAACTAAATAAATGTTTTACATATTAAATTCTAGCTACTCGGCGACGGGTCGGGGTGGTCAGGGTCCTGGGAGGGCTGTTGGGCCGGGGGCTGAGGCTGTGACATAAGCTTATTCAGCCTACGCTCACCCAAGTGGTCAAGCACCTTAGTAAGGGCGATCTTGATTTGATCGTTTTGGGCCTGGATCTGTGTGTTTTGAGCCTTGATCTCAGCATTTTCGGCCTAGAGGCTCTCGAAGTTTCTCTTGAGCTCCGACATCTCCTCGGGATTGGCTCTCCAAGAAGAACTCGAAGAGTGACTGGAGACATCTCGAACTATCCCGTCGCCCGCCCCCTGGGCGATCTTCTCTGGACACCTATCAAGTCGTCGCTCCAGGATGACAATCGACCTCTTGGGATCCGGTAGCTGCTGCTCCAATGGCACATCGGGATGCTGTTGCGTAAGTTCAACTTGTGTCTGCTGGACGTCTTGCACCATCGCCGCCTACAAATTCGAATAAATATTAATTAGAAATATCATTATCAAATTAAAAATTAATGTTTAATCTGCAAAAAATAAACTTACGTGAATATTGTCAACCTCTTGGTTGCCTCGACCAGCGTACACTTGCCTCTAGGCATCGACCTCCGGGAACATCGACCCGACGATGCGTCGATCCTCTTGTCGGGCCGATAAGGATCGAGACCCCCATGGTGGTTGAATTTTTTCACTCCCCGGTTTGATGTGTTGGCAATCGATTTTCGCTGTTCATTAGTAAAAACAAAAATTATATTTTCAAATGAAAAATAACATAAAAAATAAATAAATAATTTAACTAGGTAGATAGTACGTACCACATAGGTGGTGTCAGGACCCGTCCCGAATTTCCTCTCGAAACCCGGGAAGAACCCTGATCCCGTCTGACAACCTAAGAAAAGGTTCCCAAAATACCCTTCAATCCTTACAAAATATAATAATCATAAATACTTCCACTTGTCAGACAAGGGATTCAAGCACTCAATAATTCCCGTAATTAATGAACAATCAAATACAATATAATATCAGAGCGTCTAAGTAGGATCAAGAGTAAAATTTAGATATCCTACTCAAATATAACTACACAGCGCAGTCGAAGTACTAATGCCTCTGCCTCGAGATCAGTGTTCGCGTCAACTCTACTCAACTGCCTGAAGGGGGTTTAAACACAAAAATTGTGAGTGGACAAAAATAATCATTTATAAATTGTTTTCCAAGAAATACCTTTCTTCCCCTCCATTTATAAAATCATGCATGCATAACATAAAACAACTTATGATATAAAAACATCATATGTAAATCACCAAAATTTCCATTTCTCTTTAAAACCACTTAGTTGTAATCAAATAAAATCTGTATAATGAAATACCTCGTAATCCACAATTTGGTTTGAAAACTTTTTCCAAAGGAGTTTAAAATCATTTAATTCAATCTGTACAAATAATATCTCAAATTCACTGTTCCCGACATATCCACAACACACCAGGGTATCCCTTGAGATGTGTTAAAATCTGTGTTACTTGGCCTCGACCACAATCTCTGCAAAATCACCTTTTATATTGGAGGTTCACCGGGTTCACCGGGTTCACCGTCTCAGCGGATCCTATCCCGGATCCTGGCCCCCCTCAAATCGGTATTGTTTATTTTGGAGGTTCACTGGGTTCACCGTCTCAGCGGATCCTAGCCCCGGATCTTGGCCCCCTCAAAACGGTATTGGATCCAAAATCAAGTATTTTGTATTCACAAAATACGGTTTCAACTCAAAATCATGGACCCAAATAATTACCACGTCAAAACAATATCAAAATCGAATTCAACAACCATATCATTTCCTACAACACACTTTCACTGAAATATTGGAAAAACAAATGTCCAGCAATCAATTATAAATTCCAGGAAATCATTGCACCCATACTTAACAGTATTTAAATCAAAGATACATTTATGCATGCATTATAGTTTATAAACCAAAAGTCCACTCACAAACCTGTTGAAGCAAGCTCAATCCCGAACTGTACGCTCCCCTGAAGTTCCTAGAGCAGTATCGCCTGTCCAAATTAATAATCGGGATTACCAGCTAATAATAAGAACCTTAAATATAAACCCCCTAAACCCCGGGAGTCTAACTATGCTGGCCTAGAAAACGCAGCAACTTTAAAACGCCCAAAACAACCCCTAAACGACGTCTGATCGACTCAAAACCTGCGCCAACAGGTCTGAAACGTCAAAAACTACTTGTCACGCGCCACCGTGACCTCAGACTCGGCCCCACGCGCCGCCACGCACCGATGGAAGGTCGGAACACACGCCCACGCGCACTCATGTGCCGGTCACGCGCCTTCTACAGTATCCACGCGCCTGGAGCGGTCCAACCCAGCCTAACTAGGCCTGACCCGGTCCAACTCAACTCGACCGGTTCACTCGACCCGATCGGTTCAACTCGACCCGATCGATTACTCGACCCGACCAGTTTACTCGACCCGACCGGTCACCGGCGACTCGCCGGAGAAGACGATCGGCTGCCAGTCCCGCCGTCTGGTTTCCGCCGGAATCCTCCATTTCCGGCCAAAACTTCAAGCTTTCCAACTTCCTCAAAACTCGACCATTTTTCACAAATTTTATGTCTAAATCTATCTTCTCGAACCCAGGAATCCAAATATGACCTTAAAACATCAAACACGTACCTGTGCTAGCCGAAAAATCGATCGGAAGATCCGAAACTTCCTACACTCGGTTCGGCATCCCCCGTGGTCCTCTCGTTCAATGGTTGGTACGGTTGTGAACGTGGGAAGGAGTAGAATACGATTAGTTGATCAAAACTGGAAGTTGGAGCCTTGAATCAAAAGTTGACTTTGTGGGTTTTGGGTGAGTTTTCGCACACGGGTTTCGGGTGGTTTGTGTTTATGTTTGTCACAGAGAGAGAATGAAGATGAAGATGAAATGTAGTGGATCAGATTAGTCTGATTTGGGGGTTAAAAATATCTACCCCAAGTCAAAAATTACCAAAATACCCCTATCAATCTAGACCCGTAACTTTCGTCCACGAACTCCGTTTTCTGCGTGCCGCCTATCTACGAACTCGTGAGTTCGAGACCTACGCAACGGTATCCAAAACACCACCAAAAATGTTTCGAAACAAAATTTGACTTTCACGCCCTTTAACAAGCAAGGGTAAAATCGTCATTTTACATAAATAATTTACTTAAATCCAATAATTGAAATTCCGGGTTGTTATAGGTGGGGGACACAAAATGGTTGCACAACCACAACCACCCTGCTAGTTTCGGCCCGTCCAACTCCTCTGGAGGATTGGCCCGAGCTTCCTCTGGGGAAAGCCAGCTCTTGTAGTACTTGTAGAACTCGTACTTCCAGTCGGCGTACCATAACTGCCAGTGCTTTATCAGGTATTTACTGACATCGGTGTCCTCCATGTTGAACTCAAAATTGATCTGTAATAAATTATTAAAGTTAGTATAATAATTTTAAAAAATGAAACAAATGTAAAAAAAAGTAGAAACACGTACCGATAACTCTCCTAACAGCGCATGATTTACTTCAGGGGTTGGTTCCTAAAAGTATCTCCCATCATCAGGGATTTGGTGTGAAGAATCACGCCAATATCATGAACCACCAGGTTGTGGATTTTTACGGGCGCTGACCGGAGGCGAGGCACGTACACCACCAGGATCTTTGCATTCATTGTCCTACAAATCCGCTGGGATGTCAAACCCCGGTTGATCCCACGTACATTCACCGACTTCCCTGCAAATTCAATGAACATTCGTACATAATATGAGTAACAAATAAACATGGTTGTTTAAATAAACTAAATAATCAACTTACCCGTAGAGAGTGCTCCGATAACAGTCGTCGGATCATCTGCTCCGGCGTCATCCTGTGGCGGTTGGGGGTCGGTACGGGGTTCCCCTGTTTCTTGTTGTGCTGTCGACGAGCCGATCGCGCACTAGGTCGCTGATGATCCAAGATCGGTGCCTGAACGGACGCCGATGATGAGTCAACCGAGGCAGGGGCTACCTCTTCTACTGCAAGATCAACAGGATCAGGGCGGGGGCGGGTATTAGATGTGATCAAGGTGCGATGCGACATCTACAATAAGAAATTTAAAATAATTAATATAAAATTAACCAACATATTTTTAATTTTTTTAAAAAAAACCAAATATTTTTAATATTAAATATTAAATTCACATAATAAAAACAAAACCACATATAAAATTAACCAACAATTTTTAATTCGAATAATAAATAAAAAAATAAAACAAATTTTTTTTTTATGGAAAATTAGTAAATTTGTATCTAAAAACTAAAACCACCAAATTCTAATTTTTTAAAATAAGACCAACATAAACCAAAATTAAACCTAAAATACTAATTATCCAAACAAACTTAAACCTAAATTCCTAAACTCAAAATTCACAACATTATACCTAAATTTCTAAATCCAAATTTCGGGAATAAAATCATACTTACAAATTCCCAACATACAATAATAATAATATCCAAAATCATAAAATTCACATATCAAAAATTTATAAAACTCACACATCCAAAATTTATAAAACTTACATTTCCAAAATTCACATATCCTACACCATATCAAAAATTCACATAATTTTTTTTAAATTCAAATATCCAAAATTCATAAAATTCACATATCCAAAATTCACATAAAATTCATATCCAAAATCCTAACAAAAATCATATGTGAAATTCATAACAAAAATCATATGCAAAATTCATAACCAATTTCAACATTATACCAAACATTAAAATTTCAACAACTCTTTAGCATTAACCCTAAATTCCTAAATCCAAACAAACTTAATAAACCAAATATTTATATTCCAATCCAATCAAAATTCACAATATTCAAGTAAAAATTCCCAATCTGCAAATTTGAAAAAAATGCACAATCTGCCAAAATCCAATACAAATTTCAATTCCAATTTCAAAATATCCAAACCAAATTTCAATTGAAATTTCTATCCAAACTAAAATTAAAATATAAACAATCAAAATTAACAATAACCAATCGACATTAACAATAAAGAGAGAGATAGAACGAGTTCGACCTTGAGATTTTCGCCGGCGAGAGAGAGGTACGGCAGTCCGACCTAACCACGGCGAGAAAGAGGAGGCGCGAGAAAGAGCTGCAGCAGCGGAGTGAGAGGCTGAGTCCGAGTGAGAGAGAGCGAGAAAGGGAGGGAATGGTATTGGATGCCGGTGACCTCCACATAGTGGGCTAGTTTGTGTTGCAGAGAGATGGCGGACGATCAGGTGAACATTGGGAAATTGAAGAAGAAGGAAGAAGAAGAAGAGTCGATCGTGATTTATCAGTCTGAATATCCTTGCCCGACGAACGATACGTAGGGTCAACTTTTAATGAATTCATCGGGAAACAAAACGCGGTGAATATTCATCGGGTAACAATTTCACATTTCTTTGGGCGAATATATGCGGTAAGTTTGAGTTATCACGAAAATTTTGGCGGAATTTTTGAAATTTTCGCGAAAAATAAAGTTCGCGTTTTGTTTATGTTGCCCGACGACATATGTATGGTTACCCGCCGCCTCATTACATATTGCCCGGTGAATATTTACCTTCCTCGGGCTAAGTTCTTATGTTATTGAATTTATGACTGATCTAAAAACCAGGTCCGACGATAGAATTTTCAAAATCAGGACCGGTGCATTTTTGGTTTTACATGCCTAAAGCCCCATCAATCGTTATCGTCATGTTTTTCGGAGCTGATGTGCCTCGAATGTTAAGTTTGTGAATTTCATTGGGTTTTTCGTAGTTTTGGTTCAATTAATATTCAAACGATGGAATTTCAAAAAATTGACCGTTCAATGGTTACTTTTAAGTATGTAGACATCACCCATCGAAAATCTTGAAGTTTTGAGGATTTCAAGCCGTCCGATCGTGAAGAAACGTTGTGTAACCGTTGAATCTTCGCGAACCGTTACCTAATCCCAGGATTTCAGAATTGGGTAATTTTTCGCGTAGGCGATCTATGAGTACCTACAACAAATGTGTACGGTTAGATCGATCCATTTCAATTTGTAAATTATTGAAAATCGTAAAACAAGTTTATTCATCAAGGAGTTTAAATACTTAAAGGAAACTTCAATACATTTTGCAAAGTTTTGGTTCTATTGATATTCAAACGATTGAATTTGACCGATCTAACCGTTCACTTTGTGATTTTACGTGCCTAGATCTTGCCCGTCAAAAATCTTGATGTTTTGAGGATTTCAAGCCGTTCGATCATGAAGAAACGATGTGTAACCGTTGAATTATCGGCCACCGTTTTCTAATCCTGGGATTTCCAAATAGGGTAATTTTTCGCATAGGTGATCTATGAGTACCTACAATAAATGTGGATGGTTAGATCGGTCCATTTCATTTTTTAAATTATTGAAAATCGTAAAACTAGCATATTCATCAAGGAGTTTAAACACTTGAAGGAAACTTAAATACATTTTGCGAAGTTTTGGTTCTATTGATATTCAAACGATTGAATTTGACTGATCGAACTGTTCACTTTTTGGTTTTACATGCCTAGATCTCGCCCGTCGAAAATATTGATGTTTTGAGGATTTCAAGTCGTCCGATCGTGAAGAAACGATGTGCAACCGTTGAATCGTCGCGCACCGTTACCTAATCCCGGGATTTCAAAATTGGGTAATTTTTCGTGTAGGTGATCTATGAGTACCTACAATAAATGTGGACGGTTAGATCGGTCCATTTCATTTCGTAAGTAATTTAAAAAATGGTGTTTAATAAATAAATGTAAATTGAATATGGTATATATTACCGGACGAAGTTAAATGAATATTCGTCGGGCATAAACTTCATGTTTCGGCAACCACCGGCCGAACAGAGAAACACGTGATGATATTGAAAGCCTTTGCCCGACTGATTTACAAGTATATTCGTCGGGAAAATGTTATTTCCCTTTTTCCCAAAATTCTATATACTATTTTATCAAGTAAGATGAAATGTTGGGAAGCTGAATCAAGGATGAGGACATCAAAGTTTATAACTTTAGTACATAAAAGATTAATTTAAACTTTTGTGAATGAAATCATAAAACAAACATATAAATCACATTTATTGATTTGAAGATGTATATTACATATATAAATGAAATTTCTAATTTACAACTTTCATTCGGTGTCGGATTCACTCTCCCCTCCCAATCACGCTCGTCATCCGACATGTGCACAGCACTTGATTCCTCATAAACACTTTCAATTTGCTCTAATTCCCAGAGAACAATAAAAATGTCATCAATCGCAATTGGTGGGATGATGTCGTTGGTCCATACTCCATCCACGTTTAGGGTGGATGCCGAGGAATCCACCTGGTAAACGATTTGGTCATCGTCTGTTTCCCCATCTTCTTCATCGTATCGGTCATCCAAGTCCCAAATGTTTCTATGATTCACCATCTCAGCTACTCTCCAACCAGCACCAGCTTTTGGATCATCCACATAGAATACTTGTTTCGCTGTACTAGCGAGGATGTAGGGATCACTCTCAAACCACCCGGTGTTTGTGTTGACAAAGGTACATAACTGATCTTTAATGACACTGCTTGGGATACTTGAGTTCGTATCAAACCAATGGCACTTGAACAAGACGAATTCCTTGCAGTCTGCGTATAACACCTTAACCACATTTAACAATCTGTCGTAGAACCCCGTATCAGAATTTTCCCCATTCCCCGGCACGAAGACCTTGCTATTTTGCGTAGACAATTTGTCGTCTCGTTCTGTGCACACGAACTTAACTCCGTTAATGTGACAACCATCGTACATTTATCCTCGAAATGGGTCAATGGCCAGCTGCATTACTTCCTATTTTCCTAAAATATTTTCTAATTTCCTAACATATTTTCTATTTCCCTAATTTCATAACATATTTTCTATTTTCATATTTTCCTAACAAATTTTCTAATTTCCTAAACATTCTAAATAATTTCTAATTTCCGTACATATTTTCTATTTTCCTAACATATTTTCTAATTTCAATAATTTCGTTACATATTTTTTATTTTCCTATTTTCCTAAAATATTTTCTAATTTCCTAATTTCCTAACATATTTTCTATTTTAATATTTTCCTAACAAAATTTCTAATTTCTAATTTCTACAAATTATAAACAATTTCTACACATTTTCCACAATAAATACACAATTTCCTAACATAATTATATCCAGAATTCTTACCAAAATTAAATTGAGAGGCAAACACACATACCTTTTTATAAGTATTCTTTCAAATCAACCTCAAATTTCCTAAAACACAAAACATAATTAGTTTCCAATAAAAAATCAAATTTTCAAAACTAAAAAAATTAAATTTTTCAAACCTTCAAAATTGATATTGGTGATTGAGAGAGAGAGATTTGATTGATAGTGAAAATGGTGAGGAGATGATGAAGCTAGAGAGAGAGACAGAGAGGCGGATTGAAATTGTGAAGCAGAGAGGAAAAAGAAGAAAGGAGCGGCTGGGTTATTTAGTGTGTTTATACTTTTGCCCGACGAAGTATATTCGCAGTGCAAAGTTTAATGATTCGTCGGGCAAAATTAAGTCAACGTCAAGTGTTACCCGACGACTAATATCCATCGTTATATCTAACCTTACCCGACGAGTATAATAACTCGTCGGGCAAACCCTTCCTATTTTACGCGCCAACAACTAGTTCTTCCCGCCAACACCTTACCCGGCGAGCCGTCTGGTTCGTCGGGCAAACACTATTTAGGCGGCGAAATCTATTTCGCCAGGAAAAAGTTTGTCGGGCAACCTCGAATTTCTTGTAGTATAACCCCCACATTTCGGTGACTTTCACTGATCAAATATTAATTAAATGCATGAGTTCTACTTCGTTTGAATTGGAAACAATATCCCTATTATCCCTATTATTATAAAATTAAGAGAGAAAATTTGGTATTATAGGTTTAAAAAAAAAATTGGATGAAAATACCCTTAACTAATTAAATATTTTTAAGAAGACAATTAATTAAATAGGGGAAAAATTCGTAAAATTAGATAGTTCAAATTAAAAAAATAGAAGAAAATATTTTAGAGGGTGGAGTGGGAAGTAATTTTTCCTTCATATATTTTTCTATTTACTTTTTATTTCACATTTTAATTTCTTTTTAAATAAATTGAAATTTAAAAAAAAAATTAAAATAAAAAAATTAACACACGTGCAAGCAAGTACAAGAAGCTAGTACATTAACTATATATGTGGCATGCTTTAGACCGTATTGTAAGTAACACGTAATGTAATTAACCACGATCTCATAAATACTTTTTTTTTGTTAGAAGATATATTTGATTCAAAATACCAAGAAAAGAATATAAGGACAATAACAAAGTCCTTTGCATACCTAAACGTAAATAGCAAGAACATATTATACACTTATATATCATGTTTTATTCGTACCTACTTACGTGTACAATAATATTACTACAGGGAAAAGCACTTTGCCCTACGAAGTAGGTTCGTCGGGCAAAGTAGATAATTCGCCGGGCAAAACAACCCCCGGCGAACCTCCATCGGGCCTAGGTCGTCGGGCAACCCTCGTCGAGCCAAATCTTTCCCGTCGAAAAAAGCAAATTCGTCAGGCAAACTCACCCTTGCTCGACAAAAAAAGTTTGGTCGCGTAACCTATTGTACAAATAGCAACATAAAAATTACGCAACTATATGCACGTTTTAACTCGCAAGTGCACAAGATCAGACAAATAGTATAGAAAGCAAATACGAGATCATTCCCACGAGGACTGGATTAATATGTGTTTAAAATTGATTTCCTAGAACTACTAGCTAAATGGCACAAACTAAGAATGCAAAAGTGAAAGAAAACCCTAAAAAAAACTTATTTCAAAACCCTAAGATTTCTAATCAAAGTTAATGTGCAATACACGAAGGCACTCAGTGTTCAAAAGGATGATTTTAAGATGATTTTGAAAACTGAAAATTTTTGAAACAAAATATTAAAAACAGCGTTTGATTAAAAATAGAAGTGGATTGAGGTTAAAACAATGAGAAAACCAGTTAGGGATTCGATGTTCACCGCTAATCTTCTTCCTTAAGCAAACGATATGCACAATGCTACAAAACAGATTTTAGATGCTCATGTTTGTCAACCTAAAGGCATGATCTCTACTCTTTAAATTATTGATTTCCCTAAGCAACAAGTTAGGCATGGGTATCTACGCTAACTCTTTTAATTCATAAAGTGTTTAGCATGGTATCTACTAAGTTGTACTTTAAGAACGCATAACACAAAGGAAATCGACAAACACACAACTCCTAGAACATGGTATCTATTCTAGTATTCATGATGATTAATTTCAAGAACTTATAACTAGTTCTTTTGTTACTTTCACAGGCACAAGATTCGGTCATCTAAATTTACCTATGTAACAAACTCAATACACATCATGCATATGGTGATCAAACTTAACATAACGTATATAAAGAGTAAAATATAATTTGAAATTAATCAATTAAGCATCACAAAAGTAGTTTACAGCAAAGGCATATCGAAATCCTTAAAGAAACATGATTAGGGCTTCAATCGAGCCCTAACTAAAGTACTTAATTACCCATAATTTAAATAGACAGCAAGAACATACAAAACAGAAAATAAAAAGAGGAAGAAGATAGCTCTTTGATAATGTGTTGGTCAGCCAGAGTGATTGGATGACGCCTTGACGTTCCTCCTTGCTTCCTAAGCCTTTTAGACCTTGGAACCTTGAAGGATGGAGCAGAATGGGATGTTGTGGCTGAGTCCTTGTGCGAGAGCCCAGACGTTTTCTGCGGTTTTTAGGGAGAAAAAGAGCTGTTTCAAAGTATCAGCTAGAGAGAGAGACGTTTCTACCTTTTTGTGTGGGAGAATGACTCTTTGATGGCTGCCTTTTTTTCTTCCCTATGGATTTTCCTCTTGTCCCATGTATGTGTCTGCCCCTTTGCTGCCCAAAATTGATGTGGGTGTTAATTTCCTTATGAGGGAGAGAGACGTTACTGTTTGCATTCGCTGCTCAATCAATCCTCACGGTGTGGCTGCTCCTCTCCCTTTATTTTTTATTTTTTTATCTTCCTTTTTCTGATTAAAACGCTTCCTCCCGTAACCCTAATAAACTAGGTCTCTAGTGGTCCAAGCTCGATAAGGATTAGAAAACTTGAAAAAGAAGGAATGCTGAATTCCAGCTCAACCTGACCTTGCTGTACTAAAACGTCCATAACTCATTCTAGAAAACTCCAATTCACAAACCGTAAAATTCTCTAGAAACTAGACTTCTGTATATTTCCAACGATATATGGCCCTTCTGCTAGTTCTTCCCGAGCAGGTGCAGTTAATTTTGAGAAGTTGACACATCTGCTGAAGTCTGTTTCAACGTTTCCTCCTTAGATTTCCAAAACATCACTCATTAACTCCTTTTGGAACTTTGCTTCCAAAAATCCTACAAAACATGAAAACAAGCTAAATATTAAGAAAACATAGGAAACATGCTAAGAAAAGCGTAAGAAAACAAGATAAAACGTCGCATAAATATGCTCCTACCAAATTCCCCCACACTTAAGCTTTAGCTAGTCCTCGAACAAAACAGAAAGAAAGAATGAAAGAAAAACAAAGACTCAATGATTCAACGTACACCTTCCAACATTTGTTTCAGAGATTTTCAATGGATCATGACATATTAAGATTCATCATAAGCATAAGAATTGGTCCACATGATTCAAGAATTAATACACCTTCATAGAAATCATACACATACTCACAATTAAATCAATCAAAGTAAAAGTACAAAGAGAGATACATGCTGAAAGAATTAGCTCAAAATCTCACCGAATACGCTCTGATTTTACCTTATATTTTCTGGTTAAGTCACTCTTCCTATACTAGTTATATGTGAGAGGACTGATGTAAAAGGGAAACAAAATGCTCACATATGATATAACAAGAAAGAAAGACACTTTCAAAAATTTTCTTTTGAATATGATCCCATGAAAGGAATGCTACTACTTGAATGCAAGAACTAGTGACACCATATGTTCATACTTCATTCAAATCTCCACATATCGATATAAACACAACAAACAAGATCAAAAGGCCTTTATGAAGATTGTAATGGGGCCAAGGGGTTAGGGGTTAAAGAACAAATGAATATGGATAACACAAGGTTCTTGAAGAAATAGTAGAAGCATGCAATGATGTCAGTGACATAAGAACTTGCATCACCATCAAGGCTTAAAAATCATATAAGTACCGAGCAAGTACATACACTCAATGGCTGATTTGAACATTATTGACCATACTTCAACAATCAATACATGAACGGTTAGGGCATTAACAATTCAAACACAATGCCGATTTTGTTTTTCTCCTCCTTTTTTTTTTTTCTGGTGCACACTCCGAATCGTGTACAATTCTTATCTTTTTTTTTTGTTTTTTTCTTTTGAACATTCCCCCAAACTTGCTCTTTTAACACCCCTTGATTCACAATTAAGTCTCTACAAATTATGTTTCACTAATCTTTAAGAAAAAGGGTAAGGGTGAAAGTGTTTAGGCTAGGTGAGGAAAATGAGGGTTATGAAACAAAAAGGCTTAAACAAAGGCTAAACAAGGGTTTACCTAGAGGAAAGTATATCATGGGTCGAAGGCCATTTTGGCAATGGTGGTAATCTAGGTGCCTTCATTATCTCCAGTATGTCATGCAAATCAATTCAATGCCTCGAAAAGAAATTAGTACCAGTTCTAGCATTTAGTTCCAATGATGATAAGCAATTCAAATAGCAACCAAGCAAAGAAAGATAATGTCAGGACCCGTCCCGAATTTCCCCTCGAAAACCGGGAAGAACCCTGATCCCGTCTGACAACCTAAGGAAAAGGTTCCCAAAATACCCTTCAATCCTTACAAATATAATATAATTTTACTTTCACCTGTCAGACCAGGGATTCAAAGCACTCAACAATTCCAACAATAATTGACCATCCAAACAAAATATAATATCAGAGCGTCTATGTAGGATAAATTGTACAATTTAGATATCCAACTCAAGTTTAACTACACTCGCAGCCGAAAAACTAATGCCTACGCCTCATAAGAAATATCCACGTCAACTCAATAGCCTGGAGGGGTTTTAAACACAAACGTTGTGAGTGGACAAAAATAATCATTTAAAAATCATTTTCCGAGGAAATCTTACCTTTTCCTCCTCCACGAATAAAACAATGCATGCATCAAATAAAATAGTTCATGATATAAAAACATCATCTGAAAATCACCAGAATTCCATTTCTCTTTAAACCCACTTAATTGGACCCACACAAAATCCGTATCATGAAAACATATCGTGGTCCACAATTTGGTTTGAAAATTCTCCTCAAAAGAGTTTAAAATCATTTATTTCGACATGGACACATAAAATATCAAATCCAATATTCTCGACATAACCACTAGCCACTAGGGTATCCCTTGAGGTGTGCTAGGCCTGTACTACCTTCACATTTTATATTGGAGGTTCACCGGGTTCACCGCCAACAGCGGATCCTTGCCCCAGATCCTGGTCCTCCTCAAATTGGTGTTTATACTAGGGGTTCACCGGGTTCACCGCCAACAACGGATCCTGGCCCTCCTCAAACCGATGTTTATCTTGAAGGTTCACCGGGTTCACCGCCAACAGCGGATCCTGGCCCTGAATCTTGGACCCCCTCAAATATGGCCAAAACCGATAAACTCATTCATACGGGTTGAAACCCAAATCATGGACTCAATAATTACCACGTCAAAACGATATCAAAACCGAGTCCAAAAACCATGACATTTGTCAAAACACACTTTAATTGAAATATTGGAAAACATGTGTCCATCAATCATTTCTAAATTCCGGAAATTCAATGCAACAATACATAACAATATGTAAACAAAGAACATTGATGCATGCATTACAGTTCATAAACCAAAAGTTCACTCACCAACTGTCCAAGCAAGCTCAATCCCATCTTGTTCGTTCCTCCGAGGTTCCCGGAATAATATCGCCTGTCAGTAACAACAATCGGGATTACCGGCTAGTAATAAGACTCTTATATAACAACTCCCTAAACCCCGGGAGGTCTACCTATGTTGTTCTAGAAAACGCAGCAACTTCGGACGCCCAAAATTACCTCTAAACGACATCCAATCAACCTGAAACCTGTACCAACAGATCCGGAACGTCGAAAACTAGTCAACACGCGATGCCGTTACCTTAGACTCGGCCCCACGCGCCACCATGCGGCATCGGAAGGTCGGAACACGCGCCACGCACGCGCCGGCCATGCGTTGCTACAGTTACTCACGTACTTGGACCAGTCCAACATGACCCAACTCGGCCTGACCCGGTCCAACTCAACCTTACCGGTTCACTCTATCCGACCGATTCACTCGACTCGACCGGTTCACTCGACCCGATCGGTTCACTCGAATGACCGGTTTCTCGACCCGACCAGTTCACACGACCCGACCCGGTCCAACTCGACCCGACTAGTCATCGGCAACTTGCCAGAAAAGATGACCGAAATGCCGTGTCGTCGCTGGAGTCTGGCCGGAGAAGATTACCGGACCGTCGTCGCCGCCGCCTTCTGGTTCGCCGAAATCCCCCATTTCCGGCCGAATTCCAAGCTTTTCTAACTTTTTCAAAACTCAACCATTTTTCACAAATTTTATGTCTAAATCTATATATTCAAACCCAGGAATCCAAATATGACCTCAAAACATCTAACTCGTACCAGTGCTAGCCGGAAAATCGATCAGAAGGTATGATTCTTCTTTTCCTCGATTCCGCTTCCCCCGTGGGTGTCTCCTCCAATGGTTGGTACGGTTGTGATCGTGGGAAGGAGTAGAATCCAATTAGTGGAATCGAAATGGAAGTTTATGCCTTGAATCAAAGTTGACTTTTGTGGGTTTTTGGGGTGTTTTTGTGTCTCACGGGTTCGATGGTTTTTGGCAGAAAATGAGTGAGTGGGTGGTTCATAATGAAAGAGAGAAATGAAGATGTAATCATAGTTTGGGTTAAAACAAATATCTACTCCCAAGCCAAAATTACCAAAATGCCCTTGAAAATCTAGACCCGTAACTTTCGTACACGAACTCCGTTTTCCGCGTCTTGCCTATCTACGAACTCGTGAGTTCGAGACCTACGCAACGGTAGCCGAAACACCTCCTAATATGTTTTGAAACAAAACTTGAGTTCCACGCCCTTACCTGACCAAGGGTAAAATCGTCATTTTACAAAATAATTTACAAAAATTGATAATTACATTTTTCCGGGTCGTCACAGATAAGATCATACAACAACTTAATTGACAAGAAAGTGATAGATTAAACAAATACAGCTCTCTCAAATAAAGGATAAAGACTCAAAAGCTCACAAAAGGGATGTATTGAGCTTCATTCAATTAAGCATGTTATGGGTACCACTTACTCGGGTGATTACATGTGATTTTGCATATGATAACCATGAATAATTGGGTATTAACCAAAGAATAATTTCAGACATTGAGTCATGCTTAGAAGTCAACTTAAAGTCATGCAATTAAAAACCAAATCTCATCATTGTGTTGGAAAGAAACCTAAGACACAAACAAACAAAAAGACTACCCAAAGAACACTACTATACCGACACAAACTAAAGCTAAAAACAAAGCTGTAATTAATTTTTTTTTTTTTAATTTTATTTTGGATCGATGCAAAAATCAATGGAAAACACAAGTGTTTCCCCAATCCCACCACACTTAAATCTAACATTGTCCTCAATGTTTGAAAGTTAAAGTATAAACAATGAAGCATTTAAGGAAAGAGAAACAAGCAACGACACACACAAAGAAAATAAAATAAAATAAAACAAAACAAAACAAACGAAGGTAAAGTTAACGACAAAGAAGGACGGGGTGAGAGAAAGCAAATCTGATTGTCAGTGGTTGTAGAGTGCCAAAATTGTAATCATCCTCTTCACATGGGTTGCCTCCCAACTTCCCTTTGGGTTACCTCCCAAGTAGTGCTAAGTTTATAGTCTTCAGCCAGACTGTTGGAATCTCATGCAATGTACTGAACAGGTTGGAGAGTCACATCCTCCTCTCTAGGCTCAAAGCCCGTCTCAATATAGGGCTTTACTCTGTGCCCATTCACCATGAATGTCTGATTCTTCTCTTTGCTATGAACCTCCAAAGCTCCATGAGGGAAAACTTTTGTAACAACAGAAGGACCGTACCACCTAGATTTGAGCTTATTAGGGAAAAGTCTCAATTTTGAATTGTAGATCAACACCTTCTGTCCCCCATGAAACTCCATCCTAACTAGTTGCTTATCATGATACGCCTTGGTCCATTCCTTATACAACTTAGCATTCTCATATGCATCATACCTCAACTCTTCAAGCTCATTCAGCTGTAACTTCCTCTTGTCACCTGCTTGTTGCATATCATAGTTGAATTTCTTAATAGCCCAATATGCTCTATGCTCAAACTCCACTGGTAGGTGACATGCCTTCCCAAAGACTAGATAATATGGGGACATGCCAATGGGGCTTTTGTACGCGGTCCGATATGCCCACAATGCATCATTCAAGCGTAGAGACCAATCCTTCCTTCTAGTATTCACTGTCTTCTCTAGGATGCTTTTGATCTCTCTCTATTGCTTATCTCCACTTGACCACTGGTTTAAGGATGATATGGAGTGCCAACCTTATGTGTGATCCCATATTTCTTCATTAAGGAAGCAAAAGCCTAGTTGTTGAAGTGACTATCTCCATCAATAATTATTTCCCTTGGTATCCCAAACCTAGTAAAGATGTTATCCTGCAAGAACTTCACAACAACTTTGTGATCATTAGTTTTTGAGGGGACAGCCTCGACCCATTTAGATACATAATCCACACCCACAAGAATATATAAATAACCAAATGAGTTAGGAAATGGACCCATGAAGTCGATACCCTACACATCAAAGAGCTCCACCACTCGAATATTTTGCAATGGCATCTGATTTCTAGAAGAGTTGTTCCCTGTTCGTTGGCATCTGTCACAAGAGCTGCAAAATCAAAAAGCATCTTTAAACACATTAGGCCAATAGAACCCAGATTGTAATACCTTTAAGTGTTGTTCTCTTCGCTCCAAAGTGTCCTCCACATGCAAACTGATGACAATGTTGGAGAATGCTCATATGCTCCTCCTCAAGAACACACCTTGTGATAATTTGATCTGGAAAAAATTTGAACAAGTAGGGCTCGTCCCAATAGTAGTGCCTAGACATAGACACTAATCGCTTCCTTTCTTGGCTCGACATACCTGGAGGAAAAACCTTAGTAGTTATATAATTAACAATATCTGCATACCATGGAAGTTGTAAATCAATTGCAAATAACTGCTCATCTGGAAAGTTTTCACTCAAGGAAAGCTTGTTCCCTTCTCCATCATGAAGTAACTTGGACAAGTGATCTGCAACCACATTCTCACTACCCTTCTTGTTCTTAATCCCAAGATCAAATTCTTGCAGTAAGAGCACCCATCTAATCAACCTAGGCTTAGCATCTTTCTTATCAAACAAAAATCTCAAAGCAACATGATCAATAAAAACAATAACTTTAGAACCAATCAAGTAGGACCTAAACTTCTCCAAAGCAAATATAACAGTTAACAATTCTTTTTCAATAGTAGAATAATTAAGCTGAGCATCATTCAAAGTTCTAGAGGCATAATAAATAGGATGAGGTACCTTGTTAACTCTCTGACCTAGAACAACTCCCAAAACATAATCACTGGCGTCACACATGAGCTCGAATGGGAGGTTCCAATCAGGTGCCATCATAATGGGTGCAGATGTGACTAGCTCTTTCAATGTGTTAAAGGCATTTATGCACTCTTATGTCCACACAAACTCAACATCTTTAGACAATAACGCACAAAGAGGTCTAGAAATTTTAGAGAAATCTTTTATGAATCTTCTGTAAAACCCTGCATGCCCTAGAAAACTTCTCACACCCTTCACAGATGTAGGAGGAGGTAATTTTGATATGATGTCAATCTTTGCCTTGTCCACCTCAATGTCCCTGCTAGATATTACATGACCTAAAACAAGACCTTGTTGTACCATGAAATGGCACTTCTCCCAATTCAGCACTAGGTTGCATTCCTCAAATCTCTTCAGAACAAGCTGCAAATGGTTAAGACAATCATCAAAGTTAGAACCAAAAACACTGAAATCATCCATAAATACCTCTATAAATCTCTCCACCATGTCTGAAAATACGCTCATCATGCACCTCTGGAATGTGCCAGGTGCATTGCACAAACCGAATGGCATCCTTCTGTATGCAAATGTGCCAAAGGGGCATGTGAACGTGGTCTTCTCCTGGTCCTCTGGTGCTATAGCAATCTGATTATAACCACTATAACCATCTAGAAAACAGTAATGACTATGACCTGCTAACCTTTCTAACATCTAATCAATAAAGGGAAGAGGAAAATGATCTTTCCTGGTTTCATTGTTGAGCTTTCTGTAATCAATGCAGACTCTCCAACCTGTGGTGAGCCTAGTAGGAACAAGCTCATTCTCTTCATTCTTCATCACTGTGATTCCACTCTTCTTAGGCACAACATGAATTGGACTTACCCATTTGCTATTTGAGATGAGGTAGATGATGCCAACATCCAAGAGCTTAAGAACCTCTGCTCTCACTACTTCCTTCATGTGTGGGTTAAGCCGTCTTTGAGCATCCCTATTAGGCTTTGCATTATCTTCAAGGAGGATTCTGTGCATGCAATTGGATGGACTTATGCCTTTGATGTCGGCAATGGTCCACCCTAATGCAGTCTTGTGCTCTCTAAGAACTCTCAACAACTTCTCTTGCTCCACCAAACTCAAGTTCACAACAACTATCACTGGTAATGTCCGGTTCTCTCCCAAGTAAGCATACTTCAATTGTTCAGGTAGTTGCTTCAATTCTAGTTCTGGTGCACTAGCAATGGAAGGGACAAGAGCAGTATTAGTAGACGCAAGAGTTTCAAAGGTAGGTACAATTTTACTTGGATAAGGCTTAGAAGCCTCAAGAGAATCCACAGCTTCATGGAGGCCTATCTCTGTGACATCACATCCACGTTCATAATTCAGCCTTGTAAGGTTGTGGGCTATGCATGCCTCCAACGGGTCAAGGCTATGTACTTGAAACACTTGCTCAACAACACTTCCTACCACATAAACCTTGAAACAATCATGGTTATCATGTGGCAATTTGATAGTGTCAGACAACATGAATGCTATCTTCTTATGTCAGGACCCGTCCCGAATTTCCCCTCGAAACCCGGGAAGAACCCTGATCCCGTCTGACAACCTAAGAAAAGGTTCCCAAAATACCCTTCAATCCTTACAAATTATAAAAACAATAATAAATACTTCATCTTGTCAGACAAGGGACTTAAGCACTCAAAATTCCTGTAATTAACGACCAATCAAATACCATTCTTCCCCTCCATTTATAAAATCATGCATGCGTCACATAAACAATTTATCATATAAAAACATCATATGTATAATGAAATACCTCGTGATCCACAATTTTGTTTGGAAACTCTCTTCAAAGGAGTTTAAAATCATTTAAATCAATCCGGACACAAAATATCACAAATTCAAATCATTTGGTTCAATCTGCCACATAGTATCTCAAATTCACTGTTCCTGACATATTCATAACACACCAGTCAAATATTGCTGATATCTCTACTGGAAAACCACAAGACATCAAACTAGTCAGATACTAGTGAGCAAATAATAATTCGTCCATCTGAGTCACCGCCCACACCAACCCACTGACCCGGATGACGACGTATTTTTATATGTTGATTAGGCCCATAACAATTGTCGTCTGGTTCATATTAGAGCCGGATATATCCTCGGCTATCATATCGTATCATCAGCCGGTATATCTCTCGGCTATCATATTCCTAGCCACCAGGGTATCCCTTGGGGTGTGCTAGAATATGTACTACTTGGGCTCTACCACAATCTCTGCAAATTCACCTTTTATATTGGAGGTTCACCGGGTTCACCGTCTCAGCGGATCCTAGCCCCCTCAAATCGGTATTTTTGATCCACAATCGATTATTTTATAGTCACAAGTACGGTTTCAACTCAAAATCATAGACCCAAATAATCACCACGTCAAAACACTATCAAAATCGAATCCAACAACCATTGCATCCATACACAACAATATTTACATATCGAGGATATTAATACATGCGTTACAATTTGTAAATACCACCATACACAACAGTAATTAAATCGAAGATAATTATACATACATTACAATTTATAACTCAAAGTCCGCTTACCATCACCATCCAACCCAAAATTCATGTACGCTCTAGCCTCAGAACACATACACCATAATGACCCAACTACCTTGACTTTCCAAACTCAAAACCCTCTCCACGGTCAATCCCTACCGCTGGGATTGCCCAAACGAGCTCTAAATGAACTCCTATGGCCTCGAAACCAACAAAATCTGATTCGGAACGTCCCAAAACTTTGGTCACGCGCCGCCGTGACTTCGGGAACAGTCCCACGCGCCGCCACGCGCCACCAGAAGGTCAGAACACGCGCCCACGCGCTGCCACGCGCCGGTCACGCGCCTGCTACAGTTTTCACGCGCCTGGACCGGTCCAACCCGGCCCAGCTCGACCTGACCCGGTCCAACTCGACCGGTTCACTCGACTCGACCGGTTCACTCGACTCGGCCGGTTCACTCGACTCGACTGGTTACCGGTGACTCACCGGAGAAGATGACCGGACGGCCCTCGCCGTCGCCGGAGGCAGGCCGGAGAAGATGACCGGACCGCCACCTCCGCCGCCGTCTGGTTCGCCGGAAACTGCCATTTCTGGCCGATTTTCAAGGTTTTCTAACTTCCTCATTTCTTAACCGTTTTTCACGATCTACACATGTAAATTCATCTACTTTTCACCAGGAATCCAAATATGAGGTCAAAGTTCCGAGATCATACCTGGTTTGGCCGGAAAACGGCCGAGAAGGTTCGGTGAACCTCCCTCCTCCGTCCGTCGCCCACGGGGGTGCTCCCACTCCGATAATCACACCAAAAGACTCGTGGGGTCGCGGGGAAAGTCCTCCCAACCTCGGTTTTGTTCGAATCGGACCGAAACCCCTCCGATGAATATGGCCTTCGGTGTTCGCACGGGGAGGGCTCGGATAGGGCCGAGACTGCATCGACCAATCTCCCGAGGAGAGAGAAAATATCTGTTATATAATTCCAACATTTCCAAAATTACCAAACTGCCCCTGCAGCTTCTAGACCCGGAACGAACACATCGGATCTCCGTTTTCAGCGTGCCGCCTGTCTACGAACTCGTGAGTTCGAGACCTACGCAACAACCCAAGAAAAATCCCCAAAAGTTTTACCAGTCAAAAAGTGACTCCCGAACCCATCCAAAACTGAGGGTAAAATTGTCCAATTCTCAAAATAATTTAATTTCTGGTCCGGGTCGTTACATCTTACCATTAACTTTCATGCGTATAGTACCATTTTCACACTTATCTTTGTATCAGTAGTTACCATAAAGGGTCTATGTCAAGACCCGTCCCGAATTTCCCCTCGAAACCCGGGAAGAACCCTGATCCCGTCTGACAACTTAAGAAAAGGTTCCCAAAATACCCTTCAATCCTTACAAAATATAATAACAATAAATACTTCCACTTGTCAGACAAGGGATTCAAGCACTCAATAATTCCCGTAATTAATGACCAATCAAATACAATATAATATCAGAGCGTCTAAGTAGGATCAAGAGTAAAATTTAGATATCCTACTCAAATATAATTACACAGCGCAGTCGAAGTACTAATGCCTCTGCCTCGAGATCAGTGTTCGCGTCAACTCTACTCAACTGCCTGAAGGGGGTTTAAACACAAAAGTTGTGAGTGGACAAAAATAATCATTTATAAATTCCTTTTCGAGAAAATAACTTTCTTCCCCTCCATTTATAAAATCATGCATGCATAACATAAAACAATTTATGATATAAAAACATCATATGTAAATCACCAAAAATTCCCATTTCTCTTTAAAACCACTTAATTGGACTCACAGAAAAATCTGTATAATGGAAATACCTCGTGCTCCACAGTTTGGTCTGACAACTCTCCTCAAAGGAGTTACAATTATTTAATTCAATCTAGACACATAATATCTCAAATTCACTGTTCCCGACATATCCACAACACACCAGGGTATCCCTTGAGATGTGTTAAAATCTGTACTACTTGGACTCGATTACAATCTCTGCAAAATCACCTTTTATATTGGGGGTTCACCGGGTTCACCGCCAATAGCGGATCCTAGGCCCGGCTCCTGGGGCCCCCTCAAAACGATATTGTATCCAAAATCAAGTATATATATTTTGTTTATCATTTATCACAAATACGATTTCAACCCAAAACCATAGACCAAAATAATTACCACGTCAAAATAATATCAAACCGAATCCAACAACCATATCATTTCTCACAACACAAATATTGGGAAAACAAATGTCCAACAATCAATTATAAATTCTAGGAAATCATTGCACCCATACATAACAGTATTAAAATCAAAGATACATTTATGCATGCATTATAGTTTATAAACCAAAAGTCCACTCACAAACCTGTCGAAGCAAGCTCAATCCCGAACTGTACGCTCCCCTGAAGTTCCTGGAGCAGTATCGCCTGTCCAAATTAATAATCGGGATTACCAGCTCATAATAAGAACCTTAAATATAAACCCCCTAAACCCCGGAAGTCTAACTATGCTGGCCTAGAAAACGCAGCAACTTTAAAACGCCCAAAACAACCCCTAAACGACGTCCGATCGACTCAAAACCTACGCCAACAGGTCCGAAACGTCAAACACTACCTTTCACGCGCCACCGTGACCTCAGACTCGGCCCCACGTGCCGCCACGCGCCGACGGAAGGTCAGAACAGGCACCCACGCGCCGTCGCGTGCCCTACGCGCTTGCTACAGTACCCACGAGCCTGGATCGATCCAACCCGGTCCAACTCAACCTGACCCGGTCCAACTCGACCCGACCGGTCCAACTCAACCCGACCGGTTCAACTCGACCCGACCGGTTCAACTCGACCCGATCGATCACCCGACCCGACCGATTTACTCGACCCGACCGGTCACCGGCGACTCGCCGGAGAAGACGGACGGCTGCCGGCGCCGCCGTCTGGTTTCCACCGGAATCCTCCATTTCCGGCCGAAACTTCAAGCTTTCCTAACTTCCTCAAAACTCAACCATTTTTCACAAATTTTATGTCTAAATCTATCTACTCGAACCCAGGAATCCAAAAATGACCTCAAAACCACAAACACGTATCTGTGCTAGCCGAAAAATCGATCGGAAGGTCCGAAACTTCCTATCCTCGGTTCGGCTTCCTCCGTGGTCCTCTCATTCGATGGTTGGTATGGTTGTGATCGTGGGAAGGAGTAGAATATGATTAGTTGATCAAAACTGGAAGTTGGAGCCTTGAATCAAACTTGGAATTTATGGGTTTTTGGTGTGAAAGTCGCACACGGGTTCGATGGTTTTGGGATAAAATGGGTGGTTCAGAGAGAAAGATGAGAATGAGATGATGATCTGAAGATGTAACAATGATTTGGGTTAAAAATATCTACCCCAAGTCAAAAATTACCAAAATACCCCTATCAATCTAGACCCGTAACTTTCGTCCACGAACTCCGTTTCTTGTGTGCTGCCTGTTTACGACTCGTGAGTTCGAGACCTACGCAACGGTATCCAAAACACCACCAAAAGTGTCTCGAAACAAAATTTGACTTCCATGCCCTTTACCGACCAAGGGTAAAATCGTCATTTTACATAAATAATTACGTAAACCCAATAATTAAAATTCCGGGTTGTTACAGTCTACCAAGAATAATAGGTAATGAAGATGGCATAGGGGAATCTTCCATATCCAGAACAACAAAATCAGCAGGCAAAATAAATTCATTTACCTGAACCAAAACATCCTCTAATATACCTCTAGGTCTTCTGATGCTTCTATCTACCAATTGCAATATAATGGAGGTTGGTTTGAGCTCCCCCAACCTCAACTCCTCATAAACGGTATAAGGCATCAAGTTAGTGCTTGCTCCTAAATCAAGCAAAGCACGTTCAAACAGACAGTCGCCAACCCTACAAGGAATAGTAAAACTACTTGTATCTTTTAGTTTAGGTGGTAGCTTTCTCAATAAAACCGCACTTTCCTCCTTAGTCAATGCAACTTTCTCATGTTCCTGAAACTGTCTTTTGTGTGTACAACAATCCTTTAAAAACTTAGCATAAGATGGAATCTGTTTAATTGCATCAAGTAAAGGAACGTTTATTTCTACTTTTCTGAAATTGCTAAGAATTTTCACTTAGGGTCTCAAATAGCTCGATGGCTTCATCACTGCTCTTTTCCATAAGATCACCTCCACAAGCTGAATCAACAAGACTTTTGTTAATATCATTTAAACCTTCATAAAAGCTTGTACCTGATCGTCTTGAGATAGATTGTGGTGTGGACACTTGAGAAGCAACTCCTTGAAATGCTCTCATGCCTCAAAGAAAAGATCTCCATCCTTCTGTTGAAAGGCTTGAAT
Source organism: Oemleria cerasiformis (assembly GCA_037349345.1). Lineage (NCBI taxonomy): Eukaryota > Viridiplantae > Streptophyta > Magnoliopsida > Rosales > Rosaceae > Oemleria > Oemleria cerasiformis. The sequence goes on from JAZGTL010000010.1 coordinate 9,426,541, forward strand.
CTCCCTTTTAAGTTGTCTTGTCTTTTGGGCTGGGAAAAACTTCTTCAAGAATTTAGTAGCCAATTGTTCCCAAGTAGTAATGGAACCTGCAGCCAGAGAATTCAACCACAACTTAGCATTATCTTTTAAGGAGAAAGGAAAAAGAATTAACCTGATTCCTTCTGGAGTTAAGCCCTGGATGTTCTGAGTCTTGCAGAGATCGAAGAAATCCCTAATGTGCAAGTATGGATCCTCAGAAGGTGTGCCTCTATAGTGAGGCACCATGATAAGCAATTAAGGTGATAAATTAAAGTTGCCTTGCGCAGTTCGTTGGTAGGCAATGCATGATGGTTGATTAAGGTTTTGAGGGACAAAGGGGTCATTCATTGGCTTTCGAACCTGTTCATCCCCCATTTCGTTCTCAGATTCTGATCTTTATCCTTCTTCAAAATATTCTCTTTGTGTGTTAAATTTTGCCCTTTCAGCTTACTTTCGAAGACGCCTAAGAGTTCGTTCAATCTCAGGATTGTAGACAACAACCACTAAATTTTGGGATCGACGACCATGCAAAAACTAAATTCAAGCAAAAAGTCAACGATGGTTTGCCCGCCAACGGAACCAATTTTTTTTTTGTCGGCCAAACTCCAAAAGTCAACGATGGTTTGCCCGACCAACCTTTAATTCGCCGGGCAAAGTGTGCTGAAAATTCGGTGGACATTCACCGAATTTAGATATGAAATTCGGCAGATGCCCACCGAAGTATTACAACCTTTTCCCGACAAATAGGTGTTTGTAGGGCAAGCCTTCAGTTTTAAAAAAAATTAATTTTTTTTATAAGAATATAATTAAAAACATATATAATTAAAAGAAATAAAACAAATCAAATTAAATTAAAGAAAATATTTCTACAAATTAATGTTTGGCATAATTCAAACTAAATTACGTCCTAAAAATCTAATCGTTCGGCGGCTGGTCGGGCTGATGTGCGGGCTGGTGGGCCGGGTGCTGAGACTGTTGCGGCAACGAAATACCACTCGCACGGATCACGTTAAGCAGCGTCTGGAGGGTTGACTTGATGGTCTCGTTCTCGACCTTGACGCTCGTTATCTCGGTCTCGAATGTGGACTTGATGGTCTCTTTCTCGGCCCTGATGGTCGATAACTCAGTCTGGAGGTTCTGGAAGTTTGACTAGAGCTCCGTGTACGGCACGCCATGCTCGTAGGCTCCCTGAGAAGAACTCAAAGATCACTCATGACATCCCGAACTATTGCATCTCCCACCCCTCGTATGATCTTCCTTGGACGCCTACCAATTCGTCGCTCTAGGATCTCGATCGACCTCCCGGGATCTGGAAACTGCTACTCCAACGGGACCTCGGGGTGTTGCTGCGACTGCTCAACCTGTGTTTGCTAGACGTCTTGCTGCAACGCCGCCTACAAATTCGAATAAATATTAATTAGAAATATAATTATGAAATTGATAAATTAACATTTAATATGCAAAAAAAAAAAAACTTACGTAAATAATGTCAACCGCTTGGTTGCTCCACCCAACGTAGACTTGGCCCCAAACATCCACCTCCGGGAACAGCGACCTGGTATTTTGCTGGTCCTCGTACCAGTGCGCAAAGGATTGCGATCCCCCGTGGTGGTTGAATTCCTTCGCTGCCCGATTTACTATGTTGGCGTTCGATTTTCATTGTTAATTAGTAAAAACAATAATTATATAGTCAAATGGAAAATTAAATAAAAATTAAAAAAATAAACAATCATTACCAAATATACGGGGTCCTCGAAATGGGTGCACAACCATAGTCACCCTTCCAACCGAGGCCCCACTGCCAACTCGCCTGGAGGATTTGCACGAGCTTCCTCCTTGGAAGTTCAGCTCTTGTAGTATTTGTGGAGCTCGTACTTTCAGTCGGCATACCGTCTTTGCTAGTGATAGCTCAGGTACTCATTGACGTCGAAGCCCTCCCGGTCGAAATCAAAATTTATTTGCAATAAAATAATAAAGTCAGTAAAATATTTAAAAAATGAAAATAATGTTAAAAAACGAAGAAACACATATCGATAACTCGTTCCAACATTTCTTGTTTGCCTCGTCGTCGAGGTTCTTGAAGGTATCCCCCATCAATCGGCACTTGGTGCGAAGAATCGCGCCCATGTTGTGTACCATTAGGCTGTGGACTTTTTGGGTTGCTTTCCGGAGACGAGGCTGGTATACCACCCAGATCTTTGCCTTCGTTGTCTAGTAAATCTGCTACGCGGCCAAACCCATGTTGATCCCGCGCACGTTCACCGCTTTCCCTACAAATAGGACGAAAATTAGTACGAAATAAGAGTAAAAAACAAAAACGAAATTTTAAATAAACAAAATAATTAACTAACCCTTGGGGATTACTCCAACCCCAGTAGTCGCTTCGTTTGATCCGGCCTCCTGTGAGGGCTGGGGGTCGGCGGCCTAGGGGGTTGGGGGTCGGCGGCCAAGGGGACTTTAGGGTCCGTACGTGGTTCCTCCCGTTACTTGCTATGGCGTCGATGGGATGATCGTACGCCGGGTCGTACAAACTGCTGCGAGGTGTCGACCGATCCATGAGTGGACTCAACCGTGGAGGCTACTGTGGCAAGGGCTACCTCCTACTACACACGGTCATCAGCGAGCTCAAAGTGGGGGCGGCTGCTAGATGTGATCAAGGTGCTGCGACATCTACAATTAGAAATTCAAAATTATTAAGATAAAACCAAGTTATTTATAATTTTAATAATAAATTTTAAAAAATAACAAAAAATCAAATTTTAATAATAATTCGAAAATTCAAACATTTTAATAATAATTCAAAATTTGTAATAATTGATTAATAATTTTAATAATAAATTTTAAAAAATAATAAAAAATCAAATTTTAATAATAATTCGAAAATTCAAACATTTTAATAATAATTCAAAAATTGTAATAATTCATTAATAATTTTAATAATAAATTAAAAAAAAACAAAATATCAAATTTTAATAATAATTCGAAAATTCATACATTTTAATAGTATTTCAAATTTTTTAATAATTCATTAATAATGTTGATAATAAATTTAAAAAAATTACAAAATATCAAATTTTAATAATAATTTGAAAATTCATACATTTTAATAATAATTCAAAAATTTTAATAGTTCATTAATAATTTTAATAATAAATTAAAAAAAATAACAAAAAATAAAAATTTAATAATAATTCAAAAATTCATTCATTTTAATAATAATTCAAATTTTTTAATAATTCATTAATAATTTTAATAATAAATTTTAAAAATAACAAAAAATCAAATTTTAATGATAATTCGAAAATTCAAACATTTTAAATCAAAATTTTTAATAACTCATTAATAAATTTAATAATAAATTTTAAAAAATAACAAAAAATTAAATTTTAATAATGATTCCAAAATTCTTTCATTTTAATAATAATTGAATTTTTTTAATAATTCATTAATAATTTTCATAATAAATTAAAAAAATAGCAATAAATCAAAATTTAATAATAATTTGAAAATTCAAATATTTTAATAATAATTCAAAACCCGACGAATGTGTCTTTTTTGCTGGGAAAAGTAACAAATTTTCGGGGCCTAATTCTTGCCCCATGTATCAGACTTGCCCTACAAACATGTTCGTCGGGCAAAGCTCCCAAATTTATGCGGGAGAAGTTTTTCTTTCGTGCCAATACCTTGCCCCCCACGCACACTTGTTGCCCTACGAAGACCTTAGTCAGGCAAAATATGACAGATTTTTGCCCGATGAAGCTCTATAATTCGCCGGATAAAGTGTTTTTAGGTGAGGAATTAGGCTTCGTTGGGGAAAATCTGATCGGGCAAGATAAGATTTCTTGTAGTGTTATTTCATGTGAAAGTAAGACAACTACATACTTTACACTTCTCATATAATTGAGACTCATATCTACATGACAAGACATATGAATCATATGATTGTTGTTTTAACTTAAGAAAATTTATAACGTGCAAAACGAATTCAAGATGAATAATACAAATGTATGTATGTCACCCTCGCATCTATAAACGGATCTTGGGTTAGAATCTGATGGGACGTCGACTCAACGACTAAAAGCCACGTGTCTAGCTATGCCCAAATATTATTTCTTTCGGGTTTTTTCTCTGGGCACTCTGAATTGTATAACGATATATATATATATATATATATATATATATATCAATCAAGATTGAAAAAAACTGTTCTTCTATATGAAACAATATCAAACGAACATATTTGTATAATCTCTAGCTACTACAATAGTAGTATAGTACTGTCCCCTACCTTTGAGACATTCCAAAAACCTGAAAAGCAACCTACACCAATTTTCTTTCGGTGATATTTTTATGAATTTATTGTGTGATGGAAGATTATAGATTTCAAACTCGATATTAATTAAGAATGAAATCGATATTCAATGTATATATCATTTTTTTATAATATTTGTGTATCAAAAATTACTTTGATATAGAGAAGCAGTTGTACCGTACAGTATGTACCGAACATCATAACGATGGTATTTCTGAGGTCTGTAAGGGTATATGTATATATATATGTGTGTGTGTGTATGTATTGGTATTTTTTGTGTACGTACCGCATCTTTGTTTTTTTTGTTGGAGATCTCTTAGCCGAAGGTCATATAGAGAAGTCTAAAGTAAAAATATTGGCTTTGGCACTATGCAACATATGAATTAAGAGTTTCTTTTTTGACATTCCCAAATACAAGTATACAACTTATTTTTATACTACAAGTAATGAATCTTAAACGCTCTCTCTAAAACAATCTTTCCAAAAAAACATTTTCTTTAGCTGATCTTCTTTGGGTCCAAGGGGTTTCTCTTTAGTACCCATAGGAATGTAGTAAATAAACTGAAGAATCCAACAGGTTTAAGAGTCGAGTTTCTCGAAGTTTGTTCGTCTTCAATCTTCTTTTTCTCGTTCTATCGTCATGGTGTCAATTATGGTCACCGATTTCATCATCCCAACGGATCAGGTTGCCGATGAAGCTCTTGTCTTCAGGAGCTTGATTTGGCTTCATAGGGTTTTTGCTCGTGATGCGGCCTTCTGGGTTTGCTTTTCTGCAAATAAGTCCAACGGCTCTTATATCGGGTTGTTGTGTTAGTTTTCCCTTTTTTGGGATTGCAAAGATTAGTTATTTGGGTAGTAATGGCCTTGATGATGCTTAGAGGATTCAAGTTATATTATTTTGTGCATTATTCTCTCTAGATCGTTTCGATATATGTTGAGCCTAATCACTAGAAGTATTTACCCATGTTTGTTGTCAAATCATTGTAGTTTAGTTTGTCTTTACTTGAATTTTTGTTCTAGCAATGAAATTTTGTATCCCTAAAAAAAATTTCTAAAAACATGAAATAAATGTCAACCGTTACTATTCTAGGACTGAGACTTGAATGAAAATGTATTATAATAACTCTCAACAACGTATTAATTTAGAATTATCCTAGATTATTTCCCAAGACATATATTTTGTTTCTTTCCAATTTTTCTTTACGTTCCTATCTTAATATTTACCTGTCGACCCTTTTCAATTTTTCGACAATACTTGCATCTCATCATGGTGATACCTTCTCTTACCATTCTTTCGATTTATCTAAATATCGTTATACATATATCATAATCAAAACTATTCAACTCCTGAATCATTATTTCAAGATCATGTAAGCAAAAATTCAACAAAATTGGAGATCATTTAGCAATTCATAAATACGAATAAATGGACGGTTCGCCATGAGAATTTTAATTCTTATCAAAACAATTTATTTATTTTATACATATGAATAACTAAACAACATCTAATCTTGTTGATTTTCTACGGAGATGATCTTGACATGTTGATTTAGAAAATGAACGGACATGAATATGATATATGTATAAAGACAATTCGATAAATTGAAAAGGTGGTACGAGAAGGTACCACTAGGGTGGGATACAAGTATATCCATAAAACAATTCTGCACAAGTATATATAATAGGAAATACTTGCATCCCACCTGGGTGGTACCTTCTCGTAAAGGTACCACCCTTTCGATATATTGAATCATTCATATTATAATCATTATAATCATTATATTGAATCATTATAATCATTTTTGTATCAATGATCTTGAAATGATGATATAAGAATTGAATGATTCCTATTATAATATTGTATAAGAATTATTCGATAAATTGAAAAGTTGGCACGAGAAGGTACCACCAAAGATGGAATTTAAGTATTATCCTATATAATATGAGAAGTCGAATAATTTTGAAAAATTTCTAAAAGAATAATTTTTTTGGTGTATTATTATTGGGTTCCAAATACAGCAATCAATTTTTGTGAATTTTTCAGAAATGGAGAGCTGGAGGTGGGAGCTACTATCAGGCCACCCACAATGGGGGGCTGGATCCTCTATAGGCTAGACATAATATAGCCTGCCAGAAAAAAAACATCTCCAATGGAAGTGAATTTGGGTTGTATACACCCAAGCCTCACCGGAGGCTTTCTCCCAAAGCTGTCAAAATGCAGCTTGAGATATAGCTCCCACAGCCCCTCAACATGGCCCACCATGGCTGCTTTTTAGACTAAAATTTTGATAAAATATTATGTGGGCCCTACTTGAATCAATTGAATGTCAATTGATTGCTGCATTTTCTTCCCGTTAGGCGTTGGGGATTTTGAATGATGGGCATGCATGTTGGTTTTGAATTTTTTCCTACCGTTGGGCATGCAACGGTTATATATATATATATATATATATATATATATATATATATATATATATATATATATATAACCCGAAATTTCAATTTGTTTTCTATAAATATCATAATTTTTACTTTAAATTTCACAATACCTACAATATTCTCAATATTTTCCTTATTTTCTCAAATTTGTGCTAACAAAATTTTTTAGTCGCATATTTCTTCCACCAATTGTCAACAAATCCTCACCAGAAATGAATTTCAATATCGCAGAAGATGTGGCTCTATGCCGAGCTTATATGGTAATTACTGAAGATGCCGCAGTTGGCAATTCACAATCCAATAAAACCATGTAGGGGCATATACAACAACAATTTATACAATTCGTTCCAATGCCAACCGGCACATCACCGAGAAAACCGAAGAGTCTCAAAAATCGATGGGCACTCATGCACCCACCTTGCACCAAGCTTTGCGACCATCTCATTCATATAAAGCATCAAAACCTGAGTGGGACTAATGATGCCGACCATGTAAGTTATGTTGATAATTTTATTTTATGAGTTTTTTTTTTTGTATATTTTTACATTATATTCATGTCAATTAATTTTGCATTTTTTCCACATATCATTAGATGGCAGAAGTGAAATTTTCATATTACACCAAAGAAAACAAACCTTTCATCTTTGATCATTGTTGGAAAATTCTACAACATCCTAAGTGGACTGTGCGAATCGGACCAAACAATGATATGTCTCTCGTAGGTCTTTTGATGATGATGATGATGTTGATGGTGGTGATGATGATGGTGATAAAAATACGATGGAGTCAGTTCCGGAAACCCAAGATGTTCCCCAAAAAAACTCCCATTGGGACACAAAAAATCTAAAGAGCAAAGAAAAGGTAAGGGTAAGACGAATGATCTCAATGACCATGCAAAAGATATGAGTATCAATTTTCAAGGTTATAAAGAGGCATTAACCAACAAAAGTGATAGAAAAATTATGTCCATTGAAACTTCAAAGATCGAAACCCCTGCTAGGAGGGAGTGGATTCGACAAGAGCAAAATGAGATTAAAGCAAAATGGGCCGCACGTTCTTTGAACTTTGGGGATGATGTGTATCGTCCCGAACCACCATCAGATGACTCTTTTCCATAAACTTGTTTATGAAGTTGTTAGTTTATAGTTGTAATTTCCTTTGTTGTTGTTAATTGATGTTCTTGTACTTTATGGTTGTAGTTTTTCTAAGTAACCATTTCTTCAATATTTAATAAATATGAAATATGGTTGTTCCATTCTAAACCTTTTCTTTATTTCAAAATCCATAAAATATATGAAAAATACAACCACGTATCTTTAACACTACTACCTAACATTTGCAAAATACATAACACATATCTTATTGAATGCAAAATACAACCACACATTTAACACTACTACCTAACATTTTCAAGAACATTGCTAGTTAGTTATTGAAAACATAAAGTGAAATAAATAGCCTAGACATTTAATTTAAATGACATGACAATTTAATCAATTGATATGTCATTGCCTATGTTTTTCCTACACATGCTCAATCAAATCATTCCGGAGAGCAACATAGGAAATTGGATCTTTCATATTGCTTCGGTTACGTAAAAATTCATAAAGGGTTGTTGGATCTCGACCAGTCTCAAGAAGAGATTCCCTCACCTAAAAAGGTGTAGGATCCTCATGATATTCTTCTCCAAATTGTTCACGGTTGTCTTCCACAATAATATTATGAAGAATTATGCATGCTTTCATTATAGCCCCCCATATCTTTCTCATACCATTGTCTGGCAGGCATGTTGACTGTTTTGAACTTCGCTAAGAGGATATTGAAAGCTCTTTCAACATCCTTGCAGTAAGCCTCTTGTAGTCTGCTAAACAATTGTTTATATGGTCCTTGAGGATATTTATATGATTGAACAATGGTTCCCCACTTTGATAGATACCATCTCCAAGATAGTATCCACGCTTGTATTCGATACCATTAAAATAATTAGAGAGAAGGCGTTCATGGGCACCTACCCGATCTCTTGGAATGGGAGTTCGGCTTGATGATGTACCACCGTGTTTGGTCTCGGTGGCAACCTCTACACAATGCATGTAGTGCTCATGCATTTGCAGTAGCATCATGTGACTACCATTGTGTTCATCGGATGATGAACTACTACTCCATTGATTGGCCATTCTTGTATGGTGATTAGGCAAAAGATTTTTGAGAAAGAAAGGTTTGAAGGATAAGGTATTATGAGAGTAACATGTTTCTATTGATTAGCATATATAGAAAATAGATATATCAAAGATAATGATCTAATGGATAAGATTGTGATAAGAAAATATGATCTAACGGTTGGTGGGAGATGAAATCTCCCCATGTTCTCCATGTCAGATTTGGATAAGAAAATATGATATAACGGATGAGATTGTGATAAGAAAATATGATCTAACGGATGACATTGTGATAAGAAAATATGATATAATGGAAAAGAATGAAATGAGAAGATCTGATCTAACGGTCTATGTATGATGAAATCTTATCTTTTCGGAATTTAGAATTTTTTTAGATTAAAATGTATAGAAAAAAAATTAAAGATTATATAAATAAAAATTAAATTAAAAATTGTAAAAGAAAATTTTATTTTAATATATATTTAAAATTTCATACGAAATAAAAATGTAGCTCCATATCTAGTCCCAATAAAAATAGACCCCCATTATGAGCACTTTGCTATTTAACCCAGAATATTCTTTTTGATGCTATATTTGGAGCTACATCCGCCACAAATACAACCCCAAATGTAGCATCCCATTGTGGGTGACCTCAGAGCTAGCCATAGAGTAGGGCCACACAAGTTGAAATATTGTGTTGTTATTGTTGTAACGTCAGCCCGATTAATCTAACCTATTCATTCTCAATAATTTCTAGGTTAATTCAGAACTAGGTTAGGCAGCCAAGTATCGTTCCATAATTCGGGCCCGTACGGATCCTTAATTTGGACCCGTACCCATCCTTAATTCGGGCCCGTAAATTTACTAGGACTACAAAAAATTATGTTATTACAAACCATGGAAAAATAGTAATCTTAGTGGTACAAATATTAATTAAAGGGTAAAGAATCCTTGCAAAATTATGTTTAAACACTAGCCAGAGTCCCTACAAACTGATAGGCGCAATGTCGTATTTTGCTTGCCTAATTTTGGACCAAAATCAGAAATCTTGTTAAAGGTCCCATCTCGAATATTATAACATATAAACTTACCAGGAATATGCAGCAACAGTAACGACTCCTCAGTTTCTTGTACCAAAAGTAACACAAACGCATAGAAACTAGACATACATCCACGGTGATCACAATAATCGGTAACCATCTCCGGAAATGCATCGACGATACCGGATATGTCGACTTGGTACTTGGGAATCCACCTTAAGTAATCCCTTTCCATCTCCAACACTTGAAATTGAGTGGGGGTTGGGCCATAAATTTCAACAAGGTGCAAATGGCCACCAGACTCACCAAAATATCTCAACCTTCTTTTGTCCCATGTCTCGTGGAATGGAGGATTCGGCATTGAGTATCGGACCCGCTTGTTGGTAAAATTAAAGAGCAAGAAATATGCAATTCAATTCTAACAGTTATAAAATCCTTGCAAGTGCACAAATCGATAAGAATAGTATAGTAGCACAGCAAGAGTCGATCCCTCAACGACTTGTATCAACGTTATGACCACTTTAGTTTAGATTTATTAACTTAGTGAAAACACACACACACACACACACGCAGGGGGGGTTTATGATGTGAGAACTGAAATTTAAAGACAAGCAAAATAAAATGCAAAAAATAACAATGCAAGAATTAATGGTTGATTGATTATTAACTAAGGCGAATTAAGGCTTACTATCCACTCTAACCAATTATAGTTACTAATCAGATTTCCTTGACCTAATTACTATGCATTTTTTGAATTAGGTGCCCGTGCCTAGGACCTGGCGTTGGTTCACTAGACACATCTTATTCCCTCTTACTTAGCATGTTCTAAACAGGGCATATGCCTAGAACGTCTATCACCTACCTTTTAAGATGATGCATGAAGTTTAAAGAGAATTTAATGACACCACATTAGCCTAGCAAAGTGACATGCAATCCTAGGTCGTTATGAGTTAAGATTACAAGTAAGAATACTTTCGATGCTCCAAATCACAAGATGATATGACGGTCACTCAAGCAATTACATCTATAATTATATGCAAACAAGGTAGCTAATCTTATAGGCATAAATTAAGGTCATTTAGCATAGTAATCCAACTTATTCAGCATGCATAGCAATCATAATCAAGAGCCAGAAATCCAATCAATAAGCTAACATGGCTAGGGCTTCAAGAAGCCCTAATCCTAATGACTACTCACACATAACTGAAATAAACACAAGTATAATTGAATTCATAAGTAAATTGCAATAATGAAAATAAGGGTACAGAAGATATTGTGAAGAACATGTGCAGCAGAAGACACGACAGAGCCTTCTTCTCCAAGCTCCACGTCCAGCACACTCAACTTCGGGAAGAACAAAGCTTTGGCATAAAACTCTAAAAGATCAATTACTATCTGCGGCTCAGGTCTCTGTTTTTCAGAAAACAAAACGAACCCCTGATCCTCTCTTTGATTCTCCTTTTTATAGACAAGGGAAAACCTTGTTCTATAAGGATTGGTATAACTTTATTCTATAAGGATTGGTAAAACCTTATTCTATAAGGATAGGGAAAGTTATTTTACTTTTAATTAATTACAAAGTCCTTAAAATCTATTAGAACCAATCAGAGCACGGCCGGGAGTGTGAATGCAGGCTGGCAAGTGGGAACGCAAGCTGGCCAAACTTGGATTTTGGACTGTCTTCGTAATCAGGATCTGGGACTGCGCTTTTGAAGTACATCATGAGTATAGTAGAAGCGCATCTTCGTTCAGGCTTGGCGCAAATGTTGTCAGGCTTAGCGCAGTCGGAGAACCTCTGATCCACCGCTGGCGGAACAGGGACCCCGGGCTTAGGCGCATATCTGGGCTCGGATGGGAGTTCTTGGGGCTTGTCCTCGACCTGGCATGGCGCGACCTTGGAACTTCTAGGACCTGACCTTGGTGTCATGAAACACAGGTTTGAGAGCCGGAGGGCCTGAAATGAGGTACTTGGCCAGTGTCCCAAAATAGGCGTACTGGCGCAGTGGCGCACTCCGGACCCCGTTCAGGACCTGATATTGAAATGAGGACATCTCCTTCATCTGGACTCCGATTTGAGTCATTCTTTTTGCGTTCTTTCCAGATTTTACCTATCTTTCTAACTCTACACAAGTCTCACAAGATTGAGCATTTTCTACCATTGATGGCACGAAATCATTCAAAACACATGTAAGAGAGGCATATAAAGACATCAAAATGATGCATAAATAACGACTGATCAAATACCCCCAAACCTATCTTTTGCTAGTCCCTTAGCAAAACAAACGCTAACAAAATGAAAAGACTCGATTTTAGTTTGATAGAACATTTAAACCCCTAGGTTCACCTAGTATAAGGAGTTTTGTCTCCTGAGGGTTATAGCAGCACGTTACCCACAAACGTTTTACTTATACAAAAAAAAAAAAAAGATGCTAGAGATAGTATTTTTAACAAGCTAATAAGAATTAAAGTAAGTAAACATGCTTTGCAGAACTAAAAGGAATGCCATAGCCATGAGTGTCATGTGAAGGTCTACGTGTATAAAGGCCAAAATTTCGAAGTGATCATGTTTGAAAACAACTTCATCTAAGTGCCCTAGAAAGATTTCGCCTCGACTCTAATCCTCACTAGGCAACTCTCAATTCGCACAAGAATCCTAGGCTTACACTCTTTTCAAGCATATGTGATGAGTTTATGTTATGAAATTCAAATTTAATCACATATGAGTAACAATGAAGAATAGCACTTTATGGAAATAAAGATCTCATGAAAGGAATTGAACTTTAAGAACATAGATACGTACCTTAATCCTCAGCATGATTGTCCATAAGAAGTCATGACTTGAACTTGGAATTTCTGAACTGAATCCTTTCTTAAGGCCCACAACATTGTGCTTTCTTGATGACTTATTTTGAGGCTCTTGTGGCTTATTTTGAGGCTCTTGGCTCACTTGGCTGAATTTACTTTGTTTTTTCACTTATTTTTTTCCTTCTTTTTCTCAACTTTTCTTTCTTTCTTTTGATTTGAACGTTTTTTTCTGTTCTTTGAATTGAGTTTGAACCAAGATTATGCAATGATTTCCTCAAACTTTTGTGCAGCTTGCAACTTGTAAAGCTTTTCTTTAATTTTGAACTTTGAATTGACGCCAAAGTCCTTTGAATTGGGCAGCATCTTCTTTCACCTCTCATTCTCACCATGAGTCTCATATACGGCAACCTTAGCACAAACTGAGGTTATAGGGTATGGCTGTGATGAGTAGCTAAGTATTTTGGGTTAGGTTATACTTTGGGTGATGAAAGAAAAGGCTGAGTGTTTGGCTTCAAAATTGGCTTAGGGAGCATGCAATAGGGTAGGATAAAGCCTTTAGAGGTTAAAGCATACATAGCCTACATCACTTCTTATGAAAAAGCACACATTAGATCAACAATATCTAAATGATGTTAGTTCTTTAAAATTCAATGCAAATATGATGTAATGAGATCAACAATTAAGAACAAAAGTGATGAGTGTTTAAGAGTAGAAACAAGTATATCCCTCAGAAAGAATGGCAATTAGGCTCAAAGATCTCACTGGGTAGTCTCCACTAATTTTCTAAGGTTCACTCAAATTCAGTTATTTCGTTCACTTAATCACTTAAAACATGGCATTGTGAAGTGCAAATTATGAACTACTTGACCATGGCATGACTCTTAGTAAAGCAAAGATAGTTAACTTAGCATATACATTCCTATTAACAAGTTATCATACTAATCACAAGCAGAAATTTAAATGTCCTGGCCGTGTATCTCCCCCAAACCTACTTGTTTCTATATGCAAAATTTTAAATCCACACCCCCAAACCTAAACTGAACATTGTCCTCAATGTGATAAGCAGTAAGCATGACAATAGTAGAAGGGTTTGAGAGATATAACGAGGAGAAACAGAAAAGCAAGTGAGAAATACAAACCAGGGCTAGGCTGCCTCCTAGGAGCGCTTTATTTAACGTCTAGGCAAGACGTGGTTGTCATTCTAGGAGCTGGGCGCATGAGGAGTTGTAGCGTTGACTGCGCTTGGATTAGAGAGGTCCTTGAAGTAGTGTTTGAGGCGATGGCCATTTACCTTGAACGGATCCTGCCGTTCCGGGTGCTAGATTTCAACTGCACCATGAGGAAAAATGTTAGTAATAATAAATGGTCCAGTCCATCTTGAACGCAACTTACCTGGCATTAGTCTGAACCGGGAGTCAAAGAGGAGGACTTCCTGTCCGATGTGAAAGTCCTTGGGCTGAATGCGCTTGTCGTGGAAAGCTTTGGTCTTTTCCTTGTAGATACGAGCACTGGCGAAGGCCTCATTTCGCAACTCCTCTAATTCGCTTAGCTGAAGCTTCCTATGTATTCCAGCATCATCGAAGTTCATGTTCATCTGCTTAATAGCCCAGAATGCTTTATGCTCCAATTCCACTGGTAGGTGGCAGCCTTTTCCAAAAACAAGCCGGAAGGGAGACATGCCAATCGGGGTCTTGTATGCGGTCCGATAGGCCCACAGCGCATCATTCAATTTGCTGGACCAATCTTTGCGGTTAGGATTTACCATTTTTTCCAATATGGCCTTTACTTCCCGATTTGACACTTCTGCTTGGCCACTCGTTTGAGGGTGATACGGTGTTGAGACCTTGTGGGTGACGCCATACTTCTTCATTAGGGCTGCAAACGAATGATTGCAGAAGTGTGCCCCCTCATCACTGATGATTGCCCTAGGTGCGCCGAATCTGGCTAAGATGTGACTCTGCAAAAAACACACCACTACTTTGGCGTCGTTAGTTTTGGTGGGAATTGCTTCCACCCATTTGGAGACATAATCAACTGCAAGCAGAATATAAAAATTGCCAAAGGAATTCGGAAAAGGCCCCATAAAATCAATGCCCCATACGTTGAAGATTTCGACCACAAGAATAGGTTGTAATGGCATTTGATTTCGAGGGCCGATGTTACCTAGGCGTTGGCAGCGGTCACAGGTGAGTACAAATTCGAGTGCATCCTTGAAAAGTGTGGGCCAGTATAGTCCACTTTGTAGTACCTTGAGGGCTGTCTTTTTAGCTCCAAAATGTCCCCCACATGCCAGGCTATGGCAAAATGTCAAGACGGAATTCATCTCGTCTTCGGGGATGCATCGTCGAATGATTTGGTCTGGACAATGCTTCCATAGGTACGGCTCATCCTATATGAAGTACTTAGCTTGTTTAGCCAGCTTGTCCTTTTGGTACCTGTTTAAAGATGAAGGAATTTGCTTAGTGACAAGGTAATTAATGAGATCGGCGTACCATGGATCAATAGCTTGGATTGCGACGAGCTGTTCGTCAGGTAAGGTCTCGAGGAGGGGCAACTGATCGGCCTCTTCATTGGAATTGTGAAGCAATCGGCTCATATGGTCAACGACCACGTTTTCGCTGCCCTTCTTGTCTCTGATTTCAAGGTCGAATTCCTAGAGCAGCAGCATCCAACGTAGCAACCTTGGCTTGGCGTCCTTTTTAGTGAGCAAATACTTCAAGGCAGCATGATCCGTGTATACTATGACCTTGGTTTGAATTAGATATGAGCGGAACTTCTCAAGGGCAAAGATATCAGCAAGGAGCTCCTTTTCGGTGGTGGAGTAGTTCAGCTGGGCATCATTCAGGGTTCGACTTGCGTAGTAAATTACATGAGGGAGCTTGTCAACATGCTGTCCCAAAACCGCTCCTATGGCGAAGTCCGAGGCATCACACATTAGTTCGAATGGTAAGTCCCAATTCGGTGGCATGATGATGGGTGATGCCGTGAGCTTTTCCTTGAGTGTGTTGAATGCCTCACGACATCCCTTAGTGAACTCAAATGTGGCGTCCTTGGCTAGAAGATCACACAAAGGTCTTGTGATTTTCGAGAAATCTTTGATGAATCTGCGGTAAAAGCCAGCATGCCCTAAGAACGATCGAACCTCTTTGACTGTAGTGGGGTACGACAGCCTCTCTACTATGTCTAACTTTGCTTTGTCCACTTCTATGCCTCGGCTAGAGATCACATGACCCAAGACAATTCCCTGTTGTACCATGAAATGGCACTTTTCCCAGTTCAGCACTAAGTTGCTTTCTCTGCACCGTTCCAGTACTCGGGTTAGGTTAACTAAGCACAGTTCGAATGAATGTCCAAACACCGAGAAGTCGTCCATGAATACTTCAATTATATCTTCCACCATATAGGAGAAGATGCTCATCATGCAACGCTGAAAGGTAGCTGGGGCATTGCACAATCCAAACGGCATTCTTCTGTATGCAAAAGTGCCATATGGGCATGTGAATGTTGTTTTTTCTTGATCTTCGGGTGCAATAGCAATATGATTGTATCCTGAGTAGCTGTCCAAGAAGCAATAGTGGGAGTGTCCAGCTAGGCGCTCGAGCATTTGATCAATGAAGGGCAAAGGAAAGTGGTCCTTGCGTGTGGTTATATTTAGCTTTCGATAGTCAATGCACACTCTCCATCCTGTTTGAATCCGTTGAGGTACAAGCTCATCCTGCTCATTTTTAACCACTGTGATCCCACTTTTCTTTGGCACGACCTGGACTGGGCTCACCCACTTGGAGTCACTAATTGGATAGATGATTCCAACGTCTAGAAGCTTTAGGACTTATTTCTTCAGGACCTCCTTCATAGGTGGATGCAATCGCCTTTGCGCCTCCCGTGATGGTTTGGAGTCTTCCTCCAGCAGTATCTGATGCATGCATTTTGTGGGACTTATGTCTTTGATGTTAGCTATTGTCCATCCAATTGCCGTTTGATTGACCTTAAGGACGTGAACCAAAGCCTTTTCCTCTTTCGTACTTAGGGAAGATGCAATGATGACTGGAAGGGTTTGATTGTCGCCCAAATATGCATACTTTAAGTGCTCGGGCAAGGGCTTCAGCTCGAGTTCAGGAGCCTTTATGATGGACGGCAGGGTTTTCTGACTTGTGAGTGGTAACGCTTCGAAGGGAGGCCTATGGAATGGGAGGGCTGGCATGATGTCAAGGGCTCGTACCTCTTCGATCACACTATCTGTAAGTGAATCCACAGTGTGTGGGTTACTAGTAACGGCCTTCTCAAGGTCATCCGTCATGCAAGACTGAGCAATTGTCTCCCGTAGCAGTAAGTCCATTGTGTTTAACGGAAAATCTACAATAGGCTCGGCAGGGTACTGGATGGTGTCATGGATGGAGAATTTCTGAAGCTGGTCCAGGACCTTGATGGAGACCTGGCCCTTTCTGACGTCGATGAGGCACTCGGCTGTGGCTAGTAAGGGCCTTCCGAAGATGAGGGGAGGTTCCTCACTTTTGTCAATTCTGTCCATTCTTAGTACGTAGAAGTCTGCAAGGATGCATGTATCTCCGATTTGTACCAGTACGTCCTCAAGAACCCCCATTAGGTTGGTTATAGAAGCGTTAGCCAATCTGACACATAGGTGCGTGGGTTTGAGTGCGCCTAGGTTGAGTGACCTGTAAATGTGGAATGGCATGATGTTCACTGATGCTCCCGTGTCGCAAAGGCATTGTTCGAATCTTTTTGACTGAATGACACATGGAAGGGATGGAGGCCCAGGATCGTTGGCCTTAAGGGGCATGCGCAAAAGGGCAGCCGAGCAGGCCTTAGGGATGTCAATGGTGTCCGTGGAGCTAAAACCATGCTTTCCTGCAACTAAGTCCTTGATCAGCTTTGCAAAGATAGGCATGTGCTTGACAATTTTATGGAAAGGCAGTGTGATCTGAAGCTTTTGCAACATGCTGATGATCTCTTCCTCAAAGTCCTCCCTTTGCTTATTCCTGTTTTGGAACCTGCGAGGAAATGGATAATCAACATTATTAGCTAACTCAAAAGTGACTTTTTTTGAATTGGAATTCTGAGGTTTAGAGTTAGAAGTATTCGAGTGCTGCGACTTGGGCTTAGGAGCAGGTTGCATGCCAGCCATGGCCGAAGTAGGCGCAGTGTTAGGTCCTCCTTGTGGTAGGGCACTTGGTGACTCGTTGGACTGGTTCTGCGCCAGAGGTGTTGGCCGTGGCATGTTTTGCGGCGCGCCTTGGTCGGTGATCCTTGGCAGAGTAGGTTGAGGCTCGGTTTCAGGTCCTGCAAGGGTGGCATATGTGGGGTCTTGAAGTGGTGTTTCCCTCTCCAGCGTGATGACATTAGCTGTAGGATTGTGAAATCCTTTCGGATTTATCAGGACTTGACTCGGTAGCTTGCCTTGCTCTCGCTGATTTAGTTGGTTTGCCACCTGTCCCATTTGACGCTCCAAGTTTGCAATTGCATTTTTTATGTCTCCCGTCTGACTCTGGCTATCTTGCATGAATTTTATGAATTGAGCATGCTGTTGAGTCAGGATATGGAGGGAGTCCTCAAGAGACTTACTTCCACCATTCTGATTTGAGGAAGGACCTTGATAGTTCCCCTGAGGGCCTGCGGCTTGCTGCTCAAATCCAGGAGGTGGCAAGGGATTTGCGGCTGCTTGATTGTTGCTCCAACGGAAATTTGGATGATTTTTCCACCTCGGATTGTAAGTGTTGGAATATGGGTCATTCAGGGGTCGAGAATTGTTGTTGAACCCTCCAGCAAAGTTGGCCTTTTCCACAACTGGGCAGTCCTGGGATGTGTGGCCCTGAATTGAACATACCTCGCAGATGTGAACTCCTTTGGCTTTCTCGCTACACAACTGTTTCACCATTGCCGTGAGCTGAGCAATGGCGTCATCTTTGTATTTGGCAGATGCATCACCCGTAGCTCTAGAGGAGGGACCCCTGTAGCTGAACTGTTTTTCCCTTTGAGCAATGTTCTCAAAGGCGGTCCTTGCTTCCTCGGCTGTGCCTTCTAGAATCCCTTGGGATTGAGAGTCCACCATTGTCCGATCGCTAGTCTTCAAGCCTCCATAGAAGTATAGTATAAGATGATGGGCATCAATATGGTGGTGGGGGCACGCCCGTAGCATCTGATTAAACCGCTCCCAAAACACGTAGAAAGACTCCTCCATGTCTTGCCGTGAGTTCATGATCTCGGACTTTAACTCATTTGTCTTTTCCACGGGAAAGTACTGTGTTAAGAATTTGGACGTCAAGTCCCTCCAAGAGTGAAAAGAAGCCGGCGCCAGTGAATGAAACCATGTCTTGGCGCGATCCTTGAGACTGAAGTGAAAGAGCCGCAGGCGGATTTCAGATTCTGTCATACCATTGATGCGCAGTGTTGAACAAACCTCAACAAATTCCTTGATATGAAAGTGCGGGTCCTCGCCAGCAAGGCCGTGGAATGTGGGCAGCATGTGAATTGTCCCCGACTTCAATTCGAAGTTTGCCACTGTTGACTCGGGAAAAACAATTGGAAATTGATCCTCCGAGACATGGGGCATGGTAAAATCCATAAGGCGCCATGGGGCTTGCGGTACTAGGCCACGTTCCAGGCCCTGCTCTTCTCTGTAGTCCGCCATCCTCCTTGGGCTTGGTGGCGGGGAGCCGTGGACTGAAGATGCTTGCGATGATGGTCCACTTGATGACCCGTGCACTGAACCTTGGAATGACATACACGGGTAACTAACAAAAAGAAAACTAAGTTACAAATCTAAACTTGAATGGGCACCGTTGAGGGACAAGTCCCCGGCAACGGCGCCAAAAACTTTTTGGTAAAATTAAAGAGCAAGAAATATGCAATTCAATTCTAACAGTTATAAAATCCTTGCAAGTGCACAAATCGATAAGAATAGTATAGTAGCACAGCAAGAGTCGATCCCTCGAGGACTTGTATCAACGTTATGACCACTTTAGTTCAGATTTATTAACTTAGTGAAAACACACACACACACACGCAGGGGGGTTTATGATGTGAGAACTGAAATTTAAAGACAAGCAAAATAAAATGCAGAAAATAACAATGCAAGAATTAATGGTTGATTGATTATTAACTAAGGCGAATTAAGGCTTACTATCCCCTCTAACCAATTATAGTTACTAATCAGATTTCCTTGACCTAATTACCATGCATTTTCTGAATTAGGTGCCCGTGCCTAGGACCTGGCGTAGGTTCACTAGACACATCTTATTCCCTCTTACTTAGCATGTTCTAAACAGGGCATATGCCTAGAACGTCTATCACCTACCTTTGAAGATGATGCATGAAGTTTAAAGAGAATTTAATGACACCACATTAGCCTAGCAAAGTGACATGCAATCCTAGGTCGTTATGAGTTAAGATTACAAGTAAGAATACTTTCGATGCTCCAAATCACAAGATGATATGACGGCCACTCAAGCAATTACATCTATAATTATATGCAAACAAGGCAGCTAATCTTATAGGCATAAATTAAGGTCATTAAGCATAGTAATCCAACTTATTCAGCATGCATAGCAATCATAATCAAGAGCCAGAAATCCAATCAATAAGCTAACATGGCTAGGGCTTCAAGCAGCCCTAATCCTAATGACTACTCACACATAACTGAAATAAACACAAGTATAATTGAATTCATAAGTAAATTGCAATAATGAAAATAAGGGTACAAAAGATATTGTGAAGAACATGTGCAGCAGAAGACACGACAGAGCCTTCTTCTCCAAGCTCCACGTCCAGCACACTCAACTTCGGGAAGAACAAAGCTTTGGCATAAAACTCTAAAAGATCAATTACTATCTGCGGCTCAGGTCTCTATTTTTCAGAAAACAAAACGAACCCCTGATCCTCTCTTTGATTCTCCTTTTTATAGACAAGGGAAAACCTTGTTCTATAAGGATTGGTATAACTTTATTCTATAAGGATTGGTAAAACCTTATTCTATAAGGATAGGGAAAGTTATTTTACTTTTAATTAATTACAAAGTCCTTAAAATCTATTAGAACCAATCAGAGCATGGCCGGGAGTGTGAATGCAGGCTGGCAAGTGGGAACGCAAGCTGGCCAAACTTGGATTTTGGACTGTCTTCGTAATCAGGATCTGGGACTGCGCTTTTGAAGTACATCATGAGTATAGTAGAAGCGCATCTTCATTCAGGCTTGGTGCAAATGTTGTCAGGCTTAGCGCAGACGGAGAACCTCTGATCCACCGTTGGCGGAACAGGGACACCGGGCTTAGGCGCACATCTGGGCTCGGATGGGAGTTCTTGGGACATGTCCTCGACCTGGCATGGCGCGACCTTGGCACTTCTAGGACCTGACCTTGATGTCATGAAACACAGGTTTGAGAGCCGGAGGGCCTGATATGAGGTACTTGGCCAGTGTCCCAAAATAGGCGTACTGGCGCACTGGCGCACTCAGGACCCCGTTCAGGACCTGATATTGAAATGAGGACATCTCCTCCATCTGGACTCCGATTTGAGTCATTCTTTTTGCGTTCTTTCCAGATTTTACCTATCTTCTAACTCTGCACAAGTCTCACAAGATTGATCATTTTCTACTATTGATGGCACGAAATCATTCAAAAGATATGTAAGAGAGGCATATAAAGACATCAAAATGATGCATAAATAACGACTGATCACCGCTCTTGACCGATATCGAAACATAATGTTTCTCCTTTGGGGCTAATCCAATGTATTGCTTCATTCCAAAGCACTCCATTTTCAAACATCATGTCCTGTGACGCAGCGACAGGCGGGCCGACAGCCTCCAGCTGCGAGTTTCCGACGAGTATATTTCAATCTGATTATTGTTTACGTGTGTTGATGTTGTTGTAGATGATGGGCAATTTCGAACGCAGATGACTTTGTAGTGGGGTGATTTCAACGGATCAAAAGCTAAATTCACACCAAAAATCATTGTGAGCGAATCATGGCTTGAATTAGGACGAGGAAGCATCAAGAAATGTCTTGTTGATGGATTGCAAATGTAAAAGCTGCGTTTTTTTCCCGGTTTGGGGAAGCTGCAGCAGAGCACGAGGCCGTTGATGGACTGCAAGAGTTTGACACCGGCTGAGTCGTGGACGAAGTCGAGAGACGAGAAGGGTTGCTCGTCGGAATTGGTGCAATTGTGGGACAGGTGGCGGATGGGGCCGGGGATTTGACACAAGACGATGGCGGGAGAGGCAAGGCGGCGGTGTGGGTTGGAGATGGTAGAAAGCCAGTGCTTAGAGACGGATTTGAATCGGAGAAGAAATTTACGGGGAGGCGTGTGAGCTTCAACGTGAGGAGGTCTGAGTTAGAAGCTATTGCCTCAGCTGCAGGCGATGGGGCGTCGACGAAGTTGGTAATGGAACCGAGAGGCACCATTTTTGCTGCTTTGAGAATGGTCGAGTATTCTGTTCTTCTCTGTTGACTAGAAGATAGATTAGTGGATTCTGGTGTGCCATCGGCCTAATAATCTCCAAAACTTAAGACAGTGATGAAATAAGAAACAAATTCAAGTTATCCAAACTGACCAAGAATTTGGTTTTTTTTACAGACACATCTGTTTGATATATCTCTATATATCTCTTACCTTTCATGCGTTCGGGGAGTACTTTTTTTTTTTTTGTTAAAATTGTCTGTGCGTACTTAATTTAACCAAATAACGAATTTAACGAAAATAATCGAAAAATCACTTGAATCAGGATCAAGCCCACAATCAAAATCCATTACCAAAGTCCACACTTATAATCCATCATCAAAGCTCACACTTGTGTCCATCACCTAAACCTAATTGTTGTCTATACAAAGAGAGTCTCCTCCCTCATTAACTTGAGGAAAATAAGCACACGCTAATTAAGATGGATGCAAGTATTGGTTCCAAGAAAACCACAGTTTCAAATTCTATGAATTTTATACGTCAAAATGTTAGTAAAGCCTTCTAAAGCATATTGTAATTAGAACTAATTAAAGTCCTATATGGTAAATAGTTAGGTTTTTTTCCAATTTTGTTGGCGACAAAAGTCTAAAGGCATGCATGCACATAATCATAATTCATTGCATTCAAACTACCAAACTTGATATATGGCGGATGCAATTTTCTACGTCAGTCCAGAGACATGTGATTATACAACAACGTCCTAAGGTAGGAAAAAAAAATGCCATTTGATTAGTTGTTATCACTTGGATGCAATTAGCAATTGATAGTGTAAGTATTCAACCCATATGGATAACAAGAGCAATTGATAGTTGTCATGAGCTGATACTTGATTATGATTGACCCATTGTGTCCCATTTGTGTCCCATTGTGCAGTTTCCTCCTCCACCCATCCCCAAACTTTCATCCCGAATTGAATAACATAATGACAAAAGCTATCACGTAGTGCTATGATCTAGTGGTATTATCTTTATACGTTATGTGAGAAGTCTCAGGTTCGACTCTCGTAAATGACGAATTCGATACCACTGTGTGTATATTTTAATCCACCTACCTCAATATTATTGTATAAAAAAAATAATAATTATCTAACTATTACAAAATATCCCGCCAATAGCATTACAAGTCAGTAATATCATAGGCACAAATTTGGTTTAAAAAGTGTTCAAAATAATGCACCCAAAGCCAGGGACCATGCTAAAGTAAATGTATGTCAAAGTCAATGCTAAATTTGCCAAAAAGTTTGGCAACGGTATTGAAGAGAGCTCACATTCATTTAAAGGGAAAAACTAATGATAGACGACACAATGAATTATTGGTGTCAAGAGATTCACCTACTTGAATCAAACTTGCAATTAAGGCTTACTACTTGAAATGCACTCAGAATAAGTCAACGAGTCTCAAAATGCATATAGAATTAAAATTTGTCTCACTTTGCACTTAGAACAAGTATTATGTTACCTCTGTTGTACCATCTATCAATCTTTATTACTAACGCCGTTAAAAGTACTGATGTGGTAATAATATTATAAATTTATAAGGACAATTAAGATATTTGTTATATTTTATTAAATTTTATATTAATATTTTATTAAATTTTTTATTAAAATTCTTTAAAAAAAATTAAAACTAATAAAACCTTTTCCCAACCCACCTATCTCCCTCTATTGGACATCGACCCACCGCCCACCCTAAGCCTTCCACAATGGCCACACCAGAAGCGATGCCAAGAATGATTGAAGTCGTCCATGAAGCTACGCGGCGCGAAATCCTTGATCTGCGATCTTCCGATCAATTTCTTTGCTGCCTTCTCAGATCCGCGATCTTCCTCAAGGCTTCAACCGCCTGCAAGGACGAGCTCGAGAAGCATATTTCAGCGATCTTGGAGCACGTCACCATCCACGACCTCATGGTGCTGTCATTCACCTACAACAGCGCGAGGCTCTTCGATCTCGAGAGCATGAGGAAATCATCTCTTGGTTTGTCGATCTTCGATCTCCCTCTCCGCGTCAAACGCCCTATTTTTACACACACATCGCATCGCAAATTCCAATTCCAATTTCAGAGCCACCGTTGGTGACTTCAATCGTTACCATACTGGCAATTCTGAATTCTGGCGCCAAAACTGTGCAACTCGGTATTGGTTTGATTTGAAATTAGGGCTTGTGGCCTTTTGTAACAACCCGTCCCGAATTCTCGGCAAAAGGCGCCGTTAGTGGCATCCTCCTACCACCCGGCCAACACCGGCACAAAGGTATTGTTACCTGGCTCCCGTTCGAAAATCCCCTAGCTGCAAAATCTTTGAGGATTCAAACCCTGAACCAAGCTCTTTTATTCTTCTCAAGGAGGACACCTTTCACCAACTAAACTGCAGCATCTTTGAATTGGGCGACAAACAATTAGAAGGCTGGGAGGTGCAATTGGTGCCAACTTGGGATGAATTCGAAACCCACAAGTTAAATCTTGTCTACTTGGTGTATGAACTCAAGGATACGGATCTCCATCAGATTATTAAATATTCCCAACTACTTTTTAATGATCACCGTCAGTATTTCCTCTTCCGGGTACTCATCGTGACCCAGGCTACCATAAATTGATTATTGTGAGATGATTTGAATTTTGTGTGATCCCAACAATAATCCTCCGGCAGAGGTACCAATTGATCTTGACATAGACGAGGATTTAGGAGAAGAGACGATAAGGGAGATGATGTGGAAGGAAATGCTATATAAGGTGGTTGGGGAAAGGTTTAATTAGTTTTAACTTTTTAAAAAGAATTTTAATATAAAATTTAATAAAATATAACAAATATCTTAATTGCTCCTATAAATTTTGTAATATTATTATCACATCAGTATTTTTAACAGCGTTAGTAACGGAGACTGATGGATGGTGCAACGGAGGTAACGGAATGCATGTTCTTGGTGCAAAGTGAGACAAATTTTAGTTCTTGGTGCATTTTGAGACTCGCTGACTTGTTCTTGATGCATTTCAAATAATAAGTCTTTTCTTTTTATAAGAAAATAGCACATTGCCAATTGACCAAACTTGGTCAGACAAATGACAGATTTTACCTTTTATCTCTTATTGTCACACATATGAAGCAAATTAAACCCTCGGACACAAAATTTAAAAAACAAATGCAGGGCATTCCCTCACCTGCAGAACCAATAGCAAACAATGAAGACCTACTTTCACCAATCCTTCTACGCATCCCAAATCGGTCTCTCGTTTGACTCACATGTATCTCCAAACATTGGTTAACACTTATCTCCGACCCCAAATTCTGTGGCATCCACACCTCCAAAAACCCATACCCTAATGTGTCTGCCTTCTTCTTTTAGATAAAAAAGCATCAATTCTATGTTGTATTCATTCAGAATAATAAAAACCCGTGTCCACGGCCTCCCACCAAACCTCCTAGTTTCATCAAACACCTACCAGTAGGCCTCAAGATTTTGTAGTCCTGCAATGGGTTGCTATTGTGTTGTTCCTCCCAAGGAATTACAAAAAACAAATGGTACCCCCAAATATTTTGTTCTCAATCCCACAACCAACAATTTCTTTGCTCTCACCAATTCACCCTATGCTCCTGAATCCACAAGCATTCTAGGGGTTTCTATTGCTTTCGACCCTTCAAAATCGCTTCATTATAAGGTACTATGCGTTCGGTGCATTGCTGGATCCGTTGTATCATTCCACATAGATATATACTCTTCCGAGACTCAAAATTGGACCCTCCGCAAGTCTATATTTCACACGCCGTTATTCCATATTGATTTTAGCCACTGGGTGTATTGCAACGGCGCAATTAATTGGATTAGTGAGACAAGTAGGTTGTTACATTACGACACAGATCATGAAGAATGTCATGGATTGGTGTCTAGGCCTCAAAATTACAATGTTTTCCGCAAGAGGGAACATAGATATTTTGGGGAGTCTCATGGCCATTTGCACCTCATTGAAATTTATAGGCCTTGTGTTACTCAATTTGATGTGATGGAGATGGGGAGGGATTACTCTGGCTGGTTTGTTAATTACCATGTTGATCTTGATGATCATAACCTTAATGATCCTATTACTGAGAAAATTTTGTATGATACATTTGTTGTTTTGTTTCTTGCTCGACAAGAAAACGAAGACGAGTCATCTTTGTTCTTGCATATTCCTTGTAGAATCGTCACTTAAAATCTTCGTCGTTTTACCTTTCTCTTTGGTTTCTCTCTTTCCTTTTTCTCTTCTCTTCCTCCTTCTCTTCCTCTCATCTTCCCCTTTCTCTTCGGCATCTCCATCTCCCTGTTTCCTCTCTGATTTGCAGCTCCGCCTCTGTGGCGTTATCTGGCTCCACCCTTTGTGGTGGCTTTTGCTTCACCTCTTTTGGTGATTCCGGGTGTATCTCCATATCTGAGCCCTCAATTTCTCACCTCACCCCTCACCAAATGTCATCAGCTGCGACTCACCCTAGAATATCAGCCACCAGGCTCTGCCTCGCGACCCTCCCAACACAGGTCTTCTTCGGTTGCCCGTGGTGGTTTTGGGTTGCCTTTAAAGTGCATGATGCACTCGTTGAATGGATTATGGGAGCGCCTTGTGCGTGGGTGGCTGACTCACCCCCATTTTCCGATTGGTTCTTCGGTTTCACTTTTAGTTCTCTCCTTGTTGGTGGCTGTGACTTTGTGGTGCAGTGGTGGCTATGGCGGCTTAGTGGGATGGCTGCAAGAGATGTGGGGTTTTCCCTAATTTCATATCTAGGATTTCCATTTGGATTTTTAATTTTTAATTTTTTTGGTTTCATTTATGTTTGTGGGTTATTCTTGTTCTTGGGCTTTCATTTACGTGTAATTGTATGCTCCAAGTAATGAATATGCTTTTCTGATTAAAAAAAAAAAACCATTCCAATTGATATCTCCCAAAATTAATTCATCTTCAATGGTAAGAAGTTCTCTCTCAACTATATATTGTTGAATTTACTGTATGAGTTTTGGGTTTTGAATTTACTATAACTAGATTAAAACTAAAATATTTAATTTAGTTAGGTTAGGCTTGGGTTTGGGTTTGGGCTTGGGCTTGAGCTTAATTATTTAGTATTTGGGTTTTGGGCTATCAAATTTTGGTATTTAATAAAAGTTTAGCTTTGAAATTAAATTTAAATGTGTTGGGTACAATTTATTCATAATTTTATATATTATAAATAAAATAGTATTTGTAGATTTTAGCTTTGTTCCCGGTGAATTAGTTCATGCCGCATATCATTTTTAAGATCTTGCTCTTATTCCGACTATTCACGTTTGTGTATGCAAGAGATTGTTTCTGTCGTTATAAACTTTTCATTAAATTTTAAATAAATAAAACATATCTTCTAACAAAAAAAAATAATAATAAATATTAAAAAAACCTCCTAGGACTCTGCCTCGTGCCTAGGTGCTATAGGCCCCAATCTACCACTTTAATAGCACCTGGCGCTATAGGCCCCAATCTACCACTTTAATAGCACCTGGCGTTGTTTCTTCGAATATTGATATTTTTAAGTAAGATGCACTATTTCTATCACTGGGTTTGGTTTGGTTGTCTTCCTTTATGGACGAGTTCTCTATTAATTAATCTACCACATTTTCATATCACAAATGTAACAATAGATGAATGAAAATTTTCATAGTGAATTGAATTGCATAGCGGATTATCCATGAAGTGAACTCATCAGTCTTCTCCGAACCTTTGTTTTTGTACTTTAAAATGCTAGTTTTAAAACTAATTATATGACGAGTTCATATCATTCTAATTTTAAACACAAAATGCAATCGTACAATATTATTCCATAATTTCTTCAACATTAGATATATAAATTTTTAAATTAAAATTTTTCCAATTGAACTTTTGACTAACTATTAAGTTCAACTTGGTCATCTGCAAAATTGAAGTATCATCTAAAAAATGTACCATCTTCACCTCCTTCTTGTTTTGTTTTCCCTTTTCTCCTGGATTGACTGAATTTTTCATTTTCGATTTAATTAACTCATGAACAGTTGCATGTGCTTTCCACCTACGAAAGAAGAAAGAACATGAAAAAAAAAAACAAAAACAAAAGAAAGAAGAAAAAACACAAAGTTGAAAAAAACAATTAGAAAATTACAAGGCTAGCCCTGTGTTAAGGCTTGTGTAGATATCTTCCTGCAACTAATGCAGCCTCCATTACAAGGGTTATGACTTCGACAACATCCTCCACGTGGCATCTGTTTCCATTAAACGTTTTCCGTCTCGACTTCTTGAAATTAGCCATGCAACCTAGGAATTCTTGGCTGCACTCCGAGCTTAGATAGTCATCTACACACGCATATAAATGACATGGTCAAAAACTCGATAGCAAGAGACTTGTAGTTGAAATAATTAAACCAATTTATACTCCGCATTTAAAATTTTATGTTCAATTCTTTAATCGTTGAATTATTGAGTATATAAAATGAATAATAAATTAATAATGCATCCAAAATATTTGGCTTATTTTAATAACAAGTTGGCTGCACCTAGACCAGTCATCACCACAGTAATACTGACACCATAATTTCTTCACATTGAAGATTCAAAATAGTTCACCCTTAGTACCACTGGTTTAAGGGGTTTTTTTAGTCAATTTATAGTAAAAGATTTTAAAATTGATACTAATTTACTTATTTCACTTTTTCAATAATCTTGTATAAAAAATAAATAAAAAATTCCAAACAACCCATTTTGGCAAAAGGACCCTTTTTTAGGTTAGGTGTCTCTAATCAAGTTTTTTTCTTTTCATTTTTTCATTTGTAGGTTTGAACACCACAGAATTAAAATTAAAACTGTACAAAAAATAATAATTAGCAGACGGCCTAATTTTTATTTCCTAAGGATTACAATTATTTTTTTTCTCTACTTTCTTCAAAGGAAGATCATTCCTAAATTAAATCAAAATTGGAGCAAGAATTTCTTTTGTGTTAGAAAATTGTTAATTAGAGAAAGAAATGGACTTACTGTTCTTAGACTGAACGCAGGCATCATGCTTCATACAACATGCATCAAGACCATCACAGGGTTCCTCCCCTGGGCATCCACTGTACAATAATCCACAATACTTCCCATATCTTAAAAATGGAGGCACTGTCACAGAAAATAAATAAATAAGTTCACCCCCATGAAATTTTAATAACTGAATTTGATCATCTCATTCACAAAATTCAAAATTAATGAAATACAATTGTTACCTGTACAGAACTCTGACTCACATTGTCTACTGCAATCTTTACTCTGCAAATTTTTATAATTCAAAGGAAGAAAGAAGATGTTATAATTCGAAATCAATAACCAACTGGGATCCAAGAACAATAAAAAATATATATATATATATATTAAAGTAAGACAATGAAGATCGCGATCAAGAACATAGATCGAGGAGCTAGCAAACCAGAACAATGGAGGCATCTGTGGACTGAACACCAATGTTAAGGGCATGTAGATGAATGGAATTTAAATGGAGGACAAGAAGAACAGATGAGAGGGCAAGAACAAGCTTCATTGTTGGAGGGATCGATTTTGCAGAAAAAGAAGAAATAAATGGCTCTGATTTTTTTGGAAAATATTGTGGCAGAGAGAAAGTGAGAGGTGTGAAAAATGATTACGGAGTGGGATGAAGAAGAAAAGAGGGTGCCCTTTGTCCTTTGTCTTGTAATGGCTCGTGATATGGTTTTGTAGTGTTGCACACACCTCTTACCAAATCGATCTCATGCACTTGATATTAATTTATCTAAATATTTTTGTTTTGGTTTTTTGGTTTCTTTGATTTAAGGGGCTGAACCCTTGTGTGTTTGGTATAGCAAAATCCACATGTTCCATCAATTACTCCCATTTCCTGGTACTTAACTCATCACGCCTTGTGTAAGGCGAAGAGAAACTTAATTATGTAGGATTATTTTTGTTTTTGTTATTCTCGTCATATTTTCGTTCAAAAGTACTAATCATGCATGCACCTTTCTGTTTTAGGACATTAGAAATGATGGATTTTCGTAAGGGGTTGGAAGGTTTCGATTTGCATGAGTAATTACTTGTGAAGTTTTTTATTCTCTATATGTTCCATTTGGAAATGGCAAAAATAATTCTTAAAAAGAGAATACTAAACTCGCACCTGCCTGTAATTATTTTGGGTGAAAAATATGATAGTAATTGAACACAAGAAATGTTATAATGTATAAAAAAAAAAAAAAATATTAAGCAGTGAGATGTCACAAAAATAAAAAGTTCACATATGCGTCGATCTAAATGTAACATATTATTGGTGTACTTTGAAGATTGTTTCTTTCTGACGATAGATATTCGTGGGTAGCTTTTTTGATAGATATTTGTGAGTAGGTGTGGGATCCATTTGTTGTGAACCACACTTTCATGCTTTTGCTACTGGCCGGTGGGTCGTCAATAGAAAATAAAATAAATTAAGGGAATGAAAAGTTTCCTAGTTGGCTGCTTATTTTTGTTTTTTTGTTTTGGATAATTCCTAATTGCCAACATACAACTTGCTTCTGTCCTTACTATTTGCTGCAAGTTGTAGAATCTCATTTCATTTTCCTTGTTTGTCTTTATAATTGATTCACATGTCTAACATCTATGTTTAGGTTTCTTAGATTTATGTTGGATGTAAAAATGATTTGTTAGCTAGGTGTGACACCTGTATTCTGTTCTTCTTCTTAAGTTTCAATCGAATGTATACTTTCTATTCCAACTTCAAATCAAAGTGCATAAACTAAAAACATTTAAACACCTAGCTAGATGCATTTGTAAGTTCTAATCATAGTTTCAAAATGAAAAATTTGAGGATTTACAATAAGAACATTTGTCCATGACATATGTTTTAAATTTCTAGCTTCGTCTTCGTATGTTTATCGATCATAAACAACATTCATATATAAAAACTGACGAAATTCTCTATAGATTCATGTAATACGAATAAATGAAACATATATCGATCATCATACCAGTATTTGAAGATTTGATTTGACATGATACATGTACGTGCGTAGCATTACTACTTACCCATGCGGTGTCGTTTTCGGCAAGGTGACGATGTACTACACCGTCGCCGTAAAGATGTTGGCCGGATAATCCATCGGTCATGCAAGAAAAGAAAGCAAAGGCGACAAAGCCGAGAAGAATAGCACCTCCCTTGAGGCCCATGGTGTGAAAATATTCCTTGTGGGGTGGCCTCTCAGAGACATAGAAGGACCTCAAGAATGGTTTCTCCAAAGCCCTTCTATGTAGGGATTTTGTTTCTAAAATCCCTCCCTTTTCTAAGTATGTAAGTCCATATATGCCTCTATATATCCATCGCTATGTTTATGTTTGTTCCTTTTGCTTCTTCCCCCTCTAAAAATAGCCCTCTTTTTCCTCCCTTTTTAGAACCCAAAAAACGAAAAACTATCCAGAAAATATGTCTTTTCCATTCCTTACTTTTAGTCATATTTTTCCTACAATAGTAAATTGCAAACATCTTTTTGGTTGTTTTTACTTCTGAGAGAGGGCGTGGTATGTCAAATTCACAACATCAATTCAAGTGTACGTACGTAATGCCTTTCTCATTTTGTTTTTCTCTTTAGATTAATGATGCAACACATTTTTTATTTCTTTTCTTATTATATTCCTATTTTTATATTTATAGACGGACAATGCTTGCTTTTCTTGAGTAACAGTTTTTTTTTGGTTATACAAATATTAACCAATAAAGTCGTTTATTTCCCAAAAACAAATATAGAACATATTTGTCGTTACCAAATCGAGAGGGAGGTCCTAGTGGTTACTAATCACCAGTCGAGAGGGCTCCGTAATGGGAATTGTATCCCACGTACCTTGCGGTATTTCCTTGTTGCTCTTGTTGTGATGATTAACAAATTTTACTGATATATATGTAATTAGAATAATTTATTTCCAAAATCATCATTTAAAGATCATAACTATACAAAACTAACGTAATTAAAAATTATTTAGTTATCTATGGATCACTTAATTGGAAAATTTATTATCAAAATGTTATTAACCTTTTTATTTGTTTAATACATATAGATGACTAAATGATCTTCAATTTACTTAAATTTTTATTCGAATGATCTCCGAATAATAATTCCATTAATCATCTAAAGATTTGAATACTCCGTTACTCAATACATTTTTCGCAAACTAAGTAACACTAAATTAAATTAAACTCTTTGGGAAAGATTTATGCTACAACCAATGTGCATAAGCATTAATTACCCAATTTTTGGGGAGGTCTTCTCTCCTCTTCACTGTAAAGCTTTGGCAGCCCGAGCTACTAGCTGTTGGTTCCGTGATTCAAAGGAGTTTTAATCAAGTTATTTTTTAGGCGGATTTCCTTCAGATCGTTACAGCTTTATGGGATTTAGGTAGTTATATATTTCCTATGGACGTTATTTATGATGATATTCGCAGTTTGCTGCAACAGATCACTGAAGGTTTTTTGTACTCATGTTCGTTGTCAAGGCAATAGTGTTGCTTATAATCGCCTTGTTGTTATGCCTCGTCCTGTGATGGGGTTCAGATTTGGTTTGAGGAACCACTTGATCTTATTATGAACTTGCTTGTAGAGGATAATTCATCATTGTAATTTTCTAGTGTATGGTACTTTTTTTTTTTTGACCGAGTTGAAAACTCCTACAAAATTTTAATGCGACCACTAATTAATAACACCCATATCCTCTTGTACGTTTTTTTCTTCGATTTCAATAAATGACGTAATCCCTCAACAACAAAACAAAGCATTACCCAAATTCAACAAAATTGCATGACCATCTGTGCATATTTTCTTCCATAATATTCTACACTGTATTTTGTTTCTTCTTTTGTTACAAGGGGAATTCAACCTTCAAAATATCTATCGTTCACTTCATTCACATACATATATGCAAGATCAACCCGTCTTAGAAAGGCACTAATCGATAATGTAGTGAGTAAATAGTGTTCAAATAACAAACCCTTTTTAATTTCTTTGTGATCGATTTGAGTTAGAGGAGCTTCCATGCTCTACCTCCATCCATATTGAATTTCTTAAGCCTTCCAAAAAACATAACTGCTATGAGAACCATCTTTCCCTCATCGCTCCATCTCCCTGAAAATCCATACCATTTGTCCTCGCAATCACCATTAGGATCCAGCTGTCGTTTACAGCTATACCCAGTTGTAAACCCTACATTTCCATAAGCACTGCACCCAAACAAAACACTCTTCAATTAACAAAATATGCACAACCCAAAATTCATTTTCTATACGAGATTAAATGCTTGGTGGTAATTGGTAAATATCTTTTTAGTTACTCAAACAAGTAAAATCTTTTTAACCACTCGATCATATCCCCATCGTTTACCCTAGCTAGCACTACAAGAAAATCTTAGTTGTCCGACTAGTTTTTGCCCGACGTATACTATCTCGCGGGGTATCTAATTTTACCCGACGGATATGAATACTCGCCGGGTAACATTTTGGCGGGAAGAAAAAGTCTTTGGCGTGCAAAATTGAAAGTTGTTACCCGACGATTTGAATCCCCCGTCGGGTAACATTATCAACAACGACGACCAATCGCCGTCGGGTAACACTGGACGTTGACTCTATATTGTCCGACGAGTCATTAAAGATTGCTCTGCGAATTGTGTTCGTCGGGCAAAAGTCTAAACACACTTAATACCCGTGACTCTCTTTCTGTCTCTCTACCTCTCACTCACTCACTCTCTTTCTCTCTTTTCTTCTTCTTCTTCTTCCTCCTCTCTACTTCATCCTCCGTTCTGCTATCTCTCTCCCTCTCACTCACTCACTCTCTTTCTCTACCTATTGTTATCGTCTCATCACCAATTATTTACCCGACATATATGGTACGGGTGACCCGACAACCGCCTGCTCTTATACTTACCCGACGCATAGGGTACCTGTTACCCGACGAAGGCCTCTGCATATAATTACCCGACGTATTGATATATGAATATCCGTCGGGTATCATTTAGCATATTATATTTACAATTTTTAATAACACATGTTACCCGATGGATACGGTACAGGTTACCCGACGTCAACCTCCACTTATAATTACCCGACAGGTATAAATGACTATCTGTCGGGTATGATTTAGCAGATTGAATTTATAATTTTTTTAACGCTTGTTACCCGACGGATAGGTTACCGGTTACCCGACGTCCACCTCCTCCTATGATTACCCGACGAGTATAGATATATAAATATCCGTCGGGTAATTATAAGCAGATTATAGTTACAATTTTTTATTACACATGTTACCCGACGGCTTTGTATTTAATTATTCGTCGGGTATGATGGTTTTAGCAGATTAAAAACTTCAAATTTTTTTTTTACCCAACCTTTTTAAAAACTTAAAAATTGAAAATGACCGATCTAACCGTCCATATTTATGGTAGGTACCCATAGATCGCCTACAAGAAAAATTTCCCAAATTGGAAATCCCAAGATTAGGAAACGGTGTGCGATGATTCAACGGTTACACAACGTTTCTTCACGATCGGACGGCTTGAAATCTTCAAAACATCAAGATTTTCGACGGGCGAGATTTAGGCACGTAAAACCACAAAGTGAACGGTTAGATCGCTCAAATTCAATCGTTTGAATATCAATAGGATCCAAAATTCAAAAAATGTATTGAAGTTTCCTTGAAGAGTTTAAACTCCTTGGGCAATATGGTTGATTTCTGATTTTTAAAAACTTAAAAATTGAAAATGACCGATCTAACCGTCCACATTTATGGTAGGTACCCATAGATCACCTTCGCGAAAAATTTCCCAAATTTTCCAAATTGGAAATCCCAGGATTAGGAAACGGTGAGCGACGATTCAACGGTTACACAACGTTTCTTCACGATCGGACGGCTTGAAAATCTTCAAAACATCAAGATTTTCAACGGGAGAGATCTAGGCACGTAAAACCACAAAGTGAACGGTTAGATCGCTCAAACTCAATCGTTTGAATATCAATAGGATCCAAAATTCGAAAAATGTATTGAAGTTTCTTTGAAGAGTTCAAACTCCTTGGGCAATATGGTTGATTTCTGATTTTCAAAAACTTAAAAATTAAAAATGACCGATCTAACCGTCCACATTTATGGTAGGTACCCATAGATCGCCTACGCGAAAAATATCCCAAATTGGAAATCCCAGGATTAGAAAACGGTGCGCGACGATTCAACGGTTACACAACGTTTCTTCACGATCGGACGGCTTGAAATCTTCAAAACAACACGATAACGATAAATGGGACTTTAGGCATGTAAAACCAAAATTTGAACGGTCCCGAAGTTGCTTATACTTTCGCCGGACTTGGTTTTCCGATTAAGGCCAAAAACTACTTCAGAACGGTCATGCCCGACGGATATGTGAAAACCTCCGTCGGGTAACTTTAATAAAACGGCCAGTTTTCAAAAATTCCAAATTTCCCGCGTGGTGTTACCTGACGGACATTTTTACTTTTACCCGACGGACTACCGATCGGGTATATTACCCGGCGGATATTGTAAATGTTACCCGACGGACCCTGCGCCTAAATTTTAGCGGATTCTCAAAAGTCCCACGTTTTGTGGCCCGACGGGTGTGTGGGATGTTACCCGACGGGCTTCCTACCTAAATATTCGCGGATTCTGAAATTTACCGCTTAATATTGCCCAACGGAAATGTAAAATAACCCGACGGAGTTCATAAAGTGTACCCGACGGTAACTAAGACGTTACCCGACGATATTATTGAATCGTGACTCGACGGATGTTGAACACATATACCAGACGAATAAGCACTGATTTCTAATACCCGGCGGGTCATTAAAGTGTTACCCGACGGATGTATGCGTCGGCCCACAGACAGTCTGATACTTAAATCAGACAGACTCTTCTTCTTCTTGCTTCTTCTTCAGTTTCTGAAATTTCCCATCTCCGAAAACTGCTGATCCATTCTTCCTCTCGCTCTCTGACCCGAAAACTTCTTCATTTTCTACCTTTCCAAGCTGCCAACTTGTCTTGCTATCCCTCAAGCCGCCGGCCAAGCAGTCAAGGACACCGTCTCCCCTCACCGAGTTATGCCGTCGCCGCTGCTTCCCTTGTTAATGTTAATGTTAATGTTAGTTTCAATATATTGATTATTGTTAATTTGGATATATTTGTTTATATTGGTTGATATTGGATATATTGGTTTATTGGTTTATATTGGTTGATATTGGATATATTGGTTTAGTGTTAATTTTTATTTGGAA
This sequence comes from Oemleria cerasiformis, assembly GCA_037349345.1. Lineage (NCBI taxonomy): Eukaryota > Viridiplantae > Streptophyta > Magnoliopsida > Rosales > Rosaceae > Oemleria > Oemleria cerasiformis. The sequence goes on from JAZGTL010000010.1 coordinate 9,463,055, forward strand.
AAAGAATTTATGAAATTGGATATTGTTTTTGTTAATGTTAATGTTAATGTTAGTTTCAATATATTGTTTATTGTTAATTTGGATATATTTGTTTATATTGGTTTATATTGGTTGATATTGGATATATTGGTTTATTGGTTTATATTGGTTGATATTGGATATATTGGTTTTGTGTTAATTTTTATTTGGAAAAAGAATTTATGAAATTGGATATTGTTTTTGTTAATGTTTATGTATATATATTTGGATATATATTTGTTATTGGTTTATTGTTATTGTTAATGTATATATAATAGTTGAAGATTTGTTGAAATTTTGATGTTTGGTATAATGTTGGAATTGATATAATGTTATGTTTTTTGTTATGCTTTTGGATATGAAATTTATGTGAATTTTGGATATGTGAAATTTATGAATTTTGGGTAATTGAATTTTGAAAACAATTTTGGGAAATTTTTATTTGGTGTAGTATAAGTGAATTTTGGAAATGTGAGTTTTAAAAATTTTTAATTTGTGAATTTTAGGATTTGGATATTATATGTTCGGATTAATATGTAAGTTAGATTTTGGTCCCGAAATTTGGATTTAGAAATTTAGGTATAATGTTGTGAATTTTGAGTTTAGTACGTTTGGATTAATTAGTTTTTTAAGTTAATTTTTCGTTTGTGTTGGATTTATTTAAAAAAATTAGAATTTGGTGGTTTTAGTTTTTAGATACCAATTTACTAATTATTACTAAAAAAAATTATTGCTTTAGTTTTTTAAGTTTATTGGAATTATAAAATGTTGGTTAATTTTAATTTTAAATTTGATTTTGTTTTTATTTTTTTAATTTAATATTTAATATTAAAAATGTTTGGTTTTTTTTATTTAATTAAAAATGTGATGGTTAATTTTATATTAATGAATTTATATTTGTTATTGTAGATGTCGCATCACACCTTCATCACGTATAGGTCTCGCCCTTGCCCTGATCCCATTGATGATCATGAGCCGGAGGAGGCAGCCTCGGACTTGGTTGCCTCAACAGCGGCGTCCGTTCACGCACTGCTGTCGATTTATATGCGACCCGGTGCTCGATCGGCTCGTCGACAACATAGTAAGAAACGGGGGGAACCCCGTACCGACGAAACAAGCTCTAATGTCGAATCACTCCCTAAGGGTAAGCTCATTATTTTGTTTATTTAACCAACCGTTTTTATTTGCTACTCATTTTCTTTACTAATGTTCATCGAATTTGCAGGTAGGTCGGTGAACGTGCGCGGGATAAACCGAGGTTTGACATCCCAGTGGATTTGTAGGACAACAAATGCAAAGATACTAGTGGTGTACGTGCAACGCCTCCGGTCCTCGCCGGTAAAAATTCACAGCCTCCTGGTTCATGACATTGGTGCGGTTCTTCGCACCAAGTCACTGATGATGAGGGAGACTTTTCGAACCCAAACCCCATAGGAGATCACGCGTTGTTAGGGCGAGTTATCGGTATATTGTTTTCCTATTTTTAACATTAATTTCATATTTTTTAATTATTTTACTAACTTTAATAATTGATTCCAGATTAATTTTGAGTTCGACTTGGAGAACGTCGAGCTCAGTACATACCTGTGCCACCACTGGCAGTTATGGGACGCCGACTGGAAGTACGAGCTCCACAAGTACTTCTTGTCTTGGCCTTCTCCGGAGGAAGCTCGGTCAAATCCGCCGGAGGAGTTGGACGGGGCGAAACTGCTAGGGTGGTTGTGGTTGTGCGACCATTTCGTGTCCCCCACCTATTTGGTAAGTATTATCTATTTAATTAATTAAATTATTAAATTTTTATGTTATTTCCCATTTTAAAATCTAATTTTTGGTTTTACGAATGAATAGCGGAAATCGATTGCCAACAAATCGAATCAGGGAGCGAAAAAATTCAACCACCATAGGGGGTCGCGATCCTAATCGGCCCAGCAGGAGGATCGGCGCATCGCCGGGTCGTTGTTCCCAGATGTGAATGCTTGGGGGCAGGTGTACGCTAGATGGGGGGATCAAGAGGCAGATCGAATTCACGTAAGTATATTTTTTAAAGATTAAATATTTTTCCTGAATTTGATAATTATATTTCTAATTAATATTTATTCGAATTTGTAGGATGCGATGCAGCAAGACGTCCACCAGACACAAGCTGAGCTCACCCAACAGCATCCGGATGTGCTGTTGGAGCAGCATCTCCTTAATGTCGATATGTTGATCGCTATTTTGGAGCGACAACTTGGGAGGCGCCCAGGGAGGGTCGTTCGGGGGGCGGGCGACGGGATTGTGCGGGCTGTTTCTCAGTCGTCGTCTTCATCTCGGATAGGCAATACCAAGGAGACGTCGGACCTAAGGAGAAACTTTGATATCCTCCAGGCCGAAAATGCTCAGCTCAAAGCCCAATTTGCAGAGATGCAAGTCCAAAACCAACAAATCAAGAGCGCCCTTGACATCATCTTTCAACGTATGGGTGACCGTGGATTGGATGCCATTTTCTCACCGCCCACCTAACAGCCCCCTCAGGATCTCGGCTACTTTGACCCCTCGACTAATTGTTAGAGTATACTATATATACAATATTTTTATAGTTTTAATGATGTCAAAATATTACATTCATTTTTTTAATATTAATTTAATTTTGATTCTTTTTATTAAAATTTTTTAATCATATTTTTTAAATAAATTTTTATTTTTTATTAAAATATATATTAAATATGGAACGCTTGCCCGACGCATAGTCATTCCATCGGGCATAAAAATGGAATTTTTTTAAACTGTACCCGACGAAAGGGGGAAATGTTACCCGACGGGTGTGTAACACGTTACCCGACGGACATATATAACGTTACCCGACGGGTTTTGTAACACTTTACCCGACGGACATATATGATGTTACTCGACGAACATGTATAACGTTACCCGATGGGTGTATATAACGTTACCCGACGGTTGTTTATAATGTTACCCGATGGATTGTATTAAACTTAACCGACGGATTGTATGAACCTTACCCGACGGTAATAAGATGTTGACTTTAGTTGCTCGACGACAGTATCAACGACGACACTACCGCCGGGCATTGTGAAATTGCTCGACGAGGACACTGTGCTCGTCGAGTAATCTGAAAGCCCGACTACAATAGCTTGACGCCTATTGCCTGACGGTGAGTCGCCGTTGTCAGTGTTACTCGACGGATGTCTTACGTTGCACGACGACGTCATTCCGCCGGGCAACTTATGATTTCTTGTAGTGTAGGTGACAATTTAGTCCCCTGTATTATGCCAAGTCACAAGCTTCATCGTCTTCTTTAATGTGATCACTTACAATGTGTGGAAAATTTAGTATTACTTAGAAATTATAAAAATACTAAACTGACCCAAATATATTTTTTAGAATTTGTAAGGTTTCATATTTGATTAATCCGAAAATATGATAAAATCTAATGTTTTTCTCTGTTCTTTTTGAAATAACTTAAACATGAGTGGAAATGTGGATGGTGGTTGGGTTGGTCACGGTTGTGGTGATATAATGATCATGATGGTGGAGAGGTGGTGGTGACTGTCTCCACAACGGTGGTGGCAGAGTTGGTGGTGATGTGAATGGCAGAGTTTGTGGTAATGGTCATGTGAATGTGGCTTGAATTTTTTATTTTTTACCTTCAACATTCTCTTTCGGAAATTGGGAAATGATAACTTATTTGATCGAATTTAAAGTTGAAATTTGTGATCTCCAAATTTCAAAATTTTTTTTTCTCAATCACATTAAATTTTTATATTTCTATGTTTATAAATCCAAATAAGATAATTGGTGTATAAAAATTTAAATGTTCTTAAATGAATAAAATTTAAAATAATGTAGGAATGAGAAATATTTATTTGATAAGTTAAGCAATCAATTTGTTGTGCCACTAAAATAGTCAACTCACTCCTTCCTTAATTTCTTATTTTATTTTTTATTGAAATTATTATTAGTATGGTGGTGCACTTAGGAATTGAATATATAGTAATACCCTAATCAATAATATAGGAATGGACAGGTTATAGTTGACAAGCAGCCAACCCAATGGGATTCAGAATTTCTTAGAGTACGTACGTACATAGTTGGAAAGAATGTGTTATAATATAAGTAGACGATTGAAATCATGATAATGATGAAGAATTATTACCTGATAACTTCGACTACGATATTCAGTACATTGAAATTGAGGGGGTCTTCCTTCATGTTTTTCCTCTCAGTTATGCATACTAGGATGATAAAGATAGCTAAATATGAGAGCTGTGAGAATATGAGATTCTCCACAACTTTATCCCTTCTCGTTTTCTTCCTTCCATGAGCTTGTAGAGGATGATCTTCATCGTCTTTAATGGGGAGGAACGATGTGTAAGGAGGAAGGTACCTTTAAAATAAGATTACAAGAATCATCAGTTCACGTATAAATTCTCTTTTAAGTGAGTAGTCTCATTTCATGTTTTTCATAATATATAATATATATATATATATATATGTTTTTTGTGTGTATATATATGACTGAAAATTAAAAATAAAAACAAAAGACTGAAGATTATAAATTCGTCAACACATAATTTTTGTAGGTTTACGTTTAACAAAGTAAGATATATTCTTTAGATGAAATCGAAATAACATATGAGACGAGACGACAAAATGCATTAATGTAACTTGATTAAAATTGTAACGAGACTCTCAGTTCAGTCTAGTAACTTAAAGAGTTATTAAAGAATGCAACAAGGATGATCTTATAGCTAGGTTTAAATTAAAAAAATTTCTTTCATATATATATATATAATATTTCAACGCAGAACATTGAATTTGACTAGTGGATAGATTAGTGGCCCCTAATTAATTAATTATGTGTATTATTATCACTTTTTGAATTTGATAATGATGTGTTAGCCAATCTAGGATGTATGTGTACCTCATGGCATATAATATTCTAAGAAATAATTAGGAATTGTAACTGCTCCAAAATAATACAGTTATTAACTTCTTGTCATCGTGAATGATTGAAAAAAAAAAACACATATATATATATATGTTTAAAATATTTTTTAGAAGCATTATTACTTCAGAAACTGATAAACGAAACCTCAAACTCTAGATGTAGGTGGTTTTAGTCTAATGATATTATGACACCTCAAACTCTAGATGTAGGTGGTTTTAGTCTAATGATATTATGACAAGTCTGTAAGGTATATATTATAAAAAAAAGTAAATTACACTTTAATATCCTCACGTTTATATTAAATTTTATAATTATACTTAACTTATCAAAATTTTCATTTTAGTACCATGAACTCTTTAAAACGTTTCACTTTTGTCCCAACGACACATTTTTGGGCTGAATTTCTGTTAGTTGATGACGTGACGCGTGTGGGGATCCTACAAAAACAAATTACACGGTGACTGTAGGCATAATTACTTAATTAGCTTTTGGTTAGCTCTCACTCAATATTTCGACGAGAGATGTTAGACATGAGATAACCAATGACTAATTATGTAATTTTGCACAAAGTCACCGTGGAATTTGTTTTTGTGGGGCCTCCACACGCGTCATGTCATTAATCAACCGAAATTCAGCCGAAAAATGTGTCGTTGGGACAAAAGTGAAACGTTTTAAAGAGTTAAGGATACTAAAATGCAAATTTTAAAAAGTTAGTTATAACTCTGAAATTTAGTGTAATCATGAGGATACTAAAGTGTAATTTGCTCTTTTTTATATTACGACAAGTCTGTAAGGTAAATGTAGAAGCTGATATAAAAAAATTTCAACGAAGGATTCATCTGGTTCCAATGAAAACTAATCTGGAAATATTTATCTAATGATCAACTTTGGGGTCATATGGTGATAATTAATTAATTTTTAATTTTCAGTTTTCATTTTTTATGTTGGAGATACGAGGAAATTAATAAGGGATGAAGATTTATGGAGAAAGGATATGTACGATGGAAGAGATGGAGAACAAATGTAGAAGAAATAATAGACAAAATTAAAACAAAAGACGAACAAATCAAAACTTATTTTTAGTGGATTTCATTTTTTAGTAATTTTTTTTTTCTCTTCCTTCGAGTATTTAAGAAGCGTGCAAAACTTATGACCATCAATCCATATGTAACCAAAACTAAACCAAAAGCCATCTTCATTAATTTCTTGTTTAATTTTTGTACTTGATGCGCCGTCCTTCTCCCTTAGTCATAGGCTGAGTTGGTGCCTCCAAGTGAGGATCTCCACCGGCTAGCATATGCTTAAACTAATAAAGTATTTTATTTTATTTTATTTGCCTTATTTGGCAAGTTCTCAATGTAGGCTAATAGGTTTATTTTATTCAATCATTGTCTCTTCCCTTACCCAATCCAGAAAGTGTGGAAAAAGACCTAATTGGCTCTCAAGTAATAAGATTTCGAGGTAAATATATATAAGTTTCAAGAAATGTTAGGATGATTACATTGTTATATCATATGGTAATTTATATGTGGATCTTATTTGCCAACCCTAGTTATACCAAGTACTGTAATCTCCCTAACATTAATTACCAATATTTACGGACCCAATCATTTTTACCTAAAATGTTCAATATATTAAATAATATGACAATATTTAATTTATTTTCGCGGTTTTATTTTTCTAACTAGTTCAAGATTGTCTTGGTTAATTAGTAGCTAGCTAGCTAGCTAGTTTTACCACTGTTACATATTGGGGTACGTAATTAAATTTTATATTCATGAAGATCTGAGTGGTTCATGTATTGCTCTAATCATCAAGTTCTATATTTTCAAACAATATGAGTTAATATATTTATATATGATGTAACAATTGAAAATTCTAAAAAAATTCTAATAATGTAATTCAAAGCACCTAATTCTCTTATATTATTTCTTTTTCATTTCTATCAGTGAATGATGTGTTAAAAATTAAAATAACTATTAACTTATAATCAGATACAAATGACTCTATTTACTAATAGATCGAAAAAGAACATTTGTGTTATGAATAAGGATGATCAAATAGAAGATAGAAGATAGATGCAGGGATGGAGGGAATTAAAGATAGAAGGAAACTAACATCATGACCACGAATAAAACCAATATTGCTGGCGAAATGATGGAGATGTCCACGATAGTTTCACCGGTATGTCTTGAATTCACACTTTGAAACAAACCCCCAATGATTTTCTGGTAAGGATTGAGTCCAGTGAGGCTATCTGAGCTCCACTCCATGGATAAAAATGGCACCCACTGTGCCACGATGAACCCGAAAACCGTAACAACCAAAAGTGAAGAATGGAGACTTGGAAGCAAGTGTAGGAACCCAATCTCCCCAGTGTTGTCCAGAAGGTAATTGCATAAATGTTGTTTCTTTTTGAAAATTTTTCCGAAGACCCAAACTGAAAATCTCAAGCATGAGGGAAGCAATGTGTTGCCAAGAAGGACTTGAGGGATGAGTATGAGAAGGAGGCCTGAATTTTTGCTGAAAACCATCATGTTTTCATTGGTTGGGACAAAACCACAACTTGAGAAAGTTGAGACTGTGGTGAAGAGAGAAAATGTATGCATGTTTAAGCCCTTCTTTTTTAAAACGTTCTGTGCACTTGAAACAAGTGATACATAAATCGAAACCATTGCCACCCCTAGACCATGAACCACAAGAAGATAACCTAAAACTACATAACCCAAAAATCTGATTGATTGAAACTTCAAAGATTCATCATCCATCCCCGAATTTTCGAATTCAGGCTTGGTTTCCAACCCTAACTCAATTCGATTCATTACGTTCGTGGGACTTGATGATGAAGAGCTAGCATCGGTACCACTAAGGCAAGAAACTTTGTCTTGGGTTTTGAGCATGAGTTTGAACTTCCTCAATTGAAGTCCCACCATGGACGTGAAGACCTCCCCACCTATAAACATTAAAATGGTTAAAATGATGAGTTGGGCATCTGAAAAGACCTCCATTTCGACCGTTGACATGCTTGAAACAGTTATGGCAGACACGGAGGTGAAAAATAAATCTAAGTTTCTAGGCCTAAAAGAATGATAGGTTCTTGGCTTCAAGGCCTTGAGAGCCCCAAAACCAAGAAAAGAAAGGGTGACAAAATAGACTAGTTGCAACCAAAATGGCTTGGCCCTTTGGAGGAAGAATCGATAATAAGAAACAAGTAGAAACCCCATGGATTTGCTAAGACATGCTAGTTTGAGAAATGAACAACTACAAAGATGTTGCAATTTCTTGCCAAAACAAGCCAAGTTTTTCATATCTTTTGCGTAGTAATTACTTTGAATGAAGTATTTTTGTGGCATGGTTTATGCGGTGTAGGGTGGGGGTATTTATATATATGACGAGTTCTCCAGCCATTGGTTGGTAATTTTTTATGCTTTAGGACTAATGTGAAGGAGTTTGGCTAGTCCAATTTCTTATATTCTTTTACATCCACGTAAAACTTCTCTCATATTCTTTATCTTCGAGCAATTCTAAAATTGGTGTAAATTAAAAGGAAAAAACATCATGTTCACATAAATTAAATAATCAACCTCACAACTTGCTGAACGGGTAAAATTAATAAGGTTATTCAACAAGATGTAACTAGCATAAGTTTACAACTTATCGCATAATAGTTCTACGTACCAATCAAACTTTACTAGTTAAAGTAGAAAAATTATGTATCTTTTTGAATTTATTAAACGAATAACACGAGACCATCTTCAAATTGTCAACCCAAATACCTTACAATATTTTATTATTATATTATTCATCAAATTTATTTACGAATTTAATTTATGAATTCACATATTATACTTTGCCTAATATATAAATAGTAAAAAATTTGGGGAGAGATCCAAGCAATTGCAACAACAAGAAAGTACTTCAAAAAAATTGCTAAAACAAAACATGTACCCAAAAGAACAATGAGACTAAACTCAATTAGCAAGATCATCCACAACAAAATTATTTCTTGATATACATGTCGAATTTCACAGTTGGAAGTCGGAACCTAGTGAATTGTGTTAGGCGTGAACAAGAAACAAAATAAAAAGCATACGCTAGGCGGGTGAACATTACGCCTTTAACGGTATGCAATTGAGGCAATGCTGTGCATATTCCATTATCCAAAACTTTGTTATAAGTACAGAATGTGAATGATTGAGCAAATAATAGAGCTTCATGTGGAGTAATATAATTATTAAGCATTAATATAATTATATGGCCACTTAGAGCAAGTCTAGTGGTAAAGGCAAGAGCAAGGGGTTAGAGGCAAGGTTTTGCCTCTCAAATGACAATGTTCATGCATTTTGCCTAAGTCTGTTTTTTTGTTGTTCTAATGGGGAGGGACAAGGGGCAAGAATTCAAATTTTTTGTAAATTATTTTCTTAAAAATAACAATGTAGAAATCTTATATAATATCTCTGAAATACGGTTTAATTCCACTACTTAATTTATATGGTTATACTTTTTATTTAAAAATAAATAAATTAAACATGATGACTTCAATCTTTGAAAGTAGTGATTCAGTGTATTCATATCGTAGATTAGAGGGAACTCAAGTATATATAGGTGGAATCGGTCTCTCGTAAGGAGAGTTTGTGTCTGCTAGGGTTTGGGAGGTGCCGCTGTTTTTCTTTTCCACAAGTGACGGCGCTGAGTGGTGGTGTTTTTGCATGGACTGTTTTGGTTTGTGTACGTTTAGTTTTTGTCCTAATCGGTTTCAGCTTGGCGGTGCAAGTGACTTGGGGCTGATCCTTCCTATTGCTTGGTGCTCATGGCAAGGTTTTGAGTATGACACGGATTTGGATGAATTGGGGCAACGGTTTGGGACGAGCCTTCGCTTATCGGAACGTGAGAGAACTGGGATCCGTGTTTAGCTGGATGAGGCCAATGATGTTCCGCTGGGGTTTCAGTTCTGTGTGATCACAGAGGTCCTCACTCACAGGTCTGCGAACCAGGGTGCTTTCATTTCTTTGTTTAGGGGACTGTAGAAGGGGGGGGGGGGGGGGGGGGGGGGGGGGGGTTCTCATCAATTCAATCGGTGAGAATCGTTTCCTAGCTCTATTTGCTTGTCAGCGTGATTTGAGAAGGGTACTAGATATGCAGCCGTGGTCCTTTGATGAAGCGCTGGTTCTTGTGGAGGAAGGTACGAGATCCAGGAACCCTAGAACTATGAGGTTAGTCTGGTGCACCTTTTGGGTTTAGATGCATAATTTTCGAACCCTATGCATGACCGTTAGGGCGGTGGAGAAAATTGGGGGCCTGTTTGGATCAGTTCTTGAGGTGGACAAGTCGGGAGCGAGGGAGTGTATTGGTCATTTTGCAAGGGTCAGAATCAGGATCAATATTCGTGAACCTTTGATGCGAGGGGCGAAGGTTGAATTCCCAGATGTGGGTGATACTTGGGTGGGATTCCAATATGAGTTCCTTCCGAAATATTGTTTGGTTTGTGGTTTGCTTGGACACATGAGCAGGCACTATGTGGAAGACAGAGGCACGCATCAAGGTGCAGTTGGAGATGAGGACAGAGAGCTTGTGTTGGCTTTTAAAAATTTGGAGGCCACCTCTTACCTGAGTGGGAATATGCTAAGGAGTCTGGTTCGGCGTGGTTGGAGGGAGAATGTTCGAGGTAGGGCAAGACGTGGAGATGGCGTGGCGTCTGGCTTTGCTACCCACATTCAACGGGAACGGGAGGAGACTGAGAGCATGCGGCAGCACCTGGCTGCATCTTTTGATGAAGGAAGGATTGGAAGAGGGGGGATGGTCAGTGGGAATACTAGTGGGCGTGCAGTAGAGAGAGGGGATACATTCGGTCAGGGTGCTGCTGTAAAGCATAGTAGTGTTGGCAGAAGAGAGGTTGGGCGTGTTGTGGTTGGGATATGAATGGGTGCTGTATTTGGTGATGAGGTTGTCGTGGAAAATGTGGAGGGGAGGGATTTCGTGATTCAGAGTTCAGACCCGTTTCTTTTAGCACCAATTATTGATAATTTGAATCCCATTCAACGTCACCGTAAACGGGGAAGGAAGCCTAGGACTATTACTATGGTTGAGCAGGTGGGCAGCAGTCAAGGAGGGGATATGGAGGCTAGGGAGGATTTCGATGGGGGTGACACTATTGGTAGTAGAGTGGCCAAGCGTAGACATGTGGAGGTTGTTGGTACGTCTTCTCAGGTGGTCGGGACCTCCCTTAATGGGTCTCTTGAGCGGAGGGGTGATGTTTCCAGCTCTCCCCAAGAGCTGTAGATCCATGAGGATTCTCTGCTGGAATTATCAGGGCATCGGGGGTGACCTGACAGTTCATGACTTGGAGGAGCAAAATAGGCTTCTCCAACTAAGTATAGTGGTGTTACTGGAGACGAAAAACAAAAATATGAGGTTTTGGTATTTGCAAAGATGACTAGGTATGGAATTTATGCAGGCTGTGGAGCTAAGAGGGCTTAGTGGTGGCCTTTGTGTGTTCTGGAATTCTATAGGACTTGTGGAGCTTGTAAAAACTACAGAATTTGTTATTGAGCTGTTGGTAACCAATGAGGATTGCAGGCGTAAATGGCGATTGTTCTGTATTTATGCCAGTACTGATGATGGGAAAAGGGCAAGGCAGTGGGACCTTTTGCGTACAAGATTGAGACGGGAATCTGAGTCTTGTTTATTACTGGGGGATTTTAACGATGTCCTTTGTGCTAGTGAGAAAGATGGTGGGATTACAAGGTCTGTTACTAGTATGAAAATGTTCTGGTCTTTTGTGGCTGATGGACAACTGTTAGACTTGGGGTCCACGGGACACCCTTTTACATGGCGCAATAAGTGGGAGAATGGGTTTGTTCAAGCCAGGTTACACAAGGGTTTAGCTACAGACTCCTGGGTGAGAACTTATCCGCATGCAACAGTCACTCATATTTTATTATCAGGATCTGATCACTCAATGTTAACGGTGGATACTTTTCCTGGTGTTGGGAAACGTCGACATGGGTTTATCTATGATCCCCAGTGGAATAAAGAAGCCCATTGTGAAGAGGTGGTTAAGAGGGAATGGAGTAAACATCTGTTAGGCTCTCCTTGTTACCAGGTGACGGAAAATTTGAAATGGGTTCGTAAGGGCCTTCTGGTTTGGAAGAAGAAGGGCAACGGGAACGTTCATGTTGCAATTGATCAACTGAAGGAGCAATTACGTGACTGGTATCATTCTGCTGATTATGATGGGCAGCGGGTGTGTTCTCTTGAAGCAGATTTGAAACAAGCAGTGCTTGAAAATGAAGTTTATTGGAAGCTGCAGTCCAGGGTTCAATGGTTAAATGAGGGGGATAAAAAGTCTAAGTTTTTTCACTCTAAGACTGTCAAGAGAAGGCGGCACAATCAGATCAAGGGTTTGTTTTATGCGAGGGAAGTATGGAGGGACAAGGAAGAGGATATTGGAGGCATTGCCGTGGGGTTTTTTAAGCAACTTTTTGAATCTTCTTAGCCGATGCTTGTGAGTGAGGTTACAGACTGGATTCCTCCAAGAGTCACGGCAGAGGACAATGAATTTTTGGTCAGACCAGTCCAACCTGAGGAAGTTAGATAAGCAGTGATGCAGATTAATCCAATGAAATCCCCAGGTCCGGATGGGCTCACTGCAAGTTTTTATCAGCGGCATTGGGCATGAAGTGATCCGTGCAGTGACTTCCTTCTTTGAGATGGGGCACCTTCTGAAAAAGATGAATTTTACGTATTTCGTTTTAATCCCTAAAGTCCCTAGCCCCTTTAACATGACGCAGATTCGGCCAATTTCGTTATGTAATGTTCTTTACAAGGTGATTTCAAAAGTGCTTACAAATCAATTGAAGCGTATGATGATGAATGTGATTAGTGATTCTCAAACAGCCTTCGTAGCAGGTAGACAAATTACAGATAATGTGTTGGTTGTGCATGAGGTGTTGAATACCATTTGTAAGAAGCGGGGTCAGGAAGGGGTGGAGATAATGCTTAAGCTGGATATGGCCAAAGCTTATGACCGAGTGGAATGGGATTTTCTGTTGGCATTCATGAGGAAGCTGGGTTTCAATAATGTTTTCTGTCAGTGGATTATGGAGTGCATTTCTTCGACTTCCTTTAGTGTTTAATGAATGGGACACCAACTGAGGTCTTCTATCCATCACAGGGGGCTTTGGCAAGGGGATCCACTCTCCCCATTTTTGTTTGTTCTATGTGCAGAAGGTCTCTCCGCGATTTTAAAAAGGAGGGTGGAAGTAGGGGCTTTCCGGTGGCACCAGGAGCGTTCAGTTTGACCCATCTATTTTCGCGGATGATTTAGTGCTATTCTCTAAGGCTACAATGTCGGATGCTATTGCTATCAAGGAGGCCTTACGCCTATATGAGGTTAGTTCTGGGCAGATGATAAATCTCGAGAAGAGTTATGTCCTTTTTAGTGAGGATTGTCCTATGCAGCTTCAGAATCAGATTGTGGCAGCACTCGGAGTTAGGAGAAAATAGGAATTTGGGATGTATTTAGGTCTAAAAGCTGATTTTGGAGCTTCAAAGAGGGTTGTTTTTTAGGATATTCGGAATTGTGTGGAGGCTAAAGTGCAAGGATGGTCTGAACAATTTTTGTTCATGGCGGGAAAGGAAGTCATGGTTAAAGCTATCACTCTTGCGATGCCTAACTATGCTATGTCTTGTTTCCAAATACTGGTGGGGGTTTGTAAGGATGTGGAGAGAATCGTAGCTCGCTACTGGTGGGGAAAACAGAGTATGGAACGAGGCATTCATTAGGTGGCTTTGGACAAAGTCACGATGCTGAAATGTAAGGGTGAGCTTGGCTTTCAATACTTGAGAAGCTTTAACATTTCTATGCTAGCAAAGGTTGGGTGGCGTTTACGTACGGACCCCTCTTCTCTATTGGCTAGGCTTTTGAGAGCCAAATATTACCCAGAGGGATCCTTTTTGCAAGCTAAGGGCAAGGTCGGTTCTTCATGGGGGTGGAAGGGAATTTTACAACGTCAGCGTTTATTGCAGGTTGGAGTCCGTTGGAAGGTGGGGGATGGAAGGACTATTCGGCCTTTGTTGGACCCATGGCTGCATGCTTGTAGGCCATTTCAGATCAGGTCTGGTTGCTCCAGTGTTCCCTAATGTGTAAATGATTTGGTGAATTCGTCACGTTGTACTTGGAAGGCAGACCTAGTAAATAGCTTATTTAGGCCGGAGGAAGAAAGAGCTAGATTGGCAATTCCTTTGAGCAAGTTTGGTTGCAAAGACCGAATGGTATGGCACTACTCAAAATTTGGCTCTTATAATGTTCATTCGGGATATATCTTGGCCTCTGAAATGAGTAGGAATGGTGAGTTATCAAGGAAGGGAGGTGGTGAATCCAGCACGGCTGGTGCTCATGATTCCTTTTGGAAGGGTATCTGGAAGCTAGATGTGCCGAATAAAATAATGCAATTTCTTTGGCGATGTTGTTGAAACTTTTTGGCGGTACGTCATAATCTGAAAAGGCATAGAGTACAGGTTGAAAATATATGCCCCTTGTGTGGTGATGAGGATGAATTCGAATCTCACTTGTTCTTCACCTGTATGTTTGCAAAAAAAATTTGGTTTGGTGGCCCTTTTACCGTTGGACATTGCAGGTCTAAAGGGTCTTTCTTTTCGACATTGCTGGGTTAAATTGCGTGATATGTTTCAAACAGTGGATGGTGTAGATGCAGTCTTACATACCTTGGCGTTTGGGTGTTGGAGGATTTGGAAGGCTAGGAATTTGATGTGTTTCCAGGATGAAGTTCAATCCCCAGAGGTGACCATTGGGCTAATGCAGCAGCAGATTGCTAAGTTCAAAGCTGCTAAGGCTTTTGTAGTACCTCCAATCAATCAGGCGCCTACTATGGACAGCGTAGCGGCTGGCCGTGGGCTTCAGCAGTGGCATAGATCAAGGTTGGGACTGTTCAAGCCAAATTGTGATGGAGCATGGGAGCCGCCGACGACAAGGGGCTCTTATCGCTGGGTTCTGAGATCGTGGTCTGGCGATTTTGAGGGTGCAGGTGGTCGTGGTGCGTTCCCATGTGGTTCTACCCTTCAGGTCGAGGCTTTGGCAATAAGGGCAAGTTTGGAGGCTTGTTTAGAGGCCGGGCATCAAAAGGTAGTGGTTTAGACGGATTCCTTGCGGGTGGTGATGTTGCTAGACTCTAATGCTTGTGATGTGTCAGTTGAGAACATTCTACATGATATTCGGGCTCTTCGTAGGTCCTTTAGTTCCTTGTCTTTTAGTTTTGCCCTCCGGGGTTGTAACAAGGCAGCTCACGATGTGGCTGCTTATGTGAAAGGGTGCCATGTCTGGTCAAGATTTGAACCAGATTAGCTGTTTAACCTTATCGCTGAGGATGTTGGAATTTTTGTTCGGTTTTAATTCCAATAAAATTACTATTCAGGAAAAAAAATATCTTTGAATGTTGTGGTGTACACTATCACCACTTCAATCTTTGTCATCCTCCATATATATAAATGTTGTCTTCACACCTTATCTAATTCTATCTTATTAACCAGAAAACAAAAACCTCAAGAAATTAATATATATTTTTCTAAACAAAGCTCCAACATGGTGAACCATACGATATCCCTACTGAGTTCCTTTTATACCATATATAGGGATGGTCACATGGATCTGCACAAGTGGGCTGCAGGGTTTTGTTTGGTGGGCCAGCAGCTTAGCCCGGGTTGCCAAGGAGGCAAGCCTAGCCTCTGGGCAAGCCTTGCTCAGTCCAAATGGAAGTGGGTTAGAAGTTGAAGTCCACGGGATGAGGGCTAGAGAGGGCCTTGCCCATGCCAGATGAGTTGGGTTAGATGTGCTCTTAGTTATATAACCTAGTGATATTCCTCTTCACTTGTTATGTGGAAGGTTTCAAGTTCGACTCTCGTCAAGTGAGGTCGATACCCATGTTTATATAATGTAATCCCCCTACCCCAATATTCTTGTATTAAAAAAAATATATAATTGTATGCTTTTTATATAATTGCAAAATCATCCAATTAAGTTTATATATCAGCCATGCCTAGTCATGTAAATTCGAACAATTTTATATTGATAATTTTTTATAAGTCATTCATATATATATATATATATATATATATATATATTATCTTCTTGTAGAAATACAAAGAAAAAAGTATACAATTTTTATGTAATTCTAATAAAATGTCTTCAATGCTACTAGTACTATTAATCTATTGATATCTTTATCCTCATTTCATTATAAAGTAGAGAATCTCAATTATTCAATCATAGTAAAGTTCTCGAGTTCAACTCTTGACCAATTTATTGCATGTTCTTATATGTGTAACTAGTAACATGTTTGTATAATAAAGATCTCGAATTCAAATTTTGGTTAGTTTATTACACGTACGTGTGTATATATATATATATATATATATATACATACACGAATGATGTATTTTATTTCTTGTTCTTATATGTGTTGCTAGTAACATGTCTGTATAACTAATATATTATGCAATGCAAACAAATTGAAATTTAATTTCTATTGGCATGCTAAGTTATGTTTTTTTTTTTGAAAAGATACGAAATTACATTAATAGAATGAAGATATAAAACAAAGATAAGTTAGACTGATGTAATAGCTTGACCACAAATATGGGTAAATGCCTCTAGTGATCAGGCTTGATATCTATCGAAACGATCTAAAGGGAATAACGCACAAAATAATATAACTTGAATCCCCGACTTAAGCATCATCAAAGCCATTATTGCCCAAACAACTAATCTTTGTAATCCCACAAAAGGGAAAACCTAACACAACTTACCCGATATAAGAACCGTTGGACTTATTTGCACAAAGCAAACTAAAAAGAAAAAAAAAATAACCCATCACTACCGTTAACTGCCTATCACTACCGTTATAATTGCCTATCACTACCGTTATAACCGCCTCCGTGGAATTCCGAAGACGACGAGGAATACCGTCCACCACCATATCGCAGATGCTCTGATCCTTCGTGATTTACACATCCACTAAGGGAGGACCGCGATCGCTCGATAAAAAATCAACCATGCCACATCACTAGCAAAAACCCTGCGAAGGCAAATCAGGGTCCTGAAGACAAGAGTTTCACCAACAACTTAACCTGTTTGGACGCCGAAACCCGTGATCATGATCGACACCATGACAATAGAACGAGAAAATGAAGCTTGAAGATGAACAAACTTTGGTGAACTCGATACCAAGAGCGATTGGATTATTCTGTTTATTCACTACATCCTTGTAGGTATCAGAGGGAAGCTCCCAAGGACCTGAAGAAGATCAATGGAAGAAAAAAATTTTTGGGGCCGGAAGATTTTTTAGAGAGAATAAGTTTTGATTATGTTACAACCCATTCCAAAAAATTTTAATTGAATTTATTAAACTACCTAAACACCCCTACTAGTGGTGTTCAGGCTTTCATGAGTAACTAGTGTGTTCAAATTGGGTATAGTAGGGAATTGGGCTTTTTATTTAAGGCCCAAGCCCAACTCTCCCACTCTATCTCTCTAAATCTCCCTCTCTCTCTTCACTCAGCTCTCTCTCTCTCTCTCTCTCTCTCTCTCTCTCTCTCTCTCTCTCTATCTCTCTCTCTCTCAGAACACACAAACATGACCACCACCACTGTCGTTCATTGTTAGTGAACGAGGCCACCGTACCACCACCATCTTCATTCTCTCCTCACCGCAAACTCAACCATACCACCCTTTCAATTCGAAGACCACTATAGAAGAAGTATCGAAGCTCATAAGTTTGATGAAGCCGTGACTTCACGGCCAATTTCTGGCCACCATAGGTAAGATCTCAACCCAATAACCTTAGATTTAGATTCCTCTCGTCAAGTAGACAGATTTGGATTCCTCTCATCAAGTAGACAGATTTGGATTATTAGATCGTAACAATTGGTGAAGAAACAGAAAAAAACAAAGATCGCCAAAAATTGCCATTTCTAGCGAGATTTTCTAGATTTCGACCGGTGACCGCCGATCGCTAACGGAATATTCCATCGACGGTGGAATATTTCGTTAAGTCAAGACGGTCAACGACGACGCCGTTAACAAACGTTAAATCTAGCTGATGCCGTCAACTTTGACGGAATTGCTAACACCGTTAGCTTTTTCCGTTAAGTCAACGACAGAAGGTGACGATTATGTCATCGACGTCAGGTCGTCGGTACCGTCGTCCACAGCGCCTCCTGCCAAAATTTCTGGCGAAAATCTAGTTTCCGACCACCGTACATGGCTTCCAAGACACGTGGAACCACGTGGTCAACACTTGGAGTCACGTGGTCGACATTCGGAGACACGTGACGCCTCGTGGCAGCCACGAGGTCAACACGTGGCTGAAGTGTGGCGACTCCAGCAGGTGCATATGAGGCCGTTTCTGAACCTCCAACCGGCGTGTGGGGATGTTTTTAGGCATTTGGTGGCGTGTAGGCCTAATTTTGGGATGTTTTAGATTGTTTTCACACATTTTTAGTCCTTTCATAGTCATTTTAAATTCGTTTTGAGCAAACCAGACGAGGTTTTTCTTAGTTTTCTGATTAGGACTTAATTATAAATTTTGTGTCTGGTTTTGGCTTGGGAACGAGCAGTTTGGAGTGTTTTCATAGGCGTAGCCTTGTGGGGTGATTTATTCGTTGAACCGTTGTGAGTGGACCTCCTTCCTTAAACTAATATTTTCATAATGCTATATATATATATATAATGATGCATGTGTTATGCATGTGTTATGATGCATGGGTTTGATTATGCATATAGCTGAATGCTATGTTTTATGATTGTAATGCTATGAATTTGAGACGATGCCACAAGCTAGTGCTAGGGCTTGGGATTAGTATGTTTTTGTGGTATGAGAGTGTTAGTCTTTACTTGTGTACCAAGCAAGTTGAGTAAGATAAGTACTCTAGGTATGTTATTGGAACTGCTAAGCTAGAGAATTTATAGACTTAGCATGCTTGATGAGTTGTATGCCCTTTTGGTAGTCGCTGGTATCAGTACCTGTCTGTAGGCCACATACCAATCCTCCACGTGATCGTTCACATGAGCTCTCTCTCTCTCTATACTAGTTAAATAGCGCCAGTCTTGTCCCAGAGCTCCTAGGGGACATGTGGTGATGGTTCTTTGCACCCAGTCCTTCACGTGATCGTGGTAGATGAGCGAATTTAGATACCCAGTCATGTCATGTACGCATGACTCGTGCGACTATAGTACCAGTGGGATACATGTTTAACAACTGTGCATTTTTTATGGTGAATTCGAGCAGCTTGACAAATGTCCCGTGTGCAATGAGCCGAGGTTTGAAAAGAACAAGATTTCGAACAAGGTGTTGCGTTATTTTCTACTGAAGCCATGGTTACAAAGATTTTACATGTCGGTCCGCATAGCCCGTGATATGACGTGGCACAAGGATGAACGCATTGATGATGTACTGAAGCATCCGGCCGATGGAGAGACTTGGAAGGAATTTGATAAGATGTATCCCGAATTTGCCATGGAGCCCAGTAATGTCATATTAGGGTTCGCTACTGACGGGTTTAATCCATTTGGGAGTTTTGCAAAGCCCTATAACACATGGCCGGTGGTTATGGTTCCATATAACTTGCCTCCTTGGATATGAATAAAGAATGAATTCACCATCCTTAATACTTTCATACCGGGGCCCAAATCACCGAGTAATTCCATCGATGCGTATTTACGGTCATTGATTGATGAGCTCGTGGATTTGTGGAAAAATGGTGTCCGTACATATGACAAGTGCAGTGGAGAAATGTTCACTCTACGAGCGGCCGTAATGTGGACAATTAATGATTTTTCTGCTTATGGTATGTTGTCGAGATGGATCACCAAGGGCTATCTTGCTTGCCCAACATGTGGACCAGACACAATGTGCTTTTGTCAAGTATCGAAGGTGCTACTTGGGTGCGAGAAGGTTTCTGCCGTGGGATCACCGATGGCGAATGCAATCTGACTCGTTTGATGGCAAATCACAGTTACGAGCTCGACCATGGGAAATGTCCGGTGATGAGATATTGTCCAAACAGAACAGTACACATGAATTCATCACACGAGGACCAAAACCCGCTGAATAAGAAAATTGGACGAAAAAGAGCATATTCTTCCGGTTGGCGTATTGGTCGAAATTGAAAATCAGACACATCGCGGATCCTATGCACATCGAGAAGAATATTGCCGAGAGTGTTATGGAAACGAATTTACCCATTGAAGGCAAGTCAAATGACACAAAAAAGACTCGTTTGGGTATGCTAGAAATGGGGATTCAGCATAATTTGTGGCCAAAAGTCGTCAATGGCAAATACATCATGGCTCATCCAAGTTATACATTTACGCCGGAGTATAAGAAAAAAATTCCAAAACTGGTTGCAGGGAGTGAAATTTCCCGACGGGTACGTCGACAACAGAATCTGAATCGTTAGCATTAACGGTGGGACCATGTCTGGCATGAAGAGCCATGACTATCATGTTTTGCTACAACGACTAATTCAGATTCGTATTCGGCCCTTCTTGGAGCCTGGTGTTATTGAGACGATAGTTTATTTGTCTCAATTCTTCCTGATACTATGTGCCAGATCGTTAGTAAAGGCGGACATCAAAGCAATTAATGAGGATATTGTCTACATCATGTGCCGGCTAGAGCAAATATATCCACCTGCATTCTATGATGTAATGGTGCACCTACTAATACATCTGCCAGATGAGGCAAAACTAGCTGGCCCGGTGCATTATCGTTGGATGTACCAAATCGAGAGGTATAACTTATTCCTGCTGTTTGATAATATTTCCTTACTATCATGTACATATGTGAATCATAATGTATATTTCCTTGCAGAATGTTAGGTACGTACAAGCGGTACGTTCGGAACAAGACACGTCTCAAAGGCTCTATAACGGAGGCATACATTGCAAATGAGGCACTGACATTTTATGCAATGTACCTTCGGAATGTTGAAACTTTCTTCAATAGGGCCTCAAGCAACAACGACGGTGGTCAACGTCCAGAGACCCTATCTGTATTTGCCCAACCCGCATGACCATTCGGGACTGGTCCAATCTCGGAGACGTTCACCAATAACGACATGAAGGTGGCTTATTGGTTCATACTGAACAACTGTGACGAAGTCTGGCCCTTCCACGAGCAGCACGGGGCGATGAGGAAGGCCCATGTAAGTCACAAATTTTAATGTCTCAATTTCTTAAATTGTTTTTAAGTTTACCAATTTCATTTCTTGTGTGCATCTTACCAAATGGCACAACTGAAAGATGACAACTCGCCAAATTTCAATAAAGAAGTAATGTAGCTGACCATTGGCCCATTTCGAGGAGAAACGTACGCTGGTTGTCACGTTAACAGAGTTACATTCATGTGCACAGAACGAGATGACAAATTTTATACGTAAAACAGTGGGGTCTTTGTGCCCGGGGATGGGGAAAATGCTGATACGGGGTTCTACGGCAAATTGTTAAGTGTGGTTAAGGTATTATATGCAGATCGCAAGGAAGTCGTCTTGTTCAAGTGTCATTGGTTTGATACGAACCCAAGTATCACAGGCAGTGTCATTAAAGATCAGTTATGTACCTCTATCAACACAAACACCCAGTGGTTTGAGAGTGATCCCTACATCCTCGCTAGTACGGCGAAACAAGTATTCTATGTGGATGATCCAAAAGCTGGAGGCGGTTGGAGAGTAGCTGAGATGGTGAATCATAGAATCATTTGGGACTTGGATGACCGATACCATGAAGAAGATAAGGAAAAAGGCGATGACCAAATCGTTTACCAGGTGGATTCCTCGGCATCCACCCTAAACGTGGATGGAGTACGGACCAACGACATCATCCCACCAATTGCGATTGATGACATTTTTATTGACCTCGGGGAATTAGAACAAATTGAAAGTGATTATGAGGAATCAAGTACTGTACACATGTCAGATGACAAGCGGGATTGGGAGGGGAAGAGCGAATCTGACACCGAATGAAAGTTGTAAATTAGAAATTTCATTTACATATGTAATATACATCTTCAAATCAATAAATGTAATTTATATGCATGTTTTATGATTTCGTTCATTCACAAAAGTTTCAATTAATCTTTTATGTACTAAAGTTACAAACTTTGATGTTCTCATCCTTGATTCAGCTTCCCGACATTTCATCTTACTTGATAAAATAGTGTATAGAATTTTTGGAAAAATGGCAAATAACATTTACCCGATGAATATACTTGTAAATCCGTCGGCCAAAGGATTTCAATATCATCACGTGTTTCTCTGTTCGGCCGGCGATTGCCGAAAATGGAAGTTTATGCTCGACGAATATACTTGTACATCCGTCGGGCAAAGTCCGCCACTATCATCACGTGTTTCTCTGTTCGGCCGGCGGTTGCCGAAACTGGAAGAATATGCCCGACGAATATTCATTTAACTTCGTCGGGTAATATATACCAGATTCAATTTACATTTATTTATTAAACACATTTTTTAAATTACTTACGAAATGAAATGGACCGATCTAACCGTCCACATTTATTGTAGGTACTCATAGATCGCCTACACGAAAAATTACCCAATTTTGAAATCCCGGGATTAGGTAACGGTGCACGACGATTCAATGGTTACACAGCGTTTCTTCACGATCGGACTGGTTGAAATCCTCAAAACATCAAAATTTTAGACGGGAGAGATCTAGGCACATAAAACCACAAAGTGAACGGTTAGATCGGTCAACTTCAATCATTTGAATACCAATAGAACCAAAACTTTGCAAAATGTATTGAAGTTTCCTTGTAGTGTTTAAACTCTTTGATGAATATGCTTGTTTTACTATTTTTAATAATTTACAAATTGAAATGGACCGATCTAACCATCCACATTTATTGTAGGTACTCATAGATCGGCTACATGTAAAATTACCCAATTTGGAAATCCCGGGAATAGATAACGGTGCGCGACGATTCAACGGTTACACAACGTTTCTTCACGATCGAACTGCTTGAAATCCTCAAAGCATCAAGATTTTTGACGGGTGAGGTCTATAGACTTAAAAGTAACCATTGAACGGTCAATTTTTTGAAATTCCATCGTTTGAATATTAATTGAACCAAAACAACGAAAAACCCAATGAAATTCACAAACTTAACAATCGAGGCATATCAGCTCCGAAAAACATGACGATAACAATCGATGGGGATTTAGGCATGTAAATCCAAAAATTGAACGGTCCCGATCTTGAAAATTCTATCGTCGGACCTGGTTTTTAGATCAGTCAAAATTCAACAACATAAAAATTTAGCCCGACGAAGGAAACTATTCGCTGGGCAATATGTAATAAGGCGTCGGGCAACCATATACACGTTGTCGGGCAACGTAATAAAATGCACACTTTTTTTCGTGAAAATTTTAAAACTTCTGCCAAATTTTCGCGAAAACTCAAACTTAGTGCGTAGATTTGCCCGACGGAATGTGTACTTCTTACCCGACGAATATTCACCGCGTTTTGTTACCCGACGAATATTCACCGCGTTTTGTTACCCGACGAATTCATTAAAAGTTGGCCCGACGTAGGTTTCGTCGGGCAAGGTTATTCAGACAGATAAATCGCGACCGACACTTCTTTTTCTTCCTTCTTCTTCATTTTCACAGTTTTCTCCTGATCGACCGCCACCTCTCTGCAACAAAACCTAGCCCTCGTCCGTGGAGGTCGCCGGCGTCCAATACCACTTCCTCCCTTTCTTGCTCTCTCTCATTCGGACTTCGCCTCTCACTCCGTTGCCCCAACTCCCTCTCTCGCCGCCGCACCTATCTCTCGCGGCGAAAATATCAAGGTCGAACTCGTTCTCCCTCTCTCTTTATTGTTATTGTGGATTAGTTATTGTTAATTTTGATTGTTTATATGTTCATTTTAGTTTGGATTGAAATTTAAATTTAAATTTGGTTTGGATATTACGAAATTGTATTGAAATTGGAATTGAAATTTGGATTGGATTTTGGTAGATTGTACATTTTTCTCAAATTTACAGATTGAGAATTTTTACTTGAATATTGTGAATTTGGATTGGATTGGAATATAGGGTTAATGTTGAAGATTTGTTGAAATTTTGATGTTTGATATACTGTTGAAGTTGGTATAATGTTATGAATTTTGCATATGATTTTTGTTATGATTTGGATATGAATTTTATGGGAATTTTGGATATGTAAATTTTATGAATTTTGGATATTTGAATTTAAAAACATTTATGTGAATTTTTGATATGGTGTAGGATATGTGAATTTTGGATATGTGAGTTTTATAAATTTTTGATATGTGAATTTTATGATTTTGGATATTATTATTGTATGTTTGGATTAATTTGTAAGTTTGATTTTATTCCCGAAATTTGGATTTAGAAATTTAGGTATAATGTTGTGAAGTTTGAGTTTAGTAATTTAGGTTTAAGTTTGTTTGGATTAATTAGTATTTTAGGTTTAATTTTGGTTTGTTTTGGTTTTATTTTAAAAAATTAAAATTTGGTGGTTTTAGTTTTTAGATACCAATTTACTAATTTTCAATAAAAAAATTTGTTTTTTTCATTTATTTATTATTCGAATTAAAAAATGTTGGTTAATTTTATATGTGGTTTTTTTTTTATTTTGTGAATTTAATATTTAATATTAAAAATGTTTGGTTTTTTTTTTTAAATTAAAAATATGTGGGTTAATTTTATATTGATTATTTTAAATTTCTTATTGTAGATGTCGCATTGCACTTTGATTACGTCTAGGACCCGTCCCCGCCTTGAGCCTGTTGTTCATGCGGCGGAGGAGGCACCCCTGCCTCGGTTGACTCAACAGCGGCGTCCGTTCAAGCACCGATCTCGGATCATCAACGACCCGGTGCGCGATCGGCTCGTCGACAACACAACAAGAAACGGGGGGAGCCCCGTACCGACCCCCAGCCCCCAAGGACGACGCCAGAGTAGACGAACCGGCGACTGTTGTCGGAGCACTCCCTAAGGGTAAGTTGATTATTTTGTTTATTTAAATAACCATTTTTATTTGTTACTAATATTATGTACGAATGTTCATCGAATTTGTAGGGAAGTTGGTGAACGTGCGCGGGATCAACCGGGGTTTGACATCCCAGCGGATTTATAGGAGAACGAATGCAAAGTTCCCGGTGGTGTACATGCCTCGCCTCCAGTCTGCGGCCGTAAAAATCCACAGCTTGGTGGTGAATGACATTGGCGCGATTCTTCGCACCAAGTCCCTGATGATAGGGGATACTGTTAGGAACCAACCCCCGGAGGAGATCACGCACTGTTGGGGAGAGTTATCGGTACGTATTTCTCCCTTTTTTTACATTAAATTTGTTTATTTTTAATTACTTTACTAACTTTAATAATTTATTGCAGATCAATTTTGAGTTCAATCTAGAGGACACCGACGTCAGTAAATACCTGATAAAGCACTGGCAGTTACGTTACGTCGGCTGGAAGTACGAGCTCCACAAGTACTAAAAAAGCTGACGTTCCCCGGTGGAAGCTCGGGCAAATCCTCCAGAGGAGTTGGACGGCCGAAACTGGTAGGGTGGTTGTGGTTGTGTGACCATTTCGTGTCCTCCACCTATGTGGTACGTACTATCCACCTAGTTAAATTATTTATTTATTTTTTATGTTATTTTCTATTTGAAAATATAATTTTTGTTTTTACTAATGAACATTGAAAATCGGTTGCCAACACATCAAACCGGGAAGCGAAGAAATTCAACCACCACGAGGGGTTGCGATCCTTATCGGCCATGCATGAGGAACAGCGCATCGCCGGGTCGATGTTCTTGGAGGTGGATGCTTGGGGGCAAGTGTTTGCTGGCCGGGGCAACTAAGAGGCTACCAATATTCACGTAAGTTTATTTTTTGCAGATTCAACATTAATTTTAATTTGATAATTATATTTCTAATTAATATTTATTCAAATTTGTAGGTGGCGATGGTGCAAGACGTCCAACAGACACAGGCTGAGCTCACGCAATAGCATCCCGACGTGCCGTTGGAGAAGCAGCTACCGAATTCCGAGAGGTCGATCGTCATTCTAGGGCGACGACTTGGTAGGCGTCCATGGAAGATCGTCTGGGGGGCGGGCGACGGGATAGTTCGGGATGTCTCTAGTCACTCTTTAATTTCTTCTTGGGGAGTCAATCCCGAGGAGATGTCGGAGCTCAAGAGAAACTTCGAGATCCTCCAGACCGAAAATGCTAAGATCAAGGCTCAAAACGCGCAGATCCAGGCCCAAAACGATCAAATCAAGACCGCCATCGCCAAGGTGCTTGACCGCTTGGGTGAGCGTGGGCTGGATGAGCTTCTGTCACAGCCTCAACACCCGACCCAACAGCCCGCCCAGGACCCCGACCACCCCAACCCGTCGCCGATTAGTTAGAATTTAATATGTAAAATGTTGCTTTAGTTTTAATTATGTAAAAACATAACATTGATTTTTATAATTTTTTTTAAATTTTCATTTGATTTGTTTTATTCTTTTAATTGTATTTTAAAAAAAAATATTTTTATTTTAATTATATATATATATATTTATTTAATTAAATAAATTATTAAGTTTTTTTAATTATTAACATTTTGCCCGACGCATAATCATTTCGTCGGGCAAAGTGATAATATCGGCCAGTGAAACGTATTCGTCGGGCAAAATTTGTTGACTTTTGGATTGCTCGACAACACATATGCGATGAATATATCCGCTGGGCAAGCTTTAAATTGCTCGACGAATTTACTGTTCTTGTCGACTAACTTCAAGCCCGACGGATGTGGCCCGACGAACGTTGCCCGACAATGAATCGCCGAGTTTAATGTTACCCGACGAATGTTGAACTTTGCTCGACAAACACTTTTTGCCGGGAAAGAATGCTTTTCTTGTAGTGTATATTGTCATCTTCTCTTCTAGCTAGTTTGATGATCACCTTATCCTAATAATATCTTCGCTATCAATGCTCCAATACGTACTAACTAAAATTTGATTAAATTCACCAACTTAATTTTGAGTAGCGGGCCAGTAAGGGGCTGGTTTGTGTGTGATTTATGCCACAGGTTGTATATAAGTTTGATTTCTTTTGGAACTAAATGAAAATTTTTATAGGGGAGGGCCGTCAGGAGAATATACACATCAGATATTAATATCGTCTTTTATAAGAATTGAACCTGAAATCTCTCACTATACAAGTGGAATGCGTAAGAATTATATTAGACCAATCGTTATCTAAGATTTAAATGAGGAGTCTTGGTGCTACTTACTACTACGGTCTATTAGTATTTATCTTCCCAAGTTATTGTGTATATATAATATGTAATTGATGCAGAAGTATTTTCAAAATTTAACCTTAAAAGAGTGAGTTCAATATTGTTCATCAATTAACATATATGCATAATTTCTAAAACCATACATCACCGTAATTTGTAATTCCAATAGACGAATAGTTAGTTGCTCACATGCGTACGAATTACACTTTGGATTCGAAAGTTATTAGTTTAATTAGGGTTTCGTCCATCAGTCAATGTTGACTAATTAGGGTTGTTTATTATAATTAATCTTCTCAAATAATTCACATTAATTTGAACCTTATTATTGATGATGACCAAGCAACGTGACAACATATATAGTTGAATATTATCAATTATATCATCCGCGTACAAGCCGTGTCCAACATGAATCATTTACCTAGATGTATTTTTATACATCAATTAAACTGAATTTAATTTCAAGTAGAAAAGTTAATTGATGCTAATTAGTTGTCTAATAAATAATAATAATAATAAGTCAATCCTCGTATGATCCGTGGTCGGCTACTAGGTGTCTTTCTTTGCATGGACTTGTCGGTTGGGCAATACGTTATTGAGATAGAGCCACACATGCCATATCATTTGGCCATTTTGTTTGAGAAACTCCTTAAAGGTTATTATCGCTTTCTTAGAGGTAGATTATGGGTAAATTGATTTTCTTATAAGTTATAAGTGCGTGGAACTTCATATTTTTTAAAACTAATTAAAATTGATAAGATTTTAATACCGTCATATATTACACTCGAATTTCTCTATGTATTATTTTCTTCCTTTATTAAAGTAATTTCTTCTTAAAAGAAATCGAAAATTTTAAGATTTGACGCTATTAATTAGAAGAGAAAAAATGAAAATTGTCACGACAATGATATAATCTTTTTTCTTTTTATTGGGTTCAAATGGTTGATGTTGGTTCTCCCTTTAGAAGGTAATTAAAGCCCAATTAGCCCGATGATCTGAATACTACTTAATTATAGTCTATAAATGGCCCTAATTAACAAGCCCAAAACGATCGTTAATTGTCTCCCCAAACTCGATTATTATTCATACCATTGTAGAAATTATTTCCCATTACAGTCTATTTAGAACACAACATAAATATATAGGCTAATAGTTAATTATTGGTGTACGTACGTAGCTCATGAACGAATATATATATATATATATATAAGATATATTATACGAAACCTAGACGTACGTACGTGGACGTGTCAGGAGAGCTTCCAAGCTTTACCCTTTTTCATACTGAATTTCTTGAGCCTCCCAAAGAACATGACAAGTATGAGGATGAACTTTCCTCCGGTGCTCCACCTTCCGGCGAGTCCGTACAGTGCTTCTTTGCAATCCTTCTGGTGATTCAGTCGACGTTCGCAACTATAGCCCATTGTGAACCCGACATTCCCATATGCACTGCAAATTGAGTGGAGCTCATGTTAATTATTAGGTTTTTGAGTTGAGAATAATATATCGCCCATATAGTGAAATATTTAAGTGTATTGAAAGACAACAATATATAGCATGTGGTCGATATTCTAGTTCCCCATTTAGTATAATATGGATAGATTATAAATTAAGTTGATATATTTTACTTTTAAAGTATAATAGTTATTGGATAATATTTGCATATAACCCTTGTTGGTATTTTCTCGTACCATCATTAAGATTTATCTAATTGTCCTTATACGTATATCATAATCCAAATCGTTCATTCTAAAAATCATTATTTCAAGATCTTCTTCTCAAACAAAATTGGAGATTGTTTAGTCATTCATATGTATCAATGATTTATAAATGACCTTGCTATGATGATTTAGGAGTTGAACGGCTCAAATATTGATATATATATATGTATAAGGATAATTCAACAAATAAAAAAAGTGATACGAGTAGGTACGTACCTCTAAGAGTGAAATGTAAATATTATCCATAATTATTATACTTGAATAATAAAAGAGAACGTCTCCAGGTAATATTTCTATCTCTCAGGTTTATTTAAAAATAATTACCCAATAAAACTTACATATACAAAATACTCACGTACCTAATTACTTCTGTGGTGATGCTGAGCAGATTAAAGTTGAGGGGGTCTTCCTTCATACTTCCCCTCTCTGTGATACAAATGAGAATGATAAAGATTGCTATGTAAGAAAGTTGTGAGAATATTAGAGACTCGACCAAAGACTTTTTTGGCTTTCCAATTCCTCTGCCAATATTTTCGGAAGCAGATTCTTCACAATCGCCAACTGTTGGAAAAAATGTCGTATATGGTGGGAGATACCTGAATTGCAATTAACAAGTAAAATAAATTGGCAACTATAAATTTAGTATATCGAACGAAACAAATCATTTTTTAAGTTAATTAAACTCTGAAATTTTGGATGAATATATATACCATGGTATAGTTGGGAAATTAATTGTCATTTCTAGGGCGAATTTTATAGTACTTAACTAGCATAAGTTTGAAATTAGTTGGAAGCACTTTGTGGTCATGGACAAACCGCATCTCGAATGGAGATTAGACTCACTCTTCGAATATGGGGACACCTCATGGTATTTACCAAAACAAACATAATGCAAGGGTCCTAATAATTGGGAATGAGCTAACGTGGATCAGCTTCGGCCATTTGGCTAATGGTGTTCAAAATAATATTGGCGTAATTAGGTACTATACGTGGTGAGGGGGCATAGTAGGGTTTGAGAATTGATGCGAAAGACCATTAGAACTTGTAATTAATCAAGGGGTGCCACGTGGTATAAAGAAGTGCCATATACTCTATTCACTTTATTCTCTTATCATACTGGAAGAATTAGAAACCCCAATTACTGAATAGTAATGCGTGTAGGGTCAAAGAACAAATGCAAATTATCCCACTTTCACACACACATATTATTGCCTAGATTGGTATTTGAGATTTTAATTATCAAGGAACCTCGTCTCCAGCAAGAATCGCTATTTTTTTTGTTAAATTTTAATTGAAGTAACTAGCAAGTTATTTTAGCAACTCGATCACTTGCTCCAGCAATACTCGTTACTTTGACAAACTATAAATATTTTAACTATTTAAATACTTTTGTAAATTTAAAATATTGTTGCCACCTAATCAATATATAAGAAATGTGATTTAGGACTTTTGTCAATTATGCGATTCCCTATCTTCCTCGATCTCTACATATATATATATATATATATATATATAGGGGACTCGTTTTCCTTTTACCAAAATGGTAACTCATCTAGCTAGGGATGAGAGAGTTTCTAACTAAATTAGGTATTTTCAAGCTAAATTGGATTTAGGAGTTGTATATATAACAACTCTGCTGCAAGATGCTCATTAAAAAACACTTAAAATTACCCAACCAACAAGGACAACCTTGAATTGGAAGTTTCATGCTCATACCAACAAAAATTAACTACGGGTAGGGTGAAAATAAGAAGGCGGGTAACCCCTAAGATAAAGCATTCAAACATCCACCTTCTTAATTAATTCCGTTAGCTTGAACTGGCTATAGGGCCAAACATATTTAGCCACTCCGGTCTTTGTCAATTTATTTATAGCATGGCCTTTGGACCAAACATATTATATATATATATATATATATAAAATTTATTATTATAGAAGACAGGAATTTAGCTAGGGAAAGTTTTTTGGTATGTTATTTGTGATCTTTTAATCAGATTCAAAGCACTACAAAATCTTTTAATCCTGGTTTTTTGTTTTTGTGAAATGTCCGCACAAAAGTTGATACTACATATACTTATCACAATACCAATTTATAACTGAAGACTAACTATCTAATTAGCGAACGATGTAAGAAGCATTTTGAAAATCATATGACGTAAAATAAGAAAATCAAAATGTGATGCATCTTAAGAAACACCTCCAAATTAAACTCGAGGAGTAAAATGAAGTTTGCCAAAAGAAAATCCACTTTTCAGTCTTTTTACCGATATTAGTAAATATACTTCAATTTGAGTTTTTTTAATGGACAATATGAGCTTTTGAGGATGCAAATTTTACATGTGACAATTACCTAGAATTTCAAGCACTAAAGGCTAATGATATGTGCATAATGTTAAAGAAGGCAATAGATATGTGGATAAAAAGTAAGAATAGGGATTCATACAAATCAAAATTGCAACCATTTTAGAGACATAAAGAGAGACTCACATCATCACCACAAAGAGCACTAGGATTGCCGGAGAGATTACGGAGAGATCAACAACAGATTCCCCAGCGTGCCGTGAATTCGTGGTTTGAAAGATGGAGGCCACAAATTTTTGATAGGCACTCAGGCCCTCCAAAGCTTCAGATCTCCACTCCATAGCACAAAATAATACAACTTGAACAACTAGGAAGCCCAACACAGTGAGGGTCAGATGAAATGAATGAAAACCAGATAACAAATGATCATTGTAGCCTAAGTGTTTATAGTTGCTCAACATGTAGTTGAACTCCTCCCTCCTTGTGATTTTCGCCAAAACCCGAATCAGAAATCGAAGGCATGGAGGATACAGTGTGTTCCCAAGAAGGATTTGAGGGATGAGAAGAAGCAAAAGGCCTGAATTGTTCTTGAATATGATCATGTTTTCGTTTGTGGGGATGAAGCCACAATTTGCAAAAGTAGAAACTGTGGTGAAAATAGAAAATGTTTGGATTTCAAGGCCTTTTGTTTCGAGTATTTTTCTTGCACCTGGAACAAGTGTTATGTACAAGGAAACTAAACTTGAACCACCAATATGAACCACTAAAAGATACCCTAAAATCACATAAAACAAAACCCTAATAGAATTGGACTTGATATCGAAATGATCGGTATCTACATCTACGTGATCATCACCGGGAGGTTTCGGGCTCACTAAATGTGAATCAGTGGCAAACCCTAGCTCAATTTGATCAAAAGAAGTCCCGTTGTTATTTACTACATCAACCCTATTATTTTCTTTGTGATCATCATGAGATTTTGGAATAATTTTCGAATTTACGATTTGAAGTTCAACCATGGAAATGAAAACCTCCCCACCCAAGAACATCAAAATGGTGAGAAAAATAAGATGGGTGTTTGAAAAGGCTTCCATTTCCACCGTTGACATGCTTGAGACGGTTGTGGCAGAGACAGAGGTGAAAACCAAGTCAAATTCCTTTGGCCGAAAGGAAGTTCTTGGCTTTGTGACCCTCAAAGCCAAATAGCCAAAGAGAGAGACGAAAACAAAATAAATAAGTTGGACATAGAAACGGTTGACATGGAAGAATAAGACACGAAATAGAGAGCGGATTAAAGCTGTACAAGATTGGCTGAAGCGCGGCGGCGGCTTGTCGGAGGAATGGCTAGGAAAACAGTCTAGTTTGTTGCCAAAAACGGTAGACTTCTTCTTCATCATCTCTCTTTGGTTAAAGAAAAATGGCATGGCCGTATTGGAACTGAGGTGGGGGGTTTATGTAGTGGAGCAACAAGTCCCGTTCTAGCCATAGTGCATGGCCACTCTTTTTTATTATTATAATTCTTAAGAATTATATGTAATAGTTTGTGTTGTAACAATAAAACAGATAATAAGGAGAATAAAACATGTGCAAATTATTTAACAGTTTGTGGGTGGGGATCAATCAATAATATATTATCTCATCAAATCAAATACAGGGACGGGAGGGATAAGATACTCTCAAGTTTAGAACTTGAGCACCATATTTTGGGACCACTATATATATGGGCAAACAAATGCATTTATACCACGGCACTAAATGTATATACGTCATTTTGGTTAACAACAATATTAGTGAATGTTCTTTTACGTATGAAATAATCGAAACTGCTTATTTTGTAAAATATTATTTTAAAATTATATCTATAAAAAGTCAACAAAATTGAAGAACATTTAGCTACTCGCCTATCATGTATCCAGCAACTTGTGGAGCTCGTACTTCCAGCCGGCGTATAGTAACTGCTAGTGCTTTATCATGTATTTATTGACGTCGGTGTCCTCCAGGTTTACCTCAAAATTGATCTGCAATAAATTATTAAAGTTCGTAAAATAATTATAAAAAATGAAATTAACGTAAAAAAAGGGAGAAACATGTACCGATAACTCTCCCCAACAGCACGTGATCTCCTCTGGGGGTTGGTTCCTAAAAGTATCCCCCATCATTAGAGACTTGGTGCGAAGAATCACGCCAATGTCATGCACCACCAGGGTGTGGATTTTTACGGGCGCTGACCGGAGGTGAGGCACGTACACCACCGAAATCTTTGCATTCGTTGTCCTGCAAATCCGCTGAGATGTCAAACCCCGGTTGATCCCGCGCATGTAACGACCCGGATCAGAAATTAAATTAATTTAAGAACGTAATTAAGGAAATGACGATTTTACCCTCGGGTTCGAAAGGATTCAGGAGTCACTTTTTGATTGGAAGTGCTTTTGGAAGTTTTTCTTGGGTCGTTGCGTAGGTCTCAAACTCACGAGTTCATAGGCAGGCGACACGCGGAAAACGGAGACCAGGTGAGAGTGTTGTGGGTCTAGAAGCTTCAGGGGCAGTTTGGTCATTTCAGAAAAGTCCAAAAGTTAGGGGGATATCTTTCTCTCTTTTCAGACTCTGCCCAGACCCGGCCCAGAACCACTTTCTCTGCTCCCTCGACCACTCTCTCTCTCTTCCCGTGCGATCACGCACAAACCTCACCTTCATCGTCCCATTTTGGGACCTATTTGAGCTAAACCAAGCCCAGTTGCAGCATCTTCTTGAGATTATGAGCCGCATTAGGCCATTTTCGAGGCAAGAGCATCGCCGTAGGTGGCGAACGGAATGAGGGATTTGTCCGAAGCTTTTCGAGGCAAGAGCATCGCCGTAGGTATGGTTTCAAAGCTTTGACTTCATATTCGAGTTCCTGGTGAAAAGTAGATGGATCTACATGTCTAGATCATGAAAAACGGTCGAGAAATGAAGAAGTTGGATGTTGGCCGGAAATGGCAATTTCCGGCGAGAATTTCCAGATTCCAGCCACCGGAGACGGCAGCTAAAATGGCAGCCCGGTCATCGTCCCTGACAAGCTTTGATGACTGGTTCGAACTGCGGTGGAAGACGTGGCATGCTAGGTGGCAGCCACGTGGAGCCACGTGGCGACTAGTCAGTAGCTGACACAATCAGCGTCCAGTTAGCAGTAAGTTGACCGTTAGGTCAACTGAAGCCGTCAGGGTTTGACGGAATATACTGACGTCATTAGCATATTCCGGCAAAAGGTAATAGTGTTATGACGGAACCCTAATACCGTTAATCTGGACGGAATATTTCGATTCCGTCAGGTTCGACGGAATATTCCGTTAGAGCGACAAAATATTCCACCGTGAACAGTACCGACGTGAGTGGGGGCACGTGGCGGCGCATGAGGGTGCGTGTTCCGGCCTTTTACCGGCGCATGGTGGCGTGTGGGGTTGTTTAACAGCCCACGGCGGTGCTTGTCTAAGGTTTTGAGACATTTCGGATCAGAATTCGGAATTTTTGAGGTCGTTGGAGCTCGTTTAGAGTCATGTTTGAGTAATCTCAGCAGTAATGGTTGACCATGGAGAGGGTTTTGACTCGGAAAGTCAAGGGAGTTGGGTTATTGGTATGTCAACGGGTTCCTTGGGGCTAGGGTTTCCTTGAGTTAGTACTTTGGATGTACTGTGAGCGGATTTGGTTTTTTGGGATTGCGTGGCATGCGTACTTCTATGTATTTTGTTACACCACGGGGTTCTCCGATGTTGGCGTTGGAGGGTAATTCTCTGCCACATTGTTGAGGTTTCTCCGACTGGCGTTGGAGGGTAATTCTTTACCAAATCGTTGAGGGGTTCTTCGATGTTGACGTTGGAGGGTAATTCTCCGCCACATCGTTGAGGTTTCTTTGAGGTATGTCATGGAGGATTCCATCATACTCTTGGGATGCTTTGAGGTATGTTATGAAGGATTCTATCTACTTTCGGGATGCTATGAGGTATGTCATGGAGGATTCCATCATACTCTCGGGATGCTATGAGGTGTGTCATGGAGGATTCCATCATACTCTTGGGATGCTATGAGGTATGTCATGGAGGATTCCATCATACTCTCCGGATGCTTAGAGGTATGTCATGGAGGATTCAGTCATACTCTCGGGATGCTTTGAGGTATGTCATGGAGGATTACATCATACACTCGGGATGCTATGAGGTATGCCATGGAGGATTCCATCATACTCTCGGGATGATTTGAGGTATGTCATGGAGGATTCCATCATAATCTCGGGATGCTTTGAGGTATGTCATGGAGAATTCTAACATACTCTCTCGATGCTATGATGTATGTTATGGAGGATTCCATCTTACGACTCGGGGTGCTCAAGATGAGCCAAAAACTCGAGGCATGACTCGGGGTGCTCAGGATGAGTCGAGATATGGAGTTACGAATCGGGGTAAGTCAGTGAGACTCAATTCAACCAAGGCGGGTACCTTCGTCATCAGGTTCAGTGAGTTGGTGTGGGCGGTGACCCAGATGGACGTGTTTGTGACGTTTCACACAAGGATGACACGTCAGTTGTCTTTTTTGATTTTGGAGGAGGTCCTCCGAGGTAGTTTGTAAACTACTGATCTGATCCTTTGTCTAACAGGTGGAAGACGGTTAACCTGTCCTTAAGGAGAGATTCTGTCGAATTTTTGGCAGAATTCTCGTAATTATTTGCAAGGGCTTAATGGTATTCTGGGAATTTCTTTAAATTTTCAGACGGGTGCAGGACTTTTCCCGGGTTCCGAGGGGTAATTCGGGAAGGGTCATGTCAACTTGGTATCAAAGCTCTAGGTTTAACTTCAAGCAGTTCGCACACTTGTGTGCAGATTATTTTAATGATTCTTTCCAGCGAGATGCCTCCGAAACGTTTGTCTAGTCAGCGGCCTAGTGCTTAGGGAGGCGGAGAGTATGGGCGAGTTAGGCCCCGCCGTTGCAGGTGAGTATACTTTGGTTTTGTAAATTATAATGCATGCATAAAGGTATATTTGTTATAATTGCTTATTACATATTGTTTTGGCAAAATTTTGAATATTATTAAATTATTACTGGACACGGGCTTTCAATAATTATTTGGAAATGATGTTTTGGGTCGTAGCATGGTTTTTGGACTCTATTTTTTTGTCGTTTTGACGTAATAGATTTTAGGTTTCGGTTGAGTCCATGATTTTGGGTGTGGACCCGAATTTGTGATTTTATTGAATTTGGGTATAGACCCGGTTTGTTCAATGAATTTGGCTTAGGCCAAGGAAGAAGGATTTCAAAACATGGATTTGAATTACTGTCCCCGAGGGTCAAGGTTTTCTCCGATGTTGACGTCGAGGGTGTTTCTCCACCAGACGTTGAATTGAGCTACGGCTCGGGATTCCATTCGGGGAGTTGTGAGTTAGGTTTATGATATTTGGTGTCCAAGTTGGTTTCATAATTTTTAAACTCCTTTGAGGAGGGTTTTCAAAGCAGGGTTGTGGACTACGAGATGTTTCATTATTTGGGTTTTCGTGGGTCCCACCGAGTGTTTTAACAAAACATGGATTTTGGTTTTCACTGAATTGTTGTCCCACATGATGAGGGGTATTTTCCCATCACGTGTTCGTCGTGGTTTTCTCCGACTAGCGTAGGAGGGATTTCTCTGCCAGATCGTTGAGGGGTTCTCCGATGTTGGCGTTCCAGGGCATTTCACCGCCAAGTCGTTGTGGCTATTTTTGCGTCGTACAAGAAACCGTTTATATTTTGAGAGACTCGGCTAGGTGGAGGGATTTCTCCGAGACAGGCGTGGAAGGGCATTTCTTCCGCCAGATCGTGGATATTTTCTAATGTTGACGTGGTAGGTAGTTCTCCGCTAGATCATTGGGGCTGACTGCACTTGGTACACGTGACCCTATCCGACACCTAATTTCGAGATCTATTCCGTTATGTGATGTCATGACTTGAGGAAATTGTAGTCATGTTGGGAGTAGGACCCGCGGTGAACCTCTCGGACTCAGAGCCTTGCTTTGAGGTAATTTCTAGGTTGAATTGTTTATGGTGCCTTCAGAATGTCTCCTGGATGTTTTTTCTCGCCTACGGTTTGTTGTCGAGTCGGGACCGAAGAAATGTGTTGAGTGCATAGGTTCAATTGGAAATTGCAGTAGGGGCCTAATTCGTGTCGGTAGCGAAGAGAGAGGACTCAGAAGCAGAAGGTTGTTTCTTTGACCTAAGTTAAGGGAATTTCGAGGATGAAATTCCTTTAAGCGGGGGAAATTGTAACGACCCGGACCAGAAATAAAATTAATTTAACAATGTAATTAAGGAAATGACAATTTTACCCTCGAGGTCGTAAGGGTTCGGGAGTCACTTTTTGACTGGCAGTACTTTTTGGAAGTTTTTCTGGGGTCATTGCGTAGGTCTCGAACTCACAAGTTCATAGACAGACAGCACGCGGAAAAAGGAGACCCGATGAGAGTGTTGTGGGTTTAGAAGCTTCAGGGGCAGTTTGGTCATTTCAGAAAAGTCCAAAATTTAGGGGGATATCTTTCTCTCTTTTCAGACTCTGCCCAAACACGGCCCAGAACCACTTTATCTCCTCCCTCGACCACTCTCTCTCTTCCCGTGCGATCACGCACAAACCTCACCTTCATTGTCCTATTTTGGGACCTATTTGAGCCAAACCAAGCCCAATTACAGCATCCTTTCGAGATTGCGAGCCGCATTAGGCCATTTTCGAGGCAAGAGCATTGCCGTAGGTGGCGGACGGAAGGGGGGATTTGTCCGAAGCTTCTCGGTCGTCTTCTGGCCACTAGGTATGGTTTCGAAGCTTTGACTTTAGATTTGAGTTCCTGGCGAAAAGTAGATGGATCTTCATGTGTAGATCGTGAAAAACGGTCGAGAAATGAAGAAGTTGGATGCTCGCCGGAAATGGCAATTTTGGACAAGAACTTCCAGATTCCTATCACCGGAGATGGCATCGACATCGGCGATCCGGTCATCGTCCCCGATGAGCTCCGAAGACTGGTTCGAACTGCGGTGGTCGACGTGGCATGCCAGGTGGTAGCCACGTGGTGCCACGTGGCGACCAGTCAGCAGCTGACTCAGCTGCCACAGGGAGCCACGTGGCGACACAGTCAGCTTCCAGTCAGCAGCTAGTTGACCGTTGGGTCAAATGACATCGTCAGGGTTTGAGGAAATATACTGACGGCATTAGCATATTCCGTCAAAAAATAACGGTGTTATGATGGAACCCTTACGCCGTTAGTTTGGACGGAATATTCCGATTCTGTCAGGTTCGACGGAATATTCTGTTAAGGCGACGAAATATTCCACCGTGCACAGTACCGACGCGCATGGGGGCGCATGGTGGCTCGTGGAGGCGCATGAGGGCGAGTGGCGTAAGGTCCAGCCTTCTACCGGTGCGTGGCTGCGCATGGGGTTGTTTCCCAGCCCACGGCGTTGCGTGTCTATGGTTTTGGAAATTCCGGATAATATTTTGGCAGTTTTGAGGCCATTGCAATTCGTTTAGAGCCCCGTTTGCGTAATCCCAGTGGTAATGGTTGACCATGGAGAGGGTTTCGGCTCGGGAGGTCAAGGGAGTTGGGTTATTTGTAGTCAAAGGGTTCCTTGAGTTGGTACTTTGGATGGACTATGAGCGGATTGGGTTTTTCGGGATTGCGTGGCATGCGTACTTCTATGTATTATGTTACACCACGGGGTTGTTCGATGTTGGCGTTCGAGGGTAATTCTCCGCCACATCGTTGAGGTTTCTCCGACTGGTGTTGGAGGGTAATTCTACACCAGATCGTTGAGGGGTTCTCCGATGTTGGCGTTGGAGGGTAATTCTCCGCCACATCGTTGAGGTTTCTTTGAGGTATGTCATGGAGGATTCCATCATACTCTTGGGATGCTTTGAGGTATGCCATTGAGGATTCCATCATACTCTCGGGACGCTATGAGGTATGTAATGGAGGATTCCATCATACTCTCGGGATGCTTTGAGGTATGTCATGGAAGATTCCATCATACTCTCGGGATGCTTTGAGGTATGTCATGGAGGATTCCATCATACACTCGATATGCTATGAGGTATGTCGTGGAGGATTCCATCATACTCTCGGGATGCTTTGAGGTAATTCATGGAGGATTCCATCATACTATCGGGATGCTTTGAGGTATTTTATCGAGAATTCCATCATACTCTCGGGATGATATGAGGTATGTTATGGATGATTCCATCTTATTACCTAGGGTACTTAGGATGAGCCGGGAACTCGAGGTACGACTCGGGGTGCTCAGGATAAGCCGGGATATCGAGTTACGACTCGGGATAAGTTAGTGAGACTGAATTCAACCAAGTGTGGTACCTTCGTCGTCAGGGTCAGTGGGTTGGTGTGGGCGGTGACCTAGATTGACTTGTTTGTGACGTTTCACATGAGGATGACATGTCAGTTGTCTTGTTTGATTGCAGAGGAGGTCATCCGAGGTAGTTTGTGAACTACTGATCTGATCCTTCGTTTGACAGGTGGAAGACGGTTAACTAGTCCTTAAGGGGAGATTCTGCCAGATTTTTGGCAGAATTCTCATAATTATTTGGAAGGGCTTAAGGGTATTCTGGGAATTTATTTAAATTTTCAGATGGGAACATGGCTTTACCTGCGTTCCTGGGGGTTCGGGAAGGGTCCTGTCAGTGCACGTTCACCAACTTCCCTGCAAATTCGATGAACATTCTTAGATAATATGAGTAACAAATAAAAACGGTTGTTTAAATAAACAAGATCATTAGGCAGACGGTT
Source organism: Oemleria cerasiformis (assembly GCA_037349345.1). Lineage (NCBI taxonomy): Eukaryota > Viridiplantae > Streptophyta > Magnoliopsida > Rosales > Rosaceae > Oemleria > Oemleria cerasiformis. Next base: position 9,503,172 of record JAZGTL010000010.1, read on the forward strand.
GTCTTCAGGGAGCATTCGGATGATGATGTCCATCATGTGATCAAAATGCTTGTTCGTTTGATTATACTCAACTTTCATGTGCATCAACTCCACAACTGCCCCTAGAATCGAAAAGTATTTACAACTGGGGTACAATTCGCATTGAGCTTCTTTCAACAATCTCTCGTAATGGAGCTCAGAGTCATCGTCCATATAATCCGACGCGGGAGGAAAAGTATCGGTTAATAACTCAACAACTTGATCATTATCACATCGCCCATCCAAAGCACTTTCATCCCGATGGGACCCGGGAACTGAAGATGTCGATGCGGAAAATATTTCTTCACCGTGATAGATCCAATTAGTGTAGTTGTGTACTATCCTATTCCATTCCAGATGAGTTTGGACCTCATTCAACGGCATCCAACTGTAGTTGTTACATTTATGGCACGAACACCTGATATGTAAGGACCCTTCCCGAATTTTGCCTCGAAACAACAAAAAGCCCTTATCCCGTATGACAGCTCTTTTTTCCTCAAAATTTAATACCAAGAATATCCTTTATCCTTAAATATATTAAATAAACCTTACAGGATTTCCGACAAAACCTCTCTGTACTTACTGATCACACCTACCTGTCAGACGCATGATAGTTTACAGGTCACCGCTAAAACCCCGGAATAGTGGTGGTCCAAAAAGGTACCACGCTCTGACATCAAATGTCAGTAGGTCAGACACTGCTGAAACCTCTACTGTAATAACACAAAACAGCTGGCTCGTCAATCTAGGTCACCTCCCACACCATCCCATTGACCTGAATGACGAAGGAACAAGACATGGTTGAATTGAGTCTCACTTACTTGCCCCGAGTCGAACTCGATATCCCTGCTTCTCCAGAGCATCCTGAGTGTTAACTCTATATCCTGGCTCATCCTGAGCCCCCGAGTGGTAACCCGATATCCCTGCTTGTCCTGAGCTAACTTAGACCTCAACGATATGGCAGAGAAACATCCCTCGAACGCCAACATTGGAGAACCCCTCGACGATCTGGCGGAGACATACCCTCTAACGCCAATCGGAGATCCCTCAACAATGTAGCGGAGAAAAATACCCTCCACGCCAATCATCGGAGAATCCCATGGTATAACCCAATACCTAAAAGTATGCATACCCATGCAATCCCGAAACCCTAGTTCGTTCACAGCGCGAATAAAATACCAAATCATGGACGATCTAGCCCCAAGGAACTCTTGACACAATATTGACGCAACTACCTTGACCTCCTGATCTCAAAACCCACTCCATGGTCAACCGTTACCGCTGGGATTGCCCAACCGAGGCTCTAAACGAACTCCTATGGCCTCAAAACTATCAAAATCCAGTCTGGAACGTCCCAAAACCCTAGCCACGCATCGTCGTGACCCCGGAATCGGCTCCACGTGCCACGAGCCGACTACGCGCCCCCACGCGATGGCACTATTCACGGTGGAATATTTCATCAACCTGACGGAATATTCTATCAACCCTGACAAAATATTTCGTTAATCCTGACAGAATCTACTGACGAAATCGAAATATTCCGTCAACCCTGATGGTGTTAGGGTTTCGTCCACTGCCGTTAACCTGTAACGGAATATGCTAATGCCGTCAGCATATTCCGTCAACTCTTAACGGCATCAGTTGACTCAACGGTCAACTGACGGTTGACGTCATCAACCGCCGGCCGAACTAGTCGCCGGAGGTCACCGGAGAAGATGACTGGACCGCCGTCTGCCGTCATCGTTGTCGTCGGAGTCTCGTCGGTGACTCGCCGGAGAAGACAGTTGCACCGCCGTGCCACCGCCGTCACTGTCGTTGTAAACTAGAATTCTCGCCGGAAATTGCCATTTTCGGTGAGCTTCCAACTCCTTCATTTCTTGACCTATTTTCACGATCCGCATATGTAAATTCATCTACTTTTCACCAGGATTCCGAATATGAGATAAAATTTCTGAGATCGTACCTGGTTTGGTTGAAAAAAGGTCGAGAAGTTTCGTTCCACCTCCCCCCTCCGTCCGTCGTTTACGGCAGTGCTCCCACCTTGATGGTGACCCCAAATGCTCGTGGAGTCGCGAGGAAGACCTTCCCTACCTTGGTTTCGGTCGAATCGAACCGTAATCAGTCCGATGAGGGTGGGGGTTTCAGTGTTCACATAGAGGGGGTCGGGCAGGAGAGAGAGAGAGAGAGAGAGAGAGAGAGAGAGAGAGAGAGAGAGAGAGAGAGAAAAAGGCACTAACCAACCCCCCCCCCCCCCCCCCCCCCCCCGAAGAGAGAGAAAAAGATCTAATTTATAGTTTAAACTTTTCCAAATTACCAAACTGCCCCTGAAGCTTCTAGACCCGTAACAATCTCATCGGGTCTCCGTTTTTTGCGAGTCGCCTGTCTACGAACTCGTGAGTTCGAGACCTACGCAACGACCCAAGCAAAATTCCCAAAAGTACTGCCAATAAAAAAAGGACTCCCGAATCCGTCTAAAACTGAGGCTAAAATCATCAAATTCTCAAATTAATTTAATTTCTGGTCCGGGTCGTTACATGATACGTATTTCGTCAATGCAATGACTACGTGCAAATGCAATGACTACGTGCAAAGGCAATGAAGTTGTCGATCCCATCCAAATACTGATAAGAAGATCTATCCAACATTTGTATGCAACCTCTGTCCATTCTACTTGCTTTCACAACATAGAGTCAACGTAAGTAATTGAGTTAATATTGTCCTGTAATTAGAACAAATTAAAATCAAAAGCAGCTCGTCTCCTTATGCCTCCGGTGATTTGGCCCTATCCCATTCGAGAGTGCACGTTATGTGCTGTGTAGTTTGCGACCTACGAGGCTAAGTTACGATCGAGGGAAATTTCGGCAGCACCTTCATACAGTTCCCCAAATGCACGACGTAGATATTATAAACAAATATCTATTATGCATTCGGAGAACATTGAGGGGATACAAACCGAATTTCCCACAATCGAAACCTAACCTCGTAGACCGCCAACTACACAAAATATAGTTGCGCACCCCCAAACTGTCTGAATAAATGGACAATTAAATAGTCAGTCAATCAACCCGATTCACTGACTCTCAAACGGGTCTAAGGTTTTTCATTGAATTTCATTGTACGAAGTTAATCAACTCGATTAACTTCGCATAAACGGTTATAAAAGATGAACATATTTTACTCCGTCAGAACTACATAAAGCGCTTTATAAAAAATATCACAACAAATTCACAAATTCAAATATATTAATTATGCATAAAACAGAGTTTATAATTTTCTAATTTCCGTACATAATTTCTATTTTCCTAACATATTTTGTAATTTGCAAACATATTTTCTAATTTCAATAATTTCATTACATATTTTTTATTTTCCTATTTTCCTAAAATATTTTCTATTTTCCTAATTTCCTAACATATTTTCTATTTCCCTAATTTCATAACATATTTTCTATGTTCATATTTTCCTAACATATTTTCTAATATCCTAAACATTCTAAACAATTTCTAATTTCCTAACATATTTTCTATTTTCTAATTTCCTAACATATTTTCTATTTTCTAATTTCCTAACATATTTTCTAATTTCAATAATTTTATTACATATTTTTTATTTTCCTAAAATATTTTTTAATTTCCTAATTTCCTAACATATTTTCTATTTCCCTATTTTCCTAACTTATTTTCTAATTTCCTAACATATTTTCTAATTTCAATAATTTCATTACATATTTTTTATTTTCCTAAAATATTTTCTAATTTCCTAACATATTTTCTATTTCCCTAATTTCATAACATATTTTCTATTTTCATATTTTCCTAACAAATTCTCTAATTTCTAATTTCCACAAATTCTAAACAATTTCTACACATTTTTCACAATAAATACACAATTTCCTAACATAATTATATCCAAAATTCTTAACAAAATTAAATTGAGAGGCAAACACACATAAATTTTTAGAAGTATTCCTTCAAATCAACCTCAAATTTCCTAAAACACAAAACATAATTCATTTCCAATCAAAAATAAAAATTTCAAAGCTAAAAAAATTAAATTTCTCAAACCTTCAAAATTGATATTGGTGATTGAGAGAGAAAGGGATTTGATTGGTAGTGAAAATGGTGATGAGTTGATGATTGTAGCTAGAGAGAGAGAGTGAGTGAGTGAGTGAGTGAGTGAGTGAGAGAAAGAGAGAGAGAGAGAGACTGCGAGTCTCTGTTGAAGCAGAGAGGAAGAAGAAGAAAAGAGCGTCTGAGTTATTTAGTGTGTTTAGACTTTTGCCCGACGAAGACTATTCGTAGGGCAAAATTTAATGATTCATCGAGCAACATTTAGTCAATGACAAGTGTTATCCGACGACCAATAGTCGTCGTTAGAGATAATCTTTCCCGACGGATTGAACTAATCGTCAGGCTAACACTCCCTGTTTTACGCGCCAACAACTTATTTTTCCGCCAACAACTTGTTTTTCCGCCAACACCTTACCCGGCGAGCCTTCAGTTTTGTCCGGCAACATCTATTTATGCAACGAAAACTACTTCGTCGGGCAAAATCTTGTCGGGCAACCACGATTTTCTTATAGTGTACATTCATTCAGTTAATATATATGAAAGACTAAGATTTCTCCACTTTAAATAAGTGTTGACAGTTGATACGGTAAGAATTCCTGATAAAATTAAAAATACAAAATTGTGAGCCTTGAGTGACCACAAAGCCCTATGTCTTCAATTTTTAAATAAAACTTTATGAATTTAGCCCATCCAACTTTGAGTTTCTAGATCCGTCCCTAGTTGATACTGTAGGAGTTCCCATAAAATTAAAAAAACAAAAGCGTGAGCCTTGAGTGGTCACAAATTTATTGAATGATGAGTTTTGGTACAAACACTACAAGAAAAGTAGGCTTACCCGACGAAACATATTCGTCGAGCAAAGTTCAATATTCATCGGGCAACATTAAACCCAGCGACCCTTCGTCAGGCCACCGCCCTTGCGCTTGAGGTTAGTCGACGACAACAATAAGTTCGTCGAGCAATTTAAAGCTTGTCCGGTGGATCCATTCGTCGCATATGATTTGTTGAGCAATCCAAAAGTCAACATCTTTTACTCGACAACCTCGTTTCGCCCGGCAAAGTAATATCTTTGCCCGACGAACTCGTTTCGCTAGGCAAAGATATTACTTTGCCCGACGAAAGTGCTTGTTCGTCGGGCAAAAGCTTAATATTAATTTTTTTTTAAAATAATTTATTTAATTAAATAAATATATATATATATATAATTAAAATTAAAAAAATTTATAAAATGATAAAATTAAAATAATAAAACGAATCAAATGAAAATAAAATTTTTTTTATAAAAATTAATGTTATGTTTTTACATAATTAAAACTAAAGCAATGTTTTACATATTAAGTTCTAACTACTCGGCAATGGGTCGGGGTGGTCGAGGTCCTGGGCGGGCTGTTGGGCTGGGGGCTGAGGCTGTGACAGAAGCTCATCAAACGCACGCTCACCCAAGCGGTCAAGCACCTTGGCGAGGGCGGTCTTGATTTGATCGTTTTGAGCCTAGATCTGTGCGTTTTGGGCTTTGATCTCAGCGTTTTCGGCCTGGAGGATCTCGAAGTTTCTCTTGAGCTCCGACATCTCCTCGGGATTGGCTCCTCGAGAAGAACTCAAAGAGCGATTGGAGACATCCCGAACTATCTCGTCGCCCGCCCCCAGGACGATCTTCCCTAGTTGCCCCAGCCAGCGTACATTTGCCTCCAGGCATCCACCTCCGGGAACATCGACTCGGCGATGCGCCGATCCTCCTACCTGGCAGATAAGGATCACGACCCCCCGTAGTGGTTGAATTTCTTCACTCTTCGGTTTGATGTGTTGGCAACCGATTTTCGCTGTTAATTAGTAAAAACAAAAATTATATTTTCAAATGGAAAATAACATAAAAAATAAATAAATAATATGAAATGCATGGCCATGCCACTAATTATTATGCATGCCATAGCTCATCAAATCAAATACAGGGACGGGAGGGATAAGATACTCTCAAGTTTAGAACTTGAGCACCATATTTTGGGACCACTATATATATGGGCAAACAAATGCATTTATACCGCGGCACTAAATGTATATACGTCATTTTTGTTAACAATATTAGTGAATGTTCTTTTAAGTATGGAATAATCGAAACAGCTTATGTTGTAAATATTATTTTAAAATTATATATGTAAAAAGTCCACAAAATTGAAGAACATTTAGCTACTTAACCGTTTTGGTGACAATTAAATCCCTTATAGTAAATTATACATTCATTCTAATATATTTGAAAGATTAAAATTTCTCCAATTTAAATAAGTGTTGACGGTTGATCGGTAGGAATTCCTTATAAAATTAAAAAAACAAAATTGTGAGCCTTGAGTGACCACAAAGCCCTATTTCTTTAATTTTTAAATAAAATTTTATGAATTTAACCCATCCAATATTGAGTTTTTAGATTCGTCCCTGGTTGATACGGTAGGAGTTCCCATAAAATTAAAAAAACAAAAGTTTGAGCCTTGAGTGGTCACAAATTTAATGAATGATGGGTTTTGGTACAAATGTCCTACACATTGATAACTAGGGTTGATGAAGGCTTGTCACAAAGTATTGGAAGGGATGTTTGATGAATTTAGCCCCCTAATTTTGAGTTTCTGGATCCATCCTTAGTTGATAGGTTAAGAGTTCCCCGTAAAATTAGAAAAACAAAAGCATGAGACTTGAGTGGTCACAAATCAATGCATGGTCCGGTTTTGGTACAAATGTCCTACACAATGATAAGAAGGGTTGATGGAGGGTTGTCACAAAGCATTGCAAGGGATGTTTGGGTCGATGATTACTGATATAATTGATGGTGACTCAGCATGATTTGAATTCCATAAATTTGCAAGTTGGCTCCCCCACTTTATGCATGCACACTCAGGTGGGCACGCGGTCACATGATTTCCTTTCTTCATTCTTATTTATTTATTCATTTTAATTTAATATTATACAGCAGAAAATATATATTATTGGCCGGAGTTCACAATTCCTGATGAGTTAATTAAGCTCTAGGTCACAGAAAAAGTAGGTTATTGGGCTTGCTTTCAATTTTGTCATGTATGAGCGCAATTTATCATGTTTGCATTCAATAGTCAATGGGTATATTCTAAGATGTATAGATTTTGTCTTAATTTTTTGTTTTTATTAATAGTTGTTAAGAGGATGATTCAACTGTAAATTATTGTTTGACAAAAAACAAAATATCCTATAAATTATTGAGTGTTATTATATACATGAACATATAAATTGACCATATTTTTTTTCGAAAAGTTATATACACCAGAACTTCTTACCATATTAAGAAAGTTAGAGATAAGGTCTGTTGATGATCATAATACACCGAGCCGAATCTATTAAATATTTAATAGCTGACAAAATTCCATCGGGATCCACAAAAGCTGAACCCTAGAGACCCACCAAGTGGATCCCTGTCAGTCCAGACTTGCAAGAGTTACTCTAAGCCCAAGCTCAAGCAACAAAGCAATGTTGGGCTACGTGGCTAGCTGACCTACTCGACTAGGCGGTCCACACAGTTGACTCGCTAATAGAGCTGTTGACATGACCCTTCCCGAATTTCGTCTCGAAATTTGCGAAAAACCCTACTCCCGTCTGATAGCCTTTAACCACAAAATTTAATACCTGGAATACCCTTATTCTTGGAAACATCAAATGAACTGTACAGGGGTTCCAACAGAACTTCCTCTGTACTTGGACCTACCTGCCAGACGAAGGATAGACCAATAGTTCACAAACTACCTTGGAGGGCCTCCTCCACAATCAAACAAGACAACTGACGTGTCACCCTCGTGTGAACCGTCAACAACACGTCAATCTGGGTCACCGCCCACACCACCCACTGACCCTGATGACGAAAGTACCCTTGCCACAATTCAGGCATTAGTCATATTTTGTGATCGTAAGCATCGTACGTATACCGAAAGGTTCTTTGGCTATTCAATGTTCAAGACTTGGTTGAATTGAGTCTCACAGACCTTACCCCGAGCCATAACTCAATATCCCATCTCAGCTCGAGCCGTAGCTCAATATCCCAACTCATCTTGAGCCGTAGCTCAATATCCTGGTTTATCCCAAGCCGTAGCTCAATAACTCGGCTCATCCCAAGAGTATGATGGAATCTTCCATATCATACCTCAGATCATTAATCAGGGTCAAAACCCAAATCATAATCCCGGACTAAAACCCTAAAATAAATTCATAAGCTTCGAGAGATGCGTAGTAAGATATTGGATAAATCCCTTTAAACCTTAAGCTTAATTTATGAGCCTCAAAAGGGTGCTAATATATATTCCCACCACGGACAATCTGTGGTATGACTTGATACATAGAAGTACGCATGCCAGGCAATCCTGGAAACTCAGTCCGTTCACAGTACATCCAAAGTACCAAACTCAAGAAAGCCCAAGCCCCAAGGAACCCTTTGACATACCAATAACCCAGCTCCCTTGACCCCCCGAGCCAAAACCCGCTCTATGGTCATCCATTACCGCTGGGATTACTCAAACGGGGCTCTAAACAGACTCCAACGATCTCATAACCGCCAAAATCCGATCCGAAATGTTCTGAAATCCTAGACATGCGCCACCGTAGGCCGGGAAACAGCCCTACGCTCTACCAAGTGTCGGTAGAAGACCGAACCATGCACCATGCGCCCCTAAGCACCGCCACGTGCCCCCATGCACCACCACACGCCCCCACATGCCCCCACACGCGTTTATACTATCACGACGGAATATTTCGTCGCTCTGACGGAATATTCTGTCGAACCTGACAGAATATCCTAACAGAATCAGAATCTTCCGTCGAAACTAACGGCGTTAGGGTTCCATTATAACACTATTACCTTTTGTCGGAATATGCTAACGCCATCAGCATATTCCATCAAACCCTGAAGGCGTTGGTTGACCCAACGGTCAACTAACTACTAACTGGACCGCTGATTGTGTTTCCACGTGGCTCCACGTGGCAGCTGAGTCAGCTGCTGGTTGGTCGCCACGTGGCTCCATGTTGCAGCTGAGTCAGCTGCTGGCTGGTCGCCACGTGGCTCCATGTGGCACCACATGGCTGCCAGTGGCATGCCACGTCAGTTCGAACCAATCATCGGAGTTCGTCGGGGACGATGACCGGACCACTGATGTCGCTGGTAGTCAGAATCTTGGATCACTGGCCAGAAGCTCAAGCTTCCCAGATTCCTCCAAACTCCATCATTTTTCATGATCCACACGTGCAAATTCATCTACTCCTTAGCAGGAGTCCCAATCCAAGCTTAGTATTGAGAAATCTTACCTGGTTCGATCAGAATCTGGTCGAGAATTTTTGGTCCACTTCTCCTTTTCGATCCGCCGTCTACGACGACGCTCCCACCTCGAAAATGACACCAAACTGCTTGTGGAGTCGAGGGAAAGACTTCCACGACCTTGGTTTTGGTCGAATCGACCCCAAAATGGGACGACGAAGGTGATAGTGGTGCGGTGATAGCACGAGAGGAGAGAGATACCGAGGGAGATGAGAGAGAGAGTCTGAGCCGTGTCTAAGCAGAGTCTCCGAAGAGAAAGAAAAATGTCCCCCAAATTTTGGACTTCTCATAAATGTCCAAACTACCCCTTAAGCTTCTAGACCCACAACGCTCTCATCGTGTTTCCATTTTCCACATGTCGGATGCCTACGAATTCGTGAGTTCAAGACCTACGCAATGACCTAAGAAAAACTTCCAAAAGTACATCAAGACAAAACGTGACTCCAAAACCCCTTTGGAATCGAGGGTAAAATTGTCATTTTCTTAATTAAATTCTCATATTCTTTAATTTCTAGTTCGGATCATTACAATTTTCAACCCTTAAAGGAATTTCGACACCGAAATTTCCTTAACTCAGGTCAAAGAACCAACCTCCTGTTTTCGAGTCCTCTCGCATCACCACCGACGCGAACTGGGCTTGAGTTGCGTTTCCCAATTGAATCTATGCACGATGCACATTACTTTATTCCCATCTTGGTAACAAATCGTAGGTGAGAAAAACATCCATGAGACATCCTTAAGGCACCAGAATGCTCAATACCCAAGGTCGTTCAACTCAGAAATCTCCCCTTTTTACCTTATGTGGACGATACCTCAAGACAAAGGTCTAAACTCGAAAGGTCCACCTCGGGCCCCTCACATGACCAAATGTACCTCCATTCATGATGTCAGATAGGTACACGTGCACCTGAAGGAATCGTGAAATCATGCAGATCCCTATACTAAATATATTCAGCCTCAACGATCTGGCGGAGAAATACCTTGTAACGCCAGTATCGGAGAAATCCCTCCACATATCCGAGTATCTCAAAATATGCGGACCCCTGTACTACGCATAGATAGCCTCAATGATGTGGCGGAGAAATACCCTGCATCGCTAGCATTAGAGGAATCCCTCCATATATCCGAGTATTTCAAAATATGATGATGTACTATGCATAGACAGCCTCAACGATGTGGCGGAGAAATACCCTGCAATGCCAGCATCAAAGAAATCCCTCCACATATCCAAGTATCTCAAAATATGTGGGGCTATGTACTATGCATAGACAGCCTCAACGATGTGGTGGAGAAATACCCTACAATGCCAACATCAGAGAAATCCTTACACATACCCGAGTATCTCAAAATATGTGGACCACTGTACTATGCATAGACAGCCTCAACAACCTGGTGGAGAAATACCCCTCGACAGCAGCGTTAGAAAACCCTCAACGATCTGGCGGAGAAAGACCCTCGATGCCAGCATCGGAGAAAACCTTGACCCTCGGGGACAGTGATTTAGTGAAAACTAAAATCCATGTTTGAAATCCTTGTTTCTTGGCCTAAGCCAAGTTCATTGAAAAACCAGGTTTATACCCAAATTCAATAAAATTACAATTCTGGGTCTAAACCTAAAAATCATGGACTCAACCGAAACCCAAAATCTATAGTCAAAACGACATGAAAGCATAGTTCAAAAACCAGGCCACAGCCCAAAACATCATTCCCGTGTCCAGCAAATTCTAAATTCCAGAAATTTGCCAAAAACAATACTTAACAAGAAATTATTTAAAATATACATTTATGCATCCATGACAATTTACAAACCAAAGTCCACTCACCTGCAACGGCGGCGCCTACCTCGCCCGTGCTTATCATGACTCCCAATCTCGGTAGTACTTCTTATTCCATAACATACTAACAATTGCCCGACCCAACGGATCCAGGGTCTGCCCAAATTAGCTCAACCACGGAATCCTAGCACTTCATATTCACTATGCACTCTCTGTCTTCCTCAGTACTAGGTAGCTGATGAGATAAACGTCTCGGAGGCATCTCGCTGACAAGAACCACCAAAATAATTTGCACACAAGTGTGCAGTCTGTAGGAAGTTAAACCTAGAGCTCTTATACAAATTAACAGGACCCTTCTCGAATTTTATCTCGAAATCCGTGAAAAGCCCTGCTTCCGTCTGACAGCCCTTAACCACAAAAGTTAATACCTGAAATACCGTTAATCTTTGGAGACATAAAATAAACTTTACAGGGGTTCCAACATAACCTCCTCTGTACCTAGACCTTGACATGACCCTTCCCAAATTTCCCCTCGAAACCTGGGAAAAACCCTGCTCCCGTTCGACAACTTAAAGAAATTTCCAGAATACCCTTAAGCCCTTGCAAATAATTATGAGAATTCTGCCAAAAAATCCAAAAGAATCTCCCCTTAAGGACTGGTTAACCTTCTTCCACCTATCAGACGAAGGATCAGATAACACTCCAAATTCCAACAACACCAACCATCCAACGATGTAACCACAATTTTACAATCAGTCCCAAAAGACTTATCAGAGCATCTAGGTAGGATAAGTATTTACAGAAATAAATATCCTACTCGAAAGTCTAGGTAAACGCGCAGCTGAAAATCTAATGCCTAGACATGTGGATATGCCCACGTCAACTCAATGGCCTGGACGGGATTTAAAACACGAAAATTATAAGTGGACAAACATAATCATTTAATTTCCGAGGAAAACATACATTTTTCCCCCTCCACGAGTAAAACCATGCATGCATAACATAAAATTACTTTTTATATAAATATAATATATAGATAATCCGAAAACCAACCGAAAATCCAACTTTGGTTAAAACACTTGGTGGGACCCACGAAAATCCGTATAATGAAAATATATCGTGGCCCACAACCCTGCTTTGAAAACCCTCCTCAAAGGAATTTAAAATCATGTCAACCGATCTGGACACAAAATATATCAAAACATATCTCATTGCTCCCTGAACAATATCTTGAGCCGTAGCACGATACCCTCCACACACCCGATATACCTCGAGTTGTGCATAAACATGTACTACGCGTAGATAGCCTCAACGACCTGGTGGAGAAAATACCCCTCGACACCACCGTCGGAGAACCCTCAACGATCTGATGGAGAAAGACCCTGGACACCAGTCGGAGAAAACCTTGAACCTCGGGGATAATAATTCAGTGAAAACCAAAATCCGTGTTTTGAATCCTTATTTCCTGGCCTAAGCCATATTCATTGAAAAATCGGGTTTATGTTCAAATCCAAATAAATCACCAATCCGGGTTTAAACCCAAAATCATGGACTCGACCGAAATCCAAAATCAATCAAGTCATACCATATAAAACCCGAATCCATAAAACCAGGCCACATCCCAAACGTGATTTCCAAATAATTATTGAAAGTCCGTGTCCAGTAATAATTTTGTCAAAACAATACATAATGAGAAATTATATCAAATATACCTTTATACATGCATTATACTTTACAAAACCAAAGTCCACTCACCACACGTCCGAAAAAGCTCAATCCCGAGTCGTACGTTCCTTCGAAGTTCCCGGAGCAGTATCGCCTTTCAAAAGTAACAACCAGGATTACCAACAATAATTAAAACCCTACATTCAGAATACCTAAACCCCAGGAGGTCTGCTCGCGTCCCACTTAAAATGCAGCCACCTCGAGTGCCCAAAACTACCCCTAAAAAATGTCCGATTAACTTGAAGCATGCGCCAAAAGGTCTAAAATGTCGAAACCTTATTGCCACGCACCGCCATGACCCAAAGACCGATCCCACGCTCAGCTACGTGCTAGTGGAAGGCCATACCACACGTCGCCATGTACCTGCTACAGTACCTCACGAGCTGCTATAGTGTCCCACGCGCTGCTACAGTGTCCCACGCGCCTGTTGACTCGGTGCTGACTCGACGCTGACTCAGCCACCACGTGGCTGCCAGGTGGCCTCCAAGTGGTTGCCAGGTGGCATGCCACTTCAGCCCCCCCTTTGACCGAACCGGTGGTCGGAGTGTCGCCGGAGATTCGCTGGAGAAGACGACTGATCCGTCGTACACCTCCGTCTACCGTCGACGGAAAACTCCATTTCCGGCCGACCTTGAATTTTTCCTAACTTTCTCCAATGTTAACCCCTTTTCACAAATTTTTAGTCTAAATCCATATACTCGAACCCAGGAACTCAAAAAATGTAGTCTAAACACGAAACCCATACCTCTGTTGGCTGGAAAATTGATCGAAAGTTTCAATTTTTTCTTTCCTCTGTTTGGTGTCTCCCGCGGCTGCTTCCTGCGACGGTTGGTACGTTCTTGATCGCGGGAAGAAGGAGAGTCCGATGAGTGGAACCAAAATGGACGAGGCTGCCTTGAATCGAAGTTCAAATTCTTGGGTTTTTGGGTTCGGTCGTACGTGTAACGACCCGGACCAGAAATTAAATTATTTTGAGAATTGGACAATTTTACCCTCAGTTTTGGATGGGTTCGGGAGTCACTTTTTGACTGGTAAAACTTTTGGGGATTTTTCTTGGGTTGTTGCGTAGGTCTCGAACTCACGAGTTCGTAGACAGGCGGCACGCTGAAAACGGAGATCCGATGTGTTCGTTCCGGGTCTAGAAGCTGCAGGGGCAGTTTGGTAATTTTGGAAATGTTGGAATTATATAACAGATATTTTCTCTCTCCTCGGGAGATTGGTCGATGCAGTCTCGGCCCTATCCGAGCCCTCCCCGTGCGAACACCGAAGGCCATATTCATCGGAGGGGTTTCGGTCCGATTCGAACAAAACCGAGGTTGGGAGGACTTTCCCCGCGACCCCACGAGTCTTTTGGTGTGATTATCGGAGTGGGAGCACCCCCGTGGGCGACGGACGGAGGAGGGAGGTTCACCGAACCTTCTCGGCCGTTTTCCGGCCAAACCAGGTATGATCTCGGAACTTTGACCTCATATTTGGATTCCTGGTGAAAAGTAGATGAATTTACATGTGTAGATCGTGAAAAATGGTTAAGAAATGAGGAAGTTAGAAAACCTTGAAAATCGGCCGGAAATGGCAGTTTCCGGCGAACCAGACGGCGGCGGAGGTGGCGGTCCGGTCATCTTCTCCGGCCTGCCTCCGGCGACGGCGAGGGCCGTCCGGTCATCTTCTCCGGTGAGTCACCGGTAACCGGCCGAGTCGAGTGAACCGGCCGAGTCGAGTGAACCGGTCGAGTCGAGTGAACCGGTCGAGTTGGACCGGGTCAGGTCGAGCCGGGCCGGGTTGGACCGGTCCAGGCGCGTGAAAACTGTAGCAGGCGCGTGACCGGCGCGTGGCAGCGCGTGGGCGCGTGTTCTGACCTTCTGGTGGCGCGTGGCGGCGCGTGGGACTGTTCCCGAAGTCACGGCGGCGCGTGACCAAAGTTTTGGGACGTTCCGAATCAGATTTTGTTGGTTTCGAGGCCATAGGAGTTCATTTAGAGCTCGTTTGGGCAATCCCAGCGGTAGGGATTGACCGTGGAGAGGGTTTTGAGTTTGGAAAGTCAAGGTAGTTGGGTCATTATGGTGTATGTGTTCTAAGGCTAGAGCGTACATGAATTTTGGGTTGGATGGTGATGGTAAGCGGACTTTGAGTTATAAATTGTAATGTATGTATAATTATCTTCGATTTAATTACTGTTGTGTATGGTGGTATTTACAAATTGTAACGCATGTATTAATATCCTCGATATGTAAATATTGTTGTGTATGGATGCAATGGTTGTTGGATTCGATTTTGATAGTGTTTTGACGTGGTGATTATTTGGGTCTATGATTTTGAGTTGAAACCGTACTTGTGGCTATAAAATAATCGATTTTGGATCCAATATTGATTTGAGGGAGGCCAGGATCTGGGCTAGGATCCGCTGAGGCGGTGAACCCGGTGAACCTCCGAAATAAATAATACTGATTTGAGGGAGGCCAGGATCTGGGCTAGGATCCGCTGAGGCGGTGAACCCGGTGAACCTCCGAGATAAATATTGATTTGAGGGAGGCCAGGATCTGGGCTAGGATCCGCTGAGACGGTGAACCCGGTGAACCTCCAAAATAAACAATACCGATTTGAGGGGGCTAGGATCCGGGCTAGGATCCGCTGAGACGGTGAACCCGGTGAACCTCCAATATAAAAGGTGAATTTGCAGAGATTGTGGTAGAGCCCAAGTAGTACATATTCTAGCACACCCCAAGGGATACCCTGGTGGCTAGGAATATGATAGCCGAGAGATATACCGGCTGATGATACGATATGATAGCCGAGGATATATCCGGCTCTAATATGAACCAGACGACAATTGTTATGGGCCTAATCAACATATAAAAATACGTCGTCATCCGGGTCAGTGGGTTGGTGTGGGCGGTGACTCAGATGGACGAATTATTATTTGTTCACTAGTATCTGACTAGTTTGATGTCTTGTGGTTTTCCAGTAGAAATATCAGCAATATTTGACTGGTGTGTTATGAATATGTCAGGAACAGTGAATTTGAGATACTATGTGGCAGATTGAACCAAATGATTTGAATTTGAGATATTTTGTGTCCGGATTGATTTAAATGATTTTAAACTCCTTTGAAGAGAGTTTCCAAACAAAATTGTGGATCACGAGGTATTTCATTATACATATGATAAATTGTTTATGTGACGCATGCATGATTTTATAAATGGAGGGGAAGAATGGTATTTGATTGGTCGTTAATTACAGGAATTTTGAGTGCTTAAGTCCCTTGTCTGACAAGATGAAGTATTTATTATTGTTTTTATAATTTGTAAGGATTGAAGGGTATTTTGGGAACCTTTTCTTAGGTTGTCAGACGGGATCAGGGTTCTTCCCGGGTTTCGAGGGGAAATTCGGGACGGGTCCTGACAAGTGGTATCAGAGCTTTAGGTTAACTTCCTGCAGACCGCACACTTGTGTGCAAATTATTTACGGAATTATGTTAACAAGATGTATCCGAGGAGTTTACCTCTTAGGTGACCTTGAACTGAATAGGAGGTTGGTTCTTTAACCTGAGTTAGTGAAATTTCGGGGACGAAATTCCTTAAGGGGGGTAGATTGTAACGACCCGGACCAGAAATTAAATTATTTTGAGAATTGGACAATTTTACCCTCAGTTTTGGATGGGTTCGGGAGTCACTTTTTGACTGGTAAAACTTTTGGGGATTTTTCTTGGGTTGTTGCGTAGGTCTCGAACTCACGAGTTCGTAGACAGGCGGCACGCTGAAAACGGAGATCCGATGTGTTCGTTCCGGGTCTAGAAGCTGCAGGGGCAGTTTGGTAATTTTGGAAATGTTGGAATTATATAACAGATATTTTCTCTCTCCTCGGGAGATTGGTCGATGCAGTCTCGGCCCTATCCGAGCCCTCCCCGTGCGAACACCGAAGGCCATATTCATCGGAGGGGTTTCGGTCCGATTCGAACAAAACCGAGGTTGGGAGGACTTTCCCCGCGACCCCACGAGTCTTTTGGTGTGATTATCGGAGTGGGAGCACCCCCGTGGGCGACGGACGGAGGAGGGAGGTTCACCGAACCTTCTCGGCCGTTTTCCGGCCAAACCAGGTATGACCTCGGAACTTTGACCTCATATTTGGATTCCTGGTGAAAAGTAGATGAATTTACATGTGTAGATCGTGAAAAACGGTTAAGAAATGAGGAAGTTAGAAAACCTTGAAAATCGGCCGGAAATGGCAGTTTCCGGCGAACCAGACGGCGGCGGAGGTGGCGGTCCGGTCATCTTCTCCGGCCTGCCTCCGGCGACGGCGAGGGCCGTCCGGTCATCTTCTCCGGTGAGTCACCGGTAACCGGCCGAGTCGAGTGAACCGGCCGAGTCGAGTGAACCGGTCGAGTCGAGTGAACCGGTCGAGTTGGACCGGGTCAGGTCGAGCCGGGCCGGGTTGGACCGGTCCAGGCGCGTGAAAACTGTAGCAGGCGCGTGACCGGCGCGTGGCAGCGCGTGGGCGCGTGTTCTGACCTTCTGGTGGCGCGTGGCGGCGCGTGGGACTGTTCCCGAAGTCACGGCGGCGCGTGACCAAAGTTTTGGGACGTTCCGAATCAGATTTTGTTGGTTTCGAGGCCATAGGAGTTCATTTAGAGCTCGTTTGGGCAATCCCAGCGGTAGGGATTGACCGTGGAGAGGGTTTTGAGTTTGGAAAGTCAAGGTAGTTGGGTCATTATGGTGTATGTGTTCTAAGGCTAGAGCGTACATGAATTTTGGGTTGGATGGTGATGGTAAGCGGACTTTGAGTTATAAATTGTAATGTATGTATAATTATCTTCGATTTAATTACTGTTGTGTATGGTGGTATTTACAAATTGTAACGCATGTATTAATATCCTCGATATGTAAATATTGTTGTGTATGGATGCAATGGTTGTTGGATTCGATTTTGATAGTGTTTTGACGTGGTGATTATTTGGGTCTATGATTTTGAGTTGAAACCGTACTTGTGGCTATAAAATAATCGATTTTGGATCCAATATTGATTTGAGGGAGGCCAGGATCTGGGCTAGGATCCGCTGAGGCGGTGAACCCGGTGAACCTCCGAAATAAATAATACTGATTTGAGGGAGGCCAGGATCTGGGCTAGGATCCGCTGAGGCGGTGAACCCGGTGAACCTCCGAGATAAATATTGATTTGAGGGAGGCCAGGATCTGGGCTAGGATCCGCTGAGACGGTGAACCCGGTGAACCTCCAAAATAAACAATACCGATTTGAGGGGGCTAGGATCCGGGCTAGGATCCGCTGAGACGGTGAACCCGGTGAACCTCCAATATAAAAGGTGAATTTGCAGAGATTGTGGTAGAGCCCAAGTAGTACATATTCTAGCACACCCCAAGGGATACCCTGGTGGCTAGGAATATGATAGCCGAGAGATATACCGGCTGATGATACGATATGATAGCCGAGGATATATCCGGCTCTAATATGAACCAGACGACAATTGTTATGGGCCTAATCAACATATAAAAATACGTCGTCATCCGGGTCAGTGGGTTGGTGTGGGCGGTGACTCAGATGGACGAATTATTATTTGTTCACTAGTATCTGACTAGTTTGATGTCTTGTGGTTTTCCAGTAGAAATATCAGCAATATTTGACTGGTGTGTTATGAATATGTCAGGAACAGTGAATTTGAGATACTATGTGGCAGATTGAACCAAATGATTTGAATTTGAGATATTTTGTGTCCGGATTGATTTAAATGATTTTAAACTCCTTTGAAGAGAGTTTCCAAACAAAATTGTGGATCACGAGGTATTTCATTATACATATGATAAATTGTTTATGTGACGCATGCATGATTTTATAAATGGAGGGGAAGAATGGTATTTGATTGGTCGTTAATTACAGGAATTTTGAGTGCTTAAGTCCCTTGTCTGACAAGATGAAGTATTTATTATTGTTTTTATAATTTGTAAGGATTGAAGGGTATTTTGGGAACCTTTTCTTAGGTTGTCAGACGGGATCAGGGTTCTTCCCGGGTTTCGAGGGGAAATTCGGGACGGGTCCTGACAAGTGGTATCAGAGCTTTAGGTTAACTTCCTGCAGACCGCACACTTGTGTGCAAATTATTTACGGAATTATGTTAACAAGATGTATCCGAGGAGTTTACCTCTTAGGTGACCTTGAACTGAATAGGAGGTTGGTTCTTTAACCTGAGTTAGTGAAATTTCGGGGACGAAATTCCTTAAGGGGGGTAGATTGTAACGACCCGGACCAGAAATTAAATTATTTTGAGAATTGGACAATTTTACCCTCAGTTTTGGATGGGTTCGGGAGTCACTTTTTGACTGGTAAAACTTTTGGGGATTTTTCTTGGGTTGTTGCGTAGGTCTCGAACTCACGAGTTCGTAGACAGGCGGCACGCTGAAAACGGAGATCCGATGTGTTCGTTCCGGGTCTAGAAGCTGCAGGGGCAGTTTGGTAATTTTGGAAATGTTGGAATTATATAACAGATATTTTCTCTCTCCTCGGGAGATTGGTCGATGCAGTCTCGGCCCTATCCGAGCCCTCCCCGTGCGAACACCGAAGGCCATATTCATCGGAGGGGTTTCGGTCCGATTCGAACAAAACCGAGGTTGGGAGGACTTTCCCCGCGACCCCACGAGTCTTTTGGTGTGATTATCGGAGTGGGAGCACCCCCGTGGGCGACGGACGGAGGAGGGAGGTTCACCGAACCTTCTCGGCCGTTTTCCGGCCAAACCAGGTATGATCTCGGAACTTTGACCTCATATTT
This sequence comes from Oemleria cerasiformis, assembly GCA_037349345.1. Classification (NCBI taxonomy): domain Eukaryota; kingdom Viridiplantae; phylum Streptophyta; class Magnoliopsida; order Rosales; family Rosaceae; genus Oemleria; species Oemleria cerasiformis. Next base: position 9,522,849 of record JAZGTL010000010.1, read on the forward strand.
GGATTCCTGGTGAAAAGTAGATGAATTTACATGTGTAGATCGTGAAAAACGGTTCAGAAATGAGGAAGTTAGAAAACCTTGAAAATCGGCCGGAAATGGCAGTTTCCGGCGAACCAGACGGCGGCGGAGGTGGCGGTCCGGTCATCTTCTCCGGCCTGCCTCCGGCGACGGCGAGGGCCGTCCGGTCATCTTCTCCGGTGAGTCACCGGTAACCGGCCGAGTCGAGTGAACCGGCCGAGTCGAGTGAACCGGTCGAGTCGAGTGAACCGGTCGAGTTGGACCGGGTCAGGTCGAGCCGGGCCGGGTTGGACCGGTCCAGGCGCGTGAAAACTGTAGCAGGCGCGTGACCGACGCGTGGCAGCGCGTGGGCGCGTGTTCTGACCTTCTGGTGGCGCGTGGCGGCGCGTGGGACTGTTCCCGAAGTCACGGCGGCGCGTGACCAAAGTTTTGGGACGTTCCGAATCAGATTTTGTTGGTTTCGAGGCCATAGGAGTTCATTTAGAGCTCGTTTGGGCAATCCCAGCGGTAGGGATTGACCGTGGAGAGGGTTTTGAGTTTGGAAAGTCAAGGTAGTTGGGTCATTATGGTGTATGTGTTCTAAGGCTAGAGCGTACATGAATTTTGGGTTGGATGGTGATGGTAAGCGGACTTTGAGTTATAAATTGTAATGTATGTATAATTATCTTCGATTTAATTACTGTTGTGTATGGTGGTATTTACAAATTGTAACGCATGTATTAATATCCTCGATATGTAAATATTGTTGTGTATGGATGCAATGGTTGTTGGATTCGATTTTGATAGTGTTTTGACGTGGTGATTATTTGGGTCTATGATTTTGAGTTGAAACCGTACTTGTGGCTATAAAATAATCGATTTTGGATCCAATATTGATTTGAGGGAGGCCAGGATCTGGGCTAGGATCCGCTGAGGCGGTGAACCCGGTGAACCTCCGAAATAAATAATACTGATTTGAGGGAGGCCAGGATCTGGGCTAGGATCCGCTGAGGCGGTGAACCCGGTGAACCTCCGAGATAAATATTGATTTGAGGGAGGCCAGGATCTGGGCTAGGATCCGCTGAGACGGTGAACCCGGTGAACCTCCAAAATAAACAATACCGATTTGAGGGGGCTAGGATCCGGGCTAGGATCCGCTGAGACGGTGAACCCGGTGAACCTCCAATATAAAAGGTGAATTTGCAGAGATTGTGGTAGAGCCCAAGTAGTACATATTCTAGCACACCCCAAGGGATACCCTGGTGGCTAGGAATATGATAGCCGAGAGATATACCGGCTGATGATACGATATGATAGCCGAGGATATATCCGGCTCTAATATGAACCAGACGACAATTGTTATGGGCCTAATCAACATATAAAAATACGTCGTCATCCGGGTCAGTGGGTTGGTGTGGGCGGTGACTCAGATGGACGAATTATTATTTGTTCACTAGTATCTGACTAGTTTGATGTCTTGTGGTTTTCCAGTAGAAATATCAGCAATATTTGACTGGTGTGTTATGAATATGTCAGGAACAGTGAATTTGAGATACTATGTGGCAGATTGAACCAAATGATTTGAATTTGAGATATTTTGTGTCCGGATTGATTTAAATGATTTTAAACTCCTTTGAAGAGAGTTTCCAAACAAAATTGTGGATCACGAGGTATTTCATTATACATATGATAAATTGTTTATGTGACGCATGCATGATTTTATAAATGGAGGGGAAGAATGGTATTTGATTGGTCGTTAATTACAGGAATTTTGAGTGCTTAAGTCCCTTGTCTGACAAGATGAAGTATTTATTATTGTTTTTATAATTTGTAAGGATTGAAGGGTATTTTGGGAACCTTTTCTTAGGTTGTCAGACGGGATCAGGGTTCTTCCCGGGTTTCGAGGGGAAATTCGGGACGGGTCCTGACAAGTGGTATCAGAGCTTTAGGTTAACTTCCTGCAGACCGCACACTTGTGTGCAAATTATTTACGGAATTATGTTAACAAGATGTATCCGAGGAGTTTACCTCTTAGGTGACCTTGAACTGAATAGGAGGTTGGTTCTTTAACCTGAGTTAGTGAAATTTCGGGGACGAAATTCCTTAAGGGGGGTAGATTGTAACGACCCGGACCAGAAATTAAATTATTTTGAGAATTGGACAATTTTACCCTCAGTTTTGGATGGGTTCGGGAGTCACTTTTTGACTGGTAAAACTTTTGGGGATTTTTCTTGGGTTGTTGCGTAGGTCTCGAACTCACGAGTTCGTAGACAGGCGGCACGCTGAAAACGGAGATCCGATGTGTTCGTTCCGGGTCTAGAAGCTGCAGGGGCAGTTTGGTAATTTTGGAAATGTTGGAATTATATAACAGATATTTTCTCTCTCCTCGGGAGATTGGTCGATGCAGTCTCGGCCCTATCCGAGCCCTCCCCGTGCGAACACCGAAGGCCATATTCATCGGAGGGGTTTCGGTCCGATTCGAACAAAACCGAGGTTGGGAGGACTTTCCCCGCGACCCCACGAGTCTTTTGGTGTGATTATCGGAGTGGGAGCACCCCCGTGGGCGACGGACGGAGGAGGGAGGTTCACCGAACCTTCTCGGCCGTTTTCCGGCCAAACCAGGTATGATCTCGGAACTTTGACCTCATATTTGGATTCCTGGTGAAAAGTAGATGAATTTACATGTGTAGATCGTGAAAAACGGTTAAGAAATGAGGAAGTTAGAAAACCTTGAAAATCGGCCGGAAATGGCAGTTTCCGGCGAACCAGACGGCGGCGGAGGTGGCGGTCCGGTCATCTTCTCCGGCCTGCCTCCGGCGACGGTGAGGGCCGTCCGGTCATCTTCTCCGGTGAGTCACCGGTAACCGGCCGAGTCGAGTGAACCGGCCGAGTCGAGTGAACCGGTCGAGTCGAGTGAACCGGTCGAGTTGGACCGGGTCAGGTCGAGCCGGGCCGGGTTGGACCGGTCCAGGCGCGTGAAAACTGTAGCAGGCGCGTGACCGGCGCGTGGCAGCGCGTGGGCGCGTGTTCTGACCTTCTGGTGGCGCGTGGCGGCGCGTGGGACTGTTCCCGAAGTCACGGCGGCGCGTGACCAAAGTTTTGGGACGTTCCGAATCAGATTTTGTTGGTTTCGAGGCCATAGGAGTTCATTTAGAGCTCGTTTGGGCAATCCCAGCGGTAGGGATTGACCGTGGAGAGGGTTTTGAGTTTGGAAAGTCAAGGTAGTTGGGTCATTATGGTGTATGTGTTCTAAGGCTAGAGCGTACATGAATTTTGGGTTGGATGGTGATGGTAAGCGGACTTTGAGTTATAAATTGTAATGTATGTATAATTATCTTCGATTTAATTACTGTTGTGTATGGTGGTATTTACAAATTGTAACGCATGTATTAATATCCTCGATATGTAAATATTGTTGTGTATGGATGCAATGGTTGTTGGATTCGATTTTGATAGTGTTTTGACGTGGTGATTATTTGGGTCTATGATTTTGAGTTGAAACCGTACTTGTGGCTATAAAATAATCGATTTTGGATCCAATATTGATTTGAGGGAGGCCAGGATCTGGGCTAGGATCCGCTGAGGCGGTGAACCCGGTGAACCTCCGAAATAAATAATACTGATTTGAGGGAGGCCAGGATCTGGGCTAGGATCCGCTGAGGCGGTGAACCCGGTGAACCTCCGAGATAAATATTGATTTGAGGGAGGCCAGGATCTGGGCTAGGATCCGCTGAGACGGTGAACCCGGTGAACCTCCAAAATAAACAATACCGATTTGAGGGGGCTAGGATCCGGGCTAGGATCCGCTGAGACGGTGAACCCGGTGAACCTCCAATATAAAAGGTGAATTTGCAGAGATTGTGGTAGAGCCCAAGTAGTACATATTCTAGCACACCCCAAGGGATACCCTGGTGGCTAGGAATATGATAGCCGAGAGATATACCGGCTGATGATACGATATGATAGCCGAGGATATATCCGGCTCTAATATGAACCAGACGACAATTGTTATGGGCCTAATCAACATATAAAAATACGTCGTCATCCGGGTCAGTGGGTTGGTGTGGGCGGTGACTCAGATGGACGAATTATTATTTGTTCACTAGTATCTGACTAGTTTGATGTCTTGTGGTTTTCCAGTAGAAATATCAGCAATATTTGACTGGTGTGTTATGAATATGTCAGGAACAGTGAATTTGAGATACTATGTGGCAGATTGAACCAAATGATTTGAATTTGAGATATTTTGTGTCCGGATTGATTTAAATGATTTTAAACTCCTTTGAAGAGAGTTTCCAAACAAAATTGTGGATCACGAGGTATTTCATTATACATATGATAAATTGTTTATGTGACGCATGCATGATTTTATAAATGGAGGGGAAGAATGGTATTTGATTGGTCGTTAATTAAAGGAATTTTGAGTGCTTAAGTCCCTTGTCTGACAAGATGAAGTATTTATTATTGTTTTTATAATTTGTAAGGATTGAAGGGTATTTTGGGAACCTTTTCTTAGGTTGTCAGACGGGATCAGGGTTCTTCCCGGGTTTCGAGGGGAAATTCGGGACGGGTCCTGACAGTACGGGTTTGGGTGAGTCACGAAGAGATAGAGTGAAACTACAGAATGTGATGTGCTTGGGGTTCAAAAATCTACCCATGCTAAATTACCAAACTACCCCTGAACATTCGAGACCCACAACTCTCTCACACGAACTCCATTTTTCACGTGCCGCCTGTCTACGAACTCGTAAGTTCGAGACCTACGTAACGGTCCCCGAAATACAGCCAAAAGTGTCTCGAAACAGAAATTGACTTTCAAGCCCCTTATACAACCAAGGGTAATTTCGTCTTTTTGCAAATTAATTTACAAAAATTTACTAATTAAATTTCCGAGTCGTTACAATTCACCTCCCTTAAAGAAATTTCATCTCCAAAATTCATACCTGTCACTGGAACAAAAGTTGATGATGTGCCCGCATCAGTGCCTCGATTTCCCACGTGGCTTCCTCCATTTTATGATTCCTCCATAGGACTTTAACCAGAGGAATAGTCTTTCTGCATAATACTTTTTCCTCCCAATCGAGAAGTTGCACTGATTGCTCCTCAAAAGTCAAATCATCTCTCAGCTCAATTGGTTGCGCCTCCAATACATGAGATTCCTCGAATAGATACTTCCGGAGCATGGATACATGGAAAACATCATGAACCTTTGAAAATTTCGGGGGTAAAGTAAGTCTGTAAGCCACTGGCCCTATCCTCTCAATAATCTCATAATGCCCAATGTAGCGAGGACTCAGTTTTGCTCTTCTACCAAAACGTACAACTCCTTTCGAAGGGGATAATTTCAAGAAAACCCAGTCTCCAACCTCAAACTCGAGGTCTGTGATCCATCGGTTTGCATAGCTTTTCTGGCGGTCCTAAGCTGCCTTCAACCTTTCCCTGATGATTCTAATCTTTTCCTCTATCATTTCAACTATCTCTGGTGTCAACAGTCTTCTCTCACCTACCTCAGTCCAGCATATCGGTGTCCTGCACTATCTCCCATACAGTGCCTCAAAAGGAGACATCCCAATACTAGACTGATAGTTGTTGTTGTATGCAAATTCCATCAAGGCCAGGTGTGAATCCCAGTTTCATTTAAACTGCAGTACACAAGCTCTTATTATATCTTCCAAAATCTGAATTGTCCTCTCAGACTGACCGTCAATCTGAGGATGAAAAGCTGTACTGAAATGCAATGTAGTGCCGAAGGCTTTCTGCAAACTCCGCCAAAACCTCGAAGTAAACCTAGGATCCCTATTTGACACAATCGACTCTGGAGTCCTATGTAACGTAAGATCTCATCCACAAACAATTTGGCGTACTGGCCCATTTGGTCATCTTCCCGTACTAGCAAGAAATGTACTTACTTTGTGAGTCTATCAACAATTACCCAGATTCCCTTATGTCCTTTTTGAGTCCTATGAAGTTTATAAACAAAATCCATCGTAATGTGATTCCACTTCCATTTCGGAATAGGTAATGGTTGTAGTGCCCCGTATGGTTTCTACCTCTCTGCTTTTACTTGTTGACACGTCAGGCATCTACTCACAAACTCTGCTATTTCCCTTTTCATCCCAATCCACCAATAGTGTTCCTTAAGAGTACGATACATCTTAGTGCCTCCTAGATGCATAGCATAAGCAGAACTATGAGCTTCCTCAAGAATTTTTCTTTTCAACTCTGGATCATTAGGTACGCACAACCGGCCATCCTTAACCATGGCTCCATCATCCCTAATCACATAATCCTGCCTATTCCAAGCCTCAAACTCCATCTTAATAACACAGAAAGTAGTATCCTGGAGCTGAGCTTCAATGATTCGATCAATCAAGATAGGTCTCACATGGAAACTAGCCAACAAAGCCCCTTGGCTATCCATGCCAAGTATAATTCCCGCTCTACGGAATTCTACCAGCAATGATAGGTAAACAGTATGCAAATGGGCCAAGGAACCCTTGGACTTCCTGCTCAAGGCATCCGCCACTACATTGGCTTTTCCTGGGTGATACTCTATGGTACAGTCATAATCCTTACTCAGCTCAAGCCACCTTCTCTGTCTCAAATTCAGATCTTTCTGGGTGAAGTAGTATTTCAAACTCTGATGGTTAGTAAAGATCCAACACGTTTCCCCATACAAATAGTATCTCCAAATCTTCAGTGCATGCACCACTGCGGCTAACTCTAAATTATGTGTGGGATAATTCAACTCATAAGGTTTAATTTGCCTGGAAGCATATGATATCACCTTCCCATGTTGCATCAACATGCAACCTATACCTCCTAATGAGGCATCACTGTACACCTCAAATCCCCCGTTATCATCAGGAAGGGTTAACACTAGGGCAGAAGTCAACTTCTTTTTTAACTCTTGAAAGATATGTTCACACTCATCATCCCAGTCAAACTTGACTCCTTTCCTTGTCAACTGAGTTAACGGGGCATCTATCGTGAAGAATCCTTCTACGAATCATCGATAATATCCCGCTAAACCTAGAAAACTTCTCACCTCGATCACTGTCTTTGGTTGCAACCAATTTTCCATTGCCTCAACTTTTAAGGGATCCACGCTGATACCCTCAGCATAAATCAAATGACCTAAGAATCCCACACTGGTCAACCAAAATTGACACTTACTAAGCTTTGCGAATAGTTGCTTATTCCTCAGCATATTTAGCACCAACCTCAAGTGCTTCTCATGTGCCTTAGCACTCTTCGAATATACCAAGATATCATCAATGAACACAATCACAAATCGATCCAAATACCGTCGCAATACCCTGTTCATCAAATCCAAAAATGTTGTCGGTGCATTAGTTAACCCGAAGGGCATCACCAGAAACTCATAATGCCCATAGCGTGTCCTAAACGCCGTTTTAGGAACCTCCCTCTCCCTTATCCTTAACTGATGATACCCGGATCGAAGGTCAATTTTAGAGAAATACTTTGCCCCTTTTAATTGGTCAAACAATTCATCCATTCTTGGAAAAGGATACTTATTCCGTACTGTAACCTTGTTCAACTTCTAATAGTCGATATAGAGCCTCAAACCCCCATCTTTCTTCCTTACAAATAACACCGGCCCACCCCAAGGTGATACACTTGGTCAAATAAATCCCATATCCACCAAGTCCTACAATTGAGTCTTCAATTCCCTCAATTCTGCGGGTGCCATTCTTTACGGTGCATGTGATATAGGTTGAGCACCTGGAAGAAGCTCTATGGTGAACTTAATCCCCCGATGAGGTGGCAACCCGAGACAATCCTCTGGAAATACATCGGGAAACTCATTCACCTCATAAATATCCTCTACTCTCACTGGAGTATCCCGAGAATCAATCACGTGAGCTAAATAGCCCTCAAAACCTTTCCTCAATAATTTCTCAGCTGCTAAAGCCGATATCACTCCCGAGGGAAGTACCCTACGATCACCCTGAAACGTAAGTTCCGGCAAGCCTGGACTCTTTAAAACCACTCTCTTGTCAAAACAATCTATGGAGGCATGGTACATGGTTAACCAATCCAACCCTAGAATCACATCAAAATCCTAAATGTCCAAGGGAATTAAATCTGCCTCTAACTCATGGCCTCCCACTACTACCGGACAACTACGTATCATAAGGTTCGCCACTAACATATCTCCGGAAGGAGTGCTAATACCCATGTCCCAACTGAGCGGATGATTTTTGTCGCTGACCTGCTCTGCCACTGCCTGATCCGGATCTCGCACCCCTAGAAGATCCAGAACTGAACTGCCTCTCTTAGATGGTCCTTGACTAGAGGCCCCGAAATTCAGGCGATCCCGACCTCGCCTGGAACCACTAAACTAGTGTTGAGCTGGCAAACTCAAAGCCCTTAAGGAAGTATGTGCCACAGTAGTTACTACTACCCGAACCTCATTTCTCAGTCCATACTCAAATCTTCGGCACTTATCCATCTTAGTTACCACCAGAGCCGGTACAAAACGTGACAACTCAAGAAATTTATGTTCATACTGCGCCACCGTCATGTCCCCCTACTGTAGCTGCAAGAACTCAACCTCTCTAGCATCACGGAATGAGCGAGGATAAAACTGCTCTAGGAAGCGCTCCCAGAAAGCTTCCCAAGTAAAAGTACGGACATCCCAGCCTGTCAACTGCAAAGCATGCCACCATCGATATGCATAGCCACCCAGAAGAATTGTGGCTAGTCGGACCCTATCCTCCGGAGGGCACCTCATAATAGAAAACACTTGTTCCAAACGAGTAATCCACTCATCCGTATCTTCTAGGCCTAACTCGCCCGTAAACACTGTCGTCCACAACCACTGGGCTCGTTCAATGTCCGAAACTTCAGACGTAGCCCTACCTTGAAGTACAGTAGTCAAAGCCCGACCCAATTGATCTATGGTCTACCTCAAATAAGGCTCTACTACGGGTTCATGTGTGTCCTTACGGTTTCCAGACCGCTGACGGGGCTCGTTTCGGAGGCATTACGCTGAAAAGAACCATAAATTATCAATACCACAATCAGGTGTACACTAAGTGTACGGTCTATAGGAATTTAAACCTAGTGTTCTGATACCAAGTTGACAGGACCCTTCTCGAATTTCCCCTCGAAACCCGGGAAAACCCTGCTCCCGTCTGACAACTTAAAGAAATTCCCATAATACCCTTAAGCCCTTGCAAATAATTATGAGAATTCTGTCAAAAAATCTGGCAGAATCTCCCTTTAAGGACCTATTAACCGTCTTCCACCTGTCAGACGAATGATCAGATAACACTCCAAATTCCAACAACACCAACCATCTAACAATGTAACCACAATTTTACAATCAGTCCCAAAAGACTTATCAGAGCATCTAGGTAGGATAAGTAATTACAGAAATAAATATCCTACCCGAAAGTCTAGGTAAACGCACAGCTAAAAATCTAATGCCTCCGCCTCTGGATATGCCCACATCAACTCAACGCCCTGGAGGGGATTTAAAACACGAAAATTGTGTGTGGACAAAAATAATCATTTAAAAATCCTTTCCGAGGAAAACATACATTTTTCCCCCTCCACGAGTAAAATCATGCATGCATAACATAAAATTCCTTTTTATATAAATATAATATATAGATAATTCAAAAATCCATCTTTGGTTAAAACACTTGGTGGGACCCACGAAAATATGTACAATGAAAACATACCGTGGTCCACAACCCTGCTTTGAAAACCCTCCTCAAAGGAGTTTAAAATCATTTAAACCGACCTGGACGCAAAATATGTCAAAACATATCCCACTGCTCCCCGAATAAAATCCCGAGTAGGAGCTCCATACCCTCCACACACCCGATATACCTCAAGTTGTGCATAAACTTGTACTATGCGTAGCCAACCTCAACGACCTGGTGGAGAAAATACCCTTCGAGACCAGCGTCGGAGAACCCTCAACGATCTGACGGAGAAAGTACCCCTCGTCGCCAATCGGAGAAAACCTTGACCCTCGACGACAATAATTCAGTGAAAACTAAAATCCGTGTTTTGAATCCCTGTTTCATGGCCTAAGCCAAATTCATTGAAAAACAGGGTTTATGCTCAAATCCAAATAAATCACCAATCCGGGTCTAAACCCAAAATCATAGACTAGTCCGAAATCCAAAATCAATCAAGTCATACCATATAAAACCCGAATCCATAAAACTAGGCCATAGCCCAAAACGTTATTTCCAAATAATTATTGAAAGCCCGTGTCGAGTAATAATTTTGCCAGACAATACGTAATAAGCAATTATATCAAATATACCTTTATGCATGCATTATACTATACGAAACCAAATTCCACTCACCACACGTCCGAAAAAGCTCAATCCCCAGTCCTACGCTCCTTCGAATTTCCCGGAGCAGTATCACCTTTCAAAAGTAACAATCGGGATTACCAACTATAACTAAAACCCTACATTCAGACTCCCTAAACCCCGGGAGGTCCGCTTGCATCACATTAAAAATACAGCCACTTCATATGCCCAAAACTACACCTAAACGATGTCCAATTAACCCGAAACCAACATCAAAAGGTCCAGAATGTGGAAACCTTGTTAACACGCGACGCCGTGACCCAAAGACCGGTCCCACGAGTCGACGGAAGGTCGGACCACGCGCCACGTACCAACCACGTGTCGCCACGCTACTGCTACAGTACCTCACGCGCTGTTACAGTGTCCCATGTGCCCCTATAGTGTCCCACGCGTCTGCTGACTTGGCGCTAACTCAGCCGCCAGGTCGTTCCACGTGGCTACCAAGTGGCCTCCACGTGGCTCCATGTGGCTGCCAGGTGGCATCCATGTGGCTCCATGTGGCTGCCAGGTGGCATCCACATGGCTGCCTGGTGGCATGCCACGTCAGCCCCCCTCTGATCGAACCAGTCATTGGAGTGTCGCCGGAGAGTCACAGGAGAAGACGACCGCTCCGCCGTGCGCTGCCATCCGCCGGCGCTTGAAAACTCCAATGCCGGCCGACCTTGAATTTTTCCTAAACATGAAAATGAAGTCTAAACATGAACCTAGGAACTCAAAAAGTCCAATGTCGGCCGTCGTCTAAATCCATCTACACGAACCTAGAAACTCAAAAATGAAGTCTACACACGAAACCCATACCTGTGTTGGCCGAAAAATCGATCGAAACTTCCGATTTTTCCTTTCCTCGGTTAGGCGTCTCCCGCGGCTACTTCCTGCGATGGTTGGTACGTTCTTGATCACGGGAAGGACGAGAGTCCGATGAGCGGAACCAAAATGGACGAGGCTGCCTTGAATCGAAGTTCAAATTCTTGGGTTTTTGGGTTCGGTCGCACGGGTTTGGGTGAGTCGGCAAGAGAGAGAGTGAAATGAGAGAATCTGATATGCTTAGGGTTAAAAATATCTACCTATGCCAAATTACCAAACTACCCCTGAACATTCTAGACCCATAATTCTCTCACACGAACTCTATTTTCCGCGTGCCGCCAGTTTATGAACTCGTGAGTTCTAGACCTACGCAACGGTCCCCGAAACACAACCAAAAGTATCTCGAAACAAAAATTGACTTTCAAGCCCCTTATACAACCAAGGGTAATTTCGTCCTTTTGCAAATTAATTTACGAAAATTCACTAATTAAATTTTTGGTTGTGACAGACCTACCTTCAGACGAAGGATAAACCAGTAGTTCACAAACTACCTTGGAGGACCTCTTCGGCAATCAAATAAGACAACGGACGTGTCACCCTCGTGTGAACCGTCAAGAACTCGTCAATTTGGGTCACCGCCCACACCACCCACCGACCTTGATGATGAAAGTACCCTTGCCACAATTCAGGTATTGGTCACACTTCGTGACCGTAAGCATCGTACGTATACCGAAAGGTTCTTTGGCTATCAAATGTTCAAGACTTGGTTGAATTGAGTCTCACGGATCTTACCCCGAGCCGTAACTCGATATCCCGGCTCAGCTCGATCCGTAGCTCAGTATTCTGACTCATCCCGAGCCATAGCTCAATATCCTGGCTCATCCCGAGTCGTAGCTCAATAACCCGGCTCATCCCGAGAGTATGATGGAATCTTCCATATCATACCTCAGATCATTCATCAGGGTCAAAACCCAAATCATAATCCAGATCTAAAACCCTAAAATAAATTCATAAGCCTCGAGAGATGCATAGTGATAAGATATTGGATAAATCCCTTTAAACCTTAAGCTTTATTTTCGAGCCTCGATTGGGTGCTAATATATATTCCCACCACGCACAATCCGTGGTATGACTTGATACATAGAAGTACGCATGCAAGGCAACCCCGAAAAATCAATCCATTCACAGTACATCAAAAGTATGAAACTGACACTCCCCCACCCCACCCCTCGAGTCAAAACCCGCTAGGTGGTAATCCATTACCATTGGGATTACTCAAACGGAGCTCTAAATGGACTGCAACGACCTCAAAATCGCCAAAATCCGATCTGGAATGTTCCGAGTCCCAAAACATGTGTCGAAGTGGGCTGGGAAATAGCCCCACGCACCACTACGCGCCGGTAGAAGTCCGAACCACTTGCCATGCGCTGGCCACGCGCCTCCACTAACTGGACTGCTGACTAGTCACCACGTGGCTGCCATGTAGCATGCTACGTCAGCAACCGCAGTTCGAACCAGTCATCGGAGTTCATCGGGGACGACGACCGAACCACCGCCATCGGCAGTCGGAATTTGGGATCACTCGTCGGAATCCGCCATTAACGGTAGAAAGTTTAAGCTTCCCAGATTCCTCCAAACTCCACCATTTTTCATGATCCATAGGTGCAAATTCATCTACTCCTTCCCAGGAGTCCCAATCCAAGCTCAGTATTGAGAAATCTTACCTGGTTCGATCGGTATTTGGCTGAGAAGTTTTATTCCACTTCTCTTTTTCCATTCTCCATCTATGGCGATGTTCCTACCTCGAAAATGACATCAAACTACTCGTGGAGTCGAGGGGAAGACTTCCACGACCTTGGGTTTGGTCGAATCGACCCCAAAATGGGACAATGAAGGTGATAGTGGTGCGGTGATTGCACGGGAGGAGAGAGATACCGAGGGAGATGAGAGAGAGGGTCAGAGCCGTGTCTGAGCAGAGTCTCCGAGAGAGAGAAAAATATCCCCCAAATTTTGGACTTCTCAGAAAAGACCAAACTGCCCCTGAAGCTTCTAGACCCACAACGCTCTCACTGGGTCTCTGTTTTCCACGTCCTGCCTATCTACGAACTCGTGAGTTCGAGACCTACGCAAAAACCCAAGAAAAACTTCCAAAAGTACGTCCAGGCAAAACATGACTCCCAAACCCCTCCGAAACCGAGGGTAAAATCGTCACTTTCTTAATTAAATTTTCACATTACTTTAATTTCTGGTCCGGGTCGTTACAGCTGTCACCTACCTGACCAGTTGTACTTAGCCCCTCCTCATTGGTAAGAAAAGTCACTCTCTCAATGTACTCTCTCTCTTAGAACTCATTATCTCTCTAGAAATATTTGCTCTCTCTCTTTATTCTTCATATCATCTTCTCTACTTCTCCACATCTCTCCTAAAGACATACTAACTTAGGCATCGGAGGGCAAGTGACCGGAGCCTCACCGGCTTCCCAAGCCTAACCGTTCTTCTCTTCCTTTTCCTTCTCTTATATTCTCTTAAGCACCTTAATACATGGTGTAGGGAAATTCGATCAAACGAAGGGGTCCAAGCCTTGCAGCCCAAGCAACCTACCTTCGTTGTGGGAGGAATCTCACCACCTCGTTCGCGGAATCTAGGAGCGATCTCAACTTCCGATGGAGTCTTATGTTGTCGGAACTACACACTCATCAACAAGGTCCAAGGTGGCATTAATTTCAAAAAGAAACAAATCATGATTGAGTATTATTTTAGAAAGGCCTAATAACCGAATCATAAGCACTATATATTAAAAAATTATTAATTTATATATTACATGGGACCTATGGGAATTTTTATAATATATTATCTTATCAATTTAACGAATTATTAATTTAGCACATTATCCCCAAGTTGGAACCGGCCACAAATATTATTTAACCGAAGTTATTAATTTATCAGGGTTCTACTGTATATATAAATATAACAAATACAGAGAGCTAACTCCAAGGGTGTTTACGTGAGAAGAAAACCAAATGCAAAATTAAAATTTAAAAAAAAAAAAGTATATGGATCGAATCCCTCCAATGTAACCAAAACAAAGGAGATATCCCACTTTCTAGTTAAATCCCTCCAATGTAACCAAAACAAAGGAAATATCCCACTTTCTAGTTAACTCCCACCGCACTTCTTTTCATCTCACTACTTTATTTTTTTTATCCATTACTTTAAAATAAAAATGCATGAATTTAAAATACAAAAAAATTTCTTTATACCCAGTATTAAGGAATTAAAAAAGTCGTGCTAGTGCGTGTGCTTAAAAAAATGTTACAAGTGCATCGCCTATGTAGGTAGTCTAGTTAATTTGTAGAGCACATTATAAACTACATGTCCAATACAAACAAACCCTGCTTATATTTGTCAGGACCTGTCCCAAATTTCCCCTCGAAACCCGGGAAGAACCCTGATCCCGTCTGACAACCTAAGGAAAGGTTCCCAAAATACCCTTCAATCCTTACAAATAATAATAATAATAAATACTTTCACTTGTCAGACAAGGGATTCAAGCACTCAATAATTCCCGTAAATAATGACCAACCAAATACAATATAATATCTCAAATCCATTGTTCCCGACATATCCACAACACACCAGGGTATCCCTTGAGATGTGTTAAAATCTGTACTACAATTCTCTGTACTATGCATAGACAGCTTCGCGACCCGACAGAGCAAGACCCCTCAACACCAAAGTCCGAACCCTCAACAACCAGCGGAGCAAAACCCCTCAACACCAGTCAGAGCAACTGTAACCATCGGGACAGAAAACCAGTGAACCAAATCCGTATTTTGAAATCTTTGTTTCTTGGCCTAAGCCAAATTCTTTGAAATATCATTTACGGCCAAAATCGGTATAATCATAATTACGGGTCTCAATCCAAATCACATGCTCAAATAGTTACCACTTTAAAACGATATCAAAATCAAGTACAAAAACCAGGCCATTTCTCAAAACACACTTTCACTTAAATATTGGAAAACATGTGTCTAGCATCATTTCTAAATTCCAGAAATTCATTGCACCCATACATAACAGTATTTAAATCAAAGATACATTTATGCATGCATTATAGTTTATAAACCAAAAGTCCACTCACAAACCTGTCCAAGCAAGCTCAATCCCGAATTGTACGCTCCCCTGAAGTTCCTGGAGCAGTATCGTCTGTCCAAATTAATAATCGGGATTACCAGCTAATAATAAGAACCTTAAATATAAACCCCCTAAACCCCGGGAGGTCTACCTATGCTGGCCTAGAAAACGCAGCAACTTCAAACACCCAAAACAACCCCTAAACAACGTCCGATCGACCCAAAACCTGCGCCAACAGGTCCGAAACGTCAAAACCTAATTGTCACGTGCCACCGTGACCTCAGACTCGGCCCCACGCGCCGCCACGAGCCGACGGAAGGTCAGAACATCCGCCCACGCGCCGCCACGCGCCCTCATGTGCCGGTCACGCGCTTGCTACAGTACCCACTTGCCTGGACCGGTCTAACCCGGCCCAACTCGGCCTGACCCGATCCAACTCGGTCCGACCGGTTCACTCAACCTGACCGGTTTACTCGACCCGATTGGTTACCTCGACCCGACCGATCACCGGTGACTCGCCGGAGAAGACGATCGGCTACCGGCGCCGCCGTCTGGTTTCCGCCGGAATCCTCCATTTTCGGCCGAAACTTCAAGCTTTTGTAACTTCCTCAAAACTCAACCATTTTTCACAAATTTTACATCTAAATTTATCTACTCGAACCCAGGAATCCAAATATGACCTTAAAACATCAAACACGTACCTGTGTAAGCCGAAAAATCGATCGGAAGTTCTAAAACTTCCTACACTCAGTTCGGCTTCCCCCGTGGTCCTCTCCTTCGATGGTTGGTACGGTTGTGATCGTGGGAAGGAGTAGAATACGATTAGTTGAATAGAAATGGAAGTCTTGGCCTTGAATCAAACTTGGAATTTATGGGTTTTGGGTATGTTTTTCGCACGGTTTCGGGTTCGATGTTTTGGGAGTGTGTTTCATAGAGAGAGAAAGAGAGAGAGAGAGTGAGATGATGATATGAAGATGAAACAATGATTTGGGGTTAAAAATATCTACCCCAAGTTAAAAATTACCAAAATACCCCTAACAATCTAGATCCGTAACTTTCGTACACAAACTCTGTTTCCCGCGTGCCGCCTGTCTACGAACTCGTGAGTTCGAGACCTACGCAACGATATCCAAAACACCACCAAAAATGTCTCGAACCAAAATTTGACTTTCACGCCCCTTAACAAGCAAGGGTAAAATCGTCATTTTACATAAATAATTTACGTAAATCCAATAATTGAAATTCCGGGTTGGTACAATCCACCCCCCTTAAGAAATTTCGTCCTCGAAATTCAACTCTACCCTTGGAACAAATGAGGATATTGCGCTCGCATTAGTTCCTCGGTTTCCCACGTGGCATCTTCCACGTTATGATTCCTCCATAACACTTTAACTAGAGGAATACTCTTTTTGCGCAGTACCTTCTCCTTCCAATCCAAAATTTGCACTGGTTGCTCCTCAAAGGTCAAATCATCCTTCAGCTCAAGTGGCTGCTCTTCCAATATGTGAGACACATCAAACAGATATTTCCGGAGCAAAGATACATGGAAAACATTATGAACTCTGGATAATTCCGATGGTAAAGCATGACGATATGCCACTGGTCCTATCCTCTCCATAATCTCATACGGACCAATGTAGCGAGGACTCAATTTCCCTCGTCTACCAAAACGTACCACTCCCTTTCAAGGAGATAGTTTCAAGAACACCCAGTCACCTACCTCAAACTCAAGATCTCTGGTTCGACGGTCTGCATAGCTCTTCTGGCGATCCTGAGCTGTCTTCAACCTTTCTCTAATGATCCTTATCTTTTCCTCAGTCATATCCACCAACTCTGGTGTTAACAGTTTTCTTTCACCCACTTCGTTCCAGCATAATGGTGTCCTGCATTGCCTCCCATACAGTGCCTCGAAAGGAGACATCCCAATACTGGACTGATAACTATTATTATAAGCAAATTCCATCAGAGCCAGGTGTGAATCCCAGTTCCCTTTAAACTACAGTACACAAGCTCTCATCATATCCTCCAAAACCTGGATTGTCCTCTCAGACTGACCATCCGTCTGAGGATGAAAAGCTGTACTAAAATGCAAGGTAGTGCCAAAATCCTTCTGCAAACTCCGCCAAAACCTGGAGGTAAATCTTGGATCCCCATCCGAAACAATTCACTCTTGAGTCCCATGTAGCCGTATGATCTCATCAACGAACAATTTGGCATACCGACTCATCCGAAAATCTTCCCGCACTAGCAAGAAATGTGCAGACTTCGTGAGTCTATCAACAATTACCCATATCCCATCATGTCCCTTTTGTGTCCTTGGAAGTTTATACACAAAATCCATAGTAATGTGATCCCACTTCCATTCCGGAATAGGTAATGGTTGA
Organism: Oemleria cerasiformis; assembly: GCA_037349345.1. Taxonomy (NCBI): domain Eukaryota; kingdom Viridiplantae; phylum Streptophyta; class Magnoliopsida; order Rosales; family Rosaceae; genus Oemleria; species Oemleria cerasiformis. The sequence goes on from JAZGTL010000010.1 coordinate 9,540,529, forward strand.
AGTGTCCCATATGGTTTCTGTCTCTCTGCTTTCACTTGCTGACATGTCAGGCATCTACTCACAAACTCAGCAATTTCCCTTTTCATCCCAGTCCACCAATAGTATTTCCTTAGGGTATGATACATCTTGGTACCTCCTGGATGCATAGCGTAAGCCGAACTATGAGCCTCATCAAGAATTTCACTCTTTAGCTCTAGCTCATTCGGTACGCACAACCGGCCATCCCTAACCAAGGCTCCATCATCCCTAAGCGCATAGTCCTGCCTGTTTCCAGCCTCCAACTCCATCCTAATAATGCACAATGTAGGGTCCTAGAGTTGAGCCTCAATAATCCGATCAATCAGAACAGGTCTCATATGGAAACTAGCCAATAAAGCCCCCTGGTTATCCATGTCAAATACAATCCCCGCTCTACGGAACTCTAACAACAATGGTAGGTAGATTGTGTGCAAATGGGCCAAAGAACCCATGGATTTCCTGTTCAAGGCATCTGCCCCAACATTGGCTTTCCCTAGATGGTACTCTATAGTACAATCATAATCCTTTATTAGCTCAAGCCATCTTCTCTGCCTCAGATTCAGGTCCTTTTGGGTGAACAAGTACTTTAAACTCTTATGGTCAGTGAAGATTCGACACGTCTCCCCGTACAAATAATGTCGCCAAATTTTCAGTGCATGCACCACTGCAGCTAACTCCAAATCATGTGTGGGGTAATTCAACTCATGGGGTTTAAGTTGTCTAGAAGCATACGCTATCACCTTCCCATGCTGCATCAACACGCAGCCTATACCCCGCAATGATCCATCACTATACACCTCGAATCCCCCAGTATCATCAGGAAGGTTTAATACTGGAGCAGAAGTCAACCTCCTCTTCAGCTCCTGAAATCCCTATTCACAATCGGCGTCCCAGTCAAACTTGATTCCTTTCCTAGTCAACCGAGCCAACGGGCCTGCTATCGTAGAAAATCCTTCTACGAACCGTCGATAATATCATGCCAAACCCAGAAAACTCCTCACCTCTGTCACCATCCTCGGTTGCTCCCAGTTTGCCACTGCCTCAACCTTTTGGGGATCTACGCTGATACCCTCAGCCGAAATCACATGACCTAAGAATCCCACTTCTGTCAACCAAAACTGGCATTTACTGAACTTGGCAAACAAATGCTTTTTCCTAAGCATATTCAGCACCAACCTTAAGTGCTTCTCATGTGCCTTAGCACTCCCCGAATACACCAAAATGTCATCGATGAACACAATAACAAATCGATCCCAATACTTTTGGAACACCCTGTTCATCAAATCCATAAATGCTGCTGGGGCATTAGTCAACCCGAAAGGCATCACCAGGAACTCATAATGACCATAACGAGTCCTGAAAGCTGTTTTCTGAACATCCCCTTCTCTGATCCTCAACTGATGGTACCCAGATCGAAGGTCAATTTTTGAAAAATATCTTGCCCCCTTAAGTTGATCAAACAAATCATCTATCCTTGGCAGAGGATACTTATTCCGCACCGTAGCCCTGTTTAGCTGCCGGTAGTTGATACAAAACCTCATACCACCATCCTTTTTCCTCACAAATAACACTGGTGCACCCCAAGGTGAAACACTTGGGCGAATAAATCCCATATTCACCAAGTCCTGCAATTGAGTCTTCAACTCTCGCAATTCTGCCGGTGCCATTCTGTACGATGTTTGTGAGGTAGGTTGAGTACCTGGTAAAAGCTCTATGGTGAATTCAATCTCCCGGTGAGGTGGTAATCCCGAAAGATCATCTGGAAACACATCAAAGAACTCACTCACCACTGGAATATCCTCCACTCTCATCGGAGTATTCAGAGAATCAAACATATGAGCCAAGTAACCCTCACAACCTTTCCTCAACAATCTCTCAGCGGTCAAAACTGATATCACTCCACAGGGTAGTACCCTATGATCTCCCCTAAACGTAAGTTCGGGTAAACCTGGACACCGAAAATCCACTCTCTTGTCATAACAATCAATAGACGTATGGTGCATAGTCAACCAATCCATCCCCAGAATCACATCAAAATCAAAAATATCTAAGGGGATTAAATATGCCTCTAATGCATGACCTTCCACTAACACTGGACAACTACGAATCACGAGATTCGCCACTAACATATTCCCAATAGGAGTACTAATACCCATGTCCCAACCAATCGGAGACAATTCTCTATCAGCAAACAACGTAAAACCCCGAGAAATGAAAGAATGAGTCGCCCTCGGTAATTGTACTGACATCCCAGCCTGATAGCTCTAATGCGTTCCACCAATGATAAGCGGAACCACCTAGCAGAAAAGTGGCTAACAACACCCTGTCCCCCAGAGGACATCTCATAACTGAGAACACTCGCTCTAAACGAGTAATCCACTCCGCTGCATCATCTGGGCTAGAGTCGCCCATAAATATTGTAGCCCCTAATCTCTAGGCTTTCTCAATGTCCGACCCTTCAATAACAGCCCTACTCTGAAGTACAGAAGTCAAAGTATGACCCAATTGTTCCAGTGTTTACCTCAAATCAGGCTCCACTGCGGGTTCATGTGTGTCCCCAATGTTTCCAGACTGTTGACGAGACTCGCGTCTCGGAGGCATTACGCTGAAAAGAACTATAACTCATCAATACCAAAATAATTGTACACTAGGTGTACGGTCTACGGGAATTTAAGCCTAGTGCTCTGATACCAATTGTCAGGACCCGTCCCGAATTTCCCCTCGAAACCCGGGAAGAACCCTGATCCCGTCCGACAACCTAAGGAAAGGTTCCCAAAATACCCTTCAATCCTTACAAATAATAATAATAATAAATACTTTCACTTTTCAGACAAGGGATTCAAGCACTCAATAATTCCCGTAAATAATGACCAACCAAATACAATATAATATCTCAAATCCACTGTTCCCGACATATCCACAACACACCAGGGTATCCCTTGAGATGTGTTAAAATCTGTACTACAATTCTCTGTACTATGCATAGACAGCTTCGCGACCCGGCGGAGCAAGACCCCTCAACACCAAAGTCCGAACCCTCAACAATCAGCGGAGCAAAACCCCTCAACACCAGTCAGAGCAACTGTAACCATCGGGACAGAAAACCAGTGAACCAAATCCGTATTTTGAAATCTTTGTTTCTTGGCCTAAGCCAAATTCTTTGAAATATCATTTACGGCTAAAATCGGTATAATCATAATTACGGGTCTCAATCCAAATCACATGCTCAAATAGTTACCACTTTAAAACGATATCAAAATCAAGTACAAAAACCAGGCCATTTCTCAAAACACACTTTCACTTAAATATTGGAAAACATGTGTCTAGCATCATTTCTAAATTCCAGAAATTCATTGCACCCATACATAACAGTATTTAAATCAAAGATACATTTATGCATGCATTATAGTTTATAAACCAAAAGTCCACTCACAAACCTGTCCAAGCAAGCTCAATCCCGAATTGTACGCTCCCCTGAAGTTCCTGGAGCAGTATCGTCTGTCCAAATTAATAATCGGGATTACCAGCTAATAATAAGAACCTTAAATATAAACCCCCTAAACCCCGGGAGGTCTACCTATGCTGGCCTAGAAAACGCAGCAACTTCAAACACCCAAAACAACCCCTAAACAACGTCCGATCGACCCAAAACCTGCGCCAACAAGTCTGAAACGTCAAAAACTAATTGTCACGTGCCACCGTGACCTCAGACTCAGCCCCACGCGCCGCCACGAGCCGACGGAAGGTCAGAACATCCGCCCACGCGCCGCCACGCGCCCTCATGCGCCGGTCACGCGCTTGCTACAGTACCCACTTGCCTGGACCGGTCTAACCCGGCCCAACTCGGCCTGACCCGATCCAACTCGGTCCGACCGGTTCACTCAACCTGACCGGTTTACTCGACCCGATTGGTTACCTCGACCCGACCGATCACCGGTGACTCGCCGGAGAAGACGATCGGCTACCGGCGCCGCCGTCTGGTTTCCGCCGGAATCCTCCATTTTCGGCCGAAACTTCAAGCTTTTGTAACTTCCTCAAAACTCAACCATTTTTCACAAATTTTACATCTAAATTTATCTACTCGAACCCAGGAATCCAAATATGACCTTAAAACATCAAACACGTACCTGTGTAAGCCGAAAAATCGATCGGAAGTTCTAAAACTTCCTACACTCAGTTCGGCTTCCCCCGTGGTCCTCTCCTTCGATGGTTGGTACGGTTGTGATCGTGGGAAGGAGTAGAATACGATTAGTTGAATAGAAATGGAAGTCTTGGCCTTGAATCAAACTTGGAATTTATGGGTTTTGGGTATGTTTTTCGCACGGTTTCGGGTTCGATGTTTTGGGAGTGTGTTTCATAGAGAGAGAGAGAGAGAGAGAGAGAGTGAGATGATGATATGAAGATGAAACAATGATTTGGGGTTAAAAATATCTACCCCAAGTCAAAAATTACCAAAATACCCCTAACAATCTAGATCCGTAACTTTCGTACACAAACTCTGTTTCCCGCGTGCCGCCTGTCTACGAACTCGTGAGTTCGAGACCTACGCAACGATATCCAAAACACCACCAAAAATGTCTCGAACCAAAATTTGACTTTCACGCCCCTTAACAAGCAAGGGTAAAATCGTCATTTTACATAAATAATTTACGTAAATCCAATAATTGAAATTCCGGGTTGGTACAATCCACCCCCCTTAAGAAATTTCGTCCTCGAAATTCAACTCTACCCTTGGAACAAATGAGGATATTGCGCTCGCATTAGTTCCTCGGTTTCCCACGTGGCATCTTCCACGTTATGATTCCTCCATAACACTTTAACTAGAGGAATACTCTTTTTGCGCAGTACCTTCTCCTTCCAATCCAAAATTTGCACTGGTTGCTCCTCAAAGGTCAAATCATCCTTCAGCTCAAGTGGCTGCTCTTCCAATATGTGAGACACATCAAACAGATATTTCCGGAGCAAAGATACATGGAAAACATTATGAACTCTGGATAATTCCGATGGTAAAGCATGACGATATGCCACTGGTCCTATCCTCTCCATAATCTCATACAGACCAATGTAGCGAGGACTCAATTTCCCTCGTCTACCAAAACGTACCACTCCCTTTCAAGGAGATAGTTTCAAGAACACCCAGTCACCTACCTCAAACTCAAGATCTCTGGTTCGACGGTCTGCATAGCTCTTCTGGCGATCCTGAGCTGTCTTCAACCTTTCTCTAATGATCCTTATCTTTTCCTCAGTCATATCCACCAACTCTGGTGTTAACAGTTTTCTTTCACCCACTTCGTTCCAGCATAATGGTGTCCTGCATTGCCTCTCATACAGTGCCTCGAAAGGAGACATCCCAATACTGGACTGATAACTATTATTATAAGCAAATTCCATCAGAGCCAGGTGTGAATCCCAGTTCCCTTTAAACTACAGTACACAAGCTCTCATCATATCCTCCAAAACCTGGATTGTCCTCTCAGACTGACCATCCGTCTGAGGATGAAAAGCTGTACTAAAATGCAAGGTAGTGCCAAAATCCTTCTGCAAACTCCGCCAAAACCTGGAGGTAAATCTTGGATCCCCATCCGAAACAATTCACTCTTGAGTCCCATGTAGCCGTATGATCTCATCAACGAACAATTTGGCATACCGACTCATCCGAAAATCTTCCCGCACTAGCAAGAAATGTGCAGACTTCGTGAGTCTATCAACAATTACCCATATCCCATCATGTCCCTTTTGTGTCCTTGGAAGTTTATACACAAAATCCATAGTAATGTGATCCCACTTCCATTCCGGAATAGGTAATGGTTGAAGTGTCCCATATGATTTCTGTCTCTCTGCTTTCACTTGCTGACATGTCAGGCATCTACTCACAAACTCAGCAATTTCCCTTTTCATCCCAGTCCACCAATAGTATTTCCTTAGGGTATGATACATCTTGGTACCTCCTGGATGCATAGCGTAAGCCGAACTATGAGCCTCATCAAGAATTTCACTCTTTAGCTCTAGCTCATTCGGTACGCACAACCGGCCATCCCTAACCAAGGCTCCATCATCCCTAAGCGCATAGTCCTGCCTGTTTCCAGCCTCCAACTCCATCCTAATAATGCACAATGTAGGGTCCTAGAGTTGAGCCTCAATAATCCGATCAATCAGAACAGGTCTCATATGGAAACTAGCCAATAAAGCCCCCTGGTTATCCATGTCAAATACAATCCCCGCTCTACGGAACTCTAACAACAATGGTAGGTAGATTGTGTGCAAATGGGCCAAAGAACCCATGGATTTCCTGTTCAAGGCATCTGCCCCAACATTGGCTTTCCCTAGATGGTACTCTATAGTACAATCATAATCCTTTATTAGCTCAAGCCATCTTCTCTGCCTCAGATTCAGGTCCTTTTGGGTGAACAAGTACTTTAAACTCTTATGGTCAGTGAAGATTCGACACGTCTCCCCGTACAAATAATGTCGCCAAATTTTCAGTGCATGCACCACTGCAGCTAACTCCAAATCATGTGTGGGGTAATTCAACTCATGGGGTTTAAGTTGTCTAGAAGCATACGCTATCACCTTCCCATGCTGCATCAACACGCAGCCTATACCCCGCAATGATCCATCACTATACACCTCGAATCCCCCAGTATCATCAGGAAGGTTTAATACTGGAGCAGAAGTCAACCTCCTCTTCAGCTCCTGAAATCCCTATTCACAATCGGCGTCCCAGTCAAACTTGATTCCTTTCCTAGTCAACCGAGCCAACGGGCCTGCTATCGTAGAAAATCCTTCTACGAACCGTCGATAATATCATGCCAAACCCAGAAAACTCCTCACCTCTGTCACCATCCTCGGTTGCTCCCAGTTTGCCACTGCCTCAACCTTTTGGGGATCTACGCTGATACCCTCAGCCGAAATCACATGACCTAAGAATCCCACTTCTGTCAACCAAAACTGGCATTTACTGAACTTGGCAAACAAATGCTTTTTCCTAAGCATATTCAGCACCAACCTTAAGTGCTTCTCATGTGCCTTAGCACTCCCCGAATACACCAAAATGTCATCGATGAACACAATAACAAATCGATCCCAATACTTTTGGAACACCCTGTTCATCAAATCCATAAATGCTGCTGGGGCATTAGTCAACCCGAAAGGCATCACCAGGAACTCATAATGACCATAACGAGTCCTGAAAGCTGTTTTCTGAACATCCCCTTCTCTGATCCTCAACTGATGGTACCCAGATCGAAGGTCAATTTTTGAAAAATATCTTGCCCCCTTAAGTTGATCAAACAAATCATCTATCCTTGGCAGAGGATACTTATTCCGCACCGTAGCCCTGTTTAGCTGCCGGTAGTTGATACAAAACCTCATACCACCATCCTTTTTCCTCACAAATAACACTGGTGCACCCCAAGGTGAAACACTTGGGCGAATAAATCCCATATTCACCAAGTCCTGCAATTGAGTCTTCAACTCTCGCAATTCTGCCGGTGCCATTCTGTACGATGTTTGTGAGGTAGGTTGAGTACCTGGTAAAAGCTCTATGGTGAATTCAATCTCCCGGTGAGGTGGTAATCCCGAAAGATCATCTGGAAACACATCAAAGAACTCACTCACCACTGGAATATCCTCCACTCTCATCGGAGTATTCAGAGAATCAAACATATGAGCCAAGTAACCCTCACAACCTTTCCTCAACAATCTCTCAGCGGTCAAAACTGATATCACTCCACAGGGTAGTACCCTATGATCTCCCCTAAACGTAAGTTCGGGTAAACCTGGACACCGAAAATCCACTCTCTTGTCATAACAATCAATAGACGTATGGTGCATAGTCAACCAATCCATCCCCAGAATCACATCAAAATCAAAAATATCTAAGGGGATTAAATATGCCTCTAATGCATGACCTTCCACTAACACTGGACAACTACGAATCACGAGATTCGCCACTAACATATTCCCAATAGGAGTACTAATACCCATGTCCCAACCAATCGGAGACAATTCTCTATCAGCAAACAACGTAAAACCCCGAGAAATGAAAGAATGAGTCGCCCTCGGTAATTGTACTGACATCCCAGCCTGATAGCTCTAATGCGTTCCACCAATGATAAGCGGAACCACCTAGCAGAAAAGTGGCTAACAACACCCTGTCCCCCAGAGGACATCTCATAACTGAGAACACTCGCTCTAAACGAGTAATCCACTCCGCTGCATCATCTGGGCTAGAGTCGCCCATAAATATTGTAGCCCCTAATCTCTAGGCTTTCTCAATGTCCGACCCTTCAATAACAGCCCTACTCTGAAGTACAGAAGTCAAAGTATGACCCAATTGTTCCAGTGTTTACCTCAAATCAGGCTCCACTGCGGGTTCATGTGTGTCCCCAATGTTTCCAGACTGTTGACGAGACTCGCGTCTCGGAGGCATTACGCTGAAAAGAACTATAACTCATCAATACCAAAATAATTGTACACTAGGTGTACGGTCTACGGGAATTTAAGCCTAGTGCTCTGATACCAATTGTCAGGACCCGTCCCGAATTTCCCCTCGAAACCCGGGAAGAACCCTGATCCCGTCCGACAACCTAAGGAAAGGTTCCCAAAATACCGTTCAATCCTTACAAATAATAATAATAATAAATACTTTCACTTTTCAGACAAGGGATTCAAGCACTCAATAATTCCCGTAAATAATGACCAACCAAATACAATATAATATCTCAAATCCACTGTTCCCGACATATCCACAACACACCAGGGTATCCCTTGAGATGTGTTAAAATCTGTACTACAATTCTCTGTACTATGCATAGACAGCTTCGCGACCCGGCGGAGCAAGACCCCTCAACACCAAAGTCCGAACCCTCAACAATCAGCGGAGCAAAACCCCTCAACACCAGTCAGAGCAACTGTAACCATCGGGACAGAAAACCAGTGAACCAAATCCGTATTTTGAAATCTTTGTTTCTTGGCCTAAGCCAAATTCTTTGAAATATCATTTACGGCTAAAATCGGTATAATCATAATTACGGGTCTCAATCCAAATCACATGCTCAAATAGTTACCACTTTAAAACGATATCAAAATCAAGTACAAAAACCAGGCCATTTCTCAAAACACACTTTCACTTAAATATTGGAAAACATGTGTCTAGCATCATTTCTAAATTCCAGAAATTCATTGCACCCATACATAACAGTATTTAAATCAAAGATACATTTATGCATGCATTATAGTTTATAAACCAAAAGTCCACTCACAAACCTGTCCAAGCAAGCTCAATCCCGAATTGTACGCTCCCCTGAAGTTCCTGGAGCAGTATCGTCTGTCCAAATTAATAATCGGGATTACCAGCTAATAATAAGAACCTTAAATATAAACCCCCTAAACCCCGGGAGGTCTACCTATGCTGGCCTAGAAAACGCAGCAACTTCAAACACCCAAAACAACCCCTAAACAACGTCCGATCGACCCAAAACCTGCGCCAACAAGTCCGAAACGTCAAAAACTAATTGTCACGTGCCACCGTGACCTCAGACTCAGCCCCACGCGCCGCCACGAGCCGACGGAAGGTCAGAACATCCGCCCACGCGCCGCCACGCGCCCTCATGCGCCGGTCACGCGCTTGCTACAGTACCCACTTGCCTGGACCGGTCTAACCCGGCCCAACTCGGCCTGACCCGATCCAACTCGGTCCGACCGGTTCACTCAACCTGACCGGTTTACTCGACCCGATTGGTTACCTCGACCCGACCGATCACCGGTGACTCGCCGGAGAAGACGATCGGCTACCGGCGCCGCCGTCTGGTTTCCGCCGGAATCCTCCATTTTCGGCCGAAACTTCAAGCTTTTGTAACTTCCTCAAAACTCAACCATTTTTCACAAATTTTACATCTAAATTTATCTACTCGAACCCAGGAATCCAAATATGACCTTAAAACATCAAACACGTACCTGTGTAAGCCGAAAAATCGATCGGAAGTTCTAAAACTTCCTACACTCAGTTCGGCTTCCCCCGTGGTCCTCTCCTTCGATGGTTGGTACGGTTGTGATCGTGGGAAGGAGTAGAATACGATTAGTTGAATAGAAATGGAAGTCTTGGCCTTGAATCAAACTTGGAATTTATGGGTTTTGGGTATGTTTTTCGCACGGTTTCGGGTTCGATGTTTTGGGAGTGTGTTTCATAGAGAGAGAGAGAGAGAGAGAGAGTGAGATGATGATATGAAGATGAAACAATGATTTGGGGTTAAAAATATCTACCCCAAGTCAAAAATTACCAAAATACCCCTAACAATCTAGATCCGTAACTTTCGTACACAAACTCTGTTTCCCGCGTGCCGCCTGTCTACGAACTCGTGAGTTCGAGACCTACGCAACGATATCCAAAACACCACCAAAAATGTCTCGAACCAAAATTTGACTTTCACGCCCCTTAACAAGCAAGGGTAAAATCGTCATTTTACATAAATAATTTACGTAAATCCAATAATTGAAATTCCGGGTTGGTACAATCCACCCCCCTTAAGAAATTTCGTCCTCGAAATTCAACTCTACCCTTGGAACAAATGAGGATATTGCGCTCGCATTAGTTCCTCGGTTTCCCACGTGGCATCTTCCACGTTATGATTCCTCCATAACACTTTAACTAGAGGAATACTCTTTTTGCGCAGTACCTTCTCCTTCCAATCCAAAATTTGCACTGGTTGCTCCTCAAAGGTCAAATCATCCTTCAGCTCAAGTGGCTGCTCTTCCAATATGTGAGACACATCAAACAGATATTTCCGGAGCAAAGATACATGGAAAACATTATGAACTCTGGATAATTCCGATGGTAAAGCATGACGATATGCCACTGGTCCTATCCTCTCCATAATCTCATACAGACCAATGTAGCGAGGACTCAATTTCCCTCGTCTACCAAAACGTACCACTCCCTTTCAAGGAGATAGTTTCAAGAACACCCAGTCACCTACCTCAAACTCAAGATCTCTGGTTCGACGGTCTGCATAGCTCTTCTGGCGATCCTGAGCTGTCTTCAACCTTTCTCTAATGATCCTTATCTTTTCCTCAGTCATATCCACCAACTCTGGTGTTAACAGTTTTCTTTCACCCACTTCGTTCCAGCATAATGGTGTCCTGCATTGCCTCTCATACAGTGCCTCGAAAGGAGACATCCCAATACTGGACTGATAACTATTATTATAAGCAAATTCCATCAGAGCCAGGTGTGAATCCCAGTTCCCTTTAAACTACAGTACACAAGCTCTCATCATATCCTCCAAAACCTGGATTGTCCTCTCAGACTGACCATCCGTCTGAGGATGAAAAGCTGTACTAAAATGCAAGGTAGTGCCAAAATCCTTCTGCAAACTCCGCCAAAACCTGGAGGTAAATCTTGGATCCCCATCCGAAACAATTCACTCTTGAGTCCCATGTAGCCGTATGATCTCATCAACGAACAATTTGGCATACCGACTCATCCGAAAATCTTCCCGCACTAGCAAGAAATGTGCAGACTTCGTGAGTCTATCAACAATTACCCATATCCCATCATGTCCCTTTTGTGTCCTTGGAAGTTTATACACAAAATCCATAGTAATGTGATCCCACTTCCATTCCGGAATAGGTAATGGTTGAAGTGTCCCATATGGTTTCTGTCTCTCTGCTTTCACTTGCTGACATGTCAGGCATCTACTCACAAACTCAGCAATTTCCCTTTTCATCCCAGTCCACCAATAGTATTTCCTTAGGGTATGATACATCTTGGTACCTCCTGGATGCATAGCGTAAGCCGAACTATGAGCCTCATCAAGAATTTCACTCTTTAGCTCTAGCTCATTCGGTACGCACAACCGGCCATCCCTAACCAAGGCTCCATCATCCCTAAGCGCATAGTCCTGCCTGTTTCCAGCCTCCAACTCCATCCTAATAATGCACAATGTAGGGTCCTAGAGTTGAGCCTCAATAATCCGATCAATCAGAACAGGTCTCATATGGAAACTAGCCAATAAAGCCCCCTGGTTATCCATGTCAAATACAATCCCCGCTCTACGGAACTCTAACAACAATGGTAGGTAGATTGTGTGCAAATGGGCCAAAGAACCCATGGATTTCCTGTTCAAGGCATCTGCCCCAACATTGGCTTTCCCTAGATGGTACTCTATAGTACAATCATAATCCTTTATTAGCTCAAGCCATCTTCTCTGCCTCAGATTCAGGTCCTTTTGGGTGAACAAGTACTTTAAACTCTTATGGTCAGTGAAGATTCGACACGTCTCCCCGTACAAATAATGTCGCCAAATTTTCAGTGCATGCACCACTGCAGCTAACTCCAAATCATGTGTGGGGTAATTCAACTCATGGGGTTTAAGTTGTCTAGAAGCATACGCTATCACCTTCCCATGCTGCATCAACACGCAGCCTATACCCCGCAATGATCCATCACTATACACCTCGAATCCCCCAGTATCATCAGGAAGGTTTAATACTGGAGCAGAAGTCAACCTCCTCTTCAGCTCCTGAAATCCCTATTCACAATCGGCGTCCCAGTCAAACTTGATTCCTTTCCTAGTCAACCGAGCCAACGGGCCTGCTATCGTAGAAAATCCTTCTACGAACCGTCGATAATATCATGCCAAACCCAGAAAACTCCTCACCTCTGTCACCATCCTCGGTTGCTCCCAGTTTGCCACTGCCTCAACCTTTTGGGGATCTACGCTGATACCCTCAGCCGAAATCACATGACCTAAGAATCCCACTTCTGTCAACCAAAACTGGCATTTACTGAACTTGGCAAACAAATGCTTTTTCCTAAGCATATTCAGCACCAACCTTAAGTGCTTCTCATGTGCCTTAGCACTCCCCGAATACACCAAAATGTCATCGATGAACACAATAACAAATCGATCCCAATACTTTTGGAACACCCTGTTCATCAAATCCATAAATGCTGTTGGGGCATTAGTCAACCCGAAAGGCATCACCAGGAACTCATAATGACCATAACGAGTCCTGAAAGCTGTTTTCTGAACATCCCCTTCTCTGATCCTTAACTGATGGTACCCAGATCGAAGGTCAATTTTTGAAAAATATCTTGCCCCCTTAAGTTGATCAAACAAATCATCTATCCTTGGCAGAGGATACTTATTCCGCACCGTAGCCCTGTTTAGCTGCCGGTAGTTGATACAAAACCTCATACCACCATCCTTTTTCCTCACAAATAACACTGGTGCACCCCAAGGTGAAACACTTGGGCGAATAAATCCCATATTCACCAAGTCCTGCAATTGAGTCTTCAACTCTCGCAATTCTGCCGGTGCCATTCTGTACGATGTTTGTGAGGTAGGTTGAGTACCTGGTAAAAGCTCTATGGTGAATTCAATCTCCCGGTGAGGTGGTAATCCCGAAAGATCATCTGGAAACACATCAAAGAACTCACTCACCACTGGAATATCCTCCACTCTCATCGGAGTATTCAGAGAATCAAACATATGAGCCAAGTAACCCTCACAACCTTTCCTCAACAATCTCTCAGCGGTCAAAACTGATATCACTCCACAGGGTAGTACCCTATGATCTCCCCTAACCGTAAGTTCGGGTAAACCTGGACACCGAAAATCCACTCTCTTGTCATAACAATCAATAGACGTATGGTGCATAGTCAACCAATCCATCCCCAGAATCACATCAAAATCAAAAATATCTAAGGGGATTAAATATGCCTCTAATGCATGACCTTCCACTAACACTGGACAACTACGAATCACGAGATTCGCCACTAACATATTCCCAATAGGAGTACTAATACCCATGTCCCAACCAATCGGAGACAATTCTCTATCAGCAAACAACGTAAAACCCCGAGAAATGAAAGAATGAGTCGCCCTCGGTAATTGTACTGACATCCCAGCCTGATAGCTCTAATGCGTTCCACCAATGATAAGCGGAACCACCTAGCAGAAAAGTGGCTAACAACACCCTGTCCCCCAGAGGACATCTCATAACTGAGAACACTCGCTCTAAACGAGTAATCCACTCCGCTGCATCATCTGGGCTAGAGTCGCCCATAAATATTGTAGCCCCTAATCTCTAGGCTTTCTCAATGTCCGACCCTTCAATAACAGCCCTACTCTGAAGTACAGAAGTCAAAGTATGACCCAATTGTTCCAGTGTTTACCTCAAATCAGGCTCCACTGCGGGTTCATGTGTGTCCCCAATGTTTCCAGACTGTTGACGAGACTCGCGTCTCGGAGGCATTACGCTGAAAAGAACTATAACTCATCAATACCAAAATAATTGTACACTAGGTGTACGGTCTACGGGAATTTAAACCTAGTGCTCTGATACCAATTGTCAGGACACGTCCCGAATTTCCCCTCGAAACCCGGGAAGAACCCTGATCCCGTCCGACAACCTAAGGAAAGGTTCCCAAAATACCCTTCAATCCTTACAAATAATAATAATAATAAATACTTTCACTTTTCAGACAAGGGATTCAAGCACTCAATAATTCCCGTAAATAATGACCAACCAAATACAATATAATATCTCAAATCCACTGTTCCCGACATATCCACAACACACCAGGGTATCCCTTGAGATGTGTTAAAATCTGTACTACAATTCTCTGTACTATGCATAGACAGCTTCGCGACCCGGCGGAGCAAGACCCCTCAACACCAAAGTCCGAACCCTCAACAACCAGCGGAGCAAAACCCCTCAACACCAGTCAGAGCAACTGTAACCATCGGGACAGAAAACCAGTGAACCAAATCTGTATTTTGAAATCTTTGTTTCTTGGCCTAAGCCAAATTCTTTGAAATATCATTTACGGCCAAAATCGGTATAATCATAATTACGGGTCTCAATCCAAATCACATGCTCAAATAGTTACCACTTTAAAACGATATCAAAATCAAGTACAAAAACCAGGCCATTTCTCAAAACACACTTTCACTTAAATATTGGAAAACATGTGTCCATCATCATTTCTAAATTCCAGAAATTCATTGCACCCATACATAACAGTATTTAAATCAAAGATACATTTATGCATGCATTATAGTTTATAAACCAAAAGTCCACTCACAAACCTGTCCAAGCAAGCTCAATCCCGAATTGTACGCTCCCCTGAAGTTCCTGGAGCAGTATCGCCTGTCCAAATTAATAATCAGGATTACCAGCTAATAATAAGAACCTTAAATATAAACCCCCTAAACCCCGGGAGGTCTACCTATGCTGGCCTAGAAAACGCAGCAACTTCAAACGCCCAAAAACAACCCCTAAACGACATCAGATCGACCCAAAATCTGCGCCAACAGGTTCGAAACGTCAAAAACTAATTGTCCCGCGCCACCGTGACCTCAGACTCGGCCCCACGCACCGACGGAAGGTCGGAACACGCGCCCACGTGCCTCACGCGCCGGTCACGCGCCTGCTACAGTACCCATTCGCCTGGACCGGTCCAACCTGGCCTGACCCGATCCAACTCGGCCCGACCGGTTCACTCAACTTGATCGGTTCACTCGACCCGATCGGCCCTACCAGTTCACTCGACCCGACCGGTTACCTCGACCCGACCGGTCACCTCGACCCGATCGGTCACCGGTGACTCGCCGGAGAAGACGACCGGATGCCTGCGCCGCCGTTTGGTTTCCGCCGAAATCCTCCATTTCCGGCCGAAACTTCAAGCTTTTGTAACTTCCTCAAAACTCAACCATTTGTTCGCAAATTTTACGTCTAAATCTATTTACTCGAACCCAAGAATCCAAATATGACCTTAAAACATCAAACACGTACGTGTGTAAGCCAAAAAATCGATCGGAAGTTCCGAAACTTCCTACACTCGGTTCGGCTTCCCCCGTGGTCCTCTCCTTCGATGGTTGGTACGGTTGTGATCGTGGAAAGGAGTAGAATACGATTAGTTGAATAGAAATGGAAGTCTTGGCCTTGAATCAAACTTGAAATTTATGGGTTTTGGGTATGTTTTTCGCACGGTTTCGGGTTCGATGTTTTGGGAGTGTGTTTCACAGAGAGAGAGAGAGTGAGATGATGATATGAAGATGAAACAATGATTTGGGGTTAAAAATATCTACCCCAAGTCAAAAATTACCAAAATACCCCTAACAATTTAGACCCGTAACTTTCGTACACGAACTCCGTTTCCCGCGTGCCGCCTGTCTACGAACTCGTGAATTCGAGACCTAAGCAACGGTATCCAAAACACCACCAAAAATGTCTCGAAACAAAATTTGACTTTCACACCCCTTAACAAGCAAGGGTAAAATTGTCATTTTACATAAATAATTTACGTAAATCCAATAATTGAAATTCCGGGTTGTTACAATATTTGTATACCTTACAAATATTAGAGATGCGGTCTATATATATGTTCTCCCTGCCACCTATTTTTTAACTATCTTATGTGGCAACAAATACAAACATGCCATGGTGGCGAATTAATATTTAATCTTATGGAGATCCTTATATTTTCATTCCTCCCCCGATCCACCCACCTCAACTCCACGATCTCTTTTGTGCTTGACAACGCCCTTTACTCTCTGTCTAATTAATAATTAATTAGACTAATAGTCATAACTAATTAAGAACCACATAATATGATTTTTGAACGTCTATATATAAGTGGTAAGTGGTAACCCTATTCAACAATTCTCCTTAACGGCTCACAGCCTCACACGTACTGACAATCTCACAATGTGTATTTGTGTGTGGGCTCAATCTAATTTAACTCGTAGTAGTAAAAGTATGGAAAACTTTTTCACAAAAGAATATGTATAACTTATCTCACATATAAACAAATAAATAAAAGGTATCAATCTTAAATATTGTGGAGTACTAGGCTGGAGAATTAATTGATCCGGCACTTATCCCCCAATTTATTGGACCGTAACGTCCAATACCTTTGGTATTTCTTCAATGGCTAAGCTCAGGGCCACGGCCTTTTATACTTCTTCAATGTTTTATATATCTCTTCAAAAAAATATGCATAAAATTCAGATTCGGTTATATTCATGTTTCCCTCGATTTGATGGATCAACATGATAAAAGCAACTTTGATTCTTATTTGAATGATTGTGTAGGCGTACCACCACCAGGGCACTAACTGGCCCGGATGGAATGATAATTGCTAGGTGCGTCCCATAGGCTGACTTCTAACCTTACGATTGTGGGATCAAGCAAAGAACGTCCCCTTGGTCTGGATTCTTTCACTCCCTCAAGGTCAAGGGTGTTTAGGTTTTAAACTTGTATTTTTTATATTTTCGGTTTTTTTGGAATGAATTGAATGCTAGTGCAATAATTAAATTGAAGAAGAAAACTAATCATGCTCAAAAAAATTAAATTTAAATTTAAACGCCAATAAATTAAAATTTGAAATAAACACAATAATTAAACTTAAAGACAAAAAATAATAAGTCTAAATTAATAAAGAGATTAAATAAAACAATTAAATAACTGAAATTGAAATAACTTGAATTGAAATGACGATTAGATAAAAATAAACTTGAATTTAAAACAAATAAATTTAAAGTGCTTTGAATAATAAACTTACTCTAAAAACTGAAGAATTTGGCTACACTAAAGCTTGAAGAACTTGGCTACACTAAAGCTTGAATGAAAACTTAGGCTAGGAATTGAAGGACTTGGCTATGCTAAGGCTGAATGTAAAATCTAGTCTATGAATTGAAAGGTGCAAGATAAAGAGTAGTTTGTGTGTTGATGTAGGTGTCTCTTCTCTTCTTCAAAGCTTCAAATTTATAGGGGCTCGGATGTGTATCAACTTGAAAAATCATTCAATTAACAAAATTACTTTCTTAATTTGAGAAGATTGTTGTTGATTTTACTCGATTGCGTCAATCAACACGATTCTAATCGAAATTGGCTTCAATCCCTCAAATCATGATAGAAATTGGATGATGCATGATTTGATCTTCTTTCCATATTAAAATTTTCCCATATTAGTTCTTGATTGACTTGATTTTCTTCCATCTATGAATTTCAAACATAAATGAATATTTGACTTTGATAATTATTTATTTCCTTGTGTGGATTTCACCATATGAAGAAATTTTTCTCACATCTTCCCTAATTATCTACCCGGTTGACATTTGGTCGTAATTAAATCATTTTTAAATATTCGGCCAAACTTGTTATTTTGGGCTTCTAGTCTTATTTCGGCACTTGAACCTATTTCAAACCTGAAAGGTAATCCTTATATCCAATCTTGGGCTTGATGAGATCGGATTACGATCTGGCTCAAACAATTCAAAATGCAATAATAATTGTTAAGTGTATACACTGGCGTAATCAGAAAATTAGATCAAAATAGTCTTTATATAGATAATGATAAGTGTACTTTTCAACAGAAATATTTTGGAAATCAGTGCCTAGATTCCATTTCGAAATAAGTTAGCACACCTTAGATAATCATAATATCGGCCGGCCAAAAACAAAAATCAAAATATCGGAAAAAGAAAAAAAAATAAAATTGATGGCTGAGGATCCTAGCTAATCCAAATCCGGCCGAGGGATGGCTAAGATAATTATCAATAGAATCCCAATTATTGAAGACCTTTCCCGTGATACAAGAAGCATATAGACATCTAACCTTCGTTTCAATCAACCCCACCAAGCATAACTTATTAGAGAGGATGAAATTCTTTAGCTCTAAATGTCTAGAGAGGTCATTTAGCTCTTTTACATTCCAGCAGGAGAACCCAGTCATTAAGCATCAGACAGAGATTGTTCCCGAGGACCATCATTTCCTCCACGCGATTTGTTTTTCTTCTTTCCCTTCTTGTTAAAGTCCAGCCCAGGAAGAGCATCAACATCCCGCCCTTCCAACCATAAAGGCCAACGGGATATATAAGGGAATGACATGGCTTCCACATCCGAAAGGGAGACTTCACTCGCAGAATCCAATAGCTAGAATCGGTAAGGAGAACCCGTGGGGGATGAAGGCTTTAGCAGGGCTGAGTTCTCTTTGGGCTTGGGTTCGGCCTTACCTTTATAGGTAGCAGGCTTCAAAAGTTGGGTTGGGTCCGTACGGCCCAAAGGAATAGGGAAAACTGCTTCATTTAAGCTAAACAAACCGGGAAAATAAGCATGAAGCCACATGGGTGGGCTCAGCCAACTTAGTAGGCCTAATGGGTAGGGGAGATAGCATGGGCTACGGGTTAAGAGGACAAGCAGGCTCAGAGTGGCCGAAGGACCTATATCGCCCACAAACTCGAGGGCGGTTCTCGAACTCCACTTTGATTTCAACAACCCGAGGCAATTCACCCTCCTCCTCCGGCTGAACCATAATGTCGAGGGACTCAATAAGAGGGACCGAAGCCTCAACTTCAACACAAATCCTCGTAAGAGATACGTTTCTTCAATTCCGTAAGGGAATCAGCATATAGAGGTTTACCAACCGCTCTAGCAATATGACTAAAACCTCAGAGTTCCAAAATTCAAGGGGAAACATATAAGAAACTTACCCATAGTGTGATTTTCGCATGGGCTTCGAGAGGATCATCCCAGGTTTCCATTTGGAGAGAAAAATCGACCTGCCAGCCAAGTGCCAGGGACCCACTTCAAGGATCTAGCAGCAAGTTGCTTCATCCACCAATTTGAAAAAGTAAAAACCCATACCATTAGCGAGAACCTCCACTAACCCCCTACTAGCCCAAATTTTCCTAGAAAAAAGATTCACAACAGAGTAGGGTAGATGTTTATCGTGAAAGTAGCCAACTAGGAAATTCTGCCATTCCAGAGCTGAAGAAGCAGTAGCCTCAGGAAGAGGACTCATGACTTTGAACCCAGCAATAGTTTTGGGCTGACAAAATTTTAAAGTTCAACGCCCAAACCCAGCAATTCCATAGCCTTGGGCCACCCTACAGTCAGAGCCCTTAGTGAGCTCTAGGGGACCACATTATCTTGGACCAAGGAATTAACATCAAAACCCAGCGTCTCAGCACCAGCTGTAGCAGCACTTCGCGGGCCATTGGGAACCACCGAATCCTGACAAGTCTCATCAACAATAGATCCCTGCAAAAGCGGGCCCACACCAACCGTCGACTTGTCAACGGCAACGGGGGTACCCACCGAGAGAATCGGGAACAAAACTTATGTCGCCAGGAACTGATCTAGTGATGGGCTACCTCCGAGTCCATCCTCACGCATATAGATTGCACTTATCATTTTACCATCCACCAACCGCGAGCAATACATAAGGTTGGCCAAGTGCGGAGAAGGGTTACGAATCGCCAATAATAAAGGGTTGAAAGGGGAAGAGGATGTGGTTACAAGGCTGTGTTTAGTCAGAAGGAATGGAGAATCTAAGGTAGGGTGAGGGAGAGAGGGGAAGCCAACCGATAAAAGAGGGGAACCAGTAGTCCTATGTGGCATGAGGTTCACAACAGGCAGAGGAGCAGCCACCAGATTTGGGAGGTGAGAGGTGTTGGTATTTCAAAGCTTCAGCTCAGGATTAAGGACCAAGGCAGCACATAAGCAAATCGGGTAAGAATTTGATTATTCAAAGTTCTAGCTGTGATTGAATCGGGATTACTCGTGATGTATTTCAATTACTTCTTCTTGTTTGCTTATGGAAATTAGATAGAAATTGGAGTGAATTTGGTTGTTGTTTGCTGTGAAAAACTATTGCACTCTATGTATTTGTGAAAATGCCTATTAGCTTTTTCTTAGAGAGAAATTCTTATATCCTCTGATTCTCATTGATTTAATTGAATTACATGCTTTACATAAGTATAGAAAACGGTTAGAGGTGTTGTCATTATGATGACAATGTACCAATTACATTTGGACACCTCACTTAGTCTAGAAGTTATGACAACTAGCACACATTGTCCTTCAAGTAATCCACCTCATCTCACATTTTGTTTTGAATCCATGGCTGATATAACAATACATAATCACACTCACACCTGCATGCCACCTTACTGTTTCACTTAGTGTAATCAAGCATTAGATAGCTTAGGAGCCAACACTCCCCTCTAAGCTATATACTGACTTGACACCCAGCATTCCTAAAAGATAGGAGAACTTGTCATTAGCTAGTGCCTTAGTGAAGACATCAACTAGTTGTTCTTCTGACCTGCAGTTGAACAAATCGATTTCTCCAGTTTGTATTGTTTCTCTAATGAAGTGAAATCGCCTATTGATATGCTTAGACTTCTTATGATACACAGGATTTTTTGACATAGCAATGGCTGAAGTATTGTCACATAGAATAGGTGTAGGTCCAGTTTGCTCCTCTCCAAAGTCTTCTAGGACAAACCTTAACCATTTGGCCTGTGTAATTGCTTCTGAAGCACTCACATACTCTGCCTCTGCAGTAGATAGTGCCACACTATGCTGTTTCACTGAAGCCCATCAGAACACTCCACTTCCAAATGAGAAAGCATACCCTGAGGTACTTCTCATGTCATCCAAACTCCCACTCCAATCTGAATTACAATATCCTACAAGGGTAGCTTGTTTTCCTTTCTGATATTCAATTCCATAAGAAATGGTACCTTGAATGTACCTCAAAACTCTTTTTGTTGTGCCATAGTGCTTCTTTGAGGGATTATGCATATATCTAGACAGTAGACTAGCAACAAACATAATATATGGTCTAGTAACAGTTAAGTACAACAAACTATCAACAATCTGTCTATAAGTACCTTCATCTGTAGCCTCTGAGCCATCATTTCTGCACAGTCTGTCATCTATTGCAAGTGGTGTGCTCACAAGTTTGCAGTCCTTCTTTCCAAACTTATCCAGCAATGTCTGAGCATACTTTTACTAGTGTATGAAGATATAGTCTTTAGTTTGAATAAATTTCATACCTAGGAAATGATGTAGTAATCCCAAGTCAGACATTTCATACTTGGTTGTCATGTCATTCTGGAATTCAGCCTTCAACACTTCACAATTTCTAGTATACACAATGTCATCAACATAGATTGAGATAATCAATGTTCTTCCACCATCAGTAGTCTTCATGTATAAGGTTGCTTCACTAGGACTCCTCTGATATCCACACCCAGTTAGATGAGAATTAATTTCCCCATACTAGGCTCTGGGTACTTGTTTCAACTCATAGAGAGCCTTATTCAGTTTATAGACCTTTCCACTTTCTGATTGAGACTCAAATCCCTCAAGCTGTTCAACATTGATTTCCTCTTCAAGTATCCCATTTAAGAAAGCTGATTTTACATCCAGCTGGTACAAACTCCAGCTTTTCGGAGCAGCCAATGCAATGAGAGTTCTGATTGTGTCCAATCTAGCTACTGGTGCAAAGGTTTCATTGAAGTCTATCCCAGGCTTTTGAGCATAACCTTTGGCAATCAGTCTAGCTTTGTGCTTTTGAATAGAACCATCCAGATTGAGCTTAGTTTTATAAACCCACTTCACACCAATGACAGGTTTGTCACTTGGTCTATCCACCAAGTCCCATGTTGAGTTTTTCTTAATCATGTCAATTTCAGTTTCCATGGCTTTCCTCCAAGCCTTTTCCTTTGATGCTTCTTCATAATTCTTAGGTTCTATGATAGACATATGACATCTAGAATGGATCTCATTCAAACTTCTGAGTTTAATTGGTGTAAAGCTTGGTCTAGTATTCTGACTTGTACCAGCTTCCATAGGATCTTCTTGTTGCAGGTTTGGAGTCTGGAAATCATCATTGGTTTCCTCATACTCCACTTCAACTTCACTTGGGGTAGTCCCACTAACTTCCTTGTCAGATTCTCAGTTCCACATTGCTTTTTCATTGAAGATCACACTCCTTGAAATCATGATCTTCTTGGTTTTCATGTTGTAGACCTTATAGCCTTTCTCACAAATTCCATAGCCTACAAACACTCATTTGATTGATGCATCATCCAATTTCTGCCTCAACTGGTTAGGAATGTGAGCATAGCAAACTAAGCCAAATACCCTTAGATGCTTTACACCAGGCTTCCTTCCACTGAACACCTCAAATGGTGTTTTCTTCTCTACTGCTTTAGTAGGACACCTGTTAAGTAAGTACACAGCTGTATTGATGGCTTATGCCCAAAACTCGTAGGGCATCTTCTTTTCATGAAGCATGGACTTGGCCAATTCCACCACAGTCCTGTTTTTCCTCTCAGCAACACCATTTTGCTGAGGAGAGTATACGTAGTAAGCTGTCTCTCAATGCCTTCATCTTCACAAAATTGATTAAACTCTGTAGATGTAAACTCACCTCCCCTATCACTTCTCACTTTCTTAATCTTGTATCGACTTTGTAACTCCACCATAGCTTTGAACTTCTTGAAAATGTTGAATACCACTGACTTGTGTTTTAAGAAATGAACCCAGCACATTCTAGACAGATCATCTATGAATTTAGAAAGTATTTGTTACCTCCCATAGTCTCAATTTGCATAGGACCACAAACATCAGTGTGGATGAGCTCAAGGGGACTTGCTGCTCTCCATGCTTTCTCCTTGTCAAAAATTTCCATGTGTTGTTTTCCTGAAATACACCCTTTACATACTTCATTGTTGTCAGCCAAGCTAGGTAAACCATAGACCATGTCTTTTGATTGCAAAGTCATTAAACTAGTGTAGTTTAAATGACCAAATCTTCTGTGCCAAAGCCAAGCATTTCCTTTCGATTTCCAAGCATTGGAATGGATGCCACACTTTGAGTCATCTCATCATCTTCATAGATTTCAACCCTTCCATTTCCAAATGTCAAATAGTACCCATGTTCTACCATCTGACCAACACTGAGTAGATTAGCATCCAAGCCAGGCACCAACATCACTTCATGAATAAACTTCTCACCATTATTGGTATTGATCACCAAAGTACCCTTTCATGTAGCTTCAACAAGGTCACATGTACCCATCTTCACTTTTGTTGTCAAAGTATTGTCTACATTCGTCAGCAATGACTCATGTGAAGTCATGTGATTGTTGCAAACACTTCCAACATACCAAACATCCATCTCCTTAGGTATAGAAGCAGCATGACATGCATAGAATTTCACGTTCTTCCTTTCGGGAAGGGAGGATTAGGAAAATCCTATTGATTGCAGCTTTCTCCAGACCTCCGGGAAAAGCATGAAAAAAAAGGCTCGAATGGTACGATCCCTCCGTCACCCTAGACTGAAAGGGGCGATCTCGTAGTTCTTGGTCTGTGAAGATACGTTGTTAGGTGCTCCGTTTTATTTTCCCATTGATGCCGAACCTAAACCTGTGCTCGAGAGATAGCTGTCCATATACTGATAAGGGATGTATGGATTCTCGAGAAGAGAGGAGCCGTGGTGGTCCCTCCCGGCTGTTTGGTGTTGCAATTTTTGGCCATATGACCAAACTTACTGCATTAATAGCACTTTTTCTTCCCTTTGAACCAGCATTCACCATAATGAAGTTTGTCACACACTTTACACTTGGCACCATTGCTTTCTGCTTTATTAAAACCTGCATTCTGATTGTACATGAACTTTCCAGAATTGGACCTTTGATTCCAGTTCTTATTGTTCTTGTATTGCTTCTTCCATTTGCCTTGGTTGTTACCCTGCTGCCCCTTAGGATTCATAGACATACTTGCAAACGCTTTATCCATATTACTATCATCATGCATTTCAATTCTCTGATCAAAAGCTCTAATTGATGCAACAATATCTTCCATATTTACAGTATCTAGATCTCTAGTTTCCTCAATGATTGAAACTATAGAATCATAGGATTTAGTTACGCTAATCAAAATCTTATGTGCTAGACGTTTTTCAGTGATATCTTCACCATAAGTTTTCATTTAATTCACAGTGTCATATAGTCTAGACAGATAAGTACCTAGAGATTCATTGTCTTTCATTCTAGTATACTCAAAATCACGTCTCAATGACTGAAGTTTGGCGTCTCTAACCTTTAAATCTCCTATGTACTCTCTTCTTAATAGATCCCAAGTTGCCTTAGCACTTTCTTCATTTCTGATCTTGGAGAAGATAGGATCTGCTACAGAAGTTTGAATAAGCTCCAATGCATGTGCATCCTTGATGTAATCAGCTCGAGTAGGCTGATTTACAAATTCACCAGCCTCATCCCTTGCAACCTCATTCAGTCCAACGTCCACATATTCCCAGAGATCCTGAGCTCTGAGTATGGTTCTCATTTTAATGCTCCAGAACTCATAGTTGCTGCCATCAAAGATCGGAGCACGCAGCTCAGCTCTAGCAATTCCAGCCATGTTAGACGCTGCTACTCGTCACAGAACACGCCCTAGTACCAAGATCAAGCACCAGACTGCTCTGATACCATGTTGGTATTTCAAAACTTCAGCTCAAGGGTGAAGGTCCAAGGCAGCACATAAGCAAATCGGGTAAGAACTGGATTACTCAAAGTCCTACATGTGATTGAATCGGGATTAGCCCATGGTGTATTTCAATTACTTCTTCTTGTTTGCTTATGAAAATTGGATTGAAATCAGATTAAATTTGGTTGCTGTTTGCTGTGAAAAACTGTTGCACTCTATGTGCTTGTGAAAATGCCTATTAGCTTTTTCTTAGAGAGAATTTTATGAAATTCTTCTATTCTCTTAATCTCATTGATTGAATTGAATTACATGCTTTACATGAGTGTAGAAAACGGTTAGAGGTGTTGTAATTGTGATGACAATGCACCAATTACATTTGGACACCTCACTTAGTCTAGAAGCTATGACAACTAGCACACATTGCCCTTCAAGTAATCCACCTCATCTCACATTCTGTTTTGAATTCATGGCTGATATCACAGCACATGATCACACTCACACTTGCATGTCACCTTAATGTTACACTTAGTGTAATCAAGCAGTAGATAGCTTAGGAACCAACCGGAGGCATGGTGAAGCACAAAAGATTCACCACAGAACGTTGAATGTGCGGCGAAGGGACAAACTAAAGAGAGAAGGGAAAACGGGAGGGAGACGTGAGGGTGAAGAGGATAAAAAAACACATCTCAACACTGTCGTGATGAAGATTGGCCGACCTTAGTCAAGTGTGCCTTTCCCACCATAAGTCCTAATGACCATTTTGGAGGCAGTTAAATTTTGTTTGTTTCTGCAGAGTTTCGCCATCTAGGTTTAATACTAATTTTAAGCTCAATTATTAGTTAGGTAAGATACAGAAAAACAGACTTCAATTAGTATTTGTCATTGAATACAAACCAACCCCTTGAAATAAATGAATTAAACTCTCATCAATTTAAGGAAGTTTATAAGTAAAAGTGTCTCTGAAGAATTATGATTCATGCTTCTGCGGTTGAGAGTTTGGAGTAGGTATTCATCAGAATTTTTCTATTCTATGTATTATAATATAAGTGTTTAAAAAAATTCATAGATAGCGTATAATAAAAAAAATCCACATGAAAAATTTATAGGTAGCATATAATAAAAAAAAATCCACATATTATATATGGCTCATGTTAGGAAGACTACATTTGTAAACCAAATGCTAATATAGGCAGAACCCACCAATACAAATAGGATCCGTCCATATTAGTATATAATTGATATAGGCAAAACCCACCAATACAAATAAGATCCGCCTATATTAGTATATGATTGACATAGGTGGTCTTTCTGACATTTTCTAATATTATATTATGAATGGATTGAAACATGGCACATAACGTTCTGTATATGTTGAAGAATTACTGGTGACGGAGCATTTGGGCGTTTACAACAAAAAAATTCCTTTTCTTTTTTACAAAATTTTTAATTGATGATATTTTAAATTATTAGTTACTTTAATCACGGTAGTCTGAAATTTCATTATTTGAAAATTTTTCAAGGGAATTTTTGGGGGTATCTTTTAAGAGCAATATTTGCATCTATTTTGGGTGGATGTACTATTCTCACCATTGGGTATAAATAGAAGCTCCCTTTAAATATCACTAAGAGCCAATTTGGTATTGTTGTGTTTTTTTTAAAAGTTGTTTCTGCTGTACTTTTTAAAAAATTTGTTTTTATTATTTTTTCATAATAAATAATTTTACACTAAAATAATTAGGGTAAAAGTAGCTTTTAAAACAACATGCATATTGTTTTTAAAAGTTGTTGTCAAAAGTCCATTGTTTTTCAAAAAAATAAGATTTCTCATTTTTACCAAACACTTTTGTACCGCTTTATTTTCAAATAAAGCAATTTTTGAAAAAAAAAAAAATAATATCAAACAGGGCCTAAAGATGCCACTTAGTGTTAAGGCCCTAGGGTATTCCTTTCTACATGTTATATGGAAGGTCTTGGATTCGATTATCGTGAGTGAAGTTGATACCCAAAATATATATATATATATATATTTTGTAATTCTCTCCTTAATATCATTATATAAAAAAAAAATACCAATGAACTAAGATGATTATATATGTACATAAAATATCTTATTCTTACAGCACATAATTTAAATTGTATAAAAGTAAGGGAAACTATTTAACAAAAGAATATAGCTATCTGATAAGTAAGTGAAAAACTAAGTCATTATTCAATCTGAAATATGCTGGAGTCGGCTGGAACGTTCGTGCGCCAATATTATGCCCCAATTTATTGCATGTCCGTCCAATAGCCTTGTTATTCGTTTAATCAGTTGCATGGCTTTTTATCATCTCCTGATGATAGACTTCTTTAATATATGCTTTATCTATGTCAAAAAATATTAATAAAATCATGGTTGATCATTTAACATGCAAAGTGCCTTTTCTTTTATTATTATAAACCTTATTTAATAATAATATTTTTTTAATATCATTTTAAACTTATATTATCACATAAGTTTGAATTTAATTGGTGTTTCTGTTAATTATAGTATATGTACATGTGTGCATCTAACTAGTGCTTGCATTACATATAGAGATTTCATATTTGTAAAGAGAAAAAGCAAACGCCATATATATATATATTATTAGAGCATACGTGCTCTTACGTAGTTTTATACTCCTTTTTTTTGGGCAAAATAAACTTGAAAACTGCGTAAAATATATAAAATTATAGGATAAACATCACTTTACAGTACCTCAAGGTTTTTGTGTCAATTTCAATGAACTATATATTAAGTTTTAATTTCATCATTTTACTCCTAATGCTTCTGAGATCATTTCAATTTATTTCACCTATTTCACTGTTAAATTATCAATTAAATTAAGGGCATTCTTGGTATTAGTTAAAAATTCGGACTAATTATTTTGATTTAGCTAATCTTTCAAATTAGTTCATTTAAACAAACTACAAGAGCATAATTAATTAAATTTAATGTAGATATAAATGCACTAATTTGAAAGAGTAGTTAAATCAAAATAATTAATGACTTAATGAAAAATAAAAGGATAAACTATATAAAAATACTCAAACTATAGAAGTCGTTTCAAATTCATACCCCACCTATGAAAATTGGATTCTAGATACCCAAACTATCAAAACATAACATCTAAGTACCCACCGTTAGCAATCTGTTAAAAAAATATGTTAAGTGCCTAAGTGACACTTATAGATCCTTTTTTTTATGCTAACATGGATTCCATGTAGATAAAAAAAAAAATTTGAATATATTAATAACAATTAATAAAATCTTAAAATAAATAAATTCAAAAAAAAAAACAAAAACAAACCAAAATCAAAACCCTCCCCAGTCCCCAGCACCGAGAACGATGATCCAATTCCACCTTCTTCGTCTTTCTCAATCCTCTCCAACTCGTCGTCCTCTCCAACCCCACAGCTCCAACGCCAAGGGCCGCCTCCATGATGCCATCGAATCAAATCAAATGAAGTGAGATTGAGGCCAAAGAAAATGGAGAACGGTCACGATTGGAAAATTGCAGAGAAATTCTTAGGGTTGACGATTTTGGGGGCTGACCCAATTTCTTCTCCAAACACCCACCAAACTATCACCACCATCACCAACCACGACAACAATTTGCTTCAAGTAATGAACGCCATGGAAGCTGTCGAGGCCACCATCAAGCACCAGGTCGAAGAGAATATCCAATTGAGGACCCAACTCGAACACAAGATTCTCGAGCTTCACAGATACAAGTTCCACGGATCTTATGACCAAGCTCATCAATCATTTACTCATGTCGACAATCAAATCGATAGGATTTCAAATCCGGCTTAAACCCTTACGGAATCGGAAACCCGAGAAACCCATTTGGGCAACATCGACGTCAATGAAGCCATGAAGGTGGTTCAAGTTTCTGGTGATCACCTGATTGCTGATAACGCCAACAGTGGAATCTCGCGACAGTCAAGCACGCCCTGGATCTCGACTGCGGGTGGGGCATACTGCTAAATGCGGTTGACACTCGGATGAAAAAGGACGGAAGTTCGGGTCAAGTCGTGGGCCTGGACCGATCCAAGATGACGAGCCTTTCGTCGACACTACGGACCACCAAGACTGAAGAAGTGGGCGAGTACGTGACTTGCCGCAATGGCGACCCTAGGAGATTGCCGTTCGGTGAAGGTTACTTCGACGTGGTGGTATCGACTTTATTTGTCCACACCGTAGGAACGAGTCGGCGGAGCAAAAAACCCAGAGATAAAGAGAAAGAGAAATAACCCATTTTTTTAAATGGGTTTTTTTGTTTGAGCTGAAGGGCTGAAGAAATTTCATGGCAGGCAAAGAGTGGATAGTGGGTGTCAATTTGAACAAACAGCTTCTTTATTTTCTCCCCAAATCTGAGAATAGCAAGCCATTTTTGGAGCTGGGTGTGATTTGATCTTTACAAAGATTTGAGCTTTTTGAAGATTTTTCTGAGTTTTATTCTAAAGGGATGCCCATGCCTTTTCAATTTCAGTCGATTCCCAACGGTGGGTTGATTTGGGGGCGGATGTGGGTGGGCAATTGGGTCATCGTTCTCGGTGCGGTTCCTGAAATTGATTTAGATTTTGTTTTGGTTTTTAAAATATTTTTTTATATATATTTTAAGATTTTATTAATTGTTAGTAATATATTTAATTTTTTTTTATATACATGGAGTCCATGTCAGAATAAAAAAAGGGATTCACAAGTGCCACTTAGGCACTTAACATATTTTTTTAACAGATTGCTAATGATGGGTACCTAGACATTGTGTTTTGATAGTTTGGGTACCTAGAATCCAATTTTCATATTTGAGGTACGAATTTGAAATGACCTCTATAGTTTATGTACTTTTATGTAGTTTATCCAAAATAAAATGAGTAAGAATTTTTATTTAATATCAAGAATGCCCTTAACTTAATTGATGATTTAATAGTGAAATAGGCAGATGAAGTAAATTGATGTGATCTCAAAATTACATGGAGTAAAATGATGAAATTGAAATCTAGTGGTCCATTCTGAAATTGACTCTCAAACCTTAAACTGTAAAGTGATATTTGCCCAAAATTATATTTATTTATTTACTTTATGAATAATGCAGGCTTTCTTGGAAGAAAATAATAATCAATTACGGGTACCATTTATAATTCCACTTTTTGTATCCCACGATATGTGACGCATGACGTAACAATCCATGTCATCTTTTTTAATTACCTATCTCAAAATAAAAACAAAATCAAACATTCTTTCCAGACTGAAATCCCTGAACTCGACCTCGCCACGTCGGAGTGGGATGATCAGATTGGATATTCAAATAAGGAGAATCGTGATTTATTTTGGGATGATCGGAGTGGTTCAATCGGTTTAATGATTTATTCTTGTATGCACTTAACTAATCATTTGAGTATATTAATGTTAGATAACAAAACACAAGGGCTTAGAAATATAATCACATGTATATTCACCCCAATAGGGAGAATCAGGAATTAAAATACTAACGATAAATATACTGAAATTTGAATACTAGATCGCAATGAGATGATTCGATGGTTGGAATTATTGAATGGGGAAACCAATCAATATTAGATCAATTTATTATTTTATTTGTGGATTTTGATCAATTTGGTAGTCTTTTGGAATCGTCCCCTTCTGGATGGTTAGCATTTAATATTCAATATCAATATTTAAAACACTCTCACTTGGACTATTCATTTTTTGTTACACCTGCAAGCAGGACCAAACTGGAAACAAAGAGCAAAAGTTGTATTCGATTAAGATTTTAATGAGTTTAAAATTATTTAGAATTGTAATTAGTTTTAAATGATTTAGAATTGTAAATGATTTTAATTAATTTCTTTTTATTTCAATCGATTCAAGTCAAATTTCAAAATATTTTATGGTAAAATTTGTATTGATTTTAAAGTGTTTGAGATGAATTTTCACTAACCAGCCAGAATCAATAGTTGGCCACAAAACACAACACTGCACACAACAAACTCAAAAACCAAAATGCCCAACGAACAAAGAAACCCAAGAAACAACAAACAATAATGAATCGATAAGTCGTTAACCATGAATCAAAGATTTCTAAAGTGGAAATCACTCTTTATTGCCTGAACGGACTTACCCGAAACAAAGTGAACCCAGAAACAAAACCCACCTCCTGATCAATTCAATGGTACCCATATACACAACAAAAGTTTAACTTTTAGAATTGAAAAAAAAAAAGTAAAAATTACAAAGTTTACTTACAAGGTATAAACCAAACAAAATGAAGGCATGTGCATCGATAGAAAAGTAGAACCAATTAAGCACGCCAGCCACCACTGAAATATTTGCAGCTGGGTTGTATAAAGTTGGAAGAGAGAGAGAGAGAGAATTCGCAAGAGGAAAATGTGCAGGTGAAGAGTTTGACAAGATTTTTTATTTTTTTTCCAAATCATTTGAAATATATTGGGTGAGGAATGAATTGTTGGTGGTGGTTTCAATGTATATTTTTTATCCTAAAACTCTTTGAAACCCATTAAAATCCATCCATTTATCAAATCAAATAAAAATTTTAAGTTTTGAATACACCAAGATTTTACATATTGATTAAAACTATCAATTGAATACACCTAATTTTTGACAAATTTTAAAATAATCACTAAAAATCATAATTGAATACATCTAGATTTCTACAAATCCTTTAAAATTTCTAATTGAATACATCCTACATTTCAAACTCATTTAAAACCCTTTAAAATTAGAGATTGAATACACCCATCCCCCCACCCCCTTAAACTGCCCAGTAGAACCAACAGCAGCAGCCCCACGCGGGCCATTGAAAACAAACTAACTAAATACAAACATTCCAATTCAAAATCTCCAAAACGTTAGCATTAGAAGGCCTGAATTTAGCAGTACAAAGCCGGGATCTAACCATCTTACAAACTGAAAAATAAACAGAACCCGCAGATTTGAAAGAATGCCCAAAAAGCCTTTTGTTTCGTTCATGCCTAATACCATAAACAGTAGCAGCCAAAGCATTTTATTAGCAGTCATCCTAAAAGACTTCCATGTCCACATACCAGCAAGCAAGGAAACCAACGAGAGCCATGGAGGTAGGAGCCAAACAATCCCACACCTAAGCAGCACCTCCTTCCAAATAATGACAGAAAACTCACACTTCTGACTAGAATCGAACAAGCACCACATATGATGCGCCATAAGAGCGACGTTCCAAGTATGCAGTTTCCTAACCTCAGACCACCCATGACTTTCAGCCTACAAACCTCCCGCCACGCCACCTTCGCATGACACCCCCCGGACACATTCCCCGACCATAGAAATCTCTGGAACTTACGCTCAATGTCACTAAAGATTTTCTTTGGGAGAAAGAGGTGTAAAGCCCAATACACCTGCACACTAGACAATACATAATTAATCAACTGAAGCCTACCGGCGAAAGAAAGCTTACGGTGCTCCTAGCTACTAATCCTGCCATCAACACGCTCAAGCAAAGGCTGACAATCATAGAACCCAAACTTTGACGAAATCAACGGAACCCCTAGATACCAAACTAGCCTCGATACCTCCCCAAATCCGAAAATGTTCATGATCCTTCCCGATAAAGAATTAGACCCACCAACTACAAAGACATTGCTCTTAGCCTGATTAGGAAGCAGCCCTGAAACCGAGGAGAAAAGAGTAATAGAATCTTTGATAACCCTCGCTGAGCACCTATCCCCGTGACAGAACACTAGTAAATCATCTGCAAAAGCCAAGTGCGAAAGCCCAACTCTGCTACATCTCCAGTGGTACCTGAACCGGGGAGAAGCTGCAATACTAGACCTCAACATACGGGACAAGATATCCATGTTAATGATAAAGAGGTTCGGCGAAAGAGGGTCTCCCTGCCGTAAACCTCTCATGCCTTCTAAAATACCCCACAAGCTCCCCATTAACCGCCATCGAAAAATCGAGTGGAGGAAACACATCTTTCCACCCAAGCAATCAACCACAGATGAAAATTGAGCGTTGCCATAGCCTATAATAAGAACCCCCAATTCAATGTGTCGTAGGCTTTCAAAATATCAACTTTGGTTGTGCATCTCGGTTCACCCTTATTCAAATGATAACCTCGCATTATTAGCTCTTGCACCAGTAAAATATTATCCCCAATCATGTGCCCACCCACGAACGCAGACTGATTATCACTAATGATGGAAGGAAGGATCCCAAACAATCCGATTAGCAATCAGCTTTGAAATTATTTAGACAGAGTATTACAGCAGAAAATGGACCGAAAGTCTGACATGGATGAGGGATTCGGGACTTTCGGCACCAGAGTAATAATAGTGGCATATTAAACTCCCGCAGCAGACAACTCCAAGACAAAAACTCCCTCAGTGCATCAATGATATGGAGCCCCACAACTTGCCATGCTTTCTGAAAGAACAGCCCATTAAACCCATCACACCTTGCGAACTTCCTCATCTGAAAAATCCCTAACCATGTTCAGCGCAACCCCTTCCCCACTTAGACTATTTAGCATGCACAAGATGGTTAGCATTTGATATTCAATATCTATATCTTGATAGACATAAAGAGAATTCTTATTTATTAGTTTTTTATCTATCTTTACAAAAAATTATTTTAAAATTATTTAAAGTTACTCATTATACTATTAATAGTTGTTTTCGCCAATCTATTACTAGTTAAAAAATCAAGGTCGATTCAAATTGGTGTTTTTTTTTTCACCATCTTAATTAGTTGATGTTTTGAGTTTATTCCAGTATGAAACTCATTTATTGTGCATTTAGGTTGGTTTATTATTATTATTATTATTATTATTATTTTGGTATGTATCAATGTGTTTGTTTATCCACACTTATTCATAAATCAATTTGTGGAACCCAAAATTACCCGAAAATTATGGAGTTGTCACATGGCTCATAATTCATATAATATCCAAATTGTCCTTGAAAATAACATTAACGGTTTACAGACACTCACACATTAAATAATATATTTACCTGTTAAATATATTATTTAATCGGATTAAGGTCTCAATAATAATAATATTTTTCTTGAGAATTAATTATTATTACTATTCATTTAATAATAATATCTTTTATTTAAAAAGAATTATTTATTAATTACAAAATCCATCAACCAATTAGAACGCTCCGCGACTGTCAATATTTCCTTATAAATAGAGGAGCTCATTTCACTTTCAAGGTAATTCGTTCCTCGTTTCTAAAGTTCTTTTTTATTTCACTCTCAAAGCTAACTCAAGTATCGGAGCGTTCTTGGTTGAACAACCCCCCGGGACATCAACCTTAACCTCGATTGTTTCTTGTTTGCTATTTGTAGGGATCAATAAGATTTTTTCAAGCGTGTTCGATTTCTGCTTTAACAATTGGTGCTTTCATTGAGAGACAAATTGAAAAATACTCAAGGAGTGCTCTCTAAATCTTTCTCAAAAACTTCAAAATTCGTTCTTCGTTCTTGAACTTCGTTCATCGTTGTTGAACGTCGTTCATCACTCATATCATGGCAAGAACACGATAATCAGTTCATTCCTCTAGAGATGCTACTTCCATCTCTATAGCTAAGGCTAGGAGCGAGACGCATACTGAGAACCAGGATGAACAGCTAGCCATTCCCCTATGCAGGATATGCCAAGTGACGATATTAGCACCCATCGGGACATAGGGACCGACTCCCGCTGTTGGTTTCGGAACCTTTCCTATCCCATCAACTCATGCACCACCACCACCTGCATCTGGAGTGGTAACAACTAAGCATTCGCCTTGCAAAGCAACCAAGGCTTCCTCCAGGAAGCACTCAAAGCCTTCCTCACGGGAAGCAACCATGCCTTCCTCTAGGAAGCACTCAAAGCCTTCCTCCGTGAAGCACTCAAAGCCTTCCTCCGTGAAGCACTCAAAGCCTTCCTCCGGGAAGCAATCCAAGCCTTCCTCTGGGAAATACTCTAAGCCTTCCTTCAAGAAGCACTCCAAGCCTTCCTCCGGGAAGCACTCTATGTCTTCCACCATGAAACATTCCAAGCCTTCCCTTGGGAAGTGGTCTAAGCCTTCTTCCGAAAAGCAAAATCCCTTCTTTGAATGCAAAGTCAAGCCCTTCTCTGAGAGATAAGTTGAATCAAAGCCCCAAAGTCGAACACCCAAGACTGCAATAGGGGCATTTGAAAATACCAAAAGCCCTTCCTTGAAGACAATGCAAAGCCCTTATCTGGAAGGCGAAACGAAGCCCTTCTCCGAGAGGCAAATGGAGTCAAAGTGCTATCATTGGATGATCATGGCAATACAATAGGGGCATTTGAATAACCAATAAATCTCTTCTTCCATAAAATAAAAAAAAATAAAAAATAAAACCAAAGTTCCAACACTTAGAAAAAATCCCAAGGATTACTAAGTTGGAAGGAACAAGCTAGCCACAAGATACCGACGTAGGAGACATCACTTCGGAGGCTCACCACGGATTCGTTACTCACACAATCTTGATTCATTGCAATTTTCCACAAGCAACTTCCGCCACAAATCACCCACGGAGTCTTCAAGTTTCGACGCTTGTTGAAAAAGCCTAGTCTTCAATTTGATGCGAAGTTTGGGGCATACAACGGCAAATATGACTCGAATTTCAACTTTCGAGTTCAACATTGACACAACTTATTTCAATCTCCATGAGCCTGATCCATTTTGGCATCGCTGCTATGCTTTGCGAAGATAGTTTCGACATCATCCTGAATGGAGATTGCAGCTTTGGCACTCCGTGTGACAGGACCCTTCCCGAATCACCCCTCGGAACCCGAGAAAAGCCCTGCTCCCGTATGACAATTTAAAGAAATTCCCAGAATACCCTTAAGCCCTGCAATTAATTATGAGAATTCTGCCAAAAATCCGGCAGAATCTCCCCTTAAGGAATAGTTAATCGTCTTCCACCTGTCAAACGAAAGATATAAAATACAAATAAATCAAATAGTGTTACACCCAGCCTCGTATCTCCGCAACGGTAACCTCGTCTCTTAAGACAGTATTAACTAACTGAAATGTAATACTCATGCAAACTAATCACAACTCGTCACTCCGGGTCACTGCCCACACCAACCCACTAACCACGGTAACGAGCATTTTCTCACAGGTGCATCGATCAATTATCAAAGCCCGTGAAAGTCGTCGTCAACTCCTATTAGCCGGCTTAACTCTCGGTTATCATATCCCATATTCTTATCAAACCTTACATGCATCAATATTCGTATATATATAAGTAAATACAACTTACCGGAATCCAATAGATAAACCTCGATGGAATCCACGCTATCTTTACATGTGCTCGCAATATCAGTAACCCGGCCGAAACCATAATCCCGAGTCATAGCTTGATATCCCAACCGTAAGCATAATCCCAAGCCGTACCTCGATATCTCAGTCGTAACTGTCATCCCGAGCTGTAGCTTGATGTCTCTGCTCATCCTCAGTTGTAGCTCAATATCCCAACTCGGGCTCAATATCCCAGCTCATCCCCAGTCATAGCTCAATATCCCGACTCATCCCCAGTCGT
This sequence comes from Oemleria cerasiformis, assembly GCA_037349345.1. Taxonomy (NCBI): domain Eukaryota; kingdom Viridiplantae; phylum Streptophyta; class Magnoliopsida; order Rosales; family Rosaceae; genus Oemleria; species Oemleria cerasiformis. Next base: position 9,577,426 of record JAZGTL010000010.1, read on the forward strand.
AGCTTAATATCCCGGCTCATCCCCAATCGTAACTCATTATCCCGGCTCATCCCCAGCCGTAGCTCAATATCCCGGCTCATCCCGAGAGTATGATGGAATCCTCCATAACATACCTTATAGCATCCTGAGAGTATGATGAAATCCTACATAACATACCTCATAGGATCCCGAGAGTATGATGAAATCCTCCATAACATACCTCATAGCATTCCGAGAGTCTGATGGAATCCTCCATAACATACCTCATAATATCCCGAGAGTATGATGGAACCCTCCATAATATACCTGATAGCATCCCGAAAGTATGATGGAATCCTTCATAACATACCTCATAGCATCCCGAGAGTATGATGAAATCCTCCATAACATACCTCAGAGTATCCCGAGACTATGATGGAATCCTCCATAACATACCTCATAGCATCCCGAGACTATGATGGAATCCTCCATAACATACCTCATCAATTACCTGCAAAGTCCCACCAGCCCACCCACCAGGCCGAAGCCCAAACCCACTTTCATGGGCCAAACCCCCAAACCATCAAATACCTAGGCCTAAGCCCACATACCCTAAAATCCATATGCCGTAATTCATAGAATTACCTTCCCGGCATAAGCCCAAGTCAATACCAAAATCGTTTCTCAAAATCATTATTGAGATCCATACTTAATGAAAAATCGAAATAAAATCATTATCCTGAATTTCCGAGGTTTATAAAAATAATAAACACTTTAATTATTCATAATTTCCGAGACCATGAAAATAATAAATCATTTTAAAATCATTCCATTTAATTCCCGAAACTCATAATTATAATAAATCATTCTTAATTCGGGAATTACATAACGATAAGAAATTCAATAAATCCATTTAAACCCTTACCCTTAGTTTCCGAGCCTTAAAAGGATAATAGGATATTTTCTTATAATTTCTCTCATTTCCCACAACGCATAATATGTACTATTACATTTAAAACATAGAATTACGCATGTCTTACTAACTAGGAAACCAAGTTCACTCACCTCGAGGCCCAAATGAGCCTAATTTCCAGCTAATCGATCCCCCGTGACCTTCGGAGCCACCACACTTGTCAAAACGATACATGGCATTCTTAAATTGCAATTATAAACCTAAAAACCAACCCCTGAAACCCTGGGTGGTATGCACGCACGCGTCCTAACTAGAAACGCAGCCACTTCGGACGCTCAAAACTACCCCTAAACGATGTCCGATTGACCTGAAATCTGCGCCAAAAGGTCCAAAACGTCGAGAACTTTGAAACTCATGTTCGTCGGAGCTCGAGGAGGAGCTCCACGCGCCGCCATGCGCCAGTGGACGGCCGGGACTCTTCCCCCACGCACGACTGCGTCATGTACTCGCTTGGCACTATTCACATAATATTCTGTTAATCCTGACGGAATATTCTAACGACGAAGGAATATTCCGTTAGTTACTATACCGTTAGATTTAAAAGAATATGGTAACGACGTTAAACTTAACGACGTCCGTCTTAACCAGAGCAACGAAATATTCTATTGTCGACAGAATATTTCACCGATAACGGAATATTCCGTCATCGGACCTCCATGAACACCCGAACTTCAAACCTTTGTATCTCTCTCAATTCTCAACCAAATTCGACACTCTAATAATGAAAATCTATCTACTCGAGCCAAGGAATCCAAATCTCAAGTCCAAATTGAGAACCCATACTTATGGTGGCCGGAAACTGGCCGAGAAGTTTTGATCAATGTTTAGAGCTTTGCTCCGTCGTCCACGGTGTTCCCCTCGGCTCCCGGAGGGTATGGTTGTGCTTGCGGGGAGAAGACGAAGCTGATGATGTCCTTGGTTTGGTCAAAAACGTCCAAAAGTTTTTGGGTTTCTCCCTTGGCCTTCACACGAGCTCACGGGAAAGAAAGAGAGAGGATAAGTCGTGAGAGGAGAGAGAGGAAAATAAGAAAATATGAAGAAGTATGGGTTAAAAATATGTACCCAGGGAAAATTACCAAAATGTCTCTGACCATTCTAGACCCACAACTCTCTCAAACGAACTCCATTTTTCGCGTGTCGCTTGTCAACGAACTCGTGAGTTCGAGACCTACGCAACGGTCCTTGAAAAACTGCCAAATGTGTCTCGAACCAAAAAGTGACTCCCGTACCCCTCCGAAACCGAGGGTAAAATTGTCATTTCTTTAATTAAATTCTCAAATTACTTTAATTTCTTGTCCGGGCCGTTACACCGTGTCATTACGCCACTCGCCTTGAGATCAAAGACCACTGCCCTTATTTCTCGCAAGGGAGATGACATCGACATTTTCACTAGGTGTGTCAGCTTCGCCTCCACAGATGGAACTTCCAAGTTTTCTTCCTTCAACAGGTTAAGTACTCCGGAAACTTCGACTTCATGGAGGTCTTTTTTGCACCTTCCGCTGAACAACCTAAAGTCTTGCACTTGCTATCCTCCCTCATGGGCTAGGACATCGAAGTGCAACGTCACAAGCTTCACACGGGGCATATCCAATCCTCTAATATTGAGTCCCACATTAGTATCACCGCATCTCAAGCTCAACGGGGCCTTCACTGGATGAAGTCTAACCCCACGCTAAAGGAAGTCTAACCCCGCGCTGGGGGAAATCTAACCCCATATTGTGGCAAGTTTCACGCATGTCAGGAACTCACAGGCCATACTGACGTCAGCCCTACGATGTTGACGTCAGTCGAAAGCCACTATTCAGACACCAACCGACAGCACATCTGCTAGATAGGACCCACCACAACTACCACTCACATGGATGAGCACATGCGATGCACGCGCCATATCCTAGCCGTCTATCTTCGCACACGTGTTGGAGGATTCAAGCCACGCTGACGTCATAACTGCAATAGGTGGCGTTAGCCGAAAACTTTTCTTTATAAAGCAACCGACACTTGGGATCCTGCTGACATCATCTCTAACATGCTGATGTCAGCCGAAAGCCTTTCAGACAGCAGCCAATGTGGCGACTGGGCCACACTGACATCGCACGATTTTTGCCTCCAGCTCACCATGCGGTCACCAGTGGGAAGAATATCGTAATGTTTACTCATGTACCACTTGAAATCAGCAACTCCAACAAAATCCAAAGCACGACACAAGATGAATTTTCGTCTCTACACCCTACAAAGTGAGTTTTTCGAGACTTCACAAAAAGTATGCCCTCATGCAACTTGAAATGATCGTCTATGAAAATAGAGCGCAATGCCTCTTGAATCATCAGAATCGGACTCCCACAGCTTCCGGAATTGTCTAAAAAGCCAAACTCCAAAAAAGAAATTAATTATTAATTTCTAAAAATATATATTATATATGAATTATATATAATATATATGATTCATATATATATATATATATATATATAAAGCAACAAATTTACTTTGATTAAAAAAAAAAAAAGCAACAAATTTACCAACGGCAGAAGCAAAAGCTTCAGAAAAGAAGAATGAAGATTCTTCTTCATGCTCCAGGTGCTCAGCCTCCCTTACTGCCAGCCAACAGCCTGGCGCTCGCCCTAACCGCTACGCCGTGCGCTGCACGCGCAACCACACCAATTCTGCTTCAAGGCTTGCCTTCCGCTCTCCCTTGCAACGACGTCAGCCAGCCCATCGTTTCCTCCAACCTGCACAAAAAAAAACAATTAAAAGCTTTACAACTCTGCATCAGAAAAGCAAAATAAAGGAAGGAAAAGCTTTTTCACATTGCGCCAACCGAGTGGAGAAGAAAAAAAAGAAAGGTGCAAAAAATTGCTCACCAGTCCACTTATTCTTGCCCAACAATTTATTAATTATTTATAATTTAAAGAGGAGAGAGAAACAAATTAAAATAATAAAAATTTTGAATTTTTTTTTCCTGAAATTAAAAAAAGAATTAAAAAATTTTTGAACTAAACACAAAACTGAGTTCCTCTTCTTCCCCCAAATCGGAGGCCATGGCAGCAGCTCCATGGTTTCATCAATAAAATCTTGGGTTATCTGCCACAGGTTCTTTCTTTGGACTGACATAATAATTCACAATTTAGCTTCAAATTTCAGCACTGTACCCTTTCTCGATGAAGCTTCGAGCCGATTTGTGGTGGGATTCACTTGCAAACGGAGATAACAGAGAAGAATCTGCAAGAAATGTGATTCTTTTTTGTTAGTCAAATCAATATTTGGATTCTGAAATTCAGTTGGTTTGGTAAAAAGCAGAATGATTTTTACCAGAAGAATTAGAGTGCATGGAAGAAGAATCACGGGTTGATCTTGACAATGAAGAAGAATCTGAAATCAAATTAAGTTAACCCATTAATTCTCGAACTTAACTGAATAAAATGTAAGCTAAACAAATATTATTTAACTAATTTAATGAAACATAAAAGTGAATTTTCATTGTTGCAATTGAATGATCTCTCATTCTCTTCCAATATAGAATGGAGCTCTAAATCCCATCATTCTGCAGGAACAGCCACAGCATCGTGGTGCCCGATTTGCTTTTCCCCAAGTTCTTAAACTATCCTTGCCGGAATATTCCCTGGCTTGTCCTCCTTAGGTGAACACATCGATAATATCGGCGTGGACTGAGAACACGCCGGCGATGATATTGGTACTTCTCCTAAACACTTCACCTTCTCGCCGTGCCTCTTCCATGGAGCTGCTGCCAAGGCTTCCGATTTGGGGGAAGAAGAGGAACTCAGTGTATTGTTTAATTTAATTTTTTATTATTTTAATTTGTTTCTCTCTCTCTTTTCTAAATTATAAATAATTAATAAATAGTTACTGCTAACTACAGTTGAGTTAAATTATAAATAATTAATAAATAGTTACTGCTAACTACAGTTGAGTTAAAAGACATGGCTAGAATTAGTGGACTGGTGAGCTTTTCTTTGCTCACCATGTGCTGAGCAAAAATGCACCCAAAAAGAATGGGGCATCAGCCTCGCCATGCGCCTCAAATCAGCTTCACGCCAAACGCACCCCTCGCGGTTCCGACTCCCACTTGCCTGAAGCGTGTGATCCTTGCTGCGGCCGCGCCCCACAGGATCATTCCCTCTATCACATCAATCTTCTCCTGATGTCAGCCTTGCAAACATCAGAGAAACAAATAAAAAAGGACAGTTTCTCCACCTTGCCCAAGACTCCTCCATCGGCTGTGCCAATCACATCTCACGGCTCCCCTTAAATAATTATTACTTACCCAAAACATTAATGGGTGAATTAATTATTATTGGACACTGCTCCAGCTTTCTTTCTTCTTTATCACCAACGGCAACGCTATGAAACGGGTTTTAATTTTTTGGAAATGGAGGTTATAAACTTTCATTAAACAAAACCAAAAAAAAATGAAAACCCTATAATTAATTGGTGAATTAGTTATTGGGCCACAAGTCAAGCTCAATTGAAGGAGCAAAATCCAAAGCTTAAATCTTATTTACATTAATTCAATGTTATATTATGAATTCAATGGAATTTTTTCGACACAAAAATAATGTCAGACAAAAATTCGACATCGATAATTATGATTTATTGGAATTATCAAAAAAATATACAATGATTCCTTGAATTCTTAAGAGATGTGGGGGCATTTGTGGAAATTAAAATCACCTGAAAATTATAGAGTTGCCTAGTGACCCATAATTCATATAATGTTCAAATTATTTATGGTAATGATATTAACAACTTACAGACACCCACACATTAAATAATATATTTATTAGTTAAATATATTATTTAATCGGATTAAGGTCTCAATAATAATAATATTATTCTTGAGAATAAATTGTTATTATTATTCATTTAATAATAATATATTTTATTAAAAAATGAATTATTTATTAATTATAAAATCAATCAACCAATCAGAACACTCTGAGACTCTCAAGGTTTCCCTATAAATAGCGAAGTTCATTTCACTTTCAAGATAATTCGTTCCTCGTTTCTAAAGTACTTTTTTATTTCACTCTCAAAACCTACTTAAGTATCGGAGCGTTCTTGGTAGAACAACCCCGGGACTTCAATCTTAACCTCGATTGTTTTTTGTTTGCTGTTTGTAGAGATCAATAAGATTTTTTCAAGCGTGTACGATTTTTATTTCAACACAATTGTGATAAATTTTATGTTCAATTATAAAAAAGCAGATGTTATATTATATTATATATAATGGGTTGAATAAGTTTAAGTTAACCAGTAACATATAACGGTGGATATAGAACTACGTGATGGGACTTAAATGATCATCGTATGAACACATGCAGTATACTATAATATTGTTTTTTTAATTGTCCAAATATTTATTGAATGACGTACAAGATATTGTTTTTAGACCTAGAATCCTAGATGCTTTGGGAAAAAACAATGTTTTCATTTTGTAGCTATTCCGGACGATCTGTAGGGTGGAAGGCAGAGATAGCAGAGATGAGGTTGGGGAAATAAAGAAATGTGTGGTGGTTGCGATATCTGGCTGAAGGATTAATTGAGATTGAAATCCTTTGGTTGGGGCCCGAAAGGAATTAGTTCTTGGCTCTGTGACCCTCAAAGCCAAATAGCCAAACAATGAGACAGAAACATAATAATAAGGTGGACAAAGAAAGGGTTGACATGCACACGAAATAGCCACCGGAGTAAAGCTCTGGAAGATTGGCTGAAGCACGGTGGCGGCTTGCCGGAGAAATGGCTGGAAAATTTCATCATCATCTCTCTTTGCTTGGAGAAAATTGTTACGGCCATATTGGAAGCGAGGTACGGTTCTAGTCACAGTGCATGTGCCACTCTAGCTTTTATTTTTATTTTTATTCTTTATGAAATGCATATATATGGCCACTAATTAAGATTAATAAAGGAGACAACCTTCAATTTTATACAACCCCGAGTTGAATATTTGAGTTATAATGTTCAATGAGTAACCTTTTCGGTAGTCTAACAATCAAAGTGTGTATATATATCCGTTTTCTAAACCCTAGTTTCCGTTTTCTCTTATTCTCTCTCCACTCAACCGTTTTCTTTTTTTTTCTTTTGGGTTTTAGTAATAAAAGTTCCTTTGTGGTGACTGTAAGACTCAGGTTTCAATTTCTCATCATGTTATTTTGCTATTTTTTCAATCTTTCCCTTACTCAAAATCTTCCTTTAAATTTTTTCTTTTTCCCTAAATCTGGTTCTACCTTGCTGTTGGAGGAATTTGCCATAATATCTTCCATTAGTTTTGATCACAGTAGCTAGATTAGACTTTTTGTCCTTTATTCGCTTTTATTGGATCGCTGGAGATCAAACTTTCCTCAGATCCACCATGCTCTACAAGTTCTTCAAGACCATATGTAATGAGTTCAACAACGGTGGTTGTTTTTTTTAATGGAGGTAGTTTGTTCAGGTTTATAGGCGTTATTAGGGTTTTGGTTGTTTTTGGGTTTTGTGGGTTTACTTTGTAATTTTGCATCATTTTAATGACGTGGGTTTATTAGTTGTTAATACGGCTTTGTTCGTATTAATATTGCTATATTGACTTGTGAGTCTTGTTGTCATAGCTTGATTTTAATGGTATTGTTGTATCATTTATTTATGATATACAATAATATCATTCTTGATAAAATATATATATATATATATATATATATATATATATATTAAATAGCATCACTTGATGAACTCATTGGTTCACTAGTCATCATATTAAAATCGATGGTTATAAACAAATGAGATTAAGTAATTAAGTTAATACATGTAAGGGTGATGTGAAGAGTGAAGTTAAAACATATTGGTTATTGTAATAATAATAATAATAATAATAATAATATATACGAAATGCATGAGTTTAAGGGTACCAACATATTGACCCAACTATGAGTTTTAAACATCATATGAACACAATATACTATTATTCTATTGTGCATTATTTATTCAATGCCAACATATTTTTTATCACAATATTAGTAATGTTTATAATATACAAAAAGTGTGTTCATAATAATACGAGGTCAATCCTGAAATTTAAGGGTTTCAAGACGAACATAAATGGTAAAAAGAATTGTAGAAGGTGAATTAGTTTTTGTTACTTTTCGATCCAATGCTAGCTTTTGTTGTTTTTTCTATTTTCTCTCTCTCTTTAAGTAGTAACTTGAAAGTGACTCGTGTAGCCATTAGTACGGTTGATATAGTGGCATTCCTAGTTCCCACTAATTGTGTAGTAGAAGATCTTAAGTTTCGAATTCAACACTCCTAGAGAATGAGAACGATTCCCAATTCAAAGTGATGACACACAGCCAATTCACATCAAATTCAAAGACCACCAGAAAGAAGAAAAAAAGCAAAGAAAGACAGAAATTATAGTATAGTTCAATACAAACAGAAGCTCTCATCTTCTTCTACCCATAACTTTCTTTTGCATACTCAAATATTCTATACTGGCACAATCCAAAGGTTTAATACAATCAATGAAATGAAACAACGAAAAAATTGAACAAATAATCATAACTGATAGACAGAGATCGTCATATAACACGGGCGCAATCACCAGCCTCGCATACCAAAACTGCTGTTTCTTGGTTCAACAGACTTGCCAACTCAGGTTGGACTTTCTTATACTCTTCCAGGACAAATGATGCAGCTTCAGATGCTTGATCTGCATCTACAAGAGCAACACAGCACCCTCTAAATCCAGCACCACTGAACCGTGCTCCATATACACCGGGAGCCCTCAGAAGGATCTCGCGCAGTTGTATCAGTGGTTCGGACCCTAAAACAATCACAACCTCAAGTTAGAAACCCATTGGTCCCAAGAATTCGAATCAATTCCGACATTAGCTAGCATTTGATGTCATTTTAAACAACTAAAACTTTATGTTGTCATCTATTGAGAGTATATGAGGTTAGTAAAGAGGTTGAAAAGGCAAACTCATGTATTATATCAATTTAATTAAAAGAAAAAAATAAAAATAAAAAATCAAACCTTTCGAAATGAAAAATAAGACATCCCAGTCCCGACCTCCTCTACCACCCCTGCAGCTTCCCCAATCCCCTCTACCCACCCCACCCGATGCGCCACTACCATCCCCAGATCCGTAGCCAGTCCCTACCCCTACCCTATCATTCAACTCAGTTAAAAGAAATGGTATGAAAAAATCTACTTTTCGGGTGTGGAAAAATCTCTACAAAAAGGTTGTAGGCATACAATTCGAATTTTTTCATGTGATATAAAGCGTCTTCAGTCCAATATCCTACATGTTTTCGAAATTCAGAATAGCATTTCCAGATCCCAATTGGTAAAAATATTTCAAGGTTCCAACTGGTACAAGGCTGAAGGCGGAAGCTTATTGCAAATGGCTAGTCATATTTCTGGGTTGAGGTGTGAAAACATTGAGAGAGAGGGAGAGAGGGAGAGAGAGAGAGAGAGAGAGCTGGGCAATGTGGGAGAGATATGCAGGAAATGATTCAGGAGGATGGTTTGGAAAACAGAGAGTAGCTATGATCAAAAGACGGTAAATCATACCGCATTCATAGTTCTGAATTGAACTTAGGCCAGATTCTGAAATGAGCCCTCCAAAATCTTTGATCCTGCCTGAAGTCCAAGCTTCAAGCCCTGAAACAGTCGCATAATGTTTAGTTATAAAGCAATCAACAAAGATAAATATGAAAATTAGTATCACACATAATTTTGCAATTTATATTGACCATGCAAATATGGTAATACCTTTGCTAACCCGCATATTCTCTGAGAAATAATGCTCTGCCCTCTTGGCAAGAATAGGTTCTAATTCGTGCTGAGAGAGAGAGAGATAGAGAGAGAGAGAGAGAGAGAGAGAGAGAGAGAGAGATTGAAAAATCACCACGACATCATCAAATCATAACAGGATTACATAAGCTTCTTCACATGTCTAAGACCATTAAAATGGAATATGGAACATACACTTTTAAATCCATCGAATAACTTCAACAATTGGCGTTCATTACATCATAGGACAATGGTAACTATTCTCATGAATATTGAATGATATTGTGCACATGTAAAAGTCTTCAACTATTCCCAAATATGAGGCTATTCCAAATATTCCCAAAATGTAAATGTTTAAGAGAGAGAGAGAGAGAGAGGCACAGCTCTCTTGAGAAATGTTTTTCTTCTCTTCTTCTTGTGCGTGTTTTCAGAGGTGAACAGTGCGCCAGACACGGACTAGGAGAATGAATTATTATGCAGGCCCAAGAGTGGAAACACTAAAGGTCATGAAATTGAAGGGAAAGAATAAAATTGGAAATTCTTCACCATGAATACAATGGTAGGAACTGATGCGATTGATGGTGGATGTCAAATAACCAAGTTTCACACTTGGTTGTTGCAATAACTCACTCCAGGTTCAATGCAAATGAAATTTTTCTAAAGCAACGTTGCCAGCTTCTTTAATTAAAAGGAACGTTTCCCACTATTAGCAAGAGAACAATAAACTAAAGCCATCACAGTTTCTACTGTGACATTTTCCTAACAAGGTATAAACATTTCAAAAGCTACATAAGATGACACATGGGCAGGTGTTTTAAGCCACAAGGACCAGAAATAGACGGAGTTTCCTTGTATCCAGGGGGGATGAAAATTGCTATCCTCCTTCCTACTTGTAACTCACAAGGATGGCCACTCACCTATGTAACCATCAAAACTCTTGAATATGTAATAACACCATATCTGCTATAAGTCATATCCGGAACATAAGGGATTGGTATCATTTTCAAGGAATTGGCCATCATTTGTCTAAAGTTGATCCAATTCTACAGCTTTTGGCAAATTTCCAAGTCATAACCTGGGTTTCTTGGACTCTATGCTTCACATTGTTGTAACTATCTTGACTAGAAATAGAACAAAAAGGCAAACCTATGCTCCAAATACATTAAAATGAAATGTCATAATGAAGTTGCATGTATTTGTGTGCAGTCACCATGAACCAGAAAAAATCTCTACTGCAAAAACTCCAGACAACATTTCTTACCTTGTGAGTTTGATAAGCTTCTGGATCAACTGTTTGTAGGAGGAAAAACGAAGTCAATCACTAAATAATGGGAATGAATATTAAACTTGAGAAAGTCAGGTATAGGTACTAACTATTAGATAGGACTGGCTCTGCTGCATCATCTCCCAATGCACTGGTAACAAGAAGAAAAAAGTACGTCAGCCTGGAGATCAATAATAGGAAAAGAAGTAGATCTCACTGTCCGTGTCTCACCATTAAAATTAAGTTACAGGAAATGTATCTAGCACCTAAAGTAACAAAAAGGAAAAAGAACTTAAAAAAAAGGCTGAAAAAGGAAAAAGAAAAAGAAGAGGTATAGAAAAACAGACAGAAATGGAGTAATGCTCCTTCAACATCAATTCATGAAGTCAGTCCACGAAGATACATATTGAATGTCAACAGGATACAAGTGTACGAGGAATAAATGGATGATGGCATGACTTCAATGCCAAATCACCCAAAAACAACAGGAGGAAGCATCATGGTCTAACTGCTTTAGCTTCAATTAAAATCAAGAATGGTATTTGGCCTCGGCTAAAAAGGAAACAGATCTTACTGCAAAAGAACTGTTGCAGCCTTTTGACACTCTGCAACCCGATCATTATATCCAGGATTAACAGTCAAATTATGCTTCACGCCTGAAAATGCCAGTAATATTTTGTATGCTTCCTGCCACTCAGTCTCATGGTTCTCTCCCAATTTTGGTGGGTGTATAAGCTTATGTTCTTTAGTCTGCACGTGAAAACTACATATATGAGAGATCATGTTACTAATAATCAAAACTGGAGCATATAGACTGGGAAAATGAATAACCCGAATCAAACTACAATACCTACTATAGCACTATATGTGCGAAGGACAGTACTATACTCCGAGGTGCAGACAAAATTCTCTTTTATTAATAATTTGGATCAACTTTAAAACCATACAAGACTTCCAGTTTCCTTGAAGGTAGGGTCACCAACCACTTTTCACACAATGGAATATAATAGAAATATCTATTGTAAAAAAAAAAGTAATTTTAAGGAAAACAACAGGAATAAGCTCTTTCGCTATTAAGAAACTTCTAAATCAAAAAAAAAAAAGGCCCTCAGAAAAAAAATTCAAAGCAACTCAAATTCATGGTTCTGGATAAGTGATCAGTAATGTCAGGCATACGACCTTATCACATATTTGGTACGACATGATGTGGCAAACTGATGTGTACTGCCACATAATATTCTGCAGCTAGCTGTGTTAATATCTTTTATTATTTTTAGAGAACTTAATTATTTTGCTCAACCTCTCACCTCTGCCCACTACCTACCCCTCTCCGACCAGAAAAACGTTTCACCACCTCTTTCTTACTCATCTCGGCTTCCCAGAACCCACTGGGAATGAAACAAAGAACATTACTCAAGAAATTTACTATGAAACTGTGTATTAGAACCCAAACGTTCCTCATATCAGAACTCTGAAAGAAAAAAAGACAGAGAAACCAAAGGAGAATATGATAAAAAAGTTTTTGGGGTCTCACTCTTACAGAAGGTTTCAATGCAACAAAGAAATATCCCCTTAGAGGACCCACTCAAGGAATATCTAGTGGAACTTCTATCTAACTTCCTTGGTGTGCACCCTTTAGAATTGATGTTAGACGTGTAAATCATGAATTCATTACTTTACAGAGCATGTTTTGACCAGCTCCAAGCAATTATACCCTTCAGGAAAACTCCATAGGTCATAACTCTAAGTGTCAGACCTGATTTAGTTCAAGAGGCATAACAGAAGTCACTTAACTATTAGAGGAAGAAGACCAAAAAGTTTATTCAATCAACTTTCTTTGTATCAAACATTCATGAAATTTACCCATTTTATAACTTGATGTCTAAACCTCAAATGTTAATTTCTTTTTTTCAAGAATCAAAATCAGCACAGCAGGCACAAACAAATATTTCTACAGGATCGTTAAAAAAGGCAGCAGCCAGAATGTGAACTTTTATAAGAAATCACCCATACATTAGATATTCAACATGTTATAAGATTCAGTTAAGCAATTCATGAAGATGACTCAAACATTCAAGTCAACATAATAACAAGAATGCACAATGCATCAAAGTAAGAAAGCACTAACAACCGAGATAACATATCAGGAATAGAATCGGACTCTGCACTTGAAATGAAGTCAATATAAAGAAATTTTTTTAGAAAACATCAAATACAGACACATTTTCATGCAATACCTTGCAGTTCATGCACAATAGACAACCATAGCTTGAAAGCAATATGGCTGATTGATCCAATATACCATTTCGCAGGCCCCAAAATTCATTTTCAATCAGCCTACAAAACAATAATAAACCATTAAAAGGTTTGATGGCAATGGTGAAGACCAACACACAATGTATCATGAATAAATAACTATACGGGAACAAGATGGCCAAAAAGCAGGCAACCTATTGATATACTAAAAAGGAAGTTCCTCTTAATTAAAAAGAAACAGAAATGATCGTTAAAATGAAAACAATACAAAGATAGTCAACAAGGAGTCCAATTCTGAATGTTGTGTCAAAGTAAAAGCACAAGCAACTTAGTTCAAATATAAACTAATTGTTGGCCCACAGTGGTAAACCAACAAATTACAATGGTATGAAAGCAGTTAATCTTGAGTGTGAATGCCTGTAATTGCAACCTCCCAATATAACTGGAGTTTCATGTGTTGGACCATCTAGTACTGGAGAGAGGTCTATCCGTGAGGGGGGTTGCGTGTTAAAGTATAAACAAATTGTTGTCCTACGTGTTGGACCTTCAAATGTTAAAGAAACCTACCTATCATACTCAATATTTTCTTCAGGGGACATTGTTAAACTATTTGCAGTTTCCAATGCCAATAAGTAAGCTACACCGACCTGTGAAGCATGTAACAGTAAGATTAATGGGTTGATGTTTGGAAGGAACTATTCTCAATAAATAAACTATAAGCTCCATAAGATATATAGTACAGAAAGTCTTTAAACAAGATAGCTGTACTGACAACAAATTAATGCAAGCCTAGCATTTGAGTTATTCTTACTTAAGAATTTCCCTTCAGTTTGAATTTACACTGACTCCAATCCACTAACATTAACTCTCAACTGATGAAATCGTGGAATAAAGCATGCCTTCACCTACAAATTGCTGAATTATAACCTACCTCCTGTGGCCAAAAGTGCTGGTAGAGTGGGTTAAATTTTGGACATAAACTACTGTTATTCTGCTCATAATTTCCTACAATTTCAAATACTTCTAGCAGTGTGTTTATATGGAACACTGGCATGTGTGTGCTTTGTTTTTGTATGTGTCTGAGTTTATTTGACATGGAAAATAAAATAAATCAACCAAGTTGAATTTTTAATATAAGCCTATAAGTACTTATGTATCCAAAAAGCAATATAAAGCACATATTTCTTCTTTCTAGCCTAGTAATATTTATTAGAAAGCGAAGGTGCAAAATAGTCCATGAAAGGCAGGGGTAACAAACAGGTACCCATTACCACTACCACCACAATCAGTTTACCTGTTTATTTGGGTCGTAGCTTTTCATCATTTTTATTAGAGCTATGGTCCAAATAAACAGGTACCCATTGGTTAGCTGTTTGCCATCCCTAAAAAAAATAAACAAGATAAACCCCAAGTAAACAATAGATCAAGATCTTCTGATTGTACAAAAACTTCAAAAGGTGATAACAAATCGCATTTCCTGCAACAAACTCACATTGATGGAGTCTAATGCGTAATGACAATATTTTGTATTCAATCATCTTTTATTTTCATCATTTAGTGACAAATTCAATCAACAAGGAAGAAAAACTTACAGCAGCAGAGGAGCTAAGGCCTGAACTGTCCATACCTTCAGGACCAATTATATATCCGATGATACCCTGCAACAAGTGAAAGAAGTTATCCTTTAAAAAAACTATTTAATGAAAGATGGCATACAATCATCAGACAATATTTCATCTGCAAAGAAATTTCGAAGAAAATTCCCATCAAATAGTTTGTACCCAGACTTTTCACAGGAATCTTCAAGATAGATGGTTGTTACCTAACAAGCTTCACAGAAAGTTTGTAGCAAATATAGGTCAGGGACGGAAAATGGAGCAAGATTGTGTGGACCTGAATAAATTTTGTGCATGGCCAAATCACAATTCAATGCTAAATGAAACATGGACAGTGCAATATCAGGTACCATCTAAAGTTGCTTATTTTTCCAATGAGTGGTGCTGGATAAGATACTGTAAATGTCTTCATAATTCTTTAGGGTAGACGAACACTGAAAATGATACCTTGTCCACCCCAGAAGGAGATAAAAGTTACTGTATGTCGAGGGCCTCTTGTCCAAGTTTGCTCATCGTTTTTATCCAACCAAGACATTTAACAGGCAAGGGTAGAAAGGAAAATCAAGAGGTATGCTTAAAGAGGTTATAGAAAGGAATAGCAAAAGGTAGCTTGAGAGTTGAGAGGAGAGTTAAGCAATTCCAAGTAGCACAAAAGTTAGGTGTTAGAATAAGCTGGCTTCCTCCATAGATTTGAATTACATTCTTTAGATGCATGCAATCTCCACAACTACACTTATCTAAGATAAAATATAGGGCCATAAATCATACATCTGATGCAAATCAATTTAATGTAACCCGGAAGAAACCTTTCCATTTATACAGTATCTTGTACCCATATGACCTACATGAATATCATTCAATTTTATTCCAATTAATGCAAGGTATGGAATTAGGCCATAGTTATTCCATTTAGGGTTTAGGGAATAACTATGGCCTAATATAACCTACATGTATACAGTATCTTGATACCCATATGACCTACATGAATATCATTCAATTTTATTCCAATTAATGCAAGGTATGGAATTAGGCCATAGTTATTCTTTTACTATAGTAAACCAGAACTATGGTGCAAAATTGCTCAGAACTACCTGCTGGTCCAAGTAATATTAATCTTTTGACTCTTTATGTTAATATATCATTCTTGGAAGAAAAAAAAATAGTAAAAGGTTACCATGGGCCAACTAATAAGTCCAAAGAAAAAATTTGTTCAATAAACTATCTATTATTTTACTAAATAAGAAAAAAAGGTAAGCAGGTCGTTAAAGACATCTCTAACCTGGGTAAGAGAGTTCTGCCTGCTCTGTAATGCATATAGGGCTCCTCTTGCATAGCTTCCCCAATTGCTTTCTTCACCTATTTTGGGATCATCAATTGTATTCTTCCAAGGGCATTGAATTTCATCAACGCTATAAAACCAATAGTAAATAATCAAATTCACCATTAAGCAATGAAATGCCAGTAAATCATGACTACTGGAAGAAAAATTCAGACATAAATAGGGCTCTAGAAACATAAGATGGGTTACTAATTTTATATCTTACTGAAGTGGATCCTTGTCAACTTCACTAAAACTAAAATGCATAAAATACAAAATTGTGTACAGTACTGAGACAAAACTAGAAGTTTCTTGGACCAAAGATGCAGAGTGGTGAAATGATCTTTGACTTAACGTTCCTAATTTGTAGTGCAATTTTTTCTTTTAAGTATTCACTGCCAAAGGATAGTGACAAGCTTCTTCTTTTTCTTATCTATTTATATCTTGAATTCTTTTCCTTTTCCTTCTATTGAAACTCTAAACCACAAACTTTAGTTTAGCCTTCAGATAGTCTTTCAAACCACGCAAAAATTCTAACATTAAATCCAAAGAAATTCCAAGAAATATTCTTCTACATCAAATGGCAATCTAACACCTCATACTCTATGTATTTAACCTAATCATTCAAAAACTAATTAAATTTATAGACCCCATTATTGCAGAATCTTTGGATTTTAGAACTATGGGAAGGTCTTTTGATGCTAAATTTGATTTGAGCTTTGAAGAAAGGGATTAGGGATGGTTAGTTTGTAAAACTATTGGGCTCGATGGCTTTTGTGCCAATGAGAAATTGAATTTAATCTTTCTTGATTTTACCATGTCACACACAAAGCTGGGTTATTTTCATCTGGAAAATCGAACTATTTTCTCTTGTGTCTTTTTCCATAAATATCCATAAACTTTCAAAAAGTAGTGCCCAAGTGGTTATAAAAACCTCCATGCAACCAAAAAGGGTCTCTGTGCTGCTTTCTTCATCCAATGATTCAAGTCACTTGTTTCATAGTACTCACCCTTGTCACAAAACCAAAGTCTACTTGAGGTTTCAAGCTGCTCCACATTTAAAAAACTACAAGCTCCCAGATACAATTCCCTTGCTAATTATTTGACCAGGCCTTGATGCCAAAAGTTACAACATGTCCATCATGCAGATAACTTTGACTCCATAAAGCCTTATCAAGGAAATACTGATTTAACATCTGCTCATGCATAATCAAGTCACAATGACCCTCGTACTATATGATCTAACCATTATTCAGTCTTCCACACATGTGATGATTCAACCACGTCTATCTTTAAAGTGCAGCATTGGAATAGATACATTCTAGTGGTTATGGATTTAGAGCTTGGAAGATGGCTCCATATCGTGCCTATATAGATCGAGCAATCAACAAGTTACCTTATTGTCTTTTTCAGCTATACTGCTTACAGTTTTGTTTCTGACATCACCCTAAAATGGAAAAGACAACAATTGAGAAAGAGCGATGTAATGTAAAATACTTTAACAAAAAGGTTAATTATTTTAATGGTATTTCCCATTTAAGCTTGATATGATGACCACTTGCTATATGCTTCCAGTGCAATTATGTTTGTGGAATACATTCTCAATCGTGTAGGCAGGTTTCTAGATGAGGGATATTAACTTTTTAACTAACCACAAGTAATTTATCTCTCAATGTCTCTAAACAAAATTTCATGCTAATTGACATTTGAGAAGATTAGGAAAAGCATACAATTATGTGTGAACTACACTCGTCTTTCCTTTATATGTACAAATCCTACTCGCAGTACAAAATTTATTGTTCATCCAAAAAAAAAAATTTTGAAGCTCAGATGAAAAGAGAATTTCTTACTAGAATGACCGTATTAGAATCTTTGATATTTTTCTATTTTATCAGAACTAGCAGAAATTTACCCTCTCTTTTAAGGAATAACAGTTTTTGCTAAAAGAATAGCGAGAATTGGGTGCATACAGTCCATGCACCAATCCAAAGGCCTATACACCAAAAATTGAAGTTTATGCACCCAAACGAAGGCCTACACAACAATCAAAGGCCCTGAAACCTAAATTTAGCTATTCTGTGAAATTTTTATAAAAACTGCTATTTTTTACAAGGTGCAGTTTCTTGCAAGTTTTGATTAACCTTTAAGCACCTAGTAACTAGTAAATATGGAGTCTAAATAAATGAAAGAAAGGAAGCATTAAACTAAAAGAGTACCATGAGAAAGACTCCACACCTGAACCTAGCTTCACCTTTAAACTGTCCTGAACGCAGTATAACCTACAGAAAGAATTCAACAATTCATCTGGCAGAAGACAATTTAAGCAATAATCAAAACCGATAATGAGGAACTAGCTTTAAACAATATCTGTTAAAGCTGAGTTTAAAAGGTTCTCTATTGTAAGGTTTAAACAATATATGTTAAAGTTGAGTTTAAAAGGTTCTCTAGTGTAAGGGTTTGTTTAAGGCCATATTTCCAAAGCATTTTCAAAATTTCAAGATTTCATTCTTCTTGACAAACAGTGTTTTAACTTCATATCGGAGCAAACAAAACCATGGATCTGATGATGAGATTCTCTATGAATCATTCATGTCCCAAAACATCCTAAGAACTTTAAGATTGGTTTTCAAATTACCAAAAATGATCCAACTGCATATTCGAGCAACCAAAAACACATCCCATGATGAGATATTTGAGGGACCATTCAACCACCAAACTCACACAAAGTGTGACGGAGGGGAGGGACAGAAACTTTAGATGCAGAAAAACTTCCAACTTTCATTAGAGGGATCAGAGACTCAATCAAATTATAGTTAGGATTCAACAATTTGGGAAGTAGAGAAAGTATGTAACTGTTAGGAATCAAAGAACAAGGTCAAGCTTAGCCAAGACCCCAGAGCAAAGACCAAGTCGCATGTACGGAAACAACTGAGGTTGTTTGCAACCAGAAAGCAGCCAAGCAAGGTAAAAAAGTTTGCACCAAATACAACTTAATTTGTAATTCAAACTTCTACATAAAATAAATAAGAAAATTACTGAGCAAAAATCTGCTCTCAGAACTAAAGGAAAAGAGTGACAGCTTAATAACCTGCTCAATACATCAACGAGTCAAAGCAGATTGCAAAGTTCCTATTGTTGAGGACCTTCGGGGTTTTATACCCAGCCATAAAATCATGGATGCATCAAGGAAACTCCTGAGTTTCGTAGATGAAAGAATGGGAAGGTAGACCAGTAAGGTAGAGGCAGCCCTGGCCAATGTACATCAAAAATCTAATTGTTGCTCATTATTCCACCTTCTAGGTATACACTCATTAGACCCAAGTAAGGTTTGAGATGCACATCTTAATTAAGTTAGACTTTCAGAGATTACACGTCTACTTGAATGTTTCTTTATTCTTGTTCAATTAATGACAATAACCACTGAAAAGGGCTATGCTTTCAACAAAAATGATTATTGTATTACTTGTTAACTGGATTGATGATCTCATTGACCAAGCTTTTTGGACATCAATGATTTTCTAGACTTGTAAGGTTTAAAGACCATATTCTAGAATCCAGAGTTACCTTAGTGTCACCAGAAGGAACAAAACCTAGAAGTATTCCTTTATTAATTGTCATAGCTGACACAGTCCCGCCCTGCAACCATAAAATAAACGAATATAACTGTTTAACATATTACAAAAATTACTGAATGAAAATAATAATTTTAAATACAGCATGAAAGAAATAAGAAATTAACCAACTATATGCACAAGTAAAAAGTTAAATACAATTCTATGAACAGCATGTAGTAATCAATAGGGAGTACGTTAAAAGTGCCCAAAAAACATATGGAAACAAATAATTATTTCTAGATGAAAAACGAATAATGTTGAACCCTACCAAAGATGAAATCGTCAAGAGGCCCGTGCACAGATCATTGAAAGAAAAAGTAGCTACCTACAACTAACCTGGTGATCAATATGAGCTCCCAGTGGACAAATTCGATAAGGAGAAACTACGACCCGAACTTCTTCACTACCTGTCCCAGCCATTTCTGAAACTACCTGTCTAATTTCATTTAACTGCAACATACATAAATATGTTTAGCACACAAACTAACATTAATGATTCAGACAGCACTGCAAAATGAAAAACAGAGGCCAAAGGCAATACAAATACAAGCAAACAGACACATTAAGTACCCAAATAAAATTCAAGCTTATATAAACCCAAGAGTTCAACCCACAGTGAGCAACAACTGTAAGGAAAATTTAAACTAGCACTCAAGCATTGGTTCTCTTTCTTTCAAAGAACCAATACCAACCCAGTTCTTGCTCCTAAAGCTAGAATATGCCAACCAACTAGTTTTTATGTTAGCACTTTTTTTATAGAAGCCATACTCTACTTTAATCCAATCTAAACTACAGGTAATTCGAATTCAGGTGCTATGCTTATTTAATTCAACCAGTGAAATAAAACAAGTACCATTAAACTGAAATGTGGATCAACAATGCAGCATCCCAAGGTATTTACAACACTAATATGATTGATATATGGGCAGACCAGACCAGAAAAATTGAACCCAAATAAAATCAAAGAGTACCTGCGCTTCAGAGGGCCAAGACGATTCACCCATCTTCCCGAATGATCTCAGAATTGCCAATCAAATCGACTCGACCCCAATGCAAATGCAGAAGCTTTAGCTTTATATTTTTTTTGAACAAAAATCTTTAGCTGTAATATTTAGAATATTTGTGGATCTCAGGGTGGGAGAGATAGGAGATGATGTGAAATCAAAGAAAAAATAATTACGTTGGACCCCCAGAATGTGAAGGCCCGCCGACATATCCGGTTAAAACGTCATATCAGGTATTTTTTCTGTAAATTACACGTATCATCATCGTCCGATGTTTGGAGCAGTGACTGAGTACCCATTTGAAGCCTCTGCACAGCTCGCTGCGATTTGGGTTACAAATTTATCTGTGGTACAAATTACAGTGACCACTTTTGGTAACCCGTTAAACATTCTATTATCGATCAAACAAAATTTGGTATAGACCGGTTTGGTTTACCAAAATTCTCTAATTGGGTTAGTGGGTTTTGATTTTATTTCACACCAATTTTCTAGTTTTTCATCGTTGTTTTAATGCCCAAAATTACTGTATCTAAATAAGTATTTCATTATTGCATATTATTTTTAATAGAAAGAAATTGGGAAGAATTATATATGTTATTTATTGACCTTATCTTTTATAGGATGAACGTGAAATATCCAATTATACATTAATTAGAAATATCACTAGAATAATAAAATTAGCTAATCACAACCTCATAGCACTTAATGCATTCGCTCTATGAAGCATATTCTATTCAGTTTAACCTTGCAAGTACACAAATCGAATTGATAGTATAGCAAATAAGAAAGGGTCGAGTCCCACAAAGACTTGTTTTAACTGTGTTCCACTTTATTATTTTGACTGATTAATTAACTCAGAGACTTAACAGAATAAAAATAGAAAATAAAAATAAAATAACAAAATAAAAAAATAAAATAAACAAAATAAGATAAAGTAAAACAATTAAGAAAAATAATAGGTTAAGGCACTCAATCCAGACTAACGACAATTACTTCCTAGCATGATTTTCTAGCTTCAAATCATATGAATGTTCCTTGAAAAGATGTCCATGTAGCTGACCTTGCCCCAATACAGCTACACATTAATCTTCTTCTTACTTTGTATAATAGATGTATGGCATCTACACTCTAACTTTCTATCCACTTATGTAACCTAGCATGGCATCTACTCAAGTTAACATAGAGCGAATGCATTAAGTGCTAAAGAAAATATAGGTCATCACACTAAACCTAGAACATGGCATCTATCCTAGGCTGTCATGAATTTAGATTACAAGATTGTTTCTTAACTCAACCTCTCGATGCTAAGTAAATTACAAGATGATAAAGGCAGGCAACCAAGCAATTTCATCCATAATTTATGCAAACAAGGTGATCAATCTCATAACCATAAAAGAATACCAATTAAAGTAGTAATCTAAATTTATCAAGCATTCATAATCAAATAATAAAGAGCCAAAATCATATTAAAGAGTAACCATGGTTAGGGCCATATAAAGAAAACTACAATTTAAAAGACAAGTGTTTTTGCTATGTGGTGTATTTTTGTGTAATTTTTCTTGACCCCTTTACAAAACCCTAGGACCTCTATTTATAGGAGAATTATCAATTCTCAAATAAATAAAAGTTTACATTTAATTATACAAGGTAAAGGTTTCCTAAACATTTAAGAAAACTAATTAAAACCTTTCCTAAACATAAAAGGACCAAAAATAATATTTCCTAACCAAATAGGCATGGAATCCCCTTGAAACATGGAGAATGAGTGTGAACACAAGCTGTCTAGGGCATCCTAGCTGGCCTGCGCGCTTCGCGTGGTCTTGAAGTAAACTTGGAGTGTTCTATCTTGGAATGAATTCTAACCCGCATGATTGACTGTGGATAGCCTTGGGATGACTTTGGAATGATTTTGGGATGATTTAGAAGTAACTCCCGTGGGATTTAGAAGTAACTCCCGTGGGATTCGTCAGCGACATGATCTTGATTTCTTTGTAACTTCTTCATCATAACTCCGATTGAGGTGATTCTTTCGCTCAAATTCTCGCAATTCCAAGCTCTATCTAACTTTGCACACTTCTCACAAATATATTATTTTCTCTAGTTTCATAGCACGAAATATTAACAAAACATAAGTAAAAAGGTATTAAATTATGGATAAAATGTGTATAAATTATGACCTAACAAATACCCTCAAACCTATCTTTTGCAAGTCCTCGAGCAAAACACAGAATAAAAACTAAAAACTTTAAAAGACTCAATCTTACTTAAGATAGAACATTTAAACCCTTAGGTGTCCCTAATATGAGGAGTTTTGTCTCTTAAGGGTTATGCCAGTTACGATACCCACAAACGTTTTACTTAATAACTAAAAACATTAAGAACATAACTCTTAAGAAAATTAATAAGAATCAATGTAAGTCTATCATGCTTTGCTAAACTAAAGAGATGTCATAAACAATAATGTATTATGTGTTAAGTGTGAATGCCAAAACTTCAAGTAATCAAGTTTAAAGACAACTACATTTAAATGCCTTAGAAAGATTTCGCCTCGACTCTAATCTTCACTGGGCAACTCTTAACTTTCACAAGAATCCTAGGCATACTCTCATATCAAGCATATGTGATGGAAGTTATGTAATGGAAATCAAAGCATAATCACATATGGTAATCAATGAAAGAACGAAATTTTCTGAAAATAGATCTCATGAAAGAAATTGAAAATTAAGAACGTAGATACTAACCTCAACTCCAAGCATAATTTCCCATAAGATCCGTTAGGTCTTCAATTAAGGGTTGTAATGAGGCCAGACTTAGGGTTAAAGAACAAAGGATAAGGATTCCAAAGAACTTAGGTTGTACCAAGGCATGAAGTGTCATGACTTGAACTTGATCTCTACTTGAAATTTTACACCTCTAAGCTCCTTCACATGTTTTGCACATTTGTGACTATATTTATAATTTTTGAATTTGAATCAAATCACACTTTTTAGCTCAATTCCATCATTCTTTTTTTTTTCTTCTTCTTTTTTTTTTCCTTTTTTTCAATGCTTTTTCCACTTTTTTCCTTTTATTTTTTTTTTCTTATTTCTTTGGAATTGAACTACATTGCCTTCACTCTTTGAGATGCCACCATTATCCAACTTGGATATAATGTTTGCAATTTCACACGGTAACATTTATTATTATTTGCATAAACTACTTTCTTTCATGAACTTCAATTGAAGCAACCTTGGCACAAACCTAAGTTATAAGGTATGGCCAAAACGTAGGGTAAGTATTTAGGGTAGGTTATGATTTAGGTGATGAAAGAAAAGGCTCAAGTGTTTGGCTTCAAAATTGGCTAATGGAGCACACAAAATGGTAGGATAAAGGCTTAATGAGGTAAAACATGCATAGCCTACATCATCTCTTATGGTAAATCAAACTTTGAATCAGGAGCACCTACATATGAGGTTAGTTCTTTAATAATCAATGCAAATAATATTAATGAGATCAACAATTTAAGAACAAAAATCGAAGAGTGTTTAAGAGTAGAAACAAAGTAAATCTCTCTCAAAGAATGGCATTAAACTCACAAGTCTCCACTAATTTTCTAAAGTTCACTTAAACATAATCACCTTGTCTACTTAATCATATAAAGTATGTCATTGTGAAGTGCATAGTTATTACTAACTAAACATGGCATAACCTTAGTAAAGCATTAACGATTAGACTTTGCATATTCATCCTTATTAACAAGCAAAGAGTAATGAACTTTAAAAAAAAAAAACAAAAAAAAATTTAAAATTTGTTTAAATTTTTTTTTTTTGCAATTAAAAGTTAATTCCGAATTTAATATTATTTTTTTATTTTCCTTCGAAAATTTCAATTCCCAATAAGTTTTCCAATTTTTATATGAAAGTCCACACCCCCAAATTTACATTGAACATTATCCTCAATGTGATAAAGCAAAGATTAAATAAAAATAGTGATAAGTGTAGGCATGGCATCAAACAAAAATACGAAAGCGAAAAAAGGAAAGGAAACAATCGAACCGGGTTAGGTTGCCTCCCAATAAATGCTTTATTTACCGTCTAGGCAAGACATGTACCTAAAAAAAATAACAAACTGAGTTAAAAAAACAATCTAAGATATATGGACACCGTTAAGGGACTAAGTCTCCGGCAACAGTGCCAAAAACTTGTTGGATAAAATAGACAACATAAATATGAAGCCTATTCTATTCAGTTTAACCTTGCAAATGCACAAATCGAA
The DNA here is from genome assembly GCA_037349345.1 of Oemleria cerasiformis. Lineage (NCBI taxonomy): Eukaryota > Viridiplantae > Streptophyta > Magnoliopsida > Rosales > Rosaceae > Oemleria > Oemleria cerasiformis. The sequence continues at coordinate 9,602,465 of JAZGTL010000010.1, forward strand.
TATATAGTATAGCAAATAAACAAGGGTCGAATCCCACAACATAATTAAAAATAAAATAAACTAAAGAAGATAAAATAAAACAATTAAGAAAAATAATGGGTTAAGTGTTCAGTCATTATTTATACATAGTTTTGATGTCACTTTGTGGCCTTTTAAATGTCTTTTGAATGATTGAGTGCCAACCGTAGAAGAAAATGACTCATTTTGTGAGACTTGTGCATAATTGGAAAGATAGCGATATTCTGAGCAGAAAGCAAAAAGAATGGCTCAATTTGGAGTTATAATGAGGAAGTTGTCTTCATTGCGATATCGGGCCCTAAATCATGTCCTGATTTGAAGCCATGCGCCCTATTTAGGGTTAGGACTAAGAACCTCGAATCAAGCCATGCATGTCCTAAATCCATGTTTGAGGACCAGCATATCAAGTTCAAGGTGAGTCAAGGTTCATGCCAAGACGTGTCCTTGACATGTCGCAAAGCTACCTATTATGTGCCCTAAATCAAGTCCTAGAACTAGCCCCAGACGAGCCATGGCGAGTCCTTCAGAGCTCTCAGCCAAGTCCCAATCGTGTTCCCTGACACACCTCAAACCCTTGGCCCAGCCCAGCCCGTGTCCCTGCTAAGCTAGGAAAGCAGTCTTAAGGTTTCATTAAGGTTATTTTAGGCTTTTTGTTGTCAGTTTCAATTCCTAGTTTTTAGGGGAGGCCCAAGGTCTATTTCAACAATGTTTTATTGATGAATTAGGGTTCCACCCTTCAGCCGCATAGACCTCTTTACAATTTGACGTTTTTTTGAGTTCTTGCTTGTTTTTTGGAAATAAGAGCTTAACGCATGGAGTTTTGGAGAAGGCTTGGAAGTGTTCTTGGCCTGCTTCTGTTTTCGGTGTTTCATTCTTCTTCCCTTTTCTTTTTACGTTGTAATCATGACTTATTTTATCGTTGTTATTAATATGAATCGTGAGTAGTTATCCATAGAAAAACCATGATCATGTAGTTCTTTTACGTGATTTTGGCCCATGATTTATGTTATTATGGATGCTGAATAGACTCTGATTAATATTTGAATTGCTGCTTATGTTTACATGATTAGCTACCCTGTTTACATAAATTATTGATGAGACTGCATCGAGAGGTTGAGGTTAAGAAACAATCCTGTAATCAAAATTCATGACAACCTAGATCATTAAACCAAACAAGGGGTAGTGTGATGTCATTGAATTCCTTTAGTACTTCATGCATCAGCTTAGATTACTAACCCTTCTATAAGATTGATAGACGTTCTAAGCAAAGGAAACGACTAGGACATGCTAAGTAAGAAGAGAGTAATATGTGTGGGGTGAGCTGTAAAAGGACCTTTGCATGGGCATCTTATTCAGAGAAATCATAATAATAGGATCTAGGAAATCATGTTAGGAACTTGAAATGGTTAGGGTGGATAGTTAGTCTTAATTCGACTTAGTTAATCAGTCAATACAATCATCTTTACTTCTGTTTTCATTTGCCTTGCATTTACATTACTTGTCTTAAGTTTCAGAATTCAAAGTATCAAAACCCCCCCTGCTGTGTGTCTTGTTTGTGTGTTTTGTTAGAGTCTTTGTGTGTTTCTTGTGTTGCAAGTAACTAGTGCCTTGAGTTGTCATTAGTGTCTTCTACATCTAAATAGTGTGAGTCTTAATTGATCGTTTGTTGCTTTATTTCCTTGTTTTGTTGAGTCTTGTTTGAGTTAATTGAATCTAACCTCATATTTGGAGATCACGTTGACACAAGTCCTTGAGGGATGGACCCTTGCTTTTCTGCTACACTATCTTATCAATTTGTGCACTTGCAAGTATTATAATTGTTAGAATTAGATTTCATATTTCTTGTTCTCTAATTTTACCAACACGTTTTTGGCGCCGTTGCCGAGGACTTGTCCCTCAACGGTGTCCTTTAATTTAGATTTTATTAACTGAGTTTTTACTTCTTTTAGGTACTTGTCCAATTCGTTCTCTGCTGAACTACTTGCATACATTAACAGGCAATTGACGCTGCATTCTCACCCACCTTCCTCATCCTACTCAGAATATCACCTTCCATTCCCTGCCTACCTCCCCACAACTTCCATCCCCATAACCAAGTCTACCACCATCCCCTATGGCTGAGAGACATGAGGAACGTGTCCTTGCCAATCCAGCCCCACGATTGCTCAAGGAGTATGCAAATCCACAAGTCTCTGAGGATCAATTTCCAATTGTTTTCCCACCATCTACTGTGGAAAACTTTGAGCTTAAGTCAGGGACCATACACATGCTCCCTAAATTCCATGGACTTTCATGAGAGGATCCTCACCTACATATAAAGGTATTCATGGAGGTCTACTCTACATTGAGGATAAATGGCATGACTGAGGCTGAAATCAGATTGAGACTCTTTCACTTCAGTCTTAAGGACAGAGCCAAGGCCTGGTTCCATTCATTGGCCCCTACGTCTATCTCATCTTGGAGAGACTTGTCCTCCAAGTTCCTCACTCAGTATTCTCCAATGTCAAAGACTAATAAACTTAAGAGTGAGATCATGGCCCCATGTCAGGCTGAAAATGAGTCCTTCTACGAATTCTGGGAACGGTTTAATCAGTTGATTCAGTCTTGTACCCACCACAACATCAATGATTGTCACCTGATGTTGTATTTGTACGGAGGTTTGAAGACCAGTGATAGGGTCATGGTGAACTCCCAATCCAAGGGAGTTTTGAATAGCACAACAGAGGAGGCTAGAACAGCCTTTGAGAATATTGCTCAAAGGGAGAAGCAATTCAGCTATCGGGGTCATTCACCTCAAACCCTTGGTGGAGCAAGCAAGGACAAAGACGACACCATCGCTCAACTCACAGCAATGGTGAAGCAATTGTGCAATGAGAAAACCAACGGTGTGCTGGTGTGTGATGTATGCTCAGTTCAGGGACACGGGTCCCAAGAATGCCCTAAGGTGGAAAAGGCCAACATGGTTGGTAGATTCAATGAAGGCTCGAGGCCTCAGAATTATCCTTATTCCAACACCTACAACCCTGGGTGGAGGAATCACCCCAACTTCAGGTGGAGTAACAATCAGAGCACTCAAAATCCCATGCCACCACCTGGATTTCAACATCAAACCGTGGGCCCTCACAAAAACCAGCAAGGCTCTTCATTTAATTCCAACGCTGGGCCAAAACCTTTGGAAGACATAATGGCTTCCTTAGCTCAGAGCACCGCTACCCTCACTCAGATCCATCAGACCTTCATGCATGACACCAAGAGCCATATCACCAGCATGGAGAATCACTTGGGCTAGATTTCCAATTAGATAAGCCAAAGAGAACCAAGCAAACTACCTAGCTAGGTGGTGATCAACCCCAGAGGACCCCCAGCATCCCACTGTAAATGCCATCACTCTACGGAGTGGGAAAACAATTCAAGGTCCTACATTTGTTGCCTATAGAGATGAGAGTTAAGAACTCGAGGAGGAAGATGAGGACCTGGTTGTGACACTACCTAAACCTGCAACCATGCCCCTTGTTGAGTCCATGTTGCAGTCCAATATGCCCAAAACAGGGTCAAATGTCGAGCCCGTGATTGCACCACAACCCCAACTTAGGGCGTAAATTAGAGCATAGGACACGCCCTAGGAACTTCTACAGGCACATCACAGCCCCACACCACTGCAGAAATTGTTGCCGTAGAATGAGACCCAAATAGGCGCAAAGCCTGTTTTCCAACACGTACCTAATTCTGGCCCCGAGCCAGTTTTGGAGTCCCTGCCACAGATTAGGGCGCACGACCTACCCTAGAATCTACCGAGAACAAGGACTCAGGACTAGGACCTACCACAGGACCCGGTTCCTCAACAGATCCTCAGACAAGTCCCAGGTTACGCCCAGGACATGTCACAACGGCACAGGACCAAAACTTTAGCCCTGGACCTGACAGTGCCCAACCCTCAGCGCCTAGACTTGGTTCCACCTCAAGGCACCAAATTCACGTCCCAGGCTCTTTTTGAGAGCTAGGATGCAAATATAGACCAGAACCCGACTTCTAACTTTCAATCTCTTGCATCTACATCTGCACTTCATAAATAACCTAATAAAATGCATTTTGATTCTGATAATGACATTGTTGTGCCTTGTCCTCGCAGGTTTCAGAACCCAAACACAAAGAAGGAAGAGATTGAGAAGGAAATGACACACATGCTGCAAAAGCTGCAAATCACATTGCCATTCCACAAACTAGTCAAGAATATGCCAATATTCGGAAAGCTTTTGAAGGACTTAGTTTTTGGAAAACATGGAGCTAAACCAAACATCACTTTGGACCTCAATTCAGCCACTCTAAATGTTTTTCATGGTGTGCCACCCAAGGCTAAAGATCCAGGCCCTCCATCCCTCCCATGTGTCATCCATGGGAAAATATTTACTCATTGCTTATGTGACTAAGGGGCTACTGTAAGTTTCATGCCTCACCATGTGTTTCAATCATTAAAATTCGGAGAGTTGAAACATACTGAGTTATGCATTAGAGTAGCTTATTCGTCTGGGACTAGTCTAATGGGTGTGATTGAAGATGTTAGTGTGCACATAGGGGATACTTGCATTGTTTCAGATTTATGTGTTTTGAGGATGGATGGACCAGGTGTAAGCAAGGATCCACCGCTGATCTTTGGCAGACCCATTTTGGCCACGGTAGACTGTGACATCAACATGAGAAGTGGACAAGTAGCTATCCATGTCTGGGAAAAGCTCAGAACATTCAACAACCATGATGTCATTCGGTACCCCACTGCATCTACTACTCATTTTCCCTTATCTCTAATGAATGAATTGTTGCAGGAAACCATTGCATGGTCAAGCCTAGAAGTGTCCATTGACAAGGCCATCACACGGCCTCCAGAAGCCCATGATGGTCACAAAATCGCAGAGGTCGAGAGGCTTCAAACCATGCTCTCACTGTCAAGTGGCACACCAAGCTCAATGGAAGTTCCCCTACCCACGGCCGTAGATCATGGTGTTTCCTTCAAGGCATCTCCTCCGCTCCAACTAAGGCAACATCCACCAAGGAGGGGCACAATTTAGGACCTTGGAACCCCACCTGGCACTTGATATGCCAGCCTCGTCTTGCCTAGACGTTAAATAAAGCGCTTCTATGAGGCAACCTAGCCCTGGTTTGTATCCCTCTCTCATTCTTGTGTTGTTGCGCATATCACCTCACTAAACTTACATTCTGTCTTGATTTGCTTATTCTTCAAACATTGAGGACAATGTTTAGTATAGGTTTGGGGGTGTGGGATTGAAATTTTGCATATAGAAACACATAGGTTTGGGGGTGTACAGGGCCAGATTTTCAATTTTTTTTTTAGTTTATGTTTTTCAAGTTGTTTAGTTAGTTTAAGTTGGTGTTCATGACTAGTACTTTAACTTGTTAATAGGAGTGTACATGCTAAGTTAACTTTCTTCGTTTTAGTAAGAGTCATGCCTAGCCAGTTAGTTCATAACTTTGCACTTCACAATGCCATGTCTTGGATAATTACGTGATCAAAATGACTAAATTTGAGTGAACTTCAGAAAATTAGTGGAGACTACCATGTGAGAACTTGAGCCTTAATGCCATTCTTTATGAGTGATTCACATTGTTTCTACTCTTTAAACGCTCTTCACTTTTGTTCATAATTGTTGATCTCATTACATCATATTTGCATTGAACTTTAAAGAACTAACATCATATAGATGCTCTTGGTTTTAAGTGTGGTTTGCCATAAGAAGTGATGTAGGCTATATGTGCTTAACCTCCTAAATGCCTTGTCTTACCCTATTGTGTGCTCCATAAGCCCTTTTGAAGCCAAACACTCAGCCTTTCTTTCATCACCCAAAGTATAACCTGCCCAAACACTGAACCATTCAATTAGGCCATGCCCTATAACCTCAGTTTGTGCTAAGGTTGCCTTAAATGAGATTCATGGTGAGAATGAGGAATAAAAGAAGTTACTGCCCATCTCTAAAAGCTATTGAAGCAAGCACTCAGTGTGACCAAGTCCAAAAGTTTGAATGTTGAGTAAAGAGCTCTACAAGTGGGAAGCTTCATAAGGAATGAGGAAGCTATTGCATGATCTTGGGTCGATTCAATTCAAGAGAAAAAGACAAAAAATTAGAACAAAAAAAGTGAAGAAAGAAAAAGAAAGTGAATTTATCCAAGTGAGCCAAAGAACCTCAAGAAGAGCAATCAAGAAATGCAATGCCTTGGGCCTTAAGCAAGGATTCAGATTAGAAAGTACAAGTTCAAGCCATGACTTCTCATGCCTTAGCACAACTCAGATTCTTTGAATCCTACCCTTTCCTTCTTAAACCATTAAGCTTAGCCCCATTGCAACCAAATGTGAAAGGCCTAACTAATCATATGGCTAGTCATGCTAAGGATTGAGGTAAGTATCTATGTTCTTAAAGTTCAATTCCATTCATGAGATCTTAATTTCAGAAAGTGTTGTTTTTCATTGAATGCTAATATATGACTAAGCTTGAATGCCTTTACATGAACTCCATCACATATGCTTATTATGAGTGTAAAGCCTAGGATTCTAGAGTGAATTGAGAGACATCTAGTGAGGATTAGAGTCGAGGTGAAATCTTTCTGGAGCACTTGAATGAAGTTGTTAGTAAGCATGGTTAATTGAGATTTTGGCATTCACACATTACACGTGACTCTTATAGTCGTGGCATTCCTTTTAGTTTTGCAAAGCATGTCTACTTGCATTTATTCTTATTAATTTGTCTAAAGCACTGTCTCTAGCTTTCTAGTTGTCTAAGTAAAATGTTTGTGGGTATCGTGATGCTATAACCCTCAGGGGACAAAACTCCTCCTACTAGGAAGACCTAGGGGTTTAAATGTCATATCCTTAATTTAGATCGAGTCTTTTCTGTTTGTTTAGTTTGATTTTTCCTTTGTTTTGCTCAGGGACTAGCAAAAGATAGGTTTGGGGGTATTTGTTCAATCATTATTTATACATCATTTTGATGTTACTTTGTGCCCTTTTACATGTCTTTTGAATGATTGAGTGCCAACCCTAGTAGAAAGTGACACATTTTGTGATACTTGTGCAGAATTGGAAAGATCGGGATATTCTGAGGATAATGCAAAATGAATGGCTCAATTTGGAGTTATAATGAGGAAGTTGTCTTCATTGCGATATCGGGCCCTAAATCATGTCCTGATCTGAAGCCATACGCCCTATTTAGGGACAGGACTAAGAACCTCGAATCAAGCCATGCGGGTCATAAATCCATGTTTGAGGACCAACAGATCAAGTTCAAGGTGAGTTAAGGTTCATGCCAAGACGTGTCCTTGACATGTCTCAAAGATACCTCATATGTGCCCTAGATCGAGTCCTAGAACCAGCCCCAGATAAGCCATGGCGAGTCCTTCAGAGCTCTCAGCCAAGTCCCAATTGTGTCCCCTGACACTCCTCAAGCCTGCGGCCTAGCCCAGCCCGTGTCCCTGCTAAGCTAGGAAAGCAGTCTTCGGATTTCATTAAGGTTATTTTAGCCTTTTTGTTGTCAGTTTCAATTCGTAGTTTTTAGGGGAAGCCTTAGGTCTATTTCAACAATGTTTTAACGCTGAATTAGGGTTCCACCCTTCAGCCGCATAGATCTCTTTAAAGGAGAGCTTAATGCAGGGAGTTTTGGAGAAGGCTTGGACGTGTTCTTGGCCTGCTTCTGCTTTCAGTGTTTCATTATTTTTCCCTTTTCTTTTTACATTGTAATCATGACTTACTTTATCGTTGTTATTAATATGAATCATAAGTAGTTTTCCATGGAATTATGGATGCTTGAAGCCCTGACCATGTAGTTGTTTTACGTGATTTTGGCCCTTGATTTATGTTATTATGGATGCTGGATAGACTCTGATTACTATTTGAATTGCTGCTCTTTTATGTTTACTTGATTAGCTACCATATTTACATAAATTATTGATGAGACTGCATCGAGAGGTTGAGGCTAAGAAACAATCTAGTAATCAGAACTCATGACAACCTAGATCATTAAACCAGACAAGGGGTAGTGTGATGTCATTAAATTCCTATAGTACTTCATGCATCAGCTTAGATTACTAATCCTTCCCTAAGATTGATAGATATTCTAAGCAGAGAAAACGACTAGGACATGCTAAGTAAGAAGAGAATAATATGTGTGGGGTAAGCTGTAACAGGACCTTTGCATGGGCTTCTTATTAAGAGAATTCATAATAATAGGATCTTGGAAATCATGTTAGGAACTTGAAATGGTTAGGGTGGATAGTTAGTCCTAATTCGACTTAGTTAATTAGTCAATACAATCATCTTTACTTCTGTTTTCATTTGCCTTGCATTTACATTACTTGTTTGTGTGTTTTGTTAGAGTCTTTGTTTGTTTCTTGTGTTGCAAGTAACTAGTGCCTTGAGTCATCATTAGTGTCTTGTACATCTAAATAGTGTGAGTCTTAATTGATCGTTTGTTGCTTTATTTCCTTGTTTTGTTGAGTCTTGTTTGAGTTAATTAAATCTAACCTCATATTTGGATATCACGTTGACACAAGTTCTCAAGGGATCGACTCTTGTTGTTCTGCTACACTATCTTATCGATTTGTGCACTTGCAAGGATTATAACTGTTAGAATTAGATTGCATATTTCTTGTTCTCTAATTTCACCAACATTAAGGCACTCAATCCACCACTAACCACAATTACTTCCTAACATGATTTTCTAGATTCAAATCCTATGAATGTTCCTTGATAAGATGCCCATGCAACAGACCTTACCCTAGTACAGCTACACATTAATCTTCTTCTTACTTTGTATGCTAGATGTACGGCATCTACACTCTAACTTTCTATCCACTTATGTAACCTACCATGGCATCTACCCAAGTTAACATAGAGCAAATGCATTAAGTGCTCAAGAAGATATAGGTCATCACACTAAACCCAGAACATGGCATGTATCCTAAGCTGTCATGAATTCATATTACAAGATTGGTTCTTAACACAACATCTCGATGCTAAGTGAATTACAAGATGATAAAGGCAATCAACCAAGGTTATAAACCCGTATCTCCCACATCCGGGGTCCATTTTTCGCGTGCCGTCTGTCTACGAACTCGTGAGTTTGAGATCTACACAACCGTTCAAGAAAAGTTTCTAAAAGTATCTCCGAACGAAAGTGACTTTCGAACCCTTCCGAAACCGAGGGTAATACCGTCATTTCCCTAATTAAATTCTCAAATTACGTCAATTTCTGGTTCAGGTCGTTACAACGTAGATGCCACATATGCAACCTAAACGTCGTCAAAGACGGCGTCAGTTAAATGGTGCAACATCTTAGATGTTGCTATTGTTCCTGGTGCAAAGTAAGTCAAATTTCCGTTCTTGGTGCATTTTGAGACTGACTGGCGTGTTTCGGGTGCATTTTAAGTAATAAGTCTTATATTTACATACCTACTAGTGTTTATTCAGTTTGATTTCATTACAAATTCAATATAAAATTTAGAGTAGAAGACTTTTTTGGTCACTAGGTTTTGGGGTAAAATCTATTTTACTCACTTAGTTTGAATTTGGCCAATTTGATCACCGTGTTTTTTAAGAAGGAACCATCTTCACCGATGGTCAATCTTATTTCTTTTTTATAAAATGAATTTTTAAATAATTATATGGTGATTTATTAATTTATATTTATTGAATATTTTAATACTATTTTTAACTTCAAATCTACATAATGACTTAAATAATTCACTTTTACAAACAAGGTGATTAAATTGGTCAAATTTGTTCAAGATCCGCCAAGTGCCTATCTATTGTACTATCTTAAGATATTTTCGATAAAACATCTCTTCTAATAAAAAAAATACTGGAAAACAAAAACAAAAAAAAAGTGGTCAAATTTAAAACAGGATGACCAACGTAAATTTTACCTGAAAACCCAATAACCAAATAGATCTTTTACCCTAAAATTTAAGCTGTTTAAGAAGAGACTCAAATTTGAGAGGTTAAATAAGAAAATAAAGATTTGGACGGGTCTAATTGGACCAATTGGGCTCTAGGCTTCGGTCTTCATACAAAATGGCACAGCAAAAAATATTATAATCTATATACATGGAATAGAAAATAATTAGCTATTAACAAATCAAGGGATAATAACCGAAAGGGTAAATTAGTCAATTCTCAAAAACAAAACACAATCATTCCAAAATATGGACTCCGTTCCCGTACAAAAAGCTGTTCAATTCATTTCTACTTCCTCTCTCCACTCTCCCTCTGAATACTAAACCCAGCCGGCAGCCGCTCTCTCCGTCTCTCTCTCTGCAAGCAAATGGCGACGGCCATGAAGAAGGTCGAGAAGATCCGCCAAATAGTGCGCCTCAAGCAACTCGTGATGCGCTGGAAAATCACGAGCCTCCGCCCCCGCATCCCTGCCGGATTTTTAGCGGTTTACGTTGGACTGGAGCGAATCCGGTACGTGATCCCGGCCCGGTTCGTGAACCTCCCGCTGTTCGTCGGACTACTGAAAAAGACGGAGGAAGAGTTTGGATTCGAGTGCAGCGGAGGCCTGGTGCTGCCTTGTGAAGTTGAATTTTTCCGGGAGATCTTGAAGTTTCTTGAGAGGGATGAGAGCAGGTTTGGACGGCTGGGATTGGATGAGTTCTTGAAGATGGTGTCTGAAGCGGGGTATGAATCTTGCAAGAATTCGTCTCACCAGGCCTTCACTCCTCTGTTGCAGAAAGTAAGGGGATGAGCAAAGCAAAATGTCCAAGATCTCCCCAACAAAAGTTAGCTTCTTAATCTAAATCTCTCTAATGCCTATGGTTTTTTGGGAAAAGGTTTTTAGGTAGGCTTCCAATTGAAATAGTGGTTAGGAGAAATTGTAAATGCTGATTGGGAAAATGTTATGCTTTTGATTTGGTTTTTTTTTTGTTTGGGTAGGGATTTTTGGTTCCAACCATCCTTGAAACCCATCTTGAAATTGTATTTGATGGGATTACATCAATGAGATGTAGTTGTTGAACTTGGCTTTTTTTCAGGCATCAATTTGTTTTATTGATGCTGGTACTTGTTAGTTGATGATGATGAAATCCAGAATATATATTTTTTAATATTAACACGACCGCCGCCACGGCCGCCCTATCAATTCCGATCAGAGCAGTTATGCAGGTCCGACGAATTCGCATCCCACCATGCCAATGCATCTTTAATTCTTATTAATTACCTTCCCAAACTATCAAGTCACCTGGTCAAAATAGATTTACACCAACTAGGAAGAAATTGAAAAAATTTTGGTAATTATTTGAAATCTTTTATGACTAATGTTGAGTATAAATACTGTGGTGTGATTTTCACACTCTCAATTTATTGTTGTGAACATTTTAGGGAGGGACAAAAACCAAAAACGAAAGCAGAAAATTGAGAGGGTGAAATCCATTTTACCTCCTTGAAATATTTGCAATGTCCATTATTTTGAATTGTTTTTCTTAATTTTAATGGATTTTTTTCTTTATGAAAGTTGAATTTAATATTTTTGGCAACATTAAGAATACTATTAAACTAACTCCTCTTAAATTGAATTGACTGATACTATTAGACTAACTCTTCTTAAGTAGAATTGATTGGAATTCAATTACTAACCCTTCTTAAATAGAATTCACTGGAATTCAATTATTTAGCACATAGAGCTTTTTAGATCTTCCATGTGAGTTTGATAGAATCAAGTTATCCATAACGTTAATTTTACATTAATGAGTGTAATATATGAATTTTATGTATTAATTGTAAGGCCCAATTCTCATTGGTCATAAATTTTTATTGTTTTTTTTTTATTAAATGATATGACCTATCACAATAAAAATCAAATTCACAAGAATAATAACAAATAAAGAATCAATTCTATTTCATTTAAATTTTTTGACAAATGTGAAAATTTGATTCCTATAAATAGAAATAAAATTCAAAATTTTCAGAATGCCTTGAAATGATCTCGAGACTAAATTCTCTCTCACTTTCCTAAATTAATTTTTAGAAATTTTTTGTGTAGATCAAGTTTGATAGGGGGTTGGTGGGGTAGGTCTCAAAATTCCAACCACAACCATGTAGCATACAGGTTTTCGGTTTAAAGGTCACTGCCATACAAGATTGTTGAAAGATTCTGAGAAATATAATAATTCAAATTGAAGCAAGCAGATATAAAATATCAATAATCCCCATGGCTTGTCAAGTTTCTGATAAAATTTGTGAGCTTTCTGAAAAAGTTACAGTCAAGGTCTTGGAAGTTGTTGGCATACAAGTTAGGTTAGGAATGATTTCAGTTGGCACGACGACAATGATGGGAGTTATTTTTATTACATTTTCAATATTTTAATTTGGAAAAATAAAAAAAAAACTTAGTGATTTTGAAGAAAAAAAAGACTCCTAATCCAGTTATTAGATATTGGATAACGTATTGAAGTGATATAATTGTTACTAATAAAATGTATCGTTGTCACTAATAAATAAAACGTATTGAAATTGTAATCTTGTCACAATCAAAACATATTGCACAGGATCATTGCTAGAATAAGGTTTTTCTTCTTTTGACATCACCAAATAAAGTTTTCTCCTAGTTTCTTAAATAGTAGAGAATCCTATATATCTGGTCATTGTCGTGCTCTTTATAGTATATACTCTTCATGGGATCATTTTCTTACAGCGAGTAGTTGCATGGGTATAGCCATACATGGTTTATTAATTAGATTTTTAATAATCATTTTTTTCCTTTTTTTTTCTCAGCTGAATGAATATTTTCATTTTCATTTTCATTTTCTTGCTTATATATATATACTAGTCTTATCACATGCGCTTTCGCACATATCCTACCAAAACATATGTAGCAGAAATGAGAATTAAATGGTATTATGATAAGTTTAGAATTTGTGATTATAATTTATCACACATAAAACTGATTCATTTGAACTCTAATTATTTTTCTTTTTTTTATACAACGATATTTGGAAAGAGATATTACATTATATATACATTGGGTATCGACCATGCTCACGAAACTCTAATCATTTTTGAACTAATTACTAATTAAGTTGAAAAAATATAATTATTTACTGTTGCCAAATGTGAGATGAATTGGAATAGTGGTGGGTACTGGGAAGTTTTTCTTCCTTTGGCATAGTGGCGCCGGTGTAGTCCCCATTACCATAGTGGTGGTAGTTTATGCGTTTTGTTTTTGTTTTTCATTTAAATTTTTACTATAGTAACTATTATTTGTGGTTCATTTTATATTCAAGGGTATGCTTGTTTAAAATATTTTGGTGAAATATGTAACACCAAATTCACTTTTTTGGTTATATAATAATAGAGCTTATAAAAAAAATATATATAATATTTACATTTCACCCTAATTGTATCTCATCGTATCATTTTTTAATTTATCGAATAATTCTTATACATATATCATAATCGGAAATATTCAATTATTAAATTATCATTTTAATATTATATATATATATATATAAATTAAATAAACGACTTACCATGAGGATTTAGTTATTCATACCGTCGATGATATATTTGATACATATGGGTTATAATTTTTTTTTTACTAGAACCCAAATATTATATTCTATTTTAAATATATATACACAATACTATATTTGTGCATTCTAGTGGCATCTGGTTGGACAAAAATTTAGAGGTCATTTGACAGTCATGCATTAATTATATATATACATATATATATATATATATTCCATTTGTTTTGTGATTCTTGGCCTCATGCTTGATTGACGCCTGCATGGAACATATATTCTCCGGCCACTTTCTCAGGTAGGACCAAAAAAATAAAAGAAATTGTTACAAGATTACAATATTAATGGAACTTTGTGGTTCAATGTGAGTCTTTGCTCTTTAATTAGTGCCTTCTCATCTTTGAATAGACAAGGAGTTTAATGAAAATGGTGGTCGTGAGATCAATACTTTTAAAAAATTACAAAATTTCTAAGTGATTAACAAAATTGACTTCTAAAGCCGTGTGCTTAAACCTCCACCTCTAATATTACTTGTATTATTTATTTTCTTTTATAAATTAACTTCCTTTTAAAAATTGACCACTTTGGAATTTAGAGCAAGGACGATTTAAATATAACTATTTATTATAAAATTGGGAGTCTACATCAACATTTATTTAAAAAGTTATTAAGTGCGAATTTTAATAACACGATGAATGCCACTAGAATTATTGATACAATGATTTTTAATTAGATAATTCTTCATACCTGACTGTATCACACTCCTACTAAACATCTATTTCTATAATTTAAACTTCATATATAAAAGGGTAATGCCCCTCTAAAAATAATTAATTAAGAGTTAAATAGAGGAGGGAGGGGAGGGGCAAAATGGTGATTAAAAAAGATCACATGCAAAGGGTATGAATATAATAGACTATAGAAGATATTAAATTAGAAAATATAATTATGGGGCCTGGTGCCATCATGCAGAGTTACACATGCAGAGTTAGATGGGTGCCCAGAGACGAGAGAGCAGTGCTGCCAGTGCTTACGGAGACGTGCTACGGACAGCAAATCAACGCTTTCCGAATCGTACGGCTATGTTTTGCGCGCCCCCAAATGGGGAGGCCCACCAACGAGCACTTTATCTGCGCCACAATACCTACATACATTATCCTGCCGCCTCTACTCTACTCTTTTTAAATTTCTACTTTAATTAACCCAAGGATATAATTTTCTACTCTACTCTTTTTAAATTTCCACTTTAATTAACCCAAGGATATAACTCTAATTCTAATTGGTGGAGGGGCGAATTGGGATTATACCTAATAAGCCTTTGGTTACTCTTTCGCCTCCTCTTAAGTTCGTCGAGTTCTGATTGAATTGTTTCATTGTGGTCTAGTTAGTCTTTCGCCTTTTCTCAAGTTTGTCGAATTCTGATTGAATTGTTTCATTGTGATTGTGGGGTCTGCAGTGAGACCCAGGATTAAACCTGGGTCAACAAAAAAATATAAAAATTCCAACTTTAAAAGTATTATCAATGTTAAGATGCAAAGTTAATTACTTTTTACAAATTTAATGGTCATTTTTATTGATAAAATTGAAATTGTTTTAATATAATAAAATATTAAGAAGTAGAATTGAAGATAGTAATATTTTTAAATTTTCATTTGAAGTAAAATAAATTTACGTTTCAAAATATTCTAAAGAGATATTATCCATCTTAGCGAAAAAGAGATAAAAAACTCCTAATTTTGATTTAAAAAAAGATAAGGTACTCCTAATAATTTTTTAAAATTTAGAGCAAACATCACTTTACACCCCAATTTTGGAGGTTAGTTCAAAATGGACCACTAGGTTTTAATTACATCATTTTACTCAATGTGGTTCTAAGATCACATCAATTGACTCCATCTTCCTATTTAACTATTAAATCACCAATTAAGATAAGGGCATTCTTGGTATTAAATATAAATCCTTATCCATTTTTTTTCAATAAGTGACTAATTAATTTAGCTACTCTTTCAAATTAGTGCATTTGAACAAACTACAAGAGCATTATATTTACATTTACATTAAGTTTAATTAATTATGCTCTTATAGCTTGTTTAAAAACACTAATTTGAAAGAATAGCTAAATCAAAATAATTAATCACTTAATGAAAAATAAAATGGATAATAATTTTTAATGAATACCAAAAATACCCTTAACTTAATTGGTGATTTAATAGTGAAATAGGTCGGTGAAGTAAATTAATGTGATCTCATAATCACATGAAGTAAAATGATGAAATAGAAACCTGGTGGTCCATTATAAAATTGACTCCTAAACCTTAGGATGTAAATTGATGTTTGTCCTAAAATTTAATATTACTAGCACTTGTTTTTTTATCATTAATTACCATATAACATCAAAATGGTACTGTGTGTTTCTTTATCAGTGTCAAATTTGGTATAATTTTATGATGTTTCACTTAACTCTTTAATCTAGAGATGTCAAACGGGTCGTGTCTTATCGGTCCTGCCCATTTAATTTGGGCACATTTGTGTTTTGTGGCCTATTTGTGTCAGTCTATTTAATAATTGTGTCCTGTTTTTGTCCTACAACCCATAACTTATTTGTTCTCGTGCCATATTTTAAACGGGCCAATCTTATGGACCTAAGTTTAGTATAACTTTTAAGGCTAAAACTTCCACGCTATCATTTCTTTCTCATAATCATATATATAAAATTGCAAGATAGATGCAGAATTTAATGTACTAAACATCAAGTACGAGTTCGAAAGCAAGATAGATGCAGAATTTTAAATTGTGTGGTGTGTCTAAGAGTAAAGATCGACAAAGGTCTATGTAGTCCAAAATAGATTAAACTCAAAATCATCAAAACTTCTTCACACACCTCCTAATACTCAATTGAAATTATACCTCAAAGTCATATAATTGAATATTCATGACATCCCATAGTAAATTTAAAAAGTCTAAAAGATGCCTCAGAATATCGATATCTCCTAATTAAAAAATGAATGCTCTAAATCACTTGAATTATAAGCCCGTTACCATAAAAACAATTGCTAGTAACTATTACCTCAACTGCTTCATATAATACTTGGATCTGCGGGACAGATTAATCTTTCCCCTCCTCTTCTCAGGTATTGATTCAATCGAACACTCAAAATACCCTCGTCCCTTAAACCAATCTGGAGCTCGAGTGGTAAGCAAGAAAAGCTTCTCCAATCCCAGATCACAACTCGCCTTCTTCTCAATGTAATCAAGCAACTTATGTCCATGTCCTTCTCCCTGACACTCCTTAACAACCACAATGCCAGCAACCTCCCCACATTTTTCCTCCGAGAAAGGAATCAGCGCCGCGCAGGCAATGATTTCACCTTCTCGTTCCACCACATTGAAACAATGAAGTATCTCAAGTAGCTCTACATCGCTTCTCTTAACCATCGCCCCCGATTCTTCGTGAGGACGTATCATTTCTCTTATTCGAGGCAAATCTGATTCGTTAGCGGTACGAGTTCCTTGGTAAAAGTCACTAGCAACCATAGTCCCCATCCCATCTCTTTTGAACAACTCCAACAATAAAACACCCCCTTTAGTGCCATCTAAAAGATGAACTCTTTGAACCCCTCCCTTGCAAACAAACACTGCAGCAGCCAACGTCTCATGGTAAGTGCCCGCCCTTGCAGCAAACCCTAAATTACCCACCTCGGCTTCATTTTGACTTTTCAACATGCCTTCTGCCTCTTCGAGAGTCAGAAAGCTAATCAGACGTCCAGTACTCGAGTTAAGTATTGGACGGTCCATTATGCAGATAAGTTTATCTGCTTTAATGGAACTGGCACAGGCCGTTGCAACTTCATAGGCGTTACAATTCAAACATTGGCCGGAGCTCGAATAGCCTATGTTGCGGAGTAACACAATGCAACCGCCGTCGAGCCTCTCGCGGATGCGCCCGACGTCTACCTTCTTAACCTCGCCGGTTTCACCGTAGTCAACGCCCGCTACGACTCCTCTTCTTTTTGCTGCAACAAAGTTACCGCTTGCCACACTGACACCAACTTCATGTAAACGACTGTTATCGCCATGTCGTCGAATATTGCATATGGCGGGTGCTGCAGAAACGACAGCCTCTATGTGCGAAGAAATCAGCCCGGCCGCCTCTTTGGCGGCGTCTAGGGTTTCCGAATCGGTTACTCTATAAGCACCCACAAACTCTGGCTTGCTTCCTTTCCTTTCGATAATATTATCGATTTGGACTCGGGTGGCCGGAACAAGAACAAATTTAATTCCCAAGTGATGGAGAAAAGCAATGTCTTTAAGAAGAGGGTCCAAGTGAGTAGGGTTTGATGCAACTTCGCCGGATATAATGACGACAAAAGTGCCACCGCGGTGGGCCCACAAGTAGGGCCAAGCCTCGCGAAACCACCGCACGAAATGCTCGTCGTCCTCCTCTGCAGAATAATTATATCTCCCGGGCTCCGAGTGGCTCTGATCATCCCTTTCATCGAGCGAATTGTTGCACTTGAATGTCGTACGACACATTCCCATATTGCCCTTCACTCTTCCAACATTTACCATCTGTAGCAGCAGCCGTGAGGGGTTTGCTGTCCTAGGTATTGTTAGAGAGCAATGTTGGCGAGAAGGCGAGCGATGGTGCAGTCTGCAGATTGCTCTAGCAGTGATTGCTAGGCGGGTTCCTAGATCGCTTGATGTGGCCATGGGATTGATCAGTGAAAATTAGGGTGTGTTGGGATGAGGAAAAAAATTTGGAATTTGATCAAAACTCATCATTTTAAAATTCTCATTTCCCAATTCCCTAATTTGGATTCATAAATATAGAATTTAGAAAATAAAAAAAAAACAAAATTTTAGGCTCCAAATTCCCACTTTAAATTCCATATACATATAAAAAAGTCTCATTTTTCAAATTTCATCTTACTAAATATAATTTATAATATAAATATTAATTTCGTATTTAAATTTCATTATAAATTAAAAAGAAACTTCACAAATTCTAAAAAATTAATTTTCAATTTAATTTTAGCATTTTATAAATTCTTGATAATTTTAAAATTTTTCATCGAAACGCATCCAGGATTGCACGAAAATGGATTAGTTGATGAAATAAATCTGCAGTAAATTAGGAAACTAAATTTGTATATTAATGGTGAAGATCTTATATGTCTTACCTCACTCCAATAATAAAATTTTGTATTATATGTAAACTTGTCTTGCACTCTAGGAAGCTAGAAACTTCCTCCAAACGAAGTTTCACAATTTGACCTTTTTTCTTTATTTACTCTTCAATTTGTTGGGATCTATTGATTCTGTTTTTTAAGGGAAAACAGAAATAGGACTACATGAAGAGAAAACAGAAATCTGAAAAGAACTTCCCACGAACACTATTCCGTTCTCAGCGGGGAAATCCATCCTAGAGATTGAACGCCGACTTATCTTATTGCCGTTCAATCTAAGACAGCGCTGATGTAGTGAACATCATTATAGAACTTAATTCGAAGATGGTTATATCCCGTGATTTTGCTTTTCACCGCTTAAGTGACCTATTTAAAAAAGATATTATTTACCGCTCATTTAAATCTTTTCTTGTCATAATATTTTTCTCAAACAATTCCTAATTAGAAAAGATGGCATTATTAAAAAGATTATATTGTTCCTTAATTTTGTTTTCCTGCAGTGAATGCATATGTATATTGAAAACATAGGGAAACGGCCGGGGAGAAAAGACTCAGGTTTAAGAGATGTGGGAATTGGACTGTTTCGAGTCATACCTTAAAGATCGATTTTAAATTTTTACTGGGCACCATTGCATCTCCCAAACAATTGCCCAAGTAGTAAGCATGCTTCCATATATAGTTGACTCCAAACTGTTGGGAGACGCCACAAGAAACTGTGAGGAAGATCAGTGACATTCTATATATATATATATAGTTTCATGTGGTTTTTTTTTTTTTCCAAACATAGTTTCATGTGTTTTAGAATCACATGATTTGCTATCTATCACTTCCATAGTAAAAACATAAGGGATTCATGTTGCTCAAAAGTCAAAAGATAAGAGTAGTAGGAGAGGTGCAGTAATCCCATACCAAAGGTTTCCAGTGCTAGTAGGATGAAAATGCTCAAAACGTACGTACGTGCACTGTGATTCGTTGACTCCCATGGTTAGAATCATTCATGCCTTCAGCTCAAAACACATGTGCATCGCACATCTCCCTCACAAAACACCTATACCGGCGAACCCACTCAGCCCAGTCCTCAAAGATGTCCCTGTCCATCCTCAAATTGAAAGAGAATTTAGGCTTTTCCGACCCAAGGGAGTAAAGCTTTGACATCTTCACCACTTGTTGGATGAAATCATCATCCAAAAATGTGTCAAGAGCTTCACCTTCTACTGGTAAGTTGTAGGTCCTGGCAGTTAAAATCATGGCTCTGAGAAACCCTTCTGGGCTACTGCAGCTACTCATCTGATCATTATCTCTCAAGCCAAAAGAAGGGCAACAAAGACTAAATTCATACCTTGCTAACATCTGAGTGATTGCTGAATACCCGTGTCTGGTTGAACAATTGTAATAGCCAGATGTGAGCTCAGAAGAATGAGAATCAGTGAGATGGTGCCAGTAGATAGCCGGTACTTTTGCTGATAGGCTCACCCTTGTGCCCGAGAAAATGGAATAAGCTTCCTTGCATATACGTTCTCCGTGCATAAGCAGCTGCTCTGAATACCATTCAAGAAAAAAGTGACCATAGGGTGTATTCCAAGAATTTCGACCGCCTAGGAAAAATGTCTCATCAGGATTCATCTTCAGTTCTCCTTTGCATCCCCATTCAGGCTTCCCAATCGATAAAGCATGTGCACCAAGAGAATCCAGCATAAACTGCACAAGTCCATTGGAAAATAAAATGAAATTACCACAGCATATAACTATTACAAGTTCAGGACAAAAGCAGATATAATGACTCGCTAAATGGTATGCATTGATTCATATATGTTCAGGTCATAAAACTTGCACAATCAAATCTACACTTAGTAGTACTAATAGTAACAAAATTATGCTCTGGACATAAAATTGTGCATGAAACTTTATTCAAGGAACCAGAAAAACAAGAAAAGGTCAAGCAAGAAGAAAAAAAAAATTGTTGGAATTCCACTGAGCCTTTGCACGCAACATACTCACACAGTTCAGCTATATATTAGAAATGGCAGCAGTACAAAATAAGAGAAAGATACAGAAAACACAACATAAGAGAAAGATACAGAAAACCGAGAAATAATACTGCATGCACGGTCGGTAGCAAACTGGTTCCCTCAATCATGCTTTTAAGATATAAAATATAGAGACCTTTAATTCTCTCAACTATCTCTTATACGACTCCTCTCTATAGCTTAGGAAAAGACTTATATTCTCTTCACTTACACAAGTCAAGGCATATATAGAGAAAGGACTCGTAATCTCACGAGTCATACTGCACACAGCTCAATCTCTAAGGTATTTGTGGACTCCAATTGAAGAGAGCAGCTGATACATATTTATCTATCTTACAACCAAATATTCACTAAAACCAAAGTGACTAATTAAGGTGGCTTTTTTAGGAGCCTTACAAATCAAGCAAACAAAAGACACACGAGGAAATTAAATCATACTCAGCATTAAGTTTAACAGAATTCACACCATCTCTTTTGCTGAGGATACCTACTTTGTTATTCATAATACAAAAATGTTGCTTTCCGATCTCTTCTCAGTTCCTTTTAATTAGCAACTTCAACCAATAAGTTTGCTTAATATAAATATAAAGCATATCTCATCACCAATTTCCTACCTTGTCATAGCATTGAAACTCAAGCCTAATGGGTTGTTGCTCTTCATCAAGAAAGAAAGATGGATACTTCAACTCCCCATCCGGACCCATCCCAATTTGGATTCCCTGCATTGCTTAATATAGTGAATTATATACCACTATCTAGGGGCCGGATTGAGGACTACCAATTTATTTACAGTTAATGGTGAATGCTCTTAACTATATACAAGTTCATTTAATATTATCTTTACCGTTATGACTTCACCAAGATAACTTTCAAAAGTATCTTTGAAAGACCTCATCAAATCTGCATAAACTTGTATAGCAGAGCAATGTCATCACAGCCAAGGGAGATGTAAGTGGTACGCCTTTTCCCAAATCTGTCACAATAGGCTAAGTCTGGACATGTAGTAATCTCGTCACGGACCCATTTAGGGAGGCTAAAGCTTCAAGTTCAATGCACAAACAAACATTCAATAGACTAAATCAGTCCCAAAATGCTCAATCCAGTCTGGATATCTAGGCATAACATTAAGTAATTAAACACAATTTATATACCTTGTTGTAAATAAGTAAAATGTAAGCACATGATATAGTGAAGGGTGCAATCATACACTGTTGTAGGGGAAAATGTTGAATAATAGTACTTGTTAGATTCTGAGCAATATCCCATGAGGTTCACAACATTTACATGATCCTAATAGTGTCAGAGAACACCAGATTTCCTAAACAAATTGAGATTTAATATACCTGAATTGATTCTTGAGCAATTTTTTTGATAATTAAAGGGGAAATCCCTTTAGTTGGAGGAGAAAGAAGCAGGTGATGGTTCTTGTGAACAAGGCCATGCATGGAGGAGGAAAGGGAGGGACAAAGATGTACATAGATAGAGAGAATTGGGGAATTTTTCTTTTGTTCCCTTCTGTTTTCCCTTAATCTGATTGTATAGGCCATTTGGGTTTTTTTTGTTAGAGGCCATTTGGGGTTTGAAAATGTTTAATGTTCTTTAATTAATTAAGTGGTTATTTATAAGTGGTTATTTTATTAAATTAGATTATTTAAGTGGGTTTCGGCTTCTTGGTACAGTGCGGTAAAAACCAAGAAAACAAACAAAAACTATTAAGCCCAAGTGAACAGAGCCCTTGGCCTGGTCACACATACATAACCATTAGTAGACAATATAAGTAAGATATGTGCTTACTGAATTTGAGCAAATACATGTATCTGAAATTCCAAAAACTCAATCCAAGTATCAGGACTAAGAAACTCTTGCGCTTCAAATCTGGGAGGATCTTTTCCTTGGCTATGGGGCCCTATGCCGCCAAAGACTCTGCAATCCGATAAGTAAATCACGTCATTCTATTTGATACTTCAAATAGACTAACGATGAGATGATTGATAATTATATACAGGCGCCGCACACGATCTTTATGTTGTTTGTGATCTACAAGGTCCTACCATTTTATACTCTACAACAGTCCTCAAAACTGAACTTTCTCCTTCATCGAAACTCTCCAACCTCTCTCTAAAAAACCCCCCGCCGACCCTAACAGCTCTGAAGTGGAGGTTTCTCCAATCTCCACCTGGTGCAAACTTCCACCTCCCATCTTCCTCTCCCGCCCCTTTGGTTATGATTGGAGCTCAAGATGGATTTCTAGAGATGGGAATTTTCCTATCTCGGCGGACTTTGCCGGTGGCTCGATCTCCTTGGCTGCTTTTGCTTTTTTTCCTTTCAGCCCCTTTGATTACTCACAACCTCACTCCCATCCCTTTATTCCCCTCCAACTCCCACCATCCTTCCTCATCACTCCTCTCCTCCAAATCCATAGCCTATATATATATATATATATATGGATGTCTCTCTTGGCTACCCCGTTGTGTACTGGCACTGCGATTCCCCACCTTCATCCCTTCCCCAAATTTCCGATTTGGGTTGAGAAATTTTTCGGTCTTTTTAGACCTAGCTGATCGCTTGAGTATGATGATCCTTGGCGGCCATGTGTCTCCAAACCATGCTCTACTGATCAATCTCTTTGGCTCTAGACTGAATTGTGTTCCTCTGTGGTGGCTGGTTGCTAAGCGGCGGCGGCCGGTGGAGACTTCTTTAGCATATAGGGTTTATTTGATTTTGTTAATGTTGTGAGTTTTAGTTAAGTTATAAGCTAAATTTGTTTTGGGTTGTTTTTTTTTATTTTTTTATTTTGGACTTGTTTGTTTTTTAAATTGGATCTATTAGTGTTGATTGTATTTTTGAGTTTTTCTATGAAATGAATATTAATCCGTTTAATAAAAAAAAAAAAAAAAAAAACATATGGACTAAGACCCATCCAATAATGTTGAAGGAGAATAAGCCTAAATTGCAACTGACAACAAAGAGAGCTTGGTAATATTGGGCCTTACATATAGTCTACCAAAATGACACAAAAAGTTATAATCAAAGGGACCCTTAGAATAGACAATTTCTCACAAATTTAAGAATTGTTTCTGTGATTTTATTACTAAACATAAAATCAATAAAACTACAAGGTTCAGTCTGAATTTAATTTAACTTAGTTTAATTTAATTTAATTAGTAATATTAGTGCATAACACAAAGTATAAAAATCCGTACAAAAGATATTAGCCCTAAAGCTAAGGAATGAATCAAAGAGCTAGAAGTTGAGATTAGGACATAAAAAATGCTGTCGTAATTACATTAAGGGTTTATGGGATTTGGTACGTACATATCATAATCCAGCAAAAAGAAGGGACCTGTGGGCTCAAAAAATTCATGAAACGCCAAGACAGCCCGAACCTTCAATCCGCAACGGCGAGCCATTTCAGACATCACGAGATACAAATCCCAATTGTAAACCCTAGGCCTCTTCTCCACCAAATCCCACCAGATCTCCATGAGGACACCCTGGACCCCAGTGTGCGCGAAAGACATGAACCACTGCATCATGAGGTCATAGCCTGTGGAGGTATGCACAGGATCATACACCGCCAGAGTTTTCTTCACAGGTATCAACACAAATACAGGCGCTCTCCTTATCCTCGTCGTCGACGTCAGCATTTCATTGTCACCCTCACCGTCGTCTTCCGAACCGCCGCCGGCATCATCAGAAGGCATGGATGTCGATGAGGGGGAGGAGTTTAGCGGAGAATAGAATAAGGTGACGAGTCGGTGATGGTGATCGCGGCGCCTTTGCATTTTGTGATCATGAGCAGTAGCTACCATGTGAATGTGAGTAGTACGGCAAGCGCCGGAGGAGGAGGAGGAGGTTTTCATCGTGATGAAAGCTGGCGATGACTTTGTGCTTGCGGAGAAGATGAGAGAAGAGAGAGCCATTTTGGTAATTCTGAGACATGAGAAAGGAAAATGCATACCGTCTATTTGTATTGTAATTAAGTTCTCCCGTATTAGTACGTTTGGTCTAAAAATATGGTATACTTGTTTTTATCCTAGCTCCAGGAGAAAGAGAACCCTAATAACACTTGATTTTTTGCATTTTATTAAATCTCATCCGTCCAAGATATCTAATGGTTCTTAATTTCTTCCCTGGGCTTAGCTGGACAGAGAGAGATTACTAGGGAAAGGGAAGCAGAGAAAGAAAGAAGTGGAGTCAGCGGATGGTTAATGCATTTATGGGGCATCAGATGAGCAGGAGGTTAAAACGAGACAAAGGAACATAAAAATAGACCAAGTTTGAAACTTGAAAGATTGCCAATTTTCTGATAGTGTTTGTTTTTGTCTGAGAGCATATGTTTGTTTCGGAATCAATAAACTACTCTTTTACCAATTTTAATTACAAACCACTACACATATATGTTATCTATTTTAAATATAATTATAGTTAAAAACTTACATAAAAAGATAATGAATTTTTTATTTTCACAACTTAAGATAACATATTTTTTTTACAAGTGCAATTTTACTTATTAGCTCTTAGAGTGTGTTCGGATGAAGGATTTTTAATTTAATCTAGTCCAACAAGACTAGTCCACCAGAACCAACTTAATACAAACAAAGCAACTAGAAGAAAAACAGACACTAGTTCACAAACATCAAACCCACACCAGTACACAAACATCAAACCCACACCAGTACATAAACATCAAACCCACACCAGTACACAAAAATGGACACCAGTACAAAAACATCAAACCCACACCAGTACACAAACATCAAACAGACACTAGTACACAAGCAATCTAATATAACATCGTTGTGCTTATAACAACAATTCCAACTAAAATTCCAACTAAAACTGTTGAGCAATAAGCAACGCTGCACTAACAAAAATTCCAACTAATCTGTAGAGTTTAAATGTAAAATTTCATGATCAAGCACTAAATGAATTTTAACAAAGACCCATCACAGAGCATTCCTATTTTTCTATCACAAAAAGTATAGCCCAAAAGAATAATAAGATAGTCAACAAAGTACAACCCCCAAAGAAAGTATAAATCACAGAAAACACCAAGTAGAAAGCCAAACTAACATTTAAAACATACTTTTATCCAAAAACTCCTTTAAGTGATCATCTTCCCGCATGAGGGTAATCAACTCTCATAAAATAGAGTAACAAATCAAAAGTCACGTTCAGAATAAGTATAAAATAAGATTAATCTTCAAAATGTCTCATCTTCAAATAAACTTCAAAGTAAATATAAGAATAACTCACAAATAAAAGGTTCCAACATACATACATAAACAGGAAAATTTCCAACATAGTAAAAACACATTCTATTTTTTGGTTGAAAGAAACATCAACACCATGCTCTGTTTTTCCTCAACCGGAAGTCCTTTGAACATACGAAAGTGTTTCGCATTTTCTACAAACCAAGAGTATGCCTTCAGTCAATCATTTCGCTAAGATATGGAATTGCAGTAAGTTCGCTATACAATTCTGCTGGATCAAGGCTTGGTGTTGTTGCAGCGATAAGTTGATCAAAATATGAAGCCATTTTAGCTACTGAATCAGCAAGGACATTAGGCGTACCTCTTTTCTTTGATGGGGGAATACTAGCAGATGTTTGATTGCTTCTCTTTGGACGAACATAGGTGGGTTAAACATCATCAATGTGAGAGTTTTCAAAGCCTTCAGTATCAGCATCCAAATCAATGGTACTAGTAGGAGCACTCTCATGGTTCATTGCATTAGAAGCTTCTGCACATGTTTCTGCACCCTCCCAGTAGCTCTGTCTTTGCTACATAAGTCCACTAAATCATCCCAGTTGGTAATCACTTTCCACCGAACAGTTTTAGCATCATCATGTGACTGTCAAACAAAGAATGAAAGTAAACTAAATCTATATTCGCGATAAAAAAGCAAGGAAAATAATTTTTTATTGCTGAAAGTCAGCAAGAAAATTAATGAAACAAAAGTGTATAATTGCATTTGAATTACCTTCACATATTCTTCCCAAACCCTCTCTTCGTCGATTGTGATCATATGTTTTGTTGCATCCCAATTGAATCCTCTTTGACTCTATATGTCACTCACTATTCCATAATGCTTTCTCCATGTCTTAACACGATTCGTATGTTATCATGAGTAACACTAATATCGAATTGTGAAGAAATTATACCTACAGCGTTGTTATAAGCAACTGGTTTTCAACCCGCATCTCCTTTGTTACCTAGCTGGCTTTCTTGTCTTAGTACATCAGCTAATGAACGATCCATTTGTGAACTCCAACGAAAATAACCTTTATCATCTCCTGCTTCTATTTCCATATTTTGCTTCTCAGTTTTTTTCCTCGCCTTTAATTTTCTTGGCTTCTTTGTCATCTTTGTATGAATAAAGAAAGGAAATAATATGAGAATACTAATAATTTGCTACTTAGACTAGAAAGGCAGCAACATGAGTTAACATGCTCTGTATAATATCAACCATAATAAAAATGATGTTTTCACACACAACAGACAACAAATTAGAGTGCAAATTATTTGAATCAAAATTGCAATGAACACATCAAGTAATCAATTGTCCAAATCTAAAAACAGAGAAGTTCAAACTGAATAAGGTAAAAAACTACAGAAATAATCAAGAATTAGTGGCCCCTCGTGCTTGATAATCCTGAAACATCTGCACTGCCAAAGTGTCACGGAAATTGGTCCATTGATCAATAACTTGAACATTTATAATCCTATCATGTGTTGCATTACCCTCTAACGTAGAAATACTGGATATATCTTCATCAACATAAGCTAAAAAGCCCAAATCTTGATCTTCTAAAATAGCATCATTAAGTTTCTCAATGCGAAAAAAGTTATGCAACACAAAGCAAGCATTGCTAATCCTAATTTGTGTTTTGATGTTGAAAAATGAAGATGTATGCAATATACTCCATCACTTTATTAACAACCAAATGACCTTTCAATTACGTTCCTCGCAATTGAATGATGCAAGTTAAATAACTCTTTGTAATTTTCAGGCCGGTTGTTTCCTCTCCATTCATTTAAGTGATATCTAGTTCCTCTGTAAGGTGCTGAAAAACCTGGTCCATTAGCATATCCGGCATCTACAAGATATTGTTTATCTACAATTAAAAAGGAAAAAAATACGTTAAATTAGTCCTTTATTCATAAGTTTTACAGTTATTAACAACCAGTATATAGATTACCACTTGGGACTTGAAACAAATTGTGTCTATGTAAGGCATCTCACAATACATGAGCATCAGAACCAGAACCCTCCCAATACAATGGTGGAAATATCGCCTTTCCTATTTCGGTATCTTGGTCTATCCTCAGCAGACACTGTTACTGGAATGTGAGTTCCATCAAGTGCCCCAATACAATTCTAATGACATAAAAACAGGGACAAAAGGAATGTAAGTGAAAATCCTAAGATAAAATAAGAATGTGTTTTTCTAGTTATAGAATTACCTCAAACCACTTCCACTTGTCTTTTTCGGAGCTACCAATAATACATGGTTGAAGTTTCAAATAATCTTCACTAATTCTCAACATTGCATACAACACTAGTCAATTGCCGACTAATAGTTTCCTTGGACCGATAATAGTTAAACCTAATGACTCTATACTTCAAATTGTGAGCAAGTATATTTAAAAAAATTGCCACGGATTCTTCAATAGAAACATTTCTTGTTCGGACCAATCTACCCCTTTCACACAAAATGGCACATAACCTCCTAAATGCACTCTTGCTAACTAGCAATTGTTCAATACAATCAACCTCCCTCCCATTGTACAAACAATTCAATTTGCATCGTCTTTCTTCGTCCCAATCACGAGTAGACTCTTTGATTAAATACATTTCATTATACCAAGATATCACTATGGAAACTACAGTTGTAATCATACAAAAAATAATTATCATTTTCTTCTTAGTTTCTTCTTCGTCTCTAGCACGCTTGCTGGTTAAGCGTGTAAAAAAGTTATCTACATCCTTACTAGCCATACCTGTTTAATTATATGTACGAATAAGCTTTTATATAATCTTCTTACCCTAAAAGAGTAATGAGTTTGCACCAACATAAGACATGTAAGTAAAAATAGGAAACATCCTAGAGATATAAACTAAGAAGCATGTAATAAGAACTGATACAAATTTACTGTAGAAAGTAAATCAATCACTTGAGTGAAGAATAGTATTAGAATTTAGAAGAGATATAAACAAATGCAAATAAAGTTACTTACAAGTAACAACAGACATTTCAAAAAAGAGATGAACAAATCATGTGAGATTGAGTAGTTAACCTAAATGAGAAACACATGAAAAGTCAGTATAGTTAAGTGCTTCAAGATTGCACGGGCAGAGAAAGAGTGGTAGCTTTAGAAGGACAATCAAGTTTTATAGAAACAAAAAGAAATTGAAATACTAGTTTAACTCAAAAGGTAAATCCTTCATGAAATTGACCAATATCCCAACTATTTAATATCCACAATAAAAATGCTTCCACAAAGCCAAACATTTCACAGATAAACAAACTCTAAACAAACATTTCACTGATAAACAAACTCCAAACACAAATATCACAGTAACAAGCAGCCACTGCCACAAATAGCTATAGAAAGCTCCGTTCAATGTTATCTTGTTATGCTAAAAATAACAAACTCCAAACACAAATTCCATTGAAGGGTAATCAGACATATACTTGTTATCTTGCCAGATAATATGTCGAAAGCTAAAAGTTGCAAGAATTTGGCATTAAAGGAACCAACTGAGCATGGATGAAACTTCAAACTTCAATCTCAAAACACTCTATTTGCCTATGATCGAAACTATGTAGACTTGTATGCTAAAAATAAAGAAACAAGTCATAATTTCATCATCAAGACTAACCATATTGTTACTTACCCTAGAGACGCTAATCAGCTCCTTTGAAGAAATAGAAGATCCAAATAAGCAAGCAGCAGACTGCATTATTTCAAAAGTACAATTTAGAACTCGAGAACTTTAGGAGGATTACCAAATATTAAAGTTTCACCAATGTGAACAAGTAACTAGAAAAATAAAATAATTTTGAAATAGGAAAAAGATTTGAAAGGTATAATTCAGTTGAATGCAGATTTAAAAGGACAAAAAGAAAAGGAAGAGTTGTAGTTGACAAATTAACCAATATATTGGGCTTTGCTAGACCATCTTCACAAAAGTACAAGGTTTCAACAAACAAACGAAAGCATTATACTTCCTCTAGTGATACCGTCATCCGTTCAACAATTTTCTCAATAACATCATTCCCAAACACCAAAAAGTATGCATCCAAAGAAATATTAAATAAGCCTACACTATGGGGAACATTTGGGGTGCTAAAATTTCGAGATGCTTAAAGACAGAGAATTTCTCATTAAAATTTTGACTAAGCAATTCTGTTTTGGTTAATAGTCTCTTTGATGCCTTAATTGTAATTTATATGTTTCTGGTGCTGGAAGTGTAAGATTAATTTGAATGTAATACTGTTTTCATTTTCAAGATCCTAATAGTACCAAAAATACATTTACATCTTTGAATCCAATTGAAATTAGTAGTAAGAAATTGAAAAGACTAAGAAAGAGAGAAATTAACCTTAAGGGGGATGACGTTAAGGATAAAATAGCAGAGGGGATGGGCTTGGAGGCTTCTCTTGACGGTTTTTTGTACAAGAGGGCTGCATAGTAATGAAAACCAAAGATTGAAAAAACCATAAAATTGGTTCGAAGCAATGAAAACCAGAGTAAAAATGGACCAGAGATTATAGTGTAGAGATCTTACCGGTGATTTCAATTGTAGAATTTGAGGGCAGCAGAGAATAAGAAGATAATCAGGTATGCTTCCATGAAATTGAAACAAAATATAAGTCATACATCACATGCAGAGAAAACCCATTGGTTTTCCCAACCAAGCAGAATGAAATTAGGTTAGAATTTTGAACTCACCAGAAAATATCAAAACTGAACCATCGAAGAGGGGAATATCGAAGTGGGTTTAGGAAGAGACTCATCGACATCCATGGGTTTTTATAGATGAACTTGGCGAGCAAAAAAGATAAATTTCCCGCTCACAATTTCTTCACCGCTCTCAGAATCGCACAATCCTGTCTTTCTCCGAATTGAAAAATCCTGTCTCTTGAGACATAATTTCAACTCATCATTTGAGATCCTCAAATCCCCCTAGATTAGCTTCGTAATTTATCAAATACCGACTAAGTTTCCCAAACGAAGGAAAACTGATTTTCCGCTCACCAAATCCTGACTTCACACCAAATGACTTGTTATTTTCCTCGAGCCAAAAGCATTCTTATGGTTTAGAGGATTGTTGGGATTTCAAATTTTGTGAATATAGGTATTTGCGTGGGACCTTTTGCCTTTATTAATTATCAAATTTAAATGTATATTGTCCTTCGTTGTAAAAAAAAAAAAGGTAAGGCGCACCCTGAGCGGAAATTAGACTCACCCTTTAGGTGTATGAACATCTAGTGGTATTTACCAAAAAAAAAGGGCAAAATTCTTTGTCATTATCACCCTTTTCTTAAGCTTATTACATTTTATAATTTTTTATTTTATTACAATGATATAGGGGAAGAAAATTGCTTTATACAGGATATCGACCTCGTCGATTGTGAGAGTAGAAATCGAGACCTCCCACATAACATGTGCAGAATAATACCACTAAATCGTAATACGTAGTGACATTTCATTTTATAATTTTAATATGTATTTTGATAATAATGATTTTGGTCTTCCAAAGGCAATTGAACATAAATAAGTCTTTGCACAATATTCTACTTCGGAATTAGTTAATTGGGTAAAATATTTTATTAGTCACTATGGTATAGCTAAAGAGCAATTTTGATATCCGTGGTTTCAAATTTGCAATTATAGTTACTGTAATTTTGTTCGCTAACAAAATAAGTCATATAACCAATTTCTATTAATGGCAGGGACAAACTAAGTCATATAACCAATTTTTTGACTTAGTTCGCTAACAAACTAAGTCATATAACCAATTTTTTGAGAAAGAAAGTAAAAAATACAACACAGGGCTACAAGGAGAAGTCCCTAAAACAACCACCACTAAACATATCTAAAGACCAGGCTTGGATCGCCTCAGGAGGCTCCGAGCGAGACCAACATTTTAGAAATTTTATCAATAAAACAGTTTTTGATAGAAAAAAAAAAAATTGCGTCGTACTCCCACCGCAGCCGAGCCGTCTCCTTGTCTTCACAGTCTTCATCTTTTCTTCAATCTCAACAATTCTTAGTCTCAAACCCACTGCAGATTAAATAGGAATTTGGACAACAATCAAAATTGAAGGTTTGAAAACCCAAAAAATGGAGAATTACACAGAGAGGTAGCTTTCAAGGTTCCACAATTGCCACAAATCACGTTTCGCACAATTGTCCTTTAATAATTGACTCTTGCCTCTTAAGTATGATTGACTCCATCGAAGAAATAATTTTGATCCCTGCAAGCATTGAAAATTTTCCCTCTAAACCTCATCTCTTACTTTCTCCTTGTGATGGGCTTTTCTTCAACTTCTCTAGTTGCAGGCAGTGTGCACTACTTTATTCTTTTCTTCTGTTTTTATTTTATTTTTAATTTTTTAATTTTTATACCATGCCTAAATGTTACGACCTGTCCTCGAAAATAAAATTCAAATTAATGGATTAATTAAATGTCCAGTAAGTATTAAGTTGGACTAAGTTGGCATTGGGCCATTAAGGGAGACCCAACGTAGTTTAGGTCATCATTATAAGTTGAAACTACAAAATGACCATTTTGCCCCTTATATTATTGAAGGGTCCTAGAGTCATTTTTCGATCGAGAACACTTTTCGAAGTTTTCCTTGTATCGTTACGTACATCTCAAACTCACGAGTGTGTGGACAGGAGGTACTCGAAAATCGGAGTTTGTAGGAGGAAGTTACGGGTATGAAACGATGAGGACGTATTGGTAATTTTAGAAAAGTATAAAATATAAATAGAAATTTTCTCTCTCCGCATGCCATTGGTCCATCTGCTCTCTCTCTTCTTTCAATCTCTCTCCTATCTCGAACCCACAAAACCCCCACCATCACTGCTGCCATACGTCGACATTAACCACCACCATTCGACTCCCCTCCCTATCACGATCACAATCATATAAACCATCGTTCCTAACAACCATTCTATGCGGTGAATCGAACGGTTGAAGGAAAAATGGGTTTTGTGACTTTCGAGGCTTTTTCCGGCCACCACAGGCGCTATGGTAGTGGAGACTACGGAGGACTGCACAAGATGAGACGAAGCTAGTAAGGACCTTCGAGAACGAGCATCTCGAAGAGCGTGCATGGTGGATCTGGTCGGGTGAATTCTCCTCGATGTACTGTGAGTGGACCTCCTTCCCTAAACTCATATATATATATATATATATATATATATATATATATATATGTTTGTGAATGGGATGTGTTGATGAAATTGTATGTTTGAGTGGATGCTAGGAATCATTGGCCATGTCATGGTTTAGGTTAGGGTTCGACATTTGTTTGATTGCTTCACTTAAGGGTTGTGATCCCTACGTAATTAGTGTATTCGTTAGTAAGCATATATTGATAATGATAGTAGTAGAGCTCGATGGCCGATTTCGAGATACGTTTACATTATTGAGTCGCAAGTCACGGAGAAATATTGATACGAAACGACGAATACGACGATTTTGATAATCGAGAGAGAATAAAACATGTGTTAGTGTCGAGGTACTATTGCCGAGGATTATGTCGACCTAGGACATGTGTTAATGTCGAGGTTCTATTGCCGATGACTGTATAGTCTAGCACATGTGTCAGAGTTGATATGCTATAGTCGAGGGGTTGCCGACTTAGCACGTGTTTTGATGTATGGTATGCCCATTTGGTAGTCGCTAGTGTCGTACATGTCTGTAGGCCACAGACCAGTCCTCCACGTGATCGTTCACCTGCACTCGCTCTATACTTGTTAAATAGCACCTGTCTTGTCCCAGAGCTCTTATAAGGACATGTGGTGATGGTGCTTGCATCCAATTTGTCACGTGGTCGTGGTACGAGCAAAGACACCTATTCCTGTCACGTCAACGTGACTCGTGCGACTATAGTGCCATTGGGATACATTGTATGATGATAATCGAGGGACATGCCGGCTTATTTGATATGATGATAACCGATGGACATGCCAGCTTATATGATATAATGATAACCGAGAGATATGCCGACTTATATGATTGAGATATGATAGCCGAGGGATTTGCCGGTTTATTACATACGATGATTATAGTCACAAGAGGTGACCAGAGTTGATGTACTAGTGAGGGTACATTCGTTATCGAGGTTAATGGGTATGGCGTGGGCGGTGACCCGGATTGACGAGAGTATGGTTGGTATGTAAGAGTACGATGTTCAAGAGGATCGATACTGTTCTTAGAGAGAGGATGACATCGAGGTATTCCGAGGCACTTTATTTCGATTGCAGAATGTGTCATTTTCTAAGTTGAAGATTTACCGATAAGTGATAGTCAATGTAGTTATTACTATGTATACTTGCCTCGTATTTGATGTCAGCCCTGTGGGGTTATTAGAATATTATAATATTATGTTAATATTGTGCATCGTTTGGCGTGTTATACTATTTTATATAGTATTTTACTGATGTTTTACTTGCTGAGGGGTTAGTATATGTTTTATAAACTATTTTTTACTGAAATACTATTAGGGTCCACTCACCTTTCTGTTTTGCGTCCATCATGTTTCAAAAGGAAGATGCGTGGATTCGAGGAGGAGATTCTTCAGAGACAGCTCTGGCCTCACCTGCGAGGTGTAAAAAGGTTGAAATCGGTTTTAGCCTTTAGGGCTTCATCTAGGATCATCAATTTTAATTAATATGCTCACAGTCTCCACTGTCGTAGTGGTTCTAAATTGGCTTTCGTCACCGGGACTAAGCGTCTGGTGTCAACCAGCACCCGTGGTTGCCGATATCCAGGTGCATATTTGGGCCGGAGTGTAACACTAAACCTACGTTATTTTGAGAGATTATTTAAATCAAAAGATGCCTTTTACTCATTTCCCAATTCTAATGCCACCAAACTAATCGCCAATCTCACTCCACCAATCCCAATTATTACTAAATATTTAAATTTAAAATAAGTTTGTCAATTAGTGATATGACCTAGTGGTATTCCTCTCCACACGTTATGTGGGAGGTCTCGGGTTCGACTATCGTAAATGGCGAGGTCGATACCTAATGTATATATTGTTATCCCCCTTCCACAATATCATTGTAGTAAAAAAAAAAATTTAAGTAAATTCAAAGATCAAATTATTTCTAAATTCTCAATATTTTGATTAATTGCTAAACATTTTGGTTTGATTAATTGTTAAAAAAAAAATTTGTGACTATAAATTTTTTATTAATTAGTGTGCCTACTTATTATTCATTTTGAATTATTTCTAATAGAATTTTTTATATAAGGATATTGGGGAGAGAGAAAATTTATACATATTGGGAATCGATCTTGTCCTTTACACGAGAATTAAAACCCTAAATCTCTCACTGCATAATGGAGTGGATATGAATATCATTATACTAATAGTTCTAGTTGTTATTTCAAATAGAGTTTAATATGCATTTTTTTTCCTGAATAGTAATTTTATTTGAATTAAAACCGAACAGAAACTCCAACATCCTCGGCGAGAAGGTTAAACAGCCAATCTAGTTCAACGCTTGACCAGACATGGCACCCTCCCAATAATTTCACATGAGCAGCCACAGTGTGAGCTGCCTTGTTACAACCCCGTGGGACAAAGCTAAATGACAAGAAACTAAAAGACCTACGAAGAACCCAAATATCATGTAGAATGTTCTCAACAGACACATCACAACCATTAGAGTCTAGCAACATCACCAGTTGCAAGAAGTCCGTCTCAACCACTACCTTCTGATGCCCAGCCTCTAAACAAGCCACCAAACCTGCTCTTATTGCCAAAGCCTCTGCTTGAAAGGCAGAACTACATGGGAACCCACCACGACAACCTGCACCCTCAAAATCGCCAGACCACGATCTCAGAATCCAGCTATAGGAGCCCCTTTGCGTCGGCGTCTCCCATGCCCCATCACAATTGAGCTTGAGCAGACCCATCCTTGGTCACTACTACTACTGAAGCCCACGGCCAGCCGCTGCTTTGTCTACAGTAGGCACCTGATTGATTGGAGGCACTGCAGAAACCTTGGCATCTCTGAACTCAGCAATTTGTTGCTGCAATAGCCCAATGGTCACCTCTAGGGGCCGAACTACATCCTGGAAACACATCAAATTCCTAGCCTTCCAAATCCTCCAACACCCAAACACCAAGGTCTGTAAAACTACATCTACACCATCCACTATTTGAAACATATCACGCAATTTACCCCAGCAATCTCAAAAAGAAAGTCCCCTTAGACATGCAATATCCAATTGCAACCTGAGCGTTCCCTATGCCCTTCTTCTTCCAAACCAAAAGGCCGTTACGAACCCATTTCAATTTTTCCGTCACCTAGTAACAAGGAAAGCCCAACAAATGTTTACTCCATTCCCTCTTAACCACCTCTTCATAATGGGATTCTTTATTCCATCATGGATCATAGATAAACCTATGTCGACGTCTCCCAACACTAGGAAAAGTATCCACAGTAACATTGAGTGATCAGAGCCTGATAATAAAATGTGAGTGACCGTTGCATGCCAAAAATTTCTCACCCATGAATCCGTAGCTAAACCCATGTCCAACCTGGCTTGAACAAAACCAGTGTCCTTCTTATTGCGCCATGTAAAAGGATGTCCCGTGTACCCCAAGTCTAACAGATTCCCATCAGCCACAAAAGACCGAAACGTTTTCATACTAGTAACAAACCTTGTAATCCCACCATGCTTCTCACTAGCACAAAGAACATCGTTAAAATCCCCCAGTAATAAGCAAGACTCAGATTCCCGTCTCAATCTAGTACGAAAAAGGTCCCACTACCTAGCCCTTTTCCCATCATCAATGCTGGCATAAATATAGAACAATCTCCATTTACTCCTGCAATCCTCATCAGTTACCAACACCTCAATAACAAATTATGCAGTTTTCATAAGCTCCACATGTCATGCAGTTTTCCAGAACACACAAAGGCCTCCACTAAGCCCTCTCGGCTCCATAGCTTGCATAAATTCCTTACCTAGTCTTCTTTGCAAATACCGAAACCTCATACTTTTGTTTTTCATCTCCAGTAGCACCACTATACGTGGTTGAATAAGCCTATTTTTCTCCTACAAATCATGAATTGTCATGTCACCACCGATGCCCTAACAATTCCAGCAGAGACTCCTTATGGGACTACAGCTCCTAGGGAGAGGTGGAAACATTACCCCTCCGCTCAAGAGACCCATTAAGGGAGGTCCCGACCACCTGAGAAGACATACCAACAAACTCCACATGTCTACGCTTGGCCACTCTACTGCCAATGGTGTCACCCCATCGAAATCCTCCTTATCCCCTCCTTGACTGCTACCCTCCTGCTCAAACATAGTAATATTCCTAGGCTTCCTTCCACGTTTAAGGTGAGGCTGAACTGGATTCAGATTATTAATAATTGGTGCTAGATGAAACAGGTCAGAACTCTGAATCACAGAATCCTTCATCTCCACATTTTCCACGACAACCTCATTGCCAAACACATCACCCATTCCTTTCCCAACCTCAGCTCGCCCAACCTCCCTTCTTCCAACACTACTATGCTCCACCGCAGTAGCCTGACCGAATGTATCCTCTCTCTCTAATGCACGACCACTAGTATTCCCATTGATCACCCCCCTCTTCCAATCCTCCCTTCATCAAAAGCTGCAGCTAGATGCTGCCGTAGTCTCTCATCCTCCTCCCGTTCCCTCTGAATGTGAGCAGCAAGGCCAGACGCCACACCATCTCCATGTCTCGCCCTACCTCTAACATTCACCCTACGACCATGCCTGACCACATTCCTTAGCACATTCCTACTCAGATCATAGGTGGCCTCCAAATTTTTAAAAGCCAACAAAAGCTCTCTGTCCTCATCTCCAACTACACCTTGTTGCGTGCCTCTGTCTTCCACACATTGCCTAGTCATGTGTCCAAGCAAACCACAAACCAAACAATACGTCAGAAGCAACTCATATTGGAATCCCACCCAAGTATCACCCACATCTGGGAATTCAACCTTCGCCCCTCTCATCAAAGGTTCACGAATATTGATCATGATTCTGGCAAAACGACCAATGTAATCCCTCCATCTCGACTTGTCCACCTCAAGAACTGATCCAAGTAGGCCCCCAATTTTCTCCACCGCCCTAACAGTCATGCATAGGGTTGGAAAATGATGCATCTGAACCCAAAAGTTGCACCAGTCTAACCTCATCGTTCTAAGGTTCCTAGATCTCGCACCTTCCTCCACAAGAACCAACGCTTCATCAAAGGACCACGGCTGCATATCCAAGACCCTTCTCAAATCACCCTGACAAGCAAATCTAGCTAGGAATCGCTTCTCACCGATTGAATTAATGATTACCCCTTCCATCCCCTTCCACAGTCCCCTAAACAAATAAACAAACGCATCTAGGTTCGCAAACCTGTGAGTGAGGACCTCTGCGATCACACATAACTGAAACCCTAGCGGAACATCATTGGCCTTATCCAGCTCAACACAGATCTATGTTCTCTCTAGTTCCGACAAGCGAAGGCCCATCCCAAACCGCTGCCCCAAGTCATCCAAATCCATGTCGTACTCAAAACCTTGCCTTGTGCACCAAGTAGTAGGAAGGAAACCAAACAAACGTTGTCAGCCCCAAGTCACTTGCGTCGCCAAACTGAATCTGATGAGGACAAAAAGTAAACGAAGACAAAACATACGCAAACAAAACTGTCCGCGCAAAATACCACCACACAACGCCGTCATAAGTAAAAACCTAGGTCCAAATCCAGTCTTGGATAGGAAACACTGCGTAACCTCCACCCTAGCAGACACAAACTTTCCTTACGAGAGACAG
Organism: Oemleria cerasiformis; assembly: GCA_037349345.1. Lineage (NCBI taxonomy): Eukaryota > Viridiplantae > Streptophyta > Magnoliopsida > Rosales > Rosaceae > Oemleria > Oemleria cerasiformis. Next base: position 9,641,286 of record JAZGTL010000010.1, read on the forward strand.
GTTCTAACTAATATGCATTTTGTTCAAATAATACAATTATTGAACGATATTATAAGAGTAAGTTTCCCTAATCTATATCAAACAATTCGAGTCTAATGTGGCCGTTTTCAAGTAGAATGTCACAATTCAAATAAAAAATCTAATATACATGCAGACCCCCATGACAAAATTTTATGAATCTGCCACTGCTAAATGATAATAGTTATATATTTCTACTAGTCTTTTTAATTTAAAATGAATAAAAATCAGTCGCATCATATATATATATATATATATATTTAAAAACTTGGCTCATATATTTTTCCCAAGGTTTATTACTTAAAATGCACCAAGAACACGCCAGTCAGTCTCAAAATGCACCAAGAACAAAAATTTGACTCACTTTGCACTAGGAACAGTAGCAACGTCTAAAACGTTGCACCATTTAATAGACGCCGTTACAGACGCCGTTTAAAATGATTATGTGGCAGTCAAGTGACAATAATTAAAGGGCATTTTGGACAATTTCAGTCGAAATAAATCAACCAAATTAATTGATGCACAATGCATCATCTTCTTCCTCATCCTCATCCAACGCCATAGACCAGCCAGGTTCTACAAAAAAAATAGTAAACAAAGTAGTCAAAACTAAAGGAAGAGAATTTACAGGAACATACCCATCAATGAAGCTTCAAGCAAATGAGTCCTCCACAGAACCTTATCCATGGGTGACATAGTGCCAAGCTTCACACCTTTGTTTTGTATCTTAACAATGTTGATAAAGCTTGATATGAGAATCACATACATGGTTCCAGCAATGGTTTTTACAGTGGCTAGACCATTACCCATTTTCACCTGATCCAAACCCTTTATCACAAGCTCTCTCAAGGGCCTAATTTTTACCAGCAAAATAAATGCCATAACCCCCTCAGCAAAAAGAACCACAAACAACAGCTGAATCATCTATGCTTCTGCAAAACAATACCCACCTAGCTACAACAGCTATCACAAAAGCTCTGATTTTTTCTCAGATTTTAACTAAATTTTTTACCCAGCTTGCAAAACAATATCCACTTCTTGAAGATGGCCCGAGTTATCAAACGTCGGAGGCCCAATACCAGTAAGCCGAAAAATGAGTGGGCCGCCAGGTCGGAGCGCCAAGACTTGCATTAAAGCGGGCCACTGCATAACTTGATTCATCAAGAAATCAATCACATGAACTTGACTTTTTCCTTGAAGGGCTTCGAGGATGGCTTGATTGACCAAGAAATGGGCGAATTTCAGGTAGGGGCAGGTCTCGAAGAAGTGCATCTGCAACAAATCTGAAAAGGTGGAGAATTTATGCATAACACCTGCCTGAGAAATAGTGAAGTAGCTGATCTTGGTGACCAGCGCTTTGACCAGGATGAGGTTGTTTTGCTACATGGCTTCCACGCAGGCTGTTCAGTTATTATTTATACATCATTTTGATGTCATTTAGTGCCCTTTTTAATGTCTTTTGCTTAATTTTGTGCCAACCATAGTAGAATGTGGTGTCTTGTGATACATGTGTGGGCTTTAGAAAGATAGCATAATTATGAGAATATAGGAAAAATAATGGCTCAAATCGGAGTTCAAATGAAAGAGATGTCCTCAATTCAATATCAAGTCCTGAGAAAGGCCCTGGCGCACCCTTGCGCCCTATTTAGGGCACATGATCAAGAACCTTGAATCAAGCCATGAGGGTCCTAAATCCATGTCTGAGGACCAGCAGATCAAGCCCCTGATGAGCCAAGGTGCATGCCAAGACGTGTCCCTGACATGTCTCTAGGATACTCCATCTGCGCCTTAATCCAAGACAAGCCCAAACGAGCCATGGCACGTCTTCAGAGCTCTCAGCCAAGTCCCAATCATTTTGCTTTCCTAATTTACTTGTATAACTTTTTGGTTTGAGAAAGTGTTGACAATCTTTTGTCTTGGTATTGGTGGTGTGATTTTTTTTCAAAATCTGGTCTCTTGGTCAAATCGTGGTACATTAATTGCTTGCTTTGACTCACCTAACGACTACTTCTAGCATTTACTATTTGGTCGTTACTTTCATCCAATCCGCTGTCTATCTCTGTGCTATTTAGCTTGTTGCGTGTTTGAGCTCTCAGTCTTGTTCATCTATCCTTCCACATCATTTTTTTTCTCTCTTCTCACCATCTCGGTTGCTTATTTTCTTCTCTGATCATCATGTCTTCCTCTTTGTCTCTCACCCAATGCCCCATTGTGTCTGAACGAAATTTTGTCTTTGAAGATTGTATTCTTCGTGATGGTCTTCAATTGTTGGACATCGTTGATCAGTATGAGCTTCATGATCTTATGTCTTCACAACATTCATATAATTTGTCCTTAGTTCACGAGTTCTATGATAACATTCCTTCTGAGACTCATTCTTGGGGATCTTGAGTTGTGGTTCGTGACAGTGCTATTCCCTTCACCGTTGACTCGATCAGTGTTATTCTTGGCTTAAATCCTATTTGTTCTTCCGATGAAGTGGTTGAATGTTTTACACAACAGATGACTTTTGTCACTTTTGATGTTTACAAATCTGTGGCTTATTTTGATCCCACAATGCCTCTTGGCACTGGTTGGAAGCCTAGCAAAGCTTATCTCTCTAATGTTCATCGTGCGCTTTGGACTCTGCTTTGCCATAATGTCCTTCCAACTGCCATAAACGCTAATCCGACTCAGTTAGCTTGCCGGGTGGCTATTGATATACCCCATGGTTTGTCGATTCCCCTTGCTTATGATGAATCATGTTCTCTCTAAGCCTGTTCGTGGTTCCCTTGGGTTACCTTGCCTTCTCACCCGTCTTTGCTCTCACTTTGGTGTTCCCTCGCGCTCCAGTGATGTGATTGTACTTGCTATTGAGCCGTTTACCAGTCGATCCATGGGTCTAAGCTCTAAGCTTAGTGCTTCTACTAATATTTCTTCCTCTTCTTCCTTTATGTCGGGTCATGTTGCTGTTGATCAGCATGTACAGGAACATCGTCGCATGGAAAGTGTGCCTACAAAGGCCCGCAACCATATTGGAGAGGTTACTGCTGCTGCAACTCAGAGTTTTGTTTGTGGACGTGGATGTGGCCGTGGTGCTCGATGAAGGGGGAGCTCCTCTTAGAGTCCTATTTTGGCCCTTTGGCTTTCCTCGACAAGGGGATATCTTCTTTTATGTGTTTATGTTTATGGGACTTGAATGCTTATTTATGTTTTTGTCTTTAAATTGTTTATGTTTCGTTCTTTAAAATTATGGACTTTGACATTTGAGATGATTCTGTTAGTTATATTATTTTCCATGGTATGCTTGATTGAGCTTTCTTGATATCATACTTTGTTGTTAGTATTTCTCACTGCAGGTGAGGATTTTGTGTACTTGTAAATGGGAAAAGTGAGGTTAGTTCTAGGTTTGAGTGAATGGGTTTGACGAGGCAAAACCAAAGGGGGAGATTGTTAGTTCTTGTTTTAGGAATGTTTAATGTAATTGGCTTTGCTTCTCCATATGTAATTTGTTTCATGCTCAAACAGTAAAACTTAGTCTTTGTTTCTCTGTTAATATATATTGAAGATGAAGTTTCAAGAGAATGCAGTGCAGTACATAACTAGTCACAGTACAATTATTATTTTTACTGTTTCAGATTTTACTGAGTCTGTTGTGTCAAGGGTAGTTTGGCTTTTTGGTAATAAAATGTTATTGTTGTTGTGCGTTTTGAGTTCAGCTATTGAGGAATTTTTCCTCATCTCTTATGCGAAAACGAGTTGGTGATTATTCTGGAAAATCGGATCTTTGAGGCTCTGAGATTTTGGCGATGGTTGAAAAATTAGAGACTCGATGATCCTGAATTTTTGATAAAATACTTTTTGATTTCATTGTTGTAATCGAAATTGCTGAGTAAAAACGGTTTTATGAAGCTGGGTTTCTTTTAGTAAAGTTTTATCAAAACTTTGATGTGAATTTTCCAAAATCGTTTTTGAAATCTGATTCTTTGAATCTTTTCAAATCCTTGCTTCTTTCTGGGTTCATCAAGAACTATGTTTTGATGAGCTCATATTGATTGTGTTATTTAAAAGTTCTATCAATCGATCTTTTGTGTGTCCAATTGTGGATGATTGTCATGAGGATGGATGAGCTGTTGTAATCAAGATTGCAAAGGAGCATAGATGGTTTGGATAAAATCATGGTTGCATGAGGTATGGCTGCATCTTTAGTTCTAGGCTAGAAGATATGAGCAAGATATACCTTGTAATGAACGTTTTGATTTTATTCGATTGCCTGGTCAACTGAGAGACCCCTAGTTTTCACCTTGAGGAAGGTTTCTGAGTATCAAGCTCTGTGTGTTATAATGATTTGATTTGATTTATTATCAATGTTATTGATTGTTGAGTATTCTTGATTACACACACCATCACTTAGAAATAGGACAAGGCTGCCTACATTGACGGAGCCTCTGAGTGCTTAGGTTGTCACTGTGTGATTGTTGATTCTTGCAGGGCGCATGTGATTGATAAGTGTGTATGTGAATATGAGATGAATTGATTGCTAGATTATGTTTGGAATGTTAGTTTTGATTCAGTGACTAGTCAAGTGGATTTAGAGATAAAATTGGTATCCAACTTTCAATTGCTATGCATGATGAATAATTATGATTACTGCTTAAACTATCATTTTTTTTATGTTTATGAGATTAGCTACCTTGTTTGCATAAATTATTGATGGAATTGCTTAAGTGACCGTCATTGTCAAGACCCGTCCCGAATTTCCCCTCAAAACCCGGGAAGAACCCTGATCCCGTCTGACAACCTAAGGAAAAGGTTCCCAAAATACCCTTCAATCCTTACAAATATAATATAATTTTACTTTCACCTGTCAGACAAGGGATTCAAAGCACTCAACAATTCCAACAATAATTGACCATCCAAACAAAATATAATATCAGAGCATCTAGGTAGGATAAATGGTACAATTTAGATATCCTACTCAAGTTTAACTACACCCGCAGCCGAAAAACTAATGCCTCCGCCTCGTAAGAAATGTCCACATCAACTCGACAGCCTAGAGGGGTTTTAAACACAAAAATTGTGAGTGGACAAAAATAATCATTTAAAAATCATTTTCCAAGGAAATCTTACCTTTTCCCCCTCCACGAATAAAACCATGCATGCATCAAATAAAACAGTTCATGATATAAAAACATCATCTGAAAATCACCGGAATTCCATTTCTCTTTAAAACCACTTAATTGGACCCACACAAAATTCGTATCATGAAAACATATCGTGGTCCACAGTTTGGTTTGCAAATCAACCTCAAAAAGAGTTTAAAATCATTTATTCCGATCTAGACACATCAAATATCAAATCCAATATTCCCGACATAACCACTAGCCACCAGGGTATCCCTTGAGGTGTGCTAGGCCTGTACTACCTTCACCTTTTATATTGGAGGTTCACCGGGTTCACCACCAACAATGGGTCCTAGCCCCAGATCCTGGTCCTCCTCAAATTGGTGTTTATACTGGGGGTTCATCACCAACAGCGGATCCTGGCTCTCCTTAAACCGATGTTTATCTTGGAGGTTCACCGGGTTCACAGCCAACAGCGGATCCTGGCCCCCCTCAAATATGGTCAAAACCGATAAACTCATTCATACGGGTTGAAACCCAAATCATGGACTCAATAATTACCACGTCAAAACAATATCAAAATCGAGTCCAAAACCATCATATTTCTCAAAACGCACTTTAATTGAAATATTGGAAAACATGTGTCCAGCAATCATTTCTAAATTCCGAAAATTCAATGCAACAATACATAACAATATGTAAACAAAGATACATTGATGCATGCATTACAGTTTATAAACCAAAAGTCCACTCACCAACTGTCCAAGCAAGCTCAATCTCATCTTGTTCGTTCCTCCGAGGTTCCCGAAAAAATATCGCCGGTCAATAACAACAATCGGGATTACCGGCTAGTAATAAGACTCTTATATAACAACTCCCTAAACTCCGGGAGGTCTACCTATGTTGTTCTAGAAAATGCAGCAACTTCGGACGCCCAAAACTACCTCTAAACGACATCCGATCAACCTGAAACTTGTACCAACAGATCCGAAACGTCGAACACTAGTCAACACGCGTCGCCGTGACCTCAGACTTGGCCCCACGCGTCGCCACGCGCCACCGGAAGGTTGAGACACGGGCCCACGTGCCGCCACGCGCTGGCCACGTGCCGTCACGCAGAGTTACACACGCAGAGTTAGATGGGTGCCCAGAGACGAGAGAGCAGTGCTGCCAGTGCTTACGGAGACGTGCTACGGACAGCAAATCAACGCTTTCCGAATCGTACGGCTATGTTTTGCGCGCCCCCAAATGGGGAGGCCCACCAACGAGCACTTTATCTGCGCCACAATACCTACATACATTATCCTGCCGCCTCTACTCTACTCTTTTTAAATTTCTACTTTAATTAACCCAAGGATATAATTTTCTACTCTACTCTTTTTAAATTTCCACTTTAATTAACCCAAGGATATAACTCTAATTCTAATTGGTGGAGGGGCGAATTAGGATTATACCTAATAAGCCTTTGGTTACTCTTTCGCCTCCTCTTAAGTTCGTCGAGTTCTGATTGAATTGTTTCATTGTGGTCTAGTTAGTCTTTCGCCTTTTCTCAAGTTTGTCGAATTCTGATTGAATTGTTTCATTGTGATTGTGGGGTCTGCAGTGAGACCCAGGATTAAACATGGGTCAACAAAAAAATATAAAAATTCCAACTTTAAAAGTATTATCAATGTTAAGATGCAAAGTTAATTACTTTTTACAAATTTAATGGTCATTTTTATTGATAAAATTGAAATTGTTTTAATATAATAAAATATTAAGAAGTAGAATTGAAGATAGTAATATTTTTAAATTTTCATTTGAAGTAAAATAAATTTACGTTTCAAAATATTCTAAAGAGATATTATCCATCTTAGCGAAAAAGAGATAAAAAACTCCTAATTTTGATTTAAAAAAAGATAAGGTACTCCTAATAATTTTTTAAAATTTAGAGCAAACATCACTTTACACCCCAATTTTGGAGGTTAGTTCAAAATGGACCACTAGGTTTTAATTACATCATTTTACTCAATGTGGTTCTAAGATCACATCAATTGACTCCATCTTCCTATTTAACTATTAAATCACCAATTAAGATAAGGGCATTCTTGGTATTAAATATAAATCCTTATCCATTTTTTTTCAATAAGTGACTAATTAATTTAGCTACTCTTTCAAATTAGTGCATTTGAACAAACTACAAGAGCATTATATTTACATTTACATTAAGTTTAATTAATTATGCTCTTATAGCTTGTTTAAAAACACTAATTTGAAAGAATAGCTAAATCAAAATAATTAATCACTTAATGAAAAATAAAATGGATAATAATTTTTAATGAATACCAAAAATACCCTTAACTTAATTGGTGATTTAATAGTGAAATAGGTCGGTGAAGTAAATTAATGTGATCTCATAATCACATGAAGTAAAATGATGAAATAGAAACCTGGTGGTCCATTATAAAATTGACTCCTAAACCTTAGGATGTAAATTGATGTTTGTCCTAAAATTTAATATTACTAGCACTTGTTTTTTTTATCATTAATTACCATATAACATCAAAATGGTACTGTGTGTTTCTTTATCAGTGTCAAATTTGGTATAATTTTATGATGTTTCACTTAACTCTTTAATCTAGAGATGTCAAACGGGTCGTGTCTTATCGGTCCTGCCCATTTAATTTGGGCACATTTGTGTTTTGTGGCCTATTTGTGTCAGTCTATTTAATAATTGTGTCCTGTTTTTGTCCTACAACCCATAACTTATTTGTTCTCGTGCCATATTTTAAACGGGCCAATCTTATGGACCTAAGTTTAGTATAACTTTTAAGGCTAAAACTTCCACGCTATCATTTCTTTCTCATAATCATATATATAAAATTGCAAGATAGATGCAGAATTTAATGTACTAAACATCAAGTACGAGTTCGAAAGCAAGATAGATGCAGAATTTTAAATTGTGTGGTGTGTCTAAGAGTAAAGATCGACAAAGGTCTATGTAGTCCAAAATAGATTAAACTCAAAATCATCAAAACTTCTTCACACACCTCCTAATACTCAATTGAAATTATACCTCAAAGTCATATAATTGAATATTCATGACATCCCATAGTAAATTTAAAAAGTCTAAAAGATGCCTCAGAATATCGATATCTCCTAATTAAAAAATGAATGCTCTAAATCACTTGAATTATAAGCCCGTTACCATAAAAACAATTGCTAGTAACTATTACCTCAACTGCTTCATATAATACTTGGATCTGCGGGACAGATTAATCTTTCCCCTCCTCTTCTCAGGTATTGATTCAATCGAACACTCAAAATACCCTCGTCCCTTAAACCAATCTGGAGCTCGAGTGGTAAGCAAGAAAAGCTTCTCCAATCCCAGATCACAACTCGCCTTCTTCTCAATGTAATCAAGCAACTTATGTCCATGTCCTTCTCCCTGACACTCCTTAACAACCACAATGCCAGCAACCTCCCCACATTTTTCCTCCGAGAAAGGAATCAGCGCCGCGCAGGCAATGATTTCACCTTCTCGTTCCACCACATTGAAACAATGAAGTATCTCAAGTAGCTCTACATCGCTTCTCTTAACCATCGCCCCCGATTCTTCGTGAGGACGTATCATTTCTCTTATTCGAGGCAAATCTGATTCGTTAGCGGTACGAGTTCCTTGGTAAAAGTCACTAGCAACCATAGTCCCCATCCCATCTCTTTTGAACAACTCCAACAATAAAACACCCCCTTTAGTGCCATCTAAAAGATGAACTCTTTGAACCCCTCCCTTGCAAACAAACACTGCAGCAGCCAACGTCTCATGGTAAGTGCCCGCACTTGCAGCAAACCCTAAATTACCCACCTCGGCTTCATTTTGACTTTTCAACATGCCTTCTGCCTCTTCGAGAGTCAGAAAGCTAATCAGACGTCCAGTACTCGAGTTAAGTATTGGACGGTCCATTATGCAGATAAGTTTATCTGCTTTAATGGAACTGGCACAGGCCGTTGCAACTTCATAGGCGTTACAATTCAAACATTGGCCGGAGCTCGAATAGCCTATGTTGCGGAGTAACACAATGCAACCGCCGTCGAGCCTCTCGCGGATGCGCCCGACGTCTACCTTCTTAACCTCGCCGGTTTCACCGTAGTCAACGCCCGCTACGACTCCTCTTCTTTTTGCTGCAACAAAGTTACCGCTTGCCACACTGACACCAACTTCATGTAAACGACTGTTATCGCCATGTCGTCGAATATTGCATATGGCGGGTGCTGCAGAAACGACAGCCTCTATGTGCGAAGAAATCAGCCCGGCCGCCTCTTTGGCGGCGTCTAGGGTTTCCGAATCGGTTACTCTATAAGCACCCACAAACTCTGGCTTGCTTCCTTTCCTTTCGATAATATTATCGATTTGGACTCGGGTGGCCGGAACAAGAACAAATTTAATTCCCAAGTGATGGAGAAAAGCAATGTCTTTAAGAAGAGGGTCCAAGTGAGTAGGGTTTGATGCAACTTCGCCGGATATAATGACAACAAAAGTGCCGCCGCGGTGGGCCCACAAGTAGGGCCAAGCCTCGCGAAACCACCGCACGAAATGCTCGTCGTCCTCCTCTGCAGTATAATTATATCTCCCGGGCTCCGAGTGGCTCTGATCATCCCTTTCATCGAGCGAATTGTTGCACTTGAATGTCGTACGACACATTCCCATATTGCCCTTCACTCTTCCAACATTTACCATCTGTAGCAGCAGCCGTGAGGGGTTTGCTGTCCTAGGTATTGTTAGAGAGCAATGTTGGCGAGAAGGCGAGCGATGGTGCAGTCTGCAGATTGCTCTAGCAGTGATTGCTAGGCGGGTTCCTAGATCGCTTGATGTGGCCATGGGATTGATCAGTGAAAATTAGGGTGTGTTGGGATGAGGAAAAAAATTTGGAATTTGATCAAAACTCATCATTTTAAAATTCTCATTTCCCAATTCCCTAATTTGGATTCATAAATATAGAATTTAGAAAATAAAAAAAAAACAAAATTTTAGGCTCCAAATTCCCACTTTAAATTCCATATACATATAAAAAAGTCTCATTTTTCAAATTTCATCTTACTAAATATAATTTATAATATAAATATTAATTTCGTATTTAAATTTCATTATAAATTAAAAAGAAACTTCACAAATTCTAAAAAATTAATTTTCAATTTAATTTTAGCATTTTATAAATTCTTGATAATTTTAAAATTTTTCATCGAAACGCATCCAGGATTGCACGAAAATGGATTAGTTGATGAAATAAATCTGCAGTAAATTAGGAAACTAAATTTGTATATTAATGGTGAAGATCTTATATGTCTTACCTCACTCCAATAATAAAATTTTGTATTATATGTAAACTTGTCTTGCACTCTAGGAAGCTAGAAACTTCCTCCAAACGAAGTTTCACAATTTGACCTTTTTTCTTTATTTACTCTTCAATTTGTTGGGATCTATTGATTCTGTTTTTTAAGGGAAAACAGAAATAGGACTACATGAAGAGAAAACAGAAATCTGAAAAGAACTTCCCACGAACACTATTCCGTTCTCAGCGGGGAAATCCATCCTAGAGATTGAACGCCGACTTATCTTATTGCCGTTCAATCTAAGACAGCGCTGATGTAGTGAACATCATTATAGAACTTAATTCGAAGATGGTTATATCCCGTGATTTTGCTTTTCACCGCTTAAGTGACCTATTTAAAAAAGATATTATTTACCGCTCATTTAAATCTTTTCTTGTCATAATATTTTTCTCAAACAATTCCTAATTAGAAAAGATGGCATTATTAAAAAGATTATATTGTTCCTTAATTTTGTTTTCCTGCAGTGAATGCATATGTATATTGAAAACATAGGGAAACGGCCGGGGAGAAAAGACTCAGGTTTAAGAGATGTGGGAATTGGACTGTTTCGAGTCATACCTTAAAGATCGATTTTAAATTTTTACTGGGCACCATTGCATCTCCCAAACAATTGCCCAAGTAGTAAGCATGCTTCCATATATAGTTGACTCCAAACTGTTGGGAGACGCCACAAGAAACTGTGAGGAAGATCAGTGACATTCTATATATATATATATAGTTTCATGTGGTTTTTTTTTTTTTCCAAACATAGTTTCATGTGTTTTAGAATCACATGATTTGCTATCTATCACTTCCATAGTAAAAACATAAGGGATTCATGTTGCTCAAAAGTCAAAAGATAAGAGTAGTAGGAGAGGTGCAGTAATCCCATACCAAAGGTTTCCAGTGCTAGTAGGATGAAAATGCTCAAAACGTACGTACGTGCACTGTGATTCGTTGACTCCCATGGTTAGAATCATTCATGCCTTCAGCTCAAAACACATGTGCATCGCACATCTCCCTCACAAAACACCTATACCGGCGAACCCACTCAGCCCAGTCCTCAAAGATGTCCCTGTCCATCCTCAAATTGAAAGAGAATTTAGGCTTTTCCGACCCAAGGGAGTAAAGCTTTGACATCTTCACCACTTGTTGGATGAAATCATCATCCAAAAATGTGTCAAGAGCTTCACCTTCTACTGGTAAGTTGTAGGTCCTGGCAGTTAAAATCATGGCTCTGAGAAACCCTTCTGGGCTACTGCAGCTACTCATCTGATCATTATCTCTCAAGCCAAAAGAAGGGCAACAAAGACTAAATTCATACCTTGCTAACATCTGAGTGATTGCTGAATACCCGTGTCTGGTTGAACAATTGTAATAGCCAGATGTGAGCTCAGAAGAATGAGAATCAGTGAGATGGTGCCAGTAGATAGCCGGTACTTTTGCTGATAGGCTCACCCTTGTGCCCGAGAAAATGGAATAAGCTTCCTTGCATATACGTTCTCCGTGCATAAGCAGCTGCTCTGAATACCATTCAAGAAAAAAGTGACCATAGGGTGTATTCCAAGAATTTCGACCGCCTAGGAAAAATGTCTCATCAGGATTCATCTTCAGTTCTCCTTTGCATCCCCATTCAGGCTTCCCAATCGATAAAGCATGTGCACCAAGAGAATCCAGCATAAACTGCACAAGTCCATTGGAAAATAAAATGAAATTACCACAGCATATAACTATTACAAGTTCAGGACAAAAGCAGATATAATGACTCGCTAAATGGTATGCATTGATTCATATATGTTCAGGTCATAAAACTTGCACAATCAAATCTACACTTAGTAGTACTAATAGTAACAAAATTATGCTCTGGACATAAAATTGTGCATGAAACTTTATTCAAGGAACCAGAAAAACAAGAAAAGGTCAAGCAAGAAGAAAAAAAAAATTGTTGGAATTCCACTGAGCCTTTGCACGCAACATACTCACACAGTTCAGCTATATATTAGAAATGGCAGCAGTACAAAATAAGAGAAAGATACAGAAAACACAACATAAGAGAAAGATACAGAAAACCGAGAAATAATACTGCATGCACGGTCGGTAGCAAACTGGTTCCCTCAATCATGCTTTTAAGATATAAAATATAGAGACCTTTAATTCTCTCAACTATCTCTTATACGACTCCTCTCTATAGCTTAGGAAAAGACTTATATTCTCTTCACTTACACAAGTCAAGGCATATATAGAGAAAGGACTCGTAATCTCACGAGTCATACTGCACACAGCTCAATCTCTAAGGTATTTGTGGACTCCAATTGAAGAGAGCAGCTGATACATATTTATCTATCTTACAACCAAATATTCACTAAAACCAAAGTGACTAATTAAGGTGGCTTTTTTAGGAGCCTTACAAATCAAGCAAACAAAAGACACACGAGGAAATTAAATCATACTCAGCATTAAGTTTAACAGAATTCACACCATCTCTTTTGCTGAGGATACCTACTTTGTTATTCATAATACAAAAATGTTGCTTTCCGATCTCTTCTCAGTTCCTTTTAATTAGCAACTTCAACCAATAAGTTTGCTTAATATAAATATAAAGCATATCTCATCACCAATTTCCTACCTTGTCATAGCATTGAAACTCAAGCCTAATGGGTTGTTGCTCTTCATCAAGAAAGAAAGATGGATACTTCAACTCCCCATCCGGACCCATCCCAATTTGGATTCCCTGCATTGCTTAATATAGTGAATTATATACCACTATCTAGGGGCCGGATTGAGGACTACCAATTTATTTACAGTTAATGGTGAATGCTCTTAACTATATACAAGTTCATTTAATATTATCTTTACCGTTATGACTTCACCAAGATAACTTTCAAAAGTATCTTTGAAAGACCTCATCAAATCTGCATAAACTTGTATTGGTGTACGCCCCCTAAGCAGAGCAATGTCATCACAGCCAAGGGAGATGTAAGTGGTACGCCTTTTCCCAAATCTGTCACAATAGGCTAAGTCTGGACATGTAGTAATCTCGTCACGGACCCATTTAGGGAGGCTAAAGCTTCAAGTTCAATGCACAAACAAACATCAATAGACAAAATCAGTCCCAAAATGCTCAATCCAGTCTGGATATCTAGGCATAACATTAAGTAATTAAACACAATTTATATACCTTGTTGTAAATAAGTAAAATGTAAGCACATGATATAGTGAAGGGTGCAATCATACACTGTTGTAGGGGAAAATGTTGAATAATAGTACTTGTTAGATTCTGAGCAGTATCCCATGAGGTTCACAACATTTATATGATCCTAATAGTGTCAGAGAACACAAAATTTCCTAAACAAATTGAGATTTAATATACCTGAATTGATTCTTGAGCAATTTTTTTGATAATTAAAGGGGAAATCCCTTTAGTTGGAGGAGAAAGAAGCAGGTGATGGTTCTTGTGAACAAGGCCATGCATGGGGAAGGAAAGGGAGGGACAAAGATGTACATAGATAGAGAGAATTGGGGAATTTTTCTTTTGTTCCCTTTTGTTTTCCCTTAATCTGATTGTATAGGCCATTTGGGGGTTTTTTTTTTTATTTTTTGGTTAGAGGCCATTTGAGGGTTTGAAAATGTTTAATGTTCTTTAATTAATTAAGTGGTTATTTTATTAGATTAGATAATTAGGCCCAAGTGAACAGAGCCCTCGGCCTGGTCACACATACATAACCATTAGTAGACAGTATAAGTAAGATGAGTGCTTATTAAATTTGAGCAAATACATGTATCTGAAATTCCAAAAACTCAATCCAATCAGGACTAAGAAACTCTTGCGCTTCAAATTTGGGAGGATCTTTTCCTTGGCTATGGGGCCCTATGCCGCCAAAGACTCTGCAATCCGATAAGTAAATCACGTCATTCTATTTGATACTTCAAATAGACTAACGATGAGATGACTGATAATTATATACAGGCGGCGCACACAATCTTTATGTTGTTTGTGATCTAAGGTCCTACCATTTTATACTCTACAACAGTCCTTAAAATTGAACTTTCTCATTCATCGAAACTCTCTAACCTCTCTCTAAAACACCCCCCGACCCTAACAGCTCTGAGGTGGAGGTTTCTCCAATCTCCACCTCTTGGTGGTAGATCTGGTGCAAACTTCCACCTCCCCTCTTCCTCTCCCGCCCCTTTTTCTTTTTTCCCTCCCCAGTAACCCCTCTTCCTCACCTCTCTGGGCGGCCGTTTCTCGCTCCCTCCCTCTCCTCCGCCGTCCTTGGTGTCGAAGTGCAGTGTCGGTGGTGATAACAGGTGTTCGAGATGGATTTTTGGAGATGGGAATTTTCCTATCTCGGCGTTCTACGCCGGTGGCTCGGTCTCTTTGGTCGCTTTTGCTTTTTTTCCTTTCGGCTTTTTTCTTTTCAGCCCCTTTGATTACTCCCAACCCTACTCCCATCCCATCATTCCCCTCCAACTCCCACCATCCATCCTCATCACTCCTCTCCCCCAAATCCATAGCCTACAGATATATATATATATATGGATGTCTCTCTTGGCTACCCCGTTGGGTACTGGCACTGCGATTCCCCACCTTCATCCCTTCCCCAAATTTCCGATTTCAGCGTTTGGGTTGAGAAATATGTCTGTCTTTCTAGACATAGCTGATCGCTTGAGTATGATGATCCTTGGCGGCCATGTGTCTCCAAACCATGCTCTACTGATCGATCTCTTTGGCTCCAGATTGGATTGTGTTTCTCTGTGGTGGCTAGTTGCTAGGCGGCGAAGGCTGGTGGAGACTTCTTTAGCATCTAGGATTTATTTGGTTTTGTTAATGTTGTGGGCTTTAGTTAAGTTATGGGCAAAATTTGTTTTGGGCTATTTTTTTTTTTTTTTTACTTTGGGTTTGTTTGTTTTTTAAATTGGGTCTATTAATGCTACTTGTATTTTTGAATTTTTCTATGAAAAGAATATTAAGCCGTTTAACCAAAAAAAAGGAAGTATCGGGACTAAGACCCATCCAATAATGTTGAAGGAGAATAAGCCTAAATTGCAACTAACAACTAAGAGAGCTTGGTAATATTGGGCCTTACATATAGTCTACCAAAATGACACAAAAAGTTTTAATCAAAGGGACCCTTAGAACAGACAATTTCTGACAAATTTAAGAATTGTTTCTGTGATTTTATTACTAAACATAAAATCAATAAAACTACAAGGTTCAGTCTGAATTTAATTTAACTTAGTTTAATTTAATTTAATTAGTAATATTAGTGCACAACACAAAGTATAAAAATCCGTACAAAAGATATTAGCCCTAAAGCTAAGGAATGAATCAAAGAGCTAGAAGTTGAGATTAGGACATAAAAAATGCTGTCGTAATTACATTAAGGGTTTATGGGATTTGGTACGTACATATCATAATCCAGCAAAAAGAAGGGACCTGTGGGCTCAAAAAATTCATGAAACGCCAAGACAGCCCGAACCTTCAATCCGCAACGGCGAGCCATTTCAGACATCACGAGATACAAATCCCAATTGTAAACCCTAGGCCTCTTCTCCACCAAATCCCACCAGATCTCCATGAGGACACCCTGGACCCCAGTGTGCGCGAAAGACATGAACCACTGCATCATGAGGTCATAGCCTGTGGAGGTATGCACAGGATCATACACCGCCAGAGTTTTCTTCACAGGTATCAACACAAATACAGGCGCTCTCCTTATCCTCGTCGTCGACGTCAGCATTTCATTGTCACCCTCACCGTCGTCTTCCGAACCGCCGCCGGCATCATCAGAAGGCATGGATGTCGATGAGGGGGAGGAGTTTAGCGGAGAATAGAATAAGGTGACGAGTCGGTGATGGTGATCGCGGCGCCTTTGCATTTTGTGATCATGAGCAGTAGCTACCATGTGAATGTGAGTAGTACGGCAAGCGCCGGAGGAGGAGGAGGAGGTTTTCATCGTGATGAAAGCTGGCGATGACTTTGTGCTTGCGGAGAAGATGAGAGAAGAGAGAGCCATTTTGGTAATTCTGAGACATGAGAAAGGAAAATGCATACCGTCTATTTGTATTGTAATTAAGTTCTCCCGTATTAGTACGTTTGGTCTAAAAATATGGTATACTTGTTTTTATCCTAGCTCCAGGAGAAAGAGAACCCTAATAACACTTGATTTTTTGCATTTTATTAAATCTCATCCGTCCAAGATATCTAATGGTTCTTAATTTCTTCCCTGGGCTTAGCTGGACAGAGAGAGATTACTAGGGAAAGGGAAGCAGAGAAAGAAAGAAGTGGAGTCAGCGGATGGTTAATGCATTTATGGGGCATCAGATGAGCAGGAGGTTAAAACGAGACAAAGGAACATAAAAATAGACCAAGTTTGAAACTTGAAAGATTGCCAATTTTCTGATAGTGTTTGTTTTTGTCTGAGAGCATATGTTTGTTTCGGAATCAATAAACTACTCTTTTACCAATTTTAATTACAAACCACTACACATATATGTTATCTATTTTAAATATAATTATAGTTAAAAACTTACATAAAAAGATAATGAATTTTTTATTTTCACAACTTAAGATAACATATTTTTTTTACAAGTGCAATTTTACTTATTAGCTCTTAGAGTGTGTTCGGATGAAGGATTTTTAATTTAATGAGAATTTACAAATTTCATCATTTGCAATTCCGTTATTTATAAATTCCTGAATTACAAATTCTAGTGTTTGGATATCATAATGTAGAATTTTAAAAATGATGGAAATTACAATTTCACTTGTTTGGATAATCATAGAATTTAAACATATGGAAATTACAATTTCGCTTGTTTTTTTTTTGTGTCTAAAGGTTCATATTCATTAAAAAAGGGTACCAACAAGACTAGTCCAGCAGAACCAACTTAATACAAACAAAACAACTAGAAGAAAAACAGACACTAGTTCACAAACATCAAACCCACATCAATACACAAACATCAAACCCACACCAGTACACAAACATCAAACCCACACCAGTACATAAACATCAAACCCACACCAGTACACAAAAATGGACACCAGTACAAAAACATCAAACCCACACCAGTACACAAACATCAAACAGACACCAGTACACAAGCAATCTAATATAACATCGTTGTGCATATAACAACAATTCCAACTAAAATTCCAACTAAAACTGTTGAGCAATAAGCAACGCTGCACTAACAAAAATTCCAACTAATCTGTAGAGTTTACATGTAAAATTTCATGATCAAGCACTAAATGAATTTTAACAAAGACCCATCACAGAGCATTCCTATTTTTCTATCACAAAAAAGTATAGCCCCAAAGAATAATAAGATAGTCAACAAAGTACAACCCCCAAAGAAAGTATAAATCACAGAAAACACCAAGTAGAAAGCCAAACTAACATGTAAAGCATACTTTTATCCAAAAAACTCCTTTAAAGTGATCGTCTTCCCGCATGAGGGTAATCAACTCTCATAAAATAGAGCAACTAATCAAAAGTCACGTTCAGAATAAGTATAAAATAAGATTAATCTTCAAAATGTCTCATCTTCAAATAAACTTCAAAGTAAATATAAGAATAACTCACAAATAAAAGGTTCCAACATACATAAATAAACAGGAAAATTTCCAACGTAGTAAAAACACATTCTATTTTTTGGTTGAAAGAAACATCAACACCATGCTCTGTTTTTCCTCAACCGGAAGTCCTTTGAACATAGGAAAGTGTTTCGCATTTTCTACAAACCAAGAGTATGCCTTCAGTCGATCATTTCGACTAAGATATGGAATTTCAATAAGTTCGCTATACAATTCTGCTGGATCAAGGCTTGGTGTTGTTGCAACGATAAGTTGATCAAAATATGAAGCCATTTTAGCTACTGAATCAACAAGGACATTAGGCGTACCTCTTTTCTTTGATGGGGGAATACTAGCAGATGTTTAATTGCTTCTCTTTGGACGAACATAGGTGGGTGAAACATCATCAATGTGAGAGTTTTCAAAGCCTTCAGTATCATCATCCAAATCAATGGTACCAGTAGGAGCACTCTCATGGTTCATAGCATTAGAAGCTTCTGCACATGTTTCTGCACCCTCCCCAGTAGCTCTGTCTTTACTACATAAGTCCACTAAATCATCCCAGTTGGTAATCACTTTCCACCGAATAGTTTTAGCATCATCATGTGACTGTCAAACAAAGAATGAAAGTAAACTAAATCTATATTCGCGATAAAAAAGCAAGGAAAATAATTTTTTATTGCTGAAAGTCAGCAAGAAAATTAATGAAACAAAAGTGTATAATTGCATTTGAATTACCTTCACATATTCTTCCCAAACCCTCTCTTCGTCGATTGTGATCATATGTTTTGTTGCATCCCAATTGAATCCTCTTTGACTCTATATGTCACTCACTATTCCATAATGCTTTCTCCATGTCTTAACACGATTCGTATGTTATCATGAGTAACACTAATATCGAATTGTGAAGAAATTATACCTACAGCGTTGTTATAAGCAACTGGTTTTCAACCCGCATCTCCTTTGTTACCTAGCTGGCTTTCTTGTCTTAGTACATCAGCTAATGAACGATCCATTTGTGAACTCCAACGAAAATAACCTTTATCATCTCCTGCTTCTATTTCCATATTTTGCTTCTCAGTTTTTTTCCTCGCCTTTAATTTTCTTGGCTTCTTTGTCATCTTTGTATGAATAAAGAAAGGAAATAATATGAGAATACTAATAATTTGCTACTTAGACTAGAAAGGCAGCAACATGAGTTAACATACTTTGTATAATATCAACCATAATAAAATGATGTTTTCACACACAACAGACAACAAATTAGAGTGCAAATTATTTGAATCAAAATTGCAATGAACACATCAAGTAATCAATTGTCCAAATCTAAAAACAGAGAAGTCCAAACTGAATAAGGTAAAAAACTACATAAATAATCAAGAATTAGTGGCCCCTCGTGCTTGATAATCCTGAAACATCTGCACTGCCAAAGTGTCACAAAAATTGGTCCATTGATCAGTAACTTGAACATTATAATCCTATCATGTGTTGCATTACCCTCTAACGTAGAATTACTGGATATATCTTCATCAACAGAAGCTAAAAAGCCCAAATCTTGATCTTCTAAAATAGCATCATTAACTTTCTCAATGCGAATAAAGTTATGCAACACAAAGCAAGCATTTGTGTTTTGATGTTGAAAAATGAAGATGTACGCAATATACTCCATCGCTTTTTTAACAACCAAATGACCTTTCAATTATGTTCCTCGCAATTGAATGACGCAAGTTAAATAACTCTTCGTAATTTTCAGGCCGGTTGTTTCCTCTCCATTCATTTAAGTGATATCTAATTCCTCTGTAAGGTGCTGAAAAACCTGGTCCATTAGCATATCCGGCATCTACAAGATATTGTTTATCTACAATTAAAAAGGAAAAAAATACGTTAAATTAGTCCTTTATTCATAAGTTTTGCAGTTATTAACAACCAGTATATAGATTACCATTTGGGACTTGATACAGATTGTGTCTATGTAAGGCATCTCACAAAACATGAGCATCAGAAGTAGAACCCTCCCATCCGGCTAGTACATAAATGAATTTTAAATCTGGTGCACAGACTCCTAATACAATGGTGGAAATATCGCCTTTCCTATTTCGGTATCTTGGTCTATCCTCAGCAGACACTGTTACTGGAATGTGAGTTCCATCAAGTGCCCCAATACAATTATAATGACATAAAAACAGGGACAAAAGGAATGTAAGTGAAAATCCTAAGATAAAATAAGAATGTGTTTTTCTAGTTATAGAATTACCTCAAACCACTTCCACTTGTCTTTTTCGGAGCTACCAATAATACATGGTTGAAGTTTCAAATAATCTTCACTAATTCTCAACATTGCATACAACACTAGTCAATTGCCGACTAATAGTTTCCTTGGACCGATAATAGTTAAACCCAATGACTCTATACTTCAAATTGTGAGCAAGTATATTTAAAAAAATTGCCACGGATTCTTCAATAGAAACATTTCTTGTTCGGACCAATCTACCCCTTTCACACAAAATGGCACATAACCTCCTAAATGCACTCTTGCTAACTCGCAATTGTTCAATACAATCAACCTCCCTCCCATTGTACAAACAATTCAATTTGCATTGTCTTTCTTCGTCCCAATCACGAGTAGGCTCTTTCATTAAATACATTTCATTATACCAAGATACCACTATGGAAACTACAGTTGCAATCATACAAAAAATAATTATCATTTTCTTCTTAGTTTCTTCTTCGTCTCTAGCATGCTTGCAGGTTAAGCGTGTAAAAAAGTTATCTACATCCTCACTAGCCATACCTGTTTAATTATATGTACGAATAAGCTTTTATATAATCTTCTTACCCTAAAAGAGTAATGAGTTTGCACCAACATAAGACATGTAAGAAAAAATAGGAAACATCCTAGAGATATAAACTAAGAAGCATGTAATAAGAACTGATACAAATTTACTTTAGAAAGTAAATCAATCACTTGAGTGAAGAATAGTATTAGAATTTAGAAGACATATAAACATATGCAAATAAAGTTACTTACAAGTAACAACAGACATTTTAAAAAAGAGATGAACAAATCATGAGATTGAGCAGTTAAGCTAAATGAAAAACACATGAAAAGTCAGTATAGTTAAGTGCTTCAAGATTGCACGGGCAGAGAAAGAGTGGTAGCCTCAGAAGGACAATCAAGTTTTATAGAAACAAAAAGCAATTGAAATACTAGTTTAAATCAAAAGGTAAATCCTTCATGAAATTGACCAATATCCCAACTATTTAATATCCACAATAAAAATGCTTCCACAAAGCCAAACATTTCACAGATAAACAAACTCCAAACACACATTTCACTGATAAACAAACTCCTAACACAAATATCACAGTAGCAAGCAGCCACTGCCACAAATAGTTATAGAAAGCTCCGTTCAATGTTATCTTGTTATGCTAAAAATAACGAACTCCAAACACAAATTTCACTGAAGGGTATTCAGACATATACTTGTTATCTTGCCAGATAATATGTCGTAAGCTAAAAGTTGCAAGAATTTGGCATTAAAGGAACCAACTGAGCATGGATGCAACTTCAAACTTCAATCTCAAAACACTCTATTTGCCTATGATCGAAACTATGTAGACTTGTATGCTAAGAATAAAGAAACAAGTGATAATTTCATCATCAAACTAACTATCTTGTTACTTGCCCTAGAGACACTAATCAACTCCTTTGAAGAAATAGAAGATCCAAATAAGCAAGCAGCAGACTGCATTACTTCAAAAGTAGAATTTAGAACTTGAGAACTTTAGGAGGATTACCAAATATTAAAGTTTCACCAATGTGAACAAGTAACAAGAAAAATAAAATAATTTTGAAATAGGAAAAACATTTGAAAGGTATAATTCAGTTGAATGCATATTTAAAAGGAGAAAAAGAAAAGGAAGAGTTGTAGCTGACAGATTAACCAAAATATTGGGCTTTGCTAGACCATCTTCGCAAAAGTACAAGGTTTCAACAAACAAACCAAAGCATTATACTTCCTCTAGTGATACCGTCATCCGTTCAACAATGTTCTCAATAACATCATTCCCAAACACCAAAAAGTATGCATCCAAAGAAATATTAAATAAGGCTACACTATGGGGAACATTTGGGGTGCTAAAATTTCGAGATGCTTAAAGACAGAGAATTTCTCATTAAAATTTTGACTAAGCAATTCTGTTTTGGTTAATAGTCTCTTTGATGCCTTAATTGTAATTTATATGTTTCTGGTGCTGGAAGTGTAAGATTAATTTGAATGTAATACTGTTTTCATTTTCAAGATCCTAATAGTACCAAAAATACATTTACATCTTTGAATCCAATTGAAATTAGTAGTAAGAAATTGAAAAGACTAAGAAAGAGAGAAATTAACCTTAAGGGGGATGACGTTAAGGATAAAATAGCAGAGGGGATGGGCTTGGAGGCTTCTCTTGACGGTTTTTTGTACAAGAGGGCTGCATAGTATTGAAAGCCAAAGATTGAAAAAACCATAAAATTGGTTCGAAGCAATGAAAACCAGAGTAAAAAAAGGACCAGAGATTATAGTGTAGAGATCTTACCGGTGATTTCAATTGTAGAATTTGAGGGCAGCAGAGAATAAGAAGATAATCAGGTATGCTTCCATGAAATTGAAACAAAATATAAGTCATACATCACATGCAGAGCAAACCCATTGGTTTTCCTAACCAAGAAGAATGAAATTATGTTAGAATTTTGAACTCACCAGAAAATATCAAAATTGAACCATCGAAGAGGGGAATATCGAAGTGGATTTGGGAAGAGACTCATCGACATCCATGGGTTTTTATAGATGAACTTGGTGAGCAAAAAAGATAAATTTCCCGCTCACAATTTATTCACCGTTCTCAGAATCGCACAATCCTATCTTTCTCTGAATTGAAAAATTATATCTCTTAAGATAGAATTTCAACTCATCATTTGAGATCCTCAAATCCCCCCAATTAGCAGCTTCGTAATTTACCAAATACCGACTAAGTTTCCCAAACGAAGGAAAACTGATTTTCCGCTCACCAAATCCTGACTTCACGCCAAATGACCTGTTATTTTCCTGGAGCCAAAAGCACTCTTATGGTTTGGAGGATTGTTGATATTTCAAATTTGGTGAATATAGGTATTTGCGTGGGACCTTTTGCCTTTATTAATTATCAAATTTAAATGTATATTGTCCTTCGTTGTAAAAAAAAAAAAGGTAAGGCGCACCCTGAGCGGAAATTAGACTCACCCTTTAGGTGTATGAACATCTAGTGGTATTTACCAAAAAAAAAGGGCAAAATTCTTTGTCATTATCACCCTTTTCTTAAGATTATTACATTTTATAATTTTTTATTTTATTACAATGATATAGGGGAAGAAAATTGCTTTATACAGGATATCGACCTCGTCGATTGTGAGAGTAGAAATCGAGACCTCCCACATAACATGTGCAGAATAATACCACTAAATCGTAATACGTAGTGACATTTCATTTTATAATTTTAATATGTATTTTGATAATAATGATTTTGGTCTTCCAAAGGCAATTGAACATAAATAAGTCTTTGCACAATATTCTACTTCGGAATTAGTTAATTGGGTAAAATATTTTATTAGTCACTATGGTATAGCTAAAGAGCAATTTTGATATCCGTGGTTTCAAATTTGCAATTATAGTTACTGTAATTTTGTTCGCTAACAAAATAAGTCATATAACCAATTTCTATTAATGGCAGGGACAAACTAAGTCATATAACCAATTTTTTGACTTAGTTCGCTAACAAACTAAGTCATATAACCAATTTTTTGAGAAAGAAAGTAAAAAATACAACACAGGGCTACAAGGAGAAGTCCCTAAAACAACCACCACTAAACATATCTAAAGACCAGGCTTGGATCGCCTCAGGAGGCTCCGAGCGAGACCAACATTTTAGAAATTTTATCAATAAAACAGTTTTTGACAGAAGAAAAAAAAAATTGCATCGTACTCCCACCGCAGCCGAGCCGTCTCCTTGTCTTCACAGTCTTCATCTTTTCTTCAATCTCAACAATTCTTAGTCTCAAACCCACTGCAGATTAAATAGGAATTTGGACATAAATCAAAATTGAAGGTTTGAAAACCCAAAAAATGGAGAATTACACAGAGAGGTAGCTTTCAAGGTTCCACAATTGCCACAAATCACGTTTCGCACTGTGATTTTCTTTCTGGGTATTGTTCAAAGCCTCAGTCTTTACCTCTGAATCTATTAGCCCTCTTTTTATGGGTTTTTCTATTTAATATAACACGTGTGGGTTTGGTGGGTTGTGTTTACAAATGAGGTTTATTGTTCTTTCGTCTTCTCTGCTGCGACGGTGTAGAGGGGCAAATCCCTCTCTACTGCTTGTTCGGTACTTGTTGAAATGTTTTAGATGAAGCACACCATTAACCAATACGACATCGATTGTTGTACCAGGGTCTTCAATAACTTTAACCTCCAACATCGTACACTGGTGAACAAAATTAACCGCCATCCAATTACTCGCATAACAACTGCTAAACACCTTCACATATGACTGTAAACAAGGTGACCAAAATTGCAAAATTAAAATCACGGTGACCAGACTTCTTTTTGAGTTAAATCACAGTGATCATTTATGTATTTTACCTTAGTTAATTATAAGCAAGATTATTTACATTCGTTAATAAAATTTAGAAACTTTATTTCAGATCTTTCTATAGAAAATATAGAGGGGGTAGTGATAGACATGTCAATTTTTTTTGTACAAATTTCAATACTAATTCACATGTTCGGATCTATTGAGGGGCAAGGGGGTTAACCCCCTCAACATCTTGAATCCTCCATTAAAGCATGGATCTTAACCTCTCAAATATGGAGATCTTGTCCTTTAATAATTAACTCTTGCCTCTTAAGTATGATTGACTCCATCGAAGAAATAATTTTGATCCCTGCAAGCATTGAAAATTTTCCCTCTAAACCTCATCTCTTACTTTCTCCTTGTGATGGGCTTTTCTTCAACTTCTCTAGTTGCAGGCAGTGTGCACTACTTTATTCTTTTCTTCTGTTTTTATTTTATTTTTAATTTTTTAATTTTTATACCATGCCTAAATGTTACGACCTGTCCTCGAAAATAAAATTCAAATTAATGGATTAATTAAATGTCCAGTAAGTATTAAGTTGGACTAAGTTGGCATTGGGCCATTAAGGGAGACCCAACGTAGTTTAGGTCATCATTAGAAGTTGAAACTACAAAATGACCATTTTGCCCCTTATATTATTGAAGGGTCCTAGAGTCATTTTTCGATCGAGAACACTTTTCGAAGTTTTCCTTGTATTGTTACGTACATCTCAAACTCACGAGTGCGTGGACAGGAGGTACTCGAAAATCGGAGTTTGTAGGAGGAAGTTACGGGTATGAAACGATGAGGACGTATTGGTAATTTTAGAAAAGTATAAAATATAAATAAAAATTTTCTCTCTCCGCATGCCATTGGTCCATCTGCTCTCTCTCTTCTTTCAATCTCTCTCCTATCTCGAACCCACAAAACCCCCACCATCACTGCTGCCATACGACGGCATTAACCACCACCATTCGACTCCCCTCCCTATCACGATCACAATCATATAAACCATCGTTCCTAACAACCATTCTATGCGGTGAATCGAACGGTTGAAGGAAAAATGGGTTTTGTGACTTTCGAGGTTTTTTCCGGCCACCATAGGCGCTATGGTAGTGGAGACTACGGAGGACTGCACAAGATGAGAC
The DNA here is from genome assembly GCA_037349345.1 of Oemleria cerasiformis. Lineage (NCBI taxonomy): Eukaryota > Viridiplantae > Streptophyta > Magnoliopsida > Rosales > Rosaceae > Oemleria > Oemleria cerasiformis. The sequence continues at coordinate 9,667,114 of JAZGTL010000010.1, forward strand.
GAAGCTAGTAGGGACATTCGAGAACGAGCATCTCGAAGAGCGTGCAGGGTGGATATGGTCGGGTGAATTCTCCTCGATGTACTGTGAGTGGACCTCCTTCCCTAAACTCATATATATATATATATATATATATATATATATATATGTTTGTGAATGGGATGTGTTGATGAAATTGTATGTTTGAGTGGATGCTAGGAATCATTGGCCATGTCATGGTTTAGGTTAGGGTTCGACATTTGTTTGATTGCTTCACTTAAGGGTTGTGATCCCTACGTAATTAGTGTATTCGTTAGTAAGCATATATTGATAATGATAGTAGTAGAGCTCGATGGCCGATTTCGAGATACGTTTACATTATTGAGTCGCAAGTCACGGAGAAATATTGATACGAAACGACGAATACGACGATTTTGATAATCGAGAGAGAATAAAACATGTGTTAGTGTCGAGGTACTATTGCCGAGGATTATGTCGACCTAGGACATGTGTTAATGTCGAGGTTCTATTGCCGATGACTGTATAGTCTAGCACATGTGTCAGAGTTGATATGCTATAGTCGAGGGGTTGCCGACTTAGCACGTGTTTTGATGTATGGTATGCCCATTTGGTAGTCGCTAGTGTCGTACATGTCTGTAGGCCACAGACCAGTCCTCCACGTGATCGTTCACCTGCACTCGCTCTATACTTGTTAAATAGCACCTGTCTTGTCCCAGAGCTCTTATAAGGACATGTGGTGATGGTGCTTGCATCCAATTTGTCACGTGGTCGTGGTACGAGCAAAGACACCTATTCCTGTCACGTCAACGTGACTCGTGCGACTATAGTGCCATTGGGATACATTGTATGATGATAATCGAGGGACATGCCGGCTTATTTGATATGATGATAACCGATGGACATGCCAGCTTATATGATATAATGATAACCGAGAGATATGCCGACTTATATGATTGAGATATGATAGCCGAGGGATTTGCCGGTTTATTACATACGATGATTATAGTCACAAGAGGTGACCAGAGTTGATGTACTAGTGAGGGTACATTCGTTATCGAGGTTAATGGGTATGGCGTGGGCGGTGACTCGGATTGACGAGAGTATGGTTGGTATGTAAGAGTACGATGTTCAAGAGGATCGATACTGTTCTTAGAGAGAGGATGACATCGAGGTATTCCGAGGCACTTTATTTCGATTGCAGAATGTGTCATTTTCTAAGTTGAAGATTTACCGATAAGTGATAGTCAATGTAGTTATTACTATGTATACTTGCCTCGTATTTGATGTCAGCCCTGTGGGGTTATTAGAATATTATAATATTATGTTAATATTATGCATCGTTTGGCGTGTTATACTATTTTATATAGTATTTTACTGATGTTTTACTTGCTGAGGGGTTAGTATATGTTTTATAAACTATTTTTTACTGAAATACAATTAGGGTCCACTCACCTTTCTGTTTTGCGTCCATCATGTTTCAAAAGGAAGATGCGTGGATTCGAGGAGGAGATTCTTCAGAGACAGCTCTGGCCTCACCCTGCGAGGTGTAAAAAGGTTGAAATCGGTTTTAGCCTTTAGGGCTTCATCTATGATCATCAATTTTAATTAATATGCTCACAGTCTCCACTGTCGTAGTGGTTCTAAATTGGCTTTCGTCGCCGGGACTAAGCGTCTGGTGTCAACCAGCACCCGTGGTTGCCGATATCCAGGTGCATATTTGGGCCGGAGTGTAACACAAAACCTACGTTATTTTGAGAGATTATTTAAATTAAAAGATGCCTTTTACTCATTTCCCAATTCTAATGCCACCAAACTAATCGCCAATCTCACTCCACCAATCCCAATTATTACTGAATATTTAAATTTAAAATAAGTTTGTCAATTAGTGATATGACCTAGTGGTATTCCTCTCCACACGTTATGTGGGAGGTCTCGGGTTCGACTATCGTAAATGGCGAGGTCGATACCTAATGTATATATTGTTATCCCCCTTCCACAATATCATTGTAGTAAAAAAAAAATTTAAGTAAATTCAAAGATCAAATTATTTCTAAATTCTCAATATTTTGATTAATTGCTAAACATTTTGGTTTGATTAATTGTTAAAAAAAAATTTTTTGACTATGAATTTTTAATTAATTAGTGTGCCTACTTATTATTCATTTTGAATTATTTCTAATAGAATTTTTTATATAAGGATATTGGGGAGAGAGAAAATTTATACATATTGGGAATCGATCTTGTCCTTTACACGAGAATTAAAACCCTAAATCTCTCACTGCATAATGGAGTGGATATGAATATCATTATACTAATAGTTCTAGTTGTTATTTCAAATAGAGTTTAATATGCATTTTTTTTCCTGAATAGTAATTTTATTTGAATTAAAACCGAACAGAAACTCCAACATCCTCGGCGAGAAGGTTAAATAGCCAATCTAGTTCAACGCTTGACCAGACATGGCACCCTCCCAATAATTTCACATGAGCAGCCACAGTGTGAGCTGCCTTGTTACAACCCCGTGGGACAAAGCTAAATGACAAGAAACTAAAAGACCTACGAAGAACCCAAATATCATGTAGAATGTTCTCAACAGACACATCACAACCATTAGAGTCTAGCAACATCACCAGTTGCAAGAAGTCCGTCTCAACCACTACCTTCTGATGCCCAGCCTCTAAACAAGCCTCCAAACCTGCTCTTATTGCCAAAGCCTCTGCTTGAAAGGCAGAACTACATGGGAACCCACCACGACAACCTGCACCCTCAAAATCGCCAGACCACGATCTCAGAATCCAGCTATAGGAGCCCCTTTGCGTCGGCGTCTCCCATGCCCCATCACAATTGAGCTTGAGCAGACCCATCCTTGGTCACTGCTACTGCTGAAGCCCACGGCCAGCCGCTGCTTTGTCTACAGTAGGCACCTGATTGATTGGAGGCACTGCAGAAACCTTGGCATCTCTGAACTCAGCAATTTGTTGCTGCAATAGCCCAATGGTCACCTCTAGGGGCCGAACTACATCCTGGAAACACATCAAATTCCTAGCCTTCCAAATCCTCCAACACCCAAACACCAAGGTCTGTAAAACTACATCTACACCATCCACTATTTGAAACATATCACGCAATTTACCCCAGCAATCTCAAAAAGAAAGTCCCCTTAGACATGCAATATCCAACTGTAAAGGGCCACCAAACCAAATTTTTTTTGCAAACATACAGTTGAAGAACAAGTGAGATTCAGATTCATCTTCATCACCACACAAGGGGCATATATTTTCAACCTGTACTCTACGCCTTTTTAGATTATGACGTACCGCCAAAAAGCTTCGACAACATCGCCAAATAAATTGATTTATTTTAATAGGCACATCCAGCTTCCAGATACCCTTCCAAAAAGAATCATGAGCACCAGCCTTGCTAGATTTACCTCCTCCCTTCCTTGAGAGCTCACCATTCCTGCTCTTTTCAGAAGCTAAGATATATCCCGAATGAACATTATAAGAGCCAGATTTTGAGTAATGCCATACCATCTTGTCGTTGCAACCAAACTTGCTCAAAGGAATTGCTAATATTGCTCTTGCTTCCTCCGGCATAACTAAGCTATATGTTATTTCTGCCTGCCAAGTACAAAGTGAGGAATTCACGAAAGCATTGACACATGAGGGAACAGTTGAGCTGCCATACTTGATCCGAAATGGCCTACAAGTAGGCAGCCACGGGTCCAACAAAGTCCTAATATTCATTCCATCCCCAACCTTCCAACAGACCCCAGCCTTCAATAATCCCCGACCTTGGAAAATTCCCTTCCACCCCCATGAAGAACCGGCCTTGTCCTTAGCTTGTAAGAAGGATCCATCTGGGTAATATTTGGCTCTAAAAATCCTATCCAAAAGAGAAGATGGGTCCGTAATTAAACGTCACCCACTAGCATAGCAATGTTAAAGCTTCTCAAGTCATGAAAGCCAAGCCCACTCTTACATTTTGGCATCGTAACTTTGTCCCAAGACGCCCAATGAATGCCTCGTTCCATACTCTGCTTTCCCCACCAGTATCGAGCTAGGATTCTCTCCATATCCTTACAAACCCCCACTAGTATTTGGAAACAAGACATAGCATAGTTAGGCAGCGCAAGAGTGATAGCTTTCACCATGTCTTCCTTTCCAGCCATTGACAAAAATTGTTCAGACCATCCTTGCACTTTAGCCTTCACACGATTCCAAATATCCTCAAAAATAGCCCGCTTTGCAGCGCCAAAATCAACTTTTAAACCCAAATACTTCCCATATTCTTCTTTTCTCCTAACTCCGAGTGCTGCCACAATCTGATTTTGAAGCTGCATAGGACAATCTGCACTAAAAAGGACGGAACTCTTCTCAAGATTTACCATCTGCCCATAACTAACCTCATATAGGCGTAAAGCCTCCTTGATAGCAACAACATCCAACATTGTAGCCTTCGAGAATAGCACTGAATCATCCGCAAAAAATAGATGGGTCAAACTGAACGCTCCTGGTGCCACTAGAATACCATGCAAAGCCCCTACTTCCACCCTCCTTTTTAATATCGCGGAGAGACCTTCGACACATAGAACAAACAAAAATGGGGAGAGTGGGTCCCCTTGCCGGAGCCTTCGCGATGGATAGAAGACCTTGGCCGGTGCCCCATTCATTAAAACACTAAAGGAAGTCGAAGAAATGCACTCCATAATCCACTGACAGAAAACATTATTCAAAACCAGCTTCCTCATGACTGCCAACAAAAAATCCCATTCCACTCAGTCATAAGCTTTGGCCATATCCAGCTTAAGCATCATCTCCACCCCTTCCTTACCCCGCTTCTTACGAATGGTATTCAACACCTCATGCACAACCAACACATTATCTGTAATTTGTCTACCTGCTATGAATGCTGTTTGAGAATCACTAATCACATTCATCATCAGACGCTTCAACCGATTTGTAAGCACTTTTGAAATCACCTTGTAAAGAACATTACACAACGAAATTGGCAGAATCTATGTCATGTTAAGGGAGCTTGGGACTTTAGGGATTAAAACCAAATACGTAAAATTCACCTTTTTCCTAAGGTGCCTCGTCTCAAAGAAGGAAGTCACATCATAGATCACTTCATGCCCAATCACACCCCAATGCCACTGATAAAATCTTGCAGTGAACCCATCCGGACCTGAGGACTTCATTGGATTAATATGCATCACTGCTTGTCGAACTTCCTCAGGAAGTACTGGTCCTACCAAAAATTTATTATCCTCTGCCGTGACTCTTGGAGAAATCCAGTAAGTAACCTCACCCACAAGCGCCGACTGAGAGGATTCAAAATGTTTCTTAAAAAATCCCACGACATTGCCTCCAAGATCGTCCTCTTTATCCTCCATACTTCCCTCTCATCAAACAAACCCTTAATCTTATTGTGCCGCCTTCTCTTGACAGTCTTAGAGTGAAAAAACTTAGATTTTTATCCTCTTCATTTAACCATTGAACCTGGGACTGCAGCTTCCAATAAACTTCATTGTCAAGCACTGCTTGTCTCAAATCTGCTTCACGAGAACACACTCGCTGCCCATCATAATCAGCAGCTTGATAACAGTCATGTAATTGCTCTTTTAGCTTGTCAATTGCAACCTGAGCGTTCCCTATGCCCTTCTTCTTCCAAACCAAAAGGCCGTTACGAACCCATTTCAATTTTTCCGTCACCTAGTAACAAGGTGAGCCCAACAAATGTTTACTCCATTCCCTCTTAACCACCTCTTCACAATGGGATTCTTTATTCCATCGTGGATCATAGATAAACCTATGTCGACGTCTCCCAACACTAGGAAAAGTATCCACAGTAACATTGAGTGATCAGAGCCTGATAATAAAATGTGAGTGACCGTTGCATGCCAAAAATTTCTCACCCATGAATCCGTAGCTAAACCCATGTCCAACCTGGCTTGAACAAAACCAGTGTCCTTCTTATTGCGCCATGTAAAAGGATGTCCCGTGTACCCCAAGTCTAACAGATTCCCATCAGCCACAAAAGACCGAAACGTTTTCATACTAGTAACAAACCTTGTAATCCCACCATGCTTCTCACTAGCACAAAGAACATCGTTAAAATCCCCCAGTAATAAGCAAGACTCAGATTCCCGTCTCAATCTAGTACGAAAAAGGTCCCACTACCTAGCCCTTTTCCCATCATCAATGCTGGCATAAATATAGAACAATCTCCATTTACTCCTGCAATCCTCATCAGTTAGCAACACCTCAATAACAAATTATGCAGTTTTCATAAGCTCCACATGTCATGCAGTTTTCCAGAACACACAAAGGCCTCCACTAAGCCCTCTCGGCTCCATAGCTTGCATAAATTCCTTACCTAGTCTTCTTTGCAAATACCGAAACCTCATACTTTTGTTTTTCATCTCCAGTAGCACCACTATACGTGGTTGAATAAGCCTATTTTCTCCTACAAATCATGAATTGTCATGTCACCACCGATGCCCTAACAATTCCAGCAGAGACTCCTTATGGGACTACAGCTCCTAGGGAGAGGTGGAAACATTACCCCTCCGCTCAAGAGACCCATTAAGGGAGGTCCCGACCACCTGAGAAGACATACCAACAAACTCCACATGTCTACGCTTGGCCACTCTACTGCCAATGGTGTCACCCCATCGAAATCCTCCTTATCCCCTCCTTGACTGCTACCCTCCTGCTCAAACATAGTAATATTCCTAGGCTTCCTTCCACGTTTAAGGTGAGGCTGAACTGGATTCAGATTATTAATAATTGGTGCTAGATGAAACAGGTCAGAACTCTGAATCACAGAATCCTTCATCTCCACATTTTCCACGACAACCTCATCGCCAAACACATCACCCATTCCTTTCCCAACCTCAGCTCGCCCAACCTCCCTTCTTCCAACACTACTATGCTCCACCGCAGTAGCCTGACCGAATGTATCCTCTCTCTCTAATGCACGACCACTAGTATTCCCATTGATCACCCCCCTCTTCCCATCCTCCCTTCATCAAAAGCTGCAGCTAGATGCTGCCGTAGTCTCTCATCCTCCTCCCGTTCCCTCTGAATGTGAGCAGCAAGGCCAGACGCCACACCATCTCCATGTCTCACCCTACCTCTAACATTCACCCTACGACCATGCCTGACCACATTCCTTAGCACATTCCTACTCAGATCATAGGTGGCCTCCAAATTTTTAAAAGCCAACAAAAGCTCTATGTCCTCATCTCCAACTACACCTTGTTGCATGCCTCTGTCTTCCACACATTGCCTAGTCATGTGTCCAAGCAAACCACAAACCAAACAATACGTCAGAAGGAACTCATATTGGAATCCCACCCAAGTATCACCCACATCTGGGAATTCAACCTTCGCCCCTCTCATCAAAGGTTCACGAATATTGATCCTGATTCTGGAAAAACGACCAATGTAATCCCTCCCTCTCGACTTGTCCACCTCAAGAACTGATCCAAGTAGGCCCCCGATTTTCTCCACCGCCCTAACAGTCATGCATAGGGTTGGAAAATGATGCATCTGAACCCAAAAGTTGCACCAGTCTAACCTCATCGTTCTAAGGTTCCTAGATCTCGCACCTTCCTCCACAAGAACCAACGCTTCATCAAAGGACCACGGCTGCATATCCAAGACCCTTCTCAAATCACCCTGACAAGCAAATCTAGCTAGGAATCGCTTCTCACCGATTGAATTAATGATTACCCCTTCCATCCCCTTCCACAGTCCCCTAAACAAATAAACAAACGCATCTAGGTTCGCAAACCTGTGAGTGAGGACCTCTGCGATCACACATAACTGAAACCCTAGCGGAACATCATTGGCCTTATCCAGCTCAACACAAATCTATGTTCTCTTTAGTTCCGACAAGCGAAGGCCCGTCCCAAACCGCTGCCCCAAGTCATCCAAATCCATGTCGTACTCAAAACCTTGCCTTGTGCACCAAGCAGTTGGAAGGAAACCAAACAAACGTTGTCAGCCCCAAGTCACTTGCGTCTCCAAACTGAATCTGATGAGGACAAAAAGTAAACGAAGACAAAACATAAGCAAACAAAATAGTCCGCGCAAAATACCACCACACAACGCCGTCATAAGTAAAAAACTAGGTCCAAATCTAGTCTTGGATAGGAAACACTGCGTAACCTCCACCCTAGCAGACACAAACTTTCCTTACGAGAGACAGGTTCTAACTAATATGCATTTTGTTCAAATAACACAATTATTGAACGATATTATAAGAGTAAGTTTCCCTAATCTATATCAAACAATTCGAGTCTAATGTGGCCGTTTTCAAGTAGAATGTCACAATTCAAATAAAAAACCTAATATACATGCAGACCCCCATGACAAAATTTTATGAATCCGCCACTGCTAAATGATAATAGTTATATATTTCTACTAGTCTTTTTAAATTAAAATCGCATCATATATATATATATATATATATATATATATATATATATATATATATATATTTAAAAACTTTGTAAAAACTTGGTTCATATTTTTTTCCCAAGGTTTATTACTTAAAATGCACCAAGAACACGCCAGTCAGTCTCAAAATGCACCAAGAACAAAAATTTGACTCACTTTGCACTTGGAACAGTAGCAACGTCTAAAACGTTGCACCATTTAATAGACGCCGTTACAGACGCCGTTTAAAATGATTATGTGGCAGTCAAGTGACAATAATTAAAGGGCATTTTGGACAATTTCGATCGAAATAAATCAACCAAATTAATTGATGCACAATGCATCATCTTCTTCCTCATCCTCATCCAACGCCATAGACCAGCCAGGTTCAACAAAACAAACAGTAAACAAAGTAGTCAAAACTAAAGGAAGAGAATTTACAGGAACATACCCATCAATGAAGCTTCAAGCAAATGAGTCCTCCACAGAACCTTATCCATGGGTGACATAGTGCCAAGCTTCACACCTTTGTTCTGTATCTTAACAATGTTGATAAAGCTTGATATGAGAATCACATACATGGTTCCAGCAATGGTTTTTACAGTGGCTAGACCATTACCCATTTTCACCTGATCCAAACCCTTTATCACAAGCTCTCTCAAGGGCCCAATTTTTACCAGCAAAATAAATGCCATAACCCCCTCAGCAAAAAGAACCACAAACAACAGCTGAATCATCTATGCTTCTGCAAAACAATACCCACCTAGCTACAATAGCTATCACAAAAGCTCTGATTTTTGCTCAGATTTTAACTAAATTTTTTACCCAGCTTGCAAAACAATATCCACTTCTTGAAGATGGTCCGAGTTATCAGACGTCGGAGGCCCAATTCCAGTAAGCTGAAAAACGAGTGGGCCGCCAGGTCGGAGCGCCAAGACTTGCATTAAAGCGGGCCACTGCATAACTTGATTCATCAAGAAATCAATCACATGAACTCGACTTTTTCCTTGAAGGGCTTCGAGGATGGCTTGATTGACCAAGAAATGGGCGAATTTCAGGTAGGGGCAGGTCTCGAAGAAGTGCATCTGGAACAAATCAGAAAAGGTGGAGAATTTATGCATAACACCTGCCTGAGAAATAGTGAAGTAGCTGATCTTGGTGACCAGCACTTTGACCAGGATGAGGTTGTTTTGCTACATGGCTTCCACGCAGGTTGTTCAGTTATTATTTATACATCATTTTGATGTCATTTAGTGCCCTTTTTAATGTCTTTTGCTTAATTTTGTGCCAACCATAGTAGAATGTGGTGTCTTGTGATACATGTGTGGGCTTTAGAAAGATAGCATAATTATGAGAATACATGAAAAATAATGGCTCAAATCGGAGTTCAAATGAAGGAGATGTCCTCAATTCAATATCAGGTCCTGAGAAAGGCCCTGGCGCACCCTTGCGCCCTATTTAGGGCACATGATCAAGAACCTCGAATCAAGCCATGAGGGTCCTAAATCCATGTCTGAGGACCAGCAGATCAAGCCCCTGATGAGCCAAGGTGCATGCCAAGACGTGTCCCTGACATGTCTCTAGGATACTCCATCTGCGCCCTAATCCAAGACAAGCCCAAACGAGCCATGGCACGTCTTCAGAGCTCTCAGCCAAGTCCCAATCGTTTTGCTTTCCTAATTTACTTGTATAACTTTTTGGTTTGAGAAAGTGTTGACAATCTTTTGTCTTGGTATTGGTGGTGTGATTTTTTTTCAAAATCTGGTCTCTTGGTCAAATCGAGGTACATTAATTGCTTGCTTTGACTCACCTAACGGCTACTTCTAGCATTTACTATTTGGTCGTTACTTTCATCCAATCTGCTGTCTATCTCTGTGCTATTTAGCTTGTTGCATGTTTGAGCTCTCAGTCTTGTTCATCTATCCTTCCACATCATTTTTTTTTCTCTCTTCTCACCATCTCGGTTGCTTATTTTCTTCTCTGATCATCATGTCTTCCTCTTTGTCTCTCACCCAACGCCCCATTGTGTCTGAACGAAATTTTGTCTTTGAAGATTGTATTCTTCGTGATGGTCTTCAATTGTTGGACATCGTTGATCAGTATGAGCTTCATGATCTTATGTCTTCACAACATTCATATAATTTTTCCTTAGTTCACGAGTTCTATGATAACATTCCTTCTAAGACTCATTCTTGTGGTTCTTGAGTTGTGGTTCGTGGAATTGCTATTCCCTTCACCGTTGACTCGATCAGTGTTATTCTTGGCTTAAATCCTATTTGTTCTTCCGATGAAATGGTTGAATTTTTTACACAACAGATGACTTTTGTCACTTTTGATGTTTACAAATCTGTGGCTTATTTTGATCCCACAATGCCTCTTGGCACTGGTTAGAAGCCTAGCAAAGCTTATCTCTCTAATGTTCATCGTGCGCTTTGGACTCTGCTTTGCCATAATATCCTTCCAACTGCCATAAATGCTAATCCGACTCAGTTAGCTTGCCGGGTGGCTATTGATATGCCCCATGGTTTGTCGGTTCCCCTTGCTTATGATGAATCATGTTCTCTCTAAGCCTGTTCGTGGTTCCCTTGGGTTACCTTGCCTTCTCACCCGTCTTTGCTCTCACTTTGGTGTTCCCTCGCGCTCCAGTGATGTGATTGTACTTGCTATTGAGCCGTTTACCAGTCGATCCATGGGTCTAAGCTCTAAGCTTAGTGCTTCTACTAATATTTCTTCCTCTTCTTCCTTTATGTCGGGTCATGTTGCTGTTGATCAGCATGTACAGGAACATCGTCGCATGGCAAGTGTGCCTACAAAGGCCCGCAACCATATTGGAGAGGTTACTGCTGCTGCAACTCAGAGTTTTGTTTGTGGACGTGGATGTGGCCGTGGTGCTCGATGAAGGGGGAGCTCCTCTTAGAGTCCTATTTTGGTCCTTTGGCTTTCCTCGACAAGGGGAGATCTTCTTTCATGTGTTTATGTTTATGGGACTTGAATGCTTGTTTATGTTTTTGTCTTTAAATTGTTTATGTTTCGTTCTTTAAAATTATGGACTTTGACATTTGAGATGATTCTGTTAGTTCTATTATTTTCCATGGTATGCTTGATTGAGCTTTCTTGATATCATACTCTGTTGTTAGTATTTCTCACTGCAGGTGAGGATTTTGTGTACTTGTAAATGGGAAAAGTGAGGTTAGTTCTAGGTTTGAGTGAATGGGTTTGACGAGGCAAAACCAAAGGGGGAGATTGTTAGTTCTTGTTTTAGGAATGTTTAATGTAATTGGCTTTGCTTCTCCATATGTAATTTGTTTCATGCTCAAACAGTAAAACTTAGTCTTTGTTTCTCTGTTAATATATATTGAAGATGAAGTTTCAAGAGAATGCAGTGCAGTACATAACTAGTCACAGTACAATTATTATTTTTACTGTTTCAGATTTTACTGAGTCTGTTGTGTCAAGGGTAGTTTTGTCTTTTTGGTAATAAAATGTTATTGTTGTTGTGCGTTTTGAGTTCAGCTGTTGAGGAATTTTTCCTCATCTCTTCTGCGAAAACGAGTTGGTGATTATTCTGGAAAATCGGATCTTTGAGGCTCTAAGATTTTGGCGATGGTTGAAAAATTAGAGACTCGATGATCCTGAATTTTTGATAAAATACTTTTTGATTTCATTGTTGTAATCGAAATTGCTGAGTAAAAACGGTTTTATGAAGCTGGGTTTCTTTTAGTAAAGTTTTATCAAAACTTTGATGTGAATTTTCCAAAATCGTTTTTGAAATCTGATTCTTTGAATCTTTTCAAATCCTTGCTTCTTTCTGGGTTCATCAAGAACTATGTTTTGATGAGCTCATATTGATTGTGTTATTTAAAAGTTCTATCAATCGATCTTTTGTGTGTCCGATTGTGGATGATTGTCATGAGGATGGATGAGCTGTTGTAATCAAGATTGCAAAGGAGCATAGATGGTTTGGATAAAATCATGGTTGCATGAGGTATGGCTGCATCTTTAGTTCTAGGCTAGAAGATGTGAGCAAGATATACCTTGTAATGAACGTTTTGATTTTATTCGATTGCCTGGTCAACTGAGAGACCCCTAGTTTTCACCTTGAGGAAGGTTTCTGGGTATCAAGCTCTGTGTGTTATAATGATTTGATTTGATTTATTATCAATGTTATTGATTGTTGAGTATTCTTGATTACACACACCATCACTTAGAAATAGGACAAGGCTGCCTACATTGACGGAGCCTCTGAGTGCTTAGGTTGTCACTGTGTGATTGTTGATTCTTGCAGGGCACATGTGATTGATAAGTGTGTATGTGAATATGAGATGAATTGATTGCTAGATTATGTTTGGAATGTTAGTTTTGATTCAGTGACTAGTCAAGTGGATTTAGAGATAAAATTGGTATCCAACTTTCAATTGCTATGCATGATGAATAATTATGATTACTGCTTAAACTATCATTTTTTTTATGTTTATGAGATTAGCTACCTTGTTTGCATAAATTATTGATGGAATTGCTTAAGTGACCGTCATTGTCAAGACCCGTCCCGAATTTCCCCTCAAAACTCGGGAAGAACCCTGATCCCGTCTGACAACCTAAGGAAAAGGTTCCCAAAATACCCTTCAATCCTTACAAATATAATATAATTTTACTTTCACCTGTCAGACAAGGGATTCAAAGCACTCAACAATTCCAACAATAATTGACCATCCAAACAAAATATAATATCAGAGCATCTAGGTAGGATAAATGGTACAATTTAGATATCCTACTCAAGTTTAACTACACTCGCAGCCGAAAAACTAATGCCTCCGCCTCGTAAGAAATGTCCACATCAACTCGACAGCCTAGAGGGGTTTTAAACACAAAAATTGTGAGTGGACAAAAATAATCATTTAAAAATCATTTTCCAAGGAAATCTTACCTTTTCCCCATCCACGAATAAAACCATGCATGCTTCAAATAAAACAATTCATGATATAAAAACATCATCTGAAAATCACCGGAATTCCATTTCTCTTTAAAACCACTTAATTGGACCCACACAAAATTCGTATCATGAAAACATATCGTGGTCCACAGTTTGGTTTGCAAATCAACCTCAAAAAGAGTTTAAAATCATTTATTCCGATCTAGACACATCAAATATCAAATCCAATATTCCCGACATAACCACTAGCCACCAGGGTATCCCTTGAGGTGTGCTAGGCCTGTACTACCTTCACCTTTTATATTGGAGGTTCACCGGGTTCACCGCCAACAACGGGTCCTAGCCCCAGATCCTGGTCCTCCTCAAATTGGTGTTTATACTGGGGGTTCATCACCAACAGCGGATCCTGGCTCTCCTTAAACCGATGTTTATCTTGGAGGTTCACCGGGTTCACTGCCAACAGCGGATCCTGGCCCCCCTCAAATATGGTCAAAACCGATAAACTCATTCATACGGGTTGAAACCCAAATCATGGACTCAATAATTACCACGTCAAAACAACATCAAAATCGAGTCCAAAACCATCATATTTCTCAAAACGCACTTTAATTGAAATATTGGAAAACATTTGTCCAGCAATCATTTCTAAATTCCGGAAATTCAATGCAACAATACATAACAATATGTAAACAAAGATACATTGATGCATGCATTATAGTTTATAAACCAAAAGTCCACTCACCAACTGTCCAAGCAAGCTCAATCTCATCTTGTTCGTTCCTCCGAGGTTCCCGAAAAAATATCGCCGGTCAATAACAACAATCGGGATTACCGGCTAGTAATAAGACTCTTATATAACAACTCCCTAAACTCCGGGAGGTCTACCTATGTTGTTCTAGAAAATTCAGCAACTTCGAACGCCCAAAACTACCTCTAAACGACATCCGATCAACCTGAAACTTGTACCAACAGATCCGAAACGTCGAACACTAGTCAACACGCGTCGCCGTGACCTCAGACTTGGCCCCATGCGTCGCCACGCGCCACCGGAAGGTTGAGACACGGGCCCACGTGCCGCCACGCGCTGGCCACGTGCCGTCACGCGCTGGCCACGCACCGTCACGCGCTGGCCACGCGCTGCTACAGTGACTTACACGCCTGGACCGGTCCAACCCGACCCAACTCGGCCTGACCTGATCCAATTCAACCTGACCAGTTCACTCAACTCGATCGATTCACTCGACCTGACCGATTCACTCAACCCGATCGGTTCACTCGACCCTACCCGATCCAACCCGACCCGACCTAATCTGACTCGACTCGATTGGTCGCCGGTAACTCATCGAAAAAGACACCGGACTGCGGTACCGTCACCGGAGTCTAGCAGGAGAAGATGACCGGATCGCCGTCACCGTCGCCGTCTGGTTTGCTGGAATCCCCCATTTCCGGCCGAATTCCAAGCTTTTCTAACTTCTTCAAAACTCAACCATTTTTCACAAATTTTATTTCTAAATCTATCTACTCAAACCCAGGAATCCAAATATGACCTCAAAACATCAAACCCATACATGTTTTAGCCGAAAAATTGATCTGAAGGTTCGAATCTTCCTATACTCGATTCGGCTTCCCCCGTAGTCCTCTCCTTCGATGGTTGGTACGGTTGTGCTCATGGGAAGGAGTAGAATCCGATTAGTGGAACAAAAATGGAAGTTTAAGCCTTGAATCCAAGTTGACTTTTATGGGTTTTGGGTGTTTTTATGTCTCACGGGTTCGATGGTTTGTGTTGTTCAGAGAGGATGAAATGAAGTGATAATGAATTGATGAAATGAAGATGAAAATGAAGATGTAATAATAGTTTGGGTTAAAACAAATATCTAATCCCAAACCAAAATTACCAAAATGCCTTTGAATAATCTAGACCCGTAACTTCCGTATACGAACTCCATTTTCCGCGTGTATCCTGCCTACAAACTCGTGAGTTCGAGACCTACGCAATGGTAGCCGAAACACCTCCTAATATGTTTCGAGACAAAAATTGAGTTCCACGCCCTTACCCGACCAAGGGTAAGATCGTCCATTTACAAAATAATTTACAAAAATTGATAATTACATTTTTCCGGGTCGTTACAATCCATCCCCCTTAAGAAATTTCGTCCTCGAAATTCATTTCTATCATTGGAACAAATGAGGATATTGTGCCTGCATTTAACTAGAGGAATATTCTTTCTGCACAGTACATTCTCCTTCCAATCCAGAATTTGCACTGGTTGCTCCTTAAAGGTCCAATCGTCTTTTAGCTCAAGTGGTTGCTCTTCCAACATATGAGACTCATCAAATAAATATTTTCAGAGCAAAGATACATGGAAGACATCATGAACTCTGGATAATTCCGAGGGTAAAGCAAGTCTATATGCCACTGCTCCTATCCTCTCCACAATCTCATACGGCCCAATGTAGCGAGGACTCATTTTTCCTTGTCTACCAAAACGTACTACTCCCTTCCAGGGAGATAATTTCAAGAACACCCAATCACCTACCTCAAACTCAAGGTCTCTGGTTCGGCGGTCTGCATAGCTCTTCTGGCGATCCTTGGTTGTCTTCAACCTTTCTCAGATGATTCTTATCTTTTCCTCAGTCGTATCCACCAACTCTGGTGTTAACAGTCTCCTTTCACCCACTTCATTCCAGCACAACGGTGTCCTGCACTGCCTCCCATACAGTGCCTCCAAAGGAGACATCCCAATACTCAACTGATAACTGTTATTGTAGGCAAATTCCATCAGAGCCAGGTGTGAATCCCAGTTCCCTTTAAACTGCAGTACACAAGCTCTCATCATATCCTCCAAAACATGGATTGTCCTCTCAGACTGACCATCCGTGTGAGGATGAAAAGCTGTACTGAAATGCAATGTAGTGCCAAAAGCCTTCTGCAAACTGCGCCAAAATCTGGAGGTAAACCTCGGATCCCTGTCCGAAACAATTGACTCTGGAGTCCCATGTAACCGTATGATCTCATCCATGAACAATTTGGCATACTTGCTCATCCGAAAATCTTCCTGCACTAGCAAGAAATGTGCCGACTTCGTGAGTCTATCAACAATTACCCTATTCCATCATATCCATTATGTGTCCTTGGGAGTTTATACACAAAGTCCATCGTAATGTGATCCAACTTCCATTCCGAGATAGGTAATGGTTGCAGTGTCCCATAGGGTTTCTGCCTCTCCGCTTTCACTTGCTGACATGTCAGGCATCTACTCACAAACTCAGCAATTTCTCTTTTCATCCCACTCCACCAATAGTGTTCCCTTAGGGTATGATAAATCTTGGTACCTCCTGGATGCATAGCGTAAGCCAAACTATGAGCCTCATCTAGAATTTCGCTCTTTAGCGCTAGCTCATTCGGTACGCACAACCGTCCATCCTTAACCAAGGCTCCATCAATCCTAAGCACATAATCCAGCTTGTTTCCAGTCTCCAACTCCATCCTGATAATGCACAATGTAGGATCTTGGAGTTGAGCCTCAATAATCCGATCAATCAGAACATGCCTCACATGGAAACTAGCCAACAAAGCCCATTGGCTATCCATGTCTAACACAATCCCCGCTCTCCGGAACTCTACCAGCAACGGTAGGTAGACTATATGCAAATGGACCAAAGAACCCATGGACTTCCTGCTTAAGGCATCGACCACAACATTGGCTTTCCCTGGATGGTACTCAATAGTACAATCATAATCTTTTATTAACTCAAGCCACCTTCTCTGCCTCAGATTCAGGTCCTTCTGAGTGAATAAGTATTTTAAACTTTGATGGTCGGTGAAGATCTGAGACGTCTCCCCGTATAAATAATGTCGCCAGATTTTCATGTGTGGGGTAATTCAGCTCATGGGGTTTAAGTTGCCTAGAATCATACGCTATCACTTTCCCATGCTGCATCAGCACACAGCCTATACCCCGCAATGATGCATCACTATATACCTCGAATCCCCCGTTACCATCCGGAAGGGTTAATACTGGAGCAGAAGTCAACCTCCTTTTTAGCTCCTGAAAGTTCTGCTCACAATCAACATCCCAGTCAAACTTGACTCCTTTCCTAGTCAACCGAGTCAACGGGCCTGCTATCGTAGAAAATCCTTCTACGAACCGTCGATAATATCCCGCTAAGCCCAGAAAACTTCTCACCTCTGTCACTGTCCTCGGTTGCTCCCAGTTTGCCACTGCCTCAACTTTTTGGGAATCCACGCTGATACCTTCAGCCGAAATCACATGAACTAAGAATCCCACCTCGGTCAACCAAAACTGATATTTACTGAACTTGGCAAACAATTGCTTTTTCCTAAGCATATTCAGCACCAACCTTAAGTGCTTCTCATGTGCCTTGACACTCCTTGAATACACCAAGATATCGTCGATGAACACAATTACAAATCGATCCAAATACTTTCGGAATACTCTGTTCATCAAGTCCATAAACAATGCTGGGGCATTAGTCAACCCGAAGGGCATCACCAGGAACTCATAATGACCATAACGAGTCCTTAAAGCTGTTTTCTGAACATCCCCTTCCCTTATCCTCAACTGATGGTACCCGGATCGAAGGTCAATTTTTGAAAAATATTTTGCCCCCTTCAGTTGATCAAATAAATCGTCAATCCTTGGCAGAGGATACTTATTCCGCACCGTCACTCTATTTAATTGCCGGTAGTCGATACACAATCTCAGGCCACCATCATTTTTCCTCACAAATAATACCGGCGCACCCCATGGTGAAAGACTTGGGCGAATAAATCCCATATTCACCAAGTCTTGCAACTGAGTCTTCAACTCTCGCAATTATGCCGGTGTCATTTTGTACGGTGCCTGTGAACTCACTCCCGGTGAGGTGGCAATCCTGGAAGATCCTCTGGAAACACATCAGAGAACTCACTCACCACAGGAATTTCCTCTACTCTCATCGGACTACCACGAGTATCAAACACATGAGCCAAGTACCCCTCACAACCTTTTCTCAACAATTTCTCAGCGGTCAACGCCGATATTACTCCAACGGGTAGTACCCTACGATCTCCCCGAAACGTAAGTTTCGGCAAACCTAGACCCCGGAAAACAACTATCTTGTCATAACAATCTATAAAGGCATGGTGAATGGTCAACCAATCCATCCCCAGAATCACATCAAACTCAAAAATATCTAAGGGGATTAAATCTGCCTCCAACCGATGGCCTTCAACCATCACCGGACAACTGCGAATCACGAGGTTCGCCACTAACATATCTCTGGTAGGAGTACTAATACCCATGTCCCAACCAATCAGGGACAATTCTCTATCAGCAAACAGTGTAAAACCCTGAGAAATAAAAGAATGAGTCACCCTGGGATCTATCAAAATATAAGCATCACGGTTAAAAATAGATAACATACCCGTGACCACCTCTGGTGCTGCTTGGGCCTCCTGTTGCGTCATATTAAAAACTTGAGATGGTGTACCCGAAGATCGACCACGAACCCCATATCTGCCTCTAGCCCTGCTGGTCCGACTAGCTCCACCAGCCCTACTGAATTGGGTCTGACTCCCAACTGCAGTACCAGACATCTGTCCTGCCCTCTGGCTAGGCTCAGTAGCATCACGACCCAAGGAACTACTGCCTGGATGACGATGTGGATAGAATCTCTGGATGTGACTAGTCTCCCCACAAAAATAACAACTGGGGCCACCAAATCTGCCACCCTGTCTTCCGGTTGACTGCACTGAGGCACCGCTAGACTGAGCAGTTAATTGATGTGCCTGGCCAGCTCCGCCACTGCCTGACCCGGATCTCGCATTCCCAGAAGATCCAGAACTATGACTGCCTCTCTTGGATGGTCCCTGATTAGAGGTTCCAACAGTCCAGTGATCCCGACGTCGCTTGGAACCACTGTACTGTTGCAGGACTGGCAAACCCAAACTCAACTCTACTCGGGCTGCAACATCAGACAAAGTCCTCAAGGAAGTGTGAGCCATAGACGTAACTGCTGGCTGAATCTCACCCCTCAGTCCACCTTAAAATCTGTGGCACTTGTCCCTCTCGGTCACCACCAAAGTCGGTGCAAAGCGACTCAGCGCTATAAATCTCTGCTCGTACTGGGCCACAGTCATGTCTCCTTGCTGTAAATGCAAGAACTCGGCCTCCTTAACATTCCGATGTGAGCGAGGGTAAAATTACTCAAGGAAGCGCTCCCGAAAAGCCTCCCAAGTAAGTGTATGGACACCCCAGCCTGACACCTCCAAAGAGTGCCACCAGTGGTAAGCAGAACCACCTAGCAAAAATGTGGCCAACAACACCCTGTCCCCTAGAGGACATCTCATTATCAAGAACACCCGCTCCATGCGAGTAATCCACTCCTCGGCATCAACCGGGCTAGAATCGCCCATAAATATCGTCGCCCCCAATCTCTTGGCTCTCTCAATATCAGAAACCTCATTAGAAGCCCTATCCTAGAGTACAGAAGCTAAAGTCTGACCTAGCTGTTCCAGTGTCAACCTCAAATCAGGCTCCACTGCGGGTTCATGGGCATCTCCACTATTCCCAGATCGTTGACGGGACTCGCGTCTCGTAGGCATTACGCTGAAAAGAAGCTATAACTCATTAATACCAAAATTTCACTTGTACACTAGCTGTACGGTCTACAGGAATTTAACCTAGTGCTCTTATACCAATTGTCAGGACACGCGCCGAATTTCACCTCGAAACCCGGGAAGAACCCTGATCCCATCTGACAACTAAGGAAAAGGTTCCCAAAATACCATTCAATCCTTACAAATATAATATAATTTTACTTTCACCTGTCAGACAAGGGATTCAAAGCACTCAACAATTCCAACAATAATTGACCATCCAAACAAAATATAATATCAGAGCGTCTAGGTAGGATAAATGGTACAATTTAGATATCCTACTCCAGTTTAACTACACTCACAGTCGAAAAACTAATGCCTCCGCCTCGTAAGAAATGTCCGCGTCAACTCGACAACCTAGAGGGGTTTTAAACACAAAAGTTGTGAGTGGACAAAAATAATCATTTAAAAATCATTTTCCGAGGAAATCTTACATTTTCCCCCTCCACGAATAAAACCATGCATGCATCAAATAAAACAGTTCATGATATGAAAACATCATCTGAAAATCACCGGAATTCCATTTCTCTTTAAAACCACTTAATTGGACCCACACAAAATCCGTATCATGAAAACATATCGTGGTCCACAGTTTGGTTTGCAAATCAACCTCAAAAAGAGTTTAAAATCATTTATTCCGATCTACACACATCAAATATCAAATCCAATATTCCCGACATAACTACTAGCCACCAGGGTATCCCTTGAGGTGTGCTAGGCATGTACTACCTTCACCTTTTATATTGGAGGTTCACCGGGTTCACCGCCAACAACGGATCCTAGCCCTAGATCCTGGTCCTCCTCAAATTGGTGTTTATATTGGGGGTTCACCGCCAACAGCGGATCCTGGCCCCCCTCAAATATGGCCAAAACCGATAAACTCATTCATACGGGTTGAAACCCAAATCATGGACTCAATAATTACCACGTCAAAACAATATCAAAATCGAGTCCAAAAACCATCACATTTCTCAAAACGCACTTTAATTGAAATATTGGAAAACATGTGTCCAACAATCATTTCTAAATTCCGGAAATTCAATGCAACAATAAATAACAGTATGTAAACAAAGATACATTGATGCATGCATTACAGTTTATAAACCAAAAGTTCACTCACCAACTGTCCAAGCAAGCTCAATCCCATCATGTTCGTTCCTCCGAGGTTCCCAGAACAATATCGGCTGTCAATAACAACAATTGGGATTATCGGCTAGTATTAAGACTCTTATATAACAACTCCCTAAACCCCGGGAGGTCTACCTATGATGTTCTAGAAAACGCAGCAACTTTGGATGCCCAAAACTACCTCTAAACGACATCCGATCAACCCGAAACCTGTACCAACTGATCCGGAATGTCAAAAACTAGTCAACACGCATCGCCATGACCTCAGAACACGCGCCACCGGAAGGTTAGAACACGCGCGTCGCGCACCGGCCATGCGCTGCTACAGTGACTCACGTGCCTGGACCGGTCCAATCCGACCCAACTCGGCCTGACCCGGTCCAACTCAACCTGATCGGTTCACTCAACTCGACCGATTCACTCGACCCGATCGGTTCATTCGACCCGATCGGTTTACTCGACTAGACCCGATCTAACCTGACCCGACCCGGTCTGACTAGACCCGACTGGTCGCCGACAACTCACCGAAAAAGACGACTGGATCACCGTGCCTTCACCGGAGTATGGCCGGAGAAGATGACCGGACCGCCGTCGCCGCCGCCGTCTGGTTCGCCGGAATCCCCCATTTCCGACCGAATTCCAAGCTTTTCTAACTTCTTCAAAACTCAACCATTTTTCACAAATTTTATGTCTAAATATATCTACTCAAACCCAGGAATCCAAATATGACCTCAAAACATCAAACACGTACCTGTTTTAGCTGGAAAAATCGATCTGAAGGTTTGAATCTTCCTATACTCGGTTTGGCTTCCCCCGTAGTCCTCTCATTCGATGGTTGGTACGGTTGTGCTCGTGGGAAAGAGTAGAATCCGATTATTGGAACAAAAATGGAAGTTTAAGCCTTGAATCCAAGTTGACTTTTATGGGTTTTTGGTGTTTTTGTGTCTCACGGGTTCGATGGTTTGTGTTGTTCAGAGAGGATGAAATGAAGTGATAATGAATTGATGAAATGAAGATGAAAATGAAGATGTAATAATAGTTTGGGTTAAAACAAATATCTACTCCAAAGCCAAAATTACCAAAATGCCCTTGGACAATCTAGACCCGTAACTTCCGTACATGAACTCCGTTTTCCGCGTGCCGCCTGTCTACGAACTCTTGAGTTCGAGACCTACCCAACGGTAGCCGAAACACCTCCTAATATGTTTCGAAACAAAACTTGAGTTCCACACCCTTAACCGACCAAGGGTAAAATTGTCCTTTTACAAAATAATTTACAAAAATTGATAATTACATTTTTTCTGGTCGTTACAGTCATATCATCATGTAATTCACTAGCATCAAGAGGTTGAGGTTAAGAAACAATCTTGTAATCGGAATTCATGACAACCTAGGATTGCATGCCACTTTTCTAGGCTAGTGTAGTGTCATTAAATTCTCTTAGTACTTCATTCATCATCTTAACTGGTAGGTGATAGACGTTCTAGGCATATGCCCTGTTTAAGACATGCTAAGTAAGAGGGAAAAATATATGTTTAGTGTACCAATGCCAGGACCTAGGCATGGGCACCTAATTCAGAGGTTGCATAGTAATTAGGTCAAGAAAATCTAGTTAAGAGCTATAATTGGTTAGGGTGGATAGTGAGCCTTAATTCGACTTAGTTAATTCATTCAATCTTCATCTTTAATTCTGTTTTTGTTATCTCTTGCATTTCTATTTTTTGTCTTTAATTTTGGAATCCAATTCATCAACACCCCCTCTTGTCGTGTGTCTTGTTTGTGTGTTTGTTAGAGTCTTTTGTATTTCCTTGCGTCATAAGTTAGTGTCTTAAGTTGTGTCTAGGTGTCTTTCATATCTAGATAGTGTGATTCTTAGTTTAGTTGTTTATTGCGTTCTTTTATAGTTTTGTTGAGTCTTAACTGAGTTAATTAAGTCTAACTTGAATTGGACATAATGTTGATACATAGTTTTTGTGGGATCGACCATTGGTCTGTTGCTATACCATCTTCTGATTTGTACACTTGCAAGGTTTTAACTGTTAAGAATAGATTGCATTATTTTGTCTTCTATTTTTACCAGCAATTTTTTGGTGCCGTTGCCGGTGACTTGTCCCTCAATGGTGACCATTGCTTTAGGTTACTAATTCAAGTTTGTTACTCTTTCAAGGTCTATGTCCAACTCGTTCTCTGCTGAACCGCTTGCATACATCAAACGGAAATTGGAGCTGCATTCTCACCAACCTTCCTCTTCCTACAAAGCTCAAAGGATCACCTTCCATTGTCTGCCAACTTGACCATAATTCCCATCTCCACATGCATCCCTGCCATCATCACCTCTAATGGATGAGGAACGTGTCCTTGCCAACCCTGCACCACGGCTTCTGAAGGAGTATGCTACTCCTCATGTCTCTGAGGATCAGTTTCCTATTTTTTTTTCACCATCTACTGTGGAAAACTTTGAGTTGAATTCAGGAACAATTCATATGCTCCCAAAATTTCATGGACTTTCAAGAGAGAGCCAAGGCATGGTTTTACTCCTTGGCCCCTTCATCTATCACATCCTGGAGAGACTTGTCTTCTAAGTTTCTCACCTAGTACTATCCCGTGGCCAAGACAAACAAACTGAAAAGTGAGATTATGGACCCACGACAAGCAGAGAATGAATCCTTTTATCAATTATGGGAGAGGTTTAACCAACTTATTCTGTCATGTCCTCACCATAACATCGATGACTGCCACCTCATGTTGTATTTCTATGGGGGACTGAAAAACAGTGACAGAGTAATGGTGAACTCCCAATCTAAGGGTGTCCTAGAGAGCACAGTCGAGGAGGCTAGTGTAGCGTTTGAAAGTATTGCTCAACGGGAGAAGCAATTCAGTTATAGGGGACATCAACCCAAAACTCTTGGAGGAGTAAGCAGGGACAAGGATGATGCCATTGCCCAACTCACAGCAATGGTGAAGCAGTTGTATAATGAAAAAGCGAAGGGTGTCCATGTGTGTGATGTATGTTTTGTTCAGGGGCACAACTCTCAAGAGTGCCTAATGGTTGAAGAAGCCAACATGGTGGGAGGCTTCAATGGAAACGCATGGCCTAGGAATGATCCCTATTCCAATACATACAACCTGGGGTGGAGGAACCATCCTAACTTTCGATGGGGAACCAATCAAAACATTCAGAATCCGCCACTTGGATTCCACAATCAAGCCGTGGCTCCCCCAGCCCCAAACCATGCACCGCTGCAGCCCCATGCCCCTCACACTCAAGGGACTAAACCATGGGCAGATACAATGCTCAAAACCCAAACATGATCCAAACCTTGACTCAGCAAATCATGGCTTATCAACAGTAAACCACAGCTCATCAACAGAAGACTGACAAGGCCATTGCCAACTTGGACTGTCAGATGGGCCAGCTTGCAACCCAACTAAGTCAGAGAGAAAAAGGCAGTTACGAAGCCAAGTAATGGTCAACCCTAGGGGATTCTAGAACCCCACGGCCAATGATATGACACTGAGGAGTGGCACTAAGCTCCAAGGCCTACAATATGTCCCCTATATAGTTGAGAGTGACATATCAGATGACGAACAAGGCTATGTTGAACCTTTGCTGCAAGGCATGTCAAAAATTGCACTGCATGTTAGCCAGAGGCCCAGCCAGCGGGACAGCACCGTGACGCTTCCACATGAGCAAATTATGGCGCAAAATGAGCCCTTGGACTTACCGTTTTAGGACCCGGTTCCTCAGCCGCACTCAAGCAACACCTCGTCTAGTCCAGCCTGGACACGGCCATTGCAATCGCATGACACGATGCGCCAAGGTGCATGACACATCCTGGGACATGTCCCAGCCAAGCCACAGTCAACCACTACAGGGCACCAGGACGCGCTTGGCATGCCAGTTCAGGACCCGATAGGTCCTCAGCACCTTAAAACGAGGACACCGCCCATGTCTCAGGACAAGGGCCCGATTTTGGACCAACCTAAACTTTCTAACTCTGTCACTCCTAATTCAACTAAGAAAGTTCATTTTGATTCCAATGATGAGGTTGTAATACCTCTTCCTCACAGGTTTCAGAATAAAAAGAATGAGGAATTTGAAGAAGCCATCATTAGCATGCTGCAAAAATTGCAAACCACTTTGCCATTACACAAGTTGGTCAAGCACATGCCAATCATTTCCAAGCTTATCAAGGACTTGGTAGCTGGGAAACGGGGTTTTAACTCAAATGACATCATAGATATTCCCAAGGCTTGCTCTGTTGCCCTATTGTGCAGGCCCCTCAAAATCAATGACCTTGGTCCTCCAACACTTCCATGTGTCATCAATTCCAAAAGGTTTGATCATTGCTTATGTGACACAGGTGCATCGATGAGTATAATGCCTATTCATATCTATAAATCACTCAATTTACGAGAACTGAAACCCACTCACCTTTGTGTTAGATTAGCTAATGCTTCTGTTACTAATCTAATGGAAGTTCTTTAGGATGTACTTGTACAAATAGGGGACACTTGCATCCCAACAGATTTTTACATTCTGAAGATGGATAGGATGGATCAAAACGAGGAGCCACCACTGATTTTTGGGCGGCTCCTATTGGCCACAGTTGAATGCATGATAAACGTGAAGAATGGCCATGTGTCCATCAATGTGTTGGACCAATTAAGAACTTTCTCTATCCATGATGCAATTCAATATCCTGCTAAACCTATTGTTGATTTTCCTTTAAAAATGATGGATATCTTATTGTGGAAAACTATTGCTAAATCATGCCTTGCAGATCCATTAGAGAAGGCCCTCACGGACACAACACCCATAGAAGAACAGCATGATGAGCGCGTGACTAAACAGCTTTTGCACCTCAATGTCGTGCCTGTGCACCAATGGACCAAACAACCTATCTTTGAGGATCTACCCCTCACGGCCAAACAGACCCTGCCCTTAATCATTCAGGCTCCTGAGCTTGAATTGAAGCCTCTGCCTCAACATCTAAAATACGCATACTTGGGTACTCTTCCGGTTATTATTTCTACTAACCTTAATGATATGGAAGAGGATGAGTTGGTATAGGTTTTGAAGGCCAATCAAACTGCAATTGGATGGACCATTGCAGACATCAAAGGAATTAGCCCCTCAAAGTGCATGCACATGATTATACTTGAAGAGGATGCCAAGCCATCACGAGAGGGACAAAGGAGGCTCAACCCACTAATGAAGGAAGTGGTGAAGAAAGAGGTGCTCAAGCTTTTAGACGTTGGAGTCATCTATCCAATTTCTGACTCCAAGTGGGTAAGCCCTGTTCAGGTGGTTCCTAAGAAAAGTGAAATTACAGTGGTTAAAAATGAACATGATGAGTTAGTGCCCCAACGGGTTCAAATAGGGTGGAGGGTATACATTGACTGTAGGGATGGTCAAATGGGTAATTTAAAGGGTATGGGTAAATCCTTACCCAACATGGGTACTAATGGGTATTGTACCCATTTACACCCATTTTCAAATTTTAAAGGTTTACCCCTACCTTACCTATTGGGTAATGGGTACCCGGGACAATTTTACTTTTTCCCACAGCCATAGCCGTCGCTTTTTTCAGACCACCTTGCATTCTTCCCCATCAAAAGCGTCTATGGTAGATCACCATCACCTTCAATGGCAATCTCCAGATTTAGTTGATATCAATTCAGAATATATATATATATATATATATATATATATATATATATATATATATATATAAAGTGGGAATTATATGATAATAACTAGAAGAATAGCTCAAAAGCCATGGCAGCTGCAATGGTTCAATCTGGCAGAGCAAGGAGAACTTAACATAAGAAAATTTTTCAAAAATGATCAAGGAGAAAGGCAGAGGATAGACCCAACATAGGTCGATGGTACAATCTGGCAGAGGAAAGTATGCTGGATGTTTTGAAGGCTATAGATGCAACTTTTGAAAACCCAATTTCTAGGAAACAACTGAGATCGCTAGCCCGTGAGCGAATTGGTGATATTGGGCTGCTTGATGGTGACGACCAAGATTGATGGCGACGCCAACAATGAATATGAAGATCAATGGTGAAGAAGGCGAGAAGCCCAATCTTTGCCACGAGACCTTGAAAAGACCGACCAAGATCGATGGCGACGCCGACAATGAAGATGAAGATCGATGGCGAGAAGCCCAATCTTTACCGTGAGACCTTGAAAAAGACCGACCAAGATCGACGGCGACGCCGACGATGAAGATGAAGATCGATGGTGAAGAATGCGAGAAGCCTACCGCGAGACCTTGAAAAGACCAACCAAGAACGATGGCGACGTCGACGATGAAGATGAAGATAGATGGCGAAGAAGCGAGAAGCCCAATCTCTTACCTTGAAATTATCAGTTTTGTTTTTAACGGGTAAGCGTACCCGCCGGGTATACCCTTGCCCTACCTGAATAGTAACGGGTAATTTTTACCCGGCAATATCTCCACCCATATAATAGATACCCATGGGTACCCAAGCCCATGGATATTTTTGCCCATCCCTAATTGACTATAGGAAGTTAAACTCCACAACTAGAAAATATCACTTTCCTTTTCCATTTATTGACCAAATGCTTGAGAGTCTTGCATGACATTCTCATTATTGTTTTCTAGATGGCTATTTAGGGTACAATCATATTGCAATTGCCCCGGAGGACCAGGAGAAGACCACTTTCACGTGCCCCTATGTCACTTTTGCCTATAGGAGGATGCCCTTCAGACTATGCAATGCACCAGCCACCTTCCAACGTTGCATGATGAGTATATTCTCATATATGGTTGAGGATATTATTGAAGTTTTCATGGATGATTTTTCTGTATTTGGCCATTCGTTTAAGCTTTGTTGGATGATTCTCGAGTGTTGGAAAGATGTAGGGAAAGCAATCTGGTGCTCAATTGGGAGAAGTGCCATTTCATGGTACAACAAGGGATTGTCTTGGACCATGTGATTTCAGCACGTGGCATTGAAGTGGAAAAAGCCAAGTTTGACATTGTAGACCGGTTACCATACCCTACATCAGTCAAAGAGGTGAGATCGTTCTTGGGACACGCTGGATTCTACAGGAGGTTCATCAAAGACTTTTCAAAAAATCACAAGACCACTATGCAACCTCCTAGGCATTCTATTTAAAAAAGTTTAGATCTTAATTAATTCAAATTGAAGTGATTGTTTACACTGATCATGCAGTTTTGAAGTATCTGATCACCAAGAAGGACGCTAAGCCGAGGCTACTGCGTTGGATGTTGCTCCTGCGTTGGATGCTGCTCATGCGTTGGATGTTGCTCCTGCGTTGGATGCTGCTCATGCGTTGGATGCTGCTCCTGCAGGAATTTGACTTGGAAATCAAGGATAAGAAAGGGAGTGACAATGTCATGGAAAACCATTTGAGCAGGCTGATCCATGGCTCTACTGAGGAAGCTTATCAACTGCCACTCTATGAGACATTCCCTGATGAACAGCTCTTTGCCTTGCGTGTCATTGATCCATGGTATGCTGACATAATTAACTATCTTGTCACTAAATGTGTGCCCTCTTCCTTGAACATATTTTAAAAGGACAAGCTTGTCAAACAAGCCAAATACTACGTTTGGGATGAGCCATAACTCTGGAAACATTGTTCATACTAGATTATTCGAAGATGTATTCCTGAAGATGAGATGAGGTCAGTTATAAATTTTTGCCATGGTTTGGCGTGTGGAGGGCACTTTGGTGCCAAGAAGACTGCGCTTAAGATACTACAATCTGGATTCTATTGGCCTACCTTATTTAAAGATGCTCATGAGTTCGTCCTCACCTGTGATAAATGCCAAAAGCAAGGTAATATAGGCCCTAGGAATCAAATGTCGTTGCACCCTATTCTTGTTGTTGAAATATTTGATGTGTGGGGCATTGATTTCATGGGCACATTTCCCAATTCCCATGGTTT
Source organism: Oemleria cerasiformis (assembly GCA_037349345.1). NCBI lineage: Eukaryota > Viridiplantae > Streptophyta > Magnoliopsida > Rosales > Rosaceae > Oemleria > Oemleria cerasiformis. The sequence continues at coordinate 9,696,228 of JAZGTL010000010.1, forward strand.
TCTTTACATATTGCTTGCTATTGACTATGTCTCAAAGTGGGTGGAAGAAATTCTCACTCGTACTAATGATTCTAAAGTAGGTGGTGAGTTTCATACAGGAACACATCTTAGCACGCTTTGGCGCACCTAGAGCCATCATCAGTGATGGGGGCACTCACTTCAATCGTTCTTTTGATGCCTTGCTGCTGAAGTATGGGGTTACTCACAGAGTTGCCACACCCTACCACCCTCAAACTAGTGGTCAGGCTGAAATCTCAAACCGTGAGGTGAAAGCCATCCTGGAGAAAATTGTGAGCCCTATGAGGAAGGACTAGTCTCAGCGGTTAAATGATGCTTTGTGGGCTTATAGTATGGCATACAAAACCCCCATTGGCATGTCTCCATTCAGACTTGTCTACGGGAAGGGTTGTCATTTACCGATCGAGTTGGAGCATAAAGCCTTTTGGGCCATTAAGAAGATGAACATGAATGAAGATGACGCTGGAATTCATAGAAAGCTTCAGCTAAGTGAATTAGATGAGCTAAGGAATGAGGCATATGATAGTGCATGAATTTACAAAGAAAAGACCAAAACTTTTCACGACAAGCACATCTAGCCCAAAGACTTTCAAATCGGACAAAAAGTCCTCCTATTTGATTCTCGGCTCAAACTATTCCCAGGTAAGTTGCGTTCATGATGGACTGGACCATTTATTGTTACTAACATTTTCCCTCATGGTGCGGTTAAAATCCAGCACCCAGTTAGACAGGATCTGTTCAAGGTGAATGGCCATCGCCTCAAGCATTACTACGAGGCCCTCACCAACCCAACTCCTGATGTTCTTGCAACTCAGTCTGCGCCAAATGCATAGCTTGCCAGCCCCGTCTTGCCCAGATGTTAAATAAAGCGCTCCTAGGAGGCAACCTAGCCCTGGTTTGTGTTTCTCTCTTCCTTTATTATTTCTGCCCTTTCTATCTCTCTAAACCTTTATTCTGTTGTCACACTTCTTGTTTGTCACATTGAGGACAATGTTCAGTTTAGGTTTAGGGGTGTGGATTTAAAATTTTACATATAGAAACATCTAGGTTTGGGGGTAATACACGGCCAAGAAGTTTTAAGTTCAGTTTCAAGTGAAGTGTTAGTTTAAGTATTGCTAGTGATAGTATTATAACTTGTTAATAGGGATGTACGTGCTAAGTTAACTATCTTTGTTTCACTAAGAGTCATGCCATAGTCAGTAAGTCATAAACTACACTTTACAATGCCATGTTTTAAGTGATTAAGTGAACAAAACGACTGAAATTGTGTGAACCTTAGAAAATTAGTGGAGACTACCCAGTGAGATTTTTGAGCCTAATCGCCATTCTTTCTGAGCGATATACTTGTTTCTACTCTTAAACACCTTCACTTTTGTTCATAACTGTTGATCTCATTACATCATGTTTGCATTGGATTTTAAAGAACTAACATCATGTAGATACTCTTGATTTAATGTGTGGTTTGCCATTAGAAGTGATGTAGCCTATGTGTGCTTAACCTCTATAGCCTTATTCTACCCTATTGCATGCTTCCTAAGCCAACTTTGAAGCCAAGCACTCAGCCTTTTCTTTCATCACCCAAGGTATAACCTAACCAAAATACTTAGCCATTCCTCAAAGCCATGCCCTATAACCTGGGTAAACTAATGACATTTGAAATGGAAATGGACATGGAAACTGTGGACTCTAAAAAGGGAAAGAACATTGCGTTACAGTCTGCTCAAACTGATTTTGATGTCTTGTCTGATTCCTCACAAAGTGTGGAGGATCAAATGGCTCTCTTTGCTAAAAAATTCAGAAGAATACTAAAAGATAAGAGTAGAGATGCAAGAGCAAGTGGGAGTCAGTCCAGGGACTTTGAAAATAAATGGAAACTGAGTCTAGGAACATTGGAAAAGGAAAGTTTGAGTCTAAAAATGATGGAAGGAATAACAAATCATCAGGGTTCAAGGATAATAAAGGAAACAGAAAACCAATCAAGTGTTTTACTTGTGGGAGAATTGGTCATATTGCTGCTGACTGTGCAAACAATAGGAACCAATTCAAACATAAAGATAGGGCAATGAAAGCCACTTGGAGTGACACTGAATCAGAATGTTCATCACATTCTGAATCAGATTCTGATGAAGAAGGCAGTGTTGTAGCATTTGTTGCTTCAATCTATGATGATTCATTTGAATCAAAACAAGATTTGTTGTCATCTGATGAACAAGCTTCAGATGACTTGTCATATGATTTGCTGTGCAAAAAATATGATGATTTGTTTGAGGAAACATGTGAGATTCAAAAGAAAATTCTTATTCTTGAAGGAAAATTGACAAAATTGACGAAAGAGATTTGTGAATTGAAAGATGCTAGAACTGCGTGTCTAGAGTCAAATATGGTTAAAGATGAGAAACTGAAATATATAATGGCTGAAAATGAAAGACTGATCAATCATGTTGCTAATTTAAAAAAGAATGTGACTCTGTTTCAAAATGCAAATAAGTGTCTACACAATTAGGTCAATGAAGCAAATGAAAAGGTCATTAAGCTAACCATTGGTGCTCAAAAGGTTGATAAAATGCTAAATATGGGAAAGGGTCATGGTGATATGTTTGGAATTGGTTTCAATACGTCAGAGTCAAAAGAGCCTAGCAATCAAATGAAGTTTGTAAAAGAATGCAAAGCATCATGTTCTGAGACTAGTCATCTCAGTCCCTCTCTGACTCATTCGCATGATGAGTCAAAAGTAAGTAATGACAAGAAAGTAAAATTCATTCCTGTGTGTCATTATTGTGGAGAGAAATGTCATATTCGACCAAAATGCTTAAAATTGAAAAGAACACAAAATGAGCCATTTTCAAGTAATACATCATTGCATGACACTATTCAATATCTCTTGCATGAAGTGACTAGGATTGCTAAGGTTCTTGCTTCATCCTCATCACCATTAACTAAACCTAAGTAATATTGGGTAGAGAGAACAACACAACAATGTCAGGTTGTATTGAATGCTCTTGCTGCCTCACATTCGAGTGTATGGATCTTGATAGTGGTTGTTCTAGACATATGTCTGGTGACTCAAGTGTTTTTGAGTCACTTGATACGTTTGATGGAGGGAGTGTTACTTTTGGAGGTGGTAACAAGGGTCTTGTGACTGCAAAAGGTACTATCAAAATACCAGGATTTCCAGATCTGACAAATGTCAGATTTGTTCAAGGTTTGACTTCAAACCTCATTAGCATTAGTCAACCCTGTGATGAGTGGGCTAAAGAGGTTAGGATGACTAGAGCTGGATGTAGAATTATTGGTGAGTCTGGGAATGAAATCTTGTATGTTGGACGGTCTAAAGATCATTGTTTTTGCATTGATAGGAGTTCCATTGGTCATACCAATGTTTGTCATAGGGTTGTTGATGAAAGAAGTCTTTTGTGGCATCAACGTCTTGGTCATATGAATTTTAGTGATCTAAAACGTCTAGCTAGGAAAGAATGGGTTAAGGGACTTCCTAAACTCAAAAGAAATGCTAGTCATGTATGTGGACCATGTCAACTTGGTAAACAAACCAAGTCATCTCATCCTAACAATTCTCACATCACAACTTCTAGAATACTTGAACTCCTTCACATGGATTTGATTGGACCAGCCAATGTTCTCTCACTTGGTGGGAAAAAGTAGGTCTTAGTTATTGTAGATGATTACTCAAGGTTTTCTTGGGTATATTTTCTAAAAGATAAAACTGAGACATCTACTGAGTTTAAGACTCTGTTTAAGCAATTACAATCTGTATATATGACTAGTCATTCTTCTCTTGCTCGTATTAGATCAGATCATGGTACTGAGTTTGAGAATGCATCATTTGCACGTTTATGTGCCAAACATGGTATTAAGCATGAATTTTCTGCACCAATCACTCCTCAACAAAATTGTGTTGTGGAGAGAAAAAATCGTGTGCTAATTGAAATGACTCGTGCCATGCTTAATAGCAAAAACTTAGCTAAACATTTCCAGGCTGAAGCCATGAACACTGCATGTCACATCATTAACAGGTTATTTCGAACACATGGACCTCATCAAACTCCTTATGAGATTTTGAAAAGAAAAAGACCTAGGGTTGACTATTTTCGAGTCTTTGGCAGTGCTTGTTATATTTTGCATGATAGGGAGGCATTGGCTAAGTTTGACCCTAAAAGTGATGAGGGTCTCTTTCTTGGATACCCCTCAACTAGCAGGGCATATCGAGTGTTCAATCTTAGAACAAACACATTGATGGAGTCAATAAATGTTAAAATAGATGACTTAGGAGCATCAGTGGAGTTAGCTGCTGATGATGATAATCTATTTCCTGATGAATCTAATGGTGTATCTTCTTCTTGTGTCACACCTTCAACACAACTTCCATCATATGAACTTAAAGGTTCATAGGCGAATGTTGATGCAATCAACAAGCCAAAATGGACAGATAATCACCCTGATTCTGGTATAATTGGTGCCAAAAGTCAAGGTGTACGCACTAGACATCAAGTGTCCACACAAATTGCAAATGTATGTTATCTATCACAATTTGAACCAAAAAATATCACTAAAGCCTTAAAGCAATGCAAGAAGAACTAGGTCAGTTTGAAAAGAATTAGGTCTGGGAACTAGTCATCAGACCTCAGGATGTTAATGTGATAGGTACTAAGTGGATATTCAAGAATAAGTATGATGATAGTGGTGTTGTGGTCAGAAATAACGCTCGTCTTGTAGCTCAGGGATATACTTAGATTGAGGGTACTGATGTTGATAAAACATTTGCTCTAGTTGCTACGGTGGAATCTGTTAGATTGCTTTGTGCTATAGCTTGTCATCTTAAGTTCAAACTTTTTCAAATGGATGTCAAAACTGCTTTCTTAAATGGATATCTGAATGAAAAGGTCTATGTTGCCCAACCAAAAGGCTTTGAAGATCTTCTTCATCCTGATCATATGTATAAACTTCACAAAGCTCTTTATGGATTGAAACAAGCACCTCGTGCTTGGTATGACATATTGTCATCTCATATCCTTAGTAATGGATATTCTAGGGGTTATGTGGATAAATTTTTTTTTGTGAAACATACTAACATAGATGTCTTGGTAGCTCAAGTCTATGTTGATGACATAGTTGTTGGATCTACTTCAAACACTCTTGTTCAAAAGTTCATGCATGTTATGACTAGTGAGTTTGAAATGAGTCTTGTTGGTGAGCTATCCTATTTTCTTGGTCTTCAAATCTGATAGGACAATGATGGTACTTTCATATCTCAATCCAAATATGCCAAACTTGATCTCCAAGTTTGGTATGGATTCTGTTAAACCAGCACCCACTCCTATGTGTCAAAGCACAAAACTCACATATGATATCTCTGGTAAAACTGTGAATCCTAATTTGTATCGAAGTATGATTGGTGGTCTTATGTATCTCACAGCTAGTCGACCTGATATTTCCTTCAGTGTTGGTGCATGTGCACAATTTCAAAGTGCTCCGAGAGAGTCACATCTTCCTGCTGTCAAAAGAATAATCAAATATGTTAAGGGAACTCTCAATTTAGGGTTATGGTATACACATGATACCACCACTAACTTAGTGGGGTACTGTGATGCAGATTGGGTAGAATGTCTTTCTGCTCGCAAGAGTACCTCTGGTGGTCTTTTCTATGTTGGCAACAATCTTGTTGCATGGCATAGCAAAAAGTAAAGTTGTATCTCCTTGTCAACCACTGAAGCAGAGTATGTTGCTGCAGGAAGTTGTTGTACTCAGTTGTTGTGGTTAAAACAAATGCTTAGTGATTATGGTGTTAGTCAAGCAGCTTTTACAGTGTACTGTGACAACACTAGTGCCATAGATATTTCAAACAATCCAGTCCAACATTCTCGAACCAAACATATTGACATTCGTCATCACTTTATTCGTGAATTAGTAGAAAACAAAATCTTATCACTTTCATTCATATCTACAGATAAACAATTTAACGAAGGCTTTAGAACCACCAAGATTTGAATATCTTTGTTGTTCTATTGGTATGTGTGCTATTTGAAAGATTGATCTTGTGACTAGTCAGACCTATTAGTTAAATAAATAATATATATATATATATATATATATATATATATATATATATATACAAATCTCAAATCAAAAAACAGTTTCTCCCTTTCTTTTTTTGTGTATTTTGGTTTGAAGTCCTTCTCACATTTGTCTTTCAACTTCCTTATCTGTGCTTTTTGGATATTTTCTTTTTCCCTACTTGTGTCTCCTAATCTCTTGAGTACCATGCTTCAAATATCTATGCCATTTAGAAGTTGTTCGTTCTACTCTCAACACACACTTCCAGGTCATTTTTGTGCTTTTAAGTGTGATCAAAATAATCACGACCCTAGGATGATATAAAGATGGTATTTTTGGTGGTCTAGGGTTCAAAAGGGCATTATTGAAGTGTGACCAAAGAAGTCACGGTCCTAAGGAGCTATAAGGGTGTGTTTGATGATCTAGGATAAAGAACCATTTTTCTTGAGCCAAAATAATAATAATAAAAAAAAAATGTGTGTCCACAGGGGGGCCAAAAATCTAGATCAGATTATGTTCTTCAAAATTAAAAAAAAAAAAAAATTCTCTATGTTGTGTTTGTGTTTGATTGTTAATCAAACTTTTCTCTTTGTGTTCATTTTGCTTTGAAGACTTTGGTACTCTTTTGGCTTTGTGACTCTTTTCGGGATTATCTCAAATTACTTTTCATTAACCATATCTTTCTTCAACTTCTTAGACTTTGAGTGAAAAAAGACTTCTTTTCAAGATATACTTTAAATTTAGGGGGAGCTTTCTGTCTTTTAACTTATATTTTGTTTCCTGTGATTTCCCTATCTCTCTCAGCTTACTTATTTCTCCTTCTGATTTGACGGTCACAATGTCTCTTTTCTTTCCGCTTTTCCTGTTTGTGTCAATAAGTAGTCATGTTTTTACTAAGTGATTGGTTTTGCTTTTTGCTGCTTCTTTTTCTCTGATGAGTCTTGCTGGTTTGGTTTGGGAATTTGGTCTCTGTATTTATGTCCTAGCATTGGTGTTTGTTTCAGTCTTTATGTGCATTAATTGCTTGCTTTGACTCACCCAACGATTACTTCTAGTAATCACTATTTGGTCGTTCCCTTCATCCAATCCGATGTCTCTCTTTGTGCTATTTATTTTGTTGTGTGTTTGAGGTCTCAGTAACTTTCATATTTTCTTCCACATAATCTTTTCTCTTCTCACCATCTCTATTCCTTCTCATCATCTTTTCTTCTCTATCATAATGTCGTCCTCTTTGTCTCTCACCCAACGTCCCATTGTGTCCGAACAAAATTTTGTCTTTGAAGACTGTCCACTTCGTGATGGTCTTCAATTGTTGGACATCGTTGATCAGTATGCGCTTCATGATCTTGTGTCTTCACAACATTCCTATAATTTGTCCTTGGTTCATGAGTTCTATGACAACATTCCTTCTTAAACTCATTCTTAGGGCTCTCGTGTCGTGGTTCGTGGTATTGCTATTCCTTTCACAGTGGACTCGATCAGTGCTGTCCTTGGCCTTAATTTGGTTTGTTCTTCCGATAAAGTGGTTGAGTTTTTAACTAGTAGATGTCTTTTGTCACGTTTGATGTTTACAAATTTCTGGCTTATTATGATCCCACTATGCCTCTTAGCGATGGTCAGAAGCCTAGCAAAGCGTACTTATCTAATGTTCATCGTGCGCTTTGGACTCTGCTTCTCCATAACGTCCTTCCTACGACCAACGATGCTAATCCGACACAGTTAGGTTGCCGGGTGGCTATTGCTTTGTCACATGGGTTTCCAGTTCCCCTTGCTTGGCTTATGATGACACATGTTCTCTCGAAGCCTGTTCGTGGTTCTCTCGGGTTACCCTGCCTTCTCACCCGCCTTTGCTCTCACTTTGGTGTTCCCTCGTGCTCCACTGATGTGATTGTACCTGCTACTGAGCCGTTTACAACTCGATCCATGGGTCTCAACTCTAAGCTTAGTGCTTCCACTAATATCTCTTCCTCTTCGTATTTTATGTCGAGTTCTGCTGTTGTTGCTCATCATGTGCTAGAACAACATCACATGGCAAGTGTGTCTGCTGAGGCACGAAGCCGTATTAGAGAGGTTATTGCTGCTGCTACTCAGAGTTTTGTTTGTAGACGTGGACGTGGTCGTCGCCGTGGTGCTCAATGAAGGGGGAGATTTGTGTTGTTTTGGTACTTTGGCTTTCCTCGACAAAGGGGGAGATTTGTGTTATTCACTCATGTGCTTATGATTTTGTTTTTAAACTATTTATGTTTCTGTCTATGTGTTTATGATTCTGTTTTTAAACTGTTTATGTTTCTGTCTATGTGTTTATGATTCTGTTTTTAAACTGTTTATGTTTCTGTCTTTACCTTTTGAACTCACTTTGTTTATGTTTCCGTCTTTAAATTCTGAACTCATATTCCGAACCTTGACATTTGAGATGATTCTGTTAGTTCTATTTTTTGCCATGGTATGCTTGATTTAGCTTTCTTGATATTATACTATGTTGTTAGTATTTCTCACTGTAGGTTTATGTTATACTTTGTTGTTAGTATTTCTCACTGCATGTTTAGTCTCAAGAAGCTTTTGTGTACTTGTAATTGGGAACAGTGAGGTTAGTTCTAGGTTTGAGTGAATGGGTTTGACGAGGCAAAGCCAAAGTGGGAGATTATTAGTTCTTGTTTTAGGAATGTTTCATGAAGCTGAGTTTTGTTTATCAAAGCATTATAAAAACTCTAATTTGATTTGTCCAAAATAGTTTTGAAATCTGATTCTTTGAATCACGTTTTAATCCTTTATTTATGTCTGGGTTCATCAAGAACTATCGCTTGATGAGGACATATTGATTGTTTTGTTTTAAATTTCTATCAAACAATTTTTAGGTGTTTCCTACTGTGAATGATCGTCATGCGGATGGCTGAGCTATTGTAATCAAGATTGCAAAGGAGCACAGCTGATTTGGATAAAATCAAGGTTACATGAGGTATGGCTGCTTCTTTAGTTCTCGGCTAGAAGATATGATCATGATATACTTTGTAATGAACGTTTTATTTTATTGGATTTCCTGGCCAACGGAGAGACCCCCAGTTTTTACCTTGAGGAAGGTTTCTGGGTATCAAGCTTTGTTGTTCAATTTGTGTTGATCTGAAAAATTATCATTGTTATTGATTATTGAACATTCTTGATTTCACACACAATCACTTAGAACTAGTACAAGGCTGCCCACATTGATGGGGCCTCTGAGTCCTTAGGTTGTCACTGTGTGATTGTGATTCTTGCAGGGTGCATGTGATTGATATATGTATGTGAATGTGAAATGGATTAATTGCTGGATTTTTTCTGGAATGTTAGTTATGATTCAGTGACTGGTCACTTGAATCTTAAGCTTAAATTGGTATCCAACTTTCAAAACCAGATCAAACAAACATTCAAAATAGCAGTAAAAATAGAGATAGTAATACCAGTAAAATAGGGGCCTCATCATTTTCCCGCCCTCTTCGGAACAGGCTTGTCTCAAGCTTGGAGGAATGGGAAGCGGGTTGCCATGGCTGCAGCCTCCTCACAAGTTGCATCTTCTGTTTGCAGACCTTCCCATTTGATTAGCCATTTAGTCATTGGAGCATTACCATGTTAGAAAATGCCTCGATCCCGGGTCTTCTCTTGAATCCATTAAGTGATACCAATGTCTTCAATTTGGGGCAAGGTTGGAGACACAGAAGCAGTAGACCCAAGTTTAGCTTTGAGCAAGAAAACATGAAATACAGGGTGAATTTTGGATTCTGATGGAAGTTGGAGTCGATATGCCACCTGCCCAATGCAATTGATGACTTGAAATGGTCCGTAATAGCGGGGAGCAAGCTTGTGGCAGGTATGAGTTTGAATTGATTTCTAGCGATAGGGTTAAAGCTTGAGGAAGACCCAATCTCCTTCGGTGAATGAGCGCTTAGTCCTCTTTTTTTCAGCATAGGACTTCATTCGGGTTTGGGCAGCTAAAAGGTTCTGTTTAAGGTGATGAGTTAAAGTTGAGCGCTCTGTTAGGGCCAAGTCGACTTGGTGTACACTGGTGGAACTTGGTAGGTATTGGGCAACGACTGGTGGTGGGTAACCGTAGAGTGCCTGGAAGCGGGACATTTTAATGGCTACTTGGTAGCTTGAGCTATACCACCATTCTGCCCACGGGAGCCAAGATGCCACTCCGTTGGTCTGTCATTATAGAAGCACCGAAGGTACTGTTCGAGTGTCTTGTTAACCACCTCGGTTTGTCCATCAGATTGTGGATGGTAAGCGGAGCTATGACAGAGTTTCGTGTCATGTAATCGAAAGAATTCCTCACAAAAGTTGCTGAGAAAAATTGGGTCCCTATCGCTGACAATTGAATGTGGCATACCATGGAGTTTGAAGATGTCATGAAGAAAAACTGCTGCTACCTGTTTTGCTGAATAAGGGTGTGCCAGGGTTGAGAAATGGGCATATTTTGTGAAGTGGTCTACAACAACGAGGATGACCTTTTTGCCTTTAGAACTTGGAAGGCCTTCAATAAAGTCCAAGGATATGTCAATCCATGCTACCTCCAGAATTGATAGAGGTTGCAGTAAGCCCGGTGGATTCACAGATTCGTAGTGCATCCGTTGTCAAGTATCACATTCAGCTACGAATTTATTTCTGTCCCTCTTAGCACCTGGCCACAGAAAGTTATGGGAGAGTCATTTGTAGGTTCACAGGAATCCCGAGTGTCCCCCAATAGGGCTGGAGTGAAATTCGATCAAGGCCTTATGTCGCCAAGATGAATTCGGAGGGACATAGAGGCGCCCCTTGTATATTAGTCGATCATTCAACAGTGTGAATCCTTTCTTAGTGTTTGACTCGTCCCTCACCGCTTGGAGCAACTGATTGGTGTCCGTGTCTGAGAGACAATCTTGTTGGAGTGTTTGAAGACCATCAAAGAAAGGCGGGGGAATTGCCTTGGATTGCCATAAGCTTAGGTTGCCTTGAAAGAACATCAGGAACTGTGTTGTACCGGCTAGCTCTGTATTTCACTGTGTAGTTGTAGCCCAGGAGTTTGAGGAGCCATTTTTGTTGGTGTGGAGTAGAAATTCTCTGATGGAGGAAGTGATGAATGATTCGATGGTCTGTAAGGATGGTGAAATGGTGGCCTAGTAAATGGGGTCGCCATTTCTGGACTGCGAAGACCACATCTAACATCTCTCGGTCATACACAGCCAATGCTAGATGTCGATGGGATAAAGGTTTGCTTAAATAAGCAATTGGGTGGCCATTTTGAGTTAGGGTGGCCATTTTGAGTTAGGGCAGCCCTAATTCCTACCCCAGAAACATCACATTCGATTGTGAATTCCTGAGTGAAGTCTGGTAAGGAAAGCACTGGGGTCGTTGTGAGAGTTGTCTTAAGTTGTTGAAAGCTTGGATGGAGGCTGGAGACCACATGAACTTGTTGGCCTTGAGCATATCAGTCAATGGTTTGGCGATGATGTTGTAGCTTCTAACAAACTTGCGGTAGTAGCCGGTGAGCCTCAAAAACCCATGTAGCCCCTTAATGGTGTGTGGTTAGGGCCATGATTTTATGCACTCAATCTTGGTAGGGTCCACTCTAACCCCTTCCTTGGTGATGATATGGCCTAGATACTCGGCTGATGAAGAACCGAATGAGCATTTGCTCATCTTCAGCCGTAATTGGTGAGATGCTAACGCAGCCAGGAAAATGGAAAGATGTTGCAAATGCTCTTGGAGGGACTTGCTATAGATTAATATGTCATCAAAGAAAACCAAACCAAATTTTCGTAAGTAAGACCAAAAAATGGAGTTCATAAGTGACTGCAAAGTAGAAGGGGCATTTGTAAGACCAAACAGCATCACTAGAAATTCAAAGTGACCATCATGTGTTCTGAATGCTGTTTTTTCAATGTCCATTGGATTCATTCGCAGCTGATGATAGCTGGAGCTAAGGTCTAGCTTTGAAAATATGGCTGCACCGTGTAACTCATCAAGTAACTTATCAATCACTGGTATGGGAAATTTATCCTTTACTGTGGCTAAATTCAAGGCTCTATAATCGACACAAAAATGCCAACTGCCATCTTTCTTCTTCACTAAGAGGACTAACAAGGAGAATACGAGGAGAATGGGGTGACACTGGGGCGAATTAACCCACTTTCCAGCATTTCTTGCACAATTTTCTCAATTTCAACTTTTTGGAAAAAAAGATATATGTAGGGGCGGATGCTGATTGGTGCTGTCCTTGGGTGGAGGGTGATTTTGTGATCAAACTCTGTGTGTGGTGGTAGAGAAGATGGAGCTGTAAACACCTCCTGATGGTCCTGTAACAAGGCTTGAATGGCAGGTGGTATCTGCTGTTGTTCTCTCAAATCTGTAGTGCATAGTTGAGCTGCTATGGCATGCTTCTCTTGAGCAATTAGTCTTGCAATTGTAGGGGAATCAACCAATGTGGCTGATGGTGGTGTCCACCCATAGAGGGTATGAGTTTGCTGATTTTGTGTAAACTTCATCGTCAGGGATGCGAAATTCCAAATGATATCGCCCAGTGTACGCAACCATTGTGCCCCAAGAACAATTTCACACCTGGTGACTGCAATGATATGATACTTAATCCGAAATTTGAATGATTATAGCGTGAGGGACAATTGAGGAATGTAACCCTGAGTTTTAGCAGTAGTGTCATTGGCCACCACGACCGTGAGTGCCTTGGTGTAGTCTATTGGGCAATGCAGGTGTTTGAGTAAGTGTGGGTGATTGAAATTGTGAGTTGAGCCTGGGTCAATGAATACATTCTCTGAACATTTACCCAAACGCCAACAAAGCCTCATGGTTTCCGGTTGGGCGGTGCCCGTGAGGGCATGGATTGATATGATGGGCTCTTCCACCTCTTCAGTCTTTGGTGTGGAATCATCCTCCTCTGAATCATCTGTTATGTCTGTTGGCTCGTGGGGTTCCAAGTTTCCAATAAGAAAGAGTTGAGATTTGGCGGGACATCGGTGGCCTGGTTTGAATGGAGCATCACAATTAAAGCAGAGGCCTTTTTCTTGTTTTTCATTGAATTCAGCATGGGATAGGTGTTTGAATGGGGTAGTTCTAGGGTTGTGTCTTGGTATTGCTTGAGAAGTGGGAGGGATGGAAGAAGGGGTCGATTTGAGGGTTAGTTTTGGGAAACAATGGCGTTGCTGCCATTTTGGTTTGAAGGGAGCGCTGCTGGTAACGTCGACCTACCTACTTCTGGTTGAAAATAGTAGCCAATTCCATGGCAGCCATTAGGGATTTGGGCTTTTGAGCCCACACATTAATCTGTAAGTCTTCCTGCAGCCCACCTACAAAACAAGAGGTCAACAGCTGCTCCTCTGAAAAATCAGTTGTTCTGCAGGCCAATTTAGTGAATTGGGCATGATAGTCCTTAAGTGAGCATGTTTGAGACAGCTTGGCTAGGGTTGCGTTGAAGTCCAAAATATCAAATGGACCAAAACGTTTGAGCAACAGATCAGAGAATAAAGGCTAGGACTATGATTGGTATATGATGTTGAACCACTTCCTCCACGCTGCAGCATCTTTGGTCAAGTACATAGAGGCCACCCCAACTCGATGGTCCATGCGAACTTGGTAGTGCTCAAAGAACTGATTTGCCATGAGCCACTCAATTAGATCGCCTTTCCCGCTGAACCATTCGAGGTCCAATTTCATGTGACGCATAGTGGGTTGATTTGGTCAGGAAAAAATTGGGGTTGGGGTGTACCACCATTCAATGGCATATTCAAAGGTACGTAGCTGGGAATCATGGGCGAATAGAGGTGTTGGCCATATGGCAATGGGTGTTGAGTATAGGGGTACCACTGCCCATGGGATTGGACCATCGTGGTTGGTGGAGCAAAGTTCTGGGAAAAACCTATCAGAATGGGTGAGAATTCTCTTGTATTATTATTTCAATAGGAAAGTTCTATATATACAGAGACTAGGAATGTTACTTTGGGCCTAATTAATGGACTGGGTTTAATTAGGAATGTACAGCTCATTAACACTCCCCCTCAAGTTGGAGCATGTATGTCGTCAATGCCCAACTTGCTAAGTGAGTTGTGGAATACTCTGCCGGTGACTGCTTTAGTGAGGACATCTGCAAGTTGATCTTCAGATTTAACAAATGATACCTCAATGATCTTTGCCTCAAGTTTCTCCTTGATGAAATGTCTGTCAACTTCAACATGCTTGGTTCTATCATGTTGCACTGGATTATGTGCGATGTCTATTGCTGCTTTGTTGTCACAATTTAGTTGCATGGCATGATTGAGTTTTAACCCCAATTCCCCCAACAAATTCCTTATATAGGGTAGCTCACATACTCCTTGTGCCATACCTCGATATTCTGCTTCAGCACTTGATCTTGACACTACTTTCTGTTTTTTACTTCGCCAAGTGACTAGATTGCCTCCCATAAAGGTAAAGTATCCAGATGTTGATCTCATGTCAGTAACAGAACCCACCCAGCCTGCATCATTGTGACCCTCAACATCTAGATGACCATGTCGTGAGAACATCAATCCTCTTCCAGAAGTTGACTTTAAGTATCTCAGGATTCGGTTTACCGCATCCATGTAGGCTTCACTAGGTGCATGTATGAACTGACTTACCACACTTATGGCATATGCGATATCAGGTCTAGTGTGTCCTAGATAGATTAAGTTACCCACCAGGCGTTGATATCTTTCTTTTTGGTGGGTACCTGATCCGGATATTCACCAAGCTGATGATTCAACTCCATTGGCGTATCTGCTGTTTTGCTGGCTAGCATTTCAATGTCAGTTAAAATGTCAAGAATATATTTTCATTGTGATAGAAATATTCCTTGGTCTGAATGCACCACTTCAATGCCTAAGAAAAATTTCAGAGCACCAAGATCTTTCATTTCAAACTCACTTGCCAAGTGGTGCTGCAACGCTGCCTTTTCTTCTGGGTCATTCCCGATAACTACCGTGTCTCCAACATATACAATAAGGGCAGTGACTTTACCTTTCTTATGTTTCAAGAACAGAGTATGATCTGAGTTACTTTGTTTGTATCCGAAGTCCTTCATTGATTTGCTGAACTTTCCAAACCATGCTCTGGGTGATTTCTTCAATCCATAAAGGGACTTCCTCAGTTTACAAACCTTGTTGCCCTTATTGGGTCACATCTTGCATCATGGAAGTGAATCCATATAGACTTCTTCTTCTAAGTCGCCATGCAGGTAGGAATTTTTGACATCAAATTGGTGTAATGGCTAGTCTAGGTTGGCTGCCAGAGAAATAAGTACCCGAATAGTGTTGATCTTGGCTACAGGGGCAAAGGTCTCCCCATAGTCAATCCCATAAGTCTGAGTGTAACCTTTCGCCACCAATCTTGCTTTGTATCGTTCAATGGTGCCATATGCCTTGAACTTTACTGTATATATCCATCGACAACCCACTGTTCTCTTCCTTGGCGGAAGGGTAGTCATCTCCCAAGTGGAATTCTTCTGGAGAGCCTCCACTTCATCATTCGTCGCTTGTGTCCACTTGGGATCTTTCAGAGTGTCCTGCACATTACTTGGAATAGATACAGTGGATAATTGACACACAAATGATGCACATGACGGAGATAGCCTATGTAGGGACACATGATTTGCAATAGGGTATTTAACTTTTGCTTTAGGGTCAGGGTCATACTGTTGTCTAGGAATCCCTCTAGTCGTGCGTGGGGGTAACTGATAACCTGTATAACTTGACGCAAGTAAGGTGCTTGAGATAGAGTTTGAATGTTCAGTTACCTGTGGGGAATCTTCAGGACCTGATTGGATGAGTAGTGATGGAACTGTAGTTGGAGTTGTAGATGGGGAATTATCTGAACCAGTATCTGGAGTATCGAGGGACTCTTGAGCTTGTTGCACCTCGGACACTGACTGCTCGGATGAATGGTGTTGAATTTGGACTATCTGAGTATCTTTGGCAAAGACAGAGCTTTCCCCCTACAGAGGATGCTCAGTGACGCCCCCTGAATAATAGAACTCACTCTCGTTGAAGGTCACATCGATGGTAACGTGCATGGTCTGAGTGGGAGGATGGAAACACTTATATCCCTTCTGAGTGGCAGAATAACCCACAAAGACACAACGCCGTGCACACGGATCAAGCTTGCCACGCTGATGTGGATACACTTGAAAATACGCAACACAACCAAAGAGACGTGGTTCGAGATTTGGTGTTGATGGCATGTTGAGGAGAGTAGTCAATGTCTGAAATGGAGTTTGATACTGAAGAGTGCTGGAAGGTGTGGCATTGATGAGGTAAGCTGCAGAACAAAGAGCCTCCCCCCAAAAATGATGCGGCATGTGGGCCTCAAATAAAGAGGCATGAACAACCTCCAAGAGATGCTGATTCTTGCGCTTCGCGACACCATTATGTTGTGGTGTATAGGCGTATGTGGTTTGATGAACAATACCAAGGTGGCCGAAAAATTGATGTAGGTCATGGTTGATGTACTCACCTCCATTGTCAGATCGAAGGGTCATGATTTTCTTGTCAAACTGAGTAGCAGCGTATTGATAAATTGATAAAAGAGCTTGAATTTGGTGGTGACGTCACTTTTCTGGTGTAGGGGAAAGACCCAGGTCATCCAGGTGCAATCATCAATAAACGTCACAAACCTCTTAAAACCACTAACAGTGGGAACTCGTGATGGTCCCCAAAAATCAGAATGAACAATCATGAAAGGCATGGAGCTTTTATTCAATCTTAATGGGTAAGAAATACGATGGCTTTTCGTCAAAATGCAAGTTTCACAATGAAAGTTTGATTCATGAAACTGGGAAAACAAATATAGGAATATAAGTTTCAGATAACCAAAAAAAGCATGCCCTAACCATCGATGCCATAGCCAAATTTTCTTCATCATGATGGACTTATCGCCTTTCACATGATGTGTGTGACTCAATCACTTACTGATGTCGGCTGTAAAGTCCAGATAATACAACCTTCCCCTCCTAGTACCACATCCAATCACGGCCTTGGTGAGAAGATCCTGAAAGAGACAATAAGATGGCCAAAAACACACGATACAATTAAGGGAATCAATGATGTGAGGAACAGATAACAAGTCATAGTCGAGAGAAAGGACAACTAAGACATGATCAAGACTTAATGAGGGTGTAAGAGATAAGGACCCCTCTCCCATGACTTGGGAGGTGGTTCCGTTGGCACTGGTAATCTGTGTTTGGCTTGAGGGTTTGGTAGAGTGCAAACTAGTGAAACTAGATGTCATGTGATCGGCAGCGCCAATGTCAATAATCCATGATCTATTACAAGTAAGTGAAGATGTGCAAGAGGTACCTGAGGTGGCCAAGGATGTGGAGCCAGATGTACCTGATGGAGGTTCGGATGCGGTCCCCTAGGATGACTGAGCGGATGCAAATGAGGCTTTGTTCGAATCTTTCTTGCGCCCTTTGTGGACCCATCCTTCCGGATAACCAATGATGTCATAACATCCCTTAATTGTGTGGTTATCTAAACCATATTTGGTACACTGCATTGGAGGCCGGTGACGAGTAGGGACGAAACTATAGGTGTTCGGCCGAGATTGTTTGGACCTGGCAGTAGCCAAGGCGATGGCGTCGGAGGTTACACCAGCATCAGACATGGTTCCCTGTCTCTCCTTTTTTTTTTTTTTTTTGGTCTAAAACTTCAAATGGTCGGTGCTCGCGTTCGAACTCGACGATGAAGGTCAGACTGTGAGGGTCGACGGTGAGGGTCAGACTATGAGGGTCGACGGTGAGGGTCAAACTGTGTGCTTCCTCGACATCTGCAAGGGGTCAGCGTACTGCAACGGCAGCGTGCTGCGGCTGTTGCGCTGTGCTGCAAGCTGCGGCTTCTAGGGTGTGTTGCGGGCTGAGGCTTGCTACGAAGGCGCTTGTTGCGGACTGTGGCTGCTACGATTACGAAAAAGTTGCAACGATGGTGATGTTTGTGGTCGGGGACCGATCGGTGAGGGCGAACGGTGGGGTCTGTGAGGTCGGTGAGGTTCGTTGAGGTCGTGGTCGTGGTCTGGGATGGAATGGTGAAGTGAGGTCGTGGTCTGGGACGGAACAGTGGGTTCGTTGAGGTCGTGGTCTGGATCAGACTAAGGTGGTAGTGCGGCGGAAGGTAGATGGTTCATGCGAGAAGGTGTATGCGGGAAGGTTTATGCGGTGTGGTCTGGGACGGAATGGTGAGGTTCGGTGATGGTGATGTGGTGTTGTTCGGTAAGTGGTGTTTGGCTCAGTGATGGTGAGGTGGTGCTGTCCGGCTGTGGTTATGGCTGCGGGTATGGCTGCTGTTATGTGATGTTTGGGTCAGACTGAGGTGGTGGTGCGGAAGGTAGAGGTGCGGAAGGTTGAGGTGCAGAAGGTAGAGGTGCAGCGTGGTGCCGTCTATGGGAAGGTAGTGGTGCGGCGGAAGTCTTCGATTTCTAGGGTTTATGCGGGGATGTTTATGTGGCGGAAGGTAGTGGTGCGGCTAGGGCATAGTAATGATTTCTAGGGTTAGTGCAAGAGACAGTCATGATCAACTGCTTTGATACCATATCAGAATGGGTGAGAATTTTCTTGTATTATTATTTCAATAGGAAAGTTCTATATATATAGAGACTAGGAATGTTACTATTGGCCTAATTAATGAACTGAGTTTAATTAGAAATGTACAGCTCATTGACAAAACCCATGAGAGGGTGGGTGAGAGGTGCAGTGGAGGAAAGCTGGGATGGGGGTCGTGGTGTGTTGGGTTGTATATTGGGATGAGGCTATGGTGAAAGGAATGGCTGTGGTGAAGGTAACGAAGGGGGGTGGTCGGTGGGGTGCACTAAGGGGTGGGAAATCAGCCAGTTGGGAGACCACCGGCTGCTCCTCTGGCGACGACCTGGCTATTGGGGATGAGGGTAAAAAGCCGAATGGGATGATGGGGTGAGGCAACGATATGGGAGGCATGGTCGTTGCTGGGTTTGTAGGCGGCAATATTGGGGCTGGGGAGAGGTCAGCTTGTGCAGCTCAGTAAGAAGCTCTTGGCACAACTCTGTTTGCTGTGTGGAGAGGGTCGTAACGGCCTCTACCAACTGGGAGAAACGCGCATCTGTTTTGCCGCGCAAGACCTCGAGATTGAACTCGACGAACCGGAGCTCGGAGGGACCGCCGCCCTGGTTTTTTGGTTTGGGTCCCATGGGAGGGACTCTGATACCATAAGGATGAACCTGGTATTTGAGCAGAGAGAATTTGCAAAAAAGAGAAAACGAAGGAGAAAAAAATTGAGAATTTTCTTGACTGAATGCGCAATTAACTATGTGTACAAATTAAAGGCCTGAGGTTAACTAACCCTGGTTTGATTACCTACTCAATCCACGTCAGTCTACCTACCCTCCTGCCAGATCATCCTATTCTAGAACAAACCAGATCAAACAAATATTCAAAATAGCAGTAAAAATAGAGATAGTAATAGCAGTAAAATAGGGGCCTCATCACCTAGCCAATTCAAAATGACGAGATTAATCTATAATTCCGATTCAATTGAAACCAAGAGGATCAAAATACTCTCTCCCACTCATGCTCAATGGAGCTGCAGCTGCAGCAGCTAACCAATTGCACCACTGCGAGTCCCAAGCTCCATCATCTTCTTGACCGGAATCCCCATCGCATTGCGTTTTCCACTGCAAGGCGGAGTCAGAGGAAGACGAGTCTGAATTGGCGGTTGCGAGAGTTTAGGAATGGGGCTTCGGTGTTGGCGGTGAAGGCAAGTAGTGGAGGGGCCGGGACTGACGTGGTGGAGACTGCGGTCGTCGACAGGCCAAAACTGCGCCGTTTTCAGGTGTTCGAGGGTCATCCTAGTCCTCTTGGCGCCACAACGCGCGATGGTGGTGTTAACTTCGCTGTCTATTCTGGCAATGCGGTTTCCATCACTCTCTGTTTGATCACCCTCGCAGATTTAGAGGAGGTAATCAGGAATTGAATTGACCATTTGCTGCCAATTTTTCGAACTTTTGTGAACATTTGTTGTCAATTTCTCATAGACTCATGTAGGGAGACACATGATATGGAGATTGCTTTGTGGTAGCTAGAAGCCTTAAAGATTGCTTTTTTCAGTGGCAGTGGATATTTTTGTTTTATTTGAGTTTTACAGTTTTACTTAACTGATCTTAAATCGAAACTTCTCTGGGTTCATGGGTATCTTAACTTGTGTTGCTTGCATAATTAAGCAATCATGGATACTTATTTGGTGCAGGATAAGGTTACTGAGCAGATACCTTTGACCACCAAGACTGGAAATGTGTGGCATGTATTACTGAAGGGAGATTTCAATGATACCCTTTACGGGTATAAATTTGATGGGAAGTTTTCTCCGGAAGAGGGACACTACTATGACTCTTCTAAGATTGTGTTGGATCCTTATGCAAAGGTTATTGACCTCAACTCAATGAGTGGCAATGTATTTTTTATGTAAAATTTTCATTCGAGTTGTATGGTTTCTGCTCCCTTTATAAAATAAGAATTTGTTTGCTTCTTGTGGATAATACATATGATGCCTGCATGTGCTTTGTTAACTCAATTTTGGTTTTAATCATGAGGACTCAGATTTTATTTTATTTTTTAAATTTGTCTAGGCAGTTATACGCAGAGGAGAATACGGGAAGCTAGGCAATGATGGTAATTTCTGGCCTCAAATGGCTGGAAAAGTACCTTCTTTTGATGATGAGGTACTTCTTTCATACATTCTTTTCTTATTTTAATTTTTGTAGCACTCATCACTGGTTTCACGTTTCTCTCTTGGTTCAAATTTCTAAGTGAAAATATTCTGTTTGGACTTATGGAATTGTTTCTCTTACTTTCTCTTTGAAGAACTTCGTACTTTTGATTTCGTTAGCAAAATAATATAAGCAGGATGAGTTAAAGAGTAGAAAACCGTCTCTCTGTGTCCTTTTCTCTTATTTAATGTCTCGTTTATGTTATATCCGTCTTCTTCCTAGATTCTTTCTTGTCATCATCACTGCCACGGATTTCAAACTATAATAGTGTGTTGGAACAGGTTGTCATTGTTGACTTAATGCAGAAAAGGTAATAGATTTTTTTTTTTTTTTTTTTTGAGGATTTGGAAATCCTCACTAAAAGCTCTAGTTTAAGTTTTATGGAATTCATTTGGGTGTCTATTTGCGGGGCCCCACAACACAAAGACAAGATTACCCAAAAAGCATGAGTAAACTCTAGAGGGAGTGGATCATTCACCAAATGAATTCTGCCGCCTTAAAACTTTTTTTCCAATCAGAGAATTTATTGCAAATGAAGTGAATTAATGAACTCATTTCAGTTGAAATTATATATACACAGACATAGATATATATATATATATATATTTTTTCTTTCCAAGGTAGGGTAATCTAACCAATTAGGATCTCTTTGCTTCAAATCATAGGCGTCCAAGCCTGTTAATATTCTATTCAAGTTACATTTTCCTATTTTTCTGGGTTGGGGGTGGGATGAGTAGAGTAGAAACTAGAAACTATAGTCCGTTGAATATTGCATTCTTAGTTTAGTAACTTGTGATCAGAAAAGCATAACTTAATTGTCCCTATTAAATTTTTTAGTATTCAGTCACAAGTTATGAGTTTGAAATATCATTGCCATGAATCATATTGCATTTGTTTTCTATGGTGTGGAATATTTATCCAACAAGCTCTTCTTTTTTATTTCAGTTTGACTGGGAAGGAGATTTACCACTGAATTATCGACAAAAAGATCTTATCATATATGAAATGCATGTGCGAGGGTTCACAAGGCATGAATCAAGCATGGCTGAATCACCTGGTACTTATCTTGGTTTAGTGGAGAAGCTTGATCACTTGAAGGTCAGTTCAGAAAACTAGTAACCTTATCCAAAAGACTAGGGAGGGTTATTTCATCATATAACGGGTGGCTTAGGCATATATATATATATATATATATATATATATATATATATATTTCTGTAAAACAATCTTGTGTATTGCGTGGGTGCCTGGTGTAGTGACACTGTCAAAGGAAATACCCGCAGATTCTATGCCTTATACAGAAGAAAGATACTTTTCAGAAAAGACTCTAAGTTGTCAGACACATTAAAGCCAACACCTTTTTGTTAGCCCCAAATGCCCCAGTAAATTCGTGTGGATTCGTCCTGCAACTAAAGACTCTTTATCAATTTCGGTTCATTTCAATATGAACTGAACAAAAATTCAACAGAATCAATAGCAATTTTTAGGCCAACCCAAACCACTCCAAAACACTTGTATCATCCTAACTCAATTTGGACTAAAAATGGGCAATGCAAAAATGTTCAACAAGTACCTTTGTGCAAAATATGACATTATGATTAAATATAGAGTCATCCTTTTTCGATCATGTCATAAGTATTCATTTTTCCATGAGCCACCAACCAAACAAAAAGTTTCAGATTTTTGTTATAGTTGACGAACAAAATAGTTTTGTATTGTATATGAAGGTGAACAGGAATGTGAGCTCTTTATCGACTTTGTAATGTATTCCCAAATAGGACAAAGTTGAATCATTTTTATTATTACAGAAAGGTTGTTTAAGTGTTAACCACCAGCTTTTCTATTATCAGCTCCTGAAGTTTCAGTGATGATCATAACTAATATGATTATGCATGTTAGTTTCTGGATGTTATTAGGTTTGTTTGTTTTTCAGGAGCTTGGGATCAACTGTTTAGAATTAATGCCATGTCACGAGTTCAATGAGCTGGAGTACTTTGGCTACAATTCTGTCTTGGGTGACTACAAGTACAATACTTCTACCTTCTATGTACTCTGTTTTCCTTGTGTTTATGCAAGACTGCAAATTCATAGAAGCTATCTTTGTAGAGTATAATCAACTCATGGATACTTTTTTGACTTCTTAGAATCTGGAGTAAAAGTCTTGGTGCCTTCCAGTCGTGTATCTATTAATCAATCTTTATTTTTGCAAGGGTAAATTTTTGGGGATACTCGACTGTCAATTACTTTTCACCAATGATAAGATACTCATCAGCGGGCATACGTAATTGTGGCCGTGATGCAATAAATGAAGTCAAGTTTCTTATTAAAGAAGCACATAAACGTGGACTTGAGGTAACAGCTATAGTAATATTATTCAGAAATATTATTGAGATATTGATATTCTGTTTTGGAGATTTATAAAATAGTTCTATTGAAACAGGTGATCATGGATGTTGTATTCAATCACACTGCTGAAGGGAATGAAAATGGTCCAATGTTGTCTTTTAGAGGTGCTGATAATAGTGTCTATTACATGCTTGCACCTAAGGTATAGCTCTGATAGTCTCTCTCTTTTTCTGAGCTTTGACTTCATTCTACTTTTTACTATTTCGGAAAATTATTAGTATTTTTATTTTAAGTAGGAAATGTTTGTGATTATCAAATTTAAGGTTTTCTCCTCTATTGCATCTTGTTCAAAACTTAATGTTATCGTCCTTAAATCTAGTTTAGGACAATTTAATGTCTTTAACATGGTAATGGAGCTTTACATAAACTATTGCAATTTCTTTTGTTCCATGGTAATTGATAAGAAGACGAAGATCTTTGTTTTAATCTTATGAGTTTCTATTCTGTGCTTTCGTTTGTTGAAGAAAGAGTATACTTATATACCATGTAATTAGCTGATTTCCCCTACCCAGTTTCCTAGTTCCTAGTGAATTTAGTAGTAGAGCTAGGTTTTTTCCTCCATAGTTTATGTTTCTTGTACTTTTTCTTTCGTTGGATTTAAAAAAAGTCTAGATATATACTTTTTTGTTTTTTATATCTGAAGCAGAAACTGAGTGAAAAGATAATTAAGTAAAAGTTCAAAGCTTTTCTTAAGTGAATGATGTGCACCCTATTCCTTGAGGTAAATTTGGTTTAACGTGCATGTGTTTTACCAGTCTTACCAATTATAATATCTGGCAGAAACCAGAAATTAATGGCTCCATTTTTTACCATGATATGCCCCTTTAAGCTATTTGGTCATGTGGTGGACCAATTTGGCATCCCTGTCCATGGTGGCTGATTCAATTTAGTCAGTATTCTACGTATCCCCCTTAGATTGATTTTTCCCTCCATATTTTTATTTCATGAGTTTTGTAGATATTGAATGGTCACTCTGAAAGGAAGCAACAGAACTTGTGGTGCTGGTACATTTTGTTTGTATTCATATTCAAAAGGTATCTAGTAGAGCGGATCTATCGATATTGATCTTTCAAAATATATCTAGAGTGTGGGATTTAATAAGAACCTACCAAGGTCAGGTTTCTGTTGTGTGCCAAACCCAGATTCCAGTTTGAGTTGTATTTTGGGAGATTCATCAGATTTTTCTTATGGTATGTTGTCCAATTCGACGTCTTTTTACATATACTGTGAACCAACTCCATTTCTTTTTTCTTATTGACAGGGAGAGTTCTATAATTATTCAGGCTGCGGTAACACATTCAATTGCAACCATACTGTTGTGCGCCAGTTTATAGTAGACTGCTTGAGGTAGAACATCCAAACTGTGCAATCGTTATCAGATAGATTTTCCCATCTATTGAAACATTAGTGATGTTGATGTGTGGAGATTACTATATATAGCTTCCTGGGATAATATGCATTGTGGAAGCTAAGCCCTACTTGGTCTTGGTGGTGTCATGCCTTATATCATCAAATCCTTGTATATGTAAATTTGATCATGCGGGCATAGACAACTTTAATGATGTAGGACAGAATAGAATAATAGAAAACAACAATTTAGCGGAAGCAACTCTAGAAAACACAAGGATAAAACTTAGGAAATAGGGTCTGGAATCACTCTAGGGGTTTCACACCCGAAATTGGCTTCACACCAAAACTTGGTTTCGCACCAAAGAAATCCTTTTGCAGGAAATAATTCTCATAAACTTTTATTCATAAGCGCATAGTCCTCCAATGAAATTACAATGGGGTATTTATAGGGAACTAAACAAACTAGAAGTCCTAATTAAACTGAAATTGAAAAGAACACCCTAATCCTAATAAAATAGGAAAGAATCTTGCTAGAGATAAAACAGGAAAATAAATATGATACTTAAAAAACAGGAAAACTAATCCTAGTCCCTTTAGAATTAGGCTAACTAAGCTTTAGGCCTCCGCCTCTAATAAAAACGTTTAAATATTAAAATACTAAAACCCTAAACGCCTAAAGACTAAAATGCCCTTGACGATTCTGCATTATTCTCCCCTGGTTGAAGAACTCGACTCCGGCTAGTTAAGTGAGAAGCTTGGACATCATTATCTAACCAACATCAAAAGGAAAATTCTTGGCATCAATGACATTAAGGTTGTGTGGGAATCCAGTTACTTCCTTGATATCAATGTCGTATAGTAGTCCAAGGCTCTTAGCATTACCAAAGTAATTTGTCAAATTTCTTATCCTCACAAGTTGATGGGTCATAGGAGGAATACGAAGAAAAATATCACTAGGCTCCGGAATAGAAGGAACACCAATCACTGGCAGAATTGGTGCACAAATAGGAGCTTGCTCGATCACTGGTAAACTTGGCTCTTGCTTATCCAATTGAACGGATATTTCCCCTATCGTTCGCTGAACCAGGGGTGGCAATGATTCTTGATCTGTTGGCTGTGCTACCTGATTTTCCACGGTATTGTTATCTTGAATTTTTTCTCCTTGTCTAGCACTTCTCACATCAGCTAAAAACTCTTTCACACTAACTAATAATGCAACAATTGTTCTTGGCCTCATAACCTTTTCATTAGGATCTGGGTGACCAAAATTATTTCGTTCTCTGCCTATATCTTTCCTCTTATCACCACCTCTATCTCTGTCATACCTTCAATCACCATTATGATTTCTATCAGGGTCTTTTTCACGACGAAGGGCTGCAAGTTTGGCAGAATGCTCTTGTAATGTGACTTTAATTCCAGCAACTTCTTTTTACAGATTCTCTAGGAGTTGTACTATCCGATCTGTATCCATGCCTGATGGATATGCGCAATCACTACGAATTGGGGACATACAACGGTGCCCTAAGGAGAAGGAACCCACTCTGATACCAAATTTGATTTAGGACCGAATAGAATAATAGAAAACAACAATTTAGCGGAAGCAACTCTAGAAAACACAAGGATAAAACTTAGAAAATAGGGTCTGGGATCACTCCAGGGGTTTCACACCCGAAATTGGCTTCACACCAAAACTTGGTTTTGCACCAAAGAAATCCTTTCGCAGGAAATAATTCTCATAAACTTTTATTCATAAACGCATAGTCCTCCAATGAAATTACAATGGGGTATTTATAGGGAACTAAACAAACTAGAAGTCCTAATTAAACTGAAATTGAAAAGAACACCCTAATCCTAATAAAATAGGAAAGAATCTTGCTAGAGATAAAACAGGAAAATAAATCTAATACTTAAAAAACAGGAAAACTAATCCTAGTCCCTTTAGAATTAGGCTAACTAAGCTTTAGGCCTCCGCCTCTAATAAAAACGTTTAAATATTAAAATACTAAAACCCTAAACGCCTAAAGACTAAAACGCTCTTGACAATTCTGCATTATTTAACTACCGGATAACTAGATTGTGACCACTTGTTGGTCTCTTGCTTCATACCATCAAATACTTTTATATGTTGTATTTTGGTCATGCAGGCATAGACAACTTTAACTCCCGGGATAACTAGATTTTGACCTCTTAAACCTAGACTTGTGTCAACATTCAGTGGTCATGTAATAGTGCCATTCCATGACTCAGTGTTCTCTGAATCATGTCAGTTTTTGCATATGAAATCTCCCTCTGAATTTCATTATTATAACGAACCAGAAAATTTACTGTTGTCGTAATTTCAGTTACTCCACGTCTCTGAAAGAGGAAAAAAATTGGTCATAGTTGAAAACTTAATGCTAGGTGATTTATGTATTGCTTTAATATTCACCTTTTACTTTATGATTCCCCGAATGGGCTACAAACAAATTGTCAAATTTTGAACCAGCTTCGAGTAGTGAATAACATACACAGAAAAAAGTATGACCCTGAGGCTTTCTATTTTAAATGATTATCAATCTATTCATTCGTTATACTGGGGAAGTGATCAATGGAATGTGGAAGGATAAACAAGTTTTAAACAGAACCTCATTCTCAATAGTACTAATGTTTTGACTATACTGTAGGTTTACACTTCTACTGTCAACTATCCTCATCTCTTATAATCTATGAACTTTAGTTCAAAATAGAACTACAAAGATGTTGCTTTAAAATATAAACCATAGTGTTTCTTTGCGTCTCGGTATTGTTTATATTTCTTTACAGCTCAGTGTGCTGGTACTCTATTCCATGGTGAATGAAAAGTGAAAAATAAAAAAATTGATTTCTTTTGCCATAGAGCTGCATGGCTAGGTATCTATATGTTTTTTCTGTTGTTATTACAAATCTATACATGTAATGCATTCATTTCTGCGCCTGTGAAAATTTTGGCCACTGAGTAAAAGATCCTTGTAGATATGTAGTAATGCCACTCAAGGGCAGCAATCCAGTGACCTCTGCAAGTCTTGGATCAGGTTACATCTTTTGGCTTTAGCTCTTTTTAAGGAGCTTTCTCAAAGAAAAAAAAAAAGTCACTCCGTAATTAGCATTTAGTGAAACGTTTCAAGATTAAGGCTCTTTTTTCGTCCATTTATTTTTTGTTGTTTGTTTAATATATGTTTATTGTTCAAAGATGAAGCACTGTATATTTCATGAAGTGAATGGAGGGTGTTTAAGCCATATGATGGGCTGCTGTTGCCCATCTGTTTAGAGTTCTTAAATTTATATGTAAAGCAGTAGAATGCTGAATCCATGCTGAGTTAATACTTGAGTAAATTACGTTTGTAAGTACTTTCGATAAGATATTGGGCACTAGACCAGTGTAATGCTTGGTCATTGCTATGTCTGAATCAATCTTGTTCCTTTTGTTCTTTTTTGTGTCTGGTTATCTATCTTCTCTTCAATAGTTTTTTCAAAATTTTGCTCCCCTAGCCCTTTTTTTAATTGTTTTCATCACGTTTGAAATGTTTTTCTATATCTATAACTTTAAACTTTGGTTGTTTTTAACTATTTGATGTGTAGTTTTTCCATTGCAACCATCATCTTCAACAATAAATATTCTAGAAGGTTGAAAAGTCATTGTTTTTCTTTTCTGTGCAACAGATATTGGGTTACAGAGATGCATGTTGATGGGTTCCGGTTTGATCTTGCTTCTATTATGACCAGGGGTAGCAGGTTATCTGCTAGATGCTCTATGCTCTGAATCAGTTTATACAGGAGATTGGTGTTCATTTCAGTCCTTTTATTTTTTCTTTTTTGTCCAGTCTCTGGGATTCTATTAATGCATACGGGAGTCCAATAGAAGGTGACTTGTTGACAACTGGTACCCCTCTCGCTAGCCCACCATTGATTGATATGATAAGTAATGACCCAATACTTCACGGAGTGAAGGTTCTTACATTAGCCCTTTTCTTATATATTACGTACTTATTCTTTGTTGGTGTTTCTAAAGTGTCCAAGGGTCATGTGAAACTGAATTAGATAAATTAAATATGCATTCCCCAAAAAATTAGACATCTCAATCTTTAAGCTGCCTCAACATCTGTTTGTCTACATTGTATTGTAGAACATAGATTTGTGGATACGGTTGACCACTCATGTGAACATCTCATATAGGGGTGATCAGCTGTTAGAACTAGTTCATTAGGGGAAATATGCAACTTAACTCGGTTGGTTTTTCAAAATCCCATTTAATGCAATCCGTTCTTAATAGAATTGATTAGTTTGCAAGTTTATGCTTCCATGCTATGAGTGACATTTTAACTATAAATCCAATGTTACATTCCTTATTTTTGTTCTTATTAATCATCAATGTGCCATAAAATGGTCAATAGACATGTGTGGGTTGGCTTGACTTTTTTTTCCCCCGAGAGATGCTTATAGACTAGAAAAACTGCCTAGCCAAAAATTTGGCACACCATAGCAAGTTTCTTCCGGGAGTGTCCGATTTCCTTTGTTTTACTGAAAATGTTTCGTTCTTTTCATCACAGTTTCCTTTTCATTTTTGTATTCTCATTTCTAGAATTCTACTGAGTTATAGTGGTCGTACCCAACAATTTACCTTATTGGCCTCTATGATTTGATCCTGCATATGAATTTACCTTTTGTTGGTTCTACAGCTTACTGGGGATTACTAGTAGTAGTGTATCTGCTATACCGTTTGATCAATCTTTGCCTGTTTTTCAAGCAGCTTATAGCTGAAGCATGGGATACTGGAGGCCTGTACCAAGTTGGCATGTTTCCTCATTGGGGTATTTGGTCAGAATGGAATGGGAAGGTATGTTTAAACAGTGTATTGTTATATCATCATTTCAATTAATCAATAGAGACCGAGATAAACAACATGATGACAGAAATACAACACAATATATACACATGTGTAGGTATCCTTATTGACTAGACCCATACTTCTTTTCCTCGCTGTTATAGAACCAGATGAATAATGAGCTGCAAGGCTGTGCCATTAAACATTTAAACCGTAGTTGTAGCGTACATCCCTAATGAGCATCTTTTGGTCGTCCACTCCAAAATTTTAATTTATGAGAAAACCTTCTCACAAATGAAAACTTTGATTGCTTATCAATTTCACAACTATGTTTCACCAAACTTTCCTTCAGATTTTGAAATTTAATTGGAAATAGGAGATTTCTTCCCATATGTATTTGAAATTTGTGAAGAGCTTCAAGCTTCAGAAACTCTTACTGTTCTCACTCTTATTGTTGGCACCTCTTGAGGTATACTATCTGGGGTTAACTTCTCCTGTTTCCTAAATCCTTATAATTCATTGATCTGGAACTATTTATCCATTGACTCTTAAACAATCTACCAATGTAGAGATTTTGGTACTAATAACCATGTCTAACTATTCTGAATTTTGGGCATTGCCATCTCAAACTTTCTGCTGGATGATTTTTCTCATCAAGATAACCGTCAATTGAGTATTTTTTGTTTTCCAAACAATTTAAGTGTATTCAAATGTTTAAAACGAAAATTTTTGACTTTACTTAAAACCATCTACTTTGTTGTCAGATGTTATGACCTCCATACCCCAGCATCTTCCAGTCTTGAAACCTACTAACAGGTCTTCATGGTTAACTTTATAGATGATTCATAAAGCCATTTATGTATGCATATTGTTTTAACATTCTATTTTAGTTATTTAATTTGTAAGTTCCTGTAACTTTCAGTATCGTGACACAGTGCGGCAGTTTATTAAGGGTACAGATGGCTTTTCTGGGGCGTTGGCTGAATGCCTTTGTGGGAGCCCAAATTTATACCAGGTAATTCAAGTTTTTACCATCTCTCATTGACGATGACTATTAACCTAATTGTGGTGTACTGGCATATGGTCTGTTATAAATTATTCTGTGGAGAAACATTTCTTCTTTATCTTTATTCATTTTTGTTCAAATCCTGACTCCAAAAGCCAGCTTTTGAGCAGTGTTGTTGAGGGACGACAGATTGGTTAAGCTTCCTGCAACTTCTTATGTGGTCGGTTGGGGCTTGATAAGCAATTAGGTTTTTGGAGTAGTTATGGCGTCAAGGACAAATCCCTGAACTCTCCAATGTGTGTGTGCGTGTTTTTTTTAGAAAAGTGAGGATGGCCCTCAGTTCCTTCTCTGTCTGAATCTCAGATTTATGTCTCCTGAATTTAGTATTTGAGAGTTCTATCTTGCCATGTAGAACATTGTGTATATGCTTCTTCTCTCTCTCCCTCTGAGTAACACCCAGTATATCTTTCGACCAGGAAGGAGGAAGGAGGCCATGGAATAGTATCAATTTTGTCTCTGCACATGATGGTTTTACTTTAGCTGATTTAGTAACTTATAATAACAAACATAACCTGGCAAATGGAGAGGACAACAATGATGGAGAGAGCCATAATAATAGCTGGAACTGTGGTCAGGTAAATTTTGATAAACATCTATTCTCTGATGGTTGGATTCCGCTTTTGTTTGATGCTAGTGTTAGTATGTGTGAAAAGGCCACCATGGCTGTAAGCCTGACGTTCTCAGGCATGCTGAACCCTCAAGGCTTAAAATTTATCATCTGGCTTTACACTGATATATATCGTGCCATTTTGTCTTTCACTTTCCTTTTCACCCCAAATCCCAGCCCTTTTTTCTCTGACCTTTTGATTTTTTCATTAATCTATTTTAATGAGGAATCTTTTGTGTTTTTCTTCTTCCTGATTTTAATAGTTTATATGCCCTTGAATATGCTTATCATGTGTTTTGGAAGACAAAAAAGCCACATTTGTCTTAAAGAGAATTGTCTTAAAAACCAGATCATAGGGCATCCCTACAGGAAAGCTACATAAGGAGAAAGAAATCTGTTCAAGCTGTTGATAAATGGATTCATTTTGTGCATGCATCTTAGTTTTTTACTCCATGGATGTGTTCCTACATGTAGACACTAGTTATTATTCCAGTTTTTGAACTCAATTATTTAGGAGGGAGAGTTCGCAAGCATTTCAGTGAAGAAATTGAGGAAACGACAAATGCGGAATTTTTTTGTCTGCCTCATGGTTTCCCAAGTAAGATTATATCGTTAGTACTATTATATTAAGTTAAGGTTCAATTCTAGTGCAATTTATATTATTACTCTTCATTTGGACTACAATGGTTCTTAGTATAAAACGTCTATGTTGACCTTCATTTCTTGCAACGTAATCTGAACTTTCTCTTAGGATGACTGCACACACATACGCATTTGACTGCTTTGGCAGGGGGGATGGAACCTACGAAGTTTATGGGCACCAAAATAGTAGAGCATTAGGTTTAGTATGTTTTCCGTGCTCGGAAGTAAAGGGAGAATATAACAGTTGATGCTATACTGCTAACTTGGTTTACTATTATATGGTATTATTGTCGATCCATATTATTCAGGAAGGTTTCATGGAGAATTTCGTACTACCTTACCAGTGTAATGGATCTTGCTGAATCTCATGATAAAGATAACAAAAGACCCTAAGATTGTGTTTGGTTTGGGGAATAGAAATGAATGGTAATTGTAATGGAATGAAGTTAGGAATAGAAATGACTTTATTGTTTGGTTGGGTGACCTGGGTTTAGTTGAAAAGGGAATACAATGGAAAACATTAATACACACCAAACTGCAGACTGGAAATAGGGATGAATAAAAAATGGCCTGAATAGTGAGTTTGATGTATGCGTTCTTGTAGATTGGAACGGGCTTTCCACCCATTTGTTTTTGGAATGCTCAGAATGATCTAGGAAACAAATATTATTGGGTTTTTCTAATCATATTAGAAAACCAAAGATTGTAATGGTCCATAAATAGGAATGATACATTCCTTTCCGTCCCTTTACCCCCAACTAAACACCGCCTAAATTTGTACATTATCCTTAATTTTGCATCTTGTAAATTTTTGGCTAAATTCTATATGCCTTGCAGATATATTTAAAATTTTGAATGCAGCACTTTCTTGATAGATAGTGCTGAAGATGTTGGATACTTTTTGTGTGCTTATTGACTACCATATTTCATTTTTTCTTTCATTTATCAGGGTGTTCCAATGCTATATATGGGCGATGAATATGGTCATACAAAAGGGGGAAACAACAACACATATTGCCATGACAATTATGTATTTCTCTAGACATTGTGAATACTCTTAGTGTCAAACCCATTCTTTTAATTTTGGTTCTTTTTGTGCTGTAGATTAATTACTTTCGGTGGGATAAGAAGGAAGAGTCCTCATCGGACTTTTTCAGGTTTTGCTGCCTTATGACCAAATTTCGCCAGTAAGTATCGATGTGATGTATTGCAATTATTTATGCCTAGTGTTCATCGACATTGTGTATCTCCTTACTTTGATTTGAATTATGCAGGGAATGCGAGTCACTTGGGTTAAATGACTTCCCAACTGCAGAGAGGCTGCAGTGGCATGGTCATTCTCCTGGGGTGCCAGACTGGTCTGAAACAAGTCGCTTTGTTGCCTTTACTCTGGTATTAACCAACATGACTAATGCATTTTAGAATTGTTTTATAATTAATTTACCTTGTTTATCAAAAGGGACATAAATGGACAATTATCCTGTTCTGAGCGGACCTTATGCATGGAGTTACATAAAAATCTTAACTTGCACAGAAGTACCCTCATAGACATATCAGGAAATAGATATATGGTGGGTTTCTTCGGATGTTCCCATTTTCAAAACATTACAAATACACTTTCCAAGTTATCTGTAAGTTTAAAATGATCTATGCGGTCAGAATATTATATATGGGCAATCCGTGCACATCTAGTCTAAGAAATTGCCACATTTAGCGGCATGGCGATCATAGAAGTAACAGATTTGTTTTATTCTCAAAGTTAATGGTTTCCCTTTTGGAACTTCTTGTATTGAGGTTTTGGGAGTAAATTTAAAGTTTTCTAATTCACTGGTTTGTGACTTTGTCAATCCAGATAGACTCGGTGAAGCGAGAGCTCTATATTGCTTTCAATGCCAGCCATTTACCTATGACCATCACACTGCCAGAGAGGCCTGGATACAGATGGGAGCCCATGGTTGACACCAGCAAGCCTGTTCCTTTCGACTTCCTTTCCAGCGACCTCCCAGAAAGAGATACTGCAGTTAAACAGTATGCTCACTTTCTTGAAGCCAATTTATATCCCATGCTAAGTTATTCTTCAATCATTTTATTACTCTCTCCCGTCGAAGATCCTTAGCTTAAAAGCACCTGTGCAGAATCCATATGCTTTGAAGATATCACTGCAAAATAAGTTAGTGCCCTTCTTAGATCCTTGTATTCTCAACTCGGTCTGAAACAAATTATGTAAAAGGCAGTAAATAATAGGGTTGCAATAGAGATTTTGTGGAAATAGTTTGCAAAATGCTTTTGGGCAGGGAAGTTGTGTGGATAAGTTGCAATTTGGAGGGAAATCATGCTCAAATTTCTTACACCCCAGAAAAAAAATAAATAGACATCTTGTAAATTTTTATTTTCATGTGGCACCTCAAATATTCTGTTTGTGCATTGCAAGTTTACAACCTTATTTTTTCTAGTCTACTCTGTCTCAATTGTATTCTACTTGGGCTCGTTGAATGATTAGCTTGCGTTGGATAACTCATAAAATTCAGGTCAAATTGCTCACCAAATTGGATGGTTATATATTGCCAATATCTAGATGAAGTGCAGTCTGTATTTTGGTGCACTATAACATTTTAAGGAGAATCATAAGAGCCAACCATTTCTTGCATCTATTAAAGATTGACATTTCTTAGAGCCTTAAAAATTATTAAAGTTAGAATTTGAGCCCTACACGAGTGGGACATGACTTAAAATGCGATTGAGAGATATTGGAAAAAGGGTAATACAACATGTTGCATGAAAGTTTCTCTCTTAAACACGAGATATTTGAGTTATGTCTGCATGGTGAAAGGTTGGAGCATTGGGCATACTCTAGCTTTTTTTTTTGTTTTTTTTGTTTTTTTTTGGAATATAATGGTATTAGGGGAATGAGATTACCGATATACACGTTGGATATCGATCTCGCTCTTTACTAGAGTTGAATCCGAGATCTTTCACATAACGTGTAAAGAAAAATACCATTAGGTCATAGCACTAAGTGATTACTATAGAGCTCTTAAAGAAATGAAAATATTTATCACTAGTATTACGATTTATTGATATTTTTTTTTTGGTAGAATAATGTACATAGTTTGAAGTTTCACAAACGTGAAGTCGATATCTAATGGAGTGTTACCTTTGCTAGCCGACTGTGTTGGGGTCGGGGTCTCCTTTAATTAGTTAGTTTCTTTTTCTTGCCTCTTTACCTCACCGAAAAAAAATCCCCTAATATCGTTATATATATATATATATATATGATAATATTTATATCCTACTCCCGCTTGCACTTGTGTCAAATTTATCATATTATCTTTATCGAAGTACTAGCCTCCTATACTCGCTTGCACGTGTATCAAATTTTTTTATTTTCAATTTTTAGAAAATAAGAAAAAAAAATGAATCCAAAAAATGTATGAATAAAATAAAAAGGAATTAGGGGAAGTAAAATATTTTTTCCTATTTGATTTTACTATTTTGTGTTATTTTTTATTAAAAATATTTAATTTTATTATTTTGTCCTTATTTTCCTAAAAAAAAAAATTAGAATTTTTATTAATTGATGGTATTTTCATCCAAAATACTTTTATGAAACTTTGTAACACCAAACTCAATTCTTCACTTTATAATAATAAACATAATAATTGGAAATTATTATAAAACAAGCAAAAACCAAACTCTCTTTTCTGTTTCCTTTTTTGACCACATTATATATGTTATATATACAAGAGGTAAAGACTATTTGCAATTGTGGCTTTTACCTCACAGGGTGAGATCCAACCCACAATGAAAAGTTATTAAATACTTGTTTTTCAATGTTAATTTTAGATGTAATTTATTCATTTATTAGAAGTTAGAATGCCTATATTCAATTAAAAAAAAATCCATTTAACCAATGTATCTTTTTGAATTTGTACACATTTACTAATTTTTCCCATGTACTTTTATTTCAATCTATTTTTCTCATGAACTCTTATCAATGGTCAATTTCCCCCTTTTGACCATATTTCGTCTAAAATTTCATTAAATCGATTATATTTCAAGCAAGTAAACGAGTCATATAACATTGATAAAAAAAAAAATACCTCATTAACATATCATATTTTAATCACCAACATGTGAATTTTAGACAAAAAAAAATTGGATAAATTGTGAGTAAATATGATAACAGGGGGTCAAATAACCATTAATAAGAGTTCAAGAGGAAAATTGACTGAAATAAAAATTCAAGAGGAGAAATTGGTAAAAGGTACAAGTTTTAGGGGCAAATTAATGAAGTACTATGAAAAAATGAGCTCATTGCATATTAAATTGTCAATAAAACCCAAGACAACTTTATTCAATTGGACACATGATAAACAAAAAATTACAGGACAATTGCATGAAAGAAGTGGATATCGGGTGTTTAAAGTAAATGAAAGAAGTAGAATCATTCTTTGTATCCATTTAAAATATTATACGTGTTGTTTTTCTTTAATAGATATAGAAGGCAAATGCATGTACAAATTAATTTGATTAAAATACTTATATTAGTGTTGTAATGTTATTGAATCAAATAAAAAAAATGTTTTTTATTCAAGGTGTTCCATGAATTTTAATTTTAGTCTCAAGGTGGACCTTGAACTCGATTTTGTAATAAAATACCCCCGAAAATCCACATTTCGTCTTAAAATGCCCCTTTTCCGTCAAGTCTACTAACTTATCGTCAATTACAAGGACAAAATTGTCACTTTGAAGATCTAACTTGCAAAATTGTCACTTTGGAGATCTAAGCTTGCAAATGGTGGAGACTTAATTTCTGCCATGAAATATGGAGATCTAAGCTTGGAAATGGTGGAGACTTGTTTAATGCATTACGCTAAGAAGTACATTCCTGGCATTTCAAGAACGCCATGAAACAATTCTGATGGTGCCGTTTGATCACCATCGTTGATGGTCGTCAGAAAGTTAATCGACGATGGCTTGTGGAGTTGCGAAGCAATCTTCTTTTCCACCGTCGTTTTCAATTCTAGCTCCGTTTCTTTGATCCAAGCCGTTCAAGAAGTAACTTAAGATCCTTTCCACGCAATCGACGTCATAGAGTCTCGCTGAGGTACGAGTAGCTCGGGATGAGTAGGTCGTCTACTGTGGCTTGGTGGAGCTGCGAAGCAATCTTCTTCTCCAGTGCGGTTGCAGGCTTCAGATGCAATGAGTATGTTGGCAATTCTCAATAGTTTGAAGAGGAATCGAATGGCGGTGGAAGGTATGGAGCTCTTCTCTAATGGAAGATTAGAGATGATCGTCTCCAATAGCTCTCTCTGTTGACTCTCTGAAGCTAAAGACAACGGTACGGCGGCAACGTGGATAGCAGTGGTGGAGGATGAAGAAGAAGGCTTTCGAGGCGTTCTTGAAATGCCAAGAATGTACGTCTTATGACACATCCCGACCCAGAAAGTCCACGAGGACACCAAAATCGAAGTATGCTGGCCGACAACTGAACGGTGACGTCCAAATGACGAAAGCCAAAAGTAAAAACAGTGCGTTTTAGGAGGTCGTGTGAAAGGTAATTGGTAAAAACCAACAAGCGATTCACCGCGACAACGGAAGCACAGAGCATAGTACACTATTTGATGATCATAAGGTTAAGCAATTACTTGAGTTACCCTGATTTTCTAACACACCCAAACGACCAGTGTGAATGTCAGAGCAACAACTGAAAACTCCTCGACGAGCGTGAAGCACCACAAATACCTGAGGGGTACAAAAATAGAAGGGTGAGTGGACCTAACCGTTTATTTCAGTGTAAACTATAAGTTGAAAACATATTTTAACCCCTCAGTTTTGAAAAGAAACTCAAGAGCATAACAAATAGTGGGTTATACGTACTATACTTATTGCTTCGGGATTATTTGAGACTGCATTATTTTTTAATTACTCCTCGTAGAACGTGCATATTTGTCATTTATGCATTCTTGGCAACCACCTGGCAGCCACATTGAGCCACCTGGTAGCTACCTGGCAGCCACGTGGAGCCACGTGGGTGCCACCTAGCAGCCATGTGAGTCACACATGGAGCCACGTGGAACCACGTGGTAGCCTACTCAGCATGTGCGTGGAGGCGCGTGAGAGCACGTAGCGGCGCGTGGAGGCGCATGAGCGCACGTAGCGGCGCGTGGCAGTGCGTGACGGTGCGTGAGGCCACTTCCCGACTTCAAGTCGGCGCATGGGGCTGTTTTCTGGCCTACGGCTGCGCGTGGACCTAGTTTCGGGACGTTTCAAATCTTTTAAACACATATTTGGTTTGTTTAGAGTTGTTTTAGTCTCCCCCGTTGGACAACTCAAGCGGGGTTTCCCCTTAGTGTTTAACAATGGGATTATTAGTAACCTTTGTGGACAGTTTTGTTGAGTTTGGAGCTTACGCGGCATGGTACTGTTAGGTGACTTTGACCCCCCGACTAATCTGTGAGTGGACTTCTTTCTCAAACTTTGTTTTATCATTACTTGTACTTGCACGTTTTCTACATACATCATTAAATGCATGGCTAGTTACACCTTAATCCCGAGTTTGACTTACTTGGCTATGAGTGGTGAACTTTAATGCTAGAACTTGATGGAAGATGTTAGTTAGTTCACATGCATATTATAGTGATATGTTAGATTTATGCTGTAACTGTAATTATTAGTTAAGACTTTTAACAGTGACAATTATACCCACGTGTATGGTTGCTTAGATGTTAATACGTGTTTACTATTATGGAATTTCTCATGCTTACATTAGCTTTCGAGATGTCTTTCTATGCACGTCAATGTGTTATTTAAGGTTTTTCCTCATTGCCTGATATGTTAGAATTCTCGAGCATGACTCGTTTGACTATGGTTGTCATATTGTATTCCCGAGGATGTTTGTTTGACTATGTTGGTCATATTCCCGAACATGGTTCAATTGAGATTGATGGTGGTTTACCACTATAAGAGTTGTGATTTACGTGTATTACACATGAGATGTGTAGTACCCACATAAGAGTCGTTGGTATCTTAGTACCCGTCTGTTGGCCACAGACCAGCCTCCACATGATTGATCACCCATGCTTGCTTGAATACTAGTTAAATAGCGCCAGCTTGTCCCCAAGCTCTAAGAGACATAAGGTGAAGGTGCTTAGCACCCAGCTTTCATGTGGTCGAGATACACGAGCGAATCATAGATACCCAGCCTATCATGTGTGCATGACTTGAGCGACTCAAGAGCATAACAAATAGTGGGCTATACGTACTATACTTATTGCTTCGGGATTATTTGAGACTGCATTATTTTGTAATTACTCCTCGTAGAACGTGCATGTTTGTCATTTATGCATTGTTGATATCTTGAGTTTCTTTTGAAAACTGAGGGGTTAAAATATGTTTTCAACTTATGGTTTACACTGAAATAAACGGTTCATTAGGTCCACTCACCCTTCTGTTTTTGTACCCCTCAGGTATTTGTGGTGCTTCACGCTCGTCGAGGAGTTTTTGATTGCTGCTCTGACATTCACACCGACCGTTCAAATGTGTTAGAAAATCGGGGTAACTTAGGTAGTTGCTTAACCTTATGATCATCAAATAGTGTACTATGCTCTGTGCTTCCGTTGTCACTATGAATCACTTGTTGGTTTTTACCAATTACGTTTCACACGACCTCCTAAAACACACTATTTTTATTTTTGGCTTTCGTCATCTGGACGTCACCATTCAGTTGTCGGTCAGCATACTTCGATTTCAGTGTCCTCGTGGACTTTCTAGGTTTGGGTGTGTCATCTTAGCGTAATGCACTAAACAAGTCTCCACCATTTCCAAGCTTAGATCTCCAGATTTCATGACGGAAATCAAGTCTCCACCATTTCCAAGCTTAGATCTCAATAGTGACAATTTTTCCCTTGAAATTGACGGTAAGTTAGTAGACTTGATGGAAAAATGGCATTTTGAGAAGAAAAGTGGATTTCATAAGGTATTTTGTTACAAAATCAAGTTCAGGGTCCACCTTGAGACTAAAGTTAAAATTCATGAGGCATTTTGAGTAAAAAGCCTAAAAAAAAATTAGGATGACCGGATCTTTACTAACAAGGACTTAAGTATTGTCCTAAAAAGTTTAATCCGATATACTCAAGTATTTTATAATATGGGCGTTTTTTTCTTAAGGATAATACTTGCACACATCCCACCCTAGGATACCTTGACGTTTCACATTTTTTATTTATTGAATTGTCTTTAAACATATATCATAATCGGAACCGTTCAACTCATAAATCATCATTTGAATATCATTTTTATGCAAAAAAAAAAAAATCAACCAAATTGGATATAATTTAACTATTCATATGTTTCAACTAAATAAACGATTCGCCATAAGAATCTTAGTTTTTACTAACATCGTTGATATGTTTGATACATATGAATGACTAAACGACATCCAATCTTGTTGATAATTAAGGAAAATTAAATCGAAAGAGATGGACAAGAATGTCCCCCCTATGATGGGATGCAAGTATTATCTTTTTGAGAATACTTTCATATATACTTTTATCTTTAGTATCTTATTTTTAGGATACCTTCTCTTCCATCCTTTTCATTTATCGAATTTTTTCCTATAAATTTGTCATAATTGAAACCAGTCAATAAACGTCGATTTGTTTAATAAACATACATCATTAAGCAATTCACCAGTGTGGTTTATTTTAATTTTATGTTTTTTACGAATATGATTTTGAAAATATAATATAAAAGATGCACGTTTCTAATTTTAAAATATATATTAAATAAAAAATTTCTAAATAAAAATTTTAGAACGAGGGAATGAGTTTTCATGTTTGAATGCAAGTATTTTCCTATAAATAAGACTTCAATTTTTTAAACTTTAGTATGAGAGCCGAAGAGAAATACTTAGATGGTTGAATGCATCTCAAAGATACAATTTATGCAAACACTCTTTTTAAGTTCTTTCCAATCAATCACACATATTGTAACTTTTCTTTTATCCAATTCCAATGAATTCGAACTTCGAAGTGGACCAAAAAGAAACAATATTTCACCAATATTCCCAGGTATATATATATATATATATATATATATATATATATATGCATGCAGTGCATAGATTAAATGTTTTGAAAAGCCATCAACAAGTGGAACAAGGAGCATAACAAAATTGGAAAAAAAACAAAAACAAAAAAGGAGCATAACAAAGGCCGGAAGGATGATTATTCGGTATTATATTTTTATTTGATTTAATTTAAGGGTAACTAATAATTGTTATTTACTCAGAAAATATATATATATATATATATATAATATATATATTGGATTAATGGTGGCATCATCAGCTTATCCCTATAAATATTTATGCAGGACTGCCCTTGTCTCCACATTTCAGTATGAGCAACAAAATCATGTTTACTACTCCAAGATTTACTCTCTTCTTTCATGTCTTTTGCATCATACACATTTCACCAATGCATTACAACTACATATTTCTAATGCAATTTTTTTTTCCGATTGTTTTTGAAGAGTTCCAACGTGGAATCTATCAATTTAGAGTAATTTACACCAAATTTTAAGGTTATACTTTATTTTCAAATTTTACATACGAGTACCCTGAATTATTTAAGACGTTTCACC
This sequence comes from Oemleria cerasiformis, assembly GCA_037349345.1. Classification (NCBI taxonomy): domain Eukaryota; kingdom Viridiplantae; phylum Streptophyta; class Magnoliopsida; order Rosales; family Rosaceae; genus Oemleria; species Oemleria cerasiformis. The sequence continues at coordinate 9,737,634 of JAZGTL010000010.1, forward strand.
TTAGTCCATCCGTTGCAATTTTTGTCATAAATCCCGTTAATGGATGACGTGTCTCAAGCAGGGGATACTCAAAAACAACTCTGAAACTGAACATAAGGGAAAAGTACTAGTAGCCATATTGCGCACTTTTCCACCCAAATAAAATGATGCAAATTCGTTACTTAATTTGCTTATAAAGCGATGTAAAATGGCTAATTAATGCGCCCGTAAACTCCGTTTCATAGTCGTTTTTGGTTGGTTGCATAAGACACATCATGAATTAACTTAATTTAATTATGACGAAAACTGTAACGAACGAGCTAGGATGAAAGATTTTAAAGAATTTATAGGGTATTAAAATGCAAAATTTGAAAAACTCGTATATACCTTTGAAATTTGGCGTAAAACATAAGCTACTAAAGTGTAATATATACCGATAAATTTATACTGCAATTTCAATACCTAGAATTTTTTTTTTTCTTTTGGTAATTTTTTTTACATACATAATTAATGAATTTACTTTTTTGCAGTAGACGACGACTATGAAGAACCTGTACCCCCGTTTCCACTATATACATGGAATGATTGCACAATTCTGATTTATCAGTTGCGTGGATGCTTCGGGTCCGGGGGCGCTGCAAAATGTGAGGCGTATTGTAGCCAAGCATTCCCCCCGGCGAATGGCAAGTGTATGTCTTGCCAAGGTCTGGAGGAGACCGTATTTGTATCCGCCACCGCCCATACGAAGGTTATCATATTCATACTACTCTCCTTCAATACTAATTCATTTTCTTTGTTGCAAATTAATGTCATTATTGTTAAAATTACTTCCATTTTATTGTTGGAATTACCTAAACGGAACCATCATTCTGTTAAACTGTAACGACCCGGGCCAGAAATTAAATTAATTTGAGTATTGGACGATTTTACCCTTAGTTTTGGATGGGTTCGGAAGTCACTTTTTGACTGGCAGTGCTTTTGGGAATTTTTCTTGGGTCACTACGTAGGTCTCGAACTCGTGAGTTCGTAGATAGGCGGCAAGCGAAAAACGGAGACCCGGTGAGATCGTTACGGGTCTAGAAGCTTCAGGGGCATTTTGGTAATTTCGGCTGGGGGTAGATAGTTTAACCCCCAAACCATCAATTCATCATCATCATTCTCACACTTGCTCTCTGGACCACACAATCCCCCCACCCCGAACCCTTGTGAGACAAACACCCAAAACCCATGAAAGTGGACTTTGATTCAAGGCCATATCTCCTGTTTTGGTGGAACTATTCAGAATCTCCTCCTTCCCACGAGCACAATAGTACAAACCATCGGAGGAGGCAACCACGGGAGACGTCGGACCGAGGAAAAGTTAAAATCGAAGGTTCAAATCGATTTTTCGACTACCACAGGTACGGGTTTAATGTTTTGAGGCCATTTTTGGATTCCTGGGTTCGAGTAGATAGATTTAGACATAAAATTGCTGAACAACGGTTGAGTTTTGAGGAAGTTAGAAAAACTTCAAGGTCAGCCGAAAATTGGGGATTCCGGCGACGGTGACTGCGGCGCTACGGTGGTCCGGTCGTCTTCTCAGGCCAGCCTCCGACGACAGCGACTTCGATCCGGTCGTCTTCTCCTGTGAGTCACCGGTAACTGTTCTGGTCGAGTAGACCAGTCGGTTCGAGCGGACCAGTCGGGTCAAATGGATCAGTCAGGTCGAGTAGACCAATCGGGTTGAGTGGACCGGTCGGGTCGAGTGGACCGGTCTGGTCGAGTGGACTAGATCGGGTCAGGTCGAGTTGGGTCGGGTTAGATCGGGTCAATGTGTGGGTTACTGTAGCAGGCGCGTGGGGCGTTGTCCGGCTTTCTGCCAGCGCGTGGAGCCGATTCCAGGGTCACGGCGGAGCGTGGCTAGGGTTTTGGGACGTTCCAGACCGGATTTTGAAGGTTTTGAGGCCGTAGGAGTCCGTTTAGAGCCCCGGTTGGGCAATCCCAGCAGTAACAGTTGATCTTGGGGTGGGTTTTGAGCTCGGGAGGTCAAGGTAGTTGGGTCAATAATGTGTCAAGAGTTCCTTTGGGCTAGGGCGTCCATGATTTGGTATTTTATTCTCGCTGTGAACAGACTAGGGTTCCTGGATTGCATGGGTATGCATACTTTTAGGTATTGGGTTATACCATGGGATTCTCCGGTGATTGGCGTGGAGGGTGCTTTTCTCCGCTACATTGTTGAGAGTACTCCGATTAGCGTTAGAGGGTATGTCTCCGCCAGATCGTCGAGGGGTTCTCCAATGTTGGCGTTCGAGGGATCTTTCTCCGCCATATCGTTGAGATCTAAGATAGCTCTAGAGGAGCAGGGGTATCGAGTTATCACTCGGGTTGCTCTAGAGGAGCAGAGATATCGAGTTCGACTCGAGGTGAGTCAGTGAGACTCAATTTAATTAAGTCTGGTTCCTTCGTCATCCGGTCAGTGGGTTGGTGTGGGCTGTGACCCAGAGTGACAAGTTATTGACTGTTCACAGGTGGTTGACTAATTAGTTGTCCTGTGTTATTCCAGTAGAGGTTTCAGCAGTGTCTGACCTACTGACATTTGGTGTCAGAGTGTGTTACTATTCAGACCACCACTATTCCGAGGTCTCGGCTATGACCTATAAGCTAGCATGCGTCTGATAGGTAGGTGTGGTCAGTAAGTATAGAGCGGTTCTGTCGGAAATCCTGTAAGGTTTATTTATTATGTTTTAGGATAAAGGGTATTCCTGATATTAAATTTTGAGGAAAAAGAGCTGTCAGACCGGATAAGGGCTTTTTGCGGATTTCGAGGCTAAATTTGGGAAGGGTCCTTACAATTGGTATCAGAGCTCTAGGTTAACTTCCTGCAGACCGCACACTAGTGTGCAAATTATTTAAGGATTCTGTTAACAAGATGCCTCCGAGACGTTTACCTCTTTAGCGACCCTGAACTGAAGGAGGTAGAGGTCAAGTGATGCACGGGCGAGGTAGGCGTCGATGTTGCTGGTGAGTGGACCCTAGGTTTGTAGATGACAATGCATGCATACACCTATACTTTAATTAAACTCTTTTATGTATTTTACAAATCTTACTGGACACCGGTTTTCAACATTTCAGTGAAAATGTGTTTTGGGAAATGGCCTGGTTTTTGCACTCCGTTTTGATATCGTTTTGACGTGGTAATTATTAAGTCTATGTTTTGGGTTGGACCTGTATTTGTGATTTTATTGGAATTGACCATGAATGATTTTTCAATGACTTTGGCTTAGGCCAAGAAATAAAGATTTCAAAACACGGATTTGGTTTTCACTGGTCTTCTATTCTCGGTGTCAATGTTGCTCCGACTGACGTTGAGAGGTTTTGCTCCGCTGGTTGTTGAGGGTTCTCCAATGCTGGTGTCGAGGGTGTTCTCCGCCGGATCGTTGAGGGTTAGCACATCTCAAGGGATACCCTAGTGTGTGGTGGATATGTCGGGAACAATGGTTTGAATATATTATGTGTCCAGGTTGGTTTACATGATTTGAACTCCTTTGAGGAGGGTTTTCAAAGCAGGGTTGCGGACCACGAAATGTTTTTATTATTTGGATTTCGTGGGTCCCACCGAATGTTTTTACAAAAGATGGATTTTTCTGGTGAGCTTTTGGCTTATCCTTATGGACTTGTTTGAAAAGAAATGTTATGTATGCACACCTTGTTTTATACATGATGAAGGGTCTTCTCCATCACATATTCGTCAAGGTTTTCTCTGACTAGCGTAGGAGGGTAGTTCTCCGCCAGATCGTTAACGGGTTCTCCGATGCTGGCGTTGTAAGGTAGTGCTCCGCTAGATCGTTGAATTTGACTGCACGTAGTGCACGTACCCCTATCTGACACCTGATTTCGAGGTATGTTCGATCATGTGACATCTTGAAGTCATGTTGGGAGTAGGACCCACAGTGGACTTCCCAGGCTCATAGATGTGTTTCGAGGTATGTTATGTGTTGAATGGATACTGGTGCCTCTAGGATGTCTCCTAGATGTAGTTCTCGCCTACGGTTTGTTGTCGAGATTGGAATGAAGAAATGTGCATAGTGCACAGGTTCTTTTGGGAATCGCGTCTGGGGCCAAGTTCGTGTCGGTGGTGACACGAGAGGAATTGAAACAGGAGGTTGGTTCTTGACTTGAGTTAGGTAAATTTCAGGGGCAAAATTTCTGTAAGGGGGGAAATTTGTAATGATCCAGACCAGAAATTAAATTAATTTGAGTATTAGACGATTTTACCCCCAATTTTGGACGGGTTCGGGAGTCACTTTTTGACTGGCAGTGCTTTTAGGAATTTTTCTTGGGTCGTTACGTAGATCTCGAACTCACGAGTTCGTAGACAGGTGACACACGAAAAACGGAGACCCGGTGATATCGTTAAGGGTCTAGAAGCTTCAGGGGCATTTTGGTAATTTTGGCTGGGGGTAGATATTTTAACCCCCAAACCATCAATTCATCATCATCATTCTCACACTTTCTCTCTGGACCACAAAACCACCCATGCCCCCTCCCTCCCCCTCCCCCCCCCCCCCCCCCCCACGAACCAATGTGAGACAAACACCCAAAACCCATGAAAGTAGACTTTAATTCATGGCCATATCTCCCGTTTTGGTGGAAGTATTCGGAATATCCTCCTTCCCACGAGCACAACTGTACAAACCATCGGAGGAGGCAACCACGGGAGACGTGGATCGAGGAAAAGTTAAAACCGAAGGTTCAAATCGATTTTTCAGCTACCACATGTACGAGTTTAATGTTTGAGGTCATTTTTGGATTCCTGGGTTCGAATGGATAGATTTAGACATAAAATTTGTGAAAACGGTTGAGCTTTGAGGAAGTTAGAAAAACTTCAAGGTCGGTCGGAAATGGGGGATTCTGGCGATGGTGACAGCGGCGTTACGGCGGTCCAGTCGTCTTCTCCGGCTAGCCTCCGACGACGGCGGTCCGGTCGTCTTCTCCAGCTAGTCACTGGTGATCGATCGGGTCAAGTGGACCGATCGGGTCTAGCGGACCGGTCTAGTCAAGTGGATCGATCAGGTCAAGTGGACCGATCGAGTTGAGTGGACCGGTCGGGTCGAGTGGATCGGGTCAGGTTAAGTTAGGTCGGGTTGGATCGGGTCAGCGCGTGGGTTACTGTAGTAGGCGCGCGTGAGGGAGCATGGCGCGTCGTCCAGCCTTCTGCCTGCGCGTGGCGGCCTGTGGAGCCGATTTCGACGTCACGATTACGCGTGGTTAGGATTTTGGGACGTTTCGGACCGGATTTTGAAGGTTTTGAGGCTGTATGAGTCTGTTTAGAGCCCCAGTTGGGCAATCCTAGCGGTAATGGTTGTTCTTGGAGCAGGTTTTGAGCTCGGGAGTTCAAGTTAGTTGGGTCAATAATGTGTCAAGAGTTCCTTGGGGCTAGGGCGTCCATGATTTGGTATTTTATTCGCGTTGTGAATGGACTAGGGTTTCGGGATTGCATGGGTATGCATACTTTTAGGTATTGGGTTATACCATGGGATTCTCCGGTGATTGGCGTGGAGGGTGCTTTTCTCCGCTACATTGTTGAGAGTTCTCCGATTAGCGTTAGAGGGTATGCTTCGCCAGATCGTCGAGTGGTTCTCTAATGTTGGCGTTCGAGGGATCTTTCTCTGCCAAATCGTTGAGATCTATGATAGCTCTAGAGGAGCAGGGGTATCGAGTTATCACTCGGGTTGCTCTAAAGGAGCAGAGATATCGAGTTCGGCTCGAGGCGAGTGAGTGAGACTCAATTTAATCAAGTCTGGTTCCTTCGTCATCCAAGTCAGTAGGTTGGTGTGGGCGGTGACCAAGAGTGACGAGTTATTGACGGTTCACAGGTGGCTGACTACTTAGTTGTCCTGTGTTATTCCAATAGAGGTTTTTGCAGTGTCTGACCTACTGACATTTGGTGTCAGAGTATGTTACTTTTCGGACCACCACTATTCCGAGGTCTCAGCTATGACCTGTAAGCTATCATGCGTCTGACAGGTAGGTGTGGTCAGTAAGTATAGAGATGTTCTGTCGGAAATCCTATAAGGTTTATTTATTATGTTTTAGGATAAAAGGTATTCCTGGTATTAAATTTGAGGAAAAAGAGTTGTCATACGGGATAAGGGCTTTTCACGGATTTCGAGGCTAAATTCGAAAAGGGTCCTTACATAAACATTATATAAAGATCATTTAAAAAAAAATCAATTCAATTGAAATTTATCTCTATGTATCGAAGAAATCGACGATTTTGGTAATGTTTCAAATTCGACTAAAAGATTTCTAATTTAATTGATTTTTGGGGTAATCATTTTCAAATAATGATTTTCAAAATGAACGGTTTCTTTGAAAAAAAAAATGAACGGTTTCAATTATGATTTATATATCTCTATTAGATTAGAAAGCTAGGAGGGTGAAATTATTGTTATAAGGATTCACTAATAATGTCGAACGAATATAGCCTTAATTTTTTGGCAATCTTATAAAAAGAAATTTTTTTAAATAAATACAATACTAAAACTATATGTTTTGATTTAATCTTATAAAAAAGTATATTTTAAATAAAAGAATTAACATTTTAGTAAAAAAAGTGGGTAGTTACTCCACCCCTCATTCTTTCTTATTTCTTTTTATTCATTATACTTCTCCTTATTTAATAAAATAAATAAACTAAAAACAAAGATAATCGACACACGCGTGAGCGGATATTAAGAAGCTAGTATATATCTTGAATAGTCGAGGGAAGTATTTTGAGGTGTCACCTTGTCATAATTTTCTTTTTTTTGTTATTAATAGTTATTTACTTTTTTTTTTATTTTTAGAATTGAGTCCAGATCATTCCAAGCCCAATATACATATACCTCCCAGGCCCCCACCTCCCAGGCCCAATGTATAATGCAGTTGAGAAAAGTAATGTTGCAGACTTGCAGTCATAATAGTAGAATAAACTACATAAAATTACCTAAAATATAGGGGTCATTTCAAGTTCATACCCCAACTATGAAAATTTTCATCTAGGTACCAAAATTATCAAAACGCAACATTTAGGCACCCATCGTTAGCAATCTGTTAAAAAAATCTGTTAAATGCCCAAGTGGCACTTGTGGGGCCATTTTTTATGATGACATGGATGCTATGTAAACAAAAAATTAATAAATTTGAATATTATTAAAAGTAATTAATAAAATCTTAAAATAAATAAATTAATTAATTAAAAAAACAAAAACAAAATCAAAACGCTCCCCACCTCATTCGTCTTCTTCGTCCTCTCCAACTCCACCTCACCCCCCAACGATGACCCAAAATCAAAACCCTGCCCCTAATCAATTTCACCGAGAACCACCTATCACCGAGAACGAAGAAATTGCCCTCGCCCTTCTCCCCAAATCAATTTCATCGAGAACCGCCTACCATCAATTTCAAGATACTCAACCCTGGTATAGTTTTAAATTCGCCCGATTCAGAGACTGAGCCCTGATAGTTCGACTCTAGACCAAACCCTAACCACAAATTTGGCTCTGTTTCATCGCCATCATCAAGACCCCCAATTTTTAATTCAGTCGCGAACGAGTCCGAACCCCCAATTTTCGCCGACAATGGCGGTGGTAGATTGTGAAACCAATGGTCTCTCCGAAGAACTCTGGAGAAGAGCAGGTGATTTCGTCGAGTTCATCTCCGAACAGAGTTCTGTTGGACCTCAGGGACGAGAACGAGAGGCTGAGGAAAGAAAACATGCAGCTCATCAATGCCACAATTTGATATCTGAAACTAGAAAAAAGATGGCATTTTTTAGCAGAATCACCCAGTCTAAGCTAAGGCACTTGTCCCAGCATTCCAAGACTCTTCCTTATGCTGCTTTGCTCAACCCCACTATTTCACATTCGTAAGCATGCATTTCAAATACCCTATATTTGATCCCTCATAGTAGACCCACTGATTTTGGCAGTAAAGGTAGGTTCTTTGCTGCTCCAGTCCAGGTAATCGTTCCGGTATTGCTAGTTTATTATTTGGTCAATGGAAATTTTTATGTAATTCTCTTGGGGTTTGATTATTGTGGTTGTTGTTTGATTATATTTTGTTGGTTGTTTTGCTTATATTGGCATTCCATGAACTGCAACTATAGGCTGAACAGTGGATGACCTTTTTTTCCTTGGAAAAGGAATGATTTTCTGGGAAAATTATGGTGGAGAGCAGTTTGATTGATTGTGATAACACTAGAGAGTCTGGGAGTGTGTGGGAATGGCAGATAGGCAGGTGTGAAAGTGAAAGGAAATGCCTTGGAAAATTACTGCTTGTCGGTGTTGGGGGTACGGGTGGGCAATTGGGTCATCGTTCTCAATGAGGGGGAGCCTGCTACGCCTAGGGACAGCGAGGAGGGGCGATGCTACTACAATTTCTTGGGTGGCGGCGTTTAGATTTCTAGGTTTTTGTGCTAATTTTTTTTTTGTTCGAATGTTTCTGGGTTTCTGGCTTTATGAGTTTTTGGGATTTCTGGGTTTATGGGGTTTTGAATTTCTCGGTTTTGTGTTTGGATCTAAGGTTTCAAAATACATGAACCTTCTTGGCTCTGATGTGGTGACGCGGTCTTATTGCGGTGGCGTGGATGTGGTATTCTAATTCCAAACTCTGCTCTGAAGATGAAGATGCTGAGGATGATGTTGAAGATGAAGATGAAGATGTTGAGGATGATGTTGAAGATGTTGTGGTTGGTTGGATGGTGATTGGCCTTTTTTTTTTCTCTTTTTTTTTTTACTTATTTTTTGTTTTATTTTGTCTTCGTTTTTCTTAATTTATTATTATTATTTTTGCATACATGAATTATTATAATTAGAAATTTATTAATCTTTTATCTACATGGCGTCCATGTCAGCATAAAAAAGGGCTCCACACATGTCACTTGGATATTTAACAAATTGTTTTAACAGATTGCTAACAGTGGGTACCTAAATGTTGTGTTTTGGTAGTTTGGGTACCTAGATGAAAATTTTCATAGTTGGAGTATGAACTTGAAATGACTCCTATAATTTGGGTACTTTTATGTAGTTTATCCTATTTTTATTTAAAATGTAGCAATTTTAAGATTAATGATTAAACCAAAATATCTTTAAAGTGCATTAAGTTCATCATATATAGTGACTCTTGTGAGAGAATATGTTTGCCTTTGTTTTAAGGTGATATATTAGCCCATTAATTTATAAAAGAAAGATGGCTTGATTTCCTCAAGGAAAATTACGTTGAGCAAGCAATAATAACTTAGTTTTTTTTTTTTTGAAGTGGTCGAGTTTTATAGATTTATTGAGTGAGAAATTGTCGGCTATACCACATGTTTGAGATGTTTTTAAAAAAATACAATTCTCTTGAAATTTTTTCACCTATACCACGTATAATAGCCACTAGTTATTCATGTTGACCCCATAATGCCCCTAATTCATTTTCTGACTCTTGTGAGAGAATATGTTTGCCTTTGTTTTAAGGTGATATATTCGCCCATTAATTTATAAAAGAAAGATGGCTTGATTTCATCAAGGAAAATTACGTTGAGCAAGCAATAATAACTTAGTTTTTTTTTTTTGAAGTGGTCGAGTTTTATAGATTTATTGAGTGAGAAATTGTCGACTATACCACATGTTTGAGATGCTTTTTTAAAAATACAATTCTCTTGAATTTTTTTCACCTATACCACGTATAATAGCCACTAGTTATTCATGTTGACCCCATAATGCCCCTAATTCATTTTCTCCTTTTTTTCATCGAAAGCTCTCATCTCTCTCTTTTCTCCCTCATATCTCATTACAGAAACTCCAATCCTCTGCACTCATCTTCTTCCTTTGTCTCATACCTATTTCGCTCCAAACTTAAAATCTCAATTTGGAAAACCCACTTCCATTCCTAACAATCTTCGAAAATCAAACTCATCTAAGAAATGAAATTTTTTTCCCTCTTTGTTCTATGAGCCATGAGGTCATTGAAATCCTAAATCTCCAATTTGGAAACTCAGTTCCACCGATCACAATCTCATCCCCAATTTGCGAAATCCAATTCCACCACTTACAAAACCTAAATCGTGAACTAAAACAGTCAACCTAGAGAGGAGAAGAATCTCATCAGTATTCTAGAACTTCACTTATCTGGGTTTTATAGATTATTCATTATGGTCACTATCGGGACTCTCTAAGACTGTGAAGGCACTATAAGTACAATGTAGTGACCCATTCATGGAAGGAATTGGTTCGGGTTACATTATACCACCAGCTTATTAATTCTCAAATTCGTGCATTTATCTACTGGCTACATAGGCACCTCGTAGTGCCTCAAAGGTGACATAATGTACTTATAGTACCTTTACAGTCTTTATATAGTACCTTTACAGTCTTTATAGAGTATCCATAGTGACCCATAATAAATATGTAAAACACAGAGAAAAGAAAATCTAGAACATCGATGTAGTGGAAATGGGTTTGAAATTGAGGAGGATTTCAGGTCAAAAATCGGAATCGATGAAGAACTCACAGAGGATGTTAGAGCATATTCCAATCAAGATAAATGAAAGATTTGCAATTTCAAAGGAGTGGTCTAAGTTCTCTCACCTCAAGGCTTATCCCAAATTAGGGATTTATTTGTACATATGAAGGATTCAAAGGGAGGTATATATGAGAGAACTTGGATTATGGGCTTCTGGCTTCTAACGCAAGAAAGAAAGGAGGGAGGGAGAAAGCTGTCATAGAAGTTTGAGAGAAAAATTGACTTGAAAAAAAATTGAAATAGGGGCCTCACAGGGTTACTGGGAGTTATTTATATAGGGTATTGGTGTAAAAGTTAAAAAAAAGTGGTATTTTCAAAAAAAAAAATTAGTCAAGCCGGTGGCAAAGTCGGTAATTTCCCTTATTGGTTTTCATAAACTTTTAGAGAGTTAATAACGGAATTATATAAAGTGATGTGACAGAGTTTTGTAGAGTCATACTGAGTTCTATATAATGTGATTGAGTTTTGCAGAAAATCATATTGACTTATATAATTTGATATATATTATTTTGAAGAATTTTATAATCAATTCATAATTATTTTTTTACTAAAAATTGTCGCACCAAAATAAAATAAAATAATATATCTAAAACTAAAAATAATTACAAAAATTTAAAACTTTTAACAATCAAGATACTAGAGCCGCTAGGCATCATGCATGCCTTCAAAATATTTTTTCTTTCCTAATATAGAAATAATAATCATAATTACTTTTTTTTTCATGTAAATTTTTTATTATTTAATTATTTATATTTCCTAAAAATAATAATATATGATAATCGATATTGGTGAGAAACTTTAATTTTATTGAGTTTATTGAAAAATATAAAACTCACAAATAATATTTTAAACCTTGCAAAATATATGTAGAAATCCAGGGGGGTGCAAGATAAATCATAAACTTTGGTAAAACATAATTTACACTAAAATGTTTGTCAAACTTCATAAAACTCTACCACTTAATTAAATCTACAATATTCATTTATGTTTTCAATACGTCTAAAATTTTATGGAGTTTGAAATATCATGATTGAATACAACTCAATTTTTAATGACTTTATAAACTTCTATAAAAGTATAGATTTAATATCCTTAGAGTTTTAATGACTTTGTTAAATTGCATGAAATTATGAATTGAATACTCCCAAACATTTACCAACTCTTTAAAAATTCTAATTGATTACATATGAACTTTTAAAGACATCTAAACCCTATGAAAATCTCAACTGAATACACCCCTCTTAGTGTACTTTAGGAGTCTCAAGGAAAGTTTCCATGGGCATGTAGGAATTTGGTATTGGTTATATGTTGTTAGAGTATCCTAACCACACTCAATATTTACAAGTTAAATTTAAATTTTAATTAAAAACAATATAAGGTTTTTTTAGGAGTTCTCTAATTCTTTTCTACTCACCATACTCTCTATTAAGAGTCATATATGCTATTTTTGAAAAATTATAAATATTAAAAATATTAAAATAATAATAAAAATATAATAGAAAAGTAAGGTTATTAATGGTAATAAAAATTGGAGTATCAAAATTTAAGGAATCGCTAGGAGTTCTTCTTCCTCCTCATATTTAGGAGCTCCTAATAGTTTCTCTATTCTAGGAGCTTGATACCTAGCATGATTGAAGTAGGATTTTTGCTAATCTTCCTTAAAATTTGACTTAGGAGCTTATTTAGCTAGTCCATTGAGGATGCTCTTAGTCGTGTTTTGTACTAATTGAAGAAAAACAATTATCGTAATATGGTTTTATTGATTTGTATGTTATAATGTAATTAAAAAATAAATTTATACTCTCATATATATTTTTGAATATTATACATTTGAGATAATTGCCCTACATTCAACTTATTGGTTAGAAAGGAATTACGTTAATTTATATACAATAATTTAGAGCCTCCATTTTCCTCTCCTCCTAATCCCAAAGTAAACCAAACTAAGGGGGAGGAGGGGGAAAATCCTCCTCCCATCAACCGTTTTTCCTTTTTTTCTTTTGGGTTAATAATAAAAGTCTATTTGTGGTGACTGTATGGTCTGAGTTATGCTCAACTTTGAGTTCCCTATCATGTTATTTTGCTATTTTTTTAATCCATCCCCTTACCCAAAATCTTTCTTTAAAATTTCTTCTTTCCCTAAATCTTATTCTACATTGCTATTGGAGGAGTTTCTCGCAATATGTCCTATTGGTTTTGGTCACAGTAGTTAGATTATGACTTTTTGTCCTTTATTGGCTTTATGTGCAATTGGATCGCTGGAGATAAAGCATTCCTCATATCCGCTATGCTCTTCAAGTTCTTCAAGACCAGATGTGATGAGTTTGACGACGGTGACTATTTTTTTTTAGTGGCGGTAGTTTGTTTAGGGTTATAGGAGCCATTAGGGTTTTAATTGTTTTGGACTTTGTGGGCTTGATTTGTAATTTTGCATAATTTAAGTGATGTGGGTTTGTTACTTGTTAGTGCGGCTTTTTCCGCGTTAATATTTTCATATTGGCTTGTGGGTCTTGCTGTCATATTGTCTTGTGGTTCTTGTTGTCTTATTGGTTAGAAAAAAACCAAGATCTTAGCACCAAAAACAAAACCAAGAATCCAATTTCCATATGATGAGGAGAAAAGTATTTTCAAGTAGCTTCATTGAGAAAATCTAACTTTAAAAAATTAATTAGATAGAGTATTAGTATAGATGCTCTTTTCATCACCTTCAAAAAGCCTTAAAGCCATTCTATGTAATAAGGTAAAGATTTAGTCTTAGAATTAAAATTGTACATTAGGTCAAGATTTAGTCTTAGAATTAAAATTGTACATTAGGTCAAATATTAGTGGAAGAAAAGAAAAAATGTAACGACCTGTACGTGGAACTATTAAATTTTAGTAAAATTATTTTAGGAAAAGGATGATTTTACCGTCGGGTTTAGGAGGGGTACGGAAATCACTTTTAGTTTGGGGATACTTTTGGGAATTTTTTCTTGGACCATCGCGTAGGTCTCAAACTCACTAGCTCGTAGACAATAGGCACACGGAAATCGGAGCCCGTTTGAGTGAGTGCTAGGAACTGTAAGGGCATTTTGGTAATTTTGACCTTAGATATTTTTCAGTTACTTTTCACTCTCTCTCTCCTCACTTTTTCCAGATTTCTCCTGCCTCTCTTTTCCCCACGGTTGTTTTTTCTTCTTTCTTTCTTCTTCCCGGGAGAGACCATGAAGAACACACACAACACTTTTTTTTGGCCCTTTCGATCCAAACTAAAGATACCAAAACCTTCCTCTCATCTCCACGAACTCAACCATATCCTCTGTGAGCCGTGAGGACCGCAGTGGACGACAAAGTGGAGCTTGGAACGCTGGCCGAAACTTCTCGGCCATTTTGCTGCCACCAAAGGTATAAGATCTCAGTTTTGGCTTTAGTTTTGGATTCCTTGGCTCGAGTAGATTTTGACTATTAGAATGTTAAATTTGGCTAAGAATTAAGGGAGTTACGAGGCTTTGAAAATCAGCCAACAATGGCGGAATCCGGCCAAATGCGGGCGAACCAGAGGAGGAAGACCACCGATGCGTGGCGGAGGGCCACCTGCCACTCCACCGGCCCGTGGGCCCTCCCTAGGGCTCTGCGACTTGTGTTCCAATGTTTTCGACGTTTAAGATCTTTTGGCTTAGGTTTCAAGTCAATCGGAGTTCGTTTAGGGACTGTTTTAGACGTCCAAAGTTACTTTGAACTCGTTTAGTTTGCGTGAATACTCCCGTAGTTTAGGGGGTCAGATTTTAAGTTTATAATTACCATTTAGTAACGTCAATGATCGTTTTTGATAGGCTTGGTGGCTCCAAAGGTCACGGGGGACCGAATAGCTTGGAGTTGGACTTGTGTGGACCTTGAGGTGAGTGAAATTGTTTTCCTAAATTATAATGCATGCACATTGTTATGTTTAAAGTATTTTATATTCAATAACAAATTTTGAGAATTAAATGGAAGGATTATTTAGTATTTTCATAAGTCTTGGGAATTAAGGATAATTATTATAAAGCGTTTTTACCTTTCCAAGACTCGGGACCTAAGGATAATGATTTACGTGACTCTTCATTGGTTATGGATTTTGATATGTAAGGATATGGATTTATTATTTATTATGGATTTCAATAATGGTTTTGGGAAATGATGTTGGTATTGACTTGGGCTTAGGCCCGGGATGGTGATTTTATGGATTACGATTTATGGATTTTGGGCTTCGGCCAGGTTATGTGATTTTGGAGCTTAGACCCGGTTTCAGAATTGGGGCTCTGGCCTAGGATTGTGAGTTAGGCTTCGCCCTGGGTTACGTGTTGGGATTCAGTCTTGGTATAAGGTATGTTATGGAGGATTCCATCATACGCTTGGTAAATGGTGAGGTATGTTATGGAGGATTCCATCATACTCTTAGGAATACATGAGGTATGTTATGGATGATTTCATCATACGCTCGGTAAATGATGAGGTATGTTATGGAGGATTCCATCATACGCTCGGTAAATGGTGAGGTATTGTTACAGAGGATTCCTTCATACGCTCGGGAGGACAAAAGGTATGTTATGGAGGATTTCATCATACGCTCGGTAAATGATGAGGTATATTATTGAGGATTTCATCATACGTTCGGTAAATTATGGTTCTAATGCCCACTCATAGTTGTTTGGTTTGTACCCTCCAGGCGGTAACGAGACGAGGCACCAAGACTAGGAGGAGGCATCACCTTTTGCTGCATTGTTGGTTTAGGTTTGGGTTAGGTTGTATATGTAATTTAACCTATTGGACTCAGGTTGTTTTATGGGTTAGTTGTTGAGTTGTTGTGTGATTTACTTGGATTTAGTTTATCTGGAATGTTGGGTTAGCGGATTTGTTATTTGTATCCTTCGTCTGACAGATGGAAGATGGTTGACCTAGCTACGGGGGAAATTCTATCGAATTTTCGGTATAATTCTCGTAGGGTCTTTATTGGTGTAGTGAGGGTATTTAGGGAATTGTTTTGAGGTTCAGGTTTTGTCAAATAGGAGCAGGGCTTCTCACGGATTTCGAAAGGAAATTCGGAAGGGGTCATGTTAAAAAGGTTTTCTGATCCTATTCATATACAAGGGTCATCCAAATATGGATCATATATATGAAATGACAATACTTGCATCTATTTTACGATGGATTCGATATTTTCTTTATAATTTATTAACAAATTTTTTTAATTGATATGTGATCAATGAAATCGTTGATTTTTAAAAGGGTATATCATGTATAAATTATCTCTAATTTATTATTTATAAATAATAGAATTTTTAATTGTTCAGATAAAATAATTAAACTTATAATACTACATCGTCCATTATTTTGCTAAATACAGATCACTAAACTTATCTCTAGTTTTATTTATGTTTACAGAAGTAATTTTTACATTTTATTTTGCTAAATGTATTTACAATCATATTTAAAAGATAAATCATTATGATTATAACATATGCATAGAAAAAATTTGGCAAATGAACACCAACCTTATTACTGTTTTGAGAGTTAATAATAATAAAAGATGCTAATTACGGCCCATGGGCCATGTCTATGGACCATAACCCCCATGAATGAGTAAGAAGTGTCTTGTACATGAATCTGTCTTCTGGAGAATTCTAGGGACCCACAGAAACCTCTCCTTCTCTTTCTAAACCATTTTGCCTCAACCTTGTTACAGATACAGAGTCACACTCCTAACCCTCTCAAAGTTTTCAGGCTTTCAATTTGTCCCCAAAACCCAACAATCAAATCAAATCAAGCCCTCAACAATCATCACTCCAAAAAACCCTATCTTCCTCCATTTCTTTAGAATCAGAAGCTCACTGCAAGAAAAAGAAAAAAAAATTTGACAATGGAAGACTACTTTATGTCAGAAGGAATGGAAATGAAAACGATGAAGAAGAAGAGGAAGGAGGTGGAGGAGCTTGACCAAGTCAACCACGACTTCTCCGATTTCTCTCTGTCTTCTCCCGCCAGAAAGATTCGCCGCCTGGTATGTGAAAAAAATATGATCTTTTCACTTTAATTTTCTCTTTAATTGTGACCCAAATCGCCGGTGCTGGTATCCAAATTCTAATGAAATGTGCTATATGTCGCAATTGATGATCAGGATGCTCATTTGCCGCCCATTATGGAGGAAGAGGAGGCGGAATTTTCAGCTGGTCAGTATCAGCTGAAACCGGACGGTCCAATTATTGAGGAATTGCCGTCGGAAAATCAAGAAAAGGCCATTGTGCTCTTCAAGCCTGTCAACACCTCACCAGTCTTCTCTGTTCATTCTGACTTAATTTCTGGCTTCAAGGGTATGAATTTCAGCTACCCATTTGGATTTTCTGATATTTTTTCGGGTTTTGATCATGTCAAATTTGAGTAATTATTATGATTTAATGGGTTTTACAGACCAATTTCTCCGGTCCGGCCATTTTGGTTTGAGGCCATCAGCAGAGGAAGATTGTGACAGCAATCAATGTAAAGCTGTGGTTCCATGGGTTCCAAGTCAACTACCAGCAGCACCATCCAGGGCAGTTCCGCAATCCGAATCTCAAGAAGAGCTGATGGAGGCCGAGGAAATGGGAGCAGAAACAATGGAGATTGATGAGAGCATGGCCGGAAAAGACACGGCGGATGCTAATGGATTTGGTGGTGTTGGTGGGGTGTGGACAAGTAATGAAGGGTTTCCTCAGTGGCAGCAGCAGCATTGTATGATCCCACAGCCTCCACACAACCCAACCACACCCATCACTTGGCTCCAATGAGACTCAAAGCCAATAGGCAATACCCAATTCCCAATAGGGTTTCTAGGTTGGAATGCCTCATTCTTTTTGAAGTCGTTTCGACACCGCTAGGATTTTGTGTGGGAACAAAGAGATGTTGGTTCCTTCTGGTTTTGTTGTAATGTTTATAGCAGGGTAGGAACTTGTGGAAGAATTATTTGTATGTGTGACATGGCTTCAATGAGCAAGATCTAGAGCTTATTAATGGAATAGATAAAGGATCTACATATTCGACTTTAATTTTATCTAAATTTGTTATGTTTGTTTTCGTTGGAGGCAACTCTAAGATGAAACATTACAGCATGATTCTGTGTCAAAAACAATGAGATCATTGACCAAAAAAATATTGAGAACATTGACATAAAATGGGATGTGTAAATAATTTGATACAAATATGCACAATGAGTTCGCGGGGTTAATATATTATTGAGATTCTCATCTATAACATACATGGAATGCGAAAACTAAATGCTCTATATAGAAGTCTGATGAGGGTATTCTTCTATGCCGTCCCTTCTATATTGTCTTCCAAGTCCTCTTAGCAAAATGGCAGGTTCTAGGGCGGCAATGAACAAATGCAGCTCTTCAACCAGTGCCGGTGAACTTCGCTATTTTTAACCCGTAAGAGAGAATGTAGAAAGCTAGTCTCCTGAGACATACGTCTTCTGTGCATAGTATTTCTTTTCGCTCGCTGTCTTTCTGGCATTGCGTTTCTGCATTAAAGACAACGGGAAGAACTTCATTAGCACTCTCGTCAGAAGCTGAGATATTCGCAAATGCTAAAGATCATGAGAAAATCTTTTATTTTCTGCTATTTAATTAAGAAAGGCTACACTGGCTTAAATACAAAAATGCTAACATCAAAGAAGTAATATAAACTCTTGAGAATCCTTATAATCATAGTATATGATTCCACCCCAACACAGAAAAATGTCGACTTTTCTTGGAGAAAAGTAATTAAATATCGTTTGGCATCTATCTCTTGACATTTGTAGTGCCTACAACCAAAAAGAATGAAGGATTTTAGAAATACCAGGTAAGCATCATGATTTGCAATTATCCTCTGGGACACTGATGTTGTTGTTATATTTTTGGGGCTGTCGAGTAATTGGAAAATGCCCACGCTCTTGGGAACAGAGTAGGGATCAGTTTCACCCTGCACAATACAAACAATCCCATTCAATAACTCAACTCTCAGCTGTATACGGAAAGGTTATATAATGATCTTTGAAGAAACATCCATCAACTTACCGTAAACGAGGAGTTGTACTCAGAAACTGTACCATGCACAACCACGGAAATGTTGAAAGTTGTTATCTGTGAATGCAACATGGAAAGACATCAGATACAGCGAGTAACACGTCTAGATCAGACGGTACATCAAAAAGATTAAACTGTTTTTTACAAAATGCAACGAGTCAAATATGCATATGATTATGAAAGACGGGAAGGGGACTGAAAGGATGGTAAAAAACAACTTAACTGTGAAATAACAAATGTATGGTTAATTTTGAACTCCACCTAAGGCCATGCAAGTATAAGTTATTCTCTGAATCGACACCAGGTCAACTATTTGGTGTAACTTTGCCTATATCATTAATTTTCCAGCTCTCATGTAGGGATCCAAACACTATACCCTGCTCTAACATACTTTTATGTCTATGCGCATAGTGTTATGTTATAGATTTCAACAAAGGACAACATATAATAATTATTACTATGCTGCATAAGAAATTGGTCCTTATACAGGATTGTCTGATTCATGTTTAACTGGGAACAGATTCTTCTGATTTTTCCATTTATTAATGATAACACATATTGCCTGTAGCATGATATTCACACACATGCCTAGAAGTACTTGCTCCAAAAATTTATCATGTATCTAAGGTACGGTTATCTAAGGCAAGTGGAAAGCATGGAACGTGCATTCCCAAGTGGCAGTAATAGAAAATTGACCGTTCATGATCGATTCATAAATATTTGACCAACTAGCCCTTGGTCTAGTGGTATTTCTCTTCCTAATGTTGGAAGAGGTCCCAAGTGCGAATTATCCCCTTTCACCCTTTGATCAAAAAAAGAAAGAAAAAAGAATTTAAGCTACCATGACAACATTAAGATATTAGAGTCCCATTAAAGGTCATTAAAAACACATCATGAAATATGAAATGAAGTAAAAGTATTCAAAACCAAGATAAGACCTCTGAAAAAAGAAAAAATTGACAGTTGCTCCTGGTTGTAATACAATGGCATGGTATAAAATACAATAAAATAATGAAACGATATATTTACTCACCATGTCCATGGTAACTTCCCAAGGAGCACCAATGATGACCTCATCAACATAACGGCACCCCAAGACACTAAGACTACGTTCGTGTAAATGCATGATTGGATGGTGCTTTCCTCTGTGTTCACTGCAAGTAACAAAACTTCATTTGAGTTTTGGCTTTTCACAAGGTTACCCTTTTTGACTAAGGTAGACAGTTAGATACGCAATTTAATGTTTTATCCTCCAAAATATAAACATAGAAAGAGAATAAAATTTTCAAGGCATGCATACCAATGAATGAATTATTGTTAATTCAAGAACATGGAAATACCTCACGGTCTGATCATTGTGGATGCCAACGAGTAGGAAGTCTCCAAGCTGCCTGGCATTCTTGAGGATCTGAGTCAAAGTACCACAAAAGAAAAATGGGCTTCACAAAATAAAACAAGAAAAATATTTTACGACTCTTCATACAGTGGAAGATGCTGAAATAAATGTCTGCAGCATGTAATTACCAAAAAGGAGTGGTTATGAATGCCAAGTGGCACATTTAGATGTTTATACACAGTGTGCACTTATGTGCTGCCAGAAGGTTGAACTTAACCCAGAAAGCATCAATGGGTACCCTCACAACTAATTAGAAGATTAATAACAATTAACAACCACAGTTCATATTTTAATGCAATAGCGGGATCTATTTCTCTCTTAAGGCAGTGGCAATAAATCAAGACTGATTAACTGATGTTGACTATAGGGCAACACTAGATTTAAGATAAGGACATGTCAGTTTAGAGTGCAATATGACAAAGACACTCATGAGGGATCTTGAGAAATTACTTTCAAGCTTATACTGGAGCCAGAAAACATTTATGATGAGGTAGAAAACTGCTAATTCTAGATACACCTACAACTTTTAAACTAAATGCTAAATAAGAAGATGACTACAAAGATCCAACCTTTCAACCATTAATGGACACATTACATGTTTGCAGGAGTAACTCAAGATAAAGTTGTACCTCAACATGTCCTGCATGAAAGAGATCAAATGCCCCATCAATGTACACAACACGAGAATTTGGTCCAGGCCCCTGAGAATATAGGTGTCATTATGAAGAGTCAAAAAACACATTACGCCAATAAAAACAACATATCAAAACAAACTTTATACTTTTTTCAATCTCTACAGCTTAAAACAAATATGAAAGAAAATAAAACTTCAATACCAAGCTACTGTGTACAATAATTTACTGTGTTTTTACACATTCCCCTGCTAAATGGCTGATGCTTTATTCTTTAGACTAGTTAGTAAAGAAGCAGCCAAGGGCTGCATTATCCAAGACATGGAAATTACTCTTCTTTTTCTGCCCTTCCCTCTTCATGGTTTTATACAATGCTAAATTTCAAGGAACTTCATCACGGTCATATAAGTTGCACATGGTGACTTCTTGGTCTTTGCATGTACCATAAAGAGGACTGTTTGATCACTTTTAATGATATTTAATCTCACATGTCACTAGATGCATTGGAGTACAAGAACCTCAAGCAAGTCTGTAATTTATGAAATACTAATAACTTAAAAGTAAAACAAAATGAAAATATGAAGGTAACTGTGCCAATATAGCAAGGAAGACACACCTTTCCATTAGAGAATTGCACAATCCGCCGAGATGTTGGTAGAAATTGAGATAAATGGGCACTCTTCTGTTGACTTTCTGGGGTTTTATTCAAGGACATACCATTTTGCTCTTGACCAACATTTGCATCCTTTAAAGAAGAAAGTATCCTCCCTACATATGATTACAGTCAGACCAATTGAAAATAAGGAATTTTTTTTGGTATTCAAATTTTGAGCTATCTAGGCAGATGATTGATCAAATGTCTTCACATCTAGCTAGCTTGACCACAAAACAATTTACAAGTGGAATTGCATGATAAGTACTGGATCAACTTAAGCAAAAGAACCTCTGAGGGATAAGAGAATCATAGTACCTACAATGTCTGTGCTGGAAACACCTTCAGTGCGTTTAATCTGCTTGTAGCGGCCAGCTTTTTTTGCCAAGGCATAAGCATCAGTTCCATCTGGCAGCAGGCAAGGATCATCACCATGTATGATATAGTCAATCTTATGCTCATTGAAGAGTCTGCTCATGAATTGCTCAGTAATTTCATAAGGAGCATTGGGTATGACTTCATCCACCCACTTCAACCCACTAACAAGAACAAGTCTAGAAAGAACTTCAAATTAGACAAAAAAGGTAGTAGCATACATGCATAAAACGATCTTATCAAATTTTATCAAAGCTCCAGTAAAGCATGCAACAGGAGATTATAAAACAGTTGCAACAGGTGGAACAAACAGTTCATTATAATTCGAAGGGTTGGTAAATAACACTGTTACAGGACCTAAATCTGCACTAAATGGATAAAGTACTTCATATAACAGCATAAACTGTAACTTAAGTTAGTAAATAAAAATAGCTAGAAAAAGGTCCAATTCGAACTCGCATAGGAATGTTTTATAAACAAGTGTGATATAACTGATATCTATGTGCATAAACCACTAACCTCTCTTCCATGGATAAAACAGGTGGACCTTTATTGGCAATTATCTCCTCATCACTGACAACGCCCACCACCAACTCGTCTCCCAAAGCCTTGGCTTGCCTCAAGGCATTTGCATGGCCATAATGCATGAGATCAAAGCACCCATCCATGTAAACCCGAATGCGCTTTTTTGCACATTTTTTCTTATGGAAAATCCCCGAATCAGCCCATAAATAAGGTAACTGAGGAACAGTAATTCCACCAAAATAGCTGGTGGACAAGCCCAGCAAGGCAGCCGTGAGCATTAGACCACCAAAGACATGAGGGTGGTTGTACATTCCATCCCAAATCCAGTTGTTTGTTTCGTACTCCATGTTGCCACCCTTTTACCTCTGCTTTATAAATTTCTCACCAATCTAGTTGCTCAGTAAGAGGAGACACAAAACCTGATACAATTGCAAATCAGAAATCAACATAGCAGGACAATTGCAACATATTTTGATCTGCTTTCTACTAAAATCCACATTGGTTTTCTTCCTTTATAGATTTAAACTACAGAAATACAAGAATAAAATGACAAAATAGAAAATACTACATAAATCTAGAGCTTGAAAATACCAAATATTCCGAAAATGCGTAAGAAGAAAACAAATCAGGTATTAAGAACTTTGGAAGATAATAAATTGGGAATTTGGAAGAGATGCGCAACATAAGATGACGGAAGCCCAATTCTTCGGAATAAAGGAATGAAATTCTAAGCCCATCGAGAAACGAATGGTGCATGAAGAATCGGATTCAAGAAAATCATTGAGAAAATTCAAAGTACGGAATTTAATTCTGAATCTAAACCACAAACCCACCTGAGATTCAGAACGAATTGAAGATGAAAAAACAAAAGGGAATTGCTGCATAATGGAAAAGAAAATGAATTGTTAAGTAGAAACAGAAAATGGGAAGAAAATCTGGGCTCAATTGAATTGAGAAGTCCAACGAAAATAAAAGCACAAATGAAAATATGACTCGATGAGCATTTATCATGTTCAACCAGATCTAAAAATTTTGTTACTTTCCAATAAATTTGGGAAAGTTGTTACCTTTTTTGTGTTTGAGCTATGTGTCTCCTCTTTGGTTTCTCCCTGGTTCTGGGGGCTTGGAGTTGGAATTGAAATTGAAATGGAACAAAGACAAGCAAGCCTTCCTTCTCCGTCCCACAAGTTTCTTTCTTACAAATTACAAGCCTCTGTGTCTTCAAATATAAAAATTTACTGTTCTTAATGCTGACTGCAGAATCAATGGCTATTATGTGGGCCCTGGGCCGGCCCCATTGGTTCTCATGGCCCCTTTCGTCCTTCCATGTGTAAATCATGGACCAAAGTTGTGTAAGAGCATTTATTTGTATTTCCCTATAATTTTTTGGAGATTGAAAGTGTTGTTTTATAATCTTTTGTTGAATGGTCATTGTTTAAAAAATATCTCGAGATAAATTAATGTAATAGTAATTATATTACGATACTGTATTATCACAAATAATAACAAGATGATATATTAAATGAAGCGGAGGAGATTTGAGCCAACCACTAAAGAGCAAGTAACGAGAAGTATCAAAGAAAGCAAAAACCACACAAGAGGGGATGGACACGACATATGAGCTATTAACGGATTGAGTTGAGTCAGATTCTGCAAAAATCACGATCCAACTCAAGGTTTTCGAATTTTCAATTATCCAAACCTAAATCGAACCACATCAAGATGAAACAATCGATTTTTTAAATCATCCGAATCGGTTAGAATCAGTTCAGTTTTGAATTGAATTCATATATAACCAAATTAGTTGTTTATAATTATGTAATGATCATTTATCAAAGAATCATGGTGAAAATTGAATATTCAGAAAATAAAGTTTTTTAAAATCTCAAATTTTGCCTACTTTTATATATTTATAAAATATTTTCGATGTATCCTATAAAAGAAGGTAGAGGAGGATATTGTGGGAAGGAGTATGTCAAACTAACAAAGAGAAAACAGATCACCAGCCTATAGGTTTTGCAATTTGGGGCAACTATATAAACAATATTTTAGTTTACAAAAATAACAAATTTTTTTTATAAATATGATATCGTAGTTATTTGAAATTGAATTATTAAATTAGTTTTTGGTTTGTCACTAATATTACTTCATTTAGCTACTTCATTTAGTAATATTCCTACTCACTTTAATATGCGTAAAAATATTTCTCAAATTTAATTTGAGTAAAGAACTAGATTTATACCTAATAATAGTAGTTTTTCTGAAGAAAATTAAATTTATGGTTTTTTATTTCTTTCTAAAGTTAAATTAATGGTTAACGAAGGGTTAATCGGTACCCATCAGCCATCAATAACAATCCGAGAGGCCGCACCAACTCAGAAATTATTAGGTGTATAAGAATCAGAATAGTCTTAACGAAACTGCACAAGTTTGCAAAGCGTGAGATCCAAACCATCAATGGCGTCAACGAAGACTTTGCTATCAGCAACTGCAGTAGTAATCTTAGCAACGTCGCTCTTCTGGACATTAGCATCGTCATCATCATCGCCTTCTTCGGCCGACTCTATCGCCTTCATCAAGAAGACCGTTGCTTCCAACAAGATCGCAATCTTCTCCAAGTCCTATTGCCCGTACTTTCTTCCACTCTTTTCTTTTAATTATTTATTTGTGAAATTGAATGAATATCATCTCGTTCACTTAAATTCACCCCCTTTCATTTTATTTCATTTAAACTATTTAGAAATATTTGGGATATAGCAATTGCGATTGATCTAAGTTGAATGAGGTCTATATTGAGTTTGTTGCCATTGAAGGGCCTTGGGTTTCAAATAACTAACTACTTCAAAGTCAATTTTGGATTTTAGAGCTCAATTTTATCTGAAGTGCAAATAACATAATGCAGAATTTTTCACAATGTTGTCTTTGATTTAGGTTAGCTTGTGTACATTAAATTCAGGTTTTTTTTCTCTCATTTTCCAATTTGTCTGGGTAATTTTCAGGTACTGTAGAAGGGCAAAAGCTGTTTTCAAAGAGTTGAACCAAGTGCCCTATGTGGTTGAGCTTGATGAGAGAAGTATATTCACTTAGACCTTACTGATATTGTCACACTGTGCATGAAAAGATAAGAAATAAGGAGCTTGTTGGTGAAATATGAAATTGGTGCAAAATAAACTTCTGGGTAGAAACCAATTTGAAGAAATGAGGCTCAAAAAGAGACTTAGTAAACTTGTTCTTGAGTTCTATGAATGTGCATTAATGATTCGATCTTATAAATACCCTATAGTAACAGCTTGTTTAGATTTGTTCTTATGTTTTGCCTTTCTGGGTTGCAGGCTGGGAATGTGATATAGTAGCTCGAAGTTGCATTTAGAACATTAGTTTGACAACTAGAAAATGCTTCATGTAGTGTAGAAGCGTTCTTTTGACAGCTTTATGGAGTCTTAATGTGAACTTTGAAACTGTGTATATGCCTTTGTGAATGTCATGTACAATTTCCATTATGAGTTCTTGATTTGGGGGTTTGCTATATGTTTTCTCAGTTGATGGTCGGGACATCCAAGATGCTTTAGGTGAGCTTGTAGGAAGGCGTACTGTACCACAGGTGTTCGTCAAGGGGCAGTATATTGGGGGTTCAGATGGTAACTTGTTTCCTTTCCAAGTTTTTGTGACTATTCTCTTTGTTTCTGGGAAATGTGATTACACCAGGAAATTACTAACAACTGATGAATGTGCTGTTTTTCTAGATACCGTTGCAGCATATGAAAGTGGAGAACTGGCTAAGCTTCTAGGCATTGAGTCCAAGCATAGGGATGATCTTTAAATCAAGTCCTCGATGATCAGAAACAGGTAGCTGATGAATTCGGAGGAAATCTGAATGTAGGGCTTGTAAAATAACTCCTCCTCTCACATGTCAGGGGTATGAATGTGGTAATCATTATTGATTTATCTTGTATTTTATTTGAATTTTGTTGTATTTTAGTAATTTACAGAAGATAGTTTCATTTGTTCTAGATCTAGATGTATCATGATGATCCTCAGGAATAAAAGAATTATCTTGCAGATACAATATTCACTTGTAGTTTGTGGTAATCACAACAACTACTGCCCGATTGCCCACCTATTTTGCAATTCAGACCTTTTATCTGCATTTCACCACTTGGTTGAGAGGCCATAAACTTGAGTTTCCTTATGCTAGCTAGCATTCTGCCTAATCTCGGCAGAGGCACTCTGTAAATTGAAGTATGCCATTATAAATTGGTACATGTATCATTAAGGGTGCTCACCAGAGTTTGGTTTCCTAAATGAGAATATATGAGGTTAGAAATATCAGACTTTATGGTCACATATCTTATTTTGCCCAAATGAATGTTGGCTTAGTTCGATTGTTGTCAAAATGTATAGATAACATTTATAATCTTACAACATAAGCACGATAATCGATTAAATTTCAAACAACTAAATCTAAATAAAAGATTGGATTTGTTATGTCATGCTCGTTAAAAATAAAGTGAACATTATTTTTTAAGACGAACCCCAATTGCTTAGTGATCACGTCAGAAAACTGTTAATTTTTGAACTTTTTTTAATTATAAATTTTTGATAGAAAAAAAGTTTTTAAGTTTTTATTTAACCAATAAAAAGGAGAAAACGAATAAAGAGAAAAATAAAATTCGTTTTTGTTACTTTTATGCCCATAATCTAATGGAGAGGCGCCGCAAAAGAAAAAGGAAGCCCGAATCCGATGACCTTGGCGACGACACCGCCGTCGCTGTGATTCTGGCAGCACTCTCATCTCCAGACCCAAACTCCCTCCGACCTTTAATCAAGAAATGCCTAAACAAACTCCGCCACTCCGTTACCAACCCCATCCTCTCTCTCCTCCCAACTCTCCTCACTTTCAAGTGCGCCGCAGTAGCTTCGCGTGCGGCGGAGATGGTGGGTTCCGCTGCCCTCGAGTCCTTGGACATGAACCAGAGGGTTGCTTCCGATTCTGACATCATCCATGGGTTGCTCTCCGCATTGGGTAGCTCCAACACCAGGCTCTCTACGGCAGCCTGCAATGCCCTTTTGGATTTGTGCACCACGTCTGACGGACGACACCGTATTCTTCATTCCTCTGCGCTCCCGAGGCTTCTGTGAGTGTCCAGTCACCTGTATATTACTTTTGTTTTTCTTGTTTTTCAATTACTTGACTTGACATGTGATAGGTTCTTAGTTTTGGGATTCTTCAGGTTCATAAATCTTCAACATTTTCAGTATCCTTGTGCTCTGTCTCTGTTGATAACGGTACTGTTGTCTCTTTGAATATTGGCTTTAAGGAAGATGAACTTCCAGTTTTGCTTCTTAATGCTTCAATTATTCTCCTCAATACCTGTAACATTGAACAATTGAAGAACATCCCAAAAAATCTCTATCAAGCTTTCTTTGCCTTTATGAGAAAGCTGTGGTCTAAAGTGCGTAATGAAATGTTACTCAAAAACCCCTTGGAGTCTAAACAAGGGGGAGAATTGTATATTAGCAACATTAGAATTAGACATATGGCTGAAAGCCTGTTTAGGCTTTCCATTTGTGCCTATCAGCCTATCAAGCCCTTGCCTTTCCATGTTGTTGAAAGGGGTATCTTTGCTGTCACTGACTATGGTTTTAAAGATTTTGTGACGAACCACTGGGAGGTGTCACCCTTTCTTGTCCGAAGGGCACTGGCAGAAGGGCATGTAGTTGAGGAAGATGATGTTTTTGGCCCATTTGTCCAATCTCTAAACACGATGGAAAAATTTCCTTCCTTTTTGTCTTCTATGCTTCCGAAGATGGTTTCTTGTCTTCCTATTGCTTCAGACGAATTAAACATCCTTACTTTCCTGGAGGAGGTGAAACATAAATTGGGTTGTCCTCTAATATACCAGCAGGACATTCGGGTTCTAAGAACAGACAACCACATGAAGAGGGAGGTACACTTCTTTCAGGAGAGTCTAAATTCTTGCTGCATAAAGGATCCTCATTGTTTTAGTATTGAAGATGCTTTAAAATGCCATGAAGCCTTTGAAAAGGGTTACACAGTTGCACTCCGTGGAATGGAATTCCGCTTTGAGCATCTTGCTGCTATTGCAGATGGATTAGCATCTCTTTTTGGTCAACCATCAGTTGGTGCCAATATGTACTTGACACCACCTAATTCCCAGGGCTTGGCTCGCCATTGTGATGACCATTGTGTGTTTGTATGCCAACTTGTTGGGACTAAGCAATGGAGACTTTTTCCCCAGTCAAATGTGCAGTTACCTCGATTGTATGATCCTCTTGATCGGCTGCATGGTTCAGAAGTTCAGAGTTCAACAGGAGAATGCAAACAGTTTTCACTGAGGGAAGGTGATATTTTGTATATTCCCAGAGGTGTTCTTCATGAGGCATGCACCGAGAATGTTACTTTGGATGGATCTGATGGCTGTTCCTTGCACATTACCCTTGGTATTGAGGTTGAATCTCCTTTTGAGTAAGTATGAGTTGACATTGATGATAAACTAAAATCTAGTTGTGATGGTTAATTTTCTTAAATGCTACAACTGTGGTTTATTTTTTTTTTGGTTCAAATATATGCACGAAATCACTTTCAAATCCAATGTAACCAGTCTGTGAGAGTAAAACCAGGACCATCCTTGACCAATCAAAATGTCTCAACCAAATGCTCTGCTCATATGAGTTTCTTTGGTCCATGTATAATAAAAGATTGTGAATTTTGTCGATATTATTTGTTTGACTAGTTGCTTATTAAAATATTGAAAGGGTTTTTGGGGTTGGATATTATTGATAAAGGATTTCCAAGTAGGATGTCTGTAAAGTAAACCCTTCGAGGGAAGATAGGCACATATTAT
The DNA here is from genome assembly GCA_037349345.1 of Oemleria cerasiformis. Lineage (NCBI taxonomy): Eukaryota > Viridiplantae > Streptophyta > Magnoliopsida > Rosales > Rosaceae > Oemleria > Oemleria cerasiformis. The sequence goes on from JAZGTL010000010.1 coordinate 9,766,643, forward strand.
TCACTACGTTTTAGTGTAAGGATTTTTGAGGGTATGTAAAAGTGGATTTCTTTGAAATTATAAATCAGAATAATAGTTTCTCGGTTACGTTTTCTTCTCCTCTTTTGTGAAACACTAAACATTTCACGACTGTCAGGGCACGTTGCAATACTGATGTTGTGATATCAATACCTTGTCTGCAAATGATAGAATATGATCTAAATAGAGATTTCTGGTCAATGCTACACATCTTATGGGCGTGAAATACCTGTTTGTGATAAAATCAAGTGCCTTTTCTTTGTATATGTCTATAATGTTAAGATTGATTAGATTCATGTTTAATAGCATCTCCAGAATTCTAAATGACGAGTTAGTGATTCTCTGCAGTCCTGACTGTATACACTTGTCATTGAACCCTAAGCTTTGTGGGGCCAACATTTCCACAAAAAAGGGGGAATTTGATCTCATGTGGCTTAATGGTGTGACGTGGTTCAAGTTGATATACTTGGTATCTTGGTGATACATTTTGAGATTATGTTTGAGGTTCTTCCTTTAAAATTCTAAAATATTTTCACTTCCACTTTCCAAAGTTTGCAGTTTTGATATTATGCTTATTGCAAATATTAATTTCATTTGATGCTTCTCACCTTTTGGCGACTTTCTTCTTTATGGATTGAATAATCTTTTGATTGCTTGTACTGATTTTTCTTTGAAATATTGTTTTTTGAGCCTCAACAATGCATGTGGGCTGATCCACATTTGTGACCAAACATATGGTATCAATTAATAAGATATCTTTTCTGCAATACAGAGAGTCAAATTCTTGGACCCCATGTTCTAGATTAGCTGATGGCCCAACCTGCCTTATTTAAAATTTTTATTTAATATTGAAGTTGATTTTCATTTTACTTTAACAGTAAGAAGTTGTCATAATCTAATATACATGTCTGTATTCATATTCTATGGTTGTTTCCCACCAGTCTAAGATGTGAGTTAACACCAAAAGTCATGCCCACCCTTATTGGAAATTTATATAAATTTTTACGGAATTTACATCTGATTTCTTACTTAGTGAGTGCATCTCCATTTCACATAGAATATGGACTGAAGAAAGTGAAGTTGATTACCATTCAGTTTTGAATCTGATGACAGCATGTATAGTGTCTAGCCAAAGTATAGTTTGATTCTGTTTTATTTTAGCAGGATTCCCTTTTCAATTTGGCATTAGTGCATTAGATCAAAATGGAATTCACTTTTTGTTTAGTATAATTCTGAAAAACGGGCAGAATATGCTGGTTGGTCTTCTAGGTATAATTAGGAATTTTTACTTTTGGGTTTTTGGGGAAAAATAAACCCCAATTTTTCAAATGACAGTATAAAATTCTGAAATCACAACTAGAAGTAAATATTTGATTTCAAAATGAGTGTTGAACAAGACTCTCACACACTCTGCTTCTTATTTTGTCATGCAGGTGGGAGGGATTTCTCCATGTTGCATTCTTTAGTTGGAACCAGAACCAAAAGCAAGCTCATATTACTTTTGATTCTTCGTCAGGAATTATCCATGATATATCTGCGAATTTGTTGCATGCTGCCATTGTGCTCATCGGTGATTCTGATTCTAGCTTTCGGAAGGCTTGCTTGGTTGCTTCAATTGTTTCGGATTCACATTCCCATAATTGGCTTGATTTGAACCAGGGAAACATTTTCTGTCAGCTGATTGAGAAAATTAATTCAGAGTCGCAGTTCTTGGAAGTTTGCAAGAGCGTGGAATTAGCAATTGAGAGTAACAAAGATCTTTTCCTTCGAATTAGATGGCTAGGGTTTCTTAGTCTGGGGAAGGAAAACAGTTTAAACCATGATCAGAATACGACTTTGATGGGTATGAAAAACTTGTTTTCATTATGTGTTCAAAACAAAGACAAGGTAGAAGCTGCTTTCCAGCAGCTAAGATCTAGGTTTACTAGTGAGGTGATATTTGAGGATGCAATAGAGAGCTATAAGATCCTGCTAGAGAAATACAGGGAGGCCAGAAAGCAATATACGAGTGGAATGGTTTCACTGCATTACGAAGTATGATTTATCTTACTATCTTCCCCCATACCTCTTCTTAGTTATAGTCCGTTCTTACTGGGTGAATGTGCAAGAATGAATCAGCTACCTCTGGCACAGCAAAATCTGATTCCATTGGCTAATGAACTGGCTTTATCCCAACCGTAGCCTGTTTATGGTGGTAGTGCAATGCCCTTCTATAAATTTTAACTCAAAGGTATGTCATGCATCACTTTTTTCTTGGTTTTTATTCATGTGAACAATGGCTATGTAATAAAAGGGAAACCAATCAAATCGTAAAAAGAAACATGAATACTTAGTGACAGTAAGGAAAATTTTCATCAATTGTTTGTTTCAATGATCTCAAATATAATGTGTTGACGAGATATATATACGTACATATCTGCATAAATCTCGATCAAATAGGCTAAGGAACATCTATGGTTTGGAATGTCTAGGTGTTGGAGTTGGATGAGTAGTGACTCCATGGTAATCAATGTGATAAACAAGGTCATCTAAATCACCATTGTTTGCATATTTGATTGGTACTGGAATCTCTTTCACCGTGGATGATTCTGACTCTCCATCATTGGCCTGCATGTAGGACTACCTCAATTATGGTCTTGGATAATAGTAGAATACAAATGCAATTATTGATGATAACCCATCAAAAATTAGATAAATTATCTTAAAAGAAATAGATAGTTTCACGAATCGCACATCATCATAACCCATGTTTTGTGTAAAAATAATATGGTTGATCAAGATTTATTTTGAAATAGAATTTGGCATGCTGTCTGAGAACAGATCTGTTTTGAGCCTTACATGCAAATAGTTGAAGTTAAGTTTCCTTCAGGAAAAACTTTCTGAAATGCCTGAATATTTTGCATAAAGCTACTATGCATAATAAAAATGAAAGTTAAAAAAACTTACCTTGATTTTTTGATATCCATGTTTGTTGTTGGTCAATGACATCCTTAATTTTCTCATAGGTTGTCTTCCTTGGACAAAAGTCAGAGAAGAGGAACCGATGTTGTGGGAAGAAAGATAGAGAACTGTTATAAGGAAACCGAAGAAAATGATGCACAAAGCTTTCATGGTTTGTACAGCTCAAATGAAAAACTTCCTATTCTTGGGGAGGGAAAAGTTGGAGCACCAGTTTATATAGACTATAGAGCATTTGCACTGCTAGAGAGTGAGAGAGGGAAAATGATAGAGGGAGAGAGAGAGAGAGAATTATTGGTTAAGGGACTGGGGAAACATGTCTGAGCCCATGCTTGTGAATCTGCTACTTGTGAAAAAGAGAGAGACCAAGAGCAACCTACAATGGTAGACAGGTGTGTCCCCATGCTGTTTCCAAATTTACTCTCTTTGAAGATTCACCTGTGAGTTGTGGCCGCTTCTAATATCATGGCACGGTAAAGCTAGTCCTTTTCCCCTTATTTTGGTGTTCCATCCAGGTAGATCAGGTAAACAGAAGAAATCTGAATTCACGTTTGTGTTTCATATCAAACAAAGCCATTCACGATTGAATCATCATCCATGTTTTGTCCTCACCAATAAACACTATAATTTTGTGATGTCACTCTTTGGCTGTTATCTCTCTCAATATTATGGATGGCATCTTTCTTTTTTTCAAGATTCAATTTCTGATGGTTTATTATCATTTGTGTTTGTGGGGTGAATTAACCCTAGGCCTGTGCTAATATAAGTTGATATAGACCCACATATCTCAGACCATGGGACCCATTTAATTATTATCTTCTATATTTTTTACGGATAAAGTAAAAATCCAATTTTAATTATATTTCTTGAAAATCTAGGAAGTTGATTGAAGCTTGACTTCTACTCCAAGTTGAACAAATAAGCCTACTTATATAAGGATATGGTTATTTCCAAGATATAGGGAGAAAAAGGGTGATCCTCCAGCATAATGGGGGGAGCCGATCACTCTCGAACCATACAACATCAAACACTTATTATGAGAGCTAGGGTGTAATTGGGATTGGGGTGGTGAGAGATCAAACACTTTGTACCATGTAATTCTCTTTGATTCCTAGTGAAAACTCCAAATGCCTCCGTGGATGTAGCCCAATCAAGAGTGAACCACGTAAATCTCTTATGTCGTTTAACTACTTGTTCTTAATTATTTATTATTGATAAGTGGTAATCCCCAAGGCACACAAAATCTTTTCAGGGATTTAAGTACGACTACCACGGTCATGCACAAAAAATCTTTTCGGGGATTTAAGGACGACTACCTTGGTCATGCAGAGTTGGTTTGGAAGGATTGTTCGATCTCATTCTCGAGAGATTGATATTGTTGATGATCCAAATTTAGTCATCAACAATTTGTAATCCCTAATCCTTAGTGGGGTGTATTCTAATTAGAATTGTGAAGGATTTAAAGATAATTATAAATTCTCGTATATTCAATTAGAATTTTAAAGAACTAAAAAAATGTCCACACAAATTCTAATCTATTCAATTAGAATTTGATATAACTTATCAAATGTCCACATAAATATAGGTGTATTCAAATCTTGTAAATTTTAAACAATTTCATTAAAGAAAGGATTTAAGTGAATTTTGGTAGGCCTAGTAAGTGAAAAATATAAATACCAATTGACATAGCAATTCCATCCCTTCCCCTAATATTTGTGTGAATTCTCTCCCAGCAAAATATAAAATAAATATCATTCATTTTCATCCAAGTTTATATATACGACCAAATAATTTTGGAATCTTCCATTGATGCACATTCAAAAAGACATCTATCATGAAATTATTTGTCCATCAATTAACATGGTTGATGGATGCATCATGCTCTTCTTTGATAAATTCGATTGAACTCTTTGGATTGGATGAATCGATGAATTCATCGATAATCTCCTTGCTACGTTCAATGAATTCGATTGATTCATCATGCTCTTTTTCGATGAATTCGATCGAACACTCTTCAGATTCAATGAATTCATCAATTAGAATTAGCCCTTAACGTTTTTGATTGATTCGTCATATATAGAACATCATCGACAAATTCATCATACCCTCCTTCGATATTCAATGAAAGGATGAATTCATCAATTACCTTGTTGGGTATATATTCACCGCCTCCATTTGATAGGTCGACATCTTCACCACCTCCATTCTCAATCTATGGCATATTAATAGATAGGTGGTTTGAGAGATTATATATAGTTTAAATAGGAGCAATAGTCCCTGAAATTTACCATAATTTTAGAAATCATCACTAAACTTCATTATTAGTTTTCCCCGTCCCTAAACTTTACCATAATAGTTGATTTAGTCTCTCCGTCAAAAATTCGAACGGAATCCGTAAGAAAATTCTCACTTGAAATGACGGTTTTGCCCTTTATTTTAATGGATTCCGTTCAAATTTTTTACAGAGGGACTAAATCAACTATTGTGGTAAAGTACAAGGACGGAAAAAACTAATATTGAAGTTTATGGACGATTTTTAAAATTATGGTAAAATTCTGGGACTATTGCTCATATTCTTCCTTATATATATTGATGCGGTAGGAAAGGGTATTGGTGCATTTTGTCGATAAAAGTGATTATATGATATTGTTGTGAAAGTTGGAAGAGTCCAGTAAAAAAAAAAGTTGGAAGAGGAATATTGAGAGCCAATATCAAGTCTGAAGGGATAGTTATGGAATGAATCTTCATATTTTCTTTATTATAAAAAAATTAAAAAGTAAAAAAAAAATTAGACCAATAATTCTAGCTAATCTAGAAAATCCAATCAAATTTGTATTACATGTACATATAAATGCATAAAAGTCTTTAAATAGAATTTTCACTAAATTCATGTAAGCCCAAGACAATTCTATAAAGTTCTATAAATCCATCACTTAAAAAATGTCATTAGAAATAATTTACAATTCTAATTGAAAACACCCCCCTTAATGTCGATTCATCTCCTTTAGTTTTCAAATCATCATGGACATTTTACCGTATAATCCAACCAAATTCACAACTTAAGTAGGTCCCTCAAAATTCTTGTCGATTTGAATACCTTATAATTTATATGGACATTTTTAAAAATCTAATTGAATACACTAGAATTTGTGGAGACATTTTAAAAGTTCTTAAATGTATCAATTAAATACCTTTGGACTTTTTTATTGTCTTTTAAAACACTTAGAAATTTTAATTGAATACATTGAGGATAAAAGTTTAGGGTATAGGTTTTTAAAATCCACAACAATTCCAATTGTATAGACCTTTATTTATCTGACATCCCTCATTAGTTGCCACATCAATTGGGCCAATTAATGTGATCAATCAAGTGTGTTCAAATATAATTATTCTAATGAAAATTTCTAACCATGGTTAACCTAGCATGACACACATGGTAAATTCTGAGATTGGTTGTAAGCATCACCACCTAAGAGTAGTAATGGTGATCAAATTTGGATATCTTCTAAAATTTCAATAACACAAGGAGTCCGATTTTACTCACCACCATTCTAATAGCTTGTTATGTGTCATGCAAGTTAACCATTGTAAACAATTTCAATTAATATTAAATTACTTAATACAATGAGAGAAAATATTATACTTTCCATATTTGATATTGAGTAAATTTTCCCATATTTAATTTTATATCTAATTAATTGTACATCAAATCAAGTTTGGATTATAATTTACATATGTATCAAAAGATATAAAACTAGGGCATCATTCCTTAGAAGAATGAGCAACCTTCATACTTACAAAAATAACAAACTCAAAAAGAAATACACACAAAAAGAAAAAAAAAATAACAAACTCAAAAAAGAAAATAATATATAGAAAAGGATAGCCTTCATATTAATTACACTAGCTAGGACTTGTAGGTGAGAATCCACCCTAGACATTCCGTAGAGGAACACTCTTGCAGTTCACACAACACAGAAAAAAAACAACTAGCGAACTACTAACAAACTCAAAAAAAATTATAAAAAGGGGTAATTTATAAGAATAATGCTACGGGTATCACTTAAAATCCCACTTTTTATATCCCACCACATATGGCACACGACGTGGCAATCCCACGTCATCCCTTTATAATTACCTATCTGAACATAAAAACAAAAATAAAAATAAAAATAAAACCAAAAATAGAAAATAAATAAAACAAAAATATATATTTACTTATTGTTTCATAAATCCTATGAATTTCATTCTGCATCAAATTGCTCCTTAAAAAAAACATAAACTCTAAGAATTTCATTATGCATCAAATCATCTCCTTCCCCCAAAAACATAAACCCTAAGAATTCAACCGTTCTTCTCATTTTTTGAAGATTGAAAGCCATAGTGATCAATATCACTTAAAACATTCACAAGATCTGCTATGTCTCAAAAAAATCCTTTTGAGTTATTTGAGACATAGGAGATCTTGGGAGTGTTTAAGTGATGTTGATGATCATGGCTTTCAATCTTCAAATGAGGAGAAGAACGGTTGAATTTTAGGGTTTATGTTTTTGGGGAAGGAAATGATTTGATGCGGAATGAAATATTTTTTTTTTTTAGAGTTTATGTTTTTTTTTTGAGACAATTTGATGCATAATGAAATTCTTAGGATTACAATACTTTTTTATGTTTGTTTTTATTTTTGTTTTTATGTTGAGATAAGTAATTAAAAAGGGATGACGTGGGATTGCCACGTCGTATGCCACATATGGTGGGATACAAAAAGTGGGATTTTAGGTGATATCCGTAGAATTATTCAATTTATAATATGTACCTAGTTTTATATTTTTATAAATATGTAAGGTATAATCCAAGCTTGATTTGATGTACAATTAATTAGATGTAAAATTAAATATAGAAAGATTTATTCAATATCAATATGGAAAGAATAATATTTTTTCCCATTTTATTAAGTAATTTATATATCAATTGAAATTACTAATCATGATTAATTTGCTGAACACATGGCAAGCTATGAGAATGGTGGTAAGCGTTAAAATCGGACTTTAATAGAAAAAATTAAAAATAATATATATAAAAAATGATTTAATTTATTAAAATAATAACATATCTCTCATTAATTGTCATATTAAATGGTTCAATTAACGTGATCAATTAAGTGTCTTCAAATATCATTTCTCATTTCTCAAAGTTGAAAACAAAGAACTCCGTACTGTTGGTCTTAGCGCCTGAAGAAAACCAAGCTCTCCTCCATGGCCATCCCATCTTGCACTAAGCTTACACTCCTCTTCGCATCAGGTATATATTTTATATCAATATATTTATTTATATATGGAGTTTCTTTTCAACTAGATTGAATATTAAACACGAGATAGTTTCTCATCTAATTGTTTTACGTCATTAATCCCGCGTAAAATACAAAGTAAAAGAAAAATACCAGTCGGCAATAACCCCACGTGCTGGCGTGTAACCCTAATTCCTTACTCATTTTGTGATTTTATTTTATTTTTTTAAATTTTAATGAATGCAGTTGCAATATTGGCGGTGTTGACGAATGGCGGAAAAATATGCGAGAAAATAATCGGTGAATGTAAAAACATGAACTGCGGCCAGGCGTGTACAGAGCAATACGACGGAGGCCACGGCGTGTGCGATGAAAAATCAGGTGGGTGCATCTGCTATCACACGTGTGTCCAATGCAATGAGGGTTTGGGTCGTTGCAGTGGAGAGTGCAGGGACGATTGTTGTGCTAAAAAATGTGAAGCCAAACATGTTGGAGGTGTAGGATTTTGTGACGATAGTCTTGGGCCTTTTAATGTATTGTGTCAATGCAGCTACTATTGTGATCGATGATAAATAGTTTCAAACTTTTTGAAACATCATATATCTGAATAAAATGGGAGATGGCAATGGTCTTGGTTTGAAACATCATACACGTATCATAATCGAAATCGTTCAACTCCTAAATCATCATTTCATGATTATTTATGTAAAAAATCAACTAAATTTTGAGATAATTTAGTTATTTATATGTATTAACTAAATGGACGATTTAATTTACCATAAAGATTTTCGTGAATGAACGGTTCTGAGTATGAATGGCTAAATGACCTCCAATCTTGGTGGGATTTTTGGTATCATCTTGCAAAATAATTTTTTGTTTTTCAGATACAAAAACAGTTGCAAAACGCTTTTGGTAACTCATTTTTGAATAATAAATTTAGAAAATGAAAACACAAGATACAATAATTTTCTTACGCTTTACAAAACAACAAATTATTATTTTCTGAGGATACAAAAAAAAATAAAGAAACGAAATACATTATATATTAAGTAAAAGGTCACCATAATATTACCATAGTCATCATTACCACACCAGCCCACCACCACCACCACCGCCGCCACCACCACCACACCACCACCACCACTAGCACCATCACCTCCATCATCGCCGCCACCACCACCCCACCACCGCAACCACCTTCCCACCACCTCACCACCGCCACCACCATCCCACCACCGCACCACCGCCACCACCACCCCACCACCGCCACCACCATCCCACCACCCCACCACCGCCACCACCATCACTTCTCACTACAAGAAGATCGAGGTTGCCCGACAAGGTTTTGCCCGACGAAGTAATTTTCGCCGAGTAAACAAGGTTTGTCCGACGAACACGTAGGCTTGCTGGGTAAACTGTTGGCGGGAAGAGCAAGATGTTGGCGCGCAAAAAAGGAAAGGTGGCTTGACGATTTGGATGATCCGTCGGGCAAGAGCATTTATAAAGACGATTATTCATCGTCGGGTAACACTTGGCGTTGACTATATGTTGCCCGACGAATCATTAAACTTTGGCCTGCGAATGTTATTTGTCGGGAAAAAGTCTAAACACACTAAATAACTCAGACGCTCTCCTTTCTTCTTCTTCTTCCTCCTTTCTGCTTCATCGATCACTCTCTGCTCTCTCTCTCTCTCTCACTCACTCACTCTCTTTCTCTAGCTACAATCATCATCTCATCACCATTTTCACTACCAATCAAATCTTTTTTCTCTATCAATCACCAAATATCAAATTTTAAGGTTTGATAAATTTAATTTTTTTAGTTTTGAAATTTTGATTTTTGATTAGAAACTAATTATATTTTGTGTTGTAGGAATTTTGTGGTTGATTTGAATGAATAATTATAAAAAGGTATGTGTGTTTACCTCTCAATTTAATTTTGTTAAGAATTTTGGATATAATTATGTTAGGAAATTTTGTATTTATTATGGAAAATGTGTAGAAATTGTTTAGAATTTGTGGAAATTAGAAATTAGAAAATTTGTTAGGAAAATATGAAAATAGAAAATATGTTATGAAATTAGGAAAATAGAAAATATGTTAGGAAATAAGAAAATTTTGTTGGAAAATAAGAAAATTAAAAATATGTAACGAAATTATTGAAATTAGAAAATATGTTTGGAAATTAGAAAATATGTTAGGAAATTAGAAATTTTTTTTGGAAAATAGGAAAATTAAAAATATGTAATAAAATTATTGAAATTAGAAAATATGTTTGGAAATTTGAAAATATGTTAGGGAAATAGGGAAATAGAAAATATGTTAGGAAATTAGAAAATATTTTAGGAAAAGAGGAAATATGTTAGGAAAATAGGTAAAAAGAAAATATGTACGGAAATTATAAAATTGTAAACTCTGTTTTATGCATAATTAATATATGTTTGTATTTGTGAATTTGTTGTGATATTTTTTGTAAAGTGCTTTATTTAGTTCCAACGGAGTGAAATATGTTCATATTTCATAACCGTTTATGCGAACTTAATCGAGTTGATTAACTTCGTATAATGAAATTCAATGAAAAACCTTAGACACGTTTGAGAGTCCGTGAATCGGGTTGATTGACTGACTCTTGAATTGTCCATTTATTCGGACAGTTTGGGGGTGCGTAACTATGTGTTGTGTAGTTGGCAGTCTACGAGGTTAGGTTTCGATTGTGGGAAATTCGATTTGTATCCCCCCAATGTTCTCCGAATGCATACTAGATATTTGTTTATAAAATCTACGTCGTGCATTTGGGGAACTGTAGGGAGATGCTGTCGAAATTTCCCTCGATCGAAACTTAGCCTCGTAGGTCGCAAACTACCCAGCACAGAACGTGCACTCTCGAATGGGATAGGGCCAAATCATCGGAGGGATAAGGAGACGAGTTGCTTTTGATTTTAACTTGTTCTAATTACGGGACAATGTTAACTCAATTACTTACTTTGACTCTATGTTGTGAAAGTAGGCACAATGGACAAAGGTTGGATGCAAATGTTGGATAGATCTTCTTATCAGTATTTGGATGAGATCGACAGCTTCATTGCCTTTGCACGTAGTCATTGCAGTGATGAAAGACGTATCAGGTGTCCGTGCCGTAAATGTAACAATTGCAGTTGGATGTCGTTGAATGAGGTCCAAACTCATCTAGAATGGAATGGGATCGTACACAACTACACTAATTGGATTTATCCAGGTGAATAAATATTTTTCGCATCGACATCTTCGGTTCCCGGGACTCGTCGGGACGAAAGTGCTTTGGATGGGCGATGTAATAATGATCAAGTCGTTGAGTTATTAACCGATGTTTTTCCTCCTGCATCGGATGATATGGACGATGAGGTGCCAAGGTTGCAACCAGAAGACTCTGAGCTCCATTACGAGAGATTGTTGAAAGAAGCTCAGCACGAATTGTACCTAAGTTGTAAATCATTTTCGGTTCTAGGGGTAGTTATGGAGTTGAAGCACATGAAAGTTGAGTATAATTAAACGAACAAGCATTTTGATCACATGATGGACATCATCATCCGAATGCTCCCTGAAGATAGCCGTCTGTCTAAAGGTCATTATAACTCGAAGAAGCTGTTAAAGGGCCTCAGTTTAGGGTATATCATGATCCATGCATGCAAGAACAATTGTGCATTGTTTTACGGTGAATTCGAGCAGCTTGACAAATGTCCCGTGTGTAATGAGCCTAGGTTTCAAAAAACAAGATTCCGAACAAGGTGTTACGTTATTTTCCACAGAAGCCAAGGTTACAAAGATTCTACATGTCGTCCTACATAGCCCGTGATTTGAGGTGGCACAAGGATGAACGCATTGATTATGATGTACTGAGGCATCCGGCCGATGGAGAAGCTTGGAAGGAATTTGATAAGATGTATCTCGAGTTTGCTACGGAGCCAAGAAATGTCAGATTAGGGATCGCTACTGACGGGTTTAATCCATTTGGGAGTTTTGCAAAGCCCTAAAGCACTTGGCCGGTGGCTATGGTTCTGTATAACTTGCCTCCTTGGAGATGCATGAAGAAAGAATTCATAATCCTCAGTACTTTGATACCGGGGCCAAAATCGCCTAGTAATTCCATCGATGTGTATTTGTGGCCGTTGATTGATGAGCTCGTGGATCTGTGGGAAAATGGTGTCCAAACATACGACAAGTGCAGTGGAGAAATGTTCACTCTACGAGCGGCCGTAATGTGGACAATTAATGATTTTCCTGCTTATGGTATGTTGTCGGGATGGAGCACCAAGGGCTATCTTGCTAGCCTGACATGTGGACCAGACACAACGTCCTTTTGGCACGCATATAAGGTATGCTATTTGGGTGCGAGAAGCTTTCTGCCCTGGGATATGGCGAATGCAATTTGACTCATTTGATGGCAAATCAGAGTTACAAGCTCGACCAAGGGAGAGGTGCGGTGATGAGATATTATCCAAACTGAACAGTATACATGACTTCGTCACATGAGGATCGAATCCAGCTGAACAGGGAAATTGGACGAAAAAAAGCATATTCATCCGATTGGCATATTGGTCGAAATTGAAAATCAGACACATCGCGGATCCTATGCACATCGAGAAGAATGTTGTTGAGAGTGTTGTGGGAACAACTTTACCCATTGAAGGCAAGTCAAAGGACACCAAAAAGACTCGTCTGGGTATGAGAGAAATGGGGATTCGGCCTAATTTGTGGCCAAAAGTCGTCAATGACAAATACATCATGGCTCATCCAAGTTATACATTTATGCCGGAGAATAAGAAAAAATTCATGAAGTGGTTGCAGGGTGTGAAATTTCCCGACGGGTACGCCGACAACATATCCCGAAGTGTTAGCACCGACGGTGGGACCATTTCTGGTATGAAGAGCCATGACTATCATGTTTTACTACAATGACTCATTCCAATTGGTATTAGGCCTTTCTTGGAGCCTAGTGTTGTTGAGACGATAGTTTATTTGTCTCAATTCTTCCAGATACTATGTGCCAGATCGTTGGTTAAGGTGGACCTCGAAGCAATTAACGTGGATATTGTCTACATCATGTGCCGGCTAGAGCAAATATATCCACCTCCATTATTTGAAGTAATGGTGCACCTACTAATACATTTGTCGGATGAGGCAAAGCTAGCTGGCCCGGTGCATTATCGTTGGATGTACCCAATCGAGAGGTATAACTTATCCCTGCTATTTGATAATATTTCCTTACTATCAGATCTATATGTGAATCATAATGTAAATTTCCTTGCAGAATGTTAGGTACGTACAAGCGGTACGTTCGGAACAAGACACGTCCCGAAGGCTCTATAACGGAAGCGTACATTGCAAAGAAGGCACTGACATTTTGTGCAATGTACTTTCAGAATGTTGAAACTTCCTTCAATAGGGTGTCGCGCAACGACGATGGTGGTCAACGTCTGGTGAATCATAGAAACATTTGGGACTTGAATGACCAATACCATGAAGAAGATGGGGAAAAAGACGATGACCAAATCGTTTATCAAGTGGATTCCTCGGCATCCACCCAAAACGTGGATGGAGTACGGACCAATGACATCATCCCACCAATAGCGATTGTTGACATTTTTATTGATCTCGGGGAATTAGAACAAATTGATAGTGATTCAGACGAATCAAGTACTGTGCACATCTCGGATGACGAGCGTGAATGGGAGGGGGAAAGTGAATCCGACACCGAATGAAAGTTGTAAATTAGAAATTTCAGTTATAAATGTAATATCCATCTTCAAATCAATAAATGTGATTTATATGTATGTTTTATGTTTTCATTCACAAAAGTTTCAATTAATCTTTTATATATGTACTAAAGCCACAAACTTTGATGTCCTCATCCTTGAATCGTCTTCCCAACATTTCATCTTATTTGATAAACTAGTGTATACAACAAACAATTAATTATAACAAATATAAAAAATAAAAAAATTAAATTAAATCTAATTTGAATTTATAAAAACTCAGAGACATTTTCCCGACGAATATATTGTTACATCCATCGGGCAAATGCTTCAAATATCAGCACTGTGTGTTTATCTGTTCGGTGGGCGGTTACCGAACTGGGAGATTTTGCCCGACGAATATTCATCTATATCCGTTGGGCAACATATACCAAATTCAATTTTCATTTATTTATTAAAAAACTTTTTTAAATTAATTACGAGATGAAATGGACTGATATAACCGTCAACTTTTATAATAGGTACTCATAGATCGCCTACACGCAAAATCCCGGGATTAGGTAACGGTGCGCGACGATTCAACAGTTACACAACGTTTCTTCACGGTCGGACAGCTTGAAATCCTCAAAACATCAAGCTTTTCGATGGGCGAGATCTAGGCACGTAAATTTCAAAAAATGAACGGTTAGATCTTTAAAATTCAATCGTTTGAATATCAATAGAACCAAAACTTCGAAAATTGTTTTGAAGTTTCCTTCAAGTGTTTAAACTCCTTGATGAATATGCTTATTTTTCGATTTTGAATAATTTACAAATTGAAATTGACCGATCTAACCGTCCACATTTATGGTAGGTACTCATATATCGCCGACACGAAAAATTACCCAATTTGGAAATCCCGGGATTAGGTTACGGTGCGTTACGATTCAACGGTTACACAACGTTTCTTCACGATCGGACGACTTGAAATACTTAAAACATAAAGATTTTTTACAGGCGGGAGTGTTATTACCCGACGAATCATTAAAAAGGTTGCCCGACAAACATATTCGTCGGGCAAGGTCATTCAGACAGATAAATCAGACCGATTCTTCTTATTCTTACTTCTTCTTCCTTTTCCTTATTTTCTCCGGAACCCACATCTCTCTGCAACTCACACTCCCGCCCTCACTCCAGCCGTTCCAGTCGCCGCAACTCCAGCCTTTTCTCGCTTTCTCTCACTCATACTCTAGCCCTCACTCCGCCGCCCCAGCAAGCTCTCGCGCCGCTGCTCTCTCACCGACATTTGGTGTCGCCTCCGCCCCTATCCTTGCCGGAAGTTTCTTCAAGGTCGAACTCATTGTCCATCTCTCTCTATTGTTAATATAGATTGGTTATTGTTAATTTTGATTGGTTAAATTTTAATTTTAGTTTGGATTGAAATTTCAATTTCAATTTGGTTTGGATATTATGAAATTGTATTGAAAATGGAATTTAAATTTGGATTTGATTATTGCAGATTGTGCATTATTGTCAAATTTGCAGATTGAGAATTTAGGGGGATTAGTTTAATATTGTGATTTTGGATTGGATTGGAATATAAATATTTGTTTGGTATAATGTTGAAATTTTGAAGATTTGTTTGGATTGGAATATAATAGTTGAAGATTTGTTGAAATTTTGATGTTTGGTATAATGTTGAAATTGGTATAATGTTATGAATTTTGCATACGATTTTTGTTATGATTTTGGATATGAATTTTATGTGAATTTTGGATATGTGAATTTTATGAATTTTGAATATTTGAATTTAAAAAAATTTATGTGAATTTTTGATATGGTGTAGGATATGTGAATTTTGGATATGTGAGTTTATAAATTTTGGATATGTGAGTTTTATAAATTTTTAATATGTGAATTTTATGATTTGGATATTATTATTGTATGTTTGGATTAATTTGTAAGTTTGATTTTATTCCCGAAATTTGGATTTAGAAATTTACGTATAATGTTGTGAATTTTGAGTTTAGTACTTTTGGATTAATTAGTATTTTAGGTTTAATTTTCGTTTGTTTTGGTTTTATTTTAAAAAATTAGAATTTGGTGGTTTTAATTTTTAGATACCAATTGCCTAATTTTTAATAAATAAAAATTTTGTTTATTTATTTATTTTTATTAGAATTAAAAAATGTTGGTTAATTTCAAATGTGGTATTGTTTTTATTTTTTTGAATTTAATATTTCATATTAAAAATGTTTGGTATTTTTTATTTAATTAAAAATATGTTGGTTATTTTTATATTAATTATTTTATATTTCTTATTGTAGATGTCGCATCGCACCTTAATCACGTTTAGGACCCGCCCCCGCCTTGATCCCGTTGATGATCATGCGCTAGAGGAGGTAGCCCCTAACTCGGTTGCCTCAACAGCGGCGTCGGTTCACCCACCGATGTCAGATCATCAGCGACTCGGTGCCCGATCAGCTTGTCGACATCATAGTAAGAAACAGGGGGAACCCCGTACCGACCCCCAGCCCCCACAGGATGACGCCGGAGCAGAAGAAACGGCAACTAATGTCGGAGCACTCCCTAAGGGTAAGTTGATTATTTTTTTTATTTAAAAAACCATTTTTATTTGTTACTCATATTATGTACGAATGTTCATCGAATTTGTAGGGAAGTCGGTGTACGTGCGCGGGATAAACCTGGGTTTGACATCCTAGCGGATTTGCAGGACAAAGAATGCAAAGATCCTGGTGGTGTATGTGCCGCGCCTCCGGTCCGCGCCGGTAAAAATCCACAGCCTGTTTGTGCATGACATTGGCGCGATTCTTCGCACCAAGTCCCTGATGATGGGGGAGACTTTCAGAACCCAACCCCCGGAGGGGATCACGCGCTGTTGGGGAGAGTTATCGATACGTATTTCTCCCTTTTTTTTACATTAATTTCATTTTTTTTTAATTATTTTACTAACTTTAATAATTTATTGCAGATCAATTTTGAGTTCAACTTGGAGGATGTCGACGTCAGTAGATACCTGAGACACCACTGGCAGTTACGGTACGCCGACTGGAAATACGAGCTCCATAAGCACTACAAGAGGTGGCCTTCCCCGAAGGAAGCTCGAGCAAAACCTCCAGATGAGTTGGACGGGCCAAAACTGGCAGGGTGGTTGTGGTTGTGCCACCATTTCGTGTCCCCTATTTATGTGGTACGTACTATCCACCTAGTTAAATTATTTATTTATTTTTTATGTTATTTTCCATTTGAAAATATAATTTTTGTTTTTACTAATGAACAACGAAAATCAGTTGCCAACACATCAAACTAGGGAGCGAAGAAATTCAACTACCTTGGGCGGTCGCGATCCTTATCGGCCCGGCAGGAGGATCAGCGCATCGCCGGGTCGATGTTCCCGGAGGTGGATGCCTGGGGGAAAGTGTACGCTGGACGGGGCGACCAAGAGGCTGACAAAATTCACGTAAGTTTATTTTTTGCAGATTAAACATTAATTTTTAATTTGATAATTATATTTCTAATTAATATTTATTTGAATTTGTAAGAGGCGATAGAGCAAGACGTCCAGCAGACATAGGCTGAGCTCACACAACAGCATCCCGAAGTGCCGTTGGAGCAGCAGCTCTCGAATCCCGAGATGTTGATCGCCATCCTGGAGCGACGACTTGGGAGGCGTCCAGGGAAGATCGTTCGGGGGGCGGGTGACGAGATAGTGCAGGATGTCTCTAGTCACTCGTCGAGTTCATCTTGGGGAGCCAATCCCGAGGAGATGTCGGACCTCAAGAAAAACAACTAGTTCCTCTAGGCTGAAAATGCTAAGATCAATGCTCAATACGCGCAGATCTAGGCCCAAAACGTGGAGATCAAGGCCGTCCTCGCCAAGGTGCTTGACTGCTTGGGTGAGCATGGACTGGATGAGCTTCCGTCACAGCCTCAGCCCCCGTCCCAACAGCCTGCCCAGGATCCCGACCACCCCGATCCGTCGCCGAGTAGTTAGAATGTAATATGTAAAATATTGTCTTAGTTTTATTTATGTAAAAACATAACATTAATTTTTATAAATATTTTTTTTATTTTCATTTCATTCTTTTTATTCTTTTAATTTTATTTTTTAAAAAATATTTTTATTTTAATTATATATATTTATTTAATTAAATAAATTATTAAAAATTTTAAATATTAAGATTTGGCCCAACGAACAATCGGTTCGTCGGGCAAAGTAATAATTTCGCCAGGTGAAACTTCTTCGTCGGGCAACATATGTTGACTTTTGGATTGCTCGACAACTCATTTACGACGAATGGATCCGCCGGGCAAGATTTAAATTACATGACGAATTTACTGTTGTCGTCGACTAACCTCAAGCCCGACGGACGTTAAAAAGAATTTAGATGATAACTCATCATTCGATTACACAATCCAAGATTAGCTTGCAGATTTTTCAAGTCAACTTCCACAAAAATTTCTTTTGAACTATTTTCATCTGTTTTTTTATTTTTTTTTCTTTGGTGATGATGACCTTAATAGCTCAATATTTGATTTTCTTTTGTATACGTAATATCTTTCCATAACTTAAAGATATATTAAATAATTTTAATATATTGGTATTGCTTCTACATCAAAACAATATTTGTAGCCTTTTTATAGGATATGTTCTCAATCCTTATTTACTAAGAAATGTATAATTAATCTTCATGTAAATCAAATAATTATCTTGACAAAGAAAAAGTAAAGTCAATATTTGTGTTTTGGTGAATTTACGGAAGACACACCCGAAAAAACAAGAAACAAATATAATAGATCATATATTGACCCCTACATAATATATATATATATATATATATATATGAGCAGAAAATAAAATAAAATGAGGGGGGGTGCAGGACCACCCTGGACTACATGTACCACCGCCCTTTCCCATATCCACCACCGTCACCGCCACTGCCATAACCACCACCACCACCTCCACCTCCACCCCACAACCATCACTATCGCTACCACCCCTACCCCCCTACCACCATAACCACCACTAGCTTCACTTCACAACCACGACCATCGCCGCCACCCCCACCACCACCACCACCACCACCACCTCCACCCCATCACACCACCACTATCTCTACTATTACTATTCTCATCGTCGTCATCTCAAAATTTATGTTTGGAAATAATTGTCTAATGCATATTTACTCTTTTTTAAACTTTATATATTTATGCCAAATAAGTTTTTCCTTTTTCATTCTTACAAAATCATATTCAGAGTAAACTACTAAACGCATTCTCAAATATTAAAAATGAAAAATCTTATTTGTTGTTTTCATTTTACAAAACAATATTTTAAAAATTGTTTTGTAAAACGATAACAAACGCCCTAAAGAAATTATAGAATTAAAATCATTAGGCGTATATGGTTTTCTATTTCATTTGTTAATTAGTTTTTATTATTTAATTGACAATTTTTATTAATTCAAATTTCTTTTGAGCATAAATTTAAATAATATGACAATATTATCCTCAATGTTGAGGGAAAATTGGACAAAAAAGGTATTTCAAGGACTCCAGGGATGACATTGATGCATGGAATTTGACCAAAATTCAGAATTTCTAAATTTCCATACACCAATTTCCTTGTTTGGATTTCTAAATATAGGAATTTAGAAATTCCAAGAAAAATTCTTTTGGAATTTGAATGCCAAAAATCCCAACTTTTTTTTTTTTACCAGAAAATCAGAAACTTTATTAATAACGAATAGAGACACCCGCATCAGATGCTAAGGTGTCAAACAACCAATCTGTCCCTAACTCATCCCAACAATAATAACCACCAATCTTAGAAACAAAACCAGCAACAAGGTGAGCTGCTCTATTAGCTTGCCTGGAAGCATAAACAAATTGAACCCTCTCCAGTCTCGAGGCCATTGCCTGGATATCAAAAATAATACAGTCAAGATCAGCATCACCATGGTTCTGGCCAAGAAGGATCTGCACCAGTCCCAAAGCATCAGATTCCAACACCACCCGCTCGTGGCCCGCCAGCAAACAATGAGAAAGGGCACTACGCATCGCCTCTGCTTCAGCCACCAAACTCGACTTCAGACAGAGACCCATTTCCCTCCTGCAGACACCAGTAATCCAAAATTATCCCGGATAACCCAGCCAACCCCTCCGCTCGCCGTATCTCAACACCAAGCACCATCACAATTAACCTTTAGGAGGCCCATGCCCGATTTCTTCCAAATATGCATCGTTGCATCATCACTCGAATCTGGCGGTCTAGGCGGTGAGAAATGTCCGCCCAAAGCCGGATCTCCAAGCTCCCGAAATTCCGACACACCCTTGAAGAGCTCGGCAATGGCCTCCTCCGGGTGAATAGGACTCCCCTCAAACACCATCCAATTCCGACATTTCCATATTCTCCAAAGTCCAAATGTGAGTGTCTGAATCAGTTCCACCTTAAGGGGAAACCGGTGAAATTTAGTAATCAAGCACTTCCATATACCCTGAAAATCAGCACCCTCCAAAGCACATACATCTAGCATAAGGGGGCTTCGAAACCAGAAATCCTTGGCGAAGGGGCAATGAAAAAATAGATGGACCTCAGTTTCCACATCAAGACCACAGACCGGGCAAACCGGATCCACCATCAGCCGTCGCCGCACCAAATTGGCTCGGACCTCCAATGCACTACTGCATCCCCTCCAGATAAATTGCTTAAGCTTCGGTGGCACCTGCATCGCCCATATGTGACTCCACTTCAGACCCTCATCCGGCAAGGTGCTGGACTCCCCTACCCCGCATCTACCTAGCTCCCCATTTCTGTGGAGATACAATGCAACCCCATACGCCGACTTCACCGAATACCATCCAGTGGTGGTAAAATGCCACATCCACCTATCACCTAAGCCCCACCCGGCTAAGAGGTAACCGAAGTATAGCATGGGCCTCCTCATGCCGAAAGCACCGAGTTATCAACTCAGCCTTCCATGTGTGAGTATCCTGATCAATTAAATCTTTCACAGAATGAGGAATATCAGGGTGGGAAGAAGTCACCTTGAATGTGTATGGAATTGGCACCCACGGATCAGATGTAGCCTGTACTTACGCACCATCCCCAATCCTCCACCGCAAGCCCGCCTCCAGTACTTTCCGGCCTTGAAGAAGACCTTTCCACCCCTAGGAGGACCTACGGCCTACCTGTGCCTGGAGGAACGAGCCATTAGGGTAGTACTTGTCTCGCAACACCTGGGCTAGGAGCAAAGTTGGATCATGAATAATGTGCTAGCCAATCTTCCCCAGCATGGCCAAGTTGAAGCACTCCAAGTCCCGGAAACCAAGCCCACCCACTTTCTTTACTCGTAACACTTTCTTCCAGGCAACCCAATGGATACCCCGTTGGCCATGCTGTTTGCCCCACCAATAGTTGGCAACTAACTTCTCAATATCCCGACCTACCCCCACTGGGAGCTTGAAACACGACATGGAATAGTTAGGCATGGTCATGGCCACCGCCTTGATCAAAATATCCTTCCCCGCCGGGGATAGAAATTGCTCTGACCACCCCTGCACCCTGCTGGCAATTCTGTTTCGGACTTCATAAAAAATAACCTTCTTCGATAGACCAAAATCCGCTTGGAGTCCAAGATATTTTCCAAACCCGTGCAGTGCTGTAATCTGGCATCTCCGAGCCAGCCTCCCCCGTAGGCGTCTAAGGCAATTCCCCCCAAAGAATAATGAACTTTTCTCCAAATTAACTAGCTGGCTAGATGCCACAACATAACAATCCAGGATATTCTTTACTTCATTAATCTCCCTGGCTGTAGCCCGACAAAAGACAACCGCATCATCAGCAAAGAACAGGTGGGTGATGCGCACATTACTGGACTCAAGAAGGCGAAATCCATGTAAGGTCCCCTCCTCCTCCCGACGATGGAAGAAGGCGGATAGTCCTTCCACACAAACCAAGAACAGAAACGGTGACATGGGATCTCCCTGTCTAAGTCCCCGGCTAGGGGAGAAATTACCCGTTTCTTCCCCATTGACCAATACACTATAAGAGACCAAAGACATACATTCATACACAAAGCCACAGAACCGGTCATCCACCCTAGTCCCTTAAGCATGTCAATCACAAATTTCCACTCCACCCTATCATATGCCTTTGCCATATCTAACTTGAGAGCCATATTCTTGTCTTCCCGTTGCCCATGAAGCTTCATCGAGTGGAGAAGCTCATGGACAACAAGAATATTATCCTGTATTTGGCGACCCGCCACGAAGGCTGACTGATTGACACTGATAATTCGATTCAACACCAATTTTAAACGATCAGTAAGGAGTTTCAAAATGACCTTATATATGACATTGCACAAGGAAATCGGCCGCAGCTGGGACATCTTGGTTGGGCTAGGAACTTTTGGAATCAAGCAGAGATACGTATAATCGATTTTCCTCAGCAACCGTCCGGACCTCCAGAAATGCGCCACCATTTCAAACATATCCTCCCCCACCACCTCCCAATTTTTTTGGAAAAAGCCTCCGGTGAATCCATATGGTCCAGTGGCCTTAGATGGATTGATATGAAACATCACCCTATGCACCTCCTCCTGAGTGATGGGAGTCACCAGAGCCACATTGTCCTCCGGCGTGACCCGCCGCCCAATAGACCTTAAGATGGCCGGACATGGAGAGGGATCAGTAGTAGTGAACAGTCGTTCAAAATACTCCACCACTACTTGATTCATCTGGGGTCCCTCCTCCACCCACTCCCCTTCCCGGTTTTCAACACCCCGAAGTCGATTGGACCTTCGCCGTTTAACTGTGGAAGCATGGAAAAATTTCGTGTTTTTATCCCCCTCATGTAACCAATTAACCCGAGCCTTTTGTTTCCAGTAGTACTCTTCTTCACGGATTAACCGTTTCAGCTCACCCTCTTTATGCCGAACCCACACACCATCAAAAGAGGGTTGGGCATAAGCACTACGTAACTGCCGTTGTACTTCCTCTATAAGCACCTTGTTGTTTCGCTGATTCCTCCTTTTCCACCCAAGCAGACCCGAGCGCACTCCCTTCAATTTCTCACAGACCTGAAATGCTTTTGAGCCTCGGGTCTCCCGGTGCCAACACTCCTCAATCACCCGCCTGCACTCCTGGTCATTCCCCCATCTAGGGTAAAAAACAAACCGCCTCCTCGGTCGGCGCAACGACGGAGAAAGACATAGGTGCATCATCAGATGGTCAGATCTTTCCACAAGAATGTGATGAAGAGTCGCAGCGGGGTATAACTCCACCCACTCCGCTGTGGCCAACCCACGGTCCAATCGAGCCTGGATGAATCCCGTGTACCTCTTGTTCCTCCATGTAAATAGGTGCCCTTGGTACCCCAAATCAAGTAATCGATTATCCGCCATAAACTCCTGAAAAGAATGCATAGAATTTTCTGTCCGAATAAGGCCTCCCTCTTTTTTAGTGACAGATAACACATCATTAAAATCCCCTAGCAGGAGGCAAGGATCCCCACACATGGCTATCCGAGTCCCCAAACTTTGCCATTGATCCACTCGAATCCTGTCATCTGTACTTGCATATATAGAGAGTATAACAAGAAATAACATCATTTACTAAAACTTCAATAATAAATTCGCCATATTTAACTAACATAACTTGTTGAACATCCTTCCAGAAAATGCATAGGCCACCATTCAAACCCTGTGGCTCAACAGTGTGCATGAAAGGCATCCGCAACTTCTTTTTAAGGTACTCAAATCGTCTGCTATTATTTTTCATCTCCAATAGAACCACCATATCCGGTTGGTGTAGCAAAGTTTGCTCCACCAGGTTATGACCTGTCAACGTACCTCCAATACCATGACAGTTCCAACATAGAATATTCATGGCGATTGGGAAGAGGTGGACCCTGGCCCCTTTTGCTCAAGAGACCCATTTAGGTCGGTCCAGACCACCTGAGAAACACAAACTTCCACCCCACAATTCATCCGTCTCCGTCTAGCCACCCCAGCCCTCCCACTATGATGAGGTCCCCATACCTTCCATTGTCTCCCGACGTCTCTTCCCCCTGCCTTGACCTTCCACCCTCCCACTCACGTTAAAAGGCATAAGATGAAAGGGATCCGATAGCTGGGAAGCATGGACCTCATTGTCTGCAGCATCTCCCGCCATTCTACTTGGTGATAGTAGCACCCCATGATCAGAACTTGACACCTCATCTGCACCTTCCCTTGAGACTAGAGCGGTACCCCCCACCCTAGGTTGTATAGTAGGGACCCCGGCCTGCGGAACCTGCCCCGAAGTGGCTCCTCCTTCCGTCTTCCCCATCACATCATCCCCTTGGACGGTCCCCCCTCCCTGATCACTAACTCGTCGAGGGTTTTCTGTACCCCCATGAAGACACCCGCCCCTGCCAATCAATCCAGCATCAAATGCTGCCGCGAGGACCAGTGTCCTTTGGTCCTCTTCCTCACGTTGCTTACTGATCGACGCACCCAATCCCGAGGCCACCCCATCTCCTCGGCCACGCCCCCAGCCTCCAAACCCGGAATTTTCCCTGCCATTGCCCAGGCAGCGGACAACACTCCGCAATGGTCGACCCCGGAGGTCCATCTCGGCCTCCAAACCCCGGAATACAAGACCCCGAATCTCCCCCTCGCCCTCCATCAACGAAGAGGCACACCTTCGGGTATTGTGGCCTAAGGAACCACACACCAAGCAGTACACAGGTAGCATCTCATACTTGAACCCCAACCAAAGTTTTCCTTCCGCCGGGAACTCCACACATGTCCCTCGCATCAGGGGATCATCCACCCCCATCTGAACCCTAACACGCACAAACCGGCCAATACAATCCTTCCCGCATGATGTATCAACCTCCAGAACCGCCCCCACAAGGCCACCTATCTTCTTTGCCACCGCCACAGTCATATTGAGGGTCGGGATACCGTGCAATTGCACCCAAAACGTGGAGTGTCTCATCCTCAAATTACGGGGATTTTGAGTACTCGACCCCTCCTCCAAGATGACCAACGTCTCCATAAAATTCCAAGGTTCCATATCAAATACTCGCTGCATGTCCTGTTGGGTCACAAAGCATGCCAGAAATGTTTTCTCCCCAATCACACGGATGGAGACCGCATCGCGTCCCTTCCACAATCTTGAAAACAACCGCACAAAGGCATCCCCGTTGACTACGTTATCCGTAAATACCTCCGCCACCAAACAGAACCGGAAGCCAAGCGGGAGGTCCTCGACCTCCGCCTGGAGTACTCGGACCCCTGCCTTTTCCCTCTCTGAAACTCGAAGATTGGATCCGAACTGGTGTTCCAGTTCCGCCAAGTCCATTATTCTCCCCAAAACAGTATGCGACCCCTCCGTCCAAACCGCACCTGATGCAACCGGCACTCCACCCAACCACGCCGCACAAGCCTGGACAGGCCTCACGGTGTTGGCCACACCAGTGACCAAACCCCATTCCCTATCTGCTGCAGTCTCGTTACCCTCACAGAAATAATCCACGGCCCCCAGCCTTACACACCGACGTCTGAAAGCTTGACGACAGGCCGGCGCACCTCTGTACTACCTCGGTGGCACTCCCAGTGATAACCAAACCCGACGATCAACGACAAAAATTGCCGACTGCCCGTTCCCTTTCTTGCAAAACCCTAGCAGTCAAAACCCTAAACTCTCCTAAACGAAAGACGGTTAAAGTTGATGTGCCAAAAATCCCAATTTTAAATTTCATATAAAATATATCATTTCTAAAATTCCATATTGCTAACCACCATTTATGTATAAACATTAAATTTTATGTTTAAAGTTCAATGTAATTTCTAAAACATTATATCATTTCATATAAATTTCTTTTCATATCCATCAATTTTATCCCTTTTCTTTATCAAACACATCAATGTAGTTCTTCAAGTCAACTCCATTAAATAGTCAAAATTGATCACCTACATGACAGATGACCACTTTCTAAAGGGAAAATTCGTCATATATAAGCTATTACCACCATTTATCCCACCATTCCTTTTTGTTTTTGTCGAATTAGGGTTCAAAGTTCCTGAATTTGGTTGAGAGAAAAGATTTTGAAAAGTAACAAGGGTTTTCCAAATTTCAAACTAGGGAAAAATATTATAGAAGGATTGATATCGAGGATGAGCGATCTTTTTTGGAGGCTTGAAGACCCTCCTAGATACGATGAAACTTTTATGCAATTACTTGGTCCATAAGTTCCTTGTTTACTTGGCAGGGATTCAATTTCATTGTTTTTTGTTGAATATTTGTGCGAAAAATGGTGGTGGTGGTATGATAAATTTATCTTTAAAAAGTGGTCATATGCGATGCATATGATCAATTTTGACGGAATACTTAACGGAGTTTACCTAAAACACTATTTTGATATATTTCATAAAGTATATGGATGAAACCAATGGTGTTACACCCCACCCCGAATATACAACCGAATACCGGGAATATCAGGTGTTGGCCGACACCTGGACGTTAAGTCCCGATGACGAAAGTCAATTATTAAACTCTCATGCAGAGGAGTTTAGAATTATCTTGATGATCATAAGTCAAGTCCTAGAGACTAAGGTCAATTTTTGACTTTTCCATCTCAATAAGTAAAGCTTCAGTGACTAGTACGCCAATATTATGCAATCCCCTCCGGGAATGGCAATCATGCCCAACCAAAACATAACTCGTCTGCTCGGGTTGCCGCCCACACCAAACCCCCTGACCACAATAACGAGTAGTTCCATAGGCTGACTAAGCCCATGACAAATGTCGTCAAATCATATTAGAGCCGGAAATATCCTCGGCTATCACATCACATACGCCGGTATGTATCCTCAGCCATCATATTATATAAATCGGTATGTATCCTCTGCTATCATATCATATCCTCAGCCGGCATAATCCTCGGCTGGCATACACATAAGCCGGGATAACCCTCGGCTATCATATCACATCAGTCGGCATATCCCTCAATTGGTATATCATATCATCAGCCTGCAAAACCCTCGGCTGGTATACACATAAGCCGGCATAACCCTCGGCTATCATATCATATCCTCAGCCGCCATAGTCCTCGGCTGGCATACACATAAGCGGGCATAACCCTGGCTAGCATATCACATCAGTCGGCATATCCCTCGACTGGTATATCATATCATCAATCGGCATAACTCTCAGCTGGTATACACATAAGCCGATATAACCATTGGCTATCATATCATATCCTCCGCCGGCATAATCCTCGGCTGGCATACACATAAGCCGGCACAACCCTCGGCTATCATATCACATCAGTTGGCATATCCCTCGACTGATATATCATATCATCAGCCAGCTTAACCCTCGACTGTTATACACATAAGCCGGCATAACCCTCGGCTATCATATCATATTCTCAGTCGGTATAATCCTCAACTAGCATACACATAAGCCGACATAACCCTCGGCTATCATATCACATCAGTCGGCATTTTCTTCGACTTGAATATCATATCATCAGCCGGCATAACCCTCAGATGGTATACACATAAGCCAACATAACCCTCGGCTATCATATCACATCAGTCGACATATCTTT
Source organism: Oemleria cerasiformis (assembly GCA_037349345.1). NCBI lineage: Eukaryota > Viridiplantae > Streptophyta > Magnoliopsida > Rosales > Rosaceae > Oemleria > Oemleria cerasiformis. The sequence continues at coordinate 9,794,238 of JAZGTL010000010.1, forward strand.
CGACTGGTATATCCTATCATTAGCCGGCATAACCCTCGGCTGGTATCATGACTCAATCATCATAATAGGTACCCCCAATGGCACTGTAGTCGCACGAGTCATGCGCACTATAGTCTTACGAGTCAAGCGCACGTGATAGGATTGGGTGTCTCAACTCGTACCACGACCACGTGAAGGACTAAGTGCAAGCACCATCACCACGAGTCCCCATAAGAGCTCGAGGACCACATAGACTCATAAGAGCTCGGGGATAGGACTGGCGCTGCTTAACTAGTATAGAGCGAGCGCAGGTGAACGATCACGTGGAGGACTAGTCTGTGGCCTACAGACAGGTACGACACCAGCGACCACCATATGGGCATACCATGACTCGACATAAACATACGACTGAACACCGACCATTGACACATGACTCGTGTGCTAGGCTGACAAGCCCTAATTGTAGTATCATCATACTAACTCGTATGCTACGCCGACATGATTCCTCGATGATAGCATACCCATACTGACTCTTGTGCTAAACCGACATGACTCATCAGCGATAGCACCTCAATTACATGTCTCTTTGTTACGATTATATTAATCGTTGTATCCTTCGTTTCGCGGCGATATCTACCATTAGGTTATGGTGAGATATCATCAATAGTATCTCGGAATCAACCCTCGAGATATTCTATTATCGTGGTAGTTTATACTCATTTCGGAGTATTTTACTATTTATGGGATTTCCAACCCTAACATATTGTTTTCCACAATGTCGGGCCCTAAGGGTAACCCATGGCATAGTCTAAAATTACCATTGCATAATTAATTCTACCAAGCCTCCCTATGCATCACATTCATCAAGGATTCAATGACATAATAAATGCATAATCATAAGCTTAGGGAAATGGAACCACTGACCTCATTAGTTTACTTGCTTCTGCACTTTCCCTCGATTTCCGCCATGAGTGATGTGACTCTGCACCGTCATCTCGTCCAAGATACCAATAAAATGGGGGCATTAGCATTATTAAACTCTTAATTAAATCATTACATGAGGCCCCTAGTCCTAGGGTTTACACACGCCCCTTAAACAACTCAAATTCAAAATTAAAATACTCAAACGGGGCTCTAAACGAATCCTAATAGCCTAAAAACTACCAAAAACAGATCCAGGACGCCTCAAAATCCCAGAAACGCGCCGCCGTGGGTTGGGGAACGGCTCCTTGCGTCTGCGGAAGGTTCGCGAAAGGTTCGCACCGTCACGAGCTGGCAGAGGGCCGGGACACTCACTACTCGCTGGCCACGCGCTCCCACGCGCTATCATGGGTCTACACAATCGCGGTGGAATATTCTATCAATTATGGCAGAATATTCTAACGGAATAAAAATATTCCGTCCACTTAACGGCTTCAAGCCTCCGTTATGACGCGTTAGCCTTTAACGAAATATGCCACCGACGTCATCATATTCCGTCATTTGTTGACGGCGTCAGTTGACTTAACAGTTGATTAACCGCTGACTGGGCTGCTGATTGTATTGCCACGTGGCTCCACATGGCAGCCATGTGGCTCCACGTGGCTGCTAGGTGGCATGCCACATCAACACGCTAGTCGAACCAGTCCGTCGGGACTCGCCGAAGAAGACGACCGGAAACTGCCAGACGACCGAAAACTGCCATCTCCGAAGAGCTCCTATCTCCTTCATTTCTTAACCATTTTTCAATATCTATGATGCAATTTCATCTACTCTTTCCCAGGAACTCAAAACTGGAATCCAAAGCTCGAGATCGTACCTGGTTTTGCCGAAAACTGGCCGTAAAGTTTTAGTCAACTTCTCCCTCTCGATTCACCCACTATGACAGCTCCCACGCTTCGATCTTGGCACCAAACTACTCGTGAGGTCGAGGGGAAGGCATTGATGGCCTGTATTTGGTTCGAAACGACCCAAAAATGGATCGATGATGATAGTGAGGTGCGGCGTTCGCACGAGGAGTGAGAGATCGAGGGAAGAAAGAGAGAGTGCAGATGGACCAATGGTGTGAGGAGAGAGGAGAAAAAGTCCACTATTTATACTTTGGACTTCTCAGAAATTACCGTTACGTTGTCATTGTTTTAGACCCGTAACATCCTCGTACGAACTCTGTTTCTCGAGTGATGCCTGTCTACGCACCCAGGAGTTCGATATGTACGTAATGGTATGAGAAAAGTTGTCAAAATTATTTCCGATCGAAAAGTGATTGCCGGACCCATCGATAAAACAGGGATAGAATGGTAATTTTTTACCCAAGTTTTCAATTACGGCCCACAATGCATTGGGCCTTCATGGACGGTCCAAAATATCTTTTAGTTCAACCCAACACTTACCAAATTCTAAATTTACATTTTTAAATTCCATTTCATAATCCGGAACGAGTTGTAACATATGGGTATGAGAGAAAAATGATGAAAATGATGACTTTAAAAAAGTAGGGGAACTATTGATGATAAAAAAGTCGAGTCTAATTTTGCTCACCACCACTCTTTGGTGTGGACGCTTACCATTAACTTTATAATTCGTCATGTGTCATGCAAGTTAACTATGGTTAACAATTTCAATTAATATATAAATTTGTTAATGGATTGAGAGAAAAATATTATTCTTTCCATATTTGTATTCAATAAATCTTTCTATTATTTAATTTTATTTATGCGATAAATTTCATATCCAATACTTTACCCATTAATTTAAAATTACTTATTTACGGGTGTTATGTTTTTTTTTTCATCAAAATAAGGAAAAGTCAATTGGTAATTTAAAAATGGTTTTTAATAGAGATATAGCATTTGTTTTTTTCTCTCAATTAGTAATTTCAATTAATATATAAATTTGTTAATATAATATGAGAAAAATATTATTTTTTTCTATATTTTTGTTGAGTGTAAATTTTCTATATTTGTATTCAGTGTAAATCTCTCTATTTTTTTTTTCAATAAATCTTTCTATTATTCGATTTCATTAATACGTTTACACATATCCAATTAATTACTCATCAAATTAAAATTATTTGTTTACAAGTGCTATAATACTTTGATTAAAAGATTATATGTTAAATACCAAAATCGTATGCGTGCCTTTTACTTTTATTTCTCTCCCCATATTGATAATTAAGGTCAACAAATATGTGATTTAGGATCAGTTCGAGATTGGTATTTTTTTTAAAAAATTACTTCTGTTGTGTTTTTTTTGAAAATTTGTTTCTGTTTTACTTTCATAATAAGTAGTTATACATTAAAATAATTTTTGTAAAAGTAGTTTTCAAAAGCAACCTACAAATTATTTTTAAAAGTTATTGTTAAAAGTCATTCGTTTTTCAAAAAAACAATTTTTTTATTTTTACCAAATACTTTTATACTATTTCACTTTTAAATAAAACAGATTTAAAAAAATACCTAACTGGGCCTTAGTATAAAAACATTATCATCAAAGTAGAGTTTGAGATTAAAAAAGTGCTTATTTACCAGTTTAAAAGTAGAGTTTGAGATTAAAAAAGTGCTTATTTACCAGTTTAAAGATTAAGGAACTGTTTGGTATTATTATTATTATTTATCAAAAAACTGCTTTATTTGAAAGTAAAACAGTACAAAAGTGTTTAGTAAAAATGAGAAATTAAAAAACAATGAACTTTTGACAACAACTTTGAATTGACCCTAAACTTATTTTGTGGGGTGCAATAAATAATTTGTGAACTGTCAAAATCAGTTCCCTTTATAAATTATTTCTGTTGTACTGGTTTATAAATCCAAAGCATTGGTTTATAAATTAATTTAATCCAAATCCTTCTGTTGATTAACTGGTGCATTGGATTAAACTGTTGATTAAACTTGTTTTTTCTCTCCACAGTTAAAACATTAAACTAAATCAGACTCAAAAAAGTCTATTCATAATTAAAATTTACTGAAAAAGGGTATAAGAAAAATAAACAAAGTCAACTTTGTGTCAAGAATAATTGACCAATTAACCACATATATACAGTCAGATACAAAAACCCAACAAAAGGATTTCTTCCCAAAGTAGAAGATCACACTTATATTACTTATATTTTCATCCCCTATATATATATACAATATTGGTAATGCAAGCCATGTTTCCATCACTTCAGAGTTTCAATCCAAAGTTGAAATACACAACGCCAACCTCTCCTCCGTGGCCATCCCTTCTTCCACTAAGCTTGCTCTCCTTCTCTTCGCATCAGGTAATAAATCCAACTTTTAACCTAATATAATCTAATTCTTCCTCATTTTTCTCCACTCTTTTTCACTGCTCTCTTGTGATTATGGTTAATTTGCGTTTTTACCATATTATTCATACGTAAAACCTCATTAAACAAAGTAGAGAATAATATTACTCGAAATAACCCTAATTGCTTAGTATTTCCTGATTTTTCTTCGTTATGAATGCAGTTGCAATATTCACGGTCTTGGCAGATGCCGGAAAAATATTCCAGGAATCGATCGGTGAATGTAAAGACATGAACTGCGACAAGGTGTGCTTCGACAAATATCGGGGAGGCAATGGCAGGTGTAATGAAAAATCAAATTTGTGCGACTGCTATTACAACTTTGATGAAGTAAAAAAATGCAATTTTGGTTTGGGTCGTTGCACTTCAGATTGCAGGAACGACTGTTGTGATGAAAAATGTAGAGACACACGTGGAGGTGAAGGATTTTGTGACTCCAGTCTTGGACCTTTTAATGTACTGTGTCAATGCACCTACCTATGTACTTGAAATAATAAGATGATATGAATCACGTTGTATCGGTGTGTGGTACTCTTTTTACTTAGTTGGGTTGAAAGTCTCATTGAGGTTTTAACGATACCACATTAAACACCCATGTTTCTTTACGATCTTCTCAAATCAATACAATTTCGTACTTCTTCAAAAAATAAGAGGATAGGAGATGATGTTGATTGAATTGCAAATGACCATAATAAAAAGGGAGTTGATTCCCACACTCCATTTTTTACATTCTGCACTTCGGCCATGGTAAAGAACAATTAATATAAAAGTAGAGTACATAATATAAAAAATGGAGTGCGAAAATCAACTCCCTAACAAAACTAATGTTTTTGAAATAATAAATATAGTGATGATACAATTATAAAATTGTATTACTTTCTTCTTTCTAGCTAAAGTCTTTCATTCCACAAAAAGACAAACCCTTATTAAAGTAATATATTGATGACGTGGTGTATCAGATATAGTGAATAATTTATTTCTAAGAAATGTTATTTATTATTTCTGTAACTGCAGATTATTTTTATACAACAATATTGATGAAGGTATTAAGTAAATTATATATGTTTTCCTTTTGTTAAGTAAATTATATAAGTTAGTTACGAATGTCAAAATTGAGATCATTCAAACAACACAACATTTAATTTTTAGATAATTTCGCTTTTTTGTTCCTAAAAAGTTTTTTTTTCCCAACGTAAGTTTATTTTTTTCTTTGAAGTCGGTAATTTATTTAAGTTTACAATTTGTATATTGGGTAAGTGTTTAATTACCCGTGCCCATTAAATTACCCATTTGACCATTCCTAATTCATAAAATAAATAATTAACTACATTAACTTGAAGGACACAAATATAATTAAACTCACATTGAAGAACATTAATCAACTTTTTTTTTTACAACTAAAGATATACATATTTTTGTTAGAAAGTTGTGATTTTACTTATTTTCCCCTAAAGGGAACCAAGGGTATTAATTCTAAGTGTATGTTGGATAAAATAGAGAACACAATTAAATATGAAATATATTATATTCAGTTTAACTTTACAAGTGCACAAATCGTGTAGATAGTATAGCAAATAAACAAGGGTCGAATCCCATAAGGACTTGTCTTACGTTTAAATTCACTTTATTACTTATATTGATTAATTAACTCGGAATCTTAATAAAAATAAAAAGGAAACACAAACATGTTGGTGGAGGTTTTACAAAATTAAAAATAAACAAATAAAAGAATTAAAATAAAACAATTAATAAAAATAATAGGTTAAGGCACTCAATCCACCACTAACCACAATTACTTCCTAACATGATTTTCTTGATTCAATTACTATACAACTTCTGAATTAGGTGCCCATGCCTAGGTCCTGACGTTGGTACACTAAACATATATTATTCTCTCTTACTTACCAGTTAGGTGATAGATGTTCTAGGTGATAATTAGTACTTCATGCGTCATCTTAACTGGTAGGTGATAGATGTTCTAGGCATATGCCATGTTTAGGACATGCTAAGTAAGAGAGAATAATATATGTTTAGTGTACCAACGTCAGGACCTAGGCATGGGCACCTAATTCAGAAGTTGTATAGTAATTGAATCAAGAAAATCATGTTAGGAAGTAATTGTGAATCAAGAAAATCATGTATGGGTTACCCGACGGCAAGCTCCGTATAAATACCCGACGGAGATATTTTCACATTCGTCGGGTTGGATTTAGAGTTTTAAATTTACAATTTTATTGTAACTGTTACCCGACGGATAATGTATGGGTTACCCGACGACCAACTCCGTATACATACCCGACGGAGATATATGAATCTCCGTCGAGTCAGATTTATTTGATTAAATTTACAATTTTTATTACACATCTATTTACCATATTAAAAACTTTACATTTTTTTTTTACAAAAATTTTCAAAAACTTAAAAATTGAAACTGACCGATCTAACCGTCCACATTTATGGTCGGTACCCAAAGATCATCTGCGAGAAAATTTTCCCCAATTGGAAATCCCGGGATTAGGTAACGGTGCGCGACGATTCAACGGTTACAGAACGTTTCATCATTATCGGAAGGCTTGAAATCCTCAAAACCTCAAGATTTTTGACGGGCGACATCTAGCCACGTAAAACCACAGAGTGAACGGTTAGATCGCTCAAATTCATTCGTTTGAAGATCAATAGAACCAAAAATTCAAAAAATGTATTGAAGTTTCCTTCAAGAGTTTAACCTCATTGGGCGATATGTTTGTTTTCCGATTTTCAAAAACTTAAAAATTGAAACTGACCGATCTAACCGTCCACGTTTATGGTCGGTACCCAAAGATCATCTGCGAGAAAAATTTCCCCAATTGGAAATCCCGGGATTAGGTAACGGTACGCGACGATTCAACGGTTACAGAACGTTTCATCACGATCGGAAGGCTTGAAATCCTCAAAACCTCAAGATTTTTGACGGGCGACATCTAGCCACGTAAAACCACATAGTGAACGGTTAGATCGCTCAAATTCATTCGTTTGAATATCAATAGAACCAAAAATTCAAAAAATTTATTGAAGTTTCCTTCAAGAGTTTAACCTCCTTGGGCGATATGTTTGTTTTCCGATTTTCAAAAACTTAAAAATTGAAACTGACCGATCTAACCGTCCACATTTATGGTCGGTACCCATAGATCATCTGCGAGAAAAATTTCCCCAATTGGAAATCCCGGGATTAGGTAACGGTGTGCGACGATTCAACGGTTACACAATGTTTCTTCACGATCGGACGTTTTGAAATCCCCAAAACATCACAATAATGATAGATGGGGTTTTAGGCATATAAAACCAAACTTTAAACGGTCCTGATGTTGCATATATTTTCGCCGGACTTGGTTTTCGGATTAATTCCAAAAACGGCATCATGAAAGTCATGCCCGACGGATATTTCAACATTTCCGTCGGGTAACGTCAATTAATCGTCCAGTGTTTGAAAATTTCAATTTTCCGCCTAATTTTTCGCGAAATCTCAAATTTGCCGCTTGGTGTTACCTGACGAATAATTAACATGTCCGTCGGGTACCTCAAGATATCGTCCAATTTTTTGAAAATTTCAATTTTCCGCTTAATTTTCCGCGAAATCTCAAATTTGCCGCTTTGTTTTCCCCGACGAATGAGTTACAGTTGCCCGACGGTCCGACTGACTTAATTTTCGCGGATTCTCAAGAGTCCCGCGTTTTGTTGCCCGAGGGAGTATAAAGGTATAACCCGAGGGATATTCGACAATCATCCTTACCCGACGGGTGGAATTGCTATTACCGGACGGACGAAAGACCTAATATTCCGTATTTCGATGATGCTATTGCCCGACGGGGTGTTAAACGTTACCCGACACGTTTATTTAATTGTTACCCGAAGGGTTGTGAAACGTTACCCGACGCATGAGACCTTTTTCTGATGCCCGACGGGTCATTAAAGTGTTAACCGACGGACGTATCCGTCGGGCAATACCAATCAGATACATAAATCAGACCGAGGCTTCTTCTTCTTCCTTCTTCTTCATTTTCTGGATTTCTTTCTGCTTTGGGTTTTCTTAAGTTTTGCTTGAAGCGCCACTTGCATCTACCTCTCCCTCAAGCAGTCAAGGACGCCTTGCATCTTCCACTTGCATTTCCTATCGGCTCCACTCTCCCAAACAGTCAAGGACACTGTTTTTGTCCACGGAGGTTTGCCGTCACCGCCGCTCCCCTCACCGAGGTTTGCCGTCGCCGCCGCTCTCCTTGTTAATGTTAATGTTAATTTTGATATATTGTTTATAGTTAATTTGGATTTATTGGTTTATTGGTTTATTGTTTATTGTTAATTTGGATATATTGGTTTATTGGTTTATTTGTTTATATTGGTTTATATTGGATATATTGGTTTATTGTTAATTTTGATTTGAAAAATGAATTTATGAAATTGGATATTGTTATTGTTAATGATTATGTATATATTTATGTTTGGATATATATATTTGTTAGGGTATATATAATAGTTGAAGATTTGTTGAAATTTTGATGTTTGGTATAATGTTGAAATTGATATAATGGTATGATTTTTTATATGGTATTTATGTGAAATGTATGAATTTTGGGTATTTGAATTTTAAAAACAATTATGGGAAATTTTGATATGGTGTAGTATAAGTGGATTTTGGAATTATGTGTTTTATAAATTTTTAATTTGTAAATTTTTGGATTTGGATATTATTAGTATATGTTTGGATTAATATGTAAGTTTGATTTTGGTCCCGAAATTTGGATTTAGGAATTTAGGTATAATGTTGTGAATTTTGAGTTTAGTACGCTTGAATTAATTAATTAGTTGTTTAAGTTTAATTTTCGTTTGTGTTGGATTTATTTTAAAAAATTAGAATTTGATGGTTTTAATTTTTAGATACCAATTTACTAATTATTACTAAAAAAAATTGATGCTTTATTTATTTATGTTTATTGGATTTATAAAATGTTGGTTAATTTTAAATGTTATTTTGTTTTTATTTTTTGAAATTAATATTTAATATTTAATATTAAAAATGTTTGCTTTCTTTTTTATTTAATTAAAAGTATGTTCTTTAATTTTAAATTAATTAATTTATATGTGTTATTGTAGATGTCGCATCGCACCTTAATCACATCCAGGACTCGCCCTTGCCCGGATCCTGTTGATGGTCATGAGCCGGAGGAGGCAGCCCCTGACTCAGTTGCCTCAACAGCGGCGTCGGTTCATGCACCCCTGTCAGTCTATCAGCGACCGGGTGCTCGATCGGCTCGTAGACAGCATAGCAAGAAACGGGGGGAACCCCGTACCGACCCCCGACCCTCACAGGACGACGTCGGAGGAGACGAAATAGGGCCTAATATCGGAGCACTCCCAAAGGGTAAGTTTATTATTTTTTTTATTTAACCAATCGTTTTTATTTGCTACTCATTTTATTTATCAATGTTCATCGAATTTCCAGGTAGGTCAGTGAATGTGCGCGGGATCAACCGAGATTTGACATCCCAGCGTATTTGTAGGACGACAAATGCAAAGATACTGATGGTATACGTGCCACGCCTCCGGTCCGCGCCGGTCAAAATTCACAGCCTCCTAGTTCATGACATTAATGCGATTCTTCGCACCAAGTCACTAATGATAGGGGAGACTTTTCGAACCCAAACCGCAAAGGAGATCTCGCGTTGTTGGGGAGAGTTATCAGTATGTTTTTTTCCCATTTTTAACATTAATTTCATATTTTTTAATTATTTTTTTAACTTTAATATTTGATTGCAGATCAATTTTGAGTTCGACTTGGAGAACGTCGAGCTCAGTAGGCACCTGTCCCAACACTGGCAGTTACGGTACGCCGACTGGAAGTACGAGCTCCACAAGTACTTCTTGACGTGGCCTTCTCTGGAGGAAGCTCGGGCAAATCCTTCGGAGGAGTTAGACGGGCCGAAACTGCTAGGGTGGTTGTGGTTGTGCGACCATTTCATGTCACCCACTTATCTGGTACGTATTATCTATCTAATTAATTAAATTATTTAATTTTTATGTTGTTTTTCATTTTCAAATCTAATTTTTGGTTTTACGAATGAACAGCGAAAATCGATTGCCAACACATCGAACCGGGGGGCAAAGAAATTCAACCACCATGGGGGGTCGCGATCCTTATCGGGCCGGCAGGAGGATCGGCGCATCGCCGGGTCGATGTTCCCAGAGGTGGATGCCCGGGGGCAGGGGTATGCTAGACGGGGGGATGAAGAGGCTGATCAAATTCACATAAGTTTATTTCCTTCTAATTAAACATTTTTTCTTAATTTCATAATTATTTTTCTAATTAATATTTATTCGAATTTGTAGGATGCGATGGTGCAAGACGTCCAACAGACACAAGCTGAGCTCACCCAACAGTATCCAGATGTGCCTTTGCATCAACAACTCCCTAATGTCGACATGTCAATCGCTATTCTGGAGCGACAACTAGGGAAGCGCCCAGGGAGGGTCGTTCGGGGAGCGGGCGACAGGATTGTGTGGGATGTCTCGACTCAATCGTCATCTTCATCTCGGGTAGGCTCCCAGGAGACGTCAGATCGTATGAGAAATCTCGAGGCCGAAAATGCTATGATCAAAGCCCAATACGCGGAGATTCAAGCCCAAAACCAACATATAGAGCACCCTTGACAACATCCTTCAACGTTTGGGTGATCGTGGATTGGATGTTATTTTCTCACCGCCCAACCAACCGCCCCCTCAGGATCCCGGCTATTTTGACAACTCTACTAATTCTTCGAGTATATATAAAGTATTTTTATACTTTTAATGATGTCCAAAAATTACATTATTTTTTTTAATATTAATTTTATTTTATTTTTTATTCTTTATATTAATTTTTAATTAATTTTTTTATTGTTTATTATTTAATTTAATATTTTATTTTCAATATAAAGAGGAGGTTGCCCCACGAATTCTATACATGTTACCCGATGAATTGTAACAATACACGCGACGAATGGGGGACATGTTACCCGACGACATATAAAACTATTACCGACGAATGAGTTAAATGTTACCCGACAGATATTCAAACTATACCCGACGATTGAGTGACATGTTACCCGACGGATGTGCAAAACGTTACCCGACGGTTGTTTATCATGTTACCCGACGCGTGTATATAACAGTGCCCGACGACTATAATTAACCTTACCCGACGGTGTTTCTTAACGTTACCCGACGGGTATATATGACTTTACCCAACGGCATAAAAACCTCCCCGACGTATGTTTAATAGATTACCCGACGGATAAGGAAGACCTTACCCGACGCTCTTATGAGGTTGACTTTATGTTGCTCGACGAATATGTCAGCGACGAACTTTACCGCCCGGCATTATTTAATTGCTCGACGAGGTCACTGTGCTCGTCGAGTAAACTAAAAGCCCGACAGCGGTAGCCCGACGCCTATTGCCCGACAAAGATTCGCCGTTGTATATGTTACTCGACGGATGATTTACGTGGCTCGACGAACTGTTTTCGCCGGGCAACTTCTAATTTCTTGTAGTGATGGGTTGTCAGGACCCGTCCCGAATTTACCCTCGAAACCCGGGAAGAACCCTGATCCCGTCTGACAACCTAAGAAAAGGTTCCCAAAATACCCTTCAATCCTTACAAAATATAATAACAATAATAAATACTTCCTCTTGTCAAACAAGGGACTTAAGCACTCAATAATTCCCGTAATTAATGACCAATCAAATACCATATAATATCAGAGCGTCTAAGTAGGATAAAGAGTAAAATTTAGATATCCTACTCAAATATAATTACACAGCGCAGTCGAAGTACTAATGCCTCAGCCTCGAGATCAATGTTCGCGTCAACTCTACTCAACTGCCTGAAGGGGGTTTAAACACAAAAGTTGTGAGTGGACAAAAATAATCATTTATAAATTCCTTTTCGAGAAAATACCTTTCTTCCCCTCCATTTATAATATCATGCATGCATAACATAAAACAATTTATCATACTAAAACATCATATGTAAATCACCAAAAATTCTCATTTCTCTTTAAAACCACTGAGTTGGACTCACATAAAATCTGTATAATAAAAATACCTCGTGATCCACAATTTGGTTTGAAAACTCTCTTCAAAGGAGTTTAAAATCATTTAATTTAATCTGGACACAAAATATCTCAAATTCAAATCATTTCGTTCAATCCGACACATAATATCTCAAATTTTCACTGTTCCCGACATATCCATAACACACCAGGGTATCCCTTGAGATGTGTTCAAATTTGTACAACTCTGTGTACCATCTGTACTATCTGTACTCTCTGTACTATCTGTACAATCTGTACTATGCATAGACAGCTTCGCGACCCGGCGGAGCAAGGCCCCTCAACACCTAAGGTCCGAACCCTCAACAACTAGTAGAGCAAGGCCCCTCAACACCAGTCAGAGCAACAATAACCATCGGGACGGGAACCAGTGAATCAAATCCATACTTTGAAATCTTTGTTTCTCGGCCTAAGCCAAATTCTTTGCAATATCATTTTATGGCCAAAATCAGTAAAATCATAATTATGGGTCTCAACCCAAATCACATACTCAAATAGTTATCACGTCAAAACGATATCAAAATCGAGTACAAAAACCAGGCCATTTCTCAAAACACACTTTCACTGAAATATTGTAAAACATGTGTCCAGCATCATTTCTAAAATCCAGAAATTCATTGCACCCATACATAACAGTATTTAAATCAAAGATACATTTATGCATGCATTATAGTTTATAAACCAAAAGTCCACTCACAAACCTGTCGAAGCAAGCTCAATCCCGATATGTACGCTCCCTTGAAGTTCCTGGAGCAGTATCGCCTGTGCAAATTAATAATCGGGATTACCAGCTAATAATATGAACCTTAAATATAAACCCCCTAAACCCCGGGAGTCTAACTATGCTGGCCTAGAAAACGCAGCAACCTTAAAACGTCCGAAACAACCTCTAAACGACATCCGATCGACTTGAAACCTGCGCCAACAGGTCCGAAACGTCAAAAACTACTTGTCACGCGCCACCATGACCTCAGAATCGGCCCCACGCGCCGCCACGCACCGACGGAAGGTTGGAACACGCGCCCTCACGCGCCGCCACGCGCCCTCACGCGCCTGCTACAGTACCCACGCGCCTGGACTGGTCCAACCCGGTCCAACTCGGCCTGACCCGGTCCAACTCGACCTGACCGGTCCAACTCGGCCTAACCGGTTCACTCAACCCGACCGGTTCAACTCCACCCGACCGTTCACCGGCGACTCGCCGGAGAAGACGACCGGCTGCCGTCGCCGTCACCGGAAGCTGGCCGAAGAAGATGACTGGCAGCGCCGTCGCCGCCGTGTGGTTTCGCCGGAATCCTCCATTTCCGGCCGAAACTTCAAGCTTTCCTAACTTACTCAAAACTCAACCATTTTTCACAAATTGTATGTCTAAATCTATCTACTCGAACCCAAGAATCCAAATATGACCTCAAAACTACTAACACGTACCTGTGCTAGCCGAAAAATCGATCGGAAGGTCCGAAACTTCCTATCCTCGGTTCGGCTTCCACCGTGGTCCTCTCCTTCGATGGTTGGTACGGTTGTGATCGTGGGAAGGAGTAGAATATGATTAGTTGATCAAAACTGGAAGTTGGAGCCTTGAAATCAAAGTTGACTTTGTGGGTTTTTGGATGATTTTCGCACACGGGTTCGGGTGGTTTGTGTTTGTGTTTTTTGTTACAGTGAGAGTGAAGGAGTGATAAAGATGAAATGAAGATGAGGATGAGGTGGATCAGATAATATCTGATTTGGGGGTTAAAAAATATCTACCCCAAGTCAAAAATTACCAAAATGCCCTTGCACATCTAGACCCATAACTTTCGTCCACGAACTCCGTTTTCCGCATGCCGCCTGTCTACGAACTCGTGAGTTCGAGACCTACGCAACGGTATCCAAAACACCACCAAAAGTGTCTCGAAATAAAACTTGATTCCCAAGCCCTTTAACAAGCAAGGGCAAAATCGTCATTTTACATAAATAATTTACTTAAATCCAATAATTGAAATTCCGGGTTGTTACAATCTACCCCCCTTAAGAAATTTCGTCCTCGAAATTCAACTCTACCCTTGGAACAAATAAGGATAATGCGCCCGCATTAGTTCCTCGGTTTCCCACGTGGCTTCCTCCACGTTATGATTCCTCCACAACACTTTAACTAGAGGAATACTCTTTCTGCGCAGTACCTTCTCTTTCCAATCCAAAATTTGCACCGGTTGCTCCTCAAAGGTCAAATCATCTTTCAGCTCAAGTGGCTGCTCTCCCAATACGTGAGACTCATCAAACAGATATTTCCGGAGCAAAGATACATGGAAAACATTATGAACTCTGGATAATTCCGATGGTAAAGCAAGACGATATGCCACGGGTCCTATCCTCTCCAGAATCTCATACGGACCAATGTAGCGAGGACTCAGTTTTCCTCTTCTACCAAAACGTACCACTCCCTTCCAAGGAGATAGTTTCAAGAACACCCAATCACCTACCTCAAACTCAAGGTCTCTGGTTCTGCGGTCAGCATAGCTCTTCTGGCGATCCTGAGCTGTCTTCAACCTTTCTCTGATGATCCTTATTTTTTCCTCAGTCGTATCAACCAACTTTGGTGTTAACAGTTTTCTTTCACCCACTTCGTTCCAACATAATGGTGTCCTGCACTGCCTCCCATACAGTGCCTCGAAAGGAGACATCCCAATACTCGACTGATAATTATTATTATAAGCAAATTCCATCAGAGCCAGGTGTGAATCCTAGTTCCCTTTAAACTGTAGTACACAAGCTCTCATCATATCCTCCAAAACCTGGATTGTCCTCTCAGACTGACCATCCGTCTGAGGATGAAAAGCTGTACTAAAATGCAAGGTAGTGCCAAAAGCCTTCTGCAAACTCCGCCAAAACATGGAGATAAATCTAGGATCCCTGTCCGAAACAATGGACTCTGGAGTCCCATGTAGCCGTATGATCTCATCAATAAACAATTTGGCATACCGACTCATCCGAAAATCTTCCCGCACTGGCAAGAAATGTGCAGACTTCGTGAGTCTATCAACAATTACCCATATCCCATCATGTCCCTGCTGTGTCCTTGGAAGTTTATACACAAAATCCATCGTAATGTGATCCCACTTCCATTCCGGAATAGGTAATGGTTGAAGTGCCCCATATGGTTTCTGCCTCTCTGCTTTCACTTGCTGACATGTCAGGCATCTACTCACAAACTCAGCAATTTCCCTTTTCATTCCAGTCCACCAATAGTATTTCCTTAGGGTATGATACATCTTGGTACCTCCTGGATGCATAGCGTAAGCCGAACTATGAGCCTCATCAAGAATTTCCCTTTTTAGTTCCAGCTCATTCGGTACGCATAATCGGCCATCCCTAACCAAGGCTCCATCATCCCTAAGCGCATAGTCCTGCCTGTTTCCAGCCTCCAACTCCATCTTGATAATGCACAACGTAGGATCCTGGAGTTGAGCCTCAATAATCCGATCAATCAGAACAGGCCTCACATGGAAACTAGCCAACAAAGCCCCCTGGCTATCCTTGTCCAGTATTATCCCTGCTCTACGGAACTCTACCAATAACGGTAGGTAGACTGTATGCAAATGGGCCAAAGAACCCATGGATTTCCTGCTCAATGCATCCGCCACAACATTGGCTTTCCCTGGATGGTACTCTATAGTACAATCATAATCCTTTATTAGCTCAAGCCATCTTCTCTGCCTCAAATTCAGGTCCTTTTGGGTGAACAAGTACTTTAAACTCTTATGGTCGGTGAAGATCCGACATGTCTCCCCGTACAAATAATGTCGCCAGATTTTCAATGCATGCACCACTGCAGCTAACTCCAAATCATGTGTGGGGTAATTCAACTCATGGGGTTTAAGTTGTCTAGAAGCATACGCTATCACCTTTCCATGCTGCATCAACACACAGCCTATACCCCGCAATGAGGCATCACTATACACCTCGAATCCCCCAGTATCATCAGGAAGGGTCAATACTGGAGCAGAAGTCAACCTCCTCTTCAGCTCCTGAAATCCCTATTCACAATCAGCTCCCCAGTCAAACTTGACTCCTTTCCTCGTCAACCGAGTCAACGGCCCTGCTATCGTAGAAAATCCTTCTACAAACCGTCGATAATATCCTGCCAAACCCAGAAAACTCCTCACCTCTGTCACTGTCCTCGGTTGCTCCCAGTTTGCCACTGCATCGACCTTTTGGGGATCTACGCTGATACCCTCAGCCGAAATCACATGACCTAAGAATCCAACTTCGGTCAACCAAAACTGGCATTTACTAAATTTGGCAAACAAATGCTTTTTCCTAAGCATATTCAGCACCAACCTTAAATGTTTCTCATGTGCCTTAGCACTCCTCGAATACACCAAGATGTCATCGATGAACACAATCACAAACCGATCCAAATACTTTTGGAACACCCTGTTCATCAAATCCATAAATGCTGCTGGGGCATTAGTCAACCCGAAAGGCATCACCAGGAACTCATAATGACCATAACGAGTCCTGAAAGCTGTTTTCTCAACATCCCCTTCTCTGATCCTCAACTGATGGTACCCGGATCGAAGGTCAATTTTCGAGAAATATCTTGCCCCCGTAAGTTGATCAAACAAATCATCTATCCTTGGCAAAGGATACTTATTCCGCACCGTAGCCCTGTTTAGCTTCCGGTAGTCAATACACAATCTCAGACCACCATCCTTTTTCCTCACAAATAACACTGGTGCACCCCATGGTGAAACACTTGGGCGAATAAATCCCATATTCACCAAGTCCTGCAACTGAATCTTTAACTCTCGCAATTCTGCTGGTGCCATTCTATACGGTGCCTGCGAGATAGGTTGAGTACCTGGCAAAAGCTCGATGGTGAACTCAATCTCCCGGTGAGGTGGCAATCCCGGAAGATCATCTGGAAACACATCAGAGAACTCACTCACCACTGGAATATCCTCCACTCTCATCGGAGTATCCCGAGAATCAAACACATGAGCCAAATAACCCTCACAACCTTTCCTCAGCAATTTCTAAGCGGTTAAAACTGATATCACTCCACAGGGTAGTACCCTACGATCTCCCCTGAATGTAAGTTCCGGTAAACCTGGACTCCGGAAATCCACTCTCTTGTCATAACAATCAATAGAGGCATGGTGCATAGTCAACCAATCCATCCCCAGAATCACATCAAAATCAAAAATATCTAAGGGAATTAAATCTGCCTCTAATGCATGACCTTCCACTAACACTGGACAACTACGAATCACGAGATTCGCCACTAACATATTCCCAGTAGGAGTACTAATACCCATGTCCCAACCAATCGGAGACAATTCTCTATCAGCAAACAATGTAAAACCCCGAGAAATAAAAGAATGAGTCGCCCCAGGATCTATTAAAACATAAGCATCACGGTTAAAAATAGATAACGTACTTGTGACCATATCTGGTGCTGCTCAGGCCTCCTGTTGCGACATAGCAAACACTCGGGCTTGTGTATCCAACGATCGACCACGACCCCACTGTCTGCCTCTGGCCCTGTTGGACCCACGGGCCCTGTTTGTCCAATTGGCCCGGTTGGCCCCACGGGATTGACTCTGGCTTCCAGCTGCAAAACCAGACGTCTGAAATGTCCTCTGCCTCTGTTCAGTAGCAACCCGCCCCCAGGAACTACTGGCCGGATAAAGATGTGGGCAAAATCTCTTTATGGGACCAACCTCCCCACAGAAGAAACATCCAGTGTCACCGGGGCTGCCACTCAGTCTTCTAGTTGACTGCACTGAAGCACCACTAGAACGGGCGGATGACTGGGGTGCCTGTCTGGCTCCGCCACTGCCTGAACCGGATCCCTCACCCCCAGTAGATCCAGAGCTGAAACTTCCTCTCTTAGACGGTCCCTGACTAGAGGCTCCAATATCCCAGCGATCCCGGTGTCGCCTGGGACCCCTAAACTGCTGCTGGACTGGCACACCCATGCTCAACTCTACACAAGCTGCAGCGTCAGACGCTTCTCTCAATGAAGTATGGGCTGCAGCCGTTACCGCTGACCGAAGTTCGCCCCTTAGCCCATTTTCAAATCTGCGGCGTCTGTCCCTCTCGGTTGCCACTAGAGCTGGTGCAAAACGAGCCAACTCTATGAATTTCTGCTCATACTGAGCCACTGTCATCTCTCCCTGCTGTAGGTGCAAGAACTCAGCCTCCCTGGCATCTCGGTAGGAGCAAGGATAAAATTGCTCAAGGAACTTCTCCCGAAAGGTCGCCCAGGTAATTGTACTGACTTCCCAACCTGATGCCTCTAATGCGTTCCACCAATGATAAGCGGAACCACCCAGCAGAAAAGTGGCTAACAGCACCCTGTCCCCCTGAGGACATCTCATAACCGAGAACACTCGCTCTAAACGAGTAATCCACTCTCTTGCATCATCTGGGCTAGAGTCGCCCATAAATATTGTAGCCCCTAATCTCTGGGCTCTCTCAATGTCTGAACCTTCAGTAGCAGTCCTACTCTGAAGTACAGAAGTCAACGTGTGACCCAATTGTTCCAGTGTTTGCCTCATATCAGGCTCCACTGCAGGTTCAGGTGTGTCCCCAATATTTTCCGACTGTTGACGGAACTCGCGTCTCGGAGGCATTACGCTGAAAAGAACTATAACTCATCAATACCAAAATAATTGTACACACAGTGTACAGTCTACAGGAATTTAACCTAGTGCTCTGATACCAATTGTCAGGACCCGTCCCGAATTTCCCCTCGAAACCCGGGAAGAACCCTGATCCCGTCTGACAACCTAAGAAAAGGTTCCCAAAATACCCTTCAATCCTTACAAAATATAATAACAATAATAAATACTTCCTCTTGTCAGACAAGGGACTTAAGCACTCAATAATTCCCATAATTAATGACCAATCAAATACCATATAATATCAGAGCGTCTAAGTAGGATAAAGAGTAAAATTTAGATATCCTACTCAAATATAATTACACAGCGCATTCGAAGTACTAATGCCTCAGCCTCGAGATCAATGTTCGCGTCAACTCTACTCAACTGCGTGAAGGGGGTTTAAACACAAAAGTTGTGAGTGGACAAAAATAATCATTTATAAATTCCTTTTCGAAGAATTATACCTTTCTTCCCCTCCATTTATAATATCATGCATGCATAACATAAAACAATTTATCATACTAAAACATCATATGTAAATCACCAAAAATTCTCATTTCTCTTTAAAACCACTGAGTTGGACTCACATAAAATCTGTATAATAAAAATACCTCGTGATCCACAATTTTGTTTGAAAACTCTCTTCAAAGGAGTTTAAAATCATTTAATTTAATCTGGACACAAAATATCTCAAATTCAAATCATTTCGTTCAATCCGACACATAATATCTCAAATTTTCACTGTTCCCGACATATCCATAACACACCAGGGTATCCCTTGAGATGTGTTCAAATCTGTACAACTCTGTGTACCATCTGTACTATCTGCACTCTCTGTACTATCTGTACAATCTGTACTATGCATAGACAGCTTCGCGACCCGGCGGAGCAAGGCCCCTCAACACCTAAGGTCCGAACCCTCAACAACTGGTAGAGCAAGGCCCCTCAACACCAGTCAGAGCAACAATAACCATCGGGACGGGAACCAGTGAATCAAATCCATACTTTGAAATCTTTGTTTCTCGGCCTAAGCCAAATTCTTTGCAATATCATTTTATGGCCAAAATCGGTAAAATCATAATTATGGGTCTCAACCCAAATCACATACTCAAATAGTTATCACGTCAAAACGATATCAAAATCGAGTACAAAAACCAGGCCATTTCTCAAAACACACTTTCACTTAAATATTGTAAAACATGTGTCCAGCATCATTTCTAAAATCCAGAAATTCATTGCACCCATACATAACAGTATTTAAATCAAAGATACATTTATGCATGCATTATAGTTTATAAACCAAAAGTCCACTCACAAACCTGTCGAAGCAAGCTCAATCCCGATATGTACGCTCCCTTGAAGTTCCTGGAGCAGTATCGCCTGTGCAAATTAATAATCGGGATTACCAGCTAATAATATGAACCTTAAATATAAACCCCCTAAACCCCGGGAGTCTAACTATGCTGGCCTAGAAAACGCAGCAACCTTAAAACGTCCGAAACAACCCCTAAACGACATCTGATCGACTCGAAACCTGCGCCAACAGGTCCGAAATGTCAAAAACTACTTGTCACGCGCCACCGTGACCTCAGACTCGGCCCTACGCGCCGCCACGCGCCGACGGAAGGTCGGAACACGCGCCCACGCGCCGCCACGAGCCCTCACGCGCCGCCACGCGCCCTCACGCGCCGGTCACGCGCCTGCTACAGTACCCACGCGCCTGGACTGGTCCAACCCGGTCCAACTCGGCCTGACCCGGTCCAACTCGACCTGATCGGTCCAACTCGGCCTGACCGGTTCACTCAACCCGACCGGTTCACTCAACCCGACCGGTTCAACTCGACCCGACCGGTCACCGGCGACTCGCCGGAGTAGACGACCGGCTGCCGTCGTCGTCGCCAGAAGCTGGCCGGAGAAGATGACTGGCAGCGTCGTCGCCGCTGTCTGGTTTCGCCGGAATCCTCCATTTCCGGCCGAAACTTCAAGCTTTCCTAACTTCCTCAAAACTCAACCATTTTTCACAAATTTTATGTCTAAATCTATCTACTCGAACCCAGGAATCCAAATATGAGCTCAAAACCACAAACACATACCTGTGCTAGCCGGAAAATCGATCGGAAGGTCCGAAACTTCCTATCCTCGGTTCGGCTTCCACCGTGGTCCTCTCCTTCGATGGTTGGTACGGTTGTGATCGTGGGAAGGAGTAGAATATGATTAGTTGATCAAAACTGGAAGTTGGGGCCTTGAAATCAAAGTTGACTTTGTGGGTTTTTGGATGATTTTCGCACACGGGTTCGGGTGGTTTGTGTTTGTGTTTTTTGTTACAGTGAGAGTGAAGGAGTGATAAAGATGAAATGAAGATGAGGATGAGGTGGATCAGATAATATCTGATTTGGGGGTTAAAAAATATCTACCCCAAGTCAAAAATTACCAAAATGCCCTTGCACATCTAGACCCATAACTTTCGTCCACGAACTCCGTTTTCCGCGTGCCGCCTGTCTACGAACTCGTGAGTTCGAGACCTACGCAACGGTATCCAAAACACCACCAAAAGTGTCTCGAAATAAAACTTGATTCCCAAGCCCTTTAACAAGCAAGGGCAAAATCGTCATTTTACATAAATAATTTACTTAAATCCAATAATTGAAATTACGGGTTGTTACATGGGTACTAATGGGCATTGTATCCATCTACACCAATTTTCAAATTTTAAGGATATTGTACCCATATCCTACCCCTTGGGTAATAGGCCATGACAATTTTACTTTTTTTCCTTTTCAATTTTTTTTCTTGCTTTTCAATTTTTTTTTTTGCTTCTAATATTTTTTTTCTTCTAATTTTTTTTTCTTTTCAATTTCTTTTACTTTTCATTATTTTTATTTTTATTTTATTATTTTCTTTTTATTTTATTTTTTCTCCTCCATTATAATAAACATCATACAAAAAAAAAGCTAAGAAAAAAATCAATAAGTAAATTATAAATAAATAAAATTAAAGAAATATTACAAAATCAATAAGTAAATTAAAAAATTTTCTTTAAAAAGAATTCAAAATAATATTAGTTTCCTAGTAAATGCATAAAATTAAAAATTATTACAAAATTACAAATTCAAATATTACAAATTAAAAGTTCAAATTTTTTAATATTGGAACAAAATAGTTAGAAAGTTTATGTGAGTTAATTATCATCATTAATAACAAACTAAGCGTTAATGTCTGTTGAAACAAAAAAAAAATTGATGAAGGTCATGCAAAAAAATTTGGGAGTACTTATCTAATAATGGATATTTGCAAAAGAAAAAAAATTAATGTGGGGATAATTAATCTGTTGCTCTGGAAGATTCCGAAATTTGAAATTTGAAGTTGTTGGTGAAAAGGTTGTCGATCATCTAACTCATCTTTTTCCTCCAACTAAAAAAATATATCAAAGAAATTAAGATTTTAAATAAAAAAGATAACCTGATATTGTTGGAAGCCAAAAATATAGGACGGTTTCTCGGTGACACCTCCAAACATTCTGCGTTTCTTTATCTTTTTTTAGGGTTTTCTTTTTAATTATTTTTATGATAGAATTTTTTTTTCAAATTTTAAAATCATTTTTAATTAAAAGAAAATAAAAATTTTTAATTGAAAGAAGAAATTATTAATTAAAATCCTTGTAATGAGGTTCCACATCGCTTCTAATTAGAGTCCTTGGTTGACCCTAAATATAAAGGCCCAAAAAAAGTATAAATTTAGATGTAAACATAAGTGTCCCTCGATCCTAACCCATAACTATGCAAATACCATCGGTATCTTCCAAATAAAGAAGCAGATTGTTGCATGACTGAGATAGAGTTTGGAAGCAAGCTAGGCTAATGCACCAACTGTCCAAATATCAAAATCGTTTATTGAAAGTAATTAAATATACTAGGTCCCCTTTATTGTCAAAGAAGAAAGAAGAATGCACCCGATAAAAACTTGATCAATTCCGGGATCCCTCAAATCAACATTCAGTTTGTGGGGCTGGTTAATTTCATTGACAAAAACTAGAAAGAGTTTCTGCTATTATGCCTCGGATTGTTTGAATAGCAGCTTTGTCCACGTTTCTTAGTTTTATAGGAATCCTGGCCGTATTCATGCTCTTTTGATAATGCAAGCAGTCGCCATCTTTAAAATCGCTATTCATTAAGTTATTTTGCAATTTGTTTCTGAATTTGAATGTCTTGGGTTTTATTTAGCAATCTCTTTTTAATCGCTATTCATCTTTATCATCTGCTTAATTTGCCTATAATATGCAAATGAAACCCATATCCCCTTTATTGTCAAAGAAGAAAGAAGAATTTACCCGATAAAAACTTGATCAATTCTGAGATCGATTGGATCAGCAGCACAAAGTGTTCTTGGTTGTCTGAGCTCAGCTAGCTAGTCCTGCGTTAGCTTTACAGCATCTCTCGGCAACACCTCCAAACGTTATGCGTTTCTTTTCCTTTTTTTAGGGTTTTCTTTTTAATTTTTTTCGAGGATTTGAGGGCATTGAGACGAGGAGCTTGGGCTTCTTGGAAGTGGAGCTATGGGTCTCGGGCTTAGAGCCTGGGATTTGCTTCCTCTTCTTTGGTCCGCTAGCTCTTCTCCTGCTTCTTGGCCACCATCGAAGTAGACTTGGGCTCAAGTTCTTCGTCTCTGTTAGAGACCAGGCTGTGGTCTTATGTGCTTGTAGGTTTTCTTTCTAATTATTTTTTGGATAGAATTTTGTTTTCAAATCTGAAAATAATTTTTAATTAAAAGAAAATAAAAAATTTTAATTGAAAGAAGAAATTATTAATTAATAAAATGCTTGTAATGTAAATATTAATGAGGTTCCATATCACTTCTCATCAGAGCCCTTGGTTGACTTCAAATCTAAAGGCTCAACAAAATTGTAAATTTAGATGTAAACATAAGTGTCCCTTGATCTTAACCCTATATATATTTGTTGAATTGAGACATGATCAGCATACCCAATTCGCTATTGACAGGTAATTGGAAGAATTTTGCAATTCTTAATACAATTAGATAAAAGACTTCACAATTTGAATTTGTGAATTGACTTATTTAAAAAATAAAGTTCCAATCCTTGTGGATAATGTCAGATGGTTTGTTTGATATGTTTTGGTGGTTTATGACGAGTTTTTCTACTGCAATTTGACAATTTGATAGGCATTTGCAAACAAGCAGGTCAAGGCAAACAAGTGAATTTTAACTTTGAGAAGCCTTTTCTTCTGTACCTTGCCACCTGAAAGCTTGCAGGGGATCCAAATCTGCATTTTGTCGAATCCCCCGCCTTGGCTCCTCCAGAAGTGTACATAGATCTCGCTACACAACAAAAGCATGAGGCCGAGCTTGCTACGTACGTACAGCTGCTAATCAGCCCCTTCCTGATGCTAATGCTGACGCATTTCGAGTAGACGTGCGAAATTGTTGTCGGATTGAGTGCTTGCATATTAATATTTGTGTGTCGTAGGGCCATTTTCTTTCCGAAATTAATGGTTTTCGCATTTGTGCATGATGATTTTCCTGGTCGTATTGAGGATGTGAATTGAAGGATGTCGATCATGTTCTATTGATTTTCATGTATGATTTTAATTTACATTCACCCATTTTCCAATGCATTTCTCATCTTCGTTGTAAACAAAAACAAAACCAGCAGTTTACATTTTCTATTATAATCTGCAGTACGCAAAAGATCTAGTTTCAAGTAGAATCTATTGCTAGTGCCAAAATTTTGTTCCAATTAATTTACTATAATATCTGGAAGAATTATAATGAAAATTAAAGTTTCCAGTACGTACGTGCAAATAATAAAGCATAGTCTGGATATAATTAAAATTTTACATGAGTGAAGTGTTTCAAAACAATGTGTCATCGATCAGCTATTAGAACAAAGGAATGGTTAAATGATTTTCTAGCTTACTCAAAATATATATTAGACCGACTGCAAATGCGAAGTACGTACATGAGCTACATCCTTGATCAGTAGCTTACTAACAAAGGTTCTATTTCTAAGATAAAGAATATAACTCTATCAACGAAACTCAATGCCAGAAAAATTGTTTCAGTCAAAAGATTGATCAACAATTAAATTAGAACTCTTTCCAACATTCTTCCCAACCAAGATGATACATTAATTCTTCCCAAACCAACAAGTCATCTTGGTCTTTATTAATAGTAATCACTACAAGAAATCTTGTCTGGCCCGACAAGATCTTGCCCGACGGATGCATACTCGCTGGGTAATAACATGTTGCCCGACAGATAAGCATACTCGCCGGGTAACCTGTTGGCGGGAAGAGCATGCCGTTGGCGCGCAAAATTGGAAGGTGTTACCTGACGATATGTAAACTCCGTCGGGTAACCTTATATACAACGACGAATAATCCGCGTCGGGTAACATTTGGCGTTGACTCTTTGTTGCCCGACGGGTCATTAAAAGTTGCTCGGCGAATGTGGTTCGTCGGGCAAAAGTCTAAACACACTAAATACCCGAGACTCTCTCTTTTCTTCTTCTTCTTCTTCTTCTTCTTCTTCTTCTTCTTCTTCTTCTTCTCTGCTTCATCACTGAACACTCTGCTCTCACTACAAGAAATCGGGTTTGCCCGACGAATACAATCTCGCGGGGTAATACAATGTTGCCCGACGGATATGCATACTCGCCGGGTAACCTTTTGGCGGGAAGAAAAAGCTTTTGGCGCGCAAAATTGGTGGTTGTTACCCGACAGTTTACATACCCCGTCGGGTAACATCATCAACAACGACGACTGATCGCCGTCGGGTAACACTGGGCGTTGATTCTATGTTGCCCGACGAATCATTAAAGCTTGCCCTGCGAATGAATTTCGTCGAGCAAAAGTCTAAACAAACTAAATACCCAAGACTCTCTTTTCTTCTTCTTCTTCTTCCTCCTCTCTGCTTCTCATCGGTTTCTCTTTGCCTCTCTCTCCCTCTCACTCACTCACTCTATTTCTATACCTATTGTTATCATCTCATCACCAATTTTACTACCAATCAAATCCTTTTTCTCTATCAATCACAAAATATCAAATATTAAGGTATGCAAATTTTATTTTTTTGTAATTTTGAAATTTTGATTTTTGATTAGGAATTAATTATGTTTTGTGTTGTAGGAATTTTGTAGTTGATTTGAAGGAATACTTATAAAAAGGTATGTGTTTAACTCTCTATTTAATTTTGTTAAGAATGTTGGATATAATTATGTTAGGAATTTTTGTATTTATTGTGGAAAATGTGTGGAATTTGTGGAAATTAGAAATTAGAAAATTTGTTAGGAAAATATGAAAATAGAAAAAATGTTATGAAATTAGGAAAATATGAAAATAGAAAATATGTTATGAAATTAGGAAAATAGAAAATATGTTAGGAAATTAGGAAATTTTGTTGTAAAATAGGAAAATAAAAAATATGTAATGAAATGATTGAAATTAGAAAATATGTTTGAAAATTAAGAAAAATGTTAGGAAATTAGGGAAATATAAAATATGTTAGGAAATTAAAAATTTTTGTTAGAAAATAGGAAAATATAAAAATATGTAATGAAATTATTGAAATTAGAAAATATGTTAGGAAAATAAGGAAACATAAAATATTTTAGGAAATTAGAAAACATTTTAGGAAATAAAAAATATGTAATGAAATTATTAAAATTTGAAATTATGTTTGGAAATTAGAAAATATGTTAGGAAAATAGGGAAATAGAAAATATATACATAAATTATAAAATTTAAAATTTTGTTTTATGCATAATTTATATATGTTCGTATTTGTGAATTTGTTGTGATATTTTTATTAAAACGATTTATTTAGTTGTGACGGAGTGAAATACGTTCATATTTCATAACCGTTTATGCGAAGTTAATCGAGTTGATTAACTTCGTATAATGAAATTCAATGAAAAACCTTAGACCCGTTTGAGAGTCAGTGAATCGGATTGATTGATTGACTCTTGAATTGTCATTTATTCGGACAGTTTGGTGGTGCGCAACTATGTGTTGTGTAGTTGGCGGTCTACGATGTTAGGTTTGGATTGTGAGAAATTCGGTTTGTATCCCCTGCACGTTCTCCAAATGCATACTAGATATTTGTTTATAATATCTACGTCGTGCATTTGGGGAACTATAGGGAGATGCTGCCGAAATTTCCCTCGATTGGAACTTAGCCTCGTAGGTCACAAACTACACAACACAGAACGTGCACTCTCGAATGGGATAGGGGCAAATCACCGGAGGCATAAGGAGAATGGTTGCTTTTGATTTTAACTTGTTCTATGTACGGGACAATGTTAACTCAATTACTTACGTTGACTCTATGTTGTGAAAGCAGACACAATTGACAGATGGTGGATGCAAATATTTGATAGATCTTCTGATCAGTATTTGGATGGGATCGACAACTTCATTGCCTTTGCACGTAGTCATTGCAGTGATACAAGACATATCAGGTGTCCGTGCCGTAAATGTAATAATTGCATTTGGATGTCGTTGAATGAGGTCCAAACTCATCTGGAATGGAATGGGATCGTACACAACTACACTAATTGGATCTATCACGATGAAGAAATATTTTCCGCATCGACATCTTCGGTTCCCGGGACCCGTCGGGACGAAAGTGGTTTAGATGGGCGATGTGATAATGATCAAGTCGTTGAGTTATTAACCGATTTGTTTCCTCCGACATCAGATGATATGGAAGATAATGCGCCAAGGTTGCAACTCGAAGACTCTGACCTCCATTATGAGAGATTGTTGAAAGAAGCTCAGTGCGAATTGGACCCCTGTTGTAAATCATTTTCGGTTCCATAGGCAGTTGTGGAGTTGATGCACATGAAAGTTGAGTATAATCAAACGAACAAGCATTTTGATCACATGTTGGACATTATCATCCGAATGCTCCCTGAAGACAACTGTCTGCCAAAAGATCATTATAGCTCGAAGAAGTTGTTGAAGGGGCTTGGTTTAGGGTATATCAAGATACATGCATGCAAGAATAACTATGCTTTGTTTTACGGTGAATTCGAGCAGCTTGACAAATATCCCGTGTGCAATGACCCTAGGTTTCAAAAGAACAAGATTCCTAACAAGGTGTTGCGTTATTTTTCATTGAAGCCAAGGTTACAAAGATTCTACATGTCGTCCCACACAACCCGTGATATAAGGTGGCATAAGGATGAACGCATTGATGATGATGTACTGAGGCATCCGGCTAATGGAGAGGCTTGGAAGGAATTTGATCAAATGTATCCCGAGTTTGTTGCGGAGCAAAGAAATATCAAATTAGGGCTCACTACTGACGAGTTTAATCCGTTTGGGAGTTTTGCAAAGCCCTGTAGCACTTGGCCGGTTGTTATGGTTCCGTATAACTTGCCTCCTTGGAGATGCATGAAGAAAAAATTCACAATCCTCAGTACTTTAATACCAGGGCCCAAATCGCCGAGTAATTCCATCGATGTGTATTTGCGGACCTTGATTGACGAGCTCGTGGATTTGTGGGAAAATGGTGTCCGAACATACGATAAGTGCAGTGGAGAAATGTTCACCCTACGAGCAGCCGTCATGTGGACAATTAATGATTTTCCTGCTTATGGTATGTTATCGGGATGGATCACCAAGGGCTATCTTCCTTGCCCGACATGTGGACCAGACACAACGTCCTTTTGGCACACATCTAAGGTATGCTACTTGGGTGCGAGAAGGTTTCTGCCCTGGGATCACCAACGGCGAATGCAGTCTGACTCATTTGATGGTAAATCAGAGTTAAGAGGTCGACCAAGGGAGAGGTCCGGTGATGAGATATTATCCAAACTCAACAGTATACATGAGTTCGTGACAAGAAGATCGAAACCAGCTGAACAGGAAAATTGGACGAAAAAAAGCATATTCTTCTGGTTGCCATATTGGTCAAAATTGAAAATCAGACACATCGCCAATCCTATGCAGATCGAGAAGAATGTTGCTGAGAGTGTTGTGGAGAGGCTTGGAAGGAATTTGATAAAATGTATCCCGAGTTTTCTGCGGAGCCAAGAAATATCAGATTAAGGCTCGCTACTGACGGGTTTAATCCATTTGGGAGTTTTGCAAAACCCTATAGCACTTGGCCGGTGGTTGTGGTTCCTTATAACTTGCCTCCTTGAAGATGCATGAAGAAAGAATTCACAATCCTCAGTACTTTGAAATTGGGGCCCAAATTGCCGAGTAATTCCATCGATGTGTATTTGCGGCCCTTGATTGACGAGCTCGTGGATCTGTGGGAGAATGGTGTCCGAACATACGACAAGTGCAGTGGATAAATGTTCACCCTACGAGCAGCTGTAATGTGGACAATTAATTATTTTCCTGCTTATGGTATGTTGTCGGGATGTAGCACCATGGGCTATCTTGCTTGCCCGACATGTGGACCAGATACAACGTCCTTTTGGCACGCATCTAAGGTATGCTACTTGGGTGCGAGAAGGTTTCCGCCCTAGGATCATCGATGACGAATGCAATCTGACTCATTTGATGGTAAATCAAAGTTAAGATGGCGACCAAGGGAGAGGTCCGGTGATGAGATATTATCCAAACTGAACAATATACTTGACTTCGTCACCCGATGATCGAAACCAGCTGAACATGAAAATTTGACGAAAAAAAGCATATTCTTTCGGTTGCCATATTGGTCGAAGTTGAAAATCAGACACATCGTCGATCCTATGCAGATCGAGAAGAATGTTGCTGAGAGTGTTGTGGAAACGACTTTACCCATTGAAGTCAAGTCAAAGGACACAAAAAAGACTCGTCTGGGCATGAAAGAAATGGGGATTCGGCCTAATTTGTGGCCAAAAGTCGTCAATGGCAAATACATCATGGCTCATCCAAGTTATACATTTAAGCCGGACAATAAGAAAAAATTCCTTAAGTGGTTGCAAGGTGTGAAATTTCCCGACGGGTACGCCGGCAACATATCCCGGAGTGTTAGCACGGACGGTGGGACCATTTATAGTATGAAGAGCCATGACTATCATGTTTTGCTACAACGACTTATTTCGATTGGTATTCGACCCTTCTTGGAGTCTGGTGTTGTTGAGACGATAGTTTATTTATCTCAATTCTTCCAGATACTATGTGTCAGGTCATTGGTTAAGGAGGTGTTCAAGCAATTAACGAGGATATTGTGTACATCATATGCCGGTTTGAGCAAATATATCCACCTGCATTCTTTGATATAATGGTGCACCTACTAATACATCTATCAGATGAGGCAAAGCTAGCTAGCCCTATAACGACCTGGACCAGAAATTAAATTATTTTGAGAATTGGACAATTTTACCCTTAGTTTTAGACGGGTTCGGGAGTCATTTTTAGACTGGCAGTACTTTTGGGAATTTTTCTTGGGTTGTTGCGTAGGTCTCGAACTCACGAGTTCGTAGACAGGCGGCACGCGGAAAACGGAGACCCGGTGAGTTCGTTACGGGTCTAGAAGCTTCAGGGGCAGTTTGGTAATTTTGGAAAAGTTGGAACTATATAGGAGATATTTTTCTCTCTCCTCGGTAGATTGGTCCGTCTCTCTCCTGCCCGAGTCATCCCCGTGCGAACACCGAAGGCCCATTTTGGGGTAGTTATTGGAGCGGGAGCACCGCCGTAGGCGACAGACGGAGGAGGGAGGTGAACCGAATCTTCTCGGCCATTTTCCGACCAAACCAGGTACGATCTCGGAACTTTTACCTCATATTTGGATTCCTGGTGAAAAGTAGATGAATTTCCATGTGTAGATCTTGAAAACGGTCAAGAAATGAAGAAGTTAGAAAACCTTGAAAATTGACCGGAAATGGTAATTTCCTGCGAACCAGACGGCGGCGGAGGTGGCGGTCCGGTCATCTTCTCCGGTGACGGCCGTCTGGTCGTCTTCTCCGGCGAGTCACCAGTGAACCGATCGAGTTGAGTGAACCGGTCGAGTTGAGTGAACCGATCGAGTTGAGTGAACTGGTCGAGTCGAGTGAACCGATCGGGTCGAGTGAACCGGTCGGGTTGAGTGAACAGGTCGAGTCGAGTGAACCGGTCAGGTCGAGTCGAGTTGGATCGGGTCAGGTCGAGCCGGGCCGGGTTGGATCGGTCCATGCGCGTGAACACTGTAGCAGGCGCGTGACTAGCGCGTGGCGGCGCGTGAGCGTGTATTCTGGCCTTCCGGTGGCGCGTGGGACTGTTCCCGAAGTCACGGCGACGCGTCACTAGGGTTTTGGGACGTTCCGGGTCAGATTTTGTTGGTTTCAAGGCCATAGGAGTTCATTTAGAGCCCGGTTGGGCAATCCCAACGGTAAGGATTGACCGTGGAGAGGGTTTTGAGCTCGGAAAGTCAAGGTAGTTGGGTCATTATTGTGTAGGTGATTCTTAGGCTAGAGCGTGCATGAATTTTGGGTTGGATGATGTTTGTAAGCGGACTTTTGATTTATAAATTGTAATGCATGTATAAATATCTTTGATTTAAATACTGTTGTGTATGGTTGTATTTATAAATTGTAATGCATGTATAAATATCTTTGATTTAAATATTGTTGTGTATGGTTGTATTTATAAATTGTAATGCGTGTATAAATATCTTTGATTTAAATACTGTTGTGTATGGGTGCAATGATTTCCTGGAATTGATAATTGATTGCTGGACATTTGTTTTTCCAATATTTCAGTGAAAGTGTGTTGTGAGAAATGATATGGTTGTTGGATTCGGTTTGATATTGTTTTGACGTGGTAATTATTTGGGTCTATGAACCGTATTTGTGATAAATGATAAACAAAATATATAATTGATTTTGGATACAATATCGTTTTGAGGGGGCCCAGGAGCCGTGCCTAGGATCCGCTGTTGGCGGTGAACCCGGTGAACCTCCAATATAAACAAAACCGATTTGAGGGGGCCTAGGAGCCGGGCCTAGGATCCGCTGTTGGCGGTGAACCCGGTGAACCCCCAATATAAACAAAACCGATTTGAGGGGGCCCAGGAGCCGGGCCTAGGATCCGCTGTTGGCGGTGAACCCGGTGAACCCCCGATATAAACAAAACCGATTTGAGGGGGCCTAGGAGCCGGGCCTAGGATCCGCTGTTGGCGGTGAACCCGGTGAACCCCCAATATAAACAAAATCGATTTGAGGGGGCCTAGGAGCCGAGCCTAGGATCCGCTGTTGGCGGTGAACCCCCAATATAAACAAAATCGATTTGAGGGGGCCAAGGAGCCGGGGTAAGGATCCGCTGAGACGGAGAACCCGGTGAACCTCCAATATAAATAATACGATTTTGAGGGGGCCAAGGAGCCGGGGTAAGGATCCGTTGAGACGGAGAACCCGGTGAACCTCCAATATAAACAATACGGTTTTGAGGGGGCCAAGGAGCAGGGGTAAGGATCCGCTGAGACGGTGAACCCGGTGAACCTCCAAAATAAACAATACTGATTTGAGGGGGGGCCAGGATCCGGGGCTAGGATATGCTGAGACGGTGAACCCGGTGAACCTCCAATATAAAAGGTGATTTTGTAAAGAGTTGTGATACAGGACTAGCACACCCCAAGGGATACCCTGGTGGCTAGGGTTATACCGACTAATGTGATATGATAGCCGAATGTTATTCCGGCAGAGGATACGATATGATAGCCGAGGATAATTTCGACTCTAATATGGTTTGACGATGATTGTCATGTGATTAATCAACCTATGAAAATACTTCGTCATCCGGGTCTGTGGGTTGGTGTGGGCGGTGACCCAGAGTGACGAATTATTGTTGGTTCACAAGTAATAGACTAGTCGGTTGTTTTGTGGTATTCCAGTAGAGATGTCAGCAGTGTCTGACCTACTGACATTGGTTTCAGAGGGCATTCCTATTTGAACCACCACTATTCCGAGGTCTTGGCTTTGACCTGTATACTATCATGCGTCTGACAGGTAGGAGTGGTCAGTAAGTACCGAGGTTCTGTCGGGAACCCTGTAAGGTTTAATAAAAATTATTCAAGAACAAAGGGTATTTCGGGTATTTAAATTTTGAGGTAAAAGAGCTGTCAGACGGGATAAGGATTCTTTCTGGGTTTCGAGGAAAATTCAGGAAGGGTCCTTACAGGCCCGGTGCATTATCGTTGGATGTACCAATCAAGAGGTATAACTTATCCCTGCTATTTGATAATATTTCCTTACTATCATGTATATATGTGAATCTTAATGTAACTTTCCTTGCAGAATGTTAGGAACGTATAAGCGGTACGTTCGGAACAAGACACATCCCGAAGGAATTAATTATGTTTTGTGTTGTAGGAATTTTGTGGTTGATTTGAAGGAATACTTATAAAAAGGTATGTGTGTTTACCTCTCAATTTAATTTTGATAAGAATGTTGGATATAATTATGTCAGGAAATTTTGTATTTATTGTGGAAAATGTGTAGAAATTATTTAGAATTTGTTAGGAAAATATGAAAATAGAAAATATGTTATGAAATTAGGAAAATAGAAAATATGTTAGGAAATTAGGAAATTTTGTTGTAAAATAGGAAAATTAAAAATATGTAATTAAATGATTGAAATTAGAATATATGTTTGGAAATTAGGAAGAATGTTAGGAAATTAGGGAAATAGAAAATATGTTAGGAAATTAGAAAATTTTGTTAGAAAATAGGAAAATATAAAAATATGTAATGAAATTATTGAAATTAGAAAATATGTTAGGAAAATAGGGAAATAGAAAATATGTTAGGAAATTATGAAATTAGAAAATATTTTAGGAAAATAGGAAAATAAAAAATATGTAATGAAATTATTAAAATTCGAAATTATGTTTGGAAATTAATAATATATGTTAGGAAATTAGGGAAATCGAAAATATGTTAGGAAATTATGAAATTAGAAAATATTTTAAGAAAATATGAAAATAAAAAATAAGTAATGAAATTATTGAAATTTGAAAATATGTACGGAAATTATAAAATTGTAAATTCTGTTTTATGCATAATTAATATATGTTTGTATTTTGTGAATTTTTTGTGATATTTTTTGTAAAACGCTTTATTTAGTTCCGACGGAGTAAAATACGTTCATATTTCATAACCGTTTATGCGAAGTTAATCGAGTTGATTAACTTCGTATAATGAAATTCAATGAAAAACCTTAGACCCGTTTGAGAGTCAGTGAATCGAATTGATTTACTGACTCTTGAATTGTCCATTTATTCTTACAGTTTGGGGGTGCGCAACTATGTGTTGTGTAGTAGGCGATCTACGAGGTTAGGTTTCGATTATGGGAAATTTGTTTTGCATCCCCTCAATGTTCTCCGAATGCATACTAGATATTTTTTTATAATATCTACGTCGTGCATTTGGGGAACTATAGGGAGATGCTGCCGAAATTTCCCTCGATCGAAATTTAGCCTCGTAGGTCGCAAACTACAAAGCACAGAACGTGCACTCTCGAATGGGATAGGGCCAAATCACCGGAGGCATAAGGAGAAGAACTGCTTTTGATTTTAACTTGTTCTATTTACGGGACAATTTTAACTCAATTACATAAGTTGACTCTATGTTTTGAAAGCAGGCACAATGGACAGAGGGTGGATGCAAATGTTTGATAGATCTTCTTCTCAGTATTTGGATGGGGTCGACAGTTTCATTGCCTTTGCACGTAGTCATTGCAGTGATACAAGACGAATCATGTGTATATGCCGTAAATATAACAACTACATTTGGATGTCGTTGAATGAGGTCCAAACTCATCTGGAATGGAATGGGATCGTAAAAAACTACACTAATTGGATCTATCACGGTGAATAAATATTTTCCGCATCTACATCTTCGGTTCCCGGGACCCGTCGGGACGAAAATGTTTTGGATCGGCGATGTGATAATGATCAAGTCGTTGAGTTATTAACCGATGTTTTTCCTCCCGCATCAGATGATATGGAAGATGATGCGCTAAGGTTGTAACCCTAAGACTCTAAGCTCCATTACGAGAGATTGTTGAAAGAAGCTCAGCACGAATTGTACCCCGGTTGTAAATCATTTTCGGTTCTAGGGGCAGTTGTGGAGTTGATGCACATGAAAGTTGAGTATAATCAAACGAACAAGCATTTTGATCACATGATGGACATCATCATCTGAATGCTCCCTGAAGACAACTATCTACCAAAAGATCATTATAGCTCAAAGAAGTTGTTGAAGGGCCTTCGGTTAGGGTATATCAAGATCCATGCATGCAAGAACAACTGTGCATTGTTTTACGATGAATTCGAGAAGCTTGACAAATGTCTCGTGTGCAATGAGCCTAGGTTTCAAAAGAACAAGATTCCTAAAAAGGTGTTGCGTTATTTTCCACTAAAGCCAAGGTTACAAAGTTTCTACATGTCGTCCCACACAACCCGTGATATGAGGTGGCATAAGGATGAATGCATTGATGATGATGTACTAAGGCATCCGGCCGATGGAGAGGCTTGGAAGGAATTTGATAAAATGTATCCCAAGTTTTCTGCGGAGCCAAGAAATGTCAGATTAAGGCTCGCTACTAACGGGTTTAATCCATTTGGGAGTTTTGCAAAACCCTATAGCACTTGGCCGGTGGTTGTGGTTCCTTATAACTTGCCTCCTTGAATATGCATGAAGAAAGAATTCACAATCCTCAGTACTTTGAAACTGGGGCCCAAATCGCCGAGTAATTCCATCGATGTGTATTTGCGGCCGTTGATTGACTAGCTCGTGGATCTGTGGGAGAATGGTGTCCGAACATACGACAAGTGCAGTGGAGAAATGTTCACCCTACGAGCGGCTGTAATGTGGACAATTAATTATTTTCCTGCTTATGGTATGTTGTCGGGATGTAGCACCATGGGCTATCTTGCTTGCCCGACATGTGGACCAGATACAACGTCCTTTTGGCACGCATCTAAGGTATGCTACTTGGGGCGAGAAGGTTTCTGCCCTAGGATCATCGATGACGAATGCAATCTGACTCATTTGATGGTAAATCAAAGTTAAGATGGCGACCAAGGGAGAGGTCCGGTGATGAGATATTATCCAAACTGAACAATATACTTGACTTCGTCACCCGATGATCGAAACCAGCTGAACAGGAAAATTTGACGAAAAAAAGCATATTCTTTCGGTTGCCATATTGGTCGAAGTTGAAAATCAGACACATCGTCGATCCTATGCAGATCGAGAAGAATGTTGTTGAGAGTGTTGTGGAAACGACTTTACCCATTGAAGTCAAGTCAAAGGACACAAAAAAGACTCGTCTGGGCATGAAAGAAATGGGGATTCGGCCTAATTTGTGGCCAAAAGTCGTCAATGGCAAATACATCATGGCTCATCCAAGTTATACATTTAAGCCGGACAATAAGAAAAAATTCCTTAAGTGGTTGCAAGGTGTGAAATTTCCCGACGGGTACGCCGGCAACATATCCCGGAGTGTTAGCACGGACGGTGGGACCATTTATGGTATGAAGAGCCATGACTATCATGTTTTGCTACAATGATTTATTTCGATTGGTATTCGACCCTTCTTGGAGTCTGGTGTTGTTGAGACGATAGTTTATTTATCTCAATTCTTCCAGATACTATGTGCCAGGTCATTGGTTAAGGAGGTGTTCAAGCAATTAACGAGGATATTGTGTACATCATTTGCCGGTTTGAGCAAATATATCCACCTGCATTCTTTGATATAATGGTGCACCTACTAATACATCTATCGGATGAGGCAAAGCTAGCTGGCCCGGTGCATTATCGTTGGATGTACCAATCAAGAGGTATAACTTATCCCTGCTATTTGATAATATTTCCTTACTATCATGTATATATGTGAATCTTAATGTAACTTTCCTTGCAGAATGTTAGGAACGTATAAGCGGTACATTCGGAACAAGACACGTCCCGAAGGCTCTATAGCCGAGGCATACATTGCAAAGGAGGCACTCACATTTTGTGCAATGTACCTTCAAAATGTTGAAACTGCCTTCAATAAGGCGTCTCGCAACGACGATGGTGGTCAACGTCCCGAGAGCCTATTTGCATTTGCCCAACCCGCACGACCATTCGGCACTGGTCAATACCGACATGGAGGTGGCTCATTGGTTCATTCTCAACAACTGTGATGAAGTCTGGCCCTTCCACAAGCATCACGAGGCGTTGATGAAGGCCTAATTTCCTTTAATTGGGAAGAAATGGACAAACAATTGTTTCCACGTTGGTTTTCCCAACATGTAAGTCAAATATTTTATTTCCAAATTTCTTAAATTGGTTTTAAGCTTACCTATTTCGTTTCTTATGTGTATCTTACCAGATGGCACGGCTGAAAGATGTCAACTCGCAAAAATTCAATAAAACATTAATGCAGCTGGCCATTGGCCCATTCCGAGGAGAAACGTACGCTAGTTGTCACGTAAATGGAGTTAAGTTCATTTGCACAGAACGAGACGATAAGTTCTCTACGCAAAACAGCGGGGTCTTCGTGCCGGGGGATGGGGAAAATGCTGATACGGGTTTCTACGGCAAATTGTTAACTGTGGTTAAGGTGTTATACGCCGACCGCAAGGAAGTCATCTTGTTCAAGTGTCATTGGTTTGATACGAACCCAAGTATCCTAAGCAGTGTCATCAAAGATCAGTTATGTACCTCTATAAACACAAACACCCGGTGGTTTGAGAGTGATCCCTACATCCCCGCTAGTATGGCGAAACAAGTATTTTATGTGGATGATCCAAAAGCTGGTGGTGGTTGGAGAGTAGCTGAGATGGTGAATCATAGAAAGATTTGGGACTTGGATGGCCGATACCATGAATAAGATGGGGAAATAGACGATGACCAAATCGTTTACCAGGTGGATTCATCAGCATCCACCCAAAATGTGGATGGAGTACGGGCCAATGACATCATCCCACCAATTGTGATTGATGACATTTTTGTTGATCTGGGGGAATTAGAACAAATTCAAAGTGATTCAGAGGAATCAAGTACTGTACACATATCGGATGACGAGCGTGATTGGGAGGGGGAAAGCGAATCCGAATGAAATTTGTAAATTCGAAATTTCATTCATATATGTAATATCCATGTTCAAATAAATAAATTTGATTTATATATATGTATGTTGCATGATTTCATTCACAAAAATTGATTTAATGAGGGTCAATTTTTTCTCTTTAGTGCAATGTGAAAAAAATTGAACCCGACATTCATATTGACCAAATAAGATACAATAATATTTTATAATAAATATTGTCTATAAAAGGTGCTTTGATAATATTTTTATAAACAATTATTTACCAGAATAAATTTACATTAATGTATTAAACAATTTGTTTAAATTCATGTTGCCCGATGGACAATTAACATATTACCCGACGAATCGAAACAATTGGTGTAACTCAACGAATACGTAATTGTTACCCGACGACTATATGTAACACGTTACCCGACGGACAAGGTATGTGTTACCCGACGGACCATAACAATTTGTGTTACCCGACGGAAACTTACCCGTTGACGATAATTAATATGTTACCCGACGGATATTTAACGTTTTACCCGACGACTATGCATGAATGATCGTCGGGTAAGTTTGAGCAGAACAAATTTAAATGTTTTTATTAAACAACTTTTTAAAATTACTTTCAAATTGAAACTGACCGATCTAACCGTCCACATTTATGGTATGTACCCATAGATCGCGTACGCGAAAAATTACCCAATTTGGAAATGTTGTGATTAGGTATTGGTGCGTGAGGATTCAACGGTTACACACCATTTCTTCACGATCGACGGCTTGAAATCCTCAAAACATCAAGATTTTTGACGGACGAGATCTAGGCACTTAAAACCACAAAGTGAACGGTTAGATCGGTCAAATTTAATCGTTTGAATATCAATAGAACCAAAAATTTGCAAAATGTATCGAAGTTTCCATCAAAAGTTTAAACTCATTGGTCTATATGCTTGTTTTCTGATTTTCAAACACTTAAATATTGAAATTGACCGATCTAACCGTCCACATTTATGGTCGGTACCCATAAATCACCTACGCGAAAAAATTACCAATTTGAAAATCCTGGGACTAGGTAACGGTGCGCGACGATTCAACGGTTACACAGCGTTTCTTCCCGATCGGACGGCTTGAAATCCTCAAAATATCAAGTTTTTCGTCAGGCGAGATCTAGGCACGTAAAACCACAAAGTGAGCGGTTAGATCGGTCAAATTCAATCATTTGAATATCAATAGAACCAAAAATTCGCAAAATGTATTGAAGTTTCCATCAAAAGTTTAAACTCTTTGGCCAATATGCTTGTTTTCCGATTTTCAAAAACTTAAATATTGAAATTGACCGATCTAACCGTCCACATTTATGGTAGGTACCCATAGATCGCCTACGCCAAAAATTTACCAATTTGGACATCCCGAGATTAAGTAACAGTGCACAACGATTCAACGGTTACACAATGTTTCTTCACGATCGAACGGCTGGAATTCCTCAAAACATTACGATAACGATAGATGGGGATTTAAGCATGTAAAACCAAAATTTTGAACGGTCACGATGTTGATTATTCTTTCGCCGGACCTGGTTTTCAGATTAATGGTAAAAACAGCATCATAAACGTCATGCCCGATGAATAAAGGAATTCGCCGGGCCAACGACCGTCGGGCTACATCTGGTACGTCGTCGGGTAACTCTAATAAAACGCGCAATTTTTAAAAAATTTCGCGAAATCTTAAAAGTCCCGCGTAGTTTTTCGCGAAATCTCAAAATTCCCGCGTAGTGTAACCCGACGAATATTGGATATGTGACCCAACGGAGGGTCGACAGGTGCTCTTACCCGACGAATATTGGATTCGCCGGGGCTAACGACCGTCGAGCTACATCTGGTACGTCATCGGGTAACTCTAATAAAACGCGCAATTTTTAAAAAATTTCGCGAAATCTCAAAAGTCCCGCGTAGTTTTTTGCGAAATATCAAAATTCCCGTGTAGTGTAACCCGACAAATATTGGATATGTGACCCGACGGAGGGTCAACAGGTGCTCTTACCCGAAGACGTTTTTGAATTATGCACGACGAACACTACACCTAAATTTTCGCGGAATCTCAAAAGTCCCGCATTTTGTTGTCCGACAGAGGTTGAAAATCTTACCCTACGGATTGCCAACCGTTGTTCTTACCCGACGGCGGTTGAAAATCATACCCGACGGATTGCTGACCGTTGTGCTTACCCGACCGATGTTTTACAATGTAGCTTGACAGAATTTTCGCCTAAAAATTCGCACAATCTCAAAGTTATCGCCTAATATTTCCCGACGGATATGGTTAAAGTAACCCGACGGATATGAAACATGTTACCCGACGGATACCGAACATGTGACCCGACGATGATAGTGAACATGTTACCCGACGGAGACCGAACGAGATACCCGATGAATATCCACCGTTTGTTAATACCCGACGCATCATTAAATTGATGACCGACGTACCCGTTCTTCGGGCAAGGTCAACCACAGAGATATATCAGACCGACTCTTCTTCTTCTTCCTTGTTCTTCATTTTCTGCTCCGTTGCTCTCGGTTTCTCTCTGTTTCTCTCCCAATTTGCTTTCTGTTTCGTTTGAATATAAGAACCACACCACTGTTTCTCGCTCTCCCTCCATCTGCCGGCCTAGCAGTCAAAGACGCCGCCTCTCTCTCAGCGAGCTTTGCCGTCGCCGCCGCTCCCCTCGTCGGACCGATCTCTCACCGAGTTCTTTGAAGGTCGAACTCATTGTCCCTCGCTCTCTCTATTGTTAATGTATATATATTGGTTTATAGTTAAATTTGATTGGAAAAAATAATTTATGAAATTGGATATTGTTATTGTTAATGTTAATGTATATATATTTGTTATTGGTTTATTGTTATTGTTAATGTTAATGTATATATATTTGTTATTGGTTTATTGTTATTGTTAATGTTAATGTATATATATTGGTTAATTGTTAATTTTGATTTGAAAAAAGAAATTATGAAATTGGATATTGTTATTGTTAATTGTTAATGTTAATGTATATATAATGTTGATTTTTATTGTTAATGTTAATGTTAATGTATATATAATTGTTATTGGTTTATTGTTATTGTTAATGTATATGTAACATTTGAAGATTTGATGAAATTTTGATGTTTGGTATAATGTTGAAATTGATAGAATGTTATGATTTTGGATATGAAATTTCAGTGAATCTTGGATATGTGAATTTTATGAATTTCAGGTATTTGAATTTTAAAAACAATTTTGTGAAATTTTGATATGGTGTATTATAAGTGAATTTTGGAAATGTGAGTTTTATAAATTTTTAATTTGTGAATTTTAGGATTTGAATATTATTATTATATGTTTGGATTAATTTGTAAGTTTGATTTTGGTCTCGAAATTTGGATTTAGAAATTTAGGTATAATGTTGTGAATTTTGAGTTTAGTACGTTTGGATTAATTAGTTTTTTAAGTTTAATTTTCGTTTGTGTTGGATTTATTTAAAAAAAATTATAATTTGGTGGTTTTAGTTTTTAGATACCAATTTACTAATTATTACTAAAAAAAAAATTTCTTTATTTATTTACGTTTATTGGAATTATAAAATGTTGGTTAATTTTAAATGTGATTTTGTTATGATTTTTTTAATTTAATATTTAATATTAAAAATGTTTGGTTTTTTTTATTTAATTAAAAATATGTTGGTTAATTTTATATTAATTAATTTATATTTGTTATTGTAGATGTCGCATCGCACCTTAATCACATCTAAGACCCGCCTCTGCCCTGATCCTGTTGATGATCATGCACCGGAGGAGACAGCCCCTGACTCGGTTGCCTCAACAGCGGCGTCGGTTCAGTCATCGTTGTCGGTCCATCAGCGACCCGGTGCCCAATCGGCACGTCGACAGCATAGCAAGAAACGGGGGGAACCCCGTACCAACCCCCAGCCCCCACAGGCCGACGTCGGAGCATATGAAATAGCTCCTAATGTCAGAGCACTCCTTACGGGTAAGTTCATTATTTTGTTTATTTAACCAACCGTTTATATTTGTTACTCATTTTAATTACCAATGTTCTTCGAATTTGCAGGCAGGTCGGTGAGCGTGCGTGGGATAAACCGCGGTTTGACATCCCATCAGATTTGCAGGGCAACAAATGCAAAGATACTGGTGGTGTACGTTTCGCGCCTCCGATCCGCGCCGGTCAAAATTCACAGCCTCATGGTGCATGACATTGGTGCGATTCTTCGCACCAAGTCCTTGATGATAGGGGAGAATTTCAGAACCCAAACCCCGGAGGACATCACGCGTTGTTGGGGAGAGTTATCGGTATGTTTTTTTCCCATTTTTAACATTTATTTCATATTTTTTTAATTATGTTACTAACTTTAATAATTGATTGCATATCAATTTTGAGTTCGACTTAGAGAACGTCGAGCTCAGTAGATTCCTGAGCCAACACTGGCAGTTACGGTACGTCGACTGGAAGTACGAGCTCCATAAGTACTTCTTGACTTGGCCTTCCCCGGAGGAAGCTCGGGCAAATCTTCCGGAGGAGTTGGACAGGCTGAAACTGCCAAGGTGGTTGTGGTTGTGCAACCATTTCATGTCCCCCACCTATCTGGTACGTATTATCTATCTAGTTAATTAAATTATTCAATTTTTATGTTATTTTCCATTTTTAAATTTAATTTTTGGTTTTACAAATGAATAGCGGAAATCGATTGCAAACACATCGAACTGGGGAGCGAAGAAATTCAACCACCACAGGGGGGTCACGATCCTTATCGGCCCGGCAGGAGGATCGGCACAACACCGGGTCGATGTTCCCAGAGGTGGATGCCTGGGGGCAAGTGTACGCTGGACGGGGGGATCAAGTGGCTGACAAAATTCACGTAAGTTCATTTTTTGAAGATTAAACATTATGTTTTAATTTGATAATTATATTTCTAATTAATATGTATTCGAATTTGTAGGACGCGATGCAGCAAGACGTCTAGCAGACGCAAGCTGAGCTCACCCAACAGCATCCGAAAGTGCCGTTAGAGCAGCAGCTTCCTAATCCCGACATGTCGATCGCTATTCTGGAGCGACAACTTGGGAGGCGCCCAAGGAGGGTCGTTCGGGGGGCGGGCGATGGGATGTCTCAACTCAGTCGTCCAGTTCATCTTGGATAGGCAATCCCCAGGAAACGTCGGACCGTTGGAGAAACCTCGAGGCCGAAAATGCTATGATCAAAGCCCAATATGCGGAGACTCAAGCCCAAAACCAACAAATCAAGAGCGCCCTTGACAAGGTCCTTCAATGTTTGGGTGACCGTGGATTGGATGACATTTTCTCACCGCCCACCCAACAACCCCCGTAGGATCCCGCCTACTTTGATCCCTCGACTAGTGGTTAGAGTGTAATAGATAAAAAATATTTTTTATATATTTAATGATGTAAAAATATTACATTAATTTTTATAAATATTATTTTTTGTTTATTTTGATTCTTTTAATTTAATTTTTTTATTAAATTTTTTATTTTTTATTATTTAATTAAATATGTTATTAAAAATATATTTAAATTATTCAGAGTTTGCCCGACGGATCAGTAAACCGTTACCCGACGGATATCCCGACAGATGTGTAAAACGTTACCCGACGGATGTATAAAATGTTACCCGACG
The DNA here is from genome assembly GCA_037349345.1 of Oemleria cerasiformis. Lineage (NCBI taxonomy): Eukaryota > Viridiplantae > Streptophyta > Magnoliopsida > Rosales > Rosaceae > Oemleria > Oemleria cerasiformis. The sequence continues at coordinate 9,837,962 of JAZGTL010000010.1, forward strand.
GATGTATAATACTTAACCCGACGGATGTCTATAAATTACCTGACTGATGTGTATAACATTACCCGACGGATATGTAATAAGTTACCCGACGGTTACTTAAATAGTTACCCAACGCAAATTGTACGTCGGTACTATGTTGTTGACTTTTAGGTTGCTCGACGAAGACTTCATCGACGAACTAGTCCGCCGGCCAAGATAACGTTGCTCGACGAATGCTCTATTGTCGTCGACTAATATCAAAACCCGACGGAGATTCGCCGTTTTCAACGTGGTTCGACGAATCTCTTTTGTTGCTCGATGACGCCCTTTCGCCGGGCAACTTGGATTTTGCTGTGGTGAATATTGTAATAGGAAGCAATGCATGCATCACCCCAATAAGCAAACTCATCGATTCATCACTAGTTTTGGCTCCATGCAAATAGTACACACATTCCATTACCAAAATCATTTCGGTTGGTGTCACTGATGACGCCTTCAACTCGATAATTTTCTGAAAATTCAAAAGTGAGAAAAGATTAGAAAGAACAAATATACAATATTCGATAAGCTAAAATAAGAAATATAGCAAATAATACCTTCATTAGTTACCTTGGTTTGTAGCAATCAATCTTTTTTTCTCTTAGGGTTTAAAAATGACAAGTTCGTGCATCATGTCCACTTTTCATGTCACATAAAGCACATTTTTTATTATTCTTCCTTTGGCTCAACTCAATACTACTCTTTATCCTCTTGGAAGATTGTCCTTAAGATTAATTATTGATGTGACAAACTCATAAAAAATGCATTTATACCTTCACTACGTCCAGTTGTATTCATTCCAGCAAAAAATGTGCTACGATTATACACAGGCACCCACAAGTCACGTATTTCATAGAGGTTGTGAAGCCAATCATTATTATCCAATTCACACTCCTTCATCAAGTTCTTCCACTGCTTTTCAAATTCTTCTATCTTATAAGTAGACTAAATACATTTTTTCATTGCAATTTTAAAACTTGACTTTTTATAGTATACTTGAGACAGTTTCTCTGCAAACTTTTTCTTGACATGCCAAATACAAAGGAGATGGCGAGTATTAGGAAGTACCTTAGAAATTGCTGCACCCATTGCCAAGTCTTGGTCTATGAGTACAGACAAAGGATGACGACCTCCCATAGCTTCAAGCCATGTCTCAAACAACCAAACAAATGTTGTCTCTGTCTCATCTGGTAAAAGAGCACATCCAAATTGTATTGATTGAAAATGATGGTTTACTCCAGTAAACGGTGCAAATGGCATTTCATATTTGTTTGTTCGATATGTTGTGTCAAAAGTGACCACATCCCCAAAATACTGATAAGCCATGCGTGATCGAGAATCCACCCAAAAGAAATTAGTAGCCCTCCCATTTTCATCACACTGGATTGCATAAAAGAATTGAGGACTGATTGTGCATCTCCCCCTTCCAATTCCCTGTGCCTTACACATCTTAAGTGATTATAACAATCCCTATTATCAAAGCCGACAATCTCAGCATCACCAAAAATGGATGGAACCTTACCAATTTGCAAATTTCCCTGTGGAATGCTTCTGCCAAATCCTTAGCTGCTTTAGGCATATTACGTTTCGACTTCATCATCATTCTCCGGGCTGGTGTTATTGGTCTATGATTGTGTGTGTCCTTGAAAACTGTCACTTTCCATTTGTCAGTCAACTCATCATGAACAACACGAATAGTAGCCTTACAACCACATTTAACTGTTGAACAACTTCTCTGTCTTTTCTTTCCAATTTTTGCCTCACATATCGATCTCTTACTCATCTTTTTCTTTCAAGTTATTTCTTTTTCAAGCTGCATGATATGTTTTCCTTCGTGAGCACAAACATATTTTGCAGCAGTCACCATATTTGAACGTTGTCTAGTCTTTGATGAAGTTCGAGTACGAATCCAAAACCCTTCTTGTCGACGGCCATAATATAATCTTCATAATAATTTCCTGCTGCTTCCTTTGTATCAAAAAGCATTCCCACATATGGTGTTTGTAATGCTTGGATATTTTTTTCGGTGTATGACGATCACCTGACTTGCCACTACTTTCTTGAATCGGTGATGACTCAACATCCTCAAATTGGTTGTCCATGGAGGTATGAAAAACAAATCTGAAAACACATGCAAAAGATTGTCATTAATAATAATCAATTTGTAAATGAGTTTATATGCAGAAAAACAAAAAACAAATTCGTTAACTTGCATTTTGATCAGTGGTATTTAGCATAGCATAAATCGCTTATCATAAAGCAGAAAGAAGAACGTACCCGATAAAAACTTGATCACTTACGAGATCGATTGGGTCAGCAACACAAAGTATTCTTGGTTGTCTCAACTCTACTATGGGTCTCGGGCTTAGCGCCTGGGATTTGCTTCCTCTTCTTTGGTCCCCTAGCTCTTCTCCTGCTTCTTGGCCGCCATTGAAGTAGACTTGGGCTCAAGTTCTTCGTCTCTGTACGTTAGAGACCAGGCTGTCGTCTTACGTGCTTGTAGGTTTTCTTTTTAATTATTTTTTTGATAGAATTTTGTTTTTAAATCTGAAATAGTTTTTAATTAATTAAAAGAAAATAAAAAAAATTTAATTGAAAGAAGAAATTATTTTCTTTTTAATTCTTTTTTGATAGAATTTTGTTTTTAAATCTGAAAATAATTTTTAATTGAAAGAAAATAAAAAGTTTTAATTGATGAAAACATAAATTATTAATTAAAATCCTTGTAAGTTAACCATTAATGAAGTTCCACAATATGAGCCCTTGGTTGACATCAAATCCAAATATCCAAAAAGAGTGTAAATTTAAATGTAAACATAAGTGTTCCAAAAAACTAGAAAAGAGTTTATGCTTATATGCCTCAGATTGTTTGAATAGCAGCTTTGTCCACGTTTCTTAGTTTTATAGGAATCCTGGCCGTATTCATGCGCGCTCTTTCGTTAATGCAACCAGTCGCCATCTTTATCATCGCCATTCATTAAGTTATTTTGCAATCTATTTCAGAATTTGAATGTCTTGGGTTCTATATATTTAGCAATCTCTTTATAATCGCTATTCATCTTTATCATCTGCTTAATTTGCCAATAATATGCAAATGAAACTCCAGATCTCCTTTATTGTCAAAGAAGAAAGAAGAACGTACCCAATAAAAACTTGATCAATTCCGGGATCGATTGGATCAGCAGCACAATGTATTCTTGGTTTTCTCAACTCTGTTAGCTAGTCCTGCGTTAGCTTTACGGCATCTCTCGGCGACACCTCCAAACGTACGTTATGCGTTTCTTTTTCTTGTTTTAGGGTTTTCTTTTTAATTCTTTTTTTGATAAAATTTTGTTTTCAAATCTGAAAATAATTTTTAATTGAAAGAAAATAAAAAAAATTTAATTGAAAACATAAATTATTAATTAAAATCCTTTTAATTAATTTAAACATTAATGAGGTTCCACATCACTTCTAATCAGAACCCTTTCGGTTGACACCAAATCGAAAGGCCAAAAAAGAGTATAAATTTATATGTAAATATAAGTGTCCTTTGATTCTAACCCTATATATATAATTTGAAGAGATAAGTTAATTTTTATTTCTAGTTTTCTCTTAACCCCGCACAATGAAAATGCATTCATTTCAACCGTCAAAATACTCGAATTTGATGAATAATCTAGTCCAATCCAATTCAATTCTATAGTACCAACCAAACGTGCCCATACTATTTTTCATTATCTTTGGCAAAAAAAAAAACCCATGCCATACTATTTCTCATAATAAACTTTTATACTGTTTTTTTTATTCAACTAGATGATGCTTTGATGGTGCTACAATTTTCAAAGAGCCCAATACTTGCTTCAACTCTAGGGTGAATGTGCTCGCTCCCCCATGATTATTGATGACCTAATTTTTCATATGTAATTATGATAATTAAAACTATTAATTTGTAAAAATTCAAAAAATTAGAGTTTACGTAATCATCCATATATCTTAATTAAATTGATGATTTACCATAAGAATGTTAACTGCTCTCAAAATTGCCGATTGTTTTGATACCTTAAAAAGAAAAATTATCAAACAACCTCAAATTTGGTTAATTTTTCAAACAGATAATTTTTACTTGATCTTTTAAGAAAATCAACTGCTTCGATTATCACATTTGCGTGAAAAAAGAATACGTAATCAATCATGAGCCGAGGAACGAACTTACCGATCTTAGAGTAGATGCAAGTATTTTCTTTTCAATAATATGAGTAAAATAGTTTACAAGGAAAAAGCATGGGAACTGTTTTTCACACTTCCTTTATTTTTCATTTGCGCTCTTTTTTTTTAAACAATCATATAATTGAGTAAATCAAAAATAAAAACAAAGTGAACGTATATAAAGAATGTGATGTAGGTATAGGGACATGGTGGATTGGCTAAATTTACAGTACTCACGCAAATCTATAAATGAAGGAGATAGAAAGTTCAAGCTGCATGTGTTCAGATTTTGGATGCAAAGACCTTAGAGACAATGAAAGTTCAATAGTTTCATGATGATATGGAATTCACTATTTCTCCGTCAAGATCGATCATTTGTTACATTGAAAAAAAAATGGGTATCGTCAAGACACGTCTCCAACATTTCTAATTAATATCTCTGTTCATATTTTGATGGAAGGCATTGGTATTAGGTTGTAGCAAAGTGAATGCAGTTTCAAGTAGTCAAAAGAGTGGACATATGGGTGTAACGAACAAGGAGAGTCAAAAGAAAAGAGTAGAATATGATTTGTTGTTATGATAAAGGTCAACTCTAGATATGGAAAAGATGAGAAAAGTAGCTCAAAGAAGATATTGATGATTAATCCCATAGAATTCCTCAAGATCGAGTCAAACATACTTACATACATAATATGGCAGGCATTAAGGGAGGTTTTGGTTTCCTAAAACAAGTCAACATTTTAACGCCTTCCTCCTTTACTCTTTCCATATTTCACTCTTACTTTTCATTAAAACCGGCCATTTGGTGTGTAATTCCTCCTCAATCAAAAATATTATTATGAGTAATAACTGATTCAAAAATTCAATTCCCATAAATATTAAATCTTCATCAAATCCCTCCTCTTACCCCTCTCATCTCTCCCATCATATTCATCTCTCTCTCTCTCTCTCTCTCAAAAATGGTTGGTGTTGGTGATGATGAAGCATGCAACACAAAGCTCCAACTTGGACTTGGTGGGAGTGAATATGATGCTCCAAGGCAAGAGATAATGGAGAAGGATCATAATCCTTTGCTTTGCTTAGACCTAACATTTGCTCTTTGCCCGAAGCCGGAAGACGATCACACGGCGAATGGATCGAGTTTGAGGACGACGAGGGAGGAGGACGATGAAGAAAATGAGAGAAGTTTTTATACCAACAACAAGAATGGTGTAAGAAAGAAATTGAGACTCACAAAGGAGCAATCCACCTTGTTGGAAGATAGCTTCAATCGACATACCACGCTTAATCCGGTACATATATATAATTCTTGAATAAAGACGATATTTCATTTCAAGTGATTGTAATTTTCATTATAATTGTCAATTGAATATGGAAATTAATTGATAAAATTTTGAAGGCTCTCTTAATGGCTTTGTGTTTTGATATATATATTAATTGTAAATAATTGTTGATTTTGTAGGCCCAGAAACAGTCACTTGCTGATCAATTGAAGCTGAAGCCAAGACAGGTCGAAGTTTGGTTTCAAAACCGAAGAGCAAGGTGACCCGATCGACCCGTCTTAATTAATGAAATATTCTCTTATCAAACAGTTATTTCCGTTGTTTCATAACACCTATACATATATCTATGTATATTTTGCAGGACAAAGTTGAAGCAAACAGAAGTAGACTGTGAGTTCTTGAAGAAATGCTGCGAAAGTCTTAGCGACGAGAATCGAAGGTTGAAGAAAGAATTGCAGGAGCTAAAATCGCTACACACGAACGGGGGGTCGCCGTTGTATGCTCCGATTCCGAAGACGACGATGCTCACAATGAGCCCATCTTGTGAGAAAATTGTGAGATCATCAGCTCATTGTCATCATCAAAATAACCAGCAAGCTTCTGCAAAGATGAACACAGACGATGATCTGATGAATGTGGTCCGGAAGAGTAATTAATTAATAATAATAAATTAGTGGGCGGGCGGCTGTGACGGTGAAAATTAAATAGTTGAGAGATAGCGGATGGATAGTAGCTTCATAGCCATAACCATGGCTTTTTTATATGGGTGCAAGAATAAGTAACAAATAGTGTTCTTGATGATGTCGATATGATCGTTAGAGTAGACATGATATATATGAACACAAAAAAAAGTGTTATTGATCATGTCGATCAATCAACAATAGCCAACGTGACTAAATTTTTGATTAACAACGTTAACGTGTTTCCAAATTATTAATACTAATTGAAGGATAATCAACGACTTTATTTCGTCAATTGTTCCACAAAATTACCACGCAAATATTACGGTAGATTGAAAAATAATGAGACTTGGGCCAAAGTACAAGAAACAAATTCATAATTTGGCAATTTTTTTTCCTATTCATTCGTGCAAATCTTTCAATCAATCATTATTCATTATTCTTTTCTGTTGTATAAGATATTCATTTTTAAATATAAACTTTTAACCAATTATATACATCGGTTAAAATTTATCTATGAAAATCGTAAAAATGATAAATTCATCCCAAAAAAAATTGGCACAACACTTCAATTACATAAGAATAAAAAATAAAAATTTGCATCACTCATAAGCCCAAATGATCTTCCCTTACCCAAATGATAAGTTGAGAATTAATTTTGTAATTACTTTGACCTTTAATATCACTTTTACTTTCATTTTTGTTAGAATAATAATAATATATACCACTTTGACATGTTGACCAGGAGAAGAATGAGCAGAATATTCAAACTCAATGATGATAGCGTACTCTATGTAACTTGTTATGATAAATTAAGTGCTGATCAAATATTAAATTTGGAAAAGTAACGGTGGGTTAATTCAAGGGTTATTAATTAAACAAACAGTAGAAACATTAATTAAGTTAATTCAAGTGTAGAAAATCATGAAAGGAACATGCATGGTGATGTAGAAAATATTAATCCTTTTATTGGATTAATTTAATGATGAATTGTTGTACAACTGTACCACAACATAATAATTAAGTACATAACATACATATCAATTAGCTCTTAATCGACTTCTCATAAAAAGAAATAAATTAAATATAAAATAAATAAAAATTTAATCGATTTAATAATATTTCTTTTTCTTTTTTCAAAGTTATAATTAACCCAAAAAATAAAGAAAGAAATAAACAAAAAGACGGCTAAAATCCAAAAAATAAACAAATTAAGTAGCCATGACAATGTACGTAAAGAATATTAGAAACTAAAACAGTGATATTAAGAATAACCCTAGTATCTTCAAGAACATGGCCAATAATTGAAGGACACGTGTGGGCTTTAAAAGTACAAATCGTACATCAAACAGCAAACAAAAACCAAAGGGCACGCGTACACATATGATCTGATCAAACAAACATTTTGATCGTCTCTACAGTTCTCTAGATCTCATCACTTTATGATGACTTACTGTATCAAACCCAAGTTGAAGTCTTCAATGGTAACCGTTTTGGAACAGTAACCCCAACCTCATTTTCCATGTGCAAATTAAGTACCAAAAGCATTTATATTTCTCCCAACCATAAATTAGAAAATTTGATGAATTTTGACAAAAGGGAGCTTAATTTCTATATGTATGTAAATTTTAAGCTCAGAAAATCGTGGCTATTAGTATTATTAGTTTCGTAATATTCTTATTTATTGTGCAGTTGGAGGTTTTAGGTCTCGAGTTTGACATATATAAAGAGTGAGGTCGACACTCTATATATGTATAAAATATCCCACAATATCGCTGTATCAAAAAGTTCAAAAATTATGCTATGCATGTGTACATACAAACGAGAATGTAATCACATTAAATTCGACTTTGCATGGTTGTCCTTGAAAGAGGTGCATTTTAAATGGAAGTTATCTAAGAATTGTAGGCATTTTGAGGCTTAATCTCTATTTAGCTAGTCTTGACCCTCCATTAAGTTAAGTTTGGTAGGTATAATCTCTAATAATTATGAATGCGCGCATGATAATTATTATCTTTTAATGAAATAATTGAAGAAAAAGAATGGTGTAGGGTTTGGTATGTACATTACATGGCAGGCCAACCTCATGCCAACCACATTCAATTCCAATGATATTATACTTAACACGTTTTTTTTTAAAAGAAAAAGTAAATTGACTTTAGTGCTTAGGATTCAGGGTTAAGGGTCTAATAATATTTCTCTCCACACGTTATAATGTAGGAGATCTAAAATTCGACTCTCGTAAATGACAAAGTCGATACCCAATATGTATGTTGTAATCTCCCTCCTTTAATATCATTATATCAAAAATAGCTAACAGCTAGCATCGAATCGTCATCTTCGAGGTCATCATCCCCCTCCTTACATATGAATAATAGTCATCATTATAAATATATACAATATATGAATCCTCCTCGATCAGCATGATGCTTGAGCTTGTTAATAAGATTGGCATCTCTATCGAACTGTTAGTGTTCGACCTAACTTGTTTTACAAGTAATATTATACATATGGTGCCCGTGCCTTGCCAAGAAATTAGGGCAAATCCCTCCATATGCACATAAGCTTTGCAGAGAAATAGTAGAATTGATAGATGGCCAGTCACATTGTTACACCTTTCTTTACCATAATTAACCCAAAATCTGGAAAAGTGATCATTGAAATTTCACAAGAGACTATTGTGTTGCCTTTTCCTGTATGACGTTTATTGAGCATCATACAAGAGTCAAGAGTGTAACTAATATGTGGCTTACTAGAATCTTTTCGGTAGGGATGAAATTCAAAATAAAATGAGCAAGATTCATTGCATTTACAAGTTCTATTAAAAATTTTAAAAGAGCGTAATACGTAGCTCATTAAAATCTTGTCACTTATCGCAACTTATAATTTGACAAGTCTGAATCGAAAGTCGATGCCTCCTCTTCTAAAGATCTACCAATAGATAATTGGAGAATTCTGTTGAAGCCAAAGATGTATCAATAGAAAAAAAAAAAAAAAAAAAAAAGAACGGTACTCAATTCTAGTTTAAATTCATTTGTAGTGGTGATCTAATTAATGCCAAGGACCCCTTTTAAAAATTTGAAAGTTTCTAAGTTTCTTCCTGTAGTCCTCCATCCATTTGCAATAACTCATCCATATTTTCCCAACCATATATGCGCGCTCATAGTATTTTTTTTTTTTTTTTTTTTGGTCATATTTATTGCTTAGTTAATTTTGGGTAAATGGGTGATTGGTAATTTGGTATGGTGGAGAAACTAAGTCCGCCAAATGATCATTTCCAATAACGTGATTGACTCTTCCATTGACAAATTGTAAGTAAAGTTGATGAAATTGGGGCAAAGTGACTTAGAAAATTCTCCTTATGATTATTTATCAAGTTGAACCCATGTTTGATGGTCCAACCATGGAGTTCGGTTTTCTTGGTCTTTAAGCAAAACTGGAAAAGCAAAGGAAGACCGGGAAATAGTTTAAACTCATAAACAATCATTACAAAATTTCTCATTAGGGGCCATCTTTTCTTTGACCCAAAATAAACGGAAAACAAAGTGGAAAGAAAATCATCACAAACTTATCATAGCACAATCTAAAAACTAGATTGTCTAGATAGATACCTTAAAGAATATTCCCGCCAGTCGCGGACGAGCACATAATCATCACTGTTGTCGATCTCACATGCATTAAGGGCCAAGAATCGGTTTTTCCAAACTTCACAAAGGGAACTAAGTGTAAACATCATCCATAAATACCTGGAGGCCCTTCTCTTAGAAGCTAGATTTGTCAATATGAGTTCTATCCATAGGGTATCAACAGATTCTTCGTCGTGTAAAAAGAATGCAGATAATCGTATATAGAACAGTAATATGTTAAAAACTCGGGTAAAAAGACTAGGAAACTTTACTCTTTGATTTGGTCTGCTGAAAAACCAAAGTGGCGTAGATGAGCTCATTCCATGCATCAGGGACCCCCGGAAGACACCAATGGCTACAGTCTTGCTTCCTTGTGGAAACTTTTTTACCAGCAGTTGCATTCTTGCCGTAGATTGATGGATGGCCGTCCTTGCGGAAATTGGTCAATCTTGTCACATTCAATAGTTTCACAGGAACCCGCATTTCTTTGAGTACTTCATCCACTATCTTCATTTTCAAAGGATAGTTATCAAGTATGGATCCACTTAGGACTGGTTCCTTTTCCCCATTGCACGACCCACCTGAATCCCAATCTCCACCTCTGCTTTCAAGAGTTGGTTGTAAATCAAACACTTCCCAATAATAGATGAATAAACAAATTAAATATTACTTCTCTAAAGTACTTAAAAATTTGTCATAATCTTTTTTTTAATCCTAAAATCGGGTTCTATTTCACTTTGTGGATGGAATTTTGACAAAGAATGTTTTCAAACATACAAAAATTAAAGCAAATTACCTGAAATGGGCAGATGAGTATCCACGATAGAAGATCAACTGTTGTGATGGATTAACATTACGATCAATCCAGCTAGCCCATGTCCTCAAAGCCCTTCTATACGCCTCAGATGCATCAAATTTTGGATAAAGATAATCTCCCTCTTTGTAGTAGTTTTTCCTGTAAGAAATAACTGTTATATTTTCTACAGGTGTTCCAGTATAATTCATGTAAGAAAAAATGGCCAAAAGAAGAGATCATACACCACTCAACCATACTAGGTATCAATTAGTTGCAATCTATAAGCTAATTAAGTAATTTCCTTCGTAAGAGATGCAAGGATACTATGTTACTTTCCAGCATTTGAAATTTTATTTATCATCATCAAAAATAGACAGCATCCACGGCCTATGGACCATCTTATATTTTCTACCACTTCACTAAAAGAAAGAAACAAAGAAATAAACACCCCAAAACAAACCGAAGTGGTTATCATGACTGACTGAACCGGAAAAGCATTTTTCAAGCTGCAGAAAAAAAAAATGTAAGACAATACATTATATTAATTTGAGATAAGCTATTGCAGGCGTACCCACGAGCAGTCTTTCCATGAGTCCACCAATGGCCAGTGTTAAAGACAAGAATGTCAGCCCTCTTCCAACGTTTAGCTGTCTTGTCAATTTGATCTATCGAAAGAGTTGGATTTGAATTCCCTTGCGCATTCATGCGGACACCTTCCTTCACCAGAAAATGCGACCTCACAAATTCCACCGTGCAGTCATAGTCCTTTCCAAAATTTTCAGAAAATCTCAATTAGAAAGAGCACATATTGATCCTTGCACACACTCAGAAATTTAGTACGTGCAATGAAAAGTAAGTTACGAGTAACATCAAATATACACGTGAACAAAACCAAATGGGGGCTATGGCGGAGCTGCCTGCTAAATGAACAATCAATGATTAAGAAAGTGACATGTAATCAATAAAGATTCTGAAAGTGCAAAACATACATTTGTGAGTGAACTGGAACTCGGAGCCTATTGAACATTACCTCAAATTTGAAAACAAAATAGCCTCTTCCTTTAGATATTTTATGGCCGTGAACCTCATACATTCTGCTCTTATTATGCAAGCCTTCGCGGAGGAGGCAAAGAATTGACTCGAACTGGTTTCGATTCATAGAATCTCCTACGAGCATCAACCGTTTACCCCGTAGTCTTACCAAGAAGTCTGTTGCATTAAACCTACGAGTGAAAGTGAGTGTAGAAACAAAATGTATTCCAAAAAAATAAGTACACTTTCATGAGCGAAGCAAATAGAACCAGAGTAAAATTGGAGGCCATGATAAACGCTGAAATACTGAAACAAATAGTTACTAGGAGATCATCTTCAATATTATTTCAATGGGAGCATAATACAAATACAATTACATTTCACTACAGCAGCAAGTGGAACTAAAAGTACAGCACTTCAGGACCATGCAAACCATCAAACTCGCTAAAGTTGAACCACTCAGAAGTAAGAAGAGCAGAAGTTCTTTAAACTGATCAGAGGGCCAAATGATGCCTAAAGAGTTCAAAGAGCCTAAAGAGTTCAAAGAACCAAACAGAACAATCCTGATGTCTCTAGACAGTGTTCAAACCTCATGTCACGTAAAGCCAATTAAGAGTCAACATCTATAACAACACATTATGCAACCCCATTTCAGTCCTTAACATATGTACTTCTCCAACATTTTCCACAGCGCATTTGAAATGTAAAATATCAATCTTTTGGGATGTAAAACATACAGTTACCCTTCATAGAAATTCTGAGGTGATTAAATTATTCCTCAGAAGCACAGTTAAATTTCTGGCACATCTTACAAGATACTTTCCAATCTATATGCATTCTTTTTTCCGCTTTTGTTTTAATAATTGAACACAATTCAAGCTGTTTCTTTGCCTTCTTAATGATCAAATTAACATTAGGTTCCTTTATCACAAATGGAGATACTTCAGTAACTCCCAAAAATTGGAAAAAAAAATTTTGTTCTGTTTTATCAAGTGAGTTGACTAACCTAAATCAATTAAGAAAACATTCCTAACACAAAGTTCACTGAATTCTGTTGCTACAATTTCCTAATGACAAACAACTAGCTCTGTATGAAGTAGACAATAGCCCTGTGGCGTAAAGGCATAGACCTCCATGATTTTGCAAGCAGGTGGCTGAAGTCCTGATTCCTATCTGTGTAAGGGTAGAGCTGCATCATACCTGTTATGCAGCAGGCTCTCCATAAGTGAAAATTCAGAAAATTGGTCATTTATTTTTGGTAAAGGTAAATTGGTGATTGGATAAAATTATGTAGTTAGCTAGTCCAACCTAGATGTTAGTTTTCCACTGATAACCTCCCATCGCATCACTTGATTTGATAAAACTATGTAGTTAGCTAGTCCAACCTAGATGTTAGTTTTCCACAGATAACCTCCCATTGCATCACTTCCTTTCACATCCCTTTGCTCGCTCGGTCAAACCACTGGTTGCCACCCATCAGCATCACTTAAATTGGTATTCAGTTCACCATAATCTATGAATTTGCACTTTATGAATTTTGCAGAATGAGATTCCAAAGTTCATATTTTATCAATAGCCATTAACGTTTCCTCTTAATGGAGAAATATCAGGCTGAGCTGTTAAGGGCTCAGGGATAAACTGAATTTATGCAACCTTCTAGGCATGAAGTTGACTTAGGGCTGAGCTGATCTGTTTTTAGCATGAATAACTTGGCCAAACTCTAACTTCGGAAGGAAGAAAGTGTTTAGGTAGGAGAGCACGATTTTCTATGATAGAATAGCAGATTATTTTTTGTAGGAGAGAAGAATTATCTTTTGCTTATTAATTTTTTTTTATCTTTCCTTTATTTCAACATTAATCATAGTGAGAACAAACCACAAGGTTTTTTTTCCTCAGCAGATCTACCAGGTAAGTTTTATAAAACCTTATCAAATTTAATTAGTCAAGGCTTGTGTTCTTTTTATGCAAAATCTGGATTCTGCTACCACATTTGGGAACTCAATGAACTAGGGCAAGGCTTGCTTTATTACTAATTCTTTTCTATTACTGAAAGCTTAAAGGACTACTTTATTGCGCCAACGAGATGCTATCTCCCCTACTATCATTGGGAAGAAGCGTACAAATTCATTGAAAATGGATGAGACCAAGTTTTTTCTTACTCTTGCTAATGACATTTGTGCTACTGGAACTATTTTTTATCATGATTTTAAGAGTCTGGGCTCACACTCAGACTAAAAACTGAGGACTTTTTCCTTTTGTAGGTACTAAAAATATTTCAAACACCATGGTTTGAATTCTTGGGGTTGGGCAAAAGCACTTAAAAAGGTATATTTTCTGTTTCTTGGTGTGCATTTGATTCCTCAAGAGACCACTTATTGAGAATATTTTGTTTGCCCACTATGTGATTGACTCGCTCGGCTTCTCATGGAATTCAAGCTTACTAGATAAATTTAGACCTTTTCTGGAAATTAATTAAACAGATAGAATACAACATCCAGAGATCCAATGCTAGTGATAAGTTGATAACAAAAAACAAGGCCACTGGATGTTGCGTTTTTGCAATTCAAAATGGAGGGTTTAGAATTTAGAAATGCAGAAAATCATCAAAAAAGTTTCTATTTTTGACAAACATCTAGCATTCCTTTTCTCAGCGAAGTTGCTTCATGTTGGAAAGAAGTTTGTATCTGCATCTACTACCCATCAAAGTTTTCTGGACTTCATCCCAGGATCAGGATTTCCTAAGAAAGCAAGACACCTATCATCCTAATAGGGTGGGTCTTAGATTGTCATTGTGACTGAGCTTGGCCTTTAATCAAATTATTCAAATCTCAAGCCTTGGTGGACATTCAAACTAGATAATATGATCTTGGAAGCCACTATTAGACATATTATTACCAAAGCAGACCAGTGGAAGATTATGGTTTCCTAAACCGAATTGTTAGCACAGACTATCTCCTAAAGGCAAGCAACCAAATGGGTGCTAGTTCTCTACATAACCACATTGAATCACAAGGAAACGGACATAAAAAAATAAAAAAAACACATAATTTTAACATTCACAATGCAAAATTAAAAAGAAAATCAATAAAGCAGGACAGAAATACCTTGGAAGATCACAACCCTCAGGCTTCCACCGCCACTTGAGATACTCAGAGTCGCTCCTTCCATTGCTTTGGTAATCAAAAGCCTCATCAATATAAGGGCAAGAACGCGGTTGGTCAAGCGGGTAATGCTCATCTTTCACCCAAGTCCCCACATACAAATCACACAAAATTTCACCCATTTCACCAAATGGGTTCTCAGTTTCATGGCCTAGGCCTTGCTCCGTTTCACGACCTGGGTCTTGCTCCGTTTTACGACCTGGGTCCTGCTCGATTTCACGACCAGGGTCTTGCTCCGTTTCATCATTGGACTCCTTTGGCTCATCAGTTTGTGAACTGGGTGAAACTGAAATGGGTTGGTGGGTTGGTGGGTCCAACGGTTGTGGAGCCGTGGAATGGAGCAAGGGAAAGTTTGAATTAGTGCCTGAAGGAGAAGAAGAAGATGAAGGTGGGTCCACAGCTACTCTTTGTGAAGAAGAGGAGTTGGGAAAGGAGAGGTTGGAAGTGATAAGAGAAGAGGAAGAAGAGGAGATTTGGGGAAAGTGATCTTTGTAGAAAAAGAGAGAAGGCTCAAGAGCTCGTTTGGTGAAGAGGAAAATGGTGGAGAGGAAGAGGAGGATGAACAGGAGAGTGGTGAAGGTGTAACGATTCTTTGGGGTTGAGGGATTGGAAGATGATGATGATGATGATGATGATGATGATGATGATGTTGTTGCCATTTCAGCATTTGGTAAATGTTAGTGAGTGAAGAGTGGAGGATGCATCGGTTTTTCTGTTACGATTTCTGAGGGACGTTAACAGAGCGACGGACTGGGTGAGGCAACTTCCCAATGGGGAAAGAATTTCAAATATTTTTTATTTCTTTTTTTACCTTTGATTCTTTCTCCTGTTTTTTTTTTTTCAAATATTTTTTGTTTCTTTTTTGACCTTTGATTATTTCTCTTATTTTTTTTTTTTGCTTATTACTCAAAATGCTTCTCGAACCGAACAGTTAATCTCAATTTGCTCCCCTAACGCGAAATCGTAACAATGTAATTCCTGAACCCCCCTTCTGTCAAGTTCATTGCACCAAACGTTAGTCTTCGTTACTAACGGTGTTTAGAGTGCTTATGTGGCACCTATATGACAAGGAACTGGCCCACACATGTGGACCCCACTAAAACGATGTGGAAAGGGAAAGGGGTGAATCATTTCATGAAATCGATTTGGGGAAAAATTACAGGGCTGGGCGAATTCTAGGGTTTGTAGAGAAGATTGAAGAGGCGGAAACTTGAATCAATCGGGTAAAGGGTTGTTGGGGGTGTCAATCGGACAACAAGACGAGTTCAATCTGTGAAGAAATCGAGGATGACAATCCCTCGAAAACCCGGTGGAAGTCAACCTCAATATGGTAAGTTTGAGTTTTGAAATTTTGAAATCTGAAATGGTTTTGGAAGTTAATTGTCCTATTTGGTTAAAAGATTCAATGTTTTGGTTGGTGTTTGTGTAAGCCTTTGAAAATTGAACTTTTTAAATTGTGTTGGCACTTAGTTGTGCTTTATAATATGGCGGGTGGTTTAGAAAAGGTCGATAGTTGGTTTATAATATGTGAACTTTTTGAAAGTGGTTGGTAGTAGGTTTATAATATGTGATCGTTGGTTGGAAAGTTATGATTTTGACAGTGTGGGGTTTAGGTTTGGGAATTTTGGATTGGAGTAAAGGGTTTAGGGTTGGGCTGTTTGGAACATAAATTAGGATATAGAGTAGGGTATTTTGGATCAGAGTTGATTGTGTGCACATCAACCTCAATATGGTAAGTTTGATGTTGGTTGTAGGTGTGAGTGTAGATTTAGGCAGAGAGTTGTGGATTTGTAGTGAGTTGTTATGTTGGGTCTGATTTTTGGATTAGGGTTTAGGTCTAGGTTTAGAGTTTAGGGTTTAGGTTTAGGGTTTAGGGTTTAGTTTTAGGGTTTAGGTTTAGGGTTTAGGGTTTAGGGTTTAGGGTTTAGGGTTTAGGTTTAGGTTTAGGGTTTAAGGTTTAGGTTTAGGTTTAGGGTTTAGGGTCTGCTGTTGGATTAGGGTTTGATTTTCTATTGTGTGTTTGGTGTGGATGATTTAAGCTTATTATGCAGTACATTTTTTTGATTGGTGTAGGGGATTGCAATGACATAGTGTCCATCGCACTACATCACAGTGACAAGATAGTACATAAAGTGGGATAGTGGACATATGCAGATGGGGCATTGAAATGGTATGACTCGTGTTGTTGGGACTACAATTCACTTATTGAATTGAATGCACTGGTGAAGAAGGAAGGCTACATTGAGGATAGGGTGGAATTCTACACACAAGAAGCCAAAAGTGGAGTGTTTTTGAAACTATGCACATATCAGCAGCTTTTGGCCCACATTCGAAGGGCTGCAAATAGAGCAAATAAGACACTGCATGTGTACACTTCCCATGATGTGGACCAAGTGGCAGATGAAGATCTGGTGCATACTATAGAGGTTGGTCCAAGCACATATGAAGCAGATGGTCCAAGCACAGATCCAGAGGTTGGTCCAAGCACATATGAAGCAACTGGTCCAAGCACATATCCAGATGCTGGTCCAAACACATTTGAACCAGTTGGTCCAAGCACATATGCAGATGTTGGTCCAAGCACAGATGCAGATGTTGGTCCAAGCACATTTGAACCAGCTGGTCCAAGCACAGATCCAAAGGCTGGTCCAAGCACAGATTCAGAGGTTGGTCCAAGCACAGATCCAGAGGCTGGTCCAAGCACAGATTCAGAGGTTGGTCCAAGCACAGATCCAGAGGCTGGTCCAAGCACAGATTCAAAGGTTGGTCCAAGCACAAGTCCAGTTGAAGATGTAGAATATGTGCCTGAATATGAAAGTAATGAAGAAGACAGTAGCGAAGTTGATGATAGTGAAGACGAATTGTATGAAGTTTGAGTGGAAGAAGAAAGTAGTGAAGAAGTGGATGAAGAATTTGAATTGGAAGAATAAATGGAAGAACTAGATTTGCAAGCTAGTGGTGGCCAATGTAGTCAGAGACCTGGTAAACAAAAGGTGAATGAGGATGATAAAGAGAAGGGCAACCCCGAGAGTGTGATGATAGTGGCAAATCTCAGGAACTTGAGGACTTTGAAGATGATGGTTATGGTGAAGGGGATGCTAATGCAATCTGTCTAAGTGATAATGATGACAGCTTCAAGACAAATGATGAAGAGGTAGTTCCTCCTCCTCCACAGACTGAGGAAGATTTTGAAGAAAGAGAGGTTCCTTTGTCACCAAGGGTTGCTACTGTTAGTGTAGACTCGGATGAGGAAGTGAGCAATAGGAGTAGGAAGAATAAACCTCTTCCAAAGACAAGAGACTTTATTCCTGAGATGGAGATGAAGGATCCTCATTTGAGATAGGGCAGAAGTTTGAATCAGCTGCCATATTTAGAGAAGTTGTGAGGATCTACTCAGTGAACTATGGAAGACAGCTAACTTTTAAAAAGAATCAGCCTAATCGAATTAGGGTGGTTTGTGGGAGTGGCTGTGAGTTTATGCTTTATGCTTCAAAAATAGAAGGCATCATGACTATGCAAATTAAAGAGTTTAAGAGTGAGCACAACTGCGGTGTAGGAACTAAGAACAGACATGCCAATGTTAAGTGGCTGTCATGGAAGTATAGGAGGCAGTTGGCAAGCAACAAATGGGATTGGGTGGAATTCCAAGACTTGGTTAATGCAAAAACTGGTTTAAGACCCTCAAGGGCAGCATGTTTTAGGGCAAGGGCAAGTGTATTGGATGTGGTGGAAGGGACCTACAAGAGACAATATGAGGTGTTGGGGGAATACTGTTTGCAAGTGCTGAAGACTAATCCTGGTTCCACACTTATAATCAAGTCTGAGTTGGAAGCTGATGATTGCCCTCGGTTTGAGAGAGTGTATTTCTGTTTGGAAGCTTGCAAACAAGGTTGGATGAAAGGCTGCATACCCTTCATTGGGTTTGATGCATGCCGTATTAAGGGCATTCACCCTGGGCAATTGTTGGCAGCTGTAGGAGTGGATCCCAACAATGGGATGTTTCACATTGCATATGCTATGTGTGAATATGAAAACTTCAGTTATTTGAGGTGGTTTATGGAGTTGTTGAAGGAGGACTTGCAAATTCAAAACTCACACGCAGTTGTGATAATGACTGATAAACAAAAAGGGCTGCTATATGCAGTGAGCCAAATATTCGCTTATGCAAAACACAGGCATTGCTTGAGGCATCTATACGGAAACCTCAATGCGACGCATAAAGGATTGGCTGTCAAACTGTAAATGGAGAAGATTGCTAGGGCAACTACAATACCTTGGTACAATGAAGAAATGAAGAAAATGCAAGTTCTCAATCAGTCTGCTCACAATTGGCTAAAAGAAAGGGATGCAAGACAGTGGTGTAGAAGTCATTTCAGGACTGACTATAAGTGTGACATCTTGCTGAATAATCTATCGGAGGCCTTCAACAAAGCCATTCTCCCATTTAGGCCTAAGCCTATTATATCTATGGTGGACAAAGTCAGGCAATACCTAAGTGCATTCATGACTAAGAGAAGAGATGGAGGTAGTACTTGGGGGGACCATCTGGTTGGTAAAAGAATCCAGGGGCTTCTTGAGGTCAATAAGAAGGCAGGCATAGCTTGATTCCTAGTCATTGTGGTGGGAACATCTTTGAGGTCAAGCATTCACATGGAAGAAGATTCTCAGTTGATTTGAATGCTCACACATGCTCATGCATAAGATATCAACTTACTGGGATTCCCTGCCGACATGCTTGCAGTGCCATTAGTCGATTCAATGGCAACCCAAAGAAGTATGTGCATGATTGCTACTTCCATGCTGCCTATACTAGGACATATGAAGGGATTATCAAACCAGTTCCTAGTGAAGATCAGTGGGAGAAGGTTGGTGCAGCAACCCTAAAGCCACCAAAGTATCGTAAGCAGCCAGAGAGGCCAAGGATGAAAAGAAAGAGAAGTTAGAACGCGCCTCCTCCTCCTCCTCCAGATCCTACCAAGCTCCTTCAATACCACTCTACCCTTAAGTGTGGTAATTGTGGTGCTGATGGCCACAGACGAAATGCATGCACACAACCCCTTGACCCTACCGTTGAAGTTAAGTTCAAACGTAAGCAAGAAAGGAGGAAACAACGTGCTGTGGGACAAGCTACCTGTAAGTATACTATCGTAATTCAAGTTCATTTGAATGCTTACACATGCACATGCATAACCTATTATTATAGCTGAAACTAGAATTATAGTATCACTTAACATCCATGGAATTATGCCTACATATCACTTAATACCCTGATTCTGTCATATCGTATCACTTAATACCTAGAACATATATTAGTAGTCTCAGGTTACACCAATATTACGAATGTGTTTCTTGGCAGTCTGAGGTACAGTGTGATTGAAGTGAGTCTGATCTATATTGTATTGTCATTGAATTGAATTGTGATTGAAGTGAGTTGTGATTGAAGTGAGTTGTCTTTATCATTGAACTCAATTATGGCTAGGTATTTAGACACCAACATCATCAATCAATTTGCAGTTAAAAGGGAGATTCATATATGGAGGGTGGAAATTTCCAGCCGAGAAGATGCATTTGTGGGAAGATGGGGAGAATGAAAACGTCATGGACGGATGAAAATCCAGGCCGGAAGTTTGTTGTCTGTCTAGATGCTAAGGTAAGTGATAATGGAATTTTATATTTGGTTTCATTATGGGTTTTGTTAGGATAATGAAAAGGAAGCAGTTTTTTGATTAATAGTGAAAGGGTTTTTGGTTTCTGGGTTATGATATTAATAGGAATTGGTGTTTTTTTATTAGGTTTCTAGCTAGGTGTTTTTTCATTTTTATTTTTCGTTTAAGCAGTAATCCCACCAAAAAGTTGCGAATTGGACCTGTATAAAGACAACTTTTCGATGGGATTACTGCTAAATTTTTCGAAATTTCCTCCCCTAGGGTTGCGATTTCCCCTGGATTGGGGCTGATTTTGCCGCCCAAATGTCATCCCAACTCCATCCTCATGTCGTCCCATTGAATTCTTGCCACGTCCTTGCCACATAGGTGCCACATAAGCACTCTAAACACCGTTAGTAACGAAGACTAACGTTTGGTGCAACGGACTTGACAGAAGGGGAGTTCAGGGATTACATTGTTACGATTTCGCGTTGGGGGAGCAAATTGAGATTAACTGTCCGGTTCGGGGAGCATTTTGAGTAATAAGCTTTTTTTTTCAATGTATAGTAGTAAGGTCTTCTATAATCGTTCAAGGGAGTTTTATTAGGCAATCTGAGTTTGAATTTTATAAGGCTAATTTTTTTTTTTTAGAGTGATAACTGAGTATTAATCGTGGGATCCAACGTATTTTCATGAGTCATTACATTCTTATTTAGTTGAAATTCCTAAGTACTTTGAAGTTATCTAATCATAGCCTAAATTAACTAATTAACTAACACTACAAGAAATTAGAAGTTGCCCGGCGAAAACAGTTCGTCGAGCCACGTAAGAAATCCTTCGAGTAACATACACAACGGCGAATCTCTGTCGGGCAATAGTCGTAGGGCTACCTCTGTCGGGCTTTGAGTTTACTCGACGAGCACAGTGACCTCGTCGAGCAATTAAATAATGCCCGGCGGTAAAGTTCGTCGCTGGCAGCTTCGTCGAGCAACATAAAGTCAACATCATAAGACCGTCGGGTAAAGTCTTCGTTATCCATCGGGTAATCTATTAAATATACGTCGGGGGAGATTTGTCGACCGTCGGGTAAGGTCATATATACCCATCGGGTAACGTTAAGAAACACCGTCGGGTAAGGTTAAATATAGTCGTCGGGCTCTGTTATATACACGCGTCGGGTAACATGATACACAACCGTCGGGTAACGTTTTACACATCCGTCGGGTAACATGTCACTCAATCGTCGGGTATAGTGTGAATATTTGTCGGATAACATTTAACTCATTCGTCGGTAATAGTTTTATAAGTCGTCGGGTAACATGTCCCCCATTCGTCGCGTGTATTTTTACAATTCGTCGGGTAACATGTACATAATTCGTGGGGCAACCTCCTCTTTATATTGAATATAAAATATTAAATTAAATAATAAACAATAAAAAAATTAATTAAAAATAAATATAAAGAATAAAAATTAAATTAAATTAATATTAAAAATAATAATGTAATTTTTGGACATCATTAAGAGTATAAAAATACTTTATATATACTCTAAGAATTAGTAGAGTTGTCAAAATAGCCGGGATCCTAAGGGGGCGGTTGGTTGGCCGGTGAGAAAATATCATCCAATCCACGATCACCCAAACGTTGAAGGATGTTGTCAAGGGTGCTCTTGATATGTTGGTTTTGGGCTTGAATCTCCGCGTATTAGGCTTTGATCATAGCATTTTCGGCCTCGAGATTTCTCATACGATCCGACGTCTCCTGGGAGCCTACCCGAGATGAAGACGACGATTGAGTCGAGACATCCCGCACAATCCCGTCGCCCGCTCCCAAAACGACCCTCCCTGGGCGCCTCCCTAGTCGTCGCTCCAGAATAGCGATCAACATGTCGACATTAGGGAGCTGTTGATGCAAAGGCACATCTGGATGCTGTTGGGTGAGCTCAGCTTGTGTCTGTTGGACGTCTTGCACCATCGCATCCTACAAATTCGAATAAATATTAATTAGAAAAATAATTATGAAATTAAAAAAAATGTTTAATTAGAAGGAAATAAACTTACGTGAATTCGATCAGCCTCTTCATCCCCCCGTCCAGCATACACCTGCCCCCATGCATCCACCTCTGGGAACATCGACCCGGCGATGCGCCGATCCTCCTACCGGGCCGATAAGGATCGCGACCCCCCGTGGTGGTTGAATTTTTTTGCCCCCTGGTTCGATTTGTGGCAATCGATTTCCGCTGTTCATTCGGGATTTCCAAAAATTAGATTTGAAAATCGAAAATAACATAAAAATTAAATAATTTAATTAATTAGATAGATAATACGTACCAGATAAGTAGGTGACATGAAATGGTCGCACAACCACAACCACCCTGGCAGTTTCGGCCCGTCTAACTCCTCTGGAGGATTTGCCCGAGCTTCCTCCAGAGAAGGCCAAGTCAAGAAGTACTTGTGGAGCTCGTACTTCCAGTCGGCTTACCGTAACTGCTAGTGTTGGGACAGGTACCTACTGAGCTCGACGTTCTACAAGTCGAACTCAAAATTGATCTGCAATCAAATATTAAAGTTAAAAAAATAATTAAAAAATATGAAATTAATGTTAAAAATGGGAAAAAAACATACCGATAACTCTCCCCAACAACGCGAGATCTCCTCTGCGGTTTGGGTTCGGAAAGTCTCCCCCGTCATTAGTGACTTGGTGCGAAGAATCGCACCAATGTCATGAACTAGGAGGCTGTGAATTTTGACCGGCGCGGACCGGAGGCGTGGCACGTATACCACCAGTATCTTTGCATTTGTCGTCCTATAAATACGCTGGGATGTCAAACCTCGGTTGATCCCGCGCACATTCACTGACCTACCTGCAAATTCGATGAACATTGATAAATAAAATGAGTAGCAAATAAAAACGATTGGTTAAATAAACAAAATAATAAACTTACCCTTAGGGAGTGCTCCGATATTAGGCCCCATTTCGTCTCCTTCGACGTCGTCCTGTGAGCGTCGGGGGTCGGTACGGGGTTCCCCTCGTTTCTGGCTATGCTGTCTACGAGCCGATCGAGCACCCGATCGCTAATAGACTGACAGGGGTGCATGAATCGACGCCGTTGTTGAGGCAACTGAGTCAGGGGCTACCTCCTCCGGCTCATGACCATCAACAGGATCCGGGCAAGGGCGAGTCCTAGATGTGATTAAGGTGCGATGCGACATCTACAATAACACATATAAATTAATTAATTTAAAATTAAAGAACATACTTTTAATTAAATAAAAAAGAAAGCAAACATTTTTAATATTAAATATTAAATATTAATTTCAAAAAATAAAAACAAAATAACATTTAAAATTAACCAACATTTTATAAATCCAATAAACATAAATAAATAAAGCATCAATTTTTTTTAGTAATAATTAGTAAATTGGTATCTAAAAACTAAAACCATCAAATTCTAATTTTTTAAAATAAATCCAACACAAACGAAAATTAAACTTAAACAACTAATTAATTAATTCAAGCGTACTAAACTCAAAACTCACATCATTATACCTAAATTCCTAAATCCAAATTTCGGGACCAAAATCAAACTTACATATTAATCCAAACATATACTAATAATATCCAAATCCAAAAATTCACAAATTAAAAATTTATAAAACACATAATTCCAAAATCCACTTATACTACACCATATCAAAATTTCCCATAATTTTTTTTAAAATTCAAATACCCAAAATTCATACATTTCACATAAATACCATATAAAAAATCATACCATTATATCAATTTCAACATTATACCAAACATCAAAATTTCAACAAATCTTCAACTATTATATATACCTTAACAAATATATATATCCAAACATAAATATATACATAATCATTAACAATAACAATATCCAATTTCATAAATTCATTTTTCAAATCAAAATTAACAATAAACCAATATATCCAATATAAACCAATATAAACAAATAAACAATAAACCAATATATCCAAATTAACAATAAACAATAAACCAATATATCCAAATTAACAATAAACAATATATCAAAATTAACATTAACATTAACAAGGAGAGCGGCGGCGACGGCAAACCTCGGTGAGGGGACCGGCGGTGACGGCAAACCTCCGTGGACAAAAATAGTGTCCTTGACTGTTTGGGAGAGCGGAGCCGATAGGAAATGCAAGTGGAAGATGCAAGGCGTCCTTGACTGCTTGAGGGAGAGGTAGATGCAAGTGGCGCTTCAAGCAAAACTTAAGAAAAACCAAAGCAGAAAGAAATCCAGAAAATGAAGAAGAAGGAAGAAGAAGAAGCCTCGGTCTGATTATGTATCTGATTGGTATTGCCCGACGGATACGTCCGTCGGTTAACACTTTAATGACCCGTCGGGCATAAGAAAAAGGTCTCATGCGTCGGGCAACGTTTAACCACCCGTCGGGTAACAATTAAATAAACGCGTCGGGTAACGTTTAACACCCCGTCGGGCAATATCATCATCGAAATACGGAATATTAGGCCTGCCGTCCATCGGGTAACAACAATTCCACCCGTCGGGTAAGGATGATTGTCGAATATCCCTCGGGTTATACCTTTATACTCCCTCGGGCAACAAAACGCGGGACTCTTGAGAATCCGCGAAAATTAAGTCGGTCGGACCCGTCGGGCAACTATGACTCATTCGTCGGGGAAAACAAAGCGGCAAATTTGAGATTTCGCGGAAAATTGAAATTTTAAAAAAATTGGACGATATCTTGAGGTTACCCGACGGCAATGTTAATTATTCGTCGGGTAACACCAAGCGGCAAATTTGAGATTTCGCAAAAAATTTGGCGAAAAATTGAAATTTTCAAAAATTGGACGATTAATTGAAGTTACCCGACGGAAATGTTGAAATAGCCGTCGGGCATGACCTTCCTGATGCCATTTTTGGAATTAATCCGAAAACCAAGTCCGGCGAAAATATATGCAACATCATGACCGTTTAAAGTTTGGTTTTATACGCCTAAAACCCAATCTATCATTATTGTGATGTTTTGGGGATTTCAAAACGTCCGATCGGGAAGAAATGTTGTGTAACCGTTGAATCGTCGCACACCGTTACCGAATCCCGGGATTTCCAATTGGGGAAATTTTTCTCGCAGATGATCTATGGGTACCGACCATAAATGTGGACGGTTAGATCGGTCAGTTTCAATTTTTAAGTTTTTGAAAATCGGAAAACAAGCATATCACCCAAGGAGGTTAAACTCTTGAAGGAAACTTCAATAAATTTTTTGAATTTTTGGTTCTATTGATATTCAAACAAATGAAATTGAGCGATCTAACCGTTCACTATGTGGTTTTACGTGGCTAGATGTCGCCCGTAAAAAATCTTGGGGTTTGAAGGATTTCAAGCCTTCCGATCGTGATGAAACATTCTGTAACCGTTGAATCGTCGCGCACCGTTACCTAATCCCGGGATTTCCAATTGGGGAAATTTTTCTCGCAGATGATCTATGGGTACCGACCATAAATGTGGACGGTTAGATCGGTCAGTTTAAATTTTTAAGTTTTTGAAAATCGGAAAACAAGCATATCGCCCAAGGAGTTTAAACTCTTGAAGGAAAACTTCAATAAATTTTTTGAATTTTTGGTTCTATTGATATTCAAACGAATGAAATTGAGCAATCTAACCGTTCACTATGTGGTTTTACGTGACTAGATGTCGCCCGTAAAAAATCTTGAGGTTTTGAGGATTTCAAGCCTTCCGATCGTGATGAAACGTTCTGTAACCGTTGAATCGTCGCGCACCGTTACCTAATCCCAGGATTTCCAATTGGGGAAATTTTTCTCACAGATGATCTTTGGGTACTGACCATAAATGTGGACGGTTAGATCGGTCAGTTTCAATTTTTAAGTTTTTGAAAATCGGAAGTAAAAAAAAAATGTAAAGTTTTTAATATGGTAAATAGATGTGTAATAAAAATTGTAAATTTAATCAAATACATTTGATCCGACGGATATTCATATCTCCGTCGGGTATATATACGGAGTTGGTCGTCGGGTAACCAATACATTATCCGTCGGGTAACAGTTACAATAAAATTGTAAATTTAATACTCTAAATCCAACCCGACGAATGTGAAAATATCTCCGTCGGGTATTTATACGGAGCTTGCCGTCGGGTAACCCGTACATTATCCGTCGGGTAACAGATTTAAAATTTAATCAACTAAATCCGACCCGACGAACCTTCTTATATATCCGTCGGGTAACCTTACTTAGTCTGTCGTCGGGTAAACCAGACATATTCCGTCGGGTAACATGTCTAATAAAACTGTAAATTTAATTAACTAAATCAGACCCGACGACGATTCATACGAAACCGTCGGGTTATGTTAAGGATTCTATCGTCGGGTAACATCTGTTGTACTAAATTGTTGTATCTTATTAGGTTAATATGAAAGTTTGGTTCAATTTTTTTGACATTGCATTAAAGAGTAAAAATTGACTTTTCATCAAAATATTGTACTAAATCTGCCACCTTCATTTAGTTTGAAGTTGCGTATTTTGTGGAGGGCATGTATGGTTTCCTCACTTTAAGAAAGTAAAAAAACTATTTTTTTCAATGAAATCATACAACATACAGAAAAATAAAATTTATTGATTTGAAGATGGATATTTCATATATGAATGAAATTTTGAAATTACAACGCTTCATTCGGATTCGCTTTCCCCCTCCCAATCACGCTCGTCATCCGACATGTGTACAGTACTTGATTCCTCCGAATCACTTTCAATTTGTTCTAATTCCCCCAGATCAATAAAAATGTCATCAATCGCAATTGGTGTTATGATGTCATTAGTCCGAACTCCATCCACGTTTTGGGTGGATGCCGATGAATCTACCTGATAAATGATTTGGTCATCGTTTATTTCCCCATCTTCTTCATGGTATCAATCATCCAAGTCCCAAATGTTTCTATGATTCACCATCTCGGCTACTCTCCATCCACCACCAGCTTTTGGATCATCCACATAGAATACTTGTTTCACCGTACTAGCGAGGATGTAGGGATCACTCTCAAACCACCGGGTGTTTGTGTTTATAGAAGTATATAACTGATCTTTGATGACACTTCATGGGATACTTGGGTTCGTATTAAACCAATGACACTTGAACAAGATGACTCCCTTGCAATCGGCGTATAACACCTTAACCACAGTTAACAATTTGCCGTAGAAACCCGTCTCAGCATTTTCCCTATCCCCCGGCACAAAGACCCCGCTATTTTGCGTAGACAACTTGTCGTCTCGTTCTGTGCACACGAACTTTACTCCGTTAACGTGACAACCAGCGTACGTTTCTCCTCGAAATGGGCCAATGGCAAGGTGCATTAATTCTTTATTGAAATTTGGCGAGTTGACATCTTTCAGCTGTGTCATCTGGTAAGATACACACAAAAAACAAAATAGGTAAGTTTAAAATAATTTAAGAACTTTGGGAATAAAATATTTGACTTACATGTTGGGAAAACCAACGTGGAAATAGTTGTTTGTCCATTTCTTCCCAATTAGAAGGAAATTGGGCCTTCATCAATGACTCGTGATGCTCGTGGAAGGGCCATACTTCATCACAGTTGTTGAGAATGAACCAATGAGCCACCTCCATATCAGTATTGATGAACGGCTCCGAGATTGGACTAGTGCCGAATGGTCGTGCGGGTTGGGCAAATACGGATAGGGTCTCGGGACGTTGACCACCATCGTCGTTCCGAGACGCCTATTGAAGGCAATTTCAACATTTCGAAGGTACATTGCACAACATGTGAGTGCCTCCTTTGCAATGTACGCCTCGGCTATGGAGCCTTCGGGACGTGTCTTGTTCCGCAAGTACCGCTTATACGTACCTAACATTCTGCAAGGAAATTTACATTAAGACTCACAGATTATACATGATAGTAAGGAAATATTAACAAATAGCAAGGATAAGTTATACCTCTCGATGGGGTACATCCAACGATAATGCACCGGGCCAGCTAGCTTTGCCTCATCCGACAGATGTATTAGTAGGTGCACCATTACATCAAAGAATGCAGGTGGATATATTTGCTCAAGCTGACACATGATGTATACAATATCCTCGTTAATTGCTTTAAGGTCCGCCTTAACCAACGACCTGACACATAATATCTGGAAGAATTGAGACAAATAAACTATCGTCTCAACAACACCAGCCTCCAATAAGGATCGAATACCAATTAGAATGAGTCGTTGTAGCAAAAAATGATAGTCATGGCTCTTCATACCAGAAATGGTCCCACCGTCCGTGCTAACACTCTGGGATATGTTGCCGGCGTAACTGTCGGGAAATTTCACACCCTGCAACCACTTTAGGAATTTTTTCTTATTGTCCAGCGTAAATGTATAACTTGGATAGGCCATGATGTATTTTCCATTGACGACTTTTGGCCACAAATTAGGCCGAATCCCCATTTCTTTCATGCCCATACGAGTTTTTTTTGTGTCCTTTGACTTTCCTTCAATGGGTAAAGTCGTTCCCAGAACACTCTCAGCAACATTCTTCTCGATGTGCATAGGATCGGCGATGTGTCTGATTTTCAATTTCGACCAATATGGCAACCGGAAGAATATGCTTTTTTTCGTCCAATTTTCCTGTTTGACTGGTTTCGATCCTCTTGTCACGAACTCATGTATATTGTTGAGTTTGGATAATATCTCATCACCGCACCTCTCCCTTGGTCGACCTCTTAACTCTGATTTACCATCAAATGAGTTAGATTGCATTTGCCATCGGTGATCCCAGGGCATAAACCTTCTCGCACCCAAGTAGCATACCTTAGATGCGTGCCAAAAGGACGTTGTGTCTGGTCCACATGTCGGGCAAGCAAGATAGCCCTTGGTGCTTCAACCCGATAACATAGCATAAGCAGGAAAATCATTAATTTTCCACATTAAGGCCGCTCGTAGGGTGAACATTTCTCCACTGCACTTGTCGTATGTTCGGACACCATTTTCCCACAAATCCACGAGTTCGTCAATCAATGGCCGCAAATACACATCGATGGAATTACTCGGCGATTTGCGCCCCGGTATCAAAGTACTGAGGATTGTGAATTCTTTCTTCATGCATCTCCAAGGAGGCAAGTTATATGGAACCATAACAACCGGCCAAGTGCTATAGGGCTTTGCAAAACTCCCAAACGGATTAAACCCATCAATAGCGAGCCCTAATCTGACATTTCTTGGCTGCAGCAAACTCGGGATACATATTATCAAATTCCTTCCAAGCCTCTCCATCCGCCGGATGCCTCAGTACATCATCATCAATGCGTTCATCCTTGTGCCACCTCATATCACGGGCTGTGTGAGACGACATGTAGAATCTTTGTAACCTTGGCTTCAGTGGAAAATAACGCAACACCTTGTTAGGAATCTTGTTCTTTTGAAACCTAGGCTCATTGCACACGGGACATTTATCAAGCTGCTCGAATTCACCG
Source organism: Oemleria cerasiformis (assembly GCA_037349345.1). Taxonomy (NCBI): domain Eukaryota; kingdom Viridiplantae; phylum Streptophyta; class Magnoliopsida; order Rosales; family Rosaceae; genus Oemleria; species Oemleria cerasiformis. The sequence continues at coordinate 9,867,897 of JAZGTL010000010.1, forward strand.
TAAAACAAAACACAGTTGTTCTTGCATGCATGGATCTTGATATACCCTAAACCAAGCCCCTTCAACAACTTCTTCAAGCTATAATGATCTTTTGGCAGACAGTTGTCTTCGGGGAGCATTCGGATGATAATGTCCAACATGTGATCAAAATGCTTGTTCATTTGATTATACTCAACTTTCATGTGCATCAACTCCACAACTGCCCCTAGAACCGAAAATGATTTACAACCGGGGTACAATTCGCGCTGAGCTTCTTTCAACAATCTCTCATAATGGAGATCAGAGTCTTCCGGTTGCAACCTTGGTGCATCATCTTCCTTATCATCCGATGCCGGAGGAAAAGCATCGATTAATAACTCAACGACTGGATCATTATCACATCGCCCATCCAAACCACTTTCGTCTCTACTGGTCCCGGGAACCGAAGATGTCGATGCAGAAAATATTTCTTCACCGTGATAGATCCAATTAGTGTAGTTGTGTACGATCCCATTCCATTCCAGATGAGTTTGGATCTCATTCAACGACATCCAAACGCAATTATTACATTTACGGCACGGACACCTGACACGTCTTGTATCACTGCAATGACTACATGCAAAGGCAATGAAGTTGTCGATCCCATCCAAATATTGATCAGAAGATCTATCAAACATTTGCATCCACCCTCTGTCCATTGTGCCTGCTTTCACAACATAGAGTCAATATAAGTAATTCAGCTAACATTGCCCAGTAAATAGAACAAGTTAAAATCAAAATCAACTCTTCTCCTTATGCCTCCGGTTATTTGGCCCTATCCCATTCGAGAGTGCACGTTCTGTGCTGTGTAGTTTGCGACCTACGAGGCTAAGTTCAGATCGAGGGAAATTTCGGCAGCATCTCCCTACAGTTCCCCAAATGCACGACGTAGATATTATAAACAAATATCTAGTATGCATTCGAAGAACATTGAGGGGATACAAACCGAATTTCCCACAATCGAAACCTAACCACGTAGACCGCCAACTACACAACACATAGTTGCGCACCCCCAAACTGTCTGAATATATGGACAATTCAAGAGTCAGTCAATCAATCGGATTTACTGACTCTCAAACGGGTCTAAGGTTTTTCATTGAATTTCATTATACGAAGTTAATCAACTCGATTAACTTCGCATAAACGGTTATGAAATATGAATGTATTTCACTCCGTCGGAACTAAATAAAGCGTTTTAAAAAAAATATCACTACAAATTCAAAAATACAAACATATATAAATTATGCATAAAACACAGTTTTAAATTTTATAATTTCTGTACATATTTTCTATTTCCCTATTTTCCTAACATATTTTCTAATTTCCAAACATAATATCGAATTTTAATAATTTCATTACATATTTTTTTCCCTATTTTCCTAAAATGTTTTCTAATTTTCTAATTTCCTAACATATTTTCTATTTCCTTATTTTCCTAACATATTTTATATTTCCCTAATTTCCTAACATTTTTCTTAATTTCCAAATATATTTTCTAATTTCAATCATTTCATTACATATTTTTAATTTTCCTATTTTACAACAAAATTTCCTAATTTCCTAACATATTTTATTTTTTCCTAATTTCATAACATATTTTCTATTTTCCTAATTTCATAACATATTTTCTATTTTCATATTTTCCTAACAAATTTTCTAATTTCTAATTTCCAAAAATTCTAAAAAATTTCTACACATTTTCCACAATAAATACAAAATTTCCTAACATAATTAAATCCAACATTCTTAACAAAATTAATTTGAGAGTTAAACACACATACCATTTCACAAGTATTCCTTCAAATTAACTACAAAATTTCTACAACACAACACATAATTAATTCCTATTCAAAAATAAAAATTTCAAAAAAATAAAATTTTCATACCTTAATAGTTGATATTTGATGATTGATAGAGAAAAAGGATTTGTTGGTAATGAAAATGGTGATGAGATGATAATAATAGGTATATAAAGAGAGTGAATGAGTGAGAGGGAGAGATAGAGAGCAGAGAGAAGGATGAGCAGCAGAGAGGAGGAAGAAGAAGAAATAAGAAAAAAAACAGACTCTGGTATTTAGAGTGTTTAGACAGTTGCCCGACGAACAGTATTCGCAGGGTAATATTAAATGATTCGTCGGGCCATAAAGAGTCAACGTCTAATATTACCCGACGGCGATTGGTCGTCGTTGTTTACCATGTTACCCGACGGGTAGTCCACATCGTCGGGTAACAATGTCCAATTTTGCGCGCCAACGGTTTTTTCTTCCCGCCAACTTGTTACCCGGCGACTGTAAATGTCTGTCGGGCAATATGACCTTACCCCGCGAGATACTGTCCGTCGGGCGAAATTTAGTCGGGCTACTGCAATTTTCTTGTAGTGTAATTTAGTTGAAATTCCTAAGTACTTTGTCATTATTAACTAATTTAATTGAAATTCCTAAGTACTTTGAAGTTATCTAATCATAGCCTAAATTAAAAAACTTACCTTCTAATCCTGACTACTATTTTGAAAGGATTAGATTACATAAATCTTATTTATGGCTAATCCCCTCTAACCATGTCATGCCTCAGCCCTTGAATTAGGTAAAAAAGTGTCCTTCCCTCGGCTCGTGAATTAAGAGTAAAATGAAGATAAAATAAATAGATTGCTACATATATCGGGGTCCAAAAATAAATTTCTCTTACATAATAATATAATTGTCGTAATTCCTACAAGGAAAAATAAAATAATATAACTCTTATTTTCTCATCTAAGCTAGTCTGCCTTAGCTCCTATACTCTTACCATCTTAGTGGAAGATAAAACTGATGGAAGAAGTGAGAGAAATTACAACTCAGTAGAGACAAACGTCATGTAATTAATTCGATCAGTAATAAATATATCAAATCAATGATGCAGTGATGATGATGATGATAATCAAGGTATTACTTCATTCTATACTTGTTAAATCATCCATTAGAGTAAGCAGCTAGACCTACGTACGTGCATGATATATACATATACCTCTGCAGGTCTTTAGATTCCCTTGTGAGAATGTGAAGGTACAAAAATCCCACATTGAAAAACCTTGTAAGGGCTTATAAGGAGTTGGGCATCTCCCCCCATTGCCAATTGGTTTTGGGGTGGAACCTCAACTTTCTTCATCCCAGCCCACTGCTTCAAACCATTCTTAAAACTTCACATTTTTCTTGACTATCCCTACCGCAGTATACATACTTAATTTGAATTCAAGCACACAAAAAGGTATTTCCACTACACAACTCGCATCTCAAAACGGACCCTTAATTTAGACACAAAATTAATAAGATACGTACGTATAACTTATTTAAACATGCATGCCACGTTGTATATATATCATAATATAACAACTGATCATATATATATATATATACTTTCCAAAAACACAATTAGTTGGTGGAATATATATATATATATATGCAAGGATGCCAAAGTTAAAATAGAGCTCCACCGTAAACCGAGCACCTTAATCTCCACCGTTAATGTATATATGCATATAATTATTAAACTTGGTGGAATGCAATATATTAAGGATGCCAAGTGCATGTGGTGAAATTAATGTGTCAATTGTTATGTGGTAGAAATTAGTGCTAAGCGGACATGCATGTGATGTGAATATCCAAAGGTGTCCGTCTAACAGAATTAGGGTGTTTTCGAGCTTTGTTTAGTTTGATATTATTATGTTGATTTCAACCATTTGAATATTTTGGTGCATTAATTATGAGTTCAATTTTTCATTTTCTGTATTTTGTAAAATGCCCCCTCACAATTTAAGTCCGGGTTCCGCCACTGTTTCTATCAACCAAAATATCTTGAATTTCATAAATTTGTCAATATAATTCAATCTAATATTACCTATACAGAACAAATCCTAAAATTTTAGTTACGAGAAGTGATTTTAACATTGCATTATTTTTCTCCTTTTACACTCGTTTGTTAATTCTCTCAAATTTTTTTTTTTAGAAGATATGAAATTTGATTGATTAAACAAATATACAAAGCAAAGACAAGCTAAACTGCAATAGCTTGACGACAAACATGGGTAAATACTTAAAGTGATAATGTTCGATATCTATCGAAACGATCTAAAGTGAATAACGCACAAAATAATATGATTTATTTTGATTAAAAAAAATGAAGAAAAAAAATTGATGAGCAGTAAATGAGAGTGCAAAATAGTTGCCTTAATTAATTACTATTACAACGGTCAACTAGCTAGTATATAATGAATCAATGATCTAAAGACTGACCATATATAAGTAACCCTAAATTACAGCTTTAATGAAGTGACAAGTGTCTTGTTCGCATTCCGGCAATGGCCATATAGATCAGATTTACAGTTTACAAGGTTGTCTGATCAGCGTCTCCTCCTCCTCCCTCCCCATTCACCCAAAAGACGACCAAATAGCAACTGAAATACCTGACACATGGATCACAATTAATTCAATCCAAACCCTAATTAGCAAATTGACGTGCTTTACAAGTTTGTGATGATCGAAACAGGTCAAGCAGGGTGGTCAGGGCTCATGCCCATATATCTGCAATACCCCCAACAAAAAATTAATTAATTTGCAGTTTCGTCGTCGTCCTCCTCCTCCTTTTGTGTGAGTGGTCAGCTTTTTGACATATGGGCTTTAATGGAGGACAGACTCCATTGAAGACCGAAGAAGGGTTTCTGCTAAAGCACAAAAGAGCTCTAGGGTGTTGCATGCCTTGGGAGATGGGATAAAGGGTGTACATGTTATTATATGTACATATCATATAGGATGTATAGCTAGCTTTTGCAGGCAAAAGAATGTTGTCTGCTTTTAATTTGGGCCACGAGGCACTTGATTTTTTTTATTTTTTAAATATGGAGCATTTTCAAACAGTTCTGAAATTAATTTTCAAACAGTTCTGAAATTAATTTTCATGGTAGATGAAAAGAATTTCCATGCAAGGGGTAAAACAAAACTTGCAGAGTTTATTAGCAAGGATATATATATTCGACTGCTAATATCTGAGTCTATTACGTACTTACCCTATTGTCATTCTACCAACTTAAAATAAATTCCGATCGATCACATAATTAAACTGGCTTCACAGCTCATGATGAGTAAGAGAGATTCGATCGGTGAATGCATGTCCGAATTTACAATCGAATCCATGAGTCCGCGCACTATATATTATTAGAGCACTTTCAAATATTCAACCAAACAAACCCTAGCCATTATTATAGTTTTTGGGCTTCGGGACTTTGACTCTATCCACCCTAGCTAGCACTTCAAAACCTTCAAACTTATATGTATGTATATATATATATATATATATATATATATATTCTGTTTTGTTCAATTAATATATATTTACAGAAAATAAATAATTAAATAATGTGTCCAAGGAATTGAATTCTTCTGCTAGGGCATTTAATGGGGTTTGGTGAGAGGGTTGTGTTCTGTTCAAATTAAGCCACAGATGTTGATATATCAAACTAGTCTTTAATTTACTGTATATGCTGAGATACCCTTATTACTAAATGCATGTGCTATATATAATTGGCCCTTCTTCTTCCTTCTTTTTCTCTCCAAATCCAAAATACATTATTTCATCACCACCATATCTCTCTTTTCCCCCATTCCTTTTGCCTCTCAATTTATTTTATATGTGTGTTTTTTGTGGGTTTTCATCTTGTGCATTTGTCCTTGTAATTCTCTTCTGGGTTTCTCTCCTATATTTATGGTTCAGAATTTCTACTCTCACAAGTGAATTCTTCAGGAGCTAGCAATAATGAGATTGGCTGAGCTCACTTTTTTGTGCCTCTTGGTTTTGGCTTGTGTTAGATCAAATAATGCAGCTTCAAGGTCAAGCTTCCTCCCCACTGCTTCATCCCTGGATCATCATCAGAATTTTCGAAAGAGTTTGAAGAGCTCAAGGGAACCCACCAGTTTCAGCCAGTATTGCAAGTCCAAGGGACACCAATTTTATGATTTTTTCTTTCACTCTAAGAACACAACCTCAGACAGCAAAAGGGTTGTTCCCACGGGTCCTAATCCCTTGCACAACAGGTAGTCAGAATAAAAATGAAGTGATGAAGATCGAGCTTCTTAATTAGGACTTAATTAGGAAAGTGATTTTCACGCTCCTCATTTCTCTTCGAAGCAATCCTGTCTTCAAAAATTGTGTGAATCAATCGACAGAAAGGGGAGTGTGAAAATCAGTTTTCGGTAGGAATTGGCACATTACTTCCTCTATGTTGATGCTAGCTAAATCTCTCTTCAATTTGTATTAATCTATTTCCTTTTTGTTTTGTCTAATATGCCAGTGATGGATTTTAGTGATGAGCTAGTGAGTTTTGTTCTTCCTAATCTGTCCTTGAATACTCTTTAATTTGGGGATGAATTGAACAGATTGGTTTATTATTTCTCATCCTCATTATTAATTAGATCATTTCAATTTTGAATTTTTATTTTGTTGCTGGATGCATATGGATTTTTCCCTCTCTCAGTTGAGTTTACAGGCACCTTGTGTACGTATGTGTATGTGCAAATGTAGTAAAAGTAAAAGGATAAAAAGATTAAACCAGCATTTATAGGAAACCTTTTTGTAAGTTGATATATGCATGTATGCAGATGGCTCAGAAAGACAGCCCTCAAAAGTAAAAAAACAACTGGAAGAAAGTCTATTATTTCATTCATCTTCTGCTCTCGTCGTTTTATATTTTATTCTCTGTTGCATCCAATATTTTAGAATTTTTAAATATAATTATCAACTATCTGAATTAATATATCAAAAATGGATAATAATAATAAATAAAAGAAGTTTTTTGATCCAATGGCACAGCATTGTACAAACAAAAATTTCCTGAAATGGAAAACTGCATTTATTAAATTGATTATAAATATAAGATATTAAAAAAATAAAGGTTAATAATATATATATATATATATATATATATACTCAAACATGGTACGTGGCATGGCAGCCTGCGTTAAAGTCAAAGCTACTTTTTTCTTCTTGCATAGATCTGTATTTATGTAGCTTCCCTTATTTTGTCTCACTCTTTTGTATTTTTGTTTTACAATTTTAACCAGAAATGTTATCGATCAGAATTCTCTGATGCACGTAATTTAATTACAGGATTTATTTAATTTGCGTGCTTTCCTCCTTCCTCATTGTCTCTGCGAGCTAGGGCTATGTATAATAGTAATAGGTGGTAGGCACGGCAGTGAGAGCGGTGGGGTATGGGGGTTGTGCATGCGGCATGCCGCAGAGGGAAAAGTCAAAATGAATGTTCCTATGGAGGATTAAAAATTCTAATGGAATACTGCTTCATTTTTCGTTAATTAAAATGGTTATAAAATTTAGAATAAACTACATAAAAGTACCTAAAATATAAAGATTATTTCAAATTCGTATTTTAATGATGAAAATTGACATCTAGGTATCCAAATTATCAAAACACAACATTTAGGTACCCACCGTTAGTAATCTGTTAAAAAAATCTATTAAGTGCCTAAGTGGTATTTTGTGAGGCCTTTTTTTATGCTGACATGGACGCCATGTAGACAAAAAAAATTAATAAAATTTGAATATTATTAAAAGTAATTAATAAAATCTTAAAATAAATAAATAAATTATTTATAAATAAATACAAAATCAAACGAGAGAACCCACCCTCCACTCCCGGGGCTCTTCTCGATTCCAAGCCCACTAACTGCGACACCTTCTTCTCCACCTCCTCCGTACTCACAATCCTTTTCTTTGACAGATCAAGAAAATAAAAATATATCCCAGATGAATCCAAAGCTCAAAATCAGAGCTTAATCTTCCAATCCCAATCTCAGAAAGAGGCAATCTTGATGCCCATTGAAATATCTGGCTAGATGCATATGATGTTTAAAGTTAAAAAAACAAAACCAAGAACCTAGAAAATCTGCAATTTCATGAGCCAAAAACCCACCCAAATCGGCAAGCCCTACCATCCAACCTTCACCGGCAAATGTGAACAGAAAAGCGAAGGCGGCTAGGGCTCGGAGGAAGAGTCAGCAAGCGAGCCGAAGTCGCCGCTCGCAAAGTGGAGGCTCGCCGATTACTGCCGTTGTTTTCAAACCCAGGACCCGAAAACTCAAATTTCGGCCCGGAAATGCCGCCACTCGAAATGCTACTTCCGATTAGGTTGAAACCCGGACCCTGATCGACCATTCCCAAACCATCTACACAGTAATTTTGCATAAAACTCTTTTCCCAATTAAAGAGGTACCTTCCTCATATCCAAAACCCTAAAAAATAGAGCTAATCGAAGTTAAATCATTACATGGATACAATGGAGAAGAAGTTATGGTTGGTTTGGTTGATGTCGGTGTCGCCAAAATCGTCCTCGATTTTCTTTCACCGATGACGCCCTCGCCGAACATCTCGAGTGGGCCAACGTCGTCCACATCCATGACCATAGTGGAGCCATGTTCGTCCATCTCGGCGAAGAATTCCATCGCCATCGACCTCATGTTTCCAAATCTTCTGTCTCGCGGAAGCTATTGCTTGGAAGAAGAAGATGCCGCTTCTACTGCTCCTTCAGAGCCATTGTTGGGTGGTGTTGTGGTTGTGTTGGTGATGGGTAAGTGCATCTGAGACTTAACCCTAGAAAAGTGATCGGATTTGTTCACAATCACCAAAGAATGAAGCTTGAACGTCAATCCACTGCTCGACGACTTCGCCATTCTCTTTCTTCGATTTCTGATTTGGGGATTTTGGCCTCTTCGCTTCGCTTTCTCTTTGCTTTGTATTTGTTTTTGTTTTTAATTTTTTTTTTGCTTATCTATTTTAATATTTTATTTATTACTTTTAATAATATTCAAATTTTATTATTATTTTTTTCTACATGGCATCCATGTCAGCATAAAAAAAGGCCCCACAAATGCCACTTAGGTACTTAACATATTTTTTTAACATATTGCTAACGATAGGTACTTCAATGTTGTGTTTTGATAGTTTAGGTATCTAGATGCCAATTTTCATAGTTGGGGTACGAACTTGAAATAACCTCTATAGTTTGGGTACTTTTATGTAATTTATCCTAAATTTTAAGAAAATTATGCTTTTTATTATTTTTTCTTTTCAAAATCAAATGATGTTTTCGATGTTGAAGAATCTCACATCGGAAGAATAGAAAAAGAAAATACAATATATAATGATTGGTTCTACTCCCAACAATACTGAGGCCTTTTGTGATAAAACTTCACACATTTCAGATTGTACATGTGGTACTTGCAAGTTGTGGACAATATCGGTGTTGGAGGGAGTAGGCCGCTAGCCCGACTCTGTAATCTTGACATGGTATTAGAGTGGGTTTGACTGGGCCCAAGATGGGTCTTACTTGGCACGAGTTATCGGTTTTACTACTTACCCTTGCTTCCGCTCTTAATGAACGATGTGGCATTAGCTCCACCTGTGGCCCACTAAGTGGTGGTCCCACGTGAGGGAGTGTTGAAGAATCCCACAACGGAAGAATAGAAAAAGAAAATACAATATATAATGAGTGGTTCTACTCCCAACAATATCGATGCCTTTTGTGATAAAACTCCACACTTAAGGTAAGGAGACCTAGTTACAAGTAATCACACGGAATCCTTCTAAGGTAAGGAGACCAAACTTTTAGGAGAAGGAAACCTAACTATCTAATTACATAAATCATGCATAATTACATAAATCTTGCAACACTCCCCCTCAAGTTGGTGCATAGATATCGCACATACCCAACTTGTCTGAAAACTTCGAAAATAATATTTTCGAAACAGCCTTGGTGAGGATATCATCCAATTGATCTTCTGATCGAATTTCAGGTACTTTCACAAGCTTTTCATCTAACTTCTCCTTAATAAAAAACCTATCCACTTCGACATGTTTCGTTCTGTCATGCTGAACTGGATTTTCTGCAATATCACGTGCAGACTTGTTATCACAATATAGCTTCATAGACTCCTTTGGTGGATAACCCAAGTCTTGTAACAAGAGTTTCAACCACAATATTTCTTAGATCCCAAGCGCCATTATTCTATATTCAGCTTCTACACTACACCGTGCAACAACATTCGGTCATCTAGTGCTCCTGCCAAATCTGCATCAGTGTACGCTTCAACCTTCAAATAATCTTCATTCTTAGTAAATAGAATTCCTTTCCCAGGAGAAGCTTTCAAATAGCTCAGAATATGCATAACAACATTCATATGTTTTTCTCCTGGATTATGCATGAATTGACTCACAACACTTAGAGCATATGCAATGTCTGGCCGTGTGTGAGCCAGGTACATCAACCTTCCCACTAATCTCTGATATCTACCTTTGTCAGTAGGCACTTGATTATGTTCTATTGCTAGTTTCAGTCCTTCTTCTAGAGGCGTACTTGCAGGCTTACAGGCTGACATGCCAGTTTCATACAACAAATCTATGGCATACTTTCTTTGAGAAAGAAATACTCATTTCCCTTACCGTAATACTTAAATCCCAAGAAAGTACTTCAAAGGGCCGAGGTCTTTCATCTAAATTCTCGAGATGAATATTTTTTCAGTGCTTCTCTTTCCTCAAGATCATTCCCTGTGACCACCATATCATCAACATATACAATGAGTGATGTGATGTTACCACATGTTTTCTTCAAAAATAAAGTGTGATCTGAATTGCTCTATTTGTAGCCAAAATTCTTTATATACTTTGTGAATCTTCCAAACCACGCTCTTGGAGACTGCTTCAATCCATACAATGATTTCCTCAATATGCACACCTTACTTTTATTCTTAGAGGCTACTTCACACGTAGGAGGAAGATCCATATAAACTTCTTATGTCAAATCACCACGTAGGAAGGAATTTTTTACATCAAACTGTTGTAAAGGCCAATTCAAGTTCACTGCTAGTGACAACAGCACGCGAACTGTATTGATCTTAGCTACAGGCGCAAATGTCTCCATATAATCAATCCCATATGTTTGGGTGTATCCTTATGCAACCAGTCAAGCCTTAAAATGCTCAATTGTACCATTTGCTTTATATTTTACGGTATAAACCCACCGACATCCAATTGGTTTCTTCCCCGTGGGAAGATCCACAAGCTCCTATGTTTCATTTTTCTATAAAGACTGTATCTCTTCATTCATAGCTACTTTCCACCTTGAATCAGTCAAGGCTTCCTGCACACTGTTAGGAATAAATACAGTAGATAATTGATTCACAAATGACTTATTTGATTTAGACAGACGATGGTTAGAAACATAGTAACTCATGGGGTATTTCACTTTACTAGAGAGGTCAGGTTCATACGTAACCTTGGGAACACCTCTTGTGACACGATGAGGTAGTTGTCTTCTTTGGGGCTCAGGCACATCCTCAACTAACGATTGGTTATGTGTATCAAGTATTGTAGGCACGAGGGACTCATGTGATGTCATTTCTTCCATTACAATAGCATCTGAGGATAAGAGCAGTGTGGATGTTGAGGTGCCATCCAAGGGATCTGGGCGCTGTGTTTGTGACTACTGCAACTGTGACTGGTCACGTGGGTGCTCCAAATGTGACTGGTCATGACTTGTTTCAAGTGTAACCAACCACAACGTCTGATGATTGTCATAGTCCAAACCCTGAACTTCCTTCTGGTACTCCGCCTGAAGTTCAGCAGCATGAGGAAAAAACATATCCTCTTCATGAAACATAACATCAAGTGTAACATACATCCGTTTTGAGGTGGGTGATAACAACAATATCCTTTCTGAGTAGAGGCGTAGCCAAGAAAAGCACACCGTAAGGCACGCGGTGTCAACTTATTTCGCTGATGTTCATGCAGATGAACAAATGTTGTACATCCAAATACATGTGGTGATAGATTGGGTACGAAATGAGCATAAATTGTGGATGTGAGAGCTTGAAAGGGTGTCAGAAACTTGAGAGTACTAGAGGGCACTCGATTAATAAGATAGGTTGCAGATTTTAGGGCTTCTCCCCAGTAAGTTAAAGGCATGTGTGCTTCAATCAACGATGCACAAACAACTTCCAATAGATGGCAATTCTTTCTCTCCACAACCCCATTTTGGTGGGGTGTATAAGGACAAGTGGTTTGATGAACAATTCTATGTGTCGCCAAATAATTTTGTAAATCTGCACTCATATCAGAATGAAGAACTTGAATTTGGGATTTGTATTGAGTATTGACCCTCTTGTGGAACTTTTGAAATAAGGAACTCACTTCTCCTTTTGATTTCATAAGACACACCCAAGTCATCCTGGTACAATCATCAATAAATGTAACAAACCAACGTGATCCACCTAGGGTAGCAATCTTAGATGGACCCCAAACATCAAAATGAATTATCATAAAAGGAGCTGAACTTTTATGCAAACTGTCGGAAAAGAAGCACGATGGCTTTTTGCAAGTTCACAAACATCACAACGGAAACTTCTAACATCAATTCCAGAAAACAAAACAGGAAATAGTCTCTGCAAATAACTAAATGAAGCATGTCCCAAACGCCGATGTCATAACCAGATATCAGACTTCTTTTTCTCCCCTGATGACTAGTCACTGCTAGGGCCTGAGTTAATTTTGATGAACTGTCAGACAGGAGTTGTAAGTAATACAACTTCCCTCGCCTAACACCATAACTAATCGTCGGTCGGGTTCAGATGTCCTTGAAAACACAACGATGAGGCCAAAAAATCACAATACAATGTAGAGCAGTAGTTATTTTGGCAACTGACAGGAGATTATAATCCAAACATGGGACGATTAACACATAATTCAATTGTATGGTATTAGTAAAAGAAATGTTGCCTTCTCCAATAATTGGAGCAGACGCACCATTTCCAGTAGAAATAATGTTTTTGGTGAATGGTTTGAGGAATGAGACATTTCTAGAATCAAAAGTCATATTGGGTGGATGGTTTGAGGAATGAGCCATTTTTAGAATCAAAAGCCATATGTTATGTAGCACCATAATCAATTATCCATGTACTATTAGAAACAGTTGCAGAAGTTTTTAAAGATTTAGCATGATTACCTGCAGTTGCAGCTAATGTAGACACATTTTCGACCCCATCACTCAATCCCCCCAACCCACACACACACACACACACACCATCCTTCTTTGTTTCAACCACGGCAGCAAAAGGTCCCCCCCCCCCCCCCCCCCCCCCCCCCCCACACACACACCATCCTTCTTTGTTTCAACCACGGCAGCAGTAGACCTTTTGTTAGCATTTTTCTTCCTTGGGTCACGACTATAATCCCACCAGTCAGGGTATCCCACAATTTCATAGCACCTATTCACGTCATGACCAGATTGATTGCAATGAGTACAAACGCAGTCTAAGGAGAGACAATAACTATGCTTAGAACCATTGGAAGAGGAGGATGACCAGTCACGATATGAGGATAACTGGTCACGTGATTGGTAGCGGTCCTTGGAATTGTTGTTTCCACCAGTCTGGTGGGAACGATTCTGGTTGGCTTGGAGAATTTCTGTCATTTGAGTAATGGTACTTTTAGGGATTCAGGGGTACGGTGTAGATTAGGGTTTCAAGAGATTCAAGCAATGATACTTTTAGGGATTCAGGGGTACGGTGTAGTTTAGGGTTTCAAGAGATTCAAGCAATGATACTTTTAGGGATTCAGGGGTACGGTGTAGTTTAGGGTTTCAAGAGGTTCAAGCAAGAGGCGGCATTCTTGTTTTTCAAGCAAGAAGAACGGTGCTCCTTTTTGTTTTTAGGGTTTCAAGGGATTCAAGGGTACGGCTCTAACACCAACTTGAAATTCAGAGTATTGGGAATAATTCAGTTATTTTATTCTTCTCACTAAGAGGTTTTATATATTGTTACAACCCTAGTTACAAGTAATCACACATAATCCTTCTAAGGTAAGGAGAGCTAACTTTTAGGAGAATGAACCATAACTATCTAATTACATAAATCGTGCATAATTACATAAATCTTGCAACATTTGAACTTATTTTTACAGAGTCGATATACAATATATATATATATAGTCTCTATTTAATGTCGAATAAAAAAACAAAGCAATTTCTTTCACCAACTAATTAATTTCTTTAGTAATAAGAATATACAAAAGATAAAAGAGTCTAAAGCCTTATTAAATCCTTGCCAATGTTTGGTGGATCTTTTCAGTTGCTATTTGTTAATTTGTTTAAAAAGTTTTAACAGTGTGAAACTTTGTGAATCATAATGAATTTTTGGTGTTGAAATACAATTTTTTGCCAAGGTTTTTATTTTTGTTAACCACGAAATCCTTTGTTAATAACACCACGATTTAATAGTATTTTTAGTTCGTAAGTAAGAAGTTTACGATTCAAACTTTGTCGATGACGATATATCTACGTGGAGTTTGTTACCTAGTGGGATCCCATTGTGTAACTTGGCATGAATCTCTTTTTCACACTATCCTTGTTTTTCTCGAATATCTCACTTAAGTGAGAAGTATAACGTTCAAACTAAATTTATTGATTATGATATATTTATATGGAGTTTGATACCTAGTGATTCCATCTTATTGTATAATTTGGTCTAAACTTACTTCTCCTAATATCGTTGGAAAAAAAACACGAAGGATTTTTTTTTAGCATATATAGCTGCTTGCACTCATTTTTGTCATGTGAAATCTCACCAAAACTAAAACAACAACTTCCTATAGCTAGTTAGCTACTTCCCCACACTACAGTGTGCTCCTATAGCCAACCACAGTAAGAGATTTGCCCTAACTATGAATTTTCCATAAAGTTGCATTTGGCTTGGTCGTCAAGAGAAAAAGGGTCGCCTGGTCAGACTTCTGGTCTTTTTGCTGAATGTCAGAATAATGCTTTCTTTTTTGGCAAAAAAGTCAAACTCCCTCAATTACTAATGTTTGGTGGGAGGAACAACAAAAAAGCTGCTCTTGGTTTCAAATTTATTTCTCAAACCAAGATTACTGTGCATTTACCCTCATTATCTTTACCAAAACAATAAAAAATCAACCCTAGCTAATTATTTATTTGGGTCTATAATGTCAAAAGCCTTCAAGAAAATCATTTGAATTCGAATGCATAGAATCATACGGATATTCACTTTACATATCAGAATTAAAAAGCCATAATGCATAAGAAGCATCTTGATGGCCAAACATGTATCAAATGATTGTTACACATTTTAACCATCGATTATTTTGAAGAATTAAACTAAAATATCTTATGAAGAATTCGATTTTGACTCAAGATGAATGTTGGCGACATGTTTAACACATGCAAATCGAACATGAATAAATATATAGGAACACAACTACAACCATTGTTCTAATAAGCAGCTCCTCAAAAGTGAACATTCAATCCTCACTCCTTAATTAACATGAAAGAAATTTGAAATCTTCAAGGTGCAAGGTAACAAAATATTTACCACCAAGTAGACCTTTTTCTAACGGAAAAAAAAAACAAATTAAATAACATAAATTTAGGACCATTATATAATTTATAGGTACATACATTTGAAATGTTGCAGAAATGCATGAACCCCTCATAGTACCATTTGAACATTGTGAACCTCCATCATTTTTGTTGCTTAGGTAATGAGGGAGACTCACTCTGAAGTGGAGAAGGGAACACCTCCGATATGGAATCCCACGAAAGGTTCTGATCTTCGGTGCGCCTCCGCTCCAAGAAGGCCGGTTTCATCGGCGTTCCAATCATTTCGATTTTACATGTCAACATCGCCACCACCTCCGACATCGGGGGTCTCAGATTTGCATGAGGTTGAAGACATAAGAAGGCCACTTGGATTGCTTGCATCACATCCCTTTCCACATATCCATTTTCTTCCATTTTTAGGTCTATAAGGTCTTTCACCTTCGACGTCTCGTGCAACTTCCATGCCTAAATTCATAAGTCACAAGGTCAGTAACAGAATTAATAAATACATTTTAGTATAGGAAAATGTTAGGAAGATCACGTATTAATACAGACGAGTCATAGTGGATCCTACTGATATTAGTATGTAGTTTACAAATTAATATGATCTCCCTAACTTTATACTTTCAGAATAAGTAGAAAATGCATACATATTCAGGGAGGTATTGCATTTCTGATGGTAAAGTGAGATCGGTGTTTTTTCTTCCACTGATAATTTCGAGCACGAGAACTCCAAAACTATAGATATCCGCCTTTTCGGACAATTCTCCTCTTATAGCGTATTCAGGTGCTGTATAGCCTCTGAACAAGAACACCAGAATTGGACATAATTAAGGAAAATGTAGTCTCAAATTGAGTAATTAATGTTATGTTTGGTGAAGGACTTACAAAGTTCCTGCAAAAGTAGTGCTTAGATAAGCTTGGTCTTCTGGGAAGAATCTAGCAAGCCCGAAATCTCCAATCCTGGGTTGGAATTTTTCATCGAGAAGAATGTTGCTTGCCTTGATATCTCTGTGGATAATTCTTAGGGGAGAATCTTCATGCAGATATTGTAATCCTCGAGCAATGCCCACAATGATCTGGAATCGGGTGCTCCAGTTCAGGAACTGATCACTCTTTCCTGTTTCATATCAACAAGAATTGCAAGTGATAATCAAATTTCAATCATGTACTGTTGCACAATTCTTCCCTAGGGTGCAACTTGGGTTGGGCCAACTCGAACTCGTTTCTATTCAATTCAACTTTCAACTTGATTAGACGAGGTTAAAGTTGAAAAAAAATCCGAACTTAATCTGAGTAAATAAAGTTGAAGTCCTAGCCAATCCAACTTGGATTTTAACAAACTTGACTCAATCCGATTTTAGATCAAGAATTCTTTTACATACGTATATAATTCTAATATTGTTGTGTTGCACTTAATTATGTATTCAATATATCGAAAGGAATATATTCTTTTGCTTTTTCTTTTTTAGGATGGGTTGGGCACCCCCGTATTGACTAACAAAATATGTAACTCTTCAAACGTATGATAATAGATCCTAACACTAACTATGATAATCGTGGAAGAATTCTCTAAACTGGGAATGGTTGATCTTCTAATTAAGGAATTTGGAGATTGTTTACTCTTTTCAGTTTAAAGTTACATTATGAGTTTTGGAGTTGAAGTTGTGGGTTCAAGATTATAGGTTGATCCGAACTCAACTTGAAACTTGTAGAAACCCGAGTGAACCCGAGCCCATACAAATCCGAACTAAACCCAAACCTAGATTGTGAAGATTGGATTATAACTGGTTGACCTTCCAACTCGCTCAACCCGCTCGAGCTGCACCCCTAACTCTTGCAATGTCAATGATGTGATGAATTTTAAGAGTGTGAAGAAGTAATATATACCATATATTATGAGGTCCAGGCTTCTATTTTTCATGTATTCATAGATAAGTAGCCGTTGAGGCCCATCTGAGCAGCACCCAACAAGGCGAACCAAGTTCCGGTGTTGGACACTGGTGATCAACTTTACCTCTGCAAGAAACTCTGATTCTCCTTGTTGGGATTTGTCAAGGGACAATTTCTTTGCAGCAATTAGTCTCCCATCTCCTAATTTCCCCTAACAACAAAGTTAGAAACCGAAATTGGTTAAGTTAGTTTGATTTTCAGATCGAAAAATTAGTAACTGTGATAATCCAACTCGAACTAGATATTTAGAAAATTTTAGACAAAATATTGGATTTAATAAATTTACATTTCCTCATCCAAAATCCAATTTCAAACTTTGAGCTGAAAAAAGAAAGTAAACTTATAAATTGAATAAATTATGTGGTAGCCAAAAACTAGAAACAAAACCAATTTTAACTGGTTTTAAAAAATGAGAAACCGTACAATTCGAATTGGTTTGCGGTTTGGACAAAAACCGGTCTGAACCAACCCGTGTAGAAACTTGTGTTTTGGATGAATTATGATTTATGAATATATATATATATATATGCCTCAAACTTTCTGGTTCAAGAAAAATAAAATGTAGCAAAGGTTGGATCCATAGATTTAGTAATGTACCCGATAGACAGGGCCAAATCCACCTACTCCAAGGAGATTACTCGGATGAAAGTTCTTGGTTGCCTTCTTCAATGTATGAAAATCAAAGTAGCTTACTGTTCGAACATTCCCACTGAACACATCTGTAGATGCTGCATTCATTAAGATGACACAAATTAGAATTGTTCTATCCGAACCAAAATGTTGGTTCGTAATTTTTGAGATTCATCAGAAATAGAACCTGGCTGCTGCCCTCTGGTTCGTGCTACGAATTTCTGAATCCCTCCTGGTTTGATCATTTTCCGAAACACGAATATAAGAAGTAGCAGTATTATGAGCATCACTAGGCCTCCAAGGAAAAAGTACAAAGCTGGAGAATCCGACTTGTCAGAAGTGTTGTTCATTTTCATAGTTTCTGATGGAGCCATTTTCGCATCTACTAAAAAAATTTGAAAAACTGTTTTAGCATACGATGATCTTCATATACGTAATAATAATATAGTTACATATCAGACGCGAGCCTGGATTAGATAGTTGTATTTTACATTGAGGCAAATTGTGTACCTGCTTGAAGTGCTCGGCCGCCGCGAGCCATTGTTTGCTGCTGCTGCTATTGTTGTTGAAGAGTTATTGCTACCTAGCAGAGACTAGCAATAACCAATCTCCATTTCTCTTTCAGTCCTTCTTTCTTTTTTTTTCTTTTTTTTCTTGTTGAGTTGGCAAGAAACGCTTCGGGGGAGAAAGACAGAGAAGGGGGAACAGTGTAATAGAATAGAATTATTACAAGGGGTAGCATAAGAGTAATCGAAGGAATGGAATTTCGGACATTACAATATCTGGTTTTTTGGCCACTTATTTGAATGACATACTCATAAGTTACTATTGACTCGTCATAATATTAGAAGGCCATTTCAATTAAGAGATCGTTTGGTTCTTCACCTCTTCATATGTACCAATTAATTTGAACATAAACGAGTCAAAAACTTATTGGATAAAATAGAGAACATAAATATAAAATTTATTATATTCAGTTTAACTTTGCAACTGCACAAATCGAATAGATAGTAGTATAACAAATAAGCAAGGGTCGAATCCCACAAGGACTTTTCTTAACGTTTAAATCCATTTTATTACTTAGATTAATTAAGTAACTCATAAACTTATTAACAATAAAATAAAAACACAAACGCACACACACATGGGGGTTTTAAACATAAATAAAAAAAAACAAATAAACGAATTAACATAAAGCAAATAATAAAAATAATAGGCTAGGGCACTCAATCCACCACTAACCACAATTACTTTCTAAAAGGATTTTCTTGATTCAATTACTATGCAACTTCTGAATTAGGTACCCATGCCTAGGTCATGACGTTGGTACACTAAACATATATTATTCTCTCTTACTTAGCATGTCCTAAACATAGTATATGCCTAGAGCATCTATCACCTACCAGTTAAGATTATGCATGAAGTACTAAGAGAATTTAATGACACCACACTACCCCTAGAAAAGTGATGCATTCCTAGGTTGTCATGATTTAGATTACGAATAGGTGTCTCTCCACCTACCCGTGATGCTACAAATCACAAGCTGATATGACGGTCAGTCAAACAATTACATCAATAATTATCCGTAAATGAGGTGACCAATCTTATAAACATAAATTAAGTTCATTAAGCTCAGTAATCAAATTTATTCAGCATTCATAATAATATAAATCCAGCGGCCAAAATCATATTAAAGAATAACAATAGTTAGGACTTCATATAGATAATCAAGAAATAATCTCAGAGTTGATTAATTTTGTGTAGAAATTAATCTATGAAACGATCTATTTCTGATTTTTCGATTATAATATATGTAGGGGAAGAAAAAAAATTAATTACAAAATCGGACAATCCTTTTGACTGAAAAATGAATGTTATTGCCGAACATACTAAACTGAGCCCTTAAAGTAGATGGTGGACTAGGACTAGATCCCAGAGGACACATCAAACCCATAATGGGTAGATATCAACCAACAAATAAACTTCGACAAAACTAGAAAAATGAATGCTTATCCATTTCAAATTGCCAATGTAACAAAGACAGCAGTTATAGTAAGGGTCCTTTGGAATAAATTAATTAAGTAATTAGTAATCAATGAATTCGGCTATTATTGATACTTGTGGATACAACCCAAAAACCTTTCCCAAAAGCTGTTAATATTATTTTCTAATACAATGATATTGTAGAAGAGAGACTAGACACATTCACATTTGAGATCATCTACTACACAGCGGGGAGGAATACTACCACTAGAACACAATATTAGTGGCACAAAAGGTGTTACTCTAGTTGAAATTTAAATTTGATTGGCCTAGAGGGTGTTTGTTCTCACCATATATTATGAGGTCCAAGACTCCAAGCTAATACGGTGGCCCCGCCTTGATCTGTTTTTCACGGTCATCAGACCAACTTCCAGCTGGCCGTCTTCCAAACAAGTATTTGGAGACCCATGGTGTGGTCCCGCAACCACCTCACCACACTGAAGCTCATCTTCAATCTTCAATCACCTCTACATTCCTGAACTTCCTCAACTAAGATCAATGGCCCTGCGTTGCTTCCATTGCAGATCATAGAACGAGAATAAGCAGCATTGCATTGCATTTGACACCATCATGCACTTACAATCCATGTGACCTAAGTAAATGTTTCCAGCTCTTCATTAGTGTGCTTCTTTGAAAGCTTGAATCATGTCACCTGAGGAATTTCTTGCTGATGTTTCCTAGAGCAACCAAGTAAATTTAGCAGTCAGCCCGACACAAAATGGCACTGGAAAACTATTTTGAAACAAAACACGACACTGACAATCAAAGTTAATGTAAATTTTAAAATGACTATTGAGTACCCTATATGGACATAGCACCGGTCATACATACACAGCATAATATCTAAGCCTTGAGACGATATCCTTTGACAAACTTCAAATGTTCAAGTGTTCATGCGTGGCGTGTGTGTTTGTATCTTTATAAGAAAGTAAATGCATTTGAAGAATTGATACCTTGTTCTAACTGTCTTTTGTTGTGAATTTCATGACTTCTTGGAAGGCTTATGCCCTTTCCATATAAGACTGGCGTATTCTGGATGGTCGACAAAAGGATTTCTATTGTGTTGATAAATCTTGCATACTCTATCATTTCTCAACTTCTCTTCTCTTGAAGGTGGATCAATCTCATTCCACTTTAGCAATGTAGAAAGCAGTCCCATCTCACTTTTTGCTAATGCACCCAAAAAGTTCAAACCAATGATCTATGCTCAAAGAAACTATCAATTCTTAATTCCAAACTAATAAGAAAAACATAGGCATTTAAGAATGAACTCGAACCATGCTGTCAACAGAGATACAAAGAAAAAGTCACATTTGTTATCAAACAGTGTTCAGTAAGCAGCTTTTTTTTTTCTTCTTCTATATTTTTTTTTAATTTCAAATTGAGAATTCAATAAGTCCAAGAATTTATAATCTCATGTACTACAATTTCCAAAGACTTACAAATTTTCATGAATTAGATCAAAAAAGTAAAGAAAACAGAACATTAAACGCTAAAGAAGTTCATGGATGTTAAGTTCATCGCTTTAATATTTTGCCAAAAGAACTTCAGGTAAAAGGCTATGTGTATTTGAGATAAAGTGAAGATTCTAACAAGTGATTCAAACCAGTTCCGACATGATTAGACAGGAAGGGTGGAAGCTATGATGGGGAAGGGATTGGAGAAGATTTCCTTCGGGATCTTTGCCAATGGTTTCTAATGGAGACTGAAGTCCAATATTGGAGCATAAAGAGAATCACAACTCAAACTATTCAAAGGTATTATATTTTTTCCCCTTTGATGGGATCTCAAATGCAGGGCCTTCTATGTTTAAAACTGTTTTTGGGGGGAGAAGATACCCAAGGAAATCTATTCAAAGCAGTGAAAACCCTACTTACATACTTACAAATTTTTGGAGAATCTGAAAGGTGAAGAATTGGGCCTCCATCCGGTCGGCGAAACCCATAACATACTGCCATGTACATCAGTGCCCTTGCAATATCTCCGCTATGCTGGCATGAGATTAAAAAAATCACATGAGTAATCATATATATAAAACTGACTGCAAAAATGTAAACAGAACTGCAACTTTCTTGTCCAGATGAGGTGATAATAATCAGAAGGCCACTGAAAATAAAAAATAAAGTAAAATTGTAAAGGCACGAGCAGGAATCTTCAAACTTTCTGGGGGATTTTTGGAGGCTTATGGATGTTCTCCAAATAGTAGAAGGACTAAATCAAGTTAAAGTCCAAAAGCCAAAGTAAAAGGCTTAGTCTTAAATGCAAAGGTAGAACCTAGAATCTCCATCAAAGATTCCTTTTAAGCAGGAAGATACTGGATTTTCCAATTTCAGAAAGATCAATATTTGGAGGAACAATTCCCATATCACAAAATTGAAGGATAATAACTGAAATTGAAACAGCAGAGTATATATTTCTTTTTATATGAGGTCACTGTAACAGAATTAAATAAACCTTGGTAGCATGAATAAGCCTGTGGCCATTCATAGTTCTACCCATCGGCAAGTTCTCGTAAGCTATATCGAATAATATTCCCATACTTGCTTAAGCTTCCTGAAAATCAAAACTACATCCAAATTTCCATGTTTTGTGCTTGAAGAAACATTTCGGTCCTGCTGCCAATTCCACTTTGGTGCTTCTAGTTATTACAGATAATGGTACTGTACAAGATTGGCCTATGAGAATTTTAGAAAGGAATATTTTCAAGAAAGGAAATGCAGCTGGAACAGAATTGCTGGTTCAGTGGCAAAATCACTCTGCACATGAGGCTGCATGGGAAGACTATGATATGAATCTATGATAGTTAATTTCCAGAGTTTGATCCTTGAGGGGGGGAGGGTATGTAAGGACTCTAAAGCCACTCTTGCAAAACATTTAATAAAAAATAAATAAACTTGTGGTTTTTACTTTTGGTTCTTCTTTCTCAAAGTTGCTTTTGAGAGCCTTCAGATGAATGCTTCCAGCAGCAGATGTGGCATGGATATTTGTTTGTGCAAAATTATCCAGATCCTTTTGCATTCTGCCTAAACCCATATTATTATTCTCTCTTGCCTAATCTCTTATCGGTCCATAATTTCTAATATTTCTTTATGAAATTATCAGATTTAAATTATATAATACAGGGTAAAATGTCAGCATTAATATAATTAAGTTATGCTAAAACCTGGTAAAAGAAGACCTGTTTAGGTGGTGCCCATCTGTCCTTGTCAGCTTCCGTGTCCAAAGCGGCTTCTTTGTTTGCTGGCTTCAAACATTTAGAGTTAACATTGCATTCTCCATAGTATTTGTTTCCCCTGGATGAATTAACTGCAAGAAACTTCAACTATTTTATGTCAATATATAAGACATCATTTCACAAGCACACAAGCAGTGGACCATCTTACCATTCACATCTGCCGGACGAATGTTGTGTATATCAGTAAAGGATGGACCATCTTTTAACCCATAAGAACGAGGCCATAGGTGCTCCCCTAGAAAACGGAAGCATTAACGTTTAATTCTTTCATAAAAAGGTAAAACAGTCGTATTTGTTACATCATGCAGAGTAAATAAAAAGGTAGGCACAACTATAGTAAAGTAAAAATAACAGGAAAAAAAAGTGAAACCAATAGTCACAATTGAAGAAAACTGACAGTCTCCAACATCAATGCACCTTCCAAGAAACATATAACTCATTTTCTGGTTCCACAAACATTATAGTCACCAGAAATCAGTTACATGTGAACCATAGGCATTGAATCCTCTATTTCTACTCATTAACCTTTTAGAGAACCCCACTTTTCACTTGATTTACCCAGCAATAGAACAAACTATACAATAAAAATTCTTATTTAAACTGTGATCTTTCCAAAACTGGTGCACTATCATTTTTCTTCCCTTCTTATTCTTGTTGTAGAATTTCTTTCTGGACTTATGTTAGTTACTTTTGAGAGTTTAATGGGAAGTTCGAATTCCTGCCCTGCAAGGACAACCAAATATTCTGAGAGTTTATGTCACTATACCCACACACATTCACATTTTAATCAATCAATTGTATGATTTTCTGATAATCAATGAGTCTTTTTTCCTTTCACAAACCAACATCAAAATCACAGGAGCTGTAGAAGATCACATGAATTGACTCACTATTCCATCCTTCGGGCTTTCCAGCTAATGACTTGGGTATAACCCTCAAGGAGTAAATTTCAAGTCTGCATAAAAATGCCAGAAGAAAATTCGTAAGAGTTATAGGGTAAATGTAAACATATGAATAGAAAACTGCATAACCAGTATTCAGCTTTAAGAAGCACATACATTCCTGATGAAGCTTCTGGGCTGTCAACATCCGAAGCATCAAGAATCTTAAGAGCATTCCATACCTATTTCCGTAAACCAATGGGTCAGGATTCTGAAACCAAACACACCAAAACCAGAATGAAAATTCAAGAAACATCTAAGTTGTATTAAAAGTAGCAATACAAAAGCATGAATGGGTAGTAGTAAATGTTAAATACCTCTCTGTAGGATAAAGATTGATGCCTAGCAATGATTGAATTCAGTTTTTTCTGGAGTGATTTACCCTCTAAATGCTCCACACCAGAATAGTAATTCTTAACATCTTCACAAGCATAAGTTAAAGAAGGAGATGGAGATGGATAGTCATAGGCCTCAGCATCAGCAACAAGATTGAGAAAAAGCAAGTAAAATGGGATGATCTGAGATACCCATCTCCATGAAACATCGACGAGTTCTTTGAAATTCCATATGCCCCTAAAACCAATGCAATAATTAGCCATTACCCACTTTCAAATTTTATTCATTTTTCTCAAGTGTCAACAAGTAATGGTAATCGGATTGCAACATTTGCAACCCAGAATTGAAAAATGGGAAAAGGTGAGGTCTTGAAGGTTGCTTACTTTGTCGAAATGCAGGAAGAAGTTGGAGAGACCAAATTGTTGTCTGGGTTTCGACTCTGGCAAGATGGGTTGAATGTGTGTTTCCCTGAAATACAGGGACGCTTGAATTTGAAGTGTTGGCGGCTCCGGAAGAAGGTGGCTATCTGCTTAAAGTCACCACGACTGTCAACGACGGATTTTGTGCAATGGAAATTGACGGAATTTGTGCAATGGAAATTGGTGGCCACAAGGGGAGACTGCATTCTCCGAGTTTGGATATCCAAAGTTCCTGATGCTGAAGACTTGAAATTAAGCCAACTGGCCCATTGTCCTTCTATGCTAGATTTATTTCGTCCAATAAAGAACCAGATAGGATAATTTGATACGAAATTGGCATTTAATATCACTCATATTATTTAACTATCAGATATATTAATACGATTGAGTATCTTTATACGATCCACACCATTAAAATAATACTCTCAAAATTATTCATATTAAATAGTAAAATGACTAGTAATCTTGAAAAGTAATAATAATAATAATAATAATAATAAATAAATGATGATAATAATAAATTAATAATTAATAATAATTAAATAAATAATAATAATATCAATAATTAATTAAAAGAAATAATAATAATAATAATATACATAATTAATATTTCTTATCAATTAGTATAATATAATCCGACTAGTATAATATAATCAGCATTTTAATCCGGTAGAGCATCAAACGGCTCACGAAATAGTCAGTCTATCGGGTGGACAGATTAGTCTATTCGACTGAAATAGTCAATGCAATACAACGTACCAAACGAGGACACCGTATAACAATGATTTCTATTTATGAAGTACTATATTGTTTTTGTTAGCATAATTTCAACCCATAATAAAGGCCACAAATAGTGTTAACAAATAAAAATAATAAATTTATAAAACTCATACATATTACACTAGCTATATTCTCAGTTCAGGCCTTCCAATTCTAATCTGCTGGAAGCTCTGAATTGGAACATTAGTTTGTAGTTTGATTTGGTGGTGACCTTATGGGGCTGCTGCTGTTGTCTGAGGCCTGCGTGTCTGCTTGTGTGTTGTGGTTTTGCTGCTCTCTTGTGAGCTTGCTGTGTAGGGCACTTTGTTGACTTGCTGTTTGCCTTCTTGGCTTTGTGTTCCCTTTGGGTCCTGCTTGCAAGTTAATATATTTTTGTTTAACAAAAATAAAAAAAAAAAATTGTGAAAGAACTTCGAGAAATATGAGCACAAGTTCTGCATGATTAATTGTGCAACATTCAGTTAACATGTGAAAATTAAGAAGGTTTTTTTCTCTTTAAATGGATTAATCAAATATGATATGCATGGAACTTTGTTTTACTTTTCCATATTTGTCCTTCACTTGTGTTGTTGGAAAAATGGTGAAGCCTCCCATTTCCAATTGATATTTACTATAATCAATTTATAAAAGACAGTGGAAGAAATTAAAAATGTCAATTTTAAGAGCCAAAATAATTATAAAACAATGTCACTGGATTGTTCTTACAAACTTCCCGCTTGCGTTACTCATACGAGCCTCTTGCTTGAATTATTCGATTGCTTCTCAACTCGAACATATTTCTACCGTTAGAGAAAAAGTTTTAAGTTTCATAACTTATACCCCAGCTCCGGAGGATTGGGAAATGACAAATGGCTTATTTTTATATTTTTTTCATAACTTTGGTAAGTATCGATGTAACATTAAGTTTTGTTAAAGATTTTTTACTCATAATATTTATTTTAGTCTCAAAATAAACCATAAATTCAATTTTGTATTAAGATGCTCCTTTGAAATTCACTTTTCGTTTCAAGTTGTCTCTTTTCTGTTATATCTATTAACTTACCGTCAAATTGAATGACAAAATAGTCAGATTGGAGTTACGATGAACATGAACCTTCTCTATCCCCATCCCAAATCCCAGACCTCACCAGCTGCAATTTCCCCTTCATTTTCCTCCTGTCTTCGTGCAATTTCCTCCTGTTGGGTGATTTCGGTTTTAGAAAACGCTTGCTATTTCTCTCGCTTCCTTCCTAAGTGAGTAACAATCATTATGACAATTGATACTGCCACCATGGAAGACATCCAAGCGAAGGCAGAGCATCTCCGTCTCCAACTCTCCACCTTACACTTTAACTCTGCAACTCCACCTCCTAACCGACCTTTCAATAATACTACTTTTGGGTACAATTTAAAGGCTCTTTTTTTTTTTCAAATTCTCGATCATCCAAGCTCTTATTCTACTGACAATGGATTCTTGTTTTCTTTTTGATCCACAGAGATGGGCCAGACGGCCAAGAAGTTTTCTACGATGACGACGGCTTTCTTTTCAACATCGGATTCAGCAATGTGATTGTCGTTGATAACCTTCCGATTGTTGAGGCGGAGATGGCCCAGGGGCTCTTCTTGTTTTCTTTTTGATCCACAAAGATGGGCCAGACGACCAATAAGTTTTCTACGGCGACGACGGCTTTCTTTTCAATATCGGATTCGGCAATGTGATTGTCGTTGATAACCTTCCAATTGTTGAGGCGGAGATGGCCCAGGGGCTCGAAATCGAAATCCGACAAGTGTTTAGTGAAGTTGGTGTCATTAAAGAAGATGGGTTTTCTATGCCTCTTAATCCCCAAACCCAGAAAACCCTGGGTCATTGTTTTATCGAGTTCAATTCTCGCCAGGTATCTTTTATTGTCGTGCTCAATTTGCCTTGCTAAGCCGAAATCACCCAACCTGGCATTGAACCCTTCATCCAACATTATGTTGCAGGTCTTTATGTCTCTATGGATCATTTGATTTTCACACTCTTGATGCAAATAGGCTAAAGCAGAGGCAACCCCGAATATAATTTTTCGCTGGTGAAAATTCCATAATCAAAATTGGGGTTGTTGTTTAGGGGTTGGAGTGAGGAAGAAGACAGGGTTTTGCAATTAGGGTTAATGTTAGGAAAGGGAACGAAGACAGGAGGAAAATGAAAGGGTAGTTGCAACGGGTGAGGTCTGGGATTTGGGATGGGAATAGAGGAGATTCATGTTCATCGTAACTCCAATATAACCATTTTACCCTTTAATTTGACGATAAATGAGCAGATATAACAGAAAATTGGTAACTTTAAACAAAAATGAAGTTTCAAAGGACATTTTGGTACAAAATTGAATTTAGTGTCTATTTTAAAATTAAAGTCAATATTTAAGGGCTTCTTGAGTAAAAAATCTTTATTAAATGATACAGAAAATAAATTTGTTAAATAGAAAAACGGAACGAACTGAAATGAAGTCAGAAATTGAAGCGAACCAAATCAATATACAGCATTAAGTCTAAATAATTAAATTTCTCATTTAAATTCTAAAAGAAATAACATATACAAAAATCCACATGCCCACTTCGGTATCCGTGGTTGTCTGGAATATCTATTCCTCTTTCTCGTGTATCTATCCTAACCCTAACATCAACATGCCTTCCATTCTAGTTTAATAAAAAATAATAATTTTTGTTTTCTTGAAAAAAATTGAAGGTGACTTTAAATGGATATCTCATAAACGTGATCATAGGGACTCTCACACGTCTGAAGAATATCCGTATTAAATCATAACTACTCGTTACAATAAAAAAAAATGGGTCATATCAGCCCCACCAAATAGTAACAATGTGTTATAGGTGCTAGCAGATGGGCGGTGGAGAGGAGGAGGTCGTGGTAGTACGCTCCGTACGTATAGCCGGGCGTGAGAGAGAAGAAACCCAAGCGAGCCACCTGGCAACAAGCTTGAGCTGTCGTTGTTGTTGTTGCTGTTGGTAGTGGTTCAGGGTCTCATTACTCCTCGCTCTGTGCGAAAACCTACTCAGCCCCGTGATTTCCGACACGCTTCTCGAATTTATTACGCTACTGCCACCACCACAGCTCCATGATCTCCTGTTCCCATCAATCCCTGCTGGCACCTGCTGCACATTATTATTCTCATTCTGCTGCTGCTCAGCTTGCTGACGTGGCAACAACCCGTCGCTCAGTATCATCTCCGACCGTAGATACAGAAGATCCGACGGCTGTACGTCGCTCCATCTTTGGTGGACCGCGACAGGACCCGGACCTGGACCCGACCCCGACCCCGACCCCGACCCCGGGGAGGGGGAGACTATAATCCGATGCTCCTTCCTTGTCCGGTTCCGATGTACATCGCTCCATCTTTGGTGGACCCCACCCGGACTGGAGCCTGACCCCGGGGACGGTGAGACTATAATCCGGTGCTCCAACCTTGTCCTGTCGTGCCCCAACAGGAGCCCGTCTTTCCTCGGACGGTCGAAGCATCCGACGGTGGCGGAACTGCTCTTCTTTTTGGACATATTCCAGCTGTCAAATGACTTCCGAATCGACCACGTTTGAATCTGATGACCTGGTCTTTGTTCTCCGGCGAACGAATGCCGCCCCGAAACCCGACGGGTACCCGGGTCATTCTCAATTTCGAGAACCACGTCGCTGTTTTTCGGATTCAAAAGCTTAGAGGCGTCGTCGATTAAGAGGACGTCTTCCGGGTCGACCCGGTACCGACAGAGCGGGCAAGTGGAGTGGGCGTCGAGCCACGTGTCGACGCACTCGAAGTGGAAGGCGTGCTTGCACTTGGGGAGGAGCCGGAGGACCTCACTGGATTCGAACCGGTTGAGACAGACAGCGCACTCGAGCCCATCCTTTTGGCCTCGGAGCGACGCGAAACGGAAAACGGGTAAGGACTCGACGACGGAGCGGTCGATGCCGGAGTTTTTACGCTGGCCAATTCCTGAATTGGAGTTGGAGCCGACAGAGACGAGAGGGTCGCGCTTGCAGTGCTTGACGTAGAGAAGAACAAGGAATATGATGGAGAACAAGGTGGTGAGAACGGCGACGATTATGGCTATGCTTGGCTTGAAGGAAGAGGACTTGAGTGGCTCCCCACGGGACTGGAGAGGCCGAGGTGGTGAAGGAGATGGAATTGCATTGTCGCCGAAGCTTGGGGTGGTAGTGAGAAGGAGGAGGAGGAAGAAGAAAGGGGTTGTGGTGGCAGTGGCGGTGGCGGTGGGCTTGAGAAAGAGAAAAAGAAGGAAAAATAGAAGGCCCATTTTTTATGTGAGGCAGCAGAAGTTCGTTGAAAAATAAGGCGTTAGCGGGCGAGAGAGTTTGTAGTTTTTGAGGCGCAAAATGAGGAAGGGCTTCTTTTTTGAGAGATTCTTCTCTAAACGTACAAACAAATTTAACCAGACAAACACATCCATCTATCTATATCTCCATCATATATAACTACAACTACTTCATCATTGCTTCACTTTCTATGTTTTTTTAATAAAATTGTATTTGAAGAATGAGATCGGGTGATCGATACAAGAATAACTGCTCTTAACCGTTAGAAATTATACTGTATAAATAATTATCCAAATTTACAACCAATTATAGTATCTCGAAACAAGTAAGTAGACTTACCTATCAAAGGGTGGTTCAGTGATGAAAGCATAAGTTTGGAATGTCCCAAGTTTTAGATTTGAATTCTCTTAGATTATTCTTGTGTGGTTAGCCTCTAGATGCATAGAGAAGTTGGTTCGAGAGGATGATTAGAGCATGTAGCTATAAATTCAAGTATGGTCAGCTGTTTGATCTCTCGAAGCGTAGAGAAGTTAGTTCAAGGGGAAATTGGGCATCTAGCTGTAAACTCAAGTATGGTCAGCTGTTCGATCTCTTAGCTGCTTTGTGAATCCCTAGTTTACTTCTTTTTTCCTGGTGAGGCCCTGATACGAGGTAGGGTTTCTCAAATATAGTCAGCTGTTTAATTTTTGTGCTTGAGGCGCATCTAATGTGGTGCGTCTGACTCTTGAGTATGTTTCTCATCTTAAAAAAGAAAAAGTTCGTAGACCTATAAAGGTGGCTTTAACACTGCAGTTATTCAATGATTTGAAAACTGGGTTTAGATGGCATTATTATGTAATTATTGAATTCATATTTCATTAGTGTTCCTTAATTTGTTAGCAAAAACACAAACATCTTAACAAAACAATATTGCCTTGTTTAGTGAATAAATATATGGCTTATTACTCAAAATGCACCTCGAACAGGACATTGAGTTTCAATTTGCTCTCGAACGCGAAATCGTAATAATGTACTCCAAGAACCTTCGTTATGTCAGCTTCGTTGCACCAAAAGTTATAGTCTGTTACTAATAGCGTTAAAAATGCTGATGTGGTAGTAATATTACAAATTTATAGGAGCAATTAAGACATTTGTTATATTTTATTAAATTTTATATTAAAAATATTTTTTTTAAATTTGCAATTTTAATTACCATTCCTTCCTTCCCCCGACCCATTAAAACCGTTGTCTTCTTTTCTCTTCTCTGATGCAAAACATCAAACACCTCATAGGCAACCATGAAGATAAAAGAACGAAGGAAAAGTCCATCCATCCCCCTTTGTCTCCTCTGCCTCTTCTGCTTCATATGGGTTTGTTCTCTCTATGCTTCAGCATCTTCCAGCTGCCATTCTCGCTCTAACCTTGGTCTTATCTCTCGAGGACTGGAAGGAGGTATTGGCTTAACTCATAACCCAATCCATGAAAACAACCCCTAATGTGTCTTCTTCAATCCTATCCCAAGACCCAGTTAAGAAATCTTCCAAGAAATGTCTGAATAATAAGTCCACCGTCGCCACTACCCACCAGCTACCAATGTTCGATTGCGACTGCTTCGATTGCTCCAATCTTAGATAGCATTGGAGGCCGTTGAATTGGACCCACGATGAGTTTTGTCTTGGACTCGATGAACTCGAACATGGACGCGGCCAATCTCGAGAAATCACCCTGGTCCATTTGATCGGACTCTTTGAGGCTGTGGTTGGGTCCGATGAGGCGAATGTAAGGCAACGAGTTGACTCCGAATTGGGCAAAGTTGTGCTGCGAATCCTGAAATTCAATGTCGCAGAAGAACAATTTGGCGTGAGAAGGAGAAGATGGGTCTTGATTGCTCTCAATGAAAGACGATGTGACGAGAGTAAACTCGTTGCGGAGCTCTTTCAAGTGGAGCTCATGCTTGTCGTGGAGCTTTGCCACGTCGAAGAAGATAAGAACCCAATAGGGTCTTGGGGTTTTGACGGAGGACAAAAATTGAGCGAGTAAGTGGTCTTCGAGGTGGATCACCTCAGATTTCGATCGGGCTTGGATGGATAGGAGTTCTGCGACTTGGTCCGACTTGGATTCGGATAACCCAGTGAATGTGGCAACAAAAATGAGGGTGGCGATGAAGAAGACGAACGGTAGTTTTTGGATTGGACCCATTTTGTTACGTAGAGGAAATGGTTTTTCTTTGTGGGAAGAGGAAGAAGAAGAAGCCCTAAAAAGGGCATAGAGTTGATTTTGAAGTCTCAGGTCTTGTCCCAGTAGTCGAAGCAGTCGCAATCGAACATTGAGGAGGATGAGAGTAAGGTGGAGGAGAGAATATATTTGCAGAAAATATTGGGTGGGCAGTGGGCATGGGAATGGGTTGAGAAACCCAGATGATGTTCATCATCTTCTTCTTTATCTTTTGTTTTGTTTTGTTTGTTTTTTTAATATTTAGTTTTAATATTTTGCTACAAATTTAATCAAACATCTAATTTCTTGCTGCTACGTAAGCATCTTAAACAAAGTTTGTAATGCTGTTAAATTTTGGTGCAACGGAGCTGATAGAATGGTGATTCTAGGAGCACATTGTTACGATTTCACGTTCGGGAAGCAAATTGAGATTTAATGTCATATTTTAAGTGCATTTTGAGTAATAGGCCTAAATATATAAAATCTAGCATTTTGGGTGAATCTAATACAGCATGTGACATGTGGTAAATCGATTATATTATGAAAGGTGCACTTACTAGATCTAGGAATTTAGATTTTGCATTATTGTGTAATTATTGGATTATGATTTGCATTATTGTTGAGAAAAAGACGTTACTAAAAAGAATAAAACAAAGACAATAACGGCAGAAGATGAGCACTGTGCCAAAAAAGATCAAAAAGCTAGTTTTGATGTGGAAGATGAGATACTAGATAATAGGCAAAATGATTCGTGGGCTGTGCCAAGTCAAGTTATATACCCACATGAATCCAATTCCTATCAATCAAATGATTTGTAGCTTACACTTGGAAGAAAACATAAAATAAAGAACAATATATGAATACGTTATTCTTTTATCGGAATTTCTTTGAACTTACTTCTTTTACATAAATGTATGTCATAATTTATTAAAATTGTTCGCTTTTTAAAATTATTAGACTAAATAGTTAAAATTGTCCCCAAATTTTATTATAATTTAAGCAATTATCCGTACACTACAATATTAGTATTCTCTGTTCCTAAACTTTATCATAATATTTGTGTTAGTCCCTCCGTCTATTTTTCAAATGAAATCCATTAAAAAAGAAGGCAAAATTGTCAATTCATGTCCATTTCACGTTACTTTTTTCAACAGAATTCGTTTGCAAAATAGACGGATTAACTAACAGAAACATTAGGGTAAAGTTTAGGGACGGGGGACACTAATATTGAAGTATATGGACAGTTGCTAAAATTATGGTAAAATTCACGGAAGGTTGCAACCATTTAGCCAAATTATTATCTAAAAATTATTTCTCTAAGAATTTTACTAAATTATAGATGATTTAGTTATTCATATATATCAAACAAATAATATTTATAATGAGGAAAATAGTAGCAATGCAACTTAAACTTTACTTCTTCCGACATTTAGTTACCTATATTTTAATTTTATAACACATAACAATCCATAATCAATTCCATCATACTTTTTGTAAAAAAAAAAATGTTCACGTATGAGTCAAATATCGTTATATTTTAATTTAAAATGAATAGTTTGGATTATATTTGTGTTATGGGAAAATTTTGTAAGATAAAATGCAATGAAAAGAGAGAGAGGATGGTGCAATGATGCATGTTTGCACTGTTTGGGGCTGCACCCACCCACCAATGATGGCCCCTCTGTGGCCTGTAGGTGTGGCCGGGCCTGCTCGTGGTTTGAATGTTTGATGAGCTGCAGTGGCTTTTGTGATTTTTGGTTACCCAGATGGATCCAATTTCAAACCACCATTCACTGTTTTTTCTTTTTGTGGGAATGGAGCCATGGAGGTTAGTGACTTTTGGAAGGCTGTTACTCAAAAGTTGGTTTAGCGGACCCATATACCAAGTAATAATAGAATCCGAAAATCATGGGAGGATAGTTGTCTCTAATATAGACGGAGTAAATCATATATGTATTAGTGTGTATTACAATATAAATGTGATTTATAAATATAATCTTCGTAACATTGTCCAACACATTAAGTAGTACACAAAAAAAAAATTTGGTCAAAGAAATTTACAACTATATGTATTTCAAGTTCCAACATAGCATATTATTATTATGTTATTAATATTATAATTTAATAATATTTCTCTATTTTGTGTAATTGATGGTATTAGAATTGACTTTTATTATGAGCGATATCGATACTTAATATATTTATCGTCATCTCTTAATGTTGTATGAGAAGATAAAAAATAGTATCCCCTTTGACTAAGAGTTTGACTCAAAACGAATGTGATATATGTTTGTGTTTAATTTAATGTATTATGTGACCCCAACTCTACTAGAATAGAATAACAATGTATAAAAAAGCAATAAAAATAATAGAATGTTGTACAAAGTGATATTGTTTGAGATACAAATGAATGCTGTCTCATGCTCATCACCCTTGCCTTAATTTTGTAACTTACATATTCACTTCACTTTTCAACATGTTTCGTTGCATTTGGATATATCACTAGCCTCCTCGTAGGTGCGGAGGTATTTCATCGTGCTACGCGTAACTTCACAATTGAATAATAAATTGACACATGTGTGCGCGAGACATTTTCATATCACCACTTTAAACACACTTAAATTTATTATATACGCGTGTGTCAAATTATTTTTTTAATATATAAAATGTGATTACAATTTTTAATTCTTAATTTCTATTTGTAAAAACAAATGGAAAAAAAATTCAATTTAAATGGATGATGGTAGTTCTATGTTTGTAGAGTTTAGTTTGCTTTGGTAACTGAAAAAAAAAAAAAAAAAGTGAATGTGGGTATGTGGAAGAAAATACAACCAAATCATACCCTTATGATGAGGGGTGAGCGTAAATCCGTTAAAATCAGAAACCGATTTTCAATTCAAATTATTATTGGCATTTCGGTTTGCATTTGACTGGATAAAAGTCAAACGGTTTGAAAATCCAAATCATTTTAGTAACAGTTTGACTTTGAATTTTCATTTTAAAAATCGTTGAATTCGAAACTGAATCATTAAGGTTCTTATTTATTTATATTTTTTAGTTAATATTTTTTCATTGTATAATATGTTAATGTAAGTGTTCATTACATACACTGCCTCACTTAATCCTTACCCATTTTGTGCTACTTTCGAATTTAAATTATATTTAAATATAACACGTCATATTTCGAAGTTTAAAATGTTGAAAATTTTAATTTGTTGATATGTATGAATCAAATATTCATGCGAATAAATGAAATCCTGATATGAATAAATGAAATCTTGATGAGAATGGTGGAATTTTGGAAAAAAAAAATGTTTTGGAGGAGTTTTTTTAGTGAACAATTACATGCAAATTTTATGCCTAAACTGTACAAACTAATCCAAATCAAACTGTTGATAATGGTTTGGATTGGAATGGTTTCAATTCTATTTTTTGAAAATTCAAACTGTATCGAACTGTTAAGATTTTAACGGTTTAGATTTGGAATTGGATGACATCCGCATCGATCCAAACCCTACCCACCCCTACTTATGATAACAAAAACAAAGAATCAGATATTGTTGATTGTTTTAAAAATTAAAAAATGTTACAACTATTAAATATTTATATTTTTTTTATTTCTTTATCCATTTGATCATTTTACCCTTAACATATTAGATTGTCTTTTCTTTAATATTTTTTTTCAACCAAATACTTTTTTAGATTTATTGAAAATTTAACCAAAATCAAGCTTTGGCTTTATATATATAGATTTTTACTCTTTAATTAATATATTTTTATTTTTACTATTTTAATCTTACTTATTAAATTATTCATTTTGAATAAATTTGTTAAGTAAGGATATTTTGGGGATTATAAAAAATTTAACCTATTTTTACTATTTTACCCTCACTAATTAAATCTTTCATTTTTGAATAAATTAGTTTTGTAAAGGTATTTTTGGGATTATGAAATTTTAACCAAAAAGCCTTTTGGGCTTTATATACATAGCCTCAACGAAGGCGCTTCGCGCCTGCTAGAAGCATTTCGGCGTGCTACGCACTACATCACAACTGAATAATAAATTGGCACATGCGTGCTCAAGATATTTTCATATCACGTCGCATTACGTGCAACTTTAAACGCATTTAAATTTATTATATAAGCGCGTATCAATTTATATTTTTTAAATATATAAAATGTGATTACAATTTTTAATTTTTAATTTTTAATTTTAAAAACAAATGAAAAAAATAAACAATGTAAATGGATGTTGGTAGTTCCATGTTAGCAGAGTTTGGTTTGCTTTGTGACTGAATAAAAAAAAAGTGAATGTGGGTATGTGGAAAAAAATACAACCAAAGAATGCCCTTATGATTAAGGGTGGGGATAAATCCATTGAAATCGAAAATCGATTTGGTTCAAACTGTTATTGGCACTTTGGTTTGAATTTGACCGGATAAAAGTCAAACGGTTTGAAAATCCGAATTGTTCAATTAATAGCGATTTGGTTTTGGATTTTCATTTTGAAAACCATTGAATTCGAAATCGAACTTAAGTTTCTTATTTATTTATATTTGTTAGTTAATATTTTTTATTCTATAATATGTTAATGTAAGTGTTCATTACATACCCTATCTCATCTAATCCTTACACATTTTGTGCTACTTTTGAATTTAAATTATAATTAAACATAACACGTCATATTTCGAAGTTTAAAATTTTAATTTGTTGATATGTATGAATGAAATATGTATGTGAATAAAGGAAATATTGATGTGAATAAACGAAATATTGATGAGAATGATGGAATTTTGGAAACAAATATGTTTTGTAGGAGTCTTTTTAGTGAACAAATTACATGAAAAGTTGATGCATAAACGTCCAAACTGATCCAAATCAAACCATTGATAACAGTTTGAATTGAAACAACTTTATTTCTATTTTTTGAAAATTCAAACCGTATCGAACTGTTAAGATTTTAATGGTTTGAATTTTGATGATATTCACATCGATCCAAATCGTGTCCACCCCTACTTCTGATAATAAAAAATAAAGAACCAAATAATGTTGATTGCTTTAATAGTCCAAAAATGTTACAACAATTAAATATTTATATATTTTTTATTTCATTATTCATTTAACCATTTTACTCTTAATATATTATATTGTATTTTCTTTAATTTTTCTTCAACAAAGGACTTTTTTTGGTTTATTGAAAATTTAACCAAAATCATTATTGGCTTTGTATATATAGATATATAGGTTTTTACTCTTTAATTAATATATATTTTTTTTTACTATTTTGACATCACTTATTACATCATTCATTTTTGAATAAATTTGTTAAGTAATTAAATTTGTTAAGTAAGGATATTTTGGGAATTAAGAGAAATTTAACTTATTTTTACTATTTTGCCCTTACTTATTAAATCATCAATTTTTAAACAAGTTAGTTTTGCATGGGTTTTTGGGCATTTTCAAAATTTAACCAAATAGCCTTTTGGGCTTGATATATATATATATATATATATATATAGATTAACTAGGTGTGTTTATTAGTCATGGATGAGAGTGAAGAGAGGTGCCACTTTCAATTCTCAATATTTACTAATTTGCAATTGGGTTTTTCTTTTTGGATCTAATGTTAGTAAGGGATGAAAATTACAATACACATTGATTATCGATTTTATCTTTTACGATAATCGAACTTAAAATCTTTCATCGGATAACGAATAAAAAAAAAATCCCACTAAAATGTAGAATTAAGCGGCAACTAATTTGTAATGTTGAAATTGTGACCGTCAAATTGAATTTAATTGATTGATAAAAGGTCCAATTTCACCAAAACCAGGAAATTAAAGTACCCCCGTCTGTTTTTTTTTTTGACAAATAATGGATTTTCATTCAAAGGAAATAGCCTGACGACACTTACAGCAGTCGAAACACAGAGAAGCAAAATTGCTGATAAGAAACTGACAGATAGGAAACTAATAAAACATTGGGAGCAGCCGATAAACACAGGCGCAGCGCTAGGCCATTCGTCACAGTAGTACACCCAAAGAAACTAAGACGGGTCATGCGGAGGACAGGGAAGACCATCGCGGGATAAACATGCACCAGCGAGGATGGGGTTCGGTTCAGCTAAACCTCATCGCACATCCTCCTTCCAGCAAGGGAGGCGACCATATCAGCCGCTGAATTTGCAGAGCGAGGGATCCAACTCCACGATATAAATCGAAAATTTCCAGCAATATTCCTGATCAGGGAGAGAGTGGGATACACCAACCACCTCCCTCTGCCGATATTCCCATTTAGGCAGTTGCTCAGCTCCAGCAAGTCCGTTTCAAATTGGGCCTAGTTCACACCAATTTCAGCTGCGAGCTTGCAAGCCCTCAAGAGCAGCAAATGCCTCAGCTTCTAGAACCGAATTTGCAGACCTGAAACATCCCTTTCCAGCAACAAAACCTCCAGCATGGTCCCTGACCACCACACCTATCCCTGCGACCTTCGAGATGCGATTCTAAGAAGCATCGACATTTATTTTAACATTGTTTGGCAAGGGAGGAGTCCAAAAAGGAGCAGAGGCAGTTTGATTCCCAGTTTCTGTCGCAGAACGAGACAGAGGAGAGGAAGGGATAGAACTCCATATTTATGATGTGAGAAGCTAGATTGAGAAGGCCGTCCCACGAGGATCCAGCGTCTTGTTCTCCATCACTCGAGCACAGCGATTCTTCCAAATAAGTCAACATGTGGCTGCAATATTCAAGAAGAACCAATCTTTGCACATACCAGCGGCATTTGCCATGTTTACCACCCCAAATAACCAGCAGTCGAGAGAAGAGACACTTTGAGCGTCCACTCGATAAATCAAGGGGATTTCTTATACTGTGTGGACCTTGCTTGTAATTTCATTCTTATATAGACATTAAACACGACCTTGAAAAATCAACTAAGCATGAGTGGGGGATAGCCTTGAGCATATGAAACCGAAATACCGAAATCATACCGGATCAAATCAAACTGAAAATAATATCGAATAGTTAAACTGAATGGAAGTTTAGTTTGATACCGAACCGAACTGGTTTTAGTTCGGTACGGTTTCATTTTTGATGTTTGAAAAAAACCGTACCGTAGCGAATTAGAATTATTATTATATATATTTTATATAATTAAAAACATATTACTAATTTACTATTGGCTGATTGGGCAATTATATACTAGAAAGTATATGATTGACCACAGCTGATTCAAAACCAAAATAACCCAAAGTGCGATTCTGCGATCTGCGATCCATTTTCCATCTTTCATCGTCTTCTTTCTCTTGGTCTCTCTATCTGTCACTGTGACGAAACCAAAAAAGGCCTAAGTTCGAATCGTGTGATCCGCCTCTCAATCCTCATCACTCTCAGTCTCAGTTTCTCAAGTGCTATCACCGCACCATGCCACCATCACCGCACCTTTGTCTCTCAGTCTTTCTCTCTCTCTCACTGTGAGAGCGAAACCAAAAAACCCATAGTGCGAATCGTGGGATACTCCGCCTCTCAAGAGTCAAGACTCAAGTAATTTCTTCAATCCTCCGCCTCTCAAGACTTAAGTAATTTCTTCAAGACTCTGCTAATGGCTGATGTAAGTGAATTAGGTTTGGATTTGATCGCTAGATTCTGAAATTGCTTGATTGCTTTGATGCTTGGAGTGAATGTAGATCTGCAATGGTTAAGATATTTTGGGGTTTGGGTTGTGCTTTGATATGGGTTTCTTCAAATTTAAGTGATTTGTTGGATTTTCGTGAAATTGGACTACTTAGAATGCTTCCACTCTTCAAGTTTAAGTTATTTTTTGGGTTTGGTTCTATCTATTTTTTTCTTTGTCTGTAAATTAGTAAATGAGCAATGTGCTTATGCAAATGTTGTTTAATCTTTATTTTCCAAAGGACTGCAATCTTTATTTTCCAAAGAACTACAATCTTTATTCTCAGGTCCAAGATATGTAGTCTTCAATCAAGTCTTCAATCTGACTTTGGGAATTTCATTTTCATTTTCACTGTACTTTGTGTTTCACTGGTAGTTGATATGTTGATTTTGGCAGAGTCTTGTTGAATGCTTTCATAATTCCATTGAATTTTGGCAGAGACTTGTTGAATTCTTTCACAATTCCATAAATTTTTAGCTCAAAATAGAACCAAACCAAAACCATACCGAACCCAATCGGTATGGTATGATTCGATTTCGTTTTCATATTATGGAATATCGAATCGTACGGAATCGATAAAAATTAAACGGTATGATTCCAATATCGACCCAATAGCAAGCCACAATGAATCGTGCCCATGACTAGTGGGGGACATACCCAAAAATTAGGAATGGTGACCTTGAAAAATCAGAAGTGTGAACCTTTCTGGAATATTTATTTGGAAGGAAAAAAATTATGAATTATCAAAGTGAGGGATAAATTAGAGAAATAGTGCTTGTGGGATCAATTACCCCCAATTAATCTAATTCTCTATGTGCTAGTAAACCACTGAAAAGTTAGAATAAAAAGAATTCCAACAGTCACATAGTCTAAAATATTCAAAAATCGCTACTAGCTAGTGTTACGATGTAATAGTATTTATAATCATTATTTGATGGGTAGTCTCGTATTCGATTCTTGTAAAAATCAAAATCGATATTCAATATGAATAATTCTTTAAATATCATTGTACAAAAACCAAGAATTAGAATCAATGTGAATTATTAGGCTCAAATTACCAATCAGTCCTTTGATATCACCTCACAAAATAAAATCATAACCTACATGTTCATTTTTTAATTTCTCTTTCAAAGATATCCTTCGAAAATTTCTCTAAATAGGTAATTGTTTGGCAATTCAAGTATACAACAAAATGCATAGATGAACACAATCCACTTAATAACATAATTATGTTCATGATAATAATTGAGTAAATAATTTTCGATGTAGGTGAATTTTGTAGGGATAATCTTTAAATGAGGACCTACAAAATGAACAATTAAAATTTTATATTATTTTGTGGAGTGTAACCAAACGAGTAGTTATAGCTGTATTATGACATTAACTGGTTGACGTTTGAGCGCTTCTTAGGTCAGAGATAGCTTGCTTTCGACAAATAAAAAATGAACAATGCTAACTGATTGACGGGTGAGCGCTCTTAATATCATGAATAGATGTCATTGAGGACTACGGTTTAGTATATTCCTCTCCAAACGTTATTGTAAGGGGCGAGGTCGATACCCAATGTGTCACAATATGTATAATCTAATCTCCCCCCTGTATCATTGTATAAAAAATCGGCTTATTACTTAAAACGCACACAGAATAAGCCACAACGTCTCACTTTGTATCCACAAACTTGATTTTGTCTCACGTAACTCCCTAAATTGGTGTCCCTTCGGGTACATTGATAAAACTCCCTGAATTGTTACAATGTTAAGCACGTTGACCCATTTATGTAACTCTCATCCAATTTCCGTTAAAATTGATTATGTGGCAAAATTAATATGCGAAATTAAGACATTTTGCCCCCACAAAAACCCTAGTTTTGTTTGACAAAAAAAAAAAGCTTATTACTTGATTTGCACCAAGAAATGTCAGCGAGTCTTAAAATGCACCAAAATCTGAAATTTGCCTCAGTTTGCACCTAGAACAGGCATTTCGTTACCTTCGTTGCACCATCCATCAGTCTCTGTTACTAACGCCGTTAAAAGTGCTGATGTGGCAGTAATATTACAAAATTTGTAGGGGTAATTAAGACATTTGCTAAATTTTATTAAATTATATATTAAAATTCTTTTTTTAAAATTAGAACTAATTTTATTTCCCAATCTTCCCCAACCCACCCACCTGATCCTCCCTCACTTCGCACACCTCTCTTTCTCTCTCGACTTTCCCTTGCTCTCATCTTCTTCCACCAACACGGAGAGAGCACATCTGCTCTAGTAACCAAGCCAGCGAGCCATTTTCTGAAAGAAAACGACTACGAACCCTACCCTTCACCATAATCTCCTATGCATCATTAACCTCTGCTTTCTCGAAGAAAAACCGTAAACCACCAAGAAAACGTCCATCACTCGAAATGGCGAACCAGGGCTTCGGCCATTACCCATGGTGATCGCCTCCTCCTCACAAGTTCAACGGACTAAGCCGTGAGCCACGAGGACCATCGTGACCCAAACGACGAAGTAAAACACAATGAGGACCCGAGTGTAACTACCGGTCCCGAATCCTCGGTAACGACCGTCGTTAATGGAATCCCCTCCACCCAGACTACACTGGCACAATCAATATTGTTAGCTTGTCCCTGTTCGAAAACCCCCTAGCTGCAGCATCTTTAAGGATTCGAACCTTGGACCAAGCCTTTTTATTCCCCTTAGAGGGGATACCTTTCACCAACTAGGTATTGTTAGCTTGTCCCTGTTCGAAAATCCCCTAACTGCAGCACCTTTGAAGATTCGAACCCTGGACCAAGTCTTTTTATTCCCCTTGGAGGGGACACCTTTCACCAACTAAAGGGGAATAAAAAGGCTTGGTCCAGGGTTCGAATCCTCAAAGATGCTGCAGGTAGGCGATTTTCGAACGGGGACAAGCTAACAATACCGATTGTGCTGGTGTAGTCTGGGTGAAGGGGATTCCACTAATGACGGTCGTTATCGAGGATTCGGGACCAGTCGTTACAGAAAAGGCATTTTTTTTTGTAACGACCGACCCCGAATCCTCGAAAAGCCGCCTCGTTATGGCTGCCGGGAATCCTCCTCCTTGAGAGGAATAAAAAGCCTTGTCTAGGGTTCGAATCCTCAAGAGGCTGCAACTGGGGGATTTCGAAGGGGGCCATGTAACAATAACTTTGGCATGCGCTGGGAGGATTCCTGGCGGCCATAACGAGGCAGCTTTCCAAGGATTCGGGTCGGTCGTTACAAAAAAAGGCACATTTTTTGTAACAATCCGTCCCAAATCCTCGGCAAACGGCGTTGCTATGGCTGTCGGAATCCTCCAGCGGAGCCCAAAGGTATTGCTACCTGGCCCCCTTCGAAATCCCCCAGCTACAGCCTCTTGAGGATTCGAACCCTGGACCAAGCTTAGTTGGTGAAATGTGTCATCCTTGAGAGGAATAAAAGGCCTTGGTCCAGGGTTCAAATCCTCAAGAGGCTGCAGCTGGGGGATTTCGAAGGGGGCCAAGTAACAATACCTTTGGACGTGTTGGAGGATTCCAGCGGCCATAGCAATGCCGTTTGCCGAGGATTTGGGACGGGTTGTTACACCGAGAGCTACCCAGAGAGTTTGAGGCCAAACGAGGTAAAATCGAACCCCCTAAGCTTAAGATTGAGATTATTCGTGTTGAGGGCGTTTCCTAGGACTGATTACATGTTTTTTTGGTGCGAGGATCAACGGTGGACGGGAGGAACTCGCCGGAAATTGCAGAGCCGCGTGATAGTTGTTGGTTTTTCATACCCCAAGGTAATCGTTGGACTTTTTTTCGATACCATTAGAATCGTCTCCTTGAGAACTTGTTGGTAAACTAATTGCATGGTGGTTTTAACCCAAGAATGGCGGTGGTCGATGTCGTCGGAAAATGTAGAGTCACATAGACCACCATGAAATCTGACGACCCAGCCTCTGCAACCACATCAGCGAGTCCGTGTGCTTCATCCACAACAGCGAGTCTGTGTGCTCTAGTGCGGTTCAGATCTTATCCGGGTCCCGCTTCAGAAACCCGATAGCCACGAAGACCTTGTTGAGGTTGTCCAGGTTCAGGTCCAAGATGGTGTGGTGGAGGAGGAAGCCTCGGGAGTCGAGGTCTTGGTCGGAGATTGAGTAGTTGTTAGTGGTTAGGGTGCGGCGCGAAACGGTGACGTTTTGAAGGGGAGTGGAAATGGTGGTGGTGCTTGTGAGGCGGAGACAAGCGAGTGGAG
Organism: Oemleria cerasiformis; assembly: GCA_037349345.1. Taxonomy (NCBI): domain Eukaryota; kingdom Viridiplantae; phylum Streptophyta; class Magnoliopsida; order Rosales; family Rosaceae; genus Oemleria; species Oemleria cerasiformis. Next base: position 9,912,078 of record JAZGTL010000010.1, read on the forward strand.
TAGAGGAGCAGAGATTGTGCACGTAGGAGGATGATTCAGGAAGAGATGATGATGCCCAGGTATTTGGTGCCCAGTTCATCAGGCATTTCTAGGCTTTCTCCAACAAGCTGGGAGAAAGGGAGAGGGAGGATCGAGTGGGTGGGTTGGGGAAGATTGGGTAATAAAATTAGTTTTAATTTTTAAAAAAGAATTTTAATATAGAATTTAATAAAATATAGCAAATCTCTTAATTGCCCATACAACTTTTGTAATATTACTGCCACATCAACACTTTTAACGGTATTAGTAACAGATACTGACAGATGGTGCAATGGAGGTAACGGAATGCATGTTCTGGGTGCAAACTGAGGCAAATTTCAATTTTGGGTGCATTTTAAGACTTGCTGACTTGTTCTGGGTGCATATCAAGTAATAAGCCAAAAAAAAATTATAATTTCTCTCTTTCTCTCTCTCTTCCTTCTTCAGATTTAGGGAAGATCTAGTCGGCGACCGAGAGCTCTCTCATCTTCCTCTTTTTTTATAGCAACAAAGAGCTCTCTCATCTTCCATTTTTTTTTATAACAACGGAGAGAAACCAGAGACTCAAATTTCTTCACCAACCTCATTAGAAACCTTCATCGATCAGCAAAAACCTTCTACAACTTAGGCAATGGTGTCTCCATTGCATCTTCTCTTCCCTTAGTCATAATCTCTATTTCATCTCTATCTTTAGTCAAAAAATTTCTTATTTTGCACTCATCTCACCATGGGTATTTGAAAATTTACTTTTTACTTCTCAAATTGATTTCCTCGTTGAAAATCTTGTAATTCACCTTTCTTTTTATGTCGACCATTCAATTTACCGAAATTTCATGACGATATGGGGGCGCAGCCACCTTCAGTGGTGCTCATATCACCGGTTCTGCAGAAGTTAGGTCGTCAAGAAGACGGAGGGTGAAGCTTTTATTTCTCAGTAGAATTTTTGAAAAATACTATGAATATTTAGTTTTTCTACGTTTTCGCGACGATGCTCATAAGGATTTCCATCATTATAGGTGTTCTTCAACCTTTAGTAACGAACTATTTATAGCAATTAAAGTTTTTTTCTACAAAAATTCCAGAAAGTTCTTAAAACACTTGTAATTTAATTGGTTTCATGATGATTTGTCAGCACAATTGGGACCTTTTTTTTTTGTATAAGTTAATATGAATTAAGGGACGTGGGTGTGGTTGGATGAGGAACTTCAAAGAATTTGAACAAAATTAGTTTAAAATGAGGAACTTAAAAGAACTAGGGAATTTGCAAATGATATGATGCATGACATATAGATGAGATTTGTAAGTTCCATTTATGAAGATATTACTTTGGAAAGTCCCTTATTTAGTAGTTTGTTATGCTCAAGTGTTGCTTGTTCTTCTTTACAATGCCCATATTTTTATTTTTAGTACTTAACCATCTACTTAAAATAGCCATATTTGTTTATGTTTTAATACATATCTTAGAAATATAATATAAGTTCTACAATACTTTGAAATTCCTCATCCAAACGCATATGAGATTGGGAGATAGAGAGGAGATAGGTTTTGACAAACTTTCTAGTTTAAGACATAATTGAGAACTAGAGAAAATCGATTTTTTTTAATCAAGAGAGAACATCGATTGGGTGGGTTGTGGAAGGAGTGGTGAGATTAAATAAATTTAGTTTAAAACTTTAAAAATATTTAATATAAAATTGAAGTAAGTTGAGGAAAAATATTTTAATTACCCATATAAGTTTTACCACTAATGTAATTAATGGCAATTGGAGGGGTATGACTGGAATGGTGTAAATTATAAGTGTAAAGTGAGACGATGTATCTTTTTCTAGTTGCATTTGAAATAATAAACCTGAAATAAAATGTTACGTTTTCTATTGTTGTATACAGTAGGCCCATTCTTAAGTCACAACCCAATAGAAACTGTTAAGCCCATCTTGACCCAAAACTGTTGAGCCCTTTGTTCCTTTTTGGTTTTTGTCTCTTTAATTAATTAATTTAATAAAAATAGAAAAAGAGATAATAAGAACAAAAGCTAGACCTCGGCCCTCCAAGTCGGGATTCAGGAAGCGGAAAGCGAGAAGAGGCGAAGAGGTTTTGAAACTTCGAACCGCAGCGAATCGTGATTTCTGAATTTCCTTCAGATTGCATACAGTAAGCCGCGTTTTCTCCTCTAGATTGTTCCTCATAACCCTAACCTAAGTTCCCTTACCCTAACCCTAGATTTTCATCTATGGATCTGCTGGCACAGCAAATTACGAGTCTTTCAATTCTGTTTATCATTGATGCCGATATTTGATGCTAAATTGAAACAGTATGTTGGTAATTGAAGGTTTCAGTTGCAGAAGGGGAGGCGTGGATGGCAGAGGTACAGACAAGCGGGAAACCCATTGACTCATTGCTTGAGAAGGTGCTTTGTATGAACATTCTATCTTCCGACTACTTCAAAGAGCTTTACCGGTTAAAGACATACCATGAAGTCATTGATGAAATTTACAACCAAGTAGACCACGTTGAGCCATGGATGACCGGGAATTGCCGCGGTCCATCCACCGCTTTCTGTTTGCTTTACAAGTTCTTCACCATGAAGCTCACCATTAAGCAAATGCATGGCCTCTTAAAGCACGAGGATTCGCCTTACATAAGAGCGGTATGTATTCTTATTTTTGTGTGTTGATTTCAATTTGGCAACTACCATGTTCCTCATTATTAATTGCTTAATCATTGATCATCTTAGTTTTATTGTTTTTAGGTTGGATTCCTCTACTTGAGATATGCTGCAGACCCAAAGACTCTGTGGAATTGGGTTGAACCCTATATCAAAGATGATGAGGTAAATGAAAAGCCCCTTTAACTGCTTTATTGACTTACATAGATATAGTATGTATTTAAGTTTTCAAATTTTCTTTGTTATCATATCTAAGGAGCTTCTCAGCGTCTTACATCTAAGGTGCTAAACTTATCCTGGGATGCTGCCTCTTATTAGTGTTTTCAAATTTCTTAGTAACTGTTGAATAAATTGGAACTATTAAACTTATTTGGAGTGTTAACGTATTTTCTTTCTCTTAGATGGTTTCAGGGTTCATTTAAAAATTATACTTCTTGGTTTGAGTGGTACAATTTTGCTGTAGTCAAAACAATTTATTTGACTCTTCATTTGTGAGTAACTTAAAATACAATAAGGAGTCGGCTTCAAATTTGTGAACTGTTCCTTTTGGGATGGGTGTTATGCTTTACTGAATTTGGATTTTGAGTGATTCTCTGTTGCAGTTCTGTATGAATAGGACTTCAACACCCTTGAAAACATGCACACGGTTATTGCATTTGTCAAGGTTTATGAATTTTTCAAAATCCTGGTCAAGGTTCTTTTTTTTTTTTTTTGATGAATTTGGAACTCTGGCACTTTTGGTTGTTTTATACGGTTATACCCTAGGGTTTTGCTCTTTGCAACAAATACTAACCATTTATCTGTGTCTCAATTTGCATGGAATGAAATTGTGGTAGTGGCGGAGTTGCTATTACATGGAGTAGGTACCTTTGTCGGATGCTTTGTGTGTAAGTGTTAAATTTGCTTAACTTGCAAATTTGAGACGGGCACTTCTTTAACTTACTCAAGTAGTTCAATATGCTTTTGTTATGCCTTTGGCTGATATGAAGTGATATTAACGCACTGCCTAGAAAACGTTCTTAAATTTGGATCCATGTATTAAAGATACAGACTAGGTGTGTGTGTTGGTGAAGTTCTTTTGAACTAGAAATGTGTTCATCGGATCCCGTCACTGAACAAAACCTGTCCAATGTTGGCATATCTTGCACTTGAAATGTCTCTGTTCTCTTTAGGTCTAGTTATTTAGTGGGATATCTTGCACTTGGAAAATAAATTGCTCAGACGCTTACCAATTTCTATTTAGCAAGGCACTTTCCTTGTTCTAAACCGTAGGATGAAAATCCAATCATTAATAAAACAGATGCTTACAACATGTGTCATATTAACCGTTGGATGAAATGGCGTTAATAACACTCTAATTGGTAAGTGTCTAAATCCTACTGATTATAAAATGCTGTTCTGTTATCACCCGTTTTTCACATTCTTTGACTAGGATTTGTTTGGAATATTCCCATTTAAGCTTACCTCTAGGCTTTGTAACTTGCACTGTGAAAGAGGGGTACTATTAGAGATGCGGTCTAGATGGCACTCCTTAACATTGATTGAAGATAACAATTAATGTTGAGATCTGCACTGGAGTGCATGATGGAATGGAGATGTTGAAACTAAAACTAGTGTGTTTTGGGCTTTGTAACTTGTACTGTGAAAGAGGGGTACTTTTAGAGAGGTAGTCTAGAATCTAGATGGCACTCCTTTCATTGATTGAAGATAACAATTAATGTTGTGGTCTGTGGTGGAGTGCATGTTGGAACGAAGATCTTGAAACTAAACCTAGTGTGTTTTGGTTGTCATAACTATGCCCAAACCATTGATTATGAATCTCAGTGTGCTCTACCTGACTGAATTAACGAACTTCATTTTTGAAGGGTTTTTTTTTTCTTTTTGCTGGGGTGTTCTGAATGGGTTATGTGGCACTAAACTTCACTTTCCTTTCTCGACATGACTTGAGTTGTCACCCGTTACATGAATAACTTACTCCTGTTATGCATCTTGAATGTCTCTTTGATTTATCTGCAATTGATCTCGTCTATATTAGTTTTGGTATCCAATAAAATTCATTGCTGTTTTGTTATTTAGGCTTTTATATCATCTCTTTCCAATTTATCTGCTGTATGGGTTTAATATATTTCTCACTGATGCAACTTCTATGACAATAGGCACTTGTTTTTCTTTATTTTTATTGATATACTAGCATATTGGTTTATTCTTCTGGAGTTCTCATTAGTCTGTTGGCTTTGTTTTCAGGAATTCTCTCCTGGTTCTAATGGACGAATGACAACTATGGGTGTATACGTGCGTGATTTGCTTCTTGGGCAGGTTAGTTTCTTTCAAGGATACTACTTTATTCCTCAAATATTATGGTGTAAAGAATTGTGTCCTTTATTCCCCTACCACCCTCTCTCTCTCTCTCTCCGTATATATATATATATATATATATATCTCTTTCTCTTTCTGTCTGGGATCAAGTAAGTCAGTTGTGCTGGGCACAAGAAAAAGGTCAAAGCCCTCAGTATGCATGCTGAATACATTTGCAAGTGTACTAAATAGAACATTGAAGAATCTAACTCTCTACTACATGCATATCTAGCATCTAACCGCCCAAAAAAGGTGAAAAAATATATTATGTTAGCTGGCCAACTGGGAGCTCTTTGTCCTCCAAGATATGCCTCTCTCTCTCTCTCTTTCTCTCTCTCTCTCTCTCCCTCTCCAAGATCTTGTTATCAACTATATATCTCTCTCTTGGTAAGTTGGATATAGTTTATGCACTTTTTTAATGCAGTGTACTATAACAAAATACATTGAACTCTCCTGATATTATCTTATTTTTCCTTTGAAGAAGTTATGGCATTCTTTAGTTGTCTGTATTAGAAAACTGTGGTTGGTTGTCTGTTGGATAGCAAGAAGAGATGCACTCATTTTTTTTAATACACTTACGCACATATCAGACTTGAAAGCATTGTGTAAAATACTTATTGATGCTTCTAGGACAATATCTTCAAATCTCTGCCTAATGTTCCGCGAATGCAGTCCTTTACAGTCACAGCTGCTGTTTTTCAAGATACAGTGAAAATATCTGAATACATGTTCTTGTTGGAGCTTTGAAGCATGGTCTCAAGAGTGCTACTGTTTAAGGTCCAAATTTAACATGTGAAAAAGCAATAGCATTTCTTCTGATTTGAGTTTTTCTATATAGAAATTGTCCCATAGTGTTTGTTAATAAGTAGCTATTTTGTTATGCTCAAAGCTGCAGTTAGATAGCGATATATTGCTTTATGGTTCATTACAACACACAGATATACATATACATATATGATCATTCCTGTAATTGATCGTAGGCGACAGGTTTTTGCATCCATGCATAGGTTCTGATGCACTTGTTTAGATAATACATTGCTCTTAACATGTGGCAGTATAAATTCTTTTTTTGTTGTCCACTTAAAACTTTCATTATTATCATTGGTGAAGTGAGTTAACCTTGTATATTGTCTATTGCAGTACTATTTTGATACCCTTTTCCCCCGCATCCCTGTTCCCGTGATGCGTCAGATTGTTGCTAATCTTGAGAAAATGAAACTCCCGACCAAACTTTCTGGTATTACAGGGGAGGCTACCCGACATGGATCTGATGATACAGCCCGTCGCCCGCCTTCTGTGAAAGCAGCACTTTCTGTGTCCTTTGGTCAGCGTGCGCCACATCGTGCTTCGACAAGGGACTCATCACCTGTTCGTCGTACATTGCCACCGCCCCCTTATGACAAAGCCAGCAGTGATGATCTACGGACTCGTCGCAGCCAGAGCCATGATTATTCTGACAGAGAGCATTCGGACAGGGACAGGGATAGGGGTTGGGATCGTGATCGGAATCGTGAAAGAGAAAGGGATAGTGACCGGGATAGAGAAAGATACAGAGAGAAGGATAGTGATAGGGATCGAGAAAGATACAGAGAGAAGGATAGTGATAGGGATCGAGAAAGATACAGAGAGCGGGAGGGAGACAGAGCAAGGGATAGGGATAGAGAACGAAGTTCTGATTATGATCGAAGGTCCAAATACGCAGATAGAGAAAGCCGAAGGGTCCAATATGAGAGCAGCCGTGATGGTGGTAGGAATTCTCATAGGAGTAGGAGTCGAAGCCGTAGTAGGAGCAGGAGTAGAAGTCGGAGCTTGCAAACTGGCATGGCATTTTATTCAAGCCCACAAAGAGATGTGAACAAGGATAGAGCATCTGCATCTAGCAATCTAGCAAAGCTTAGGGATCTTTATGGCGATGTTAGTGACCAAAAAGGAGATGCTAGTATGGATAGGATTCCCAGAACTGATAGTGGTGGTGAAGAGGTGATCAGGCTTGGTGGTTCTCGATGGAAATAGCTTCAAGAGGTGGTTATCTTCTCTGTTATCATGTCATTCGAGTCCTCTGGCCGGGGGATCCCTTTGGATCATAATTTCAAAAAGAAGAAAAAAAATCTTTCCTCAGGTTTTCTTCAATTGCAGCATATGCTCATGTGCAGTGCTGCTGCATGTATACTATACACTATTCAGAATTCGAGTCTTACAATTTATTCTCATGCTTCATTTCTGGGCATATGTTGAGTTTGTAACATTATGAAACAACCCAAGTCTTCTGTTATCATCCAAAGTTTTTCAAATTTTGTTTGTGTTAAACCTTGAATGCTTGATGGGTAGGGATCCATCCCAGCGTTATGGCTTAATATTTGGGTGAGAAATTGCCTAAACTGAAACTTAAACACAATGAAGAATTCGAGTGCTGCAGGTGCATCTGGTGTTTATGTTTCTGGACGTGAAGCTACCTTGCATGTAGTATTGGCTTCTTATTAGGACCCAGGATATTAAAGCAGGGAAATAAGATGAAAGCAACACCAAAAAAAGAATTAAGAAACAAATCTTCCCTCTTTACCAAGGTAGGTAGGTGTTAGATCATATGTCACACAAATATTGTTTAATTTTAATTTCTTTTTAATAACACAAATATTGTTTGATTTTAATTTCTTTTCTAAACCAGTGTTGAATACGATGATTTCAAAATTTGAACACACGATGTGTAACAAAAATTAAAATGTTTTCAACATTACATGGAAGAAGATCAAGGGAGAGCGGGAGAGATATGTTCCCTCCCTAGTCCGTACCAGTCATGGTAGTTGATGACAATGCCAAATTGCCAATATGCCATGCTGCCCCACTTGTGTGTGTGACTGGATCCCTACTACTACTTTATCATTTTAAAAAACTTACCCTTTCAGATTGTGACTGCTCCAAAATAATGCACTCTGGGGAAGGCTTTATTTATGCACCTTGTACACAAATTGTACCTCCAAAACCTTCCAAAAAGTTATATACAACACCCGTTCTCTTTTTCTTTTCTCATCTCAAATTCTCAATCCAAGTCCTAACACACAAACTCACAAATCCACAATGACTTCATCTCTACCTGGTCTACCACACGTCTCCTTTGCTGGTACTATTACTCACTCATACCCGATACTGTTCTCTTATCTGATATCTAACACGTCTAATTACACATACATCTCGACCATGCACTCAGATTAGAGTTTGTCTGATCGCTAGTCTAAGTTGACAGTTTGATAACATCATTTGCTATCCCATACTGTGACAAGAAAGTTTTGTTTTCCCAGGTATCACATATCAAAATCTGATTTTGTTTGTGGGTTTTGGTTGGCAGATGGGAATGAAGGAGCTGCAGAGCACCTACTGACAGTGGGCAATGGAGAAGCCGATGGGGACGTGAAATTTCGGATACAAAATCTGGCCAAGAAATCAGAGACCACAGGAGGTTCCATATTGAATGGGTTGAGTTTAGACATACCAAGAGGCGTGATAATGGGTGTCATAGGCCCCAGTGGCAGCGGCAAATCCACACTGCTCCGAGCCCTCAACCGCCTCTGGGAGCCACCGTCTGGGACGGTCTTCTTGGACGGCCATGATATTCGAGACCACGATGTTCTCACCCTCCGGCGCAAGGTTGGGATGCTCTTCCAGCTTCCTGTTCTTTTTGAAGGTAACCCATTTGATAAAATGCCCCAACTAACAGTCTCTTTATGTTTTTGACTCTAACAGTCTCTCACATGTTCACCATCACAAATTGTCAATTGAAATATTATAGAATTGGTAGCTTGTAACTTGTGCTAGGCTGCTTGTTTAATTTATACAAAATTGACTTGGTTGCAGTTGGGTTGCAAATTGATTTTGTCTTATATTGGTGCTCATATTTTGTGATTAATTATGGTATTAGAGAATGATGGGTTGGATTAGTTATTTTGTAATTATCTGTCACTGTTGGTGTAAAAGCATTATTATTAAGTGGGGGTGGGGGCCTGGCGCCTGGGCGTGGTTCAAGTTCAATGCAAAAGCTTACATTTACATTAATAATACACAACTAATGATTAGATAGTGACTAATCCATCTTTTATATTCAATTTGGATAAACCTTAGGGGATGTTTTACATTCTTCAACATAATTTGTCAAACACATCCCAGTCCTATGCACCAAATGACGCCGATAAGTATTTAAAATTTAATGTATTGCCTACTGAGACCTATATTTATCTTGATGGAACTTGAAAATTCTATCATATTGGTGCTTTGCTCTTCACATTGGTAAGTCGTATATTGGATTGGATTGAATTGTATAACTGATTAAATTCAAGGAATGTTAAAAGGTAGAAGTGAATTTTTTTCATTAAAAGGGGATTAGATATAAAAGGAAACTTATTCCTTCTAGTTTTATCATTCTATGGGGATTGTATTGGATAAATTTTCTTCTATTTCTAATCTCGTTATAAAGAAAAAAAACAATCACTTCTACCTCAAAATATAAATATATTAGATTTAATGAGTTATCTAATCCAATTTAAAACGAATCACCAAACAACGACCTATATATATCGATAATAATAGTGGTTAAACCTTGTCTGTTTTATTACTTGGAAATTTGGAAGGGGTTGAGACTTCAGTTTCTAATCTGTCTAAACTATGAAAATTTGGTTGATCATGACCCCAGTACATGCTGAGGAGAAAAACACTACAAGAAACAAATCAAATGACAACTGGATGATTGTGATGTGCATTCTAATAATTTAATATAAACTTTTCCCCCTCTCTTCCTCCCTTCATCATCAATTCTACCCAAAGAATTGGTCATTGAGATATTTTCTTTGGAATTTTAACAGTTTTCATCATCTGGTAAGAATCTAAAGTGGCTTGGGTATTGACCTCATGAGAGTCAAACCCGAAGTCACTCACTGCATGGTGGAGTGGAATACATTAATCCGTAGTATTAGTGGCATTTTCACTTGCTAATTAACCATTGATATATCAATTCTTCAGGCACAGTTGCAGATAATATACGCTATGGTCCTCAACTTAAGGGCAACAAGCTGAGTGACCAAGAGGTTCACAAGTTGCTAACCCTTGTAGATCTTGATTCATCTTTTTTCAGCAAGACTGGTTCTGAAATGTCTGTAGGTCAAGCCCAAAGAGTAGCACTAGCAAGAACCCTAGCCAATTCACCTGAGGTAAAACAGTCAACACATGGTAAAGATATCATTTACCCCTTTTTTTTACTGTTTCTTTTTTCTGAAGTTCATTCTGTTGTATTTTTACTTGGGAAGGTTTTGCTGCTGGACGAGCCTACAAGTGCCTTGGATCCAATCTCAACAGAGCACATAGAAGGTGCTTTGGAGAAGCTGAAGAAGAAACAAGGCATGACAATTATAATTGTCTCACACAGCATCAAGCAAATCCAGAGAATTGCTGATGTAGTTTGCCTCCTTGTGGATGGGGAAATTGTTGAAGTTTTGAAACCAGACCAACTCTCACAAGCTCAGCATCCTATGGCACTAAGGTTTCTTCAACTCAGCTCTTAGGCATCCTCCTTGCGATTTGGGCTTTCTTAAATTGTGAACACAATATTTATATTTATATTTAAATTGGGTTTCTCGTCTTGTTATATTTTTATAGATGTCTAATTTTCCTTAAAAAATGACGCATTAAGTAATCTCGACTCCACTTATAGATGTCTAATTTTCCTTAAAAAATGACGCATTAAGTAATCTCGACTCCACTTAAAATTGTGGTATACCCAATATTTCTATAGCATTTGCCTAATGCAGTATCCTTTGTATACAATGTGTCAACGTATGATCTTCGTTAATTAAGACTAAATTGATACAGGGTATAGAATCGTCATTTGAGCATTTTAGATTTCTAATTTTAAATTAATTAATCATTTAAATTTTAAATTTTAAGTATCAAATTTATATATCAGTTATAAATTTTTTTGAGGGGCAAAGAACTAGTAACAAAATTTTGTGTACCACTGATATTTTTCAGATTCCCCCATCAGGGCTTCACCATTTATATACCACCATATATACACTTAATATTTGGCTTCAAATGTGAGCAAGACTGGGGTCTTTGCATGGCAGCTGGTCAAAAACAAAGTCTTGACAGACCAGAAGGGCTTGTTGTTCTTGGGAGTTGGTGGGTGAGTTGTTTTTGTTGCCATCATCATCATCTCCTCCTCCTGAGCTTTGCTTAACATGTCCCACATAATCTTCACATCTTCATACCCACACATTTGTACATCATCCTCTAGCTTCCCCAGACCACCCACTCCTCCACATTCACCTCTAACTCCCCCTAAACAAAACAAAACAAAACATAGATTGTCACACAAATAACTTCTTCCCATTGCCATGAATTCTGTTAAAAAAATGAAAATGCACCATAATTGAATGCTAGACCCGAGTTGAGTGGGTCTAACAATCTAGATTCAGAGGTACCAAGTTGGAATACTCGAAGATTGGAGAGGAAGCAATTGAGAACTAACCTAGTGATTTTCGAAGTTTGAGTCTGGCAGAGAAGGCAAGCAGAGCAATCTTCAACTTCTGCAACCAATCCATCTTCATTTTGTGGAAGCTGGGCTCTGCCTCTGCCAGGGCGAGGGCGAGGGCGAGGGCGAGAGAGAGAGAGAGAGAGAGATAATATAAGATATGAAGAAGTGGGGAAAGACAAGTGGGTTTTGGAATTTATATGAAAAAATGGAAATGGAGGATGGATGGATTGAGACTTGAGAGAGAGAGAGAGAGGAAAATGCACCGAATCCTGAAAATATGTTTGTTGATGGGCGTGCCAGGCGTCCATCTTCAAACCCGCTTCATCAGCCACGAAGCCTTCTTTTTCATACTTTTGTCCTCGACTCATCACCGCATTCGGTTACTCTCAATGCATTGTTTCTTCTTAGCTCTCTCCCACCATTTTTATTAGGACGGAAAATTATGCACATTAGATAGATATCATTTATGCAAGAATGAATTTAGAAATTTATCATTACACAATAAAATAAATAAAGAATATTACTAAACCAGCAATATTAATGGCTGAATTACTAAGTACTAACCACAATGTGCGATGTAGTTAGTAAACTGTCACTGTTAAAAGACGAATTTTCTGCTGTCTAACTCATAGGAGTTCGAAACTCGCTGGGAGCACTTTGTAGCCAGAATCAACCTGCACTCCAAACGGAAATTAGACCTACTCTGTCCACCCACAGCCTGAACGGGGATTAAATCCACCCTTCCAAAATGGGGAAACCTCTTAGTATTTACCCAAAGAAATCAGCCATATAATTCAGGGTCAAAATGTAATTTACTCTTAAATTTCGTTGGTCTCACTTCTCAGTTCTCAGTTCTCAGCTAAAGATTCTTTTCGAAACCCTTTTGACTAATTGGGCCTACAAAGTCTCTTCGGCCCATCCCCAATTCTCTTCCTCGTTGTATCCTAAAACGCTCCCTAGGGTTTGTTTCACCGTTCAGTCGTCGTTGTTCAACCTTCACCAGCTACCTAAAGCAGCTCTGCTATCTATTCAGGCATCTCACAATCACAAAATTCAACACCAAATTTCAAAGATGGAGGTGGTACCAGCAGTAGAAGAAGGCTTGTCGTTGATAAAACAACTCGCTTCATGCAACAAAACCAGCCGAGACAAAGCACTCAGGCTCCTCCTCAAGACATGGCTGCCAACCCAGCTCAATCTCGAAGACGACCACATGAAGAAGCTCTGGAAAGGCCTCTTCTACTGCTTGTGGCACGCCGACAAGCTCCCAGCTCAGACCCAACTTATCGACCGCCTCTCTTCTTTGATCCTCAGCCTCCATCTTCCGCTTTCGCTCCATTACTTCTCGGTATTCTTGCTCACTCTGCGCCGCGAGTGGTCCGGCATAGATGGCTTGAGGTTAGACAAGTTTTACCTTTTGATTCGCAGATTTATGGCTAGTTTCTTTACTTTGATGAGAAATAATTCGTGGGATTTAGAATTTGTGAAACGTTTGATGGGCGTGTTAGAGGATGGGACTTTTTTCGCTGATGATAATCTTCAAGGTAATGGAGTTAATTATCACATTGCCTCTGTATTTCTTGAGGAGCTTAGGCCGTTTCTTCCACGTAAGGCTGAAGTAGTTGAGGTTCTTTTGGTGGGTTTTGTTCGTGTTTCGGCCAAAGTGCCTGATAAGGTCTTGTTGTGGAAGATTAAGAGTAATTTGTTTGATGTGTTGGTGGGGGCGGGGAAGAGGCTCTTGGAGGTTAAGAAATTGGGAGAGGATCTGGATTCCGGTGATGAAGCTGTTATTTTTGGGTCGATTTCCTTGAAATTGGGGTTTTCGAGTAAGTTTTATGAATTAGGCTCTTCACCTGAGTGCTGCCAAGGAAATAGAAAAGTGTTATTTGGCTTGCATGAGGACTTTTTGAAGTTGGAAAAAGAGTTGGAATTATCTGGGATTGAGATTTCTATTCCTGATGTTGTTAACAATGATGATGAGGCAGTGCCGAATTTGGTCCCTCTTATTGCTGAGGAGATGGAAGTGAGTAACTCGGAACCTGCAGTCAATGGGGCTGATGGCAAATCCTTGAAGAAGTCCAAGAAGCGGGGAAAGGGCACTGGTGGTGCTGATACTAAGGCAGAGAAGAAAAAGAAGAATAAGAAGGAGAATGGGATTTTGGATGCTGACTCTGAAAAGAGCTCGACGGATAGGGTAAATGAGAACAGAGCTGCAGGTGGTGAGAATTCAGATAAGCAACAGGTTACCAATGGCGGTGCAATAAAACTTGATGATAATGTAATATCTAACCTCCAGATGCAGTTTGAGAAGATTGCTACGGAAGCAGGCATGGGTGGTGATGTTCCAAGTGCCTTTGACTTGCCAACGGTTTCAGATAAGTGTACTGTCTCTAAGAAAAGAAAGAGAGTGAAGAAAGCTATTGAAGAAGATGCTGAGGGTGCCACCAATGGAAAGAGTGGAGAGAAGAGTGCAAAGAAGGTAAAGTTTTCCATGAAAAGTAATTTGGTTTGGAAGCCCCAAAGCCCTTTACCTCCGCAAGATTTGAGATTGCCTCCTTCTGCTACTCCTAGAGGAAGTGCACTTAAGAAAGGAGTTCCTCCAGGTCCCATTAGGGAAATGCCTCCACCTACTAAAAAGGTGAAAATGGTAAGAGTTGTTGCTGTCAAGAAGGCCCGGAAGGCTATCAAACGCGTAAAGAAGTTAAAATCTCGACCTACGTAGGAGATATCATTTGCGTGATCATTTTTTTAGCTGGAAAAAAATTGTTTGCTGTTTGTTTTCATACAACTTTAACGATTTCCCCAGTTGTGGTTGTCTTGTTGCGTAGGTTATATTGGGTTTATTCGTAAAGTTAATTCTGAAACCGTTATTGATTTATTCGTAAAGTTGATTCTGACATTGATATTGGCTTATTCATCAAATTGAATGAAATGATGCATTGACAGAGATATTCTTATATTTTTCATACCATGTGGCTAACTGCATGGAGAACTCATTTTCCCCCGTAATGTTCTATCCTTTATGAATCATATGGATGCTATACATTTCAAATGTATTTCTTCTTGATGCCATTGGATGTTTAGGATATTTTCTCTGTTGTGATTTCATTTTAGTTGCCTCCTCTTTGCCTGTGATAGATTTTAATTTACTGAAAAAGCAAGAGACCAGTTTCTAGGATAGCAGTCCCGCCATGTTTAATGCGCAGCATGTTCTGCTTCATTCACAAAGGGGACATCTAGAATATCAGTGTCATGAAATGCATGGTCATCTATGTTGAGGAAACTTGAGATTGTGTCAGAATACTGAATATCTATGTTTCACTTGAAGTAACTTTGCCTCTATGTTTTCCAATCCAAGAGGATTGTAAAAGGTATTGATATGAATCTGTCTTGAAAAGTGAGGGGGAGAATCATGGAATACAAATCCAAGAAATACCCCTTTGCTTTCCTCCATGTTCATAGATCTATCTATCATCTATCAACCTGCATATGCCCATTCTTTTTGTGCTTGGTGTATAACTACTTGCCTGGTAATCTGAGGTTGAGGATCCACCCTTTTATACCTTTTCATTTTCAGTTCACCCTGTATCTATTCCAGGTGGTTCTGGAATAGATGATTAGACGTGGTAAGGATATCGTTTGGGAAATAGATGATGTGGTAAGTACTTTGTGTTGTGTGTTGGGTGCTTGCTTTTGTTAATCTGGCCTTCAATTTTCTTATGTATTAGCTTCGTGAGATAATTTTTGGCGAATGTTCATGTTACAAAAACTTCATTTTCTATTTATGGTTCATATTGCAACATCACAATTGCGACTTATATTACACAAACAAATTGATAAAAATTACACAAACAAATTTTACAGATAAAATATTATAAACCGTCTCTAATCGTATTGTATTATGTCGTAATTAATGAAATTAATCAACTGATTATGCGAGTGAGCACTCGGCAGGAAGCCCTTGTGGGAATCGCTTGGAATCTCTGCAGTAGTTGTAGATCATGTTGTTTTTCTGAACCCATTTGATTCTTTCATGGCCTGTCGAGTCGAGTGACTGAGTCAACCAACTTGACTCGTTTGGAGAGCTTGAAGAACAATGGGAGGAGCCTGAAGACCAAATGCAAGCTTGTGCGTTGAAGTTTCTGTAAGAGGCCGTGAATGGGGCCTTGGCCCAATCTGTTTTCACAAGCCCACCACGTGTAGCCCAATCGTCAGCATTCCAAAGGCTCGAGTATATCCACATGGGTTGGTTCTTCGGGAATGGGATTCCCTTCGATTCTAAATTCTTGAACTCTCTAATCGGCGTTCCATCCACAGAGAATCTGATACATAATTAAGAACAAAACAAATATGAGATTAAGCAAATTAGAGTATTAGTAACATCTCTAGCAAATATGAAATTTACTAATCACTATTTTTAATCTCATTTCTCACTAGAAAGGAGGGTGGAGTCAGAAAATTTCATAGCAATAGGTTATACTTTTTTTTGGAGAGTTTATTATGGATCGGTGATTGAGACTGAATTGTTCAGTTTAATAATATGGGCTTAAAATTAAACAGGACATTAAAATGATTTGGATATAAGTTTTTAGTCCTGAATGACACATCCTACACTGGGCCGACCATGGCCTAGGGCCACAAGGGCGATCGCTTTGGGCTCACAAATTAGTAAAGTCCAAAAAATTTTAATTTGATTTATTTTTATGGAAAAAAAAATTAAAGAATGTTAAAATTTTAAAAAAATATTTAAATTGAGTTTGAAGAAATATTTTATTAAAAAACAAGATCCATATTCTTGAAAAATATTGTTAAGAGTAATCCTGATTTATGTATAGTTATCTAGTTTGTCTTGTAAAATCATTAGGACTCTAACTCTAAATTTTGTGATAAAATTTCACTGTTTTCTTTAAAATATAATAGTACAAGACGACTATGTTTGAGTGATGTGTATAAATTCTTGAAATTTTTTTGTGTATTGATAGAAAGATGAAAAAAAAAATTTAAATGAAAAAAGTACAATTTTTTTTTTGTGTCTAAATATAGACTATGGAGGCACTTTTTAAATTTTCGCCCTAGACCTCTAATTTCTTGAACCGGTCCTGATCCTACACATCATGCATAGATAACAAACAAGAAATGACATTGGACAAAACTAAAAGCTCACAGTGCATTTTTTTTAGCTTTATTGATATGCAATAGGTTAATTTTAATTGAACTAGCCTCTTAGCACCAACTAACGCGTGTGTCAATTCGATTATTTATCTTTGTTAGAAATTTTACAATAAAAAGAATAATATTAAATTTAATATTTTTATAAAAACAAAAAAGGGAGGAGTAACTAACTTAGTCTACTTCCCATTTATTTACTCCCCACTTCTTCCATTAAACATTAACTTTTTTAATTTATAAATTTAATATTTCTTTAAAAGTTATTACTACATGGGTAGTTTCGTTTGAAATTTTTAGTGAAGCCTATCAACACTCTTGATTTTATAATAATAAAGACGATGATAACTAACTTTGAATAAATTAATAAATTTCACTAAAAGAATTTGCACTAAGCTGGAGCCCACCCTAGCTAAAAGGGTGGCTCTGTGCGTGGCTAAAAGTTCTGTTATATTATTGTCGTTCATATGTTTTCAGTTTGTCATTCTTCATTTTGTGTATGTGCACCTTAAAATAAAATAAAAACATTGAGTTTGAAATGCAGAATGACAAATTGAGATAATTTAGTTACGAGGGAGAGAAAGATGGAGGTTAATGCATGTACGTACATGATGCTTC
Organism: Oemleria cerasiformis; assembly: GCA_037349345.1. Lineage (NCBI taxonomy): Eukaryota > Viridiplantae > Streptophyta > Magnoliopsida > Rosales > Rosaceae > Oemleria > Oemleria cerasiformis. Next base: position 9,929,417 of record JAZGTL010000010.1, read on the forward strand.
GAGGATTCCACAAGACGGAGTAGGTGTGGAAGCCCTTGGTGGGATCAAACCAAAGATAGAATTGTTGCTCCCTATTCCCCTTCCCTTGTGTGAAAACATTTGTGTGTAGAATATAAGGGTCTCCACTTAGGTTGCCTAAAAACTCAAAGTCTATCTCATCATGAGTAGCACCCAAAGAGGACAGCTGCGAAAAACAATATCCACATACAAAAAACCATTAGACCGACACATATCATATGATAATATCAATGCACCTTTAACACCTACGTAGTACTCACATAGTAGGCCGTGACGGTACCGGCAGAGTTACCGGGCACGAGCTTTATCTGCATGTCAATCTTCCCAAACAAGTACTCATTCTTGGAGCGAAACCCGGACCCGGAAGTCTTGTCTAGGGACAGCGTGAGGAGCTGCCCATTGTCGAGTATTTTTGCCCGGCCGTCGCCCCATGTTATGTCGAAATCTTGGTTGAAGTTGCCGGCCGATGCCGTGGCCACCAAAATGTTGAACAAAGTGACCACAAGAGGTACTAGAATGAATATTTTGGTCATGGTTTTGGTTGGTAAAAAAAAAGAAGGATATTATTATATGTGGAAGAAGATGAAGGGAAGCGAAAGGTGTTTGATGAAATGCATGGGGATGGTGAGGGGTTTATATAGTAGTTTGATGGGTGTGGGAGAAGTAGCTAGGGTAGGGTATATGGTAGGGTAGGGTATAGGGTAGGGTATTGGGTAGGGTAGGGTAGGCTTGGGTAAGGTAGGCAATGATGATGAAGATGAATCCAGTGGGTTGTGTGGTGTTGAAGTGGTTGGGAAATATCAAATATGCATGCGTTTGCTTAAGAGATTTGGGTTGACTTGGCTTGGGTTTATGTCAGAGTGGGCACCAAAAGACAGCTAATCAAAGATGAGATGATGCTCATCTTTCCAACTTTCTTTTTTTCCCTCCATTTGTATGGCCTTGGCAAATTGGGAATCATATAACCTTCCACACGGTCGTGGGGTATTTGAATAACGACACACGTGTTGATTGTTTTGATATATATAAATTATTAAATAATTTTTAACTGGTTGAATTTTTTCTTTTGTAGAGATGATATTTTATAAAATCAACAGTTTATTTCATTTACATAGAAAAAATTCGATAAACAACCATGGGACGAGTACGTCAATCTTAAGTGGATGCAAGTGTTTTTCTGATTAAAAAACAATGGTACAAATGTGCAACGAATTTGTAGGTATATTCGGAATATCACATACATGAAGATGTTTCATTCTATTCATATTATAACGTATGTATTTTTAATTTTTTATTATTGTAACCTAGAAATGAGACATATAATAACGTGTAAATGAGAACACCGTATGAAACATATTTCGGATATATATATATATATATATATACAATAATGAGAGAGATGAGATTGGTTTAAAAACATCTTACTACATATATTTTGGGAATACCTACTAATCCCATGTACATAAGATCACAGCAGGCAAGTCCTTGTTTGTTTGCTATTAATAATCTTGTGATTCCAAGTCTTCACCCTTAAATATCATTTTGTGTTCCCCAAGCTTGGGTTTGGCATCCTGTGGACTTATCAACTTAATTAATTGGTGGTACAAAGTGAATGAGTTCACACACTAACACCAATTTTGTTAACCACATTTGACCGCAATGTAGTATTTACTCTCATTAATTGACTCTTTTTTTTCTCCTTGTGGTGATTAATGAGTACAACAACATTTGTTTAAAAGACTCTTTGTTTTATGAGGTATTTGATGAATTTGGGATTTGGATTTGGTAACAATGCTTAATTTGGTAGAAAAATTAAAAAAAAAAATTGTTAAATTGAATGAATTTTAAATACCTTGATGTATTATTAATGAAAGGATTCGAAATTATTTTCTTTTATTTTATTTTTATTCAAATCATAGCATACAATATATTGTAATAGTAACTAAAAAAATTAAACTTACTATGAAATCAAAATCCGTTCCAACTTACAATGCTATACGTAATTAGTGTTAATGTAAAAAGCAGGCCCAAATGAAATCGAGTCAACAAAATTAACACAAAATGGCAATATAAGTGGACACGCATGGTAGAGGGTGTATTCAATTGAGATTTCATTTCATAGAGTTAAATTTCTCTGAAAGTTCATATGTACTTAATTAATACTTTTAAAGAATTAGTAAAAATTTGGGGTATTCAATCTATATTTTTATAGAGATTTATAAAGTCATTAAAAATTGAGGTGTAATGAATCATGACATTTCATAACTGCATAATAAAAGTTTAGTGTATTGAAAACATCAATGAGTATTGTAGACTTCCTTAAATGAACGAGTTTTATGGAGTTTGACAAAAAAATTTGTATAAATTATGCTTTAGCAAGTTTTTGATTTCTCTAGTCTCTCCCCTTCATATTTCTACAGATTTTATACAAGGCTTAAAAAATATTATTTTTTATGTTTTATTTTTCAATAGACTCAATAAAATTCATATCTCCTATCTATATGTATTATCATATATTACTTTCTATAGGAATTATAAGTAATTAAATAATATAAATTCTACATGAATTTATTTATTGTTTGAAGAAAAAAAAACAAAAAAGTTAATAAAATGAAAAACAAATATTTCAAAGGCATGCATGATGCCTGGCTACTTTAGCCTCTCAATCTCATTGATCGTTAAAAGTTTTTATATTTTTTTAATTATTTTTGTAATATTATATATATTATTTTATTTTAATTTAGCGAGAAAATTTTGAGTAAAAAAAATAATTATGATTTGATTATAAAATTCATCAAAAAAAATCATCAAATTATATAATTCAATATCATTTTCTGCAAACCTCAATCACATTATATAAAAGTCAGTATGACTTTGCAAAACTTTGTCATGTAACTATATAATTCTGTTATTAACTCTGTAAAAATTTATGAAAATCAATAAATATGTAAAACTCGATCACTTCAAAAAAACTTTAAAAGTATCTGTATAAATCTGAATTCAATACACCTCCTTAAACACAAGTGCACAATTTCCATCATCCAACGTACTATGGCTATATAGAACGTCTTCAATGTTCGGCCAACAATTTTTTTTGATACAAAATAACATGTTAAAACAAAGTGAAGTTCCTAGGGCAACCACAATACAAAAAATCAAATCTTCATACTCCAATAGCCTCACGCAGAAGAAAACGTTCCCAACGCTGGTCAACATTTACGAAGAAAATGTTCGGCCAAAATTTACGATGGTCCACCTTAAATGCCTATACTTTTGCTCAAACACATAAAAATAAGTGGTTATCAAGTTGGATCCAACTTGTAAAACAACTCATGATCAGATACAATGAGCAAATTACTTTATGTGAATAAGTAATTTTGAAATTCTGTCTTCGTCGAATTTAATTAAAGCGAATGTCCTTTACTTTTAACGTCCAAATTTTGAATTCTTCTTTACCAATTAGGATTAGATTAGAACTAGAACTAGATTAGATTAGGGCTTATTATATTTCAAATGCACTTAGAACAGGACGCGAAATCTCGCTTTGTACTAAAAATAAAAAATCGAACCATTTTGTACCCAGAAGAAGCATTTTGTTACCTCCGTTGCACCAATTTCGTTACTCTCATCTAATTGTTGTTAGTTATTGTTAAAATTACAAATATGACAGTAATATAATAAAATTTATAGAGACAATTAAAATTTTTGTTGCATTTTATTAAATTTTATATCAAAATTCTTTTAAAAAAATTAAAACTAATCTAAAATTACCCAACCCTTCCCCAATCAACCCCAGTCACCCACCGACAACTCCAAACTCAACACTGCCTCTTCCTCCTCCTCTCTCCACCTCACTCTCTTCCGCTCCTCCTCCTCCTCTCTTCACATCACTCTCAATGTTAAAAATGTATGTATGGAGAAAAAGAGGGTGCAATAGAGTACGTTTTCCACTGCCCAAGACCTTGTGAACGGGCTTCTCGGTCGAAGAGCCTGAAAATCTTGGATTTGACGGAATCGTGCGCAGACGGCTTGTCGTCGTCAAGCTTGGGTTTGACGGCATCATGTTTAGACTTCTTCTTGTCGTCGTTGGAGTCCGATGACGAGGAGGAGGAGTGGTGGGCGTAGATTTTCTCCATCAGTGTTTCGGGCATTGGTGTTGGCTCCACCATCTTTGCTCAGATCGAATAGAGAGACAGAGATAGATGTTGATGGAGTTTCGAGAGCGTTGATATCAAAGAAAGTATGTGTGTGTCTCTGTTGAAATGTTGGTTGAGATTTTTAACGCGAGAAGTGAGGGAGATGAAATATGAGTCGTTGATGATGGAGATGAAACCGAGTCTAAGGTTCGGATGGCTGAGGTGGAGAGAGGAAGATGAGGAGGAGCAGAGGAGAGTGAGGTGGAGAGAGGAGGAGGGAGTGTTGGGTTTGGAGATGTCGGTAGCTGACTGGAGTCGGGTAATTTTAGATTATTTTTAATTTATTAAAAAGAAATTTAATATAAAATTTAATAAAATATAACAAATATCTTAATTTTTTTTACAAATTTTATTATATTATTACTGTCACATAAGTAATTTTAACGTCAACTAACAATAATTAGATGATAGTAACGAAATTAGTGCAACGGAAATAACAACATGCCTCTTTTGAGTATAAAGTGACACGATTTTTTATTTTAGATATAAAGTGATATTTCACGTTATGTTATGAATGTATTTAAATTACTAAGCCTCATATTAGAGCTAGATTAGCTTAAAAGTATTGAAAGGGGTGATAAGGGAATAATGAAAATGATTAGTTAGTAGATAGCTAATAAGAGCTTAATTAAGAGGGACGTGATTGAATAGATATCTTCAATTATTATTGGCAAGCTTTTTATAAGGTTATTTTTATAGATATTAGATTTTAGATGGCAGGCAAGGCAAGACCCAATGGCCAATGCAATGAAAGATGGAAGGCAGACAGGCTGGCAATGTCAAGGTCAATTTCGCCAAACCCCCCTCGTATGATTGTCGCTACCCACTCACTCGTCAAACGTTGCTTTCATCCAAAGCTGGTGCATGGCTGTACATTTATGATACTATCATTATCCAAATTCAATTTTTTTATTTTTAAATTTTGAGTTTAAATTTTGAAATTATGAGTTTTATATGAATTTGAGTATTTGATATTGTAGATTAAAATGATTTTGGTTTTTTTTCATTTTAGATTTATTTTTCTGTAATAAGGTTGATTCAAATTCTCACAATATGAGATTTGAATTTCATAGTTTATTTTTTTTCTTCAACATTCGAGTCTGGATTTTAGAGTCATAAAGTTCATATGAATTCTAACGTTTGATATCACGGATTGGAGAAAGAATTTTGAATTTTTCTATTTTGAGTTTGGTTTTTTCTATGATAAGATTGATCTGAATTCTCATAATATTATGCTCGGGTTTTGAAGTTCAATTTTATTTTTTCAAAATTTCGAAATTTGAGTTTGGAATTATAAAATTTATATGAACTCTAGCGTTTGATATAGCAAGAGTGTCATTGCCTACCAAAAGAGTGGAAAAAGTTGTTTGCCCAACCTATAAACTACAATTATGGATGGACAAATTATAAATGTTACTTCATCCAACCTACTTTCTTATTAGCCTTAAATCACTCTTAATCATACGTTTATTTCAAATTTCGAATCACATACATAATACATAATATACGTACTTACGTAGTTATAAGTTTGGGTAGCACGTATCGCATTTGTATCATCGTATGGTCCCACTAAAAGTTGACATAAATTCATTGTTGGCACTCCAATTTGGATTTAACTAGACGATTTGAAAATCCAACATTTCCGTAGTAACAGTTTGGTTTGAATATTCATTTTGAAAACCGCTAGAATTCAAACCGAATCGTTAAAGTTATTATTTATTTATATTATCTCTTAGTTAATATTTTTAACCCTTGAATTTGTTAGTGTAAGTGTTTATCATAAATCATATCTCGCTAAATTCTTACTCATTTTGTGCTACTATTGGATTTAAATATATTTAAGGCTAATTTGGAGCAACCGTCACTGAACTTTACCATAATTTTAGCAACCGTCTCTAAACTTCAATGTTAATGTCCTCCGTCCTTGAACTTTACCATAATAGTTGAGTTAGTCCTTCATCAAAAATTCAAACAGAATCCGTTAAAAAATCCCAAAAATTAATGGCTTGAATGGACGATTTTTCCCTTATTTTTAACGGATTTCGTTTGAATTTTTTACTGAAGGACTAACTCAACTATTATGGTAAAGTTCCAGTAAAAAAAAAACTATTATTGTAAAGTTCAGAGACAGAGAAAACTAATATTGAAGTTTATGGACGGTTGCTAAAATTATGGTAAAATTTAGGGACGGTTGCTCCAATTTACCCAATTAAATCCAAACCTGTCATATTTGAAATTTAAAATGTTAGAATTTCTTTTTTGTTGATGTGTATGAATGAAATATTCATGTACACAAATGAAATCTCAAAGTGGATGAATAAATTTTTGAAATGGTTTTGAAAAAAAAAAAGAATATTTGAAATGGTGATATTTTGGAGAAGTCTTTTTGGGGAATAAATTACATAAGAATTATATGCCTCCATCGTCCAAACCGATCCAAATCCAACCATTAGTAGCTTTTAAATTGGAATGGTTTTAATTATACTTTGACAAATCAAACCATACCGAAACTATTAAAATTTTAACGATTTAAATTTGAATTTAAGTGCTATTCGTATTAATTCAAACCATACCCACCCCTAATAGTCGCACAAAAAACAAAAAATCTACATACGTTTAGTTAGGCAAGACTCTCACTCAATCTTAAAGCGCTAATGGAGTCATATGTTTCAAGTACATCTAATGATAATATCCGAACTTCGAAATCATTTTCAAAATATTATATATTTTGAGAAGAGGAGTATGAGATGTTTGGTAATTATCTCCAAGGATGAAAATATTATTTTTCACGAAAATATCGACAGTTAAATTTATGGAAATATCGACGGATATTTCGATATCGTTCATGCTAAAAAAAAAATGTGGAAAATTTAATCCAAAACTTAAAAATTTTGAGTAAAATTTTGGAAAAAATTTAAGCACTAAATAATATTTATATAAAACTAATACCTATGATATAGAAATTAAGGGGAGATTTTTCTTCCTTCCTATTTTTATGCCAAGATCCTTAAATACGAGTTTATTCACGAAAATATCGCAAATATTTCTTCTCCCTGTTTTAATGTCGAAACTCTAAAATACAAATATATCGATGAAAATTTTAATATTTTCCTCCAGAATTATCTCTAGTTGACACATGACTTGAGTAAACCGGATAAGTTTCAAAACGATTTATGGAAGCCAGTGAGAAAAGATATAATAATACTCAAATTGACATGATTGGGGTTATAATCATCCATGAAGCATAACATACAGGAACCAATTACATCCTTCCAACACATTTTAATTTCAAGAAATGTTGGAAAAAACACCAGGTTAATAATCCATCTTAAACAGTAAGCATAAACATTGGTCCTTGATTAACAAAAAAAAACACATATTGGTCCTCGTCAACGTCAAATGTTGCTTTCCCACCAATCCTAGTGGCTAGTGGTTACCAAATACACACATAATTGTCCTGTCCATTTCAAAGTTTGAAACCACTTCAAAGTTTGAAACAATACTCAGTCAATAGGTTTCCTTACGGGCAAATAACATCCCAAAACAAAAGCGAAGTTAACTCAAAATATTTATGCATAAATATCGAACTGTAATGTGTTTGCGGAGAAAAAATGACACATTCCAATTCATTCTCCCAACACCAATCTCACTGGCAATTATTGGAGGATTCACTAACTTGTCGAAAGTTTACTAAAAGTTCACACATCAGACAAATTTCCATCATAGATTTACTTAACTTTCGAAAAAAAACATAGATTTACCTAATCCTTCTAGCAAAAAATAGCTCTGCAATTGGACATAATATATAGGTAAAGAAATTTTAAAAGGAAAGCAGAAAATTTGAATTTGGGGGCAGGTGTGAGACACAAATTTGACAAACATATCAAACAATTCCAAACATCACATATTTGATAATTCATAGCAAATATTTCATAACATACCACCAATATGCATCATCAAAAACACCGACTGACCTTAACCGATGTTCAGGATTTTGTTTGTTTTTTCATCCATCTACTCCACCAGTTGGCAGCAACTCAATAGTCAATAGGTAGCTTTGGTTATAATGGTAAAAGTCATAGCTAAAATAATTCTTAACGCTGAAGCAATCCTTGAACCCTACATTCTTGTTCATGAAAGCAAAGCTTGAATGGCGACTTCAGTGCCACCAGAAGAGGGGTTTTTCAAGCACCAAGACATAGAAATTTCAACATTATCTTCCTACTTATTGATATAGTCCAAACCTTCATTCTTTTTATCATCCACCGCTTCTCTTATTGATCACCCACCATTCTCACCATAGGTAAACAAGTTGCTAGAACTACTTTGTATTATTCACAAATCAAATCTTACCTAATGTTGAAAGGGGGAAAGCAGTAGAGGAAAAATGAAAATTGCAGCATTCGAACCATGTCCTTTGCATTTAACTTATAAGCACAAATAGAAGAAGCAACATAGCCAATTCTTTTTAGTCATATCTGGAGACAACATCACTAGAGTTTGCAGTTTAGGAGCGGTTATCTTCACCGGCCATTGTGAGTGATACACAGATAACCAGGAACCACATCCTGCTCTGGTACCACTTAACGTAGCACAAGCTAACAAGAAATAATAAACTTGACTTATAACTGAAAATGATTATGATTTGAGTAGCATCACTTCAATAGAAATTTGACAACAAAATTCTAATAGAAAACGAAAAGTAAAAGATGAGTCTAAAGAAGTAGCAGCATAGAAACCGCACTTATGTGATAAAGGTACTACACCACTGTCCACCCCAAAAGACCATCAGTAAACTTATATACCTGACCAACCTGCATTTTGAACCTGACTATGTTCTGTATGTAGACCACTAATGAACCTCAAAACATTCCACTCTCAATGTTTCCCCCATTTTTTTCCCTGGTTGATGCTTCTACAATTCTACACTCAAGGAAATAAGAATTCCATATGCTTGGACAAACAATCAATATAAGCCCATACTATTGACATAGCAAGTTTAACCCTACAAAGAAGTGAAACTTGGGGAATTGGTAACCCATAGCCACAAGGTTTTTCACGGAAGAGAGCCAATAATTAAAACCCAAATATATTCACACTTAGACCACATTCAGGTGCATTATCACATGTGAACACACATCCGTTCTGTTGAAAGCAGTTTAGCCTAACCATTATGATTTGAGTAAAACCTATATAACTATATATGAGTTCATTCTCAACACTAATATCACTGCATACTGAACTTACATTGATTAACCTACCTTCATTTCTTTCACAACTTCCTTCATCTCTATTGTTCATAAATATTGCATATTTGCTCCCGCCCATAGATCTATTCTCTTTTCCTATGAGTTCTGGTTTAAAAATAATGCCTGTTCTTACTGAATTTCACATGTTATGATCTGAATATAGAACTCCAATCCCCCTCTTTTGTGAAGCAATGGGTTGTTATGCTTGTTAGTGTGCTTGTACTCCAGTTTCCTTTCTCACACTAAAAATAAAAATAAAAGCTTCATAAATTTGCAAACAATGCTTTGTAAAGAATACTGTTCGTCCAGCCTCAACCTGTCTGAACTCCAATCAAACTCGCTATATCATGTCTTGAAAAAAAGTCATTCAAAAGCTGAACACTTTTATCCATAATGAGCTAACAAAAGAAACAGAGCAATACAGAGTTTATAGTCAGCAAAGGTTTTACAGGAACGCCACTGGCTCACCACTACCCAAGTTCGCAAATAATTTTTCTGAAGACAAAAATTTAACATAGGACTTCATTCAACCAAAAAGGAATCGGGAGAAAATACCTAAGGGCCCGTTCATTTAGCATTTTAGCTTGATGAAATTGCAAATTCCTAGTTCCCTCTGTAGTTCTAAAGTAAGTTCAGTAACTCAACAAACATAAAACTCCCTAGAAACAACAATAGAAACACACAACACAACACAACAATTTAAATTTTCCAGAAAATAATATGTATTGGCAATCTACAATGCGGTAAGGAACATATGACCCAAGCTAAAACTAGAAAAAAAATTGCAGCTCTCTTTATTTACTCAGAATGTATTTTTTATATACTGAGAAGGTATATTGAGTGCATTGCGTACATAGATGATGTAACAAGATGTATAAAACTTCAGTATTGGATCCAGATAAAGAGTAGACTTAAAGAAACAAACTCAACCGTACAAGGTACACCCACTATTAAGATCAATCAGTGTATATTTAATCATACTTAACAAAAGAAGAAAAAAAATAGAAATAACACATTACAAGAAAACACTAAAATTAAGAAGAGATCTGTACATGTGAAGCTGAATCATAGCAGAGGAGGTGCTAGACAGGTGGAATGTTGGAGAAAGAGAAGCCCTTGTACCCTTTATAAGCATAGTAAGCAATCCGCGTGTAATAGAAGCCCGGAAGGAACAAGATCCCACCAAGTATCGCAAAGAACATTCCTGAAATTATTTGAAAAACCCCAAAATTAAGATAAGTTATCCAATTCAACAAGTTCACAACACCCAAATGAACAATTTAACATACAAAAAGATAAAAGGGTTTTCAGGGTTAGGGTTAGTAGGAAAGGGTACCGTGAGCTTTGTCGCCGCCGACACGGTTATAGGCCATGAGGACGCCGATGACAATGCCGAGAGTTCCGGTGACGAGGAGAGCGACGGCGAGGGCGATCTCTTTAATGGGAGGCTTGTTGTTGACTGTATACGATTCCTCCATCATCATGTCTTCGTCTGTTATCGAAAACGCGTGATCCACATACGCCATTGCTGAGTCGCTCTGGTATGAAAGCTGGGTAAGGATTTGTTTGGATCTTTGGTTTGAGTGTAAGCTGAATTTGGGTCTTTATGTTTGCTGCGAGCTGTGTTTTATGAAAATTCAAAGCTTGAAGCTTTCTGGAGTTTAGGATCAAAAAGGGACAGGCGTCGCGTCCGAGTCTGGAAGAGGATTTAGAAACGAAGAAGATGTAATGGACACGGCGCTTTGTCTGCTGCTGACACGTGTTAGACGTACCAAGATCAGGTCAGGTGTTACGTTTTCTTTTATGTGTTTTCGACTAAGATCACGTCACAAACAAGCGTATATTATACATTTTTCCCTTAAGGTCAAAATTTATCAAAATTTATTATTTTAGTACAGTAGAATTTTAAGCCAATCCTCAACAAAGTTGACTTCACAAACACGTGTTTGAAGGAGATAATCTCGAATCTTCGGAAAACGCTTGACAATAGTCTTAAGTCTCCATGGTGGTTCAGTGATGTTGTTGATTGTATCTATTAGGATCTTATTAAAATTGGAATTTGAGACATTTAAATTCTATGTTTGTTTACATAAAATTTCTCAATTTTTGTGTTTTTGAATTCAAACTAAAAATTGGTACATTGCAATTTACAAATTCTAATTTTCTCCAAGTTCTATATATATTTCCCTCCATCAAACAGAGGAGAAATTTTAAATAACAACTTTATAGATGTTACATTGAAAATCTTGTGTTTAACGCCTATTTCTTGCAATTGATTTTTTGCCTTTGTTTAGTGCTTGTTCATCACCAGAAAACACCCTCTTGCTATACCTCGACCCAACTATATCCAGTATTTTTGGGTACACCTCTTTCCATCATATCCCTCCTTATCTTTGTTGCATCTTCCCAGCTTCCCTTTTCAGAGTAAACCTTTGACAATAGCACATAAGGCACATCATTTTCAGGCACCAATTCAACCAACTTGTTAGCAGTCCACTCTCCCAACTCTGCATTCCCATGTATCCTACAACCGCTAAGCAATGATCTCAATATAGCAGGCCATGGAACATAAGGCATCCCTTCAATCAGTCCTCTAGCTTCTTCAAGGTGTCCCGTTCGCGAAAGCATATCAACCATGGAGCCATAAACATCCTGAGATCTTGGTTCCATCTTATAATCTGAGCTCATCGACTCAAACAAAGCACGGCATTGATCAACCAAACCCACATGACCACAAGCTGCTATAACTGACACAAATGTGGCTTGGCTGGGCTTTATATCAGCTGACTTCATTTTCTCAAAGATGTCCATGGCCTCCTTGACCAGACCATGATGAGCACAAGCCATGATCATGGAATTGTAAATAACTACATCACCAGAGCTATACAATGTAAAGATATTCCTTGCACCTTCAATGTCCCCGCATTTTGCATACGCGTCTATAACTGCACTAACCACGAAGACTTGTGTCTGATATCCCATTTTGATGACGATGGAGTGAACAGATTTCGTTAAATGATAGCCTGCAGTATCAGCACAGCCATTCAGAATGCTGCCCAAAATAAATTCATCAGGCTTCCCACCTGCTTCTCTCAGGGAGTCGGTAAATTTGAGAGCTTCGAAAACATGTCCCCGATGCACTAGAGCAGATATCATTGTCCCCCAGCATTCGACATCCAATCTCTCAAAGCTATTAAAAAACTTAAATGACTCATCCAATAGTCCAGATTTAACATAACACTTAATTAATGAGCTGCAAACATATCCATGGATGGAGAAGCCGAACTTGACAATAACACCATGAACTTGTCTGATCATTTCTTGGTGTTCATATTTGTAGCAAGATTCCAATATGCTGGAGAAGGTAACTTCATTTTCTTCAGCTCCCACATCCCGTAAATTACAGAAAAGCTTCAAGGCTTGTGTATAGCAATTGCTTGAATTATACCCAGAAATCAACTCATTCCAAGAAGTTACGTTTTTGTGAAGTGAGCTGTCAAAAAAACAGTGTGCCATCTCCATAGCCCCACATCTAGAAAACATATTGATTAATGAGCTTCTGACATTGGCTTCATCCAAGAATCCAAATTTTAATGCAAGACAGTAAAACTGAAGCCCAAGGTTGAGATCAATTAGCTCCCCACATTGTCTAAACAAGACTGAGAAAGTGACATGGTTCGGGTTCATGTTTGTTACCATGAACTGATGGACTAAGTTTGCAATTTCCCTAGCATTCTTGTCTTCAGAGAAGACCCCAAATGCAGTGTTCCACGATATAACATCTTTCGATCGTATCCTATTGAAAACTTTCAAAGCCATATCGTTCCTGCCATTTCTCGAATACATATCAACAAGAGCATTCATTATTGAAGTACTATATTCCACCTCACTCTGGATGATCAATCCATGAAGCTGCTTTCCAAAATCCAAACATCCAGAAACAGAGGACCCCTTAAGAGCATTAACAAAGGTGAACTGGTCCATGCTTACACCTCTGCATACCATCAAAGACACAATCTGTAAGGCTTCAAAGCCACAGCCACATTGCGCATAGCCTCCAATCATAGCATTCCAACCAGCTGTATCAAGATTGGTCATAGACTCAAACACTCCTTTGGCAGATTCGACATCCTCCAACTTAGCATACATGTTCAAAATTGAACCACCCACATAGCAGTTTTGTTCAATCCCAATTTTCAAAGCAAAACAATGGACACTCATGCCAAATTCATATGCCTTGATACTAGCACACGCTGCACACCCCTTGAGAACACTGCCGATAGTGAATTCATTCGGCCTCAACCCACTTATCACCAATTCCAAATAGACCTCCAATCCCAATTCAAATTGACCGTCTTGCACAGCAGCCGAGATCATCAAAGTCCAAGTGACTAGGTTTCTCTCAGGCATTTCGTCAAACACCCTAAACCCATCTCCCATATGCCCACATTTTGAGTACATTTTCATCAGATTGTTCAATAAAAAAATTTCATCAGTAAACCCCAACTTGATGACACGTGAATGAATCTGGGTACCAAGAAAGTATGATTTTGAATTCTCAGAGAGGGAGAGAGCGGTGACAATGGCAGTTGGGTCTTTGCCCACCAAGTGATTGGAGCATGAAGAGCAGGATTTGGAACTGTAGAGTTGAAGTTGGTGTTTGGAGATTGCATGGAGCTTTCTGGGTTTGATTGTTGAAAGAATAAAGCCTCTAAGCCTTGAATTAAGGGCAAGTCTTCTCATTATATTCTTGAGAGACCTTGTGTCGTGTATGAGAGTGTTCGGCTCTCATTTTAAACAAGAAGAAATGGCCAAATTGCAGGTTGCAGACTTTGAGAAGCAAGCGGGACTGTGTTGTTCGCCGTACGGCCAAATCTATATGCTGTGTTTGATTGCTGAGAAACTGTACAATTCTATCTTCTGGAAAGAAGAAAAGATGTTGAATTTTGGAATAGCAATCTTCAAATGTCAACCCCTAAACTCTCAACCCAATCCGACAGTTCCAACTTCCAACCTCACTCTCCCTCAAATTTACATACCTGCAGATATAAGAGTACCAAAATCCCGAATCTTGAATGGTATACCATCATCGTAAAATTTGTTTTAAGTATAAGAGACATAGATAGTCGATTGAGATGGATTATGAGTTCGTATGTATCATGACCATAAAGCATTTGGGGTTCTCATATTTACCTTTAAATTTTGGCCAAAAGTCACTTTTGGTTCATGATAGTTTATTCAATTTCTTACGTTAGTCCATATAGTATCAATTTGACCGATTTTAACCTTATAGTTTCATATTCACAGTAATTGAAGGACACATCCAACTTTCCATCCAATTATTTATCGGAATATTCTTATATTCCACTTATGAAATGATATTTGACACGACCCGTTCCAAAAATAAAAAAGGGAAAATGAAATTAATTAAATAACATGTAATTCTGAATTTGAGTATCATGTGGATTTGGGCTAAAGTACGAAAATTGACCTTAGCAAGGGCCCAAAGAAGGTTGTTGGGTTGTGAATTAAAGTTTAGAATTTCAAAACTTACCATTATGTCCCTGAAATTCCTAAAGGCCAGAAGTCACTTTTTGACTGAGAACTCCTTTTGGAAATTTCCTTGCACCATTACATAGGTCTCGAGCTTGCGAGTGCGTAAACAGGTGGCACGCAGAAATCAGAGTTCGAACGAAGAAGTTACGGTCCTAAAACGATCGGGACGTATCGATAATTTTGAAAAAGTTTAAATTATAAAAAGGGGAACTCTCTCTCCTCTCCCATTGGTCTGTGTCTCCCTCTCTCTTCTATTTCTCTCCCTTTCTTCCTAACGCGACTTCTCACGGAAGCCATAAAACCCAGATGCCCTTCGTCGGTGACCCAGGGACCACCACTACCACAATTCTCTTCGTCTTCCCCTGGCGAGCACAACCATACCATCGAGGTAGGTCATCGAACAATGTACACGGCGCAGCAAGCTGCGGAAGAAAATGGGTCACCACGCCTTTCGAGGCGATTTCTGGCTTACAGAGGTATGGGTTCTCGATTTGGACCATGGTTTTGAATTCCTGGGAATGAGTAGATAGTTTTAGGCTATTAGAATGTAAGATTTGGTGAAGAAATGAAGGTTTGGGAAAAACTCCAAAACCGACCAACAATGGCCATTTCAGGCCGGCGAGAAGGTCTGCAGGAGGTAGGGGGCGACTGAACCGCAAAGTCGTACCCCCTTTGGACACCAGGGCGTGTGGACCCACCCCCGGTCTCCAGCGACTAGTACTTTGTGTAATCCGACTTTCCGGACCCATTGGCGAAAGTTTCGGGTCAATCGGAGTTTATTTGGGGGCTTTTTTGGATAGTGAACTCCTGGTGATCGAGAGATTGATTTAATAGTTTAAATAATTATTTATTAATATTAATTCCCGTGTTTGCGAGGCGCTATGGTATTGGAGAATTTGAAGGATTGTATATACCGAGATAAAGCTCAGAGAGGCTTCCGGGAAAGAACACTTCGAAGTACGTGCAATAGGAAATCTTTTCGGGTGATTTCTCCCCGATGTACTGTGAGTGGACCTTTTTCCCTAAACTTAAGAATACATAATGTTATATGATGGATTACTAGTTGAATATGATTGATTATGTGATGGATGGATTGTGTTGAATGGTTGATGGATAAATTGGAATGCCTAACTTAGAATGATTATATTATAACTATGGGTTTATGGATAGGATATGATTGAGTTTGAAATATGTTGAGTAATTATGGAATAAATAGTGATAAGTGTACTTATTTGTAATGCTTAGGGTCGTTTAAATTAGTTATTTGTGTTATAGTGATGTTAGGAACTATAGATGATGCCACGAGCTAGAGTAGAGCCTGGCATGTGTTGCTTCATAATCTGAGACATAGAATATGCCAGAGAATCAATGATAAGACCTGGCATTCTGGATTATAATATTTGAGGATTTTGAATCATATGAACGATAAATACTCCGAAATGAGTATAAACTAATACTACAAGGAATATCTCGAGGTCTGATTCCGAGATACGAGTTAAGATATTTGAACCGTGAGTAAGGGCGGATATCGACATAAGATGAATAATATGAAGATTTTGATGATCGAGACAGATTGGGTATACGATGGAAATGCTATCACCGAGGAGTCATGCCAGCCTAGCATATGAGTCAAAGTTGAGATATTATTGCAGAGGAGTTTTGCTAGTGTAGTACATGTGTCATGTGTCATGTATGAGTCTTGTCGAGTCCTATTGAGTCGTATGTCAGTGTCGAGTCATTGCATGCCCTGATGGTGGTCGCTGGTGTCGTACCTGTCTATAGGCCACAGACCAGTCCTCCATGTGATCGTTCACCTGCGCTCGCTCTATACTAGTTAAAAATCTCCATCTTGTCCCCGAGCTCTTATGAGTCTATGTGGTCCCAGAGCTGCTAGGGGACTCGTGGTGATGGTGCTTGCACCCAGTCCTTCACATGGTCGGGGTACGAGCGATGACACCTAGTCCTATCATGTGCGCGTGACTCGTGCGACTACAGTGCCATTGGGATACCTGAGATGATGATTGAGTCATGATATGCCATCCGAGGGTCATTCCAGCTGATGATGTGATATGATAGCCGGGGGATATGTCGGCTTATGTGTTATACCAGCCGAGGGTCATGTCAGCTGATGATGTGATATGATAGCTAAGGGATATGCTGGCCTATGTGTTATGCCAGCCGAGGGTCATGCCGGCTGATGATGTGATATGATAGTTGAGGGATATGCCGACTTATGTGTTATGCCAGTCGAGGGTCATGCCAGCTGATGATGTGATATGATAGCCGAAGGATATGTCGGCTTATGTGTGAAGCCAGCCGAGGATTATGCCAGCTTATAATATGATGATAGCCTAGGATTATGTCAGCTTATATGCGATATGAGGATAACCGAGGGTATTGCCGGCTTGCATAATACGATGGTAGTCGAGAGTTTTAACGACTTACGATATAATGATAGTTATCATGACTGGTGATCAGAGTTCATGTACTAGTGAGGGTACGTTAGTTATCGTGGTCAGTGGATATAGTGTGGGAGGTGACCCCGATTGATGAGATCTCGTTGTGTGTGTATGATGCAATAGGTGAGGTGATCGATATCGTGCGTAAAGAGACGATGATATCAAGATAGTATCATTCCTCTTAGCCTTGAGTAATGGATGTGTCATCTTTAACGTGTGAAGATTTAACTATGAAGGTTAGTTGGTAGAACTTTATGTGATTAGGTTGAGTATGACTGTGCTGAATGGTTGCTAACCCTGTGGGGTTTCATTGTCATATGATTATGTTATATTGATATATTACTTGCTGAGGGGTTAGCTTATGGATTATGAAAAGTTCACTCTCCTTAATTGTTTGCACCCCTCAGGTTTCAAGAGAAGATTCGTGTTTACGAGGAAGGAGTTACGTGGTGACAGCTCTGACGCCACCCGTGAAGGGTGTAATATGGTAACAGTCGGTTAAGCATTGATATTTTAATTATGATAATCACTTATTTTAATTATGCTATGAGTGGCCAGCTGTCGCGGTGAAACGGTAATTTTAGTGTTTACTATTTTACCTTTCACTATACTTCCTAAAACGCATCATTTTAGTTGGGTTTTCGTCACATGGACTCATCGTCTTGGTGTCGGCCAACACCCAGTATTCCCGATATTTAGTTGTATATTCGGAACAGGGTGTAACAATTGGTATCAGAGCATGGTTTTAGGAAGTGAAGTTGATTATGTAAATTTGATGATCATAAAGGCCGATTCTTATGTGTCAGAGCACCTCATCTAACAAGTATTTGTGGCTAAGTGTTTGTTAGTCTAACCTACTAAGGTAGGGAACATATTTAGTAGTCAATCAATGTCACGACCTGCATTTTAATCAGCGAAATTGTTAGTGAATTGGTTGCATAAAAATTGGAGCAGGTTGGCTATGAATTGATCTTGACTGTTTGGATGTTAAATTAGAATTTAAAACCTTTGTCTGACAGGTGGAAGACGACATGACCACTTTACAGAGGAGATTCTGCCGAATTTTTGGTAGAATTCGCATCGGGTCTTAGTTGGACTAGTAAGTGTATTCCAGGAATTGGTCCAAGGTTATAGGTGTTGTCAGACGGGAGTGGGGATTTTTATGGATTTCAAGGAAAAATTCGGAAGGGATCATGGCAATCAAGGGCAAGGTGTTTGAGTAACCTTGACCCTTCTTTGTGAAATTCTGATCAAGTTCCATCGAATTTCGCTTCCAGGTGGTGAAAATGAGTAGTAAAACTCATCTGGGTGGTGTGAACGAGTTATTCGACGGTTAGCGCTATGTTGTAGTCCTGTGCGTGGTTAGTAGCCGAAGGTTTCGCTTTAGTACTTGAGATTTGGAAAGTCGTACCCGTAATTAAGACCGTACTTGACTAAGTAGCAAGAATAAGTGGAGCGTCTTGACTGACACCTCTTGAACTCAGTAATGTATTCCCGAGAACTAAGTATCCTCGGAAGAAAGTTAAGGAGTGAAACAAAACGAAGAAACATGTAACGACTCAAGAGAGAAGTCATTCAGTAGATCGAGAATCACGTCTCGGTATGGATGATGATTAGCTCCAAAAGGATAATCATGAAGGGTGGCTATGTAAACAAGGATCTTAGGAACTATAATGGTACTTGCTTTAGACTAAGAAGGCTACTTTCCTTGCCACCAAATGGTTCTTTTTCCGAAGTTGAAGAAGACAAGAAGAATCTACAGACCATCAAAGCAAAGTGTCGATCGCCACTATGAGTGCTGATGTAGAGGTATTGTTCGATTGTGATTGGGAGCGAATGAAAGTGAAACACTATTATTATGTTGTGACTTATTACGTATGAGATGAGAGTAATTCATGGTGAGTACCTGGGTTATGTTCCCATTTGAGTTACCGATGTGACTATACTCGCGGGATGCGCCGAGTTAATGTTACGATTGATATCGGTGTGTCATGATGAACGGTTTTGGTATGACTATCAAAAAGTTAATAAATTATGTCGGACTATGTTCGAAGGGGACTAACTCGACGTATGAAAGCTGGAGATAGACCATGGAGTACTAGTGCAGGGTGGTAAGACCTTGTGGATGGGACACGTAGGGGCTTTGTGACAGCCCACGTGCGATTGTCAATTGGTCAAACGATTTGAATCGGCTCAGAGTGGATGTGTGAAACCTAGCGACCCTAGGGAGACTATAACGGTATAGAGAAACGTGGTGAGGAGGACATCGGTCCAATAAAGGCCTTTTCGAAGCATTAAGGTACCTTCACACGTTTCAAGAAACTCATCAAGGAATTGTTGGCATGTGCTGAGCTATGATTGACGATCATGTAGTTGTTCCGTAATGACCAGGATGCCTAGGATTGTTAAATGGCAAGTTGAGCAAAGTGATAATAACTGCGCTCGAGGATATTCCAAGTCAGTGTGTGAGAAACTACTAGACATAACTCTGTAATGAATCTCGGAGAAAGATAACTATGTCATGGTGACTGTCAGAAACGGTGAAGGTCAGCCGATATTGTGAGAAAACATTTATATACTCTTTCATGTTTCGGATGTGACTACGCTCAAGGATGATGCCGAGCTAACTTCATGAAAGATGCGATAATATTGAAAACTAGTAACAAGACTCCGTAATGACCCTCGGAGAAGGATAGTGGTGTCATGATGATTATCCAAAACGGCGAAGACCGTATGAGATGATGGAAAATAATTAATGGGTAACAGTCAGAAGTGGGGAGTTAGACCTAACTCAATTGACCATGGACTATGAGAGTGGAAAAGATAAATTTCTATACTCAGATTATGGAGGCAGTAATTTGTAAGAGATAGAAAGCGAGTAGTGGCTTGAGAATGGGACGTTATGTGATTAAGGGAATTTCAAGGGCGAAATTCTTATAAGGGGGGGGGGGGGGGGGGGGGGGGGGGGGGGGGGGGGTGGGGTGTGGTGAGGTGAAGATTGACATGACCCGTCCTGAAAATAAAAGTGGGAAAATGAAATTAATTAAATAACAGGTAATTATGAATTTGAGTATCGTGTGGATTTGGGCTAAAGTAAGAAAATGGACTTTAGCAAGGGCCCAAAGAAGGTTGTTGGGTTGTGAATTAAAGTTTAGAATTTCAAAACTTTCCATTATGTCCCTGAAATTCCCAAAAGGCCCGGAAGTTACTTTTTGACCGAGAACTCCTTTTGGAAATTTCCTTGTACCATTACATAGGTCTCGAGCTTGCGAGTGCGCAGACATATGGCACGCAGAAATCAGAGTTCGAACGAAGAAGTTACGGTCTTAAAACGATTAGGACGTATCGGTAATTTTAGAAAAATTTAAATTATAAAAAGGGGAACTCTCTCTCCTCTCCCCATTGGTCCGTGTCTCCCCCTCTCTTCTCTTTCTCTCTCTCTCTTCCTTCCGCGACTTCTCGCGGAAGACATAAAACCCAACCGCCCTTCAACGGCGACCTAGGGACCACCACCACCATCATCCTTTTCGTCTTCCCCTGACGAGCACAACCATACCATCGAGGGAGGTCATCGATCATTATAAGCGGCACAACAAGTGGGGGAAGAAAATGGTTCACTGCACATTTTGAGGTGCTTTTCGGCCACCACAGGTATGGGTTCTTGATTTGGACCATGGTTTTGAATTTCTAGGATTGAGTAGATAGTTTTAGGCTATTAGAACGTAAGATTTGGTGAAGAAATGAAGGTTTTGGAAAAACTCCAAAACTGGCCAACAATGGCCGTTTTCGGCCGGCGCTGGTGAGGTCTGCAAGAGGTAGGGGCAGATTGAACCCCACAGTCGCACTCCTCTTTAGACACCAAGGTGCGTGGGGGCGTGTGGGCCCCACCCCCGGTTGCCAACGACTTGTACATTGTGTAATCTGATGTTCTGGACCCATTGGCGTAGGTTTCAGGTCCATTAGAGTTTATTTGCGGGCTCTTTCGGATATTGTTAGTTGCTTTAAATGCATTTTTAGGGCATGTGAACACCCGGGGATCGGGACATTGATTTAATAGTTTAAATGATTATTTATTAATATTAATTCCCCTGTTTGCGAGGTCCTATGGTATTGGAGAATTCAAAGGATTGTATAGACCGAGACGAAGCTTGGAGAGGCTTCTGGGAAAGAACGCCTTGAAGTACATGCAATAGGGAATCTTATCGGGTGATTTCTCCCCAACGTACTGTGAGTGGACCTCTTTCCCTAAACTGAAGAATACATAATGTTATATGATGGATTACTGGTTGAATATGATTGATTATGTGATGGATGGATTGTGTTGAATGGTTGATGGATAAATTGGAATGCCTAACTTAGAATGATTATATTATAACTATGAGTTTATGGATAGGACATGATTGAGTCTGAAATATGTTGAGTAATTATGGAATGAATAGTGATAAGTGTACTTGTTTGTGATGCTTAGGGTTGTTTAAATTAGTTATTTGCGTTATAATGATGTTAGGAACTAAAGATGGTGCCACGAGCTAGAGTAGAGCCTGGCATGTGTTGCTTCATAATCCAAAACATAGAATATTCCAGAGAATCGATGATAAGACCCGGCATTATGGATTATAATATTTAAGGATTTTGGATCCTATGTACGATAAATACTCCGAAATGAGATAAACTAATACTACAGGGAATATCTCGAGGTCTGATTCCGAGATACGAGTTACGATATTCGAACTGCGAGTAAGGGCGGATATCAACATGAGATGAATAATATGAAGATTTTGATGATCGAGACAGATTGGGTATACGATTGAAATGTTATCGCTGAGGAGTCATGCCGGCCTAACATATGAGTCAAAGTTGAGATACTATTGCTAAGAAGTTATGCCGGTGTAGTACATGTGTCATGTGTCATGTATGAGTCATGTGTAGTCTTGTCGAGTCATTTTGAGTCGTATGTCAGTGTCAAGTCAAGGTATGCCCTGATGGTGGACGCTGGTGTCGTACCTGTCTATAGGCCACATGCTAGTCCTCCACGTGATCGGCTCGCTTTATACTAGTTAAACAGCGCCAGTCTTGTCCCCAAGCTCTTATGAGTCTATGTGGTCCCAGAGCTCCTAGGAGGACTCATGGTGATGGTGCTTGCACCAAATCCTTCATGTGGTCGTGGTACGAGCGAAGATACCCAGCCCTGTCACGTGCGCGTGACTTGTGCGACTACAGTGCCATTGGGATACCTGAGATGATGATTGAGTCATGATATGCCATCCGAGGGTCATGTCGGCTGATGATGTGATATGATAGTCGAGGGATATGTCGGCTTATGTGTTATGCCAGCCGAGGGTCATGCTAGCTGATGATGTGATATGATAGTCGAGGGATATGCCGGCTTATGTGTTATGCCAGCCGAGGGTCATGCTAGCTGATTATGTGATATGATAGCCGAGGGATATGCCGGCTTATGTGTTATGCCAATCGAGGGTCATGCCGATTGATGATGTGATATGATATCCGAGGGATATGCCGACTTATGTGTGATGCCAGCCTAGGATTATGCTAGCTTATAATAGGATGATATCCGAGGATTATGCCAGCTTATATACATTATGAGGATAGTCGAGGGTATTGTCGGCTTGCATAATACGATGGTAGTCGAGAGTTTTAACGACTTACGATATAATAATATATGATAGCCGAGGGGCTTACCGGCTTATACGAAATGTTGACAGTTATCATGACTGGTGATCAGAGTTCATGTACCAGTGAGGGTACGTTAGTTATTGAGGTAAGTGGGTATGGTGTGGGAGGTGAATCCGATTGACGAGATGTCGTTGTGTGTAGATGATGCAATAGGTGAAGTGATCGATATCGTGTGTAAAGAGACGACGATATCGGGATAGTATCTGTAACGAACCGGACCAGAAATTAAATTATTTTGAGAATTGGACGATTTTACCCTCGATTTTGGACGGGTTTGGGAGTCACTTTTTGACTGGAAGTATTTTTTGGATTTTTTCTTGGGTCGTTGCGTAGGTCTCGAACTCATGAGTTCGTAGATAGGCGGCATGCGGAAAACGGAGACCCGATGAGTTTGTTACGGGTCTAGAATCTATATGGGCAGTTTGGTAATTTTGGAAAAGTTGGAACTATATATCAGATATTTTTCTCTTTCCTCGGGAGATAGGTGGATGCAGTCTCTCTCTCCTACCCAAAATTCTTCCCGTGCGAACACCGAACCATTTTTTTTTTTCATCTGACGGATTTCGGTCCAATTCGACCGAAACCAAGGTCGGGAGGATCTTCCCCGGAGCCCCCACGAGCATTTAGGGGTATTTATCAGAGCGGGAGCACCGCCGTAGGCGACGGACGGAGGAGGGAGGTGGACCGAATCTTCTCGGCCGTCTTTCGGCCAGACCAGGTACGATCTCGGAACTTTGACCTCATATTTGGATTCCTGGTGAAAAGTAGATGAATTTACATGTGTGGATTGTTAAAAGCGGTCAAGAAATGAAGAAGATAGAAAATCTTGAAAATCGACCGGAAATGGCAATTTCCGACGAACCAGACGGCAACGGAAGCGGCGGTCCGGTCGCCTTCTCCGGCAGGTTACCGGCGATTAGTCGGGTCGAGTTGGACCAGGTCAGGTCGAATGAACCGGTCAGGGCAAGTTGAATCGGTCGGGTCGAGTTGGACCGGGTCAGGTCGAGCTGGGCCGGGTTAGATCGGTCCAGGCGCGTGAACATTGTAACAGGCGCGTGACTGGCACGTGAGGGCACGTGGCGGCGCGTGGCGCGTGTGTCGTACTTCCGGTGGTGCGTGGCGGCGCGTGGGATTGTTCCCGATGTCACGGCGATGCGTAACTAGGGTTTTGGGACGTTTCGAATCGGATTTTGTTAGTTTCGAGGCCATAGGAGTTCGTTTAGGGCCCGATTGGGCAATCCCAGCGGTAATGGTTGACCGTGGAGCGGGTTTTGAGCTGTGAAAGTCAAAGTAGTTGGGTCATTATTGTGCATGTGTTTCTTGGGCTAGAGCGTCCATGAATTTTGGGTTGGATGATGTTTGTGAATGGACTTTTGGTTTATAAATTGTAATGCATGCATCAATATCTTTGATTTAAATATTGTTGTGTATGGTTGCAATGATTTCCTGGAATTTATAAATGATTGCTGGACATTTGTTTTTTTTACAATATTTCAGTGAAAGTGTGTTGTGAGAAATGACATGGTTGTCGGATTCGGTTTTGATATTGTTTTGACGTGGTAATTATTAGAGTCCATGATTTTGAGTTGAAACCGTATTTGTGATTAAAAAAAAACATACTTGATTTTGGATCCAATACGGTTTTGAGGGGGCCCAGGAGCCGGGGTTAGGATCCGCTGAGACGGAGAAACAATACGGTTTTGAGGGGGCCCAGGAGCCTGGGTTAGGATCCGCTGAGACGGAGAACCCGGTGAACCTCCAATATAAACAATACCGATTTGAGGGGGCCCAGGAGCCGGGGTTAGGACCGCTGAGACGGAGAACCCGGTGAACCTCCAATATAAACAATACGGTTTTGAGGGGGTCCAGGAGCCGGGGTTAGGATCCGCTGAGACAGAGAAACTAGTGAACCTCCAATATAAACAATACCGATTTGAAGGGGCCCAGGAGCCGGGGTTAGGATCCGCTGAGACGGAGAACCCGGTGAACCTCCAATATAAACAATACCGATTTGAGGGGGCCCAGGAGCCGGGGTTAGGATCCGCTTAGACGGAGAACCCGGTGAACCTCCAATATAAACAATACCGATTTGAGGGGGCCCAGGAGCTGGGGTTAGGATCCGCTGAGACGGAGAACCCGGTGAACCTCCAATATAAACAATACCGATTTGAGGGGGCCCAGGAGCCGGGGCTAGGATCCGCTGTTGGCGGTGAACCCGGTGAACCTTCAATATAATTGGTTACTGTTTCTTCGACTAGCGTCAAGAGTTTTATTCCGTTGGTTCGTTGAGTGCTCCGACTCTGGCATCGAGCAGATTTGGCTCTGCCAGGTCGCGAGGCTATTTATGCATAATACAGAGAGTTGTGATACAAGACTAGCACACCCCAAGGGATACCCTGGTGGCTAGGGATATGCCGACTGATGTGATATGATAGCCGAATATTATTCCGGCTGAGGATACGATATGATAGCCGAGGATATTTCTGACTCTAATATGGTTTGACGACGATTGTCATGTGATTAATCAGCCTATGAAAATACTTCGTCATCCGGGTATGTGGGTTGGTGTGGGCGGTGACCCAGAGTGACGAATTATTGTTGGTTCACAAGTATCTGACTAGTCGGTTGTCTTGTGGTATTCCAGTAGAGGTGTCAGTAGTGTCTGACCTACTGACATTTGGTGTCAGAGGGTATTCCTATTTGGACCACCACTATTCCGAGGTCTTGGCTTTGACCTGTATGTTTTCCTACGTCTGACAGGTAGGAGTAGTCAGTAAGTACAGAGGTTCTGCCGGGAACCCTGTAAGGTTTACTAAATTTTTTTTAAAGATAAAAGGTAGTCCTGGTATAAACTTTTGAGGTAAAAGGGCTGTCAGACGGGATAAGGGTTCTTTCCGGTTTCGAGGAGAAATTAGGGAAGGGTCCTTACAAGTGGTATCAGAGCTCTAGGTTAACTTCCTGCAGACCGCACACTTGTGTACAAATTATTTCAGGATTTCTGTTAACAAGTTGCCTCCGAGGCGTTTACCTCTTTAGCGACCTTGAACTGAATAAGGGGTTGGTTCTTTAACCTGAGTTAGTGAAATTTCGGGGATGAAATTTCTATAAGGGGGGAAATTTGTAACGACCCGGACCAGAAATTAAATTATTTTGAGAATTTGACGATTTTACCCTCGATTTTGGACGGTTTCGGGAGTCACTTTTTGACTGGCAGTACTTTTTGGAATTTTTCTTGGGTCATTGCGTAGGTCTTGAACTCACGAGTTCGTAGGCAAGCGCCACGCGGAAAACGGAGACCCGATGAGTTTGTTACGGGTCTAGAATCTACAGGGGCAGTTTGGTAATTTTGGAAAAGTTGGAACTATATATCAGATATTTTTCTCTCTCCTCGGGAGATGGGTTGATGCAGTCTCTCTCTCCTACCCGAAATTCTTCCCGAGCGAACACTGAACCATTTTTTTTTTTCATCAGACTGATTTCGGTCCGATTCGACCGAAACCAAGGTCGGGAGGATCTTCCCCGGAGCCCCACGAGCATTTAGGGGTATTTATCGGAGTGGGAGCACCGCCGTAGGCGACAGACGAAAGAGGGAGGTGGACCGAATCTTCTTGGTCATTTTTCAGCCAGACCAGGTACGATCTCGGAACTTTGACCTCATATTTGGATTCCTGGTGAAAAGTAGATGAATTTACATGTGTGGATCGTGAAAAACGGTCAAGAAATGAAGAAGTTAGAAAACCTTGAAAATCGATCGGAAATGGCAATTTCCGACGAACCAGACGGCGGCGGAGGCAGCGGTCCGATTGTCTTCTCCGGTAGGTTATCGGCGATTAGTCGGGTCAGGTTGGACCGAGTCGGGTCGAGAGAACCGATCGGGTCGAGTTGAACCGGTCGGGTCGAGTTGGACCGGGTCAGGTCGAGCCGGGCCAGGTTGGACCGGTCCAGGCGCGTGAACACTGTAGTAGGCGCGTGACCGGCGCATGAGGGCGCGTGGCGGCCCGTGGCGCGTGTGTCGTACTTCCGGTGGCGCGTGGGACTGTTCCCAATGTCACGGCGGCGCGTAACTAGGGTTTTGGGACGTTCCGGATCAGATTTTGTTGGTTTCGAGGCCATAGGAGTTCGTTTAGGGCCCGATTGGGCAATCCCAACGGTAATAGTTGACTATGGAGCGGGTTTGGAGCTGGGAAAGTCAAGGTAGTTGGGTCATTATTGTGCATGTTTTCCTTGGGCTAGAGCGTTCAAGAATTTTGGGTTGGATGATGTTTGTGAATGGACTTTTGGTTTATAAATTGTAATGCATGCATCAATATCTTTCTTTTAATAATGTTGTGTATGGTTGCAATGATTTCTTGGAATTTATAAATGATTGTTGGACATTTGTTTTTTTTTCCAATATTTCAATGAAAGTGTGTTGTGAGAAATGACATGGTTGTCGGATTCGGTTTTGATATTATTTTGACGTGGTAATTATTAGAGTCCATGATTTTAAGTTGAAACCGTATTTGTGATTAAAAAAAAAACTACTTGATTTTGGATCCAATACAGTTTTGAGGCGCCCTAGGAGCCGGGATTAGGATCCGCTGAGACGGAGAACCTGGTGAACCTCCAATATAAACAATACAGTTTTGAGGGGGCCCAGGAGCTGGGGTTAGGATCCGCTGAGACGGAGAACCCGGTGAACCTCCAATATAAACAATACGGTTTTTAGGGGTCCCAGGAGCCGGGGTTAGGATTCGCTTAGACGGAGAAGCCGGTGAACCTCCAATATAAACAATACCGATTTGAGGGGGCCTAGGAGCCAGGGTTAGATCCGCTGAGACGGAGAACCCGGTGAACCTCCAATATAAACAATACGGTTTTGAGGGGGCCCAGGAGCCGGGGTTAGGATCCGCTGAGACGGAGAAACAATACGGTTTTGAGGGGGCCCAGGAGCCTGGGTTAGGATCCGCTGAGACGGAGAACTCGATGAACCTCCAATATAAACAATACCGATTTGAGGGGGCCCAGGAGTCGGGGTTAGGATCCGCTGAGACTGAGAACCCGGTGAACCTCCAATATAAACAATACGGTTTTGAGGGGGCCCAGGAGCCGGGGTTAGGATCCGCTGAGACGGAGAACCCAGTGAACCTCCAATATAAACAATACCGATTTGAAGGGGCCCAGGAGCCGGGGTTAGGATCCGCTGAGACGGAGAACCCGGTGAACCTCCAATATAAACAATACCGATTTGAGGGGGCCCAGGAGCCGGGGTTAGGATCCGCTTAGACGGAGAACCCGGTGAACCTCCAATATAAACAATACAGATTTGAGGGGGCCCAGGAGCTGGGGTTAGGATCCGCTGAGACGGAGAACCTGGTGAACCTCCAATATAAACAATACCGATTTGAGGGGGCCCAGGAGCCGGGGCTAGGATCCGCTGTTGGCGGTGAACCCGGTGAACCTTCAATATAATTGGTTACTGTTTCTTCGACTAGCGTCAAGAGTTTTATTCCGTTGGTTCGTTGAGTGCTCCGACTCTAGCATCGAGGAGATTTGGCTCTGCCGGGTCGCGAGGCTATTTATGCATAGTACAGAGAGTTGTGATACAAGACTAGCACACCCCAAGGGATACCCTGGTGGCTAGGGATATACCGACTGATGTGATATAATAGCCGAATGTTATTCCGGCTGAGGATACGATAT
The DNA here is from genome assembly GCA_037349345.1 of Oemleria cerasiformis. Taxonomy (NCBI): domain Eukaryota; kingdom Viridiplantae; phylum Streptophyta; class Magnoliopsida; order Rosales; family Rosaceae; genus Oemleria; species Oemleria cerasiformis. The sequence continues at coordinate 9,958,274 of JAZGTL010000010.1, forward strand.
GATAGCCTAGGATATTTCTGACTCTAATATGGTTTGACGACGATTGTCATGTGATTAATCAGCCTATGAAAATACTTCGTCATCCGGGTATGTGGGTTGGTGTGGGCGGTGACCCAGAGTGACGAATTATTGTTGGTTCACAAGTATCTGACTAGTTGGTTGTCTTGTGGTATTCCAGTAGAGGTGTCAGTAGTGTCTGACCTACTGACATTTGGTGTCAGAGGGTATTCCTATTTGGACCACCATTATTCCGAGGTCTTGGCTTTGACCTATATGTTGTCCTACGTCTGACAGGTAGGAGTAGTCAGTAAGTACAGAGGTTCTGTCGGGAACCCTGTAAGGTTTACTAAATTTTTTTTAAAGATAAAGGGTAGTCCTGGTATAAAATTTTGAGGTAAAAGGGATGTCAGACGGAATAAGGGTTTTTTCCGGGTTTCGAGGAGAAATTCGGGAAGGGTCCTTATAGTATCATTCCTGTTAGCCTTGATTAATGGATGTGTCATCTTTAACGAGTGAAGATTTAACTATGAAGGTTAGTTAGTAGACCTTTATGTGATTAGGTTGAGTATGACTGTGCGGAATGGTTGCTAACCCTGCGGGGTTATTTCATTGTCATATGATTATGTTATATTGATATGTAACTTGTTGAGGGGTTAGCTTATGGCTTATGAAAAGTTCACTCACCTTAATTATTTGCACCCCTCTGGTTTTAGGAGAAGATTCGTGTTTACGAGGAAGGAGTTACGTGGTGATAGCTCTGACGCCACCCGTGAAGGGTGTAATAAGGTAACGATCGGTTAAGCATTGATATTTTAATTATGATCATCACTTACTTTAATTATGCTCTGAGTGGTCTGCTGTCGCAGTGAAACAGTAATTTAGTGTTTACTATTTTACCTTTCACTAGACTTCCTAAAACACATCGTTTTAGTTGGGCTTTCGTCACCTGGACTCAGTGTCCAGGTGTCGGCCATCACCTGGACTCAGTGTCCAGGTGTCGGCCATCACCCAGTATCCGGTTGTATATTCGGGATGGGGTGTAACAATATTCTCGTCATATTACAATTATATATATATATATATATATTTTTTTTTAGAATACTATTACATAATTTTGTTTCTTAATTTTCTAGCTACTAGATGATTTTGGTTTAAAGTTCAAAATGTTAAACCTTGTTCAAAACTTGAAGTTTTGACATTGTGTTAATCCCATAAGAATCTATATTATGGCTATTTCTTACCGAGCTCATTTGTGTGAATATAGAAAATGGCAATTTTGGCAAAGAGTGAATTTGTGGCACTCGACATGTTTGGAGAGAACTACCTTTCTTGGTCCCTCGATGCCAAAGTCCATCTTGAGGCAAATAATCTTGGAAGTACTATCATGGAAGGAAATACTGCGTGAAAGGAAAGGTCATATGAGTGAAGCCCCTAGAAATTCTGAAGGAGCATGTCATAGATGTGGTTCTACTGGGCATTGGGCACGTACCGGTCATACCCCAAAACATCTAGTAGTACTCTATCTGGCTTCACTGAAAGGAACGAGTTTTGAAACAAATTTAGCTGAGCCAATAGATGCCCCTGATTCTAAAATGGACATATTAAGTCAACCAAACACAAGCCATTTGGATGCTTCAAATTTCTTTATAGAGAACGGGAATAAAGCCTATGGGTCCAATTAAATCAATTATATTAACTTCAATTTGTTCTTGTTTTATTTTTAATCTACTTTCATGTTTTTAGTTTTAATTTTAATCTACTTTCATGTTTTTAGTTTTAATTTTAATCTACTTTCATGTTTTTAGTTTTAATTTTAATCTACTTCCAATATTGAATAATTTTCTTAATCAACTGACTTTTGTTTGAAGGCATGGATATAAATTATGGATGTTCTCAAGTCAAGAACAACGACAAAGATATTTGTCTGGCAGATAGTGCAACTACTCACACGATCCTACGAGATCGAAAATATTTTTCGAAATTGACACTTACAAAAGCAAAGGTAACAACCATATCAGGTCCTGCAGACCTAATTGAGGGCACATGAAAAGCTCAAATTATGTTATCACATGGGACAAATTGTCCATTCAAGAAGCTTTATACTCAGCTAATTCTAGAAGAAATCTATTGAGTTTTAAAGGCATACATTTAAATGGATACTATATTGAAACAAAGAATGAGGACAATGTGGAATATCCTTGTATTACCTCCAATGATATTCAGAAGCTTATATTGGAAAAGCTTCAAGCTTTCTCATTAGGGTTATATTTCACAACCATAAGGACAATTGAAACATATAACATCATGAACCCGAAGTTTATTAAATCTAATGCTTATATGCTTTGGCATGACCGTTTGGGTCACCCTAGATCCTCTATGATGCGTAGAATCATTAATAACCAATTCTAATGGGCATACCTTATCAAGTAAACATATTGTTTTGTTAAGTGATAGGCCTTGCAAGGCTTGTTCACAAGACAAATTGATTATTAGACCATCTCAACTAAAAGTTGATATAGAATCCCCATTTTTTCCACAAAGAATCCAAGGGGACATTTGTGGGCCTATTCATCCACAATGTGGACCATTCCGATATTTTATGGTTTTAGTTGATGTATTTACGCGATGATCACATATTTACCTATTATCTACTCGGAATGTTGTCTTTGCAAGGATCCTTGCCCAGATAATTAAGTTACGAGCTCAATTCCCATATTATCCTATTAAGTCAATTAGATTAGATAATGCTAATGAATTTACATCTAAGACTTTTGATGACTATTGCATGACATTAAGTATTAATATTGAACATCCTGTTCCTCATGTTCACACTCAAAATGGTTTAGTGGAAGCTTTTATTAAACGTCTTCAATAGAGAAGACTAATATTATTACATGCTTCTTCTGATCCCACACATCTGTGCCACAACGTCACTAATGTCAAGCCTTTCACTAGGCATCTCTGCGGAGCAAGCCACACCAATTTCAAAAATTGAAATCAAGCTTTCTTCAATTTTGATGTGAATCCTCTCGATGTCCTCGTTAAGATGATTCCTTGCTCTTGCCATCTGATGACCTTCCTCATTTTCTGGAATAAGAACGGGATCCATAACCTGTATCACTTTCTCAGGTAGGGCTTCCTTCACAAAGCTAGGGAGGTTTGAAGATCCTTGAAACATGTCATCTGTCGGTCTTTTTGCTGTAAAAATTTCTAATAAGAGAATGCCGTAACTGTAAACATCACCTTTTTTCCAGGCCTTATGTGCCATTCCATACTCTGTATTTTAAAATTTTAGATATGAGATAAATCTTAATGTATGATTCAGCTCACAAACCCCTAATTCAATTTTTCAAACATTCAAAACTGAAATTTTCGCAAAAACTTTGAAATACCTGAATGATAGAAGAAAGTATATACATTTACCTACCTGGAGGAATGTAACCAATTGTTCCTTTTAATCCACTGGCGATTGATTGATTACCAGAAAGATTTTCAGAAGCTTTCAGAAGGAACCTTGCCAACCCGAAGTCACCTACATGCCCGACCATATCGCCATCAAGAAGAACATTGCTGGGTTTGAGATCACAATGTACAACTGGGGTTGGACATTCATTATGTAGATACTCCAAGGCCATGGCGACATCAATAGCAATGTTCAACCTCTGAGAAAAAGTTAAGTTCCTTGGTCTCTCATTTTTCTCATTAGTTGGATGCAAGAATTCCTCCAAGCTCCCATTGACCATGAACTCGTAAATTAAGGCCTTGAAATCATTACCCTGATGATCAGAACTTGAGCATACTGAGATTACCTTCACAAGATTGCGGTGTCTAATATTCCTCAAGGCCTCACACTCAGCAATGAAACTTTTGTCAGCTCCACGATGAGCAAGGTTAAGTACCTTGATGGCAAATGTTGTTTCACCTTCCTCAAGTACTCCTTTATACACAGATCCGAAACTGCCTGCACCAATTAAGTTGGTAGAGGAGAATCAATGGGTAGCTTTGAGAAGACTTTGATAAGACACCTTGAGATATTTGTCTGAATCGCTTGAAGCTCTCTCCTTTTTATTTCCCTTGCATCTGAATCGAAAGTAGCAAAAAGCTAGGGCAGAAGTTACTGCAAGAATCCCAAAAATTAGAGACGTTAGCAATTTCACAGTTTGGGTGAACCGCGACTTCCGGGAATGAGTTGATTTGCATTTTTGCAAATGAAACTCAAGTAAACCGCCACAAAGTTGGCCATTTCCCTGGAGTGATGTAACAGTTGCATTCTTGAAGGCTCCTTTGACTGGTACCATGCCCTCAAAATTGTTATTAGACAGGTTCAAAGATTCTAGAACTTCAAAACTCTCCAAGAATTGTGGTATCTGACCTGACAAATTATTTTGAGAGAGATCCAATTGTTTAAGACCTCTTAGTGAATCTAAAGATGGTGGAATATTTCCTTGGAAGAAGTTTCCATGCATGTCTAGACGCTCTAGTCTAATACAACTACCCAAATTTGGTGGAATTTGACCAAATATCATGTTTCTAGAGACATATAATTCTTCCAAATTTATTAACTTTCCAATGTCCACAGGGAGGGAACCCCTTATTTTATTTTGAGATAAATCCAAACTAACCAAGTACAAGAGACCAAGGAAGAGTTGTGGGGTTATGACACTGGTGAAATTGTTGGCGCCAAGAGATAAGATCACCAAATTGTGACACGCTCCTAAACTTGAAGGGATAGTGCCTTGAAGTTTGTTGCCATCGAGAAATAATTGAGCTAATCGGCTTAAATTTCCAAAGGAGGGTGGAATGTTTCCAGAGAGAGAGTTGCCATACAGAAGCAATCGATATAAATTCTGAAGCTTTCCCATATCAGGGGGGATGTGACCAGATAATTAGTTCTGGCTCACAACAACACTCTGCAAGTTTATAAGATTGCCAATCTCATTAGGGATACTTCCTGATATTTTATTTTCATGTGCATGGAATTCCACAAGAGAAGAAGATGATAAATTTGCTATGCATTTCGGTAACATACCACCAAACGTGTTTATATGAATTTCAATTTTTTTTAAACGGGTTGCATTGATCAAATCGCAGAGAAAGATCAAGTCACCATTTCTACCACTGCCAAGATTGTTTTCTCCAAGAACCAGCCACTCAAGCCTATGTAAAAGTTTCAAAGAAGGAACTTTTCCATTTAGTTGGTTTCCTCCGATTCCAAGTCTAACAAGATTTGAGGCGTTAGATAATGAAGCAGGGATAGCTCCACTAAATTGGTTATCGACAATACCAAAGATTTTCAGACTTGGAAAGGCAAGGCCTAAGTTTGAGGGCAAAGTCCCTTGGATTTTGTTCATATTCACAGAAAAAAGTGTGATAGAAGTGAGATTGAAGATTGAGGTAGGGAGCACACCAGATAAGCTATTTACATCGAAAGAAAGATGATTAAGATTGGTGAATTGGCCAAAAAAACCAGGAACACTGCCGGTTAAATTATTAGAAGTAGCAGAAAAATATTCAAGAAATGAAAAGTTAGCAAAAGAGAGAGGGACACTTCCTGTAAGGTGGTTGAAGTGAATGCCAATAGCTCTAAGCTTGGACAAGGCGCCGAGCTGCTCAGGAATTGTTCCAACCAGAGAATTGAAACCAAAAGCGATTTTGAGGAGGTGAATGCAACTTGATATGTTTGAGGGAATTTCACCGCTCAGAGAATTATTGTTCAATCGTAAATCTTCCAATCGATGCAGGCGACCAATGGCTGGTGGGATTTCACTGGTGAAGTTGTTTTCTTGGAGATCAAGCTTTCTCAAAAAGCTCAAGTTTCCAACATGGGGTGATATAGAGCCTGCAAGTTTCAAGGACTTGAGGTCTAAAACTGTGATCCTCTGGTGGCGATGACCACATGTAACTCCATACCAACCACAAAAGTGGTTGGTTTCGTTCCATGAAGCCATTACTCCAAAAGGGTCGCTCGTTATACGAGCCTTGATTTCAAGCAAGGCGAGCCGATCGGTCTCATTTCCGGAAAGCTTAAGGGCCAAACAAAGACACATTGATGAGTGAAGAGCAATGAGAGCATGTATTAAGCAAAAGGAGAAAAACAGAACAGAAACGGACTTGTTGTAAAGCCGCATGATGATGGCAGTTTTGGCTGTCTTGCACCTTCACGAGGAGAGACTTCAATTTACAAGGGAGTTTTTGTACTAATGTTATAAAGAATTAAAGCAAGAGAGATTTTATGAAGTAAAAAAAAAACCAAAGCCTGATTTCGTTTTATTTTTTTGCCAAAAAAACCTGATTTCTTTATTAGATTCATATTCGATTTTAAAGTAAAAAATAGTATTTAAAAACCAAAGTGAAGTGCATGAAGTTAAATATGAAGTGCAGGAAGTTAAATATAAAGTGTAGAAATCAGCTTCCTACAAAAATTCTAAGTAATCATGAGTCAATTTTAAAAACCAAAATTTTATGTTAGTATCTCCTTTGAAACCGGTGAACTACAATATCCCATTTAATTCGAAAAAAATGATTAAAAAGATTGGGAAAAATGTTTAACATGATTTCTTCATTAGATTCATATTCGATTTAAAGTGAAAAATAACATTTAAAAAACAAAGTGAAATGGAGGAAATAAAACGTGGAGTTTAGAAATCAGCTCCCTAAATAAACTCTATTTCAACAAGTAATCATGAATCGATATAAAAGTAAAACATAGTAGGATTGTTGTCTCTACTCTTCTACTAATATGTTTTCTAATCTAATTAATTCTAAAGTCTTCAACATCGATTTGGGTCCTAGATGGCCACTGATGCCTAATTCTTTTTGCAAATAATTAATGTAACCCATTTAATTTACAGGGTTAAATCTTAATGCTTTATGTTAATTATCTTATCTTTTTCTTAGTGCTTGGAAGGGACCAACTAACACAACGATTAGGCTATATTTTTTACGAGAAATTTCAAACTAATGAGAGATTAATTGGTCAAGCACGTACTCTGGAAAATTTTCAGATTTTTCTTGTTCAGATCTTTGTTTCAATCATAATATGTCCACTGAAAATATAAAATGATGCCTCCAACGAATTGGTTTTTTTCCAAGACATGCTAACATAAGAATTGAAGGCCAACTTCCAACTTTTTTGTCCAAACTGAAGGATATAGTACAGTAGAGTTTCTTATAATTTAATACCCAATAAATTAAGGAAAATATTTGTATTCCACTATGGTGGTACCCTCTCGTACCACCCTTTCGATTTATCGAATTGTCTTTGCACATATATCATAATCGGAACTGTTAATTCTCTAAATCATCATGTCAAGATCATTTCCGTAAAAAACCAACAAGATTGGAGGTCGTTCAGTCATTCATATGTATCAAATAGATAAACGATTTTGGTAAGAATTAAGATCCTCATGGCTAATCGTCCATTTAGTTGATATATATGAATGACTAAACGACCTCCAATTTTGTTGATTTTTTTACGGAGATGATCTTGACATGATAATTTAGAGAATGAACGATTCTGATTATGACATATGTACAAAGATAATTCAATGAATCAAAATGGTGGTATGAGGAGGTACCACCAAAGTGGGATGCAAGTATTGTTCATAAATTAATAACTTCGGTTACATAAAGACACATTTATAAGTGAAGAAGAATGAAAGCATGAATGAAAAAGGATGATGAGAAGAACACAACAAAAATGGAGTTGTAGAGCCCGGCCATATATCATATATATGATCGATACCACTTCTGAAAAACTAAATTATTTTACATGATTTCAATTGTAACATATCCGTGAGGAGAATCAGATAATTACAAAGAGAATGAGGAGTTGAGGAGACATCTCGAAGATAAGAATTGGAAGGGTCAAGTAGCATTAATTGCACTATATTTCCAAGGATTGGAAAATTCCACACATAGTCAAGTCTTTGCATGAGGCTCAAGTATTAGTTATATATACCATCTACTAAGGGTTGCAAAATTCCATATTCAGGGGATGTATGTCGATCTATTTATTGGGAATTTTATGGATTTTAACAGCAATTGAAAGTCTGGTTCTATACAGTTTAGACTTTCATGAATTTCTTTTCAAAAAAAATATAAATTTATTTGTTGTATTCATTCAAGTCTTTTACCGTATTTTTCATATAAATGTTCGAATGCACTTTAGAGAGTAGCTCACTATAGTTCAAACTAGCAAGATATAGTCCGCACGTTGCTGCGGGGATGTTCAATCAATTGATTATAAACATGAATATTTCTATACAAAATGATATATATAAATAGATTTAGGGTATGAGAAAATGTTCGATCAAAAGATGATTAACTATTTACATACATAATTATTTGTTTATTTACATGATTTTACATGTATTATAGTAATATTTGATAGCTAACCGTAAGTATGATTGTATATATATATATATATATATATCATTATAAAGACTATTAAATAATGACTCTACGATGTAAAACTCTAATAGTCTAATATAAGTTATATAACCAGCAAAATAATTTGTTGTCTATTAATATATTTTTTCTTTACAAACAAAATGATAATATAATAGTAATCGTAATAGTAGTAGTAATAATTTTTCATTAGACTCAAGACACGGGATAATATCCCCAAATTGAGTAATAAATTAATAATAATTATTTACAATAACAATAATAATAATAATATATATATTTATAATAATAATAAGAAGAATGATAAATGAATATTCAAGGGCAAAACTATAATTTTACTATTCATAATAAAAAAAAGAGCAAAAGAGTCCCTTCACAATTAATGAATAGTGAATTTATGAACCTAGCTTTAGCATAGATATAATATATGTTCTATCACGATAAAATGAAATGCGCTTTTGTGTTTCTCTTTCATTACATATATACTCGTTTGATTATCGTCTATGAAGCATTGAAATTCGTCTATGAAGCATTGAAATTCTAATTTGGCAGTCTATCGTGTTCTGTAATCTAATAGAGATATGTAACACTTTCAAAATGCAAAGATACACGAATAACTTAAAGATTAAATCTTGAAATATTTTGATATGAGAAGAAAAGTGAATACGATTAAGAATACTGGTACTACTTTAAGTGGATTGGATTGGTCCATTGAAGAAAATTCCAAGTTTTAGCATATTTGGGTGCGTGGAGGGGTAACTATTCCATGTTTTATTTTACTTTAAAAATAAAAGAAAATGATAAAGAAAGAAATTCAAATTGTAAAAGAAAAGTGTGGGTGGAGGGGTAACTAACCATTCGCTCCATTCACATTTAAAATATTTTAAAATTTAGTCCTCATTTATTATAAGTTTATTACATAAAATACACATTGAAACGAATACCTACACTCATGGTTCATCTTCAAACTACATATGTCCCAATGTGCACCCTAAGTTGCAAACGTTGCCCAACTTAACATCAATTCTATCAACACCATTCATCCAATGTTAAAAATATTGACGTAGCAGTATGTTTCAGTGAGTAATCATGAATCGATTTTGAGGTCAAAACTTGCATGATTACCCTCTCTTCTAGTATGTTTTCTAATCTAACGTTAAAGTCTTCAACATCGGTTTGGGTCCTAGATGGCGACGGGAATATAGATTAAATGTGTTTGATGTTTTAGGAGGATGTAAACATTTCTCATCATATATAATCAATTTGAAGCTTTCACGAAAAAAAAATGGAGAGAGAATGTGTTTTAATGAAATTTCAACAAAAACAAAAACATAAATAAATAGATAAAAGGATGAATGGCAAATTCAGAAGTTTGAGGGCATAAAAATCATAACTTCGATTTGGTGGTCATAATATAATAACTTAATTTGGTAAAATTGTCATAAAAGATGATACTCTTGGTAGTTTTTATTTTATTTAAATGATAATAAGATTATACTTGTTTGTTACTATATAATGAAATATCATTTTTAATAAAAAACAATTATAGAAAAATTCAAGAAGTCGAGTTAAACTTTGGAAAGTTGCATTTCTCAATAAAAACAAAAAAACTTTTGCAAAAAATAAAACAAAAACTTTAAAAAGTAACAGAGAAAAACATCATATTAGAGTTTGAGAGCGTCTCGACACCAATTTCTCATTGTGTTTCTTCAAATTTACAGAATCGAAAGGAGTGGCAGCAAGCGGTTTAGACCGTCTTCTTTTACTTCGCAGATGAAAATGGTTGCAGATTCAGACCCAGAAGAAGAAGAACCTCAATATGACCCATCAAATTTAGGGACTTTTGGGGTTTTCAATCCTCCCTTCGAACAACGATACACAGCCATCATCCCAAAAAAATCACAACTTCACTGCACCAATCGATTCAAAGCCCATCTCCTCAGGTTACTGGGTCCAAAAATTCTGGGTTCGTCATCGTTGCTTATAAACTTGAGATTGAATCGTTGTTAGAAAGTCTATTTTTTTTTATCTCTCTCTCTATGGTTTATATATATTTTTACCATAAACAAGTTTCTGTAACTGCCCAATTTGATTTTTGCAGTGAAAATTGATGATGCGAGAAATACAGGGTGGAAGGCTGTTGGGATTGCTTCAAATTACCAATAGTGGACGTCCAATGGTTGTTGAAATGGATACTGGTATGACTGCTTTTGAATTTTCTTGTTTACAGACATGACTCTGCCACTCTCACTACTTTCTCATTAGTGGACTAATCATGAAGGATATTTATGCCTTCCAATCCTGCCATTTTTTTGGGGATTAGATTGGATAAGTTTCCTTCATAGCTAATCCATCTAATTCCTTCAAGTTGAACATAAGTTTGGAACTTTTGCCTTCATTTCCTACACAAACCTTGAACTTAGTGAGTTATCCAATGCAATTCTAGACATCAAACATGGCTACAACATACTGAAATTCTTATTAAGTAATGAATTGTTAGTTGCAGATTGAGTGCAAGCATGACCACAAAAATAGATATGACATGAGCTAGGTGGTGGTAGAGCTGCATATAGGAGAAACTATTGTGTCTAAATCAAGAGCTTCTAAAATCTGATAGTTAATTAGTTTTAAACTATCAACAGTGAAATATATTTGGAAAATCCATAGTTAAATGGAAATTAATTATCAAGTGTTGCATTCACTAGTTTAGTCCAACAACTTTGTAGAGGATGACACATTATTTATATGTCATATCTAAAGCTAGAATGTGTCTTCTGTTTTTTTTCTTTCATCAAGAGACTTCCTAATTACCATCCTAGTGAAATTCACTTTAAGGCTTCTGTAAAATGAATTATAAAATACATATGGAAATGAGACAAAGTTGTAATTTATAACTCTTTGTTTTATTAATTTTTACAAGTTTTAGAAAATAAACCTCTTATCTATTTCAATCACTTTGGTTACCACAGTTTATGAAAGTACTTTGAGTTTAATTACCAAGTTTCGGTTTCAAATTTATGCTTAACCATCAGTATTTTGCCAGATGGAGCAAACACTACTGCATTTGTTCACCACAACACAACTGTCAGGTCAAGGTCTTCATGCAGTGGAACGCCCGTGCTTGTCATTATGCGCTCATATCTAAATAAATCCTTCAAGGTTACCTTAATTGGATGAAATTTATTAAGCTACCTTATAAATGGCGTTCTTAGGCTCAATAGGGTTTTGTTGGAGCATTAGAATTGACATTATCAAGGCGGCGGTCTTGTAAACGTTTTCCCTACTCCGTTGCTTGAAGGAAATACAATCGGTATTGTTCTATGTTTTTTGAATGTAAGTCTTGCGTTCTGTTTTCTTTCACTACTTGCATATATACCTAATTGGCCAAAGCACTGATCTATCCTAGGAATGGTGTGCTTTAATGGCCATTGGAGGAATCCAAGAGGAAAATTTTCAAATCTTTGATTGCTCTCAGATAGCCTCTCTATGTTTTTGTTTATTACTGATCATTTCGTGCTGCCATAAGCAGGATTGAAAGGGTTTGAAGGTTTACCATTGATTAACTGTTTGTAGATCTGTTGGGCATAGATCTGTTGCGCGTAGATCTCTTGCGCGTAGATCTGCTGCTCGAATATCAGCGTTTTGGCAATCAAGGAAGGTTGTTGGTCGGCAAGTCCTTTACTATAAAGGAAAGGTAATTTCAGTGATCATAAGTCTAAAAGGGCTAGAAAAAATGCTATCCCTTCCCAAAGGGCTATCTGCCTCGTTGATTTTTTAATTCCATTTTATATCACACGGTGTATGTCTCTTAATTTGATTTTCTCCCATCATTGATTTGTGGTTCTTATTCATTTATGATATTTATATCTCAAGATTTTTTCACTTGGAGATGCTTTGATGCCGAAATTGTTGTGGTTGGCCCAAATTTCATGGATTTGGAGTAGACTTTGAATTAATTCGTCAATGTCAAAAATGTTGTGACTTGTACAAAAATTATGAATTTTGGGTAGGACTTCGAATTAGTTTATGCTGGTATCAGATCTTCAAGCACACTTACTTGATATTATAGATCACTCACAGTCATTATACTTTTGCATGTGCTAAGTCTCAACACCTGAGTGCTTACTAGATTGTAAAAATAGTCGGTGCCCACAATAGACTTTGGTGGGGGCCCCTGTTTTCATTCTGAGTCCACAAAACGGGTTTGGGGGATTTCTAGGTATAAATAAATAATTGGTTAGAAGCTTTTCTTATAAAAAAAATAGTTTCATTGAATTACCAAATATCATGTGGAAACAAACAAGAAAGGGCAAAACAGAAGTCCTTTGTACAAATATGTAGCCTATTGTTCTGTATATAATTTTCTTGATCTGTCTTTAATTTTTGTTTGTTGAAAAATGTTAAGTATATGGTGGTGGTAGTGGTTGCTATTCCAAGATTTGCACTAATTAATGCATAAAGAGGTTGCTTTTTGTGCTTTTAAAATATGCATTTGACTAGAATTGGAATAGAAAATTCACATTACTGGCCTAAGCTTTTATCTTCTTTTAGGAGATTGAATTGCTAATAAGAAATTTAGCTATTGAAAGTTAATATAGTAAGATCATTGGGTCTAATATTTTGGTTTGCATTTATTATGGAATTTCAAATATCTCAGTTGAGTAATACTTGAAATTGTGATTGTATCACATCATAAAATCTAAGACCGTGACATCACTGTATACAAATTTTTTATTTGTTAGTTCTATGAAACTTATTTTCAATTTTGCTAAACAAAAGTGACTTCTAGAACGCTTTAAATGAAACTAAAGCAGGTTTTCAAAGGATTTAACTGAAATATTGAAAATTGTTTTCATCTTTATAAACAAAGTACCACATAAGTTTTTCCATGGACATGTCTAGTTGTTTTTCTAGTATGAAGAGCATTTATTAGCTTCAATTTGTGAAGTTCGGCAACCTCCCCAAATCTAAAGTTTAGGAACAAGTAAATTTGTGTGGTGTCAAATGTGGCATTTCGATAGCCGTTTTTACTCTCACCTTTTCTTTCTGAGATTAAATATATTGTACATGGATATCTACAGTTTTCTTAATTTCCATCTTCTATCTTTAAATTTATCGCTTGATTTGTGGAACAGGAGGAGACATTCAACTGTGAGTTCAGTATAAACTGTATTGTAGAAGATTGTGTGTGATCCAGGTCTTTGTGGAAGAGAGCAGTAGCAATAATGTCGAGTGGTGAACATAGAAGGAGTGCACGAATACAGGAACTTGAAACAAAAAAGATAGAAACTAAGGGCAAGGGGACATGTTATACAGAAGAGGATGAGTATGAGGATGAGGATACTGGAAGTGACGAATCCTACCTAAAACCGAGACGAAAAAAGGTTAAGAGTAGAACTGTCCAAGATCTGATTGCAAGTTCAGTTGAGAATCAACTGAAAACTAAGGTGTGTACTTAACAGTGCTGTGAAAACGGGAACAAGTATTGAACAGGAAGTGTAAATGTTGAACTGTGTTGACAATTACATACATATGTAAATAAGTTATATAATTCAAATTAAGGATATTTAACCATATGAAAAGTAAAATTAGACTAATTGATAAAGTTAAATAGTGATTATAAAGTTATTACCAATTAAAGTTTTGAAAGAAAAAGGCTATTATGATGACAATTAATTCAATTTTTTTGGGTTTCATTATTTTATTTTATCAAGCATAAATCCTTAGTTAACTTTTGGTAAGCACTCAGTATTCTTTCCTACACACTTCACATTTGTTTAAGTTATTTTATTTCGATTAGAAGGGCAACTATATTTTTGTAAATTTTGAACTTGTGTCATGGTTTTTCTTTTTCTGCATAAGTTGCAGGTTGGTAATTCAAGCAACCGAGAGCATTACACAAATTCTGGTGAGGTTTTTTTTTTAGTTTCTTTTTCCTTTGAGGTTTGGATTGCAACCTACTATAAGGCAATAACTGAGTAAATCATTGTTTCTTATAATAAAACAAACAGCTGTTGTGTCATCTGGAACTCCTTTACCCAGAAGAAGCAAGCTTTATCTGCTACTTGATACGTTGAAAAAGTAAACATTTGGCTATGACATCTTTTCTTAATGCTTCATTTAGTTAGGCTATCATAACGAAGTGAATTTTTTTTTTCTTTTCCACTTAAAAGTGAATACCTTGTGTTCTTTTTATTTTAGGGGAGATTGGCAAATGTTATTAGCAGAGCCAGTAATACCAGAAGAGGTCTGTCTACTTTATTTCTTATTATGTCCGGTTTTATATACCTTTATAGTTTCTTATTATTGTTCTAATTATGAAAGGTTAAGAAGTACTATGATCTCGTTCAAGAGATAATTGATTTCAGAAAGATCAAAGCAAGACTCAATGGAGGAAGCTACAAAACACTTGAAGAATTTGAGGTTTGCTCCTAGACTCCGTAATTCTCTACTTTGATTTCCTTTCTCTGGAGCTGCTGCTTTAGTTTTGATGTTCGTTTGGTTAATGGACAGTGTGACGTGCTTTTGTTATGGAACAGCAGAATGTTTTACAACCGCACAACTCCTGCGCATTCTATACAAGTAAGTCCATAAAGCACTGTTTTTATAAAATGTAATCAATCTGGTTCACCGACATTATATTTTGTTAACATCAAGGTTGACCAACATTTTATGCTCTTGAAAATCTACATTATCTCCTTTTACTTATATGAAGATTTATGGTATTTCAGGCTCTAAGAGAGCTACCAAAGCAGCTGTTTGATGCTCTGAAAAATGACCCTAACTTTGAAACTAGATTTTGCATGGGAAGATCTGGTAAGAGATCAAAGACTGCCGTGAACATTCAGAATAGTTCTAACATGTCAACAGATGGGAATCAGGGGATGGCCTTAACAGGTAGGCCCCAAGTCAAAACAAATTCCTGACCAGAAGATCACTCAAAGTGCCTAATAGCATTCAATAAAGTTGAACTCATTCTCTTTTCATTTCTTCAATAAACAGGCAGTGGAGGTGAAAGAAGATCCGAGTACTCTGTAGTAGGGCCTCGTGAAACCCGCAGGCCTCTGAATACAATGCGCACCGAGAATAAGTCCATATTTTCTGCAGTCTCTCACAGCTCGAAACAGCTCATACTGGTGAGTAATGTCTATGTTTATACTACAGCCGTGCATGTGCATGTGCTTATGGGTGTATCTTGAAAAAATGCCCCTAACTGATACAAGAAACAAAAAAATGAATCAATGAAAAACAATGCATGTATACAATTTATTGGATACCATGAAAGCTTGATGTGGTTTGCTAAAGACCTTGGGCCAACAGCTCAAATGGTTGCCGAGCAAAAGTTAGAAAATGGTACTGAAGATTGTTATTTTTATTTTTTGGATCAGGATGGTGCTGGAGATTTTAATCCCTATTATCCAACTTCAAACTATCAGCGGCAAGCTCTAGGTCTTAATGTGGCATCATTTGGGAAGGGCAAGAATCCTTTAATAGGTGAATTGCCTTCGTCGTACTTCAGGAGGCAATTTGAACAGATTTTTGGTCCGTCACAACCAGCAGTGGGGCTTCCACAGTTTTATTCTGGATCAGATTGGAATCCGGCCATGAACTATACACAATTTGAACCCATGGCGGGTGGTGGAAGCACACCATATGGAAATTTCTGCGAGCAGCCCAGCCAAGGCTGGCCAACTGGGTTTGGGCAACATCAACCTTTCTACAATAAGTCATTCCAGCAGCCAGGGAACAATTCAATGTCGGGAAACAGTTTAAGGGCCGTACAGTTATCAGACATAGATGAATGGTTCGGAACTGGCCCAAACCGCGGGGGGGGAGCAAGCGGAGCTCCTGCAAACTCACAGGAGGGCACCAAACAGACAACCAGAGCTGCTGGAAATACTCGGGAGCGGGAGGAAGCTGACCCCAACACCGGCCCAACAACTGGGGATCCTGCAAATACTCAGGAGGAAGCTGGCCCAACGCCTGGGGCAAATACTCAGGAGGAAGCTGACCTCAGCACCGGCGTATATCCATGGACTCTTAGACTCTGAAGGTTTATGTGTATTTTCTGGAATAAACTGTTCTCCATTTTATCGTATCTTTTCCTTTGTCAGAACATTATAGTTTTATAGCTGAACTTATTTTTATGAACATTGTGAGTTCAGGACGTTAGAGTTTGAAGTTCAACTTCTTTTTATGAAGATTGTGAATTGAACTCCCGTTTGTTTTTGGGTTTTCCTTTTCAACATTCGTTCTAGTTTAGTACTGTGATACCTGATGACCTACTCATTTTTACTATGACTCGACAGGAATATACACTGCCGTTATAAAATAGTTACCATATATTTACAATTTGGAAGAATGCATAATGATGACGTTAGAGCGTCAATAGTTAGCACCTTAGCTTATCGATCTTGATCTTTTGTAAGTGTCAAATTTGAAATTTAAATCTTTTATTGCAAATCCAGAATAGCTTGGATGATTATAATCAACATTAAAAATTTACCAACACAACATGTAATAATTCACATAAAAAAAAATTAATAAATTTGCACGGTGTCTCCGCCTTTTCATGGTAGCGTTTGTGGTGGTGAAGTTTGTGTCTTCAGTCTTGAGCTTAAGCTCTACTAAAACAAAAGCAGAGGAAGGAAAAAGATACTCCAACCTTTTTGCCTCTTTCTTTTTCTGTCTCTCTCCTACTAGTGCATGTACTAATATAATGACGTTGGTGGCTTTAATTTCTTAAAACCGAAGACTTCTCAAGTCGTTGGCTCTTCAGCCCTCATCAAAAAGGCAGCTTCTAATATATCTTTTCATTTTCAGGTCTTCACTTCTTCAGTGTTCTTGGATCATCGATCTCTGTAAGCTTTCCTCTTTTCTTTCTGCGTCAATTTTTGCTCATTGATTACAAGTTTACAACATGGTGATGCGATCAGAAATCTAAACTCAGCTTTACATTTGATTAGGTTTGAGTTATACAATTTAGATTTTAGACCCCAAAAATGGTCTTATAATTCCCAAATTGTTTTTGTTTGAATTTGATCACAGAATAAAGAGGGGCATAACATAAATCATGTCATGTTTTGTTGAACTCTTGAAATGCCTTCTTTGTTGTGAAGATGATCGTGGTCCTTACAATCGACTTCCCGAAAATCTAACTTCACAAGCTCACCATCAAACTTACCATAGAAACCCTTCCCCTTCACTCAATCCATCTCCAACCTCTTATAAAGCCCCATCAACTCCATCTTCATCCTCCAAGCTTCCAAAATCTTCACCAAAACCAAAACAGCCTTCTTCACTTGATCCTCCTTATTCACCATTCCCTAAACCCCCAACATCATCATCATCACCTAAGCCTCCCACATCTTCATATAAACCGCAGCAATCTTCTTCTTTCAATGCATCTTCAGTTACTTCTAAACTCCCAACACCCTTATCTGCATTAGAACATCATCATCAGCTTTTAGCATCCCCTAAACCCCGAACATCTTCATCCTCCCCTAACCCGCGAACAATTTCATCTCCGGTGGCTTCACCTAAGCCACATCCATCGTCCCCAAAACCTCCACCATCTTCAAAACCATTTGCTTTGTCCTCTGAACCACCTGTATCTTCCACCAAAGTCCCTCCAATCTTCAAGTCAGTTCTATCCCCAGTCTCCTCAAATGTAAGAAATCAAAAGGGAAAGACAAAGTATGAAAGAGTTCAAACAGACCCTTTACCTCTATTTGCGATTCCTGAGGATATCAAAGATTTGATCAAGAAGGACATTGTGCCTAAAGTTCTAAACCAGCCTCTATCTCCCGCGACATATAAGGATCACTTTGCTGCTCTGCTATATGCCGAAGAGTTCTATCAGGAGGTAACAAAATTATGGCACTGGATTTGAAATGTAGACTATTGTGATAGATACAACATTGTTATTTTCTCAATTCTAATCTGTTTAGCATGCTGTCTTTGAAAATATACCTCTACTGTTGTTTGAATCAGAAATGGCCTCATTTCGATTTGGAGAATAAGACATTGGAATTGGAAGAAGCATCCGTTTGCAAAAACCTAGGCACAGAAGAGAAAACCTTTGTAAAACTCAAGATTGATTCTGATCCTGAAAACCGGCCATTTCTTTTATCAAGGGACTTGGTCTATGTGAGACCAACCGGTATGAAGGTTGAGGCGCACTTTCAGGTAAACACTCAACTTCCTTTCACATTTGCTCGATTCTATCACTAAGTTTTGCTTTCATATCCATTAGTTTCATAATTTCTTCCACTTGGAGTCTAAGTGTGTTGATTTCTCATTCCTCAAGGTTATCCACATTGTAATGATCTTACATGTAATGCAGGGCTTTATACATCGCATTGTGAAGAGCAGTCTCATACTAGTTGAATTCGAAGATGATTTTTATTATTACCATGATTCGACTCAAAAATATGATGTCAGCTTCTCATTCAATAGAGTCTGTTTGAAAAGAGCTCACCAAGCAATTCAAACTGCATCAGAAGATTTGTTGAGCAACTTCATCTTTCCCGAATTTGTTTCCCGTGCAAGCATTCCCACTTCACCATCTCTGCTTCCTCCGCGTTATGAACTTGATCCCCTTCAATTGTCTGCAGTTCGTCGTATTTTAAGCATTCAGGGCTCACCGCCTTATCTAGTAGCTGGCCGGAGCACTAGAGTAGTTGTTAGTGAAGCTGTACACCAGCTATACCGAACGTCATTGGAAAATAGGATTCTTATTTGTGCTCCAAGTAATCGTGCCTGTGACGGGATAATGAGAAGCTTGTTGAAAGTGATTCCAGAGTCGGAAATGTTTCGTGCAAATGCTGCATTTCGTGAGAAAGATGAGGTACCTGAAGATATCCTCCCATCCTGCCGTTACGAAGACCCCTATTTTTCGTGTCCTCCTACTAAGGAACTTCGAGAGTTCAGGGTGATTTTCTCCACTTTCATGAGTAGCTACCGGCTACACCCCGGAAATCTCCCGCACTTGAAAAATAGATATGATAAAGGCCTAGCTGCTGGGCATTTCAGCCATATTTTTATGGTGGATTCTTCATCTGCCCTTGAGCCGGAAACAGCGGTGACCCTAACCAATTTTGCTGACAAAAATACTACCGTTGTAGTAACAGGTAAACCAGGAGAGCATGCTTATTGGGTTCGCTCAGACATGGCAAGGAAAAAGGGGCTGAAGATCTCATACTTCGAAAGACTTTGGAAGTCTAAACCATATAAAACTCTCAACCCTTTGCTCATCACACAGTTGGACCTCGGCAGCAGCAACAGCTTGAGGTTCTAGCCACAACTTTGTGAGTCAAATTGTTGAGTTGCTTTCAAATTTGTGTATTATTATATACTTGTGTGAGTCTTTATGTTCTGCAGATGGTTTCTCATGTGTTAAGCTTAAAACCATTTTCATAGATGTCATTGGTTCTAAATGCAGTTTATGAAATATGTAATTACTCCGGATTCTTTCTTTTCAATACTATTCCTGGTTACCAAAGTTGATCATTTTTCTTTGGATGAAAGTGAGTAAATGTAAAGCATAATTATAAGAGTGTTGAGCCTCATGGCGTTGGAGATGTTAATCCCTATTATCCAACTTCAAACTATCAGCGTGCAGCTCTAGGTCTTAACGTGGCATCATTTGGGAAGGGCAAGAATCCTTTAATAGGTGAATTGCCTTCGTCGTACTTTAGGAGACAATTTGAACAGATTTTTGGTCCGTCACAACCAGTAGTGGGGATTTCACAGTTTTATTCTGGATCAGATTGGAATCCGGCCATAAACTATACACAATTTCAACCCATGGCGGGTGGTGGAAGCACACCATATGGAAATTTCTGCGACCAGCCCAGCCAAGGCTTGCATGGGTATAGGCCAACTGGGTTTGGGCCACATCAACCTTTCTTCAACAAGTCATTCCAGCAGCCAGGGAATAATTCAACGTCGGGAAACAGTTTAAGGGTCGTACAGTTGGCTGACATTGATGAATGGTTCGGAACTGGCCCAAACCGAGGGGGAAAAAGCATCCTCCTGCAAACTCACAGGAGGATGCCGGCCCTACAACTGGGGCTCCTGCAAATACTCAGGAGGAAGCTGACCTCAACATCGGCGTATATCCATGGACTCTTAGACTCTGAAGGTTTATGTGTATTTTCTGGAATAAACTGTTCTCCATTTTATCGTATCTTTTCTTTTGTCAGAACATTAGAGTTTTAAAGCTGAACTAATTTTAATTTTATGTACGTTGTGAGTTCAGGACATTAGAGTTTGAAGTTCCAACTTAGTTTATGAACATTGTGAATTGAACTTGCTTTTGTTTTTGGGTTTTCCTACCATTTATGTTCCTTTTAAAATTCGTTCTTGTCAAAGAGATAGCTAGGGTTTAATTAGGGCTAAATAATTCTTATTCTTCTCTCTACGAGGTATTTATACCTTTACAATATAAAGGTCGACTAGACTAATTAGGAAAATAATTACAATTCCTATATTAACAAGCTAGGTATGCCTTATATGGCTCACGCTAACACTCCCCCTCAAGGCGGAGCATGAATATCAAACATGCTCAACTTGACTAGTGAGTCATTGAAGACCTATTTGGAAACGGCCTTGTTAAGAACATCAGCCAACTGATATGTTGTCTTCACATATGGAACTTCAACAATCTTCTCCTCGAACATCTCATATATAAAATTACGATCAATCTCCACATGTGTAGTTCGGTCATGTTGTATGGGGTTCTTTGCAATCTTGATAGATGATTAATTGACAGGACCTTTCCAAATTTTACCTCGAAATCCGTGAAAGGCCCTGCTCCCGTCTGACAGCCTTTGACAGCATAAGTTAACACCTGAAATACCCTTATTTCCTTGGAAACATTGAATGAAAAATTTACAGGGACTCCAATAGAACCTCCCATGTACTTGATTGACCTTCACCCACCTGTTAGACGAAGGACAGACCAGTAGTTCACAAACTACCCAGGAGGACCTCCTCCATAAGCAAAACAAAAAAACTGATGTGTCACCCTCGTATGAACCGTCAACAACTCGTCAATCTAGGTCACCGCCCACACCACCCACTGACCCTGATGACGAAGGTACCCTCGCCACATCTCAGGCATTGGTCACACTTGATGACCGTAATCATCGTACATATACCGAAAGGTTCTTTGGCTATCGTATCATCGATTTAGTTATCATACCATAGATATTCTTTGAATATGCTAATCTAGTCAGGCTTCTGTTTCCCTGAACCATGATAGAACTCCATACATGCCTCAATGATTTGATCCAACTCAATGTTCAAGACTTGGTTGAATTAAGACTCACTGACTTTACTCCGAGCCGTAACCCGATATCCCGGCTTTTCCCGAGCCATGTACAGTGGTTTCCATGCCTTGAAACCGGCATCAATCGACTCGTAGAGTCGAGGGGATTACTTCCATGGCCTTGGATTCAATCAACTCGACCCTCATATGATCGAAAGTGATGGTGATGGTCTTTGTACTCTCACGGGAAATGAGAGAGAGTCGAAAGAGGAGAGGGGAAGAATGAGGAAAAATCTGGAACAAGGGCCTTTTTGTAAAATATTTGCTTGCCTAAATTACTAGACTACCCCTGGACTCCTAGACCCATAACTTCCTCATCCGAACTCTGTTTTCCGCGTGCCGCCTGTCTATGAACTCGTGAGTTCGAGACCTACACAACGGCCTAAGAAAAACTTCCAAAAGTGCTTCCAGAAAAAATGTGACTTCCGAACCCCTCCGAAACCGAGGGTAAAATCGTCCTTTCCCTAATTAAATTCCCAAATTACGTTAATTTCTAATCCGGGTCGTTAATATTTTCCCCCCTTAAAGAAATTTCGTCCTCGAAATTCCCTTAACTCAGGTCAAAGAACCAACCTCCTGTATCCTTTCGAGTCATCTTGCGTCTCTAATGACACGAACTGAACCTCTACTGCGATTCCCAATTGAACCTCTGCAAACTCAATGTAAGTTGACCCGAAATGATACATATCCTGTGCACCCTGCACATTTCTTTGTTCCCGTCTCGACAACAGACCGTAGGCAAGAACAACATACAGGAGACATCTTGAAGGCACCAGAATTCCCAATACCCAAATCTACCCCTTTTAACCTCTGTTGTAGATACCTCAAAGCAATTATCAGAACCCGAGAGGTCCAACTCGGGGCCTACTCCCCACATGACCGAAAGTACCTCCAGTCATGACTGAATATACCTCGAAGTCATGTGTCAGATAGGTACACGTGCACCCGAAGATAGTGCGAAGTCATGCAGATCCCTATACTAAGTGTAGTCAGCCTCAACGATCTAGACAAGAAATTCCCTGCTACGCCAGCATCTGAAAATATCAACGATCTAGCGGAGAAAAACCCTGCCATGCCAGCATAAGAAAACATCAACGATCTGGCAGAGAAATACCCTACAATGCCAGTATAAAAAAAATCAATGATCTGGCGGAGAAATACCCTACAACGCCAGTATCGGAGAAATCCCTCCACATATCCGAGTATCTCAAAATATATGGATCCCTGTATTACGCATAGACAGCCTCAACGATGTGGCGGAGAAATACCCTGCAACGCCAGCATCGGAGAAATCCCTCCACATATATGAGTATCTCAAAATATGTGGATCCCTGTACTATGCATAGACAACCTCAACGATGTGGAGTAGAAATACCCTGCAACGCCAGTATCGGAGAAACCTCAACGATATGGCGGAGAAATACCCTGCGACGCCAGTATCGGAGAAACCTCAACGATCTGGCGGAGAAATACCCTGCAATGCTAGTATCGGAGAAACCTCGACGAACACGTGATGGGAAATACCCCTCATCACATGCCGGAGAAATCCCATGATACCCAGGAACGGTACACATAGTGAAAAGAAAACTCGTAACATATAAGCCAAATCCGCTTTGAAATCCTTATTTCCTGGCCTAAGCCAAAACCATAGGAAAACCGGGGCCAAAGCCCAAACCCGATAAAATCACAGTCACGGTCTAACCTAAAGGGCCCAGAATCAAATTAAAACTGTACGTTAAAAATTCATAAAATCGGAATCCATAAAACTGAAATCCATAAGACCGAGCCCTAGCCACAAAACCATGTAGCCGGGTTGAGGCCCAAAAACAATAAATCATTTTACACAAATAATTATCCTTAATCACCAAATTCATAATTGATACCAAATCATTTAAAACATATAAAAATATGCATGCATTATAGTTTTAGAAAACAAAGCCTACTCACCTGCAACGGCGAGGCCTAACTTGCCCATAACTATCATGGCTCCCAACATATGGCCCTCTCAATGTCCCAGACCTCAATAGTACTTCTACTCCATAACATCCTAATCATCGCCCGACCCAACGGATCTAGGGTCTGCCCACCTTAGCTCAACCACGGAATCATGCGCCTCCTATCCACTATGCACTCTCCGCCTCTCTCAGTACTAGACCGTTGATGAGATAAACGTCTCGGAGGCATCTCGCTGACAAGAACCACAAAAATAATCTGCACACAGGTGTGCGGTCTGCAGGAAGTTAAACTTAGAGCTCTGATACCAAATTGACAGGACCCTTCCCGAATTTTACCTCGAAATCCGTGAAAGGCCCTGCTCCCGTCTGACAGCATTTGACAACAGAAGTTAACACCTTAAATACCCTTATTTCCTTGGAAACATCGAATGAAAAATTAACAGGGACTCCAACAAAACCTCCCATGTACTTGATTGACCTTCACCAACCTGTCAGACGAAGGATAGTCTAGTAGTTCACAAACTGCCCCGGAGGACCTCATCCGCAAGAAAAATAAAACAACTGACGTTTCACCCTCGTGTGAACCTTCAAAAACTCGTCAATTTGGGTCACCACCCACTGACCTTTATGACGAAGGTACCCTTGCCACATCTCAGTCATTGGTTGTTAGGACCCGTCTTGAATTTCCCCTCGAAACCCGGGAAGAACCCTGATCCCGTCTGACAACCTAAGGAAAGGTTCCCAAATACCCTTCAATCCTTAGAAATTATAATAATAATAAATACTTTCACTTGTCAGACAAGGGATTTAAGCACTTAAAATTCCCGTAAGTAATTACTAACCAAATACAACATAATATCAGAGCGTCTAAGTAGGATCAAGATACAAATTAGATATCCTACTCAAGTACAACTACACAGCGCAACCGAGAGTGCTAATGCCTCTGCCTCGAGATAATGTCCGCGTCAACTCTACTGCCTGAAGGGGGTTTAAACACAAAAGTTGTGAGTGAACAAAAATAATCATTTATAAATCATTTTCCAAGGAATATTACCTTTTTCCCCCTCCATTTATAAAACCATGCATGCATCACAGAAACAGTTCATGTTATAAAAACATCATCTTTAAATCACCGGCATTTCCCTTTCTCTTTAAAACCACTCAGTAGGACTCACACAAAATCCATATAAGGAAAACACATTGTGATCCACAATCTGGTTTGAAAATCATCCTCAAAGGAATTCAAAATCATTTAATTCAACCTAGACACATAATATCTCAAATCCACTGTTCCCGACACATCCACTAGCCACCAGGGTATCCCTTGGGGTGTGCTAGTCCTGTATCACAACTCCCTGTACTATGCATAGACAGTCTCGCGACCTGACGGAGTCAAAACTCTATAATGCCAGAGTCGGAGCACTCAACAAACTAACGGAGCAAAACTCTCGACGCTAGTCGGAGAATCAATCACCAATTATATTGGAGGTTCACCGGGTTCACCGCTAATAACGGATCCTCGTCCCGAGTCCTGGCCTCCCTCAAATCAGAGTTTATCTTGGAGGTTCACCGGGTTCACCGCTAATAACGGATCCTCGTCCCGAGTCCTGGCCTCCCTCAAATCAGTGTTTATCTTGGAGGTTCACCTGGTTCACCGCTAACAACGGATCCTCATCCCGGGTCCTGGCCTCCCTCACATATAACCAAATCCGATAAACTCATACAACAGGGTCAAAACCCAAATCATTGACTCAATAATTTCCTCGTCAAAACGATATCAAAACTGAGTCCAAAAACCATGATATTTCTCAAATCACACTTTAATCGAAATAATGGAAAACATGTGTCTAGTAATCATTTCTAAAATCCAGAAATTCAATGCCACAATACATAACAGTATTTACACAAAGATATTTTGATGCATGCATTTCAGTTTATAAAACCAAAGTCCACTCACAAACCTGTTCAAGCTAGCTCAATCCCGTCTCGCTCGTTCCTCTGAGGTTCCCGGAACAATATCGCCTGTCAAAAACAACAATCGGGATTACCGGCTAGTAATAAGACTCTTATATAACAACTTCTTAATCCACCAAGTCCTGCAACTGAGTCTTTAACTCTCGCAATTCTGTCGGTGCCATTCTGTACGGTGCCTGTGAGATAGGTTGAGTATCTGGCAAAAGCTCGATGGTGAACTCAATCTCACGGTGAGGTGGTAATCCTGGAAGATCATCTGGAAACACATCAGAGAACTCACTCACCACAGGAATATCCTCCACTCTCATCGGAGTATCCCGAGAATCAAACACATGAGCCAAGTAACCCTCACAACCTTTTCTCAACAATCTCTCAGCGGTCAACGCTGATATCACTCCATAGGGTAGTACCCTACGATCTCCCTGAAATGTAAGTTCCGGTAATCCTGGACTCCGAAAAATCACTGTCTTGTCGTAGCAGTCTATGGAGGCATGGTGCATGGACAACCAATCCATCCCCAGAATCACATCAAACTCAAAAATATCTAAGGGAATTAAATCTGCCTCCAAACCAAGGCCTTCAACCATCACCGGACAACTGCGAATCACGAGGTTCGCCACTAACATATCCCTGGTAGGAGTACTAATACCCATGTCCCAACCAATCGGGGACAATTCTCTATCCGTAAATAGTGTACAACCCCAAGAAATAAAATAATGAGTTGCTCCCGGATCTAATAAAACACAAGCATTGCGGTTGAAAATAGATAACGTACCCGTGACCACCTCCGGTGCTACTCGAGCCTCCTGTTGCGTCATGGCAAAAACTCGAGCTGGTGTACCCGAAGATCGACCACGATTCCCATACCTGCCTCTAGCACTACTGGTCCCACTAGCTCTACTAGCCCCACTGAAATGGGTCTGACTCCCAATTTCAGTATCAAACATCTGTCCTGTCCTCGGGCTAGGATCAGTCGCACCACGACCAAAGGAACTACTGCCCGGACGACGTTGTGGACATAATCTCTTGATGTGACCAGTCTCCCCAAAGAAATAACAAATGGAATCACTGAAGCCACTAGATCTGCCACCCTGTCTTTTGTTGAACTGCACTGAGGCACCGCTAGACTGTGCATAAGATTGTCGTGCCTGACCAGCTCAGCCACTGCCTGTACTAGATCTCGCATTCCCAGAAGATCCAGAACTATGACTGCCTCTTTTTGATGGTCCCTGACTAGAGGTTCCGGCAGTCCAGTGATCTCGACGTCTCCTGTACCTACTGTACTGCTGCGAAATTGGGAAACCCAAACTCAACTCTACTCGGGCTACAACATCAGCCAAAGTCCTTAAGGAAGTGTGATCCATAGACGTGACTGCTGACCGAATCTCACTCCGCAGTCCACTTTCGAATTTGTGGCACTTGTCTAACTCGGCCGCCACCAAAGTCGGTGCAAAGCGACTCAGCGCTATGAATCTATGTTCATACTGGGCCACAGTCATGTCTCCTTGCTGTAAATGCAAGAACTCGGCCTCCTTAATATTCCGGTGTGAGCGAGGGTAAAATTGCTCCAAGAAGCGTTCCCGGAAAGTCTGCCAAGTAAGCGTATGGACATTCCAGCATGACACCTCCAATGAGTGCCACCAGTGGTAAGCAGAACCACCTAGTAAAAATGTAGCCAACAGAACTCTCTCCTCTAGAGGACATCTCATAATCAAAAACACCCGCTCCATGCGAGTAATCCGCTCCTCAGCCTCATCTGGACTAGACTCGCCCATAAATATCGTCGCCCCCAGTCTCTGGGCTCTCTCGATATCAGAGACTTCCTAAGAAGCCCTATCCTGGAGTACAGAAGCTAAAGTCTGACCCAGCTGTTCCAGTGTCTGCCTCAAATCAGGCTCCACTGCAGGTTCAGGGTCATCTCCACCATTCCCAGACCGTTGACGGAACTCTCGTCTCGGAGGCATTATACGCTGAAAAGAAGTTGTAAACCATTAATACACAAATTTCACCTGTACACTAGATGTACGGTCTACAGGAATTTAACCTAGTGCTCTGATACCAATTGTCAGGACCCGTTCCGAATTTCCTCTCTTAACCCGGGAAGAACCCTGATCCCGTCTGACAACCTAAGGAAAGGTTCCCAAATACCCTTCAATCCTTAGAAATTATAATAATAATAAATACTTTCACTTGTCAGATAAGGGATTTAAGCACTTAAAATTCCCGTAAGTAATTACTAACCAAATACAACATAATATCAGAGCGTCTAAGTAGGATCAAGATACAAATTAGATATCCTACTCAAGTACAACTACACAGCGCAGCCGAGAGTGCTAATGCCTCTGCCTCGAGATAATGTCCGCATCAACTCTACTGCCTGAAGGGGGTTTAAACACAAAAGTTGTGAGTGGACAAAAATAATCGTTTATAAATCATTTTCTAAGGAATATTACCTTTTTCCCCCTCCATTTATAAAACCATGCATGCATCACATAAACAGTTCATGTTATAAAAACATCATCTTTAAATCACCGGCATTTCCCTTTCTCTTTAAAACCACTCAGTAGGACTCACACAAAATCCATATAAGGAAAACACATTGTGATCCACAATCTGGTTTGAAAATCATCCTCAAAGGAATTCAAAATCATTTAATTCAACCTAGACACATAATATCTCAAATCCACTGTTCCCGACACATCCACTAGCCACCAGGGTATCCCTTGGGGTGTGCTAGTCCTGTATCACAACTCCCTGTACTATGCATAGACAGTCTCGCGACCCGACGGAGTCAAAACTCTACAATGCCAGAGTCGGAGCACTCAACAAACTAACGGAACAAAACTCTCGACGCTAGTCGGAGAATCAATCACCAATTATATTGGAGGTTCACCGGGTTCACCGCTAATAACGGATCCTCGTCCCGAGTCCTGGCCTCCCTCAAATCAGAGTTTATCTTGGAGGTTCACCGGGTTCACCACTAATAACGGATCCTCGTCTCGAGTCCTGGCCTCCCTCAAATCAGTGTTTATCTTAGAGGTTCACCGGGTTCACCGCTAACAACGGATCCTCATCCCGGGTCCTGGCCTCCCTCACATATAACCAAATCCGATAAACTCATACAACAGGGTCAAAACCCAAATCATTGACTCAATAATTTCCTCGTCAAAACGATATCAAAACTGAGTCCAAGAACCATGATATTTCTCAAATCACACTTTAATCGAAATAGTGGAAAACATGTGTCTAGTAATCATTTCTAAAATCCAGAAATTCAATGCCACAATACATAACAGTATTTACACAAAGATATTTTGATGCATGCATTTCAGTTTATAAAACCAAAGTCCACTCACAAACCTGTTCAAGCTAGCTCAATCCCGTCTCGCTCGTTCCTCTGAGGTTCCCGGAACAATATCGCCTGTCAAAAACAACAATCGGGATTACCGGCTAGTAATAAGACTCTTATATAACAACTTCCTAATCTCGGGAAGTCTACCCATGCTGTTTCTAGAAAACACAGCAGCTTCGGACACTCAAAACGACCTCTAAACGATGTCCGATCATCCTGAAACCTGTACCAACAGATTCAGAACGTCAAAAACTAGTTACCACGCGTCGCCGTGACATCAGACTCGGCCCCACGCGCCGCCACGCACCGTCGGAAGGTCGGCACACGCGCCCACGCACTCTCACGTGCCGGCCACGCGCCTGCTACAGTGTTCACGCGCCTGAACCCGTCCAACCCGATCTGGCTCAACCTGACCCGGTCCAACTCGACCCGACCGGTTCACTCAACCCGACCGGTTCAACTCGACCCGACCGGTCACCGGTTACTCGCCGGAGAAGACGACCGGACTGCCGTCGCCGGAAGCTAGCCGGAGAAGATGACCAGATCACCATCTCCGCCGCCGTCTGGTTCGCTGGAATCCCCCATTTCCGACCGAAACTCCAAGCTTTACAACTTCCTCAAAACTCAACCGTTTTACACAAATTTTACGTCTAAATCTATCTACTCAAACCCAGGAATCTAAATATAACCTTAAAACATCAAACACGTACCTGTGTAAGCCGGAAAATCGATCGAAAGATCCGAAACTTCCTTTACTCAGTTCGGGTTCCACCGTGGTCCTCTCCTTCGATGGTTGGTACGGTTGTGATCGTGGGAAGGAGTAGAACACGATTAGTTGATCAAAACGGGAAGCTAAAGCCTTGAAATCAAAGTTGACTTTATGGTTTTTCTCTTGGTTGTTTTCGCACGGGTTGGTGGTTTCGGGTGTGTTTCACAGAGAGAGAGAAGGAGATGAAGATGAAATGAAGATGTAAAATGAGATGGATCAGATAAACTCTGATTTGGATAACAAAATATCTCCCCTCCATGGAAAATTACCAAAATGCCCTTGCACATCTAGACCCATAACTTCCGTCCACGAACTCCGTTTTCTGCGTGCCGCCTGTCTACGAACTCGTGAGTTCGAGACCTACGCAACGGTATCCAAAACACCACAAAAAGTGTCTCGAAACAAAACTTGATTTCCAAGCCCTTTACCGACCAAGGGTAAAATCGTCATTTTACAAAAATAATTGCGTAAACCCAATAATTAAAATTCCGGGTTGTTACATTGGTCACACTTTGTGACCATAATCATCATACATATACCGAAAGTTTATTTGGCTATCGTATCGTCGATTTAGTTATCATACCATTGCTATTCTCTGAATATGCTAATCTAGTCAGGCTTCTGTTTCCCTGAAACATGATAGAAGTCCATACATGCCTCAATGATTTGATCCAACTCAATGCTCAAGACTTGGTTGAATTGAGACTCACTGACTTTACTCCGAGCTATAACTCGATATCCCGACTCTTCCTGAGCCATGTACGGTGGTTTTCATGCCTCGAAATCGACATCAATCGACTCGTAGAGTCGAGGGGATTACTTCCATGGCCTTGGATTCAATCAACTCGACCCCCACATGATCGAAAGTGATGGTGATGGTCTTCATACTCTCACAGGGAAAGAGAAAGAGTCGAAAGAGGAGAGGGGAAGAATGAGGAAAAATCTGGAACAAGGGCCTTTTTGTAAAATATCTGCTTGCCCAAATTACCAGACTACCCCTGGACTCCTAGACCCAAAACTTCCTCATTCGAACTCCATTTTTCGCTTGCTGCCTATCTACAAATTCGTGAGTTCGAGACCTACACAATGGCCCAAGAAAAAACTTCCAAAAGTGCTTCCAGACAAAATGTGACTTCCGAACCCCTCCAAAATCGAGAGTAAAATCATCATTTCCCTAATTAAATTCCCAAATTACCTTAATTTCTGGTCCGGGTCATTACACTGATTATCACAATATAACTTTATAGCACCATTAGATAGAAAACCAAGCTCCCCCATAAGTCGTTTCAGCCACAATAGTTCTTTTATCCCTTTAACCATTGCTCGATACTCTTCCTCAGTACTAGATAAAGATACAACCTTCTGTTTTTTACTCTTCCAAGTTACCAAGTTACCTCCAACAAATGTGAAGTACCCAGTAGTTGAACTCCGTCTTTCTCTTATACCACCCCAATCAGAATTACAGTAACTTGTAACATCTGTGTGATTATGTTTGGAGAATATAAGACCTTTTTCCTGGTGTTGAATACCGCAAAATTCGCACAACTACATTCATATGGACTTCACTAGGATTATGCATAAAATGACTTACCACACTAACCGCATAAGCGATATCAGGTCGAGTGTGAAATAAGTAAATCGAACAACCAACTAGCCTATGATATCTCCCCTTATTAGTAGGAACTTGATCCGAAAGTTCTTCTAGGCCATGGTTTTTCTCAATAAGTGTATCAATGGGCTGAAAACCAAGCATACATGTTTCCTTCAGTAAGTCAAGAACGTATTTTTTGTGTGACAAACATATCCCTTTCTTAGAACGGATAACTTCAATTCCCAAAAAATACTTTAAGCCACCAAGATCTTCATATCAACCTCATATGCCAAATTAGACTTCAACTTAGTCATCTCATCTATATCATCACCAGTAACATTCATGTCATCAACATAAATTTTAAGAGCAGTTATCTTACCATTTTTTTTTTCTTCAGGAACATCGTATGGTCTGCATTGCTCTGCTCATAAACATATTTCTTCATGGCTAGCCGAAATCTTCCAAACCATGCTCTTGGTGATTATTTCAAACCATACAACGCCTTGTTCAACTTACATACCAAGCTTGAATCACCAAAAGTACTATAACCAGGTGGCATACTTATGTAAATCTCTTCAGACAGTTCTCCATGTAAAAAAACATTTTTTTACATCATACTGCTGTAATGGCCAATAAAAATTTGCAGCAATAAATAATAAAACCCAAATAGTATTTAATTTTGCAACAAGTGCAAAAGTCTCCTGGTAATCAATGTCGTAAGTCTGAGTAAAACCACGGGCAACTAACCTTGCTTTGTACTTATCAATCGTACCATCTGGCTTATGTTTCACTGTAAACACCCATTTACATCCAACGGGTTTCTTCCCTTCTGGTAAGGACATAATGTCCCATGTTTGATTTCTTTCCAGTGCTCTCATCTCCCCAGTTTTTATAATTGAACGCTTCTTGTACTCGTGTAGGAATGGGGATAGCTGACATTTGATCACAAAAGCTTGAATAGAAAATGGTAAGTGCCTTTTAGAGACATAATTTACAATAGGATACTACACGGTCTTTGAATTGTTCGGTGAATATCTCTCCGGTGGTTTGCCTCGATGTTAGGTCGTAATTTATACATATTTTATATATGATTTAATACCCTTTTACTTATGTTTTTTAAATGTTTTGTTCTATGAAATTGGAGAAAGTAATATATTTGTGAGAAGTGTGCAGAATTAGATAGAACTTTGAATTACAAGAACTTGCGCGAAAGAATCAACTCAATCGGAGTTGTAATGAAGAAGTTATGAATAAAACAAGAATGCCCAGAATTGTCGGTAGGGGCCTACCGAATCAACAGTCAAAGGGAGTCAACTTGCGCGTTTGACCATCAGTGTTGACCAGGATTTTCGGCGCGTACCTACTGAAACGTATTCAATATTCGGCGTGTATGAACCGACGAAACCCAGCAGCTTTGAAGGTTGACTGAAGCTTTGACCGCGCATTTGACCTCTCCTTCGGCTATCACACGCCGAAGTCCAGCAGAAGACCTTGGCACCTTGACAACTTTGACCCACGTTGACCCAGCCTTCTTCTACCAGAATTCAGACCCTGTTTCGGTGGTTCACCACCAAAAACCAAAAAAAGTTATTTCCGGCTGTTCTGCGAGTTTTCTTCCTTATTTTGGGATATTTATAATTTGTGTTCGCACTTGTTCTTCATATTTAAATGGGATTTCAAACCTATTTCTTTAGGGATTTCTTTAGAGAATATTATTTTTAGTCCTTTTATGTTTAGGAAAGGTTTTTAATTAGTTTTCTTTATTGTTTAGGAAACATTTTCCTTATATAATTCAATGTAAACTTCTATGTATTTGAGGATTAATAATTCTCTATAAATAGAGGTCATGGGCCTTTATAAAAGGGGGACCGAAATAGACAACACAATACCATCAAAATTAAGAGAGGAGAAAAGAGAGCAAAAACACTTATAGTTTTCTTTTTAGGTTAGGGCTTCTTGATGACCTACCCATGGTTATTCTTTAATTTGGTTTTGGCGCCTGATTTGATTAATATGTTTATTTTGGTGTGTTAAATTACTGTTTGAACTGATATTTTTTTATGTTCTTAAAATTAGCTACTTTAATTACATGAATCATAGATGAATTTGCATCAAAATGTTAAATTAAGCAATGATCTAGTAATTTAACTCATGAAATTCCTAGGATTGCATATCACTTTCTAGGGTTAGTGTAGCGACTCATATTACCTTTAGTACTTAATGCTTCTCTTTGTGATTAATTTGGTACCCGTGAGGCTACGTTAAACACAATTTGATAGACGTCATAGACACCCGTGAGGCTTATGACATACTAAGTAAGATAGGAGATAAAATGTGTGAGAGTGGGCTTAAGACACCTCTTGCATGGGCACTAGACCAAGTAGCAAACATAACAATTGAACCTTGAAAATCAAGTTGGGAAGTAATTGTTGTTAGTGGTCCATAAAGTGCCTTAACTTATTATTTTTATTAATTGCTTTATTTTATGTTCTTTGATTGTTTTATTTTCAATTATGTTAAAACCCCCCATGTGTGTGTGCATTTGTGTTTTCTTTTATTTCTATTTTTTTCTTGTTAAGTCTATGAGTTAATTAATCCAGCCAAGTAATAAAGTGGAACATGGTTAAGACAAGTCCTTGTGGGATTTGACCATTGTTTATTTGCTATACTATCTACACGATTTGTGCACTTGCAAGGTTAAACTAAATATAATATGTTTCATATTTATGTTGTGTATTTTATCCAACACCTGAGTACTCCGAGGAGGTAGGTAATACATGTCACCATCACTAGATACAACTGGCATGTGATCATTAGTTAAATTAATAGTATTAATAACCACATAATTATTACATACCTTAGAATCATCAGCAGCAGCAGGATTATTTGTTGGTACAGTTGATGTAGAGGGGGCCTTGTAGAAACTGAATCATTCAGACCCGCATGATTGTGACTAATCAAATCCATATCATACTGATCGTGACTAGTCATACTAGTATCAATATCAGAACCATCAGAACCTTCGGGACTAGTCATACCAGTATCAATATCAGATCCATCAAAACATTCGGGGCTAGTCATACCAATATCAGAACCATCGTGACTAGTCACATCTACAGCAGAAACTACACCAGGATCAGGAAACATATCTATCCAATTCGGCTCTTCAACACTCGTCTCCCGTGGAAGATGAGAAATGGATACTGGCAGAGAAAAATAGGATTTAGTTTCAGAAAAAAGTGACATCCATAGTCACATAGAAGCGACAGGTAGGAGGATGATAACACATGTAGCCTTCTTGGTGAGGTACATACCCAACAAACACACACTTTAAGGCACATGAATCGAGCTTCCTACATTGATGTTTAGGAAGGTGAACAAAAACACGCAGTGCTAATTTCAAGTGGGAAAGGATACCAACATGAGTAGAAAGTTCATCCAAAGGTGTTTTAAAGTTGAGGAAGCTACTAGGCACATGGTTCAGAAGATAAATAACATACAAAATAGCATCGGCCCAAGAAGCGGGTTGCATATGGGCACCAATCAAACAAGCAAGAGTAATTTCAAGAATATACCGATTCTTCCGTTCGGTAACACTGTTCTATTGAGGCCCATAAGGACATGTTGCCGTGATCTTGAAAATAAGACTGTAATATCTGATTAAAAAATTCACCACCATTATCAGACCTAAGAACTTTTAATTTAGCTGAAAATTGAGTATATATGTATCATGGTATGAAATACTTGGAAGCAATTAGACACCTTGCTCTTATTTTTCAGCAAATAAAGCTATGTCATACGACTACAAATTAATCAAAAAAATTTACAAACCAACGATAGCCAGATAAGGTAGATACAGAAGCTGGACCCCACACTTCATCATGAATCAAAGAAAATGGTTCAATGCTCTTATTAGAATTACTACGATTCTTGGCCAAAACAAAAACATCACAATGAAAATCCGATGGGTCACACTCCTTAAACAAAGAAAGGAATAAATGTTTAAAATAAATCAAAGGAAGCATGACCAAACCTACAATGCCACATCCAAATCTGATGCTTCATAGCACAAGAAGAACCGTGACTAGTCAAGACACTGCCAGAGCACATATCATCCATATAATATAGCCCCCCTCTTTTAGTACCACGCCCAATAATTTCCTTGCTGGTCTTGAAGAAGGAAAAAACGAGGATACATTAAAACTAGACAATTCAATTGTTCAGTTACTTGAGGCACCGACAGAAGATTATTAGAGAGTGAGGAAACAAGTAGAGCATGTTCCAATATCAAAGAGGGTGTTAACACCACTGTGCCCACATTAGTCATAGGAGAGGACACTCTGACATGACCACTCCCGAATTTCTCATTCGAAATCCGTGAGAAGCCCTGCTCCCGTCTGACTGCACTTGAAATTTAAAACAATTCCCGAAATACCCTTACTCGGCCAACCAAACCTTACAAGAATTCTACCGAAAATTTTGCATAATCTCCCCTGTAATCGTGTCAACCCGTCTTCCAACTGTCAGACAAAGGATACAACAACAAATACCAATCCAAACAGTCCAGCTAAATCCGCAATCTACCACAATATCCGAGCTCAAACTACCCAGCCCCTGACAATATACAATACCCAAAAGTGGATCAGAGCAAACTAGGTTAATCTTAAATTTACAGACACTAATGAAAGTCCTACATGACGCAGCGCAGCAAGAGAGGATGCCTCCTCCTAGTCTTGTCGCCTCGTCCCGCTATGGCATGGAGGGTACAAAACCAAATAATTGTGAGTGGACAATAGAAGTATATCGAAGCACCGACGCATGCTTATTCTATTTTCCCATAGTGGAGCCGGTGTTGATCCCTATAATGGGTTTACTTTGATAAATAACTCACTTCTTGGTCTTCGACCCCCTGAGGAATCGATAGAGGGTAGAAAATCGGCTTCTACCTTCTTAGAGGTCGATTCAGCATGAAAGCCTTGGATGGTCTTGAAAAAGAAAAAAAATGCCAGTCACTATATGAATGACCCCGAAGGCCGGTAGAGAACGCTGTAATAATCCATCCGGCGCGAATCCCCTCCATCACTAGTATAGTGGATGCCTTGCTTGAGGAATAGTTTCACAAAAGGGCAAATCTCATATTGACTTTCAGAAAATCCTTCAAGAATATTGAGTAGAAGAAAAAGTTATCGAGAATTGAATGAAGTTTCGTCCATCATCCAATTCCCATGTTCACAAAGGGGCCCGAAAAAGGTACAGACGTTAATAAAGTGATGATAATAATAATAAACATAATAATAATAATAATAATAATAATGACAAACCCACCTCGTGG
This sequence comes from Oemleria cerasiformis, assembly GCA_037349345.1. Lineage (NCBI taxonomy): Eukaryota > Viridiplantae > Streptophyta > Magnoliopsida > Rosales > Rosaceae > Oemleria > Oemleria cerasiformis. The sequence goes on from JAZGTL010000010.1 coordinate 9,994,989, forward strand.
TAAGCCATACTTACAGTACTACCCTCCATTACAAATATATATTTATACACATAACTTATCGAAGTACCATTCATAGAGCTAGGTGGAAACCACTCCATATCCAATTATACCTGCCATCGTAATAACCTGGTCGAAACTGATATCTTGGGTCATAGCCCACATCTCGACCGTAGCCGTCATCTCGAGTTGTAGCTCAATATCTTGGCCGTGGCCGTCATCCCGAGCAGTAGCTCAATATCCCACTCAGCATATGATGAAATCATCCACATCATAGCCCCATACCTTATCTAGCATACGATAGAATCCTCCACATCATCGTTAATACCTCACTGAGCATATGATGGAATCCTCCACATCATACCCCGATACCTCATTCAGCGTGTGATGGAATCCTCAACATCATAGCCCGATGCCTCATTCAACGTATGATAGAATCCTCCACATCATCGGCAATACCTCACCGAGCATACGATGGAATCCTCCACACCATAACCCGATACCTCATTCAGCGTATGATAGAATCCTCTATAACATCGCCAATATCTCACCGAGCATATGATGGAATCCTCCACATCATAGCCCGATACCTCATCTAGTGTATGATAGAATCCTCCACTTCATCCTCAACAACATAACATGATACCTCATTCAACGTATGATGGAATCCTCCACATCATCGCCAATACCTCGCCAAGCATATAATGGAATCCTCCCCACCATAGCCTGATACCTCATCCAGCGTATGATGGAATCATCCACATCATCTCCAATACCTCGTCGTGCATATGATGGAATCATCCACATCATAGCCCGATACCTCATCTAGCATATGATAGAATCCTCCACATCATTGCCAATACCTCGCCTAGTATATGATGGAATCTTCTACATCATAGCCCGATACCTCATCCAACGTATGATGAAATCCTCCACATCATCTCCAATACCTCGCCGAGCATATGATGGAATCCTCCACATCATAGCCCGATATATCATCCAGAGTATGATGGAATCCTCTACATCATCGTCAATACCTCGCCGAGCATATGATGAAATCCTCCACATCATAGCATGATACCTCATCCAGCGTATGATGGAATCCTCCACATCATAACCCAATACCTCACCAAGCTCTCACACTAAGGTCGAACCCCAAACCCGTAAGTTGGGCTAAAGCCCAACTCGCAATCCTAGGCCGGAGCCCTAAATCCTATAACCGGGTCTAAGTCCAAAACCACACGCTCGGCCGAAGCCAAAATTCATAAATCAAGGTCGTAGCCCAAAACCTCAAAACCGGGCCTAAACCCAAAATTACATGACTAGGCCGAATCCTAAAACATTTGAAATCATTCTTTTTAATTCTCGAAATCCATAAATGATAATAAAATATTTAAAACACGTAAATATACATGCATTATAAATTAGAAAACAGGTCCACTCACCGAAAGCTCAAGCAAGCTCAACTCTGTGATGCGCGATCCTTTGAAGTTCCCAGATCTGCAGTGCCTGTCCAAAGTGAGAAGCGAGATTAATAAACAGCGTTGCCAAACCCTAGACCAGGGTCCCTAACTCTAGTAGGTTCCCACACACCCTCGACCATTACTTAACAAGCCCAATTCACTCAAATGAAGGTCCAACGGTTGAATTGGCTTGATTGTGCAATCGGTCGGCAATCAACACTCTAAACCTTAGAATCGCAAATCTAGAGATCTGAACCTCCATTTCTAGATTTTTCAACTTATACACAATACTAGAGGCATGAGGATTAACATGCCAACATATGGTGGTTCGCTAATTTTCAATCGAATGTACCAGATTTGACGATCCTTCGATCATCAAGCAAACGAATAAAATACGTTGATTCGACAATGCCGACCTGTCCAAAAACCGAAGGGACAATTCTATACGCTTAGGACTGCCACTACATGGTCTAATGTGGCGCCGCACACAGCCACCGCCGCGAGTGACCCGATAACAATCCGGCGACCAAACATTTTCAAATTAGGGGTCAAAACGTATGCCAAAAGAACATGCACAACAAGTACAACAAACTTTCCAACTATGTCAAAGATCAATTTTGGTTGGAGTGGCCAGAATCTATAAAAATCTGCTGGAAAACCTTAACTTTCTCAACATCGGACCACCACCTACAGTGACCATTGATGTTGGGGCTCAAATGGGCTTCGAAGAGGATTGAGAGAAAAACCTTTTGCAAGAAAAACCAAGGAAAACGGACACCGGAGGTGGCCAGAATTGCAACGTGAAGATTGGTCTTCGCAGTGGTATTTTGACAGGCCCCTTTCTAGCAAAAATTCGATCAAACGAGGCACTAATTGGACTGGATCTTTTGGAAGAAAGGTAGAGCTTGAAGATGAACGTTTTGGTCTAAGAATCGAGACGATTGGTGGCTGGACGAGTGAGTTATGGCTCTCCAAAGTTGGGATTTTGGGTTTGGCCGAAGATCTTGGGGGAGGAGGAGGCTGAGCTCGGGTAGAGAGAAAGTGAGGAGAGAGAGAGAGAAAGTGTGTCATCCAAACATAAAAAAATGTGTTTTTTCATAATTACGAAACTGCCCCTTTTGTTTTTGAACCATAACTCTCTCATTCAAACTCCAATTTTTGTGTGCCACCTATCTACAAACTCGTGAGGATGAGACATACGCAATGGTACAATAAAAACTTCCAAAAGTATTTTTAAACAAAAAGTGACCCCCAAACCCCCAAATCCTCAAGGGCAAAATTGTCCTTTCATAAATAATTTTTCAAAATACCCTTAATTTTAGGTCCGGGTCGTTACACACTCGATTAGCATTGGAGACATATGATCGATGTGGTGTAGTTGTAGTCTGTAAGAGCGAGTGATCGAAGGTCATGTGATCATTGGCACCTGAATCAATAATTCAACCAGTGTCTTTAGCAGAAGAAGGGGTAACAAGAGCAAAACCGATATTCCATGACGAATGACTAGGCACATCGGTTTTGTGAAATGTCACATAAGGGACAGACCTATCAGCTCATTCACGACATGTTCGAGATACAACATCCCATATATTTTTCGCCGTGAGTAAACGAACAAAAAATATTATTACATCGGGTTCCATGACACCGATGAGCCAACTTTTGACAAGAGCATTCTTCATGCTCCATGTTTCAAATGAAACATCATCCGAATAGGGTTTTTCAATTTCTCCGATTAAATAACCCAACTTGCCTCGACCTGCAATAAAGGCCTCGACAACTTGTGACCAAAGTGAATAATTCACTCCATTAAGCTTCACGTCAATTGGAATTTCCATGGCTTATGGTGTAAAACTCACGGATTGGATAGGGGTTGGAGCGGCTTCGAATTTAGAAATAGGACGCATCATAGCGATCGCGACTTGTCACATGGGATATGACTGGTCACGCAAAATAATTAATATAAGTGTAAAAACATAGGCAACCGGCGGTAATCTCTTAGGGCAAAAAGCAAGTAATCGACGGGGTAATATCTGAGGGCAAAAACACAGGTAACTGACTGGGGGTAATCTCCGAGGGCACACGCAGCAGATTTGGGTCTCAAGAGCGTTACTGCTCTAATAACATATCAAAGAGATAGCTAGGGTTTAATTAGGGATGAATAATTCTTATTCTTCTCTCTAGAAGGTATTTATAAGTTTACAATACAAAGGTCAACTAGACCAATTAGAAAAATAATTAATTACAATTCCTATATTAACAAGGAATGCCTTATATGGCTCATGCTAACAGTTCTACTTTGATGATACTTGATGACCTACTCACTGTTACTATAGAGGAGGATGTACACATTAATATCACCCTCATTTTTCACAAGAATCGAATTTGTACTGCTATTATAAAATAGTTATCATATGTTTATAATTTGGAAGAATGCATAATGATTATTTTAGAATGTCAGTTAGCACTTTAGCTTATGGACTCTAATTTTTACAAGTGTCAAATATGAAATTTAAATCTCTTAATGCACAGTGATGCCTAACGCTATGTCAATAATACATAAATAGAAATAGCTTGGATGATTATAGTCAACATCAAAATTTTACCAACACAACATTTAATAATTCACATTAAAAAAAAAATTAATAAATTTGTGTTGAGCTTGTGTCTTCTTCAGTCTTGAGCTTAAGCTTTACTAGAACAAAAGCATAGTAAGGAAAGAAAAATTCCCTTCTCTCTCTAAACTTTTCTCTCTATCTTCTCTCTCGCGACCTTTGGCTTCGAAACCTTAGCCGCTGCCGCCCCCACCTGGGGTCGGTGACAGCCCCCTTTTTTCTTCTTTTCCCCTTCCTCTCTCGTCATCTTCTTCCCCTCCTCTTCACCTCGTCCCTATCTTTCTCCGTTTCCCCTTTCTCCTCCAGTTTTCCCATCTTCTCCATGCTTTGCTCTGCCCTCTGTGGCTTTTTCCCGTCCCCTCCCTTTGTGGAGGCTTTTGCTTCTCCTGAGACTCCTGATGTCTCTCCGGATCTGAGTTGCCATCTTCACCTCAGCCTTTATTCACGTGGCATCAATCCTCTCCTCAACTCTCATCAAATGCTCTTGGCGGTGCACTACTTTGGACACTCCGCCACCGATTTCCGCCCCTCAACCCAGCGGCTACTTCTGCCTCCAAGCTTCATCGGTGGGTTGTGGTTCTAGGTTGCTTTTAAAGTGCTTATAGCACTCGTTGAATGGATTATGGGAGCGATTCACGCCCGGGTGGCCTGCTCACCCCCATTTTCCTTATGGTTCTTCGGTTTCACCTTCATTTTTCTCTTTTTCGGTGGTATTGTGTTTGTAGGGACATAGTGGCTATGGCGGTTTAGTGAGGCGGCTGATGGGGAGGTGGAGGTTCTCCATTTTTCAAATCTAGGGTTTCCTTTGGGCTTTTTATTTTTTAAGTTTTTAGGTTTATTTGATGCACACGGGCCTTATTGGTTTATGTGTGTGTATTTCATATGTCTTCTTAAGCTTTCCTTGTAATTGGGCTTTCAATGCTTTGTAATTCTTTGCCTTGTTTAATGAAGAAGTTTAATTGTCAGATAAAAAAAAAACATAGTAAGGAAAAAGATTCTTCAACTCCAACCATTTTCCCTTTTTCTTTTCTCTATCTCTCTCCCACTGTGCACCTACTAATATATTGACGTTGTTGGCTTTAATTCCTTAGAGACGAAGACTTCTCAAGACGTTGGCTCGTTAACACTCATCAACAAGGCAGCTTCTGTATCTCTTTTCATTTTCACATTTCAGGTCTTCACGTCTTCAGTGTTCTTGGATCATCAATCTCTGTGAGCTTTCCTCTTTTCATACTGCTTCAATTTTTGAGCATTAATTACAAGTTTACAACATGATGATGCGATCAGAAAACTAAACCCAGCTTTACATTTTTGTTAGATTTGAGTTATTCAATTTAGATTTTAGACCGTAGAAATGGTCTTATAATTCCCAAATTGTTGTTTGAATTTGATCACAGAATAAAGAGGGGCATAACATAAATCATGACATATTTTTTTGAACTCTTCAAACGCCTTCTTTGTTGTGGAGATGATCGTGGTCCTTACAATCGACTTCCCAAAAATCTAACTTCACAAGCTCACCATCAAACTTACCATAGAAACCCTTCCCCTTCACTCAATCCATCTCCAACCTCTTATAAAGCCCCATCAACTCCATCTTCATCCTCCAAGCTTCCAAAATCTTCACCAAAACCAAAACAGCCTTCTTCACTTGATCCTCCTTATTCACCATTCCCTAAACCCCCAACATCATCATCATCACCTAAGCCTCCCACATCTTCATATAAACCGCAGCAATCTTCTTCTTTCAATGCATCTTCAGTTACTTCTAAACTCCCAACACCCTTATCTGCATTAGAACATCATCATCAGCTTTTAGCATCCCCTAAACCCCGAACATCTTCATCCTCCCCTAACCCGCGAACAATTTCATCTCCGGTGGCTTCACCTAAGCCACATCCATCGTCCCCAAAACCTCCACCATCTTCAAAACCATTTGCTTTGTCCTCTCAACCACCTGTATCTTCCACCAAAGTCCCTCCAATCTTCAAGTCAGTTCTATCCCCAGTCTCCTCAAATGTAAGAAATCAAAAGGGAAAGACAAAGTATGAAAGAGTTCAAACAGACCCTTTACCTCTATTTGCGATTCCTGAGGATATCAAAGATTTGATCAAGAAGGACATTGTGCCTAAAGTTCTAAACCAGCCTCTATCTCCCGCGACATATAAGGATCACTTTGCTGCTCTGCTATATGCCGAAGAGTTCTATCAGGAGGTAACAAAATTATGGCACTGGATTTGAAATGTAGACTATTGTGATAGATACAACATTGTTATTTTCTCAATTCTAATCTGTTTAGCATGCTGTCTTTGAAAATATACCTCTACTGTTGTTTGAATCAGAAATGGCCTCATTTCGATTTGGAGAATAAGACATTGGAATTGGAAGAAGCATCCGTTTGCAAAAACCTAGGCACAGAAGAGAAAACCTTTGTAAAACTCAAGATTGATTCTGATCCTGAAAACCGGCCATTTCTTTTATCAAGGGACTTGGTCTATGTGAGACCAACCGGTATGAAGGTTGAGGCGCACTTTCAGGTAAACACTCAACTTCCTTTCACATTTGCTCGATTCTATCACTAAGTTTTGCTTTCATATCAATTAGTTTCATAATTTCTTCCACTTGGAGTCTAAGTGTGTTGATTTCTCATTCCTCAAGGTTATCCACATTGTAATGATCTTACATGTAATGCAGGGCTTTATACATCGCATTGTGAAGAGCAGTCTCATACTAGTTGAATTCGAAGATGATTTTTATTTTTACCATGATTCGACTCAAAAATATGATGTCAGCTTCTCATTCAATAGAGTCTGTTTGAAAAGAGCTCACCAAGCAACTCAAACTGCATCAGAAGATTTGTTGAGCAACTTCATCTTTCCCGAATTTGTTTCCCGTGCAAGCATTCCCACTTCACCATCTCTGCTTCCTCCGCGTTATGAACTTGATCCCCTTCAATTGTCTGCAGTTCGTCGTATTTTAAGCATTCAGGGCTCACCGCCTTATCTAGTAGCTGGCCGGAGCACTAGAGTAGTTGTTAGTGAAGCTGTACACCAGCTATACCGAACGTCATTGGAAAATAGGATTCTTATTTGTGCTCCAAGTAATCGTGCCTGTGACGGGATAATGAGAAGCTTGTTGAAAGTGATTCCAGAGTCGGAAATGTTTCGTGCAAATGCTGCATTTCGTGAGAAAGATGAGGTACCTGAAGATATCCTCCCATCCTGCCGTTACGAAGACCCCTATTTTTCGTGTCCTCCTACTAAGGAACTTCGAGAGTTCAGGGTGATTTTCTCCACTTTCATGAGTAGCTATCGGCTACATGATAAAGGGCTAGCTGCTGGACATTTCAGCCATATTTTTATGGTGGATTCTTCATCTGCTATTGAGCCGGAAACAACGGTGACCCTATCCAATTTTGCTGACAAAAACACTACTGTGGTAGTAACCGGTAAACCAGGAGAGCGGTCTTATTGGGTTCGTGCAGACATGGCAAGGGAAAAGGGGCTGAAGATTTCGTACTTCGAAAGACTTTTGAAGTCTAAGCCATATAAAACTCTCAATCCTTTGCTCATCACACAGTTGGACCTCAGCAACAGCAACAGCTTGAGGTTCTAGCCACGACTTTGTGAGTCAAATTGTTGAGTTGCTTTCAAATTTGTGTAGTATCATATACTTGTGTGAGTCTTTATGTTCTGCAGATGGTTTCTCATCTGTTAAGCTTAAAACCATTTTCATAGATGTCATTGGTTCTAAATGCAGTCTATGAAATATGTAATTACTCCGGATTCTTTCTTGCCATCTTTGAGCGATTTCGTGGGATTCTTGACGTGGGAGACATAGACAAAAGAGTTCAATATTTGATGGAAAATTTGTTTGCAATACGAAAAGCAACATTGCATGAGCACCCAGCTGTTCCTCCAGAACTGGACCTTGTCCAGCAGAAAGACAAGTTAACGCATCAAATTTCTCTTGAAGAGGAGATCGGCGCAGAAACTAGCCCTGATGTTTCAACCTCGATCCTGATTTCCTTAACAATGAGAATCGATATGAAGAATGGAAGAAAACCATACTCGGGGATTATAAGAAGAGTCTGAAGATGAACAAGATTCTGATGCAGAGGAGCAGCAAATAAGAGATGAGACAGAGACGAATCTGGTAAATCTTCGACGAACAATATATCTTACGATCATGTCGAGTGTGGATTTTGAGGAGGCGGGTCACAAGCCGTTAAAAATTAGGAAATTCCAACACGGCCACGAAATGGAACTGTGCGGGATGCTTTTGGAATGCTGCAGTCAGGAGAGAATTTACTGCCAATATCATGCTCTGTTGGCAGAGATGGTGCATGATGAACAAATTCTACCAAAAATTTTGAGAAATGCTTTGTCCAAAATTATGCCATGAGCCACCACCGCCTTCAACCCGGTAAGTTTCGTAATATCGGCAAGTTTTATGTCCATATTTGCTCGGCGCAGATGGCATTGCCTGCAATGTGCTGGGCTATGTACGATTGACTGAAGAAGACACTAGTCGATCGTCTCGGATTTTTGTCAGGAGTTGGCGGAGAATCTTGGGGTGAGATTGCTAAATGTGCGGCTCATGGATCCTCCAATGAAGGGATGTTATGATTCTATTTTTCCGGAGGGTGATCCCAAGAACACCCGCTTTGCGGTTGGGAAGAACACCCTATGCCTTAACAAACAAACCCATAATACTATTGAGCCCAAATAAATAAAAACTCACAACCAACTGAGAAAGTAGGAAATGCAATTTTCGAGTCTTGGACGGCCTTCGATACCCAAAATTCATCTTCGGTCACAACATATGTGGTATTATATTCAGTGCTCTATAAATTCCTGATGCGTCATTTTTTCACTGTAAGGTCCAATTCATTTTCAATCACACCATTTGAAGACTTTGGATTATTTTTAGATGTGACATATTATCACTCTGCGTCTTCCCTTTTTTCACTGTAAGGTCCAATTCATCTTCAATCCCCCCATTTGAAGATTTTTGAATTATTTTTAGAAGTGACATATTATCCCTCTGTGTCATCAAGATGACCAAGTTTCGTAGCTATATTTTCCAGGGCACGATGGTGAGTATCAAGCAACATCACAAAACAGTATGTGAAGATAATATCTCAAAGAATTAAAAAATATATATTAAATGGTATGTATCAATCCAAAGTCTACGAGTTCCTGCCCTTTGCCTACCCCTGGAGGAACGCCGTTTTCTCCAAACATCCGAAGGTTTTACTAAGGCCACAAAAAAAATTAAGTTGTAGGAAAATCTTCTTATCAAGTGAACATTTCTGCATCCAAATTATGTTTGAAATATATATATATATATATATATTTTGCCGCCAATCAATTTAATATTTGAATTAAAATTTTCAAACCATAATAAGCCTTGCTCCCAAACTAGATAAATTTGAAAGTCAAACTCAACAGCTGAAATCTGATGAAACTTGAAACAAGCACGTTGCAAACAACAGCGCCTTCTTGTTTCAACTTTCAAGATTCAGAAAGATCACAACACATCAGTCCTTCACACCCGAAAACCACTACAAAACATCACCTTTGGACTCAATTTTAGCAAACATAACAAAAATCATCCACCCACAAATCCCCCACGTGTAGGAGACAACTGCTTCACTCTTGCTTGCATAATTGTCCCGGCTTCATCTGATTCACCGCTTTTCTTTTTACAGCCAACCTTCTCAGTAAAATCACAGATCGTTTAACGAAAAGAACAGAGAAACAGAAAGTGTATCACAAAACTGATTCAGCTCCAGGATCAAAAGAGCAATGAATCCGGCATTGAATGAATTACACTTGCAGCACACACCAAGCACCCGAAAACTGATCCAATTTCCAGTTTAGTGTGATGCTTCCAACCGTAACGCAGAAAAAATGGTCAAATCCCTGTTCAAATGTCAAATCTAGAAGGATAGCATAGTCTTCCGCATGAAACATAGTAATTTACAATTACAATTTGTACAATGCAAATACAATCTCGGCCTCAATCCCAAAAATGTGGAATCTTAGGTCCAAGTTCATCAGATAATGCAGCTGAGTATATGATGGAGACTAGAATCACAAAATGTCATCTTGGATATGAAACACAAATTAGAAACAATGGGATTTAATTCGAGATAGAAGAGAGATTGGAATAAATATTTTCATCATAGAATTCAAATTCTGGAAAACCCTTTCCAGTTACAACAGCAAAACCTCCAACTAAAACCCTAAATCTTCATCTTCTTCTTCTTCTTCTTCTTCATTTTCTTCTTCTTCTTCTTCATTCTCTCCCCTCCAACAAAACCCCCAAATTCTAAAGCAATTTCAACCCCTAGAAACCCTAATTTGAATCCATTGATACATTGCTTAAAATTCACAAATTTGCACAACCTCTTATTCTCTTCATCTTCATCTTCATCCAGCCATCCAAAGCTAGTTAAATTCTAACCTTAAAAATCCACTACAAGAAATTTTAAATAAAAGAACTCAACTCCCTCACTTCTAGCCCTAAAAACACACGAACAAAAAAGAAAAAGCAAAATAGAGACATACACATATTTATATATACCAACAAAACACACCACCACCAACCACCAGAACGACCAACGGATTTTAATCGGGTCTTCAATTCAATGCTGGTCCTCTTCCCTCCGACCCGAATTTCCATGCCCACCCGACAAAGAAGCCAACAAATTGAGATGTCCTGGAAGGTAATTCCCCACTCTCGCCGCCGACGCCTCGCCCATCGGCTGTTGTTGCAAGAACAACGAATGCTGGTGCTGTTGATGCTGATGCTGCGTGTGTTGCTGGTGAGACACAGCGGACTGAGCCATCATCTCCGGCGGCGGCGTAGCGGCAAAGCTCCATACTTGCCCGAAGTGCGGGGCCCAGAACCCGCCTGGTCCCCCTGCGGTGGGGCCCAGCATAGAGGCCATGGAGTGTCCGACGACAGAGATCGCTCCGTCGTTGTTGGCGTGGTCGGAGGGGTCCTTGGCGGAGGAGGTGTCGTGGCTGTGGTTGTGGTTGTGGTTGTCGTGCTCATCAAGGGGCCCACGTACGCGCTTGCCGAGGATGAAGGGGGTGGGGCCGCCAAGGAGCTGGGGCTTGTGGTCGGACGAGGTAGTGGAGGAGGGGGCGGAGGAAGAATTAGCGCCGCCGCGGAGGGAGACGGAGACGGTGGAAAAGGAGGCGGGAGTTGTGCCGGTGCCGGTCGCGGCGATGATGGAGGGCTCGGCCTGGCGGAGGAGCCACTCGATGGTCTGGCCGTCGGACTTGTGCCCGAGCTCACGTGTGAGCTGGAAGACACGTGCGGCGCATATGATGGGCATGCGGATGCGGCGACCTCGTCCGTCGACTTTGCTGTGACGGTCCTTTGAAGGTGGCTTCTTGACGGCTAAGACGCCGTTAGTTGAGGGTCTCTGTGAGGAGGGATGCTCTACCATGACTCCAGTAGCTCCGTTAGTGAGTTCGTTATTTGGCGCCTCGGAATTTGACATGGAATTAGAAATTGATGATTGGCGCGGTGGGTTTAGGGTACACCCAGTGAGTGTGGGGGGTTTGCTGTGGAAATTGTAGAGAGAGAGAGCTGGAGAGAGGGATATGGTGGTTTTGGGGGGTTTGGGGGGAAAGAGAGGGAGGAGGGGGCTGGGGTTGGGCCGGGCTGGGCTGAGGGAAACACAGCTCTCTCTAATGATTGAGCTCCAGACAGGAGCTGGTGGAGACAGAAGAGGGCACATGGGGTGGTGGCCCCCACTTTATTACAACACTCTTGCCCTTCACACTTCTTCTTCACTGTGTGAAACACGCGCAACCCCAAAACAAAAATAATAATTCAAATATTATCTATTTATTTTCCAATTTTCACCCACCCATAAATCACAATAAATTATTATTTTGATGCAATAATAAAGAAGAGGAGATATATAGGAAAAATTATTAAATTCAAAATAAAAAAGAATGTGCTTTCATTGTAAATGGATTAGAAGGGATAAATATCGAAGAAAACTTATTCAATCCAATCCACTCAACATAATAGGATTAGAAGAGGTAAATTTCCTTTTTTTTTGTCTAATCCTACATATCAGTTGAGATTAGACGTACTTTCAAATTGGTCCATTTTGAACATCAACAATTACGATTTAAGATTATTCAATTTAGGCTTTAAGCTACTAACATAATTTAACCAAACAAAACTAGTCTAAGTAATGAATAATTTCAATGATTAAAAAATAATCATGATCAATTTCATGTAATTTTCCCACAATTTTTGCTCTTGTCAAAGTAATTTCCCACTTTTGAAAATGGAGAAACTTGGAAAAATGAATGACATCATATTTGAGTGCTTGAATTCGGCTTAAACTATACAATAAGACAATCATAAACGAAAACTGAATTTAATCACAAATATGAATTATTATCTCCGTTTATATAAGTCCAATATAAAACATTCCTTTCATAAAGTAGAAAGATGAACATTAAACTCGTAGAGCGTAGTTCTATTAATGCACGAAGTGTCCACACAACCGAAAAGTGAGTCTAATTCCTACTAAGAGTGCGGAAAAACCTAATTTCCTCTTTTCCGGATCATAACACCAAAAACGAAAAAATCTAATATGATTACTTATTTGAAAGGAACCATATAAGCTGTCAATAAGTTTGCATATAAAACACTCAGAAAATTAAATATGGCGCATAGCTAATAATCAACAAAAATTGAGCATTTTAGATAAATGAAAATCCTTGTGGATGGGGACGGTATCAAAACTCAAGTAGCTTAATGGCACTTTAGGGAGAAGGTGACATATTTGCTGGCTTATGAGATGCAAACATAGCAATGCCCTAGCAATAAATCAAAGGAAAATGAGCCCCACCACACTTTCTACTTTCTACTTTCTACTTTCTACTTTCTACTCCAATTTCTAACTAACCCTACCTACAAATCAATACATAATCAAGTCTGGCCTTTTTCCTTTTCTTTTTCTCAAATTTAGTTAACGTCGCTAAAATTTTCTTTACTTATCAATAAAGACAACTCTCATGAACAAATAAAATTTATATATCAAAGCGGTAATACAATTCTCATAAACAAAAAAATCCCAATAAATCAAAGGTCTTATCTAACTTCACATTAGTTTTATCATTCCACTTACAATGCATAAATTTTGAATATTTATAAAAATTATCTTACGACCTTCGTTAATTCGTTAATATGATTTAATATCTTCAATTTTGTGGCACACACCCTCAATCTATTTTTATTGGTCTACCAACATTTTTAATGATTGGTTGGAAATCTAAAAACTCAAAGTGGATTTAGTTTATAAACAATGATTAATGAGAAATCCCTACCCTACTAACCCACATATATGTTCATATAACAACCACCAAGTACTGGGTGACTAGGTGACTAGGTGACTAGGTGACTAGGTGCCAAGGCTCTAATAAGGCTCTAATTAGGATCTAACCCTGTTATTATTAGAGCATAAGTTGCCAATGCTTTTGATGAGCCTTCTCCATGTGTCCAATCATTGTCCTAAGTGCTATGTTTGGAGACATCTCAACTTCACAAACCATTGTTCATCACCCATTTCTCAGGGTTAAACTTTCTATCTCTAAATCCTTATTCTCCTTTGACCAAAAACAAAAATCCTTATTCTCCACTTATTTGTTAGTTTTAACAAAAAAATATATATATGTATCTAAATCAAGTAACTACAAAAGTAATAATAATGATATCTAATTCTTGTACTAAGTTTTGTATATTAAGTGATTAGTAAGTTTTTTATTTTCCGTAAATAAAAGCATATTTGATAATAAAAAAACCAATGAAAACACATTATTTGAATGTAAATTTTGGTATTATAGATTAATGCTATCGGTACCAACTACTTTCCTAACTTTTTTTACACCAATACATGTGGCATCTGATGTGGACTTCCATGTCATCTTTTATTTTATTTCCATCTTTTTCTCTCATAAAACAAAAGAAAAAAAATCAGGAATTTGAAAAAAATAATAATGAAAAATAAAAGAATACTTAGCAATTTTGATTGAACCTGAAAACACGGATTCCTCATCTTTTCCCTTCCACAATAAACCCTAAAAATTCAACGTAACCTCCTCTATTGAAATTTCTCACCTCCGCTATAATAATTCTCGATCGGTACTATATGTATCTTTATCAAGTATTAACATCCGAAATAAATCATATTTATCATTCGATTGGATAATTATTTTCATATGAAAACCATAGGTTATGGACTAGAAGGGAGGGCATGGAATGGCTTCATCAGCAGAGGTTGAAATCTTCAGTGGAAGAAAGGTTAAGAATTTCTAGGGTTTTTCGTGGGAAGGAGAAGAAGGAGGGAGGGAGATGATGTGGATTGACGGCAAGGAATAGATTAGGATTTTATTTTTCTTAATTTTAATTTTTAATTGTTTATGTTTGAAGTTAATTAAAAAAAGATGATGTGAATTGTCATGTCGTACGCCACAGGAGTTGGAATAGAAAATTTGAATTTTCACTTGGTGACCATAGCATTATTCTTTAGTGTCACTAGCACCCCGCACAAATCCTAAATTGAAATTAGAGGTGTGCTAATTTAAAGCCAATTTTCCTTAATAATTTTTTTTTTTATTGAAGATCAGCTGAAGTTATTTTATCTTAATGATCTATGGAATATTCTATGGAATTTCTTGACGTATATTTAGTATATATTTCATTTTCATAAATAAAAAGGTTATATAAAAATATATATTGAACTTATAAAAAAAAGCCATAGCACTCAACCCAACTATCTGAAATTTGAAACAAACAAAAATAAACACTCAAACCGATAGAAAATAAGTGAGTTAGGTGTTTTTTTTCTCCAGCCCACCCACCCAGCATCTGATTATCTCTATTATTATAAAGTCCGTAGGGTCAAAAAGTTTCACTAAAATTTTTTGATCAAAATACTCATATTCAATAAAAGTTCTAAAAAATATGATTTAAAAATTATGAACAAAATAGTAAAATTATATATTTTAATGAAAATTTTAAATAATTAATATTTAAATGGAGGAAGTGAGTAGTTACTCCCCCTCTCACATTTATTTTTATTTTTATTTTATACTTTAGATTTATTTTCATTTCTTCTAATTTTTAAAAATTAGAAAAAAAAATCACACACGTTTAAGCTGGTGCAGGAAGCTAGTGTACTTAATTAGCACTATAATCTAATAGTATTGCTCTTTTCTAAAATTAAATAGTCAAAATCGATACTAAATATATATAACTAATTTTTATATTTTTATAAATAAAAAAATAATGAATTTTATTTTATTTTCTATAATTAGTAGTTTGTTATCCTTGTCATTTACGTTGTCTTTGAAAAAACATTATGCTTTCCCTTTCTCTAAAATAATAAAGAAAGAACTCCCTAAAAAAAATAATAAAGAAAGAAGAGAAGGGTGTAACATGGAAAACGTGTTACGCGGGTAGACGTGATGTGCACGGACGAAAAAGGGGCGCGTGAACGAGAGAGCTGTCTTGGCTTTAATGAGGTGAGAGAGAGATAGTGAGTGAGTCGAGTGGTACAAAATTGACACATAGACTGACATAAGACTCTGTTTTTATTTACGTAATTTGCCAGTTTTGTAACTCCGGAAAATTCAACTTAAAAAATTAGGGCAAAAAAACGAAGAAAACCCCTCCTTTTTATTGCAAGCTAGAGGCCTAGAGCCATGAGTTGGACGAATGTTTGGGGAATATTATATTCACAATAATTCATTCCCTAGGCCCTTTGACCCTTGGATTGGAAACCCTATAGATCCAACGGTTAAAAATATTTATTTTTTGAATTTCTTATACTCATTACTTGAGCTCATCTGCAGTAGATTCAAACTCGTGTGTTCGGAAAGTCAAAGTCGTAAATTTTGAAATGGAAAAATCTAAAAATCTTTGCTGTCTGGATTAGTGCATTATGAAGATTAATTAAAAGGATAATGATATTTGTTGGTGATGTGTTTGCCAACTTTAGCTTAATTATTTATTTCAATCCCTTATTTGAACTGGCCGCTGTGCATTCGTATTGGGGAAAGCCAAAACCATACATGTTTTGTCCCGTACCGACTCGGGATTTTTATTAATTAAGTATTTTTTAATGTATTTTTTTATCGAAATTGTTAATTTTTAAAAATATTATGTAAAAATTATTTCTAACAACTAAAAAATCAAACAAGTTGATGGCTTATATATATATATATATATATATATATATATATATATATATATATATATATATATATATATGAATTAATGACTATTTACTAAGGTCTCATTTGGTACGCCGTTGTTGATGCAGAAATTATCCAGGTTGGAATTGACCGTTGGGATCGTTGGGTTTCTACACATAGAAAATAAACACCTAAGGTCAAAGGTTGAATCTTGAGACGGGGGATTCAACCAAGAACACTATGATGCTTAAGTCACCTGAGATCAAAGGTTGAATCATGAGATGAGGGATTCAACCAAGAACACTGTTGAATCATGAGATGAGGGATTCAACCAAGAACACTCTTATGCTAAAATCAGCTCAATCTAGAGAGAAAACTGAAAAGCCAATTATGAGAATAATTGTCATATACCTGATAAGTGAGGGGAGGCCCTCTATTTATAGTGGAGACCTATGGGTCTTCGGAGCGTCTGATTGGTTGAAAGAGTTTGCAATTAATAAGTAATCCTAATTAGGAAAGACTTAGGATTGGCTTTTAATAATAAATAATTCGCTGTAAATTTATTTATTAGGAGTAGGAAAATGAGTTCTAAGTAATTAAGTAATGTCAAATTGGTACTCTATAATGAACAAAGTACAAGAGACGGGTCAAATCTTCTCTCATACCATGTCGACCAAATAAATACACGAAACTAAAATCAATGCAACGGAAATCTCAATATGCGAATTCGTAACCCATAGGTGCACAGAGAAACTAAACTCCACACACCCATAGGTGCAAGATATTTTGGGAACCAATCAATATATTGTTATATGCGATTACAAAGGTTACTAAAGGGTTACAATTTACAAGTCTAAGCTAAGCCTTATATAGGCAACAAATCCTATATCCAAAAGGATAATACAACCTAACTTTCTCAATACTATGCAAACTAATCCTTATTCAATAAGGAACCAAGTAAACCAAAACAGATAAGTAACAATTCGTAATTCTAAACCAAAACTAATTCCTAATTCAAATAATACTTGCCAACACCCCGGTCAAACTCATAATGTTGCATCTTGAGTTTGCCAAGAACGTTGATGCCGATGTCGATGCAGATACCGTTGTTATGCTGATGCCATGCCAATGCGATGCCGATGCGTTGCGCTCCCGTTGCGATGCCAATACAATGCAATGTTGATGTGATGCCAATACAATGCGATGCTGATGTGGTGCTAATATGCACATTGCTGATGCCGATGCCAATACGAAGGCCCATTGCGGAAGCCCAACGAACAAAGTACTAAAGACGCTCCGAGAGATCGAAATTGCTCTGATACCATGTCAAATTGATACTCCATAACGAATAAAGTACAAGAGACGAATCGAATCTGCTTTCATACCATGTCGACCAAACAAATATACGAAACTAAAATCAATGCAGCGGAAATCTCAATATGCGAATTCGTAGCTCATGGATGAACGGAGAAATGAAGCTCCACACACCCATAGGGGGTGCAAGATATTTTGGGAACCAATCAATATATTGCTATATGCGATTACAAAGTTTACTGAAGGGTTACAATTTATAAGCCTAAGCTCAGCCTTATATAGGTAACAAATCCTATATCAAAAAGGATAATACCACCTAACTTTTCCAATACCATGCAAACTAATCCTTATTCAACAAGGAACCAAGTAAACCAAAACAGGTAAGTAACAATTCCTAATTCTAAACCAAAACTAATTCCTAATTCAAACAATACTTGCCAACAAGTAATCCTTTAAGGAAATAAAGTTTACTTATTAATTGAATCCTAATTGAATAAGGATCTCAAGGAGATGTCTTATTATGGTGACATAATTTCCTGTTAATAAATATATTCAGCTGGTAAATATATTTAATTAATGCGCAGTAATTATATCCCGATAATGACTCCACCAAGGGCAGAGTAGTCATTATATAAATTATGGACCACGTGACAGCTCCAAAATTTTTGGACGAATTATGGTTCCACAAATGCCCCCACATCCCATAGAAAGTCGGAGAATCCTAAGGGATGTTATTTTTTGCGGTTCTAATAATCCAACGTCTTTTGATGCTTTTATGGAAGAAGGCTTTTGATGCTTCTTTGAAGGAGGCTTGGTTGCTTCTATTGAAGAAGGCTTGAGCGCTTCGTGGGGCGAAGGCTTTGATGCTTCAACAGGCGAAGGCTCTGATGCTTCGACGGGCGAAGGCTTTGATGCTTCCGTGGGGGAAGGCTTAAGTGCTTTGCAAAGCGAAGGCTTGAGTGCTTCGTGGGGCGAAGGCTTTGGTGCTTCCGTGGAGCAAGGCTTGAATGCTTCGCAAGGTGAAGGTTTTATGCTTCGGCGGGTGAAGACTTTGATTCTTCCGCGGAGGAAGGCTTGAATTACTTCGCAGGGCAAAGGGTTTTGATGCTTCCATAGAGGAAGGCTTGAATTGCTTCGCAGGGAGAAGTCTTTGATGCTTCTATGGGAGAAGACTTGAATTGCTTCGCAGGGTGAAGGCTTTGATGCTTCGCAGGGAGAAGGCTTGAATTGCTTTGCAGGTAGAAGGCTTGAATTGCTTTGCAGGTAGAAGGCTTTGATGCTTCCATAGAGGAAGGCTTGAATTACTTCGCAGGGCGAAGGCTTTGATGCTTCTACTAGAGAAGGCTTGAATTGCTTCGCAGGCCGAAGGCTTTGATGCTTACGTAGAGGAAGGCTTGAGTTGCTTCGCAAGGTGAAGGCTTTGATGCTTCTACGGGAGAAGGCTTGAATTCCTTCGCAGGGCGAAAGCTTTGATGCTTCCGTAGAGGAAGGCTTGAATTGCTTTGCAGGGCGAAGGCTTTGATGCTTCCATGGAGGAAGGCTTGAATTTCTTTGCAGGGCAAAGACTTTGATGCTTCCATAGAGGAAGGCTTGAATTGTTTCGCAGGGTGAAGGCTTTGATGCTTCCACGGGAGAAGGCTTGAATTGCTTCGCAGGGCGAAGGCTTGAATTGCTTTGCAAGGCGGTGGCTTTGATGCTTCCGTAGAGGAAGGCTTGAATTGCTTCGCAGGGCGAAGGTTTGATGCTTATACGAAAGAAGGCTTGAATTGTTTCGCAGGGTGAAGGCTTTGATGCTTCCGTAGAGGAATGCTTGAATTGCTTCGCAGGGCGAAGGCTTTGATGCTTTCATAGAGAAAGGCTTGAATTGCTTTGCAGGGCGAAGACCTTGATGCTTCAGCGGTCGAAGACTTTGATGCTTGGCGGAGGAAGGCTTGAATGTTTCCACGGAGGAAGGCTTTACTGATGACCTCCACGTACTAAAATACTTGAACATGACTCCTTACAACTTGGAATTAGCTTTTCTTAATGGGGTTGGAAAGCTGACTTCCATATCTTTCTAATTTCGTTGGTCTTTCTCAAAAAGACTGAGAATTGAATATTTGGCGAATTTTTGAAGTTGGCTCATGTGTACTGATTCACAGTCTTGACCTCCTCCTAGTAATTTCTCAATTAATAATTATTCGATGGTTAGAATTAGTTTATTTTTGTGGAGTTCGAAAGCTAACATCCACATCTTTCTATTTCTATCAAGTGTTCTGGTAAATGTTGAGAATTGAATTTATGGTTAATTTCTAAAGTTAGATGACGCGGGGAGGCACACTGTGCTGACCTCTCTTCGCTAATTTACCGATAGATAATTCGGTCCTTATCCGATTTAGCTCTTCTTGATGGTGTTGGAAAGGTAACATCTATACCTGTCCAATAATGTTGAGATTTCTCAAAAAGGTGGAGAATTGAGTTCTCAAATTAACTCACAAGATGTGCCTTTGCGCAAGATTGTGCATATGACCTTGTGTCATTGAAATGGACGTTCCAGATTCGTTATAACTTGGATTGGGGTGCCGTGGATAGAGTTGGAAAGCTAAGACCTGTAGCTTTCCAATAGTACCTGTCTCATTCCATGGGTATATGTGATGTATCTTAATTCTTCCCTTCAAATGACGTCTTTTGCGTAGAAAAAATTCTGGTTGGGATGCTCCTTCAAACTTAGATATTTATGAGATTTTCTATAAGTTTCCTTGAGCGTTGACTTTTCTTTCTCGTGGAGAGAGAGGACTTTTTAGCTCATTCAAATGCCCCCGTTGTAAAGCCATGGGCCTCCAACGTTGGCGACTTGAATGGACTTGCCTCTCGGAGGAGGGCTTTACTTGCCTTGGAGAAAGGGCTTTTTGCTTCTTGGGGGAACTGTAGCTTTCGTCAACGGAATCATCTAAGGAAACGTCCCACGACACATAGTGGCTTTGGACAGGGTCTTTGTCGTGACTTAGGGGGGGGGGGGTGCAATTTTCCGAGGATTTCGCGAGTTGGCGAGTCTCTCCGTGGGTATAGAAGTACTTCTTTCGCCCAAGTATTCCTGCAGAACTGTTGCCTGAAATTGAACTTGGTTGCTGAGGTGGACCACCCGCCGTGATAAACTGGTGCGTGAAGACGATCCTCGTGAAGTGTGACACGCATTGTTGCGAGACTCCTGTGCCGAGTGGCGTGTGGGCACCATTCATTAGTGATTATTTTGATTTCTGGTGGCATGGAGCTCGTCCAGAATCAATCTTAGATCATCGTTCACCGGTTGCCAGCATGTGGAATTCCAAGATGCTTCTCCCACGAATCTTCCGTCAGTACGCTGAAATTGAGCGTGGACTTCAAGCTACAAAGTTAGTACGCTGAGGCCAGACATCGCCAAAAGCGGATGTCCTTGGGTGTTGGGTTTCGTCCATGGCGCAACGGGTGGGCCGGTAGGGTTAGAGGCTTGCGCAGACGGGAGGATGGTGTGGGCCGCGACAGAGGTGTATGGAGAGGTGGCAGAGGCCGGCAGCGCGCCGGTAATGCTCCGATTGGCCGCGGCTTGCGGCAAGGACGGTCCTATGTCTTGGGGGCCGGTGCCGTTCCCTGGTTGCGAGGCTTGTGGTGCCGTGCTTCCCTCCATGCGCTGAGCAAGGTGGGCTTCTCCATGGGGGCGTCTGTCTCGTTGGATCTTGTAAATTGCCTTGTTCTTGCCCTTATTCGAAGATTTCCGAAGAACGAAAACAAATGTTTTGATGGAAAATTAAGAACTTTTGGATCGAAGAGCACGCTTTGAAAATTTCTCAACTCGGCTCTCAATGAAAGCACCAGCTGTTGATGCAGAAATCGTCCAGGTAGGAATTGACCGTTGGATTTCTACACGCATAAAATAAACACCCGAGGTCAAAGGTTGATTCCCGAGATGGGGGTTCAACCAAAAACGCTTCGATGGTTAAGTTAGCTCAATCTAGAGAGAAAACTGAAAAGCTAACTATGAGAATAATTGTCAGGTACCTGGGAAGTTATTTATTCGAAGTAGGAAAATGAGTTCTAATTAATTAAGTAATCCTTTAAGGAAAGAAAGTTTACTTATTAATTGAATCCTTATTGAATAAGGATCTCAAGGAGATGTCTTATTATGGTGACATAATTTCCTATTAATAAATATATTCCGCTAGTAAATATATTTAATTAATACGCAATAATTATATCTCAATAATGACTCCACCAAGGGCAGAGTAGTCATTATATAAATTATGGACCACGTGGCAGCTCTACAATTTTTGGACGAATTATGGTTCCACAACCGTATTGTACTGACTATGTCAGTCAGATAGACTAATCTGTCCACCGGATAGACTGATTATTTAGGATTAAAATGCTGACTATATTATACTAATTGGTCATATTATTATGTGCCTAATGTGAATACACAATTTTTTTTTTCTTTTTACATGAACTCATTTGTTTTTTTTCTGCCACAATAAACTCATTTGTTAAATATAAAGTCAATTTAAAAATAAAAGATTGCTAATATTATTTTTTTTAAAGAAAAAAAAAAAAAACCTATATCCCAAAATTCCCAAATTCCTTTCCAAAGGATATTGACAAAGGGAGGCTTAATTTTTTTTTTGTGCTTGAGTAGATCAAAGTTGAGAGAGATGAAAGATTGCTTGCGTGATGAAGACAATAATGAAGAGCAAGAAGGGACGATCCTGGAGAAGTATTGATATTGGGTTGTTTCTTCCTGGAAGCGTAAATAGGAGGATGAGGAAAATCAAGAGCTAATCATGGGTTGGAGACCTACAAGGTGTTGTAAGAAAATTAAGAAAAAGCTATATCCAAAGTCATGTTTCCTTCATGGTGTATTTGATCTTTATGATTAGAATCTACGATGCTGGAATGACGAAGAAATGTGTTGATGATGATTAGAATCTGACAATTTTTTTGATATGTTAATGAAGACGATGACGAAGACGACGCGCAGGAGGAGAAGACGCACATAAGGAGGAAGTGTTTTGCAAGAGCCAACTAAATAAAACAGAAGGAATGGAGCGTACAATATTAGCGGATTGCCCTCGGATAATAAGTGTGAAGCCGATTAAATTGTCCGATGGCTAATTATTACGGAACATACCAAACGCACGCTCCGTATATCATATCCTATCCGAAGATGTTATACGATGTATCAAAAACAGTCTAAGTATCTTAAAATTTTGATAGATATAGATTACTAAATCATTTTCAATTTCGTTGATATTTTTACAAAGATAATACTTACATGATGTCTTAATAAAACAACAGTTTCGATTATCATACTTAACTTATAGAAAAATCGAAATCTACCATTGAGGAATCGAGTATAGCCGCGCTAGATTGAATGCAAATATATTCTAACTCTAGGTTAAAAAAAAAACCATATTCCTTTCGACTTGACAATCCAAAAACATTCATGAAATTGTACTATTCGTTAATTATATTTACGTGAGCAAAATTGTGTATTGATCACTTTATTAACATGAATCATGATTTTCATATGAAATTTCATGTTAATATATTTTTAACATGACGCTTTCTTCTTAAACTTCGCACTTCAACTCACCAAAATAAAAATAAAAAGCTTTTCAAATTAATCCAACGAAGTAATTCATTCAATCTCCTTCACGGTCCCAAAGTTCTCCTGAATTTCTGATGTTATCCTTGTTGGATGATTCAAGCGAGACCATTGACCTATTGATTCTTCCACATTTCAACCCCAAATATGGCAGCTGGCATGGAAGCCGACCGACGTACAGTTGGCCTATCAACCAGAATTTTGTAGTTAACATAGGTCCATGTGGGCCTCAAACTTAAATAATTTGTAAATAACTCGCGTCCAAAAAAGATAAAAAAAAAAACTATGATTAACCTAATCACATTTGTACTTTGATGGATTCCACAAGGTAAAATTATTTATTTAGTTGGATCAAATAAAACTCGTAAATCGATAACGGTTTTCCTATTTATAAATAAAAGTTTAATATGAAATTTTCTATTTGTCAGAAAAATATTATTAGATTTTAATTTTGTGGACATATTAGTAATTTTTTTAATTAATGGAAAGTAAATAATTGTCGTTGTTATGTAGTATTCCATTAAACAAAACTTCACTAGGGAATTTGAATTCAATATTGATTATTGAGTGCATCTAATTTCAATGTAACCGAATTAAGATAGAAGTGCTTGTCTCTCCATATTCAAGTTCAAACCCACAAAATATAATATATGGGTATCGTGAATTTGATTCGTATGTAATAATTTTTATGGTAGTTAAACTCACGTCGCTGTCAGATTTTGATTCCTCTGCATTAATTTTTTTCAATTGTTAGCCTCACACAACTGCAACAATAGTATTACAAATATCAAAATTGATTAGCATGTATGAAACTCAAATTAACATAAACCACTAAGAGAGTGAGAGAATTTCTTAAGAAAACACTTGCATCTCACTTTTGAGGAAACCTCCTCGTTTAATTTTTTTTCATTTAGATAATTTGTTTTATACATGTTATAATAAGAATCGTTCATATTCCAAATCGTCATGTGAATATCATATTTGTATAAAAACCAAGCAAATTATCAATCGTAGTCATTCCATTTGTAATAATTAAATTTCCATTATCAATCAGATCTTCAATTTAGTTAATTTTTCACATAAAAAATCTTGAGATGTATTTTAGAAAATAATAATTTTGATTATAACAAATGTATAAACAGTATTTCTTAAAATAAAAAAGGTTAAAATTTTATGTACCAATATTCCACCAAAAGAGATGTAAGTATTATCTATTTTTTTATTAATATATTTGTGACTAATGAGAAGGTGTTGGATTGTTTTGCGCCCACGTACATTGCAAAAGTAGAGAGCATGTTAATAGAAAAACATTATTAGTTAGACACACGAGGGCAAGGGCATATATTCCGTATCATAATAAACGCGTTCTCGCGCTGCTTTTGATTAATTAATCCTCAATTATTTTGTTTAATTATGTTTATCTTTATCTAACCACTACATTATTGTTATTATAATCCCCAATTGTTGTGCTATTGATAACTTAATTATATTCAAATTTTGACGTATGAATGATGGAACATTCCTCTGTAACCCCAGTACTCATGATGGTAGTTGTACCTACTTGATCAAATCACCATCCTACTAGTCTTTACTGTTTATTTGTTTCATTTTGCATCTGTTTTTAATTTTATGGGAAGAATAAGAATTAAGATAATAAAATATATTTGGAAAAATTGTTGTCAGTGTTCTTGAATTTTATACTAATTTTAATTATCGTTTTTAAATTTTGTTATTAGTATCATGCGTCCTCGAATTATGTCTAAACGTACAAAGACAATCATTCCGTTAAATTTCCCAATCATTTTTGTTAAGAATAAGGATAAAGTTATCCTATCATGTGTGTTTTTTTAACTGAAATCGTCGAGAAATTTAACGGAATAATTGTCCTTACACGTTTATACATAATTCATGGACGTCTGCTAATAATAAAATTCCGACATGATAGCTAAAATTAGTGTAAAGTTCAGGGACGTTGGCAACCATTTTCCTATATATTTTTCTTTGAATCGTTTCCACATATATCGAACTTGATCATCAAAAATATTGAAATTACTGTATTATAATTCATATGAATTATAGTATTCAAGATAAATATAAATCATCCTTATTTTTTATATGAATCGATCAAACCATAAACTTCTCAGCGACAAAATTATATAATTAAATTGTAATATGATTTACAAGTATTATTAGTTTATGATGCAGAAATTGAGGGATGATATTAAATTAAAGAGTCTCAAGGATGAGTCTCAAAAACCAAAACACATGTTCCTTGGTTTGGGGGTTTGTGTTTGTTTACATTTGCGGTATGAGGTGGCCCTTTCCAATTTCAACAAAATCTTTCTTCATTTGCTTTATTTGATTTTAATTACTTTTTTTTTTTTGGATACATAATTACGTTTTCTTTGCTTGTTGGCTCATCACAAGAGTACAAAACCGAATTATAAATAAAACAATAACAAAAATAAAATAAAAAAGCATGAAAATAAAGGCAGCCGCTGCCGAATATTGTTTTTTTGTCTTCCCGCCCTTTCCTTCGGTTGCTACTCCCGCTTTTTTTGGATAACTAAATTTAAGAACAAATTTTATAGGAAGAACAATCAATCATTTTTCCCTTACAATTAAAGATAAATGCATTTTTTAAGAATCATGATTTTAGTTGTTTGTCCCTGAAAGAACCAAAAGTGTTACTTGGCAAATCCAAATACAATTTTTTTTTAAATTATACTTTTATTTGTTTGTCTTTGGCTGATTTAAAGAGTGTTGTCTTGAGTTTAGCTGTTGAGAATATAGAATTTTATAAATGTAGAATAAGAGGAAGGGGTGGTGGTGGGTGAGCTATGACTTAAGGATTTAGTTCCTGGATTTTTTGTGGAGCTGTAAACTAAAGTGATAAGTGATTAACCTGATATAAAAGTGGTTTAAGAGCATTGTTGAAATTTTGAATTTAGTGAATACGAGTATTTTTAGTTGTTTATTGAAACTTTTGTCCTCTATTGTCAAATGTTGGGATGAGCTGTTCTTGGTTGTCAAGAAATTTTGCTTGTGTTCAAGAGTGTAAAAACAAATATTGTCAACGACCTGTTTGTCATCAAACTTTTTTTTTCTCGAGTAATTAATTATAATGTAATACCTTATTACAGTCGCGTGAAAAACTCATATACCTAATAGGAGAATATATCTATTGATTTTACAACTCTACATAAAAATGATATTTATCAACAGAGTTACCCACTTAAATTATAACACGTATTCATATCCATATAGCATCTATAATTAAACTCATCATTGAGATGTAAAATAAACTAATTAAGCGCGACAATCTACTGTCATGATCTTCCCCTTAAATATTAATTTGATCTAGAAATAATCTATCAACGACATGAGGCCCCGCTTGGTGATTAAGATTATATTAGATTGGATAACTCTTCAAATCATTGTATTTAGAATGTCAAAATGGTAGGATTAGACATAAAATGAAACTTAATTTTTCTAATCTTACTATTTTAAGTGGATTAGATTAGATAAGTTTTCTTCTATGTGTACATCCTTCAATATTCTTACAATGAAAAGATATCAATTGTTATATTTAAAATACGTTAAATTTATATTGTCTAAACTAATTCAATCTCCTTTACTAAAAGAGACTGTAAAGTAAATTCATACTAATTGATACACTATCGAATAGTAGGTAAGAAAATTATATATAATCTTCAACTGAATAATAGACAAACGGCAATTAATTTTGTTATGCAATGTTATGATTTTAAACCGCACAACAAGGAGAAAAGAGAGTAGCTCTATGGTCCCAAACCACAAGCCCGCCAATTACAACCTAGAACCGAACCTTATTTGTGCACATGTATGTTTGCACACGTGGAAGTGTTTAATTTTGATAATGAGAAGTTAAGTCTAGCTATCACTACTAATGAGATTTTTTTGATATATTGGTGTAGATTTTTTGTCTCATTTGTAATTTTGATTTAATAATTAATGTTAAATTTATATCATTTTATATATCGGACTCCTTATATGTGCGATCTGATTGTGACATTTTTTTTAAAGTTTGTTCATTTTTTTTAGCACAAACGCGGTGTTTGTGGCATTTTTTAAGCACACGTTGGGCGATTTTTTTAATTCCTTTATGTCGTGTCTAAATAAAATTATTTTATATATTAAATTCACATTTTTATTTTAAAATATTGGATAAAAAAAGGATAAATTACATAAAAGTACCTAAATTATAGAGGTCATTTCAAGTTCGTACTCAAACTATGAAAATTGGCATCTAGGTACCCAAATAATAAAAACACAACATTTAAGTACCCACCGTTAGCAATCTGTTAAAAAAATCTGTTAAGTGCCCAAGTGACGTTTGTGAGGCTATTTTTTATGCTGACATGGACGCCAAGTAAATAAAAGATTAATAAAATTTTAATTATAATAGTCCATGTAGGCCAAAATAATAATAATAAATTCTTTTTTAAAAAAAAAACTAAGAAAAAAGAAGACAAAGAAACAAAAAATAAGCAAAAAAAAAAAAGGGCAATCACCATCGAACCCACAACATCTTCAACATCATCCTCAACATCTTCAACATCATCCTCAGCATCTTCGATGAACACCCAGTTCGATGAACATCATCTTCAACATCAATTCGATGAACACCTAGAATAACATTGGGCCTTAAATCCTTAATTCACTAACTCAATTCGATGAACACCCAAAAAAAAATAGACACAAAATAGAAGCCCCCAATTCACTAATTCAAGTCGAAGAACAACTGGAGCAATTCTTCTGGGAATGCGAAAACGCACCGGAGTGGATCTAGTAGGAGGGAAGGAAGGCAACCGAAGAACAACTTCCTCCTTCTTAGTCGGTTCGGACCTCAGAATCCACCAACAACAAAACCTAGTCCAAACGATCAAAACCAAACCCAAAAATCATACAAAAAATGAAACCTTTATGATTGATTTTGAGATTGAGAGAGAACACAAACCAAAACCAAACAATCGGGCTTTTTGGTTTTTCAAACAATCGGGCAACAAAAAAATCAAACACCTTTGAATTCAATTCAATTTTGGTTTTTCACTTCTGACCCTTTTATGGGTTTGACAGAGGTTGATTCATGCGTTCTAGAAAGTCTTGCAGGTCCAAGAACACATCGGCATTCACCATCTCCGCCGTCCGATTGCTCCAAAATCTCAGGTCAGCGGTCGACAATGTGAGAAAGCTGATCACCCCCGTCGGCTCATCGCCTTCTCCATCTTTGTCGTCTCCCTCACCTCCGTCGGCTCTGTCCTTGTCTATGCTCTCGCCGTCGGATACGCCGTTGTCTTTGCTCACGGCGCCTTTAGGGTTCTAGAGGACCTCTTCTTGGACAAGTAAGAGCCTACAATCTCCACTGGTCAAAAGATCGAAGGATCAAAAAGTTGGGAATAAGGGTTCAATTTGGGTGGTTGCTTTTCAGTTTGGGAATTTTGGGTGGGATCGATGAGGCAAGGATTGGTTTTTTTCTTCCTTTTTGTTTTTGTTTTTTGTTTATTTATTTTAAGATTTTATTAATTACTTTAATAATATTCAAATTTTATTATTATTTTTTTGTCTATATGGCGTCCATGTCAGCATAAAAAAAAGGCATCTCAAATGCCACTTGGGCCCTTAACATATTTTTTTAACAGATTGCTAACGGTTGATACCGAAATGTTGTATTTTGATAGTTTAGATACTTAGAATTCAATTTTCATAGTTGGTTATGATTTGAAATGACCCTTATAATTTAAGTACTTTTATGTAGTTTATCCTAAAAAGAACACGTAAATAGTGTTATGAAAAGAATTGGGGTTAGAGTTAACTAGAAGGGGAGATATTGTTTTTTGTTACATTGGTGAGATTCGAACACAATATCTATTTTTTTTTCAATTTTATATTTAGTTACCGTTTTACATAAATACTATTCTAAATTGTTAATATATATTTAACGTGAGTTATATTTTGTTTCAGAGTGTTTTTTTGTCCATATTTTTTTGCTAAGTGAACCCAATTATTTCAGAGTGTTTCAGGTCTCATGTCCTCTTCCATACTTTCGGGAGGAATCTTGGAACGCCGTTTCATCCTGGGCTCTTTCTTTTCCCTGCAAGCCAAGCAGACAGTTCATCAAAAGTGAAGTATTTTTCAATTGGTTCTTTGTGCCGTCTATTTGCAGAGACTATAAGCGTACATCTTCATCGCCTTGCCATATTGAAGACAAATTGGTGTGTGCCCCAGTAGGACAACCGAGCTGATATGATCAAAGGCTCCGTTTGGATGGCTTGCTGATCGAATCTGGGACATGGGTCGGTCCGAATTCGTGATTTGGAGGGATTATGGAATTGGAGGGTGTTCTGGGTTGTGCGAGAGAAATGAGTGTTATGAGTTGGGGATGATGAATTTCCCCTTAAAATTTCAAAATTACCTTTAAAATTGACGTCCACTTAACAGATTGAATGGATAAGGTGCTGAGTGAACCAACTCGGCTGTTTCATGGTGTATTTTGAACGAATAATAAAAATAGAGTGTAAAGTGAAATTTTCATGCGAAAACATATTGCATTTAAAGTAAAAAGCCAATATATTATGAATTACATGGGTCCAAATGGCACATAATTAAGTACCTTCAAAGAACCAAGAACAACTCATCATACATGTTAATTAGCCAAAAAACAAAAAAACCCATCAGACATGTGAAACTTAGTGATGGGTCTACATCATCTACTCACAAATTTGTATCTTCTTTTTTGGAAGATATTTAAAAACGACTCCAACAAAAGTACCGCATGCATTTGCATGGAGGGGGAACAGTCAAACAGGATATTTTTAGGGGTTTACCCCTAAATGGTCCACATGCGGTTCACTCTTTAATGGAAAATAATTGTATTTATTTTAAGGTGGATGTTCTCATTTTTTTTTATAATTTTTCTTATGTAAGTGTAACATTTCGTACGGTTGATTTCTCAAATCATCAAATAAAAATTATAAAAAAATTAATTTTATAATTTTTCTTATGTAAGTGTAACATTTCTTATAGTTGATTTCATAAATCATCAAATAAAAATCATCTCTGTAAAAATAAAAAAAATCAAATTCGAGATCGTTATAATTCGTATGTATTAAAAACATAATCAAATTACACTTTAATATTTTATATTTTACATCAATTTTCAGAATTATACTTAATTTAATAAAAATACTTTGAGTGGATTTTATTTTCTAAATTTTGCTTCAGGCCATTTTTTAGCTTTCTTTAGCTTCAACCAAAATTTGAATTCAAAAGGTTCCTGAGGCCGAGTGTACCTCCTCTGCGTTCCTGATTGACTCTTTGAAGTTTGGTTGTTCTAAAGGTTTCAGTTTGTAATTTCTTTTTCTCTTTTCTAAAAAAAAATGACAGTGATGGTGGGAAATTACTCATTTGAAGAGGAACCAAATGTGGTTTTATGTTTATATATGTGTTTTTTTCCCCAGAAAAGTGGAAGCAGGAGGTGAAAAAACTAGGTGGTGCATGATGACGTGAGAGCAGACTGAAGTTGACCTTATCAGCACTCAGTACTCAGCACTCAGCACTCAACACTCAACACTCAGCAGGAGGATTCAGGAGTCCGGATGAAGACTGGAGACAAGACCT
This sequence comes from Oemleria cerasiformis, assembly GCA_037349345.1. Lineage (NCBI taxonomy): Eukaryota > Viridiplantae > Streptophyta > Magnoliopsida > Rosales > Rosaceae > Oemleria > Oemleria cerasiformis. The sequence goes on from JAZGTL010000010.1 coordinate 10,025,887, forward strand.
GAAAAGAAAATTAATAATATTTTTCAAACATATTATTAGTTGTTTATACAGAAATGGGGCCCACACATGACATGAGGCTTCAAATCGTCCTACAAATCAAAACAGCTGGACCCCATCTCAACCATTTTTCGACTTATTAATTTCATGGAAAATGACTTCTCAAAACAACAAGGGAAGTATATTTATTTTTTATTTTATTTTCTAACCAGAAATTATTATGTACTCAGTGGTCTTTAAATTGGATTATTGAAGATTCGAAAGGTCACTGCCTCATTAGTAATTTTTTTTAGGACCCATTTAGGAATAAAGGTTTAGATTTAAATTTGAATTCAAATCCCTTTATTGGAAATTCTATTATTTATTGATAGATTTGAAATTTCTTCATTTAAAATCAATTATTTGACAAATTTTTTATTTGTAAAGATTTGAATTGAGGATTTTAAATAAGTAATTTCATTACACAAATTGAAAATAATAATGTCAAAATGATTTATTAGTTATTTAGCTAAATGAATATTATTAATAATCTAAATCATTAATACATATTTAACCGCGTAAATCATTAATTTTTTATAAAGATTAAGTTAACTAAAAATAATAATATAAATTGAAACTAAAGCCTGATAATATTTACGTTTACTTTCCATACCTTATTCCTATGTTTTGCACTAGTTTTTTTTAAGTAAAATTGATCATTTTAACGTGTTGAGAGTAATTTTTGTGAGAAATTGTCCCTAAAGGTTATTAGATTTTTATGGCTCATAATTTCGAGTTTCTAGAAGGAGTTTCATTAGTTTTAGTATTAGTAGTTCAGTGTTGTCAATAAAACTGCTAATGCAAATGTGTCAACTTTACGGATTGAACTGTACATGCTCAGAAAGAACTAGACAATGAACCATATTTGCTTGGAAAACTCTGCAAGTTTAGTTTCTGGAGAATTTTATGGCCCATGATTTTGAGTTTTCTAAGGTGCGTTACATCAATTTTAATACTAGTGACTCAGTGCGGAAATTGTTAGCGACTCTTGACAAATTGGCATTGCAAGTTACCAATCTTGGTAAGCAAGCTTTTGGACGATTCTTGGGTAATTAAGGGCACCAAAATCTTTTGTTAATTAAATTATAGGCCACCAAAATCTTGTGCTACTTCAATTATTAGTTCGTTAGAAGAATAAGACCAAACAATTTGAAGAAATGGTGGTTTGTAAATATCACGTGAAAGTTTATAACCTATATATGGATTGATGGAGAGAGAAGGGGCGAGCATAGGAGGAGGAAAGAGAAATATGAGTGGTAGAGGAGAATGAGAAAATAAGGGTGGTAGAGGAAGAGGAGGAGAGAAATGAGCGACAAATGTAGAGAATAGAGAAATATGAGCTGACATAGGGGAAGAGAGAAGAGGAACAAAGAAAGATGAAAAAAAGAAATGATGAAATAGGATAGAAAAAAAAAAGATGAAAAAAATAAACATGAAAAAAAAAATGATGAAAGAAAAGGATAAAAAAAACAAAATGATGAAAAGAAGAGAAAAAAAAAAAAGAAGGAAAAAAATGAAAATAAAGCTGTTTTTGGCCAAGAGATGCTAGAAAAAAAAAAGATGAAAAAATATAACATGGAAAAAAAGATGAAAAAAGAGAGGATGGAAAAAAAAATAAAAATAAAGATGTTTTATTTTTTTTGAAAATAAAGAGGGAAAAGAGAATATGTGCATTTTGTCAAATGATTAGTTTTAAAATGAAATTGAAATTTTAAAATTTGGTCTTATGAAATTCATAGAGGATTACAACAAATGATTATCCAAACAGATAATTTTAGATTTAGAGGTGCAAATTCAAATTCATAATTATCCAAACAAACCCTTAATGTTTTTTTTCTTCATTCATAATGAAGTACCGAAGTCTCATCTAACTTGACGGTACTCCGTTTTCAATAACAAGAAGAAAATATAACTTGGAATGATAGCTTCGTCATGCACCCCTTAGATACTAACTAGTTTGTTTTGGGAATTATTATTATTTTTTCAAAAAGTAGGATGGTTTTCAATTCAATGATGCCGTCTGTGGAAAGTTTATGCACCAATGACCAATCAACGCTACATCTTTTATTTGCCCTTTCTTTGTCAAAACCCTAATCAACGCTACATCAAATAATGCAATTTTGTGAGCTTCATAAACTTGTCTTTTGTTGAACATGCTTTGAATCATTCCTACAACCAAAACGCCTATCTTGTAATTCCTTTTAGTAGCACAAACTATATCAAGAGAAAGGTTTAATGGTTTACAAAGAAAATGTAATCATGCCATTCATTTGGACTGTCCTACTCTTTCTAAAATTTGTAACCCAATTTATCAATTCGATAACATAACATGTGCCGAAATTTATACCCGTTTTCTTCATGATGGGCTCAAAGGATTATTCAAACGGGCTAAGGTTCTTGGAGTTAGCTCAAGGTGTTACTCAGAAGTGTTGAGATTAGGCTAGGTCGGCCGTTCGATCTCCTTCAATGTAACAAAGATAATAAATGTACAAAGCGTGATTAGTGAAACCTCGCAGTTCAAGTCTCACTTGGAAGCACATTGAAGAAGTGATATACTTCGTCTTCATCAATTACTCCTACCTCTGTTGAGCAAACTGAGCAGCAGACTTGCTTGAAGGCTACTCGGTTACCTGCAGGAGTTGGTTCACTCTCAGAAGCTTCTCTTTGCCTTTTTCCCTTTGTAGGTCTTGCTTCTTTTTGATGGAGCACCTTATCACTTCCAATCTTGCAGTTTACAACAAAAATTGCTCTGTATTGGGTCACATATTTTTCATGCCTGCAAGAAATGAAGTTCAGATATACATGAACACATCTCACCCGTAACCAAAAAAATTTAGTCACCGACGAAAACAATACATTCTGCAGCTACTGAATTCAAATACAATTTAAGGTTTGCATGGCGCTGCGTGAATGGGGAAGATGATTCCACAAGTCCCGCTGTTTTTACAATTCTTACTTTTCACTTTTGGTTCACAGAAAAATGTTTATATATTCCAACTTCATCTCTACGACTACAATTCGATTGCAATTATAATCAACTACCATCCTCATATTACTTCCAAAACCAATAAAACAATCTAATTACTTCCTGCCTCACATAGCCACCTCAATGGTTGTGGGGGAATTAATGACAACCTAGATACTAAAGTGTACTACAATTACAAAAGTGACAGCATCATACATATTACTAGTTCTACGAAAAATGCTACTTATATCCAGAAACAAGACAATGGGACGTTATATTTACAAAAAAGAAGAAGTGGGACATGTTTCCTAGCCAACAAATGAGAGATCAACAAAGGGGTCGGACGGTCCAATTTATGATTGGAATTTTGGGTAAAAACTAGGGGCAACAATGCATCAGGTAAGGCTGCTGGGAGAAAAGACTTTGTTATTATACTCCTCGAATGGTAGAAGGGTCAGTTAAAGAATTAGACATAATTCTTCTAAATTAGTACACCTTCATCATCCTAAGAAAAGAGTAAAACAGTAGAGCACTTGCAATTATGTCACCAATCTACATAAATGCTGGGACTATCTTCATCCTTCGGCAGGTAGGAGACTAATGATAATTGGCCCAGAAAAATTTATTCACAATGCAAAAGGCACCATAATGGAGGGAGATTAGAGAAACTTAGCCTCTAAATAAATTTCATTCTTTAAAATACAAACAATTCAACAAATTATCTAAATTGTCGTAAGTACTTCAGACCAAACTAATTAAAACCTAAATGAGACGGGACAGGTTCAAAACCTTTGACTAGACTTGACAGAATGATTCCAATTAAACAGTGACAACTACTCAAAAGTTCATTCACTTTTATTCAAAGTGCATTTTTCTGGGGGGATTTCTCTTCTCTTTTCTGTTAAAGAAATACCACACATATTTCCCCTGTAAGGAATCACTCACATATTTCCCCTTCAATTTGTTGCACTCAACTTGTTTTCTTAGCTATCCCTATGTTTGGTTTGCTTTCAACTAGAGAAAAGAAAAAGTTATAAATTTTCTTGTGAATAATACAAAAAGGAAAATGGAAAGAAGGAAGTTAATTTTGGTAACCAATACCGATGAGCCCGCTTTCCCTTCAAATAATACCTAACTTGCAGAGAAAATTTGATAGGAAGTCTAGAGTTTATTTTATAAATTATTTTGATTCTCATGAAAACCAACTAAAGTCTGAAGGAAAGCCAGATAATTTATTCTGCATTGGCAATGGAAAATGGTGTAAAATCTATCCCTGATACCTTTTGTACTCTTATTGTCCGTTTTGTCAAACGCAATTTTACTCAGGATCATAAAAATGAATATCTGCATATGACAAGTCCTTTTCAAAGAAAACACCCATAAAAGTATTATTTTTCCAGCAAGTACCCACCCTAAACCCTAAACCCTAAACCCTAAACCCTAAACCCAGCAAGTACCCATCCCAATCAATGCTAACTTCAGACCCGAACAAAGAGATAGAGTGATCAAGCCTCCCTCTAAGAAGAAAAGAAAAAGGCAAGCCATGATATTTTTCATGGATGGAAAAGGATGCTACCACTAAGGCACTAACCATGCTGACATTCTTATAAAGAAAAGAGTACTGATATTCATATCCAATGCACATACCTTTGACACTCGAGGCAGAATGTGGTGAAACAACATGGACAACTCAACACAGCATCAGAAGTACGACCTTTCCTTTTCTTTTGAACCCACAACTCATCTTTGTCGTCAATATCTGAATCATAGAACTCCGGTTTGATGGTGTAGTCTATTTCATCATCATCAGAAACTGAAATATATAGCATATCAACAAGGGTTGAATTCACAACTTCAAAGATTTGACCTATTCAATCACTCAAATTCGACATGAAAGTGCTCAGCTGGAGCTTCAAAATTCAAAAAACTAATGGCAAAGCAAAAGTAAAAGAAATGATTTGAATTATAAGACTGTAAGCTAACAAAAGAAACCATCTAACTTGATTGTACATGTTGAATATATACCAAGTAAGAAGACCGCACACCGTATCTATATCAAATTCTATTCACTAGACAGAACAATCAGAGAACACTACCTACTAAACTCTCAAGATTCTGATTACTAAGACTAATTTGAGTTCGAAAAAGAAAATCTTTCTTTGGACACAACTAATTCAAGATGTATGTACAATATACTGATATACCTTCAGCAATAAGAACTATTACAAAATTTGAACATAAGACAATCACACTTACATTATTCTCAGTCCTTCACCCAGAATTCGGAAATCACTGTATATTTACTCCAATTAAACAAATAGACGAAAACATCAAAATGCAATAATATTAAAGAAATCCGGGTATGGGATGCGTTTGGTTGGTGAGAAAACATAGATAGGAAAAGGAAACCACAACTAGTTAGAAGGAAAATTAAAACGAGCTACAGAAAGAAAAATGGGGAAGAAGATTACCAGTTTTCTGAGAAATGGTTGGAGAACCCACGTTGCATATCTTGTCATCCCCATCGACTACCATCTCTGTCGCTGCTCCGTTCTCTCCATTAACACTTTTTGGAGAATTGATTGGAAAACCCACCTTTTCTCCCCAGCCGTCTCCATCGACTTCCATTTCTGTCTCAGATTCTCAGTTCTGCTCTTCTCGCCATGTTTCTATTTCTATGCTGTATTGGTAGGTCGTAATTTATACACATTTAATTCATGATTTAATTCTCTTTTATTTATATTTTGTTAATATTTTGTAATATGAAACTGAATAAAATAATCTATTTTATGAGACATGTACAGAGTAAAAAAGATAACTGAATTATGAGAATAATAGAAAAAGAATCACTCAATTTGAATTTGAAATAAAGAAAGTTATAAAAAAATCAAATCAAACGCCAAGAACCTCGCGGTGATCCCGCGGGCTAACGATCAACTTCAATATAACTTCAAAATCATCCCAAAATTATCATTATGAGAATAATAGAAAAAAAATCACTCAATTTGGATTTGAAATAAAGAAAGTTATAAAATAATCAAATCAAACGCCAAGAACCTCGCGGTGATCCCGCGGGCTAGCGATCAACTTCAATATAACTTCAAAATCATCCCAAAATTATCCTAAGGTCATCCCGTAGGCCAGAGATCATTCCAAGATCATTTCAAGAATATTCTAAAGATTACTTCAAGACCACGTGAATTCCGCGGGAAGCCCGTGGGCCAATCAAGATGACCTTGACAGTTGTATTCACACTCATTCTCCATGTTTTAAGGGAATTTCATGCCTATTTGATTATGAAATATTATTTTTTGGTCCTTTTATGTTTAGGAAATGTTTTAATTAGTTTTCTTAAATGTTTAGGAAACATTTTTCTTATAGAATTCAATGTAAACTTCTATTTATTTGAGAATTAATAATTCTCCTAAAAAGAGAGGTCCGAGGGTTTTGTAAAAGGGTCCGAAAAAAATATACAGAAGTACACCACAGAGCAATAACACTTGTCTTTTAAATTGTAGTTTACTTTTTAGGTTAGGGCTTCTTGAAGCCCTAACCATGATTACTCTTTAATATGATTTTGACTCTTTATTCTTTGATTATGAATGCTTGATAAATTTGGATTACAACTTTAATTGATATTCTTTTATGTTTATGAGATTGATCACCTTGTTTGCATAAATTATTGATGGAATTGCTTGGTTGACTGACTATATCAGCTTGTAATTCACTTAACATCGAGAGGTTGAGTTAAAAAACAATCTTGTAATCTGAATTCATGACAGCTTAGGATAGATGCCATGTTCTAGGTTTAGTGTGATGACCTATATCTTATTTAGCACTTAATGCATTCACTCTATGTTAACTTGAGTAGATGTCATGCTAGGTTACATAAGTGGATAGAAAGTTAGAGTGTAGATGCCATACATCTAGCATACAAAGTAAGAAGAAGATTAATGTGTAACTATACTGGGCCAAAGTCTGTTGCATGGACATCTTATCAATGAACATTCATAGGATTTAAATCTAGAAAATCATGTTAGGAAGTAATTTTGGTTAGTGGTGGATTGAGTGCCTTAACCTATTTTTTTTTTATTTATTGTTTTAGTTTAGGTTTTTTATTTTTTTTTATTTTTCATTATGTTATTTTATTTTTATTTGTTTGTTAGTTTCTGAGTTAATTAATCAGTCTAAGTAATAAAGTGGAATACAGTTAAGACAAGTCCTTGTGAGATTCGACCGTTGCTTATTTTCTATACTATGTATTCGATTTGTACACTTGCAAGGTTAAACTGAATAGAATAGGCTTCATATTTGTGTTGTTTATTCTATCCAACAAGTATTCGTTGGGTTTCAGTATGAGCTTCTTCTTGCTTTTTTTCGGAGATGATATTCTAGACTCTCTAGTTTTTGCCTCATTTTCTCAGCATTCGGCTGAGTTGAACCATATTCTTCTTTTTTTATAACTGGGTTGGGCTGAACCAGCTTTTTTCATCTGGCTTGGGTTGGGCTAAAGGAAATCCCATATTCTATCCTCGCTAATGTGGAATTGTGAGACATCATGGTTCGAAAATGATACCAATACAATGAGTTGTGTAGCATCAACATTAGAGCATTTTCAGGATTCTTTGTATGTTTAGTCAAATTTAATTTTAAATTACCCAAAAGTTATTAATAATTATCTAATTTTTAATACTACTAAAATTTTTCTACTTTTTGGATAAAAAAATGATATAATTGTATATCATAAAGAAATGGTATAACCACACCATCAAAATCAAGCTATGACATCAAGACCCACAAACCAATATAGCAATACTAATGCGGACAAAGCCGCACTAACAGCTAACAAACCCACATCACTTAAATTATGCAAAATTACAAATCAAGCCCATAAAGGCCAAAACAACCAAAACCTTAATGACGCCTATAACTCTAAACAAACTACCTCCACTAAAAGAAACCGTCACCGTCGTCAAACCCATCACATATGTTCTTGAAGAACTTAAAGAGCATGACAGATCTGAGGAAGGCTTGATCTCCAGCGATCCAGTTGCGCATAAAGCGAATAAAGGACAAAAAGTCCTAATCTAAATACTGTGACCAAAACCAATGTGAGATATTGTAGGAAACTCCTCCAATAGCAAGATAGAATAAGATTTAGGGAAAGAAGAAATTTTAAAGAAAGATTTTGGGTAAGGGGATGAATTGAAAAACTAGCAAAATAACATTATGGGAAACTCAAATATGAGCATGGCTTAGACCATACAGTTACAATAAAAGGGATTCTTATTACTAACACAAAACAAAAAGAGGAAAAACGGTTAAGGGGATGAGGGAAGAATGAAGGCTTTTTCTTTGGGACTAGGAGGACAGAAAAATGGAAGCTAGAAGTTTTTTAGTATTTTAAATAATTGTCTTAATACTACTAAAATTAAATAATCAACGATCTTTATATATATATATATATATATATTATTTTTTTATACAAGGATATTGGGGAAGGAAGATTATATTATATAAACATTGAGTATCGACCTCACTCGACGAGAGTCGAACTCGAGACCTCTCACATAACAAGTGGAGAGGAATACCACTAAGGCATAGCACTAAGTGACATGCATTTCAAATTTGGTTTTGGACAAAGTTGACTAAAAGTTTGTCCAAAAACAACAAAACAGCTAGCAGGCAATAGACTCTCTAATTTTAATGTTAAATTTAACATAATAAACAGTGATAACTATATATAGCCAGCAATTGTTCATTTGGACAAATTTGAAGTTAAATGTAATGAGTTCGCGGTTGGACAAATTTTAGGTCAAATTTGTCTAAAAGCTACAATTGAAACTCTTCACATGTAGCTTTTGGACAAATTTGACTTAAAATTTGTCCAAAAGTATTAAAATAATCCTCCAGCAGACTCTCTACATTTAATTTCAAATTTATCCAAATGAGCAGTAGTTGGTTATATGTAGAAAGCACTGTTTATTATGTTAAATTTAACGTTAAAAATAGAGAGTTAGCTGTATGGCTATTTTGATGATTTTGGACAAATTTGTCCAAAACCAAATTTTAAGAGTTTGATGATGGAGATGCTTTGAGAGCTTTCAGACAAATTTTAATTTCTCTTTTTGAGATATAAAGAGCATTGATTTAGTAGCATTAAAAACTGGATGACTATTAATAATTTTTGGTAATTTAAAGTCAAATTTGACCAAATATATAAAGAGTATTGAAAATGCTTTAACTTGATTCTTCCTCGTTAGGTAAGGTTTTGAAAATTGTGACGTCTGATATATCATTTATTTTTTAAAGAGAGATGTTTCCTTTAATTAAATAAAACTTGAAAGTTGTTCTCCATTTCTTATTCAATATTTAAAGGCTGATTACTTAAAATACACCAAGAATAAGCCAGAGAGTCTTAAAATGCACCAAAAATTATTGCAATTTGACTTACTTTGGACCCAGAATAGTAACAACGTCGAAAACGTTGCACCATTTAACTGACGCTATTTAAAATGCTTATGTGACAGTCAAGTGACAATAATTAAAGGGCATTTTGGACAATTTGAGTCAAAATAAATCAACCCTAAATTGATGCACAGTGCTTCATCTTCTTCCTTTTCCTCATCCATCGCCACAGATCAACCAATAAAGTCGGGGATTTTGCCTGTGAGCATGCTCGAGCTGGCGGAAAAGATCTGGAGATTTTTTGCACTCCAGATGTTTGATGAAATGACTGATTGAAATTGGTTCTGGGAAACGTTGAGATACTGAAGCTTTTCGGCATTTCCAAAATCTTCATTGATGGAGCCGAATAAATTGTTGTTGTTGAGGTCGACGAAGGTTAAATTGGGTAAAAGGCCGAACCCGTTTGGTATGAACTTGTTGATTTGATTGTTTTGGATTCGAAATCGACTCAAGGAAGTGCAGTTGGGTAAGGAGCTTGGGAGGGGGTTGATGAACCTGTTTGAGAAAAGTATGAGCTTGGCGAGCTTGTTGCCTTTGCAGAAGTTCAGAGGGATTGGGCCGGTGAGAGAATTGGAGGAGACCTCGACCCTCACGAGCTTCTCGCTGAAGCCTAAGCTTTGGGGAAGGACTCCTGTGAGTAAATTGTTCCAAAGAAGCAAAGTGTCCAAGTTGTACCCGATCTCCATCCGGGTAAGCTCCGGTAAGAAGCCTAACTGAGGTGGAATTGGGCCTTTAAGCGCATTTCCGGCGAGGTGGAGAAACTTTAAGTTCAGGAAACTTCAATAGTCTTCTGGGATTTGATGTTCAATGGAGAGCTGGAGAGCCCCGTCGAAGTCGTTCCTGCTCAAATTGAGATGAATCAACGACGACAAGTAGCGAATTTCCGGTGGGATTTCGCTGGAGAGATTGCAGTGGGAAAGATTAAGGCAGACAATTTGTGAAGTGTTCGGGTGGCATTTGACGCCGGACCACGAACACCAAACGGAGCCGTTTCGACGGGAGTTGGGACTCACCACCCAGTCATTGAACGTGGAGAGAGCGTCTCTGAGGGAGGATTTGAGAGAAAGCATAGCAATGAGATGAAAATGCAGAGCTAAGGAAGAAGAGAAGATTGTGGAAGTTTTAAGCAAGAACAAAAAGATGAAGAGAAGAAGGAAAAGAAAGGTTTTTTCATGGTTTTGGAGAGGTGGGTGAGGAGGAGAGAATGTTGGGGATGAGATTGAGAATGGTAAATTTAAGGGAAGTGAGGTTTTGATTGATGATGGGAAGAGAATTTCTTTTTAGGAGTGCTGGTTGCAGAGGGTGTTTCTTGATGATGATGATTATTTTTTCATCAGTGGGTTTTGTTGGTGGGTTTGAAATTACGCACAAATATAAAACAAATAGAGAATCAAAGCTTCTTCTGGTACGATCCCTTCAAATTTCGAGAATTGCAGCACATTGGAGACATTCAACGTGGTCGGGAGGGAGAGGGGTTGTTGTTGCGGCTGTGGGAGAGAAGAGGCGGTGGTCTGGTTGAAGAAAATCTCGGAGGAAGACGACCCAGATGAGAGTTTCAGTCGCTTGGCTGATCTGTGGTGATAGATGAGGAAGAGGAAGAAGATGAAGCACAGAGCATCAATTTACGGTTGATTTATTTTGACTAAAATTGTCCAAAATGCCCTTTAGTTATTGTCACTTGATTGCCACATAAGCATTTTAAAAGGCATATGTAACACGTCGGTTAAATGGTGCAATGTTTTCGACGTTGTTACTGCTATGGGTCAAAGTGAAGCAAATTGCAATTCTGGGTGGATTTTGAGACTCTCTGGTTTGTTCTGAGTTCATTTTAAGTAATAAACCATATTTAAATTTAGTGAATTGGAAGGAATTCAATTCAATCCTATCATCCATTGGTGCCAATTTTTTTGTTTTCTAATACGAAGATACAAGGTTCATTCATATTGAAAGAGCAATTCCACAAAATGAACACATCAATGTGACCACTTTTAAAGGTTTATCAAATAAATTAACTCGAACCATAAAATACCTCAAATTAATAAGTAGATATTGCCAAATGAATTAAGCCCATTTCTTTTGGCTAGAAAGCGATGAAGATGGACGTGCAAGAAGCTAAATTGAGGTATTTCTTTTGACACAGTATGAGGTATTTTTGTGGCCAAAACGCTTCCATGCCAAGTGAGCATCATCGGTAGTATATCACAAAACAACCCCTTGGCTCTCTCCTTCCTCCATCCCCATTACTAAACACATGGACACCCTCGTCTCCAATTCCGCCTTACTATCCATTTCCCATCTCCCTCCAGCCCGTACAGTTACTCCCCTCGCCCTCTCCTCCAAGAAGCTCTTCTCCGGCTTCTTCTACAGCAATGGAAGCCGGAGAAGGCACGTGGGTCTTCGCAGTTCTTCTTCCACTACTCGTACAGTTCCTAAGTTTTCGATTGCTTCCAGTGGTGGTATTCAGGAAATTAACGAGACCCAGTTCGAGGATTCGGTTCTCAACTCGGACCGGCCGGTTCTCGTCGAGTTCGTCGCCAATTGGTGTGGTCCTTGCCGCTTAATTTCCCCTGCTATACAATGGCTCGCTCAGGTTCCCTTTTTTCTCAGTTTCTCTGTTTTGTCTATCTATATATACATAGATGTCATATTCTTGATTTTTGGAGCATATTCATTATTTTTAAGTTATCACTTTTGAATGGAATGATAAAAATGGAGAAAAGTTTGAGTCTTTGAGTTGGGATTCTTGAGAACATAGGAAAAGTAATTAAATTTATTTCCAGTAAGAAGACAAGAAAGACAATGCATTTTTTCTCTATTTATAATAGTACGTAACTAGTAGGAGTAAAATTTGCTTAAGAAATGTTGGGGTATAAAATAAAGAGTTTGGATATGACTCCTGTGAGTGATGCATTATTTCTGGGGTCTTGACCTTGCTTTCATGGTGATTTTGAAAATAAATATGGGATATTCAGATGTATCACATATAAGCGTGAAGAGCAAGCATATAGGCTCTGATATAAAGTTATAAACCAACTAGGTTTTAGAGATTACCCGGCGGAAGCATCCAATTACCTTGCTTTTAATTACAAACCTATCTTGATGCAAAAATGCACAACAGCAACTCTAATCTTTTTCATTTGCAAATGGGCACCACTGATGGCATTCACCCCGGTAACATAACATAGTGTGATTGAAGTTGGATTGAGTTTTACGGATTTGGGAGCCTTAAGTTGGGAGTTATTGTGAACTTTGTAGTAATTAGGTTTGTAACTTGAAGTTTGACAACTTACTGCTGGCTGAATAATGTGTTTGGGTTTCCAAATAACCCGGGGGAAGCATCCAATTAACTTACTTGTAATTACAAGCCTCTATGGATGCGAACGAGCTCACAAATGCATAACATCAAGAACCTATTTCTTTCGCAAATTGGTATTGATTGATGGCATCCACACTGGTCTAAGATAACATAGTGTGGTTGGACTTGATTTGAGTTTTACTGATTTGGGAGCCTTAAAAAGGGAGTCATTATTAGTTTTTTCAGAAATTAGGGTTGAAACTGAATTCTGTCTGAAATAATGTGTAAAATATAGGCTATAGGTCCCCTGTACTGTTTAAGAGTTTAGAAACTGATTCTTTTACAGATTTGGGTAGCCATTGCACCTCTTCTCTCTCTTTCTCCCCTAGATATGCTTCCCTTTTTTATTTCTATTCTCAAAACAATACAGAAGAAAGACCATTGTCTTTGATATGTAAGGTCATTTTGAAAACAGAACTGGAAATGTCTTAAAGAGATTGGAAGACGAGTAATATCTTTCAAAGACTAGTTTGGATATCTATTTTCCCTTGTTTTGTTCTCCAATCTATACAAAATTACAAACTATCTGTAATGTGAGTTTTTTTTTGTTATACTCAGGAATACAGCGACAGGTTAACAGTCGTTAAGATTGACCATGATGCAAACCCAAAACTGATTGAAGAATACAAAGTTTATGGGTTGCCGGCGTTGATTCTTTTCAAGAACGGACAGGAAGTCCAAGAAAGTAGGAGAGAAGGTGCAATCACAAAAGCAAAGCTTAAAGAGTACGTTGATACTTTATTGGAGTCAGTATCAGTCACATAGTCCACTCTTCCATTTGGATTAGCAGACATGTCACTCTATCAAGTTCAGTTTGTTTGTAATATGATCATATTAGTATGCCCTTTTTGTTTTAATAGTGTATTATACTTGCATTCAATTGTATAATTTGAGCTGTAAATTTCCGAAAATATCATCTGAATACATGTGGTCCTATTTGGATGAATTAGTTCTCTCCTTCCAGTTCCTTTCCTTTTCACCTCCTAGATCTGGTGATCATATGTAATTCTTGTAGCAAATGAATGTTATATAGGCGGTGTATTAGTTACGACAATTGATGTTTATGGATGCAATCTATTTGTAAGTGTAATTTGAGTTGAGAAGGAAGAGATACACTAGTCATAATTTCTCCTTCCAGATTGTTTCTTGTACACTTTTCATTGTTATAACAGAATGCAGAAGCTTCAATCATTTACATCCAGCATTTTCTTTAATATACTGTCATCAAACTACAGCCTTGTCTTGCCTCCCATGATTGATGGCGTCATTGGGGATGTACTTGCCCCAAAACCAGTGTGCTCTCCACACTTTATTCATCTCTTCAATGGGAACATTCTTTGTCTCAGGCAGGAAGAATGTGATGAAAGTGGTCATAATGATCACAAACCCAGCAAAGAAGAAGAAGAGACCAAACTTCATGTGGCAAAGCATGGAGATGAAGACTTGGGCAATAAGAAAAGTGAAGAGCATGTTCACTGACACGTTGATGGCTTGTCCGGCTGATCGGATCTCCAGAGGGCAGATTTCACTTGGCACCAACCACCCCAATGGACCCCAAGACCAGGCAAATGCAGCAACATATGCACATATCAAGAACAAGATCCAATTGGCTTCATTTTTTGTAATTGTCCCTTCTCCACCCAGACCAAACTTCATGCCTATCATCACTCCAACAGCAATCTGCAATGTATGTGTGAAAATATAGCACAAATTAAATTAGAAAATGTTCATAAATCTATAAAATAAGATTTGATTAAATTGATCATCATATTTACCTGGCAGATGATCATTTGCACACCACCTTGAAGGAATAGCATTCTCCTCCCAAACTTGTCAACTGTGAAAATGGAAACCAAGGTGGCGACGACATTAACACCGCCGGTGATGACAGTAGACATGAGGGAAGCTTCAGCTCCAAAACCCAAAGTGATGAAAAGAACCGGCGCGTAAAACATGATGACATTGATGCCGGTGAGCTGCTGGAAGAATGGAACAAGAATGCAAATGACAAGTTGAGGCCTATATCTTGGTTGTGTAATGTTACTCCACTGGTTTTCCACTTTCTTTGCAGCCTCAGATGCATCAAGAAGGTCTTGGAACTCGTTGTCAACGTTGTCGGTGCCACGAATCTTTTGCAACATTTTCCTGGCCTTCTCAGTGTGGCCTCTTTCTAGGATGGAATTTGGAGTGTCAGGGAGAAAGATTGCGGCGATAGTCATCATCAAGGAAGGGACGGCTGCTAGAGCCAGAGACACTCTCCAGCCATATCCACCCTTGATCTTTGCAGTGCCAAAGTTGACAAGTCCAGCCACTAGAATTCCAATGGTGATTGCCATTTGGAACCCCATGTTCAGTGCTCCTCTAATCTTTGTTGGTGCCATTTCCGCCAGATAAACAGGAACAGACTGCAAAACAACACGGAGATTTCAAATCAATTACCACGTATTTCATAATGATAATTGACACATCATCTGTCACATAATGTAGTATACAGATATATCTACCTGATTAGCAAATCCAACACCAACACCGAGCAACAGGCGGCCGATGATTAGAAGTATGATGTTACTGGCAATACCATTTAGGACAGAGCCAATAAGAAAGACAAGGCCTGCCACAAACATGGAGATTTTTCGGCCGAATTTCCTCGTCACTATTGAAGCAAAGAAGGCAGCCACCAAGGCTGCAATGTAGAGGCATGAGGTGAACAATGTGAGGAGTTGGCTGTCGAATTTGCAGTACTGGTTTTGATCACCAGAGTCATTCTTCATTTTATGGTACACAGATGGGAAGAACTTGCTCAAGAACGACTCCATCGAAGTCACGCCTCCTGCATTCAGATCAAAACTTGTTTAATTAGTACTTTTTCAAAATTCTCTTTGAGCTAGATTGGTATTATTATATAGTGAAAATAATCATTATCATATTTGTTATGCATTGTGTGAGAATAATATCTTTCATATATTCAGAAGTTTAAAAGAATTAATAAAGAGTCAATGTCTTGCTCAAATAGTTTTGCATAATCAGAAACAGAACGTAGGAGGTAATAAGCTAATTTAGATTACAACGTCCAATTAGTCGAGATAAGTGATTCTTATAGCATTTATCGGACATGTTGAGTTTCCAAAACTTTTTAAGAAATCACTTATGAGTCCAAATAAACAATATCAAATCGGCGCTTAAACATAATTTATGGAATAGCGTTTGGACCTGAGATTCCAAGATCGTATCCGAAGAGAAGACCTCCCATGGCAGCCGCCATGCAAGTAAATACCACAAAAATAGTGACACCTCCTTCATAGCTCCTCCCTCCGGCTCCGCCAACAAAACCACCTCCAGCCATCTCTGCAAACTTTTCGAGTCCTAAAGGCTCTTTGAAGTTCAAACAAATTAACCAAAGAGAAAGAAAGAAAGAACGCTAGAAATCTTATTTCTCTTATTTTTGTTTTGTGTCTAAAATACGAAATGTCGAAGTTTATAAAGGCTTCAAAATGGGACAAGACTAGCTGCTGCAGTTCCAACAAGTTAGACTTCATCTTCATCTCTAGTTTTTTAATTTGTTACTGTTAATTTTGGAGCTCTAAATTTGGAAGATATGTGTCATACTCAAACAGTTTGACAGGCATTTAGCGTGGAGAATCTTACTATCGGTAAATTTGAATATTATGAACATATATCTTAATGACGTCACTAAGCAGTAGTTCTAGAAGCTCTCAAAATCTCAACGCAGTTTCCGTAATAATCAAATTTTGGCATGTAGTTCTAATTTTGTATACTTTTTCTTCTACATTTGTTCTTCAATTTTATTCTTTTTATTCTTTCTCTCCTTATATCTCAAACATAAAAAGTAAATTTAAAAAAAAAATATGAAATGGTTATCAAACAATATCCAAAAAAAGAAAAAAAAACTAACATCTGTTATCTACATTGGTTCATAATAATAATCTTCATATTGCAAAATGTAGGAGTCAGTTTGATAACCATTTCGTTTTTTATTTTTATTTTTTGTACTTGAGATATGAAAGAAAAAATGGATGAAAAACGATAGAAGAATGATATGGTGAAAGAGATGGAGAACAAATGTAGAAGAAATAGTGAATAACAAAATGAAAACTAAAAGCCAAATACCAAAAACCTTTTTTCTTGTAGGGTTCACTTTTTTTTTTCATTATTCTTTTGTTTCTTACTCACCATACTATTACTTTTTTTCAACCCTTTATGCCTATCTTATACTTTTTACATGTTTCATGAACAAAATTAAAATCTAAAAACTAAAATGAAACTGAATGTCAAACATCACCACAAATTTCCAAATGGAAAATAACATGCTTAAGAACAATCGACAACTAAATTTATTCTGCCATTTAGTATTACAGTCTAATGGTATTCTTCTTTACTCGTTTTGTAGTAAGAGATCTCAGATTTGATTTTCGTAAAAAACGAGTTCGATATCCAATATATATATTGTAATCTCCTCCCCAATATTATTGTATTAAAAGTATATATAAGAAAAAAGATTATACTAAATTTTATTATAATCCAAAACTAGGATCATATATATTCTAAATATGGTATACATAACAAGAGAGGAAAGAAGTTTCAGAATTTAGAGCTAATTCTAAGATTAGGTAAGATGTTAAAACAACCAAGCTTGACACCTTTTGGTGCGTTTATAAACTCAACATTTTTGGATTTGAAGAACAACCAAAGAACAAGACAGTTCAACCTTTTTTATCTTCCTTTTCTTCTTCAATTCATTGTGGGTTTTCTTAAACTTCAAAGAGCTTTTCAAGATTTCAAAACTTTGTAAAGAGATGGCTGGAGGAGCTTTCGTTGGCGGCGGCTGAGAGAGGAGTTATGAAGGTGGTGTCACCATTTTTGTGATATTTACTTGCATGGCGACTGCCATGGGAGGTCTTCTTTTCGGATACGATCTTGGAATTTCAGGTTGGACATCTTTTCTCTTCATACACTCCTCTTTTTGGTTATGTGTATTGATTATGTTTTAATTTATTACTCAATCTGACGGCTGAAAACAAATGATCAGGGGGAGTGACTTCAATGGAGTCGTTATTGAGCAAGTTCTTTCCATCTGTGTACCATAAAATGAAGAATGACTCTGATCATCAAAACCAGTACTGCAAATTCGACAGCCAACTCCTCACATTGTTCACCTCATGCCTCTACATTGCAGCCTTGGTGGCTTCCTTCTTAGCTTCAATAGTGATGAGGAAATTCGGTCGAAAAATCTCCATGTTTGTGGCAGGCCTTGTCTTTCTTATTGGCTCTGTCCTAAATGGCATTGCCAGTAACATCATACTTCTAATCATCGGCCGCCTGTTGCTAGGCGTTGGTATTGGATTTGCTAATCAGGTACAGATAATTGTAGCACAGTACATTATGTGACAGGTGATGGTAAATTATCATTTACGAAATATAATGTGTTAATTAATTTGTAATCCCGGTGCTATTTGTAGTATGTTCCTGTTTATCTAGCGGAAATGGCACCAACGAAGATTAGAGGAGCACTGAACATGGGGTTCCAAAAGGCGATCACCATTGGGATTCTAGTGGCCGGTCTTGTCAACTTTGGCAATGCAAAGATCAAGGGTGGATATGGCTGGAGAGTGTCTCTGGCTCTAGCAGCCGTCCCTTCCTCGATGTTGACTCTCGCTGCGATCTTTCTGAAGGAAGTTGAGGTTCCATCCCAAAATCAATTGGCAATAGGGGAAGAGGCCCAAGTCCATATAAATCCTTGCAAGGTTGTGCAACTTTCCAATGTGGGAGTTTTGTGGCGAATTTAAGCCCTTGCAAGGTTGTTCAACTTTCCAATGTAGGACTTTTGTGGCAAATTTTCAAGCCTAACACGTGGACTTTTGTGGCGAATTTCCAAGCCTAGCACGTGGATAACTCATATTGGGTGACGTAGAGCAGGTGTGGCGATTAAACCTCACACGTGAGATAACCCGCTCTGATACCATAAAGGAAGTTGAGGTTCCATCCCAAAACCAATTGGCAATGGGGGTAGAGGTCCAAGTCCTTATAAGCCATTATAAGATTGTGCAACTTTCCAATGTAGGACTTTTATATCTTCACATTCTCACACTTTCTCCCCGACACTCCAACCTCCGTCCTAGAAAGTGGCCAGATTGAGAAGGCCAGGAAAATGTTGCAAAAGATTCGTGGCACCGACAACGTTGACAACGAGTTCCAAGACCTTCTTGATGCATCGGAGGCTGCAAAGAAAGTGGAAAACCAATGGAGTAACATTACACAGCCAAGATATAGGCCTCAACTAGTCATTTGCATTCTCGTTCCATTCTTCCTGCAGCTCACCGGCATCAATGTCATTATGTTTTACACGCCGGTTCTTTTCATCACTTTGGGTTTTGGAGCAGAAGCTTCCCTCATGTCTACTGTCATCACCAGCGGTGTTAATGTTGTCGCCACCTTGGTTTCCATTTTCACAGTCGACAAGTTTGGGAGGAGAATGCTATTCCTTCAAGGTGGTGTGCAAATGATCATCTGCCAGGTAAATATGATGATCAATTTAATCAAATCTTATTTTATAGATTTATAGACAACATTTTCTAATTTATTTTGTGCTATATTATCACACATACATTGCAGATTGCTGTTGGAGTGATGATAGGCATGAAGTTTGGTCTGTGTTGAGAAGGGACAATTACAAAAAATGAAGCCCATTGGATATTGTTCTTGATTTGTGCATATGTTGCTGCATTTGCATGGTCTTGGGGGGTACATTGGAGTGGTTGGAACCAAGTGAGATCTACCCTCTGGAGATCCGATCAGCCGGACAAGCCATCAATGTGTCGGTGAACATGCTCTTCACTTTTCTTATTGCCCAAGTCTTCCTCTCCATGCTTTGCCACATGAAGTTTGGTCTCTTCTTCTTCTTTGTTGGGTTTGTGATCATTATGACCACTTTCATCACATTCTTCCTGCCTGAGACAAAGAATGTTCCCATTGAAGAGATGAATAAAGTGTGGAAAACACATTGGTTTTGGGGCAAGTACATCCTCGATGACGCTGTCAATCATGGAATGCAAGAGAAAGATGTAGTTTGATGAGAGTAGATTCAAGTAAACAAAAAGTTTGATGTAAATCAACAAACAATCTGCATTATGATATAATAATGAAAAGTGTACAAAAAACAATCTCGATCAAGAAGAATTTATGACTGGTTTATTACTTCCTTCTCAAACTCAACTATTAGCAAGTTGATTACCTCTTCTTCTTCTTTGCTGGGTTTGTGATCATTATGACCATTTTCATCACATTCTTCCAGCCTGAAACAAATAATGTTCCCATTGAAGAGATGAATAAAGTGTGGAAAGCACACTAGTTTTGGGGCAAATACAGCTCCGATGACGCCGTCAATCATGGGAGGCAAGAGAAGACTATAGTTTGATGAGAGTAGATTCAAGTAAACAAAAAGTTTGATGTAAATGAACAAACAATCTGCATTATGATATAACAACGAAAAGTGTACAAAAAACAATCTCGATACAGAGGAATTTATGACTGGTTTATCTCTTCCTTCTCAAACTCATATATTAGCAAGTTGTTTATCTCTTCTTCTTCTTTGATGGGTTTGTGATCATTATGACAATTTTCATCACATTCTTCCTGCTTGAGACAAAGAATGTTCCCATTGAAGAGATGAATATAGTGTGGAAAGCACACGGGTTTTGGGCAAGTACATTCTTGATGACGCCGTCAATTATGGGAGGCCAGAGAAGGCTGTAGTTTGATGAGAGTATATTCAAGTAAACAAATAGTTTGATGTAAATGAACAAACAATCTGCATTCTGATATAACAATGAAAAGTGTACAAAAAACAATCTCGATAGAAAAGAATTTATGACTGGTTTATCTCTTCTTTCTCAAACTCAAATATTAGTAAGTTGTTTATCTCTTCTTCTTCTTTGCTGGGTATGTGATCATTATGACCATTTTCATCACATTCTTCATGCCTGAGACAAAGAATGTTCCCATTGAAGAGATGAATAAAGTGTGGAAAGCACACTGATTTTGGGGCAAGTACATCCCCGATGATGCCAGTAGAACAGAAACTCAAAACCATCCCTCATTGTACATTATTACATTCAAAGCAAACATCCAAGCAAACTTAGCATTACAACAGATTTAACATCTAATGAGTTAAAATTTTATAAGTCATACGCTCTTCCTCGCAAGCGTACTTGATGGAGGCATGGACCGTAGATGACACACACTCAACGAGCACCACCTTGCAATATATCGACTGTAACAACCCGGACCAGAAATTAAAGTAATTTGAGAATTTAATTAAGGAAATGACGATTTTACCCTCGATTTCGGAGGGGTTCGGGAGTCACTTTTTGTTTGGCAATACTTTTGAAAGTTTTTCTTGAGTCATTGCGTAGGTCTCGAACTCACGAGTTCGTAGACAGACGGCACGTGGAAAACGGAGTCCATATGTGACAGATACGGGTCTAAAAGCCCAGGGGTATTTTGCTAATTTATGTAGGTGGACAATGTGATAAGCCCCATTTTTTTTTCCAGATTTTTCCACACTCTTCTTCTCTCTGGTTACTCTCTCTCTCCCCCCTCGAACACTCTCTCTCCCTGTGCGAACATCGCACATCTCCACCACCTTCGACCCATTTTGGGGTCGATTCGACCCAAATGAAGGCCAGAGATGGAATTCCCTTGACCTCAAGAGCTGTTTGGTGCCCATTTCAAGCCTCGATCACCACTAGAGACTACGGTTCGAAGGTCGGAGATGAAGCCGAAACTTTCCAAGGATTTTCCGATCGATCGAGGTATGTTTTCTCAAATCTAAGCTTGGATTTGGACTCGTGGGAAGGAGTAGATGAATTTGCACGTGTGGATCGTGAAAATGGTGGGGTCTGGAGGAATATGGGGAGCTTGGAGTCTTGACCGTTAATGGCAAATTTCAGCCACCGTCAACGTCGGTGTTGACAGTGGTCCGGTCATCTTCTCCGGCTAGAGTTCGGCGACGGGTTTGACTATATGAGTTGATGTGGTAGTCCAGTCAACTGCTGACTCAGCTGACACATGGTGCCACATGTAGTCACGTGGCAGCCTAGTCAGCAGCTGAGTCAGCTGACACGTAGTGCCACATGGTGCCACCTAGCAGTCACGTGGCAGCACAATCAGCGGTCCAGTCAGCAGTTAGTTGACCGTTTGGTCCATAGCTAACTCAGGGTTTGACGGAATATGCTGACGGCATTAGCATATTCCGTCAAAAAGTAATAGCGTTATAACGGAACCCTAACGCCATTAGTTTGGACAGAAGATTTTGATTCCGTCAGGTTCGACGGAATATTTCGTCCGAACGACGGAATATTCCGCCGTGATCATGTAGACGCGCATGGGGGTGCGTGGCGGCGAGTGGGGTATGTGGCGGCACGTGGGGGCCCATGGCCAATGCGTGGCGTGTGGTCTGGTCTTCTACCGTCGCATGACGACCCGTGGGGCTGTTTCTCGGCCCACAGAGGCACGTGTATAGGGTTTTGGAACATTTTGTATCGGATTTTGGCGGTTTGAGGCCGTTGGAGTCCTTTTAGAGCCCCGTTTGAGTAATCCCAACTGTAATGGATGACCACAGAGCTAGTTTTGGTTCTGGGGTTCAAGGGAGCTGGGTTGTTGGTATGTCAAAGGGTTCCTTGGGGATAGGGCTTCCTTGAGTTGGTACTTTGGATGTATTGTGAACATATTGGGTTTTCAGGATTACGTGGCATGCGTACTTCTATGTATTAAGTCATACCACGAATTGTGCGTGGTGGAAATATATATTAGCACCCTTTCGAGGCTCGAAAATTAATCTTAAGGTTTAAAGAGATTTAACCGATGTCTTATCACTACTCATCTCTCGAGGGTTATGAATTTATTTTAGGGTTTCAGACCGGGATTGTGATTTGAGTTTTGACCCTGATGAATGATCTGAGGTATGTTATGGAAGATTCCATAATACTCTCGGGATTAGCCGGGTTAGAGAGTTATGGCTCGGGATGAGCCGGAATATTGAGCTACGACTCGAATTGAGTCTGGATATCGGGTATGGCTCGGGATGAGCCGAGTTAGTGAGCTACGGTTCGGGATGAGCCAAGATATCAAGTTACTACTTGGGGTAAGTCAGTGAGACTCAATTGAACCAAGTCTTGAATATTGAGTTGGATCAAATCAGTAAGGCATGTGTAGACTTCTATAAGGGTTCAGGGAAACGGAAGCCTGACTAGATTGGCATATCCAGGATGTCACTGAATCAACGATATGATAGCCACGAAGTGTGACCAATGCCGGAGTTGTGGCAAGGGTACTTTCGTCATCAGGGTCAGTAGGTGGTGTGGGCGGTGACCTAGATTGTTGAGTTGTTGACGATTCACCCAAGGGTGACACGTCAGTTGTCTTGTGTGATTTCAGAGGAGGTTCCCCAGGGTAGTTTGTGAGCTACTAGTCTATCCTTCATTTGACAGGTGGGTAAAGGTCAATCAAGCACAGGGTCCTGTCAGTTGGAGTCCCTGTAAATTTTTATTTGATGTTTCCAAGATTTAAGGGTATTTCAGGTATTAATTACTGTGGTCAAGGTCTGTCATACGGGAGCAGGGTTTTTCACAGATTTCTAGTCGAAATTCGGGAAGGGTCCTGTCAATTTGCTATCAGAGCTCTAGGTTTAACTTCCTACAGACCGCACACTTGTGTGCAAATGATGTAGTGGTTCTGGTCAGCGAGATGCCTCCGAGATGTTTGTCTCATTAGCGGCCAAGTACTGAGGGAGGCGGAGAGTGCATGGTGGAGGAGGTGCAGGATTCCGTAGTTGCGCTACTTTGGGCAGACCCTGGATCCGTTGGGTCGAGCGATGATTAGGAGGGTATGTAGTAGAAGTACTACTGAAGTTGAGAGCCATGATCGGTCTGGGCAAGGTAGATCCCACCGTTGCAGGTGAGTGGACTTTGGTTTTTTAAATTATAATGCATGCATAAATGAATATTTGAAATAATTTCTTGTTAAGTATTGTTTTTGGAAAATTTCCGGAATTTAGAAAATTATTCTAATAAATCATTACTGGACACGGGTTCTCAATAATAAATTGTGACGTTTTGGGCTGTGGCCCGGCTTTTTGGACTTTGCTTTTATTTAGTTTTGACTTTATAGATTTTGGGTTTTGGTTGAGTCCATAATTTTTGGGTTTAGACCCGGATTTGTGACTTTATTGGATTTGGGCATAGACCCCGGTTTTTCAATGAATTTGGCTTAGGCCAAGAAACAAGGATTTTGAAAAAATGGATTTTGGATTTCACTATATTACTGTCTATGTGGGGTATTTCCCATCACGTGTTCGTCGAGATTTCTCTGATGTTGGTGTTGCTGGGTATTTCTCCGCCACATCGTTGAGGTTTCTCCGATATTGGCGTTGCAGGGTATTTCTGCTCCAGATCATTGAGGGGTTTCTCCAATACTGGCATTGCAAGGTATTTCTCCGCCAGATCGTTGAGGGGTTTCTCCAATGTTGGCGTTGTAGGGTATTTCTTCGCCACATCGTTGAGGTTATTTCTCTGCCACATCGTTGAGGTTTCTCTAATACTAGCGTTGCAGGGTATTTCTCCGCCAGATCGTTGAGGGATTTCTCCGATGTTGGCGTTGCAGGGTATTTCTCCGCCACATCGTTGAGGTTTCCCCGATGTTGGCGTTGTAGGGTATTTCTCCGTCACATCCTTTAGGGTTCTACGATGTTGGCGTTGCCGGGTATTTCTCCACCACATCGTTGAGGGTTCTCCAATACTGGCGTTGCAGGGTATTTCTCCGCCAGATCGTTGATGGGTTTCTCCGATGTTGGCGTTGCAGGGTATTTCTCCGCCACATCGTTGAGGCTTCTCCAATACTGGCGATGCAGGACATTTCTCCGCCAGATCATTGAGGGGTTTCTCCGATACTGGCGTTGCAGGGTATTTCTCCGCCAGATCGTTGAGGGGTTTCTCCGATGTTGGCGTTGCAGGGTATTTCTCCGCCACATTGTTGAGGTTTCTCCGATACTGGCGTTGCAGGGTATTTATCCGCCAGATCGTTGTGGGGTTTCTCCGATACTGGCGTTGTAGGGTATTTCTCCGCCAAATCGTTGAGGGGTTCCTCCGATGTTGGCGTTGCAGGGTATTTCTCCGCCACATCGTTGAGGTTTCTCCGATGTTGGCGTTGTAGGGTATTTCTCCGCCACATCATTGAGGGTTCTCCGATGTTGGCGTTGCAGAGTATTTCTCCGCCACATCGTTCACGGTTCTCCGATACTGGCATTGCAGGGTATTTCTCTACCAGATAGTTGAGGGGTTTCTCCGATGTTGGCGTTGCAGGGTAATTCTCCTCCACATCGTTGAGGTTTCTCCGATACTAGCGTTGCAGGACATTTCTCCACCAGATCATTGAGTTGTTTCTCCGATACTGGCGTTGCAGGGTATTTCTCCGCCAGATCGTTGAGAGGTTTCTTCGATGTTGGCGTTGCAGGGTATTTCTCGGCCAGATCGTTGTGGGGTTTTTCCGATATTGGTGTTGCAGGGTATTTCTCTGCCAGATCGTTGAGGGGTTTCTTCGATGTTGGCGTTGCAGGGTATTTCTCCACCACATCATTGAGGGTTCTCTAATACTAGAGTTGCATGGTATTTCTCCGCCAGATCGTTGAGGGGTTTCTCCAATGCTGGCGTTGTAGGGTATTTCTCCGCCATATCGTTGAGGGGTTTCTCCGATACTGGCGTTGCAGGGTATTTCTCTGCCAGATCGTTGAGGGGTTTCTCCGATGTTGGCGTTGCAGGGTATTTCTCAGCCATATAGTTAAGGGTTCTTTGATACTGGCGTTGCAGGGTATTTCTCCACCAGATGGTTGAGGGGTTTCTTCGATGTTGGCGTTGCAGGGTATTTCTCTGCCATATCATTGAGGGTTCTCCGATACTAGCGTTACAGGGTATTTCTCTGCCAGATCATTGAGGGGTTTCGCCGATGTTGGCGTTGTAGGGTATTTTCCGCCAGATCGTTGAGAGGTTTCTCCGATGTTGGTGTTGCAGGGTATTTCTCAGCTAGATCATTGAGGGGTTTCTCTGATGTTGGCGTTTTAGGGTATTTCTCCGCCACATCATTGAGGTTGTCTATGCGTCGTACAGAGATCTGCAGGTTTTTAGATACTCGGATATGTGAGGGGATTTCTCCGACACTGGCGTAGTAGGGTATTTCCTCTGCCTGATCTTCAATATTTTTTTTCTGATACTAGCGTGGTAGGTATTTTTACACCAGATCGTTGAGGTTGACTGCAGTTGGTACACGTGACCCTATCCGACACCTGACTTCAAGTTATATTTGGTCATGACTTGAGGTAGGAGTAGGCCCCGTGGTAGACCTCTCGGGTTCATAACCTTGCTTTGTGGTATTTTCCGGGTTGAATGGATTCTAGTGCCTTCAGGATGTCTCCTGGATGTTGTTCTCATCTACGGTTTGAAGTCGAGACGGGAACAAAGAAATTTGCAGGGTGCACAGGTTCAATTGGGAATCGCAACAGAGGTTAAGTTCGTGTTGGTAGTGATGCAAGAGGACTCGAAAAGATACATAAGGTTGGTTCTTTGACCTGAGTTAAGGGAATTTCGGGGATGAAATTCTTTTAAAGGGGGGAAATTATAACGATCTGGACTAGATATTAAAGTAAATTGAGAATTTAATTAAGGAAATGACGATTTTACCCTCAATTTTGGAGGGGTTCGGGAGTCACTTTTTGTCTGGTAGTACTTTTGAAAGTTTTTCTTGAGTCGTTGCGTAGGTCTCAAACTCCCGAGTTCTTAGATAGGTGGCATGCGGAAAACAGATTCCATATGTGAGAGATACCGGTCTAAAAGCCCAGGGGTATTTTAGTAATTTGGGTAGGTGGACAATGTGATAAGCCCCATTTTTTTTTCCAGATTTTTCCACACTTTTTTTCTCTCTGGTCACTCTCTCTCTCTCTCTCTACTCCCTCGAATATTCTCTCTCCCCGTGCGAACATCGCACATCTTCACTACCTTCGACCCAAACGAAGGCCAGGGATGGAATTCCCTCGACCTCATGAGCTTTTTGGTGCCCATTTTGACCCTCGATCACCACCATAGACGGCAGTTAGAAGGTCAGAGATGAAGCCGAAACTTTCCAAGGTTTTTTCGATCGATCGAGGTATATTTTCTCAAATCTAAGCTTGGATTTAGACTCATGGGAAAGAGTAGATGAATTTGCACGTGTGGATCGTGAAAAATAGTGAGATCTAGAGGAATATGGGGAGCATGGAATCTCGACCGTTAATGGCGGATTCCACCCACCGTTGACGTCGATGTTGACGGTGGTTTGGTCATATTCTCCAGCGAGAGTCTGGCAACCGGTTCGGCTCTATGAGCTGACGTGGCAGTCCAGTCAGCTGCTGACTCAGCTGACGTGTAGCCACGTGG
Source organism: Oemleria cerasiformis (assembly GCA_037349345.1). Taxonomy (NCBI): domain Eukaryota; kingdom Viridiplantae; phylum Streptophyta; class Magnoliopsida; order Rosales; family Rosaceae; genus Oemleria; species Oemleria cerasiformis. Next base: position 10,053,188 of record JAZGTL010000010.1, read on the forward strand.
CACCCTAGACAGCAGCTGAGTCAGCTGACACGTAGTGCCACGTGGTAGCACAGTCAGCGGTCCAGTCAACAGTTAATTGACCATTGGGTCAACTGAAATCGTCAGGGTTTGACATATTCCGTTAAAAAGTAACAGTGTTATAACGGAACCCTATCGACATTAGTTTGGACGAAAAATTCTGATTTCGTCAGGATATTCCGTTAGGTTCGACAGAATATTTCTTCAGAGCGAAGGAATATTCTGCCATGACAGTGAAGTCGCGCGTAAGGGCACGTGGGGCGAGTGGGGGCCCATGGCGGCGTGTGGCCGACGCATGGTCCGATCTTCTACTGGCACGTGACTAGGGTTTTGGAACATTTCGGATCGGATTTTGGCGGTTTTGAGGCCGTTAAAGTCCATTTAGAACCCCGTTTGAGTAATCCCAACAGTAATGGATGGCCACAGAGCGGGTTTTGGCTCGGGGGGTCAAGTGAGCTGGGTTATTGGTATGTCAAAGGGCTCCTTGGGGCTAGGGCTTCCTTGAGTTTCTCCTTTGGATGTACTATGAACGGATTGGGTTTCCGGGATTGCGTGGAATGCGTAATTCTATGTATTAAGTCATACCACGGATTGTGCCTGGTTGGAATATATATTAGCACCCTTTCGAGGCTCAGAAATTAAGCTTAAGGTTTAAAGGGATTTATCCGATGTCTTATCACTACGCAACTCTCGAGGCTTATGAATTTATTTTAGGGTTTCAGACCGGGATTGTGATTTGGGTTTTGACCCTGATGAATGTTATGGAAGACTCCATCATACTCTCGGGATTAACCGAGTTAGAGAGCTACGACTCGGGATGAGCCGGGTTATTGAGCTACGGCTCGAATTGAGCTGGGATATCGGGTACGGCTCGAGATGAGCCGGGTTAGTGAGATTCGACTTGGGATGAGCCGGGTTAGTGAGCTTCGCCTCAAGATAAGCTGAGATATCGAGTTACGACTCGGGGTAAATCAGTGAGACTCCATTCAATCAAGTCTTGAATATTGAGTTGGATCAAATCAGTAAGGCATGTGTAGACTTCGATAAGGGTTCAAGGAAACGGAAGCCTGACTAGATTGGCATATCTAGTGCGTCATTGAATCAACGATATGATAGCCACGAAGTGTGACCAATGCCAGAGTTGTGGCAAGTGTACTTTCGTTATCAGGGTCAGTGGGTGGTGTGGGCGGTGACTCAGATTGAAGAGTTGTTGGCGGTTCACCTAAGGGTGACACGTCAGTTGTCTTGTGTGATTTTGGAGGAGGTTCCCCGGGGTAGTTTGTGAACTCCTGGTCTGTCCTTCATCTGACAGGTGGATAAAGGTAAATCAAGCACAGGGTCCAGTCAATTGGAGTCCCTATAAATTTTAATTTGATTTTTCCAAGATTTAAGGGTATTTCAGGTATTAATTACTGTGGTCAAGGGCCTGTCAGACGGGAGCAGGGCTTTTCGCGAATTTCGAGCCGAAATTCGAGAAGGTTCCTGTCTTCTACAGTATCAAAACTTGTGAAGTTGGATTCACAAATATAAACACAACAATTTTTATATTAAATTTTATACTTGATATTTCATTTATTGTATAATTTTTAACCAATCATCCTTCGCTAAAACCCATTCACAAATGGGTTTGTGATCATTATGACCACTTTCATCACATTCTTCATGTACGAGACAAAGAATGTTCCCATTGAAGAGATGAATAAAGTGTGGAAAGCACATTGGTTTTGGGGCAAGTACATCCCCGATGACGCCGTCAATCATGGGTGGCAAGAAAAGACTGTAGTTTGATGAGAGTAGATTCTAGTAAACAAAAAGTTTGATGTAAATGAACAAACAATTTGCATTCTGATATAACAATGAAAAGTGTACAAAAACAAAATCTCGATCCGGAAGAATTTATGACTGGTCTATCTCTTACTTCTCAAACTCAACTATTAGCATGTTGTTTATCTCTTATTCTTCTTTGTTGGGTTTGTGATCATTATGACCATTTTTATCACATTCTTCATGCCTGAGACAAAGAATGTTCCCATTGAAGAGATGAATAAAGTGTGGAAAACACACTGGTTTTGGGGCAAGTACACCCCTGATGACTATGGTCACTGTGCGTATATATAGGGGAATCTCAACCGCTTTCAACAAAGGGTCAACTTTCTAACCAAAAACCAAAGCGTCAACTTTGCACTTATTTGTAATACAATAATTGAGTAGATAATAAGGGTAAAGTGCTAGTTAAATATAGGGCAAACATCATTTTACACCCCCAAGGTTTAGGGGTCAATTTCAGAATGGATCACTAGGTTTCAATTTCATCATTTTACTCCACGTGGTTTTGAGATTACATTAATTTACTCCATCTGCCTATGTCACTATTAAATCATTAGTTAAGTTAAGGGGGTTCTTGGTATTCATTACAAATTCTTTCCCATTTTATTTTTCATTAAGTGACTAATTATTTTGATTTAGCTACGTTTTTTTCAAATTAGTGCATTTAAACTATGGTCACTGTAACAACCCGGAATTTCAATTATTGGATTTAAGTAAATTATTTATGTGAAATGACAATTTTACCCTTGGTCGGTAAAGGGCATGGATGTCAGGACCCGTCCCGAATTTCCCCTCGAAACTCGGGAAGAACCCTGTTCCCGTCTGACAACCTAAGTAAAGGTTCCCAAAATACCCTTCAATCCTTACAAAATATAATAACAATAATAAATACTTCATCTTGTCAGACAAGGGACTTAAGCACTCAATAATTCCCGTAATTAATGACCAATCAAATACCATATAATATCAGAGCGTCTAAGTAGGATCAAGAGTAAAATTTAGATATCCTACTCAAATATAATTACACAGTGCAGTCGAAGTACTAATGCCTCAGCCTCGAGATCAATGTTCGCGTCAACTCTACTCAACTGCCTGAAGGGGTTTAAACACAAAAGTTGTGAGTGGACAAAAATAATCATTTATAAATTCCTTTTCGAAGAAACATCTTTCTTCCCCTCCATTTATAAAATCATGCATGCATAACATAAAACAATTTATCAATAAAAACATCATATGTAAATCACCAGAAATTCTCATTTCTCTTTAAAACCATTTAGTTGGACTCACATAAAATCTATATAATAAAAATACCTCGTGATCCACAATTTGGTTTGAAAACTCTCTTCAAATGAGTTTAAAATCATTTAATTCAATCTGGACACAAATTATCTCAAATTCAAATCATTTCGTTCCATCTGCCACATAATATCTCAAATTTCACTGTTCCCGACATATCCATAACACACCAGGGTATCCCTTGAGATGTGTTCAAATCTGTACAACTCTGTGTACCATCTGTACTATCTGTACTCTCTGTACTATCTGTACAATCTGTACTATGCATAGACAGCTTCGCGACCCGGCGGAGCAAGGCCCCTCAACACCTAAGGTCCGAACCCTCAACAACTGGTAGAGCAAGGCCCCTCAACACCAGTCAGAGCAACAATAACCATCGGGACGGGAACCAGTGAATCAAATCCATACTTCGAAATCTTTGTTTCTTGGCCTAAGCCAAATTCTTTGCAATATCATTTTATGGCCAAAATCAATAAATCATAATTATGGGTCTCAACCCAAATCACATACTCAAATAGTTACCACGTCAAAACGATATCAAAATCAAGTACAAAACCAGGCCATTTCTCAAAACATACTTTCACTGAAATATTGTAAAACATGTGTCCAGCATCATTTCTAAAATCCAGAAATTCATTGCACCCATACATAACAGTATTTAAATCAAAGATACATTTATGCATGCATTACAGTTTATAAATCAAAGTCCACTCACAAACCTGTTCAAGCAAGCTCAATCCCGAACTGTACGCTCCCCTGAAGTTCCTGGAGCAGTATCGCCTGTCCAAATTAATAATCGGGATTACCAGCTAATCATAAGAACCTTAAATATAAACCCCCTAAACCCCGGGAGTCTAACTATGATGGCCTAGAAAACGCAGCAACTTTAAAACGTCCGAAACAACCCCTAAACGACATCCGATCGACTCGAAACCTGCGCCAACAGGTCCGAAACGTCAACAACTACTTGTCACGCGCCACCGTGACATCAGACTCGGCCCCACGCGCCGCACGCGCCGACGGAAGGTCAGAACACACGCCCACGCGCCGCCACGCGCCCTCACGCGCCGGTCACGCGCCTGCTACAGTACCCACGCGCCTGGACCGATCCAACCCGGTCCAACTCGGCCTGACCCGGTCCAACTCGGCCTGACCGGTTAACTCAACCCGACCGGTTCACTCAACCCGACCGGTTCAACTCGACCCGACTGGTCACCGGCGACTCGCCGGAGAAGACGACCGGCTGCCGTCGCCGGAAGCTGGCCGGAGAAGATGCCCGCAGCGCCGTCGCCGCCGTCTGGTTTCGCCGGAATCCTCCATTTCCGGCCGAAACTTCAAGCTTTCCTAACTTCCTCAAAACTCAACCATTTTTCACAAATTTTATGTCTAAATCTATCTACTCGAACCCAGGAATCCAAATATGACATCAAAACCACAAACACGTACCTGTGCTAGCCGGAAAATAGATCGGAAGGTCTGAAACTTCCTATCCTCGGTTCGGCTTCCTCCGTGGTCCTCTCCTTCGATGGTTGGTACGGTTGTGATCGTGGGAAGGAGTAGAATATGATTAGTTGATCAAAACTGGAAGTTGGAGGCTTGAAATCAAAGTTGACTTTGTGGATTTTTGGATGATTTTCGCACGGGTTGGTTGTTTGTGTATGTTTGTCACAGAGAGAAAGAAGGAGATGAAGATGAAATGAAGATGAGGATGAGGTGGATCAGCTAATATCTGATTTGGGGGTTAAAAATATCTACCCAAGTCAAAAATTACCAAAATGCCCTTGCACATCTAGACCCATAACTTCCGTCCACGAACTCCGTTTTCCGCGTGCTGCCTGTCTACGAACTCGTGAGTTCGAGACCTACGCAACGGTATCCAAAACACCACCAAAAGTGTCTCAAAACAAAATTTGACTTCCATGCCCTTTACCGACCAAGGGTAAAATCGTCATTTTACATAAATAATTTACTTAAATCCAATAATTGAAATTCCGGGTTGTTACAATGGAAGTCAAATTTTGTTTCGAGAAACTTTCGGTGGTGTTTTGGATACCGTTGCGTAGGTCTCGAACTCACGAGTTCGTAGACAGGCGGCACGCAGAAAACGGAATTCGTGGACGGAAGTTATGGGTCTAGATGTGCAAGGGCATTTTGGTAATTTTCCATGGAGGGGAGATATTTTGTTATCCAAATCAGAGTTTATCTTATCCACCTTATCTTCATTTCATCTTTATCATCTCTTTCTTCTCTCTCTGTGACAAAACAAACATAAACACAAAACCGTGCGAAAAATACCAAAGAAAAACCATAAAGTCAACTTTGATTTCAAGGCTTTAGCTTCTCGTTTTGATCAACTAATCGTATTCTACTCCTTCCCACGATCACAACCGTACCAACCATCGAAGGAGATGACCACGGAGGAAGCCGAACCGAGGATAGGAAGTTTCGGACCTTCCGATCGATTTTTCGGCTTACACATGTACGTGTTTGATGTTTTAAGGTCATATTTGGATTCCTGGGTTCGAGTAGATAGATTTAGACGTAAAATTTGTGAAAAATGGTTGAGTTTTGAGGAAGTTAGGAAAGCTTGAAGTTTCGGCCGGAAATGGAGGATTCCGGCGAAACCAGACGGCGGTGACGGCGACTGCCGGTCAGCTTCTCCGGCCAGCCTCCGACGACGGTGACGGCAGCCGGTCGTCTTCTCCGGCGAGTCGCCGGTGACTGGTCGGGTCGAGTTGAACCGGTCGGGTTGAGTGAACCGGTCGGGTCGAGTTGAACCGGTCGGGTCGAGTTGAACCGATCGGGTCAAGTTGGACCGGGGCAGGTTGAGCCGAACCGGGTTGGACCGGTTCAGGCGCGTGAACACTGTAGCAGGCGAGTGGCCGGCGCGTGAGGGCACGTGGCGGCGCGTGTTCCGACCTTCCGTCGGCGCGTGGCGGCGCGTGGGGCCGAGTCTGAGGTCACGGTGGCGCGTGACAAGTAGTTTTTGACGTTTCGGACCTGTTGGCGCAGGTTTTGAGTCGATCGGACGTCGTTTAGGGGTTGTTTCGGACGTTTTAAAGTTGCCGCGTTTTCTAGGCCAGCATAGTTAGACTCTCGGGGTTTAGGGGGTTTATATTTAAGGTTCTTATTATTAGCTGGTAATCCCGATTATTAATTTGGACATGCGATACTGCTCCAGGAACTTCAGGGGAGCGTACAGTTCGGGATTGAGCTTGCTTGAACAGGTTTGTGAGTGGACTTTGATTTATAAACTGTAATGCATGCATAAATGTATCTTTGATTTAAATACTGTTATGTATGGGTGCACTAAATTTTTGGATTTTAAAAATGATGCTGGACACATGTTTTACAACATTTCAGTGAAAGTGTATTTTGAGAAATGGCCTGGTTTTTGTACTCGATTTTGATATCGTTTTGACGTGGTAACTATTTGAGTATGTGATTTGGGTTTAGACTCATAATTGTGATTTTACCGATTTTGGCCATAAAATGATATTGCAAAGAATTTGGCTTAGGCCGAGAAACAAAGATTTCGAAGTATGGATTTGATTCACTGGTTCCCGTCCCGATGGTTATTGTTGCTCTGACTGGTGTTGAGGGGCCTTGCTCTACCAGTTGTTGAGGGTTCGGACCTTAGGTGTTGAGGGGCCTTGCTCCGCCGGGTCGCGAAGCTGTCTATGCATAGTACAGAGAGTACATATAGTACAGATGGTACACAAAGTTGTACATATTTGAACACATCTCAAGGGATACCCTGGTGTGTTATGGATATATCGGGAACAGTGAAATTTGAGATATTATGTGGCAGATGGAACGAAATGATTTGAATTTGAGATAATTGGTGTCCAGATTGAATTAAATGATTTTAAACTCCTTTGAAGAGAGTTTTCAAACCAAATTGTGGATCACGAGGTATTTTTATTATATAGATTTTATGTGAGTCCAACTAAATGGTTTTAAAGAGAAATGAGAATTTTTGGTGATTTACATATGATGTTTTTATTGATAAATTGTTTTATGTTATGCATGCATGATTTTATAAATGGAGGGGAAGAAAGGTATTTCTTCGAAAAGGAATTTATAAATGATTATTTTTGTCCACTCACAACTTTTGTGTTTAAACCCCTTCAGGCAGTTGAGTAGAGTTGACGCGAACATTGATCTCGAGGCTGAGGCATTAGTACTTCGACTATGCTGTGTAGTACATTTGAGTAGGATATCTAAATTTTACTCTTGATCCTACTTAGACGCTCTGATATTATATTGTATTTGATTGGTCATTAATTACGGGAATTATTGAGTGCTTAAGTCCCTTGTCTGACAAGAGGAAGTATTTATTATGGTTATTATAGTTTGTAAGGATAGGGAACCTTTTCTTAGGTTGTCAGACGGGATCAGGGTTCTTCCCGGGTTTCGAGGGGAAATTCGGGACGGGTCCTGACAATTGGTATCAGAGCACTAGATTAAATTCCTGTAGACTGTACACTATGTGTACAATTATTTTGGTATTGATGAGTTATAGTTCTTTTCAGCGTAATGCCTCCGAGACGCGAGTTCCGTCAACAGTCGGAAAATATTGGGGACACACCTGAACCTGCAGTGGAGCCTGATATGAGGCAAACACTAGAACAATTGGGTCACACGTTGACTTCTGTACTTCAGAGTAGGACTGCTACTGAAGGTTCAGACATTGAGAGATCCCAGAGATTAGGGGCTACAATATTTATGGGCGACTCTAGCCCAGATGATGCAAGAGAGTTGATTACTCGTTTAGAGCGAGTGTTCTCGGTTATGAGATGTCCTCAGGGGGGACAGGGTGCTGTTAGCCACTTTTCTACTGGGTGGTTCCGCTTATCATTGGTGGAACGCATTAGAGGCATCAGGTTGGGAAGTCAGTACAATTACCTGGGCGACCTTTCGGGAGAAGTTCCTTGAGCAATTTTATCCTTGCTCGTACCGTGATGCCAGGGAGGCTGAGTTTTTGCACCTACAGCAGGGAGATATGACAGTGGCTCAGTATGAGCAAAAATTCATAGAGTTGGCTCGTTTTGCACCAGCTCTAGTGGCAACCTAGAGGGACAGACGCCGCAGATTTGAAAATGGGCTGAGGGGCGAACTTTGGTCAGCGGTAACGGCTGCAGCCCATACTTCATTGAGAGAAGCGTCTGACGCTGCAGCTCGTGTAGAGTTGAGCATGGGTGTGCCAGTCCAGCAGCAGTTTAGGGGTCCCAAGCGACACCGGGATCGGAGAGATATTGGAGCCTCTAGTCAGGGATCGTCTAAGAGAGGCAGTTTCAGCTCTGGATCTACTGGGGGTGAGGGATCCGGTTCAGGCAGTGGCGGAGCCAGACAGGCACCCCAGTCATCCGCCCGTTCTAGTGGTGCTTCAATGCAGTCAACTAGAAGACTGAGTGGCAGCCCCGGTGACACTGGATGTTTCTTCTGTGGGGAGGTTGGTCACATAAAGAGATTTTGCCCACATCTTTATCCGGCCAGTAGTTCCTGGGGGCGGGGTGCTACTGAACAGAGGCAGAGGACATTTTAGACGTCCGGTTTTGCAGCTGGAAGCCAGAGTCAATCCAGTGGGGCCAACCGGGCCAATTGGACAAACAGGGCCCGTGGGTCCAACAGGGCCAGAGGCAGACAGTGGGGTCGTGGTCGATCGTTGGATACACAAGCCCGAGTGTTTGCTATATCTCAACAGGAGGCCCGAGCAGCACCAGATATGGTCACGGGTACGTTATCTATTTTTAACCGTGATGCTTATGTTTTAATAGATCCTGGGGCGACTCATTCTTTCATTTCTCGGGGTTTTACATTATTTGCTGATAGAGAATTATCTCCGATTGGTTGGGACATGGGTATTAGTACTCCTACTGGGAATATGTTAGTGGCGAATCTCGTGATTCGTAGTTGTCCAGTGTTAGTGGAAGGTCATGCATTGGTTGACTATGCACCATGCCTCTATTGATTGTTATGACAAGAGAGTGGATTTCCGGAGTCCAGGTTTATCGGAACTTACACTCAGGGGAGATCGTAGGGTACTACCTTGTGGAGTGATATCAGCTTTGACCGCTGAGAAATTGCTGAGGAAAGGTTGTGAGGGTTATTTGGCTCATGTGTTTGATTCTAGGGATACTCCGATGAGAGTGGAGGATATTCCAGTGGTGAGTGAGTTCTATGATGTGTTTCCAGATGATCTTCCGGGATTGCCACCTCACCGGGAGATTGAGTTCACCATCGAGCTTATGCCAGGTACTCAACCTATCTCACAGGCACCGTATAGAATGGCACCGGCAGAATTGCGAGAGTTGAAGACTCAGTTGCAGGATTTGGTAAATATGGGATTTATTCGCCCAAGTGTTTCACCCTGGGGTGCGCCGGTGTTATTTGTGAGGAAAAATGATCGTGGTCTGAGATTGTGTATCGACTACCGAAAACTAAACAGGGCTACGGTGCGGAATAAGTATCCTTTGCCAAGGATAGATGATTTGTTTGATCAACTTAAGGGGGCAAGATATTTTTCAAAAATTGACCTTCGATCCGGGTACCATCAGTTGAGGATTAGAGAAGGGGATGTTGAGAAAACAGCTTTCAGGATTCGTTATGGTCATTATGAGTTCCTGGTGATGCCTTTCGGGTTGACTAATGCCCCAGCAGCATTTATGGATTTGATGAACAGGGTGTTTCAAAAGTATTTGGATCGGTTTGTGATTGAGTTCATCGATGACATCTTGGTGTATTCGAGGAGTGCTAAGGCACATGAGAAACACTTAAGGTTGGTGCTGAATATGCTTAGGAAAAAGCATTTGTTTGCCAAATTCAGTAAATGCCAGTTTTGGTTGACCGTAGTTGGATTCTTAGGTCATGTGATTTCGGCTGAGGGTATCAGCGTAGATCCCCAAAAGGTTGAGGCAGTGGCAAATTGGGAGCAACCGAGGACAGTGACAGAGGTGAGGAGTTTTCTGGGTTTGGCAGGATATTATCGACGGTTTGTAGAAGGATTTTCTACGATAGCAGGGCCGTTGACTCGGTTGACGAGGAAAAGAGTCAAGTTTGACTGGGGAGCTGATTGTGAACAGGGATTTCAGGAGCTGAAGAGGAGGTTGACTTCTACTCCAGTATTGACCCTTCCTGATGATACTGGGGGATTCGAGGTGTATAGTGATGCCTCATTGCGGGGTATAGGTTGTGTGTTGATGCAGCATGGAAAGGTGATAGCGTATGCTTCTAGACAACTTAAACCCCATGAGTTGAATTACCCCACACATGATTTGGAGTTAGCTGCAGTGGTGCATGCATTGAAAATCTGGCGACATTATTTGTACGGGGAGACGTGTCGGATCTTCACTGACCATAAGAGTTTAAAGTACTTGTTCACCCAAAAGGACCTGAATCTGAGGCAGAGAAGATGGTTTGAGCTAATAAAGGATTATGATTGTACTATAGAGTACCATCCAGGGAAAGCCAATGTTGTGGCGGATGCATTGAGCAGGAAATCCATGGGTTCTTTGGCCCATTTGCATACAGTCTACCTACCGTTACTGGTAGAGTTCCGTAGAGCAGGGATAGTACTGGACATGGATAGCCAAGGGGCTTTATTGGCTAGTTTCCATGTGAGGCATGTTCTGATTGATCAGATTATTGAGGCTCAACTCCAGGATCCTACATTGTGCATTATCAGGATGGAGTTGGAGGCTGGAAATAGGCAGGACTATGTGCTTAGGGATGATGGAGCCTTGGTTAGGGATGGCCGATTATGCGTACCGAATGAGCTGGAACTAAAAAGGGAAATTCTTGATGAGGCTCATAGTTCGGCTTACGCTATGCATCCAGGAGGTACCAAGATGTATCATACCCTAAGGAAATACTATTGGTGGACTGGGATGAAAAGGGAAATTGCTGAGTTTGTGAGTAGATGCCTGACGTGTCAGCAAGTGAAAGCAGAGAGGCAGAAACCATATGGGGCACTTCAACCATTACCTATTCCGGAATGGAAGTGGGATCACATTACGATGGATTTTGTGTATAAACTTCCAAGGACACAGAAGGGACATGATGGGATATGGGTAATTGCTGATAGACTCACGAAGTATGCACATTTCTTGCCAGTGCGGGAAGATTTTCGGATGAGTCGGTATGCCAAATTGTTCATTGATGAGATCATACCACATGGGACTCCAGAGTCCATTGTTTCGGACAGGGATCCTAGATTTATCTCCAGGTTTTGGCGGAGTTTGCAGAAGGCTTTTGGCACTACCTTGCATTTTAGTACAACTTTTCATCCTCAGACGGATGGTCAGTCTGAGAGGACAATCCAAGTTTTGGAGGATATGATGAGAGCTTGTGTCCTACAGTTTAAAGGAAACTGGGATTCACACCTGGCTCTGATGGAATTTGCTTATAATAATAGTTATCAGTTGAGTATTGGGATGTCTCCTTCGAGGCACTGTATGGGAGGCAGTGCAGGACACCGTTATGCTGGAACGAAGTGGGTGAAAGGAAACTGTTAACACCAGAGTTGGTTGATACGACTGAGGAAAAGATAAGGATCATCAGAGAAAGGTTGAAGACAGCTCAGGATTGCCAGAAGAGCTATGCAGACCGTAGAACCAGAGACCTTGAGTTTGAGGTAGGTGATTGGGTGTTCTTGAAACTATCTCCTTGGAAGGGAGTGGTACGTTTTGGTAGACGAGGAAAACTGAGTCCTCGCTACATTGGTCCGTATGAAATTCTGGAGAGGATAGGACCAGTGGCATATCGTCTTGCTTTTCCATCGGAATTATCCAGAGTTCATAATGTTTTCCATGTATCTTTGCTCCGGAATTATCTATTTGATGAATCTCACGTATTGGGAGAGCAGCCACTTGAGCTGACGGATGATTTGACCTTTGAGGAGCAACCGGTGCAAATTTTGGATTGGAAAGAGAAGGTACTGCGCAGAAAGAGTATTCCTCTAGTTAAAGTGTTGTGGAGGAATCATAACGTGGAGGAAGCCACGTGGGAAACCGAGGAGCTAATGCGGGCGCAGTATCCTTATTTGTTCCAAGGGTAGAGTTGAATTTCGAGGACGAAATTTCTTAAGGGGGGGTAGATTGTAACAACCCGGAATTTCAATTATTTGATTTAAGTAAATTATTTATGTGAAATGACGATTTTACCCTTGGTCGGTAAAGGGCATGGAAGTCAAATTTTGTTTCGAGACACTTTCGGTGGTGTTTTGGATACCGTTGCGTAGGTCTCGAACTCACGAGTTCGTAGACAGGCGGCACGCAAAAAACGGAATTCGTGGACGGAAGTTATGGGTCTAGATGTGCAAGAGCATTTTGGTAATTTTCCATGGAGGGGAGATATTTTGTTATCCAAATCAGAGTTTATCTGATCCACCTTATCTTCATTTCATCTTTATCATCTCTTTCTTCTCTCTCTGTGACAAAACAAACATAAACACAAAACCGTGCGAAAAATACCAAAGAAAAACCATAAAGTCAACTTTGATCTCAAGGCTTTAGCTTCCCATTTTGATCAACTAATCGTATTCTACTCCTTCCCACGATCACAACCGTACCAACCATCGAAGGAGAGGACCACGGAGGAAGTCGAACCGAGGATAGGAAGTTTCGGACCTTCCGATCGATTTTTCGGCTTACACAGGTACGTGTTTGATGTTTTAAGGTCATATTTGGATTCGTGGGTTCGAGTAGATAGATTTAGACGTAAAATTTGTGAAAAATGGTTGAGTTTTGAGGAAGTTAGGAAAGCTTGAAGTTTCGGCCGGAAATGGAGGATTCCGGCGAAACCAGACGGCGGTGACGGCGACTGCCGGTCATCTTCTCCGGCCAGCCTCCGGCGACGGTGATGGCAGCCGGTCGTCTTCTCCGGCGAGTCGCCGGTGACCGGTCGGGTCAAGTTGAACCGGTCGGGTTGAGTGAATCGGTCGGGTCGAGTTGAACCGGTCGGGTCGAGTTGAACCGATCGGGTCGAGTTGGACCGGGTCAGGTTGAGCTGAACCGGGTTGGACCGGTTCAGGCGCGTGAACACTGTAGCAGGCGAGTGGCCGGCGCGTGAGGGCGCGTGGAGGCGCGTGGGCGCTTGTTCCGACCTTCCGTCGGCGCGTGGCGGCGCGTGGGGCCGAGTCTGAGGTCACGGTGGCGCGTGACAAGTAGTTTTTGACGTTTCGGACCTGTTGGCGCAGGTTTTGAGTCGATCGGACGTCGTTTAGGGGTTGTTTCGGACGTTTTAAAGTTGCTGCTTTTTCTAGGCCAGCATAGTTAGACTCCCGGGGTTTAGGGGGTTTATATTTAAGGTTCTTATTATTAGCTGGTAATCCCGATTATTAATTTGGACAGGCGATACTGCTCCAGGAACTTCAGGGGAGCGTACAGTTCGGGATTGAGCTTGCTTGAACAGGTTTTTGAGTGGACTTTGATTTATAAACTGTAATGCATGCATAAATGTATCTTTGATTTAAATACTGTTATGTATAGGTGCACTGAATTTTTGGGTTTATACTCATAATTGTGATTTTACCGATTTTGGCCATAAAATGATATTGCAAAGAATTTGGCTTAGGCCGAGAAACAAAGATTTCGAAGTATGGATTTGATTCACTGGTTCCCGTCCCGATGGTTATTGTTGCTCTGACTGGTGTTGAGGGGCCTTGCTCTACCAGTTGTTGAGGGTTCAGACCTTAGGTGTTGATGGGCCTTGCTCCGCCGGGTCGGGAAGCAGTCTTTGCATAGTACAGAGAGTACAGATAGTACAGATGGTACACAGAGTTGTACAGATTTGAACACGTCTCAAGGGATACCCTGGTGTGTTATGGATATGTCGGGAACAGTGAAATTTGAGATATTATGTGGCAGATGGAACGAAATGATTTGAATTTGAGATAATTGGTGTCCAGATTGAATTAAATGATTTTAAACTCCTTTGAAGAGAGTTTTCAAACCAAATTGTGGATCACGAGGTATTTTTATTATATAGATTTTATGTGAGTCCAACTAAATGGTTTTAAAGAGAAATGAGAATTTTTGGCGATTTACATATGATGTTTTTATTGATAAATTGTTTTATGTTATGCATGCATGATTTTATAAATGGAGGGGAAGAAAGGTATTTCTTCGAAAAGGAATTTATAAATGATTATTTTTGTCCACTCACAACTTTTGTGTTTAAACCCCCTTCAGGCAGTTGAGTAGAGCTGACGCGAACATTGATCTCGAGACTGAGGCATTAGTACTTCGACTGCGCTGTGTAGTATATTTGAGTAGGATATCTAAATTTTACTCTTGATCCTACTTAGACGCTCTGATAATATATTGTATTTGATTGGTCATTAATTACGGGAATTATTGAGTGCTTAAGTCCCTTGTCTGACAAGAGGAAGTATTTATTATGGTTATTATAATTTGTAAGGATTGAAGGGTATTTTGGGAACCTTTTCTTAGGTTGTCAGACGGGATCAGGGTTCTTTCCGGGTTTCGAGGGGAAATTCGGGACTTGTCCTGACATTCACTGTGCGTATATATAGGGGAATCTCAACCGTTTTCAACAAAGGGTCAATTGTGATCATTGTGACAATTTTCATCACATTCTTCCTACCTGAGACAAATAATGTTCCCATTGATGGAGGCATGGACCGTAGATGACACACGCTCAACGAGCACCACCTCGCAATATATCGACAGTATCAAAACCTGTGAAGTTGGATCCAGAAATATAAATAGAGCAATATTTATATTAAATTGTATACTTGATATTTCATTTATCGTATAATTTTTAACAAATCATCCTTCGCTAAAACCCATTCACAAATGGGTTTGTGATCATTATGACCATTTTCATCACATTCTTCCTGCCTGAGACAAAGAATGTTCCCTTTGAAGAGATGAATAAAGTGTGGAAAGCACACTGGTTTTGGGGCAAGTACATCCCCGATGATGCCGTCAATCATGGGAGGCAAGAGAAGACTGTAGTTTGATGAGAGTAAATTCAAGTAAACAAAAAGTTTGATGTAAATGAACAAACAATCTGCATTTTGATATAACAATGAAAAGTGTACAAAAAATAATCTCGATCCAGAAGAATTTATGACTGGTTTATCTCTTCCTTATCAAACTCAACTATTAGCTAGTTGTTTATCTCTTATTCTTCTTTGCTGGGTTTGTGATAATTATGACCATTTTCATCACATTCTTCCTGCCAGAGACAAATAATGTTCCCATTGAAGAGATGAATAAAGTGTGGAAAACACACTGGTTTTGGGGCAAGTACATCCCCAATCACGCCGTCAATCATGGGAGTCAAGAGAAGGTTGTAGTTTGATGAGAGTAGATTCAAGTAAACAAAAAGTTTGATGTAAATGAACAAACGATTTGTATTTTGATATAAAAATGAAAAATATAAAAAAAACAATCTCGATACAGAAGAATTTATGACTAGTTTATCTCTTCCTTCTCAAACTCAAATATTGGAAAGTTGTTTATCTCTTCTTCTTCTTTGCTGGGTTTGTGATCATTATGACCATTTTCATCACATTCTTCCTGCCTGAAACAAAAAATGATCCCATTGAAGAAATGAATAAAGTGTAGAAAGCATACTGGTTTAGGGGCAAGTACGCCCCTGATGACGATGGTCATTGTGCGTATATATAGGGGAATCTCAACCGTTTTCAACAAAGGGTCAACTTTCTAACCAAAAAACAAAGTGTCAACTTTGCCCTTATTTGCAATACAGTAATTGAGTAGATAATAAGGGTAAAGTGCTAGCTATAGGGCAAACATCATTTTACACCCCCAAGGTTTAGGGGTCAATTTCAGAATGGATCACTAGGTTTCAATTTCATCATTTTACTCCATGTGGTTTTGAGATTACATCAATTTACTCCATCTGCTTATGTCACTATTAAAACATTAGTTAAGTTAAGGGGGTTCTTGGTATTCATTACAAATTCTTTCCCATTTTATTTTTCATTAAGTGACTAATTATTTTGATTTAGCTACTTTTTTTTCAAATTAGTGCATTTAAACTATGGTCACTGTGCGTATATATAGGGGAATCTCAACCGTTTTCAACAAAGGGTCAATTGTGATCATTGTGACAATTTTCATCACATTCTTCCTGCCTGAGACAAATAATGTTCCCATTGAAGAGATGAATAAAGTGTGGAAAGCACACTGGTTTTGGGGCAAGTACATCCCCGATGACTCCAGCAGAACAGAAACTCAAAACCATCCCTCATTGCACATTATTACATTCAAAGCAAACATCCAAGAAAACATCCTAGCAAACTTAGCATTAAAACAGACTTAGCATCTAATGAGTTAAAAGTTTATAAGTCAGACCTTCTTCCTCGCAAGCATAGTTGATGGAGGCCTGGATCGTAGATGACACACGCGCTCAATGAGCACCACCTCGCAATATATCGACAATATCAAAACCTGTGAAGTTGGATCCAGAAATATAAACACAAAAATATTTATATTAAATTTTATACTTGATATTTCATTTATCGTATAATTTTTAACCAATCATCCTTCGCTAAAACCCATTCACAAATGGGTTTGTGATCATTATGACCATTTTCATCACATTCTTCCTACCTGAGACAAAGAATGTTCCCTTTGAAGAGATGAATAAAGTGTGGAAAGCACACTGGTTTTGGGGCAAGTACATCCCCGATGATGCCGTCAATCATGGGAGGCAAGAGAAGACTGTAGTTTGATGAGAGTAAATTCAAGTAAACAAAAAGTTTGATGTAAATGAACAAACAATCTGCATTTTGATATAACAATGAAAAGTGTACAAAAAATAATCTCGATCCAGAAGAATTTATGACTGGTTTATCTCTTCCTTATCAAACTCAACTATTAGCTAGTTGTTTATCTCTTATTCTTCTTTGCTGGGTTTGTGATAATTATGACCATTTTCATCACATTCTTCCTGCCAGAGACAAATAATGTTCCCATTGAAGAGATGAATAAAGTGTGGAAAACACACTGGTTTTGGGGCAAGTACATCCCCAATCACGCCGTCAATCATGGGAGTCAAGAGAAGGTTGTAGTTTGATGAGAGTAGATTCAAGTAAACAAAAAGTTTGATGTAAATGAACAAACGATTTGTATTTTGATATAAAAATGAAAAATATAAAAAAAACAATCTCGATACAGAAGAATTTATGACTAGTTTATCTCTTCCTTCTCAAACTCAAATATTGGAAAGTTGTTTATCTCTTCTTCTTCTTTGCTGGGTTTGTGATCATTATGACCATTTTCATCACATTCTTCCTGCCTGAAACAAAAAATGATCCCATTGAAGAAATGAATAAAGTGTAGAAAGCATACTGGTTTAGGGGCAAGTACGCCCCTGATGACGATGGTCATTGTGCGTATATATAGGGGAATCTCAACCGTTTTCAACAAAGGGTCAACTTTCTAACCAAAAAACAAAGTGTCAACTTTGCCCTTATTTGCAATACAGTAATTGAGTAGATAATAAGGGTAAAGTGCTAGCTATAGGGCAAACATCATTTTACACCCCCAAGGTTTAGGGGTCAATTTCAGAATGGATCACTAGGTTTCAATTTCATCATTTTACTCCATGTGGTTTTGAGATTACATCAATTTACTCCATCTGCTTATGTCACTATTAAAACATTAGTTAAGTTAAGGGGGTTCTTGGTATTCATTACAAATTCTTTCCCATTTTATTTTTCATTAAGTGACTAATTATTTTGATTTAGCTACTTTTTTTTCAAATTAGTGCATTTAAACTATGGTCACTGTGCGTATATATAGGGGAATCTCAACCGTTTTCAACAAAGGGTCAATTGTGATCATTGTGACAATTTTCATCACATTCTTCCTGCCTGAGACAAATAATGTTCCCATTGAAGAGATGAATAAAGTGTGGAAGGCACACTGGTTTTGGGGCAAGTACATCCCCGATGACTCCAGTAGAACAGAAACTCAAAACCATCCCTCATTGCACATTATTACATTCAAAGCAAACATCCAAGAAAACATCCTAGCAAACTTAGCATTAAAACAGACTTAGCATCTAATGAGTTAAAAGTTTATAAGTCAGACCTTCTTCCTCGCAAGCATAGTTGATGGAGGCCTGGATCGTAGATGACACACGCGCTCAATGAGCACCACCGCGCAATATATCGACAATATCAAAACCTGTGAAGTTGGATCCAGAAATATAAACACAAAAATATTTATATTAAATTTTATACTTGATATTTCATTTATCGTATAATTTTTAACCAATCATCCTTCGCTAAAACCCATTCACAAATGGGTTTGTGATCATTATGACCATTTTCATCACATTCTTCCTGCCTGAGACAATGAATGTTCCCATTGAAGAGATGAATAAAGTGTGGAAAGCACACTAGTTTTGGTGCAAGTACATCCCCGATGATGCCGTCAATCATGGGAGGCAAGAGAAGACTGTAGTTTGATGAGAGTAGATTCAAGTAAACAAACAGTTTGATGTAAATGAACAAACAATCTGCATTTTGATATAACAATGAAAAGTGTACAAAAAATAATCTCGATCCAGAAGAATTTATGATTGGTTTATCTCTTCCTTATCAAACTCAACTATTAGCAAGTTGTTTATCTCTTATTCTTCTTTGCTGGGTTTGTGATAAATATGACCATTTTCATCACATTCTTCCTGCCATAGACAAATAATGTTCCCATTGAAGAGATGAATAAAGTGTGGAAAGCACACTGGTTTTGGGGCAAGTACATCCCCGATGACGCCGTCAATCATGGGAGTCAAGAGAAGGTTGTAGTTTGATGAGAGTAGATTCAAGTAAACAAAAAGTTTGATGTAAATGAACAAACGATCTGTATTTTGATATAAAAATGAAAAATGTACAAAAAACAATCTCGATACAGAAGAATTTATGACTGGTTTATCTCTTCTTTCTCAAACTCAAATATTAGCAAGTTGTTTATCTCTTCTTCTTCTTTGCTGGGTTTGTGATCATTATGACCATTTTCATCACATTCTTCCTGCCTGAAACAAAGAATGATCCCATTGAAGAAATAAATAAAGTGTGCAAAGCACACTGGTTTTGGGGCAAGTACATCCCCGATGACATTGGTCACTGTGTGTATATATAGGGGAATCTCAACCGCTTTCAACAAAGGATCAACTTTCTAACAAAAAAACAAAGTGTCAACTTTTCCCTTATTTGCAATACAATAATTGAGTAGATAATAAGGGTAAAGGGCTAGTTAAATATAGGGCAAACATTATTTTACACCCCAAGGTTTAGGGGTCAATTTCAGAATGGATCACTAGGTTTCAATTTCATCATTTTATTCCATGTGGTTTTGAGATTACATCAATTTACTCCATTTGCCTATTTCACTATTAAATCATCAATTAAGTTAAGGTCATTCTTGATATTCATTACGAATTCTTACCCATTTTATTTTTCATTAAGTGACTAATTATTTTGATTTAGCTATTTTTTTTTCAAATTAGTACATTTAAACAAACTATAAGGGTCTTACATTTACATTTACGTTTACATTAACTTTAATTAATTATACTCTTATAGTTTGTTTAAATGCACTAATTTGAATGAGTAGCTATATTAAAAATAATTAGTCACTTAATGAAAACTAAAATGAGTAAGAATTTTTAATTAATACCAAGAATGCCCTTAACTTAATTAATAATTTAATAGTTGAAATAGACGGATGAAGTAAATTGGTGTGATCTCATAACCGTTCTTATTTTGTCACAATTTTATAAGCTCAGATCATCTGACACTTGTAGGTTGTGAACTTGTGATGGGTCATTTTGGCTTTGAAATATTTACTTATTTACTGAATTTCTATTGCAGGATTTGAACTCGTAGAAAACAAAATTATTTGCTATTCAAATACCAAACAGAATCAATGATGCAATTTGCTCCGAATGAGGGTGAAAATGCTTTGTCGGTAGTTGGTCCAAGGTCAATGGAAGTGTCTACATATGGTGCTCGCCCAGCACCTGGGCAAAATAGAAAGCAAAAGACGTCCAGTTTGGAATCACCAATCATGCTGCTGACAGGTCATCAGAGTGCTGGAACAGTTGTTGCATCGGGCTCTCACGACAAAAGAAATTTTCTTATTATTAGTCAGTTATAGTATTTTTCCATCAACAAGTTAAGGAAGAAAAATAATTGAATTGGAATAAGATCTGAAAGATACAAGAAGGCACTCTCTGTCTTTGAGGCTAATTAATAATTCGACAAGAAATCAGCCAGACTCAAGTAACAACAATCTAGACAACAACGTGGGAAGGGGTTACCAGTTCGAATTCCCCTATTCCACATTGATACAACAATATATACCAAGAAACTTAAAAATAGAAGAGCATTTCTGGCAATTGAAACCAACTCGGAATGCTTTTTCTATACAGCATTGGCTTCAATAGTGTTTCAAAGTATCAACTCTGCAATCCCTTCTTCGTTGCCACGTCAGCTCGAACCCAGTGTGAACGATTTCCTGGTACAAAAGTATTTTATAACAACATTAATTTTGAGTATGATTAAAATGTCAAGCAGTAAGGCCTCTACTCAAGAAAGCAGAGAACACCCCCCTGAAAATATGTGTCTTCGTAAAAGCATGATGGGACGATGTTTTCAGGTGCCTCATCTTTCTCATGGAACGCGGTGCAATGGCTAAGAACACATTCAGACTCTGGAATCCCTTTCAACAATAATCAAGCACTCATTATTCAGCTCTTGGTGGTATTTGATAATACATTCATGAAATGATCATCTGAAATTAGCAAGCCCAAGTAAAAGACCTAAATCATACTTACTAACTCTTAACATGAAAATCTGCACTTTGGAGAAATGATTAGCACTAAAAGGGATAAACATTACTCATTTAAGTAAAAGACCTAAATCATAGTTACCCGCTCTTAACACAAAAATCTGCACTTCGGAGAAATGATTAGCACTATAAGGGATAAACATTACTCAATTAAGTAAAAGACCGAAATCATACCTACCAAAGCTTAGCACGAAAATCTGCAGTTTGGAGAAATGCTGTGACTGCTGGTTATAATTTTTCTTTTCTTACTGTGATCTTGATTAGTTATAAACAAATTATGCACCGAAACCAAAACAAGAACCGCAGGAATTTCAGAACATAAATGCAGATCAACAAATTAGCTTTAGGTACCGAAACCAAACCAAGAAACGTGAGAATTTCAGAGCATACATGCAGATCAAAGAAACCAATTATGTACCGAAACTAAACCAAGAAAGGTGGGATTTCCAGAACATAAATGCAGATCAAAGAAACAAACAATGTACCCTTAAATTTGCTGAGACACTAATAAACCACAAAGGAAGATTACAATCAAATGACTAAAGGAAGAATTTTAAATCAAGAATTTCCCAGGGTCGACAAAATAGAAAACCAAAGAAACCCCACTTAAGCCAATAACAAATTAAAATTGAATTAATGTCCAAAGCAATTTCACATATAGCATATAGGTATGAGTCCACACACCCAACCCCACCAAAATAAAAATTAGAAATATACCTCCTAGTTCCCGTTCAGTTTTAGAACAGAAGACCTTAAACACACCCAATAAGCAAAATCGCTAAACAAAATCCAATAGGGTAAATTCAATTCAAAATTTCAAAACCCTATATCTACCAATACTGTAGCAAAATTTTGTCAAAAATTGATCATGGAATGTTATCAAAGAAAGTTGCCCAAGAAGAACGACCTGCAGACTCTGCAATTATGTTATGAAAATTAATGTCATTAAGATCATCCGGAAAATCGTAAAGAAGAGGTATCTCTAACCTTCTTTTCTCACCAGGAAGAAGTTCTTCTTCTTGTTTTCTCTTCTGGCCACGGCTGCATTTTGATTTGGGAGCGACGGGGGGTTTTCCACGGAGAGGAGCGACGGGGGGTTTTCCACGGAGAGGAGCGACGCGGGGTTTTCCACGGAGAGGAGCGACGGGGGCTTTTCCACGGAGAAGAGCGAGGGGGGGTTTTCGACGGAGAGGAGGAGCGAGGGGGGGTTTTCGACGGAGAGGAGCGAGGGGGGGTTTTCCACGGAGAGGAGCGACATGGGATTTTCGACGGAGAGGAGCGACGCGGGGTTTTCCGGGGAGAGGAGTTACGCGGGGTTTTCCGGGGAGAGGAGCCACGCGGGGTTTCCAGGGAGAGTAGCCACGCTCGGTTTTCCGGGAAGCGGAGCTAGGGAGAGTAGCCAGGCTCGGTTTTCCGGGAAGAGGAGTTTTCCGGGAAGAGGAGCCACGCTCAGTTTTTTGCGGAGAGCAAAAGCCTGCTGCTTTTGGGCCTTGGTGGGAACGGAAAGAGCCAGAACGACTTGGATGCACCTTGGTGGGACCGGCGGCCTTTGATCGTCGCCTCTTGTTCTCCAACCCTGATTTGCCATGAAAGCAAAAAAAAACAGAGAGATGTGAGCAAAAAAAGTAAAGAGATGTGAGAAAGAAACGCAGAGAGATGTGAGAAAAAAATCCAGAGATTTCAGAATAAAATGCAGAGATTTGTGAGCCAAGAATCGCAGAGAGAATTGTGAGCGTAAAGAACAGAGAGCAGAAAACAGAGAGAGTTGAAGTGGAAGAAGACGGTCGTCACTGTGCGTATTTATAGAGGCAGGATTCACTGCGTGTGGGTGCTTGCAGTGGCCTGGTCTTTTTGGATCAGTATTGTTGGGCTATTCGGGTCTTGGGCTTCGTGTTGGTCTAAATCTTAGTTGGGCTGGGCCTTATTTTAGTTGAGGCTCTATTTTTAAACTTTGAATTCGTATTTTGAATCAATGATATGTTTTGTTTCAAGTTAAGTCAAGTGCTTGTAATTTATGAATTTATTTGTGGGTGTAAACTAGATTTCTTGTTTTTCTTAGGGAATGCTCCTTGTAAACTTGTAGTTTTATTTTTTTCAATGATACTTTTTGACCTATAAAAAAAAAAGGCTTATTACTCAAAATGCTTCCCGAACCGGACAACGAATCTCAATTTACTCCCCTAACGCGAAATCGTAACAATGTAATCCCTAAACCCCCCTTTTGTCAAGTCCGTTGCACCAAAATTTAACAGCGTTACAAACTCTGTTTAGAATGCTTACGTGGCAGCAAGGGATTGAATGTTTTAATCATTTTGTAGAAAAATATTAAAACTAAATATTAGTAAAAAAAACAAAAACAAAAGATGAAAAAGATGATCGATGAACACCATCTGGGTTTCTCAACCCATTCCCATGGCCACCGCCCGCCCTCCCTTTCCACCCTACCATCTGGGTTTCGAAGAAGATTATGAAGATCTAAGTTTCGAAGAAGATTATGAAGATCAACTTATCTCTGGAGCATGCCCAATACCATCACTCCATAATCCAAACAAAGCATTCATTCAAAAGCAGTAAAAGAAAGGAAAACCCAATTCAAGCATCCAACCAAAATTCCACTCTCAAGTCTCAACCAAAATCACCCAATATAAACAAAAACACAAATAATTAAATTGGCCGGGAGTAAAATTGAAAATCTTAGGCACTTCGTGAGCCAAAAACCAGTGGCACAAAAACGAAAATTGCCCAAATCCCATATGAGATTTTGAGTCCAAATGCTTGAAATTCAACTTTAATCTACCCCAGCTTCTAATAATTGAATCAAAGTTTAATCTTTTTCTGCACCAAAGAAGAAAAGGAAGACAAGCAGAAGAAGGGATGTTGAGGTGGAGAAGAGTCCGTGAAAGCATGCGGCGGCTTCACGCATCCGGCCATCCCATCCTCGCCCGCTGCGACTTCACTCCCTCGCCCAACAAAGCCTACACTCTCCACCTTCTTCCTCTCTGGTTCGGCCGCCTATGGGGCCGCCACGACTGCGCCTTCGACGCCTCCTACCAAGTTCGCTACGCCACTGGGGACTGCGACGACAACATCTTTTGCATCGGCCTCAAAGGTGGGTTGCTCTAAATTTTGGGCTTTTTGATGTGTTTGGCTAATTTTTCTCAAATTTGTTGATTTGGGATTTGATTTCAGTAGTTTGATTTGGGAAATGAGTGTGAGTTTGAGAGAAGTAGGTTTGGAGCGGAAGAGAGAGATGAAACTGTTGAGATGGTGAAGGGAGCTTTTTGGGGTTTGATTTTGTGGCTGGAGTCGTCGATGAAGACGATGAAGAAGAGATCATCGGTCGGTTGGGTGTGTTGGGTAAAATTGGGTAATTAAAATTTGTTTTAATTTTTTTTAAAAGATTTTTAATACAAAATTTAATAAAATATAGCAAATGTCTTAATTGTCTCTACAAATTTTGTAATATTATTGTTACATCAGCACTTTTAACGGCGTTAGTAACGATGACTAACTTTTGGTGCAACGGACTTGACAGAAGGGGGGTTCAGGGATTACATTGTTACAATTTCGCCTTGGGGGAGCAAATTGAGACTCGATGTCCAGTTCGGGGAGCATTTTGAGTAATAAGCCAAAAAAAAGGTCAACTTTCTAACCAGAAAACAAAATGTCAACTTTGGCCTTATTTCCAATACAATAATTGGATAGATAATAAGGGTAAAGTGGTATTTAAATATACCTTATCCTTTTTTCAAATTTTGGCGTGTGACAGTTGTAATATATGGGTCGCGAGTCATGGGCCATTTAGGGACGGGACATTTCAGATTTGGGCTTAGGCGGCGCTATAGCCCAATGAGTCGTAAACAATTCCAATAGTGGATCAACAAACGGTGGCATCTTAAGGAGAAAAATAAAAAATGATAAATTACATTTTACTATCATGTAGTTTGCATCAAATAACATCGTTATACCTATATTTTCAAATCATGTATTTACTACCATATACTTTTTAAAACGTTACAACTTTGCCCATCCGTTAAATATTCGGTTAAAATTTCTGTTAAGTGATGATTTGAACAAAGTATGACTCACATTTAATTTTAAAAAATGTCAAATAAGCGTCATGTGGCATAAAATAATAATAAACATTAAAATATGTTAAATAATAATAATAAAAGCTAAATAAAATGAAATAAAAGATTAAAACAAAAATGAGTGCCATAGTCAAAATCAGTCATCAATGGCACCACCGGTTGTTCTCTTGCTCCTCTTAGCTTCATTCTTCTTTTCAACGCCGATCCATTTCCAAGTTCAAGCCACAGACCAAGCCTTCACATCCATAGTCATATCCCAAAATGGTCTTGATTTTCTCAAGGATGTGCTCATAACCAAGGCTGTTTCTTCTATAATTTCACTCCAATTACCCAAGATTTCGAAATCCAAGAGAATCCCATTTATGGGAAATGTTAACATGGTGCTCTCCAACATCACCATCTATGGAATCGATGTTGGTTCCTCGAATTTCCAGCTGGGAGATGATGGAATGGTCAATATTGCTTCAGGGACCACTTGCAATCTGAGCATGAATTGGTATTATTCCTATAGTACTTGCAATCTGAGAAATCAAACTTTTAAGTGATTTCACCAACTAAACCAATACATCGCAAACCCCATTTTGATTTTTTATCGTTCGGATGATGAAATTGAGAAATGAAAGAGTAAATTGGGTACCTGAACCAGTGATGGTTGGGTGAGGCCGGCATTGTGGGAAGGCTGCGGTGACCGTTGGGTTTTATTTTTGTTTTAATCTTTTATTTCATTTTATTTAGTTATTATTATTATTAAACCTCTTTTAATGTTTATTATTACTTTATGCCACATGACGCTTATTTAACACTTCTTTAAATTAATTGTGAGTCATATTTTATCTAAATCATCACTTACTATAAATTTTAACAGAAAATCTAGCGGAAGTACAAGGTTGTAACGTTTTAAAAAGTATAGGGTAGTAAAATGTTAGATTTGAAAGTACGAGTATAACTGTGTTATTTGGTACAAACCACAGAGTAGTAAACTATAATCAGAAATTGGTTGATATGCCTTCTTTAGGAAAACTTATTTCAAAGATATCTCTTTCCTTAAAAGTCTATCGAAGTCAAACTCTACTTCTACATATTTATAAAAATGACCAAACTTTATATATAAAAGGCAAAAAACCTATCCCCATCATAGTCCCAACGTTTCATAATGACCATTTGAGTGAAAAAGAGTTGGGCTCCTTGTTGAAGCTAGGAAAAGAGGGCGAAAACAGTTGGGTTCTCTGCGATGAGGAAGAAAAGGTCACGAAGCACGCACAGGGTAGGAGGATGCATCAGACTTAATCGCAAATAAGAAAATGCAACTGGAAAGAGTGACTCCACCGTGTGTTCTAGCGTCGGAAAATTACGGGTAAGGTTGAAATCAATAATCTGTATTATATTTGAAAAAATCCAGATTTGGCAGCTTTAATTAGTTAAAATTGAACAAAAATCGAAGAACCCAGGTTATATACCTTCAAATTGAGTTGTTTTAAGAAAGTAATGTGAATTGGTGGTTTGGAGTTGGAATTTTGTTTGGGCTTGTTGAGACACTGCAACAGGCTCATGATGTTCCATTCGGTTTGTAATACCTTGGTCTTATTTCGCGGTTCAATATCTTCTTGTTCTTTTTCAATTATATGTTGCATGTGTATTATTTTTCAGAATTTTGATGAGATGGTTTATCTGTTAGTTGCCCAGAATACGATTTATTCTTATTATTATTAGTTAAGTTGATATCGAATAAGATAAGACTTGAACTCAAGTCTTAGTTGACCCAATCACGTTTGATAGCTGAAAATTTTATGCTAATATCGATCAATATCGCTTGCGTTCCGGTCTTTCATAGCCGAGCCAAGGTACATTCCTTCGTTGTCCATGTATCCTCCTTTGGATGTGGGAGACCGAATTGTAGCAGAAAAGGTTAGATTTTATTTTTATTTTTGTAGTATATGAATTCTATTTGCCAAGCTTTGAGTTTTGTTGTGTTGGTTGTAAAAATGGGAACTTTCAATGGCAATATTGTAGCTTAGCTACATTTACAGATAAGGTTATTATTGGACCTTAATTAGTGATAACAATCCAGGTTTTGGAGTTTCGAATTTAGATGGATTTGATGAAGTTTGATGTCTAGTTTTTCCATTGGTGGTCCTTTGTTACCTTAATGGGGTGATCGGGTAGATGATATATGAAGGTTTAAGCTTAACTTTCAGGGCATGAGGTGTGGCAAGAAAAAACATTCAGGGCACATATAAGAATGAGGGGTAAACTATTGAGGTGATAGTGGAAAGGAATTTCCTGAGTGAAGTCTTGTCACAGAGATTTCTCAGAAGCTCATTTAAACCAGAGTAATCAAATTTATCTAAAACTTTGACAATGAAATGCTAGTTTGTTATGTAAATGTTTGTTTGATGAGAAGATTGCAAACCTAATGTGTTTTCCTCTTAACATGTTCAGGTCTCATATTATTTCAGAAAGTCGTGTGCCAACGATGTAGTCATCTTTAAAAGTCCACAAGTCCTTCAACAAGTAGGATATGATGACTATGATGTCTTCATTAAACGAATTGTTGCCAAAGAAGGTGATATTGCAGAGGTAGGATTTCTGAACTAAAGCACTTTTCAATCCCATGTCATAATAGGCTAGTATTGCTTTTTTATTTTCATAAATCTTGCTATAGTTAATTGCATCCTTTTGTGATCTAAGACTCTTCATCATACCAATACAATTTATTTTCTGTACTGTAAGAAACGAGAAATCTCTAAAAAAATTTGGTTCATGTCTGCTGACTTTGCCCTGCCTTCAGAATATGTAATTGTCTTTTCTCTGTCAATATCCAAATATCGGGAAACTAACTACGAAACAATGACTTATTGCAGGTTCACAATGTGAAGCTCGTTGTTAATGGTGTGGAGAGAAATGAAAAATTCATCCTTGAACTGCCTTCTTATAATATGACTCCAATTTTAAGAATGGTGTTATGACATTTTAGCTTCTTTATGTTTCCATACCTTAGTTTCTTATTTATTAACGCAGAATGCTACCAAGGGATATGATGGAGATATGCATGGGGATATGAAGGTAATATATAGGGGATATCTTCGCGAAATGGAGATATAGAGGGGATATGTCTGAGATTTACAAGGATGAGACCTGCCTGACAAAAAAGTTTGTTGTGTTTGCAACTGAATCTATAATGAAGGTGATGTTTTAGTGCATATTAACTTGGTATGTGTTTAACTCATTTTCTGTTGTTATTTGAGTGCATATTAGTAGGATAGGAATATGATAGGTTATGTTTAACTCCTTTTATGTTTCCAATGCATCATTATTCATGCTTTGCAAGTAAATGTTCATCCTTGACTTTCACTTTGCAGTTAGTTGATTGAAATTTTATTTTGCAGAATCATTTTTCTGAAGCACATTTCTTATGCAAGGATAAGACCTGCCTGACAAAAAAGTTTGTTGTGTTTGCAATTGAATCTGTAATGAAGGTGATGTTTGCAATTTGTAGAAATATTCAATTTTACGGCATATTTTTTCGATTTTTTTATCATTTATTTATTATTTTTTAATCTTTTTTTCTTATAAATTTACAATAAATTGAAAAAGTAGCCAAAAAATATTCTGAAAATTGCTGGGAACTCATTATGCTGTATCCTTCGATCCAAAATCGTCATATTTCTATTTTCAGTTAAAGAAGTTGAAATGTGGTAATTATAAGGAAGATGGTGGAAAGGAAGTCCAAATGTGATAAGGAATTTTCAAGATCGGGACCGTTCACTTTGTAATTTTACGTGCCTAGACCTCTCCCATAGAAAATCGTTAAGTTTTGAGGAGTTAAAGCAGTCCGATAGTCAAAAAATATTTTGTAACCGTCGAATCGTGTAGCACCGTTACCTAGTCCCGGGATTTCAAAATTGGGTAATTTTTGGCGTAGGCGATCTATGAGTACGTACAATAAATGTGGACGGTTAGATCGGTCGTTTGACTTCGAAAATTATTTAAAATCGTAAAATCATCTTATTTATCAAATACTTTAAGTATGTTTCAATACATTTTTCGAAGTTTTGGTTGAAGCAATATTCAGATGATAGAATTTTCAAGATCGGGACCGTTCAGTTTGTGTTTTTACGTCCTTAGACCTCACCCGTCGAAAATCGTGAGATTTTGAGGAGTTAAAGTCGTCCGATCATCAAAAAATATTTTGTACTCGTCGAATCGTTACCTAGTCTATGGATTTCAAAATTGGGTAATTTTTGACATAGGCGATCTATGAGTACGTACAACAAACCTGTAACTACGTTCCTTCTTCTATAACATCAGCATCATCAAATGCAAAATCAATCGACAAAGGAGCAAATTAAAATGATATTCTACTAAGTTCAAATTTTTGGAGAATCTTACAATGAACACACATTGGACAGTGCATTGCACATTGATAAATAAAGTTCCTGATAATATCTTTACAACTAGCAAGTATACAATATCTAGTTCTCATGTCAAGCATGGTATACCTTAAAGAACAATTAGTTTGAAGTATGGTAACTTGGTATAAGCTGGTTGAAGCCCAATCACAAGCCATCTACCAAGCAAGCAAATCATTACTAGTAAATTCATATTTGAACCACATCCATAAATATCAAACTCAAGGTCATAGTCAACAAAAATGTGATAGAGTGATACAAAAATGTGATAATGTGATACAATTACAATTCACTACTAAACTGCATACAATTTACTACTAAAATGCGAAACTATTCTAGTCCTATTTGCTCAAGCCTGCTCACCACCACATCATTCTTATCACATCAACCTCCAACCTGACCAATTGAAAAACATCTGGAAAGTTTGAATTCGATGAAGTAAGAATCCATTTACAGAGAAGAGATCAGTTCTGCATACATAAACGTTTCACATATAATGAAAAATTAATTGATAGGTCGAGAAAACCTCCTCTAAGAAACATCCCTCGAGAGTTTAGCTTACCTTCAATGAAAATAGAATCCTCGTATAAACTAGAATTAAAACATACCTGCACAACCAACAAATAAATCGTGCCCACGCTCTAATAAATGAGAGATGAAATAATAAACCAAGAAACATAAAACCCTTCTTAAATAAGGCAACCCACTCTGTGAGACTCCACCAACAGACAAGTAGGTACACGTCAGAATGAACAGTACTCAAATAATGCTTCTAGATTTCTTTTCTTTAATAAAGACATTTAAAAGATAATTCAAGAACCACTCACGTTCCCCCCTCCCCCCTTCGTTAAAAGCAGTATGTCCTCCTTCAATGGTGAAGGACCCCATACATAGATGAGATTGAAAGATCTGCAAACAGAGAATAGACCACATACTGAGATTTAAGAGCTAACAAAACAACGCTCAGTAAGCAGCCCTCCCTTGATGAAATAAGAATCGCAACGACATCATCAAAACACATGCTATCACGTAAGTACTAGAAATACGAGACGAGATTAAGCAGGGTGGATAAAACAAAACCAGCAATCCAGCAGCCATGAACCACTAATCCGCCAATCATAGGATATTGAAGACCAAAACAAACAAAGACATAGCCTTACAAAACCAAATTTCATTGGAACACCAAAATTATGACATATTCTTCCCCAAAACCAACTTCAACTTCCATCCTCAAAAAGTGAATATAAACCTTGAAACAAAATTCCCGCATAATATGCCAAACAAGACACCCTTCAACCAAAATAAAATAATAATAGAAGATTCCAAATGACAAAATATTAAACGAAAATGCGAAAAGTATACGTTGGACAATCAGCCAAATTACCCACAAAATTGCCAGCCTACAAGATTCCCACAACAATGTAGCCTTCTTCCATTTGCCAAAAGCTTGATGCTTCTCACTAAGTGAGAAAACACAATCTGCAGGGATCACCCACCTTATCCCTGCTTCCCAAAATTAGAGTATGCCAGAGTAAGAAACACACAAATGCTATGGTATGGATTTGGATTTGTGCTAAGACATAAATTCAAGGGGCTGTACATTCAAACAACACACCCTAACACAACAAATTTACACTGATAGGATTGAAGCAAGCTTTCCGAACAGCCTCAATCACTGCAAATTTCAAATACCCATTACATTAACCTCAATTTGGAGGAACAAATTGACATTCATTCTTTCAAATAATGCAAAATAAAAATATTTCAAGTAATTTCAGGTTCAATATTCAATTCAATTTCATAACCATAGCATACCCAATTCACTCTAACCAAACCTAACAAGTGAAAATTGGGAATTAACTCACCGTTATTGGCGGTTATGCCGACTCAAGGTTGACATCGCTAGCTTGTATTCCACCTTCGATCGCTGGTGAAGTTCACTGGTTCCGTCCGCAGTCCAAGATCGCGCCGCCTTCTAGGTTTCGGTTTTGGGAGATCGCGGCCCCTCTACCTCGCTTGCCGACGGAGTCGAAGATCGCCCTCTACCTCGCTTGCCGTCCAGGCCTCCAAGATCGCGAAGGCTGGTTGTGAAGGATGGTTGTGTGGTTTTGGTCAATATCGTGAAGGCTGGTTCTCTCCCTAATTCAATTTCAAAGAGAGCATAAATGAAACGATGGAACTATGGGGCCGGATTTTTTTGTCCTGTATATAAAGTTGGGTCCTTTTATAAATATGTAAAAATAGAGATTAATTTAAATAAATATTTTAAGAAATAGATATCTTTAAAATAATTTTTACTTGGCATATCAGATAAATCCCTAAGTGTAATTTGCCCAAGAAAAAATAAAACCAAACGTCAGCGTTTTGAAATGGTTAATCTGATTTATATGGTTTCAGTTTCAGGACAGATCGAGCTTTCGTCAACAGGAAGAAGAAGAACCCTCTATCTAGGGTTTACCAGATAAGCTCTACCAGGTGCACACTGTCCCTCACTTTCACCAAGTAGATTAATTAATTCTGTATGCATTCATTTTTGGTATCGTTGGTTGGATGAAGTTAAGTTTTTATTCTGTAAATTTGGCGTCGTCTCAAATCTTAACAACAAAAACCAATCGATTCGGTTTCGTTTGGTACCGACTTGAAATCTGTATTAAGTTTTAGCTCATTGAACGTAATAGTTTTGATGCCTTCTGTGCTACCATTCCCTTTCTGTACTGTGCTCATCCAAGATTTTTGTATATATTTTTTTCAGTATGGATTAAGTATTGTTTTATTTTTGTTAGTGTATATGGTGTATGTGTGAGTGCTCTTACAGTTTATGCCTACGAGTATGGATGAATTTTTGTATATTTTGGTTATAATGAAGTTAGAGATGGTTAAGTAGTTGATTAATTTGATAGAATTATGCTTCCCCTGGCTTATGAGGTGAGGCTTTGCAGAAAAAATGCAGGGAGATTAAAAGAAGAATAATGGGGGAGGGGTGTGGTAGGGGATACTGTTGGTTAGGTGAACCCGGTTACAATTTAGGTGGGTAGATTAGGATCGGAGTTTTTCCATTACATTGGAAGAGCGTAGATCATATGATATCAGATTTTCTTCTGAGCATACAGTGTATGCTCATGTGGAGCCCATAACCTGTTTTCTTGTAATGCAGGCTGTGTGTTTCGAACAACGGCTAGGATTTGCTTTTGAAAAGAATACACCTGTCTGAAAAAATGGCAATAATCTATTGTCTTGTTGGTCCATAGGATGTGCTTATGCTAAGTTTTGGAGGTGATAAACAAGACCTAGATAGCCCCTTCAACTTTGCGGGTTTTTCTCTTCTAGACTTTTTTTTTAATCTTTTTAATCTCTTTGACTCTTTTTCTCTTTCTATAGCCCTTTTGTGTGGGGGAACTTCTTAAGTTGAACTGAAGGCAGAGAGTTGATTATTCCAACGGTCCCATTGACACCCATTTTCTCCATTGCAAAGATCACTTTTGCCACAAGAATTTCTTAGATATGTGCTTTCACCTGCCTAGATCAGGACTGCAACCCTAGCCCGAAGTTGGACAAAAAGACAATCTATGTTTTTTTTTTTTTTCTCTGCGCTGATAAGTTAGTTCTTCAAAACTCAGTTTACCGATTTTGTCATGATTCATTGTAGTTGAATCTTAAAAATAGAAGGAGGCTTCAGTTTCCCAAAAATATTGTCAGATTTTGTAGGCTGCATTTGTTTCTTTCTGTTTTCTCCCAAAACCAGGTCACAGTTGGTCATATTCGTATTCTTTTCAAAACATTATCCGAGCTCTTGTTTGAAAATGCACTCTCCGGATATAAGAAAACGGCTTGTGGACTCCATATTCGTGTAACTCTTATGTTATGGAGAGAGTTTCTTTACCTTATCCATCAATAGACAAACAGGCAAAGTAAAAGAAGCGAGTAGGCAGGGGTAGTTGCTGGCTGTACTCTTTCATATGCTCGTATGTTTGGGTGCCTGCTCATTTCTGTCTTTTTTCCTAATGTTTTATAAGCCCATACTTGTTTTTGTCACAATTTTTTAAGTTCAGATCATTTGACGCTTGTAGGTTGTGAACTTGTGATAGGTCATTTTAGCTTTGACATATTTACTTATTCATTGAACTTCTATTGCAGGATTTGAACTCGTTGAAAACAAATTGTTTTCTATTCAAATACCAAACAGAATCAATGATGCAATTTGCTCCAAGTGAGGGTGAAAATGCTTTGTCGGTAGTTGGTCCAAGGCCAATGGAAGTGTCTACGTATAGTGCTCGCCCAGCACCTGGGCCAAATGGAAAGCAAAGGACGTCCAGTTTGGAATCGCCAATCATGCTGCTGACAGGCCATCAGAGTGCTATTTACACAATGAAATTCAACCCTGCTGGAACAGTTGTTGCATCTGGGTCTCATGACAAAGAAATTTTCTTATGGAATATTCACGGGGAATGCAAGAACTTTATGGTTCTGAAGGGGCACAAGAATGCTGTACTGGATCTTCACTGGACAACGGATGGGTCTCAGATAGTATCAGCCAGTCCAGACAAAACTGTTGGGGCATGGGATGTTGAAACGGGAAAAAGAGTCAAGAAGATGGCAGAACACTCGTCATTTGTGAATTCGTGCCATCCTGCTCGAAGAGGACCTCCTCTTATTGTCAGTGGATCAGATGACGGAACTGCAAAACTATGGGATATGCGTCTGAGGGGTGCCATTCAAACATTTCCCGATAAATATCAAATCACAGCTGTCAGCTTCTCCGATGCATCAGATAAAATCTTCACAGGAGGTATTGACAATGACATCAAAGTATGGGATTTGCGCAAGGCTGAAGTAATGATGACACTTCAAGGTCATCAAGACATGATAACAGGTATGTCATTGAGTCCCGACGGTTCTTATCTTCTAACCAATGGAATGGATTCCAAGCTCTGCATTTGGGATATGCGCCCATACGCACCACAGAATCGCTGCGTGAAGGTAATGGAAGGGCACCAGCACAATTTCGAGAAGAACTTGTTGAAATGTAGCTGGTCTCCTGATGGCAGCAAGGTTACGGCTGGTAGTTCTGATCGGATGGTGTATGTATGGGATACTACTTCTCGACGCATCTTGTACATGCTGCCCGGCCACACTGGATCCGTCAATGATTCGGTGTTCCATCCCAACGAACCCATTCTGGGATCTTGCAGTAGTGATAAGCAGATCTATCTGGGGGAGATTTGAGTTGTACTGATATATGTTGTAATGCAGCAGCAGCAGCTTTCTATTTGTTGTGTTAGTGACTCGACAATAGTTGAATTTTGGAAGGAGAAATATCTGATGTAGTTTCCAAACCGAATTACGACGTGTTAATGGTTTATGCATTTAGATTTGTTCTTTAATTGAACTTGAACTATGATGATGAATTGACTATGTAGTTATTTTTGGATGATGGATAATTAATTTTAGGCAATCTAACACAAGTAAAAATGTAAGTAGAAAGAAAGAGAAAAAAAGAAAAGAAATACAATTAGAAAGGTGTTACGAATTTTTTCGTCAACCTTCATCCTAGTACAGCTAAATTTCTATGAATGAATAATTTTGGGGCTAAAGAATTTTATTAACTTAGCGAGATATTAATTACTGGAAATGATCAAGATGATAATTCTATTATCAAGTCCGTTTTACAAAAAGAAGCTTTCAAATCGATGTCTAATGTAGAGATGATGTCTAATGTACCATCAATTTCAAGAAGAAACAAACAATTATTCAGTTTAATTTTTAAAAGGTTTGATAATTGAATCATAAACAATATATATTAAACATTTATTAATTTATATATTACATAGGACATAAGTAAATTTTTTATAATGTATTATCTTATAAATTTAGTGAGTTATTAATTTAGTACGTTATCTCCAAATTGGAACCAAAAAAAGATATTATTAAATCAAAATTATTAATTTATCAACTATTAAATTATCGAAGTTTTACAATAAGTCTAAAGAGGTTAATTTCACGGTGAAAAATGTACTCTCCTTTTTGGTGATTAAAAAAAGACGTACTCAATTTGGAAAAGGCACCCCAAGTCTTTTGAGATAGGAAAACAGACGATCTCTTTACTGTGGGCCGACGGCCCATTAGAGGATAAACTCATCGCAGGGCCCAACACTAAAACGATTAGATACATGCCTTCTTCTTTCTCAGTTTCCGCTCTCCTCCTGGTTTTTTTTCTGCCTTGGTTTTCAAAATTGAGCACAAACTGGAACTTTGGAGGTTGTGGTCTGAAAAGGGCCAATTCAACACCTCTTTTTGAAGGTAAGCTTCATTTCGATTAGTGGGTTTCCACTCTTTTATCAGAAATCAACTGGGTATCTGAATTTCAACAGTAGATATTGCCAAATTTGATGTTGAATTTGTAAAATGGCAAAAGTAGCAACTACCCTTTTTCTTGAAGATTGGCTGAGGAGTGTCAGTGGCTGTAGCAATGGCTTCAGCTCCAGAAACTCTTCTGCCTCATCTGCAAGAGCCATAATTCAAGCATGGGCTGAGCTTAGAGATTGCCTCCAACACCAATCGTTGCAATCCCATCACCTCCAGTCTCTAAAAACCCTTGTCAACTCTCAGGCTTCTCTTCATGTTGCTGAGCCTCAAGCAAAGCTTCTACTTTCCATTCTGTCCTCTCCTAACCTTTCTCTTCCTCATGAATCCCACACTCTCTTCCTTAGGCTTCTTTATATCTGGGTCAGGAAATCAGCCAGACCCTCTTTGGTTCTTATTGATTCAGCTGTGGAGGTTCTCTCTAAACTGTTCTCCAAAACCCAATATGACACAGTGAAGAGTCCCGACCTCTTTTCTGAAGGTCTTCTCCTTTTGGGTTCCATTTCTTATGTGCCTTCAGCTTCTGAAAGCTCGAAATTAGTCTGCTTGGAGTTGATCTGTAGGCTTTTGGCAGAGGAGTACCAAGTACTTGGGTCATTTGTTGGACTAGTTGCTGATGTTTTTGCTGGAATTGGGTATGCTCTATCTTCTTCTGTGAGTGTTCATTTTGTTACAATTTTGGATTTCATGTTGAGTGTTTGGGATAGGGAAAGTGGGCCTCAGGGTTCCGTTTCTCATGGGCTCATGATTCTGCATTTGATGGAATGGGTTATGTCTGGTTTGAGTAGTTTTCATTCTTTTGAGAAAGTTAATATTTTTTCTCGGGAGGTTTTAGAGACCACAAAAGAGAATTATGTTCCATTTGCGGTTGTCATGGCTGCAGCTGGAGTAATCAGGGCATTAAATAGATCAATAGTGAGTGGTATTGGTTTGGACTTTATTTCCAGACTGAGAAGGTCTGCAGAAGATCGGATAGAATCTGTAGCAAGAGAGATGATTTCCAGAACAAAAGGATTTACCAGTTTAAAAAATGATCTTGCAGATAGTCTTCTGCTACAGTGTATTTCAGTAGCATTGGCTCGAAGTGGTGCAGTCTCTGCTCATTCCCCTTTATTTATATGTGTTGCTTCTGCATTGTTAACTGAAATCTTTCCCTTGAGACGTTTCTACATGAAAGTACTTAAATCAATGAATGGCAGTTCAGCTGCACTGAGGATTAATGAGGTTCGAGAACACCAGGGGAGTCTTACTTTTAAGGAAGCAGGAGCCATTACTGGTGTTTTCTGCAATCAGTATGTGTCGGTAGATGAACAGAGCCAATCTTTGGTGGAGAATCTTGTATGGGATTACTGTCAACATATATACACGGAGCACAGACAGGTGGCTTTGATTCTTCGTGGTAAAGAGGACGAAGTACTTGGAAATCTGGAGAAAATTGCTGAATCTTCTTTTCTTATGGTTGTACTTTTTGCGTTGGCAGTCACAAAGCACAAGTTGAATTCAAAATTTAACCAAGAAACACAAATGGGTACATCAGTACGAATACTTATTTCATTTTCTTGTCTTGAGTATTTCCGGCGCATTCGTTTGCAAGAATACATGGATACAATTCGGGGTATTGTTGTGAGTGTCCAGGAAAGTGATTCTGCTTGTGTGTCTTTCGTAGGATCCATGCCCACTTATGCTGACTTGACGAATGGCCCAGGTAATATATAGCTGTCAGTTTAGCTATCGATTTCATTTTAAAATTTATGTTTCTGCGATGAGGTCCTTAAATTATGGTGTTTTTTTTATTTGATAAGAGTTGTAATGTGGTCTTTTAGACGTTTCTTTCCTGGGGAAAATGGAATATGTGTGGTCCAAGGATGAGGTTCAAACTGCTCGCATTCTGTTTTACCTGCGAGTGATTCCAACTTGTATTGCACGTTTGCCAAGCCCTGACTTTGGGAAGGTGGTTGCTCCTACTAAGTTCTTGTATCCTAGACCGAACAGCTTGTCTTTTGTGAACTTTGAATATGTAGAACAATGTGAACTATTGGACTCCTTATTACAAATTTAATCAGATATATGGGACATCCTAACGGAAAAGTAGCTCGAGCCTCACATTCTCTGTTTTCCGCTTTCATATCTTCGGGGAAGGATTCTGATCAGGATGAGAGAGAGTCACTGAAGGAGCAGCTTTCTTTCTACTACATACAGAGATCACTGATCGTATGTAAAGCAGATATATGGTTAAATTTGAGGTTTATCAATTAAAGGTATTTAATACTAAAAAGTTTCTTTGATGTGAGTGCAGGAATATCCTGATATTACTCCTTTTGAGGGAATGGCTTCTGGAGTTGCAGCCTTGGTTCGACATCTTCCTGCTGGAAGCCCAGCCATATTTTATTGTATCCATTCTCTTGTCGAGAAAGCTAATAGGTTCTGCATTGAAGAGTTTGCTCACCAGACTGATATGTGGAAGAACTGGCAAGGAGAGTCGGAGCCTTGCAAGAAAATCCTTGATTTACTTTTACGGCTGATATCCCTAGTCGATATGCAGGTAAGCTGAAGTTTGTTAATTCACTTCCATATGTTTGGTTTCCTGTAGAAAAATTTACTGCTGTTTTTCCAATTCATTTTTGTTCGGCATGTGAAAATATGGTCTCAGTAGCACTTGATATAGAAGTAAGTTTATGACATCCTTACTACTCAAGAAATGGTCATTTACAGTTCAGCACGCGCATTACGTGTAGATATTGGCAGTGTTGATGGAATAAAGTTGTCTAAAGAATCAAAAGGTGTTATACCTTATTCTTTCTCAACATTGGTGTCAAGATTTTACTGTAACATTAGCATTTGCTTTTTGTTCAGGTACTACCAGACTTGATGAAGTTGTTGGCACAGCTAATCGCGCAACTACCAAAAGATGGCCAGAATATGATTCTAGATGAGTTATATTCACAGGTTGCAGAATCTGATGATGTTACACGCAAACCCACTTTAGTTTCTTGGCTGCAATCACTGTCTTACCTTTGTTTTCAAGACACAAGTGGGATTGCAGCCTCCAGAAAGGAGGGACCTCAAGAAAATATCGCTCCTGTGCAGACTCCAGACCCATTAAATCATACTAGCATAAATGCTCGACTATGAAATTGAGGTGCAGTTATCAACTTATCAAGATTACTCGTCCTCCTTTTGAACAATTATTTTTCTTTTTAGCTTTTTGTAGCTTGACCCATATTAGGAATTTGCTATCTCCATGTTTACTTCTCATTGTGAAAGAACAAAAAATATAAATAATTACTCAACGCGCAGGTCGATTTACCTCTTGGAGTGTTATATCACCTTCATGTGACTGCTATGAAACTCGATACAACTTTCATCTGTACTTCGTATATTCTCTCATAATGTTGGAATTTGATTTAATGCCTTTGTAACAGATTCTACAATTGTGTCTTTGTGTGTGTATATATGGCTGTTCATGCTTTGTAATACAGTTTGAGTTTTAGGTGCTCTTCTCTGGAAGGGAAGAGCCAGAGGCTCCTACGAACCCTGCAATGGATGCTGTAATAAGAATATTCAAACATGTCCCTGAATTATCAGAGAGTCAGGTGGCTGGTGCTACTGGAGATCGATGGCTGTTCCATCTGGTTATTTTATTTATTTATGTTTTGCTGGTAGAGAATTCCCCAAAATGAATACACTCGAATTTGTGTAGATATTTTTTAAGTTCTTTATATTCTAATTGAATACACTCGGATTTATTAATTGTCTTTAAGTCCTCCACAATTCTAATTAGAATACACTCCCCTAAGTGTTAAGGGAATTTTCTGGATATTTGATCATGTGTTGGAAAGTCTGAAATCGTTCTCAAGTGTTAAGGGAATTTTCTGGATTTTCTAGAAAAAGTATGAGTTTGTTTCAGTATTTCGTCACTAAAGGTAAAAATACATTTAGAAGTGAAAAATCAGATGAACGATTTGTTCATCTGAATTCGTCGTTGCCAAAGGCATTTCAACCTGTAGCGACGAAATGTTAAAGAAACTCCCTACTTTTTCCAGTATAATTCCTAGAAAACTCACAAAATTATTGGAATTTGATTGGAGGGGTTTGAGATAGATGAGAGGCATTTAAGATTATTGTGGCTACAATTTAAAGTTTTTTTTCTTTGATTTCTCCACATTTTTACACTCACTCTCTCTCGCTCTCTCTCTCTCCTACTTCTTCCATTCAATAATCGTTTGTTTTTTTTTGTTTTTCAGTTTGTTGTTTTATTTTTATTTTGAATAAATTAGTTTTAAAATTATTTATTAATTTTTTTTTTTGCCATGTGACACGTTCTTATCTTTAATTTAAATATAATAGTGAGTCATATTTGTCCACGTGAGCATTTTATAGAAATCTTAACGGAATAGTTAACGGAGGGACCATGTTATTATATTTTGAAGAGTTCATGGGAGTAATTGCAACATTTGAAAGATCATGTATGAATCTGTTACAAGATGTAAACTATGAAGTAGTAAAGTGTAATTTGCTCTAAATTAAATCACCTTCTATATATATATCTTTTTTATTTTTTCTCTTTTAACAAAGAAAATGTCACATTGAGTTGGTTAAATAAACTCATCAGTGTTTAAATATAAGCATTCTAAATGATAATTAATAGTCGTGAAATTAACTTATTCCTATTAATTGACTTTGTTAATTTAGAGTTGAAATATTT
Source organism: Oemleria cerasiformis (assembly GCA_037349345.1). Classification (NCBI taxonomy): domain Eukaryota; kingdom Viridiplantae; phylum Streptophyta; class Magnoliopsida; order Rosales; family Rosaceae; genus Oemleria; species Oemleria cerasiformis. The sequence goes on from JAZGTL010000010.1 coordinate 10,093,749, forward strand.
TTTTAATTAATATGAAAAGGAATTGCGATGTATTAATTTATTGAGTTTAATATTAAATTTTGACAAATGCAGTGTTTTACAACAAATCTACCGAGTAGAATATTGTGCTATAAAAAATGAGACACCTCAGGTTGAAAGTTGAAACAAACATTGTCACATCTCCGCCATTCATTATTGTAAGTTAAAATGAGCGGCCGAGATGCTAAAACCCGTATACCCGCCTACAACCGGAACTGAGACCCGAACCAGCTTGAGTTGAGGTTTGAGAACGGCAAAGCCTATTGTAGCCCTCCCACGCCTTGTGACATCGTCCCTCCCTCTCTCCCTCTCGCCGGCATCGAATTCATCTGCAACCGCGAAGGGCGTTGGTTTCTCCGGTTCATCTGATCGCTTTCTCTTCTCAGCTGTCAGGTTTTTCATCTTACTCCGATTTTTCAATTTCTTTGAAGTTAATTTCTTTAGCTCATCAGTGTAATTGCTTCTATGTGAGTCCTTGAGAAGTTTAGTGGAAGAAAAAAAAAGGCAAGGGGCAACTATGTTGTCTTCTTCGTGAGACTGCCTCAAAGTTGGAGCGCAGAGGCAGTGGGCGAGCAGAACTCTCAAACCCAGGCGCAAAAGCAAGGGGGAATTAGAGGGGACACAAAGGTAAGGGCAATTACTTATTAGAGAAGCACTTAGAGGGCAAGATGTTAGAGGTTTTAGGGGTCAAGATGGAAGCTTTAATGGAGGTTTTCAGGGGTTGGGGTGGTCAATTGACCACCCTTGCCCTTTAATAGATCCGCCCCTGTGACCCGCAAGTTAACATGATATTCAAACAGATTTTATTTATTTGAAAGAAGAAGGCTTAAGATCTTTGGATGCTGTTGAATTGAATATTGAATCTAATGTTGTTTGTTTCATGTTTGTTTGCCGGTGTAAGATTTTGGGATGAGAATGAGTAAAACAGAGGTGAACTTGAAGAGGCTGCTTGCAGCTGCTCCCCAGCAACAGAACCAGGCAAAACTTGTACATGTATGATCCTTGTCCTCTCATCTCTGTTATATATGATTCTTTTTCTGTGAATAAATAAGATCCATAGAGGTAGACAAAACAAAAATAAATAAATAAATCATCTTTGTTATGGTTGTTGTTATTAGAATGATTCTTGTTGTCTCATCTCATTTTCAGACAATTTCTTTGTGCCAAAAATTGTCTGGTTTCAATTCTTTATATTTGAAGTTCGAGGTTTTATTTTTATTTTTGGGACACCTACCATAGATGGATGACATAAGTACTGCAACTTTGCAGTATGTTGGTACTTTACGAGAACTGGTAGAACAACTAGCGGAAGAGAGAACTCCAGAAGGTTTACCAAGGTGGGAATGTGTTGATTTCTCCCTTGGTTTACTTTAATTGTTATTTATTCAATAATTTAATGCATGTCTTTTAAATAATAGTAGTAATAATAATAATTTGATGCATGGGCACCAATATGCTTCCTTTCTTCCGCTTTACAAATCAATCTAAAACCTTTGGCAGACATGAGGGAAATATTGATTAACATTCGAAATACCTGTGTTTAGAGTGAAATAGGTTGTTCATTTCGAGACATTATTTCATATCATTAGTATATATTCGATAATTAGGGGCTTTGAGTGGAAAGATTCTTCCAAATATATATAGTTTATTGTCACAAGTCATTCTCCCTCTCTTTAGCCACGTGTGGTATTGGTTATGAACTGCTTGTTCTTCAATTTGAAATGTAGACCAAAGAACTTTCCTTATTTATTTTTTTTGAAATAATTTGAAATCTATGAGATGATTATGCTATCGTTGTAATGCATGATAAAGTATAGTCATTTCAGATTATCTGGAGGATCTATACTTCCTTCTAAAGTTTTCAGGTGTAGAAGGTCAATATACTTAGCAACTTATATCTTGGATGCACGATTTATTATTGGGAAGTGGCAGATTTTTATGGTTCTTTTCAGAATTTAGGGAAACAGTTTTCATAGTGGTTAATTTATAATTCATGTATTAAGTTTGTTTATTTATTTGTCTCCCCGTATTCTGGGATGATCATGGTTGTCAGCAACCCATTTTCTTTTGTTTTGTCAATATTCTATTCGTCATCTGTTGTAACTATGTTGGGGTAAGAATGTTTAGGCCTTGGTAGGGAATTTGAGTGTTGAATATGGTACTTTTATAGAGTATCATGGAAGGCAATTTGTCTGTATGAGATGAAGTGCTTCATTATCAACTGGTATGCATGTATGGTAAGATTTTGACATGTATGGTAAGATTTTGACATGGATGGTAGATTTTGACACAGAAAGTGCTATCTGTGGAGCATTTAGTTAAAATTTCTTTATTTATTTGGTGTCTATGCCTCAGCATATTTAACTTTTTTATTGATATGTATATTCATGATACTGTGTGATGCAGAATGATAAATCAGGAATATTTGATTTAGTTTCATAGATTATTTGTTAGTTTCATCTTCGAGTTCATGAAGTTCGTTAATGTATGAACCTATATACAGGCTTTCAAAGGCTGTTTTGAGTGACTATTCGGAGAAGATCGAAGCCATTGCGTCGAAGTTAGCTGCTCCATTGGTGTGTACGTATGATCTATAAAGCACGCATGGTCCTTTTTTGTTGGATTCTTTCATTTTATTTTCTTCAAACCAGTTGAGTTCGCAAATGTACTTAGATGTATGATTTTCTGTGAATTTTAGATGTATGATCTGAAATTAATTCACCAAAATAGAATTTGAAGGTCTGGAAATTAGAATAAAAAGTTATGAGAGGGATATTGTTAGGCTGATACATAGGGTGGGAGACCGGTCGACACAGCAGTTAAATGTTACAGAATTTTGCTCTGATGGATAGTTGGAAATTGTTTTTCCTTTTTTCAGCTTTAATGCTTGGAACAATTTCAAGTAATAGTTTTTTTCTTTTGTTGGAGAGCCCACCCTATTTATGCTTGCTGAAAATTTCTCCTTTAAATGCACCAAGTACATGCAATTTGTTGTTCCAGTTTCTGTCACATCATCTTGAGACAATCTGTAGTATATGGAACACTTGTTGGATATCCATGCTTATGCATGCTAAATCTTTACATGCTTATAAGAGAATTTCTTTCTGACATGCAGATATGCAGATATTCCCTTATAAGCATGAAGAAAGTGAACATAGATTATAAAGATCTTAAATAAACAATGGTGTTTGGCAATCCAACAGATCCAAATGTCCATACTTCTGCATGCTCACTCTTTTCATGTCTATAAGAGAATTTCTCATTTGACATGCTATATCATAGATTGTGAATCTGGCACCATATATGAAAGCATAAGTCCTCATTATGGAGTCCATTGCACCTAACTGTGTTTTCTTTGGCAAATTCCCAGCCTGATATTCAAGAACCCCAGGAGTCCCTTGCAAGAATTTCGGTCAAAGCAAACCATTCTGATACAGGAGACAATCAGAGTCCCCATTCTCCAGGTCTTAGGAGGAGATTTGTGTAAGTAAATGATAGTTAGGATCATTATGGTTTCTTTAGCTCCTTAATAATCTTTTGTATGCTATCACTTGTTCATTTTAACTGGTTTTGTTTGTAATAATAGGCCTACATCAAATACCGAAGATGGAACTCGAGAGTCTCCTGGCGTTGATTCTTCATCACATGTCAAACTGGATGCTGCAGGCCAAGCACACATCGAAAAGCATAGGTATTTTGTAATTTCATATTATCTTACTTTCTCGATTTCACCTATTAAACTCGATTAACTAGGGTGGGTGAAATTGAAACCCATAAAATATATTTATATTTGTAGTTTCTTTCTTTACTTGTTTGCTGGTAAGAAAAACAAAAAAACTACCCAAAACTAAACCTTGGCCCACAAACCCCTGTGTCTATTAAGAGTGCTTATCAAGGCACTAGGACATTTCAAAATGTGGCAGCCAAGTCCATGTCCAACCTTTTTTTTTCCAAGCCTGTCAACAGCTAAATTAAGATCTCTACAATACTGCTAACCGAGGGTGGTTTGAATCAGCATGACCTTGAACGAGATAATCCAACGTAGCAAGTCCATCTTTGCTACTAGAGAGGAAATGTGTCTATCACAAGGAAATTGAAGTCCATTAAATAGAGACACATTTCAGCAGTTAAAACTTCAGATGTTAATTATAATTTCTTTCCACGTTTTGTTTAGGATTCTCATAAATTTTTATCTTCTTACAGAAAGCTTCAAGAGGATTTGACCGATGAAATGGTTGGTTTGGCAAGGAAACTCAAAGAGAGTAGTCTCATGATGAGTCACTCCCTACAAAACACTGAAAAAGTAAGATACCCTAATTTGTCTAATGCAAGATCTTTTAACTAATTGCTATTTGGATGGTTTAATTTATGTTTATGGATGATAGTGACCAGTGTGAAGTCATTATGAAGGGAAGTTAAGGTGAAAGAATATTTTAGATTTAGAGGTACAAAATTCAGTAGAAATGCTTGAAAAGGAAAATGTTTAAAAGAAGGAAAGCAGTGTTGGCACTGTTGAAAGTCAAGAGTCTTGAACCAATAGCTATTACTGATGTGCTGAGGAATTTAGGTGCTAGTAGGAGAATTGATGTAATTTATTGTTTGAAAGAATTTAAAATAAAGGTGTTTTGGAAAGGTCTAAACGATGATATCTAGTCCATTTAACAAGTTTCGGAAATTCAAAGAAAGAAGTTGAAGAGGAACATGATAGCTTTAGCAGTCGAGACTTGGGAAAAGGAGATATTCTTCTGAGTATCTATGATTGGATCGCTTAGAAAAGTATTCTCATATAAGCTGTTGACCTATGCTATTCATGATCGAAATATAACATAAAATATCTAAATTATACTGAAGCAGCAAAAATAGAAGCTACATAAGATATTTCATAGGACTCAAAATCGAACTGGGCTGCATTGTCCCTAGCGAAAACCATTATCATCCGATATCTCAAAATCAAGGAAGATGTTCTCAGTACTCATGCAACGTGGTATTTCAGAAATTGATTGTTGTGATTAAATGTTCTCTCTCTTCGGTTCTTCTTAGACGATAATTCAGAGCTGATGGAATGAGATATCTCATAACTTACTGATTGCTTGTGCAGATACTTGATTCCACAGAGAAGGCTGTTGAAAGTAGCTTGGCAAGCACTGGTCATGCCAATGCACGAGCCACAGATATATACTCGAAGGCGTCCAAGACTACGTGTTTCACATGGCTTGTGATGTTTGTAATGGCATGTGTATTCATCATGGTTGTTCTTTTAATTCGTGTCACTTAAGGGTATGTTGAGTTAATTCACCCCATAATTCTTATATATGATTTGCAGTGTTTAACGGTGAGATAGTTTAAAATTGTCATGAATATATTCTTAGTTTTTTTGTAAGATGAGCTTCTTAATTTGCAAATGCACCGGTCAAGAAATTGCCTTGTATTATTTTTATTTTTATATACTACGGTACTATAGAAGGAGGATTATGCACATTGCCGTGCCGATTTCGCTTTTTGTAGGAATCAAATATGAGATTAGTATGTTAAAAGAGTGAATTAAAAGAGTAGATCAGTACGAGTGCAGTGAGGAGCATTTCCATTTGTTCATGTTATGCAAATGTGCCTAAGGGGAAGAACAGTATATTTGGAAGAAGAACAAGTACTAGGACCTCATTAGTTTCCTCCATGCCTAGGGCTACTCATACTTGTTCCAGCCAAATGAAAATTATTCAACCTGAAATGGTGTTTATTGGACCATATCACTGTGGCAATAAGGAGCTAATCGAACTTGGATGCTACAAATGGTTGTTTCTTGATGGCCTCCTTTCGAGGATAAAGAAAAGATTACGTACTCTAGAGTTTTCCTTTTTTTTTCTTTTTTTTTTATTGGTAAATATCATGAGGTATCTTTATACTCGAAATGTGAGTCTAATCCCCGTTTGGGGTGCTGCTTGTATCTGGTCATAAAATGCTTCCAACGAATTTCGAACTCTTGTCAGTTAGGCACCAGGAAATTCGTCATCTGGAGGTGACAATTTACCAACTACACCACATTTTATGATTGAGTTCTCTTTAAAAAGAAGATTGTTACGTAAGAAGAGGAATTATAACATATTAAATATACTTGATTAGAAGTTTAGAACCAGCTAGTTTTAGAGGATTGCTGGATATAGAAAGTAAGAACACTTGTTTTTTGAAGGTGTGAGTTAGTGAACCCTTTGTCTTAAAATTTAACTTAGTTTCCTAATTGGTGGTAATATACCATTAGAAAGAAAAAAAAAACTGGATTTTGGATTATTCTATTTCCTACATAAGCAAACCATAAACCTTATTTAAGTATAGTTTTAACTTTCCATCACTAAGAACTATGAAGGTCATTAACAAGGTTTGTTTACATCACTTTTTGTTATATTTTCATATAACCATCCACCATGCTAGTTCAACATCATTTGGAAGATTTATATGGACAAATAAGTGATGCCTAAAGTGTTTTTAAATCATTGCATTTGGTATTCCTCTATCATTGATTCCCTTAATTTTGTAAACAATCTCTCATTGAATGATGATCAATCTTCTCGATCCCTAATATATATTTATGACCATGCTTTTGATGGATTTTGGTCGTTTTATCTTTAACTGAAATAAGCATACTAGAGAAGTTCTCTGGATTCGTATCAACTTACAATGATGAAATTCTAAAGCTTGATACCACTTGTACTTTTATTTCTCTCAACCCATCAACTAGCTAATGGCCTATTTCAAATTACAATCAAAATACAATTATTGGTATCATAGATAGTGGAATTTGGCCGGAAAATCCATACTTTGAAGACCATGGCATGAATAAAACAAATCCAGAAAAATGGAAAGTATCATGTAAAGGAGGAGAAAGCTTCAATTCATCCTTGTGTAATTGGAAAATCATTGGAGCTAAATATTTCAATGAAGGTATAAAACAAATGTACAACATTACAACTACAAAGGACATAGAAGGACATGGCACCCAAATTGCCTCAATAGCTGCAGGAAACTATGTGAAAAATGCATCTTTTTTTAGATATGCATAAGGAACATCCGAAGGTGTTGCACCACTGGCCAAATTAGCTATTTACAGGGTTAGTTGGACTGAAGGAACATGTCTTTCTGATATTATTTTTGGTATAAATGAAGCTATTGCTGATGGAAAATCTATAACAGAATGGTCTATGTTTCGAAGTGATTCAATATTACAAAATGTTGCATTGGTTTATGACAAGACTATACCAGCATGTAGTAGTGTCGGGATAACCTAATATGAGCCTTTCACTAATTTATCGGACGTCATGTCTTTAATAAAAGGCTTATTACTTAAAATGCTCTTCGAACCAGACTCCGAGTCTCAATTTGTTCCCCGAATGCCAAATCGTAACAATGTGATCCCCGAACCCCTCTTCTGTCAGCTCCGTTGCACCAAAAGTTATAGTCCGTTACTAACGGCGTTAAAAGTGGTGATGTTGTAGTAATATTACAAAATTTGTAGGGGCAATTAAGACATTTGTTATATTTTATTAAATTTTATATTAAAAATCTTTTAAAAAAAATTAGAAAGGGGCACTACTCGCCAGCACCTTCAATTTCTTCCTCTCTGCCTCCGACTTGGGGACTAAGGCAGTAAGCGGGGGCTGGGAGGCGATCTGGTGCGATGAGTCGGCTGGCTTAGCAAGCGCAGCGTGCGAATCAAAGGAGAAGGGAAACTTCTTGCCGAGCACGAAGGAAGGGAAGACCCAGTCGCGGTCGGCGAAGTCTCGGTTGTCGGCGGGAGCATTGGAGGTGAAAGATTTGCGGCGATCGGGCGACGACCAATGGCGGGAGGGAGTGAGGCTGGTGGAGATGCGTCAGACGGCGGTGGGCTCTCAAACTTTTTGGGCTTCTACGAGTCTTCAGTTCTCTTTCTCAGACAAGCAGTTGAGAGAGAGAGAGAGAGAGTTTCAGACTTGCAAGGGACGGAGTCGATTTGGTTTCTACTTTTAATTCGTCCGATTATACATATGTTGATGTTGGTGGTGGTGACATGGACGGTTTATGATGCTTTTCGTTTTCAGTTTGTAGTTTGTTCTGGGGGAAGCTGTGGGCGGTGACTATTTCTGTCTTGGGGGGGAGAGCAAACTCGCAACGGAGCTCTTTGAGGTGGAGCTCATGCTTGTCGTGGAGCTTTGCCGCGTCGAAAAAGATAAGAACCTAGTAGGGTCTTGGGTTTTGACGGAGGACAGAAATCGAGTAAGTTAGTGGTCGTCTAGGTGGATCACCCCAGATTTGGATCGTGCTTGGATGGATAGGAGTTCTGCGACTTGGTCCTACTTGGATTCGGATAAACCAGTGAATGTGGCAACAAAAATGAGGGTGTCGATGAGGAAGCCGAACAATAGTTTTGGGATTGGACCCATTTTGTTACATCCAATCCTTTGTTGTCACGTAAGCACTCTAACTGTCGTTAGTAACACTGTTAACTTTTGGTGCAACGGAACTGACAGAAGGGGGGTTTGGGGATCACATTGTTACGATTTGGCGTTCGGGTAGCAAATTGAGACTCGAATTTTGATTCGGGGAGCATTTTGAGTAATAAGCCTTAATAAAAATAGGATATGTACCTTTAAATAATCTCATTTCTCAACTCAAAGTTTCTTAATTTTGTTTTCATTTATTCACATGATTGATTATTTTAAGATATTAAAACATCATTTAGAGCGTAGGCTTCAAGTTCTAGGTCACAAATTAGTTAACCGAAACTACGAACCATTCTATAACTTACTAATCAACTATGATCGACCATTGTTTATCCTCCCTCAATTAAAATTGCTACAGAATATATTCTTACAAAATCACTTTCAAGTTCGAAGCGTTACTTTAAAAATTCTAGAAAGAGTGAAGAATCGAAGGAGAGAAAAAGAGAAATTCAGAGATATATTAAAATGCAGGGCCAATGCTAGGTAATATTATAGAGCGAAGGCAATAATATTGATAACTAATAACACCTCGCAACGATATTTTCCTATGTACCATCATGAATTTTAATGAATGCATGAACGGTCAAGTCTCAACTGCGGCCACAAAGATTGTGTATGGACCAGATAAAGATGGTCAAATGGTTATTAACTACGGTTTTTTTTTTGTTATAATCATTTATGATTATAAATGCGGTTATTTATAATAATTAGTTATTTAGCTAAATAGTTATTAACCATCACTACAACCATTAATATATGGTTAACCGTGGTTAACCGCGGTACACTGCGAAAATAATTTTAATTAAAATTTTTATTATTTCTATTTTTTTAAAATACTAAAATAACTGAAATTAATATTTAAAAAAAATAAAAAAACCAAAAATAATAAAAATAGATAAAATTGCAAGGATAATCAACCATCTTGGATATCAACAAATTTTATATCACCGCGTAGAGCTCGACGAGTAGAACAACTTTAATACTTGAGTCGATAACCAAAAATGGCCAAAGGTGCTCGAAAAATGTAAAAAACACTCTGAGGTGGTCGGAACAGTCGGGTCGACCCGCCGGCGTCGCGGGTTGCCCACGGGCATGTAGGTGATGATTTTTTTTTTTCAAATGACTTTAATTGAAAAATATTATATAAATTGTTAAATAAATATGACAAAAAAAAATAGTAAACCATATAAATTTATATGGTTATACAATAAATGGTTAAATAGTTATATAATAAATGATTAGATGGTTTGTCCATTGATTAAATAGTTAATAAACATAACCAAACCATTTAATTATGGATTTAAATGGTTATAATCATAATCAGCTCATTTAATATAAATGGTTATGGAAACCATGATTAACCGTAATTGCGGTTTTTTACCTATGACCGGATCAGTGAGTGAAACCAAAGCTTGAAAAACATCGAAGATAATTAATTGCGGTTGAATATGATATCAAAATCAAATAATTTACAGAAAAAAAACTACAAACATATTTTTGAGTGGGATCATCATGAGCTGGCTCTGATCTTCTTGGCAGGTGGGGTGGCGAGGACGATAAACACGGAGGCAAGATCATCTGGAACCTTAAAAAAGGGTTTTGAAGGGCGTGACCGTAATTTTGTTGGGGGAGGCTTCTTGGGTGCCGGTGGACACACTAATGGCAATGCTACTTGCTTCAACATCACGTGACCTGCATGTGACGACTTGGGTGTGTGACATTCTTTGTCTTCCTCGTCGTCCTCGTCCTCCTCCTTTGTGTCATTGAAAGGCGGTCGGAGTTTTGGGACGGCAAATCGTATTGGCGTAATTGGCCGGAACTGGTCATGATCTTGTTGTTGTTGTTGTAGTGTTTGAAAACCCATTTGATTTTCCTTGTTGGTTGAGCAAGGTAGGTAGGTAGGTGGTGTTAATTAATAAAAATATTGTGGGCATAAAGGTAAAAGCAGGCGTGCTGAGGAAATTGAGAGGGTGATATGATGAAGGGTGCTGAAGGAGAGGCAGATATGATATGAACAACATCAAAGTGAGAGAGAGAGAGAGATGATGTGATGGGCGCCGGGGGTGCACTGTACACGCACTACAGATCAAAATGATGAAGAGTAGGGCAATTAACCGAAAGGTGTAACAAGGGTGCCAAACAAGATAAACAAATATTTCTTAATTCAAGGACCCGATCGTCAAGATTTCAGAAGAATAATGTTCACTGTTTTATTATTAATAACATCGATATTATTATTATTATTTAACTATTTAAGTAGATGTAGAATTTTATCTCGAAAGATCTCGATGATGTTAAAAGTAGAGTCATATACATTATATATAATTTTTATATTAATTTTCTTACGTAAAATTATATTATTATTCAGCGCAAAGAACACATCCGTTGTATTGCTAATTTCGCTACAAGTCTTGTTAGTGGTAGATCTTAAGACAACGATGAGAGTATTTTGTGGGAAAACTGATGAAAATAGAACACTCTCCGCTAATTTATTCAAAAATAGAACACTAAAAAATGTATTTACAAAAATAAAACTTATATAAAGGGGATGGTAACCTCATAGTAACCAACTGGTGAAATCTTTCTCAACTTCATGATCTTCCTTTCATCTTCCTCTCATCTTCCTCTCATCTTCTCTCATATTCCTCTCATATTCTCTCATCTTCTCTCATCTTCCTCTCATCTTTCTCTCATCTTACTCTCATCTTACTCATCTTCTTTCATCTTCTCTCATCTTCTCTCATCTTCTCTTTCGAACCCTCCGTCCCTTCCACGAAATTGAACCCTCCCTCCCTCTTTCGAACCCTCCCTCCCTCCCTCTTTCGAATCCTCCCTCCCTCCCACGAGATCGAACCTCCCTCCCTCCCTCCCTCCCACGAAATCGAACCCTCCAGGCCTCCCTCCCACGAAATCAAACCCTCCCTCTATGGCGACTCGTGACTATTCAGGCAGTGGTGGTGGCTACTCGTCTCGAACAGGTGAGATAGAAACAAAGGTGGATAATAGCAACATAGATCTAGTCTTATAGTGCCCCCACTAGTTTAGATCTAGTCTCATAGTCCGGTAATGTTCTCATAGTCAGGGTAATGAGAATTGCTTTTTTGGGGCAGTGAGAATTGGATGTATTGGTCTAGAATTTTCATCAACCTATGCTCGTTTCTGTCCTTATAGTCAGGTAGTATCCTCATAGTCCGGTAGTGTCCTCATAGTCAGGTTAATGAGAATTGCTTTTAGTGGGCAGTGAGAATTGGATGTTTTGATCTGAAATTTTCATCAACCTATGCTCGTTTATGTCCTCATAGTCAGGTAGTGTCCTCATAGTCCGATAGTGTCCTCATAGTCAATGCAATGAGAATTACTTTTTGTGGGCAGTGAGAATTTGATGTTTTGGTCTGAAATTTTCATCAACCTATGCTCGTTTCTGTCCTCATAGTTAGGTAGTGTCCTCATAGTCCGGTAGTTTCCTCATAGTCAGTGCAGTGAGAATTGCTTTTTTTGGGCAGTGAGAATTGGATGTTTTGGTATGAAATTCTCATTACCCTGACCATGAGGACACTATAAGACTAGATCTAAGCCAGTGGGGGCACTATAAGACTAGATCTACAAATTCGCCATGGTTTCTATGAACTTCTGCCCAATCATTTTCCCGACCTCACACCTCCAAATTCATCTTTCTCACTCCCCAATTGGTTATTTGCTTTAATTTCTTGAATGCCCAACACTTGTGGTTTATCCACCTTAACAAAAATCAAACATAGGGAAGATGAGAGGAAGATGAGAGAAGATGAGAGAAGATGAGGGGAAGATGAGAGGAAGATGAGAGGACGATGAGAGAAGATGAGAGGAAGATGAGAGAAGATGAGCCAAGATGAGAGGAAGATGATAGAGATTTCACCAGCTCCCTTGCCCTCTCTTCTAATTTCAAACCAAGTTTGAATTTTGGTTACTACAAGGTTACCATTCCCTTTATCTAGGTTCTATTTTTGTAAACACATTTTTAAGTGTTATATTTTTAAATAAATTTGTGTAGAGTGTTCTATTTTCATCAATTTCTCTATTATGTGTGAGTGTGGCACCCATTTTTCACTCATCCTTCATGATGCATGTTACTTTGCTTTTTATTGCCTAAACCATGTTGGCCGCGTTTTTTAATCACTCCAACACCCCTTTCATGCTGTTGTTTGTTGTCCCTTATGTACCCTCATAAGTTTTTTCTTCTTCTTAATTTTATACCAATATAGAAGATGGCTTATTGATAATGTAAGAAAACTTGATTTTATTTTACATAATTAATAGTGCAGATTAGGTTTGTTTTTATCAAAAAAAAACAATTTGACCAGCAAAATTCTATCTCCGAGTAGTATTCTTTTGAATATACATACTTTTCCCTGCTCATCAGTTTGCTTAAGATCCAACACTAATAATAGGGCTGCAGATTAGACAGGCAAAAGCTGGAGGCAGTCACTTGATCGATCTACTCTATCTCTATCTCTATTGAATGAATTAAAGCAAGTACTTTATATTCTGGATTGTATAAATTATAACACGGTAAAGGCAAAAATAAAAAACTCCGCCATCACATTCACATGTGTATCCTGCTATTAATTGCTGCAGATCAGAGCAACTATATATTCATATCCAAATGTTGCTTCATCATCAAGGAAGGACACACACAATTGTCGATTGGAATCTTCAAACTGGCAAAAATAAGGTTAATTAAGTAAATATAGGAAAAAAAGAATCGACTTTCTGCAGTAAGAATTTTCATATAATTCGATAAAGAAAAAGCCTGAAAAAAATCCAAATTCTTAAAAATAACCCAAAACAAGGAATTTGAGGGTCTCTAGGGTAACGAGGGATTTTAAAAATTGAGTCTCTTGAGTTGGGCCTGTATTGGGCGAAATTTTTTGTAGTCCGCAATCGACTTAGTAGGCCTAATTAGGTTGTTTGTTCAATATAAAAAGTTCATTCAAAGGGTTCACCAAAATATAATTAAGTGTTATTTTTCAATCTTTTTATACAAACATATTCTACACACACTACGTCATTGTATAGTTAAGTTTTTTTTTACTTTTTTTTTATACAAAAATATTCTACGCACATCATGTTGTCGGGGTTCAAATCTAAGACAATTAATCTACAAATACGTCAAAAGAACTAAACACCTTTGACAAATATAATTAAGCTTTAAATGACCTTATTTGGATTTTAGACCCATTTATCTTATTTCCCCTTTTGTTTTTCATATCCAAGAGATTAATTAACAAAAAAATAAGTAAATGGCAGGTGGGTGGAAAATAGAACATGTGGTTGAAAATAGCATCACTCTAATCTTTTAGCCATTTGAGAAAAAATAGTTGAGTTTTGGTGATGTGTTCCTCTTTGCACCTATAGCACACATTATAAGTGACCAAATTTCGTACATAATTAATTAATATTTGATAATGAAAAATATTAGACAGATTATATTTTTACGGATAAACTATAAAAAAGTATCAAAATTATAGTGATCATTTTAAGTTCATACCTTAACTATGAAATTTTCATCTAGGTACCCAAACTATCAAAACATAATATCTAGGTACCCACCGTTAGCAAATCATTAGTTATTCTGTTAAATGCTTATGCATCCAAACTAAATATCAAATTTTTACAATTATAATAATCCACATAGGCAACAAAAAATAATAAAAAATATTTTGTAAAAACAAAAAATAAATAAAAGAATAAAGGAAGAATTAAAAAAAAAAGATCATCTTTCTCCATCTCTCTCTTCCATTTTCTTCTTTTTCTTTATGATTGAAACACATCATATACAACCATATCCTTCTCTACCACCTAATTCTTCATCTTTATTTTCAAAATTTTCAGTTACTTTAATGTTGGATTGCCCAGAAAAGTAGAACCATTGCCATCTCGTTGTCATCTCCGTTAATTATATTTTCAATTTTGTTGTCATCTCCGTTAATTATATTTTCAATTTTTTTGGATTCAACTCCAGTCTGGGCTTAATTTTTTGGTGGAGAAAGAAAAGGAGTTGTCGGGTTTAGACTTGGAGGCCGTATAGAGAGGCTGCATGGCCGTGTGGGTGTGCCATTTTGGGTGTGGTGAGTAAATGAAAGAAAGGGTGGAGCAAGGTATTGAAAAAGATGAGAGGTGATGGTGGTCATAATAAAAATCTAACAAGGACGCCATGCACTTATGGAACGCTTCATGAGGACGATGGAATTGGCCGAGTCGATAAGATCGCGGTAGCGGGTTCCGATGAGCTGGCGTAGCTCCTCCATCTTAGATTAGATCTGGGTTCGAGTGGTAGACTCCACGGTTCGGATCTCAGAGATGGGTTTGGTGCGGAAGAGAAACTCGGCGTCCCTAGAAGCGGCAGCGGTAGTGGCGTCTGCAATTGCAAAATTCCTGCAAGAATTTTGAGGATGTGAGGAATGGGAGATACGATGGAATTGGATGGTGTGAGGCGTTTATGATTTTTTTTAATTAAATTTGGGGGTTATATTTATTTTGATATTTTTTAAACAATTTTGTTTTTTTTTTAATTTTATTATTAAGTTTATTTTAAAATTTTAGGATAAACTAAATAAAAGTACCCAAACTATAGGGGTCATTTCAAATCGTACCCCAACTATGAAAATTGGATTCTAGGTACCCAAACTATCAAAACAGAACATCTAGGTACCCACCGTTAGCAATTTGTTAGAAAAAATATGTTAAGTGCCAAGTGGCACTTGTGGGCCTTTTTTTAATGATGACATGGAGTCCATGTCAGATAAAAAATAATAAAATTTAAAAAAATTTAATAAAACCTAAATAAATATTCTATTATAAAAATAAAAATAAAAAACTAAACGCCTCGCACCATTCATCCATGTATCTCCTTGTCCTCGCATCACTAACACTCATCCACCGCTTCGGTAATGGCTGTCACTCAGGCCTTGAAGATTCTCGGATCTTCTGGGTCGGTCCAGCGTATCGACCCGAGGTTCCGCACACCGGAGAAGTCGTAGAAGTGGAGCCCTAAGGAGTATTCGGATCCTACGGTCACGATGTCAGGAGACACTCGGAAAATCGAGCTAGGTTATGTTCTCTAAATGCGTATGAATTGTTCCCGCGTGGCTCAGATTTCAGTCATAGCTGGAGATTTGGCCACCATGGGTGATCCAACCGCTAATCGCTGAAGGACAGCCATCGGAGGCGGGTTGTATGGTGGTGACTATCGAAGCGTCGATTCTCGAGAAAGAAGGCGGCGACATCGCCTACTTGAGCTGCGACTCGATATTGTAGTAGAACTGCGACTTTTTCTTGGAGAATCGGCGAGCCGTGGAAGGGATACCATTCGATCGAAGGAAAGAGATGATGACTGAAAATATCTCGGGGTCCCGATTTATGAAAATCGGGCTCAGGTTGTTAGTGGAGCGGTTGGAGAGGGCGGCTAAGAGAGAGTCGGGTCACCAGCCTGGATTGTTGAGATGGTGGTTTCGAAGAATTTACCGCCGACGTTGAGCTTGATACGGTCGTCTGTGCTAGGGGCAGTACGGGAATTTTCGTTGTCCATTAATGGAATACTAGGCCGCTGGAGGTTGAAGATGGTTTTACAGTCTTCAACTTCACAGGAATTAGGAACGAGAAAGACATGAGGTCTGGGGAGCTATGGAGTGTGTGGAGGCCATGGCCGCTGGGACTGAGTTGGGAGATACTGAGATGAATGGTGTAACGGGTTGAGGGGTATTTTTTTTTTTTTAATAATTTTGTTTTATAATTTATTTAAAAATTTTATTAATTGATCAATTTATTTTTAGTTTTTTGTTTACATGGTATCCATATCAGCATAAAAAAGGGCCCCACAAATGCCACTTGGACACTTAGCAGATTTTTTTAACAAATTGCTAACGGTGGGTACCTAGATGTTGTGTTTTAATAGTTTGAGTACCTGGATGAAAATTTTCATAGTTGGGGTATGAACTTGAAATCAACCCTATAGTTTGGGTACTTTTATGTAGTTTATCCAAAATTTTATTAATGGTTTTTAATAATAGATTTCATTTTTAATTATTTTTTATCCACATAGAGTCCAACTCAGCATAAACAGTTAACAAAAAAATGACAGCTCAGTATTTCACGGTTTGATTAATAGATTGATTAACGGAGGGTACTTAGATGATGTGTTTTGATAATTTGAGTACCTAGATGAAAATTTTCATATTTGTGGTATGAACTTTAAATGACCCCTGTAGTTTGGGTATTTTTATGTAGTTTATCCTATTTTTAAATGCACACTAATACATGCAAGTCTTACTTGTATTAATAAGTTGTATCTGTATTAGTGTGTGTTTATAAATATGGTCTCTTTAGTATTATCCTTTGATGATAAAGAAAAATAAGATATCCTATACTCTTGAGAGTATGCCGAAGTAATTAATAAGTGCTTGATTAAGTGGACTTAATTTCACTTCATGAGTTTAGGAAGAGTAAATCAAGCTTCTTGAGGTAAAATCGTAAGGTTGTAACAAATTCACCTTCGTGCTCACTTTTGAGAAATTCTCATTAACACTTACACTAAGGTGGTAAAATCATAATTAAGGATGTTGTAATGATGTGATAGTTTTGTTATTGAGATGGATCGATCAAGCAACTTACACTAAGGATCGTCAAACTTAAAGTTTAACTTTTTTTTTTATACAATAAATTGGAAAAGGGGGATTATAATATATACACTCGGTATCAACCTTGCCATTTATGAGAGTTGATCTCAAAACCTCCCTATAACCTGTGAAGATGAATACCATTAAGTCATAACACTAATAAGTGGCTAAAGTTAAAATTCTTAAGATTTTTTCTTTTTCAAAACTCAAGGGATTTTATTAAAATCGAACCGATACACCAGCATCAATAGCTAATGAATTAAACAACCAGTCCGTTCCTAACTCGTCCCATCTAAGACGTCCTCCCTCCTTGGCAGCATGTGCAGCAACTAGGTGCGTCGGTATGTTGGCTTGGCGACGGGTGTACAAAAAGCTTACCATGCGGAACCTTGTGATAATTTCTTTCACATCAAAAACAATTCCAACGAGGTCGGTTTCACAAGGCCATACACCACTTAACATATTTATGATTACCAACGCATCCGACTCAACCTCCACACAATCGTATCCAACCTTCACACAATCGTATCCAACTTCAATGTAGTGGGTAAGAGCGTTTCAAATGGCTTCTACTTCTGCCATACTGCTGGACTCGCACCACATGTCTCCTTGTCCACCAGCGGACACCAGGCACCCATACCAGTCTCGAATCACCCAGCCAACACCTCCACAGCATGTCTGTGCACACCATGAACCATGACAATTCACTTTGAGCACCCCCTAACTGGCTTCTGCCATCGGAGCACAGCAGCAATGTATTCTGGTGGGTGGAGTTGCCCATTTTGTATTCTCAGCGCAGGGGCACCGAGCTCTCTGAATTCACTTACTTGTTTGAGCAGCAATCCAACAGCACCTTCCTGCTGGGGGGCACATCCATCAAACACCATACTATTTCTGCATTTTCAGAGTCTCCAGAGCCCAAAAGTCATAGTTTGAACCAATTCCTCATGGTGAGGTTCCCGCTTATATCTCTCACACAATTGTTGCCACACTTTTTCAAATTCATCCTCCGTCAGCGTTGCGACATCCAACATCAATGGACTCCCAAACCAAAAAACCTTTGCATAATTACAACGAAAGGAGAGATGGATCACAGTCTCCTCTTCGTGATCAAACAAAGGGCACTTGGGCTCAACTTGGAGCCTTCGTCAAATCAAATTTCCGCGAACACCAAGGGCATTCCTACATCCACACCACACAAAGACTTTAATTTTCGGAGGCACCTTAAGGGATTAGATGTGGCTCCATTTGATCCCGCGGTCCAGATTTGAGCTTGGCTCCCCAACTCCATGCATTCCTAGCACGCCGTTCCTTTGAAAAAAATGTGCAACCCCATATGCGAACTTCATAGTATATATACCTTGCTTCGAGAAGTACCAAATACGCTGATCTCTCATCCCAAATCTACTCAGTGGTATTTTGAGGATGGCATGCGCCTCCTCAAGCATAAACAACATTCATATCTCCTCTTCCCTCCAACTATGAGAGTTTTGATCGATTAGGTCCTTCACCATCAGTGGGATATCAGGATTAGGGGACACTACTTTGAATGTATGAGGAAAAGAAAGCCATGGATAAGATGTTGTGTGCACCTGCTCCCTATTACCTATCCTCCACCAAAGCCCAGTAATGAGAATCCTTCTCCCTTGCAACAATTCCTTGCAACCCCAAGGTGACTTTCGCCCCACAGTAGCCTCCAAGAATGAGCCATTAGGGTGGTACTTGTCCTGAAGTACACGGGCAAGTAATAAACCAAGGTCTTGGATAATTCTTCATCCAATTTCCAAGCATGGCCAAATTGAAGCTCTCCAAATCTCTGAACCCCAATCCACCCACCTTCTTCAGAAGAGTAATATTTTTCCATGCTACCCAATGAATACCCCATTGACCATTCTACTTTCCCCACCAATAATTGGCAATCAGCTTCTCAATGTCTTTGTAGACTCCAATGGGCAACTTGAAACAAGACATAGCATAGGTGGGCATGGCCATGGCCACTGCTTTCACTAGAGTCTCCTTCCCTGCTGCTGAAAGAAATTGCTCTGCCCAACCTTGTACTCTTCCAGCAATTTTGTTTCTTACATCATCAAAAACTGCTCTCTTGGACAAACCAAAATCTGAATGTATGCCTAGGTATTTTCCAAACCCATCTCTTGCAATAATGTTGCAGCGACGAGCTAATCTCCTTCGTAACCGTTTTGGACAATTTGCACAAAAATAAAGCGAACTCTTCTCAAGATTAACTTGCTTCCCAGATGCAGCAGAATAGCATTGTAGACTCTGTTGGATAATGTTAATCTCCTCTCCATTAGCACGACAAAAAATGACAGAATCGTCTGCAAAGAACATATGTGTAATGCACATGGAACTATCCTCCCGTATTCGAAACCCATGTATTGCCCATCTTCCTCTTTCCTCCGGAATAAAGCCGAAAGCCCTTCAGCATAGACCAGGAATAAAAACGGAGATAGAGGGTCCCCTTGTCGAATTCCTTAGCTTGGTTTCAAGAAGCCTATCTCCTCACCATTAAACAGCACACTATACGACACTGTAGAGATGCATTCATAAACCAGTTCACCAAACTTGTTGTCTACTCCCAGCGCACGGAGCATGTCAATTAAAAACCTCCGTTATACTCTGTCGTATGCCTTGGCGATATCAAGCTTCATCGCCATTTCCTTATCCTCCATCCTACCTCGATTTTTTATAGAATGGAGTATCTCATGAACTACCAAAATATTATCTTGGATCTGTCTTCCGGCCACAAAAGCTGATTGATTGAAGCTGATAATACGAGGAAACACACTTTTCAATCTGTTAGTAAGAATCTTTGAGATTACCTTATAAATCACATTGCACAATGCAATCGGTCTCAGCTGAGTCATCTTCATCGGTCGCTGCACCATGTGAATGAGACATAAGTGGGTATGATTTAACTTCCCTAGGAGCATGCTTGTACACCAAAATGTCATGACCATGTCAACAATGTTCGGCCCAACTTGCTCCCAATTCTTCTGATAAAACCCCCTGTGAAACCGTTTGGGCCCGGTGCCTTGGTTGGATTAGTCTGAAACATGGCATCCTTAATCTCCTCCTGAGTGAACTATTGTAGCAATGACCTATTATTCCTCCTCCGTAACATGATTGTCAACACATGATAAAATGGTCTGACTTGCA
This sequence comes from Oemleria cerasiformis, assembly GCA_037349345.1. NCBI lineage: Eukaryota > Viridiplantae > Streptophyta > Magnoliopsida > Rosales > Rosaceae > Oemleria > Oemleria cerasiformis. Next base: position 10,114,066 of record JAZGTL010000010.1, read on the forward strand.
GCAGGATTGACAGAAGTGAAAAGCTCCAAGAAATAACCCTCCACTACTAGCTTCATTTTGCTCTCATCCTCAGCCTAGCTACCGTTACTACATTCCAATAGTCGGATTTGATTGTGTCGCCTCCTCTTGACAGTAGATGCAAGGGAAAATTTTGGAGTTCTTATCCCCTTCTTGTAACCAATGAATATGTGATTTTTTCGTCCAATAAGCTTCCTCTTCTCGAATAGCCTTCTTCAACTCAGTTTCCTTCTATCTCACCCATATACTATCAAAATTAGATGCCAACTGTGCCTCATGTAATTCTTTTTTAGTGTTCTCAATCACCACTTTGCTGCTTCGTTGATGGGTACGTCGCCATTCTAGTAATCCCCGTCGGACCTTCTTCAAATTTTCACATACCCTATATGCCACCGAGCCATGAACATGATGCTCCCATCTATTCCGTATGACTACCTTGCATTCCTCTTCATCACCCCATCTAGGATCAAAGATAAATCTCTTCCTCCATCTGCGATGTAGTGGTGAAAATCTCAATAAAAGCATTAAGTGATCTGCACCTTCCACAAGAAGGTGGTAGACAAGAGCTTTAGGGTACTTGTCAACCCATTGTGGTGTAGCTAGGCCTCGGTCAAGACGAGCCCGAATAAAACCCGAGTCCCTCTTATTCCTCCACGTGTACGGATGGCCCTGGAACCTAAGATCAACCAACTGATTCTCTACTAGAAATTCTCGGAATGTATGCATTGAATTTTCAGATCTAGTGACACCTCCCTCATTTTCCTCAGCATCCAAAACATCATTGAAATCTCCTAGCAATAAACAAGGATCCCCACAATTAACAACTCTAGATCCCAACACATGTCACTGATCGGCACGCTTTCTATCATCGGTACTTGCATAAATAGCAAATAAACGCCGAAGTTAGCTAGTAACAGAATCTTTAATCATTACTTCAATGAACTAATCAGAACATTTAACTAATACAACTTGTTGAACATCCCGCCAGAAAACACACAAACCACCACTAAGCCTCTATGGCTCCACTGCATGCATAAATGGCAGATGCAACTTATTTTTTAAATAAAAAAAACTACTACAATTGCTCTTCATTTCCAACAAAACTACTACATCAAACTTGTGAAGCAAGGCCTGCTCCACGAGATTATGAAATGTCAAAGTACCCCTGATACCCTGACAGTTCCAACAGAGCACATTCATGGCGATTGGGAAGAGGTGGATCTAGCACCTCTTCGCTCAAGAGACCCGTTGAGGTCGGTCCCGACCACCTGTGAAGCACCAACTTCCACACCTCACTGCAATCTCCTTCTTCGTGCCACCCCACCGCTTCCACCTCTAGAAATAGCCTATCTTTCCATAACATTTCTTTTCCGCTTTCGTTGAATGGCCCTTCTTCTCCTGCCTGCAAGGATGATGGGCATTAGCTGGAAATGATCTGATTGCTGTGACAAAGTGCCTTCCTGCTCAAGAATGTTGCTCTCAACTTCTGTCTCAATCTGCATAGTTTGGTTTCCATTGGCTGGTGACCACCCCTCAGCCCCTCCCCAGGTGTATCATGGTCAGTAGAGTGCCCATTCAGTTCTGTATGATCCTGTCGGTTGTCACCATTAGGACATGGCTGGTCCTCATGCCGCACTGCCGAAGGCCTTTCCCCTGCACTACTCCCGCAAGGCCACCTTCCGTATTCTCACCACCATTCGCCCTAAATTATGCTCCTCTCTCCACTATCTGTCCGCCTCGACCAATGAGTCATACATCAAAAGCAACCGCCAACAACCTTGTACATCTTCCTTCCTCCTCTTGTTCTGCTTGAATTATGGCAGCTAAACCAGACGCAACACCATCCTTATGTCCACGCCTTAGATGCTCCTGGTTGCCATGACCCTGAGTTCGTCGTCGCAAGAGGCCTCTTAAAGGTTACCCCCCCAAGTCCTCCATAGCTTCCAAACCCCGAAACTCATGAATCCCCCCATTCTCCACATTTCCTTGTGCTCCCAACGTCACCTGATGTTTCTCCTCACATACTCTCGTTGTGTGCCCCATGCATCCACAAACCAGACAATACGCCAGCATGAATTCATGCCGGAAATCAATCCATTGCTTTCCTTCTTCTGGGAATGCAACCACAGTCCCCCTCATCAGTAGATCATCAACACACATTCAGATCCTAACGCGGTAAAGAGCCACACGCAGTCTCGCCCCCGCGTAGTGTCCACCTCTAACACTGCACCGATTAATCCTCCTATCTTCTTTGCCACTGCCACTGTCATACTCAATAATGGGATACAATGTAATTGCACCCAGAACGAACAATGGTTCATTCTATGTCGTTGAGGATTGTGGCTGCAAGAACCCTCCTCCAAAATCACAAGAGAATCCCCAAAATTCCAAGGTTCCATGTCGAAAACCCTATGAAGGTCTTGGCTAGAAACGAAGCTTGCCAAGAACTTACTGTCACCAATCGCTCGAATGGACACCCCCGAATTCCCTTTCCAAAGCCCTCGGAAGAGGTTGATAAACGCATCACCATTGACTGTCTTTTCCGAAAACACTTCTGCCACAAGGCAGAACTGGAACCCTAAAGGCATGTCTTTTATTTCCTCTTTCACCACTCGTACCCCCGTCCTCTCCTGGTCAGAGAGTCTCAGGTAAGTCCCATACCGTCGTTCCAAATCCTCCATCCTCCCAAAGAGTGATCGAGTTCCCCTCGTAGGCAGCCTGGTAAAGTTCCACAGCGCAAAAATTCTCAATTATGTGGCAGCACAGGATGCATCTCCTTTGCACACAAATACTTACCAAACTCAAGCCTAATGCGACTCAAACCTAGGCAGCGCAGTCTACGAGTCGCAATACACAAGGCGGCGCACAAACGCTGTGACGGCGTACAAACCCTAGCAGAGATGTTTACGTCCCGCTAACTCTCCTTGCGAGAGACTCTTAAGATGGATAGATCGATTGTATCTATTGAACACACATTAAGGTTTTTAAATTTAAAACACATTTCCTTACAAAGAAGATAATATATATACTTACGTGAAAACCTAATTACAAAGAAGATAATGTATTAACCAAGAAAAGAAATTGTACGCTATTTTTTTTTCGAAGTGTGCTTTACTATATATATATATATATATATATATACATGATGTTATTGAAATTTTAAAAAATCATTGCACACCCATTTTTTAAAATTTAAGAAATAAATTGCATTTGAAAACAGTACATAATAATTTTTTTGAAGTAGCATATATATATAACAACATTTTTATCATGAGACTAAAAACATGCATGGATTTCTCTTTGTTTCGAGACCACTTTTTCTGGAGTAAAAAAAGTTTCTATTCTATTTTTCAATCATTTTTTTTCTTTCAGTTTTTAGATACCCATTTTTATTTTCTCATATAGTTAAGCTCCTCCTTGTCTTTGTATATAAATTATAGTAGTTGTTGACTATGTTAATCAGTTGGGAGGACGTCATACCTGGTTAGAGTTTGAATCAGAGTGATTATTTAATGTTCCTGTCAAGGATATTGGTGTTTCTATTCGGATTTAATTAATAAATGAGGTATTTCCAGTAAAAAAAAAAGTTTCTATCATCAATAAACCATGGCTTCCTCTTGTATATTCTTGTTTGCATTTTCATATTTTTTCTTAGTTGTCCTTGTAAACCCTACTTCGTTTCAAAGGAGCTCATACATTTATTTACATGGACACGCTACAAGAAAAGATACTATTAATTAGGATACCAATAATTTTTTTGTGCCCTTTATAAAACATTATACACAATTATCTTTTATATATTTCCAGCTTAAGAAGGAAACAAATAATTGTGTCAAAATATTTAACAATAAACACAAATACATATTTGATACGAAAGAATGTGCATAATAGAATATGCATCTTCCTTTCACATGATGTTGTTAGAATAATTTAATTAATAAAAATTGTATTTGTGCCTTTTGTCTAAATATTTTATTTTTATAAGGTCACAAATGGTATGCATCTTCCTTTCACATGATGTTGTTAGAATAATTTAATTAATAAAAGTTGAATTTGTGCCTTTTGCCTAAATATTTTGTTTTTTTGATCAAATATTTTAATCATATTAGGATACAAAAGTTGCTTAGGTTTCTTTTGTTCAAATATTTTAATTATGTAAGGTCACAAAAGATATATTTGTGTGCTTTGTCTAAATATTTTAATGATATATTTAATATGAGTTATTAGTTTATTTTTATATAATAGATAAAAAATAGTTGAACTTGTTAAGCAGACAAGAAAGAAGGAAGGGTGTGAGGTTTTAATGATGACGATGACAAGTATAGAGATATATACGGAAAAGAGAGATAAAAAAAAGATATATTTCTATAACTAGCCAATTATAGGGATTAGATAAAGTCCAACAATAATCACTATAATTTTATAAATAAGTAATCTTAGATTAAATTGGGATAAATTTGGTAAGTTACAAAATATATATGTTAATAGACTTAATTCTATGTATTAACAATAAAAAGCTGATCATTTCTTAAATAAATACTTAACACAATTATAACCTATCATATTCTTCCTCTCAGGATCTCTTTCCTTATACAATATCTTCTCAAATTCTTATTAATTACACACAAAAATATTTTATTTGTTTCCATTGTGAAAGACCAAAAATAATTGTGTATATAAATTTATAAATGAACGCAAATTTAATATTAAACAGGAACCAATGTGGGTGATTGCATATTCAATCTGTATTCTGACAATTATTTTGAAAAAAATTAAATAATTGAACTTGTATAGCACACTAGCACAAACAATCCGACTAATCAAAGCTCCCTTCAAAACCACATTTTTGTGTGTGTATGGTGAAATTTATAAATAAACTCTTATCTTGTAGCATTATCAAAAAACCTCTAAGCTAAAATTTTCTCTTTTCAAAATAACCTCACTCTACTCTCTACCTTCTCTCTAAACCACACTAGGCGGCCTTAACTTGTCGGGGTGGGGATTCTCTAGATCTTCACCGGTGGTGGTTTATCTGGGGTTAACCTCCACCTCCACCGTTCTGCAGCCGCAGCAGCTTCTCCAGTCAGCATTCGCAGCAGCTGCTTCGGTCTGTAGTTGAGCAGAAGATCTGTTCCCCTGCTGCAGCAGTTCCGCTCTGGTAATTTTCGAGTTTCTACCAAATCCGATATGAATTTTTTTTGCAAAATCCGATATGAATTGGTTCCACTGAATTTGTTGTTTTATAAAAATAAGGGAAACTAGTTTTGAATAAGAAATAAATATAGACTGATTATGGGAAATTAGTTTTGAATCTTTTGATTAAGGGAAATTACATTTTTCATTTTTGTATGGGATGCAAACTTTCGGTCTTTAGGTTGATATATTGCCTTGCATTTGTTTTTCTATTTTATTTAATAAAATAAATGGAAAAATTGAAGTAATAGCCTTGGAACTTTAACATAATGTTAGAAATCGTCTATAAACTTCAATATTAGTTTTTTCCGTCCCTAAACTTTACCATAATAGTTGATTTAGTCTATCCGTCAAAAATTCAAACGGAATCCGTTAAAAATTAAGGGCAAAATCGTCCATTCATATTAAATGTTTATTTTTTTAAGTTTAATAAAAAGGAAAATTTGGAGCAACAGTCCCTGAACTTTATCATAATGTTAGAAATCGTCCATAAACTTCAATATTAGTTTTTTCCATCCCCGAACTTTACCATAATAGTTGCTTTAGTCCCTCCGTCAAAAATTCGAATGGAATCCGTTAAAAATTAAGGGCAAAATCCGTTAAAAAGTCAAGAACACGAATGAGGAGTTTTTGCTGCCGCCTTCGCTGTTGCTCTGCCGCAACAAATCTCTGATGCTTTATCGCCGCAGCAAACCTCGATCGCCGTCGTCCCTAACTCGAAAACAACATGCAATTAGCCTAACATTAAGCTCTCAACAAGGCGATTCTAACGGTATTGAAAACCAGTCCAACGATTACCTAGGGTGGTCGGAAATCAGCCAGGAAGCTTTAGTTTCGTCGAGATTCATCTCCTCGATTCTCGCGCCTTGACGGTAATGGTTTACAAGTTTGGCTTTGTCTCGTCGAGGGGAATATATTGGTCGTGGTCTGAGTGCTTGAGCTGGCCGGAGTCAACGCCTCTGGAGGTGATCGACCGTGCTTGAGTAAGAGAACGAGAGAAGTAATCGAGGAAGACAGAGAGAGTGTGAGGGTAATCGAGAGTCTACTGGTGTTGGTGGCTTGCTGGCTTCAAGAAGGTGGCATTGGTGGGTCTTGGCTTATGGCTCTGTTCTTGGGAGATTGCTCGCGTGAGGGAGATTGCTTGGGGGTTAGAAAGGAAGGATAGGATTCAAAGAACCTGACTTGTGCCAAGGCATGAGAAGTCATGACTCGAACTTAGAACTTTCTGAACTGAATCCTTGCTTAGAGCCCACGGCATTGTGCTTCCTTGGTGGCTTATTTCGATGTTCTTGGCTCACTTGGCTCAATTTACTTTGTTTTTCACTTTTATTTTTTTTTATTTTTGCTTTCTTTCAATGTTTTCTTTATATTTTTTTGTTCTTCTTTTTCTTTTGAATTGAATTGAACCAAGATCATGCAATGATTTCCCCATTCTTTTATGCAGCTTGCAACTTGTAAAGCTAAAACCTTTGAACTTTGAACTTTCATCTTCTGAAATTGACGCCAATGTCTTGGAATTGGGCAACATTTTGTTTCACTCCTCATTCTCACCATGAATCTCAATTAGGACAACCTTAACACAAACTCAGGTTATAGGGCATTGCTTTGACGGATGGCTGAGCATTTTGGTTAGGTTATACTTTGGGTGATGAAAGAAAATGCTGAGTATTTGGATTCAAAGTTGGCTTAGGGCGCATGCAAAGGGTAAGATAAGGCCTTTAGAGGTTAAAGCACACATAACCTACATCACTTCTTATGGCAAACCACACATCAAATCAAGAGTATCTATAAGATGTTAGTTCTTTATAATCCAATGCAAATATGATGTAATGAGATCAGCATTTAAGAACAAAAGCGATGAGTGTTTAAGAGTAGAAACAAGTATATCCCTAAGAAAGAATGGCAATTAGGCTCAAAGATCTCATAGGGTAGTCTCCACTAATTTTCTAAGGTTCACTCAAATTCAGTTGTTTTGTTCACTTAATCACTTAAAGCATGACATTGTGAAGTATAGTTTATGAACTTTCTAGCTATGGCATGACTCTTAGTAAAACAAAGTTAGTTGACTTAGCATGTACATCCTTATTAACAAGTCATAATACTATCACTAGCAGAACTTAAACTAATTAACAATTTAAACTTTTTAATTTTCCTGGCCGTGTACCACCCCCAAACCTAGTTGTTTCTATATGCAAAATTTAATCATCACCCCCAAACCTAAACTGAACGTTGTCCTCAATGTGATAAGAAATATGTATCACAACAGAATAACGGTTTCAAGAGGTATAAAGCGAAGAAAGAGAAAAGTGAGAGAGAAACAAAAACTAGGGCTAGGTTGCCTCCTAGGAGCGCTTTATTTAACGTTTGGGCAAGACGTGACTGTCAGGCTATGTAATGGGTGGGTGTTCAAGTGCTTGCGCCGCCATGGCCTACCTTGGTGGCAGCTGTTTCCACGAGAATGGAGGAGGATCCTTGATGGATGGCCATGGTGCCTTGGCAGTGAGTAGCAAGTCATCATTTGGGCCATGTTTGGACTAGGGCAAGGATGGCGTGCTGGAGGGAGGAGGTTCTTTGGCCGTGGGTACTTGATAGTCCTTAATTGGAGTGTATGAACCCCGGGCCAAAGATGACATGGCTTGGAGCATTCCGACTTCTGCACTTTCGTGACCCTCATGATCTTCTGGAAGCCGTGTGACATCCCTTGCAAGAAATTCCTTAGCGCTTGACCCTGCTATTGTTCCCTGCAACAAATGATCCATTAGTTCTAAGGAAAAATCAATAATGGGTTCAGCAGGGTATTGGATGATATCATGGTTGTTGAAAGTTTGCAGCTTCTTCCAAACATTAATAGCCACTGTTCCTAGTTTGATGTTGATGTCACAGTCCATGTGGCTAAGAGGGGTTTGCCAAAAATCAGTGGTTGATCTTCACTTCGGCCAAGCTTCCCCATCCGCAGGACATGAAAATCTGCAACTGTACAAACATCCCCTATCTACACACTAACATCCTCAATCACACCCATTAAACTAGTTACAGATGAATTAGCTAATCTAATGCATAACTCATTTGGTTTTAATGGTACTAGGTTTAAAGCTTTAAACACATGGTAAGGCATGATACTGACTGCCGCCCCTGTATCACAAAGAAAATAATTAAACTGTTTTTCTTTGATGATACAGGGGAATGATGGAGGACCTGGATCGTCAACCTTGGGTGGTATGCCATGTAGAGCATTGAGAGTGGCTGAATTGATGTCGAACGTGTGTTTGTCGCAACTCCACGTTTTCTAGAAACTAAGTCCTTCAAAAGTTTAGCAAAGATCGACATATGCATGACGAGTTTGTGGAATGGCAGTGCGATTTCAAGCTTCTTCAGCATGCGCTCTATCTCCTTCTCGAATTCCTCCTTTTCCTGCTTATTTTTGCGGTAGGTATACAGATGCAGGCCCATGGGAGTACTTGTCTTCATCTTTGGCTTCTTGACTAAAATCTTCAAAAGCAGGATACTTAGGACCTGGAATTCGCTTGCCACTTCGTAGAGTGATGGCATTGACTGTGGGGTGCTGATATCCCTTGGGATTCACCATCACTTAGCTTTGCAATTTCCTTGGTTCTAGTTGATTCAGTTGGGTAGCAAGTTGCCCCATTTGAAATTCTAAGTTGGAGATGCCTCGATCGATCCTCGTCATGAAACTATCAGTCTTAGTCATGAATGCATTAGTGCTTTCAGGGATGCTATGGATGAGTTCTTTCAAGGACTTGGTTCCACTGTGTTGATATGGTGGGGGGTCGTGCTGAGGTACTTAAGGAGCTATGGCTTCTTGTTGAAATCCAGGTGGAGGCAAAGGATTTTGGATAGCTTGGTTATTATTCCAATGGAAGTTCGGATGATGCGCCCATCCTGGATGGTACGTGTTTGAATATGGATCGTTCCGGGGTTGTGGACCATTGTTAAAACTTCCCGCAAAGTTAGCCTCCTCAACCATTGGATATTCTTAAGAAGTTTGTCCTTGAATTGAGCATACTTCGCAGATTTGAACGCCTTTGGCCTTTTCGTTGCAAAGCTTCTTCACCATTGCCGTAAGTTGAAAAATGGCGTCATCTTTGTCTCTGGTGTACGCATCACCAATAGCCCTAGAGGGGTTACCTCGGGAGCTAAATTGTTTTTCTCTTTGAGCGATGCCCTCAAAGGCTGTCTTTGCCTCCTCCGCGATGCCTTCCATGATGCCTTTTGATTGAGAATCGACCATGACTTGGTCATTGGTCTTCAATCTGCTGTAGAAGTACAACATTAACAAGTTATCGTCAATGTTGTGGTGGGGGCAAGCTTGAATCATCTGGTTGAAGCGATCCCAATATTTGTAGAAGTGTTCGTTGATTGCTTGCGTGGGCGTCATGATCTCCTTCTGCAGCTTGTTCGTTTTCTCTGCAAGAAAGTATTGCATGAGAAAGTTTGACGCTAAGTCCCTCCATGAAGTGATTGAAGCTAGCGCTAAGGAGTGGAACCATGCCTTAGCACGATCTTTGAGGCTGAAATGGAAGAGACGCAGCCGAATCTCCGCTTCCGTCATGCCGTTGATGTGCATCGTGGAGCAGACTTCAACAAATTCTTTGATGTATAAATGCGGGTCTTCTCCTTGGAGCCCATGAACCTTCGGCAGCATGTGGATGGTGCCAGACTTCAACTCGAAGTTCTCCATAGTTCATGTCGGAAAGACGATGGGAAACTGATATTCCATCATATGCGGCGTGGCAAAGTGTTTTAGGAGCCGTGGCCCGTGGTTGTTGATGATGGCACGCTCTCGTGCTCGTTCTTCGTCCATCCTTGGACTTGGTGGGGGTGAGCCGTGAATTGAAGTTGCTCTTCAAGATGGTGGAGTTAGTGAACCGTGCAAAGATCCTTGGACGGATCCGCTTGATGACATAAAAAGGTACCTACACTTCGAAAAAAACAAACCGAGTTAGTTAATCCGAACTAAATGGACACCGTTGAGAGACAAGTCCCTAGCAACGGCGCCAAAAACTTGATAGGAAATAAAACAAGCAACAATAATGTAACCTCTTTTATCCAATTAAAATCTTTGCAAGTACACAAAATCGGATGAGATAGTATAGTAGCAAAGCAAGGGTCAATTCCTCGAGGACTTGTTCAACAGTTATTCCACTTAAGTTCAGAACTATTAACTCAATCAAAAGACTCAAAATTAACAACGATAACAAAGACACAAAATACTTTAGATATGTAGGGAATTAAAGACATGACAAGGACTCAAAACAATGATTTGACAAGCAACACACAAAACGGACTCCAAACAAGACACTAAAAAAAACACACACACACAAAAACTCAATAAAGACTCAAAACAAGACAACGGCAAGGGGGGTTTTTATGATGTTTTTGAAATTGAAAAGTAAAATAATTACTTAAAATGCAAGAAATTAAAAACACAGCAAGAATGATGATTGATTAAAGTTATTAACTAAGGCGAATTACGGCAAACTATCCACCACTAACCACTTAAGTGATTAACATGATTTCCAAGATTTAATTACTATGAAACTTCTGAATATGATGCCCATGCAAAGGTCCGACTAAGGCCCACTCTACATATATTATTCTCTCTTACTTAGCATATTCTAGGCTGTATGAGTACCTTAGGAACGTCTATCAAATTTTATCAAAATGATGCATGAAGTGCGAAGGGAATTTAATGACACCACATTATCCCTAGAAAAGTGATGTGCAGTCCTAGGTTGTCATGAGTTGAATTACTGGTAAGATGTAAGTCACTTCCCTTGATGCCAACAAATTACAAGAAGATGACCAGTCTAACGAGCAATCATTCATAAATAGTTCACGCAAACAAGCATGTCAAACTCATAAAAAATAAACATAAATTAAGCACATTAATTCAAACTATATCCAGCATTCATAACAATATAAATCAAGGGCCAAAACCATATTAAACGACTATCATGGCTAGGGCTTCAAGCAACCCTAATTCTATAAAGAACTACTCACGCATAATTGAATTCATAATTCAAATATGACAATGAAAAAATAAATAAACAAGAGAGATTGATAAAGATGATGCACGGCAAGGGACCATGCCAAAGCAGCTCCTCCAAGGCTCCACACTCAACTCTCTCTCACAACAGAAAATTAAAAGTGTTTGAAAGCTAAAAACTACAAGTAATGCGGCTAAGGTGTCTAGAGTTTGGGTCCTTGACCCGTGAGGCTTGTGCTCCTATTTATAGGAGATCAATACCTTTACATATTAGGAGATTACTTAGAAAACATGGTCAAATATTAACTAACAGATTACTATCGTAGTTTGAACTGAAAAGGGACTCAAAAAAAGGTAATCCTCGTTTGATTTGGAGTAGGAATTGCGGCAAGACTTTATGATGAAATCTTTTGGGCGTTCTTGCACGCCAAGGAAACTTCTGGAGTCTTCTGGAGGTTGCTTAGACATCAAGGACGGGGCTTGGGCAGCATGAAGTACTTCAAACACAGCTGGGCAAATTCTGGGCTTAAAACCTTCAAAATTAGACTTTTAAGAACTTAACATGTCATTGACCAATCCAATCGAGACAAACCACTCTAGGTACTTCCAAATGATGTAACTAATATGATTCTGGGCTTTGTCCCGCTCAAAGGCTTGTAGAAAAGTCGATTGCCCAATTATGCTCAAATAAGGGCTCCTGGGAAGTCATTTAGGGTAAAACAGGACACGAACTTGTCATTGGCACTTCCAGGACAGACACAGGCTTCCATTAGCTTAGATAGGTGATATGAAGTCCAACTATGGGTGGTGTCTCGCTTTTTTCCCTTGTTTTCCAGGTCATGGCCCAATTTGGCCTTCCTAGAGATATGAATTAGGCACAGAGGAACTTTGTCACTGGCGGACCAAGGACTTTTTTTGGACACGATATGGGACTCCGCTTTCAAGGCGCACCATGCACTTGTTACAGGCGTGGCATGGCGTAGCTTGGCGCACGAGGTTCAGGATTGTGCATGTCTTGGTACTAGGCACAAGTACTTCATCGCAGGGCTGGTACTTAGGGCATGGTCTTGGGTCTGGTCAAGGACTCGGTACATGACCTTAGCTTTCGGCTGGGATGTCTTGTCGCATGTCAAAAACATGTTTTTGGGACAACGATAAGGCTCCAGAGGGTCTCCAAATAGGCGCAGTTCTGCGATAGGGACAACTTTTCAAGGACATGATTTAGGACTCGCTTGGGCTCTTAAGGGGCTCATTTATGAGACTAGATAGGGACTCAATTTTGGCACATCAGGGTCTCGATTCTTGGCAAGTCCTGGCATGCGCCATAACCCGGTTTTGGACTCGGTTTGAGACCTGACATTCAACTTGAGACATTTCCTTCATTATAACTCCGAATTGAGCCATTCTTTTTGCATTCTTCTTAGAATTTACCTATCTTTCCAAATCTGCACAAGTCTCACAAGATTGATCATTTTCTGCTATGGTTGGCATGAAATCATTCAAAAGACATGTAAGAGGGGTACTAAATGACATCAAAATAATGCATAAATAATGATTGAACAGTTTTGCTCCATGTTTTTTTCGCAAGTTTTTCTCCTTGTTTTTTTTTTTTGCAGGTTTAGTTCATTGTACTTTTTTCTTATTTGCTTGTTTTTCATTACGATGTATTACGTAGTTGTAGATTTGCGATTATACTTGTATTGTTATACCAAATCAACGAAGTAATTGTTGTAAAAGAATTGTTAAATATTTTTCGGTATTGGAAAATATGAAATGAGGATGAATTTTTTTTCTAATAAAATATTATCAATGGATACAATTAGTTAATTGTGCCACATTGACAGCCAGTCCACTCGAAGGTTGTGTTAGAACTAAAGGCACAAATAGGATTGTATTTGTTACTTTATTACTGGAGACCAAAACACTTATTTGTGTCTAATGATCAAAAGGCACGCCACTGCTGGGCATGGGCAATTATTAGTAGCTGCACCGTTTCCAATAACATAGAACACCAATAATTGTGTTCATAAAATTAAAAGACACATATAATTAATTGTGGCCTAAGTATGTTTTTCTTGTAGTGACAGGTTGAAGATGCATAGAGTATTTACAAAGTATGATAATTGGTATTTCTCTATAGTTAATTTCTTTAAATTTTCAAATCCAATCTCATTAGATGGTAAACTATCTCCTCCACTTGTATTGTACACTTACGAAAATGCATTTGATGGGTTTTGCGCAGTTTTATCTTTAAATGAGCTAAATATTTTAAAGAAATTCTCGGGATTTATATCTGCCCATAAAGACACAACTTTAACACTCGACACTACTCATACTCCTGAATTCCTTTCACTCTGTCCATCAACCGGCCTATGGCCAGCGGTGGAGCTACAGGGTGTAGGGGGGACCTGGGCCCCCACTCCAATTTTTTTTAATTTCTTTTATTTATATATATATATATATATAATATATAATAATTAGGTATTATTTATCATAGAATAATAAATATATTTTGATCTTTTTATCTATAATGCATATTTTTTTACTTTCTCTTGTAACTTTGTATTAAGTTTTTGATGTATTTTAAAAAAAATTATTTTATATATGATACGACACTAATTTACCATACATACATTTAAAATTTCTAAATTTGTAACGCTTGTTTGCCTTATTTTCCTCTTTTGTTAATTTCTTTCTTTTCTTTTCTAACTACAAATATTCGTAAAATGTATTTACTCCATATTTCCAAAGGGTTATGTATTTAATTTATATTTCTCTACTTATTTTTTTTAATTTCTGAATGTTTAGAGTGATAGTAGAGCTTATAAACTTTTTTAAGTTATTGTTTTCTTAGATTTAAGAGTATGAATTTATGATTCATAGTGTACATGATTTATACAAATAAATAGAAAAAAAAAACAAAGTCGTGAAACAAATTTCTTCTTTTTTGAGAAACCACCAAAAAAATGCCCTTGAAATTTATTAAAATGTGAAATTTTGTATAACCATGCTTGTAAATTTGTGATAACCAATAAATAAAAATATCATTAATTAATAGTATTTTGTAGAAAGAAAAAAAATGATTAGGCCCCCCTAATGTTAGATTCTGGCTACGCCACTGCCTATGGCACCTATCAAGCCGTGGTGAAAACGTTAATATTGGAATCATAGATACGGGCATTTGGCCGGAAAGCGAAAGCTTTAAAGACCATGGTATATATTAACCAAAAAAATCCAGAAAAATGGAATGGTATATGTGACGGAGGCGAAGACTTTAATTCCTCTATGTGTAACTTCAAACTCATAGGAGCAGTGAGGTATTTCAATAAAGGTTTAAAAGAACATTTAGGTATTTCAATTCCAAACTCAGCTAGAGACACTACAGGCCATGGAACTAAAGTTGCCTCCACTGCTGCAGGAAATTATGTTAAGGAAGTGTCCTTTTCTGGTTAATTATGCCAAGGGCACAGCCAAAGGTGTTGCACCCCTTGCCAAATTGGCTATCTACAAGGCCAGTTGGCTTGAAGGAACTCAATTTTCTGATGTTCTTATTGCCATAAATCAAGCTATATATTAAAGATGGTGTTGATGTGCTTTCCATCTCTTTGAGTGAAGCTCAAATGAACTTTTATGCAGATCATATTGCAGTAGCTTCATTTTCACCAATGAAAAATGGTATATTTGTTGCAGCCTCAGCAGGAACAACGGGCCAACTCGTGGAACAATGCAAAATGGATATCCGTGGTTCCTAACTGTTGCAGCTGGCACGACCGATGGTTTGCAGAGATCACATATTTAGAAAACGGAAAAACTGTAACGGATTGGTCTCTTTTCCACAACGATTCTTCATTACTAAAAAAGCCATTAGTGTATGATAAAACTGTAGCATCGTGTATCGATGTGATGGCGTTGGTTCTAGCTCCCGACGGCATCATTTTTTGTAATAATGGAAAAATCATTGAGCTAATGATTAATCTTTTTCTATCAAATAAATCAGGAGCTATACTTGTTCATAATAGCTTTAGGGTTAATAGACATCCCTCGTCCTTGAGTCTTGATTAAGGAATCTGATGTGCAACTAGTCATTGACTATGCATAAACTAATAGTAAACCTAATCTCATCACCATAAGATTTCAAGAGACCATTATGGGGTTGAAACACACACCAGCTGTGCCTTCTTACTCTTCAAGAGGTCCTTCCCAATATTTTCCAAATATGTTAAAGCCAGATGTAATTGCACCAGGATCATTAGTATTTGCAGCTTCGCATCCAGAAATTAGAGATCCCTACTTTCGTTTGAAGAGTAACTATACACTCGTTTCCGGAACATCATCATTTGCTTTCTCGCATGTTTCTGGAGTGGCTGCACTTTTGAAAAATGCACATCGAGATTGGAGCGTTAATGCTATTAAATCCGCGATTATGACCACGACAGATATATTGGACAACACTGGAAATCCAATCAGATCATATATATGGGTACGAGGATGGTTATGTAAATGCGTAACCTCTTGACATGGGAGCTGGTTACATTAATCCGAATAAAGCACTTAATCTTGGACCCTTGGTTTAATTTATGATGCAATGGTACAAGATATATTAATATATCTACAATGCTCTATGAATTATGACCAAGAACAAAGGTCAAAACTAATTTCATCAAGAGACTATAATTGCTCAAACTCATGTTGATAATGAGGCACAAATTAAAAAGCTCGGGTGCAGTAGCTATGAGGAACTCAAACTTTGAAGCAGGAACAACAAACGGCAGCAATGAGTTAAACACTCTAAACACTCCTATAGCTGAACCGATTTGAATAAGGGCTAGCTTGTGATGTTTTCTTTACTCTTTTGGTTATTTCTGGATTGTGTTAATGGATTGAAACGAGTGATGATCACTATGATGATCAATGCACTCCAAGTGTTTGTGAAAATGCCTTAGCCGTTTTTTGAATGCTTCTTCTCTGCTATGACTGAGATGATTAAATTGTATTATGTAAAATGAGTAAATTTACAGCATACATACACTCACACACTCACTCATTCAGTTAGCCTTAGATGCTATGACATCACGAGAGCCTATTACATGTTGACACCTAGACTAGTCTGTTCTAACAGACTTACTTGCAGCCCACGCAAGTCTCACACACTTTTTGGCACTCTCTCTAATCTGTTACAGCATCACCCGCACCCCTTAACCTTCAGCTGACCCCTGTTGCCATGTAGACAGTCATCTGATTGCTTAGTCACCAACACTCCCTTCTAAGCTAGCTGCTGGTTTGACACCAAGTAGACCCCTTAGGTAGTTTAGTCTTTCCTTAGGAAGAGCTTTAGTAAAGATATCAGCTATCTGTTCTTTTGATCTACAGAACATCAGACCAATCTGATTATCTTGTAGGGCGTCTCTGATGAAATGAAACTTTATGTTGATATGCTTAGTTTTCTGATGGAATACTGGGTTTCTTGCCATTGCTATTGCTGACATATTGTCACAAAACAATGGTGTTGCCTCACCTTGTTCTTCTCCAAAATCCTTAAGCAAAAACCTAAGCCAAATAGCTTGAGATGTTGCCTCAGCAACAACCACATACTCAGCCTCTACTGTGGACAAAGCCACTGTGCTTTGCTTCACCGAGGCCCATGAAAATAGCCCACTTCCTAGAGTAAATGCATAGCCTGAGGTGCTCTTCATATCATCTTCAGAACCTCCCCAGTCACTATCACAGAAACCAATCAAAGTAGAGGCTTTTGCCTTAACATACTCAATGCCATAGGAGAGTGTACCTTGAATGTATCTTAGGACCCTTTTGGCAGTTCCATAATGTTTGCTTGTAGGTCCATGCATAAACCTAGACAAAAGACTTGCAGCATACATTATGTCAGGTCTTGTTGCTGTTAAGTAGAATAGGCTTCCCACTATCTTTCTATACAGTTGCTCATCAGCAGCTTCAGTTCCATCTTCCTTCATAAGCTTATCTCTAGGAACCAACGGTGTGCTCATAGGTTTACAATCCTTGAGACCAAACTTCTCAAGAAGTGTAGTTGCATACTTCCTTTGATGTATAAAGATACTTCTGTCAGATTTTATCACTCCAATTCCTAGAAAATGATGAAGTAGGCCCAAATCTATCATATCATACTTACTCATCATCACTTGCTTGAATTCCTTGATCAATGTTTGTGAACTTCCAGTGTAAATTATGTCATCCACATAGATAGATACAATTAGAACTTCACCAGCATCATCAAACTTATTGTAAAGTGTAGCCTCACTAGCACTCCTTTTAAACTCACAGCTCAATATATAAGAGTCAATTTCTCCATACCAGGCTCTAGGCGCTTGCTTGAGTCCATAGAGAGCCTTCTTAAGTTTGTAAACTTTTCCTTCTTCTTCTTGAATCTCAAACCCCTCTGGCTGATCAATGTACACTTCTTCTTCTAGTACTCCATTCAGAAATGCAGACTTTACATCCAACAGGTACAATTTCCAGTTCCTCTGAGCTGCTAGAGCAATGAGAGATCTTATGGTGTCTAACCTTGCTACTGGAGCAAAGGTTTCATTGAAGTCCACACCAGGCTTTTGTGCATACCCCTTAGCAACTAGTATGGCCTTGTGCTTCTGTATAGACCCATCAAGGTTTAACTTTGTCTTGTAAACCCATTTGACCCCAATGACAGGTTTGTTTATAGGTATGTTCATTAGCTCACATGTCTCATTCTTCTGAATCATGTCAATTTCAGCCTCCATTGATTTCTTCCAAGCAAGATCTTTAGCTGCTTCTTGATAGGATTCAGGTTTAGTGATGCACATGAGACATCGTGTATTCACATCATGAATACTTCTGAACTTTACAGGAATTCCAGTGATGGATTCCTCTTCAGATTGCACTTCACTTATCTGAATTTCATTCTGAGGTCCAGATTCTTGCACATCTCCAATTGCAGGTTTTTGAGGGACATCACTAGTATTCTCAGTTTGAGAATTACCATGTTCAAAACCATAGTTTAGTATAAGAGTAACACCAGCCTCACCTTTGTAGCATTCCAATCCCATTCTGTAGTTTCATAAAAAACAACACTCCTAGATATCACAATCTTGTTGGTTTGAAGATTATACAACCTGTAGCCTTTTTCACAGTGTCTATACCCCATAAGTACACACTTTGCTCCTTTTTCATCCAGCTTCTGTCTCAATTGATCAGGGATATGAGCATAGCAAATAGAACCAAAAATTCTTAGATGTTTGACCCCTAGCCTTCTCCCACTGAACTGTTCAAATGGTGTTTTACCATTCAAAGCCTTTGTAGGACATCTATTCTGTAAATACACAGCAGTATTCACAGCTTCACTCCAGAATTTGTAGGGTACACATTTTCCATGCATCATGGCTTTAGCCATTTCCACAATGGTTCTATTCTTCCTTTCAGCAACACCATTTTACTGAGGAGAATAAGCCATTGTCAGCTGTCTTGATATTCCAGCCTCATCACAGAATCCTTCAAACTTTTTTGAGAGATATTCACCACCTCTATCACTTCCGAGTCTCTTGATTTTATAACCACTTTGTAATTCAATCATGCTTTTAAACTTCTTAAACACATTTAGAACACCAGACTTATGTTTAAGGAAATATTACCAGCACATTTTAGTGTAATCATCGATAAAAGTCAGGAAGTACTTGTTACCTCCAATGGTTTCTACTTGCATTGGACCACACATATATGAGTGTATGAGTTCAAGAGGCATGGTTGCCCTCCAAGCAGGTTCTTTGTCAAACTGCTCCACATGCTGCTTTCCAGCAACACAGCTTGCACAAACATCTGTACTCCCTTGTAGTTTAGGCATACCAACAACCATCTCCTTCTGCTGTAAACACTTCAAGCTAGTGTAATTCAGAGGTCCATATCTCTTATGCCATAAGTCTGAATCTTCAGCAATGGTTGCCCTCATAGCCATAGGATTTACACATCCAAATGTCATAGGAAAACACATGTTCTGTGTCATAGGAATTGTAGCTACTCTGTGACATAGCTCCTTGTCTTCATAGATGTCCACAGTCTGTTCTCCAAATACTACGAAGTAGCCATGTTGAATCATTTGCCCAACACTCAGCAAGTTTTCCTCCAATCCAGGTAAGAGCATAACATCTCTTATGTGTCTTGTACCTTGCTTAGTTTGAATGACTAGAATTCCTTTTCCTTCTGCTTGAACTACCTCACCATTTCCCATCTTTACTTTGGCTTTAATGCTTCTATCAATGTCCACAAGTAGGTCCTCTTGTGCTGTCATGTGATTGCTACATGCACTGTCCACATACCATACATTTGCATCCTTCACAGCAGCTGTGTTACACGCATAGAACAAGTTCCCAGAAGGTTCAGTCACCTCTCTAGCCATGTTTACAGTCTTTCCATTGCAATCTTTGGCATAATGACCAAACTTATTGCAATTGTAGCATTTAGACTTTCCCTTGAACCAGCACTCACCATAGTGCAGTTTGACACACACCTTGCACTTTGTTTCACTGCTCTCTGCCTTGCTAGAACCTGCATTATGGTGATAACTGGATTTACCAGTAGCATTGGACTTTTGATTCCAGTTCTTGTTGTTCTTGTAGAACTTCTTAAATTTTCCTTGAGAGATACCATGTTGGCCTTTAGGATTTACAGACAAACTAGCAAAAGCCTTTTCAACATTCCCTTCACTATGCATTTCTATTCTCTTATCAAAAGCCCTAATTGAAGCTATAACACTTTCAACATTCACAGATACCATGTCCTTGGTTTCTTCTATGATAGGATCATAGGGTTTTGTCAAGCTAATTAGGATCTTTTGAGCTAATCTCTTTTCTGTAACGTCTTCTCCATAAGTTCTCATTTGGTTTACAACTCCATATAGTCTAGACATGTACACAGATAAGGATTCATCTTCTTTCATTCTAGTATACTCAAAATCACGTCTAAGAGATTGTAGTTTGACTGCTCTAACCTTTGAGTCTCCTTTGTATTCTCTTTTCAAGACATTCCAGTCTGCTTTTGCACTTTCTTCATTCTGAATCCTGGGAAAGATGTCATCGGCATCAACATTCTGAAGCATGCTCAGAGTCTTAACATCCCTCACCAGATCAGTGTGAGAAGGCTTGTTTAGGACATCTCCAGCCTCTCCTTCCACAACTATTGCTTCAAGTATTCCCACGTCTACATACTTCCACATATCATAACCTTTCAGTACTGTCATCATTTTGATACTCCACACGTCATAGTTAGAACCTGTGAAGATCGAAGTCCTTAGCTCACCTCCATCATGTGTTTCTGTCATTGCAGATCACACTGCTCCTTAATGCTTCTCGTCTTGCACAACACAGATTAACGCCCAGATGAGGATCAGAATCTAATGCTTTGATACCATGTTGATAATAAGGCACATATTAAAAAGCTCGGGTGCAGTGGCTATGAGGAACTCAAACTTTGAAGCAGGAACAACAAACGGCAGCAATGAGGTAAACACTCTAAACACTCCTATAGCTTAAACCAATTTGAATCAGGGCTAGCCTGTGATGTTTTCTTTACTCTTTTGCTCATTTATGGATTGTGTTAATGGATTGAAACGAGTGATGATCACTATGATGATCAATGCACTCCAAGTGTTTCTGAAAATGCCTTAGCCGTTTTCTGAATGCTTCTTCTCTGCTATGACAGAGATGATTAAATTGTATCATGTAAAATGAGTAAATTCACAGCATACATACACTCACACACTCACTCATTCAGTTAGTCTTAGATGCTATGACATCACAAGAGCCTATTACATGTTGACACCTAGACTAGTCTGTTCTAATAGACTTACTTGCAGCCCACGAAAGTCTCACACACTTTTAGGCACTCTCTCTAATCTGTTACAGCATCACCCGCACCCCTTAACCTTTAGCTAACCCTTGTTGCCATGTAGACAGCCAGCTAATTGCTTAGTCACCAACATCTCATCCCCTGATTTTAATTATCCATCAATCATTTCCCAATAGAAAGATACCATGAAACAAATTACAGAACAATTTCAAAGGACAGTGACTAATGTGGGAGAAAGACCTGCCATTTATAAGGTTAAGCTGGAAGCTCCAGAAGGTTCCACAGTTACAGTTTTCCTAGCAATATTAGGCTTTGGAAAACAATATGAAAAAAAATCGTATCATGTTAGGATAACCCCCACAAAGGGAATGAGAACAACAAGTTGACTTTTGGTTCACTGGTTTGGATTTAAAATTATGTTACTATATCGTCCTTATATAGAGTTAAAAGTCTCATCATTCTGACACCTATGAAAATCTGTAGTTTTTTTTTGGACACATGAAAATCTATAGTTACACTTCCAACTCTCTAGCACAAACAGTTTTTTATTTTTTATTTTACAATGAGTATCAAACCCTTTTTTTTTATTTTATCAATTGAGTATCAAACCCTAAAGACTGAATGTTTGCCTCCTTAATTCTTTTGTATTTGTTTGGTCTTTAGTTCAATTTATTTTGTTTTATTTATGTATTATTCTAGCATTTTCGAAAATTCACAATTATAAATTCATTCCCTAGCCGAATATTTATATAGATCAAGAGAAAAATATTGCCCTTTGGCCACTTGGCTGTATTGATTAGTATGATCATCCTGATTTGTTGAGCCATATTGATTTTCATAATTATATTGACTATATTAGTTATTAAAGTCATATTGGTTATTGTTGACACCATATTGAACCAGACTCAGTGGGTCATACAAACCAAGCTTATATCCAACACACATGCCCAAACACTAAGTAGAACCAAGCCCAACACATAGGCCCAAACACAAAGTGGAACCAAACCCATTAGGCAAACAAGTTCAACAAGAACTAATAATACACTGACATGTGGATACATATCTACCATCAATTTGGGTGCCACGTGTCAGCACCACAGCAGAAGTGCATTTATCCCACATCGAAATTATTCATCAAGTCCCCCTTAATCATCAATACAAAAGGGAGACACATTTTTCAAAAACATAACTAAGATTCACTATTCACCATTACTACGTCAAAATCATTATTCACCACATACTGCTTACGTATACAGACCACTATATTGACTTAGGCATCAGAGTTCCTTTAGGCCAGCACCACACCGGTGCTTATCCCTAACCGACGACCATTTGCTCTTCCTTTTATAGGTCTTTCGAATTGCACGTGACCCGTATTGATTGGACAGAGTACTACCCCTAAGTTGGTACAATTTATGCATCAACTGACAAGACCCCACTCGAATTTCCCTTCGAAATTCGTGAGAAACCCTACTCCCGTCTGACAAAACCTGAACCTCAAAACTATTCCTAAAATACCCTTACCGCCTCGAATCTACACTACTAAAATTCAACTGAAAATTCGGCAGAACCTCCTCTGTAATTTGATCAAACAGTCTTCCACTTGTCAGACGAAGGATTCACATACTAAACTAACATCCAAGTAAACCACACAACAACTCAACAACTAACCCATAAAACAACCAAAGCCCACTAGGCTAAATGACATATACAACTCAACCCAACCCTATACCAACTACGCAGCAGAAGGTGATGCCTCCTCCTAGTCTCGGCGCTACGTCCCGCTACGGCCTGGAGGGTACCAAACCAAAACAACTGTGAGTGGACAAGAGAACCAAATACAATAAAAGCGTGGTCTTGCAAATAAAATAATAATACTCATCGATATAATTCGACCTTGTTATCACCCCTTACATGCAATAAGATCCGCATATACAAGTAAATATCACTTACCAAAATCCGTTTGATCTACCTCGGTGGAACCCAAGCAACCTTTACCTGTGTCTGCCATATCAATAACCCAGCGAAGCCATGATCCTCAGTTGAAGCCGACATCGTCATCCTGACCATAACCGTCATCGCGAGCGGTAGCTCGATATCCCAACAGTAACCGTCATCCCGAGCCGTAGCTCAATATCATGATGGAATCCTCCACATCATCGCTAATACCTAGCCGAGCATATGATGGAATCCTCCACACCATAGCTCACATCCTCCCGAGAGTATGATAGAATCCTCCATACCATACCTCGTACCTTTCTGAGCCTATGATGGAATCCTCCACACCATAGCTCACATCCTCCCGAAAGTATGATGAAATCCTCCATAATATAACTCATATAATCCCGAAAGTATGATAGAATCCTTCATAACATACCTCATATCATCCCGATAGTATGATGGAATCCTGCATAACATATCCCGATCATATCATGCTGAGTGTATAAGGGAATCCTCCATGTCATACCTCACCGAGAGACTCCCACCAGGGTCAAAGCCTATCCTACCAGGGTCAAAGCCTAACCCACCATCATGGGCCGAAACCCCAAAACCATAAGATACGTAGGCCTATGCCCAAATACGTAACCCCGGGCCTAAGCCTAAAATCTATGACTCGGGGCCGAGGCCCAATATCCGTATCCGGACAAGCCCCAAATCATAACCAAATCATTATCTAAGTCCATAATCAATAACAAATCCACAAAGCCAAGTCATAGCCAAACTATGTCACCGGCCCAAGCCAAAAGGTTCCCAAATCATTAACCTTAATTATCACATGAATTAAACCATAATCCAAAATTCATAATCCTCGATTAACGATCAATAATTCAAGCATAATCGTCCTTAATTTCAACTCGGTCCTCAATAATTCAAGCATAATCGTCCTTGTTTCTCAAAAAGACTATTGAGGTTCAGGCCCTAGGATGTAGAGATAAGCTCCAAGGCATTCATGGTGACAGGAGCCAGGTTCCGTTCTTCTCACCTCTCCACTACAAGATTTTGAGCATCCTGTTCTTGGGAAGAATCGAGTACAAAGTCAAACCCTGGCACCATAACCCAAAGTAAATCACAACAAATAATGTCTCTCTTACCCCTGATTCATTGAATATAGAATCCATATCATCAAGACTGACATAAACTTGTTCAAAACTAGGTGGCTTATATCCTTTCTTAAACCACTCATTCTCAATGACCTCAGCAATTGTAATTCTCTGTTTCATGAAATTAGTTTTGTATAGTGAATGCAAGATAAAAATAATAGTGAAAGAACAAAAAATGAAACCAACTGGAAAAAAGACATATCTAAATTGGAAAGACAGGACAGACTGTCAAAGGGTTAGGATCCAAGATTCTCTTAATTAGCTTCTTTGCACTCGAGGAGAACCATGGAGGACATGTGAAGTCAGCCTTGAATATCTGGTGATCACATAAAAACCATAGATGTTAAACAAGTAAAACAGAACCATCAAATGACCAATGTTATGGTTGTGCCTTCAGTTTTTCTCCGATACCATGAGTTAATGCACTAGTGATAAGAACTAAATAATCAGTTTTTCTCCGTCACCATGAGTTAATGCACCATGAGTTATGGTTGTGCCTCCACTTCTAATAGTCTACTTGTTTCTGTAATTCTGTATCTCCATTAAGATACTCCCATTCCATTTCACCTGGTTCTGAAGAGAATGAATTATTGTTATTAATATAATCGAACAATCTCTCCTGAATACTTACTGGGATAGTATGCTTATCCCCGAGTATCTTGAAGTCTTTTGCTTTAGCCGCTTTCAGTTTTGAGAAAAAACTTCATTCCCACTCGTTATTTATACAACGGTTTATAAAAAACTGTCGCCTCTTCAATTTTTACACAACGATTTTAAACAAATTGTTGTTTTCCGGAATAAGACGTCATAATTAGCATAAATTGTCGTCTAATTAGTGACGTCTATGCTCATTTTTGGATAGTGTCCTCCTAGTCTTGTCGCCTCGTACCGCTACGGCCTGGAGGGTACAAAACCAAAACAACTGTGAGTGGACAATAGAATCAAATACAATAAAAGCGTGGTCTCGCAAATAAAATAATAATACTCATCGATATAATCACACCTTGTTATCACCCCTTACATGCAATAAGATCGTATATACAAGTAAATATCACTTATCGGAATCCGTTTGATCTACCTCAGTGGAACCCAAGCAACCTTTACTTTTGTTTGCCATATCAATAACCCAGCGACGCCATGATCCTCGGCCGAAGCCGATATCCTGGCTGAAATCGTAATTCCCATCATAATCGTCATCCCGAGCCGTAGCTCGATATCTCAACTGTAACCGTAAACCTGAGCCGTAGCTCGATATCATGATGGAATCCTCCACATCATCGATTATACCTCACTGAGCATATGATGAAATCCTCCATACCATAGCTCACATCCTCCCGAGAGTATGATGGAATCCTCCATACCATACCTCGTACCTTTCTGAGCCTATGATGGAATCCTCCACACCATAGCTCACATCTTCCTGAGAGTATGATGGAATCCTCCATAACATACCTCATATCATCCCGAGAGTATGATGGAATCCTCCATAACATAACTCATATTATCCCGAGAGTATGAAGGAATCCTCCATAACATACCTCATATCATCCAGAGAGTATGATGGAATCCCCCATAACATACCTCGATCATATCATGCTGAGTGTATGAGGGAATCCTCCCTGCCATACCTCACTGAGAGACTCCCACCAACCCTCCCACCAGGGTCAGAGCCTAACCCACCATCATGGGCTGAAACCCCAAAACCATCTTATACGTAGGCCTAAGCCTAAATACGTAACCCCGGACCTAAGCCTAAAATCTATGACTCGGGGTCGGGCCCAATATCCATATCCGGACAAGCCCCCAAATCATAACCAAATCATTATCAAAATCCATAATCAATAACAAATCCACAAAGTCGAGTCGTAGCCAAACTATGTCACCGGCCCAAGCCAAAAGGTTCCCAAATCATTAACCTTAATTATCACATGTATTGAACCATAATCCAAAATCCATAATCCTCGATTAACGATCAATAATTCAAGCATAATCATCCTTAATTCCATAAATGCATAATTAATAAGCAATTCAATAATCCATAATTCGTAATAAATCATTAAAACGATTATCCGTAGTTCTCTGGTCTCCTAACTAACAATTAAATATTAGGAAGGATTACCTTTAATTTCCAAAATGCATAATGAATAATAAAACAAGTAGAACGTATACTTATGCATGCATTATAATTTAAAATCCAAAATCCACTCACTGTGACGTCCAAACGAGTCCAATTTCAAACAACTCAGTCCTCCGTAACCTTCGGAGCCACCACGCTTGTCAATGATGACACGTGGTATTACTAAACGACAATTAACAATCTAAAATGCAACCCCCTAAACAAGGAATGCTTCTTCCAACCATGATTGTGCTGCTGAGCCTCCTCATAATGAAATGACACATGACCACATGCCTTGGTTTAGGACTTACAACTTGTGCACATCCAATGACCCATCCAAACAGATTCATAAGGATATGAAGCTTGCTCACTTCTTCCTTCACTACCATTAGATGACTGTGCAACCCGATCAGACATGACAAATATACAAATTTTACACACTACCCAATTCAGTATAATCAACTTTTTATCAATGGCCCATCAGAAATCACCTCCGAAGCGAAGATGGTGGAGAGTAGCGAGCATTTGAAGGCATGGATCGAGAGGAGGAGATGGAAATCGAAGCTGCAAGATATGGGGGGAGAGAGAATACCAGAAAAATCTGGAAAATTAAAGGGAAAAGAGGTAGATATTTTCCCAATAATATCTTAAACTCAATTTACCAGAATGCCCTTACTCTTTATAGACCCGTAACTCTCTCAAACATAGTCTGATTTTCGTGTGCCGTTTGTCTATAAACTCGTGAATTTGAGACCTACGCGATGGGCAAAGAAAAAATTTCAAAAGTAATCCCAAACTAAAATTGACTTTCGAACCCTTCCTAAAACCGAGGGCAAAATTGTCATTTCCTAAATTAATTTATGAAAATCGAATAATTAAACATACGGGTCATTACAACTCACTCCCCTTAAAGAAATTTCTTCCTTGAAATTCAGACCAGCCCAAGGAAATAGATACGGATACTGGGCTCGTACCTAAACCTCAAGCCACACAAGTAACCTCCTCAAGGCTCGCATCTTCCTTCCTTGAGAAACTATGATCACTACTCACCTTCACAGTCAGAAGTCCAACATAAGCTAGAAATCAATGTTGGATCTTGTGCCTCTTGCACATTTATCCATTCTCATCTTAGTATCAAGCCGTGCACGAGGATGTCACCAAGGAGGCATCACGGAAGCGATAGGAATGCACACTATGTGTTTGGTCTACAGGAAATTGAACATAAAGCTTTGATACCAAGTTGACAGGACCCCACCCGAATTTACCTTCGAAATCCGTGAGAAATCATGCTCCCGTCTGACAATACCTAAACCTCAAAATAATTCCTAAAATACCCTTACCGCCTCGTAACTACACTACGAGAACTCTACCGAAAATTCGGCATAATTTCCCATGTAATTTGACCACATGCCTTGGTTTCTGATGTAACAACCCGGAATTTCAATTATTGGATTTACGTAAATTATTTATGTAAATTGATGATTTTACCCTTGCTTGTTAAGGGGCGTGAAAGTCAAATTTTGTTTCGAGATATTTTTGGTGGTGTTTTGGATACCGTTGCGTAGGCCTCGAACTCACGAGTTCGTATACAGGCGGCACGCAGAAAACGGAGTTCGTGTACGAAAGTTACGGGTCTAGATTGTTAGGGGTATTTGGGTAATTTTTGACTTGGGTAGATATTTTTTAACCCCGAATCATTGTTTCATCTTCATATCATCATCTCACTCTCTCTCTCTGTGAAACACTCTCCCAAAACCATCGAACCCGTGTGCGACTTTCACACCTAAAACCCATAAATTCCAAGTTTGATTCAAGGCCAAGACTTCCATTTCTATTCAACTAATCGTATTCTACTCCTTCCCACGATCACAACCGTACCAACCATCGAAGGAGAGGACCACGGGGGAAGCCGAACCGAGTGAAGGAAGTTTCGGATCTTCCTATCGATTTTCCAGCTTACACAGGTACATGTTTGTTGTTTAAAGGTCATAATTGGATTCCTGGGTTCGAGTAGATAGATTTAGACATAAAATTTGTGAAACATGGTTGAGTTTTGAGGAAGTTATGAAAGTTTGAAGTTTCGGCCGGAAATGGGGGATTCCGGCGGAAACCAGACGGCGGCGCCGGCAGCCAGTCGTCTTCTCCGGCGAGTCGTCCGTGACCGGTCGGGTCGAGTTGAATCGGTTGGGTCGAGTAAATCGGTCGGGTTGAGTGAACCGGTCAGGTCGAGTTAGACCAGGTCCGACCAAGTTGGGCCGGGTTGGATCGGTCCAGGGGCGTGGTACTGTAGCAGGCGCGTGAGGGCGCGTGGCGGCTCGTGGGCGCGTGTTCCGTCATTCCGTCGGCGCGTGGCGGCGCGTGGGGCTGAGTCTGAGGTCACAGTGGCTCGTGACAGCTAGTGTTTGACGTTTCGGACCTGTTGGCGTAGGTTTTGAGTCGATCGGACGTCATTTAGGGGTTGTTTTGGGCGTTTTAAAGTTGCTGCGTTTTCTAGGCCAGCATAGTTAGACCTCCCGGGGTTTAGGGGGGTTTATATTTAAGGTTCTTATTATTAGCTGGTAATCCTGATTATTAATTTGGACAGGCGATACTGCTCCAGGAACTTCAGGGGAGCGTACAGTTCGGGATTGAGCTTGCTTGGACAGGTTTGTGAGTGGACTTTTGGTTTATAAACTATAATGCATGCATAAATGTATCTTTGATTTTAATACTGTTATGTATGGGTGCAATGAATTTCTCGAATTTTGAAATGATGCTGGACACATGTTTTCCAATATTTAAGTGAAAGTGTGTTTTGAGAAATGGCTTGGTTTTTGTACTCGATTTTGATATCATTTTGATGTGGTAACTATTTGAGCCTGTGATTTGGGTTTAGACCCGTAATTATGATATTATTGGTTTTGGCCATAAAATGATATTTCAAAGAATTTGGTTTAGGCCAAGAAACAAAGATTTCAAAATATGAATTTGGTTCACTGGTTTCCTATCCCGATGGTTACCGTTGCTCTGACTGGTGTTGAGGGGTTTTGCTCCGCTGGTTGTTGAGGGCTCGGACTTTGGTGTTGAGGGGCATTGCTCCGCCAGGTCGCGAGACTATCTATGCATAGTACAGAGAGTTGTTGTACAGATTTTAACACATCTCAAGCGATACCCTGATGTGTTGTGGATATGTCGGGAACAGTGAATTTGAGATATTATGTGTCCAGGTTGAATTAAATGATTTTTAACTCCTTTGAAGAGAGTTTTCAAACCAAATTGTGGATCACGAGGTATTTTCATTATACAGATTTTATGTGAGTCCAACTAAGTGGTTTTAAAGAGAAATGGGAATTTTGGTGATTTACATATAATGTTTTAGTATCATAAATTGTTTTATGTTATGCATGCATGGTTTTATAAATGGAGGGGAAGAAAGGTAATGTTTCCTTGGAAAAAGAATTTATAAATGATTATTTTTGTCCACTCACAACTTTTGTGTTTAAACCCCCTTCAGGCTGTTGAGTTGAGTTGACGCGGACACTTATCTCGAGGCAGAGGCATTAGTACTTTCGGCTGTGCTGTGTAGTTATATTTGAGTAGGATATATAAATTATACTCTTGATCCTACTTAGACGCTCTGATATTATATTGTATTTGGTTGGTTATTATTTACGAGAATTGTTGAGTGCTTGAATCCCTTGTCTGACAAGTGAAAGTATTTATTATTATTATAATTTGTAAGGATTTAAGGGTATTTTGGGAACCTTTCCTTAGGTTGTCAGACGGGATCAGAGTTCTTCCCGAGTTTCGAAGGGAAATTCGGGACGGGTCCTGACATCTGACTTACAACTTGTGCACATCCAATGACCCATCCAAACATATTCATAAGGATATGAAGCTTGCTCACTTCTTCCTTCACTACCATTATATGATTGTGCAACCCGATCAGACATGACAAATATACAAATTTTACACACTACCCAATTCAGTATAATCAACTTTTTATCAATGGCCCATCAGAAATCACCTCCAAAGCGAGATGGTGGAGAGTAAGTAGCGAACATTTGAAGGCATGGATCGAGAGGAGGAGATGGAAATCGAAGCTGCAAGATTTGGGGGGGGAGAGAGAGAGTACCAGAAAAATCTGGAAAATTAAAGGGAAAAGAGGTAAATATTTCCAAAAAATATCTTAAACTCAATTTACCAAAATGCCCTTACCCTTTATAAACCCATAATTGACATAACCTTTCCCGAATTTCATCTTGAAATCCGCAAAAAGCCCTACTTCCGTCTGACAGCTTTTAGCCACAAAAGTTAATATCTGAAATACCCTTAATCTTTGGAAACACTAAATAAACTTAATAGGGGTTCCAACATAACCTCCTCTGTACTTGACTTACTTCACGTACCTGTTAGACGCAGGAAAGCCTAGTAGTTTACAAATTACCTCAGAAGACCTCCTCTGCAATAAAACCAGACAATTGACGTGACACCCTCGTGTGAAATGTCAACCACCCGTCAATCTGGGTCACCGCCCACACCAATCCACTGACCCAGATGACTAAGGTACCAAACTTGGTTGAATTGAGTCTCACTAACTTACCCTGAGTCGTGACTCGATATCCCGACTCATCTTGAGCACCCCGAGTGGTAACTCGATATTCCGACTCATCTTGACCACCCCGAGTGGTAACTCGATATCTCAGCTCATCCTGAGCACCCCGAGCGATAACTCTATATCCCAGCTCATCCTGACCACCCCGAGTGGAAACTCCATATCTCGGCTCATCCTGAGCACCCAGAGTGGTAAATCGATATCCAAGCTCATCCTGAGAATCCCGAGTGGCAACTTGATATCCCGGCTCATCCTGAGCACCCCGAATGGCAACTCGATATTCCGACTCATCCTGAGCACCCCGAGTGGTAACTCGATATCCCGGCTCATCCTGAGCACCCCGAGTGCTAATTCGATATCCCGATCCCGGCTCATCCTGAGCACCCCGGGTGGTAACTCGATATCTCATCTCATCCTGAGCACCCCGAGTGTTAACTCGATATCCCGTCTCATCCTGAGCACCCTTAGTGGTAACTCGATATCCCGGCTCATCCTGAGCACCCCGAGTGGTAACTCGATATCTCGTCTCATCCTGAGCATCCCGAGTGGTAACTCGATATCCCTTCTCATCTTGAGCACCCCGAGTGCTAACTCGATATCCCAGCTCATCCTAAG
Organism: Oemleria cerasiformis; assembly: GCA_037349345.1. NCBI lineage: Eukaryota > Viridiplantae > Streptophyta > Magnoliopsida > Rosales > Rosaceae > Oemleria > Oemleria cerasiformis. The sequence goes on from JAZGTL010000010.1 coordinate 10,145,556, forward strand.
CACCCCGAGTGGTAACTGCATATCCCGGCTCATCCTGAGAGTATGATGGTATCCTACATGACATACCTCATATCATCATGAGAGTATGATTGAATACTCTATAACATACCTCAAATCATCCTGAGAGTATGATGGAATCCTCCATAACATACCTCAAACCTCAATGATGTGGCAGAGAAAAACCCTTTGAACTCTAACATCGGAGAACCCCTCAACGATCTGGCGGAGACAAACCCTCCAATGCCAGTAAGACAAACCTCAACGATGTGGCGGAGAAAACACCCTCCACGCCAACATCGGAGAACCCCGTGTTATAACATACTACACAGAAGTACATATGCGACGAAATCCCATAAACCCAGTCCGTTCAAAGTACATCCCAGTACCAACTCAAGGAAACCCTAGCCCCAAGGAACCTTTTGACATACCAATAACCCATCCCCTTTGACCTCCCGAGCCAAAACCCGCTCTGTGGTCATCTATTACCGCTGGGATTACTCAAACGGGGCTCTAAACGAACCCCAACGTCCTCAAAACCGTTAAAATTCGATCCGGAATGTCCCAAACCCTACACACACGCCGCCATGGACCGGGTAATAGCCCCATGCGCCACCACAGACCGGTAGAAGGTCGGACCACGCGCCACGCACCAGCCACGCGCCCCCACGCGCCATGTACTGTTCACGGTGGAATATTCCATCAAATCATACGGATCTTCCGATTTCGTCCAAACTAACGGCGTTAGGGTTCCGTCATAACACCGTTATCTTTAGAAGGAATATACTCACGCCGTCAGCATATTCCGTCAAACCCTAACGGCATCAGTTGACACAACGCGGACTGCTGACGGGGTTGCCACATGGCAGTTCCTGACTGGTTACCACGTGGCACCACGTGGCTGCCACCTGACATGCCACACCAGCCACCGCAGTTCGAACCAGTCATCGAAGCTCGTCGGGGACGATAATTGTACGGTCGTCGTCGTCGCCGTCTCCGGTGGCCAGAATCTGGAAATTTTCACCGAAAATCGCAATTTCCAGCGAGCTTCTAACTTCTTCATTTCTCGACTATTTTTCATGATCTACACATGTGGATCCATTTACGTAACACCAGGAACTCAAATATGAAGTCAAAGCTTCGACACCATACATGGTTTGGCCATAAGGCGACCAAGAAGCTTTGTACCAATCCTCCCTTCGGTCCGCCACCTACGGTGATACCCCCGCCTCAAAAATGGCCTAAAGCAGCTCGCAATCTCGAGAGGATGCTGCATCTGGGCTTGGTTTGGCTCGAATCAGTCCCAAATTGTGACAATGAAGGTGAGGTTTGTGTGTGATCGTACGGGAAGAGAGACAGGGATCGGGGGAGAAGAGAGAGTGGTTCTGGGATGGGTCTGGGCAGAGTCTGAAAGAGAGAAAAAATATCCCCCTAAATTTTGGATTTTTCCAAAATGATCAAACTGCCCCTGAAGCTTGTAGACCCACAACGCTCTCACCGGGTCTCCGTTTTCCGCGTGCCTCCTGTTTACGAACTCATGAGTTCAACACCTACACAAAGACCCAAGAAAAACTTCCAAAAGTATTGCCAGACAAAAAGTGACTCCCAAACCCCTCCGAAACCAAGGGTAAAATCATCATTTCCTTAATTAAATTCTCGAATTACCATAATTTATGGTCCGGGTTATTACAGTAACTCTCTCAACCGAACTCTGATTTTCGCGTGCCACTTGTCTATGAACTCGTGAGTTCGAGACGTACACGATGACCCAAGAAAAACTTTCAAAAGTAATCCCAAACTAAAAGTGACTTTCGAACCCCTCCTAAAACCGAGGGCAAAATCATCCTCTCCTAAATTAATTTATGAAAATCGAATAATTAAACCTATGGGTCGTTACATCAACAGTCATTCATCCATTACGATACATATAATTACTTTAGTTGTTATACTTGTATTCACCATTTTGGCCAATGTGTGGCTACTTGAGCCGTCTTCAGAGCTATATATGTTGTAATTGTAACGAAGGGACTGTTCAGTCAAGTAAGGAACCTCATTTTAGCCCAAGTTCTTTCGTTACCTAGAGCTCAAGGCTTTAAATGAAAACCAATTGATTTTGAAGGTTGTGGAAGTAGCTAGATGGTAAAGCATAATGAAAGAGAATTGAAATAATTAAAGTGAAATTAATGTAAATAAAAAGTTAGGGGGTTTATTCAATTGCGACTTTCATAGAGTTTAAATGTCTCTAAAAGTTTAGATGTATTCAATTAGGGTGTGTTTGGATGAGGGAAAAAAACATGGGATTTGTTAAAAAGTTAGAATTTCAAGTTTCCTATGCACCAATTCTCTTGTTTGGATTCATAAATATAGGAACTTAAAATTCTAATAAAATAAAAAACTTGGAATTTGTATGCCATAAATCCCAATTTTAAATTCCATATAAAAATGTGTCATTTTCAAAATTCTATTTTTATAACTACCATTTATATATGAACATTCAAAATGTGTCATTCTGGAAAATTCATTTCCGTTTATTTAAATTCCGTTATTTGATAAATTCTTAGTAATATTAAAATTTTACATCTAAACACACCCTTATGGTTTTTAGAGAGTTGATAAAAGTTTGAGGGTATTCAATTTATATTTTTTATAGAGATTTATAAAGTCATTAAAAGTTTAGGTGTATTCAATCATAACATTTCATAACTCCATAAAAGTTTAGGTGTATTCAAAATATCAACGAATATTGTAGACTTCATTAAATGGAAGAGTTTTATGGGGTTTGAAAAACATTTTAGTGTAATTATGCTTTAGCAAAGTTTATGATTTGTCTAGCCTTCCCCCTCGGAATTCTACAGACAAGGCTAAAAATATAATTTGTGATTTTTATATTTCAATAGACTCAATAAAATTCAAGTCTCCTATTGTAACGACACGAAAATTTAATTAGTGAATTTTCATAAATTAATTTGCAAAATGATGAAATTACCCTTGCCTGTGCAAGGGGCTTGAAAGTCAAATTTTGTTTCGAGACACTTTTGGCTGTGTTTCAGGGAACGTTGCATAGGCCTCGAACTCACGAGTTCGTAAATAGGCGGCACACGAAAAATGGAGTCTGTGTGAGATAGTTGTGGGTCTAGAATGCTCAGAGGTATTTTGGTAATTTGGCCAGGGTAGATATTTTTAACCCCAAGTAGATTAGATCCTCCTCATTTCACTCTCTCTTCACGACTCACCCAAACCCATGACATTGAACCCAAACACCCAGAATTCTGAACTTCAATTCGAGGCAAGATCGTCCGTTTTGGTTCCACTCATCGGGCTCTCCTCCTTCTCGCGATCAAGGACGTACCGACCGTCGCAGGAAGCAGTCGCGGGAGACACCGAACCGATGAAAGGAAAAATTGAAACTTTCGATCGATTTTTCGGCCAACACAGGTATAGGTTTCGTGTTTAGACTTCATTTTTGAGTTCATGGGTTCGAGTAGATGGATTTAGAATAAAAATTGATGAAAAACGGTTAAGATTTGAGGAAGTTAAGAAAAATTCAAGGTGGGCCGGCAATGGAGTTTTCCGACAACGGCGCACGGTGGAGAGGTTGTCTTCTCCAGTGACTCTCCAGCAACACTCAGGTGACCGGTTCGGTCAGAGGCTGGCTGACGTGTCATACCACCTTGCAGCCATGTGGAGCCACGTGGATGCCACCTGGCCGCCACATGGAGCCACATGGATGCCACCTGGCCGCCACGTGGAGCCACGTGGAGGCCACCTGGCCGCTGAGTCAGCGCCGAGTCAGGCACGTGAGACATTGTAGCAGCATGTGAGGTACTATAGCAGGCGCATGAGGTACTGTAGCTGGCTGGTGGCAGCGCTTGGCGCGTGGTCCGAACCTTTTGGCGCAGGTTTCGGGTTAATCGGACGTCGTTTAGGGGTGGTTTTGGGCGTCCGAAGTGGCTACATGTTTAGTGTTACGCGGGTGGACCTCTCGAGATTTAGGGAGTCTGAATGTAGGGTTTTAATATTAGTCGGTAATCTCGATTGTTACTTATGACAGACGATACTGCTCCGGGAACTTCCGAGGAGCGTACGACTCAAGATTTAACTTATTTCGACGTGTGGTGAGTGGACTTTAGTTTTGTAAAGTATAATGCATGCATACATGTATATTGATATAATTGCTTATTACGTACTGTTTTGGCAAACAATTTGGATATTATTAAACTACTACTGGACACGGGCTTTCAATAATTATTTGGAAACGACATTTTGGGCTATGGCCTTGCTTTATGGTTTCGAGTTTTATATGGTTTGAATCACCCCACACATGATTTAGAGTTAGCCGCAGTGGTGCATGCACTGAAGATTTGAAAACATTATTTGTATGGGGAAACGTGCCGGATCTTTACTGACCATCAGAGTTTGAACTACTTCTTTACCCAGAAAGATCTGAACTTGAGACAAAGAAGGTGGCTTGAGTTGATAAAGGATTATGACTGTACTATAGAATATCACCCAGGAAAAGCCAATGTAGTGGCAGATGCCTAGAGCAGGAAGTCCATAGGTTCCTTGGCCCATTTGCATACTATTTAGCTGCCGATGTTGGTGGAATTCAGAAGAGCGGGAATTCTACTTGGCATGGATAGCTAGGGGGCTTTGTTGGCTAGCTTCCATGTGAGACCTGTCTTGATTGACCGAATCATTGAAGCTCAGCTCCAGGATCCTACTTTGTGTGTTATTAGGATGAAGTTGGAGGCTAGGAATAGGCAGGATTATGTGATTAGGGATGATGGGGCCTTGGTTAAGGATGGCCGTTTGTGCATACCTAATGATCCAGAGTTGAAAAGAGAAATACTTGAGGAAACTCATAGTTCTGCCTATGCTATGCATCCAGGCGGTACCAAGATGTATCGTACTCTTAAGGAACACTATTGGTGGACTGGGATAAAAAGGAAAATAGCGGAGTTTGGGAGTAGATGCCTGACGTGTCAACAAGTAAAAGCAGAGAAGCAGAAACCATACGGGGCACTACAACCATTACCTATTCCAGAATGGAAGTGGGATCACATTACTATGGATTTTGTTTATAAACTTCCTAGGACTCAAAAAGGACATGATGAAATCTGGGGTAATTGTTGATAGACTTACAAAGTCAGCACATTTCTTGCCAGTACGGGAAGATTACCGGATGGGCCAGTACGCCAAATTGTTTATGGATGAGATCATACGGTTACATCGGACTCCATAGTCGATTGTGTCAGACATGGATCCTAGGTTTACTTCGAGATTTTGGCGGGGTTTACAGAAAGCCTTTGGAACTACATTGCATTTCAATATAGCTTTTCATCCTCAAACTGACGGTCAGTTTGAGAGGACAATTCAGATTCTTGAGGATGTGATGAGAGCTTGTGTACTGCAGTTTAATGGAAATAGGGATTCACACCTGGCCTTGATGGAGTTTGCATACAACAACAGCTATTAGTCTAGTATTGGGATATCTCCTTTCGAGTCACTATACGGGAGACAGTGCTGGACATCGATATGCTGGAATGAGGTAGGTGAGAGAAGACTGTTGACACCATAGATAGTTGAAATGACAAAGGATAAGATTAGAATCATCAGGGAAAGGTTGAAGGCAGCTCAGGACCGCTAGAAAAGCTATGCGGATCGAAGGATAAGAGATCTTGCGTTTGAGGTCGGAGACTGGGTTTTCTTGAAATTATCCCCCTGGAAAGGAGTTGTACATTTTGGTAGACAAGGAAAACTGAGTCCTCGCTACATTGGGCCTTATGAGATTATTAAGAGGATAGGGCTAGTGGCTTACAGACTTGCTTTACCCCCAGAAATGTCAAGGGTTCATGATGTTTTCCATGTATCCATGCTTCAGAAGTACCTATTCGATGAATCTCATGTATTGGAGGCGCAACCAATTGAGCTGAGAGATGATTTGACTTTTGAGGAGCAACCAGTGCAACTTCTAGATTGGAAGGAAAAAGTATTGCGCAGAAAAACTATTCCTCTGGTTAAAGTTATGTGGAGGAGGCCACGTGGGAAATTGAGGCACTGATGCAGGCGCAGCTTCCACATTTGTTCGAGTGACATGTATGAATTTCGAGGATGAAATTTCTTTAAGGGGGGGTGAATTATAACAACCCGAAAATTTATAAATTAAGTTGCAAAAGGCCGAAATTACCCTTGGTTGTGTAAAGGGCTTGAAAGTCAATTTTTGTTTCGAGACACTTTTGGCTATGTTTCGGGGACCGTTGCGTAGGTCTCGGACTCACGAGTTCATAGACAAACGGCACGCAAAAAATGGAGTCAGTGTGAGAGAGTTGTGTGTCTAGAATGTTCAGGGGCATTTTGGTAATTTGGGCTGGGTAGATAATTTTAACCCCAAGCAGATCATATCCTCCTCATTTCACTCTCTCTTCGTGACTCACCGAAACCCGTGGCATCGAACCCAAACACCCAGAATTTCGAACTTCAATTCGAGGCAAGATCATTTGTTTTGGTTCCACTCATCGGGCTCTCCTCCTTTCCACGATCAAGGACGTATCGACCGTCGCGGGAGACACCGAACCGAGGAAAGGAAAATTTAGAACTTTCGATTGATTTTCCAGCCAACACATATATGGGTTTCGTGTTTAGACTTCATTTTTGAGTTTTTACGTTCGTGTAGATGGATTTAGATTCAAAATTTGTGAAAAATGATTAAGATTTGAGGAAGTTAGGAAAAATTCAAGGTCGGCCGGCAATGGAGTTTTTCGACGACGGCGGACGGCGGCGCACGGCAGAGCGTTCGTCTTCTTCGATGACTGTCCAGTAACTAGTTCGGTTAGAAGGGGGCTGATGTGGCATTCCACGTGGATGCCACCTAGTAGGCACGTGGAGGCCACCTGGCAGCCACGTGGTGCCACCTGGCGGTTAAGTCAGTACCGAGTCAAGCGCTTGAGACAATGTAATAGGTGTATGAGGTACTGTAGCAGGCGCGTGGTCGGCGTGTGACGGGTGGTCCGATCTTCCGCAGGGGCGTGGCAGCGCGTGGGACCAATCCTTGGGTCACGAAGACGCGTGTCGATAAGGTTTTTACGTTTCGGACCTTTTGGCACAGGTTTCGGGTTAATTGGACGTCGTTTAGGGGTAGTTTTGGCCGTCCAAAGTGGCTGCATTTTTAGTGTGACGCGAGCGGACCTCCCGGTGTTTAGGGGACTGAATGTAGGGTTTTAATATTAGTTGGTATTCCCGATTGGTATTTTTGGCAGACGATACTGCTCCGGGAACTTCGGAGGAGCGTACGACTCGAGATTTAGCTTATTTGGACGTTGGTGAGTGAACTTTGGTTTTGTAAAGTATAATGTATGCGTAAAGGTATATTGATATAATTGCTTATATCTATTGTTTTGGCGAAAATTCTGAATATTATTAAATTATTATTGGACACGGGTTTTCAATAATTATTTAGAAATGACGTTTTGGGCTATGGCCTGGCTTTATGGTTTCAGGTTTTATATGGTTTGACTTGATTGATTTTGGATTTCGATCGAGTCCATGATTTTGAGTTTAAACCCGGTTTTTCAATGAATTTGGCGTAGGCCAAGAAACAAAGATTTCAAAACATTGATTTTGATTTTCACTAAATTATTGTCCCCGAGGGTAAAGGTTTTCTCCGAATGGCGTCGAGGGCCTTTCTCCGCCAGATCGTTGAGGTTTCTCCGACACTGATGTCGAGGGGTATTTTCTCCACCAAGTCGTCGAGGTTGTCTACCCGTAGTACAGGTTTCTGCACAACTCGAGATATATCGGGTGTGTGGAGGGTATCGAGCTACGGCTCGGGATTTTATTCGGGGAGTAGTGGGATGTGTTTTGATATATATTTTGTGTCCACGTCAGTTTACATGATTTTAAACTCATTTGAGGAGAGTTTTCAAAGCAGGGTTGTGGACCACGGTATGTTTTCATAATACAGATTTTTGTTGCTCCCACCAAGTATTTTAACAAAAGATGGGGTTTCCGGTGGGTTTTCGGATTATCTATATATTATATTTATATAAAAAGGAATTTTATGTTATGGATGCATGGTTTTACTTGTGGAGGGGGAAAAATGTATGTTTTTCTCATAAATGATTTTTAAATGATTATTTTGTCCACTCACAATTTTCGTGTTTTAAATCCCTTCCATGCCGTTGAGTTGACGTGGGCATTTCATGAGGCGGAGGCACTAAATTTTCAATTGCGCATTTACCTAGACTTTCGAGTAGGATATGTATTTCTGTATTTACTTATCCTACCTAGATGCTCTGATAAGTCTTTTGGACCAATTGTTAAATTGTGGTTACATCATTGGATGGTTAGTGTTGTTGGAATTTGGAGTGTTATATGATCCTTCGTCTAACAGGTGGAAGACGGTAACTAGTCCTTAAGGGGAGATTCTAGCGAATTTTTGGCAGAATTATCATAATTATTTGCAAGGACTTAAGGTTATTCTGGGAATTTCTTTAAGTTGTCAGACGGGAGCAAGGTTTTTCCCCGGTTTGGAGGGGAAATTCGGGAAGGGTCTTATCACCTATCGATATCTATTATCATATATTATTCTTTATAGGAATTATATTTAATTAAATAAAATAAATTTTACATGAATTTATTTACTGTTTGAAGAAGAAAAAAATAAAAATTAAAAAAATGAATAATAAAAATTCAAAAGCATGCACGATGCCTAGCGGCCCTAGTCTCTCAATCTCATTAATCGTTAGAAGTTTTATATTTTTGTAGTATTAGAAATATATATATATATATATATATATATATATATATTTATTTATTTATTTATTTTAGTAAGAGAATTTTTAGCGAAAAAATAATTATGATTTGATTATAAAATTCTTCAAAAAATATATATACCAAATTATATAACTCAATATCATTTTCTGCAAAACTCAATCACAATATATAAAACTCATTAGGACTCTGCAAAACTCTGTCACGTAACTCTATATAATTTTGTTATCAACTCTGTAAAAGTTTATCAAAATCAATAAATCTGTAAAACTCGATCACTTCAAAAAACTCTGCAATTATCTGTATAATTCTGAATTCAATACACCCCTAAGACCCCGTTTTTTATGCAGGGATATAGGGTAGGAATATGAATTTATTTTCAGATTCCATCTTTCCTTTATATTTGCCACTATTTAGTACCCTGGAAAAGAAAGCATATCAGGAATTTGATTGGAATCAATTCCATCCAATTGATGGAATTTAATTACCTACAAGAGGGTGGTATTCTATTTCCCTAGTAATTAGGGAATGTAAAAATCACTTAATATGCCCATAATTGTCACTATTAAAATAGGGAAAATCGTGCAAATAAAGCAAAATACTTACTTTAGGGTTTTTTTAAGACAATTTTTATTGTGGTTTTTTTAATAAATTAAGGTTTCCTATTTTTTTTTGGACATTTCGATTATTTTTCTTCGTTGGATTCAAGAATTTTAATAAATTTGAATGATGTGTGTTTTGATATTGGAGAACATGATATTTAAGTTCATATCGAATGATTGATTTTTTTTAGTTCATAATTAGGTGATGCTTAACAAAAGGGTGTTATAGTAAAAATAATTATTATTTTTGCTTCATTGCATGATTTGCCAAATGCAACAAATGAATGGAATGCGTGAAATCTTACTATTATTCTAGTTCGTTCCAAACGCTATAATGGAATTCTTAAATGCTTTCCATCTTGACAGAGGAAAGGAAATAGATATAATTCATTTCCCTCTCTTACATTTTCGGCATCCAAATGGGGCCTAAATATTTTGATTTAAATAACAGTAACGGAAAATAAAATTAGATTGAAGTAAAGAATTTAAATTCGAGTGATTTTGTTTAAATAATAAATAAATAAGTTAAACGAAAGTTCAGGATTTAAAGTGCATAATATAATTTAAAGTTCGAAATTTTATTGGTGATCCTCTTCTCTTCGTCAGAGGTGATATATATACGTACGTGCAAGGGTTCGGAGGCATCCCAATTTAGGTAATCCGTTCGATCAACACGATTACCTCCTTAATTCTTGGTATTTAGTGTTGACTTTCTTCATTCGCGCCTATTAGCTGGATTTTAGTCAAAATTGGTTTAATTACTTAAATTTTTATGTGGTTGATAAGACATGATTTAAGGTTTTCCATATGAAGTTATGAATGAAATGATTTCTTCCAAAGATGGATTCCGAACGTATTGACGTTTGACATTAAATCATGACTTTTTTACTTATGAGCTAGAAAAGTCTTCCTACATAATTTTTATCTTCCCTAGCTAGGATTCCAGTTAGCATGTTGCCGTAAATTCAGCCGGCCTTTTTGTGTTTTTGGGTCTTTGAGCGTATTTTGGATCCATTAGTAAGTAAATATTTTCTCGGATTTTGGAGTTTTGACCGGTTAGATTATAACTTTGTCAAATAATACAATCATATTCCTCTTTTTTTATTTTTGATGTGGCAATTGTAATCTGTGACATAAAAAATACGACGATATTGCTTTAATATGAATTGAATAGATCAGTGTTCTGATTATTGCTTTCAAAATTAGAATTCTAATTTCCCTCCAAAAAAAAATAGAATTCTACTTGCTAAATACTTTCTATTTTCATTGTTTAACGCCTGTTGTTATTGTGGCATACCGGATCCAAGTGATTGACTCATCTCTCACGGTCAACGAAGTTACGAACGCACCCAAACATACATGAGCTGGCGTGGGGTCCACACACGAATAACTCCATTGACTTTCTGGCCATAAAACGACATTCAAATAAAAAATGAAAAATTAAAAAAGGAAGCTTATTATTCTATGACTCCGATCCTTTTTGACTTTTTGGGTTTGGACAAGTTTTCAACTAAAGAATCCAATACTACATCCACCATCCAAAATTTAAATAAAATTCGCTCACAAAAACCAATTTAAAATGAATTAATTAAATATATCAATATTCAAAAGTACCAACATAATTATATTTCATTTTCATCTTTCACTTTCACCCTCCTTTTCTTTCATAATTTACATCCAACCCCCTCCCATTCCCCATTACACCGTATACTTGATTTCAACATTCTTCATTAACTTTCTGAACCGGTCTGCTATCTTCACCCGCGGTGCCAGATCCCTTGCCACGTGGCTTTTCAACGGTCTTGATCGACACGAGATGTGTCCCACCTTCAAGTTGACGTCAACACAAGGCCTGCAGATGCGGCTGTGACAGACGCCTGCGGGTGACGGTGCTCAGCTTCGTAAGTAACGACAAGCATAGTGGGGTCATCCTGTGCTCTCTCCACGTGCTTCCTCGCTGGACACCCTCTTACCGTACTGCACTTATAATATCCTCTGCAAACTTAAAATAATTAATATTTGAAAAAAAAAAAAAACAAAGTCATCGAGATTGGTGTTTTGACTTTGAAAACTTCAACCCGATGGACGAATCAGATTCAAAAGGAGTAAAATAATACCTCGGAAAAGGTGAGCCCTTGATCGGCTTTTGACCATACTTTCTCCACGAGAATTCATCGGCAGGTATATCAGCGATCTTCGAGCTAATCGCCGGCACTCTAATCGTCCTCTTATCCTTACACTTCCTATAAATAATTAAAAATAATAATTAATTTGTCGCATAAAAATTTTCAAAACAAGGGGAGCAAATGCTAAAATGCGCCAGGGTGTATTTGATTTGAAATTTCAAAATGATCAGTACCTTCTCTTGGAGCAATGACAGTGCCCGGCCGACGACGTTTTCGCGGCGACGTTGTTTTCGCGACACCGCTTGCGGTGAGATTGAGAGAGAGGAGGCTTCCCGGAGGAGAAAACCGGTGCTGGAGGCGCCAGAAATGACGAGATTGCTTTACCGTTGGAGACGCTGCCGTCTCCGATTGTGATGGAGGACAAAAACGACGACGTTGTGGAGATGGGTGGAGAAACAGTGACAGAGTCTTCCTTGTTGAACTTGGGAGCTTGAAAAGTAGTCAGAGTTGTCTGAGTATGAGGTTTCGGTTCAACCGGTTTGGAGGATTGATTCATCGGTCCGCGGCGGAACCGGGCGTGACCGGTCCGGTTCAGGACAGTGATGAGTTGCTTAAACTTTGCAACGGTGAAATCGGTGATTTCCCGACAATCGAAGGGGTTCTGTGTTTGCGTTTGGGATGCGGTTTGATTAGATAGGACGCGGATCAGGTGTTCCATGCTCTTCAAGCCGGCGGAGGCTGCTTCTTCCATGGCCGTCCGATCGTCCAACTTGGAGAACCCAACTAAATCAATAGCCATTGGAGCTGCCGACAGAGAGACTCGTAGAGAGAGAGAGTTGAGACTTGAGTGGAGGATGAGTTTGGAATTGGAGGAGTTTGAGAGAGGAGGGTGGGGGTTATAAAAGACATGGAAAGAGGGTGCCAAAAGTCAAAGGTTTGATCCAAGGGTGGAGATTTGTTTGGATTTTGTGTTTTTAAAATAATTTTGCATGGCACATGATGATGATGGCATGGAGATGAAATAGTGGTTTACTGTTAAAAATCTAAGTAAAGGAGTAAAGGAGTTGGGTGATTATTTATCAAAAATTAAAAAAGGAGTTGGGTGATGGGACCGACATGGAGCAAAGAGGGTCCTCCTTGGAACGCACTGACTGCTGGCTTTTTATTAACAAACGGTCAATGTTGGATTTGGCAAAAGAAAAATTAAAGTTGGTGATTTATCGTATCATTTTAGTTTTATTTTATTGTTTTTATTGCAAATTCTTACACATATTTTTTTTATCCTATTTCGTAAAATCCGACCATATATGTCCAATCTCACTATTCATGTGATTATAAATTAAGAACATGCAAGAAGCATAAAAAAAGTAAATAACTAACTTCTAAATTTACAATTGGCTCTAATTCGACCCTTAAATTACCTTTGTTATGTCATTAAGGTGAGCAATTCCAAATTCATTTATAAAGTACTTTGTGACGGACTATAAACAATTTTTAGGGTGCTTCTAACGGTGGGCAGCTATATATATCATAACTTTTTTTTAAAATCTATACATCGAGTATAGTGAAACATGAAATGTTACGACCCGTCCGGAAAAATAAAATTCGAAATAAATAATTACCTAAATACCCGATAAGTATTGGGTCGGATTTAAGGTATCACTTTATAATAAGTGGGCCTTGGACTTATAAGTGAAAACCCAATGTATAATGGGCCGTATTTAAAGGGTAAATTCGAAAGTTAATTACAAATGACCATTTTGCCCTTAAAATTCTAGAAGACTCAAAAGTTACTTTTCAATCATGAACACTTTTGGAAGTACCTCTCGCACCGTTACGTAGACATATGACACTCAAAAATCGGAGTTCGAATGAGAAAGTTACTGGTCTGAAATAATCAGGACGTATTGGTAATTTCATAAAAGTTTAAAATATAAATTGGGAATTTCTCTTTCCTCACCCCATTGCCCCATCCTCTTTCTCTATCTTCCCTGCGACTCTGTCTCTCTCATCTCTTCCAACGAAAAATCGTAGAAAAACACCAAACCCTCCCTCACGGCTGTCGCCGTTAGCTACTGACCCATACCTTCCTGCCACCACCAAACTCGTCCTCACCCTCCCGCAAACTTAGTCGTGCCAACATTGGCTCCAACAACCCTCGTAGGTGACAGAACGACGGCAAGAACCAAAATGGATTTCATGGCTTTCGAGGGCTTTTTCGACCAACTCAGGTACGTTCTTCAAATTTAGACCTTGGATTTGGATTCATGGGAGTGAATAGATAGATTTAGGCTATATTTTGTGAGTTTTGGTTGAGATTTTAAAAAGTTAGAAAAACTTGAGGTTTCTGCTAACAATGGCAGATTCCGGCCGACGACCGCCTTGCCGCAACGGAATATTTCGCCGATCAATGGCGTCACTATCGAAGTCAATTAATGCCGACAATTTTGACGAAATATGATAACACCGTTAGTATTTTTCGTTAAAAACTAATGAAAATAATAATTGAGGCTAACGCCGTCAAGTTGACGGAATATTCCGTCGTCGTTGGCATATTCTGTCACGCCTAACGGAATATTCCGTCATAATGACAAAATATTCCACCGTTACCGTACAGGTGTGTGAAACGCAAGTGATCGCGCGTGGGGGCGCATGACCGCGTGTCATCGGCTTGTGGGAAGGTCGCTGGCCAGCCTTCCCACTGGAGCGTGGTGGAGCGTGGGGCCATTTCCCGACACACGACGGCGCATGTCTAGGAATTTGGAACATTTTAGATCTGTTTTTGACAGTTTTTGGTCCATTTGAGGTCGTTTTAGGGCCCGTTTAAGCGTCCTAATTTAGGTTAAAACTATTGGAGCTGCGTAGCTACCCACGTGGGTTAAGGATCCCAATTTAAGGATTTAATCTATGGTTTATCGATCCTAATCGCCTTTTTTGGTTGGCGTTATGGTAGTGGAGACTACTGAGGATCACACAAATCGAGACGGAACTCGTGGGGACTTTTGGGAATGAGCAATTCGAAGTGTGTGCGGAAGTGGACCTTGTCGAGTGACTTCTCCCAGACGTACTGTGAATAGACCTCTTTCCCTAACTCCTTACATATATACTTTATATATGATTTCGTAGGTGTTATGCATAGAGATGTTTGTTGTAGTGTATGGTTATATGTGTGATGATGTGATGTGATGTGTTTAAATTTCTAGTTTAGGGATGGTATGGTTGTGGACTGGCTTGGTTGTGATGCTAGGATCTATAGACAATGCTATGAACTAGTGTTAGGGTCTGGTTTGTGTTTGATGCTTTAGTTGAGGGTTGTAATCCCTACATTGTTAACGTATTTGTTAGTATGTGTGAAAGAGGTAATGTGAGTAATGAGTCTCAAGGATCGATTCTGAGACGCATAGCGTGATATCGAGTCACGAGTTGTAGAGAGGTATTGATATGAAATGATGTTTAAACGATTACGATGATCCAAAGAGGATGGTCAGTATTGAGGTGTTACAATTGAGGGTTATGTCGGCCTAGCACGTGAGTCAGTGTTGAGGTGCTATTGTCGAGGGTTATGCCGGCCTAGCACATATGTCAGTGTTGAGGTACTATTGTCAGGGTTATGCAAGCCTAGTACATGTATCATGTGTCATGTATGAGTCTATTAAGATGCTACAATCGAGGGATGGGTAGATTTAGCATGTGTTTGAGTTATGGTATGCCCATATGATAGTCGTTGGTGTCGTACCTTTCTGTATGCCACAGACCAGTCATCCATTTGATCGTTCAGCTGCGCTTGCGCTATACTAGTTAAATAGTGCCAGTCTTGTCCCGGAGCATTTATGTGTATATGTGGTCCCAGAGCTCCTAGGGGGATATGTGGGGATGATACTTGCACCAGTCCTTGAAGTGGTCATGGTACGAGCGAAGAAAGCCAGTCCTGTCATGCACGCATCACTCGTGCGACTATAGTGACATTGGGATACGTGTTATGATAATTGAGTCATGATGATAGTAGAAGTATTTGTCGTCTTATGTGATATGAAGATAGCCGAGGGATGTGCCAGTTTATGTGATATGATTATAGTCGAGGGATTTGCCGACTTATATAATACGATGATAGCCGAGGGATTTTTCGGCTTATGTGATATGATGATAGCTGAGGGATATGCCGTCTTATGAGATATTATGATAGCCGAAGGATTTGCCGGCTTATATGATTGTGATTGTGATAGCCGAGGGATTTACTTGCTTATATGATTGTGATTATGATAGCCAAGGATTTTCTTGCTTTATATACTTTTTGATGATTGCGATATGATAGCCGATAATTGCCGATATATATATATATATATATATATAATGATGATTATTGTCAGGAGGTGAGCAGAGATATGAGGTACTAGTGACATTTGTATCGAGATCGGTGTATGGTGTGTGGATTGTGGCCCTGATTGACGAGTATATGAGTCGTCCATGTTAGTGTGATGTTCGGGGTTATCGACATCGTTCGCAGAGAGAGAGGACTACATCGAGATGATCGTAACCACGATGTTAGGGCATATGCGTAATCTTCTAAGTCAGGAGATTATTGATTGTGTTATTTGTGTAGCTCATGATTTCGTATGTGCTTGAAATTGTGTGAATAGCCCTGCGGGGTTATTATCATATTATTAATATTATTATCTTATCAATATGGCTCGTTTTACGTGCTATATAATTTATATAGTATTTTAATGATGTTTTAATTAAACTGAGAGATTATTATATATTTTTAAAATATTTTTTCACTGAAAACATTAAGGTCCACTCACCCTTCTGTTTTGGGCCCCTCAAGTTTCAGAAGAAGGTTCGTGGATCCGAGGAGGGTGTCCTAGAGTGACAACTCTGGCACCACACCGTGGAGGGTGTAAAAAGGTAATACTCGGTTTAAACATTTGATGCTTTATTGATCATCATTTGTTTGTACTTATGCTATGGGTTGTCCGTCGCCGTAGTGAAACGGTAAATTAGTGTTTACTATTTACCTTTCATTGAGCTTCCTAAAACGTAACGTTTTAGTTTGGGCTTTCATCACCTAGAATCGGTGTCCAGGTGTTTGCCAGCATCCGGTGATTTCGGTATCCAATGGAATTTCCGGGTCAGGGTGTAACATGAAAGCGCTTTTTATATTTTATGAAATTTTTGATAAATTTATAATAAAAACAATTTACTAATTGAACACAAATACTTTGAAAATTATTCACTTTTAGGTAGCCCACTAGTTAGGGTGAGTTTGCATTCATGTATTAAATACTCCAGAAGTCATAGGTTTAAATCCTCTCGTAATCAAACTAAAAGAACATGTGAGTGGATTATTATACTAATTTTCTCCGAAATTTTATATTTTACGTGATAGAAATGAATTCAATCGAACTTTACCGAATTTTATATTTTACGTTATAAAAATGAATTCAATCGAACTTTACCTTAAAAGAATGACCTCATTAAGCCAAAAAAAAAAAATACTTTGAGAATCTTGAGTCATATATGTGTACATAAATATGTAAATTAGTATGGAGAAAGGGATTGGAGGCAGAGTTGAAAAAGTCTAGTCTTGGTTGGATTGGCTTGTGCAAAAGTAAGTAGTAAAGATTCTTGCTTAGTGACTGTGAATAAAGATTATTCTGGCTGCAATAGTTAATTAATTTTGTTTTTTTTTTTATAACCCAAGATTTAATTCCTGAGTCCACTGCAAATACCCCACTCCTTAGCTTTAATTATTGGCGAAAGGCGTTCATCTCAGTTGCTTATGTTGACTTTTACATGTACCAAAATTAATCAAGTAGATGTATAATATAATCAACCAAAGGTCCAAAGCCCATTTGAATGTACGTAGCACTCTTCAACCCACTAAACAATTATCATCATTTGTTTGCAACTTGCAACTAAATAGTAAATAACCAATGCAATTTGCCAAGTAAGCAAAAGTAAATCCATCTTCTAATACACACCTTTTTTATATATCTCTGTTAATTATTGATGTGTAAATTTTTTTATAAATAAATGATTATTATTTATCATCAACGTACATCTGCTTAATCCACTGATACATCCTAAAGTATACAAATTTTTAAAGGGTGAGGATCTGCTATTTCATTTGGGTGTTTCCTTTTATGTCTCGTTATTATTTTCTAATTTAACTCCAATTTCATATTGTTACCATATTTATAGGAGTAAATTTAATAAAATAAAAAGGAAGCTTTATATTATCTAAACTCTCCCCTACCGACAACCACCACCGCCACATCACCCACTCTGCGACGATGGAGGCAGCCACCAACGCCACACCACCCATCTTGCGACAACAATCTTCCTCACTTATGCCGGCGAAGAACCCAAACGAGATGTGAATCCACACCCATCTTGATATCACCCTTGGATTATAAATCGAAGGACCATCGATCCATAAAAATATGCAATTTCACCCTAAAAATCAATTGCAGCCGCTAGATTTCTCCTTTGATCAATGGCGTGCCAAAAACACATAGCTATTGGACCTTAGATGAGGAATTTTATAAATGCAAACACACCAATCCAACATCGGGCCTTCGCCAGCTAGGGAACGGAAGAGAGAAATAGAGATTAAGAGAAAAAAGGAGAGAAAAGATGAGAGGAAAGAGGCTTCACCGGTGATGACGGAAGGAGTATTGTCACTGACGGAGATGGTTGTCGGGATAAGTATAGGAGTTCGGGTTCTATTGGAACTCAAATTCAGCTTTTGTTTTTATTTAATATTTCATATTTAATTTAATTTACTCTTATAAAATATGTTAACAATGTTAAATTTAAATTAAAAAATACGTGTAAAAAAATTATGAATGAAAAATAAAAATGGACACTCAAATAGAACAGCAGATCCTCTCACTTTTTAAAATGTTTAGAATTTTAAAATCGGAAGTGATTACGTATTCTTCTTTTTATTTTTATCTATTGCTTTTTCTTTAAATTACCTAATCTTGTGTTGTGTTTATGAGAAGAAAAATAAGTACAAAAATCACTTTCTTTATAAAATAAACATTTTCTTTAATGGTTGTTATCATACATGTTTTCAATTCAGTACCTGGTGATCGATTAATGAAGTGTAAACACATACTTTTTAATATATGTTAATAATAATTAGTGTATCGATAGAAAATGATAAGATATAATTTCAATTAGGTAGTAAATATTATTAATTTTTTTGTCAAAGTTAAGTGGTGATTGGTCCTTAGTTTGACCTTGTGCTTGGTTGCAAAAACTGAAACTTAATGGAGTCAAAGCCTAGTTGGTCTACTCTACCATATCTTCCCTCATGCAAATGAAAACATGGAAAATGGCAAACATGGAAAATGTTTACTTTGCTTGTTATTTTTCTCCCTTTCTTCATTCACGAGTATTTGACCAAATTTTAGAACGTTCCCCGTACTTCCACGCCAACATACCTAAATCTGAGACTTACTCGCACATTTGAAACCAAACGTTGACAACCACGACCAAGTAAAGTAAACGTGATGGAGCAGCAAACGCAAAACTTGGTGCTGTGTGGGCCCCGCCCGCCTTCACGACCAGAGATTCGTCTCCATTTCATTTTCGTAACGGGGGGCTATTTTGTAATTTGTGGTTTTTGTTTGGATTCGGAGTTTGACATTTATTGGGAGTGAAATTGTTGACCCGTTTTCATGTTTCCTAAAATATGCGTGCTGGTGGACCTGCTTTGGGAATTGGGACTTGCCGAGTTACGTTGGGCACTCCACCGCTGGATGAGTCTACGTTCATCCAACGGCTGCGTGACGCTATTAGTGGTTGACTTAAAGCTCATTAGTTAATTAAGGGAATATGAATATGACGAGGTGGAGGTTTTGCTTTTGATTGTGAAGAAGGGAAGGAAGGCGTGCTACGGTGTAGGATTTGAAGCACTTGGAGACTTGGAGTTGGAGGACAGCTGCAAATTGAGTCAAACGAATATAATGCATGGTCAACTAGGAAGGAGGCCGTGGGTTTCTTTCTTTTAATCATATCTCTATTAATCAATATAATCACAATGCTAGTGCTCTATACTTTTGATTTGCACTTTCAAAATGTTTCCATTTGTTTACATTACTTTTTGGTAAGAGAATGCATTAGCTCCCATGAGAACAAACATTTAGGCCTTCTACAATCGTTCAATTGAGTTTAATTCTTATATATAAGAATTAGATCACGTAAGATTAATTCTACATTAATAAATATAATATAAGTGAGTTTTATGTATTAATTGTGGATTCCAGCTTATTTTCATCGATCATTGCATTTTTATTGTTTGTTTGTATTTCATTCTCTCTCTATTAATTAATATGACCCACCATAATAAGAAACAAACTTATGAGAGCAATATCACAAATAAGAATCACCTCCATTACACTCAAATTTGCAGGCCAAGTGTTGGAGTTTGATTCCTATAACTAGGAATCAAACTCAAATTTTTCGGTTTACTATAGAAGGACTTAGGGCTAGTTTTATTTTATTTTTTTATACAAGGATATTTGGAAGGAATACCACTAAGTCATAGCACTAAGTCGTGATTTAGGACTAGTTTGGTGAGTATGATGTGTTTTTATTAAATAACCCATTAAATTTAATGTACATTGAATATAAAAATAAATGTGTATGTTGTTTGTTACATAAAATATATTAAAAAGACCCCGAAACAAGCCAACAAAACCTTTACAAGGCTACAAGCAATAAATGAAAGATAAAATGGCAACAAAGCACACATCCATATCAATTACACTCACAAAGAGCTAAGAAATGGGAACATTCCAGCTACGAGCAATCTGCAAGTTAGTAGTAGTCGGTTTGAGCTTCAAGGAACAAAGATGACACCGAACCATGTTGGAAATTGTTTGAACGATGGCAGTTGGGGGCTTCTGACAATTCTTGAAAACGTGATTATTACGCTCCAACCAAATACAATACACCGAGATTGCAAGCACGAGCTTCCGAAAAACCATTGACAAGGATTTACCCCGCCAATTATTAGCCGCAACATCAATCCAAAAGCGCCAAGGCACCCCACATTGATATAACATTTCCTCCAAATCCCAGTTGTAACTGGGGAATCAAAAAGTAAATGAGGATACAACTCAATACATACTCACAAAACACACATTCAGAACAGCCACGAGTGCTAAATCTCCCAATGCTATCAAAAGTCGACAATTTATTCTTGATAGCCCACCAAAGAATGAAGCTCGCTCGAGGAATAGTGGAGCTATGCCAAAAAATGTGATACCAATGAGGCCTAGGATTTCTGGGACGGATGTGGGATTAAAAAGAAGAAGAGAATAACCCATTATTGCAGAGGGACCAATAAACTATTAAGTTGATTATTGTGTTTGTATTGAATTGGAACGAGGACATATTACATGCTTTATACAAATCTATCTACAATCTTCTATCTAAAGTCGAACTCCAATCTAGAGTAAGAAATACAATAAGAAAGGGAATATTGTAGATACGCTAAATACTAACAAATGATTCTTTAATACTCCCCCTCAAGTTCCCCCTCAAGTTGGAGAGTGAATATCTAAAAGTCCAAAATTGCTAATTAGAGACCTAAAGTCATCTCTACCCAAAGTTTTTGTAAAAATGTCTGCCAACTGTTTTTGTGAGCGAACATAGATGGGAGAAATGATGTCAGCTTGTAACTTCTCTCGGATTATGTGACAGTCAATTTCAATGTGCTTGGTCCGCTCATGAAAAACCAGATTCTTTGCAATGTGTAAAGCAGCTTGGTTGTCATAACAGAGTGACACAGGCATGTTTTGCACAACTTGCAAATCTTGCAAAATATAATGTAACCAAACAAGTTCCAAGCATGTGATTGCCATGGCACGATATTTAGCTTCAGCTATAGACTTGGCCACAAGGGATTGTTTCTTGGATTTCCAAGAAATCAAGGAATTGCCTAAGAAAACACAATACCCTGTGGTTGACTTTCTAGTGGTAGGGCATCCAGTATGATCAGAATCAAAATAGGCTCTTAGGGCAAGGCCGTTAGAGTTAGGAAATAACAAACCTTGACCTGAAATGCCTTTAATAAACCTCAAAACTCGTAAGGCATATTCCAAATGAGGCTTTTTGGGCTCATGCAAAAACTGACTCGATATCTGAACTGAGTACACAATGTCGGGTCGAGTGATCGTAAGATAAATCAGCCGACCCACTAATCTTCTGTATCAGGTCGGATCCTTCAATAAAACACCCTATGTAGGAGTCAACTTAAGGTGTTGTTCCATAGGGAAAGTCTCTTGACGTGCACCAAGGAGACATGCATCCTGTAAAATATCCAAAGCATATTTCCTCTGTGACATAAAGATACCTTTGTGAGAACGAGAGAATTTAATCCCAAGAAATATTTTAGATTGCCAAGGTCCTTAATGCGAAAGTGCTTAAGAAGGAACACTTTGAGAGATTGCATCTCAGCCAAATCATTCCCAGTAAGGAGGATATCGTCAACATAGATAAGTACGACGGTAAAGGAATTACTGTTGACTTTTGTGAACAGTGAATAATCTGCTTTGGATTGCTGAAATCCTGCTTGTTGGATGACATGAGATAATTTGAAAAACCAATTAAGAGAAGCCTGTTTGAGACCGTATAAGGATTTATTGAGCCGACATACAAGATGCTCCCCTTGTCGGCAAAGACCGGGATGAGGCTCCATATAGACCTCCTTGTGTAAATCCCCGTGCAAAAAAGCGTTATGAACAATGGTAAGAAAAACTCATGTGCAACGAGTGTAATCATCAACAATGGTAAGAAAATAATGAGCAACAGAATGTGATTGAACTTTATGTGGTCCCCAAATGTCACAATGCAATAATTCAAACGGTGCATGAGAAGAAATTGGACTTAATGAAAAAGGAATACGAGTTTTTTTGGCAATAGGACAAATATCACAATTATTATGAAAAGAAAAATCTGTTGAAGAGATAAACTTGGAAAGTAATCTGAGCCGGGAAAGAGAAAGGTGTCCCAAACGCAAGTGCCATAAGTCTGAAGGGCGAGAGACATGGAAGGAAAGGGGTACGGTGAGTAATGGCATCATGTAGTAAAGACCTCCATACTGCTTACCAAAGCCAATCATCCGCCTCGTAGCTAAATCCTGCAAGATACAAAAATCGAAAAAAAAAAAAGGTGGCACAACAATTCAAGGAACTAGTCAATTTACTAGTAGAGATGAGGTTTAAACGAAAAGAAGGAACACAAAGAACATTGGTAAGTGTAATGTCTTTATTAAATAACAAGGTACCAATAGACGTAATATGAGCAACAAAACTTGTGGGTAAATGAACAGAAGTTATAAAAGGTTTACGAGAAAGAATAAAACGAGAAGAATCAAATGTAGTGTGGTCGGTGGCCCCACTATCAAGGATCCACGGGTGAGAAAAATTAGAATTATGAGATCGACCTGCTGCATTAACAAAGGGACCATTATTACCGGATGTTGGATTGGGCAGATTGTCCATGGTAGCAGTAAGTTGGGCAAGCTGCTCTGTGGAGAGGCCTACAAGAAAGCCCTGCATGGATTGAGTCTGGGCTGAAGTGGAATTCGGCTGAATTGGAATGGGCTGATGCAGCAGAGAGGCGGACTGGATTGAATTGGAGTTCAGCTGATGTGGGCTGAATTGGGAATCCTGCTGTTGGACCGACTGCTGGTCTGACAGGTTGGCTGATAGGCTTAAATGGACTTGGTGGGCTACAAGAGCTGAGGTGTAGGCTCGATTGCTGCTGTAGCTATTTTTGGACCCACGCTGAGTGTTGGCTCCTAAGCTATCTACTGCTTGATTACACTAAGTGAAACAGTAAGATAGCATGCGGATGCGAGTGTGAACATGTGTTGTGATATCAGTCATGGATTAAAAACAGAATGTGATATGAGGTGGATTACTTGAAGGGCAAGATGTGCTAGTTGTCATACCTTCTAGACTGAGTGAGGTGTCCGATTGTAATTGGTGCATTGTCATCACAATGACAACACCCCTAATCGTTTTCTACACTCATGTAAAGCATATAATTCAATTCAATCAAGAAGAATCAGATAATAGAAGAATTTCATACAATTCTCTCTAAGAAAAAGCTAATAGGCATTTTCACAAACACATAGAGTGCAACAGTTTTTCACAACAAACAACAATCAATTTCAATCCAATTTCCATAAGAAAAAAAGAAGAAGTAATTGAAATACATCACGGGCTAATCCCAATTCAATCACAGCTAGGACTTTGAGTAATCCAGTTCTTACCCGATTTGCTTATTTGATACCTTGGACCTTCACCCTTAAGCTGAAGCTCTGAAATACCAACATCGTATTAGAGCAGTCTAGTGCTTGATCTTGGTATTGGGGCATGTTATGTGTCGAGTAGCAGGGTCTAACATGGCTGGAACTGCTAGAGCTGAGTTGCGTACTCCGATATTTGATGGCAGCAACTATGAGTTATGGAGCATTAAAATGAGAACCATACTCAAAGCTCAGGATCTCTGGGAATATGTGGACGTTGGACTGAATGAGGATGCAAGGGATGAGGCTGGTGAAGTTGTAAATCAGCCTACTGCAGCTGATTACATCAAGGATGCACGGGCATTGGGGCTGATTCAAACTTCTGTAACAGATCCTATCTTCTCCAAGATCAGAAATGAAGAAAGTGCTAAGGCAGCCTGGGATCTATTAAGAAGAGAGTACATAGGAGATTTAAAGGTTAGAGCAGTCAAACTTTAGTCATTGAGACGTGATTTTGAGTACACTAGAATGAAAGATAATGAATCTCTAGGTACTTATCGGTCTATACTATATGACATTGTGAATCAAATGAAAACTTATGGTGAAGATATCACTGAAAAACGTCTAGTACAGAAGATTTTGATTAGCTTAACTAAATCCTATGATTCTATAGTTTCAATCATTGAGGAAACTAGAGATTGTCATCCTATGATTAACAAAGCATAAAGCAGTGGTGCCAAGTGTAATGTGTGTGACAAACTTCATTATGGTAAATGCTGGTTCAAAGGGAAGACAAAGTGCTATCAATGCAATAAGTTTGGTCACATTGTAAGGACCCTTCCCGAATTTTTCCTCGAAAGCCGGAAAGAACCCTTATCCCGTCTGACAGCTCTTTTTTCTCAAAATTTAAATACTAGAAATACCCTTTATTCTTAAATAATTTTTTTGTAACCTTATCGGTTTCCCGACAGAACCTCTGTACTTACTGACCACTCCTACCTGTTAGACGTAGGATATTATACAGGTCAAAGCCGAGACCTCGGAATAGTGGTGGTCCAAATAGGAACACCCTTTGATACCAAATGTCAGTAGGTCAGACACTGCTGACATCTCTACTGGAATACCACAAGACAACTGACTAGTCAGATATTTGTGAACCAACAATAATTCGTCACTCTGGGTCACCGCCCACACCAACCCACAGACCCGGATGACGAAGTGTTTCCATATGCTGATTTATCACATGACAATCGTAGTCAAACCATATTAGAGCTGGAAATATCCTCAGCTATCATATTACATCAATCGGCATATACCTAGCCACCAGGGTATCCCTTGGGGTGTGCTAGTCCTGTATCACAACTCTCTGTATTATGCATAAATAGCCTCGCGACCCGGCGGAGCCAAAACTCCTCGATGCCATAGTCGGAGCACTCAACGAACCAACGGAGTAAAACTCTCAATGCTATTCGAAGAACAGTAACCAATTATATTGAAGGTTCACCGGGTTCACCGCCAATAGCGGATCCTGGCCCAGATCCTAGCCTACCTCAATCAATGTTTATCTCGGAGGTTCACCAGGTTCACCGCCAATAGCGGATCCTGGCCCAGATCCTAGCCTCCCTCAATCAATGTTTATCTCGGAGGTTCACCGGGTTCACCGCCAATAGCGGATCCTGGCCCAGATCCTAGCCTCCCTCAATCAATGTTTATCTCGGAGGTTCACTGGGTTCACTGCCAATAGCGGATCCTGGCCCATATCCTAGCCTCCTTCAATCAATGTTTATCTCGGAGGTTCACCGAGTTCATCGGCAATAGCGGATCCTGGCCCAGATCCTAGCCTACCTCAATAAATGTTTATCTCGGAGGTTCACCGGGTTCACCGCCAATAGCGGATCCTGGCCCCAATCCTAGCCTCCCTCAATCAATGTTTATCTCGGAGGTTCACCGGGTTCACCGCCAATAGCGGATCCTGGCTCGGATCCTGGCCCCCTCAAATCGTATTGTTTATTTTGGAGGTTCACCGGGTTCACCGTCTCAGCGGATCCTAGCCCAGATCCTGGCCTCCTCAAATCGGTATTGGATCAAAAATCAAGTATTTTATAATCACAAATACGGTTTCAACTCCAAATCATGGTCTCAAATAATTACCACTTCAAAACGATATCAAAATCAAGTACAAAAACCAGGCCATTTCTCACCACACACTTTCACTGAAATATTGGACAACAATTGTCCAGCAATCATTTATAAATTTCAGGAAATCATTACAACCATACACAACAGTATTTAAATCAATGATATTTATACATGCATTACAATTTATAAACCAAAAGTCCGCTTACAATATCATCCAACCTAAAATTCATGGACGCTCTAGCCCAAGGAACACCTGCACAATAATGACCCAACTACCTTGACTTTCCGAACTCGAAAACCCTCTCCACGGTCAACCATTACCGCTGGGATTGCCCAACCGGGCTCTAAACGAACTCCTATGGCCTCGAAACCAACAAAATCTGATCCTGAACATCCCAAAACCTTACTCACGTGCCACCGTGACTTCGGGAACAGTCCTACGCGCCGCCACGCGCCACCGGAAGGTCAGAACACGCGCTCACGCGCCGCCACGCGCCGGTCACGCGCCTGCTACAGTGTTCACGCGCCTGGACCGGTCCAACCTGACCCGGCTCGACCTGACCCGGTCTAACTCGACTCAAACCCGATCGGTTCACTCAACTCGACCGGTTCACTCAACCCGATTAGTTTACTCGACCTGATCGATTTACTCAACCCGACCGGTTCACTCAACCCGACCGATCTCCGGTGACTCACCGGAGAAGACGACCGGACGGCCGTCGCTGGAGGTTGGCCGGAGAAGATGACCGGACCGTCATCTCTGCCGCCGTCTGGTTCGCCGGAAATTGCCATTTCCGGTCGATTTTCAAGGTTTTCTAACTTCTTCATTTCTTAACCGTTTTTCACGATCCACACTTGTAAATTCATCTACTTTTCACCAGGAATCCAAATATGAGGTCAAAGTTCCGAGATCGTACATGGTTTGGCCGAAAAACGGCCGAGAAGATTCGGTTCACCTTCCTCCTCCGTCCGTCGCCTACGGCAGTGCTCCCGCTCCAATAACTACCCCAAAATACTAGTGGGGTCCCGGGGAAGATCCTCCCGACCTTGGTTTTGGTCGAATCGGATCAAAATCCATCCGATGATAGGGGGTGTTCGGTGTTCGCACGGGGAGGATTTCGGGTAGGAGAGAGAGAGATTGCATCGACCAATCTCTCGAGGAGAGAGAAAAATATCTACTATATAGTTCCAACTTTTCCAAAATTACCAAACTGCCCCTGAAGCTTCTAGACCCGTAACGAACTCACCAGGTCTCTGTTTTCCGCGTGCCGCCTGTCTACGAACTCGTGAGTTTGAGACCTACATAACGACCCAAGAAAAATTCCCAAAAGTACTGTCAATCAAAAAGTGACTCCCGAACCCGTCCAAAATTGAGGGTAAAATTGTCCAATTCTCAAAATAATTTAATTTCTGGTCCGGGTCGTTACACACATGGCCAAAGATTGCAACACCAAACAGACTGTGAACCTTGCAAGAAAGGTTGAAGGTGATGAAGGAGTGATGTTCTATGCATGTCATGCTGCTTCTATACCTAAGGAGATGGATGTTTGGTATATGGATAGCGCTTGCAGCAATCACATGACTTCACATGAGTCATTGCTGACTAATGTAGACAAGACTTTGACAGCAAAAGTGAATATGGGCATAAGTAACCTAGTTGAAGCTACATGAAAGGGTACTTTAGTGATCAATACCAATAATGGTGAGAAGTTTATTCATGAAGTGATGTTGGTGCCTAGCTTGGATGCTAATCTACTCAGTGTTGGTCAGATGGTAGAACATGGGTACTATTTGACATTTGGAAATGGAAGGGTTGAAATTTATGAAGATGATGAGATGACTCAAAGTGTGGCATCCATTCCAATGCTTGGAAATCGATGTTTCCCTCTTTCCCTAGAACATGTGAATACAATAGCTAGAAGAGCCACTGTGGAAGGAAATGCTTGGCTTTAGCACAGAAGATTTGGTCGTTTAAACTACACTAGTTTAATGACTTTGCAATGAAAAGACATGGTCTATGGTTTACCGAGCTTGGCTAAGAACAATGAAGTATGTGAAGGGTGTATTTCAAGAAAACTTCACATGGAAAGTTTTGACAAGGAGAAAGCATGGAGAGCATCAAGTCCCCTTGAGCTCATCCACACTGATGTATGTGGTCCTATGCAAACTGAGACTATGGGAGGTAACAAATACTTTCTAACATTCATAGATGATCTGTCTAGAATGTGTTGGGTCTGTTTCTTGAAACACAAGTCAGGGGTATTCAACATTTTTAAGAAGTTCAAAGCTATGGTGGAGTTACAAAGTGGATACAAGATTAAGAAAGTGAGAACTGATAGGGGGGTGAGTTTACATCTACAGAGTTTAATCAATTCTGTGAAGATGAAGGCATTGAGAGACAGCTTACAGTAGCATACTCTCCTCAACAAAATGGTGTTGCTGAGAGGAAAAACAGGACTGTGGTGGAAGTGGCCAAGTCCATGCTTCATGACAAGAAGATGCCCTATTAGTTTTGGGCAGAAGCTGTCAATATAGATGTGTACTTACTTAACAGATGTCCTACTAAAGCAATAGAGAAGAAAACACCATTTGAGGTGTTCAGTGGAAGGAAGCTTGGTGTAAAGCATCTAAGGTTATTTGGCTCAGTTTGTTATGCTCACATTCCTAACCAGTTGAGGCAGAAACTAGATGATGCATCAATCAAAGGAGTGTTTGCAGGCTATGGAACTTGTGAGAAAGGCTATAGGGTCTACAACTTGAAAACCAAGAAGATCATGATTTCAAGGAGTGTGATCTTCAATGAAAAAGCAATGTGGGATTGGGAATCTAACAAGGAAGTTAGTGTGACTACCCCAAGTGAAGTTGAAGTGGAGTATGAGAAAACCAATGACGATTTTCAGACTCCAAACCAGCAACAAGAAGATCCTATGGAAGTTGGTACAAGTCAGAATACTACACCAAGCTCTACACCAATTAAACTCAGAAGTTTGAATGAGATCCATCCTAGATGTCATATATCTATCATAGAACCTGAGAATTATGAAGAATCATCAAAGGAAAAAGGCTTGGAGGAAAGCCATGGAAACTTAAATTGACATGATTGAGAAAAACTCAACATGGGACTTGGTGGATAGACCAAGTGACAAACCTGTCATTGGTGTGAAGTGGGTTTATAAAACTAACCTCAATCTAGATGGTTCTACTCAAAATCACAAAGCTAGACTGGTTGCCAAAGTCTATGCTCAGAAGCATGGGATAGACTTCAATGAAACCTTTGCACCAGTAGCTAGATTGGACACAATCAGAACTCTCATTGCATTGGCTGCTCAGAAAAGCTGGAGTTTGTACCAGCTGGATGTAAAATCAGCTTTCTTAAATGGGATACTTGAAGAGGAAGTCTATGTTGAACAACTTGAGGGATTTGAGTCTCAATCAGAACGTGGAAAGGTCTATAAACTGAAGAAGGCTCTCTATGGGTTGAAATAAGCACCTAGAGCCTGGTATGGGGAAATTAATTCTCATCTAACTAGGTGTGGATATCAGAGGATTCCTAGTGAATCAACCCCATACATGAAGACTACTGATGGTGGAAAAACATTGATTGTCTCAATCTATGTTGATGACAGTGTGTATACTGGAAATTGTAAAGTGTTGAAGGCTGAATTCAAGAATGACATGACAACCAAGTATGAAATGTCTGACTTGGGATTACTACATCTTTTCCTAGGTATGGGAGTTATTCAAACTAAAGACTATATCTTCATACACCAGCAAAAGTATGCTCAGACATTGCTGGACAAGTTTGGAATGAATGACTGCAAACATGTGAGCACACCACTTGCAACAGATGACAGACTGTGCATAAATAATGGCTCAGAGGCTGCATATGAAGGTACTTATAGGCAAATTGTTGGTAGTTTGTTGTACTTAACTGCTACTAGACCAGATATTATGTTTGTTGCTAGTCTATTGTCTAGATATATGCATAATCCCTCAAAGAAGCACTATGGCACAACAAAAAGAGTTTTGAGGTACATTCAGGATACCATTTCTTATGGAATTGAATATTAGAAAGGAAAACCAGCTACCCTTGTAGGATATTGTGATTCAGATTGGAGTGGGAGTTTGGATGACATGAGAAGTACCTCAAGGTATGCTTTCTCATTTGGAAGTGGAGTGTTCTCATGGGCTTCAGTGAAACAACATAATGTGACACTATCTACTGTAGAGGCAGAGGATGTGAGTGCTTCAGAAGCAACTACACAAGCCAAATGGTTAAGGTTTGTCCTAGAAAGCTTTGGAGAGGAGCAAACTGGACCTACACCTATTCTATGTGACAATACTTAAGCCATTGCTATGTCAAAGAATCCTGTGTTTCATCAAAATTCTAAGCATATCAATAGGCGCTTTTACTTCATTAGAGAAGCAATACAAACTGGAGAAATCGATTTGTTCTACTGCAGGTCAGAAGAACAACTAGCTGATGTCTTCACTAAGGCACTAGCTAAGGATAGGTTCTCCTATCTTCGAGGAATGATGGGTGTCAAGTCAGTATATAGCTTAAAGGGGAGTGTTGGCTCCTAAGCTATCTACTGCTTGATTACACTAAGTGAAACAGTAAGGTGGCATGCTGGTGTGAGTGTGATCAAGTGCTGTGATATCAGCAATGGATTCAAAACAGAATGTGAGATGAGGTGGATTACTTGAAGGGCAAGGTGTGCTAGTTGTCATAGCTTCGAGTCTAAGTGAGGTGTCAAAATGTAATTGGTGCATTGTCATCACAAGGACAACACCCCTAACTGTTTTCTGCACTCATTTAAAGTATGTAATTCAATTCAATCAAGAAGAATAAGATAATAGAAGAATTTCAAACAATTGTCTCTAAGAAAAATCTATTAGGCATTTTCACAAACACAGAGTGCAATAGTTTTTCACATAAAACAACAACCAATTTCAATCTGATTTCAATCCAATTTCCATAAGCAAACAAGAAGAAGTAATTGAAGTACATCACGGGCTAATCCCGATTCAATCACAGCTAGGACTTTGAGTAATCAAGTTCTTACCCGATTTACTTATGTGCTGCCTTGGACCTTCACCCTTGAGCTGAAGCTCTGAAATACCAACACCGAGAGCGTGATCCACCTTGTTGATGTGCGTTTTACATGTTTTGCTACTGTGCGTTCGGCAAGTTATACCTATGAGAGTGGGTTTGTTTGTTTGCATCTCCTTTGTACAATCGGGGGCCTGGTGGGTAGCCGTGCAATTGATAACATGTATCAACAGTATGGTGATCGTTATTGCAATATGTGTAATGAAGAGGAGGTCGTGTGCCTCTATTATTTCTGCAAGTTGCAGCGGTAAGAGAAAAGGGTTTGGTGGATCCCAATTCTCTTTACTTTTCTTCTTGGAAAATGAGCGCATAGGATCGACGAACACTAGGGAGGGTGACATGAGAAGGATTTGTCCTCATACGACATTGTAAGAATCGTTGAGACCCGTAAGAAACTGCATAGTACAGTCTTGGTCACGTTCTTCGTTATAAATTTTAAGGCCACCACACAAGCAAGTAGGCATGGCACGATGAAACGAAAGTTCATCCTACAATGCTTTTTATTTTGTGTAATATGAAGATATAGACATCGTTCCTTGAGTGTGAGACGCAAGGATTTCTGAATTTGGAAGATGCGTGGTGCATTTCCTTGTGAAAAGCGCTCAAAAAAGTCATCCCACCCTTCCTTCGCACTTTCAGTGTATATGACACCATTTGCAAGGCCAGGCTCCACCGAATTCAGAAGCCATGAGAGAATCATTTTGCTGCAACGATTCCAGAGGGCATACTCGGTTGGTTGTTTCACTTGTGAATGAGCTTTGACGGTGCCATCGATAAAACCAAGTTTGTTCTTGGCAATGAGTTCAATGCTCATGGGACGACTCCATGTTGCATAATTCTCTCTGTTCAATGGTTTTGAAACCAGCAATAAGCATGGATGATCAAAGTGATAAATATAATGGGGACTGACGCATCAATGTCTGTGGTGGAGTCGGAAGGGGGAGACTCATTGGTTTTGCCCATGATGAGAACTTCAACGAAGAACAAGAATGCTCAAAGAAAAAATATTTTGTAGAGAAAAATTAGGAGCAATCCCAAGGATGCTCCGATACCATATTAAGTTTGAATATTGTGTTTGTATTGAATTGGAATGAGGATGAATTACATGCTTTATACAAAGCTATCTAGGATCTCCTATCTAAAGTCAAACTCTTATCTAGAGTAAGAAATACAATAGAAAAGGGAATATTGAAGATATTTAAAATAATAACAAATTGATTCTTCAATATAAATAGAGTAAAAAATTCCTTAAGTCCGCCATTTGTTTTTCCAAACAATGATATATGCCTTCAACATACAGGGAGTTTTGGAAACCGATTTAATCGGATCATAGCCAAACTAATGGGTTTGATTAGGCGGGTCATTGGCCCAAAAACTTGGGGGACTGGGATGATTAATTCACGCTTTCCTTTTTATCAAGGTCCGTTCCTAAATTTAAGAATGGAACTTTTGTTTACAGTTACACCCAAGACTAGTCTACGCTTTACTCTTAAGTCCTAACAAAACAACCTCATGTCTTCTAACACACTAAATTTCCTACCTATAGCCTCAATTTGCCAACTTACTCATACCAAAATAAATAACATCCTTTTGAATAACATCCTATATTCTTAATACCATCGGAACCTTTTGAATAACATCCTATACTCACGAGTCACAACAAGAAAAAGAATCGAATTTAGTTTGCATAAAAATAATAAAAAATGCATTGATAAAGATGGTTTGAAATTTTGAAGGTGAAAGCAGGCTGAAAATAGAGCGGACGGACGTATTTTCTGGGTCATGATATGTAGTAATAAACAAATCGATTACATGCAGAATTAACGTTATGTAGTAATAGTACATATTATATCTAGTCAAAGTCAGTTCGTTGCATCTCCCAACTGGCCTGGGCTTATTTTATACAAATTAATCAATTTGAAAAATACCAAGTACCACGTTTCGAATTTTACAATGGTGGTTTCTGAACTTCAAATTCAGATAAATTAAATGTAGATGTTAAATATGGAAAGAACTAATAGATACGGATGAATTTCATTAATAAATATAAAAAAAATACACTTAATCAGAGGGACATAATCATCCTTACTCTCAAACACATCTCTACACAGAGAATGAAAAACTTGTTAGAAAGAAGAAAAAATGACAACAAAAATCACAAATAAAGATGCAATGCAAATATTTAATTAAATTAATTATACCCTTCTAGATTTATAAGAAGGACAAAACTCTTTTCATTACTGATACCATTGGTTATTTGTGGGTGGATCGAGAAGCAAAATTTTTAGAAAATGTAGGTGTTTGTGAATAATTTGGAACTGAAAAATAAATAAATGAAATTAGGTTTATTTGAGAGGAATTCAATATTGAAAGAAGTTGGTATCCATAAATTTGCTTGTTCACATTGACAGTCAACACGTGCAATATAGGTTATTTAACACATACCAGCAGATGTGAGCAGAATTGACTAATAGCTACTAATATCAAAACGTATTTTGACTGTATGACTATTAATGGGAAAATGTAGTTTGACTCTATATTTACTGACCACCATCATATCATACAAATGGAGCGGTGCAAACCAACGTTTCCTGATTAAATCTTTGCCCAGATTTTTAACCCGACTTAAACCACCATGCATTTTAAGTATATATTACACCAAATTAGAATCTTATATTAATACATCTGAAATAATATCCGATTGTTCGTCAAATTAACATAATTCGAGGATTTGATTGGATAGATGAGTTATGTAAGCAAGTGCGACTTTGTTAATTGCAGTTAAGAAAACTCAGATTTGCTTCTTTTTGTTGTTTTTAACTCTTTCCCAATTGCTTTTCATTTTGAACTCAGGATGATATGGAGTACCCAAGACTACTGGATTCATCGAGTGGCCATGATTGCTCTAAGCACAGAAGGGTAAATGCAGGCGAGTAAAATCCAGCTCAATCATGTGCTTCAACGTCTACAGTGCCGCTTCCTCGATCAGCTTCATCTCCATATTTACTTCAAAATCTCACTCGTTTTTATTAAAAATAATTTTATTAAATTTCCACGAATTCATCTTATAAAAAGCATTATCCACCTAATTTTTTTTTTTTTGCCAAAATCATTATCTACCTAATTGATTCTTCCTTTTCATACTAAATATCTAGAACAATGCTGGACATTTTTCTACTCAATTTAATTATTTTTTAGTATTTCGATAATATCGGTTAAATATTTACATTATAACGGAGACTGTACACTAATCCTGCATGTAAAAACTAGTCCATTTTTATTTTGTGGTCAGAAAAACCTGCCACAGCCACTCCTTTTTCTGCATTTCACAACAAGAAGATACTCTCTCTCTCTCTCTCTCTCACAAACACTCGACATCTCTCATTAAAAAACAATCTCTTGTCGACATTGTTCCTGCATCAACCCCTTTCTCTCTACTCTTACAATTAATCCAACATCTTCATTTTCTCCCATTAAAAATAAATAAATTAATTAATTAAACTCTCTCTGTCTATAAGAGTTGAACAAACAACCATCCCACTCTTCCTCTCCATCTCCCCATTTTTGGAAAAAAAAAATAAAAAGCCACAACAAGACCCTAACCATGATTACTGGCAAGGACATATACGATGTTCTTGCAGCCATAGTCCCCTTATACGTGGCTATGATCTTAGCATACGGCTCCGTCCGGTGGTGGAAAATCTTCACACCGGACCAATGCTCCGGCATAAACCGCTTCGTGGCGGTTTTTGCGGTGCCTTTGCTCTCTTTTCATTTTATTTCCTCCAATGACCCTTACGCCATGGACTATCAGTTTATCCTCGCCGACTCCCTCCAAAAAATCGTCATCCTCGTGGCGCTCTTCCTCTGGCAAGCCTTCTCCAGGCGCGGCAACCTCGAGTGGATGATCACGCTCTTCTCCCTCTCCACCCTCCCCAACACCCTCGTCATGGGAATTCCCCTTCTGAAAGCCATGTACGGCGACTTCTCTGGCACCTTGATGGTCCAGATCGTCGTCTTGCAGAGTGTGGTGTGGTATACTCTCATGCTATTCATGTTCGAGTACCGGGGAGCGAAGCTCCTGATCTCGGAGCAGTTCCCGGAGACTGCCGCTTCGATTACGTCATTCAGAGTTGACTCTGACGTGGTTTCGCTCAACGGCCGGGAGCCGCTGCAAACGGACGCGGAGATAGGAGAGGACGGGAAGCTCCACGTTGTGGTGAAAAGATCCAATGCGTCATCTATGGTTTCTTCATTTAATAAGTCACATGGGTTGAACTCGTTGACTTCGATGACCCCGCGGGCGTCGAATCTCACGGGAGTGGAGATTTACTCTGTTCAGTCGTCCCGTGAGCCGACCCCAAGGGCGTCGAGCTTCAACCAGACTGATTTCTACGCCATGTTTAATGCCAGCAAGGCGCCGAGCCCCAAGCACGGGTACACAAACAGTTTCCAGGGCGGATTTGGCGGGGATGTTTATTCGGTGCAGTCGTCTAAAGGCGTGACGCCGAGGACTTCGAATTTCGACGAGGAGGCGCTGAAGATGATGAGTAGTAAGAAGAGAGGGTCGAGGAGTATTAGTGGTGAGCTTTTCAATGGCGGTGTTGTGTCCTCGTATCCGCCGCCGAATCCCATGTTTTCGGGGACTACGAGTGGCGGGCCGAAGAAGAAAGATAGCGGTGGAAGCGGCGGTAGAGGCGGAGGCGGTGGTAGTGGTGGCGGGGCGGGACCAAACAAGGAGCTTCATATGTTTGTTTGGAGTTCGAGTGCATCGCCGGTTTCGGAGGGGAATCTTAAACATGCAGTGAATCGTGCGGCGTCCACTGAATTTGGGGTCATTGATGGTTCCAAGGCTGCTGCTTTGCATCAAAATGAAACTGTTTCTTCAAAAGGTGAGCAAATTATTTTATGATCCCACCGCCATGACCACATTTGTCCTTTTTGTACATTTCTACAAAAGCAGTTACCTCAGCTGTTTTGATCAATTTACTCTCTTCAATTGGACAAAACTTTCACTCTTTTTCTGGCAAAAATGTATCTTAAAAAAGAGTTTTTATATGAATAAGCATTGCAAATGTTTTTCTTAATAAAATGAATCAAGATTCATATTAATTTTTGAAAGAACCATGATATGATAAGAAATTCATGTTAGCTAGTAATTCTCTTTAGCGTTCGCCGTAGCTTAATTAATTTCTTTGTACGTACATGCTATGTATTAATAATGTACGTGATTCGTTGGTATTCCTTTATTGTATAATTAATGGATGATTTTGAATTCGACTTTCATAAAGAGCATCTTCATATAAAAAATATTTCTCGGCATAAATGGATCAGTTTTATACCAATCTAGCTAGTCAAAATTACACAAAATTTATTCAACAAACAATATATTACACATGTATATTAGTATTCTTCTTTTTAAAAATAAATGAATTTATATGAACTTAAATTTGAGTAAATTAGACAACCGCAATGTATTTGGTGA
Organism: Oemleria cerasiformis; assembly: GCA_037349345.1. Lineage (NCBI taxonomy): Eukaryota > Viridiplantae > Streptophyta > Magnoliopsida > Rosales > Rosaceae > Oemleria > Oemleria cerasiformis. The sequence continues at coordinate 10,182,058 of JAZGTL010000010.1, forward strand.
AGAAATAATTTAGTGAAACGGTAATTTTTCGATTAATTAATTGTATATATATACAAAAGTCATGATATTTTTCACCGGAAGGGCTGAATTGAATCCTTGATATATATATATATATAACTGTTTTGTTAATATATATATGTATATGTACGTGCAGGTGTGCATGATTTAATAGAAAATATGAGTCCCGGGAGTAAAATGAGTGGAGATAGGGGTGAGCTTGAGATAGAAGAAGGGTCGTCTAATAATAAGTTTCCAACAAGTTTGTCTCCATACAGCAGCAGCTGCCAGAAAAAGATGGATATGGAAGGAGGATCAGGTGTTGCACAAAAGAAGCACCAAATGCCTCCTGCAAGTGTGATGACTAGACTCATTCTCATCATGGTCTGGAGGAAGCTCATTAGAAACCCCAATACCTACTCCAGCCTTCTTGGCGTCGCATGGTCTCTCATATCATACAAGTAATTAACCTACCTACTCAACCTAGCTCTCTCTCTCTCCCTCTCTCTCATCATTCTTCGTCTACAAATCACTCAAAAACAACGTAACTTACGTATTACATTTACAAATCACCCGTATCAGCTATGTCACCTTCATTCTTTGTGAGAAATTAATGTCATAAAAATAGCGTGATTAATATATATATATTGTTTGCATGCCGCTTGTATTAAATCTTTGAATTATTGGCAGGTGGCACATCAAAATGCCATCAATTGTAAGTGGATCCATCTCAATATTATCCGATGCTGGCTTGGGAATGGCTATGTTCAGTCTAGGTAAATATTTATCGTCATCATTAATTGACTTGCATATTCACCTAAAATATTTATTTGAAAACAGTTCTGTTAACAACATATATACAATGAAAAACTTAATTGACGACTAATTTTCATTTTAATTTTTCAGGATTATTCATGGCTTTACAACCAAAGATCATAGCCTGTGGAAAATCTGTGGCAACGTTTTCAATGGCTGTTAGGTTCTTGACAGGCCCAGCAGTCATTGCCGCAACCTCCATCGCCGTCGGTCTTCGGGGAAATCTCTTGCATGTAGCCATCGTTCAGGCAGCTCTTCCTCAAGGCATTGTTCCTTTCGTATTTGCCAAGGAATACAACGTCCACGCAGACATACTTAGCACAGCGTAAGTAATTACGATACTCATTAATAACAGAAAAGAAAAAATACGTACAAGATAATAGAATACACGTTAATGGATAATTCTTCTCTCACTCTTTGTATTATTGTGTTGCAATTATTTCAGGGTCATTTTTGGAATGCTGGTTGCCTTGCCCATAACAATACTCTACTATATTCTTCTTGGGCTCTAGTTTCTGAAAAATTGAAGGCAGAAGATCAGAAAATTAAATATATACTAACTGTATATCATCATCCAAGTCAGGCTTAGGTGGGTGGATGGATCCAAAATCATATGCATGCCATTGGATTCAGTGTTCAACAAAAGCACGTACGTACATGATGTTCCTCTAGATGCATGTGACAACCGAGTCTTGATCATGATATTTAATTTTCTCCTTCATTTTCGTATTATATTATTAATTTTGTTATCTTAATTAGTAGTTAATTAATTAGATATAGAACTTGAGTAATAGAATATATAGAGGTTAGAAAGCCAGAGAAGGGTTCAATTTTCAATTATTTTTTTTCCTTGGGGTTCAAAGTTCATGTGTTTAATTAATTAATTTTTTTATATCTAGCTGTTACACCAATATCAATAATATTGTGGCTCTTTGCTTAGCCTTGACACCAAATCTAAATCCACGCAATATATATATATATACTTCGATCTAACTTCATTTGGTTTAAGTTATTTTTTTATTTGTCGGGGTTTGCCCGATCACTCTTTTGAAGTTTCTGAGAAATGCGGTTGACTTATAAACTTATTAATTTATATGTAAATTAGCAATTTCATATTTAGTATATGAAATTGCTATTGTATTCGATTTAATTCTTAATTATATAGCAGGTTACGATGTAATAAGTAGAGAACAATAAGCTAGAGATCGATCGATGCTGGGGTATTCTTCCTAGCAAAATAATATACAGTTTTTTGGCATAAACATGTTTGAATTATACACCATTTTGAGAAAGGAAAAATATAACATATATGATAATTGTTTTTACAAACAGTTTGACGTTGTCAATCTGGATTAGACATTTGATTGCTTAGCTAGTCAATTGAGGTCCTTTGTGTTCTAATTTGTCTTCCTACGTACTAACAATACTTGACCAAAAAAAAACGTACTAACAATAAGTCAACAAATCACTTGCCTCTTTGTGACTAGTAATTTTGAGAGTTTCATTCCAAATATGTATATATATATGTCTGTAATTTGATTTTTAATTTTCATTTGCTAACGAAAGAATTGTTTTAAAATATAATTAAATAAAAACACCCATGTTAAGCCAAATTTCGAAAGAATTAGCGTAACAACCACACACCTTCACAATATTCCACTTAAATCTTGATATACTTCTACAAAAAATCACACTCACCACCTGTAAATTATAATTTTTAATATTTAGCTATAGATGTAGATTAGACAATTTGAAAAAGGGGTAGCAAAGAGAAACCCTAGTTTGCCCAAATGATGCCTTTTGTAAAAGCATCAACTGGTGAAGCATATGTGACTGTGCTGATTAAAAAGAGTAGTCTGCTAGTCCTGCAGCAGAATGAAAATTATATTTAGTTTCACATTAATTAGATTGTTCTTGTGGATCATAATCATACATATTTAACATCATTTGAAGACAAACTTGATGCATGTCTTTTTGCAATATTAATTATTAAGGTAGACAAAATTATTTTGTATTGCGCGCATGTCATATATATATATATATACTCTGCATATATCCATATATATATGTCTTAGATATATTATGCATTACTTATTTATTTTTATAAAATGATATTTTATTTTAAATTTATTTAATTTACAAAAAGAGAGATTAAATTTTGAACTTTAATTCATAAATAAGTATATTTATTTTAATTAATACAAGGCACAATTTATTTTGCATTATTTTAGAAGATGCAATCATGTTACCACGCTCCAAACCCTTCATTTTATTAACACCAAGTATTGGCCTTTTCATCCCATCTAGTTCCGATGGATCAAACGATCTATAATGTTATCAATCATTCATATATGTAAATCATTTCTTGATTGATGCAAAATTAATTATTTTTTATTTGAGTCGACTTCAATATAAATTATAATTATCATTTATATAAATAATGGACAAATTACGATTATTGAGAGGAGTTCAAATTGTGAAAAATGTTTAGATCGATTTTTGTTAAAAATAGGTCGCTCTCTCTTATGCATGTGTTGGTATGACATTAAGGTGATCTTTCCAGCTCTCTTATGCATAAACAATATATATACACACGATTTAGGATTAGATTCTATGCAACGTAAATTGAAAATTGCAATAGAAAAAAAGTATATTAATTATTTCGTTTGTTATTAATATAATTGATCTTGTCTGCATTATATATTCTAAATGTTTCTCACGTGGTCACACAAGAGAGTGTCTTGTTCATTTTTATATTAATGATTATTAATTAAATTTGAAGAAGCTTGCTTAGTCATGCACATGAAGATGTTTTGAAGTTGATGTGATTTGAAGTCGACAGCATGCATGCATCACTCAGCAACACCTCTGGTTCATGTGATCTGGATCAAGTGGTTGTGGTTGGGGTTGTGGTTGTGGTTGTGGTTGTGAATGGCTGGGATTCTCTGTGGGTGTGTGTTTTTCTGTTCGTGCAAATCAATCTAGTTGCATTACGTTATCTAATAAGTTCCAATTTCCAAGGTTCAAAGGCTTCGCCAAATCATATTTTTGGGTTTTCTGAATGATAGGTGTACGACCTTATTTTAATTTCAACTCGAAAGATTTGAACTCCAATAAAAAATGAGGATATTGACTCTAATATATAACGTTACTAATGTATGTTACGAGAAATTAAAAAAAAACGTACGTACAAATGAAGAGTGTTTTAAAATTAATAAGAAAGTAAGTTAATGAAGTAACATTTCTAATTTGTCCCTTCATAATCATTGTTTCTAGGTTTGTCAACATCTCTTTCTTCATTTAATTTTTTTCTACTCTTTTAGTAGGTAGTGACAGTGACACCTTTCAATTCCTTACCAATTTTCTTTTACAGCCTTATTATCTTTTGTTTGTCGATTCTTTTTTGCATTTTGAGTTTAGGAGAAGTGGATCACCATTCCTCTTATCCAATCCAATGTCTCATATCCACCGGAGCACCACCACATATGGATAGAATACACAATCAAATTCAAAATAACTACCCAAGTTGAAGAAAGAAGACAAACCTTCTTCTTCAATTGAATCTTATTTCTTTTAGAGTGCGTTTGCAGCTTCACACATGATACAATTGTTATGTCTCTTGATCTATAGACCAAGTCCTCATGTGTTTATGTACATAAGCCAACAATTTTGAGGGTATTTGTCTTCCAGAAATAAAATTATGAAATTTAGTTGAGCTGCACTTGATTATTAGAAATTGTTTTAATAAACAAGCTAGATCTTTACTTGCCTCTAGTTTTGGTTAATGAGGAAATATGGAGATATATGGTGATGATCAAAAGGAGAGTGATGATCAGTTTTGGTTTTGTCTTAGTATGGTTGATGTGAGTTATGAAAAGCGAGATTGGTGTTTCAACTTTCAATGTTCAATTTTTTTTTTCCAAAATTTCAAGTTTGGATTGTGGACTTATGAGGATTATATGAACACTAGCATTTGAATGTAATTTGATATTGAGGATTGAAGAATGAATTGTGATTTTAAACTATTTTGAGTTTGGTTTTACCATAGTAAGGTTAATGTAAGCTATCCAAATAATATTGGGGTTTCGAAGTTCATTTTTTTTTCTTTCGAACATTTCAAGTTTCATGAAGTTCATATGAACTCTAGCGTTTGATATTGTGGATTGAAGAATGAATTTTGAAATTTTTTTTTCCATTTTAGTTTGGTTTTTCTATCGCGAGGTTGATGTGAACTCTCATAATATGTGATTATGGTTTCGTTGTTCGAATTTTTTTTCCTTCAAAATTTCGAGTTTGGAATAATAATATAAGATTGGGGGTTTCGATGTTCAATTATTTTTCTTCAACCTTTCGAGTTTGGATTTTGAAATAATAAGGTTCATATGAACTCTAGTGTTTCACATTACGGATTTGGGAAATAATTTTGAATTTTCTCCATTTTGAGTTTGGTTTTTCTATGATAAGGTTGATTTGAACTCTCACAATATGAAATTAGGATTTTGAAGTTCAATTTTATGTTTTCAAAATTTTGAGTTTTGATTTTGGAAATAAAAGCTTAATATTGAACTTTAGCATTTGATATTACGGGTTAGAGAAACAATTATAAATTTTCTTTCTTTTGAATTAAGTTTTTCTTTGCTAAGGTTGATGTTAACTCACACAATATGAGAATGGGGTTTCGAAGTTCAATTTTTTTTTCTTCAAAAATTTCGAGCATAGATTTTGGAATTATAAGGATCTTATGAACTCTATTGTTTGATATTACGGACTGGAGAAGGAATTTTAAATTTTTTCTATTTTGAGTTTGATTTTTTTATGTTAAGGTTGAAGTGAACTCTCACAATGTATATATGAGCTTGCGGTTTCAAAATTCAATTTTTTTTTCCATCAAAATTTCAAGTTTCAATTTTTGAATTATAAGGTTTATATGAACTCCATCGTTTAAAATTACGGATTGGAGAAATTTTTTTGAATTTTTTCATTTTGAGTTTGGTTTTTTTATGTTAAGGTTGATGTGAAATCTCACAACATGAGATTAGGGTATCGAAGATCAATTTTAGTTTTTAGAAATTCTGAGGTTAGATTTTCAAATTATTAGGTTAATATGAACTCTATCGTTGATATTATGGGTTGGAGAAAGAATTTTAAATTTTCTCCCTTTTGACTTTGGTTTTTCTATGGTAAGGTTGATGTGAACTCTCACAATATGAGATTGGATTTTTTCTTCAAAATTTCGAGTTTGGATTTTGGAATTATAAGGATCATATGAACTCTAGCGTTTGATATTATGGATTGGAGAAAGAATGTTGAAGTTTTCCATTTTGAATTATATTTTTTTATGGTAATGTATGTGAACTCTGACAATATGAGATTAGGGTTTCAAAGTTCAATTTTATTTTTTTTAAATTTGAGGTTTGGTTTTGGAATTATAAGTTTAATATGAACTTTTGCGTTTGCTATTACGAGTTGGAGAAAGATTTTTTAATTTTTTCCCTTTTGAATTTGGTTATGGTAAAATTGATGTTAACTTTGACAAATGAGATTGGGGTTTCAAAATTTAATTTTTTTCTTCAAAATTCTGTGTTTGGATTTTGGAATTATAATGTTCATATAAACTCTAGAGTTTGATATTACGGATTGGATAAAGATTTTTGAGTTTTTTCCATTTTAAGATTGGTATTTAAGGTTAATTTGAATTCTCAAAATATGAACTTAGGGTTTTGACGTTCAATTTAATTTTTTTTTAAATTTCGAAGTTTGATTTTTTAATTATAAGCTTGATATTATCCCTAGCGTTTGATATTACGGGTTGGAAAAAGAATTTTGAATTTTCCCATTTTTGAGTTTGGTTTATCTAATGTAAGGGTGATGTGAACTATCACATATGAGAATGACGTTTCGAAGTTCAATTGTTTTTCTTCTAAATTTCGAGTTTGGATTTTGGAAGTTTAAGGTTTATATGAACTCTAGCCTTTTATATAACAGATTGGAGAAAGAATTTTGAATTTGTTTTTATTTTTAGTTTTGTTTTACTATGGTAAGATTGATGTGAACTTTCACAGTATGATATTAGGGTTTCGAAGTTCAATTTTTTTTTATTCAAAATTTGGAGTTTGTATTTTTGAATTATAAGGTTCATACTCAAACATTTGATATTACGGATTGGATAAAGAATTTAAAAATTTTCAAATTTGAGTTCGGATTTTTTTATTGTAAGGTTGATGTGAACTATCATAATATAATATTAGGGTTTCAAAGTCCAATTTTTATTTTTTTTAAATTTCAAGGTTTGATTTTTGAAATTATAAGGTTAATATGAACTCTAGTGTTTGATATTACGGGTGGAGAAAGAGTTTGAATTTTATCCCTTTTAAGTTTTGATTTTCTATGGTAAAGTTGATGTGAACTCTCAGAGTATGCGATTGAGGTTTCGAAGTTCAATTTTTTTTTCTTCAAAATTTCGAGTTTGAATTTTTGAATTATAAGGTTCATACGAACTCTACCGTTGGATATTACGGATTGGAGAAAAAATTTTGAGTTTTTCACATTTTGAGTTTGGTTTTTAATAGTAAAGTTTATGTTAATTCTCACAGTATGAGATTAGGGTTTCGAACTTCGATTTTAATTTTTCAAAATTTTGAGGTCTGAGCTTGGAATTATAAGGTTCATAGCGTTTGAAATTACGGGTTGGAGAAAGATTTTGGATTTTATCCCTTTTGAGTTTGATTTTTCTATACTAAGGTTGATATGACTCTTATAATATAAGATTAGGATTTCGAAGTTCAATTTTTTTTTGGTACCTCTCACAAAAAAGACTACTCCAAAACATCACCATTTCAAAATTTTCATTCATACATAAGAACCAATAAAAAATTCCAACATTTTAAACTTTTTTTTATTCGAGGACCAACATTTTAATCTTCATAGCAGGTTATGTTTAAATACATTTATATGCCAAAGTAAAATAAAATGAGTAAAAATTTAGTGAGGTAGATCCATGGTAAAAACTTACCCTAACACATCAAAGAATGAAAAATATTAATTAATAAATAATATAAATAAACACGTTATTGTTAATGTAAGGACCCTTCCCGAATTTTTCCTCGAAACCCGGAAAGAACCCTTATCCCGTCTAACAGCTCTTTTACCTCAAAATTTAAATACCAGAAATACCCTTTACCCTTAAATAATTTTTAGTAAACCTTACAGAGTTCCTGACAGAACCTCTGTACTTACTGACCACTCCTACCTATCAGACGCAGGATAGTATACAGGTCAAAGCCAAGACCTCAGAATAGTGGTGGTCTAAATAGGAATACCCTCTGACACCAAATGTTAGTAGGTCAGACACTGCTGACACCTCTACTGGAATACCACACGACAACCGACTAGTCAGATACTTGTGAACTAACAATAATTCGTCCCTCTGGGTCACCGCCCACACCAACCCACAGACCCGGATGACGAAGTATTTCCACAGGCTGATTTATCACATGACAATCGTCGTCAAACCATATTAGAGCTGGAAATATCCTCAGCTATCATATCACATCAGTCGGTATATCCTTAGCCACCAGGGTATCCCTTGGGGTGTGCTAGTCTTGTATCACAATTCTCTGTACTATGCATAAATAGCCTCGCGACCCGGCGGAGCCAAAACTCCTCGATGTTAGAGTCGGAGCACTCAACGAACCAACATAGTAAAACTCTCGATGCTAGTGGAAGAATAGTAACCCATTATATTGAAGGTTCACCGGGTTCACCGCCAATAGCGGATCCTAGTCCCATTTTCTGGTCCTCCTCAAATATGTTTATCTTGGAGGTTCACCCGGTTCACCGCCAATAGCGGATCTTGGCCCAGATCCTAGCCTCCCTCAATCAATGTTTATCTCGGAGGTTCACCGGGTTCACCGTCTCAGCGGATCCTAGCCCCGAATCCTGGCCCCCCCTCAAATCGGTATTGTTTATTTTTGGAGGTTCACCGGGTTCACCGTCTCAGCGGATCCTAGCCCCGGATCCTGGTCCCCCCTCAAATCAGTATTGTTTATTTTGGAGGTTCACCGGGTTCACCGTCTCAGCGGATCCTAGCCCCGGATCCTGGCCCCCCCTCAAAACAGTATTGGATCCAAAATCAAGTATTTATAATCACAAATACGGTTTCAACTCAAAATCATGGACTCAAATAATTACCACGTCAAAACGATATCTCGCTGTGACTCATGTATTTCACCGAATGTATCATACCTCACGACTTGATATCGTGATACGTATCTCGGAATTGACCCTTGAGATACCCTAATCTAGTGGTAGTTTATACTCATTCCAGAGTACCTACTTCTCATCGATATTCTAATTTAAATCTCGGAATCTATCTTTGAAATGTACCACTAAAGTATTAGTTTATACTCGTTTCAAAGTACCTACATCTCATAATTAACAATGTTAGGTCCTAAAGCTAACCCTGGCATAGTCTAGATTTCCTATCATCATCTTGCATCATTCTCATTCCATAAATATATTATTAGTCAACCAAATATTCATCACCACACACATAATTACATCAAATACTACTAACACAATTAAATCAATAATCATTCAATTGAAATCCCAGTCATCACATAATCTATCACATAACAGTACATAAGTCATATAGGTATGAGTTTAGGAAAGGATTCCACTCACAAACATCATCCAACCCATAATTTAAGGACGCTCTAGCCCAAGGAACACATGCACAATAATAACCCAACTACCTTGACTTTCCGAGCTCAAAATCCGCTTCAAGGTCAACCATTACCGCTGGAATTGCCCAAATCGGGCCTTAAACGAACTCCTATGGCCTCGAAACCAATAAAATCTGATCTGGAACGTCCCAAAACCCTAGTCACGCGCCGCCGTGACATCGGGGAACAGTCAAGCGCACCGCCACGCGCCACCGGAAGGTCAGAACACGCGCTCACGAGCTGCCACGCGCCCTCACGCGCCGGTCACGCACCTGCTACAGTGTTCACGCACCTGGACCGGTCCAATCCGGCCCGGCTCGACCTGACCCGGTCCAACTCGACTCAACCCGACCGCTTCACTCAACCCGACCAGTTCAACTTGACCCGACCGGTTCACTCAACCCGACGGGTTCACTCGACCTGACCCAATCTGACCCGACTCGACCGGTCGCCGAAGAAGGCGATCGGCTGCCGGCGCCGTCGTCGAAGTCTGGCTTGAGAAGATGACCGGCAGCCGTCGTCGCCACCATCTGGTTTCGCCGGAATCCCCCATTTCTGGCCGAAACTTCAAGCTTTTATAACTTCTTCATTTCTTAACCGTTTTTCACGATCCACACATGTAAATTCATCTACTTTTCACCAGGAATCCAAATATGAGGTCAAAGTTCCGAGATCGTACCTGGTTTGGCCGGAAAACGACCGAGAAAATTCGGTCCGCCTTCCTCCTCCGTCCGTCACCTACGTCGGTGCTCCCGCTCCGATGATTACACCAAAAGGCTCGTGGGGTCGCGGGGAAGATCCTCCCGGCCTTAGTTTCGGTCAAATCGGACTGAAATTCGTCCGATGAAAATGGTTTGTGGTGTTCTCACGGGGAGAAACGGGTAGGAAAGAGAAAGAGATTGAAAAAAAATATCTGGACCCCCTCCCCCGAGGAGAGAAAATATCTGATATATAGTTCCAACTTTTCCAAAATTACCAAACTGTCCCTGAAACATCTAGACTCGTAACAAACTCACCGGGTCTCCGTTTTCCGCGTGACGCCTGTTTACGAACTCGTGAGTTCGAGACTTACGCAACGACCCAAGAAAAATTCCCAAAAGTACTGCTAGTCAAAAAGTGACTTCCGAACCCGTCCAAAATCGAGGGTAAAATCGTCCAATTCTCAAAATAATTTAATTTCTGGTCCGGGTCGTTACAGTTAAGGTTTGGGATTCCAATTATTTTTAAAATGAAAATTCAAAACCAAACCATTACTAACATAACAGTTTGTATTTTCAAACCGTTTTGACTTTTATCCAATCAAATCCAAACCAAAGAACCAATAATAGTTTGAAACGAAACAATTTTCGATTTCATTGGATTTACACCTTCCTCTGATTATCAATCATCTTTCCCACCGTTTAATCGTTTTAGGACCGTTCCATTTCGAAAAAAATAGACCACATCAAAGCACTGACGTATGATTAGTTGCCTGTAAGTTTGCTTCAACATTTCTTGTTTATGTTAGACGAATTATTAACCTCCTTTTGCTAACATGTTAAATTGCTACAAAAACTACAAAATAATAAATTGAAGGAATTTAAAATAATTAGATATATGTAATACAAATATTAAATTGAAGGAATTTAAAATAATTAGATATATGTAATGCTAATGAAAGTGATCTGAAATGAAACAAATGATTAAGTAGTGGCCAATCATATATACAGTGATCAATCTGCAGCCAAAACAATGCTGAAGAACGCAACAGAATCTACAAAAAAGTGACCATATAGAGGCGCTATCACCAAACCCTAATTCATGGTAAAAATGGATAGAGCTTTACCTTGAAAACCAGAATCGAAACACAAACAAATGAAACAATGCCCAAGTTAGTGATAAGTTAGATCTTCTCGTATAGGTTAGACAGATTCGGAACCATAATTTCCATCATGGATATTGTTGCCATTTTCTTTACTCAGTTTAGATTTCGGCAATGAAGATGCTTGCCGTGGGGTAGTTCTGGTTGGTTGCTGCTTCAAATTAAGGTAGGTGTAAACGGACATTCCAGCAATGGCTGTGAATGCCCCGGAAATACTTGTCTTGCCTGGATTGGAACTAAAGAGGTAGTAGTTTCCTAGAAGAATCACACATGTTTTAAATTGACCAAGAACAACATGTGTCACAGCAGATGTAGCCCTGTCAATAAACACAAAGATGAAAAGGAAAAATGGTATCAGAACAAACAAAAAAATAAAAATAAAAACAACCAAAACAACACAACGGTGATCATAAGCGCAAGGGTGTTATAGGTTAAGCCTCTAGATTGCTTGAATCTGCAAGTACAATACTGAGAACAGCTATGCAAAAATAAAACAACGTGTTGATAATAATCAGTCCAACTCTCGAGTCTGCTTTTATTCATAGACTTAAATTTCGAAGTACTGTGTTGAGTTACAGTTTTGGAAGCTGTTTTTTATAATCAAATCCAAATTATGCTTGGCTGTCACAAAAAGGTTGAGCGAACAGTGCCAGGATATTCTTATAGGGAGGATGCTTCTCTATCTGACCATTTATGATTCTTTTTATTAATTTGAAAGGTGACAAATTCTCATTTCCAGTATCAGAATTTCAAGTAAAAACTCAAGTTTCTCCCTCTTCAACAAATAACTTGGTAAAGAGCACAAGCAATAGACAATGATACAGCCAGTATTACTGAGACAGATGAGGTCCTCTAAGACAGACCAATTTCCTAGACATGAAATAATGCACGGAAAATTAAGATGCAAATTAGGTAAAGATACACCTCAATGAATCTCAGCCACCCATATCTAAACTAATGGCTAAACGGTCTTTATTTATCGATATTTTTGGACAATAATTATATGTATTTGTTATTTTTAGACACAGTACCATGTTGACTAACATTGGAGGTCAAAAATCTTGTATGGTAAACAATGGAACCAAACAGTGTGACTTAGGATAATCAAAAGGAAGAAAAAGATGTCACATACCCAAGCGCTAGAGCACCTGACCACTGAAGCAAGAAGCCAAGAATAGCGGACATGAGAATTGCGAAGGTGTTACTAAAGTTCCAATTGAAGGAGAGGGCACCAGGTGGATCTAACCAGGGTATTAGTGCAACGAGGAAAAATAAGGTGATTGGCGTTGTCTTCCACATTAACCTGTTCAATGACTAGCATTTATTGAGATAAAAATAGAAATTCTTCCAGCTAACGTCAATATCAATTAAGGAGATTCCAATAACAGCTAAAGATCTTCAAACGGATCATCACTTACGCCAAAGCTGTCCAATTTTCCTGCTGTTGCAAACTAGACCAAAGAATTTTGTTGACCGCACTAGGTATTATCCATGCTAATGCTACACAAGCACCAAAGAGATGGAATTGCAGATCAGTTACTGTAGCCACTGCAACACCAATAGATACTACTGTAAGTGCAAGAACCTGAAAATTTCATATAAAGGATGTTAGAATAGAAAGGTGAGACTGTTAGAGGTGTTTAAGCTTAGGGTACTTCCCAGTAAATTTTGTATGAGAAGGAAAATGATTAAAACATTAAGACCAAACAAAAGCATAATAGAAGAAGGAATTAATAAATTCCATACAAGAATCCTACACACTATAGTATCATGAGTGAAAAAATTAGGCATTTGGATATGCATGCAAGATTTCCTGGATGTCTCCACAGAGATTAGGAAAAACTTTTGATACATGCAGAAATGGTGCTGAGACACAATCAACTGATGGTGTTCACTTTTAAGTTTAAACTATTCTACTGATAGAACTAGTATACATCATAAATAAATAAATACTTCTATCAGTGACCAACACCAGATTTTACAACTAAATACAGCTTCCAAATAGCGTATCTTTCACAATAGGTGGAACATGCAGGAGGTAAGGTCTAAATTCCGCTCATTTCAGAGTCTTGCAAACAGTTGAAAATACTGAGGACAGTAAAAACAATGTAATACCCCAATTTTCACAAACTTGTAAAACCGGACATGAATGATATTTTTAGTTACAAGTATCAATTTTCTGTTATACTATAACAATAAATTTGCCGAGAATAGCAAGAATATGAAATTGGGTTTTATTTGCATATTGACATGACATTTGTAGGCCAAAAAGGAAGGACTTACTTTGAAGAAAGAAACTTTCTTCTTGTACAATAAAAATTCTGCCAGAACAATTGATGGTGTAACCGCAATCTTAGACATCTGATAAAACCCCACACTGAAGGCACAGGTATTAAACTCAATGTTGAAAATATTTACTTAATTCTAGAACATAGATTGTGGTTAATTTTTATACTGGCGAAATATCTCACCTATTGTACTTCAAACTAACATTCGCAAGGCCGGTGGAAAGAGCCATAACAAAGCCAAGAGTAAACAATGTAGATAAGCGGGTCGATTTTGAGGGACATGCGGGGAGGATAGACAGAGCATTCAGAATGGCCATAAATAACCAGCTTACAACATAGTGGATAAAAGTGAGAAATATAGGAAACTGGAACCCAACAACTTTGAGCACCTGAAGAAACACAAAACAGGTAAGTTACTAGCTGGAAAGCTGCTATCTCAAAATCCATTGAGGCAAAATATGGACAGATTAAATATAAAGAGGGTTCAGAATACCAACCAATTTGTTCACAAAAATTATACCAACAGCAATAACAAAATTGAAAGTAAGAGCAGTAGCAGGGCCACAAAGTTGTTGTTGACGCTTTGCACCTTCTGATGAGCGAAGTTCATTAAATAGAGTGGCTCGCAAGTTTTCTAGAGCTCTTCCTGCATTGATATACATAAAGATGGTAAGAAAACAAACGATAACAATGAGAAATATATTGCACATCCATCACTATTAATAAACTTTATACGGTTTCCTCAATTTATAACTAATTCACCTTTTCCTAAATAATCAAAGTCTAATTATGATAAGAGATCACACTCTTTCATGCAGAAGTTAACAAACCGAAATAGCTGCTTACGAAATATGAAAAATATCAATCCGCGTAAGTTAGTGCCCATTTGGAAGTGATTATGGAAGGGCCAAAATTACTTCCAAGAGTTTTTGGAAAAAGTTTAATAATTCTTTAAATGAGAGTTAAAATACTTAAGTGATGAGAAGCACATTGGAAGTGCTTCTCCCTAAAAGCGATGTTTAACAAAACAAGACAATCACTTGGGTCATTTAACAAAAATTTCAAAATGTCAATATTATCCAAAATCACAAAATAAGTAAAATTCGTTCTATAATACTTCCAAATAAGTCCTTACTCATCATTCAAATATTGCTTCTGGTGTGCATATGCAATGTATATGAATCATATAATATGATGATAAGCAATAGAGTACCCATATGCATACAAAATAAATACATTAAGTTCATTAAAATTTGAGAAGATAAATTTACATCATCTGTTTCACACACTTTAAGTACAAGCTGCAAACTGTAAATTACATCAATTAGTAAGAGATTTTAGTCTGTGCAACTAGCTTATTATTTCATCCTTAAAGAACAACAAAGCGGTGGAAGATTTTCAACAAATGGTTCACGCAAAGCAAGGGAGCTAACAAATCAATCACAAAAATCATCTTTGTCACAACCCAGATCCTAAAACTAAAGAGAACTCTTCGTAGCTAGGCAGCTAGAGCTAGCTATGCCCAATGGAGTGAAATTGTGAAATTACGCTTATTAAGTTAAAAACAGATTTACCCAAATGGCCAAAATGAGAGGCAAAAGACCCAAAAGCAACAAAATTTAATACATAAACACTTGAAATCGGAATTTGAAGTAGCAAAAAGTACCTCTTTCACCAGCATCACTGTCCTTGCGCTTGAGAATCTTCCTAACGTCTTTCCTTGCAAAGAATTTTAACATTTTGATGGCCACAAAGCATCACCCTTTCGATCCCTTTCACTCTCTCTTCCTCAGAAATAACGATAAAGAGGTGCAGAAATGGCCAAAAAGGACAAAGGGTCGGGTTGGGGTGAGAGTGAGGTGCAGCTGTAACCTGCACTACTAAGTTTGAGTTCGATAAAAGGACAAAGGGTTTGCGGGAAAATGGCCAAAAAGGGTATCCATGTCCATTTCTGAGACAGACAAGGAGAGACACGTGGATCGAGGAGTGCGGTGATGGCGGAAATTTGAAGTTGTCTGTTTGAGAGGCGGAGGATAAAAAAGAAGAGAAATTTTGAAAAGAAAAAAACAGAAAAGGTAGATTGAAGAAATCACGCGGACTGCAGCAAACTCCAGAGTACCGACAGTTGAGTATTATATTTTTCTTTTACGTTTTTTGTTAGAAAGGAAAATATGTCTATCAAAGAATGTGACTTTATTCTCGTGCTGTGCTTTAGGCTGTTTTCTTTCATTTTGGGCTTCTAGCCCCGTGTCCTCACCAAAAAAACACAAGAATGTGACTTTATTCCAAAATAAAAAATAAAAATAAATAAAGAATGTGACTCTACTATGGGTTATAATTGGGCCTAGGGGCTAATGGGCCGCTGGCCCGCTAGAGTCTGTTTATACCATAGTAAAACATGCATGGATAAGTCCAATGGTGTGCCGCCCCTTGTTTTGTAGGTTGTGTGTCCTTTTATTATGAGCATCATCCTGTGAGTGTATATGGTACGATACTTTTGAAAGTTCTTAACTTCATTAATAATGAAACTGACTTAATATATTGAATTTATGCCCTTAATAAATAAATATCCAAATTCTTACTAAATGGTTTGGCTAATTTACTATTTTGTTTTGTCATATCTTCTCTTAACTATGAATGTTAATTCCATACCACACGAGAGGTCCATGTATATTATTTACATGGACAATTTGGCCATACCTACAATATTTTCTACCCATAATTGTTGGTATTCCTCCATGATTGATTCTATAAAATTTTCCACTTCAATCTCACAATATAAACATAAATCTCCAGCTTCCCTTTTATATACTTATGAACATGTTTTTCATGGATTTTCTGTTGTTTTATCTTCACATGAACTAGAAAAATAATTAATGATGTCCTCTCTCTCTCTCTTTCGTGAAACTCTCCAACCTCTCTCTACCAAAACCCAGCGGACCCTAGCAAATTTGGATGGAGGGTTCTCCGATCTCCCCCTCCTAGTGGTAGATTTGGAGTAAACCTACACCACCCTTTCCTTTCTTGCCCTTCTCTTCTCCTTCCCTGTAATCCCCGTCCTCTCCTATCTAGTTTGCTATTTTCTCGGCTCCTCTCCCTTTTCCGCTGTCTTGCGTCGGATATCCGTGATGGTGACGCGAACTAGTACTCGAGGTGGATCGATGGAGTCGGGCAATTTTCTATCTCGACGTGAATCGCCGCTTGCCCGGTTCCTGTGGCCGTTTTGGTTTTTCTTCTTCTCGGTTATCTTCCCTTTAGCCTGTTGTCTTTCTCAGCAACCCACTTCTATCACTTCAGTCTACTTCGCCTCCCACCCTCCATCCTCACCTTTCATCTCCCCCAAATCCATCACCTATGGATCTACTTCGATCTCTCCCTCGGCTACTCCAACGAGTATTGTCACTGCAGCTTTTCCCCAAATCGGTCTCTTTGATTTGGGTGATTGGGTTGAGTAATTTGTCGGTCGTTTTTGACCTAGTTGATCGCTTGGGTATGATGATCTTTGGTGACTTTGTGTCTCCAATCCATGCTCTACTGATCGATCTCTTTAGTTCCAAACTGGGTTGTGCTTTGCAGCTGTGGCTTGTTACTCGGAGATGGTGACTGGTGGCGGCTCCTGTAGTCTCTAGGGTTTATTTGGGTTACAATGTTGTGGGTTTTTGTTTGTTTTGGGCTGTTGTATTTTGGGCTTGTTTTGTGTTGCTTTTTAATTTTATGTATTTTAGTCGTCTCTGTGTAATGCTTTGAAACGAGTTTTAACGTTTTGAGTTTTCTAGACGTTCCCTTCCTTAATGAATTTCACACTTTGACAAAAAAAAAAAAAGAACTAGAAATTGTAAAAAAATTATCGGGATTTATCGCGGCTCATGCTGATGAGAGAGTGTAAATCTTGACACCACTTACACTACTAAATTTCTTTCTCTCAGTCCATCAACTGGCCTATGGGGTTCTTCAAATTTCGGAGAAAACATTATTATTGGTATCCTAGATACTGGTATTTGGCCAGAAAATCCGAGTTTCAACGATCATGGAATTAATCAAATAAATCCGAAAAAATGGAAAGGATCGTGCAAAGGAGGAGAAAACTTTAGTTCCTCATTGTGTAACTCGAAAATGATCGGAGTCAAGTACTTCAATAAGGGTTTGAAACGGATTTAAAAAGGAAGAATTGTGGAGTCAGCTAGGGATTGTGTAGGGCATGGAACCCATGCATGTTGCCTCAATAGCTGCTGGGAATTATGTTGAGAAAGCATCACTTTTTGGTTATGGTGAAGGAAGTGCTAAAGGTGTTGCACCACTTGCCAAACTGGCAATTTATAAGGTTAGTTGGAATCAAGGAACTGCATTATCTGATGTTCTCTCTGGACTCTGGAGTAAAAGAAAGGTATTGCTGATGCTCTTCATTTACCGTCTATTTCTTTAGCACCATCCAAATTTGATAAAAACTTGTTTGATGATAGTTTGGCAGTAGCTTCATTTTCTGCACTAAAAAAGGGCACTTTTGTTTCATTTTCAGCAGGAAATGCAGGTCCAAGTCCTAGAACATTGTTAAATGGATATCCATGGGTCTTAACTGTCGGATCTAGTACTATCGATAGGTGGTTTACTGGAACTTTGACATTAGGAAACGGAGAAAATATAAGAGGATGGTGGTTATTCCATAGCGATTTAGTATTAAAAAACTTGTCATATTAGTATATGACAACATTATAGCACCTTGCAACAGTAGGGATTTGTTACGTAAAGCTCCTAAAGGCATCGTCCTATGTAATAAGGGTAGCATTATAAAGCAAATGGAAACTCTTCTTTTCTCAGATAAACCGGGAGCTATACTTGTTCATAGTGATCCCATCCATTTAGATTTAAGGCTCTCTAATAAAAAAGTAGGGGTGTCTCTTAATGTTTCTTATGCTTCTTCTTGTATAGTGATTATAGAGTCTGATGCATTGATTGTCATTGCTTATATAAAAGAGTACCAAGAACCAAAAGATAGTATGAAATTCAAAGAGACTATAAAAGAGTCCATGCCGTTCCGCATTACTCTTCAAGAGGTCCGTCATCAAATTTCGCACATATTTTAAAGCCGGATATAAGAGCACCGGGATCATTAGTAGTAGTGGCTTCGATTCCAATGATGAATTAACCAAAATTGGATTCCTACACTTGAAGAGTAACTTCATCATTAGTTCCGGCACATCCATGGCTTGCCCTCATGTTGTACTTTAAAAAAGTGTGCATCCAGAATGGACCATTAATGCCATCAAATCTGCTATCATGACCACTGCAAATGTATTGGATAATACCTAAAATCTAATTCGATCGTATATGGGTGATGAGAGAGGTTATGAATATGCTTCACCTTTTGACATGGGAGCAGGTCATATCAATCCAAATAAAGCATCAGATCCTGGTCTGATTTATTATGCGACGATACAAGAATATGTGAATCTATTATGTACTTTAACATCAACTCTTCACCATCACTGGAGCAAGAATCAATAATTGCTCAAACCCATCTTCAGATTTTAATTATCCATCGATCATTTCTTTGTATGATACTAATGTGACACCAGACATTGAAAAGTTTAAAAGAACCGTGACTAATGTTGGCGAAGGACATACCACTTATAAAGTTACAAGGTTACGGTGACAAGTCCACCGGGCTCTCAGGTTACAGTATCTCCGGCGATATTAGTGTTTACAATGAAGAATGAGAAACGATCTTTTACCGTCACTATAAATCACACCAAAAATGATTACCAAAATGTCAGATTTGGCCACTACTTTGGGTAGAACAAAATGTTAGTGTTGCATCTAACTATCATTATAGCACCTTGAAATATCTTATGTATGTCTCTATTTGTTTCCTGCTCTTGAAAAATTTGATATTATAAAGTTCTAAGAAGAATTGCAGTCTTCATTTCTGTTTCATGAAATTTGGTCATAAAAGATTCTCATTCAACATCTTTTTTAACTCGTGGCTCAAATTACCGGATCTGATTTTTTTACCTCAAGTCATTTATGCAAGAGACTATGTATAATGGTCGATACCACAATCTTAAATATACAAAAATTAAAACCTGAGACTCCAACGTTTGATTTAAACAAAAACCCAAACAGAATCAGGACTTACTTCTGTACTTGGAGACCTGAAAACTAATGTGACAAAAATTACATCCAAGCTGACCAATAATCTGTACCATAGTCTACTCTACTTGCAATGCGAAAACCATACAAATTTCAAATCCTTAGACAACTTGGCAAGTAAAAAAGAGAACATGCACCAGCCTTAAATTTGTGAGTTTTAACATTCAACCCTATATTATAAAGGATTCAAGGCCTTAGATTTGTTACAGTCAAACAATGGCAAGGCAAGTATAGAATCCATTTCTGAAGGAAAGTAAAGGCTCTCTTAAAAAACAACACCAAGTTTCTTGTTGATTGTCAGTCAGGTGGATGGGAGTGAGGGTACAGTGGAGGAAAGATCATAACAGTTATGATGCCTGTGTGTTTATTGTGTTACAAAATGAGTAAAAAAACCTTAGAATGTGAAAACAGGTAAAGTCTCCTCCAATCTCACTCATCAGCTTGATCTAGTGAAAACCGGAGAGATGTGCACTATGAAATGTGCCAGAACTATAAAATGAGTAAATCAGGTACTCACCAATGGACAATTCTGTGTATATATATCTTAGCCCCAACTACCAATGAAATGTGCCAGAACTACTCTGTGATTTCAAAAACTTTGATTAGTTTTTCATAAAAAATAGAAACAACTCATCACTATGGATTGTGATGGAGAGCAAGGTAACAACGTAGAACACACAGGTAATTAGTTTTGAGGAATATGGAAATCATTTGTAATAACAACAGAGAATGACCTAACTGTTAAATCAGTAGCAGAAGCAGCTCGCTCAAAGTACTAGCACACCACCACTAGGAAACATGGGTATGTAATAGGCTCTACCAACTTCAAAAACCAAAAACAAAAAGGTAATATTGTTCTGAAACAATAGTAAACAAAAATGTCCACAATTTAAAGAACTATTCTTGTTGTAGTTAAAAACTTAATCTTGACAAGTAATCCAATCACACCAAGTATTCATATATGCATTTTTCATTCATGTACAATTGGCAAAGGATGTTATAAATAATAAACCAACCCTTCCTGCATTCTCAATTACAATTAAGTTCCCTTAACTCATTTGAAACTCGTAATGTGTACCCAGAAGCATTAAAATGGAAACGACAGTGAAGTGTTGATATGCATATCATAGTGAACTATTCATATAGAAATTGAGGGGCACTTTAGAACTCCTATTGAGATTTTGTATTGTAACAGTACCTCGGAGTACCCAAGAGGTATCGCTATCTCATATGCACTAGGGTCTTTTATAGAAGTATCCATGGTTCTATAAACCAACCTATCACTGTATCATTGGATTCGTTCGTAAGAAAATTTCGAATAATAAAGTAAGAATTTAGAGCCTTAATTCTTCAGCATTATACATAAAAGAAAACAGGCATTATGGTTAAACTTACATGTAAATATTATCACAGAAGTTACAGCATGTTGTCTATAGTGGAAGCGCCCATTTCAAGGAATTTTATAGTGATTAGTGACTTTAGCTGAACCATTTGTTCCATGATATTAACATCAAAAAATTTGATGTTCCTGGACCTACATTGTTGTTGTGATAATCACATAAAGCATGGTTCTTTCAGACATGAAATCCAATTGAATAAAGCAGAAAACAAATCGAAAACCAAAAGTTCACCAACAATATAGATATAGCAATATCTGATTAAACTGATAATATATAAACGATGTCTAAATGAACACATAACTGAGGTCCATAATTTGTAAGATGGAATGACATGGAAATGGAAATTGAAATGCAGGTGGTAATTAGCTAATGAAGATAAGCTGGTATCTTGATGCGAATAAATAGCATACTCATAACATAGGCCAAAACGACAGAAGAGATCCCAGCAGTGGCATACGAGACCTTCACACTCTTCGCCCGATTTCGATCCAGGGCCAAGTCCATGAGCACAATGCCGATCCCACCAAGCACGAACATGAAACCGGACGACAGCCCTTCGATTATGTATTGCCCGTTGACCCGGCCCTGGAGGAAGACGACGGGTCGGACCGACCCGGTAAGGCGGTCCTGGGTCGATCCGATGCCCGGAGGCTCGACGATGACGTCGTAGACAATGCCGGAGACGACCATGAAGTAGGTGAAGAGAACGAGAGCGTAGACAGTCATGGGTGAAGGGAGAGTGAGGGTTGGGAGCTTGAGTCGGAGTCGGGGCGGACGGAGGAAGCTGTATGGGAGGACTTGAATAATAAGAAGAATTGGGTCGATGGTGGCGACGGATGAGTCCGATTGTGTGGCAGTGGTGGTGGTGGTTGCCGATTGGACATCGGATTTTGGAGGCATTTTCGATGGGTCGGATTTGGGGTTTTGGAGAGGTGGTTATTGTGTGTGAACAATTGGGAGTGAAGATGATGCGAGGAGGAATCGGGGACTTAGATGGGTTTTGAATTTTAAGGGAAGGGTAATTTTGGTTTTCTATCCTCAAACAAATTGCAACCTTTTTGTTTTTGCGTGTAAAAAATTGCAACCCTCGCAGATTTTTCAAAGCTTTCCCTCGGTCAGCTTCATTACTTAATTTAAATTTGCTAAAATAATTTGTTAATTATCACTATAATTTAATGATATTTATTTCCACACGTAACGTGAGATATATAATGATATTCTTTTTTAGTAAAGAAAGATTTTCAGCACTATCATTTGATAGTGGAGAAATCTGTTTGGTTGTGCGAAATCTGAATGATGAAACACCACATTATTTTGGAGTCACCATATCACTTTTTGTGGAACCCTCTTGGTGAAGGGACGGTGTACGCTATCTAATTAATTTGGGAAATTGATGAAAATAGAACACTTTTCATAAATTTATTCAAGAATGGAACATTCAAAAATGTATTTACAAAAATAAAACCTATATAAAGGGAATGGTAACTTTATAATAACCAGTTGACTATGACTTGATGAAATTATAAGAGAGGTCATTGAGGGATTGAGGAGCAGGCAAAAAATTCCTCTCATCTTCTATCTTCCTCTCATCTTGTCTCATCTTCTCTAATCTTCATCTCATCTTCTCTCATCTTCATCTCATCTTCCTCTCATCTTCTCTCATCTTCCTCTCATCTCCCTCAATCCTATGTTTGAATTTTGTTAAGGTGGATGAACCACAAGTGTTGGGCATTCAAGAAATTAAAGCAAATAACCAATTGGGGAGTGAGGAAGATGAATTTGCAAGTGTGAGGTCAGGAAGATGATTGGGTAGAAGGCCATAGAAACCAGGGAGAATTTGTAGATCTAGTATAATAGTACCCCACTGGTTTAGATCTAGTCTGATAGTAACCCAATAGTCATGTAGTTTTATAGTGACCCAATAGTCTATGGCGGTCCTTTTTCTGTTACACTTTGGGCAGATGCAAACCACATGGCTAGGAAATGCAAAGGCAAAGAAGAAGATTTTCATTGTACTACTCAGTTAGGGTATTGGAAAGTCCTGTCATTGTATTGCTCAGTTAAGCTATAGACAATTTTTTTTCATAGTTTGTCTTTATGCAATAGGCTGTAATGATTTTTTAAAAGTAATCCACCATAGCCCTTTGCACAGTTTATGTAATTATGAACAATGCATTTTATGGATTTTGATTACCTCCAAGTTGTAATGTCTAAGGTTGAAAGTAACTTTATTAAGTGGTGATGCAAGTGAGTTCACAAATTTATTCAAAAATAGCACTCTCGTAAAACTTTGGCTAGTGAGAATTGGATGTTTTGGGCAGTGAGAATTGAAGGCTTTGGTATGAAATTTTCATCAAAATATGTTATTTTCTATCCTCATAGTCAGGTAGTGTCCTCATAGTCAGTGCAGTGAGAATTGGATGTTTTGGTCTGAAATTTTCATTAAAGTATGTTCTTTTCTGTCCTCAAAGTCAGGTAGTGTCCTCATTGTCAGGTAATTTCCTCATAGTCAGATAGTGTGCTTATAGTCAGGTCGTTGAAAATTGCAAAGTTCTCAAACAAGGCTCTATTTTCCAACAACAATAACAAGTTCTTTAAGCATATGAACGAAGGAAAACGATGACAGACCTCAGTACCAGTAACTTAACCAAACCTAGACAGAAATTTAAAAGTGTGAAAATAGGCGCCCATTATACAAAAGTAGGTTATAGAACCTAATGGTGCCAACAAAAAACAACATCCACAATTTCAATATGCTTGTATTCAATGGATGTTATAGGAACTGAGAACTTCAAACTTAGTTTTTTCGGCATGATTGTTTGGTTGGGAAATAAGGCAAACAACCTAATGGTGCCAACAAAAAACAACATCCACAATTTCAATATGCTTGTATTCAATGGATGTTACAGGAACTGAGAACTTCAAACTGAGTTTTTCAGCAGGATTGTTTGGTTGGGCAACAAGGCGAACACGGTTTATAAGCTCAGTAAACGTTGTAGCCCTTGGTACTATAATGCCTTTCATATCGCCCCCTTCATACACGTACTTCTTTCCAAACCTCAACCATTTTCCATTGAAGCAAATCATAATTGCTACTGATTCCAATCTTGAAATTTCATACACTAAAATTTATTACAATAAAGTTAAACTGCACTACATTACTATAAGTAAACTACAAACTATTGGGGCACTATAAGAATATAGGACTATTAGGTCACTATCAGACTATAGGACTATTGGGTCACTATCAGACTATAGGACTATTGGATCACTATCAGACTAGATCTAAATCAGTGGGGCACTATCATACTAGATCTACAAATTCTCCCTGGTTTCTATGGCTTCTACTCAATCATCTTCCCGACCTCACACCTGAAAATTCATCTTCCTCACTCTCCAATTGGTTGTTTGCTTTAATTTTTGAATGCCCAACACTTGTGGTTCATCCACCTTAACAAAAATCAAACATAGGATTAAGGGAGATGAGAGGAAGATGAGAGAAGATGAGAGGAAGATGAGAGAAGATGAGAGGAAGATGAGATGAAGATGAGAGAAGATGAGAGAAGATGAGAGGAAGATGAGAGGAAGATGAGAGAAGATGAGAGGAAGATAGAAGATGAGAGGAATTTTTCGCCTGCTCCTCCATCCCTCAGTGACCTCTCTTCTAATTTCACCAAGTCATAGTCAGCTTGTTACTACAAGGTTACCATCCCCTTTATATAGGTTCTATTTTTGTAAACATATTTTTTAGTTTTCTATTTTTGAATAAATTTATAGAAAGTGTTATATTTTCATCAATTTCCCAATTTATTTTTGGTTTACGGACTTTTGGTTGGATCCTTATGTCCATGCCATCGTGTTGAATCGTTACGCTTTCTAATTTGTTTCCTGGTTTACGGACTTCTAGTTGGATTCTTATGTCCCTGCTATCTGGGGAGATGTCTAAGGAAAATTCTTTTCTATTAGTTTTGTTCCTTTAATTTGTTAGTAGCTACGTCGCTATAATAGCTTTCTTCTAATATCTTATATGTGAACAAAGAATCTCATGTTTCTACTTAGACTCATCTGTATCTAGCTATGAGATAGTGAATTAGGTATATTTGGAGTTTGGGTTTTGACGAGCCAAAAATATACTTGTATTTTCCATATATTTAATTAGTTATTATTATTATTTTGGGAGGAATTAATACTCGAATTTATTAAATTGACAGATTTATTCTAGAAGGAGTATTTGGAGCAAAAGAAGGAAATATGTTAAGGAATCCCAGACCACAAAGGAAACGTTTTGATTTTATAGCTACATCAGTAGAATCCCAATTCAAGTAGGAGAGGGCATATGCTTGCCTATTTCTGTTCAAACTAGAAATTAGATTTTCTTATTTTTATTTTACTCATTTTCAAAGTAGGATTATGAATCTTTCCTTATAAATACCCAAGCTTGCCTTAGGTTTAAGGGTTAGACCTAAGCCTTAACATGATTATGTGATTTATCATTTTCCTATGTTGTCGTATATGCATGCTTTGAATATTTAATCACTGTTTAAAACTATCTTTATGTCTTAATGCTTGATCACCCTTAGGATATTTAGACAAGTAATTTGATGCAATTTTATAGGAATGCCAACCTAAAAATTGGGATTAGCTTCTTGTGATTAAGGATTGTAATACATCTAGGTTAAATGCCATAACTAAGAGATTGCATCGTTATAAAAGATTTTCATGAACTTAATGAATCTTGCCTGTAGGATTAGATCTAAATGCCATAGACTAATCGCATGTTAGGTATACGTTTTCACTTGAATGCCAACGAGGAAAATATGCTTTCGAAAAATCTAACCTTCAAAGTTGCATGTATTGATTCATAGATTCTTTTCTAAGTCACATATAATTGTTAATGATGAAGGTTGAACCCTAGTACTTGTTTAATTGTTTAATTGATTTTGTATTCAGTCACCTAAACTCTTGCAATTTACTTTATTATTAATTAAGAGTGAATACTAAAATAAGAAATATCAATATCAGTCCCTGAGGAAATCGACCCTGCTTCCAGTGCTATACTACAACAACCCTGTACTCTTGCATGTATTATTTGTGTGATTTTAACCCTTGTTTTGCAGGTGGGAAAAATCCTATCAGGTTTTGAGCGTCAAATTGATACTCCATAACGAACAAATAAACAACGAATCAAAAACAACAATGCTTGGAGTTTGGGTTTTGAGTGTCAAATTGATACTCCATAACGAACAAATAAACAACGAACCAAAAACAATAACGCAGTGGAAATTGAACTAAGTTTCGTACACCCAGAAGGGATGCGAGATACTTTGGGAACTAACTAATATATTTCACAGTAATTAATCTGAATTCTTGGGTTACTGAAATGTTACAATTTTCAAGCATAAGTCAAGCCTTATATAGGTAATCAATCCTAAGTAAACAAGGAATAATAAAACTTAACTTCCAGTCGAAGATAGAATCAGAATCCTAAAATAAATATAATCAAATCTAGTAAGTAAATCAATTCATAATTCTACCAAAACTAATTCCTAATTAGGACTAGTCACTTAGTATTATGGCCTAGTGATATTCTTGTATAAAAAAAAAAAACATTTCCTAATTAGGACTATGTATTCCAACATTGAGTGATAAAAACTCATCTATAATCTTCTTTATATTAACATTAAATTTCATCCTTAGTTCAACCCAGTGAGGGGGGGTGGGCGCGGCTATAACCCTTCCCACCCAAGCTTGTTCCCTTGATATTTATTGGGCGAGCCCATCCCTTCCCACCCAAGCTTGCTCCCTTGATATTTATTGGGCGAGCCCATGGGGGGTGGGCGCGGCTATAACCCTTCCCACCTTCCCACCCAAGCTTGCTCCCTTGATATTTATTGGGCGAGCCCATGGGGGGTGGGCGCGGCTATAACCCTTCCCACCCAAGCTTGTTCCCTTGATATTTATTGGGCGAGCCCATCCCTTCCCACCCAAGCTTGCTCCCTTGATATTTATTGGGCGAGCCCATCCCATTAACATTAGTTAGCCCATATTAAGTTTTTTTTTTTTAAAAAAAAAAAAAAGACCCACACCTAATTAAACACCAATTGACCAAATATCACAGTTCCCACTGCTTGGCAGAAGCAAAATTCACGGGCAGCAGCAAAATTCACCCCATTTCCCATTTCTTCTTCTTCAAATTCATCTCACCATTTTTATTCTCCTTTATTTTCTTCAAAACTTTATTGGGTTTCTCATTCTCAAATCTTCAAAGCATAAGGTATTACTCTCTAATCTTAATTTTAAATAAAAATTGAATATAGGGTTTTGGTTTTGGGAATTTGAGGATTAGAGATTTTTTTTTAGTTTTGACAATTTGAAATTTTGAATGTTGAAATTGGGGCTTTTGTAGGAGCAATTGAGACATTGAGTTAAGGCTATGACTATAAGGATTGCAGGCACATGCTAGTTGCTATTGTGGGAAGCAAGGTTAGTAAATGGTTATTTTTTACTAATTGTTGATATTGAATGTTTGATTTAATTGGGTAAAGATGACTTTTTTTTTTATATGTATATTGTTGCAATGGTGAAATTGATTTGATTGGTTTCCTTGATTAGTTGGCTACTAGACGAACTCATAGCCTTCTTGTTCTTAGATTTTACCATTGTGGGAATTATTATAATAATTTGTGTTGATAAATTTTGCTTATATGTATGCTTATATGAATTTTTAATCATAATCAATAGGTTTTCTTTCTTAATGACGAATCACAATCGAAATCCCAAGAAATCAAAGTTTAAGAGTTTGTTTCCTTATTATATAAAAAAGAATGATTCATCATCAAGTAGCAAGCCTTCAGAGTCTTTATCTACTCCAATTTTTGATGAAACTCGTCCCAAGTCTCCTATTGTTGAGCTTCAAGTAGAAAGAGTTGAGTCTCAAGGAGCCAATGATGATCAAGATTTTGATATCAATTATCTTGAATGTGATCCGGGATTACATCGTCTAATGTCTAAATATCCAGTTAATGAACATGATAATGTTCGAAGAGCATATGTTCTTTTAGGACCATGTCAACCTAAATTGGATAGATACCCAAGTAGCCTAGATGGAAAGCAATTTCGTCGATTTCAAAGTACATGGTTTGATAATTTCCCTTGGCTTGAATATTCTGTTGATAAAGATAGGGCATTTTATTTCCCATGCTTCCTTTTTGACAATAGTCAATTACATCCAACGTTTATTATTGATGGGTATCAAAATTGGAAGAGAGTTGGGGGAAAATATTGTAATTTTCAACATCATATGGGTAATTTAAATTCACCACATCATCTTACTATGCAAAGGTGGAGTAATTTAAAAGACCCTTCTTCTCATATTGAAAGGGTGGTCAATGCACAATCATCCAAACAAGTGATGAAAAATCGGTTGCGACTAACCACCTCAATAGAAGGTGTGCAGTATCTAGCAACCCAATCATTGGCTTTTCGAGGTAATGATGAATCCATGGCTCATCCAACCAGGGAAATTTTGTTGACCTCATAAATAGCTATGCAAGAATGAATGTAGAAGTTGAGAAAGTAGTCTTAGAAAATGCTCCTCAATTTGCTAAGTATATTTCAAACGGTATACAAAAGGAGATACTACATATTTTTGCTAACAAAGTGACGAAGGCAATTTTGAAGGAAATGGGAAAGAGAAAATTTTGTATTCTTGTTGATGAATCACTTGATGAATCCGGTAAGGAACAAATGGCCATGATCCTTAGATTTATTGATTGTGATGGATATGTTCGTGAGCTCTTTTTCGATATTGTGAGTGTTGAAGATACTAATGCATCAACTCTTAA
The DNA here is from genome assembly GCA_037349345.1 of Oemleria cerasiformis. Lineage (NCBI taxonomy): Eukaryota > Viridiplantae > Streptophyta > Magnoliopsida > Rosales > Rosaceae > Oemleria > Oemleria cerasiformis. The sequence continues at coordinate 10,211,134 of JAZGTL010000010.1, forward strand.
AGAAGAGATATGTAAAGTGTTTGCTAAACACGACATTCTTGTGGAAAATATGCGTGGTCAAGGGTATGATGGTGCAAGTAATATGCGATGTAACAACCCGGAAATTTAATTATTGAATTTTCGTAAATTATTTTGAAAAAGACGACTTTACCCTTGGTTGTTAAGGGGCGTGAAAGTCAATTTTTGTTTCGATACACTTTTAGTTGTGTTTCGGGTATCGTTTCCTAGGTCTCGAACTCACGAGTTCGTAGACAGGTGGTACACAGAAAATGGAGTTCGTGTGCGAAAGATGCGGGTCTATATTGTCAGGGGCATTTTGGTAATTTGAAAGGGGTAGATATTTTTAACCCCCAAAACACTTTGATCTTATCCTTATCTTCATTTTTCACTCTCTCTTTCTGGACCACCTATTCAGCACCCCCACCCTCTCCCCACCCCCCCTCCCCCCCCACCCCCCCCACCCCCCCCCCCCCCACCCCCCCTGAACCCGTGTGACTCAAAACCCAAAATTTTAACTTTGATTCAAGGCCAAGTCTCCCATTTTGGTTCCAAAATTCGAAATTTCCTCCTTCCCACGATCATAACCATACAAACCATCGAAGGAGACACCCACGGGAGCCGTCGGACAGAGGAAATGAAAAACTGGAAGTTCCGATCAATTTTTCAGCCAACACAGGTACAGGTTTAGTGTGTTGAGGTCAATTTTGAATTCCTGGGTTCGAGTAGATAGATTTAGACATAAAATTCATGAAAAATGGTTGAGATTTGAAGAAGTTAGGAAAAACTCAAGGTCGGTCGGAAATGAAGTTTTCTGGCGACGGCGACGATGGTGGCGGTCCGGTCATCGTCTTCGGTGATTGGTTCGGCTGGCAGTGGCTGACGTCAGACGTCAGTTGACCGTTGAGTCAACTGAAGGCGTCGAGGGTTTGGCGGAATATGCTAATGGCGTTAGCATATTTCGTCAAAGGTTAACGGCATTTGACAGAACCCTAACGCCGTTAGGGTTGACGGAATATGCCGATTTCATTAGGAGATTCTGTCAGGTTGACGGAATATTCCGTTAGGGTTGACGGAATATTCTATCGTGAACAGTGTCGGTGCATGGGGGCGCGTGGTGAGTGGCCCGGGCTTCTACCTGCGCGTGGGATCGATTCCGGGGTCACGGCGTTGCGTGGCTAGGATTTTGGGACATTCCGGTTCGGATTTTGGCAGTTTTGAGGTCGTACGAGTTCGTTTGGAGTCCCGTTTGAGCAATCCCATTGGTAAGGCTTGACCATGGAGCGATTTTTGGGCTCGGGAGGTTAAGGGAGTTGGGTCATTAATGTGTCAAAGAGTTCCTTGGGGCTAGGGCTTCCTGGATTTGGTATTTTAGTTGCGCTGTGAACGGACTAAGTTTTCGGGATCGCATAGGATGCATACTTCTAGGTATTATGTTATACCACGGGGTTCTTTGACAATTGGCATGGAGGATGTCTTTCTCTGCTACATTGTTGAGGGTTATCCGACTGGCATTAGAGGGTATATCTCGCCAGATTGTTGAGGGGTTCTCCGATGTAGGCATTCAAGGGATCTTTCTCCACCATATCGTTGAGGTCTTAGGTATGTCAGGACGAGCCGAGTTATCGAGTTACCACTCGGGGGTGCTCAGGACGAGCCGGGTTATCGAGTTATCACTGGGGGTGCTCAGGATGAGCTGAGATATCGAGTACGACTTGGGGTAAGTCAGTGAGACTCAATTCAACCAAGTATGGTTCCTTCGTTATCTGGGTCATTGGGTTGGTATGGGCGGTGACCCAGATTGACGAGTTATTTACGAGTTATTGACCGTTCACAAGAGGGTGACATGTCAGTTGTTTTGTTAGATTCATGAGGAGATCCTCCGAGGTAGTTGGTTAAATACTAGGCTATCCTGCGTCTGACAAGTCGTTGAAACCCCTGTAAAGTACATTTATTATTTCTAAAGGGTAAGGGTATTTTTCAGGTATTAAACTTTTGTGTTAAAAATTGTCAGTCGAGAGGCTGGGGTGTAAAACACGTTCTCCGGTGTGGTTGTTGGGTCGAGGGACTAAGACAATTAAACAGTCCTTAAGGGGAGATTCTAAGGTGTTTTGGGAATTTTTTTCCTTAGGTTTTCATACGGGAGTAGGGTTTTTCCTGGGTTTCGAGGGGAAATTCAGGAAAGGGTCCTTACAGTTGGTATCAGAGCGCCATATTTAACTTCCTGCAGACCGCACGCTTGTGTGCAAATTATTTAAGGATTCCTGTCAACGAGATACCTCTGAGACGGTTGTCTCTTCAGCAACTTTGAACTGAGGGAGGCGGAGGTCATGTGACGCACGGGCGAGGTAGGTGTCGCAGTTGCTGGTGAATGGACATTGGTGTGTAAATTATAATGCATGCATACAAGTATATTTGAATTAACTTCTATTATGTATTACTTCTGACAATTTCTGGAATTTAAAATCTTACTGGACACAGGTTTTCCATATTTCAGTGAAAATGTGATTTGGGGAAATGGCCTGGTTTTTGGACTCGGTTTTGATATCATTTTGACGTGGTAATTATTGAGTCCATGATTTTGGGTTAGACCCATATTTGTGATTTACATGTTTTGGGCCATAAATGATTTTTCAATGAATTTGGCTTAGGCCAAAAAATAAAGATTTCAAAACACGAATTTGGTTTTCACTGGTTTTCTGTCCCCGATGGCCAAGGTTTCTCCGACTGGCGTTGAGGGGTTTTACTCCGCTGGTTCGTTGAGGGCTCTGACTTTGGTGTCGAGGGTTTTCTCCGCCGGGTCGTTGAGGCTGTCTACGCATAGCACAAATTTCTGCACCACTCGAGGTATATCGGGTGTGCAGGGTCAGGATTTTCTCCGACGCTGGTGTCAAGGGTTTTCTCCGCCGGGTCGTTGAGGTAGTCTACGCGTAGCACAGGTTTCTGCATAACTCGAGGTATATCGGGTGTGTGGAGGGGCTTTCGGGAACAGCGGGTTTGGTGTGTCCAGGTTGATTTACATGATTTTAACTCCTTTAAAGAGGATTTTCAAACCAAATTGCGGACCACGGAATATTTTCATTATTTGGATTTTCGGGGGTCCCACCGAGTGTTTTTACAAAGATGGATTTTTTCGGCAAGTTTATGTCTTATCTTTTTAGACTTGTTTGAAAAGAAATTTTATGTATGCATGCATTGTTTTACACATGATGAAGGATATTTCCCATCACGTATTCACTAAGGTTTTCTCCAACTAGCGTTGGACGAAATTGTTCCTTGACTAGCATGGTAAGGTTTTTCCTCCGCCAGGTCATCGAGATGCTCTGATTCTAGCGTGGCAGGAAGCTCTCCGCTAGATCGTTGAGACTGACTGCACTTGGTACACGTGACCCTATCCAACACCTGATTTCAAGATATATTCAGTCATGTGACGTCATGACTTGAGGTGATTGTAGTCATGTTGGGAGTGGGACCCGCAATAGACTTCTCGGGCTCGGAGCCTTGCTTTTAGATAACTTCCGAGTTGAATGGATTCTGGTTCCTTCAGAATGTCTCCTGGATGTTGTTCTCGCCTACGGTTTGTTGTCGAGACTGGAATGTGCAAAGTGCACAGGTTCTATTGGGGATCGCATCTGAGGCTCAGTTCGTGTCGGTGGTGACGCGAGAGACTTGAAACAGGAGGTTGGTCCTTTGACCTGAGTTAAGGGAATTTCGGGGACGAAATTTCATTAAGGGGGGTGATTTGTAACAACCAAGAATTTAATTATTGAATTTTCGTAAATTATTTTGCAAAAAGACGACTTTACCCTTGGTTGTTAAGGAGCGTGAAAGTGAAATTTTATTTCGAGACACTTTTAGCTGTGTTTTGGATACCGTTGCGTAGGTCTCAAACTCACAAATTCGTAGATAGGCGGCACGCAGAAAACGGAGTTCGTGTGCGAAAGATGTGGGTCTAGATTGTCAGGGGAATTTTGGTAATTTGGTAGGGGTAGATATTTTTAACCCCCAAAACACTTTGATCTTATCCTCATCATCATTTTTCACTCTCTCTCTCTGGACCACCCATTCCCCCCCGAACCCGTGCGACACAAAACCCAAAATTTGAACTTTGATTCAAGGCCGAGTCTCCCATTTTGGTTCCACAAATCAAAATCTCCTCCTTCCCACGATCACAACCATACAAACCATCGGAGGAGACACCCACGAGAGACGTCGGACAGAGGAAATGAAAAATCGGAAGTTCCGATCGATTTTTCGGCCAGCACAGGTACAGGTTTAGTGTTTTGAGGTCATTTTTGAATTCATGGGTTCGAGTAGATAGATTTAGACATAAAATTCATGAAAAATAGTTAGGGTTATGGGAGGAGCCGTTTTAATCAGAGAAAAGAAGAGAAAAAAAGAAAAAAAAGAGGAAACTCTTGCTATCCCTCATTCAGTGAATTAACATGCACATAAATTCTTGGCAAGCCGAAGGGGCAAAGACACACATATAAGAGAGAAGCAAAGAGTCTCCCCTCATCTCATACTTTGAAACAACTCTTTTTCTCCCTAAAAACTGCAGAAAACGTCTGGGCTCTCACATAAGGACTCAGCCACACCATCCCATTCTGCTCCATCCTTCAAGGTTCCAAGGTCTGAAAGGCTTAGGAAGCAAGGTGGAACGTCAAGGCGTATCCAATCACTCTGGCTGACCAGGTTCGAAGGCCAATGAAGGACTCCTTTTTCCCTCAAAACCTTAATCAACCATCATGCATTGCCTACCAACCGACTGCGCAAGGCAACTTCAAGTTATCACCTCAATTGCTTAACATGGTGCCGTACTACAGAGGCACACCTTATGAGGATCCATACTTGCACATTAGGGATTTCTTCGATCTCTGCAAGACTCAGAACATCCAGGGCTTAACTCCAGAAGGAATCAGGTTAATTCTCTTTCCTTTCTCCTTAAAAGATTATGCCAAGTTGTGGTTGAATTCTCTGGCTGCAGGTTCCATTACTACTTGGGAACAATTGGCTACTAAATTCTTGAAGAAGTTTTTCCCAGCCCAAAAGACAAGAAAACTTAAAAGGGAGATTCAAGCCATTCAACAGAAGGATGGAGATCTTTTCTTTGAGGCATGGGAGCATTTTAGGGAGTTGATTCTCAAGTGTCCACACCACAATCTATCTCAAGACGATCAGGTACAAGCTTTTTATGAAGGTTTTAATGATATTAACAAAAGTCTTGTTGATTCAGCTTGTGGAGGTGTGCTCATGGAAAAAAGCAGTGATGAAGCCATTGAGTTATTTGAGACCCTAAGTGAAAATTCTCAACAATTCTCATCAAGAGGGAGACAAGGAGTAAAAAGTGAAGGTGTTTAATAGCATGAGGTACCTTGTTAACTCTCTGACATTGAACAGCTCCCAAAGCATAATCACTAGCGTCACACATGAGCTCGAATGTGAGGTTCCAATCAGGTGCCATCATAATGGGTGCAGATGTGAGTAGCTATTTCAATGTGTTAAAGGCATTCATGCACTCATCTGTCCACACAAACTCAACATCTTTGGACAATAACGCACAAAGAGGTCTAGACATTTTAGAGAAAACTTTTATGAATCTTCTGTAAAACCCTGCATGCCCTAGAAAACTTCTCACACCCTTCATAGATGTAGGAGGAGGTAATTTTGATATGATGTCAATCTTTGCCTTGTCCACCTCAATGCCCCTGCTAGATATTACATGACCTAAAACAAGACCTTGTTGTACCATGAAATGGCACTTCTCCCAATTCAGCACTAGGTTGCATTCCTCACATCTCTTCAGAACAAGCTACAAATGGTTAAGACAATCATCAAAGTTAGAACCAAAAACACTGAAATCATCCATAAATACCTCTACAAATCTCTCCACAATGTCTGAAAATACGCTCATCATGCACCTCTGGAATGTGGCAGGTGCATTGCACAAACCGAATGGCATCCTTCTGTATGCAAATGTGCCAAAGGGGCATGTGAACGTGGTCTTCTCCTGGTCCTCTGGTGCTATAAGAATCTGATTATAACCACTATAACCATCTAGAAAATAGTAATGACTATGACCTGCTAGCCTTTCTAACATCTGGTCAATAAAGGGAAGAAGAAAATGATCTTTCCTGGTTTCATTGTTTAGCTTTCTGTAATCAATGCAGACTCTCCAACCTGTGGTGAGCCTAGTAGGAACAAGCTCATTCTCTTCATTCTTCAGCACTGTGATTCCACTCTTCTTAGGCACAACATGAACTGGACTTACCCATTTGCTGTCTGAGATGGGATAGATGATGCCAACATCCAAGAGCTTAAGAACCTCTGCTCTCACTACTTCCTTCATGTGTGGGTTAAGCCATCTCTGAGCATCCCTATTAGGCTTTGCATTATCTTCAAGGAGGATTTTGTGCATGCACTTGGATGGACTTATGCCTTTGATGTCGGCAATGGTCCACCCTAATGCAGTCTTGTGCTCCCTAAGAACTCTCAACAAGTTCTCTTGCTCCACCAAACTCAAGTTTGCTGCAACTATCACTGGTAATGTCTGGTTCTCTCCCAAGTAAGCATACTTCAATTGTTCAGGTAGTTGCTTCAACTCTAGATCTGGTGCTCTAAAAATGGAAGGGACAAGAGTAGTATTATTAGACATAAGAGTTTCAAAGGGAGGTACATACTTACTTGGATAAGGCTTAGAAGACTCAAGAGAATGCACAGCTTCATGGAGGTCTATATCTGTAACATCACATCCACATTCATAATTCAGCCTTGTGAGGTTGTGGGCTATGCATGCCTCCAAAGGGTCAATGCTATATACCTGAAACACTTACTCAACAACACTTCCTACCACATCAATCTTGACACAATCGTGGTTATAATATGGCAATTTGATAGTATCAGACAACATGAATTTTATCTTCTTACCATTAACTTTCATGCGTATAGTACCATTTTTCACACTTATCTTTGCATCAGCAGTTACCATAAAGGGTCTACCAAGAATAATAGGTAATGAAGATGCCATAGGGGAATCTTCCATATCCAGAACAACATAATCAGTAGGCAAAATAAATTCATTTACCTGAACCAAAACATCCTCTAATATACCTCTAGGTCTTATGATTCTTTTATCTGCCAATTGCAATATAATTGAGGTTGGTTTGAGCTCCCCCAACCTCAAATCCTCATAAACGGTATAAGGCATCAAGTTAATGCTTGCTCCTAAATCAAGCAAACCACGTTCAAACAGACGGTCACCAACCCTGCAAGGAATAGTAAAACTACTTGGATCTTTTAGTTTAGGTGGTAGCTTTCTCAATAAAACCGCACTTACCTCCTCAGTGAATGCAACTTTCTCATGTTCCTAAAACTATCTTTTGTGTGAACAACAATCCTTTAAAAACTTAGCATAAGATGGAATCTGTTTAATTGCATCAAGTAAAGGAATGTTGATTTCTACTTTTCTCAAAGTTTCAAAAATATCAAGAAGATGTTTTTCTTTCTTTTGCTTAACTAACCTTTCAAGGAAGGGTGGCAATATCACCTTCTCTTTCTCACCTACCTTTGTGGCTGGAGGTAGTTCAACATTTTCTGGTTCATTCTCATCTTTCCCCACCTTGTTGTCAACTACCTTGCCACTTCGAAGGATTGTCACGGCCTTGAGCTGCTCCTGGCCTCCCGGATTAGGTATGGTTTGTGATGGAAACTCTCCTTTCTTCCTCTCACTTAACTCCTTTTCCATTTGCCCTACTTGTGCCTCCAATCTCTGAATAGCTTGGCTAGTTGTTGCTTCTAGTTTCTAAATGTTCTGACTAGTTAGAGCATTTGTCTGTTGATGTGCAGTTAAGAACTGGAGTATGGCACCTTCAAGATTCTTCTTCTTCTGGTCAGTATTTGGTTGTGCCACCTATGATGAAGCATAATAATTACTTCCCTGCTGGAAATTCTTCTGCTGCCCTTGTGGATTAAGCACATTTTGACTGTTGCTCCAAGAGAAATTTGGGTGGTCTTTCCATCCTGGATTATAAGTATTCGAATATGGGTTGTTCTTGGGATAATAGTTGCTTTGCCCCACATAATTAGCTTGCTCATGATCTGTAAAACAAGACATAGGACAAGTCTCAGTAGTATGATTAGAATGAAAACATATAGCACATACCTCGACTTTAGCAACTTGTTGAACTTGAGAGATGTTCTGAGCTGACATTGCTTTCACCAACATATCTAACTTCTTCTCCATTGCTACCATTTGACTATAGACTCCAGCATTTGTGCTAACTTCATAAACAGCTTTACTTTTTATTCCTTGTCTCCCTCTTGATGAGAATTGTTGAGAATTTTCACTTAGGGTCTCAAATAGCTCAATGACTTCATCACTGCTCCATAAGCACACCTCCACAAGCTGAATCAACAAGACTTTTGTTAATATCATTAAAACCTTCATAAAAAGCTTGTATCTGATCGTCTTGAGATAGATTATGGTGTGGACACTTGAGAAGCAACTCCTTGAAATGCTCCCATGCCTCAAAGAAAATATCTCCATCCTTCTATTGAATGGCTTGCATCTCCCTTTTAAGTTGTCTTGTCTTTTGGGCTAGGAAAAACTTCTTCAAGAATTTAGTAGCCAATTGTTCCCAAGTAGTAATGGAACTTGCAGCTAGAGAATTCAACCACAACTTAGCATTATCTTTTAAGGAGAAAGGAAAGAGAATTAACCTGATTCCTTCTGGAGTTAAGCCCTGGATGTTCTGAGTCTTGTAGAGATCGAAGAAATCCCTAATATGCAAGTATGGATCCTCAGAAGGTGTGCCTTTGTAGTGTGGCACCATGTTAAGCAATTGAGGTGATAAATTGAAGCTGCCTTGCGCAGTTGGTTGGTAGGCAATGCATGATGGTTGATTAAGATTTTGAGGGACAAAGGAGTCCTTCATTGGCCTTCGAACCTGTTCATCCCCCATTTAGTTCAAAGATTCTGATATTTCTCCTTCTTCAAAATCTTCTCTTTGTGTGTTAAGTTTTGCCCTCTCAGCCTGCTTTCGAAGACGGCTAAGATTTCGTTCAATCTCAGGATTGTAAACACCGACCGCTAAGTTTTGGGATCGAAGACCTTGCATAAACAAAATTCAACATGTAAAAGAAAACCAAAAATCCATTTAAGCACAAACTAATACACAATCCCCGGCAACGGCGCCAAAAACTTGTTGTACAAATAGCAACATAAAAATTACGCAACTATATGCACGTTTTAACTCGCAAGTGCACAAGATCAGACAAATAGTATAAAAAGCAAATACAAGATCATTCCCATGAGGATTGGATTAATATGTGTTTAAAATTGATTTTATGATGATTTTGTAAATTGAAAATTTCGAAACAAAATATTAAAAACAGCATTTGATTAAAAACAGAATTGGATCGAGGTTAAAACAATGAGAAAACCAGTTAGGGATTTGATGTTCACCGCTAATCTTTTTCCTTAAGCAAATGACATGCACAATGCTACAAAACAGATTTTAGATACTCATATTTGTCAACCTAAAGGCATGATATCTACTCTTTAAATTATTGATTTCCCTAAGCAACAAGTTAGGCATGGGTATCTATACTAACTCTTTTCATTCTTAAAGTATTTAGCATGGTATCTACTGAGTTGCACTTTAAGAACGCATAACACAATGGAAATCGAAAAACACACAACTCCTAGAACATGGTATCTATTCTAGTTATTCATGATGATTAATTTCAAGAACTTATAACTAGTTTTTTTGTTACTCTCATAGGCACAAGATTCGGTCATCTAAATTTACCTATGTAACAAACTCAATACATAGCATGCATATGGTGATCAAGCATAACATAACGTATGTAAAGAGTAAAATATAATATGAAATTAATCAATTAAGCATCACAAAAGTAGTTTGCAGCAAAGACATATCGAAATCCTTAAAGAAACATGATTAGGGCTTCAATCGAGCCCTAACTAAAGTACTTAGTTACCCATAATTTAAATAGACAACAAGAACATAAAAAAAAACAGAAAATAAAAAGAGGAAGAAGATAGCTCTTTGATGATGTGTTGGTCAGCCATAGTGATTGGATGACGCCTTGACGTTCCTCCTTGCTTCCTAAGCGTTTTAGACCTTGGAACCTTGAAGGATGGAGCATAATGAGATGGTGTGGCTGAGTCCTTGTGTGAGAGCCCAGACGTTTTCTGCAGTTTTTAGGGAGAAAAAGAGCTATTTCAAAGTATGAGATGAGGGGGAGACTCTTTGCTTCTCTCTTGTATGCGTGTCTTTGCCCCTTCGGCTTGCCAAAAATTTATGTGCTTTGTTAATTCACTGAATGAGGGAGAGCAAGAGTTTTTTTTTTTTTTTTCTTTTTAATTTTCTTCTATTCTATGATTAAAATGGCTCCTCCCATAACCCTAACAAACTGGGCTTCAGTCGTCCAAGCCTGATAAGGATTAGAAAACTTGAAATAGAAGGAATGCTGAATTCTCGCGCAGCCTGAACTTGCTGTACTAAAAAGGCCATAACTCCTTCTAGAAAATTCCAATTCATGAACCGTAAATTCCTTTAGAAACTAGACTTCCTTATCTTTCCAACGATATATGGTCCATCAGCTAGTTCTTCCTGAGCAGGTGCAGTTAATTTAGAGAAGTTGACACATCTGCTGAAGTCTGTTTCAAAGTTTCCTCTTTAGATTTCCCAAACAGCACTCATTAACTCCTTTTGTAACTTTGCTTCCAAAAATCCTACAAAACACGACAACAAGCTAAGTATTAAGAAAACATAAGAAACATGCTAAGAAAAGCATAAGAAAACAAGATAAAACGTCGAATAAATATGCTCCTATCAGTGCTCAGGATAAGCCGGGATATCGAGTACGACTCAGGGCAAGTCAATGAGACTCAATTCAACCAAGTTTAGTTCCTTCGTCATCTGGGTCAATGGGTTGGTGTGGGCGGTGACCCAGATTGATGAGTTATTGACGGTTCACAAGAGGGTGACACGTCGGTTGTTTTGTTAGATTCAGAAGGAGATCCTCTGAGGTAGTTGTTTAAATACTAGGCTATCATGCGTCTGACAGGTAGTTGAAACCCCTATAAAGTACATTTATTGTTTCTAAAGGTTAAGGGTATTTTTCAAGTATTAAACTTTTGAGTTAAAAATTGTCAGTCGAGAGGCTGGGGTGTAAAATAGGTTCGCCGGTGTGGTTGCTGAGTCGAGGGACTAAGACGGTTAAACAGTCCTTAAGGGGAGATTCTAAGGTGCTTTGGGAATTTTTTTCCTTAAGTTTTCAAACGGGAGTAGGGTTTTTTCCGGATTTCGAGGGGAAATTCGGGAACGGTCCTTACATGCGAGGTGCATGGAAAGGATTACAAGCATTGTTTCTTCAAGATTGTCCATATGCATATTATGTGCATTGCTTTGCTCATCTATTGCAATTAGCTTTAAATGGTGCAGCTAAAGATGTGAGAATTATTTGGAGATTTTTTTTTTATGTTGACTAACATTGTCAATTTTGTTACTTCTTATGGCAAGCGTCATTATGAGCTAAGATTTATTCGAGAAGCTGAACTTAAAGCATTGTTGGATTGTGGAGAACTTGAAACAGGTAATGGACTTAATCAAACTCGTTGTTTGAAACGAGTTGGAGCCACACGTTGGGGCTCTCATTATGCTTTTATTACCAGTATGATATCATTGTTTAAAGAGACGAAAAAACTTCTTCTGGAAATCAGAGAGCATGGACCTACCAACAATTTCGTGGTGATGCTGATAGTAACTATATTGCTTTGATGTCTTTTGACTTTGTGTTTGCTTTGATTTTGTTGGATAAAATTATGGGAATCATTGATTTTCTTCGCCAAGCATTTCAGAAAAAATCACAAGACATTGTAAGTGCTTTAAACTTTGTTTCAAATACAAAACTTCAGCTTCAACAGTTACAGGAACATGGGTGGGATGAAATATTTGGAAGTGTGAAATCATTTTGTGAACTACATGATGTTGATATGCCTGATATGAGTGCCCGTTATAAGATGGGCACAAGTCGTTCTTGTCAACAAACATATTTTATTAAGGTGAGCACTATTATCGGGTTGATGTCTTTAATGAAGTTATAGATCATCAGTTGGGTGAATTGAGTGATAGATTTCCTGAGAATACAGTTGAACTTCTTATTCTTAGCACATCATTGGATCCTCATAATTCCTTCAAGTCATTCAATATTGAGGATATATGTAAACTTGCTGAGAAGTATTATCTTACTGATTTCCTTCCAAGTGATTTGAAGGCTTTGAGAATAGAGTTGAGATATTTTGAGAATGATATGTATCGTCAGCCTTGCTTCAAGAACATCTCCACTCTTCCTGAATTATGTCAAACATTGGTGGAAACAACTTTGACGGATAATTATTGTTTGATTTATAGGCTCATTCGGTTGGTATTGACTCTTCCCGTTTCAACAGCAACAACATAACGGGCCTTTTCATCTATGAGAATTATAAAGAATCGACTTCGAAATAAAATAGGTGATGAATTTCTTGTTGATTGTATGACCCTCCACATTGAAAAAGACTTTACTTATACTATCAGTAACGAATAGATAATAGAGGATTTTGACGCTATTAAGACTCGAAGGGTACAATTTAAAATTAGAAAGTGATAATTTGTACTTGCATTGCATGTTTAATTATAGTTTTTGTTGTAATTTGTTTTTCTTCTTGCTATCAAACTTTTATTTATGTATATAGATGCATTTGAGGGGTAAGGGTCATTACGCCCCCCCTGACTAGATGTATATTTTTATGTTTATTAATGAAATTCACTCGTATCGTCGAGTTTTTTCTATATCTAGCATGTAAGTTTAGCCCATTTAAAATTCGGGTTCAAGAACCATCCCTGACTCAACCAAATTACTGATATAGATTTAATTTAAAACTGAATCAATTTAAATCTACGTTTCTTGCTGGTCTATTTTCTTATTAGCTCATATTTTGCCAAGTTATATCGATCTCGTACACAACACATAGTTAGGTCCCAATCTGACATTCCCTTAAACAAAAATATAATATAGATATATAAAGTTGAGGATATATATCGGCAAAAGGATATAATTCCTGTTTATTTACCAAATTAAAGATTCAAAACTGTATATGAAGGCCATGAAATTTATTTACAGACCAGACATCCATGACTTAACAAAACCACTACTTTTTCTAATGCAAACCAAACCTACATTATCTCAACAAACAAACGACTTACCCACACACAACACAACCATCCATTCTACATAATTAAACATTAAGAACCCCAATCATATACCTACATGCATGGTATACAACTCCATATTACAATCACCCAAAATAAAAAAATTAAAAAAAAAACACACTCACACCCTGATCAAAATTAACCCCGGACATCCTCATGAGCACTCAAACTCATGATTCATGATTATAGGTAGTTTTTTTTTGTTTTTTGTTTTTTGCTTTTTTTACCAAGCTAAAGACAATTTTTCCCTTCAACGAGTGAAGTAATTACGGGGAGAGAAGAGGCGCCTTGGTGAGAACATCCCCATGTACCTCGGCGAAGCAAGGCCGTCGATGGAACGATACTCCGGCATGATGAACCCTTCCCTCTCCTCCCGGGACGTGCTTCGGGACGCGCCGTTGAAGGTGCCGTACTTGACCAACTTCCCCATCCAAGACTTCTTCTTCGTTGGGCTCTTGTGGCCGGCATTCATTTTCTCACTAAGATACTCCTTCACTGAGTGCAATCCAAGCTCAAACACCTCGTAAGGAGGTGAGACCATAGGGTTTCCCACTACAGTAAGCTTCTGAAGCTTCTTCAGGCACCCGATGGAGTCCGGTAGGGCCGTGATCTTGTTGTAGCTGACGTCCAATTCCACAAGAGACATGAGGAGGCCTATGGAGTAAGGTAGGGTTTCTAGGTACTGGAAGTTTTGGCTCACATTTAGAACTTCGAGGTTCATCAGGTTCTCGAGATTTTCCGGTAGGGATCTCAGGCAGTTGAGACGCGCGTCGAGCACACGCAACTCCGACAAGTGGGTTAGGGTGCGTGGGAGGAAGACGAGCTTGTTGGAGTTCACTGAGAGCTTCTTCAGGTTGATGAGTTCAAACCCAATGGTGTCTGGAAGATGGCTCAGCTTGTTGAAGTTGGCATTCAGCTCTTCCAATGACCTAACACATTGTAAAAAGATGTTAATTAATGCAGTACTACAGTTACATGATTTTTTTTTTTAGAAGATACGAAATTTCATTAATATAACAAAGATACAAAACAAAGAAAAATTAGACTGCAATAGCTTGATGATAAACATGGGTAAATACCTCAAGTGATCAGGTTTGATATTTGTCGAAACGATTTATAGGGAATAACACACAAAATAATATAACTTGAATCCCCTAAGTATCATCAATGCCATTACTACATGAACAACTAATCTTTGCAATCCCACAAAAGGGAAAACATAACACAGTTAACCCGAAATAAGAGCCGCTGAACTTATTTGCACAAAACAAACTAAACAGAAAAAAAAAACAATAACCCAACAAAAGTACAAATGAATCACTTCCACCGTTGTCACTGCATATCACTTCCGTTATTGCCCCCTCCGCGGAATTCTGAAGACGACGAAGGTATCGTCCACCACCATATCGCAGATGTTTCAATCCATCGTGATTGACACCACCACCATAATGGAGGACCGCAATCGCTCGATCAAAACCCACTAGGCCACTTCACAAGACGAAACCCTGTGAAGGCAGATCAGGCTTCTGAAGACAAGAGTTTCACAAGCAACCTGATCCGTCGGGACGTCGAATCCATGACCATGTTCGACACCATGACGATAGGCGAGAAAAGGAAGCTTGAAGACGAACGAACTTCAGTGAAATCGACACTACCACTACTGGTTGGATTATCCTGTTTATTCACTACATCCCTATGGGTACCAGGAGAAGCCCCCTGGATCCGAAGAAGATCAGTCGAAGAAAAAGTTTTTAAAAAGAAGAATTTTTTTGGAGAGGAGGCTAGGGTTTTGGAGAGAAGTGGTTACAATATTGTGTTACAGTTACCTGATATAATCAGATATACGTTTAAAATTATTTAATATTAATTATATATTTTATATATTAATTTTAATTTTTAATTTTCAATTATTTATTCATTTATTTCTGCTTGTTGACTATAAATTTAAGTGCCTTAACCATTTTGCTCTGTACTTTAGGGGTTTTATTGTTACTTGAAACTTTTCAATATGAAAATGAGTTATGTTTTTGACTTTTTGTTGGGAGCTCTCCTCACCGTTCATTTGGCTCCCACTACAAGACTTCCGAAAATATTAGTTTTTTGTTTTATTTTGCGAAATGATCAGTTTGTTGACCACCAGAGCTTTCTGTGTTGCTTATTTTGTAAAACTCATGTAACCGCTTGCACATTAATTTTATTTCATATTTAATTCTATTTTATACTCGGTAATTAATTTCTCGATGTTATAATAATTTCATTTGAAAATATATAATAGGCAAGTAGGAAACAATTATGTCATGTATTGGAACAAAGAAACAAACATCTAGAGAGGATCTGCTTTAAAAAACCAGGGTTTTTCAGATATTTCTATATATATTCAGTTTTTTAAATATGATCATGATAAGTACTCGATCGTTAATTTCAGTATTATTTGTTAATTAATTCTAGTGATGTAAGCGTATTGAATAAAATTAACCTATATATAAATATACAATATAATACATAGTATAAAATAATATACAAGAAATCTAGTGATATCAGAAGACAATTTTTTTTTTTTGTAGAATATATAGGATATTGAAGCGTAATATGTAATACTCAATTATTAATTCAGCCTATCACATTAAAATGAAGGGAATTCTTAGTTTCACGTACCTTTCAAATTTGTTCTTTTTTTTTAATGATCCTAATTAATTTCAGGAAACCCATTCATTAAATGATTAGAAAATGGAACAAGAAGACAACGAACCTGCAATTTTCAATCGTTTTTGGGAGATATGCAATAAGGTTTCCAGAAACATTGAGAACCTTCAGCTTTGATAAACAACCAATTGAGTTTGGAAGAGTTTTCAGCTGATTTGAGTGCACGTCCAGCACCACCATGTTTAATAATCTTGCTGTCAATGATTCTGGTATGTTCTGTAAATTTAATTTAGACAAAAATTAAAAAAGAAAAAAATATTAGAAGAAAGCATGAATAATTAATCCTCGGAAAATATTTAGAGTAAATGCATGGATTATTACGGAATTAGATGATTATGAAAAAAAAAACATGTACCTGAAGATTGTTATTGGATAGATCGAGCTTGCAAATGGTGCCCAAATTGAGAGAAGGATTAGGGAGGGCATCAAGAGACATGCCACTCAAATCCACAATCTCAAGCCTATCCTCATGATCCATGGATCTCTTCCTCTCATGAGCAACTCTCTTCTTATTCGAATCCATTCGAATTTGGTGCTGCTGCTGTTGTTGTTGATGTTGAATATGTTCGTACATCATCTTTGTGAAACTCGAGAAAGATTTCGGTCGATCGAATTCCTTCTCGAGAAGAACAAAATTAAAGATAGAAAGATTTTCTAGAGGCTCTCTCTTTGTGTGTGTGTGTGGTAGTTATGTGCTTGTTTGGAAGGAGAGAGAATTAGAGATGAATACATTAGAAGAGAGAGAGTGCGAAGGACGTACGGAAAGAAGGGAGGATGTGAAAGTACTAGGTGCCACGCATGCATGGCGTTTTGTCAGCAAGTACAAAGGCCGTATGGTTACGCCGGGGTTGCGTGGCCATGTGTCCTACTTGGATAAAGTCAACCCTTACCCTCCGGCCACCCGCCAATATCGCACACTTTGGAGCTTTATTCGATCTCATTATTCTTCTATTTCCTATTCTTATCACTTATTATTTTCTTGCTGTTGGACCAAATCCAACTAGGTTTTCTTTATGTTTAATTTTCTTTTATATATTTTTTTGTAGCTATGATATTCATATTTATATGGTAGAATTTAAGAATAGGAATGGATTAATCCACAATAAATTAAGGATAATATTTGTATTCCACTCAGTTGGTACATTTTCGTATCACCATTTCGATTTATTACATTATCTTTGTACATACATATATCAAAATTAAAACCGTTCATTTTTTAAATCATCATGTCAAGATCATCTCCATAAAAAATTGGAGGTCGTTTAGTCATTCATATGTATCAAATAATTAACTGTTTTAGTAAAAATTAAGATCATCTTGGTGAACCGTCTATTTATTTGATATATATATATATATATATGAATAACTAAATGATCTCAAATTTTGTTGATTTTTTGCGTAAATGATCTTGAAATGATGATTTAAGAGTTGAATGGTTTCGATTATGATATATTTATAATGATAATTGTATAAATCGAAATATATATATATATATATATATATATATATATATATATATATAACTAAATGATCTCAAATTTTGTTGATTTTTTGCGTAAATGATCTTGAATTGATGATTTAAGAGTTGAATGGTTTCGATTATGATATATTTATAGTGATAATTGTATAAATCGAAAGGTGATATAAGGAGGTACCACAAGGTTGGGATGTAAATATTGTCCATAAATTAATCATAATTAAGAATAGGATAAATGGTTGAAACCATCCCTAAACTTTACCATAATTTTAGCAATTGTCCCTATACTTCAATATTAGTGTCTCCCGTCCTTGAATGTTTCCGTTAATCCATCCGTCTATTTTTGAAACTAATTTCATTAAAAAAAAGGGGCAAAATTGTCAATTGAGGTACGTTTCACGTGACTTTTTTTTAACAGAATTCATTTGAAAAATAGACGGATGAACTAATGGAAACATTAGGGTAAAATTCAGGAACGGGAGATACTAATATTGAAATATAGGGACGGTTACTAAACTTATGGTAAAGTTTAAAGACGGTTAATTATAACTATTTAGCCTTAAGAATAATACTCAACACTTATATAATATCTGATAATGAGGTGTGGATAAGGAGGTTAGTCCTTTATTAAATTTTCAAATGGGCATAAAACTATAAAAGGAGGGTGTTATAAGCATCAAATATGTATTGACAATATGGGATGTTTTGTTTTATTCATTGGTTTAATTTCTTAGATTGATAGAATAATTTTTTAACTAATTGTTTCCTCATCGGTTAGGAAACAATTAGAGTCACTACAAGAAATCCCATCTTGACGGACCAGATTTTGTCCGACGAAGTCTAATTCTTTGCCTAAAGACACGTTGTCCGGCAAACTTTACCTCTTCGTCGGGCAAAAATCTGTCAACTTTTGCCTGATGAATGACTTCGTAGGGCAACAAGTGTGCGTGGCGCAAGATTTTGGCGTGAAAGAAAAACTTTTCCCTCGTAAATTTGGCGGCTTTTCCCGACGAACATGTTTGTAGGGCAAGTCTGATACGTGGGGCAAGAATTTAGCACCGACAAAAGGTTGTAAGCGGGTAAAATTTGTCACTTTGCCCAGCGAAAGACATCTTTGTCAGGAAAAATGAGAAAACTTGACGAAAGATATTCATCAAGCAAAATTGGGTGCGTTGGGCAAAATTCAGGTGTTGACCGAGAGGAAAAAATATGTGTCATCGATTGCCCGGCGAGATCATTAATATGTTGCCCGACGAATCAGATTCGTCGGGCAAAGTTTAAGATTCGTCGGGCAAAGTTTAAAAACCTTTAACGACAACTATCTTCTTCTTCTTTCCTCTCTGTGTTCACCCTCAGGTCTCTCTATTTGTTTCTCTCTCTCTCTCTCTCTCTCTCTCTCTCTCTCTATCTCTCTAACACCATCCTCCATCATCTCATCATCATTTTAACTACCAATCTCTCCCTATTTCTCTCTCAAACACCAAATTCCATCAAATTATAATTTTAAAGGTTTGAAAAATTTAATTTTGTTACTTTTGAATTTTTTATTTTTGATTGGAAACTAATTATTGGTTTTGTTTTAGGAATTTTGTGATTGATTTAGATGAATACTTATAAAGAGGTATGTGTGTTTGCCTCTCATTTTAATTTTGGTAAAATTTTGGATATATAATTATATTAGGAAATTGTGTATAATTTGTGAAAAATTGTGTAGAAATTGTGGAAAATGTGTTATGTGATTTTGTAGGAAATTAGAAAATATGTTAGGAAATTAGGAAAATAGAAAATATGTTGGGAAATTAGGAAAATAGAAAATATGTTAGGAAAATAGGAATTAGAAAATATGTTAGGAAAATAGGAATTAGAAAATATGTTAGGAACTTATAAAATATGTTAGGAAATTATGAAAATAGAAAATATGTTAGGAAATTAGAAAATATGTTAGAAAAATAATTAGGAAAATAGAAAATATGTTAGGAAATTAGAAAACTTCTTACTATGTGATATGCGTAATTAATATATTTTTGTATTTGTGAATTTGTTGTGATATTTTCTGGAAAGCTTTAGGTAGTTCCAACGGAGTGAAATATGGTGATATTTCATAGCCGTTTATGCGAAGTTAATTGGGTTGATTAACTTCGTATAATGAAATTCAATGAAAAACCTTAGGCCCATTTGAGAGTTAGTGAATCGGGTTAATTGACTGACACTTGAATTGTCAATTTATTCGGACAGTTTGGGGGTGCGCAACTATGTGTTGTGTAGTTTGTGGTCTACGAGGCTAGGTTTCGATCGTGGGAAATTCGGTTTGTATCCCCTCATTGTTCTCCGAATGCATACTAGATATTTGTTTATAATATCTACGTCGTGCATTTGGGGAACTGTAGGGAGATGCTACCGAAATTCCCCTCGATCGAAACTTAGCCTCGTAGGTCGCAAACTACACAGCATAGAATGTGCACTCTCAAATGAGATAGGGCCAAATCACCGGAGGTATAAGGAGAAGAACGACTTTTGATATTAACTTATTCTAATTACGGGACCATGTTAACTCAATTACGTAAGTTGACTGTATTTTGTGAAAGCAGACACAATGGACAAAGGTAGGATGCAAATGGAAGATAGATGTTATGATCAGTATTTGGATGGGATCGACACCTCATTGTCTTTGCACATAGTCATTGCAGTGATGAAAGACGTATCAGGTGTCCGTCCCGGAAATGTAACAACTGCAATTGGATGACGTTGAATGAGGTCCGAAATCATCTGAAATGTAATGGGATCGTACACAACTATGGTAATTGGATCTATCACGGTGAACAAATATTTACAGCATCAACATCTTCGGATCCCGGGACCTGTCGGGATGAAAGTACTTTGGATGGGCGATGTGATGATGACCAAGTCTTTGAGATATTAACTGATGCTTTTCCTCCCACATCGGTTGATATGGACGATGAGGCGCCTAGGTTTCAACCCGAAGACTCTGAACAAAATTACGAGAGATTGTTAAAAGAAGCTCAGTGCGAATTTTACCCCGGTTGTAAATCGTTTTCGGTTCTAGGGGTAGTTGTGGAGTTGATGCACATGAAGGTTGAGTATAATCAAACAAACAAGCATTTTGATCACATGATGGACATCATCATCCGAATGCTTCCTAAAGATAACCGCCTGCCTAAAGATCATTATAGGTCGAAGAAGCTATTGTGGGTCTCGGTTTAGGGTATGTCAAGATCCATGCATGCAAGAATAATTGTGCATTGTTTTACGGTGAATTCGAGCATCTTGAATAATGTCCGGTGGGCAATGATCCTTGGTTTCGAAAGAACAAGATTTCGAATAAGGTGGTGCGTTATTTTCCACTGAAGCCAAGGTTACAAAGATTCTACATGTCGTCCCACACAACGCATGATATGAGGTGGCACAAGGAAGAACGCATTGATTATGATGTACTGAGGCATCCGGCCGATACAGAGGCTCAGAAGGAATATGATAAGATGTATCCTGAGTTTGCAGCAGAGCCAAGAAATGTTAGGTTAGGACTTACTACTGACGGTTTTAATCCATTTGGGAGTTTTGCAAAGCTCTATAGCACTTGGTCGGTGGTCAAGGTTCCGTATAACTTGCCTCCTTGGAGATGCATGAAGAATGAATTCACAATCCTCAAAACTTTGATACCGGGGCCCAAATCGTCGAGTAAGTCCATCGATGTTTATTTGCGGCCATTGATTGATGAGCCCATGGATTTGTGGGAAATGGTGTCCGAACATACGATAAGTACAGTGGAGAAATGTTCACCCGACGAGCGGCAGTAATGTGGATAATTAATGATTTTCCTTCTTATGGTATGTTGTCGGGGTGGAGCACCAAGGATTATCTTGCTTGCCTGACATGTGGACCAGAGACAATGTCCTTTCGGCAAGCACTGAAGGATTGTTACATAGATGAGAGAAGGTTTCTGCCCTGGGATCACCGGTGATGTATGCAGTCTGACTCATTTGATTGCAAAATAGAGCTACGGGCACGTGTAAGGACCCTTCCCAAATTTCGTCTCAAAATCCACGAAAAGTCCTTATCCCGTCTAACAACTCATTTTCCTCAAAATTTAATTCCAGGAATACCCTTTATCCTTAAATATAATTAGTAAACCTTATAGGGTTCCCGACAGAACCTCTGTATTTACTGACCACACTTACCTGTCAAACGTAGTATAGCTTACAGGTCAAAGCCGAGACCTCGGAATAGTGGTGGTCCAAAAAGTAACACTCTGACACCAAATGTCAATAGGTCAGACACTGCTGAAACCTCTACTAGAATAACACAGGACAACTAACTAGTCAACTACTTGTGAACCGTTAATAACTCGTCACTCTGGGTCACCGCCCACACCAACCCACTGACCAGGATGACGAAGGAACCAGACTTGATTAAATTGAGTCTCATTGACTAGCCCCGAGTTGAACTCGATATCTCTGCTCCTCCAGAGCAACCCGAGTGATAATTCGATATCCTTGCTCATTCTGAGCTCCCGAGTGGTAACTCGATATCCCTTCTCCTCTAGAGCACCCCGAGTGATAACTCGATATCCCGGCTCGTTCTGAGCCCCCGAGTGGTAACTCGATATCCCTGCTCCACCAGAGCACCCCGAGTGATAACTCGATACCCCTGTTCCTCCAGAGCTATCTTAGATCTCAACGATATGGCGGAGAAAGATCCATAGAACGCCAACATTGGAGAACCCCTAGACGATCTGGCGAAGACATACCCTCTAACGCCAATCGGAGAACCCTCAACAATGTAGCGGAGAAAAGTACCCTCCACGCCAATCATCGGAGAATCCAATGATATAACACAATACCTAGAAGTATGCATACCCATGCAATCCCGGAACCCTAGTCCGTTCATAGCACGAATAAAACACCAAATCATGGACGCCCTTGCCCAAAGAATTCTTGACACATTATTGACCCAATTGCGTTGACTTCCCGAGCTCAAAACCCACTCCATAGTCAACCGTTACCACTGGAATTGCCCAACCGAGGCTCTAAACCAACTTCTATGGCCTCAAAACCATCAAAATCCGATCTGAAACGTCCCAAAACCCTAGCCACGCGTCACCGTGACCCTGGAATCGACTCCACGCGCCGCCACGCACTGGTAGAAGGCCGAACCACGAGCCACGGGCCAACCACGCGCCGTCACGCTCCTGCTACAATAACCCCACGCGCTGACCTGATCCAACTCGACCCAACTTGACCTGACTCGGTCCAACCTGACCCGGCCCAACTCAACCCGACTGGTTCACTCAACCCGATCGATCGCCGGTGACTTGTTGGAAAAGATGACCAGACAGTCGTCCGCCGCCGTCGTCGTCGCCGAAGTCCCGTAGGAGAAGACGGTTGCACCGCCGCACCGTCGTTGTCCTCCTCGTCGGAAACTGGAATTTCTCGCTGGAAATCGTCATTTTCGGCGAGCTTCCAACTCCTTCATTTCTTGACCGATTTTCATCATCCACACATATAAATTCATCTACTTTTCACCAGGAATCCGAAAATAAGGTCAAAGTTTCGAGATCGTACCTGGTTTGGCCGAAAATCGGCCAAGAAGTTTCGGTCCACCTCTCTCCTCCGTCCGTCGTCTACGGCGGTGCTCCCACCTCGATGGTGACCACAAAATGCTCATGGAGTCAGGGGGAAGACCCTTTCGGCCTTGGTTTAAGTTAAGTCGGACCGAAATCCGTCCGATGAGAAGGGGCTGTTCGGTGTTCGCACGGAGAAGGTTGGGTAGGAGACAGAGACTGACATGGACCAATCTCCCGAAGAGAGAGAAAAATATCCTATTTATAGTTCCAACTTTTCCAAAATTACCAAATTGGCCATGAAGCTTCTAGACCCGTAACGATCTCACCGGGTCTCCGTTTTTCGCATTCCGCCTGTCTACGAATCGTGAGTTTGAGACCTACGAAACGACCTAAGAAAAATTCCCGAAAGCACTGCCAGTCAAAATGTGACTCCCGAATCTGTCCAAAATTAAGGGTAAAATCGTCCAAAACTCAAATTAATTTAATTTCTGGTCCGAGTTGTTATAAATTTTACCCTTACAGAAATTATGTCCCCGAAATTTCCCTAACTCAAGTCAAGAACCAACCTCCTATTTCAATTCCTCTCACGTCACCACCGACACGAACCTTGGCCCCAGACGCAATTCCCAAAAGAACCCGTGCACTCTGTACATTTCTTCATTCCCATCTCGACAACAAACCGTAGGCAAGAACTACATCCAGGAGAGATCCTGGAGGCACCAATATCCATTCAACACGGAACATACCTCGAAACAAGTCTCTAAGCCTGGGAAGTCCACTGTGGTTCCTACTCCCAACATGACTTCATGACGTCACATGACCGAACATACCTTGAAACCAGGTGTTAGATAGGGGTATGTGCACTACTTGCAGTCAACCTCATCGGTCTAGCGGAGCACTACCTTACAACACTAGCATCGGAGAACCCGTCAACGATCTGGCGGAGAACTACCCTCCTATGCTAGTCGGAGAAAGCCTTGACAAATAGACGATGGAGAAGACCCTTCATCATGTATAAAATAATGCGTGCATACACAACATTTCTTTTCAAACAAGTTCATAAAGATAAGCCAAAAGCTTACTGGAAAAAATCCATCTTTTCTAAAAACATTAGGTAGAACCCACGAAATCCAAATAATGAAAACATTTGGTCGTCCACAACCCTGCTTTGAAAAACCCTCCTCAAGGGAGTTCAAATCATGTAAATCAACACAGACACATAATATATCAAATCCACTGTTCCCGACATATCCACCACACACCAGGGTATCCCTTGAGGTGTGAAAGAACCTGTACTACGCGTCGACAGCCTCAACGATCCAGCGGAGAACACCCTCAACACCAGCAACAGAGAACCCTCAACAACCAGCGGAGCAAAACCCCTCAACGCCAGTCGGAGCAACATCCTCAACAACTAGCGGAGCAAAACCCCCCAACGCCAGTCGGAGCTACATCTACCATCGGAACATAAAACCAGTGAAAACCAAATCCGTGTTTTGAAATCTTTATTTCTCGGCTAAGCCAAAGTCATTGAAAAATCATTCATGGCCAATTTCAGTAAAATCACAAATACGGTCCAACCCAAAATCATGGACTCAATAATTTCCATGTCAAAACGATAACAACCGAGTCCAAAAACCAGTCCATTTCCCAAAATACATTTTCAATGAAATGTTGAAAACCTGTGTCCAGTAAGATTTGTAAAATACATAAAAGAGTTTAATTCAAGTATGCATGTATGCATGCATTGTCATCTACAAAACTAGGGTCCACTCACCAGCAACAGCGACGCCTACCTCGCCCGTGCATCACATGACCTCCACCTCCCTCAGTTCAAGGTTGCTAAAGAGGTAAACGTCTCGGAGGTATCTTGTTAACAGAATCCTTAAATAATTTGCACACAAGTGTGCGGTCTGCAGGAATTTAACTTAAATCTCTGATACCAATTGTAAGGACCCTTCCCTAATTTCGCCTCGAAATCCTCAAAAAGTCTTTATTTCGTCTGACAGCTCTTTTTCCTCAAAATTTAATACCAGGAATACCTTTTATCCTTAAATATAATTAGTAAACCTTATAGGGTTCCTGACAGAATCTCTGTATTTACTGGCCACACCTACCTGTCAGACGCAGGATAGGTTCCAGGTCAAAGCCGAGACCTCAGAATAGTGGTGGTCTAAAAAGTAACACACTCTGACACCAAATGTCAGTAGGTCAGACATTACTGAAACCTATACTGGAATAACACAGGACAACTAACTAGTCAGCCACCAGTGAACCGTCAATAACTCGTCACTCTAGGTCACTCCCCACACCAACCTACTGACCTGGATGACGAAGGAACCAGACTTGATTAAATTGAGTCTCACTGACTCGCCCCGAGTCGAACTCGATATATATGTTCCTCCAGAGCAACCCGAGTGATAACTTGATACCCCGGCTCGTTCTGAGCCCCCGAGTGGTAACTCGATATCCCTGCTCCTCCAGAGAACCCCGAGTGATAACTCGATATCTAGGCTCGTTCTGAGCCCCGAGTGGTAACTCGATATCCCGGCTCCTCCAGAGCACCCCGAGTGATAACTCGATACCCCTGCTTTTCTAGAGCTATCTTAGATCTCAACAATATGGCGAAGAAAGATCCCTCGAACGCCAACATTGGAGAACCCCTCGACGATCTGGCGGAGACATACACTCTAATGCCAATTGGAGGACCCTCAACAATGTGGCGAAGAAAAGCACCCTCCACGCCCATCATCGGAGAATCCCATGGTATAACCCAATATCTAGAAGTATGCATTACCATGCAATCCCGGAACCCTAGTCCGTTCATAGCGCGAATAAAATACCTAATCATGGACGCCCTAGCCCCAAGGAACTCTTGACACATTACTGACCTAATTACATTGACCTCCCAAGCTCAAAACCCGCTCCATGGTCAATTGATACCGGTGGGATTGCCCAATCGGGGCTCAAAACGAACTCCTATAGCCTCAAAACCATGAAAATCCGATTCGAAACGTCCCAAAACCCTAGCCATGCGTCGCCGTGAACCCGGAATCGGCTCCACGCGTCGCCATGCTTCGGTAGAAGACCGGACCACGTGCCATGCGTCGACCACGCACCATCACGCACCTGCTATAATAACCCCACGTGCTGACCCGATCTAACCCAGC
The DNA here is from genome assembly GCA_037349345.1 of Oemleria cerasiformis. Lineage (NCBI taxonomy): Eukaryota > Viridiplantae > Streptophyta > Magnoliopsida > Rosales > Rosaceae > Oemleria > Oemleria cerasiformis. The sequence goes on from JAZGTL010000010.1 coordinate 10,237,339, forward strand.
CCAACTCAACCTGACTCGGTCCAACCCGACCCGGGTCAACTCCACCTGATTGGTTCACTTAACTTCGACCGTATCACTCAACCTGACCAGTTCACTCGACCCAATCGGTCGTCGACGACTAGCTAGAGAAGATGACTAGAAAGCCATCCTCCGCCGTCGCCCTTGCCGAAGTCTCGCAGGAGAAGACGGTTGCGCCGCCACCGTCCACCACGTCGAAAACTTGAATTTCTTGTTGGAAATCACCATTTCCGGCGAGCTTCCAACTCCTTCATTTCTTGACCGATTTTCATGATCCACACATGTAAATTCATTTACTTTTCACCAGGAATCCGAAAATACGGTCAAAGTTTCGAGATCGCACCTTGTTTGGCTGGAAATCGATCCAGAAGTTTCAGTCCACCTCACTCCTCCGTCCGTCGTCTACGGTGGTGCTCCCACCTCGATGGTGACCCCAAAATGCTTGTGGAGTTGTGGGCAAAACCCTCATGGCCTTAGTTTTGGTCAAGTCGAACGAAATCCTCATGGCCTCATGGCCTTAGTTGTGGGCAAAACCCTCATGGCCTCATGGCCTTAGTTTTGGTCAAGTCGAACATAAAAGAGTTTAATTCAAGTATACATGTATGCATGCATTGTCATCTACAAAACTAGAGTCCACTCACTAGCAACAGGGACGCCTACCTGGCCCATGCATCACATGACCTCCGCCTCCCTCAGTTCAAGGTCGCTGAAGAGGTAAACGTCTCGGAGGTATCTTGTTAACGGAATCCTTAAATAATTTGCACACAATGTGCGGTCTGTAGGAAGTTAACCTAGAGCACTGATACCAATTGTAAGGACCCTTCCCGAATTTCACCTCGAAATCCGCAAAAAGCCCTTATTCCGTCTGACAGCTCTTTTTTCTCAAAATTTAATACCGGGAATACCCTTTATCTTTAAATATAATTAGTAAACCTTACAAGGTTCTCGACAGAACCTCTGTATTTACTGACCACACCTACCTGTCAGACGCATGATAATTTACAGGTCAAAGCTGAGACCTCGGAATAGTGGTGGTCCAAAAAGTAACACACTCTGACACCAAATGTCAGTAGGTTAGACAATGCTGAAACCTCTATTGGAATAACACATGACAACTAACTAGTTAGCCTCCTGTGAACCGTCATTAACTCGTCACTCTGTGTCACTGCCCACACCAACCCACTGACCCGGATGTCGAAGGAACCATACTTGATTAAATTAAGTCTCACTGAATCGCCCCGAGTCGAACTCAATAACTCTGCTCCTCTAGAGCAACCCGAGTGATAACTCGATATCCCGGCTCATTCTGAGCCCCCGAGTGGTAACTTGATATCCCTTATCCTCCAGATCACCCCAAGTGATAACTCGATATCCTAGCTCGTTCTGAGCCCCCGAGTGGTAACTCGATATCCCTGCTCCTCCAGAGCACCCCGAGTGACAACTCGATACCGCTGCTCCTCTAGAGCTATCTTAGATCTCAACGATATGGCGGAGAAAGATCCCTCGAACGCCAACATTGGAGAACCCCTCGACGATCTGGCGGAGACATACCTAATGCCAATAAGAGAACCCTCAATAATATAGCGGAGAAAAGCACCCTCCATGCCAATCATCTGAGAATCCCATGGTATAACCCATTACCTAGAAGTATGCATACCCATGCAATCCCGGAACCCTAGTCCATTCATAGCGCAAATAAAATACCAAATAATGGATGCCCTAGCCCCAAGGAACTCTTGACACATTATTGACCCAACTAACTTGACCTCCCGAGCTCCAAACCCGCACCATGGTCAACCGTTACCATTGGGATTGCCTAACTGGGGTTCTAAACGAACTCCTATGGCCTCAAAACCATGAAAATCTGATCCGAAACGTCCCATTACCCTAGCCACGTGTCGCCGTGGCCCCAGAATCGGCTCCACGCGCCGTCACACACCGGCTATAGTAACCCCATGCGCTGATCATCTAACCCGACCCGACTCAACTCAACCTGACCGGTTCACTCAACTCGACCGATTCACTTAACCCGATCGGTTCACTCAACCCAACCAGTTCACTCTACCCGATCGATCGTTGGCAACTCACTGGAGAAGATGACTAGACAGCCGTCCACCGATGTCGCCGTCGTCGGAGCCTCGCAGGAGAAGACGGTTGCGCTACCGCTGTCCACCTCTCCGGGAACTGGAATTTCTCGTTGGAAATTGCCCTTTCCGACGGGCTTCCAACTCCTTCATTTCTTGACCAATTTTCACGATCCACACATGTAATTTCATCTACTTTTCACCAGGAATTCGAAAATGAGGTCAAAGTTATGAGATCGTACCTGGTTTGGCAGAGAAGTTTCGGTCCACCTCCCTCCTCCGTCCGTCGTCTACGGCGGTGCTCCCACCTCGATGGTGACCCTAAAATGCTTGTGGAGTCGCGGGGAAGACCCTCCCAGCCTTGGTTTTGGTCAAGTCGGATCGAAATTCGTCCGATGAGAAAGGGGTTCGGTGTTCGCATGGAGAGGATCGGGTAGGAGAGAGAGACTGACATGGACCAATCCACCGAAGAGAGAGAAAAATATCCTATTTATAGTTCAAACTTTTCGAAAATTACCAAACTACCCCTGAAGCTTCAAGATCCATAACGATCTCACCGGGTCTCCGTTTTAAGCATGCCGCCTGTCAACGAACTCGTGAGTTCGAGACCTACGCAACAACCTAAGAAAAATTCCCAAAAGCACTGCTAGTCAAAATGTGACTCTCGAACCTGTCAAAAATTAAGGGTAAAATCGTCCAATACTCAAATTTATTTAATTTCTGGTCCGGGTTGTTACAGCACGACTAAGGGAGAGGTCCAGTGATGAGATACTATCCAAATTGAACATTATACAGGATTTCGTCACATGAGGACAGAAACTAGCTTAACAGGAAAATTGGACGAAGAAGAGCATATTCTTCGGTTTGGCGTACTGGTCGAAATTGAAAATCAGACACATCGCTGATCCTATGCACATCGAGAAGAATGTTGTCGAGAGTGTTTTGGGAATGACTTTACCCATTGAAGGCAAGTCAAAGGACACAAAAAAGACTCGTCTGGGTATACAAGAAATAGGGATTCAACCTAATTTGTTGGCTAAAAGTTGTTAATGGCAAATACATCATGGCTCATCCAAGTTATACATTTACGTCGGAGAATAAGAAAAAATTCCTGAAGTGGTTGCAGAGTGTGAAATTTCCCGATGGGTACGCCGACAACATATCCTGAAACGTTAGCATAGACGGTTGCATCATGTCTGGTATGAATAGCCATGACTATCATGTTTTGTTAGAACGACTCATTCTGATTGGTATTCAGCCCTACTTGGAGCTAGGTGTTACGTCAATAGTTTATTTGTCTCAATTCTTCCAGAAACTATGTGCCAAATCGTTGGTAAAGGCGGACCTCGAAGCAATTAACGAGGATATTGTCTACATCATGTTCCGGCTAGAGCAAATATATCCGCCGACATTCTTTGATGTAATGGTGCACCTACTAATACATATGCCGGATGAGGCAAGGCTAGCTGGCCCGGTGCATTATCGTTGGATGTACCCAATTGAGAGGTAAACTTATTCCTGCTTTTGGTACTATTAATTATGTACTATCCCGTTAATATATGTAAATCATAATGTATATTTCCTTGCAGAATGTTAGGTAGGTACAAGGGGTACGTCGGCAACAAGACATGTCCCGAAGGCTCTATAGCGTAGGCGTATATTACAAAGGAGTCACTCACATTTTGTGCAATATACCTTCGGAATGTTGAAACTTCCTTCAATAAGGTCCAACCAGCATGACCATTCGGCATTGGTTCGGTGTTGCATTCGTTCACCGATAAAGACATAAAGGTGGCTCATTGGTTCATACTAAACAACTGTGACGAAGTCTGGCCCTTCCACATGCAGTACGAGGCGTTGATGAAGGCTCAATATCCTTCGAATTGGGAAGAAATGGACCAACATCTGTTTCCAAGTTGGGTTTCCCAGCAAGTAAGTCTAATATTTTATTTACAAATTTCTTAAAGTGTTTTTACATTTACCAATTTCATTTTTTGTGTGTATCTTACCAGATGTCATAACTGAAAAATGACAACTCGCCATATTTCAATAAAGAATTAATGCAGCTGGCCATTGGCCAATTTCGAGGAGAAACGTACGTTGGTTGTCACGTTAACGGAGTTAAGTTCATGTACACAGAACGAGACTAAAAATTTTCTATTCAAAACAGTGGGCTCTTCGTGCCGGGGGATAGGGAAAATGCTGATACGGGGTTCTACGACAGATTGTTGAGTGTGGTTAAGGTGTTATACACAAACCCCAATGAAGTGGTTTTGTTCAAGTGTCATTGGTTTATACGAACCCAAATATCCTAGGCAAGGTCATTAAAGATCATTTATGTACCTTTGTCAACACAAACATCAAGTGGTTTGAGAGTGATCCCGACATCCTCTCTAGTACGGCGAAATAAGTATTCTATATGGATGATCCAAAAGCTGGTGCTGGTTGGAGAGTAGCTGAGATGATGAATGATAGAAATATTTGGGACTTGGATGACCGATAGCATGAATAAGATAAGGAAACAGACGATGACCAAAATGTTTACCAGGTGAATTCTTTGGCATCCACCCTAAACGTGGATGGAGTACGGACCAACAACATCATCTCACCAATTGCAATTGATGGGATTTTTATTGATCTCGGGGAATTAGAACCAATTGAAAGTGATTATGAGGAAACACGTACTGTGAACATCTCAGATGAAGAGCGTGATTGGGAGGGGGAGAACAAATCTGACACTGAATGAAAGTTGTAAATAAATGATTTCATTCATATATGTAATATCAATCTTCAAATCAATAAGTTTGATGTTTTAAAAGTTTCAGTTAATCTTTTATGTTTTGTTTTTATGATGTTAAGCATTCGATAAAATAGACAACATAAATATGAAGCCTGCTCTAAACATAAACGGTGAATACATGCGTGAAATCCAAAAAAAATAGCCATATATCTCTCAAAACTTGTAAAAATAGCCCTAAAAAACCTTTCAGTAAACGCTGGCCGAAACATGAGCTGAAATGTGGTGGGCACATAATGAAAAATGAAATGGACTTGGTCCGACGAATACATGAATTTCGTAGGGCAAGATGTATTGGACTACTTTGCCCGACGAACCCATGAAATTCGCCGAGCAATATTTACCAGGTTTATTTTACATTTAATTATTAAAAAATGTTTTTAAATTACTTGCGAAATGAATGGACTGATCTAACCGACCACATACTCATAGATCGCCTACGCCTAATATTAGCCAATTTCGAATTCCCACGATGAGGTAACGGTGCGCGACGAATCGACGGTTACAAAATATTTTTTGATGATCAGATAGCTTTATCTCGAAACCTCACGATTTTTTACGGGCGAGGTCTAGCCACGTAAAACCACAAAGTGTACTGTCCGATCTTGAAAATTCAATCTTCGGGCCTGGTTTTTACATTACCCATAACTTTAGAAATAAAATACATTTTGCCCGACGAACCTTAATCTTTGTCGGGCAGCCTTGCTTTTGTCGTTAGGCAAAGCATAAAAACTCCCGCAATTTTTTTTCGCGAAAGATCAAAATTTCTGCCAAAATTTTCGCAGAAAATCGAATTTATTTAAAAGTTTGGCCCGACGTAATCCTTCGTTGGGCAAGGTCATCGAGAAATTTAGAAAAAGCCAAAGACCTTTCTTCTTCCTCTCTTCCTCGTTTGATCCATCCGCATGCTCTCTGCCTACACTACCCAGAACCCAGCCGCGTCTCACTCGCACTCACTATCACTCTGCGACTCAAGGCCTAAACTCAAACCCAAACCCAGCCTTCCCTCTCTCTCACTCTCACTCGCACGCACTCTCACTCTTCGACTCAAACCCAAACCTAAACCCAAAACCCAAACCCAAATCTAAACCCAAAACCCAAACCCAAAACACCCAGTCGTCCCTCTTTCACTCTCACATGCTGTCAAGATCGCCGAAGGGAGAGCTCTCGCCGCCGCCTCTCTACCATTGTAATTCTCTCGCTCTTTCTCTTTCTTTCTCTCTCTCTCTCTCTCTCTCTCTCTCTCTCTCTCTCTCTCTCTCATATTTGTGAATATTGGAATTGAAATGTGGATTGGATTGAATTTATGAATTGAATTTAGGAATTAAATTTAGTATTGAAATTAGGAATTCAATTTAGGATTGAAAATTGGATTTAGGAATTGAATTTGGGATTGGCTTGGATTTAGGAAATTACAAGTTTGTGAATATTGTTAATATTGTATTGAGAATAAAATATTGAATTTTTATATGATTTTTTGGATATGATTTTGTGGATATGATTTTTGTATTGAATTTTGTTGAATAAAATATTTTTTGTGAATTTTAGATATGAGAATTGTTGGATAAGATTTCTTTTTTAGAAAATTTATGAACTTTGCGAAATTTGGATTTAGTAATTTTGGGTTAAAATTTTATTTTATTTTATTTTTAAAATTTATTATTAAAATTATTAATGGATTATTAAAAATTTTGAATTATTGTTAAAATGTTTGAATTTTGGAATTATTATTAAAATTTGATTTGTTGTTATTTTTTCAAATTTATTATTAATGAATTATTAAAAATTTTGAATTATTATTAAAATGAATGAATTTTTGAATCATTATTAAAATTTGATTTTTTGTTATTGTTTTAAATTTATTATTAAAATTATTAATGAATTATGAAAATTTTAAATTGTTTAATTTTTCGAATTATTATTAAAATTTGATTTTTTGTTATGTTTTAAAATTTATTATTAAAATTATTATTGAATTATTAAACATTTTAATTATTATTAAACTGAATGAATTTTTGAATTATTATTAAAATTTGATTTTTTGTTAATTTTCAAATTTATTATTAAAACAATTAATGAATTATTAAAAATTTTGAATTATTATTAAAAAGTTTGACTTTTCGAATTATTATGAAAATTTGATTTTTTGTTATTTTTTTTAAATTTATTATTAAAATTATAAATATGTTGGTTTTATGTTAATAATTTTGAATTTCTAATTTTAGATGTCGCAGCGCCTCTTGCTCACATCTAGCACTCGGCCCCACTCTGATCTCGCTGATGCCATGCGGAGCATGAGGTAGCCCCAACCACAATAGCCTTCACGGCTGAGCCCACTCATGGACCGGTTGACACCTCGTAGTCTGTGTGACCCAGCAAGCGATCGGCCCGTCAATACCATAGCAAGAAACGGGGGGAACCACGTACCAAACCCGAGCTCCCCTAGGCCGCTGACCCCCAGCCCTCACAGGAGGTTGAATCAAACGAAGCGACTACTGTGTTGGAGTAATCCCCAAGGGTTAGTTAATTGTTTTGTTTATTTAAAAAAATCGTTTTTGTTTTTTACTCATATTTCGTACTAATTTTCATCCTATTCATAGGGAAAGCGGTGAACTTGCACGGGATCAATAATGGTTTGGCGTCGCAGCTGATCTGCCGGACAACGAAGGCAAAGATCCAAGTGGAAAACCTGCCTCATCTCCGGAAAGCGAGCCAAAAAGTCCACAGCCTGGTGGTACACAACATGGGTGCGATTCTTCGCACCAAGTGCCGGTTGATGGAGGATACCTTCAGGAACCTCGACAGCGAGGCAAATAGGGACTGCTGTAATGGGTTATCGGTATGTGCTTCTTCGACCGGGAGTACCCCGACATCAATGAGTACCTGAGCTTTCACTAGCAGAGAGGGTTCTCGGACTAGAAGTACGAGCTCCACAAGTACTAGAAGAGCTGGACTTCCCAGGAAGAAGCTTGTGCAAATCCTGCAGACGAGTTGGCGGTAGGGCCTCAATTGGAAGGGTGGCTGTGGTTGTGCACCCATTTCAAGGACCACCCATATCTGGTAATGATTGTTTATTTTTTTATATATTTTTAATTTTTTAATTTTTATTTTATTTTCCATTTGACTATATAATGATTGTTTTTACTAATGAATTCAACAACCACGGGCAGCGAAGGAATTCAACCACCACAGTGGGTCACGATCCGATTTCTGGTCATTGTTCCCGAAGGTGTATGTATGGGGCCAAGTCTACGCTGATTGACAGGACCTTTCTCGAATTTCTCCTTGAAACCCGGAAAAAACCTTGGTCCCGTATGACAACTTAAAGAAATTCCCAGAATACCCTTACATTCTTGCAATGAATTATGAGAATTCTGCCAAAAATCCGGCAGAATCTCCCCTTAAGGACTGGTTAACCGTCTTCCACCTGTTAGACGAAGGATCAGATAACGCTCCAAATTCCAACAACACTAACCATCCAACGAAGCAACCACAATTTTACAATCAGTCCAAAGGACTTATCAGAGCATCTAGGTAGGATAAGTAAAATACAGAAATAAATATCCTACTTGATAGTCTAGGTAAACGTGCAGCTGAAAATTTAATGCATTCGCCTCTAGATATGCCCACGGCAACTCAACAGCCTAGAGGGGATTTAAAGCACGAAAATTGTGAGTGGACAAAATAATCATTTAAAAATCATTTCCGAGGGAAACATACCTTTCCCCCCTCCACGAGTAAAACCATGCATGCATAACATAAAATTCATTTTTATATAAATATAATATATAGATAATCCGAAAACCCACCGGAAAATCCATCTTTTGTTAAAACACTCGAAAATCCATATAATGAAAACATACCGTGGTCCACAACCCTGCTTTGAAAACCCTCCTCAAAGGAGTTTAAAATCATGTAAACCGACTAGGACACAAAATATATATCAAAACATATCCCACTGCTCCTCGAATGGAATCTCGTGCCGTTGCTCGATATCCGAACTGACTGACCCGGGTCCAACCCTTCACACACCCGATATACCTCAAGTTGTGCAGAACCATGTACTACGTGTAGACAGCCTCAACGACCTGGTGGAGAAATATCCTTCGACACCAGCGTCGGAGAAACCTCAACGATTTGGTAGAGAAATACCCTTTTGACGCTAGTTGGAGAAAACCTTGACCCTCAGGGACAAATTTCAGTGAAAACCAAATCCATGTTTTGAAATCCTTGTTTCCTGACCTAAGCCAAATTCATTGAAAAACCGGGTTTAAACTCAAAATCATGGACTCGTCTGAAATCCCCAAATCAATCAAGTCAAACCATATAAAACCCAAAACCATAAAGCCAAGCCATAGCCCAAAACATAATTTCCAAATAATTATTGAAGCTCGCGTCCAGTAATAATTTAATAATTTTCTAAATTCCAGAAATTTTCCAAATACAATATGTAACAACCAATTATATCAAATATACCTTTATGCATGCATTATAATTTACAAAACCAAAGTCCATTCACCACACGTCTGAATAGTTCAATCCCGAGTCAAACGCCCCTCCGAAGTTCCCGGAGCAATATCACATGTCAAAAGTAACAATCGGGATTACCAACCATAATTAAAATCCTACATTTAGACTCCCTTAACCCCGGGAGGTCCGCTTGTGTCACACTACAAATGCAGCCACTTCGGACGCCCAAAACTACCCCTAAATGACGTCCGATTAACCTGAAACCTACGCCAACAGGTCCGGAACGTCTAAACCTTCTCGACACGCACCGCCGTTCCACGCGTCGGTGGAAGGCCGGACCACGCACTAGCACTCGTCGGCTACAGTGCCTCACGCGCCTGACTCGGTGCTGACTCGGTACTGACTCAGCTGCTAGGTGGCAGCACGTGGCTGCAAGATGGTCTCCACGTCGCTGCTAGGTGGCATGCCACGTCAGCCCCCCTCTGACCGAACCAGTCATCGGAGTGTCGCAGGAGAAAACAACCGCTCCGCCGTGCGTCGCCGTCCCCCGTCACCGGAAAACTCCATTGCCGGTCGACCATGAATTTTTCCTAACTTCCTCAAATCTTAACCGTTTTTCACAAATTTTTAGTCTAAATCCATCTACTCGAACCTAGGAACTCAAAACTGAAGTCTAAACACGAAACCCATACTTGTGTTGGCCGAAAAATCGATCGAAAGTTCCAATTTTCCTTTCCTCGGTTCGGTATCTCCCGTGGCTGCTTCCTGCGACGGTTGGTACGTTCTTGATCGTGGGAAGGAGGAGAGTCCGATGAGTAGAACCAAAATGGACGATCTTGCCTCAATTTGAAGTTCAAATTTTTTTGGCTTCGGTCGCACGGGTTTGGGTGAGTCACGAAGAGAGAGAGTGAAATGAAGGAGGATCAAATCTGCTTGGGGTTAAAATTTCTACCCAGGCCAATTTACCAAAATGCCCCTGAATATTCTAGACCCACAACTCTCTCACATGAACTCTGTTTTCCGCATGCCGCCTGCCTACAAACTCGTGAGTTCGAGACCTACGAAACGGTCCTCGGAACACAGCCAATAGTGTCTCGAAACACAAATTTAATTTCAAGCCCCTTAAACAACCAAGGGTAATTTCGACCTTTTGTAAATTAATTTACAAAAATTCACAAATAAAATTTTCTGGTTGTTACAATTCACCCCCTTAAAAAAATTTCGTCCTCGAAATTCATACCTGTCATTGGAACAAATATGGATGTTGCGCCCTCATTAGTACCTCGGTTTCCCACGTGGCCTCTTCCACGTTATGATTCCTCCACAACACTTTAACCAGAGGAATAGTCTTTCTGGGCAGTACTTTTTCATTCCAATCTAGAAGTTGCACTGGTTGCTCCTCAAAAGTCAAATCAACTCTCAGCTCAATTGGTTGTGCCTCCAATACTTGAGATTCATCGAATAGATACTTGCAGAGCATGGATACATGGAATACATCGTGAACCCTTGACAGTTCCGGGGGTAAAGCAAGTCTGTAAGTCATTGGCCCTATCCTCTCAATAATGTCATAAGGCCTAATATAGCGAGGACTCAGTTTTCCTCATCTACCAAAATGAACAACTCATTTCCAAGGGAATAATTTCAAGAAAACCCAGTCTTCGACCTCAAACCCAAGATCTCTTATCCGTTGGTCCGCATAGCTTTTCTGGCTATCCTGAGCTGCCTTCAACCTTTCCCTGAGGATTCTAATCGTTTCCTCTGTCATTTCCACTAACTCTGGTGTCAACAGTCTTCTCTCACCTACCTCAGTCCAGCAGATTGGTGTCCTGCATTATCTCTCATACAGTGCCTTAAAATGAGACATCCCAATACTAGACTGAAAGCTGTTGTTGTAGGAAAACTCCATCAAGGCCAGGTGTGAATCCCAGTTTACTTTAAACTGCAGTACACAAGCTCTCAACATATCCTCCAGAATCTGAATTGTCCTCTCAGACTGACCGTCAATCTGAGGATGAAAAGCTGTACTGAGATGCAATGTAGTTCCACAGGCTTTCTGCAAACTCCGCCAAAACCTCGAAGTAAACCTAGGATCCCTGTCTGACACAATGGACTATGAAGTCCCATGTAACCGTATGATCTCATCCACAAATATTTTGGCGTACTGGCCCATCCAGTAACCTTCCCGTACTCGCAAGAAATGTGCTGACTTTGTGAGTCTATCAACAATTACCCAGATTCCATCTTGTCCTTTTTGAGGCCTAGGAAGTTTATAAACAAAATCAATAGTAATGTGATCCCACTTCCATTCCATAATAGGTAATGGATGTAGTGCCCGTTATGGTTTCTGTCTCTCTGCTTTTACTTGTTGACACGTCAGGCACCTACTTACAGACTCCGCTATTTCCCTTTTCATTCCCATCCACCAATAGTGTTCCTTAAGAGTACGATACATCTTGGTACCGCCTGGATGAATAGAAAAGGCAAAACTATGAGCTTCCTCAAGAATTTCCCTTTTCAACTCTAGGTCATTAGGTACTCACAACCGAATTCTGGAGCTGAGCTTCAATGCCTATTCCCTTTTCCCTTTTGATTCTAATTGCATAATCCTGCCTATTCCCAACCTCCAACTTCATCCTAATAATATACAAAGTAGAATCCTGGAGCTGAGCTTCAATGATTCGATCAATCAAGATAAGTCTAACATGGAAACTAGCCAACAGAGCCCCCTGGCTATCCATGTCATGTATAATTCCCGCTCTTTGGAATTCCACCAGCAACGATGGGTAAACTGTATGTAAATGGGCCACGGAACCCATGGACTTCCTACTCAAGGCATCCACCCCTACATTGGCTTTTCCTGGGTGATATTCTATGGTACAGTCATAATCCTTTATTAGCTCAAGCCACCTTCTTTGTCTCAAGTTTAGATCTTTCTAGGTAAAGAAGTATTTCAAACTCTGATGGTCAGTAAAGATCCGGTACGTTTCCCCATACAAATAGTGTCTCCAAATCTTCAGTGCATGCACCACTGCAGCTAACTCCAAATCATGTGTGGGATAATTCAACTAATGAGGTTTAAGTTTCCTGGAAGCATATGCTATCACCTTCCCATGATGCATCAACACGCAGCCTATATCTCATAATGATGCATCACTGTACACCTCAAATCCTCCGTTATCATCTGGAAGGGTTAACACTGGGGCAGAAGTTAACCTCCTTTTTAGCTCCTGAAAGCTCTGTTCACACCCATCATCCCAGTCAAACTTGACCCCTTTCCTCGTTAATCGAGTTAACGGGGCAGCTATCGTAGAGAATCTTTCTACGAATCGCCGATAATATCCCGCTAAACCTAGAAAACTTCTCACCTCTGACCCTATATTCGGTTGTTTCCAATTTGCCACTGCCTCAACTTTTTGGGGGATCCACGCTGATACCTTCAGTAGAAATCACATGACCTAAGAATCCCACACTGGTAAACCAAAACTGACATTTACTGAACTTGGCGAACAGTTGCCTTTTCGTCAGCATATTCAGCACCAACCTCAAGTGCTTCTCATGTGCCTTAGCACTCTTCCAATATACCAATATCATTGATGAATACAATCACTAACCGATCCAAATACCTTCGGAACACCCTGTTCATCAAATCCATAAATGATGTCGGTGCATTAGTTAACCCAAGGGCTTCACCAGGAACTCATAATGCCCATAGCGTGTCCTAAACGCCTTTTTGGGAACATCCCCTTCTCTGATCCTTAACTGATGGTATCCAGATCGAAGGTCAATTTTAGAGAAATATTTTGCCCCATTTACTTGGTCAAACAAATCATCAATTCGTGGCAAAGGAAACTTATTCCGCACCGTAACCCTGTTTAACTGCCAGTAGTCGATACATAACCTCAAACCACCATCCTTCTTCCTTACAAATAACACCGGCGCACCCTAAGGTGATACATTTGGTCGAATAAACCCCATATCCACCAAGTCCTGCAATTGAGTCTTCAATTCCCTCAATTCTGCTGGTGTCATTCTGTATGGTGCCTGAGATATAGGTTGGGTACCCGGAAGAAGCTCTATGGTGAACTTAATCTCCTGATGAGGTGGCAATCCCGGAAGATCCTCTAAAAATACATCGAAAAACTCATTCACCATATTAATATCCCAAGAATCAATCACGTGAGCTAAATAGCCCTCACAACCTTTCCTCAATAATTTCTTAGCCGTTAAAGCCGATATCACTCTCGAGGGAAGTGCCCTACGATCACCCCGAAACGTAAGTTCCGATAAGCCTAGACTCCGGAAAACCACCTTCTTGTCGAAACAATCTATGGAGCCATGGTGCATGGTTAACCAATCCATCCCTAGAATCACATCAAAATCATAAATGTCCAAGGGGATTAAATCTGCCTCTAACTCCTGACCTCCCACTACTACCGGACTACTACAAGTCAGGAGGTTTGCCACTAACATATCTCCGGTAGGAGTGCTAATACCCATGTCCCAACCAATCGGGGACAATTCTCTATCAGCAACAAGTGTGAAACCCCGAGAAATAAAAGAATGTGTAGCCCCGGGACCTATCAAAATACGAGCATCATGATTAAATATATGCAAAGTACTAATAACCACCTCTGGTGCTGCTCAAGCGTCATGTTGAGTCATAGCAAAAACTCGAGCATGTATACCAGAAGATCGACCACGACCCTTTTATCTCCCTCTGGCCATGTTGGCCCCACTGGCACGGCTGGCCCCACTAGATTGGGTCTGGCTCCCCGATGAAGTACTAGATGTCTGCGATGCTCTCTGACTCGGTTCAGCAGCATCTCGGCCCAAGGAACTACTACCCGGACGACAATGTGGACAATCCATCTTAATATGATCTATCTCCCACTTAAGTAACAACTGATGTCACCCATCCGTGCGGGTCTGCCACTTTGTCTCCTGGTCAATTGCACTAAAGCCCTGTTAGACTGAGCGGATGATTGTTGTCCCTGACCGGCTCTGCCATCGCCTGATCCGGATCTTGTACCCCCAGAAGATCCAGAACTGAAATTGTCTATCTTAGATGGTCCTTGACTAGAGGCCCCGAAACTCTGGCGATCACGGCATCGCCTAGAACCACTAAACTGGTGTTGAGCTGACAAACTCAACTCTACTATGGTAGCATCGTCTGATAAAGCCCTCAAAGAAGTATGAGCCACATCAGTTACTGCTACCCGAACCTCATTTCTTAGTCCATACTCAAATCGTCGGCACTTATCTATCTCAGTTGCCACCAGAGCCGGTACAAAGCGTGACAACTCAAGAAATTTCTGTTAATACTGGGCCACCCTCATGTCCCCCAGCTGTGGCTGTAAGAACTCAGCCTCTCTAGCATCACGGTATGAGGGAGGATAAAACTGCTCGAGGAAGCACTCCCATAAAGTTTCCCAAGTCAAAGTACGGACATCCCGGCCTGTCAGCTACAAAGCATGCCACAACCGGTACACATAGCCACCTAGAAGAAATGTGGCGATTCACACCCACGCACCAAGTGCCTACCACGCGCCGCCAGGAGCCTGCTACAGTGCCTCACGCGCTACTACAATACCTCACACACCTGACTCGGCGCTGACTCAATCGCCACCACGTGGCTACTAGGTGGCTTCCACGTGGCTACCAGGTGGCCTCCACGTGGCTGCCAGGTGGCATGCCATGTTAGCCCCCTCTGACCGAACCAGTTGCCGGAGAAGACGACCGTTCTGCAGTGCGTCACCGTCCGCCATCGACGGAACACTCCATTGCCGGCCGACCTTGAAGTTTTCCTAACTTCCTCAAATTTTGACCGTTTTTCATAAATTTTTAGTCTAAATCCATCTACTCAAACCCAGGAACTAAAAAATGAAGTCTAAACACGAAATCCATACCTGTGTTGGTTGAAAAATCAATCGAAGTTCCGATTTTTCCTTTCCTTAGTTCGGTGTGTCCCGCGGCTGCTTCCTACGATGGTTGGTACGTTCTTGATCGCGGAAAGGAGGAGAGTCCGATGAGTAGAACCAAAACGGACGATCTTGCCTCGAATTGAAGTTTGAATTTGTTGGTTTTTGGGTTCGGTCGCACGGGTTTGGGTGTGTCGCGAAAAGAGAGAGAGTGAAATGAAGGAGGATTTGATCTGCTTGGGGTTAAAATATCTACCCAGGCCAAATTACCAAAATGCCCCTAAACATTCTAGACCCACAACTCTCTCACACGAACTCCGTTTTCAGCACGTCGTGACTTCGAGACCTACACAACGATCTCCGAAATACAACCAACAATGTCTCGAAATAAAAATTGACTTTCAAACCCCTTGAACAACCAAAGGTAATTTCGTCCTACTGCAAATTAATTTACGAAAAATTCACAACTAAAATTTTCAGGTCGTTACTCTGACTGGGGAAACTAGGCGGTTGACACTATTTACGTAAGTTTCTTTTTTGCATATTAAATGTTAATTTACCATTTTCAGATTTATATTTCTAATTAATATTTATTCGAATTTGTAGGCAGCGATGAAGTAAGACGTCCAGCATGCACAGGTTGAGCTGTCACTGTAGAACCCCGAGGTCCCGTTGGAGCATCAGTTTATGGATCTGGGGTGGTCGATTGAGATCTTGGAGCGATGACTTGGTAGGCGTCCAGGGAAGATCATACGGGGGGTGGGAGATGCGATTGTTCGGGATGTCATGAGTGGATCTTTGAGTTCTTCTCAGGGAGCCAACGAGCATGGCGTGCCATACATGGAGCTCCAGTCAAACTTCCAGAACCTCCATACCGAGCTATCAACTGTTAGGGACAATAACGAGACCATCGAGTCCACCTTCGAGACTGAGATATCGAGTGTTAAGGCCGAGAACGAGACCATCAAGTCAACCCTCAAGACGCTACTTGAAGCGATCCGTGCGAGTGGGATTCTGCTGCTGCAGCTTCAGCAGCAGCCTCAGCACTCGGCCCACCAGCGCGCACATCAGCCCGACTAGCCGCCGAACAATTAGAATTTTAGGACGTAATTTAGTTTGAATTATGCCAAACATTAATTTGTAGAAATATTTTTTTTAATTTTGTTTGATTTGTTTTATTTCTTTTAATTATGTTTATTTAAAAATATAATTTTTTTAATTATATATATTTTAATTATATACATTATAACAAATTGATTTTTTTTAAAACTGAAGGCTTGCCGACGAACACCTATTCGTCGGGCCAAGTTACCATTCTATGGTTGACACTTTGCCTGGAAAACTACTGTTTCATCGTGTCAACTTACCATTCTTCGGTTGGTAATCACTGAATTTGATATCTAAATTCGGTGAATGTCCACCGAATATCATCCACACTTTGCCCGGAAAATTACTGTTGGTCAGGCAAATCATCATTGAATTTTTCAGTTTACCCAACCATTGATACGCAACCAAAATTGTTTGTCGAGCAAGGCTGAGTTTGCCCGTAGAATTTACTTTTTTTTACGAGCAAGATTTGGCCCAACGAGGGTTGTCTGACGACATTGGCCCGACGAGGGTTGTCCGACGACATTATCCAACGAACCAATCTTCATCGCCACCATCTTCACACTTGCCTAGATGAAATGAGTCCAACCAGTCAACCAGAACTATAGCAGGCCACCGTGGAATGAGATTCGAGGCAAAAATCGAGGGATGGTCGCGAATCTCTCCGAGCGAATTCCGATGACCTAGGCCTCACTGTCACCACCCATCGACGCGTTGGGACGAGACGAACTAAACCATGCCTTCCTTCTTCGACGACGAGCGCTATGGCGCATGAATCGAAGAGAAAATTGTCGCGGCTCCGAGTTTGGGTTAACGAGTCTTAGACTCACTCAGGTTTAATTCGACTCCAATCTTTTCCCCATTCGATTTCTTGTTAAGAGTAGTTGGATTTTTATGGATTGCTTGTTGAATTTGATGAGGTGTGGCCCGAGATCGGAGCTAGGTGAGTTCATCAAGTTTGAGGACAAGTTCAGTGCACCCTTCGATCGATTCAGGTACCCTAAACAATTTATCATTGGATTCCTGATATCGTTTGGGTTAAGAATGAGCTAATGCATGTCTATTTTGGTGGAGGTTTGGACTGCAGAGGAGCTTGGCTAGAAACTGGGGTTTTCTAGTGCTCACCATGTGTTTTCAAAAAAATTCGAGGATTTCTATTTGGAATCGAACTTCAGGAGGTACATTTTTGGAACCCTGAGTTAATTTCTAGTCAATTAGTGGAACTCTAGTTGGAACTGGAGTTAGGTTAGTCTTTTCGGCAACTGTGTACGGCGGCGATGGCAGCCGTGTACGGCGGCGACGACAGCCGTGTACGGCGGTGCTGATCACCAGTCTGCGAACTCATGTGGGAGTCACGTGTCTGCTATGTGGTGCCACGTGGAGCCACCTGGCAACCACGTGGAGCCACCTGGCAACAACATGGAGCCACCTGGCAAACCACTGGCAGCCACGTGGGTGACACGTGGACGCCACCTATTTGCCACTTGGCAGCAACGTGGGTGACACGGGGAGCCACGTGGAGCCACCTAGCAGTCACGTGGGTGCCACGTAGAGTGTGGCAACAGCGTGGCAGCTTACTCAACAAGCACGTGAGCGAGCGTGGCGGCGCGTGCCGACTCAAGTTGGCTCCTGACAGTGCTTGAGGTCACTTCCTGACCTCAGACCGATGTGTGATGCCTCGTGAGGTCACATCCCGACCTCAGATCGACGCGTGATGGCTCGTGAGGTCTTATCCGGACCTCATACAGCCGCCACGCGGCGCGTGCATTGTTTTCTGGCCCACAGCGGCGCGTGGGCCTAGTTTCGGGACGTTTTGGATCACTGAAACACGTCGTTAGTTAATTTAGTATTGTTTTAGTTCCATTTTGAATAACCTAATAGGGTTTTCTTTAGTTTTCCTTATTGAAGTAATTAGTAAACTTTGTGGTTGGTTTTGGTTAGGGTTTTTAGCGACTTGGAGCTTTTGTTGGCTTGGCATCATCGGGTGATTTTGATCCCCGACTAATTAGTGAGTGGACGTCTTTCCTAAACCCTATTATTATTATATTTTTACTTACATGCTTTGATGATCATTGCTTGGAGTCTATGATTATTTATATGCTGGGTTGTCGACGATGATATTAATAAGTCATGTTGTTGTCGTAATACTTTTGATCCCGAGCATGATATGTTAGATTATGATTGGTGAGCCTTACAATGAGAATAGTTGAGATCATGATTGTTAGATGTTAGAAAATGTGGGGTTAGTGTTGTTAACTTGGATGTGCCTTTGTAACACTTTTCCCCACGAGCATGGTTAGTTGGAAATTAATTTGTGATCACCCTTACGAGATTGCTTATGTATACGTTGGCTTCCCGAGATGTGTTTATGTGCATGTGAATGTGTTTTAAAGGCGTTCCTCAATTCTTGATGAGTTAGAATCCTGAGCCTGACTGTTTGACTATAGATATCATATCGTAGTCCCGAGCATGCCTCATTAATTATTTTATTATTAGACTCCCGAGCATGCTTTGTTTGTCTATGATGATTTTATGCCAGTATAAGAGTTATGTTGTACGCGCATTACATATGAGATGTGTAGTACCCACATAGGAGTCGCCGGTATCTTAGTACCCATATGTTGGCCACAGACTAGCCTCCACGTGACTGATCACCCGCGCTCGCTCGAATACTAGTTAAATAGCACCAGCTTGTCCCTGAGCTCTAAGGGACATGAGGTGACGGTGCATAGCATCTAGCTTTCACGTGGTCAAGGTACACGAGCGAACCATAGATACCCAGTATTTCATGTGCGCATGACTCGAGCAACTCAAGAGCATAATTAGTGGGCTATATGTTCTTTACTGTACTTCGGGATGATCTCGAGACTGCATATTATTTTAATATTTTTGTTCTCGTGGAACTAGCTTGTTTGTCGTTTGTGCGTTGTTGGTATCTTGAATTTTTTTTCAAAATTGAGGGCTTAAGTTATGTTTTCAATTTTTGTTTTACATTGAAATAAATTGTTAGGTCCACTCACCTTTCTGTTTTTATACTCCTCAAGTATTTGTGGTACTTCACGCTTATCAAGGAGTTTTCAGTCGTTGCTTGACATTCACACCGGCTGTTCGGGTGTGTTGGAAAATTGGGGTAACTCTGGTAGTTGCTTACCCTTATGATCATCAAGTAGTGTACTCTACTCTGTACTTCCGCTATCGCAATGAATCGCTAGTTGATTTTTACCAATTATCTTTCACACGACCTCCTAAAATGTACCGTTTTAAACTTTTGGCTTCGTCATCTGGACGTCACCATTCGGATGTTGGCCAGCATGCCTCGATTTTGGCGTCCTTGTGGACTTAGCGGGTCGAGGTGTGACAGCGGGCGTCCCAGTGCATAATAAAAAGATAAATGATGATCATAACTAAAGCATTGAATGCTTAACCGTTGGTTACCTTGTTACACCCTTCAGTTGATTAAAATATGAACAACCCTGTAGGGCTGGCAATCACATCAATCACAGTACAAGGCGATTCCTCAATTGCCAATCACTAAAGGATCTTCGCACAAGAAGATGACATATCCATTCTAATGGATAACATAAATAGTACTACCTCGATATCATCGTCACTCTATGATGATATCAATGATCTCAATATCACAACGAGCATACGAACAATAATCTCATCGATCGAGGTCACCGCCCTCGCCATACCTACTGACCTTTATAACGACATGTACCCTCACCAGTACCTCAAAACTCAGGTCACCATCTGTGACAATAATTATCATATCACATCAGTCGGTAATCCATCGGCTATCATCACATCAGGTCGTATATCATGAGTCGGAAAATACCTCGGATATCATCTCGCCATATCACACATAAGCCGGCATAATCCTCGGCTATCATCATATCATAAGCCGGCATGACCCTCGGCTATCATCATATCATAAGACGGCATAACCCTCAGCTATCATCGTATCATAAGTCGGCATAACCCTCGATTCTCATCATATCATAAGCTGGCATAACCCTCGACTATCATCATATCATAAGTCAGCATAACCCTCGACGGTCTGAAACTGCCATTTCCGGCCGGTTCCAAGTTTTTTCTCAAATGTTCAAATCTTAACCAAATTTAACAATATAATAGTCTAAAACTATCTACTCAATCCCAGGAATTCAATCCGAGGTCCAAATCGAGAACCCATATATGTGCTGGCCAGAAATCACCTCGAAAGCTGCAAACCCACTTCCGTTCTCGCTGTCGTTCTATCGCATATGGTGGTCGTTGGGTCCGATCGTTGGTATGGTTGGGTTCGTGAGAGTGAGACGAAGAGATTGGTGGTGATTGGAAGATCTAAGCCGTCGTCGAACGGCGGCGGCAACAATAGCTTCCGAGAGAAGTCGTCGTGGGAAAGGAGAGAGAGAAATGAGCGAGAAGGAGAGAGAAGGAAATGGTCCAATGATAGAAGGAGAGAGAAAATTCTCTTTTATAATTTGAACTTTTCTAAAATTATCGATATGTCCCTATCGTTTTAGACTCGTAACTTTCTCGTTCGAACTCCCATTTTGGCGTGCCGCCTGTTTACGTACTCGTGAGGTCGAGCTCTACGCAATGGTGAGTGCGAAGAAAACTCCCAAAAACTTTACCAATCAAAAGTGACTTTCGGACCTTATATAAACTTTACCGATCGTACAAAATAAAATCACAATCTAATCGTTTATTTTGGAGGACTCTTATATAAAGTTTATGTATGCAAAAAATTTCTCAAATAAAAAACTATTTAGCCGTTTAATTATTATCATGAACATCGTCCTTAACGTCTCCGTTCCTAGCTCAATGTATTTGGATAATTTTTTTTTTAAGAAATTATTTTAAATAAGACTTACAAAATAACCAATTAAGTTATAAAATACATTTTGTAAAATGAACACAAATAAATAATTTGAATTTTATTATGACGCGAAGTAATTGATGTTTTAGTAATCCTCCTTAATTATGTATAGATGAACTTTGAGAGTCTGAATCAGTCGGACATGTAGACATCTACAGTTATCATCATTCATCGATCAATATCATCTATCATGCATGCTACGTGTACGTAGCGTATATATATAGTGTGTACAAGTTAAAGCATCATGTATATGGTTCAACGCAAAGTTATCAAATAATGATGAAAACATATCAATTAAAAGAAACAAAAGCAGTCACTATATATATATATATATATATATATATATATATGTACGGTCATTAGTTGGCGGCGACCCTAGCTCATTATTATTGCACACAAGAATTCTTCCAGTTTCGTAGTGGAATTTGGATCCGAATCCTAGCTTCTTACTTCTTAGTGATGCATAAAGGTTGCCTTCAAAGTTTACAATTTTGTCACACATTATTTGAAGCCAAATTAAGTCACACATTATTCTTAATAATAATGTCATATATATAACAATGCTTGTTTTCAGTTAAATATAGTGAGTAAAAATGCGTTGACCAACCTTTAGTATAGTGACCTTATAGTGTTATTTTAGTGACAAATATGAACAAGGAAAATAATTTTCGCACTTTTCATTTACTTTTCATGATACAATATTACATACTATATATAGATATAATTTTTTTTTCTTCCCGTTAGATTAACAATTAAATCAAAATATAATATATAGAGGAATAATATAACGTACAAATTGATGAGTTTAGAAAAAGAAAATAGAAGCATCGAAATCACCTTAGTGCTAGATAATTTAGATGTGTTCCATTACAAAAGTTGCACATGCTCTTCTAATATCTTAGCTTACCGCCTAATTGAATTCCGACCAATGTTGACTCATTGTTAATTTTGTTCTACAGAAGCTACACAGGCGTTTTAGTTGGCAATGCTTTAAAATATTCTCAGGAATTTTAAAAAAAATAAATAAAATACAAAAAGTGGCTTATTTTTTAATACAATTGAAAATGAAAATGAAAGCATACAAGCGATAATATTTTATTTTAAATAATCTAACTTTTAAAGAGTGTGATTCGAATTTACAGGCATATTGCTTTATTATCTGATATAACTACGTTCTCATTTGCAAAACATTAATTCAAGAATCATCCCAAGTGTATTGTGCACTTCTAGTCTTGTAGACCTAGCTAAATAATTAATTAAAAGAGAACATTGTTGTGAGAATATACGAAATTTCATTTATAGAATAAAAATACAAAGTAAAAACAAGCTAGACTGTAATAACTTGACAACATATATGGATAAATACTTCTAGTAATCAGACTCGACATCTTCCGATATGATCTAAAGGGAATAACGCTCAAAATAATATAACTTGAATCCCTAAGCATCATCAATGTCATTATTGCCCAAACAACTAATCCTTGCAATCATACAAAAGGGAAAACATAATACAATTAACCTGAGATAAGAGCCGCTAGCTAGACTTATTTGTACAAAGCAAACCTAAAAAGAAAAGAGAAAAAATAACCCAATAAAATGTACAAATGAGCCACCACCACCGTAGTCATTGCCTATCACTATCGTTATCGCCGCTTCTGCAAAATTCCGAAAATGACGAGGAATACAGTCCATCACCATATCATAAATGCTATGATCCATCATGATTGATACCACCACCACCAATGGATGACCGCGACCGCTTGATCAAAACCCAGAAGGACGCATCATGAGCAAAAACCCTGTGAAGACATATCAAGCTTCTGAAGACACGTGATTCGTCGACAATCTATACCGTTAAGAAGCCGAAATTCGTAACCATGATGATAAAATAAGAAAAAGAAATTTAAAGACTTGTAATTGGATTATTTAATTTATTCATTATATCCATAAAGGTACCGAGGTAAAATCACCCGAACCTGAACCTGAAGAATATAAGTGGATGAAAAAAAAATTTAGACGGCGGCTTAGATGCTAAAATTTGTTAACAACCACGTTTATTGCATATTTCTTTAAGGGAAAAAAAACATAATCATCAACATATTGACTTTTCTTTCTTAAAAGTTGCTACCATGATTTATGGCGAGAATAATGCTTTTGTTCTGTACGGATATGCGTTGTATGTGACATAGTTGACTGCCCGGGCTACCCCAAAAATTGACAATATTTCAGAGGCAATCATTAAGATATAATTTAGGTACACATTTTAGAATACCAAATTTATTAGTGCATCACTTCTTAAAAAATATGAGGTAAGGTTATAATTAAAATTTTCTTAATTTTTTGTAATAAATATTCATTTATATTAATAACACATATTATAACTATCATTTTTTTTTATATCAAGAATGACACATATTATAACACTTAGCTCTTAGCAATACCAATAATAATTATAAAATTTAATTTCTTCAAAACTCTAGCAACCCTCTCTAAAAAATAATATTTTCTCAAAAACCTTTTTATTCGACTGATATTTTTCGAGTCCAAAAGGATTCTCCCAGTACTCATAAGGATGTAGTAAATAAACTAGATAATCCAACTGGTCTTGGTGTCGATTTTACCGAAATTTGTTTGTCTTCAAACTTTATTTTCTCGTCTATCGTCATGGTGTCGATCATGGTCACGGGTTTCAATATCCCCACAAGTCAGGTTGTCGGTGAAATTTTTGTCTTCAAGAGCCTGATCTGTCTTCACAAGATTTTAACTATTGATGCGGCCTGGTAGGGTTTGATCGAGCAATCGCGGTCCTCCATTGGTGGTGGTGTCAATCACGGTGGATTGAAACATCTGCGATATGGTGGTGGATGGTATCCTCATTGTCTTCGGAATTCCGCAGAGGCAACAATAACGGTAGTGATAGGTAGTGACAACAATGAAAGTGGCCAATTTGTACATTTTGTTAGGTTCTTTATTTTTTTCTTTTTAGTTTTCTTTGTGCAAATAAGTCTAACTACTCTTATTTTGGGTTGGCTGTGTTAGGATTTCATTGAGCAACGTAAGCAGTAGATAGTGATAACAAAATTTAACAAACTAAAGTTGACTATACGTTTTATTATTGTATCAAAATTTGACCGTCCATATTCTATTTTAGGGACGGTGAAATGAGTAATTTAGAGGGCATGTGTATACCCTTACCCAACATGAGTACTAATGAGCATTATACACATTTATACTCATCTTCAATTTTTAAGGGTGCAACCATACCCTACCCACAGGGTAATGGGCACCCGTGACAAATTAACTTATTTGTTTGGTTTTTTTTTTCTGTTCATTTTTTTATTGCTTTTCAAAATGTTTTCTAACATGTTTATTCAAAATTTCTTCTAACACGTTTATTTTAATTTGTTTTTCACTCTTTTCTTACTTTTCATTTTGTTTTGTTTTGTTTCTTTTTTGCTTTTCATTTTTTTTTTGGGTTAAAAGAGATACTTATTCAATGCACGTTTAGAAGATACTATAGACACCCATTTTTTATTTGGAATGTGTTACCGTCTTCCCAAGCCTCTGATCCTGTTGGTTTAATTTGTATAACCCTCTTTTTCAATATTCTTACATAAAAAAATAGGATACTCCTACTAACTATGATATTTTATTCAGTTTTTCGGTTCCATAACATTTGATTGTGCTGATTTTACAAATTTGTAAAAAAGAAAGAATTATTCAAAAACAAAAAAATCGAATCGTGTGACCCACATTTGCCGAAAAAATATTATCAAACATATTTCATCCTAGCAAATCTTGATTACCATCCAACCATGAATAGAAACAGTCAATTCTCATCCAACCGTTTTTTCTCTTTTTCTTTTGGGTTAGTAATAAGAGACCCTTTGTGATGACTGTATGGTCTGAGCCATGCTTAGATTTGAGTTCCCCATCATGTTATTTTGCTATGTTTTCAATCCATCCACTTACCCAAAATCTTCCTTTAAAATTTCTTATTTTCCTAAATCTTGTTCTACTCTGCTTCGGAGGATTTTACCGCAATATCTCCTATTGGTTTTGGTCATAGTAGTTAGATTAAGACTTTTTGTCCTTTATTCGCTGTTATGCACAATTGGTTCGCTGGAGATCAAGCCTTCATCAGATCCGCCATGCTCTTCAAGTTCTTCAAGGCCATATGTGATAGGTTTGATGACGGTGGCGATTTCTTTTAGTGGATGTAGTTTGTTTAGGGTTATAGGCGCTATTAGAGTTTTAGTTGTTTTGGACTTTTTTGGCTTGATTTGTAATTTTGCATAATTTCAGTGATGTGTATTTGTTAGCTGTTAGTGCGGCTTTATCCGCATTAATATTGTCATATTAACTTTTGGGTCTTGCTGTCATAGTTAATTTTGATGATATGATTGTATCATTTTTTTATGATAAACAATTATGTCATTTTTTGATAAAAAAAAAAAAAAGGATGGATGAAGAATGTGCTCTTAACTTAAAAAGTGTATTAAATATCCATGAATAAGCCATCAGCCTACCCATTAGACAATAGCTTGGTAAATTTTTATCCATATATTTTCTGCCAATTTAAACCCATGCCCGTCCCTACTCCATTTTATTATCGTTTGGGATTACATTACGTTGTACATTTGATTATTGTATCAAAGTTTGACCATAAAATTTAACGAAGGCTATCCTTCTAATATTTAAATTATAGGGAAATCTCAAATTCTTAGTTTTTATCTTTTGGACCGTACGTTTAAGCTTTGAGCAACGTAAGCAGTATAATATATATATATTCCAACAAAGGCACGACCAATTCAAATGAGTCAAGAAATTATGAAATTTTGCAAAAATGAAATAACTGAATTACTAAGTAAAGGAATTATCTGCCACAGTAAATCTCATTGGTCTTGTGCAGCCTTCTACGTTCAAAAAATGCTGAATTAGAAAGAGACATTCCTCGATTAGTAATTAATTACAAACCTTTGAATACCGTCCTAGAGTGGGTCAGCTGTCCAATCCCAAATAAAAAAGACTTAATTAACCGATT
Organism: Oemleria cerasiformis; assembly: GCA_037349345.1. Lineage (NCBI taxonomy): Eukaryota > Viridiplantae > Streptophyta > Magnoliopsida > Rosales > Rosaceae > Oemleria > Oemleria cerasiformis. The sequence goes on from JAZGTL010000010.1 coordinate 10,263,659, forward strand.
AAGCCAAGCCGTAATCTTTTCAAAATTTAACAAGAAAAGTGGATTTTGGCAAATACAAATTCATGAAAGTGATAAATATAAAATAGCCTTCGTCACCCTTTTTGGTCTTTATGAATGGAATGTAATGCCATTCGGATTAAAGAACGCCCCTAGTTAATTTCAAAATATAATGAATGACATATTTAATCCCCTTAGTCACTTCTCAATTGTCTACATTGATGATGTCCTCATATTCTCATCCTCTATTGACGAACACTGGAAGCAACTTAATATATTGTTCCAAACAATAAAACACAATGGTCTAGTAATTTCTGCTCCAAAAATTAAACTGTTCCAAGTCTTGGAATTCCAACAATCAATTCTTTTAAAATCGTTGAAACAGATGCCTCTGAACTTGGTTATGGAGGTATTCTTAAACAGAAAAGTCATCCAAATAGTCCTGGGTTAGTTGTTTGGTTCCATTAAGGACTTGGAATCCTACTCAAAATAATTATAGTACTATTAAAAAAAAGATTTTATCTATGGTTTTATGTATTTGCAAATTCCAAGAAGATTTATTAAATCAAAAGTTTTTAATTCGTGTTGATTGTAAAAGCGCAAAATATGCTTTAGAAAAAAATGTTAAAAATATTGTATCAAAACACATTTTTGCCCGATGGAAATCAATATTAAGCATTTTTTATTTTGACATAGAATATATTCAAGGCAGTCAAATTTGCATTCCTAATTTCCTTACCAGGGAACTTTTACAGGGAAATCCAGATGGAGTCTAGACGGCTCTGTAATCAATCAACTGTTGGCAAAACTCCAGCAGCACCAGTAAAAAAAAGAAGTTAAAGAAGAAAGCCCTTCTTCCCAAGGGCTTGTTCCTTACATGACAGTCCCAGTTACTCTCACCAACAAATTTACAACACTTGGATCTACAAGTAGCCAGTCACAACCCAACTACCATTCAGCTTTAGTTTCAGCTTATGACCCATACCAATCAGTTCAGGCCATTGGCCAACCAATTACCCATTACAAGCCCTAATCATTACCTTATTTCCCCAAAAATTCCAGCCATGCACTCTTTTTGTTTGTGATTCTGTTTACCTGAAGATTGTGAAATGCTTTTTCGATTTGAGTTATTTGTTCTTAGTTTATTGAATCAAAATCAGACTCAGTGTTAAGATTACTAGTATGAGCGTTTATTACTTTGACTGAAGTGGATTCCCTTTTTATATCTTTTAGCATTTGTTCAATTTTGTGGAGGGTTGGTGCTTTAATACTGGATCCTGGTTTGATTTCTGGAAGTTTAATTAAGGGTTGTTGTGGGGATTGTTGGCTTGGGATAGTATCGATTTTGGTTTCAATCTTGTCTAATTGTTTTCCTATCGTGATTCGGCATTGGTTAGTGTAATTATTTTGTTCTACTACCTTTTTAATTTCATTTTCTTTAGATTTTAAAAGGTGTGGCTTTTACTTGGGTATTTAAATGTTGAATAACTATGGTTTCTACAGGGGGATGACTAGAAGTGGCTGTGGTATTATTTGGTTTTTTCCAAATTTCTTTATTTACTGTTTGAATCATTTTTTTTTTCTTTATAGTGTTGTTCTACAAAATCGAAGAAGTATATTTCTGATTGAATTTTTAACATTAATTTTTTCCAAGCAAACCATATTATTTTTCTTTGTTCTGGAGTGTAATTTTGTTGGTATTGATTTCTTCTTTCAATGTTGTTTTCAACACTAATATCTTCGGTGAGGTGTTTCCAATTAATTTCATAAGGGCGAGAGATAACTAGAACACCTTAGTCAATCCTCCAAACCTCCCAGACATTCCTTCACAGGATCAATTTCCACTGAAGAAACTAATCAAAGAGACTTTGATTTAGAAAATGAACTAACTAAATTAAAATTAAAAAGAATTAAAACAACTTCACAAATCAATCATCCTTGCTACACTCAATCTAGTAACACTAACAATGAAAATGAGGAAGAAGAAAAACAACCTTCTCCCATAGCCACTAACTTTGAAGTAAACCCACCATTCAATTCACAATTATTGGTCTGGAGGATTGACTAAGGTGTTCTATAACTCGGAAGGAAGGTGGCATAGGGTGGTTTCCAAAATTAATTTTAACTGTACCATCAAGGTATTGTTTTATGTAGTTAAGATTGCTTGAATCGTTTTTTATTTGTTTTGACTGATTTTCGTTTGTTAATAACCAATTAGAGGGTAGACAAACGTTTGACCATTTTATGGTGTGTGGAACTTTAATGCTTGCATCTTCACTACTTTGGATTAATAAAGTTTGATCACTTGGGCTTTTACAAATGGTTTGGAAATTCATGTTGGTTCCAGTACATTTGTAGTAAATTCGGTATATCAAGACCAAAGGTTGGACACCTTCTAACACTTGATATCCAGAAGTTTTAATGTTTAAAGTTACTGCTTTTAATATATGGGGATCACTTAAACTTATTGTGAGATCTGAAAAACAGTCGAAATGAACCGGACCATTACACAGGCTTGATTCGACGATGCCGAGAATACTATCATTGAAATTAGTAAATCGAGCATCACGAAGACACAAAAGAATAGAGGCATTAAGACCTCTTCTTGTTAATGGTTTTACTGCTAATTGGATACAACCAATGTGAATGTAATTGTTAATAACAAGTGATCAAATGTATACACAGCTGGTTAATAGTTGATTAGTTAGACATATTGTTATAACTAACCCAAGGTTAGTTAGCTGATTATTGAGGTAGTTATACAACTGTGATTAGTAGATATTGTTGTATTATTAGAGTATAAATTAGCCTTACCAAAAGATATAGATTGCGAGAGTATATGATTAATGAATAGAGTGATTCCCATGTAAGCGTTTTCTTCTCTATTTTCTCTCTACAGTTCTTCACTTCTCTGTGTCTTTTCAGCCTTCCTTTGAAACATTCTCCTTTGTTTCCAGCTCCTAAATTCATTTGAGCAATGATACCGTCAATCCTTTCATGGTATCAGAGCTTTTCTTTGTTTGTCGCTCTTGATCCTGATTCTTCCGCCTCTGATTCTGATCTCAATTTCGTTTAAGCAAGGGAGAAATTATGCGATAGAAATTGGCTCAATATGCCCTAATTTTCAATTTGTTTTCTAGCTCTTGAAAGTGGTCCTGTTTCAACTTCGTATCTTCTCCTTCAATCTTTCCTTATGATCTCAATTCTGTTTAACCACTAGAGAAATTGTGCAATAGAAATTGGCTCAAGTATGACCTAATCTATTTGATTGTTAAAAAATTCAAATTTCAATTCCTTTATATCCTCGGTCAGAAGGCTCCTTTATATTCTCGGTCAGAAATGAAGGCGCATATGGAGAGATTGAATCTATAAGTTTTATATATGGGATTAAACTATAAATATAAGTTACTTGTTCTTGAGGATTTTGTGAAAGATCGAATTGTATAATCAACTTGATGAGTCAGCATTGAATCTCAATAGTGTACCTCTGCCACAGAAGATTGTGGCTCCTATATCCTTTCCAAATAAAATTTGATGAGGGCATTTGTAAAGCTTAAATTGTATACTGGTAAATGGAGCAGATCGATTATGCTGCATGTTGTCTTGGAAGTGGGTGGCTATGGACTTCTCGAGTGGGTGGTTACAATACAGCAGAGGTATAATTGTATACTGGTAAATACAGCAGATTATGCTGTACCTCTGCCACAAAAGATTATGTTTTTAGTGTACCTCTCCTAGAATAATATTTTCCAGTCGGAAACAATAGGGTATATTGAGCTTGTTGGATCCTAAGCTATTTCCTGACTGAGTGCACTGAGTGAGTCAGTGAGGTGGCACTCGGATGGGAGTGCAATGTGTGTGCTGTAATATCAGCTGCACATGTTCTAGAAATGTTGAGGTGGATTACTTGAAGAGCAAGGAGTTTGTTAGATGTCATAGCATCTTAGCTTGCTAGGTGTCCTATTGTAATTAGTGCATTGTCATCACAATGACAACACCATCCTAACCGTTTCTATCATGTATGCATTGCATCTGTAATAGCTAGATGAATTGAATCAATCAATTGAGGAATTTCATAGAATTTTCTCTAAGAAAAATCAATGAAGCAATTTTACAAGCACTTGGTGTGCATTCAATATCACAGTATTGTTGCACCGATTCAATCGATTTTCTCATCCAAAATTTCAATCCTAAACTAAGCAGAAATCAATCCAATCCTATCCTAATCCCAATCGTTTTCAGCTAAAGATTTAGGTGAGAATCGTACCTGAGCTTTGCATCTTCATCATCGACCATCTTGAGCTTCAGACGCCATCATGGTATCAGAGCAATCTGATACGTGATTACTGAGCTGGGGCATCAACATTGTGAAGATCTCTCTGTGAATTTTCAGCTGCGTTTAACATCGCAGGAGCTAGATGAGCTGAGCTGAGAGCTCCGATCTTCGATGGAAGTAATTACGAGTTCTGGAGCATCAAGATGCGTACCATACTCAGAGGACATGATCTCTAGGAGTGTGTGAATGCTGGACTGAGTGAGGAAGCAAGGAATGCAGCTAGTGAGATCATCAATCAACCAACACGAGTAGATTACATCAAGGATGCACGAGCCTTGGGATTGATACAAACTTCAGTAGCAGATACAATCTTCCCCAAGATCTCGAATGAGGAGAGTGCTAAGGCAACTTGGGATATGTTAAAAAGAGAATATAGAGGGGATCAGAAGGTGAGAGCTATGAAGCTTCAATCATTTAGACGTGATTTCGAATATACTAGAATGAAAGAAAATGAATCCCTCTATGTCTATCTGTCTAGATTATATGATATTGTGAATCAAATGAGAACATATGGTGTAGATGTTACTGAGAAAAGATTAGCACATTAGATATGAATTAGTTCAACTAAATGATATGATTCCATAGTGTCAATTATAGAAGAAACCAGAGACATGGACACTGTAAATGTTGAAAATGTGATGGCATCCATTAGGGCTTTTGATCAGAGAATATAAATGCATGCTGATAGTAATGTGGATAAGGCCTTTGTTAGTTTATCTGTGAATGCAAAGGGTTAACAGGGCAATGCTCAAGGCAAGTTCAAGAAGAAGTTAAAAGGAAATAGAATTGGAATAAGAAGTTCAATACTGGAAAGTCCAATTACAATCACAATGCAAGTTCTAACGAAGCTGAAGGCAATGGTGCAAAATGCAAAGTGTGTGACAAGCTACACTATGGAGAATGCTGGTTCAAAGGGAAAATTAAGTGTTATCAGTACAACAAATTTGTCACATGACCAAGGACTGCAATGGGAGACAAAATGCATGTGAATGTTGCAAAGCAAGTTCAGGAAGAAGGGACAATGTTCTATGCCTGTCACTCAACAACTACCAATTCAGAAGCTGATATTTGGTACTTAGACAGTGGATGCAGCAATCATATGACCTCAAATGAGGCTTCATTGATTGATTTAGATAGAACCCCAAAGTCCAAGGTGAAAATGGGGACTGATGAGCTTGTGGAAGCTAGTGGGAAAGACACTTTGGTGATCAAAACACAGAATAGTGATAGATTGATAAAAACAGTCATGCTTGTGGCAGGATTGGATGAAAAACTAATCATTGTAGGGCAGATGGTTGAACATAGTTACAACCTAGTGTTTGAAGACAGATTGGCTAGGATTTATGACCAGGTTCAAGAATTTCTACTGAGGAGGGAAATTCTTGGTTGTGGCACAAGAGGTTTGGTCATTTGAATCACACCAGTCTATCTACTCTATACACAGAAGACATGGTTGTGGGATTACCAAAGTTGTCAAAGAAGAGTGAAGTGTGTGAAGGCTGCATTGTTTGAAAACAGCATATAGAGAGTTTTGACAAGGACAAAACCTGGAGAGTATCAAAGTTGCATGAGTTGATTCGTTTAGATGTATGTGGTCCTATGCAGACTGAGGCAATGGGCGGAAACAAGTAGTTCCTAAAATTCATTGATGACTACTCTAGGATGTGCTGGGTTTACTTTCTTAAGCACAAGTCAGGTGTATTCAATGCATTCAAGACGATGGTTGAATTACAGACTGAGATCAAGATCAAGCAATTAAGGAGTGATAGGGGAGGTGAGTTTACTTCACATGAATTCCTTAGTTTCTGTGAAAGTGTGGGAATAGAAAGACAACTCACTATGGCATACTCACCACCGCAAAATGGAGTTGCAGAAAGGAAGAACAGGACAATTGTTGAAATGGCAAAGTTAATGTTGCAAGACAAGAAGATGCCATATCATTTTTGGGATGAAGCTGTAAATACAGAAGTCTATCTCGTAAACAGGTGTCCTACAAAGGCAATTTAAAGAAGACATCATTTGAGGTGTTCAGTGGAAGGAAACCAGGGGTAAAACACTTGAGAGTGTTTGGTTCTGTGTGTTATACCCATGTGCCTACTCAATGAAGACAGAAGCTGGATGAGTCTGCTACAAAAGGAGTGTTTGTAGGCTATGGGAGCTATGAGAAGGGATACAGAATCTACAATCTAGAAACCAAGAAGATTGTGATTTCTAGGACTGTGACATTCAATGAGAAGGCTATGTGGAATTGGGAGACTAATGCTGAAATCAGTGTTCATATTCCAACTGGAATTGAAACTGGGACTGTGACAGGAGTTACTGAGGTTCAGGAATCAGATCAGCATGTACAGGACACACAGTCAAGTTCCAATAGTGATTCATCGTCTGGATCATCTTCTAGATCTGAAACTACACCATTGAAGCTATGGAGTATTGATGACATCTATTCTAGGTGTAATCTGTCTATAGTTGAACCTGACAACTATGAAGAAGCTACCAAAGACAAGGCTTGGAGGAAGGCCATGTAAAATGAAATTGACATGATTGAGAAAAACTCAACATGGGATTTGGTAAGAAGACCAAGTGACAAACCTGACATTGGTGTGAAGTGGGTCTACCATACTAAACTTAATCTGGATGGAACTATTAAAAAGGATAAGGCAAGGTTGGTTGCAAAGGGGTATGCACAGAAGCCTGGGATAGAATTCAATGAAACTTTTGCCCATGTGGAAAGGTTGGATACCATCAGAACTTTGATTGCATTGGCTGCTAAGAAAGAATGGAAGCTATATTAGTTGGATGTCAAGTCAGCTTGTCTGAATGGTGTTCTTGAAGAGGAAGTCTATGTAGAACAACATGAGGGCTTTGAGACTCAAACTGAGGATGGGAAGGTTTACAAACTAAAGAAAACTCTCTATGGATTGAAACAGGCACCTAGGGCTTGGTATGGTGAGATAGACTCACACTTAATCCAGTGTGGATATCAGAGAAGTCCTAGTGAAGCTACCTCTATATGAGGTCAACTGAAGATGGAAGGACCTTGATTGTTTCTATCTATGTAGATGATATTGTTTATACAGGAAACTGTGAAGTGCTAATGGAAGAGTTCAAGGAGGACATGATGAACAAATATGAAATATCAGACTTGGGGTTGCTTCTTCATTTCCTAGGTAGGGGAGTAATTCCAACTGACAAGTGCATTTTCATCCACCAGAAGAAACATGCACAAACTCTACTTGACATGTTTGGATTGAAATAATGCAAGCCTGTTAGCACACCACTTGCAACAAATGATAGGCTGTGCAAAAATGATGGCAGTGAGGCTGCAGATGAAGGTATCTATAGACAAATTGTTGGTAGTCTTCTTTATTTAACTGCTACTAGGCCTGATATTATGTTTTATGCTAGGTTATTATCAAGATATATGCATGGCCCTACTAAGAAACACTATGGTACAGCTAAGAGGGTATTGAGGTATATCCAAGGGACAATCTCTTATGGGATTGAGTACTTGAAGGGAAAACAAGCTACACTTGTGGGTTACTGTGACTCAAATTGGAGTGGGAGCTTAGTTGATATGAGAAGTACATCAGGATATGCATTCTCATTTGGGAGTGGTGTATTCTCCTGGGCTTCAGTTAAGCAACACAATGTTGCATTATCAACAGCTGAAGCTGAGTATGTGAGTGCCTCCGAGGCAACTACACAGGCCAAATGGTTAAGATTTGTACTAGAAGACTTTGGAGAGGAACAAACTGGACCTACACCTATTCTGTGTGACAATACCTCAGCCATTGCTATGTCAAAGTTCACCAGAAGTCTAAGCACATCAATAGACGTTTCCACTTCACCAGAGAAGCAAGCAGGGGAAATTGACTTGTTCTATTGCAAGTTAGAAGAACAACTAGCTGATGTCTTCACTAAGGCACTAGCTAAGGATAGATTCACTTATCTCAGAGGGATGCTTGGAGTTAAGTCAGTGCATAGCTTAGAGGGGAGTGTTGGATCCTAAGCTATTCCCTGACTGAGTGCACAGAGTGAGTCAGTGAGGCGGCACTCGAATGGGAGTGCAATGTGTGTGTTGTAATGTCAACTGCACATGTTCTAGAAATGGTGAGGTGGATTACTTGAAGAGCAAGGAGTTTGTTAGATGTCATAGCATCTTAGCTTGCTTGGTGTCCTATTGTAATTGGTGCATTGTTATCACAATGACAGCATCATCCTCACCGTTTCTATCATGTATGCATTGCATCTATAATAGCTAGATGAATTGAATCAATCAATTGAGGAATTTCATAGAATTCTCTCTAAGAAATCAGTCAAGCAATTTCACAAAAACTTGGTGTGCATTCAATATCATAGTATTGTTGCACCGATTCAATTGATTTTCTCATCCAAAATTTCAATCCTAAACTAAGCAGAAATCAATCTAATCCTATCCTAATCTCAATCGTTTTCAGCTAAAGATTTAGGTGAGAATCGTACTTGAGCTTTGCATCTTCATCATCGACCATCTTGAGCTTCAGATGCCATCAGAGAGGTCGTGACATATTTTTAGGTATAAGATAGGAGAGGTATAATTATTATATCACATGCATTTCATTTCCACTATACTTCTGTTAAAGTAAATTTGTTTACCTCTATGTTATCACTTTCTTTCCTTTTTTTCTTAGGACATATGGTGAGTGTTGATTATGTTGGGAGGAAAATACAAGTTTACTTTAGAGTATCTCCTTAAGAAGGTTGGTGAGAGATACTGGACTTCGTATTTTTGCAGGACCAAAAAAGTGGTTGGTGGGAGCACTGCAACGTATTCGATCTACAAACCAAAGAGAATACAAATATAGATCAGTGCTTTGAAGTGGGACGAGATAAATAAATTACCTATATGAATATAATATTAGAAATCAAGATATCCTTGCAACTGCAAGTAAAATAACCCGCAAAAAATTTAGTGGGGTTTATTTGGCAAATCATCCTATCAAAATAAATATTTGACAAAAAATAATGAGAAAATAATTTTAACTTTGAAAAGTCCTAATTCACATCTGATAACTACTCGACTAAGAAAATAAGTGTATGGAAATGAATCAGTCAGAAGGGTACAAAAGCGAAAGGTATTACTAATAAAGTGAAATAATAATATGTTCTTTTTTTTGAAAAAAAGGATAAATTCAGATGGAATCTGAATTAACAATAAATTGATTAATTTATATGTTCATTACTGTGATTAACTCATAATTAAATCTAAATATATAATTCTTTATTTATTTCACGATTTAATTTGGTTATATATATAATTGTTTCTTTTTTTATATATATATAAGAATATTAGAAACGAAAATTATACATAATGAGTATCGACTTCACTATTTATGAAAATCAAACTTTGACATTAAACAATACATAGTAAGAATACTAGGAGACGAAAAACAACCTCTAATGAAATCTAAAACGAAACAATATAGTAGTTTTTGCTTGAGAAGAATGCATGCTTACTGACCCATATATCAACCACTATGCATAAAGACATAGCCCGTAATTTATCGCTACTATAACGGTCAAGTATAATTATAGAGTAAATTATACTTTAGTACCCTGTGGTTTATACTACGTTTCAGAGTCATACTTGACTTTTTAAATTTAGCATTTACGTACCCTGAACTCTTTAAAACATAACAATTTGACTGCACCGTTAATTATTCCATTAAGAAATATGTCAAATACTTATTTGTCATTTTTGGAACGTATCATTTAATTTCGAATGAGTGACAAAACAAATTAAATTACATTTAAAAGATTAAATTTTTTCTTTTCTCTTATATTTTTTTTTTCCTTTTCATCTTCTTCTTTCTCGCTCTCACTTCTTCTCTCTTTCTCCTTCTTTCTTCTTCTTATTTCTTATTCTTTCTTCTTATGTCTTATTCTTTCATCTTCTTCTTCTTCTTCTCCTTCTTCTTTTCTTCTTTCTTCTTCTTCTACTTCTTGTTCTATTATTTTTTTCCGAATTTCTATAAATTCTAGAAAATTTATGAATTTTTCGTCACTAAAGGCTAAAGACACCTTTAGTGACGAGATTTCTTTATGAACAGCCTAACAAAAAATCTTTTTTGCGACTCTGTTCATCATGAATTTGGTCATTAAAGGTGTTTCAACTTTTAGTGGCGAAAATTTCATCTTTTTCTAGAAATTCCCAGAATTTTAGAAAAGAAGAAGAAGAGGAAGGAGAGAAACCAAGAAAGAACAAAAAGAAAGAAGAAGAAAGAGAAAGAAGAAGGGAGATCGAGAAAGAAAAAAGAAGAAGAAAGAAAAAGAAGAAGGGAGACCGAGAAAGAAGAAGAAAAGGAAAAAAAAAAGACAAAAAAGAGAAACAAAAAATATTAATTGTATCATGTGTAAATTGAATTTTGAAACCGCAAGCTCATATTGTGAGAGTGCACATCAACCTTAACATAACAAAACCAAACTCAAAATAGAAAAAATTTAAAATTCCTTCTCCAGTCCGTAATATCAAACGCTAGAGTTCATAAGATCCTTATATTTCCAAAATCTATGCTCGAAATTTTTTAAGAAAAAAAAGTTGAACTTCGAAACCCTAATCTCATATTGTGAGAGTTAACATCAACCTTAGCAAAGAAAAACCGAACTCAAAAGAGAGAAAATTTATAATTGTTTCTCTATCCCGTAATATCAAATGCTAGAGTTCAATATTAAGCTTTTATTTCAAAAATCAAAACTCAAAATTTTGAAAACATAAAATTGAACTTCAAAATCCTAATTTCATATTGTGAGAGTTCCTTATCATAGAAACACCAAACTCAAAATGGATAAAATTCAAAATTATTTCTCAAATCCGTAATGTGAAACGCTAGAGCTCATATGAACCTTATTATTCCAAAATCCAAACTCGAAAGGTTGAAGGAAAAAAATTGAAAATCGAGACCCCCAATCTCATATTTTGAGAGTTCACATCAACCTTACTATAGAAAAACCAAACTAAAATGGAAAAATTCAAAATTCATTCTTTAATCCACAATATCAAAGCTATAGTTCATATAAACTTAATAATTCCAAAATCCAAACTTGAAATTTTGGGGAAAAAAAAAATTTGAACTTCGAAACCCTGATCTCATATTGTGAGAGTTCACATCAACTTTAACATAGAAAAATCAAACTCAAAAGAGAGAAAATTCAAAATTGTTTATCCAACCTGTAATACTAAACGTTAGAGTTCATATTTAAGCTTATAATTCCAAAATCAAATCTCGAAAATTTGAAAACATAAAGTTGAACTTCAAAATCCTGATTTCATATTGTTATCGTTCACAACAACCTTACCATAGAGCAAGCAAACTCAAAATGGAAAAAATTCAAAATTATTTTTCCAATATGTAATATCAAATACTAGAGTTCATATTATTATTCCAAACTCGAAATTTTGAAGGAAAAAAAATTCGAACAACGAAACCATAATCTCATATTTTGAGAGTTCACATCAACCTCACGATAGAAAAACCAAACTAAAATGGAAAAAAAAAAATCAAAATTCATTCTTCAATCCACAATATCAAACGCTAGAGTTCATATAAACTTCATAAAACTTGAAATTTTCGAAAGAACAAAAAAATTGAACTCGAAACCCCAATCTTATTTGGATAGCTTACATTAACCTTCTATGGTAAAACCAAACTCAAAATAGTTTAAAATCACAATTCATTCTTCAATCCTCAATATCAAATTACATTCAAATGCTAGTGTTCATATAATCCTCATAAGTCCACAATCCAAACTGGAAATTTTGGAAAAAAAAAAATTGAACTTTGAAAGTTGAAACACCAATCTCGCTTTTCATAACTCACATCAACCATACTAAGACAAAACCAAAACTGATCATCACTCTCCTTTTGATCATCACCATATATCTCCATATTTCCTCATTAACCAAAACTAGAGCCAAGTAAAGATCTAGCTTGTTTATTAAAACAATTTCTAATAATCAAGTGCAGCTCAACTAAATTTCATAATTTTATTTCTGGAAGACAAATACCCTCAAAATTGTTGGCTTTTGTACATAAACACATGAGGACTTGGTCTATAGATCAAGAGACATAACAATTGTATCATGTGTGAAGCTGCAAACGCACTCTGAAGAAATAAGATTCAATTGAAGAAGAAGGTTTGTCTTCTTTCTTCAACTTGGGTAGTTATTTTGAATTTGATTGTGTATTCTATCCATATGTGGTGGTGCTCCGGTGGATATGAGACATTGGATTGGATAAGGGGAATGGTGATCCACTTCTCCTAAACTCAAAATGCAAAAAAGAATCGACAAACAAAAAATACACTAAAGCTGTAAAAGAAAACGGGTAAGGAATTAAAAGGTGCCACTGTCACTACCTACTAAAAGAGTAGAAAAAAAATTAAAGGAACAAACCTAGAAACTGTGATTATGAAGGGACAAATTAGAAATGTTACTTCATCCAACTAACTTTATTATTAATTTTAAAGCATTCTTAATTGTACGTACGTTTTTTTAAATTTCTCGTAACATACATTAATAACGTTATATATTAGAGTCAATATCCTCATTTTTTATTGGAGTTCAAATCTTTCGAGTTGAAATTAAAATAAGGTCGTACACCTATCATTCAGAAAACCCAAAAATAAGATTTGGCGAAGCCTTTGAACCTTGGAAATTGGAACTTATTAGATAACGTAATGCAACTAGATTGATTTGCACGAACAGAAAAACACACACCCACAGAGAATCCCAGCCATTCACAACCACAACCACAACCACAACCCCAACCACAACCACTTGATCCAGATCACATGAACCAGAGGTGTTGCTGAGTGATGCATGCATGCTGTCGACTTCAAATCACATCAACTTCAAAACATCTTCATGTGCATGACTAAGCAAGCTTCTTCAAATTTAATTAATAATCATTAATATAAAAATGAACAAGACACTCTCTTGTGTGACCACGTGAGAAACATTTAGAATATATAATGCAGACAAGATCAATAATATTAATAACAAACGAAATAATTAATATACTTTTTTTCTATTGCAATTTTCAATTTACGTTGCATAGAATCTAATCCTAAATCGTGTGTATATATATTGTTTATGCATAAGAGAGCTGGAAAGATCACCTTAATGTCATACCAACACATGCATAAGAGAGAGCGACCTATTTTTAACAAAAATCGATCTAAACATTTTTCACAATTTGAACTCCTCTCAATAATCGTAATTTGTCCATTATTTATATAAATGATAATTATAATTTATATTGAAGTCGACTCAAATAAAAAATAATTAATTTTGCATCAATCAAGAAATGATTTACATATATGAATGATTGATAACATTATAGATCGTTTGATCCATCGGAACTAGATGGGATGAAAAGGCCAATACTTGGTGTTAATAAAATGAAGGGTTTGGAGCGTGGTAACATGATTGCATCTTCTAAAATAATGCAAAATAAATTGTGCCTTGTATTAATTAAAATAAATATACTTATTTATGAATTAAAGTTCAAAATTTAATCTCTCTTTTTGTAAATTAAATAAATTTAAAATAAAATATCATTTTATAAAAATAAATAAGTAATGCATAATATATCTAAGACATATATATATGGATATATGCAGAGTATATATATATATGACATGCAATACAAAATAATTTTGTCTACCTTAATAATTAATATTGCAAAAAGACATGCATCAAGTTTGTCTTCAAATGATGTTAAATATGTATGATTATGATCCACAAGAACAATCTAATTAATGTGAAACTAAATATAATTTTCACTCTGCTGCAGGACTAGCAGACTACTCTTTTTAATCAGCACAGTCACATATGCTTCACCAGTTAATGCTTTTACAAAAGGCACCATTTGGGCAAACTAGGGTTTCTCTTTGCTACCCCTTTTTCAAATTGTCTAATCTACATCTATAGCTAAATATTAAAAATTATAATTTACAGGTGTTGAGTGTGATTTTTTTGTAGAAGTATATCAAGATTTAAGTGAAATATTGTGAAGGTGTGTGGTTGTTACGCTAATTCTTTCGAAATTTGGCTTAACATGGGTGTTTTTATTTAATTATATTTTAAAACAATTCTTTCGTTAGCAAATGAAAATTAAAAATCAAATTACAGACATATACATATATATATATATAAACATATTTGGAATGAAACTCTCAAAATTACTAGTCACAAAGAGGCAAGTGAGTTTGTTGACTTATTGTTGATCGAATTCATGATTACCAGTTTAGGAAGATGATAAATGAGGTTCAAGAAGAAAGAGAGAAACTAAATGTGAAGGAAGAAAGTGTTTAAGAATGAGCTTAGAAAACTCTATGATTTAATTGATCTCTTTTACTTACATGAATTCATCTTATCAACTAGACTTTGTATACACTATATATATATATATATATATATATATATATTACACAAGCCTAACAACCCTAACTGTATTGTAACAGTTAGCTATTGACAGCTTGTATTGACAGCTACTCTAACCTACTAATAACAATCTCCTAGTTATAGTTGTGATGCACACATAACCAACTACTTGTTAACAATACTAACTAACAGTTAACAACTCTAACCATCTCTAACATCCGCCCTCAATCTGATGCGAGAATAACGAAGCAACATATTGTCGCGAAAGTACTCAAACTGAGGAGTATGCAGCCCGTGTGTGAGGACATCAGCGAGCTGATCAGCAGAAGAAACATGGGCCAGCTGAAGAGTACGACCCTGAACACGCTCCCGAATAAAATGAACATCGATCTCAACATGCTTAGTGCGACCATGAAAGACTGGGTTGTGCGCCATCTGAATTGCGGAAATGCTGTCACACTAAATGAGAGGAATGCGGAGAAGAGGAACACGGAGATCAGTAAGTAAATAAGAGATCCACAAGAGCTCACATGCAGTATTAGCCAAGGACCGATACTCAGCCTCAGCAGAAGACCGAGAGACAGTAGGTTGTTTCTTCGCACCCCAGAAGATGGGATTGCGACCAAGAAAAACAATGTGACTCGAAGTGGACCGCCGAGTGTTGGGGTCACCACCCTAATCAGCATCCGAAAAGGCCTGAAGGCGCAGAGAAGACGAGACGTAGTGAAGACCAAGGTCCTGAGTACCCCTGATGTAACGAAGAATCCGCTTGACAGCAACCATGTGAACGTCAGTGGGAGCATGCATAAATTGGCACATTGTGTTAACAACAAAGACAATATCAGGACGCGTGAAAGTCAAGTATTGAAGGGCGCCCACAACACTGCGATAGAAGGAAGGATCAGACAACAAGACCCCATCAGTAAGAAGCAACTTGGAGTTAGGAACAAGAGGAGTAGACACCGAACTTCAGGTGGACATGCCAACTTTAGCAAGAAGATCGGAGACGTACTTAGATTGAGTAACAAAAATACCGGCATCATTGTAGCTAATCTGAAGGCCAAGAAAGTAGGATAAAGGACCAAGATCCCTCATATCAAACACAGTCCCGAGAGCAGTAATGAGAGTTGTAATAGCTGGAGGACTATTGCCAGTGACAATGATATCATCAACATAAAGTAAAACAAAGATGATAGTAGGCCCTTGATGAAGAAAAAACAAAGCCGAGTCAGAAGCAGACTGGAGGAACCCTAACGTCAACATGTGGGAAGTAAAACGAGCATTCCAGGCACGGAGACTGCTTCAAGCCATAAAGCAACTTCTCCAGTTTACACACAAGATGAGGAGAAGTAGAGTTGACAAAACCAGGGGGTTGGTCCATATAGACCTCCTCAGTTAAGTGACCATGAAGAAAAGCATTCTTAACATCAAGTTGTCGCAATGGCCAATGGAACTGAGCAGCAAGAGCCAAAACCAAGCGCACCGTTGTATGTTTTACCACAGGACTAAAGGTCTCCTCATAGTCGATACCAGCCTCTTGAAGGTAGCCCTTAGCCATTAACCGAGCCTTATGGCGAGATATAGAACCATCCGCATTGTGTTTGAGTTGAAAGACCCACTTACACCGAATGATACCACGATGATGGGGTAGAGGAACCAAACGCCAAGTATGCTGATGGTGAAGAGCATCAAACTCCTGTTGCATTGCTTGATGCCATTCAGGCACTGCCAAGGCATGCTTGTAAGTGATAGGCTCAACCAAAGAGCTGTCGAGGGAGGAGGCACCATGGAGAGCAAGAAAGCCCTTCCTACTAGGTTTAGAGATCCCATTCTTAGACCTAGTGATCATAGGATGAATGGATGAGGACACTGGTTGAGAAGAAGGACAGGAGAGATCAACCACAAGTTGAAGTGGGTGTGCACTGACTGTCGTAGCAGAGGTGGAAGTGTCAGAGGACGGCACATGCCGGTCTGAATCTATAAGAGGAGCCACTGAGGATATGGAACATCAATAGATAGTCTGGTAAGGCTGGAAGGTACCTGTGGAATAGGAGCCAAACTTGGGGATAGAAGAGAAGAATCCCTATGGAAAGTGGGAGGAGCACTAGATAATGGAGTACAACTAGGGACAGGTACATTGCCAGGACCATGAAAACAACCGTCATTGGGAATAAGAGACTCTGTGGACATAGGACCAGAAGCAAGATGAAAAGTAAATTGTGTTTCATTAAAAATAACATGTCGGGAAATGTAAGTCTTTTTAGAAGGAATATGATAGCACAAGAAA
This sequence comes from Oemleria cerasiformis, assembly GCA_037349345.1. Classification (NCBI taxonomy): domain Eukaryota; kingdom Viridiplantae; phylum Streptophyta; class Magnoliopsida; order Rosales; family Rosaceae; genus Oemleria; species Oemleria cerasiformis. Next base: position 10,280,705 of record JAZGTL010000010.1, read on the forward strand.
CCCTTATAATCAAGTGTATACCCTACAAATACACATTGGACAGTTCGAGGATCAAGTTTATGTTTAGTATATGGGCGTAGGTAAGGGTAGCAGGCACAACCAAAAACATTTTTCAACATGTTTCAGGTAAGCACAACGGTCGGCAATCCGTCGGGTAATATTTTCAACCTCCGTCGGGCAACAAAATGCGGGACTTTTGAGAATCCGTGAAAATTTAGGTGCAGTGTTCGTCGGGCATAATTCAAAACCGTCGTCGGGTAATAGCGCCTGTCGGCAGTCCTTCGGGTAACATTTCCAATATTCGTTGGGTTAAACTACGTGGGAATTTTGAGATTTTACGAAAAACTACGCGGGAATTTTGAGATTTCGTTAAATTTTTCAAAATTGCGTGTTTTATTACAGTTACCCAATGACGTGCCAAATGTAGCCTGACGGTTGTTGGCCCGACGAATGCCTGTATTCATTGGGCATGACTTTTCTGATGCCGTTTTTAGCATTAATCTGAAAACTAGGGCCGGGGAAAGAATAATCAACATCGGGACCGTTCAAATTTTAGTTTTACATGCCTAAAGCCCCATCTATTGTTATCGTGATGTTTTGAGGATTTCAAGCAGTCCGATCGAGAAGAAACGTTGTATAACCGTTAAATCGTCCTGCACCGTTACCTAATCCGGGATTTCCAAATTGGGAAATTTTTCGTGTAGGCGATCAATGGGTTCCTACCATAAATGTGGACGGTTAGATCGGTCAATTTTAATTTTGAAGTTTTTGAAAATCGGAAAACAAGCATGTTGACCCCGGAGCTAAAACTCTTGATGGAAACTTCAATACATTTTGCGAATTTTTGGTTCTATTGATATTCAAACGATTGAATTTGACTGATCTATGCGTTCACTTTGTGGTTTTACGTGCCTAGATCTCGCATGTCAAAAATCTTGATGTTTTGAGGATTTCAAGCCGTCCGATCGTGAAGAAACGTTGTGTAACCGTTGAATCGTCGCGCACCGTTACCTAATCCCGGGATTTCCAAATTGGGTTATTTTTCGTGTAGGCGATCTATGGATACCTACCATAAATGTGGACGGTTAGATCGGTCAGTTTTAATTTGCAAGTAATTTAAAAAAGTTGTTTAATAAAAACATGTAAATTTATTCTGCTCAATCATACCCGACGATTATTCATGTATATTGGTCGGGTAATTACAAGCGGAGGCTGGTCGTCGGGTAAACCGTTAAATATTCGTCGGGTAACATGTTAATTATCGTCGTTGGGTAAACGTTAAGTGTCTGTCGGGTAACACCAATTGTTGTGGTCCGTCGGGTAATATTTAGTATCCGTCGGGGAACACCAATTGTTTTCGATTCACTAGATAATATGTGTAATAACCGTCGAGCAACATTAATTTAAACAAATTGTTTATTAAATTAATGTAAATTTAATCTGGTAAATAATTGTTTATAAAAATATTATCAAAGCACATTTTATAGACAATATTTTTTATAAAAAATTATTGTATCTTATTTGGTTAATATGAATGTTGGGTTCAATTTTTTTCACAATGCACTAAAGAGTAAAAATTGACCCTCATGATTTATCAAATTGACCTTCATGACTTATCATCAAAATATTTGACTAAATCTTTGACCTTCATTTATTTTGAAGTTGCGTATTTTGTGGAGTGCATATATGGTCTCCTCACTTTAAGAAAGTAAATAAACTATTTTTGTGAATGAAATCATACAACATGCATATAAATCGAATTTATTGATTTGAAGATGGATATTACATATATGAATGAAATTTCGAATTTACAACTTTCATTCGGATTCGCTTTCCCCCTCCCAATCACGCTCATCATCCGATATGTGTACAGTACTTGATTCCTCTGAATCACTTTCAATTTGTTCTAATTCCCCTAGATCAATAAAAATGTCATCAATCGCAATTGGTGGGATGATGTCATTGGTCCGTACTCCATCCACGTTTTGGGTGGATGCTGATGAATCCACTTGGTAAACGATTTGGTCATCGTCTATTTCCCCATCTTCTTCATGGTTTCGGTCATCTAAGTCCCAAATGTTTCTATGATTCACCATCTCAGCTACTCTCCAACCACCACCAGCTTTTGGATCGTCCACATAGAATACTTGTTTCTCCGTACTAGCGAGGATGTAGGGATCACTCTCAAACCACCGGGTGTTTATGTTTATAGAGGTACATAACTGATCTTTGATGACACTGCAAAGGATATTGGGTTCGTATCAAACCAATGACACTTGAACAAGACGACTTCCTTGCGGTCGGCGTATAACACCTTAACCACAGTTAACAATTTGTCGTAGAAATACGTATCAGCATTTTCCCCATCCCCCGGCACGAAGACCCCGCTGTTTTTCGTAGAAAACTTGTCGTCTCGTTCTGTGCACACGAACTTAACTTTGTTAACGTGACAACTAGCGTACGTTTCTCCTCGGAATGGGCCAATGGCCAGCTGCATTAATTCTTTATTGAAATTTGGCGAGTTGGCATCTTTCAGCTGTGCCATCTGGTAAGATACACACAAGAAACGAAATAGGTAAGCTTAAAACCAATTTAACAAATTTGGAAATAAAATATTTGACTTACATGCTCGGAAAACCAACGTAGAAACAGTTGTTTGTCCATTTCTTCCCAATTAGAAGGAAATTGGGCCTTCATCAACGCCTCGTGTTGCTCGTGGAAGGGCTAGACTTCGTCACAGTTGTTTAATATGAACCAATGAGCCACCTCCATGTCGCTATTGATGAACGGCTCCGAGATTGGACCAGTGCCGAATGGTCGTGCGAGTTGGGCAAATACAGATAGGGTCTCTGGACGTTAACCACCATCGTCGTTCCGTGACGCCCTATGGAAGGCAGTTTCAACATTTCGAAGGTACATTGCACAAAATGTCAGTGCCTCCTTTGCAATGTATGCCTCGGCTATAGAGCCTTCGGGACGTGTCTTGTTCCAAACATACCGCTTGTACGTACCTAACATTCTGCAAGGAAATTTACATTAAGATTCACATATATACATAATAGTAAGGAAATATTATCAAATAGCAGGGATAAGTTATACCTCTCGATTGGGTACATTCAACGATAATGCACCGGGCCATCTAGCTTTGCCTCATCCGGCAGATGTATTAGTAGGTGGACCATTACATCAAAGAATGCATGTGGATATATTTGCTCAAGCTGGCACATGATGTACACAATATCCTCGTTAATTGCTTGAAGGTCCGCCTTAACCAACGACCTGGCACATAGTATCTGGAAGAATTGGGACAAATAAACTATCGTCTCAACAACACCAGCTTCCAAGAAGGGTCGAATACCAATCGGAATGAGTCATTGTAGCAAAACATGATAGTCATGGATTTTCATGCCAGAAATGCTCCCACTGTCCGTGCTAACACTAAGGGATATGTTGCCGGCGTACCCGTCGGGAAATTTCACACCCTGCAACCATTTCAGGAATTTTTTCTTATTGTCCGGCGTAAATGTATAACTTGGATGAACCATGATGTATTTGCCATTGACGACTTTTGGCCACAAATTAGGCCGAATCCCCATTTCTTTCATGCCCAGACGAGTCTTTTTTGTGTCCTTTGACTTACCTTCAATGGGTAAAGTCGTTCATACAACACTCTCAGCAACATTCTTCTCGATGGGCATAGGATTGGCGATGTGTATGATTTTCAATTTCGACCAATATGGCAACCAGAATAATATGTTTTTTTTTGTCCAATTTTCCTGTTCTGCTGGTTTCGATCCTCTTGTCACGAACTCATGTATACTGTTGAGTTTGGATAATATCTCATCACCGCACCTCTACCTTGGTCGACCTCTTAACTCGGATTTTCCATCAAATGAGTTAGAATGCATTCGCCATCGGTGATCCCAGGGCAGAAACCTTCTCACACCCAAGTAGCATACCTTAGATGCGTGCCAAAAGGACGTTTTGTCTGGTCCACACGTCGGGCAAGCAAGATAGCCCTTGGTGCTCCATCCCGATAACATACCATAAGCAGGAAAATCATTAATTGTCCACATTACGGCCGCTCGTAGGGTGGACATTTCTCCACTGCACTTGTCGTATGTTCGGACATCATTTTCCCACATATCCACGAGCTCGTCAATCAATTGCTGCAAATACACATCGATGGAATTACTCGGCGATTTGGACCCCGGTATCAAAGTACTCAGGATTGTGAATTCTTTCTTCATGCATCTCCAAGGACGCAAGTTATAAGGAACCATAACAACCGGCCAAGTGTTATAGGGCTTTGCAAAACTCCCAAACGGATTAAACCCGTCAGTAGCGAGCCCTAATCTGACATTTCTTGGCTCTGCAGCAAACTCGGGATACATTTTATCAAATTCCTTCCAAGCCTCTCCATCTGCCGGATGCCTCAGTACGTCATCATCAATGGGGTCATCCTTATGCCACCTCATATCACGGGCTGTGTGGGACGACATGTAGAATCTTTGTAACCTTGGCTTCAGTGGAAAATAACGCAACACCTTGTTAGGAATCTTTGTAACCTTGGCTTCAGTGGAAAATAACGCAACACCTTGTTAGGAATCTTTGTAACCTTGGCTTCAGTGGAAAATAACGCAACACCTTGTTAGGAATCTTGTTCTTTTGAAACCTAGGCTCATTGCACACGGGACATTTGTCAAGCTGTTCAAATTCATCGTAAAACAATGCACAGTTGTTCTTGCATGCATGGATCTTGATATGCCCTAAACCAAGGCCTTTCAACAACTTCTTAGAGCTATAATGATCTTTTGGCAGACAGTTGTCTTCAGGGAGCATTCATATAATGATGTCCAACATGTGATCAACATGCTTGTTCATTTGATTATACTCAACTTTCTTGTGCATAAACTCCACAACTGCCCCTAGAACCGAAAATGATTTAGAACCGGGGTACAATTCGCGCTGAGCTTCTTTCAACAATCTCTCGTAATGGAGCTTAGAGTCTTCAGGTTGGAACCATGACATATCATCTGATGCGGGAGGAAAAATATCGGTTAATAACTCAACGACTTGATCATTATCACATCGCCGATCCAAACCACTTTCGTCCCGATCGGTCTCGGGAACCGAAGATGTCGATGCGGAAGATATTTCTTCACCGTGATAGATCCAATTAGTGTAGTTGTGTACGAACCTATTCTATTCCAAATGAGTTTGGACCTCATTCAATGGCATCCAAATGCAGTTGTTACATTTACGGCACAAACACCTGATACGTCTTATATCACTGCAATGACTACGTACAAAGGCAATGAAACTGTCGATCCCATCCAAATACTGATTAGAAGATCTATTAAACATTTGCATCCACCCTCTGTCCATTGTGCCTGCTTTCACACCATAGAGTCAACGTAAGGAATTGAGTTAAAATTGTCCCGTAAATAGAACAAGTTAAAATCAAAAGCATCTCTTCTCCTTATGCCTCCGGTGATTTGGCCCTATCCCATTTGAGGGTGCATGTTCTGTGCTGTGTAGTTTGCGACCTACGAGGCTAAATTTCGATCGAGGGAAATTTCGGCAGCATCTCCCTACAGTTCCCCAAATGCACGACGTAGATATTATAAACAAATATTTAGTATGCATTCGGAGAACATTGAGGGGATACAAACCGAATTTCCCACAATCGAAACCTAACCTCGTAGACCGCCAACTACACAACACATAGTTGTGCACCCCAAACTATCTGAATAAATGGACAATTCAAAAGTCAGTCAATTAATCCGATTCACTGACTCTCAAACGGGTCTAAGGTTTTTCATTGAATTTCATTATACGAAGTTAATCAACTCGATTAACTTCGTATAAACGGTTATGAAATATGAACGTATTTCACTCCGTCGGAATTAAATAAAGCGTTTTACAAAATATATCACAACAAATTCACAAATATAAACATATATTAATTATGCATAAAACAAAGTTTATAATTTTATAATTTCCGTACATATTTTTTATTTCCCTATTTTCCTAACATATTTTCTAATTTACTAACATATTTTCTAATTTCAATAATTTCATTACATATTTTTTATTTTCATATTTTCCTAACATATTTTTTATTTTCATATTTTCCTAACATATTTTCTAATTTCCTAATTTCCTAACATATTTTCTATTTCCCTATTTTCCTAACATATTTTCTAATTTCATTACATATTTTTATATTTTCCTATTTTCTAACAAAAGTTTCTAATTTCCTAACATATTTTCTATTTCCCTAATTTCCTAACATTCTTCCAAATTTCCAAACATATTTTCTAATTTCAATCATTTCATTACCTATTTTTAATTTTCCTATTTTACAACAAAATTTCCTAATTTCCTAACATATTTTCTATTTCCTAATTTCATAACATATTTTCTATTTTCATATTTTCCTAACAAATTCTAAACAATTTCTACACATTTTCCACAATAAATACAAAATTTCCTAACATAATTATATCCAACATTCTTATCAAAATTAAATTGAGAGGTAAACACACATACCTTTTTATAAGTATTCCTGCAAATCAACCACAAAATTCCTACAACACAAAAAATAATTAATTCCTAATCAAAAATCAAAATTTCAAAACTAAAAAAAATAAAATTTTCAAACCTTAATATTTGATATTTGGTGATTGATAGAGAAAAAGGATTTGATTGGTAGTGAAAATGGTGATGAAATGATAATATTAGGTAGAGAAAGAGAGTGAGTGAGTGAGAGTGAGAGAAAGAGCAGTGAGAACGGATGAAGCAGAGAGGAGGAAGAAGAAGAAGAAGAAAATAGAGAGTCTCGGGTATTTAGTGTGGTTAGACTTTTTCCCGACGAATCACATTTGCAGGGCAATATTAAATGATTCCTCGGGCATATTAGAGTCAACATCCACTGTTACCCGACGACGATTATTCGTCGTTATATATAATGTTACCCGACTGGGTACAAATCATCGGGAAAACCTTCCAATTTTTCGCGCCAACAACATGCTCTTCCCGCCAACAGGTTACCCGGCGAGTATGCTTATCCGTCGGGCAACATGTGATTCCCGGCGAGTATTCTTTCGTCGGGGAAGATCTTGTCGTGCCAAACAACATTTCTTGTAGTTTTAGCATTTCCATATATACCAGCTGCTTTTCAAGAGTTATTTACTTCATATATCAAACCCTTGCTGCTACCTTACTTACTACCCATATTATCATGGAGTTTATTAAACAGTACAACTGCAAATGTATGTGTTTGGCCTTCATCTTCATGTTGGGAGCTTTCTCTTCTCAAGCTACTTCTCGTCGTCTCCAAGACGCGTCAATGTATGGAAAATACGAGCAATGGATTGCTCATTATGGACGTTCATATCATGACACTAACGAGGAGGAGAAGCATTTCAATATATTCAAGGACAATGTCGCATTTATAGAGTCTTCCAACCGTGATGCAACCAAACCTTACAAATTGAGTGTCAACCAATTTGCAGACCTCACAAACGAAGAATTCAAAGCCTCGCGAAACCGAGTTTTAGGCATGAGTGTTCCACTGCTAAGACGTACAACTTCTTTCAAATATGAAAATGTTACCGCACCACCTACTGTAGATTGGAGACAGAAAGGAGCTATGGAAGCCTCTTACCCTACTGCATAATCTCAATCCTTTACCATCAAAATCAATGCCTACTATGTATAATAGCTTTGTAGGTATATATCATGATACGATATGTCATATGTAGTACATGTTCTTGTATGTTCAAAAAAACTACTGCTTCATTATAATACCTAAAAGTTGTTAGATGACTGCGCATGAGTGCGCCTATGATGCGTCGGATGTTAGATGACTGCGCCTATGTGCGCCTCACTTCGGCTGTGATGCGCCTCACCTCTGCACACTTGATAATGCCATGACTATACTACGCCTATGATGTGCCTCATTGGGCCTAAGAAGCGCCTTACCTCCTGCTGTCCATGCTGATATACTGCGCCTAGCTGCTATCCATGCTGATATGCTGCGCCTAGCTGGTATGCCTCCCTGCTGTCCATAAACAGCTATGTCTTAGCTGTATTATAGGTGCTAGACAGCTATGAGTTCTGTTAAGTTTGTTAGGGTAGTTAGGACAGCTATGAAATGTTGTTAAGTGTGTTAGAACAGTTAGGAAATTGTTATATTAGTTAAGAGACTTACTTGATCTCTAAGTAATCAACTATAAGCTATAAATAGCTAACAAATGCTGTAATATGGGTAAGTTGAAAAGCAATAAAGATTGTCTTGTTCATCTCCTCCATTCTTTTACAAAATAACTAAGACTTCTCCCTCTTCTCTTCTTAAAAGTCTGATGCCTAACATGGTATCAGAGCTTGACTCATGATATATGGTTAACCCCATTTATGAGTGATCGATCTTCTACCTTTGCTTCCGCTGCAAATCTCCACAGAACTTCTCAAAAGAAAGTTGTTTCTGCTTCTTCTTCACAATCCCTTCCCATAACTTCTCAAAAGAAAGTTGTTTATGCTCCTTCTTCATAATCCCTTCTCAGAACCTCTCAAAAGAAAGTGGTTTCTGCCGTATTACATTCCTTAAAAGATTACTCACCATGGTTACAGTTGCTCAACTTCAAATCTTGCAATCACTGATTGCTTCTCTTATTCCAACAATCGGAAATGCAGTCACTGTCAAACTTGATGATCATAACTTCATCACCTGGAACTTCCAGATGGAACTTCTCCTCAATGCAAATGGCATTTTTGAGTTCGTCAATGGCACAAAGAAATGTCCTCCTCGCTCTATCTCTGAATTGGGTCCTGAGGATCCACCCTCTGATGCTTACCTGATATGGAGGATGCATGATCAAGCACTGATGCAACTCATTACTTCAACTCTCTCCACATCTGCTATTTCTTGTGTTATTGGTTGCAAAAGTGCTCAAGAAATGTGGACCAACCTGAGAGACAGGTTTGCCTCTTCTACTAAAGCCTCTATCTTTCAGATGAAAACTGATCTTCAAAATGTTAAGAAAGGCTCAGAAAATATGACTCAATATTTGCAAAGAATTAAGGTTGCTAGAGATCTGTTAGAATCATGTAATGTCCGTTTTGAAGATGAGGATGTTGTTATTCTTGCATTAAGAGGTCTGCCTACTGAATATAATACCTTTCGATGTGTCATTCGTGGAAGAGAGAATTCTATCAGTCTAAAGGATTTCAGGTCTCAACTTTTGGCTGAAGAAACAATCATCGATCAATCCTCTGAGCATCCATCTTTCCTTTCTGCTTTCTCAGCTACTAATAATGGTACTCAGTCAAGGTCTGATCTTGAAGTCACAAACTCATCTGGTGCACCTACTTTCAATAACATGTCTAACAGTGTGACACCTAGTAATACCTCTCAAAATGTTCAGCAGCTGTCTGATAATTTTCAGCAGTTTGTTAACAATGGAGGTTATGGCCAAAACAGTGGATGTTCCACCAACAACTTCAATAATGGGTACAGAGGCAATGTCAACAAAGGCAAGAACAAAGGTAAGTGGTATCCCAACTATGGAAATAGTGGCAATGGTGGGAACAATAATTCAAAATTTTGGAATAATGGAAATAAGGGAGGTTCTAGTTACTCCTCAGCACCTGGTGTTCCTAGTGCATCAACTCAGAACTATTATCAGCCACCACCAATCTGTCAAATTTGTGGGAAGAAGGGACATACAGCTGCAGATTGTTATCATCGACATCTGAATCAACCATCACCAATCAGTGAGCCTTGCCAGATATGCTGGAAATCTGGTCACTCAGCCATGAACTGTTATCACAGGGAGAACTATTCTTATCAAGGATCCTCTCCTCCAGCCAATCTGAGTGCTATGAATACACAGATAACACATCCTGCTCAGCAGCAAGAATACTGGATTGCAGACACTAGAGCCACAGCTCATATGACTTCTGAGTTATCTCAAGTTCAAAGGCCAAATCCTTCCTCCTCTAAAGACATCATTACTACAGCAGGTGGTTCAGGTTTGAAAATAGCTCATGCTGGTCACTCTTTTCTTGAGACTACTAATCCCACACCTCACTGTTTTCTTTTAAATGAAGTTCTTCATGTTCCTCATATCTCAGCACATTTGTTATCTGTCCATAAGTTGTGCAGAGATAACCATTGTTCCTTCTCTTGTACTGAGTCTTCTTTTCTAATTCAGGATAGAACCACAGGTGTCACACTTTTCCAAGGACTGAGTAAGGATGGCTTGTATCCTCTTCCTTTCAGTTGTTCTTCAAATAAAGCTTTTGATGTTCCTCAGAATTCATCTCCTTTTGCTCTTCCTCAGAATTCATCTCCTTTTGCTCTTCTTGGAAAACTTACTCATACTCAACTGTGGCACAGAAGATTAGGACATCCTTCAAACCAAATTATGTCTGCTGCATTACACAAGGCTAGCATTTCTGTTTCTAAAGATTCAACTCATGCTATTTGTGAATCTTGTCTAGAAGGAAAATTGTCAAAACAGTCTTTTCCTGTCTCTAGTTCCAAATCTCTTATTCCTTTTGCAGTACTTCATTCTGATGTATGGGGTCCTTCACCTACTATCTCTGGTGAAGGGTTTAGATACTATGTCAATTTTGTAGATGAGTGTACACGATATACTTGGATTTTTCCAATGAAAAATAAATCTAAGGTTCTTTCCATCTTTTTTCTTTTTCATACTTACATTCTAAACCAATTTTCTGTTTCAATCAAAGTTCTTCAAAGTGATGGAGGTGGTGAGTATATTAGTCCAAAATTTCAGACCTTTTTGGCTCTCAAAGGAATTGCTCATCACAGGTCTTGCCCCTATACACCTGAACAAAATGGTCTAGCAGAAAGAAAGCACAGACACATCTTTGAGACAGCAATCACCATTCTTCAAACAGCCTCCTTACCAGCTCAGTTTTGGTTCTATGCATGTGCTACTTCAACCTACCTTATAAATAGAATGCCATGTGATCTGTTGAAAATGAAATCTCCTTTTGAATCCTTATTTTCCAAACTTCCAGTTCTTACTCATCTAAAAGTTTTTGGATGTGCTTGCTTTCCACTATTGAAACCTTATAACTCTACTAAACTTCAACCTAAAACAAAAAAGTGTGTTTTCTTAGGGTATGCAGAAAAATACAAAGGTTTCATCTGTCATGATCTAGTGTTTAAAAAGACCTTTGTGTCTAGACATGTGTTGTTTGATGAGCTTCAGTTTCCTTTTTGTTCTTTGCTCCTTAAATCTCAGTGTCTTTCATCTGCTTCTTCTGTCTTAGACGTCTCAGATAACATGTCTCCTCCTTCCTCCATACCTTCAACATTTACACAGTCTCCTGTTACTCAGTCCTCATTTTTCCCTGAATGTTCTAGTCCTGAGCTTGACATTGATCAGTCTTCACTTGAACCTGCTCAAAATGATGTCACAAATGGATCACCTTCTGATCAAACGTCGACTGGTACTGCCCCTGACTTCTTGGAAGCCTCTTCTCCTCCTCCTAACCCTTCACTTGCTCATCCTAGTAGCACCACTAATGATGACTTTCATCCTCAATGCTTGGAAGTGGTGTTACCCATCTCTGGGGTAAATATGCATCCTATGCAGACTAGGTCCAAGAGTGGTATTTTCAAGCAAAAGGCTCTTCACTCCACTCATGTTCTATCATCTGAGGTTGATCTTGCTCAAGTTGAACCAGTATCCTTCAAATCAGCTTCTTCCTCTCCTGTGTGGCAGCAAGCAATGGAGGATGAAATGAATGCTTTGTATGGACAAGACACTTGGTGTTTAGTTCCTCTTCCTGCTTCCAAAAACTTGGTAGGCTGCAAATGGGTTTAAAGAATCAAGAAAAATTCAGATGGCACTATTGCTAGACATAAGGCTCGGCTTGTAGCAAAAGGTTTTAGTCAGGAAGAAGGTCTTGATTATGGTGAGACATTCAGTCCAGTGGTCAAAACTACTACTGTCAGATTAGTTTTAGCATTAGCAGCTCATTTTCAATGGCCTCTTAAACAACTTGATGTTAAAAATGCTTTCTTGCATGGGGAACTTAAGGAAGAAGTATTTATGACACAACCTCCTGGTTTTGAAGATTCATGCCATCCTGATCATGTGTGCAAACTGCAAAAATCTCTCTATGGCCTCAAGCAAGCTCCTCGAGCCTGGAATGATAAGTTTACTAGCTTTCTTTCTGAGCTAGGCTTTCAAACAACTTGGGATGATGCCTCTCTTTTTGTCAAGCAAACATCTTCTGTAGTTGTTATTCTTCTGTTATATGTGGATGATATCATCCTCACTGGTAGTAATATTGCTGCAATATCAGAGGTCACGGCTTCTCTAACTGCAGAATTTGACATGAAAAACCTTGGAGATCTTCACTTCTTCTTCGGATTACAAATCCAGTATACTTCCAATGGTTTGTTTGTTTCTCAATCCAAGTACATTCATGACTTACTCACTAAAACTTCAATGCTGGACTGCAAGCCTATTGATACTCCTAGTGTACCTGGATCCCGACTTAAGAAAAATGATGGCTCTTTGTATGGTAATCCTTCCAACTATCGGAGCATTGTTGGTGCATTACAGTACTTGACCTTCACTAGACCCGATATTGTTTTCTCTGTTAATCAGGTTTGTCAGTACATGCACTCACCATCTGAGTCTCATTTTATGGCTGTCAAACGCATCCTTCGATATCTTAAACGTACTCAGCATCAGGGCATCTCCTTATCTGCTGGCTCTTTAGACCTCATTGCCTATACTGATGCAGATTGGGCTAGAGATCCGACTGATCGTCGTTCTACTACTGGTGTCGTTGTCTATCTTGGTAATAATCCTATCTCTTGGATGTCCAAGAAGCAAACCACGGTTTCCCGATCTAGTACTGAGTCTGAATATCGAGCCCTTGCTATTACCACTGCTGAAGTTGCCTGGATTCGTCAGTTATTATGCGCTCTTCACATCCATTTGTTAAAACCTCCTTTGATTTACTGTGATAGTACTTCAGCCACAAGTCTCTGTGCCAATCCCATCTTTCATTCTCGTGCTAAGCATATTGAGATTGATTACCACTTTGTTCGTGAGCGTGTGGTTCGTGGTGACTTGGATGTTGAACATGTATCTTCAAGTAATCAGGTGGCCGACATCTTCACTAAAGCTTTAGCAGATGATCTTTTCTATTTACATTCTTCCAATCTGATGCTTGGGGCCTCTCCATCATCAGCTTGAGAGGGGATGTTAGATGACTGCGCATAAGTGCGCCTATGATGCGCCGGATGTTAGATGACTGCGCCTATGTGCGCCTCACTTCGACTGTGATGCGCCTCACCTCTGCACACTTGATAATGCCATGACTATACTACGCCTATGATGCGCCTCACTGTGCCTAAGAAGCGCCTCACCTCCTGCTGTCCATGCTGATATACTGCGCCTAGCTGCTGTCCATGCTGATGTGCTGCGCCTAGCTGGTATACCTCCTTGCTGTCCATAAATAGCTATGTCTTAGTTGTATTATAGGTGCTAGACATCTATGAGTTCTATTAAATTTGTTAGGGTAGTTAGGACAGCTATAAAATGCTGTTAAGTGTGTTAGAACAGTTAGGAAATTGTTATATTAGTTAAAAGACTTACTTGATCTCTAAGTAATCAACTAGAAGCTATAAATAGCTAACAAATGCTGTAATATGGGTAAGTTGAAAAGCAATAAAGATTATCTTGTTCATCTCCTCCATTCTTTTACAAAATAAAAAAAGACTTCTCCCTCTTCTCTTCTTAAAAGTCTGATGCCTAAGAAAAGTTTCTTGTTAATTCGGGAGGACAATATACATATAGCTTAATTACTTAATGCTATCAATTTATGCTACATCTTCATCCACAAAATCGATCGACATTATTGATCATAGATCGATGAATGTTATGAGCCACCATGGCTCATAACACCACGTAACATGCAGTATTACAATGACAGTGAAGATATTGCTAAGCAACAGCATACATGTAGTAAATAACCATATAATGTTGCAAAGTCCGTACAAATTCATTACTTGTTCACTCAAGTGAAGAGTCGATTTTGTGAACAGAACGGGAAAAGGCAAGAACATCATCAGGGTGTTTAGCTCCGGTGCCACCACCGTCTTCACTGCCGTGGCTGATTATGCTATCTTCAATGATTGCTTTGGTCAGTGGGTCAATTCCATTAGTACTAGTTTTCTTGCAGCTTACGCTTTCTTCGGAAGACACATCATCACCGGTACTCTTTTTCTTATTCTTTCCTTCGATCTTTGACTCTTCCTTCTTCATCTGCGCCATTCTCTCTTTGTGAGCCTCCATGAATTGCCTCTCTGTTTATCTGTGACTGTTCTTGCTTACAACGTACAAGGTTTATTGTTTAGAATTTTGAATCTATGAACCGTGTTATATTAAGAGAACAAAGTACACGTGGCTTTTGGGCATTATCAATGGAAGGACAGGTGTAACACCACCGTGACTCCTGTACTACGCAAAGAGGAAGGACGCTACACGCATGAAGGTAGTTGCTTGGAAACATAATAAGCTAGGTATATATATATATGGCATATAAATAAGCCATAACATTACAACTTAATAATGGTACGTATTTCTCTGCCTTTATTAATTCACCAATATTTACATTCACCAATACTCTCATAATTGATTACATTTCTAATTTCTAATTTAAAAAAAAAAACATGTAAACTCAATTTTATAATTTTTTTTTTAAAATAATGCATATTTGTGAAGAAAAATACTACACAATTCCATAGAAGTCCAGTTTAATCCAGAAGGCTGAAGAAGGTCCTTTAAAGACTAATATATATATATTGGCATGAAGAAAAAGAATGTTGTAGAATGGTCTAGTTGACCGCTACATACTTGTGGCAAGGATTAAAGAGCCAAGTCGGCTAAACTCTTTATAAATAGTTGTATAAATAGTTGAAGAGAATGTCATGTAAGAAATGAAAAAGAGTGAGTACGACAAAGAAAAAAGGAAGAGAGCGAGAGTAAGAAAGGAAGTGAACTACGAGAGAAAATAAGAGCGAAGAGCTGAAATGTAAGAAAGTTATGAGTGATGAAGTAGCTAAAGTCTTAGGTGAGAAGCTAAATATTAGTCCGTCTAAGTAAAAGTTCTTGTATTCTTCCGTTGTATCAATAAAATTGTGATTGTGTCAATTTTTTCCTAAACTTCTTTCATCAATAAACTCAATAGAAATACAATCCAAAATATCAACCAGTGGTATCAGAACATTCCCAAAATTAAATAAATTGATATTAATTATTTGGTCGTTCATATATGTATCAATTAAATTAACAGCTCACTATAACAATCTTAATTATTGAAACATATATCAACTGATTTGATACATAAGGATTATCAAATAATCTCCAATATTTTTTGTTGATATCTTTACACGAAATTTTAAAACTTCAACGCTTTTCTGACAAAAAAAAAATAAATCGATGATTTTAATTATTACATTTACATGCGTTAATTAATCAACCATAAGAAGAATGAGTACACTATCGTAATGTGAATGCATATATTTTTCTTACAAATTAAGAACAAACACAAAAAATGTAAAGAAAAACACATGCATGCGCAATGCAAACTGGACCCATGTCACACTTTAATTACTTGATCGAGACAATCAATCTACCATGTTCAAAGCCAAAAAACCACCAAAAAGATTTTTACCTGCCCATCAAATTCATCACACACAGATATATATATATATATATATATATATATATATATATATATATATATATATATATACTCAATGCTTTTACGAGTTTTTGTACGTCCAACTTGAAGATTAACGAATTCTGCATATAAAACAAAGTAGTAGCTAGAATTTCGTATTGGATAATACTTGCATCCCATCCTGGTGGTACCTCCTCATACCACCCTTTCGATTTATCGAATTGTTTTTATACATATATTATAATCGAACCGTGTATTCTCTAAATCATCATTTCAATATCATCTCCAGAAAAAATTAACAAGATGGAAAGTCGTTTAGCTATTCATATGTATTAAATGAATCAACAGTTTTGGTGACAATTAAGGTCCTCATGACGAACCGTTCATTTAGTTGATACATATGAATGAGTAAATAATTTCAAATTTCTTTGATTTTTTGCGTGAATGATTTTGAAATGATGATTTAAGGGTTGAACGGTTTCCATTATGATATATGTATAACGATAATTTGATAAATCAAAATAGCGATATGAGGAGGTACCATCAGTGTGAGATGCAAGTATTGTTCTTTCGTATTAGAACCAAACACACACACACACATATATATATATATATATATATATATATATATATAGTAGGGCCCATATATAAACAACTATGCTATATTAAGGATGCATACTTAATTTGCCACTAATTTATCGTGACATGATATCAAAATAATTTAGAATGATCCCTATAACCTTCTTCGGCACGAAGCCTGCAAATCAAATTTTGGTGCACGGTGATGGCAAGACCATTTATCTCTCCCCTCTATAAATTGTCAGGTAGATTACCATTTCAGTGTATCAAATTAACCCTAAATCTGCTTCCTTACTCTACTAGCTACATTACATTATGGAGTTCAAAAATCAGTACTACTGCAAATGTATTTGTTTGTCCTTCATCTTCATGTTGGGAGCCTTTTCCTCTCAAGCTACTTCTCGTAGTCTCCAAGATGTTGAATGATATGATTAAGCAGTTAGCTAAGAGCAAAGCTAAGCAACAAAACAGTTAGCTAGCTAGGAGCAAAGTAGTTGCTTGCTGTTAGTATGGTTAGCTGCTAGCTGTATTGTTAGTTAGCTAGCTGTATTGATTAGTTAGTTAGTTAGCTTAGTTAGCTAGCTGTATTGATTAGTTAGTTAGTTAGCTTCTTGTTAGGATTCAAACCAATTCAGTTAAGTTGTTAGGCTAAATCAGTTAAAGATCAATCTCCTTAGCTGTACATAATTACTATAAATATGGAATGTATGTATGAACAGAAAGTAAGGAAATATAAAAAAATTCTGAAGCCTTTACTTCATCTCTTCCCAGACTTCTCTCTTCTTCAATCATCTTCTTCACTTGTTTTATTTCCTTTACCATTACAGCATAATTCTTTCATGGTATCAGAGCTTTAATGCTCACAGCTATATGATTCTGGTGCTCCCTGTGCAAGTATATGAAGATCGTTTTCTTTCTTCCTTAAATCCAGTTCTTCAGGCGTGCTCCTTCTTCTCACCATTTGGATCTTCTGCTTCTCTTCTGCTCACTATCTGGATCTCCCACGTTGAGATTCTCTGCAAGATAAGTGGTTCAAACTTGAACCCCGAACCACCCAATGTGTCTTTGCAGGGTACACTCTTGAGTATAAAGGATATCTGTGTTATCATATTCCCTCTAAAAAGACCTTTGTGTCTCGCCATGTTATTTTTGATGAAAGTCAGTTCCCTTTCTCTTCTTCTCATACATCCATCAACACATCCTTCGTGCATGATCATGGCTTGGTAAACCATCCTAGTTGTACTCCATTATATACTGCTTGTCCTCCACTTGGCAGGGTTACCTCTCCTACTGCATCGGGGTCTACTTCTGTGCATCCTGCTCTTTCACCAGCTTCTCTGGCTTCAGACTCCTCTCCATCCGCTCCTACTGTTGACTCTCCTGGCTCCGCGCCTTCTATTGACTTGGTGGTTGACATGCCTGTACCGGTTTCGTCTCCTGCTCAATATGCCATACCGTCTTCCCATCCTATGGTCACTCGTTCCAAATCTGGCATCTCCAGACCTAGGCGTCGTGGTTTTCTTGCTTTACACGTCACCTCCACGGCTGGTCCTCTTCTTGAGCCTGTGACCTATACACAAGCTGCCCAGGTTCCTGAGTGGTGTCACGCCATGCACGAGGAATTTTCTGCTTTCCAGCATCAGCACACTTGGCGATTGGTTCCTTTACCTACTCACCGTCGTGTTATTGGGTGTAAGTGGGTGTTCAAGTTAAAACGCCATGCAGATGGCTCGGTGGCAAGACACAAAGCACGACTGGTTGCTAAGGGTTATCTCCAGGAGGCTGGGGTTGATTATGATGAAACGTTTAGTCCGGTTGTCAAACATACCACGGTGCGTCTCGTTCTTGCTTTGGCTGCTCAGTTCAATTGGCCTTTACGACAGCTTGATGTAAAAAATGCTTTTTTACATGGTGTTCTTCATGAAGAGGTTTACATGGACCAACCTCCAGGTTTTGTTGATTCTCACTGTCCTTCTCATGTTTGCAAACTGGAAAAGTCCCTTTATGGCCTGAAGCAGGCTCCTCGCGCTTGGAACGCTCGGTTTACTGGTCATATGCTCACTTTGGGATTTGTTCAATCTCTCTCTGACTCTGCCTTGTTTGTCTTCCATCAGGGATCCGTTCTTCTTATTGTTTTGCTCTATGTCGATGACATCATAGTGACTGGGAATGACCCTGCTGTGATGGCCCGTTTGATTCGTGCCTTAAGTACTGAGTTTGACATGAAGGATCTCGGGCCTTTGTCCTATTTTCTTGGTCTCCATGTACGTTCTCACAACAGTGGGTTGTTTGTTGATCAGAGTAAGTATACACAGGAACTTCTGACCAAGGTTGGGATGTCTAATTGCAGTCCTGTTTCTACTCCTTTGGTTCCTGATACTAAGTTACTCCTTACTGATGGTCTCTTGCTTCCTAATCCCACTCTTTATCGGAGCATGGTTGGTGCTCTCCAATACTTGACGTTTACTCGCCCGGATATTGTTTTTGCTGTTAATACTGTGTGTCAATTCATGCATGCTCCCACGGATGTTCACATGATTGCTGTTAAACGTATCCTTCGCTATCTAAAAGGTACTGTGGCCTTTGGTCTTCGTTATGTCTCAGGCGCACTTCGTCTTCACGCCTTCTCCGACGCTGATTGGGGTGGTGATCCTAATACTCGCCGTTCGACTTCTGGTCATATTGTCTTTCTTGGTCGTAATCCCATTTCATGGGGGGCCAAGAAACAGACCACTGTCTCTCGTTCTTCTGCCGAGGCGGAGTACCGAGCTCTTGCCAACACTGCCTGTGAACTCCAGTGGCTAACTCACCTATTTGCTGAACTTCACCTTCCTCTTGCTCGTCCGCCCCTGATCTGGTGCGATAGTGTCTCCGCTATCCAACTGGCCCATAATCCAGTTTTTCATGGCCGTACTAAACATGTTGAAATTGATGTCCATTTCGTTCGTGAGCGGGTTCAACGTAAGGCTCTTCACTTGGCGCATGTTTCCTCTCAGGATCAGCTAGCCGATGTCATGACTCATGGGCTACACACGCCTCGGTTTGAGTTTTATCGGGACAATCTCATGCTTCGGACTCCAGCATCAGATTGAGGGAGGATGTTGAATGATATGATTAAGCAGTTAGCTAAGAGCAAAGCTAAGCAACAAAACAGTTAGCTAGCTAGGAGCAAAGTAGTTGCTTGCTGTTAGTATGGTTAGCTGCTAGCTGTATTGTTAGTTAGCTAGCTGTATTGATTAGTTAGTTAGTTAGCTTAGTTAGCTAGCTGTATTGATTAGTTAGTTAGTTAGCTTCTTGTTAGGATTCAAACCAATTCAGTTAAGTTGTTAGGTTAAATCAGTTAAAGATCAATCTCCTTAGCTGTACATAATTACTATAAATATGGAATGTATGTATGAACAGAAAGTAAGGAAATATAAAAAAATTCTGAAGCCTTTACTTCATCTCTTCCCAGACTTCTCTCTTCTTCAATCATCTTCTTCACTTGTTTTATTTCCTTTACCATTACAGCATAATTCTTTCACAAGATGCATCAATGTATGGGAAATACGAGCATTGGATGACTCGTTATGGGCGTGCATATGCTGACATTAACGAGAAGGAGAAGCGCTTCAATATATTCAAGGACAATATGGCATTTATAGAATCTTCCAATAGCGACCCAACAAAACTTTACAAATTGAGTGTCAACCAATTTGCTGACCTTACAAATGAAGAATTCAAAGCCTCGAGAAACGGATTTTTGGGGCATGAGTGTTCCACAAAGACAACCACTTTCAAATATGAAAATGTTATAGCGCCACCTAGTGTGGATTGGAGGAAGAAAGGAGCTGTAACGCCCGTCAAGGACCAAGGCCAATGCGGTAAACTCTATTTTTTATTTAGAGATGAATAACATTAAGATAAAATTGGTTCTTATTACTTATTTACTATAACTAGCTACGTACTAATTGTGATAAAAAATACGTATGTGTAGGATGTTGTTGGGCATTTTCAGCAGTGGCAGCCATGGAAGGAATTACTAAGCTATCAACTGGTAAATTGATCTCCTTATCTGAGCAAGAACTCGTTGATTGTGACACCAGCGGCGTAGATCAGGGCTGTGAGGGTGGTTTGATGGACGATGCCTTCCAATTCATCAGTCAAAATCATGGGCTTAGTACGGAGGCTAATTACCCTTACACGGGTGTTGATGGAACTTGCAACACCAACAAGGAAGCTAGCCATGCAGCCAAGATTACTGGCCATGAAGATGTGCCAGCAAACAGTGAAGAGGCCCTTCTTAAGGCTGTATCAAGTCAACCGATTTCCGTTGCCATTGATGCTAGTGGTTCTGATTTTCAGTTCTATTCAAGTGGTGTGTTTACAGGCGCTTGTGGAACCAGCCTTGATCATGGTGTTACCGCTGTTGGTTATGGAGTGAGTGGTGATGGGACCAAATATTGGTTGGTGAAGAACTCATGGGGGACACAATGGGGAGAAGAAGGGTACATAAGAATGCAAAGAGGTGTTGAGGCAAAGGAAGGTCTTTGTGGCATTGCTATGGAAGCCTCTTACCCCACTGCATAATCAATCTCTAGCATCAAAATCAATGCCTAATATGCATAAAACCTTGTAGTAGGTGATCTATGCATGTGTATATCTATGCATGTGTATCTTGATATGATTGATATGTAGACGTTAAAATTGTACACTTATAATTACCAATATGAACGAAATTATTAATTTCTAATGTATTTTTGGATTATCCAACTACGTACGTCTAAAGTTAACCATGTATGCTTAGATTTATGATGAGAGATGAAGCAAAAATTATCATACAGAGACATAAAGCAAGAAAGAACAGAAAATAACATGCAATGTAAGTATGATACAAGTTACGTATCACTTTTCTATCTAGGTAGAACTTTAATTCGTAGGTATAACTATTAACTTTTATCTTTCTAATTAGAACTTCACACTTTGCTTCTTAACTTTCTAATTAGTAGAACTTTAATTCGTAGGTATCATCAACAAATCTCATCTTTCTAAATAGTACTTTAATTCTTAGGTAACTAATAACTATAGTCTGACTTGATCGAGATAGTTAATGCCAAAACCTCCACCAATAAGAGATGTACCAGCCCAAATTTAACACACACGTACCATAATTCTTTTTTCGGTTAATGCCTTCAATAGTCTTTAAACTATATCTTGAGTGTTATTTTTATTCACGAACTAAATTATTAAATTTTTTAGTCCTCAATTTCTACCAAATGCTCCAAATTGGTCATTCTTAATCAATTTTGATAATTTTACCCTCTATATGAGGAATATAAGAGTCAAATAATCAATTCATATTTTCTTAGGCATTAACCCATTTTTATTTTTTGTGAGCCAAAATGGTCCAACACCTTAACCTCCTAAGAAAGTGCGGAAAGGTTCAAGAGTCTAACTGAGAAAGAAAGGATAAAAAGCTCAAATCTAATATTCAACATAGATATTGCCCTAAATTTTAAGGAACTGCGAGCCTCTGCATTTAAAGATTGTGCATTTATCGGCGTTTCATCAAAACTCAACTATTCTAATAATCTAACGACACAAAACATGACACGTCATTTTTCTACTTAATCGTTCTAGTTAACACTGTTAAATCTAAATATTATTTATTGAAAACAAATAATATAGAAAAACAACAATGCCCATACACCCCTTAGGTTTTAATCAATCCTACCTCACTGGCGGCAACCTTTTTCTTCCTCACCACTGCGGACAAACCTCCCTTCCTCTCTCTGTCCCTCTCTTTTTCCTTCTTGCATGTGTCCCTCTTTCTTCTCATTGGCATGCTTAATTAATTTGTTGAAGGAATCACCATCTCACATCGATTTTGGAAAATGGAAGCAATGAACTGGTCTTCATCCATCTTAATTGAAAGCATGATTAATTCTGAGGACTTGAAATAAATAAAAATAAGAACCTAAGGGCCCGTTTGGTATCATTTTATAAAACAGTTTTCTGTTTTATAAATTGAAAATTCTATAAAAAAAAAACCTGTTAATTGGTAGGAAATTTTCAAAATATGGTAAAAACAGAATTTAGGATAGAAATCAAAATCACGGTTTAAAAGCGAAAACAATATATTGTTGTATCGCTTGTTTTTAAAAAATAGAATCCTAAATTTAAGGAAAACGCGGTATACAATATTTATCATTTTTAACATTTTCAAATATTAATACCAAACGTGTTCTTATTGTTTTTGTTTTTAAAAAATTGTTTTGCAATTTTGATGCCAAATGCTTTCTCAAATCTTGAATATGCATAATTGAACTTTCCATTTTCATTTTTCAATACAATTTTTGTAAAACAGTTTTGTAAAACATTACCAAACAGACCCTAAAATCCCAAATATTACATCTAGTACACTGTACCCAATGGCTAATTGTATTTGAGTCTCCCCCTAATTAATTTAGATGGTGATTGAAATTCGAATGAAATAAATCTTTTTTGAGGTTGTCAGTTCAAATTAATTCGTTAAAAATTTATTCTTTGAATTCTATTGGTTATATATGCAATTTAAATCTCTTGTGTTCCCCCTAATCTCTTGTGTTCTAACTGAAGTACCTAGCAAAGTGCGAAACAGCGAAAGTGTGGGGTTTTGTGGGGTACGTTTCGTGTCAATTAGTGTAATCACATAAGGATCGAGATTGAATGTTAGTTGAGTTGTCAAGGAATTGCAGCAGCAGTCAGAGACACTCTTATATATTGTGTGTGCATTGAACTCTGCCATGAACAAATTGTCCAATTTCTCTCATTTCTAATATAGTGAGAATTAGATGGATTCATCATAAAAAAAACTTAAATTAGCTACACATTTCTTTGTATTTTGTTAAAGCAAAAATTGAACACGCTTGAAAAAGGCTTCTTGATTTCCACAAACAGCAAACAAGAAGCAATAAAGGTTAAGATTGAAACCCCGGGGGGTTGTTCAACTAAGAACGCTCCGATGCTTAAGTTAGATTTGAGATAGAAATCAGAAAACACTTTAGAAGCGAAAAATGAATTACCTTAAAAGTGAAATGAGCTCCGCTATTTATAGGGAAGCCTTGAGAGTCGCGGAGCGTTCTGATTGGTCGATGGATTTTGTAATTAATAAATAATTATTTTATAATAAAAGATATTATTTAATAATTGAATATTAATAACAATTAATTCTCAAGGAGAATATTATTATTATTGTGGCCTTAATCCGATTAAATAATATATTTAGCTGGTAAATATATTATTTAATGTGTGGGTGTGTGAGCCGTTAATGTCATTAACAAGGGTAATTTGGACATTATATAAATTATGGGTCACGTAGCAGTTCCACAAATTTTGGATGATTTTGGGTACCACAAATACCCCCACATCGCTTAGGAATTTAGGGAATCCTTAGGGATTTAGGTTTTTTTGGTAGTCCCAATAAACAATTTTCAAGTAGGACTTCGTCTTGTCTTATATTGTTCTTGTGTCGAAAAAATTCCGTTGGCCCAGAATAACATCGAGTTGAGGTGAACAAGCTTCGAACTTTTTGCTCCTTCAGTTGAGCTTAACTTATGGCCCAAAAAATAATTTACCAATGAACTCTTTTCGGTTTTCATTTTTTTATTTATTCAATGGAAATTTGTAACATCCATTAAAAAAAACAAAACTCCTCACTTGCTTGGCCATTGATGTGGAAGAAACCAAAGAGGTGGAAGTTTAAAGAGAGGAGGTGTACTCTAGTCTCACAACTAATTCACCCTTAATGAATTAAGGAGAAATAATTATTTAAAGAGAGGAGGTGTACTCTAGTCTCATTTCCAAATTCCGTCATTGTTTTCTGGTGAAGAAGAAAGAAAAGGAAGTGGGTCCATCAGCTTCCATCGTGTGGTAAGGAAAAATCAATCCCCCTTTTTATTTTTGTTGTATTTTGATGGATTTTGTCAAAATTCTATCATATGATACTATTCATGTCCTTGTCAGAAGAATGGCTTTCAGTTGACGTCTCCCATTGCAGGGTTGACGTAAGCTTGGCCTGAATCCTCCAACACGTGTGCAAAGATGGACGGCTGGAATATGGCGCGTGCAATGTATGCGCTCATCCATGCTAGTGGCTGTTGTGGTGGGTCCCATATGGCAGAGGTGTTGTCGGTTGGTGTCTGAAGAGTGGCTTTAGGCTGACGTCTCCCATTACAGGGCTAACGTCAGTGTTGCCTGTGAATTCCTGACACGCGTGAGACTTGTCACAGTGTAGGGTTAGACTTCCTTCAGCGTGGGGTAAGACTTCCTCCAGCGTCGGGTGAGACTTGAACTTGAAGTCCCGTTGAGCTTGAGACGAGGTGGTATCAAGGTGGGACTCGATATTGGATGATTGGACATGTCCCGTGTGAAGCTTGTGACGTCGCACTTCATTATCCTAGCCCTAGTGAAAGAGGATAGCAAGTGCAAGTCCTCAGGTTGTTCAGCGAAAGGCGCGAAAAATACCTCCATGAAGTTTATTGCAAAATTTCCGGAATGGCTGACCAATTGAAGGAAGAGAACTTGGAAGTTCCATCTCTAGAGGCGAAGTTCCATCTCTGGAGGCTTTTTATTCCTCTCAAGGAGGACACCTTTCACCAATTAGACTACATCTCAGTTGGTGAAAGGTGTCCTCCTTGAGAGGAATAAAAAGCCTTGGTCCAGGGTTCGAATCCTCAAAAGGCTGCAGCTGGGGAATTTCGAAGGGGGCCAGGTAACAATACCTTTGGGCTGCGCTGGAGGATTCCGGCGGCCATAGCAACGCCATTTGCCGAGGATTCGGGACGGGTTGTTTCAAAAAAAGGCGCCTTTTATGTAACGACTCTTTCCGAATCCTCGGCAAACGGCATCGTTATAGGAGTCCCCCTCCCACCGGCACAAAGGTATTGTTACCTGGCCCTCCTTCGAAATCCCCCAGCTGTAGCCTCTTGAGGATTCGAACCCTGGACCAAGGCTTTTTATTCCCCTCAAGGAGGACAACTTTCACCAACTGAGCTGCAGTCTAATTGGTGAAAGGTGTCTTCTTTAAGAGGAATAAAAAGGCTTGGTCCAGGGTTCGAATCCATAAAGATGCTGCAGCTAGGGGATTCTCAAACGGGGACAAGCTAACAATACCTTTGTGCCGGTTGTAGGCCGGTGGGAGGGGGACTCCTATAACGATGTCGTTTGTTGAGGATTCGAGATGGGTCGTTACAATCAGAGCGGGTTATTCCACGTGTAAGGCTTAACCGTCACACGTGCTCCACGTCACCCAATATGAGTTGTCCACGTGTTAGGCTTGAAAATTCGCCACATGTGAGGAGGCGTGTGAGAATGTGAAGGAACAAAAGTCCCACATTGGAAAGTTGCACAACCTTGCAAGGGCTTATAAGGAGTTGAGCCTCTCCCCCCATGGCCAATTGGTTTTGGGGTGGAACCTCAACTTCCTTCAAGCTTAAGGGTATTCTGGGAATTTTATGAAGTTGCCAAACGGGAGTAGGGCTTTTCTCGGGTTCCGAGGGGGAATTCGGGAAGGGTCATGTCAGACACACCCAGTGAAAATGTTGACGCCATCTCCATTGAGAGAAACAAGAGAAATGATCCTTGATCTCAAGGCAAGTGGCGTGAAGACACGGAGTGCTAAAGCTGCAGTCACCGTTCATGATGATGTAGAAGCTATCTTCGAGAATCCTGCTGATGCTGAAGTGGATCAAGCTCATGGAGCTTGAAATAAGTTGTGTCAATGTTGAACTCAAAAATTTGAAATTAGAATCATATTTGCCGTAGTGTCCCCCCTAAACTTCGCATCAAATTGAAGACGAGGCTCCTATAACAAGTGTCGAAACTTGAAGACTCCATGGGAGATTTGAGGCGGAAGTTTCTTGTGGAAATCTGCAATGAATCAGGAAGCGACATCTCCTCCTTTGAAATATTGTGGTCATCTTGTTCCTTCCAACTTAGTAATCCTTGGGATTTTTTTTAAGTGTAGGAACTTTGGTTTTGCCCATTTTTTATTGAAAAAAGGGACTTCTTGGTTATTCAAATGCCCCTGGCGTAGTGACATTAGCATCCACCCATAGCATTTTAACTCCAGTTGCCTATCGGAGGAGGGGTTCGTTTTGCCTTTCGGATAAGGGCTTTGCATTGCCTTCAAGGAAGGGCTCTTGGTATTTTAAAATGCCCCCATTGTAGCCTTGGGCATTCGATGTTGGGGCTTTGATTCAACTTGCCTCTCAGAAGAGGGCTTGATTTTGCATTCAAGAAAGAGATATTTCTTCTCAGAAAAAGGATTGGAGCGCTTCCCAGGGGAAGGCTTGGATACTTCATAGGGCAAAGGCTTAGATGCTTCGCAGGATGAAGGCTTAGATGCTTCGTAGGGCGAAGGCTTGGAGCTTTGCAGGGCGAAGGCTTTGATACTTCGCATGGCGAAGGATTTTTGGCTTCACATTGCGAAGGCGATGCTTCCCGAAGGAATGCTTAGTTGCTTCCCGAAGGAAGACTTGGTTGGTTCCTTGAGGAAGACTTGAATGCTTTCGAGAGAAATGTTTGGAGTGCTTCCCAGAGGAAGGCTTGGTTGCTTCCTGGAGGAAGGCTTGGTTGCTTCCCGAAGGAAGGCTTGGTTGCTTCCCGGAGGAAGGCTTGGTTGCTTCCCGAAGGAAGGTTTTGGGGGTCTCCATTACTATGAAAAATTTTCTACGTAAAATTTCAAATTGCTCGATTATTTTATTAAAGATAATAATACAATGGATGCAACAAATGGCGTGGGGCCTTAATCATTTGTTATGGCATTGATGCGGATCACCTTCGAATCAGACTCCTTGGGGTCTTCATCTCTGAGACATTTTGCAGCCTTGTCGGTGATGTATTTGGTGCAATGCCTTTCCTTGACGAGTTTCTGTAGATACCTATCGAAGGTGTTGCACGTGCTAATGGTGTGTCCATAGCAGTTGTGATAGCGACACCACCTAGTCTTGTCAGTATTTTCTTGATCGCCTTCGATAGGTGCTGGCTTCTTGTACCAAGGATCGTCCTTCATTTCGTCGTAAATTTGATGGACGGGCACCAAGAACTGTAAGTTGGAAGTTGAGACCGCTTTGCGTTTGCTGGACTTGCTTGGTGTAGTTTTGGAATTGGTGTCATTGCTGGGTGATGCCGACATCATAGATGTTTCCTCACTTGGTCCAGTGCGCTCCTTGGCTTGTATGGCGTTTTTCTCATCCTCCCAGCATGCATGTCGCTCCGCTAGAGAAAGCATCTTGGTGAGACTGCGAGCATTGTTCATAACAATGTCTTTGTAAAGCTGGCTATCACGAGGAAGCCTCTGTTTGAATGCCATTGCAACAACAAGGTCATTGCATCTAACAATGCAAAATTTATTCTCGCAGTATCTCCAAATGTATTGTCGGAGGGTCTCCTTCGATCTCTTTCTGATGGTAAAGAGATGATCATCTTTTACTTCAAAAATGCGAAGTTGTGAATACTCCTTCACAAAAGCGAAAACTAGTTCTTCGAATGAGGCAATGGATCTCCGGGGGAGATGATTGAACCATGTCATGGCTTGGCCTTGCAAAGAAGCCTGGAACTTTGCACATAAGTGCATTGTTATGCCTATTAGGCACAATGATTCCTCGGTAATAGTCAATGTTTTTCACCGGGTCAGAGGCCCCTTGAATTGATTAAAGTTAGGAGTTGCAAACTGTTGAGGAAACAATTCCTCCTCGATGTGCCTCATGAAAGGTGATGTTGAGGATGACTGAATTTGACGACGTAGATCATCTTCTAGATCGCCATCACGTTGGACACCCCGGAGGCGTTGATCCAACATTCTCTGGATATCATCAGCTTCCAACGTGCCTCGGTGAGGTGGGAGTCATCTTGACCCAAACGTTGTCGACCTCCCCGAACCTAAGTTTTCGAGCCTCGAGAGCGTGTTAGAGAGTATGTCTCATCCTCCTCGCTACGATAGCCAGCGCATCTCGGGAAGCTACATGTCGCCTCCGCTTCCATGCGAATGTTCAATTCGTGACAATGCCCCAACGCATTCTCCAAGACGCTAGTGTGCTGACGGCCTTGGACGTTGTTGGCTCCTTCCCCCGCGAGTATGACTTTCCTCACCAGAGTCACTTAGTGATGTATCGTGAGACATTCTCAGGCATCAGATGACATCTTTGCCATGGTGCCTTGGAATGTCCTCTCACCTACCCCGAGGTGTGGTGCACCTCCCAACAACATCGGTTGCCTCTCGTTCTTCGAAAATTTGTTGTAGAAGCTTCGATTGCACCTGGACTTGGTTGCTTAGCCATTCAACTAGTTGCCACAAATTCTCTTGAGGAGATGAGCGCCGAGGAGTTTGCGTATGATGCGTATCACGTCAGGACCTACGCCTCGTGATCTGGCGTTGCTGATCCCTGTCATGCTTCTCTTGCGTCTGATTTTCTTCTGGTGTGTCATGAAGACCATCTAGGAATCTTCGAAGATCATCATTGGCATGGGGTCGATACTGGGTTTTCCTGGACGTTTCTCCCACAAATTGCCCGTCTGTTTGCTGGAAAGTAATTATTACCACTCCCGATGCAGGCGGTAGGGGCGCATGAGTTGACAAGATCGGAAAGGTTCCGAAGCTAATAGCAGGAGTCCGTCCTTGAGCCCCGATAGGTGCTTGTATCGTCACGCGGAGGGAATGACCTAGTTGTCCATTTGGATTCCCAGTGTGTGCTCTACTCCCTATATGAGCTTTAGAGGCAGAAGCAGCAGCTTCAAATGAACGAACGGAACCTCGTGTTCTTACCATGATGAACGGTGATGATGATCAAAGAACAAATTTGATGAACGATGAACGAAGTTCAAGAAAGACGAATAAAGTCGAAGAACAACGAACGAAGTTGATGAACGTCAAACGAAGTTCAAGAACGACGAATAAAGTCAATGAACTATGAACGAAGTTGATGAACGACGAGCGAACTAGAGAGTACTCCTTGAGTATTTCTCAATTCGGCTCCCAATGAAAGCACCAATTGTTGAAGCAGAAATCGAACACGTTTGAAAAAATCTTCTTGATCCCTACAACCAGAAAACAAGAAGCAATCCAGGTTAAGGTTGAAGCCCCAGCGGGTTGTTCAACCAAGAACGCTCTGATGTTTAAGTTAGCTTTAAGAGATAAATTAGAAAGCACTTTAGAAGCGAAGAACGAATTACCTTGAAAGTGAAATAAGCTCCGCTATTTATAGGGAAGCCTTGAGAGTCGCGGAGCATTCTGATTGGTCGATGGATTTTGTAATTAATAAATAATTATTTTTTAATAAAATATATTATTTAATAATTGAATATTAATAACAACTAATTCTCAAGGAGAATATTATTATTATTGAGGCCTTAACCCGATTAAATAATATATTTAGCTGATAAATGCATTGTTTAATGTGTGGGTGTGTGAGCCGTGAATATCATTACCAGGGATAATTTGGACATTATATAAATTTTAGGTCACGAGGCAGCTCCACAATTTTTGGATAATTTTGGATTCCACATCTTTCATGACCATTTCATCTTCTATCTTCAACTTGAACAAAATTTAGACATCATACTTAATATTGTTTTTAATATTACTTGTATTATCTAATAAGTTTTTTTTTTTTATACAAAGATATTGGAGGTGGGACATTATTTAATAAGTTATCTAATTATCAATAACATTAGTATTTCTTTTTACTTGTAAATGAAAATTTTCGAATTCAATTTTTTGACAACCAAAGACGTTGGTAACTGACCCATTAATTATAAACTAATGCGTCCTTACAAAGCTTGGGCTTAGCACACGTACCTTTTCCCAAATCCTACAAACTAATGCGTCCTTAGATTAGTATGTATTTTGCATATAAAACAAAACACTAGAATTTTGTATGAAACCAAAAGCAAGAAAGAAAAAAAAAAATATATATATATATATATAGTAGGGCCTTAAGGACGAACGTTTTGTGCCACTAATTTATCCAGACATCAAATTAATTAAAACCTAAAATGAGCACTAACCCTTTAAGGCACGAAGCCTGCAAATCAAATTTTGGTGCACGGTGATGGCAAGACCATTGATCCATTCTCTATATAAACTTTCATTCAGTCTACCATTTCATTGTACCCACTCTTTAATTCCTTTACTGTATCAAACCCTAAATTTGCTTCCTTTACTAGCTACACCCTACACCATGGAGATCATAAACCAGTACTTCTGCAAATATATCTGTTTGTCCTTGATCTTCATGTTGGGAGCCTTTTCCTCTCAAGCTACTTCTCGTAGTCTCCAAGATGCATCAATGTATGGGAAATACGAGCAGTGGATGGCTCGTTATGGCCGTGCCTATTCGGACATTAACGAGAAGGAGAAACATTTCAATATATTCAAGGAAAATGTAGCTTTCATAGAATCTTCCAATAGGGATGCAACAAAACCATACAAATTGGGTGTCAATCAATTTGCAGACCTTACAAACGAAGAATTTAAAGCCTCTCGAAATGGCTTCTTGGGGCATGAATGTTCCACAAAGACAACCTCTTTCAAATTTGAAAACGTTACAGCGCCACCTACTGTAGATTGGAGGAAGAAAGGAGCTGTTACACCTGTCAAGGACCAAGGCCAATGCGGTAATTAAATACTAATTTTATTTAGAATCAATGAAATTAAATAAATTGCTTCGTATTACTAATTCACTATAACTGCGTACTAATTGTAATATAAAAACGTACGTGTAGGATGTTGTTGGGCATTTTCAGCAGTGGCAGCCATGGAAGGAATTACTAAGCTATCCACTGGTAAATTAATCTCCTTATCTGAACAAGAACTCGTCGATTGTGACACCAGCGGCGTCGACCAAGGCTGTGAGGGTGGTTTGATGGACGATGCCTTCCAATTCATCAGTCAAAATCACGGGCTTAATACCGAAGCTAATTACCCCTACACTGGTGTTGATGGAAATTGCAACACCAACAAGGAAGCGAGCCATGCAGCCAAGATAACTGGCCATGAGGATGTGCCTGCAAACAGTGAAGAGGCCCTTCTTAAGGCGGTAGCTAGTCAACCGATTTCCGTCGCCATTGATGCTAGTGGTTCTGATTTTCAGTTCTATTCAAGTGGCGTGTTTACCGGAACTTGTGGAACCAGCCTTGATCATGGTGTTACCGCTGTTGGTTATGGAGTGAGTGGTGATGGGACTAAATATTGGTTGGTGAAGAACTCATGGGGGACACAATGGGGAGAAGAGGGGTACATAAGAATGCAAAGAGGTGTTGAGGCAAAGGAAGGTCTTTGTGGCATTGCTATGGAAGCCTCTTACCCCACTGCATAATCAATCTCTAGCGTCAAAATCGATTCCTACTATGTATAATACCATGTAGTAGGTCTATGTGTATCTTGATATGATTGATATGTACATGTTAAAATTGTATACTTATAATTATCAAAATGAACGAACTTATCAGTTTAGAGTTTATTTTTAAATTGTCTAACTACTACATACTCCTAAATTTAACCATGCATGCTTAGAATCATGATCATGAAGCTAGAATTATCTTTTCGAAATGGACCAACCTCAAAGTTAACTTTCTAAACAAAACTCCAAGATTCATTAGCATGCAGAAACATAAAGCAATTGCAATTAAAGAAAAAAGAAAAACACGCAATATTGTAAATATGATACAACTTAATTATTTAAGTTGGGTAAAGATATTCCCTAGCCTCTGATATATACCCATGATACAGTACTATTCTCTCAAGGTAGAACTTTAATTCGTAGGTATATATATAACTATTAACTCTCATCTTTACACTTTGCTTCTTAACTTTCTAATTAGTAGAACTTTAATTTGTAACGGTATTACTGACTTGATCGACAATTAATGCCTCCACCAATAAGAGATGTACCAGCTCAAATTCATCACACACATGCATAATTCTATTTTTGGGTTATCCTTCAATTATAGATTGATTATCATTTTGGTTAATGAAGTACATTATTACACTTTTTAGTCCTCAAATTCTACCAATGCATGTCCCAAATTGGTCTTTAGTCCATTTTTGCCATCATACCCTCTATATCACTACAAGAAATGAGACTGTGCCCGACAAAACCAATTTGCCAGGCTAAACACACTTTCCTCGGGCAAAACCTTAGGTGACGAAACTTCCTCGGGCATGATCTTGCCCGACGAAAAAAACGTTTTCGACGGGCAACATCGATCGTTGCCCGACCACAACTGTTGTTGGAAAAATTCGTCGGACAAACCTAAAGAGTCAACATTACTTTACCCGAGGAAATAATTTGTTGGGTAAACATTCGTCGAGCTACAAAATTTTTCTACGGCTTGCCCTTCGAATGTTGAAGATTCGCCGGGCCAAGGTGTAAAGCTTTGCCCGACGAAATTTCAAGGTTCGCCGAGCCAAGTTTTATATTTAAAAAAAATAAATAAATTTTTAATAATATATGTAATTAACAACAAATATAAAAAGAAAAATATAATTAACATAAAACGAAAAAAATATAATTAAAAAAAGTATTGGTACGAATGTTTAACATAACGAAATATTACATCCTATCTAACTCGATGACTGCTGCCTAGCTGTATCCAAGAGTTTCGGAGGAATAGGCATCCCCATGTCAATCATAACTTGAATCACGGCTTACAAGGTCGACTGGAGGTTCGTGATGGTGATCCGCATTTCCGTGAACTCCTGGCTCTGCTCGGGAGCTCCCCTAGATGAACTCGAAGCACCACTCCCCCGATCCCGAACGAGGGCGTCTCCTACCCCCCCGAATGATCGACCCTGGACGCCTCCCTAGCCTGTGGTCCAAGATCTCCACCGACCTAGCGGGATCCGACAGCTGTTGCTCCAACGAGATGTCGTGCTACTGCTGGGACATGTCAGCCTGGATACGATCCCTGTCTTTCTCCATCCCTCTGTACAAAATTCCAATACATAATAATTATAAATTTAATTATGGAAATTGAATTGTAACATTTAATTAATACGCAAAAAGATATAGTTACGTAAATTGCATCAGCCACCTCGTGGCGTGTCCAGCATTAACTTGCCCCCTGACTTCGACCTCCAGCCACAACGAACCTTGCGCTCGAAATTCAACGTGTCGGAACGCAAGAGGTCGCGAGCCCCCGTGGTGGTCGTATTTCTTCTACACAAGGTTTTTTTTGTTGGCTTACGATCTCCCCTGTCCATTAGTAAAAACAATCATTATATTAAAATTGCGTTAAAAGCGAAAATAATTTATCCAATAATTCGTCGGGAGCACGTACCAGATAGGCTCGTCCTGGAAATGGGTGCATAACCAGGGCCACTTGAGCACTCGACTCACCTCCGACAACTCCGAAGAAGGATTTGATCAGGCTTCCTATGAGGTACTCTAGCTCTGGTAGTACAGATGGAGCTCGTACTTCCAATATGCATACCGTCTGTGCTAGATTTTGCTGAGGTACTCAATTATGTTGGGGTTTTCTATGGGACTCTTTCTTCAATCCCGGCATGAACATCACCTTGATCTTTTCCTTCGTTGTCCGGCAGATCCGCTGTGAAGCCAAACCCTTGTTAATCCCCCAAACGTTCGTCGAAGGCACTGCAAATACGATGAGAATTAGTACAAATATGAGCAAAAAACGAAAACGCATTTTTAAATTAAGAAAGTAGTCAACTCACCATTGGGGATTACTCCGTCCCTATTCGCCGGTGCGCTTGATTCGGCCTGCGTATGGTCGGGGTCGGTACGTGGTACCCCGCGTTGCTTGTTATGGCGTCGACAAGCCGATCTCGCGCCGGGTCGCACGGACTGCGTGTTGTTGCCGGGGCCTTGGACTCCACCGTGGCCGGAGGTTAAGACTCAGATACAGGGTCAACGGTGGCAGCTAAAATAAATCATGGATCCTTATTCAATTTAAGTTAGGTAATCGAAAAACAATGGAAAACAAAGAAAACTCAATGAAGGTGAAGAAGAAGACTCACAAGTCAAATACAAGAAAGAAAAGAGAGAGCATTTTCAGAGTAAGTTTGGTAATTTTCATTATGCAATCACAAGAAAATTGAGTGACTCTCACACTCACTGTATATACTACACACTTCACAATCCAATGACTCAACAACAATACAATGACTTAATATTGCAAACAACCCCCCTCAATTTCACGTGGAGAAGCTCCATCATGAGATTGGGACATCACAAGACAATATGAGCAACAACAGCAGTAACAACAACTCAAATGCACCAGCAATGCATCACAGCAATGGAAAGAACAATCTGATCAGGGCAATATCAACAAAAGCAGCAACAGGAATAGTCTGGGCAAGAAACTGTACCATCAATCTCTGCAGCAAATCAGTAGAGTCCACAGCAGCTCAAACCTAAAAATGCAGCTCAGACCAGAGTGCATCATCACATACCAAAAGCATTGAACTCAACTCAACCATTATATCTAAGCAGCAACAATTAACCCAACACAACAACACAATTCACAGCAGCTCAACTCAAAATTGGTGAAAAACAGGATTATAGTCCAAAAATCACATCAGCACAGCAAGCATACCCCAAAGCCCCAGCACAGAAAACACATAGAAATTGTGCACAAATTCAATACACATCAGATATCTCACCAGCAAAGGCCAAAATGCAAGAGCTCAATACAGACAATGAACTCAGCTCAACAATTATAACAAGCACAGCTCACAACAGACATCACAACGTCAAGAACCAGGAAACAATGCATCGCAGATTCTAGATATTGCAAGCAACTGAGATTCGAAGGCAGAAAGAGAATCGAAAGAGAAGGTGAGATAGAAGAATAATTCAATTGTGAGAGAAAATTGCAGTAAGAATCAAAAGTAAGACTGAAGAAAAATATGAATTTGAGACCGAAGAAGAAGAATCATTGATCGAAGATCAAATTCAATTGTGAGATCAAAGTGAGAAAGAATGAAGATTAAGATCGAAGAAGAAAAAGAAGAAGCTCACAATATTTTATGTGTTTAAGCAAGAAATTGAGGAACCGAAAGAAGAAAGAAAGGAGATCGAAAGAAGATTGAGGAAAAACAGAAATTGAACCTCTATACAAGACAGAAAACAGAAATTGAAGATCGAAGAATAAGTGCAATTGAGAAATCTGGAAAACGAGATCGATAAGAGAAACTTACCTGGGAAAGTCAAGAACGGAGCTGAGAAGTCTGAAGAATCAAGAAACGAAGAAGTCTGAACATATCGAAGAGACGAACAAGCCTAAAGATCGAAGCAGTCGCTGATGAGCATGAAATTGAAGCAGAGGCAACAACGAAACAATCGCAGATGAGCAGGTCTGATGAAGAGATCGAATCAATCGCAGATGAGCAATTGCAATCACACAAATTCTTCAGTGCATAAGTGGAGAGGAAGCCAAGAACCGAAGCAAAAATTGAGGATTGTTGAGCAAATTCCAGGAAACAAACGAAGATGTTTATGAAATTCATAAGAAAACGAGCACACAAGGTCGACGCAATAGCAGATGAGCTACCGCAAACTCGCACAACAGATCGAAGATGAAGATGCGATGAAGAATCAAGAGCGATTTCAAGAACCATAAAATCTAGGTCAAACTCGTAACGATTTCAATTGCACAATTTCACGCGGGGGGAATGACCTAGTTGTTCATTTGGATTCCCAGTGTGTGCTCTGCTCCCAATATGAGCTTTAGAGGCGGAAGCAGCAGCTTCAGATGAACGAACGGAACCTCGTGTTCTTACCATGATGAACGGTGATGATGATCAAAGAACAAATTTGATGAACAATGAACGAAGTTCAAGAACGACGAATAAAGTCGAAGAACAACGAATGAAGTTGATGAACGTCGAACGAAGTTCAGGAACGACGAATAAAGTCGATGAACTATGAACGAAGTTGATGAACGACGAACAAACTAGAGAGTACTCCTTGAGTATTTCTCAATTCGGCTCCCAATGAAAGCACCAATTGTTGAAGCAGAAATCGAACACTCTTGAAAAAGTCTTCTTGTTCCCTACAAATAGCAAACAAGAAGCAATCAAGGTTAATGTTGAAGCCCCAGGTGTTGTTCAACCAAAAACGCTCTAATACTTAAGTTAACTTTAAGAGTGAAATTAGAAAGCACTTTAGAAGCGAAGAACGAATTACCTTGAAAGTGAAATAAGCTCCGCTATTTATAGGGAAGCCTTGAGAGTCGCGGAGCATTCTGATTGGTCGATGGATTTTGTAATTAATAAATAATTATTTTTTAATAAAATATATTATTTAATAATTGAATATTAATAACAACTAATTCTCAAGGAGAATATTATTATTATTGAGGCCTTAACCCGATTAAATAATATATTTAGCTGATAAATGCATTGTTTAATGTGTGGGTGTGTGAGCCGTGAATATCATTACCAGGGATAATTTGGACATTATATAAATTTTAGGTCACGAGGCAGCTCCACAATTTTTGGATAATTTTGGATTCCACATCTTTCATGACCATTTCATCTTCTATCTTCAACTTGAACAAAATTTAGACATCATACTTAATATTGTTTTTAATATTACTTGTATTATCTAATAAGTTTTTTTTTTTTATACAAAGATATTGGAGGTGGGACATTATTTAATAAGTTATCTAATTATCAATAACATTAGTATTTCTTTTTACTTGTAAATGAAAATTTTCGAATTCAATTTTTTGACAACCAAAGACGTTGGTAACTGACCCATTAATTATAAACTAATGCGTCCTTACAAAGCTTGGGCTTAGCACACGTACCTTTTCCCAAATCCTACAAACTAATGCGTCCTTAGATTAGTATGTATTTTGCATATAAAACAAAACACTAGAATTTTGTATGAAACCAAAAGCAAGAAAGAAAAAAAAAAATATATATATATATATATAGTAGGGCCTTAAGGACGAACGTTTTGTGCCACTAATTTATCCAGACTTCAAATTAATTAAAACCTAAAATGAGCACTAACCCTTTAAGGCACGAAGCCTGCAAATCAAATTTTGGTGCACGGTGATGGCAAGACCATTGATCCATTCTCTATATAAACTTTCATTCAGTCTACCATTTCATTGTACCCACTCTTTAATTCCTTTACTGTATCAAACCCTAAATTTGCTTCCTTTACTAGCTACACCCTACACCATGGAGATCATAAACCAGTACTTCTGCAAATATATCTGTTTGTCCTTGATCTTCATGTTGGGAGCCTTTTCCTCTCAAGCTACTTCTCGTAGTCTCCAAGATGCATCAATGTATGGGAAATACGAGCAGTGGATGGCTCGTTATGGCCGTGCCTATTCGGACATTAACGAGAAGGAGAAACATTTCAATATATTCAAGGAAAATGTAGCTTTCATAGAATCTTCCAATAGGGATGCAACAAAACCATACAAATTGGGTGTCAATCAATTTGCAGACCTTACAAACGAAGAATTTAAAGCCTCTCGAAATGGCTTCTTGGGGCATGAATGTTCCACAAAGACAACCTCTTTCAAATTTGAAAACGTTACAGCGCCACCTACTGTAGATTGGAGGAAGAAAGGAGCTGTTACACCTGTCAAGGACCAAGGCCAATGCGGTAATTAAATACTAATTTTATTTAGAATCAATGAAATTAAATAAATTGCTTCGTATTACTAATTCACTATAACTGCGTACTAATTGTAATATAAAAACGTACGTGTAGGATGTTGTTGGGCATTTTCAGCAGTGGCAGCCATGGAAGGAATTACTAAGCTATCCACTGGTAAATTAATCTCCTTATCTGAACAAGAACTCGTCGATTGTGACACCAGCGGCGTCGACCAAGGCTGTGAGGGTGGTTTGATGGACGATGCCTTCCAATTCATCAGTCAAAATCACGGGCTTAATACCGAAGCTAATTACCCCTACACTGGTGTTGATGGAAATTGCAACACCAACAAGGAAGCGAGCCATGCAGCCAAGATAACTGGCCATGAGGATGTGCCTGCAAACAGTGAAGAGGCCCTTCTTAAGGCGGTAGCTAGTCAACCGATTTCCGTCGCCATTGATGCTAGTGGTTCTGATTTTCAGTTCTATTCAAGTGGCGTGTTTACCGGAACTTGTGGAACCAGCCTTGATCATGGTGTTACCGCTGTTGGTTATGGAGTGAGTGGTGATGGGACTAAATATTGGTTGGTGAAGAACTCATGGGGGACACAATGGGGAGAAGAGGGGTACATAAGAATGCAAAGAGGTGTTGAGGCAAAGGAAGGTCTTTGTGGCATTGCTATGGAAGCCTCTTACCCCACTGCATAATCAATCTCTAGCGTCAAAATCGATTCCTACTATGTATAATACCATGTAGTAGGTCTATGTGTATCTTGATATGATTGATATGTACATGTTAAAATTGTATACTTATAATTATCAAAATGAACGAACTTATCAGTTTAGAGTTTATTTTTAAATTGTCTAACTACTACATACTCCTAAATTTAACCATGCATGCTTAGAATCATGATCATGAAGCTAGAATTATCTTTTCGAAATGGACCAACCTCAAAGTTAACTTTCTAAACAAAACTCCAAGATTCATTAGCATGCAGAAACATAAAGCAATTGCAATTAAAGAAAAAAGAAAAACACGCAATATTGTAAATATGATACAACTTAATTATTTAAGTTGGGTAAAGATATTCCCTAGCCTCTGATATATACCCATGATACAGTACTATTCTCTCAAGGTAGAACTTTAATTCGTAGGTATATATATAACTATTAACTCTCATCTTTACACTTTGCTTCTTAACTTTCTAATTAGTAGAACTTTAATTTGTAACGGTATTACTGACTTGATCGACAATTAATGCCTCCACCAATAAGAGATGTACCAGCTCAAATTCATCACACACATGCATAATTCTATTTTTGGGTTATCCTTCAATTATAGATTGATTATCATTTTGGTTAATGAAGTACATTATTACACTTTTTAGTCCTCAAATTCTACCAATGCATGTCCCAAATTGGTCTTTAGTCCATTTTTGCCATCATACCCTCTATATCACTACAAGAAATGAGATTGTGCCCGACAAAACCAATTTGCCAGGCTAAACACACTTTCCTCGGGCAAAACCTTAGGTGACGAAACTTCCTCGAGCATGATCTTGCCCGACGAAAAAAACGTTTTCGACGGGCAACATCGATCGTTGCCCGACCACAACTGTTGTTGGAAAAATTCGTCGGACAAACCTAAAGAGTCAACATTACTTTACCCGAGGAAATAATTTGTTGGGTAAACATTCGTCGAGCTACAAAATTTTTCTACGGCTTGCCCTTCGAATGTTGAAGATTCGCCGGGCCAAGGTGTAAAGCTTTGCCCGACGAAATTTCAAGGTTCGCCGAGCCAAGTTTTATATTTAAAAAAAATAAATAAATTTTTAATAATATATGTAATTAACAACAAATATAAAAAGAAAAATATAATTAACATAAAACGAAAAAAATATAATTAAAAAAAGTATTGGTACGAATGTTTAACATAACGAAATATTACATCCTATCTAACTCGATGACTGCTGCCTAGCTGTATCCAAGAGTTTCGGAGGAATAGGCATCCCCATGTCAATCATAACTTGAATCACGGCTTACAAGGTCGACTGGAGGTTCGTGATGGTGATCCGCATTTCCGTGAACTCCTGGCTCTGCTCGGGAGCTCCCCTAGATGAACTCGAAGCACCACTCCCCCGATCCCGAACGAGGGCGTCTCCTACCCCCCCCGAATGATCGACCCTGGACGCCTCCCTAGCCTGTGGTCCAAGATCTCCACCGACCTAGCGGGATCCGACAGCTGTTGCTCCAACGAGATGTCGTGCTACTGCTGGGACATGTCAGCCTGGATACGATCCCTGTCTTTCTCCATCCCTCTGTACAAAATTCCAATACATAATAATTATAAATTTAATTATGGAAATTGAATTGTAACATTTAATTAATACGCAAAAAGATATAGTTACGTAAATTGCATCAGCCACCTCGTGGCGTGTCCAGCATTAACTTGCCCCCTGACTTCGACCTCCAGCCACAACGAACCTTGCGCTCGAAATTCAACGTGTCGGAACGCAAGAGGTCGCGAGCCCCCGTGGTGGTCGTATTTCTTCTACACAAGGTTTTTTTTGTTGGCTTACGATCTCCCCTGTCCATTAGTAAAAACAATCATTATATTAAAATTGCGTTAAAAGAGAAAATAATTTATCCAATAATTCGTCGGGAGCACGTACCAGATAGGCTCGTCCTGGAAATGGGTGCATAACCAGGGCCACTTGAGCACTCGACTCACCTCCGACAACTCCGAAGAAGGATTTGATCAGGCTTCCTATGAGGTACTCTAGCTCTGGTAGTACAGATGGAGCTCGTACTTCCAATATGCATACCGTCTGTGCTAGATTTTGCTGAGGTACTCAATTATGTTGGGGTTTTCTATGGGACTCTTTCTTCAATCCCGGCATGAACATCACCTTGATCTTTTCCTTCGTTGTCCGGCAGATCCGCTGTGAAGCCAAACCCTTGTTAATCCCCCAAACGTTCGTCGAAGGCACTGCAAATACGATGAGAATTAGTACAAATATGAGCAAAAAACGAAAACGCATTTTTAAATTAAGAAAGTAGTCAACTCACCATTGGGGATTACTCCGTCCCTATTCGCCGGTACGCTTGATTCGGCCTGCGTATGGTCGGGGTCGGTACGTGGTACCCCGCGTTGCTTGTTATGGCGTCGACAAGCCGATCTCGCGCCGGGTCGCACGGACTGCGTGTTGTTGCCGGGGCCTTGGACTCCACCGTGGCCGGAGGTTAAGACTCAGATACAGGGTCAACGGTGGCAGCTAAAATAAATCATGGATCCTTATTCAATTTAAGTTAGGTAATCGAAAAACAATGGAAAACAAAGAAAACTCAATGAAGGTGAAGAAGAAGACTCACAAGTC
The DNA here is from genome assembly GCA_037349345.1 of Oemleria cerasiformis. Classification (NCBI taxonomy): domain Eukaryota; kingdom Viridiplantae; phylum Streptophyta; class Magnoliopsida; order Rosales; family Rosaceae; genus Oemleria; species Oemleria cerasiformis. The sequence continues at coordinate 10,322,012 of JAZGTL010000010.1, forward strand.
AAATACAAGAAAGAAAAGAGAGAGCATTTTCAGAGTAAGTTTGGTAATTTTCATTATGCAATCACAAGAAAATTGAGTGACTCTCACACTCACTGTATATACTACACACTTCACAATCCAATGACTCAACAACAATACAATGACTTAATATTGCAAACAACCCCCCTCAATTTCACGTGGAGAAGCTCCATCATGAGATTGGGACATCACAAGACAATATGAGCAACAACAGCAGTAACAACAACTCAAATGCACCAGCAATGCATCACAGCAATGGAAAGAACAATCTGATCAGGGCAATATCAACAAAAGCAGCAACAGGAATAGTCTGGGCAAGAAACTGTACCATCAATCTCTGCAGCAAATCAGTAGAGTCCACAGCAGCTCAAACCTAAAAATGCAGCTCAGACCAGAGTGCATCATCACATACCAAAAGCATTGAACTCAACTCAACCATTATATCTAAGCAGCAACAATTAACCCAACACAACAACACAATTCACAGCAGCTCAACTCAAAATTGGTGAAAAACAGGATTATAGTCCAAAAATCACATCAGCACAGCAAGCATACCCCAAAGCCCCAGCACAGAAAACACATAGAAATTGTGCACAAATTCAATACACATCAGATATCTCACCAGCAAAGGCCAAAATGCAAGAGCTCAATACAGACAATGAACTCAGCTCAACAATTATAACAAGCACAGCTCACAACAGACATCACAACGTCAAGAACCAGGAAACAATGCATCGCAGATTCTAGATATTGCAAGCAACTGAGATTCGAAGGCAGAAAGAGAATCGAAAGAGAAGGTGAGATAGAAGAATAATTCAATTGTGAGAGAAAATTGCAGTAAGAATCAAAAGTAAGACTGAAGAAAAATATGAATTTGAGACCGAAGAAGAAGAATCATTGATCGAAGATCAAATTCAATTGTGAGATCAAAGTGAGAAAGAATGAAGATTAAGATCGAAGAAGAAAAAGAAGAAGCTCACAATATTTTATGTGTTTAAGCAAGAAATTGAGGAACCGAAAGAAGAAAGAAAGGAGATCGAAAGAAGATTGAGGAAAAACAGAAATTGAACCTCTATACAAGACAGAAAACAGAAATTGAAGATCGAAGAATAAGTGCAATTGAGAAATCTGGAAAACGAGATCGATAAGAGAAACTTACCTGGGAAAGTCAAGAACGGAGCTGAGAAGTCTGAAGAATCAAGAAACGAAGAAGTCTGAACATATCGAAGAGACGAACAAGCCTAAAGATCGAAGCAGTCGCTGATGAGCATGAAATTGAAGCAGAGGCAACAACGAAACAATCGCAGATGAGCAGGTCTGATGAAGAGATCGAATCAATCGCAGATGAGCAATTGCAATCACACAAATTCTTCAGTGCATAAGTGGAGAGGAAGCCAAGAACCGAAGCAAAAATTGAGGATTGTTGAGCAAATTCCAGGAAACAAACGAAGATGTTTATGAAATTCATAAGAAAACGAGCACACAAGGTCGACGCAATAGCAGATGAGCTACCGCAAACTCGCACAACAGATCGAAGATGAAGATGCGATGAAGAATCAAGAGCGATTTCAAGAACCATAAAATCTAGGTCAAACTCGTAACGATTTCAATTGCACAATTTCACGCGGGGGGAATGACCTAGTTGTTCATTTGGATTCCCAGTGTGTGCTCTGCTCCCAATATGAGCTTTAGAGGCGGAAGCAGCAGCTTCAGATGAACGAACGGAACCTCGTGTTCTTACCATGATGAACGGTGATGATGATCAAAGAACAAATTTGATGAACAATGAACGAAGTTCAAGAACGACGAATAAAGTCGAAGAACAACGAATGAAGTTGATGAACGTCGAACGAAGTTCAGGAACGACGAATAAAGTCGATGAACTATGAACGAAGTTGATGAACGACGAACAAACTAGAGAGTACTCCTTGAGTATTTCTCAATTCGGCTCCCAATGAAAGCACCAATTGTTGAAGCAGAAATCGAACACTCTTGAAAAAGTCTTCTTGTTCCCTACAAATAGCAAACAAGAAGCAATCAAGGTTAATGTTGAAGCCCCAGGTGTTGTTCAACCAAAAACGCTCTAATACTTAAGTTAACTTTAAGAGTGAAATTAGAAAGCACTTTAGAAGCGAAGAACGAATTACCTTGAAAGTGAAATAAGCTCCGCTATTTATAGGGAAGCCTTGAGAGTCGCGGAGCATTCTGATTGGTCGATGGATTTTGTAATTAATAAATAATTATTTTTTAATAAAATATATTATTTAATAATTGAATATTAATAACAACTAATTCTCAAGGAGAATATTATTATTATTGAGGCCTTAACCCGATTAAATAATATATTTAGCTGATAAATGCATTGTTTAATGTGTGGGTGTGTGAGCCGTGAATATCATTACCAGGGATAATTTGGACATTATATAAATTTTAGGTCACGAGGCAGCTCCACAATTTTTGGATAATTTTGGATTCCACATCTTTCATGACCATTTCATCTTCTATCTTCAACTTGAACAAAATTTAGACATCATACTTAATATTGTTTTTAATATTACTTGTATTATCTAATAAGTTTTTTTTTTTTATACAAAGATATTGGAGGTGGGACATTATTTAATAAGTTATCTAATTATCAATAACATTAGTATTTCTTTTTACTTGTAAATGAAAATTTTCGAATTCAATTTTTTGACAACCAAAGACGTTGGTAACTGACCCATTAATTATAAACTAATGCGTCCTTACAAAGCTTGGGCTTAGCACACGTACCTTTTCCCAAATCCTACAAACTAATGCGTCCTTAGATTAGTATGTATTTTGCATATAAAACAAAACACTAGAATTTTGTATGAAACCAAAAGCAAGAAAGAAAAAAAAAAAAATATATATATATATATATATATATATATATATATATATATATATATATATAGTAGGGCCTTAAGGACGAACGTTTTGTGCCACTAATTTATCCAGACATCAAATTAATTAAAACCTAAAATGAGCACTAACCCTTTAAGGCACGAAGCCTGCAAATCAAATTTTGGTGCACGGTGATGGCAAGACCATTGATCCATTCTCTATATAAACTTTCATTCAGTCTACCATTTCATTGTACCCACTCTTTAATTCCTTTACTGTATCAAACCCTAAATTTGCTTCCTTTACTAGCTACACCCTACACCATGGAGATCATAAACCAGTACTTCTGCAAATATATCTGTTTGTCCTTGATCTTCATGTTGGGAGCCTTTTCCTCTCAAGCTACTTCTCGTAGTCTCCAAGATGCATCAATGTATGGGAAATACGAGCAGTGGATGGCTCGTTATGGCCGTGCCTATTCGGACATTAACGAGAAGGAGAAACATTTCAATATATTCAAGGAAAATGTAGCTTTCATAGAATCTTCCAATAGGGATGCAACAAAACCATACAAATTGGGTGTCAATCAATTTGCAGACCTTACAAACGAAGAATTTAAAGCCTCTCGAAATGGCTTCTTGGGGCATGAATGTTCCACAAAGACAACCTCTTTCAAATTTGAAAACGTTACAGCGCCACCTACTGTAGATTGGAGGAAGAAAGGAGCTGTTACACCTGTCAAGGACCAAGGCCAATGCGGTAATTAAATACTAATTTTATTTAGAATCAATGAAATTAAATAAATTGCTTCGTATTACTAATTCACTATAACTGCGTACTAATTGTAATATAAAAACGTACGTGTAGGATGTTGTTGGGCATTTTCAGCAGTGGCAGCCATGGAAGGAATTACTAAGCTATCCACTGGTAAATTAATCTCCTTATCTGAACAAGAACTCGTCGATTGTGACACCAGCGGCGTCGACCAAGGCTGTGAGGGTGGTTTGATGGACGATGCCTTCCAATTCATCAGTCAAAATCACGGGCTTAATACCGAAGCTAATTACCCCTACACTGGTGTTGATGGAAATTGCAACACCAACAAGGAAGCGAGCCATGCAGCCAAGATAACTGGCCATGAGGATGTGCCTGCAAACAGTGAAGAGGCCCTTCTTAAGGCGGTAGCTAGTCAACCGATTTCCGTCGCCATTGATGCTAGTGGTTCTGATTTTCAGTTCTATTCAAGTGGCGTGTTTACCGGAACTTGTGGAACCAGCCTTGATCATGGTGTTACCGCTGTTGGTTATGGAGTGAGTGGTGATGGGACTAAATATTGGTTGGTGAAGAACTCATGGGGGACACAATGGGGAGAAGAGGGGTACATAAGAATGCAAAGAGGTGTTGAGGCAAAGGAAGGTCTTTGTGGCATTGCTATGGAAGCCTCTTACCCCACTGCATAATCAATCTCTAGCGTCAAAATCGATTCCTACTATGTATAATACCATGTAGTAGGTCTATGTGTATCTTGATATGATTGATATGTACATGTTAAAATTGTATACTTATAATTATCAAAATGAACGAACTTATCAGTTTAGAGTTTATTTTTAAATTGTCTAACTACTACATACTCCTAAATTTAACCATGCATGCTTAGAATCATGATCATGAAGCTAGAATTATCTTTTCGAAATGGACCAACCTCAAAGTTAACTTTCTAAACAAAACTCCAAGATTCATTAGCATGCAGAAACATAAAGCAATTGCAATTAAAGAAAAAAGAAAAACACGCAATATTGTAAATATGATACAACTTAATTATTTAAGTTGGGTAAAGATATTCCCTAGCCTCTGATATATACCCATGATACAGTACTATTCTCTCAAGGTAGAACTTTAATTCGTAGGTATATATATAACTATTAACTCTCATCTTTACACTTTGCTTCTTAACTTTCTAATTAGTAGAACTTTAATTTGTAACGGTATTACTGACTTGATCGACAATTAATGCCTCCACCAATAAGAGATGTACCAGCTCAAATTCATCACACACATGCATAATTCTATTTTTGGGTTATCCTTCAATTATAGATTGATTATCATTTTGGTTAATGAAGTACATTATTACACTTTTTAGTCCTCAAATTCTACCAATGCATGTCCCAAATTGGTCTTTAGTCCATTTTTGCCATCATACCCTCTATATCACTACAAGAAATGAGACTGTGCCCGACAAAACCAATTTGCCAGGCTAAACACACTTTCCTCGGGCAAAACCTTAGGTGACGAAACTTCCTCGGGCATGATCTTGCCCGACGAAAAAAACGTTTTCGACGGGCAACATCGATCGTTGCCCGACCACAACTGTTGTTGGAAAAATTCGTCGGACAAACCTAAAGAGTCAACATTACTTTACCCGAGGAAATAATTTGTTGGGTAAACATTCGTCGAGCTACAAAATTTTTCTACGGCTTGCCCTTCGAATGTTGAAGATTCGCCGGGCCAAGGTGTAAAGCTTTGCCCGACGAAATTTCAAGGTTCGCCGAGCCAAGTTTTATATTTTAAAAAAATAAATAAATTTTTAATAATATATGTAATTAACAACAAATATAAAAAGAAAAATATAATTAACATAAAACGAAAAAAATATAATTAAAAAAAGTATTGGTACGAATGTTTAACATAACGAAATATTACATCCTATCTAACTCGATGACTGCTGCCTAGCTGTATCCAAGAGTTTCGGAGGAATAGGCATCCCCATGTCAATCATAACTTGAATCACGGCTTACAAGGTCGACTGGAGGTTCGTGATGGTGATCCGCATTTCCGTGAACTCCTGGCTCTGCTCGGGAGCTCCCCTAGATGAACTCGAAGCACCACTCCCCCGATCCCGAACGAGGTCGTCTCCTACCCCCCCCCCCCCCCCCCCCCCCCCCCCCCGAATGATCGACCCTGGACGCCTCCCTAGCCTGTGGTCCAAGATCTCCACCGACCTAGCGGGATCCGACAGCTGTTGCTCCAACGAGATGTCGTGCTACTGCTGGGACATGTCAGCCTGGATACGATCCCTGTCTTTCTCCATCCCTCTGTACAAAATTCCAATACATAATAATTATAAATTTAATTATGGAAATTGAATTGTAACATTTAATTAATACGCAAAAAGATATAGTTACGTAAATTGCATCAGCCACCTCGTGGCGTGTCCAGCATTAACTTGCCCCCTGACTTCGACCTCCAGCCACAACGAACCTTGCGCTCGAAATTCAACGTGTCGGAACGCAAGAGGTCGCGAGCCCCCGTGGTGGTCGTATTTCTTCTACACAAGGTTTTTTTTGTTGGCTTACGATCTCCCCTGTCCATTAGTAAAAACAATCATTATATTAAAATTGCGTTAAAAGCGAAAATAATTTATCCAATAATTCGTCGGGAGCACGTACCAGATAGGCTCGTCCTGGAAATGGGTGCATAACCAGGGCCACTTGAGCACTCGACTCACCTCCGACAACTCCGAAGAAGGATTTGATCAGGCTTCCTATGAGGTACTCTAGCTCTGGTAGTACAGATGGAGCTCGTACTTCCAATATGCATACCGTCTGTGCTAGATTTTGCTGAGGTACTCAATTATGTTGGGGTTTTCTATGGGACTCTTTCTTCAATCCCGGCATGAACATCACCTTGATCTTTTCCTTCGTTGTCCGGCAGATCCGCTGTGAAGCCAAACCCTTGTTAATCCCCCAAACGTTCGTCGAAGGCACTGCAAATACGATGAGAATTAGTACAAATATGAGCAAAAAACGAAAACGCATTTTTAAATTAAGAAAGTAGTCAACTCACCATTGGGGATTACTCCGTCCCTATTCGCCGGTACGCTTGATTCGGCCTGCGTATGGTCGGGGTCGGTACGTGGTACCCCGCGTTGCTTGTTATGGCGTCGACAAGCCGATCTCGCGCCGGGTCGCACGGACTGCGTGTTGTTGCCGGGGCCTTGGACTCCACCGTGGCCGGAGGTTAAGACTCAGATACAGGGTCAACGGTGGCAGCTAAAATAAATCATGGATCCTTATTCAATTTAAGTTAGGTAATCGAAAAACAATGGAAAACAAAGAAAACTCAATGAAGGTGAAGAAGAAGACTCACAAGTCAAATACAAGAAAGAAAAGAGAGAGCATTTTCAGAGTAAGTTTGGTAATTTTCATTATGCAATCACAAGAAAATTGAGTGACTCTCACACTCACTGTATATACTACACACTTCACAATCCAATGACTCAACAACAATACAATGACTTAATATTGCAAACAACCCCCCTCAATTTCACGTGGAGAAGCTCCATCATGAGATTGGGACATCACAAGACAATATGAGCAACAACAGCAGTAACAACAACTCAAATGCACCAGCAATGCATCACAGCAATGGAAAGAACAATCTGATCAGGGCAATATCAACAAAAGCAGCAACAGGAATAGTCTGGGCAAGAAACTGTACCATCAATCTCTGCAGCAAATCAGTAGAGTCCACAGCAGCTCAAACCTAAAAATGCAGCTCAGACCAGAGTGCATCATCACATACCAAAAGCATTGAACTCAACTCAACCATTATATCTAAGCAGCAACAATTAACCCAACACAACAACACAATTCACAGCAGCTCAACTCAAAATTGGTGAAAAACAGGATTATAGTCCAAAAATCACATCAGCACAGCAAGCATACCCCAAAGCCCCAGCACAGAAAACACATAGAAATTGTGCACAAATTCAATACACATCAGATATCTCACCAGCAAAGGCCAATATGCAAGAGCTCAATACAGACAATGAACTCAGCTCAACAATTATAACAAGCACAGCTCACAACAGACATCACAACGTCAAGAACCAGGAAACAATGCATCGCAGATTCTAGATATTGCAAGCAACTGAGATTCGAAGGCAGAAAGAGAATCGAAAGAGAAGGTGAGATAGAAGAATAATTCAATTGTGAGAGAAAATTGCAGTAAGAATCAAAAGTAAGACTGAAGAAAAATATGAATTTGAGACCGAAGAAGAAGAATCATTGATCGAAGATCAAATTCAATTGTGAGATCAAAGTGAGAAAGAATGAAGATTAAGATCGAAGAAGAAAAAGAAGAAGCTCACAATATTTTATGTGTTTAAGCAAGAAATTGAGGAACCGAAAGAAGAAAGAAAGGAGATCGAAAGAAGATTGAGGAAAAACAGAAATTGAACCTCTATACAAGACAGAAAACAGAAATTGAAGATCGAAGAATAAGTGCAATTGAGAAATCTGGAAAACGAGATCGATAAGAGAAACTTACCTGGGAAAGTCAAGAACGGAGCTGAGAAGTCTGAAGAATCAAGAAACGAAGAAGTCTGAACATATCGAAGAGACGAACAAGCCTAAAGATCGAAGCAGTCGCTGATGAGCATGAAATTGAAGCAGAGGCAACAACGAAACAATCGCAGATGAGCAGGTCTGATGAAGAGATCGAATCAATCGCAGATGAGCAATTGCAATCACACAAATTCTTCAGTGCATAAGTGGAGAGGAAGCCAAGAACCGAAGCAAAAATTGAGGATTGTTGAGCAAATTCCAGGAAACAAACGAAGATGTTTATGAAATTCATAAGAAAACGAGCACACAAGGTCGACGCAATAGCAGATGAGCTACCGCAAACTCGCACAACAGATCGAAGATGAAGATGCGATGAAGAATCAAGAGCGATTTCAAGAACCATAAAATCTAGGTCAAACTCGTAACGATTTCAATTGCACAATTTCACGCGGGGGGAATGACCTAGTTGTTCATTTGGATTCCCAGTGTGTGCTCTGCTCCCAATATGAGCTTTAGAGGCGGAAGCAGCAGCTTCAGATGAACGAACGGAACCTCGTGTTCTTACCATGATGAACGGTGATGATGATCAAAGAACAAATTTGATGAACAATGAACGAAGTTCAAGAACGACGAATAAAGTCGAAGAACAACGAATGAAGTTGATGAACGTCGAACGAAGTTCAGGAACGACGAATAAAGTCGATGAACTATGAACGAAGTTGATGAACGACGAACAAACTAGAGAGTACTCCTTGAGTATTTCTCAATTCGGCTCCCAATGAAAGCACCAATTGTTGAAGCAGAAATCGAACACTCTTGAAAAAGTCTTCTTGTTCCCTACAAATAGCAAACAAGAAGCAATCAAGGTTAATGTTGAAGCCCCAGGTGTTGTTCAACCAAAAACGCTCTGATACTTAAGTTAACTTTAAGAGTGAAATTAGAAAGCACTTTAGAAGCGAAGAACGAATTACCTTGAAAGTGAAATAAGCTCCGCTATTTATAGGGAAGCCTTGAGAGTCGCGGAGCATTCTGATTGGTCGATGGATTTTGTAATTAATAAATAATTATTTTTTAATAAAATATATTATTTAATAATTGAATATTAATAACAACTAATTCTCAAGGAGAATATTATTATTATTGAGGCCTTAACCCGATTAAATAATATATTTAGCTGATAAATGCATTGTTTAATGTGTGGGTGTGTGAGCCGTGAATATCATTACCAGGGATAATTTGGACATTATATAAATTTTAGGTCACGAGGCAGCTCCACAATTTTTGGATAATTTTGGATTCCACATCTTTCATGACCATTTCATCTTCTATCTTCAACTTGAACAAAATTTAGACATCATACTTAATATTGTTTTTAATATTACTTGTATTATCTAATAAGTTTTTTTTTTTTATACAAAGATATTGGAGGTGGGACATTATTTAATAAGTTATCTAATTATCAATAACATTAGTATTTCTTTTTACTTGTAAATGAAAATTTTCGAATTCAATTTTTTGACAACCAAAGACGTTGGTAACTGACCCATTAATTATAAACTAATGCGTCCTTACAAAGCTTGGGCTTAGCACACGTACCTTTTCCCAAATCCTACAAACTAATGCGTCCTTAGATTAGTATGTATTTTGCATATAAAACAAAACACTAGAATTTTGTATGAAACCAAAAGCAAGAAAGAAAAAAAAAAATATATATATATATATAGTAGGGCCTTAAGGACGAACGTTTTGTGCCACTAATTTATCCAGACATCAAATTAATTAAAACCTAAAATGAGCACTAACCCTTTAAGGCACGAAGCCTGCAAATCAAATTTTGGTGCACGGTGATGGCAAGACCATTGATCCATTCTCTATATAAACTTTCATTCAGTCTACCATTTCATTGTACCCACTCTTTAATTCCTTTACTGTATCAAACCCTAAATTTGCTTCCTTTACTAGCTACACCCTACACCATGGAGATCATAAACCAGTACTTCTGCAAATATATCTGTTTGTCCTTGATCTTCATGTTGGGAGCCTTTTCCTCTCAAGCTACTTCTCGTAGTCTCCAAGATGCATCAATGTATGGGAAATACGAGCAGTGGATGGCTCGTTATGGCCGTGCCTATTCGGACATTAACGAGAAGGAGAAACATTTCAATATATTCAAGGAAAATGTAGCTTTCATAGAATCTTCCAATAGGGATGCAACAAAACCATACAAATTGGGTGTCAATCAATTTGCAGACCTTACAAACGAAGAATTTAAAGCCTCTCGAAATGGCTTCTTGGGGCATGAATGTTCCACAAAGACAACCTCTTTCAAATTTGAAAACGTTACAGCGCCACCTACTGTAGATTGGAGGAAGAAAGGAGCTGTTACACCTGTCAAGGACCAAGGCCAATGCGGTAATTAAATACTAATTTTATTTAGAATCAATGAAATTAAATAAATTGCTTCGTATTACTAATTCACTATAACTGCGTACTAATTGTAATATAAAAACGTACGTGTAGGATGTTGTTGGGCATTTTCAGCAGTGGCAGCCATGGAAGGAATTACTAAGCTATCCACTGGTAAATTAATCTCCTTATCTGAACAAGAACTCGTCGATTGTGACACCAGCGGCGTCGACCAAGGCTGTGAGGGTGGTTTGATGGACGATGCCTTCCAATTCATCAGTCAAAATCACGGGCTTAATACCGAAGCTAATTACCCCTACACTGGTGTTGATGGAAATTGCAACACCAACAAGGAAGCGAGCCATGCAGCCAAGATAACTGGCCATGAGGATGTGCCTGCAAACAGTGAAGAGGCCCTTCTTAAGGCGGTAGCTAGTCAACCGATTTCCGTCGCCATTGATGCTAGTGGTTCTGATTTTCAGTTCTATTCAAGTGGCGTGTTTACCGGAACTTGTGGAACCAGCCTTGATCATGGTGTTACCGCTGTTGGTTATGGAGTGAGTGGTGATGGGACTAAATATTGGTTGGTGAAGAACTCATGGGGGACACAATGGGGAGAAGAGGGGTACATAAGAATGCAAAGAGGTGTTGAGGCAAAGGAAGGTCTTTGTGGCATTGCTATGGAAGCCTCTTACCCCACTGCATAATCAATCTCTAGCGTCAAAATCGATTCCTACTATGTATAATACCATGTAGTAGGTCTATGTGTATCTTGATATGATTGATATGTACATGTTAAAATTGTATACTTATAATTATCAAAATGAACGAACTTATCAGTTTAGAGTTTATTTTTAAATTGTCTAACTACTACATACTCCTAAATTTAACCATGCATGCTTAGAATCATGATCATGAAGCTAGAATTATCTTTTCGAAATGGACCAACCTCAAAGTTAACTTTCTAAACAAAACTCCAAGATTCATTAGCATGCAGAAACATAAAGCAATTGCAATTAAAGAAAAAAGAAAAACACGCAATATTGTAAATATGATACAACTTAATTATTTAAGTTGGGTAAAGATATTCCCTAGCCTCTGATATATACCCATGATACAGTACTATTCTCTCAAGGTAGAACTTTAATTCGTAGGTATATATATAACTATTAACTCTCATCTTTACACTTTGCTTCTTAACTTTCTAATTAGTAGAACTTTAATTTGTAACGGTATTACTGACTTGATCGACAATTAATGCCTCCACCAATAAGAGATGTACCAGCTCAAATTCATCACACACATGCATAATTCTATTTTTGGGTTATCCTTCAATTATAGATTGATTATCATTTTGGTTAATGAAGTACATTATTACACTTTTTAGTCCTCAAATTCTACCAATGCATGTCCCAAATTGGTCTTTAGTCCATTTTTGCCATCATACCCTCTATATCACTACAAGAAATGAGACTGTGCCCGACAAAACCAATTTGCCAGGCTAAACACACTTTCCTCGGGCAAAACCTTAGGTGACGAAACTTCCTCGGGCATGATCTTGCCCGACGAAAAAAACGTTTTCGACGGGCAACATCGATCGTTGCCCGACCACAACTGTTGTTGGAAAAATTCGTCGGACAAACCTAAAGAGTCAACATTACTTTACCCGAGGAAATAATTTGTTGGGTAAACATTCGTCGAGCTACAAAATTTTTCTACGGCTTGCCCTTCGAATGTTGAAGATTCGCCGGGCCAAGGTGTAAAGCTTTGCCCGACGAAATTTCAAGGTTCGCCGAGCCAAGTTTTATATTTAAAAAAAATAAATAAATTTTTCATAATATATGTAATTAACAACAAATATAAAAAGAAAAATATAATTAACATAAAACGAAAAAAATATAATTAAAAAAAGTATTGGTACGAATGTTTAACATAACGAAATATTACATCCTATCTAACTCGATGACTGCTGCCTAGCTGTATCCAAGAGTTTCGGAGGAATAGGCATCCCCATGTCAATCATAACTTGAATCACGGCTTACAAGGTCGACTGGAGGTTCGTGATGGTGATCCGCATTTCCGTGAACTCCTGGCTCTGCTCGGGAGCTCCCCTAGATGAACTCGAAGCACCACTCCCCCAATCCCGAACGAGGGCGTCTCCTACCCCCCGAATGATCGACCCTGGACGCCTCCCTAGCCTGTGGTCCAAGATCTCCACCGACCTAGCGGGATCCGACAGCTGTTGCTCCAACGAGATGTCGTGCTACTGCTGGGACATGTCAGCCTGGATACGATCCCTGTCTTTCTCCATCCCTCTGTACAAAATTCCAATACATAATAATTATAAATTTAATTATGGAAATTGAATTGTAACATTTAATTAATAAGCAAAAAGATATAGTTACGTAAATTGCATCAGCCACCTCGTGGCGTGTCCGGCATTAACTTGCCCCCTGACTTCGACCTCCAGCCACAACGAACCTTGCGCTCGACAGTCAACGTGTCGGAACGCAAGAGGTCGCGAGCCCCCATGGTGGTCGTATTTCTTCTACACAATGTTTTTTTTGTTGGCTTACGATCTCCCCTGTCCATTAGTAAAAACAATCATTATATTAAAATTGCGTTAAAAGCGAAAATAATTTATCCAATAATTCGTCGGGAGCACGTACCAGATAGGCTCGTCCTGGAAATGGGTGCATAACCAGGGCCACTTGAGCACTCGACTCACCTCCGACAACTCCGAAGAAGGATTTGATCAGGCTTCCTATGAGGTAGTTTAGCTCTGGTAGTACAGATGGAGCTCGTACTTCCAATCTGCATACCGTCTGTGCTAGATTTTGCTGAGGTACTCATTTATGTTGGGGTTTTCCCGGTCGTACTCAAAATTGATCTGCAATGAAATAATATGGTTAGTAAAATATTAAATATAATGTTAAAAAAAATCACTTAGTGATAACGCAGCCCAACAAGGCCCTTTTAGTTGGTCCAGGAGCTTGTGGAAAGTCTAGGCCAGCATCGGGCACTTCGTACGTACAATAGCCCTGAAGCCATGTGTCACTAGGCTGAGGATTTTAGGGGACACTTGCTTCAATCCCAGCTTGAACAACACCTTGATCTTTTCCTTCGTTGTCCGGCTGATCCGCAGTGATGCCAAACTCCTGTTAATCCCCCGAACGTTTGTCGAAGGCACTACAAATACGATGAGAATTAGTACAAATTGGTTGAAGAAATACTGAACACAATAATTATGAACTTTATTTCTACTAAGTATAACTTTGCAAGTGCAGAAAATTGATGGAGATAGTATAATGACAAGCAAAGGTCGATCCCTCGAGGACTTGTTCAACGATTAACCCACTTAAGTTCATATTTGTTAACTTATAGAAAAGGGGGGTGGGGGAGAGGAGGGAATAAAGGCTTACTATCCACTCTAACCAATTATAGCTCTTAACCAGATTATCTTGACCTAATTACTATGCAATTCTGAATTAGGTTCCCATGCTTAGGTCCTGGCGTTGGTACACTAAACATATATTATACTCTCTTACTTAGCATGTTTTAGACAGGGCATATACCTAAAACGTCTATCACCTACCAATTAAGTTGACGCATGAAGTACTAAGAGAATTTAATGACACCACACTAGCCTAGAAAAGTGAGATGCATTCCTAGGTTGACATGAATTCTGATTACAAGATTGTTTCTTAACCTCAACATCTTAATGCTAATGAACTACAGGATGATATGGCAGTCACTCAAGCAATTCCATCAATAAAAATCAAGAATAAAAATCTACTTAACGAGCTAACATGGCTAGGGCTTCAAAAAGCCCTAATTCTAAAAGGAACTACTCACTCATAACTGAAATTGAAACAGAAATAATTGAATTCATAACTAAATTGCAATAATAAAAATACGGTTAAAGAGGAGATTGTTGAAGAACGGGCACATTAGAGCCACGTCTGAGCCTTCCTCTCCAAGCTCCACGCCCAAAAAGTGCAGAAAATAAAAACTGTTTTCTTTGAACTGAATTACAATGTAAATTGAGGCTAGGGTATCCAGATCTCCAAAACGGCGTGTAAAAATATATTCTCCCTAAAACACTGAACAAAGACTCCCTTTTATAGACAAAGGGAAAACCTTGTCCTACAAGGATTGAAATTAGAAACCCTAGCCTAGAGTGTTCTAGAATAGTTATTATACTTCTAAGTAATTACAACGTCCCTAAAATCTACTAGAACCAATCAGAACATGGTTGGGAGTGTGAATGCAAGCTGGCAAGTGGGAACACAAGCTGGTCGCGGGCAACCCGCGGTCTTCCCGCGGTCAGACGCTGGAACTTAGAACTTGGCCCTTCGAATGTCTTCGTCAAAGGGGTCTGCGACTGCACTTTTGAGGCATACCATGAGCATAGTAGAAGCGCATCTTCGCTCAATCCAGGTGCATAGGTTGTCGGGCTTAGCGCAGAGGAGGAACTTTGATCCACCGCTGACGGAACAGGAAATAGAGTTTAGGCGCAGAGGCTGGGCTCGGATGGGAAGTTCTTGGGACATGTACTCGACATGTCCTAGTATGACCTTGACACTTCTAGGACATGAACTTGATGTCATGAGACACAGGTTTGGGACCCGGATGGCATGATCGGAGGCACTTGGTCAAGGACCCAAACTAGGCGCACTGGTGCACTCAGGACCCAGTTCAGGACCTGATATTGAAATGAGGACATCTCCTTCAACTGAACTCCGATTTGAGTCATTCTTTTCGCGTTCTTCTCAGAATTTACCTATCTTTCCAAATCTGCACAAGTCTCACAAGATTGATCATTTTCTACTATTGATGACACGAAATCATTCAAAAGACATGTAAGAGAGGCATATAAAGACATCAAAATTCTGCATAAATAATGACTGATCACAAATATGAGCAAAAATATGAAAACGCATTCACCGGTGCACTTGATTCTGCCTGCGTAGGGTCGGGGTCGGTACATGGTACCCCTCGTTGCTTGTTATGGTGTCGACAAGCCGATCGCGCACCGGGTCGCACGGACTGCGTACTGTTGCCGTGGACCTGAATAGACTCGGTCATGGACGCACCGTGGCCGGAGGTTAAGACTCAAAGCAGGGTCAACGGTGGCAGCTAAAAGAAATCATGGATCCTTATTCAATTTAGGTTAGGTAATTGAAAAACAATGAAAAACAAAGAAAACTCAATGAAGGTGAAGAAGAAGACGCACATGTCAAATACAAGAAGGAAAAGAGAGAGCATTTTGAGAGTAAGTTTGGTAATTTTCATTATGCAATCACAAGAAAATTAAGTGACTCTCACACTCACTTTATATACTACACTCTTCACAATACAATGACTTAACAACATTACAATGACTTAATATTGCTAACATCCCCCCTCAATTTCATGTGGAGAAGCTCCATCATGAGATTGGGATAGCACAAGACAGTCTGAGCAACAATAGCAGTAACAACAACTCAAATGAACCAGCAATGCATCGCATCAATGGAAAGAACAATCTGATCAGGGCAATATCAGCAAAAGAAACAACAGACATAATCAGGGCATTAAACTGTACCCTCAATCTCTGCAGCAAATCAGTAGAGTCCACAGCAGCTCAAACATGAAAATGCAGCTCAGACCAGAGTGCATCAACACATACAAAAAGCATTGAACTCAACTCAACCATTATATCTCAACAGCAACAATCAACTCAACACAACAGCACCATTCACAGCAGCTCAACTCAGAATTCGTGAAAAACAGGATTATAGGCCAAAAATCACATCAGCACAGCAAGCATACCCGAAAGCCCCAGCACAGAAAACACATAGAAATTGTGCACGAATTCAATACACAACACATCTCACATAAGATATCTCAGCAACAAAGATCAAAATGCAGGAGCTCAATACAGACAATGAACTCAGATCAACAATTATAACAAGCACAACTCACAACAGACATCACAGCGTCAAGAACCAGGAAACAATGCATCGCAGATTCTGGATGCAAGCAACTGAGATTCGAAGGCAGAAAGAGAATCGAAAGAAAAGGCGAGATAGAAGAATAATTCAATTGTGAGAGAAAATTGCAAGAAGAATCAAGAGTAAGATTGAAGAAAAATAAGAATTTGAGACCGAAGAAGAAGAATCATAGTTCGAAGATCAAATTCAATTGTGAGATCAAAGTGAGAAAGAATCAAGATTAAGATCGAAGAAGAAAAAGAAGAAGGTCACAATATTTTCTATGTTTAAGCAAGAAATTGAGGAATCGAAAGAAGAAAGAAAGAAGATTGAGGAAAAACAGAAATTGAACCTCTATACCGGACAAAAAATAGAAATTGAAGATCAAAGAATAAGTGCAATTGAGAAATCTGGAAAAAGAGATCGATAAGAGAAACTTAGCTGAGAACGTCAAGAACGGAGCTGAGAAGTCTGAACAATCAAGAAACGAAGAAGTCTGAACATATCAAAGAGACGAACAAGTCTAAAGATCGAAGCAGTCACTGATGAGCATGAAATTGAAGCAGAGGCAACAACGAAACAATCGCAGATGAGCAGGTTTGATGTAGAGATCGAATCAATCGCAGAAGAGCAATTGCAATCACACAAATTATTTAGTGCATAAGTGGAGAGGAAGCCAAGAATCGAAGCAAAATTTGAAGATTGCTGAGCAAATTCCTGGACACAAACGAAGATGTTTCTGAAATTCTGAAGCAAACGAGCACACATGATCGACGCAATAGCAGACGAGCTACCGCAGACTCACACAGCATATCGAAGATGAAGATGTGATGAAGAATCAAGAGCGATTTCAAGAACCATAAAATCTAGGTCAAACTCGTACCAATTTCAATTGCACAATTTCTTTAGTGCCTTCGATCGACGAAGAATCTCATATAGCAGAAGATCGAAGTGAGCTGAAGCAGCAAGATTCAAGAAACGAAAAAAGCGTCGAAAATTCGAGGATCGCTAGAGACACAAGTTGAGGATTCGAAGATTACAGGATCGAATTTGCAGCCAAGATCGCGAGTATACGTTGAATTGAAGTTCGCTGGAATCGAAGAACATAGAGTACTCCATCGCCATGGAAGCAGCGTCGAAAACTTGAAATCGAGAAATCAAGAAGTCGAAGCCGACACAGTTTGAGCATGAAATTGAAGCTTGAGGATTCAAAGCAGCAGAAATTGAAGATCGTGAAGGTTGCGCAGAAGACGATTGATATGCTAGGATCACGAGCTCAAGATTTGATTTCACGAATCAAGAATCGAAGAACGAAGGATATTTGTTTAGGTCAAACTCGAAGCAATTTTCTATCGCATAAACTCGAATCAGAGAATGGGCGAAAGCAAAAAAATAAACACAGGATCTAGAGCTATCAGCTTTGAAGCTCTGATACCATGAAAGAAATCATGGATCCTGATTGAATTTAGGTTAGGTAATTGAAAAACAATGGAAAACAAAGAAAACTCAATGAAAGTGAAGAAGAAGACTCACGGGTCAAATACAAGAAGGAAAAGAGAGAGCATTAAGGAGTAAGTTTGGTAATTTTCATTATGCAATTACAAGACAATTGAGTGACTCTCACACTCACTTTATATATTACACACTTCACAATACAATGACTTAATATTGCTAACAGCAGCGCGGTGGCCACTAGATGTGATCAAAGGGAGCGACGACATCTACAATTAGAAATTCAAAATAATTAAAATAAAACTGCTCATATTCATAATTTTAATAAAAAATTTAAAAAAAAATAACAAAATATCAAAATGCTAATAATAATTCCAAAATTTAAACATTTTAATAATAATTCAAATTTTTTAATAATTCATTATTAAATTTAATAATAAATTTTTAAAAAATAACAAATAATCAAATTTTAATAATAATTCCAAAATTCATTCATTTTAATAATAATTCAAAAATCTTAATAATTCATAAATAATTTTAATAATAAATTCAAAAAAATAACAAAAAATAAAAACGCTAATAATAATTCCAAAATTCAAACATTTTAATAATAATTCAAAATTTTAATAATTCATTAGTAATTTTAATAATAAATTTAAAAAATAACAAAAAATAAAATTTTAATAATAATTCCAAAATTCATTCATTTTAATAATAATTCAAAAATCTTAATAATTCATAAATAATTTTAAAAATAAATTTAAAAATAACAAAAAAATAAAATTTTTATAATAATTCCAAAATTCATTCATTTTAATAATAATTCAACATTTTTAATAATTCATTAATAATTTTAATAATAAATTTAAAAACATAACAAAAAATGAAATTTCATAATAATTCCAAAATTCAAATAATTCAACATTTTTAATAATTCATTAATAATTTTAATAATAAATTTTAAAAAATAACAAAAAAAATCAAATTTTAACCCTAAATTACTAAATCCAAAATTCACAAAATTCATAAATTTTCAAAAAAATATTTTATTACAAAAAATCATATCCAACATTTCTCATATAAAAAAATTCACAAAACTTATTTTATTCAACAAAATTCAGTACAAAAATCATATCCAAAAACTCATATTACAAAAAACCGTATCGAAAATTTCTTAAATTCTTAAATTCCTCAGAATTCCTAAAATTCTTAAATTCCAATCCAATATTCTCAATTTTCAAAAATTGAATTCCTAAATCCAATATTCCAATATTCACAATATTTTGTATAAAAAATAAATATATTCACAATATTCACAAACTTTTAATTTCCTAAATCCAAGCCAATCCTAAATTCAATTCCTAAATCTCCAGTAAAAAAAAAATATTAAATTCCTAAATCCAAATTGAATTCCTAAATTGAATTCCTAAATTCAATCCAAAATTCAATTCCTAAATTCAATTCCTAAATTCAATCCTAAATTCAATTCCTAAATTCAATTCCTAAATCCAATCCAATCCACATTTCAATTCCAATATTCACAAATATGAGAAAAAGAGAGAGAGAGAGAGAGAGAGAGAGAGAGAGAGAGAGAGAGAGAGAAATAGAGAGAGAGAGAGAAAGAGAGAGATAGAGAGTGAGAGAGAGAGAGAGAGTTACAATGGTAGAGAGGCGACGGCGAGAGAGCAGCTGCAGCGAGGGAGAGGTGGCAGCGAGAGAGCGGTGGCGGCGCGAGCTCTCCCTTTGGCGATGTTGACAGCGGGTGAGAGTGAGAGAGGGACGACTGGGTGTTTTGGGTTTGGGTTTGAGTCAGTGAGTGAGAGTGAGTGCGAGTGAGAGTGAGAGAGGGATGGCTGGGTTTGGGTTTAGGTTTAGGCAGATAGTCTGAGAGTGAGAGTGAGCGCGATTGAGAGTGAGAAAGGGAACGCTGGGTTTGGGTTTCGGTTTAGGCAGAAAGGACGGAGCAAACAATGAAGATTGAGAGGAAGAAGGAAGGTCTTTGGCCTTTTTTAAATGTCTCGACGACCTTGCCCGACAAAGGGATTCATCGGGTAACCATTGTAATTAAATTCGATTTTCCGCAAAATTTTAGGCAGAAATTTGAGTTTCTGCGAAAAGAAAATAGCAGGAGTTTTTCACCATTGCCTGACAAAATAAAAATCTTGCCCGACGAAAAAGAACTTGATTTTTCGCGATAAGTGTGGTGGAAATTTTGATTTTTAGGCCAAAAAAATTTCTAGTAGTTTTTAATCTTTGCCTGACAAAAAAAAATAATGCTTGCCAGACAAAATAATAAATTTTTGTCGAGCAAAATTTATTTTATTTATCAATCACTTTAAAATACTTAAGTACATTTGAATACGTATTTCGAAGTTTTGGTTTAACCGATATTCAGACGATTGAATTTTCAAGACCGGATCGTTTACTTTGTGGTTTTACGTGGTTAGACCTCACCCGTAGAAAATCATGAGGTTTTGAGGAGTTAAAGTCGTCCGATCGTCAAAAAATATTTTGTACCCGTCGATTTGTCACACACCGTCCGATCGTAAAAATGGTAAAATCCTGATATTCATCAAACACTTTAAAACACTTAAGTATATTTCAATACGTATTTCGAAGTTTTGGTTTAACTGATATTCAAACGATTGAAATTTCAAGATCGGACCGTTCACTTTGTGGTTTTCCGTGGCTAGACCTCGCCCATCGAAAATCATGAGCTTTTGAGGAGTTAAAGTCGTCTGATCGTCAAAAAAAATTTTGTAACCGTCAATTCGTCGCGCACCGTGACCTAGACCCCGAAATTCAAATTGTTAATTCTTGGCGTAGACGATCTAGGAGTACGTACAATAAATATCTACAGTTTGATTCAGTTGATTCATTTTGCAAGTAATTTAAAACCGTTTTTAGTAATTTATTGTAAAATAAATCTAGTAAGTCTTGCCTGACGAAATTCATGTATTCGTCGGGCCAAGTTGTTTAATTTTCGATACACACTCACCGAATGGCCATATAGTTGACTGGTGGTTTGACCACCAAATTTCAGCTCATGTTTCGGTCACCGTTTACCGAAAACTTTTTATGGCTATTTTCACATATTTTGAAATATTCATTGCAATTTTTTGGGGATTTCACGCATGTATTCATCTTTTATGTTTAGAATAGGCTTCATATTTATTTTGTCTATTTTATCGAACACTTAACATCATAAAACATAACATAAAAGATTAATTGAAACTTTTAAAACATCAAACTTATTGATTTGAAGATTGATATTACATATATAAATGAAATCATTTATTTACAACTTTCATTCAGTGTCAGATTTGCTATCCCCCTCCCAATCACGCTCGTCATCTGAGATGTGCACATTACTTATTTCCTCATAATCACTTTCAATTGGTTCTAATTCCCCGAGATCAATAAAAATCCCATCAATCGCTATTGTGAGATGACGTCGTTGGTCCGTACTCCATCCATGTTTAGGGCGGATGCCGAGGAATCCACAAGGTAAACATTTTTGTCATCGTCTGTTTCCCCATCTTCTTCATGGTATCGGTCAACCAAGTTCCAAATATTTTTATGATTTACCATCTCAACTACTCTCCAACCAGCACTAGCTTTTGGATCATCCATATAGAATACTTGTTTTGCCGTACTAGCGAGGATGTAGAGATCACTCTCAAACAACGGGGCGTTTGTGTTGACAGAGGTACATAAATGATCTTTAATGAGCCTGCCTGGGATATTTGGGTCCGTATCAAACTAATGACACTTGAACAAAATGACTTCCTTGCGGTCTGCTTATAACACATGAACGACACTTAACAATCTGCCGTAGAACCCTGTATCAACATTGTCCCCCTCCCCCGGCACAAAGACCTTGCTATTTTGAGCAAACAATTTGTCGTCTCATTCTGTGCACATAAACTTAACTCCATTAACGGAACAGCCACCATACGTTTCTCCTCGAAATAGGCTAATGGCCAGCTGCATTAATTCTTGATTGAACTCTGGCAAGTTGTCATATTTCAGCTGTGTCATCTGGTAAGATACATAGAAGTAATGAAATTGGTAAACTTAAAAATACTTTAAGAAATTTGCAAATAAAAAATTCGACTTACATGGTGGGAAAACCAACCTGGAAATAGTTGTTGGTCCATTTATGCCCAATTAGAAGGATATTGGGCCTTCATCAACGCCTCATGCTGCTCGTGGAATGGCCAGACTTCGTCACATTTTTTTGGTATGAACCAATGAGTCACCTTCATGTCACTATCGGTGAATGGCTGCAACACCAGACCAATGCCGAATGGTCGAACTAGTTAGGCAAATACAGATAGGATCTCAAGACGTTCAATACCGTCAACATTCTGCGGGGCCTTATTGAAGGAAGTTTCAACATTCTTTTGCAATGTATGCCTCCGCTATAGAGCCTTCGGGGTGTGTCTTGTTGCAGACGTACCGCTTGTACCTACCTAACATTCTGCAAGGAAATATACATTATTCACATATATTAATGGGATAGTAAGGAAATAGTACAAAAAGAATATGAAGTATACCTCTTGATTAGGTACATCCAACGATAATGCACCGGACCAACTAGTTTTGCCTCATCCCGCAGATGTATTAGTAGGTGCACCATTATATCAAAGAATTCTGGTGGATATATTTGATCTAGCTGGCACATGATGTAGAAAATATCCTCGTTAATTGCTCCGAGGTCCACCATTACCAACGATTTGGCGCATAGGATCTGGAAGAGCTGGGACAAATCAACTATTGTCTCAACAACACCAAGCTCCAAGTAGGGTAGAATACCAATCGGAAGGAGCCTTTGTAGTAAAACATGATAGTCATGTGATAGTAAAAATAAAGGACAAGAATATGTACCCTATCTTTAACGGTTATATCTTAGCAAGTATACAAAATTGGTTATGATAATATATTGGCAAGCAAAGGTCGATCCCTCGAGGACTTGTTTCAACAATTAAGTTCACTTAAGTTTATATCTTATTAACATGATTAAAAACACACAAAACACTACAAGAAAACAAAGAACATGCCTAGACCTAGACTCACACTACTCCAAATCAAGACACAACAATAACACATGACAAGGGGGGGTGGTTTATGCTTTTGGAATTCTGAAAAGTAAAACAAGTAAATTAAATGCAAAAAATAACAATGCAAGATTGATTGATAGATTGATTTTACGAACTAAGGCGAATAAAGGCTTACTATCCACTCTAACAAAT
Organism: Oemleria cerasiformis; assembly: GCA_037349345.1. Taxonomy (NCBI): domain Eukaryota; kingdom Viridiplantae; phylum Streptophyta; class Magnoliopsida; order Rosales; family Rosaceae; genus Oemleria; species Oemleria cerasiformis. Next base: position 10,345,328 of record JAZGTL010000010.1, read on the forward strand.
TATAGTTATTAACTAGATTTCCTTGATTCAATTACTATGAAATCTCTGAATATAGGACCCATGCAAAGGTCCCAATGGTTGGCCCACTCCACATATGTTATTCTCTCTTACTTGGCATGTCCTAAGCATGATGTGTACCTAGAACGTCTATCACCTACAGTTTAAGATGATGCATGAAGTACAAAGAGAATTTAATGACACTACACTATCCCTAGAAAAGTGATGTACAATCCTAGGTTGTCATGAGTTTAGATTACGAATAGGTGTCCTTCCACCCACCCGTGATGCAACAAATCACAAGATGATATGATGGTCCGTCAAGCAATTACATCAATAATTATATGCAAACAAGGTAGCTAAGCTTATAGACATAAATTAAGTTCATTAAGCATAGTAATCCCACTTATTCAACATTCACAGCAATTAAAATCAAGAGCCATAAATCTAATTAAATAACTAACATGGCTAGGGCTTCAAGCAACCCTAATCCTATAAAGAGACTACTCACGCATGATTGAAATTGAAACAAACATAATTGAATTCATAAAGTAAAAGCAATAAAAGTAAAGGTACAAAGGAGATTATTGAGGATGAAGCACAGCAGAAGACCACGCCAAAGCTTGTCCCTACACTGCTCACGTACAACTCTCTCACGAGTAGAGAATTAAAGTGTTTGAATTGAAAAACTGAATGACAATAATTAAGTGCGGCTAGGGTGTCTAGAGGTCCCAACCCATGAGCATTAGGGTCCTTTAAATATGGCCTCTAAACCTCTACAAAGTAGGAGACAATCTAGGACAGAATCCTATTCAAAAATTGACTTAAAATTCCTAATCTACTTAGAAATGAAAAAGGACTCCAAAAAGGCAATACTTTTTGGATTTGGACTAGGAATTGCAGAACTCTTTGTGATAAACTCTTATGATCTTCCTTGTACGCCAAGGCAGCTTCTGGAGCCTTCTAGAGGTTGTTTGGACGTCAAGTACTAGGCTTGTCCAACCCTAAGTGCTTGAAACACGACTCGGCCAGATTCTAGGCTCAAAAACTTTCAAACTTGAACTTTTTAAGAACTTAACATGTCATCGACCAATCCAATCGAGACAAACCCCTCCAGGAATTTCCCAATGATATATCTAACATGATTTTCGGCTTTATCCTGCTCGAAAGCTTGTAGAAAAGTCGATGGCCCAATTTGGCCCAAATAGGGCTCCCTGGAAGTCTTTTAGGGCAAAACAGGACATGAATGTGTCATTGGCATTTCCAGGCGAGACACAGGCTTCCATTAGCTTAGATAGGTCATTTGAAATCAAATTGTGAGTGGTTTCTTGCTTTGTTCCATCGAGATCTCGATCAGGACCCAAATTGGCCTACCCGGCTCTGAAATGGGGCGCAAAGGACTTCACCGCTAGAGAGACCAGGGATGCGTCTAGGACCTGATCTGAGTCTCCTCTTTTGAGGTGCACCAGGGACTTGTCATTGGTGTGGCATGGCGTGGCTAAGTGCATGGGTTTCAAGATTGGCGCAGGTCCTTCTCAAGCGACATGATCTTGGCGCATGACTACGACCTTCATATGGGCCCGATAGGATGTCCATGGGACATGTCACGGGACTCGGTAGGATGTCTCTGGGACATGTCAGAGGACATGTCTTGGGCTGGTTCTTGGCTTGTCTTGGCATGCTCCAGGACCCGATTTTGGACTCAGTTTGACACCCGATATTCAACTTATGACCCGATATTCAACTTGAGACATCTCCTTCGTTATAACTCATATTTTAACCATTATTTTTCCATTCTTTTCAGAATTCACCTATCTTTCCAAATCTTCATAAGTCTCACAGGATTGATCATTTTCTACTATTGTTGGCACAAAATCATTCAAAAGACATGTAAGAGAGGCACTTAAGTACATCAAAATGATGCATAAATAATGACTAAACAAATACCCCCAAACCTATCTTTTGCTAGTCCTTGAGCAAAACAAACTCAATAGAATGAAAAAAACTCGATCTTAGTTAAGATAGAACATTTAAACCCCTACGTCTTCCTAATAGGAGGAGTTTTGTCTCCTGAGGGTTATAGCAGCATGATACCCACAAACGTTTTACTTAGACACTAAGATGCTAGAGTAGTACTTTTAACAAGCTAATAAGACACTAAGATGCTAGAGTAGTACTTTTAACAAGCTAATAAGAATCAAAGTAAGTAGACATGCTTTGTAGAACTAAAAGGGGTGCCATAGCCGTGAGTGTCATGAGAAGATGTAAGTGTACAAGTGCCAATATTTCAAGTGATCATGCTTAAAAACAACCTTATCCAAGTGCTTTAGAAAGATTTCTCCTCGACTCTAATCCTCACTAGGCAACTCTCAATTCACACAAGAATCCTAAGCTTTCACTCTTTTCAAGCATATATGATGAGTTTATGTTATCGAATTCAAGTTTAATCACATATGAGTATTAATGAAGAATAGCACTTTATGGAAGTAAAGATCTCATGAAAGGAATTGAACTTTAAGAGCATAGATACGTACCTTAATCCTCAGCATGATTGTCCATAAGATCAATTAGGTCTTCCATTTAGGTGTAATGGGGCTAAGCTTAGGGTTTAGAAAGGAATGATTGGGGTTCAAAGAACCTGATTTGTGCCAAGGCATGAGAAGTCATGGCTTGAACTTAGAATTTTCAAACTGAATCCTTGCTTAGGGCCCACGACATTGTGCTTTCTTGATGGCTTATTTCGAGCTTCTTGGCTCACTTTGCTCAATTCACTTTGTTTTATCACTTTTTCTCATTTCCTTTTCAATTTTTCTTTTGAGCGTTTTTTCTTTTTTCTTTTATTTTCTTGATTTTTGTCTCTCCTTTTCTTTTGAATTGAATTGAACCAAGGTCATGCAATGATTTCCTCGTTCTTGTCACTCGTAGAGCTTTTCATTCCTTGAACTTTTGAACTTCCCCTTTTGATAATGACGCCAAAACCTTGGAAATGGGCAGCACTTTCTTTCACTTCTCATTCTCACCATGAATCTTATTTAGGGAAACCTTAGCACAAACTGAGGTTATAGGGCATGGCTTTGATGAATGGGTAAGTATTTTGGTTAGGTTATACTTTGGGTGATGAAAGAAAAGGCTGAGTCTTTGGCTTCAAAGTTGGCTTAGGGAGCATGCAATAGGGTATGATAAGGCCTTTAGAGGTTAAGCACACATAGCCTACATCACTTCTTATGGCAAACCACACATCAAATCAAGAGCATCTATATGATGTTAGTTCTTTAAAATCCAATGCAAATATGATGTAATGAGACCAACAATTAAGAACAAAAGCGATGAGTGTTTAAGAGTACAAACCAGTATATCCCTCAGAAAGAATGGCAATTAGGATCAAAGATCTCACAAGGTAGTCTCCACTAATTTTCTAAGGTTCACTCAAATTCAGTTGTTTTGTTCACTTAATCACTTAAAACATGGTATTGTGAAGTGTAGATTATGAACTTACTAACTATGGCATGACTCTTAATAAGGCAAATATTGCTAACTTAGCATGTACATCCCTATTAACAAGTTATAATACTATCACTGGCATAACTTAAACTAATTAACACTTCAAATTTTAACTTTTCTGGTCGTGTACCACCCGTAAACCTAGATGCTTATATATGCAAAACTTGAAGTTCACACCCCTCAAACCTAAACAGAACATTGTCCTCAATGTGGTAAGCAGTATGCATGACAACGGAATAAAGGTTCGAGAGATATAAAGGGCAGAAACAATAAAGCAAGAGAGAACACAAACCCGGGCTAGGTTGCCTCCTAGGAGTGCTTTATTTAACGTATGGGCAAGAAGAGGCTGGCAGACTAGGTAATTGGTGGTTGGTAGAGTGCGTGAGCAGCCGTAGCTTGCCATGGTGGTTGTGGCTTCCATTGAAATGGAAGGGATTCCGGGATGGAAGGCCAAGGGTCCTTGGCCGTGAGTGGGAGGTCATCATTTGGTTCATAGGCTAGAGATGACAAGCGCAGAGCATGCTGAACCTAGCATTTTCGTGACGCTCCTACTCTTCTAGAGGACGTGTGATACCCTTGTCAAGACATTCTTTAGGATTGGAACCTGCTATTGTTTCCTACAATAAATTATCCATTAGTTCTAAAGAAAAATCAATAATGGGTTTAGCAGGGTACTAGATGCTATCATGGTTGTTGAAAGTTCGCAGCTTCTCCCAAACATTGATAGCTATTGCTCCTCATTTGATATTGATGTCACAATCCACGGTGGCTAGAAGGGGTCTGCCAAAAATCAGTAGTGGATCGTCACTTGGACCGGGCTTCTCCATCCTCAGGACATAGAAATCTACAGTAATGCACACATCTCCTATCTGCACACTAACATCCTCAATCACACCCAATAGACTAGTTACCAAGGAATCAGCTAATTTAATGCAAAGCTCAGTAGGTGTTAACTATCCTAGGTTTAAGGATTTAAACACATGATAGGGCATGATACTTACTGCGGCCCCTGTATCACAAAGACAATGGTTAAATCGTTTTTCTTTGATGATACAGGGGAGTGATGGAGGGCCCGGGTCATCAACCTTGGGTGGCATGCCATGGAGAGCATTGAGAGTGGCTGAATTAATGTCTAGGGTGATTTTAGGCTCAGCTCCACGATTTCTAGAAACTAAGTCCTTCAAGAGTTTAGCAAAGATTGGCATATACTTGACGAGTTTGTGGAATGGCAAGGTAATTTCGAGCTTTTTCAGCATGCGCTCCATCTCCTCCTCGAACTCCGCTTGATACTCATTCTTGTTTTGAAACCTGCAAGGAAAAGGGAGATCAACATCATTATCTAACTCAAAAGTCACTTTTTAGTTGTTTTATGATTTGAAGTGTTAGATTGCGAGTTAGAGATATTGGGATGCTGAGGTTTTTCAGTTAGAGTCGAGGCCACGGCCTTGGCTTTGGGAGAAAACTTGGATGCATCGTTGGTATATTGTGGTCCTTCCATGGCCATCTTTTAAGAGTTGGGCGCAGTTTGATGCCAAACAGAGTTTGTGGGTTGTGTTTGAGCGGTGTCTATGCCACGGTCTGTTGTGGCACTGAGAGATGCCTGCGACGTGGCCTTGGATGAGGCTTGGCGCATAGGCGTGTCACAACCTAGTGGAGGTATCACGAGTGGCAGGTGCTGCGGTAGGGGATTTGGCTAGTGCTGAGATGTGCCAAGGTTCTGAGTCTGCGGTAAAGGTGTGTCCCAGGTCTCTGGCTTGCCATGTTCTTGCTGGAATGTAGATTGGGGCATGGCAGGATGCCGCAAGGCAGAAGCTGCTCTCAGTAGAGCCTGAAGTTGAGGCACATGCCGGGACTTGGCAGGGGCCTGCGGGCCAATTGTGTTCAGTGCCCAATTTTGGGGATGCGGCATGGCAGTGCTTAGAGATTCATCTAAGAGCAGTCTGTGACTTGTTGTAGGCACAATCTGAGGCCATGGCACTGCTGGTGACTCATGCTGAGTCACGGCAGAATTGGTCTTTAAGGGAGCCACGATGAAATCATCATCCTCAACTTCAATATCTCTCAAATAATCCTTGTAGGTAATGTACGTAGGGTCTCAGAGTTGTGTTCCACTGCGCAATGGGATGGCATTTACACTTTGATGTTGAAGTCCCTTCGGGTTGATCAAAACTTGACTTGGTAGCTTCCCCTGCTCCCTTTGATTCAATTGACTTGCAATATGCCCCATTTGACGATCTAAGTTGGCGATTGCATTGTCCGTCTTTTGCTGATAAGACACTTGGTTTTGAAGCAACGTCTGGATCATGTTTTGATTGGCGTACACCAGCTCCCTTAGCTCGTCCACCGATTGCCTCCAACACTCTGATTAGAGGAAGGGCCTTGGGAATTCATTGGTGGAGGCTTTTTGTTGGAATCCAGGGGGCGGCAGAGGGTTTGCAACATTTTGATTGTTGCTCCAACGAAAATTCGGATGATTCTTCCATCCCGGATTCTAAGTGTTGGAGTATGGATCATTCCGGGGTCGTACACCATTATTGAAGCCTCCCGCAAAGTTAGCTTCTTCCACCATTGGACAATCTTGTGAAGTATGTCCTTGAATTGAGCATACTTCACAGATTTGAATGCCTTTGGCCTTCTCGTTGCAAAACTTCTTCACCATTGCCGTGACTTGAGCAATGGCGTCATCTTTGTCATTAGTGTACGCATCACCAGTAGTCCTAGAGGAATGACCTCTGTAGCTAAATTGTTTCTCCCTTTGAGCGATGTTCTCAAAGGCAATTCTCGCCTCCGCAGCCGTGCCATCCAAGATGCCTTGAGATTGTGAGTTCACCATGGTTCGATCGCTGGTTTTTAAACTTCCATAGAAGTATAACATCAAGTGATGTTCGTCGATGTTGTGGTGAGGGCATGCCCTTAGTATTTGATTGAAGCGCTCCCAAAACTGGTAGAATGGCTCATCAATACCTTGGCGTGGATCCATGATCTTGGCCTTCAATTCGTTCGTCTTCACCACGGGATAGTATTGTTTCATAAATTTTGAAGACAAGTCCCTTCACGAGTGGATTGAAACTGGCACCAATGAGTGGAACCATGCCTTAGCACGATCCTTGAGGCTGAAGTGAAAATGCCTTAGTCGAATTTCAGCTTCCATCATACCGTTGATGTGCAAAGTTGAGTAGACTTCAACAAATTCTTTGATGTGTAAATGCGGGTCTTCTCCGGAAAGTCCGTGAAACTTTGGCAACATGTGAATCGTCCCAAACTTCAACTCGAAATTCTCCACCATGGACGCAGGAATAATGATGAGAAATTGGTACTCCGAGACATGAGGGGTGGCAAACTCCTTCAAGAGCCGTGGGGCAGGGTTATTGATAATGGCGTTCTCTCCTCCATGATGGTCCCTTGCATCCGCCATTCTTCTTGGGCTTGGTGGAGGGCTTAGTCGGAGTGAACCTTGTACCGAAGATACTCTCAAAGATGGTCCACTTGATGAGTCGTGCAATAATCCCTTGGCAAATCCTTGCGATGACATAAAACAAAGTACCTAAAAGAGTAAAAAAAAACTGAAGTTAATAAATCCAAACTAAATGGACACCGTTGAGGGACAAGTCCCCGGCACCGGCACCAAAAACTTGATAGTAAAAATAAACGATAAGTATATGTACTCTATCTTTAACAGTTATATCTTTGCAAGTATACAAAATCGGTTAAGATAATATATTGGCAAGCAAAGGTCGATCCCTCGAGGACTTGTTTCAACGATTAAGTTCACTTAAGTTTAGATCTTATTAACTTGATTAAAAACACACAAAACACTAAAAGAAAACAAAGAACACGCCTAGACCAGACTCACACTACTCTAAATAAGGACACAACAATAACACATGGCAAGGGGGTGGGGGGGTTTATGCTTTTGGAATTCTGAAAAGTAAAACAAGTAAATAAAATGTAGAAAATAACAATGCAACATTGATTGATTGATTGATTTTACGAACTAAGGCGAATTAAGGCTTACTATCCACTCTAACAAATTATAGTTATTAACCAGATTTCCTTGATTCAATTACTATGAACTCTCTGAATATAGTGCCCATGCAAAGGTCCCGATGGTTAGCCCACTCTACATATGTTAATCGCACATACTTGGCATGTCCTAAGCATGATGTGTATCTAGAACGTCTATCACCTATCGTTTAAGATGATGCACGAAGTACAAAGAGAATTTAATGACACTACACTATCCCAAGAAAAGTGATGTACAATCCTAGGTTGTCATAAGTTTAGATTAGGAATAGGTGTCCCTCCACCTACCCGTGATGCAACAAATTACAAGATGAAATGATGATCCATCAAGCAATTACATCAATAATTATATGCAAACAAGGTAGCTAAGCTTATAGGCATAAATTAAGTTCATTAAGCATAGTAATCCAACTTATTCAGCATTCATAGCAATTAAAATCAAGAGCCAGAAATCTAATTAAATAACTAACATGGCTAGGGCTTCAAGCAGCCCTAATCCTATAAAGAGACTACTCACGCATGATTGAAATTGAAACAAACATAATTGAATTCATAAAGTAAAAGCAATAAAAGTAAAGATACGAAGGAGATTATTAAGGATGAAGCACAGCAGAAGACCACGCCAAAGCTTGTCCCTCCACTGCTCACGCACAACTCTCTCACGAGCAGAGAATTAAAGTGTTTGAATTGAAAAACTGAATTACAATAATAAAGTGTGGCTAGGGTGTCTAGAGATCCCTACCCATGAGCATTAGGATCCTTTAAATAGGGCCTCTAAACCTCTACAAAGTAGGAGACAATCTAGGATAGAATCCTATTCAAAAACTGACTTAAAATTCCTAATCTACTTAGATATGAAAAGGGACTCCAAAAAGGCAATCCTTTTTGGATTTGGACTAGGAATTGTGGCCCTCTTTGTGATAAACTCTTATGATCTTCCTTGCACGCCAAGGAAGCTTCTTGAGTCTTCTAGAGGTTGTTTGGACGTCAAGGACTAGGCTGTCCAACCCTAAGTGCTTGAAACACGGGTGGGCTAGATTCCGGGCTCAAAAACCTTCAAACTTGAAATTTTTAAGAACTTAACATGTCATCGACCAATCCAATCAAGACAAACCACTCCAGGCATTTCCAAAAGATATATCTGACATGATTCTGGGATTTTTTCTGCTCAAAAGCTTGTAGAAAAGTCGATGGCCCAATTTGGCCCAAATAGGGCTCCCTAGAAGTCTTTTAGAGCAAAACAAGACATGAACGTATCATTGGCATTTCCAAGCGAGACACAGGCTTCCATTAGCTTAGATAGGTCATTTGAAGTTCAACTGTGAGTGGTGTCTTGTTTTGTTCCATTGAGATCTAGGTCAGGACCCAAATTGGCCTACTTGGCTCTAAAATAGGGCGGAAAGGACTTCACCGCTGGAGGGACCAGGGACGTGTCCAGGACCTTATCTGAGTCTCCGCTTTTGAGGCGCACTAGGGACATGTCAATGGCGTGGCATGGCGTGGCTAAACACATGGGTTTCAGGATTGGCACAGGTCCTTCTCAAGGGACATGATCTTGGCACATGACTAAGAGCTTCATAGGGGCCAGGTAGGATGTCTCTGGGACATGTCACGGGACTCGGTAGGATGTCTCTAGGACATGTCATAGGACATGTCCTGGGCTGGTTCTTGGCTTGTTTTGGCATGTGCCATGACCTGATTTTGGACTCGGTTTGAGACTCGATATTCAACTTGAGACATTTCGTTCATTATAACTCTGATTTGAGCCATTCTTTTTGTGTTCTTCACAGAATTTACCTATCTTTCCAAATTTGCACAAGTCTCACAGGATTGATCATTTTCTTCTATTGGTTGCACGAAATCATTAAAAATACATGTAAGAGAGGTATTTATGGCCATCAAAATGATGCATATATAATGACTGAACATCATGGCTCTTCAAACCAGACATGGTGCCACCGTCTGTGCTAACGTTTCAGGATATGTTGTCGGCGTACCCATCGGGAAATTTCACACTCTGCAACCACTTCAATAATTTTTTCTTATTCTCCAGCGTAAATGTATAACTAGGATGAGGCATTATGTATTGGCCATTTACGACTTTTGGCCACAAATGAGGCCGAATCCCCATTTCTTGCATACCTAGACGGGTCTTTTTTGTGTCCTTTGACTTGCCTTCAATAGGTAAAGTCGTTCCCACAACACACTCAGCAACATTCTTCTCGATGTGCATAGGATTTGCGATGAGTCTAATTTTCAATTTGGACCAGTACGCCAAACGGAAGAATTTGCTCTTCTTAATCCAAATTTCCTATTCCGCTGGTTTCGGTCCTCGTGTGACGAAATCCTAGATACTATTCAATTTGGACAATATCTCCTCACCGGACCTCTCCCTTGGTTGAGGCAGTAGCTCTGTTTTTCCATCAAATGAATAAGACTACGTACGCCACTTGTGATCCCAGGGTAGAAATCTTCAAGTACCCAAGTACTATACCTTCGATGCATGCCAAAAGGACGTTGTATTCGATCCACATGTCGGGCATGCAAGGTAACCCTTAGTACTCCACCCCGACAACATACCATAAGCTGGAAAATCATTAATTGTCCACATTACGGCCGCTCGTAGAGTGAACATTTCTCTACTGTACTGGTCGTATGTTCGGACACCATTTTCCCACAAATCCACGAGCTCATCAATCAATGGCCGCAAATAAACATCGACGGAATTACTCGGCGATTTGGGCCTCAGTATCAAAGTACTGAGGATTGTGAATTCTTTCTTCATGCATCTCCAAGGGGCAGGTTATACGGAACCATGACCACCGGCCAAGTGCTATAGGACTTTGCAAAATCCCCAAACAGATTAAAGCCGTCAGTAGCAAGTCCTAATTTGACATTTCTACGTTCCGCAGCAAATTCGGAATACATCTTATCAAATTCCTTCCAAGCCCCTTCATCGGCCGGATGCCTCAGCACATCATCATCAATGTGTTCATCCTTGTGCCACCTCATATCACGGGTTGTGTGGGTCACCTTGGCTTCAGTGTAAAATAATGTAACACCTTGTTCGGAATCTTGTTCTTTCGAAACCTAGGCTCGTTGAACATTGGACATTAGTCAAGCTGCTCGAATTCACCGTAAAACAGTGCACAATTGTTCTTGCATGCTTGGATATTGACATACCCTAAACCGAGACCCTTTAAGAGCTTCTTCGAGCAATAATGATCTTTAGGCTATCTTCAGGCAACGTTCGGATGATGATGTCCATCATGTGATCAAAATGCTTGTTCGTTTGATTATACTCAACTTTCATGTGCATCAACTCCACAACTGCCCCTGGAACGATTTACAATCGGGGTACAATTCACGTTGATCTTCCATCAACAATCTCTCGTAATGTAGCTCTGAGTCTTCTGATTGAAACATGGGTGCCTCATCGTCCATATCAACCGATGCGGGAAGAAAATCATCAGTTAATATATCAAAGACTTGGCCATCATCACAGCGCCCATCCGAAGCACTTTGATGGCCACTGGTCCCAGGATCATAAGATGTCAATGCTGTGAATATTTGTTCACCGTGATAGATCCAATTAGTTTAGTTGTGTACAATCATATTCCCTAACAGATGATATCGGACCTCGGTCAACGTCCCCTAATTGCAGTTGTTACATTTCTAGCACGGACACTCGATACGTACCCTATCACTGCAGTGACTATGTGCAAAGGCAATAAAGTTGTCGATCCCATCCAAATACTCATCAGCACATCTATCTTCCATTTGCATCCACCCTTTCTCCATTGTGCCTGCTTTCACAAAATACAGTCAACATAAGTAATTGAGTTCAAATTGTCCCGTAATTAGAACAAGTTAATATCAAAAGCCGCTCGTCTCCTTATGCCTCCGGTGATTTGGCTCTATCCCATTCGATAGTGCACGTTTTGTGCAATGTAGTTTGCGACCTACAAGGCTAAGTTTCGATCGAGGGAAATTTCGGCAGCATCACCCGACAGTTCCCCAAATGCACGTCGTAGATATTATAAACAAATATCTAGTATGCATTCAGAGAACATTGAGAGGATACAAACCGAATTTCCCACAATCGAAACCTAACCTCATAAACCGCAAACTACATAACACATAGTTGCGCACCCCCAAACTATCCGAATAAATGGACAATTCAAGAGACAGTCAATCAACTCGATTCACCGACTCTCAAACGGGTCTAAGATTTGTCATTAAATTTCATTATACGAAGTTAATCAACCCGATTAACTTCGCATAAACGGTTATGAAATATTAACATATTTCACTCCGTCGGAACTACATAAAACTTTACAGAAAATATCACAACAAATTCACAAATACAAACATATATTAATTACGCATATCACAGACTTTACAATTTTCTAATTTCCTAACATATTTTCTATTTTCCTAATTTCCTAACATATTTTTGTTTTCCTAACATATTTTCTAATTTCCTAATTTCTTCACATATTTTCTATTTTCCTAACATGTTTTCTAATTTCCTAATTTCCTGACATATTTTCTAATTTCTTACAAAATCACATAACACATTTTCCACAATTTCTACATAACTTCCATAATTTATACACAATTTCCTAACATAATTATATATCCAAAATTCTTACCAAAATTAAATTGAGAGGAAAACACACATACCTCTTTATAAGTATTTCTCCAAATCAATCACAAATTTCCTAAAACACAACCAATAATTAGTTTCCAATCAAAAATTCAAAACTAAAAAAATTTAATTTCTCAAACCTTTAAAATTGGTATTTGATGGAGTTTGATGTTTGAGAGAGAAAGACGGAGAGATTTTGGTAGTTCAAATGATGATGAGATGATGGAGGATGGTGTAGAGAGAGGGAGAGTTAAGAGAGGGCGTTGAGCACAGAGAGGAAAGAAGAAGAAGAGGGGCGTGAGGTGGTTTATACATTTAACACTTTGCCCGACAAATACGGTTCCTCAGGCTAAGTTTATAAATTCGTCGGGCAAGTCCATATATAGATATTTTTGTTGGGCGGTCAACGCACCCACTTTCCCTACGAAACCACTTAGGCCCGACTAATTTTTGTCGTCGAGCATTCTAATTTTGCCCGATGAATAGGAAAGTTGTAGGGCAAATTGACCACTTTTACGCGCCAAACAGATTTTCTCCGCGCTATAACTTTGCCCCACGAAACAATTTTGCCCTACCAATCCTTTACTCATGCAAAAGTTACACATTTGTGCACAAAAAAATTTCTTTTCGCCCCAAAACTTTGCCCCACGACTGTGACTTGCCCTACAAATAAATTCATCGAGCAAGATTTGACATACTTTTGCCAAGCAAACTCTCTTTTCCGCTGGGCAAAACTTCTTTAGGTGATGAATTTTGATTCGTTGGGCAACATTTGGTCGGGCCAACCCTTTTTCTTGTAGTGTATAGGAATGAGTAATGCTATGGGCACCAAATAAAATCCCAAATTTTTTATCCCAACATATGTGGTGCATGACATGGCAATCAACGCCTTCTTTTTTAAATAACTATTTCAAATTAAAAACAAACATAAACAATTAAAAATTAAAATTAAAGTTAAGAAAAATAAAACCTTAAAAACTCAAACTACTCTATTCCTTCCGTCGAACACCAATGAGAACGGTGTCGACCTCCACCAAGATCGCGCCGTCGAACTTCTCCATCAAGACAACGCCATTGACTCCACCACCAAGACAACATCGTCCATCCCGCTGTACGTATCTTAAAACATTTTTTTTCATCTTTTTTCTCAATTATTTGGTTTTATTTCTTTTTTCATGTGGAAGATTTAGTATGATCTGATTAGAGATTTCATTCATACCCTATGATTCTAATTTGATTACTGTGTGTATATATATATATATATATATATTTTTTTTTTTTTTTTTTTTTTTTTCTACCATGAATATTTTTTTTTTGTTTCTTCGATGGCCTTCGGAATTGATAAAAGTTGTAATTGATACATGACCAATTTGTTTGTGAAACATGACCAATTTGTTGCCTCCATGCAATCGCGTTCAGCCAAATTAAAGGTTATCTTTATTGATCTTGAGACGTTTCGTTAGTTTTCTTCTTGTGTTGTTGTCCTCTCTATCTTTACATGACCATTGTGTGTCTTTGAATTGATGGTGTTGGTGTATAGGCTATCCACTTGGCACTCTAGGTGGCAGCTAGGTGGATTAGCTGATGTGGAGGATATCTACAATAGAATTCAGCAAGTAATATGTGTGTGTGTTCATTTTACTTGATAGCCAAGGAGTTTTAGAAGTAAGTTAGATATGTGGACCTTTGTAATTGGGTGTGTATGACATCTTAGTGTCATCACTAATGGAACCGAATTAAAGTGTAGTGTGCGTGAGTATGTAAGCTCAATAGAGCAAAGAGAATGAATCTAATCCACAATCTCAGTCATAGCTGAGCAAATTCAGAAAGAAAAATACACTAAGTATTTTCACAAACACCTGGGGTGCATCAGGTCTCACAGGACCGATCACCCAAATTCAAACTGCAAATTCCATCCAATTTTCAGTCAAAGAGACAAAGAAGAAATCTATCCTATCCTAGTCCCAGTCTTGATTCAGCTACGTGTTAAGGATTGAAGGATTGTACCTAGAGATTGACCTTGCTACTGCCACTGAACTCCATTCTGCTCACTATGAACCAGCTCTTCGAACTCCACTATGGTATTAGAAGTTTAGTCTCTGATCATTATTTGGGGCGTCTGTTATGTGAAGCAAACTCAGCATCACATTGCTGATTCAAAACCGGTCTAACATGGTTGGAGTTACTGGAGGAGGAGGGTTGAGAGTACCTATATTCTCGGGGGAGAACTATGACTTTTGGAGCATTAAAATGAGAATAATGTTGAGAGGACATGATCTATGGAAAACAGTTGAGCAAGGGATACATGAACTTGAGTATGACTATGAAGATGAGGAGATTGAGATGGCTGAATCTCAGGTTGATTACATCAAGGATGCAAGGGCACTTGGGATGCTTCAGAATGCAGTGTCAGAAGACTTATTTCCCAGAATATCCAATGAAGAGCATGCAAATGACGTCGATCTGCTCAAACAAGAATACCGTGGTGACTCCAAGGTAAGAGCTGTAAAACTGAAGTCTCGGAATTTTGAATACACTAGAATGAAGGATGATGAGTAATTATCTGTTTATTTCTCTAGACTATTTGGAGTTGTAAATCAAATGAAAACCTATAGGGAAGAAATCTCTGAGCAGAGGCTTACACATAAAATCTTAATTAGCCTCACTAAACCTTATGACTCTATTGTGTCCATCCTAGAAGAAACCAAAGATATTGAGCATCTTAGTGTACAGAGTATTGTTGCATCTATACGTGCCTTTGATCAAAGATTAGAAATGCACTCTAGTGATGTTGTTGAGAAGGCATTTTCTAGTCTTAAGCATGAACCAAAAACTATAGCAATCACGGTCTAATCATGGTAAGTTCAAGAAGCCATTCAAGGCTAGAAACAAGCACTGGAATAACAAGTCCAGTACATATGCAAAGTATGAAAAGTCCACTGGAAATTACAGGGGTGAAGCTAGAGGAAATTCGGCTAAGTGTAAAATCTGTGACAAATTGCACTATGGCAAATGCTGGTATGAAGGTAAGACCAAGTGTTTCAAATGCAGTAAATTAATTTGGTCACATGGCCAAGGATTGTGAATCAAAACCTGCTGTGAATCTTGCTAAACAGGTTGAGGAAGAGGAAGGGAACATGTTCTATGCTTGTCACTCTGCATCAATCAACAAGGACACTGGTGTGTGGTATGTTGATAGTGCGCAAGCAACCACATGACAAGACATGAAGATTTACTTGTCAATGTGTATAGAAGCTTGAAGTTCAAAGTTAAAATGGGCACTGGAGACTTAGTCCAAGCAGCTGGAAAGGGCACACTAGTGATTCACACTAATCAAGGTGATAGACACTAATCAGGGTGATAGACACATCAAGGATGTGATGTTAGTGCCTGGACTTGATGAAATCTTCTAAGCGATGGTCAAATGATTGAGCATGGATATTCCTTGGAGTTTGGTGAACAAGTTGTAGACATCTAAGATAACAAAGACATGACTCACAAAGTAGCAAGGGCAAAAATGACAGAAAATAGATGTTTTCCATTGTCACTTAATTATGTTACTTTTGTGGCAAGAAAAGCAATTGTGGAAGGTAATGTTGAATTGTGGCACAGAAGATTTGGACACCTAAACTATACAAGTCTCAAAACTCTACAACATAAGGAAATGGTGATTGGTTTGCCTAGCTTAACAGGTGGAAATGAGGTCTGTGAGGGATGTATAGCTGGTAAACAACATGTAGAGCCATTTGACACAGAGAAGGCATGAAGAGCATCCACACCACTTGAACTAATACATTCAGATGTTTGTGGTCCAATGCAGATAGAGACTATAGGTGAAAACAAATACTTCATCACATTCATTGATGATCATTCAAGGTTATGTTGGTTATACTTCCTAAGACACAAGTATGGAGTGTTTAATGTTTTCAGAAAATTCAAGACCATGGTTGAGCTATAGAGTGGATACAAAATCAAGAAGCTAAGGAGTGATAAAGGTGGTGAATATACCTCTACTGAATTTCAAGCCTATTGTGAGAAGTGTGGTATTGAAAGGAAATTAAATGTGGCTTATTCACCTTAGCAAAATGATGTTGTTGAGAGTAAAAACAGAACTATTATGGAGATGGCCAAATTTATGCTACATGAAAGAAAATATACCCTATGAGTTTTGGGGTGAAGCTGTCAATACAGCTGTCTATCTACTCAACAGATATCCTACCAAAGCAGTCCAAGGGAAGACACCTTTTGAGCATTATAGTGAAAGGAGACCTGGAGTGCAACACTTAAAGGTGTTTGGTGCATTGTGTTACTTTCATGTACCTAACCAGCTTAGACAGAAGTTGGATGAATCAGGACTCATAGGTGTGTTTATGGGATATAGCATTTTTGAAAAAGGCTATAAAGTATACAATCTTAAGACAAAGAAGAATGTTATCTCTAGAAGTGTTGTGTTCAATGAAAAAGCAGCCTGGAATTGGAAAGAAGCTAAGGAATAAGGAGTACCAATCCTATTTGAGCTAGACAGTGATTTTGAACCAGACACATGTGAAGTTCAAATCTATGAGATTGCATCATCTGTTTCAGAACAGACTAGTGGTTCTAATGGTGGATCTAGTTCTAGTAGTTAAAGTAGCTCTAGTCCTAGTACTACTCTAGTGAGAATCAGGACTCTGAGTGACATATATGCAAGATGCAATATGTGCATTGTCGAACCATAATGCTATCAAGAAGCTACACAAGATAAGGCTTGGTAGAAAGCTATGGAAGCTGAGTTAGATATGATTGAGAAGAATTCAATCTGGGAATTGGTTGAGAGACCAGCTAACAAGCCAGTAATTGGAGTGAAATGGGTGTTCAAAACCAAGCTGAACCTAGATGGATCAGTACCAAAGCACAAAGCTAGAATGGTGGCCAAGGGTTCTACACAGAAACCAGGGGTTGATTTCAATGAAACCTTTGCCCCAGTGGCAAGGTTGGATACAATCAGAACTATTGCCCTAGGAGCACAGAAAGGCTGGAGAATGTACCAGCTTGATGTTAAATCTGCTTTCCTAAATGGAGTGTCAGAAGAAGAGGTGTATGTGGATCAGCTAGAAGGCTATGAAGGTCATAATGCAGAAGAGAAGGTGTACAGACTCAAGAAGGCTTTATATGGGTTGAAACAAGCACCTAGAGCTTGATATGGTGAGATTGAATCATACTTAACTAAGTGTGGTTTTCACAGAAGTCCTAGTAAGGCTAATTTGTATATGAAGTCAAGCAACAAACGAGAAACATTAATTGTGTCCATCTATGTAGATGACATAGTGTACACAGGAGATAGTGAGATCATGATCTCAAAGTTCAAGGAAGACATGATGTGCAAATATGAGATGATAGATTTGGGGCTATTGCATCACTTCCTAGGCATGGGTGTAATTCAAACAGACAGAGGCATTTTCATCCATCAGAAGAAATATGCATTGACACTGTTAGAGAAGTTTGGCCTCAAGGAGTGCAAGTCTGTGAGCACACCTTTGGCAACTAATGACAGGCTGAGTAGGAATGATGGTTCTGAGGCTGTAGATGAAGGAATCTACAGACAAATGGTAGGTAGTCTTCTATACCTAAATGATACTAGGCCTAATATTATGTTTGTTGCTAGCATATTGTCTAGATTCATGCACAGTCCATCTAAGAAGCACTTTGGTACTGCCAAGAGGGTGCTAAGGTATATTCAATGGACCATCACATTTGGAATTGAGTACACTAAATGGAAACAAGCAACTAAGATTGGGTATTGTGACTCGGATTGGAGTGGAAGCTTAGATGACATGAGGAGTACATCTGGATATGCATTCTCCTTTAGAAGTGGAATATTTTTTTGGGCCTCAGTTAAACAACACAGTGTTGCATTGTCAACTGCAGAAGCTGAATATCTGAGTGCCTCATAGGCAACTACACAAGCTAAATGGTTGAGGTTTGTGTTAGAGGACTTTGGAGAAGAGTAGACTGGTCCTACTACCCTTCACACATCTGCTATTGCCATGTCTAAGAACCCAATCTTCCACCAGAAGACTAAGCATATCAGTAGAAGGTATCACTTCATCAAAGAAGCCATACAAACTGGTGCAGTTGACCTAATCTACTGCAAATCAGAAGAGCAAGTTGCGGATGTGTTTACTAAAGCTCTACCTAAGGCCAGATTCAACTATCTAAGAGGGATGCTTGGAGTTAAACTAGTGAACAACCTAAAAAGGAATGTTGGTGTATAGGCTGTCCAGTTAGCACTCCAGGTGGCAACTAGGTGGATTAGCTGATGTGGAGGATATCTACAATAGAATTCAGCAAGTAATGTGTGTGTATGCAGTTTACTTGATAGCCAAGGACTTTTAGAAGTTAGTTAGATATATATGTAGAGTTTTGTAATTGGGTGAATATGACATCTTAGTGTCATCACTAATGAAACCGAATTAAAGTGTGGTGTGAGTGAGTATGTAAGCTCAATAGACCAAAGAGAATGAATCTAATCCACGATCTCAGTCATAATTGAGAAAATTCAGAAAGAAAAATACCGTAAGCATTTTCATAAACACCTGGTGTGCATCAGGTCTCAAAGGACCAATCACCCAAATTCAAACTGCAAATTCCATCCAATTTTCAATCAAAGAGACAAAAGAAGAAATTTATTCTTTCCTAGTCGCATTCTTGATTCAGCTACGAGTTAAGAATTGAAGGATTGTACCTGGAGATTGACCTTGCTGCTGTCACTGAACTCCATTCTGCTCACTGTGAACCAGCTCTTCGAACTCCAATAGATGGTAGCTCAATTCTTATTAGCTGGGGGAGTCAATTATGCTTAGCTCCACTATTTGCATCATTGTAGCTACGAAGATGTCTCTTGAATGCTTCTTGTAGCAGTTATATCAGTGTTTTGTGATGCTAGCGTTTGGAATGGGATAGAAGCTAGGGAATAGAAATAGGGCTGGGATTTGTGATAGGTTTCAAAATAATGGTACCATCTAGGGTTGCAAAAGGAGTTTACCAAGGCTTAAGAACAGTTAAGCTGCAATGGGGAATTACCAATTGTTGATGTGTTGCTTAGTTGCCCTAACAATAGTGATAGTTTGCAGACAGTATATATTTAACTAATTATGTATGCATGTATTTAGGCTCTCTCTAATTATATATACAATAGCAATTATAGTCTTTTTAGTATGAATTCTTGTTGATGTTTTCTTACTAGATCGTTGCACTTTAAATATCTGAATTGATATATGCTTATATCTGTACTTTTTGTCTGATATGATTACAGTATATGGTTTTTTAGTATGCATATATTCAAGACATGTCTTATTACAAATGCATCGCTACTAGATAAAAGTTACAGTTTTCATGCTTCTTTCTTCATATTGTACGTGGTTCTTATCTTCTATTGATATATTTTATATTTGTGGTGGTTCTAATTTGATTATTCTGTCATCATTTAGGAATATAATACAAATAAAATGGAAGATACAATATGTTTAGAAGAAAATTCTAGTGAGCATAATGAAATAGAAGATGCAATAGATTTGGAAGAGAGTTCAAGCGCTGTGAATGTAATGGAAGACCCAATAAATGTGGAAGAGAAAGTTAAGGACCTAGAAATTCGAAGGATATTTGATGCAGAAGATCATCTGATGGAGTATTACAGAAATTATGGGAAATTTTTTTGATTAAATTTTTTTCCATTGTGCAGGATCCAAATATGTAAATAAATGATATAAAATAACACATTTCATCACCAATAGCATAATGGACCTACGACTCAAAGGAAATCACCAATTTAAGTTTTTCTTCTAGCGCCGAAGTGATCAATAGTATTTTAGGAGAATATGTACCGTGATTATAACTTGATATGAATTCCATTTTGTCAATTAAGTGTGGCTTTTTTTAAGTATGTTGACAAATTTGATACTTGTCAATAATTGAGAGCTTGAGAATATTGAATTTTTTTTTTCCAGTAAATAAGTTACAATCTTTGGTTATTATTCAATAAGCGTTTGTTCTTTATTGGCTTGCTATTACACAACCTCAATGTTTAGGTTGATGATTGAAAATTAGAGATGTGAGTCTACAAGCGATTGTTAATATTCCTTGATGAAATAATGGTGAGATTTGAGGAACCTTATTCGTCCAAGTGCTAGGAAAAAATATGTACGTTAAGCAAGGAATGAGCAATCTATTACAAAATAGCAAACACACCTTGGAGTTAAAAGAAAGAATATGCTTCTCATTCAATTACTTTATATTGGTAGTCACTTGGACAATCAAACCAGCAAAATCATGACCTAAAATAAACTCTAGATATCTTACTCTTGAATTATAACTTTATTTACATAAAGACATAGGTATCTGATGCCCCCGTATTCAATGAGTCATCAATCTTTGATAAGCTTTTTGGTATAAAATTCAAACAATCTAATTTATTATCATCCACAATCAAAATTGAAGAATTAACTTGTTTGAATATTCAACTGCAGTACAATGAGCAAGATCTCTAAGCGCGCGGAAGATGGAGGATGAAACTGGTTAAACCTAAAAGCAGTAATTGTTGGTACTTAAGTTGTACACTAGGCATCTAGGTGGCTAGGTCTGAGACAAGTCAGCAAAGGAGATGTGCAATCAGAGTTGCGAAGATTCTGTTACAACAGAAAGCAGTAAGAGTGTGTGTGAGCCTAACTTGGCGTCCAAGCTAGAAGTGCTGTGTGGGATGTGTGTGTGTGTGACATCATATTGTCATCACACTACCAGAATGTAATAGAGAATGATATAGGTGTGTGAGTGTGTAATCAATTAATTCAATCATAATTGAACAATCTCACTCTGTCACAGCAGAGAGATCATACGAATAGAAATTCTCATAAACAATTCATCAAACAGTTGGTGTGCAACAAACAATATCATCCTATTCTCTACCAAAAATTAAACCAAGTTTTCATCACCCAAAGGATTCAATCCTACATCTAAGAACAATCAATTGAAATCTGTAAACAAAACCAAAATCAATCGGAGTTGAGGTTAAAGATCTTACCCGATTTGAGAAGAATCCACTTCCGATTGTGATGAAGCTGCTGAAATCAACATGGTATCAGAGCATTCTGATCCGTGAGCATCGGCGTAGAGGACGATCAACTGTGAAGAAGAAGCAGCTGTGTCTAACATGACAGGAGTTGGTGGATCAATGCTACGAGCTCCGATCTTTGATGGAACCAACTACGAATTTTGGAGCATCAAAATGCGAACCATACTCAGAGCACATGATCTCTGGGAGTATTTTGATGTTGGACTGCATGAAGAAGCAGGAGATGTTGCCGGTGATGTGGTTAATCAACCAACCCGAGCAGATTACATCAAGGATGCAAGAGCCTTGGGAATGCTTCAAACATCTGTTGCTGATGCAATCTTTTCTAAGATCTCAAACGAGGAGAGCGCCAAAGCAACCTGGGATCTGCTGAAAAGAGAGTACATAGGTGATCAGAAGGTAAAAGCAGTAAAGTTACAATCCTTGAGACGTGATTTTGAATATACAAGGATGAAAGAAACTGAATCACTATCTAAATATATGTATAGACTATATGAAATTGTGAATCAAATGAGAACCTATGGTGAAGATGTCACCGAAAAGAGGCTAGCACAGAAAGTATTGATCAGCTTAACTAAATCCTATGACTCTATAGTATCTATTATAGAAGAAACTAGGGATATGGACACAGTGAATGTTGAGAATGTAGTAGCATCCATTAGAGCCTTTGATCAAAGACTAGAAATGCATGAGAGTACTGTGGATAAGGCATTTTCTAGTTTATCTCTGCATGATAAGGGACAGCTGGGACTGGTCAAGGCAAATTCAAGAAGCAGTTTAAAGGAAACAAAAACTGGGGTCAGAAGTTCAATTCTAGAAAACCTAACTACAATCAAAATGTGAATTCCAGTAAAGTTGAGAGCAGTGGTACAAAGTGCAAGACCTGTGACAAGCTACATTATGGGGAATGCTGGTTCAAAGAGAAAACCAAGTCTTATCAATGCAACAAATTTGGTCACATGGCCAAGGACTACAACGGGAGGCAAAATGCAAATGTTGCAAAGCAAGCAGATGAGGAAGGTGCAATGTTCTATGCCTGTCACTCTGCTACAACTAAACCTGACACTGATATCTGGTACCTTGACAGTGGTTGCAGTAATCACATGACCTCAAATGAAGCCTCATTGATCAACCTAGATAAGTCTCTAAAGTCCAAGGTGAAAATGGGGACTGGTGAACTTGTGGATGCAAGTGGTAAAGGTACCTTTGTGATCAAGACACAGAATGGAGACAGATTGATCAAGGAAGTGATGCTAGTGCCAGGCATGGATGAGAATTTGCTCAGTGTTGGACAGATGGTGGAGCATGGATACAATCTTGTGTTTGAGGACAAGATTGCTAAGATCTATGATCAGGGAAATGAGGTTGCAACTGTTCCAATGACTAGGAATATGTGTTTCCCACTCTCATTGAACCAAGTCATTCCAGTAGCAAGAATTACCACTGAAGAGGGATGTTCCTGGCTATGGCATAGGAGGTTTGGTCATTTGAACCATTCTAGCCTAGCTGTTCTGTACACAGAAGACATGGTTGTGGGAATGCCTAAGCTATCCAAGAAGAGTGAAGTGTGTGAAGGCTGCATTGTTGGAAAGCAGCATGTTGAAAGTTTTGACAAGGATAAAGCTTGGAGAGCATCAAAACTACTAGAATTGATTCACTTTGATATATGTGGTCCAATGCAGACTGAGACAATGGGAGGAAACAAGTATTTCCAAACAGCATTGTGATAGGAGCATATTTATGCGACGTTTTGTCTTGTTTTCTTATGTTTTTCTTAGCATGTTTCCTATGTTTTCTTAATACTTAGCTTGTTTTCGTGTTTTGTAGGATTTTTGGAAGCAAAGTTACAAAAGAAGTTAATGAGGGCTGTTTTGGAAATCTAAGGAGGAAACTTTGAAACAGACTTCAGCAGATGTGTCAACTTCTCGAAATTAACTGCACCTGTTCGTGAAGAACTAGCTGACGGGCCATATATCGTTGGAAAGATACGGAAGTCTAGTTTCTAGAGAATTTTACGGTTTGTGAATTGGAGTTGTCTAGAATGAGTTATGTCCGTTTTAGTACAGCAAGGTTAGGCTGAGCTGGAATTCAGCATTCCTTCTATTTCAAGTTTTCTAATCCTTGTCGGGCTTGGACGACTAGAGGCCTAGGTTATTAAGGTTACAGGAGGAAACGTTTTAATGAGATAAAGGAAGATAAACAATTAATAAAGGGAGAGGAGCAACCACAACGTGAGGATTGATTGAGCAGCGAATGCAAATGGTAACGTCTCTCTCCCTCATTAAGGAAATTAACACCCACATCAATTCTGGGCAGCAAAGGGGCAGACATATACATGGGACAAGGGGAAAACGTGAGGGAAGACAAAAAGGCAGCCAGCAAAGAGTCATTCTCCCACACAAAAAGTCAGAAACGTCTCTCTATTTCTCATAGTTTGGAACGTCTCTTTTTCTCCCAAAAAGAAAACTGGAGAAACGTTGGAGGCTCTCACACAAGGACTCAGCCACACCATCTCATTCTGCTCCATCCTTCAAGGTTCCAAGGTCTAAAAGGCTTAGGAAGCAAGGAGGAACGTCAAGGCGTCATCCAATCACTCTGGCTTACCAACACATCATCAAAGAGCTATCTTCTTCCTCTTCTTATTTTCTGTTTTTTTATGTTCTTGCTGTCTATTTAAATTATGGGTAACTAAGTACTTTATTTAGGGCTCGATTGAAGCCCTAATCATGTTTCTTTAAGGATTTCGATATGTCTTTGCTGCAAACTACTTTTGTGATGCTTAATTGATTAATTTCATATTATATTTTACTTTTTACTTACGTTATGTTATGTTTGATCACCATATGCATGATGTGTATTGAGTTTGTTACATAGGTAAATTTAGATGACCGAATCTTGTGCCTATGAGAGTAACAAAAGAACTAGTTATAAGCTCTTGAAATTAATCATCATGAATCACTAGAATAGATACCATGTTCTAGGAGTTGTGTGTTTGTCGATTTCCATTGTGTTATGCGTTCTTAAAGTGCAACTTAGTAGATACCATGCTAAATACTTTGAGAATGAAAAGAGTTAGCGTAGATACCCATGCCTAACTTGTTGCTTACGGAAATCAATAATTTAAAGAGTAGATATCATGCCTTTAGGTTGACAAACATGAGCATCTAAAATTTGTTTTGTAGCATTGTGCATGTCGTTTGCTTAAGGAAGCAGATTAGCGGTGACCATCGAATCCCTAACCGGTTTTCTCATTGTTTTAACCTCAATCCAATTCTATTTTTAATCAAACGCTGTTTTTTTTAATATTTTGTTTCTAAATTTTCAGTTTTCAAAATCATCTTAAAATCAATTTTTAATACATATTAATCCAGTCCTCGTGGGAATGATCTCGTATTTGCTTTCTATACTATTCGTCTTATCTTGTGCACTTGCGAGTTAAAACGTGCATATAGTTGCGTAATTTTTATGTTGCTATTTGTACAACAAGTTTTTGGCGCCGTTGCCGTCTTCCTTCCAAATCTTGAATGCATCTGCTTGACGGAAACGTGAAAGTCTCCGGTGATCAATCTCCTGCCAAATTGTCTTAAGATCAAAATAGTACACAGAAATAGGTCTCCCAGCTTGTTTTGTGCACATGGCTCGATGAGATAAATCATAAAGGATTGATTTATTAGCACCTTCATAATAAGTTTCTTTGGCAGCAGACCAAATCTCTTTTGCAGTAGGCAAAAGAATAAACAAATTAATCACATTTGCTTCCATGGAACTGATAAGCCAACTTCGCACAATTGCATCCTCCATCACCCACTTATCATAGGTTTCTGCCCCTTCATCGGGCTGTGTTGCAGTACCAGTAAGATATCTGAACTTCCCTTTGGCAGATGCAAACATAGTCACCATCCGTGACCATAAAGTGAAATTAGTACCATCAAATTTGATACTATATGGAATTGATATTGGTTATGGAGTTGCCATATTCACAGTGTGTGGTGGCACAATAAGAGCACCAGAAGCATCACCAATAGCCATTGGTTGAGTGAACAATAGTGCTGCAGAAAAATAAAAGAAGTTTAACAATGCAAGCTGAAGCAAGCGGCAAAATTCGGTTGGTAGAGTCCGAATAAATACAGAAAAGCAGCAGACAAGCAAGCTGAAGCGACCGAAGACACGTAGTAGAGGCAAGCGGCAGAATTCGGACGGTCGAGTCCGAAACCCAGTATTCGGACGGTATCGTCGAGCCCCGAATTCGTCACGTCGTCCGGGTCTGTAACGACCGAATCTGGGTATGGACTTCGTCTGGGGTATCGTCGAGCCCCGAATTCGTCCGGGTCCGGGTATGGACTTCGTCTGGGGTACGTTGGATGGGAATGGACGGAGTCACCGGTGGGTCCTAGTATGGACTTCGTCCGGGAGTCGTCGGTGACTCCTTGCGAATTGTTGACGAAGTCGTCGGTGGGTCCTGGTATGGACTTCGTCCGGGAGTCTTCGGTTGGGAATTGACAGAATGGAGACGGAACGGAATCGTCGGCTGGTCAATCTGGAACAACCAAAAAAAAAGGGTCCTCGCCTCCAATTTCTCATAAATAAAATTTATGTCGATTTCTACCTGCTTTGTTCGATCATGTTGTACTGGGTTCTCGGCAATCTTAATCGCTGACTGATTATCACAATATAATTTCATTGGCTTGTCAGTAGGAAATCCTAACTCCCCCATAAGCCTTTTCAACCACAATAACTCACAGATACCTTTCACCATTGCTCGGTATTCTGCTTCTGCGCTTGATAGAGATACAACTTTCTGCTTCTTACTTTTCCAAGTAACTAAGTTACCTCCGACAAAAGTAAAATAGCCAGAAGTTGACCTTCTTCTTTCTCCCTTAGCCCCCCAATCAGAATCTGTATACCCCAGAACATCTGCATGCCCATGGTTTGAGAACAACAACCCTTTTCCTGGTGCAGATTTCAAGTACCTCAGAATCCTCAACACAGCGTCCATGTGGTGCGCACCAGGGTTATGCATAAAGGGCTCACAACACTAATAGCATATGCAATATCAGGTCTAGTATGAGACAAATAAATCAACCGTCCAACTAACCTCTGATATCATCCTTTATCAGCTGGAATTTGATCAGAGCATTCTTCCATACCATGATTATGTTCAATAGGAGTTCCAATTGGTTGACACCCAAGCATTCCAGTTTCCTTTAGTAAATCTAAGATATACTTCCGTTGAGGCCAGAAGATACCACATTTGGAACGGGTAATTTCAATACCCAAAAAATACTTAAGAACACCCATA
The DNA here is from genome assembly GCA_037349345.1 of Oemleria cerasiformis. Taxonomy (NCBI): domain Eukaryota; kingdom Viridiplantae; phylum Streptophyta; class Magnoliopsida; order Rosales; family Rosaceae; genus Oemleria; species Oemleria cerasiformis. The sequence continues at coordinate 10,371,905 of JAZGTL010000010.1, forward strand.
TCCTTCATGTCGAATTCAGAGTACAAATATTCTTTTAATTTTCCCATCTCTTCAGAGTCATTCCCAGTTACCACCATATCATCAACATAAATAATAAGTGTTGTTAATTTACTACCCACCCTCTTTAGAAACAAGGTGTGATCAGCATTGCTCTGTTCATATCCGTACTTTTTCATAGCCAATCGGAAACTCCCAAACCAAGCACGTGGAGATTGCTTCAAACCATATAGCGCCTTCTGCAGTTTACAAACAATACCAGAATCATGAGGAGCTATAAATCCTCACGGTAATGACATATAGACTTCTTCTTGTAAATCTCCATGCAAGAAGGCATTTTTAACATCATACTGTTGTAAGGGCCAATCAGAATTTGCAGCTAAGGAGAGCAACACTCGAATAGTATTGATTTTTTCCACAGGAGCAAAGGTTTCTTGAGAATCAATTCCATAGGTCTGAGTAAAACCTCTAGCAACAAGTCGAGCTTTGTACCCGTCAATGAAACCATCTGGCTTATGCTTGATTGTATATACCCATCTGCAACCAACAGGCTTCTTCCCCTCTGCCAAAGGTACTAAGTCCCATGTTCGATTCTTTTCAAGTGTTGTCATCTCCTCCATCATTGCCCTAGGCCATTGTGGATCAGACAATGCCTCTTGTACCTTAGTAGGAACAGTCACTGCAGACATATGACTAACAAATGCCTGGCAAGCTTCTGACAAGCGATGAGTGGAGACATAATGGGCAATAGGGTACTTCACATTTTCATAGTGTTGATTTAACTAATTTGTGCTGAAATTGATTTTTGGTTTTCTTTTACAAGCTGAATTTCGTTTATGCAAGGTCGTCGATCCCAAAATTTAGCGGTCGGTGACTACAATCCTGTGATTGAGCGAACTCTTAGACATCTTCGAAAGCAAGCTGAGAGGCCAAAATTTAACACACAAAGAGAAGACTTTGAAGAAGGAGAAAGATCAGAATCAGAGAATGAAATGGGGGAGGAACAGGTTCGAAGGCCAATGAAGGACAACTTTGTCCCTCAAAACCTTAATCAACCATCATGCATTGCATACCAACCAACTGTGCAAGGCAGCTTCAATTTATCACCTCAATTGCTTAACATGGTGCCGCACTACAGAGGCATGCCTTCTGAGGATCCATACTTGCACATTAGGGATTTCTTCGATCTCTGTAAGACTCAGAACATCCAGGGCTTAACTCCATAAGGAATCAGGTTAATTCTTTTTCCTTTCTCCTTAAAAGATAATGCTAAGTTGTGGTTGAATTCTCTGGCTGCAGGTTCCATTACTACTTGGGAACAATTGGCTACTAAATTCTTGAAGAAGTTTTTCCTAGCCCAAAAGAAAAGATAAGTTAAAAGGGAGATTCAAGCCTTTCAACAGAAGGATGGAGATCTTTTCTTTGAGGCATGGGAGCATTTCAAGGAGTTGCTTCTCAAGTGTCCACACCACAATCTATCTCAAGACGATCAGGTACAAACTTTTTATGAAGGTTTAAATGATATTAACAAAAGTCTTGTTGATTCAGCTTGTGGAGGTGTGCTTATGGAAAAGAGCAGTGATGAAGCCATTGAGCTATTTGAGACCCTAAGTGAAAATTCTCAGCAATTCTTATCAAGAGGGAGACAAGGAGTAAAAAGTAAAGGTGTTTATGAAGTTATGCATAAAACGGCTCACAACACTAATAGCATATGCAATATCAGGTCTAGTATGAGACAAATAAATCAACCGTCCAACTAACCTCTGATATCGTCCTTTATCAGCTGGAATTTTATCAGAGCATTCTTCCAGACCATGATTATGTTCAATAGGAGTTCCAATTGGTTGACACCCAAGCATTCCAGTTTCCTTTAGTAAATCCAAGATATACTTCCGTTGAGACAAGAAGATACCACATTTGGAACGGGTAATTTCAATACCCAAAAAATACTTAAGAACACCCATATCCTTCATGTCAAATTCAGAGTACAAATATTCTTTTAATTTTCCCATCTCTTCAGAGTCATTCCCAGTTACCACCATATCATCGACATAAATAATAAGTGCTGTTAATTTACTACCCACCCTCTTTAGAAACAAGGTGTGATCAGCATTGCTCTGTTCATATCCGTACTTTTTCATAGCCAATCGGAAACTCCCAAACCAAGCACGTGGAGATTGCTTCAAACCATATAGCGCCTTCTGCAGTTTACAACCAATACCAGAATCATGAGGAGCTATAAATCCTCGCGGTAATGACATATAGACTTCTTCTTGTAAATCTCCATGCAATAAGGCATTTTTAACATCATACTATTGTAAGGGCCAATCAAAATTTGCAGCTAAGGAGAGCAACACTCGAATAGTATTGATTTTTTCCACAGGAGCAAAGGTTTCTTGAGAATCAATTTCATAGGTCTGAGTAAAACCTCTTGCAACAAGTCGAGCTTTGTACCCGTCAATGGAACCATCTGGCTTATGCTTGATTGTATATACCCATCTGCAACCAACAGGCTTCTTCTCCTCTGCCAAAGGTACTAAATCCCATGTTCGATTCTTTTCAAGTGTTGTCATCTCCTCCATCATTGCCCTAGGCCATTGTGGATCAGACAATGCCTCTTGTACCTTAGTAGGAACAGTCACTGCAGACATATGACTAACAAATGCCTGGCAAGCTTCTGACAAGCGATGAGTGAAGACATAATGGGCAATAGGGTACTTCACCTTTTCATAGTGTTGATTTAACTAATTTGTGCTGAAATTGATTTTTGGTTTTCTTTTACAAGCTGAATTTCGTTTATGCAAGGTCGTCGATCCCAAAATTTAGCGGTCGGTGACTACAATCCTGTGATTGAGCCAACTCTTAGACATCTTCGAAAGCAAGCTGAGAGGGCAAAATTTAACACACAAAGAGAAGATTTTGAAGAAGGAGAAAGATCAGAATCAGAGAATGAAATGGGGGAGGAACAGGTTCGAAGGCCAATGAAGGACAACTTTGTCCCTCAAAACCTTAATCAACCATCATGCATTGCATACCAACCAACTGTGCAAGGCAGCTTCAATTTAGCACCTCAATTGCTTAACATGGTGCCGCACTATAGAGGCATGCCTTCTGAAGATCCATACTTACACATTAGGGATTTCTTCGATCTCTGCAAGACTCAGAACATCCAGGGCTTAACTCCATAAGGAATCAGGTTAATTCTTTTTCCTTTCTCCTTAAAAGATATGCTAAGTTGTGGTTGAATTCTCTGGCTGCAGGTTCCATTACTACTTGGGAACAATTGGCTACTAACTTCTTGAAGAAGTTTTTCCTAGCCCAAAAGACAAGATAAATTAAAAGGGAGATTCAAGCCTTTCAACAGAAGGATGGAGATCTTTTCTTTGAGGCATGGGAGCATTTCAAGGAGTTGCTTCTCAAGTGTCCACACCACAATCTATCTCAAGACGATCAGGTACAAACTTTTTATGAAGGTTTAAATGATATTAACAAAAGTCTTGTTGATTCAGCTTGTGGAGGTGTGCTTATGGAAAAGAGCAGTGATGAAGCCATTGAGCTATTTGAGACCCTAAGTGAAAATTCTCAGCAATTCTTATCAAGAGGGAGACAAGGAGTAAAAAGTAAAGGTGTTTATGAAGTTATGCATAAAACGGCTCACAACACTAATAGCATATGCAATATCAGGTCTAGTATGAGACAAATAAATCAACCGTCCAACTAACCTCTGATATCGTCCTTTATCAGCTGGAATTTGATCAGAGCATTCTTCCAAACCATGATTATGTTCAATAGGAGTTCCAATTGGTTGACACCCAAGCATTCCAGTTTCCTTTAGTAAATCCAAGATATACTTCCATTGAGACAAGAAGATACCACATTTGGAACGGGTAATTTCAATACCCAAAAAATACTTAAGAACACCCATATCCTTCATGTCGAATTCAGTGTACAAATATTCTTTTAATTTTCCCATCTCTTCAGAGTCATTCCCAGTTACCACCATATCATCAACATAAATAATAAGTGCTGTTAATTTACTACCCACCCTCTTTAGAAACAAGGTGTGATCAGCATTGCTCTGTTCATATCCGTACTTTTTCATAGCCAATCGGAAACTCCCAAACCAAGCACGTGGAGATTGCTTCAAACCATATAGCGCCTTCTGCAGTTTACAAACTATACCAGAATCATGAGGAGCTATATATCCTGGCGGTAATGACATATAGACTTATTCCTGTAAATCTCCATGCAAGAAGTCATTTTTAACATCATATTGTTGTAAGGGCCAATCAAAATTTGCAGCTAAGGAGAGCAACACTCGAATAGTATTGATTTTTTCCACAGGAGCAAAGGTTTCTTGATAATCAATTCCATAGGTCTGAGTAAAACCTCTTGCAACAAGTCGAGCTTTGTACCTGTCAATGGAACCATCTGGCTTATGCTTGATTGTATATACCCATCTGCAACCAACAGGCTTCTTCCCCTCTGCCAAAGGTACTAAAACCCATGTTCGATTCTTTTCAAGTGTTGTCATCTCCTCCATCATTTCCCTAGCCCATTGTGGATCAGACAATGCCTCTTGTACCTTAGTAGGAACAGTCACTGCAGACATATGACTAACAAATGCCTGGCAAGCTTCTGACAAGCGATGAGTGGAGACATAATGGGCAATAGGGTACTTCACCTTTTCATAGTGTTGATTTAACTAATTTGTGCTGAAATTGATTTTTGGTTTTCTTTTACAAGCTGAATTTCGTTTATGCAAGGTCGTCGATCCCAAAATTTAGCGGTCGGTGACTACAATCCTGTGATTGAGCAAACTCTTAGACATCTTCGAAAGCAAGCTGAGAGGGCAAAATTTAACACACAAAGAGAAGATTTTGAAGAAGGAGAAAGATCAGAATCAGAGAATCAAATGGGGGAGGAACAGGTTCGAAGGCCAATGAAGGACAACTTTGTCCCTCAAAACCTTAATCAACCATCATGCATTGCATACCAACCAACTGTGCAAGGCAGCTTCAATTTATCACCTCAATTGCTTAACATGGTGCCGCACTACAGAGGCATGCCTTCTGAGGATCCATACTTGCACATTAGGGATTTCTTCGATCTCTGTAAGACTCAGAACATCCAGGGCTTAACTCCATAAGGAATCAGGTTAATTCTTTTTCCTTTCTCCTTAAAAGATAATGCTAAGTTGTGGTTGAATTCTCTGGCTGCAGGTTCCATTACTACTTGGGAACAATTGGCTACTAAATTCTTGAAGAAGTTTTTCCTAGCCCAAAAGACAAGATAAGTTAAAAGGGAGATTCAAGCCTTTCAACAGAAGGATGGAGATCTTTTCTTTGAGGCATGGGAGCATTTCAAGGAGTTGCTTCTCAAGTGTCCACACCACAATCTATCTCAAGACGATCAGGTACAAACTTTTTATGAAGGTTTAAATGATATTAACAAAAGTCTTGTTGATTCAGCTTGTGGAGGTGTGCTTATGGAAAAGAGCAGTGATGAAGCCATTGAGCTATTTGAGACCCTAAGTGAAAATTCTCAGCAATTCTTATCAAGAGGGAGACAAGGAGTAAAAAGTAAAGGTGTTTATGAAGTTATGCATAAAACGGCTCACAACACTAATAGCATATGCAATATCAGGTCTAGTATGAGACAAATAAATCAACCGTCCAACTAACCTCTGATATCGTCCTTTATCAGCTGGAATTTTATCAGAGCATTCTTCCAGACCATGATTATGTTCAATAGGAGTTCCAATTGGTTGACACCCAAGCATTCCAGTTTCCTTTAGTAAATCCAAGATATACTTCCGTTGAGACAAGAAGATACCACATTTGGAACGGGTAATTTCAATACCCAAAAAATACTTAAGAACACCCATATCCTTCATGTCGAATTCAGAGTACAAATATTCTTTTAATTTTCCCATCTCTTCAGAGTCATTCCCAGTTACCACCATATCATCAACATAAATAATAAGTGTTGTTAATTTACTACCCACCCTCTTTAGAAACAAGGTGTGATCAGCATTGCTTTGTTCATATCCGTACTTTTTCATAGCCAATCGGAAACTCCCAAACCAAGCACGTGGAAATTGCTTCAAAGCATATAGCGCCTTCTGCAGTTTACAAACTATACCAGAATCATGAGGAGCTATATATCCTGGCGGTAATAACATATAGACTTATTCCTGTAAATCTCCATGCAAGAAGTCATTTTTAACATCATATTGTTGTAAGGGCCAATCAAAATTTGCAGCTAAGGAGAGCAACACTCGAATAGTATTGATTTTTTCCACAGGAGCAAAGGTTTCTTGATAATCAATTCCATAGGTCTGAGTAAAACCTCTTGCAACAAGTCGAGCTTTGTACCTGTCAATGGAACCATCTGGCTTATGCTTGATTGTATATACCCATCTGCAACCAACAGGCTTCTTCCCCTCTGCCAAAGGTACTAAATCCCATGTTCGATTCTTTTCAAGTGTTGTCATCTCCTCCATCATTTCCCTAGCCCATTGTGGATCAGACAATGCCTCTTGTACCTTAGTAGGAACAGTCACTGCAGACATATGACTAACAAATGCCTGGCAAGCTTCTGACAAGCGATGAGTGGAGACATAATGGGCAATAGGGTACTTCACCTTTTCATAGTGTTGATTTAACTAATTTGTGCTGAAATTGATTTTTGGTTTTCTTTTACAAGCTGAATTTCGTTTATGCAAGGTCGTCGATCCCAAAATTTAGCGGTCGGTGACTACAATCCTGTGATTGAGCCAACTCTTAGACATCTTCGAAAGCAAGCTGAGAGGGCAAAATTTAACACACAAAGAGAAGATTTTGAAGAAGGAGAAAGATCAGAATCAGAGAATGAAATGGGGGAGGAACAGGTTCGAAGGCCAATGAAGGACAACTTTGTCCCTCAAAACCTTAATCAACCATCATGCATTGCATACCAACCAACTGCGCAAGGCAGCTTCAATTTATCACCTCAATTGCTTAACATGGTGCCACACTACAGAGGCACGCCTTCTGAGGATCCATACTTGCACATTAGGGATTTCTTCGATCTCTGCAAGACTCAGAACATCCAGGGCTTAACTCCAGAAGGAATCAGGTTAATTCTTTTTCCTTTCTCCTTAAAAGATAATGCTAAGTTGTGGTTGAATTCTCTGGCTGCAGGTTCCATTACTACTTGGGAACAATTGGCTACTAAATTCTTGAAGAAGTTTTTCCCAGCCCAAAAGACAAGACAAGTTAAAAGGGAGATTCAAGCCTTTCAACATAAGGATGGAGATTTTTTCTTTGAGGCATGGGAGCATTTCAAGGAGTTGCTTCTCAAGTTTCCACACCACAATCTATCTCAAGACGATCAGGTACAAATTTTGTATGAAGGTTTAAATGATATTAACAAAACTCTTGTAGATTCAGCTTGTGGAGGTGTGCTTATGGAAAAGAGAAGTGATGAAGCCATTGAGCTATTTGAGACCCTAAGTGAAAATTCTCAGCAATTCTCATCAAGAGGGTGACAAGGAGTAAAAAGGAAAGGTGTTTATGAAGTTAGCACAAATGGTGGACTCTAGAGTCAAATGGCAGCAATGGAGAAAAAGTTAGATATGCTGGTGAAAGCAATGTCAGCTCAGAACATCTCTCAAGTTCAACAAGTTGCTAAAGTCGAGGTATGTGCTATATGTTCTCATTCTAACCATACTACTGATTCTTGTCCTATGTCTTGTTTTACAGATCATGAGCAAGCTAATTATATGGGGCACAACAACTATTATCCCAAGAACAACCCATATTCGAACACTTATAATCCATGATGGAAAGACCACCCAAATTTCTCTTGGAGCAACAGTCAGAATGTGCTTAATCCACAAGGGCAGCAGAAGAACTTCCAGCAGGGAAGTAATTATCATGCTTCATCACAGGTGGCACAACCAAATACTGACCAGAAGAAGAATAATCTTGAAGGTGCCATACTTCAGTTCTTGACTGCACAACAACAGACAAATGCTCTAACTAGTCAGAACATTCAGAAACTAGAGGCAACAACTAGCCAAGCTATTCAGAGATTAGAGGCACAAGTAGGGCAAATGCCAAAGGAGTTAAGTGAGAGGAAGAAAGGAGAGTTTCCATCACAAACCATACCTAATTTGGGAGGCCAAGAGCAGCTCAAGGTTGTGACAATCCTTAGAAGTGGCAAGGTAGTTGACAACAAGGTGGGGACAGATGAGAATGAACCAGAAAGTGTTGAACCACCTCCGGCCGCAAAGGTAGGTGAGAAGGAGAAGGTGATATTGCCACCCTTCCCTCAAAGGTTAGTTAAGCAAAAGAAAGAAAAACATCTTCTTGATATTTTTGAAACTTTGAGAAAAGTAGAAATCAACATTCCTTTACTTGATGCAATTAAACAGATTCCATCTTATGCTAAGTTTTTAAAGGATTGTTGTACACACAAAAGACAGTTTCAGGAACATGAGAATGTTTCATTAACTGAGGAGGTAAGTGCGGTTTTATTGAGAAAGCTACCACCTAAACTAAAAGATCCATGTAGTTTTACTATTCCTTGCAGGGTTGGTGACCGTCTTTTTGAACGTGCTTTGCTTGATTTAGGAGCAAGCATTAACTTGATGCCTTATACCGTTTATGAGGAGATGAGGTTGGGGGAGCTCAAGCCAATCTCAATTATATTGCAATTGGCAGATAGAGGCATCAGAAGACCTAGAGGTATATTAGAGGATTTTTTGGTTCAGGTAAATGAATTTATCTTGCCTGCTGATTTTGTTGTTCTGGATATGGAAGATTCCCCTATGCCATCTTTATTACCTATTATTCTTGGTAGACCCTTTATGATAACTGCTGATACGAAGATAAGTGTGAAAAATGGCACTATACGCATGAAAGTTAATGGTAAGAAGATAGAATTCATGTTGTCTGACACTATCAAATTGCCACATGATAACCATGATTGTTTCAAGATTGATGTGGTAGGAAGTGTAGTTAAGCAAGTGTTTCAGGTACATAGCATTGACCCTTTGGAGGCATGCATAGCCCACAACCTCACAAGGCTGAATTATGAACGTGGATGTGATGTTACAGAGATAGACCTCCATGAAGATGTGCATTCTCTTGAGGCTTCTAAGCCTTATGCAAGTAAGTATGTACCTTCCTTTGAAACTCTTGCGTCTACTAATACTGCTCTTGTCCCTTCCATTGTCAGGGCACCAGAACTAGAATTGAAGCAACTACCATAACAATTGAAGTATGCTTACTTGGGAGAGAACCGGACATTACCAGTGATAATTGCTGCGAACTTGAGTATGGTGGAGCAAGAGAAGTTTTTGAGAGTTCTTAAGGAGCACAAGACTGCATTAGGGTGGACCATTACCGACATCAATGGCATAAGTCCATCCAAGTGCATGCATAGAATCCTCCTTGAAGATAATGCAAAGCCTAACAGGGATGCTTAGAGACGGCTTAACCCACACATGAAGGAAGTAGTCAGAGCAGAGGTTCTTAAGCTCTTGGACGTTGGCATCATCTACCCCATCTCAGATAGCAAATGAGTAAGTCCAGTTCATGTTGTGCCTAAGAAGAGTGGAATCATAGTGCTGAAGAATGAAGAGAATGAGCTTGTTCCTACCAGGCTAACCACAGGTTGGAGAGTGTGCATTGATTACAGAAGGCTCAACAATGAAACCAGGAAAGATCATTTTCCTCTTCCCTTTATTGATCAGATGTTAGAAAGGTTAGCAAGTCATAGTCATTACTGTTTTCTAGATGGTTATAGTGGTTATAATCAGATTGCTATAGCACCAGAGGACCAGGAGAAGACCACGTTCACATGCCCCTTTGGCACATTTGCATACAGAAGGATGCCATTCGATTTGAATAATGCACTTGCCACATTCCAGAGGTGCATGATGATCGTATTTTCAGACATGGTGGAGAGATTTATAGAGGTATATATGGATGATTTTAGTGTTTTTGGTTCTAACTTTGATGATTGTCTTAACCATTTGCAGCTTGTTTTGAAGAGATGTGAGGAATGCAACCTAGTGCTGAATTGGGAGAAGTGCCATTTCATGGTACAACAAGGTCTTGTTTTAGGTCATGTAATATCTAGCAGGGGCATTGAGGTGGACAAGGCAAAGATTGACATCATATCAAAATTACCTCCTCCTACATTTATGAAGGGTGTGAGAAGTTTTCTAGGGCATGCAGGGTTTTACAGAAGATTCATAAAATATTTCTCTAAAATGTCTAGACCTCTTTGTGCGTTATTATCTAAAGATGTTGAGTTTCTGTGGACAGAAGAGTGCATGAATGCCTTTAACACATTGAAAGAACTACTCACATCTGCACCCATCATAATGGCACCTGATTGGAACCTCCCATTCGAGCTCATGTGTGACGCCAGTGATTATGCTTTGGGAGCTGTTCTAGGTCAGAGAGTTAACAAGATACCTCATGCTATTTATTATCCCTCTAGAACTTTGAATGATGCTCAGCTTAATTATTCTACTACTGAAAAAGAATTGTTAGCTGTTATATTTGCTTTGGAGAAGTTTAGGTCTTACTTGATTGGTTCTAAAGTTATTGTTTTTACTGATCATGCTGCTTTGAGATTTTTGTTTGATAAGAAAGATGCTAAGCCTAGGTTTATTAGATGGGTGCTCTTACTGCAAGAATTTGATCTTGAGATTAAGGACAAGAAGGGTAGTGAGAATGTGGTTGTAGATCATTTGTCCAGGTTACTTCATGATGAAGAAGGGAACAAGCTTCCCTTGAGTGAAAACTTTCCAGATGAGCAGTTATTTGCAATTGATTTACAACTTCCATGGTATACAGATATTGTTAATTATATAACTACTAAGGTTTTTCCTCCAGGTATGTCGAGCCAAGAAAGGAAGCGATTAGAGTCTATGTCTAGGCACTACTGTTGGGACGAGCCCTACTTGTTCAAATTTTGTCCAGATCAAATTATCAGAAGGTGTGTTCTTGAGGAGGAGCATATGAGCATTCTCCAACATTGTCATTAGTTTGCATGTGGAGGACACTTTGGAGCAAAGAGTACATCACTTAAGGTATTACAATCTGGGTTCTATTGGCCTAATGTGTTTAAAGATGCTTTTTGGTTTTGCAGCTCTTGTGACAGATGCCAACAAACATGGAACATCTCTTCTAGAAATCAGATGTCATTGCAAAACATTCAAGTGGTGGAGCTCTTTGATGTGTGGGGTATCGACTTCATGGGTCCATTTCCTAACTCATTTGGTTATTTATATATTCTTGTGGGTGTGGATTATGTATCTAAATGGGTCGAGGTTGTCCCCTCAAAAACTAATGATCACAAAGTTGTTGTGAAGTTCTTGCAGGATAACATCTTTACTAGGTTTGGGACACCAAGGGCAATAATTAGTGATGGAGGTAGCCACTTCAACAACCAGGCTTTTGCTTCCTTAATGAAGAAATATGGGATCACACATAAGGTTGGCACTCCATATCATCCTCAAACCAGTGGTCAAGTGGAGATAAGCAATCAAGAGATCAAAAGCATCCTAGAGAAGACAGTGAATACTAGAAGGAAGGATTGGTCTCTACGTTTGAAAGATGCATTGTGCGCATATCGGACTGCGTACAAAAGCCCCATTGGCATGTCTCTATATCGTCTAGTCTTTGGGAAGGCATGTCACCTACCAGTGGAGTTGGAGCATAGAGCATATTGGGCTATTAAGAAATTCAACTATGATATGCAACAAGCATGTGACAAGAGGAAGTTACAGCTGAATGAGCTTGAAGAGTTGAGGTATGATGCATATGAGAATGCTAAGTTGTATAAGGAACGGACCAAGGCGTATCATGATAAGCAGCTAGTTAGGAAGGAGTTTCATGTGGGACAGAAGGTGTTGATCTACAATTCAAAATTGAGACTTTTCCCTGGTAAGCTCAAGTCTAGGTGGTACGGTCCTTATGTTGTTACAAAAGTTTTCCCTCATGGAGCTTTACAGGTTCATAGCAAAGAGAAGAATCAGACATTCATGGTGAATGGGCATAGATTAAAGCCCTATATTGAGATGAGCTTTGAGCCTAGAGAGGAGGATGTGACTCTCCAACCTGTTCAGTACATTGCCTGAGAGTCCAACAGTCTGGCTGAAGACTATAAACTTAGCACTACTTGAGAGGTAACCCAAAGGGAAGTTAGGAGGCAACCCATGTGAAGAGGATGATGACAGTTTTGGCACTCTACAACCACTGACAATCAGATTTGCTTTCTCTCAACCTATCCTTCTTTATTGTTAACTTTGCCTTCGTTTGTTTTGTTTTGTTTTATTTTCTTTGTGTGTGTCGTCGCTTGTTTCTCCTTCCTTAAATGTTTCATTGTTTTACTTTAACTTTCAATCATTGAGGACAATGTTAGATTTAGGTGTGAGGGGGAAACACTTGTGTTTTCCGTTGATTTTGCATTGGTTTTAAAAATAAAAAATAAATTTGACAGCTTTATTTTTTGCCTAGTTTGTGTCGGTTTTACTAGTGTTAAATTGGGTAGTTTTTGTGTTTTTTTTTTTGTGTCTTAGGTTTCTTTCCAACACAATGATGAGATTTGATTTTTAATTGCATGACTTTAAGATGACTTATAAGCATGATTAAAGGTCTGAAATTATTCTTTGGTTAATACTCAAGTATTCATGGTTATCATATGCAAAATCACATGTAATCACCCAAGTAAGTGGTATCCATAACATGCTTAATTGAATGAAGCTCAATACAACCCTTTTGTGAGCTTTTGAGCCTTTATCCTTTGTTTGAGAGAGTTGTATTTGTTTAATCTATCACTTTCTTGTCAATTAAGTTGTTGTATGATCTTATCTTTCTTTGTTTGGTTGCTACTTGAATTGCTTATCATCGTTGGAACTAAATGCTAGAACTGGTACTAATTTCTTTTCGAGGCATTGAATTGATTTGCATGACATACTTGAGATGATGAAGGCACCTAGATTACCACCATTGCCAAAATGGCCTTTGACCCATGATATACTTTCCTCTAGGTAAACCCTTGATGAGCCTTTGTTTAAGCCTTTTTGTTTCATAACCCTCATTTTCCTCACCTAGCCTAAACACTTTCATCCTTACCCTTTTTCTTAAAGATTAGTGAAGCATAATTTGTAGAGACTTAATTGTGAATCAAGGGTTAAAAGAGCAAGTTTGGGGGAATGTTCAAAAAAAATAAAAAAACAAAAAAATAAAGATAAGAATTGTACACGGTTCAGAGTGTGCACCAGAAAAAAAAATCGACATTGTGTTTGAATTGTTAATGCCCTGACCGTTCATGTATTGATTGTTGAAGTATGGTCAATAATGTTCAAATCGGCCATTGAGTGTATGTACTTGCTCGGTACTTATTTGATTTTTTAGGCCTTGATAGTGATACAAGTTCTTATGTCTCTAACATCATTGCATGCTTCTACTATTTCTTTAAGAACTTTGTGTTATCCATATCCATTCTTTCTTTAACCCCTTACCCTTCGGCCTCATTACAATCCTCATAAAGACCTTCTGATCTTGTTTGTTGTGTTTATATCAATATGTGGAGATTTGAATGAAGTATGAGCATATGGTGTCACTTGTTCTTGCATTCAAGTAGTAGCTTTCTTTTCATGAGTCATATTCATAAGAAAAATTCTGCAAGTGCCTTTATTTCTTGTTATATTATATGTGAGCAAATTGTTTCCATTATACATCAATCCTCTCACATATAACTAGTATAGGAAGAGTGACTTAACCCAAAAAACATGAAGTAAAATCAGAGCTTATTCGATGAGAATTTTGAGCTAATTCTTTGCAGCATGTATCTCTCTTTGTACTTGTGCTTTGATTGATTTAATTGTGAGTATGTGTATGATTTCTATGAAGGTGTATTAACTCTCAGATCATGTGGACCAATTCTTATGCTTATGATGAATCTTAATATGTCATGATTCATTGAAAATCTCTGAGACAAATGTTGGAAGGTTTAGATCGAATTATTGAGTCTTTATTTTCTTTCATTCTTTGTTTCTGTTTTGCTCGAGGACTAGCAAAAGCTTAAGTGTGGGGGAATTTGATAGGAGCATATTTATGCGACGTTTTATCTTGTTTTCTTATGTTTTTCTTAGCATGTTTCCTATGTTTTCTTAATACTTAGCTAGTTTTCGTGTTTTGTAGGATTTTTGGAAGCAAATTTACAAAATGAGTTAATGAGTGCTGTTTTGGAAATCTAAGGAGGAAACTTTGAAACAGACTTCGGCAAATGTGTCAACTTCTCGAAATTAACTGCATCTGTTCGGGAAGAATTAGATGATGGGCCATATATCGTTGGAAAGATACGGAAGTCTAGTTTCTAGAGAATTTTACAGTTTGTGAATTAGAGTTGTCTAGAATGAGTTATGTCCGTTTAGTACAGCAAGGTCAGGCTGAGCTGGAATTCAGCATTCCTTCTATTTCAAGTTTTTTAATCCTTATCGGACTTGGACGACTAGAGGCCTAGTTTATTAAGGTTACGGGAGGAAACGTTTTAATCAGAAAAAGGAAGATAAACAAATAATAAAGGGAGAGGAACAGCCACAACGTGAGGATTGAATGAGCAACGAATGCAAACAGTAACGTCTCTCTCCCTCATTAAGGAAATTAACACCCACATCAATTCTGGGCAGCAAAGGGGCAGACATATACATGGGACAAGGGGAAAACGTGAGGGAAGACAAAAAGGCAGCCAGCAAAGAGTCATTCTCCTACACAAAAAGTCAGAAACGTCTCTCTATATCACATAGTTTGGAACGTCTCTTTTTCTCCCAAAAAGAAAACTGGAGAAACGTTGGAGGCTCTCACACAAGGACTCAGCCACACCATCCCATTCTGCTCCATCCTTCAAGGTTCCAAGGTCTAAAAGGCTTAGGAAGTAAGGAGGAACGTCAAGGCGTCATCCAATCACTCTGGCTGACCAACACATCATCAAAGAGCTATCTTCTTCCTCTTTTTATTTTCTGTTTTTTTATGTTCTTGCTGTCTATTTAAATTATGGGTAACTAAGTACTTTAGTTAGGGCTCGATTGAAGCCCTAATCATGTTTCTTTAAGGATTTCGATATGTCTTTGCTGCAAACTACTTTTGTGATGCTTAATTGATTAATTTCAGATTATATTTTACTCTTTACATACGTTATGTTATGCTTGATCACCATATGCATGATGTGTATTGAGTTTGTTACATAGGTAAACTTAGATGACCGAATCTTGTGCCTATGAGAGTAACAAAAGAACTAGTTATAAGCTCTTGAAATTAATCATCATGAATAACTAGAATAGATACCATGTTCTAGGAGTTGTGTGTTTGTCGATTTCCATTGTGTTATGCGTTCTTAAAGTGCAACTTAGTAGATACCATGCTAAATACTTTAAGAATGAAAAGAGTTAGCGTAGATACCCATGCCTAACTTGTTGCTTAGGGAAATAAATAATTTAAAGAGTAGATATCATGCCTTTAGGTTGACAAACATGAGCATCTAAAATCTGTTTTGTAGCATTGTGCATGTCGTTTGCTTAAGGAAGAAGATTAGCGGTGAACATCGAATCCCTAACCGGTTTTCTCATTGTTTTAACCTCAATCCAATTCTATTTTTAATCAAACGCTATTTTTTTAATATTTTGTTTCTAAATTTTCAGTTTTCAAAATCATCTTAAAATCAATTTTAAACACATATTAATCCAGTCCTCGTGGGAATGATCTCGTATTTGCTTTCTATACTATTTGTCTTATCTTGTGCACTTGCGAGTTAAAACGTGCATATAGTTGCGTAATTTTTATGTTGCTATTTGTACAACACATTGATGACTACTCTAGGATGTGTTGGGTCTACTTCCTAAAGCACAAGTCTGGGGTGTTCAATGCATTCAAAAAGTTTAAGGCAATGGTTGAGTTGCAGACTGAGAACAAGATCAAATGGTTGAGAAGTGACAGAGGAGGTGAGTTCACATCACAAGAGTTTCTGACCTACTGTGAACAAATGGGAATAGAAAAACAGCTTACTATGGCATACTCACCACAGCATAATGGGGTTGCAAAAAGGAAGAACATGACTATTGTGGAAATGGCAAAGTCTATGTTGCATGACAAGAAGATGCCATATCAGTTTTGGGCTGAAGTTGTTCATACAGCAGTTTATTTGCTCAACAGGTGTCCTACAAAGGCAGTTCTAAGAATGACACCATTTGAGGTGTACAGTGGGAGGAAACCAGGAGTAAAACACTTAAGAGTGTTTGGTTCTGTATGCTACACTCATGTGCCTTCACAGCTTAGACAGAAGCTGGATGAAACTGCTACAATAGGTGTGTTTGTAGGCTATGGCAGTTGAAAGAAAGGGTATCGGGTTCACAATCTGGAAAACAAGAAAATTGTGATTTCCAGAACTGTGACCTTCAATGAAAGAGCAATGTGGAGTTGGGAACAAATGAAAAAATCAGAGTCCAAGTTCCAAGTGGAATGGACACTGAGATGGAAGCTGAAGTTCCTATTGTTCAAGAACCAGACCTACAAGCTCATGACTCACAAACAAATCCCAGCATCAGTTCATCCTCAGAAACATCATCTGAGTCAGGGAACATTCCACTAAAAATAAGAAGTATAGGAGATATCTATGCTAGATGTAACCTAACTATTGTTGAGCCTAAGAATTTTGAAGAAGCTGTGAAGGAAAATGCCTGGAAGAAAGCAATGGAGAGTGAAATTGTGATGATTGAGAAGAACTCAACCTGGAAGTTGGTTAACAGACCAACTGATAAACCAGTGATTGGGGTTAAATGGGTGTACAAGACCAAGCTGAACCTAGATGGCTCAATCCTGAAACATAAGGCAAGGCTAGTAGCTAAAGGCTATGCACAGAAGCCTGGAATTGACTTCAATGAAACATTTGATCTTGTGGCAAGACTAGATACAATCAGAATCTTGATTGCATTAGCTGCACATAAGAAATGGAGTCTATATTAGCTTGATGTCAAATCAGCCTTCCTAAATGGTGTCCTAGAAGAGGAAGTTTATGTAGATCAGCCTGCTGGTTTTGAAGTACAAAGAGAAGAAGGGAAGGTCTATAAGCTCATAAAGGCCTTGTATGGTTTGAAACAAGCCCCTAGAGCTTGTATGGTGAGATAGACTCTCACTTACTTAGTTGTGGTTACCTAAGGAGTCCTAGTGAAGCTACACTATATATGAAAACAACTAAGGATGGCAAGACCTTAATTGTTTCAATATATGTGGATGACTTTGTCTATACTGGCAATTGTGGCAGATTGATGAAGGAGTTCAAGGATGACATGATGAACAAGTATGAGATGATTGATTTATGACTTCTACATCATTTTCTAGGCATGGGAGTTATTCAAACAGAGAAATACATTTTCATTCATCAGCAGAAATATACACAGGCTTTACTTGACAAGTTTGGGATGAAAGAATGCAAGCATGTGAGCACACCACTTGCTACTGATGACAAGCTCAGCAGAAGTGATGGTTCAGAAGCTACAGATGAAGGTACTTATAGACAGATTGTTGGTAGTTTGTTATACTTAACTGCCACTAGACCAGACATCATGTTTGCATCTAGCTTATTGTCTAGGTACATGCATAATCCTTCAAAGAAACACTATGGTACATCTAAAAGGGTGTTGAGATATATTCAAGGAACTATCTCTTATGGGATTGAATATCAAAAGGGAAAACAAGCTACTCTAGTGGGCTATTGTGATAGTGATTGGAGTGGAAGCTTGGATGATATGAGAAGCACCTCTGGTTATGCTTTCTCATTTAGCAGTGGGGTATTCTCTTGGGCCTCTGTGAAACAGCACAGTGTGGCCTTATCTACTGTTGAGGCAGAGTATGTTAGTGCATCTGAGGCTACTGCTCAAGCCTAGTGGCTGAGATTCGTGTTAGAGGATTTTGGGGAGGAACAAGTTGGAGCTACACCTATCCTATGTGATAATACTTCAGCTATAGCCATGTCAAAGAACCCAGTCTTTCACCAAAAGACTAAGCACATCAACATGAGGTTTCATTTCATAAGAAAAGCTATGCAAGCCGGTGAGATTGACCTAATCTACTGCAAGTCAGAGGCGCAGCTTGCATATGTGTTCACTAAAGCACTACCTAAAGGCAGATTCTACTACTTGAGAAGTATGCTAGGGGTAATGCCAGTGAACAGCTTAGGAAGGGATGTTGGTACTTAAGATGTACACTAGGCATCTAGGTGGCTAGGTCTGAGACAAGTCAGCAAAGGAGATGTGCAATCAGAGTTGTGAAGATTCTGTTACAACAGAAAGCAGTAAGAGTGTGTGTGAGCCTAACTTGGCGTCCAAGCTAGAAGAGCCGTGTGGGATGTGTGTGTGTGTGACATCATATTGTCATCACACTAACAGAATGTAATAGAGAATGATATAGGTGTGTGAGTGTGTAATCAATTAATTCAATCATAATTGAACAATCTCACTCTGTCACAGCAGAGCGATCACACGAATAGAAGCAGAAATTCTCATAAACAATTCATCAAACAGTTGGTGTGCAACAAACAATATCATCCTATTCTCTACCAAAAATTAAACCAAGTTTTCATCACCCGAAGGATTCATTCCTACATCTAAGAACAATCAATTGAAATCTGTAAACAAAACCAAAATCAATCGGAGTTGAGGTTAAAAATCTTACCCGATTTGAGAAGAATCCACTTCTGATTGTGCTGAAGCTGCAGAAATCAACAGTAATGGTGGAGTTGTTGGTCCCTGACCTCTCCTCCAATAGTCTTTCTTGCTTCCTTGCTACATTAATTATTCAAAACAAAATATTTATCAATTACTTTCTTTTATTTTCCATGTATAAAACAACAGTAAACTGCAAATTTACTGAGCATTTTTACCTAAACAAGAGGTAAGAAGATGAAGGCTTCTTAGGGCTGTTGGGATCAACATTACGTCTTCTTTTCTTCCTTCTTCTTCTTTCGTTTTCTATTAATTTTAACAACTTGATTAATAATTATGAATTAAAGCATGCGATAGTCAGTAAACAGTGAAGAGCTAAGCTTGATTAGAAATCAAACCTTGCTCAAGAACATCAACAATTGGCTATTAGTTAAATATATACTATCTGCAAACCTTGCTTAAAAAAACACTAACTTATTGGCTATTATATAAATATATATTGTCTGCAAACATATCAACAATTGATAATTCCAAATTGCAGCTTAACAGTTCTTAAGCCTTGATGAACTCCTTTTGCAACCCTAGATGGTACCATGTGGATTGCCACCTCGTGCGCCACATGTGTTGGGATAAAAAATTTGGGATTTTACTTGGTGCTCATAGAATTCTTTTTTCAGAAATTGGCTGATATGCCTTGTTTAGGGAAAAACGTTTCAAAGTTGCCCTTTTCCTAAAAAACCAACCTAGCTAAGTCAAACTCTACGTCTACATATTTATAAAAATGGCCCAACTTTATATACAAAGGGCAAAAAACTCAGCACCCTCGTAGCCCCATCGTTTCATAATTGTCATTTGGGTTTAGTGAGAGCGAGGAGAGCAGCGACATCGAAAAACCTAAGTCATTTGGTGTCATAGGGAAAAAAACCTAAGTCAAGCTCCTTGTTAAAGCTGGGAAAGAGGGCAAGAAGAGTTGGGTTCAGCGAGAGCGAGGAGAGCAGCGGCTCCGTTGTAGGCAAGTAGGCTTCGTCCCACGTCTGTTTGGACATTTTCTGGCTACTTCCTTCACTTTCCCTCATTTTCTTGTCTCAAAAAGTTGGGTTCTCTACGATGAGGAAGAAAAGATCACGAAGCACGCATAGGGTAGGAGGATACATCAGAGTTCATCGCAAATAAGAAAAGGCAGCTGGAAAGAGTGACTTCATCGTGTGTTCTAGGGTTGGAGAATTAGGGGTAAGGTTTGAAATCAATAATCTATTTTAGATTTGGAAAACCCCACATTTGGTAGCTTTAATTAGTTAAAATTGAACAAAAATCATAAGAACCCATGTTATATACCTTCAAATTGAGTTTTTTAAAGAAAGTAATGTCAATTGGTGGTTTGTACTTTTTATGTTTATGCCTTGATGCAAGTGGTTTATTCAAAGTGTCTTGAATTTGAGTTGCAATTAAAAGAGGTTAAGCTTTGTTCCAGGTTCAGTCTAACATGGATCCATGCAATTTTTTTCAATTATCATAGATAATACTTTCACTTATAGTGGGAGCGTTCTTGTTCTGTGAAATTTTAATTATATAGATATGTTTACAATTAAAATTTTCATTAAGTTATATATTTCTTCTCCAGTATCAAACTTTTTGTTAACTGTATCAAAGAATTCCTTGCTGCATGCCAGTTTCATGTCATCATATTCTCTGATTTTTGAAATCGACTTTTTTATATATCCTTTAGGCTGCTGTTATTCACTCATGCTCTGTCATGCACTTCTAATTGAGTATCCTATTTTTGTTGGTGACTAAGCTGCATCACTAGCAGCTGACTTGGCAGCATACCAACTGCTGACTCAAGAGGGAATGAGACACTTAGGCATAGAATTGAAGCAGAAATGCAATGTGTGAGTGTGTGTAAAACAGTTAGCCGGGTTTGTGTGTGAGAGAGCAAAACAAGGAGAGTGCAAATGTGTGTGTGATATGACATCATAGTGTCATCACCTCTAACTGATTTTGAGAGAATGTGAGAGTGTATATCCTGTGTAACTTGAACAATTTCAGTAAGAAGAAAATATAGAAATCTCACGGGAGCAAGAGTAAGTCATAGCTGACCTCTCTCTATTCAGAAAATCTCTCTAAGGCATATTATCAAACACTTAGAGTGCAGATGATCATCACACTGATCATCACCTAAACACTACAAGTTTTCAATCCAATTTCACTAAACCTAAACAGAGAATCAAACAAGGAAACTAAATATATTACGAGCTAATCTCGATTCAGAGGTTTAGCTAGAGATTAGGTTTCGATTCATACCTTACATGCGGCTGTTTCTCCCTACCGTGAAGTGAACCGTCTCCGATCGTTGAAGAGCTATCATCCTCTTCTATGAACCAGTCCCAATCGATCATCCCCTGCGATTTCCCTTTGAGTCTGGTCATCCAACATGGTATCAAAGCTGAGATCATATCTTTGGGGCGTTTGTCTGTGGTGAAGCCGAGGAGAAGCCAAGCAGGAGTTAAGCAGTAGTTACCTTCACTGCCAAGTCATGGTTGGTACTGGAGGAGGAGAACCGAAGATCCCTATATTCACAGGAGTGAATTATGACTTCTGGAATATAAAAATGAAAGCAGCACTGAAAGCATGTGATTTATGGACAATTGTCACTCAAGGCTTACCTGATCCTGAGCTTGACGGTGAAGAAGAAGGGCTTGAGACAGCAGCAAGCCACGCCGATCAGATCAAGAATGCCATAGCTTTGAATCTGATTCAGAATGCAGTTTCTGAAGAACTTTTCCCAAGGATCTCGAATGAGGAGATAGCCAAAAGCGCCTGGGAGATTCTGCAAAAGGAATACAGAGGAATCCTAAGGTGAGAGCAGTTAAACTACAAAGTCTTAGAAGAGATTTTGAGTATACACGTATGAAGAATGATGAATCATTTTCTACATATATGACTAGACTGGTTAGTGTAGTTAATCAAATGAAAACATATGGTGAAGAAGTAAGTGAAAAGAGATTAGCACGGAAAATTCTGATAAGCTTGACTAAACCCTATGATTCAATTGTGTCCATACTTGAAGAAACTAGAGATTTAGAACAGATTAGTGTGGCAAGTATCTCTACATCAATCAGGGCATTTGATCAACGTTTGGAGATGCATACTAAGGGTGATGTAGAGAAAGCATTCACAAGTATGACAGTGAATAACAAGTCACAGGCACAAACAAGTTCTAATCAGGGAAAGTTCAAGAAGCAGCAGTTCAAATGTGGAAACAAAGGATGGACTAATAGCAAATTCAAAGGAAATGCTAAGTATGAGAACAAGTTTTCTGGAAACCAGAAAGGAGAATCCAGTGATTCTAAGGATGCTTGCAAGAATTGCAACAAACTTCACTGGGGTGAATGCTGGTTCAAAGGAAAAGTGAAATGTTTCAAGTGTTCTAAGTTTGGCCATATTGCTAAAGACTGTTCTGAAAACCAGGTTGCTAATCTAGCTCAGAAAGTGAATAAAGATGAAAGCAACAAGTTCTATGCTTGCCATTCAGCCTCCATTGAGAAGGATGTGGGTGTGTGGTACTTGGATAGTGGTTGTAGTAATCATATGATTGGACATGAGTCCTTACTAACCAACATTGATCGACATCTGAATGTAAAAGTGAAGATGGGTACTGGTGAGTTAGTTCAGGCTGCAGGGAAAGGTTCCTTGCTAGTAAATACTGATCAAGGTGACAAGTACATCAAGGAAGTGATGCTTGTACCTAGTTTGGATGAGAACCTACTACGTGTAGGTTAGATGGTTGAACATGGATACTGTCTTGTGTTTGGGGACAGTACAACAGAGGTCTATGAAGACAAGACCATGAAGCAAAAGCGTTGCCAAGGTCCCTATGACAGTCAGCAGATGCTTCAAGCTTTCTCTGGACTATGTGAGTCCAGTAGCTAGAAGAGCAGAAGCAAAGGAAAGCACAGAAATATGGCACAGGAGATTTGGGCATTTGAACTATACAAGTCTAAAATTGCTAAGACAGAAGGACATGCATGGTGATTGGTCTACCTAGTCTAGAAGGTGACAAAGAACTCTGTGAAGGGTGTATTTTAGGGAAACACCATGTGAGTCCTTTTGACAGAAGAGGCTTGGAGGGAAACTACACCTCTTGAGTTAATACACTCAGATGTGTGTGGTCCTATGCAAACAGAAACAATGGGTGGTAACATGTATTTCCTTACCTTCATTGACGACCACTCTAGAATGTGTTGGTTGTATTTCCTAAGACATAAGTCAGGTGTGTTGAATGTGTTTAAAAAGTTCAAAGCTATGGTTGAACTACAAAGTGGGTGCAAGGTGAAGAAGTTAAGAAGTGATAGAGGTGGAGAGTACACCTCAAATGAATTCCAGAGACTCCGTGAAGAGCATGGAATTGAGAGACAGCTGACAGTGGCCTACTCTCCTCAGCAGAATGTGGTTGCTAAGAGGAAAAACAGGACTATAGTAGAGATGGCTAAGTTTATGTTACATGGTAAGCATCTACCCTATGAGTTTTGGGGTGAAGCAGTTACACTGCAGTATACATCCTAAATAGGTGTCCTACCAAGGCTGTGCAAAGTAAAACTCCATTTGAGAAGTTCTCTGGTAGAAGGCCAAGAGTGTCACACCTAAGGGTATTTGGCTCTATATGCTACATGCATATTCCATCTCATAAGAGACAGAAACTAGATGATTCAAGTGTGAAAGGTGTTCTAGTAGGCTATGGTAGCTGTGAGAAGGGCTACAGAATCTATAATTTGGAAACTGGAAAGGTTGTGGTGTCTAGGAGTGTAATATTTAATGAAGAAGGAATCTGGGATTGGAAGAAACATGCAGAAGCACAGGAGTTCATGCCAGTGGGATTTGAAACTGGAACTGATGATGCTACACCAGCAACTCAGGGTCCTCAAACTACAAGTACCAGTTCAAGTTCAAACCTTGTTTCTGATCCTAGTACAAGTCCTAGCTCTAGTTCCTATGATTCACCCATCTCAAGTTCTGGTGATACACATGTGAGACTAAGAAGTTTAAGTGATGTGTATGCTAGATGTCATACGTGCATAATAGAACCTGAAAGTTTCAGTGAAGCATTCAATGATTTAGCTTGGAAGAAAGCTTTGGAAGATGAGATACAAATGATTGAGAAGAATGATACATGGAAACTAACATAAAGACCTACTGACAAACCAGTGATTGGTGTCAAGTAGGTGTACAAAATGAAGCTCAATCTAGATGGAGCTGTTCAGAAACATAAGGCCAGATTGGTAGCTAAGGGTTATGCTCAAAAACCAGGGATTGATTTCAATGAGACCTTTGCACCAGTTGCAAGGCTTGATACTATCAGAACCCTAATTGCTTTAGCTACACAGAAAGAATGGAAACTGTTTCAACTTGATGTGAAGTCATCTTTTCTAAATGGTGTTCTAGAAGAAGAGGTGTATGTGGATCAGCCTGAAGGTTTTGAAGTTCAAGGGAATGAAGCCAGTGTCTACAAGCTAAACAAGGCACTATATGGACTAAAGCAGGCACCAAGGGCCTGGTATGGGGAGATTGATTCCTACTTACTAAGCTATGGTTTTGAAAGAAGTGCAAGTGAAGCTACCTTGTATTTAAAATGCAAGAAAGATGAAGGAACTCTAATTATGTCAATCTATGTGGATGACATTATCTACACAGGTGACAGTGCTGCTATGATGGCTGAGTTCAAGCAAGACATGATGAACAAATATGAGATGACAGACCTGGGATTACTGCATCATTGCCTAGGGATGGGGGTTCTACAGTCTAGAAATGGTATCTTCATTCACCAAATGAAGTATGCTACTACATTGCTAGAAAAAATTGGACTCAAAGACTGCAAGCTAGTGAGTACTCCCCTAGTACCTGCAGATAAGCTGCAAAGGAATGATGGTAGTGAAGCTGCAGATGAGCAACTCTATAGGCAGATTGTGGGAAGTCTGCTCTATCTTACTGCTACTAGACCAGACATAATGTATGCTTCAAGTCTACTATCTAGATTCATGCACAATCCTACCAAGAAGCACTTAGGAACTGCTAAAAGAGTCCTAAGATATGTCCAAGGTACACTAACCTACGGAATAGAATACAAGAAAGGAAAAGCAGCTACTTTGGTGGGTTTCTGTGATAGTGATTGGGGAGGATCTGAGGATGACATGAAAAGAACATCAGGTTATGCTTTTTCATTTGGCAGTGGGATATTTTCATGGGCATCTATCAAACAGAGCAGTGTTGCTCTTTCAACAGCAAGCTGAGTATGTAAGTGCCTCTGAGGAAACTACTCAAGCAGTCTGGCTAAGGTTTGTATTGGGAGACTTGGGAGAAGAACAGTTAGAGGCTACTCCTCTACTGTGTGACAGTATGTCAGCCATTGCCATGGCCAAAAATCCAGTCTTCCATCAGAAGACCAAGCACATAAACAGACGACTCCATTACATCATAGATGCAATCCAGAATGAAGAGATTACTCTACACTATTGCAAGTCAAAACAACAACTTGCAGACATATTCACCAAAGCTCTACCTAGAGAAAGATTCAACTACCTAAGGGGCTTGCTGGGAGTGGTTCCAGTGACTAGCTTAGGAGGGGATGTTGGTGACTAAGCTGCATCACTAGCAGCTGACTTGGCAGCATACCAGCTGCTGACTCAAGAGGGAATGAGACACTTAGGCACAGAATTGAAGCAGAAATGCAGTGTGTGAGTGTGTGTAAAACAGTTAGCCAGGTTTGTGTGTGAGAGCAAAACAAGGAGAGTGCAAATGTGTGTGTGATATGACATCATAGTGTCATCACCTCTAACTGATTTTGAGAGAATGTGAGAGTGTATATTATGTGTAACTTGAACAATTTCAGTAAGAAGAAAATATAGAAATCTCACAGGAGCAAGAGTCAGTCATAGCTAACCTCTCTCTATTCAGAAAATCTCTCTAAGGCATATTATCAAACACTTGGAGTGCAAATGATCATCACACTGATCATCACCTAAACACTGCAAGTTTTCAATCCAATTTCACTAAACCTAAACAAAGAATCAAACAAAGAAACTAAATACATCACGAGCTAATCTCGATTCAGAGGTTCAGCTAGAGATTAAGTTTCGATTCATACCTTGCATGCGGCTGTTTCTCCCTGCTGTGAAGTGAACCGTCTCCGATCGTTGAAGAGCTATCATCCTCTTCTGCGAACCGGTCCCAATCGATCATCCCCTATGATTTCCCTTTGAGTCTGGTCATCCAACAATTTTTAATTCTAAATACATACAGTAGAATGCAGAATGACAAACTGGGAGTGAGGTTTAAAGGAGTGTTTTTTATGCAAAGACCTCTTGCTGATATTTGTGACTGAGTTTCATGAATTGCCCAATAAACCTTGGTTTAGGAATTTGGATTGTGTACTAGAGGCATTTTATGTGTTTGTAGTTTGTAAATTTTCAATTCTTAAAGGACTGGTTTGTATGCTAAGAGCCAAAAATCTTTTGTTGCTATTTGTTGAGGCCTTGAGGGTATCTCTTATCTGCCTGTATATGTCATCAGAGATTGTTGTTGCACCGCCTGCCCTCTAAAATCATCTGGGTTCACTCAGGGCACAAACCCCTCTTCATGGTAAAGTAATTTCAAGTCCATCTGCCTTTGGAAATGACAAGAAATTTTCCTCTGCTTGGACATCCTCTCACATACCTAAGAAATTGAACTTTAACTTGGGCCACATTAAAATCCCAAAGAGTGGTCTCCAGATTCTAGTCCCTGGACAGCTCCGCGCAAGTCTCCAAGTGAAGATTCCGAAGAATTGGATGAGAGGGAAAAGTTAATGCGAATGAGGATTTCTAAAAGCAAATAAAGGGAACAGGCCATGGAACAAAGGCAAGAAGCACAGTCCTGGTAATGATATATATGCTTATCCAATCTGGCTTTTGTGTTGTCTATCTATATCCTATATGCTTATCATACTCGAATTATTGGCACATATATTTCAGAAACCCTTCAGCTGATCAGAGAGAGAACAAGGCTTGCAATGCAGATTCCTATGGTGATGTCATGTAAGAATATTTATATGTTCTCTTAGAATGATCCTAATCCTTAGAATATAATTTATATTGGAACAGCTAGAGATACTTCCCGAACTTTCTTGTCCTCTCTCTAATAGGACTTATTCCACGTATAACCTTAAGCAAAAGCTTTCAGTATTGAAACATGTATTGAAGCTCTATTTATACCATTCAGTCAGTGCCATAGACTTAAAACTACGAAGTTTATTAAGACAATATATACAAAAAAGCTATCACAGCAAGCTTTTCACTGTGCATATGCATGAATTGCGTTTTTTTTCTTTTTTAAATAGAGCACTCAAAGTCATGTATATATTGTGAAAATTTTCAATGGATTGCTTTGGCTGTAGGCCTGTAGCTGGTTTGACTGACATCAAGATTGTTTTGTAGATAACCCTACTGGGGCTGCCAACCAACAAAACGAGGTTAAGGGAAAACAAGCAGAAAGTGGTGTCAGAGGTGACATAGAGCAACCAAAAAGTCTAGGAAAGTGGTGTCATAGGGCCAATTTTGTATTTGCAAGATGGTGGGAG
Organism: Oemleria cerasiformis; assembly: GCA_037349345.1. Lineage (NCBI taxonomy): Eukaryota > Viridiplantae > Streptophyta > Magnoliopsida > Rosales > Rosaceae > Oemleria > Oemleria cerasiformis. The sequence continues at coordinate 10,399,234 of JAZGTL010000010.1, forward strand.
AACCAATTAAGTCACCCAAGAACGTGAAAATCACTTAGTTGAAGCAGTCTAGGATCATCAAGAGCCACAAGTCCGTTCTTTTAGTAATTTACTCCTCTATTTTTCAGGTAAAGGCTCCATATGGAATATGGATCAGTGACTTGCAGCATTATAATTGCATTTACTTTGTATGGTATTACAGCATGTTTTCTAGAATGAACAACAATAAAGTTTATTTTCATTTTTGTGAAAAAATGATATATGTGATCTAATCTTAATCGGCATAATATAGTTTTTGTAGAGTTTCTATGGTAAGGTACTTCGATGGAGTTATTTATGATGCACGCTATGTCAGTTCTAAGAAGGATACATTGTTAAACAACATTTCTCAACTATTAAGGATATTCTAGCATGATGTTATTACCGCTATAATTAAGTCTGGATTCTGGGTTGGATCATGTTGAATCCTATTTTGAGATGGAATCAAAAAATATGTAGAGTTAAAATCGATATGATGGGGATATGCATGGGAATAGGAAGGTAATATGGGGGGATATCTTGGCAAAATGGGGATGTGATGGGGATTTACAGGGAATATGCCTAAGATTTGCAAGTAATGGAATATGATAATGTGGGGATGTTGGATAAGAGTTGATAAAATAAGTCATATGCCAAAAATTAGTCAATTTCGAATTCCCGGAACTAGATAACGGTGCGACACAATTTGACGGTTACATAACGTTTTTTGACGATCAAACTGCTTTCACTCCTCAAAACCTGACAATTTTCGACATGAGAGGTCTAGACATGTAAAACCACAAATTGAACGGCCAAGATCTTCAAATTCGATCGTTTGGATACCAATTGAACCAGAACTTCGAAAAACAAATTGAAATATACTTAAAGTGTTTGATGAAAAAACTGATTTTACGGGTTTAAATAATTTGTAAAATGATCGATCGATCATTGAGGTGTGAATGACAGGATGGTAGATCTTATGTCCTGTTTGTAGGTAACGGTGCAACACGATTCAATGGTTACAAAGCATTTTTTGACGATCGGATGGCTTTAACTCCTCAAAACCAAACGATTTTCTACAGGCGAGGTCTAGGGACGTAAACCACAAACTGAATGGTCAATATTGTCAAATTCGATCGTTTGGATATCAGTTGAACCAGAACTTCGAAAAAACGTATTGAAATATACTTAAAAGTGTTTAAAGTGTTTGATGAATAAGATGATTTTACGATTTTCAATAATTTTTTGATTTTAATCGACTGATCTAACCGTCTACATTTATTGTACGTACTCATAGATCGCCTACGCTAAAAATTACCCAATTTCGAAATCCCAGGACTAGGTAACGGTGCGACACGATTCGACAGTTACAAAATGTTTTTTGACGATCACACAGCTTGAACTCCTCAAAACCGGACGATTTTCTACGGGCGAGGTCTAGGGATGTAAAACCACAAACTGAATAGTCAATATCTTCGAATTCAATCGTCTGGATATCAGTTGAACAAGAACTTCGAAATATGTATTGAAATATACATAAAGTATTTAAGATGTTTGATAAATAAGATGATTTTACAATTTTAAATAATTTTCGAAATTAATTGACCGATCTAACCGTCCACATGTATTGTACATACTCATAGATTGGCTACGCCAAAATTCACCCAATTTTAGAATCCCAAGACTAGGTAACGGTGCGACACAATTCGACGGTTACAAAACGTTTTTTGACGATTGGACTGCTTTAACTCCTCAAAACTTGAAAATTTTCTACGGGCGAGGTCTAGGGACATAAAACCACAAATGGAACGGTCAATATCTTCAAATTTGATCATTTGGATATTAGTTGAACCAGAACTTCGAAAAACGTATTGAAATATACTTAAAGTGTTTGATGAATAAGATGATTTTACGATTTTAAATAATTTTTTAAATCAATCGACCGATCTAACTGTCCACATTTATTGTACGTACTCATAGATCACCTACGCCAAAAATCACCCAATTTCGAAATCCTGGGACTAGATAACGGTGTGACACGATTCGACGGTTACAAAACATTTTTTGATGATCTGACGGCTTTAACTCCTCAAAACCTGGCGATTTTCTACAGGCAAGGTCTAGGGATGCAAAACCACAAACTGAACGGTCAATATCTTCAAATTCGATCATTTGGATATCATTTAAACCAGAACTTCGAAAAGCATATTGAAATATACTTAAAGTGTTTAAAGTGTTTCATAAATAAGATGAAATATACGTATTGAAGTTAAGCTTTCGGGTTTCCTAGAATACCACAAACATATCATGGCAGCAAGGAAGAAAGATGAGATGTAAGGGTGTAATAGTCAATTGCATTTTCATCTACGTTTCCTAAGTATTGTAATATTCGTGTTTCCCTGGTTTTCGGTGATTTTCAATTTTCAATCCTAAGTATGGTTGAAACTTTAGGGACCAATGTTTTGTTTCAATGTCAATCTTAATGTAATGAAAATCTTTTATCGGTGATTTTCAATTTTCTATGCTTCAAACATAGTCCTATCATATTCATGTATTCCTATCATATTCCTATTATATTCATGTAGTCCTATCATATTCCTATAATCAAAAAGGAAACCAATTCAATAACTAAAAAACTATGTAAGGTAGGTAAACTAACAAATTTCATCCAAACGAGTGGTTTCATATCAAAATAGGTGCACAATAGAATCACAAAATAAGGACAAACACTTCAAATGGAAAAGGTAGAAATAAGACTCGAAATGGAGTGGAAAGCTAGCAAACTAGTGTTAACAAACTGGCACAAATCATGCTAAGAAATCGCTCATGACACAAAAATATGCCATTAATACATTCATATTCTACGCAGATCATACATGCATACAGAAATTTTTTTATGAAGTTTGATCTCCAAAGGTGTTCTTAAGACAAGCAGTTCAAACAACTCTCCAAATGGAATTCTAATGTGGAGTCCTTCTGAAGACTCAATTCTTCTTGCTAGAAACAAGAATTTGCAAAGAAAAAAGGGAATAGAGTATACAATATATTATGGACAAACATGTCATCTAGGCAACAACTCTAAAATCACAAAATAAGAAAAACCAAACTCAATAGAAAATTCCAGATTACTCGAGGTCAATGAAAACTGAACTTACCGAGAATTGATCCTACCGAAGCCAGAAACCATACATGACACTGAACTTTAGTAGGTACACTAGTCTTCCCTTTTACTTCACAATGACCAAAATTAGGGACATCTGAAATATCTCACATCCAAAGAAAATAACTCACAAGAATAACAGTATCAAAATTATCCAAATCTATAAAGATCAGGATAAAAATGCTTGAGAGTAACTCAAAAAACTGATGACCTGAACCAAGAGGCCTAGTTGCTTTCGGCACTTTGTTGAAAATAAATATAGTATCATATGCAAATTCAATGTGAGACAATTGGATAACAATATTGCAAATGGAAAGATGGGTAAACACATAGGTCAAAGACACATAAACAAGAACGAGCAAGAGAGAAGTAATCGTCTACTACTAAAATTTAAAATATATTAAGATAAATGATGAATCTGCCTTCCAGAACAATATTTGGGAGGTCTTCAAAAGGTAATCATGTTGTCATGACATACTAACCATCTTGGCATCACATACCAAACTACCAAAATGCAGTCCATCACAATAATCACAATCTCCAACGTAATTACACAACAAAACATGGAATTTCTAAAGGAAATTTCAGCGCCTAATAACTAATCATGTAAGACTAACAAAGGCTAGCAATAGGCCCTATTGGACATGACCTCTATTGCAAACTTAAGCCTAAACAATGCAACATCGTCCTGGGAGCAGCAAGATTGAATTTCATGGTTAGAAACCAAGAAATCGATGAAGCGAATTGTAAACACACCGCAGCTATCCTTGTTTATGATAAGAATTCATATAAGTTGTTTATCTAAACTAACAAAATAAGATAGAAAAAGGAGAAATTTTGAAACCACTAACCCGTCTTGTTGTTGAGGAATGAATTTGGTGGGCCTGGACACATTCCAACAGTTAAATTGCTCCCCACGCTTACGCTTGTAGACTTTCATATCATCAGGGGTGTGGTGATAAAAATCCAGAGCCCTCAAGACATGCAGGAGAGTGGTTGTAAGCAGATGGAAATACGTCTTAGTGGCTTCCTAACCATTAACGCGTGCACAATCGGGTTGGACCAGTTCAAGTGTTCTATTCCCAACAACTTTCCAAAACATGTTTTCTCAAATTCCTGAAGCTGTTGACTTGTAAGCTTCATCTTAATCAACCCACATGTACGCTTCGGGTTACACCCAGGTTGTACTTTTGTACTTCATAACTCGTTTCGATCAACCACTAACTTGTACTTAGTTTCCATGACCACTGCAGGAAAAAATAAAACCAATTCAAGATAATTGTTAGTTTCAAATCTGATTTTATCAAAATGACATAAACTATAATGTAAAAGAGCTAGTCAATTCAATGTCATTGTATATCCCTCACTATATGCACCCTATATAATCAAACATAGCCAAGGTCTGTATTGTTGTCTCGTGGAGGGTTTGCTGTTATTTATGTTGTCTGTTGTACATTAACTGCTAAGAGGATCAATACACACTACTTTTCTTTGTTAGTGAAATTTGTGGTTAGTTATACTGAATACAATGAGGTTGATGGGGTTAGATTTAGAATCGCATTAAAGTATTCCAATTTTCCTAGGTTTGATTATCTTGAAAGACAAGGTCAATACTCGTAGCGTAAAACTAATTCATGAACCAGAGAAATATTCATCTAAAAGGCTTTTAAGACAGAGAATAAAACAACCCACTTTTACTACACACAACTTAAAGCTTCCCACCAATAACATTCCCTTTGTACACAAAGTGCCTTAATATTCACCAACAATATTCACAGGCAAACTACACACAATTTGCAATCATATGCACAACAAGACCGCACACAGCTTGCAACCATACAGCCGCAAGCCTCCCATCCTTTTCTAGGGTCACTTACAGCGGTGAGTTTACCGTGAAATATTTGTTCATTGAAATATATTAAAGCTTACATATATTCAATGAATACATAATATGAAACATAGAAGCTATTTATGTGTTGATATAGCTAAGCTTGGATTGCATAAGATAAATAGAATTGCATCAAATTTCAGAATTAAAGGTATAGTACTTGAGATTTTATGCAGAGTGAAGTAGATATCATTTTATAAATCTGGTTGGAGCCAAGATGGCCGATACTCATATACAAAATAAAGATATAGATGGCCCATGTCTTCCGATTCTCAATTTGGTTCTATTAAACAAAGAATAATCACAACAAAAGCTTAATTAGCTTAAGCAACTAAGAAATGTAATCAATTAGAAAGCTTTGGCAATGATTCTTATTTTCTGTTCCTTTTTCTTTCTAGATAACCACACAATTTGACAGTCAATGTGAACCATCTACATTAGATACTAGTTTTCTTCAGCTAATTAAGCCACTCATATCTGGGTAATCCTTATGGGTAAGTTTGGATTATGAGAAACAAAATAGCAATTATGCATACTTATAAATCATTCAAATAATCGCAATTCAACTTCTAACGGCATAATAAAAGGAATTTTCTCATTTCTTCGCCTTTCTAACCGTAATTGAAAACAAAAACTGAAATTATCCTTCACTTTTTTTTCGAATTCAAATGCAAAACAAAAACGGTCCATTTTCTGAAACAATAAAAATGTTCTGTTTTCAAAGCCAAGAATTGCATAGAATTGCATAAATCTCAGGCTAACAAAAGCCACTAACCGTAAACAATATTACTTAAAGAACAAATATTAGAAACAGAACCCACGTACCTAGACTACTTCAAAGCCCCTTGGCCAATTCTGAAATTTTAAGTGAAGTATGGAATAGCCAAAAATAAATTATAACCGCAAACCAACTATCAAACATGCTTCATTCCAGACAATTCAATCTATAACTCTTAGGAATTCAGTAGTCTAACCATTGTTGCAGCATGGAATAAATGTAAACTAAACTATAACCCCAAATTAACTATTTAACATGCTTCATACTCGGCATTCCAATCTACAACTATTTGGAACCCTCTAGTCTCCCCAATACTTCAACATAACTAACTAATAACTAATAACTAATAACCCATACAACCTGTTCAGAAAAGCAAGCCCTTCAAAGTTCTAATGACAGTTACTGCAAAAGTTCTGCTACTGAATGAAGGATCTTGACTATAACTAACTAATAACTAATATCCATCATTCTTAAGCCACTACAGACTCTAAAACAACCTAAAGCAATATCCATATAACTATAACCGAACACTGCCTATCAAATGTAATACTTTGATGAGTCGAATATACTTCTAATTGTAGGATTGCCCAAACAAGTTCGCTAAAATTTGAAACAGCTCCTACAAATACAACATTCAATCCAAAAATCGAAGGGACTAAGGTACTGGAAATTTATATCCCCAAATTTAGAAAACCTAAATATCCTCAAATTGTTTTCCAACAAAATTTCAACAACAAAACCTCAAATGCTCTAGCAACCAAGAGAAAAAGATTACTTGGAGAAGTAGAGAACCAAATTAGAAGAGCTTGAATTGAAGAGAGGAAGAGGGTATGCTTACAGCTTGCTTCCTGGCTTTTTGTCTCTCTTTACAGTCGCAGTTGATGTCGCTCACTCTTGCGAAGGCTGGCTGTGTGGGTTTTGTTCGTAAGCTAGATGGCAAAGGCTGGTTGTGTGGGTTTTGGTCGATCGCAAAGGATGGTGTTTGGGTTTTGTTCGTTAGCTAGATTGCAAAGGGATTGTATGGGTTTTGCCGGTTTGGTCGTGAGCTCCAAAATTTGACATAGGTTTTTTTGCACAGATGAAACGAAGGGGCTACGAGGGTGCTAAGTTTTTTGACCTTTGTATATAAAGTTTGGTCAATTTTATAAATATATAGAAGTAGAGTTTGACTTAGGTTGGTTTTTTAGGAAAATTATATATATGAAATATTTTTTTCTAAACAAGGCATATTAGACAATACTAATAAATTAAAGGAAATTTTAAAAATAAAAATAGCAAAAATTAAATGGTTCGTAATTCCCACTGTGTTCACCCTACCCGTCTCCCTTTGGAGGACCCTTATTTTTTGAAGTACGTACCAACAAATTGAACTCCTAAGTCAAGGCCACAGGATTATAAATTGATCATAATTTTTAATGTAGGCGTTAAAAGTCAACGTCTAGGAGACTAGGAAGTTCCAAGGCAATGATATATGACAGGTGATCAAGATTATTTGATGGGTGTTTGATATACTATTATTAGGTTTAGTCATTGATTTTTCCTATTGTTTAGTGCAAGTATCCATGCTTTTGATAATTTGATTAACTAGTAGATTTTTAATAATTTCGACAGAATTGTTTCTTGATAATTTGTTGTCTTATACGTACATGTTATACGTTTGATTCTTCCTAAAGGAAATTCAATATTGTGTTTTTATTGTGGACAACAATAGTTAAAGTTTAATTTTTTGTTATTCTTCAAAATAATATAATTGTTTTATCGTCCGGTCAAGAACTCTTGGTGTTGTATAATCTTTGATTGAGTTATAAAAGAATCAAAATAATGGAATTACATATGTAGGTTGAAGGTGGAACACTGATGTCTTAGTGTTTTAATATTGTTGAATTTTTATCTCATTTCTTTAATCTCATTTAATTAATTTTTATCGAGTTTCCTTAGATTTTATGTTCTTTGACGTTACTCCGTGAATTTGACACTCGTACTTTAAGTTTATACTGCTGCGCGAAACCTCATGCACTTGGATTTAACAAGCATATTGTGTGTGCATTGAACTTAGCCTAATTAATTAATGCAGCAGGTAAAATCTGCCTTTAACAAATTGTTGAATCTCTAATTTCTAATATTGTCAGTATTAGATGGATTCATCATCAAAAAAACTTAAGCTAGCTAGACATTTTTTGGATGACCAATTCATCTTCTATCTTCAACTTGAAAAACAAATTAGATAATTATTACCTAATATTGCTTGCATCTTATAAGTTATTCAATCGTCAATCACGTTACAACTAATCTAGTGATATTTCTTTTCATTTATAAATAAAAGATCTCAAATTCAATTTCTTAACTAACAAAAACGTCAGGCACTGACCTGACGCTTACCATAAACCTTTTTCCCAATACCAACAAACTAAAGAGTCCTTTGTTTAATGTATTTTGCATATAAAACAAAGCACTAGAATTTTGTATAAGAACCAAAAGCAAATATATATAGTAGACCCATATATGAACAACTATGCTTGAGGACGAATGTGTTGCCACCAATTTATCCTGACATCAAATTAATTTAACCCTAAAATGAGCTCAAACCCATTTAGGCACGAAGCCTGCAAACCAAATTTTGGTGCACGGTGATGGCAAGACCATTCATCTTTTCTCTATATAAACTGTCATTCAGTCTACCATTTCATTGTACCAACTCTTCAATTCCTTCACTGTATCTAACCCTAAATTTGCTTCCTTCACTAGCTACACCTGCACCATGGAGATCATAAACCAGTACTACTGCAAATGTATTTGTTTGTCCTTGATCTTCATGTTGGGACCCTTTTCCACTCGAGCTACTTCTCGTAGTCTCCAAGATGCATCAATGTATGGGAAGTATGAACAGTGGATGGCTCGTTATGGCCGTGCATATCCGGACATTAACGAGAAGGAGAAACGTTTCAATATATTCAAGGAAAATGTAGCATTCATAGAATCTTCCAATAGGGATGCAACAAAACCATACAAATTGGGTGTCAATCAATTTGCAGACCTTACAAACGAAGAATTCAAATCCTCTCGAACTGGCTTCTTGGGGCATGAATGTTCCACAAAGACCTCCTCTTTCAAATATGAAAATGTTACAGCGCCACCTGCTGTAGATTGGAGGAAGAAAGGAGCTGTAACACCTGTCAAGGACCAAGGCCAATGCGGTAACTAAACACTAATTTTTATTTAGAGATCAATGACATTAAATAAATTGTTTCTATTACTATAACTACGTAATAATTGAAATAAAACAAAAATATATGCAGGGTGTTGCTGGGCGTTTTCAGCAGTGGCAGCCATGGAAGGAATTACGAAGCTGTCAACTGGTAAATTAATCTCCTTATCTGAACAGGAACTCGTTGATTGTGACACCAGCGGCGTCGACCAAGGCTGTGAGGGTGGTTTGATGGACGATGCCTTCCAATTCATCAGTCAAAATCATGGTCTTAGTACGGAGGCCAATTACCCCTACACGGGTGTTGATGGAACTTGCAACACCAACAAGGAAGCCAGCCATGCAGCCAAGATTACTGGCCACGAGGATATACCTGCAAACAGTGAAGAGGCTCTTCTTAAGGCGGTAGCTAGCCAACCCATCTCTGTTGCCATTGACGCTAGTGGTTCCGATTTTCAGTTCTATTCGAGCGGTGTGTTTACAGGAACTTGTGGAACAAGTCTCGATCATGGCGTTACAGCTGTAGGTTATGGCGTCAGTGGCGATGGGATCAAATATTGGTTGGTGAAGAACTCATGGGGAGCAACTTGGGGTGAAGAAGGGTACATTAGAATGCAAAGAGGTGTTGAGGCAAAGGAAGGTCTTTGTGGTATTGCTATGGATGCCTCTTATCCCACTGCATAATTCCAATTACTATCAAAATTTCCTACTAGATGTATATATAATACCTTTAGTAGGTATATATATATATATATATATATATATATATCATGAAATGTACATGATGATGATTGATGAACTTGTACGTGTAGTACACGCTATTGTATTTTGTAACAAAACTTGCAAGTTTTATATATTAATTATACGTACCAAAATGAAAGAGCATATATGTTATATCATTCACTTTCTTTTGCATTTTAGTATTACGGTTTAATGATATTATTCTCTATGCGTAGTGAACGGGTGATCTCAGTTTCAATTCTCATAAGAATAAGGTCAATATCTAATGTGTATAATGGATTCACGTTTACAAAAACAAAACCTAATTCAGCCCTAAAATTCATATTAATTACTAAATTGATCTTCACGTTTACAAAAGCCAAAAAAAAAAAAAACCCTAGTACAGCCCAAATCCTAATATTCACATTACTAAATTGATCAAATTGATCATGATTATATTACTATAAATTTTTCCAACTAATGAACCAAATCAATGTTGAAATCCATAATTGTGATTAACGTGTAACTATTCAAATTCATCAATAAAAAAACTTAACAAATTCATCAACTCAAAAACTAAACAAAGTCATAAAATGAATACCATATATATTCACCTTCATAGTCATTGGAATCAATATTTTTCACCTGTTGAATGCTTCTTCGTAATATTTTTCACCTGTTGAATTCTTCTTCGTAATTTTCCGCGAAATCTCAAATTTGCCACTTTGTTTTCCCCGACGAATGTGTTACAGTTGCCCGACAGGTCCGACCGACTTAATTTTCGCGGATTCTCAAGAGTCCCCCGTTTTGTTGCCCGAGGGAGTATAAAGGTATAACCCGAGGGATATTCGACAATCATCCTTACCCGACGGGTGTAATTGCTGTTACCCGACGGACGGCAGACCTAATATTCCGTATTTCGATGATGCTATTGCCCGACGGGGTGTTAAGCGTTACCCGACGCGTTAATTTAATTGTTACCCGACGGGTTGTGAAACGTTACCCGACGCATGAAACCTTTTTTTTATGCCCGACGGGTCATTAAAGTGTTAGCCGACGGACGTATCCGTCGGGCAATACCAATCAGATACATAAATCAGACCGAGGCTTCTTCTTCTTCCTTCTTCTTCATTTTCTGGATTTCTTTCTGCTTTGGTTTTTCTTAAGTTTTGCTTGCAGCGCTACTTGCATCTACCTCTCCCTCAAGCAGTTAAGGACACCTTGCATCTTCCACTTGCATTTCCTATCGGCTCCGCTCTCCCAAACAGTCAAGGACACTGTTTTTGTCCACGGAGGTTTGCCGTCACCGCCGCTCCCCTCACCGAGGTTTGCCGTCGCCGCCGCTCTCCTTGTTAATGTTAATGTTAAGGTTAATTTTGATATATTGTTTATTGTTAATTTGGATATATTGGTTTATTGGTTTATTGTTTATTGTTAATTTGGATATATTGGTTTATTGGTTTATTGTTTATTTGTTTATATTGGTTTATATTGGATATATTGGTTTATTGTTAATTTTGATTTGAAAAATGAATTTTTGAAATTGGATATTGTTATTGTTAATGATTATGTATATATTTATGTTTGGATATATATATTTGTTAAGGTATATATAATAGTTGAAGATTTGTTGAAATTTTGATGTTTGGTATAATGTTGAAATTGATATAATGGTATGATTTTTTATATGGTATTTATGTGAAATGTATGAATTTTGGGTATTTGAATTTTAAAAACAATTATGGGAAATTTTGATATGGTGTAGTATAAGTGGATTTTGGAATTATGTGTTTTATAAATTTTTAATTTGTGAATTTTTGGATTTGGATATTATTAGTATATGTTTGGATTAATATGTAAGTTTGATCGCGGTCCCGAAATTTGGATTTAGGAATTTAGGTATAATGTTGTGAATTTTGAGTTTAGTACGCTTGAATTAATTAATTAGTTGTTTAAGTTTAATTTTCGTTTGTGTTGGATTTATTTTAAAAAAATTAGAATTTGATGGTTTTAGTTTTTAGATACCAATTTACTAATTATTACTAAAAAAAATTGATGCTTTATTTATTTATGTTTATTGGATTTATAAAATGTTGGTTAATTTTAAATGTTATTTTGTTTTTATTTTTTGAAATTAATATTTAATATTTAATATTAAAAATGTTTGCTTTCTTTTTTATTTAATTAAAAGTATGTTCTTTAATTTTAAATTAATTAATTTATATGTGTTATTGTAGATGTCGCATCGCACCTTAATCACATCCAAGACTCGCCCTTGCCCGGATCCTGTTGATCGTCATGAGCCGGAGGAGGTAGCCCCTGACTCAGTTGCCTCAACAGCGGCGTCGGTTCATGCACCCCTGTCAGTCTATCAGCGACCGGGTGCTCGATCGGCTCGTAGACAGCATAGCAAGAAACGGGGGGAACCCCGTACCGACCCCCGGCCCTCACAGGACGACGTCGGAGGAGACGAAATGGGGCCTAATATCGGAGCACTCCCTAAGGATAAATTTATTATTTTGTTTATTTAACCAACCGTTTTTATTTGCTACTCATTTTATTTATCAATGTTCATCGAATTTGCAGGTAGGTCAGTGAATGTGTGCGGGATCAACCGAGGTTTGACATCCCAGCGTATTTGTAGGACGACAAATGCAAAGATACTGGTGGTATACGTGCCACGCCTCCGGTCCGCGCCGGTCAAAATTCACAGCCTCCTAGTTCATGACATTGGTGCGATTCTTCGCACCAAGTCACTAATGATGGGGGAGACTTTCCGAATCCAAACCGCAGAGGAGATCTCGCGTTGTTGGGGAGAGTTATCGGTATGTTTTTTTCCCATTTTTAACATTAATTTCATATTTTTTAATTATTTTTTTAACTTTAATATTTGATTGCAGATCAATTTTGAGTTCGACTTGGAGAACGTCGAGCTCAGTAGGTACCTGTCCCAACATTGGCAATTACGGTACGCCGACTGGAAGTACGAACTCCACAAGTACTTCTTGACTTGGCCTTCTCTGGAGGAAGCTCGGGCAAATCCTCCGGAGGAGTTAGACGGGCCGAAACTGCCAGGGTGGTTGTGGTTGTGCGACCATTTCATGTCACCCACTTATCTAGTACGTATTATCTATCTAATTAATTAAATTATTTAATTTTTATGTTATTTTCCATTTTCAAATCTAATTTTTGGTTTTACGAATGAACAGCGGAAATCGATTGCCAACACATCGAACCGGGGGGCAAAGAAATTCAATCACCACGGGGGGTCGCGATCCTTATCGGCCCGGCAAGAGGATCGGCGCATCCCCGGGTCGATGTTCCCAGAGGTGGATGCCTGGGGGCAGGTGTATGCTGGACGGGGGCATGAAGAGGCTGATCGAATTCACGTAAGTTTATGTCCTTCTAATTAAACATTTTTTCTTAATTTCATAATTATTTTTCTAATTAATATTTATTCGAATTTGTAGGATGCGATGGTGCAAGACGTCCAACAGACACAAGCTGAGCTCATCCAACAGCATCCAGATGTTCCTTTGCATCAACAGCTCCCTAATGTCGACATGTCGATCGCTATTCTGGAGCGACGACTAGGGAGGCGCCCAGGGAGGGTCGTTCGGGGAGCGGGCGACGGGATTGTGCGGGATGTCTCGACTCAATCGTCGTCTTCATCTCGGGTAGGCTCCCAGGAGACATCGGATCGTATGAGAAATCTCGAGGCCGAAAATGCTATGATCAAAGCCCAATACGCGGAGATTCAAGCCCAAAACCAACATATCAAGAGCACCCTTGACAACATCCTTCAACGTTTGGGTGATCGTGGATTGGATGATATTTTCTCACCGCCCAACCAACCGCCCCCTCAGGATCCCGGCTATTTTGACAACTCTACTAATTCTTAGAGTATATATAAAGTATTTTTATACTCTTAATGATGTCCAAAAATTACATTATTTTTTTTAATATTAATTTTATTTTATTTTTATTCTTTATATTAATTTTTAATTAAATTTTTTATTGTTTATTATTTAATTTAATATTTTATTTTCAATATAAAGAGGAGGTTACCCCACGGATTATGTACATGTTACCCGACGAATTGTAACAATACACGCGACGAATGGGGGACATGTTACCCGACGACATATAAAACTATTACCGACGAATAAGTTAAATGTTACCCGACAGATATTCAAACTATACCCGACGATTGAGTGACATGTTACCCGACGGATGTGTAAAACGTTACCCGACGGTTGTTTATCATGTTACCCGACGACTATAATTAACCTTACCCGACGGTGTTTCTTAACGTTACCCGACGGGTATATATGACTTTACCCGACGGCATATAAACCTCCCCGACGTATGTTTAATAGATTACCGGACGGATAAGGAAGACCTTACCCGACGCTCTTATGAGGTTGACTTTATGTTGCTCGACGAAGATGTCAGCGACGAACTTTACCGCCGGGCATTATTTAATTGCTCGACGAGGTCACTGTGCTCGTCGAGTAAACTAAAAGCCCGACGGCGGTAGCCCGACGCCTATTGCCCGACAGAGATTCTCCGTTGTATATGTTACTCGACGGATGATTTACGTGACTCGACGAACTGTTTTCGCCGGGCAACTTCTAATTTCTTGTAGTGTTACCAACTTCATCATAAATGTAGTAATTGGTAACAACCTCATGATCATCATCATCATCACGCACAATATCTAAATCAATTCGTAATACTTTTCATCTTCTGCGATCAGACTAATATAATTGGTATGAACCCTAATTGAGAAGGGAGAAGAGAATATGCGAATCGAGGAAATTATTGTGGCAAGCAAAAACATAAGAATTCGAGGAACATGATACTTCATAACTCAATTTATATCAATGGTGTAAACAATATTTATCATTCATCAATTAAATTCGAAATTTTCACTTGCAAGTAAAAAATATATATCATTAAACAATATTGTTTTCTTGTTAAAATTTAGTTATTATTAATCGAATGAAAAAAATAAATAAAAAAGATATTGTTTGTATCCCATAAAACCTTTGGAGTTTCGCTGTTGTGAATGAGCTAGGCTGGGGATATGTAAGCCTTTGGAGTTTAATTAGCTGTTACTGTGAATTAGTATATATGGTATACATCCAAGAGGCTCGTTAATTTCCAGGTGTCCTAACCGGACAATGAGATGCATATTGCTTTGATTGTAAAGTTTTCAATTATTTCCTTAACACATTTGCAGTAAATTTCTGCATGTGTGTCCTTTTTACTCTTATTTGTTTTTATGCCTCTTTAGTGAAGTTAAGCTAGAATATTCATGAGCTTGAAATTTAAAGTCGTCAGATATGCAACAAAAGATTTAACCAATCAAATTGACGTTCAAGATCGAATTGCTGATATTTAATTCAAAGAACACAGACGAAAAGAATGATATTAATTCCTGAAAAATTTAGAAATTATAAGTGATGAACTGATGATATCGAAAACTCTGTAAAAAAAATGTATTAGCATTTGCATATGTGGACATTTTGACATATTACCTTAAATAAAGTGCGCATTTTTTTCCAAAGTAACTAGCTAGACTTTTGATTTGTTGGAATCCATGTTTTTGGACAGTTCAACTGAAAGCAGCTGAATAATTATAAAACTTGCTAGTTTTTTTTTTTTTACTGGAAATTCATCTTTATTAAATCAAAGCCTAATGGAAACACCAACATCCTTAGCGAGAAGGTTAAACAACCAGTCTGACTCAAGATGCGACCAAACATGGTACCCACTCTTACTTTTCACATGATTAGCCACATTATGAGATACTATATTACAAGACCTTGGAACAAACTTGAAACAAACAAACTCAAAAGACTCACAACAAACAAGAATGTCATGAAGGATGTTGGAGATAGATTCCTCCCTTCCTTTATGACTTAATAACTTAACCAAACACTGTGAATCTGTTTCCACCGCCACCTTCATATGTCCCGCCACCAAGCAGAACTTCAACCCCTCAAAAACAGCCAAAGCTTCGGCTTGGAGAGCAGAAGTAGTACACCGCAGCAGCCCTGCTCCACCTGCACCTTCGAAATAGCCAAGCCAGGACCTTAGCACCCAACCAAAAGCTCTCCTTTTCATCACACCCGACCAACCCCACCCACCCCCAACCCCGCCTCCTCGCAGTTCAGTTTGTGGATGCCCAACGTCGGCCGCTACCAACTTCCAAGATGAGACACAGGGCTCCCCTCGACCATCTGCACCTGATCAACAGAGGCCATGGTCTCCTTTCCAGCAGAAAATTCTCCAATCTTCCTCAGCATGAGCTCAATTACAGTCCCTGGCTGCTGCACAACGTCTTGGAAGCAATTTTCATTCCTATCTGCCACACCCCAACAACAATGAGCTGAAAAACTGTAATCTCATCATCCACCTCCCTGAACAAATCCTCCAGTACATGCCAACAATCACGAAACGACAAGCCCCTAAACCTCAACATATCCAGTTGCAATGGTCCTCCGAACCAAAACATCGTAGCAAACTTGCAAGTAAAAAACAAATGGGTTGCAGATTCCTTCTCCTCCTCACATATAGGGCAAAGGTTCTCAACATGGAGTCGACGTTTGACAAGGTTATTGCGGACTGGGAGGAACTCACGGCAACAACACCAAATGAAGTGCCTTATCTTATGAGGTACATTCAACATCCAAATGTTTTTCCATATCTTCTCATGAACATCACCTACACTAGACTCACCCCTCCCCCTTGCCGATAACTCACCATTTCTGCACATTTCCATCGCCTGCAAGTAACCATAGTGCACATTATAGGTACCAGTTTTGGAAAAGTGCCAATTCAATCTATCCAGACATCCCAGCTTACTTAAAGGAATAGAAAGGATCGATGACACTGGCCTCCTCCAAAGTAAATAAACTCTCCACTAAAGCGGTCTTCCACAACCGAGAAATAGGACAGATTAACTCATTAACCAAAAAAGGAAGGGAAGATGGAGAATGACTTACACAGAACGGCCTGCAACTAGGAAGTCAAGGATCCTCCTTGACATTGACCCATGTCCCATCACCAATGTGCCAACAAATACCAACCTTTAAAATACTTTGCCCTTACACATACAAATTTCACGTACTAAATGTACAAGTTCATCCATCATGTACCTACAAGGTTTACATAGTAGGCAATGATTTTGATGGTATTCATGATCAGATTATGCAGTGGGGTAAGAGGCTGCCATAGCAATCCCACAATGACGTCCTTATGTACCCTTCTTCTCCCCATTGTGCCCCCCATGAGTTCTTCACCAACCAATATTTGTTCCCATCAGAACTGACTCCGTAACCAACAGCTGTAACACCATTATCGAGACTCGTTCCACAAGTTCCTGTAAACACGCCGCTCGAATAGAACTGAAAATCGAAACCACTAGAATATCAATGGCAACGGAAAATGTCCTTGGGCAATTCTGCAGACTCTTGGGCCCTCCTGGTCCGTGGACCCAAGGCTGTCGCCCTGGTTGCCCTAAGCCAGGGCCGGCTCTACTGATCGATCTGCAAAATTGCCCAAGAAAATTAATGTTCTGATGCATACCCGTAAAGTTAAAGATCATACGGCTGGCAATTAGTTTAATAAACTTCATCATGTCACGATAAATTACTGGAAAAACATATGTCCTATATATTTACTTATATGGACCCTAATTAAACTACATGAGTCAATATTTGTTTTATATGGTGATTTTATTTTGGAAGCTGTTATTCGTAGTTGTCCAAAATAATATGAAACTAGCTAGCACCATGATTTTGTGGTATATATTTCCTCCTTATTAGTAATGGTTAGTTTCAGATTCAACTATCATAAAGAGTGAGGTCTATTCCATATCCAATATGTTATTATTTCTCATCTTCTAATATATCATTATATCAAAAAAATCAAAATGACTTAATATGTTATTATTTCTCATCTTCTAAGATATCATTGCACGTGAAGCCTTACGTGTCGGCCAACAAAACGAGGTGAGCTGCGCTTTCTGGTCCACGGCATCTTGTGCAAGGAAGAAGAAGACGCGCGAGCCGTTGTTTCCTTTAGAGTCTTCCACCAAAACGACGTCATTCTATTTTGTGTTCCGCTTTTAATAAAACTAAGCGTTTCATGTTGTTGTACAACACCTCACATTTGCGCCTTGCCTTGCCTTGCCTTTAAAAGCATTGTTGTAATTAGAATACAAAACGCAACTTATTCCAAACAAAAAATTTAGTATATAAAAGAAAGAACCAATTAGCTTTGGACCCATATAGTTTAGACTTTAGGGTCGATCCATAATAAGCACATAGGACATATGTTTTGCAAGTAATTTATCGTGACATGAATTTAAGTAATTAATTAGTCATATGTTTGAGCATAACCTTAGCTAGAGCTGTATGTGTCTCAACATCTTGATCTTGGGCACGAAGTTTGCAGAACAACTTTTAGGGCACGCAGATAGCAAAAGGCCCTTCAAATATCAATCCACCATTCTCAATATCTAATCCATCTTCATGTCTATATAAAGCCAAGCCGACCAATCTATCATGATGGTATACCAATAGACACCTAGTTCTCATCTTTCATACATTAATACTTCATCAAACCCTACCTACCTACTCTCCAACTGCCCTACCATGGTGTTCATTAACCAGTACTACTGCAAATGTATCTGTTTAGCCATCATCTTCATGTTTGGAGCTTGGTCCTCTCAAGCCACTTCTCGGAGTCTCCAGGATGCATCATTGTATGGGAAATACGAGCAGTGGATGGCTCGTTATGGAAGGGAATATACTGACAACGCTGAGAAAGAGATGCGTTTCAAGATATTCAAGGAAAATGTGGCATTTATAGAAGCTTCCAATAAGGATGCAAACAAACCATACAAACTAAGTGTCAATCAGTTTGCAGACCTCACGAATGAAGAATTCAAAGCCTCTCGAAATGGCTTCATGGGACATGAATGTTCCACAAAGACAACTTCTTTCAAATATGAAAATGTCACAGCGCCACCTGCCGTAGATTGGAGAAAGAAAGAAAGGAGCTGTAACGCCAGTCAAGGACCAAGGCCAATGTGGTAATTAAGTCACTTTTATTTAAAAACCATTTCGGAAATTAATAAAAAAATGTTTCTATTCATATCTAGCAACTATTTCGTTGCAATATTTATACAGGATGTTGTTGGGCTTTTTCAGCAGTAGGAGCAATGGAAGGAATTACTCAGTTGACAACTGGTAAATTATAATGCCTTTGTCTGAGCAAGAGTTGGTTGATTGTGACACCAACGGTGTAGATCAAGGTTGTGAGGGTGGCTTGACGAATGATGCCTTCAAGTTCATCAATCAAAATCATGGATTGAGCACCGAGAGTGGTTACCCTCACACGGGCGTTGACGGTACTTGCAACACTAAGAAGGAAGCCATCCATGCAGCAAAGATAACTGGCTAGGAAGATGTGCCTGCAAATAGTGAAGAGGCCCTTCTTAAGGCGGTTGCCAATCAACCCGTCTCCGCTGCCATTGATGCTAGTGGTTCCGATTTTCAGTTCTATTCGAGCGGTGTGTTTACAGGAACTAGTGGAACGAGTCTCAATCATGGTGTCACAGCTGTTGGTCATGGAGTCAGTTCTAATGGGACCAAATATTGGTTGGTGAAGAACTCATGGGGGACACAATGGGGAGAAGAAGGGTACATAAGAATGCAAGGAGGTATTGAGGCAAAGGAAGGTCTTTGTGGCATTGCTATGGAAGCCGCTCTTACCCCACTGCATAATTTGATCATGAGTTACCATCAAAATCAATGCCTACTATGTAAACCTTGTAGGTGCATGATGAACTTGTACATTTAGTACATGAAATTTGTATTCGTAACAAAACTAGCAAGTTTTATAATTATCAAACGAATTATTCAGCTGCTTTCAGTTGAACTATCAAATACTATGGCTAAATCTAAGGGAAGTTTTTTGTATGTTTTACCATGGCTATAATTTTAGAGTGCTTCTAAGGGAAGTTTTTTGTATGTTTTACCATCTAGGGAATGGGGAGGGAGTTGAACTCCGACACAACGTGTTCAACGTTAGAATTCTCAATTATTAAATTTAATTTCGAGTATCGTTATTAGAAAGAATATGCAATCTAGCTATCCGAATATGATCATCCGCTTCGGTCACATTCCACCTAAAGGACTCCTAATACTATTCCTCTCTGATATGTTATATATTAGTCCTCTCAATATCGACTCTTATAAAGATTTAGGTGCGCAATCCCTAGTCCGATATGGTTGTATCAAAATATTGAGAACGGGCAGTACCTTGGGACTGCCCGGCCTGGGCAATGGTTTAAAGAAAGTTTAGTCGAAACAGAAGCAGAGAAGCACCTGGTGGCTGGCTGAGCGAGCGGAGCTTCCAAAGCCATGGAGATAGCGATGACGGTGGCAATTCTGCCACCCAAACCTCTTCGACCCAAAATCCCATGCCTTTTTCCCAATTCAAGAAAAGTCTTCAACTTGAAGGCCTTCTCCCTCCACAATCCCAAAGTCTCATCAGTCGGAGCTCCAACACTTGTGGATCAATTCAACCCCACCATCCCAATCGAGCGAGCCGTGACTCCGCCCAGCTCATGGTACACCGATCCTTCCTTTTACTCCCTCGAGCTCGACACCCTCTTCTACCGTGGCTGGCAGGCCGTAGGTCAGTAGCTCCTATTTAATCTTAATTTCTATTTGAGATTGATCTCTGTTTGGTTTCTGACGAAAATGGAAGGAAAATGAAATTGATTATGAAATTTTAATGGTTGTTGGATGTCAGGATACACTGAACAGATAAAAATTGCTGGGGAATTTTTCACTGGAAGGTGGAAGCTTTTGACTAGTAACTAGGTAATTAAGCTCTATTTGTTAGGTTTTGGGGTTTTAATTTATTTTGTAAAATGAACAGATTGGGAAATGTTGAGTTTGTTGTGTGCCGAGATAGTGAGGGCAAGCTTCAAGCTTTTCACAATGTTTGTCGACATCATGCATCGGTGCTTGCATATGGAAGCGGCCGCAAGTCTTGCTTTGTGTGTCCTTATCATGTAAGCTCATTCATTACATTCCTCTTTGCTTGCTGAATATGGAAAGTAGTCCAAACATCTATATTAAGTAACTTACTTTCGTAAGGTGCCTAGGATTGGATTGGATTGGACAATTATGTCCAAGTAAGAAATGTAGGTCAACTTCGAATATTTATCCAAGTTGAAAGTATTAAATGGATTACTCATTGGGAAAATGTATCCCATTCAACCTGGACACAATTTGGACATTTACTTCAACATGCCTTCAATCTAATGATTTATCCAATCCAATCTTACAAGCAAAAGGTGGCGAGAAGGAATTACAGATATTCCTTCCCCTTTGACTGATGAGCTGCAAAATTACATTGGTGCGTTTTGATTCTCGTACATTACTACTATACTACATACCCATTATTAACCAATCTAGCTAAAACTAAGCCCTCTTTCCAAGTATAACACTTCGTTATAGAACTTTCAATAATTTTTGCTCTCCATCTTTTGCAAATCTTCAACCAAAAAAAAATAGCAATTATCTTTGGATGGAAGGATTATAGTTTTGTTAATGAATTCTGTATAATTAACTCATATGGTTGGGAAATGAGATTACTTTTATCTTTCCGTTACTTACGCATGCAAACCCAATTGCAGGGATGGACTTATGGGTTAGATGGTGCACTTCTGAAGGGAACTAGAATAACTGGAATACAGAATTTCAATGAACATGTATGCTGTAATATTATTTTGGATGCGATCACATTCCCACTATTGTACAATTTTCTTCCAAATGTAGATATAATTTGGTTGATTTGTCTGGCCATGAAGGGTAGGAGTTTGGGCTTATACCAGTTAAAGTAGCTACTTGGGGACCATTTGTTCTTCTCAACATGGAGCAGGATGTTGACAGCGATGTAGACATTGTAGAAAATGAATGGCTTGGCAGCTCTTCAGAAATACTAAGTAACAATGGGATTGATTCTTCATTGAGTTTTGTTTGTAGGCGTGATTATACGATTGAATGTAACTGGAAGGTATATTCCATACTTGTTCCTCTTGTAATTTTGTTTGCCTGATTTCAAACTTCAATTTGAACTTTCTCTGTTCTGTTGATAATCTAAAAGGGCTTGGTGGCCCCTTCTACATTTGAGAAAGTATTTACTTCAGGCCCCGTCTTCACTTTGCGGCAAAGTCATCTCAAGATTCTTTAGTCTTTAGTAGAGCTCAGTTGTTGAAATATCACATGGATAACTGTTATTATGTTTAAGATGATTGAGCCAACGATTGATTACTCTTTACTCATTTCTTGCTGCAGGTCTTTTGTGACAACTACTTGGATGGGGGATATCACGTGCCTTATGCACATAAAGGCCTTGCATCTGGTCTTAATCTCGACGGTTACTCTACCACAGTATGTTTCCCTTTTTTGATTTACTTTTCTTAACATATGTTCTTGTTGCGAAAAATTGTGCTACATAAAGCTCTGAAGGTGTCTGTCCGAGAGACCTTCATGTACCATGGATAAAACATATTTTATAACTTTGTTCGAGACATTCAGAACAAGTGCTTCCTTATTTAGATTTCTGTCGAGCTTTTTACGATTGCATCATTTATCCATCTAGTATTGTCGTTTTTGGTCTGAAGTTGTTCGATTATTCTCATGTTGTGATGGTTGCCTTTGCATCTGAGTTCATTGTTGTTGATTATATAGGTATATGAAAAGGTCAGCATACAAAAGTGTGAAGGGGGCTCATCAGAAAGGAAAATTGACTACGATCGGCTTGGATCAAAAGCGATATATGCTTTCGTGTATCCAAATTTCATGATTAATAGGTAATTGATCAGTGACTAAAAGTGCCAACGATCATTACATTAGTTGCTTCTATAAACTTTTCTATTAAACTTTTTTGTGGTTTCTTATAGATATGGACCATGGATGGACACCAATCTAGTACTGCCACTTGGACCCAAAAAATGTCAAGTGATATTTGATTACTTTATTGAACCTTCTCTTAAGGTAATATTTAGTTTACTAAGGTAATTTATGTCTACTTAATAAAAAAAAATAAGTTGGTAGGTCTAAGTGTATCCAAAACTCTGGGAGACCTATATGACATTGCGAATCGGTTTTTAGTCTGGTCTACTAACTGGTTTATTGACAACCCCTGTTGCCTAAAAAGTTCTGATTGCTGAAAGTTCAAATCCATTTAGTTCTTCTAAGTAATGTCACACAGCTCACCTCTCTTGGTTGATCAAACCGCTAAGTACCAGAAGTACTTTCTTGTAAATAACAGACATCTCGGACAGATTCGAGCTGTGTTTTTTTCTTGAATTTTCGATAGTCTTGTTTCATCATATTGATTCCGGCTGTGCTTTTATTTATTTTTAATGTTTTGATTCTCAGGATGAGAGAGATTTTATAGAGAGAAGTTTGAAAGACAGTGAAAGAGTACAGGTATGTATAACCTTATCCTGCCGGGTTCATTGTGCATTATTCTCCTTATGAAGGGCATATATATTTACCCAATTGATTGGTTTACAGATAGAAGATATCATGTTGTGCGAAGGTGTCCAAAGAGGGCTTCAATCACCTGCATACGATATCGGTAGATATGCACCCACTGTTGAGAATGCCATGCATCATTTCCATCGTCTGCTCCACCAGAATCTATCCAAATAACGATTCTATCCATTGTTCACCCTCCTAATTTCTATATGCTATTTTTATTTTTCCTCCATGTTCAAAGCATGGTGTTAGGCCCCGTTTAGTAACATTTTTCAAATTGAAATTGGTAACAGAATTTTGGGAGTTTCAAGATTTAAGCATCTGTTACTGTTGTTTTCATCCAAGAGTGATATTCTGATAACAAAAATAGTTGAAATATGTGATTCTTTTTTGAAAAACTGTTGTCAGCGTTAATGAATTTTACACTAAGTTTAGCAATAATCTTGAACTTGATTATTAGTAACATACATCTTTGAATTATGTTTAATTAGATTCATGCATCCGCATACGCGTGTGTACGTAAATTATTTTTAGTTGAATTTATTATTTTTAAGTTTTAAGAAATAAAAGAGAAATGAAAATAAATTTAAAAAATAACTACCCACTATTCTACTAAAATGTTTATTTTTAATTTCTAAAATTTTAAATATTAAATTTTATTATTATACCCTTATGTATTAAATATAAAATTTATTAACTGAGGGGTATTTTTATCAAAATAATTTGGTAAAATTTTTTACCCTCTCGATTTTATAATAATATAAATGTGCAAAGATAATTATTTTATTAAATTTTTCAACGATTTTTATTAAGAATAAGAATACAGTCATCCTATCATGTGTATTTTTTTTAAACAAAAACTATTAAGAAATTTAACAGAAATCTGACACATTTAAACATTATTCAAGTTAACGTCAATTACTAATAATAAAGACAACTAAAATTAATATACCGTCCAAAGACGATGGCAACAATTTTTCTTTCTTTTTTTTGTCATGAGTTGAAACATATTTGACAGCATACATACTGTTTACATCGTTAGAATTTCTACTAAATCATTTTGTTAGCCAAGATTTTTGTCATGAGTTGAAACATATTTGACAGCATACATACTGTTTAGATCGTTAGAATTTCTACTAAATCATTTTGTTAGCCAAGAACTGCGTAATATTTTGCAGCGAAATTCGAGTGTAAAACCATCAAAATTTCAGTGTAGAATCAAAATTTGTGTAAAACCAGTTAATGAGGAAACAATGCAACACGCCAGAAAATATAGAAAAGCAATACTCATTGGTTCAAGCCATTGCTTACTGGGTTGATATATGTTTTTGTACAAAGCAATCATCCCAAAACATGTCAAACTAGGAACACCAGAAATCAATCTAAGTATATAGAGGCTGCACAAGTAAAAATCCAATCGGCAGACACCAAACGTACTATAGCTTCTTTGCAAAGCTGAGTTGCTGCTACTCCCTACTTGACAAAAGATTAGTTTGTGAGTTTCGTGAAAATATGATTTGTGTGTTAGCCAAAAACTGAAAGACGATGAAGATCCAGAAACCTATGAAATCCGAAGCTGTAACTGCTGTATTATCTTCACACTGCCTACTGACTAGCCTGAAAGATGAGGAACAAGCGTATTAATCGCAACCTCAGAATATACCAATGCAGCTTAATACCTCAAAGAAAATACTAGCACGCTTCATTCTTACCTGTGGACTATTTCTTCGCCTGTGGAACATTCTTGTGAAATACTTGAAGAAGGGAGTTTCTGGAACAGGTAACAGTTTCCCGACAACAGCAAGGGGCCAACTGCAAGGGGAACAGGGAACAGAGTTGTGTCAACAACAGAAGATGATAACTATAAACCCCAGATTGATAAATTTATAATACTGCACATGCTATACTTGTATCTTCATTTGGAACAATAACATTTCTGCAAGTCGTAACCCTAACATTACCAACTCACCTGATAAAAGCAATGATAATCGAAATTATCCAGTGGTTCCATTTGAGTGGTGTTGTTGAAGTAAACTTCCCAAGAAATTCGACAATGATAACCTAAAGAAAGCAAGGAAGGCGTAAACAAACAGCAAACTCCAACAAAGCCACTTAAGAGCAAAAGTATTGAAGTCTCACCTGAAGTACAAGAGTTATTGCCACAATTCCCATAAAAAGATAGTTCTTGGTAATTCCTTTGAATATATTGAACTCATCAGGCTTTCGAGCATTGAATTCATTGAAAATCTGCAAGTAGAACATTGGCGCTTAAGAAAGTCATAATGTGAACTCTCTCAACCAATTTAGGTAGCCAAAAAGTCAAGTTTCGCGCTTGTTGCTTTAGAAAAAATGGCAGCGTTAGCGCTTTACTAATAATAATATATAGTAGACACTAAAAAACAAATAAACCCTAATGAAAGAGTCGGCAACATTCATGCTCATTCAATGAGTAAACAACATTAACAAATCCCCACAAAGTTCCAGTAGATCAGATCTAACAAGTTCGTGACATTTTTTCCATGCAAACCATTTTTCTACACTTGTACAAATTTTGTGCATACCTTAAAAAGGAAAACTAGAAAGCAAGTTACGGCAAAAGGACTGATTACAAACTTGTTACATCAGATCTAACAAGTTCGTGACATTTTTTCCGTGCAAACCATTTTTCTACACTTGTACAAATTTTGTGCATACCTTAAAAAGGAAAACTAGAAAGCAAGTTACGGAAAAAGGACTTATTACAAATTTTGTTACGACTTACTTGACAAAGGACGAATGCATTGAAAATCAATGTATTCTTCAATTTGTGAGCCTTGGGGTTATGTTCCAAATGCAGTATACTGATTCCTCGAAAGTTAAGGACAAGGAGAACAGCGACTTGGTAAAAAGCCTGAGTGTCAATACAATATATCAGAAATACAAACCACAAGGCAGATTCTGTAGCATACAATACATGGGAAAGAGCCAAAATACTTTTACCTGAACCAACAAGTTCCTCCACATTATATTTGTTATGAGAGGTTCTCTGTAAAACATTGTACAATGAATGCATTACTAAAACCAGCAGAGAAGTAAATAGTTTGTTCAATTAATGTCATTCAATAGATATGGCTACATTAGAGGTAAACACGTTCAAACAATAAAAATAATATTATTACGATCTGTGTGCACGAGACACTGTTAAATATGATTTTGTTGAAAATCCTTTACCCTTTGCTATGAATACCATAGCCTTTCAAGTGGTAACTGGTAAGGTATTGAAACATCCACAGAACTTTGTGATTAAGTTTCGGCAGTCATAAACAAGATCAAGTCTCATTTCCCTAGTGTACAGTGTATTTTACCTTAAAAGGCTTTAAGGGAACAAGAACGTTATTCAAACCAGCAAGACTAAAACGAGAAAGAAAGATAAGAAATTTTTGCATCAACTCACACAAAGTTATCACAGTTTTCAGCAACTAATGGTGACTAATGTATATTAACAAATATAACATGATAGTATTTTTGGTCTTTTCCTAGCCAATATAACAAAAAATTTGGGCCATTTAATTGTTCTTTGTTTATCAGTAAGAGGCAGTCACCACACAGAAATCCATACCTTCGACCAACAGGGGGTCTGTCCATCAAGTGATCCGTAGGAGGCTCAGTAGCCAATGCTAGTGCTCCAAGAGTATCCATAATAAGATTCACCCACAGAAGCTGCATCAAGCACAAGAAAAGGAGGCATCCATAGGTGTACACATAGACAATAACAGCTCCAAACAGAAACATATATATATACAAACATACATATATGCGTGCGTACAAATAGAGATATATAGAGATAGACAAAGAACCTGAACAGCATTTAGTGGAACATCGCCAGAGGATACCGCTGCAACGACATTTATAATCAGTGCTGCAACATTGACTGTAAGCTGGAACTGGATGAATTTCTGAATGTTTGCATATACAGATCGACCCCATCTAACAACCTGCAGCCATTGAAAAAAAAAACACAATTAAATATTTTGCATATTTGGTCAAATTTTCGAATCAACATTCGAAATAACAATGAAAATAGAAACACCAAACCAAACCCCTAAAAACACAATTCCTCTTTATCCTTGTCAAAAAAGATAAAAGACACGTGAAGGCACACACATCCAACAGCTGAGGCATGACTTGGAGAAAATTACTGTTTCTTGACTGACTATACAATTAATGGCCTACTGTCATCTCCTTAGAACAATTAAACGAATTTTGATTTTTTTTATGACCTTTCTCTCTTTTTCTTTGTGCTATTTCCTTTCTTCTACACATAATTTCCTTTGAAGTGGGAAAACATTCTACAAGCCTCCCTAATGAAAATGGTTTCCAAAAGCAGCAAGAGCAAGTTAAGATTCTGCAGAGAACTTTAGGATACTGCTGGCCATGCCGTTTCCCTTGGTGCAAAACTAGAGTTGGAGCACTATCTTATGGACATTGTTTCCCTGGTTCAACCATCCTAGAACCCATCACTAATATTTGTGTTTGAAAAGGTCAACAATGTTCTTGTCTGTCATTTTTGCCTAGTTATGAATCACTTCATTGGAGCACTATTTTAGAATATTTATAGTCACCCATGACCAATTTTTTTAAAAAAATAACCTTCAATATTAAGACTCCAATTTGGTTGCAGAACAATTTTCACATTTGGAAAGGATGTATCCACACCAAGTGATATCTTGGCGTGAATAATAACAGAAAGAAAAAAAAAGATCATGTTCATTGACCAAAAGGTAGAACTTTCTTCTCAAAAGGCTTAATAGAGAAGTATGTATCAGATGTGGATGCATCCAACAGCTCAATCAAGCATATGAATCCAATAGTCTGGATGAATGTATGATTGCGTGTGTATGTGAGTGATGCATGAATGAATGTATGATTGCATTTTTTATGATTAACTATAACACTAACATCGAGCACATTAAATGAAGGTGTGAACCATTTTTTATGGAAAAAATGGTTATAAAAGAAACGGGAGAAAAGAGAAACACCATAGGCAGCGATAATATTAAGAACTGCTGCAACATATCCATATAACTACAAACCTTCACAACTGAAGCAAAATTATCATCCAAAATAATGATATCTGAACTCTCTTTAGCAACTTCAGTCCCTTGAATACCCATAGCAAGACCAATGTCAGCCTGCACTCGAATATAGACGATCCCAAAAAACCATCAAATAATAGATCACAATTTAACGCAAAACAAAACAGGAGGACAAAAAACAAGAGCCAAAAACTACAGCATAGTAGCAAGGCCATTGCCACAATAAAGAAAAAACCAAAATCAAAGTAAAAACGTCTGAAAGACCTCATGCAGTGCAGGAGCATCATTAGTGCCATCCCCAGTGACCGCAACAACATGTCCCCTTCTCCTCAAGGCTTGCACAAGCAGAAGCTTGTCATTGGGAGAAGACCGGCCCATCACCTGCGGATTAAAATAAAGTTACATTTTTCTATGAATCAAGCCATGAAACGTTAATCTTCAAACATGCACACCAGCAAACAATCTGAAACTATTTACAAGAAGATATTTAATTAATCGGATCATACCGAAATCTTCTCAGCATATTCTTCTCTCTGGCTATTAGAAAGGTCACGAAAAACTTTTCCTTCAATGAGAGTTGGCTCAGTAGCATCTGCATCTGAAGCAAGGATGCCACATTCCAAAGCAATTGCTCTAGCAGTTTGAACATTGTCACCCGTAACCATCCGTACCTGCACATTTTCAAATTGGAAAGAGAAGTTTAAAAATGCAACATTCAAGTGTTCACTTTCTGCAAACAACATTTAAAACCATCCCTGAAACAATTATGAAAACCCTACCACTAACAATATTAAACAGAAGAAAAATCCTAAACAAAGAAAATGAAGTCTTCAGTAGAATTAAAATACGGACCAAGAATAATATCTACAGTTATTATGAAAACCCTATGTGTCTTCGACAGCCTTGCAAACACACTATCCAAATATAAAAACCTTCAAATGTAGAATATAAGTTCACATAAGGTATTCACATCATATGAAATTTATACGTTACTAAGTAATACCTTAACGCCAGCTTTTTGGCATAGCCGCACAGCATCCGCCACCCCTGGCCGACAAGGATCCTGCATTTTTCAATTCTCTACATAAGCTAAATAAAACCGAACGAAAAATAGGGGAAAAAGAATATGCCACAAAAAACCACAACATCAAATAAGAACATCAAATTTTAAATCGTGCAGCAATTTTTCAATCCTAGCCCCATTTTGTACTGAACCTGTCCTCCACGTAAATGGAACATTTTATGTTTGCAGTCATTGAACTAAAAAAGAGACGGGACACAACTTTAGTCCAACTTGCAGAGAGGCTGTTTCCAATTTCTTTTTCTTTTTTTATTTGACAGGAAACAGGATAGTACCCTTACTCTACAAAAAAGAAGATCAAAACTAAAATACAATGACAAACACGTCTCCATAACTTCCATGTTGCAATGGAACCTAAGCACTGCACCAAGGTTCACATTCCTATAGATTAAATGATGGTTAAATATTTAAAAGGAGGCATTCCCTCAAAAAGATCCCAATACAAAGGAAATCAGCAGCCATACCATCTGAGTATTGCACACTAGGAACAAGTTCCATCAGTATGCTCAATAACTGATTGACAACTTAAATTTGATATCAGGGTAGTTATGGATCAATCCAAGTCATATATACATTCACTATCAAAACCGTTTAACATGGTGGTAAACAAGTAACAGTAGAGCTGCAATCTAGCAAGACAATCTGCTTGATTAGTTGGCAGTGAATATCAGTTGGTGAATTTGAGGGTGCACTACCTTTATACCAACAATAGCAAGCAAAACAAGGTCGTCATCAGGCAATGCCCACTGAGATAGTTGTTGCTCATCAGTTGGAACATTTTTGAACTCATATCGTCTATATGCAATGGCAACACAACGTAAACTGCGAGCAGCCATCTCCTCAATAGCTTTCCTAAAAGTCATTGACTGCAGCAAAAGAAATACTTCACTAAAGTGGAATCCATTTGGTAAAAAACTTCCAAAATCCAAACCATAAAGAACACAAACAAGTAAGAACATGAGCTCCAAAACAAGCTTTATATCATTGATATTTACCAAAATAATTTAACTTGTAGAACTTAAAATTACGACTGTACTTCTTAGTCTTTCAGCTAAAAATAATGCTATACTGCCTTGAAAGATCAAAAAAAAATTTAATGCATCTGAAGTCACCTCAAGCTGGAAAGGAATGACTGCAATACAAATCCAAAAATTTAAAAACAAAAGGAAAACAGATTTTTTTTTTCAGAAGAAAAAATGAAAAACAGATAAGGCCTAATTGATGTGTCTCACTCAAGCAGTGCCCACAGATATTAACAACTATCGTGTGACTATTCCGTAAAAGCCACTAGGTTCTCCTTACATTGGCATTGTCCATCACTACCAACTGGTCATTAGCATCAAGATACTTTGTACAACAGGCCAGGACTATTTCAGCTGCCCCTTTCCAGTGTATATGAACTTCAGAATTGGGCTGTAAACATAGTAAAAGTTGATAAGCTTAGAAGCAAAAGAAGTAATCCAAAAAAGATAATAGTATAATATTGTTTCGCAGGTATTGTAAATGAAATTCATGTTCATAACAGAATTATTACTAAAGAACGTATAATAAACAATTCTTCGGACAAAGAAGAATAAGATAACTTGCCAATTTAACTGCAGCACCGCCTCGTTTTTTCTCTGAATTGAATGGGAATACATGAAGAACTGAAGTTTCAGACTTGATTGCTTCAAAATTCATTCCAAGCTGCGAAAAAATTACTAGTAATTAGTGGTGAATCAAAGAGTCTCTCATGAGAAGTGAAAAAACAGATGAAGTTGGAAAACCAAAAGAAAGAACCTTGACTCCCAATTGCAGAATTGCCTTTTCAGTTGGTGATCCAGAAACCTCTATATCACCCCCAGCCTACAAAATAAAAGCAACGGAAAATTATTATATTTCGGAGTCTAAAAAATCTGCTAAAAAATCTTACAAGGAAGCAAAAAAAATACTTTAAGCATACCTCAGGAACATAAACACTTCCATTTGAATTCAGAGCAATGCCTTCAATAAGCAAAGACGTTAGCATTGGAGACAAGTCTGACTTCTCTCCAGTGAGATTGATTTTCTTTCCGCCGGTAAAAGCCTCAACCACAGTCATCTGTACTCAAAAAGAAGTATCAAAAAAAAAAATCAGTTATCAGTAGTCTTAGGCTTTTAATAGAGAGAGAGAGAGAGGGAGGAAGAGACCAGTGTCTTCACCCAGCCTCTGTACAATAAAAACAAACCCAGAACACCTTGTTTTGCTCACATCTTTCAGTAATTTTTAATTCTTCAACACTCGCACCAATTGACTAATCTTTTTCATTTTAAGAGGGACAACCACCAATTGACTAATCTTTTTCATTTTAAGAGGGACAACACTTCAGTTGATTAGAAACGTCAAACTAACATTCATCTAATTGATAAGACGACAACAGCTTGTTCGTAAATATCACTGACCTGGTTCAATGTCAAGGTTCCTGTCTTGTCACTGCATATAGTAGTGGCAGAGCCCATTGTTTCACATGCAGACAGCCTCCGCACCTACATTTAGCATCCATCGTATTCATTCCAGAATCAATTACATGCTTGAACCCCAATGAAAGAACATATATTTCAAATCTATGAAGCATAAATATGGAAGGAAAGAATTACACATACCAAGGCCTTATCTGCCATCATTTTTCTCATTGAGTAGGCGAGTCTGTGACATAGAAAAAAAATAAAAGAAGAAAAAAATGAGGAATGTAGAAAGAAAAATGCACACAATGAGGAATGTAGAAACAAATGTAGAAAAATGCATGTCACCGGATTTTATAGATAAAAATGGTACATGATACAAAACACTTAATGTTGAATAAGATCAGGTAACTCAGTAACGCAAATGGGTAAAGCTAAAAAAATAAGTAGTTTTAGCTCAAAAGAATGAACAGACTTACGTCAAGGTAACAGCTAAGGGGAGCCCTTCAGGAACCGCAACCACAACAATGGTGACCTAAACATTGTCATGTTAGTCAAAATCGCACAAACACTTGTATTCAATCTATATAACTGGGTAGACAACGATAAGGTATGGACATACAGCAATAGTAACAATTTTAATGGCTCCATCTAAGGCATCTCCAAATTTAGTCTTTCCAGCCTTAAACGGAGGACGTGTATCTGCACTTGTTGTATGTCCAGTAAAGTATCTGCACAAATTATATTATGCTAAGTGTCATTGTCATGGAGATGGGATCATTAGTCAAGATTGGAACTTACCTGACCAAAAGGACAACCAACACAGCAAAAGCTACTGTAAGTCCAACAATGCCAATGAAAGTAGCAACCCCATTTAACCGCACCTAATCACAGTTAGATATGGTTGAGTACAGGCTGCCACGAATAAAATAATATTATCTAAACAAAATAGTTGATTAAAGCTGACCTGCAAGGGGGTTTCTTCACCAGTATCTTCTGTAATACTGGCCATGAGCAATCCCCATTCAGTATTAATCCCAACACTGGTTACCTGAAGAGAGATTCATAATTATAAATCTATAGTTCTATTTCAAAATAACAAGTGCAGAAAATAAAGGAAAGCCTCCCAAAAAGCAAAGAATCAGCAAGCAGACAAAGAATTACAGATAAGCCATTATCAGTAATTTAACCCCGTGTTCATATAACATAGGAGTGCACGATAACATTTTCATAATGCCAATTTTCATAATGCCAAGAGCTCCCTCTATATATGGTAAGACCAACAAATTATTCCAACGTCAAAAAAGTCCCTTTACATTAATAGTCCTGATAAAAATAAGATATTCTAAACACGATTAACAACCTGGATATGACTCCCTAGCTGTCAACTAAATAATATGTTGGCATGAGAAAAGGGAAAATAGAGATATCATAATCTTACCAGCATACTACCGTTTCCATCTGCTACTTTGCAGCCAGACATTAGAAAGGGTTCCTTGGAATCCTTGCGAACCTGCAAAAGAAAAATATTTAATTTGCAAAAACACAAAGGAAATATTCAAGACAGGACAGGCATAAAGGCTCACAATCTTGCTCTCTCCAGTCATGCTTGACTCATCTATTGCAAGTGAGTGACCAGTTACTAGAATTCCGTCTGCGGGAACCTAAATATAGAATCATAATGTTAATAAATTTTTCACTTCAAACACAATTGTTAAACTTACAAGAAAACTTGCAGAAAAACATAATTACCTGGTCACCAATGTTTAGGGGTACAACATCACCAACGACGAGATCATATATTGAGACTTCAACTCGTCTACCACCTCTAATGACCTGCACAAGATTACCAGAGTAAATATCTGTGTAAGAAAAGAAATAAATCCCAATAAATATAATGTATACAGAAAACAGCTAAGCATACCTCCAAATGTATATTTCTCTTTTCCTCATTTAAATTTTGGAACTGAAGAGATTGTCTGTAATCGCTAATGGCTGCAGGTGAAAGATGTATAGGAAAAAACTAATGAGAATTAGTAAGCAACACACACAAAATCCCCTACAATCAAATTAAATAACATTAAGAGAAACAAAAATGGCAAGGATCATGGCCATTCAGTACCTGTGACAACAATGACAAGGATAACTGCAAAAGCAATGCTGCCCCCATCATACCATCCCTCTTTTATACCCTGTAAGTGACAAAGAAAATATAAAGCACAGACCATAAAAAATTATTTATATCTAGAATAAAAAATGAATGGTATTCACACCATATGAAACCAACTAAACTATTATTTACGAAAAGACAAATTATTCAACAATAACTCAAGACTCCAAAACAAACAAAAGATTGTCACGCTGAAGAATAGCAAGCAGAAGAGCTTCACAAGTGGGAAATATCCACACGGCCATCCAAAGAGTTTCACATACTACTCTGATGAAGGGTGAAGTTATTAAGAAGGTAAAGCCAGCTCACCTCGGTTTTTATACCCAGGGCTAAAGAAGCCACTGCAGCTACCATCAAAATGATCAGTGTAAGATCTTGCCAAGCTTCCCAAAGAAATCTCTATCAGATAGCACAAGAAAATATACATTATATAGAAGCACAAATCTGTTCTTTTATTCTTATTACTAATATATATAGTGCAAATTAAGAAGTTCACAACTGTAACAAAACTTACCCAGAAACTCCTCGCTTTTTTCTTGGGATATGTGTTCGATCCAAATGCATTTTTCCGTTTTAGTAAATCATCATCATCTCCATGAATACCCTTGTCTAGATTTGTTTTCAATAAATCTCCTAAACCTTTGACCTGATGCAAGAGAACAGAAAAAATATATATTATATAAAAGAAAATATTTTTGTACAGTTCAGATGACAAAAGAGGTGTCGAAGTAGACTTGCCCCCCCATATTGCTGCAGCGCAGGAAAATTATGATCCCTCGTCACTGAAACTAGGTCCTCTTGACCAATAGGAAATTCTCCAGTTGAACTTGATTTTGTAGACACAATTCCTAAATATAAGAAGCAACAACTTCATTATAAAACTGACAGGAAGAACAGTATTTCCACGCAATGAATCATACATGAAAAATTAGCAAACAACCTACTCAAGTAGCAAAAAGGTTCAAATTACAATCCCAAAACAAATGAAACAACAATGTCACCATAAAAAACCTTTAGCAACCTAAAAATATAACACTGTTAACAGAAAATGATCAATTTCCATATCAAACTGTGACTAGACTAACAAACAGGGTATTAACATTAAAACCCAATGGAAATGAATATCAATTGTGGAACATATTCACAGTGGAGGAAATCAAACATCAGTTAGTTATCATACAAGTTAAAAGAGTAAAGCAATACTGCACCCACTCCGCCAGATGTGAACAATAGCACACTCACAAATAAAAGAAGGTTACTCGGTGAGATAGACTTAAGAAAGAAATTAGTCCTACTAGGTCTCATACTACTGGTGGATTGAAATAATCAAAGGATGGAGCTGTTGATAAGATGACTCATGACAAATTTAACCAAATGATGACAGAATTTAAAACACCAATACCACAATGTTCGTACCATTCACTTGGTTGTTTCCAGCTTCTTTGAAAAGATAGGCAGCCTATAAAAAATAAAACAATAAAAATCATAAATTAAAAGACAAATAGAACATGAAAAATGTAAATCTATATGTTTGAAATATTACTCTTATGGCCTGTGCATGTGCTCTAATCTTCCTTAATGTCTGCTGCTTTTCTTCTTCCTTTTTCAAGTCTAAGGTGTATCGGAATCGACGAGAAGCATTCAGCACAAGTGCCGCTTGCTACAAAGAAACAAAATCAGCTAAGCCCCAAACTTGAATCAAAATTTTACTTCCACTAACAAATCTCATATGCAACATTTTATAGCAGAATCCTAGAAAACCAAACCACTAAATTGAGATGATTGAATCATGAAGCCATACATATCATTCCCAGTCATAATATGCAGGGAAGCTAAGAGTCACCCAACACAACTCCCCACGGTTAACAACATAATGATATATATTACATATAGCACCTTAAAATCATAAAATACCAAAACTGTAATCTAATTTTTTTCCTGTTAGACACTATTGATTTTGTTAGTAAAAAGGGGTTGGCAGTAATCCTTCAATATCATATATATATTCATGCCAATTTTCCGAATCTTCCTTCAACTTTACATGCACTACTTTCTAGCTTAGACTTCCAGTTTTGGACCTACTAAAGCTAACTCCGTTTTGAACAGACCATTATTAACCCTTTTCCTAAAAAAGATCAAGCCTAACGAAATCCAGATCCAGGGGACAACTACTATTGGTAGAAACTTAAAATCCAAACCTAACAATAAACTCCTTTTAACATCAAATACTAAAATCCAACTCCAGTTGCGAGCAACTGTAATTTTCCAAAAATAGAAACCAAAGCGTGTTGAAGAGCACAATGACGCATAAATCATAGAGGAAGATACATAACACACATAAAAACTACATACATAGACAAAGAACAAGTCGCAAACAACTTTTATAAAAAAAAAATAGGATAACTCTAGAACTGCAAAATTTAAAGCATATCAACAAATATGTAAGATAAATTATATACGTACCCTCCAGCGCCTGAGGCGGTGAACCGAAGCATCTTTTGTTCTGGCAATATTAAAAGGACTTGCCGAGGACTCTTCATCCTCCAAGTCAACAGAGGAGCGCCTTCCGGTCTCCAAATCCGTCTTCGAGCCTCTTGATTGACTCATCGTTCACAGGACCTGTCGCAGGAGAGATAGCGCCGTCGTTAGTTTCGGAAACCCCTAACCTCACTCCAATTTCCAAACTCGCAACCCAACTGTAACCTCCAAAAACCCGATTCACTTCAATTTTCAAGTATTCAACCACTCCACACTCGTTTTCACTCAGGCAATACAAAAAACCGATGCAAATCTTAGCTTCGAATCGAATCTTGGCCCCGCTTCAACCTCGCTTTCACTCGCACTCTTCCACTCCACCCTATCTATCTCTCTCTAGAAAACGCTCACGTCACGCTCACGTCTTCATTTTCTCTCTCCAACTCTGCAGTAGAGTTCCAAGACCAAAAAACGAAGCCAGGTAAGGTTTAGCTTATTAGTTGCTTTAATGTACAACAGCCTCTTCGTCTCCTTCCCATGTTTTTTTTGCCCACAAACGTATCCAAAAGATGAGAAAAATGAAAACCACAGTGGAGGAGGTGTGACCGACTGTGGCCAGTGAGCATCTAAATCGTCTTTTATTTTCTTCGTTTTTTTTTTGTTGCCGCTTTAGGTTAAAAACGCGTTTTGCTATATTTACGCTTCCGCGTTAGGAGCCTGAAGAGTCGTGTCGCCTTCAGCACGTTTGTGCAAGTGCGGCCACTTCTGAGTTGGTTGGTTAATGTAGCCGTTGGACGCGGGGCCCACATTAGTCCATTTGTGGGTGGAGGACTGGAGGGGGATCGAATATTTACCACATATTTAGTGGTAATAAATTGCCACGAAGCTTCTCGGAAGCAAAGCAAGAGTGAAATCGTGGGTTTTTATCGAAGTAAAAATGGGAGCATTTTTGCGCACCACGTCATTGAATATCTGCCATGTGTCTATAGACTAACCATAGTTAACATTTTAAAATTAATTAACTCTTTAAAATTTCGAGAAGGAAGAGAAACTAATAAAAAATTAAACTTAAGAACCCCAACAGGTTCATCTTCTTCTTTAGGCATTGAATCGGATATCCCAGCGTCAGCCATAGATAGCGTAGTGAGCTTTCTCTGTGTATGAATCCATTTGGGAAAAGCAGGGCCAACCTTGTCGTGAGCACAAGATAAGTCTTCTATGGAGTCTAGCTTCAAGTCTATCAGAAAACTTGTTATTCTAAACTGCATAAGCTTCGAAAGGACTCGAGGATTAATTTTTGTCCAATGTTTTGACAGAAATTGTGAATTCAAAGGACATCTTGATCGTCATTAATTGTTTTTGTTCAGCTGCCATGGCTACCAGATTCGAGATCGAATGAAGAAGACGAACCTGCGGGGGTTCTTAAGTTTAATTTTTTATTTAGTTTCTATTCTTCTTGCAATTCTAAAGAGTTAATTAATTTTGAAATGTTAACTATGGTTAGTCTAATAGACACATGGCAGATATTCAATGAACTGGTGAACAAAATTTGCTCACCACCACGTGGTGAGCAAAAGATATTGGAAGTCGGTGAAAGAAAAGCTAAAATGAAAATTAATGAATGTTATGCGAGGGGATGAATGTCTTGTGTACACGGGACAATACCTAGATATTTGTTCAATTATGCAAAGTAATTAACTCAAAAACGTAAACAACATTCCCATTATTGGCAAGTTTTATCTAATCCTTTTGACCTAATTTGTTGACCTTTGCAATTAAACACACGTTTTTTTACCCATTCAAGGTTACCGAAACTCACTATTACTAAAATAAAACATAAAATTAACAGATTACTTTTTGTAGTTATATTCATTTTTTTTCAAATATGTGAATTTTCAAATTAATTTTGAATTAGAATTGTTTACAAATCATTAATGCTATATATAGTTTAAGTTTTTCTAATCATAGAGTGGAATAATCTTACTCTTCCAAGACAAAATCTATCCCATTCAATGTATATTAACTTTTCTCCTCATTATCGTGTATCAAAATTAAAGTATTGGTAAATGTCAAAGAGGCTCAAAAATATCAGCAATTCAAGATTTTCCAATTTAAAATGAATCATTATTTAACATTTTCTTTTTCTTTTTGGTGAATCTTGTTCAAGACAGATGGCCCAGGCTAATTCATGGGTGATGGGCCCACACGTGTTTTAATAATTTTATAAATAAAGTTGTGATGTTCAGGTGGGGGCATAAAACGTCGACGAGTGCCCATAGCTTTAGTGTAAGACATGTACAGGGAGATTGCGAGGTGAAGATACGGCGGTGGCTTCTGGCAACTCCAACTTACACAGTTACACACCAGCGCATGCAAAAGAGGATGAGTCATCACTAGTTATGAGTGTATAGGTCATACTTATCAATCAATCCTGCCACTTCTCTATTATAATTTGAATTTAGAATGGTACCCAACAAAAATAGAATTTGGAATATTATGGGATGATTGTCTGCAAGAAAAACAAAATTTGATGATGCTTGTAAATAATTGTCTTTTGATTAAATTTCGATTTGTGTATCCGCATACAATAAGTTAACAAGTGTCCGGAGTTTATATTTATGGAAGGAAAAAATTTTCAATATATATATATATATATTCATGTTATTTTTAGATAATTGACTCAACATGATTTTTGGAGTAAAAAAATTGTCACTCAAACTTATGCGGTGATATTCAGTTATTAATTTGAAAAAATTTGTCAAAAATTATTTAAAATTTGTGTGTGAGCATTGCATGCACAACAAAATTTATTTTTCGCAAACATAAAAGTATGAAATATCAGTCACTCTCTACGTAATGCTGCCCAAAAAAAGAAGTTACCGATTTTATTTTTTATAAGAATGTAAATAAGAGCTTTTATAATAAAATAAAAAGATTATTAGATCAATAATATTAGTGACTTAAACGGCATAAAAATATGTTAGTTGATTCTTGATTTGGACGAAGACGTACAATATTCGTTGTGTTTCTTGAATGGAATTGAGATCAGATGTTGAGGTGGAGGTGGAGGTGCAAAATAAAAATAAAAATAAAAAATAAGCAGGGGCGGACTAAAAACAGAAAAACTCATTAAAAAAATAATCAAAGGGTCCGGAATAAAGTTAGTGCAAATACACCTTTTGAATTATTTCATCAAAATAATAATGAATAAACAAAACCACCTTTCAATCGGAAAAACAAAAATGGCTTGACGGAATCCGAGAATAGATCGAGCAAGAAGAAGAGATGCGTGCTGAAAAGAACAAGAGTTGGTCCGGTCGGTAGGCCAACGAAAGACCAATATGGTCAACGTTTAGGTCAGGAAAGAAACAAAATAGTCAAAGCGAAGACCATAAGACAATTTTTCTTATTTTTGGATAAGTTATCAACTGATCCTTGATAAGATGTATTTAACTTAAAAATTGAAATATGATAATTTTTTAGCGTTAGGTCCTTTAACTTTTTTTTAGTCATGCATATTTATTATCATCTTCTTATACAATGCATGATTAGGATTCCAACTACTATTTTATAATTTAACTTAAAACACTTTTATAATTAAATTTATACATTACAATTGATTTTTTTTTTCTTTGAAACCAATAATAAAATATGTGTTGTCTGGGTCTTAACGGTAGGATATAGAAAATTTTAGGGAGGAGGTGGGGGTGTTTAAGTAGGGATGGTAGTAGAAGAGCTTATGACTCCAAAATCCAATAACTAAATTTTAAACAATAGGCGATTAATCTAATTTTTTTTTATGGAAAAAGATATATTCTCTTTTTCTTTTGTCATAAATTTCAAAAGAAAAAAGTGAAAACTTTATATTTAAAAATAAATTCAAAATGAAGGGTTTAATATTTATTTGTTTATTTAACTACCTGCATGTTATTGTATCGCGCGATGTGTTGAAGGTCTTGAAGCAAATAGGGCAAGAAAACTGGGTTGGACCAATCAGAATTCGAGCTGGGGTTGGGAAGGGCCGGAGCTTTCGAAGGTTTTGTTTGCAAGTTTTTCAATAAATAATATAGTTGTGAAGGATGTACGTATAAGCAAATAGCCCCTTATTTTTCTCGAACTGTGTTTGTTCGCGTATCTCATGCAACGATGATATAGACGAGAGTTTCCCTAAACATTGGTGAAATAAATATTATTATTTAAGTCATTTCAAACCTTTTAAAAATGTTTAGAAAAAGAATATTGCCCAGTTTTAGTTCTGGAC
Source organism: Oemleria cerasiformis (assembly GCA_037349345.1). Taxonomy (NCBI): domain Eukaryota; kingdom Viridiplantae; phylum Streptophyta; class Magnoliopsida; order Rosales; family Rosaceae; genus Oemleria; species Oemleria cerasiformis. Next base: position 10,440,042 of record JAZGTL010000010.1, read on the forward strand.
TGGATTGATCAAACTGTGGGTCGGGTTATGGAATTTCTTGTCTGGGATATGGACTCAAAATTAATTAAAGATAAACGTACCAAAAAATTAAAGATATGTAAGTAATTAAGTAAATAAATACATAAATAAACGCGTACCAAATTTTGCAGATTAATATTCAGAGAAGAGCACTGTAGAGATCGACGCTGAAGAACATCCGAGTCTCTGCATCGAGAAGAAGATTGAGATCTTATAAGATGGCCTTGAAATGATCATCTTTGTTTCAAATAATCCACATGATAAAATATGATCTGTGAATACCGTACGTAAAAAGCATGCAGCAGCTGTCGAACCAAAACGGAGTAAATGCATACTGGAAGCACCATATTTGATTATTTGTATACAAGAATATCTTAAGTTAATTAAAAATCTAGCTAGCGTGGAATAACTTTTAGCTATGTGGAAAGATATAAAGATAGATTCAATAACTTTGATTTATTTATTGTCAAATTAACTTTTCCTTTTTGTCACGATTAATATTGTGAAACTTTTGGGTTCACTGGTAGGAAGAACAACCATTTTCATCGACCTTTTATCTTTGCTTAATTATATCGACCTTTTATAAAATATACACATATCTCATAGTTAAAATCGTTCATTTCTTAAATTATTATTTTAAGATCATTCATGAAAAAAATCAACCAAATTTGAGATAATTTGGTCATTCATATGCATAAATTAAATAACGTCGATTTGTTTCATTTATACATATAAATTATTAAACGACATCTAACATTGTTGATTTTTTTGCAGAGATAATCTTGAAATGATGATATAGAATTTGAACAGTTTCAATTATGATATATGTATAAAGATTATTTGATAAATCGAATGGGTGGTACGAGGAGGTACCACCAGGGTAGAATGCAAGTATTATCCTTAATTTATTGATAAAACATAAAAGGAAAGAAAAAAGGATAATACTTGCATCCCACTATGGTGTTACCTCCTTGTACCACCCTTTCAATTTATTGAACAATCTTTATACATGTATCATAATCAGAATCGTTCAACACCTAAAATCATCAATTCAAGATTATCCCTGTAAAAAATCAACAATATTGAAATTATTTAGTCATTCATATGTATAAACCAAATGGACGCTTCACCATAAGGATCTTAATTTTAATAATGCCGTTGATTTGTTTGATACATATGATTGATTAAACGACTTCCAATATTATTAATTTTTTTCTAAGATGATCTTGAAATAATGATGCATGAGTTAAACAGTTCCAATTATGAAATATGTATAAGAAATATTGTTCGATAAATCAAAAAAATAGTACAAGGAAGTATCATTAGGGTGCAATGGCAAATATTATCCAAAAAAAAAATCATCATGAAAAGACTCTTAAACAAAGAATGCTTTCTTCAACTATTCCAAATGTGTACATATATATAAGAATGCTTTCGATCTTCAGCTATTCCAAATATGGAATATATATATATGAGTGGGCTAAGAAACCTTTATAATTAACAACTATATATATATATTATGTACATGGCTTTATGAAGTTTCGAAGGAAGGAATATAAAAGAGCATAAATTATCATAATATTATTTGTGGAAAATAAAGGAGCCTGGTTGACACCATGAAAGGATCGTAGTAGCAATATCTGTCATCTCCCCCACCAACTTTCTTTTTGGCTTTTGGCTTAATTTGTTTTCATATCTTAATCGATCTTATTGGTGTGAAATTGCTTTAAGTGAGGTAACCTTTGCTTGTTGAGTGGTTTTGATATAAACTAAGTAAGGTGGCCTTTGCTTCTTGTTTGCTTATAGATCCTTCATTTTTGCCAAAACTTAATTAAACCCTTGTCCCTTTTAATTTACTTTTTATTTGGAATTGATAGGAGAGAAAACGGGGAATAGAGATTTTTTTTTTTTTTTGGTTAAATCAAAAATGTATTAAGAGGGAGCAAACCCACCAACCACAGAGCCCAGGGGCACAACACACCAAGGCTAACAGCCCAGGAACAAACCTCTAAGAGGAAAGAAAAGAAGGATTACACATAATGGATGTTCCAATTCCCAGTAGCTAAGGAATTGGATAAACACGGTTTAAACTTGAGGGTACAAAGCTTACTAATATTTTACTTATTTCCCTTAAAACTAGTTATTCGTGTTCACTAGGGAGAATTCTTGATCAATTCCTTTCCTTTATATATATATACATATAAAAATGTATTCAAAAGAATGTAAAAAAAAAGATGGGGTAACTACTAGCCTCTTACATTCAAAATATATATTTTAATTTAATTTAATATTTAATATTTATTTTTACTATTTTATCTTTATTAATTATTAAATTGTTTGTATTCTAGAATGTCATTACTTAAAGATAATTTTGGAATTTTAAATTTAACCAAATATGAGAGAGTGTCTTTTTTATATACATAATTTTAATATATGATTATTTTTAATACAACGATATTGAAAGAGTGAGATTATATACATTAGATATTGATCTTGCTCTTTACGAAAGTCTAACCTGAGACCTCATTATAGAGTGGATAAAAATATCACTAAAATAATAGTACTAGTAGCAATTTCTATATGAAGATATTTTCTGGGTGAGATTTCTATATGATTATTACTAAACGAAAATGATTCAATTTATATAATACGAATTCCCTAGCTTTCCAATTTGTATGTTCATAAATTGCCGAGTTCTCCAATCATTTAGGCACAGGTTGGTATTGCTTTTTTTCTTAAAAAATTATTTTATTTAAAAGTAAAATAATACAAAAGTGTTTGGTATAAATGAATCTTGTTTTTTTTTAAAAACAATGGACTTTTGACAGCAACTTTTAAAAGCGGCATATAGGTTGCTTTTGAAAGTTTCTTTTAAAAAAAATTAATGATAAATTTTATTTCTTATAATATCCAAATTAATTTATAAAAAAGTTATTGTTCTTCACCGTTTATATTTCTCATGCAATTTTTTTCTTAAAGGAACAAACCACCATGTCCGCCCAAAGCCGACTCCACAACCACCACCACTACCACCACCACGTCCGCCAACACCACAATCACCACCACCTCCTGCCCAAGCCTACTCCGTCGCCGCCACCACCACGTCCGCCACCACCACCATCACCACTACCTCCACCACCACTACAACCACCACCTCTTTCACCCTTATCTCTACCTCCTCTACCACCACCTCTTCCCCCAACTTCCACCTCTTTCACCACCACTACCGCCGCCATTATTGCGGTGCCGCCACCACTTGTCACAGTCACCACTACAACCGCCACCTTCACCTCCACCACTTCTTTCACCCTTACCTCGACATCTTCCACCCGAACTTCCACCTCATCCTCCACTACTTCCAAACCATCACCACCTTCGCCGCCACAACAGTTTCCACCCACCTTTATTACCACAGGCACCTCCATCTCTACCACCGCCTCATCCACCCCTACCTCCATCACCTCCATAAATACTAAATTCCAACATATTTGACAATGACGTTGATGATAATTAAACTTGCACAAGTGTCCTCTCTAGTTTGTTTTAATTTTATAAGATTTGAACTTGTAATTTCTTAATATTTCAAAATTTATGCATGTGCTAGGAGCGAAAGAAAAACCAATGTTGTTTTTCAGAATCTTGAGAGAGTGTTTGTTTTTTATTTATTATGGAGCATAAAAAAAATGAAAAGCATACAAATTAAAAAGAAATTGACATCCATGGGTACCCAGTAGTCAATGGGCTTGGTATCGGTGTTCCCTTTAAAATTGAAAATGGGTTGTATAAGCTTAACAATGACTTTGTTAGATATATACGGGTATACTAATGCCCATAGAAAACCCATTTGGCCATACCTAAAGTCTTTTTTTTTTTTTTAATACAATGATATTAGGAGAAGAGGAGTACAATATATACATCGGGTATCAACTTCACCTTTTACGAGAGTCGAACCCGAGACCTCCTACATAATGTGTGCAGAAGCATCACTACAAGAAGTCAGGTCTTACTCGACAAGAGTTTGCCCGACGAAGCTATATTCGTCACCTAAACATGTTGGTAGGGCAAAGATCATTCGTGGGGCAAGATTTTGGCGCAAACCATGTTTTTTTGGCACGTAATTTTGTCAGCTTTTCCCGACGATCAATTTTGTAGGTCAAACTATTTTCGTGGGGCATGAATTTGGCACAAAGAAAGGGTGGGTGGCGCATAAAATTGGGCACTTTGCCCAATGAATTTTAGATTCGTCGGCCAAAAGTAGAAAGTTCGACGACAAATATTCGTCGGGCAAAAGCTTTTTGGTGGGGCAACGTCTGAGCGTTGGCTGCTAACAAAATATCTGTATCAACAAGTGTCCGATGAAGGTGGTTCGTCGGGCAAAGGTTTAAATCCATTAAGTGCGACCAGACGCCCTCTTCTTCTTCTTCCTCTCTATCCTTTGCTGTCTCTACTGCTCTATTTCTCTAGCTCTATAACCCTAACAACCATCGTCTCATCACCATTTTCACTACCAATCTCTCCCTCTTTCTCTCTCAAATACCAAACTCCATCAAATACCAGTTTTGAAGGTTTGAGAAATTTAATTTTTTTAGTTTTGAAATTTTGATTTTTGATTGGAAACTAATTATTGTTTGTGTTTTAGGAAATTTGTGACTGATTTGGAGGAATACTTATAAAGCGATATGTGTGTTTGCCTCTCAATTTAATTTTGGTATGAATTTTGGATATATAATTATGTTAGGAAATTGTGTAGAAATTGTGGAAAATGTGTAGAAATTGTGGAACATGTGTTATGTGATTTTGTAGGAAATTAGAAAATATGTTAGGAAATTAGGAAATAAGAAAATATGTTAGGAAAGTATGAAAATAGAAAATATGCTAGGAAATTAGGAAAATAGGAAATATATTAGAAAATTGTAAACTCTAAGATATGGGTAATTAATATATGTTTGTATTTGTGAATTTATTGTGATATTTTCTATAAATCTTTAGGTAGTTCCGACGGAGTGAAATATGTTGATATTTCATAATCGTTTATGCGAAGTTGATCGGGTTGATTTACTTCATATAATGAAATTCAATAAAAAACCTTAGACTCGTTTGAGAGTCAGTTGGATGCGCACGTGGACGCAATGCGTGACCGCTCACGTGGCTCAGTTGACTGGTTGTGCACCCATTTCCAGACTCCTAGTATCTGATACGTGTAGGACTTAAGAATTTTTCATTATTTTTTATTTAATTTCCAATTTGAATATAATGATTGTTTTTTCTAATGAGAAGCGGATATCGGCCGCCAACAAAAAAAATCGGAAGGAGAAGAAATACAACCACTACAAGGGGTCGCGAGCTTATGCGCACCGACACGAGGACCGACGAAATGCCAGGTCGATGTAGCTGGAGGTGGAGGTCTGGGGGCAAGTCAATGTTGGCCATGTTAACCAGGCGGCTGACGATATTTACATAAGTATTTTTTTTTTGCATATTAAATGATATTTTTTAATTTCCATAATTATATTTCTAATTAATATTTATTCGAATTTATAGGTGGGGATGCTCCGAGACATAGATTGTGTATAGGGTGGGCTGTCGCAGCAGCAGCCCGAAGTCCCGTTAGAGCAGCAGCTACCGAATCCCGCTAGGTCGATGGAGATCCTGGGGAAATGTCTAGGGAAGATAATACGGGGGAAAGGAGATGCGATAGTTCAGGATGTTGCGAGTGGCTCTTCGAGTTCTTCTCGGGGAGCCAACGAGCAGAGCCAGAGGTTCACGAAGCTCTAGACCAACTTCGCGACTGAGTTATCGAACGTCAAGGCCGACAACGCGAACATGCAGTCCACCTTCCAGATGGTGCTTGATGCGATGCTTGCGAATGGGATGACTATTCCTCCGCAAGTCCTGGCGTAGACTCAACAACAGACTCATCATCTGGCCCTGCAGCCCGACCAACCGTCGAACATTTAGATATATGAGACTTAATTTATTTTTAGCTATGTAAAACATTAATTTGTAGAAATATTATTTTAAATTATATATTTTATTTATTTATTATTATTTTTTAATTATATTTGTTTAAAAATATATTTATTTTAATTATAATATATATTTTTTTAATTTTATACATTATTAAAATATTTTTTTTATTTCTAAAATTCAAGAGCCCGACAAACCATTTTATTTCGTCGGGCAAAACTACCTCTATTCGGTGGTCTGCCATCGAATTTGGGACCCTTTGCCCTATGAAATAAAACGATTCGTCGGGCAAGGTCTCATATCTATACCGTATATGAACATGTTTGCCCGACGAATCCTCAATATTTTCGTCAGGCAAACAAGCGTTGACTTACTGCGATTGCGTGACGAGTTGTTCGCGACCAACTTCGTTTGTCAGGTAAGGTAAAGTTTACCCGACAATCGTTTTTTTTTCGTTGGGCGACATTTAGCCCGACAACTGTATCCCAACGAACTTAGCCCGATGAATAGTCGTCGGTATAAATTATGTCTCACAAATAGTCTCTTTGTCCGACGATACTAGTAGGTCATATCACTAAATGACGGTCATCCCTATAGTCTAGTTACACATATATCGATCTAAGTTGGAATATACACTCATTTGGCCATCCCTAAAACTATGTACACATACGTGCCAATATTTGATAAGGTTAGAATTTAGATCAACTTAATTACCAGTAGCCTAGCAAGCTAGGGTTACTAGACTTATATATACGTTTATATAGCAAAGATAGAATGATATGGTTGGTGCTACAGAAAAGAGACTATTTTGTGATAGGAAGAACAAAAAGGTTATCTCTCTTCTACTGCCTTTTTTTTTGTTTTGTTAGCATCTCAGTCGTTCTCAATTCTCAATCTATTTTTCTGCCTTATTGGTTGATTGGGTGTCGGTGGAAATTCCCAAGACGAAAATTGAAAAGGAAACACAGAACCACTGGATACGATTCGAATATTTTGTTGAGATTCGCACAACAGTCAATGAGAAAATAATATATATACAAAAGTTAGTACTATATATCCACTCATAAATAGTAGGTACCTATTTTATGTGATTAGACATAGAAATAATAGGGTTTAGATCTCAATTTATTTCTTTGCATTCCATTTTAATGGTACCTCTTCATACCACATTTTCGATTTATCGAATATTCCTATATATATATCATAATCGGAACTGTTAAACTTCTAAATAATAATTTCAAGATCATCTCTGCAAAAAATTAACAACATTAAAGGTCTTTAATTTAATCATTCATATAGATGGATCAAACAAATAAACGGTATTTGTAATAAGGTAGATCATCATAGTAAACTATCTATTTAGTTTACACATATAAATAACTAAATAATCTCCAATTTAGCTGATTTTTTGTATAATAATCTTAAAATTATGATTTAAGAATTGAACGATTCCAATTATGATATATGTATAAGAATTGTTGTATAAATGGAAAGGGTGATATAATGATTTACCAAGAAATAGGATGCAAGTATCATCCAATTTTGTATAGTTATGAAGTACTATTGAGAAAGAACAAACATGATATTCTTGGTGTATATATATATATATGCTTACCTTATCAAGAAAATGAAGGAAATGAGGAAGAAAGTTCCTGGCTAGCTTCGAATGGGAAAGGTATGTATTCCGGATACCGACACTCAAAAGATCGAATCTGCGGTTGCCCCGGGAAAATGTAGACGAAGAAGAATCATATCAGATCGATGTACTTACATATGCTGGAAAGATAAAAAGGGATGGAAGAACATTAAGTTAGAACCTACTGTGAATGAGAGAAATTAAGAAAAAGAATAAAACGATATATAGGGAAAAGCAACAAAGTGGTGAAGATAATAAATAAAGTATATTTGTGTAGGGTTTTGAATCATAATCCATATCGTATATATGCCAGCAGTCGTGTAAAGCTACCTACAAGAAATCTTGTAAACTTTATTTACCAGCTACACAATTCTGAATTTTGTGATCGAATCAATGCGCCGGCAACGCGTGATGGACTGACTGAGTATGTATATAATTATATGGCCGGTGAAATCATCATCATGCAGTGATATATAGGCCCCCTATTCGTTGCTTTGAACACAAATTTTAATAAATGACTTGGTCTTAGCTATGACGTACATCTGTTACACAGATTAATGGATAGAGATATTAATTGGACCGGGAGAAATTTCCAGGAAATTCCTCAATCACAAAATGCATGCGCCAGTGACCTCAGTACTATTCCCACTCCCCAATTTTTTTTTTTTTTTTTTTTTTTTTTTTTTGCATATACCCCATTATGTAAGTAGTCAAGGTATTTGTTAGAGATATATATCAAATTTTACATAAATATATATGTCGTTTTTTTTTCATTTATAATAAGAAAAATCAATAGATCGTAGTGTTTTATTTGGCGTGCTGTATTGAAATTTTAATATAAAAAACTAATATATATAAACATTGAATTGGAGAAACTTTATCATTCAACTCTTTTTATTTATCAAATTCTTCTGTGTATATGTCATAATCAGAACGGATAATCTTCTAAATCATCATTTTTAAGATTATATATATAAAGAAAAATTAATCAAATTGTAGATCGTTTAGTTATTCACATTTACAAAATAAATGGATAATTTATCATGAGAATCTTAATACTTATTAAAACTATCGAATGATACAACTTGATCGATGACCACTAAATGTGTACCAATTAGTTGATTGTTTTGTCTTCTTGAGAATGACCTTAAAATGATTATCTAAAAAATAAATAGTTCTAAATATAACACATATGTATATGAAAAATTCGGTAAACGAAAATGATGGAACATATAATAAGTGAAATGAGTTTCGCTATTTATAAGGAAGCCTTGAGAGTCGCGGAACGTTCTAATTGGTAGATGGATTTTGTAATTAATAAATAATTCTTTTTAATAAAATATATTATTTTTAATTAAATTTTAATAACAATTAATTCTCAGGGAGAAAATAATTATTTATTGAGGCTTTAACCTGATTAAATAATATATTTAATTGGTAAATACATTATTTAATGTGTGGGTGTTTGTGACCCTTTAATGTATTACCAGGTGTAATTTAGATATTATAGGAATTATGGACCACATAAAAACTCCACAATTTTCGAGTGATTTTGAGTTCCACAAATGCCCCCACATCGCTTAGGAATTCAGGAAATCCTAAGAGATGTAGGTTTCTTTGGTAGTCCCAATAAACCATTTTGAAGTAGGACTCCGTCTTGTCTTGTATTGTTCTTGTGTTGAAAAAATTCCGTTGAGCTCGGAACATAACATCAAAATGATTCAAGTAGGCATTGGGCTTGTGCTTGTGTGATTGGGTTTAGCTTGTGACCCATATGTAATTAATCATCTCATTGACGAGGTTTAATTTTCTTTCTTCTGAAATTAATTTCCTCACTAATGACTTGAGGTTTAATATTTCTTAATTCTCCAATTAATTGTAGAGTTTCATTTTGTTTTTGTTTAATGGAAGTATGTAACCTCCATTTCCAAAAAAACCAAATCCCCTTGTCCTCCATTGCCGTTGGTGAGAAAGAATAAGGAAATGTGGAGGAGGTTTCAATAGCAATTAGTTCACCCCCATTAATATTTTGAGTAAAATAATTATAATGCTAGGCATCCCAAATTTCTATACTAAATTGAGTCCCAAAATAATGTGGCATCTTACCGGTCATCAAATTCTAATTAACTAATTTCAATAGAAAATTTAACTTATTTTCAATTTCTTTTAAAAATAAAAAACTTAAAACTTAATTAATGAAAAACCTTGCAATATCTCAACGATAAAAGTTTGATGTCGCTTCATCCTTTCCACCGTCACCAAGGCTTCATCCCGGGAAAACTATCGGGAGACCTAAGTGTGGTGCGTTCCTAGCCTTTCTGCGATTTGGCTTTTTTGGGCTTGACCATGCTGTTTGTCCCAATTTCCCGTGATGTTTCATTGATTTATTCAAAAAAAATTTACCGAATTGAATGTTAGGGAATTTGGTGATTCTATAAAGATTAAATTCTAGGATCTTAATCTGATCCCTTTCAAGATAATAGTAGTGAGTTTCGTTTGATTTAGATAGTAGAATCAATTTCTAAGAAATTAAGTAATACATGTTTAACAATCCAAATCGATGCACTTCTTTATAGCGATTGAGTTGAGTCTATATGTTGCTCCCTCTCCGGTGTCAGTCTCTGTTAATTGTAATCTTGTTCATGCCTAAGAAAGTCCAAATCTAACACCAATGCCTCATGGAGTCGTGATGGAAAAAAATTAGAAGAGTGATTACAAGTGGATTAGCCTTGTGGTATTCGTAATACTGTGGGAATTAGACACGTCGGTGTGGTGGTGGAGCACCAATCCTCTCGTTGGTGGTTAGAATAAGAGGTGACGTCGGCAGGCTTTGTTCAATTAGGTTAAGATATTGGTTAATTATGTTTTAAGTTTTTTATTTATTTTTAAAATAATTAAAGTAATTTATATTTTAGGATGAAATTACTTAATTAGAATCATATCCTTATTATAAGATATCTCATTTATCAATAAAATATCTTTTTCAAAAAAAAATTAGAATTTGATGACATGAAAAATGCAACATCAGTTTTTGTACTCAATTAGGTGCACGAATTTGGGGGCCTAACATTACTGTTTTTAAAGAAAGAACCAAACAAAGATGAAACTTTGCTGGTAGAAAAGAAGAGGTGGTGTCCGCGGCAAGGTGAGCAAAGAAATTATGTTTTCTTTTAATTTTCTTTTCTTCTTTGTTCTGCTTTTTTCTGATTGGTTGCAGGTAGAAAAATGGTGCGCGATGTGACAGGTGTGACAAGTCTGGGGCAGCAAGGTTCTGCCGTGGTGCGCGGCTGGCTGTTGCCAGGGATGGCAGGTGCGCCAGGTGGTGTCGGTCCTTGTCGGCTACGTGTTTGCTGCCCAAGCAAGAAGCTTGTGGCTCTCGTTTTGCTTTTTTTTTTGAATTTTTTCTGAGTGCAGATTGAAGAGATGAGGCTGAGGAGAGCAGATGGAACAACAGCCATGGGAGTATGGGACTGACTGACGGCTTTAGGACTCTTTTCATCTTTTGTTTTTCTATTTTGTTTGCTTTGCTTTTTGTTTTTGCTGCCGTTTCCTTTATATATATATATGAAATATATTATATATATATATATATATATATATATATATATATTGTAAACTGAATGATTTTTTTTTACAGTTTCGTTTTTTTTATGATTTCGGGAGTTTTGGGAGTCCGATTGCGGTAATCCAAGTGACAATATGCTCTATTTTTAGAGACGGTCATTTCAAGACATTAAAGGTATGCTTTCGGTGAAGTCTTGAATAACATACTTTGTGAGAGTTGTTGATTTTATGAGGTGGTACAAGAGTAAACATTAAGATACTCTTCCCACTAGTGGGCGCGTGGTGAGCTTGAGGCAAAAACCGTGTGGCTAAGATGAAGGCAAAGAGAGGTGCGGCAAGTCCTACACGACAGAAATGGCAGAGCCATGTCGGCTAGTGCAGTGAAAAAGTTACTTGCTGACATCAGCATTGCAGAGCTAACGTCAACATCTCCTTTGCTTTGCTAACACGAGTGCATTTTGGGGATGGTGACGCTGGCGCGTGAGCTCACGCCTAATCAGATGGAGAGTGGAGCTGCAGGTGGGCAGGTTATGTCTGGCAGAGGTGTTCGGTTGTCCTTGTCAGAAGAACTAAGATGTTGGCAAGGACTATCTGACGGGTTCCATTCATATCCTTGTCAAAAGAAAGACTTTCGGCTAACGTCAACCCTGCAACGAGTGACGTTAGTATGGCCTTTTTGTCAATCATGTGTGAAGATGGATGGTTGGGATATGGTGCGTGCATTGAACGCTCTCATCCTGTCATCCATTCGAGTGGCTGTTGTGGCGGGTCCCATATGGCAGAAGTGTTGTCTGTTGGTGTCTGAAGAGTGGCTTTCGGCTGACTTCAGCATCGCAGGGCTGACGTCAATGTGTTCTGTGAGCTCCTAACATGGGTGAGACTTGCCATAGTGTGGGGTTAGACTTCCCCTAGCGTGGGGTTAGACTTCCTCTAGTGTGGGGAAAGAATTGACCTTGAAGGCCCCATTGGGCTTGAGATGGGGTGGTACCAAGGTGGGACTCTATATTGGAGGATTGGGCATGCCTCGTGTGAAGCCTGTGACGTAGCACTTCATTGTCCTAACCCAGTGAAGGTGGATAGCAAGTGCAAGTCTTCAGGTTATTCAGCGGAAGGCGCCAAAAAGACCTCCATGAAGTTGGGGGTTATTGTAAAAGTATCCTGAGTGGCTGCCCAGTTGAAGGAAGAGAACTTGGAAGTTCCATATGTGGAGGCGAAGCTAACACACCCAGTGAAAAATGTCGATGCCATATCCATTGTGAGAAACAAGGGAAGTGGGCCTTGATCTCAAAGTGAGTGGCGTGATAACACGAAGTGCCAAAGCTGCAATTGTCGTTCAGGAGGATGTCAAAGTTATCTTCGCGAAGCCTAGCAAAGCCAAAGTGGATCAGGCTATTGAACTCGAAAAGTTGAAATACGAGCCATATTTGTCGTTGTGTGCCCCCAAACTTCGCATCAAATTGAAGACTAGGCTCCTTCAACAAGTGTCCAAACTTGAAGACTCCGTAGGAGATTTGAGGCGGAAGCTGCTTGTGGAAAATTACAATGAATCAGGAAGTGACATCTCATGCGTTGAAATCTTTTGGCCAGCTTGTTCCTTCCAACATAGTAATCCTTGAGATTTTTTCGAAGTGTTGGAATTTTGGTTTTGCCCATTTTATTTGAAAAAAAGGGACTTATTGGTTATTCAAATGCCCCCATTGTAGTGCCATGAGCATCCACCGATAGAATTTTGACTCCATTTGCCAATCGGATGAGGGCTTCACTTTGCCTTCCGGAGAAGGGTTTTGCATTGCCTTCAAGGAAGGGGTTTTGGCCTTTTTAAATGCCCCCATTGTAGCCTTGGGCGTTCGATGTTGGGGCTTTGATTCAACTTGCCTCTCAGATGAGGGCTTGACTTTTCCTTCAAGGAAGGGATTTTGCTTCTCGGAAGATGATTTGGAGCGCTTCCCAAGGAAGGCTTGGTTGCTTTGCAGGGCGAAGGCTTGGATGCTTTGCAGGGCGAAGGCTTGGATTTTTCGCAGGGCGAAGGCTTAGAAGTTTCCCAAATGAATGCTTAGTTGCTTCCCGGAGGAAGACTTGGTTACTCCCCAGAGGAAGGCTTGAATTGCTTTCGAGAGCAAGGTTTGGAGCGCTTCTCGAAGGAAGGCTTGGTTACTTCCCGGAAGAAGGCTTTGTTGCTTCCCTGAGGAAAGCTTTGGGGTTTCCATTGCTATGCAAAATTATCTAAGTAAAATTTCAAGTCTCTTGATAATGGATACATAAATTGGAGCGGAGCTTTATTCCTTTGTTATGGAATTGATGTGGATCTCCTTCGAATCGGGCTCCTTGAGGTCTTCGTCACTGAGACGCTTTGCAACCTTTCCGGTGATGTATTTGGTGCAATGCCCTTATTTGACGAGGTTCTGCATATACCTATCGAATGTATTGCACGTGCTAATGGTGTGACCATAACAGTTGTGATAATAGCACCACCAAGTCTTGTCGGCCTTTTCTTGATCGCCTTTGACAGGTGCTGGCTCCTTGAACCAAGGCTCGTCCTTGATTTCATTGTAAATTCGATGGACGGGCACCGAGAACTGTACGTTGGAAGTTGAGACCGCTTTGCGTTTGCTGGACTTGCTTGGTGTAGTTTTAGAATTGGTGCCATCGTTGGGTGACGCCGACATCTTAGATATTTCCTCGCTTGGTCCAGCGCGTTCCTTGGCTTGTATGGAATTTTTTTCATCCTCCCAGCATGCATGTCGCTCTGCCAGAGAAATCATCTTGGAGAGACTACGAGCATTGCTTATGACAATGTTGCCATAAAGCTGGGTATCCTGGAGAAGTCCTTGTTTGAATGCCATCGCTGCAACGAGGTCACTGCAACCAACAATGCGAGACTTTCCTCGCAGTATCTTCGAATGTACTTTCGGATGGTTTCCTTTGATCTCTTTCTGATGGTAAAGAGATGATCGTCCTTTACTTCAACAGTGCGAAGCTGTGAGTACTTCTTCACGAAAGCGAAGGCAAGTTCTTCGAAAGAGGCAATGGATCTCCGGCGGAGATGGTTGAACCACATCATCACCTAGCCTTGCAAAGATGTAACGACCTGGACCAGAATTTAAGAAATTTGAGAATTTAATTAAGAAAATGACAATTTTTACCCTCGGGTTCGGAGGGATTCGGGAGTCACTTTTTGACTGGAAGTGCTTTTGGAAATTTTATTGGGTCGTTGCATAGATTTCGACTTCACAAGTTCGTAGACAGGCGGTACGCGAAAAACAGAGATCCGGTGAGATCGTGGTGGGTCTAGAAGCTTCAAGGGCAATTTAGTCATTTTGGAAAAAGTCCAGATTTTGGGGTATTTTTTCTCTCTTTTCGGACTCAGCCCGGACAGACCAGACACACACTCTCTCTCTCCTCCCTCGGCTGCTCTCTCTCTCTTCCCATGCGATCACGCACAACCTCACCTTCATCGTCCCATGTTGGGACCGAATTGAGCCAAATCGAGCCTAGATGCAGCTTCCTCTTGAGATTTCGAGCTGCTAGAGACCATTTTTGAGGCGAGAGCATCGCCATAGGCTGCAGATTGAAAGGAGGATTTGTTCGAAGCTTCTTGGTCGTCTTCCGACCAAAATCAGGTATGGTTTTGAAGTTTTGATTTCAGATTCAGGTTATTAGTGAAAAGTAGATGGATTTACATGTGTGGATCATGAAAAACGATCGAGAAATTAAGAAGTTGGAAGCTCGCCAAAAACGGTGATTCTAGTAGAAATTTCCCAATTTCGGCCACCGTAGACGGCGGCGACGACGGCGATCCGGTCATCGTCCCCGATGAGCTCTGGTGAATGGTTCGAACTGCGGTGACTGACATGGCATGCTAGGTGGCAGCCACATGGAGCCATGTGGGGACCAGTCAGCATCCAGTCAGTAGTCAGCTGACCTTTGAGTCAACTGACGCCGTCAGGGTTTGACGGAATATGCTGACGGCGTGAGAATATTTCGTCAAAAGGTAACGGTGTTATGACGGAACCTTAACGCCGTTAGTTTGAACGGAATATTCCGATTTCGTTAGGATATTTCGATAGGTTTGACGAAATATTTTGTCAGAGTGATGAAATATTCCACCGTGAACAGTACATGGCACGTGGTCGATGCGTGGCACGTGGTTTGGCCTTCTACCAGTGTGTGGCAACGCGTAGGACTGTTTCCCGACCCACGGTGACGCGTGTCTAGGGTTTTGGGACATTTCGGATCAGATTTTGGCGATTTCAAGGTCGTTGGAGTTCATTTAGAGCCCAGTTTGAGTAACCACAGTGGTAATGGATGACCACGAAGCGGGTTTTGGCTCGGGAGGTCAAGGGGGCTGGGTTATTGGTATGTCAAAGGGTTCCTTGGGGCTAAGGTTTCCTTGAGTTAGTACTTTGGATGTACTGTGAACGGACTTGGTTTCCAGGATTACGTGGCATGTGTACTTCTAGGTATTATGTTATACCACAGGGTTCTCCGATGATTGGCATGGAGGGTATCTTTCTCCGCTACATTATTGAGGGTTCTCCTACTAGCGTTAGAGAGTACGTCTCCGCGAGATCATTGAGGGGTTCTCCGATGTTGGCGTTCGAGGGGTCTTCTCCACTACATCGTTGAGGGGTTCTCCAATGTTGGCGTTCGAGGGGTCTTTCTCCATTACATTTTTTAGGGTTCTCCGACTGGCGTTAGAGGGTACGTCTCCGCCATATATTGAGCGACTCCATCATACTCTCAGGATGAGTCAGATATCGAGTTATCACTCGGGGTGCTCAGGATAAGCTGGGATATCGAGTTACCAATCGGGGTGCTCAAGATGAGTTGGGATATCGAGTTATCACTCGGGGTGCTCAGGATGAGCTGGGATATCGAATTACCACTCGGGATGCTCAGGATGAGCCGGGATATCGTGTTACCACTCGGGGTGCTCAGGATGAGTCAGAATATCGAGTTACCACTCAGGGTGCTCAAGATGAGCAGAAATATCGAGTTACAACTCAGGGTGTTCAGGATGAGCCAGGATATCGAGTTACCACTCGGGGTGCTCAGGATGAGCGGGGATATCGAGTACGACTCGGGATAAGTCAGTGAGACTCAATTCAACCAAGCCTGGTACCTTCGTCATCCGGGTCAGTGGGTTGGTGTGGGCGGTAACCCAGATTGATAAGTTGTTGACGGTTCACACGAGGGTGACACATCAGTTGTCTTGCTTGATTGCAGAGGAGGTCCTCCGAGGTAGGTTGTGACCTACTGTCAACGGTATCAGAGCTTGTTAGCAGAGGGCTATAAACTTCTAATCATAATCATGAGTTTTCACATTGTGATCTGTGGCAAAGCATTAGCTCTTACCCTAACATGACCAGGCCGGTTAGCCACCGGTGCGGTTGCTCAGTCGAGAGGCTGGGGCATAAAACAAGTTTGTGAGGTTACCTTATAGGGCCACCACTGGTATGAGGCTTCAGCAGTGTTTGACCTATCCTGCGTCTAACATGTAGGTAAAGTCAGTCAAGTATTGAGGAGGTTTTGTTGGAACCCCTGTAAAGTTTTTTTTTTATGTGTCCAAAGATTAAGGATAACTCAGGTAATAACTTTTGTTGTTAAAGGCTGTCAAACGAGAGCAGGTCCTTTCACGAATTTCGAGACAAAATTCGGGAGGGGTCCTGTCAAAATATGCCTGGAATACTTTGCACATGAGTGCATCATTGTGCTTATGAGGTACCATGACTCCACCATAATAGTCTACATGCTTTATCGGGTCAGAGGTCCCCTTGAACTAGTTGAAGTTTGGAATTGCAAAAATTTGAGGGAATGGTTCCTCCTCGATGTCGTTCACAAAAGGTGAAGTAGAGGATGACTGAATTTGGCGACGTAGATCATTTTCTAGATCGCCATCACGTTGGACGTCTCAGAGGCGTTAATCCAACATTCTCTGAACATCATCAGCTTGTAGCATGCCTCGGTAAGGTGGGGAGTCATTACGAGCCAAACGTCGTCTACCTCCCCTAACCTCAGTTTTCGAGCTCCGAGAGTGTGTCGGCGAGTATGTCTCATCTTCCTCACTGCAATAGCTAGCACGCCCTAGGCTGATATGAGTGTCTCGGGAAGCTACATGTCGCCTCCGGCTTCCTTGCGAATGTTCAATTCGCGACATTGCCCCAACACATCCTCCAAGTCGCTCATGTGCTAACGGCCTTGGACGTTGTTGGCTCCTTGCCCCGCGAGTGTGACTTTCTTCACTAGAGTCACTTAGTGACGTATCACGAGACATTGTCCGGCATCGGACGATATTTTTGCTATGGCGCCTTGGAATGTCATCTTCCCTACCTTGAGGTATGGTGCGCCTCCCAACAGCTTGGGTTGCCTCTTGCTCTGCCAGAATTTTTTGCAGAAGCTCTTACTAGACCTATACTTGGTTGCTTAGTCGTTCAACTTGTTGCGACAAGTTGTCTTGAGGAGATGAGGGTCGAGGTGTCCGCGTATGACGCTTTTCACGTTGGGACGCACGTCTCTTACTCCGGCGTTGCTGATCCTTGTCATGTTGCTCATGTGTTTGATTTTGTCTGGGTATGTCATGAAGACCGTCCAAGAATCTTAGAAGATCTTCATCAACATGGGGTCGATTCAGAGTCTGCCTGGACGTTTCTCCCACAAATCGCTCGTCTGTTTGTTGGAAGGTAGTTTGTTAGCACTCCTGATGCAGGGGGTAGGGGTGCAGGAGTTGACAGGATAGGAAATGTTCCGAAGCCAATTGCCGGAATCTGTCCCTGTGTCCCGATGGGTACTACTATCGTCACGCGGGGGGAATGGCTTGCTATTCATTCTGGTTATCAGCGTGCTTCCCCGCTCCCAGCTTGAGCTATAGAGACGGAAGTAGCAGCTCTGGAGGAATGAACTGATTGTCGTGTTCTTGCCATGATATGAGCGATGAACGAAGTTCAAGAACGATGAACAAAGTTCAAGAACAACTAACGAATTTTGAAGTTTTTGACAAAGATTTAGAGAGCACTTCTTGAGTATTTATCAAATCTGCTTTCAATGAAAGCACCAATTGTTGAAGCAGAACTCAGACATGCCTGAAAAGTCTTCACGATCCCTACAAACAGCAAACAAGAAAAAATCGAAGTCAAGGTTGAAGCCCTGGGGGGTTGTTCAACCAAGAACGCTCTGATGCTTAAGTTAGCTTTGAGAGAGATTTCAAAAAAGCTTTATAAGCGAAGAACGAATTACCTTGAAAGTGAAATGAGCTCCGCTATTTATATGGAAGCCTTGAGGGTCGTAGAGCGTTTTGATTGGTCGATAGATTTTGTAATTAATAAATATATTTTTTTAATTTGTTCTATATTATTTATTAAAATAATTTTAATAACAATTAATTCTCAAGAAGAAAATAATTATTTATTAAGGCCTTAATTCAATTAAATAATATATTATTTAATATGTTGATATCTGTGAGCCGTTAATATATTATAGGAGTAATTTAGACATTATAAAAATTATGAACTATATCGCAGTTCTATAATTTTGGGTAATTTTGAAATCCACCCAGGGTAAAAATATTTGTGCATGTGGGACTGCGAATATGGAGAATTATACACAAATGAGGCCATCACACAAAGGAATGATTAAAGTAAGGCTGATACGCAAGCATTGTAAAATATACTAAACTAATAAATAAAAAGTGATGTCATCGGAACTTAGAATTTATTAAGAAAGAAGAAATAATCTGCTTCAATACCCTGCGAAGGGTCTAAAGGCCTTATTGAAATAATCTAAGTTGTTGAATAAAACAAAAGTGAGGTTTTTTGTGTTTTTTAATAACAGTAAGTAACAACTAAAAAGTTGGTCTGGTCTATATCATGAGTCATGTGATGATAAATAAAACATACTAGAGCCAATTTTTTCATGTCTTGCCATCCAATCCAAGCAAGCATATATGTCTTCCGCCCGACTTACTAGCAGATTCACTAATAGCAGATAAACAAGCCGACAACTCCATAAGCATATAATTATTTTTCTTTTGTTTTTTTTCCCCTTAATTTCTTTGTTTCTTCTTTTTTGGCGAAGAGCATCTAAATTTTAAAAGTTTATGTCGATGTTAAATGAGAGCCAAAAATTAAAGTATTTTTTTTGTTTTTATTTCCACAAATGTCGACGAAGAAATAAATGTCGCTGATGATCGGCATATGGTAATATATCTTAACTTTTAAGAACATTAACAAGCTAGTAATCTGATTACAATAATATACAACTATATCAATCTCTTCACTGAATTTTTTAATTACATAAAAGAAGATTAGGGTTCGTTTCATCGTTTTTCCAAAAATACAAAGAGTTTCATTTGTCCTATATTCAATTTATATAATATAATCTCCTAATCTAATAAATCTTTGTATACATTAAAAAAAATGTTAAAGAACAAATCAATAAAAAGTAAATCAAAAGGACAAATTTTCAAAAAATATATTTCTCACTCATCATACTCACCAATCCTATTTATATGCCACTTAAGTCAAAGGCTTAAGCAATAAGTTTCCAAAAGAAATTTCTCTTGTCTTTTCAAATGGTATTTGTCGTTTGTTACTTGTTTTTTTTTATAATGGATATAGGATGTAACTTTCGATCCTAAAAATTAGATCATCAATTACTTTAATGCCTTATTTAGTGACAAACCCACTACTAGGCTCGACTGTGAAAAGAAATTTTTGTTACTAAAATTTCTCAGCAATAAGCTTATAATTATACCGTCTAGTTCACAGAGATGATCCTATATGTTGGTTAAGAAATGCCATATATATTAACTGATAACATATATACTTAATCAGCCGTTTGAATGAAAGCCAATGGGTTTTTTTTAATGTAATTCTAGCCTCCTGTATCCGCTTATGCGTGTGTAAATTTTATTAATTTTTAAAATAAAGATAAATGAAAAAAAATAAAAAAATATAAAATTAAAATAAAAATGAATGTGAAAGGGGGAGTAACTACCCATTTCCTCCACTTAAATATTAATTATTTAAAATTTTAATTAATATATGATTTTACTATTTTGTTCATATTTTTTAAATCATCTTTTTTTAGAACTTTTATTAAGTAATGGTATTTTGATCAGAAAATGTTGGTGAAGCCTTCTGATCCTCATCCCTTTATAATAATAGAGATATCTTCTCCCTATCTAAACCAATCATATAGGATTTAATTAAACTCCATTAAATAATTAAACCAAAAAAAAAAGGACAGATTATGAATACCCACCTTATGATATTTCTGAACATATATTGCAGAATTGTTGCTTAAAAAAAAAAAAAGAAGATTGCAGAATTTAATTTGTCAATGACATAAATATAGAGTTCTAGATCTTGGCTAACTTTGACTAGCAATAATAAATAAAATGGACCATTCATTAGAAAACTGATGATGTTTTGATCGATTTAGGGTTTAGAAAGAGGATCCCTCTTTAAATTAAATATTAATCCTTCTGAAGTTGACTACTTAGAGGAGAAAATCCGGTTGAATTATCTTATGTTAGATTAATTATCTTAATTAAGAATCTTACAAGTAATACAATTAAGCCTAAGGATTACAATTGCATGGAAAAAATAATATTAATCTTTAGTTCTATGGACTCCGTTAACTTGCACCAAGTATATATAGGCCCATATATATTTATAAAATTTAACATCTTAAACTTAGCTAAGACGTTGGACTGGAAGATATATATGCTTCCTTTCTCGCTTAGCACGTGATATATATGGTCAAAAGCCGGATTATTATAGGTCGGTGACATTTCCCTCTCGAAAGAACATGCATGATTAATTAGTACGTCCGAAAAGTCATGATATAGGTATACAATTTTCTGCATGGCTCATCTCCTGCATTGTATACAGAACGAAGCTTTTTCTTTGCCACACGTACATTTATGTCGTTTTTTCTTCGATCTCATAATATCATTCGAAGAGTACTTCTTCCGGGAAACTGTTTATTATTAGGACTTAACTGAACCGTATATTTATATGAGTGGTTATAGTAGTTACTCTCATACGCGTAAATGAGTGACGTTCGACTATAAATGAAAATATATATATGCTGATAAATGAGTGGCTTTCGACTATAAATGAAAATATATATATGTTAAAAACACTTTGTAATCAGGGGTAAACCGCACCCCGAACGAGGTATTTACCAAAAAAAGTACATATAGATTAGATTAATGATGAAAACTCACATACATGAATGATTAGAAATTATTGAAGCATGAATGAACGACTTTCTCATGTGTACAAGGCCCTACGGGAGCTGCATGCATGTGAACCCAATCTATTTGCCAGCTCTGCCATTATCAAACCTAAGTACGTACGTACCTACCTACCTTGTCTAGAGGTGTCATTTGACTGAGATAATGAACTAAAGCTTTTTTGTTCTTGGTCTTGCTGGATATTAATATTGTTTCCGAAAATTCTGCGGTATTTCTGGTGCATATATTAAAGCATATTTAATATACAACGATAAAATTGAACCATTGAAAAGTTCGGTAGTTTAAGAGAATCTTCATATTAACATGGAGTGTTCATATCACATAAATTTTATGAAAAGTTGGTGTGTGACCGACAAAATTATAAGGTGCAAGACCATAAAGTCGACTAGATAAGTAGCTAGGTTGTTACGTCGAGAATTGTATCACTGCTGTTAGTACTGTAGTACGACAAACATCAACAATTAATTAACAAAAGACTTTTTTTCTTTCTATATTTATATATATTTTATTAATTTAGATTTGGTCTTCGGTATTGGAAATTGATTTTAACACTCTTCTAGTCTACTTGACCATTAGATTAAGCGAATTAAACTAGAATAATGGACAACAACAAACTGATCGAAGAGTCGATGAAGAAAAAAGTGAACTGTGAATATCACGTACTTTCCATTTGCTAGCTTCTTTTCAAATTAAAAGCCGGGTGGAGCAATATATATTCCTCGAGTGGATTTAGATGTAATTCTCGTAAAAGACAAATAAATATTTGATGATTATATATATAATAGGTTATGCCACAAAACATGACAACTAAATAGTATGTGATTATTATTTATAACATATACAACGATATTCTATATAAAGGGAGGAAAAATTAATTTGATTAATTATACAGATGAAACAAGTACGTAACTAGTGACGAATATCCAACCTCAGAGCTAGGGTGGGCTTCACCCCACTAGAAATTTGATGATTTAAAAAAAAAAAATGATGTAATGTTAGTTTATATAGTCCACCCCCACTGATTTGTTCTATACTCAAATAAGATGGAGTGTGACTGTTTTTTATATTGTATGATATATGGTCTAAATAAAATGGGAACTTGTTGAATATCAACATAAATTTGATAATTAACGAATTTAATATCTTGAAAACTTGTATGGTAGAATTTAAGTAGTTTTATATTTTATTATTACATATTATTTGTGATTTTTAATAGAGTTTGTATATATAAATATGCATTTTAAGGATACATCCCAATTTCTAATTTTGTTAATATTTAACATTAAAATTTAACTCATTCTATTTTTAAATCTTAAATTCGTGCATGTGCATGTAAATAATTATTAACTATTATATATATATATATATATATAGATATATAACTTGTCATTAGACGAATAGAAATATTAATGTATCCTAGTTATGATGAATCCATTTAGGGCTGTGGGGCCACTTGAGGAAAAAGTGATTTAACTTCCATATCGACATCGTACATATGTAAGTCTAGCCGACTAGGTATTGCACATGATCCCTCCCAAGACAGGATATGGGCATTTGTGTGTATCTTGTCGACTACCAAAACAGCGATGTCAAGTTGTGGTCAACATATGGGATATATCTTAAGACGATCGATGGACCCACCATTTTATGCCAATGACTAAAATAGGCTTATCAGATGGAAAAAACAAATAGTTGACATATGTTCTAGTAGGGGTTTACATATAGGATAATACTCGCATTATATTTTAATGGTATATCTTCATATCTTTTTTATGTATTGGATCATCCTTGTACGTATATTATAATTAGAATCGTTCAACCCCTAAATAATCTTTACAAAATTATTTTCACAAAAAATCAATGATTTTGAAAGCAATTTAGTCATTCATATATATTAAAAATAATAATGAAGATTCTCATGGTGAATCGTCCATTTAATTTACGCATATGACTCACTAAATAACCTTCAAAATTGTTGATTTTTTACGGAGATGATCTTGAAAGGATTATTTAGGAGTTAAACGGTTCTGATTATGATATATGTATAAAAATTATTAGATAAATCGAAAAGATGGTACGAGGAGGTATCACCAAGAGCGGAACGCAAATATTATCCTTTCATATATTGGATGGAAAAAATACATTCACATATATCATATCAGATGAAAAAAAAATATGTTCACATATATCATATGTTGGGCCGGCCCTGAGGGTAGCCGAGTAAGGCGACCGCTTCGGGCCCCCACATCGAGGGGGCCCGAAATACTTTTTTTTACATAGTTGGTATGTTATTTTGTTATATAATTATCTTATTTCAATAATAATCAAAATATGATACTTGGGTGAGTTGGTTGGGGAGCTTGTTGCCTTTAATGAGGCCCCATGTTTGAATTCCATTGGGGGGCTCTATTGAGAATTTTCTCCCTTTTGGTTTTCCTTTCATTTTCACACAATATTTTCTTTTTCTTTTCCTAAATCAAACCTAATATTTTCTTTTGTCATAAGAAAAATTGAATGACTTGGCTACTTTATCAATTGAAAAAACATTGGTAGCAAAACTAGATTATGAAAACTTAATTAATACTTTGGCCTCTCAAAACGCAAGATGTGCAATATTTAAGTGAAGTTTCCTTATATTTATTAAGTACATGTATTTTTTTTTTGAGAAATTTTTAATTAAGGAACTTAAGTACTTATTTAATTACATTGTTTGGTAATTGTTTCTTGTCCTAGTTTTAATTTTTGTGAGTTTTGATATAAAAATAATTTTTTAAAAGTGTTAGAAATATATATATATATATATATATATATATATATATCAATATATGGACAGTTTGAGGGTTGAAGAATGTGGGGGGTCTCAATTTAAAAGTTTGCTTTAGACGCCCAATATCTCAGGGCCAGTCCTGATCAGATGAAAAAAAATATGTTCATACATGTCAGATGGAAAAAATACAATCACATATATCATATGAAAAGAATATGTTCACATATATTTGTGTGTAATCATGTTTTATCGATTTATATATGTCATACTAGCCTCTTGGTATCTCCACGTATACCAATTTACTTTTTCATTTTTGTTAAAAAAAGTTAAAATTAAATGAAATAAAAATAATTTTAATTTTGAAAAATAAAAAATGGGAGGAATAATTTCCTGAGACCACTATCATTTTTTTACTCACCATTTCTTCCATTAATTTTTTTTTAATTTATGAATTTAATATTTGATGTTACTATTGTATCTTTATTTAGTAAATTATTTATTTTTGTAGAGGTTATTAGTCGAATAATAGTTTCGTCTGAAATTTTTGGTGAAACCTACTCAACCTCTTGACTTTATTATAATAGATATATATATATATATATATATATATATATACTTTTAATTAATATATTTTAAATGTGTGATTCATCAATTTTATTGTTCACTTATATCATAAAATGAAAAATTAGAACCTCGTGTGATATATATTCAGAGTGTAACTCCAAATTTCACGAATAACTTCTAAGTTGTGTACATGTGGTGGTTTTGTGTGGCCACATACACCAATAACGCTAAAAATGGTCGAATTATGTAAATTTTAATTTATTTGTTGCATGGATTATGCAACCGTGTTATACATATTCGGAATTTACTTTATATCTTTTTGGAGTACATTTGTGAAATTAATAGATGATTCGAAGTAGGGAGAAATGATTACTTAGCCGGAGGAAAAATTGCTGTCGACATGAACAAAAATAAAAAATAATGAGAGGGAAGAATTACATCCTTTCCTTTTTAATCAAGCTGTGATCATGGGTTGACAAAGTCTCCCTCACTTCCTACACAAGCATCGATCTTTATGCCTCAAATTTCATAGCTTTGTCTGAAAGCAAGGGATTTGCAGAATATATATAAGAATTTCTGGAAATTTATCTTCAATTACTTTTGACAAACTAAAGTAAATTTTATTCTGTTAAATATCCAATAGCTTGTACATTCATTGTAACACTGTGTAAGGCATAAAAAGATGTTGAAAATCAGCGCTTTGTTTTTTCTTACTTTATGATGCATTCAAGGTACTCTTTCTAAGGTTACCCTTGCTTTCCCTTTCTCATATGCTCAAACCACATATATCTGAAACTACCTATATTTTTACATTTGATACTCTAATGACAAAGTGTCTTCACAAAAAAATAAAATAAATAAATAACAAATTGAATTCCTTAGGTTTAGATATCGTTGATGTTACGTCCTGTTCGGTTAACGCATAATTGAAAATTTGAAAAGACCAGAATATCCCTGTGAGTCCTTGTTGGACCTTGTTTATTTAGCAGAATTGGATTGCTGTTTGGTGTAACTTGAGCCCAAGTTGGTCCCAAGCCCAATTGGTAAGCCCAAACCCATTTTTAGCCCAAGACCACAAGACTCCACAAACACTCTCTGATCTCACTCTCTCGCCTTCACCCTTCCTCCTTCAATCATCCCGTCTCTCTGGAACCTTCGAGGAACACAGAGAACACGACCACTCAGACCGCCCTTAACTTCGACTAGGACAGCCTCGCAACCTCACTCAGACTCCCTCCCACATCGCAACGAGCTCATCCTTGTCATCCTCTTTCGTCGAGAATCATTGTAGAGTGGATTGGAGCAACGAACCCAGAAACCCTCGGCGGCAGCGCTCGTGACTCCGATCAACCCATGCCTTACAACCACTGTAAATTGATGTGCCTTGGCAAGGCGAACCCAACCATGCTCTATCCCGCCGTCGACGTGCGCCGTGGTGCAAGAGTCGAAGAGAAAAACTAGGCGGCTCCGAGTCTGGGTTGAAGAACCTCCGACTTGTTCAGGTACGATTCAGCCCTAATCCCTTTATTATTCATTTCCTTACTGCGAGTAGACGGTTTTTGATGGTTTGCATGCCGGTTTTGGTGAGGTGTGGACCGAGATTGGAGTCGGGATAGTTCACCGAGTTCACAACGAGTTCAATGCACCATTCAATTGATTCAGGTATAATCGAACCTTAAATTGGTTATCTTTGGATTTCTGAGATCGATAGGGTAGTATTAAAACTGATGCATGTGAGTTTGGTGGAGGATTGGGGGGCGGTGCTGCTTGTTCGAAAAACAGGGGATTTGTGGACTTCCCCGGGAAAATTCGAGAGCATTGGGTTGGATTCGAGCTTCAAGAGGTTCATTTCTAGACTCTACGTCTAATTTTGAGTCGAGTTGTGGTTATTGGGCAGAAACTGGAGTTCTAGTTGGAATGCGGTGAATTTTCTAGAATATGACCACAGCTCGTGGCGGTGCTCACGGCGGTCCGACCACCGATCGCGGCGGCGCCAGTCACCAGCCGTTGAGCATGTGACTAGAATGTGACAGACATATGGCGGACACCTGGAGCCACGTGGGCGCCACGAGGTAGTACACTCAGCAGGCGCGTGAGCTCGCGTGGTGGCACGTGAGGACTTTCCGACCTCTGGAAAGCGCGTGGCGATGCGTGAGGCCACTTTCCGACCTCTAGCTGACGTGTGAGGCCGTTTTCTGGCCTACGACAACGCATGGGCTTATTTTTGGGACGTTTTAGATTGTCTAATCACATTCTTAGTTCATTTAAAGTTGTTTTAATTCAATTTTTGGATAACCCAAGAGGGGTTTCCTATAACTTTCTCATCTACAAAAGGTCCGACAATCAATTTGAGCAAATTGGACCCTCTTAGTTGAAAGTGACTTTTCGCTAAGAGGAGCTTTTGTTGAGATTAGTTGTAGACGTTGTTTAGCCAAGTCCGTGTCGTTTAGGTTTTTGATTGCGTGGTGAATATTTTGAGACCTAACTGACAATTTAGTAGTTTCGACTGGTTCTACAAATTTTGGGCTCTTGGCGATTTTAGTGGTAACTTAAGTGAGTAGGTAAGTTTTATGCTCCGAACAAGTTTAGCTGCTAACCACTTGGGTTGTGGTTGTTGACAGAATTTGTTAACATTCGAAAGGAGAAGTAAAATTTAGGTTCACTAACCGAGATAGTATTTTGGTTAGGAAGAGCTTAACACAGGGAATTGAAGTTACTGTCTATGATTCGTTAATCGTATATTGAGGTATGAGAATGTAAGGATGGGAAGACAGAGAAGCAAGAGTGCCCGACTTTGGCAGCGCAGTACCTTTGAGGCAATTCTCAGATGTTAACAAGGATTTTGCACCTAGGGCATGAATGGTTGAATTCTACACTCCGGATAAGTTTAGTGGTTAACCTTTTGAGGAAAGGTCTAAGCGTTTTGACATTGGAGGTTTGAAATCATTGTTTGGTGTCAAGTTTTAGAAATTGGCCTTGTCGTTCTAGATTTCCTTTCGCGGATTAGTCAGGATTGCACGAAGAATGGTTTTTATGCGTCCCTTGAGTTGCGGAGTAACACTCTCAAACTTTTGACGATCTTGCTAATTTTAGGTGGTAAAGAAATCGATGTTGTGTTGAGTTAGTGCTAGAAGGAGAGCTTTCGGAGCGAGTTACTTTGTAGGTAAACAAGTTTGGGGATGAAGTGAACCTGAGAGTTTTAGGTTCGGAAGGGAAATGTCGTGAACAGATTTAGTCGGAATCCTCACCTTGGAAAGTATCCCTAGGTAACAAAACTAATTATCTTGTTGTTACGGCACATATCTCCTTTCAAGAGTTGAACTAATTGATGGTGGAAGTTTTTACACTAGTCTTGGACATAAGAGTTAGGGGGAAACTTTTTGCCTAGTCACTACCTCTTACGTGGGAGAACCATCTAGTAGGGATGGCTACCTGGGGAAAACCCGAAGAACTAACAAGAGAGTTGCGTTCTCGTTTCATTCTTCAGTTTAGAATCTAGTGAGCCAAGTTGCTTTTACTTCCAGTTTTGGTGGAGTTAAGAAACTATCCTTACAGTTGAGTATTCGATCACCAATTGGATCTTGAAGTTTTTGTTCAATTACCCACCGTGGTACTTGAAGCGTGTTTTCAAGAGGTTTTTGGGAGAAATCTTTTCACAGGCCTTAGCTGTTATTCGGGGATGTTGAGGCCTCGAGGTGACACATTTGACGAAGTGGGATAGCATATTCACGAGAAATGGGAGTTGTTGAAGGGTTTAGTCGGCACTTACCGTAAGGTCCAGTGTTCGAGACCGACGTGTGCGGTATTAGTAATTGTCACCTCGATACTCATGTTTGGAGGGGGGGGGGGGGGGGGGTGTTTGGTAATAAAATGTGGATTAGAGTGATCTTGACATGTAGTACGATGCGAAACCGTAGAGAACTTGGGGAGTTTTTTCAGTCATTTGACTCACTAGAACCGTTAGTAGTAGAGGATTTATTATTCTAGAAGGGTTCAGTGCTGGTGAGGAAGATCCTTTCTTTTGCTGTCTAGGGAACTCATACAAGACATTCAGAAAACTGTTATGGAAGGTTCTGATTTTTTGTATCATTTGAGGTTATCATTCAATAAGTTTGTAGGGTTTCAATTGGAGAGTCGCATCAGAAGTTTGGATTTAGAAGTTGACGATCTATTAGAGTAAGGCACCACGAATTGCTTGAACTTGTGTAGAGGAAGTAGAGTCCCGTGTCAGTAATGGCGCGAGGAAACTCGAGAAACTGTAGGAATTTGTACCTTTGACCTTTGTCGAGCAAATTTCAAGGGCGAAATTTCTTTAAGGGGGGTAGATTGTTACATCCCATTCATTTAATGCGGAATTAAAAAATTGAAAAGACTAGAATACCCCTGTGAGTCCTTGTTGGGCCTTGTTTATTTAGCATAACTGGGTTTCTATTTGGTGTAACTTGAGCCCAAGTTGGTCCTAAGCCCAATTGGTAAGCCCAAACCCATTTTTAGCCCTAGACCACAAGACTCCACTAACACTTTCTGATCTCACTCTCTCGCCCTCACCCCTCCTCCTTCAATCATCCCATGTCTCTCTCACCTTCGAGGAACACAGAGAACACGACCACTCAGACCACCCTTAACTCCGACTAGCACAGCCTAGCCACCTTACTCAGACTCCCTCCCTCATCGCGATAAGCTCATACATGTCATCCACTTTCGTAGAGACTCATTGTCGAGTGGATCGGAGCCACGAACCCAGAAACCCTTGACAGAGTCGCTCGTAACTCCGATCAACCAGGCCTCACAACCACTATAAATCGATGCGCCTTGGCAAGGTGAACACAACCATGCCCTATCCCACCGTCGACGTGTACCGTGGCACAAGAATATAGGAGAAAAACTATGCGGCTCCGAGTCTGGGTTGAATAACCTCCAACTCGTTCGGGTACAATTCAGCCTCAATCCCTTTATCATTCATTTCCTTGCTGAGAGTAGACGGTTTTTGATGGTTTTCATGTCGATTTTGGTGAGGTGTGGATCGAGATTGGAGTCGGGATAGTTCACCTAGTTCACGATGAGTTCAGTGCACCCTTCAATTCATTCGGGTATAATCGAACCTCAAACTGGTTATCTTTGGATTTCTGAGATTGATAGGGTAATATTTAAATTGATGCATGTGAGTTTGGTGGAGGATTTGGGGGGGGGGGGGGGGGGGGGGTGGGTTTGTGTGGTGGGGGTTACTAGGGATTTTGGGCAAACCGTGGACTTCCCTAGGAAAATTCGAGAGCATTGGGTTGGATTCGAGCTTCTAGAGGAACATTTCTGGACTCTAGGTCGAATCACGAGTCGAGTTGTGGTCATTGGGCGGAAATTGGAGTTCTGGTTGGAATGCGATGAATTTTCCAGAATCTGACCACCGCTAGCGGCGGTGCTCACGGCGGCGCCGGTCACCGACTGTTGAGCATGTGACTAGCATGTGACGGAAAAATGGTGGACACGTGGAGCCACGTGGGCGCCATATGGCAACCACGTGTGTGCCACATGGCAGCCGCGTGGTTGACATGTGGGGGCCAAATGGCAACCATGTGGAGCAACGTGGGTGCCACGTGGCAGTCGCGTGGTAGTACACTCATCATGGGCTTGAATACGCGTGGAGGCGCGTGAGGTCATTTCCCGACCTCCGGCCAACATGTGGCGGTGCGTGACGCCACTGTTCGACCTCTAGCCGGCGCGTGGGGCCGTTTTCAGGCCTACGACGGCGCGTGTGCCTAATTTCAGTATGTTTCAGATTGTCTAATCAAATTCTTAGTTCATTTAAAGTTGTTTTAATTCCATTTTTGGATAACCCAATAGGGGTTTCCTATAACTCTCTCCTTGAATTAGTTAGTAAACCCTATGGTTGGTTTTGGTTAGGGTTTTGACGGCTTGGAACTTACGGTGGCTTGGCATCGTCGGGTGATTTTGAACCCCGACTAATTTGTGAGTGGACCTCTTTCTCAAACTCTATTTTATCATTACTTTTGCTTGCACATTTTCTACGTACATCATTAAATACATGGCTAGTTACACCTTAATCCCGAATTTGACTTACTTGACTATGAGTGGTGAACTTTAATGCTAGAACTTGATGGCAGATGTTAGTTAGTTCACATGCTATTATAGCGATGATAGATTGTTGGTGTAACTTCAATTATTAGTTAAGACTTTTAGCAGTGGCAATTATACACTTGGGCATGATTGCATAGATATTAATATGTGTTTACTATTATGGAATTGCTCGTGCTTATATTAGCTTCTCGAGATGCCTTTCAATGGATGTGAATGTGTTTTAAAAGTTTTCCTCGTTACCTGATATGTTAGAATTCCCAAGCATGACTCGTTTGACTATGGTTGTCATTTCGTATTCCCGAGGATGCTTGTTTGACTATGTTGGTTATATTCCCGAACATGGTCCAATTGAGATTGATGGTGGATTACCACTATAAGAGTTGTGATTTATGTGCATTGCACATGAGATGTGTAGTACCCACATAAGAGTCGCTGGTATCTTAATATCCGTCTGTTGGCCACAGACCAGCCTTCACGTGATTGATCACCCGTACTCGCTCGAATACTAGTTAAATAGCACCAGCTTGTCCCCGAGCTCTAGGGGACATGAGGTGACGGTGCTTAGCACCCAACTTTGACGTGTTCGAGGTACACGAGTGAATAATAGATACCCAGCATGTCATGTGCGCATGACTCGAGCGACTGAAGAGCATAACAAATAGTGGGATATACGTACTATACTTATTGCTTCGGGATTATTTTGAAACTGCATATTATTTTGTAATTACTCGTCGTAGAACGTGCATATTTTTCGTTTGTGCATTGTTAGTATCTTGAGTTTCTTTTCAAAACTGAAGAGTTAAAATATGTTTTCAACTCATGGTTTACACTGAAATAAACTGTTAGGTCCACTCACCCTTCTATTTTTGTACCCCTCATGTATTTGTGGTGTTTCACGCTTATCGAGGAGTTTTCGGTTACTGCTCTGGCATTCACACCGGCTGTTCGGGTGTTTTAGGAAACCGGGGTAACTCAAGTAGTTGCTTAACCTTATGATCATCGAATAATGTACTATGCTCTGTGCTTCCGCTGTCGCAATGAATAGCTTGTTGGTTTTTACCAATTACCTTTCACACGACCTACTAAAAAGCACCATTTTTACTTTTGGCTTTCGTCATCTGGACATCACCGTTCAGTTGTCGGCCATCATACTTCGATTTTAGTGTCCTCGTGGACTTTCCGGGTCGGGGTGTGTCAGTTGATACTTGTAATTTTATTTTTGTACGAGCATTATATTTAGTTTAATACAAATTACTAGAGGAATTGAAATTTGGGTGAAAAGGGGAGCACCTATCACTCTTGAATTTAAAATTTATTTGAACGAAAGAAGGACGAAGAACTGTTGTGATAAGGGGTTAAAGTTGAGAGAGCAATCTAACCGTTGCTAAATTCATCCAACATATTAAAATGAATAGTTAACTATATTCTACACTCCATGGGGTGATTTTCAAAATGACACATAATTTCTATTTTCTCAAACTACACTCTAATTCTGATCTTTTCAAAATGCATCAATTTACACTTTCGTTAATTTGACCATTCAATTTTTTGGGTACGATGTTTTTTCGATATCAGCTTTTATTTTTAATTTTTAATGAAAATTATTATTTTTAGCACGTAAAAAGAGAAGAAAAACAATTAACAAAAAATAAAGCATTTTATGAATTTTTATTTGAGAAGTATTCATAAAAATGGATTCCTACAAGAATATTTGTCCACTATTTTGACAACGATGGTTACATCGTGTTTTCTCTTCGCATTACGATGTGCTTTCATGAGTGGGGGCTGCCTGGACCTAATTTTAACCCGTTTTCAACATAAAAATCAAACATATAATATATAAGGTGTTAGATGAATTTGATGACAATCAAGTAACCCCTCTCAAGTCTCAACTTAGCCTCATTAACTTTCTTTCTTTTTTGGTCCAAAGCCTCATTGATTATAAGCCCTTATTATAACATTTGTCTTCTTGTCATTTTTCCATACCTATGCCTATAAAATTTAGGCACTGGGATCTCCAATTTGGGCCTTGACTTCCGAATTACGGATTTTTTATTTTATTATTTTCCTTGTGATTCAAAATTTGTTAGGAAGGTCAAGTTGATACAATAGGCATTATGACGCACAGAGCTTTGTGTTCGGAGAAATAGAAGGAATTTGTATCACACGCGCAAAATTTGAGAAAATACCACATGAATATTCTACCATACTCGGTATTCAAGAATCCATACAAGAAATTTTAATAAATTTGAAGAAATTGAATTGAGAAGTAATATGTAGGAAACTCGTAACATGTCTATTTGTGTCAAGGGTTCTGGATATATAACTGCTCAAGACATTACTTCTGCGGAAATCGTTGATAATACACAACATATAACTAACCTAACATAACCAATTAATTTGTGTATTGAATTACAAATCGAGATATTCATTCACATACGGTGAACAGCTGTCCAAAAGAAAAACTGCCTGGAAGTCCGAGGACTTTAGTTAGTATTGAGGTCAATATGCTTGCGCTCCACTATACCTTCCAATAGCAGGTTAAAGGGCTTAAATTAACACAAACCCAAAAAATCACTCTCCATACCCAACATCGATAACACTACGGTTTTAAAAAAAAAAATTAGTTTTATACTGGCATAAATGCTCAAGCCTGGCGTCTAGATTTTCTTAGTTTGTGCATAGAATTTGATACCCCGACTAGCTCATTATTTGACCAGGTCACCTAAAAGTCAAGAAATGTTTCATCCAAAAAAAAAAATGAAGAAAATATAATCTGATCTAAAGTTGTGTAAAATAGTTTATGATGCTAATTTGGAATAAAAATGATAAAACTAAAGGAAGAGAATGTCTTTTGCATGAGTTTATAAGCATGCTTGGCTTCAGTCATTGGAGACTAATGAATTAATTTACCATACATTCCTTGGAATACCAATAAGTTTGAAGAGAAAAATACAATCAACTAATCAAGGACTGGAGCCAGCCTTCCACATTAAGAAGGTAATAAAACGGCTCATCCCCGTCAAAAACAGAAAGAAAGCACAAAAAGTTATAAATAAATTCTTACTTTGTAGAAGCCCTCGGTTGAAAATGACCATGAAACCAGCAGTTGCTTTAGACGAATAATGTTTCTGCAAGCAAGTAATGTTTTCGTAAACTTGTGCCTTAAGCAAAGCTTTCCTCCAGTTACTCTTCATCAGAATAATTGAACTTGACTGAGTGTGACTGCAGATCAATCTGCCCTCCTCTGTATGTCCCACGCTTCTTCTTGGTCTTTTCATGCCGAAAATCCCTGCATATGAAGAGATAAGAGATTTAGGCTCCATTCATTCAATGGTTAGCATAACTAAGAGACACGTGATTAAACAAAATATGGCAATCTAGTGTGTGCATGCACATGTATGCAGTGTGTGTGAAAAAAGGACTTGATCTTGAATTATCTCAAAGTTCTCAACAAAAGGCATCCATCACAAGCAGCTCAATGGTAACAAGAAAGAAACTGAATTTTTTTTTTCCTGGGGAAATTTATCTTTATGTGTAAACCATTCAGCACTTGCTGTACACTAGGTGTTTTTAAAACCCTTTCTCCGTCCACGCTCCAGTAGGACAAAGGGTTTATACAATCATGCAATACTTCAAATCACTACTAATTATAAGCACAACAAAAGGTTTCACATACTTATTTCAGGTTTTAATCCACCCGATCTGGTATAAGATATAACAATACAAAAGGAAAAGCCTCATAATTTCAAAAGGACATGCAAATATTTTGAAATACGTCTTTAGTTAACGTTAATAAACAAGTAGCAATCAGCATACACACCTTCCTCTGACTTGCCCGAGAATTTCCTGTGCTTTAGCACCGTAGCCAATCTCTGCACCATCCTGCACAGATTTCAGAGCAAGAAAATTAGTGGGCACAAGTGAATATGGAGGTGGACGGAAAAATACAGGAGCAAACCAGTCTCAAACCTTTGCCCAGTAAGAATTATCCCGAAGCTTGTCGTCAACAAATTCCACCTCATCGACCTTTACCCTTTGAAATGCTTTAACAGTCTTTGGCTGCAATAACAGCTTTTATCAACAATATTTCAACCCTTAAGATACATCAGTATCGTGCACAAGAGAGAATAAAGAAAGAACACCTAACCATCAATCCTACAACGTCATCAAGCAACAAAGACAAGGCCCATGCATATATGAAAACACATTAATACTTGAGAAGAAAGTATCAAAATAAAAGTCTCCTTTGAAATGGCTTACTGAACAATCAAAACTGAATGGCTTCAACTCACCTCTGATATCAGTAAATTAGATATAAATACTACAAGAAGAGCTTGAATGAGACATAACACATGAACATAACGAGTTCAGTACTACAAAAGTTTGTCATTGATTTGCAGCTAACAAAATGTAAGAAAAATTACCTTTGACATGACATATAGCAGCTAGAGAATATCAAGAGATGACACATGAATCACTCAGATCCTAAATGGTTAATCGTTAAAAAAAAAGTCATTCTAAACCTTGTGACCCTAACCATCTTACCTAATACTTTTCAAACCATAATATCAATACATTAATAGGTAACATAACTGAGTGTCACATGTTAAACACATAAATAATACACCAACAGGTCTTCGTTTTAAAGTTAATTGTTACATAATTGAGTAGTCGCATCTATTTAAGCCCTAAAGGGATCAAGGCCCAACAGACAATCCCAATGGAAGATACTGATATATATATATATATATAAATAAAGGTAATAGGTTGATGTGAATCAATGGACACATTCAAATGACAAGTGTGAAATACAAGTGCTATTTTTTTCTGACCATCAAGGTGTCTTGAATAAAGATGGGTGTACTTTTTCAATGCAATAATGATTAGTTAAAATCTAACCCTGCACAAATTTTACAAATCATAACATTCCATCCGATCTTACTAACCATTCATGTAGGCATTTTGTATGTTAGGAACAGAAAGGATTTCTTTGATATAAACAAATCGTGCTTAACATATGATTCATTTAGAAATTTAGTTACTAAGGAGCAGATCAAATCCATACAGAGGGGATATAGCTTTCAATATCAAGTTCACTAGCATGCTTCCTATTACACATAAAGATCAAGGAAGTACCTCAGCTGAATCGTTGTGCTCCTTCTTCATGCTCTTCTTTATCGACTTTTCTGCAGTTTTATCTAAGTTCCCATTTACCTGCCCATCCAGCTGTTTAACAGGAGTTTTTTGAAATCCATCTGGACCAACTTGGCCATTTTCCACATTTTCAGCTCTTCCTAGGGATGCATCACTATTTTCTTGTTGCGCGCTTCCCTTGGATACTTTTAAACCTTCTACCTTTCTACGCTTGGATTCTTCATCTTCTCTATTGTCAGCAGGTTGTGAATCATTTCCTTCAGAAGCTAATCTTTTTCTTTTTTTGGAACCTTTATCAATTCCATTATCATCTTTTTTCCCCTCCACGGCATGCTTTTCAACATTAGCACCAACAGAATGAGAATTTGACTTGTTCTTCTTCTTATCCTTAGGTTTCTTCTTTGTCTCCGAATCCCTGACAACTTTTCCCTTTACAGGTACAGCATCAAGAATTGACTCTAACTGAGGTTTTACAGTACCAGCAACTGAATCAGATGCTATCTTGGACTTATTTTTCTTTTTCTCCTTGCAAATCTTATCAGCCTCCTTTATCAAGTCTAACATAAGATCTAATATAAACAATAATGAAGATACGATTACATACACACAAATGCATATCAGAGAAATGAGCATGCTAAACAGAACATGCATGACGGAAACCAACCATGATTAAAAATTCATCCATACCTTTCTCCTTCTGGCTGTTGACATTTGTGCCTCCATTATTACTACATAACGGACAAGCACAAGTAGAATTAAAATGGAAACTGAAAGTTAATGTTTAACTAAATAGCAGCATGAATCACCAAATGCCTTGAGCATTATGGTAGTCTGTCATAGCATCTGGACTATTTCCATTGGATTTCATGCCAGTGATTGTCATCAACACAATTCTCGGATTTTGAACAATAAACCTAAGATAATCGTCTAAAAATTGACCCAAAAAATCCTCTAAAACCCTGAGACCTCAAAACTACTGTTTTGAAGTTATCTTGTAATTTACAACTACTTAGTGCATTAAAACAAATTATATTGCCATAGTGATAACCAGTGATGTCATTCTATAGAGAACACTACATAACCATTGAATCTACATATCTATGTAGGGAAAGATTGGCATAACAGTATCCATGTTGCTACCTCCACATCGTTGAACTTGCAAAAGTTAGAAAACAAAAGTCATAGTAATTTTTGTTCCCACTTAATCCGTCATCTATACTAAACTCCCACAACCTTAAGCTAGTAGTTACATAAAAAATCCAGGACATCCATAAGGAGCCAAATTATTTGAGTGTTTAGCCTAATTGAGAAAACAGAAAACAATAAGAATTGACTCCCCATAAGACATGTAATGGAAGCAAAAAGATTGTGAGATTTAGAGAATTACTTCCAATGTTTTGGGAGACATGTTACAATTGATGACTGAGTTCGTTGAAAGAAGAAAGAAGAGCTAAAGAATTTATTCTTTGATAAGAGAAAGTTAGAGAATTTATCAGCTTACCACATCTCAGAGTACTTGCAATACATTTCTTCCAAATCCAGTAAGTAGTCCTTTGGTCCACTTTTCTGAAAATGGGTCAAAAACCAATTTTGTAATATAAATCGATTGTAAATTTATAGTCTCTAATACTTCGTTAACAAAATTTCCCAACTCCTCAATTTACAAACCCATTACAATCCAATAGTATTAATTACGAACCAGACCAGAATATTATCAAACAAGTTATAAAAATCATGCTGCACAACAAAGTTGAGAGTGATAAAAAAGATAACAGCCTAGTTTTACAAGACTGGTATCTTAAACATTCTCAATGGAACCCAAAACAAACAGGAAAAAAAAAACTGAAATAAAGGATTGCTTCGATAATTTACAGTCTATTTGGTTTCAAAAACGAATTCTTTCAAGTTGTGGAACAAATATAACAAAAGCATGACTGCATTGGCATATACGAGTTTCAAAATTGTCTTTTAGAAAAACTTTCAGAGTTTCCTCTGTTTTCTAGGCAACCAAACATAAATTGACAGCAGCCCACCTCGATTTCAGCTTCGGATCGAAACTTTTTCAAGGTTTTGGAGTAGCCATTGCTCTCCAGGAAGCGAGCTACAGCATGGAGGAGTGGACCCTTCTGGTCGGGAGTTAG
The DNA here is from genome assembly GCA_037349345.1 of Oemleria cerasiformis. Taxonomy (NCBI): domain Eukaryota; kingdom Viridiplantae; phylum Streptophyta; class Magnoliopsida; order Rosales; family Rosaceae; genus Oemleria; species Oemleria cerasiformis. The sequence continues at coordinate 10,478,207 of JAZGTL010000010.1, forward strand.
AGTTTGGGTTCGTTGGCTAGAGATATTGGGGCTACTGTGCTTCATGTCTAGGTTTGAGAGCTGAACTTGGCGAGGTTTGAATGCGAGAAGTGTGGGGTTGATAGTGTCCTGCGTGGTGGTTCGGGGCTTGGGCATGCGAGAGAGATTTCCAAGCTCTTTAGATTTATTTGGAGGAAGGAGAAGGCTCTCCAACAGAAAGAAGAGTTTAGGAGGAACTAGGGTTTGTTTTGGGCTTTACAAATTACAACAACACTGTGGGCAAACTTTGCCGCCGTAGTCTAGTTCTCTTGTGCTGTTTTCCCTTATTTTTTGGCTCCCTAAATGCGGGTTGCTGTTTTGTTTATCGTTTTCTTACCAAGTTTTTTTGTTTTCTAATTTTATTTTATTTTTATCTTCTTTAAACCCCCAATTTTTATTGCTAGTTTCAATTGGTCTCAACTTTTTTAAACATTTCAAATAAGTACTCAACCCAATTAGAAAATTTACACCTGTTAGGTCTTCCACAACCGTTCATGTGAGTGAAATTCTTATATATAAGAATCATGCCACGTAAATTTGATTCTTATAAGACTAATTTACACTAGTAAGTGTAATATATGTGAGTTTTATGTATTAATGGTACGACCCAATTATTTTTTTATTGGTCCTTACAATTTTATTCTTTTTTTTTATTTATTTCTCTCTCTAATAAATTATGTGGCACGCCACATAGGAATCAAACTCATGAGAGAAATATATTACTTAAAAAAATAAGAATCAACCCTATTACACTTAAAATTTTCGGCCAAGTGTGGGAGCTTGATTCCTATAAATAAGAATTAAACTCAAATTTTTCGGTTTACTCTGGAAGGCCGTTTAGGTCCTAGTTAATTTAGCTGTTAAATATCTACGTGATGGATACAAGATCAGTAACTCGAATGCAACGACACACCCCTCAAAACCCCACAGACAAACCCATGAGCATCGCCACCAGGAGTGGAGCCAATGGGACCAAAGGGGTGCCATGCCCCTCCTGCAATATTTTTTGTTACTATCTCTATTTATATATTTATATGCTAGCTAAATCAGTATTGTTAAAATTTTTGAAATTTTTTTTTTGCTTACTACTTTCAATTTTTCCCTTAACATTCTAATATCATTTATATTTAAAATTATTGACATGTGAGTGCGGTGGTATTTATTTTGCATATTTTTGTGTACTCAAGATAAATCATACCACAATTGTTTATTGTCCAAAGAATAAAAGCATCTCCAACAGAGTCTTTAAAATACATTTTTTTAGCTAATTAGGGAATTTCAAATAAAAAAGGGCTCCAGTAGAGTCCATATCCCACTCCTTACTTTAGAATTTTGATATTTTTGGGGTTTTGGATCCCTAAATTGTAACGATCCGGACCTTAAATTTAAGTAAATTCGAAAAATTAGTGGAGAAATGACGATTTTGCCCTCGGATTTAGGAGGGGTTCAAAAGTCACTTTGAGCTTGGTAATACTTTTAAAAGTTTTTATTATGTCATCACGTAGGTCTCGAACTCACGAGTTCATAGACTGGCGGTACGGAAAAATCGGAGCTCGTTTGAGAGAATTACGGGTCTAGAACCTTGAGGGGCATTTTCGTAATTTTGGAAGGTAGGTATTTTGGGAAGATTTTAACTTCCTTTTCTCCAGATTTTTCTCACAATTCTCTCTCTTCTCTCCCAAAATTTCTTTCCCCTTTCTCCTGTGAAAAAACCAAGAACCTCCAAAATTTGGGATTTTGATTTTGGCCTTTTCGACACAAACTAAACACGCGATGACCTTCCTCTCAACCTCACGAACCTAGCCAAACCATCCTTGAGCTGTGAGGATCACAGTGGAAGGCGCAGCGAAGCTCGGAAGTTTGTTTGAAGCTTCTCGTCCAATTTCCGGCCACCACAGGTATGGGATATTAGTTTTGACTTCATATTTGGAATCCTTGGCTCGAGTAGATGGATTTCTATTATTAGAACATTGAATTTGGTTGAGAATTGTGACAGATATCGAGGTTTGAAAAACTGGCCGGAAATGGAGGATTCCGGCCGGTGGCACTGTAGCCCCGGCAATGAAGAACAGGGGCGAATACATTGCGTAGTCGCGCGTAGGGGGGACTCTTGGGCTGCCACCGGCACGTGGGACCTTCCCTGGGCTCCGGTGATTTGTGTTTTTCATGTTTTCGACATTTCGAACCTTTTGGCCTAGGTTTCGGGTCAATCGGAGTTCGTTTAGGTCCTGTTTTAGACGTCCAAAGTCACGTTAAACGCGTTTAGAACGCGTGTGTACTCCCGGGATTTAGGGGGTCAAATTTTAGATTCCCAATTGCCATTTAGTAATGCCAAGTGTCATTTTTGACAAGCTTGGTGGCTTCGAAGGTCATGGGGGACCGAATAGCTTAGAGTCGAACTCGTTTGGACGTTACAGTGAGTGAACTTTGTTTCTAAGTCGTAATGCATGCATATTGCTATATTTTTGAATATTTTATTATCGATTATGAGTTTCGGGAAATAAATGGAATGATTTTAAAATGATTTACTGTTTTCATGATTTTGGAAAACGATTTTAGTATTGACTTGGACTTAGGCCCGGAAGGGTAATGTTATGGATTCCGGTTTATGGATTTTAGGCTTAGGCCCGTGGTTATGTATTTGGGCTTAGGCCTAGGTATTTGAAGGTTTGGGATTTCGGCCCAGGATGGTGCGTTAGGCTTTGACTCTGGTGGGAGGGTTGGTGGGAGTTTCTTGTTGAGGTATGGTAGGGTGGATTCCCTCATACGCTCGATGAGGTATGGCATGGTGGATTCCCTCATACGCTCGGTGATGTATAGTAGGGAGGATTCGCTCATACGCTCGGTGAGGTATGGTATGGTGGATTCCTTCATACGCTCGGTGAGGTATGGCATAGTGGATTCCCTCATACGCTCGGTGAGGTATGGTAAGGTAGATTCCCTCATACGCTCGGTGAGGTATGGCAGGGTGGATTCCCTCATACACTCGGTGAGGTATGGCAGGGTGGATTCCCTCATACGCTCGGTGAGGTATGGCAGGGTGGATTCCCTCATACGCTCGGTGAGGTATGGTAAGGTGGATTCCCTCATACACTCGGGATGACGACTACAGACGGGATATCGAGTTATGATTCGGAATGACGGTTACGACCGGGATATAGAGCTACGGCTCGGGATGATGGCTTCGACCGGGTTACTGATATGGCGGGCACAAATAAATATATTGTAAGTTCCACCAAGGTAAATCAATTGAATTTCGGTAAGTTGTATTTACTTATATATGCGGATCTTGTTGCATGTAAGGTTTGATAACGAGGTGGGACTATATCAATTAGTATTATTTTATTTGCGAGACCACGCTTTTATTGTATTTGGTTATGTTGTCTACTCAGGTTGTTTTGGTTTCGTGCCCTCTAACTGTAGCGAGATGAGGCACCGAGACTAGGAGGAGGCATCACCTTCTGCTGCGTTGTCAGAGTAGGTTTGAGTTGGGTTGTATATGTAATTTAACCTAGTTTGCTCTGATTGTTTTATGGGTTAGTTGTTGGGATGTTGTGTGGCCTACTTGGATTTAGTTTATCTGGAACGTTGGGTTAGCATATTTGTTATTTGTCTCGTAGGGTCTTTATTGGCGTGGTGAGGGTATTTAAGGAATTATTTGAGGTTTAGGTTTTGTCAGATGGGAGCATGGCTTCTCACGGATTTCGAAGAGAAATTCAGGATGGGTCATGTAAACTTGGTATCAGAGCTCTAGGTTAACTTCATGTCAACCAAACACTTAGTGTACATTCTTATCGCTTCTGTGATGCCTCATTGACTACATTCTCGTACACGACCGGATGTTGAGGTAGGAATAGAGTAATGTGCAAGGTGCACGGGCTCCAATGTTGATTTCTGTTTTGTATCATATGGTGACCAGTTGAATCAAGTAGTGAGCATAGTTCTTGAAGGTAGGTGTTTCAGAGGTATCCGAGGTTCAGAGGGCCAGAGACTCGGTGTTTCGCATTATTGGCGAATAGGGAGTTATTGCCTATCGACTCGGACTTGAGTGTCCCTGTTGTTTTCTCTGTGGAGGGGAGTAGTGAGGAAGTACCTTGTTGACCAGTCTCGTGTGAGGGACGAGCTACATTTTGAGTTGAGCCTTGAGGAGGCTAGTCGCAAGACTCAAGAATGAGATGCAAGCTAGTAGCCACACTTAATTTTTGGGGCTGGTTTGAATTTCATGGACAAAATTTCTTTAAGGGGGGTGAGTTGTAACGACCCAGACCTTAAATTTAAATAAATTAAGAAAATTAGTGGAAAAATGACGATTTTACCCTCAATTTTAGGAGGGGTTCGAAAGTCAATTTGAGCTTGGTAATACTTTTAAAAGTTTTTCTTGGGCCATCGCGTAGGTCTCGAACTCACGCATTCGTAGACATGCGGTACGTAAAAATCGGAGCTCGTTTGAGAGAATTACGGGTCTAGAACCTTGAGGGGCATTACGTCATTTTGGAAGGTAGATATTTTGGGAAGATTTTATCTTCCTTTTCTCTAGATTTTTCTCACCATTCTCTCTCTTCTCTCCCAAAATTTCTCTCCCTTTTCTCCCATGAGAAACCAAGAACCCCCAAAATTTGGGATTTTGATTTTGGCCTTTTTGACACAAACTAAACACATCATGACTTCCTCTCGACCTCATGAACCCAGCCATACATTCCTTGAGCCGTGAGGATCACCGTGGAAGGCACATCGAAGCTTGGAAGTTTTCCAGAAGCTTATCGTTTAATTTCCGGCCACCACAAGTATGAGATCTCAGTTTTGACTTCATATTTGGATTCCTTGGCTCGAGTAGATGGATTTCCATGATTAGAACATTGAATTTGGTTGAGAATTGAGAAAGATATAGAGGTTTGAAAAACCGGCCAGAAATGGAGGATTCCCACCAGTGGCACTGTAGCGTTGGCAACGAAGGACATGGGCGAGTACATTGTGCAGTAAGGCATGAAAGGGACTCCCGGGCTGCCACCGGTGGGTGGCAGGCTATGGGGCCCTTCCCCGGGCTCCAACGACTTGTGTTTTTCCTATTTTCGACATTTCGAACTTTTTGGCGTAGGTTTCGGGTCAATCAGAGTTCGTTTAGGGCTTGTTTTAGACTTCCAAAGTCACGTTAAACGCGTTTAGAGCGCGTATGTACTCCCGAGATTTAGGGGGTCGGATTTTAGGTTCCCAATTGCCGTTTAGTAATGCCAAGTGTCATTTTTTGACAGGCATGGTGGCTTCGAAGGTCACGGGAGACCGAATAGCTTGGAGTCGGACTAGTTTGGACGTTACGGTGAGTGGACTCTGTTTCTAAGTCGTAATGCATGCATACTGCTATGTTCTGAAAATTTTATTATCGATTATGAGTTTCGGGAAATAAATGGAATGATTTTAAAATGATTTATTATTTTCATGGTCTCGGAAATTAAGAATAATTATTATAAAGTGTTTATTATTTTTCGAAACCACGGAAATTCAGGATAATGATTTTATTTTGGTTTTTCACTGATTATGGATCTCAATAATGATTTTGGGAAACTATTTTGGTATTGACTTGGGCTTAGGCCCGGAAGGGTGATGTTATGGATTCCGGTATATAGATTTTAGGCTTAGGCCCGGGGTTATGTATTTGGGCTTAGGCCTAGGTATTTGATGGTTTGGGATTTCGACCTAGGATGGTGGGTTAAGGGTTGACCTTGGTGGGAGGGTTGGTGGGAGTTTCTCGGTGACGTATGGTAGGGTGGATTCCCTCATATGCTCGGTGAGGTATGGCAGGGTGGATTCCTTCATACGCTCGGTGAGGTATGGTAAGGTGGATTCCCTCATACGCTCGGTGAGTTATGGCAGGGTGGATTCCCTCATACGCTCGGTGAGGTATGGCATGGTGGGTTCCCTCACACGTTCTGTGAGGTATGGTAGGGTGGATTCCCTCATACGCTCTGTGAGGTGTGGTAGGTGGATTCCCTCATATACGGGATGACGGCTATTACCGGAATATCGAGCTACGGCTTGGGATGATGGCTTCGGTAGGGTTACTGATATGGCGGGCACTGGTAAATATAGCGTAGGTTCGACCGAGGTAAATCAATTTGATTCCGATTGGTTGTACTTACTTATATATGCGGATCTTGTTGCATGTAAGGTTTGATAACGAGGTGAGACTATATCGATTAGTATTATTTTATTTGCGAGACCACGCTTTTATTGTATTTGGTTATGTTGACCACTCACGATTGTTTTGGTTTCGTGCCCTCCAAATCTTAGCGAGACGAGGCGCTGAGACTAGGAAGAGGCATCACCTTTTGCTGCTTTGTCAGTGTAGGTTTGGGTTAGGTTGTATATGTAATTTAACCTAGTTTGCTATAATTTTTTTATGGGTTAGTTGTTGAGATGTTGTGTGGTTTAGTTGGATTTAGTTTATCTGGAACATTGGGTTAGCGAATTTGTTATTTGTATCCTTCGTCTGACAGGTGGAAAACGGGTTGCCCCGGCTGCAGAGGAGATTCTGCCGAATTTTTGGTAGAATTCTCGTAGGGTCTTTATTGGTGTGGTGAGGGTATTTCGGGAATTGTTTGAGGTTCAGGTTTTGTCAGACGGGGGCAGAGCTTCTCACGGATTTTGAAGGGAAATTCGGGAGGGGTCCTGTCATAAATTTAACAAATAGGCGAGCGAAAGTAGGGATTCCTTATCTCTTCACAATTGGATGAATTTCATAAATAATAGAATAATAAATTGAGGATATTCAAATGTTTTACTTGAAACAAATAATAAAATAGGAACACTGCTGGAGTATACTTTTTTAAAGTAGTTTGCTAAAATAACTTTCCAACTATTTTAACTAGAATTTAGCTTAAATTTAGGGACTCTGCTAGAAATGCTCTAACAAATATGCTTATAAATTCTCTTACTCATTGTCATTAGTTTTTTTTTTTTTTTGGTATTAAGATTGTCTAATGTGCTTCTTCGAACATTAACTTATTTCGGAATGGAATTAGCCACTAATTTTTGAAGCATTTCGGCTAAAAAGAACTCAACATTATCTATATAAAGACCTCTCCTGACCTAACTTTTGGGCTACGTCACCGAATGTATTTTTGTTTTCAACATATTTCTTTTCATTACAATTGAGTTCAGTTTACCAATTTTAAAATTTTATTTACTTATATTATCAGAATAGTAGATATTTATTCTAATTATCCAATCGTGCACTATATGCTACCACTAAATGTTTTCAAGAGATATCAAATTATGTTTATTTAAAGTGTTTGAGAAAAGTTGAGGTTAGTATGTTAAAAACTCAGATGCTTTCAAAAAATTTATTTTTGTCCGCTTATTGGATTTATCTCATAATTTTCTTTATTTTGCACTCAAGATTATCATTAATAGTAAGGTTGGCTCGTACCACGTCGAGGCATCCTAGCATATAGCTTCTCCGAGTAAGTTGTTCAAGATTTTCTAGGTTTCAAAGGGATATCCAAGGTGGAGTTTGACAATTATATACTGGACGACTTTGAAAAATAACGTCGTAAAAAAAAAGAATGCTCTTGTTTGTACACATTTTACTGAAAATATTGTTATGATCACCCTTCCTAATATACATAGAGGGTGTCAACAAGGTCAATAATATATATGGTACAAATAGAACTTTGAGCGACGGAAAAATGTTTAGTAACATATTAAGTAGACAAGAAACGAAATAAACACACTGTTAGAAAAAAAAAAAAAAAAAAAAGTGAATACCGCCACTCAAACCCATTAGCAATTAGAAGTGGGCATAAATCTGTTGAAATTAGAAATCGATTCAATTCAAACTGTTATTGGCACTCCGGTTTGAATTTGACCGGATAAAAGTCTAACGGTTTGTGTTCATCACATATAGGTGTTCATCACATATCATACCTCATTTATTCCTTACTCATTTGTGCTACTTTAGAATTTAAATTATATTTAAACATAACCATATTTGAAGTTTAAATTGTTGAAAATTTTAATTTGTTAATGCGTACGAAATAAATCTTAATGTGAATAAATGAAATCTTGATGTGAAAAATGAAAGCTTGACGAGATGATATCTGGATTTAGATTGTAACGGTTTATATTTGGATTTAGATGATATCTGTACCAATCCAAACTGTGCCCACTCCTGTTAGCAATCACTTAGGTATCTAATTAAAACTAATTAAAATTCGGCGAACACAATATTGCATGTAAATACTAAATATATTGCTCATAATCAATTGGTTAAATGGCTATTGATGAGGTTATTTTTGTAAAGATGATTTATGAATAAAAACTAAAAAAATTGATAGTACGAAACTAGGCCTCAGGCTTGGGCCAGGCCGGGCTGGACTTGTTTAATATTTTAAAAAATATCGGATCTAGCCAGGCAGGTTTAGTCAAATATATAAATACTAACCATTCTTTTGGACTTAGTTTAATGTCAAATAAATCATTATGTAGATCATGATTTAAAAGTCATGCTTGTATATTTACACATTCGACCTTTTGAGATTGTGAGTGATAATATAATGTTAACTACAAATTTGATTTGTCACCTCTTTTGATTTTTGTTGATTGTTGTATAAATACTTTGTTAAGAGCACTTGTCTCACAAAACTTCACACCTTTCATTGGAGACGTTTATTTTTAGTCATAATAAATGGTATCTCTTCATTATTGATTCCATTTAAAGTTTGGACCCAATATCAAGTAAAGTTAGTAAACAATAATATATACCCCAATGAAATGAGTCACATAAATATATATATATATATATATTTTAGTTGAGTTTGATATTTAAATTTTATATTTCATTTATACAATAATTGATTATTATGCGGTTTAGTTTAAATTTATCTTTCAATATCGTTGTATCAAAAATTAACATACGACTTTTCTATAATACTTTGAAGGTGTATGGACCTAGTGAGAGTAGGTATTTATCTCTTCAAGTGACCAAACATTTGGTTTTAAAAAAATTGGTTTTCTAATAATTTATATACTTTTATTATTTTTTAAATCATATGCAATAATAGTTAGCCTTGAATTTTGCCTTGTGAAGCAAGTAAGAGCCAAGGTTCTTACTATCATCTGTTAGCTAGATTCAAACTTCTCACCATCATTAGAATTCGACAGGCAAAATAAGTGTTAGAAAGAAATCATCTGCTATTTTAGTTTACCTTTCACAATTGTTGTATTTAGTTCGTTCTTATATAGAAGCACATACTTTTCTTATGCAAAGATTTTAACTTCTATATCCCTACAATATCATGGAATTCACTAAAATGGTTTGTCTAGTTTACTATTTTGTTTTGTCATATTTTCTCTTAACTATCCATGTTAGTTGTAACGACCCGGACTAGAAATTAAATTAATTTGAGAATTTAATTAAGGAAAAGACAATTTTACTCTCGGTTTCGGAAGGGTTCGGGAGTCACTTTTTGACTGGTAGTGCTTTTGGAAAAAAACAGGCGGCACGCGAAAAACGGAGACCCGATGATAGCGTTGCGGGTTTAGAAGCTTCAGGGGCAGCTTGGTCATTTTGGAAAAGTCCAAAATGTGGTGGATATTTTTCTCTCTTTTCGGACTCTGCCCAGACCAGCCCAGAACTCTCTCTCTCCTACCGGAACTCTCTCTCCCCGTGCGATCACCGAATCCCTCTCACCTTCATCATCCCATTTTGGGACCGATCTGAGCCAAATCGAGCCCAGATGGAGCTTCCTCTCGAGATTTATCGAGCTGCTGTAGGCCATTTTTGAGGCGAGGGCATCGTCGTAGGAGGTGGAGTGAAGGGAGGATTTGTCCGAAGCTTCTAGGCCGTCTTCCGGCCAAATCAGGTATGGTTTCGAAGCTTTGACTTCAGATTCGGGTTCCTGGTGAAAAGTAGATGGATTTAGACTAAATATTTGTGAAAAACGGTTATGATTTGAGGAAGTTAGGAAAAATTTAAGGTCGGCTGGCAATGGAGATTTCCGGCGACGACGGATGGCGACGCATTCGTCTTCTCCGGCGACTAGTCCGATCGGTGGCAACTGACGTGTCATGCCTGGTAGCAGCCACGTGGCGACCGTCAAGTGGCTAACTCATCTGCCACGTGGAGCCATGTGGCAGCATAGTCAGTGTCTAGTCAGCAGTCAGTTGACCGTTCAGTCAACTAACGCCGTCAGGATTTGACGGAATATGCTACCGGCGTTAGCATATTCTGTCAAATGATAACGGTGTTATGACGGAACCCTACCGCCGTTAGTCTGAACGGAATATTTCGATTTCGTCAGGTTTGACGAAATATTCCGTCAGAGTCACGGAATATTCTGCTGTGAACAGTACAGGGTGCGTGAGGGCGCGAGACGCGTGGTCCGACCTTCTACCGACGCGTGGGGCTATTTTCCGACCCACGACGACGCGTGGTTAGGGTTTTGGGACATTCCGAATCGAATTTTGGCTGTTTTGAAGCCATTGGAGTTCGTTTAGAGTTCCGTTTGAGTAATCCCAGCGGTAATGGTTGACCATGGAGTGGGTTTTGGCTCGGGAGTCAAGGGAGTTGCGTTATTAATGTATCAAGGAGTTCCTTGGGGCTAGGGCTTCCTTGATTTGGTATTTTGGATGTACTGAGAATGGACTGGGTTTCCGGGATCACGTGGCATGTTTACTTTTATGTATTATGTTATACCACAAGGTTCTCCAACTTGCGTTGAAGGTACGTCTCTGCCAGATCGTTGAGGGGTTATCTGATGTTGGCGTTCGAGGGGTCTTTCTCCGCCATATCGTTGAGGTATGAGGTATGCCATGGAGGATTTCATCATACTCTCAGGATGAACTGGGATATCGAGCTACGACTGGAGTGGAGCCGGATATCGAGTTACCACTAGGGGTGCTCAGGAGGAGTCGAATATCAAGTTACCACTCGGGGTGCTCAGGAGGAGCCGGATATCGAGTTACTACTCGTGGTGCTTAGGAGGAGCTGAATATCGAGTTACCACTTGGGGTGCTCAGGAGGACCCGGATATCGAGTTACCACTCGAGGTGCTCAAGAAGAGCCGGATATCGAGTTACTACTCAAGGTGCTCAGGAGGAGCCGAATATCGAGTTACCACTCGGGGTGCTCAAGAGGAGCCGAATATCGAGTTACCTCTCGGGGTGCTTAGGAGGAGCCGGATATCGAGTTACCACTCAGAGTGCTCAAGAGGAGCTAGATATCGAGTTACCACTCGGGGTGCTCAGGATGAGCCGGGATATCGAGTACGACTCGGGGTAAGTCAGTGAGACTCAATTCAACCAAGTCTGGTACCTTCGTCATCCGGATAAGTGGGTTGGTGTGGGCGGTGACCCAGATTGACGAGTTATTGACGGTTCACAAGAGGGTGACACGTCAGTTGTTTTGTCAGACTACGGAGGAGGTCCTCCGAGGTAGTTTGTGAACTACTAGGCTATTTTGCGTCTGACAGGTAGGTGGAGTCAGTCAAGTACAGAAGAGGTTCTGTTGGAACCCCTGTAAAGTTTATTTAATGTTTCTAAAGGTTAAGGGTATTTCAGGTATTAAACTTGTGTGTTAAAAGCTGTCAGACGAGAGCATGACTTTTTACGAATTTCGAGATGGAATTCGGGAAGGGTCCTAATAATTTGGTATCAAGCTCTAGGTTTCACCTCATGCAGACCGCACACTTGTGTGCAAATTATTTAATGGTTCTTGTCAACGAGATGCCTCCGAGACATTTGTCTCTTCAGCGACCTAGAACTGAGGGAGGCATAGAGATGGGAGTCATGTGATGCTCGGGCGAGGTAAGCGTCGCTGTTGCTGGTGAGTGGACTTTGGTTTATAAATTATAATGCATTCATAAATGTATATTTGATTTAAATTCTGTTATGTATTGCTTTTGGAAAATTTCTAGAATTGAGAAATTGTTACTGGACACGGGTTTTCAATGTTACAGTGAAACTGATGTTTTGGAATGTGTCCTGGATTTTTGGACTTTATTTTTATGTCGTTTTGACGTCATAAATTTTGTGTCCATGATTTTGGGTTTCAATCCATATTTGTGATTTTAGTGGATTTTGCCATAAATAATTTTTTCAATGAATTTTGGTTATTGGCCAAGAAACAAGGATTTCAAAACATGAATTTTGGTTTTCACTGAATTATTGTCCCCGATGGTCAAGGTTTTCTCTGACTGGCATCGAGGGTCTTTCTCCGCCAGATCGTTGAGGGTTCTCCGACGTTGGTGTCGAGGGGTATTTTCTCCACCGGGTCGTTGAGCCTGTTGCTTTGTCGTACATGGACCTGCATATGTTGAGATACTCGGATATGTGGAGGGATTTTTCCTAGACTGGCGTCGTAGGGTTTTACGTCCACCAGATCGTCGATATGCTCCGATTCTGGCGTGGCAGGTAGTTATCTGCTAGATTGTTGAGGCTGACTGCACTTGGTACACGTGACCCTATCTCAAAGCCTTGCTTCGAGGTATGTTCCGGGTTGAATGGATTTTGGTGTCACTAGGATGTCTCCTGGATGTTGTTCTCGTCTACGATTTGTTGTCGAGACGGAAACAAAGAAATGTGTAGAGTGCACAGGTTCAATTGGGAATCGCAGCTGAAGCCAGTTCGTATCGGTGGTAACGCAAGAGGACTTGGAACAGGAGGTTGGTTCTTTGACTTGAGTTAAGGGAATTTCGGGGATGAAATTCCTTTAAGGGGGGGAAATTGTAACGACCCAGTGAGAGCGTTGCGGGTCTAGTAGATTCAGGGGTAGTTTGGTCATTTTGGAAAAGTCCAAAATATGGGGGATATTTTTCTCTCTTTTCAGACTCTGCCTAAACCAGACCAGAACTCTCTCTCTCTCTTACCCGAACTCTGTCTCCCCGTGAGATCACTGAATCCCTCTCACCTTCATCGTCCCATTTTGGGACCGATTTGAGCCAAACCGAGCCCAGATGCAGCTTCCTCTCGAGATTTTGAGCTGCTGGAGGCCATTTTGGAGGCGAGGGCATCGCCGTAGGCGGTGGAGTGAAGGGAAGATTTGTCTGAAGCTTCTCGGCCGTCTTCCGGCCAAATCAGGTATGGTTTCGAAGCTTTGACTTCAGATTCGGGTTCCTAGTGAAAAGTAGATGGATTTAGACTAAAAATTTTTGAAAAACGGTTGAGATTTGAGGAAGTTAGGAAAAATTTAAGGTCGGCCAACAATGGAGTTTTCCAGCGACGACAGACAGCGGCGCAGTTGTTTTCTCCGACGAGTCTCTGGTGAGACTCCGGCGACTGGTCCGACCAGCGGCGACTGATGTGGCATGCCAGGTGGCAGCAGCGGGTGACGTGGCATGCCAGGTGGCAGTGACATCGTGCATGTGGCGACCGTCAGTGGCTGACTCAGCTGCCACGTGGCAGCACAGTCATCAGTCAGTTGACCGTTGAGTCAACTGACGCCGTCAGGATTTGATGGAATATGCTGACGACGTTAGCATATTCCATCAAATGATAACGATGTTATGACGGAATCCTAACGCGGTTAGTCTGAACAGAATATTTCGATTCTGTCAGGATATTCCATCAGAGTGATAGAATATTCCGCTGTGAACAGTACAGGGCAAGTGGCAGCGCATGGCGGTGCGTGGCACATGGTCCGACCTTCTACCGGCGCATGGCGACTCGTGGGGCTGTTTTCCGGCCCACCGCGACGTGTGGCTATGGTTTTGGGACATTTCAGATCGAATTTTGGCGATTTTGAGGCCATTGGAGTTCGTTTAGAGCCCCGTTTGAGTAATCTCAGCGGTGATGGTTGACCATGGAGTGGGTTTTTGCTCGGGAGGTCAAGGGAGTTGGGTTATTAATGTATCAAGGAGTTCCTTAGGGCTAGGGATTCCTTGATTTGGTATTTTCAATGTACTAAGAACAGACTGGGTTTCCGGGATTGCGTGGCATGTTTACTTTTATGTATTATGTTATACCACAAGGTTCTCCAACTGGCGTTGAAGGTACGTATCCGCCAGGTCGTTGAGGGGTTATCCAATGTTGGCGTTCGAGGGGTCTTTCTCCGCCACATTGTTGAGGGTTCTCCGACTGGCGTTGAAGGTCTCCGCTAGATCGTTGAGGGGTTCACCGATGTTGCCGTTCGAGGGGTCTTTCTCCGCCATATTATTGAGGGTTCTCCAACTGGCGTTGAGGGTACGTCTCCGCCAGATCATTGAGGGGTTCTCCGATGTCGACGTTCAAGGGGTCTTTCTCCTCCACACTGTTGAGGGTTCTCCGACGAGCGTTGAGGGTACGTCTCCGCTAGATCGTTGAGGGGTTCTCCGATGTTGGCGTTCGAGGGGTCTTTCTCCGCCACATTGTTAAGGGTTTTCCAACTGGTGTTGAGGGTACGTCTCCTCCAGATCGTTGAGGGCACGTCTCTTCCAGATCGTTGAGGGGTTCTCCGATATTGGCGTTCGAGGGATCTTTCTCCGCCATATTGATGAGGTATGAGGTATGTCATGGAGGATTTCATCATACTCTCAGGATGAACTGGGATATTGAGCTACGGTTGGGGAGGAGCCGGATATCGAGTTACCACTCGGGGTGCTCAGGAGGAGCCAGATATCCAGTTACCACTCAGAGTGCTTAGGAGGAGCCGGATATCGAGTTACCACTCGGGGTGCTCAGTCGGAGCCGGATATTGAGTTACCACTCGGGTGCTCAGGAGGAGCCGGATATCGAGTTACCACTCGGGGTGCTCAGGAGGAGCCGGATATCGAGTTACCACTCGGGGTGCTCAGGAGGAGCCGGATATAGGGTTACCACTCGGGGTGCTTAGGAGGAGCTGGATATCGAGTTACCACTAGGGGTACTCATGACGAGCCAGGATATTGAGTACGACTCGGGGTAAGTCAGTGAGACTCAATTCAACCAAGTTTGGTACTTTCGTCATCTGGGTCAGTGGGTTGGTGTGGGCGGTAACCCAGATTGACTAGTTATTGACGGTTCACAAGAGGGTGACACGTCTGTTATTTTGTTAGATTGTGGAGGAGGTCCTCCGAAGTAGTTTGTGAAACTACTAGGCTATCATGCGTCTGATAGGTAGATGGAGTCAGTCAAGTACATAGGAGGTTCTATTGGAACCCCTGTAAAGTTTATTTAATGTTTATAAAGGTTAAGGGTATTTCAGGTATTAAACTTATGTGTTAAAAGTTGTCAAACGAGAGTAGGACTTTTTGCGGATTTTGAGACGGAATTCGGAAAGGGTCCTAATATTAGTTCCATACCAATGGAGAGATCCATGTATATTATTTTCATGGACATTTTGGCAATGCCTAAAATATTAGCTACCCATACTTGTTGGTATTCCTCTATGATTGATTCAATAAAATTTTCTACTTCAGACTTACAATATAGACATAAATCCTCTTCTTCCCTTTCACATACTTATGAACATGCTTTTGATGGATTTTCAACTGTTTTATCTTTAAATGAGTTAAAGCTTTTAAAGAAGTGCTTGGGATTTATCGCAGCTCATGCTGATGAAAGTCTAATTCTCGACACCACTCGTACCACTGAATTTCTTTCTCTCAGTCCATCAACTGGTCTATGGCGCGCGTACTTCAAATTTTGGAGAAAACATTATCATTGGTATCATAGATACTGGAATTTGGCCAGAAAGTCCGAGTGTCAATGACCGCGGTATTAGTCGAACAAATCCAGAAAAATGGAAAGGGTCATGTAACGGAGGAGAAAACTTTAATTCCTCCCCGTGTAACTTGAAAATAATCATTGGAGTAAAGTACTTTAATAAGGGCTTGAAAGAGGATTACAAAGAAAGAATTGTGGACTCAGCTAGGAATTGTGTGGGGCATGGAACCCAGGTTGCCTCAATAGCTGCTGGTAATTGTGTTGAAAAGGCATCTTTTTTTGGTTATGGTGAAGGGACTGCTAATGGTGTTGCACTACTTGCTAAACTAGCAATTTAAAAGGTTAGTTGGAATGAAGGAACTTTTTTATCTGATATTCTCTCTGGTATAAATGAAGCTGTTGCTAATGGTGTTGCACTACTTGCTAATGGTGTTGACTTACTGTCTATTTCTTTAACACCAGACATATTTCAAGGCAACTTGTTTTTTGATAGTATGGCAATAGCTTCATTTTCTGCAATAAAAAAGGACATATTTGTTTCATGTGCTGCAGGAAATAAAGCTCCAAATCCTAGAACATTGTTAAATGGATATCCTTGGGTCTTAACTGTTGGCTCTAGTTCTATTGATCGAAGGTTTACTGGAATTTTGATTTTAGGAAACGAAATAAGAATAAGAGGATAGTCGTTGTTTCACAGCGATTTAGTACTGAAAAACTTATCATTAGTGTACGACAACAGTCTAGCAGCTTGTAACAATAGGAGTTTGTTGCATAAAGCTCCTAAAGACATCATCCTATGTAATAAAGGTATCACTATAAAGCAAATGGAGACTTTTCTCTTCTCATATCAACTAGGAGCTATACTTGTTCACAGTGATCCTATGACTTTAGATATAAGGCACTTCAAAGACAAAGCTTCTCCTTGTATAGTGATTAAAGAATCCGATGCACAGCTTGTTATCGCTTATATAAAAAAGTATTCAGAACCGAAAGTCAGTATGGAATTCAAAGAAACTAGGGAAATTGGCAAAGATGTCCCCTTATCAAAATACTTAACCACAAATATCCACTTTCCCTCTACTCAACCACATCTAGTTCTTAAAATTAGGTATAAGTTGCACTTTTGGCCCAATTATATAAACAAAAAAAATTAAGTTAGTTCACACTTAGTTACTTCCTATTAATTTTCCCCAAGCCTCTCCCATCCCACCTTCATCTTTAACCTAGAAAAAAAATCCAAAAAACCACCTTCATCCCACCTTCATCTTCATCCACCTTCATCCATGTCACCAAACGTGGAAGAAGAAGAAAACGAAGAGGAAGAGGACGCAACCTCCCTCTTCATCTTCATCTGGGTTTCTGGGTTTCACAGTTACTTACTGATTAATTCTCACTTATATACCAGTTGGTAACCACCTAGTTACATAACCATTTATAGGTTTTTTAGATGAAGATGAAGAGAGAAGAGAAAAAAGAGGTTGCAGAGGAAGAGGAAGAAGACGAAGACAAAGATGACACAATTTTTCATTTCTATCTCTCTTCTCTTTTTTTTTCTCTCAAGAAACCCGAATGAAGATAAAGATGAAGATCTCCAGATGAAGATGAAGATGGAGGTTGCGCCATCTTCCTCTTCCTTTGCATCCTTTTTTTCTCTTCTCTCTTCATTTAGAAAATCCAAAAATAGTTGTGTAACTAAGTGGTTATCAACTGTAATGTAAGTGGGAACTAATCGATAACTAACCTAGAAATCCAGAAACTCAGATGAAGATCTCCAGATTAAGATGAAGGTGGAGGTTGCGTCCTCTTCCTATTTGTCTTCTTCCTCTTCCTCTATATCCTCTTTTTTCTCTTCTCTCTTCATCTTCATCTTCATGTTCATGTTCATGTTCATCTAGAAAACCCAGAAATAGTTATGTAACTAAGTGATTACCAACTAGTATATAAGTATAAACTAATCGGTAACTAATTGCGAAACTCAGAAACTCAGATGAAGATGAAGATCTCCAGATGAAGATGAAGGGGGAGGCTGCATCCTCTTCGTCTTCGTCTTTGTCTTCTTCCTCTTCCACATTTGGTGACGTGGATGAAGGTGAGATGAAGGTAGTTTTCTGGAATTTTTTTTTTTAGGTTGAAGATGAAGGTGGGATGAAAGTGGGATGGGAGAGAATGAAGGTGGGATGGGAGCGGATTGGAGAAAAAGAATGGGAAGTAACTAAGTGTGAACTAACTTAATTTTTTTTGTTTATATAGTTGGGCTAAAAGTGCAAATATCCAATTTTAAAAACTAGATGTGGTTGAGTAGAAGGGAAGTGGATATTTGTGGTTAAGTTTTTTGATAAAGGGCATCTTTGCCAATTTCCCAAGTAACTATAGGAGTGCAGTATGCCCCGTCTGTTCCTTATTACTCTTCAAGAGGTTCATCATCAAATTTCCAACACATTTTAAAGCCAGATATTATAGCGCCGCGGTCATTAGTAATATTAGTGGCTTCGATTCCAAAGATGAAAACAACGGAAATGGAGTCCGTAAACTTTAATAGTGACTACACCATTATTTCTGGCACATCCATGGCTTGTCCTCAAGTAGCTGGAGTGGCAGCACTTTTGAAAGAGCACATCCAGATTGGAGCATTAGCGCTATTAAATCTGCTATTATGACCACTGCAAATGTATTGGATAATACCCAAAATCCAATTCGATCATACATTAGCTATGGAATGTATTATGAATATGCTTCACCTTTTGACATGGGAGCAGGCCATATCAATCCGAACAAAGCATTAGATCCTGGTCTAATTTACGATGCGACAGTACAAGGTTACATGAATTTATTATGCACTTTACATTACACCCAAGATCAACTCTTCAAAATCACTAGATCAAGAATCAACAATTGTTTAAGCCCATCTTCAGATTTTAATTATCCATCAATCATTTCCTTGCATGATGATGAAGTGCCACAGGACACTGAAAAGTTGGTGAGAATTGTGACTAATGTTGGTGAAGGACCTGCCCCTTACAAGGTTACGGTGACAAGTCCACCAGGCTCTCGGGTTATTGATAGTATGACAGGCAATATTGATATTTACAATGCAGAATGAGAACCAATCTTTTACCGTCACAGTAGAACACAACGGTGACTATTACCAAAAAGCCGCATTTGGTTCGCTGCTTCGGGTAGAACAAAATGTTACCGCTGTATCTAAACATGAAGTTAAAAGTCCCATCATTATAGCACCTTGGTATATTTAAGTTTAAGAAATGATTGTTTTATGTAAACACTAAACACTTCAATGGGTCATTATTTATAACACTATCACCATTTACGAAGATATCTTATTTGCCACTTAATGATATGCTCTAGTGACATTCCTCTTCTTACGTTATGTGAGAGGTCTCGAGTTTGACTCTCGTAGACGAGGTCGATACTCAATGTATATATATTGTAATCCTATTTCCCCAACACCATTGTATCAAAAAAAAAAAATTCTTATTTAAGCCTATGTTTATTTCGTGCACTTAAAAAGATTTAGATTTTATAAAGTTCTCAGAAGTGTATTGCAAAAATTGCCCTTTCAAATTTGTATTTAGTAATAAAAATTCTTTTAATAATTTATCTTTCTAAACCCATGGTTTAAAGTACAAAACGTGATTTTTTTAAAGTCTGATGTGGTTCCTACCCAAAAAAAATAAGACTAATCTCCACTAGAATTCGAAGATGTTAAATTAAGGTATTTTCATATTTATTCTTGAGTTTTGACCATACAAATAATATCCAACGGGTCTCGAACTTCATACCTGACAATTAAGCACGCCAATCAGATAGCCCCATTTTTTGTTGGAAAGTCAATGAAATCCCTTCAAAGTTCATTTGGACGAGTAACTTCAAAGTTCCATGGAACTTATACTATATTACTAAAATATGCACTAAAAAACAAAAAATATGAACATTTTAAATATGTTGTTGAACACTAAAAAAAAAAAATATGGGTATTGTAAGAAAGTACATGCCCCACATGAGCATACACAAACTACTAAACAAGGGACTTTCCAAAGTAACACCTTCATACATGTAACTTACAAATTCCATTTATATGCCTTGTATCGGATCATTTGCAAATTCCTTGGTACTTTCAAGTTCCTCATCTTTAATTAATTTTCCTTAAATTTCATGGAACTTTGAAATTACCCATCCAAATGCACTAGGGATTACATTTGGAAGTACTGATATGTCATTTGATTTTGATTATGTAAATGATTTTTGTATATTAGTTTCCTTAACTAGATTATAGGATAAATTAACCAAACCTGTATCAATGACTTTGTATAAGTTTCTCTATTATGTTAATGAAAATCACTTTACCCAAATACAATCTCCAGCCTAATTTTACATGGTATCAGAGCAGGGGACACCCTAGGTCTCATCCTTTTTTCACTCGCTTTACACATCGAAGTTCTTGTCTTACTTCCGTTTGTCTCTTCCAATGGGCAACAAGGAAGAGTCCTCCATGTCTTCAAAGGATGGAAGCAAACATGATACTTCTAGTCCTTATTTTATTCATCATTCAGATACTCCCGGAATGGTTTTGGTTCCAAACCACTCATTAGAAACAACTATGCAACATGGTGCCGTTCGATGCGCATCTCCTTAAGCGCAAAGAACAAGTTAGGCTTTATTGATGGCATGGTTACCGTGCCATCAGATGAAAAGAATCCAACTGACTTTGCTCTCTAGCAGCGATGCAATGATATGGTGCCCTCTTGGATCCTTAACTCTCTTGATTCGGCAATTGCAGAAAGCGTGATCTATTCAAATAGAGCACATGAGATTTGGCATGATCTGCAATAGCGTTTCGCCCAATCTAACGCCCTTAGAATTTATCAACTTCGGCTGGACATTGCC
This sequence comes from Oemleria cerasiformis, assembly GCA_037349345.1. Lineage (NCBI taxonomy): Eukaryota > Viridiplantae > Streptophyta > Magnoliopsida > Rosales > Rosaceae > Oemleria > Oemleria cerasiformis. The sequence goes on from JAZGTL010000010.1 coordinate 10,498,739, forward strand.
TCCTTTAGCCATGGGCAGATGTCTATTGTCAATTACGACACTAAGATGAAGGCCCTGTGGGACGAACTAGCATCTTACAATGATCAACAAACTTGCTCATGTGGTACCATGAATAAATATAGTGAGAGAGAGGACCAAAATGCACTCTTGCAGTTTCTCATGGGACTCAATGAGTCTTATGGAGCAGTTAGAGAACAAATTCTACTTATGCAGCCTTTGCCATCCTTACGCAAGGCATATTCATTGATTTCACAAGAAGAGAAGCAACGAGAGTTAAGATCTTGTCCTTATGCAGAATCTGCAGCATGGCGGTCAGTTGCAATCAGCACCCTTCTAAATCCCGCACACCACCTCATTGTTCTTATTGTGACAAAGACTACCACACCATGGATACTTGTCATAAACTTCATGGCTACCCTCTAGGACACCGACTACACAAACCCAACAAAAATGGGAAGGAGCAAAACAATCATACTAGTAGCAGCTCTTCAACTAATCATGTGCAATCTAGCCCATACATGAAGGAGATCCAAGCCGCTATGCCTAATCTTTCAGACGGGCAATATCCACAAGTTTTTTCCATATTGCACGACAAGATAGAGGAGCAATTTGCCCCTCAAGCGCATGCTGTTACTCTCCCCAAAGGTTTGTCCAAAAATAATTCCACAAATGAATGGATTATTGATAGTGGGGCGACGGATCATATCACGCCATCTTCTCATTTGCTTAAAAAAAATATACCTTACCCTGGAGTATTTTTGAGATGCCTTAGAATTCGAAGAGCAGCTTCCATGTGTGACTTGCGAGTTTCGTGCATGAATCGGTTGAGTAGATTCACAAAATATGTGATATCAAGCCGAGTTATTATGAGGTAAATCAAACGACCCACTAGTTTTCTATATAAGCTTGAGTCATGGGCTTACACCCTAAACTCCGAAAACTGAAACCTTACACCCTAAATTTTACTTAGAATTATTGTAATTATTATTTCTAAACTATGTTTTTAGTTTTTTTTTTTAAATTTTGTTTTGGGTTATTTGGAATTATTTTAAAATTGTAGGGTATTTTAGTATAAAAATATCATAAAAGAAGGTAATGGAAATCATTAACACCTCCTCTAGTTAATCCCCAAAATGGCTAATGGGATTACCTATTTTGAATGGATCCCACGTATTAATTGATTATCCTAGTTAATCCCATTATCCAAAATGAGTGATGAGATTATCTATTTTGAATAGTTCTCGCGTACTAATTGATTACCTATTTGCAAGTAAACACATTAAAAGTATGTAATGAGAATTATTATCTTTGATTTCATTAACAATATTAATATATAAACACGGCTTAATTTGTTTAATCATAGAAATTCAGTAATTTTTAAAAATTCAATTGAGCCCGGCCCAGGTGGGCTTATCCGGCCAGGCCTGTGAAGCCCGCAAATGCTGAGGCCTAATTGCAGCCATCTAAAACCCTAAATTCTGTTTCTTCCATTTCTCCTTAACTGCAGCCGCACAAACTCCGTCTTCGTCTTCTGAACACTTGTTCTTCTCCTCCTCTTCATCCCATTTTTGCAGAGAGATGGGCGAAGAAGTCAAGGCAGTCCCGGTGGTTCCGGAATCCGTGTTGAAGAAGAGAAAGAGAGAAGAGCAATGGGCTCTTGCCAAAAAGCAGGACCTTGAATCCGCGAAGAAGAAGAACTCCGAAAACCGCAAGCTGATTTACAACCGGGCTAAGCAATATGCTAAGGAGTATGATGAACAGGTTCGTATCCAACTGTCCAAGAAACCATGGTTGAATATTTATTCCATTTATTTTCTCAGACTTGAACTTTATCTTGTTATTTCAATTGGGTTCTGACGGATGATTTGCCCATATAATTTTCAGCAAAAGGAGTTGATTCGTTTGAAGCGTGAGGCGAAACTGAAGGGTGGGTTTTATGTCGATCCAGAGGCCAAGCTTTTGTTCATTATCAGGATTCGTGGGTACGTATTCTTTTGTGGCATTGGCCATGAATTCTTCTGTTTGTTTGCTATGTCTGTGATTGAATGTTTGTTGATTTTGAATTTTATGGCGTTGGTTTTGTCCTTTATGAAACTTTCAGAATCAATGCCATTGACCCAAAAACTAAGAAGATTTTGCAACTTCTGCGTTTGAGACAGGTAAAACCTCGATCGAATTTCATATTTCTGAAATGGTTTAATCACAATGGAGTAATGAAATGCATGTGATCGAGTTTCATATCTATGAATTTTGTTGCTTTTTCTGCTTGTTGTAATGTTGCAGATATTCAATGGTGTTTTCTTGAAAGTAAACAAGGCCACATTGAACATGCTCCACAGGGTTGAACCCTATGTCACCTATGGGTATACTGTTTTTTTGATTTGAGCCCTAGTTTTGTGATGATTATTTCCAGTTTGATTATCTTGTGTGTTAATATAACGTAATGGGCTTCAGGTATCCTAATTTGAAGAGTGTCAAAGAACTCATCTACAAGAGGGGTTATGGGAAACTCAACAAACAGAGAACAGCGTTAACTGACAATTCCATTGTTGAACAGGTTTGTAGATAGAGTGATTAGTTTAAGTGAACAATAATTGGATCAATTGTTTCCTTAATACGTTGTCATTCATTCACTAACATGTATGTTGTGAACTCGATCACAGGCTTTGGGTAAGTTTGGAATTATCTGTGTGGAGGATGTTATCCATGAGATCTTGACTGTTGGACCTCACTTCAAGGAGGCAAACAACTTCCTCTGGCCATTTAAGCTCAAGGCACCCCTGGGCGGGCTAAAGAAGAAGAGAAACCATTATGTCGAAGGTGGTGATGCTGGCAACCGTGAAGACTACATCAATGAGCTCATCAGGAGGATGAATTAGGTTTTTGCAAAATATTTTTCTTTATGAAATTAAGGTCTTCAATTACTTTATCAGACTTTAGCTCCCCTACTTAATTGTTCGTCTTAAATGGTGATATCTTTACAAAGATGGTCTGTTTAGCGGTGCTACTTTTTTTTCCTTACCCTAAAATAGTGTGGAATGCAATTTTCTGAGCACTTGATTCTCAATCTAGTCATTTCATATTGGTAAACTAAATGTCATTGGAGTACGCATTTTGAATCTTTGGCAATTATATCATCAGTCTTCATGGGAACATGATTGGGAGTATCTTGTTTATATTGTCTAAGCACAGAATTTGAATTTGAATCTTCATTCTCTTCTTTTAGGGTTGTTTTGGTTGAGTTGTATGCTGTTTTGTTTTGTGTGATATTTTTCGGATCTATTGTTCCTTTTTCTTTGGGGATGCAAGCACAAAATGTCCCTTTTAACGGTTACAATTTTGGTACTAAGTAGAACTAGGATTGAAAAAGTTCCTACAAAAATGTATGCAACATTTAAAATCTATTGGGTATTGATTTCGTTTTCCAGAGTGAAATTCAAGACTTTTAAATATATATTGATAATGATTATCACTAAACTATTACTACTCGTCTAGTAGCAATGTTCAGATTAAGCCCACGTGGAGTAGTTGTGTGATCACCTCCTGAGTTAATATCGTGTTTATTTTGTGTTGTTTCATTAGCGTTTATGTATGTGGAGAATTGAGAAGTTCCTTCTGCTCTTCCTCCTTCCTTTCTCTCCCCAATATAGTTATTCACTATACTTTTTGGAAGCTCATTTTGGCACTCCACAAATTACTTGTTGCACTTTATTTTTTTATTTTAATGTTTTTTTATTTTTTTATAAATCAAATTTTCAAATTTAGCCATCGTCCTCTTGAATTTAATATATTTTATTTTTATTTCTTTTGTTTATATAAAACATTTGGATTTCTTTTTTTTCTCAAAAAACTCTATTCTCCTACTTTCTATTTTCATAATTATGAGTACTATGAAGTATAATGGTAGTTCTAGTTTGCTTGATTTTCTTTTTGTTAGAAGGAAGCTTGAATTATATGGACATTGTACTACATATGTATATGATCAAAAAATTTGTGGCTATATGATAGAAAGACGCATAGGCGGTAGTAAATAGTATTGTTTGGTGATGGTTTATTATTAGGCTATTAAATTATGGATAAACTACATAAAAATACCGAAACTATAAGGGTCATTTCAAGTTCGTACTTTAACTATGAAAATTGATATCTAGGTATCCAAACTATTAAAACACAACATCTAGGTATCTACTATTAAAAAACAACATCTAGGTACCTACTGTTAGCAATCTGTTAAAAAAAATTGTTAAGTGCCTAAGTGGCACATGTGGGTTCTTTTTTTTATGCTGACATGGATTCCATGTAGACAATTTTTTTTTTTAATATATGAAAAATAATTAATAAATATTAAAATGAATAATAAAAATAATAAAACCAAAACAAAACCTAATCTCACTCTCTCCCCAAATCCTCATTCTTCCTTTTCTCTGCGACATCGACGAGACCACCGTCGCAACCCCTTCTTCCGACCAATCCAACCCTCGCTAGTGACACTATATTCTTCCTTTCGTCAAGTTGAAATCGTTCTTGCCATCATCGCAGTCGAAGCTCGCCGTTGAGGGAGAATCAACCCAGAAAACCCAGAAGGCATCAGATGAAAAGAGGGCATAATCGATCAAATCCAAATTCCCAAATGGTCGGTTCAAGAGGAAAATGAAGCTCTATAGGGACATCAACAGGATAAACTCAGAAGCCTTACGCCTTGTCTTGTGCTCAGCCTAGCTCTTCCTCGAGTCCTTGGCGGAGAGGTCGGCTTAGTTGAGGTTGCGATGGAGAAGAAGCGCAAGATTGTGAAGATCGAACACATGCGAATCGCCATTAAGAAGCACAACCTGACATGCGATTTTCTCATCGATGAGCTTCCCATGCCTTCTCAGCAGTCTGATAAGCTAGCAAACGATCTTAGCTGCTCCGCACCATTTCTAGTAGCTCAGTACCAACTAAACGAGATTGAAGCTGATCTCACACCGTTATTGATGATGCCCAAATTAAGAGCGATGATGCCCCAATTGAGATCGACCATGACCCAATTGAGACCGACAATCTCCCAATGAGACCGGCAATCTCCCAATTGAGATCGGAAATCTCCCATTTGAGACCGGAAATCTCCCAATTGAGACCGAAGATTCCCTAATTGAGAGTGACAAAGCTTCACTTGACAGCGATGAAGCTTTACCTAAGATCTATGAAGCCTCAATTGAGACCGACGAAGTCCTAATTGATCAGAGCTGTTTTGCTTGGATTTTGTTATCGGAACTGTTTTGCTTGGGTTTTTTGATCGTCCATTTATTTTAAAGTTTATAATGTAATTTGGGGGATTAGGTGTTCATTGTTACCTGGGTTTGGGCATCAATTGAGGGCTGATTTTGGGCGTGAATTTGGGGGCCGTTGGGATCAGCTGTGGCCTTCGAGGTCGAGAGCAAAGCAGGCGAAGACGTTTTGGGCGAGGAAGATTGGTGTTTATCAATTTTTTTGTTTTATAATTTTATTAATTGTTTTTAATATATATTCAATTTTTTAATTTTTTTATCGACATAGAATCTAACTCAGCATAAAGTTCAACAAAAAAATGTCAGCTCAGCACTTAACAGATTTTTTTAACAGATTGCTAACGGTGGGTACCTAGGTGTTGTGTTTTGATAGTTTGGGTACCTTGATGCCAATTTTCATAGTTGATGTACGAACTTGAAATAACCCCTATATTTTGAGTACTTTTATGTAATTTATCCTTAAATTATTGTGAATTTTTAAATTTTTATAAAATAAAGTAAATTAAGAAATAAGGGGTAAGTTTGAAATTTTGAGACATTAAAGTAATTAAGTGGAGTGCAATAAATCATTTGTGCAATGCTAAAATCAGTTCCCTACTTTTTACTCGCTCGTTGCCCTTGCAATATTAGCTTTTAAGTTCGTGCGATTTTTAAATTTCTTTATTTCAAGTCTATAGAAAATTAATTAATTTTTTTAATTTAAGTATTTTTTATATAAACAGATAATTTTTTCATAAAAACATGAATTAGTGGGAAGTGAGAAGTGGGAAGCGGGGGTTAACAATCAAAATATGGGATTACTATTGTACCCTCATTATTTATATTGGATTAAACTATTTTATATTGTTAAATGAAGGGCACATATGGAAAGAAAAAGGCTTCACAAAACCATCATCTTCCTTTTTTTTTGGGGTAAAGAAATGGGGCAAGGGCCCAAGCGACAGAAAGCTAAACTACCAGACGCGACTGCATCACAATAAAACCAGTGAGCCATAACTGTTGGAAAGGATATAGGAAAGTATGAAGGCAATACCAAAAATCAAATGAGAAAGTTAAGTCAAGGAACGAATTAGATTCGTTTTCATTAAGACTAATTTGTCGTTATTCCTTAGTGCAAAAAAAAGTTTATGATAAATTGTCTCAACGATACAATATACTCAAATTCACTTGATATTATTCTTGAGATTTTGATTTTGCACAACACAAGAATAATCTGAATTTTTTAAAGACAAAAGAGAGAAAAAAAAATTGTTTGATATTGAGTTAAAAAGATTGTAATATGATTTGCTATATATAAAGAATGAGAACACTTTTCATAATAAAAGTAACCTTTCAAAGAAAGGTTATGTTTGTTTGCCTTAGTAGTTCAAGAGGCACCTTTTGGATGAAATAATATATTATTTTAATAATAAAACAAATATTCAATTGATTTCAAATAAAAAGAAAAAACTGACTATATTCAATGTATCAATTCAAAATATGCATCTCCTATCTAAAGGGTGTGTCTCTTCTCATCATAACCTTTTATAAAGTTTATAACTCTTGCACATATCAACATATTGTTTGGATTAAAATATTTAATCAAACAATTCAATCATCAAATTAATCAAACAACACATAGTTTAATCATTTGGAATTTTTCTAACAATCCTCCCCAAATTTCAAATATATATTTCTTTCTATCATGCTTCAAAATAAATACATAGCCTATGAGGTGTCTTTAGACTTGAAGCTCTAGTTAGTCCAAATGTATCAAGGTTTTATCAGGTGCTATGGTAGTCGTAACTTTGAACCAAGGACCTTATATGACTAGCCGGATACACCGAACATACTTATTTTGAGTTTCTCTAAAAATTCTTAAATCTGTGCGTTTATGGCCATGCGCATATCCTGTTTCATAAGTAATCCTAGAGAAAGGTCTGATTCTCTTTTGGAAGCAGCCAAACCTACTTACTTATATAGGTAAATCTATCTAGGATGTCTTTGTCTTACATCCTTGCAATACGTTATAGACTTATTAAGAGTATATACTCAACCTCCATTAGACAAGTGTCCTTCATTGCTAGAATAAGATAAACATCTAAGAATGGAACTTTTAATTTCTGGCACTCCAACATAAAAACTAATTCGACTTGTTCATACCCAATGAACCTAGACTATATTTCAAGAACTTAGGTTGGGTTGCCATCGAAGTGTTTGCTATTTAATAGACCATAGTCTCATCTCTTTTGATCCTTTATAATTCATATCACGTGCGAGTCCTTTTGTCAAAGGATTCGCCAAATTCTCTTTTGATTTAACATATGTTACATAATCACTCCATGTAGGAGTTATTTTATATAATTGTGTATAAGACCAATATGTCTTGACTTCCCATTTCATATCTTACTCGTTGCACGAGCAAGGGTTGCTTGACTATCGCAATAGATAGTAATTGAAGGAGTAGGCTTATTCCATAGTGGAATTTCCATCACCAAATTTCTAAGCCATTCACCTTCTTTACAAGTAGCTCCTAGTGCAATCAACTCTGATTCCATCGTAGAGTGTGAAATGCACACTTGTTTCTTAGATCCCCAAGAAATTGCTCCTCCACCAAGGGTATAGATCCACCCAGTTGTTGATTTGGATTCGTTATCGGTGTTCCAGCTAGCGTCTCTGATGTGTGGGGAAAAGCTCCAGTTGCCACAATGGGAGGGGCTTTATATTATGTCGTTTTATTGATGACTACTATTGCTACACTTGGATCTATTTATTGAATTCATGAACTGATTTTTTTTTACGATTTACACTGAATTTGTTAAAATGATCCAAACACAATTCTCTCGAACCATCAAAACCTTTCGTTCTGACGCTGGTGGCAAATATATATCCACTGCATTTATTAACTTCCTTAAATCCCAAGGCACAATTCCTCAACTTTCATGCCCAGAAACTCCACAACAAAATGGTGTTGTAGAACGAAAACATCGTCATATTGTGGAAACAGCTCGAACCTTGCTTATCTCTACCTCTGTTCCAAAATATTTTTGGGGGGAATCTTTTCACATGTCTGTGTATCTTATCAATCACATTCCTTCTCCAGTCACTAATGGAGTATCACCATTTGAACGTCTTTTCAACACTCGCCCCAATTATTTTGAACTTCGTGTCTACAGGTCAACTTGTTTTGTCCTTCTTCCCAACAAAGAACGTGACAAACTTAGTAAGAAAAATGCCATATATGTCTTCTTAAGTTATGGTATTCAACAAAAGGGATATCGTTGTTATCACCCACTTGCTAAGAAACTATGCATCTCTAGGCATGTTGCTTTTTGGGAAAAGGTACCATTTTACACTCTTCCCTATTATCAAAATGCACCTATTGAAAGCCTCCAATTTTCTGACCCCTTCTTTGATTCACCATCCTCTTCTCCTGATCCTATGTTTCCTTCTAGCTTATCTACGCTTCCATCTGATCCTCCTCATTCTAACTCCTCAACTGATCCATCTGTTTCATCCACATCTACAATTTCTTCTGTTCCTCTTATGTCTGCGTCTAACACCCCAGCACTTCCTTTTATTTCCCCTACCCTGAATATTGATTCATCTCCTATTACATCAGCGCTACCTTCTGATACATCTTCTTTTCGACCAGTCCGTGACCAACACCCTCCTGCTAAGCTATCAAACTATCATTATTACCTTTCTGTTTTGTTGTCTCTTTATGAACTCACTTCTTATCGAGAAGCTTCATCTGATCCCTTATGGAAACAAGCCATGTCAGATGAACTCACAGCTTTGCAAAACACGCATATATGGGATCTTGTTGACTTCCCTCCTGGAAAATTTATTTTCGGGTGCAAATGGGTTTACAAAATAAAAACCAATGTCGATGGCTTTATTGATCGTTATAAAGCTCGCCTTGTTGCCAAAGGCTTTACCCAGGAATATGATATTGACTATGAGGAAACTTTTGCTTCCGTAGCTCGCATGACCATTGTTCGCACCTTAATTGCTATTGCCTCAGTTCACCGATGGGAACTCTTTCAAATGGATGTTAAAAATGCATTTCTTCATGAGATCTTCATGAAGAAGCTTACATGCAACCTCTACCTGGGCTAACTCACTCCCCTAATCTGGTGTGTAAACTTCGTCGAGCTCCCTATGGCCTTAAGCAAGCCCCACGCTCTTGGTTCGAAAAATTTAGTCAGGCAATTCTTAAACATGGTTTCACTCAAAGTGCTCATGATTCTACTATGTTCACTTGTTCTTCTTACTGTGGGATTGTCAATCTCCTCCTGTACGTTGATGATATGGTCATCACTAGTAATGACTCTAAAGGTATTCAAACTCTCAAATCTTATTTACATACTTGCTTTGAAATGAAAGACCTAGGCACTCTCCGCTACTTCCTTGGCATTGAAGTTGATCATCCTTCTGATGGTTACTTTCTTTCTCAAGTTAAGTATGCCTCTGAAATACTTCATCGAGATGGTTTGATGGATACCAAAACCGAAGACACCCCTCTCGAGCCAAATGTCAAACTTTGTGCTTATGATGGTGCCCTTCTTCCTCATCCTACTTTATATCGCCAACTTGTAGGAAGTCTCAACTATCTCACAATTACTAGACCTGATATCAGTCATGATGTCCATATTTTCAGCCAATTCATGTCAGCACCACGTTCTACTCATTTTTCTGCTGTTCTTCATATCCTACGTTATCTCAAAGGCACTCTATTTCATGGCTTACATCTTCGGTCTTCCTCTTCTCTCACCCTTCGAGCCTATTCTGATTTTGATTGGGCCGATGATGTCACTGATCGACGTTCAACCACATGATGTTGCGGATTCTTTGGCGATTCCTTAATTTCTTGGAGAAGTAAAAAGTAAATTGTCGTTGCTCGTTCAAGTGTTGAAGCTGAATATCGAGCTCTTGTTCATACAACTATTGAAATAGTTTGGTTACGAAGGCTTATTGTAAACATGGGTGTTATATTTCAGACTCTACTCCTCTCTTTTGTGATAGCAAAAGTGCAATTGAGATTGCTCAAAATTCGGTATTCCATGAGCGCACCAAGCATATTGAGGTTGATTGCCACTTTGTCTGTCACCACTTCTCGCAAGGGACTATCCAACTACCATTCACTCCTTCTAAACATCAACTTGCTGATCTTTTAACCAAGTCTCATCCACCATACCGTTTTCTGTTTCTACTTTCCAAACTTCAACTGCTCTCCAAGCAGTCTTGAGTTTGAAGGGGGATGTTAGAAAGGAGGGTTCTCTTTGATTATGGCCTTGATTATGCACATTAATTCAAGATTGAAGATTTGATTGTGTAATTATGTAATAGATTAGTTGACTTTTTATTCTTGCTGTAATTATGTATTTTCCTTGTATATTTGGTTTGTAATCTGTATATAAAAGGGTTAAATCCCAATGGAATATTATCATCCAATTCTCCATGTATTCTCTGCCTTCTCATATCATTGATATCATATTTTCGAATTAAACCTAAGTTATTCATGCGTTTAATAGATTGAAAATCACATGTCCTAATTTATCATGCCACAATTGAAAATACTCAAGCATATAAATAGAATGCATAATTTTATTAATATTGAGTTTAATCAACCCATTACATGAATAACCTTTTCCCACCAATACATCATTCTTGGACAAGATAAACTTATCTGATTCAAACACTAATTTAAATCTAGCCTTGTTTAAAAGATTGTCAGAGACTAGATTCTTTCTCATTTCGGGAACATGAAGAACATTTTCAATGTGATCTTCTTTTCAGAAGTGAAGTTGAGTACTATGGAACCAATTCCCATCACCAATGCTACATTATTGTTGCCCATTTTGACACTTTGCCCATCGATAACTTTCTCATAATTTTTGGAAGCTTCTTATTTGTTTGCAACATGTATGGAGGCGCCAATATCAAGCTATCAACCATCATCAACATCAATGTGATTTGCTTCAGTAACCACTGCTGAGAAATCATCATCTTGGATCCTATTGACTTGCGACTTAAGATGTTTCTTATATAGTCGACAATTTTTCATAATATGATCAGATTTGTGACAAAAGAAGCATCCATTCCTCACTTCATTAGTGTTCTTCCCTTCTTTTTGAAACTCTTTCCCTTAGGAGGAATTATATATTTCTTGGGTTTGTCACTTGACTTCCCTTCCACTAAATTTGCTTTAGAGAAATCAATGGCGATCTCATTTAACTCGCTATCTCGTTTACGAGATTCTTCTTCTATATGAAGGTGTCGAGTTAATTCCTCTAAAGTAAATCTCTTCTCTTGGTGTTTGAGTTTCTTTTTGTAGTCGTTCCACTTTGGTGATAATTTTGATATAATTACACTAACTTGGAACTCCTCATCAACTTTTACTCCTCCAATGATAATATCATCTATAAGGAGTTGGAGTTCCTCAACTTGTGGGATAATAGGTTTACTATCTACCATTTTGAAATGCACATAATAGGTTTCCTTTGCAGATGGAGCATTGCGATGGACATTGTCGAAAGCGGTTGATAAAGCATTGAGAATGTGACATTTGCATAAAAAATCATCTTCCTTCCAATTGTTCCTTTGCTCCTTCACATCACTTGATTCCTCAGCAGTTTTGTTTCGAGAATTGGAAGAAGATTATTGTTGAGCATGTAGGCCAACTTCAAGGTGGTGAGAAAGAACAACACCTTTTGTTGCCATTGTTGAAAAAAAACTTGCCATTCAATCGATCCAAACGAACAAGATCTTGATTCATGACTTGAATGGATTGAACAGTAGTTGCTAATGCCTCCATTGAGCAAATTAGTCTTAAACTTGTTGGAAAAGATATAGGAAATTATGAAGGCAATAAAAAAAATTAAATGAGAACGTTGAGTCATGGCACAAATTAGATTCGCTTTCATTAAGACTAATTTGTCGCTATTCCTTAGTGCAAAAAAGAGTTTATGACAAATTGTCTCCAAGACAATAGACTTAAACTCACAAGAATAATTTGAATTTTTTAGAGACAAAGGAGAGAAAGAAGATTGTTTGATATCGAGTTAAAAAAAATTGTAACATGATCTGCTATATATAGGGAATGAGAACACTCTTCCTAACAGAAGTAACCTTTCAAAGAAAGGTTATGTCTGTTTGCCTTATTAATTCAAGAGACACCTTTTGGATGAAACAATATGTTGTTTTAATAATAAAATAAATATTCAATTGATTTCAAATAAAAATAAAGAACTGACTACATTCAATATATCAATCAAAAAATGTATCTCCTATTCAAATGATGTCTCTTTCCATCATAACTTTTTGTAAAGTTTACAATTCTTCCACAGATAAACACATTATTTGGATTAAAATATTTAATCAAACAATTCAATTGTCATATTAATCAAAGAACACATAGTTTAATTATTTGGAATTTTTCTAACAAGAACTACCAATCTCAGCTAGTTTATCAGCCATACAGTTGCATTCACGAAAAATATGGCTCAAGGAACAAGACCAATGTCTATGCAAAAAACTCTGACACGCCCGGAGGATAGTAGCAAAAGGGTGGTTTTGCTCCAACTCCTTTTGCAGCAGATTAACAGTAAAAGCAAAGTCAGTCTCAACAGAGACCGTCCGATGTGTTGAATTGGACGATGGTGAAGAACTCCAAGCAGCAGAGACTATCTTCAGAGAGCAGAAAGGATGAAAGCACACAGAACCCCCAAATCTGCAAAAACAGGTAAACTCCCTATTTGAAACTTCTAGCTGAACCAAATTGAATCAGAACTAGCCTGTGATGTTCTTAATTATAGTTTCTTTATTTCTGGATTGAATGGGTGATGATCACTATAATGATCAATGCACACCAAGTGTTTGTAGAAATGCCTTAGAGAATTTTCTGAACTTTCTTCTCTGATATGACAGAGAGAATTGTCTATATTTTGTATTGAATTACTTGAATGAATGATTACATCTCTCACATATATACACTCACTCAATTTGTTAGACGATATAACATCTCATTAAGCCAATTACATGATGACATCGAATCTAAATCTGTTCTAACAGATTTGCTTGCTTACCAAGCAAGCTGTACACAGGTAGTAACAGATTCTAGGTAGTTATAACTGTCACCCACATCCTTGGCCTTCAACTGAACTGCCAGCTGCATCCCTTGGCCTTCAACTGAACTGCCAGCTGATAGCTTAGTCACTAACACTCCCTTCTAAGCTACCTGCTGGTTTGGCACCAAGTAGATTCCTTAGGTAGTGTAACCTTTCCTTAGGCACAGCCTTAGTAAAAATGTCTGCTATCTGTTCTTCTGATCTGCAGAACATCAAACCAATTTGTTTGTCCTGTAAAGCATAAAGTGAAACATTATGTTGATATGTCTAGTTTTCTGATGGAACACTGGATTCCTAGCCATTGCTATTGCTGACATATTGTCACAAAGCAAAGGTGTCAGCTCATCTTGTTCTTCTCCAAAATCCTTAAGTACAAACCTAAGCCAAATAGCTTGAGATGTTGCCTCAGCAGCAACCACATACTCAGCTTCTGCTGTGGACAAAGCCACTGTGCTTTGTTTCACCGAGGTCCATGAGAATACCCCACTTCCTAGGGTAAAAGCATAGCCTGAAATGCTCTTTATATCATCTTCTGAGCCTCCCCAGTCACTGTCACAAAAACAAATCAGTGTAGAACCTTTTCCCTTTACATACTCAATCCCATAGAAAAAAGAGTTCCTTGAATGTATCTCAAGACTCTTTTGGCAGTTCCAAAATGCTTGCTTGTAGGCCCATGCATAAACCTAGACAAGAGACTTGCAACATACATTATGTCAGGTCTTGTTGATGTCAAATAGAGTAGACTTCCCACTATCTTTCTGTACAGCTGCTCATCAGCAGCTTCACTTCCATCTTCTTTCATTAGTTTGTCTCCAATAATCAAAGGTGTGCTCATAGGATTACAATCCTTGAGACCAAACTTCTTAAGAAGTGTGGTTGCATACTTCACTTGATGTATAAAAATGCTTATGTCAGATTGTATCACTCCCATACCTAGGAAATGATGAAGTAAGCCCAAATTTGTCATCTCATACTTACTCATCATTACTTGTTTGAAGTCTTTGATCAAAGCTTTTGAACTTCCAGTGTAAATTATGTCATCCACATAGATAGACACAATTAGGACTTCACCATCTTCATCAAGCTTAATGTAAAGTGTAGCTTCACTAGTACTCCTCTTGAATTCACAGCTCAACAGATAAGAGTCAATCTCTCCATACCAAGCTCTTGGGGCTTTCTTAAGTCCATAGAGAGCCTTCTTAAGTTTGTAGACCTGTTCCTCCTTCTCTTGAATCTCAAACCCCTCTGGTTGATCAATGTACACCTCTTCTTCTAACACTTCATTTAGAAATGCAGACTTTACATCTAACTGGTACATTTTCCAATTCCTTTGACCTGCTAGGGCAATGAGTGATCTTATAGTGTCTAACCTTGCTACTGGAGCAAAGGTTTCATTGAAGTCCACACCAGGCTTTTGTGCATACCCCTTAGCCACTAGTCTAGCCTTCTGCTTGTGTATAGAGCCATCTAGGTTTAACTTTGTCTTGTAAACCCATTTTACTCCAATGACAGGCTTGTTCATAGGTCTGTCCATTAGTTCCCATGTCTCATTTTTCTGAATCATGTCAATTTCAGCCTCCATTGCTTTCTTCCAAGCTAGATCCTTAGCTGATTCTTAATAGGATTCAGGTTCAGTGATGCACATAAGACATCGTGCATACACATCATGAATACTCCTAAACTTGACTGGTATTCCAGTAATGGATTCTTCCTCAGGTTGCATCTCACCCATCTGAGTTTCATTCTGTGGTTCAGTCTCATGTATATTTCCAGTTGCAGGTTCTTGAGGAACTTCACTAGCATTCTCAGTTTGAGAATCAGCATGCTCAAATCCATAGTTTAGTATAAGAGTGCCACCAGCCTCAGCCTTTGTAGCATTCCAGTCCCACTCTGCACCTTCATCAAACACAACACTCCTAGATATCACAATCTTGTTGGTTTGAAGATTATACAATCTATAACCCTTTTCACAATGTCCATACCCCATGAATACACACTTTGCTCCCTTCTCTTCCAGTTTCTGTCTTAACTGATCAGGAATGTGAGAATAGCAGATAGAACCAAATATCTTTAGGTGTTTAACCCCTGGTTTTCTTCCACTAAACTGTTCAAATGGTGTTTTACCATTCAAAGATTTGGTAGGACACCTATTCTGTAAATACACAGCTGTATTAACAGCTTCTCCCCAGAACTTGTAGGGTACACCTTTTCCATGCATCATGGCTTTAGCCATCTCCACAATGGTCCTATTCTTTCTTTCAGCAACACCATTTTGCTGTAGAGAATAGGCTACAGTTAACTGTCTTGCTATTCCTGCTTCATCACTAAACCTTTCAAACTCATTTGAGAGGTATTCACCACCTCTATCACTTCTGAGTCTCTTGATTTTATAATCACTTTGTAGCTCAATCATGCTCTTAAACTTCTTGAACACATTTAGGGCACCAGACTTATGTGAAAGAAAATATAGCCAACACATTCTAGTGTAGTCATCAATAAAAGTCAGGAAGTACTTGTTACCTCCACTGGTTTCCACTTGCATTGGACCACACACATCTGAGTGTATGAGTTCAAGAGGCATGGTTGCCCTCCAAGCAGGTTCTTTGTCAAACTGCTCCACATCCTGCTTCCCAGCCACACAGCTTGCACAAATATATGTACCCCCTTGTAACTTAGGCAATCCAACAACCATTTCCTTCTGTTGTAAACATTTCAAACTAGTGTAGTTCAAATGTCCATATATTTTGTGCCATAAGTCTAAATCTTCAGCAATGGTTGCCCTCATAGCCATAGGATTTACACACCCAAATGTCATAGGAAAACATATGTTTTGTGTCATGGAAATCCTTGCTACTCTGTGACATAGTTCCTTGTCTTCATAGATGTCCACTGTCTATTCTCCAAACACTAGAAAGTAACCATGCTGAATCATCTGTCCAACACTAAGCAGGTTTTCTTCCAATCCAAGAAGAAGCATAACATCCCTTATGTGCCTAGTACCTTGCCTAGTTTGAATGACCAGTGTTCCTTTGCCTTCTGCTTGAACCACCTCACCATTTCCCATCTTAACTTTGGCCTTAACACTTCTGTCAATGTCCACAAGTAAGTCCTCTTGTGCAGTCATGTGGTTGCTACATGCACTGTTCACATACCATACATTTGTATCTTTCACAGCAACTGTATTACAAGCATAGAACAGATTCCCAGAAGATTCAGTCACCTCTCTAGCCATATTCACAGCAGCCTTTCCATTGCAATCTTTGGCATAATGACCAAACTTGTTGCAATTGTAGCATTTAGACTTTCTCTTGAACCAACACTCACCATAGTGCATTTTTTCACACACCTTGCACTTAGTTCCACTGCTATCTGCTTTGTTAGAACCAGTACCTTGGTGATAACTAGATTTACCAGTTGTCTTGGACCTTTGATTCCAATTCTTGCTATTCTTGTTGAACTTTTTAAATCTGCCTTGAGAGTTACCCTGCTGATTTTTAGAGTTCACAGACAAACTAGCAAAAGCCTTGTCTACATTCCCTTCACTATGCATCTCTACCCTCTGATCAAAAGCCCTAATTGAAGCTATAACACTTTCAACATTTACAGCCTCCATGTCCCTGGTTTCTTCTATGATAGAAACTATAGGATCATAGGGTTTGGTTAGGCTAATTAGGATCTTTTGAGCTAATCTCTTTTCTGTAATGTCTTCTCCATAAGTTCTCATTTGGTTAACAACTCCATACAGTCTAGACATATACACAGATAAAGATTCATCTTCTTTCATTCTAGTGTACTCAAAATCACGTCTAAGAGATTGCAGTTTAACTGCTCTAACCTTTGCATCTCCTATGTACTCTCTTTGCAGGACATTCCATGTAGCTTTTGCATTCTCCTCATTCTGGATTCTGGGGAAGATGTCATCGGCAACAGCATTCTGAAGCATGCTCAAGGTCTTAGCATCCCTCACCATATCAGCATGTGAAGGCTGGTTTAGGACAGCTCCAACTTCTCCTTCCACAACTATTGCCTCAGGTATTCCCACATCCACATACTTCCATAGATCATAGCCTTTTAGAACTGTCTTCATTTTCACACTCCACATGTCATAGTTAGAACCTGTGAAGATTGGAGTCCTCAGCTCACCTCATCCATATGTTTCTGTCATTGCAGATCACACAGTTCTTGTGAATGTTTCTGAAACTTGCACAACACAGATTAAACGCCCAGAGTCTGATCAGAATCTATGCTCTGATACCATGTTGAATTGGACGATGGTGAAGAACTCCAAGCAGCATAGATTATCTTCAGAGAGCAGAATGGATGAAAGCACACAGAACCCCCAAATCTGCAACAACATGTAAACTCCCTATTCGAAACTTCTAGCTGAACCAAATTGAATCATGACTAGCCTGTGATGTTCTTAATTATAGTTTCTTTATTTCTGGATTGAATGCTTGGATTGAATGGGTGATGATCACTATAATGATCAATGCACACCAAGTGTTTGTAGAAATGCCTTAGAGAATTTCCTGAACTTTCTTCTCTGATATGACAGAGAGAATTGTCTATATTTTGTATTGAATTACTTGAATGAATGATTACAACTCTCAGTTTCGAATAGGGAGTTTACCTGTTGTTGCAGATTTGGGGGTTTTGTGTGCTTTCATCCTTTCTGCTCTCTGAAGATAGTCTCTGCTACTTGGAGTTCTTCACCATCGTCCAATTCAACATGGTTTCAGAGCATAGATTCTGATCAGACTCTGGGCGTTTAATCTGTGCTGTGCAAGTTTCGTTGAAGGCCAAGGATTACAACTCTCAGTTTGTTAGATGATATAACATCTCATTAAGCCAATTACATGATGACACCTAATCTAAATCTGTTCTAACAGATTTGCTTGCTTACCAAGCAAGCTGTACACATGTAGTAACAGATTCTAGGTAGTTATAACTCACCCGCATCCTTGGCCTTCAACTGAACTGCCAGCTGCATCCCTTGGCCTTCAACTGAACTGCCAGCTGATAGCTTAGTCACTAACACGATGCCCCAGATCCCAGGCGTATTTCAGCCCATGGTAGATACCCTATAACTTAGCATCCAAAACCTGGCCAATTCCTAGGTTGATAACAAAACCACCCTATTCATTTTATAATAATAGAGATATCTCTAACAACAAAAAATAGAATTGAAACCTAAAAAAGATTGGATAATGAAGAGTAAAGAACATTGAAGGTTTGTTTGATAATCATTATGCTTTTGTTTTTAGTTCTTTCTTTTTGTATTTGAGATATGAACAAAGTGTAGGAGAAAATAAATGAAGCAGAATAAGAACGGTGGAAAAGGTGGAAGAAAAACGACAATCAAACAGATTTTAATATAAAAAGATTTAATTATCAATTGACACTAAATCGTGAAATTATAAGATTTTTTTTTTATAGAATCATATGGATTGGAATTACATTATACACATTGAGTATCGAGCTCGCTTTTTACGATAGTCAAATTCAAGACCTTCCACATAACCTATTAGACCATAATACTTAGTAGCAGGATTACAAGACTAAGGAAAGTGAAAACTAGAATATTACCAAGCAAGCAGAGAAAAACAAGAAGCATAAGAAGCATTTTATAGATGATAAGTTGGTACTACCCATGTTGTAGTTTGTCTGGCCTTCTTCACTAACGCCTTAACATCTTTATTGTAAGGTTGTACAATTCTATGATCTTCGAAGTTGTACACGCCATAATCATGAAGCCTATATGGTTCATACCTAAAAAGGGTACGATGATTATCATGACTAAAGTATATACAATTCGGTTGATATCCTGATTTTGTAGCCAAGATAGATATTGTAGAATTATCTCCCACAAAGAGAGCAGCATCATCTAAAGTGGTTTTCTCAATCCACCCGAGCTCGTTGCTATTCAGTTCAAATAATCTAAATTTCCTTGTCTCATGTTTATCCTCAAGATAAATCATGTACCTGTTCATCCATAATTTGTTCTTATGTGAAACCACAAGATATTTCCTTGAAGAGTAAAAGTTGTCTTCGTCTAGTGCAAAGCCCGGTACAACCAAATTTATATCGGAGATGGATTGGGTAGTGATATCAAAAGAACAAAGTTTTATCTGTTATAATTTGAGTATAAGTTAATCACCTATTGTGTATAGTGTTGCAATTGAATCATAATTGAAACAATAGAGTCATTGTGGATGAATCATAATTAATGGAACTCCTTGTTGAAATTGACTTGTTTTAATTAATACAGTTTGACCTTGTTACTAATTAATCTCTTGGAATCCTATTGTGATTGTGATAGGTTATCACATAGGATTAGACTACTATAATTTGGTCCATGCTCTCACCAATAAGTCTGACATTTCTCTAGGGCTAAGACCTATTGATTAGCAAAAGACAATCAACTTTTGGCAGAGAGGAGAAGACAAACTTATGACTAAGAAATCCACAATGGCGTCACCCGGTATGTGAGTAGCTCTTTTGATTTCTTCATCATCTTGAATATGTTATTTGCTTATGTTGTGATCTTTGAAATTTAGTTGATATATATATATATATATATATATATATATATATATAAGACTATTATTTAATTCTTACATGTGGTATCAGTCAACATGCTCAAAATCACTTTTGACCAAATAACGAATTTCAATATAATAAAATAAGGATAAACTACATAAGAGTACCAAACTATAGGGGTCATTTCAAATTCATACCCAAACTATGAAAATTTTCATCTAGGTACCCAAACTATCAAAACACAACAACTAGGTACCCACCGTTAGCAATCTGTTAAAAAAATATATTAAGAGCCCAAGTGGCACTTGTGGGGCCCTTTATTATGCTGACATGCACGTCATGTAGACAAAATATTAATAAATTTCTAATTATAATAATACTTGTAGGCAAAAATGATAATAATAAATTCTTTTATAAAAAAAAGGAAAAAACTAATAAAAAAGAAAGACAAAACAATTAATAAAATTGTGAAATAAATTAACAAAAAAAATGAAATACACCAATCTTCCGCCCAAAACGGATTCTCATGCGAGTTGGAACAGGTCTCTAGGATTTAACAGACCAACCACCACCACCAGCGGCCATGGTTCTTAAGACCGAGCTTTTTCGTTTCAGGGGCGCCAAAGTTTACCCTGGAAGGGGAATCAGATTCATCCGTTTCAATTCCTAGGTCTTCCTCTTCCTCAACTCAAAGGAAAATGGATTCACCTACTTTGCTCTCGACCTCGAATGCCACGGCCGATCCCACGGCCTCCGGGCCTTCGTCCCCAATGTTGATCTCGTTATCCAAGACTGCCTCACTTTCTTCAACTTGGTCAAACAACAAGAACCCCAATTCCTCAACCTTCACTCATTCCTCTTTGGCGAGTCCATGGGCGGCGCCATTTGCCTCCAGATCCATTTGTCCAACCCAAAAGCATTTCAAGGCGCGATTTTGGTGGCTGAAAAAGGCGGCGGCGGAGCTCATCAAAGATCAATTTTGACCCATAACGTTCTAAGAAAACGGCGACGTCACGAGAGAGGAGGTCGAGGAGGATAGCCTTGCGCTGAGAAGGATTAGTAGTGGTGGATTGTAGGGCACGAAAGAAGTAGAGACCTTCCAACGACGACAGCCTCTCCGATATGCTCTCCATCGCTTTGCTTCTTACTGCCTTTCTCTCCATCTTTGCTTTTCTCCCTCTCTCTCTCTATGTTGTGAGACTCGCTCAAATTTCTAGGTTCGACCAACACCTGATGGTCGCATGCGGTTTTGTTTTGTTTTGAGGATGAATGGTGTGAGGGAAGCTTTGGTTTTCTTTATGTGTTTTATCAAAGACCAATTTTGTGGTCTGGGTTCGGAATTGGGATGTTTGCAGATCTGGGTGTGGAAGTAATTTAGGGGTAATGCTAGTTTTCGTTTCTTATTTTGATGTCAGGACAAATAGTTGGTGATGAATAGAATTGTAGTTGGATTCTATTTGTGATGAATTGAATTTTGCTGGGTTTGGGGTAGTTGGATTTTGCTGAGTTTGCCAGCGATAAAGATGAAGATGTTTGGTCAAAGACCAATTTTGTAGATTAATTTCTTTAATTTTTTTAATTTTTAAGAATTTAGTATATTTTTATTTTTGTTTATTTTATTATTTTCTAGCTTATGTGGATGCCAAATCAGTATAGAAAAGGACCTCACAACTGCCACTTGGGCACTTATTAGATTTTTTTAACAGATTGCTAACGGTGGGTACTTAGATGTTGTGTTTTGATAGTTTGGGTACCTAGATGAAAATTTTCATAGTTGAAATATGAACTTGAAATGACCCATATAATTTAGGTACTTTTATGTAGAAACATCCATAAAATAATTAACCAAACACTGGGACTTTCATTGACGTGTTCTTGCCGCTACTTTGCAAGAAAAACGACACACCGTTTTTCCTATCTTTTCAGGGTTTAAACCCAATTTGAACACTTACGATTCTGGGCTTCCGTTTATTTTTCTCCCAATCCCCTCATTCGCCCTCTTCTATTTGCTACATCTTCTTTTGATTTTATTTTGCTCTCTGACAACATCATCAAATCCAATTAATCCCATTGTCATGCTTAATTGAGGATGCTATTAGAACCATGATGTTGCCAGGTACTTGTTATTTGTTTCTGGCCTTATGGTTTTTTCTGGGTCTTCGGCTGAAAATTCTTGTTATGTTGAGTGCTAATATTGTTCTTGTATTCACAATATCGTGTTTTATTTTTCAATTTTGCTCCGTTGCACTATTGATACACTACAAGAATGTCGAGGTTGCCCGACTAGATTTTGCCCGACGAAGTAAATTTCGCCGGGTAAACAATGTTTGCCCGACCGATCCGATGGCTCGCTGGGTAATCTGTTAGCAGGAAGAGGAAGACGTTGGCGCGTAAAATTGGAAGGGTTTGCCCGACGATTTATAATATCCGTCGAACAAAATGATATATAACGACGATTATTAGTCGTCGGGTAACAATTGGTGTTGACTATAAATTGTCCGACGAATCATTAAATATTGCCCTGCGAATGTGATTCGTCGGGCAAAAGTTTAAACACACTAAATACCCGAGACGCTCTCCTTTCTTCTTCTTCTTCCTCATCTCAGCTTCATTTGAACTCTCTACTCTCTCACTCACTCACTCTCGTTCTCTAACTAAAATCATCATCTAATCACCATTTTCACTACCAATTAAATCATTTTTCTCTATCAATCACCAAATATCAAATTTTAAGGTTTGAGAATTTTATTTTTTTTAGTTTTGAATTTTTGAATTTTGATTAGAAACTAATTATGTTTTGTGTTGTAGGAATTTTGTGGTTGATTTGAAGGAATACTTATAAAAAGGTATGTGTGTTTACCTCTCAATTTACTTTTGTTAAGAATTTTGGATATAATTATGTTAGGAAATTTTGTATTTATTGTGGAAATTGTTTAGAATTTGTGGAAATTAGAAATTAGAATTTGTTTTAGGAAAATATGAAAATAGAAAATATGTTATGAAATTAGGAAAATAGAAAATATGTTAGGAAATTAGAAAATTTTGTTGGAAAATAGGAAAACTAAAAATATGTAATAAAATTATTGAAATTAGAAAATATGTTAGGAAAATAGGGAAATAGAAAAATATGTTAGGAAATTAGGAAATTAGAAAATATTTAGGAAAATAGGAAAATAAAAAATATGTAATGAAATTATTGAAATTAGAAATTATGTTAGGAAATTAGAAAATATGTTAGGAAAATAGGGAAATAGAAAATATGTTAGGAAATTAGAAAATATTTTAGGAAAATAGGAAAATAACGATTGAGTTTTCACACTTCGCCACATAGGGGTCAAGGCAAGGGGCGGCCTGATTCGACATTGTTGTCAGTTATACGATTCCAGAAGATGATCTAGAATTGGGTCTGGGCTTTCGAAAAGATGAAGATGTGGGCCTGGGCTTTCGAAAAGATGAAGATGCAAAGGATAAAGAGAAAAAGTCATTAACCCCCACCCACCCACCCCCCCCCCCCCCCCCCCCCCCTCAATCTTAGTAAGGAGTTAGGAGGGTAGTAAATAGATTGGTATCCATAAAAAGCCCAAAAGAAAGGGCTTTCATTTTTTAGGCCCCCTAAAAAAAGACGTGTTTAAAAATAAACATTGAAGAAATTTCAAGAGAAATAAATAATTCAATGATTTGATCAAATAACATCTCTTTTCCATTCAAGAGTTCTTATGTGTTTCCATGCCCCTTCGAGACCCCGAAAAAGGGACAACTTCCTTTTCTTAGGAACACATACAAGATTCGTCACTACAAAAAGGATAATGGTAACCCCCAAAAAACCAAGGGAGGCGGCGGCCCCCACCTCCGCAGCCGCAGCATGGGGTTATGTTTCGCCTCTTCCTCGAAGAAAGACGATCAAACAATTCCCACTAAAGTATCTTCCGGCCTTTCCGAAACTAAAAATTGAATTTGATTTCTGCAATTTAGAATCCGTTATTATATGTTTGCTCTAGTTTTTGTTGTTTTTGATGTTGAAACGGTTTTTCTTTATCCACATCATCCTCATTTTATTTTAATATCGAACTTGGGTCTATGTCAATTACAAAAACTAAAAAAGTTTTTCCTTTCTTTTTTCTTCTTCTTTTTTGACGAATCTTGTATGTGTTCCTAAGAAAAGGAAGTTGTCCATTTTTCGGGGTCTCGAAGGGGCTTGCGCTGCCCCTCTTTCTTAAACGATTGGTGAATAGGTGTAATCGGACCCGCTTTTTACATATCTCTCGTTATTTGGGATGGGGATATTTGCCTTTATGACTCGTCTTCTTTTATAGGGGGGTGGGGGTACTTCTTTATTTAGATTCTTTCTATTTTAAAATTCTTTATCCAAACCGCGAGGGTAGTTGTAGAAAAGGTTTTTTTGTTCGAAATATGTAATGAAATTATTGAAATTAGAAAATATGTTAGGAAAATAGGGAAATAGAAAATATGTATGGAAATTATAAAATTGTAAACTCTGTTTTATGCATAATTAATATATGTTTGTATTTGTGAATTTGTTGTGATATTTTTTGTAAAACGCTTTATTTAGTTCTGACGGAGTGAAATACGTTCATATTTCATAACCGTTTATACAAACTTAATCGAGTTGAATAACTTCGTATAATGAAATTCAATGAAAAACCTTAGACCCGTTTGAGAGTCAATGAATCAGGTTGATTGACTGGCTCTTGAATTGTCCATTTATTCGGACAGTTTGGGGGTGCACAACTATGTGTTGTGTAGTTGGCGGTCTACGAGGTTAGGTTTCGATTGTAGGAAATTCGGTTTGTATCCCCTCAATGTTCTCCGAATGCATACTAGATATTTGTTTATAATATCTACGTCGTGCATTTGGGGAACTATAGAGAGATGCTGCCAAAATTTCCCTCGATCAAAACTTAGCCTCGTAGGTCGCAAACTACACAGCACAAAACATGCACTCTCAAATGGGATAGGGCCAAATCACCGGAGGCATAAAGAGACGATCTGATTTTGATTTTAACTTGTTCTAATTACGGGACAATGTTAACTCAATTACTTACGTTGACTTTATGTTGTGAAAGCAGGCACAATGGACAGAGGATGGATGCAAATGTTTGATAGATCTTCTTATCAGTATATGGATGGGATCGATAGTTTCATTCCCTTTGCACGTAGTCATTGCAGTGATAACAGACATATCACGTGTATATGCCGTAAATGTAACAACTGTAGTTTGATGTCGTTGAATGAGGTCCAAACTCATCTCGAATGGAATGGGATCGTACACAACTACACGAATTGGATCTATCACGGTGAAGAAATATTTTCTGCATCGACATCTTCGGTTCCCGGGACCCGTCGGGACGAAAGTGGTTTGGATCGGCGATGTGATAATGATCAAGTCGTTGAGTTATTAACCGATTCTTTTCTTTCCGCATCAGATGATATGGAAGATGATGCGCCCAGGTTGCAACCCGAAGACTCTGAGCTCCATCACGAGAGATTGTTGAAAGAAGTTCAGCGTGAATTGTACCCCGGTTGTAAATCATTTTCTATTCTAGGGGCAGTTGTGGAGTTGATGCACATGAAAGTTGAATATAATCAAACAAACAAGCATTTTGACCACATGATGGACATCATGTGCTCCCTGAAGACAACAGTCTGCCTAAAGATCATTATAGCTCGAAGACGTTGTTGAAGGGGCTTGGTTTAGGGTATATCAAGATCCATGCATGTAAGAAAAAATGTGCATTGTTTTACGTTGAATTCGAGCAGCTTGACAAATGTCCTGTGTGCAATGAGCCTAGGTTTCAGAAGAACAAGATTCCTAACAAGGTGTTTCGTTATTTTCCACTGAAGCCAAGGTTACAAAGATTCTACATGTCATCCCACACAGCCCGTGATATGAGGTGGCATAAGGATGAACTCATTGATGATGATGTACTGAGGCATCCAGCCGATGGAGAGGCTTGGAAGGAATTTGATAAGATTTATCCCGAGTTTGCTGCGGAGCCAAGAAATGTCAGATTAGGGCTTGTTACTGACGGGTTTCATCCGTTTGGGAGTTTTGCAAAGCCCTATAGCACTTGGCTGGTGGTTATGGTTTGGTATAACCTGCCTCCTTGGAGATGCATGAAGAAAGAATTCACAATCCTCAGTACTTTGATACCGGGGCCCAAATCTCCAAGTAATTCCATCGATGTGTATTTGCCGTTGATTGACGAGCTTGTGGATCTATAGGAAAATGGTGTTTGAATATACGACAAGTGCAGTGGAGAAATGTTCACTCTACGAGTGGCCGTAATGTGGACAATTAATGATTTTCCTACTTATGGTATGTTTTCGGGATGGAGCACCAAGGTTTATCTTGCTTGCCCGACATATGTACCAGACACAATGTCCTTTTGGCACGCATCTAAGCTATGCTACTTGGGTGCGAGAAGGTTTCTGCCCTGGGATCACCGATGGCGAATGCAATCTGACTCATTTGATGGTAAAACAGAGTTACGAGGTCGACCAAGGGAGAGGTGCGGTGATGTGATATTATCCAAACTAAACAGTATACATGACTTCGTCACACGATGATCGAAACCAGCTGAACAGGAAAATTGGACGAAAAAAAAACATATTCTTTCGGTTGCCATATTGGTCGAAATTCAAAATCAGACACATCGCCGATCCTATGCACATCTAGAAGAATGTTGCTGAGAGTGTTGTGGGAAAGACTTTATCCATTAAAGGCAAGTCAAAGGACACAAAAAAGACTCGTCTGGGCATGCAAGAAATGTGGTTCGGCCTAATTTGTGTCCAAAAGTCGTCAATGGCAAATACATCATGGCTAATCCAAGTTATACATTTACGTCGAAGAATAAGAAAAAATTCTTGAAATGGTTGCAGGGTGTTAAATTTCTCGATGGGTACGCCGGCAACATATCCTGAAGTGTTAGCACCGATGGTGGCACCATTACCGGTATGAAGAGCCATGACTATCATGTTTTGCTACAACGAATTATTCTGATTGGTATTCGACCCTTCTTGGAGGCTGGTGTTGTTGAGACGATAGTTTTGTTTGTCTCAATTCTTCCAGATACTATGTGCCAGATCATTGGTTAAGGCGAACCTTGAAGCAATTAACGAGGATATTGTCTACATCATGTGCCGCCTAGAGCAAATATATTCACCTGTATTCTTTGATCTAATGGTGCACCGACTAATACATATGCCATATGAGGCAAAGCTAGCTAGCCCGGTGCATTATCGTTGGATGTACCCAATCGAGAGGTATAACTTATCCCTGCTATTTGATAATATTTTGTTACTATCATGTATATATGTGAATCATAATGTAAATTTCCTTGCAGAATGTTAGGTACATACAAGCAGTACGTTCGGAACAAGACACGTCCCGAAGGCTCTATAGCGGAGGCGTACATTGCAAATGAGCCACTGACATTTTGTGCAATGTACCTTCGGAATGTTGAAACTTCCTTCAATAGGGCGTCACGCAACGACAATGGTGGTCAACGTCTAGAAACCCTATTTGTATTTGCCCAACCCACACGACCATTTAGCACTGGTCCAATCTCGGAGCCGTTCACCAATAGCAACTTGGAGGTGGCTCATTGGTTCATACTAAATAACTGCGAGGAAGTCTGGCCCTTCCACGAGCAGCACGAGGCGTTGATGAAGGCCCAATTTTCTTCTAATTGGGAAGAAATGGACAAACAACTGTTTTCACGTTGGTTTTCCGAGCATGTAAGTCAAATATTTTATTTACAAATTTCTTAAATTGGTTTTAAGCTTACCAATTTCGTTTCTTGTGTGTATCTTACCAGATGGCACAACTGAAAGATGTCAACTCGCCAAATTTCGATAAAGAATTAATGCAACTGGCCATTGGCCCATTCCGAGGAGAACCGTACGCTGGTTGTCACGTTAACGGAGATAAGTTCTTGTGCACAGAACGAGACGACAAGTTGTCTACATAAAACAGCAGGGTCTTCGTGCCAGGGGATGGGGAAAATGCTGCTACAGGATTCTACGGCAAATTGTTAAGTGTGGTTAAGGTGTTATACGCAGACCGCAAGGAAGTCGTCTTGCTCAAGTGTCATTGGTTTGATACGAACCCAAGTATCTCAGGCAGTGGCATTCAAGATCAGTTATGTACCTCTGTAAACACAAACACTCGGTGGTTTGAGAGTGATCCCTACATCCTCGCAAGTACTGCGAAACAAGTATTCTATGTGGATGATTCAAAAGCTGGTGGTGGTTGGAGAGTAGCTGAGATGGTGAATCATAGAAACATTTGGGACTTGGATGACCGATACCATGAAGAAGATGGGCAAACAGACGATGACCAAATCGTTTACCAGGTGGATTCCTCGGCATCCACCCAAAACGTGGATGGAGTACGGACCAACGACATCATCCCACCAATTCCGATTGATGAAATTTTTATTAATCTCGGGGAATTAGAACAAATTGATAGTGATTCGGAGAAATCAAGTACTGTACACATCTCGGATGACGAGCGTGAATGGGAGGGGAAAGCGAATCCAACACCAAAAAATTAGAAATTTCATTTATATATGTAATATCCATCTTCAAATTAATAAATGTGATTTACATATATGTATGTTTTATGATTTCATTCACAAAAGTTTCAATTAATCTTTTATATATATATATATGTATTAAAGCCACAAACTTTTGATGTCCTCATCCTTGAATCGACTTCCCAACATTTCATCTTATTTGATAAAATGGTGTAAACAACAAACAATTAATTAAAAGTAATCTAAAAAATAAAAAAATTAAACTAAATCTAAGTTGAATTTTTAAAAACTAACAGACATTTGCCCGACGAATATTCTTTCAAATCCGTCGGGCAAAGACTTGAAATGTCATCAGTACGTGTTTCTCTGTTCGGTGAGCGGGTGCCGAACTGGGATATGTTGCCCGACGACTATTCATCTATATTCGTCGGACAGTATATACCAGATTCACTTTATATTTATTTATTAAACAATTTTTTTAAATTACTTATGAGATGAAATGGATCGATCTAACCGTCAACTTTTAAGGTAGGTACTCATAGATCGCCTACGGGAAATATGACCCAATTTTGAAATCCCGAGATTAGGTAACGGTGTGCGATGATTCAACGGTTACACAATATTTCTTCACGATCAGACGACTTGAATTCCTCAAAACATCAAGATTTTCGACAGCCGGGATCTACGCACGTAAAATCAAAAAATGAACGGTTAGATCTGTAAAATTCAATCTTTTGAACATCAATAGAACCAAAACTTCGCAAAATTTATTGAAGTTTCCATCAAGTGTTTAAACGCCTTGGTCAATATGCTTGTTTTCCGATTTTCAATAATTGAAATGGACCGATCTAACCGTCCACATTTATGGTAGGTACTCATAGATCGCCTACGCGAAAAATTACCCAATTTGGAAATCCCGGGATTTGGTAACGGTGCGCGACAATTCAACGGTTACACAAAGTTTCTTCACGATCGGACGGCTTGAAATCCTCAAAACATCAAGATTTTCGACGGCCGAGATCTAGGCACGTAAAATCAAAAAATGAACGGTTAGATCTGTAAAATTCAATCGTTTGAGCATCAATAAAACCAAAACTTAGCCAAATGTATTGAAGTTTCCATCAAGTGTTTAAACTCCTTGGTCAATATGCATGTTTTTCGATTTTCAATAATTTACAAATTGAAATGGACCGATCTAACCGTCCACATTTATGGTAGGTTCTCATAGATCGCCTACGCGAAAAATTACCCAATTTGGAAATCCCGGGATTTGGTAACGGTGCGTGACGATTCAACGGTTACACAAAGTTTCTTCACGATCGGACGGCTTGAAATCCTCAAAACATGACGATAACGATTGATGGGGCTTTAGGCATGTAAAACCAAAAATTGAACGGTCCCGATGTTGAAAATTCTTTCGTCGGACCTGGTTTTCAGATCAATCATAAACACAACATCATATCAATTAAGCCCGACGAAGTAAACAATTCACCGGGAAAAATATACATTATTCATCGGGAAACAGTAAAAATGGCGTCGGGCTACGTAAAAAAAACGCGCAAATTTTTTTCCCTGAAAATTTCAAAAATGCCGCCTAAATTTTCGCGAAATCTCAAAAATACCGCGTACTTATGCCCGACGAACATTGAAAATGTTACCCAATGGATAGTCAACCCTTGTTGTTACCCGACGCAATTTTTAAATGGTAGCCCGACGAACATTCCGCCAAAATTTTCGCAAAATATCAAACTTACCGCCAAATGTTGCCCGACGAATATGTAAACAATTACCCGACGAATATCCACCGCTTGTTATTGCCCGACGAAGGTGTCCGTCGGGCAAGGTCAATCAGACTAATAAATCAGACCGACACTTCTTCTTTTTCCTTTTTCTTCATTTTCCTTATTTTCTTCGGAAACCCAGTCCACTCCACCTCCCTGCAACTCAGTCGACTCCCCCTCACTGCAGCCATCCGATCACCGCAACTCCAGCCCTTTCTCACTCTCTATCGGTCAGACTCCAGCCGGACGTTTCTCAACGCAACTTGCCGGTCGTTTCTCACCGCGGTTAACCGTCGTCGCCGCCGCCCCTATCCTCACCGACAGTTTCTTCAAGGTCGAACTCATTGTCCCTCTCGCTCTATTGTTAATGTAGATTGGTTATTGTTAATTTTGATTGCCTAAATTTTAATTTTAGTTTGGATTGAAATTTCAATTTAAATTTGGTTTGGATATTATGAAATTGTATTGAAAATGGAATTTAAATTTGGATTTCATTATTGCAGATTGTGCTTTACTGTTAAATTGGAAAATTGAGTATTTAGGGGATTAGTTGAATATTGTGATTTTGGATTGGATTGGAATATAAATATTTTTTTGGTATAATGTTGAAATTTTTAAGATTTGTTTGGATTGGAATATAATCGTTGAAGATTTGTTGAAATTTTGATGTTTGGTTTAATGTTGAAATTGGTATAATGTTATGATTTTTGTTATGAAATTTATGTGAATTTTGGATATGTGAATTTTATGAATTTTGGATATTTGAATTTAAAAATAAATTTTGGATATTTGAATTTAAAAATAAATTTGTGAAATTTTGATATGGTGTAGTATATGTGAATTTTGGATGTGTGAGTTTTATAAATTTTTAATATGTGAATTTTATGATTTGGATATTATTATTGTATGTTTGGATTAATTTGTAAGTTTGATTTTATTCCTGAAATTTGGATTTAGAAATTTAGGTATAATGTTGTGAATTTTGAGTTTAGTACTTTTGGATTAATTAGTATTTTAGGTTTAATTTTCGTTTGTGTTGGTTTTATTTTAAAAAATCAGAATTTGGTGGTTTTAGTTTTTAGATACCAATTTACTAATTTTTACTAAATACAATTATTGCTTTATTTATTTACGTTTATTGGAATTAAAAAATGTTGGTTAATTTTAAATGTGGTTTTGTTTTTATTTTTTGAAATAAATATTTAATATTAAAAATGTTTGGTTTTTTTTATTTAATTAAAAATATATTGGTTAATTTTATATTAATTATTTTATATTACTTATTGTAGATGTCGCATCGCACCATAATCACGTCTAGGACCCGCCCTTGCCCTGATCTCGTTGATGATCATGCGCCGGAGGCGGTAGCCCCTGACTCGGTTGCCTCAACAGTGGCGTCGGTTCAGCAACCGATGTCAGTTCATCAACGACCCAGTGCCCGATCGGCTCGTCGACAGCATAGCAAGAAACGAAGGGAACCCCGTACCGACCCCCAGCCCCCACAGGACGACGTCGGAGCAGACGAAACAGCGCCTAATGTCAGAGCACTCCCTAAGGGTAAGTTGATTATTTTGTTTATTTAACCAACCGTTTTGTTTGTTACTCATCTTATGTACGAATGTTCATCGAATTTGCAGGGAAGTCGGTGAACGTGCGCGGGATAAACCGGGTTTTGACATCCCAACGGATTTGCAGGACAACGAATGCAAAGATCCTGGTGGTGTATGTGTCGCGCCTCCGGTCCGCGTCGGTAAAAACTCACAGCCTCCTGGTGCATGACATTGGTGCTATTCTTCGCACCAAGTCCCTGATGATGGGGGAGACTTTTAGAGCCCAACCCCCGGAGGAGATCACGCGCTGTTCGGGAGAGTTATCGGTACGTGTTTTTCCTATTTTTAACATTAACTACATATTTTTTAATTATTTTATTAGCTTTAATAATTTATTGCAGATCAATTTTGAGTTCAACTTAGACGACGTCGACCTCAGTAGATACCTGAGTCACCACTAGCAGTTACGGTATGCCGACTGGAAATACGAGCTCCACGAGTACTACAAGAGCTAGGCTTCCTCGGAGGAAGCTCGGGCAAATCCTCCGGAGGAGTTGGACGGGCCGAAACTGCTAGGGTGGTTTTGGTTGTGCGACCATTTCGTGTCCCCCACCTATGTCGTATGTATTATCCACCTAGTTAATTAATTAAATTATTTTTTATGTTATTTTTCATTTAAAAATATAATTTTTGTTTTTACGAATGAACAGTGGAAATCGGTTGCCAACACATCGAATCAGGGAGCGAAGAAATTCAACCACCACGGGGGGTTGCAATCCTTATTGGCCCGGCAGGAGGATCGGCGCATCACCGGGTCGATGTTCCCCGAGGTGGATGCCTGGGGGCAAGTGTACGCTGGACGAAGGGACCAAGAGGTTGACAAAATTCACGTAAGTTTATTTTTTGCAGATTAAACATTCTTTTTTAATTTAATAATTATATTTCTAATTTATATTTATTCGAATTTGTAGGAGGCGATGGAGCAAGACGTCCAACAGACACAAGCTGAACTCACACAACAACATCTAGATGTGCCGTTGGAGCAGCAGCTCCCGAATCCCGAGATGTCGATGGCCATCCTGGAGCGACGACTTGGGAGGTGTCTAGGGAGGATCGTTCGGGGGGCGGGCGACGAGATAGTGCGGGATGTCTCCAGTCACTTGTCGAGTTCATCTCGGGCAGGCAATCTCGAGGAGATGTCGGGCCTCAGGAGAAACTTCGAGTTTGTCTAAGCCGAAAATGCTGAGATCAAGGCTCAATACGCGGATATCCAAGCCCAAAACGATCAAATCAAGATCGCCCTTACCAAGGTCCTTGACCGCTTGGGTGACCGTGGACTGGATGAGCTTCTCTCACAACCTCAGCCCCCGTCCCAACAGCCTGCCCAGGATCCCGACCACTTCTACCCGTCGACAAGTCGTCAGAATGTAATAAATGTAAAATATTGTTTTAGTTTTAATTATGTAAAAACATAACATTAATTTTTATAATTTTTTTTTTATTTTATTTTGATTCTTTTTATTCTTATAATTGAATTTTTTTAAAATATTTTTATTTTTAATTATATATATTTATTTAATTAAATAAATTATTAAAATTATATTTTTAAATATTCAGAGTTTGCCCGATGAATAAGCATTGCGTCGGGCATAGTAATAAATTTCGATGAATACCCGCCGAATTTTTGTACCTTTGCCCACGAACTGTTTCCGTCGAGCAAACATTAATCAGTTCATCGGGCATATTATAGTTGCCCGACGAAGTTGTCCGTCGGGCAAACGTTCTGGACTTTTGCGTTGCTCGACAAATCATATGTGACGAACACTTTCGCCGGGTAAGCTTTCAGTTGCTCGACGGATTCACTGGTGTCGTTGACTAACATCAAGCCCAACAACATTAGCCCGACGGAAGTTGCCCGACGGAGATTCGCCATTTTGAATGTTGCTCGACGAATTGTGTTCGCCGGGCAAGCCTGATTTTATTGTAGTGATAAGATGATATTGGAATTATTAAACATTAGGTATTTGGTTTTTGTTTCTTGAATAAAAATGTGATATTCTTGATTTTAATTGGCAATCTCGCTTTTGCTCGCTGCGTGTGGCTTGGGTTACCATTGAACTTTCAGATGGTTGCATGATCAAAATGCTGCTGTATTTTTATTTTTCCATTTTGATCTTTTATGTCTTTGATTCAATCTCTATCAATTGTTTATCATATAATGAGATTTCTACGACTTCGCTGTGAAAGTTGTTATTTCCGAACCTTGTATCCATTTTCTATGCCTAAATGTCTATTTCTGTTGATAATTCAAATTACGATGTTTTGAATGTTTAATTAGCTTCTTATTCATGTTCTTGCTTCGATGTTTGGTTGAACTGTGATAACTCTCTGATGATATATTTAGACCAAAACTTAGCTATTTTCTTCAGAGCCTTGTATTGTCCAGATCTGTTTTGTATTATTGAATGGTGAAGTCACTAACAATTTTTCTGTTTGAGTTGTCTTATGTACCTGACATCTATCGAATAAATGCTGATTAATTGATCAACTCAATTGGACTCTGAATTGATCAATGTGACTTAATTGCTAATTGCACAGTAACCGGTCAGGATCCTACCAAAGTAGTTTCTGTGCTGAGTTATTATGCAGTTTCTTAGGAGTCACCTGTTGTGGCTTACATGTTGTGACAGATGAAGCTTCTCCAGAGAGAAACTTAATTCTGATCTAATGGAAACCTTGAAAGTGATGGTTGTTTGGACATCACTTGAGCATTACTTGTTGTCTGCTGAAGTGGTAGTCAACTGATGTTTGTTTGATCGTTTGAATCTATCTTGATTTGCTCCTTTTAATTGATTTCGAGCATGAAATTTGAAGTTCTCAACTTAATTGCAATGTAATACAAAATCTGTGGTTTTTACAGCTCACTTGAAGAACTAAAGAAAATTATCAGTTGTATTGATCAGATTGAGGTTATGTTTGAAATAACACTTAGTTATTGACGTGACTCATCCTTACGTTTTGATGAGTCGTGGTGTTTTGTCAATATTTTCTTCTCATACACAAATGTTCCTTGCAAATTCTTTTGTTGGTGTACTCTTTATTGATTGTCTTTTATGCTTCCGCTTATTCATCGATTATATGAACAAAACTGATTCTCCCCTCTTTAGGTTATGATTTTCATGACAAATCATTTATGGGTTTTCATGACAAAACTGTTTCGTATAATCGGAATTCTTTATTTTCATACTGCTAAACTTGAACAGGGATTTATGACTTTATACACGTGACTCGTTTTGAATAAAACCTAAAATTTTGTTTACTTGAGCCTTGTTTACAGGAACCTTTTTGTCTCTCAGTTCTGTTGTTAAACTGGGATTCTGCTGTTAAACTGAGATTCTATTGTTGACAGCTCTTGTCACTTGAGTATTGACATGTTTTTCCTTCTCTAAACTCTCATCCTATTCTTGTTTTATGCAATTGTTTCTTTGCTGCTTGCTTGTTCGTTTCAATAAATCTGAGTTATATTGTTCTTTTCTTGCTAAACTCAAGCATTAAGCTTAAAGCTTGTAACTGTCTAATTGCAATTTAGAAGAGAAATTGTTTTGGTAGTATCAATACAGCTTTTTGCATAAACAAGAAAAACCATTCTAATTGTATTGTTTAAATTGGGAATTATTGGAAACATCACTAATTACTTGAGTTTTTAATTAGTGATTCTGACTCATCCTTTTGTGCTTGATGAGTCGTATCAATTTCATTGAAATTTATTGAAATTGATAGAATCTTGAACTTGTGATTGTTTAAAGAATTCAACTTTTGCTATAATGGTATAATGGTGAATCTGCCCAATGGTGAATCATTCAT
The DNA here is from genome assembly GCA_037349345.1 of Oemleria cerasiformis. Taxonomy (NCBI): domain Eukaryota; kingdom Viridiplantae; phylum Streptophyta; class Magnoliopsida; order Rosales; family Rosaceae; genus Oemleria; species Oemleria cerasiformis. The sequence goes on from JAZGTL010000010.1 coordinate 10,534,410, forward strand.
TATACACTTGTGATGATTCATCAGAAACTTTTGCCTATTTTCTGATTAATTGAAATTCACAATGGTGATTCATTCATTACACTGCCTATTTTCTGATTAATTGAAGTTCACAATTGAATTTCCGCATGAAATTAAATTGATGTTTCTATTTAACTGAAAATCACATTTTGTTCAAATCACAAAACTTTGGGTCACATTTTCTAATGATCATTTGCATCCATGACATATTCTTTAATGTTTGTCACTTCTTTCTTTTATTTTCGGCCCTATTAGTGTGAACTGAAAATCTATGGTTCTTTTCAGCTTTTGAAAAAATTGGCTAGCTAGATTGTGAAATTACTATTGTCTTTTTGAAGCCATTATTGAATATAAGCTTTTGACTAATATTTTTCTTACAAATTGATTTGAAAAATTACTGTGAAATAAAGTTGAAATTGGGGGAAGATAAACTGTTTTCACACAAAACAGTTTGAATTTCAACTTTATTTATAATCCATCTGAATGTTTCAACCTTACAGTGGGTATGCCCATTTTCTGTGATAAAGAAGTTTCTTTCTCGCTTTGTTTCTATGAATATGTCTATTGTAAAGGATGAGACTATTGGAATCTTTTAATTGATTCATTAGTGGGAATAAAGTTAATTTGTTTTCTACTATGTTCCTTTTGTTTTTTGTTACTTTTGCTTAACATACAGTTCTGATTCATGATTTGAATGATTGATGTTGTTGTTGGTTTCTTTTCTATCCAAAATTCCTTTAAGTTTGGTTTGGATTGTTAAAACTTAGTTAAATGAATAGACAATTAGCTTTTGATTCTACTGTTTCTTATGAATTAACTTAAGTTTTGATGAGATTCAAGTTTTGATCATGCTGATGTTTTCATGATGAAATTAACTTGTTTCGGATTCTTGTTGTTCATGTTAGAATTTAATTGAATAAATGTACAGTTGGTCGACTTTTGTTTCTGCTGCTCCTTATTATTCTAATTAATTTCTTGTTTTGTTGGATTTCAAGTTCGAGATCATGCTATAGTTTAACATGATGGACTTGTTATTGTTGTGTTTTAACAAGCATGTTGTCTTTATGATTCTTTTAGCAATTCTGATTTTTCTATCCAAAATCTGTCGTGATATGCATGGTTTCATTTTGTTTCTTTTGTTTGATTTGTTTAGTTTTCAATTTTGTTCATGAAAACTATTTGCCAGAATTTTTTGTTGGACATTTTTGCTAGGTTAATTGGAAGTTTGATTTGACAATTATGTTGTTTTAATTCCCTGCGATTACAAAATTTTTGTTTGTCGTCCAATATCTGCTGAAATATGTTGCCCTTGTACGACATGTTTTTGTTGAAAATCACCTGTGGTTTAATGATTTATTGGTTTGGGAACAGAGGTTCTTTTGAACCTCATAAGTATTGGACATAAGCGCTACTAAGATGCTGGCAGACTCTCTTACTAAGGCTATACCAGTGGGAGAGTTCAAGACTCATGTTTCGCATGTGGGAGTCGTAGCAGATTTTGATCTGTGGGAGTAAGAAATTTGCATTATTTTGTTTATGTTGCTGCAGATTTTGTGTTGGCTGTTGCTGTTGTGCTGCTGCAAATTTTGCTTCAGTTTTGACTTGCTATCTTAATTATGATTGTTGGTTTTGAACCTGTGTTAATTTATTGATTAAATGGATATTGCGGCTGCTCTACGGTTAATCACTGAGCAGTGCATATATGTGTGTTGTGAAATTTGATCATTCTCTTGAGACTATGATCTATTCTTGTTGTTTGAGTAACAAAGTTTCATAAATGAATTCTGAAATTGGACCAGATGTGTGGGAGCTTAAATTGATAAGTTTTCATACTGTATTAACTGTCAAACAAACTTGTGTAATTAATTTAAGGTTTTAGTGATTACAGTGCAACGGTATGTATAAGTATCTGAGTGCTGTAGTTCTATGATTTTGAATTGATTATGACTGCTGTGTTTTGGAGTGGATTCAGTCACATTTTTGGACTAAGTGTACACTGTTGTTTCGATTTTGAGCAAGGCTATGCAATTGTGATGATCTCATACTTAAGTGGAAGAATGTTAGAATTTGAATATAAGTTAATCACCTATTGTGTATGGTGTTGCAATTGAATCATAATTGAAACAATAGAGTCATTGTGGATGAATCATAATTAATGGAACTCCTTGTTGAAATTGACTTGTGTTAGTTAATACAGTTTGACTTTGTTACTAATTAGTCTCTTAGAATCCTATTGTGATTGTGATAGGTTATCACATAGGATTAGACTACTATAAGTTGGTCCATGCTCTCACCAACAAGTCTGACCTTTCTCTAGAGCTAAGACCTATTGATTAGCAAAGGACAATCAGCTTTTGGTAGAGAGTAGAAAACGAACTTGTGACTAAGAAATCCACAATGACGTCACCTAGTATATGAGTAGCACTTTTGATTTCGTCATCATCTTGAATATGTTATTTACTTATGTTGTGATTTTTAAGATTTAGTTTATATATATATATATATATATATATATATGAGACTATTGTTTAATTCTTACATCACCCTCCATTTAACAACATAAAATTTATCTTCAAATTGGACAACATCTTCAAATGCACCCCTACCGTTACCAACACTTCGTTCACATCTTCTTTCATTATGCTTCCACTGCTCAAATGAGTTAGTGGAGGAACTTTCTTTCTCTTTTCTTGTTTTAATCCTAAAAACCGGATTTATTAGAGATATAACATAACTCTTACCCACATATATTAGCCATCCGCAAAATCGATTCTTCACCAATCTTGATTGCCATTTAAGGAGTTTGTCATTTAATTTCCACATTGTATAAATTCCATATGGCTTTTATTCCTTTGAGAAATTAAGAGCATTGGGGTTGCTACTGCACAATGGCTTTGTTTATCCTTTGCAGCTGAATGCCATGCCATGGCTTACAAACTAAACTAAATTCGAAACGTGACTCCAATCTCTTTAGAACTAGGTGTAAAATGTCCTTGGTCGTTTCAATAAGAGAACATACCCATAGATATATAGCTAGATTCGAACCCCAAGAAGATTTCAGCTTTTGATTTTGTGGGAAAACCAGAAGAAATTGAAGGTTAGCAGCAGTTGCTGGCTAGATTAGCATTTTAACATTTGTGTACTTCCTAAAAACAAAAGCATCCGATCATTACGAGGATTAGGAAACTGGTTGTGATATATATTGCAGAACAAGCAACAAAAAATATTTTAATTTAGTTAATTTCTTGTTTCTAGTAGGTTAACATCACTGATTATAGCTCAATCTACATATTGATAGATATTTTGATATTGATAGTGTTCACGGTTGAAGACGGTGTTGGAAATATGCTCCAAAATTTAGAAATTTTGAATGAAATTTTAAAAAATATTTTTTTTTATACAATGATATTGAGATAAAATAAACACATTAGGTATTAAATATTGAACTTTTCTTTTAGAAAAATCGAACCCAATGCCACCAGATCACTGCACAATAACTAGGAATACATTAAAACGTGTATGTTATTTTGAATGAGAAACATATCAACATTATTTGAACAGATACAAAAAGTAGGTTCATTATAGGTAAATTACTTTTCAAGAAAGTAATAAGTATATTATATACCATAGAAAAAACTTGAATGGATGTATGAAATAATGTAATTTTTGAAAGTAGCAAATGATGTCAAGCAACGCAACGTGGCATGTCCTGAAAAATTCAGATTCGTTTCCTTTTAATCAAATCAATTATAATAATTATTACAATGATCGACTTTGTCCAATTAATAGAAACAAAAATGCATAGTTGGTGTGAAAAGAAATAAATTAATTAATATTTGTAAATAGACCCCATGAGCCACACGTCCTGCATATACATATCGACGAAGATCTACCGAAAACGACTCCGGGCTCGTTGTCGTAATTTTTTGGACAGAACACTTGGTTTGAGCAGTTCATACAAGAGAATATAGATTAAGGCCACGTTTACTTACTAAGAATAAAAATAGTAGGTAATGGAAGAAGTACGTAATTGAAGAAGTGGGTAATCGAAAAAATGGGAATCATTCTCATTGAGTTGTTACTAACTATATAGAATTAAAACAGTAATGAAATTAATTTTCATTGTTATTGTTTACCTCCTATGAATCTATTTAAAAACTAACTTTATTACTAAAATGTCCTTGCACATATATTATATTTTCTTTATTTTGATTTTTTTAAGATCGAGGTTGAAACTTACATAGCCAATTAATAACAAATCTAAAATGTCTTGTAATTATTCACTAATAAAATATGAGAAAATATGTCCGATTGGTTTTTTTTTTAGCAGTATATAACTCATTGATAAATATTGTAAATCATGTTTTAGTTGTTGAAGGAGTTGGCTTGGAAAACCAAAAATCTTAGAAAAACTCTAGCCTCTGTTTTCTCTCATCCTAGTCCCAAAGAAAAAGCAAACTAAGGGGGATGAGGGAGAAGATCACCTTCTTCCGTCCTCCCCTCAATCGTTTTTCTTTTTTTTTTCTTTTGGGTTAATAATAAAAGTCCCTTTGTGGTGACTGTATGGTCTGAGCCATGCTCATATTTGAGTTTCCCATCATGTTATTTTGCTATTTTTTCAATCCATCCCCTTACCCAAAATCTTTCTTATTTTCTGTAATTCTTATTCTACCTTGTTGTTGGAAGAGTTTGTCGCAATATCTCTCATTGGATTTAGTCACAGTAGTTAGATTATGACTTTTTGTCCTTTATTCGCTGTTATGCATAATTGGATCGCTGGAGATCAAGCATTCCTCATATCCGTCATGCTCTACAAGTTCTTTAAGACCATATGTGATGGGTTTGACAACGGTGACTGTTTCTTTTAGTGGAGGTAGTTTGTTTAGGGTTATATGCGGTATTAGGGTTTTGGTTGTTTTGGGCTTTGTGGGTTTGATTTGTAATTTTGTATAATTTCAGTGATGTGGGTTGTTAGTGCGTCTTTATCCGCGTTAGTATTGACATATTGGCTTGTGGGTCTTGCTGTCATAGCTTGATTTTGATGGTATATATGAGTGTACCCTTTCTTTATGATATACAATGATATCATTCTTGATTAAAAAAAAATGTTGGCTTGGAAAATGTCAAAATGAGGATTTATTCATATGAGAACATCATTACTAGTTAGAATTATTGTAATTAATATTTGTAAGCTATGTTCGTAGTTTTTTTTTTCAATATTGGGTTAGGGTATTTGGAATTATTATAGAATTGTAGGTTACTTTAGTAAATTAAAATAATAAAAAGAGATAATGAGAATCAATAACGTTCTTCACCTAGTTAATGGGATTACCTATTTTGAATGATTATCTAGTTGTAAATAAACGTAGAAGAAGTAAATAATGTGAAATCATTATTTTTAATTTCATTCCTATTATTGTTCAGTAAATTTACCCTAAATACTTGAATATCGTATTTCTTTCAGTTTTGTTTAGATAATATATAAAAATGAAGTTTATTCATCACATAATTGAGAGGATAATATAAATTATTGGTCATTTTCCAAATGGTGTGTTATGGCAAAGGCATGCAATAATTAATAATAATAATAATAATAAATTTTTTTTAAATAAAAAGAGAAAAGCATAACAAGACTTTCTCCATGTAAGGCATAGTAAAGTTCATCTTTTTCTTGTAGAGACAGTGCGTTATGGGACAAAAACAAAATCATTTGGTACCCATAAACTTTTTTTCCTTGTTTCCGATAATGAAGAACCCCCAATGACGTACGTCTCAAAATTAGGGTGCTTTCCTTTTAATTAGGTCAATTAGGTCAATACAAGATAGATATATATATATATATATATATATATATAGATATATAAGCAGTGGATTTCAAATTAAAAAATAAAGGAAATATAATCTGAAGAAGTTGAAAGAGAAGAAGGTATGTATATCTAGGGAAGGTTGAGTTGAAGGGTGGGACTAATATACTATATATTTGATCTAAACAATAATATCCTAAAATTATATTTCTATTGAAGGAGAAATCCAACTTAATATCCCCTTAATTTAACATTATAAAATAAATTACCATTCAAAAAGTAACAACTTATTAAAATACCCCTCGAATTGAGAGTAAAAGCACTTAAAATTTGAGTCGAATTAATTATCAAACAGCGCTTGAAATAAATAAATCAAATAAACGTCGACCCATCTTATTCGTCCTGTGGACCTATAGAACTATAATATACAGAAGACTAGCTACTCATAACGAACTCAAAAGTGGCCTCAAAAACTTTACGTACTCCATTTTTTAAATTCCGGCCACCTAAAATCGTTGCCCACTTCATTACTTATGATTAGTCGGACTCTTAATTTATAATTAGTATGTGGTATTTTCTTTTCCTTAATATAATAATTTTGGAAATTTCAAAATTACTCTTACGTTCGTGACCACATATGCACTTATATATATGAAAAATTATTGTCATTGTTTCTGAATTTTACACTAATTTTAACTATCGTCCTTGAATTTTATTATTAATAGTAGATGTCCAATAACTATGTCTAAATATGCATTTACAGGCCTTCTGTTAAAATTCTTAACTATTTTTATTAAAAATAAAAGTAAAATTATATTTTCAAGTGTATTTATATAATTCCCTCAATTCAACAGAAATAAAGTCCAAAGTTTATCTTTATTTTACCGAAACACAATTCCCTTCATTCAACCTAAATAAAGTCCAAATTTTACCCTTAGTTTATTCTTATAAACACACTTTAAAAGATAATTTTATCTTTATTTTTAATATAAATAATTAAGAATTTTAACGGAAAGACTATCAATGCGCACTTATGCATAATTCAGGAATGTCGACTATCAATAATAAAATTTAAAAATAATAATTAAAATTAATGTAAAATTCAAGAACAATTGTAATAACTTTCCAATCATATACATATATATATATATATATAAAAGTTCTATTAATTCTTCTTGTTTATCAGGTCTACATCATGTGCTGCAACTGCAACCGATGATGCAGTGTCAGTTATATATATCATCCCAGCAAAAGTAAAAGTACGTGTAAATGGGAGAAGAGGTCATCGTTGCTTTATCAAATATTTACGTCCATATATATATATATACCATTTATACATCATGGACCACCTCCATTTCTTCTTTAACCAACATTAATTACAACCTTACTCTAACCACTAGATATTCTACTTATTATGCAGTGGAAGATTTTGAATTCAACTCATATAAAATTTAATATCAATGTACATGTATAATTCCCTCCGTTATATGAATCTACATATCGAAAAAAGAAAAAAGATCTTATTGAGAATAAACTTACCATACCCTCTAAATAACCTAACATGAAAAATAATATTATAGATCTCATATCTTTTTTCTGACGGACGTCAGTGGATTGAGACTAAGCACTATACAACGAGCTAGCTAGCTATTGTATCTACTCTTATCGAATCTAATACAAACATATATATATATAATATTTATATAAATAAGAGTAAGAAGAAACATCACAAAACGTCGGAAGGGAATCTAGGTTTGTATTGGATGGTATTACTAGGTAGCGTCCAAGAATGATAATATCCTAAAACCTCTAAAGAACGAAGGAGTGGTTACTGGAAGTGTGTAATAAAAGAAGTTAATTGGCGCCTTCATTTGAATATGCATGCTTAAACCTGGCATGGTGAAGAACTACTGCAAAATGCAAATAGACGACAAAATTCATTCTCCTAATGGCTGCTCTGTCTCTTTGCTCACTCTCACTTCTTTAATTCATCGACACAAATGTGATTTAATTCAATCGAAAATATCTTATCAAAAAGTTACATTCTTGGCAAATGTTTACTGGACTAAGTAATGTTTGGCGGACTAATTAAGATCTTATCGTTGGTTCGATGAACTCATACTTTTAGAAAGGACAACAAAATTAGATTTGAATTTCAAGTTTGCCATCCAGTCAAGATGCAAGGTTTAACAAGTTTTTGTTTTTTTATCACCAAAAAAAACAAAGCTTTTATTTTATTTTATTTATTTTTTAAAAAAATGTACGGCCATATTAAGTGAGGGGATTGTATGCTACTTTAGGTATGAAAAGATCCCTCATTTTCAAATAACGATTCACTCATGCAACGGGCATAAATATGGATAATACTTGCATATTACATCTGGTGATACCTCCTTATATCATCATTTTGATTTATCGAATTATTTTTTTAACATTATATCATAATCGGAACCGTTCATTTTCTAAATCATCATTTCAAGATCTTTTCCGTAAAAAATCTATAAAATTGGAGGTCATTTAGTCATTCATATATATCAAATAAATCAACGGGTTTGATAACAATTAAGATCTTCGTATCGAACAGTCTATTTAGTTGATACATATGAATAGCTAAAATTTGATTAATTTTTTGCATAAATGTTCTTCTTCTTTTTTGTCAGTGACACGCAGTATCCCAAAGCTTTCAACCAATGATTAATCTGTGCCGGGGGCTGAGAAGACTCATAGAGGCATTTCAGTCTCCTCCTGCTCACAAGTTAAATGCTAGTTTCGTGTCTCGAACCTAGGATCAGGGAGCAAACTTGACTTGGAACCCGAGTTTCCACTTGATCACTTGCATAAAAGATCTTGAAATGATGATTTAAGAGTTGAACCATTTAGTTTATGATATATGTATAACTACAATTCAATAAATCGAAATTGTGATATAAGGAGATACCACCAAGGTGGGATACTTATTATCCTATAAATATTAACTCATTATCCTGTAAATATTAACTCATTATAAATAAAGCCTTGCAAACAACAATATATGAGTCTAATAATATTAATGAGGAATATCATGAATGAGTATGAAATTTAGTACTCCCTATAGGTTGATCACTAATTCTTATTTCCTAGTTCATTTTTTTTTTAAATTTATAGTTTTGAAGTCTTTTGATAAAGTTTTTAAAGTGAGATTAATAATAAATTATTAGTAGACGCAAAGAAAGATAAAAATAAGCTAATCTAAGAATGCAACAATTTGCACAACAATATATGGGTGGGTTAGACCGATCAAGAAATCAGCAATGTTTTGAACTCCACAATCACAATATATATTTCAGATTTTTGTGCTGTTGTGATATTGCAATATTGGAATCTTTAACAACCTCATGGGATAATATTCAGACAAAAAGAATCTCATATCTCAGAAAATAAATAAATAATTAATTTTAAATCTACATTTTAGTAATAAGAGATCGATGGATAAGGATGATCTGAATCTCTCATCCAAAATATGTGATGATGATAGAATAATTTCATAATTAAAAAATGGTCCACAAACTCAATAATCGGGTCGAAATTATACAAGACAACGCTATGAGTTGGCTTAACGTAAATTTTCAGCTACAATTTGTTTTATTTCTTTTCTGTGTAAAGAAAAACGACAATTACAAACAATAATCTAGATTTATTTATTTTTATTGGAGCTCTCAAACAGAAATTAATCTTCAAAGTTGGTTTTTCTTGAGCATCATTATCATCGGCACTGATTGAGTGGAGTTATCCATCTAGTGGAGTCCCGAAAAATAGAAAAAAATGTCGGCATTTGAAATATTAATCGAAGAAGGAACAATAACAAAAAATATTTCAAGCTGATGTTGAAGTCGACACTTTTCTTTATTTTTCATGGCTGCACTAGGTGCATATGTAACTCCATCCAATCAATTTCGTCTCTTTATAGCAGAAGTCGGTGTAATTAATTTCACAAATCATCCATCAGTCAAATTCCGAAGAGGTTGTTGAATTAGGGTGGGAAAAAGCGGTTCGAACCGGCCAAATAGACGTTCGATATTTTATTTTGTTGATGGGCGAGCGGTTGGTTCGGTTATTTGATTTTTTGAAAATTTAATTTTGTATCCAACTGAACGATAATGCAATTAAATTTTATTATTTATAAGAATACTGCATTTTTTTTTTCCACTATAGACACCGCAGTTTTTGAATTTTTCACTTGGACATTTGCACGGTCAAATTGGACCTTTTGGTGTTACAAAACTGTGTACGAGTCAACTTGAAGATATGCAGAGTAAAAATGGATTTTTGATGATTTATTTAAATTATTTTCTTTTTTTGTATTTCTCCGTCTTTAACGAAATTATGTTTTTAGATCAAATCCATCTAACCGTGAGGTTTTATTGTTCATGGTAATAAGGCTGTGCATTTAGTAGCTTCGTTTTCTAGGAGCTCAGGGGGCCGCCGTAGTTGGAAAAATTGGAGCCTGACTGCTTTTTTGATACCTTAGCTACAGTTAAAAACATTTTTATTCGTTTATAATAAATTTTCTTTCTTCGTTAAAAAATAAAAATTACCAAACGGTAGAATGTTGGCGGATATTTCTTTTTTGGATATACAAAACAAATAAAAACCTTTTTTGGATATACAAAACAAATAAAAAACAACTAAACATGATCAATATTTACTTCTCTATGTCCGAAATATATGTATAATATCAAATTTTGTTAATTATTAGCTTCTGATTCAAATGAATAATTTCCAGTTGACGAAAAAAAAATCAAAGCTCTTCTGTTTCCAGCTCCACCTATAAAATTCAAGACATCATTCCATGCTGAAGTATTTCCCGCAGACTGACCAAGAAAAAAGAAGAAATATTTGTGTAGATCGAATAAAGTTGGTAGCCGTCAAAAATGAAAAACAGAAAAAGATTTGAACTAGTTGACGGTAAAAAGTCACAAACCCACATGTTTTAATTAATTCATGTGGAATTGTGGATGAAGTAGTTACATTTGGGACGCCCCTAAACGTTTTACACAGAATATGATCAGACCCTTAAATTAAACAAAGCAAGCGTCAAATTAGTGAATTACTAATTAATAATAAACAAATTAAACACAAAAAATAATGAAAATTAGATGCTAGGTAGACCCAAAACATTTCACATTCATTACTTTAATGGAAATTTGGCATTGAAATCGAGAACCATACCAACGCTTTGGAAAAAAAAAGAGAAAACCCAATTGGTTGTTGAATCTAGTAGTACAAGACCAAGCGCCTAGAACAGAGAGTGCAGAAATACTTTCTCTTGATCTTCAAGCACATAGGGAGGCAGCAGAACTTCCATTGGGCCTCAACATCCACAGCCTGAACTTTTCCTCCACAGTGAGGGCATGATCCAGGGGCTTGCTGCCTTCCCAGCTCCTTCTCCTCCCCATCACACACATAAACCAGCCACATTTTTCTCCTGATGATGCAACTTTTTCCTCAAAATGAATTGACTGCTTTGGATTTGGATTTGGATTTGGGTTTTGGTTTTGGTGAGTTGGGTGTTAAGGGGGAGGTTTGTATTGATCTGGGTTTGGAAATCAAGTGGTGGGTTTGAGTTGAGAGTTGTGGTTGGGGTTTGGGTTGGAGTTAATGGTGACCAGCTCAATGTGAATATAATAAAAGAAGGACTGAATCCTGTGTCAGTCGCTTCTTAAAGGATCCACAAGAGAGACGAGACACCACCTAAACTTTAACTCCTGTGATTTGTTTTTTTCTTAACATTTTTACTTTGGTCTTATGATTTACACCGGTTTCAATTTATCTTTTTGAAAAAACTAAAAAATATTTAACAACAAAAAAAAAGAAAAAATTAAAAAATATGTTGCACAAATTTTATATTCATGAACTGTCATGTGACTTTCTATCGAAAAATTGCATTTACGATACAGATATGTTACACATTTTAAGAGTAGTTCAAACTTTTTTACTAAGATAATTTTTTATTATATACATACAATTACATTGGAGAAGTGGGAAATATCACACATAATTTGATACTAAAGGCTCTTTAGACGTCGGTATTGAACTCGTCCTTTTCACGAAAGTAGAATTCAAAAATTTCCATTACACATTGAATAAAAATACTACTTGATCATTAGTACGTAGTAGCGGTCATTAACGAGATCTTTTATTTTTATTTTTATGCATGGTAAACAATGTCTTTTTATTTTTTATATTTTCCAAATAAAAGATGTCTTTTTATTAGTTTTGAAAAGTTACTATAAAATCAAATTGAGCCGTTAAAAGTGGGATCTTTCTAGTTTTTCTTTAAAGTATTTGTTTAAAAAATTCATTGTTAATTCAAATATAAGAGTAATGATATTTGAATATTTAATTAACTATATTTACTAAATGTGGTAGTGCTATGTAAATAAATTAAATCACCTTCAATAGATAGATTTTATTTGTTTTATTACTTATGAGCAATGAAATATCATATTAATTGTCACATCAAATATACCAAACATAATCAATTAAATGTCGATCCCCAAATGGCAACACTCTACACATAATAGCATGTAAACAAACGAGGACATTTTTACAATAATGAATCATGTTAAGACTAATAATTACTTTAATACATTGCTTAATTACAAACTTATGTTATTCTTCTAGCAAATTGTTGGCCTTTTATGGACGGTCGATTTGGTCTCGTGCATGTTATGTTGGTACAGGAATGAGTACTATTACCTAAATTACAAAGGGTAACGTGGGCGGGGACCAGAAATATATAAATCCAAACTTGTTTTTCCTGCTTAGGAGAGTTTGGTTCGAAGATCCCGTATCAAATTTATATAAAGCGACATAAGCTCTTTTTTTCTTCCTAAGTTGTTTTATTCATGAAGCTGTAGATTACAACATATCTAGATTTCATTAAATGAATTAGACCAATGGTATTTGTGAGTATTTTCGAGGTGGATACAGGGTCGGTACAAATATTTGAAGACTTAGGGTAAAAATTTAAAATGTGACATTAATTCGCACACCTAATATTAAAAATATAAATTTTTATAAATTGATTTTTTTCATTTTTATACTTTGAAGCCTCGTTAAGACCTCGTCAGGAAAAACCTAATGGGACAAAACCTCGTTAAAATGTAAATATTTTGATAAAAAATGAAAATTTAAAGTATAACAGAAATTTAAAATTATTTCAAATAATTAGTCAAAAGAGATATTTGGCTTGAGGAGAATAAGGACTCAACTTTTAACCTTATTTCGTAATTTAGTCCAAAATTTCAAATTGATTGTTAATTCAAGAATTTTGAAACTGAGAATGGAAGTGAAATTGCAAGAATAAATATATAATCACTAATTTATAAAATAAAAAATTACCAAAAAATAAATATATTTCTAATCGTTGTTTCAAAACTATTCATTGAAATTCTTAAAAATACTTCACTTTTCATTGTGAAAGGTGAAAATCAAAACCTAGAGACCCATTTGAAATTATAATGGTTGCCTCTTTTTTTTTTTTTTTTTTCTTTTTTCCGTGAGAGCCATTTGTGCTCTCTGCCTTTAATGCTGCAAACTGATGTAGGTTTTCTTTAATTTTTTTTTTATTTTACAATTTGTAATATAAAATACATAATATATAATTATGTACCCTTATATTGTTTTGGTCCCAGAGCGTGTGCCGCTTTAGCCCCAGCTGAAGGTCGGCTCTGGGTGAATAGAGACTCGTCCTTATTACGCAAACTAAAATGTGAGCAAAATAATAACAAATAATAGGTTTATTACATAAAATCTAATCAGAATATGACGAAAAATTTCACTTTGTATCCAAAATAAGAATTTGTGCCACTTTATACCCAGAAGAAGCATTATGTTATATCTGTTGCACTAATTCCGTTATTCCCATCTAATTGTCGTTAAATAATATAAAATTATAAATTTAAAGAAAATATATTATATAAATAAAAACGTATAGAACGTAATGTTAAGTGTTTAATAAAGTATAATTTTGTACAACACAAATACAATGTGAAATGGACCCTTTTATTTTTGTTTCCTTTAAGAAAGTTAAAAATTTGAGAAATCTTCTAATGGTATAGAAAATAGATACGAAAATAAAAACTAACTAGTTGGTCGACATATTTTTTGATGAAGGTACGACTTATCTGTTAAAATCATAATGAAATCAAACATTGAGGGGAGTTGGTTGACATATTATATATTCTGAAAAAATAAAAAATGTATGTACCACTCACTCTATTTAGTAAAGTATAATGATTTTTTTTAGTACATTTTATTGATACAATGATATTAAAAAGAGAAATTTAAGTTAAAATATATAATGGAGTTTTTTTTTCTTATCTCTACTATTATAAAGGGAAAATGGTGGCTTAGTGAAGCCTTTTTCTTCTCTTGTATGTCATTCACTTAACAATATAAAATAGTTTAATCAAATATCAGTAATGAGAACCGCAAGCAAGTGGTCCAGTGAAAACTCGATTCCAAGTCAAGTTTGTTCCCTAGTCTTGAGTTTGAGACACGAAACTGGCATTTGACTTGTGGCGGGGGGAGGTTGAAATGCATCTGTGAGTCTTTTCGGCCCTCGATACAGATTAGTCATTGATTGAAAGTTTTGGGATATTGCGTGTCACTGACAAAAGAAAAATATATATCAATAATGAGATGCTGGTCAACACCAAAGCTTGATATGTTGGACACCACCTAGCCAGAACTACTTGAAATTAAATTTTGATGGTTCTGTTCGCACGAATGGACAGGCAACGGTTGGATTTGTGATTTGTGATGATCTTGGCATCCTCGTCCATGCTGGTACCAAGAATGCGGGGTTCACATATGTTCTCAGAGCAGAGGGATATGCCCTGCTAGATGGTATTTGCAAAGCTAGAGATCTCGATATCACCAAATTGGAGGTGGAGGGCGACTCTAAAAATCTTATTTATGCCATTCTCCATCCTAATATGGCGCCTTGGAGTCTTCATACCATCCTCACCAATGTTCAGTTACTCTTCAGTTCCTTCCATTCAATCTCCTTCAAATATGTGTTCAGAGAAACCAACTTTGTTGCCGATGCTCTTGCTGCCATGGGACACTCCATTGATGCAGTCTCTGAGTGGAATAGATCCCTTCCACATTATACTATTCCTGCTGGGAGATTTGACTTTGTCTCTAGTGGTTGCCTAAGAGGCTTTACGCTCTAGGTTGTTTATGTTCTTCGTAGCCAAAAAAACATATCAATAATGAGGTTACTTTAGTAATCTCACTTTTTGGTGGTTAACCCCACTTCTTATTTTCCATTAATTCATGTTTTTTTAGTTTTTATATTATTTATATATAATTATACATGAACTTATAGAATAAAATAATTACTATAAAATTTATATACAAGAATTTAAAAAGACGCGCCATAGCATTTGAGGCCGCAATGACCGAGCTTAAAAAATAATATTACAAGCGCAACACACGTCTAGGAAGTCTAGTTATTATAAAGGGAAGATGGTGGTTTAGTGAAACCTTTTTCTATCCATATATGCCCTTCCCTTAACAATATAAAATAATTTAATTCAATATAGATAATGAGGGTACAACAATAATTCCACTTTTTGGTGGTTAACCCCTTACTCTTCCCACTTCCCAATTCCCACTCATTCATGTTTTTATAAAAAAATTATCTATTTATATAAAAAACATATAAATTTAAAAAATAAAATAATTTTCTATACACTTGAAATAAAAGAATTTAAAAGTAACTCGAGCTTAAACAATAATATCACAAACATAACGCGCATGTAAGAAGTCTAATACCGATATTGAAAGAGGTAATATATATAGTATTATTTTTTACGAATATCGAATTTTAAATTTAAGATTTCTCACTATATAATGAATTAATCGTTAAATATTTAACTTAAAATGCTTTTTTTTTTTGCATTTATATGATTCAAATTGGAGATAACCAATAATGTTCCTAAAACTTTATTTGTTATAAATTATAATCATTAGATCCTACTTATGTTAATAATTTTTAGTAAGGGTTATTTACACAAATATTTTCTGAGATTTTTTGTATTTTCACAAACACCTCCTCAGGTTTTAGACCTTATACAAATACTCATTCAGGTTCTAAAAATATTACACATAAACTCATTTGTTAAGTGATTATCAATTAAAAGCTGACATCAACTTAAAAACTAACAAAATTGACATTCTTTAGTAATATTTTCCGAATTAGAATGATAATGTATCCAAACAATCATAAAAATATTTTAGTATTTACATAACTTATTTTACATTTAATTAAATTTTTTTCATATTTGATAGGTTATGTGTAATATTTTTGGAATCTAAATAGGTGTTTGTGTAAGATCTAAAATTTGAAGAGATGTTTGTAAAAACACAAAAAAACCAAAAGAAGTGTTGGTGTAAATAACTGTTTTTGTAAATTAGTGTACTAATTAACTAAAGGATGGTTTTAATTAAGAAATTTATGAAACAGAAACAAAAGTCTTGTGTATCCAAAAAACCTTTGTCAGTTGTCAGTTGACAGCCGTATCACATATGGTGGGCCCAAGGCTGATGTCAACCAATGCAGATGCACGTGACTGTAAGTTTTACTGATTACCAGGGCCAGGCGGCTTTAAACTTGAGGAAGGAGGCAGCCCATTGATTCTGATTTCCTTCCTTTCCAGAAGGCGCGTGGCCGCGTGGATTGTGGGCGCAGAGTCTGCGGACTGAGTAAACGTAAACCCCAAAACGGTGGTCGCCAGTTCGTAACGTAACTACCGAACGCAGATTCTGAGGTGGTGATTACGAGAGTCGAACTCGAGACATTCCACATAACGTGTGAAGAGAAATATCACTAAGTCATAACACGTGACAATTAAATTAATCTTTTATAGAGATGATTTTTACATACATTTGAGGTTAAAAAATTTTTATAGAAGCAAAATTTGGGTATGCAAAAAACTAGTTAGAGCATAATGAAGGCAAGAGTCATTTAGAATTAGTCTTGATTAAACCTGGATGTTTGTGTCATGCACGAAACTTCAATTCTGCACAGGGGAAATCATGTCAACTTCGTGCAACTCGTTAATCGTTCATCATGTATGACAGTATGAGCTATGAACTTGTAGCATTCGAATCCAACTCTAAGCAAATCATTCAACTTAAAGCGAAGGCCATACCATCCGGGCTTATGCTGATTGACCACGTGCAATTTATTAAATGAATCAAAAGTCATAAAACCCACGCAATTTTATAGATAGGTCAAGCCCAATGCTCACTTTAGATATTATTTGATCATTAAAATTGTAAGTATTGGGCTCCCTTTGTGTCACACTTGAGTAGGCCCAGCCACACAATATCATGGAGCTTCGGTGGGTTGTGCTATGGATGATTACAAGATCGATTGATTGCATAAAACCCAGTAATATAATATTTGGTGACTTGAGTGAATTTTTAACTATAAGGTATCAAATTTTCATTTTACGAAGTGGGACTCGAAATCTCTAACTATATAATAGATAAAAATACTAGTCGACTAATAGCACTAGTGACTTAACAAAAAAATTTCTAAGTTAGCACATTTCTAATATTTTCATCTAACCAAATATCTGTTGTTAGTTTTTTAAATTTAATTTAGTAGCTAATCGGATTATGAGAAAAACAAGAGAGGAGAACATGTACATATATAAGTATATATACACATATATCAGGTATCGACTTCAACTTTTATGAGAGTTGGACTCAAATTTATCCGTCATGCAATAGAGATGAATACTACTAGACTGCAATATTAATGATAAAAAAAGAAGATATATTGTAAACCTTAATAAACTAATAATTTTAAATAAAATCAGACCAATTGGATTGCTCACAGGACAATCATAAATAAGACACGGGTTTGCCGTCCTTAGGTCTTAAATAAATAGGCTGACACAAGAATTATATGAAATATAAATAAGATGTCTCAAATTAGACTCATTTTTACGAGAAACATACTTATATGAAATTTGATACCTAATAGTTATATTCTATGACGTGATCTAGCTCAAACCCTACTCTTGATCAGAGCAAATGATCCAATAGCCAGGCCCAAACAAAACTTCAACCCGGCCCAACCGCTAGCCATGACCCACTTCTTGCCAGCTCCACAAGCATTTTGCCTTTCTGGCAAAATTTCTGTTTCTGTCCTTCTCCTGATCAAAATCAAAACCACATCTCTCCGAAGCTGCTCTGAAACTTGATGCTGCATAAAACGATGCGTTACATCTTCGATCTTCGAAACCCATACCGGAATGTATTCAAATAGCGAGCTCTAATCAATTCGGAAGACCAAAGCAAAAAATAAAAAATAAAACACACAAATCATGTGGCTTTCGTTTTGGAAGTCTAGGGATCGATTCTCCTTAGACGAGCTCAGGTTTGTATTCCATAATTGAATTCAAGCTCAATTTAGCTCCAGTTGAATTTTTTCTTTGGTTTTCTTATAATTAAGTTGATGTTCATGCTTAATTAGGGTAATTACATGATACTGCTTCGTGTCTTTGATGAATTTGGTTATTTTGTACTGAAAATTTTGAATTTTAGATTATAATTTGGACTGCAGAGTTTATTTACTTTTAGAGGTACCAATAATGGGGAAATTTCGATTCTTTTTGTTCTGTTTTATTGTTCTTTTTGTTTGTGAGAAAGTGGTGGGAATGATTAGGAAATTGAATATTCTTAGTTTAGCATTCCCAGAAGTAAATTAGTGCGAAGAGTAAAGAATTTAAATCGATACATATGCCACAAAGAGTTTAGAACCTTTACATTGCCGGTTTCAGCTTTTTTGTTTTGTTTTATGGTTTGGTTAGTACGTTTGAGTTTTTAGTCGTTGGTGTTCTTGGCTGTGGGGAAATATAGATGCCAAATATTCGAATTTGGGTTTACTGCCAGTTCCCAGCTGATGTAAGCAAAGAGAGTATAATGTACACACTGTACTCTTTGGACTGTGGGTGATAGTGGAAGCATACAGTAATAAAGAGGTTTCAGTCAAGGTTGTGGAATCATCTTGTGTAGATGAAGGGCATGTAGTAACTGCTTGAATGTTCTTTAGAAAGGAAAATTGAAGTCTGGATAGCAAGCATTTTTAATCATCTGGAGCTGTAAAGTTATGATGGCAAGCTTGTTAAAACACAATATATGATATTACATATCTAAGTTTTAAAGACCCACAAAGAAGATCTGCTTGCTGTATAATGGTGAAGGTGAATCTTGAATTGGTAGGGGTTCTATGATGATTTACAAATGGCCGAAAATTAAGTGACTAGAGCTTGAAATTAAATGTCTACAAAGCTTGAATGGAGCAAAGGTTAGAGCAATTTGATGACCAGTTTTCCTTGTAGAATCCTTCTCTAATGGGTCCTTAATACGTACTCCATTTCCCATGTTTGATGTAATGGCTGAGATTCTTTCCTGAGTTCATTTTCTTACCCCACTAGCTCAAACATGGAAGAATAATGTCCTTAAATCAGAATCATGTCTCTTTTTTGTGAAAAAAATGGTCCTTAAAGGTTTATCTCAATCATCCATAGCTGATCTAATGGTTGGGAACCAAGACCTCATTCAAGGAATTCAATTGGGATGATTGTTGGATTAGGAAGAAAAAGGTACCGACATGCTGGATCTCGAAAAGTTAGAATATCATTTAGTAGGAATTCACCCATAAAATAGTTTGTTAACCTGTCCTTGTAATATCGAAAACTCTGTTTTTAAATTCTTAAGAATCCCTCTGTATATTTCTGGTTGCAATACTAGTGTTTTATGAATCAACATATGGCATCAATCATACATCCTAAGATCCATTTTTAAGTCTCTTATGAGAAAGGTCCCTTTTTCAGCCTCTTACAAGAAAGATATTTTTTTTCAGTTACAGTTTTTCCTTTCAGTGTTTTATCAAACCTGAAGTTCTATGGGTACATAATTTTGTTGCGAGTCGTTCTGGAGCATTGGGTTGTTAGAGGATTGGTGGGGTTTTGATGGTAAATATTTTTTACTATCATGCGCTTTTAATAAATACATGTTTTACTGGAGCAGGTATTTAACTGATCAGCTGGTAAAAGTTCAAATTGTGAATGAAGTAAACAAGGTAACTGGACTTCATTTTCTTCCGCTTTCAGCTGAATCTGTTATTGGAATTGTTTTCTCAATATACCAACATTTAGTCTGTTATAAAGGATTTCGTTATTGAGGCTCTGAGATCAATTGCGGAGTTAATAACATATGGCGACCAGCATGACTCGACCTTTTTCGAGTACGACTTCTCAATGCTTAGTGTTGCTTGATGTACATGTTTTACTTTTAGCTTTTGATATATTCCAATCAATTTTCCAGATTTTTCATGGAGAAGCAAGTCATGGGAGAATTTGTGCGTATATTGAAGGTTAGCAGAACTGTGACTGTGTCAGTTCAGTTGCTGCAGACAATCAGCATTATGATCCAGAACCTTAAAAATGAACATGCTATATGTAAGTTGCTTCTGAGGACAGAACCTGATAATTAGCAGTTGCTCTAGTGGCTCGAGCTTCATGGCTTGACTAATTAAATTCTTTTGTAGATTATATGTTCAGTAATGAACAGATGAACTACTTGATAACTTATTCGTTTGATTTTCAAAATGAAGAGCTCCTTTCGTACTATATATCCTTCTTAAGGTTTGTTTTTGGTTGCTTTGTTTTCCTTATGTTAATTGATGATTACTCTATACCCTTGCAAGTTATGTGCACCAGTACCTTTTTCTGACATGTTTGGTTGGTTATATTGTTTAATTGTTCCTTTTGGTCTTTGAAGAGCAATAAGTGGAAAGCTAGATAGGAATACAATTTCTCTACTCGTAAAGACTCAAGACGTAAGTAATGTTTATTTCTCTTTTTATTCTGTTTATAACACTTCTACATCTCTCAATTGAAATTTAATTCTATTTTTTTTCTCTCAAGTATATGGATTTGTAGCTAGCCATTTACCTGATTGCAGTTTCATGTTACATCAATATCACCTGTCTAGCTCATAACTAGACTCTTTATCATGTAACTTGGCTGTTAGATGACAGTTGGTATGTATTTTATTTGTGTCCCAGACTTAGGAAAATAGAAAATAAAAACACTAAAAATTGAGGATGGGAGTACTACAAGGCAAAGGCATTTTCTCTCATCAAAAACCTAGTCCTACGACCGGCATATTCCTTTGTTTGCCTTATCTTCTTCAATTCTATACCAAAGGCATGTCCTCAACATTAGCAGATTAAAAAGATCTTGTAAGGTGTCAATAATATAGAAGGGTTTATGTACTTTCTATTTTTATGCTCAGAGGAAGGGTGGACTCGTGTTTAAAATTAATTAGGAGAAGATACGATTGGTGACAGGTTGCTGGAAGGGAGAATCATGTTACCTGGATTCTGAAGAGCTTATATTAAGAATAAAGCTGTGCGGTGGGGGTGGGCTTCTGTTTGTAGATTTGTGGTGTAAAGTGCAGGGTATTAAGAACTATACACATAGAAATTTGATGATTGAGAGAGAAAGTGAGCTACTCAATTTGCCTTAAATCTCAATGTCCATTATCAAAGTTTGAGTTTTTTATTTTTCAATCATCACAATTGGTTATATTTTCTGGCTGGAAGGCTCCCAATATTGTAACTTCAAAAGTGAATTTGACGACAGAAACTATGATAGACACAAGCTTTCTACAAAAAAAGCGGTGCAAGAACGTATTCTCTTATCTAAGCTTCTTCCTGTGCATTCGCGCCCCCCATCGTAGATGGTTCAGCCATGCTCGGTGCCACGGAATGATTGAGAACCGGAAGCAGGGACTTGAACCCTCAACCTCAGCCAAAAAGTTGCCATTGCACCCATTAAACAACATTTGAGTTCTAGAACCTCTTATAGACCAACATTAGTTAAAAAAAAAACCTCAGAAGAGATAATCAATAAGGTTCTGAACAGATGTCTGGAAAATTATAGTTCTGCCACCAGATGGAAAAATGTCTCTAGAAATCTTGAATCACGAAGTAACTAATTGTTTATTACCCTAGATTCCTAATGGCTTGCGTTGTTATAGTCAGACATTGTTCTTGGCCTTCATGCAATAAGAGTCATTACAAATGAGCACAAATGAGCTACACGTTAAAATTGGCTAGATCCTTAAACAATAGGCTCTAGTTTTAAAAATTACAAGGGGCCTTGAACATACCCGTACTGCCTCAAATTGTGCACATTGCTTCCCCATCGGCTATAACTTCTAAATTTTGCATGTAAAGGCTACACTGATTTCTTAATCTGTTTATTTTCTAATTGTTAGTGAATGATACCTGTACATGTTTCTCTTTTTGTGCCTTTAGGATGAAGTGATTTCGTTTCCACTCTATGTTGAGGCAATACAATTTGCTTTTCATGAGGAGAGCATGGTCCGAACTGCAATACGGGCTTTGACTCTTAATGTTTATCATGGTTAGTTTTGATTGTTCCTCTCTCTCTCTCTCTCTCTCCCTCTTTTAGTATTACCTTGTTTAGTGCAACTTATTTTGCTGCATGAAAACTTGTTCTGATTTTTCAGTGGGAGATGAAAGTGTCAATAGATATATCGCCAGTGCCCCTCATGCAGATTACTTTTCCAACGTGGTTACATTTTTCCGAAAGCAGTGCATCAATCTAAATGCATTGGTTTCTGATGTTATGATGTAAGCGTAAGAGTAGTATTCTGAAAATTAATTAGCAGAATGCATTTATTTTCTCTAAAAAGTTTCATTTGAATTTTGACACAGAAATCTGGGTGCAGAGTCTCCAGACACAACTGCATTAATTTCTGCTGCTGTGGATGAGATTGAGGACAATCTCTACTATTTTAGTGATGTTATTTCTGCAGGAATTCCTGATGTTGGACGCTTAATTACAGATAGCATGTTGCAGATTTTGATACTTCCGTTGCTTCTTCCTTCTCTTACAGTAAAGGATGTTGATGTATGGAAACAAACCCTTTTTCGCTTCTTCTATATGTATAAGAATGCAACACACTCTTATTTAACCTTTGGTAGCTTGTAAATCCAGGGGATACAAATTGGTGCTGCCACTGCTTTGTATTTAGTTTGTTGCATCCTGCGCATAGTGAAAATCAAGGATTTGGCAAATACGATTTCTGCTGCCCTTTTCTGTCCTTTAGATGCTTTCTTACCAAAATCTGAAGCTAAACCCAATGGCTATACATCTTTTCATGGTCCTGCACATGAAAGTCAACCTCCAGGCAGTAATAATGTGACCAAAGAAGATGTTGGAACATTAAGAGTTGATGTGCCAAACTTGTCAAGCTCTCCCCCAATTCACCCAGTGGATGTCACAGGAGAAAATAATTACTGTGATTTTCATTCTTCTTTGAGGTAAGATGATGACATTGATTACGGCTAACTTCAGAATTTTTGTCTTCTCTTTCTCCTGCATCAGATAGATTGCTTAATGAAACCTCTTTATCTCTTAGCTGGAAAAGAAAAATTATATTGTGTTTTCTAGTTTTGTACTTATATCTGCTGATTGACAAAAAAAAAGGATAAATGAGGAGATTATTTGTGTCTTCCTTGCATCTATGATCTTGAAATTTGGTCTTGTGTTATACTATCGTATGTTGGAATTTATCTACGGAAAGTAACATGTTTTCTCTAAATTGGTAAATTGTAAATTAGATGTATGAAATGAAAGTATGGGAAATAGAAAAGAATGAAATATCAATTTTGGTATACATGTCTGATTTCTGATGTGAGCAGAGATTTGTAAGTTTTAAAACATGTTTGTGGTAATTTCTGCTTCCTGAAGGGATATTGCTGTTATTTTGAAGTTGAAAACCGTGCTTTTGGTTAAAAATTTAATTCAATTTCTTTAACTTGTTAAGAACTCTTGATCCTTATAGTTAGAAATGCTTTGTTGTGGCTAAGAACCGTCCATTGAAGTCATGTGTTATCCTCCTTTCATCATTTATGAAGTTCAAATCATGCACACGTAATTCTGTGAAACAATCTATAACTTAACTAACTCGACCTAATCTGAGATCTTGGGAGTCAGCTACATGCATCCTTATTCATATATAATTGGCATCTGCTAATGAATTTTCTTTCACCACTCAAGCCTATCTAGAGCTATGCATTTCACTAGACCTTTTGCAGAAATATTATTCTTATACATTCCTTGCAGTGCCATGCTTGGGCTCTGCCTCAGCATACTAAATAAAGGACAAAGGTTGAGTTTCAAGGACTAAAATATTTTGGGTTCTTTCATATTTGGACTTCTACTAGCCATGTGCAGAATTGCATTTTAGGGTTAACTTAGTTTCCTTTGTTGGTAAGCGTAATTTCTGTTTCTAATTGTGTTGTTTATTAATCATCATGATGTTTATCATCTGGTGTAGAGAGGCTTTGATTTCTTACATTATGAATGGGGATGATGTACAAGTTGCGGGTTCATTGAGTATACTAGCTACTTTGTTGCAGACAAAAGGTTATACTGCTCAAATCCTGATTTCATTGCAATTGCTGCTTATCACTGTTTACTGACCAAAATCCTCTTCTGTCAAATTAACACAAGTGCTTATTGTTACTGTTTCTTACAAAATGTCTGCTTCTGAAGAATTAGATGAAGCGATGCTAGATGCTCTTGGAATTCTTCCTCAGCGGAAACAGCATAAGAAACTCCTGCTGGTATGCTTTGTGATGTTTTTCTGCTTGAGATATGAGTTATATAACCAAAATCCTAAAGAACAAGAGAAGTAGAATAATTGGTACCTTTGCTACTTAGTAACTTAGATGACGTGTCTCATTCTGAGTCTTGTGACAAAATGACTTAGATGACATTTGGAAGGTAAAGGCACTGTTGAGTGTGGTTAGGTGGGTATGATGTAATGCTTAGGATCTTAGGAGTGATTATTGCGTTTAATTTGGTAGATCTGCCATAGTATCTTTAAAGTCGGTTTGATTATATAGTTTAAGTTTTTAAAAACCAAAACCGGGACCAAGTTTTGGAATTTGAAAGACCAAATGAAACCTAATAAAATTTGGAAACAGAACCAACCTGGTCATTTTGGTTTGTAACAGTTGGCTATAGCCGTTGATTTTGGTGTTGACACACCCTTCAAGTATATATACGTGTATATATATATATATATATTCACACACATACATATTCCAAAAGCATTAAAATTAGGCTTACGTGGGTACACCCAGTAGTTTTCCCACATTACTCTAAGACATCCTTGACGTTTTGGCGTTGTTTATGCAGTCAGACGTCTGTGCTTTGTGTTTCCTGTATAGGCACTGTTCCAACTACGGTTTGCCTGTCCCCCTTCATTTCTTAATCAATGATTTTATTTTTCGTCCATAGATGCTACTGCTCTGACCCATTTCCAACCAAGGAATTCAAACAACGAGACTCCTACCATTGCTCTAAACTTTAAACTGCACTATCCACTGCGTTATATATTTGAAAACGTTGCTGCATTGATTAGTTTTCAATTTAATGCATTTCTTATTTTATTCTTGCAGCAAGCTTTGGTTGGTGAAAGCTCAGGTGAAGAGCAACTTTTTTCTTCAGAAAGTGGCCCAACTAGAGATAGTATTGAATTTGGCAGTGAACTTGATCACTGTCTACGAAAGCTTAAGGTAGTAATTCTTTCCAATGCTCTCATTTTCTTCTGCCATGCTTCTGTTTTCTGCTTAACAAATAATTCACTTAGTTTTCTGCTTAACAAATAATTCACTTAGTTTTCTGCTTAACAAATAATTCACTTAGTTTTCTGCTTGACTCCATATTGTATCCTTTTAGAGTCGATGTGCTAACTTGTCTGTAGACCATATAATTGAAGACTATTTTATGCAGGCACACCGACTTTGTAAATATGGTGCAGCTTAAACGAATGAATTTCAACTGTTTGAATAAGCTGTGTTTTAATTCTATAATACAGTTTGTTGCAGCTTATAAAACTGTGTTTCAACTGTGTTCAGGTTGAATAAGCTGTGTTTTAATTCTATAATACATAAAACTTAGATTGCCAATTATTTTATTCAAAGGGTTCCAAGATTTCATGTTGTTTCAATTAATCAACAATCCCGTTAATCATTATTTTATTACACTTTTCTTAAGTTATTATGGTTCTTTTTCAATTTCATAAGTAACAAATTTTTCTGAGGTTTCGAGTTCTAGAATGTTCCACTTTCAGGTTATAGTTTGTCCCCATTGTTAGCTGTTGCCTATCTTATTAATTTTTTCATTCGTTGGTTAACTTTTTCTTTTTTTGTAACTTACAGGACCGGTATGGAGTGTCATGTTCTTTTCTTGATGTGAGACCTAGCCCTCGTGTACATAGATTTCAGGTAATTTGGGAAAAAAATTTGACTTTTATTAAACTGAACCTTTAGAACAGGTTTGTCAAAACGCTGGCCTCTTTGAAATTACTTGGTAGAAGTTAGGCCCGCTTACAGTTAACTGTGGTAAGCTAAATAAGATTAAGCACCAAAAATGTGGGCCCCCAATGCAAAACCAAATTAGTTCGAGACCATTTTATGTTAAATAACGCTCACTCATCTGTCGTCACTAGTGGTGAGTTTACAGCTTCTGCTAAAAATTTAAGCAAACTATCCTCAACTGTGGAATTTTACTTTTGATTTTAGTTTCATTTCATTGGTACCGCTTTATGAATTTTAACGATTTATTTAATTGTCTCACACACACACGCAAGCAATCTCAAATTGGCTCTATTCTACTTGTGTCCAGTAAGTTAAGATATTCTCTTAAGGTCTCTTACCTGTAGGCATAGTTAGACCATAAAGTGATAAATAGCCAACACTCTGACAGCTAAAGATTTTGGGAAACACTGGTTAACCATGAAAACTTAAAACGGGAGAAAATTTTGTGTCAAATCACTGCCAAACTTTTTTAAGTTCCACGTAGGGGCTTTGTAATGGTGGAGAGGGCCACATGTAAGGCGTAGTATTAGAATATAAAACAATAGTTGAATTTGCTGTTCCCAAAAGCTTCATCTGTTAGGATGTGAGCCAACTATTGTTTTACATTCTAACACACTAATTATGCGAAGGCCTCTCTCCGTCACTAGAGAGTGGTATTAAATTGAACAGAAATTGTGAGGCTGTATTTGGTGAGGTTTTTTTTTATACATATTTGGTGAGATTTAAACTCGTAAATTCATATTTTAATATTATTTCTGGTTAACCCCTATTCCCAAAAGTTTTTTTCTCTCTCTCTCTCTCTCATTCTCTCACACACATGGCTTCCTTTTTCTCGCTGCTGTATCATTCAACTGAAATGGAGCAGCCACCATTTATTTTCTGTTTTAAACTTGTAACCATATTCCATTCCTGGGTATGTTGCTTAGGTACTTGATGCATTGGTCAGTCTTTTTTGCCGTTCAAATATATCTGCAGAGACATTATGGGATGGTGGTTGGCTTTTGCGGCAGTTACTTCCCTATAGTGAGGCAGAGTTTAACAGTCATCATCTCAAGATGCTGAATGTAAGTTTCAGTTCTTATGACAGAATAATATAAGAATAGCGTATTATCTTCTGTTCTTTTCCAGGTATGTTTTTGCTTTTGTGGATTGGTTAGTGGTAGTAATTGGTAATCACATCTTAAATTGCTGTGCCCGGTTATATAGGTTTACAAAGGACCGGTTATTAGTTGTGTGGTACTTCTACTGCTATATTATCTCGTTGATTTGAAGATCGAGTAAAATTAATGTCTTAGAGGATATGAATTTAGGTAGTAGGAAATTTGGCCGTGATCCCAGTGTCTTATACTTTGTTTGAATGAAAATAACCATCAATTTATGTTTTTTTTGTGGCATGAACTCTATGTTTTCTTAAGCGTCTGCCACAAGGAAACAACATAGACCCAACAACACATAGACCCAACAAGAAAAAAACCTCATTGAATCCCTATTGAATCCAATAGTGCTCATATTTTCCAAATATATCTAGATATAACACTTAAAACGTTATAATGTTAACTTATATTTTCTTTCTCTTGTCCAGGATTCGTATGAGAACTGTGCTAGTGCTCTTCTCAAAGAGACTAGCGGAGCCTGGCCAGATCTACTTATAACAGTCCTCTGCGATGAATGGAAAAGGTGCAAGAGAGGTACATTATGTCATGTTTTGTCATGAATGATGAGTTTGTTTTTTTAAATGTTTTAGTGATGCATTTTTGGATACTTGTAGCAATAGAGGCCTCCTGCCCTCGGAAAGAGCCCAAGTGCATTCTGTTACCGTCTCAGAAGTTCTCTTCTGAAGGTAGGATTGAGGCCTGTTGTTGATATTTAATTGAAGGAATTTGAAACTTCCAAGTTTGTTTGAGTAGACTTTCAGTTAATGTCTCTGTTTTTCTGACAGATGGTATCACAAGTGATTCATCGTTTGTTGCTGGTGAAAGGATGTGTGAGTTGGTCAAGGTTTGTGTTGGTACAAAATGAAAATTCTGATTCTATGGACGTTCACACTGTACCATGCATGAAGCACAATATTTGTAGACCAATTCTTTGGTCAGTGAATCCTAGATAAAGAAGTAAAAAGAGGATGTTTTAGAGTCATATATCAAAATACATCAACACATCTCATGCATTTGTCTTTCATAGCCCTTTGTGGTGGTACCTAAAACCATGTAGTGCCAATGTTTATCATGCTTCAGGTATTTGTACTTCTACATCAACTACAAATTTTCTCCCTGGGTAGAGCATTGCCTGAGAAACCTCCTATTAAGCCTCCAGCTGACGTTTTTGAAAATTCCTGTGCACAAAATGCTGGCTTAGATGCTTCAGGTCCAAAGCTGGGCACTGAGCTAAGACTTGGTCAGTTCTCTATCCCGTAGATATCTGTACCTGTACGAAATTATAATTTTCTGTACTTATGTTAATTTTGTTACAGCCATCGTACCCATTTTTGTACATGGCCGTCTAATTTTACAGAAGTCAATTTTGTGCTCGGAGACTTCTCTTTTATCACTCACACTTTGCATGTCTCAAAGATTTTTTATTTTTCACAGTTCGTGTTTATCAAGCGACTTTTGTCTATTGGACATCAGTTGATATATGTATCTAAATTTGAAATTTAAAGCTTGTGTAAGACTGTAAGTCATGTATATGATGTTATTCCCTGCATTGTCATCCATCCACCTAAATTTAAAGCTCAACTGTAAGTAAATGTCTATGATATAGTATTAACATGTATACCTTTATATTGTTCGGAACTTTTTCTGCTAGAGGCATTTTTTATCTAAAGAATTTGGTGACGTCTTGTAACACCAAATGTTGCGCTTTTCTTTATAATTGTAGCGATTACTAAAACCCTGGATGTATTATTTCCTTGAGTAATTTTCTGTTGCTTCCGCATGCAGTTGATGCCGTGCCTTGTAGAATTGCGTTTGAGAGGGGGAAAGAGCGTCATTTTTGCTTTCTGGCAATCTCTTTGGGTACATCTGGGTGGGTTATTTTAGCTGAACAATTACCCTTAAAGGAGCCTTATGGAGTCGTTCGTATGGTTGCACCTTTGGCCGGTACCAATGTATGTTACAGCTGCAGTATTTTCTATTTCTTTTTTCCTACATTGATTTTGTGAAGCATTTATAACATCAGTAGTTCCTTTACTTTTATTCATATTCAATCTTCTAGTTTTCTGAGACGCACTTTATGTTCAATATGTATATTACTATTGTGGTACTCTCTTCACAGTTCATATTTGTAAGCAGTATCAGATGCTGTGTTGATGATTTCTTATTAGAATAATGCTATTTAGACACGCTAAATTGACCACATTTAGTGACCACACCACATTGATGTGGCATTCTATTGACCACATAAAATAAATACAAAGTGATTTAATTTATTGAAATAACACTATTCATTGATTGCCACATCAATGTGGTCACCAAATGTGGTCATCAATGTGGTCATCAATTTGGTCAATTATTATGACTTCGTTAATTTGAATTTTCCCAGG
The DNA here is from genome assembly GCA_037349345.1 of Oemleria cerasiformis. NCBI lineage: Eukaryota > Viridiplantae > Streptophyta > Magnoliopsida > Rosales > Rosaceae > Oemleria > Oemleria cerasiformis. The sequence continues at coordinate 10,564,267 of JAZGTL010000010.1, forward strand.
ATGCAATAGTTTGACATGTATCTAATCTTTTCCTCTCATTGTCTTCAGCCAAAAGTTGATGATAAGCATTCAAGATGGTTACACTTACGGATCCGTCCATCTACTTTGCCCTTTGTGGAGCCAGCTAGATATGGTGCCTATGGGAAAGCGAAGACGAAAGCTTTGGTTGATGGGAGATGGACCCTAGCATTCAGGGATGAAAAATCCTGCGAATCTGCTGTGTCTATGATTTTGGAGGAGATGAACCTACAAAGCAATGAGGTAGAGAGAAGACTAAAACCTTTACTCGACCTTGAAAGCATTATTGTAGAATCTTCAAAATCTTCTCTAGGTCGTCCCAAGGCTTCCTCTTCTTATCCAAGCCTTTCTAGTTCTGTTTAGGTCTCCAAATTGCTTGAGTTTCCCAATAATAGTTTGCTATACTCACACATTAAGATCCTTTTTCAAACCTACCCCCACTTCGAGAGTCATGATACGTAGATCGATACATCCCATTGCACTGGTTGTGTGTGTTGGTAGTGGCTGAGCGGGTCGAAGACCAGGAAGCGAGTTTTTTATGGGGGTGAGAAAATATTGTCGTAGTCACCGCCCTTTGTATATGGTTCAAATAACCTTAGGCATACTAGAAATGTAGAGTAGCACCGGCATTTTTGTACCATTCTTTGTATAGTAGCAGGTTTCCTTGTCCTGATTTTTGAGTTTATCAGTTTTTTCTTCTCATTCTTTGGCAGCTCACTCTAACCTTAGGTTCTTTTTCTTTTACTCGATTTGTTATCTGTGTAACAACAACGTTGTATAAATGAGGCGATTCCATAGTGAAGGCTTTTTGTGCTTCTGTTTCATATCAGATCAAGATGTGTGGAATGAATAAATCTGGTTTTTGACAAAATAAAAAATCAGTAGCTAAAGATGGGTACTTGGGCCATGAATATGTTGGGTAAAAGCCTTTTTATTTTGTCAATCCCATAATCCCCTTCATCAATTCCTCTTATTCTTGTGTCTTTTTATGTTTGTAATCTAATGTCTCTGTAAGTGATTTGGGATTTCTGGATTTTGGTGGGTTGGAGTGAAAGAGAGATGCAGGTATGGATGGTGAGAGATGGGGAAGAAGAGGGAGGGTGGGTTTCACATGCTACGTGGCATGAATTGACAAAAATGTTCTTGCACTTAACGTTATGTGGATGAATTTAACGGAATTGGGGCATAGTTTTGCCGGAAGCTCCAATATGAGATTTAAGTGGGAAACATATCGGTTTATAGGGTAAAGTGAGATTTTTGGCCCAAGGGATCATTTGAGTACAAATATGGTACAACTGTATTAAGCTTTTTGGTGCGCTGTATAGGATAATATAATATGAAATTAGTGTTTAGTATCACTTGTATTATTTACCCACCTTATAAATTAATACGAATGACTGTTTTTATATGGTCACTATCAGCTAAAATAAAATCCCTCAAATTATCCTAATTAAATAGTGGGATGATGAACCCTCCCAAAAATATAGGTCTCTAACACCATTTTTTATGTTTGACAAAAAAAAACATCATTTTGATGACGAAATTCCACCATTTTTCAAGTTTAGTGCAACCATGTTCACCTCTTCCCACACCAAATACTTCCATGCCAATAAGGCGATAACCGAATATTAATCATCTCTTTCATTCCCTTAAATTAATCACTGGACCTCACTGCCATTTTAAATACATTTAAATACACACATATATATATATATATATATATATATATATATGTATTTAACTTCGAAACTCAAATCGTATATTGTTAGAGTTTACATAAACTTTTCAATTTTTTTTCTAACTGGAAACATAAACCTTTCAATTGAAAAAACCAAACTCGAAAGAGAAAAATATCAAAATTATTTTTTCAATTTGCAATATTAAACGATAGAGTTTATATAAACTTCTATTTAAAAAACCAAACTCAAAATAGAAAAATGCCAAAATTATTTTTTTAATCCGCAATATCAAACACAAGAGTTTATATAAACTTTATAATTTCAAAATTCAAGCTAGAAATTTTAAATTTTAACTTCGAAATCATAAAACTTTCTATTGAAAAACCCATACTCAAAATAGAAAAATGTCAAAATTATTTTTTGAAACAGCAAGATTAAACGATAGAGTTCATATAAACTTATAATTCCAAATCCAATCTCAAAATTTTGAAAAAAAAAACATAACTTCAAAACCGCAATCGTATAGTGTTAGAGTTTACTTGAACATTTCTATTGAAAAAACCAAACTCAAAGAGAAAAATGTCAAAATTATTTTTTCCAATCCGCAATATCAAACGTTAAAGTAAATATAAACTTTATAATTCCAAAATCAAAACTCTAAATTTTGAAATAAAAAAAAATTGAACTTCAAAACCCCAATCTCATAATTTTTTTTTTTATTAAGAATGATATCATTGTATATCATAAAGAAATGGTACAATCATACCATCAAAATCAAGCTATGATAGCAAGACCCACAAGCCAATATGACAATACTAACGCGGACAAAGCCGCACTAACAGCTAACAAATCCATATAACTGAAATTTTGCAAAATTACAAATCAAGCCCACAAAGCCCAAAACAACCAAAACCCCAATAGTGCGTACAACCCTAAACAAACTACTTTCACTAAAAGAAACAGGCATCGTTGTCAAACCCATAACATCTAGTCTTAAAGAATTTGTAGAGCATGACGGATATGAGGAAGACTTGATTCTCCAACGATCTAATTACGCATAAAAGCGAATAAATGACAAAAAGTCATAATCTAACTACTGTGACCAAAACCAATAGGAGATATTGTGGCATACTCCTCCAACAACAAGGTAGAACAAGATTTAGGGAAAACGAATAAATTTTAAAGGAAGATTTTGGGTAAGGGGATAGATTGAAAAAATAGCAAAATAACATGATGGGGAACTCAAATCTGAACATGGCTCAAACTATACAGTCACCACAAAGGGACTCTTATTACTAATCCAAAAGAAAAAAGAGGAAAATGGTTGAGGGGATGAGGGAAGGAGATGATCTTCTCCCTCCTCTCTCTTAGTTTGTTTTTTCTTTGGGATTAGGAAAAGAGAAAACGGAGGCTAGGATTTTTCAAAATAAAAAAGTTCCCCCAATCTCATATTGTTAGAGTTCTTGTAAACTTTTTTATTGAAAAAATAAAACTCAAAATGAAAGAAAATAAAAATTCTTTTTTCAATCCGCAATATTCTACGCTAGAGTTTATATCAATTTTATAATTCCAAAATCCAAATTCGAACTTTTGAAAAAAAATATTTGAACTTCAAAATCCCAATCGTATATTGTTAGAGTTCACAACAACTTAGCTATAGTAAAATTAAACTCAAAATAAAAAAAAATGTCAAAAGTCTTTTTGCAATTCGCAATATCTGATAATTAAAGACAATTAATGTCTCTTTTGGAAGCAATTATTGAACAAAAGCGAGGGCCCTAGTGTTACTAAAGAACGGCCTACCATAGAGGAAAATGAGATTACTCATCATTACAAAACCTAATTAGTGACAAGAGAGATGCTCCTCTACAACTTCTAATAATCATTTGGACACTTTCATGGAAACGCTGAAAGCTAGATTAGCAAATAGCAACAAAAGAGTAGGACACTTTGCGAAGCATTAAGCTTTCAATCGATTAAACTATTTTACTCAAATTGGGTAAATTTATTTTCAAGGTCCATCTTAAGAATCATTCGCGTAAAATTTTACAGAAAATTTTAATTTATTTAAAAAAAAATAGCACTAGGCACTAATTTACAACAGATTACTCTCTTCCAAACATAATTAGTCTAAAAAAAAAATCTGAAAATGACTAAACAATTTTCTATTTGATTAATTATTTTTAAAAATGGTCGACCTAGAAGAAAGATGGTGTTGATCATACAACCCTATTGTTTGACGAGAACGAAATATATGAGAAAGTGAAAAGAGAATCTCGATAACATTTCGTTAATAAAAGCGGTAAACAATCTTCTATTTTGATTTTACTTTTTAACAAAAAGGAATGGTGGTAGTGTGGTTCTCTTGCTGACTCCCTCTCCAACTTATGAAAGGGTCTTCATTTATTAATTTTTGCAATTAATGATGTTTAAATCATTCTCTCTTCTTTTTGGGCTAAAAATTGTTCATTTTTGTTACAATATCACCTAATTAAGTTGGCTTTCCTCTCTTATTATGTTCCACTAATTGTATGGGCCATGAGAGTGTTATTATGCTCCACTAATTCTATGAAAATGTATTTTCATCATTCCCCTATAATAGACCATTCTTTTACTTAATAAAAAAAATTTAATTAAAGCAAGACAAAAAAATTAATTAATTATCATGATCATAATAAACTCCCCAAAGATAAAAATTATGATAATGTTGTATTGTAGGAAGACAGGCCCCACATCCGCCGTTGGATACAATCATATGGTTTGCTATTATGAACCCTTTTAGGTCAAAGTAATCATATTGTATACAAAATAAAAGAAAAAATTTGAATCATAATAAAGTTGCATTGGCTTGTAGTGGAGATTGGAGACTCATTTTTTGTTTTGTGAAGAAGCCCAATGAAATATGTATGATTACTTATCACCAAAATGACCATTGGATGAAGAGTCATTGATTGTGATCAAAAGAGTGCAATAGTGGGAGATAAACTAAAATTAAATTTTTTGAATTTCAAAATTGTTCTAGAAAAGGGAATCAAATAAAGAAATATAGACTGAATATATAAAAAATGAATTTAATTATTATCTATAAAATGCCTTATTTGTTTATATATATTCGAAATTCACCTAAATTGTATATTGATAAATACGGTACATCTTTCCATTTTATTTATGTTCCGTTATTTATTTAAAGCACGTTGAAATATGAACTATTAAATTCGAGCTGTGCATTACTTGGGATGTTGGCTTTTCTTCTAATCTTTTTGAATCGGATTCTCGGATTGTGGTTGATGAGGTTAATGCTAATGAAGAAGAGTCACATTCAAATTTTATGCTTTAAAATGTGATTTTGATTAATTTTTTGCTCTACTGGATTTTCTCCCCTTATAAAAAAATAAAAAAAAATAAAAATAGCATTATTTGGAAAGGTGTTATTTAGCAAAAGGTGATTGAAGAAAAGCTTGGTGGTGACTAGTGATTGGAAGTGGAACTCACCTCCCTAGGCCATTCTCATATAATCTAATCTTCCACTTTGATAATCTTGTATTAGAATAAGTTCAACTTATTAGTTTAATTTTTTGTTATTATCGATTGGAGTTGTTGATGTCTCAAAAAGTAATCATTGTTCTCAAAGGACATGGGCATTCTTTCTTCCCCCTTTTCCCTAACAAATTCTTTATACCTAGTTGATATGCCATGAGGATTATACAAATACTTCATTTGTTACAATGTAATGATGAACACCATGAATGGTTGTAACCTTATCTTGCAAAAAGTAGTAAATTAATATATTTTTATACAACAATATTTTATATGTATAATTTAATAAATTAATAAACAACTTATATTCAGATAAATAAAATTCAATATAAATATAAATTTAAGTTTTCGTAACATATATGTAAGTCGAACTTGAAATCTGTTACTATCTTGACCGTATGAAGAAATATTAATTGATCGTAGTGATGATAATAAAGCGTAAATTATATAAAAATCTGAAAATTGTTAATGTCCATTAAAGGCAGTAAGCATATGTGAACCAAGAGAGAGAAAAAAAATGAAGTAATTTAACAATTTCACAGGAATCAAATCTCTTTTAGAGGATGGTGAGGAAGTGAGGATTAGATAGGGTAGCTAGATACACACTTATAGAGATTACATTTGTAAAAGGAAAGATTTGAAATTTCTGTATATGTTTAATTAATTAACTAATTACTATCTCAAAACCCTAAAAAGGTTCCTTATGGTACAGTGAGAATAAGCATGCTTGCTCCAAGGGAACGTTGAGATTATGGGCTAAATTTTCTTTGACTAATCCATTTTTCTTTTTTAACAAAATTGGTATTGACTTCGTCTTTTGCGAGATTCGAATCTAAGATCTTCCCTTATAGCGTGTACAGAGAAATATTATAAGGCCATAACACTAATAGTGGCTCCTCTATCATACTTTTGGTTCTTATAACAAAATAAATTCGATATTCAATACGTACATGTAATCTCTATATTTTTATATCATTCTATTAAAACATAAGATTTACTGAATTAATTAAATATACGCGTAAATGACTCACAATGGATTTTAATCAATAAAAAACTAGTGTAAAGATAACATGCACCCAAGATCTTAACATTGAAATTGCAAGACATAATTAACCATGGGTGCTTTGTCATATATGAAGGAATGCATGCATAACTTCTTAGTCAAATTAACCTTAATTTCCTAATTATGAGTTGTGACATATAGTTCAAAACTAGGATTTCTCTTGGTCAATTCCATTCCAAATCTTCATCATTTGAACTTAACTCAATGCTGAACTTCTAATAAAACCTTAGTCTATGATTCTATCCTAATGATTACAGAACATGATTCTGCGCTAGAAATATGCCAACACATACATCTTACATTCCCTCTTTCTCTCTTTCCATCACTTTCGTTGGATACTTCTAATGCATGATTTCTGTGAATTATGGGAGTCTTTTCACTTTTCACAACAATTATCATTTTCCATCTGATATGTTAAAGGAAACTCAAACATCCTTACTTTTCAATTCTCTGATTACGAATTAGTTAACACTTATCACAATGAATGTATTGTTATTTCAATCACGAATTAGTAAACATCGATTGCAATGCATGTTTACGTTTCCGGCGCAAATGAATGGAGAGAACAAAATGAATTTGCAATGGAAGATGGAGGGAAAATTCGAAGAAAACAGCTAGCTAGAGTTAATTTAAAGAAGAGAAGGATAATTAAAGCAAAAAAACACAGCCTATTTAGAAAATTAGCAGTTGTTACAGAAGCAGACAATATGGCCAGTTTTCTTTCTTGAGAGATAGAGAAAAAGGGAGAGAGAGAGAGAGAGAGAGAGTAGCATATTTAGAATATGACCCCTCCTCTCCTCCTTCACTCAAGACTCAAGAAATTTGGATTTTCTTAGGAAGACAAGAACCCAAGAAACCCTCCAAAATGCCTTCTTCTTGTTTGTCATCACCCAAACACAGCCTTACATGTATACCTTCTTTCCCGCTAAGTTTAAGTTTAACCGCCCTCAACCTTGTTTGAAAAATATCTTTTAGCCATTTCTCAAACAAGCTATTGGGAAAATAACCACATCCATTACAAACCCCCTCTAACACCCTCTTATCCACACTAAAACTAACCACATTATTTTGTTTCCCAATCCCATATACCTCCTCAAAACACCTTTCCATCTTTGACACGAACAGATCCCTTATCTCTCGATCTCTAGCCGGGCTTCTGTTGAACACAAACACCTTCTCCATGGATTCAAGGAACCCTAGTGGGGTTTGGACATCGGTGGTGGTTTCGCGTGTCAAGTCACTTGATATAGGGCTCACATCCCCTGCCTCCTCCCCGGCTTTCAGGTTCAGATCAAGGTTGTTGTTGAAGCTTGATTGCCTTGACATTGAGAGCCCCTTCTTGCTAATGCTATTCACATTCTCAACATCTTCCATCTCTTCAATTCTTGGAGTCTTGGTCTTGACTAAATTCAGCTCCCAATCAACCGCCTTTCGCTTGTGATCCAAGTTAACTCCCCCAAAACTAGGACTAGTACTAGTTTTTTCTTCAACCTTCAATGTCATTTGAATCATAGAATCCAAATGGCTCTTATTTGCTTCATCTTCATATCTTGTGGATTCACCCTTAGTCAAGAAGAATATGGCTTGGCCTGCATTGATCCCTTCTCTTCTGCTCACTTCGCCGAATTTTCGATTTTCAAAACCATCAGCTAGAAGTTTCAAGAACTGGGTATCATCAGCCATGTCAACATCTTCAACCAAAACGACAAGCTTCTCCTTGGATCTCAAAGCTCTTGCCAGAATTTCGGTTCTGGGGTTCTTCCCATGATTGTCTCTTTTGTTCATGTTGAAATGGAGGAGTGAATCAGCAGACCCCAGAACCAATTCTGCAATGGCATGCCCCAATCTCCTCTTTCCAATTGAATCATTCCCCTGAATCAGAAGCCAGCAAGTCTCCTGCCTTGCTGAGCTGGAATCAATGATGGCTTCTACAATTGAAGGAATGGATTCTGATTGCCATGGCACATTCTCTTTCAATAACTTACACATCTCACCTCTCTGCATCAATGTTCTTTCACTACCTCGTTTCCCCGAATCCGAAAACACAGAGTTCCCAAGAGCAAGTGTGATCTTCACCTCCTTGCCTTCACTACTTTTCAGTGAATCCAAACTTGATTCCATCACTTGATCATTCTGTTGGACCACATTGTCGAAATTGAACTCAATTGTGCAGGAATTTTGCCTCCTGAACTGCGGCACGAAATTAGAGCCCTGTGGAGGGTCTGGAGCTGGATCATGGCCCAAGGAGATTGAATCCAAATTGGCGGAGATCGCAGTTCGAGTAGACAACCAAGGATATGTTGAAGCATAAGAGTAGTTCTTCCCAATCAAGGCTTGATTGTTGTACAAGTTACCTTGATGAGCTGCAAGCCTTCCTTGATGCAAGCTGTAACATAACCTGTTCCACTTTCTCTTCAATTCAGCCTCTTCATCCTGAAAATGAAAGTAATGTATCAGAATTTAAACACTAAAGCAATCTTAAATTTTTTTTCCCAAAGTCAAAGAATGAGGGAATTGGTACCTTTCGACGAGCTTCGGTGCCATGTGGTTGAAGCCAGGCGGGCATTTTCTGCTGGCCAGATTTCAAGAGCTGAGCTTCTTTTTCATAATTTGAAGTGCATTCCTCACAGCAAGAGATCTTATTATTATGAACTTGTTCTTCATCCTTTCCTATGATCAATGGTTTTGTTTCCACCACTTCAGATGGGCTCTGTGAGAAGATTATTCTTGAGTCATGGACACTGTCAATCATGTAACACACAGTCGTACATCAGCTTCTAGCTGTAATTAATTAATCACCAACTTCATTTATCAATACTAATTAAGATGAGTAGGTTTCTAAGTAATCATAATCCTTGCAGATCTAGCATAGTCAAGTTGGCGAGTTCAAATCTCTCTTTTGGTAACTTAGATTAAATTAAATAGATTATTGCGTGTTTATAAAAAAAAGTAGCTATAACCCTTTTAATTAAAGCTTCTCTCCAAAATAGAATGCTTTTATTTGAGTTGTAACTTGTACTTTGTACAGTCCAAGTCCAAAGGAATAAACCCCAAAATAAACAGAAATTATTCTTTTTTTTTAAATGGATTTCTGAATTTTTTTTAAAAGACTAAAAAAAGACCTTAATTTTGGTTTTGTTTTTTCCATCTTAAATATATGTAGCAGTGAAAAAGGAAAGCTGTAAAATTTGGATACATCCTGACAAATAAAACAAAGAGCAAAAGAAAAGGACTGTGGTTCTGGTTTCATGCAGAGTGCAGACTATGTAGGCTCAGAAGCAGCAACAGAAGAGATGTGAACAGTACAAAACATTAAAGCTTCAAGCAGTGACCATCTATGGAGGACTTCAAAATGCCCCCAAATATACATACATATGCATCTACGATAATGACACACATAAAATAATAATAATATTAAATAAGAGATGATGAATTAATTTACCTGGAAGCATGGAGGCTCAAACGACCAAGGCCACCAGAAGGAACAGAAACAGCTTGAAGAGACCATTGAATCTCAAGAGGTGGTTGCCTCATTTGGCACTTCATGTATGTCTGATAACTTGCACTTGCCATTAACCAAACCTTTGGCTTTGAGTTTGAGTTTGAGTTTGAGTCTGAAACCAACCTTGCAATTTCTGCAACCAGATGCTCAACTGGGCTGTAACCATTAATATTACACCCTTGATCATCATCAGCTGTCCATTTTAAATCCCCAGTGTAAATAATTGCACCTCCTCCACCAGATGATCCAAGAGCAGATTCCACTTTCTTTTTCAGCTCAGAAACATTTGCCTCCACATCTTCTCTCTTCATGAACCTCAAAGAAACTGGTGAAAATTGGAACTTGATCAAGTGTGTTGATTTGAGCTCCTCAGGGACTTGTATCCCTCTTTCAATCCTCCCCATGACCTCAGAAACAAGGCCTTCAGTTATAGACACAGAATCACCAACTATCACAGTGTTCCTCCTCTTCTTCCTCACCAACACCTCAAACACAAGCTTCACATCTTCCTTACAAACAGAGAAGGGCTCAGAACCAGCACCAATGGCGGGGTTGTTGATCAATGAAATTTTTGTCTTTTGTGGTGAAAAAAAAAGTGGGTTTTGATCACAAGGGTAAGACAAGAAATGGGTTTGCCAGAAATTACCAGAGTTGATATTATTTTGATGGTGAGAGGGAGGAGAAGGTGAACAAGGAGAAGAAAAAACCCCACCAGAGCTGCTATAACATTGGAAAACAGAAGTGGCTGATGAGTCTTCCAAATTGGCTTTAACATTTGTGCTTGAGAAGCCAGCCTCTCTCATGACCCTACTCACACTTGGGTCATCAAGGATGGAGATAATAAGCTGCTCCAACTCAACTTTGATGGTTAAAAGTGGCTGCTGCTGCTGTTGCTCTATGCATCCCCTTCTCTGGTGAGCCTGAGCTCTTTTCAGAGCTGCAATGAGAGCATTGGAGAGAGAGGGCTGGCCATGGAGGAGAGGGCCAGGAGTTGTTGGGAGTCTGTTGAGAGCCACATTGAAACAAAGCTCAAGAGCTCTGCATTGGAGAGGATGATGAGAGGTTTGGTGATGTGGGTGAGATGATTTGAGACAAGCCCTTCTTAAAAGACTTGTTCTTGAACTCAGTAGAGTTGCAGCCACATGGAGAGGAGTCACCTGAGCATGGCCTCTCCTCCTTGCAAGGCTGAGAGAATGCTTCAAAACTGAAGCAGCCTCTGATGTGAGGGTCTGCTGAACTGCACAGCCTACTGAGCGCATCACTTGATGAAAACCCACCCCCCTTCCCACCCCTTTTGTTACACTTCTCTCAAAGATCACAACTTCACTTGCTTTTTTTCTTTTCCTTCTCTTATAATCCCCCTCTTCCTTAAATCCACCCCACCCAAGATTTGTTAACCTGAGAAGAAGAACAAGAACAAGAACAAAGATTGCAACTTTCAAACAGTTTCACCACCACCAGCTCAGAGAGAGAGATTTTAGTTTGTAGTTGAGCTTTAGGGAGAAGGAAGTAAGACTAGGCCACTTCTTTATACTTCTTGCAATTGAGTTTTCTGTTTATTTTATTACAATTCTTTTTCTTTTCTTGTGATTAGCTTTTGTTAGCTTTTTATTTCCACTCCATTCTCTCTCTCTCTCTCTTGTGTTCACAGTGTTCACAGTAGCACACTGCACCATCTTTTTATCACCCACTCTTATGTGATTAAGATTTTCGTTTTTGCAGACAATTAGTATGAAAATTGAAAAGAGTAACTTTTTATAATCATTTCCATCTGTTGGGACTTGCAATTATCAATAAACATGGTCAGTTAAATGGCATGATACAATCTATCAGATCATTTTCCTTTTTTCCATTATGTATATCAAAAGCTGCAAAAGAGGATACATTCAATCCCTCCTTTACTTTTCTTTGTTTTTACATCAATCATAAAGCATTAATATAATTTGTCCAAGTATCTAAGATATTTTAACAACTAAGTTTTAATTTTTATAACCGGTTAATTTAAAAACATACATAAGGATTTATACCATATTGTAATAGTCCTGATTTAAGTCCTTTCTGATGAGGAACAGTGTCATTTTGATGCAAATGGGATTTCATGAAAAGGGGTCCACTGGAATAGAACCCACAATTCAAATTTTTTTGTAGTGGCAAAAAGAAAGAAAAGAGAGTGAGAGAGCTTAATTCCCTCCTTTTTACACATCAGCCTTTGAATGGACAGACAAAGCCAGCAGAAATTCAAAAACAGTGCTAAAGGGTAAAGGTGGAAAGAGGCTAGGCTGCCCACAATTTGTGATCAAAGATAAATTGATAAAAGATCAAACCAAAATCAAAGCCACACAAATTATTTTCATTGGTTGTAAATAAGCACAAATCAAAGCCACAGAAATTAAGATTATTTAACATATAAAAGGAACCTAAAAACTTCATATTCCTATTCATTATTACCCGAAAGAAAAAAAGCCACATTATTGCACACAAAATTTGATTTGTTCAAAAATTTCCGTTCTCATGTTTATCATTTGTTGTTTACATGCATGACAGATATGTACAAATATTGGCTTGTTCTTCAAAGAGAAAGAGAAAGAGAAAGAGAAAGAGATAGAGATAAAGAAAGAGGGAGTCTCTCACTCTCTCTCTCTCTCTCTCTTCACGCCAATCCTCGTAGAGAGACAGCATTTTATTCCCCAAGTACCCAAAAAGCAACCCTCTGTCTCCTCTGCTATCATCCAACTTACCATTATTGCTTCTCTCTCTCTCTCTCTCTCATCATCTGCTTAATTAAGTTTAGCAGAAGCTACAGTTTTAATGAAACCAGAAAACGTGTTCATATTTTAGTTTAGGAATTAGGATGATGAGATAAAGACACTCATAACTGGATCACAAGTCGCAAACCGTTGTTTTGTCATGTTTTGTAGACCAAAAAACATGTCCTGTAGCTGTACATACATGCAAACACTTTTTACCTATCCATACTTTTTACTACTAACTCACTTTTTTGACTGCTTTCCTACCTATCATCTTTTACCACTCTTTTACTCACCTCTTGCTTTTACTTACTTGTTCCACAGACGATATGCTTCCTTCCTCCTAATCTATCTTATATACATGTTTGAGTAAAGTCCTTGATTAGCTATTAGACTCACTCAATACTGGATTCTCATTTTTGAATACCTTATTGCCCTTATAATTTGAGAAATATGCATATATATATATATATATAGTTCAATTATTCCTTATATATATAGTTCAATTATTTAGTATCAGACAAAATGACCTGCTGGGGTAACAATAGAAATTTTACTGACTACTACATGACAAAAGATGCAAATCATGAAAGAAGAAATAGCATTTGTTTTAGTTAAATGAAAAAGATAAAAAGCAACATGTAAAATTCTGTAAAGAACAAATAGGAGAAAAGGGTAAAAGATACATAGGAAGAGCTCACAATAAATTAGTGATAGAATCAGTTTGAAGTTCGATTTTCTCGGATATAAATAAAATGAGCGTAAAAAAAAAGTAGGTAAAGGCAGAAGCTTATATATACAAAAAAGAGAAAAACAAAGGAGGTCGACATACACATAGTCGAGCACTCGGCGTGGATTTCAAGAATAGCATCTGAATAGGCGATAAAAGGAAGATTTTCAAGGGCGATTTCCCAGTTCATTTCTATTTGCATGAAAAGGATCCAAAGAAAACCTGATGCTCAAGCCAACAACTTATTAATCAAAAAACAAAAAAAAAAAAATTCTTGCAATTAGCAAAGCAGGAGAGCTGCCTAGCAAGCTTCATTTCAAAGTATTCAAGTTCAACCCGACTCATAGTACTAAGATAGTATATAAGCGATATATACATTAAATGTCGACTTCATTATTTACTTTTATCGAATTAGAAATGCAAGACGACTTGGCCATTACACAATAAGTAGCAGAGTAGAAATACAAATAGACTAGTTGTGTCCGTAGCAATTCAAAGATTGAACATGTGGGAGAACTCGAACTTCCCTTTATTAGCCGTGAATGGTAGCTAGCTAGGGTTTTCCAGGTAAAATGATATATATTATCAGTAATATAATCATCAGAATCAAAGATTGGATCAATGTGTAAGAGACATATATGGAGGAGCTTGATTATACCCCAAAAGCACTTTTTGGGTCAAAAAAGTAGAGTAGATATGGATCGGAGGAGATTTTTAGGAGATCGAAGTTCTACTTTTGAGCTTAGTTTAACAGTACGACCACATCTTTTGCAGTCAAAGTCATCTATATCGTCTTAATTAGCAGCTAGGTTCATATTTCATGCAAAATTAATGCCATTTAATTTAGATACATCAAGTCTTCAAACATAATCCTGTTATACTTACATTACATTTTTTTTCTTAATTGCGTTCAAAAAGAAAAAATATTGATAAATGAAAGTTTCGATATCAAGATTGGAAACAGAAGTTTGATTCGTTGTGAATAAAAATGAGTCCAAATAGAGAATAATTAAATGATTATATGTTTTATATCGGCTTTGTATTAAAATTTGATAATTAAAAACTTAACACATCGATCTATCATTATTAGTTTAAAACTTAAAATAGTAATTTACTACTTTCAAAATTAAATATACGTATCACTTTAACAGTATAAAAAAATATATATATTTATAGAAGCGTGACGTCTTAAAAAATTAAATAAAGACCATTTTGTTAATACGAATGATTAATGACTCTTGTCAATTACATCTATCTCATGATTGAAAACTTCATCATGTGAGATTTTCGTACTGTGATGATAAAGATAAAAAGTTAATAAGACAGTGAGTAATGAATGTCATAAGATATGATGAGGTTGGGGCATTACTGTCTGTGTAACATTAGCACCCCGTATTTTAACAAAAGGAGCACTCCATTCCAAACTTTATTGACTAGAGCAATCATATTGTATTGCGAGAATGCTAGAGAGACAACATAATTTATAAATTACATATTAATACATGTATGATTTATTAATATAGATAAGGTCTCTTGTATTTTCTTGTATTAGTACATGTATGGTTTACTAAACATTTTTCATATTGTAATATCGTATTTTAGATATAGAAAATAATGAACTTACATGTAATAAAATTGTTTTAAGGGTTAATGTTAAACTTTATATTCTAAAATAGGAAAATATTAACTCGTTCTATAAATACATACAGTGATATATTAAAATCCGAGAACATCAAACAACTAATTTTTAAATTCACAACAAACATCATTTCGATATCTCTTATTTAAGATGAGACCTATATAATTTCTCATTGCAAATATGCATTTATTAGGTAATAATTGTAGCCTCATCATGTTTGTGGGGTTTTATCATTTAATAATTAATGCCTTCCACTCCAATTGAGGTTGTGATTAATTTGAATAAAAGGGGGTGCCCAAATCATTGGAACATTATTCTTCAAAGTGATGAGAATAGGGTTTACTCTAGTTTGAAGAAAAGCATATTTCCCTTTATGAATTAATTGAGATTGCGAAATTTCGAATGCGTCAACTTATGATTTGGTTTTCATTTTCCCTAACACATTTTCAACAAAGCAAGAAAGTAAAAATTACAACCTACATTAAATGAAACATGTTGGCCCACATGACAAAAGTCACTACTATACAACATTACAACCTAGGTAAAAATCATTTACCAATTTCCAATTACCACCATAGTAAAATGTTTCCTATACACATTCACATTCACATTCACCAACGCTTCTTTAACCATATGTCATATTCTTCATACACAACAGTTTGAATCGTCTTTCTTATAATTAATGCTAGGTTCTGATTATTTATTAAAATTAAGGGTGGACATAGTTGGGATGATACGAATTTTTAGTAAAATTAAAATTTTAACCGTTACTATACAATTTGAATTTTCTTAAACAAGAAGTGAAATCATTCCAAATCAAACCGTTAGCAAAAATTTAGTTTTGATTAATTTGGACAATTTAGACATAAAGTAACATTTCCTTTATTTATAATGCAAACTCCTCCAAAACTTCACATCAAACACTTCAAAATTTCAACATTCTAAACTTGAAACACAAACAATATATTAGACGGTGACAAATGAATTTGATAAGAGCCAAGCGAGGAAGGCTACATCGTAACCACTTCCACTAACCAATTAGAGGGTGAAAAATATAAACTAAATAAGTAAAATTCTTAACAGTCCGGTCTGATTTCGTTTCAAAGAATATATTTTTAATATGAGAATTCAAAATCGAACTATTATATTAACAGAACAATTGGAATTTTTAAACAGTTTGAATTTGATCCGATTAAAATTTAACCAATATGCAAATAATGGTTGTTTCTAATTAATTTTTGTCCAATGAAATTGGAGGAGGGGGATTACAACATATACATTAGGTATCAATAAGAATCGAACCCGAGACATTCCATATAACGGGTAGAGAAAAATATCATTAAATCATAGTACGTACTATGTAGCTAATTAAGTTCAAATCAATTTCTAATCTAGATGGATTTATGCCAATTCCCTATTTAAAACAAGAGGATGAGCTAATAGTACGTACCTAAGTGGAGGGGCTCACCTAAGAGGATACTAGCCTTAGGAAAAAGGAGAAAGGAAAAAGGATGGATGATGCAAGCGAATTGTTATAGGTAGAGATAGGCAGACGATGGAGATGGAGATCATTTCGAGGAACACGTACACCTTGGAATTAAATGGGGTTTTGATTGTCTGCTTCTACTAGTACGTAGCTGCTGATTGACAAATTTAAAAACCCTACCTTTCTGAATTCTAGATCTGAATGTGAGGAAAAGAAAAAAAGAGAGATGAGAATGTTGGTGCATATATATATATGGGTCACACTTAAAACAGTCTTTGATAAGGAGAGTAAGTGGACCATTCATTCACGTGATCCATCTATATATATATATATATTCATCTTGTTTCATAATCCAAATTCACATATAAATATTCATGTATCTTATGTTGTCGGATTATATTTTTATACGTAAATATTTTAAATACTAATTTGATATAAGCCCATAATTTTCATCTCACTAGTAATTAGTAATTAAATCTAACCCTTATACCTAGCTACATGTTTCGGGTCTATTTGATAATTATTTCTGATTTTTATATTTTGTGCATGAGATATGTATAAAATATAGGAGGAATAAGGATATGTATAAAATATAGCGTAAAAAAATGAAAATGAAAATTAAAAACAAAACAAGAATAATTATCAATAAATTGGCCTTGATTATACAGAATAAATAAATGACATTTTTAATATTTACTAATTAAAGCGTAATTTGATAAACTTATGTTTGAGTTTATAATTTTTCTCACAATCGTCGGCCATGCACTAACGCTAAATATGATCGAGTAGCCAAAGAGCTGAGCCTTTTAAAATCAGCGAGAGTGGACGATGACATCCAAATAAGGTGGTTAGTTAATAGATGATTAGATGTGTGATTAAGTAGATAATTGAATTCGAGCAAAAACAAAAAAAAGAAAAAAAAAATAGATAATTGAAAATGCAGTCAAAGGGTGAGAGAGGTGAGTGGCTGACTGACAAAGTAGTAAAATAGGGAATACAGAGAGACAGATTTATGAAGGGAAAGCGTGCAACTTTATACAATAAATGTCTTCGGACACACGTCCTATCATATGACATGTTTATGCCTGCCTCTCTCTCTCTCTCTGCTTCTCTCTCTCCCTCCTCCTCCATCTTTTACTTTTTCCCTCTTCTTTCTTTCTTTTACAATTCCAATTCCAATTCCCATTCCCATTCCCATTCCCATTCCCCACTCTTGTTTTTACGTACTCTCACTCACATTCCAACTCCTTTGCCTCGGGCTCTATGCCGATGCCACATACCCCTTTATTTCTTTTTTTCATTTTCATACTAACCGCTATTAATTCTTTATTTTTTTCTGTTCGAATTCTAATTTAACGGTCAATATCCGTCGTTATTTATAATTTAAAAGATTGGGTATTTAATTTTCATTTATAAAATATGTTTTGGCATGGAGTTCATTATTTAGTAAGGGATTCACTGTATCGCGAATAATCTTGTTTTCTAAATGTGTTAATAATTTATCTGGAGAAATAATTTACGCTTCATAACATAATGGAGATCGCTACTCGCTAGCTTCCCTTATCCAGTAATCCCTTTACTTGTGAATGACAAACCCGCAGCTTAAAAGGGTAATGAATTAAAATGATGTGTTTGGTGGGTAGAAGGATCAATTCATGTCATTGTGAGGAAATTAACTAATTAATTAAGGGATAATATTTGCATCCCACCTTGATGGTGTCTTCTCGTACCACTCTTTCGATTTATTAAATTATCATTATATATATTATGATCGAAACTGTTTAATTATTATTTTAAGATCATTTACGTAAAAAATCAACAAAATTCGAGATCATTGAGCCACTCATATATATCAACTAAATGGACGGTTCGCCATGAGGATCTTAATTCTTACCAAACCCGTTGATTTATTTGTTACATATTAATGACTAAACGACTTTCAATCTTGTTGGTTTTTAACGGATATGATCTTGACATGATGATTTAGAGAATGAACGGTTCCAATTATGATATATGGTACCTCCTCGTACCACCAGGGTGGGATGCAAGTATTATCATTCATTAAGTGGTTGAGGTTTTGACTCAACGCTCAATTATGGTTTAATTAAGAATGAATTAACATATAATATGTATTTTTTTAATGGGTAGTGAGTGATCTTAAATTTGACTTGCGTAAAAAGCGTGATTAATAACTCAATGTGTATATAATTTATTAATCTGCTCCCCAATATCGTTGCATCCAAATTAAGGTTCTAATTTATGGTATATGCAGTGATTAGGGTTTGAATATAAGTTGCATTAACTGATGATTGGGCTGGCAATTTGGAAATGCTGGGTTTGCATTCTTTTGAGTTTTGACAATGGTTATGGAGTATTCGAGTAAAAGTATGTCTCCATGAATTTCCAGTTCTGATGGAGCTCCCACAGTCGCACCATGCATGCACCTCAAGGTCCTCAATATATTAGAACAAAAGGTCATTTGCAGTGATGATATATTAATAAAAAGGGAAATTAGGGTTTTCATTTGGTCGAGAATGCACGTTAAAATTTTGGACCATTGAAGGAATAAAGTTGACTTGATTGACCCCTTTACTATTCAAATACACGATCTAGCTAATTAATAGAAGTGAACAAAAAGTCTTGAAATGCCAGGCGACAGAATATTATGAGGATGAAAATTTTGATAACTCGCGAGTACTTCAATGGACCAAAATGAAAATATGGTATAGTTTTTTTTGTGCGGTAATTAAGAAACACATATACACAATTACTAACACAAATCCCCCTCCAACCAAATTAAAATGAATATATAGCAGATTTTAAATATTGTTTCAAGAAAATATATTTCAAAGTTTTAAGGTGGTAATTAAAAATAGTTCAAAACGATTGTTTGATCCCGAAATGGACATAATGGAATACGGTCTTACTTATTGCTGGTACGCCTTCTTCTCGTCAGCTGGGTGACATGCGAGACAACAAGAAGAGTACTTGACATCGGTGGGATGCTGTCCTAACAGACTCTGTTGCTTAAGTTAGTAAGCGAGATGGAGATCTGACATGAAGTAGGCAACATGGAAGCAAGGAAAATGTTGAGTTGTTGTTACCTTTGTGAGAGGGTTTTACTTGTATTTATAGTGGTAATGAATGTGGTGGTTGAACTCTAATGGTGTGGGGTTCAAGCCACCTCATGAGATGCTGCCACGTGTCCCGAGGATTCGGGATGATGAGCAGGTGGCAGTGGGCCTCTTGGTGTGTCAGGGAGTTACTGTTGTCATTTGTTAGATGGGCCGACCAGAGGTGCCGACCGAGGGTGCCGACCGGTGTGGCCTTGGATCCTTGCAGATTGGCTTTGAGGGTAGACATATAGGGGCCGACCAGTAGGGAACCGACTAATGGTGACCTGGTCAGTTGTTGCGATATATCGACATATGTGGTAGTGCTGGTCTTCCTTCTTGTGGTCGGTCGATATGGTATCAACATAAGTCCCCTAAGTCGTTGACTGAGGTGGATTTACTCGGTCGAGGACTTGTAAATTCGGACGATACATGTTGACCGACCAGAGGGGTATACCCCTTAGTCCCCCAAGTTCTTGATTGAGGAAGTGTGCCATGGTCGCACAAGTCCCATGTGTAGCTGAAATGATACGTCCGATCGGTCGCCTCGTACGGGCTTACCGAGCGGAGCATAAATCTGAGAGAGTACCTCGAATGATGCGTTTGATCGGTCGCATTGTACTTGCTTACCGATTCAAGTATAAAACTGAGAGTACCTCGAATGATGCGTCTGATCGGTCACATTGTACTTGCTTGCCAATCGGAGCATCAATCTGAGAGAGTACCTCGAATGAAGCGTCAGATCGGTCGCGTTGTACTTGCTTGTCGATCGGAGCATAAATCTGAGAGAGTACCTCGAATGATGCCTCCGATCGGTCGCATTGTACTTGCTTGCCGATCGTAGCATAAATATGAGAGAGTACCTCGAATGATGCGTTCGATCGGTCGCATTGTACTTGCTTGCAGATCAGAGTATAAATCTGAGAAAGTACCTCGAATGATGCATCCGATAAGTCGCATTGTACTTGCTTGCCGATCAGAGCATAAATCTGAGAGAGTACCTAGAATGATGCGTCTGATCGGTCGCATTGTACTTGCTTGCCGATCGGAACATACTTGTGTTGATCCGTGTTTTGTACGCTGAAAAGGTCGGACGCGTGTCACCCTCTGGATGGTTAAGCAGGTGAACGAGTGCCTCATTTAATGCGTCAGGTAGTGCGACATGCCTTTTAATGTACCTTTTCACGCCTATATAAAAGTGTGAAATCATTTGTTCACACTTTTTGTGAAATTCACGTTGAGAGCTCTGACATCGACCGACCAACTGTGAAGCCGACCGACCGTGTTTGCTCAAGAAGTCGAACGTCCGATCGTGATTTGCTAAGGTATGTTGAGTTTGTTCTTCCCTTCAGCAATAGGGTAGTTTGATTCTTAGCTGTAGTTTCCCTTTGTATTTGTAGATGTCAGAGTCTGAGTCTTCGATTGGATTTGGGGCGAAGTCCCCGCAAAATTTTGGTGGTGAATCACCTTCTCATTCGGCAAGTAATGTGTCGAGTGAGACAAGTGGTTCATCGGCCACTAGTGTGTCCTCGTCGACCGGTAGTAGCAGTGGATCTTCTTCTTCCTCTGCTGATAGTTTATAAATTGCTTTAAGGCACCCATTAATCAGGGGTGCCGATCAAAGGTCAGTTGAGCAGGATGCTGGTCAAACCTCTACGTCCGATGTTGATGTAGTAGGTATTGAGGAACCTGGAGCTGCGGAGGAAAGGGACGAGCAGGTAAGTGTGGAAGAAGAGGTCGAACATCAACTAGCCGAGGAAGAAGAGGCCGAAGAAGAGGCCGAGGAAGAGGCCGAAGAGCAAGGAGATGAGGGTCCGATCCCAATGGCCATTCCTTTGAACAGTTCCAAGTATGCCGTGGATCACGAAGTGACCACGTTGAAGGAGTCTGATTTTCTAAAATTCAGGGAGATGTACAATGTGCCGACCGACATAGTATTTCGTCTGCCCCCTGCTGGTGCTAGGCCGAGTGATCCGCCATCAGGTTTGATTTTGTTTTACATTGACTATCTGGAGCATGGTCTGTGATTTCCTCTGCATCCGTGGCTTCAGGATGTTCTTTCTTGGGCAAGGATTGCGTTCGATCAGCTGAATGTCAACGGCTAGATCACTATGATCAGTTTGTACACAACCTTCCGACTGTACAACAAAGGGGAGCCAAGCTGGGGTCAGTTCTGCTATTTGTACAAATTTGGGAAACAACAGTACATACCGGGCTGGTTACAAATAGAATGCGTGGGGAAGAAGGCCAAAGGGGCCTTTATTATTGACATATTGACCTCCCAAAAGAATTAGAGGCATCGGTATTGCTGGGTGTCCGGTCCCTGGGAGGGGGAGCCGAGTAACTTGGAGCGGCTGATCATACATGATTTCCAATCGGAAGGTCGTCGTCCTGCTGACTAGCGGCTTTGATTTTTTGTTTTTATTTTAACTTGTGATTGGTCGGCCTTTTGAATTTTTTGACCGATCGGTGTGCTTGCAGGTGCATTCAAAGGAGGCTGCTCAACTGCCGAATAGCTAGAGTGTTAAAAGGTTCGTCGGTTGCTTACGCCACTTGAGATTAGTTGGCTTGTTTCGAGGCTCCCAGAGACCTTGGTGGCGGTCGACCTGATATCTCCCCCTAGTAAGTATTTTATTTTGTTCGGCCATAATTTTGTGTTTCTACCAATCGGCCCTGACTTGTGTTATTTGTGCTTGCTAGTCCATCTGTAAGTTCAAGCAGCCACACATAAGTATATGGAAGATACAGTGGCAAAGCACTGAGCAGTCGAAGAGGCCAAGAAGAAGAAGGAGGGTGGAGGGTCCAGTGCTCCAGTGGTCAGCAGTTCTACCGGTGGGGGTGGCATGGTCACCCAGAAGAAGACGACGACCCATCGTCATAGACCGACCACTCGTGCTCATAAGGAGCAGAGGTAAGAGTCGATCGACGTGGATGATCAGCGTGATGGGTAGGCTGCTGAGCCGGTTGTCCCTGAGGTCTAAGTCCTTGATACTCGACCTCCGTCTAGCTAGTCGGCAGCACAACCGTCTGCGTCGGCCAAGAAGAGGTCGGCTGATGTGGCTGGTCTTGACTGGTCAGACGCTCGTCGGTAGAAGATGCTGACGCTGCAGGGGAAGTTGCCGGCTACTGGGGCCGAGGAGGCTGCATTGAAGAGGAAGTAGGATGTGATCAACACCTTACAGGTCGTCTGCTCTCAGATATGCTCTGAGCCAGCCCTTGATCTACCTCCTCGCTTCGTGAGGAAGCTTCTGAACCGACCGATCTTCAACCACGGGTTAAAGGCCTTCTTTGCCAACCAGGCCGATGTCTTGGACATAGTCCGTACATCGATCGTGGACAAGAGTTGGCAGGAGGTGAGAAACTGCAAGCATCTCAGGGTGGTGCCGATCGTGAATGGAGTGGTGCTCGGCTCTCAGAAGGAGCTGTCTAAAATCAAGGAGATGAGCACCTCCTATCTTCCTGATTAGTATGCTAAGGTGGAGGCCAAGGGAGCTCACGTAAGTGGTCTTCCTTTCCCTTACTTCTTTGATTTCTT
This sequence comes from Oemleria cerasiformis, assembly GCA_037349345.1. NCBI lineage: Eukaryota > Viridiplantae > Streptophyta > Magnoliopsida > Rosales > Rosaceae > Oemleria > Oemleria cerasiformis. The sequence goes on from JAZGTL010000010.1 coordinate 10,587,316, forward strand.
TTATCTTGAATATGTCTAACTTTTTCTTAATCGGCAGTTCTTCAGGGAAGTCTTCATCGCCCTTCAAAAGGCAGCTAAGTAGGGCGAGAAGCTTGAAGAGGACAAGAAGATTCTCAAGCAGAGGACTGAGGATCTAAAGCTGAAAGAGCATGAGGTCGAACTGGCGTTAAAGCAGTCGGCCGATGTGGCCAAGAAGAATCGGCATCTCCAGTGTCGAGCGGAGACAACCGAGAAGAACTAGCTCGACCAGGATGGTCGGCTGGCTGATCTGGAGGGGCGGGCCAAGCGTGCTGAAGAGATGTAGGCAGAGCTTGATCGGGTGAAAATCGATATGCGGACCAGCCGTGAGAATGTGTTTATTGAGTATAAGCCATCGACTGAGTTTGTGGACGAGCTGGACTTCCAGATCGCTAAGGCCGAAGAAGAGCTATTGCTGAAGGTGCTTTTCTATAACTAAGGTGTTCCTTTTCAGTTCTGGTGGCTCCGCAATCTTCCCGTGCTCAATTGGAATTTCAAGGAGATTCCTAAAAAGGAGGTTAGGTATGCCGATGAATCCTTCTTCCTAAGTTCTGGAGGGCTGACCTCAACTACTGATCAGGGTACCAGTCAGACGCCTGCTGATTAGCCTACCCTCCCAAGAAGAATAGTCGGTTGATGAGGAGACCATTGTTCAGGATTGAGTGCATGCCGACCAATTTTGTTGTAATATTTCTTTTTATGTTTTCCGGGGTATGCCCCGTGTACTTGTATTTGTGAACATCTTGATTGTCCTTTGTTTTTGTTGAACAATTACTTTTGATAAATGGAATTGGAATTTTTCCAACTCTTGACTGGTATGTCGTTTGGTGAAGTAATCGACGGCTACGACGACATGTTCTACTCCTCCTTTGTCTCTTGGCATTGGGCCGATGAGGTCCAATCCCCATTGCGAGAAAGGCCATGGGCTGAGCATTGGTGTGAGTTTTTCTGTAGGCAAGTGTCGTATGGGGGCATATTGTTGGCATTGATCACACTATTGGGTGAGAGCGATTGTGTCTGTATGCATTGTTGGCCAATAGTAGCCTTGTTTGAATGCTTTGAGGGCAAGGGACTTAGGTCCTGAATGATTGCCATAGAAGCCTTCATGGATCTCCTTGAGTACGGCATTGCCTCTATCTGTTGGTAGGTACTTGAGAAGGGGAAGATGAAAACCTCGCTTTTATAGGTGACCATGAACTATGGTATAGCGAGTGGCTTGGTGCTTGATGCGCTTAGCTTTATTCTTGTCTTTCGGTAGTACTTCGTCTATGAGGAGCTTGATTATTGGGTCCATCCAGGTTGGATTAGTGTTGATGGTGTTGATTTTCCGTTCTTATGTGCTTATTATCTCCAATAGGTCTACTGGGACACTTCGACCGATCTTGTCGTCGATGGATGAGCCTAGTCTTGCCAGAGCATCAACGTGGCTGTTCTCTGATCTTGGAATATTGTTCATCTCATAGGCTTGGAAGCTGCGGAGGAGCGTCCTTGCCTTGTCAAGATAAAGGGCCAAGGAGATGTCCTTAGCCTCGAAGTCATTGTTTACTTGGTTGACTACAAGCTGAGAGTCATTGAAGATATTGACCTATTTTTCCTCTAGGTCTTTCGCGAGGCGAAGACCAGTGAGGAGTGCTTCATATTCTGCTTGTTGTTTGAGGCCTTGAAGCTGAAGCGGAGAGCATATTCGAGCTTTGCTTGGTCAGGTGTGGTTAGCACTAGTCCTGCTCTTGAGCCATTATGGCAGGCTGGTCCATCTACATATAGGGTCCATACCAGTTTTGATTTGTTAATTGGGGAATGGTTAGTCTCCCCCTTGGCCTTGGCAGCTGGCTGCCTTGTAAGCTTGTTTGGCACTTCCGGCATGTATTCAGATGTGTTGGAGGTGAACTATGAGATCAGATCAGCGGCTGCTTGGCCTTTTTCTGATGGTCTTGGGGCATATGAGATGTCAAATTCGCTGAGCTCGATTGCCCATTTAATTAGTCTTTCGGATGTTTCCGGTTTCTGTAGGACCTGCTTGAGAGGTTTGTTGGTGAGGACCAAGATAGGGTGGGCATGGAAATAAGGCCTGAGCCTTCTTACTGTGATGACTAGAGCGAGGGCGAGCTTCTCATGATCACCGTATCTAGTCTCTGCATCCTGGAATGCTTTGCTGACGTAGTAGACCGGGTGTTCTACTCCTTCTGCTCTCTTGATTAGAACAGAGCTGATTGCTGAAGTAGAGATCTAGAGGTAGACAGTGAGTTCGTCTCCTGTGTCTGGTCTGACCAGTAGGGGTGCCTTACTCATGTAGTCTTTAGGCTTGTGAAGGCCTTGTCACATTCAGCGGTCCATTCAATGGTCTTTCCTTTTTCCTTGAGGGCTTTGAAGAAGGGTAAGCATTTGTCAGTTACTCTTGAAATGAACCTGGTAAGCACTATTACCCTTCCCGTTAGGGTTTGTACTTCCTTGGTTATGCGTGGTGGCTGCATATCAAGGATTTCCTTGATCTTCTCAGGATTTGCTTCTATCCCCCTCTTACTGATCATGTAACCAAGAAATTTTCTGGAGCTGACTCCGAAAACACATTTGGCTGGGTTGAGCCTCATTTGGTACTTTTTGAGCACCTGGAACATCTTGGATAGATTGCATACATGGTCGTCTGCTATTTTTCTCTTGACGAGCACGTCGTCTACATAGACTTCCATGGTTTTCCCGATCTGGTCGGCGAACAAGAAGTTCACTAGGCGTTGGTATGTCGCACCAGCGTTCTTCAGGCCAAATAGCATGCCATTGTAGTAGTATACTACCAAGTTGGTGCGGAAGCTTGTGTAGATTTGGTCATCCAGATGCATGAGGATATGGTTGTACCCAGAGTATGCATCCATGAAGCTGAGGAACTCATATCCTGCTATTGCATCGACTAGGAGATCAATCTTAGTTAGAGGAAAACTAACCTTCGGGCATGCTCTGTTGAGGTCAGTGAAATTGATGCAAATTCTCTAGGCCCCTGAGGGTTTCTTCACTAATACAAGAATAGCAACCCAAGCGACATAGATAGCCTTCCGGACGAAGTGGATTGTGCTAAGCTTTGTGATCTCCTCTTGCATGGCAAGTTGTCACTCGGTGTCATATGTTCGTTACTTCTATGTGACTGGCTTGAAGGATGGGTCAATCTTCAATCTGTGGCAGATCACGTTAGTGGAAATTCCTGGGATATTAGCATATGACCATGCGAAGACTTCATTGTTCTCCAGGAGGAATTGGATGAGTACGTCCCTGGTCTTCCTTGCGATCTTGGTTCTGATCTTGACATGCCAGTCTAGGTGCTCGATGCTGAGCGTGATTGATTCGGTATCCTCAATTGGTTGAGGTTTTTCCTTGGTAGAGAGATCCCTTGGGTCCTCTAGGGGAATAGATTGGATCGACATGGCTATGTCCAAGTCGATTGGGTCAGTCTCATATGTTGATTCTGTGACGGTCATCGTCTCCTTGCTAGCACTAGGGTTGACCTTGGTTAGTGCTGATTGGTAGCATGTTCGGGCTGAGAGCTGGTCTCCTCTTACTTGGCCAGTCCCCTTGACTGTTGGAAATTTCATCAAGAGTAGGCGGGTGGAGCATACTGCGTCAATTTGGTTGAGTAGTCCCCAGCCAAGGATGACATTGTATGCCGTGGGGGCAGTCTACCACGAGGAAGGTGATGATTGCCGTTGCTATGCGTGGTGTGGTGCCTATCGAGATTGGTAGGGAGAAAGTTCCAATAGGCATCACTAAGTCTCCTGAGAAACTTAGAAATGGTGTTACTGCTTTGTTGAGATCCTTTTCTTCAATCTATCGTTTGTTGAAAGTTTCCATAAAAAGGACATTTACTGAACTGCGTGTGTCCACAAGGATCCGACCTGCGTCAAAGTTGGCGACTGTCACTCGGATGATCAGGGGGTCATCATGAGGGAAGATTACGCCTCGCTCTTCCTTTTTCGAAAAGGTGATGGTTGTCCAACCTGCCTTATTGACCTTTGTTGCCTTAACAGATTCAATGTTGAATATCTAGTTGTTGGACTGGGTGGTTCAGATAAAATTCTTGTTCGCACTGTTGGAAGTGTAGGCATAGGAGATCGTTGGTCCGCCACTGATGGTGTTGATCTGTGGACGATTGGCGACTGGGCGCGTATTTTGAAGGAACTGGTTGATCTTCCCCTCCCTGACTAGGCATTCCACGATGTCTCTGAAAGCCACACACTCATCAATGGTATGACCATTGAATTTGTGGTATTGGCAGTATAAATTTGAAACGATTGGTGGTCTGCCGTTTGGTGGTCTTGGCCTTGGTTTATCAATCATACCCTCAATAGTCATCAGAACGTTCTCTAGTGAAGTGTTGAGGATTGTGTAAGTTTCAAATTTTGAGGTTGGACCTGTGTAAGGCTTGTCATGTGGACACTGATTGTTGTTCTTATGTCCCTGATTCTGATTATAGTGCTTCTCTCTCTTCCCCTTATAGTTGTTATCGTATGAACCTTTTCTCTTACCTGAGTAAGAGTTGTTTCCATAGAACTGATTGTGATTACTGGAGTCATGATGAGACTTGGTGTTCTGATTATTTTGGGGGGAGGAGTAGACCGGAGCAACGTTCTATTTGGTATCCGCTCGTGGAGCGTTGAAGTATTCAGCCTTGGCATGGATTTCCACTTGTCTCATTAGTTCATTGTAGTCTTCTCATCCTTGGGTGAAGGCATGGTACTTGAAGGTGGATTCCTTTAAACCACTGTGGAATGCTCTGAAGGTAGCCTTGTCGTCAATCTCTTGATATTTTGAGCATTCAAGGCTGAACCTGGCGCCGTACTTTTGCAAAGATTCGGTCTCCCCCTGCCATAGTGATCCCAGGTCTTCCGTGGTTACCAAGCGATTCGTTTGAATCATGAACTGGTTCAGGAAGACCATGTGGAGCTGATCGAAGGAGTCGATTATTCTTGGTTCTAGACGATAGAACCAGTTGAGGGCGGCCTCAGTGAGAGTAGAACTGAAGATCAGGCATTGTACCTCGTCTGAGAGGTTTTTGAAAGCTACGAAAGACTGATAATTGTTCATATGTGTTACTGGATCACCCCTTCCGTTGTAAGGCATGATCTTGAGAGCTTTGACTTCCGTCTCATGGAGATATTGTAAAATATGCTCCGTGAAGGGACCAGTGTTGGTCTTGATCTTTGTTGGGGATCTAGTCTTGCCATCCTTGGTGTCCAGCTCTTGGGCTCGTTGCAAGAGCTGTTGAACGATATTATCTGTTCTGGGAGGGTCATATGGTTGTCCCAGTCGCTCGGCGATGGGTCGGACGTGTGGTGTTGCATTCGCTCTTCCCTGGTCGTTATGCCGTTTTTGCTCTTTCGCTCGATTTGGTTGCGGTAGAGTCATCTACATCTTCTACTAGTTGGAATTTGCTCGCAAAATTTGATCTTCTGCTGGTACCATGGGTCCCTTTTGCGATTCTGCTCTAATCAAGGTTGACCCTGATTGAGCGCGGCCTCCCTGTGAGAGGTTGGGGAAAGGAGGTTGTTGTTCGATCCTGGGATTGTTCACTGAGTATGTCAATCGAGTGGGCTCGATAAGGGGCGGTCTCATATCAAGTAGTTGGTGAGCATCGCGGAAGATCTGTGTTCCTGAAGTGCTAATGCCATCGGTCTGGCGAATGAGCATTCTCCTGGAAGGTTCCGATCAGACGTGTTCTGAGCGGCGTGGTTCTTGCTCGGCTCGGCCGATAAGTGCCCTCTCGGTGACTGCCCGTTGCTCTTTCAGCTATTCTCTGGTGGATTGGAGTAGAGCGAGAGTGCTCTGATGTTGGTCTCCCCATACATGATTTCTGCTTTCGATTGCGGCGTTGCTCTTCTTGAGTTCGGTTACTTCTTGCTGGAGTTTCTCTATCATTTTGAGCATTGCCTCTGAGGCTGAATATGATATGTTTCTGTTTCGCTCTCTTGAGAGAAGGTTGTTGTTTAGCTCTCCATCATCTTGCTCTACCGACATTGTGATCGGTAGGAAGGTGGGATAGTAGTATATGAGCTAGTGGGAGTACTTACTCAAATTTCCCACAGACGGCGCCAAATGTTTGATCCCAAAATGGACCTAACGGAATACAGTCTTGCTTGCTATTGGTATGCCTTATTCTTGTTTGCTGGGTGACATGTGAGACAACAAGAAGAGTACTTGACACCGGTGGGATGCCGGCCTAATAGACTCCGATGCTTAAGTTAGTAAGCGAGAGGGATATCTGACATGAAGTAGGCAGCATGGAGGCAAGGAGTGTGTTGAGTTGTTGTTATCTTTGTGAGAGGGTTTGACTTGTATTTATAGTGGTAATGAATGTGGTGGTTGAACCCTAATGGTGTGGGGTTCAAGCCACCTCATGAGATGCTGCCACGTGTCCCGAGGATTCGGGATGGTGAGCAGGTGGCAGTGGACCTCCTAGTGTGTCAGGAAGTTACTGCTATCATTTGTCAGAGGTGGCGACCGAGGGTGTCGACCGGTGTGGCCTTGGATCCTTGTGGATTGGCTATGAGGGCAAACATATAGGGGCCGACCAGCAGGGAATCGACCGAGGCTGACCTGGTCGATTGTCACGATATATCGACATATGTGGTAGTGTTGGTCTTCCTTCTTGTAGTCGGTCGCTATGGTATCAACAACGACCAAACCAACTAATTTGAGCAATTTGATTATTTAAGGTGGTAAAATATGTTTAGAAATTTTAAGGTGGTGAACATTTAATGTTAAGCTTTATCAACTTTCTAGAAAACTGATGAGGAAATTCACTTAAGCTACGTTTGGATCAGTAATTTCAAAATATTAAAGGATTTAGCTTAAATTAATTAAAAATGAGGAATTTCAAAATATTAAGGGATTGTTAGAAACATTGCATTTGGATGGACGTAAGTGATTAACACCTTGTTTAATATATTAGTGGTTTTATTTAATTAATAAAGTGTTATTTGGAAATCCCTTGTTTATTTTGTCATGCTCATGTGATGCATATATATATGTATATGTTTCCTTTATATATATATATATAGTTACTCAACTAGTTACTTATACTCATTCTATTTAATTTTTATTGTATATTTCTTAATAATATAACAAAAATTCTTTAATACTTTTAAATTCTTCATCTAAATACTTTGCCAAAAAAAATAAAAATTTCTTCATCTAAATATATCATATCCCTAGCGATTCTCTTTGAAGAGTCACATAAGTACTTCTCCTGTAAGATTCAAATTTAGGAGCGCCATTACCGTTTTAATTTCACTTTTTTACGGGTATAGGGATCAACTATTAACCCATCATGATGATCCCCACTTACCATTTAACCTAACACCAACATATATATATAGTAATTATTGTGTGATACAATGATATTATTGAAAGGTATTACATTATAAATGTTGAATATTGAAATCGTTTTTTATGAGAATCGAACTCGAAAACTCTTATATTGTGGGTTACTTTCTTTGTTTCAACTATTCATATTCCTTCCTTGCTTGTGAAGGAGAAGAGACGGGGCTGAACATTTTCCTTCCGTTACATAACTTGATGTATATATATATATTGAGAATTTGAGAGGGACTGAAACAATTGATAACCACGTGTGGAACAATTTGCATAATTATTCCAACCTTTCCTTAATTTATCTGAATTAATTATAACATGGTACGTACGCGTCTATGGGGCGCGCTGCAGCCTGCATGTACGTACGTATTGTTAAACCTGATCGATCATGAGAAGCAAAGGGATGACAAACTCGACATGATTTCTTTCTATATATATGATGTACAAATCATACCCTAAATCATTTGGTGAAAAGTTCTGGAAATAAGACATGAGATTTATAAATAAAAAAAAAAAAAAAGAGAAAACACAGCTAGTAGGGTTGGCTAGCGATTTAACCTGACCTCATAGAATAAGTGGTGATTGAAACCAAGATTTAACATATTAATTGGGGAGCCTGTAACAATTTTCTTTCAAAAATATCTCGTTGTGACATTTTTGTTCATTAATTATTTAATCGATCTCATATATGGTTATCCGAAATTTTGTTATTTGAAAGCCTTTTATATATAGGCATTTCTTGTGGTTTTATTAAGAAAAAAAACATGTTTCGATCCTAGCTTTCTGGTTAATTATTATTATTTCTTCATTGGGATATAGATCATTAATTAGTACTTTACAGTAGGGGTACTAGTGGGGACGTGGATTGGGTGGGATCAATTTTTGTAGAATTAACTGCTACCGATTATTAAAACATTTATATATGAAAATTTTCATAAATTGAAAAGGTGGAATAATAATAAGAAGGTTGCCCCAATAATGAAATGCAATTAGTATTATTAATTTAGTTGATTAATAGAGTAAATACAGAACTGGATCAAGTTAAAAAGTTAACAATATATAATAGATATATATATTTATTAAGTAAACCCTAATTAAGCTATAATTGATAAACATGATGCTACATCCAAATTGAAAGTTTAATGCATTGAGGAGGGAAATCTCATCAAATTCGATAAGCTTATATTGTGAATTGATTTATTAGTTAGTATCCAAAATTTATATGAATACGAGCGTAGGAGTATATCAATTCTAATTAATATCATAATTAAGGTCCAAGATATATAGTTTCGTAGAAACCATGGTACTTAATCAAGTTATATTATTAGTTGTTGCATGGAAATAATAATTGATTAATTAGTTGGGGTAATATATTAATGGAATAATGTTGAAATACAGTCAAATTAAAGTACGTAGGTAGACAGATCAGAATATGGAATAAATCATGAAAAAGGGTAAAGGGAACTCGAAAAAGAGGCCTGCTTGCCTCCCTGCAGAGAGAGAGAGAGAGAGATGAAGCTTTTTTTTTTTACTGAAATCTAAGAGACCGATTAAAGTGGGTGACCAAAAAGAAAGTAAAAAAAGTGAAAGAAACTACAAAAATGAAAAGAAGAGAGAAGAAAGAGAGCTCCTTTCTTAATTAATTTGCTTTCTGGATCTTGTTTGTTTCTTTATTAATCCTCTCTCTCTCGATCTATTAAGTGAATATTTGCATGCCGATTGCCCATCATTACCTTCTGCTGGCTGCTGCCACTGTATCTTCTTTTTGCTCCATCCCTAATCCCTATGAATAACAACTCTCTCACTATTTTTCTTTCTTTTTTGCTCCAAAAAGAAGGAAAGAGGGGGAGTTCCTTGCTGGTGACACCTAAACCCTAATGGATGGATCGATGAAGGGGATATATATATATATCTATGATCCAATACCAAAAGCAGATTCTGAACTTTAGCTACAAAAACAATACTTGCCAAATAAAGCTTAACAGTTGAATCTCCTCATGATCAAATGAATGAGAGAATGAGAAGCTCTTGTTTCGTTGTACTAGAGAAATCATCATTCTACACCTTAAGCAGGTTTGGAGGTTATTCTCAAAATTGACCACTAGGTTTCACTTTTATTATTTTACTTCATTTGATTTTTATTAGGTCGCAGTAATTTACTCCATATGTCAATTTCACCATTGAATAATTAATAGTTATTAAATAACGATTTGGAGTGTGACTTAGTTTTTTCATCCTTAAATCTCACCGAGTGTGCCCAAATTAGTTTGAAAGGAAAATAGAGAATTGGTCAGGTTTGCCAAATGTATTTTGGGATTTTTGAAATAAAATATACACAATAAATCCACTATTTTATTGTAGTTTTATTTTAGATGGTATATTTAACATGAAATTGTCAATTTTAAACACTATTTAAAAATATCATCTAAAATATAACTATTCTATAGCAATGAATGCACTTGCATTCACTTTGTTAGAAGCTAGTATCAATGTGTCTCTCACTAACGAAAAATTACAAAAAAATTGAAGTTTTGGATATGAAGTTCGCCCTTTGTCCGTTAACCTTCAAAAGTTCAAAGTATGTAGTTATTATAGTTGAAAGGTTGAATCACAATCAGTATATATTGAGGTTTTTTAAGTCTACGTGTAGTTTGTTTAAATGTACTAATTTGAAAGACTGGCTAAATCTAAATTATTAGTCACTTAATGAAAAACAAAATGAGTAAGAAGCTTAATTAATACCAAAAATGCCATTAACTTAATTGTTGAGTTTAAACACTTTATATTAATTTAAAGTCTACGTGTATTCTCATTATGCACCGATCCAAGTCCTAGTCCAGTTTCTTCCCTACATTTTATATTGATTTAAACACTTTATATTAATTTAAAGTAGAATAATAATCTTTATAAAAACAAAAATAAAAATAAAAAATTCAACCAACATTTGCATTGGATGATCCATATTTAATTAGTGAACACTGTACAATGTGTTATTCCCTTGAAGAATAAGATCGAGTCATCATCACTAAGCAGGTAAAAATCTTCTCTAGGAGCTAGGGCGCCTAGCTAGCATTACACCTCCCTAATCCTCCATTACCACTCTAATTACCATGGTTCTCAGCATTCTTAAGTAAGTGACGAATATCTTTAGAATGTGTTTTTCTTGTAAGAGAATTAAATGTGATTTGACATAAAAGAAAACTTAATTACTTCTTCTAATTGTACTATATATATATATATATTTTGAGGGGATTGAATTAGATAAGTTTGATCTCTGTCTACTCCTCCTATAATAATGAAATCACATCCATTTTTAAATTTATGATACATTGAATTTGATGAGTTATCTAATCGAATTCAATTCATCCTCTAAACAAGCCCTAAAATTGGAAGAAAATAACAAAAATAATAAAATCCCCCAAATAACCTTCAAACGTTCTTTCAACATATAGTAGAATTAGATAGATGAGAATTCTCGCTAAACATTCCTTTAGGGTGCATGTGTTTGATGAGAAACTTCAAAGTATCAAGGAATTTGTACTATTTTACTATAAACCATTGAATATAGGGATTGTAAGTACGTAGGTAATAGAGCAACTAGCAAGGAATCACATGCATCATGTGATCGAGCACAACAAAACAACTCAATAAGGAACTTTGAGGTGTTACTTTCAAATCTCTCTTAGTACATTGCATCTAATCATTTTGAAATTCCTTATTAATACTTTGAAATTACTTATTTTTAATTAATTTAGCTTAAATTTCTTGAATTTTGAAGTTTTTTTATTATCCAAATATACCCTTTTGTTACAAAAATACATACGCAATTCAATTGCACTCATATCGTTGTTCGTCTAAACCGACATGATATCATAGGTCTGATTAATGCCTATATGTTACAAAATTTCTACAAACTCTTCCTCGAACATTCCTTGAACATAGTGAATTTTGCAATCAAATTCAATTTTAATTTAGTGTCAATTTCAGTAAAAGATCAAAGTAACCGGGTAACTTTGTACACAATTATAAAAAAGCCGGTTAACTAAAACATTAACATAGAAAAAGGTAACCAGAAAAGAACCCAAGTTCCAAAACACATGACAGTAGGGCAGATAGCTATATAGTGTAGCTAGGCTGTGTTTATTCTCTTTTGGGCATTATTTTGTTTCCTCCATATATATATATATCCTGACACTTTCAAAAGCAAATTGCTAACAGAAAAAGATGGTCAGGCTAGCTAGCTAGATAGTAAGTCTCCCTCCCGATATGCATGCAGAAGGCAGTGAGAGCTCAGCTCATAATTCATGGACAAAAGCTTACTCTGATATATACTCTGATTGCTCATAGATCTGATAAGCTCCTCATCTGAGCATCTCTGATATATATATATATATATATATATATATATATATATAATAATAATTGATGGACCAAAGGCAGAGAATATATTAGTAGACATAGCTAGCATATAACAAAATATGTAGCTCAGGAGGTTGAAGCTAGCTTGCTGGTGCTGCTCTAGGTCACGGCCACAACAAAACAAAGAGAGCTGCTGCTGCCTCAGATTTGTGCTGGTTTCAAAATAGACCCTTCAGAATCATCAGTAAGCAGAAGTAGTACTACTGTAGTACCAACGTGATGGCATGGGTTTCAAAATTTAAAGTGCATGTTAGCTTTCGAATAGACCTCTCACAGTCTCACGGGCTTCTAAGTATTTTATTAATATTATGTTGCATCATATGTTTATATTGCCATGCATACAATTAATAAACGTAATAGTTTTGATTTTGAAAACAATATATAGCTCTAGTGTCACAATCATAAACTTGTTAAGAATTTGTTCGCCAAATGATATGTGTACATCAATTTACTTACCGGGTACGTTAGAACTGTGATACCCAGGTAATATTATGGAATATTTCTAAGTTAAGCAACGTTTTCGTTTTTTTATAGAAGACTAAAGTACGTATATATGTAAAAAATAATATATATATATATATATACATGATGTAGAGTACAAAATTGTTCAAATTTTATTGGAAATCTCAACAAAATTAAGTAAAAACAGTACTACATATACCCTAGATACAATATCTCCCTATTTTATTTTTTTGGGTAAATAGTTTGAAATTAGAGTTGTCTGAAATTCTCCCTATTATTTTTCTTCAACTAGATATATATATATATATAGGTCATTCTCAGCCTTTACCCCATACTTTCATCACGGAATTGGAGACTGCTTTTCGGTCAAACCTTATTGAAAGGTAATAATGACCCAACTCAAAATAGCAAAACTAGGGCTTTTTTTTATTTTTTATTTTTTTCTTTTTCTTTCATGACAAAATAAAAGAAGAACAAGAAACCAGTACTACAAGGAGAATCAATGCAGAGTTCCAATTAGGGCTTCCCTTGATAAACTTATTTTTTTGGCTTTAGGAGGAGATTAAGGTTTTAATTTCTTGTCAAACAAGGCATGCATGCATGAGGCTTGACGGATAAACACGTACAGAATAATTAAATCCAAGGTTTACACCAATGTGTGCATGGTTATATATAGATTGATCGATAGTAAGTGGCATGAATTATTGGAAGGCCCTTTTGGCATGAATTAGGTTGCCAACGTACGGATTGATTGGTCATTAGATTATTCATTTAAAGGTTCGTCACTCTATTTTAACGCCAAAACTCAGTTAACAATTCCGATCTTTGCTTTCTCAAATTTCATTTTCACTTCAAATGAAATATTCTGCCATTATTATAAAAAATCCAAAAAGAGTATATATAGGCCGAAAATTCTTGAAATGTGATAACAGCTCTTATTTTCTATCTGTTGGATTATCAAGGCTCTAGATTATGACACCTGTGATAATCAAGTTAAGAAAGCTTGTTAAGTAGCTGTAACAATGTGACATACAGTTACATAATTTACATTGTTATAGATCGAAAAAGCAAATTAAAGAATTTTGGGGGGGGGATTGAATATATAGTGAAGGGACAAGATGAACACACTATATATGTTAATAAATTAATAATAATAATCTGATGAAAAGATTCGACGAATTTACACATCGATCGATCAACATGTTGTACGTCAATCTATCCATCCATCTGCCAATTTAGAGGACCAAAAAATAGTCAATATCTCTCAAGGGGAATATATAAAAATGTGCATGATAGTCATATACTGCCCCCCGGCCTGCATGCACGCCCATATTTATATCAGACCAGTTGGCTTGACATTGACAAAGATTTGAGAGATTCTACCCGCCCTTGTACGTACAATATTCTTACTTTCTTACCCTTCCCTTCATCGGTCATTTAGTAATTAAACAAATTCTTACTGTTCTTCTTTAACTGCTCGCGATCGACTTTTAATTTATATCCCTTCATATATATCCTTAGTTAAAAAGTACATAGCTAGCTATAGGCAAAACATATTCGATCGATACCCTTATTTACTATATTAATATTTCATCGAAAACCACAATCATTTTAAGGTTATTGTAAAAAACTAAAAATAAAATCCATCAACCGAAACTAAATTATTATTATTATTTTTTTCAAAACAAAGAGATAATCGAAATTGCACATAACTGAGAATTGATAAAGAGTTTCATTCAAGTTCGATTTTAGTCCTAAAAATTAAAATTAAACAAATGAAACCAAGTTGTATAAATTGCTAGCAAAGGTGAAACATCAAGTAAATATACATATAGCACGTAAACATAGATGGGCCTAGCTCACAGGCATAGCTACGTACTAGCTAGCTAACCGCGCCCTAGCTAATAGCTATACATATATATATATATATAACTATAACTACATGCAGTTACCATATTAAGCGCAGGGGGCACAAAAGGATACTTACTATTTCAACACACACACATATTATATATGGCACTTCTTCTCCCTCTCTGCCAAATTTAGGGTTACGGTTGTAATATGGAATAAGCTTTTTTATGTTGGGATTTGAGTGGTTAAGTTTTTTTATGTTGGGATGTATTTAGTTCAAAAGAATAATACATGTGTATGTATTTATATTTAGTTTAATATTTGGTGATTAAATTAGTACAATGTGGGTCAGAAAAAAATATCACTTCCGATCTTTTAATAAATTTCAAAATTTTCAAAGAAATATGACTAAATAGGGCCCATCCTAAAAAACCTTACTCAAACATTTAACCCGATCGATAAAAGAACAATATATATATATAGTCATGCACCTTTGTAAGGTAACATCTTACCAATAAGAACTATTATATATGTATATATATCAACTAACTAAATTCAATAAACCTAATTCTTGTGTATCGATCAGAGTCAAATTTATGTAAACTATTGTGGAAGATCCAGGTATAGATGAGTTTTATAGAAAATACTGGATTAATTATTTGAAAATGAAGCCCTCTCCAAGCATGCATGGTCCATATATGTTTTTTTTTTCGAATTTAATAATATTGGAGGGTAGGGAGTACATTTATTATATCAATTGAGTATCGATTTTGTTATTTATAAGAGTCGAATTCGAAATTTCCAACATTACATGTGTATAGTGTATAGTGGATGAATGACCAAATAATCCTTTGTATCCAGCTTTTTGGCACTTGGCAGTAACTTTGAGGCAAAAGCTTATTAATTTGGAGGTCACGTTAACGTTATTGAATTAGGACCCAAAAGGTACTGTGTAAGTGTACAGAGAACAGACCCACTATTATAGTCAAAAGATATCTTCCACCTTTTTACATCTGTTTTTGGATCTCTTTTTCCTCTAAATAATAAAAATTAAAAAATTAAAAATATACATTATTTCATTTTATTATTATTTAAATCATTGGATACAGGATCGAATCAAAAAAAGGTTTACCGCGTATCCAACATTTTTTGTGTCAATGAGAAACTATCTATTTATTGGGCTCTCCATGCTATATATATATATATGTTCATTCCCTCTCTGTCTCAAACATGAACTTCCCATTAAGAAGACAAATAATAAACAATAAAAAACAAAGGAAATTGTTTATTAATTCAATTTAGTGTTATCATTTACACCTAAAGGCTGCACATTTTATAAATAATATGATGATATTATGGAAAATTACAAAAGACTATGTATCATTATGTTTTTTGTATCAATAATGAGATAAATTTCGTATTAATTATTTTTTAAGACAAATTGATAATTATGAGGTGCGTAACGACAAGTATACAAAGAAATCTTCTCTTGAGATAGAGAACTTCTATTGATAGTATATTTATTTATTTACTACGTACGTATCGTTATGATTATTTTCTTAATTAATAGAAATGATCGAATTGCACTTATACGTAATGTATGTAGAAAGTCATATGATCATAATATATAGCAGTATTTTTTCATATATTAGATATAAATAAGAGGATGATGAAAAAATGGTTAGGGGCGTAGCTAGGCGGGGGTGAGAGAATTGAGAAAAGAATAGAAGAGAATGTTGGAAAACGCCAAAGGGAAAGAACCCAATTCCCCTAACATTCCTTAATGTCTGTCAACAAAACAAGATGAGCTTCTTTCGAGTTTGAAACAGCCCCGCATGCCTATCCATGCTGACACGAGATCCATCTCCCTACCTTATTTATTCCCTCATCAAAATATAAATATTAATATTAACCCTAGCTCTCTCTCTCTCTCCTTCTCTCTCTCATGCATGATGAATATATGATGCATGATGGTTGATGCATGGATAATATATATATATATGTATATATATGCAAGAGCATATAGATATATGAACTGAGAAATGAATTGGCTCACCTTTTCAAGCTCCCAACATGGATTCTCTTTGGCAGTGCAAAACCCATCACCTCTCTCAAGAGATAGTACTAGATTCTATTATCACACTTTTTCTCCTTTCATCATCTTTCAATGCTAATAGTTTTGTGGGACTCACACTGAGAAGAGAAGATGAGAGAATTAATAGGGTTCGATTCATATTTTTTATTCCTCACTGTCCTCCCTCTACTTTTATATATTTTGCATGGGAATTATTTAAGAGCTTCTCTCTGAGAGAGAGAGAGAGAGAGAGATGAACGAATGACACCATGAGAGCCCCACTGAGCTCCCAGAGTCTCCCAGTAGTGTTGATGTCATGATTGCAAATGAGGTGGGTGGGGATGCTTTTTTGCTTTCTTCAATCAAACTTTTTTTTGGTAGGGTTTCATGTCTGTTTGCTTGGGCATTGGCCTTGTAAATTTTTTCTCGATTTAATCTTTGAGCCTCCACTTGTCTTGGATTTGACTACCACTTTACCAGTGTGTGAAATGGAGGAAACATTCAGGCACAACCTCTTCTTGTCCCTATCGCTTCTTAATTAATTCATCTTCATTAACTTAATTAATTTTTACCATTAGTTATTTAATTTATCCACATTAGAAATAATCTTTTTCATATATCATTTGCAAATTGCTTCTCACAAGCTCATCTATACGTGCTAATCATACTTCTGCTTATTCATTTGTACATCCTCAACTTATTATTATATAATTAGAACTGAAGTATCTGTAAGTGGTTTAAAGCATTTTATTTCAATAATGCATTCAAAATTTTGGAAATTACTTGTTATTAATAATGACTATGATAAATTTTAGAATAAGGCTTATTATTTGAAATGCTGATTCTTGTACAACTTTATACTCATAAAAAAAATGTTTATTATTTGAAATGCACTCGGAACAAGTCAGCAAGTCTTAAAATGCACATAAAATTGAAATTTGCCTCACTTTGCACCAAGAACAGACATTCCGTTACATCCGTTGCACCATCTGTCAGTCTATGTTACTAACGCCGTTAAAAGTGTTGATGTGTCAGTAATTTTACCAAAATTATAAAGGAAATTAAGACATGCATTTGTTATATTTTATGAAATTTTATACTAAGATTATTTTTAAAAATTAAAACAAATAAAATTAATTACCCTTTCCTAACTCACCCGATCGTCTTCCTCTCTGGGCCACCGCCCACCCACCAGCCCAATATTTTCTGCAAATACGTCCGCTCCTCCACCTCACTCTCCTCCTCCTCTCTCCTCCTCATTCTCCGCCACCAACCTTGTCTACCTCGAGAGTCCCACTGACTCCCCAACCCAAAAGCCCGAAGGAGCTCTCCTCAACGAAGGGCACTGGCAGTCCCAAATTCAAACCCCAATTCACACACAACATCACTCGAAATACTCAGCTGCCTTAAGAATCTCATCTATCTTAGCACCACTCGAAAAAGGAGCAAAATTTCCAGATTTTTATTTATAAATCACATAGATCCAGAAGCCAACATCAACAAAAAAGCTCTAAAAGATCACATTTTTGTACAAAATTCAAAAACCCACAAGCTCAACCTCAAATTAAAACATTACAAAATGGTAAAAATGTAAAAATATAAATAAAAAATAGGAAAAGAGACATTACCGAAATGAGAGAAGATAAGGGAAAAAACGGGCATACCATTGAGAATGAGGTCTCTGCTCTTGAACATTCGCCATTAACACTCTCGTAAACCCCTTTCCAGCGCCTTGGAATCGGGCCGAGATTCAAGTCCGAGAAGCTTCGGCGCTCAGGCCAGACTCTGGTGTCGAATACTCCACGATGACGTAAGAGCCGTAGTCGGATTCAGACTAGAGGCCGCGCTGGTTTATGAGGCCCATAAATTAGGGGGAGCGAGTAGTATGGAGAATCTGGCGATGGTCTTCGATGACGGCAAGGACAAATGGGTGGTTGGATACGGAGGAGATTTGTTGAGGGGTGAATCTTTATCGAGAGACCAAATTAAGTGGAATTGGGTTAAACACATTCCCACTAAGGAGGAGTTGGGTTTGGGAGTTGTCGGAGATGTTGAGTGAGGACATGGAGACTGGTGTTGGTGTGCAGACAACGCCCATGGCGGAGGACGAGAAGAGAGAAAGAGCGAGAGTAGATAAACCTAGTAGAGGGAGACGGGTGGGTTGGGGAAAGGTTTTATTAGTTTTAATTTTTTTTAAAGAATTTTAATATGAAATCTAATAAAATATAGAAAATGTCTTAATTGTCCCTATAATTTTTTTAATATTACTGCCACATCAATACTTTTAACGGCGTTAGTAATAGAAACTGACGGATAGTGCAACGGAGGTAACATAATGCTTGTTCTAGGTGCAAAGTGAGGCAAATTTCAATTCTGGGTGCATATTGAGACTCGCTAATCGCTAACTTGTTCTGGGTGCATTTTAAGTAATATGCCAAAAAAAAAAAACATACACAAAGCTGCATTATTCATCATTAATATTATGTGTTAATATAAAAAAATAATAAAATCAAACACCAAAATTATTTGTGAATTCTATAGCTAGCCTTTAGAATTACGAGCTAGCAGTTACCAAATGTTTTAGTGTTTTCACTACAAGAAATTCGAGGTTGCCGGACAAATTTTTGTCTGACAAAGTAGTTTTCGCCGCCTAAATACATTTTTCCCGACGAAAACGAAGGCTCACCGGATAAGGTGTTGGCGGGAAGAACATGTGACGATTTGTTCTATCCGTTGGGCAAGATGCGCTATAACGACGAATATTGGTCGTCGGGCAACACTTGGCGTTGACTAAAGTTTGCCCGACGAATCATTAAACTTCGCCCTGCGAATATGCTTCGTTGGGAAAAAGTCTAAACACATTAAATAACCTAGACGCCCCTTTCTTCTTATTCCTCTCTGCCCATTTTCTCTCAGCTCACATATCTCTTTCTTACTCACTCACTCACTCTCTCTCTAACTATATAACATCAACAATCATCATCTCATCACCATTTTCACTACCAATCAAATCACTTTCTCTCTCAATCACCAATATCAATTTTGAAGGTTTGAGAAATTTAATTTTTTTAGTTTTGAAATTTTGATTTTTGATTGGAAACTAATTATGTTTTGTGTTTTAGGAAATTTGTGGTTGATTTGAAGGAATACTTATAAGAAGGTATAACGCCTCTCAATTTAATTTTGTTAAGAATTTTGGATATAATTATGTTAGGAAATTGTGTATTTATTGTGGAAAATGTGTAGAAATTGTTTAGATTTTGTGGAAATTTGTGTAGGAAATTAGAAAATTTGTTAGGAAAATATGAAAATAGAAAATATGTTATGAAATTAGGGAAATAGAAAATATGTTAGGAAATTAGGAAATTAGAAAATCTGTTAGGAAAATAGGAAAATAAAAAATATGTAATGAAATTATTGAAATTAGAAAAGACGTTAGAAAATTAGAAAATATGTTAGGAAAATAGGAAAATAGAAAATATGTACGGAAATTAGAAAATTATGAACTCTGTGATATGCATAATTAATATATGTTTGTATTTGTGAATTTGTTGTGATATTTTTTTTGAAAAGCGCTTTATGTAGTTCCGACGGAGTGAAATATTTTCATATTTCATAATCGTTTATGCGAAGTTAATTGGGTTGATTAACTTCGTATAATGAAATTCAATGAAAAATCATAGACCTGTTTGAGAGTCAGTGAATCGGGTTGATTTATTGACTCTTGAATTGTCCATTTATTCAGATAGTTTGGGGGTGCGCAACTATGTGTTGTCTAGTTTGCGGTCTACGAGGTTAGGTTTTGATTGTGGGAAATTCGGTTTGTATCCCCTCAATGTTCTCCGAATGCATACTAGATATTTGTTTATAATATATACGTCGTGCATTTGGGGAACTGTAGGGAGATGCTGTCGAAATTTCCCTCGATCGAAACTTAGCCTCGTAGGTCACAAACTACACAGCACAAAACATGCACTCTTGAATGAGATAGTGCCAAATCACCGGAGGCATAAGGAGACAATCTTCTTTTGATATTAACTTGTTCTAATTACGGGACAATGTTAACTCAATTACTTACGTTGACTCTTTGTTGTGAAAGTAGGCACAATGGATAGAGGCTGGATGCAAATGTTGGATAGATCTTCTTATCAGGGAACGACAACTTCATTGCCTTTGCACGTAGTCATTGCATAATGAAAGATATATCATGTGTCCGTGTCGTAAATGTAACAACTGCAGTTGGATGCCGTTGAATGAGGTCCAAACTCATATGGAATGGAATGAGATCGTACACAACTACACTAATTGGATCTATCACGGTGAAAAAATATTTTCCGCATCGACATCTTCGGTTCCCGGGACCCATAGGGATGAAAGTGCTTTGGATGGACGATGTGATAATGATCAAGTCGTTGAGTTATTAATCAATGTTTTTCGTCCCGCATCGGATGATATGGACGATGAGGCGCCCAGGTTTCAACTCGAAGACTCTGAGCTCTATTACGAGAGATTGTTGAAAGAAGCTCAGTGCGAATTGTACCCCGGTTGCAAATCTTTTTCGGTTATAGGGGCAGTTGTGGAGTTAATGCACATGAAAGTTGAGTATAATCAAACGAACAAGCATTTTGATCACATGATGGACATCATCATCCGAATGCTCCCTGAAGACAACTGTCTGCCTAAAGATCATTGTAGCTCGAAGAAGCTGTTGAAGGGCCTCAGTTTAGGGTATGTCAAGATCCATGCATGCAAGGACAACTGTGCATTGTTTTACGGTGAATTCGAGTAGCTTGAAAAATGTCCCGTGTGCAATGAGCCTAGGTTTCAAAAGAACAAATTCCAAACAAGGTGTTGCGTTATTTTCCACTGAAGCCAAGGTTACAAAGATTCTACATGTCGTCCCACACAGCCCGTAATATGAGGTGGCACAAGGATGAACGCATTGATGATGATGTACTGAGGCATCCGATCGATGGAGAGGGTTGGAAGGAATTTAATAAGATGTGTCCCGAGTTTGCCGCGGAGCCAAGAAATGTCAGATTAGGGCTCGCTACTGATGGGTTTAATCCGTTTGGGAGTTTTGCAAAGCCTTATAGCACTTAGCCGGTGGTTATGATTCCGTATAACTTACCTTCTTGGAGATGCATGAAGAAAGAATTTACAATCCTCAGTACTTTGATACCATGACCCAAATCGCTGAGTAATTCCATCGATGTGCATATGCGGCCGTTGATTGACGAGCTCATGGATCTGTGGGAAAATGGTGTCCGAACATACGACAAGTGCAGTGGAGAAATGTTCACTCTACGAGCGGCCGTAATGTGGACAATTAATGATTTCCCTACTTATGGTATGTTGTCGGGGTGCAGCACCAAGGGCTATCTTGCTTGCCCGACATGTGGACCAGACACAACGTCCTTTTGGCACGCATCGAAGGTATGCTACTTGGGTGCGAGAATTTTTCTTCCTTGGGATCACCGATGGCCAATGCAATCTGACTCATTTGATGGAAAATCAGAGTTACGAGCTCGGCCAAGGGAGAGGTCCGTTGATGAGATATTGTCCAAACTGAACAATATACATGAATTCATCATACGAGGACCGAAGCCAGCTGAATAGGAAAATTGGACGAAAAAGAGCATATTCTTCCGGTTGGCGTATTGGCTGAACTTGAAAATCAGGCACATCGTGGATCCTATGCACATCGAGAAGAATGTTGCAGAGAGTGTTGTCGGAACGATTTTATCCATTGAAGACAAGTCAAAGGACACAAAAAAGATTCGTCTGGGTATGCATGAAATGGGGATTCGGCCTAATTTGTGGCCAAAAGTCGTCAATGGTAAATACATAATGTCTCATCCAAGTTATACATTTATGCCAGATAATAAGAAAAAATTCCTGAAGTGGTTGCAGGGTATGAAATTTTTCGACGGGTACGCCGGCAACATATCCCAAAACGTTAGCACCGACGGTGGCACCATGTCTGATATGAAGCTCTATGACTATCATGTTTTGCTACAACGACTCATTCCGATTGGTATTCGGACCTTCTTGGAGCCTGGTGTTGTTGAGACGATAGTTTATTTGTCTCAATTCTTCCAGATACTATGTGTCATATCGTTGGTAAAGGCGGACTTCGAAGCAATTAACGAGGATATTATCTACATCATGTGTCAGCTTGAGAAAATATATCCACATGCATTATTTGATGTAGTGGTGCACCTACTAATACATCTGTCGGATGAGGCAAAGCTAGATGGCCCAGTGCATTATCGTTAGATGTATCCAATCGAGAGGTATAACTTATTCCTGCCTTTTGATAATATTTCCTTACTATCATGTATATATGTGAATCATAATGTATGTTTCCTTGCAGAATGTTAGGTACGTACAAGCGATACGTCCGTAACAAGACACTTCCCGAAGGCTCTATAGCGGAGGTGTACATTGCAAAGAAGGCATTGACATTTTGTGCAATGTACCTTCGGTATGTTGAAACTTTCTTCAATAGGGCCTCTCACAACGATGACGGTGGTCAACGTCCAGATACCCTATATATATTTGCCCAACCAGCACGACCATTCGGCAGTGGTCCAGTGTCGGAGCCGTTCACCAATAGCGACATGGAGGTGGCTCATTGGTTCATACTGAACAACTGTGACGAAGTCTAGCCCTTCCACGAGGAGCCCGAGACGTTGATGAAGGCCCAATATCCTTCAAATTGGGAAGAGATGGACAAACAACTGTTTTCACGTTAGATTTCTGAGCATGTAAGTCACAAATTTTAATGTCTCATTTTCTTAAATTGTTTTTAAGTTTACCAATTTCATTTCTTGTGTGTATCTTACCAGATGGCATAGCTGAAAGATGATAATTCGCCAAATTTCTATAAAGAATTAATGCAGCTGGCCATTGTCTCATTGTGAGGAGAAATGTACGCTGGTTGTCACGTTAACGGAGTTAAGTTCGTGTGCACAGAACGAGAAGACAAATTATCTACGCAAAACAGCGGGGTCTTCGTGCCGGGGGATGGGGAAAATGCTGATATGGGGTTCTACGACAGATTGTTAAGTGTGGTTAAGGTGTTATACGCATACCGCATGGAAGTCGTCTTATTCAAGTGTCATTGGTTTGATACGAACTCAAGTATCCCAGGCAGTGTCATTAAAGATAAGTTATGTACCTCTGTGAACACAAGCACCCGATGGTTTGAGAGTGATCCCTACATCCTCGCTAGTATGACGAAACAAGTATTCTATATGGATGATCCAAAAGCTGGTGCTGGTTGGAGAGTAGCTGAGATGGTGAATCATAGAAATATTTGGGAATTGGACGAAATATTTGGGACTTGGATGAAATATTTGAGACTTGGATGACCGATACCATGAAGAAAATGGGGAAACAGATGATGACCAAATCATTTACCAAGTGGATTCCTCGGCATCCACCCTAAACGTGGATAGAGTACGGACCAACGACATCATCCCACCAATTGCGATTGATGGAATTTTTATTGATCTTGGGGGATTAGAACAAATTGAAAGTGATTATGAGGAGTCAAGTACTGTGCATATCTCGGAAGACGAGCGTGATTGGGAGGGGGAGAGTGAATCCGACACCGAATGAAAGTTGTGAATAAATGATTTCATTTATATCTGTAATATCCATCTTCAAATCAATAAATGTGATTTATATGTATGTTTTATGATTGCATTCATAAAAGTTTCAATTAATCTTTTGAGTGGCAACGGGCTACTGTTGAGTGGCAAAACATCAAATGAATATGACTGTGTGACAAATGGCTACTGTTGAGTGGCAAAACATATCCCTTTCCAAATTCATTCATTTACATTTATAAAATTTTGACAAAAAAATGGGTTAGAGAATTTGCCCGACGAATATTCATGTACCATTTGTCGGGCAAAGTTGTCCAATGTCTAATTATTAAACAATGTTTTAAAATTATTAAACAATTTACCAAATTATGGGTAAGAGGATTTGCCCGACGAATATTCATGTACCTTCGTCGGGTAATATATACCAAATTCAATTTATATTTAATTATTAACCAACGTTTTTAAAATACTTGCGAAATTAAATGGAACGATCTAACCGTCCACCTTTATTACCTTTATTACACGTACTCATAGATCGGCTAGGCGAAAAATTACCCAATTTGGAAATCCTGGGATTAGGTAACGGTGTGCGACGTTTCAACAGTTCACAACGTTTTTTCATGATCCGACGGTTTTAAATCCTCAAAACCTCACGATTTTCGACGGGAGAGATCTAGGCACGTAAAACCACAAAATGAACGGTTGGTTCGGTCAAATTCCATTGTTTGAATATCAATGGAACCAAAACTTCGAAAAATGTAATGAAGTTTCCTTGAAGTGTTTAAATTCCTTGATGAATATGCTTAATTTACGATTTTCAATAATTTACAAAATGAAATGGAACGATCTAACCATCCACCTTTATTGTACGTACTCATAGATCGCCTCCTCAAAAAATTACCCAATTTGGAAATCCCAGGATTAGGTAACGGTGCACGACGTTTCAACGATTACACAATGTTTTTTCACGATCCGACAGTTTTCAATCATCAAAACCTCAAGATTTTCGACGGGTGAGGTCTACACACTTAAAAGTAACCATTGAACAATCTATTTTTTGAAATTCCATCGTTTGAATATCAATTGAACTGAAACTACAAAAAACCCATTGAAATTCACAAACTTAAGGATCGACGCACATAAGCTCTGTAAAACATGGCGATAACGATCGATGGGGCTTTAGGAACGTAAAACCAAAAAGTGAACGGTTCCAATATTGAAAATTCTATCGTTTGAACTGGTTTTTAGATCAGTCAAAAACTCAGCAACATAAGCCTTTTGCTCGACGAAGACGTTTTCCCCGGGCAATTTGTCAGGATCCGTCGGGCAACTATACTAAATTTTTTGGGGCAACGTTAAAATGCAATTTTTTTCTCCAAAATTTTCGCGAAAACTCAAACTTACCGCATATATTTGCCCGACGAATATCCACCGCGTTTTGTTACCCGACGAATTCATTAAAATTGGCCCGACGAAGGATTCGTCGGGCAAGGTTATTTAGACATAGATAAGTCGCAACTGACTCTTCTTCCCCTTCCTTATTCTTCATTTTACTCGTTATCTCCCCACCGTCACCTCTCTGCAACACAGACTAGACCTCCTATCTCAAGGTCGCCGGCGAAGAAAACCACTCCCTCCCTTTCTCGCTCTCTCTCACTCGGACTCCGCCTCTCACTCGGCCGCCGCAACTCTCTCTCTCTCGATGATTCTATCTCTCTGCCACAACTCTCTCTCGCCGGTAGTCATCTCAAGGTCGAACTCATTTTCCCTCTCTCTCTATTGTTAATGTGGATTGGTTATTGTCAATTTTGATTGTTTATATTTTAATTTTAGTTTGGATTGAAATTTCAATTGAAATTTGGTTTGGATATTATGGAATTGTATTGAAATTTGAATTGAAATTTGGATTGGATTTTGGCAGATTGTGAGTTTTTCTCAAAATTGCAGATTGTAAATTTAGGATTTTTACTTGAATATTGTGAATTTGGATTGGATTGGAATATAAATATTTGGTTTACTAAGTTTGTTTGGATTTAGTAATTTAGGGTTAATGGTGATGATTTGTTGAAATTTTGATGTTTGGTATAATGTTGAAATTGGTATAATGTTATGAATTTTGCATATGATTTTTGTTATGATTTTGGATATGAATTTTATGTGAATTTTGGATATGTGAATTTTATGAATTTTGGATATGTGAATTTAAAAAAATTTATGTGAATTTTTGATATGATGTAGGATATGTGAATTTTGGATATGTGAGTTTTATAAATTTTGGATATGTGAATTTTATGATGGTGCTTTGTATATTATTATTGTATGTTTGGATTAATTTGTAAGTTTAGATTAATTTGTAAGTTTGGTTTTATTCCCGATATTTGGATTTAGAAATTTAGGTATAATGTTGTGAATTTTGAGTTTAGTCATTTAGGTTTAAGTTTATTTGGATTAATTAGTATTTTAGGTTTAATTTTGGTTTGTGTTAGTTTTATTTTAAAAAATTAAATTTTGGTGGTTTTATTTTTTATTGGCCAATTTACTAATTTTAAATAAAAAAAAATTTAGTTTATTTATTTATTATTCGAATTAAAAAATGTTGGTTAATTTTATATGTGGTTTTATTTTTATTTTGTTAATTTAATATTAAAAATGTTTGGTTTTTTTATTATTAAATTAAAAATATGTTGGTTAATTTTATATTAATTATTTTAAATTTCTTATTGTAGATGTCGCATCGCACTTTGATTACATCTAGGACCCGCCCCTGCCCTGATCCCACTGATCATGAGGCGGAGGAGGCAGCCCCTGCCTCGGTAGCCTCTACAACGGCGTCCGTTCAGGCACCGATCTTGGATCATCAGCGACCCGGTGCGCGATCGGCTCGTCGACAACATAGCAAGAAACGGGGGAACCCCGTATCGACCCCTAGCCCCCACAAGACGACGCCGGTGCAGACGAACCAGAGACTGTTGCCGAAGCACTCCCTAAGGGTAAGTTGATTATTTTGTTTATTTAAACAACCGTTTTTATTTGTTACTCATATTTTGTACTAATGTTCATCAAATTTGCAGGGAAGTCGGTGAACGTGCGCGGGATCAACCGGAGTTTGACATCCCATCGGATTTACAGGACAACGAATGCAAAGATCTTAGTGGTGTACGTGCCTCACCTCCGGACAACAGCCGTAAAAATCCACAGCCTGGTGGTGCATGACATTGACGCGATTCTTCGCACCAAGTCCCTAATGATGAGGGATGCTTTTAGGAGCCAACCCCGGAGGAGATCACGCGTTGTTGGATAGAGTTATCGGTATGTGTTTCTTCCTTTTTTTACATTATTTTCAATATTTTTAATTATTTTACTAACTTTAATAATTTATTGCAGATAAATTTTGAGTTCAACCTGGAGGACACCGACGTCAGTAAATACTTGAGAAATCACTAGCAGTTACGATACGCTGACTGAAACTACGAGCTCCACAAGTACTACAAAAGTTGGCCTTCCCGGGAGGAAGCTCGGGCAAATCCTCCAGAGGAGAATGTTGGCTGTGGTTGTGCGACCATTTCGTGTCCTCCAACTATGTGGTACTATCCACCTAGTTAAATTATTTATTTATTTTTTATGTTAATTTCCATTTGAAAATATAATTATTGTTTTTACTATTGAACAGCGAAAATTGGTTGCCAACACATTAAACCGGGGAGCGAAGAAATTCAACCACCACGGGGGGTCGCGATCCTTATCGGCTCGACAGGAGGATCGGCGCATCGCTGGGTCGATGTTCCCGGAGGTAGATGCCTAGGGGCAAGTGTACGCTGGCCGAGGCAACTAAGAGGTTGACAATATTTACGTAAGTTTATTTTTTATAGACTAAACATTAATTTTTAATTTGATAATTATATTTCTGATTAATATTTATTTGAATTTGTATGCGGCGATGGAGCAAGACGTCCAGCATACACAGGCTGAGCTGACGCCTTGGAGTAGCAGCTACCGGATCCCTAGAGGTCGATTGCCATCCTGGAGCGACGACTTGGTAGGCATCAAGGGAAAATCGTCTAGTTGTTGAGCGAGGGGATAATTCGGGATGTCTTCAGTCGATCTTCGAGTTCTTCTCGGGGAGCCAATCCCAAGGAGATGTCGGAGCTCAAGAGAAACTTCGAGACCTTCCAAGCTGAAAACGCGGAGATCAAGGCCCAAAACGCGCAGATCCAGGCCCAAAACGATCAAATCAAGGTCGCCCTCACCAAGGTGCTTGACCGCTTGGGTGAGCGTTGGCTAGATGAGCTTCTGTCACAGCCTTAGCCCCCGACCCAACAGCCCGCCTAGGACCCCGACCACCCCGACCCATCGCCGAGTAGTTAGAACTTAATATGTAAAACATTACTTTAGTTTTAATTATGTAAAAACATAACATTAATTTTTATAAATATTTTTTTTTTCATTTGATTCCTTTTATTATTTTAATTGTATATATTTATTTAATTAAATAAATTATTAAAATTATTTTTTTAAATATTAAGCTTTTGCCTGACGAACATTCATTTCGTCAGGCACAGTAAGTCAATTTGGTGCATACTTGCCGAATTTCTGTATCTTTGCCCGGTGAAAAGAGTTCGTCGAGCAAAAGTTGTTGACCTTTGGATTGCTCGACAAATCATAGGCGACGAATGGATCCGCCGGACAAGCTTTCAATTGCTCGACGAACTCACTATTTTCGTCGACTGACATCAAGCCCGACGATGGTGGCCCAACGAACGTTGCTCGACGAAAGTTCGCCGGGTTTAATGTTGCCCGACGAATAGTGAATTTTGCTCGACGAATTTGTTTCGCCGGGCAAGCATGTTTTTCTTGTAGTGTATGATGCCATGATCAAGCGATCTCAAATTTAATTGATTTTTACAAAGATAATCTTTTTGCGAAGTTATATAAAATGAATGGTTCTTGACATGTAAGCTATATAATTATACATCGAAAATACTTGCATTCCACCCTTGATGAAACCTCCTCATTGCACCCTTAATGAAACTTCCTCATTCCACCATTTTAATGTAGTGGACTTTAAGTATACATGTCATAATCAAAATCGTTCATTCTCTAATTATCATTTCAAGATCATCTATGCAAAAAATTAACAAAATTAAAGGTCGTTTAGTCATTGATATATATTCAACAAATCAAAGGTATTTGTAACAATTAAAATTCTTATAGTGAACGGTCTATTTGATTGCCACATCACACATGAAAATCCAAATCTCCAATTTGGTTGTTTTTTTTTTTGCAAATAGATGATCTTGAAATGATGATTTAATGAGTAAATGATTCCGACTACGACATATGTATATACAAAATTCCCGAAAGTAAAAAGGTTGAACAAGAAACTTCCACTACGAATAATATGCAAATGGGACAAGCGCATCTCACCCAGGGCAGGATACAACTACGATCCCACACACGAGAAATCAAGATTTTTTAGGTTTCTTTACTTTGATGTCAAAAATGTTAAAAGACCCAATTGTCCAACATCGGAAAATAGCATATCTCAAAGTGGTTTTAATAAGAACAAAGGCATCCTTGCCTTAAAAAGTAAGGGTTACATCCTTCCCTTAAAAGGAAAGGGTTTGGAGGCAAGTTTGGTATCAAATATTTGCTTTACCATGCACCTAGCTATTAGTTTTTCTTTCTTCCTTTACCAAAGAATGGCGGTGAATTGTTTTCAAGAGACACAAACGGCACTTGGTGCCTCGTCCGTAAACATAGCCACATGTGATTAAAGCAAATGTGCTTTCATCTGTTTGTACTCGAGTTTGAATCCCCTTCGTGAAGTTTAGCATTATTTAAAGTACAATATTGCTTCCAAAATCTAAACAACCAAATGAATGCATAAATTTGACACTTGATTCTGCATATCATACAAGGATTTAACCATCCAATCAAATCAACGTTTATCAATTACGTGGCATCTTCAATGTTTCTGATCCTAATCAAGATCAGATATCTGCAACCACAAAAAATGCTCCCATGATATTCTAACAGAGATAGGATAGTTGTGATGATACAATGCTTATGGCCAAAACAAGATCAATCAAATGTAGGGTTTGAGGTTTATCAGGATTAGGGTTTATATTAGATATAGAAATAAAATAATCCAAAAACAAGATATCGGTGTATTTTGGCCATAAGCACGGTATCAGCAGAGAAATTAAGGATTAAACACATTCTGATATTCTACAATCTATTGATACATACCTAGTAGCAACTGAAGCAGGGCCGGCCATCAGTTTCCAGGACAGCCATTTGCCATCAACCCCACATAACGGATTGCTTGACTTCCATACGTCGAGTTCAAGGAGTTAATGCCGTTGAATATGATCTGGAACTTATATATATGGTTGACCTAAGGACTCAAAATTTATCAAGCATAGGAACTAATGAGATCCTGACCGACCTTTCTTCCAGGGAAATTTTCTGGTAATCTTTGTAAACTTGTACTATAACTCTCTCCATTGGCATGTCGAGTTGCAATCCTTAGAGGGTGTGCTTCCGTGTTAAATACCCATTCGTCCAATGAGATGAATGATGGAGGTGAAAACAGGAGATACAGATACTTCAGCGTTTCTGCGAGGAAGAAGCTCTGCATCATATTGTCTTTCTCACCTGTACTCACCTGTGCAAAATTCGCAAACAAATTTCAGTAAAAATATTAATGCATTCACTGATGTAATCATGCTCAGATACACTTCTCCGAGCATAGACTAGGTGCGGTGAGAGGCAATAGACTAAAGTTTCCAAAATGGAAATAAATAGCTCTAGATGATCAATATTATTTAATCATGTGAGTCTTGATTATAGGTGTGTGTGTGTTATTGTACCTATCTCAAAACTCAAAGATAGAAAATATCATAAAATTCATTCAGTGGAATGTTCTTACATCTTTAAGTCCACTATATCCTGTATCTACTCGAGAGTTACTTTCAAAGGCTAGGAAAATGTTCCAACCCCATTCTTGGTAAGTTTTGTTCCCGGTGAAACGCCATAGGTAAAACAGTGACTCAATCGTCTCCGGCCTCAAAATATTCCATGATATTCCAACAGCCATGTCCTACAATTTTCAGATGTCAAGCTAATATTATCTTAAACATCTTAGTACAAGTATAAGTAGAATAAAAGCATAAGACCTGCCCATCGGGGAAATAATAGTTCTCTCCAGCCAATTTTGTA
Source organism: Oemleria cerasiformis (assembly GCA_037349345.1). Lineage (NCBI taxonomy): Eukaryota > Viridiplantae > Streptophyta > Magnoliopsida > Rosales > Rosaceae > Oemleria > Oemleria cerasiformis. The sequence goes on from JAZGTL010000010.1 coordinate 10,618,330, forward strand.
GGCGTTGTGTCATAGAAGTTATAACATGTCCATGCAAGCTACATGAAAAATATCGGTTCAAGACATAAGCTATTGGATAAGTAATAAAATTCCATGCAAGCTACTGGCTATTAATGATCCAAGCTGGAACAATAAAAGTAGAGAAGCTATGAAACTCTGTTAGCCAAATCAGAGTACAACCCAAACACAGCGTTGTTTAGGTTGGTGGTTAATAGACACTGTAAGTTAGGTGTTAAGTATTCCACGTCAATCTCAAATGAGGTTTTTGATTTTACAACTTAACTGATAGGGTATTTTATCCATAAGACGGTAGCATATAATAGCGTAGATTCTATCCTAATATCACGGTTGTTAGAATCTGAATGATGCAACAAGACACTGCACAAACAATACATACTTTTTTCTGGAAAACATGGCTTGAGCCACGCTTCATATATAGATATTTCAAGGTAGGCTCAAGAGTCTAGGTCCATGCACTTGCATCATCAATTCAATATTATTTTTTGGTTTTCTTTTTTTTTTTTGGGTGATAGGACAGTTATTAATCAGGTGCTTCATAAGTTGCATAATAAACAGGCTAAACTGAGCCTACTCTAGCAAAAATTGACCTCAAATAATTTCTGGTGATTACCTCTTCAGCAAGGGATAAAAACTTTTCAGCTTCATCAGGGCCATAGCCAGAAGATCCTAAAGCCAACATGCCAGGAGCGAAGCAAGCTAATTCATCCATCTGCAAACATCAAGGCACACACACAGGCGTTCGATTTTATTTCCTTTTTCACAATTTATTTTGCAAACACTAAAGCCTGATGATTCATACACTACCTTATCAGATAGGGAGCCTCCAGACTTCTCGCATATATATGCAAATGAGGATGGTGTTGTCCTCCGAATCAAACTTTTCAGACCCTTCATTGATGTCTCCCACATTTCTCTAATCCAGTATTTTATAGGAAAAGAATTTGTCATAACGGAGATTCAACAAACTGCCTTGGATGATATTAATAAAGGCCACATCATATCATAATTTCTCCAAGGAGAGAGAGCACATGGACAGGCCACGTGCAAAGTCAAAAGACTGTCAAATGTCACCATTACTAACTCATACAAGGTTGATAATAGTGTGTTGAACTATGTCATTTAAAATTTTACTCTTGCATCATAGTGATGTCTATAGCTTCTCACCTGTAGTGCTTTACGTCTTCAGTTTTGTTCCCTTGTATCCAAGCCTTCAGCAGATATTCATAAAAACTGCATCCACAAACACATTTTCAAATCAATTGGCCAGCCATAGCTATGGATATTGGATAAAATCAGATATTGAATGGACTACTGAGCTTCCTTTCATTACATTCTACTTTTCCACCATTTTCAACATAATTTTTTCTTACCCAAAAATAGATATAAATTAGAGAAGATCAGCTATACGCAGCCCATATTTATTAGATAAATTGTGTTCTTATCTATCAATATTTTGAAATTGAGAAACATTGAACAAATTTCAACGATCATCACATAAACCTCTCGAAACAGTCAGGGTGTTCTAATATGAAGTTTGTATTCAGAGGGTAAAATCAACTGAAACTGACTGTTTTTCATTCCTGACCCAATAACTTCCTTACACAAAGCTTACGTCATTTCATGAATGTTATGGAAAATAAATCTATCAGTGACCGATAAAATTCATGTCAAAAAGTTGAAAATGTTGAATTCAAATAATATCCCAAAACATTCAAACTAAGCAGCAGCTTGAACTAGAGTCATAAACTGTGATTTCTAAGTTTCAATACCTATCACCCATTGCACCAAATGTAATTCTTGAGTACGACGTTTCTCCAGTGAGAGGATTAATATATATGGGAAGCAATCCATCAGCAGGGAAGGTTTTATGTAGCTCATTAATGACATATTCCACCTGATATATGAGCATGCAAGCAGTTCATACAGCAACGGAAGAGAAGAGTTATATCGAAAAAAAAGGAAGAACAGAGTTATTCTCTGTTATTTACAATATCTATGCCTTTTAAAGAATGACTTGAAATATGAGAATATTAACAATAATTCCATGCTAATGATGGTGCTTTTCATCAGATTAGCAGGTTACATAATTAATTTCTCGGCTACATTGTCAAAACATAACAAGCACCTTTTGCTGGTACTTGGGATCTTTTGTCCTTTGAGATAGAGCAATGAATTCAAGCTGCTCTGAACCAGCATCAGCCAGAATACTTTGTCCCTAGCAACAGGAATTATTTAAATATATAACAGAAGATAATTTGATGATGTTGTAATATGATTCTTAACTGATGCAATCTGGACATCCCTAAAAATATAAACATTAATTAGTGCGAACTGTAACACCACAACAATCTATATAATACCAAAGAGGTGTAGTAATTCAGAGATTTCAAAAGTTCAGGATTCAACTCAAAAAGAATTTTCTACTATCCTATAACAAAGAGTCCAATCTAGAAGAATTAGAGGAGTCAACATATTAAGTATTGAGCTCTGAATCATGAAACAATGATTGAAATGTAACTTTCGTATTAGCACTTGCAATGAAGGAATACAGATCAATTTGAAAAACATCACTCTCACCCCTGAGAAGATAATGTTTTCCAAGTTTATCTTAGTATAAAAGGACAAGAGACCTTAGGAGTAGCATGTCATAGTTATAAAAGGCTGCAGAGTTTATCATGCTTTAAGAATATGACAATATCAATGAGAATACAGCTCAACTACAAGCATTCATAAAATGAAAAACGCATATCCAAAACATATTTCCATCAAAGGACAACAAATTTGTGCCACGACATATTTGAAGTCTGATGGTTTGAATTACTGATAGAGAGTGATGGTCGCACAAATTTTTCTATGCATGTCAAAACAGTAAAAGGTCTGCAATCATTTCCAAGTTTGTGATAATGAAAAACTTTATTTCAGTTTCTCTATGCGCATGCAACAAATGATTGGAACTCACCCCTGTCCACCGAGGATTATGGGCATTTCCATATCTCAAGTTTATTATGTTATAGGGGATTCCAGAAGGTGTATTCCATGCAGGCAGTAACCTATCTGCGATATCTCTGGCCTTTTCAAGGAAGACATTGTCATCAGAGAGATCATATGCACTAAGAAGTCCGCCTATAACTCTACATTCACGAAAAGTAGCCACAAAAAGAGTCAGTGACTGGAGATGACAGGACAAATGGACATGTGATTCAGTAGCCAAAGTTTTAACACAAGAAAGTCGAACTATATTCTGGCACTTTCCCAGTGAGGTAGGATTCCTCCCCCGCATGTGAGAAAAGAAATAATGAACTTGGTAACTATATAAAATAAAATTAAACCTTCTAACGCAACCTGATGGTTGTCTCAAAAACACTAGCCTCGTAATTCTTGTTGAAATTCAACGAGTTTGCAACCCACCTGCAATTAATTATTATTATCAATATTAGCCACCTCAAAGTGAAACCAATCCAAGAATCCACAAAGCAGAGCCTTCACCATAATAATTAAACGAAATTCAGATATTACAGCAAAGACTCATTGAGAAAACTAACCTGTCAAGAAAACAAGTTGCAAATTACAATTGTGTTTTCTCAATCTGAATGAGTATTTTTACAGTCATATACTGTTACATGTCATCTATATGGATGGAGAAACTGAGATCTAGGGGGGAAAGATAAAACAGTTAAACTCACTCTCTAGCTCTTTGGAATTGCTGGTCAAGACCCATTATAAACAATGTATCCAGAGAATCCACCAGAGTTGCCCCAAGACCGCCAAAACTATCAACAGAATTTTTTGTCTGTGGCTGTTTAAAATGAGTTAAGGTATTAGAGTTGCAGTATTCATTCAGGAACAACTTGTGCATGTATTGTGTTCAAGTTAGTTTTTTTCTTATTAGAAAAGAATAAAAATTAGTTATATTAGATTCAACTCGTGGTCAACGCATTAGCACGAAGGTTTGTATGCATTTACTGACCGAATAGCTGACGAAAATCACGATGAATCCATGTGGGACTGTATATATCAGAAATTAAGCGTACCTGGAGTTCATCATGACCCCATGCATACATCTCGTAATAAGTCCAGGCATGAATCATAGCATCTTTAACAGCTTTTCTTCGTCTGGAATTGAGACGATTATCCTCCTCCTCAACAATGCTCCAGCCTCTTAAATGCTTCCTCACACTCTTTAGCTACAATTTACCATTTTTAACCAATTATGACCCAAAAATCTCAATTCCAATTAATTCCACCACACTCAAATTACAATCTATTACCACAACTTCCCTTCACCTGATTCTTCAAAATTTTCTGTTCCTTATTCAACCTCGATACCACTACCTACTTAAATAAAAACGCCGGATATCAAGATTTTCCATTTTCCATAAAATTACTATTTAATTTCACCCAAATTTTCGAAATCTGAACAAAAACAGCTGAATATACAGCATTAACATTCTGCATGCATAATTGTAAATAAAATGATTCAGAAAAAAAAAACACAAACAAAACCTGGTGGTCTACGGTGAGGGATTGGAAGCCCGAGAGCAGCCATGTGAGAGCCAGGACGGAGATAACGAAGAGTGTCAAAAGCTGCAGCCTTTTCAGGTAACACTGCGGGTGAAGATATTTCCGCCAACACGACGGTGATGACAATGAGGATGACGAAGAAGATGAAGATTTCTTTCGCATTATTATTAAATTTCGAAAAGAAAAATAAATAGAAAACTCGGAAGAACATTTGAGGGAGAAATGAGAATGGGGCTTTTTGGTTGGTTGCCAAAATGAGAAAGGAAAAGTCGTTGTTTGATTTTGAACTTGGAAAACTGAGTGGGACGATCTTTCATCAAAACAAATAAAAATAAAAACTGAGTGGGACTAAGGGAGTCTACGTGGACTGGACCCTTACTTTTGGGCCTACTTCAGGTATTTAAAATTTTGATTAATTACGTGTTGCACCCTTAACCCTTATCTGTAAATACTTATGGCCCTTATTTTTAAAAATTGGGCAAACTCCACACCCCAATTTACTAATTAAGTAATTATGGATCTCTCATACGACCGTCAAACTAGTGTCATACGACCGTCAAACTAGTGTCATACATCGGTCGAAAAATGAAGGTAACAATAAAATGCGTCCACAAAATGCCACGAGTTCAATAAAATCCAAGAAAAGTTGATTAGTTTACTGAGAGTTCATGGACCAATCACATTATTACTCGGAAAGATATGTCTCGGATCTCGTTTGTTTTATGGGTTGTCACTGTTAGCTCTTTCTGTAGGACAAAAGATTCCTCCAAAAGTTAATGATTAGTAACTATTTTTAGAAACTGACTTATACATGCGTGAAGAAGATAAACGAAAAAAAGAAGAGTTCTCACCTTATCACCAGAAGCTGTATGAGATGAAAGTCTAATGCACGATTTTGAATGAGAGATAGCTAATGAACTAATCTAAAAAAAATCAAAGGAAGGCTCATAGAATCTGAAAAATGCTGTGTTACCCTACTCTGATATAACAAGTCCAGGCTGCAAATCGCCATAACCTGTTTGTCCAAGTCTTGTGGACTGACTGCATTCAAACACCTTGTGTACTTGCCACCCATCTAGCACTCATCTGAATTATGAAGCTTGCGCTTTAAGATCTCGTTCTCCTTCCTCAGCTTCATAATCTTGGTCTTAAGTGTTTCAACCTGCCAAACTGAATTCGAATCTCGTTGCTGTTCAACAAGCTTTGATCTGCTAACCAGCACTGAGTGCACCACCAAACAAATCATGAATTAGTCTTTGGCAGCCGGCAGGCCAAAACAAACACCAGAAATATATACACATAATGTAACACAATTCGAACACAAGAAACTGAAACCAATCTCACTCTCACACTCACATTCCTTTTGTAAGTCTTGGAGCTTTTTATTCAAGTCATTTTTCTCCTCCTGTTCAATTGCAAGACAGTCCTTCAAATCCTGGATCTCAAGAATATCTGCCAACGAATGATGATCGTATTAATCAATATGAACTTGCTTGCTCACAGAGGTAAAAGCAAAAGGAATTCAATGAGACCTCACATTTTGATTCGACATCTAACTGCAAATGGTCCAACCTGCTTGCTAGAACATGCATATGAGACGTATGGGCTGCTAAATCCCCTCGAAGCTGATTTAGAGTTGCTTCATTTGTTGCTTTCTCAAGCATCAACCCTCTGATATAATATGCCAACATCTTTAGCTTATAGATAAAGTAAATTGAAAACCACATTACCACTCACGATTTCATCTCTAGTTTACAAGTCAAATTACCAGTCCGATCCAATTTCCGTCATGCTAGGAACAGTATCATAATACATGAAGATCAAAACCATATATTAAGTCATGATTTCTTCTCGAATCCACAATCCAAATTGACAGTTTGATCAAATAACCGTCATGCTCAGAACACTGCTCTTGTACAGGCCGATCAAAACCATACATTTAGGTATGATTTCATCTTTAATCCACAATTCAAATTGACAATCTAATGCTCATACAATTGTCATGCAAGGAACAATACTCTTAAATCATATGCATGCTGATCTAAACAACATATTTAGGCACGAATTCATCTATAATCCGCAATGCAAATTGACAGTTTGATAATATAACCTTCATGCTAGCAAAACTATTAATTTAGACAGTCGAATTGACAATCTGATTATAAAAAGCCATATCCTCTAGACACACTACTCTTACGCATTAATAACACATATCTGAACACTATATTATGGGGTTGAATTAAAAATTAGCTAAATTCTGAGGCTTTTTTTAACTATTTACAAATTTATCCCAGATTGATACTCGAATGGATTCAAAATACTTGTTGATGAAGTTAAAGTATCAAATTAGGGCTAAAGTTAAAAACTTGAAAACTCACCGAATTTGAGCCTCTAAGTTAACAGCCTTGGCAGCACAGTCTTCCCTGACCAAGTCCATGGCCCTCCTATGCACTTCTTCTTTACTGAGACATTCGTCTCTCATTCTTTTCACCTCTTCTTTCAAGCTCTTGCTTGTGCTGCGGCGTTCAAGCTCATCAGCAACATTGCTCAAACACTCGGTGTACAATCTCGCCAATCGCTCGTTTTCTGCAACATAACCAAAATAAAAGCATCATCTTAAACACCAAATTCCAAAACGCTGCGTTTAATCATCTCGGAGAAGCGCAATCAACCTTGTTTGAGATTGTTGCAGGTGATTTCGAGGGCTTCTCGCTTCTTGGCCTCCGAATTGCACGCGGACTTCGCCAATTGGATCTCCGCCTCGCCACTCTTGAAATCCTGAGAATTTGATTTTGAATTAAGAAAAACCTCCTCGATCGGGTTTGTTTGGTTGCCGAGAAAACGCTCATTTTCTCTTAGGTTTCCGTGGTTTCTAGGCAGCCAAATGGAATTAGGGATACAGAATAGTGAGAAGGGAAGGAGGAAGAAGAAGATTTCTAGACTACCTTGTAGATTTGATCCAAATTGAAAAGCAAAGAATTCATTTCTTCGTCATTTGTTGCCGCCATTTTCTCTCGCTCTATTCCAATTGCTGCAGTTTGGCGCCTTTTAAATTTCGGGACAGCCTCAAATATTATTCAAAACACCACCTACTACTATTTTGAAAATTTCCTGTCCCTCATCACTATAAAACACTGAAATATGCAAAACCAACACTTCAATTTTCTATTCTCTAAACTACTCTTGAGTATAAGGAACAATTAGTAATATGTTTCCGTTCTTGAGCCCTGCCCATTTTGTTGAAAATAATAATTAGTAATATTCTGTAGCTTTTTTCTTTTATTGTCAAATATTAACGCAAGCTACATTGTTACAATCATAACTAAGAACAATTAAATTAAAATTTAACAACTCCAGCGGAGTCCATAAAATACATTTTTTATAGCTAATTTAGGAATTTTCAAAAAAAAAAATGACTAAAGCAGAGTCCCTATCTCACTCCCTATTCCAATAGTATTCTCTATTTTCGCAAATCTCAAATATTTTATTATTTTTGTAAGTTAAATTTTTGAAATTTGAGTGAAATTCATCCCAATGAGAAGAAATAACAATTGCTACTTTCTTTCTCATATTTGCTAAATTTAGGGATCTAAGAGTATCTCTAGTAGAGTCCCTAAAACACATTTTTTAAACTAGTTCAGGGATTTTCAAAGAAAAAAAAAGCTCCAGCAGAGTCTCTATCCAACTCACTATTTTAGAATTTTGATATTTTGGGAGTTTTGGAGTCCTAAATTTAACAAATAGGAGAGAGAAAGTAGGGATTCATATCTCCTCACAATTAGATGAATTTAATAATTAATAAAATAATAAATTGGACATATTCAAATTATTCATTTGAAACAAATAATAAAAAAAGATAATACTTGCATCTCATCCTGGTGATACCTCCTCGTACCACCATTTCGGTTTATCTAATTGTGGTTATACATATATTAAAATCGAAACCGTTCAAATCCTAAATCATCATTTCAAAATTATTCACGCAAAAAATCAACGAAATTGGAGATCATTTAGATATTCATATGTATCAACTAAATGGAAGGCTCACCATGACGACCTTAATTGTCACCAAAATCGTTCATTTATCTCATAAATATGAATGACCAAATGAGATTCAATTTTATTGGTTTTTTTACGGAGATGGTCTTGAAATGATGATTTAGAGAATGAATGGTTCCGATTATGATATACGTACAAAACTTTAGATAAATCGAAAGGGTGGTATAAGGAGGTGCCACTAGGGTAACACTGCTCCCGTCTGACAACTTAAAAAAATTCCAAGAATACCCCTAAGTCCTTGCAATTAATTATGAGAATTCTGCCAAAAATTCGGCAGAATCTCCTTAAGGACTGGTTAACTGTCTTCCACCTGTCAGACGAAGGATCAGATAACACTCCAAATTCCAACAACACCAACCATCCAATGATGTAACCACAATTATACAATCAGTCCAAAAGACTTATCAGAGCATCTAGGTAGGATAAGTAAATACAAAATAAATATCCTACTCGATAGTCTAGGTAAACGTGCAACTGAAAATTTAATGTCTCCGCCTCTGGATATGCCCACGTCAACTCAACGGCCTGGAGGGGATTTAAAATACGAAAATTGTGAGTGGACCAAATAATCATTTAAAAATCATTTCCAAGGAAACATAACTTTCCCACTTTTGTTAGTGGATCAAATAATCATTTAAAAATCCATCTTTTGTTAAAACACTTGGTGGGACCCACGAAATCCGAGTAATGAAAACTTCCCGTGGTCCACAACCCTGCTTTGAAAATCCTCCTCAAAGGAGTTTAAAATCATATAAATAGACGTGGACGCAAAATATATCAAACATATCCCACTGCTCCCCGAATAGAATCCCGTGTCGGAGTTCGATATCTGAATTGATTGACCCGGGTCCAACCCTCCACACACCCGATATACTTCAAGTTGTGCAGAACCCTGTACTATGCGTAGACAGTCTCAACGGCTTGGTGGAGAAATACCTTTCGACACTAGCGTCGGAGAAACCTCAACTATCTGACGGAGAAATACCCTTCGACGCCAGTCGGAGAAAACCTTGACCCTCGGGGACAAAAATCCAGTGAAAAACCAAAATCCATGTTTTGAAATCGTTGTTTCTTGGCTTAGGCCAAATTCATTGAAAAATCGGGTTTAAACTCAAAATCATGGACTCAACCGAAATCCCAAAATCAATCAAGTCAAACCATATAAAACCTGAAACCATAAAGCTAGGCCAGAGCCCAAAATGTCATTTCCAAATAATTATTGAAAGTCCGTGTCCAGTAATAATTTAATAATATTCAAAAATTTGCCAAAACAATACGTAATAAACAATTATATCAAATATACCTTTAGGCATGCATTATACTTTACAAAACCAAAGTCCACTCACCACACGTCCAAATAGTTCAATCCCGAGTCGTACGCTCCTCTGAAGTTCCCGGAGCAGTATTGTCTGTCAAAAGTAATAATTGGGATTATCAACTATAATTAAAACGCAACATATAGACTCCCTAAACCCCGGGAGGTCCGCTCGCATCACACTAAAAATGCAGCCACTTTGGATGCCCAAAACTACCCCTAAACGACGTCCGATTAACCCAAAACCTGCGCCAACAGGTCCAGAACGTCGAAACCTTATCGACGCTCAACACCGTGACCCAAAGACCGATCCCACGTGCCGCCACGTACAAGCGGAAGGTCGGACCACACCTTACGCACCGGCGACACGCCCCCAATCTCCGCCACGTGCCGCCACGCACCCCCACACGCCGACTACAGTACCTCACACACTGCTACAGTGTCTCAAGCGCCAGCTACAGTGTTTCACGCGCCTGACATGCCGCTTACTCTATGCTGACTCAGCTGCTAGGTGGCACCACGTGGCTGCCAGGTGGCATGCTACGTCATCCTCCCTCTGACTGAACCAGTCGCCGGAGAAGACGACCCTCCGCCATGCGCCGCCGTCTGCCGTCACCAGAAAAATCCATTACCGGCCGACCTTAAATTTTTCCTAACTTCCTCAAATCTTAACCGTTTTTCACAAATATTTAGTCTAAATCCATCTGCTCGAACCCAGGAACTAAAAACTGAAGTCTAAACACGAAACCCATACCTGTGTTGGTCGAAAAATCAATCGAAAGTTCCAATTTTTCCTTTCCTCGGTTCGGTGTCTCCCGCGGCTGCTTCCTGCAATGGTTGGTATGTTCTTGATTGCGGGAAGGAGGAGTGTCCGATGAGTGGAACCAAAACGGATGATCTTGCCTCGAATTGAAGTTCGAATTTGTGGGTTTTTTTGGGTTCGGTCGCACGGGGTTGGGTGAGTCACAAAGAGAGAGAGTGAAATGAAGGAGGATCTGATTTGCTTGGAGTTAAAATATCCACCTAGGCTAAATTACCAAAATTCCCCTGAACATTCTAGACCCACAACTATCTCACACGAACTCTATTTTTCACGTGCTATTTGTCTACGAACTCGTGAGTTCGAGACCTACGCAACGGTCCTCGAAACACAGCCAACCAATGGTAATTTCGTCATTTTGAAAATTAATTTACGAAAATTCACAAATAAAATTTCCGGGTCGTTACAATTCACCCCTTAAAGAAATTTCATCCTCGAAATTCATACTTGTCATTGGAACAAAGGTGAATGTTGAGCCCACATTAGTGCCTCGGTTTCCCACGTGGCCTCTTCCACGTTTTGATTCATCCATAAAACTTTAGCCAAAGGAATAGTCTTTATGCGCAATACTTTTTCCTTCAAATCTAGAAGTTGCACTGGTTGCTCCTCAAAAGTCAAATAATCTCTCAGCTCAATTGGTTGCGCCTCCAATACATGAATACATGGAATACATCGTGAACCCTTGATAGTTATGGGGGTAAAGAAAGTATGTAAGCCAATAGCATTATCCTCTCAATAATCTCACAAGGCCCAATGTAGCGAGAACTCAATTTTCCTTGTCTACCAAAATGAAAAACTCATTTCCAGGGGGATAATTTCAAGAAAACCCAGTCTCCGACCTCAAACTCAAGATCTCTGATCCGTCAGTCCGCATAGCTTTTCTGGCGGTCCTGAGCTACCTTCAACCTTTCCCTGATGATTCTAATCTTTTCCTCTGTCATTTCCACTAACTCTGGTGTCAACAATCTTCTCTCACCTACCTCAGTCCATCATATCGGTGTCTTGCACTATCTCCCATACAATGCCTCAAAAGGAGACATCCCAATACTAGACTGAAAGCTGTTGTTGTAGGCAAACTCCATCAAAGCCAGGTGTGAATCCCAGTTTCCTTTAAACTGCAGTACACAAGCTCTTATCATATCCTCCAGAATCTGAATTGTCCTCTCTGACTGACCGTCAGTCTGAGGATGAAAAGCTGTACTGAAATGCAATGTAGTTCCAAAGGCTTTCTGCAAACTCCGCCAAAACCTCAAAGTAAACCTAGGATCCCTGTCTGACACAATCGACTCTGGAGTCCCATGTAACCGTATGATCTCATCCACAAACAATTTGGCGTACTGGCCCATCCGGTAATTTTCCCGTACTGGCAAGAAATGTGCTGATTTCATGAGTCTATCAACAATTACCTAGATTCCATCATGTCCTTTTTGAGTCCTAGGAAGTTTATAAACAAAATCCATAGTAATGTGATCACACTTCCATTCCGGTATAGGTAATGGTTGTAGTCCCCCGTATGGTTTCTGCCTCTTTGCCTTTACTTGTTGACACGTCATGCACCTACTCATAAACTCTGATATTTCCCTTTTCATTCCAGTCCACCAATAATGTTCGTTAAGAGTACGACACATCTTGGTACCGCCTGTATGCATGGCATAGGAAGAACTATGAGCTTCCTCAAGAATTTCCCTTTTCAACTCTAGATCATTAGGTACGCGCAACCGGTCATCCTTAACCAGGGCCCTATCATCCCTAATCGCATAATCCTGCCTGTTCCCATCCTCCAACTCCATCCCATTAACACACAAAGTAGGATCCTGGAGCTGAGCTTCAATGATTCGGTCAATCAAGACAGGTCTCACATGGAAGCTAGCCAACAAAGCACCCTGGCTATCCATGTCAAGTATAATTCCCGCTCTTCGGAATTCCACCAGCAACGGTAGGTAAATAGTATGCAAATGGGCCAAGGAACCCATGGACTTCCTGCTCAAGGCATCCGCCACTACATTGGCTTTTCTTGGGTGATATTCTATGGTACAGTCATAATCTTTTATCAGCTCAAGCCACCTTCTCTGTCCCAAGTTCAGATCTTTCTGGCTAAAGAAGTATTTCAAACTCTGATGGTCAGTAAAGCTGCACCACGTTTCCCCATACAAATAGTGTCTCCAAATCTTCATTGCATGCACCACTGCGCCTAACTCCAAATCATGTGTGCGGTAATTCAACTCATAAGATTTACGTTTCCTGGAAGTATATGCTATCACCTTCCCATGCTACATTAACACGCAACCTATACCTCGTAATGATGCATCACTGTACACCTCAAATCCTCCGTTATCATCTGGAAGGGTTAACACTGGGGCAGAAGTCAACCTTTTTTTTAGCTCCTTAAAACTCTATTCCACCCATCATCCTAGTCAAACTTGATTCCTTTCCTCGTCAACCGAGTTAACGGGCCAGCTATCGTAGAGAATCCTTTTACGAATCGCCGATAATATCCCGCTAAATCCAGAAAACTTCTCACCTCTGACACTGTCTTTGGTTGCTCCCAATTTGCCACTGCCTCAACTTTTTGGGGATCCACGCTGATACCCTCAGCAGAAATCACATGACCTAAGAATCCCACACTGGTCAACCAAAACTGACATTTACTGAACTTGGCGAATAGTTGATTTTTCCTCAACATATTTAGCACCAACCTCAAGTGCTTCTCATGTGCCTTAGCACTCTTCGAATATACCAGGATATCATTGATGAACACAATCATAAACCGATCCAAATACTTTCGGAACACCTTGTTCATCAAATCCATAAATGCTACTGGTGTATTAGTTAACCTGAAGGGCATCACCAGGAACTCATAATGCCCATAGCATGTCCTAAACGCCATTTTGGGAACATCCCCTTCCATGATCCTTAACTGATGGTACTCGGATCGAAGGTCAATTTTAGAGAAATACTTTTCCCCTTTTAATTGGTCAAACAAATCATTAATTCGTGGCAAAGGATACTTATTCTACACCGTGACCTTGTTTAACTGCCGGTAGTCGATACATAACCTCAAATCACCATATTTCTGCCTTACATATAACACATGTGCTTCCCAAGGTGATACACTTGGTCGAATAAACCCCATATCCACCAAATCCTACAATTGAGTCTTCAATTCCGTCAATTCTATCGGTGCCATTTTGTACGGTGCATGTGATATAGATTGGGTACCCGGAAGAAGCTCTATGGTGAACTCAATCTCCCGATGAGGTGGCAATTATGGAAGATCCTATGGAAATACATCGGGAAACTCATTCACCACAGGAATATCCTCTACTCTCACCGGAGTATCCCGAGAATCAATCACGTGAGCTAAATAGCCCTCACAATCTTTCCTCAATAATTTCTCAGCCGCTAAGGCCGATATCACTCCCGAGGGAAGTACCCTACGATCACCCTGAAATGTAAGTTCCGGCAAGTCTGGACTTCGGAAAACCACCCTCTTGTCGAAATAATCTATGGAGGCATGGTGCATGGTTAACCAATCCATCCCCAGAATCACATCAAAATCATAAATGTCCAAGGGGATTAAATCTGCCTCTAACTCATGACCTCCCACTACTACCGGATAACTACGTATCACGAGGTTCGCCACTAACATATCTCCGGTAGGAGTGCTAATACCCATGTCCCAACCAATCGGGGACAATTCTCTATCAGCAAAAATTGTGAAACCCCGAGAAATAAAAGAATGTGTAGCCCTGGGATCTATCAAAATACAAGCATTATGATTAAAATTAGACAACGTACCAGTAACCACATCTGGTGCTGCTCGAGCCTTCTACTGAGTCATAGAAAAAACTCGGGCCTGTGTACCAGAAGATCGACCACGACCCCCCTATCTCCCTCTAGCCCTACTAGCCCCACTAGACTGGGTCTGGCTCCCTACTGTAGTACCAGATGTATGCGATGCTCTCTAACTTGGTTCAGCAGCATCTCGGCCCAAGGAACTATTGCCTGGACAACGATGTGGATAGTCCCTCTTAAAATGATATGTCTCCCCACATAAGTAACAACCGGTGTCACCAATCCAAGCAGGTCTGCCGCTTTGTCTCTCGGTCGACTGCACTGAAGCCCCACTAGACGGAGCGAATGATTACTATCCCTAACCGGCTCCGCCACCGCCTAATCCAGATCTTGCACCACCAGAAGATCCAGAACTGAAATTGCCTCTCTTAGATGGTCCTTGACTAGAGGCCCCAAACTCTGGCGATCCCGGCGTCACCTGGAACGACTAAACTGGTGTTGAGCTGGCAAACTCAACTCTGCTCTGGTAGCAACATCTGAAAAAGCCCTTAAAGAAGTATGACCCACATCAATTACTGCTACCCGAATCTCATTTCTCAGTCCATACTTAAATTGTCGGCACTTATCTATCTCAGTTGCCACTAGTGCCGGTACAAAGCGTGACAACTCAAGAAATTTATACTCATACTGGGCCACCGTCATATCCCCCTACTGTAGCTGCAAGAACTCAGCCTCTGTAGCATCATGGTATGAGCGAGGATAAAACTGCTCGAGGAAGCGCTCCCGGAAAGCTTCCCAAGTAAAGGTACAGACATCTCAACCTGTCAGCTGCAAAGCATGCCACCAACGGTACGCATAGCCACCTAGAAGAAATGTGGCTAGTCGCACCCTATCCTCCGGAGGGCACATCATAACAGCAAACACTTGTTCCAAACAAGTAATCCATTCATCCGCATCATCTGGGCCTAACTCGCCCGTAAACACTGTCGCCCCCAACCTCTGGGCTCGCCCAATATCCGAAACTTCAGACGTAGGCCTACCTTGAAGCACTGTCGTCAAAGCCTGACCCAATTGATCCATGGTTTACCTCAAATCAAGCTCTACGATGGGTTCATGTGTGTCCTCACCGTTTCCAGACAACTGACGGGGCTCCCGTCTCGGAGGCATTATGCTGAAAAAAACCATAAATCATCAATACCACAATCAGTTGTACACTAAGTGTACGGTCTACAGGAATTTAAACCTAGGGATATGATACCAAGTAGATAGGACCCTTCCCGAATTTCCACTTGAAACCCAGGAAAAACCCTGCTCCCGTCTGACAACTTAAAGAAATTTCCAGAATACCCCTAAGTCCTTGCAATTAATTATGAGAATTTTGCTAAAAATCTAGCAGCATCTCCCCTTAAGGACTGGTTAACCGTCTTCCACCTGTCAGATGAAGGGTCAGATAACACTCCAAATTCCAACAACACCAACCATCCAATGATGTAACCAAATTTTACAATCAGTCCAAAAGACTTATTAGAGATCTAGGTAGGATAAGTAAATTCAGAATAAATATCCTACTCGATAGTCTAGGTAAACGAACAGCTGAAAATTTAATGCCTTCGCCTCTGGATAGGCCCACGTCAACTCAACGGCCTGGAGGGGATTTAAAACACAAAAAATGTGAGTGGACAAAAAATCATTTAAAAATTATTTCTGAGGAAAACATACTTTTCCCCCCTCCACGAGTAAAACCATGCATGCATAACATAAAATTCTTTTTTATATAAATATAATATATAGATAATCCGAAAACCTACTAGAAAATCCATCTTTTGTTAAAACACTTGGTGGAACCCACGAAATCTGAGTAATGAAAACATCCCGTGGTCCACAACCCTGCTTTGAAAACCCTCCTCAAAGGAGTTTAAAATCGTGTAAACAGACCTGGACACAAAATATATCAAAACATATCTCACTGCTCCCCGAATGGAATCCCGTGCCATAGCTCGATATCCGAACTGATTGACCCGGGTCCAACCCTCCACACACCCAATATACCTCGAGTTGTGCAGAACCCTACACTGCACGTAGACAGCCTCAACGAGCTGGTGGAGAAATACCCTTCGACACCAACGTCGGAGAAACCACAACGATCTGGCAGAGAAATATCCTTCAACGCCAGTTGGAGAAAACCTTGATCATCAGGGACAAAAATCTAGTGAAAAACTAAAATCCATGTTTTGAAATCCTTGTTTCCTGGCTTAGGCCAAATTCATTGAAAAACTGGGTTTAAACTGAAAATCATGGACTCGACCAAAATCCCAAAATCAATCAAGTCAAAGCATATAAAACCCGAAACCATAAAGCCAGGCCATAACCCAAAACGTCATTTCCAAATAATTATTGAAAGCCTGTGTCCAGTAGTAATTTTATAATATCCAGAAATTTGCCAAAACAATACGTAATAAGCAATTATATCAAATATGTCTTTATGCATGCATTATACTTTACAAAACCAAAGTCCACTCACCACACTTCCAAATAGTTCAATCCCGAGTCGTATGCTCCTTTGAAGTTCCAGGAGCAGTATCGCTTGTCAAAAGCAACAATCGGGATTACGAACTATAATTAAAACCCTACATTTAGACTCCTTTATCCACGGGAGGTCTACTCGCGTCACACTAAAAATGCAGCCACTTCGGACACCCAAAACAACCCTTAAACGACGTCCGATTAACGCGAAACCTGCGCCAATAGGTCTGGAACGTCAAAACCTTGTCGATGCGCCGCCACTCTCCGACAAAAGGCCAGACCACACTCCACACGCTAGCTACAGTACTTCACGCACTGGTACAATATCTCATGCGCCTACTACAGTGTTTCACGCGCCTGACTCGGCACTGACTCAGCCGTTATGTGGCACCACGTGGCTGCCAGGTGGCCTGGCTACCAAGTGGCATGCCACGTCAACCCCCCTCTGACCGAACCAGTCGCCAGAGTGTCACCGGAGAGTCGCTAGAGAAGACGATCGCTCCGGCGTGCGCTGCCGTCTACCGTCGTCGAAAAACTCCATTACCCGTCCACCTTGAATTTTTCCTAACTTCCTCAAATCTTAACCGTTTTTCACAAATATTTAGTCTAAATTCATCTACTCGAACCCAGGAACTCAAAAATGAAGTCTAAACACGAAACCCATACCTGTGTTGGCCGGAAAATCGATCAAAAGTTCCAATTTTTCCTTTCCTCTGTTCGGTGTCTCCTATGGCTGCTTCCTGCGACGGTTGGTACATTCTTGATCGCGGGAAGGAGGACAGTCCGATGAGTGGAACCAAAACGGATGATCTTGCCTCGAATTGAATTTCGAATTTGTGGGGTTTTCTGGGTTCAGTCGCACGGGTTTGGGTGAGTCGCAAAGAAAGAGAGTGAAATAAAGAAGGATATGATTTGCTTGGGGTTAAAATATCTACCCATGCCAAATTATCAAAATGCCCCTGAACATTCTAGACCCACAACTCTCTCACACGAACTCCGTTTTCTGCGTGTCACCTATCTACGAACTCTTGAGTTCGAGACCTAAGCAACGGTCCCCGAAACACAGCCAAAAGTGTCTCGAAACAAAAATGAACTTTCAAGCCCCTTAAAAAACAAAGGGTAATTTCGTCCTTTTGTAAATTAATTTACGAAAATTCACAAATAAAATTTTCAGGTCGTTACATTCAAAAAATTAAAGCAAATAATCGGTTGGGGAGTGAGGAAGATGGATTTGGAGGTGTGAGGTCGGGAAGATGATTGGGTAGAAGGCCTTAGAAACCAGGGTGAATTTGTAGATCTAGTCTTATAGTGCCCCACTGGTTTAGATCTAGTCTTATAGTCCGGTAGTGTCCTCATAGTCAGGGTAATGAGAATTTGAAACCAAAACATCCAATTCTCACTGCCTAAAAAAAGGAATTCTCACTGCACTGACTATGATGACAGAAGCGAGCATATGTTGATGAAAATTTCAAACCAAAACATCCAATTCTCACTACCCAAAAAAAGCAATTCTCACTGCACTGACTATGAGGACACTACCTGACTATAAGGACATAAACGAGCATAGGTTGGTGAAAATTTCAGACCAAAACATCAAATTCTCACTGCCCAAAAAAAATAATTCTCGTTACCCTGACAATGAGGACACTATTGGACTAGGAGACTAGATCTAAACCAATGGGGCACTATAAGACTAGATCTATGTTGCTATTGTCCAACTTTGTTTCTATCTCACTTGTTAAAGATGAGTAGCCACCACCACTGGCTGAATAGTCTCAAGTCGCTAGAGAGGGAATGTTCGATTTCGTGGGAGGGAGGCCTGGAGGGTTCAATTTCGTGGGAGGGAGGGAGAGAGGGTTCGAAAGAGGGAGGGAGGGTTCGATTTCGAGGGAGGGAGGCCTGGAGGGTTTGATTTCGTGGGAGGGAGGGAGGGTTCTATCTCGTGGGTAGGGAGGGTTCGATCCCACCTGTTCGGGAGAGGAAGATGAGAGGAAGATAGAAGATGAGATATAGGATTGAGACCACCTCCTTGAAGATGAGGAAGATGAGAGAGATTTCACCAGCTCCCTTGCCCTCTCTTCTAATTTCACACCAAGTATGAGTCTTGGTTACTACAAGGTTACCATCCCCTTTATATAGTTTTTATTTTTACAATAAGTTTTATGAGTGTTCTATTTTTAAATAAATTTGTAGAGCCAGTTCTAAAGCCATCAATTTCCCCTGAATATACTTGTATTTCAAGTGCTGTAGTTTCCTCTTTTTTACATAGGTTTTGTAACCCAAAGTTAAGCATTCAAATTAACTTTAAATAGAACTATAAAATTCGAAAGATGAAAGTATTTGAATGTGTGTTGGGCAATAGCATAAATTTGACACTATACGAAAGAAACAAATAGCATGTATTAGGGACTAGAAATTAATAAAGTGCTTGTCTATGTTTCTGTCAATTTTGATATATAATGCAGTTTCAGTCATCTTAGGCATATAATGTCGGTCATCATGGACATAAAGTTCAGCTTCAATTATCTTGGATGTAAAGTGAATTTCGATCATCTTGGACATAAGTACAGTGAGTTTCAGTCATCGATCTTAGACGTATAGTGCAGTTTGTTGATATGAATCCATTAATTATAATTGTAAATATATTTATCCTTTCTTAGATAGGAATCTATTGTAAAGACTATAAATACCTCTCTAAGTGGAGGAGAGCTATATACATAATATTCATAACCCTAAATTCTAGTTGGTATCAAAGCCACATAGTTTTTTTCGGTCGGTGAAGAACATAAATCCCTAATCCGAAAAAACCAGAGCCGCATATCCTTACCAAGAACCAGACCCATACCAGGACCCGGATGAAGTCCATACCCGACCCGGACAAAGTCCATACCATGACCATTTTTTGGTTGTTCCAGGTTGACCAACTGACGAATCTGTCAATTCCCAGCCGACGAATCCGTCAATTCCCAGCCGACGAACCCGTCAATCCCAGCCGACGAACCCCGGACGAAGTCCATACCCAAACCCGGACATCTTTTTTCCTGTCGTTACAAACCCAGACGAAGTGACGGATTCGGTCGTTACAGTCCATACCAGAATCCGTCAACTCCGTTTGTGTGTGTTTCTGCTCGGGGCTCGACGATACCGTCTGAATCTTAAGTACCCGACTCGACCGTCCGAATTCTGCCGCTTGCCTCTACTGCTTGTCTTCGCTCCCTTCAGTTTGTCTTTGCTTACCTCTGCTGCTATTTATGTATTTATTCGGCCTCGACCGTCCGAATTTTGCCTCTTGCCTCTGCTGCTTGTCTTCGCTCGCTTCAGCTTGAATTTTTAATCCTATTTTATTTTCTGCATCACTATTGTTCAGTTAACCAATGGCTATTGGTGATGATTCTGGTGCTCTTATTGTGGCACCACACACTATGAATGTGGCTACTCCAGAGCCAATATCAATTCCATATAGTATCAAATTGGATGGTACTAATTTCACTTTATGGTCACGGATGGTGACTATGTTTGCTTTTGCCAAAGGGAAGTTTGGATATCTCACTGGTACTGCAACACAGCTCGATGAAGGGGTAGAAACCTATGATAAGTGGGTAATGGAGGATGCAATTGTGAGAAGTTGGCTTATCAGTTCCATGGAAGCAAATGTGATTAATTGGTTTAGTCTTTTGCCTTATGCAAAAGAGATTTGGTCTGCTGCCAACGCAACTTATTATGAAGGTGCTGATAAATCAATTCTTTATGATTTATCTCGTCGAGCCATGTGCACAAAACAAGCTAGGAGACCTATTTCTGTGTACTATTCTGGTCTTAAGACAATTTGGCAGGAGATTGATCATTGGAGACCTTCGCGTTTTTGTCAAGTAAATGCAGTAAAGATTTGGAAGGAAGATCTGGATGAGGAGCTAGTTGACCTACTCCTTGCAGGTCTAGATTATCTTTATGATAATATTAGAGGAGAGATTCTTCGTACTATCCCCCTTCTCAGACCTGAGGGTGCTTATGCTATTGTGCGGAGCGAGGAACAACGCCGTACTACTATGTTGAGTCAGGGACACTGTTCTAACATGTCCATGGCAGTCAAGACCTTTGGCAATATGCCCTTCTCTCAATAGTCACCTCCGGCTCCGCACATGTCCTTTATGACTCCACCAATGCCTCCAGGTGGACAATGTATTTATTGTGGAAGTAAAAAACATCTGGTGGATACTTGCTTCCAGAAGAATGGTTATCCTGAGTTGCGGGAAACTCATAAAGAACATTTGAAGGCTAAAAAGAAGAGAGACGCACCAACCGGGAAAGCAGCGCTGGCAATCCCAGTGGCAGGCCCACCAACCTCTGCCATGACAGGGGTTTCCGCACCAGTCGCTCTTTCACAACCTGGTGTGACACCAACTAGTTATTCTCACTCAATGGTAGATTCTACCCTCCTTCAGCAATCAGGTAATATTGAGCTTGTTTTCCTTGCTACTAATTCTGGAAAAGACCCTGGTTGGATCCTTGATTCTGGTGCTACGGAGCATATGACTTTTGATGCTTCTATATTACGAGATAATTGTTTGCCTGCTTGTTCTACTATTGCAAATGCCAATGGTGTGCCATATCCTGTTACTGGAGCAGGGAGGGTTGATTTGAGTCCATCCCTATCTTTAGATCATACACTGTTGATTCCCACTCTTTCAAACAATCTCTTGTCAGTACCACAAGTCACTACCAAATTAAATTGTTTGGTATTAATCTATCCCTCTTTCTGTCTTCTTTAGGATCTCAGCAGCGGGGAGATAATTGGGCGTGGTACTAAGAGAGAGGGTCTTTATTATGTGGATGATGTATGTGTGGGGCGATCTTTATTTGCTCAGGGCTCATCTGGTGCTCATGAAGATCACATTCGCTTATGGCATCACCGGTTGGGTCATGTTTCTTTTGGATATTTAGAACATTTATTTCCAGTTTTATTTTCAACATATAAACCTTCGGATTTTCAGTGTGATGTTTGCATTTTGGCAAAAAGTCACCGTGCTACTTATCCTGATAGCAAAAATAAAAGATTTGTTCCATTTGCCTTGTTACACTCGGATGTTTGGGGTCCTGCTCCTATTACTACTACTTCAGGATTTCGTTGGTTTGTTATTTTTGTTGATGATTACACTCGCATGACTTCATCCACACCATTCTGAAGTGGCTGATTGTTTTCTTACTTTTCATAAAATGGTTCAAACCGAATTCTCTATTACATTGAAAGTTCTTCGTTTTGATAATGGTGATGAATTTGTTAATCAGACTTTGCAGGGTTATTTTAAGGATCATGGCATCATTCATGAAACTAGTTGTCCTTATACACCACAACAGAATGGTGTGGACGAACGAAAGAATAGACAGATTTTGGAAATTACCCAAGCAAGTCTAATTGGGGCACACATGCAGCCACTGTTTTGGGAGGAGGCTGTCACTACTGCCGTTTATCTTCTCAACCGTGTTCCTACTAGGGTGTTGAAATTTCAGACGCCATTGGATAAGCTAGCATCTTATGTCCCTCTTCCATCCCATCTTACGTTTTCTCCACGGGTTTTTGGTTGTGTTGCTTTTGTGCATCTCCCTAAACATCAACGTACTAAATTTGACCCTTGTGCTCTCATGTGTATCTTTGTTGGCTATCATCCATTTCAGAAGGGTTACAGGTGCTATCATCCTCCTTCCCGTAAATTTTATGTTACCATGGATGTCACTTTCTCGGAGCATGAGATGTTTTTTGCATCACCCGTCCCTAATTCTCCTATTCCATGTGAGCCTACTATTGAAGAGGTGAATTGGAGTGAATTGTTCCAAGATAATATTGAGTTGAATTGGGAAATGACACCGGTTGATACTGTTATAGAACCAAATGAAGCTTCCGTTGTAACACCGGTTACCTTTTCTACAACAGCCAATTCTGAGACCGAATCCCCTCTCTCTACTTCATCAACAGTACCCACTACCAATTCTCCTCCTGCAGATCTTCCTGAGGTAAGTATAGACTATGTGATTAATACTAACAATACTTGTGAACCTGTTGAGACTGACAAGTATCAGTTGCCAACAAGGAGTAATCGGGGGGTCCCACCCGATAGATATACACCAGACACTATGAAAAAGGTGAAGTACCCTATTGCCCATTATGTCTCCACTCAACGCTTGTCAGAAGCTTGCCATGCATTCGTTAGTTATATGTATGCAGTGACTGTTCCTACTAAGGTACAAGAGGCATTGTCTGATTCAAAATGGGCAAGGGCAATGATGGAGGAGATGACAGAACTTGAAAAGAATCGAACATGGGATTTAGTACCTTTGCCAGAGGGGAAGAAGCCTGTTGGATGCAGATGGGTATATACAATCAAGCATAAGCCAGATGTTTCCATTGACAGGTACAAAGCTCGACTTGTTGGTAGAGATTTTACTCAGACCTATGGAATTGATTATCAAGAAACCTTTGCTCCTGTGGCAAAAATCAATACTATTCGAGTGTTGCTATCCTTAACTGCAAATTTTGATTGGCCCTTACAACAGTATGATGTGAAAAATGCCTTCTTGCATGGAGATTTACAGGAAGAAGTCTATATGTCATTACCGCCAGGATATATAGCTCCTCATGATTCTGGTATTGTTTGTAAACTGCAAAAGGCGCTATATGATCTGAAGCAATCTCCACGTGCTTGGTTTGGAAGATTCCGACTTGCTATGAAAAAGTATGGATATGAACAGAGCAATGCTGATCACACCTTGTTTCTAAAGAGGGTGGGTAGTAAATTAACAACACTTATTATTTATGTTGATGATATTGTGGCAACTGGGAATGACTCTGAAGAGATGGGAAAATTAGAAGAATATTTGTACTTTGAATTCGACATGAAGGATATGGGTGGTCTCAAGTATTTCTTGGGTATTGAAGTTACTTGTTCCAAATGTGGTATCTTCTTGTCTCAGCGGAAGTATGTCGTAGATTTACTAAAGGAAACTGGAATGCTTGGGTGTCAACCAATTGGAACTCCTATTGAACAAAATCATGGACCGGAAGAATGCTCTGATCAAATTCTGATAAAGGACGATGTCAGAGGTTAGTTGGACGGTTGATTTATTTGTCACATACTAGACCTGATATTGCATATGTTGTTAGTGTTGTGAGCCTCTTTATGCATAACCCGGGTGCGCACCACATGGACGATGTGTTGAGAATTCTGAGGTATCTGAAATCTGCACCAGGAAAAGGGTTATTGTTCTCAAACCATGGGCATGCAGATGTTCTAGGGTATACAGATTCTGATTGAGGAGCTAAGGTAGAAATAAGAAGGTCAACTTTTGGCTATTTTACTTTTGTCGGAGGTAACTTAGTTACTTGGAAAAGTAAGAAGCAGAAAGTTGTATCTCTATCAAGTACATAAGCAGAATACCGAACAATGGGGAAAGGTATCTATGAGTTATTGTGGTTGAAAAGGCTTATGGGGGAGTTAGGATTTCCTACTGACAAACCAATGAAATTATATTGTGATAATCAGTCAGCGATTAAGATTGCTGAGAACCCAATACAACATGATCGAACGAAGCATGTAGAAATTGACAGGAATTTTATTTATGAGAAATTGGAGGCGAGGATAGTTGAAGTACCGTATGTTGGCACTACAGAACAATTGGCATATGTGTTGCCTAAGGCTGTGTGTAATTCAATTTTTAACGATTCACTTGTCAAGCTGGGCATTTGTGATATCTATACACCACCTTGAGGGGGAGTGTTGATATGAATCCATTAATTATAATTGTAAATATATTTATCCTTTCCTAGGTAGGAATCTATTGTAGAGACTATAAATACCTCTCTAAGTGGAGGAGAGCTATATACATAATATTCATAACCCTAAATTCTAGTTAGCTTTGGTCATCTTGGATGTATAGTGCAATTTCGGTCAACTTGGACGTATAGTACAATTTCGGTCATATTTGACGAATAGTGCAATTTCAGTCATCTTTGACGTATAGTGGAGTTTCGGTCATCTTGGACGTATAATGCAATTTTGGTCATCTTGGACGTATAGTGCAGTTTTAGTAATCTTGGACGTATACTGCAGTTTCGGTCATCTTGGACATATAGTACAGTTTCGGTCATCTTGGACATATAGTGTTGTTTCGGTCATCTTGGACGTAGTGCAGTTTCACTCATCTTGTACATATAATGCAATTTGGACGTATAGTGCAGTTTCAGTTATCTTATACGTATAGTGCAGTTTCAGTCATCTTGGATATATAGTGCAGTTTTGGCCATCTTGGACAGATAGTGCAATTTCGGCCATCTTGGACATATAATGCAGTTTCGGCCATCTTGGGCATATAGTGCAGTTACATTCAAGCAGTTATAATCATCTTGGACATAAAATGCAGTTTCAATATATATTAGACATGCGGGGAAGTAAATTTAGAGTAGTTACAGTTTTTATTGGATACAAACAATTTAGATTTGATATTGGATAGATTATTTTTAGGGGTATGTATTCATAGGTACTTAACAAGTTTACAATTTATTCAAAAGTCGTCAATATCTAATTTTAAAATCTCTAATCCTTCATTCAAAATTCAACTTATAAAACAAACTGAACTTGACGATATTGCCCTAATGTAATACATCTCCCTTTTCCCGTTGTGCTTGTACATTTAAAATTTTCTCTTCTCAACTCCCAGTAATTTTGGAATAACCGCTTATGACGTGAGGTTTAGTTCTCAAATTCTTTCAGATCAAGAAATTTTAAAACCCTAAAATTGGAATATATCATATACCCATCCACTCATATCCATGTGTTACCTTTTTAAAATATGCAAAATATCAATTTCCCACACCAAAATTAAAGAACATAAACCTTCCAATTACAATCCAGACTAAAAAAGAATTGAAAAACCTACTTCAGAAGTTCAAATCTAAAAGCTCGGAATTATTTTTTTATTTTATTTTTGAGCTTTATTTAACTTATTCTCAATTGCTTGAACTCAACAAGTAACATATATCTAGTAAAAAGAAAAAAAATTAAAAAAATAACATGCTAGTGCATGTGCGATATACTAGCAAGCGAACTTGCAAATGAGGAACTTGCGATGAAAAGAATCCCAAGTGAAGGACTTCTTATTTTTAATAGCCATTCATTCTTCACAGTTTTTAAGTAAACTATTGGGTTGGCAAGGAGCTTTTAACAAATTAGTCTTTAACATTTTAAAATTTGATCTTCTCCAAATTTTGTTAGGATCAATAAACTCCTTATAAAAAAATTACGTAAAACTCCCCGATTTTTTTTTGTGATTTCAAATTGGTCCCAACTATTTTAAATATTTCAAATAATTATCTAACTTATTTAGAAATTTACATCTAATTTGACCTTTAAATATCGACTGATAATGACATGTACAACTCTTTAGATTTATTTGG
This sequence comes from Oemleria cerasiformis, assembly GCA_037349345.1. Taxonomy (NCBI): domain Eukaryota; kingdom Viridiplantae; phylum Streptophyta; class Magnoliopsida; order Rosales; family Rosaceae; genus Oemleria; species Oemleria cerasiformis. Next base: position 10,644,829 of record JAZGTL010000010.1, read on the forward strand.
TATCCAAAATAATAAGAAAAGGTAATAAGGCGGCCAAAAAAAAAGTTATTATATACTCCAAATTTAGAAAAATATAAGTGAAATTTATAAGTGAAAGAGTAGAAGATGAACTTTTTGGAGTGCCAATAATAATTTTATGATATTAAAGATATGAGTGTAAGACCATCATTTCTGAATAGATATGTATAGGTAAAATTAACGGCGCCTAGACGAATATAAATTTTAAAATAAAGTATTTGAAATATTTGAAAAGGTTAGAACCAAATTAAAATCACCATGATAAAGGGATTAGGGATTTGGGTAGATGATCCACTTTTATTAGGACTTCATATTGTAGTTTTTCTTTTAATTATTAAAAACTTGGCTGCTAGCAAGCATAAAAATATTTAAATAAATAAAAGAACTAAAAACTTGGCTGCTAGGCCAAAACAGTGATTCGCAAGAAATTATTTAGCATATTTGATATTCTACAGTCAATTATCGCTCCGTTAAATTTTCATTTGTAATTTATGTTTGAAAAAATAAATTTGATATAAATTTTTTTTTGAGAAAGTAAGAGAAAAAAGAAATATTGGCCAGCCATGGCCACCATTGGGCACCCCTCCCATCTCAATAGCTTAATGAGTATTAATTTCGAGGACAAAAATCACTTTACACCCCAAAGTTTGGAGGTCATTCTCATAATGCAACATTAGGTTTCACTTTTATTATTTTATTTCATATGGTTATGAGATCTATTAATTTACTTCATATGTCAATTTCACTATTAAATTAATAATCAAGTAATGATGTGGCAATGATTGAGATCCATTTCCATTAAGGGTATTTTTGGCATTAAAGAAAAATAAAACAATTTCCTGCCAACAACGGGTCATATTTGTAAAGTGACTTAATTTGTTCATCTTTAAATCTCACAAAATATGTCCAAATTAGGTTTAAAGGAAATAGAGAATTAGTTAGATTTGCGACCAAATTTATTTTTTACTTCATAATACATATTGGTTTGATTGTTGAAATAAAATATACACAATAAATTTACACTCCCTTCATTATAGTTTTATGTTAGATGATATCTAACATGAAATTGTCAATTTCAAACACTAATTAAAAATATCATTTAAAATACACCTATTCCAGAGCAATGAATATACTTGCATTCACTTTATTAGAAGGTAGTATAATTTCTCTCACTAAAGAAAATTTTAAAAAAATTGAAGTTTTTGGATATGAAGTTGGCCTTTTGACCGTTAACCTTCAAAGTATATAATTATAGTCGGAAGGTTGATCCATAATCAATATATATTGAAAATTTTGAAATCTAAGATGTTAGCTGTAATTATGTTAGCAGAATATCTTGAAGTTTTTGGATATGAAGTTGCCCTTCTAATTATCAATATTAAAAATTTTGCTCTTGTAGTTTATTTAAATGCACTAATTTGAAAGAGTAGCTAAATCTAAATAATTAGTCACTTAATAAAAAATAAAATGGGTAAATTTTTTTAATTAATACCAAGAATGCCCTTAACTTAACTGATGATTTAATAGTAAACTAGGCAGATGAAATAAATTGATGTGATCTCAGAACCACATGAAGTAAAATGAGGAAATTAAAAGAGCAAATTACACTTTAGTACCCTGTGTTTTACACAAAATTTCATAATTATACTTGACTTTTTAAATCTTACATTTACGTACTCTGAACTCTTAAAAATATAGCAACTTGGTTTCACCGTTAATTATTCTGTTAAATATTCTGTTAAGTGCTGACATGTCACATGTAGGACCCACCATTTAATTTAAATAAATTTTTTTTTTTCCATTTCTACTTCTTCTTCTTCCTTCATCTGCTTTCTTTCTTCTTCTTCTTCATCTTCGAGAAAGAAGAAGAAAGAAAAAGAAAGAAGAAGAAAGAGGAAAAAGAGAAACCCATAAAGAAAAGGAAGAACGAAAGATAAAAGGAAACAATAGAAAAAAGATAAAAATTTAATTTTTAAAAAAATTAATGTTTTTGCCGCGTGGGCGTCTATGTCATTCATTTGAATTAAATGGTGGGTCATACATATGACACGTCAGCACTTAACAAATTATTTAACGGTGGAGTCAAGCTGTTACATTTTTAAGAGTTCAAGATATGTAAATGCAAAATTTGAAAAGTCATGTATAACTTTGAAATTTAGTGTAAAACACAGGGTAATAAAGTGTAAATTTCTCAAATTAAAATCTAATGGTCCATTCTGAAATTGACCCCTAAATCTTTAGATGTAATGTTTGAAATATTTGAAAAGGTTGGAACCAAATTGAAATCACCAATACAGATTAGGGATTTGGGTAGATGATCCACTTTTCTTAGGGGCTTCATATTGTATTTTATTTATTTATTAAAAACTTGGCTGCTAGCCACCATAAAAGAATTAAATAAATAAAAGAATTAAAAATTGGCTGCTAGCCAAAGCAGTGATTCACAAAAAATTACGCCGATCGATTATGGCTTCCTTAACTTGCCAGCTATAATTAATGTTTGGAAAAAGAATTTGAAATAAATTTTTTTTTTGAAAAAGGAAAAAGAAAGAATAAAAATTGGCCAGCCATGGCCACCAGTCGCGAGCCCTCGCTCTGAATAGCTTAGTTTAATTTATTTCTAATAAGCCATTGGTTTTTCTTTCACACGCAATAAAAAAAGAGTTGCATGAGATGTAAATTGCCAGTGTCATAATTCTAATAAAAATGCTTTATTTCACTGGATAATCAACATACAAAATTTCAACCTTCTTTCATTTCTAATATGTTGTACAACTGCATATCAATTAAAAAACAAAACCCAGGTTGATAGGATTAGATCCCAGGAGATGAGAACCAGGTCAGACAATCCAAAATCATCTATACCCATTAATCAGAGTAACTTGTTGAATACATTGTAAATCACTAATTTGGAAAAATCCCACGTGTCGGACTAATCTCATTAATATATAAAAAAATTTGATAGGACATTGAGATAAAATTATCATTGGAATAATTCAAAAAAGAAAAAAAATATTGTCATGGGAAATCCCTTGAACAGTCAAAAAATAAAAATAAAATAAAAAAGGTCCAAAAATCCTTCTGCCCAATGTCACGGCCGGCCCTGAGGGCCCCCACCTTGAGAGGGCACCAAAATTTTTTTTTTATGCATAATTGAAATTTTAGTAAAATATATAATTTTCTTAATCACCCACCATATACAAGCATGCATTTATGTATGTTGGTTTTCCTACTTTCTAACAGCTACAAGGCCTATGTTCCCCTTAAGGCCTATGTTTTGGATAAATTACATAAAAATATCAAAACTATAGGAGTTATTTCAAGTTCGTACCCCAACTAAGAAAATTTTCATTTAGGTACCCAGACTATATTGCCACCTATAGAAGAGTACCTCCGTTATATTTCCAGTCCAAAAGGGCGTTAAAAGTACACGTGGCCCAAATTTTGTCCATTCAACTCGTGATGTGGCGAAATTTGAAGGGACATTTTCAGATTATCATAAATGGACTCCTACTTTCCAAATCTACCACATTGCGAGCCCCAACTTTGAAGAGCTTGGAGGGGAAGCTGAGCCCCAAATATGTAGCACGACCAACCCCACGATCGTGAAGAAACCCAGCTCCAAATCTATAGCACGACTAACCCCACGATCGTGAAGAAACCCACCCCCAAATCGCAAAGAAACCCACCCAACGGTAACAACCCTAATCCTATAGAATAGACGCGTCGCAGCTTCGTCTTCTTCCTCCAACGACGCACTGCAAAGGTGTCTTGTCCCTCTGCCTTCTTCCTTGCGACCTTAAACGCCACTCCTTAATTTCACTTGAAATTTCGAAGCTCAAGTGTGACAGAGAAACTTCACGATTTAGGGTTGAGTTTCTTCACGATGGCCAGTCACGCCCTCCCGTTCACTATCTGGGTTTTTCCTACTATAGTTTTTTATCATGGGGTGGTTTGAAGTTGTTCGCACTTACCTCGCCCGGTGGTCCTTTACGGTCAAGGGTGGATTCGACCCACGAAATTTCTGGGTTTCGTGGTTGTGTGGGGTGGGGGGCTGCTTCAAAATCGATTTAGGGTTTAGGTTTGGGGCTCGCGATATGGTAGATTAGGAAAGTGGGAGTCAATTTGTGATAATCCGAAAATGCCCCTTCAAATTTCGCCACATCATGAGCTGAGTGGACAAAATTTGGGCCACGTATACTTTTAATGCCTTTTTGGATGGGAAATGTAATGTAGGTACTCTTCTGTAGGTGGCAATATAGTTTGGGTCCCTAGACGAAAATTTTCATAGTTGGGGTACGAACTTCAAATGACCCCCCTATAGTTTTGGTACTTTTATGTAGTTTATCCCATTTTTTTAATTTTTTATTTTACTTTTGATTTTTTTGTCTTTGTCCTATAAAGTAAAAAGCCAATAACGTTTTTATTAAAAATTATTGAGAACCTTAAGTACCTATCTGATTACATTAGTTTTGTAATTGTTACTTGTTATTATTTTAATTTGTGTGAGTTTTGATATAAAAAATAGTTTTTTTTAAATAAGTTTTAGCAATGTATGGCAATTCAAGGATGAAAATTGTGGGGCTTTATTTTGAAAATTCGCCTTGGAACCCCAAAATCTCAAGGCCGGCCCTGCCCAATGTAGTTCATTCGATTTTTCATTTTGCATCCTTATAGTTTTAATTGAATGAATTATAATTTTATAGTTTAATATATTATTTTTGCCAATTATGAAGTATCGACCACTAATTTCTTAATTTATAAAAATAAAAAATTTCAATAATTCCCCTCCACTTATTATTATTATTTTTTTGACAATTCCTCTTCACTCAGGTCTAATGATATTCATTCATGTATGAAGTTTGATATGTAGTCGCTGACTCATTTTGTTGCTTAGCCTTAATCCCTGACCTTTTTTTTACCAACGATATTAAGGAAGGAAAAACAGACACTAAATACTGACCTCATATGTTCTTTACGAGTGTCAAACCCTAGATCTAAGACGTGTCAAACCCATAGCTAAGACATGCCAGGGCAGAGTGGGTAGGAATACTACTAGATCAGTAGTACATGTAAAAAATCTCCCCACCTTATATTAGAATTAAAATTGAATATTATTGTATATAAAAAAAAATTAAACAATACCTTTCATTATTTTTTTTAAAAGAAAATCGATATTTTATTATTTATTGATAAAGGTGAGAAAACAATACCCAAGAACAAGATATGGTACTTCTTATGTGGCCTAATAATCTCTTTTATATAGGAAGAAATAATTATTGGACATTGAGAAGGATTAAGGAGTTCCTTGCAAGGTGACTAATGAAACTATTAAGGCTTCGTTTGGTACGCCCTATTGTACAGACTATTTCAGTCGGATAAACTAATCTATCCACCGGATAGATTGACTATTTAGTCGGGCGTTTAGTGCTCTATTGGATTAAAATGCCAATTATATTATACTGGCCGAATTACATTATACTAGTTGATAAGAAATATCTATATATCATAAATATTAATTACGTATATTATAATTATAATTATTTATTATTTATTTATTTTCATTAATTATTGATATTATTATTACTATTTATTTAACTATTATTAAGTATCAATTTATTATTATTATTTTTTTATTATTACTATTTTTTATTATTAATAATATTATTAATAATATTATTATTATTATTATTATTACTTTTCAAGATTACTAGTCATCCGACAATTTAATACGGACAAACTCCTCCCTTCCCTCTGCGATCAGCATCTCCATCTTCACTTCTCTGTGCCCGTAAACCTAGCTCCGCACCAACCTTGCCAAAAACCATGATCCAACCACATAACTTCAACTATGAACTCCCAAGAACCCAAATCTAAGCTTAAAATCTCGAGATTCTACCTGAAATAGGCGGAAAATGGATGGAAGCCTTCAAACTCTGTCGAGCTTCAATGCTCGATTCGCAAGTTACGAGTCTCGATGGCCGTGAAGAATTGTAGGGCTAGATTCGTCTTGTCCAGATGAAACTTTTGGAGCTGGTCTCGCGGCCTGATTCAACCGGAGTGGTTGCCGGCGTCGGCGAGGATCTCTGGGCTTCTCGGCTCTATTTTGTCCCCTACGGTGGAAGTAGACGGCTGGCGAGGCATGGAAGGTTTCGTGTGAGTGATTGGTTTGTTTGGGCGAGATGTCTTGGCTGGTCTTGGTTGCGGTGGAAGGCGAGGGTGGGTGGTGCTGCTCGCGGTTGCAGTAACAAAGAATGAGGGAGACGAAGAGGGATTCGGGGAGAGAGAGGGGAGGAGTTTGTTTTAATTTTGAGATTTGTTTTCATTTTTTAAAAAGATTTTTAATATAAAATTTAATAAAATATAGAAAATGTCTTAATTGCCCCCATAAATTTTGTAATATTACTACCACGTCAGCACTTTTACCGACTCTAACGTTTGGTGCAACGACGCTGACAGAACACCCGTTCATGGTACAAATTGACACGATTTCTTGTTCTGGGTGCAAATTGAGACATCTTGTCCTGTTATGGGTGCATTTCGAGTAATAAGCCATTACGCAATTTCATGAGCAAAAAAATCATAAAATCTGCAAAACCCAGAATTTTCTGGATTTTATTGCTCATAAAATTGGAGAATGATTTTCCCATGGACTCCTCATTGGTCACAGAGAACCCGAATATCTTTCCTCGTCCTCAGAGCTTCTTGGCGAGTTTACCAGGGCCGTCGTCTTCCTCCTCGTCTGATCCGTCCTCCTCTATCACCACTACCGACGAGCTAGAATTGGACACGGATCCGACCCATTTCCCCTTTCCCTCATCTCCGTCGGTCGAGGTCTTCTGCGAGGAACACCCCTCCAATTCATCGCCACATAGTCGCTGATTAGGCGAGTCATTGAGATCCCACAATTTTTTTCCCCAGTCTCTAATCTAAAACCTCTTCTCTTAATGCACAGTTTTACTTTTTACATCAAACCTAGAATTCAGCGTGGCAAAAGAAACCCATCAACACCATGAAAAGAAAAAAAAAGGTTAAAGCTAGAGACACAAACAAACAAAGAGGTGGGTTGGTTTTGTTTTGCAGTCTTTGTGTTTGATAAAATTCCTCAGTGAGAAGAAGATGAAGAGAAAGAGAGAAAGATGGGGAGGGTTTTGTTTTCGTTTTTTTAATTTTTTTTGTTTATTTATTTTATGATTTTATTAATTGTTTTTAATAATATTCAACTCCATCGAGCTTCAATGCTCGATTCGCAAGTTACGAGTCTCAATGACCGTGAAGAATGGTAGGGTTAGATTCGTCTTATCCAGATGAAACTTTTGAAGCTGGTCTCATGGCCTGATTTGACTAGAGTGGTTGTTAGGGTCGACGAGGATTTCTGGGCTTCTCGGCTCTATTTTGCCCCTACGGTGGAAGTAGACGGCTGGGGAGGCAGGGAAGGTTTCGTGGGAGTAAGGGGGTTTCTTTGGGCGAGATGTCTTGGCTGGTCTTGGTCGCAGTGGAGGGTGAGGGTGGGTGGTGCTGCTCGCGGTTGCAGTAGCAGAGAATTAGGGAGACGAAGAGGGAGTCGGGGAGAGAAAGGGGAGGAGTTTGTTTTAATTTTGAGATTTATTTTCATTTTTTAAAAATATTTTTTTATATAAAATTTAATAAAATATAGAAAATGTCTTAATTGCCCCTACAAATTTTGTAATATTACTATCACATCAACACTTTTACCGACTCTAACGTTTGGTGCAACAGTGCTGACAGAACACCCGTTTTTGGTACAAATTGACACGATTTCTTGTTCTGGGTGCAAATTGAGACTTCTTGTCCTGTTCTTGGTGCATTTCGAGTAATAAGCCATTATGCAATTTCATGAGCAAAAAACCCATAAAATCTGCAAAACCCAGAAAGGTTTTTTGCTCATAAAATTGGAGAATTATTTTCCCATGGACTCCTCGTTGGTCACAAAGAACCCGAATATCTTTCCTCGTCCTCTGAGCTTCTTGGTGAGTTTGCCGGGGCCGTCATCTTCCTCCTCGTCTGATCTGCCCTCCTCTATCACCACCGCCGACGAGCTAGAATTGGACACTGATCCGACCCATTTCCCATTTTCCTCATCGCCGTCGGCCGAAGTCTTCTGCGAGGAACACCCCTCCAATTCATCGCCACATAGTCGCTGATCAGGCGAGTCATTGAAATCCCAAATTTTTTTTCCTCAGTCTCTAATCTAAAATCTCTTCGCTTAATGCCCAGTTTTACTTTTTACATCAAACCTAGAATTCAGTGTGGCAAAAGAAACGCATCAACACCATGAAAAGAAAAACAAAAGGTTAAAGATACACCAACAAATAGATAGGTGGGTTAGTTTTTTTTTGCAGTCTTTGTGTTTGATAAAAGTCCTCAGTGAGAAGAAGATGAAGAGAAAGAGAGAAAGATGGGGTGGGTTTTGTTTTGGTTTTTTTTAATTTTTTTGTTTATTTATTTTATGATTTTATTAATTGTTTTTAATAATATTAAAAAAAATTCTTACATAGTGTCCATATCATCATAAAAAATGTCTCATAAGTGCTACTTGGTGATTTTTCAACAAATTGACTAACAAATGGTACTTAGATGATGTGTTTTAATAGTTTGGGTATCAAACTAAAACTTTTCATCAAACCTGCCTGACCAGGCCCACCTATTTTTCGCTAGCAATATTAAGTCATTATATTAGTGTGTAGTATATAAAGTGAGTGAGAGTCACTCAATGTATTGAGACATTTTTCCTTCTCTTGTTTGACCCGTGAGTTTTCCATTGAAACACTTCCCTTTGTTTTTCAATACCTAAATTTCAATTCAATAAAGGATCCATGAATTCTTTCATGGTATCAAAGCTACAAAGCTCATAGCTCTTGATCTTGTTCTTCCTATCCTCAATTTGTTTTCACTTTTCCTAAATTTTTTGTTCAATTGAAATTGGTACATGTTTGACCTAAATTTTATGATTCAAGTTTTGGTTCACTGCAATTCATCTTCGATCTTGCATTTTGTCTGCGATTGCTTGCTTCGGTCTCTTCATTTTGCGACTGCTTCGATTTCATGAACGAAAGATTCTTGCATTGACGACGATTTTTACTTCGATCTTGCCTCTGTTCAATCGAAGTTTCTACTGCTTCCGTGGCAATGGAGTCCTCTTTGTTCGTCGATTCCAGTGAATCCTGTAATCCATGAATCCTCGATGAGTGTCTATGGCGATCCTTGAATCCTCGACTCGTTTTCAATTCTTGAATCTTGTTGCTTCGATGTTGGTCAGCTCCTCGGATTATCAAGATTTCTGCTGCATCGAAACTTCGAGCTCTTCAATTCCTGCTTCAAGTCTGCTTCGATACTTCAAGCTTGTCAATTTCTGCGATGACTTCGAATCTTGGCTTGCAGATTTCTCAGACATCTTCATTCAATTGGTATGTGTTTGACCTAGAATTGGTGCAATTGAAATCTTCTGGATTTCGATTCTTCAGCCTTCATCAGTTTGCTTCGATTTCTTCATCAGAAATGCTCTTCCTCTTCGTTCGGCTCTTCGTCTGCGATGACTTCGTTTTTTAGATTTCTTCATTTCTAGTTCTTCAGACTTCTCCGCTCAAATTTTCGATTCTCAGCTAAGTATTCTCTGCTACTAATTCTTCTTCGATTCTTGATTCTTCGACTCTCTCCAATTTCTTCTTCGATCTTTGAATTGAATGTGTCTTCACTCTTTGATTCTAAATTGCATTGCATTATAATTGTTCTTCGATCTTCAATTTCTGCTTTCTATCTGGTATGGAGGTTCAATCCTCGAGCTCAGGTTTTTCCTCAATCTTCTTTCGATCCTCTATTCGATTTTCTTTCTCCCTTCTTTTGATCCTCCATTCTTGACTAAACACAGGAATATTGTGAGCCTTGTCTTGTGCAAATTTGGCCTGATTCTTCGATATGTTCTTCTATTTTCGAAGTCTTCTTCGATATGATTCTTGCATTCGATCTTAATTAACTCTTCTTGTTCTTCGATCTTGCTTCTCCACTTCGATCTTGACTCTTGTTGTTCTTCGATCTTGCTTCTCCACTTCGTTCTTCCCTCTTAAATTCATTCTTTGTTTGATTCTCAAATTCTGCTGGTGCATTTGAATACTGTATTATGAGCTGAGTAGTGTGTAATTGAGTTGAGTTATTCTGTTTGGGTTTGAGTGATTGCATTCTGGTTTCTGCTGATGAAATTTGCTTTAAGTTGAGTTAACTGTCTGTATTGAGCTGATGAATTCTGGTATGAGCTGTGACTATTAGTCTGAGCTGCGTTATAAGGAGATATGTGTAATTGCATTGAGTTCATTGTTGTTATACCTTCTGAGATGAGCTGCTGTATTTCTGCGTTGCGCTGCCTGTTGTTGTGGTGTCGCCTGCACTGGCTCTCATTCTGTTGGTCACTGATCTTCTTTTGGGTTGTTGCTTGCGGCTGATTGTTATGGTGTTGACCTGATGTGTAGTATTTGGGCTCCTGGTTGCTGTACTCCATATTGATGTTGTGCTTCTATATGCTCCTGATCTTGTGTCTCTAATGTTGGATGATACCACTTACATATCGTGGAGTACTGAGATTCAATCGTGGGAGACTTTTGGTGGCACCTCTACAGTTTTCTCTGCTCCTAATCCACCGTCTCGCTCTCCTTGTATTGTCTGCGCTGCTGTTATTTTTGGTGCATCAGTTTGGGGGTTTGTTGTGGTGCTGACCTGATTGTTCATGATCGATGGTTGAATCTGTTTGGGTATCAGATTGCTCTTTCCATTGATGTGATGCATTGTTGGTGCATTTGAGTTGTTTTTCAGATTGTCTTGTGATGTCCCAATCTCATGTGGAGATCTCATGATGGAGCCTCTCCACATGAGATTGAGGGGGGATATTATCAATATTAAGTAATTGTATTAGTGTGTAGTATATAAAGTGAGTGAGAGAGTCACTCAATGTATTGAGACATTTTACATAATGAAAATACCCAAATTTACTCTCACAACTTTCTCTCTTTTCCTTCTCTTGTTTGACCCGTCAATTTTCCATTGAAACACTTCTCTTTGTTTTTCAATACCTAAATTTCAATTCAATAAAGGATCCATGAATTGTTTCATTTTTGACTCAATGACAAAAGCCCAACCCGACTCGGCCCGACCCATTAATGAGGTCTAAGTGGGAAGTGATTTTACAATATTGCCAAATGTGTAATTTTAAACAGAATTGGTTGAAATACAATTGTAATTTTTAATTTCACATTTCAAATCCATTATTGCTTTAATTGTTAAATACAAAATATATCAAAATTCTTATATAGGTTTGTAATAGAATATATATATATATGGAGTCATATATATTATATGCGTGTGGGTGTGGGTATGTGATTTTCTTAGAAATTAAAAAAAAAACACGTATAGACACAAAAATTGAAAACTCCTATCAAACAAATTATATGTAGCTTTCGGTTTTTTTTTTTCATTTAAAAACTAAAAATCTTTAGTATTTTATTTTTTTATATTTTTGAAATAATTAATAATTACCAGGAAAAAATAATAATTAATAATTAAAAACCGAAAGAATTATGAGTCAAAACAATATGGAAAGAAAGGATATGTAAGAGATAAGGAGGGTATTTGTGAGAGTGAGAGAGTGAGTCAATTTCCATTTATTATTTTGGGTACAGCTTTTCCAACACGTGGGTGGGGCATAGGGTCTCCCCGGTCCCAGGTGCGTCTTATTGTCCTGTTTCATTTTTGTGCGTGTGTAACTAGTCAAAATTTCCGAAAATGAAATCCACAAATAAATAAAACGCAAAAGAGCAGGTGGAAGAATCTTCGTTCAAAATTTCGCGGGCTTTTATTAGTAAGATTGCTATTTCCATGCACGCTCAACTTCCATCCCAAAATAACAAGTTGCCTGTCATTCACACACTCATCAAACTCTTTCTTTCTCCCATTTACTACTCAACACACTCACCTCTGTGATGAAGAGCTACTACTCTGCTTTCCCTCATCAATTCAAAAGCAAAAGCAACAAAAATCTCTCATTCTCACCGGCCTCAAACTGAATTCTTCCTCTCTCTCTCGCTCTCTACACCAGATCAGCCGACGCCTCCGAACCCAAGCTCCATCGCCACGGCCGACGCCTCCGACCCCAAGCTCCATCGCCACAGCCGACGCCTCCGACTCCAAGCTCCAAGATCGAATCCGTTGACCACGACGGGGACGCCTCCATCGCAAGTCCGTCCATCTCCATCACGCCGCCCTCTCTGTTCTCGGTCAGTCCCTCCTTCTCTCTCAATCTCATGACTCTCAACATCTCCGCCTCCTTCGAATCTCTGTACTCTCTTCTCTGTGTGACTGTGTCTTTTGAGTCTTGAATCTCTGAGTTTGTCGAAGTGTCGAGTGTCTTCTCGAATTTTCGGTTGGCCAATGGATGGACCGAGACCGACTGATAAATGGGTTGGTAATTTTCTTACCAGTAAGTTAATCAGATGTTCCTCTTGCTCTATTGTATAATCTTTGGCCTCCCTCTGATTCTCAACTTTATCGATCCTTCTTCCAGTCCATGTAAACCGATAGTCAGTACAGAAAAATATGCAGGTTTTTTACTTGTGTTATTTTAAGGGTTTTGATGCAAAGGACTGACACATTGGAGGTAATCTTTCACTATTGAGGGGATTTAGTAATTTGAAGAAAAGGGAAAGGTTTTTACATTGTTGTTGGAGGCTGAGAAATGCTCATACTCAAACTTGGACCAACTGTCAGGGTTTGATTATTCTAAACTACACAATGAAGTTGCTTATTCTAGGATTGTTGGATTTGTTTGATTGTAACAATAAATTCATTTCAAGAAATTAGAGAAACTTTTAAAAACCTCTATGATTTCTTGCTGATGATCACAAATACATCAACAATTTTGTGGAAAAATGCTACCAAGAATCCTGAGATTTTGTATATGTTGCTATAATCAAACTTTTGCTGACTCTGTTGATTCATTCATGCCCATAATTCAAGGCAAAATTCACTTCTGTCCCAGTTTTTTTAGAGATCTTGGGGCTGCAGGTGCAGACGTGGTTGAGAATAAAATTGCTTTCAATATTTGTTCAATTTTGAATGTTTTCATCTACTCTTGAAGTTATCAGTCTTTGGGATATGTTGTTTTTTTCCGAGTAGTTATATGGTATTGTTGTGAAAGTTAGAAGAGAAATATTAAGAGCCAATATCAAGTCTGAATGGTGATAGAATGAATCTTCATATTTTCTTTATTATAATAAATTAAAAAGTTAAAAAAAATTAGACCAATAATTCTTACTAAATCCAGAAAATCCAATCAAATTTGTATTACATGTCCATATATATGCATAACAATTTTTTAAATAGAAATTTCCCCAAATTAATTCATGAAAACCCAATATAATTCAACTAAGTTCCATGAATCCATCACTTGAAAAATGTCTTTAAAAATAATTTACAATTCTAATTGAATACACCTCTCTTAGAGTCGTTAGATATATAATAGTTATATAAGTTTTTTTATTTATTAAATACTTAGTTAATAATCTAAATAATTATTAATAAAATAAAGAACTTACAATGTTGTATAATAAAATTATAATAATGAAAAAAAAAAAGAACTTCCATTTTCAACATTTAGGATTCCTAACTCAATTAATTTATTTTTTAAATGAATTTTTATTGTAGAATTATTTGATAGTATTAATTATATTATTAATTTATTTAATTTTATCCTCAAAATACAACCACCTAGACCCCACCTAACTGCCTAGCCAATAGACCCCTATCCGCCGTTCTGGGAGCACTTTGCCCATTTTGAACATTGATATGTATAGATGAGAAAGGGATGTTGTTGTGTTGTGTTTTTTAATTTGTTTACTTTATTTTGAATTAAATAATTAATTTTTGATTGTTGTAATTAGATGAGTCCAACTGAATTAATATAAAAAATATGACCAACAAACGTAAGCATTTAGTTAATGGCTGATTTGATAGGCACAATTAGCACTTGAAAATTAGCTAGCTAGATTTGAAGATATAATATCGCCATATCAAAGGTTGAGTTGATATTATTGTCCATTTGATAGTTTTTTTCTTTTGTGTGTGTAGCAATATCAGTCACTATGGTTGCATTCAGATTCGTGTTCTTAGTATTTTTGTTGGTGGGTTATTGCGGGGCTACTCTCATTCTTCCTTTGCGGCCCGCAATTCCCCCCACTCACCCAGTCCAGTTACATCAGCTACGAGCTCGGGACCAGGTGAGACATTCCCACATGTTGAAAAAGCTAATTGTCGGGGCCGTCAATCTATCAGTGGCCTACGATGATCTATTTGACCAACACACAGGGTAATTAAGTTCTTTCATGCATATGAAATAAAATTAGTAACTAAAATTAACAAGATTGATTTGTATATATAGGCTGCATTCATAAGTGGAGTTAATTATGCTGCATATAGGCTGCATTCATTTGTATGTGTATACGCTAGGTATACAATAATTAAGTAAATTAATATGATCATAATATGTAGTTTGGAATATGCTTACTAATTTTCTTAATTAATGTAGGATGTATTTAATAAAAGCGAAATTGGGCTCCCCACCAAGGGAGTTTGAGATGTTATTGGACACCGGCAGTGACGTGTCTTGGGTTCCTTGCACATCCTGCCGTGATTGTCCCCGCTCAAGTGGTATCCGAGTACGTTTCTATTTGTCGATCTTTCTTTCTTTTTGTTTTTCTTTTGCATGCAAGCTATTAATTCATCTAAGTTGTTGTTTATATATATATATATATATATATATAGGTTGAAATGAACTTTTACGACACTAGCAACTCATCCACTGGGGGATTGGTTCATTGCTCGCATCCACTGTGCACTGGTTCAACAACTCAATGCTCTCGTAAGAGCAACCAGTGCACATACGCTGTTGAATATGGAGATAAAGATCACGTGGCTGGTTACTACGTCTCAGATCTCATCTCTTTCGACATGGGAGGAGGCAACAAGTTTAACTCATCAGAACCCTTTATTTTTGGGTAATCTTCTAACCCTTTTTCTTAATGATAATATTATGTAGAAATGTTAATTTTTTTTGTTAATTTATTGATAATTGTATACATGTTGGAATGGAATTATGGAAACAGGTGCACTATAAATGAGACTGGATTGCTTACGGACATTTCATTGGCATACGATGGGATACTTGGATTAGGGCCTGGAGATATGTCACTTATATCTCAGCTATCGTATAGAGGGTCGACTCCAAAAGTCTTCTCTCATTGCCTTAGGGGAGATGACATTAATGTTGGGGGAATACTAGCTCTTGGAGAGATAGTAGACCCCACTATGGTGTATACCCCCCTCGTCCCAGCTATGTAAGTAGTCTATCCATCTTGTATATATTTAAGTTTCTTTTATTTAATTAATTAAAAACGTTCATAATGTTGTATTTCGACCAACTCTTATTAATTCAATATTATTCCCAGGCATTACAATATCATTTTGGAGAGTATTGCTGTCAAAGGAAAAATCTTGCCAATTGATCCAGCAATATTCACCTCCTCACAAGGCCGCCCAGAAACATTTATCGACTCAGGAACCATGCTGGTTTACTTACCTGAAGCAGCGTATGATGCTTTCGTGAAAGCAGTAAGTAGGCTATTAGAAATATATATGTGTTTGTGTGTGTTTAGGAATATATATATATATATATATATATATATATATATATATATATATATACGTGTGTGTATGTCTGTTTAGGAATATATGTGTGTGCGTGTTTATTTATGATTCAACTAGAAGAAAACAAAGTTCATTTATGATACATATTACTAAAAATCGGACCTTGTTTGTGTCTCTATGTTTGTGTGTCTATTTATGATTCAATTAGAGGAAAACAAAAAGTTCATTTATGATTCAATTAGAGAAAAACAAAAAGTTCATTTATGATTCATATTACTGAAAATCTGATCTTTTACGTATTTGGTTATGTGTAGATCAATCTCGCTGTTTCAAAATCAGTGAGACGCATTATTGAGGGAGGAGAAGACTATTATATAGTTTCTACGAGGTTCGTTCTTCCCCCCTTGCCCTTTTCATTTCCTTCTTTATCTTTGCAATAATTTAATTGACATTTTTATCTCAATCAATTTTTCAGTCTCGCTACAGAATTTCCTTCCGTTAGTCTAAATTTCGCTGAAGGTGCATCCATGGTATTAAAACCAGAGGAGTACATGTTGCACGTAGGCTATAATGTAAGGTTTTTTTTTTTTTTTTGCATTTAACATTTTTTTGTATAGTTCAAGTAATTAACTTCAGTAGGAAAGTGTAATTAATAATTGTTCGTCTTGTTTCAGAATCATGTGTCTGTGTGGGGGATAGGTTTTCGAAAGGAAAATGTTACAGGGTATACAATTCTTGGAGGTTAGTTCCGAAATTAAATTAATGATTTATGTAGTACGTACGTACTTTGTAATTAGTTTATATAATTTAAATACAGATATATCATTATATACACTCTAGTACAATTTTTCATTTTAAATATAAATCTTGAGAGAAAATTTAAAGATTTTATGATATAATTGACCACTCTTGTGTGTTTTTTTTTTAATTGTAGACATCATTTTTCGTAATAAGATCATTGTATACGATTTGGATCGTTTGCGTATAGGATGGGCCAATTATAATTGTAAGTTCAAATAATTTTTTATTCATTTTTCCATTTTGTCATTTCCCTTAAACTTTTAGAATAAAACATATGAGCTAGGTAGGTTAATGATGATGTATTTACATGTTTCTTTACTTTCAGGCTCATTGCCAGTAAATGTGTCCACCGTTTTTAGCCACAGTGGGAGCTTGACCGATTTCATCATTATTAGCACTCTTGGTTGGGTAATTTTTTGTATTTTCATAAATTTAATGTAATAGCTAGGTTGAAAGTATGTGTAAATAATATTTCACTAGCTGAACTTAACTTGATGAAATGAGGATTTACCAAAGAATATTTGGGATCAACTATTAAGAAAGGAAATTGTATTCAAACTATCATTTCTCACATCCTTTACTTATATATTTACCAAAGTAGCATGTACACCCACCAATCGTATAGATGGCGTACCCGTTTGGATGTGCTTCTTCTAAAACACCGTTAAATAATAGTGTTTTTAATCAATAGTACTGTTACAAAGAAACAATTTGATGTCTTTTGATGGGAGTACAACAGAAAAGCCGAGAAAGAGCGATACAAGCTGGGCAATACAACCATGATTATTTATTTTTATTATTTTTGTTCAATCCTTGATTTCATTAACTAAGCAAAAGCCAACTTACAAAGCAAATAGAACTCTGAAAATGTTGGAGCCATATTGCAGTCCCACCCTACACCTCCTCGCTTTTTATAATGCATATGGTAGGAAAATAAAAACTGATACTAGGACAAAAGAAAAGTTTGTTGACATCTCTGGAGGATGGAGAAGAAAAAAGGAGGATTATCAATTATATTCCAATAGTCACAAAATAGGCCTAGCACGTAGCACTACCGATTATTTTGAGTGTAACTAGCCAAACCGTAACAGCAATATCCAAAATTCCAATGATTATCACTTAAAATATGAAATATGAATTGAAGCAAGGAGAAGAGGGGATACCTTGGTAGGCGAACATAGATAAGCTGTACATAAAAGGCAGTCGTACAAACGTTATTGGTGAGCTTTTTTGGGAGACGTGCAGAGTGATAGAAAAAACTCTTGAAGATTTTATAAGATTATCGATAAATAAAATAAAATAATAATAAAATAGTGAGAATTTGGGCATTTAGGGTAATATTAATTGAATATAAGGATATTATTGGAACAATGTAAGTTTCATAAAAGAAAAAATAAATTGTTTCCTTGATTTTTTTTGTAGCACTTTTGAAAGGAAGTACCACCCCCTCATGGGCACAAAACCCATTGGAAATAGACCGATTTTATATCACCTATTCAAGCTCCAAGATCGAATCGGTTGACCACAACGGGGACGCCTCCATCGCACAACCACGGCCACCCTGTCAGTTTCGGCTCGTCCAACTCCTCTGGAGGGTTTTCCCGACCTTCCTTTAGGGAAGGCCAGCTCTTGTAGTACTTGTGGAGCTCGTACTTCTAGTCGGCGTACCGTAATTGCCAGTGCTTTATCAGGTATTTACTGACGTCGGTGCCTTCTAGGTTGTACTCAAAATTGATCTGCAATAAATTATTAAAGTTAGTAAAATAATTAAAAAAAATGAAATTAATGTAAAAAAAAGGAAGATGCACGTACCGTTAACTCTCCCCAACAACGTGTGATCTCCTCCGGGGGTTGGTTCCGAAAAGTATCCCCCATCATCAGGGACTTGGTGCGAAGAATCGCGCCAATGTCATGCACCACCAGGCTGTGGATTTTTATGGGCGCTGACCGGAGGCGAGACACGTACACCACCACCATCTTTGCATTCGTTGTCCTGCAAATCCGTTGGGATGTGAAACCCCGATTGATTCCACGCACGTTCACCGACTTCCCTACAAATTCGATGAACATTTGTACATAATATGAATAACAAATAAAATGGTTGTTTAAATAAACAAAATAATCAACTTGCCCTTAGGGAGTGCTCCGACAACAGCCGCCGGTTCATCTTCTCCGGAGTCGTCCTGTGGGGACTGGGGGTCGGTATAGGGTTCCCCCTGTTTCTTGATGTGCTGTCGACAAGCCGATCGCGCACCGGATTGCTGAAGATCCGAGATCGGTACCTGAATGGACGCCGTTGTTGAGTCAACTGAGGCAGGGGGTGCCTCCTCCATCACATGATCGACGGGCTCACGATAGGGGCGGGTCCTAAATGTGATCAAGGTACGATGCGACATCTACAATAAGAAATTTAAAATAATTTATATAAAATTAACCAACATATTTTTAATTTAAAAAAAAAAAACCAAACATTTTTAATATTAAATATTAAATTCACAAAATAAAAACAAAACCACATATAAAATTAACCAACATTTTTCAATTCGAATAATAAATAAATGAAAAAAACAAATTTTTTTTTTTGAAAATTAGTAAATTGGTATCTAAAAACTAAAATCACCAAATTGTAATTTTTTTAAATAAAACCAACACAAACCAAAATTAAACCTAAAATACTAATTAATCCAAACCAACTTAAACCTAAATTGCTGAACTCAAAATTCACAACATTATACCTAAATTTCTAAATCCAAATTTCGGGAATAAAATCAAACTTTCAACTTAATCCAAACGTACAATAATAATATCCAAATTCATAAAATTCACATATCAAAAATTTATAAAACTCACATATCCAAAATTCACATATCCTACACCGTATCAAAAATTCACATAAGTTTTTTTAAATTCAAATATCCAAAATTCATAAAATTCACATATCCAAAATTCACATAAAATTCATATCCAAAATCATAACAAAAATCATATGCAAAATTCATAACATTATACCAATTTCAACATTATACCAAACATCAAAATTTCAACAAATCTTCAACACTAACCTTATATTCCAATCCAATCCAAATTCACAATATTCAAGTAAAAATTCCCAATCTGCAAATTTGAGAAAAATGCACAATTTGCCAAAATCCAATCCAAATTTCAATTCCAATTTCAATACAATTTGATAATATCCATACAAAATTTCAATTGAAATTTCAATCCAAACTAAAATTAAAATATAAACAATCAAAATTAACAATAACCAATCCACATTAACAATAAAGGGAGAGGGAGAACGATTCGACCTTGAGATTTTTGTCGGCGAGAGATAGGTGCGGCAGAAAGACCTAACCTCGCCGAGAGAAAGGCGGTGTGAGAGAGAGCTACGGCAGCGGAGTGAGAGGCGGAGCCCGAGTGAGAGAGAGCGAGAAAGGGAGGGGGTGGTATTGGACGCTAGCGACCTCCACAGACGAGGGTAGGGTTTTGTTGCAGAGAGGTGGCGGTAGATCGGGAGAAAACAGGGAAAATGAAGAAGAAGGAAGAAGAAGAAGAGTCGGTCGCTATTTATCTGTCTGAATAACCTTGCCCGATGAAACCTACGTCGGACCAACGTTTAATGAATTCGTCGGGTAACAAAAAGCGTTGAATATTTGTCGGGTAACAAGTTCACATACCCTCGGGCAAATATACGCGGTAAGTTTGAGTTTTCGCAAAATGTTTGGTGGAATTTTTGAAATTTTCACGAAAAAAAAGTGCGCATCTTGTTTACATTGCTCGACGACATGTGTATGGTTGCCGACGCCTCATTACATATTGCTCGGTGAATAGTTACCTTCGGCGGGCTAAATTCTTATGTTGTTGAATTTTGACTGATCTAAAAACCAGGTCCGACGAAAGAATTTTCAAGATCGGGACCATTTAATTTTTGGTATTACATGCCTAAAGCCCCATCGATCGTTATCGTCATGTTTTTTGGAGCTGATGTGCCTCGATTGTTAACTTTGTGAATTTCATTGGGTTTTTTCGTAGTTTTGGTTCAATTAATATTCAAACGATGGAATTTCAAAAAATTGACCGTTCAATGGTTGCTTTTAAGTCTGTAGACCTCACCCGTCGAAAATCTTGATTTTTGAGGATTTCAAGCTGTTCGATCGTGAAGAAACGTTGTGTAACTGTTGAATCGTCGCACACCGTTACATAATCCCGGGATTTCCAAATTGAGTAGTTTTTTACTTAGGCGATCTATGAGTACCTAAAATAAATGTGGACGGTTAGATCGGTCCATTTCATTTTGTAAATGATTGAAAATCGTAAAACAAACATATTTATCAAGGAGTTTGAGCACTTGAAGGAAACTTCAATACATTTTGCGAAGTTTTGGTTCTATTGATATTCAAACGATTGAATTTGACCGATCTATCCGTTCACTTTGTGGTTTTACGTGCCTAGATATCGCCCGTCGAAAATCTTGATGGTTTGAGGATTTCAAGTCTTCCGATCGTGAAGAAATGATGTGTAACCGTTGAATCGTTGTGCACCGTTACCTAATCCCGGGATTTCCAAATTGGGTAATTTTTCGTGTAGGCAATCTATAAGTACCTACAATAAATGTGGACGGTTAGATCGGTCTATTTCATTTTGTAAATTATTGAAAATCATAAAACAAGCATATTCATCAAGGAGTTTAAACACTTGAAAGGAAACTTTAATACATTTTGCGAAGTTTTGATTCTATTGATATTCAAACGATTGAATTTGACCGATCCAGCCGTTCACTTTGTGGGTTTATGTGCCTAGATATCACCCATCGAAAATGTTTATGTTTTGAGGATTTCAAGTCGTCCGATCGTGAAAAATGTTGTGTAGCCGTTGAATCGTCGCGCACCGTTACCTAATCCCGCGATTTCAAAATTGGGTAATTTTTGGCGTAGGTGATCTATGAGTACCTAAAATAAATGTGGAGAGTTAGATCGGTCCATTTCATTTCGTAAGTAATTTAAAAAAGGTGTTTAATAAATAAATGTAAATTGAATCTGGTATATATCATCCGACAAAGTTAAATGAATATTCCTCATGCATATTCTTCCAATTTCGGCAACAGTCGGCCGAATAGAGAAACACGTGAAGATATTGGCAGACTTTGCCCGATGGATGTACAAGTATATTCGTCGGGCATAAACTTCCAAATTCGGCAACCGCCGGCTGAACAGAGAAACACGTGATGATATTGAAAGCCTTTGCCCGACAAATTTACAAGTATATTCGTCGGGGAAATGTTATTTCCCATTTTGCAAAAAATTCTATACATTATTTTATCAAGTAAGATGAAATGTTGGGAACATGAAATGTTGGGAAGCTGAATCATAACTTTAGTACATAAAAGATTAATTGAAATTGTTGTGAATGAAATCATAAAACATACATATAAATCACATTTATTGATTTGCAGATGTATATTACATATATAAATGAACTTTCTAATTTCTAATTTACACGCTCTCCCCCTCCCAATAGCGCTCGTCATCCAACATGTGCACAATACTTGATTCATCATAATCACTTTCAATTTGTTCTAATTCCCCGAGATCAATAAAAATGTCATTAATCACAATTGGTGGGATGATGTCGTTGGTCCGTACTCCATCCACGTTTAGGATGCATGCCGAGGAATCCACCTGGTAAACGATTTGGTCACCGTTTGTTTCCCCATCTTCTTCATGGTATCGGTCATCCAAATCCCAAATATTTCTATGATTCATCATCTCAGCTACTCTCCAACCAGCACCCAAATTTGGATCATCCACATATAATACTTGTTTCGCCGTACTAGCGAGGATGTAGGGATCACTCTCAAACCACCAGGTGTTTATGTCGACAGAGGTACATAACTGATCTTTAATGACACTACCTGAGATACTTGGGTCCATATCAAACCAACGACACTTGAACAAGATAACTTCCTTGCAGTCTGCGTATAATACCTTAACCACACTTAACAATCTACCGTAGAACCCGGTATCAACATTTTCCCCATCCCCCGGCACGAAGACCCCACTTTTTTGCGTAGACTATTATATAGTTTCTACGAGGTTCGTTCTTCCCCCCCTCGCCCTTTTCATTTCCTTCTTTATCTTCGCAATAATTTAATTGACATTTTTATCTCAATCAATTTTTCAGTCTCGCTACAGAATTTCCTTCCGTTAGTCTAAATTTCGTTGAAGGTGCATCCATGGTATTAAAACCAGAGGTGCGATGCGACATCTAAAATAAGAAATATAAAATAATTAATATAAAAATAACCAACATATTTTTAATTAAATAAAAAAACCAAACATTTTTAATATTAAAAATTAAATTCAAAAAATAGAAACAAAACCACATTTAAAATTAACCAACATTTTTCAATTCCAATAAAAATAAATAAATAAAGCAATTTTTTATTTATTAAAAATTAGTCAATTGGTATCCAAAAACTAAAACCACCAAATTCTAATTTTTTTAAATAAAACCAACATAAACGAAAAATTAAACCTAAAATACTAATTAATCCAAAAGTACTAAACTCGAAATTCACAATATTATACATAAATTTCTAAATCCAAATTTTGGGAATCAAACTTACAAATTAATCCAAACATACAATAATAATATCCAAATCATAAAATTCACATATTAAAATTTTATAAAACTCACATATCCAAAATTTAAAAAACTCACATATCCAAAATTCACATATCCTACACCATATCAAAAATTCACATAATTTTTTTTAAATTCAAATATCCAAAATTCATAAAATTCACATATCCAAAATTCACATAAAATTCATATCGAAAATCATAACAAAAATCATATGCAAAATTCATAACATTATACCAATTTCAACATTATACCAAACATCAAAATTTCAACAAATCTTCAACTATTATATTCCAATCCAAAAAAATCTTCAAAATTTCAACATTATACCAAACAAATATTTATATTCCAATCCAATCCAAAATCACAATAATCAACTAATCCCCCTAAATTCTCAATTTGCTAATTTGACAATAATGCACAATCTGCGATAATCAAATCCAAATTTAAATTCAATTTTCAATACAATTTCATAATATCCAAACCAAATTTAAATTGAAATTTCAATCCAAACTAAAATTAAAATTTAACTAATCAAAATTAACAATAACCAATCTACATTAACAATAGAGAGAGAGAGAGGGACAATGAGTTCGACCTTGAAGAAACGGCAGGTGAGGCTAGGGGCGGCGGCGACAGCTAGCCTCGGTGAGAGAGAGGCGGCGCGATGGATTGCTGGGGCGGCGGAGTGAGGGCTGGAGTTTGAGTGAGAGAGAGTGAGAAAGGGCTGGAGTTGCGGCGACCGGAACGGCTGGAAGGAGGGGTGGAGTCTGAGTTGCAGAGAGATGTGGGTTCAGGAGAAAATAGGGAAAATGAAGAAGAAGGAAGAAGAAGAATAGTAGGTCTGATTTATCTATCTGATTGACCTTGCCCGACGTACATGTTCGTCAGGAAGACTTTTTAATGATTCGTCGGGTAATTACAAGCAGTGGATATTCGTCGGGTAATTGTTTACAGATTCGTCGGGTAACAAGCTATGGATATTCGTCGGGTAATTGTTTACAGATTCGTTGGGTAACAAGCTGTGGATATTCGTCGGGTAACAAGCAATGGATACGCGGTAAGTTTGAGATTTCGCGAAAATTTTGGCAGAATGTTCGTCAGGCAACCGTTTAAAAGATTCGTCGGGCAAAAACAAGGGGTGGATATTCGTCGGGTAAAAACAAGGGGTGGATATTCGTCGGGAAACATTTTACATATTCATCGGGCAAAAATACGCGGTAAGTTTGAGATTTCGCGAAAATTTTGGCGGAATGTTTGAAATTTTCGGGGAACAAATTGCGGGTTTTATTTAGGTAGCCCGACGACGTTTCTATTGTTGCCCAACGAACAATTACATATTGCCCGGCGAATATTTTCCTTCGTCGAGCTAAAGTCTTATGATGTTGAGTTTATGAATGATCTGAAAATCAGGTCTAACGAAAGAATTTTCAACATTCGTACCGTTCAATTATTGGTTTTACATGCCTAAAGCCCCATCGATCGTTATCGTCATGTTTTTCTGAGCTTATGTGCCTCGATCGTTAATTTTGTGAATTTCAATGGGTTTTTCGTAGTTTTGGTTCAATTGATATTCAAACGATTGAATTTCAAAAAATTAACTGTTCAATAGTTACTTTTAAGTCTGTAGACCTCACCCGTTAAAAATCTTTATGTTTTGAGTATTTGAAGCCGTCCAATCGTGAAGAAACGTTGTGTAACCGTTGAATCGTCCCGCACCGTAACCTAATCCCGAGATTTCCAAATTGGGTAGTTTTTCGCGTAGGCGATCTCTGAGTACCTACCATAAATGTGGACGGATAGATTGGTCCATTTCAATTTGTAAATTATTAAAAATTGGAAAATAAGCATATTCTTCAAGGAGTTTTAACACTTGAAGGAAACTTGAAAACAATTTTCGAAGTTTTGGTTCGATTGATATTTAAACGATTGAATTTTACATATCTAACCGTTCATTTTTTTTATTTTACGTGCCTAGATCTCGCCCATCGAAAAGCTTGATGTTTTGAGGATTTCAAGCCGTCCGATCGTAAAGAAACGTTGTGTAACCATTGAATCGTCGCGCACCGTAACCTAATCCCGGTATTTCCAAATTGGGTAATTTTTCGTGTGGGCGATCTATGAGTACCTACCATAAATGTGGATGGTTAGATCGGTCCATTTCAATTTGTAAATTATTAAAAATAGGAAAATAAGCATATTCATCAAGGAGTTTAAACACTTGAAGGAAACTTCAAAACAATTTTTGAAGTTTTGGTTCTATTGATATTCAAATGATTGAATTTTAAAGATCTAATCGTTCATTTTTTGATTTTACGTGCCAATATCTCGCCCAGCGAAATGCTTGATGTTTTGAGGATTTCAAGCCGTCCGATCGTGAAGAAATGTTGTGTAGCCGTTGAATTGTCGCGCACCGTTACCTAATAATGGGATTTCCAAATTGAGTTATTTTTTTATTTTATTTTTGAGCTTTATTTAAATTATTCTCAATTGCTTGAACTCAACAAGTAACATATATCTAGTAAAAAGAAAAAAAATTAAAAAATAACATGCTAGTGCATGTGCGATATACTAGCAAGCGAACTTGCAAATGAGGAACTTGCGATGAAAAGAATCCCAAGTGAAGGACTTCTTATTTTTAATAGCCATTCATTCTTCACAGTTTTTAAGTAAACTATTGGGTTGGCAAGGAGCTTTTAACAAATTAGTCTTTAACATTTTAAAATTTTATCTTCTCCAAATTTTGTTAGGATCAATAAACTCCTTATAAAAAAATTACGTAAAACTCCCCGATTTTTTTTCGTGATTTCAAATTGGTCCCAACTATTTTAAATATTTCAAATAATTATCTAACTTATTTAGAAATTTACATCTAATTTGACCTTTAAATATCGACTGATAATGACATGTACAACTAAAAAAAAGTTATTATATACTCCAAATTTAGAAAAATATAAGTGAAATTTATAAGTGAAAGAGTAGAAGATGACCTTTTTGGAGTGCCAATAATAATTTTATGATATTAAAGATATGAGTGTAAGACCATCATTTCTGAATAGATATGTATAGGTAAAATTAACGGCGCCTAGACGAATATAAATTTTAAAATAAAGTATTTGAAATATTTGAAAAGGTTAGAACAAAATTAAAATCACCATGATAAAGGGATTAGGGATTTGGGTAGATGATCCACTTTTATTAGGACTTCATATTGTAGTTTTTCTTTTAATTATTAAAAACTTGGCTGCTAGCAAGCATAAAAATATTTAAATAAATAAAAGAACTAAAAACTTGGCTGCTAGGCCAAAACAGTGATTCGCAAGAAATTGTTTAGCGTATTTGATATTCTACAGTCAATTATCGCTCCGTTAAATTTTCATTTGTAATTTATGTTTGAAAAAATAATTTGATATAAATTTTTTTTTGAGAAAGTAAGAGAAAAAAGAAATATTGGCAACATTAGGTTTCTCATAATGACAAAAATCACTTTACACCCCAAAGTTTGGAGGTCATTCTCATAATGCAACATTAGGTTTCACTTTTATTATTTTACTTCATATGGTTATGAGATCTATTAATTTACTCCATATGTCAATTTCACTATTAAATTAATAGTCAAGTAATGATGTGGCAATGATTGAGATCCATTTCCATTAAGGGTATTTTTGGCATTAAAGAAAAATAAAACAATTTCCTGCCAACAACGGGTCATATTTGTAAAGTGACTTAATTTGTTCATCTTTAAATCTCACCAAATATGTCCAAATTAGGTTTAAAGGAAATAGAGAATTAGTTAGATTTGCGACCAAATTTATTTTTTACTTCATAATACATATTGGTTTGATTGTTGAAATAAAATATACACAATAAATTTACACTCCCTTCATTATAGTTTTATGTTAGATGGTATCTAACATGAAATTGTCAATTTCAAACACTAATTAAAAATATCATTTAAAATACACCTATTCCAGAGCAATGAATATACTTGCATTCACTTTATTAGAAGGTAGTATAATTTCTCTCACTAAAGAAAATTTAAAAAAAAATTGAAGTTTTTGGATATGAAGTTGGCCCTTTGACCGTTAACCTTCAAAGTATATAGTTATAGTCGAAAGGTTGATCCATAATCAGTATATATTGAAAATTTTGAAATCTAAGATGTTAGCTGTAATTATGTTAGCAGAATATCTTGAAGTTTTTGGATATGAAGTTGCCCTTCTAATTATCAATATTAAAAATTCTGCTCTTGTAGTTTATTTAAATGCACTAATTTGAAAGAGTAGCTAAATCTAAATAATTAGTCACTTAATAAAAAATAAAATGGGTAAATTTTTTTAATTAATACCAAGAATGCCCTTAACTCAACTGATAATTTAATAGTAAACTAGCCAGATGAAATAAATTGATATGATCTCAGAACCACATGAAGTAAAATGATGAAATTAAAAGAGCAAATTACACTTTAGTACCCTGTATTTTACACCAAATTTCATAATTATACATGATTTTTTAAATCTTACATTTACGTACTCTGAACTCTTAAAAATATAACAATTTGGCTCCACCGTTATTTATTCTGTTAAATATTCTATTAAGTGCTGGCATGTCACATGTAGGACCCACCATTTAATTTAAATAATTTTTTTATTTTTTCTCTTTTTTTTCTTTCCCTTTTCTACTTCTTCTTTCTCGTTCTCTGCTGCTTCTTCTTCTTCCTTCATATGCTTTCTTTCTTCTTCTTCTTCGTCTTACGAAGAAGAAAGAAAAAGAAAGAAGAAGAAAGAGGAAAAAGAGAAACCCAGAAAGAAAAGGAATTAAGAAAGATAAAAGGAAAAAATAGAAAAAAGATAAAAAATTAATTTAAAAAAAAAATAATGTTTTTGCCACGTGGGCGTCTATGTCATTCATTTAAATTAAATGGTGGGTCATACATGTGACACGTCAGCACTTAACAAATTATTTAACGGAATCGTTAACGGTGGAGTCAAGTTATTACATTTTTAAGAGTTCAAGATATGTAAATGCAATATTTGAAAAGTCATGTATAACTTTGAAACTTAGTGTAAAACACAGGGTAATAAAGTGTAAATTTCTCAAATTAAAATCTAATGGTCCATTCTGAAATTGACCCCTAAATCTTTAGATGTAATGTTTGAAATATTTGAAAAGGTTGGAACCAAATTAAAATCACCAATACAGATTAGGGATTTGGGTAGATGATCCACTTTTCTTAGGGGCTTCATATTGTATTTTATTTATTTATTAAAAACTTGGCTGCTAGCCACCATAAAAGAATTAAATAAATAAAAGAATTAAAAATTGGCTGCTAGCCAAAGCAGTGATTCACAAAAAATTACGCCGATCGATTATGGCTTCCTTAACTTGCCAGCTATAATTAATGTTTGGAAAAAGAATTTGAAATAAATTTTTTTTTTGAAAAAGGAAAAAGAAAGAATAAAAATTGGCCAGCCATGGCCACCAGTCGCGAGCCCTCGCTCTGAATAGCTTAGTTTAATTTATTTCTAATAAGCCATTGGTTTTTCTTTCACACGCAATAAAAAAAGAGTTGCATGAGATGTAAATTGCCAGTGTCATAATTCTAATAAAAATGCTTTATTTCACTGGATAATCAACATACAAAATTTCAACCTTCTTTGATTTCTAATATGTTGTCCAACTGCATATCAATTAAAAAAAAAAAGCCAGGTTGATAGGATTAGATCCCAGGAGATGAGAACCAGGTCAGACAATCCAAAATCATCTATACCCATTAATCAGAGTAACTTGTTGAATACATTGTAAATCACTAATTTGGAAAAATCCCACGTGTCGGACTAATCTCGTTAATATATAAAAAAATTTGATAGGACATTGAGATAAAATTATCATTGGAATAATTCAAAAAAGAAAAAAAATATTGTCATGGGAAATCCCTTGAACAGTCAAAAAATAAAAATAAAATAAAAAAGGTCCAAAAATCCTTCTGCCCAATGTCACGGCCGGCCCTGAGGGCCCCCACCTTGAGAGGGCACCAAAATTTTTTTTTTATGCATAATTGAAATTTTAGTAAAATATTTATTTTCCTTAATCACCCACCATATACAAGCATGCATTTATGTATGTTAGTTTTCCTACTTTCTAACAGCTACAAGGCCTATGTTCGGACCCCCTTAAGGCCCTGTTTATTCTATTTTTTGCCTTCTTTTTTCTCTTTTGCCAAACTTCGTTTTTTTTTTTTTTTTTCCTTTTACTTTTGATTGTTTTTCATTTTCCTATAAAGTAAAAAGCCAATAACATTTTTATTAAAAATTATTGAGGACCTTACATACCTATTTGATTACATTAGTTTTGTAATTATTTTTTGTTATAATTTTAATTTGTGTGAGTTTTAATATAATTTTTTTTTCTCTTTTGCCAAACTTCGTGCTTTTTTTTTTTTGGATAAATTACATAAAAATATCAAAACTATAGGGGTTATTTCAAGTTCGTACCCCAACTAAGAAAATTTTCATTTAGGTACCCAGACTATATTGCCACCTATAGAAGAGTACCTCCGTTATATTTCCAGTCCAAAAGGGCGTTAAAAGTACACGTGGCCCAAATTTTGTCCATTCAACTTGTGATGTGGCGAAATTTGAAGGGACATTTTCAGATTATCACAAATGGACTCCTACTTTCCAAATCTACCACATTGCGAGCCCCAACTTTGAAGAGCTTGGAGGGGAGGCTGAGCCCCAAATATGTAGCACGACCAACCCCACGATCGTGAAGAAACCCAGCTCCAAATCTATAGCACGACTAACCCCACGATCGTGAAGAAACCCACCCCCAAATCGCAAAGAAACCCACCCAACGGCAACAACCCTAATCCTATAGAATAGACGCGTCACAGCTTCGTCTTCTTCCCCCAACGACGCACTGCAAAGGCGTCTTGTCCCTCTGCCTTCTTCCTTGCGACCTCAAACGCCACTCCTTAATTTCACTTGAAATTTCGAAGCTCAAGCGTGACAGAGAAACTTCACGATTTAGGGTTGAGTTTCTTCACGATGGCCGGTCACGCCCTCCCGTTCACTATCTGGGTTTTTCCTACTATAGTTTTTTATCATGGGGTGGTTTGAAGTTGTTCGCACTTACCTCGCCCGGTGGTCCTTTACGGTCGAGGGTGGATTCGACCCACGAAATTTCTGGGTTTCGTGGCTGTGTGGGGTGGGGGGCTGCTTCAAAATCGATTTAGGGTTTAGGTTTGGGGCTCGCGATGTGGTAGATTAGGAAAGTGGGAGTCAATTTGTGATAATCCGAAAATGCCCCTTCAAATTTCGCCACATCATGAGCTGAGTGGACAAAATTTGGGCCACGTATACTTTTAATGCCTTTTTGGATGGGAAATGTAATGGAGGTACTCTTCTGTAGGTGGCAATATAGTTTGGGTCCCTAGACGAAAATTTTCATAGTTGGGGTACGAACTTCAAATAACCCCCCTATAGTTTTGGTACTTTTATGTAGTTTATCCCGTTTTTTAAATTTTTTATTTTACTTTTGATTTTTTTGTCTTTGTCCTATAAAGTAAAAAGCCAATAACGTTTTTATTAAAAATTATTGAGAACCTTAAGTACCTATCTGATTACATTAGTTTTGTAATTGTTACTTGTTATTATTTTAATTTGTGTGAGTTTTGATATAAAAAATAGTTTTTTTTAAATAAGTTTTAGCAATGTATGGCAATTCAAGGATGAAAATTGTGGGGCTTTATTTTGAAAATTCGCCTTGGAACCCCAAAATCTCAGGGCCGGCCCTGCCCAATGTAGTTCATTCGATTTTTCATTTTGCATCCTTATAGTTTTAATTGAATGAATTATAATTTTATAGTTTAATATATTATTTTTGCCAATTATGAAGTATCGACCACTAATTTCTTAATTTATAAAAATAAAAAATTTCAATAATTCCCCTCCACTTATTATTATTATTTTTTTGACAATTCCTCTTCACTCAGGTCTAATGATATTCATTCATGTATGAAGTTTGATATGTAGTCGCTGACTCATTTTGTTGCTTAGCCTTAATCCCTGACCTTTTTTTTACCAACGATATTAAGGAAGGAAAAACAAACACTAAATACTGACCTCATATGTTCTTTACGAGTGTCAAACCCTAGATCTAAGACGTGTCAAACCCATAGCTAAGACATGCCAGGGCAGAGTGGGTAGGAATACTACTAGATCAGTAGTACATGTAAAAAATCTCCCCACCTTATATTAGAATTAAAATTGAATATTATTGTATATAAAAAAAAATCGAACAATACCTTTCATTATTTTTTTTTAAAAGAAAATCGATATTTTATTATTTATTGATAAAGGTGAGAAAATAATACCCAAGAACAAGATATGGTACTTCTTTTGTGGCCTAATAATCTCTTTTATATAGGAAGAAAGAATTATTGGACATTGAGAAGGATTAAGGAGTTCCTTGCAAGGTGACTAATGAAACTATTAAGGCCTCGTTTGGTACGCCCTATTGTACAGACTATTTCAGTCGGATAAACTAATCTATCTACCGGATAGATTGACTATTTAGTCGGGCGTTTAGTGCTCTATTGGATTAAAATGCCAATTATATTATACTGGCCGGATTACATTATACTAGTTGATAAGAAATATCTATATATCATAAATATTAATTACGTATATTATAATTATAATTATTTATTATTTATTTATTTTCATTAATTATTGATATTATTATTACTATTTATTTAACTATTATTAAGTATCAATTTATTATTATTTTTTTTATTATTACTTTTTATTATTATTAATATTATTATTATTATTATTATTATTACTTTTCAAGATTACTAGTCATCCGACAATTTAATACGGACAAACTCCTCCCTTCCCTCTGCGATCAGCATCTCCATCTTCACTTCTCTGTGCCCGGAAACCTAGCTCCGCACCAACCTTGCCAAAAACCATGATCCAACCACATAACTTCAACTATGAACTCCCAAGAACTCAAATCTAAGCTTAAAATCTCGAGATTCTACCTGAAATAGGCGGAAAATGGATGGAAGCCTTCAAACTCTGTCGAGCTTCAATGCTCGATTCGCAAGTTACGAGTCTCGATGGCCGTGAAGAATTGTAGGGCTAGATTCGTCTTGTCCAGATGAAATTTTGGAGCTGGTCTCGCGGCCTGATTCAACCGGAGTGGTTGCCGGGGTCGGCGAGGATCTCTGGGCTTCTCGGCTCTATTTTGTCCCCTACGGTGGAAGTAGACAGCTGGCGAGGCATGGAAGGTTTCGTGTGAGTGATTGGTTTGTTTGGGCGAGATGTCTTGGCTGGTCTTGGTTGCAGTGGAAGGCGAGGGTGGGCGGTGCTGCTCGCGGTTGCAGTAACAAAGAATGAGGGAGACGAAGAGGGATTCGGGGAGAGAGAGGGGAGGAGTTTGTTTTAATTTTGAGATTTGTTTTCATTTTTTGAAAAGATTTTTAATATAAAATTTAATAAAATATAGAAAATGTCTTAATTGCCCCCATAAATTTTGTAATATTACTACCACGTCAGCACTTTTACCGACTCTAACGTTTGGTGCAACGACGCTGACAGAACACCCGTTCATGGTACAAATTGACACGATTTCTTGTTCTGGGTGCAAATTGAGACATCTTGTCCTGTTATGGGTGCATTTCGAGTAATAAGCCATTACGCAATTTCATGAGCAAAAAAACCATAAAATCTGCAAAACCCAGAATTTTCTGGATTTTATTGCTCATAAAATTGGAGAATGATTTTCCCATGGACTCCTCATTGGTCACAGAGAACCCGAATATCTTTCCTCGTCCTCATAGCTTCTTGGCGAGTTTACCAGGGTCGTCGTCTTCCTCCTCGTCTGATCCGTCCTCCTCTATCACCACTACCGACGAGCTAGAATTGGACACGGATCCGACCCATTTCCCCTTTCCCTCATCTCCGTCGGTCGAGGTCTTCTACGATGAACACCCCTCCAATTCATCGCCACATAGTCGCTGATTAGGCGAGCCATTGAGATCCCACAATTTTTTTCCCCAATCTCTAATCTAAAACCTCTTCTCTTAATGCACAGTTTTACTTTTTACATCAAACCTAGAATTCAGCGTGGCAAAAGAAACCCATCAACACCATGAAAAGAAAAAAAAAGGTTAAAGCTAGAGACACAAACAAACAAAGAGGTGGGTTGGTTTTGTTTTGCAGTCTTTGTGTTTGATAAAATTCCTCAGTGAGAAGAAGATGAAGAGAAAGAGAGAAAGATGGGGAGGGTTTTGTTTTCGTTTTTTTAATTTTTTTTGTTTATTTATTTTATGATTTTATTAATTGTTTTTAATAATATTCAACTCCATCGAGCTTCAATGCTCGATTCGCAAGTTACGAGTCTCAATGAAGAATGGTAGGGTTAGATTCGTCTTATCCAGATGAAACTTTTGAAGCTGGTCTCATGGCCTGATTTGACTGGAGTGGTTGTTAGGGTCGACGAGGATTTTTGGGCTTCTCGGCTCTATTTTGCCCCTACGGTGGAAGTAGACGGCTGGGGAGGCAGGGAAGGTTTCGTGGGAGTAAGGGGGTTTGTTTGGGCGAGATGTCTTGGCTGGTCTTGGTCGCAGTGGAGGGTGAGGGTGGGTGGTGCTGCTCGCGGTTGCAGTAGCAGAGAATTAGGGAGACGAAGAGGGAGTCGGGGAGAGAAAGGGGAGGAGTTTGTTTTAATTTTGAGATTTATTTTCATTTTTTTTAAATATTTTTTATATAAAATTTAATAAAATATAGAAAATGTCTTAATTGCCCCTACAAATTTTATAATATTACTATCACATCAACACTTTTACCGACTCTAACGTTTGGTGCAACAGTGATGACAGAACACCCGTTCTTGGTACAAATTGACACGAT
This sequence comes from Oemleria cerasiformis, assembly GCA_037349345.1. Taxonomy (NCBI): domain Eukaryota; kingdom Viridiplantae; phylum Streptophyta; class Magnoliopsida; order Rosales; family Rosaceae; genus Oemleria; species Oemleria cerasiformis. The sequence goes on from JAZGTL010000010.1 coordinate 10,678,917, forward strand.
TTCTTGTTCTGGGTGCAAATTGAGACTTCTTGTCCTGTTCTTGGTGCATTTCGAGTAATAAGCCATTATGCAATTTCATGAGCAAAAAACCCATAAAATCTGCAAAACCCAGAAAGGTTTTTTGCTCATAAAATTGGAGAATTATTTTCCCATGGACTCCTCGTTGGTCACAAAGAACCCGAATATCTTTCCTCATCCTCTGAGCTTCTTGGTGAGTTTGCCGGGGCCGTCATCTTCCTCCTCGTCTGATCTGCCCTCCTCTATCACCACCGCCGACTAGCTAGAATTGGACACTGATCCGACCCATTTCCCATTTTCCTCATCGCCGTCGGCCGAAGTCTTCTGCGAGGAACACCCCTCCAATTCATCGCCACATAGTCGCTGATCAGGCGAGTCATTGAAATCCCAAATTTTTTTTCCTCAGTCTCTAATCTAAAACCTCTTCGCTTAATGCCCAGTTTTACTTTTTACATCAAACCTAGAATTCAGTGTGGCAAAAGAAACACATCAACACCATGAAAAGAAAAACAAAAGGTTAAAGATACACCAACAAATAGATAGGTGGGTTAGTTTTTTTTTGCAGTCTTTGTGTTTGATAAAAGTCCTCAGTGAGAAGAAGATGAAGAGAAAGAGAGAAAGATGGGGTGGGTTTTGTTTTGGTTTTTTTAATTTTTTTGTTTATTTATTTTATGATTTTATTAATTTTTTTTAATAATATTAAAAAAAATTCTTACATAGTGTCCATATCATCATAAAAAATGTCTCATAAGTGCTACTTGGTGATTTTTCAATAAATTGACTAACAAATGGTACTTAGATGATGTGTTTTAATAGTTTGGGTATCAAACTAAAACTTTTAGTAGTTAATGTATGAACTTGAAATGACCCTTATAATTTGGGGGGGGGCTTTCTATATTTTTCATCAAACCTGCCTGACGAGGCCGGCCTATTTTTCCCTAGCAATATTAAGTCATTATATTAGTGTGTAGTATATAAAGTGAGTGAGAGTCACTCAATGTATTGAGACCTTTTTCCTTCTCTTGTTTGACCCGTGAGTTTTCCATTGAAACACTTCCCTTTGTTTTTCAATACCTAAATTTCAATTCAATAAAGGATCCATGAATTCTTTCATGGTATCAAAGCTACAAAGCTCATAGCTCTTGATCTTGTTCTTCCTATCCTCAATTTGTTTTCACTTTTCCTAAATTTTTTGTTCAATTGAAATTGGTACATGTTTGACCTAAATTTTATGATTCAAGTTTTGGTTCCGCTGCAATTCATCTTTGATCTTGCATTTCGTCTGCGATTGCTTGCTTTGGTCTCTTCATTCTGCGACTGCTTCGATTTCATGAACGGAAGATTCTTGCATTGACGCAGATTTTTACTTCGATCTTGCCTCTGTTCGATCGAAGTTTCTACTGCTTCGTGGCGATGGAGTCCTCTTTGTTCGTCGATTCCAGTGAATCCTGCAATCCACGAATCCTCGATGAGTGTCTCTGGCGATCCTTGAATCCTCGACTCGTTTTCAATTCTTGAATCTTGCTGCTTCGATGTTGGTCAGCTCCTCGGATTATCAAGATTTCTGCTGCATCGAATCTTCGAGCTCTTCAATTCCTGCTTCAAGTCTGCTTCGATACTTCAAGCTTGTCAATTTCTGCAATGACTTCGAATCTTGGCTTGCAGATTTCTCAGACATCTTCATTCAATTGGTACGTGTTTGACCTAGAATTGGTGCAATTGAAATCTTCTGGATTTCGATTCTTCAGCCTTCATCAGATTGCTTCGATTTCTTCATCAGAAATGCTCTTCCTCTTCGTTCGGCTCTTCGTCTGTTACGACTTCGTTTTCTAGACTTCTTCATTTCTAGTTCTTCAGACTTCTCCACTCAAGTTTTCGATTCTCAGCTAAGTATTCTCTGCTTCTGATTCTTCTTCGATTCTTGATTCTTCGACTCTCTCCAATTTCTTCTTCGATCTCTGAATTGAATGTGTCTTCACTCTCTGATTCTAAATTGCATTGCATTGCAATTGTTCTTCGATCTTCAATTTCTGCTTTCTGTCTGGTATGGAGGTTCAATGCTCGAGCTCAGGTTTTTCCTCAATCTTCTTTCGATCCTCTATTCGATTTTCTTTCTCCCTTCTTTTGATCCTCCATTCTTGACTAAACCCAGGAATATTGTGAGCCTTGTCTTGTGCAAATTTGGCCTGATTCTTCGATATGTTATTCTATTTTCGAAGTCTTCTTCGATCTGATTCTTGCATTCGATCTTAATTAACTCTTCTTGTTCTTCGATCATGCTTCTCCATTTCGATCTGGACTCTTGTTGTTCTTCGATCTTGCTTCTCCACTTCGTTCTTCCCTCTTAAATTCGTTCTTTGTCTGATTCTCAAATTCTGCTGGTGCATTTGAATACTGTATTATGAGCTGAGTAGTGTGTAATTGAGTTGAGTTATTCTGTTTGGGTTTGAGTTATTGCATTCTGGTTTCTGCTGATGAAATTTGCTTTAAGTTGAGTTAACTGTCTGTATTGAGCTGATGAATTCTGGTACGAGCTGTGACTATTAGTCTGAGCTGCGTTATAAGGAGATATGTGTAATTGCATTGAGTTCATTGTTGTTATACCTTCTGAGATGAGCTGCTGTATTTCTGCGTTGCGCTGCCTGTTGTTGTGGCGTCGCCTGCACTGGCTCTCATTTTGTTGGTCACTGATCTTCTTTTGGGTTGTTGCTTGCGGCTGATTGTTATGGTGTTGACCTGATGTGTAGTATTTGGGCACCTGGTTGCTGTACTCCATATTGATGTTGTGCTTCTATATGCTCCTGATCTTGTGTCTCTAATGTTGGATGATACCACTTACATATCGTGGAGTACTGAGATTCAATCGTGGGAGACTTTTGGTGGCACCTCTACAGTTTGCTCTGCTCCTAATCCACCGTCTCGCTCCCCTTGTATTGTCTGCGCTACTGTTATTTTTGGTGCATCAGTTTGGGGGTTTGTTGTGGTGCTGACCTGATTGTTCATGATCGATGGTTGAATCTGTTTGGGTATCAGATTGCTCTTTCCATTGCTGTGATGCATTGTTGGTGCATTTGAGTTGTTTTTCAGATTGTCTTGTGATGTCCCAATCTCATGTGGAGATCTCATGATGGAGCCTCTCCACATGAGATTGAGGGGGGATATTATCAATATTAAGTCATTGTATTAGTGTGTAGTATATAAAGTGAGTGAGAGAGTCACTCAATGTATTGAGACATTTTACATAATGAAAATACCCAAATTTACTCTCACAACTTTCTCTCTTTTCCTTCTCTTGTTTGACCCGTCAATTTTCCATTGAAACACTTCTCTTTGTTTTTCAATACCTAAATTTCAATTCAATAAAGGATCCATGAATTGTTTCATTTTTGACTCAATGACAAAAGCCCAACCCGACTCGGCCCGACCCATTAATGAGGTCTAAGTGGGAAGTGATTTTACAATATTGCCAAATGTGTAATTTTAAACAGAATTGGTTGAAATACAATTGTAATTTTTAATTTCACATTTCAAATCCATTATTGCTTTAATTGTTAAATACAAAATATATCAAAATTCTTATATAGGTTTGTAATAGAATATATATATATATGGAGTCATATATATTATATGCGTGTGGGTGTGGGTATGTGATTTTCTTAGAAATTAAAAAAAAAACACGTATAGACACAAAAATTGAAAACTCCTATCAAACAAATTATATGTAGCTTTCGGTTTTTTTTTTTCATTTAAAAACTAAAAATCTTTAGTATTTTATTTTTTTATATTTTTGAAATAATTAATAATTACCAGGAAAAAATAATAATTAATAATTAAAAACCGAAAGAATTATGAGTCAAAACAATATGGAAAGAAAGGATATGTAAGAGATAAGGAGGGTATTTGTGAGAGTGAGAGAGTGAGTCAATTTCCATTTATTATTTTGGGTACAGCTTTTCCAACACGTGGGTGGGGCATAGGGTCTCCCCGGTCCCAGGTGCGTCTTATTGTCCTGTTTCATTTTTGTGCGTGTGTAACTAGTCAAAATTTCCGAAAATGAAATCCACAAATAAATAAAACGCAAAAGAGCAGGTGGAAGAATCTTCGTTCAAAATTTCGCGGGCTTTTATTAGTAAGATTGCTATTTCCATGCACGCTCAACTTCCATCCCAAAATAACAAGTTGCCTGTCATTCACACACTCATCAAACTCTTTCTTTCTCCCATTTACTACTCAACACACTCACCTCTGTGATGAAGAGCTACTACTCTGCTTTCCCTCATCAATTCAAAAGCAAAAGCAACAAAAATCTCTCATTCTCACCGGCCTCAAACTGAATTCTTCCTCTCTCTCTCGCTCTCTACACCAGATCAGCCGACGCCTCCGAACCCAAGCTCCATCGCCACGGCCGACGCCTCCGACCCCAAGCTCCATCGCCACAGCCGACGCCTCCGACTCCAAGCTCCAAGATCGAATCCGTTGACCACGACGGGGACGCCTCCATCGCAAGTCCGTCCATCTCCATCACGCCGCCCTCTCTGTTCTCGGTCAGTCCCTCCTTCTCTCTCAATCTCATGACTCTCAACATCTCCGCCTCCTTCGAATCTCTGTACTCTCTTCTCTGTGTGACTGTGTCTTTTGAGTCTTGAATCTCTGAGTTTGTCGAAGTGTCGAGTGTCTTCTCGAATTTTCGGTTGGCCAATGGATGGACCGAGACCGACTGATAAATGGGTTGGTAATTTTCTTACCAGTAAGTTAATCAGATGTTCCTCTTGCTCTATTGTATAATCTTTGGCCTCCCTCTGATTCTCAACTTTATCGATCCTTCTTCCAGTCCATGTAAACCGATAGTCAGTACAGAAAAATATGCAGGTTTTTTACTTGTGTTATTTTAAGGGTTTTGATGCAAAGGACTGACACATTGGAGGTAATCTTTCACTATTGAGGGGATTTAGTAATTTGAAGAAAAGGGAAAGGTTTTTACATTGTTGTTGGAGGCTGAGAAATGCTCATACTCAAACTTGGACCAACTGTCAGGGTTTGATTATTCTAAACTACACAATGAAGTTGCTTATTCTAGGATTGTTGGATTTGTTTGATTGTAACAATAAATTCATTTCAAGAAATTAGAGAAACTTTTAAAAACCTCTATGATTTCTTGCTGATGATCACAAATACATCAACAATTTTGTGGAAAAATGCTACCAAGAATCCTGAGATTTTGTATATGTTGCTATAATCAAACTTTTGCTGACTCTGTTGATTCATTCATGCCCATAATTCAAGGCAAAATTCACTTCTGTCCCAGTTTTTTTAGAGATCTTGGGGCTGCAGGTGCAGACGTGGTTGAGAATAAAATTGCTTTCAATATTTGTTCAATTTTGAATGTTTTCATCTACTCTTGAAGTTATCAGTCTTTGGGATATGTTGTTTTTTTCCGAGTAGTTATATGGTATTGTTGTGAAAGTTAGAAGAGAAATATTAAGAGCCAATATCAAGTCTGAATGGTGATAGAATGAATCTTCATATTTTCTTTATTATAATAAATTAAAAAGTTAAAAAAAATTAGACCAATAATTCTTACTAAATCCAGAAAATCCAATCAAATTTGTATTACATGTCCATATATATGCATAACAATTTTTTAAATAGAAATTTCCCCAAATTAATTCATGAAAACCCAATATAATTCAACTAAGTTCCATGAATCCATCACTTGAAAAATGTCTTTAAAAATAATTTACAATTCTAATTGAATACACCTCTCTTAGAGTCGTTAGATATATAATAGTTATATAAGTTTTTTTATTTATTAAATACTTAGTTAATAATCTAAATAATTATTAATAAAATAAAGAACTTACAATGTTGTATAATAAAATTATAATAATGAAAAAAAAAAAGAACTTCCATTTTCAACATTTAGGATTCCTAACTCAATTAATTTATTTTTTAAATGAATTTTTATTGTAGAATTATTTGATAGTATTAATTATATTATTAATTTATTTAATTTTATCCTCAAAATACAACCACCTAGACCCCACCTAACTGCCTAGCCAATAGACCCCTATCCGCCGTTCTGGGAGCACTTTGCCCATTTTGAACATTGATATGTATAGATGAGAAAGGGATGTTGTTGTGTTGTGTTTTTTAATTTGTTTACTTTATTTTGAATTAAATAATTAATTTTTGATTGTTGTAATTAGATGAGTCCAACTGAATTAATATAAAAAATATGACCAACAAACGTAAGCATTTAGTTAATGGCTGATTTGATAGGCACAATTAGCACTTGAAAATTAGCTAGCTAGATTTGAAGATATAATATCGCCATATCAAAGGTTGAGTTGATATTATTGTCCATTTGATAGTTTTTTTCTTTTGTGTGTGTAGCAATATCAGTCACTATGGTTGCATTCAGATTCGTGTTCTTAGTATTTTTGTTGGTGGGTTATTGCGGGGCTACTCTCATTCTTCCTTTGCGGCCCGCAATTCCCCCCACTCACCCAGTCCAGTTACATCAGCTACGAGCTCGGGACCAGGTGAGACATTCCCACATGTTGAAAAAGCTAATTGTCGGGGCCGTCAATCTATCAGTGGCCTACGATGATCTATTTGACCAACACACAGGGTAATTAAGTTCTTTCATGCATATGAAATAAAATTAGTAACTAAAATTAACAAGATTGATTTGTATATATAGGCTGCATTCATAAGTGGAGTTAATTATGCTGCATATAGGCTGCATTCATTTGTATGTGTATACGCTAGGTATACAATAATTAAGTAAATTAATATGATCATAATATGTAGTTTGGAATATGCTTACTAATTTTCTTAATTAATGTAGGATGTATTTAATAAAAGCGAAATTGGGCTCCCCACCAAGGGAGTTTGAGATGTTATTGGACACCGGCAGTGACGTGTCTTGGGTTCCTTGCACATCCTGCCGTGATTGTCCCCGCTCAAGTGGTATCCGAGTACGTTTCTATTTGTCGATCTTTCTTTCTTTTTGTTTTTCTTTTGCATGCAAGCTATTAATTCATCTAAGTTGTTGTTTATATATATATATATATATATATATAGGTTGAAATGAACTTTTACGACACTAGCAACTCATCCACTGGGGGATTGGTTCATTGCTCGCATCCACTGTGCACTGGTTCAACAACTCAATGCTCTCGTAAGAGCAACCAGTGCACATACGCTGTTGAATATGGAGATAAAGATCACGTGGCTGGTTACTACGTCTCAGATCTCATCTCTTTCGACATGGGAGGAGGCAACAAGTTTAACTCATCAGAACCCTTTATTTTTGGGTAATCTTCTAACCCTTTTTCTTAATGATAATATTATGTAGAAATGTTAATTTTTTTTGTTAATTTATTGATAATTGTATACATGTTGGAATGGAATTATGGAAACAGGTGCACTATAAATGAGACTGGATTGCTTACGGACATTTCATTGGCATACGATGGGATACTTGGATTAGGGCCTGGAGATATGTCACTTATATCTCAGCTATCGTATAGAGGGTCGACTCCAAAAGTCTTCTCTCATTGCCTTAGGGGAGATGACATTAATGTTGGGGGAATACTAGCTCTTGGAGAGATAGTAGACCCCACTATGGTGTATACCCCCCTCGTCCCAGCTATGTAAGTAGTCTATCCATCTTGTATATATTTAAGTTTCTTTTATTTAATTAATTAAAAACGTTCATAATGTTGTATTTCGACCAACTCTTATTAATTCAATATTATTCCCAGGCATTACAATATCATTTTGGAGAGTATTGCTGTCAAAGGAAAAATCTTGCCAATTGATCCAGCAATATTCACCTCCTCACAAGGCCGCCCAGAAACATTTATCGACTCAGGAACCATGCTGGTTTACTTACCTGAAGCAGCGTATGATGCTTTCGTGAAAGCAGTAAGTAGGCTATTAGAAATATATATGTGTTTGTGTGTGTTTAGGAATATATATATATATATATATATATATATATATATATATATATATATATATATATATATATATATATATATATACGTGTGTGTATGTCTGTTTAGGAATATATGTGTGTGCGTGTTTATTTATGATTCAACTAGAAGAAAACAAAGTTCATTTATGATACATATTACTAAAAATCGGACCTTGTTTGTGTCTCTATGTTTGTGTGTCTATTTATGATTCAATTAGAGGAAAACAAAAAGTTCATTTATGATTCAATTAGAGAAAAACAAAAAGTTCATTTATGATTCATATTACTGAAAATCTGATCTTTTACGTATTTGGTTATGTGTAGATCAATCTCGCTGTTTCAAAATCAGTGAGACGCATTATTGAGGGAGGAGAAGACTATTATATAGTTTCTACGAGGTTCGTTCTTCCCCCCTTGCCCTTTTCATTTCCTTCTTTATCTTTGCAATAATTTAATTGACATTTTTATCTCAATCAATTTTTCAGTCTCGCTACAGAATTTCCTTCCGTTAGTCTAAATTTCGCTGAAGGTGCATCCATGGTATTAAAACCAGAGGAGTACATGTTGCACGTAGGCTATAATGTAAGGTTTTTTTTTTTTTTTTGCATTTAACATTTTTTTGTATAGTTCAAGTAATTAACTTCAGTAGGAAAGTGTAATTAATAATTGTTCGTCTTGTTTCAGAATCATGTGTCTGTGTGGGGGATAGGTTTTCGAAAGGAAAATGTTGCAGGGTATACAATTCTTGGAGGTTAGTTCCGAAATTAAATTAATGATTTATGTAGTACGTACGTACTTTGTAATTAGTTTATATAATTTAAATACAGATATATCATTATATACACTCTAGTACAATTTTTCATTTTAAATATAAATCTTGAGAGAAAATTTAAAGATTTTATGATATAATTGACCACTCTTGTGTGTTTTTTTTTTAATTGTAGACATCATTTTTCGTAATAAGATCATTGTATACGATTTGGATCGTTTGCGTATAGGATGGGCCAATTATAATTGTAAGTTCAAATAATTTTTTATTCATTTTTCCATTTTGTCATTTCCCTTAAACTTTTAGAATAAAACATATGAGCTAGGTAGGTTAATGATGATGTATTTACATGTTTCTTTACTTTCAGGCTCATTGCCAGTAAATGTGTCCACCGTTTTTAGCCACAGTGGGAGCTTGACCGATTTCATCATTATTAGCACTCTTGGTTGGGTAATTTTTTGTATTTTCATAAATTTAATGTAATAGCTAGGTTGAAAGTATGTGTAAATAATATTTCACTAGCTGAACTTAACTTGATGAAATGAGGATTTACCAAAGAATATTTGGGATCAACTATTAAGAAAGGAAATTGTATTCAAACTATCATTTCTCACATCCTTTACTTATATATTTACCAAAGTAGCATGTACACCCACCAATCGTATAGATGGCGTACCCGTTTGGATGTGCTTCTTCTAAAACACCGTTAAATAATAGTGTTTTTAATCAATAGTACTGTTACAAAGAAACAATTTGATGTCTTTTGATGGGAGTACAACAGAAAAGCCGAGAAAGAGCGATACAAGCTGGGCAATACAACCATGATTATTTATTTTTATTATTTTTGTTCAATCCTTGATTTCATTAACTAAGCAAAAGCCAACTTACAAAGCAAATAGAACTCTGAAAATGTTGGAGCCATATTGCAGTCCCACCCTACACCTCCTCGCTTTTTATAATGCATATGGTAGGAAAATAAAAACTGATACTAGGACAAAAGAAAAGTTTGTTGACATCTCTGGAGGATGGAGAAGAAAAAAGGAGGATTATCAATTATATTCCAATAGTCACAAAATAGGCCTAGCACGTAGCACTACCGATTATTTTGAGTGTAACTAGCCAAACCGTAACAGCAATATCCAAAATTCCAATGATTATCACTTAAAATATGAAATATGAATTGAAGCAAGGAGAAGAGGGGATACCTTGGTAGGCGAACATAGATAAGCTGTACATAAAAGGCAGTCGTACAAACGTTATTGGTGAGCTTTTTTGGGAGACGTGCAGAGTGATAGAAAAAACTCTTGAAGATTTTATAAGATTATCGATAAATAAAATAAAATAATAATAAAATAGTGAGAATTTGGGCATTTAGGGTAATATTAATTGAATATAAGGATATTATTGGAACAATGTAAGTTTCATAAAAGAAAAAATAAATTGTTTCCTTGATTTTTTTTGTAGCACTTTTGAAAGGAAGTACCACCCCCTCATGGGCACAAAACCCATTGGAAATAGACCGATTTTATATCACCTATTCAAGCTCCAAGATCGAATCGGTTGACCACAACGGGGACGCCTCCATCGCACAACCACGGCCACCCTGTCAGTTTCGGCTCGTCCAACTCCTCTGGAGGGTTTTCCCGACCTTCCTTTAGGGAAGGCCAGCTCTTGTAGTACTTGTGGAGCTCGTACTTCTAGTCGGCGTACCGTAATTGCCAGTGCTTTATCAGGTATTTACTGACGTCGGTGCCTTCTAGGTTGTACTCAAAATTGATCTGCAATAAATTATTAAAGTTAGTAAAATAATTAAAAAAAATGAAATTAATGTAAAAAAAAGGAAGATGCACGTACCGTTAACTCTCCCCAACAACGTGTGATCTCCTCCGGGGGTTGGTTCCGAAAAGTATCCCCCATCATCAGGGACTTGGTGCGAAGAATCGCGCCAATGTCATGCACCACCAGGCTGTGGATTTTTATGGGCGCTGACCGGAGGCGAGACACGTACACCACCACCATCTTTGCATTCGTTGTCCTGCAAATCCGTTGGGATGTGAAACCCCGATTGATTCCACGCACGTTCACCGACTTCCCTACAAATTCGATGAACATTTGTACATAATATGAATAACAAATAAAATGGTTGTTTAAATAAACAAAATAATCAACTTGCCCTTAGGGAGTGCTCCGACAACAGCCGCCGGTTCATCTTCTCCGGAGTCGTCCTGTGGGGACTGGGGGTCGGTATAGGGTTCCCCCTGTTTCTTGATGTGCTGTCGACAAGCCGATCGCGCACCGGATTGCTGAAGATCCGAGATCGGTACCTGAATGGACGCCGTTGTTGAGTCAACTGAGGCAGGGGGTGCCTCCTCCATCACATGATCGACGGGCTCACGATAGGGGCGGGTCCTAAATGTGATCAAGGTACGATGCGACATCTACAATAAGAAATTTAAAATAATTTATATAAAATTAACCAACATATTTTTAATTTAAAAAAAAAAAACCAAACATTTTTAATATTAAATATTAAATTCACAAAATAAAAACAAAACCACATATAAAATTAACCAACATTTTTCAATTCGAATAATAAATAAATGAAAAAAACAAATTTTTTTTTTTGAAAATTAGTAAATTGGTATCTAAAAACTAAAATCACCAAATTGTAATTTTTTTAAATAAAACCAACACAAACCAAAATTAAACCTAAAATACTAATTAATCCAAACCAACTTAAACCTAAATTGCTGAACTCAAAATTCACAACATTATACCTAAATTTCTAAATCCAAATTTCGGGAATAAAATCAAACTTTCAACTTAATCCAAACGTACAATAATAATATCCAAATTCATAAAATTCACATATCAAAAATTTATAAAACTCACATATCCAAAATTCACATATCCTACACCGTATCAAAAATTCACATAAGTTTTTTTAAATTCAAATATCCAAAATTCATAAAATTCACATATCCAAAATTCACATAAAATTCATATCCAAAATCATAACAAAAATCATATGCAAAATTCATAACATTATACCAATTTCAACATTATACCAAACATCAAAATTTCAACAAATCTTCAACACTAACCTTATATTCCAATCCAATCCAAATTCACAATATTCAAGTAAAAATTCCCAATCTGCAAATTTGAGAAAAATGCACAATTTGCCAAAATCCAATCCAAATTTCAATTCCAATTTCAATACAATTTGATAATATCCATACAAAATTTCAATTGAAATTTCAATCCAAACTAAAATTAAAATATAAACAATCAAAATTAACAATAACCAATCCACATTAACAATAAAGGGAGAGGGAGAACGATTCGACCTTGAGATTTTTGCCGGCGAGAGATAGGTGCGGCAGAAAGACCTAACCTCGCCGAGAGAAAGGCGGTGTGAGAGAGAGCTACGGCAGCGGAGTGAGAGGCGGAGCCCGAGTGAGAGAGAGCGAGAAAGGGAGGGAGTGGTATTGGACGCTAGCGACCTCCACAGACGAGGGTAGGGTTTTGTTGCAGAGAGGTGGCGGTAGATCGGGAGAAAACAGGGAAAATGAAGAAGAAGGAAGAAGAAGAAGAGTCGGTCGCTATTTATCTGTCTGAATAACCTTTCCCGATGAAACCTACGTCGGACCAACGTTTAATGAATTCGTCGGGTAACAAAAAGCGTTGAATATTTGTCGGGTAACAAGTTCACATACCCTCGGGCAAATATACGCGGTAAGTTTGAGTTTTCGCAAAATGTTTGGTGGAATTTTTGAAATTTTCACGAAAAAAAAGTGCGCATCTTGTTTACATTGCTCGACGACATGTGTATGGTTGCCGACGCCTCATTACATATTGCTCGGTGAATAGTTACCTTCGGCGGGCTAAATTCTTATGTTGTTGAATTTTGACTGATCTAAAAACCAGGTCCGACGAAAGAATTTTCAAGATCGGGACCATTTAATTTTTGGTATTACATGCCTAAAGCCCCATCGATCGTTATCGTCATGTTTTTTGGAGCTGATGTGCCTCGATTGTTAACTTTGTGAATTTCATTGGGTTTTTTCGTAGTTTTGGTTCAATTAATATTCAAACGATGGAATTTCAAAAAATTGACCGTTCAATGGTTGCTTTTAAGTCTGTAGACCTCACCCGTCGAAAATCTTGATTTTTGAGGATTTCAAGCTGTTCGATCGTGAAGAAACGTTGTGTAACTGTTGAATCGTCGCACACCGTTACATAATCCCGGGATTTCCAAATTGAGTAGTTTTTTACTTAGGCGATCTATGAGTACCTAAAATAAATGTGGACGGTTAGATCGGTCCATTTCATTTTGTAAATGATTGAAAATCGTAAAACAAACATATTTATCAAGGAGTTTGAGCACTTGAAGGAAACTTCAATACATTTTGCGAAGTTTTGGTTCTATTGATATTCAAACGATTGAATTTGACCGATCTATCCGTTCACTTTGTGGTTTTACGTGCCTAGATATCGCCCGTCGAAAATCTTGATGGTTTGAGGATTTCAAGTCTTCCGATCGTGAAGAAATGATGTGTAACCGTTGAATCGTTGTGCACCGTTACCTAATCCCGGGATTTCCAAATTGGGTAATTTTTCGTGTAGGCAATCTATAAGTACCTACAATAAATGTGGACGGTTAGATCGGTCTATTTCATTTTGTAAATTATTGAAAATCATAAAACAAGCATATTCATCAAGGAGTTTAAACACTTGAAAGGAAACTTTAATACATTTTGCGAAGTTTTGATTCTATTGATATTCAAACGATTGAATTTGACCGATCCAGCCGTTCACTTTGTGGGTTTATGTGCCTAGATATCACCCATCGAAAATGTTTATGTTTTGAGGATTTCAAGTCGTCCGATCGTGAAAAATGTTGTGTAGCCGTTGAATCGTCGCGCACCGTTACCTAATCCCGCGATTTCAAAATTGGGTAATTTTTGGCGTAGGTGATCTATGAGTACCTAAAATAAATGTGGAGAGTTAGATCGGTCCATTTCATTTCGTAAGTAATTTAAAAAAGGTGTTTAATAAATAAATGTAAATTGAATCTGGTATATATCATCCGACAAAGTTAAATGAATATTCCTCATGCATATTCTTCCAATTTTGGCAACAGTCGGCCGAATAGAGAAACACGTGAAGATATTGGCAGACTTTGCCCGATGGATGTACAAGTATATTCGTCGGGCATAAACTTCCAAATTCGGCAACCGCCGGCTGAACAGAGAAACACGTGATGATATTGAAAGCCTTTGCCCGACAAATTTACAAGTATATTCGTCGGGGAAATGTTATTTCCCATTTTGCAAAAAATTCTATACATTATTTTATCAAGTAAGATGAAATGTTGGGAACATGAAATGTTGGGAAGCTGAATCATAACTTTAGTACATAAAAGATTAATTGAAATTGTTGTGAATGAAATCATAAAACATACATATAAATCACATTTATTGATTTGCAGATGTATATTACATATATAAATGAACTTTCTAATTTCTAATTTACACGCTCTCCCCCTCCCAATAGCGCTCGTCATCCAACATGTGCACAATACTTGATTCATCATAATCACTTTCAATTTGTTCTAATTCCCCGAGATCAATAAAAATGTCATTAATCACAATTGGTGGGATGATGTCGTTGGTCCGTACTCCATCCACGTTTAGGATGCATGCCGAGGAATCCACCTGGTAAACGATTTGGTCACCGTTTGTTTCCCCATCTTCTTCATGGTATCGGTCATCCAAATCCCAAATATTTCTATGATTCATCATCTCAGCTACTCTCCAACCAGCACCCAAATTTGGATCATCCACATATAATACTTGTTTCGCCGTACTAGCGAGGATGTAGGGATCACTCTCAAACCACCAGGTGTTTATGTCGACAGAGGTACATAACTGATCTTTAATGACACTACCTGAGATACTTGGGTCCATATCAAACCAACGACACTTGAACAAGATAACTTCCTTGCAGTCTGCGTATAATACCTTAACCACACTTAACAATCTACCGTAGAACCCGGTATCAACATTTTCCCCATCCCCCGGCACGAAGACCCCACTTTTTTGCGTAGACTATTATATAGTTTCTACGAGGTTCGTTCTTCCCCCCCTCGCCCTTTTCATTTCCTTCTTTATCTTCGCAATAATTTAATTGACATTTTTATCTCAATCAATTTTTCAGTCTCGCTACAGAATTTCCTTCCGTTAGTCTAAATTTCGTTGAAGGTGCATCCATGGTATTAAAACCAGAGGTGCGATGCGACATCTAAAATAAGAAATATAAAATAATTAATATAAAAATAACCAACATATTTTTAATTAAATAAAAAAACCAAACATTTTTAATATTAAAAATTAAATTCAAAAAATAGAAACAAAACCACATTTAAAATTAACCAACATTTTTCAATTCCAATAAAAATAAATAAATAAAGCAATTTTTTATTTATTAAAAATTAGTCAATTGGTATCCAAAAACTAAAACCACCAAATTCTAATTTTTTTAAATAAAACCAACATAAACGAAAAATTAAACCTAAAATACTAATTAATCCAAAAGTACTAAACTCGAAATTCACAATATTATACATAAATTTCTAAATCCAAATTTTGGGAATCAAACTTACAAATTAATCCAAACATACAATAATAATATCCAAATCATAAAATTCACATATTAAAATTTTATAAAACTCACATATCCAAAATTTAAAAAACTCACATATCCAAAATTCACATATCCTACACCATATCAAAAATTCACATAATTTTTTTTAAATTCAAATATCCAAAATTCATAAAATTCACATATCCAAAATTCACATAAAATTCATATCGAAAATCATAACAAAAATCATATGCAAAATTCATAACATTATACCAATTTCAACATTATACCAAACATCAAAATTTCAACAAATCTTCAACTATTATATTCCAATCCAAAAAAATCTTCAAAATTTCAACATTATACCAAACAAATATTTATATTCCAATCCAATCCAAAATCACAATAATCAACTAATCCCCCTAAATTCTCAATTTGCTAATTTGACAATAATGCACAATCTGCGATAATCAAATCCAAATTTAAATTCAATTTTCAATACAATTTCATAATATCCAAACCAAATTTAAATTGAAATTTCAATCCAAACTAAAATTAAAATTTAACTAATCAAAATTAACAATAACCAATCTACATTAACAATAGAGAGAGAGAGAGGGACAATGAGTTCGACCTTGAAGAAACGGCAGGTGAGGCTAGGGGCGGCGGCGACAGCTAGCCTCGGTGAGAGACAGGCGGCGCGATGGATTGCTGGGGCGGCGGAGTGAGGGCTGGAGTTTGAGTGAGAGAGAGTGAGAAAGGGCTGGAGTTGCGGCGACCGGAACGGCTGGAAGGAGGGGTGGAGTCTGAGTTGCAGAGAGATGTGGGTTCAGGAGAAAATAGGGAAAATGAAGAAGAAGGAAGAAGAAGAATAGTAGGTCTGATTTATCTATCTGATTGACCTTGCCCAACGTACATGTTCGTCAGGAAGACTTTTTAATGATTCGTCGGGTAATTACAAGCAGTGGATATTCGTCGGGTAATTGTTTACAGATTCGTCGGGTAACAAGCTATGGATATTCGTCGGGTAATTGTTTACAGATTCGTTGGGTAACAAGCTGTGGATATTCGTCGGGTAACAAGCAATGGATACGCGGTAAGTTTGAGATTTCGCGAAAATTTTGGCAGAATGTTCGTCAGGCAACCGTTTAAAAGATTCGTCGGGCAAAAACAAGGGGTGGATATTCGTCGGGTAAAAACAAGGGGTGGATATTCGTCGGGAAACATTTTACATATTCATCGGGCAAAAATACGCGGTAAGTTTGAGATTTCGCGAAAATTTTGGCGGAATGTTTGAAATTTTCGGGGAACAAATTGCGGGTTTTATTTAGGTAGCCCGACGACGTTTCTATTGTTGCCCAACGAACAATTACATATTGCCCGGCGAATATTTTCCTTCGTCGAGCTAAAGTCTTATGATGTTGAGTTTATGAATGATCTGAAAATCAGGTCTAACGAAAGAATTTTCAACATTCGTACCGTTCAATTATTGGTTTTACATGCCTAAAGCCCCATCGATCGTTATCGTCATGTTTTTCTGAGCTTATGTGCCTCGATCGTTAATTTTGTGAATTTCAATGGGTTTTTCGTAGTTTTGGTTCAATTGATATTCAAACGATTGAATTTCAAAAAATTAACTGTTCAATAGTTACTTTTAAGTCTGTAGACCTCACCCGTTAAAAATCTTTATGTTTTGAGTATTTGAAGCCGTCCAATCGTGAAGAAACGTTGTGTAACCGTTGAATCGTCCCGCACCGTAACCTAATCCCGAGATTTCCAAATTGGGTAGTTTTTCGCGTAGGCGATCTCTGAGTACCTACCATAAATGTGGACGGATAGATTGGTCCATTTCAATTTGTAAATTATTAAAAATTGGAAAATAAGCATATTCTTCAAGGAGTTTTAACACTTGAAGGAAACTTGAAAACAATTTTCGAAGTTTTGGTTCGATTGATATTTAAACGATTGAATTTTACATATCTAACCGTTCATTTTTTTTATTTTACGTGCCTAGATCTCGCCCATCGAAAAGCTTGATGTTTTGAGGATTTCAAGCCGTCCGATCGTAAAGAAACGTTGTGTAACCGTTGAATCGTCGCGCACCGTAACCTAATCCCGGTATTTCCAAATTGGGTAATTTTTCGTGTGGGCGATCTATGAGTACCTACCATAAATGTGGATGGTTAGATCGGTCCATTTCAATTTGTAAATTATTAAAAATAGGAAAATAAGCATATTCATCAAGGAGTTTAAACACTTGAAGGAAACTTCAAAACAATTTTTGAAGTTTTGGTTCTATTGATATTCAATTGATTGAATTTTAAAGATCTAATCGTTCATTTTTTGATTTTACGTGCCAAGATCTCGCCCAGCGAAATGCTTGATGTTTTGAGGATTTCAAGCCGTCCGATCGTGAAGAAATGTTGTGTAGCCGTTGAATTGTCGCGCACCGTTACCTAATAATGGGATTTCCAAATTGAGTCATTTTTCGTGTAGGCAATCAATGAGTCCCTACCATAAAAGTTGACGGTTTGATCAATCCATTTCATTTCGTCGGGTAAAATATCCCAGTTCGTCAACCGCCCACCGAATAGAGAAACACGTACTGATGATATTTGAAGCCTTTGCCCGACGGATGTAAAAGTATATTCGTCGGGCAAATGTCGGTTAGTTTTTATAAATTCAAATTAGATTTAGTGTAAATTTTTTATTTTTTATATTTGTTATAATTAATTGTTTGTTGTATACACTATTTTATCAAATAAGATGAAATGTTGGGAAGCCGATTCAAGGATGAGGACATCAAAGTTTGTGGCTTTAGTACATATATAAAAGTTTGTGGCTTTAGTACATATATCAAAGTTTGTGGCTTTCATGTGCATCAAGTCCACAACTGCCCCTAGAACCGAAAATGATTTACTACCGGGGTACAATTCGCGCTGAGTTTCTTTCAATAATCTCTCGTAATAGAGCTCAGAGTCTTCGGGTTGCAACCTTGGCGCCTCATCGTCCATAGCATCTGATGCGGGAGGAAAAACATCGGTTAATAACTCAACGACTTGATCATTATCATATCGCCCATCCAAAGCACATTGTCCCGGCGGGTCCCGGGAACCGAAGATGTCGATGCGGAAAATATTTCTTCACCATGATAGATCCAATCAGTGTAGTTGTGTAAGATCCCATTCCATTCCAGATGAGTTTGTACCTCATTCAACGACATCCAACTGCAATTGTTACATTTACGGCATAGACACCTGATACGTCTTTCATCACTGCAATGACTACGTGCAAAGACAATGAAGCTGTCGATCCCATCGAAATACTGATAAGAAGATCTATCCAACATTTGCATCCAACCTCTGTCCATTGTGCCTGCTTTCACAACATAGAGTCAACGTAACTAATTGAGTTAACATTGTCCCATAATTAGAACAAGTTAAAATTAAAAGCAACTCGTTTCCTTATGCCTCCGGTGATTTGGCCCTATTCCATTCGAGAGTGCACGTTCTGTGCTGTGTAGTTTGAGACCTACGAGGCTAAGTTTCGATCGAGGGAAATTTCGGCAGCATCTCCATACAGTTCCTCAAATGAACGGCGTAGATATTATAAACAAATATCTAGTATGCATTCGGAGAACAATGAGAGGATACAAACCGAATTTCCCACAATCGAAACATAAACTCATAGATAACCAACTACACAACACATAGTTGCGCACCCCAAAATTGTCTGAATAAATGGACAATTTAAGAGTCAGTCAATCAACCCGATTCACTGACTCTCAAACGGGTCTAAAGTTTTTCATTGAATTTCATTATACGAAGTTAATAAACTCGATTAAGTTCGCATAAACGGTTATGAAATATGAACATATTTCACTTCATCGGAACTAAATAAAGCGTTTTACAAAAAATATCAAAACAAATTCACAAATACAAACATATATTAATTATGCATAAAATAGAGTTTACAATTTTATAACTTCCGTACATATTTTCTATTTCCCTATTTTCCTAACATATTTCCTATTTTCCTAAAATATTTTCTAGTTTCCTAATTTCCTAACATATTTTCTATTTCCCTATTTTCCTCACATATTTTCAAATTTCCAAACATATTTTCTAATTTCATTACATATTTTTAATTTTCCTATTTTCTAACCAAATTTTCTAATTTCCTAACATATTTTCTATTTCCCTATTTTCCTAACATATTTTCTAATTTCCAAACATATTTTCTAATTTCAATAATTTTATTACATATTTTTAATTTTCCTATTTTCCAACAAAAATTTCTAATTTCCTAACATATTTTCTATTTTCATAATTTCATAACTTATTTTCTATTTTCATATTTTCCTAACAAATTTTCTAATTTCTAATTTCCACAAATTCTAAACAATTTCTACACATTTTCCACAATAAATACAAAATTTCCTAACATAATTATATCCAAAATTCTTAACAAAATTAAATTGAGAGGTAAGCACACATACCTTTTTATAAGTATTCCTTCAAATCAACCAAACAATTCCTACAACACAAAACAAAATTAGTTTCTAATCAAAAATCAAAATGTCAAAAGTGAAAAAATTAAATTTATCAAACCTTAAATTTTGATTTTTGGTGATTGATAGAGAAAAAAGATTTGATTGGTAGTGAAAATGGTGATGAGATGATGATTGTAGCTAGAGAAAGAGAGTGAGTGAGTGAGTGAGTGAGAGAGAGAGAGAGAGAGAGAGAGAGAGAGAGAGAGAGAGCAAAGAGTGATCGATGAAGCAGAGAGGAGGAAGAAGAAGAAGAAAGGAGAGCGTCGGGTTATTTAGTGTGTTTAGACTTTTGTCCGACGAATAACATTCGCAGGGGAAAGTTTAATGATTCGTCGGGCAATATATAGTCAACACCAAGTGTTACCCGACGACTAATAATCGTCGTTATAAATACTTTTGCCCGACGGATCGTCCAAATCGTCGGGCCACATTTCCTTTTTTGCGCGCCAACATCTTACTCTTCCCGCCAACAGTTTACCTGGTGAGCCTTCGTGTTCGTCGGGCAAACCTTGTTTACTCGGCGAAAATTACTTTGTCGGGCAAAACCTTGTCGGGCAACCTCGATCTTCATGTAGTGCATGAAGATTTTATAAGATTATCGATAAATAAAATAAAATAATTATAAAATAGTGTGAATTTGGACATTTAGGGTAATATTAATTGAATATAAGTATATTATTGGATGAATGTAAGTTTCATAAAAGAAAAAAAAAATTGTTTCCTTGAATTTTTTTTTGTAGCACTTTTAAAAGGAAGTACCACCCCCGCAGGGGCAAAAAACCCATCGGAAATAGACCGATTTTATATCACCTATTCATTGATAAGAAAAAGAAAAAACGTGAACAGTCGGGCCGGACATATTGAAGTAGTAAATAGTGATAAAATAACTCTAGGTAAGGCTACTTAAATAAATAAAGAGGAAAAAGATATCAAGCTTGTAATGAAATATTGGGCAAAAGATATTTGGGCTTCTAGGTGATTAGGCTTCTAGTGAAGTATATTTATTATTGGTAAAATTTCTCAAAAAACTAGAATAATGTTTGAGCTTGGTCGTAAATTTCGACCGGAATAAAACCAATAAATGAGACCCACGACGGAGAAAGTCACAATTGGACATAAATTCGATCATGATCTGAATTCTAGTATATTGGCCAAGAATGGCCATAAAGCCGGGTTCCAAGCCGAATTCTCTTGACCTTGGTTGGAAAATGTAGGTTGGCGGCCGAATTCTCTTGGCCTTGGTTGATAAATGGAGGTCACCCACCACTTGTCTTTCTGCCCCTCTCATGTATGATATAATTGACCACTCTTGTGTGTTTTGTTTTAATTGCAGACATCATTCTTCGTACGATTTGGATCGTTTGCGTACAGGAAGGGCCAATTATAATTGTAAGTTCAAATAATTTTTTATTCATTTTTCCATTTTGTCATTTCCCTTAAACTTTTAGAATAAAACATATGAGCTAGCTAGGTTAATGAAGATGTATTTACATGTTTCTTTACTTTCAGGTTCATTGCCAGTAAGTGTGTCCACCGTTTTTAGGGACATTGGGAGCTTGACCGATTTCATCATTGTTAGCACTCTTGATTGGGTAATTTTGTGTATTTTCATAAATTTAATGTAATAGCTAGGTTGAAAGTATGTGTAAATAATATTTCACTAGCTGAACTTAACTTGATGAAATGAGGATTTACGAAAGATCAAATATTAAGAAAGGAAATTGTATTCAAACTATCATTTCTCACATCCTATACTTATATATTTACCAAAGTAGCATGTACACCCCCCAATCGTATAGATGGTGTCCCAGTTTGGATGTGCTTCTTCTAAAACACCTTTAAATAATAGCGTTTTTAATCAATAGTACTTTTACAAAGAAACAATTTGATGTCTTTTGATGGGAGCACAACGGAGAAGCCGAGAAAGAGCGATGCAAGCTGGGCAATAAAACCATGATCATTTATTTTTATTATTTTTGTTCAATCCTTAATTTCATTAACTAAGCAAAGGCCAACTTACAAAGCAAATAGAACTCAGAAAATGTTGGAGGCATATTGCAGTCCCACCCTACACCTCCTCGCTTTTTATAACGCATATGGCAGGAAAATAAAAATTGATACTAGGACAAAAGAAAAATCTGTTGACATCTCTGGAGGATCGAGAAGAAAAAGGAGGATTATCAATTATATTCCAATAGTCACAAAATAGGCCTAGCACGTAGCACTACCGATTCTTTCGAGTGTAACCTGACAAACTGTAACAACAATATCCAAATTTACATGTAAACTCCAATGATTATCACTTAAAATATGAAATATGAATTGAAGCAAGGAGAAGAGGGGATACTTTGGGAGGCGAACATAGATAAGTTGTACATAAAAGGCAGCCGCACAAACGTTATTGGTGAGCTTTTTTGGGAGACGTGCTGAGTGATAGAAAAAACCCTTGAAGATTTTATAAGATTATCGATAAATAAAATAAAATAATAATAAAATAGTGTGAATTTGGGCATGTAGGGTTATATTGATTGAATATAAGGATATTATTGGAAGAATGTAAGTTTCATAAAAGAAAAACAAAAATTTGTTTCCTTAATTTGTTTTTGTAGCACTAGTGAAGTATATTTATTGTTTGTAAAGGCAAAAGATATTTGTGCTTCTAATGAAATATTGGGCTAAAAATATATTTGGGCTTCTAGGTGATTCGGCTTCTAGTGAAGTATATTTATTATTTGTAAAGGCAAAAGATATTTGTGCTTGTAATGAAATATTGGGGCCTCATTAAATTAAATCAAATCCTTAAAATTTTGGTAAGTGGATACGTAATAAATAACTAAATAGAAAAAAGATAGGTATTGTGATGTTCTTTGTTTTTGATTGATTGTGTGCCTAATCTACATAAATCAGATCCTTAAAAATTAATGATTTTGATTTTTTTATTAAATTCTCTAAATTGGAATAAATGAAGCAAAATCAAATCAATTTAAAAATTAAAAGTTTTAAATTGTTTGTATAGAAAACAATTCACAAACTCAACTATAAATAATAGTCAAAATGGAGAAAACTAGTATCTCAAAATTAAGATTGGTATATCACATTACAAGTCTACAACCAACATATTTCTTCCTTCCCTCTACCTATCAAAAAATTCAAAAATTATGGAAAAATCCTCACTCAAGTTAGCTTTTTTCATCGTGTTCTTGCTCGCTGCATTGTCTGGTAAAGTACTTTATTCGAATCCTATTATTTTGTTAGATTGAAAATAATATCTCTCATCAGGTAAATATGTCACGTATCCGCCTCCTATATGGTATATCTACGTCATCACATGGATGGTATTTTGGTGTGCTTGTCAAAACTTTCGTTAGTTGGAAACGAACTATAATATTTCAAAGAGTACATTTGCTTTTTCTCTTTGCATTATTAATTGAAAAAAAAATTTGTTTATGAAAAAACAATGTCTCTTTTTATGTTTATGTCAAATGACAGTTTATCTTGTTAAACCTTACCCAAAGGTTAAAAATTAGTGACGAATGTTCTTTTCCAACTTCTTCTTTTTTATCTTTTGCTTATAATTTCTCTTTGAACTTGTGTAACATCTCTATATATATGCATAATATATTATGTTTTCATATATTGTAGCAATAAACAAGGAAAATATGTATTTTAGGTGCACAGCTTGGAGTCGAAGCAGAAAGCCGCTTTTGGCGACCTGGTCTCTGTGAGAAGGTTGAAGACTGCTTTGGTTTGTGGCATGGAACAGACTGTAAATGCATAAAGTACGAGTGTAAGTGTAAAAAGAAGGAGTCGTGAAGACCATTTCAGAAGCTGTATCGACGAAATTACAAGGCAAACAAAAATTCCGGGATAAAATTTTTCGATTCTCGTACAATGTTATCAAATTATGTGGGATGCAGTCATAGCACAAAAAATTTCTTTTCTATGCCTATATGAATAAATATTAAATAAAAATTCAATGTTTTACTATGTAGCTCGTACAATTTCTATTCGATTCCTATATTAAATTTGTATTCGATGGCTATATGTAGCTCGTATAATTTATTATGTTTTCGCAAAAAAATATTCTAAAATAATACAAAGTATCACATCATTTCAAAAATAATAAATAATTCAAACCTAATAAATTCATTTAAAAAACAAAGTCCAACGATTTATCCAATTTGTCCTTATTGTTTGTAAATGTCTTAGAAAATGTGTCAAGTCACTTAAATCAAATGACAAAGGTATTTTATTTACACCAATGGTTCTTAAAATTACGGTTAAATCATATTTTATTTACAATAACCTCCTCCTTCCAAGTATGAGTATCCTGGTCAATCAGTTCCCGAACATAAAGAGGAATGTCAGGATAAGCGGAATTTACCTTAAAAGTATACGGAGTAGGCAACCACGGGTCCACCCGAGTCTTGACCAAAGCACCATCACCAATTCCCCATCTTAGTCCAGCTGTGAGAATCTTCCTCCCTTTGATAATACCTTTCCAACCCCAAGAGGACCGACGACCCACACCAGCCTGGAGCAAACCCCCATTGGGATAATACTTAGCACTCAGGACCCAAGCAAGGAGCATAGAAGGATCATGAACAATCCGCCACCCAATCTTCCCTAGCATTGCCAAATTGAAGCATTCCAGGTCACGGAAGCCCAACCCACCCACTTTCTTCACCCGTGACATCTTCTTCGAAGCTACCCAATGCATATCCCGCTGGCCATGCTGTTTCCCCCACCAATACTTAGCAACCAGCCTCTCAATATCCCGACACACCCACCGGAAATTTAAAACAGGACATAGCATAGTTCGGCATAGCCATGGCCACTGCCTTTATCAGAATCTCCTTACCAACATTGGAGTGGAACTGCTCCGACCACCCTTGGACCTTACTAGCAATACGATTATGAACTTCATCACAAACCACCCTTTTAGACATCCCAAAATCAGCTTGTAAGCCAAGATACTTCCCAAATCCATCCCGAGCCGCAGTCTGGCACCTTCGAGACACCCTACGCCTCAGGAGCTTGGAACAGTTCCCACCAAATAAGAGGGAACTTTTATCAAAATTGACAAGCTGCCCGGATGCCACTGCGTAGCAATCAAGGACTTCCATCACAACATCAATCTCACTGCAACTAGCATGGCAAAACACAACCGCGTCATCAGCAAAGAAGAGGTGAGATATTCGAAAATCACAGGTCTCCACCAATCGAACCCCATGAAGTGTTCCCTCCTCCTCCCTCCTGCGCAAAAGGGCAGAAAGACCCTCAACACACAGTAGGAACAACAAAGGAGACAATGGATCTCCCTGCCGAAGCCCCCTACTAGGCCAGATAAACCCTGTTTCCTCACCATTGATCAACAAACTATAAGAAACTGATGCCATACATTTGAGGATCAGATCACAAAACCGGTCCGCCACCCCAATTCCTTTCAACATGTCAATCACAAAGCTCCACTCCACCCTATCATAGGCCTTTGCCATGTCTAGCTTCAATGCCAGCTCCCTATCATCCCGAGTACCACGTTGTTTCATAGAGTGTAGAACGTCATGGACAACAAGGATATTATCCTGTATTTGCCTTCCCGACACAAAAGCTGAGTGGTTGAAGCTAATAATCCTATCTAGCACTACTTTCATTCAATTAGTAAGGAGTTTTGAGATAACCTTATAGAGTACATTGCACAGTGAAATTGGTCGTAGCTGGGACATCTTGGCCGGACAAGGCACCTTGGGAATTAAACATAGATGCGTGAAATTGATCTTCCGAAGCAACAGACCCGTCCTCCAAAAATGCATCACCATTTCGTATACATCCTTTCCCACCACCTCCCAATTTTGATGGAAAAAACCACTAGTAAACCCATCTGGACCCGGGGCCTTTGCAGGATTTATCTGAAATACCACAGCCTTCACTTATTCTCGGGACATGTGAGCCAATAGTCCCGTATTTTCTTCAGACGTAACATGCTGCCCAACACACTCTAGTATAATCGGACAGGTTTGAGGCTGTGATGTGGTAAACAGCTTCTCAAAATATTCCACTACCACCTGTTGCAGCTGTGGAACCTCATGCACCCACTCCCCATCCTGATTTTCAAGCCCCCGGAGCCTATTAAACAGCCGACGTTTGACCTTGGAGGAGTGGAAAAATTTTGTGTTTTTGTCACCCTCCTGCAACTATTGGACTCTCGCTTTCTGTTTCCAGTAACACTCCTCCACACTAATCAATCGCTTCATCTCTTGCTCTGTCTGTCGCACCCAACCCCCATCAAACGTGGGTTGTACATACGCACTACGTAGTTGCTGCTGTAAATTCTCAATAAGGACCTTACTGTTACACTGATTGGCCTTCCTTCATGTCAGCAGACCCTACCTCACCCCCTTAAGCTTTTCACAGACCCGGAACGCCCTCGACCCCCGAGCCTCACGCTGCCAGCACTCCTGAATCACCTACCCTACAATCAAGTTCGTTCTCCCATCTGGAATCGAAAAAAAACCCCCGTCTAGGCCAGCGCACCGGGGGGGGGGGGGGGGGGGGGGGGGGGGGGGGGGGGGGGGGGGATAAGCACAACATCAACATTAGATGATAAGAACCTTCCACGATGAGATGTTGGAGGGTCGCAGCTGGGTAAAGCTCCACCCACTCTGCAGAGGCCAGAGCTCGATCTAATCGGGCCTGAATGAAACCCGACGCCCTCCTATTTCTCCAAGGGAACGGATGCCCATGGTACCCCAAATCAAGCAAACGATTCTCAGCCACAAACTCCCGAAAGGAGAGCATATAATTTTCAGTCCGAATTAGGCCTCCCTCTTTTTCCTCACCTGCCAACACATCATTAAAATCACCCATCAAAAGACAAGGGTCCCCACAACAAACAATACGAGACCCCAAACGTCTCCACTGGTCTGCACAAATCCTGTCATCCGTACTAGCATAAACAGAATAGAATCTCCAATGTACCCAGAAACGACATCTTTTATTAATACTTCAATAAGGAAATTAGCAAACTTAACTAAAACTACTTGTTGCACATCCTTCCAAAACACACAGAGCCCACCACTCAAACCTCGTGGCTCAACCACATGCATGAATGGCATCCCCAACTTATTTTTTGGATAACCAAACCTTCGACTATGATTTTTCGTCTCAAGCAAAACTATAATATCCGTCTGATGAAGCAAGGTTTGCCTCACCAGGTTGTGAACAGTTAGTGTACCTCCGATACCCTGACAGTTCCAAAAAGGAAATTGTATTCAAACTATCATTTCTCACATCCTTTACTTATATATTTACCAAAGTAGCATGTACACCCACCAATTGTATAGATGATGTAACCGTTTGGTTGTGCTTCTCTAAAACACCTTTAAATAATATAAATTTTAATCAATAGTAATTTTACAAAGAAACAATTTGATGTCTTTTGATGGGAGCACAACGGAAAAGCCAAGAAAGAGCGATACAAGCTGGGCAATACAACCATGATTATTTATTTTTATTATTTTTGTTCAATCCTTGATTTCATTAACTAAGCAAAAGCCAACTTACAAAGCCAATAGAACTCTGAAAATGTTGGAGGTATATTGCAGTCCCACCCTACACCTCCTCGCTTTTTATAATGCATATGGCAGGAAAATAAAAACTAATACTAGGACAAAAGAAAAGTCTGTTGACATCTCTGGAGGATCGAGAAGAAAATGGAGGATTGTCAATTATATTCCAATAGTCACAAAATAGGCCTAACACGTAACACTACCGATTCTTTCGAGTGTAACTAGACAAACTGTAACAACAATATCCAAATTTACATGTAAACTCCAATGATTATCACTTAAAAAATGAAATATAAATTGAAGAAAGGAGAAGAGGGGATAGCTTGGGAGGCAAACATAGATATGTTGTACATAAAAGGCAGCCGCACAAACGTTGTTGGTGAACTTTTTTGGGAGACGTGTAGAGTGATAGAAAAAACCCTTGAAGATTTTATAAGATTATCCATAAATAAAATAAAATAATAATAAAATAGTGTGAATTTGGGCATTTAGGGTAATATTAATTGAATATAAGGATATAATTGGAAGAATGTAAGTTTCATAAAATAAAATAAATTTGTTTCCTTGATTTTTTATTGTAGCACTTTTGAAAGGAAATATCACCCCCGCCGGGGTAGAAAACCCATCGGAAATAGACCGATTTTATATCACCTATTCATTGATCAGAAAAAGAAAAAACGTGAACGATCGGGCCAGACATATTGAAGTAGTAAATAGTGATAAAATAACTCTAGGTAAGGCTACTTAAATAAATAAAGAGGCAAAAGAAATCAAGCTTGTAATGAAATATTGGGCGAAAGAGATTTGGGCTTCTAGGTGGTTAGGCTTCTAGTGAAGTATATTTATTATTTGTAAAGGCAAAAGATATTTGTGCTTCTAATGAAATATTGGGTAAAAGATATTCGGGCTTCTAGGTGATTAGGCTTCTAGTGAAGTATATTTATTATTTGTAGAGGCAAAAGATATTTGTGCTTCTAATGAAATTTTGGGACCCCATTAAATTAAATCAAATCCTTAAAATTGTGCTGTTCTTTGTCATTGAGTTATTGTGTGCCTAATCTACATAAATCAGAACCATAAAAATTAATGATTTTGATTTTGTTATTAAATTCTCTAAATTGGAATAAATGAAATGAAATAAAATCAATTTAAAAATTAAAAGTTTTAAATTGCCTGTATAGAAAACAATTCACAATCTCAACTATAAATAATAGTCAAAATGGAGAAAACTAGTATCTCAAAATTTAGATTGGTATATCACATTACAAGTCTACAAACAACATATTTCTTCCTTCCCTCTTTCTATCAAAAAATTCAAAAATTATGGAAAAATCCTCACTCAAGTTAGCTTTTTTCATCGTGTTCTTGCTCGCTGCATCGTCTGGTAAAGTACTTTCCTTAGAATCTACCCAAGAAAGAAGAGTTTTAATTGAATCTCAATCAGATCATTTTGCATCAATTCGACCTTGAATCAAGCCACCTCAACAAGGCAAGATTTTAGTGACAATCCCAATCAGACAATCAATCAAGCCTTGAAAAATTCGGGTGGCTCAACATGGAAGGATTTGGGTGACTCAACAAGGAATGTTTGAAATCAGAAGAGTGGAGGCCAAGCTGGGCCAATTCGAGGGTTGGTTGAACCTTATAAATAGCCAAGGTGAAGAAGAGAAAAAGACATCCACATCAACACACAAACTTACTCTTTATGTTGCACCTTTCAAATCATAGGCTATGTTTTTCTTTCCAGCTATAGTGTAGGCAAGTCTTTCAATTCCTTGCCTAAGTTTTCATTCAAGCTTTAGTGTAGCCAAGTTCTTTGATTTTTAGCGTAAGTTTATTATTCCAATCACTTTCAATTATCTTGTTTTATATTCAAGTTTATTCTTATGTAATCGTTATTTCAATTCGAGTTTATTTCAATCCCGTTTATTTAGTCGCTTTATTGGTCCTAATTTATTGTTTTTCTCTATTAAGTTTAATTATTGCATTTATTTTAAGCTCTAGTTTATTACGTTTACATTCCAATTTAATTTCTTTAAATATAGTTAATTTTCTTAAACATAGTTAATCTTCTTTTTCAACTTAATTATTGCCCTTGCATTCATTTTATTCCAAAAAACCGAAAATACATAAAAACACAAGTTAGAAGCCTAAACACCCTTGACCTTGAGGGAGTGAAAGAATCCAAACCAAGAAGTGGTTTCTTGCTTGGTCTCACAATCGTAAGGTTAAAGTCAGCCCAAGGGACGCATCCAACACTTATCATTCCATCCAGGCCATTTGGTGGTAGAGTGGAGGCACGCCTTCGCAATCGATTAAAAAAAGGACCAAAATCCCTTCTATCGGCTTGATCCATCAAATCGAGGGAAACAAACAAAAAATTGCATCCGATCAAAATTCAAATTTAAGTTGCAGATTATGTAAATAATAAAGAATCATACTAAGAGGTTTAAATTGCTTGTATAGAAAACAATTCACAACTTCAACTATAAATAGTACTCAATATGGAAAAAACTAGTATCTCAAAATTAAGATTTATATCACATTACAAGTCTATAACCTACATATTTCTGCCTTCGCTCTACCTATCAAAAAATTCCAAAATTATGGAAAAATCCTCACTCATGTTAGCTTTTTTCATCGTGCTCTTGCTCGTTGCATCGTTTGGTAAAGCACTTTCCTCACATTCTATTATTTTGTTGGAATGAAAAAAATATCTCTTATCATGCAAATATTCCACGTATCCGCCTCCTATAATATATATATATATATAGGAAGCGGGTCGGTGGCACCACAATTTTAACCCAATTTTTGACACAATTTTTAGACATTAAGATTGAACTAAAATGAAAGGCTGAGATCAATCACATTACTTCTTTATATTTTTCTTCAAATTAATCTTTATTCTTTAAATTAGATATTTCTTAAATTAATATTTTGATTGACTTTCGAATTCTATTTTCTCTTCAATTATGTCCTCTCTCAATAGATTAACACAAACAATCTTTCCATCACTCTCGCTCTATTTCATTCTTCATTTATCCTCAATTTTGTAATTTCTTTTATTATTCAATTCTCGAGTTCACTTCATCTTGAATTTCTCAAGACTCATCCATGTCTCTATCACTACAATAAAATCCAAGTTGCCAGACGAAAGGACGTCGTCGAGCAACCGTAGGTATCCGTCGAGTAACTCTGAAAACGGCGAATCGCCGTAGGGCAATCTGCGTCGGGCTATTGCAGTCGGGCCTTGATCTTACTCGACCACAACAGTGTATTCATCGAACAACTAAATCTTGACCGGCGGAATAGTTCACCGCTGAAGTCTTCATCGAGCAACCTAAAAGTTAACTCCATATTGCCGACGTACAATGTGCGTCGAGTAACTATCCAATATTCATTGGGTAACGGTTTACATATCGAGGTAATTATTTACATATCCGTCGGGTAACGTTTCACATATCCGTCGGGTAATGTTTTATATATCTGTCTGGTAACTATTTAAATATCCGTCGGGTAAGTTTTTATACCCCCGTCGGGTAATGTTATTCACACCCGTCGGGTAACGTTAGACACATCCGTCGGGTAACGTTATACACACACGTTGGGTAACTTTTTACACATCCGTCGGGTAACATGTCCCACATTCGTCGGGTATAGTTTTAAAAAATTCCGTTCGTATGCCTGACGCCTTGACCTTTCGTCGGGCAAACTCTGAAGATTTAAAATATATTTTTAATAAATTATTTAATTAAATAATAAAAAAAATATAAATTTAATTAAAATTTCAACTAAAAGAATCAAAATAAAATAAAATAAATATTTTTAAAAATTAATGTAATGTTTTTACATCATTAAAACTAAAAAAATATTTTTCATATAGTACACTCTAACTAGTAGTCGAGGGGTCAAAGTAGCCGGGATCCTGAGGGGGATGTTGGGTGGGCGGTGAGAAAATGTTATCCAATCCACGGTCACCCAAACGATCAAGGACCTTGGCAAGGGGGTTCTTGATTTGGAGGTTTTGGGCTTGGATCTCCGCGTATTGGGCTTTGATATGAGCATTTTCGGCCTGGAGGAACTCGAAGTTTCTCCTAAGGTCCGACACCTTCTAGGGATTGCCTATCCGAGATGAAGTCGACGACTAAGTCGAGACATCCCAGACAATCCCGTTGCCAGCCCCCCAATGACCCTCCCTTGGCGCCTCCCAAGTTGTCGCTCCAGAATAGCGATCGACATGTCGACATTCGAGAGCTGTTGCTCCAACGACACTTCTGGATGCTGTTGGGTGAGCTCAGCTTGTGTCAGCTGGACGTCTTGCTCCATCGCATCCCACAAATTTGAATAAATATTAATTAGAAATATAATTATCAAATTCAGAAAAAATCTTTAATCTTCAAAAAAAATACTTACGTGAATTAGATCAGCCTCTTGATTCCCCCGTCTAGTGTATACCTGCCTCCAGGCATCCACCTATGGCAACATCGACCCGGTGATGCACCGATCCTCCTGCTGGGCCGATAAGGATCGCGACCCCACGTGGTGGTTGAATTTCTTCGCTCCTCGGTTCGATGTGTTGGCAATCGATTTCCGCTATTCATTCGTAAGACCAAAAATTAGATTTTAAAATGGAAAATAACCTAAAAATTAAATAATTTAATTAACTAGATATATAATACGTACCAGATAGGTGGGGGACACGAAAGGTTCACACAACCACAACCACCCTGGCAGTTTCGATCCGTCTAACTCCTCCGGAGGATTTGCCCGAGCTTCCTCCGGGGAAGGCCAAGTCAAGAAGTACTTGTTAAGCACGTACTTCCAGTCGACGTACCGTAACTGCCAGTGGTGGCTCATGTATTTATTGAGCTCGACGTTCTCTAAGTCGAACTCAAAATTGATTTGCAATCAATTATTAAAGTTAGAAAACATAATTAAAAAATATGCAATTAATGTTGAAAATGGGAAAAAACATACCGGTAACTGTCCCCAACAACGCGAGATCTCCTCCAGGGTTTGGGTTCTGAAAGTCTCCCCCATCATCAGGGACTTGGTGCGAAGAATCACACCAATGTCATGCACCAGGAGGCTGTGAATTTTGACCGGCGCGAACCGGAGGCACGGCACGTACACCACCAGTATCTTTGCATTTTTTGTCCTGCAAATCCGCTGGGATGTCAAACCTCGGTTTATCCCGCGCACGTTTACCGACCTACCTGCAAATTCGATGAACATTGGTAAATAAAATGAGTAACAAACAAAAACGGTTGGTTAAATAAACAAAATAATGAACTTACCCTTAGGGAGTGCTCCGACATTAGGCCCTATTTCGTCTGCTCCGACGTCGTCCTGTGAGGGCTGGGGGTCAGTACGGGGTTCCCCCCATTTCTTGCTATGTTGTCGACGAGCCGATCGGGTACCAGGTCGCTGATGGACCGACAGCGGTGCCTGAACCGACTCCACTGTTGAGGCAACCGAGTTAGGGGCTGCCTCCTCCTGCGCATGATTATCAACGGGATCAGGGCAGGGGCGGGTCCTAGACGTGATTCAGGTGCGATGCGACATCTACAATAACAAATATAAATTAATTAATATAAAATTAACCAACATATTTTTAATTAAATAAAAAAAACAAACATTTTTAATATTAAATATTAAATTCAAAAAATAAAACCAAAATCACATTTAAAATTAACCAACATTTTATAATTCCAATAAATGTAAATATATAAAGCAATAATTTTTTTTAGTAATAATTAGTAAATTGGTAAATAAAAACTAAAACCACCAAATTCTAATTTTTTTAAATAAATCCAACACAAACGAAAATTAAACTTAAAAAACTAATTAATCCAAACGTACTAAACTCAAAATTCACAATATTATACCTAAATTTCTAAATCCAAATTTCGGGACCAAAATCAAACTTACAAATTAATCCAAACATATAATAATAATATCCAAATCCTAAAATTCACAAATTAAAAATTTACAAAACTCACATTTCCAAAATTCACTTATACTACACCATATCAAAATTTCACAAAATTGTTTTTAAAATTCAAATACCCAAAATTCATAAAATTCACATATCCAAAATTCACATAAATTTCATATCCAAAATCATAACATTATATATACATAAACATTAACAATAACAATTAACAATAACAATATCCAATTTCATAAATTATTTTTTTAAATCAAAATTAACAATAAACCAATATATATGCATTAACATTAACAATAACAATAACAATAAACTAATATATATATATACATTAACATTAACAATAACAATAACAATAAACCAATAACAAATATATATCCAAATATATATACATTAACATTAACAATAACAATATCGAATTTCATAAATTCTTTTTTCAAATCAAAATTAACAATAAACCAATAGAGAGAGAGGGACAATGAGTTCGACCTTCAAGGAAATGGGTGAGAGATTGGTCTAACGAGGGGAGCGACGACGACGACAAAGCTAGCTGAGAGAGAGGCGGCGTCTTTGACTGCTGGGGCGGCGGATTGAGGGAGAGTGAGAAACAGTGGTGTGGTTCTGATATTCAAACAAAACAGAGAGCAAACAAAGGAAGAGAAACAGAGAACAACGGAGGAAAATGGAGAAAATGAAGAACAAGGAAGAACAAGAAGAGTCGGTCTGATTTATATCTCTCTGATTGCTGCCCGACGAAGGTATTTGACGGGCAACATTTTAATGATTCGTCGGGTAATAACAAACTGTGGATATTCGTCAGGTATCTCATTACACATCCGTCGGGAAACTGTTCACTATCTTCGTCGGGTAACATTTTAGGTATCCGTCGGGTAACATGTTTCATATCCGTCTGGTTAATTTAAACATATCCGTCGGGGAATATTCGGCGGTCAATTTGAGATTCCAAGAATATTTAGGTGGGTAATCCGTCGGGAAACATTCTCAAACATCCGTCGGGCAAGTACAGCTATCGGTATCCATCGGGTAACAGTTTCAAAATATGTCGGGTAAGGATAACGGTCAGCTATCCGTGGGGTAATAATTTCACACTCCGTCGGGCAACAAAACACAGTAATTTTGAGAAGCCGCGAAAATTTAGGTACAGGATTCATCGGGCGACGTCAAAACCATCGTCGGGTAAAAGCACCGGTCGGCAGCCAACGGGTAACATTTACAATATTCGTCAGGTTACACTACGCGGGAATTTTGAGATTTCACGAAAATTTAGGCTGAAATTTGAAATTATTCAAAATTACGCTTTTTATTACAGTTACCCGACGACGTGTCTAATGTAGCCCGATGGTGGTTGGCCCGGTGAATGCCTTATGCATCGGGCATGACTTTTCTAATGCAGTTTTTAGCATTAATCTGAAAACCAGGTCCGGCAAAAGAATAAGCAACATCGGGACCGTTCAAAATTTGGTTTTACATGCCTAAAGCCCCATCTATCATTATCGTGATGTTTTGAGGAATTTAAGCCGTCTGATCATGAAGAAACGTTGTGTAATTGTTGAATTGTCACGCACCGTTACCTAATCTCGGAATTTCCAAATTGGGTAATTTTTCGCGTAGGCGATCTATGGGTACCTACCATAAATGTGGAGGTTTACATCAGTCATTTTCAATTTTTAAGTTTTTGAAAATCGGAAAACAAGCATATTGACCAAGGAGTTTAAACTCTTGATTGAAACTTCAAAACATTTTGCGAATTTTTGGTTCTATTGATATTCAAACGATTGAATTTGACCGATCTAACCATTCACTTTGTGGGTTTATGTGCCTAGATCTCGCGCGTCGAAAATCTTGATGTTTTGGGGAATTCAAGCCGTCCAATCGTGAAGAAATGTTGTATAACCGTTTAATCGTCGCACACCGTTACTTAATCTCGGGATTTCCAAATTGGGTAATATTTCGCGTAGGCAATCTATGGGTACCTACCATAAATGTGGATGGTTAGATCGGTCATTGTCAATTTTTAAGTTTTTGAAAATCGGAAAACAAGCATATTGACCAAGGAGTTTAAACTCTTGATAGAAACTTCAATACATTTTACGAATTTTTGGTTCTATTGATATTCAAACGATTGAATTTGACCAATCTAACCGTTCACTTTGTGGGTTTACATGCCTAGATCTCGCCCATCGAAAATCTTGATGTTTTGAGGAATTCAAGCCGTCCGATCGTGAAGAAACGTTGTATAACCGTTGAATCGTCGCACACCGTTACCTAATCCCGGGATTTCCAAATTGGGTAGTATTCACGTAGGCGATCTATGGGTACCTACCATAAATGAGGACGGTTAGATCGGTTAATTTCAATTTGCAAGTAATTTAAAAAAAATTGTTTAATAAACAAATGTAAATTTAATTTGCCAAATCATACCCATTGAATGTTCATGTATATTCGTCGGGTAAACCGTTAAATATCCGTCGGGTAACATTTTACTTATCGTCGTCGGGTAATATTTAAGTGTCCGTCGGGTAACACCAATTGTTTTAGTCCGTCGGGTACCCGTAACATATCCGTCGAGTAACGTGTTACATATAGTCGTAGGGTAATAGTTACGTATCCGTTGGGTAACACCAATTGTTGCGAACCGTCGGGTAACATGTGTAAAAACCGTTGGGATACATTAATTGAAATAAATTGTTTATTAAATAAACGTAAATTTAATCTAGCAAATAATTGTTTATAAAAATATTATCAAAGCACATTTTATAGACAATATTTTTTATAAAAATATTGTTGTATCTTATTTGGTCAATATGAATGTTGGGTTCTATTTTTTCAATTGCACTAAAGAGTAAAAATTGACCCTCATGATATATCAAATTGACTTTCATGACTTATCATCAAAATATTTGACTAAATCTTTGACCTTCATTTATTTTGAAGTTGCGTATTTTGTGGAGTGCATGTATGGTCTCCTCACTTTAAGAAAGTAAAAAAACTAATTTTGTGAATGAAATCATACAACATACATATAAATCAAATTTATTGATTTGAAGATGGATATTACATATATGAATGAAATTTCGAATTTACAACTTTCATTCGGATTCGCTTTCCCCCTCCCAATCACGCTCGTCATCTGATATGTGTAGAATACTTGATTCCTCCGAATCACTTTCAATTTGTTCTAATTCCCCTAGATCAATAAAAATGTCATCAATCGCAATTGGTGGGATGATGTCATTGGTCCGTACTCCATCCAAGTTTTGGGTGGATGCCGATGAATCCACCTGGTAAATGATTTGGTCATCGTCTATTTCCCCATCTTCTTCATGGTATCGGTCATCCAAGTCCCAAATGTTTCTATGATTCACCATCTCAGCTACTCTCCAACCACCACCAACTTTTGGATCATCCACATAGAATACTTGTTTTGCAGTACTAGCGAGGATGTAGGGATCACTCTCAAACTACCGGGTGTTTGTGTTTATAGAGGTACATAACTGATCTTTGATGACACTGCCTGGGATACTTGGGTTGGTATCAAACCAATGACACTTGAACAAGACGACTTCCTTGCGGTCAGCGTATAACACTTTAACCACAACTAACAATTTACCGTAGAAACCCGTATCAGCATTTTCAACATCCCCCAACACGAAGACCCTGCTATTTTGCGTAGTTTGTCATCTCGTTCTGTGCACACGAACTTAACTACGTTAACGTGACAACCAGCGTATGTTTCTCCTCGGAATGGGCCAATGGTCAGATGTATTAATTCTTTATTGAAATTTGGCGAGTTGACGTCTTTCAGCTGTGCCATCTAGTAAGGTACAAACAAGACACGAAATAGGTAAGCTTAAAACCAATTTATGAAATTTGGAAATAAAATATTTGACTTACATGCTCGGAAAACCAACGTGGAAACAGTTGTTTGTCCATTTCTTCCCAATTAGAAGGAAATTGGGCCTTCATCAACGCCTCTTGCTGCTCGTGGAAGGGCCAGACTTCGTCACAGTTGTTTAGTATGAACCAATGAGCCACCTCCATGTCGCTACTGATGAACGGCTCCGAGATTGGACCAGTGCCGAATGGTCGTGCGGGTTGGGCAAATAAAGATAGGTTCTCTGGACGTTGACCACCATCGTTGTTCCGCGACGCCCTATTGAAGGCAGTTTCAACATTTCGAAGGTCATTGCACAAAATGTCAGTGCCTCATTTGCAATGTACGCCTCGGCTATAGAGCCTTCGAGAGGTGTCTTGTTCCGAACGTACCGTTTGTACGTACCTAACATTCTGCAAGAAAATTTACATTAAGATTCACATATATACATGATAGTAAGGAAATATTATCAAATAACAGGGATAAGTTATACCTCTCGATTGGGTACATCCAACGATAATGCACCGGACCAGCTAGCTTTGCCTCATCCGGCAGATGTATTAGTAGGTGCACTATTACATCAAAGAATGCAGGTGGATATATTTGCTCAATCCAGCACATGATGTACACAATATCCTCGTTAATTGCTTGAAGATCCGCCTTAATCAATGACATGGCACATAGTATCTGGAAGAATTGAGGCAAATAAACTATCTTCTCAACAACACCAGCCTCTATGAAGGGTCGAATACCAATCGGAATGAGTCGTTGTAGCAAAACATGATAGTCATGGCTCTTCATACTAGAAATGGTCCCACCATCCGTGCTAAAACTCCGGTATATGTTGCAAGCATACCCGTCGGGAAATTTCACACTCTGCAACTACTTCAGGAATTTTTTCTTATTGTCCGGCGTAAATGTATAACTTGGATGAGCCATGATGTATTTGTCATTGACGACTTTTGGCCAGAAATTAGGCCGAATCCCCATTTCTTTCATGCCCAGACGAGTCTTTTTTATGTCCTTTGACTTACCTTCAATGGGTAAAGTCGTTCCCACAACACTCTCAGCAACATTCTTCTTGATGTGCATAAGATCAGCGATGTGTCTGATTTTCAATTTCGACCAATATGGCAACCGGAAGAATATGCTTTTTTTCGTCCAATTTTCTTGTTCGGCTGGTTTCGATCCTCGTGTCACGAACTCATGTATACTGTTGAGTTTGGATAATATCTCATCACCACACCTCTCCCTTAGTCGACCTTTTAACTCTGATTTACCATCAAATGAGTCAGATTGCATTCGCTGTCGGTGATCCCAGGGCAGAAACCTTCTCGCACCCAAGTAGCATACCTTAGATGCGTGCCAAAAGGACGTTGTGTCTGGTCTACATGTTAGGCAAGCAAGATAGCCCTTGGTGTTTCATCCCGATAACATACTATAAGCAGAAAAATCATTAATTGTCCACATTACGGCTGCTCGTAGGGTGAACATTTTTCCACTGCACTTGTCGTATGTTCGGACACCATTTTCCCACAGATCAACGAGATCGTCAATAAACGACCGCAAATACACATCGATGGAATTACTCGGTGATTTGTGCCCCAGTATCAAAGTACTCAGGATTGTAAATTATTTCTTCATGCATCTTCAAGGAGGCAAGTTATAAGGAACCATAACAACCGGCCAAGTGCTATAGGGCTTTGCCAAACTCCCAAACGGATTAAACCCGTCAGTAGCGAGCCCTAATCTGACATTTCTGGGCTCCGCAGCAAACTCGGGATACATTTTATCAAATTCCTTCCTAGCCTCTTCATCCGCCGGATGCCTCAGTACATCATCATCAATGCGTTCATCCTTATGCCACCTCATATCACGGGCTGTGTGGGATGACATGTAGAATCTTTGTAACTTGGCTTCAGTGGAAAATAACGCAACACCTTGTTAGGAATCTTATTCTTTTGAAACCTAGGCTCATTGCACACGGGACATTTGTCAAGCTGCTCGAATTCACCGTAAAACAATGCACAGTTGTTCTTGCATGCATGGATCTTGATATACCCTACACGAAGGCCCTTCAACAACTTCTTCGAGCTATAATGATCTTTTGGCAGACAGTTGTCTTCAGGGAGCATTCGGATGATGATGTCCAACATGTGATCAAAATGCTTGTTCGTTTGATTATACTCAACTTTCATGTCCATCAACTCCACAACTACCCCTAGAACCGAAAATGATTTACAACCGGGGTACAATTCGCGCTGAGCTTCTTTCAACAATCTATCGTAATGGAGCTCAGAGTCTTTGGGTTGCAACCTTGGTGCATCATCTTCCATATCATCTGATGCGGGAGGAAAAGCATCGGTTAATAACTCAACGACTTGATCATTATCACATCGCCGATCCAAACCACTTTCATCCCAACGGGTCCCGGGAACCGAAGATGTTGATGTGGAAAATATTTCTTCACCGTGATAGATCCAATTAGTGTAGTTGTGTACGATCCCATTCCATTCCATATGTGTTTGGACCTCATTCAATGACATCCAAATGCAATTGTGACATTTATGGCACAAACACCTGATACGTCTTGTATCACTGCAATGACTACGTGAAAAGGCAATAAAACTGTTGATCCTATCCAAATACTGATCAGAAGATCTATCAAACATTTGCATCCACCCTCTGTCCATTGTGCCTGCTTTCATAACATAGAGTCAACGTAAGTAATTGAGTTAACATTGTCTTGTAAATAGAACAAGTTAAAATCAAGAGCAACTCTTCTCCGTATGCCTCCGGTGATTTGGCCCTATCCCTTTCGAGAGTGCACGTTCTGTGCTATGTAGTTTGCGACCTACGAGGCTAAGTTTCAATCGAGGGAAATTTCGGTAGCATCTCCCTATAGTTCCCCAAATGCAGGACGTAGATATTATAAACAAATATCTAGTATGCATTCGGAGAATATTGAGGGGATACAAACCGAATTTCCCACAACCGAAACCTAACCTCGTAGACCGCCAACTGCACAACACATAGTTGCGCACCCTCAAACTGTCCGAATATATGGACAATTCAAGGGTCTAAGATTTTTCATTGAATTTCATTATACGAAGTTAATTAACTCGATTAACTTCGCATAAACGGTTATGAAATATGAACGTATTTCACTCCGTCAGAACTAAATAAATTGTTTTAAAAAAAATATCACAACAAATTCACAAATACAAACATATATTAATTATGCATAAAACAAAGTTTTAAATTTTATAATTTCCATACATATTTTCTATTTCCCTATTTTCCTAGCATATTTTCTAATTTCCTAACATATTTTCTAATTTCAATAATGTTATTACATATTTTTTATTTTTATATTTTCCTAAAATATTTTCTAATTTCCTAATTTCCTAACATATTTTCTATTTCCCTATTTTCCTAACATATTTTCTAATTTTCAAACATAATTTCAAATTTTAATAATTTAATTGCATATTTTTTATTTTCCTAAAATATTTTCTAATTTCATAATTTCGTAACATATTTTCTATTTCCCTATTTTCCTCACATATTTTCTAATTTCCAAACATATTTTCTAATTTCAATAATTTCTTTACATATTTTTGTATTTTCCTATTTTCTAACAAATGTTTCTAATTTCCTAACATATTTTCTATTTCCCTAATTTCCTAACATTTTTCCAAATTTCCAAACATATTTTTTAATTTCAATCATTTCATTACATATTTTTAATTTTCCTATTTTACAACAAAATTTCCTAATTTCCTAACATATTTTATATTTTCCTAATTTCATAACATAATTTCTATTTTCCTAATTTCATAACATATTTTCGATTTTCATATTTTCCTAACAAATTTTCTAATTTCCACAATTTCTAAACAATTTCTACACATTTTCCATAATAAATACAAAATTTCCTAACATAATTATATCCAACATTCTTAACAAAATTAAATTGAGAGGTAAACACACTTACCTTTTTATAAGTATTCCTTCAAATCAACCACAAAATTCATACAACACAAAACATAATTAATTCCCAATAAAAAATCAAAATTTATAACTAAAAAAATAAAAATTCAAACCTTAAAATTCGATATTTGGTGATTGATAGAGAAAAAAGGATTTGATTGGTAATGAAAATGGTGATGAGATGATAATGTTAAGTAGGGAAAAGAGAATGAGTGAGTGAGAGATTGAGAGAGAGAGAGCAGAGAAGAGTGCTGAAGTAGAGAGGAGGAAGAAGAAGAAAAGAGAGAGTCTCGGGTATTTAGTGTGTTTATACTTTTGCCCGACGAACCACATTCGCAGGGAAAATTTAATAATTCGTCGGGCAACATAGAGTCAACGCCCAATGTTACTCGACGACGATTAGTCGTCGTTGTATAAAATATTACCCAACGGGGGTACAAAACGCCGGGTAACAACTTCCAATTTTGCGCGCCAACGACATGCTCTTCCCGCCAACCGGTTACCTGGAGAGGATGCGTATCCATTGGGCAATCTATGCTTCCCCCGCGAGATTGTGTTTGTCGGGCCAAAGCTAATCGGGCAACAACGATTTTCTTGTATTGTATACTCCTACTCCGAGAAACAGGAAAATAATTTTCACTCAGAGAAAAAAGCATTCAAATGTTTAACATTATTCTTTTAGTATTTTTTTTTTATTTAAGAAGTTAAACCCATCAATAAAAAACTAGTGCCTGTTTTGTGGTGGAAAATCCCATCAGGCCATTGCTAAAAATTTCAGACCCCTAGGTGAAAAAATTCAAACCAGTTAACCAACCAAATTCGATAGAAATCTAACCTTAATACTAATAATAAACATCGATTGAGGAAATAAGAAGAATATACAAAAATCGGTTATTGGTTTAACATCCATATCCAAGAGAGGACGTACAAAAACAAAAAAAATATATGGTTTTATTATTAATGATAAATGAGAGAGATAAAATCCTAATTGGAGATCTTAAGTTTTATTATTATGATATTTATATGTTATTTTTTAAAATTATTTTAAT
Source organism: Oemleria cerasiformis (assembly GCA_037349345.1). Lineage (NCBI taxonomy): Eukaryota > Viridiplantae > Streptophyta > Magnoliopsida > Rosales > Rosaceae > Oemleria > Oemleria cerasiformis. The sequence continues at coordinate 10,721,343 of JAZGTL010000010.1, forward strand.
GCTCATGCCGTCATATCTCAACCATTAAAAGTGAATTAATCTAACGATTTTTAATTTGTGTTAAATCTTGTGTCAAAAATATGGTGCCACAAATCCGCTATATATATGTATATATATATACATACGTATATATATATATATATGTCAGCATATAGATGGCATTTTGGTGTGCTTATCAAAATTTGAAATGAACTATAATATTTCAAAGAGTAAATTTATTTTTCCTGTATTATTAACTGAAAGAAAATTTGTTTATGAAAATAAAATCTATTTTCATGTTTATATCAAATGACATTTTATCTTGTTAAATCCTACCCAAAGGTTTAAAATTAGTGACTAACCATAAGTTTATTATCCCACTTATTTTTTAGATTTATCCTATATTTCTCTTCGAACTTGTGTGACATCTCGTACAGCTTATTATTTTTTCCCAAAAATATTTGCTAAAATAGTACAAAATATCGCATCATTTCAAAAATAAAAAATCATTCAAACTTAACAAATTCAATTAAAAAACAAAGTCCAACTCACATATTTATCCAATTTGTCCGCATTGTCTGTGAATGTCTTAGAAAATGTGTTAAGTCACCTAAATCAAATGGCAAAGGATTAGAAACTAATTCTAGACACTCTGACCAAAAGTCAACTCTCGGTCAACATTTGCACAATTTCAGGACAAAATTCTAGAAATTCAATTTGGGGTCTACGAATATTAGTTTTTCAAGTCAAAGTTCATTGCCAGTATATGTGTCCACCATTTTTAGCCACTGTACGTGGGAGCTAGATGGATTTCACCATTGTAAGCATTCTTGTTGGGGTAATTTTGTGTATTTTCTAAATTTAATGTAATAGCTTGGTTGAAAGTATGTGTAAATAATATTTCACTATCTGAACTTAACTTGATGAAATGAGCATTTACCAAAGAATATTTCGGAGAAAATAAGGAAAATATTTAGAAAGGAATTTGTATTCAAATTATCATTTATCTCATTTATCAAATTCTTCACCTATTGAAGTAGTAAATAGTGATAAAATAACTCTAGGTAAGTCTACGTACATAACTAAACAGGCCTGTCAAGTGGGTCTAGCTAAGATGATTTTAGCCATAACTTGAAAACCAATGATCTCAATTCGAACCCCAATGACATATTGTGTTGTAAGTGGTTACGTAGAAAACTAAAAAGGCTGAAGATATTTTGTGATGTTCTTAGGCAAAATGTATAGGAAGAACTTAAGCATCGAATAATATTTATATAAGATTAATACAAATATCATGAAAATTGGGAGGAAAATTTTCTCCCCCCCTATTTTTATCTCAACACCCTTAAATACATATATATCTACAGAAAAATCGCGAATATTTTTTCCCCCCAATTTTTGTGTCGAGACCCCATAATTCGGATCTATCCACGGAATATCGCGGATATTTTTATCCATGGATATACAGCTGTCAATAACTCAATACTAAACTTTTCATTGGTTTTATCAATAATGAGAAGATATTTGTATAGGCTTTTTACATTAAATGCCTCCTGAATTTACCGATAAGTTTCAATTTGCGCTTTATTCTAAAAATTCGCTCAAAATGCACCATGAAATACACGATTTGTCATATTCAAGTGCTTTTCCGTTCCTTCGGTAAATTTGGCATAAAAAAACAATGAGTAAAATTAGAAATTTAGATACGCTTGCATAATTATGACCAAATTGATGTAATCGACGTGGAAGAGATAAGGGACCCACAAAAGGAAAACCGCGAATGGGATTTGCTCCCACTCGAGAAACAAGAAACAAAAAATGGTTCATTCTGAAGACATCAACATCATTTTACATCATAAATTTCAAATGAAAACAAAAATTGCTTTGTTTGCTTTTCCAGCCAATTAATTCAATTCAATGTGTGAAAGAAAGAAAAAGAAAGAAAACCACGAAAAAATTTAAGAGCTATGAACCAAAACATATGAAATAAATCTAATTAATTCTCATACCATTACATACAATCCTATACAACAAGATGCAATCGCCAAGCGCCACAACCCACGAATTGCCGCAGATTCCGAGCAGAAGCGGGTTCACAATTAACTCGAGCTACCCGAGCGGGTAGTAAGAATGGAGGACACGGAAGTTGAGGACGACTGCTTTTTTGTCTGCCGGAAGCGGTTGGAGACGCACATTTAAGGGTAGATTCGAAAACGCAGTGTCGGTGGGTACGAAGAGGGTTATTCCGGCGCCGCCATCGTCGGCCTCGAATTCATCTACGAATCTGAATGCAGAGAGCATGGAAGCGGCGACATTGAAATTTTGGCCATCGATGAGGGCTTTGGTGATGTTGAGGCCCAGAGGGGGCCGAGTCTCGTAGTCTATGAGGTCGAATCTGTAGGGGACCAAAAGAGAATTCAGTGAAAGATGGAGACATTGTAAGGGATGTTGGTTACTAGTTTCAAAACGGTGGCGTTTGAGGGTGAAAAGGGGGCTAAGGAGTGGATTGAAACGAAGCCGGTGGCGGGGTTGCGGGTGAGATTAACTGAGTCGAAGTTGTTGGTGGCGCGTGGTTGTTAAGATCCAATTATCCCACATTGGAAAAATAGACAATGTTTGAGTGGTTTAAAAAGGGTCTTGGGCACCCTTCCTTTCGAGCTAGCTTTTGGGGAAGTTTTACCCTTGGGCTCCTAACAATTGGTATCAGAGCATGGTTTCACCACGCAACTGGGTCCATACTCCACGGAAGGGGCGACCTAGAGGCTGGATTAAGGTTGTCGGTATTATGTTTGGGCGTAATATCGAGTCACCGAATACTGATAGATGATTGAGGCTTCCTAAATGGAGGAAAGGGCTACCATCGGGTCGAGCGGGCCAACGAGGATGTTGGGTTCTGAAACGTGGTAGAATGTTAGATCCCAATTGTCCCACATAGGAAAAATAGACAATGTTTGAGAGGTTTATAATGGCTCTTCGGCTCCCTTCCCTTCAAGCTAGCTTTAGGGGAAGTTTTATCCTTGTGCTCCTAACAGTGGTGACTAGTTTGGTAGCCGGTGGTTTAGATGATCACAGAGAGAAACCTTAATGATTTAGGGATTTGGCTTTTCGATTTGGGGATCGTTTTTTGATAGAGAGGATGAGTTCAATTGGAATGTGAAGTTCCTTTTTTGCCCTTACTTGCTTTATCTTAGTTTCATCCACGTAGGCGTACGACTGTTCCAATAGAGGATGAGGCCTAATGCATACTTTACATTGAGGCCTTCCTAATTTTAGATTTAAATATAACTTTTTTTTAAATTGAAAAATTAAACTTTTTGTTTTTTAAGATGCAAAGTCACTAATTAATTTTTCATATTAAACTTTTTTTAGCATATTTTTTTAATAGACAGCATATGGCTAATCCATAGAGGATAAGGCCCAAGACATATTTTACATCGAGGCCGAAGACATATTTTACATCGAGGCCTTCCTAATTTTAGATTTAAATATAACTTTTTTTTTTAAAAATAGAAAGATTAATCTTTTTGTTTTTTTAGATGCAAAATTATTGATTAATTTTTCATATTTAACTTTTTTAGCATATTTTCTTAATAGATAGCATCTGGCTAATCTATTTAATCTTACTTGTGACATACTAGAATGTAAATAAGATTTCATTAGTTTTAATTTTAAAAAACTTTTTTTTGTAGTAGAAGCTACATATACTGGAAAATCTAAATAAAATTTTATGAGATAATAAATAAAGAAAAACGAGTCTGAAAAAAAAATTAAAGAATTTTTTTTCCAAATATCAGATGAGAAGACCAAACAATCTGAAGCTCCCAAATCCAAATCCAATCAACCACTTTAATATTACAAATTTAGAAAGTGCCAAAGAAGGAGACCAGAGGAGTTCGGAGAGAGAACAAAAGAAGTTTTTTTTTTCTTCTGAAAAGGAAGAGAGTAGAAGAATTTATAGAGGTGAGGCAACAATAATAATTGAGGTAAAGTAAAACCAAAGGTTCTTTTTTTCTTTCCCTATTCAGACAGAAAAATAAATTTGGAGGTAAAAGAAAGGTTAAAACTTTCCTTCCGCTTTCTATAGACTTCCTGGTACTTCTGTCAAGATGCTGCTCAAATCCTCAAAGTGAAACATTTTAATGGGCCTACATTGATGTGCACATTGTGCAACTTTAGTGTGTTTTGTAAATTTTTTTTTTCTAAATCTTACTTAAATAATTTGGATTGTATATTTGGGTTTTGTTATTATGTGGATTATATTATAGGGGATATTAAGTGAGACATTTTTCCAATGTGAGGCCAAAGGCGTAGGCCTTATTCGCCTCACCCTGGGTCATCCGGGGTAGGCGCCACGTAACTATCTTGACGCCAACTGGGCATAAGTTAATAGAAAAGCACTTGAATGGACCAACTCATGAGTTTCAGACTGCATGAAGTTGCAGGGTGATAGATTCACACATAGTATTTAGATCTAAATCAGAAATTAACATTATATTAGGAATTGCAGATTAACTCATCTTTCAATTTGAAATATTCAACATGGGGCTGGGCATCACTATTCACTACTGCTTCTTCCCGTCGTAGGCCGACAAAGTCGCAATTGACTGCGCATTATATATATATATATATATATATATATATATATATATATATAGAGTTTTTGGGTCTAGGGTTATTAATCTTGTATTAAATCATGAAATATAGTGACAAAAAAAAAGCATGATACAAATGTTCTCATAATTAAACTAACTACCGTGAAAATGATAGTGTCATTATTAAATATCAAATAAGGAATGAAACTTTTCTTCTTGAGTCTTGACAATGATATATCAAAGCTCGAGTCCGATTTTGCTCACCACTAAGAAATGGCGGTGACACTTACTACAAATCTTATAATTTGACACATGTCCTATAAGTTAACTATAGTTAACGATTTCAATTAATATGTAAATTAATAATATAATAAGAGATTATTATTCTTTCCAAACTAGTATTACATATTTCTTTTTTACTGTTTTATTCAAGAAATGCCTTAATTTCATATCAAATTAATTTTTAATCAAATTAAGATTACTTGCTTATTCAACAAAAATAAAACATACTCAAAAAACTAATTGTTTATAAGATGAGCAATTTCCTGCGTTTTAATTTATTTATTGTTCACATATATAATACTATTAGATCGAAGGATCAAAATTATATATGTACCCGTCCAAAGACTCATGTGAAATATATCAATACTTTTTCTTAGAGTTTAACTGACAACTTTATTAATTTGCTATATATATATACATATATGTATGTAATTTATCTTTTATGTTGGTAAAATTAATGATGTTTTTATATATATATATATATATATATATATATATATATATATATATATATATATATATATGCCGTGGTTCATGCATAATATCCTATATGAAAAAAATTAAAATGGTTCCGTTTTGTTCATGCTGCAAATAGTATTGATCTATATAATGTAGTATATGTGGGGATAAGTAGAAAATTAATAATTTAGAGAATTATTGTTCATTATATTTTCTTTTTGGGATAGTTAATTATTCCATGGACTCTTAATTTGATATGAAAATGAAGCCATTATTAATTTGATGGACTCTTCATATATAGATGTTTTAGTACAATAATATTGATAGTTTGGGATTTGTTTTATAGAAATTCATGTGTTATAATGTCCCAAGGGAAGACATGATTTGAGAAAGTACCATTGAGGGTACAAATTATATTGGTGTGTGATATGTGATTATGATGTTGAATATGAAATGATGTACGTACTTGCTTATATACGGTGAATTGAATGTTAAGTACCATAAAGGGGTACCGAGAATATTTTAAGTATGATATGGAATCTTGTATGATAAACTTGAATATGAAAGGTCTTGGTGACACATTATCGATGGTTTAGGGATTCCAGGTGGTATTATTGTGTGTTAAGCCCATGGCTAGGTTATGTATTATACTTATGTACAGGGAAGACTTTGATAGTCTACGTGAAAAATCTTATATTTTGAATGTGGTTGTGAAACTTACGTGAGTTTTCGAAAGTGCATGTGTTCATATATATATATATATATATATATATATATATATATATATATATATATATATATATATGTTTTTGGATAAGCGTGTATCTATATGTGTAGATAGTTCTTGTGTGAATTTCAGAAACATCGTCGATTGTTTCCTGGCGTTTGCTCGGTAATTTTCAATTTCTGCTTCGAGTCTCGGCTTCCTCTCCACTTATGCACTGAAAAATTTGTGCGATTGCAATTGCTCATCTGCGATTGGCGGCTTCGAATTTTGGTCAGATTTCTCAGCTTCTTCGATCTTGCCTCTTCTTCGAGACTGCTTCGATTTCTTCCTCAGAAATGTTCTTCCTCTTCGTTCGGCTCTTCGACTACGGTGGGTTCGTCTTCTCAGATTCTTCAACCTCTCAGACTTCTTCAACCTTGGAGTTCAGTTATCCCAGCACAGATTTTCGGATCTCTCAGGCTTCTTCGATTCTGAATTTCAATTTTCTCAGGTTCTTTCTCTATCTCAGTTTCTTCGTTCTACTTCTGTTTTTTCATATTATTCAATCTGATTCCTAAAATCTCTCGGCTAAGTCTTTTATCGATCTTAATCTTGATTCTTTCTTCTTCGATTCTTGATTCTTCGTCTCTCTCAAATTTCTTCTTCGCTCTCTGAATTGACTGTGTCTTCACTCTCTGATTCTGAATTGCATTGCATTGCAATTGTTCTTCGATCTTCAATTTCTGCTTTATGTCTGGTATGGGGTTCAATCCTCGAGCTCAGGTTTTTCCTCAATCTTCTTTCGATCCTCTATTGGATCTTCTTGCTCCCTTCTTTCGATCCTCAATTTCTTGATTAAACACAAAATATATTGTGAGTGTAAGGACCCTTCCCGAATTTTCCCTCGAAACCCAGAAAGAACCCTTATCCCGTCTGACAGCTCTTTACTTCAAAATTTAAACACCAGAAATACCCTTTGTTCTGGAATAATTTTTTTTTAGTTAAACCTTACAGGGTTCCCGACAGAACCTCTATACTTACTGACCACTCATACCTGTCAGACGCAGGATAGTATACTGGTCAAAACCAAAACCTCGGAATAGTGGTGGTCCAAATAGGAATACCCTATGTCACCAAACGTCAGTAGGTCAGACACTGCTGACATCTCTACTGGAATACCACAAGACAACACACTAGTCAAATACTTGTGAACCAACCATAATTCGTCCCTCTGGGTCACCGCCCACACCAACCCACAGACCCGGCTGACGAAGTATTTTCATAGGTTGATTAAGCCCATGACCATTGTCGTCTGTTTCATATTAGAGCCGGATATATCCTCGGCTATCATATCGTATCATCAGTCGGTATAACCTTCGGCTATCATAACATATCAGTCGGCATATCTCTCGACTATCCTGTCCCTAGCCACCAGGGTATCCCTTAGGGTGTGCTAGTCATGTATTATATCATATCAGTCGGCATATCTCTCGACTATCATAACATATCAGTCGGCATCTCTCGACTATCATATCATATCAGTCGGCATCTCTCGACTATCATATCCCTAGCCACCAGGGTATCCCTTGGGGTGTGCTAGTCATGTATCATATCATATCAGTCGGCATATATCTCGACTATCATATCATATCAGTCGGCATCTCTCGACTATCATAACATATCAGTCGGCATCTCTCGACTATCATAACATATCAGTCGGCATCTCTCGACTATAATAACATATCAGTCGGCATCTCTCGACTATCATATCATATCAGTCGGCATCTCTCGACTATCATATCCCTAGCCACCAGGGTATCCCTTGAGGTGTGCTAGTCATGTATCATATCATATCAGTCGGCATATATCTCGACTATCATATCATATCAGTCGGCATCTCTCGACTATCATAACATATCAGTCGGCATAGTCGGCATCTCTCGACTATCATAACATGTCAGTCGGCATCTCTCGACTATCATATCATATCAGTCGGCATCTCTCGACTATCATATCCCTAGCCACCAGGGTATCCCTTGAGGTGTGCTAGTCATGTATTATATCATATCAGTCAGCATATATCTCGACTATCATATCATATCAGTCGGCATCTCTCGACTATCATAACATATCAGTCGGCATAGTCGGCATCTCTCGATTATCATAACATGTCAGTCGGCATCTCTCGACTATCATATCATATCAGTATCATATCAGTCGGTAAGTATCCTCGACCATCGTATCATATCATATCAGTCGGTAAGTATCCTCGACCATCATATCATATCATATTAGTCGGTAAGTATCCTCGACCATCATATCATATCATATTAGTATCATTATCAGTATCATATCAGTATCATATCAGTCGGTAAGTATCCTCGACCATCGTATCATATCATATCAGTCGGTAAGTATCCTCGACCATCATATCATATCATATTAGTCGGTAAGTATCCTCGACCATCATATCATATCATATTAGTATCATTATCAGTATCATATCAGTATCATATCAGTCGGTAATTATCCTCGACCATCATATCATATCATATTAGTATCATATCAGTCGGTAAGTATCCTCGACCATCGTATCATATCATATCAGTCGGTAAGTATCCTCAACCATCATATCATATCATATTAGTCGGTAAGTATCCTCGACCATCATATCATATCATATTAGTATCATTATCAGTATCATATCAGTATCATATCAGTCGGTAAGTATCCTCGACCATCATATCATATCATATTAGTATCATATCAGTCGGTAAGTATCCTCGACCTTTATATCATATCATATCAGTCGGTAAGTATCCTCGACCATCATATCATATCATATTAGTCGGTAAGTATCCTCGACCATCATATCATATTATTATATTGGAGGTTCACCGGGTTCACCGTTAATAACGGATCCTCGTCCCGAGTCCTAGCCTCCCTCAATTTGACCAAATCCGATAAACTCATGTAACAGGGTCAAAACCCAAATCATTGACTCTATAATTTCCTCGTCAAAACGATATCAAAATCGAGTCTAAAACCATGATGTTTCTCAAATCACATTTTCACAGTAATAGTGGAAAACATGTATACAATAATCATTTCTCAAAATACAGAAATTCAATGCCACAATACATAACAGTATTTAAACAAGGATATTTGAATGCATGTATTTCAGTTCATAAACAACAGTCCACTCATATACATCAACCAACCCTTAATTCATGGATGCTCTAGCCCAAGCAACACATGCACAATAATGTCCCAACTACCTGGACTTCCCGAACTCAAAACCCGCTAATACGGTCAACTATTACCGCTGGGATTGCCCAAAACAACCTCTAAACGACGTCCGATCAACCTCAAACCTGTACCAACAGATTCAGAACGTCGAAAACTAGTTACCACGCGCCGCCGTGACCTCAGTCTCGGCTCCACGCGTCGCCACGCGCCGCCGGAAGGTCGGCACACGCGTCCACGCGTCGATCACGCGCTGCTACAGTGTTCACGCGCCAGAACCGGTCCAACCCGGTTCGGCTCAACTTGACCCGGTCCAACTCGACCCGACCGGTTCACTCAACCCGACCGGTTCAACTCGACCCGACCGATCACCGGTGACTCGCCGGAGAAGACGACCGGACTGCCGTCACCGTCGCCGGAGGCTGGCCGGAGAAGATGACCGGACCGCCACCTCCGCCGCCGTCTGGTTCGCTGGAATCCCCCATTTCCGGCCGAAACTACCAGTTTTCTAACTTCTTCATTTCTTAACCGTTTTTCACTATCTGTACATGGAAATTTATCTACTTTTCACCAGGAATCCAAATATGAGGTCAAAGTTCCGAGATCGTACCTAGTTTGGCCGGAAAACGGCCGAGAAGTTTCGGTTCACCTCCCTCCTCCGTCCATCGTCTACGGCGGTGCTCCCGCTCCAATATCTACCCCAAAATGCTCGTGGGGTCCCGGGGATGATCCTCCCGACCTTGGTTTCACTCAACTCGGATCGAAATCCGTCCGATGAAAATCAAGCTTTGTGTTCACACGGGGGGGTTTTTGGGTAGGAGAGAGAGAGACCATATTGACCCATCTGCCGAGGAGAGAGAAAATATCTACTATATAGTTCCAACTTCTCCAAAATTGCCAAACTGCCCCTGAAGCTTCTAGACCCGTAACGAACTCATCGGGTCTCCGTTTTCTGCATGCCGCCTGTCTACGAACTCGTGAGTTCGAGACCTACGCAACGAACTTAGAAAAATTCCCAAAAGTCTTGCCCGTCAAAAAGTGACTCCCGAACCCGTCCAAAACTGAGGGTAAAATTGTCCAATCCTCACAATAGTTTAATTTTTGGTCCGGGTCGTTACAGTGAGCCACATCTTGTGCGAATTTGGCCTGATTCTTGAATTCACTATGGCATTTCCCTTCTCTTTCTTTCTACCCTCATCAAGTGTCTGAGATATGCTTTTGATTTGTGTCTGAGTTATATTGTCTGTGATGGTCTGCATTGTTATTGAATTGAGCTGAATTGTAAAGTCTATATGACTAGAATGGACCTTTTCCCTCTGCTGTTGGCTGCAACTGTTGTTTACTGAGCTGAGCTACTGTGTTGTGGTATTGCCTGCAATGGATCTCCGTCTGAGTTATCATGAATGCATTGTGTGTTTGTATATGTTGGGCTAGCAGTCAGATTGTTTTGGGCTGAGTTGAGTTGTTTGTTGGTGACTACTGCTTTCTGTGCTCGTTACTGTGGGGTCTGCTTGCTGTGTTGTTGTGGTTTATTGGCCTATTCCTGAGTGGGGCTGCTGTGAATTGTGGTTTTTGTGTTGGGTTCTTTGTTGCTGCTGCGATATACTCTGGTTGGGTTGAGTTTGTTGATTTTTGTATGTGCTGATGCACTCTGGTATGAGCTGCATTTTCATGTCTGAGTTGCTGTGGACTCTACTGATTTACTGCAGCGATTGATGGTGGTACAATTTCATGCCCTAACTATGCATGTTGTTGATTTTGCTGATATTGCCCTTATCAGATTGTTCTTTCCATTACTGTGCTGCATTGCTGGTGCATTTGGGTTGTTCTTATTGCTGTTGTTGCTCATATTTTCTTGTGTTGTCCCAATCTCATGATGGAGCTTCTCCACATGAGATTGAGGGGGGATGTTAGCAATATTAAGTCATTGTATTCAGTCATTGTATTAGCGTTAGTATATAAAGTGAATGTGAGAGTCATTCAATGTAATTAAGATATTTTTACATAATGAAGATTACCAAACTTAATCTCATAACGTTCTCTCTTTTCCTTCACTTGTTTGATATGTGAATCTTATTCCTCATCACCAACATTCATACATAAATTCCATTGTTACACTAACCTACTCTCAATTGAATAAGGTTCCATGTTTTCTTTCAGATATATATACATGCTTGATAAATCTCGGTATTTCTAAATTTCGACACTAAATTAATTTTCATATCAAATTTCGATACTAAATTAATTTTCATATCAAATTTCGATACTAAATTAATTTTCATATCAAATTTCCATACCAAATTAATTCACATCGACGAATCTAGGCAATATTCCATCCAATATTCAAAGATTAATTTTCATATCAAATTTCGATACTAAATTAATTTTCATATCAAATTTCGATACTAAATTAATTATCATATCAAATTTCCATACCAAATTAATTTCATATCAAATTTCCATACTAATTTAATTTCATATCAAATTTCTATACTAATTTAATTTCATATATACAAAATTTCCATACCAGTCATTGCGTAAGCTTTGCCCTACGAACCTCGTGGTCGTCGAAGAAGAAGAAAGAAAAAGAAAGAAGAAGGAAAAGGAAAAAGAGAAACCCATAAAGAAAAGGAAGAAAGAAAGATAAAAGGAAAAAATAGTAAAAAGAAAAGAAAAGATAAGAAAAAAAGAAAAAATTTTAATTTTAAAAAAAATTAATGTTTTTGCCACGTTGGCGTCTATGTCATTCATTTAAATTAAATGATGGGAACATGTGACAAGTCAGCACTTAACAAATTATTTAATGGAATAGTTAACGGTGGAACCAAATTGTTATATTTTTAAGAGTTCAAGATATGTAAATGCAAGATTTGAAAAGTCAGGTATAACTTTGAAACTTAGTGTAAAACACAGGGTACTAAAGTGTAATTTTCTCAAATTAAAATCTAATGGTCCATTCTAAAATTGACCCCGTAAATCTTTAGATGTAATGTTTGAAATATTTGAAAAGGTTGGAACCAAATTGAAATCACCAATAAAGATTAGGGATTTGGGTAGATGATCCACTTTTCTTAGGGGCTTCATATTGTATTTTTTTTTTTTTTTTTATTAAAAACTTGGCTGCTAGCTACCATAAAAGAATTAAATAAATAAAAGAATTAAAAATTGGCTGCTAGCCAAAGCAGTGATTCACAAAAAATTATTTAGCGTATTCGATATTGTACACCAATCGATTATCGCTTCCTTAACTTTTTTTTTTTTTTTGCCAAGAAGTCAAGGTTATATTAATACCGAATAGAAACACCATCATCACATGCTAAAGTATCAAACAACCAATTCATTCCCAGTTCATCCCAACAATGATACCCACCTACCCTAGTAACATGGGCGGCTGCAACAAGATGCGCATCTTTGTTCGCCTGCCTAGATGCATACATAAATTGGACACTTCACAATTGCCGAGCAAGTGCATGGATATGAAAGATAACACAATCCAAATCAGCATCACCTTGGCTTTGGCCATTCAAGGTATTAATAAGACCCAAACCATCAGACTCAATCATCACTCGCTCATGTCCCTCCAACAAACAATAGGAGAGGGCACACTGCACCACCGCTGCCTCAACCATCAAAACTGATCTCAGTCGAAGGTCACCTTGACCCCCAGCAGACACCAGTAAGCCATAACAATCTCAGGTGACCCATCCGACACCACCACTCGCAGTCAGCCTATTCCAAGCACCATCACAATTGACCTTCAAGACACCCAAACCCGGTTTCGTCCACCGATGGTTTGCAACACTTCCACTCGATTCCGGTGGCCTTGGCTGTGAAAACGGGCCCCCTAAGGCCGGGGCCCCAAGGTCCCGAAATTCAGTCACACCCTTAGTAGAGGCACTAGGATCCCCCTCTCCCCGGCGACCTAACTCACCATTGCGATGTAAGTACAATGCAACACCATAAGTCGATTTCACCGAATAAATACCACTCTTATTGAAATTCTACAACAGCCGATCACCCATACCCCACTAGCTGAGAGGCAACCGAAGGATCACTTGGGCCTCACCCAAGGAAAAACATCGAGCAATTACCTCTTCCTTCCAAGTGTGGGTGTCTTGGTCAATCAGATCTTTTACATAGAGAGGGATATCAGTATGGGAAGAGGTTACCTTAAATGTGTACGGAATAGGCAGCCAAGATCATCCTGGGACCGGACCAGTGCACCATTACCAATCCTCCATCTCAAACCAGCAGTTAGGATCTTCTTACCATGTAGGATACCCTTCTAGCCCCAAGATGACCGGCGACCCACAAGAGCTTGGAGGAACGAACCATTGGGGTAGTATTTGGCTGTCAGGACCCGAAAGGGAAGCATGGATGGATCATGAACAATACGCCACCCAATCTTCCCAAGCAAAGCCAAATTAAAGCATTCCAAGTCACGGAAGCCTAGCCCTCCTACCTTCTTCACCCGTGACATCTTCTTCCATGCCACCCAACGCACACCCCACTGTCCAAGTTGTTTCCCCCACCAATAATTAGCAACCAGCCTCTCAATGTCCCGGCACACACCAATCGGAAGTTTAAAACATGACATAGCATAGGTAGGCATAGGCATGGCCACTGCCTTTATCAGTATCTCCTTACTAGCAGAAGAAAGGAACTGCTCTGACCACCCTTGCACCTTACTAGCTATTCTATTCCGAACTTCATCAAATATTGCCACTTGGACAGACCAAAATCCGCCTGGATTGCAAGGTACTTTCCAAACCCATCCCTATACACAATCTGACACCTTCGAGATAACCGTCTTTGCAGGCGTTTGTGACTATTCCCCCGAAAGAACATGGAACTTTTTTCAAGATTAACAAGCTGGCCGGAAGCCTCCGCATAAACATCAGGGACCCCCATCACGGCATCAATCTCACTACCATTTGCGTGGAAAAACACAACTGCATCATCAGCAAAGAAGAGGTGTGAGATCCGAAAATCACAGGACTCCACCAATCGAAACCCATGAAATACCCCATCTTCCTCCCGTCGACGAAAGAGGGCAGAAAGCCCTTCAGAATACACTAGGAACAGAAAAGGCGACATTGGGTCACCCTGTCGGAGCCCTCTACTAGGGGAGATATAACTAGTCTCCTCACCATTAAATAGGACACTATAAGAAACCGAGGCCATACATTCAAAAATCAGATCACAAAACCGGTCAACCACCCCAAGGCCTTTATGCATGTCAATCACAAAACTCCACTCCATCCTATCATAGGCTTTGGCCATATCTAGCTTCAAAGCCAATTCCTTGTGCCCCCGTTTGCCATGATGTTTCATAGAATGAAGAAGCTCATGGACGACAAGAATATTATCCTGTATTTGCTTACCCGACACAAAGGCTGACTGATTGATACTAATAATTCTATCCATCACCACTTTTAAACTAATAGTAAGGATTTTGGAAATAACCTTATAAAGAACATTGCAGAGCACAATTGGTCTCAGCTGTGACATCTTGGCCGGGCATGGCACCTTGGGAATAAGGCATAGATGGGTGAAGTTGAGTTTCCAAAGCAACCGGCTCGTCTGCCAAAAATGCAGCACCATCTCACAAATATCTCCCCATACCACCTCCCAATTTTGCTGGAAAAACCCGCTAGTGAACCCATCCGGTCCCGGGGCCTTTGTGGGGTTGATCTAAAACACAACAGCCTTCACTTCATTTCGAGAAATAGGTGCCAAAAGTCCCGCATTTTCCTCCGACGTAACACGCCTCCCAATACACTCCAAGATAGTCGGGCAAGGTTAAGGATGAGTAGTGTTGAACAACTTCTCAAAGTAGTCCACCACCACCTGTTGCATCTGAGTGCCCTCCTCCACCCACACCCCATCCTGATTTTCAAGTCCCCGCAACCTATTAAAGCGCCGCCGTTTTACAGTGGAGGAATGGAAAAACTTTGTGTTTTTATCTCCCCTCTGTAGCCATTGGACTCTAGCCTTTTGTTTCCAGTAACACTCCTCCACACGGATCAGCCGCTTCAGCTCCTGTTCCATTTGCCTCACCCTAACCCCATCAAAGTTAGGTTGCACATAAGCACTACTGAGTTGCTGCTATAACTCACCAATGAGCACCTTACTATTACACATGTTACCTTTCCTCCAGGCAAGGAGACCCGACCGCACCCCCTTCAGCTTTTCCCAGACACGAAATGCTTTCGAACCCCGAGCTTCAAGCTGCCAGCACTCCTTAATCACCTGACGGCACTCCTGTTCATTCCCCCACCGTGAATAAAAAACAAACCTCCGCCTAGGCTGGCACGCCGGGGGAGATAAGCACAACAACAACATTAGATGGTCGGACCTTTCCATAAGGAGATGGTGGAGGGTCGCGGTTGGGTACAACTCCCCCCATTCCGCAGTCGCCAAGGCAAGGTCCCAACGGGCCAGAATGAAACCTGATGTCCTCTTATTTCTCCACATGAATGGGTGCCCATGGTATCCCAAGTCAAGCAAACGGTTCTTAGCCACAAATTCCCTAAAGGTCAGCATTGAATTTTCAGACCGAATACACATCATTAAAGTCACCCACCAACATACAAGGGTCCCCACACCTCGCAATGCGAGACCCCAAACTCCTCCATTGGTCCGCACAGATCCTATCATCCGTACTTGCATAAATAGAAAAAAGTCTCCAAGTATAACCAGAAACAACATCTTTTATTAAGGCTTCAATAAGGAAATCATCAAATTTAACTAACACTACTTGTTGTAGATCTCTCCAAAACACACAAAGGCCACCACTCAAACCCCGTGGCTCAACAGCATGCATGAAAGGCATTCCCAACTTATTTTTTAAATAACAAAACCGTCGAAAATTGTTCTTCATCTCAAGCAACACTACAATATCAGGCCGATGAAGCAAAGTTTTCTTCACCAGGTTATGAACGGTCAGCGTACCTCTGATACCCTGACAGTTCCAACATAGAACACTCATGGCGATTAGGAAGAGGTGGAACCTGCACCCCTTCGCTTAAAAGACACATTAAGGTCTGTCCCGACCACCGGAGAAGCACTCACTTCCATCCCAGATTCCAGCCGTCTCCGCCGAGCCACTCCATCCCTCAATGTTGGTGAAATACCCACACCTTCCATCACCATCCTGCGACGTTTCCCCTTACCCGCACCACCTGCCCTTCCGCCCACCATAATGGTCATAAGTTAAAAAGGATCCGACTGCTGGGACGCAGGGACATCAAGCCCGGCGCAGCACCACATCCCGTCCATGGCTAGACTCCTCATCGGTAACAGCTCCCGAAACCAGGCTGGGTCTGTCAACATTAAGCCGCCCAATAGGACCCTCCACCGGTGGAGCCCAACCAAAGGTATCCCCCCCCCCCCCCCCCCCTGCTCTACCGAACCTTGTTTATGGATAACCAAACCCCCCTCTCACGATCCAACCAAGAGTCCCCTGGAGCCACCTCATTCAAACAACCCCCTTTACCAATCAAACCCGCATCAAAAGCGGCCTCCAGTATTCGCGTTTGCCTCTCCTCCTTCTCTTTCTGTGCACTTATTTTTGCAGCCAAACTGGAGGCAATCCCATCCCCCCGGCCTCGTCCCAGACTGCCCAGCCCCGATGACTGCTTGCCACTACCCGGATGATGGACTACACTTCGCAGGGGCCGGCCCCTGAGATCCGTCTCCACCTCCAAGCCTCGGAACGCATGGCCTCGGTCCTCCCCCTCACCTGCCAACACAGAACCATCACACCATCGGGTGTTGTGTCCTAAAAAGCCACACACCAAACAGTACGCAGGCAACATCTCATACTAGAAACCAATCCATTGCTGACCCTCCTCCGGAAACTTCACAAATGTCCCTCGCATCAAAGGGTCATCCACCCTCATACGAACACGAACACGAGTCGCTAGCCTTAACTTGCCAGCTATAATTAATGTTCGGAAAAAGAATTTGAAACAATTTTTTTTTTTTTGAAAAAGGAAATAGAAAGAAGAAAAATTGGCCAGCCATGGCCACCAGTCGCTAGCCCTCGCTCTCAATAGCTTATTTTAATTTTTTTCTAATATGCCATTGGTTTTTCTTTCACACGCAATAAAAAAAGAGTTGCATGAGATGTAAATTCCAAGTGTCATAATTCTAATAAAAATGCTTTATTTCACTGGATAATCAACATACAAAATTTCAACCTTCTTTCATTTCTAATATGTTGTACAAATGCATATCAATTTAAAAAAAAAAAAAAAAAACAGGTCAATAGGATTAGATCCCAAGAGACGAGAACCAGATTAGACGATCCAAAGTCATCTAAACCCATTAATCAGAGTGACTAGTTGAATACATTGTAAATCACTAATTTTTCGAACATAAACTATACGTGTCAAATTCTGAAACGAGTAATATATAGCTAATATAAAATATCAGATACGCTCAATAATTTCTATACGTTCACTTTATATATACGAGAATTTTCATTTTCATTACTGATAAATAAAGGTGTTAAATTTAAAAATTTTCACTTTGAAGTGAAGAAAGATGTACCATATTGTGATTGGCTCTGAAATCTACAATCTCTCTCTTCCAATAGACTACTTAATCTTTCTTCAAAATGACGAGTCGATTTTCTACTGTAGTAAGAAACCATTGACGTGGTGGAAATTCGTTTATGTTTTAACTTTAAGAGTTACAAAGGACAAAAGGGTATGACAAATAAAAATACAGAAAAACGGCGAGTTCGGACAATATTCAAGCACGTGTCGGACTATTCTCATTAATATATAAAAAAAATTTGATAGGACATTGAGATAAAATTATCATTGGAATAATTAGAAGAAAACAAAAACGTTCAATTATAATTCATATTACTAAAAATTTGACCTTTTACGTATTTGGTTAAGTGCAGATCAATCTTGTTGTTTTGAAATTAGTGAGACGCATTATTAAAGGAGGAGAATATCATTATATAGCTTTTCAGAATCATGTAACTATGTGAGGGATCGCTTTTCGAAAGGAAAATGTTGCAGGGTATACAATTCCTGGTGGTCATTTCCGAATTTAAATTAATGATTTATGCAGTACGTATGTACTTTGCAATTAGTTTATATAATTTAAATACAGATATACCATTATATACACTCTAGTACAAATTTTCATTTAAAATATAAATCTAGACAAAAAATTTTAAGATTTTATGATATAATTGACCACTCTTGTGTGGTTTTTTTTAATTGCAGACATCATTCTTCGTAATAAGATCATTGTATACGATTTGGATTGTTTGCGTATAGGATGAGCCAATTATAATTGTAAGTTCAAATAATTTTTTATTCATTTTTCCATTTGTGTCATTTCCCTTAAACTTTTAGAATAAAACATATGAGCTAGCTAGGTTAATGATGATGTATTTACACGTTTCTTTACTTTCAGGTTCAATGCCAGTAAATGTGTCCACCATTTTTAGCCACAGTGGGAGCTTGACAGATTTCATCATTGTTAGCACTCTTGATGGGGTAATTTTTGTGAGAATGCGAATATACAAAAATCCAACATGGGAAAGTTGCATAACTTTACAAGAGCGTATAAGGATTTGGGTCTCTCACCCCATAGCTAATTGGTTTTGGGGTGGAACCTCAACTTCCTTCATGGAACCTCAACTTTCTTCATGGCATCAAAGTGGGTTGTCCCACGTGTAAGGCTTAACCGCCACACGTGTTCCATGTCATCCAATATGAATTGTTCACGTGTTAGGCTTGAAAATTCGCCACACGTGAGGGAACATGTGAGAATGTGAAGGCACAAAAGTCCCACATTGAAAAGTTGCACAACCTTGCAATGGCTTATAAGGAGTTGAGCCTCTCCCCCCATTGACAATTGGTTTTGGGGTGTAACCTCAACTTCCTTCAATTTTATGTATTTTTGTAAATTTAATGTAATAGCTAGGTTGAAAGTATGTGTAAATAATATTTCACTATCTGAACTTAACTTGATGAAATGAGGATTTACCAAAGAATATTTGGGATCAAATATTTAGAAAGGAAATTGTATTCAAACTATCATTTCTCACATCCTTTACTTATATATTTACCAAAGCAGCATGTACATCCACCAATCGTATAGATGATGTACCCGTTTGGATGTACATCCACCAATAGTAGCATTTTTAATCAATAGTACTTTTACAAATAAACAATTTAATGTCTTTTGATGGGAGCACAACGGAAAAGCCGAGAAAGAGCGAAGCAAGCTGGGCAATGCAACCATGATTATTTATTTTTATTGTTCTTATTCAATCCTTGATTTCATTAACTAAGGAAAAGCCAACTTACAAAGCAAAGAGAACTCTACGATGTTGGTGGCAAATTGCAGTCCCACCCTACACCTCCTCGCTTTTTATAATGCATATGGCATGAAAATAAAAACTGAGACTAGGACAAAGAAAAGTTTGTTGACATCTCTAGAGGATCGAGAAGAAGGAGGATTATCAATTATATTCCAATAGTCACATAATAGGCCTAGCACGTAGCACTACCGATTCTTTCGAGTGTAACTAGCCAAACCGATTTTATATCACCTATTCAGTGTTAAGAAAAAAAAAAATTGTGAACGATCGAGCCGAACATTTTGAAGTAGTAAATAGTGATAAAACAACTCTAGGTAAGGCTACGTAAATAGATACAGAGGCAAACGATATCAAGCTTCTAATGAAATATTGGGCAAAAGATATTTGGGCTTCTAGGTGATTAGGCTTCTAGTGATGTATATCTATTATATGTAAAGGCAAAAGATATTTGTGCTTCTAATGAAATATTAGGGCCTCATTAAATTAAATCAAATCCTTAAAATTTTGGTAAGTGGCTACGTAATAAATAACTAAAGAGGAAAAAGATAGGTCTTGTGCTATTCTTTGTCATTGACTTATTGTGTGCCTAATCTACATAAATCAGATCCTTAAAAATTAATGATTTTGATTTTGTTATTAAATTCTCTAAATTTGAATAAATGAAACGAAATCAAATCAATTTAAAAAATTAAGAGGTTTAAATTGCCTATATAGAAAACAATTCACAACCTCAACTATATATAATAGTCTGCCGCCGGCGATTTAATAGGCTAAGGGGACTCGAAAATCAGGATGATGTGTGGGTGGAGGAGGGCATTCAGATGCAACAGGTGGTGGTGGACTATTTTGAGCATTTGTTCACCACTACTCATCCTCAAACTTGTCCGGTCATTTTGGGTTGTATCGAGAGGCGTGTTATGCCGACGGAGAATGAGGGACTCTTAGCACCCATCACTCGGGATGAAGTGCAGGCTGTTGTGTTTAAAATTAACCCCTCAAAGGCCCCGGCGCCGGATGGGTTCACTAGTGGTTTTTCCAGAAGAATTGGGAGGTGGTGGGGGGAGATATTTGTGAGATGGTGATGAATTTTTAGCGTTCGGGGTGGCTACTCCATAAAATTAATTACACCCATCTCTGTCTAAGCCCTATGATCGGGTGGAGTGGAGTTGTGTGACTGATATGCTCAAAGGCCTTGGGGTGGCCGATCGGTTTTGTGGGTTGATCTTTGAATGCATGGCTTTGGTCTCCTACAGTGTCTTGGTCAATGGGGAGGAAATAGGTTATTTTACGCCTAGTAGGGGGATCCGGCATGGTGATCCTATATCGTATTTTCTATTTCGTGTGTGTGTTGAAGGGCTTTCTGCTCTTTTTCGCCGGCGGGAGGAGGATGGAGCAATTCATGGGTTTCGATTGGCGGAGTCCAGTGCTCTTCCTATCTCCCATTTATTCTTTGCTGATGATGCAGTTATTTTTTGCCATGCTAATAGTAGCGAGATTGATACAGTGAAGAATGTCCTCGATTTTTATGCAGCGGCATCAAGCCAGCTTTTCAATCTTGAGAAAAGTTCCATGTTCTTTAGGGGGAATTGTTCAAAGCGCCTACGGAGACGGTTGTCTCGGACATGCCAAATCGCAGCCCGGGATGGGTTTGGGAAGTATCTTGGTCTCCAGGCGAATTTTGGTATGTCCAAGAGGGTTATATTTGAGGAAGTTTGGAATAGAATTGCCAGTAAGGTGCAAGGGTGGTCGGAGCAATTTCTCTCTCCTGTTGGTAAGGAGATATTGATAAAGGCGGTGGCCATGGCTATGCCAAACTATGCTATGTCGTGTTTTAAACTCCTGATTGGTGTGTGCTGGGATATTGAGCCGCTAGTTGCCAATTATTGGTGGGGGAAACAGTATGGTCAGTGTGGTGTGCATTGGGTGGCGTGGAAGAAGGTGTCACGGGTGAAGAAGGTGGGAGGGCTGGCTTTTCGTGACTTGGAATGTTTCAATTTGGCAATGCTTGGGAAGATTGGATGACGTATCGTGTAGGATCCTTCATTGCAAATCTCCCGGGTGCTGAGAGACAAGTACTACCCCTATAGGTCGTTCCTCCAGGCACTAGTGGGCCGCCGGTCCTCTTGGAGTTGGAAGGGTCTTATCTAAGGTCGGAAAATCCTAGCTGCAGGTTTGAGGTTTAGGATTGGTGATGGTGCCCAGGTCCGGTCTCGGTTCGATCCTTGGCTACCTACTCCATAAACATTTTTTGTGACTTCTCCCCATCCTGATATGCCTCTATATGTGAAGGATTTGATTGATAAAGGCACCCGCACTTAGAGGGAAGAGGTAATAGCTCGAAGTTTTCATAAAGAGGAAGCCCAAGTGATCCTTCGGCTGCACCTCAGCCGGTGGGGTATGGGGGATCGGTTGATGTGGCACTTTAACAGAAATGGTTGTTATTCGGTGAAATCGGCTTATGGTGTTGCTTTGTATCTACATCGAAACGATGAGTTAGGTAGACGGGGGAAGGGGGGGGGGGGGGGGGGGGGGACCCAGTTCTTCTCCCGATCAGGGCCCAAAATGGAGTAAAATATGATCTATGAAGGTTCCGTTGAAGCTTAAACAGTTTGTTTGGAGGGGTTGTACCAACTCCCTTGCCGATCGGTCAAATCTGCTGCGCCGATGTCTGTTTGTGGATTCTGTTTGCCCTGTTGGTGGTCTTGCTGAGGAAACCGAGCTCCATTTATTTTTCCACTGTCAGTTTCCTAGGGTGTTCTGGTTTGATAGCCCTCTCATGCTTGATGTCAGTGTTGGAGGATTTTTCGAGTTTATGGCAACGCTTGGTTGCTAAATTCCACCTCTTACCTCATAGTGAGGAGTTGATTCAGTCGTTTACTATTGGGCTCTAGAAGATATGGAAGTGTCGCAATCAGATGTTGGTTGAGGGTATTCTTGTGCCGCCAGAGGAGGCCATTGTCAACCTTACCAAATGCGTGGCTAAATTCCGTGAGCTTGGGGTCCCGATCTTGGGGTCCCGGTCTTGTGGGGCAGTTCTCACAGGCCAGGCAGCCGGATTTGGTTGGCCATGTAGTGGAGCTTCGATGGAAGAAAACAGATATGGGCATCCTGAAAGTTAATTGTGATGGGGCCTGGAGCAGCCTAACTGCATGTGGTAGAGTGGGTTGGGTCATTCGGGACTGTTATGGATTGCTTGAGTCTGCTGGGGGTCAAGGTGACCTTCGTCTAAAGTCGTGTTTGTTGGCAGAAGCTGATGCAGTGAGGTGTGCTCTTTCACATTGTTTGATGGTTGGGCATGAGCGAGTGGTTATTGAGTCAGATACTTTGGGGCTTATTAACAAACTTACTGGCCAGAGTCCAGGTGATGCGTATTTGGGTTGTATTCTTTTTTATATCCATGTACTTGCTATGCAGTTGCGAAGTGCTAAGTTTGTGTATGCATCTCGGAAGGCTAACAAAGCTGCACATCTTGTAGCCGCCTATGTTACAAGGGTAGATGAGTATCATTGTTGGGATGAACTGGGGACGGATTGGTTGTTTGATACCTTAGCGTGTGATGCTGGTGTCATTGTTTGTTATTAATAAAACTATTGATCTTTTGGGAAAAAAAAAACTATAAATAATTGTCAAAATGGAGAAGACTAGTATCTCAAAATTAAGATTGGTATATCACATTACAAGTCTACAACCAACATATTTCTTCGTTCCCTCTACCTATCAAAAAATTCAAAAATTAAGGAAAAATCCTCACTCAAGTTAGTTTTTTTCACCGTGTTCTTGCTCGCTGCATCGTCTGGTAAAGTACTTTCCTCAAATCCTATTATTTTTTTAGATTGAAAATAATATATCTCATCGTGTAAATATGCCACATATATATGCCACGTATCCGCCTCCTATATGGTACATCTATGTCAGCACATGGATGGTATTTTGGTGTGCTTGTCAAAACCTTCATTAGTTGGAAACGAACTATAAAATTTCAAAGAGTAAATT
This sequence comes from Oemleria cerasiformis, assembly GCA_037349345.1. Lineage (NCBI taxonomy): Eukaryota > Viridiplantae > Streptophyta > Magnoliopsida > Rosales > Rosaceae > Oemleria > Oemleria cerasiformis. The sequence continues at coordinate 10,744,954 of JAZGTL010000010.1, forward strand.
TGCTTTTTCTCTTTGTATGATTAATTGAAAATAAAAATTCTTTATGATAAAACAATATCTCTTTTTATGTTTATATCAAATGGTAGTTTATCTTGTTAAACCTTACCCAAAGGTTAAAAATTAGTGACGAATGTTATTATCCCACTTCTTCTTTTTTATCTTCTGCTTATATTTTCTCTTTGAACTTGTGTAACATCTCTATATATATGCATAATATTTTTCATATATTGTAGAAGCAGAAAGCCGCTTTTGCCAACCTGGTCTCTGTGAGAAGGTTGAAGACTGCTTATGCATAAAGTATGAGTGTAAGTGTAAAAAGAAGGAGTCGTGAAAACCATATCAGAAGTTGTATCGACGAAATTACAAGGGCAAACAAAAAATCCGTGATAAAAAAATTTCGATTCTCGTACTATGTTATCAAATTATGTGGGATGCAGTTAAAGCACAAAAAATTTCTATTCTATGCCTCTATGAATAAATATCAAATAAACATTCAATGTTTTACTATGTAGATAGTACAATTTCTATTTGATCCCTGTATTAAATTTCTATTCGATGGCTATATGTAGCTCGTATAATTTATTATGTTTTCCCAAAAAAAATATGTTAAAATAATACAAAGTATCGCATCATTTCAAAAATAATAAATAATTCAAACCTAATAAATTCATTTAAAAAACAAAGTCCAACGATTTATCGAATTTGGTCTTACTGTCTGTAAATGTCTCAGAAAATGTGTCAAGTCACTTAAATCAAATGACAAAGATATTTAAACTAATGGTTCTTGCAATTATGATTAAATCATATTTTATTTACAGTAATGCACACTCTCATTCCTAAAAATAAAGGAAAAAATATATATACGAATGTGCATTCCTGAATGATGCCTTTTTGTGTTGTCCTAGTCATTTTTCCTAATCTACATAAATCAAATTCTTAAAAGTTAATGATGTAGATTTAGTGATTAAATTTTTAGTGTTATGGCCTAGTGGTATTCATTTCCACACGTTATGTGAGAGGTCTCGGGTTCGACTCTCGTAAATGGCGAGGTCGATACCCAATGTTATATATTGTAATCTCCCATCCCCAATATCAATGTATCAAAAATAAATAAATCAAATCAATTTCAAAATTAAGAGATTTATGGCACCATATTCGATTCCTACATGGCTCTAAAGAACCACTTTATGGCAAGCCAACCATGAAAAGCACTTCTCCTACTGTGAGAGGCAAGGATGGTCCATGCCAATCTACGGCTTCTGTGTCCTAACTCCTAAGACCTTTGTCTAATCTTTTAAGGTTTTGTGTAGTGGTAAACCAAGCAAACTTTATCTCGAACCTGAACTTTGTGTCCTAACATATCTATTTGGAGTCTTAAAATGTTAGTTAGCTTTTTTTTGGTAAGTAGTCCTATGTTAGCTAGTCCCAACCCTAATTCTTTTTTTTTGATACAAAGATATTGGGGGAGAGAGATTACATTATATAAATATTGGGTATCGATCTCACCCGACGAGAGTCGAACTCTAGACCTCAAACATAACAAGTGGAGAGGAATACCACTAGGCCATAGCACTAAGTGACAACCCTAATTCTTATTGTCATCCTTATTTCTAAAACCTAATATTAAAACAATAAAAAATCACACATCACACTCGTAAAATTTTAATTTAGCGAATAGAACATCAATTTGATGTAAGAAAAATATATTGAAATTGATCAAAAATTGTGAGAGCAAAACAATGTCTGGCAAGGCTTTAGTGATCTAATATACAAATATTTCTACTAAAATTTCCCCAAAAACTAGAATAATGTTTGAGCCTAGTCGTAAATTTCGACCGGAATAAGACCAAAAAATGAGACCCGCGATAGAGAAAGTCACAATTGGACTTAAATTCAATCATGAGCCGGATTCTAGTATATTGGCCAAGAATGACCATAAGGCCGGGTTCCAAGCCGAATTCCCTTGGTCTTGGTTGGAAAATGTAGGTTGGCAGCCAAATTCTCTTGGCCTTGGTTGATAAATAAAGCTCACAAACCACTTTTCTTTCTCCCCCTCTCTTGTATGGGTTGAGTGGTTGAGGGTGACTTTAATATATGGGTTGAGTGGAAGATGAAGTGTTTTATTCTCTAGGTTGGCTGAAAATTAAGGCCGAGGTAAGGTGAATTTTCGGCTACAATTTGAGATCAAGGAGGAGAAGTTGTTTTGTTTTGTTCTTTTTGGGCTGGTGACAGCTAGAAAGGTCGGTATAATATATGTATGTATAACCTCAAAGACAAGGTCTGAGAGGCTTGTGAGTTTGATCAGCGAGTTGGCTTTTTCTTAGCTTCATATGAATAAATAACTAAGAAAAGGTGCAATATGGCTTTCTACTATGTCAAATTTTCGGCCAAGGTTATGGCCTTCTACAATTCAATTTTCAGCCTAAGGCATGGCCCTATATGTGCATGTAAGATGAGATAAGGCCAGTTTTGATTTTGAGGGAGCCGAAAGCTAAGAGAAATAAAAATAGTAGCCAGCCTATAGCATAATGGTACCCAACTAACTTGAGTATGAATTTCCACTCGACCAAGTTGAACTTTCTAACTGTTGGCTCAACCAAATTCATAAGTTTGGTTTTCGACTCAATTCAGGCCTAAGAGGTTGGAGAGACGGCCAAGTGTTCATGAACCCAAATCCGACCCAAATCCGAATCAAGCCTTGAAAAATTCGGGTGGCTCAACATGGAAGGATTTGGGTGGCTCAACAAGGAAGGTTTGAAGTCAGAAGGGTGGAGGTCAAGCATGGCCAATTCGAGGGTTGGTTGAACCCTATAAATAGCCAAGGTGAAAAAGAGAAAAAGACATCCACATCAACACACAAACTTTCTATTTATCTTGCACCTTTCAATTCCTAGGCTACGTTTTTCATTCCAGCTATAGTGTTGGCAAGTTTTTCAATTCCTAGCCTAAGTTTTCTTTCAAGCTTTAGTGTAGCCAAGTTCTTCGATTTTTAGCTTAAGTTTATTATTCCAAGCACTTTCAATTACCTTGTTTTACATTCAAGTTTATTCTTATTTAATCGTTATTTCAATTCCAGTTTATTTCAATTCCGTTTATTTAGTCGCTTTATTAGTCCTAATTTATTGTTTTTCTCTATTAAGTTTAATTATTGTGTCTATTTTAAAATGACCAAAATCCCTTCTATCGGCTAGATCCATCAAATCGAGGCAAACAAATAAAAAATTGCATCCGATCAAAATTCAAATTTAAGTTGCAGATTATGTAAATACTAAAGAATCATACTAAAAACGAAAAAAAATCAAATCTTACCATACCCAATTCGAATCGAATTCACTGAAATCCCATAGATTCCCAATATAAAGATGGAAAATATAATTAGATTTTTTATTGGAGACAGGTACTCTATCAATTCAAGTCACAAGGCCATTCCAATCGAAATAACTTGGACCAGCCCAGCAAACATTGAATGTTTTCAAAACTGATTCAAGCAGTTTGAAAGGAACCTAAATGATACCAAATCCTTAAAAGGTATCCTAAAGGAATCCTAGGCCCAAGGACTAATCCCCCGGCCCATGTAAAATACTTCGTGAGTCGAACGCAGATAGGGGGTATCCCAACTTGAACGCTGACCACTAGGCCGCTCGGAGTGTTTAAAAACGAATAATTTAGATTTTGGTATTAAGTTCTTTTAATTGGAATAAATGAAACGAAATCAAATCAATTTAAAAATTAAGAGGTTTAGATTGCTCGTATAGAAAACAATTCACAACTTCAACTATAAATAGTACTCAATTGAAAGTGCTTGAAATAATAATTGACCACACTTACGTCTCTCGTTTAGGAGAGTTTAGGGTTTTCGGTCTTCTAGGGTTTTGAACCAAGGGAACGGGTAGCCGGCACAATATTGCCATTTCTAGTAGGGTTTGGTTATCACAGGGAGAGTTGGGAGGTAGTGCTGGGGAGGTGCAGGCTCTGCGACGAACTGTCTTCAAGCTCTCTGGCGTTGATGTGGGGGGCTCGGGGCTGTGGGAACGAACCGGTGATCGTATCAGTGCGAGTAGCGGGACTGCAGAAGACAGGCAGTGGGGACAGTGTTCTTGTGCGGCTAGGACCGTGTGCCTTTCAGGGCATTTGCAGGGAGACTAGGCGGTGCGCCGTTCGTGTTGGGTGTCGTTCGGCTAATGGGGCAGAGGGCCGTTTTGGAGAAAGGGATGGACTTGGCGGAAATGGAACACCAGTTCGGGTCCCATCTACGCCTCTTGGAGAGGAAAAAGATCGGTGTTCGAGTACTCCAGGAGGAGGTGGAGGACCTCTCGCTCGGGTTCCGGTTTTGTTTGGTGGCGGAGGAATTTACGGATAAGGGGATCAGCGGGGAGACTTTTGTGCGACTGTTTTCAGAACTGTGGAAGGGGCGAGAGGGGGTCTCTATCCATGTGATAGGGGAGAAAAAATTTCTGGCGTATTTTGTGACCCAGCAAGATATGCAGAGAGTTTTTGATATGGAACCATGGAATTTTATGGAGGCATTGGTAATTCTGGAAGAGGGATCTAGTACCCGAAACCCGTGTAACTTGAGGATGAGCCATTCCTCATTTTGGGTGCAATTACATGGCATCCCACCCCTCAATATGACTGTGGAAATGGCCAAGAAGATATGCGGACTTGTGGGGGCGGTGTTCGAGGTGGACACTACATGGGGAAGGATTGTATCGGCCGATTTGTGCGTGTTCGGGTTCGTATGCGAGTGGATGATCCCCTAATGCGAGGAACATTTGTAAAGTTCCCGGCGGAAGGACAACAATGGGTTGGTTTCAAGTACGAGATGCTACCAGTGTAGTGCTTGGTGTGTGGCTCTTTGGCCCGCCCACAATATCCGAAGGTGTGCCTCTTCGGTGACAGAGGGTGAGGGGGAGGCTCAGGGACATGCTTTCCGTGGGTTGGAGGCTGAGATTGATCTCCGGGGCAGACCTCTGCGGAGTGTTGTCCGTCGACCGGGTAGTGGCAGGCAGAATACCGGGCTACGAGGCCGGGGGCGAGGCCGAGGAGATAGGGTGGCCTCAGGCTTGGCTACGTCAATCAGCAAGCAACGTGAGGACGAGGACCGACGGGCGAGGGCCCTAGCGGCAGCATTTGATGTTGGCTTGATTGGTAGGGGTGGTTGTATGCTTGGGGGCTTAGAGAATCCTTGGCTGGGTAGTGAACAGGGAGGGGTGACAAGCAAGGGGGATTATGCAATGGGGAAGATGGAAGGCGGAGACACATCGAGTCCGATTCCACTGGCCGAGGTCCCTAATTCACATCCTATTCCTGGAGCGAGACAAAGGAGGTGTCTAGTTATGAGCGGGAGATGTTACTACCGCCGAGAAGGTGGAAGGAAATGGTATAGACAATTAGGTCCATGCTTCCTAGCAGTCGGATCCCTTTCACCTTATGCCCTTTATCTTGAACGGGAAGGGGGGGGGGGGGGGGGGGGAAGGATGGATGCTGTTGAGCCACGGGGTTTGAGTGGTGGCCTATGCATTTTCTGGAAGGATGTTCAGCAAGTAATGTTTCTTAAATACGGCAAATTTATTATTGAAGTTTTAATAAAGGATTTTACTTATGGTTATACTTGGCATTTTTTCTCCATATATGCGAGTACAGATGACAGGATCCGAGCGGATCAGTGGAAAAGTTTGGGGAATCGTATTGCTAGGTGTGGGGACCCAGCCCTCTTCCGAGGCAATTTTAACGATGTGTTGTCAGTCACTGAAAAAGAGGGATGCCTTATTCAGACAGAAAATTCAATGCATTCTTTCCACGAGTTTGTGGCGGACAATCGGTTACTAGATTTGGGGTACCAAGGGCACCCGTTTGCATGGAGGAATAAGAGGGACACAAAATTCATCCAGGCTCGATTGAATCTGGTTTGTCCATAGCGGAGTGGGTGGAGTTATACCCTGCTGCGACCCTTCATCATATCCTTGTGGAAGGGTCTAACCATTTGATGTTACACCTATGTCTTACTCCGCCTTTGCGCCGGCCGAAGGGGCGGTTTGTGTTTGACACGGGATGGGGAAATGACCAGGACTGTATGCGGTTGATTGAGGAGTGATGGCACCGGGAGACACGGGCCTCAAAGGTGTTTCAGGTCTGTGAGAAATTGAAGGGAGTGAAGTCGAGTCTTCTTGGGTGGAGAAAGAGGAATCAATGAAATAGCAAGGTGCTTTTTGCGGAAGTACATCACCAGCTACGCAATGCTTATGTTCAACCCTCCTTTGATGGAGCGTGGGTTCGACATCAAGAGGTTGAGCTGAAACGATTAATCCGTGAAGAAGAATGCTACTGGAAATAAAAGGCTCTGGTCCAGTGGTTACAGGAGGGGGATAAAGACACGAAATTCTTCCACTCTTCCACTGTTAAACGTCGGAGATTCAATCGACTTCGTGGGCTTGAAAACCGGGAGGGAGAGTGGGTAGAGGTGGGACCCCAGAAGAATCACGTGGTGGTGGAGTATTTTGAACACCTGTTTACTACTACTGATCCCCCAACATGTCCGACCATCTTAGATTGTCTTGAGAGGCGGGCCACGCAGGAGGAAAATGTGGCTCTACTGGCCCCAATCACTAGATAAAAGGTGCAGATGGTGATGTTCCATATCAACCCATCTAAGGCCCCAGGAACAGATGGTTTCACCGGTGGGTTCTTCCAAAAAAATTGGGCGGTGGTCGGGGAGGATATTTTTGAAATGGTGACGCATTTCTGGAGGTCTGGACAGCTGCTTAGGAAAATCAATTACACGCACCTTTGCTTGATCCCCAAAGTTCCTAGCCCAAACAAGATGTCCCAGTTGCGCCCGATTGCTCTATGCAATGTCATATATAAGGTCATTTCGAAACTCCATACTAACCGTTTAAAATTTGTAAGGACCCTTCCCGAATTTTCCCTCGAAACCCAAAAAGAACCCTTATCCCGTCTGACAGCTCTTTTACCTCAAAATTTAAATACTAGAAATACCCTTTGTTCTTGAATAATTTTTATTAAACCTTACAGGGTTCCCGACAGAACCTCTGTACTTACTGACCACTCCTACCTGTCAGACGCAGGATAGTATACAGGTAAAAGCCAAGACCTCGGAATAGTGGTGGTTCAAATAGGAATACCCTCTGACACCAAATGTCAGTAGGTCAGATATTGCTAACATCTCTACTGGAATACCACAAGACAACATACTAGTCAGATACTTATGAACCAACAATAATTCGTCACTCTGGGTCACCGCCCACACCAACCCACTGACCCGGATGACGAAGTATTTTCATAGGTTGATTAAGCCCATGACAATTGTCGTCTGGTTCATATTAAAGCCGGAAATATCCTCGGCTATCATATCGTATCATCAGCCGGTATAACATTCGGCTATCATATCACATCAGTCGGCATATCCCTCGACTATCATATCCCTAGCCACCAGGGTATCCCTTGGGGTGTGCTAGTCCTGTATCACCACTCTCTGTACTATGATATCACATCAGTCGGCAAGTATCCTCGACTATCATATCATATCATCAGCCGGTATGACCTTCGGTTATCATAGCATATCAGTTGGCAAGTATCCTCGACTATCATCTCATATCATCAGCAGGTATAACATTCAGCTATCATAGTATATCAGTCGGCATGTCCCTAGCCACCAGGGTATCCCTTGGGGTGTGCTAGTCCTGTACCACAACTCTCTATAATATGCATAAATAGCCTCGCGACCCGGCGGAGCCAAAACTCCTCGATGCCAGAGTCGGAGTACTCAACGAACCAACAGAGTAAAACTCTCGATGCTAGTCGAAGAACAGTAACCAATTATATTGGAGGTTCACCGGGTTCACCGCCAATAGCGGTTCCTAGGCCCAGATCCTGGCCTCCTTCAATCAATGTTTATCTCGGAGGTTCACCGGGTTCACCGCCAATAGCGGATCCTAGGCCCAGATCCTGGCCTCCTTCAATCAATGTTTATCTCGGAGGTTCACCGGGTTCACCGCCAATAGCGGATCCTAGGCCCGGCTCCTGGGCCCCCTCAAAACCGTATTATTTATATTGGAGGTTCACCGGGCTCTCCGTCTCAGCGGATCCTTACCCCGGCTCCTTGGCCCCCTCAAAACCGTATTGTATCCAAGAATCAAGTATTTTATAATCACAATTACAATTTTTAGCTCAAAATCATGGACTTTAATAATTTCCACATCAAAACAATATCAAAACCGAATCCAACAACCATGCCATTTCTCACAACACACTTTCACTGAAATATTGAAAAACAATGTCTAGCAGTCATTTATAAATTCCAGGAAATCATTACAACCATACACAACAATATTTAAATCAAAGATATTTATACATGCATTACAATTTATAAATCAAAAGTCCTCTTACAAACATCATCCAACCCAAAATTCATGGACGCTCTATCCTAAGAAACACCTGCACAATAATGACCCAACTACCTTGACTTTCCGAGCTCAAAACCCTCTCCACGGTCAGTCCTTACCGCTGGGATTGCCCAACCGAACTCTAAACGAACTCCTATGGCCTCGAAACCAACAAAATCTGATCCGGAACATCCCAAAACCTTAGTCACGCGTCGCCGTGACTTCGGGGACCGTCCCACGCACCGCCACGCACCACCGGAAGGTCAAAACAAGCACTCACGCGTCGCCACGCGCCCTCACGCGCCTGCTACAGTGTTCACGCGCCTGGACCGATCCAACCCGGCCCGGCTCGACCTGACCCGGTCCAACTCGACTCAACCCGATCGGTTCACTCGACCCGACCGATTCACTCGACCCGACCGGTTCACTTGACCCGACCGGTTACCGGTGACTCTCCAGAGAAGACGATCGGACGGCCATCGCCGTCGCCGGAGGCTGGCCGGAGAAGATGACCGGACCGCCACCTCCGCCACCGTCTGGTTCGCTGGAAATTTCCATTCCCGGTCGATTTTCAAGGTTTTCTAACTTCTTCATTTCTTGACCGTTTTTCACAATCCACACATGTAAATTCATCTACTTTTCACCAGGAATCCAAATATGAGGTCAAAGTTCCAAGATCGTACCTGGTTTGGCCGAAAAACAACCGAGAAGGTTCGGTTCACCTCCCTCCTCCGTCCGTCGCCTACGGCGGTGTTCCCGCTCCATTAACTACCCCAAAATGCTCGTGGGGTCCCGGGGAAGATCCTCCCGACCTTGTTTTCGTTCGAATCGGATCGAAATCCAACCGATGAAAATGGGGTCTTCGGTGTTCGCACGGGGAAGACTCGGGTAGAAGCGAGATTGAATGGACCAATCTCCCGAGGAGAGAGAAAAATATATGTTATATAATTCCAACTTTTCCAAAATTACCAAACTGCCCCTGAAGCTTCTAGACCCGTAACGAACTCATCGGGTCTCCGTTTTCCGCGTGCCGCCTGTCTACGAACTCGTGAGTTCGAGACCTACGCAATGACCCAAGAAAAAATTCCCACAAGTACTGCCAGTCAAAAAGTGACTCTCGAACCCGTCCAAAACTGAGGGTAAAATTGTCAAATTCTCAAAATAATTTAATTTCTGGTCCGGGTCGTTACAAAATTGGTGTTGAATCGGATTATCAATGTCAATGAATCAGCCTTCGTGGCGGGTCAACAAATAGAAGATTGCATTCTTGTTGTCCATGAGCTTCTTCATTCGATGAAGCTTCGTGGGCAATGGGAAGACAAGAATGTGGCTCTCAAACTAGATATGGCAAAGGCTTATGATAGGGTGGAGTGGAAATTTGTGATTGATATGCTTACCGGCCTTGGGGTTGATGACCGGTTTTGTGGCTTTGTGTATGAATGTATGTCTTTGGTTTCTTATAGTGTTTTGGTCAATTGGGAAGACACGAAGTATTTCGCTCCTAGTAGGGGACTCAGACAGGGTGACCCCATGTCACCATTTCTATTCTTGGTCTGTGCAGAAGGGTTATCTGCCCTCTTTTGCCGACGGGAGGAGGAGGGGGTTATCCATGGATTCCGCTTACTAGAATCTAGTGATGTGCGTATCACCCACCTTTTCTTTGCTGATGATGCAGTTGTCTTTTTTGCCGGGCTACGTCTCTAGAAATTGATGCAGTAAAGAATATACTTGATTGTTATGCTGACTCACCTGGACAACTAATCAACTTGGAGAAAATCTCACTATTTTTTGGGGGGCACTGCCCCAAAACGCCTACGGGGGAGGTTGTCTCGAAGATGCCAGATCACGGCCCGGGACGGGTTTGGGAAATATCTTGGTCTCCAAGTGGATTTTGGTTTGTTGAAGAAGGTTATTTTTGATGAAGTCCGGAATAGAATTGCTAGTAAGGTGCAAGGATGGTCAAAGCAGTTTCTCTCCCCGACGGGGAAAGAGATTTTAATCAAGGCGGTGGCCATGGCCATGCCTAACTGCGCCATGTCATGTTTTAAACTTCCGGTGGGAATATGCTGGGATATTGAGAGGCTAATCGCCAATTACTGGTGGGGGAAACAGCACAGACAACGGGATGTCCACTGGGTAGCTTGGAAAAAGGTGTCACGGGTGAAGAAGATGGGCGGTCTTGGTTTCCGGGACTTGGTGTGCTTCAACTTGGCAATGCTGGGAATGATTGGCTGGCGTATTGTTCATGATCCATCTTTGCTCCTTTCCCAGGTGTTGCGGGACAAGTACTACCCGAACGGCTCCATCCTCTAGGCTCAAGTTGGCCGCAGGTCCTCATGGGGATAGAAAGGTCTCCTTCATGGCAGGAAGGTCTTGGAGGCGGGCTTGCGGTGGATGATTGGGGATGGTGGGCAAGCGCAGGCTAGAATTGACCCGCGGCTGCCAATTTCTTTTACTTTCAAGGTGAACTCTTCTCATCCTGATATTCCTCATGCAGTGAAAGATATAATTGATCAGGATACTCACACTTGGAAGGCTGAGCTGATTACTCGATGTTTTCAAAATAAGGAGGCCCACGCTATACTTCGGATACCCTTTAGCCGTTGGGGCTTAGGTGATAGATGGATGTGGCACTTTACCACCAATGGATGCAATTCGGTGAAGTCGGCGTATAGGGTTGCATTGTATCTACATAGAAATGGGGAGTTAAGTAGACGTGGGGAGGGGGAGTCCAGCTCTATGCTGGATATGGGTCCAAAATGGAGCCACCAATGGGCCATGCAGATTCCACCGAAGCTTAAGCAATTTATCTGGAGGGGATGCAATAGCGCTCTAGCAGTCCGAGGTAACCTGGTGCGGAGACGGTTGATGGTGGATCTGGTTGCCTAGTATGTGGTCTTGATGAGGAAACCGAGGTCCACCTATTTTTTCAGTGCCCTTTCGCTAGGGTTTTCTGGTTTGAGAGCCCCCTTATGCTTGATGTTTGTGCCTTAGAGGGAGTTGATTTTTTAGGTGTTTTGCAGAGCTTGATTACTAAATTTCATCGTTTTCCCCATAAGGTGGAACTGATTCAGACACTCACTTTTGGACTCTAAAGGATCTGGAAATGTCGAAATCGGATGGTTTTTGATGGTTGTCCTATCCAGCCAGAGGAGGCCATAGCTAGACTCCTCGCGAGTGTGAAGGAATCCCGGGATCTTGGGGCACTTGCCGTGGGGGGACAATTCTCACAGACTAGACCGCCTGAGCAGAGTGATGAAGCGATGATGCATATCTGGAAGAAATCGAGCATGGGCTTCCTTAAAGTAAATTGTGATGGTGCTTGGTGCCGGGAATCGGCGTGTGATGGTGTTGGTTGGGTTATCCGGGATAGTTTCGGTTTGCTGGTGTCAGCGGGAGGAATTGGGGGTCTGGGTCTGAAATCGAGTTTGGTGGTTGAAGCAGAGGCGACGCGCACTGCTCTCTCCCATTGTTTGTTGGCTGGTCACGAGCAGGTGGTGATGGAGTTTGATGCTTTGGGGCTTATTAGGATTCTTGTTGGCCAGAACCAAGGTGATGTTGATCTTGATTGTATTATCTTTGACATTCATGTGCTGGCTTCGAGACTGGACCGGGTTCAATTTGTATTTGCATCCAGGCAGGCTAACAAAGCTGCTCACCTAGTAGCCGGTTTTGTCTCTAAGATTGGTGGGTACCATTGTTGGGATGAGTTAGGTGTCTCTATTCGTTATTCATAAAGTTTTTGAGCTTCTGGTAAAAAAACAACTATAAATAGTACTCAATATGGAAAAAACTAGTATCTCAAAATTAAGATTTATATCACATTACAAGTCTATAACCTACATATTTCTTCCTTCGCTCTACCTATCAAAAAATTAAATTACTTTCCTCACATTCTATTATTTTATTGGAATGAAAAAAATATCTCTCATCATGCAAATATGCCACGTATCCGCCTCCTATAATATATATATATATATATATTATATATATATATATATATATATATATATATATATATATATATGGAACGGATGGGTGACACCACAATTTTGACCCAATTTTTGACACAATTTGTAAACCTTTAGATTGAACTAAAATGAAAGGCTAAGATCAATCACATTATTTCTTTATTTTTTTTCTTCAAATTAATCTTTATTCTTTAAATTAGATATTTCTTAAATTAATATTTTGATTGACTTTCCAATTCTATTTTTTCTTCAATTAGGTCCTCTCTCAGTAGATTAACGCAAACAATCATTCTATCACTCTCGCTCTATTTCATTCTTCATTTATCCTCAATTTTGTAATTTCTCTTATTATTCAATTCTTGAGTTCACTTCATCTTGAATTTCTCAAGACTCATCCATGTCTCTATACTCCTACTCAGAGAAACAAGAAAATAATTGATAGAGAAAAAGGATTTGATTGGTAATGAAAATGGTGATGAGATGATAATGTTAAGTAGAGAAAAGAGAGTGAGTGAGTGAGAGATTGAGAGAGAGAGAGCAGAAAAGAGTGCTGAAGCAGAGAGGAGGAAGAAGAAGAAGAAGAAAAGAGAGAGTCTCGGGTATTTAGTGTGTTTATACTTTTGCCCGACGAACCACATTCGCAATGCAATCTTTAATGATTCGTCGGGCAATATAGAGTCAACGCCCAGTGTTACCCGGCGACAATTAGTCGTCGTTGTATATAATATTACCCGACGGGGGCTACAAATCTTCGAGCAACACCTTCCAATTTTGCGCGCCAACTGCATACTCTTCCGGCCAACTGGTTACCCGGCGAGGATGCTTATCCGTCGGGCAATCTATGCGTACCCCACGAGATTGTGTTCGTCTGGCCAAAGCTAGTCGGGCAACACGATTTTCTTGTAGTGTATACTTCTACTCAGAGAAACAGGAAAATAATTTTCACTCCGAGAAAAAAGCATTCAAATGTTTAACATTATTCTTTTAGTATTTTTTTTTTATTTAAGAAGTTAATCCCATCAATAAAAAATGAGTGCCTGTTTTGTGGTCCATCAGGCGATCGCTAAAAAATTCAGACCCATAGGTGAAAAAATTCAAACCAGTTAACCAACCAAATTCGATAGAAACCTAACCTTAATACTAATAATAAACATCGATTGAGGAAATAAGAAGAATATACAAAAATCGGTTATTGATTTAACATCCATATCCAAGAGAGGACGTACAAAAACAAAACAAAAAATGGTTTTATTATTAATGATAAATGAGTGAGATAAAAACCTAATTGGAGATATTAAGTTTTATTATTATGATATTTATATGTTATTTTTTAAAATTATTTTAATGCTCAGGCCATCAGATCTCAACCATTAAAAGTGAATTAATCTAATGATTTATAATTTGTGTTAAATCTTGTGTCAAAAATGTGGTGCTTCAAATCCGCTATATATATCTATGTCAGCATATAGATGGCATTTTGGTGTGCTTATCAAAATTTGAAATGAACTATAATAATTCGAAGAGTAAATTTATTTTTTCTCTATGTATTATTAACCGAAAGAAAATTTGTTTATGAAAATAAAATCTATTTTCATGTTTATATCAAATGACATTTTATCTTGTTAAATCCTACCCAAAGGTTGTAAATTAGTGACTAACCATAAGTTTATTATCCCCCTTCTTTTTTATCTTTTTCCTATATTTCTCTTCGAACTTGTGTGACATCTCTATATTCATAGCATATTATTTTTTGATATACACAAGGAAAATATGTATTTTAGGTCTACAACTTGGAGTCGAAGCAAAAAGTTGCTTTGGCGACCTAGTCTATCTTATTAGGTTGAAGTGTGCTTTGGTTGGGGGCTAAGAACAGATTGTAAATGCATAAAGTACCAGTGTAAGTGTTAAAAAAAAAAAAAAGGAGTCGTGAAAACTACTTTAGAAGTTGTATCTACGAAATTACAAGGGGAAACAAAAATTCCGTAATAGTAAATTTTCGATTCTCGTCTTATGTTATCAAATTATGTTGTATATATTTAAAGCACGAAAAATTTGGATTCAATGCCAATATGAATAAATATTAAATAAGCATTTAAGGTTTTACTTATTATGTAGCTCGTACAATTTATTCTTTTTTACCAAAAATATTTGCAAAAATAGTATAAAATATCGCATCATTTCAAAAATCATAAATAATTCAAACTTAACAAATTCAATTAAAAAACAAAATCCAACTCACATATTTATCCAATTTGTCCTCATTGTCTGTGAATGTCTTAGAAAACGTGTCAAGTTACCTAAATCAAATGGCAAAGGATTAGAAACTAATTCTAGAAATTCTAAACAACAGTCAACTCTCGGTCAACGTTTGCCCAATTTCAGGACAAAATTCTAGAAATTTAATTTGGGGTTTACGAATATTAGTTTTTCTGGTCAAAACCTTAGCAATTTAATTTGGGGTCTACGGATATTGGTTTTCCAATCCGAAGGTTTCGATGGATCAACAATACCTCTATAATCATACCCGTGTCATTAGAAAGCGATCTAACGATCGAATTTCCGTGCATTGAGAAAAACATGTGTCCGTCGACATGGATTTTCCGAAGAAATTTCAAATTTCATGAAACCCTCTCAAGCACAAATACGTAGGAATTTTTTTTTTGTTCCTTTTTCCATTTTTTTATTTCCCTTACAATTTTAGAATAAAACATATCAGCTAGGTTAAGGATGATGTATTTAAATTTTTCCTTACTTCCAAGTTCATTGCCAGTATATGTGTCCACCATTTTTAGCCACTGTACGTGGTAGCTTGATAGATTTCACCATTGTTAGCATTCTTGTTGGGGTAATTTTGTGTATTTTCGTAAATTTATTGTAATAGCGTTGTTAAAAGTATGTGTAAATAATATTTCACTATTTGAGCTTAATTTGATGAAATGAGGATTTACCAAAGAATATTTCGGAGAAAATAAGGAAAATATTTAGAAAGGAAATTGTATTCAAATTATCATTTATCTCATTTATCAAATCTTTCACCTATTGAAGTAGTAAATAGCGATAAAATAACTCTAGGTAAGTCTACGTACATAACTAAAGTGGCATGTCAAATGGGTCTAGCTCAGATGATTTTAGCCTTGACTTGCAGACCAATGATCTCAAAATCGAACTCGAATGACATATTGTGTGGTAAAATCTCATCTCCCCTATAAATAACAGTGATTTGACTGTTTAAAAAAAAAAAAACTAAAGAGGCAAAATATATTAGGGCTTTTAATGAAATATTGGGCAAAACATATTTGGGCTTCTAGGTGATTGGGCTATTATGGGAAGTATGTTTATTATTTGTGAAGGCAAAAGATATTTAGGCTTCTAATGAAATTTTGGGGCCTCAATAAATTAAATCAAATCCTTAAAAATTATGTATGTTGAAAATTAAAAAGGCCGAAGATATTTTGTGATGTTCTTAGGCAAAATGTATAGGAAGAACTTAAATACCCAATAATATTTATTTAAGACTAATATAAATATCGTGAAAATTAGGGAAAAAAAAATTTCCCACTATTTTTATGTCAAGACCCTAAAATACATTTATATCTACTGAAATATCGCGAATATTTTTTCCCCCTTATTTTTCTGTTGAGACCCCATAATTAAATTTATTCACGGAAATATTGCGGATATTTTTATCCATGGATATACAGCTGTCAATAACTCAATACTGAACTTTTTATTGGTTTCATCAATAATGAGAAGATATTTGTATAGGAGTTTTACATTAAATGCATCCTGAATTTACCGGTAAGTTTCATTTTGCACTATATTCTCAAAATTTGCTCAAAATGCACTCTGAAATACACGATTCGTCCTATTGAAGTGCTTTTCCGCCCCTTCTGTCAATTTGACGTAAAAAACGGTGGGTAAAATTAAAAATTTAGATACGCTAGCAAAACTAGGACCCAATTGATGTAGTCGACGTGAAAGAGATGAGGGTCCCGCAAAAGAAAAACCTCGAATGGGATTTGCTCCCACTTGAGAAACATGAAACAAAAAATGGTTCTTTCTGAAGACATCAACACCATTTAACATCATAAATTTCAAATGAACAAAAAAATTGAAAACAAAAATGGCTTTGTTTGCTTTTGCAGCCAATTAATTCAATTCAATGTGTGAAAGAAAGAAAACCACGAAAAAATTTAAGAGCTATGAACCAAAATATATGAAATAAATCTAATTAATTCTCATACCATTACATACAATCCTATACAACAAGATGGAATCGCAAAGCGCCACAACCCACGAATCGCCGCAGATTCCGAGCTAAAGCGGGTTCACAATTGACTCAAGCTACCTGGGCGGGTTGTAAGAATGGAGGACATGGAATTTGAGCACGACTGCTTTTTTGTCTTCCGGAAGCGATTAGAAACGTACATTTAAGTGCAGATTCGAAAACGCAGTGCCGGTGCGGACGAAGAGGGTTATGCCGGCGCCGCCATCGTCGGCCCGAATTCATCTAGGAATCCAAAGGCAGAGAGCATGGAAGCGGCGACGTTGAAATTGTGATCGTCGATGAGGGCTTTGGGGATGTTGAGGCCCAGAGGGGGCCGGGTCTCGGAGACCATGAAGTCGAATCCGTAGGGGACCAAAAGGGAATTCACTGAAAAGATGGAGACATTGTAACGGATGTTGGTTACTAGTTTCAAAATGGTGGCATTTGAGGGGGGAAAGGGGGGCTAGGGAGTGGATTGAAACGAAGCCGGTGGCTAGGTTGCGGGTGAGATTAACGGAGCGGAAGTTGTTGGTGGCGCGGCCGGTGGTTAGGTAGAGCGTGGTTGTTGGGACCCAATTATCCCATATTGAAAAAATAGACAATGTTTGAGTGGTTTAAATGGGCTCGTGGGCCCCCCTTCCCTTCAAGCTACCTTTTGGGGAAGTTACACTCTTGGGCTCCTAAAAATTGGTACCAGAGTCTGGTTTCACCACGCAACTAGACCCAGAGTCCACAGAAGAGGAGACCTAGTGGCTGGATTAAGGTGAAACCATGTAACTGGGCCCAAACTCCATGGAAGGGGCGGCCTATAGGCTGGATTAAGGTGATCGGTATTATGTATGGGCATAATATCTAGTCACCAAATACAGATAGATGAGTGAATCCTCCTCAAGGGAGGATAAGGCTACCACCGGGTCAGTGTCGATGGAGTGGGCCAATGAGGATGTTGGGTTCGGAAGCGTGTGGAATGTTAGGACCCAATTGTCCCACATTGGAAAAATAGACAATGTTTGAGTGGTTTAAAAGGGCTCTTGGGTTCCATTCCCTTCAAGCTAGCTTTCGGGGATGTTGTACACTTGGGCTCCTAAAAGTAGTGACTAGTGTGCTAGCCGGTGGTTTGGATGAACATAGAGAGAAACCTTATTGATTTAGGGAATTGGCTTTTCGATTTGGGGATCATTTTTTGATAGAGAGGATGAGTTCATTTGGAATGTGAAGTATCTTTTTCACCCTTACTTGCTTAAGCTTAATTTCATCCAAGTAGGCATACGACTGTTCCAATAGAGGATGAGGCCTAAGGCATACTTTACATTGAGGCCTTCCTAATTTTAGATTTAAATATAACTTATTTTTAAATTGAAAATTGATCTTTTTATTTTTTTAGATGCAAAATTACTGATTAATTTTTCATATTTACCTTTTTTAGCATATTTTGTTTAATAGATAGCATCTGGCTAATCCATAGAGGATAAAGCCTTAGGCATATTTTACATCGAGGCCTAAGGCATACTTTACATCGAGGCCGTCCTAATTTTACATTTAAATATAACTTTTTTTTAGATAGAAAAATTAATCTTTTTGTTTTTTTAGATGCAAAATTATTGATTAATTTTTCATATTTAACTTTTTTAGCATATTTTCTTAATAGATAGCATATGGCTAATCTATTTAATCTTACTTGTGACATACTAGAATGTAAATAAGATTTCATTAGTTTTAATTTTAAAAAACGTTTTTTAGTAGTAGAAGCTACATATACTGGAAAATCCAAATAAAATTTTATGAGATAATAAATAAAGAAAAAAGTCTGAAAAAAAAAATTAAAGAATTTTTATTCCGAATATCAGATGAGAAGACCAACCAATCTGAAACTCCAAAATCCAAATCTAATCAACCACTTTAATATTACAAATTTAGCAAGAGCCAAACAGGGAGACCATAGGAGTTTGGAGAGAGAGCAAAATAATTTTTTTTTTCTTCTGAAGAGGAAGAGAGTAGAAAAATTTATTGGGGTGAGGCAACAATAATAAGTTGAGGTAAAACCAAAGTTTTTTTTTTCTTTCCCAATTCAGATAGAAGAATAAATTTGGAGGTAAAAGAAAGGTTGAAGCCTTCCTTCCGCTTTCTATAGACTTCTTGCTAAACCTTCCTTCCGCTTTCTATAAACTTTTTGCTGCTTCTGTCAAGATGCTGCTTGTGTCAAGATGTTGATCAAATCGACAAAGTGAAACATGTTAATGGGCCTACACGGATGTGCACATTGTGCAACTTTAGGGTGTTTTGTAAAAAAAAATTTCTTAATCTTACTTAAATAATTTGGATTGTATATTTGGGCTTTGTTATTATGTGGATTATATTATAGGGGATATTAAGTGAGACATTTTTCCAATGTGAGGACCAAGGTTTAGGCCTTGTTCGCCTCACCCTTGGATCGGCTCGTGTAGGCGCCATGTAAACATCTTGACGCCAACTGGGTATAACTTAATTAAAAAACACTTGAGTGGGCCAACTCGTGAGTTTCATACTGCATTTTGAGCGAAGTTGCAGGATGACAGATTTGCACATCATGAAAATGATAGTGTTATTATTAAATATCAAATAAGGAATGAATCTTTTCTTCTTGAGTCTTGAAAATGATATATCAAAGCTCGAGTCCGATTTTGCTCACGACTAAGAACTGGTGGTGACACTTACCACCAATCTTATAATTTGACACGTGTCCTACAAGTTAACTATAGTTAGCGATTTCAATTAATATGTAAATTTATTAATATAATAAGAGATTATTATTCTTTCCATACTTGTATTACATATTTCTTTTCTATTATTTTATTCAAGAAATGCCTTAACTTCATATCAAATTAATTTTAATCAAATTAAGATTACTTGCTTATTCAACAAAAATAAAAAAATTCTCAAAAAAATAATTGTTTATAAGATGAGCAATTTCTTGCGTTTTTATATATTTATTTTTCACATATATAATACTTAGATCGAAGGATCAAAATTATATATGTACCCGTCCAAAGACTCATGTGAAATATATCAATACTTTTTCTTAGAGTTTAACTGACAACTTTATTCTCAATTTGCTATATATATATATATATACATATATGTATGTAATGTATCTTTTATGTTAGTAAAATTAATAATTATTTATTTATATATATATATATATGCCGTGGTTCATGCATAATATCTTGTATGAAAAAACTTAAAATGGTTCCGTTTGTTCATGCTGCAAATAGTATTGATCTATATAATGTAGTATATGTAGGGATAAGTAGAAAATTAATAATTTAGAGAATTATTGTTCATTTTATTTTCTTTTTGGGATAGTTAATTATTTCATGGACTCTTAATTTGATATGAAACTGAAGCCATTATTAATTTGATGGACTCTTAATATATAGATGTCTTAGTACAATAATATTGATAGTTTGGGATTTGTTTTATAGAAATTCATGTGTTATAATGTCCCGAGGGAAGACATGATTTGAGAAAGTACCATTGACGGTACAAATTATATCGGTGTGTGATATGTGATTATGATGTTGAATATGAAATAATGTACGTACTTGCTTATATACGGTGAATTGAATCTTAAGTATCATAAAGGGGTACCGAGAATATTTTAAGTATGATATGGAATCTTGTATGATAAACTTGAATATGAAAGGTCTTGGTGACACATTATCAATGGTTTATGGATTCCAGGTGGTATTATTGTGTGT
Source organism: Oemleria cerasiformis (assembly GCA_037349345.1). Classification (NCBI taxonomy): domain Eukaryota; kingdom Viridiplantae; phylum Streptophyta; class Magnoliopsida; order Rosales; family Rosaceae; genus Oemleria; species Oemleria cerasiformis. The sequence goes on from JAZGTL010000010.1 coordinate 10,765,331, forward strand.
GTTAAGCCCATGGCCAGGTGAAAAATCTTATATTTTGAATGTGGTTGTGACACTTAAGTGATTTTTCTAAAGTGCATGTGTTCATATATATATATATATATATATATTTGTTTTTGGATATGCATGTATCTATATGTGTGGATATATATACATGCTAGACAAATCTCGGTTTTTCTAAAACTGAGGGGTTCTTATATATATCTTTATGACTACTTTTCACTGAATTTCTTTTCTGGGTTCACTCACCTTTGTTTTTTGACCCTCAGGAAGTAACAATCATCGAGTCCTAAGTTGGAGGAGGATTTTGCTAGTGGCAACTCAGACTCCATGTTTTTGCGTATGAGTTTCACCCTGTATTATAACTACCCACTTTGGTGTTTAATTTGGATCATCATGCATGTTTTTGCTTAGATACTGCTCTGTATTGTACAATTGGTCAAGTTGTGGAAATGTTGATTACTGTGGAAATGTTGACTCTGAACTTATTTAATATGAATTGCAGTACTCAATCCTATGATTTTGCTAGGGTTTCGTCTCGTGGGCTTTTTGGTCCATGTGTCGGCCCGCATGCCTCGGTTAATATATAATTATTTATATCAGTTGGGTCTGGGTGTGTCAAATATTACATCCAATATTCAAAGATTAATTTTCATATCAAATTTCGATACTAAATTAATTTTCATATCAAATTTCAATACCAAATTAATTTTCATATCAAATTAATTCACATTGACGAATATATCCAATATTCAAATATTAATTTTCATATCAAATTTCGATACTAAATTAATTTTCATATAAAATTACGATACTAAATTAATTTTCATATCAAATTTCGATACTAAATTAATTTTCATATCAAATTTCCATAACAAATTAATTTCATATCAAATTTTCATACTAATTTAATTTCATATCATATTTTTATACTAATTTAATTTCATATATATCAAATTTCCATACCAGTCAACGCGTAAGCTTTGCCCGACGAACCTCATGGTCGTCGAAGAAGAAGAAAGAAAAAGAAAGAAGAAGGAAGAGGAAAAAGAGAAACCCATAAAGAAAAGGAAGAAAGAAAGATAAAAGGAAAAAATAGTAAAAAAGAAAAGAAAACAAAGTAAAGAAAAAAGATAAAAATTTAATTTAACAAAAAATTAATATTTTTACCACGTGGGCGTCTACGTCATTCATTTAAATTAAATGGTGAGTGATACATGTGACACGTCAACCTTTAACAAATTATTTAACGGAATTGTTAACGGTGGAGCCTAGTTGTTATATTTTTTAGAGTTCAAGATACGTAAATGCAAGATTTGAAAAGTCAGGTATAACTTTGAAACTTAGTATAAAACACAGGGTACTAAAGTGTACTTTGCTCAAATTAAAATCTAATGGTCAATTCTAAAATTGACCCCTAAATCTTTAGATGTAATGTTTGAAATATTTGAAAAGGTTGGAACCAAATTGAAATCACCAATAAAGATTATGGATTTGGGTAGATGATCCACTTTTCTTATGGGCTTCATATTGTATTTTTTTTATTTATTAAAAACTTGGCTGCTCCTCTCCAAGCTCTTCAAAGTTGGCGATCGCGATGTGGTAGATTAGGAAAGTGGGAGTCAATTTGTGATAATCCGAATATGCCCCTTTATTAATAACGAACAGAAACACCAGCATCACATGCTAAGGTATCAAACAACTAATCCGTCCCCAGTTCATCTCAACAATGATACCCACCTACCCTAGTAACATAGGCAGCTACAAGATGCGCAGGTTTGTTAGCCTGCCGAGATGCATACACAAACTGGACCCCTCGCAACTGCATAGCAAGTGCATGGATATCAAAGAGAAAACAACCCAAATCAACATCACCTGGACTCTGACCATTAAGAGTGTTAATAAGCCCCAAAGCATCTGACTAAATCACCACTCGCTCTTGCCCAACCAACAAACACTGTGAAAGAGCACACCTCACCGCTTCTGCTTCAGCCAACAAACTCAACTTCAGGCGAAGGCCACCTTGGCCCCCAGCAGACACAAGCAATGTACGGCACTTTGAAAGTTGAAAATTGTGGGGCTTTATTTTGAAAATTCACCTTGGAACCCCAAAATCTCAGGTTCGGCCCTGCCCAATATAGTTCATTGGATTTTTCATTATTCATCCTTATAGTTTTAATTGAATGAATTATAATTTTATAGTTTTATATATTTTTTTTGCCAATTTTATAGTTTCATACCAATTACTATATCTAAAATTATGAAGTATCGACCAATAATTTCTTAATTTATAAAAATAAAAAATTTCAATAATTCCACTCCACTTATTTTATTTTTATATTTTTGACAATTCCTCTTCACTCAGGTCTAATGATATTCATTCCTATATGAAGTTTGATATCTAGTGGCTGACTCATTTTGTTGCTTAGCCTAAATCCTCGACTTTTTCTTTACCAACGATATTAAGGAAGGAAAAATAGACACTAGATACTGACCTCTTATATTCTTTACGAGTGTCAAACCCTAGATCTAAGATGTGTGAAACCCATATCTAAGACATGCCAGGGCAGAGTGGGTAGGAATACTTCTAGATCAATAGTACAAGTTGAAAATCTCCCCACCTTATATTAGAATTAAAATTGAATATTATTGTATATAAAAAAAATCGAACAATACCTTTCATTATTTTTTTTTAAAAGAGTTCCTTGCAAGGTGACTAATCAAACTATTAAGGCCTCGTTTGGTACGCCGTATTGTAATGACTATTTCAATCGGATAGACTAATATGTCCACCAATAGACTCACTATTTAGTCGGGTGTTTAGTGATCCACCGGATTAAAATGCCAACTATATTATAATGGCCAGATTACATTATACTAGTTGATAAGAAATATCTATATATCATAAATATTAATTATGTATATTATTTATTATTTATTTTAATTAATTATTGATATTATTATCACTATTTATTTAACTATTATTAAGTATCAATTTATTTTTATTATTCATTTTTTTATTATTTTTACTATTTATTATTATTATTATTATTATTATTATTATTATTATTACTTTTCAAGATTACTAGTCATCCGATTATTTAATATGGTCAAACTTCTTCCCTCCCTCTGCGATCAGCGTCTCCTTCCTCACCTCTCTGCGGCCGGAAACCAAGCTCTGCACCAACCTTGCCAAAAACCATGATCCAACCACCTATCTTGAACTATGAACTCCCAAGAACTCAAATCTAAGCTTAGAATCTCGAGATTCTACCGGAAATAGGCAGAAAATGGCCAGAAGCCTTCGAACTATGTCGAGCTTCAACGCTCAATTCGCAAGTTACGAGTCTCGATGGTCGTGAAGAATGGTAGGGTTAGATTTGTCTTGTCCAGACGAAAATTTTGGAGCTGGTCTCGCGGCCAGATTCGACCGGAGTGGATGTCGGAGTCGGCGAGGATCTCTAGGCTTCTCTGCTCTATTTTGTCCCCTAAGGTGGAAGTAGACGGCTAAGGAGGCAGGGAAGGTTTTGTAGGAGTGAGGGGGTTTGTTTGGGCGAGATGTCTTGGCTGGTCTTGGTCGCAGTGGAGGGTAAGGCTGGGTGGCGCTGCTCGCGATTGCAGTAGCAGAGAATAAGGGAGACGAAGAGGGACTTGGGGAGAGAAAGGGGAGGAGTTTGCTTTAATTTTGAGATTTTTTTTCATTTTTTTAGAAGATTTTTAATATGTAATTTAATAAAACATAAAAAATATCTTAATTGCCACTACAAATTTGGTAATATCACTGCCACATCAGCACTTTTACCGACTCTAACGTTTGGTGCAACGACGCTGACAGAACACCCGTTCTTATTACAAATTGGCACGATTTCTTGTTCTTGGTGCAAATTGAGACTTCTTATCCTGTTCTGGGTGCATTTCAAGTAATAAGCCATTATGCAATTTCATGAGCAAAAAACCCATAAAATCTGCATAACCCAGAATTTTCTGGGTTTTGTGCTCATAAAATTGGAGAATTATTTTCCCATGGACTCCTCATTGGTAACAAAGAACCCGAATATCTTTCCTCGTCCTCCGAGCTTCTTGGCGAGTTTACCGGGGCCGTCATCTTCCTCTTCGTCTGATTCGTCCTCCTCTATCACCACCGCCGATGAGCTAGAAATGGACACGGATCCGACCCATTTCCCATTTTCCTCATCTCCGTCGGCCGAGGTCTTCTGCGAGGAACACCCCTCCAATTCATCGCCACATAGTCGCTGATCAGGAGAGTCATCGAGATCCCACAATTTTTTTCCCTAGTCTCTAATCTAAAACCTCTTCGCTTAATGCCCAATTTTCCTTTTTACATCAAACCTAGAATTCAGCGTGGCAAAAGAAACCCATCAACACCAAGAAAAGAACACAAAAGGTTAAAGAGACACCAACAAACAGAGAGGTGGTTTAGTTTTCTTTTGCACTCTTTGTGTTTGATAAAAGTCTTCAGTAGAAGAAGATGAAGAGAAAGAGAGAAAGATGGGGTGGGTTTTGTTTTGGTTTTTTTAATTTTTTTGTTTATTTATTTTAAGATTTAATTAATTTTTTTTAATAATATGGAAATTTTTTTTCTTTTGTGTGTATCAGTATCAGTCACTATGGTTGTGTTCGGATTCGTGTTCTTAGTATTTTTGTTGGAGGGTTATTGCGGGGCTACTCTCATTCTTCCTTTGCAGCCCATAATTCCCCCCACTCACCCAGTCCAGCTCCATCAGCTACGAGCTCGGGACCGGGTGAGACATTCCCACATGTTGAAAAAGCTAATTGTCGGGGTCCTCAATCTATCTGTAGCCTACGATGTTCTTTTTGACCAACACACCGGGTAATTAAGTTCTTTCATGCATATGAAATAAAATAGCAACTAAAATTAACAAGATTGATTAGTATATATAGGCTGCATTCAAAAGTGGAGTTTATATAGGCTGCATTCATTTGTATGTGTATACGCTAGGTATACAATAATTAAGTAAATTAATATGATCATAATATGTAGTTTGGAATATGCTTACTAATTTTCTTAATTAATGTACGATGTATTTAATAAAAGCGAAATTGGGGTCCCCACCAAGGGAGTTTGAGATGTTATTGGACACCCGCAGTGATGTGTCTTGGGTTCCTTGCACATCCTGCCGTGATTGTCCCCGCTCTAGTGGTATCGGAGTAAGTTTCTATTTGTCGATCTTTCTTTCTTTTTGTTTTTCTTTTGCATGCAAGCTATTAATTCATCTAAGTTGTAGTTTATATATATATATATAGGTTGAAATGAATTTTTACGACACTAGCAACTCATCCACTGGGGGATTGGCTCACTGCTCGCATCCACTGTGCACTCGTTCAACAACTCAGTGCTCTCGTAAGAGCAACCAGTGCACATACGTTGTTGAATATGGAGATGAAGATCAGGTGGCTGGTTACTACGTCTCAGATCACATCTCTTTTGACAAGGGAGGAGGCAACAAGTTTAATTCATCAGAACTTGTTATTTTTGGGTAATCTTCTAACCTTTTTCTTAATGATAATATTATGTACAAATGTTAATTTTTTTTGTTAATTTATTGACAATTGTATACATGTTGGAATGGAATTATGGAAACAGGTGCACTATAAATGAGACTGGATGGCTTACAGACATTTAATTGGCATACGATGGGATACTTGGATTAGGGCATGGGGATATGTCACTTATATCTCAGCTATTGTACTAGATGGCTTACAGACATTTCATTGGCATACGATGGGATACTTGGATTAGGGCATGGGGATATGTCACTTATATCTCAGCTATTGTATAGAGGGTCAACTCCAAAAGTCTTCTCTCATTGCCTTAGGGGAGATGACATTAATGCTGGGGGAATACAAGCTCTTGGAGAGATAGTAGACCCCACTATGGCGTATGTCCCCCTCGTCCCTGCTATGTAAGTAGTCTGTCCACATTGTATATATATAAGTTTCTTTTATTTAATTAATTTAAAATGTTCATAATGTTGTATTTCGACTAACTCGTATTAATTCAATATTATTCCCAGAAATTACAATATCATTTCGGAGGGTATTGCTGTCAATGGCAAAATCTTGCCAATTGATCCAGCAATATTCACCACCTCACAAGGCCGCCCAGAAACATTTATCGACTCAGGAACCACACTGGTTTACTTACCTGAAGCAGCGTATGATGCTTTCGTGAAAGCAGTAAGTAGGCTATTAGAAATATATATGCGTTTGTGTGTGTTTAGGAATATATATATATATATATATATATATATATATATATATATATATATATATATATGTGTGTGTGTGTGTGTGTGTGCGTGTGTGTGTGTTTAGGAATATATGTGTGTGCGTGTTTATTTATGATTCAACTAGAAGAAAACAAAGTTCATTTATGATACATATTACTAAAAATCTGACCTTTTATGTGTGTGTTTATTTATAATTCAATTAGAAGAAAACAAAAAGTTCATTTATGATTCATATTACTGAAAATCTGTCCTTTTACGTATTTGGTTATGTGCAGATGAAAATTTGTCCTTTTACGTATTTGGTTGAGGGAGGAGAAGACCATTATATAGCTTTTCAGAATCAAGTGTCTGTGTGGGGGATAGCTTTTCGAAAGGAAAATGATGTAGGGTATACAATTCTTTGCGGTTAGTTTCAAATTTAAATTAATGATTTATGTAGTACGTACGTACTTTGCAATTAATTTATATAATTTAAATACATATATACCATTATATACACTATAGTACAAATTTTCATTTTAAATATAAATCTAGACATAAAATTTTAAGATTTTATGATATAATTGACCACTCTTGTGTGTTTTTTTTTAATTGCAGACATCATTCGTCGTAAGAAGATCATTGTATACGATTTGGATCGTTTGCGTATAGGATGGGCCAATTATAATTGTAAGTTCAAATAATTTTTTATTCATTTTTCCATTTTGTCATTTCCCTTAAACTTTTAGAATAAAACATATGAGCTAGGTAGGTTAATGATGATGTATTTACATGTTTCTTTACTTTCAGGTTCATTGCGAGTAAACGTGTTCATCGTTTTTAGTCAGAGTGGGAACTTGACAGATTTCATCATTGTTAGCACTCTTGATGGGGTAATTTTTGTAAGAATGTGAAGGGACAAAAATTCCACATTGGAAAGTTGCACAACTTTCTAAGGACTTATAAGGACTTGGGCCTCTCACCCTATAGCCAATTGGTTTAGGGGTGGAACCTCAACTTCCTTCATGGAACCTCAACTTCATTCATGGTATCAGAGTCGGTTATCCCACATGTAAGGCTTAACCACCACACATGTTCCACGTCACCCAAAATAAGTTGTTCACGTGTTAGGCTAGAAAATTCGCCACATGTGAGGGGGCGTGTGAGAATGTGAAGGTACAAAAGTCCCACATTGGAAAGTTGCACAATCTTGCAAAGACTTATAAAATTTTGGTAAGTGGCTACGTAATAAATAACTAAAGAGGAAAAAGATAGGTCAAGTGCTGTTCTTTGTCATTGGCTTATTGTATGCCTAATCTACATAAATCAGATCCTTAAAAATTAATGATTTTGATTTTGTTATTAAATTCTCTAAATTGGAATAAATTAAACGAAATCAAATCAATTTAAAAATTAAGAGGTTTAAATATAGAAAACAATTCACAACCTCAACTATAAATAATTGTTAAACCTTACCCAAAGGTTAAAAATTAGTGATGAATGTTATTATCCCACTTCTTCTTTTTTATCTTTTGCTTATATTTTCTCTTTGAACTTGTGTAACATCTCTATATATATGCATAATATATTATTTTCCATATATAGTAGTAATAAATAAGGAAAATATGTATTTTAGGAGCACAGCTTGGAGTCGAAGCAAAAAGCCGCTTTTGGCAACCTGGTCTCTGTGAGAAGGTTGAAGAGTGCTTTGGTTTGGGGCTTGGAACAGACTGTAAATGCATAAAGTACGAGTGTAAGTGTAAAAAGATGGAGTCGTGAAAACCATTTCAGAAGCTGTATTGACGAAATTACAAGGGCAAACAAAAGTCCCGTGATAAAAAATTTCGATTCTCGTACTATGTTATCAAATTATGTGGAATGCAGTTAAAACACAAAAAATTTATATTCTATGCCTCTATGAATAAATATTAAATAAACATTCAATGTTTTACTATGTACTTCGTGCAATTTCTATTCGATGCCTATATTAAATTTCTATTCGATGTCTATATGTCGCTCGTATAATTTATAATGTTTTCCCAAAAAAATATGCAAAAAAAAATACAAATTATCACGTCATTTCAAAAATAATAAATAATTCAAACCTAACAAATTCATTTAAAAAACAAAGTCCGATTTATCCAATTTGTCCTTGTTGTCTGTAAATGTCTTAGAAAACGTGTCAAGTCACTTAAAACAAATGACAAAGGTATTTACACCAATGGTTCTTAAAATTATGGTTAAATCATATTTTATTTACAGTAATGCACACTCTCATTCTAAAAATAAAGGAAAAAATATATATGCGAGTGTGCATTCAATGATGCCTTTTGGTGTTGTCCTAGTCATTTTTCCTAATCTACATATATCAAATTCTTAAAAGTTAATGATGTAGATTTAGTGATTAAATTCTTAGTGGCATGGCTTAGTGGTATTCATTTCCACGCGTTCTGTAAGAGGTCTCGGATTCGACTCTCGTAATTGCCGAGTTCGATACCCAATGTTATATATATTGTAATCACCTATCCCCAAAATCTTTGTATCAAAAATAAATAAATCAAATAAATTTAAAAATTAAGAGATTTAAGGCGCCATATTCAAGTCCTACATGGCTCTAAAGTACCACTTTATGGCTAGCCAACCATGAAAAGCACTTCTCCTACTGTGAGAGGCAAGGATGCTCCGTGCCAATCTACGGCTTCTATGTCCTAACTCCTAAGACCCTTTGTCTAATCTTTTAAGTTTTTGTGTAGTGGTAAACCAAGCAAACTTTATCTAGAACCTGAATTTTGTGTCCTAACATATCTATTTGGAGTCCTAATATGTTAGTTAACTTTTTTTTTGGTAAGTGGTCCTTTGTTACCTAGTCCCAACCCTAATTCTTTTTATATTTTTTTATACAAAGATATTGGAGGAGGAGATTACATTATATAAATATTGGGTATCGATGTCACCCGACGAAAATCGAATCCTAGACCTCCAACATAACAAGTGGAGATGACTACCACTAGGCCATAGCACTATGTGACAACCCTAATTCTTTTGTCATCCTTTTCTCTAAAACCTAATATTAAAACAGTAAAAAATCCCACATGCACAATCGTAAAATTTTATTTTAGCGAATAGAACATCAATTTGAAATAAGAAAAACATATTGAAAATGATCAAAAATCGTGAGAGCAAAACAATGTCTGGCATGGCTTTGGTGATCTAATATACAAATATTTCTACTAAAATGTCACCAAAAACTAGAATAATGTTTGAGTCTGGTTGTAAATTTCGACCGGAATAAAACCAATAAATGAGACCCGCGACGGAGAAAGTCACAATTGGACTTAAAATCAATCATGAGCCGAATGCTAGTATATTGGCCAAGAATGGCCATAAATCCGGGTTCCAAGCCGAATTCCCTTGACCTTGGTTGGAAAATGCAGGTTGGCGGCCGAATTCTCTTGGCCTTGGTTGATAAATGGAGCTCACCCACCACTTGTCTTCCTCCCCCTCTCATGTATGATACATGGTGGTTGACATGAATGGAAAGTTAAGGGTGACTTTAATGACTTTAATATATGAGTTGAGTGGAGAATGAACTGTTTTATTCTCTAGGTTGGCTGAAAATTGAGTCCGAGGTGAGGTGAATTTTCGGCTAGAATTTGAGATCAAGGAGGTGAAGTTGTTTTGTTTTGTTCTTTTTGGGCTGGTGAAAGCTAGAAAGGTTGGTATATATATATATATATATATATATATATATATATATATATATATATATATATAATATGTATGTATATATTTATAATATGTATGTATATATTTATAATATGTATGTATAACCTCAAAGACAAGGTATGAGAGGTTTGTGAGTTTGGTCAGCGAGTTGGCTTTTTCTTACCTTTATATATATGTATAAATAAATAACTAAGAAAAGGTGCAATATGGCTTTCTACTATGCCAAATTTTCGGCAAAGGTTATGGCCTTCTACAATTCAATTTTCAGCCTAAGGCATGGCCTTATATAAGCATGTAAGATGAGATAAGGCCAGTGTTGATTTTGAGGGAGCCGAAAGCTAAGAGAAATAAAAATAGTAGCCAACCTATAGCCCATGGTACACAACTAATTTGAGTATGAATTTCCACTCGACCAAGTTTAACTTTCTAACTTTCGGCTTAACCAAATTCATAAGTTTGGTTTTCGACTCAATTCAGGCCTGAGAGGTTGGAGAGCCGGCCAAGTGTTCATCAACCCAAACCCAACTCAAGTTGTCAAATATTCGAAACGGGAATTAAATCAAGCAAAGATAATGTCAACTTAGAATCTTCCCAAGAAAGAAGAGTTTTGGTTGAATCTCAATCAGATCATTTTTCATCAATCCGACCTTGAATCAAGCCGGGTCAACAAGGCAAGATTTTAGTGACAATCCCAATCAGACAATCAATCAGGCCTTGAAAAATTCGGGAGGCTCAACATGGAAGGATTTGGGTGGCTCAACAAGGAAGGTTTGAAGTCTGAAGAGTGGAGGCCAAGCATGGCCAATTCGAGGGTAGGTTGAACCCTATAAATAGCCATGGTGAAGAAGAGAAAAAGACATCCACATCAACACACAAACTTACTCTTTATCTTGCACCTTTCAATTCCTAGGCTATGTTTTTCATTCCAGCTATAGTGTAGGCAAGTCTTTCAATTCCTAGCCTAAGTTTTCATTCAAGCTTTAGTGTAACCAAGTTTTTCGATTTTTAGCGTAAGTTTATTATTGCAAGCGCTTTCAATTACCTTGTTTTACATTCAAGTTTATTCTTATTTAATAATTATTTCAATTCGAGTTTATTTCAATCCCGTTTATTTAGTCGCTTTATTAGTCCTAATTTATTTTTTTTCTCTGTTAAGTTTAATTATTGCGTTTATTTTAAGCTGTAGTTTATTACGTTTACATTCCAGTTTAATTTCTTTAAATATAGTTAATTTTCTTAAACATAGTTAATCTTCTTTTTCAACTTAATTATTGCACTTGCATTCATTTTATTCCAAAAAACCGAAAATACATAAAAACACAAGTTCAAAGCCTAAATACCATTGACCTTGAGGGAGTGAGAATCCAAGGACTCCAGTTAAGGACTCCAAACTCTCTAGTCGCACAATCGTAAGGTTAAAATCAGCCCAAGGGACACATCCAACACTTATTATTTCATCCAGGCCATTTGGTGGTCGGTGGAGGCACGCCTTGGCAATCCATTCAAAAAAGGACCAAAATCCCTTCTATCGGCTTGATCCATCAAATTGAGGGAAACAAATAAAAAATTGCATCCGATCAAAATTCAAATTTAAGTTGCAGATTATGTAAATACTAAAGAATTATACTAAGAAAAAAAATCAAATCTTACCATACCCAATTCGATTCGAATTCACTGAAATCCCATAGATTCCCAATATAAAGATGGAAAATATAATCGGATTTTTTATTGGAGACAGGTACTGTATCAATTCAAGTCGCAAGGCCATTCCAATTGAATTAACTTGGACCGGCCCAGCAAACATTGAAAGTTTTCAAAACTGATTCAAGTAGTTTGAAAGGGACCTAAATGATACCAAATCCTTAAAAATGAATGATTTTTTTTTTTTTTGCCAAAGTAAAGGTATCCCAAAGGCTTCCTAGGCCCAAGGACTAATCCCCGACGCATGTAAAATACTTCAACTGTGTATTGCGCATATAAACAATTCACAACTTCAACTATAAATAATACTCAATATGGAAAAAACTAGTATCCCAAAATTAAGATTTATATCTATTTCTTCCTTCGCTCTACCTATCAAAAAATTAAAAAATTATGGAAAAACTCTCACTCGAGTTAGCTTTTTAATCGTGTTCTTGCTCGATGCATCGTTTGGTAAAGTACTTTCCTCACATTCTATTATTTTGTTGGAATGAAAAAAATATCTTTCATCATGCAAATATGCCACGTATCCGCCTCCTATAATATATATATATATATAGGGAGCGGATCGGTGGCACCACAAATTTGACCCAATTTTGACACAATTTTTAGACCTTTAGATTGAACTAAAATGAAAGGCTGAGATCAATCACATTCTTTCTTTATTTTTTTTCTTCAAATTAATCTTTATTCTTTAAAATAGATATTTCTGAAATTAATATTTTGATTGACTTACCAATTCTATTTTCTCTTCAATTAGGTCCTCTCTCAGTAGATTAACGCTAACAATCTTTCTGTCACTCTCGCTCTATTTCATTCTTCATTTATCCTCAATTTTGTAATTTCTATTATTATTCAATTCTCGAGTTCACTTCATCTTGAGTTTCTCAAGACTCATCCATGTCTCTATACTCCTACTCAGAGAAACAGGAAAATAATTTTCACTCAGACAAAAAACCATTCAAATGTTTAACATTATTCTTTTAGTTTTTTTTTTTATTTAAGAAGTTAATCCCATCAATAAAAAATGAGTGCCTGTTTTGTGGTGGAAAATCCCATCAGGCCATTGCTAAAAATTTCAGACCCATAGGTGAAAAAATTCAAACCAGTTAACCGAACAAATTCGATAGAAATCTAACCTTAATACTAATAATAAACATCGATTGAGGAAATATACAAAAATCGGTTATTGGTTTAACATCCATATCCAAGAGAGGACGTACAAAAACAAAAAAAATATTTGGTTTTATTATTAATGATAAATGAGAGAGATAAAATCCTAATTGGAGATATTAAGTTTTATTATTATGATATTTATATGTTATTTTTTTAAATTATTTTAATGCTCATGCCGTCATATTTCAACCATTAAAAGTGAATTAATCTAATGATTTATAATTTGTCAAAAATGTGGTGCTTCAAATCCGCTATATATATCTATGTCAGCATATAGATGGCATTTTGGTGTGCTTATCAAAATTTGAAATGAACTATAATAATTCGAAGAGTAAATTTATTTTTTCTCTATGTATTATTAACTGAAAGAAAATTTGTTTATGAAAATAAAATCTATTTTCATGTTTATATCAAATGACATTTTATCTTGTTAAATCCTACCCAAAGGTTGTAAATTAGTGACTAACCATAAGTTTATTATCCCCCTTCTTTTTTATCTTTTTCCTATATTTCTCTTCGAACTTGTGTGACATCTCTATATTCATAGCATATTATTTTTTGATATACACAAGGAAAATATGTATTTTAGGTCTACAACTTGGAGTCGAAGCAAAAAGTTGCTTTGGCGACCTAGTCTATCTTATTAGGTTGAAGTGTGCTTTGGTTGGGGGCTTAGAACAGATTGTAAATGCATAAGGTACTAAGTTTAAAAAATTAAAGGAGTCGTGAAAACCACTTTAGAAGTTGTATCGACGAAATTACAAGGGGAAACAAAAATTTCGTGATAGTAAATTTTCGATTCTCGTCTTATCTTATCAAATTATGTTGTATGCAGTTAAAGCACAAAAAACTTGGATTCAATGACAATATGAATAAATATTAAATAAGCATTTAAGGATTTACTTATTATGTAGCTCATACAATTTATTATTTTTTCCCAAAAATATTTGCTAAAATAGTACAAAATATCACTTCATTTGAAAAATCATAAATAATTCAAACTTAACAAATTCAATTAAAAAATAAAGTCCAACTCACATATTTATCCAATTTGTCCTCATTGTCTGTGAATGTCTTAGAAAACGTGTCAAGTTACTTAAATCAAATGGCAAAGAATTAGAAACTAATTCTTGAAATTCTGACCAAAAGTCAACTCTCGGTCAACGTTTGCCCAATTTCATGATAAAATTCAAGAAATTCAATTTGGGGTCTACTAATATTAGTTTTTCTAGTCAAAACTTTAGGAATTCAATTTGGGGTCTACGGATATTGGTTTTTCGATCCGAAAGTTTCGATGGATCAAGAATACCTCTATTATCATACCCCCTGTAATTAAAAAGCGATCTAACAGTCGAATTTCGGTGCAATGAGAAAAACACGTGTTCGTCGACATAGATTTTCCGAAGAAATTTCGAATTTCATGAAACCCTCTCAAACACAAATACATAGGAATTTTTTTTATTCCTTTTTCCATTTTTTTATTTCCCTTACAAGTTTAGAATAAAACATATCATCTAGGTTAAGGATGATGTATTTAAATTTTTCCTTACTTCCAAGTTCATTGCCAGTATATGTGTCCACCATTTTTAGCCACATTACGTGGGAGCTTGATAGATTTCACCATTGTTAGCATTCTTGTTAGGGTAATTTTGTGTATTTTCGTAAATTTAATGTAATAGCGTGGTTGAAAATTTGTGTAAATAATATTTCACTATCTGAACTTAACTTGATGAAATGAGGATTTAGCAAAGAATATTTCAGAGAAATAAGGAAAATATTTAGAAAGGAAATTGTATTCAAATTATCATTTATCTCATTTATCAAATTCTTCACCTGTTGAAGTAGTAAATAGTGATAAAATAACTCTAGGTAAGTCTACGTACATAACTAAAGTGGCATGTAAAGTGGGTCTAGCTCAGATGATTTTAACCTTGACTTGGAGACCAATGATCTCACGTTCGAACCCCAATGGCATATTGTGTGGTAAAATTTTATCTCCTTTATAAATAATAGTGATTTAACTGTTTTAAAAAAAAAAAAAAAAAAACTAAAGAGGCAAAATATATTAGGACTTCTAATGAAATATTGGGCAAAAGATATTTGGGCTTCTAGGTGATTGGGCTATTACGGAAGTATGTTTATTATTTGTGAAGGCAAAAGATATTTGGGCTTCTAATGAAATATTGGGGCCTCATTAAATTAAATCAAATCCTTAAAAATTAGGTATGTGGTTACGTAGAAAACTAAACAGGCAAAAGATATTTTGTGATGTTCTTAGGCAAAATATATAGGAAGAACTTAAATACCCAATAATATTTATATAAGACTAAAAAAATATCGTGAAAATTGGGGAAAATTTTTTCTTCCCCCTATTTTTATGTCGAAACCCTTAAATACGTATATATCTACAGAAATATCGCGAATATTTTTTCCTCCTTTTTTTTGTATTGAGATCCAATAATTTGGATTTGTCTACGGAAATATCACAGATATTTTTATCCATGGATATACAGCTGTCAATAACTCAATACTAAACTTTTTATTGGTTTCATCAATAATGAGAAGATATTTGTATAGATTTTTTACATTAAATGCATCCTGAATTTACCGGTAAGTTTTACTTTGCATTTTATTCTCAAAATTCGCTTAAAATGCACTGTGAAATACACGATTCATCCTATTCAAATTATTTTCCGCTACTTGTGTCAATTTGACGTAAAAAACGATGGGTAAAATTAGAAATTTAGATGCTGGCAAAACTAGGACCCAATTGATGTAGTCTATGTGAAAGAGATGTGGGTCCCACAAAAGAAAAACCGCGAAAGGGATTTGCTCCCACTTGAGAAACATGAAACAAAAAATGGTTCTGCTGAAGACATCAACACCATTTAACATCATAAATTTCAAATAAACAAAAAAATTGAAAACAAAAATGGCTTTGTTTGCTTTTGCAGTCAATTAATTCAATTCAATGTGTGAATGAAAGAAGAAGAAAGAAAACCACGAAAAAATTTAAAAGCTTTGAACCAATATATATGAAATAAATCTAATTAATTCTCATACCATTACATACAATCGTATACAACAAGATGAAATCGCCAAGCGCCACAACCCACGAATCGCCGTAGATTCCGAACTGAAGCGGGTTCACAATTGACTCAAGCTACCCGAGCGGGTAGTAAGAATGGAGGACATGGAAGTTGAGGATGACTGCTTTTTTGTCTGCCGGAAGCGATTGGAGACGCACATTTAAGGGCAGATTCGAAAACGCAGTGTCGGTGGGGACGAAGAGGGTTATGCCGGCGCCGCCATCGTCGGCCTCGAATTCATCTACGAATCCGAAGGCAGAGAGCATGGAAGCGGCGACGTTGAAATTGTGGCCGTTGATGAGGGCTTTGGTGATGTTGAGGCCCAGAGGGGGCCGGGTCTCGGAGGCCATGAGGTCGAATCCGTAGGGGACCAAAAGGGAATTCACTGAAAAGATGGAGACATTGTAAGGGATGTTGGTTACTAGTTTCAAAACGGTGGCATTTGTGGGGGGAAAAGGGCGCTAGGTAGTGGATTGAAACGAGGCCGGTGGCAGGGTTGCGGGTGAGATTGACGGAGCCGAAGTTGTTGGTGGCACGGCCGGTGGTTTAGTAAAGCGTGGTTGTTAGGACCCAATTGTCTCCCATTGGAAAAATAGATAATATTTGGACGGTTTAAAAGGACTCGTGGGCCTCTTTCCCTTCAAGCTACCTTTTAGGGAAGTTCTCCTTTGGGCTCCTAACAATTGGTATTAGAGTTTGATTTCACAACGCAATTGGACTCAGATTCTACGGAAAGAGCGACCTAGAGGCTGGATTAAGGTGAAACCATGCAACTGGACCCAAACTCCATGGAAGGGGTGACCTAGAGGCTGGATTAAGGTGATCGGTATTATGTATGGGCATAATATCGAGTCACCAAATACGGATAGATAAGTGAAGTCGCCTCAAGCAAGGAAATGACTAACACCGGGTCAATATCAATGGAGTGGGAGTGAAACATATTAATGGGCCTACACGGATGCATCTTCTGTGAAGATACTGCTCAAATCCTTAAAGTGAAATATGTTAATGGGCCTACACGGATGTGCATATTGTGCAACTTTAGTGTGTTTTGTAAATTTTTTATTTTGAGCAAAATTGCAGGGTAACAAATTCGTACATAGTATTTAGATCTAAATCACAAATTAACATTATATTAGCAATTGCAGATTAACTCATCTTTCAATTTGAAATATTCAACATGGGGCTGGGCATCACTATTCACTGCAGCTTCTTGCCGTCGTAGGCCGACAAATTAGCAATTGACTGCCCATTGCCACAGATAATGGAACTGCAAACTTCTACAAAGCTCCATATATTCGTAAGTATTAAAGGTATATATTTTGGAATGTGAATTTTATGATTAAATCTACTCGAGTTACCAATATTTTTTTCTCCATTTTTTTTAAATATGTATATTTTTGCTCCATCTATATATTAGTTATTGACAACTAGTACTATTGGTTTAATAGTATTCTTACTCACTTTGTATCATGGAAGATTTTAGATCTCGAGTTTAATATTCTTAAAGAAGGAAATTGATGCTCACTGCATATATCCCCAATGTCATTGTATCAAAAAGAAAGAAAAATAGTTACCACACGCTAAGGAGTCGTTTGATAAACATTTCATTTCTTGTTTTCAGTTTTCATTTTCTGTGATGAGACATGTAGAAAATATTATAGAATTTAGAAGGGATAGTGAGGAGTGGTTGTATAACGAAAAGAAAAAATGAAAAGGAGGCATGAAAAAAAAAAGTGAAACCCACCAAAAAGAAAAGGCTTTGATTTTTTTTTACATTTTCTTGTGCATTTGTATTCCATCTCTTTGACTGTGTCTTTCCTTTATATTTATTCATCTCTTATTTCTTCATATCCCAAGCATAAAAATTAAAAGCTGAAAACGGAATAATTATCAACTCATCATCTAAAATTGCTTCTAATTACATTTACATCGTCAAATTATTTAGTTTGATGCTACTTTTCTACAAGATTAAATGCACAATCCTTTTATTGTACTGTTGGTCGTTGGTTTTAGATCACTAGAGTACTTGATTTAGTTTTGTTCACGAGCTTTAAACTAACTTTTCATGCAGCGATATTTCTGACTGGTTTTGTGGAGTTTCGGGCGCTAGAGCGAAAAAACTTTTACTATCTTTTTTGGTTTTCAAGATTACATTAATGAGTTCACAACTTCTGCTATGACTCGTTTCCATAGATGGGACATTATATAATCATACAAAAACGAAACAGAAACAATATACACACGACACATTCTTGGCTTGGCTATGACTGCTTTTGCCACAAGAATTGCTCATCTATCTTACTCAGTTTCTCATCGTCGAGATGCTTCCACGTCTTAATCCTCTCAACTCCGGTCCAGCCTTTCTCCCCCTTCCCGAGCTCAGCCGATATGACCCTTGCTCTCCTTGGCCACCCAGCCTTTCCATAACCATGGTAACCACTACCCCCACCGTAACAAAACGAAATGCCATCAAGATCCCCGCAAAAGTCATTTTTATGGTCATGTCCCATGAACACAGCCTTCACGTCTCCCATGGACACAAGGGTCTGTAGAACTCCTGAGTTTCCCGACGAACATGCCACAGCCTCCTGAAACCGACCAACAATCGGTTTGTACCACAGCTGTCGGACCTCAGGAATTGGGATATGGAAAAATGCAAGCGCCGGAGGTTTAACTTTATCCAGAGGTAAAGCGTCCGCTGAGTGATCCTCATCTCGATTATGGCCCTGTTAGTTTGTTACCTGCAACATGTTAATGAGATCTAAATCTAAAGAAACATCGCTTGTGGGAATTGAATAGAACATATATAGGATAGGATGATGAACAAATGCAGGTATGAAATTGAAATTTTCACCCTAGTGTGGGGTTGAAATAATTGGACAATGTAAACACATTCCGCTAAATTAGGGAAGAATAATGTAATTTGTACCAGATCACCTAGCGGATACTCGCTCTAATAGAGGTGGGCCCGATCATGTATGTGGGATCTATCTCGATTCGAGAGGAGGTTAGCAATGTGGTACGTAAAAAGTGTCTAGATAGCAACACTCGTTGGGGGAAGGTATTAGTGCATTTGAAATGCAAAGGCAACTTCAAAGATGTAAAATGTTTCTCAATTCATTTCACAATCAGCCGAACAATATCAATCAAATTAGATCATATGCAACAATCTTACTATCCTTATTGATTGAATCAGTAAGAATGTTTACCTGAGAAACGCCATGAAGCCAATGGAGTTGAGATTCCTTAATCCAACCATAAGTTCGAACTCCATGAACAGTCTCCCAGTCTCCACTGTCTAGAAAGAAAAGATTAAGGATGCTGCTGTTTGCCAAATGGGAACCTGGGGCACCATATACGTTCAGATCATAATTGCCAAAGCCATCAATATTTTTCGTGCTTCTGCCTTTAGAAAGACTAGAGAGATCTTCAGCTGACGGATTAATTTGTGACACTGAATAATCCATAAGGAAGATCAAAGACATGAGTTCTTCACGATTCATCGTAGATTCTTGGTCATGGTTTCCTAAAATAGCTGCCCACGGAATTCCTGATTCAATGGCAGGGCCAAATGCTTTAAACAGGGATTCAGCAGCATCCGAAGAGCTTGACCCAAAAATATTATCTCCTGTTTACAATAAACAAAATCAAAATTAGACATTTGTAAAGTAACATATTTTCAAATCATACAAAGGATGAAAAGCAACTTCACCCCACTTCATGAAGAACTTAGACCTTGATTAGGGAAATTCAAAAAGTTTTAGCTTCAAGCATTCGTACTTCAAGGCATTGATGTGTAATTTTTGGTCTAGCATCTTTAAGCTTAGTTTATTTTTTCTAAAATTAATTGCGATTGCAAATTTCACATTCTTAGCTTAAAGCATTCATAATTCGAGGCATTGATATATGAAAAAATCCATGAAAAATAGATGGCACACATGATGCGAACCAGGCATGCCATTGCCACTAGCGCATATATGATCTTAAACTCGAGGTCTAATAATATGCTCAAATTTTCTAGTTTCAGTAAGCATGATTGGGTATAAAGCATTCTAATATAGGTACAATTAACGATCTTTTATTTTTATTTTTAAACAGTCTATAAAATTTGTAATAGCTAGCACCCCAACTATAAAATTTGTTCTTTTGAAGTTGTGTATATCCTCAAAGTCTATTCATTCAGCCATTCAATAAAAACTAACATCGAATTAATCCACCACCAAAATATAAAATAAATAAAATTCATAACAAAAAAAAAACCTGAAAATTAAAAACAGCAAATCTCAGACAGGGACAGAGAACAAAAAAATTTAAAAAAAAAGAAAAACATATGTAATTTTTGAGAGGTAAATATCAAAAGTACCTGTAAAAGCAATGAAATGAGGCTTTTCAGCTTCAATTAGCCTCTTCAAGAATCGAGACGTGTTGAGGTCAGAACATGAGCCAAACTCCGAGTCCAACACGTCCCGGCAGCGAGTCAAAGCTCCATTTCCATAATGCATATCAGCCATCTTCATCACCCAGTCAATTTGGCCAAGAAACCCATCAATAAAAATGGCTTAAAATCATAATTAGATCATCCAATGAAATCATATGATGAATACCTAGAGAATTTTGAAAGTGCCATCGGACCGGAAGCGAAGGGGGGGATCTGGGCTGGTTTTCTTTACTCTTACAGGTCGATGGCCGATCCGTAAATTGTGAAAGATTTGTGTTTGAAGAAAGTAGATGAAAGAGTAGAGGAAAGCCAAATAGAGGAACGAGTGCTTCCAATTTGCTGCTGGGGGTGACGATTCCATTAGAGGCTGAAGCTCAAGGGGTTGACTTGAGCTTTTTTCTTTCGGACAGTGGGAGGTTGCAGTCCGGTTTTTGGGCGAACGGACCGCTTATTGATTAGTGTCTCCCCGGTCTAGCCACTGTTTAAAATTTTGAAAAGCCCAGGTCACCTAAAACGTGGACCACCCAAAATAACCTCTCTTCTAACAAAGAAAATGTGTTGGTAAGTTGGTAGAGGATGAAAATTGTTAGGCCCAAAAACAAGAACAAATGGAACTTCTTCTAACAAATTTTGTTGTAAAATTTTTGATATTGTTAACACCAGATAAATATACAAAATATAAAAACTTAACGGTAAAGTTGTAGAGTAAAACAATTAGTTAATCTAACAAAAAAAAATTAGTTAAATCAAAATAAAACTAAAACTCCAAAAAAAAAAAACTAATAGGCTCCATACGTGTTATCAAGACTCCATACGTGTTATCGAATGAAGAGATAACAGGAACAAACAAAATATGGAAAGGGAAGTCCTTTGATATCATTTGTGAAGCCAACTTTGAAGCCGATGTTGTAAATCTAGGGCTTTGAAATACAGACCCTCACATTTGGATAAACTCTATTTCGCCTCGAACTTTCTTGGCTCCAGTTTGATCACCTTGCGACAGTGGGTACCCTAGGGGGTTTTCTAATTTTCTTTGTTCTCTAAAAAAAAGTTTACAAAAGGGCAAGAAAGGGCAAGAAAATAAAACATAAGGACCTATTTGATAACCATTTGGTTTTTTACTCAAATTGTTAAATGTTGTTTGTTATTTTGTGCGCTTCTCTACTCTGAGGTGTTTTTAGGCATTGGATTCTCATTAATATTTGTGTTACTTAAGTCGAAATTATTTAGATGAAAACTTAATTATGCCCTTAAATTTCAATGGTTATGATTTATGAAAGTAAGTGGCTATAAATCTTAAATTCAAACTTCTTAGGGTAAAAAGAGAAATCAGACAAATTAGAATATCAAAAATGACTTTTATCCTTAAATTTAACTTTATAATAAAGATTGTTACTGGAGATACATATCGATACTATCAAACTCCAAAACCTAAGGATTCTCATATCTCCCTCAAATTCTTAGTCTTTTCTATTAATATTTGCAAATGTAGATAAAAATGCGAAAGAAATGGTCATCATGTATGTCATGATGTTGATGCCAAAAATGGATCAACTTGAACTTGCCTCGCTGAACTCGATCCACTCGCTCTCCTTGGTGATAGGTGATCTGTAAGGAAGAAGGCAAGATCAAAGAATACCGGTGTGTTGGCAGTCGAACAGTCTCCGATGCCTAAATTAGTAGGTGAAGAGGGTTGTATAGTAATTTTAGCAGTGTAAAGGCAAGATTGTCATTACCTTTTATAGGGGAGGTGCCTTTGTATTTATTGCGGCATTGAATGTTCTTGGAGAAACATTTCGATGTAGGATTAATGTCCGTTGTTCTGATGTTGACACGTGTTTTGGTGATCACGGCTCCCGTGGTGGCGACAAAGTGGTCGGCCGACAAGTTGATCGCCCGAAGCAACGTTTGGTCGACCAAGCCCCAATTGACATTGGTTGGCCTTGTAATGTTCTGTTGTCTTGGTGGGATCCGAGTATGGTTGATGGGACGAGAGCCTAACGTTGCTGGTCGGCTGAGAGCCAAGTGATGTTGGTTGAGACTGGTCAGTTTTTGCAGGTTGGTCAAATTAAGTACGAACAATGTTCTTGTTCTTGATCATCATTGTCATCGTCGATATGGTGGCCGGTTAAGAGTGTGGAGATATCTTCACCCTCAAGTGCGTGGAATTAAGGAGGAGCATGATCCTTGCAATTTTGAATAATGAAGAAAAGCTTGTAATTTGGCATTGAGACTTTCTAGGACAAGATTTGTACTTAAAATGGTAATTAATAGTAGCTAGAGAGTGAAGAATCATATAAGAGGTTGGGGCATTGTTGAGGAGGAGCATGATCCTCTCAATTTTGAATGAAGGAAAGAGGTTAAAGCTGCTATGGATGGTACGTCAGGTGGTCATGTTCATGAGACGCTGATATTTGAGACTTGATAAGATCACACCATGTTATTCCATGCACAACCGACTGTGGTGTCAGGTTTAGCTCTTATGGAGCCCTGAAGCAGCACTTCACCGCGACCCACAACCATGGGATGACCTACTCTTATTGTGAGAAGGGAAGAAACCCAATGCCAATTTAACCCTCACGCACCAAGCATTTGTATGAGAAGTGAGCACTGGGTCTAGAATCTTTTGAGGAGTGGGTCTATAATCTTTTGAGCAGTGGGTCTAGAATCTTTTGAGCAGTGGGTCTAGTTTCTTTTGAGCAGTGGGTTTAGAATCTTTTGAGAAGTAGGTCTATAATCATTGGGGTAGTGGATATTAATGTTATCTTTTGACACTAACTGCCCAACCGAGCATCGCATTTTGGCCCTAACTAATACAACAAAAAGCAAATGACGAGAGAGAGTATGGGAGTCAAGTTGAATCAGGTCGGTTTGTTTAGGCTGAATGTAAAAATAGTCTAGTAGTATTTTTCTCCACATTTTATGGGGAGGTATTGGATTCAGCTCGTAAAGGGCGATGTTGTTACTAATGTGTATAATGCTATATCCCTTGTATGAAAATTACACTAAGAGTACGTTTACTTATCAGGAATAAAAACAGTATCTAATTGGCGAAGTAGGCAATCAGAGAAGTGGGTAATCGTAGAAATAGATAATTATTCCCATTGAGCTGTTTACCAACCATATAGAATTAGGAAGTTAATGAGATTGATTTTCATTATTATTGTATACTGGTTCCTATGAATCAAAATAAAAACTAACTTGATTACTAAAATGTCATTACACAAAACTAAAAGAATAAATTTTTTAATAATAAGTATATACTACAACAAAAACTGTTAAAGACCACTATTATGTGGATACTGTTTTTATTTAGTTTCCCTTAACACAAGCATTTTCATCATAGATTGAATTACTAAATATTTATTATTAAAGATACTTCGTTTTTGCCAAATATTATCAAACATACTTATTTAGCAAACAAGACTTAAGAAGTACTAGAAGTTTATCAAACTATAGGGGTCATTTCAAGTTCATACCTTAACTACTAGAAGTTTTAGTTTGGGTACTATTTTTTATGTTGACATGGACTACATGTAGAAAAAAAAAATTGAATATATTAAAAATAATTAATAAAATCATAAAATAAATAAACAAAAATATTAAAAAACCCAAAACTAAACCCAAATCAATTTCACGAACCACCTACCCCTCCCCCACACTGAGAACGAGGAAATTATGCCAAATTCCTTAATACCCATCCCTCTCTCCCTTCCTCTCCATCTCCCTCCCTCCCTTTCTTTCTCTCTCTCTCTCTCTCTCTCTCTCTCTCTCTCTCTCTCTCTCTATCTCTCTCTCTCTCTCTCTCTCTCTCTCTCTCTCTCTCTCTCTCTCACACTCACAACCCCACAAAATTTGTAGGGGCAATTAAGACGTTTGCTATATTTTATTAAATTTATAAAAAAAATCTTTTTAAAAAATTAAAACAAACTCCTCCCCTCTCTCTCCCCGACTCCTTCTTCGTTTCTCTCATTCTCTACGGCTGCAACCGCGAGCAGTACCACCCACCGTCGCCCTCCATTGCGACCAAGACCAGCCAAGCCATCTTGCCCAAACAAACCCCCTTCCACCCTTCTCTGCGATCATCGTCTCCTACATCACCTCTCTACGACCGGAAACCTAGCTCTGCACCAACCTTGCCAAAACCATGATCCAACCACCTATCTTCAACTATGAACTCCCAAGAATTGAAATCTAAGCTTAGAATGAAATAGTAGGATAATGGCAGGAAGCCTTCGAACTACGTCGAGCTTCAATGCTCGATTCGCAAGTTACGAGTCTCAATGGCTGTGAAGAATGGTAGGGTTAGATTCGTCTTGTCCAGACAAAACTTTTGAAGCTGGTCTAGCGGCCTGATTCGACCGGAGTGGTTGTTAGGGTCGGCGAGGATCTCTGGGCTTCTCGGTTCTATTTTGTTCCCTATGGTGGAAGTAGACGGCTGGGGAGGCAGGGAAGGTTTCATGGGAGTGAGGGGGTTTGTTTGGATGAGATGTCTTGGCTGGTATTGGTCGTAGTGGAGGGTGAGGGTGGGTGGTGCTGCTCGCGGTTGCAGTAGCAGAGAATTAGGGAGACGAAGAGGGAGTCGGGAAAGAGAAAGGGGAGGAGTTTGTTTTAATTTTGAGATTTGTTTTAACTTTTTAAAAAAAAATTTAAAATAAAATTAAATAAAATATAGAAAATGTCTTAATTGCCCCTACAAATTTTGTAATATTACTATCACATCAGCACTTTTACCGACTTTAACGTTTGGTGCAACGGCGCTGACAGAACACCTGTTCTTGGTACATATTGACACGATTTCTTGTTCTGGGTGCAAATTGAGACTTCTTGTCCTGTTCTTGATGCATTTCGAGTAATAAGCCTTTATGCAATTTCATGAGCAAAAAACCCATAAAATCTGCAAAACCCAGAATTTTCTGGGTTTTTTGCTCATAAAATTGTAGAATTATTTTCCCATGGAATCCTCATTGGTCACAAAGAACCCGAATATCTGTTCTCGTCCTCCGAGCGTCTTGGCGAGTTTACCATGGCCGTCATCTTCCTCCTCGTCTGATCTGCCCTCCTCTATCACCACCGCCGATGAGCTAGAATTGGACACAGATCCGACCAATTTCTTATTTTCCTCATCTTCGTTGGTCGAAGTCTTCTGTGAGGAACACCCCTCCAATTCATCGCCACATAGTCGCTGATCAGGCGAGTCATTGAGATCCCACAATTTTTTTCCCCTGTCTCTAATTTAAAACCTCTTCACTTAATGCCCAGTTTTACTTTTTACATCAAACCTAGAATTCAGCGTGGCAAAAGAAACCCATCAACACCATGAAAAGAAAAGAAAAAAAGGTTAAAGAGACACCAACAAACAGATAGGCGGGTTAGTTTTGTTTTGCAGTCTTTGTGTTTGATAAAAGTCCTCAGTGAGAAGAAGATAAAGAGAAAGAGAGAAAGATGGGGTGGGTTTTGTTTTGGTTTTTTTTAATTTTTTGTTTATTTATTTTAAGATTTTATTAATTGTTTTTAATAATATTCAAATTTTTTTTCTTACATAGTGTCCATATCAGCATAAAAAATGTCTCATAAGTGCTACCTGGTGATCTTTCAACAAATTGACTAACAAAGGGTACTTAGATTATGTGTTTTAATAGTTTGGGTATCAAACTAAAAATTTCATCAAACCCGCCCGACCTGGCCCATCTATTTTTTGTTAGCAATATTAAGTCATTGTATTAGTGTGTAGTATATAAAGTGAGTGAGAGTCACTCAATGTATTGAGACATTTTAGATAATGAAAATTCCCAAATTTACTCTCATAACTTTCTATCTTTTCCTTCTCTTGTTTGACCCGTGAGTTTTCCATTGAAACACTTCCCTTTGTTTTTTAATACCTAAATTTCAATTCAATAAAGGATCCATGAATTATTTCATGGTATCAGAGCTGCAAAGGTCATAGCTCTTGATCCTGTTCTTCCTTTCCTAAATTTGTTTTCACTTTTCCTAAATTTTTTGTTCAATTGAAATTGGTACATATTTGACCTAAATTTTATGATTCAAGTTCTGGTTCCACTGCAATTCATCTTCGATCTTGCATTTCGTCTGCGATTGTTTGCTTCAATCTATTCACCCTGCGACTGCTTCGATTTCATGAACGGAAGATTCGTGCATTGACGACGATTTCTACTTCGATGTTGCCTATGTTCGATCAAAGTTTCTGCTGCTTCCGTGGCGATGGGGTCCTCTTTGTTCTTCGATTTCAATGAATTCTACAATCCACGAATCCTCGACTCGTTTTCAATTCTTGAATCTTGCTGCTTCGATGTTGGTCAGCTTCTCGGATTATCAAGATTTCTGCTGCATCGAATCTTCGAGCTCTTCAATTCCTGCTTCAAGTTTGCTTCGATCCTTCAAGCTTGTCAATTTCTGCGATGACTTCGAATCTTGGCTTGCAGATTTCTCAGACATATTCGTTCAATTGGTACATGTTTGACCTAGAATTGGTGCAATTGTAATCTTCTAGATTTCGATTCTTCAGCCTTCATTAGACTGCTTCGATTTCTTCATCAGAAATGATCTTCCTCTTCGTTCTGCTCTTCGTCTGCGACCACTTCGTTCTTCAGACTTCTTCATTTTTAGTTCTTCAGACTTCTCCGCTCAGGTTTTCGATTCTCAGCTAAGTATTCTCTACTTTTGATTCTTATTCGATTCTTGATTCGTCGACTCTCTTCAATTTCTTCTTCGATCTCTGAATTGAATGTGTCTTCACTCTTTGATTCTGAATTGCATTGCATTGCAATTGTTCTTCGATCTTCAATTTCTGCTTTCTGTCTAGTATGGAGGTTCAATCCTCGAGCTCAGGTTTTTCCTCAATTTTCTTTCGATCCTCTTTTCGATCTTCTTTCTCCTTTTTTTTTTATCCTCCATTTCTTGATTAAACACAGGAATATTGTGAGAATTTGGCCTGATTCTTCGATATGTTATTGCATTCGATCTTGACTGTTATTGTTCTTCGATCTTGACTCTTGTTGTTCTTCGATCTTGACTCTTATTGTTCTTCGATCTTGCTTCTCCACTTCGTTCTTCCCTCTTAAATTCATTCTTTGTCTGATTCTCAAATTCTGCTGGTGCATTTGAATACTGTATTCTAAGCTGAGTAGTGTGTAATTGAGTTGAGTTATTTTGTTTGGGTTTGAGTGATTGCATTATGGTTTCTGCTGATGAAATTTGCTTTAAGTTGAGTTAACTGTCTGTATTGAGCTGATGAATTCTGGTATGAGCTGTGACTATTGGTCTGAGCTGCGTTATAATGAGATATGTGTAATTGCATTGAGTTCATTGTTGTTATACCTTCTAAGATGAGCTGCTGTATTTCTGAGTTGGGCTGCCATTTGTTGTGGTGTCACCTGCACTGGCTCCCATTCTGTTGGTCACTGATCTTCTTTTGGGTTGTTGCTTGCGACTGATTGTTATGGTGTTGACCTGGTGTGTAGTATTTGGGCTCATGGTTGCTGTACTCCATATTGATGTTGTGCTTTTGTATGCTCCTGATCTTGTGTCTCCAATGTTGGATGATACCACTTACATATCGTGGAGTACTGAGATTCAATCGTGGGAGACTTTTGGTGGCACCTCTCCAGTTTGCTCTGCTCATGATCCACCGTCTTGCTCCCCTTGTATTGTCTGCGCTGCTGTTATTTTTGGTGCATCAGTTTGGGGGTTTGTTATGGTGCTGACCTTATTGTTCATGATCGATGGTTGAATCTGTTTTGGGTATCAGATTGCTCTTTCCATTGCTGTGATGCATTGTTGGTGCATTTGAGTTGTTTTTCAGATTGTCTTGTGATGTCCCAATCTCATGTGGAAATCTCATGATGGAGTCTCTCCACATGAGATTGAGGGGGGATATTATCAATATTAAGTCATTGTATTAATGTGTAGTATATAAAGTGAGTGAGAGAGTCACTCAATGTATTGAGACATTTTACATAATGAAAATACCCAAATTTACTCTCACAATTTTCTCTCTTTTCCTTCTCTTGTTTGACCCGTCAATTTTCTATTTATTATTTTGGGTACAGCTTTTCCAACACGTGGGTGGGGCATAGGGTCTCCCCGGTCCCAGGTGCGTCCTATTGTCCTGTTTCATTTTTGTGCGTGTGTAACCAGTCAAAATTTCCGAAAATGAAATCCACAAATAAATAAAACGCAAACGAGCAGGTGGAAGAATCTTTGTTCAAAATTTCGCGGGCTTTTACTAGTAAGATTGCTATTTCCGTTGACCACGACGGGGACGCTTCCATCGCAAGTCCGCTCATCTCCATAACGCCGCCCTCTCTCTTCTCGGTCAGTCCTTCCTTCTCTCTCAATCTCATGACTCTCAACATCTCCGCCTCCTTCGAATCTCTGTACTCTCTTCTCTGTGTGACTCTGTCTTTTGAGTCTTGAATCTCTGAGTTTGTCGAAGTGTCGAGTGTATTCTCGAATTTTCGGCTGGTCAATGGATGGACCGAGACCGACTGATAAAGTACCAAATAAATGGGGGGATCTAAATGGATTATTAATTGACTGATGGAGCAAAATATCAAATAAATGTGGAGAAGAAGAAGATGATAAAGATGGAGGGGAGAGGAAGAGATTGGGTGCGGGTCAAACTGAAACAAACGTCGCCTATGGGGGGGTTTGTAATTATATCCATAAGAATAATATTATAATAATAATTAGATCTGCTTGTAAATCCTACAGGTTCTTAGTTTGGTGAAACCATGAAGGTTTATGTCTGATGTTTGATGTTTGATATTGTTTGATGTTTGATGTTTGATGTTTGTGCTTCTTCTGTATTTTTCGTAGTTTGATTTTAGTTGATTCATCTCTTATCTTTCATTTAGGGTTGCTTTTTTTAACAAACCCAATTGAGTTGCATCTGTAAATATTAATTAATTAAGACTGATCTGATTCATTAAACTTTTTTACACACAAAAAAAGAAAGAAAAATTATTTCTTTATGAATGGGTTGGTAATTTTCTTACCAGTAAGTTAATCAGATGTTCCTCTTGCTCTATTGTATAATCTTTGGCCTCCCTCTGATTCTCAACTTTATCGATCCTTCTTCCAGTCCATGTAAACCTATAGTCAGTACAGAAAAATATGCAGGTTTTTTTACTTGTGTTATTTTAAGGGTTTTGATGCAAAGGACTGACACATTGGAGGTAATCTTTCACTATTGAGGGGATTTAGTAATTTGAAGAAAAGGGAAAGGTTTTTACATTGTTGTTGGAGGCTGAGAAATGCTCATACTCAAACTTGGACCAACTGTCAGGGTTTGATTATTCTAAACTACACAATGAAGTTGCTTATTCTAGGATTGTTGGATTTGTTTGATTGTAACAATAAATTCATTTCAAGAAATTAGAGAAACTTTTAAAAACCTCTATGATTTCTTGCTGATGATCACAAATACATCAACAATTTTGTGGAAAAATGCTACCAAGAATCCTGAGATTTTGTATATGTTGCTATAATCAAACTTTTGCTGACTCTGTTGATTCATTCATGCCCATAATTCAAGGCAAAATTCACTTCTGTCCCAGTTTTTTTAGAGATCTTGGGGCTGCAGGTGCAGACGTGGTTGAGAATAAAATTGCTTTCAATATTTGTTCAATTTTGAATGTTTTCATCTACTCTTGAAGTTATCAGTCTTTGGGATATGTTGTTTTTTTCCGAGTAGTTATATGGTATTGTTGTGAAAGTTAGAAGAGAAATATTAAGAGCCAATATCAAGTCTGAATGGTGATAGAATGAATCTTCATATTTTCTTTATTATAATAAATTAAAAAGTTCAAAAAAATTAGACCAATAATTCTTACTAAATCCAGAAAATCCAATCAAATTTGTATTACATGTCCATATATATGCATAACAATTTTTTAAATAGAAATTTCCCCAAATTAATTCATGAAAACCCAATATAATTCAACTAAGTTCCATGAATCCATCACTTGAAAAATGTCTTTAAAAATAATTTACAATTCTAATTGAATACACCTCTCTTAGAGTCGTTAGATATATAATAGTTATATAAGTTTTTTTATTTATTAAATACTTAGTTAATAATCTAAATAATTATTAATAAAATAAAGAACTTACAATGTTGTATAATAAAATTATAATAATGAAAAAAAAAAAGAACTTCCATTTTCAACATTTAGGATTCCTAACTCAATTAATTTATTTTTTAAATGAATTTTTATTGTAGAATTATTTGATAGTATTAATTATATTATTAATTTATTTAATTTTATCCTCAAAATACAACCACCTAGACCCCACCTAACTGCCTAGCCAATAGACCCCTATCCGCCGTTCTGGGAGCACTTTGCCCATTTTGAACATTGATATGTATAGATGAGAAAGGGATGTTGTTGTGTTGTGTTTTTTAATTTGTTTACTTTATTTTGAATTAAATAATTAATTTTTGATTGTTGTAATTAGATGAGTCCAACTGAATTAATATAAAAAATATGACCAACAAACGTAAGCATTTAGTTAATGGCTGATTTGATAGGCACAATTAGCACTTGAAAATTAGCTAGCTAGATTTGAAGATATAATATCGCCATATCAAAGGTTGAGTTGATATTATTGTCCATTTGATAGTTTTTTTCTTTTGTGTGTGTAGCAATATCAGTCACTATGGTTGCATTCAGATTCGTGTTCTTAGTATTTTTGTTGGTGGGTTATTGCGGGGCTACTCTCATTCTTCCTTTGCGGCCCGCAATTCCCCCCACTCACCCAGTCCAGTTACATCAGCTACGAGCTCGGGACCAGGTGAGACATTCCCACATGTTGAAAAAGCTAATTGTCGGGGCCGTCAATCTATCAGTGGCCTACGATGATCTATTTGACCAACACACAGGGTAATTAAGTTCTTTCATGCATATGAAATAAAATTAGTAACTAAAATTAACAAGATTGATTTGTATATATAGGCTGCATTCATAAGTGGAGTTAATTATGCTGCATATAGGCTGCATTCATTTGTATGTGTATACGCTAGGTATACAATAATTAAGTAAATTAATATGATCATAATATGTAGTTTGGAATATGCTTACTAATTTTCTTAATTAATGTAGGATGTATTTAATAAAAGCGAAATTGGGCTCCCCACCAAGGGAGTTTGAGATGTTATTGGACACCGGCAGTGACGTGTCTTGGGTTCCTTGCACATCCTGCCGTGATTGTCCCCGCTCAAGTGGTATCCGAGTACGTTTCTATTTGTCGATCTTTCTTTCTTTTTGTTTTTCTTTTGCATGCAAGCTATTAATTCATCTAAGTTGTTGTTTATATATATATATATATATATATAGGTTGAAATGAACTTTTACGACACTAGCAACTCATCCACTGGGGGATTGGTTCATTGCTCGCATCCACTGTGCACTGGTTCAACAACTCAATGCTCTCGTAAGAGCAACCAGTGCACATACGCTGTTGAATATGGAGATAAAGATCACGTGGCTGGTTACTACGTCTCAGATCTCATCTCTTTCGACATGGGAGGAGGCAACAAGTTTAACTCATCAGAACCCTTTATTTTTGGGTAATCTTCTAACCCTTTTTCTTAATGATAATATTATGTAGAAATGTTAATTTTTTTTGTTAATTTATTGATAATTGTATACATGTTGGAATGGAATTATGGAAACAGGTGCACTATAAATGAGACTGGATTGCTTACGGACATTTCATTGGCATACGATGGGATACTTGGATTAGGGCCTGGAGATATGTCACTTATATCTCAGCTATCGTATAGAGGGTCGACTCCAAAAGTCTTCTCTCATTGCCTTAGGGGAGATGACATTAATGCTGGGGGAATACTAGCTCTTGGAGAGATAGTAGACCCCACTATGGTGTATACCCCCCTCGTCCCTGCTATGTAAGTAGTCTGTCCATCTTGTATATATATATATAAGTTTCTTTTATTTAATTAATTAAAAACGTTCATAAAGTTGTATTTCGACTAACTCTTATTAATTCAATATTATTCCCAGGCATTACAATATCATTTTGGAGAGTATTGCTGTCAATGGCAAAATCTTGCCAATTGATCCAGCAATATTCACCACCTCACAAGGCCGCCCAGAAACATTTATCGACTCAGGAACCACACTGGTTTACTTACCTGAAGCAGCGTATGATGCTTTCGTGAAAGCAGTAAGTAGGCTATTAGAAATATGTATGTGTTTGTGTGTGTTTAGGAATATATATATATATATATATATATATATATATATATATATATATGTGTGTGTGTGTGTGTGCGTGTGTGTATGTGTATTTAGGAATATATGTGTGTGCATGTTTATTTATGATTCAACTAGAAGAAAACAAAGTTCATTTATGATACATATTACTAAAAATCTGACCTTGTGTGTGTGTGTGTTTATTTATGATTCAATTAGAAGAAAAAAAAAAGTTCATTTATGATTCATATTACTGAAAATCTGACTTTTTACGTATTTGGTTATGTGCAGATCAATCTCGCTGTTTCGAAATCAGTGAGACGCATTATTGTGGGAGGAGAAGACCATTATATAGTTTCTACGAGGTTCGTTCTTCCCCCCTCGTCCTTTTCATTTCCTTCTTTATCTTTGCAATAATTTAATTGACATTTTTATCTCAATCAATTTTTCAGTCTCGCTACAGAATTTCCTGCCGTTAGTCTAAATTTCGCTGAAGGTGCATCCATGGTATTAAAACCAGAGGAGTACATGTGGCGTGTAGGCTATTATGTAAGTTTTTTTTTTTTTTTTTTTTTTTTGCAGTTACATTTTTTTGTATCGTTCAAGTAGGCCATAGCAAATGGAGAGGGCTACCACTAGGCCATAGCAAATGGAGAGGGCTACCACTAGGCCATAGCACTAATTAACAACCCTAATTCTTATTGTCATCCTTTTCTCTAAAACATAATATTAAAACAATAAAAATTCACAGATACACAGTCGTAAAATTTTATTTTAGAGAATAGAACATCAATTTGAAGTAAGAAAAACATATTGAAAATGATCTAAAATCGTGACAGCACAACAATGTCTGGCATGGCTTTAGTGATTTAATATACAAATATTTCTACTAAAATTTCACCAAAAACTAGAATAATGTTTGAGTCTGGTTGTAAATTTGAACCGGAATAAGACCAATAAATGAGACCCGCGACGGAGAAAGTCACAATTGGACTTAAAATCAATTATGAGCCGGATTCTAGTATATTGGCCAAGAATGGCCATAAAGCCGGATTCCAAGCCGAATTCCCCTGACCTTGGTTGGAAAATGTAGGTTGGCGGCCGAATTCTCTTGGCCTTGGTTGATAAATGGAGCTCATCCACCACTTGTCTTTCTCCCTCTCTCATGTATAATATATGGTGGTTGGCATGAATGGAAAGTTGAGGGTGACTTTAATATATGGGTTGAGTGGAGGATGAAGTGTTTTATTCACTAGGTTGGCAGAAAATTGAGGCCGATGTGAGGTGAATTTTCGGCTAGAATTTTAGATCAAGGAGGAGAAGTTGTTTTGTTTTGTTCTTTTTGGGCTGGTGACAGCTAGAAAGGTCGGTATATATATATAATATATGTATACATATATTATATGTATGTATAACCTCAAAGGCAAGGTCTGAGAGGTTTGGGAGTTTGGTCAGCGAGTTGGCTTTTTCTTAGCTTTATATATATGTATAAATAAATAACTAAGAAAAGGTGCAATATGGCTTTCTACTATGCCAAATTTTCGGCAAAGGTTATGGCCTTCTACAATTCAATTTTCAGCCCAAGGCATGGCCTTATATGAGCATGTAAGATGAGATAAGGCCAGTGTTGATTTTGAGGGAGCCGAAAGCTAAGAGAAATAAAAATAGTAGCCAACCTATAGCCCAATGGTACACAACTAATTTGAGTATGAATTTCCACTCGATTAAGTTGAACTTTCTAACTTTCGGCTCAACCAAATTCATAAGTTTGGTTTTCGACTCAATTCAGACCTGAGAGGTTGGAGAGCCGACCAAGTGTTCATCAACCCAAACCCGACTCAAGTTGTCAAATATTCGAAGCGGGAAATAAATCAAGCAAAGATAATGTCAACTTAGAATCTTCCCAAGAAAGAAGAGTTTTGATTGAATCTCAATTAGATCATTTTGCATCAATCCGACCTTGAATCAAGCCGGGTCAACAAGGCAAGATTTTAGTGACAATCCCAATCAGACAATCAATCAAGCCTTGAAAAATTCGGGTGGCTCAACATGTAAGGATTTGGGGGGCTCAACAAGGAAGGTTTGTGTTAGCAATATTAACTCATTGTATTAAGTCATTGTATTAGTGTTAGTATATAAAGGGAATGTGAGAGTCATTCAATCAAATTGAGATATTGTACATAATGAAGATTACCAAACTTACTCTCATAACTTTCTCTCTTTTCCTTCTCTTCTTTGATCCTTGAATCTTATTCCTTATCACTAACATTCATACCTAAACTCCATTGATACACTAATCTAACTTCAATTGAATAAGGTTCCTTGATTTCTTTCATGGTATCAGAGCCATAAAGCTAATAGCTCGTGGTCCTGATATTTTTTGCTTCTGTTGCTATGTAGATTCTTTGTTTTTGTTTTCAATTTCTGTTTACCAAAACAATTATGCCTTGATTCAATTCCGATGGCTATGACTCTTCTGTGCAACCTTCACGATTCAGTCTCTGCTACTTCGAATCCTCAAGCTTCAACTTCTGATTCATGGTTCGGCTCTTTCTGCGATTCTGCACTAGAGACTTGTTCGATTGAAATTGGTACGGGTTTTTGACCTAGATTTTCTAGTTCTTGCCATCGGTCGTGAATCTTCATCAGACCTGCTCCACTGCGATTGCCTCTGCTTCAATCTTGCTTCCTTGCAACGGCTTCTATTTATCAGTTCAGATTTTCAGCTTCTTCGATCATGCGATGGCTTCGAATCTTGACTTCCAGACTGCTCAATTTCTTCGAATCTTGCTTTGAGCTTCCAGTCTCCGATTAAGCACTGAAGGTTTTGTGTGATTGAAATTGTTTCTCGGATCAATTTCAGTTTTCTCTGCTCTTCAGCGATTGCTTGCTACGATTTCTTCATCAGACATGTTCATCAACGATTGCTTGCTACGAGGAGCTTCGGCTATGATTCCGTCGTCTTCTTCGTTCAATTGGTACGAGTTTGCCCTAATTTTCAGCACCTTCGACTTCTTGATTTCTCGATTTCAAGTTTTCGAAGTTGCTTCCATGGCGATGGCCCTCTGTGTTCTCAGGCTCCACTGTTCCAGCTTCGAAATCTTGATTCCATGATTTTAGCTGCTTCCATGGCGATGGTCCTCTGTGTTCTCGGTTTTCGAAGCTCTTCCATGGCGATGGTGTCCTCCGTGATCTTCGATTCCAGCGATTGAAGATTTTGTCAGCTTCGATCCTTCGGGCTCTTCACTGTCGGCTTCGAATCGATGGCTTCGATTGCACTGAGGAAATTACGATTGCTTCGATCTGCGTTCTTATGTGAATTTCAGAAACCTCATCGCTTGTTTCCTGGCGTTTGCTCAGCAATCTTCAATTTCTGCTTTGAGTCTCGGCTTCCTCTCCATTTATGCATTGAAAACTTTGTGCGATTGCAATTGCTCATCTGCGATTGACGGCTTCGAATTTTGGTCAGATTTCTCAGCTTCTTCGGTCTTGCCTCTTCTTCTAGACTGCTTCGATTTCTTCCTTAGAAATGTTCTTCCTCTTCGTTCGGCTCTTCGACTGTGATGGCTTCGCCTTCTCAGATACTTCGACTTCTCTGCCTTCTTCGGCCTTGAATCTCAGGACTTCTACGACGGCTTCAGGTCTACATCTTTGTTCCATTCGTTTCTTAGCTCGAATCTCTCAGCTAAGTGTTCTCAGCTCAAAATCATATGTCTTCTTCGATTTCGATTCTTCTGATTGCTCAGGTTATTTCTCAATCTTGTTCTTTCTATTCGATCTCCTTGTTTCCTCTTTTTCGATCTTCTATTCGATCTCCTTGCTTTCTTCTTCCTATCTTCATTTTCTCGATTTAACACAGAAATATTAGTCTTAGCTGGGTAGTGTGGAACTGAGCTGAGTTATCCTATTTGAGTTGAGTACTTGCATTCTGGTTTCTGTTGATGATCTGATGTCTGTAATATGCTGATGCAATTGGTTTGTGATGAGTTATAATTTTGGTCATTGTTGTTGAATTTTGGACTGCCATATCGTGTTGTGTCAAATTGTCCTGGAATGGCTTCTGTCTGAGTGTGTTGGAGAATATCTGATCAGCTTTTTGCTGTGTTTTGGCCCCATATGCCTCTGATCTTCTGCTATGAGGCTGGTGTTTAAAGGTAATTGTATCTTGTTGTTGTTGTGAAGTGTAGGTTATGCTGCTGTGCTTGTGTTTGCTATGTGGTACTATATTCTGAGATGAGTTATTGCTTAGTGTCTGAGTTATATTGCTTTGTGTATGCGATAAGCTATTGATTTGGTTATGCATTCTGGGATGCGCTGCCTTACTCCTTCTGAGTTGTGCTGATCTGCTATCCGGTATGGCCTGCATTGGCTTGTTTTTGGGCTGGCAGTCGTGGTTTTAGTGTTTGTGATTGTTGTTATGGTGTTGAACTGTTGTGTATTTTGGTCTTCCTGAGTTAGTGTTTGTCAATTCGTCCTGGAATGGATGGTTGGCTGCTGTGTTTGTGCCTATGCATATTTGATGATACGACTTGTATCTCTTGGAGTATACTGTTTGCACCGTGAGAGCCTTATGGTGGCACCTCTGCAGTCTGTTCTGATCTGCTATATACTGGAATTCCTTCTACAGTCTGGACTGCTTCTTATTGCAGTTAGACAGCTTGTACCTTGTGCTGGTTTTCACGGTTATCCTAAGCATGTTTGGGTATATGGATGGCACTCTTCAGGACTTCTCTTTGTCTCTTCACCTCACCCTATTGTTTAGATTGTGCCTTGTGATAGTTTGTTGCTCTTTGTTATCATTGTAAAGTGTTGTTGTCCCCATCTCATGATGGAGCCTCTCCACATGAGATTGAGGGGGGATGTTAGCAATATTAACTCATTGTATTAAGTCATTGTATTAGTGTTAGTATATAAAGTGAATGTGAGAGTTATTTAATCAAATTGAGATATTTTACATAATGAAGATTACCAAACTTACTCCCATAACTTTCTCTCTTTTCCTTCTCTTGTTTGATCCTTGAATCTTATTCCTTATCACTAACATTCATACCTAAACTCCATTGATACACTAATCTAACTTCAATTGAATAAGGTTCCTTAATTTATTTCAGTTTGAAGTCAGAAGAGTGGAGGCCAAGCATGGCCAATTCGAGGGTAGGTTGAACCCTATAAATAGGCAAGGTGAAGAAGAGAAAAATACATCCACATCAACACACATACTTACTCTTTATCGGGCACCTTTCTATTCCCAGGCTATGTTTTTCATTCCAGCTATAGTGTAGGCAAGTCTTTCAATTCCTAGCCTAAGTTTTCATTCAATTCTAGTTTATTTCAATCCCGTTTATTTAGTCGCTTTATTAGTCTTAATTTATTGTTGTTCTCTATTAAGTTTAATTATTGCGTTTGTTTTAAGCTGTAGTTTATTACGTTTACATTCCAATTTAATTTCTTTAAATATAGTTAATTTTCTTAAACATAGTTAATCTTCTTTTTCGACTTAATTATTGCACTTGCATTCATTTTATTCTAAAAAACCGAAAAATTCATAAAAACACAAGTTCAAAGCCTAAACACCTTTGACCTTGAGGGAGTGAAAGAATCCAAACCAAGAAGAGGTTTCTTGCTTGGTCGCACAATCGTAAGATTAAAAGTTAGCCCAAGGGACGCATCCAACACTTATCATCCCAACCATGCCATTTGGTGGTCGGGTGGTGGCACGCCTTCGCAATCCATTCAAAAAAGGACCAAAATCCCTTCTATCGACTTGATCCATCAAATCGAGGGAAACAAATAAAAAATTACATTTGATCAAAATTTAAATTTAAGTCGCTAATTATGTAAATACTAAAAACGAAAAAAAATCAAATCTTACCATAACCAATTCGATTCGAATTCACTTAAATCCCGTAGATTCCCAATATAAAGATGGTAAATATAATATGAATTTTTATTGGAGACTGGTGTACCAATTCAAGTCGCAAGGCCATTCCAATCGAATTAACCTGGACCGGCCCAGCAAACATTGAAAGTTTTCAAAACTGATTCAAGCAGTTTGAAAGGTACCTAAATGATACCAAATCCTTAAAAATGAATGATTTTTTTTTTTTTTTTTCCAAACTAAAGGTATCCCAAAGGCTTCCTAGGCCCAAGGACTAATCCCCCGGCGCATGTAAAATGCTTCAACTATGCATTGCAGCACAGTGCCTGGCCACTTTGACAATTTCGTGAGTCGAACGGGGATAGGTGGGTTCCCAACTTGGACGCTGACCACTAGGCCACTTGCAGCGGTAAATTAGAAATGATTTAGACTTTGGTATTAAGTTCTTTTAATTGGAATAAATGAAAAGAAATCAAATAAATTTAAAAATTAAGAGGTTTAAATTGCCTGTATAGAAAACAATTCACAACTTCAACTATAAATAATACTCAATTTGGAAAAAACTAGTATCCCAAAATTAATATTACATTATTTCTGTAATTTTTTTCTTCAAATTATTTTTTATTCTTTAAATTAGATATTTCTTAAATTAATATTTTGATTGACTTTCCAATTCTATTTTCTCTTCAATTATGTCCTCTCTCAGTAGATTAACGCAAACTTTTTGTATTCAATTTACCTGTGTAAGCAATGCACGTACACAATTTAACTGCTTTCAATTAGTAAATAGGATACCTACCGTTAGTCTCTCGAAAGGAGAGTTTATGTTCTGCTAGGATTTTAGCGCCGGTATACCTCTAGTTTGCTTTGCGTGTCCCGTTGGGGTCTTGGTCTGGTGGTGATCGTACAGGGCAGGTTGAGGGAGTGGGTTGTGGCATGCGGGGGTTTGGTCGGTTAGTTAGGGTTGGGAAATTGGGCTCATCCCTGGTTTCATGCGACTAACGTTTGAGATTCTTATTGGAGGTGATCACGGGGGCGGGTTGCGGAGCGGCAATTGGGAACTGCTATTGAGATGGCGGATTTGGAACAATAATTCGGGTCTCATCTTCGACTATCGGAGAGAGAGCAGTTGGGTGTTCGGGCGTTACATGAGGAGGTCGAGGGCCTCCCTTTAGGGTTCCGTTTCTGTCTTGTGGCAGAAGTTTTCACGGATAAGGGGATTAGTGGTGATACCTTCATGCGGCTATTCTCGGGACTTTGGAATGGGATGGAGGGTGTCTCTATTTAGGTGATTGGGGAAAAAAATTCATGGCTTGCTTTGTTGCTCAGCAGGATTTGCAGCAGGTATTGGACATGGAACCATGGAGTTTTATGGAGGCTTTGGTAATTTTGGAGGAAGGGTCACACACCAGAAACCCCCGATATATGAGGATGAATCACTCCTCCTTCTGGGTGCAACTACATGGTATTCCTCCTTTCAACATGACTGTTGCAGTGGCAAAAAAAATATGCGGCCTTGTGGGGGCTGTTTTGGATGTTGACACGTCGTGGGGCCAGGAGTGCATCAGACTGTTTGTTCGTGTCCGTGTCCGAATGAGGGTGGATGACCTTTTGATGCGTGGGACAGTTGTGGAGTTCCCGGTCGAGGGGCAGCAATGGATTGGCTTCAAATATGAGATGTTGCCTGCGTACTGCTTGGTGTGTGGCTCTTTGGGGCACACTACTCGGTGGTGTGAAGGCTCTGTACTGGCAGGTGTGGGGGAGGAATGTGGCGTAGCGTTTGGGGGTATGGAGGCGGAGACATATCTCAAGGGACGGCCCCTGCGTAGTTTTGTTCTCCGCCGGGCGGTGGTATGGAGTCATTGGGGCTCGGCGGTCGGGGAAGTGATTGGGGGATGGGATTGCCTATGGTTTAGCTATGAGTATCTGTGCACAGAAAGAGGCGGAGGTGCGGCGTACGCGGGTCTTGGAGGCTGCCTTCGATGCTGGTTTGATTGGTAGATGGGGAAAGGTGAATTAGGGGGTTTTGGGGGACTCTCAGCTGGACCGTTAAAGGGGGGGACTTGTTGGCCAGGGGCATGGTCCAGTAGTGCAGCCTGAGGGTGGTGACACATCTGGTCCGGCTCCTCCGGGGCAGGATACTACTGTGCAGATTAATGCAGTGATGGAAACATTGGTTTTGGGGACGGTTGCTGATGAGGAATCTAGTCATGGTCGGGATGTTGTGCTAGCTTTGTAGCGGTAGGAGGGGAACTGCACCGGGCTTGGTGTCCCTGTGTCCCATTAGTCTGACCTTTTTCAGGTTATCCCCATCATACCGGGTAGGAGGGCTGGTGGTGCGGGCCGAGGCAAACGTCGTCGGCTGGTGATGGAGGGTGAGGGAGTTTCACCAACGTTGCGTGATGGTGTGGCTCGGCGGAGAAGGCTGGAGTGTGGGGTGGAGGTAAGTGCCTCTCAGGTGGTCGGGACCGACCTTAATGGGTCTCTTGAGCTAAGGGGTCTATGTTCCACCTCTTCCCAGTCGCCATGAGTGTTCTATGCTTGAACTGTATGGGTATTAGAGGTACGATGACCCTTCATAACCTAGGGGAGCAAATTCTACTTCATCAACCTGATATTGTGGTGCTGATTGAGACGAAGAATAATAGTATACGGTTTGGTTATTTAAAAAATAAGCTGAGGATGCCTTTCATGCATGCTGTTGAGCCACTGGGTTTGAGTGGTGGCCTATGTATTTTTTGGAGGGATGTTCAACAAGTAGGGTTAGTTAAATATGGTGATTTTCTTATTGAAGTTTTAATAAAGGATGTTGTTTCTGGTTATACTTGGAGATTTTTTTATATATATGCAACTACGGATGATAGGATCTGTACGGGCCAATGGAGGAGTTTGGGGGCTCGTATTGCCAGGTGTGGCGACCTTTGCCGTTTGATGGGTGATTTCATTGATGTGTTGTCGGTTGCCGAAAAAGAAGGGGTCCTTGTTCGGTCTTAAAATTCAATGCTTTCCTTTCGAGAATTTGTGGCTGATAATCGGCTACTTGATTTGGGGTATCAAGGGCACCCGTATACTTGGAGAAATAAACAGGACTCGGGGTTCTTTTAGGCCCGTTTGAACTGTGGCTTGGCCACAGCGGAGTGGGTGGAGCTGTACCCAGCCACCACTCTCCACCACCTCCTTGTGGAAGGGTCCGACCACCTGGTGCTTCTACTGTGCTTAGCACCCCCGCTGCGCCTGCCAAGGAGGAGGTTTGTCTTTGATTCTAGATATTGAATGAACGGGAATGCCGACAGGTGATTATGGAGTGTTGGCTACATGAGACTTGGGGTTCAAAGGCTTTCCAAGTCTGTGAAAAACTGGAGGGGGTGCGGTCGGGTCCTCTTGGTCGAGGAAGAGTAACCATCATAATAGTAAGGTACTTATTGAGAACTTACAGCGACATCTTCTTAGTACTTATGTGCACCCTTCCTTTGATGGGGTTTGGGTGCGGTAAAAGGAACTGGAGTTGAAGCGCCTGATCCGAGTTGAGGAGTGCTATTGGAATCAAAAGGCTTGGTTCAATGGTACAGGAGGGCGATAAAAACACAAACTTTTTTCACTCCTCCACTGTCAAACGCTGGCAGTTTAATAGGCTGA
The DNA here is from genome assembly GCA_037349345.1 of Oemleria cerasiformis. Taxonomy (NCBI): domain Eukaryota; kingdom Viridiplantae; phylum Streptophyta; class Magnoliopsida; order Rosales; family Rosaceae; genus Oemleria; species Oemleria cerasiformis. Next base: position 10,807,462 of record JAZGTL010000010.1, read on the forward strand.
GGGGACTTGAAAATCAGGATGGGGTGTGAGTGGAGGAGGGCGCTCGGAAGCAACAGGTGGTGGTGTACTATTTTGAGTAGTTATTCACTACTACTCATCCTCCATCATGTCCGGCCATTTTTGGATTGTATTGGGAGGCGTGTTACGCCAGAGGAAATTGAGGGACTCTTGGCACCTATTACTCTGGAAGAAGTGCAGGCTGTAGTGTTTCAGATTAACCCCTCTAAGGCCTCGGGGCCGGATGGGTTCACTAGTGGCTTTTTCCAGAAAAATTGGGAGGTGTTGTGGGTGTGGGGGAGGGATATTTGCTAGATGGTATTGCATTTTTGGCGGTCGGGGTGGCTACTTCAGAAAATTAATGACACCCATCTCTGTCTGATTCCCAAGGTCCCTAGCCCGGTCAAGAAGTCCCAGTTGCGCCCTATTGCACTATGTAATGTTATTTATAAGGTCATTTCAAAACTCCTTACTAATCGGTTGAAATTGGTGATGGATCAAATTATTAGTATAAATCAGTTAGCTTTCATGTCGGGACAGCAAATACATGATAATATTCTTGTTGTCCTTGAGCTTCTTCATTCTATGAAGCATTGTGGTAAACGGGAAGATAAGGAATTGGCTCTGAAACTTGATATGGCTAAGGCCTATGATAGGGTGGAGTTTTCTGGTCGATATGCTTAAGGGCCTTGGGGTGTCTGATCGGTTTTTTGGGTTGATTTTTGAATGAATGGCTTCTGTCTCTTACAGTGTCATGGTCAATGGTGAGGAAACCAGCTACTTTTCGCATAGTAAGGGGCTCCGGCAGGGTGATCCTTGTCGCCCTTTCTTTTCCTGGTTTGTGCGGACAGCCTTTCTGCTCTCTTTCGCCGGCGACAAGAGGAGGGTGCCATTCATGGTTTCGATTGGTGGAGTCATGTGATTTGAGGATCTCCCATCTTATCTTTGCTGATGATGCAGTTGTTTTTTGCCATGCTACTTGTAGGGAGATTGATACAGTGAGGGTTGTCCTTGATTGTTATGCAGAGGCATCCGACCAGCTTGTTGATCTGGAGAAAAGTTCCCTGTTCTTGGGGGGAACTGTTCCAAGCGCCTTCGGGGTAGGTTGTCTCGGAGATGCCAAATTACGGCCCGGGACGGGTTTGGGAAGTATCTAGGTCTTCAGGCGGATTTTGGTATGTCCAACGGTTTTTGAAGCAGTTCAAAATAGAATTGCCAATAAAGTGCAAGGGTGGTCGGAGTAGTTTCTCTCTCTTGCTGGTAAGGAAATCTTGATAAAGTTGGTAGCCATGGCCATGCCTAACTATGCTATGTCTAGCTTTAAACTTCCGATTGGTGTGTGCCGGGATTTTGAGAGGCTGGTTGCCAATTATTAGTGGGGAAAACAGCATGGGCAGCGTGGGTCGTTCCTACAGGCACTTTTGGGCCGCCGGTCCTCTTAGGGGTGGAATGGCCTTATCCACGATTGGAAAATCCTAACTGCAGGTTTGAGGTGGAGGATTGGTGATGGTTCCCAGGTTCGATCTAGGTCTGATCCCTGGCTGCCTACTCATATACATTTAAGGTGACTTCTCCACATCCTGATATTCCTCTATATGTGAAAGACTTGATTGACCAGGACACCCACACTTGGAGGGCAGAGTTTATAGGCCGGTGCTTTCATAAGGAGGATGCCCATGTGATTCTTCGGTTGCCCCTCAGCTGGGGGGGCATTTGGGATCAGTTGATGTGGCATTTTAACAAAAATGGTTGTTATTAAGTTAAATCGGCTTATGGTGTTGCTTTGTATTTGCATAGAAATGGTGAGTTGGGCAGACGGGAGGAGGGGGGAGCCCAGTTTCCCTCCCACTCAGGGCCCGAATTGGAGTCAGATATGGTCTATGAAGGTTCCGCCGAAGCCAAAAACGTTTGTTTGGAGGGGTTGTAATAACACCCTTGTAGTTCGGTCAAATTTGTTGCGCCGATGTTTGTTTGTGGATCCTTTTTGCCCTATTTGTGGGCTTGCTGAGGAAACCGAGCTCCATTTGTTTTCCACTGTCCATTTGCCAGAGTCTTCTGGTTTGGAAGCCCTCTTATGCTTAATGTCAGTGTTTTAGCTGGGGAGGATTTTCCAGGTATCTGGCGGTGAATGGTTGCTAAATTTCACCTTTTACCTCATAGTGAGGAGCTAATTCAGACGCTTAATTTTGGGCTCTAGAGGATTTGGAAGGGCCGGAAACAGATGGTGTTTGAAGGGATTCAAGTGCCACCAGAGGAGGCCATTGTTTACCTTACCAACTGTGTGGCTGAATTCCATGAGCTTGGGGTCCCAGTCTTGGGGGGATTGTTCTCGCAACCCAGACCGCCTGATTTTGGTGGCGGCGCGGTGGAGCTTCGATGGAGGAAACCAGTTTTGGGCATTCTGAAAGTTAATTGTTATGGTGCTTGGAGTAGTAAGACTGCGTGTGGTGGAGTAGGTTGGGTCATTCAGGATGGTTATGGATTGCTGCTGTCTGCAGGGGGTCAAGGTGACCTTTGCCTGAAGTCGAGTTTGTTGGCTGAAGCAGAGGCGGTGCAGTGTGCTCTATCCCATTGTTTGTTGGCTGGCCATGAGCGTGTGGTGATTGAGTCAGATGCTTTGGGTCTTATTAACACTCTTCTGGGTCAGAGTCCAGGTGATGCTGATTTGGGCTATATTCTTTTTTATATCTATGCACTTGCTTTGCAGTTGAGAAATGTTCAGTATGTGTATGCATCTCGGCAGGCTAACAAAGCAGCGCATCTAGTAGCTGCTTATGTTGCTCGGGTATGTGGGTATCATTGTTGGGATGAACTAGGGACATATTGGTTGTTTGATGCTTTAGCCCTGTGATGCTGGTGTTTCTATTCTATATTAATAAAGTTCTTGATCTTTTGGTAAAAACAAAAAAAAAGTAGATTAACGCAAACAATCTTTCTATCACTCTCGCTCTATTTCATTCTTCATTTATCCTCAATTTTGTAAGTTCTCTTATTATTCAATTCTCGAGTTCACTTCATCTTGAATTTCTCAAGACTCATCCATGTCTCTATACTCCTACTCAGAGAAACAGGAAAATAATTTTCACTCAGAGAAAAAAGCATTCAAATGTTTAACATTATTCTTTTAGTAATTTTTTTATTTAAGAAGTTAATCCCATCAATAAAAAATGAGTGCCTGTTTTGTGGTTGAAAATCCCATCAGGCCATCGCTAAAAATTTCAGACCCAAAGGTGAAAAAATTGAAACCAGTTAACCAACCAAATTCGATAGAAATCTAATCTTAATACTAATAATAAACATCGATTGAGGAAATAAGAAGAATATACAAAAATCGGTTATTGGTTTAACATCCATATCCAAGAGAGGACGTACAAAAACAAAAAAAAATATGGTTTTATTATTAATGATAAATGAGAGAGATAAAATCCTAATTGGAGATATTAAGTTTTATTATTATTATATTTATATGTTATTTTTTAAAATTATTTTAATGCTCCGGCCGTCAGATCTTAACCATTAAAAGTGAATTAATCTAATGATTTATAATTTGTGTTAAATTATGTGGCAAAAATGTGGTGCCACAAATCCGCTATATATATATATATATCTATGTCAGCATATAGATGACATTTTGGTGTGCTTATTTAAATTTGAAATGAACTATAATATTTCAAAGAGTAAATTTATTTTTTCTATGTATTATTAACAGACAGAAAATTTGTTTTTGAAAAAAAAATCTTTTTCGTGTTTATATCAAATGACATGTTATCTTGTTAAATCCTACCCAAAGGTTTAAAATTAATGACTAACCATAAGTTTATTATCCCACTTCTTTTTTATCTTTTTCCTATATTTCTCTTCGAACTTGTTTGACATCTCTATATTCATAACATATTATTTTTTGATATACACAAGGAAAATATGTATTTTAGGTCTACAACTTGGAGTCGAAGCAAAAAGTTGCTTTGGCGACCTAGTCTATGTGATAAGGTTGAAGAGTGCTATGGTTGGGGGCTTAGAACAATTATAAATGCCTAAAGTACGAGTGTAAGTGCAAAAAAAAAAAGTAGTCCTGAAAACCACTTTAGAAATTATATCGACGAAATTACAGGGGGAAACAAAAATTCCATTATAGCAAATTTTCAATTCTCGTCTTATGTTATCAAATTATGTTGTATGCAGTTAAAACACGAAAAATTTGGATTCAATGCCAATATGAATAAATATTAAATAAGCATTTAAGGTTTTACTTATTATGTTGCTCGTACAATTTATTATTTTTTCCCAAAAATATTTGGAAAAATAGTTCAAAATATCGCATCATTTCAAAAAACATAAATAATTCAAACTTAACAAATTAAATTAAAAAACAAAGTCCAACTCACATATTTATCCAATTTGTCCTCATTGTCTGTGAATGTCTCAGAAAACGTGTCAAGTCACCTAAATCAAATGTCAAAGGATTAGAAACTAATTCTAGAAATTCTGACCAAAAGTCAACTCTCGGTCAACGTTTGCCCAATTGCAAGACAAAATTCTAGAAATTCCATTTGGGGCCTACGAATATTAGTTTTTCTAGTCAAAACTTTAGGAATTCAATTTGAGGTCTACGAATATTGGTTTTTCGATCCGAAAGTTTTGATGGATCAAGAATAGCTCTATAATGATACCCTCGTAATTTTTGATCTAACGATCAGATTTCCGTGCAATGAGAAAAACATGTGTCCGTCGACATGGATTTTCCGAAGAAATTTCGAATTTCATGAAACCCTCTCAAACACAAATACATAGGAATATTTTTTTATTCCTTTTTCCATTTTTTGATTTCCCTTACAAGTTTAAAATAAAACATATGAGCTAGGTTAAGGATGATGTATTTAAATTTTTCCTTACTTCCAAGTTCATTGCCAGTATATGTGTCCACCATTTTTAGCCACAGTACGTGGGAGCTAGATAGATTTCACCGTTGTTAGCATTCTTGTTGGGGTAATTTTGTGTATTTTCGTAAATTTAATGTAAGAGCTTGGTTGAAAGTATGTGTAAATAATATTTCACTATCTGAACTTAACTTTATTAAATGAGCATTTACCAAGGAATATTTTGGAGAAAATAAGGAAAATATTTCGAAAGGAAATAGTGATAAATAACCCTAGGTAAGTCTACGTACATAACTAATGAGGCATCTCAAATGGGTCTAGCTCAGATGATTTTAGACCTAACTTGAAAACCAATGATCTCAAGTTCGAACCCCAACTAGATATTGTGTGGAAAAATCTCATATCTTACTCGAGAAACAAGAAGCAAAAAATGGTTCTTTCTGAAGACATGAACATCATTTAACATCATAAATTTCAAATGAAAAGAAAAATTGAAAAAAAAATTGCTTTGTTTGCTTTTGCAGCCAATTAATTCAATTCAATGTGTGAATGAAAGAAGAAGAAAGAAAACCACGAAAAAATTTAAGAGCCATGAACCAAAATATATGAAATAAATATAATTAATTCTCATATGATTACATACAATCTTATACAACAAGATTCAATCACCAAGCGCCACAACCCACGAATCGCCGCAAATTCCGAGCAGAAGCGGATTGACAATTGATTCGAGCTACCCGAGCGGGTAATAAGAATGGAAGACATGGAAGTTGAGGACGACTGCTTTTTTGTCTGCCGGAAGCGATTGGTGACGAATATTTAAGGGCAGATTCGAAAACGCAGTGTCGGTCGGTACGAAGAGGGTTATGCAGGTGCCGCCATCGTCGGCCTTGAATTCATCTACGAATCCGAAGACAGAGAGCATGGAAGCGGCAGCGTTGAAATTGTGGCCATCGATGAGGGCTTTGGTGATGTTGAGGCCCAGACGGGGCCGGGTCTCGGAGGCCGTGAGGTCGAATCTGTAGGGGACCAAAAGGGAATTCACTGAAAAGATGGAGACATTGTAAGGGATGTTGGTTACTACTTGCAAAACGGTGGCGTTTGAGGGGGAAAAGGGGGCTAGGGAGTGGATTGAAACGAAGCCGGTGGCGGGGTTGCAGGTGAGATTAACGGAGCCGAAGTTGTTGGTGGCGCAGCTGGTGGTTTGGTAGAGCTTGGTTATTAGGACCCAATTATCACGCATTGGAAAAATAGACAATATTTGAGTGGTTTAAAATGACCATTTGGCTCCCTTCCCTTCAAGCTAGACTTTGGAAAAGTTTTTTCCTTGTGCTCCTAACAATTGGTATCAGAGCTTGGTTTCACCACACAACTGGGCCCATAGTCCACGGAAGGGGCGACCTAGAGGCTGGATTAAGGTGAAACCATGCAACTGGGCCCAAACTCCATGGAAGGAGCGACCTATAGGCTAGATTAAGGGGCTGGATTAAGGTGAAACCATGCAACTAGGCCCAAACTCCATGGAAGGGGTGACCTAATGGCTGGATTAAGGTGGTCGGTATTATGTGTGTGCATAATATCGTGTCACCGAATACCTGTAGATGAGTGAAGCTTCCTATAGTGAGGAAAGGGCTACCACCGGGTCAATGTCAATAGAGTGGGCCAACGAGGATGTTGGGTTCGGAAGCGTGGTAGAATGTTAGGATCCAATTGTCCCACATTGGAAAAATAAACAATGTTTGAGTGGTTTAAAATGGCTCTTGGGCTCCCTTCCCTTGAAGCTAGCTTTTGGGGAAGTTCTACCCTTGGGCTCCTAATAGTGGTGACTAGTTAGGTAGCTGGTGGTTTGGATGAACATAGAGAGAAACCTTAATGATTTATGGATTTGGCTTTTCGACTTGTGGATCGTTTTTTGATAGAGAGGATGAGTTCAATTGGAATGTGAAGTTCCTTTTTCGCCCTTACTTGCTTCAGCTTAGTTTCATCCACGTAGGCGTACGACTGTTCCAATAGAGGATGTGGCCCAAGGCATACTTTACATTGAGGCCTTCCTAATTTTAGATTTAAAAATAACTTTTTTTTTAAATTGAAAAATTAATCTTTTTGTTTTTTTAGATGCAAAATTACTGATTAATTTTTCATATTAAAATTTTTTAGCATATTTTTTTAATAGATAGCATTTGGCTAATCCACCGAGGATAAGGCCTAAGACATATTTTACATCGAGACCGAAGGCAAATTTTACATTGAGGCCGAAGGTATATTTTACATCTAGGCCTTCCTAATTTTAGATTTAAAGATATCTTTTTTTTTTTAATTGAAAATTAATCTTTTTTTTTAGATGCAAAATTATTGATTAATTTTTCATATTTAACTTTTTTAGCATATTTTCTTAATAGATAGCATCTGTCTAATCTATTTAATCTTACTTGTGACAAACTAGAATGTAAATAAGATTTCATTAGTTTCAATTTTAAAAAACTTATTTCAGTAGAAGAAGATACATATACTGGAAAATCCAAATAAAATTTTATGAGATAATAAATAAAGAAAAACGAACTGAAAAAACAAATTAAAGAAATTTTTTTCCGAATATCATATGAGAAGACCAACCAATCTGAAACTCCCAAATCCAAATCCAAATTCAATCAACCACTTTAATATTACAAATTTAGCAAGAGCCAAAGAGGGAGACCAGAGGAGTTTGGAGAGAGAACAAAAAAAATATTTTTTTCTTCTGAAAAGGAAGAGAGTAGAAGAATTTATAGAGGTGAGGCAACAATAATAATTGAGGTAAAACCAAAGGTTTTTTTTTTCTTTCCCTATTCAGATAGAAGAATAAATTTGGAGGTAAAAGAAAGGTTGAAACCTTCCTTCCGCTTTCTATAGATTCTTGCTTCTTCTGTCAAGATGCTGCTCAAATCCTCAAAGTGAAACATTTTAATGGGCCTACACGTATGTGCATATTGTGCAACTTTAGTGTGTTTTGTAAATTTTTTTTTCTTAATCTTACTTAAAAAATTTGGATTGTATATTTGAGCTTTGTTATTATGTGGATTATATTATAGGGGATATTAAGTGAGACATTTTTCCAATGTGAGGCCCAAGGCATAGGCCTTGTTCGCCTCACCCTTAGGTCAGCCCTGATAGGTGCCACGTAACCATCTTGACGACAACTGGGCATAAGTTAATCGAAAAACACTTGAATGGGATAACTCATAAGTTTCAGACTGCATTTTGAGCGAAGTTGCAGAGTGACAGATTCACACATAGTATTTAGATCTAAATCAGAAATTAACAATATATTAGCAATTGCAGATTAACTCATCTTTCAATTTGAAATATTCAACATGGGGCTGGGCATCACTATTCACTACTGCTTCTTCCCGTCGTAGGCCGACAAATTCGCAATTGACTGCCAATTATATGTATATATATATATATATATATATATATATATATATATATAATAGAGTTTTAGGGTCCAGGGGTATTAATCTTGTATTAAATCATGATCTAATGTGACCAAAAAAAAAAGCATGATACAAATGTTTTCATAATTGAACTAATTACCGTGAAAATGATAGTGTTATTATTAAATATCAAATAAGGAATGAATCTTTTCTTCTTGAGTCTTGACAATGATATATCAAAGTTCGAGTCCGATTTTGCTCACCACTAAGAAGTGGTGGTGACGCTTACCACCCATCCTATAATTTGACACATGTCCTATATAAGTTAACTATAGTTAGCGATTTCAATTAATATGTAAATTTATTAATATAATAAGAGATTATTATTCTTTCCATACTTGTATTACATATTTCTTTGTTACTATTTTATTCAAGAAATGCCTTAATTTCATATCAAATTAATTTTTAATCAAATTAAGATTACTTGCTTATTCAAGAAAAATAAAACATTCTAAAAACTAATTGTTTATACGATGAGCAATTTCCTGCGTTTTTATATATTTATTGTTCACATATATAATACTTAGATCGAACGATCAAAATTATATATGTAACCGTCCAAAGACTCATGTGAAATATATAAATACTTTTTCTTAGAGTTTAACTGACAACTTTATTCTTAATTTGCTATATATATATACATATATGTATGTAATTTATCTTTTATGTTGGTAAAATTAATAATTTTTTATTTATATATATGTCGTGGTTCATGCATAATATCTTATATGAAAAAAATTAAAATTGTTCCGTTTTGTTCATGCTGCAAATAGTATTGATCTATATAATGTAGTATATGTAGGGATAAGTAGAAAATTAATAATTTAGAGAATTATTGTTCATTTTATTTTCTTTTTGGGATAGTTAATTATTTGATGGACTCTTAATTTGATATGAAACTGAAGCCATTATTAATTTGATGGACTCTTAATATATAGATGTTTTGGTACAATAATATTGAAAGTTTGGGATTTGTTTTATAGAAATTCATGTGTTATAATGTCCCGAGGGAAGACATGATTTGAGAAAGTACCATTGAGGGTACAAATTATATTGGTGTGTGATATGTGATTATGATGTTGAATATGAAATGATGTACGTATTTGCTTATATACGGTGAATTGAATGTTAAGTACCATAAAAAGGTACCGAGAATATTTTAAGTATGATATGGAAATCTTGTATGATGAACTTGAATATGAAAGGTCTTGGTGACACATTATCGATGGTTTATGGATTCCAGGTAGTATTATTGTGTGTGTTAAGCTCATGGCTAGGTTATGTATTATACTTATGTACAGGGAAGACTTTGATAGTCTACGTGAAAAATCTTATATTTTGAATGTGGTTGTGACACTTACGTGAGTTTTCTAAAGTGCATGAGTTCATATATATATATATATATATGTTTTAGGATATGCGTTTATCTATATGTGTGGATATATATACATGCTTGACAAATCTCGGTTTTTTTAAAATTGAGGGATTATTATATATATTTTTATGACTACTTTTCACTGAATTTCTTTTCTGAGTTCACTCACCTTTGTTTTTCGACCCTCAGGAAGTAACAAGCGTCGAGTCGCAAGTGCGAGGAGGATTTTGCTAGTGGCAGCTCAGACTCCACGTTTTTGCGTATAGGTTTCACCTTGTATTATAACTGCCCACATTGGTGTTTAATTTGGTCCTCTTGCATGTTTTTGCTTAGATACTGCTATGTACTGTACGGTTGGTCAAGTTGTGGAAATGTTGATTACTGTGGAAATGTTGACTTTGAACTTATTTAAAATGATTTGTAGTACTCAATCCTATGATTTTGCTAGGGTTTCGTCTCGTGGGCTTTTTGGTCCATGTGTCGGCCCACATGCGTCGGTTAATATATAATTATTTATATTAGTTGGGTCAGGGTGTGTCAAATATTACATCCAATATTCAAAGATTAATTTTCATATCAAATTTTGATACTAAATTAATTTTCATATCAAATTTCGATATTAAATTAATTTTCTTATCAAATTTCGAAACTAAATTAATTTTCATATCAAATTTCCATACCAAATTAATTTTCATATCAAATAAATTTGATATCAAATTAATTCACATTGACGAATCTAGCGAATATTCCATCCAATATTCAAAGATTAATTTTCATATCAAATTTCGATACTAAATTAATTTTCATATCAAATTTTGATACTAAATTAATTTTCATATCAAATTTCCATACCAAATTAATTTCATATCAAATTTTCATACTAATTTAATTTCATATCAGATTTCTATACTAATTTAATTTCATATATATCAAATTTCCATATCAGTCAACACGTAAGCTTTGCCCGACGAACCTCGTGGTTGTCGATGAAGAAGAAAGAAAAAGAAAGAAGAAGGAAGAGGAAAAAGAGAAACCCAGAAAGAAAAGGAAGAAAGAAAGATAAAAGGAAAAAATAGTAAAAAGAAAAGAAAAGAAAGAAAAGAAAAAAGTTAAAAATTTAATTTTAAAAACAATTAATGTTTTTTCCACGTGGGCGTCTATGTCATTCATTTAAATTAAATGGTGAGTCATACATGTGACACATTAGCACTTAAAAAATTATTTAACGGAATAGTTAACGGTTGAGGCAAGTTGTTATATTTTTAAGAGTTCAAGATACGTAAATGCAAGATTTGAAAAGTCAGGTATAACTTTAAAACTTAGTGTAAATCACAGGGTACTAAAGTGTAATTTGCTCAAATTAAAATCTAATGGTCAATTCTAAAATTGGCCCCTAAATCTTTAGATGTAATGTTTGAAATATTTGAAAAGGTTGGAACCAAATTGAAATCACCAATAAAGATTAGGGATTTGGGTAGATGATCCACTTTTCTTAGGGGCTTCATATTGTATTTTATTTATTTATTAAAAACTTGGCTCTTCAAAGTTGGGGCTCGCGATGTGGTAGATTAGGAAGGTGGGAGTAAATTTGTGATAATCGGAAAATGCCCCTTCAAATTTCGCCACATCACAAGCTGAGTGGACAAAATTTGGGCCACGTGTACTTTTAACGCTCTTTTGGACGGGAAATGTAACATAGGTATTCTTCTGTAGGTGGCAATATAGTTTGCGTACCTAGATGAAAATTTTCATAGTTGAAGTACGAACTTCAAATGACCCTTATAGTTTGGGAACTTTTATGTAGTTTATACTTTCTTTCTTTTTTTTTGCTTTTTTTTTTCTTTTTCCTATAAAGTAGGTTTCTATTTGTCGATCTTTCTTTCTTTTTGTTTTTCTTTTGCATGCAAGTTATTAATTCATCTAAGTTGTTTATATATTTATATATATATATATAGGTTGAAATGAACTTTTACGACACTAGTAACTCATCCACTAGGGATTGGGTCACTACTCGCATCCACTGTGCACTCGTTCAACAACTCAATGCTCTCGTAAGAGCAACCAATGCATATACGCTGTTGAATATGGAGATAAAGATTAGGCGGCTGGTTACTACGTCCTAGATCACATCTCTTTCGACATGAGAGGAGGCAACAAGTTTAACTCATCATAACCCGTTATTTTTGGGTAATCTTCTAACCCGTTTTCTTAATGATAATATTATGTAGAAATGTTAATTTTTTTATTAATTTATTGATAATTGTATACGTGTTGGAATGGAATTATGGAAACAGGTGCACTATAAATGAGACTGGATTGCTTACGGACATTTCATTGGCATACGATGGGATACTTGGATTAGGGCCTGGGGATATGTCACTTATATCTCAGCTATCGTTTGAAGGGTTGACTCCAGAAGTCTTCTCTCATTGCCTTAGGGGAGATGCCATTAATGATGGGGGAATACTAGCTCTTGGAGAGATAGTAGACCCCACTATGGTGTATACCCCCATCGTCCCTACTATGTAAGTAGAATATTCATCTTATATATATATATATATAAGTTTCTTTTATTTAATTAATTAAAAATGTTCATAATGTTATATTTCAACTAACTCTTATTAATTCAATATTATTCCCAGGCATTACAATATCATTTTGAAGAGTATTGTTATCAATGTCAAAATCTTGCCAATTGATCCAGAAATATTCATCACCTCACAAGGCCGCCCAGAAACATTTATCGACTCAGGAACCACATTGGTTTACTTACCTGAAGCAACGTATGATGCTTTCATGAAAGCAATAAGTAGGCTATTCGAAATATATATATATATATATATATATATATATATATATATATATATATATAAATGTGTTTGTGTGTGTTTAGGAATATATATATATATATATATATATATATATATATATATATATATATATGTGTGTGTGTGTGTGTGTGTGTGTGTGTCTGTTTAGGAATATATGTGTGTGCTTGTTTATTTATGATTCAACTAGAAGAAAACAAAGTTCATTTATGATACATATTACTAAAAATCTGACCTTGTGTGTGTGTGTTTATTTATGATTCAATTAGAAGAAAACAAAAAGTTCATTTATGATTCATTTTACTGAAAATTTGACCGTTTACGTATTTGGTTATGTGCATATGAATCTCGTTGTTTTGAAATCAGTGAGACACATTATTGAGGGAGGAGAAGACCATTATATAGCTTTTCAGAATCATGTGTCTGTGTGGGGGATAGCTTTTCGAAAGGAAAATATTGCAGGGTATACAATTCTTGAAGGTTAGTTCCGAAATTAAATTAATGATTTATGTAGTACGTACGTACTTTGCAATTAGTTTATATAATTTTAATACAGACATATCATTATATACACTCTAGTACAATTTTTCATTTTAAATATAAATCTAGACAGAAAATTTTAATATTTTATGATATATATGACCACTCTTGTGTGTTTTTTTTTAATTGCAGACATCATTCTTCGTAAGAAGATCATTGTATACGATTTGGATCGTTTGCGTATAGGATGGGCCAATTATAATTGTAAGTTCAAATAATTTTTTATTCATTTTTCCATTTTGTCATTTCCCTTTAACTTTTAACTTTTAGAATAAAACATATGAGCTAGCTAGGTTAATGATGATGTATTTTCATGTTTCTTTACTTTCAGGTTCATTGCCGGTAAATGTATCCACCGGTTTTAGCCATAGTGGGAGCTTGACATATTTCATCATTGTTAGCACTCTTGATGGGGTAATTTTTGTGAGAATGTGAATGTACAAAAATTACACATTGGAAATTCGCATAACTTTGCAAGGGCTTATAAGGACTTGGACCTCTCACCCCATAGTCAATTGGTTTTGGGGTGAAACCTCAACTTCCTTCATGGAACCTCAACTTCATTCATGATATCAGAGTGAGTTATCCCACGTGTAAGGCTTAATCGTCACATGTGTTCCCCGTCACCCAATATGAGTTGTTCACGTGTTAGGCTTGAAAATTCGCCACACGTGAGGGGGCGTGTGAGAATGTGAAGGTACAAAAGTCCCACATTGGATAGTTGCACAATCTTGCAAGGGCTTATAAGGAGTTTCTCCCCCGATTGACAATTGGTTTTGGGGTGTAACCTCAACTTCCTTCAATTTTGTGTATTTTCGTAAATTTAATGTAATAGCTAGGTTGAAAGTATGTGTAAATAATATTTCACTATCTGAACTTAACTTGATGAAATGAGGATTTACCAAAGAATATTTGGGATCAAATATTTAGAAAGGAAATTGTATTCAAACTATCATTTCTCACATCCTTTACTTATATATTTACCAAAGCAGCATGTACACCCGCCAATCGTATAGATGACGTACCCATTTGGCTGTGCTTCTTCTAAAACACCTTTAAATAGTAGCGTTTTTAATCAATAGAACTTTTACAAAGAAATAGTTTGATGTCTTTTGATGGGAGCACAACAGAAAAGCCGAGAAAGAGCGATACAAGCTCGGTAATACAACCATGATTATTAATTTTTATATTTTTGTTCAATCCTTGATTACATTAACTAAGCAAAAGCCAACTTACAACGCAAATAGAACTCTGAAAATGTTGGAGGCATATTGCAGTCCCACCTACCCTACACCTCCTCGCTTTTTATAATGCATATGGCAGGAAAATAAAAACTGATACTAGAACAAAAGAAAAGACTATTGACATCTATGGAGGATCCAGAAGAGAAATGGAGGATTATCAATTATATTCCAATAGTCACAAAATAGGCCTAGCACGTAGCACTACCGATTCTTTCGAGTGTAACTAGCCAAACCGTAACAACAATATCCAAATTTACATGTAAATTCCAATGATTATCACTTAAAATATGAAATATGAATTGAAGCAAGGAAAAGAGAGGATACCTTGGGAGGCGAACATAGATATGTTGTACATAAAAGGCAGCCGCACAAACGTTATTGGTGAGCTTTTTTGGGAGACGCGCAGAGTGATAGAAAAAATCTTTGAAGATTTTATAAGATTATCTATAAATTAAATAAAATAATAATAAAATAGTGTAAATTTGGGCATTTAGGGTAATATTAATTGAATATAAGGATATTAGTAAAGGCAAAAGATATTTGTGCTTCTAATGAAATATTGGGGCCTCATTAAATTAAATAAAATCCTTCAAATTTTGGTAAGTGGCTACGTAATAAATAACTAAAGAGGAAAAAGATAGGTCATGTGCTGCTCTTTTTCATTGACTTATTGTGTGCCTAATTTACAAAAATCAGATCTTTAAAAATTAATGATTTTGATTTTGTTATTAAATTCTCTAAATTTGAATAAATGAAACGAAATCAAATCAATTTAAAAATTAAATTGCCTGTATAGAAATCAATTCACAACCTCAACTATAAATAATAGTCAAAATCGAGAAAACTAGTGTCTCAAAATTAAGATTGGTATATCACATTACAAGTCTACCACCAGCATATTTCTTCCTTCCCTCTACCTATCAAAAAATTCAAAAATTATGGAAAAATCTGCACTTAAGTTAGCTTTTTTCATCGTGTTCTTGCTCTCTGCATCGTCTGGTAAAGTACTTTTCTCAAATCCTATTATTTTGTTAGATTGAAAATAATATCTCTCCTCGGATAAATATGCCACTTATCCGCCTCCTATATGGTATATCTATGTCAGCATGTGGATGGTATTTTGGTGTGCTTGTCAAAACCTTCATTAGTTGGAAACGAACTATAATATTTCAAAGAGTAAATTTTCTTTTTCTCTTCCTATTATTAATTGAAAAAAAAAATTATGAAAAAAAATATCTCTTTTTATGTTTATATCAAATGACAGTTTATCTTGTTAAACCTTACCCAAAGGTTAAAAATTAGTGACGAATGTTATTTTCCCACTTCATCTTTTTTATCTTTTGCTTATATTTTCTCTTTGAAGTTCTGTAAGATCTCTATATATATGCATAATATATTATTTTTCATATATTGTAGTAATAAACAAGGAGAATTTGTATTTTAGGTGCACAGCTTGGAGTCGAAGCAAAAAGTCGCTTTTGGCAACCTGGTCTCTGTGAGAAGGTTGAAGAGTGCTTTGGTTTGGGGCTTGGAACAGACTGTAAATGCATAAAGTATGAGTGTAAGTGTAAAAAGATGGAGTCTTGAAAACCATTTCAGAACCTGTATCGACGAAATTACAATGGAAAACAAAAATTCCATGATAAAAATTTTCGATTCTCGTACTATGTTTTCAAATTATGTGGGATGCAATTAAAGCACAAAAAATTTCTATTCTATGCCTCTATGAATAAATATTAAATAAACATTCAATGTTTTACTATGTAGCTCGTACAATTTCTATTCGATGCCTATATGTAACTCGAATAATTTATTATGTTTTCCCAAAAAAATATGCTAAAATAATACAAAGTATCATATCATTTCAAAAATAATAAATAATTCAAACATAATAAATTCATTTAAAAAACAAAGTCCGATTTTTCCAATTTGTCCTTATTGTCTGTAAATGTCTCAGAAAACATGTCAAGTCACTTAAATCAAATGACAAAGGTATTTATACCAAAGGTTCTTAAAATTATGGTTAAATAATATTTTATTTACAGTAATGCACACTCTCATTCAAAAAATAAAGGAAAAAATAAATATGCGAGTGTGCATTCCAGAATGAGGCATTTTTGTGTTGTCCTAGTCATTTTTCCTAATCTACATAAATCAAATTCTTAAAAGTTAATGATGTAGAATTAGTGATTAAATTCTTAGTGCCATGGTCTAGTGGTATTCATTTCCACACGTTATGTAAGAGGTCTCGTGTTCGACTCTCGTAAATGGCGAGGTCGATACCCAATGTTATATATTGTAATCCCCCATTCCCAATATCTTTGTATCAAAAATAAATAAATCAAATTAATTTAAAAATTAAGAGATTTAAGGCGCCATATTCGAGTCCTACATGGCTCTAAGTATGAGTGTAAGTGTAAAAAGAAGAAGTCGTGAAAACCATTTCAGAAGCTGTATCGACGAAATTACAAGGGAAAACAAAAATTTCGTGATAAAAATTTTCGATTCTCGTACTATTGTATCAAATTATGTGGGATGCAGTCATAGCACAAAAAAATTCTTTTCTATGCCTATATGAATAAATATTAAATAAACATTCAATGTTTTACTATGTAGCTCGTACAATTTCTATTTGATGCCTATATTAAATTTCTATTCGATGGCTATATGTAGCTCGAATAATTTATTACGTTTTCCCAATAAAATATGCTAAAATAATACAAAGTATCGCATCATTTCAAAAATAATAAATAATTCAAACCTAATAAATTCATTTAAAAAATAAAGTCCGATTTTGCCAATTTGTCCTTATTGTCTGTAAATATCTCAGAAAACGTGTCAAGTCACTTAAATCAAATGACAAAGGTATTTACACCAATGGCTCTTAAAACTATGGTTAAATCATATTTTATTTACAGTAATGCACACTCTCATTCTAAAAATAAAGGAAAAAATATATATGCGAGTTTGCATTCCAGAATGATGCATTTTTGTGATGTCCTAGTCATTTTTCCTAATCTACATAAATCAAATTCTTAAAAGTTAATGATGTAGATTTAGTGATTAAATTCTTATTGGCATGGCCTAGTGGTATTCATTTCCACACGTTATGTAAGAGGTCTCGGGTTCGGCTCTCGTAAATGGCGAGGTCGATACCCAATGTTATATATTGCAATCCCTCATCCCCAATATCTTTGTATAAAAATTAAATAAATCAAATCAAATTAAAAATTAAGAGATTTAAGGCGCCATATTCGAGTCCTACATGGCTCTAAAGAACACTTCAAGCGGAGATTTAAGGCGCCATTTTTAAATTGCAAGTTTTCACGGATAAGGGGATTAGTGGTGATACCTTCGTGCGGATATTCTGAGGACTTTGGAAGGGGAGGGAGGGTGTATCTATTCGGGTGATCGGGGAAAAAAAATTCATGGCTTTCTTTGTTGCTCAGCAGGATATGCAGCGGGTATTGGACATGGCACCATGGAGTTTTATGGAGGCCTTGGTAATTCTAGAGGAAGGGTCACGCACCAGAAACCCCCGGTGTCTGAGGATGAATCACTCATTCTTCTGGGTGCAACTACATGGTATTCCTCCTTTCAACATGACTGTTGCAGTGGCAAAAAAAATTGGCTGCCTTGTGGGGGCTGTTTTGGAGGTTGACACGTCGTGGGGCAAGGAGTGCATCAGACGGTTTGTTCGTGTCCATCTCCGAATGAGGGTGGATGATCCTTTGATGTGTGGGGACAGTTGTGGTGTTCCCGGTTGAGGGGCAGCAGTGGATTTGCTTCAAGTATGAGATGCTACTTGCGTACTGCTTGGTGTGTGGCTCTTTGGGGCACACTACTCGGTGGTGTGATGGCTCTGTACTGGCAGGTGCGGGGGAGGACGGGGGCCTAGCGTTTGGGGGTTTGGAGGTGGAGAAAAATCTCAGGGGACGGCCCCTGCGTAGTTTTGTTCGCCGCCAGGGTGGTGGTAGGGAGTGATTGAGGCTCGGCGGTCGGGGGAGAGGCCGGGGGGATGGGATTGCCTATGGTTTAGCTGCGAGTATATGTGCACAGAAAGAGCGGACGTGCGGCGTACATGGGTCTTGGACGCTGCCTTCGATGCTGGTTTGATTGGTAGATGGGGAAAGGTGAGTGAGGTGGGGTTCAGGGGACTCTCGGCTGGACCGTGACAGAGGGGGACTTGTTGGCTGGGGGCATGGTCCTGTAATGCGGCCTGAGGGTGGTGACAAATCTGGTTCAGCTCCTCCTGCGTAGGATACTATTGGGCAGATTAATACAGTGATGAAAAAATTGGTTTCGGGGGTGGTGACTGATGAGGAATCTAGTCTTGGTCGGGATGTTGTGTTGGCTTTGGAGCGAGAGGAGGGGGACTGCACCGGGCTTGGAGTCCTTGTGTCCCAGCAGTCTGATCCTTTTCAGGTTAAGCACATCATACTGGGTGGGAGGGCTGGTGGTGCGGGCCTAGGCACACGTCGTCGGATGGTGATGGAGGGTGAGGGAGTTTCACCAACGTTGCGTGATGGTGTGGCTCGACGGAGAATGCTGGAGTGTGGGACCGACTTTAATGGGTCTCTTGAGCGAAGCGGTGTATGTTCCACCTCTTCCCAATCGCCAAGAGTGTTCTATGCTGGAACTGTTAGGGTATCGGAGGTACACTGACCATTCATAACCTGGTGGAGCAAACTCTGCTTCATCAACCTGATATTGTTGTGTTGATTGAGACGAAGAATAATAGTAGACGGTTTGGTTATTTAAAAAATAAGCTGAGGATGCCTTTCATGCATGCTGTTGAGCCACGGGGTTTGTGTGGTGGCCTATGTATTTTTTGGAGGGATGTTCAACAAGTAGTGTTAGTTAAATATGACGATTTTCTTATTGAAGTTTTAATAAAGGATGTTTCTGGTTATACTTAGAGATTTGTTTCTATATATGCAAGTACAGATGATAGGATCCGTGCGGGCCAATGGAGGAGTTTGAGGGCTCGTATTGCCAGGTGTAGGGACCCTTTCCTTTTGATCGGTGATTTCAATGATGTGTTGTCGGTTGCCGAAAAAGAAAGGGGCCTTGTTCGGTCTTAAAATTCAATGCTTTCCTTTCTAGAATTTGTGGCTGATAATTGGATGCTTTATTTGGGGTATCAAGGGCACCCGTATACTTGGAGAAATAAACGGGACTTGGGGTTCATTTAGGCCCGTTTGGACCGTGGCTTGGCCACAGCGGAATGGGTGGAGTTGTACCCAGCCGCGACTCTCCACCACCTCCTTGTGGAAGGGTCCGACCACCTGATGCTTCTACTGCGCTTAGCACAGCCACTGTGACGGCCAAGGCGGAGGTTAGTCTTTGATTCTAGATAGGGGAATGAACAAGAGTGCCGGCAGGTGATTAAGGAGTGTTGGCTACATGAGACTTGGGGTTCAAAGGCTTTCCAAGTCTGTGAAAAGCTGAAGGGGGTACGGTCGAGTCCTCTTGGCTCAAGGAAGAGTAACCATTACAATAGTAAGGTACTTATTGTGGACTTACAACGGCAACTTTGTAGTGCTTATGTGCACCCTTCCTTTGATGGGGTTTGGGTGCGGCAAAAGGAACTGGAGTTGAAGCGCATGATCCGAGTGGAGGAGTTCTATTGGAAACCAAAGGCTCAGGTTCAAGGGTTACAGGAGGGTGATAAAAAAACAAAAATTTTTCACCCCTCCACAATCAAACGCCGGCGGTTTAATAAGCTCAGGGGACTTGAAAATCAGGATGGGGTGTGGGTCGAGGAGGGCGCTCAGATGCAACATGTGGTGGTGGACAATTTTGAGCAGTTATTCACTACTACTCATCCTCCATCATGTCCGGTCATTTTGGATTGTATTGGGAGCCGTGTTACACCGGAGGAAAATGAGATATTCTTGGCACCTATTACTCGGGAAGAAGTGCAGGATGTGGTGTTTTAGATTAACCACTCTAAGGCCCCGGGGCCGGATAGGTTCACTAGTGGCTTTTTCTAGAAATATTGGGAGGTGGTGGGGGCGAATATTTGAGAGATGGGGATGGATTTTTGGTCGTCGGGGCGGCTGCCTCGAAAAATTAAATACACCCATCTCTGTCTGATTCCCAAGGTCCCTAGCCCGGTCAAGATGTCCCAGATGCACCCTATTGCACTATGTAATGTTATTTATAAGGTCATTTCGAAACTCCTTACTAATCAGTTGAAATTGGTGATGGATCGTATTATTTGTATAAATCAGTCAGCTTTCGTGTCGGGACGTCAAATACAGGATAATATTCTTGTTGTCCATGAGCTTCTTCATTCTATGAAGCATCGTGGTAAACGGGAAGATAAGGAATTGGCTCTGAAGCTTGATATGACTAAGGCCTATGATAGGGTGGAGTAGAGTTTTGTGGTCGATATGCTTAAAGGCCTTGGGGTGTCTGATCGATTTTGTAGGTTGATTTTTGAATGCATAGCTTCGGTCTCTTATAATGTCCATGTCAATGGTGAGGAAACAAGCTACTTTTTGCCTAGTAGGGGGATCCGGCAGGGTGATACTATGTCGCCCTTTCTTTTCCTGGTTTGTGCGGAAGGGCTTTATGCTCTCTTTCGCCGGCAGGAGGAGGAGGGTGCCATTCATGGGTTTCGATTGGTGGATTCCAGTGCTTTGCGGATCTCCCATCTTTTCTTTGTTGATCATGCGATTGTTTTTTTCCATGCTACTTGTAGGGAGATTGATACAGTGAGGGGTGTCCTTGATTGTTATGCAGAGGCATCCGGCCAGCTTGTCAATCTGGAGAAAAGTTCCCTGTTCTTTGGGGGGAACTGTTCCAAATGCCTTTAGGGTGGGTTGTCTTGGAGATGCCAGATTGCGGCCCGGGACGGGTTTGGGAAGTATCTGGGTCTTCAGGCGGATTTTGGTATGTCCAAGCGGTTTTTGATGAAATTCAAAATCGAATTGCTAGTAAAGTGCAAGGGTGGTCGGAGTAGTTTCTCTCTCCTACTGGTAAGGAAATCTTGATAAAGGTGGTGGCCATGGTCATGGATAACTATGCTATGTCATGCTTTAAACTTCCGATTGGTGTGTGCCTGGATATTGAGAGGCTGGTTGCCAATTATTGGTGGGGGAAAGAACATGGGCAGCATGGTGTACATTGGGTGGCGTGGAAGAAGGTATCACAGGTGAAGAAGGTGGGACGGCTGGGTTACCTGAGTGGTGTCCATGGTATTTAGATCTAAATCAAAAATTAACATTATATTAGCAATTTCAGATTAACTCATCTTTTAATTTGAAATATTCAACATGGGGCTGGGCATCACTATTGACTGCCCATTGCCACAGATAATATATATATATATATATATATATATATATATATATATATATATATATATAATAGAGTTTTGGGTCCAGGGGTATTAATCTTGTATTAAATCATGATATAATGTGACAAAAAAAAAGCATGATACAAATAAAAAAATTTCAATAATTCCCCTCCACTTATTTTATTTTTATTTTTTTGACAATTCCTCTTCACTCAGGTATAATGATATTCATTCCTGTATGAAGTTTGATATCTTGTGGCTGACTCATTTTGTTGCTTAGCCTAAATCCCTGACTTTTTTTTTACCAACGATATTAAGGAAGGAAAAACAGACACTAGATAATGACCTCATATGTTCTTTACGAGTATCAAACCCTCGATCTAAGACGTGTCAAACCCATATCTACGACATGCCAGAGCAGAGTGAGTAGGAATACTACTAGATCAGTAGTACATGTAGAAAATCTCCCCACCTTTATATAAAAAATAATCGAACAATACCTTTCATTATTTTTTTTTAAATAAAATTGATATTTTAATATTTATTGATAGAGGTAAAAAAGTAATACCCAAGAACAAGATAGGGTACTTCTTATGTGGCCTAATAATCTCTTTTATATAGGAAGAAAGAATTGGCCATTGAGAAAGATTAAGGAGCTCTTTGCAAAGTGACTAATCAAACTATTAAGGCCTCGTTTGGTATGCCATATTGTACTGACTATTTTAGTTGGATAGACTAATCTGTCCACCGGATAGACTGACTATTTAGTCGGGCGTTTAGTGCTCTATAGGATTAAAATGCCAACTATATTATACTGGCTGAATTACATTATATTAGTTGATAAGAAATATCTATATACCATAAATATTAATTATGTATATTATTATTATTTATTATTTATTTTAATTAATCATTGATATTATTATTACTATTTATTTAACTATTATTAAGTATGAATTTATTATTATTATTTTATTATTATTATTATTACTATTTGTTATTATTATTATTATTATTATTATTACTTTTCAAGATTACTAGTAATCCGACTATTTAATACGGATAATTTCAAGGGTATTATTTTAGCGGGTGTGGATCGTATAAAGGTACTGAACCGTATTAACTTATTCGATGGCTAATTAATACGAGTGATACAAAACATCGATTTCATACTATATTATCATATCTGGTTCCTTATATGGCGTATCCAAACGTAGTCTGAATGAGAAGCAAACATGTATTTCTCTTGGAAAAAATGGGGGTCATTTTATTGCTTGCAATGATGCTGTTCGGCTACAATATTGTAGATGCTTACGAAAATGCAAAAAACATCACCCAAAATGAAATTGTAGTGGAAAGGTATAATGGAACTGCAAACTTCTACAAAGCTCCATATATTTGTAAGTATTAAAGGTATATATTTTGGAATGTCAATATTATGATTAAATCTACTCGGGTTACCAATTTTTTTCTCCAATTTTTTTTAATATGTATATTTTTGCTCCATCCATATATTAGTTACTGACAATTTGTACTACTGGTTTAATAGTATTCTTACTCATTTTGTATAGTAGAAGATTTTATATCTCGAGTTTGAGATGAAAAGGAGGCATGAAAAAAAAAACTGAAACCCACCAAAAAGAAAAGGGTTTGATTTGTTTGTACCTTTTCTTCTGCATTTGTATTCCATCTCCTTGACTGTGTCTTTTCTTTATCTTTATTCATCTCTTATTTCTTCATATCTCAAACATAAAAAAGTAAAAATTGAAAACTGAATAATTATCAACTCATCGTCTAAAATTGCTTCTAATTACATTTACATCATCAAATTACTTAGTTTGATGCTACTTCTCTTCTTTTTTTTTTTTTTTTGCGGCCAATCCATGATATGGAAATAGGAACATAAGCCTTCAAGAAGAAGGCCTGTGGCAAGTCTTTTGCTGTTCAATGTCTTGGGGGCATAAACAGTGCAATAGGAAAGGCAAATTACTCAATTGTAGTTAGAACTAATTGTAGATTATTGTGCATCAAAACAGTGTGGAACCATCAATCTACGTCCAAATCCATTTTTTTCGACATGAATTATAAGATTATGATCGACCCAAACACGATTAATGATTAGATGATCAGAAACTTATTAGCCCTACATAAGATTAAAAGCACAATCCTTTTATTGTACTGTTGGACGTTGGTTTTAGATTACTATAGTACCTGATTTAGTTTTGTTCACGAGCTTTAAGCTAACTTTTCATGTAGCAATATTTCTGACTGGTTTTGTGGAGTTTCGGCGGCTAGAGCGAAAAAACTTTTACGTTCTTTTTTGGTTTTCAAGATTACATTAATGAGTTCAACTTCTGCTATGACTCGTTTCCATAGACGGGACATTATATAATCATACAAAAACGAAACAGAAAGAATATACACACGACACATTCTTGGCTTGGCTATGACTGGTTTTGCCACAAGAATTGCTCATCTATCTTACTCACTTTCTCATCGTCGAGACGCTTCCACGTCTTAATCCTCTCAACTCCGGTCCAGCCTTTCTCCCCCTTCCCGAGCTCAGCCGATATGACCCTTGCTCTCCTTGGCCACCCAGCCTTTCCATAACCATGATAGCCACTGCCCCCACCGTAACAAAAGGAAATGCCATCAAGATCCCCGCAAAAGTCATTTTTATGGTCATGTCCCATGAACACAGCCTTCACGTCTCCCATGGACAAAAGGGTCTGTAGAACTCCTGAGTTTCCCGACGAACATGCCACAGCCTCCTGAAACCGACCAACAATCGGTTTGTACCACAGCTGTCGGACCTCAGGAATTGGGATATGGAAAAATGCAAGCGCCGGAGGTTTAACTTTATCCAGAGGTAAAGCGTCCGCTGAGTGATCCTCATCTTGATTATGGCCCTGTTAGTTTGTTACCTGCAACATGTTAATGAGATCTAAATCTAAAGAAACATTGCTTGTGGGAATTGAATGGAACATATATAGGATGATGAGGTATGAAATTGAAATTTTCACACACAAGTGTGGGGTTGAAATAATTGGACAATGTAAACACATTTCCGCTAAATTAGGGAAGAATAATGTAACTTGTACCAGATCACCTAGCAGATACTCGCTCTAATAGAGGTGGGCCCGATCATGTATGTAGGATCTATCTGGATTCGAGACGGGGTCAGCAATGTGGTACGTAAAAAGTGTCTAGATAGCAACACTCGTTGGGGGAAGGTATTAGTGCATTTGAAATGCAAAGGCAACTTCAAAGGTGTAAAATGTTTCTCAATTCATTTCACAATCAGCCGAACAATATCAATCAAATTAGATCATATGCAACAATCTTACTATCCTTATTGATTGAATCAGTAAGAATGTTTACCTGAGAAACGCCATGAAGCCAATGGAGTTGAGATTCCTTAATCCAACCATAAGTTCGAACTCCATGAACAGTCTCCCAGTCTCCACTGTCTAGAAAGAAAAGATTAAGGATGCTGCTGTTTGCCAAATGGGAACCTGGGGCACCATATACGTTCAGATCATAATTGCCAAAGCCATCAATATTTTTCGTGCTTCTGCCTTTAGAAAGACTAGAGAGATCTTCAGCTGACGGATTAATTTGTGACACTGAATAATCCATAAGGAAGATCAAAGACATGAGTTCTTCACGATTCATCGTAGATTCTTGGTCATGGTTTCCTAAAATAGCTGCCCACGGAATTCCTGATTCAATGGCAGGGCCAAATGCTTTAAACAGGGATTCAGCAGCATCCGAAGAGCTTGACCCAAAAATATTATCTCCTGTTTACAATAAACAAAATCAAAATCATACATTTGTAAAGTAACATATTTTCAAATCATACAAAGGATGAAAAGCAACTTCACCCCACTTCATGAAGAACTTAGACCTTGATTAGGGAAATTCAAAAAGTTTTAGCTTCAAGCATTCGTACTTCAAGGCATTGATGTGTATTTTTTGGTCTAGCATCTTTAAGCTTAGTTTATTTTTTCTAAAATTAATTGCGATTGCAAATTTCACATTCTTAGCTTAAAGCATTCATAATTCGAGGCATTGATATATGAAAAAATCCATGAAAAATAGATGGCACACATGATGCGAACCAGGCATGCCATTGCCACTAGCGCATATATGATCTTAAACTCGAGGTCTAATAATATGCTCAAATTTTCTAGTTTCAGTAAGCATGATTGGGTATAAAGCATTCTAATATAGGTACAATTAACGATCTTTTATTTTTATTTTTAAACAGTCTATAAAATTTGTAATAGCTAGCACCCCAACTATAAAATTTGTTCTTTTGAAGTTGTGTATATCCTCAAAGTCTATTCATTCAGCCATTCAATAAAAACTAACATCGAATTAATCCACCACCAAAATATAAAATAAATAAAATTCATAACAAAAAAAAAACCTGAAAATTAAAAACAGCAAATCTCAGACAGGGACAGAGAACAAAAAAATTTTAAAAAAAAGAAAAACATATGTAATTTTTGAGAGGTAAATATCAAAAGTACCTGTAAAAGCAATGAAATGAGGCTTTTCAGCTTCAATTAGCCTCTTCAAGAATCGAGACGTGTTGAGGTCAGAACATGAGCCAAACTCCGAGTCCAACACGTCCCGGCAGCGAGTCAAAGCTCCATTTCCATAATGCATATCAGCCATCTTCATCACCCAGTCAATTTGGACAAGAAACCCATCAATAAAAATGGTTTAAAATCATAATTAGATCATCCAATGAAATCATATGATGAATACCTGGAGAATTTTGAAAGTGCCATCGGACCGGAAGCGAAGGGGGAGATCTGGGCTGGTTCTCTTAACTCTTACAGGTCGATGGCCGATCTGTAAATTGTGAAAGATTTGTGTTTGAAGAAAGTAGATAAAAGAGTAGAGGAAAGCCAAATAGAGGAACGAGTGCTTCCAATTTGCTGCTGGGGGTGACAATTCCATTAGAGGCTGAAGCTCAAGGGGTTGACTTGAGCTTTGTTCTTTCGGACAGTGGGAGGTTGCAGTCCGGTTTTTGGGCGAACGGACCGCTTATTGATTTGTGTCTCCCTGGTCTAGCCACTGTTTAAAATTTTGAAAAGCCCAGGTCTCCTTTATGGGACCCAGCAGCTTCCCTAAAACGTGGACCACCCAAAATAACCTGTCATCTAACCAAGAAAATGTGTTGGTAAGTTGGTAAAGGATGAAAATTGCTAGGCCCAAAAACAAGAACAAATGGAACTTCTTCTAAAAAATTTTGTTGTAAAATTTTTGACATTGTTAACACCAGATAAATATACAAAATATAAAAACTTAACGGTAAAGTTGTACAGTAAAACAATTAGTTAATCTAACAAAAAAAATTAGTTAAAACAAAACAAAACTAAAACTCCAAAAAAAAAACTACCAGGGTTTTTATTGCCTACAATATTCAATTATCAAGGTTCCATACGTGTTATCGAATGAAGAACACCGATGGGTGATGGGTGATGGGTGATCTATAAGTAAGAAGGTAAGATCAAAGAACACCAATGTGGTGGCAGTCGAATAGCCTCCGATACCTAAATTAGTAGGTGAAGAGGGTTGTATAGTAATTTTAGCAGTGTAAAGGCAAGATTGTCATTACATTTTATAGGAGAGGTGCCTTTGTATTTATTGTGGCATTGAATGTTCTTGGAGAAACATTTCGATGTAGGATTAATGTCCGTTGTTCTGATGTTGACACGTGTTTTGGTGATCACGGCTCCCGTGGTGGCGACAAAGTGGTCGGCCGACAAGTTGATCGGCTGAAGCAACGTTTGGTCGACCAAGCCCCAATTGACATTCGTTGGCCTTGTAATGTTCTGTTGTCTTGGTGGGATCCGAGTATGGTTGATGGGACGAGAGCCTAACGTTGCTGGTCGGCTGAGAGCCAAGTGATGTTGGTGGAGATTGGTCAGTCTTTGCAGGTTGGTCAAATTAAGTACGAACAATGTTCTTCTTCTTGATCATCATTGTCATCATCGATATGGTGGCCGGTTAAGAGTGTGGAGATATCTTCACCCTCAGGTGCGTGGAATTAAGGAGGAGCATGATCCTTGCAATCTTGAATGAAGAAAAGCTTGTAATTTGGCATTGAGACTTTCTAGGACAAGATTTGTACTTAAAATGGTAATTAATAGTAGCTAGAGAGTGAAGAATTATATAAAAGGTTGGGGCATCGTTGAGGAGGAGCATGATCCTCTCAATTTTGAATGAAGGAAAGAGGTTAAAGCTGCTATGGATGGTACGTCAGGTGGTCATGTTCATGAGACGCTGATATTTGAGATTTGATAAGATCACACCATGTTATTCCATGCACAACCGACTGTGGTGTCAGGTTCAACTCTTATGGAGCCCTGAAGCAGCACTTCAGCACGACCCACAACCATGGGATGACCTACTCTTACTGTGAGAAGGGAAGAAACCCAATGCCAATTTAACCCTCACGCACCAAGCATCTGTATGAGAAGTGAGTACTAGGTCTAGAATCTTTTGAGCAGTGGGTCTAGAATCTTTTGAGCAGTGGGTCTAGAATCTTTTGAGCAGTGAGTCTAGTTTCTTTTGAACAGTGGGTTTAGAATCTTTTGAGAAGTAAGTGTATAATCGTTTGGGTATTGGATATTAATGTTATCTTTTGACACTAACTGCCCAACCGGGCATCGCATTTTGGCCCTAACTAATACAACAAGAAGCAAATGACGAGAGAGAGTATGGGAGTCAAGTTGAATCAGGTCGTTTGTTTAGGCTGAGTGTAAAAAGAGTCTAGTAGTATTTCTCACCACATTTTATGGGGAGGTCTTGGATTCAGCTCGTAAAGGGCGATGTTTTTACTAATGTGTATAATGATATCTCCCTTGTATAAAAAAAAATTACAATAAGAGCACATTTACTTATCAGGAATAAAAGCAGTATCTAATTGGCGAAATAGGCAATCAGAGAAGTGGGTAATCGTAGAAGTAAATAATTATACCCATTGAACTGTTTACTAACCACATAGAATTAGAAAGTTAATGAGATTGATTTTCATTATTATTGTATACTGGTTCCTATGAATCAAAATAAAAACTAACTTGATTACTAAAATGTCATTACACAAAACTAAAAGAATAAACTTTTTATTAATAAGTATATACTACCACAAAAACTGTTAAAGACCACTATTATGTGGATATTGTTTTTATTTAGTTTCCCTCAACACAAGCTTTTTCATCATAGATTGAATTACTAAATACCCATCCCTCTCTCCCTTCCTCTCCATCTCCCTCCCCTCCCTCTCTCTCTCTCTCTCTCTCACTCACAACCCCACAAAATTTTTAGGTGCAATTAAGACATTTGCTATATTTTATTAAATTTATATACAAAATATTTTTTTTAAATTAAAACAAACTCCTCCCCTCTCTCTCCCCAACTCCCTCTTCATTTCCCTCATTCTCTGCGACTACAACCGCGAGCAGCACCACCTACTGTCGCCCTCCACTGTGACCAAGACCAACTAAGCCATTTTTCCCAAACAAACCCCCTTCCACCCCTCTCTGCGATCAGCGTCTCCTTCCTCACCTCTCTATGGCCGGAAACCTAGCTCCGCACCAACCTTGCCAAAAACCATGATCCAACCACCTATCTTCAACTATGAACTCCCAAGAACTCAAATCTAAGCTTAGAATGAAATAGGCGGATAATGGTCGGAAGCCTTCGAACTCCGTCGAGCTTCAACGCTCGATTCGCAAGTAACGAGTCTCAATGGCCGTGAAGAATGGTAGGGTTAGATTCGTCGTGTCCAGACGAAACTTATGAAGCTGGTCTCGCGGCTTGATTCGACCTGAGTGGTTGTCGGGGTCGGCGAGGATCTCTGGACTTCTCGGCTCTATTTTGTCCCCTACGGTGGAAGTAGACGGCTGGGGAGGCAGGGAAGGTTTCGTGGGAGTGAGGGGGTTTTTTTGGGCGAGATGTCTTGGCTGGTCTTGGTCGTAGTTAAGGGTGAGGGTGGGTGGTGCTGCTCGCGGTTGCAGTAGCAGAGAATGAGGGAGACGAAGAAGGAGTCGGGGAGAGAAAGCAAAGGAGTTTGTTTTAATTTTGAAATTTATTTTCATTTTTTAAAAATATTTTTAATATAAAATTTAATAAAATATAGAAAATGTCAAAATTGCCCCTACAAATTTTGTAATATTACTATCACATTAGCACTTTTACCGACTCTAATGTTTGGTACAACGGCGCTGACAGAACATCCGTTCTTGGTACAAATTGACACGATTTATTCTTTTTGGTGCAAATTGAGACTTCTTATCCTGTTCTTGGTGCATTTCGAGTAATAAGCCATCATGCAATTTCATGAGCAAAATACCCATAAAATATACAAAACCCAGAATTTTCTGGGTTTTTTGCTCGTAAAATTGGAGAATTATTTTCCCATGGACTCCTCGTTGGTCACAAAGAACCCCGAATATCGTTTCTCGTCCTCCGAGCTTCTTGGCAAGTTTACCGGGGTTGTCATATTCGTCCTCGTCTTATCTGGCCTCCTCTATCACCACCGCCGACGAGCTAGAATTGGACACGGATCCGACCCATTTTCCATTTTTCTCATCTCCGTCGGCAGAAGTCTTCTGCGAGGAACACCCCTCCAATTCATCGCCACATTGTCGCTGATCAGGCGAGTCATTGAGATCCCACAATTTTTTTCCCCAGTCTCTAATTTAAAACCTCTTTGCTTAATGCCCAGT
The DNA here is from genome assembly GCA_037349345.1 of Oemleria cerasiformis. Classification (NCBI taxonomy): domain Eukaryota; kingdom Viridiplantae; phylum Streptophyta; class Magnoliopsida; order Rosales; family Rosaceae; genus Oemleria; species Oemleria cerasiformis. The sequence goes on from JAZGTL010000010.1 coordinate 10,837,849, forward strand.
TTTGCTTTTACATCAAACCTAGAATTCAGCGTGGCAAAAGAAACCCAGCAACACCATGAAAAGAAAAAAAAAAAGGTTAAAGAGACACCAACAAACAGATAGGTGGGTTAGTTTTGTTTTGCAGTCTTTGTATTTGATAAAAGTCCTAAGTGAGAAGAAGATGAAGAGAAAGAGAGAAAGATGGGGTGGGTTTTGATTTGATTTTTTTATTTTTTTTTTGTTTATTTTTTTTAAGATTTTATTAATTGTTTTTAATAATATTCAAAAAAAAATTTCTTACATAGTGTCCATATCAGCATAAAAAATGTCTCATAAGTGCTACTTGGTGATTTTTCAACAAATTGACCAACAAAGGGTACTTAGATGATGTGTTTTAATAGTTTGGGTATCAAATTAAAACTTTCAGTAGTTAAGGTATGAACTTGAAATTACCCCTATAATTTGGGGGGCTTTCTATATTTTTCATCAAACCCGCCCGACCTAGCCCGCCTATTTTTTGTTAGCAATATTAAGTCATTGTATTAGTGTGTAATATATATAGTGAGTGAGAGTCACTCAATGTATTGAGACATTTTACATAATGAAAATACCCAAATTTACTCTCACAACTTTCTCTTTTTTCCTTCTCTTGTTTGACCCGTGAGTTTTCCATTGAAACACTTCCCTTTGTTTTTCAATACCTAAATTTCAATTCAATAAAGGATCCATGAATTCTTTCATCATATCATAGCTGCAAAGCTCATAGCTCTTGATCCTGTTCTTCCTTTCCTAAATTTGTTTTCACTTTTCCTAAATTTTTTGTTCAATTGAAATTGGTACATGTTTGACCTAAGTTTTATGATTCAAGTTCTGGTTCCGCTGCAATTCATCTTCGATCTTGCATTTTGTCTACGATTGCTTGCTTCGGTCTTTTCATCCTGTGACTGCTTCGATTTCATGTACGGAAGATTCGTGCATTGACGTCGATTTCTACTTCGATGTTGCCATAGTTCGATCGAAGTTTCTGCTGCTTCTGTGGCGATGGAGTCCTCTTTGATCTTCGATTCCAGTGAATCCTGCAATCCACGAATCCTCGACGAGTGTCTTTGGCGATCCTCGAATCCTCGACTCGTTTTCAATTCTTAAATCTTGCTGCTTCGATGTTGGTTAGCTTCTTGGATTATCAAGATTTTTGTTGCATCAAATCTTCGAGTTCTTCAATTCATGCTTCAAGCCTGTCAATTTCTATGATGACTTCGAATCTTGGCTTGCAGATTTCTCAGACATATTCGTGCAATTGGTACATGTTTGACCTAGAATTGGTGCAATTGAAATCTTCTAGATTTCGATTCTTCAGCCTTCATCAGACTGCTTCGATTTCTTCATCAGAAAAGCTCTTCCTCTCTGCGATGACTTCGTTCTTTAGACTTCTTCATTTTTGGTTCTTCAGACTTCTCCGCTCAGGTTTTCGATTCTTAGCTAAGCATTCTCTGCTTCTAATTCTTCTTCGATTCTTGATTCTTCTTCAATTCTTGATTCTTCGACTCTCTCCAATTTCTTCTTCGATCTCTGAATTGAATGTGTCTTCACTCTCTAATTCTGAATTGCATTGCATTGCAATTGTTCTTCGATCTTCAATTTCTGCTTTCTGTCTGGTATGGAGGTTCAATCCTCGAGCTCAGGTTTTTCCTCAATCTTCTTTCGATCCTCCATTCGATCTTCTTTCTCCCTTCTTTTGATCCTCCATTTCTGGATTAAACACAGGAATATTGTGAGCCTTGTCTTGTGCGAATTTGGCATGATTCTTTGATCTGTTCTTCTATTTGTGATGTCTTCTTCGATCTGTTCTTGCATTCGATCTTGACTCTTGTTGTTCTTCGATCTTGCTTCTCCACTTCGATCTTGACTCTTGTTGTTCTTCGATCTTGCTTCTTCACTTCGTTCTTCCCTATGAAATTTGTTTTTTGTCTGACTCTCAAATTCTACTGGTGCATTTGAATAATGTATTCTGAGCTGAGTAGTGTGTAAATGAGTTGAGTTATTCTGTTTGGGTTTGAGTGATTGCATTCTGGTTTCTACTGATGAAATTTGCTTTAAGTTGAGTTAACTGTTTGTATTGAGCTAATGAATTCTGGTTTGAGCTGTGACTATTGGTCTCAGCTGCGTTATAATGAGATGTGTGTAATTGCATTGAGTTCATTGTTGTTATACCTTATGAGGTGAGCTGCGGTATTTCTACATTGCGATGCATGTTGTTGTGGTGTCGCCTACACTAGCTCTCATTCTGTTGGTCACTCATCTTCTTTTGGATTGTTGCTTGCGGTTGATTGTTATGGTGTTGACCTGGTGTGTAGTATTTGTGCTCCTGGTTGCTGTACTCCATATTGATGTTGTGCTTCTATATGCTCCAGATCTTGTGTCTCCAATGTTGGATGATACCACTTACATTACGTGGAGTACTGAGATTCAATCGTCAGAGACTTTTGGTGGCACCTCTACAGTTTGCTATGCTCTAGATCCACCATCTTGCTCCCCTTGTATTGTCTGCGCTGCTGTTATTTTTGGTGCATTAGTTTGGGGGTTTGTTGTGGTGGTGACCTGATTGTTCATGACCGATGGTTGGTTCTGTTTGGGTATCAGATTGCTCTTTCCATTGCTATGATGCATTGCTGGTGCATTTGAGTTGTTTTTCAGATTGTCTTGTGATGTCCCATTCTCATGTGGAGATCTCATGATGGAACCTCTTCACAAGAGATTGAGGGGGGATGTTAGCAATATTAAGTCATTGTATTAGTGAGTAGTATATAAAGTGAGTGAGAGAGTCACTCAATGTATTGAGACATTTTAAATAATGAAAATACCCAAATTTACTCTTACAACTTTCTCTCTTTTCCTTATGTTGTTTGACCCGTCAATTTTCCATTGAAACACTTCTCTTTGTTTTTCAATACCTAAATTTCAATTCAATAAAGGATCCCTGAATTCTTTCATTTTTGACTCAATGATAAAAGCCCAACCCGACTGGACCCGACCCATTAACGAGGCCTAAGTGGGAAGTGATTTTACAATATGGAGTCATATATAGTATATGCGTGTGGGTGTGGGTGTGTGATTTTGTTAGAAATTAAAAAAAAATAATACGTACATACACAAAAATTGAAAACTCCTATCAAACAAATTATATGTAGTTTTCGTTTTTTTTTTCATTTAAAAACTAAAAATCTTTAGTATTTTATTTTTTATATTTTCGAAATAATTAATAATTACCAGGAAAAAAAAAATTAATAATTAAAAACCGAAAGAATTATGAGTAAAAACAAAATGGAAAGAAAGGACATGTAAGAGATACGGAGGAGGGTATTTGTGAGAGTGAGTAAATTTCCATTTATTATTTTGGGTACAGCTTTTCCAACACGTGGGTGGGGCATAGGGTCTCCCCGGTCCCAGGTGCATCTTATTGCCCTGTTTCATTCTTGTGCGTGTAACCAGTCAAATTTTCCGAAAATGAAATCCACAAATAAATAAAACGCAAAAGAGCAGGTGGAAGAATCTTCGTTCAAAATTTCGCGGGCTTTTATTAGTAAGATTGCTATTTCCATGCACGCTCAACTTCCATCCCAAAATAACAAGTTGCCTGTCATTCACACACTCATCAAACTCTTTCTTTCTCCCATTTACTACTCAACACACTCACCTCTGTGATGAAGAGCTACTACTCTGCTTTCCCTCATCAATTCAAAAGCAAAAGCAACAAAAATCTCTCATTCTCACCGGCCTCAAACTGAATTCTTCCTCTCTCTCTCGCTCTCTACACCAGATCAGCCGACGCCTCCGAACCCAAGCTCCATCGCCACGGCCGACGCCTCCGACCCCAAGCTCCATCGCCACAGCCGACGCCTCCGACACCAAATTTGAGAACGACGCCTCCGACTCCAAGCTCCAAGATCGAATCGGTTGACCACGACGGGGACGCTTCCATCGCAAGTCCGCTCATCTCCATAACGCCGCCCTCTCTCTTCTCGGTCAGTCCTTCCTTCTCTCTCAATCTCATGACTCTCAACATCTCCGCCTCCTTCGAATCTCTGTACTCTCTTCTCTGTGTGACTCTGTCTTTTGAGTCTTGAATCTCTGAGTTTGTCGAAGTGTCGAGTGTATTCTCGAATTTTCGGTTGGTCAATGGATGGACCGAGACCGACTGATAAAGTACCAAATAAATGGGGGGATCTAAATGGATTATTAATTGACTGATGGAGCAAAATATCAAATAAATGTGGAGAAGAAGAAGATGATAAAGATGGAGGGGAGAGGAAGAGGTTGGGTGCGGGTCAAACTGAAACAAACGTCGCCAATGGGGTTTGTAATTATATCCATAAGAATAATATTATAATAATAATTAGATCTGCTTGTAAATCCTACAGGTTCTTAGTTTGGTGAAACCATGAAGGTTTATGTCTGATGTTTGATGTTTGATGTTTGATGTTTGTGCTTCTTCTGTATTTTTCGTAGTTTGATTTTAGTTGATTCATCTCTTATCTTTCATTTAGGGTTGCTTTTTTTAACAAACCCAATTGAGTTGCATCTGTAAATATTAATTAATTAAGACTGATCTGATTCATTAAACTTTTTTACACAAAAAAAAGAAAGAACAATTATTTCTTTATGAATGGGTTGGTAATTTTCTTACCAGTAAGTTAATCTGATGTTCCTCTTGCTCTATTGTATAATCATTGGCCTCCCTCTGATTCTCAACTTTATCGATCCTTCTTCCAGTCCATGTAAACCTATAGTGAGTACAGAAAAATATGCAGGTTTTTTACTTGTGTTATTTTAAGGGTTTTGATGTAAAGGACTGACACATTGGAGGTAATCTTTCACTATTGAGGGGATTTAGTAATTTGAAGAAAAGGGAAAGGTTTTTACATTGTTGTTGGAGGCTGAGAAATGCTCATACTCAAACTTGGACCAACTGTCAGGGTTTGATTATTCTAAACTACACAATGAAGTTGCTTATTCTAGGATTGTTGGATTTGTTTGATTGTAACAATAAATTCATTTCAAGAAATTAGAGAAACTTTTAAAAACCTCTATGATTTCTTGCTGATGATCACAAATACATCAACAATTTTGTGGAAAAATGCTACCAAGAATCCTGTGATTGTATATGTTGCTATAGTCAAACTCTTGCTGACTCTGTTGATTCATTCATGCCCCATAATTCAAGGCAAAATTCACTTCTGTCCCAGTTTTTTTTTAGAGATTTTGGGGCTGCAGGTGCAGATGTGGTTGAGAATAAAATTGCTTTCAATATTTGTTCAATTCTGAATGTTTTCATCTACTCTCTTGAAGTTATTAGTCACTGGGATATGTTATTTTTTTATTTATTAAATATTTAATTAATATTCTAAATAATTATTAATAAAATAAAGACCTTACAATGTTGTATAATAAAATTATAATAACGAAAAAAAAAAAAACTTCCATTTTCAACATTTAGGAATTCCAACTCAATTCATTTATTTTTTAAATAAATTTTTATTGTATAATTATTTGATAATATTCATTATACAATTAATTTATTTAATTTTGTCCTTCGAAAACAACCACCAAGACTCTGCATAACTACCCCTATATGCCGCCTTGGGAGCGCGTAGCCCATTTTGAACATTGATATGTATAGATGAGAAAGGGATGTTGTCGTGTTGTGTTTTTTAATTTGTTTAATTTATTTTGAATTAAATAATTAATTTTTTATTGTTGTAATTAGATGCGTCCAACTGAATTAATATAAAAAATATGACCAACAAACGTAAGCATTTAGTTAATGGCTGATTTGATAGGCACAATTAGCACTTGAAAATTAGCTAGCTAGATTTGAAGATATAATATCGCCATATCAAAGGTTGAGTTGATATTATTGTCAATTTGATAGTTTTTTTCTTTTGTGTGTGTAGCAGTATCAGTCACTATGGTTGTGTTCAGATTCGTGTTCTTAGTATTTTTGTTGGTGGGTTATTGCGGGGCTACTCTCATTCTTCCTTTGCGGCCCGTAATTCTCCCCACTCATCCAGTCCAGCTACATCAGTTACGAGCTCGGGATCGGGTGAGACATTCCCACATGTTGAAAAAGCTAATTGTCGGGGCCGTCAATCTATCAGTGGCCTACAATGATCTTCTTAGCCAACAAACCGGGTAATTAAGTTCTTTCATGCATACGAAATAAAATTAGTAAATAAAATTAACAAGATTGATTTGTATATATAGGCTGCATTCATAAGTGGAGTTAATACGCTAGGTATACAATAATTAAGTAAATTAATATGATCATAATATGTAGTTTGGAATATGCTTACTAATTTTCTTAATTAATGTAGGATGTATTTAATAAAAGCGAAATTGGGCTCCCCACCAAGGGAGTTTGAGATGTTATTGGACACCGGCAGTGACGTGTCTTGGGTTCCTTGCACATCCTGCCGTGATTGTCCCCGCTCAAGTGGTATAAGAGTAAGTTTCTATTTGTCGATCTGTTTTTCTTTTTGTTTTTCTTTTGCATGCAAGCTATTAATTCATCTAAGTTGTTGTTTATATATATATATATAGGTTGAAATGAACTTTTACGACACTAGCAATTCATCCACCGGGGCATTGGTTCATTGCTCACATCCACTGTGCACTGGTTCAACAACTCAGTGCTCTCGTAAGAGCAACCAGTGCACATACGCTGTTGAATATGGAGATAAAGATCACGTGGCTGGTTACTACGTCTCAGATCACATCTCTTTCGACATGGGAGGAGGCAACAAGTTTAACTCATCAGAACCCGTTATTTTTGGGTAATCTTCTAACCCTTTTTCTTAATGATAATATTATGTAGAAATGTTAATTTTTTTGTTAATTTATTGATAATTGTATACATGTTGGAATGGAATTATGGAAACAGGTGCACTATAAATGAGATTGGATTGCTTACGGACATTTCATTGGCATACGATGGGATACTTGGATTAGGGCCTGGTGATATGTCACTTATATCTCAGCTATCGTATAGAGGGTCGATTCCAAAAGTCTTCTCTCATTGCCTTAGGGGAGATGACATTAATGCTGGGGGAATACTAGCTCTTGGAGAGATAGTAGACCCTACTATGGTGTATACCCCCCTCGTCCCTGCTATGTAAGTAGTCTGTCCATCTTGTATATATATATATATAAGTTTCTTTTATTTAATTAATTAAAAACGTTCATAAAGTTGTATTTCGACTAACTCTTATTAATTCAATATTATTCCCAGGCATTACAATATCATTTTGGAGAGTATTGCTGTCAATGGAAAAATCTTGCCAATTGATCCAGCAATATTCCCCACCTCACAAGGCCGCCCAGAAACATTTATTGACTCAGGAACCACACTGGTTTACTTACCTGAAGCAGTGTATGATGCTTTCGTGAAAGCAGTAAGTAGGCTATTAGAAATATGTATGTGTTTGTGTGTGTTTAGGAATATATATATATATATATATATATATATATATATATATGTGTGTGTGTGTGTGTGTGTGTGTATGTCTGTTTAGGAATATATGTGTGTGCGTGTTTATTTATGATTCAACTAGAAGAAAACAAAGTTCATTTATGATACATATTAATAAAAATTTGACCTTGTGTGTGTCTGTTTATTTATGATTCAATTAGAAGAAAACAAAAAGTTCATTTATGATTCATATTACTGAAAATCTGACTTTTTACGTATTTGGTTATGTGCAGATCAATCTCGCTGTTTCGAAATCAGTGAGACGCATTATTGAGGGAGGAGAAGACCATTATATAGTTTCTACGAGGTTCGTTCTTCCCCCCTCATCCTTTTCATTTCCTTCTTTATCTTTGCAATAATTTAATTGACATTTTTATCTCAATCAATTTTTCAGTCTCGCTACAGAATTTCCTTCCGTTAGTCTAAATTTCGCTGAAGGTGCATCCATGGTATTAAAACCAGAGGAGTACATGTGGCGCGTAGGCTATTATGTAAGTTTTTGTTTTCTTTTTTTTTTTGCAGTTACATTTTTTTGTATAGTTCAAGTAATTAACTTAAGTAGGAAAGTGTAATTAATAATTGTTCGTCTTGTTTCAGAATCATGTGTCTGTGTGGGAGATAGCTTTTCAAAAGGAAAATGTTGCAGGGTATACAATTCTTGGAGGTTAGTTCCGGATTTCAATTAATGATTTATGTAGTACTTACGTACTTTGCAATTAGTTTATATAATTTAAATACAGATATACCATTATATACACTCTAGTACAATTTGTCATTTTAAATATAAATCTAGACAGAAAATTTTAAGATTTTATGATATATTTGACCACTCTTGTGTGTTTTTTTTTTAATTGCAGACATCATTCTTCGTAATAAGATCATTGTATACGATTTGGATCATTTGCGTATAGGATGGGCCAATTATAATTGTAAGTTCAAATAATTTTTTATTCATTTTTCCATTTTGTCATTTCCCTTAAACTTTTAGAATAAAACATATGAGCTAGGTAGGTTAATGACGACGTATTTACATGTTTCTTTACTTTCAGGTTCATTGCCAGTAAATGTGTCCACCATTTTTAGCCACAGTGGGAGCTTGACAGATTTCATCATTGTTAGCACTCTTGATTGGATAATTTTGTGTATTTTCGTAAATTTAATGTTATAACTAGGTTGAAAGTATGTGTAAATAATATTTCACTAGCTGAACTTAACTTGATGAAATGAGAATTTACCAAAGAATATTTGGGATCAAATATTAAGAAAGGAAATTGTATTCACATTATCATTTCTCATATCCTTTACTTATATATTTACCAAAGTAACATGTACACCCACCAATCGAATAAATGATGTAACCGTTTACATGTGCTTCTTTTAAAACACCTTTAAATAATAGCGTTTTTAATCAATAGTATTTTTACAAACAAACAATTCTATATCTTTTGATGGGAGCACAACGGAAAAGCCGAGAAAGAGCGATACAAACTGAGCAATACAACCATGATTATTTATTTTTATTATTTTTGTTCAATCCTTGATTTCATTAACTAAGCAAAATCCTTGATTTCATTAACTAAGAAAAATCCTTGATTTCATTAACTACTCAACACACTCATCTCTGTGATGAAGAGCTACTACTATACTTTCCCTCATCAATTCAAAAGAAAAAGCAACAAAAATCTCTCATTCTCACCGACCTCAAACTGAAATCTTCCTCTCTCTCTCGTTCTCTACACTAGATCAGCCGACGCCTCCGAACCCAAGCTCCACCGCCACGCCCGATGCCTCCGACCCCAAGCTCCATCGCCACGCCCGATGCCTCCGACCCCAAGCTCCATCGCAACAGCCGACGCCTCTGACACCAAATTTGAGAACGACGCCTCCGACTCCAAGCTCCAAGTTCGAATCGGTTGACCCTGACGAAGACGCCTCCATCGCAGAACCACGGCTACCCTGCCAGTTTCGGCCCGTCCAGCTCTTCTGGAGGGTTCACCTGAGCTTCCTCCAGGGAAGGCCAGCTCTTGTAGTACTTGTGGAGCTTGTACTTCCATTTGGCGTACCATAACTGCCAGTGCTTTATCAGGTATTTACTGACGTCGGTGTCCTCTAGGTTGTACTCAAAATTGATCTGCAATAAATTATTAAAGTTAGTAAAATAATTTTAAAAAATGAAATTAATGTAAAAAAAGGGAGATCCACGTACCGAAAAGTATCCCCCATCATCAGGGACTTGGTGCGAAGAATCGCGCCAATGTCATGCACCACCAGGCTGTGGATTTTTACATACGTTGACAGGAGGCGAGGCACGTACCCCACCAGGATCTTTGCATTCGTTGTCCTGCAAATTCGCTTGGATGTCAAACCCTGATTAATTCCACGCACGTTCACCGACTTCCCTACAAATTCGATGAACATTCGTACATAATATGAGTAACAAATAAAAACGGTTGTTTAAATAAAAAAAATATTCAACTTACCCTTAGGGGGTGCTCCGAAAATAGTCGCCAGTTCGTCTGCTCCGGCGTCGTCCTGTTGGGGCTGGGGGTTGGTACGGGGTTCCCCCCATTTCTTGCTGTGTTGTCGACGAGCCGATCGCGCACCGGGTCACTGAAGAATCGAGATCGGTGCTTGAACGGACGTCGGTGTTGAGTCAACTGAGGCAGGGGGTGCCTCCTTCGCCGCATGATCAACGAGCTCAGGGTGGGGGCGGGTCCTAAATGTGATCAAGGTTCGATGCGACATCTAAAATAAGAAATTTAAAAATAATTAATATAAAATTAACCAACATCTTTTTAATTTAAAAAAAACAAACATTTTTAATATTAAATATTAAATTCACAAAATAAAAACAAAACCACATATAAAATTATCCAACATTTTTTAATTCGAATAATAAATAAATGAAAAAAACAAATTTTTTTTTATTGAAAATTAATAAATTGGTATCTAAAAACTAAAACCACCAAATTCTAATTTTTTAAAATAAAACCAACACAAACCAAAATTAAACCTAAAATACTAATTAATCCAAACAAACTTAAACCTAAATTGCTAAACTCAAAATTCACAACATGATACCTAAATTTCTAAATCCAAATTTCGGGAATAAAATCAAACTTACAAATTAATTCAAACATACAATAATAATATCCAAAATCATAAAATTCACATATCAAAAATTTATAAAACTCACATATCCAAAATTTATAAAACTCACATATCCAAAATTCACATATCCTACACCATATAAAAAATTCACATAAATTGTTTTAAATTCAAATATCCAAAATTCATAAAATTCACATATCCAAAATTCACATAAAATTCATATCCAAAATCATAACAAAAATCGTATGCAAAATTCATAACATTATACCAATTTCAACAATATACCAAACATCAAAATTTCAAAAAATCTTCAACATTAACCCCATATTCGAATCCAATCCAAATTCACAATATTCAAGTAAAAATTCTCAATCTGCATATTTGAGAAAATTGGACAATCTGCCAAAATCTAATCCAAATTTCCATTCCAATTTCAATACAATTTCATAATATCCAAACAAAATTTCAATTGAAATTTCAATCCAAACTAAAATTAAAATATAAACAATTAAAATTAACAATAACCAATCCACATTAACAATAAAGAGTGAGGGAGAACGAGTTCGACCTTGAGATTTTTACCGGTGAGAGATAGGTGCGGTAACAAGACCTAACCTCGGCGAGAGAGAGGCGGTGCGAGAGAGAGATGCGGCGGCGGAGTGAGAGGCGGAGTCCTAGTGAGAGAGAGCGAGAAAGGGGGGAATTTCTATCGGACGCCGGCGACCTCCATAGACGAGGGTAGGGTTTTGTTGTAGAGAGGTGCCGGTCGATCGGGAGAAAACTGGGAAAAAGAAGAAGAAGGAAGAAGAAGAAGAGTCGATCGCGATTTATCTGTCTGAATAACCTTTCCCGACAAAACCTACGTCGGGCCAACGTTTAATGAATTCGTCGGGTAACAAAAAGTGGTGAATATTTGTCAGGTAACAAGTTCACATTCTGTCGGGCAAATATACGCGGTAAGTTTGAGTTTTCGAGAAATATTTGGCGGGATTTTTGAAATTTTCGAGAGAAAAAAGTGCGCATTTTTTGTACATTGCTCGACGACGTGTGTATGGTTGCCCGACGCCTCATTACATATTGCCCGGTGAATAGTTACCTTCAGCGGGCTAAATTCTTATGTTGTTGAATTTTGACTGATCTAAAAACCAGGTCGGACGATAGAATTTTTAAGATCGGGACCGTTCAATTTTTGGTTTTACATGCCTAAAGCCGCATCGATCGTTATTGTCATGTTTTTCGGAGCTGATGTGCCTCGATTGTTAAGTATGTGAATTTCATTGGGTTTTTTCATAGTTTTGGTTCAATTAATATTAAAACGATGGAATTTCAAAAAATTGACCGTTCAATGCTTACTTTTAAGTCTGTAGACTTCACCCGTCAAAAATCTTGAAGTTTTGAGGATTTCAAGCCGTCCGATCGTGAAGAAACGTTGTGTAACCGTTGAAACGTCGTGCATCGTTACCTAATCCCGGGATTTCCAAATTGGGTAATTTTTCACGTAGGCGATCTATAAGTACCTACAATAAATGTGGACGGTTAGATCGGTCCATTTTATTTTGTAAATTATTGAAAATCGTAAAACAAGCATATCATCAAGGAGATTAAACACTTGAAGGAAACTTCAATACATTTTGCGAAGTTTTGGTTCTATTGATATTCAAACGATTGAATTTGACCGATCTAACCGTTCACTTTGTGGTTTTACATGCCTAGATCTCGCCCTTCGAAAATCTTGATGTTTTGAGGATTTCAAGCCGTCCGATCATGAAGAAATGATGTGTAGCCGTTGAATCGTCGCACACCGTTTCCTAATCCCGGGATTTCCAAATTTTGTAATTTTTTGCGTAGGCAATCTATGAGTACCTACAATAAATGTGGACGGTTAGATCGGTCCATTTCATTTTGTAAATTATTGAAAATCATAAAACAAGCATATTCATCAAGGAGTTTAAACACTTTAAAGGAAACTTCCATACATTTTGCGAAGTTTTGGTTCTATAATATTCAAACGATTGAATTTGACCGATCAAACCGTTCACTTTGTGGTTTTACGTGCCTAGATCTCACCCGTCGAAAATCTTGATGTTTTGAGGATTTTAAGCCGTCCGATCGTGAAGAAATGTTTTGTAGCCGTTGAATCGTCGCACACCGTTACCTAATCCCGGAATTTTAAAATTGGGTAATTTTTGGCGTAGGCTATCTATGAGTACCTACAATAAATGTGGACGATTAGATCGGTCCATTTCATTTCGTAAGTAATTTAAAAAAGGTGTTTAATAAATAAATGTAAATTGAATATGGTATATATTACCCGACGAAGTTAAATGCATATTCCTTGGGCATATTCTTCCAATTTCGGCAACTGTCGGCCGAACAGAGAAACATGTGAAGATATTGGCAGACTTTACCCTATGGATGTACAAGTATATTCGTCGGGCATAAACTTCCAAATTCGGCAACCGCCGGCCAAACAGAGAATCACGTGATGATATTGAAAGTCTTGGCCCGACGGATTTACAAGTATATTCGTTGGGCAAATGTTATTTCCCATTTTTTAAAAAATTCTATACACTATTTTATCAAGTAAGATGAAATGTTGGGAAGCTGAATCAAGGATGAGGACATCAAAGTTTGTAGCCTTAGTACATAAAAGATTAATTGAAAATTTATGAATGAAATGATAAAACATACATATAAATCACATTTATTGATTTGAAGATGTATATTACATATATAAATGAAATTTCTAATTTACAATTTTCATTCGGTGTCGGATTCGCTATCCCTCTCCCAATCACACTCGTCATCCGACATAGGCACAATACTTGATTCATCATAATCACTTTCAATTTTTTCTAATTCCCCGAGATCAATAAAAATGTCATCAATCGCAATTGGTGGGATGATGTCGTTGGTCCGTACTTCATCCACGTTTAGGGTGGATGTCGAGGAATCCACCTGGTAAACAATTTGGTCATCGTCTGTTTCCCCATCTTCTTCATGGTACCGGTCATCCAAGTCCCAAATATTTCTATGATTCACCATCTCAGCTACACTCCAACCAACACCCGTTTTTGGATCATCCACATAGAATACTTGTTTCGCCGTACTAGCGAGGATGTAGGGATCACTCTCAAACCACTGGGTGTTTATGTTGACAGAGGTACATAACTAATCTTTAATGACACTGCCTAGGATACTTGGGTTCGTATCAAACCAACGACACTTGAACAAGATGACTTCCTTGCGGTATGCGTATAATACCTTAACCACACTTAACAATCTACCGTAGAACCCCGTATCAACATTTTCCCCATCCCCCGGCACGAAGACCCCGCTGTTTTGCATAGACAATTTATCGTCTTATTCTGTGCACACAAACTTAACTCCGTTAACGTGACAACCAGCGTACGTTTCTCCTCGAAATGGGCCAATGGCCAGCTGCATTACTTCTTTATTGAAATTTGACATGTTGTCATTTTTCAGCTATGCCATCTGGTAAGATACACACAAGAAATGAAATGGATAAACTTAAAAACAATTTAAGAAATTGAGACATTAAAATTTGTGAAATACATGCTCGGAAAACCAACGTGGAAACAGTTGTTTGTCCATTTCTTCCCAATTCGAAAGAAATTCATCCTTCCCAATTCGAAAGAAATTCATCCTTCACCAACACCTCGTGCTGCTAGTGGAAGGGCCAGACTTCGTCACAGTTATTCAGTATGAACCAATGATCCACCTCGATTTCGCTATTGGAGAACGGCTCCGAGATTGGACCATTGCCGAATTGTCGTGCCGGTTGGACAAATACAGATTGGGTCTCTGGACTTTGACAACCATCATTGTTGCACGAGGCCCTATTGAAGGTAGTTTCAACATTCCGAAGGTACATTGTACAAAATGTCAGTGCCTCCTTTGCAATGTACGCCTCCGTTATAGAGCCTTCGAGACGTGTCTTATTCCGAACATATAGATTGTACGTACCTAACATTCTGCAAGGAAATATATATTATGATTCACATATATACATGAGAGTAAGGAAATATTATCAAACAGTAGGAATAAGTTATACCTCTCGATTAGGTACATCCAACGATAATGCACCGGGCCAGGTAGCTTTTCCTCATCCGGCAGATGTATTAGTAGGTGCACTATTACATCAAAGAATGCAGGTGGATATATTTACTCTAGCCAGCACATGATGTAGATAATATCCGTTTTAATTGCTTCGAGGTCCGCCTTTACCAACGATCTGGCACATAGTATCTGGAAGAATTGAGACAAATAAACTATCGTCTCAACAACACCAGGCTCCAAGATGGGCCGAATACCAATCAGAATGAGTCATTGTCGCAAAACATGATAGACATGCCTCTTCATACCATACATGGTCCCATCATCAATGCTAACATTTCGGGATATGTTGTCGGCGTACCCATTGGAAAATTTCACACCCTGCAACCACCTCATGAATTTTTTCTTATTCTCCTCGTGTGACGAAGTCATGTATACTGTTCAGTTTGGACAATATCTCATCACCAGACCTTTCCGTTGGTTGAGCTTGTAACTTTGATTTGCCATCAAATGAGTCATATTTAATTCTTCATCGGTGATTCCACGGCAGAAACCTTCTCGTACCCAAGTAGCATACCTTCGATGTGTGCCAAATGGACGTTGTGTTTGGTCCACATGTCTGGCAAGCAAGATAGCACTTGGTGCTCCATCCCGACAACATACCATAAGGAGAAAAATCATTAATTGTCCACATTACGACCGCTCGTAGAGTGAACATATCTCCACTGCACTTGTCGTATGTTCAGACACCATTTTCCCACAGATCCACGAGCCCGTCAATCAACGGCAGCAAATACACATTGATGGAATTACTCGGCGATTTGGGCAACGGTATCTAAGTATAGAGGATTATGAATTCTTTCATCAGGAATCTCCAAGGAGGCAAGTTATACAAAATCATAACCACCGCCCAAGTGCTATAGGGCTTTGTAAAACTCCCAAACGGACTAAATCAGTCAGTAGCGAGCCCTAATCTGACATTTCTTGGCTCCGCGGCAAACTCGGGATACATCTTATCAAATTCCTCCCAAGCCTCTCCATCGGCCGGATGCCTCAGTACATCATCATGAATGCATTCATCCTTGTGCCACCTCATATCACGAGTTGTGCGAGACGACATGTAGAATCTTTGTAACCTTGGATTCAGTGGAAAATAACGCAACACCTTGTTCGAAATCTTGTTCTTTTGAAACCTAGGCTCATTGCACACGGGACATTTATAAGCTGCTTGAATTCACCATAAAACAATGCACATTCGTTCTTGCATGCATTGATCTTGATATACCCTAAACCAAGGCCCTTCAACAGGCTCTTCGAGCTATAATGATCTTTAGACAGACGGTTGTCTTCAGGGAGCATTTGGATGGTGATGTCCATCATGTGATCAAAATGCTTGTTTGTTTGATTATACTCAACTTTAATGTGCATCAACTCCACAACTGCCCCTAGAACCGAAAAGGATTTACAACCAGGGTACAATTCATGCTGAGCTTCTTTCAAAAAACTCTCGTAATGGAGCTCAGAGTCTTCGAGTTGAAACATGGGCACCTCATCATCCATATCATTCGATGCGGGAGGAAAATCATCAGTTAATAACTCAACGACTTGATTATTATCGCATCACCCATCCAAAGCACTTTCATCTCGATGGGTCCCAGGAACCAAAGATGTCAATGCGGAAAATATATCTTCACCGTGATAGATCCAATTAGTGTAGTTGTGTACGATCCCATTCCATTCCAGATGAGTTTGGACCTCATTCAATGACATCCAACTACAGTTGTTACATTTACGGCATGGACACCTGATACTTCTTTCATCACTGCAATGACCACGTGCAAAGGCAATGAAGCTGTGGATCCCATCCAAATACTGATAAGAAGATCTATCCAACATTTGCATCTAGCCTCTGTCCATTGTGCCTACTTTCACAACATAGAGTCAACGTAAGTAATTGAGTTAACATTGTCCCGTAATTAGAACAAGTTAATATCAAAAGCAGCTCGTCCCTTTATGCCTCCGGTGATTTGGCCCTATCCCATTCGAGAGTGCATGTTTTGTGTTGTGTAGTTTGTGACCTACGAGGCTAAGTTTTGATCGAGGAAATTTCGGTAGCATCTCCCTATAGTTCCCCAAATGCACGACGTAGATATTATAAACAAATATCTAGTATGCATTCGGAGAACATTGAGGGGATATCAACCGAATTTCCCACAATCGAAACCTAACCCCATAGACCGCCAACTACACAACACATAGTTGCGCACCCCCAAACTTTCCGAATACTTTTGAAGTCAAGAGTTGTCTCTCGCAAGGAGAGTTTTTGTCTGCTAGGGTTTGGGCGCCGAAATTCCATCCATATTCCCGTGCTTGCCGTTTGGGTTTGGTTTGGTGATCAGCGTAGAAGGGCTTGCTAACCTGGTGCGGGGGGAACCGAGGAGTTTGTGCGGTCGGTTAGGGCTGGGGCACTGGGCGGCATAACGAAGTCTTGTGATCGTTTCGGTTGTCAGTTTTCAGCTGCCGTTCGAGGGGCTTCGAGTAGACGGGCTGTGGGGTCTGGTTGGGTGATCAGCGTAGAGGGGCCTGCCAATTTGATGCGGGGGGAACTGAGGAGTTTGTGTGGTCAGTTAGGGCCGGGGTGCTGGACGGCATGACGAAGTCTTGTGATCCTTTCGTTTGTCGGTTATCGATTGCCGTTTGAGGGGCTTCGAGTAGACGGGTTGTGGGGCTGAGGGGCAACTGTTGGAACTACTATGGACATGGCGGATCTTGAACAGAAATTTGGGTCTCATATGTGCCTCTCGGAGAAGGAACGGCTGGGCATTCGGGTGCTCTAGGAGGAGGTTGAACACCTCCCGCTAGGGTTTCGTTTCTGCCTGGTGGCTGAGGTTTTCACAGACAAGGGGATCAGTGGGGAGGCTTTCGTGCGACTCTTCTCGGGGCTCTGGAAAGGGAGAGCGGGAGTGTCTACTCGGGTGATTGGGGAGAAGAAATTCATGGCCTGCTTTGTTGTTAAGCAGGATCTGCAGAAGGTACTTGACATGGAACCATGGAGTTTTATGGAGGCTCTGGTCATCCTGGAGGAGGGGTCACGCACTAGAAATCCCCGACAGTTGAGGATGCACAGCTCCTCCTTCTAGGTGCAACTACATGGTATCCCACCATTCAACATGATTCTTGCGGTGACTAAGAAGATTAGAGATCTTGTGGGGGCTGTTTTGGAAGTTGACACATCTTGGGGCAAGGAGTTTATTGGTCGTTTTGTCCGTGTTCGTGTCCGAATGAAGGTGGATGACTCCTTGATGAGAGGGACAATTGTGGAGTTTCCGGAGGAGAGCTAGTAATGGATTTGTTTCAAATATGAGATGATGCATGCGTACTATCTGGTATGTGGCTCATTGGGGCACACTGCCCGGCGGTGTGAGGGCTCGGTGCTGGCAGGTAAGGGAGAGGCTTGGGGCCTCACGTTCGGGGTGTTGGAGGCGGAGATGGATCTCAGGGGACAACCCCTGCAAAGTGTTGTGCGTCGACCGTGCAGTTGTTTGGGGTCATCGGGGCTTGGAGGCCGGGAGAGGCCGGGGGGATGGGGTTGCCTCTAATTTGGCTGTGAGAATCTGCTAGCAGAAAGAGGAGGAACAGAGGCGGACGCGGGTTCTAGAGGCTGCTTTCGATGCAGGATTGATTGGTAGAGGAGGCCGATTGGATGAGGTGGCTTTGGGGGAACCTAGGCAGTATGGATGGACTAGCTGCCTATATGCATGGCCCGTTTGATCAGCTTGAGGGGGGGGGGGGGGGGATACCTCGGGTCCGGCTCCATCGGTGAGAGGTCCTTTGGGGCGGCTTAGTGTTGAGAGGAACAACATGGTTTCGGGGGCTAGTCCTGATGAGGAGTCTAGTCAGGGAGGAGATGATGTGCCGACCTCGGAAAGGGAGGTGGGGGACTACGTCGGGCATGGCACCCCTACTTCACAATAGTCGGACCTGTTCAAGCTTATGTCCATTATCCTCGGAGGCAGACCAAGTGGTGTGGGCAAGGGGAAACGTCATCGGCTGGTGCTGGATGGTCAGGGCTTCTCACCATCGCTGAGGGGTGGAGTGGCTCGGAGGAGAAGACTGGAATATGGGGTGGAAGTCAATGCCTCTCAGGTGGTCGGGACCGACCTTAATGGGTCTCTTAAGCGAAGGGGTGTAGGTTCCACCTCTTCCTAGTCGCCATGAGTGTTCTTTGCTGGAACTGTCAGGGTATCAGAGGTAATTTGATCATTCGTAACCTGGTGGAGAAAACTTTGCTTCATCGCCCTGATATTGTAGTGTTGCTTGAGACGAAAAATAATAGTCGAAGTTTTTGTTATTTAAAAAATAAGTTGAGGATGCCTTTCATGCATGCAGTTGAGCCACGGGGCATGAGTGGTGGACTTTGTGTGTTTTGGAAGGATGTACAACATGTAGTGCTACTTACAGTTGTTGATTTCCTTATTGAAGTTTTAATAAAAGATGTTTTTTATGGGTATACTTGGAGATTCTTTTCCATCTATGCAAGTACGGATTACAGGATCTGTGCGGACCAGTGGAGGAGCTTGGGGTCTCGTATTGCAAGGTGTGGGGACCCTTGCCTTTTGGTGGGTGATTTTAATGATGTGATGTTGGGTGCAAAAAAGGAGGGGGGCCTAGTTCGGTCTGAAAATTCAATGCTTTCCATTAGGGAATTTGTGGCTGAGAACCGTTTGCTTGACTTGGGGTACCATGGGCACCCATTTACTGTGAGAAATAGGAGGGCATCGGGTTTCATTTGGCCCGTTTGGACCGGGCTTTGGCCACTGCGGAGTGGGTGGAGCTGTACCCAACCGCGACCCTCCACCACCTCCTTGTGAAAGGTTCTGACCATCTATTGTTGTTGCTGTGATTATCCCCCCCGATGCGTCGGCCTAGACAGAGGTCTTTTTTTATTCCAGATGGGGGAACGAACAGGATTGCAGACAGGTGATTCAGGAGTGCTGGCAGCTTGATGCCCGAGGCTCGAAGGCTTTCCGTGTCTGTGAAAAGCTGAAAGGGGTGCGTTCGGGGCTTCGTACTTGGAGGAAGGACAATCAGCGGAATAGTTAGGTCCACATTGCGGATCTACAACAGCAACTTCGTGGTGCTTATGTGCAACCCAACTTTGTTGGGGTTTGGGTGAGACAGAAAGAACAGGAGCTGAAGCGTTTGATCCGAGTGGAGAAGTGTTACTGGAAACAAAAAGCTAGAGTCCAATGGTTATAGGAGGGAGATAAAAACACAAAATTCTTCCATTCCTCCACAGTAAAACGTCGTTTGTTTAATCGGCTCTGGGGACTTGAAAATTAGTATGAGGGCGTGGGTGGAGGAGGGTCCTCAGATGCAACAGGTGGAGGTGGACTACTTTGAGCAGTTGTTCACCATGGACTACTTTGTGACATGGTGCTGCACTTTTGGAGGACGGGTCGGTTGCTTAGAAAAATCAACTTCACCCATCTCTGTCTGATTCCTAAGGTGCCTTCCCCGTCCAAGATAGCCCAGCTACGGAAAATTGCACTCTGCAACGTCCTCTATAAGGTTATCTCCAAAATCCTTACTAATCATTTAAAAGTAGTGATGGATCGGGTTATTAGTATCAATCAGTCAGCCTTTGTGTCGGGAAGGAAAATACAGGATAATATTCTTGTGGTCCATGAGTTTCTCCATTCTATGAAACATCGTGGTAAACGGGAGGATCAGGAACTGACATTGAAGCTGGACATGGCCAAGGACTATGATAGGGTGGAGTGGAGTTTTTTGATTGACATGCTTAAAGGCCTCAGGGTGGCTGACCGGGTCTGTGCTCTGATCTTTGAATGTATGGCCTCGGTGTCTTATAGTGTTTTAGTTAATGGTGAGGAAACAGGTTATATCCTGCCTAATAGGGGGCTCCGACAAGGGGATCCAATGTCACCTTTTCTTTTCCTGGTGTGTGCCGAAGGGCTTTCTACCTTTTTTCGCAGAAGGGAGGAGGAGGGAGCCATTTATGGGTTTCGGTTGGTGGAGTCCTGTGAATTTCATATCACACACCTTTTCTTTGCTGATGATGCAGTTGTGTTTTGCCTTGCTAATTGTAGTGAGATTGATGCAGTGAAGGGTGTCCTTGATTTTTATGCGGAGGCTTCAGGGCAGCTTGTTAATTTTGAAAAAAAAGTTCCCTATTCTTTGGGGGGAACTGTCCCAAGCGGCTGGGTCGCCGTTTGTCTCGGAGGTGCCAGATTGCGGCTCGGAATGGGTTTGGGAAGTATCTTGGCCTCCAGGCAGATTTTGGTATGTCTAACCGGGTAATATTTGATGAAGTTCGGAATCGAATTGCCAGTGCAAGGGTGGTCAGAGCAATTCCTCTACCCTATGGGTATGGAGATTCTAATAAAGGATGTGGCCATGGCTATGCCGAACTATGTGATGTCGTGCTTTAAACTGCCGGTTGGTGTGTCCCGAGACATAGATAGGCTGGTTGCCAATTATTGGTGGGGGAAACAACATGGCCAGCGGGGTGTGCATTGGGTGGCTTGGAAGAAGATGTCACTGGTGAAGAAGGTGGGCGGTTTGGGCTTCCGAGATTTGGAATGTTTCAACTTTGCAATGCTAGGGAATTTAGGGTGGCGTATTGTTCATGATCAATCTATGCTACTATCTCGGGTCCTGATAGCCAAAGACTACCCCAATGGCTCATTCCTCCAGGCTTTTATGGGTCACCGGTCCTTTTTGGGGTGGAAAGGTATAATAAAAGGTTGGAAAATCCTAACTTCCGGTTTGAGATGGACGATTGGTGATGGTGCTCTGGTCAAGTCTCGAGTTGATCCTTGGCTGCCTACCCCGTATACATTTAAGGTGCAATCTTCTCATCCTGACATCCCTTTTTATGTTAAGGACTTGATTGACCAGGACACACACAATTGGAAGGAGGAGGTAATTGCCCGATGTTTCTCCATGGAGAAGGCCCATGTGATCCTACAGCTGCCTCTCAACCGGTGGGGTTTGAGTGATCGGCTGATGTGACATTTCAACCAGAATGGCTCTTATTCGGTGAAATCAGCTTATGGTGTGGCGCTTTTTCTCTATCGTAATGGTGAGTTAGGTCGGCGGGGAGAGGGGGAGCCTAGTGCCCCTCCCGCCCAGGGTCGAAAATGGAGCCAAATTTGGTCTATGAAGGTTCCCCCGAAGATTAAGCAGTTTGTTTGGAGGTGTTGTACTGACACCCTTGCAGTCAGGGCCAATTTGGTGCGTCGTCACCTAGTTGTGGATCCTATATGCCCTGTTTGTGGTCTTGTGAAGGAATCTGAGATCCATTTATTCTTCTAGTGTCTGTTTGCTAGGGTATTTTGGTTTGGTAGTCTTCTAATGCTAGATGTCAGTGGCCTTGTAGCAGATGACTTTCCTGCTATTTGGCAGCGCCTGACCGCTACATTCCATCCACTCCCTCATCGGGAGGAGCTGATCCAGACACTTACTTTTGGACTTTGGAGGATCTGGAAGGGTCGCAACCAATTGGTGTTTGAGGGTACTACTGTACCACCGGAGGTGGCAATTGGCAAGCTTACTCAGTGTGTGATTGAATTTCGGGAACTTGGGGGCCCGTTTTCATAGCCACAGCCATGGGACATGGACGGGAGGGCAGCAAACCCCCGATGGATGAAACCAGGGTTGGGTGTCCTGAAGGTCAATTGTGATGGTGCTTGGAGTAGTCTGACCGCGAGTGGTGGTGTCGGTTGGGTCATCCGGGACTGCTCTGGCTTGTTGGTGTCAGCGGGGGAGGGGGGGCAAGGTCACATGCGGCTGCAGTCGAGTCTGTTGGCTGAGGCTGAGGCGGTGCGGTGTGTTCTCTCCCAGTGTTTGCTAAAGGGGCATGAGCGGGTAATGATTGAGTCTGATGCCTTGGGGCTTATTAATGCTCTGAATGAACAGAGCCTAGGTGGGTCTGATTTGGATTGCTTTATCTTTTATATTCATGCACTTGCTGAGCAGCTGCGGAGTGTCCAGTTTGTGTATGCATCTAGGCAGGCGAACTAGCGGCGCATCTTGTTGCAGCCTACGTTACTAGGGTAGGTGGGTATCATTGTTGGGATGAACTGGGAACAGATTGGATGTTTGATACTTTAGCATGTGATGCCAGTGTTTCGATCCGATATTAATACAATCCTTGACTTTTTCGCAAAAAAAAAAAACATATTTTCTATTTCCCTAATTTCATAACATATTTTCTATTTTCATATTTTCCTAACAAATTTTCTAATTTCTAATTTCCACAAATTCTAAACAATTTCTATACATTTTCCACAATAAATACACAATTTCCTCACATAATTATATCCAAAATTCTTAACAAAATTAAATTGAGAGGCAAACACACATACCTTTTTATAAGTATTCATTCAAATCAACCACAAAATTCCTAAAACACAACACATAATTAATTTCCAATCAAAAATCAAAATTTCAAAACTAAAAAAATTAAATTTCTCAAACCTTCAAAATTGATATTGGTGATTGAGAGAGACAGATATTTGATTGGTAGTGAAAATGGTGATGATATGATGAAGCTAGAGAGAGAGAGAGAGAGAGAGAGAGAGAGAGAGAGAGAGAGACGACTGTGAGATTGTGAAGCAGAGAGGAAGAAGAAGAAATGAGCATCTGAGTTATTTAGTGTGTTTAGAATTTTGTCCGACGAATCATATTCGCAGGGAAAAGTTTAATGATTCGTCGTTTAGTTAACGCCAAGTGTTACCCAACGACCAATATTCGTCGTTAGATCTAATTTTACCCGACGGATAGAGCAAATCGTCGGGCAAACCCTTCCTATTTTATGCGCCAAATCGTCGGGCAAGGTATTGTTCTTCCCGGCAATACCTTGCCCGGCGAGCCCTCGGGTTCGTCGGGCAAACTCTATTTACGCGGTGAAACGTACTTCGTCGGGCAAAAGTTTGTCGGGCAACTTCGAATTTCTTGTAGTGGAAGGAAGGGAAGGGTAGCTGGGTAGGTGGACAGAAGGTTCACAAACCAGTTAGAACAATTGCACAAACTTCTCTATATATTTGATGAAGTGCACTTTTAAAATTATTAAAAAGTTATTAATGGTTATTTAGATATCGGATTTTAGCACCATTTTCGGCGACGTCACCTTAACAAGGTAAGTTTTAGAAACATGCACTTATTAGATTTCTTGTTTTCTGTTGAAAATCTAGACTCAGAGAGGATGATGATCTATTCTAATAACCGAGCCAATTCACCGAAGAGGATGGTGATATCTTCAGGGGTCAGAGCTGAATCACTCTCAGCAGGAACCGCATGCAAGGTATGAATCTCTAAGCCTCAATCTCTAGCTGAAACTTTGAATCGAGACTAGCTCGTGATGGATTCAATTTACTTCTTAAATTGTGGAATCTGGATTGAAGATTATAACTAGAAATCGAGAGTTAATCAGTATGATGGGATTGTGCCCTCTAGGTGTTTGTTAATTTGCTTGAGTGAGATTTCTGGTTTTAGAGGAAGGTCATATATGACTGCCTATCCCATGTTCTTCTCTGATTGATTTCAATATTGAGTTTGTTGAATTACAAAGCATATATACTCTCTCACACACACACTTCATGATTCGGTTAGAGATTATAACACTATGATGTCATCACACACACACTCCTTAGTTTACTCAACAAACTGCTCTCACACTCACAGTTATACTAACTGTCTCACACACTCACAGCTCATACACATGCTCTCATTTCATGCTTTCAATTAGTGACAAATTTCCTTCTCGAGTCAACAGACGGTATGCTGTCAAGTCAGCTGCCAATGATGCAACTTAGTCACCAACATTTTCTCCAGTTTTGAATCTCGACTAAATAGGCTCTAATTCTAAAATTTGAGGCGTTGATTGAATTTCTTGGGGCATCAGAAACCATAACTTAAGGCTGAAGATCAGTTAGGAGGCCAGTTTAGGTAAATTTCTCAAAGCTATTTTAGCTGCTGGAGATTGAAATTTTCCAGCTAGGGTGAGATTTGGACCGTACGTCGTCGTGGGGTTTCTTAATTAGGGAAGATGGGTGCAGAGACGGTGTGAGGTTTGTTCGAGTGCCGCCGGGATGGGGAAGGGTCGATGTGGGCTTTGGTTTTACTTTTACCGGCGTTAATGGTGGTTTTCCGACAGACACCGTTGTTTTAGTTTTTAATTTTTTCATCAACTAATTAATTATGTATCGTTTTTTAGCTGAGTCCAACTGAACATAAATGGAGAAAGCGCCATTGAAGTTAGCGTTCGTCATCATGCTTCTGCTGGCTGCATAACCCGGTAAATACTGTAACTACTT
The DNA here is from genome assembly GCA_037349345.1 of Oemleria cerasiformis. Lineage (NCBI taxonomy): Eukaryota > Viridiplantae > Streptophyta > Magnoliopsida > Rosales > Rosaceae > Oemleria > Oemleria cerasiformis. Next base: position 10,862,881 of record JAZGTL010000010.1, read on the forward strand.
CCATTAAATCACGTATATATTTTGTGAGTAATTAATTAAGCTCACCGTCAACTATAAATAATTAATAGTCAATATGGAGAAAACTAGTATCTCAAAATAAAGATTTATATCACATTACAAGTCTACAACAAACATATTTCTTCCTTCGCTCTCTTTAACGATTCTTTTTTTTTAATTATGGAGTAATCCTCACTCAAATTAGCTTTTTTAATCGTGTTATTGTTCACTTCATCGTCTAGTAAAGTCCTTTCCTCAAATCCTATGTATATATATATATATATATATATTGGTATATCTATGCACTACAAGAAAATAAGGTTTGCCCGGCAAAACGAGTTCGTCGAGCAACATTTAACAGTCGTCGAACAACATTAACCTCAGCGATTCCTCGTCGGGCAACTTGCGTTGGGCCATAGCCGTCGGGCTTAATGTTAGTCGACGGGAACAATGATTCGTCAAGCAAATTTAAGGTTGCCAGGCGGAATATTCGTCGCATAGGACTTGTCAAGCAATTCAAAAGTCAACTATTTTGTCCGACGAATAACATTCACCAGGTCAAGTTATATTGTGGCCCGACGAAGTGTTTATTCGTCGGGCAACATTGTAATATTTAAAAAAAAAAAAAAATTTTAATTAAATAAATATATATATAATTAAAATAAAAATACAATTAAAAGAATAAAATGAATCAAATTAAAATAAAAAATATATTTAGAAAAATTAATGTTATGTTTTTACATTATTAAAACTAAAACAATGTTTTACATATTACATTCTAACTACTCAGCGACGGGTCGGGGTGGTTGGGATCCTTGGCGGGCTGTTGGGACGGGGGCTGAGGCTGTGATAGAAGCTCATCCAGTCCACGCTCACCCAAGCGGTCAAGCACCATGGGGAGGGCGGTCATGATTTGATCGTTTTAGGCATGGATCTGCGCGTTTTGAGCCTTGATCTCGGCATTTTCGGCCCGGAGGATCTTGAGCTCCGACATCCCCTCGGGATTGGCTCCCCAAGATGATCTCGACGAGTGACTGGAGACATCCCGCACTCTCTCGTCGTCCGTCCCCCGAACGATCTTCCCTGGACACCTCCCAAGTCGTCGCTCCAGGATGACGATCGACTTCTCGGGATCTAGGAGCTTCTACTCCAACAGCACTTCGGGATGCTGTTGTGTGAGCTCAACCTATGTCTGCTAGACGTCTTGCTCCACCGCCTCCTACAAATTCGAATAAATATTAATTAGAAATATAATTATCAAATTAAAAATTAATGTTTAATCTGCAAAAAATAAGCTTACATGAATTTTGTCAGCCTCTTGGTCGCCCCGTCCAGCTTACACTTACCCCCAGGCATCCACCTCTGGGAACATCGACCCGGCGATGCGCCGATCCTCCTGCCGGGCCGATAAGGATCGTGACCCCCCGTGGTGGTTGAATTTCTTCGCTCCCCGGTTTGATGTGTTGGCATCCGATTTCCGATGTTCATTCGTAAAAACAAAAATTATATTTTCAAATGGAAAATAACATAAAAAATAAATAAATAATTTAACTAGGTGTATAGTACGTACCACATAGGTGGGGGACACGAAATGGTCGCACAACCACAACCACCCTGCCAGTTTCGGCCCGTCCAACTCTTCCAGAGGATTTGCCCGAGCTACCTCCGGGGAAGGCCATCTCTTGTAGTACTTGTGGAGCTCGTATTTCCAGTCGGCGTACCGTAACTGCTAATGGTCTGTTAGGTATCAACTGACGTCGACATCCTCCAAGTTGAACTCAAAATTGATCTGTAATAAATTATTAAAGTTAGTAAAATAATAAAAAAAAAAATGAAATGAATGTAAAGAAAGGGAGAAACACGTACCGATCACTCTCCCCAATAGTGCATGATCTCCTCCAGTGGTTGGGTTCTGAAAGTCTCCCCCATCATCAAGGACTTGGTGCGAAGAATCGGGGTGGTTGGGATCCTTGGCGGGCTGTTGGGACGGGGGCTGAGGCTGTGATAGAAGCTCATCCAGTCCACGCTCACCCAAGCGGTCAAGCACCATGGGGAGGGCGGTCAAGCACCATGGGGAGGGCGGTCTTGATTTGATCGTTTTAGGCATGGATCTGCGCGTTTTGAGCCTTGATCTCGGCATTTTCGGCCCGGAGGATCTTGAGCTCCGACATCCCCTCGGGATTGGCTCCCCAAGATGATCTCGACGAGTGACTGGAGACATCCCGCACTCTCTCGTCGTCCGTCCCCCGAACGATCTTCCCTGGACACCTCCCAAGTCGTCGCTCCAGGATGACGATCGACTTCTCGGGATCTAGGAGCTTTTACTCCAACATCACTTCGGGATGCTGTTGTGTGAGCTCAACCTATGTCTGCTGGACGTCTTGCTCCACCGCCTCCTAGAAATTCGAATAAATATTAATTAGAAATATAATTATCAAATTAAAAATTAATGTTTAATCTGCAAAAAATAAGCTTACATGAATTTTGTCAGCCTCTTGGTCGCCCCGTCCAGCTTACACTTACCCCCAGGCATCCACCTCTGGGAACATCGACCCGGCGATGCGCCGATCCTCCTGCCGGGCCGATAAGGATCGTGACCCCCCGTGGTGGTTGAATTTCTTCGCTCCCCGGTTTGATGTGTTGGCATCCGATTTCCGATGTTCATTCGTAAAAACAAAAATTATATTTTCAAATGGAAAATAACATAAAAAATAAATAAATAATTTAACTAGGTGTATAGTACGTACCACATAGGTGGGGGACACGAAATGGTCGCACAACCACAACCACCCTGCCAGTTTCGGCCCGTCCAACTCTTCCAGAGGATTTGCCCGAGCTACCTCCGGGGAAGGCCATCTCTTGTAGTACTTGTGGAGCTCGTATTTCCAGTCGGCGTACCGTAACTGCTAATGGTCTGTTAGGTATCAACTGACGTCGACATCCTCCAAGTTGAACTCAAAATTGATCTGCAATAAATTATTAAAGTTAGTAAAATAATAAAAAAAATGAAATGAATGTAAAGAAAGGGAGAAACACTTACCGATCACTCTCCCCAATAGCGCATGATCTCCTCCAGTGGTTGGGTTCTGAAAGTCTCCCCCATCATCAGGGACTTGGTGCGAAGAATCGCGCCAATGTCATGCACAAGCAGGCTATGAATTTTTACCGACGCAGACCAGAGGCTAGACACGCACACCACCAAGATCTTTGCATTCGTTGTCCTGGAAATCCGCTGGGATGTCAAACCCCGGTTGATCCCACGCACGTTTACCGCAAATTCGATGAATATTCGTACATAATATGAGTAACAAATAAAAATGGCTGTTTAATTAAACAAAATAATCAACTTACCCTTAGGAAGTGCTCCGACATCAGTCGCCGTTTCATCAGCTCCGGCGTGGTCCTGTGGGGGCTGGGGATGGGTATGGGTTTCCCCCCCCGTTTCTTGTTATGTTGTCGACGAGCCGATCGAACAACGAGTCGCTGATGATCCGAGATCGGTGCTTGAATCGACGCCGATGTTGAGGCAACTGAGGCAGCGGCTACCTCCTCCGTCGCATGATCATCAACGGGATAAGGGCAAGGGCGGGTCCTAGATGTGATTAAGGTGCGATGCGACATCTAGAATAAGAAATTTAAAATAATTAATATAAAATTAACCAACATATTTTTAATTATATAAAAAAAACCAAACATTTTAAATATTAAATATTAAATTCACAAAATAAAAACAAAACCACATATGAAATTAACCAACATTTTTTAATTCAAATAATAAATAAACCAAATAACCAATTTTTTTTAATTAAAAATTAGTAAATTGGTATCTAAAAACTAAAGCCACCAAATTCTAATGTTTTAAAATAAAACCAACACAAACGAAAATTAAACCTAAAATACTAAGTAATCCAAAAGTACTAAACTCAAAATTCACAACATTATACCTAAATTTCTAAATCCAAATTTCGGGAATAAAATCAAACTTACAAATTAATCCAAACATACAATAATAATATCCAAATCATAAAATTCACATATTAAAAATTTATAAAACTCACATATCCAAAATTTATAAAACTCATATATCCAAAATTCACATATCCTACACCATATCAAAAATTTACATAAATTTTTTTTAATTCAAATATCCAAAATTCATAAAATTCACATATCCAAAATTCACATAAAATTCATATCCAAAATCATAACAAAAATCATATGCAAAATTCATAACATTATACCAAACATCAAAATTTCAACAAATCTTCAACATTAACCATAAATTCCTAAATCCAAACAAACTTTGTAAACCAAATATTTATATTCCAATCCAATCCAAAATCACAATATTCAACTAATCCCCCCAAATTTCCAATCTGTAAAATTGACAATAATGCACAATAATGACAATAATCCAATCACAATATTCAAAATATCCAAACCAAATTTCAATTGAAATTTCAATCCAAACTAAAATTAAAATTTAACCAATCAAAATTAACTATAACCAATCTACATTAACAATAGGGAGAGAGGGACAATGTGTTCGACTTTGAGATGAATGCCGGCGAGGATACGATCGGCAGCTAGACCGAACCACGGTGAGAGAGAGGCAGCGCGAGAGATTGATGCAGTGGCAGAGTTAGAGCTGGAGTCTGAGTGAGAGAGTGTGAGAAAGGGATAGAGTGCTATGAGTTACGGCGACCTCCACATCATGGCTCTGGTCTGAGTTGCAGAGAGATGGGGGTCGGGAGAAAACAAGGAGAATAAGAGTCGGTCTGATTTATCTGTCAGAATGCCCTTGCCCTACGAACCAATCCGTCGGGCAAACTTTTAATGAATTTGTCGGGTAACAGCATGCGGTGGATAGTCGTCGGGTAACTATTTAACTATTCGTCGGGCAACGATATGCGGTAAGTTTGAGATTTCGTGAAAATTTTTGGCTGAATGTTTGAAGTTTTCGGGGAAAAAAATGCGCGTTTTTGTTACTTTGCCCGACGACGTTTCTATATTTGCCCGACGCATATTTACCTATTGCCTGGTGAATGGTTTCCTTCGTCAGGCAAAAGTTTTATGATGTTGAGTTTATGACTGATCTAAAAACTAGGTTCGACGATAGAATTTTCCAGATCGGGATCGTTCAATTTTTGGTTTTACATACCTAAAGCCCCATCAATCGTTATTGCCATATTTTTTTGAGCTTATATGCCTCGATAGTTAAGTTTGTGAATTTCAATGGGTTTTTTGTAGTTTTGGTTCAATTGATATTCAAACGATGGAATTTCAAAAAATTGACCGTTCAATGGTTTACTTTTAAGTATGTAGACCTCACCTGTCAAAAATCTTTATGTTTTGAGTATTTCAAGTCGTCCGATCGGGAAGAAAAGTTGTGTAACCTTTGAATCGCCACGCACCGTTAATAATAAATTCCCGAAAATGAAGTTAAACCACCTAATTTTAATATCGGATAATAAATTCAGAAAATTAAAATAAAACCAAACTTTACAAAATTAAACCAAAATTACAAATTAATCCAAACATACAAATTATATTAACAAATATCCAACCATCCAATAATAATATCAAAACCAAAAAAAAAAATTCAAAAACAATTTCAAAACCAAAATAACTAAATCTTAAACCAAAACTAAATTTCCAAAACGGGTAATTTTTTATTATAAATTTTCATTTTTGATTTTTAAAATTAAACCTAAATTACTAAATCCTAACAATCTTAACCCTAAAATACTAAATCCAAAATTAAAAAAAAAATCAAGTCCAATAATTCATATCCAAATAATAAAAATAAAATTAACCAACCTATTTTAATTTTAATAATAAATAAAAGAACAAAAAACCAAAATTTTTTAATTTTAAATAGTAAACCTAAAATACTAAATTAATCCATACAAACTTAAACCTAAATTACTAAACTCAAAATTCACAAAATTAAACCTAAATTACTAAATCCTAACAATCTTAACCCCACATTACTAAATCCAAAATTCAAAAAAATTCATAAATATTGAACAAAATATTTTATTACAATTTATATCCAAAATTCACATCCAGCAATCATATCTAACAATTCAACAATTCATATCCAAAAAAAAAAAAAAAAAACAAGTCCAATAATTCATATCGAAATAATTAAAATAAAATTAACCAATATATTTTAGTTTTAATAATAAATAAAAAGAACAAAAAACCAATAATTCATCATCATCCCATAATCATCATCATTATTAATATTATCATCAACCCAATTTCAACATTTCATCACCATTCAAACATCACAATTTCAACAATTCATCACCATTCAAGTTCTAAATTTCAATTACTCATATAATAAATTAATCAAATAATCCTAGAGAGAGAGGGACTTACATTGAGCGACAGAGAGAAGGATTATAAGAGAGAATGGCGGCCTTCGCGGTTGAGAGAGAGGGAGTCCGAGAGAGAGAAGCGGCGGCGGCATTTCCGGCTGAGAGAGAGAGATGGTGAGGCTGAGAGAGAGAGATGGTGAGGATGAGGGAGATGGAAAGTGAGAGAAGGAGAGTGCTTGAGAGAGAGGGGGGCGGCTGGGCTGCTGGGTTGAAGCTTTTGGGTTTTTTGCAAAATTAATTGAAGGCGGAAGAACCGAGAGGAAGAGGAAGGGGAAAAGACGAGTCGCGAAGTTTAAGTATCAGTGGAGGCCTTTCCCGATGAACTAATTCATCAGGCCAACTTTAATGAATTCACCGGGCAAAAGGCGGCTTCATTTTTCAATTTTCTCGAATTTGTTGGCCAAATTTTTTAATTTTTCGCGAAAAAAAGTTGTGGGAGTTTTTTACTCTTACCCGACGAATATTTCACGTTGCCAAGTGAATATTTGTTAATTTTTCCCGGCAAATATTCGTTTTCGTCAAACCAAAGCAATTTTATATATGAAAATATGGTTGATCTTAAAACCAGGTTCGACGATTGAATTTTCAAGATTAGGACCATTCCCTTGGTTGTTTTAAGTTCCTAAAGCCCCACCATTGGAAATCGTCATGTTTTACGAAGCTTACATGCCCCGACCGTTCAGTTTTGTGAATTTCAAGGCGTTTTTCAAAATTTTTGTTCAATTGATATTGAAACGATTGAATTTGAAGAAATTGGCCATTCAGTTTGTGGTTTTACGTGCCTAGACCTCGCTCGTAAAAAATCATGAGGTTTTGAGGAGTTAAAGCCGTGCAATCGTCAAAAAACGGTTTGAAACCGTCGAATCGTCGCGCACCATTATCTAATCCCGAGAATTCCAAATTGGCTAATTTTTTCGCGTAGGCGATCTATGAGTACGTGCAAAAAATTCGGACGGTTAGATCGGTCAAATTCATTTTTTAAATTATTGAAAATCACAAAATCAACATATTCATCAAGGACTTATAAACATTTCAAGGAGACTTCAATGCATTTTTTGGAATTTGGGTTCAATTGATATTCAAACGATTGGATTTGACCGATCTAACCATTCAGTTTTTGGTTTTACGTTCCTAGACCTCACCCGTCGAAAATCGTGAGGTTTTGAGGAGTTAAAGTCGTGCAATCGTCAAAAAGCATTTTGTAACCGTCGAATCGTCGTGCACCGTTACCTAATCCCGGGTATACTAAATTTGCTAATTTTTCGCGTAGGTGATCTATCAGTATGTGCAATAAATTTGGACGGTTAGAATTGTCAAATTCAATTTTTTAATTATTTAAAATCATAAAATCAACTTATTCATCACAGACTTTAAACATTTAAAGGAAACGTCAATACACTTTTAGGATTTTGGGTTCAATTGATGTTCAAACGATTAAATTTGACCGATCTAACCATTCAGTTCGTGGTTTTATGTGCCTAGACCTCGTCCGTCGAAAATCGTGAGGGTTTGAGGAGTTAAAGTCGTTCAATCATCAAAAAACGTTTTGTAACCGTCGAATTGTCGCTCACTGATACCTAACCCCGGGAATTCCAAATTGGCTAATTTTTCACGAGGTGATCTATGAGTACGTGAAATAAATGTGGACCGTTAGATCGGTCCATTTCATGTCCCCAAGTAATTTAAAACCCTTGTTTAATAATTAAATTTAAATTAAATCTGATATACATGGCCCGACGAAATTGCGTGTTCGCCGGGAAAAGTTATTTCATGAAACGTTGCCCGGCGAAGTGTAAATGTACAATCTTTCGGCAAAGCTTCTGACTTTTTTTTTTTGTCAAAATTCTTTACACTATTTTATCAAACAAACTAATTTAACATAATTAAATTGAAAATTACATAATTAATTCACATGACGCGTGGGATGAAAGAGTGTAATAAAGGGAAAATGTTTGCAATGTTGTTATTTGCTATGCTGGCACATGTTTAATAATTAAATGCAAATTAAATATGATATACATGGCCCAATGAAATTGCGCGTTCGCCAGGAAAAGTTATTTCAAGAAACGTTGCCCGATGAAGTGTACCTGTACAATCGTCGAGCAAAGCTTCTGACCATTTTTTTGTCAAAATTCTTTACACTATTTTATCAAACTAACAAATTTAACATAATTAAATTTAAAATTACATAATTAATTTACATGATACGTGGGATGCAAAGACTGTAATTAAGGGAAAAGTTTTTCAATTTTGTTATTTGCTATGGTGGCACTGTCAGAAATGTTTGTATCAACTCAGTTGTCCAATTTGAGTATGGAGATACGAATGGATTTATTGAAACATAGAAACATAAAAGCATAACATAATGTATTAACTGAAACATTTAAAACATTAATTTTATTCATTTTAAGATTGATATTACATATGTAACTCAAGTCATCTATACATTATTTTATCAAACATCAAAACATATTGTAAAAGAATGGATATTACATATTCAAATGAAATCATTTATGTACAGCTTTCATTCAATCAGATTAACTCTCCCCTCTCCCTCCCCACCCCCCCCCCCCCCCCCCCCCCCCCCCTTCCAATTAATCTACTGTGCCCAATACTTGTTTCCTCAGCATCACTTTCAACTATTTGTGGTAAGGGCCCGAGATCAATAAAAATATCATCAATGGTAATTGGTGGGATGACGTCATTGGTCCGTACTCCATCCACATTTAGGGTGGATTCCGAGGAATCCACTTGGGAAACATTTTGGTCATCTTCCGTTTCCCCATCTTCTTCATGGTATCGGTCATCCAAGTCCCAAATATTTCTATGATTTACCATCTCAGCTACTCTCCAACCAGCACCAGCTTTTGGATCATCTACATAAAAGACTTGTTTCACCGTACTAGCGAGGATGTAGGGATCACTCTCAAACCACTGGGTATTTGTGTTGACAAAGGTATATAAGTGATCTTTAATGACCCTGCCTGGGATATTTGGGTTCGTATCAAACCAATGGCACTTGAAGAAAATGACTTCCTTGCGGTCTGCGTATAACACCTTCACCATACTTAACAATCTGCCGTAGAACCCCGTATCAGCATTTCCCCTGGTAAGACGCACACAAGAAATGAAATTGGTAAACGTAAAAACACTTCAAGAAATTTGCAAATAAAATATGTGACTTACATGGTGGGAAAACCAAAGTGGAAACAGTTGTTGGTCCATTTCTTCCCAATTCGAAGGATATTGGGCCTTCCTCAACGCCTCGTGCTGCTCGTGGAAGGGCAAGACTTCGTCATAGTAGTTTAGTATGAACCAATGAGCCACCTCCATGTCACTATTGGTGAACGATTTAGACACTGGACCAACGCCGAATGGTCGTGCTGGTTGGGCAAATACATATAGGGTCTCGGGACATCACCACCGTCGTCGTTGTGCGAGGCCCTTTTGAAGGAATTTTCAACATTCTGAAGGTACATTATAGAAAACGCCAATGACTCATTTGCAATCGCCTCCGATATAGATCCTTCGAGTCGTGTCTTGTTGCGGACATACCGCTTGTACCTACCTAACATTCTGCAAGGAAATAATACAATATGATAGTTCACATATATTAACAGCATAATAAGGAAATAGTACCAAAAATAATATGAAGTTTACCTCTTGATTGGGTACATCCAACGATAATGCACCGGGCCAACTAGCTTTGCCTCATCTGACATATGTATTAGTTGGTGCCTCATTATATCAAAGAATGATGGCAGATATATTTGCTCTAGTCGGCACATGATGTAGACAATATCCTCGTTAATTGCTCCAAGGTCCGCCATTACCAACAATTTGGCACACAAAATCTAGAAGAACTTAGATAAATAAACTATCGGCTCAACAATACTAGGCTCCAAGTAGGGCCGAATACCAATCGGAAGGAGCCGTTGTAGCAAAACATGATAGTCATGGCTCTTCATACTAGACATGGTGCCACCGTATGTGCTAACGTTTCGGGATATGTTACCGGCGTACCCATCGAGAAATTTAACACTCTGCAATCACTTTAGGAATTTTTTCTTATGATCCGGCGTGAATGTATAACTAGGATGAGCCATTAGGTATTTGTCATTTACGACTTTTGGCCACAAATGAGGCTGAATCCTAGGGATGGGCATAAATACGCATGGGTACTGTTCAAAATGGGCAGAAATTAGATGGGTAAAAATGTACCCATCTTCTAATGGGTAGGGTAAGGGTTTACCCATGGATATTCAGTACCCATGAAGTTAAAAGCACATTCTTTATACCTCCTTCAAATTACCCATGGGTATTCTTCCCTCTACTAATTTTATTTTTGTCTTATTATTATTATAGTTATTATTATTATGATTTAAATTATATTTATTTAATTAAACCTCAATTATTTATGCTTTGATGAAAAAATTAAACCACAATTAGAAAATTGTTTTTTTTTGGGAAACCAACTAGAATAATATTACGAATTTATATTAACATCAAAGTTTATTTTGAGAACTTAACTCATTCATTGATCTCAAAATTATCTCAAGCCTTTTTAAAAATTTTTAACAAAAATCAACACAAGCTATAGAAATTTCCAAGATTTCACAACCATGGTCTTACATGTGGCCGCTTGCATGGCCCTAGTTGTGGTTCATCACTTATCCAACATAAACACGTGAGAATTGATTGTTTCTATTAAGGATTGGATGGTAATCAAGATTTGCTAGGATGAAATACGTTTGATGATATTTTTTCAACAAATGTGGGTCACACAATTTGATTTTTTGTTTTTGAATAATTTTTTCTTTTTTATAAGTTTGTAAAATTAGCACAATCAAATTTTGTGAAACTGAAAAAATGAATAAAATATTATAGTTAATAGGCGTATCCTATTTTTTATATAAGAATATTGAAAAAGGGTTATACAAATTAAAACAAAAGGATCAGAGGCTTTGGAAGACGGTAACACATTCCAAATCAAAATTGGGTTTCTATACTATGTATCTTCTAAACGTGTTTTAAATAAGTATCTCCTCTAACAAAAAGACAATGATAAGTAAAAGAAATTGAAAAAAAAAATGAATAGTAAGAAAAAAGTGAAAAGAAAATTAAAATGAACGTGTTAGAAGAAATTTTAGAAGAAATTTTGAATAAACGTGTTGGAAGACATTTATTTTGAAAAGCAAATAAGAAAATGAACATAAAATAAAATGAAAAGCAAAAGAAATTGAAAAACAAAACAAAAAAGCAAAAAAAATAGATGCAAAAAACAAATGGAAAATCAAGAAAACAATTGAAAAACAAAAAAATAGGTTAATTTGTCATGAGTACCCATTACCCTATAGGTAGGGTATGAGTAAACCCTTAAACATTGAAGATGGGTCTAAATGGGTATAATGCCCATTAGTACCCATGTTGGGTAAGGGTCCACCTATACCCTTTAAATTACCCATTTGACCATCCCTATCGAATCCCCATTTCTTGCATACCCAGACAGGTCTTTTTTGTGTCCTTCAACTTGCCTTCGACGGGTAAAGTCGTTCCCACAACACTCTCGGCAACATTCTTCTCGATGTGCATAGGATTTGCAATGTGTCTGATTTTCAATTTCGACCAGTACGCCTAACGGAAGAATATGATCTTCTTCGTCTAATTTTCCTCTTCCGCTGATTTCGGTCCTCGTGTGACGAAATCCTGGATATTGTTCAATTTAGACAATATCTCATCACCGGACCTCTCCCTTGGTCGTGCTCGTAACTCTGTTTTGCCATCAAATGAGTCATACTATGTATGCCACCGGTGATCCCAGGGCAGAAATCTTCGATGCGTGCCAAAAGAACATTATGTATGATCCACATGTCAGGCATGCAAAATAAACCTTGGTGCTCCACCCCGACAACATACCATAAGCAGGAAAATCATTAATTGTCCACATTATGGCTGCTCGTTGAGTGAATATTTCTCCACAGTACTTTTCGTATGTTCGGACACCATTTTCTCACAAATCCACGAGCTCATCAATAAATGGCCACAAATAAACATTGATGGAATTACTTGGCAATTTGGGCTCCAGTATCAAAGTACTGAGGATTGTGAATTCTTTCTTTATGCATCTTCAAGGGGCCAGGTTATACGGAACCATGACCATCGGTCGAGTGCTTTAGGGCTTTTCAAAACCCCCAAACGGATTAAAGTTGTCAGTAGCAAGTCTTAATATGACATTTCTTCGCTCCGTAGAAAACTCATGATACATCTTATCAAATTCCTTCCAAGCCTCTTCATTGGCTAGATGCCTCACTACATCATCGTCAATGCGTTCATCCTTATTCCATCTCATATCACGGGTTGTGTGAGTCGACATGTAGAATATTTGTAACCTTGGCGCCAGGGGGAAATAACGCAATACCTTGTTTGGAATCATGTTCTTTCCATACCTAGGCTCATTGCACACGGGATATTTGTCATGCTGCTCGAATTCACCTTAAAACAGTGCACAATTTTTCTTGCGTGCATAGATCTTGACATACCCGAAATCGAGACCCTTCAATAGCTTATTCCAGCTATAATGATCTTTAGGCAGATGGTTATCTTCAGGGAGCATTCGGATGATGATGTCCATCATGTGATCAAAATGCTTGTTCGTTTGATTATACTCAACTTTCATGTGCATCAACTCCACAACTGCCCCTAGAATTGAGAACGATTTACAACCAGGGTACAATTCGCGTTGAGCTTCTTTCAACAATCTCTCGTAATGTTGCTCAGAGTCTTCGGGTTGAAAACTGGGCGCCTCATCGTCCATATCAACCAATGCGGGAGGAAAAGCATTGGTTAATATGTCAAAGACTTGGTCATCACATCGCCCATCCAAAGCACTTTCATCCCGACGGGTCCCGGGATCCGAAGATGTCGATGCTGTAAATATTTGATCAACGTGATAGATCCAATTAGTATAGTTGTGTATGATCTCATTCCATTCCAGATGATTTCGGACCCCATTAAACGTCATCCAATTGCAGTTGTTACATTTCCGACACGGACACCTAATACATCTTTCATCACTGCAATGACTATGTGCAAAGGCAATGAAGTTGTCGATCCTATCCAATTACTGATCAGAACATCTATTTTCCATTTGCATCCAACCTCTGGCCATTGTGCCTGCTTTCACAAAATAAAGTCAATGTAAATATTTGAATTAACATTGTCTCGTAATTAGAACAAGTTAATATCAAAAGTTGCTCGTCTCTTTATGCCTCCGGTGATTTAGCCATATCCCATTCGAGAGTGCACGTTATGTGTTGTGTAGTTTGCGACTTACGAGGCTAAGTTTCGAGCGAGGGAAATTTCGGCAGCATCTCCCTACAATTCCCCAAATGCACGACGTAGATATTATAAACAAATATCTAGTATGCATTCGGAGAACATTGAGGGGATACCGAATTTCCCACAATCGAAACCTAGCCGCGTAGACCGAAAACTGCACAACACATAGTTGCGCACTGCCAAACAGTAATGGACAATTCAAGAGTCAGTCAATCAACCCGATTCATTGACTCTCAAACGGGTCTAAGGTTTTTCAATGAATTTCATTATAAGAAGTTAATCAACCCGATTAACTTCGCATAAACAATTATGAAATATCAAAATATTTCACTCCGTCGGAATTACCTAAAGCTTTACAGAAAAAATTATAAAAAAAAGCCACAAACACATACATATTTAAATTCAAAAATAAAAACAATTTTCCAATTTCCTAATTTCCTAATTTTCTAACAATTTTCTAATTTCCTAACATATTTTCTACTTTCCTAACATATTTTATAATTTCCTAACATATTTTGTATTTTCCTAACATATTTCCTAATTTTCTAACAATTTTCTATTTTCCTAATTTCGTAACAATTTTCTAATTTCCTAACAATTTTATAATTTCCAAACATATTTTCTATTTTCCTAATTTCCTAACATATTTTCTATTTTTGCTAATTTCCTACAAAATCACCTAACACATTTTCCACAATTTCCTAACATAAATATATATATATATATATATTCAAATTTCTTACCAAAATTACATTAAGAGACAAACATACATACCTCTTTATAAGTATTCCTCCAAATCAATCACAAATTTCCTAAAAAACAAACAATAATTAGTTTCCAATCAAAACATCAACAATGCAAAACTAAATAAATTTAATTTCTCAAACCTTCAAGCTTGGAATTTGATGGACTTTAGTGTTTGAGAGAGAAAGAGGGAGATATTGGTAGTGAACATGGTTGATGAGATGATGGTTGTTGGTGAGCTAGAGAGAGAGAGAGAAAGAGAAGCAGTGAGCCAAAGCAGAGAAGGAATGAAGAAGAAGAAGGGTGGAGCTGCCTTAATGTATATTTAGACCTTTTCCCAACAAAGGACTTCGCCGAGCAAAGTTTAATGACTTCGTCGTTACCTCATATTTAGTACAATTTTCCCGACGAAGTAAAACTTTGCCCCGCGAACACAGCGTCGTCACGTTGATTTCAAGCGCAAAAAATGTTCCCTTCGCGCCAAATAATTACGCCAAGGTTTCGTAGGGCAAGGGTTGAGAATTTCGCCGGGCAAAGTTCAGGTTCGCCGGGCAAACTTGTTTATACAGGTTTACCCGATGAAGTTTAGGTTCTTCGGGCAAAGTCTATAATTCTCAAAACATCCTTGCCTAGATTCGTCCATGTGCAAGATCTATCCCCATCCATTATCCTCCGGTGTACCGCTTGACCAGGCCTCAGAAATGTGTGGCCCTTTGAACCTTCCCTGAGTAAGTAAGTGGATGAGATTAATGCCTCTTCAACAAAGCATGGCTCGAAAAAATGAGGACCTTGTTCATCCTTAAGGGGTTCAGGCTTCTCATCCCGTTAAGTGATTACTGGGCACACACCCTTGTAAATGCATCCACAGTAATCACGGAACGGGATGAGCAGCTTGAACCCTTCAGGATGAACAAGGTCCTCATTTTTTCGAGCCATGCTTTTGTTGAAGAGACATTAATCTCATCCATTTACTCACTCAGGGAAGGTTCAAAGGGGCACACATTTCTGAGGTCTGGTCAAGTGGTGCACCGTAGGATTATGGATGGGGATGGATCTTACACAAGGACAAATCGAGGCAAGGATGTTTTGAGTATGATTTGAGAATGCTCATTTCATTTCTTTATATAGGCAAGGATGCTTGGAAAACCATTAATGCATAGCAACGAATCTAGCCAATATTGCATCCCATATTCATAAATTAATTTTCATATCAAATTTCGATATTAAATTAATTTTCATATCAAATTTTGATACTAAATTAGTTTTCATATCAAATTTCGATGCTAAATTAATTTTCATATCAAATTTCGATACTACATTAATTTTCATATCAAATTTCCATACCAAATGAATTTCCATATCAAATAAATTTGATATCAAATTAATTCACATCGACGAATCTAGCCATGCTAAATTAATTTTCATATCAAATTTCGATACTACATTAATTTTCATATCAAATTTCCATACCAAATGAATTTCCATATCAAATAAATTTGATATCAAATTAATTCACATCGACGAATCTAGCCAATATTACATCCAAAATTCAAAGATTAATTTTCATATCAAATTTCGATACTAAATTTAATTTTCATATCAAATTTCGATACTAAATTAATTTTCATATCAAATTTCGATACTAAATTAATTTTCATATCAAATTTCGATAATAAATTAATTTTCATATAAATTTCCATACCAAAATAATTTCATATCAAATTTCAATACTAATTTAATTTTATATCAAATTTCAATATTAATTTAATTTCATATGTATCAAATTTCCATATCAGTCAACGCGCAAGCTTTGTAATTATGCGCCAATTTTTTTATGGCGCCAAAATCTTGTCTGATGAATAATTCTAGCCCTACTAAATATTTCGCCGGGCAAACATAACAAAATTACGCAGGAAATATTTCTATTTCGCGCCAAAAACTTGCCCTACGTACTTCATTTGCCCTAAGAAATACTTCGCCTGGCTAAATTGGACAGGTTTTTGCCCGGCGAACTGCTTTTTTCGCCAGGCAAAGGATCTTTAGGTGGCGAACTTTTCTTCTTCGGGAAAAATATGGTCGGGCAAAATCTAATTTCTTATAGTGTATATGAATAAATATTAAATAAACATTTAAAGTTTTACTTATTATGTAGCTCGTACAATTTATTAATTTTTCCCAAAAAAATATGCTATTATAGTACAAAGTATCGCATTATTTCAAAAATCATAAATAATTCAAACCTAATAAATTCATTTAAAAAGCAAAATCCAACTCACATATTTATCCAATTATCCTGATTGTCTGTAAATGTCTCAGAAAACGTGTCAAGTCACCAAAATCAAATGGCAAAGGATTAGCTCATTGATAAAAAAAAAAAAAAAGGATTAGCTCATTGATAAAAAAAAAAAAAAAGGATTAGCTCGTTGATAAAAAAAAATGATTAGCTCTAAAATGACAAATATAGGATCAAAAGGGCGATCTAAGCAGAATTACTAACTAAAAGCTAAAATGGAAGAGTTGACCAAGAGTCAACCCTCAATGTTTGCCCAATTTCGGGTCAAAACTCTAGAAATTCAATTCGGATGGATCTCATTTTCTAGGGTAAAAACTTTAGAAATTCAGTTTGGGGTCTACAAATCTTAGTTTTTCAGTTCGAAAGTTTCGATGGATCAAGAATGCCTCTAAAATCATACACTTGTAAGTTGAAATTTCCGTCCACCAAGAAAAACATGTGTCGGTTGACATGGATTTTCCGAAGAACTTTCGAATTTCATGAAACCCTCTCAAACACAAGTACATAGGATAATAAGCATACCACATCCGGGATGACAGACCCAAGAAATGGCCCCATTTGCCACCACACTCGTTGACAATGAGACACTTGCAATAATATGGGGCAAATTGAGACGTAACGAAAAGTAAAAGAAAAAAAAAATCAACAAATAAACCTTTAAAAAAACACACACAAACATTTTAGATTCAATGAACCATTTCATTCATGGATTTTCTTTTATAAACATAAAAAAAAAAAAAAAAGGAACCAAAATGGTATATAGTCGGCACAATCACATT
This sequence comes from Oemleria cerasiformis, assembly GCA_037349345.1. NCBI lineage: Eukaryota > Viridiplantae > Streptophyta > Magnoliopsida > Rosales > Rosaceae > Oemleria > Oemleria cerasiformis. The sequence goes on from JAZGTL010000010.1 coordinate 10,880,418, forward strand.
GCAAACTATATTTTTCTATTGGGTCCGATTTTGATCATCACTACCTTTTGGTGATAACGCTTTATCATCAATTTCAGATGTCGCCATATGCTTGTAAGTTAACTATGGTTAATAATTTTAACAATTTATAAATTTTTTAGTGTAATGATAGGAAATATTATTCTTTCCATATTTGTTTATTAAATCTTTCTATATTAGTGTATTTTTTTAAATGAAATCTTTCTATTAGTTTATTCAATTAATAATGGCTTCAATTTCATATCAAATTAATTGTCCATCAAATAATTAGCTATCCCAAAAAGAAAATAAAATGAACAATTCTTTAAATAATTATTTTTCTACTTATCCCTACATATACTACATTATATAGATCAATACTATTTTGCAGCATGAACAAAACGGAACCATTTTAACTTTTTTTCATATAAGATATTATGCATGAACAACGGCATATATATAACAAAATAAAAATTATTAATTTTACCAACATAAAAGATAAATTATATACATATATGTATATATAGCAAATTAAGAATAAAGTTGTCTGTTAAACTCTAAGAAAACACAGGAAATTGCTCATCTTATAAAAAATTAGTTTTTTGAGAATTTTTTATTTTCATTGAATTAGTAAGTAATCTTGATTTGATTGAAAATTAATTTGATATGAAATTAAAGCATTTCTTGAATAAAATAGTAAAAAAGGATTATGTAATACAAGTATGGAAAGAATAATAATCTCTTAATATATTAACAAATTTACATATTAATGGAAATAGCTAACTATAGTTAACTTGCAAGACACATGTCAAATTATAAGATTTGTGGTAAGCGTTACCACCACTTCTTAGTGGTGAGCAAAATCAGACTCTTTTCTATTTCATTCCTAAAACAATTAGGTTTACATAATTTGTCAGATATAGATTCATATTATAATAAGTTCATTTTTGGGGTACTAGTGGTCTCTATATATATACAATTACAATGTAGTTGAATTTGTGGATTATTTTCTATGCAACATCAGAAAGTTAATAGTTTCTATAATGGAGTTGATGAATTTATGAATGATATTTATCATATGTTATTCTTTTGGCTCACTCCATCAACCGCAAAGGGTGCTTTCGTAGGAAAATAGTACGGCACTTCGTGCAATCAATTAAGTATGGATTCAAAACTTTATTTTTTCCAATTTAACCAATTTAATCAACTAAATCTCCATCATCAATTTTGAAGAAAAATGCTAAATAAACCACATTGTAAACCTCATGTTATATAGGCAGGCTCTACACTTGTATTGATGGAACACACCAGTATGAGTGAAAGAAATGAGGCATAATATTTGACAGTGTAACCATGCACGGGCCATAGCATAGGGCAGGGGTGTGCTCCAGCCCACCTGAAATTGAATATTCGAAGGAAAAATTTATGTAATACTAACTTATATAACACAACTTATTAATTTGTTCTACACTTAAATAAGAGGGATTGTGAATTTTTTGGAAATAATATGATATCTTGACCACGTAAAAAAGGAGCTTGTTACAATTTAAGTGTTTTATATTGTATTTATTGCATGATTATTTGTTGTTTCTTGTATAAGATATGTATTTTTACTAGGTGTATTTTCTAAATCAATGAAATTCACTTGATATCGTTGAAATTTGATAAAGTAAAAAAATTTACGCTAATATTTAGTCCATCTGATTTCTAATTCCGAGTTCGTGCCTGAGTGTAACCGTTTGGGGGTAAGTGACACAAATTTTTGTACTGTCCTAGTCATTTTTCCTAATCTACATAAATCCAATTCTTAAAACTTAATGACGTAGATTTGGTGATTAAATTCCACAATAATCCTGCCTTTCTAAAATTTTATTTAAGAATCATCTTCTACCTCCCAACCCTAATTATTATTGTCATCCTTTTCTCTAAAACCTAATATTAAAACAATAAAAAATCACCCATGCTCAACGTAAAACCTTATTGTAGCGGATAGAACATCAATTTGAAGTAAGAAAAATATATTGAAAATGATCAAAAATCGTGAGAGCAAATCAATGTCTGGCATGACTTTAGTGATCTAATTTGCAAATATTTCTAGTAAAGTTTCACCAAAAACTAGAATAAAAAATTGCATCTGATGCCCAAGGAAAGTATCACATCAAAATTCAACTTGAAGGCTCAGATTCTGTAAATACTAAAAACGACAAAAAAAAAAGTCTTCCCATACCCAATTCGAATTCACTTAAATCCCATAGATCCCCAATATAAAGATGGCAAATATAATCAGCTTGTTTATTGGAGACAGGTCAATATCAATTCAAGTCAAAACTCAAAAGGCCATTCCAATCGAATTAACCTAGACCGGCCCAGCAAAACATTGAAAATTATCAAAACTGATTCAAGCAGTTTGAAAGCGACCTAAATGAAACCAAATCCTTGTTCCTAACCTACGTAAATCAAATCCTTAAAAAGGGTGGAATTTAATATTTGGATGAAGAAGTTTAAGATTACTAAGAATGACAGGACCCTTACGGAATTTTCCCTTAAAATCCGTAGTTAACCAATCCATCCCCAAGATCACATCAAAATCGTAAATATCCAAGGGGATTAAGTCCGCCTCCAATACAAGGCCTTCCACTACCATTGGACAATCGCGGAATACCAGGTTTGCCATTAGCATATCTCCGGTTGGGCTGCGAATACGCAAATCCCAACCAATCGGCGATAACTCTCTATTGGCTAGAAGTGCAAAACCCCGAGAAACAAAAGAATGTGAAGCCCTCGGATCTATAAAAACTCGAGCATCATGATCAAAGATAGTTAACATACCAGTAACCACCTCTGGCGTAGCTCAGGCCTCCTGCTGTGTCATCGCAAAGACTCGGACATGAGTACCAGAAGATCGTCCACAACCCCTTTATCTCCCATTGGCTCTGCTGGCCCTACTCGACTGGGTCTGGCTCCATGTTGTGGTACCTAATTGATACGAAATAAAACAAGCAACAATAATGTAACCTATTTTATCCAGTTAAAATCTTTGCAAGTGGAAGTCTCTCGCAAGGAGAGTTTTGTTTGGTCTGCTAGGGTTTGGGGCGCCCGGGTCACCTAAACTTTTTTTAAGGGTGTCGTCGGCTTTCTGTCTTGGTGATGATCGTGGAGGCGAGCTGCGGGACTGCGGTTGTGGACTGAGGAGGGTTTTGTTCGGTCTGCCAGGGTTGGGGCCCTGGGCTCACCTAGGATTTCCTGCGGCCGTCGTTGGCTTTCTGTTTTGGTGGTGATCGGCTGCGGCTGTGAATTCTCTTGATATGGCAGACTTGGAACATCAATTCGGGTCTCACCTTAGGCTCTTGGAGAGGGAGCGGCTGGGTGTTCAGGTGCTAGAAGAGAAGGTTGAAGATCATTCTTTAGGATTCCAGTTTTGTCTTGTGGCTGAAGTATACACTGATAAGGGGATCAATGGTGATGCTTTTGTGAGCCTTTTCTCGGGACTTTGGAAGGGAAGGGCGGGTGTCTATATTCGTGTGATTGGGGACAATAAATGCATGGCTTGCTTTGTTGCTCAGCAGGATATGCAACGGGTTTTGTCCATGGAACCTTGGAGTTTCATGGAGGCTTTGGTTATCTTGGAAGATGGGTCGCGCACCTGAAACCCCCGGCGTCTGAGGATGAATCACTCCTCTTTCTGGGTGCAACTACATGATATTCCCCCACTCAACATGACTATTGCAGTGGCTAAGAAGATTGGGGGCCTTGTGGGGGCGGTTTTGGAGGTTGATATGTCTTGGGGCAAGGAATGTATCGGCCAGTTAGTCTGTCTTTGTGTTCGAATGAGGTTGGATGACCCTTTGATGCGTGGGACAATTGTGGAGTTTCTGTTGTAGGGTCAGCAATAGGTTGGTTTCAAATATGAGATGCTGCCTGCGTACTGTTTGATGTGTGGCTGTTTAGGTCATAATACCCGGCGGTGTGCAGGTTTTATGATGTCGGCTGGGGGGAAGGACCGGGGCCATGCGTTTGGGGGCTTGGAGGCGGAGACGGATCTTAGGGGTCGGCCCCTAAGTAGTGTTGTTCCCCGACAGGGTAGTGGTAGGGAGTCAATGGGGCTCGGAGGTCGGGGGAGGGGCCGAGGGGATGGGGTTGCCTCCTGTTTGGCTGCGAGTATCCGAGCTCATAAAGAGGATGAGGAGAGGCGTACGCGGGTCTTGGAGGCTGCCTTTGATATTGGTTTGATTGGCAGAGGGGGGCGGTTGAAGGAGGTGGTTTCGAGGGATTGTCGGGTGGATCGTGAGAAGGGGGGCTGGCTGCCCGAGAGCCTGTTTCTGTTGTGCAACGTGAGGGTGGTGATACGTCTGTTCAGGCTCCTCCGACGCAAGGTAATATTGTGTGCCTTAATGATGTGATGGACACTTTGGATTCGGGGGTTTTCGCTGATGAGGAGTCCAGTCATGGACAGGGTGATGTGCTGGCTTTGGGTAGGGAGGTGGGGGACCACACCGAGCACGGCGTCCCTGCGTCACAGCAGTCTGATCCTTTTCAGCTTATGCCCATTATCCTGCGTGGGAGGATTGGTGGCGCGGGCCATGGCAAACGTCGCCGGCTGGTGATGGAAGGGGAGGGAGTTTCACCAACGTTTTGTGATGGTGTGGCTACGAGGAGAAGATTGGAATGTGAGGTGGAGGTGTGCGCCTCTCAAGTGGTCAGGACCGACCTTAATGGGTCTCTTGAGCGAAGGGGTGCATGTTCCACCTCTTCCCAGTCTCCATGAGTGTTTTGTACTGGAACTGTCAGGGTATCGGTGGTACACTAACCGTTCATAACCTGGTGGAGTAAACTCTGCTTCATCGACCTGATATTATGGTGTTGCTTGAGACAAAGAATAATAGTAGATGGTTTTGTTATTTAAAAAATAAGGTTGGGATGCCTTTTATGCATGTTGTTGAGCCACGGGGTTTGAGTGATGGCCTATGTATTTTTTTGGAAGGATGTACAACAAGTAATGTTAGTTAAGTATGGTGATTTTCTCATTGAAGTCTTAATAAAGGTTGTTGTTTCTAGTTATACATGGAGATTATTTTCTATATATGCAAGCACGAATGATAGGATCTGTACGGGCCAATGGAGGAGTTTGGGGTATCATATTGCAAGGTGCGGGGAACCTTGTTTTTTGTTGAGGGATTTCAATGATGTGTTGTCGGTTGCCAAAAAAGATGGGGCCGTCGTTCGGTCTGAAAATTCATTGCTTTCCTTTAGAGAATTTGTGGCTGACAATCGGTTGCTGGATTTGGGGTACCAAGGGCACCCGTATACTTGGAGAAAAAAGAAAGACTCGGGGTTCATTCAGGCCCGTTTGGACCGTCGCTTTGCCACATCGGAGTGGGTGGAGTTGTACCCAGCTGCGTCTCTCCATCACCTCCTTCTGGAAGGGTCTGATCACTTGATGTTTTTGATGTGCTTGTCACCACCGCTATGTCGGCCAAAATGGAGATTTGTTTTTTATTCCAGATGGGGGAATGAACAGGAATATCAGCAGGTGATTAAGGAGTGTTGGCAACATAAGATTCGGGGTTCGAAGGCTTATTAAGTCTGTGAAAAGCTGAAGGGGGTGCGGTCGGGTCTTCTTAGCTGGAGGAGGGGTAACCAGCGAAATAGTAAGGTCCTTATTGATGAATTCCAACAGCAACTACGTAGTGCCTGTGTGCAACCTACCTTCGATGGGGTTTGGGTGAGGCAGAAGGAACTGGAGTTGAAGAGACTGATCCGTGTGGAGGAGTGTTACTGGAAACAAAAGGCTCGAGTTCAGTGGCTTCAGGAGGGTGATAAAAATACAAAAAATTTTCACTCCTCCATAGTCAAACGTCGGCATTTTAATAGGCTGAGGGGACTCGACAATCAGGATTGTGTGTGGGTGGATGAGGGTGTTCAGATGCAACAGGTGGTGGTGGACTATTTTGAGCAGTTGTTCGCCACTACCCATCCTGAAACGTGTCCGGCCAGTTTGGATTGTCTTAAGAGGCATGTTATGCCGGTGGAAAATGAGGGCCTCTCGGCACCTATCACCCGGGATGAGGTGTAGGCTGTGGTGTTTCAGATCCATCCTTCAAAGGCCCCTAGGCAGGATGGGTTCACTAGTGGTTTTTTCCAGCAGAATTGGGAAGTGGTGGGGGGCGATATTTGTGAGATGGTGATGACTTTTTGGCGATCGGGGAGGCAGCTCCGGAAAATTAATTACACCCATCTCTGCCTGATTCCCAAGGTCCCTTGTCCGGTCAAGATGTCCCATTTGCGGCCTATTGCGCTATGCAATGTTCTCTATAAGGTAATCTCGAAAATCCTTACTAATCATTTGAAATTGGTGATGGATTGGATTATTAGTATCAATTAGTCAGCATTTGTGTTGGGGAGGCAGATACAGGATAATATTCTTGTAGTCCATGAGCTTCTCCATTCTATGAAGCATTGTGTAAAGTGGAGTGGAGTTTTGTGGTTGCTATGCTTAAAGGCCTTGGGGTGGCTGATCGATTTTGTGGGTTGATCTTTGAATGCACGGCTTCGGCCTCTTACAGTGTCCTGGTCACAGGCTATTTTTCGCCTAGTAGGGGGATCCGGCAAGGTGATCCTATGTCGCCTTTTCTATTTCTGGTGTGCGCTGAAGGGCTTTCTGCTCTCTTTCGCTAGTGGGAGGAGGAGGGAGCAATTCATGGTTTTCGATTGGTGGAGTCCAGTACTCTTCGGATCTCCCATATTTTTTGTTGTTGATGATGTGGTTATCTTTTGCCATACTACTAGCAGCGAAATTGATACAGTGAAGAGTATCCTCGATTGTTATGCAGCGGCTTCAGGCCAGCTTGTTAATCTTGAGAAAAGTTCTCTGTTCTTTGGGGGGAATTGTTCAAAGCTCCTACAACGAAGTTTGTCTCGGAGATGCCAGATCACGGCTCCGAACAATTTTGGGAAGTATCTTGGTCTCTAGGCGGATTTTTGTATGTCCAAGAGGGTAATATTTGATGAAGTTCGGAACAGAATTGCCAGTAAAGTGCAAGGGTGGGCGGCGCAGTTTCTCTCTCCTGCTGGTAAGGAGATATTGATAAAGGCGGTGGCCATGGCTATGCCAAAATATGCTATGTCATGCTTTCAACTTCTGATTGGTGTGTGCCGGGATATTGAGCGGCTGGTTGCCAATTATTTATGGGTGAAACAGCATGGTCAGCGTGGTGTGCATTGGGTGGCGTGGAAGAAGGTGTCACGGATGAAGAAAGTGGGAGGGCTAGGTTTCCGTGACTTGGAATGTTTCAATTTGGCAATGCTTGGGAAGATTGGATGTTGTATCATTCAGGATCCTTCGTTGCTACTCTCCCATGTGCTGCGAGACAAGTACTACCCCAATGGATCGTTCCTCCAGGCACTTATGGGCCACCGGTCCTCTTGGGGGTGGAAGGGTCTTTTCCAAGGTCGAAAAATCCTAGCTGCAGGTTTTAGGTAGAGGATTGGTGATGGTGCCCAGGTCCGATCTCGGTCCGATCCTTGGCTGCCTACTCCATATACATTTAAGGTGGCTTCTCCCCATCCTGATATTCCTCTATATGTGAAAGATTTGATTGATCAGGACACCCACACTTGGAGGGCAGAGTTGATAGCTCGGTGCTTTCGTAAGGAGGAGGCCCAACTAATCCTTCGGTTGCCCCTCAGTCGGTAGGGCATGGGGGATCCGTTGATGTGGCATTTTAGCAAAGATGGTTGTTATTCGGTGAAATCGGCTTAAGGTGTTACTTTGTATCAGCATCGAAACGGTGAGTTAAGCAGACGAGGGGAGGGGGATCCCAGTTCCTCTCCCGCTCAGGGCCCGAAATGGAGTCACATCAAGTCTATGAAGGTTCCGCTGAAGCTTAAACAGTTTGTGTGAAGGGTTGTAATAACACCCTTGTAGTTCAGTCAAATTTGATGCGCCGACGTTTGTTTGTGGATCTTATTTGCCCTATTTGTGGTCTTGCTACCGGGATCCATTTATTTTTCCACTGTCAGTTTGCCTGGGTCTTCTAGTTTGGAAGCCCTCTTATGCTTGATGTCAGTGTTTTAGAAGGGGAGGATTTTCCTGGTATCTAGTAGCGTTTAGTTGCTAAATTTCACCTCTTACCTCATAGCGAGGAGCTGATTCAGACGTTTACTTTTGGGCTCTGGAGGATTTGGAAGTGCCGAAATCATATGGGGTTTGAGGGTATTCATGTGCCACCAGAGGAGGCCATTGTCAATCTTACCAATTGTGTGGCTGAAATCCGTGAGCTTGGGGTCCCGATCTCAGGGGAATAGTTCTCGCAACCCAGGCCGTCGGACTTGGTTAGCCGTGAGGTGGAGCTTCGATGGAAGAAACCAGTTATGGGCATCCTGAAAGTTAATTGTGATGGTGCCTGGAGTAGTCTGACTGCATGTGGTGGCGTGGGTTGGGTCATTCGGGACTGTTATGGGTTGCTGGTGTCTACTGGGGGTCAAGGTGATATTTGCCTGAAGTCAAGTTTATTGGTTGAAGCAGATGCGGTGAGGTGTGCTCTTTCACATTGTTTGTTGGCTGGACATAAGCGTGTGGTGATTGAGTCAAATGCTTTGGGGCTTATTAACACTCTTCTTGGTCAGAGCCCAGGTGATGCTGATTTGGGTTGTATTCTATTTGATATCCATGCACTTGCTTTGCAGTTGTGAAGTGTTCAGTTTGTGTATGCATCTCGGCAGGCTAACAAAGTTGCGCATCTTCTAGCAGCCTATGTTACTAGGGTAGGTAGGTATCATTGTTGGGATGAACTGGGGACGGATTGGTTGTTTGATACTTTAGCATGTGATGCTGGTGTTTATGTTCGTTATTAATAAAGTTCTTGATCTTTCGGAAAAAGAAAAAAAAAATCTTTGCAAGGGTACAAAATCAAATGCGATAGTATAGTAGCAAAACAAAGGTCGATCCCTCGAGGACTTGCTCAACAGTTTATTCCACTTAAATTTAGATTTATCAACTCAATCAAAAGTCTCAAAGTTAACAACGAAAACAAAGACACAAACTACTTTAGATATGCAGAAAATTAAAGACACGACAAGGACTCATAGTTAAACTCAAACAAGGACTTGACACACAAGACACACAAGATAAGACTCACACAAAGACACAACCAAGAAAAACGACAAGTTTCAAAACAATGACTCAATAAGGAAAACGGCAAGGGGAGGTTTGTTATGATTTTGAAATTGGAAATTAAAAAAAAAATTAGAATGCAAGAAAGTAAAATACAGCAGAGGTTCTCAATTGATTGATTAATTAACTAAGGCGAATTAAAACAAACTATCCACCACTAACCAATTAAGTGATTAACAAGATTTCCAATATTTAATTACTATGAAACTTCTGAATATGATGCCCATGCAAAGGTCCGACTAAGGCCCACTCTACATATATTATTCTCTCTTACTTAGCATATTCTAGGCCGGATGAGTACCTTAGAATGTCTATCAAATTGTATCAAGATGATGCATGAAGTACGAAGAGAATTTAATGACACCACACTACCCCTAGAAAATGGATGTACAGTCCTAGATTGTCATGAGTTGAATTACGAGTAAGATGTAAGCCACTACCCTAACAAGCAATCATTCATCAATAGTTCATGCAAATAAGCAGGTCAAACTCATAAGCAATAAATAAGCAGGTCAAACTCATAAGCAGTTCATGCAAATAAGCTAGGGCTTCAAGCAGCCATAATTCTAATAAAGAACTACTCAAGCATAATTGAATTCATAATTAGATTAAAATAATGAAAGTAAAACTACAACAGAGATCGTTGAAGATGAGGCACAGCAAAGAACCAGGCCAAGGATGCTCCTTCAAAACTCCACACTCAACTCTCTCACAAACGATTAAAATAAATTGCTTTAAAACTGAAAACTATGTAATCTGCGACTAGGGTATCTAAAGGTCCCCACCCGTGAACATTATGGTCCTTTAAATATGGCCTCCAAATTTCTACAAAGTAGGAGACATTCTAAGATAGAATCCTACTCAAAAAAGGACTTAAAATTCGTAATCTACTTAGATATGAAAAAGGATTCCAAAAAGGCAATCCTTTTTGGATTTGGACTAGGAATTGCGGCACTCTTTGTGATAAACTCTTCTGATCTTCCTTGCATGCCAAGGCAGCTTCTGAAGTCTTCTGGAGGTTCCTTGGACGTCAAGGACTGATCATGTCCAACCCTAAGTGCTTGAAACACGGTTGGACCAGATTCTGGGCTCAAAAACCTTCAAAATTATACTTCTAAGAACTTAACATGTCATTGACCAATCCAATTGAGGCAAACCACTCCAGGAACTTCCATATGATATATCTAGTATGGTTCTGGGCTTTTTCCCATTCAAAAGCTTGTAGAAAAGTCGATGGCCCAATTTGGCTCAAATCAGGGCTCCTTGGAAGTCTTTTATGGAAAAACAAGACACGAACGTGTCATTGGCATTTCCAGGCGAGACACGGGCTTCCATTAGCTTAGATAGGTCATTTGAAGTCCAATCGTGAGTGGTGTCTTGTCTTGTTCCATCGAATTGCAGGTCAGGGCCTCTTTTGAACCTCATGGGCCTTAAATAGGGCATAGATGGACTCCTTGAGCTGAGGAACTAGGGACACATCTTGGGCACGATCTGAATCTGCGCTTTTGAGGTGAACCAAGTACTTTTTACAGGCGCGGTATGGCGCAACTCGACGCATGAGGTTCTAGGATTGGCGCAAAACTTGGCGAAATGAGGTCATGTCATGGTACTAGGCACAAGTACTTCAACGCATGGCTGGCACTTGGGACAGGGTCTTGGGTCTGGTCAGGGACTCGGTATGTGGCCTTCGCTCTCGGTTGGGATCTCCTTGAGACATGATGTTGGCGCAAGACTAAGACCTTCATAGGGCGGTGTCATGGTCCTCTTTGGGGCGTGACTAGAGCATGTCAAGGGCATGTCCTTGACCTCGATAGGGGTTCTTCTAGGACCAGATAGGGACTCAGTAAGATGTGTCTGGGACATGTCATGGGACACGTTCTGGGCTTGTGTTGGCATGCGCCAGGACCTGGTTTTGGACTCAATTTGAGACCCGATATTCAACTTGAGACATTTCCTTCGTTATCACTTCGAATTGAGCCCTTCTTTTATAGTTCTTCTCAGAATTTTCCTATCTTTCCAAATCTGCACAAGTCTCACAAAATTGATCATTTTGTACTATGTATGGCATGATTCATTCAAAAGACATATAAGAGAGGTACTAAATGACATCAGAATGATGCATTAATAATGACTGAACAAATAACCCTAAACCTATCTTTTGCTAGTCCCTGAGCAAAACAAACTTAAACAAAATGAAAATACTCGATCTTAGTTAAGATAGAACATTTAAACCCCTAGGTCTTCCTAGTAGGAGGAGTGTTGTCTCATGAGGGTTATAGCATCACAATACCCACAAACATTTTATTTAGACAAATAAGATGCTAGAAATAGTTCTCTTAACAAGCTAAATAGGAATCAAAGTAAGTAGACATGCTTTGCGAACTTAAAGGGATGCCATAGCCGTGAGTTTCATTTGAAGATATAAGTGTATAAGTGTCATAGTTTCAAGTGATCATGTTTGAAAACAACTTCATCTAAGTGCCTTAGACATATTTCACCTCAACTCTAATCCTCAATTAGGCAACTCTCAATTCACACCAGAATCCTAGGCTTTCACTCTTTTCAAGCATACGTGATGAGTTTATGTTATGGAATTCAAGTTTAATCACATATGATTAGCAATGAAGAATAGCACTTTATGGAAAGTAAGATCTCATGAAAGGAATTGAACTTTAAGAACATAGATACATACCTTAATCCTCAGCACGATTATCCATAAGATCAGTTAGGTCTTCCATTTTAGGTTGTAATGGGGCTAAGCTTAGGGCATAGAAAGGACAAATAGGATTCGAAGAACCTGAGTTATGCCAAGGCATGCGAAGTCATGACTTGAACTTAGAATTTTTGAACTAAATCCTTGCTTAGGGCCCATGACATTGTGCATCCTTGGTGGCTTAATTCGAGGTTCTTGGCTCACTTGGCTCAATTCACTTTGGTTTTCACTTTTCTTTTTTTTCTTTTTCCTTTCTTTCAATGTTTACTTTATATATTTTTTTTCATTTTCTTTATTTTTTCCTTTTTATTTTGTATTGAATTGAACCAAGATCATGCAATGATTTCCTCATTCTTTTATGCAGCTTGCAACTTGTAAAGGTGAAACCTTTGAACTTTCATCTTCTGAAATTGACGCAAATGTCTTGGAATTGGGCAGCATTTTCTTTCACTCCTCATTCTCACCATGAATCTCATTTGGGGAAACCTCAACACAAACTCAGGTTATAGGGCATGGCTTTGATGAATGATGAGCATTTTGGTTAGGTTATACTTTGGGTGATGAAAGAAAAGGTTGAGTGTTTGGCTTCAAATTTGTCTTAGGGAACATGCAATAGGGTAAGATAAGGCCTTTAGAGGTTAAAGCACACATAGCCTACATCACTTCTTATGGCAAACCACACATCAGTTCAAGAGTATCTATAAGATGTTTGTTCTTTAAAATCCAATGCAAATATGATGTAAAGATATCAGCATTTAAGAACAAAAGCAATGAGTGTTTAAGAGTATAAACAAGTATATTCCTCATAAAGAATGGCAATTAGGGTCAAAGATCTCACAGGTTAGTCTCCACTAATTTTCTAAGGTTCACTCAAATTTAGTTGTTTTGTTCACTTAATCACTTAAAACATGACATTGTGAAGTGCAATTTATGAACTTTCTAGCTATGGCATGACTATTAGTAAAACAAAGAAAGTTAACTTAGCATGTACATTCCTATTAACAAGTTATAATACTATCACTAGCAAAAACTTAGCTAAACATATTAAAAACTGAAACTGAAATTCAAACTTCTGGGCCGTGTATTACCCCCTAAACCTAGATGTTTCTATATGCAAAATTTTGGTCCACACCCCCAAACCTAAACTGAACATTGTCCTCAATATGATAAGCAATAAGTATGACAACAGAATAAAGGTTTCGAGAGATAAAAAGGGCAGAAATAATAAAGGAAGAGAGAAACACAAACCGGGGCTAGGCTACCTCCTAGGAGTGCTTTATTTAACGTCTGGGCAAGACTTGGCTGGGAGGCTAAGCAGTTTGGGCGGTGGAAGGTTGATAAGATCCGTGAATGGACTGGGAAGGGCCTCGAAGTAGGGCTTGAGGTGATGTCCATTGACTTTGAACGGTTCCTACTTAACTGGATTTTGGATCTCAACTGCACCTTGAGGGAAAACTTTAGCAACAAGATAAGGTCCAGACCATTTAGAACGTAACTTACTTGGGAATAGCTTAAGGCATGAATTGAAGATGAGGACTTTCTGTCCAATTTGGAAGTGTTTGCTCTGAATTTATTGATCATGAAAGGCCTTTGTCTTTTCTTTGTAAATTCGAGCACTCTCATTTGCCACATTCCGGAGCTCATCCAATTGGCTTAGCTGAAGCTTCCTATGGATTCCAACTTCATCCATATCCATGTGCATCTTCTTAATGGCCCAGAAGGCCTTGTGCTCCAGTTCCACCGGTAAGTGGCATCTTTTCCCGAAGACAAGTCGGAAGAGGGACATGCCTATGTGAGTTTTGTAAGCTATTCTATATGCCCATAGTGCGTCATTTAGTCGGTTGGACCTGTCTTTTCTATTAGGGTTCACTGTTTTCTCCAATATGGCCTTCACTTCTCGATTGGAGATCTCCGCTTGGCCACTCGTTTAACGGTGATAGGGCATGGAGATTCTGTGAGTGACGCCATATTTCTTCATTAAGGCTTCAAACGATCGATGGCAAAAGTGCGTGCCCCCGTTACTGATGATTACCCTAGGTGCTCCGAACCTAGCTAAGATGTGACTCTGCAGGAAACTCATGACTACTCTGGCATCGTTAGTTTTGGTTGGAATTGCTTCCACCCACTTGGAGACATAATCAAACGCAAGTAAGATATAAAAGTAACCGAAAGAGTTGGGAAGCGGCCCCATGAAATCAATGCCCCATACGTCGAAGGTTCCCACAATGAGGATAAGGGTTAAGGGCGTCTGATTTCGAGGGCCTATGTTACCTTGCCTTTGACATCTGTTGCAGGTGAGAACAAACTCATAAGCATCCTTGAACAGCGTAGGCCAGTAAAAATCGTTTGAAGTACCTTGAGGGCCATCTTTTTAGCACCAAAATATCCTCCTCACACCAAACTATGGCAGTAAGTTAAGACTGATTCCATCTTGTCTTCGGGGATGCATCTCCGAATGGTTTGATCTGAGTAGTGCTTCCATAGGTATGGTTCGTCCCATATGTAGTACTTAGCTTGTTTGACAAGCTTGTCCTTCTGGTACCTGCTCAAAGACGCAGGGAGACGCTTAGTAACAAGATAGTTAATAAGATCAATATACCAGGGATCAATTGCCTTGAGCGCAAAGTGTTGCTCATCCGGGAGCGTTTCAAGGAGAGGCAAGTGATCAGCTTCTTCAGTAGACCCGTGAATCAATATGCTCATGTGATCAGCAACTACATTTTCACTCCCCTTTTTGTCTCGAATTTTGAGGTCAAACTCTTGGAGGAGTAGCATCCACCGTAGTAGCTTTGGTTTGGCGTCTTTCTTTGTGAGGAAATACTTCAATGCCACATGGTCTGTGTAGACGATGACCTTCATTTGGATCAGGTAGGACCTAAACTTTTCTAAGGCAAAGATGACGGCTAGGAGCTCCTTTTTAGTGGTGGAATAGTTCAAATGGGCGTCATTAAGGGTTCTACTAGCATAGTAGATGACGTGAGGAAGTTTATCCACTATTTGTCCTAACACTGCTCCAACTGCAAAGTTTGAAGGGTCACACATCAATTCGAACGGGAGGTCCCAGTTGGGCTGCATAATGATGGGTGAAGTCGTGAGCTTAGCCTTTAGGGTGTTGAATGCCTCACGGCATTCCTTGATGAATTCAAAAGCTGCGTCTTTGGCCAATAGATTGCATAGTGGTCTGGTTATCTTCGAGAAGTCCTTGATGAATCGTTTGTAGAAGCCAGCATGCCCTAAGAATGATCTGACTTCTTTTACTGATGTAGGGTACGGCAGTTTCTCCACTATGTCCAGCCTAGCCTTGTCCACTTATATGCCACGGCTAGAGATTATGTGGCCTAGGACAATGCCTTGTTGTACCATGAAATGGCACTTCTCCAAGTTGAGAACCAAGTTGCTATCTTTGCATCTCTCAAGTACTCGGGATAGATTTGCTAAACAAAGCTCGAATGAGTGACCAAACACCGAGAAGTCGTCCATGAAAATCTCAATGATATCCTTTACCATGTCGGAGAAGATACTCATCATGCACCGTTGAAAAGTCGTCGAGGCGTTACATAGACCAAAAGGCCTTCTGCAATAGGAAAATGTGCCATATGGACACGTGAAAGTGGTTTTTTCCTAATCTTCTGGAGCAATGGCAATCTAGTTGTAGCCTGAGTATCCGTCAAGAATGCTGTCATGAGAATGTCCAGCTAAGCGTTCGACCATTTTATCGATAAAGGGCAAGGGAAAGTGATACTTGCGGGTGGTGGTGCTTAGCTTTTTGTAGTCGATGTAAACTCGACATCCTGTTTGAACTCTTTGAGGCACGAGCTCGTCATGCTTATTCTTTCCTACCATGATCCCTCTCTTCTTTGGAACTACTTGGACGGGGCTCACCCATTTGGAATTGGAGATGGGATAGATGATTCATACTTCCAAGAGTTTAAGTATTTACTTCTTCACGACTTCCTTCTTAGGTGGATTTAGTCTTCACTGCGCCTCCCTTGAGGGCTTGGCCTCTCGTCTTCGAGTAATATCTGGTGCATGCAGTTAGGCGAGCTAATTCCCTTGATGTCTACGATTGTCCATCCGATTGCTATTTTATTTGCCTTTAAAACTTTCACCAATGCCTCTTCTTCCTCCGTACTTAGATTATAAGCAATGATGACCGGTAGAGTTTGATTGTTGCCTAAGTGTGCGTACTTTAAATGGTCTGGCAACGGTTTGAGTTCAAGTTCTGGGCTTGAGTGATGGATGGTAACGTCTTCTCTCCCAAGGGAGGTAGCTTTTCGACTGGGTGTTTCCATGGTAGATAGGGCACCGTATTGAGGAACGTTAGTTATTCCATGATGCCTTCAGTAGGGTTTGCCTCAGTTGGTGACCAATTTGTGATTGCCTTCTCCAAGTCATCCTTCAGACATGAGTTTGTTATCGCCTTTTGGAGAAGCATGTCCATCATGTTCAAGGGGAAGTCCATGATAGGTTATGCTGGGTACTGGACCGCAACATGAATAAGGAAATTTCGCGTTTTGTCTAAAACTTTGATTGAGACTTGGTATTCTTAACGTCAATCATGCAGTTGGTTGTGGCTAGTAGGGGTCTTCCAAAGATTAAGGGTGGCTCTTCATTGTGATCAATTTGGTCCATCTTGAGGATGTAGAAGTATGTCGAGATGCATTTGTCGCCAATTTGTACTAGCACGTCTTTGAGCACACCCATGAGATTAGAAACATAAGCGTTAGCTAATCGGACACACAAGTGTGTTGGTTTCAATGCCCCTATATTGAGAGACTTGTAAACATGGAATGGCATAATGCTCACGGAGGCGCCAGTGTCACACAGACAATGTTCAAATCGTTTCGATTGAATGACGCAGGGAAGTGATGGAGGCCTAGGATCATTGGCTTTGAGAGGCATACGTAAAAGGGTCGCAGAACACGCCTTGGGGACGTCAATGATGTCATTAGTATTGAAACCTCGTTTCCCAACCACCAAGTCTTTGATAATTTTTGCGAAGATTGGCTTGTGTTTAACGAGCTTTGGAAACGACAATGTGATTTGAAGTTTCCGCAGCATGCTTCTGATTTCCTCCTCGAATTTTTCTTTATTTTTGTTCTTGTTGTGAAACCTACGAGGAAACGGCAAAGCGACATCATTATCTAAATCAAAATGCACGTTTTTAGTGTTCTTAGAAGTTAACATTTGAAATTAAGAGTTAGAAAGATCCGTATGATTGGTTTGCCCGTTGGGGCCCAAGGATCTGTTCGTGTCCTTGTCATTGGTGTTGGGAGCAGTTTGGGTATTACGATAGCCTACTACAGGTGTGCCTTGGAGATTTGGCGCAGCTGGGTCCGAGTCCTTCGTTGGCGCAGCTGGGAGCGTCGCAGGTGCGCCCTAGAGAGGCTATGGTGCCGTGGTGGGGAGCTTGTCTCGCAGGTCTATGCTAGGTGCAGTTTAAAGAGCTGGTTGAAGCACTGGCGGAAGCACTAGTGGCATGACTTTCTGAGGTCCATATTGGTGCTGGTTATGTGGCAGTGTGTGAGTCACTGACTACGGCTGCGTTGGGGCTCTTGGTAGGCCAAAATGAGACAATGGCCGGGCGTGCCTTACGGCAGGACATGATTCTGGTCCAGCGGTAGCGTGAAGGTCTGAGACATAGGTCTTGGTGAATTCTGCAGCAAGTACATGGACACAAGGTCGTGGGAGTACCGTTCTTCATCTTCGATGCTTTGGCTGAAATTTTTCAACGTAGGATGTGTTGGACCTTGAAGTCTAGTGCCACCTAGCAAAGTGAATGCATTGGCCGTGGGAATCTGAAATCCCTTGGGGTTCACTATGACTTGGCTTGGCAACTTGCCTTGGTCGCGTTGACCTAGTTGCCCCACTTGTTGATCTAAGTTAGAGATGGCTCAATCTGTCATCGTCATGAAACTGTTTGTCTTAGCCAAGAAAGCATTAGTCCTTTGAGCCATGCTATGGACTAGTTCTTCTAGGTACTTGGTTCCACGTCCTAGATGTTGTGAGGGGCCATATTGAGGCACTTGGAGAGCTGCAGCTTGTTGATGGAATCCAAGAGGTGGCATTGAGTTTTGGACAACTTGATTGATGCTCCAACGGAAGTTTGAATGATTCTTCCATCCCGGATTATATGTGTTTGAGTATGAATCGTTCTATGTCCTTGGGCCATTGTTGAAACCTCCCGCGAAGTTAGCTTCTTCAACCATTGGACATTCCTGCGAAGTATGTCCTTGAATTGAGCATACTTCAAAGATTTGAACGCCTTTGGTTTTCTCGTTGCAAATCTTCTTCACCATTGTTGTAAGTTGACCAATGGCATCATCCTTGTCATTAGTGTAAGCATCGCCAGTCTCCCTAGAGGAATGACCTATGTAGCTAAATTGTTTCTCCCTTTGAGCAATGTTCTCAAAGGTGATCCTCGCCTCCGCAGCTGTACCGTCTAAAATCACTTGGAATTGAGAGTTCACCATGGTGCGGTTGATGTTCTTCAGGCCTCCATAAAAATACAACATCAAATGATGCTCGTCGATGTTGTGATGAGGGCACGCCCTTCGCATTTGACTGAAGTGCTCCCAAAACTCGTAAATTGGCTCATCAATTCCTTGTCGTGGGTCCATAATCTTGGCCTTCAACTCATTTGTCTTTGCCATGGGATAGTATTGTGTCAGAAATTTTGAAGACAAGTCCCGCCACGAGTGGATAGAAGCTGGCGTCAATGAGTGGGACCATGCCTTAGCACGATCCTTGAGGCTGAAGTGAAAAAGCCTTAGTCGAATTTCAGCTTCCATCATGTCGTTGATGCGCAGAGTTGAGCAGACTTCAACGAATTCTTTGATGTGTAAGTGCAGATCCTCTCCCAAAAGTCCGTGAAACGTTGGCAGCATGTGAGTTGTCCCAAACTTTAACTCAAAATTTGCCACCGTGGACTCGGGAAAAACGATGGGAAATTGGTCCTTCGAGACTTAGGGAATGGCTAAGTCGTTCAAGAGCCGTGGAGCAGGGTTGTTCACCAAGAGACATTCGCCTTCACGTTGGTCTCTTCCATCCACCATTCTTGAACTTGGTGGAGGTGATCTGTGGACTGAAGAAGCTTTTGAGGATGGGTTGGAGCCGTGTACTAAAGATGATCCAAAACTTGGTCCACTTGATGAGCCGTGAACTGATCCTTGCACGGATCCTTGCGATGACATAAACAAGTACCTACAAGAATAAAAACTAAGTTAATACGTTTCAAACAAGGTGGACACCGTTGAGGGACAAGTCCCCGGTAACGGTGCCAAAAACTTGATACGAAATAAAACAAGCAACAATAATGTAACCAATTTTCTCCAGTTAAAATCTTTCCAAGTGCCCAAAATCAAATTAGATAGTATAGTAGCAAAGCAAAGGTCGATCCCTCGAGGACTTGTTAACAGTTTATTCCACTTAAATTTAGATTTATCAACTCAATCAAAAGACTCAAAATTAACAAAGAAAACAAAGACACAAACTACTTTAGATATGCAGAAAATTAAAGTCACAGCAAGGACTCCGAGTTAAACTCAAACAATGACTTGACACCCAAGATGCACAAGATAAGACCCACACAAAGACACAACCAAGAAAAATGGCAAGTTTCAAAACAATGACTCAACAAGGAACATGGCAAGGGGGGGTTTGTTATGATTCTGAAATTGGAAATTAAAACAATTATTTAGAATGCAAGAAAGTAAAATGCAGTAGAGATTATGAATTGATTGATTAATTAACTAAGGCAATTAAAGCAAACTAGCCACCACTAACCAATTAAGTGATTAACATGATTTCCAATATTTAATTACTATGAAACTTCTAAATATGATGCCCATGCAAAGGTCCGACTAAGACCCACTCTACATATATTATTCTCTCTTACACAGCATATTCTAGGCCGGATGAGTACCTTAGAATGTCTATCAAATTTTATCAAGATGATGCATGAAGTACGAAGAGAATTTAATGACACCACACTATCCCTAGAAAAGTGAGGTGCAGTCCTAGGTTTTCATGAGTTGAATTACGAGTAAGATGTAAACCACTATCCAGGATACCAAATAATTACTAGAATATGACCAATCTAACAAGCAATCATTCATCAATAGTTGATGCAAACAAGCAGGCCAAACTCATAAGTAATAAACATAAATTAAGCACAGTAATTCAAACTATATTCAGTATCCATAGCAATAAAAATCATATTAGACAACTCTCATGGTTAGGGCTTCAAGCAGCCCTAATTCTAATAAAGAACTACTCACGCATAATTGATAGGCAAAGCATAATTGAATTCAAAATTAGATTAAAATAATGAAAGTAAAACTACAATAGAGATCGTTGAAGATGAGGCACAACAAAGAACCACGCCAAGGCTGCTCCTTCAAAGCTCCATGCTCAACTCTCTCACAAAACAAAAAATAAAGTGCTTTAAAACTGAAAACTATGTAATATGCGGCTAGGGTATCTAAAGGTCCCCACCGTGAACATTAGGGTCCTTTAAATAGGGCCTCTAAACCTCTACAAAGTAGGAAACATTCTAGGACAAATCATATTCAAAAACTGACTTAAAATTCCTAATCTACTTAGATATGAAAAAGGATTCCAAAAAGGCAATCCTTTTTGGATTTGGACTAGGAATTGCAGCACTCATTGTGATAAACTTTTCTAATCTTCCTTGCATACCAAGGCAGCTTTTGGAGTCTTCTGAAGGTTGCTTGGACGTCAAGGACTAAGCCTATCCAACCCTAAGTGCTTGAAACATGGCTGGGACAGATTCTGGGCTTAAAACCCTTCAAAATTAGACTTCTAAGAACTTAGCATGTCATTGACCAATACAATCAAGAAAAACCATTACAAGCACTTCCATATGATATATCTAGTATGGTTATGGGCTTTTTCCCACTCAAAAGCTTGTAGAAAAGTTGATGGCCCAATTTGGCTCAAATCAGGGCTCCCTAGAAGTCTTTTAGGGCATAACAGGACATGAACGTGTCATTGGCATTTCTAGGTGAGACCTAGGCTTCCATTAGCTTAGATAGGTCATTTGAAGTCCAACCGTGAGTGGTGTCTTTCCTTGTTCCATAGAATTGCAGGTCAGGGCCTCTTTTGAACCTCCCGGGCCTGAAATAGGGCGTAGAGGGACTCCTTGGGCTGAGGAACCAGGGACACATCTTGGGCACTATCTGGATCTGCACTTTTGAGGTGAACCAAGCACTTGTTACAGGTGTGGTATGTTACAACTCGACGCATGAGGTTCTAGGATTGTCGCAGAACTTGGCGGAACAGGGTCATGTCACAGTACTAGGCACAAGTACTTCAGCGCATGGCTGGTACTTGGGACAGGGTCTTGATCTGGTTAAGGACTCGGTACGTGACCTTGGCTCTCACCTAGGATCTCCTTGAGACATGATGTTGGCGCAAGACTAAGACCTTCATAAGGCGGCGACAAGATCCTCTTTAGGGCGTGACTAGGGCATGTCAAAGGCATGTCCTTGACCTCGATAAGGGATCTTCTCGGACCTTATAGGGACTCGGTAGGATGTCTCTGGGACATGTCACAAGACACGTTCTTGGCTTGTCTTGGCATGCGCCAGGACCCGATTTTGGACTCAGTTTGAGACGCGATATTCAACTTGAGACATTTCCTTCGTTATAACTCTGAATTGAGCCCTTCTTTTGCGTTATTCTCATAATTTACCTATCTTTCCAAATCTACACAACTCTCACAAGATTGATCATTTTCTACTATGTATAGCACGAAATCATTCAAAAGACAAGTAAGAGAGGTACTAAATGACATCAGAATGATGCATAAATAATGACTGAACACTAATGTATGTGCTGCTCTCCGTCCCTATCCAGCAACCTCTCGACCCAAGAAACTACCGCTTGGACGGTGTGGGCAATCCCGTATAAAGTGGCCAGTCTCTCTGTAATAGTAACAATTGGGGCCACCAGTCTGTCCGAATTCGATGCTCTGTCTTCCGGATGACTGTACGAAACCACCACTAGAATTGCCAGAGAACTCCGGCCCAGCCACAAAACCTTGGGAACCTCCTCACCCGGCTTCACCATCGCCTGAACCGGACGACACTTCCAAACGACTTTGAACTGTAACAGCCTCTTTTAGCTGGTCTTTGACTCGAGGATCCAAAACACAGGTGATCTCGACGTCGCCATGAACTATTGGGATGTTCCCTAGAAGGTAAGCTCTGCTCCACCCTCGCAGCAGCATCCAACAAGACCCTCAAGGAGGTATGTACCACAACAGAAACCGCTACTTTAATCTCGCCCCTAAGCCCGTATTCAAACCGAAAACATTTTTCCCCACCTCATCGGCCACTAAGGCCGGAGCAAATTGAGACAAGTCAATGAACCTCTACTCATATTGTGCCACAGTCAAACTCCCCTATCTCAGCTATAAGAACTCAGCCTGCATGGCATCTCGGTATGATCGAGGATAGAACTACTTGAGGAAGCGCTTCCGGAAAGCTTCCAAAGTAAGCGTACGGATATCCTAGCCTATCATCTCCAGAGCGTGCCTCCAACGGTATGCTTAGCCATCCAGCAAAAAAGTGGCCAAACACACCCTACCGCTCGAAGGGCACCTCTTGATATCAAAAACTTGTTCCAAACGAGTAATCCATCCATCGGTGTCCGTTGGGCCCAACTCGCTGGTAAAAATAATAGCCCCCAGCCTCTGGGCCCTCTATATGTTAGAAACCTCAATAGTACCCCTACTCTGTAACACTGTGGTCATCCCTCGACTCAACTGATCTAGGGTCTGCCTAAGATCGGGCTCAATCATGGGATCCTGTGCATCCCGTACATTCTCTTCATCTTCATCGCTGCCAAACTGATGACGAGGCACGCATCTCGAAGGCCTCTCTCTGAGAAGACACAACAATCCATCAGTAATACACAAAACATGCACACTAAGTGGGCGGTCTGCTGAAATTTAAACATAGAGCTCTTTTTATATCGTGACAGAACAAGCAGCAGACCTAACGGAAGACCCAGAAGATCACTTGGACCAAGACCAAGCCCACCATCAAGGCCCATGTCCAAAGCCCACCATTGTGGCCCATGACCTAAACCTAGGTGCTTTACTATATAAAGAGAGCCTCCATCCCTCATAAAGCTATTTATGACTCTCTCTCTCTCTCTCTCTCTCTCTCTCTCTCTCTCTCTCTTGGTCTTCCCCTAAAGGTTGCATTCTTAGTCTTCTCCTATGGCTACATTCTTAGTCTAGCTCTAACGCTCAAGGCCTAATGTAATATGTAAAAGCACAACATTACTAATGAGAAGAGCATACCACCGTGGACGAAGCCCAATTCGGGTGAACCACGTACATACTCGTGTTCCTTGTGTGTGTGTTCTTCACGGACCCGTTAGATCCATTTTCGGATCAAACAAGCTTTGATAACAAGTTGACAGGACCCCAATTGAATTTCCCCTCGAAATACGTGAGAAGCCCTGCTCCCGTCTGACAACACCTGAAGATTCAAATTAAACCCCGAAATGACCTCACCAGACCAATGAAATTTTACAAGAATTCTACTGAAAATTAGGCAGAATCTCCCATGTAAGTTGGTCATACCGTATTCCACATGTCAGACGAAGGATTCAGATAGAAACTACTAACTAAACAGTCCAGATCAAACACATTCAACTCACTCCAAGTCCAAACAACCAATCCACGGGAAATAATTTTACAAACATCCCCAAACAATTTATCAGAGCAACTAGGTAGGAAAGTTAAATGTACAAGCCTAACAAACCCTACTCGGAGTTAGTACGATAGTAGCGCAGCAAGAAAGTGATGCCTCCGCTCGGGATGTGCCCTCGTCGTACTCAACGGCCTGAAAGGGACACAAAACAAGCAAAAATGTGAGTGGATAAAAAAAATAAAAATTTAAATCACCAATTCCGAGGAAAATGTAATTTCCCCTCCATAAATAAATCCATGCATGCATAATGCAAAATCCTTTTTATGTAGCCAACTAAAAAAAATAATTACGAAGAACTTACCGGAAATCAATTTATTAATGTAAAATCCGACGGGACCCATGAAAACCCGAGCAATGAAAAGTCCCGGGGTCCACAACCTTGCTTTGAAAACCCTCCTCGAAGGAGCTTAAAATCATAAGAAAGCTGAACATACAATACCATAAAACGTCCCACCATCCCCAATATAATCCTGATCCGTAGCTCAATATCCTGGGCAGTCCAACATGGGGACATGCCCCCTTAACCATTACCAAAAATACCTCAAGTAAATGGCTAGAGAACCGAGAAATCCAACCCGGGGACCTACTCTCCACATATCCAAAAATACCTCAAAAATATGCGGCGGTAACCCTGTACTACTCGTAGACAGCCTGAACGAAAGTATGACGAAAAATATCTCGACGTCATATGTAGAAGAAATAACCCTCAACGAGCACATGATGGAAAATACATCGACGTCACATGTCGGAGAAATAACCCTCAACGAGCACATGACGAAAAATACCTCGACGTCATGTGTCGGAGAAATAACCCTCAACAAGCACATGACATAAAATACCTTGACGTCATGTGTCGTAGAAAAACCATAATATCCGGGATGGTAAACATGAAGAAATAGTAATATGAGCTAAAAATTCAAATTGAAAACTTTTTTACCTGGCCTAAGCCAAAGTCACAAAAAACCAGGGCCAAAACCCAAAATCCATGAAATCGAACTCCCGGGCCTAAGCCCAAAACCATACGCATAACTGGGGTCAAAAATCCAATAAGTTCAAACTCATAAAACCCAAATTCATGATACCAGTTTTAATGCCAAAAATCATTTCAAAATCGTTATTAAAAATCCATAACCAAAATAAATCATTAGAAAAATTATTCCAAATTTTCGAAATTCATAAAAATATTAAATCCTTATAGAATAATTATTCTAATTCACTAAAAATCATCTTTAATAGGAACTTATTAAAAAGATATATTTATGCATGCATTATGATTTAAAAATCAAAATCCACTCACCGTAAGTCCAAATAAGCTCAATTTTAAGTTGTACATTCTTCTGCTGCCCCCGAAGCAGTCTCAACTGTCAAAGATAACAATCGGGGTTACTAAACGATAGTTAAAGACCTACAATTTGATATCTTAAACCCCGAAGTACACACGCGCTCTAAACGCATTTAACGTGACTATGGACGTCTAAAATAACCCCTAAACGATCCCCGATTAACCCAAAACCTGCGCATAATGATCCAGAAAGTCGAAAACATTAAAACACAACTTTCCGGAGCCCAGGGGATGGCACCACGTGCTGCCACGCACCGGTGGGGTGGTGGTGGCTCTTTCCCCACGCACTTGTTCATCCCCTACCTCCCGTCGCTAGTTCAGCCCCTCCTTGCCGGCTGGAAACCTACATAACCACCCAAATGTCAAAACTCGATATCTCTCTCATTTCTTAGCCAAATTCGACGTTCTAATAATCAAAATCTATCTACTCGAGCCAAGAAATCCAAATTCGACGTTCTCTCGGTCTTGCTGCATCTTCTACAGTGAAAATCGATGGTGGAAGGGGCAGGGTGGTGTTCGTTGCGTTGAGGGGAAGATTTCAAGTGAGGTGGTGAGATTGTTTTTGGCTGAGACTGGCACTGTGGTGGTGGTCTGCGTTCTAGGTCGCTGGTCGCAGCGAGAGAATGAAGGGGATGAGCTATTGGGGAGAGAGAATGAGAGAGTCGAGAAAATGGCGAGTTTTTGATTTGTGGGTATTAGATATTTAGGAATAAAACTATAAATTAATTAAAATAAATTGAAATAGATACATGAATTTCTAGTTTCTCCCAGAATAATTTACTTCCGAGAAATTCTAACGAATTCGGTTTCCTCGAATCAAATTCTGACTTTGGAATATTTCTACAAATTTTCAAATTATGTAAGAAATTCGGAGTCTAATTCCCGGATTAATTCCTTCTAGTTAACTTAGAAAAATCACGGAAATTCGATAATTATCATAGAAGGGTAATTTGGTAATTTAATAATTCCGATTTTGAAATTCTAGGACGTGTATGGCCCAAGAAAAACTTTCAAAAGTATTTCCAAACAAAAAGTGACTTTCGAGCACCTACTAAAACCGAAGGTAAAATCGTCCTTTTCTAAAAATAAATTATGAAAATTCACTAATTAAATAAACCGTTCATTACAAAGAATTTATAAAATGACGAAATTTAAATTGTTGGAAATTAATTTTCCAGATTTTGTGAAGTTTCTTATTTGAATAATATAAAAATAAAATGAAATTAAACATAGAATTTAATATTTGTACATAAATTATAGT
Source organism: Oemleria cerasiformis (assembly GCA_037349345.1). NCBI lineage: Eukaryota > Viridiplantae > Streptophyta > Magnoliopsida > Rosales > Rosaceae > Oemleria > Oemleria cerasiformis. The sequence goes on from JAZGTL010000010.1 coordinate 10,906,650, forward strand.
TATAAAGATGGAATTTAAGAAATGACACCTCTTTATATAGAATTTAAAATGGGAATTTGAGGCATCCAAATTCCCTTTTTTTTTTTTTCTGGATTTTCTAAATTTCAATTTTTATGAATCAAAACAAAGGAATTGGTACATAGGAATTTCAAAATTATAACTTTTTATCAACTCCCTTGTTATTTTCCCTCATCCAAACACACTCGGGTGTGTTTAGATGAAAAAGTTTAAGATTATCAAGAATTTATAAAATGACAGAATTTAATTGACGGAAATTAATTTTCTAAAATTTATGAAATTTCTTGTTTAGGTAACATAAAAGTAAAATAAATTTTAAACATGTTATTTAATGTTCGTACATAAATAGTAGTTATAAAGATTAAATTTTGAAAATGACACATTTTTATATGAAATTTAAACTTGAAATTTGTGGCGTCCAAATTCCAAGTTTTTATTCTTCTTAGAATTTTAAATTCTTATATTTATGCATCAAAATAAGAGAATTTGTGCATAGAAAATTTGAAATTCTAATTTATTAACAAATCCCATAATTTTTTCACTCATCCGAACACACCCTAATAAGAACAACTAAGGGGTGCATTTGATTCATTGATTGGACCTGATGGAATAAGCTGCAAATCATCAAAGGGCCAACATATTTGAATCAGCCTACTCAGTACTGACATATGTTCAAATTCTGATGTTTCAAAATACAAATTGAATTTTCTTTATAACGTTTACGAGAATCAGCTATTTACGTAATCACGTAATATATTTTTTTTGTACATTTTGAATTCAATTTTGAAAGAAATTTATACCATTCTCTTAAAAAACAGAAAAGCAAATATTCAATTCAAAGACATGTGAACTACAACATGATATACTTAACACTGGCTTTGAACAAAAAAAACTACGTTAATTTTCTAATTACCTAGTCGAAAAGTCGAAAATCAAAAGAAGGCTCTTCATCGAGAAAAACTCTTGAGGAAAAAAACTAGACAAATAACGAGATTACATTTTCTGTAAAAACAAGATCATGAACATAGCTAGTTACAACCTTAAACACCCCAGTTTGATGTCATAATCAGATGCTCATGGGGCTTTGTGGATCATTCAGAGCTGCAATGGCCGTCTCAATTTTTACCTTCAAAGGATCTTTTTCTTCTTCCTCTGCCTGCAAAAATCAATTGAAATTTTTTAACTAAGGATGATGGATTCATATCACGTGGCTGTCTCTCTGCACACACAAAATTAATAAAAAAAAACTAGCAATAAAGACCAAATTAGTGACATACAACACAACTTAGGTGGCCTTAATTTTGTATTTTAAATTTGTGAATGATTGACGCCAAATAGTGTTCATGATGGAGATGATGATGCTAATTGCTAAGTTAATTAATGATGACTTAATTAAAGAATGAAAATCTTTACAGTGGCTAAATCAGAAACATATATTATTCAAAGCGTGCTTTGATTACTATTTTTAATTATTATTTATATTATTATTTTGTCAGCATCCACCTGGAGAAGTTGAATATGATGATGGAATAAAAAGACAAGGGGAAAAAGACATTTGATTAATAAAAAAACAAAAAACTACAAAAGTTAAAGTACATTTTGAAAAATAAAATCAAAACCAGAAAACAAAAATTGCAACAAATTTTACACCAGAAAATAAGTACAAATTGGGACCGTTAAAAACTTTTGGCTCAAATTCATGGATTTGAGAAACCTTATCTCTCCCACCCGACAAGAGGAACTTTTGCAACATAACATGTACTCACCAATTTTCAATATATGATTTTGACACAATATCCATCCCCATTTTTCTTCTTTTTTCTCTCTTTACCAAATTTAGGGCAACCTTTCAAGTTTGTCATGTGACGTTTTTGGCTAGCAGACTTGCCAAGTATTAATGTGGACACATGACTGTGTCTTTAGTTTTGTATTATATTACCCCACGTTCCACGTATATGTAGATATTCTTTACCGTTAAATCACTTATACATTCTTAATTGTTTACGTTATCACCGGATGGAAGTAAATGACGCAAGTATTATGCACATGAAAAGGGAAAGGGCAATTGAAAAGAGATAGATGTTTAAAGAAGCTGGAAACAAATAATTAAAAACAATTTCATTAAATATGTGGCACAACCTGATAATTCTTAGATTAATTTGGATAGTTGAAATTAAAGATCATGTATAATAAGAAAGAAAAAAAAAACCGGACATATAAGTTAAACGTATGCATATGTAAATATTCTATATCATTAAAATCAATTACACGTTCTTAATTCTTTATGCTATCACATTTCAGAAATATAAGCTTAATTAACAGTAACCCAAGTTTTCCTTCTTTGAAAATTATGTGCTTAATTAATATGTTTTACTTTTCAAGCCAGCTTGGTATATGTTGTAAATTTTACATAAACCCTAAGCACAAACCACGGGTAAAATGTGTGTTTGTGTAAAATCGAAAATTGACCAAACAATAGCAGATTATTATTATTATAACTTACATATATCCCCACGAGCTCCAAAGTTTTAACAACTGTCCAATTTTTGTTGGGTTGCGAGTGCTTAATTTCTAACGAAACTCAATTTACCCAGATGGGAAACATGTTTCTTTTTTTTTTTATCTGAGGGAAACATGTTTTTTTGTAACCATTGACCCAAACAAAACCATTGACCTTCACTTTCATACACGTCTTCACAAGTTCCCCGTTTTCATGCCTTTGGCAATATTATTGTAACATCCATGTGTAAATATCTCATATCAAAAAGGCCATAATAGACATCATATTTTGAATAGAGCCGTACGCTCACACATTATATATCATCTCTGCTACCGTACAACATAGATAATTTTTATCATTTATGTCACATGTGAGTTTGTAAAATAAAATACTTGAGCATACGAGACAAATAGCGAAACAGTGTACCCTAACCACTAAAAGAGTTGATTATGAAACTTCTTTTATTATAACCATAAAGTGTAATGTAGTTTGCAAACTGTCACTTTCAGTTAGCAAATTTCTTAGTGCCTAACGGGCAGAAATTTGAAACTCACTGAGAATACTTTATGGTCAGGAAAGCCACACTCCGAGCGAAAATTAGACTTACCCTTCAAATATGGGGACACCTCATAGTATTTATAAAAAAATAAAAAAAAAATAAACTTCCTTCATTAGACATAAAAAATATGAAAGTTTTATGGTATTCTGATGGATCGTATTTTCTAATCGTTTGATAGAAGAGGTGATGATAGACTGGATAGTGGTAATGGAGGTAGAGCAAAAAGGGAAAGCCATGATAAAGTGGAAATCCCATGGGGTCGTTTGCTTATTACTTTGTTGATCGACTGGTTTTATTCGGACACCTCTGGATTACACCAAACATCATTGCCCTAAATTTGCCATCTCATGATCAATCATCCACCATCCACTTTATTAAAGTCATCTCCATCGGGAGGTTTCCTAATTCTTTTGCTCGTGGACCCTCCAACCTAATTTTTTGTTTTATTTTCTATTATCATTTAAATTAAAATATCATTATGCTTACACCTATTTGATTTATACAATATATTCTAATATTTTTGTTTGTTTTAAATGAATTTTTGAATTCTCAAACTGAAAAATTATGCTATGCTTAATTAATTATGTTATATGATATTTTTTTAATTTATACAACACGTGACAAATGATATTTATAAATATCATATGATATAGTTACAAATATAATTTCTCTAACCTTATCCTACATTTAATATTGAAACTATACCTACCAAGTCCGGGACCATTGCATCAAAGCCCCAATAAGGTGGTAGCTAATTTTTACCCTGAACCCCTTTCCCTCTGAGATATTTGAACACTTTAGGAATTCAGTTAAGTCCCTATCACGTAGAAACTAAAAGTCATTATTCTAATTTCCCCGCCTTAATATTTGACAGCCTCCTAAAATGGGAGAATATGGAATGAGACAGCCGTATACAACATGAATCTCACATTAGTTAAATAACAAACGTCAAACTATCCAGCTGATCTGACGGGCTTATGCAAGAGTTTTCGGGCGTAAAAATGTGAATTAATTTGTAGGTGAATATTTGAGTAAAACAAAAAGCAAGGAAAAGTGAGTGATTCATTAATGAGTTACCTCAATGAAGACTGTCTTCAAGACCCTCCCAGAGAAAGCAGTGATGTTGGCAGTAATGATTTTGAGCTTCAAAGATTCGAAGACTTCACACAATTTTACCATTGTGTCCGTTCTTTTGCTACATGTCAAGTTCACTACCACTGTCTTTTCCCCCATGTATGTAACCCTAAGCTGTAAAGTGCAACACCAATAATGATTCGTTAATAAATTACATCTGTCGGAAAATAACAGAGATTGAGAATAACGTTTTTTCTTTTTTCAAATAAATTAGTTTATAGTCGTATTATTACCTCAAGTACTTCAATATTGGAAGTTCTTGATCCTCCAGAATCATAGAGCTGCTCAGTTTTCTTCTTCTTTGATCTCAACAAGACGGGTAAGTCTTGTTCGAAATCGGAACCTGGGTTTTTCTTTGATTTTCCCGATTCAAGCTCCAGTATCTCTGCTTGAATTCTTCTCTCTTGTTCATGTAGCTCTTGGATGTAGTCAATGGCGTCTTTGATTATGGAAGCCTTGTCCATCTGTATTCCAATTTTCCAAACCCAACAAACCAATTTAAAAAATATAAATAGAAATTAAATCATCATGAATGCCTTTTTTCCTCCCTTTAAAATAGAATTAAATTAAATAAAGGGCCACATATATCATTGATCATATAATATGATGATAGTGGGTGCAAATTAAAGAAGAAATTGAGGTAGCAAGCAACCCATTAATATTAATTATTAATTAAGTGATGATTCCTTTTTTTTTTATAGCTATAGCTAGCTAACCTTGCTAATGTTGGGGACCACTGCTCTAAGAGCAAAGAGCCTTTCATTGAGCTTCTTCCTCCTATTTCTCTCAGACACAATATTCTTAGAGGCCATGGAGGATGCTCCTCCGTCCGGGGAGGAGCTCGAATAGTACCCGCCGGAAAACGCCTCATCCAAACCCCAACTGCCGGCCATCACCAAATAAATTAGCTAGTGTCAAAAACAGCTTATAATAAGCTTGTAAACAATAACATACATATAATTAAGCTTCCTAATTAATACGAATTCTTTTTTTCTTTATAATGGACATCGTATTTTCTCTCGAGCAGTACCTGTCTAGCTCTTCAGTTTGGAGGAACATATTGGTTTCCCAGTAATGTTTGTACTCATCACCAATGTTGTCCATGAAGAGAGAGGGTCTAGAGAGAGAGAGAGAGAGATGGTATCAATGTTGAGAGGAAATTATTGTGTTGATTTTGGTGGCAGTGCGTGGTGAGGTGAGGGATTTTTATAGGGGAGGATTTCATTTCACACACGTGGGAAAGAGGGAAGCTATGTTGCTTCTTCCTGGAAAAAACTCAACCGTTGGATGATTGACTGACTGGCTGAAAGGAAGTGTGGTCCAAGGCCGCGTGAGGACACACCATAAAAGACTCAACTGCCACTTATTCTCTCATATCTCTATATCAAATATCAATTATCAATTATCAATTATCAACAACAAAAGTAAATAAAAAAACAAAATTGAAACGCTGTTAGCCTGTGATAGGCTAAGAAGAAAATCTTGTCCATCTTGATTCGCTTCAATTTGAGTGAGAATGCTTAATCAAAATTCGTAAGGCAATGTTAGTAACTTTTTTTTTCTTAACATAAAAAAATAGATAATTTTAGTTTTTAATAAAAACAGTAGAAAGTGAAGGGAAAAGGTAAAGATTGAAACATATGTAAAACGTTTAATCAAGATGGAGATGATTGTCTCTCATATACAACATCATGTCCATCTTTAATCCAAATTCAAACTAGCTCGATTCAATTTGTACTTAAGTACAAGTGTTAATGAATTCGAATGAAAATATGAACCAACCAGATTCCATATCTAAATAAACCGGAATGCAAGCAAGTTCCTCCATTTCTACCTTATAATAGGTAAAAAGTTATGTCCGATTCAAAATATTTGTGCTTTGGCTTTTTAAAAAATAAATAAATAAATAAAATTAGAGAAGATCCAAAGCATTTCATTCATAAAGAGTAGACTACGTTTATAAACAAAATAGAGTTGCACAAAGTGGTAATACCACTGTGGTATGGTTAAGGCTTTACTATAGAATTACAAAAACAGCCCCCCGTAAAGAAGGGTATAAATTTTTTTTAATTATAAAAAAGCCTTCGGGCCCAATTTGAGATTACTTATAATGAAAAGTTACAAACCTCCATATTCCAATAAATTATAATTTTTTCTGATCTCATGTTAAGAAATTTAGTTCTATATCGGAATAATTGTGACATAAGACCAAAGAACAAAAAGAATTTAAGTCTTCCATCTAAAATTTGTTGAAATTCAAGGAAAAACTGCGGGAGAAATCATGAACTTAGTATAGCATAATTTACATTAAAAAAAAATTTCAAACTCCTCATTGATTGAATACAATTCTTTTTCACTATGTCTAAATTTTTGTGGAGTTATAAATTCTCTTAATTGAATACACCCGAATTTATAATGATTTTATAAATTTCAGTGTAAATCTAGTTTGAATACTCCAAAATTTTTATCAGCTTCATAAAAATTTTAATTCAATACACATCAACTTTTAAATACATTTAAAAATCTTGCTATAAATTTAGTAGTGAATTCTGCACGAATATTCAACATTTTCATTATTTATAAAAATTAATAATCATATGTAAAACGTTTTACTTATAGATCAAGGGAAATGCCATTACATTGAACTCTTTGTCTAACAACACTATTGGGATCAATATCTTGTGAATCAATCTTTGATTTCAATATCCACCGATCATAAAAAGTCTCAATTCCATCCGAAAAAGGGTAAAAAAGGGGCTACAACATGTTCCCTAAATCATTGGTGTGTCATCTTCTTCTTTACATTAAATGAAGACTTTTTAGCCTACCATTCTCCACCTTATGTGATGTCAGCTTTGGGTTCCTTTTTGACGTCATAAATCCACAACCGCCCGTCGTCTTTTACTAGTGTGGAATGCCCGATGACTTCTGTATTTTTTTTTTTGGATAATGATGACTTCTCCATTCAACACCAATAACATTAACTCTAACCAAAAAAAAAATATACCGATAACCAAGGGCGGAGCATCACAGGGTAGCCCCTAGGGTAGATTTTTAGGATGAGAGAAAAAAATTTTACTTTGAACATATAATTAGTAAAAAAAAGGAATTCAGTTCAAACAAAATATTAATAAAAAATAGTAAGAGTTATACTTTAATCTAATTTATTTACCTAGAATACAACATTTTTTTTTTCATATACGCTTAAGTATCTCCTCCAACGTCTCCTAAGCTCATCATGTGTGGGATCCCAAGCAGGTTGTCTATGTCCATCGATGTTTCTATATTTTGGTGATTATGACGTTTCCTTTAATTATATAGATTTTAGAGATTGAATTTTTATTGGTATACTTGTGTATTCCAATGTTATATTATGAACGTTTAAAATTCAGTCTGAACTTATCATTATCATGTCTAGACACTATTGTTCTTAAATATAACCAAATTGATCTAAATGCAATTAGCTACAACAAAAAATAAATAGCCCAGGGCTATATATGTTCCTGGCTCCGCCATTGCCGATAACATATTTTACTTGTAAATTTACATCTATTTTCTTTCTTCGATTACAATGGCCTTGAAAATGAAATTTGCATGATATGTCATTCTTACTCTTTTGATACAATGATATTGGGCATGGGCGGAGGGAGACGGGTCCAGGGGGTCCTAGGCCCCCACTAACTTATATATATATATATATTCTTAAAATGAGTATTTTTTTTTAAAGTAAGTATTAAATTGATTATAATTTAAATAAGATTTTTTTTTCTTTGCAATTTTGAATTTATAATTGATTTATTTATTAATCGTTGTAATGTGACCTTTGTGTTTCTGATTTTTTTACATTTATTATATGAATTTCTATTAGAATAGTTTGAATTTATATTTAGTCAACATGTTTTTAATTATGAAAAAACATCATAAAAGAAAAGCAAATATTGGTCAAGGTATAACGATTTCAAAATATGAGAATTCATTAAGGACAACTATGAATGCAATAAATTAGTATTATGGCTATGATATTTCATATTTTTTGGTTAGTTTGATATACATATAATATATATATATATATATATATATATATATATATATATATTATGTTGATTGGAACCATCATATTACTTTGGTATAGATTATGAGTTTTTTTTTATACATAAAGAAAACCAAACACTAAAACAAAGATTACTTTGGCAGATTATGAGTTGTATTATAATAGAAGTTTAATTTTCTTTTTAGAAGTATTTTGTGAAAGGCCCCCCCTCAGATTATTTTCTAGCTACGCCACCGATATTGGGGGTGGAGGATTATAATATAAACATTGGGTATCGACCTCACTATTTATGAGAGTCGAATCTGAGACCTCCTGCATAACGTGTGGAGAGGAATACCAATAGTCGAACTCGAGACCTCCCACTATAATGCTTTCTAATTAATTTCAAATCACTTTATTTATATTTGCATAAAGTCTTTTAAATTGTGAACTACTCAGACCTAAATAAAATTTCATAGTTTTTCAAAACCATAACCTCCGTTTTCTCTCTTTTCAGTCCCAAAGAAAAAGCATACCAAGGGGAGGACCTCTATCGTTTTCTCTTTTTCTTTTGGGTTAGTAATAAGAGTCCAGTGTGGCGACTGTCTGGTCTGACATCATTGTTATTTTGCTATTTTTTCAATCCATCCCTTTGCCCAATATCTTCCTTTAAAATTTATTATTCTTCCCCAAATCTTGTTCTATCTTCCTGTTTGAGGAGTTTGCTGCAATATTTCCCATTGATTTTGGTTATAGTAGTTAGATTAGGACTTTTGGTCTTTATTCGCATTTATGCGCCATTGGATCGCTGGAGATCAAGTTTTTCCCAGATCCGCCCCTGCTTTACAGGTTCTTCAAGACCAGATGTGATGAGTTTGACAACAGTGGCTTTTTTGTTTTTGTTTTTTTGAAGGTAGTCTGTTTAGGGTTAGGTGCTGTTAGGATTTTGGTTGTTTTGGATTTTGTGGTCGTGGTTTGTAATTTTTCATTATATTAGTGATGTGAGTTTTTTTAGTTATTTGTGTTACTTTTGGCCGTGTTAGTTTATCTTATTGGCTTCTGAGTCTTGCTGTCATAACTTGATTTTGATAATATGTCTGTACCCTTCATTATAATACAATTATATCCATTTTGATAAAAAAAAAATCAAATTTCATAGCTAATAATAGACTAGTAACTTGATAACGTAAGAAAATAACTTGAGAACAAACGAAATGCATGGAGCCCTCAACCTTCTATAGTTCCATGCAAATTCATATTATTTTGAATATTTTTTCCTTTATACTTGACTAAATGGTTGAAACTGTCTCTGAATGTTATCATAATTTTAGTAACCATTTTTATATCTCAATATTAGTATTTACCATCCCTAAATATTACTATAATATTTCCGCTAGTCTCTTTGTCTATTTTTCAAACGAATTCCGTTGAAAAAAGGGCAAAATTGTCAATTCACGTGACTTTTTTTAATGAAATTCCTTATGGATTTTACCCATATTCAAATCATTTATACAAATATTTATCCAAAGAGCTGAATTTGGATTTAGATGCCAAAATCCAAATTCAAATCTATGCTCATCCAAACGGGCCATTAATCTTCGAGTTCATTAAGTCATCACGGTAAATTTCCTCCTTTCTTTCGTGGATAGAGGACTTGTGAAAAAAAAAAAATTGGTCAAGCCAAAAAAAAAAGAATAATAATGGAAGTTATAGGTTTCTTGGTGAAGCCAAATTAAGTTTGAATGAAAAGAATGATGGCATTGTAGAAAGAAAGAAAAACAAGCACCCAGCCACACAAACACATGCGCGCATGCAGTAATGTGAACAACCGATCGACTAGTCTCTCTATTGGGTGCTGCTTGTTATCCATTTCATTTCAATTAGTCTTTAATTCTTCATCATTTTTCTCCTCTCATGAGTCATGATCAACAACAACAACTTTTTAATTCAATCCATAAACCCTAACCCTAAATCTAATTGGATTCAAATTTTTAATCATACCGACATTATGGTATCATTGTGAGAATGTGAAGGTACAAAAGTCTCACATTAGAAAGTTGCACACCTTACAAATCTTTATAAGGACTTGGGCCTCTCTCCTCATAACCAATTGGTTTTGGAGTGGAACCTCAACTTCCTTCATGGTATCAGAGCGGGTTATCCAACGTGTAAGGCTTAACCGCCACACGTGCTCCACGTCATACAATATGAGTTATCCATGTATTAGGCTTGAAAATTCGTCACCCGTAAGAGGGCGTGTGAGAATATGAATGTACAAAAATTCCACATTGAAAAGTTGCACAACCTTACAAGGACTTGAGTCTCTCCTCCATAGCCAATTGATTTTGAAGTGGAACCTCAACTTCTTTCATTCATACCCTTCTACTTTTTTTTTTTTTTTTTTCTGTTGTAACAAACACCTGCTTGTCTTCTTCTTGTCTTTAATTACCTTTCCAAACATGTTGGATTGCTCTCTGTTTATGGGGTTAATTTGGTAATATAAGTAAATATATATAATTTTTTTTTTTCTGTGTTGTAGTTGTGAGTGCTGCGAGAATAAAACGAGTTTGTCCGGTGAGAAGAGAATAAATGCAATTGACTCTTCGTACTCCTACGTGTCACGTGACGCGTTCAAACGATTTGACCTACTTTGCATCCATTACCACGTGGCGTCTCTCGCTGAAACAAATATGTGACCGTTTGCTTACTGAAAAAAAGAAATATGTGCCCGTTTGTTTTCATATATCAGACACAAATAAATATTATGTGCGTGTTTCATTTGCGCTATATTAATATTGTCTGTTCACATATTAATTGCAGACTTGCAGTTTGATTTTGACGCTGGTACATAAAATTATAAGATAGCTGATTTAATAATTATTTAGTAGTTTGATAACTATTATCTATATATTATATATATAAAGTCAGAACATCAAAATGATTAAATTTTTAATAATTTCTAAAATATCCTTATTTACTAACTTTTTTAAGAAAGAGATGATTTAATAACATAGGGCAAAATAGTAAGAGTCAAATTTAGTTAAATTTATTATAATTCCAATCATATCCTTGCTTAATATTAAAAACAAAAGAACTCCACAGACATTGAAACTCCAATCTCATCTGAAAATGTCAACAGCGAACCACGAACAATAACTACTCCAACTGTAACCCACGAACAGCAAACCGCTATATCTTCATCTCCATCGTGCAGCAGCGAACAAGAATGTGGGGGATGAATTGCAACTACCCACTTACAGCATACAAAAAGGGAATTAGTTTGATATTTGTGCAAATGGGATTCGGCTTTTCCAGTTTGGGATCGATGGCTCTCAGGTTCCATTTCTTTTTGTCTTATTTTGCTTGCAATAATAATCTTTTGTTGACATAATTGCAGTATTAGTTTCTAGGGCTATGTGGGGCTTATGCTTGGATTGATTACCTCATTATTGAGAGTTGGGATTAAAGAATAAGATCACAGTGGTAGAAAGTCTAATAGGTGTTTGTCAATTGTAGTCTTCAGTCTTCTGTTGAAGAAATTGTCAGTGAAGGTGAGAGTAATATCTCTCAATTTCTAGGTGAATTTTTTATCCTTTTTGCATTTTGGCTTTATTAGTTCGTCTAATTTTGTGATATGAGTCAGATTTTTATGGATAGGATTGGGGTTTTGCTTTCGGCCATATATTGGTTTTCTTCCGGACTTACATGTGCTCAATTAGATAATCTGTCGGACGACCAGACAATATCTTTTCATTTTAGCAATTTTGCGTTTTTATTTATGGATTCGTTTGATTTTGTCTCAATTTATTTTTACACTTTTTATTTTTATCCATGCAGATTAGTGAGGAACCATTTTGATTTGAAGACTTTTATCTTAAAACAGATTTTTTGGATTTGCTCCAATTTAACAAATTGGGGTAAGCATTGCCTCTTATCATTTATATAATTTTTCTATTTTTTTTTTTTCATTTTGATTTGAAGACTTTCATCTGAAAACAGATTTTAGAATTTGCTCAAATTTCAACAAATTTCGGAAGCATTGCCTCTTATCATTTATACAATTTTTCTATTTTTTTTCTTCTAAGCTTTGTTTCTCAAATGGTTGTTTTCTGACATACATTAAACTGACCACGCTTGCACTCGAAATCGAACCTAATCTTATTCTTCAACTTCATTAAGATATTCCCTCAAAAAAACTCCATAAAGGTATTTCCTCTAATTTAGACAACTTATGTTCGGTTTCAAAGTATTTGCATTTTGGTGCATTGGGTCCTGCAACATACATATATAATACCTGAATTAGTTATGTCTGAGGAATGATGGTGTTCTGTGGCTTAATTAGCTGTTTTGGTGTTCTGCAACACGCAGGGCTTTTGTTGTTTATTTTGAAGCTTTAGGGTCGTAGAAAATATTCTGTGGAGTTCGCAGAATTTTTTCGGGTTTTTAGAATCTTAATTTCCATGTTTAGTGTTTTACCTCATATGGGAATGGGAATGGGAATGGGTTTAATGTTAATCTTTATTATATATAGACTCTTAATGTCCGAGTGTTTTTCAAAAGTTTAAAAATTATCTTCTTAAATTTGACTGTATGATGCAACCAAGTTTTTTAAGTGCTTTATATTTGTCTTCTTCAACTAATTAATCAATTTCAATTCTCATTCTTCCACAAATGTCATTTTTAATTCATAATTGGTTTTTTGGTAATCCATATAGCTACAATAATCAATTAAACAAACAACAATATGTCGAAGCGTGCACATATTCGTCATCGACAATGAACAAACTCAATGAGCCATTCACAACGTCAAGCTTATTTAGAACGACGTCGCACTATCTCTTTTGACAAGTGTGTAATGACTGACAATGTCCTTGCGTGTCACACTCATTCGAGCGACCTCAAGGTATGTATTTTTAGAGTTCAAAATATTCTACTTCGTTGAGTTTACTCCAATGCCAATGACAACTCTTTGTTTATCAAAAGAAGTGGGATAATGAAATACAACTTTATTTTAGTGCCTACATATTATATTTACAACAAATATGTGCATGGTAACCTTTATATGTTCATCAATACTTAAATTTGATATATCTAAAGCATGTATGCCACTATTATACTATTGAATCTATATATATAAACCAGAACCTCAAAATGGTTAAATTTTATCCCTGCTTAAAAATATAGATCATGGGTAAAAAGGTAAAAATACTGGTCATTTTAAAAGCCAAGATTATACAAAAATACCAACGAAAACGAACGTGGCAGCAGAGGAGGGGAAGAACGGTTCCATCAGTTTCATCGCTTTCATTCAGTTGTCAACGAACCCCCTATCACTTCGGAAAAGTCCCATCTCCAAATCATTTCGGAAAAGTCGAAGAACGGAGAAAGTGGAAGTCTGGAGTCTCTGTTAATTTCATTTTACTTTGCCGGACTTTCTTTGGGCCTCTGTTGATTTCCTCTGTGTGTTTTTTGCTTTTGTTAATAGGTTTGAGGCTCAAACATTAGCAGAAAAATAATATCTCAAATTACTGGTATGGCCCCTTCTTTCTATTATTGATTTGCTCAACCAATTACAGAACACCAAGTGTTTGTTAGAATGTCCCAATTGTGAAAAAGAAAAATTGCCGTCATTACTCATCATTTTTTTGAATCCCGAATCTTCTCTTTCTCTAATTTCTTTTGTTCCCATATTTTTAGAGATGGAAGAAACAAGAATTTGCGTTTTTGTAAGTTTATTTTCTTCAACTAATTACTCTTTGATACTAATCTTATTATTATTTCTATTTAAGAAAAAATTGCTGTACCTCGATGATGCAGCAGCCGGCAAAGGTAAAGCCTTCAGAGTATCCCATGTTCAGAAGGTGAATTGTAAATTTGCAACCACCCAATTACCCAGCGTACTAAACAAGAATGGACGCATTGAGTAATGAACCAAATTGCGCAACCACTATTGTCTGAGTGGGTGGGAATTTCAACCATCATGTACATACATGCGTCTGCTTCCTCTACATTTCAATCTATCTTCTCAAACTTTCCTCCATTTTGATTTCAATCATGACCGTATTATCATTTCGACTCGCTATGTGCGACTTTACTACTCAATAACAAATTACATGAAAATGGTGGAATTTTGGAAAAAATTATGTTTTGGTGAGAATGGTGGAATTTTGGAAAAAATTATGTTTTGGACGAGTCTTTTTAGTGAACAAATTACATGAAAATTTGATGCTTAAGTCGGCCAAACCGATCCAAACCAAACCGTTAATAACAGTTTGGATTTGAACGATTTCAATTCTATTTTCTGAAAATCCAAACCGTATCGAATCGTTAAGATTTTAAAGGTTTAGATTTGGTTTTGGTTGATATCAGTATCGATCCAAATCGTGCACACCCCTACTTATGATAACCAAAAACAAATAATAAGATAATGTGGATTGCTTTAAAAATTCAAGAATGTTCTTAAATAATTAAGATGCAAAAATATAACAATTATATATTTATATCTTTTTATTTCATTATCCATTTACCATTTTACTCTTAATATATTAGATTGTCTTTTCTTTAATAGTTTCTTTAACAAAGGGCTTTTAGGTTGATTGAAAATTTAATGAAAATCACGTTGACATCGGAAACCGATTCGATTCAATAAATTATATGAAATTTTGATGTCAATAAATTGTTAGCAATATTAAGTCATTGTATTAGTGTTAGTATATAAAGTGAATGTGAGAGTCATTCAACAAATATGTGTGAGATATTTTACATAATGAAGATTACCAAATTTACTCTCATAACTTTCTCTCTTTTCCTTCTCTTATTTGATCTTGAATCTTATTCCTTATGACTAACTTTCTTACCTAAACTTCATTGATACACTAAGCTAACCTAAATTGAATAAGGTTCTATGTTTTCTTTCATGGTATCAGAGCTACAAAGCTAATAGCTTGTGGTCCTGCTATTTTTTTTTTTTTTGCTTCCGTTGCTAGCCTTCACGGGTTTTGACCTAGTTTTTCTAGTTCTTGACATCGATCATGAATCTTCATCAAACCTGCTCATCTGCGATTGCCTCTGCTTCGCTCTTGCTTTCTTGCGACGGCTTCGTGTTCTTCGATCCATGATTTCTGCTGCTTCCATCGCGATTGCTTCGATTTTGCCTCTGTTCGATCGTAGATTTCAGGTGCTTCAATGGCGATGGTCCTCTGTGTTCTCGGTTTTCGAAGCTCTTCCATGGAGATGGTGTCCTCTGTGATCTTCGATTCCAGCAATTGAAGATTTCGTCAGCTTCGATCCTTCGCGCTCTTCATTGTCGGCTTCGAATCAACGGCTTCGATTGCACTGAGGAAATTGCGATTGCTTCGATATGCGTTTCCTCTTCGTTCGTCTACTCCGCCTGTGACGGCGTCGTTCTTGTGTGAATTTCAGAAACCTCGTCGCCAGTTTCCTGGCGTTTGCTCAGCAATCTTCAATTTCTGCTTCGAGTCTCGGCTTCCTCTCCACTTATGCACTGATCAATTTGTGCGATTGCAATTGCTCATCTGCGATTGACGGCTTCGAATTTTGGTCAGATTCTCAGCTTCTTCGGCCTTGCCTCTTCTTCGAGACTGCTTCGATTTCTTCCTCAGAACTGTTCTTCCTTCTCAGATACTTCGACTTCTCTGCCTACTTCGGCCTTGAATCTCAGGACTTCTACGACGGCTTCGGGTCTACATCTTCGTTCCATTGGTTTCTCAGCTCGAATCTCTCAGCTAAGTGTTCTCAGCTAAGTGTTCTCAGCTCAAAATCATATGTCTTCTTCAATTTCAATTCTTCTGATTGCTCAGGTTATTTCTCAATATTGTTCTTTCTATTCGATCTCCTTGCTTCCTCTTTTTGATCTTCTATTCGATCTTCTTCCTCTCTTCTTCCAATTCATCAATTTCTTGATTAAACACAGAAAATATTGTGAGCTTCTTCTTCTTCGATCTTAATCTTGATTCTTTCTCACTCTGTCCTCACAATTGAATTTGATCTTCGATCTATGATTCTTCTTCTTCGGTCTCAAATTCTTCTTCAATCTTCCTCTTGATTCTTGCTGCAATTCTCTCTCACAATTGAATTGTTCTTCTATCTCACATTTTCTTTCGATTCTCTTTCTGCCTTCAATCCATCTGTTTTCCTGTTGGGCCGAGTTAATTGTTGCACTAAGATGTAATGTTTGAACTGAGTTCTACTGTCTGGTTGACCTGATGTGCATATTGGTCTTCACTGAGTAGTGTGTACATGTGCTGAGATATACTGTTGTGTTGATTGATTATATTTTTGGTTTGTGATGGTGCCTTCTGGGAAGAGCTAAGTTGTCATGTATGGGATGTGTATTCTGGTGTTGAGCTGATTGTATTGTTTGAGCTGAGTTCTCATGTCTGGATGATCTGCTGTGAATATTGGTCTTAGCTGGGTAGTGTGGAAATGAGCTGAGTTATCCTATTTTGAGTAATTGCATTCTGGTTTCTACTGATGATCTGATGTCTGTATTATGCTGATGCAATTGGTTTGAGGTGTGTTCTATTTTTGGTCATTGTTGTTGAATTCTGAACTGCCATATCGTGTTGTGTCAAATTGTGCTGGAATGGCTTATGTCTGAGTTTGCTGGAGGATATCTGTTCAGCTTTCAGCTGTGTTTTGGCCCCATATGCCTCTGATCTTCTGTTGTGAGGCTGGTGTTTCCTGGTGATTGTATCTTGCTGCTGTTGTGAAGTGTGGGTTGTGCTGCTGTGCTTGTGTTTGCTATGTGGTATGGCCTGCATTGGCTTGTTTTTGGGCTGGCAGTCGTGGTTGTAGGTCTGCCTAAGATAGTGTTTGTCATATTGTGCTGGAATGGATCGTGGGCTGCTGTGTTTGTGTCTCAGCAGATTGAATGATACGGCTTGCATCTCTTGGCGTATACTGATTGAACCGTGAGAGCCTTATGGTGACACCTCTGCATTCTGTTATGATATGCTGTCTACTGGAATTCCTTCTGCAGTCTGGAACCTTAGACTGCTTATCCTAAGCATGTTTGGGTCTATGAATGGCACTTTTCAGGACTTCTCTTTGTCTCTTCCCCTCACCATATTGTTTAGCTTGTGCCTTGTGCTAGTGTGTTGCTCTTTGTTATCATTGTCAAGTGTTGTTGTCCCAATCTCATGATGGAGCCTCTCCACATGAGATTGAGGGGGGATGTTAGCAATATTAAGTCATTGTATTAGTGTTAGTATATAAAGTGAATGTGAGAGTCATTCAACAAATATGTGTGAGATATTTTACATAATGAAGATTACCAAATTTACTCTCATAACTTTCTCTCTTTTCCTTCTCTTATTTGATCTTGAATCTTATTCCTTATGACTAACTTTCTTACCTAAACTTCATTGATACACTAAGCTAACCTAAATTGAATAAGGTTCTATGTTTTCTTTCATAAATTACATGAAATATTTTTGGTTTCGTTTTGGATTTTGATTTTGAAAATTGTTGGAATCCAAACCGAACTGTTAAGGTTCTTATTTATTTATATTATTTGTTAATTAATATTTTTCACCCTATAATATGTTAATGTAAGTTCATTACATATCATACCTCACTTAATCCTTACCCATTTTGTGTTACTTTCGAATTTAAATTATATTTAAACATAAACATCATATATTGAAGTTTAAAATGTTGAAAATTTTAATTTGTTGATACGTATGAATGTAATATTCATCTTAATAAATGAAAACTTGATGTGAATAAATTACATGAAAATTTTATGCCTAAATTGTCCAAAATGATCCAAATCAACCATTATTTACAATTCTTTTTTTTTTTGTTTGAAAATCCAAACCATATTATATTGTTAAGATTTTAACGGTTTGGATTTGGATGATATCCGCATTGCCCCCCGTACTTATGATAACAAAAAATGAAGAATGAGATAATGTTGATTGCTTTAAAAAATTTAAAATGTTTTGAATAATTAAGATGTAAAAATACAACTCTGAGAATGACTCATATGATTAACATATAAGGAGTCATGGACACATATTAGATTGAATTTCAACATAATGAAAAGGCAAAAAGCAAAATAGCACACCAAGAACCAGTCATACAGTAAACTTAAAATTACCTGATTTTTTTTTTATTGGAAAAATTACCCGGTTCTTAAATGAGGGTGAAATTAAATTAAAAAACTTAAAAACTTGAACTTTGTATGTGAGGAGACACCAAAACTACTTGAAGAATCTTATTTATTAAATATTTGGCTTACCTTAGACCTTTTTGCCCTTAAAATGTTTCTTTACTTTAACTTTATTTTTTATTTAACTAAGGATTTTTTAGGAATAAACGAAAATTGGCTCACATTAGACCTTTTTACCTTTAATATGTTTTATTAGTTTAACTTGTTTAAACAATGGCATTTTAGGAATAAATGAAAATTTAATCAAATTCTAGTTTTCCCTGATACACACAAATTTGTTCGTACTATACTCGTATCTTATTTTACTAAAGTACGGTTTCTGAGGAGATCCTAATTTCTCCAAAGAAAAATACCTGTACCCAAATTGAAAACCTCGTCTTCCGTAGTTAAAATTCTCGAACTTCAAATTTCAGAATCTTCTCGGTCTCTCATGGACTCTCTGCTTGCTAACTACGCTTCTTCTGACGAAGAAGAAGGTCAACCACAACAGCCACCACCACCAAAGCCGATCTCTCAACTTTCATCCTCTTCCTCTCTCTTTTCTTCGCTGCCTAAACCCAAACCCCATACTTCCTCTCTCTTTTCTTCGCTACCCAAACCTCAAACTTCCTCTTTCTTCCAATCCCCCAAACAAACCCACACAAAACCATCAAAGCTTGATGATGAAGAAGAAGACGACCAAATTGATTCAAAACCCACGTCCAAACCCTTAGTTTTATCCTCGCTTCCTCCACCCAAATCCCAAATTCCAAACCAACCCATTACCAATTTCTCATCCTCAAATCAAAACCCTAAAAGGGTCGTCCAATTCAAGCCTCCCATGACCTCAATGAAGTCCTCCCAACTCGATGACGAAGATGATGACGATGATGAGGAAGAAGAAAGGCGACGCCGAAAAGCGTCTGAATCCTCGGCTCAAAAGATGTCCGCCAAGTCCTTCTTATCGTCTCTATCCGCGCCTAGGCACTCCACCTCATTGGGAGCCAGTTTGGGTTCGGGTTCGGGTTCGGGCCGAAGAGCCATTGTTGAAACAGAATCCGTTAGTTCTACAACGGAGGTCAATTTGGGTGTGGATCAAAATGCAGCAAGTCGCGAGAATTTCCAAACAAATGTTGAACAAAGTGCGGTTAGCTATGAAAGCTACGGCGGTTACGAGGGTTACCAATCTGGTGTTGATCAAAATGCAGTTAACTATGGTAGCTATGGTGGCTATGAGAATTACCAATCAGGTGTTGATCAAAATGTGAATGTTGGGGTTCAATTGCAGGCAGGAGTTAGTGGCAGTGATGCTTCAAATTATGGTAATTATGATGGTGATGGGACTTATGCTGGCTACACTGGTCATGAGCAGTATGGGAATGATTTGGTTGGTGGGTTGGAGACTGCGGTGCCGGCTATTGCTGGAACGGGTGTAAGTGGGATTAAATTGAATAAAAAGAGAGGGAGGAATGAGGTGCCAACTGAAATAATTGAAGTTAAACAGGACGAGTTGATGAAGAATCGGCCAAGGGAGGACCAGGTGAAGTCAACTGGAATAGCTTTTGGACCTTCTTATCAGGTATCACCACTTATATGGTCTTGTTTTGTTTGTGATTATTTAGTTTGAGCGATTGATAGTGATTATGAATTTTGATCTTTTGCATTCACTGGTTTGCATCCTTTTATACATGTATAATGCTGAGAGCTCAAGTCATTGTACTGCTAAATTCTACTGCTTGTTGAAACTATTAGCAGTATGATTTTAGTGCAATATTAGTAATTTGACATAGTTATGTGGTTAATAGTTATGTAGGGATATTTTGATATCTATGAAACCGGGCGTTAAATTCTTTTGATTAGAGAAAATATATTTGACAATAACATGTCCATTTTATGTATACGTTCCTTTTTGTGTATATCAAAACTGTTTGTTCATTACTCGTTGCACAACATAACCTGGCAGTTTCATGAGCTTTTCATGTAATTTTGCAAAAGCAATAGGACATTAAGTCAGAATCTGTAATAGAGCCTATGAAATGGGATTTGCAACTAGGGGTGCCTTCTGGATAATAAATGCTGGGAACTGGAGTTTCGTGAATTAAGGTTAAAACGGAAGGGTACTAGCAATTGATAATTTAACACCTAGGGTAGTTTTTTTCTTATTCTGTGCTATTGTTTATTATTATAGTCTGTTAAAATGGAAAATATGCTAGACATTTGAAATGACACTAGGAATTCCTCTATCCTTTTGCATGCCTAATGTTATTAGGCATCAGGTAATGTGAAGGATAGAGTTGGAGGTTGAGGTTTTGTCATTCTGCAGTAAGACATTTGAAATTACACAAATAAGAGGAAAATCTAAAGGAAAAAAAGGTCTGTAAAGAATCATAGGTAATTCATAGTAAACATTTCCAGGTGCAAGACTGAAAATTTTATATCTGATAGGAGTGCGGCCATGTGAATCTGTTTAAATTTTGTTAGTTTCCAGTTATTTAGATAATTAACTTATTGGCCATTGAGAAGTGTGTTCTAGGAACTTCCTCTTGTCTCTTAATACTTTTTAAGTTGGTTAGGATGGATTATTACATAAAGCAAACCCATAGAGACATGCCATTTCAAGACAAGTAATAAACAGGTCATGTTATTACAACTGTGATTTTGATACGACATACATATCTAACTAGTATTGAATAGAGAAAGTATCAGAGAAGATTAAGAACAAGAAAAATTTGCAGAAACCAAGTTTTGTGTAAGAAAGTAAAAACAAACTTAGAGATGAAAACATGCCACTCTAGAAGCGTAGCATATCATGGTCAAATACAAGACTGATGTTAGCTCAAATGTGTAAATTATTCAGAAAGTAAAATGAACTGAAGCAGCGACAGAAAGCATAGCCTAAGTTAGTACTTAGAAGGTTTCAACATGGGAAGTCCATACCCCCAGAAGATGGTGATTCTTCTAGGAAGTTTGACAAGAAAAAGGTTCCTCTGGTTTATAATCAGACAAATATTTCCTTGGAATGAAGAATTGGTAGGACTGTGTCAACTTGGTTTCTAGAATTATTCTAGTTTAGAGGCTATTCTTTTGATATCTACTGTGAAACTCGTACAGCATGCTTGGGGTCTTTGGGCATTGCAGAAATTGGGTCCATATGTGACACAGGCTGCACTATAATTCTCTCTTTTTTTTTAACTGTGTTGGCCGGTGTTGTTAGATGGATCTTAAAAAACATGAACTCAGCCAGTACTGTGTTGGAACTAGTTTTTTTTTCCCAACTAGATTGACTTTGACTTATTGGAAACCATCATACAGCAATTATTTGGGGTCAATACTGTTTGATAGATCCTAAAAGACCTTAACTTCATCCGTCATAGATGTGTTTGCAGGCATCTTCAGTAGTTGGTATACCTTTTTAACTAGATTGAGCTATCTATGTAATGATTTCTATTGGCCGCAATGAGATTATTGCATCAAAAGTTGGGGATCATGTTTAGATGAAATTGTCGAGGCTTTTTGTATAGAATTTTATACCAAAGTAGAGACTATTTTATGTGTCAGTACCTTTCTGGGTGGTTTTTCATTTTCATTGTTCATTGTTTTTTGTTTTATTTTTTATCTTGGTCCATTGTTTTACCCTTCTTTTTTGCAGTTTTTCTTCTTTGGCTTATTTGTTACTTGTTTCTTATTGAATTGTGCACCTTGTGCATGAATCAGTATATTGTTTCTATTGAGAAACAGAAACGAACAATGAATGTCCTTGATGAAATTTAGAAATGACCTTAACCAAGCAACCAAAAAATGATAAATCACTCTACCTTTCAATCAGACGTTATTGCAAGTTTCATTAGGAAATAAATGACTGCCTCTGGTTGAATCACTATTCTTTTTGTATCGGTTTTCAGCAATAACTGGACTGGATTGTATTACGTTCTCGTTTCCATTAGGCAACATACATTTGAATTAAGTTTATGCATTGACGTATTTAATTGTATTTGTTACTTTCAGCCTGTTTCAACAAAAGGGAAGCCTACAAAGCTGCATAAGAGGAAGCATCAGATTGGTTCTCTATACTTTGATATGAGGCAGAAGGAAATGGAACTTGCAGAGCGACGTTCAAAAGGCTTCCTCACGAAAGCTGAAACGCAAGCCAAGTACGGATGGTGATCCTGGGATAATTCTAATTCTTCCTATCTGTTGTACACTGAAACTTTATCTGGAAATAGTGACATCGAAAAACACAATTTTATTCTTGCTGCCGTATAATCATCGTTTCCCCTCTAAATCGAGAAAAGTTTGCTGTTTGGATAATTTGTTATCGCAGGACGCTGCTGAATGTTATGATTCTTTAGGACATGCTACTCCGTAAGTCGTAAGAGGATGGCGTGAATTTTTGTTCTTGTGGCGGGTGGGGGAGAATGAAAGCAAAACACTGCTTTCGGATTTATTCTTTTAATTGAACTTCATTTCCCTCGCACTATTCTATTGTTTTGGCCAAAAGAACCAACATAATGCTCGTTTCCTATAAATATAAACGGTTCAGTCATAATCGAACAATAGTCTAGACAGAGTACTAGTATTTCAGGATTCCTAGTTTGATGTTGATGGGGTATGCACATTTAGGATCAATACGGGTATCATTAAATTCCAAATTTAAATCGTTAAAATTTTAATGATTTGAGATTTTCAAAAAATTGAATTGGGCTATTAATAATGGTTTTTTTTTTTTCTTTCCAAAATCGTTAATAATGGTTTGATTTGGATCAGTTTGGAAGGTTTAGATATAAACTTTTGGATAAACTATATAAAAATACTCAAAATATAAGGATCTTTTCAAGTTCATATCCCAACTATGAAAATTTTCATCTAGGTATCAAAATTATTAAAACATAACATCTAGGTATCAATTGTTAGTAATCTGTTAAAAAAACCTGTTAAATGCTCATCTAGGTACCCAAATTATCAAAACACAACATCTAGGTACCCATTGTTAGCAATATGTTAAAAAAACCTGTTAAATGCCCAAGTGGCACTTGTGGAGCCATTTTTTATGTTGACATGGACGACACGTAGACAAAATAATAATAAAAACTTGATATATTAAAAATAATTAATAAAATCTTAAAATAAATAAATTAATTAATTAATTAAAAAAACCAAAAAAACAAAACAAAATTATGATTCCAGTTCCAAAAACGTTAATTTCGTCAATATTTTCGCAACAATTGGATAGTCGAATTTTGCCCGAACTGCAAATAATTTTGCAACAATTGTATCAAGAAATCAATACCAATCTTCTCCAACAAAAATTTCTGGGTATACAAATTTCTCTCCTCACGAACAATAATCATCAAACAGAGATAACAATAAACTCATCAACCCCAGAATCGGCAGCACCCGCCTCCTTGTCACCGAAACCACGCATCTGAGCCGTCATGGTCATGGAATCTCCTCCACCAAATAAGGTGGCGCCGCCTCAAAAGCAGTCGCTCCGCCTCCAAAAGCGTGGTTGTTGAGCTTATGCTGTGGGTGGTGGTGGTCCTCGTGGCTGGGCGGCGGAGGATGGTAGTACATCCGGCTGGTTTGCGGACAATGAGAATAAGATCTGGCCACAATTCTCACTCCCTGATCCAAAAGCTCCACAAATTTCATCCCCATCTCAGTTTTTCTCTTTAAATCCTTAATTTCGTGTATGAATAAATCGAATATATATATATACCCCGAATCGCTCTCATCCTCTCTCTCTTCTCAATGAGATCGACTTTTGCATTTGAAACAAACCATACTTTGAATCAAAAATTGCAATCCATACTTTGAGCAGGGAAGAGGCAGAGGTTGCATCGTGGCTGCTCCCAAACCCCAAGGCAATGGAGCTCAGGAGCAGACTAGTTGGGTACGGACGGAGTCGTGACGGTTCAGAGCAACATCGTCCAGCCTCACCTCGTCAACGACCACAGCTTCGAAATCGACTTCTCCGTCGCGTCCAAGCCCTTCGTCAACGGTGACTCTCCCCCTCCCTCTCCGTCGCGTCCAAGCCCGGTGTTGGGAATGGAGCTCGGTGGGGGTTTGGGGCGGTCTGGTTTGTACTTTGAATGGGGTTTTGTTTTGTTTTATTTTTTAAATTGTTTTATTTGTTTGTTAGTTTTAAGATTTTATTAAATATATTCAAATTTTATTGTTTTTTAAGCTACATGAAATCCATGTTAGCATAAAAAATGATCTACAAGTGCCAATTAAGCACTTAACATATTTTTTTAACTGATTGTTAATGCTGCGTATTTAGATGTTGTGTTTTGATAGTTTTGGTACCTAGATGAAAATTTTCATAGTTGATGTATGAACTTGAAATGAGCCTTATAGTTTGGGTACTTTTATGTAGTTTATCCTAAACTTTTTATGTAATTAAAAAAAAAAGACTCCTCTTAAACGTCACAATTTCAAAAATTTCAACATTCACGTCAAGATTTCACTCCTACCATCAAGATTTCATTCATATACATCAACAAGTAAAAGATTTCAACATTTAAATTTCAAATATGAGGAGATATTATGTTTAAATGTAATTTATCTTCGAAAGTATCACAAAATAAGTAAGGATTTAGTGATGTAGGGTCCATGATAAATAATTACACTAACAAATTCAAGGGTGAAACATATTAACTAATAAATAATATAAATAAATAAAAATCTTAGTAGTTCAGTTTGGATTCTAACGGTTTTCAAAATGAAAGTCCAAAAACTAAATCATTACTAACGGAAAGGTTTGGATTTTCAAATCGTCCGGTCAAAACCAGAGTGCAAATAATGGTTTGAATTATATCGGTTTCCGATTTCAAAGGATTTATGTCTATCCCTAGTGGGACACATGCAATAATACAAATAAAATACGCGTTACCCAAACTTAGAACTACGTAAGTACGTATATTATGTATAATTATGTATGTTATTAGAGATTTGAAAGAAACGTATGATGAAGAGTGATTTAACGTTAATAACAAAGTCGGTTGAATGAAGTAACATTTATAATTTTTCCCTCCATAACCATAATTTCTAGGTTAGGTAAACATTTCTTTCTTCCCTTAATCTTTTTCCACTCATTTGGCACGCAATGACACCTTTCAATTCCTTACCCCTTTTTCTTTTACTGCCTTAGTATTTTCGTTTTGTCCATTCTTTTTTGGATTTTTAGTTTAGGAGAAGTTGGCCACCATTCCCCGGATTCAATCTAATGTCCAATGTCCATCGGACCATCACCATATATACAAAGTGGGCTAATAGCAATCGAGTTCACAACAGATAACAGTCAATCAAATTCAAAACTTTCCAAGTTGAAGGGAGAAGAGAAACCTTCTTATTTAATTGAATCTTATTTCTTTTAGAGTGCATTTGCAATTCAACACATGATACATTTGTTAGCTCTCTCGATCTTTAGACCCATTCCTCATGTGTTTATGTATAGAAGCCAACAGTTTTGAGGGTACTTGTCTTCCAAAAATAAAATTATGAACTTTAGTTAAACTGCACTTGACCATTAGAAATTGTTTTAATAAAGAAGTTAGACCTTGGCTCTATTTTTGGTTAAGGAGGAAAGATGGAGATGGTGATGAACAAAAGGAGAGCGATGATAAGTTTTAGTTTTTTGTTTGTATGGTTGATGTGAGTTATGACAAATGAGAATAGTGATTCAAAGTTCCATTTTTTTTACCCAAAATTTGAAGTTTGTATTGTGGAATTATGAGGTTTATATGAACTCTAGCATTTGAATGTTTGATATTGGGGATTGAAGAATAAATTATGAATTTTAACCGTTTTGAATTTGGTTTTACCATAGTAAAGTTGATGTGAGCTATCCAAATAAGATTGAGGTTTCGAACTTCAAATTTATTTTTTTCCAAAATTTCAAGTTTGAATTTTGGAATTATGAGGTTTATATGAACGTACTCTAGCATTTGTATTGTGGATTGAAGAATGGATTATGAATTTTTTCCATTTTATTTTGTTTTTTCTACAGTGATGTTGATGTGAACTCTTACAATATGAGATTGGAGTTTTGAAGTTTTCTTCAAAATTTCGAATTTGGATTTTGGAATTATAAGGTTTGTAGGAACCTTAACTTTGATATTATGGATTAGATAAATAATTTTGAATTTTTTCCATTTTGAGTTTGGTTTTTCTATAGTAAGATTGATGTGAACTCTCACAATATGAGATTAGGGTTTCAAAGTTCAATACTATATTTTTTAAAGATTTCGAAGTTTGATTTTGGAATTGTAAGATTAATAAGAACTCAAGCGTTTGGTATTACGGGTTGAATTGTTTTTTGAATTTTCTCCTTTTGGAGCTTGGTTTTTCTATGGTGAAGTTGAACTATCACAATATGATATTGGAGTTTCAAAGTTAAAAATTTTGTCTTCAAAATTTTGAGTTTGGAATTTGGAATTATAATGTTCATTAGATATTACGGATTGAAGAAAGAATTTTGATTTTTTTTCATTTTCATTTTGATTTTTCTATGGTATGGTTGATGTAAACTCTCACAATATGATATTAGGGTTTCAAAGTTCAATTTTATTTTTTCAAAATTTTGAAGTTTGATTTTGGAATTATAAGGTTAATATGAACTTTAGCGTTTGATATTAAGGGTTGGAGAAAGAATTTTGAATTTTTTCCCTTTTGAGTTTTGTTTTTCTATGGTAAAGTTAATGTAAACTATCACAATATGAGATTGAAGTTTCGGAGTTCAATTTTTTTTCCTTCAAAATTTGAAGTTTGGATTTTGAAATTATAAGGTTCATATGAACTCTAGTGTTAGATATTACGGATTGGAGAAATAATTTTGAATTTTTTCCATTTTGTGTTTGTTTTTTCTAAGGTAAGGTTGATGTGAACTCTCACAATATGAGATTAGGGTTTCGAAGTTCAATTTTATTTTTTCAAAATTTCAATGCTTGATTTTGGAATTATAGGGTTAATATGAACTCTAGCTTTTGATATTACGGGTTAGAGAAAGAATTTTGAATTTTCTCCGTTTTGAGTTTGGTTTTTTATGATAAAGTTGATGTGAACTATCATAATATGAGATTAGGATTTCAAAATTCAATTTTTTTCTTCAAAATTTCGAGTTTCGATTTTGGAATTATAAGGTTCATATATATGAACTCTAGCATTAGATATTACAGATTGGAGAAAGAATTTTGATTTTTTTCCATTTTGAGTTTGGTTTTTCTAAGTTAAGGTTGATGTGAACTCTCACATTATGAGATTAGCGTTTCGTAGTTCAATTTTTATTTTTTCAAAATCTCAAAGTTGGATTTTGGAATTATAGGTTAATATGAACTATATAGCATTTTATATTACGAGTAGGAAATTTTTTTTTGAATTTTTTCCCGTTTGAGTTTGGTTTTTCTATGGTAAAGTTGATGTGAACTATCACAATATGAGATTGGGGTTTTGAAGTTCAATTTTTTTCCTTCAAAATTTCGAGTTTGGATTTTAGAATTATAAGATTCATATGAACTCTAGCGTTAGATATGACGGATTGGAGAATGAATTTTGAATTTTTTTCATTTTGAGTTTGGAAAAAAAAGTTGAACTTCGAAACCCTAATCTCATATTGTGAGAGTTCACATCAACCTCACAGTAGAAATACCAAATTCAAAATGGAAAATATACAAAAATCTTTCTCAAACCAGTAATATCAAACATTAGAGCTTATATGAACTTTATAACGCCAAAATCCAAACTCGAAATTTTGAAAAAGAAAAATGAATTTGAAACCCCGATCTTATATTGTGGGAGTCATATCAACCTTACTATAAAAAACAAAACTCAAAAAAGATAAAATTCATAATTCTTTCTCCAACCCGTAATATCAAATACTAGAGTTCATATGAATTTTATAATTCCAAAATCAAATCTCGAAATTTGGAAGAACAAAATTTGAGCTTCGAAACCCTACTCTCATATTGTGAGAGTTCACATCAACCTTACCATAGAAAAACCAAACTCAAAATGAAAAAAAAAATTAAATTTTTTCTTCTCCAATCCGTAATATCAAGCACTAGAGTTCATATGAACCTTATAACTCCAAAAATCCAAACTCGAAATTCTGGAGAAAAAAAAATATTAAACTTCGAAACCGCAATCTCATATTGTGGACCTTGCTTGCGGTAGAAAAATCAAACTAAAATGGAAAAATTCAAAATTCACCATATCAAACGCTAGTATTCATATAAAACTCATAATTCCAATATCCAAACTCGAAATTTTGAAAGAAAAAAAATTTGAACTTCAAAATCTCAATCTTATTTTATTTGTTGTAGTTCATCAACCTTGCTAGTGTAAAATCGAACTAAAAACGGTTAAGTCACAATTCATTCGTTAATCCATAAAATCAAAAGCTAGAGTTCATATGAACCTTATAATTCCAAAATCCAAACTTTGAATTTTCAAAGAAACAAATTTAAACTTTGAAATTCCAATATCATATTGTAACCAAAATCTATATTGTTAGAGAATTTTCTCAATTGGTAATTTTGGTAATTCCTCCTCCAATCCTACATGAAACTTACTACATAAAGGTGCAAGAGAATTTCAAAATTTTGAATTTTGACTAAATTCCATATTTTTTTTCCCTTATCCAAATAATGAATCTTTAAAGTTGCAGGGATGGGCACGATTTAAATCGATACATATATCACCCAAAATAAAATCCACACCGTTAAAATTTTAATGATTCAATACAGTTTGAATTTCCAAAAAATAGAATTGAAACCGTTATAATCCAAACCGTCAATAACGGTTTTGATTTTGATTGGTTTGAACAGTTTAGATGTAAAATTTTCATGTAATTACAAAAAAAGACTCCTCCATAACTCGCCATTTCAAAAATCCCAACATTCACATAAGCATTTAATTTCATTCACTTCAAGATTTCATTCATACACATCAACAACTCAAAAATTCCAACATCTTAAACTTCAAATATGACAAGTTATGTTTAATTATACTTTAAATTCAAAAGTAGCATAAAATGAGTAAGGATTTAGTGAGTTAGTGTCCATGATAAACATTTACACTAACAAATTAAAGGGTGAAAAATATTAACTAAAAATAATAATATATAAATAAAAACCTTAACAGTTGAATTTGAATTCAACCGTCAAAATGAAATCTAAAACCAACTATTTGGATTTTCAAATCTTTTATCCAGTCAAATCCAAACCGAAAAGCCAATAACGATTTGAATCGAATTAATTTCGAATTTCAACGGATTTATACCCACCCCTTGTTAAGAGCCCAAGGGTAGAACTTTTAACATTTTCTATTCTTCCAATGTGAGACAATTGGATCCTAACATTCCACCATCTACCTTAAGGCTGGCCTCTAGGTCGTCCTTTCCTGGCCCAAGTTGCCCCTAACGTAGAATCTGGGCCTAGTTAAGTAGTGAAAGCAAGCTCTTATACCAAATATTAAGAACTCAAGGATAGAACTTCACCAAAAACTAACTTGAAGGGAAGGAAGCCTAAGAGCTCTTTTAAACCCCTTTAACGTTTTCTATTCTTCCAATATGGGACAATTGGGTCCTAACACCCCTAACCATTGGCATACATGGAAATGAACAGAAAACCATAACCGAAACTCAAATCAAACGGCATAATTAGCTGTGACCCATAAACTAAAATATCCCCAACTCGTAAGAAATGCGTCTTAAAAAGGCAAGAAAATGTCCGAGTTTGTTTGAACATAAAAGTTAGAAAAAAGGCACTCAATAGCCATTCTATCTAATTCATCCCCGATCGTCGACCATTACATATATACAGAAGAGACATATAAACAATGCAGAAAGCAATTTACCAATCCTTGAGCAGCTCACTAGCAACATCTTTGTAGCTAACTTTCTTTTTCTTTGGAGGGCCTGCATTTAGATCTCCTGCTGCTTTCTCCTCTCCAGTACTTGTACTTGTTGTTTCTAGCCTTTCTGCTGGTTTCTCATCTTGACTACTCGTATTTCTAGTTTCGACTTTTCTCATACCAAGACTTGGAATCAAGTCAAACAACATAGACTGAACGGGATCATCCATAACTCCAAGTTTCTCCGGCTTCTCACAGTATCGGATATCAGGCTTCTCAATCATTTCGATTTCAGGAATTTCATGAGGCTTCTCAGATATAATATCCTCAGCAATCCCTTGCTCAGCTGCATTGCCTCTTTGTGATGATTCAGAATCTCTTCTTACTTCATTTTCTTGGGCTTCTAAACTTTCCTCACCTAGCACCATTCCATGTTCTCTTTCTTCCATACCAGCCTCTTCCCCCAATATTGTATTATCATGAGAACCATTTTCATCTGACTCATCGCCAGATATTTTAGCAGGCTTCCTTGCAATACGCGCCCGCGTTCTTTGAGCTTGGTTGACACCTGTTTTTCCTTTGTTCATGCTTGCGCGAGCAGGTCTTCCCCTTTTCCTTTTGCTTTCCCTCTCAGGAGAGGCCAAGACATTATCGTTTTCTGAAGCTGCTTTGCCTCCTATCTCATCTCTTACCTCGCTAGGAATAGAAGAATTGTGGAATTCCATCGTGTCCGCATGACAGGGTGCTTCTTCTAAATCCATGTCATGTTTCCTAGAATGAACAAGGGCAGCACAAAAATGTAAACCAACCTACAATCCCCCTAGTATATTGTCATCGTAAATGGCATTTAAGAATTAAGACACACTCCTACCGAGTCTACACTACACCCATCACAGAAACAAGTACTTTCCCTGTAGAAGTTAACCCCCCATGCTATGTCTGAGATAAAAACCAATTTAAATTGAACATGCTATAAGAAGTTTTTCTATGCGTGTCATTTCCAGATAGTCCCATTTCTATGTTCAAACTAAGAATTTTGTGCCGTGAATCCTTTTCCCCTATCAATTTACTTTGTTCCCAGTATAATGTCTCCACTAAGTGGAAAAAGAAACTAACAAATAGGTAAATTTACTAGCAACCAACTTTGTATTGTATTTAGTTTCTTATCTAAGATATCACGGAGACACTGCATACTAACCAGGTAGCATCCAGCACATAAGAAGGTTGCACCGTTCACTAATGAACAAAGGTAAATCTCATAAATAACCTAAGATAATAGTCCAATATGGATTACTGGTGTTCAAGGACTAAGAAAGAATTTTGATGGTCTGGAAAAAGAATATTCCAGATAAAGACAGGGGAAACTAGAATTAAATGCATTTCTTTTTGCTATAAACAGGTTTTAACTTTTAAGTGACATAGGTGATCCTGTCTGGGACTGTTGGCTTCCATGCCGAATCAACTGATTTGGGTGCAACTTCTTGTTAGATTGTTTATTTTTAAATCCTAAGAACAATCTGTTATAAAAACATCTTCTACAAGTTGAATCAACTGATTTGGTTTTGTATGCATATTACAGCAATACTTAGGCTAATATTGAATAAGTGAAACAGCAGCAGACACCAATACCATATTCTAAAGGTGCAAAAAAATAAAATATAAAAAAAACACACTCCATGGCAATTATTTAAAAAACAATAGAACTCACCACTCTTCAATGTTGGATTCTTCAAACCCAACGGGTTTTAAGCTATATGTTTCTTCTTGCAGTCTCTGGTCCCTTTGCAAGCAATCTTCCAACCATTGCGATCCAACAATCTGCAACCTTTTGTTATGCAGAAATCGTTTCTCTGGTTCACTGAAACTGTAACAGAGAGCATTGAAACAAGATAAAGGAGACAATGCCATGGACTGTACTAGTGTTGATAATAGCTGTAACGAGAAAAGTGGGCAAAGCTATTTCTGCTGTGCTGAAAGAGAAAAGTATCCAAGAACTGAGGGACAGAACAAAACAAACAACTATTCTCTTAAATGGTCTATCTAAATCACAGTAACAAAGCCTTGTAGTATGGTTTTTGTTTTGAAAAAATGCAGTAAATCATTGATTGAAGGAATTAAATTTGTACTCTTTTGTTTCTTAACATGTTATTTGATAATTATAACTTTACTGTCACATTTACTATTATAAAACTCATGCCTATGGCCTTGTTGAGAAAGAAATGACACCATTTAATTTTCTATAGATAAATCCAACAACACAAACATAGTTAACTTCAAAATGGAAGCACGACTAATTATCCTGAGTAATCAATTCTCTCAAACATCTTGTCAATTAAGTAATGCTAGAGAAAGACCTCGCCAAACTTTAATGGAAAGAAAATGAATGAAAATATCATCAGTTGTGATTATACGTTCCCTACATATGATACAGAACAATTCTGAAGGACCAAAACTAAAGTGACTGCATAGCAGAATCAAATGAAAAGGGAGAAATTTGAGGTACATAACATCCAAAATTGATGAAAACCACCAATAAACGGATTTGAAAAACATTCAATCAAGCATGTTACTACTGTTTCATTCACAAACAATGATTCCGCATTTTTTATTTATCAAGAGATACCAGAAGTCATCCGCAACTAGAGACTGAGAATAATTATTGACGTAAGTCAGCACATAATGGAACATAGGCTACCTTTGCAATAAATTTTCAAAATCCACATCAATCCCCTGCACCGAGAAGACTACCAAATGGGTCGCATGAGCAATACTGTCAGTGACTCGGCCACCACCCATGTGAACTTCATTCTTCAACCTTCTCAGTGTGAGCCGTAAGAGGAATTCCAAATCCGGTTTCCTTTACGCAAAGTTTAATTAGAAATCAATTAATACAAAGTTTAGGATATGAAAGAGAAAAGAAAGCCTAATGTAATGGAGATAATATGAAGGAAAATAAAAAGAGGAAAACTTAATATAATCCGTGTCACGAGTAAGGTTAATATAACGAACAGATCTTACAAGGAGTGAAATGATCGGATAAAGTAAATGCAGCAGCTGTGAAAGAGAGACCATTTCTCCATTGGGCAGTACTTTTTCCTGTAATAGTCGATAGTTTTGGCATCCTCTGATATACGCATGTTACTTAAAAGCTGACAAGAATGAAATAAAGATATTACCTCATTGTCTGTTTTTTGGACATATATTACCTCATTGTCTATGAAAAGAACTCTCAGTCTTACCCCCTGTAGAACTAGTACTAAATAATTCAATGGAAAAAAAAAGTACTAAACATGCTTCTTGTCCTTTATTCTCATATGCTCGACAAATAATACAAAACATCACTGTTTGGAGAGCAACTAAGAATTCTATGTATAGGTACCTGCTTGATGTCAGCAAGGTCGAGATCCCAGTAGTAAAAATCAGAAAGCTCATCTATTTCTTCTTCTAACTTCTTCTTTGAAGAGTCGGATATGAAGAGGTAGTACCTAGAAGAAAACATTTCAAAGCATTGAACACGTACCACAGGAGCCACATTTTAAAATTTCTTTTCAATACAAATAGATTAGATAGTGTCACTAACTTTGGCTGTAAAGGAAGAAGCTTCTTTTGGGAACAACAATCCAATATCCAAGAGAAATGAATTATATCTCCATGACACTTCGTTGTCTGATACTTAATCCCTGTCAAATTAACTTATTAGCTCTTTGCACGTACGTAAAACTGAGTTATTGTAATTCATATATATGTATATGTACATATAAATATATATATATATATATATAGAGAGAGAGAGAGAGAGAGAGAGAGAGAGAGAGTGAGCGAGAGACCTTTGGTATCAGCTGCAACACAGTGTGTGACTGCCTTGTTAAAATTCATAGAGAAGGTACCCCCATTCTCAACAAGAAGTTTGTGCAAGGAATCAAGAGAATGAGTGGGAGGCACATTAACAATGTCTGATATGTCAAGGCCAACGTAATACAGCAGAAAAAAGACACCGGCCTCATTTCGATGACTCATTGAATATATAAATGCAATAATATGGATGAAATTATATAAAGTTTTGATTGTCCAAATGCATATGAATAGTAGCCTGTTTTATTATTCGACTTTTTTCCGTGGGTTTTATCTACAGAGGGCACCTTGAGGAAAGATGTAAAAGAATAATTTGTTCAGGTTAGTAACACATGGACACCATCTCACATCCAGCTAATACACCAACAGCCCCACCCCAACCAAAAAGAAAAAACCTTACTGGAAAAAACAGAAATGTACAAAAAGCATAAAGTACGACCATTGGAAAGAAAAGTTGACAACACACACCCAAAGAAAAAATTAGTATCATTATCTGATGGAAAATTGCAGACTGAAAGATCAGGAAATTTTTCAAGCAGTGGAATAAGATAATAAGTATGTAACTAACCGAAAACCACACAGGATACAAAACATCATATTTGAAAATAGTAACGTGCCCTCCTTGATGCCGGAAACATCAGTCTGAATTAAATGAGAGGGAACAACAGACTTGTTTTGTTTTTCCTCCTTTCTAGAGGGTTTCTTGTGTTTCGTTTTAGAATCCTGCAGACCACCATAATCCAGGCTCTTTTGTGTGGTCCCGTTGCTTGAATGTACAAGCTCTATAAATGCTGCAAAAGAAGAAAAGAAGAAAACCAAAAATTTGAAGTTTGTGACAGTCAACAGGTTATCGCATCTTTGATTGCTGAAAACAAGGAAATAGAGAAGAAACGTAGTCTAGAAAATTAGGAAAATACTGGTGACCATAGTCATGGCTAGAACACTAGGATGCATTTGAAGAAATTTGATCCTCTTACATTGCACATCAAGGCATTCATGCCAAGGTTTATCATATCTAACTCGATCAATACGTGGAAATCTCAGGCTGTATGGTGCAGCAAAAACCTGCAAAAATACAACAGCCAACAGATCACTAAATTAACCAACTTAAACTCAAAGAATAACCTATATACGTAAATATCTGTTCAATAAATGAATAAAAAATGAATGTATATCTGTTAGGACACACCTCAGATCTTATAGTTCTGATGTCACTTGTTATAGAAAGGATTATTGATCTGCAATTCAAAGGGGGAAAACAAAAAAGATAATTGATCTATAACCTGAAAATAAATACATCATAGACCTAGACAGATAATCATACTAACTTTTCGGGGCTTTCAACCCAGACATCTGGTCTCTCTTTTGAATTGTTTGTTACTTGATAAAAACTTGGTGGTGCCTTTTTTGGGTACTCGTATTTCCTGACAGAACAGAGAAAGAAAATCACATACATGTGCACAGATAAAAAAGAATAGCACCCTAATACCAAGAATTTGTCAACACGAGGTATATATAGAATATTAAATTGTTTATTTTTTTGTTACATTCGAAAGGGATTGACCCCTTGACTTATCCTAATCCCTTAACCTCCCTCACCACTTGGGCTAAACCCAAGGGCTTAATAAGGGGCCGTTTGATAACCATTTGGTTATTGGTTTTCAATTTTTGTGCTTGAGATATGGAGAAAGTGTATGGGAAAAGGAGGGATGAAGAAAAGTGGTAATAGGGAGGAGAAGAAATAAGGAACAATGAATGAAAACAAACTTGAAAGTAAAAACTTGTAATAGTTTTTGGTTTCTAGGTTTTAGTTTAATTTTTGTGCACCTTTCCTTATACATTCCTTCAACATTAATCTCACAATGCTCCTCCACTCATCTTCATCCCTCCTTTTTCCCCACATCTCAAGTACAAAATGTGAAAACCAAATGGTAATCAAACGGAACCTATGTTCTCTATTTTTTTATTATTTTGGTTTTATGATCATGTAAGCAGGCATACTTTCACAGTACCAGTAAATAGCCGCAATTGTCATATTTGGGTGTTGGCTCAGAGCATTATTCAAGTTTCTAACGAAATTTCATTCTCGATAAAAATAAGAAATAAAAATCAAATTGATGGGTCCTAAATTTGGAAAAATACACTAAACAATCACAATGATATCAACTTTTAATCCAAAACCATAAGCCGCATGGCCATCAATGCAATGTTCATGGCACAAACTGTTCTGGTTTCTTCAGTGGCAATTTCATGTTGCTAGTTGGATATTTGTTCGTTGCTAAGTTATAAAACAAATTACCTCAAGTAAGGCTTTAATTTGGTTGCAACAGTCTCTAGATCCTCATCAGAAAGCCCCGTGCCCACTCTGCAAAAGGATACAAATCTGCAATATGAAAACCTAGTTAGAAACATTCACTTCATTGCAATAGATACAAGGTAATAGACACCAGTGATGATTTACGTTTTCAAGTGTATTAAATTTAAATTAATCTACCAAAAACATAATAGCCAACGAACAATGTGACACACATATGCGACCTAATAATGGCAAGACAACTCTGAGTCAGTCAATTTCAAGTTCAAATTCTAGTATATAATGAACAAGGTAAGAGTCCAACCTTAGAGAGAGGGGTCGACCAAAAGAAACTCACTTGGTTATTTTAAAAGATAATAGCAGCAAGTTACTTAAGAGTCAGATTTATTTATATCAAACTTGACTACAAAATCACCTAGGCATGGATGCAACCTAATAGATAAGACTAACCAAAGGCAAACAATTAACTTATTTATTTGTAAGAAAATTTTCTATTTTTATTCCTTTCTCAAATTACCAAAAAAGTGATTTACACCACAATAGAATTATATAAGCATGCATATATATAAATATATATATATATATATATATACACACACATGAGAGAGAGAGAGAGAGAGAGAGGATACTCCCTAATGATAAGAGAATGCTAATACTTAATAAACTTAAAAAATAAGGCCAATCTTCTTTAAATAAGACAATACGCAATCCAAGTTGCTGATCCAATATTTTCATTTATTGAAGCCAATCAGTCTGTATAGATCGACCAACCATTGAAAATACTTGCCTTCTAGGATATCCATTTGGGACTGGACGTTCAGCAAGACCTACCAAGAATTGAGCTACCTGAAAATTTAGCAAGTATCACTAGAACAAAAAGTAAAACACGCACATGCGACACACACACACATTTCTATAAAAATGAGTTTTAGACACATAATCCTCGTCTCATAATGTCCTTATATCATGTCTTGTATCTCATCCTTTATGTCAGTTGTCAGATACAGACGACTAAGATGCATGTATCTCAGCTGTCTGCATACATATGATCTAAGCGGTTTTGAAACTTAGCCTCATTAGGAACCTTATTTGAGGAACCTAATTTCTTGGGTGGGCAGGGAAATAAACTAGCATATTAGCAAGATTGCAAGCTGACCTCCCCTCCACGACGTCCAGAACCGTAGTACCCTCCTAAATACAAGTATGCAACCAATTGATTAAAAAGATATAGCAGATACAATAAATGAAATACATTGCTATTGGGTATATAAGGATTTAAGAAAAAGTACAGACCTATGATAAGAACGTCCAGGTCGGAACCTGCACGAATGTAATCCGGCTTCAACTTTAACCACTTTCCACTACGATCACTAGGTTCCCATTTAGATCCAAGGTCCTTCAAAACAATCCCCTCATCTCTAAATGGATAAAATGATATATAAGCTTAAGTAAACGACTGATTAAATGCTGCACAACTCAGTTTAAGAAAAACTCTTCAGAAAACATTTATTGAAAGAAAAACTCTTCATGAAACATTTTAGCAAAGCAAAACTGCATATCAAACACATGAACAAAAGAGAAGAATGATTCAGGACATAAAAAATTTAAGATACTATAACAATATGGGAAAGAGGGCATAGTTTCAGATTTCTCTAACATATGACATCAGATCTTTCTCAAAGGTAATTTGCAAGTCATGTAGGAATAAATAACTTTCAATTTTAGCTGTAATTTATAGTTTAGTTGTCTATAATAAACAGGGTAGAAATTGGACTTCACACAAAACTGCTATACCATGATTCTGAACTTTTGGATTAGTTTTCGTGATCAAGAAATTGGTCTAATTTCACCTTCACAGATGTAAAGGACAGGAGCTAATGCTAAACCTTTGTTCTATTTGATAGTGAGAGAAAAAAAAATGATTGAAATTGAAAACTGAAGTTCAGGAAAAAGATGGACAAATTCTCAATGTATGCTCAGGAATGATGAAAAAAATTACACGAAAAGCACTACAGTTGATTCATACTCCTGCCGGATCTAAATTTAGTACAACAAAAGGAATATCCCTAAAACGCTACGATGTTGGTGCCATAAACACACCAAAATCTGCTCCTTTCCCATACAAAATTTCATTTCCTCCCCGTTGTCTACAAAGAATTTTTTTATCACTCCTCCCAAATAACCTAAAGAACTGCACAACTGCAACAGCATATCGTAATCCTCTTCTTCAAAGCCTCTACCTCTATTACTTTTAAAATTCATTCACATTGAATACTCCTAAAGACCTGAACCAAGGCCATAAAAGCTGCATATTGTAATTTTACTGGGGAGATGCATTACGGGGCGGAAGTAAACTTAAGAATAAGCTAAAACATAAATATCAAACAGAGGTGTCACCTTGCACTTGCAAAACCAAAGGGCTAATGTTTCAAGGAGTTGAAATGAAAAAATGCTTCTTAAGAAAATGCCAAAAGTATTGTTTGTCAACCCTCTTTAAATAATTAGAGACTTGTATAACAACCTTTACATTTTTCACAAGAGTGGTTCAATATCTACAAGTCACAACTCACCAAACTTGGGGACATAGGTGTAAAGGGTGACCTTTCGAGAGTATAAGCTGGAGACATCTAATCAGGTGGAAGATGAGGGAATGTATACAAGCTCTGCCCACAACTCAGTGGACTTAATGAGAAGACTTAAGTAGCATGTATGTGTGGATAATTTATACCCACAACTCAATAGACATGTATGAGAAGTTCTCAATAGCATGTGTCTACCAAGCCAAATCTAACATATATGAATAAATGTAAACAACGGTAATAGTTCTAGTTCATGTGATCTAACT
Source organism: Oemleria cerasiformis (assembly GCA_037349345.1). NCBI lineage: Eukaryota > Viridiplantae > Streptophyta > Magnoliopsida > Rosales > Rosaceae > Oemleria > Oemleria cerasiformis. Next base: position 10,945,926 of record JAZGTL010000010.1, read on the forward strand.
AGAATGCTGAAGCTACCTCCTCTCAAAGCCAAACAAAAAATGGATATTTTGTTGACCTTAAATACAAGAATGCTGACCTATTTTCGATGGTATCTTTAAAAAACCTCTCAACATCATCCACATTACTAGCAATAAGAGACCAACAAGGTTCCCCTGCAAGACCAGCACAACAGATAAGACACTGAGCTAATGATAAATACTAAACTATACAGGGTTGATGAGCTTTCGAGGAATATAAATAGCAGTGAATTCATATGCCAGGAATTAGGATAGTGGAGAGGGGGAGAGGGGGAATGTACTATAGAAAATACCTTTTACTTGAATGAAAATAAATAGCACGCTATTTCCTTACAAAATATTTTTTACTTAAATGAACATTTTCCAAACCCAGATGATGAGATAGCAAATTTATATATATATAATTTCTGCAAGTTAGATATATTCTCATCAAAGATTAATCTTACAAATTACTCCCCGTGCTAGATAAGTGGTATTTAGGATATTTTATACGTCGATAGGACTCGACAAATTTTAGATGTAACTCACTGGCAAAAGCAGGAGTGGTCTCATCACAGAATGATGGATTTCATAAAGTATCCACAGATGTGGATCTCTACTTTGTGAATTAAGTGGTAGAGGCTAAAAATCAGTTAACATTTCATGAGTTCTGACAATGGATAATGGTGTATAAAATTGAAAACAGGCATTCAATCATATAAGCTGGAATTGTGCTTCGATGACACAAGAGTTGTTAAATAACCTCCTAAATCAGCTGTAATTATCATATTCACTAAGCTAACTATATCCATAGATCAACCACAATGCAAAGGGTAAATTTTGTACTACCAGGAATATACACAAATTCTGGTATCTTTATAAACAATTTTACCTTCAGAACGGTAAGTGTTAAGACCACCATTAGGTACTAGAATCTCCAAACGGCCCTTCAAAGGCTTCACAATTTTCTGGAGAAGCTCATAACGTTCCATCAAACTCTGGTGAATTACACTAGTATCTCCAACATAGAGGATATCAAATGCAACATCTAGTCAATCTCATGTCAAGGTACACAATTGACATTTTCATAACTGTAACATTTTATTTGCAGAATACAACTAATCACGTTGTAGCACTTGCAAAGCTGGACCTGGTCCTCAAATTTGAGCAAGGAAAGGCACAAAAGGATACAGCACAACTGCATGAGGAGGGAGGCATAAAGTGTGAGCTAAACAGTAACATCATAACTTCTGAAAATAAATAAATACTATTATAAAAGAAAACCTGTCTATCACTGTCAAGTCCATCCCTCGCTGCCTTGGCTGTTGACGTAAGACAACGAAAACATATTTATTAATGCCAATCCAGAAATGCAAACAGAGTCAACAGATCATTTCCAGGAAAAAAAATAGAAAATAAAAAGAAAAGAAACCTATTTCTTGATTTGAACCAAACTCAGCAAAACGATTGGAAGATGTGTCCCAGACCAACATCTCACCATCAAGAATACACCTAGAACCAATATGAGGTTAGACTGCAAATGATACACAGCTTATTAAGCAAAATGCCTTTGCAAATACATAGTTTGCAAATATATAAGAATTTCAAAAAAAATAGTGTTCGCACACATTGATTGGTTAACAAATTATGGAACTATGAAAGGTGCCACTTTATGCATGTTTTGGTATTCGCTAAAAAATAACAATAAATCCGTTGAGACAATGAAGCTTTCTAAAATTGAGATGAAGACCCAATTGTTGTGATGGTTGCTCAAATGGATAAAAGGACAACTCTTCCATTTGACTCATTTTAATGCAGTCATTACTTATCCTCAGAAATAGAAACTATGTAAACAAATGAAAGAATGATTGTCCATATTACAGAGTACTTTAGCAAGATAGTTCCCATTCCCAAGCTAAGCAATAAAATGACACAAAATACCAACAAGCCAAAACATGTCATATTAAGAGAAAGACAGATAAACTTACAAAACTCTTGAAATCAAAAGACATAGATATTACCTATCAGCCAGAACATTTTTTATAATAATGTCTGATATTGCATGTCCATATTCAGGGTGATCAAGAAAATTCCTGCACAAGTGTTGAAACAACTTATGACCAAAATATTTTTGATTTTATAAGCTTTGAAATACTTATGCTTAAGGGAACAGTGAGATGATAATAGCCCAAGATTTTCATATTTCAAAGGACAAACCAAATTCCCTTATTGAAGAATCCAACCATATTGTGAACCTAAATTTTCAAGTTAATAAAGTAAGATTTGTGATAACATTTAAAGAATGCCCATGAGAATAAAATAAAACTTTCCAAGACAAAGGATGAAAAGATTGACAAAATTGCAAGGAAGGTTTGTAATTACTGATTAAATTTGCCTCTACCTTGAGAAGTAATGTATTTCAGTTCCGTTCTTATGAATTTGGATCCGGTCTCCATCAAATTTACACTCAACAACCACTTCCTTACCATGAAGCTGAGAATGTGGGTGAAGCATATAAGAAAGATACTAATGAAATAAAATAAAAACATATGAAATAGAGTCACCATTAACTTGAACATGTGTGTGAATAATTTGTGTATCCATTATATAAAACCTTTTTCCATGCAATAGTTGCATCGCCAACTCTCATAGCTAGTTGTGGGCGCACAGGTTTTCCAACTTCAATGTCCTGCAATTGATGCAAAGTACTGTCATTAATTAAAAAGGCTTAGTTACTTTTCATACATATAAACATTTCTAAATTAGTGAGAAGACAAACAATACAACAGAATCCAATAATACCACCATTTCTTCACTCACAGGTACTGCAATTCTGAAATATATATAGCATCAGGAAGAGCTCTTTGTGTATAAGTGAGGGCCTCTTAAGATATGTTCTTCACAACCAATTCACAAAACTGACCAGTGGTTTTATATCTTTTGCATGCAACATATCTTACACTAATTTTCCCACAGTAGCTACAATTAGTGAGTAGAATATTTGGAACATAGCATGCTAATGTTGTTACACCATAAAATGTTCAAAGAGATATAGATAATTGTTTAGGATTTCATGAGAGACCTGACGTTTATGACGCTGATTTCTATCCCTCAGCTTTTCACAAACCAATTTCAAGTCGCATGTGACATTAAACAAGTCTTCAGCATCTGGATGAAATTCGTGAAAGATGCTCTTTTCACTAGTTCCCAGCTTCAGATCTACAGAAGATATAAAACCATACAAAATTGAAGCTAAAAATTTTAAAATCATATCATGACCTTCATAGACAATACCTTTAAGAATGATCATGACAATCCACTTCATTTCCTGTGCATTTGTCTTCTTTATCAAGGTAGAAAGAATTGAAGTCTTCTCAGTCCTGTTGACATGGTTGTGTCATTTAAGGTGCTGTAGACAGACTGACAGCCCAATAATGTCTTCATACAATAAACTTAGAACAAGCTGGGATCTATACTTACGAATAAGTAAACTATATTAACACTTCAAACAAACATTTCAAGATATATTACTTCCGAACCCATATAAGTATAGAAGAAATGAACTCAAACGTTTATGCTTAGGGGTCAATCTAGAGGACCTAACTTATTGCACTAATATGATATTTAAGTTAAGTTCAATAGAAAAAGTACCAAATTAGATCATACTAATGTTGTCAAGTAAAAGTAAAGGTTTTATAGAGCTTCTACATAGAAAACTGAGGGTGACAAAAGAAAGAAGGCTGCTGCATAGAGAAACATGTTCACAGTCAAGGTAGAGACTTTCTGGTATAAGTAGGCTAGACCACCCATGATGGACTTGAGTTTTTCATCCCTCGTGACAGGCTTGACAGCAAACAAATATACTCAATTTCTTATTACTATAAAAACGACAACCTACATACCAATATCAGACAACTTTCCATAAACAGGATCGATACATAAGGGTTTTCGTAGTTAAAAAAGTTCTGTTTTATAAAGAGATGTTAATCACTTCCCAATCCTAACTTGGTATCTCAAAGGCATATTTTTTACCATTTGGGAAAAGAAAAATAAGCTATATATATAGAGGGAATTCGAGATTGTGTTTAGCAAAAATCAATACAAACTTGCTTATAAGATGCCTCATAAACGGTATTGAGCATTTACAAGCTACTACTGGGAATTAAGAAATAAACACTAGTAAACCTGTTTTCACTTGAAGATAAACGATCAAGAAACTCATTTAATTCCTTGATTGTTAGTCCACCTGAACTCAATGTTTGTCTACGTTGCAGCACCTGAATCACAAATAAGAAATGTCAAACAGTTATGATATAAGACTAAAGAAATCATATAATCAAACCATGAACCAGCCCGAAACTTACTATAAGCCACTAATTTCCAAAATCAACTTGTAACAATGTACTGCAAGTAAGTTATTTCACAAAAAAATTATTTTTAAAATTTTTAAACTACTTTCAAATGAGTTGTTGGTTACCCAGTCTCACGTTTCATTACTTCTTTTCATGAAACTGAAATCTTATTTAAACAAACCATTATAGATGTACACAATTCGAAACTTAAAACCCCGCCAAACCCAAAGACAGACCCAGATACCAAAACCCCCCAAAATCCAATAAACAAAACACACCCCCAAAAATTGAATATAAAATTCACAAAAATAAAAAGAGGACAATACCAAACCAAAATGAAAACTGAAAAATGAAAAATAAAAAGAGAAACCAAAACCGTTCCTCGGCTGCGACGAGGGAGAAGTTTCCGGCATTGACACCGGTCTTGGCGCCGCCTTTGCGCCAATTGATGAGGCGAAGAGCGTCCTCGGAGTCTCTGGCCATGCCGAGGGCGTCAATGAGGCAGGTGGCGAGCACAGACTCCTTAAGACCATAACTGCCGCGCTCGCGATCGAGGCTGGGAAGAATGAGGCGAATTGCATTGAAATAATCAGCGGGTTTGCAGAAAGTGTCGAGGAATTTTCGGAATTTGGAGCGCTTTAGGGTTGACGTTTTGCTTCTTTGCATCCAGTTGAAGAGGCTACAGAGCACGCTGAACTTGGTCTCCTCTGTCATTTTGAAGCTTCTTTGCTACTCTTTCTCGTTTGAACTTTGAACTCTGGTTTTTTATATAACGACTCAAAAAGAACAACCGCTAAGTTTTTAATGACCGGACGGTCCATTTAATTAACATATGGGTCGTATTTGGGTAATTGGGTTGGCCCGATTGGATGTGTGATAATCGTCAACAAAGTACATAACTATACTAGAATATTTACGAAAGTAATAAGAAATTTAGATTATACATTAATAACATAAAAAATGCACAGCAAAAAATTGAATAAAGGGATTGAAAAAGCATCATGAGCATAAGAAAACCAGTAAATAAAGTATTTCATTTCTTTGTCTATAAATAAAGTAATCATTTATAAATTTTTGTAATTGTGGTGCATGTAACCAATTTTAATTTGTCTATTTTATGTTTTGTAGTACGATTTTAATTAATGTCGTTTAAAGGTGATGACCTAGTGGCAACGGCTTACTCCCATGTAGTTTGGTGGGTGGAGGTCCTGTGATCGACTCCCATCGGCTCTTGATTGCTAGTCCTTCTGTGGGGCTGAGGTAACGCGTCCGTCCTTTGTGACGAGTAGTTATGGCTCAATGCGAATAGCCTTCAGCATTGGACCGGGTCAGGCAAGCCCGGCCCAAATTTTTTGGGCTTGGGCCGAGCCGAGTTTGTGTCATATTCTGAACAGTATCGGGCCGGGTGATATGATATGTCCCAGAAAATAAAGTAGAAATTCAATTTAATTAAATAACCGGAAGTTACGGGTTATATTAAAGTTTAAATTTGGACTAAAGTATGGAGATGGTCTTGAGAGAAGGCCCAAAGAAGGTTGTTGGGCCGTAAATGAAAGTCTAGAATTACAAAATTACCGTTTTGCCCCTAAAATTTACGAAGGCCCGAAAGTCACTTTTTGATCGAGAACTCCTTTCGGGAATTTCTTTGCACCATTACATAGCTCTCGAGCTCACGAGTACGTAGACAGGTGGCACACTGAAATCGGAGTTTTAACGAGAAAGTTACGAGTCTAGAACTATCGGGACGGAATGGTAATTTTGAAAAAGTTTCAATTATAAAACACACTCTCTCTCCTCTTCAGATTGGTCAGCCTCACTTTTCTCTCTGTTCGCTCTTTCCTTCCCGCGATTCTTCATAGAGAACGCACAAACCCACCAAATCGGTCGTCACGTTTCACGACGACCCAGACCAAACGAAGACCACCATTATCTTCGTCTCCTCCTCGCGATCACAACCATGCCTTCTCGCGAGGTTATCATCCATTGTACGTGACGCAGCGAACGGTATAAGAAATGGGTCACTGCGCCTTTCGAGGCGATTTCCGGCCACCACTTGTAACGGCGTTCGTTTTGGACCTTATATTTGTGATCATCTCGTCGAGTATACGAGTTGGGACATATGGGTTGTAGGATTTGGTGCAGAAATGAGAAAATTGCAGAGAGCTTGAACCGGCCTACAATGGCAAATTCGGCCAAGCTCCGATGAGGCGAGGTAAGGGCGACTAAACCTCACAATCGCACCCCTTTGGAATCCCAGAGAGTGTGAGGGCGCATGGGCCCTACCCCCGGTCTCCGATGACCAGTGTTTTAAGTAATTCGACATTCTGGATCCGATGGTGTAGGTTTGGAGTCCATCGGAGTTCGTTTAGAATTAGTTTCGAACGTCCTAAGTTACTTAATTAATATTAGAAAACATAAATTTCCAAGGGTTAGGGTTTTGATTATAAATGATCAGTTATGATTCATTAAGATTATATTAATCTTAAATGCGAGGTATTATGTCAATGGAAAGTCCAATGAACTGTGGGGATCAAGATGGAGCTTGCGGGGACTTTCAGAATCGAGTACCTCGAAATACGTGCACTAGTAGATTTGGTCGGGTGAACTCTCCCCGACGTACTGTGAGTGAACCTCATGCTCTAAACTTATAATTATGGAATTAAATATGATTTATTATGTGATGATTATAATGTGAATTGATTAATGATGGTTTTTTTGGTGATGAATGTCTTGATAGTGATGATTGGAAACATGTGGTTTGATTAATGTTATAAGATAGTGTTAGAGATCTTAGACTATGCCACGAGCTAGTTTTAGAGCCTGGCATGTGGCTGATACTTTGATTTGAGGGTATTAAACCTTATAAAAATTCTGATGACAATAGAAAATAATTATAGAGTATGTCATGGGTGATTTTACGACCCGGTATTATGTAATTATACCATTTGAGGATTGTGAATCCTATGAAATGTAATTACTTCGCAATGAGTAAAAACTAGATAATAGCGGTAAATCTCGAGGATAGATTTCGAGATTTATGTTAGATATACCGATGAAAGATAAGTGCTCCGAAACGAGTATGAACTAATATTATAATGTAAAATATCGATGATAGATTCTGAGATTTATGTTAGAATATCGAGGAAAGATAAGTACTCCGGAATGAGTATAAACTACCACTAGGTTGGGACATCTTGAGGATAGATGTCGAGACTCGCTATAAGCCGATAATCGTGAATAAGGAGAATTATCGACACGCAACGACGAACATGACGAATACGATGATCGAGGAAGAGTAGTCATGTGGTGATGTTGTTTCCGAGGAGTCATGTCGGCATAGCACACGAGTTAGTCATGTGGTCATGAGTCATGTTGTGATGCTATTATCGAGGAGTCATGATGGCATAGCACATGCGTCAGTCATGTGGTCATGAGTTGTATTGTCGTGCGAGGATTACCGATGAGTCATGCCGACATAGCACATGAGTTGTATTGTCGTGTGAGGATTGCCGATGAATCATGCCGGTATAGCACATGAATATTTATTGTGGTGCAAGGATTGCCAATGAATCATGCCGGCATAGCACATGCGTCAGTCGTGTGGTCATGAGTCATATGATGGTGCGATGATTGTCGAGGATTTATGTCGACATAGCACATGAGCCATATGACGGTGTGATGATTTCCAAGGAGTCATGTCGGCATAGCATGTGTGTCAATTTGGTATGCCTATATGGTGGCCGCTGGTGTCGTACCTGTCTGTAGGCCACATACCAGCCTCCATGTGATCGTTCACCTGCGCCCGCACTATACTAGTTACATGGCGCCAGTCCTGTTCCTGAGCCTTGTGTGTATTGTGGTCATAGGCTCCTAAGGGAACTCATGGTGATGTTGCTTGCACCCAGTCCTTCACGTGGTCATGGTACGAGCGAAGACACCCTGTCCTGTCATGTGAGCGTGACTCGTGTGGCTACAGTGCCATAGGGATACCTATGCGTGTGTGATGTCAACCGAGGGTTATGCCAGATGATGATACATACCGGCTGATGATGTGATATTCCAGCCGATGATACATGCTGGTTGATGCCAACCAATGATATATGTTGACTGATGATGTGGTATGCCAAGCGATGATACATGTTGGTTGATGCCAGCTGAGGGTTATGTCGGCTGATGACTCGATATGATAACCGAGGTGACATGTCGGCTTATGTAATATGTCAGCCGAGGGTTATGCTGGTTGATGAGATATGATATACAAGTCGATACGATACAGAGCCGAGGGACTCACCGGCTATATGATATGATGACGATTGTCATGGCTAATGATCAGAGTTCATGTACCAGTGAGGGTACGTTAGTTATCGAGGTCAGTGGGTATGGTGTGGGCGGTGACCCCGATTCATGGAATTATATTTTGTATGGACGATTTGTCCTTGAGATGATCCATGCCATTATAGAGAGGCAATTGTATCAAGGTATTACTAGTCATGTCATCCATAGGTTGTGATATGTCATCTTCAATGTATGGAGATTCAATGTCTGAATGTTAATGGTAGATTAGCATGTGATTGTGTTGAATGGGTGTGATTGTTGACCCTGCGGGGTTATTCGATTGTTACATTGTTATACTACTATTGTATGCTTTGCTTGCTGAGGGGTTAATATGGAAACACTCACTTTTGTTTCCTTTTACACCTTAGGTCATTGTAGAAGTTCGCTAATTCGAGGAGGGATGTTGTCAACTCTAACATTCTGCTGTCGTCCAAGGTAATATCAGTTAACATTTGAATGCTTTTATTCATGATCATCAATTTTGTAAGTCTGCTCTAGGACGCCGGTGTCGCGGTGAAATGGTAATCTAGTATTTACTACTTTATAGTTCACCAAACTTCCTAAAACGCAACGTTTTAGTGGGCTTTCGTCACCAGGACTCAGCATCCAGGTGTCGGCCAACACTGGTGACTCCGGTATCTAGTTGGATTTTCGGAGCGAGGTGTATCACCGGGACGGGTGGGCTTAGTCATATATATAAAAGCCCAAATACTTTGTCGGGCCGATCTTTTATCGGGCTTAATGGGTCGGACCAAATAAGCCGTTAAGCCCACTCGGGCCGGGCACAATTAGGCTTTTTAAAATTACTAATTCAACACTAAATTTGGAGTTGAAAAAAGAAGATAAATATGAAGAAAAAAATAATATTAAAAAAAAGATACTTGAAGGTGCAAAAACGTGGCCTTGTTAAAATCTTACCTTAAAATCCTTTTAGGGGAAAAATCAGGTAAGGAAAAAGAGTACCACAAGCACCCTTCGAGTTAAAAAATTATATTACAACTTTATCCTCAAATTGCCTCACTGTCACTCTCAACCACCTCATCATCACTAGCTTCCATCCAATATGATCTTGATGCTTTGACATTCATTAATTCTTCTGCCCATTTCTCTTGTAGAAGAGCATCTTGCATTCTTGAACTGGCTAGCATCCAATCCTTCAAGCAAATTAATGCTTCTATTGTATTTGGATTCAAACTTGCCTTCTTTTCAGACACAACTCTACCACCTGCACTAAAACATGATTATGAAGCTACAGAAGATGATGGAACCGTTAGCACATCACGATCAATAAGAGAGAGAATATGATACAATGGTTGATTTGATTTCCACCAACCCAAAAGACTAAACAGATTATCATCATCAACCTCAATTGTTGGTAAATCAAGTGGGTCGGGCTTTTGGTCAACGGGCCAAGCGAGTACCCACAAGCCCATGGGCTTCTGGGCTAAATGGTGAAGGCTAAATGCGGACATTCCTCAGCGTGTGAGAGCTCCTATGGTCACTCCCAAAGGGATATCCATCTAAGGTTGTGTTTGACTCCCACTAGCTCTTGATTGCTAGTTCTTCGGTGGGGCTGAGGTGACAAGCCGCGCATGTCCTTTATGACGAGTAGCTATAGCTCAATGCGGATATTCATCAGCGTGTGAGAGCTCTTATGGTCACACCCAGGGGGATATTCATCTAAGGTTGTGATAGACTCCCAGCAGCTCTTGATTGCTAGTCCTTCGGTGGGGCTGAGGTGACACGCACGTCCTTTGTGACAAGTAGTTATGGCTCAATGCGGACATTCCTTAGCGTGTAGGAGCTTCTATGGTCACGCCTAGGAGGATATCCATTTAAGATTGCCTCTTTCCACACTTTCTCTAGGGGAAAAAAAATTCCTTGGTATTTAGACATCATCGTCCAAATGCACCATACTAGAATTGAGATTGATCTTTGAGGGATTTTTTAATTATTTTTTGTTCCAAATTAATTTAACAATTTTAAACTATTTTATTTTTAATTATATTTTGAACACATAGTACTATAGTAATATAAGAATACCACTAGTACTATAGTAATATAAGAATACCACTAAATCAGTGGGACTAGATTACTAGTAAAGTAATTTGCTTTATACTTCTCAACCAAATTGAGGTGTATTTTTTTTGTTGGTTTTTGGACAATGAATCAGTTTTTTTTCGTTGGGTTCTTTTACAGCATATACAAAGATCTTGGGGGTTTTTTTTTATATTCATATAGTGATACACAGATACTGTGAATTCCCAACTTTATTTTCTTGTGTGAATATCATGTTCCTCATTGCCTCCCATGACAACAAATTGATTTTCAAATTTTGCTTTTCAGCTTTCTTGCAATTGGGATATTCATCTTGTTTTGGCACACTGCTACATTCACCAGAAAATATAATCTGAACATAAACACTTTTCTGCTATCTAAAACGAAAATTACAACCGACGGACAGAACAGAACAAGCCATTAGCCATTAGCCCACAGCTTCAGCCTTCAGAATGTTGAACCGTTAAACCCGAAGAACGACCGCTGCAGAAGAAAATGTGATCATCTATAGTTAGTAATACTAAACATATTACTACAAACATCCGATAATATTCATTTTAATCGAATTACAAGATCAGATCAAAGTCATCAAACTCAAATTAGAATCTATTCACTGACCCCCTTTGCTAGAATTTAGTTAAGAGCTATAAGAACCAACATAAGTCTATGTCCCTCAACTAACTTTAATTACCTTAGCCACTTGTAATTAGTCAAATCAATGAGAAATTAAGATACAGTTGGTTTCTTGGGGTTTCTAAATCTCTTACACCCAAAACCCAGCAGGTTTTAGGATCTCACTGGCTGAGGAAGACACAGACAATACAAGCTTTCCTCAATACAGGAAAGTTGTGAATGGCAATTGGGAAAAGTGGAATCTCCACCGCGAGCTTAATAGCATGTGTTCATAACTAAGCAAGACATTAACGGGTTAGGCCTTAGTTTTGAAAGGCACCTCCTACCATTAGTGTATGCGGCCTGAGAAAGGTTGAGCTCACTGCTATTTTCTTTCCTTTTTATTCAGGCAAGGGGAAGGATTTGGAATGTAGTGAAGAAATTTATGATTTATTTCTAGACAAGCAGAGTGTAGCTACATAACTGAGGAAATGTAATTTAACCAAGACAAGCAAATGGGCTCACCTCTACGTCGTAAAATTTGATATAGAAGCGGGAGCTATCGATGTAAAGCTTAGTTTCCAGAATCTCTGCAATAGTTGAACTCAGTTTTCCATTAACACCCGGTCCAATGCCCCCAATGGAGATCAATTCTCCATAGGCAGCTGGCTCTTCCGTGCCGGCGAAAGCAATAGGAACCGACCCATTCAGCAAAATCATCACATACTGAAGAATATACAACAAACAAGACATGAATATCCCAAATTGAATTGCGTAAGATGAACATCCAGCAGCAACAACAAAACACTATTCACTCAGGAATTTCATCGAACACTTCATGTTCATACCAAAACCAACACCAAGAACAATAAGAACAAAATAGAGTGGAAAGGGTAAAGGAAAAAGGAGAGACTTAACGGACTCGGGTTTGCCGATGATTTTAGAAACGGCTTTGGTGGCGTCCCTGAGAATGTCAGAGGCCACCACTGCATCCACCGGCACGTTTGTAAACAGATTCAACGTCGGCATTTTCTGTGTTGTTCTTTTTTTGCTTCTGAATTTGAAGAAGGCTCTCCTTTTCTTATTAGAGTGAGTGACAGAATCACAAATTCAAAATGGGTGGTTTTAAATTTAAAAGAGCAATCCCTTGTAGATAATGCCTCTCTTGTTCTTAGTCTTGTGTTGACGAATATTAAGAGATTTTATTTAAAATTTTCTTTAGAAGTACTTATATTAACAATAAAAAGCCAAAACATCCATTTTGGTAAAACTTCGAAAATTCCAGGGGAAAAATGGAGGTGGAGTTCATGAAACATTTGTTGGCAAATATTTTTTCTTGATTCATTATTGTGGGTAAATTTGAGAAGCTCATAATATTATTGTTAATGCACCGCATAATACTCAATCCAGGGACTCATTTTCTCATAGATTTTTGGTCGAATCGTGCCCGGCGGATATGAACTCTCAAATTTCTTGTGAACATCCTGCCGAATCCCTCCCAAAGCAGAAGGGTTTTGTTAAATTAATTATAGCTTGAATCTTGGATTGTTAAGAGGAAATTCTTGAGCTGTCTTGTGTTCTATCAACTGTGAATCTGTGTTGTTTTTTTATACAAGGATAGCGGAGGGCGGGAGGAGACACATTAGGTATGAACTTCGTCTTTTAACGAAAGTCGAACCTAAAGCCTCCCACTCCACAATTCCACATTGATATAGGAATAGTGATGTTTTTAGTTCTTCATTCGTTTGGTATTTCCTCCATTCCAGTTCAGAAAGGACTTTGCATTGAAGGACATGTGAGTATGAGCTGTTCATCATAGGGTTTTGCTCATTCAAATTAAAGGTAATTTAAATTGATTATTTGAGGGCACATACAAAGAAATTAAAAAACCTGTTACAAAGCAGATTTCTTCAGATTTCCTCAACACACCCAATTACAAGGCAGATTTCCCATCAACCAGTTACAGACCATTTTATAGAGAGGGAAAAGAGAGAAACTACAATTTAAATCAGTTATTTACACAAACACCCCCTAAGAATTTTAGTATTTGCACAAATACCCTCTCAGATTTTAGACCTTATACAAACACCTTCTTAAGTTCCAAAACCATTACACTCAAACTCATTTGTTAAGTGAATTATCAATTAAACACTGACATTAAGGTTACAGATTTTAGACCCAAGTTTGATTTTCATTCCCTTTGATTTTGTTTGATTTACATTCTTTTCATGGTTACAATAACTAAAATTACACATCCTTTTAATTCTTAAAAATTTGAACTTTGGAATTACAAATAAATTAAATTAGATGCATAATTGTAATTTTTTTCTTTTTTTATTAATTCCTTAGATGAATGCAAGGTAATTATTTCTGTTCTTTTTTATCATATATGATGGATAACAACCAACAATGCTTTCTTTTTATTTTTTCTATTTACTGTGAAGGATGAATAACTAAATAAGAATATTATAAAAGTCTTATTGGCATGGTAAAATGCTTTTTAAGTATTCTATAAAGATAAAGACATGATATTTCCAGAACGAAGTTACAAAACATAAAAGCAGTTGGGTGAATGAGGAAAGGTACCCAACAAAATGTTCAAAAACAACAGGGTTGCAAATCAAAGTCTGATAAAATTGAAAGAAAAAGAAAATTGCAACATGCTCATTTAGGTTCGAAATTAATGCACAAAGTCATGAAGCATCACGAAAATCACTACGATTTCATTACAAGCTTTCTATACCCCTTTCAAGCTTAGCTACCTGAAACTACCAACAGAAGAAATCTGATGATATCAGATAACAAGATGGGGCACCCCTTCTGGCAACTTTACAAATACTATCTTGAACTTCATTTTACTCTAATCAGAATTAATTGGAAATAACTTAGTCAAAGCAAAGAAGCCACCATTAAACCTTGTGCTTACCAATTAATTCAAAGCCTGAAAGTGCTGTAGCCTCCTCCTAGACCAGAAGATCCATACCCCCCGCCGCCATAGGGTTGCGAGGATAGTGAAGATGAAGGGTAGGATGTAGCACCTAACTGACCGTATGATGACCTCAATCCAGGACCTATCCTTCCATAGCTACTTGTAACTGGTTCCTTGCGACTGTTTATAACCTCCTGAAAAGACACAATAAAAGATACAAAGTATGCTTAAAATTTCCAAAAAAAAAATACATGCTTAAACTTCAGAGCAGTAACAGATCTTTTATTCAACGAAATGAAAAAACTGCTGATACCTCCTTTTTCTTAACATAAATGGAAACAAAGAAACGTCATTGTTAACATACCTGAATCAATTGTTGAGCCATCTGAACCTGTGATGAGCTGCCTTTTATTTCTACGGTAATTTCATCAGGCAGTCCCCTGCTCTCTTGCACAGTTAAGATGGCTCCACTACTACGACGAATAAATGCAATATTTGACCCTTCAACCCCAATAATATCCTCAGCATAAGATAGAGGAATTTGCATTGTTTGTGCAATCTGATTATAGAATACAACGAAGAAAATAATGTTACCAAGACTGCATATATAGCAAGGAAGTAGAAGAGTGTGAAGGAGAATATTCCTTTTTTTACACAGCCCCATTTGGACACTCATGCGATCTGGTGTAGTTAAGCCTTCCAATTGACAACAATTTCACACTACGTCATACATCAGTGCATTTTTATCTATATACGAGTCAGTCAGTAAGAAATACAACCTTAGCTGTAAATACATATCCTATTCAGAGTTATACATGAGATACAAAAGAATCCTACTTTTCTAAGTAAATAAAGTTAAGGACCATACAGTAAGGGTATGTTTGGATGAGGAACTTCAAAGTTCCAAGGAATTTAGGCTAAATTAGTTAAAAATGAGGAACTTAAAAATTCCAAGGGATTCCAAATGTTTAGATGCAAGGCATTTAAATGGGATTTGTAAGTGACACCTTGATAGGTATTTTGCTCATTTGAAATCCCTTGGTACTTTGAAATTCCTCATTTTTAACTAATTTAGTCTAAATTCCTTGGAACTTTGAAGTTCTTCATCCAAACATATCCTAAAGGATCCCCCAACATCCTTCCTGGGGCCAGAAAAAAGTACCCACTTGGCCCCAACTTAATTAAAAGTTACAAGTACAACCAAGCTAGACTGTCTTTAATGTGTATGAGCATGCATGTGAAGACCCAAGTGGCCTCATTAAGATGAAAGTGGGAAGTTTAGCTACCATGTTAAACAGTTAAAGCAACCAACCTGAGTAACAATAGGAGCACCAGGACGACCAATTCCTGAAGAACGGATAGAAGAAAGCGAAGGATCTTGTCCATAAATAGAAGGATCTTGTCCATAAATAGAAGGTTCTTGTCCATACAGAGGAAGGTCTTGCCCATAAATAGAAGGATCTTTTCCATAAAGTGAAATTCCAGCAGAAGGGAGTTGTGATTCCAATTGAGTTTCACGGCCAAGAAACAAGGATTCTCTCTTTGTTGAGGGTGGATAAATAGTGCTAAGTCCAGTTTGAGGAGCAGTATGCAGCAAAGACTTCTCAGCCCAGGTATCAGGTTGCCGCTCTTGTGAGATTTTCGTATTGTTCTAGAGATGCACATTCCAATAATCAATACACAATAGTGCAAAAGGAATTAAAATACACCAGACTCTAATGTGACATAAGCTTACCGTCTTCTCAAAAAGCGGAAGAACACTATGGTCAACCAAAAACTTCCTCAGGTGACCCACTACTGCTTCTAGAGCTTTGAGAACCTTTAAAGCTTCTCCCTGCAATTCAACAATCCTCTCTTCTGCGGCAGCATAGAATGGAACCTCATCTGCCGGAGAAAAAATAAGGTATCAAATGCCTTGTTAGGAGAAGTAAGAAATGTTCAAGTATGGAAGAGGCAAGGCCACTTGAGAATGAAAATAAATCATAAAGAATCTGAATACAGACTGAAAAAAGTATGAGTACATCATTTTTAAAGGACATACACCAAATTTCTTAGAAGTACCTACATAACACGATATGACGAGATACTGCAAATTAGAACCATATATTTACATAAATCAACATTCTAAAGTTAAAGGACTTTAACGTGGAAAAGTGATCCAGGACTCGGATGACGGAAAGGAAAGAGGGAGAAGAATGTATGTAGAAATTATACTACACCCCATACGAAGGAATCAATTTAATAACTTCACTAACAAGATCACTGTACCTAGATTACGAACAGAAAATCTAAGCCCCAAAATATAAGAGCACAAAAGTAATTTTAAACAAAAAATAACCAGAGAAACTTAATTCAAATGTCAGTTTAGTTCCAATTTTCTCTAAGTGACATCTAACCTATCTGAAAACTTTGGATATAATTCATAAATTATAAAAAAAGTAAAACACATTTTAATTTGGATTGGGTAAAAGGTGATGAGATGATGAAGATATTTGCAAACATTGATATTTTACAGAATATAGAAAAGTTGTATCACACAACAATGAGACCATACCTCCAGACAATACTCGCACAGAAGCACCGGTACTCTCCTGTATAGATTTGATTAGTGATCCTTGTTTTCCTATCAAATTAATTGCCTGTGTGGATGCTACCAACAAACGGATGGAACAGAATGCTTCTCCAGTAGCACCTGCCACCTCACTCTCTGATAATCCAGAGACACGTTTGAAAATTCTTATTACAGCCTCCATTGCAGGGGACATAGGAGCCTCGGGTTCTTCCCTTCCAGAGACCAGCACCTAAAACTCAAAGTGTATTAGAAAGATTGTAGCATAGAATGGTATCACTAAAGACAAATTCTTGCGAAGAGACAATTGTAGACATATGTCTGGTTGAAGGCATATGCATGTATGGACATCTCAATTGAAGAAAGTTTTTTTGTTTTAGAAAGATTATCCTCGTCTTTGTTTATCTCTTGGGTGGGAAATTTATTTATGAAACCGAGATAGTTACCTTTCAGAAAACTGAAAGCAAAGGAAACTTTAACTCGCATATGCATTTCTCCACTCTTGGAAAATGCATCTAGAAGATTGTAAAACTGATAAATCTACAAGTGGAATTTCTGGAGCACTTCACTTAACAACTACTATCTTCTCTCCTTTTTTAAAAAACAAAACAAAACAAAGGAACTAATATATATACATATATATAATAATATATAATATTATTTATATTTTTATATATATATATATATATAAAAATATATATTAGTTCCTTTCTAATATATATATATATTATATTATATATATATATATATGTATATAACAATCATTTCAACTCGACCTGCCTACTTAGGAAAAGATTCACGGTGAAACGCCTTCTGCTCCAAAAGGAGTACCAGTGAAATTTGAAACATATAGCCAGCAGTAATAGAACAGAAGTGAAGTTAGCTAAGTTCCACAGACATAATTAATTAAAAAGGATTTCAAAGCACGAACACGCATCCATTACACATACACACCATTATGTCATGTGCAAATGCAAAGAAGAACCACAGCCAGTAAAATTATGATAAGCCATTTGAGATTTAAGAAATGGGCTTTCCAATGGAAGAGAAGGTACACCACTAGAAATTGATTCAAGCATGCAAGGAAAAAAAAGATGTTTGTTGGAAAATTAATCAGAGCTTCCTTGGTAAAGAAGTTAATATGGATTAACGATGTAGAAAACCATGGAAAATCTGTTAACAAGGCATCAAATCATATTACTATCAATCAGACAATGTTTAAAAACAAAGATTTAGTCCTATGACCACATATATATAAATGTAATCAACTTACACCCGTTACTGGAAAATTGAGTGTTTAAATTACATATGATCCGGATGCAAAGGAGATTACATAACAATGGGTGATCTTCCCATATGCAAAATACCACTACTCATTATGTAGCTCAGTATTCAGATTGTTTTAATACTAGATGGTCATCAAATTTCAACGACAATTACTCAGATGGCAAATTGTTTGGGTTCTTCTTCAATACCCGAAACCAAAACTTAACCCCATTTCAAAAGATTATCTCTTCCTCTGTGTTATCCTCTATTTAATTGTGTCCTAAATTGAAAATTTATACCTGAATGTTGGAAATATAGTTCACTAGTTTTATGTGTCATGAGTAGAAACCCCTAAACTAACCATTAGTACAAATGTGGAATCCTAAACTAAAAATTGGTAGAAAGCAAGCAGTTGGTTAAGTGAAGTGCTAATTGAAATAGTATGAAAGAAGAGGAAGCTAAAAAGAACGAACCTTAGAGCTGAAAACGACCAAAAAAAGACCTTTCCAGCATATAACAAGAAGAGTAAAAAAGAGCAAACCCTAGAAAGGGAGGAAGAGATGCAAAACTCACGATGCGATCAGGAGTTCCAACGGCGCCGTCGAGGACACGAATGCGAGCTCGTGTCTCCTCGCACATCTTCTTAATGAGCTCGCCTTTTCTTCCGATAATGCTACCGACCTTACCAAAGGGCACAATTAGCCGAAACACACAGTCCCCGGGCCAACCCGGCCATCTTTTATCGGCAATTGAGGTGGCATCGTTGTTATCCGGAGCCACGGAGTTCAGTTGGGAATTTTGATTCGGATTGTTATCTGTTGTTGTTCCTGCTGTTGTTGAGTCGGTCTCCGGTACGGTAATTTGGGCGGTGGCGGCTTCGGATGTGAGTAGTTTCAAGTCGGGCTCTAGAGCCTTGGCGGAGCCATTCTCGGTGGGTTGGGCGGTGGCCATGTCGGGAGAGAGGGGTTAAAGTAAAGGTTTTATTGGACAGTGATGCCTGAAAACGGAAGAGGGGTTTTGTTTTTGTTGTTGCAGGCTTGCAGCTCTCGGTGCTGCAAAAAAAAAAATAGCTGGGCCAAAACTACATCGATTGTTGGACTACGAAATAACAACATGGATGGCACGTGCTGGAGCACGTGACCTCAAACTACTCCTTTTTATTTTTTGGCTTTTTACTCAAGATACCCTATGAATATCAACTTTAGTCTCAAAATTATCCATAAATTCATTTTTGACCCAGGATAGTCTCTGAACTCCCCTTTTCGTCTCACGTTGGTTTTTTTCCGTCTATTTTCACAACTCTCTATGGAGGGGCAAACTTGTCACTTTGGACAAGTCAACAATTGAGTGGCCCCCACTGAGAAAATGCGGCTAAGTTTAAATGGGAGAGACAGACTCTGCCTCATCAGTCGAACTAGTCAAACCAATAGACGAAATCGAACCAGCCAGAAGCTTAGAGAAAGTTAGGGTTTAGTGGGTAGTGTTCTTGAAGGTTGCGGCTACCAGCGAGAACCAGTAACCTTGTCCCCTGAAAGCGTTCAACTTCGTCTTCCTTTGAGTCGAATTTCGCTGGTGGAAAGAAACCCATAAACTGTTCAACTTCCTCTTCCTTGGCGTTGAATTTTGGTGGTGGAAACATCGAATAAGATGATTCCTCGTGAACCCGGAGTCGAACAACCAAAATACGGTGAATAAAATGAGTTTTCAATATGGGTTTTGTCTGAATGGTAATATTTTGGGGTTTTCTCTATTTTTCAGTTTCAGGTTTGTGTTGAATGTTGAAGAATGGTTTTCTTTCTATTTTTATGTTTGGTTTCGTTATACAAAGTTGAAATAGGGTATTTTTCATGTTAGTATGTAATGTTGTTAGTCATGTGAGATGAAACAAAACAGAGATGAAACAAAGATATGTACAGGGTAATTGGTTTGTTGGTTCAAGACTAGAAAAACAGAGATGAAACAAAGATGTTGGTTAGTGTGGGTCATGTGAGGTTTGCCTTTCTTCAAATCTGTGAATGTGTTTCTGTTAGTGATAGCTAGATTTTAGATTTCTAGTTTTTTCCTCTAAGGCAATGCTAGTGTCTGTAACTCTTTGATGAGGTGCTTCTTCCACGTTGTGGTCTTAGGTTCATTCTTTCTTTGAAATTATCAGTTGGTTGGTGAACTGAAGGATAATATGATGTATCGATCTGATTGAGAAACAAGGAGAATTTGGTACCTGTCACTTGAGTTGTTTGGATTCATAAGTTGATGCCTGATCTTGAGAATTTGGTAGCTGTAAATTGTTGGTAGATTACTATGGCTTAATGGGATTGTTGTTGCACGTTTAGATATTTGATTGAAGGTGAAACTATTTTGTTATTGGCAATAGAATTTGGATTTTCTTGACTTAATTTGATTCATCACTCGGAAATTAACAAATGCAGGGGATTTTTGTTTGGATGTCGATGAGCAGAGTAAAGGCAAATAGCCAGTCTGATTCAAGTTTCACCATATTTGCTAATGCTGCATTTTAATTTATTCATTAGTTTAGATGTAATTTCGCAACAATTAGTTGCCAATGCTTGGTCTTGGATGTAAACTTCAGGGCTGCATTTGATTGAAGTAAATCTTCCACTTTTTGCCTCAATTAGCAAAATGGATCTCTCCTTGATAATAATAAGATCTTATGATTGCGGAGAACTGATATCTTTTCATTTGATCCCGATGTGCACTTTATAATCTTATATTTGTGCTATTTCCTTTATTTTGATTACTTGTGTGATGTGCACTTGAACCTTGCAAAACAGAGATGAAACAAAGATGATTGCTTGTGCTATTTCCTTATATATTATTCGTGTGAATTGGTTTGTGGAATGTACTAAATAGAGTGTATTATTGTGCTTTGTAGATGATGCTAATTTATTCAGTTTAGAGGTGCATCATCGTGGTGTGGTGGTGGAAGGGGGGAAAGATGGGTTGACAATGTCGTACAAAGGGGGAAAGGTTAAATGGTATGACTTTGTATTGATTGATTATATATCAATGTTAGAGATGAAAAGTGTGGCTAAGGAGTTGGGTTATGATACTAGTTCTATGTCCATCTATTCAAAAGAGTGGAACAGTGAGAACTTGGTTAAGTTGAAGAAATTGCAAATGTGGAAGAAGTTGATGAAGCAGTTGAAGAAGTTGTAGCTGAGAGAGGGGAAGAAGATGCAGAGGTTAGAAATAAAAGTAAGAGAAAAGAAAAAGTTATGCAAGAAGAATAGGGAAAACAATCCAAGAGAGGTGTTGTCAAAGGTAAGATATTACCTAGAAGAAGGAAAGATCTTGAGTCAGATAGTGAAGAAGATGATCAACTTGATCCAGAGTTTATTGACAATGAGTTTGTACAAATAGAAGAACAAGGCGGTCAAATGATAGACATGGATGATACTCTGTTTCATAATTATGTAGACCATGAAGAAGCTGAAATTGATCCCAATGGTCCTGAACATGATGAAAATGTGGCATATGAGGACATTGGGGCAAGTTCACCTAGGCTAAATACCTTTTATCCAGAAGTAGAAGAAAGTGACAGTGTTGAAGATCAACCTCACCGTATGGGAAGGAAAAAAAAAGATGGCCGTGCATATAGGGACTTCCATCCAGAAACCGATATGGAAAATCCCGTTTTTGAACTTGGTTTGAAATTTGCTTCTCCGGAAATCTTCAGAGAAGCAATTAGAAGGTACTTTCTGATAGCTGGGAGGGAGCTCAACTATAAGAAGAATGATGCTCAAAGGATCAAAGCAGTGTGTACAGATGGAAAAAATTTCAAGTTTAGCGTATATGCTTCAAAAGTGAGTGGAAGAGACTACTTTCAAGTGAAAACATTCAATCCAAAACGTGATTGTAGCAAGGGTGTTTACAATATTCATGCAAATACTAAGTGGTTGGTGAGAAAGAATTCAAGACAGCTTAGAAGCAAGAAGTGGGATTTAGGGGAGTTTCAAGAGCTTGTGACCCAAGAATTAGGCTATTGGCCACGGAAGTCCACTTTCTATAGGGAAAGGTCTATGGCAATAGAGTTGGTTGAAGGTAAATACACTAGACAATATGAAATCTTACGGGATTACTGTGATGAGTTGAATACAGTGGACGGTGAAAGCACCGTGATGATTAAGTCTGAACTTGAGAGTGATGGGCTGCCTAGATTCCAGAGGGTGTACATTGCATTAGTACCTTGTAAAAAGGGTTGGCTTGAAGGTTGCAGGCCTTTTATTGGCTTAGATGGGACTCATGTTAAAGGCCTACATCCTAGACAGATTTTGGCTGATGTGGGAGTGGATGCAAACAATGGTATGTATCCAATAGCATTGGCCATAGTGGAGGTTGAGAATTACAATACCTGGAAATGGTTTCTGGACATTTTACGTGATGATTTGAAGATACTGAACAGTAATGGGTACTTGTTTTATGACTGATAAGTAGAAAGGACTTCTTGAAGCTGTTGGTGAGTTATTCCCACATGCAGAGCATAGACACTACATTAAGCACCTATATGACAATTTCAAAAAAGATCACAAAGGCCTAGCTTTGAAGGAACAATTTGAAAAAATAGCCCGGGCCAGTAATTTGGCATGGTTTCAAGCTGAAATGAAGAAGATGCTTGAACTCAGTGAGCCTGCACATGACTGGCTAAGTCAGCGAGATGCTAAGCAATGGTGTCGTGCACATTTCAACACTGCCTTCAAATGTGACATCTTAACCATCAATCTCAATGAGGCTTTCAACAAGGCAATCATACCAGCAAGAGATAAGCCTATTCTAACCATGTTGGAGAAAATTAGGATTTATGTCATGATGTTGCATTCAGCAAGATGGTTAGTATGTATTAGTATAAGATAGTAAGTATTCTAGACGAATTATAGTAGTATAGATAGTATTGCCCTGCTGTAACTAATCTGAATATCCACTCTATGTTGCTCTGTAGGTTGAACCCCGATCATTGGCATGGACATCAAATTGGGCCAAGAATTAGACAGTTGTTGGAAGAAAATAAGAAACAAGGACAATAGTTTTTGTCAAGGCATCCATGGAATTATCTATTTGAAATAAGTTTTGACACTGGAAGGCAATTTAGGGTCGATTTGAGAATGAAGTCATGTTCTTTTCGAATGTATGATCTTAATGGAATTCCCTGCCCACATGCATGCTCTGCCATAAGTAGATTGAGTCGTAATGCAGCTGACTATGTGGATGAATGTTACAACTTGGAGTCGTATAAGAGGTGTTACTCAGGAATCATAATGCTAATGAAAAGTGAAGACCAATGGAAATCAACTGGAAGGAATCCTTTGAAGCCACCCAAGTACCACAAGCAACCTGGCAGGCCAAGGAAAAGCAGAAAAAAGCACCTGGTGATTGTTTTGGTTGTGAGATGCTCAGCTCTTGCCTTTTTTTCTTATTTGCTTATAGCCATATGTGACTTATACCCTTTTCATGCATTAATACAATTTTCTTGTATTGAGTTTCTGTTTGTTTTTATGTAACGATCCGTCCCTGGAATCCTCCGGACAACGGTCGTTATAGGAGTCCTCCTCCTACTGGACTACCCCGGCACAAAGGTATTGTTACTTGGCCCCCGTCCGAAAATCCCCTAGCTGCAGCATCTTTGAGGATTCGAACCATGGACTAAGGCTTTTTATTCCCCTCAAGGAGGACACCTTTCACCAACTGAGCTGCAGTCTCGTTGGTGAAGGCGTTCCCTGGTTTGGGAAGCAAAGAACTAGGTCCCGGGTTCGAGACCCGTTATCTGCTGCAGCGGGGGTATAGAATGGGACTGGTTGTATAATACCCTGAGAGTGGAATGTGATGCCACTGTTAAATGTGGGTCACCTCTCAACTTAAAAAAGGCGCCTTTTTGTAACGACCCGTCCCGGAAACCCCGGTACGACGACAGTACGTTATGGCCGCCGGGAATCCTCCCAAAGCGAAGCCCAAGGTTCACCACCTTTAACAGTTGAATCTTACCTTCACAAAGGTATTGTTAGCGAAGTCCCCATTCAAATCCCCTAGCTGCAGCCTTTGAGGATTGAATGGGGAGTTCGCTAACAATACCTTTGTGAAGGTAAGATTCCACTGTTAAAGGTGGTGAACCTTGGGCTTCGCTTTGGGAGGATTCCCGGCGGCCATAACGTACTGTCGTCATACCGGGGTTTCCGGGACGGGTCGTTACATTTTATGCAAGAAGTTTATCTCTAATAGCTTGTAGTTCAATGAATTTTGGAATTGCTTGTACTTCAATGAATTCAGTAGGTTATGATACTAGCTTGTAATAGTTTATCTTTGTGACTCTGTTAGTGTTCTTATTTTTTGATAGCCATAAGTGACTTAATAAGCTTTTCATGCATTAATACAGTTTTCTTGCAACAAATTTCTGTTTGTTTTTATGCAGGCAGTTTATATGTAATAGCTTGTAGTTGTTTTTTATTTTGGAATTGCTTGTAGTTCAATGAATTCAATAGTTTATCTGTAATAGCTTGTAATAGTTTATCTTTGTGACTTTAGTTGTGTTTATTTGAGATATATGCAGTTTATTGGAATTTTGGAGTCCATTTTTTGTTGCTATGGGTTAAGGTTATAGTACTTTATTTCGAAATTGAATATGCCAAGATTATTTCTCATTTTTGTCCAATGTCAGACATACAAGTAGTCAATTACATAATAGAGTTATGACTTTTTAGTAGAAATGTACCCAACATTGCAACTTTACATGTGCTTTGCAACTTTAGTTATGTTCTTGCTAAGTAATGAGTATTGAAGTGCTGTTTTGAATGTTGGGACTCATGTTATGGCTGAATTTGAGAATTTGAAGTGCTGTGTTTGAATGTTTGTTCTCATGCTATGGCTGAATTTGAGCATTTTGAAGTGCTGTTTTTGACTGTTTGTTCTCATGTTATGGCTGAATTTGAGTATTGAAGTGCTATTTAGGATCAATGAGTCATGTTCTTGCTGACTTCGAGTATTGAATTGCTGTTTTGAATTCAATGAGTCATGTTCTTGCTGAATTTGAGTATTGAAGTGCTATTTTGAATGTTGGGACTCATGTTATGGCTGAATTTGAGAATTTGAAGTGCTGTTTTGAATGTTTGGACTCATGTTATGGCTGAATTTGAGGATTGAAGTGCTGTTTAGGATCAATGAGTCATGTTATGGTTGAATTTTAGTATTGAAGTGCTATTTGGGATCAATGAGTCATGTTATGGCTGAATTTGAGTATTCAAGTGATGTTTAGTATGAGATAGGATTTATGTCATGATGATGCACTCATGTTCTTGCTGAATTTGAGTATTGAACTGCTGAATTTTCTGTTTTGAAGTATTGTTTGGGGTTTTGAGGTTGAGAGTTTTGAGCTGATTGTTTGATTTGTCAACTTACAGGGACCAATAACAGCAAAGGCAACTGCACAAGCCACCAAAAGGCAAGAAGCACGTCGCAGACGCAAGGAAGCGAAGGAAAAAGCATATGATGCCACTAGAATGACAAGAACAAAATCAAAGCAGAAAAATATTATTGGGCAAGCTGTTTCTGAAGCAATGGATTCATAGCCAAGTGTATCTGAGCATCCACTTTCACAATCAAATCCACATATAGAAGACATGTCACAATATGGCGATAGCCAGCATGCTCAGTCTCAGCCACCACTGCAAGGTTTCGCACAGGGTGCATCTCCTTCAAAACGGTTTGAGGTTTAAATCCCCAGCAAAGAGAAGGGTTTCAATGAAAACAACCCAGTAGAAGAAGTGATTGGATGTTTGCTTATGGTTTTTGAAAATAGATATGTATATATAGTGACACTTGAATGCTTTCTGAATTTGACATATTAGATAGTGGAGGCTTGAATTTGACGTGCTACGTGATTGCTTTAGTTGGATAGGAGCCTTCATTTTTTGTTAGAAAGCTTTTGACTTAAAGATGTTGGTTAGTGGATGCTTCAATGTTATGCAAGGGAAGTTAATACAGCTCACTCCATTTCATCCATTACCATAATGCAAATACAAAGAGTTTGAAATTCAAAACTAAACATCCATTCATACCTCATACCTTAACAACTTTACTATCTTAGCCTATTACAAACTAAACTTAATCCATAACCATCCTACATTACATAAACTGATCCTAAAAACATTACAACATGAAAAATACCCTTCAATTTTTAAACATCAAGGCAATAAGCAATGCTCAGGAAACCAACAATCCAATCCACAGCTTCCTACCCAATGCTCGCTTTTTTTCCAAATCCCTTTCCAACCTATCAATCTTCCTCAATAATCCAGGTATTATAGTTTGAGCTCTAGGACACATCTCGGAATCCAGCCATTGCCAAAACCCACAACCACTTTGCAAAACATAGCAATCATGCCTAAAGTAGGAATTAAACTAATTATACCAAGACAGTAGCATTCATATTTAAAATCATTCAATGGAAAATATTCACCTAGTCAACATTTAATTGCACAGGGATATGAGGCAAAAGCTTTTTTTTCTATTTTCTTAAGCTACTGAATAGTACAATCATATCTCAAGACCACATTCTACAGAGAACACCATAATTTCATCCAAAAGAGAAACTTGCTAGGAAATTTCATCCAAAAGAGAAACTTGCTAGAAACCTGCAACTAGAGTAATATATACTTTCTATATATATTGGTCAGTATTAAAGCAAAGGGAGGCTGAAAATTAGTCAGTATTGGTCAATATATATATATATATATATATATATATATACTTTATATATATATATATATATATATATTGGTTAGGATAATTGAAAACCATCAACTCCAAATACGTTTTAAAGCAATGAGAGGCTAAAAAACAAAAGCAACCAAATGAAATCAACACATTCTCAAAACCTGCCATATAGCGTTTTCAAAATATAGCTTTTTCAAAAAGGACTTCCCCAACAACATAAAAATCACATTAATAATCAATTAATAATGTAGCCTTGCTAATTGCATGCATGCCTTAATTGAATCCCACCAAAATATCTCCCTTCCTCCTTTTCCCCACCATATATACCTCTTTGCTTTCACTTCTTTATGTTCACTATCATCACTTGTTAATCATTCAAATCCTTCGTCTCCAATTTGATTTTAGATCGATTATCTTTAGTCCTCTAAATTGGTTCCTCGCTTTCGAACAACCAGCTTAGAATCAATCATCAATGGGTTCAATCAAGGCTGACAAGGTTCGAGCCATGAAGATCTACAAGAAAAAGAGTCAATTTGTTTTACAGTCTTGTTGTTCTTTGTCTTATTGATGTGACATGCAGTTAGCTTTGTTCTTATTCTTATTGTATTGGTACCAAAAGCATAAAATCAAAAAGAATAGAACAAAGAAACTAAAATCAATACAGTTTTCAAGATCACAAGAGCAATATACAAAACAAGGAAGTTCCATTCAAAAAAAATAATTGGATGATACAATAGCAAGGACTCTTTTTCAATTCAATACACACAAACCTCAACAATTTATGCCCAAGATATGTTTGCCCAACAAACATTTTACCCAAATTAGACAACACATATATTAAACTGAAACAAAATTCAAATTAGACTACCCAAATTCTCACCCAATTGTTACCCAAACAGATATTTTACCCAAATTAAACCACAAAAGAAAAATTCTCACCCTTGGAATTGGACACACTTGGAACCTCATCCCTGGATTTTTTTCAGTCCATGATGTAACGACCCGTCCCGGCTCCCCGCCAACGGCTTCGTTAGTGGGTCCTCCCCACCCGGAATCCTCCGGCACAATCGGTATTGTTAGCTGGTGCCCGTTCAAAATTTCCCTAGCTGCAGTATCTTTGAGGACTCGAACCCGCGACCAATCCTTTTTATTCCCCTTGGAAATGACACATTTCACCAATTAGACTGCGGGATTTCACCACCCCCCGACCCCCCCCCCCCCCCCCCCCCCCCCCCCCACCACCACCACTTGGGCCGAGCCTAAGCCCAATACGAAGCCCACAATCTAAAGGAAACCCTAGGCTTTTGTCTATTTAAGAGGACATATCCCTCTCATTTGAGACAACATCTCAAACAACACACAACTCTCTCTTAGGGCATGTTTACGTACTAGTAATGAGAATGAAATCAATGGTAATGATTCTCATTACTTACTTTTCCTACGTTTATTTGCAGCTAGGTAATCATTACACATTCAAAATAGGTAATCACATTACCCATTTTGGAGTAATCACATTACCCATTTTGGGGTAATCCCATTAACTAGGGGATGGGTGTTAATGATTCCCATTACCTCATTTCATTATTTTAATTTACTAAAGTAACCGACAATTCTACAATAATTCCAAATACCTTAACCCAATATTTAAAAAAAAAAACTAAGAACATAGTTTACAAGTATTAATTACAATAATTCTAACTGGTAATGATGTACTCATGTGAATAAATCATCATTTTTCGAGCCAACTCCTTCAACATCTAAAAACATGATTTACAATATTTATCAAATGAGTTATATACTACTTAAAAAAACCAATCGGGCATATTTTCTCATATTTTATTAGTGAATAATCACAACAAGATATGACATTTTGGATTTGTTATTAATTGGCTATGTAAGACTCAACCTCGATCTTAAAAAAACAAAAATAAAGAAAATATAATTTATATATATATATATATGTGCAAGGATATTTTAGTAATCAAGTTAGTTTTTATTCCGATTCATAGGAGTTAATAAACAATAACAATGAAAATCAATCTCATTATTGTTCTAATTTTATATAGTTAGTAAATAACTCAATGGGAATGATTACTCGCTTCTCCGATTACCCACTTCTCTGATTGCCTACTTCTCCCATTACCCAATATTCTCATTCCTGACAAGTAAACGTGTCCTTATTCTCTTACGGCTCAAAGCCAATATTTAACAAAAATATTAACAATAATAATATCCAGAAAGTTAGTCCCGTGGATGTAGCCCGATTCGGGTGAACCATGTACGTGCTTGTGTCTTATTGTTTATGTGTAGTTTTTACGGTCTCGTTGGTTCCATTTTTGGTACGAGCAATCGCCTCTAGTCTAGCCGCCTCGCACAGAGCGACCGCCTCTAGCTGACATCCTCGCAATGAGCAACTATCTCTAGTTGAGCAGCCTCGCACAGAACGATCGCCTCTAGCCGAGTAGCCTCGCACAGAGCGATCGCCTCTAGCCGAGCAACAAGTCTCCCCTTGCCGAGTAGCTTCGCGATGAGCATAGCCTCTAGTTGAGTATTGTTTCATACCGAGTGCCGCTTCATGTCGGGTTTCGAACCAAATTAGCAACCACTTAGTTCGACATGTACTTGGACTGTTGTTACAAGTCCCCAGCCAAGACACTATCTTGACTGGAGACTTGGGGGACTATTGTTAGTGCGGGATTTCACCCCCCACTTGGGATGAGCCTAAGCCCAATACCAAGCTCACAATCTAAATGAAACCCTAGGCTTTTGTCTATTTAAGAGGACATATCCCTCTCATTTGAGACAACTCAAACAGCACACAACTCTCTCTTACTCTCTTACGGCTCAAAGCCAATATGTAACACAAATATTATCAATAATAATATCTTGAAAGTCAGTCCGGTAGACGTAGCCCAATTCGAGTGAACCACATATGTGCTTGTGTCTTATTGTTTATGTGTAGTCTTCACGGTCTCGTTGGTTCCATTTCTAGCATCAACTATGATAATTAATCTCACTTAATACCATTGTATATCTATAAAAATAAAATAAAGTACAAAATCGGTTATGTATGCCAAAACTCTGCAAGCATTTCAAAATAACTTTTTGTCGATGAAGAGTCGTTAATTGTCACCGCATTACCTCCAATAACATTCTACTTTCTAGGATTTTTAAAATGATTAGGCCTAAACGAAAACGAGCATATTCATATGTTTTTGTTTGTTTTAGTGGAAATTTGAGTTTAGCAATACGGGCAAAACTGTTGTTGAGATTATTAGCATGTATAGATATGCTAAAATTTGAATAAGAAGAAAATTAAAGAAAGCAAATGAATTTTTTATGACTTTGTGCATATAGTTATTTCAAATATTTTTCAATAGTATTAGATATCCGTATTTCAAATATCCGCAAAATAGTGTTTTCTGATATTTGCATTAAATATAGCGTTGTGACAAATTCAAATCCCTAGCAAAACAAATAAAACCTTTGCGTATTTTGGTTGAACAAAAATCAGGCATCAATTCAATTGTACTTGGCAGTTGGCACCATTTGTTGCAAAGAGTTATTCTTTCAGCTGCCTACATTCTTAATCTAACAAGTTTCTATATTTACCATAATGAACATCAGTCAACAAACCAGCACTCTCCGACAACCGGTGGTCCGGTGCCACTCCTCTTCAAAAGAACAACAACTACGCACTACGCAGGAGGAGGAAGAAGGCCTTGCCAAACCTAAGTAGACGATTCAAGCGAAACTGAGCTTTGAGTTTGGTTCCATTTTCGGCTTTAATGTTCACTTTTCGAACCTTTAGTTTATTAATTGGTAATGTAAGAGATATCACATTTATTTTTATTTTTCCAAAAAATAGAAACTTTTATTAAAAACGAACCGATATATTAGTATCCTCGCCCAAAATGTTGAACAACCATTCTGTACCAAAGTAATCCCACCAATAATTTCCCCCTACTGAAGCTACCGCATGCGTTGCTTTATTTGTCGAGCGTGGAGCATAGGAAAATAAGAGAGAACACATTTATAGATCATACTATAAATTGCATCCCCATAGAATTCACATCTGTTAGAGATGTAGTTTACAACATAATTTCTTTAGTAATTTTTTTATGAGCAAATTATACTTTAGTACCTTGTGGTTTATACCCAATTTCAAAGTTGTACCTAACGTTTCAAATTTTGCATTTAAGTATCCTGTGGTTTATACCAAATTTCAGAGTTGTACCTAACGTTTCAAATTTTACATTTAAGTACCCTATGGTGTATATCAAATTTCAAAGTTATACCTAACGTTTCAAATTTTGCATTTAAGTACCCTAAACTTTTTAAAACATTACAACTTGGCTCCACTGTTATCTAACGAAATAATTAACAGTGGAACCAAGTTGTAATGTTTTAAAAAATTCAGGGTACTTAAATGCAAAATTTGAAACGTTAGGTACAACTCTGAAATTTGTTATAAACCACAGGGTACTTAAATGCAAAATTTGAAACGTTATATACTACTCTGAAATTTGGTATAAACCACAGGGTACTAAAGTGTAATTTGCTCTTTTTTATTAACCCGGTTTCCAGGGAACAAACACGTATCCCAAGGCAATACTTAGTGAAAAATGATGGGCCTTTAGAACGTGAATCCCTAGTCTTTAGCTTCACAATAGGCCCTAAACCCATGGGTCAAAAAGCCCAATGTCCATGCAATATATTTCACTTCTCAGAAGTGTAATTTTTAGGAATATATTTGCATTCGCATGGCACATATTTGCATTAGGAATATATTTAGCTATAGCTCACATGGCACATATTTGCATTCGGAGTTGAAAACTAGCTACATCCTATATTCAAAAGAATGACTAACGTTTTCAATGCCGCATTCCAGAAACTGTTCATCGCCTATATTTCGGTACAACATGTCTTTCTTGAACTCAGTGTTTGCTGTGCACAAAATTTCTTATTTTTCTACCACGGTTACAATTCTTTTCACTTTTCATCAATTTGTAGAAAGATGGCTTAAGCTTAATTTATATTTTAATAAAAAAAATTATTTATAATTGTGTTGAATTCGATATTTAATTATAATTAACTCATTACATGAATTAGTCTACTTCCGATGATTCTTTTTCATATCATAAAATATCATTGTCTAAAATAAAATATTTAGCTCATATTAAAAAAGGTTTTTTTTTTTATCAGACAATTAGGCATATTAATTAGTACGAGCAAACAAATACTAGGTATTGAAAGCCTAAAAACAAGAATAGCCTTAGAAGACAAATGAAATGCAAATGGTAAAACCATCAAGGTCCATAAGCATAAAATAAGTCTAAAATACTTAAAAATAAAAAACCAAATTGAAACCCTAGATCTGATAATTGGAAAACCTTTACAACTCCAACAACCGCCCCACCAATCCGCCATAACCGCCATAGTATTGCAAACTCATCACCACCAAAGAGGAGAAAACTAAAGGTGAAATCGAAGAACCATCCGGAAATGGGGGTAAGCAAGCCACCCGCGCACAAATCGCTCCCATAATCCATTCAACGAGTACAACTTGTACTTTAAATGCAACCCAAAGCCACCACACACTACCGATGAAGACCGGTGGCAGAAGCAGCGGCTGGGTCGAGGGGCGAGAACCGGTGGTGGAGAGTCCAAAGCAAATATCGGCAAAGGGCTTTTGGTGAGGGGTGAGGAGGGGATTGAGGCCTGGTGGATGAAATTTGAGATGAAGGTGGGAGCTCAGATCCGGAGAAGCATCAGGGGTCACCAAAAGAGGTGAAGCAAAAGCCACCACAAAGGGAGGAGCCGAGAGACCGCCACAGAGGGCTAAGTTGCAAGCAGAGAGCATGACGGAGATGGAGGAAAAAGAGGAGAAAGAGAAAACAGAGAAAAATAGACGAGGAGAGGAAGAGAAAAAAGGAGACGAAGGAAAGAAGATAAGAGGAGAGGAAGAGGAGATGAGAGAAAGGGGGATGCCACCGACCCCCAAGGGGCCGACTGCTAGGGTGTTCTGCATTTGTTGTCGCTGGGTTAGGAGAGAGAATATAGAGAAAGGTGAAGCGGCTTTGAAAAATTCGGGGGGAGCTTTTTTGAGTGTTTCAGATCTAATGAAGCTATATTATTCTCAACATTAAGAAATATAGGATATGCTCTTTAATTAGGTATGTGACATATCAAGAGGTAGTGTTACGTTATTCACATTTTGTTAAGATTTCAGAGTAAGTTTAATAGGGTTTTTTCTCAAAAAATCTCGGTGGTATTTAAGAGTAGAACCTCTTATTATATATTTTTTTTCTTTAGTTTCCAATATGAGATTCTATTCTTAAATACATATTTTATCACGCTAAAACAATGAAATGCACATATACAAAATTTTCTCGCCCATATACAAATAGACTGTCAATTCGACACCATACAATAAACAATTATTAATTGACCATTCAAATTGACAAACCAACGTAGCAATCTAAAACTTGTATGTTATGAACCTTAAATCAAAGGTATATATATATATATATATATATATATATATATATATAACAATCTTCATTACAGGAAAAGCAGGCTTGTCCGGCAAAATATATTCATTTAGCAAAGTTCACAATTCATCGGGCTACATAAAACCCAGTGAACCTTCATCGAGCAACGTTCGTCGGGCCACCCCTGTCGGGCTTGATGTTAGTCAACGAAAACAGTGAGCTCGTCGAGCAATTGTAAGCTTTCCCGGCGGATCCATTTGTCTCATGTGATTTGTCGAGCAATCTAAAAGTCAACAACTTTGGCCCGATAAACGCCTTTCGTCGGGCAAAGATACAGAAATTCGGCATGTGTGCACCGAATTGTCTTACTTTAACTGACGATAGTGCTTGTTCGTTGGGCAAAATCTTAATATTTTAAAAAATAATTTTAATAATTTATTTAATTAAATAAATATATATAATTAAAATAAAAATATTTTTTTTAAATAAAATTAAAATAATTAAACGAATCAAATGAAAATAAAAAAAAATATTTATAAAAATTAATGTTATGTTTTACATAATTAAAACTACAGTAATGTCCTACATATTAAGTTCTAACTACTCGGCAACGACTATGGGTGGTTAGGGTCCTAGGCGGGCTGTTGGGCCGAGGGCTGAGGCTGTGACATAAGCTCATCCAGTGCACGCTCACCCAAGCGGTCAAGCACCTTAGCGAGGGCGGCCTTGATTTGATCGTTTTAGGCCTGGATCTGCGCATTTTGTGCCTTGATCTCCGCATTTTCGGCCTGGAGGATCTCGAAGTTTCTCTTGAGCTCCGATATCTCATCAGGATTGGCTCGCCAGGAAGAACTCGAAGAGCGACTGTAGACATCTTGAACTATCCCATCGCCCACACCCCAGACGATCTTCCCTGGATGCCTACCAAGTCGTCGCTCTAGGATGGCGATCGACCTCTCGGGATCCGGTATCTGCTGCTCTAACGGCACGTCGGGATGTTGTTTTATCAGCTCATCCTGTGTCTGCTGGACGTCTTGCTCCATCACCGCCTACAAATTCGAATAAATATTAATTAGAAATATAATTATCAAATTAAAAAATAATTTTTAAAGTTTAATCTGTAAAAAATAAACTTACGTGAATATTGTCAGCCTTCTCGTTGCTCAGGCCAACGTACATTTGCCCCCAGCCATCCACCTCCGAGAACATCGACTCGGTGATGCGTCAATCCTCCTACCGGGCTGATAAGGATTGCAACCCCCCGTGGTGGCTGAATTTCTTCTGTAACGACCCAGACTAGAAATTAAAATAATTTGAGACTTTAATTAAGGAAATGACGATTATACCCTCGGTTCATGAAGGATTCGAGAGTCACTTTTTGTCTGGAAGTACTTATGGAAGTATTTCTTAGGTCGTTGTGTAGGTCTCGAACTCACGAGTTTGTAGACAGGCGGCATGCGAAAAATAGAGACCCGGTGAGAACGTTGTGGTTCTAAAAGCTTCATGGGCAGTTTGGTCATTTGGGAAAATTCCAAAATTTGGAAGATATTTTTCTCTCTTTCTGGAGACTCTACTCAGATTGGACTCAGACTTTCCCTCTCCTCCCTCAATCACTCTCTCTCTCTCCCCGTGAGACTTCAAAGATCATTACCACCGATGCCGACCGTGTGGCTGTCGAGTTAGTGGAATCCAAGGCCATGGAAGTCTTCCCCTCGACTCCACGAGTATCCTGGTGTTATTCTTGAGGTGAGAGAGTCGTCGTAGACGGCGGATGAAAGAAAAGAAGTGGGTCGAAACTTCTCGGACAGATTTCAATCAAACCAGGTATGATCTCGAACTCCCGACTTCATTTTTGAGTTCCTAGCATTGGGTAGATGATTTTACATGTGTGGATCGTAGAAATTGGTGGAGTTTAGGAAGAGTTAGAAGATCGCCAGAAATGGCGATTTTCGACGAGAATTTCCAGTTTCTGACAACCAGCGACGACAGCGGTCCGGTCGTCATCCTCGATGTACTTCGATAACTAGTACGAACTACGGTGGCTGACGTGGCATGCCACCTGGAAGCCACGTGGTGCAACGTGGCGACCAGTCAACAGCTGACTCAGCTGTCACGTGGATCCACGTGGCAACACAATCAGCGATCCAGTCAGTAGTTACTTGATTGTTGGGTCAACTAACGTCGTCAGGGTTTGACGGAATATACTGACGGCGTTAGAATATTCCGTCAAAAGGTAATGGCGTTATGAAGGAACCCTAATGTCGTTAGTTTCGACAGAATATTCTGATTCCGTCAGGTTCGACGTTATATCTTGTCAGAACGATAGAATATTCCACCGTGACAGTACAGACGCGTGTGGGGCGCATGGCTGCGCGTGGTGACGCATGGGGGCGCGTGGCCGGTGCGTGGCTTGTGCTTCGATCTTCTACCGGCGTATGGCAGCACGTGAGGCAGTTTCTCGGCCCACGGCGGTGCGTGTCTAGGGTTTTGCAGCATTCCAGATCGGATTTTGGCAATTTTGAGGCCGTTGGAGTCCGTTTAGAGCTCCGTCTGAGTAATTACAGCTATATGGACGACCATGGAGCGGGTTTTGGCTCAGGGGGTCCGGGAGCTGGGTTATTCCTTGGGGCTAAGGCTTCCTTGAGTTGGTACTTTGGATATACTGTGAACGGAATGAGTTTCCGGGATTGCATGGCATGCGTACTTCTATGTATTATGTTATTCCACGGATTATGATTTGGGTTTTGACCCTGATGAATGATCTGAGATATATTATAGAGGATTCCATCATACTCTCAGGATGAGCCGCGATATATTGTACGGCTCAAGATGAGCCGAGATATTGAGCTACGGCTCAAGTTGAGCCGGGATATAGGGTAAGACTCGGGAGGAGCTGGGTTAGTGAGCTACGGTTTAGGATGAGCCGAGATATTGAGCTACGACTCAAGATGAACCGGGATATCGATTTACGACTCGGGGTGCTCAAGAAGATCTGGGATATCGAGTTACGACTCGGGGTACTCAAGATGAGCCGGGATATCGAGTTATGAGCCAGAATATCAAGTTATGACTCGGGGTGCTCAAGATTAATCGGGATATCGAGTTGCGACTCGGGGTGCTCAAGATGAATCGAGAAATAGAGTTACGACTTGGGGTGCCTAAGATGAGCCGGGATATCGAGTTACGACTCGAGGTGCTCAAGATGAGCCGGGATATCGAGTTACAACTCAGGGTAAGTCAGTGAGACTCAATTCAACCAAGTCTGGTACCTTTGTCATCAGGGTCAGTGGGTGGTGTGGGCGGTGACCCAGATTGACGAGTTGTTGACGGTTCACACGAGGGTGACACGTCAGTTGTCTTGTTAGCATGCGGAGGAGGTCCTCCGAGGTAGTTTGTGAACTATTAGTCTATCCTTTGTCTGACAGATAGGTGAAGGTCAATCAAGTACATAGGAGGTTTTGTTGGAACCCCTGTAAAGTTCATTTGTTGTTTCCAAAGATTAAGGGTATTTCAAGTATTAACTTTTATGGTTAAAAGCTATCAGACAGGAGCATGGCTTTTTGCGGATTTCGATATGAAATTCAGGAAGGGTCCTGTCATCTTCGCTCCCCGGGTTGATGTGTTAGCAACCGATTTTCGCAATTCATTAGTAAAAACAACAATTATATTTTCAAATGGAAAATAACATCAAAAATAAATAAATAATTTTACTAGGTGGATAGTACCACATAGCTGGGGGACACGAAATGGTCGCACAACCACAACCACCCTTCCAGTTTCGGCCCGTCCAACCCCTATGGGGGATTTGCCTGAGCTTCCTCCGGGGAAGGCCAGCCCTTGTAGTACTTGTGGAGCTCGTACTTCCAGTCGGCGTACCGTAACTGCCATTGGTTTCTCAGGTATTTACTGACGTCGGTGTCCTACAGGTTGAATTCAAAATTGATCTGCAATAAATTATTAAAGTTAGTAAAATAATTAAAAATAATGTAAAAAAAGGAAGAAACACGTACCGATAACTCTCCCCAACAACGCGTGATCTCCTCCGGGGGTTGGTTCCTGAAAGTATCCCCAATCATCAGGGACTTAGTGGGAAGAATCGCGCTGATGTCATGCGCCACCAGGTTGTGGATTTTTACAGCCGCTGTCCGGAGGCGAGGCACGTACACCACCGGGATCTTTGCATTCGTTATCCAGCAAATTCGATGGGATGTCAAACCCCGGTTAATCCCCCCCCCCCCCCCCCCCCCCCCCCCCCCCCCACGTTCACCGACTTCCCTGCAAATTCGATGAACATTAGTACAAAATATGAGTAACAAATAAAAACGGTTGTTTAAATAAGCAAAATAATCAACTTACCCTTAGGGAGTGCTTCAGCAACAGTCACCGGTTCGTATACTCCAGCGTCGTCCTGTGGGGGCTAGGGGTCTATACGAGGTTCCCCTCGTTTCTTGATGTGCTGTCGACGAGCCGATCGCACACTGGGTCGCTGATGATCCGAGATCGGTGCCCGAACGGACGCCGCTGTGGAGGCTACCAAGACAGGGGATGCCTCCTCCGCCGCATCATCAACGAGATCAGGGTGGGGGCGGTTCCTAGATGTGATCAAGGTGCGATGAGACATCTACAATAAGAAATTTAAAATAATTAATATAAAATTAACCAACATATTTTTAATTTAATAATAAAAAAACCAAATATTTTTAATATTAAATTCACAAAATAAAAACAAAACCGCATATAAAATTTACCAGCATTTTTTAATTCGAATAATAAATAAATAAAAAGAAATTTTTTTTATGGAAAATTAGTAAATTGGCGAATAAAAAAGAAAACCACCAAATTCTAATTTTTTAAATTAAAACCAACACAAACTAAAATTAAACCTAAAATACTAATTAATCCAAACAAACTTAAACCTAAATTACTAAACTCAAAATTCCCAACATTATACCTAAATTCCTAAATCCAAATTTCGGGAATAAAACCAAACTTAAAAATTAATCCAAACATACAATAATAACATCTAAAATCATAAAATTCACATATCCAAAATTTATAAAACTCACATATCAAAAATTCACATATCCTACATCATATCAAAAATTCATATAAATGTTTTTAAATTCACATATCCAAAATTCATAAAATTCACATATCCAAAATTCACATAAAATTCATAACAAAAATTATATGCAAAATTCATAACATTATACCAATTTTAACATTATACCAAACATCACAATTTCAACAAATCATCAACATTAACCCTAAATTACTAAATCCAAACAAACTTAGTAAACCAAATATTTATATTCCAATCCAATCCAAATTCACAATATTCATGTAAAACCCCTAAATTCACAATCTGCAATTTTGAGAAAATTCAAAATCTGCCAAAATCCAATCCAAATTTCAATTCCAATTTCAATACAATTTCATAATATCCAAACCAAATTTCAATTGAAAATTCAATCCAAACTAAAATTAAAATATAAACAATCAAAATTGACAATAACCAATCCACATTAACAATAGAGAGAGAGACGGAGAACGAGTTCGACCTTGAGATGACTGTCGGCGAGAGAGAGCTGCGGCGGCGAGAGAGAAAGCTGCTGCAGCGAGCTTGAGAGAGGAGGAGTCCGAGTGAGAGAGAGGGAGGGAGTGGTTTTCTTCGCCGGCGACCTTGAGAGAGGAGGAGTCCGGTGTGTTTGCAGAGAGGTGAGGGTGGGGAGATAACGAGGAAAATGAAGAAGACGGAAGAAGAAGAAAAGTCAGTCGCAAATTATCTGTGTCTGAATAACCTTGTCCGACGAAGCCTTCGTCGGCTATATTTTAATGACTTCGTCGGAAAAAAAAAGCGGTGGATATTCGTCAAGTAAGGAGTTTCACTTTCGTCGGGCATATATACGCGGCAAGTTTGAGTTTTCACGAAAAAAATTTCGGAATTTATGAAATTTTCACAAAAAAAAAAAATTGCGCGCTTTTTTAACGTTGCCCGACGAATCCTAGCAAATTGCCAGCGAATGATTAAATTCGCCGAGCAAAAGGCTTATGTAGTTGAGTTTATGACTTATCTAAAAACCAGGTCCGACGATAGAATTTTCAAGATCATGACCGTTCACTTTTTGGTTTTACGTGCCTAAAGCTTCATCGATCATTATCATCATGTTTTACAGAGCTTATGTGCCTCGATCGTTAAGGTTGTGAATTTCAATGGGTTTTTTGTTGTTTCGGTTCAATTAATATTCAAACGATGGAATTTCAAAAAATTGACCGTTCAATGGTTACTTTTAAGTCTGTAGACCTCACCCGTCAAAAATCTTGATGTTTTGAGGATTTAAAACTGTCCGATCTCCAAAAACTGTTTTGTTACTGCTGAATCGTCGCGCACTGTTACCAAATCCCAAAAATTTCAAATTGGCTAATTTTTCGCATAGGCGATCTATGAGTACGAGCAATAAATGTGGACGGTTAGATCAGTCCATTTTATTTTGTAAATTATGGAAAATCGTAAAATAAACATATTCATCAAGGAGTTTAAACACTTCAAGGAAACTTCATTACATTTATCGAAGTTTTGGTTCCATTGATATTCAAACGATTGAATTTAACCGATCTAACCGTTCATTTTGTAATTTTACGATGTAGATATTATAAACAAATATCTATTATGCATTCGAAGAACAATGAGGGGAAACAAACCGAATTTTCCACAATCGAAACCCAACATCGTCGACCGCAAACTACACAACACATAGTTGAGCACCCCCAAACTGTCCGAATAAATGGACAATTCAATAGTCAGTCAATCAACCCGATTCACTGACTCTCAAACGGATCTAAGGTTTTTCATTGAATTTCATTATACGAAGTTAATCAACCCGATTAACTTCGCATAAACGGTTATGAAATATGAACATATTTCATTCCGTCGGAACTACATAAAGCGCTTTACAAAAATTATCACAACAAAATCATAAATACAAACATATATTAATTATGCATATCACAAAGTTTACAATTTTCTAATTTCCGTACATAGTTTCTATTTCCTATTTTCCTAACATATTTTCTAATTTCCTAACATATTTTTAATTTCAATAATTTCATTACATATTTTTTATTTTCCTAACATATTTTCTAATTTCCTAACTTCCTAACATATTTTCCATTTCCCTAATTTCATAACATATTTTCTATTTTCATATTTTCCTAACAAATTTTCTAATTTCCTACACAAATTTCCACAAATTCTAAATAATTTCTACACATTTTCCACAATAAATACACAATTTCCTAACATAATTATATCCAAAATTCTTAACAAAATTAAATTGAGTGGCAAACACACATACCTTTTTATAAGTATTCCTTCAAATCAACCACAAATTTCTTAAAACACAAAACATAATTAGTTTCCAATCAAAAATCAAAATTTCAAAACTAAAAAAATTAAATTTCTCAAACCTTCAAAATTTGTATTGGTGATTGAGAGATAAATGGATTTGATTGGTAGTGAAAATGGTGATGAGATGATGATTGTTGATGTTATATAGCTAGAGAGAGAGTGTGTGTGTGTGTGTGTGTGTGTGTGAGTGAGTGAGAGAGAGATATGTGAGCTGAGAGAGGCTGAGAGCAAATGGGCAGAGAGGAAGAAGAAGAAATGGGCGTCTGGATTATTTATTTTGTTTAGACTTTTGCCCGACAAACCGTATTTGCAGGGCGAAGTTTAATGATTCATCAGGCAAACTTTAGTCAAAGCCAAGTTTTGCCCGACAAACAATATTCGTCGTTAGGCCTAATATTGCCCTACGGATAAAACAGATCGTCGGGTCAACTCTTCCTATTTTACGCGCCAACAACTTGTTCTTCCCGCCAACACCTTATCTGGCGAGCTTTCGTTTTCTTCAGGTAAAACGTAGTTAGGCGGCGAAAACTATTTCATCGGGCAAAAGCTTGTCGGACAACCTCGAATTTCTTGTAGTGCTTAGGCATTATCTACCAATAAGAAAGAATGATAAACCAAAATATCTATATAAGTTCAGTTTGAAGATGGATGAATAAATTAGTCTCTTTGATAAAGATTAATAGTGAAGTGATGAAGTGAAAGGTGTGAGTCATGATAAGACTCGTGATCCCTTGATGCTTTGGTGCCCTTGACATCATGTGATGTTGAAGATATATAATGTGTACGTGGGTGGATAACTTAACAAGAAAAACAGAAATCAAGGGTTGAAAATAAAAATACAGGCCTCCACCTAGCTGGTGCATGTAGGGACTACATCGAGAAGGAATGAGTCGATCGTGTAATAAACCTAATTGGTGCATGTAGGGACTACATCCAGAAGGAATGAGTCGTGTAATAATTAATATAAATTTCCAAATGATCTAGTGGCTACAAGTTGCAGTGTTCATCCAATTTGAAGGGCTGTGAGATTTGCAAGTCACATGCATGCAGCTTTGTAAAGATAAGGTTAAGATTAAGCTGTGGTCACTCACTCACTCAGTCATTCTTTTCATGGACGAGGATATGCTCTGCCCTTCCTTACAGCTCTTCAACTCTTGTGCTCAGAGTACAACATGGACATTTTCCCTTTTCCCACTTGGCCCTTTTCCAATTAGCTTCATTTAAATTCTTTACCATTCAAATCTCCAACACCATATTCTTTTCTTACCGTTATGATTTTTTTTTAAAAAAAAATGAATTTGATTAAATTCATATAGTAATTAAGTACATCATATGCAAAATATAAGAAGGAAGCTTGTAATTATTATAGCTCCCTATAAAACAGATGAATGCATTTAAGCTTCGTTTGTTTTAAGATGGATTTAAATTTTATAATAAGATCCAATTTGTACTGTGAAGTTTTATAATGAATGAATGATAAGATTTGAATAAGTAAAAATGAAGAAAACAAATGGTTTTCAAATGATTTTGTGTATGTATAATTTTAAGTCCCTTTTATTAGTATATATATATATATATATATA
This sequence comes from Oemleria cerasiformis, assembly GCA_037349345.1. Taxonomy (NCBI): domain Eukaryota; kingdom Viridiplantae; phylum Streptophyta; class Magnoliopsida; order Rosales; family Rosaceae; genus Oemleria; species Oemleria cerasiformis. Next base: position 10,988,247 of record JAZGTL010000010.1, read on the forward strand.
TATAGTATTTTTTATTTTTTTTAATGATAATAATGAAGCGATTAAGAATTAGACGAGTATAACTATATACCAAAATTAAGTCATCACTTTTATACTTACTAGATAATGGAAACTTTTCTTCTTACCATTTTTCTTCATAGTCTGATTTTTTTATCTTCAACCTTATGACTATTGATTTTGGTTATATGATTGCACGACCATGGGAATCTCTACCCTCAAATTTTTTTTTTCTTGTGTCATTTGGCTTCATCATCTTACTGCCTTATCAGATTTGGCGACGTTGTCAATTTAAAGAAGGGAAATTGAAGACAAAAATTCGAATAATCGTCCTTAACTATTAAATTGTAATCTTTTTTGAAGGAAAAAAATACCTTTTTTTTTTTAATTTTACTGGCAATTGGCATGCAGTAGAAATATATTAGTGATGATGATAATGTATTTTCTGGATATTTCGTGAAAAAATATCTTTGAAAAGATCACTGGAGAATCAGAGGGGGGAATCCAAAAAAAGTACCGTACATGTTGACTTTTGACATTCGTCCATTATAAAGAATGGATTAATATATACTTAGATATATGTTTTTTAAATAATAAAAAATTAGATGACAATTATAAAGAATGGATTTAACCAATTTTAATTTTGAATAAGAATGGGTTTTTACTTTTTACCCCTATGTTGTGTGTCGAATTTCACCACCTTATTCCATCAAACAAATACGATTTGATCAATAACTAATGGCTTATTACTCAAAATGCTCCCTGAATTAGATTTCGAGTCTCAATTTGCTCCATGAACGCGAAATTGTAACAATGTGCTGCCAGAATCCCCCTTCTGTCAGCTCCGTTGCACCAAAAATTATACTCTGTTACTAACGGCAGTTAGAAGAGGGGTATTTTGTCAAAAGATTAAAACAATTACCCTAAAAGAAAAAAATTATTCCCCAATCCACCTCAACCCTCCACAACCCTCCCAATTCTCCCCTTCAACCAAATTACCCAACCCACCACCTCTTCACATTCGATCTCATCGCCATCCTCTTCTCACAAACCCAGCACCACCATCATCTTCATCTCGCTTCATCTCCCTTCTCTGTCCAGGCTGGCAAGTGCGTAAGAGTACGACATGTACAAGCATCACCTTGTGAGGTCATAGGTTGAAGGCCATAGGAAAGAGATGAAGTGGTGCCCTACCCCGGATTGTCCTCACGTCGTTAAATTGAAATGCAATGGGACCGAAACCAGAAACTATGATGTTTTCTACGAGTGTTCGAATGGGTTTTGTTGGAATTACGTTGAGGAGATTCACCGTCTGATGGATTGCGAGACGATTAGGAAGTGGGTCAAGAAGAACAAGGATGATTCTCAAACCGCCGATTGGATATTTGTGAACACGAAGCCCTACCCCAAGTGTTTGAAACCAATTGAGAAGAACAGCGGATGTAATCACATGTCGTGTCAATGCGGTTTTCAATTTTGTTGGCTCAGCTCAGACCGTACCAAAAGTGTGATTGCATAAATGGATACTAGCGACAACGGCGCCAACGGCTGGGCGACGGCGACAGCGACGACGAGGACGAACAACGAGGTAAAAAGAAGATGAAGAAGTACTTGGAGAAGTATCTCTGTAACGACCGGTCCCGAATCCTCGGTAACAACCGTCGTTAGTGGAATCCCATCCACCCGGACTACACCGGCACAATCAGTATTTTTACCTAGTCCACCCTCCGAAAATCCCCATGCTGCAGCATCTTGAGGACTCGAACCCTGGAACAAGGTTTTTTATTCCCCTTGGAGGGGACACCTTTCACCAAGGTGGGTAAACAGTGTATTATAAAAAAAATATGGCGATTAAGGAATTTGAAAATTTGAAAAGTAGTCAGATGGTGAGATTTTCGCAAGTGCATAATCATTCGGAGCTGGAGCTCCGGTTCATAATGTAGGCGTGGGAATTGATTATTGAATGTAGGCAGGTGTTGTGATGGACTTATGCTTACTGGTATTATATCCCGGAGAATGAACCATTAAAGGGAGAAGGGAGACGAAGCGAGATGAAGATGATGGTGGTGCTGGGTTTGTGAGAAGACGATGGCGATGGGATCGAAGGTGAAGAGGTGGTGGGTTGGGTAATTTGGTTGAAGGTGAGAATTGGGAGGGTTGTGGAGGGTTTGGGTGGATTGGGGAATAATTTTGTTCTTTTAGGATAATTGTTTTAATTTTTTGACAAAATACCCCTATTCTAACTGCCGTTAGTAACGGATTATAACTTTTAGTGCAACGAAGCTGACAGAATGAGGATTCTGATAGCACATTGTTACGATTTCACGTTCGGAGAACAAATTGAGACTCGAGATCTTGTTCAAAGAATATTTTGAATAATAAACCATAACTAATTGGTGATACCTAAGATGTGTCCTACATTTTGAAAAAGACCATTCTTCTTTTACTTTTTAAGTCGTGGTCCTATACTACTTCTTATACTATCGTGGGTTGATTATTTGTTTATGTTATTTTCTTTGCTTTTTGGTTTGCATGACTTTCTATTTATTTTAATATATCCATTTCTGTTTACATAATTATGATTGAATTTAGCGGCATTTAATTTGCTCTATTTCTAAGTAAGAGTTTTCAAATTTCATTATAGCGAATAGAGACAAACGATATAAATTTGTATAAATTTTGATATTTTATGAGACATTTAATATATAGTATGGTTTAATCTAAATGACCAATATATGAAAGGTGAATTTGTTGATGCGAACCGAGAGCATATATGAAAGGTGAATTTCTTGAAACATATATGATATTAAATATATGTAGAAATTTATTTTAAGTAAATTTCGTTAATATTAAAATGATAATTTAAGAAATTTAATTATATACTATATACTCAACCAAAATAACTTCAAATGAATGTAAATATTTTGACCCGTGCAAAATTGATATGGTTTGGTGATTAATTATTTTTATTTTCTGAGAAGGGTTTGGTGATTATTAGTTAATATAATATGATATTGAAGTTATAGATATGATGTAATTAATATGGCGGGATGTGGGGCTTATCACTTACGATTGTGCAAAAACCATAAAAATTTGATTTTCTAATCTTCAAGTTATTGAACCTAATAAGCTCAACGTATGATTGCCATGAGCCGCACATTAAAATGCCAAGAAACACCAAAAAGGTTCAAATCATTGCTTCCTGCTATTGGTATGAGGTCGCTAGAGACATCCAAAAACCCACCTTATTTCTTGGTACACGTGAATATCCTTCAACCCATAAACTATCCAGTACTCCACATCAGCCCTAGAAATCTCAAGCCCCCAATCAATCTCTGCCACCTCATCAGATAAGAAAAGGATTTCCATGAAATCATCTCCAGCTAGCTAGGTAAGGTAACTTTGCACTAGCTGCAGCAGGTGGTATGGCCACGCCATACTCAGAATCATCCAAACAAAGACATATTTATCCATGCCTGTCCATCCCATCGTTGGATATGATGAGAATATCTGGATCACTTCTTTTATTATTTTCATTATTTTTGTTTTGATATGAAATTAGAGTCTTGATTAAATTAGTGTTTGAGGGTTTAATTAAGCTAATCTTTCCACATGCATAGAAATTAAGGTTTTTCTCAAGCTCGTTTTTCTCATGCTAATCTTAACATTTTTAATTTCTATTCTCATGTATGCATGTGGAAAGATTAGCTTGAGAAATACCTTTTTAGATCGTTCTGAATGATTGAGTTGTTGCATATGTGTCTGTATTTGTTTAATCATTTATACTTTTATAAATTTGTAATTATTGCACAAAAAATTAAACTGAAGGCGTGGTTGCATATGATCCATCGCATATAAACACAAGCTGAGTGAGAAAAATCCAAAGAAAATTTAATATTTATGTTTCTCATCCTTTGAAATTAAGGGTTTCAGACCAGGCTATAGAAACAAAATTCATAAATACAACAAAAATCCATAAATATAAATGTAATAATGGACTATCCTAAGCAAATTTTAATATCATGTCACAAAAATGATTGGTTTTTATGTATAACCATTTGAACAAAGTTCAGGCCAAATGAAAACCAATTGAGCAAATTAAGCTGGAAATTAACATCTATTCACCCTTTTTTTGTGTTTAATTGTGTCCATATTCTTTTGTAACAAAACTATATTTCCTTCATATATTAATGAATTGAATTAACTTATTAATATATATATATATATATATGAACTTATCAATATATATGAACAAATTAAACCTTGTCATAAAAAGTGTGAATTTAATTGATGTGAAAAGGCAATAAAATGTTTTTTATTTCTTTATATAATAATATTTTATAAAAAGAAACTATACGTATTAAATATAGTAAATATTGGCCTTGTCCTTGTCCTTCATCCAAATTAAACTAAAGAGAGAACTCAGTTTTTAAAAAAAAAAATTAAAGAGAAATCTAAAATTTTAGACCTTAAATCTCTCCATAGGATCATTGTAATGGACCAATAGGACATCGGGTCAGTTTGGTATTGCTGTGTTTTTTTGAAAAGTTACTTCTGCTGTATTTTCTTAACAAGTAGCTGTATATTAAAGCCGTTAAACGTTTGGTAATTTTTTTTTAAAGTGTTGTGAGTATGAAAAGTAATGTCAAAATGTTTGATAAATTTTAGTATAAAACTGTGGCAGACGTGGATAATGATTCAAATGGACATGATATTGAAAAGTGTAAGAGGTGGTTGTGGTGGTGGTGAGGTGGAGGTATGAGTGGATGACAAGGCCATGGTGATTGTGGCGGTAGAGGTAGAGGTAGATGAGGTGGACGTGGAGGAGATGGTGGAGGTTGTGGCGATGAAGGTGGAAGTAAAGGTAGAAGATGTGGTGGTGGTGGTCATAGATGTAGGGGTGGATGAGGCAGTAGTGGAGATGGAGTTGCGTCTGGTAGTGAGGCGGGTGGCAACTGCGGTGGCGACGGCGGTGATGGAGGTAATGGAGGATGAGGTGGAGACTCGGGTGGAAGAGGTGCATGTAAGGGTGAAAGAAGTGGTGGAGGTGGCAATGGCGGTGGCGGTTGCAATGGTGACCGTGATGGTGGTGGGGGCGCCGCAATAGCGATGGTGGTGGTGGAAGAGGTGGAGGTAGAGATAAGGGTGAAATAAACGGTGGTGGTGGTAGTGGTAGTGGAAGTGGTGGTGGCGATGGTGGTGGAGGTGGTGGTGACGACAAAGTAGACTTGGGCATGAAGTGGTAGTTTGTTCTTTTAAGAAAAAAAAAATACGTGAGAAATATAAACGGTGAATAAAAATAATTTTTTTAAAATTAATTTGGATATTATAAGAAATAAAAAATTTTATTAACTTTTTGTAAAAATAATTTTCAAAAGCAACATATATGCTACTTTTAAAAATTACTATCAAAAATTCATTGTTTTAAAAAAAAAAATTTTAATTTTACTAAATATTTTTGTACTGTTTTATTTTTAAATAAAAAAACTTAAAAAAAAAATACTAAACGGGGCATAGAACCACAATAGACCTTAAAGGGCAAAAAAAAAAAAAGAATGCAAGGAAGCAAGGTCAATCTAGTAAAATGAGCAAAGATAAAATGATTGAAGTGGTAAAAGGAGAAATTATCGATAAAAAGAAAAAATTAAAAAAAAGAGAAAAAAATCAAAAAGAAGGTAAAGGGTCCCACAACGAGAGCTGCTGAAACTGAGCATTGTCTCTTCCCCTGTCTCATCTCCCTCACTCATACATAGGCACTTCCCAGTCTCTCACTCCTCTCTGGAGACACAGAGAGAGTATCTGTGTCTCTTCATATATTTACAAGCTTCTCAACGGTTCTTTTCCCCTTTTATTGGTTACCCTCGTGACCTTCTCTGCTAAAACTCCACCTCCGCTCTCTCTCTCTCTTTTGTGAGTATAATATGCAGAGGTTTGGATTCCTTTATTGGATAACTTTCCTTTCTTAGATATTTCCCTCCCCTTTTAGCCAATTTGCCAATTACCCAGTTCTTTGAGTCTCTCGGTCTCTGGGCTTCCTTTCTAGGGTTTTGTGATGCTCTGTTTTTTGTAAGAAACAATATGAGAATTTTCAGGTTTGGTTCCTTCAAATTTTGATTCCGTGTTCCAACATGTGTTTGGGTTTCCTTTCTTGGGTTTTTGAAGCCTTCCCACAACATGTGTCCCTTAAAATTTTGATTCCTTGTTCCAATTTGGAATTTCAGCAACCACCCATTTCTCAGGGGTTCTAGTGTCTCTCCTCTGTGTGTGTTCTTTCTATTTTAAATCCCTAAAATTTATTGGCCTTTTCTTACTATTCATTTCAAGCCAAACACCTTTTGTTTCTTCCACTTTTAGGGTTTAGGGTTTTGTACCCTTTTCATTTCTGTCTTCTTTTCACCAAAGATTTTAGCTTTTTTAGTCCCCAACCCCATTTCTGTGCTTCAATTCAATCTCAATTTTGGGTTCATTTTAGTTCATCTCCTCTGTTTTTCTTGTCTTAAACCCAACAAACCTGAATTTTGTGTTATTTCAAATCCTCTGCCTATACCTTTTGTGCCTCGAAATCATCCACAAATGTCTTCGTGTCTAAGCGGCGGCGGAAGAACCTATGCTTTTGAGCTTGACATAGTCAAATCTCCATCGACATCAACCCGAACTTCAACATCTTCGCCGTCGTCGACACTCTCGGAATCCAGCAACTCAGCCCTCGCAATCTCGACTCGAAAACCTCGAACCCCTCGAAAACGCCCCAACCAAACGTACAATGAAGCCGCCGCATTGCTCTCCACAGCCTATCCCAACATCTTCTCCACCAAAAACTTCACAAATCCTCGAAAATTCACCAAACCCCATGACTCCTTCTTGGACCAATCTGCAGAATTGCTCTTGCCTTTCAGAATCATCGACGGCGATGAAAACTCGGTCTTCTTGCTCCATCAGCCCATCCGAGAAAAACCCAGTTCCAGATTTGAGCCCAAAGGCATGAACCCGTTCGAAAAGCTGTGCCAAAGTCCAGGGGAATTCGATTCCCAGGCGAATTGTAATTCCAATTCCATGGAGATGTGCGAAGGCTTCAATTACCAAGAGGAAGATTTCGATGCGGAATCGATTCTCGATGAGGAAATTGAGGAGGGAATTGACAGCATCATGGGAAGTATGTCGGTCGATGAGTCTAATAATGACGGCGGGCAAATGAATTCGAGTACGAATTCCAATTCCAACTCTTGTTATGGGTACCCAATGGGATTGGGATTTGGCGGGAAATTCGAATTCGGGTTCGGGTCGAGAAGAGGAGTGAGACCGTTGAGGCAGGTCGACGACGGCACCTGGTGGAGTTTCCCCACCGTGGATGTTCTTGAAATCTCACCCAGATTCAACAAATCTCAGTCGTCTACTGCTCCGGCTTCGGCCTCCGCCGGGACGAAGAAGAAGAAAAAGAAGGTGGAGAAACTATCAGTGTTGGAATCGAGAACCGCGGAATTGCCAAAGGAGCCGCCTCCGGTTCCCAAGCCGGCAGAGGAGGAGCCTGGGCTGATGCTGAAATTGGACTACGACGACGTTTTGAGTGCTTGGTCCGACAAGGCCTCGCCGTTCTCGGAGGAAACACTAGGATCTGATGTTGATGTCTCTGTACGTTTCTCATCTCTCGCCAGGAAATCAAATTCCAGGAAATCTTAAATGCTTAAATGCTGTTCAAAGTTTGAACCTTCAAATTCCAGTTGCTCTGTTTTTCTGTCAGGTCGAATAAAGTCGGTGGGCTTTTAATGAGACTTTTCCTTTGGTTCTTTTTTTTCCTTAATTTAATTTGCTATTAAGCCTAATAGTTTTTTCCTTTTAATTTTTTTTTTTATCGAGCTTCATTTCTCACTTGTTGGCTTACTTTATAATCAAATGTTGATCGGTTTTGATTTCGAGTATCATTCATGCATCAAACATCTAAAAATTGTCTTCTTTTTTTTCGGCTTTTAATTTTACTTACATTTTAAAATCTTAAAATTATTTTTTTTAAATTTAATATGCAAAAACATTTATGGTCAATTTCTCAATGCTTATAGATTATGCGCACCTTATGTAATGCTCTAATTTTCTGTTTTGTTAGACGTAATGCTCTAATTAAAAAGTGAATTTTGTACATACGTTCCACTAAATTATTTCGGAAACTCAATTTAAAAAAACTTTATTTAATTTTGGATACATTAGTGATTAGTTAGTCATAAGAAAATAACTCAGAAAATATAATATTCTTTTTATTATTCTGAGTTTTCTTAATCCTGACTTGGAATATTTGAAGGCTAGACAAGGCAAAGCTGTATTTTGCCCAATTCGATTGCATTGCCGTAACTGCCAAAATATTCATTACTCTAAAAAGAAAATATATTTTTCCTATTAATAATTCACTACTTGTTTAATCACAGTGTTAATTATAATTATTTGGGACTTAGTCATAATATTTATTATTTTAATGTAGACGGGATTGGTTCAATATTATTTTTTAATCAACTGAAAAATCCAGGATGTATGTGAAAATGACAGTATTGTCCTTCCTTAATATTCTTATATATTTATGTGATTTTTGTTTGGGTGCGCAGGCTAGGCTGGCACAGATTGATTTATTCTCAGACGCCGGTGGACTGAGAGAGGCTAGCGTGTTGCGCTACAAGGAAAAACGGCGTACTCGCCTCTTCTCTAAGAAGATCAGGTACCAAGTCAGAAAAGTGAACGCTGATCGACGGCCCAGAATGAAGGTACCTTTTTCCGAAATGTTTCCATCGTCGATCTTTTTCTTTCTTAATTTCTACGACCATTCTTGAACGTTGACGAGGGAGGCCATTGTCAAATATATGTCTTCTTTTTCTTTCCTACTCAAACGTTTCTATAAATTTCTGGTTGTTGGGTCCAAAAATAATTAAGAAATCATTAATAGAAAAAATAAAGTTGGTTTCACACTCCATTTTGCACATTTTTTTTGTTTGTTAATTTTGTCTTAATTTACTCAATTTATCAAACTAAAAGTGCATAACAAAAATGAAAATTTGCATAAGAAAAAAGAAACATGAAAAATCAGTTCCTAGTTGCAAAAATTAGTCGGAGTATTATAGGTGTGATGACTTACTTTGCAATATGTATAACAAGTGACTCTTTTTGGTCTGTTTTTTTCTTTGGTTACCGCATCTCGTCTCTACATTTAATTCCGTCCCTTTGAAATTAAAATAAAATCATTTTGATTTATATAATGTTATTACCACAATTTCATGGGTTGAACCCTTTTGTTGATTGTGTAAATCAAACCGTTTAGCACTATTGATCAAGTTGTGAGTAATCCATATCTAAATTTGTTCGTCTTAATTTTGAATATACACTTGTGTTAGATCAAAATTGCAAATTATTTGGCACTCAGAAATTCGAGAGGATCCATTTCTGTCATCTCTTTGGCTCACTCAAATTGGTCTTTTTTTTATTTTGTTTTCAGGGACGATTTGTTAGAAGGCCACATTCTAGCTCGAATGGTCACAGACAAAAGGAAATATAAATCCCTATTTTCTTTTTTTGAATCATGGCCGTGAGAAACTTTTGGTCTCTTTGCCCTTTTTATTTTTTATTTTTGTATTATCTTAGTTTTCATGTTTTATTAATTTATTGTTTCTCACACTAAGTTGATTAAGAAGGGGAGGAGCATGGAGAATCCAACAACTTTTAGTTTAGGTTCTCATTTTTATACATGTATCTCTTTTCTTCTTCGTCTTCTTCTTCTAGTCTTGCAAAGATACCTTTGAGATAGGTAAAGAGATTTTGTTGGAGGCAAAATTAGCGCATAAATGAAGTTATATGTCAGTTCATATTTTGGTATGCTTTCTTCTAAAATAGTCATTAGAGTTTGAAGTGTTTTGAATTCTCTTTCCACGTCTTTTAGATTCAAATTCTATAACATTTGAAAATTTTATTAAAAGACAAAATATGATGCCATGTCCTTTTTTTCTAAAAATTCAAATTATTGAATCTCATAATATTAAAAATTTCAAGTAATATAAACAATGAGTAAAACACACAGCATTTAGAATTACATAAAAAAAAATACTTACCCATATATGTCAAGGAAATAGAAGTACCCATCATAAAAAAAAAATTAATCATATTCATCAAGAGAAAAACGGACAATATTCATATTACTATATACAAATATTCAAAAAATTTAAGAAAAATAATAATGTACCCATATTCTTCACACAAAGAAAAAAAAAATGTACCCGTACTCCATTAAAAATAAAAATACCCATAAGTATAATAGAAAGTATACATATTCCTATAATAAAAAATACCCATACCCATATCCATATCCATATCCATCCACTGTAAGTATATATTTTTTTACTACTTAGTTCAATTATAAATTAATTTATAATTTTTATACGCATTATTACCTCAAAAGGCTAATCTATTCCTTTTTCAATTGGGCCCATAAATTAAAATCCAAGCGGTCTAACCCTGAAAGTGCATAATTAGTTTATTTTTAGCAACTCAAAAATGATCAAAGAGGATGGAATTGTACATGATGATACCATTTCTTTTGCTGTGCAATGATTATCTTCTCTTGTTAGCCTCTAAGAGGAGGACTAGTAGTTTTCTATGAAGTACAGGTTTAATTATCAAGATGCCTTTAAAGTTTAAACCAAACGTTAATTTTATCACGTTTTCTAAAAATCAATTTATCTCACTTTGGTGGAATCTTTGTTATAGTGAAGAGGAAGTTGAGGCTCGCAAGCACAAAAAGGAAATTCCAAACTGAAAATCACTCTAAATATTTGTACTTGCAATTAAATTGGAGGAGTTGTAAATTCTTTTTTAACAAAAAAAAAACAAAAGACTAGAAAAACTCTAGCCTCCGTTTTCTCTCCTCCTAATCCCAAAGAAAAATCAAACTAAGCCCTCAATCATTTTTCCTCTTTTTCTTTTGGGTTAGTAATAAGAGTCCCTTTGTGGTTAATAATAGGAGTCCCTTTGTGGTTAGTAATAAGAGTCCATTTTCCTTCCCTCAATCGTTTTTCCTCTTTTTCTTTTGGGTTAGTAATAAGAGTCCTTTTGTGGTGACTGTATGGTCTGAGTCATGCTCAAATTTGAATTTCCTATCATGTTATTCTGCTATTTTTTCAATCCATCCCCTTATCCAAAATCTTCTTTTACAATTTCTAATTTTCCCTAAATCTTGTTCTACCTTGTTGTTGGAGGAGTTTGCCGCAATATCTCCCATTGGATTTAGTCACAGCAGTTAGATTATGACTTTTTGTCCTTTATTCGATGTTATGCATAATTGGATCGCTGGAGATCAAGTCTTCCTCAAATCCGCCATGCTCTACAAGTTCTTCAAGACCATATGTGATGGGTTTGACGACGGTGGCTGTTTCTTTTAGTGGATGTAGTTTGTTTAGGGTTAAAGGCGCTATTAGGGTTTTGGTTGTTTTGGGCTTTATGGGCTTAATTTGTAATTTTGCATAATTTCAGTGATGTGGGTTGTTAGTGCGGCTTTGTCCGCGTTAGTATTACCATGTTGGCTTGTGGGTCTTGCTGTCTTAACTTGATTTTAATAGTATGATTATACCATTTTTTTATGATATACAATGATATCGTTTTTTATCAAAAAAATTGGAGGAGTTGTAGAAGCGACCAATATATGAATAAATTGTAACAAATGACATCTAATTAACTTGTTATTAATAATTGAGTTCATGGGGGTGTGGGGGGTTTTGATGTATTTTAATTATGAGAATGGTTTGCTTTCCAATGTCATGGTGTTATGAAGGTAAAGGAACAATAGTTTGATTTTTTGAGAATCTGATTATATCTGCAACTCTACTGAATTGTGGAAGTTTTTAGTCCTTTGTTGAATTGGTAATTGAATGTGGTAAACTATTTGATTTGATCGTATCAAATTATATGTGAAAGTAGGTTTTTTTTAACGTATGGATTGTATGGATGGATATGGATTGATTCTAAAGCTATTAAGTTAATGCTTTTTACCTTAAATGCAACATGTTATAAAGTCTCATTTTGCACCCTATTCTCATTATTCGTTCAAAATACATTCTGAAACGGCCGAGTCGTCCTACTCAGCTGCTTGTCCGTTCAATCTGTTAAGTGGGTGTCAATTTTAAAGGTAATTTTAGAATTTTAAGAGTAAATCCATCATCCCCAACCCAGAACACTCATTTCTCTACCCAGAACACTCATTTCTCTCGCACAAGGCTTGGCACGAGCGGGAAGATGACGATCCTTCCTCTTCATCTCTCATCCCCCAAAGCTTGGCACGAGCGGCAAGCCTTCGACAGCCGGCAACTACAGAGATCAGAGCCAAGCGCTCACAAAGACAATTCCACCACCCAATTCAACGACATCAAACATTACGCCAATTCAATTGGATGACAAAAAAAATGGAATCCCCCAATCACCAATTCAATTCGATGAAACCCATCCCTATGAACAATTCAATTCAATTCAATAAATAAACCGTCCATCTTTCTTGCATCCCAACCCACCTGCATCTCAAACCCATAAACAAAAAAAAAGATAAGGAATTCAAAGAAACCAAAGAGAAAGTCAAAGACACCAAAGAGAGAATGTCATCGAACTGGACATAATCCCCTGCCAACCTAAACTGACTTGTACCCTTTTTCAATTGGAAACCCAAATCCAAGCTAAACATAATGAACTCCATCTTCGGGCCGGAGATCAAATTCATCGTCGATTGTGGGTGGAGATCAAATATATTCTAAAAAAATAAACACAAATCGATTTGTGCCCTTTTTTTTATATATATAAATTGAATTAATATGAAATAATCTGAATTTTATAAAATTGAATTGAAATTTCCTAACTGAGAGAGCTGTCTCTACTATTGGAACCGTCACTTAAGGCCGAACCTGGGACGCAATAGAGGCATGCCATCAACGAGGCGGAACTACGCATCATTTTTGGCAGAGGCAGGGAACGACTCGTTGTTGGAGAAGTCGAAGACGAAATCCGCTGGGTTTTTGGAATGACCAGAAGGTGAAGAACCTACAGTCGAAGAGCGCAACCTCTTCTTCGTCGCCTATAAGAACGTGATCAGCCGTTAGCGCACGCCGTGCCTCAAGGCGCATCGTGCATCGATCGATCAGGAGGAGACAACTGCCGATGAAGTCGATGGCATCGCATTGTGAAATGGCAGCCACAATTGACGCTGTCGATGAAGTCGAATCACTATATCTCACTCAATTTGGATTTTGGTCAAATTGTCAAAGGTTGCCGTTGGGCTTGGGATGGGTTTCTGGAGCGTGTATCGAGGAATTAGGTTTATGGTAGTCCCCAAAAGGAGGCGGCGAAGGCAATGGTGGCAGGGACAATGAGGGTTCACACGATGTGGGTAATTGGGTAAATGGCATTGAGGGTGCAGTTGGGAGAGTCATTTGGTGGGTTTTGTCGTAGGTGTTGGAGGCGATGTGGAGGGGTCGAGAGAGAAGAAAGGTCTCGAGGGTAGATTAGTAAAACATCTTCCATTCTAAGGGTAAATTTTCAATTTTACTCCAAAAAAAAGGAGTATTTGAAATTTTACTTCAGAAAAAATGTTGAATGGGCTAACTCGGTCGTTTCAGGATGTATTTTGAATCAATAATGAAAATAGAATGCAAAATGAGATTTTCATACGAGAATATAGTACATTTAAGGTAAAAAAATTTAAATTAAAAGGATTTGACATGAATTGAATGTAATGAAAAACTCTCAAGTACACAATTTGAGATTTTCGGTCCCTTGTTGACTTTTCAACACAAAACTCGTTGCAAAAACTGCACATGTTAAGCACTAAAATTTACTCTTCATGCAACTGTAGGCCAAGTCACAGACTTGTAGATATCTCTCTCCCTTCTCACGGTCTCGCCCACTACGCACAAATCCCTCAAGGCCTCACTCACGACCAGTGACAGTGGAGGATTATGGATCCCGGTGACTTGGCCTTGTTTCAGATTAGTAACCCAAAGCGACACATGCTTCCGGATTTCAGATAAGTCTTCTCATAATTTTAATATCTGACTGCTCATTTTTATCACATCATTACATACCTAATATGAGCATCCACAGCCATAAACATGACCCATCTACCAAATTTCCATGCAAAGTACAACATAATATATAGTCCCCAATTTCCGTAACTCTGAGACAATGATCTAACGCTGGAAATGAGGTTGGCATAGTTCATGTGTGACTCCAAAGCCTCACCTCCGTCTCAAGCCAAGAAGATGGGTTTTTTCTTCTCCCCTTTCCTTTCGTACTGTTGGCTTGTTTGGTTTGAATTTTATTACTCATTTTGAATGATGATTGCACCATATTAAGATCTTATCTTTATTTCGTTAACAATTTCATCAAAAATTTATGGAATCTCAAATTTTCTAGAATTTTGGAACATTCCTAACAACCTAATATCTACACGATTTGGAATTTTTTTCTTGCTGCTATATTTCTTCGGTACTGCTTCTGGCACGTTCATATTTGTATTACCAATTTTATTGAAAGAGTTAAGATGATTCAGAAAATTTGGTTACCAAACACCAGTTGCAGTAATGAGTGTTCTTGGAGGCAGTTGGGGGAGAGAGGAAGTTGAGGATAGTTCTCTGGCGGTAATGTTTTCAGGGAAGTTTTTCCACGTTTTTTTAATTTTACAGTTATCTATGTCATTTATTATTATTATCTTATTCTTATTATTATTTTATCATTATTATTATATTATTATTATTATTATCGCTAAAGGACGCTAATTAGTGAGGCATACTAGAACGCTAACTATTATCTTTGGTTTACTATAATATTGTTACTCAGCATTGATCTTAGGTTCCATTTCAATTAATGGTTTTCTCAATGTTAACTGACAAATTCTCGTGCACTTCAAATTATTGACAGTTGCTTTGTTTTTTATTTGCAGCCCTCCCATAATTGAAGGATGAATTGATAAGGAACGACTTCAAATTTATAACAGCATCAAAAGTGTTACACTCTATTTTTTATGCCAAGGTTTTTTCCCACTGGATTTTTCCAGGCAAGATTTTTTAACAAGGCAGCACGAAATGCCCTTCAGTTGCTGTTGGAAAGAATAAGATCGTTGTACAAGCCAACAACTTGAAGTCATTACTATATTTGTTAAATTTTGCTTAATTGTATTTGTAGGTTTTGATTTTGTTCGCAGTGCAATAGTTTAGTCTGCAAATCTTTTTAAGATTTTTTTATTATTCCGACTATTCACAATTGGGAAATGCAAAAAACTGTGTTTCTATCTCTGTATTTTTTTCACCATGTTAATAAAATATCACCTCTAACAAAAAAAAATGCATGATTCGGTTGCGGATAGAAGCTTGTAGCCCATATTTAAAAAAAAAAAAAAAAAAATTATCATGACTCCTTCCCGCGTGTGGTGGCATCAATCAAATAGTTTGGTAATAATAATAGAGGTGATGTGTGCGTGTGCAGCCCAACAAAGGATAATAATGGAATTTAATGTTTTGTATAAATAATGGAGGGGCCTAGAATTAAAAATATTATATCTTAATTTTTAAATAAAATATAATTTTATCAAGAATTAATAAATAATTTATTATTGGTTCTATTGCATATTTTTAAAGTTTGATTGTATTGCCGGTTTGGAACTTTGGAATGTATGAGTTTAGATGTAGATTTTTTGTGGAAAATTGGGTCAAAACAGGCCCAAATGGAATTAAACAGATACTGTTAAAATTAGGCCCAAAACCAAAATTGGATCAAAAGCTGGGATAACTGAATTATAAACTATAAATTGGGAGAAAATAACCCAAGTTAATATTAAGTTATTAACCCTTATAAAATATTTATAATTTCTAAAAAGGGGGAAAATAATTAAAACAATATAAAAATCATGTTTTTTTGTTTGAGAAGAATATAAAATTCATTTTAACTCGGGAGAGTTCATCCCCTTCCGCACCCACCCAGCTAAACTGTTTCCGGCGGCAGCTACCTCCTCTTCGCCGCCGGCCAACCTTCTTCTCCAATCCCTATATCTCCAATTTCTTTCTCTTTTTCTCCCTCTATTCCTCCCTCTCACTAAGAAAGGGAGGTGGTTGCTGCAACCACGAGCAAGTCGTCTTTTTCATTACCGTTTCTCTCTGCACCGTCGTCATCCTTGCGGTAAAACACCATACTTTCTTTCTCCTTCTATACCTTACAATGATTCTGGGAAGTGATAGATAAATTTTTATGGATTTTGATATATTTGAGAAGATGGAGGATTTGATCTGGGTAGAGCTTTGTTTTCCGAGAGGGTGCCTATTGCTTTATTTATTTATTTATTTTTATTTTTGTGTTTACCAAATTTTGATGGTTGGATCCTTGGCATTGCTTAATCTAATTATTTTCTGGAGTAATCTACTTCTTCAACTTTTCTTGTTGCATGTTTTGCTCATTCAAAAATTCAAATTTGGTATTTTCTGAACTATTAATAGAAAATTGTTATCCAAAATATACGCATCCGATAATCAATTTGTATAAAGCTCGCCGAAGTTCTTGTCGGCTTGCGTGCGTGGTCCAGCATGCTTGTAAAATCAATCTCAAACGGAAACGAGGCTTCACGAAGATGACGGCAATAGATCTTAGAATCGATCTCTCTTTCAATCCATGACGAGATTGAAGTGGGAGAGGGAGAGACAGAGAGAATGAGAAAGAAAAGTGAGGGAGAAATAGAGAAAGTGAAAAAAATTGAGAGATAGAGATTGGGGGAAGAAGCCTGGCCGGCGGCGAAGGGGAGGTAGCTGCCGCCGGCAAAGTTTGGCTGGGTGGGTGGTTGGGGAAGGAGATGAACTCTCCTGAATTAACCCAAATTAATATTGGGAGCATAAATTCAAGTAACAAAGCATTAAAGTAACAAATAGAGGGCATCAAGTAATTTGTGGAGTGTCAAAATCAGCTTCCAATATTAATTTGAGTTAGTGCAAAAGACAGATGGCAACATTATATGGATTGGTGAGCAAAAATGCACCCCTACAAATTTGAAATAAAATTTTCAGGAGAAATTCCCAAGGTTCCAGTCTCCAACACCTCAAATCCTCTCTACCCTGTAATTCGTGAGAAATCAGACTTCATACATCTTCAGTATGTTGTAACATTTCACCCACCTAATTAAGTTGATTCTGTTATTACAGTAAAAGTTCTGTCTTTTCGTTCTATTATATCTAATTGCTTGTATGTTTGATTTTTTCATTTCCCCCTCTTTCTCATTTTCAGCAGATGGAATCTCTTGGGGATGAGTACCCTGATGATACCCTTGAATTTATGTGTCTTGCTATAGAACAGGTAATTCCGAGGCTTCTCACTTGTAGGCTGCAATTCTGAGTGGCTTCTCACTTGTGGGCTGCAATTCTGAGTTTTTGTTTGATTTTAATTTCAGGGCTAAATTTAGATTAAGCATCCTGAAATATGGGAGAGACTTCAGTTTCCCAGATTTTAAGTTTTGAAAAGATTGTGTATTCCTTACAAATACCCAAAGTTGATATATGAACGATGAAATGGCCCGGTGGTGTTACTTATTTACCATCTGCCATCCTCTGAAATTCCTAAGCATTTATACGACAACATCATTTCCAAATCTGTTTTTTCATTTTTTTCATTTTTTGGAAGGGTTGAGCCTGGTGTTTGTTGTTTTTCTCTTTATAAACTTTTGAAAAAAAATCATATAACAGAAATTTTTGTTTCGGCGGACAGTAACTCTATGTGTCATATTGATTCAATTCTTGTGCATGTCTTTACATTTTTTTGTTATTCTTCGTGTGCTTAAATTTGCTACCCTTGCCAGTATATAACTTCTATATGTGGCCCTGCTTTCTTATTCGTAGGCAAAGGAGGCTATGGACAGCCTCGAAGTTCCAGTTGGGTAAGCTTTCTGTTAATTATAAAAATTATTTTCCCTGATTTTAAGAGTTTTTATTATTTCGGTTTATTACTCCTTTTTGGCCTTTTCTTTGATCATATTGTTCACATAATATATTTTTCTTTTTGAGTTTTGAGAGCATGGCTGTTCTCTTTTTTATGGCAAGAATGTAGTGCTAGCACAACTTCTTCACTTAATTAAGATTTTAGAGCCGAGTTCAGAATTTAACGTATCATATGCCTACCTTGTATATTGATCCTGTTGATCAACTCTTTGAAATTTAATACTGTATGCCCAAAATTTGCTTCTTTTGTTAAAATTCATGGGTGTGATTATATTGGTGTATTTGTTCTAATCTATAATTTGATAATCAGCTGTGTGATTGTTGAAGATGGGAAGGTCATAGCATGTGGAAGAAATCGAACTACTGAGACACGAAATGTAAGTTTACCAGTTATTCCTCCTTTTCTTTCTCATGGTGCTTTATTTGTATATTGACTGATTTTAACCATTGAAGGTTTATCTGGGTTTGTGTGTATTAATTTTCTGAGGTCATTTAACAAAAATCCCATACATTGTCATATCTCTCTTGTTTTCTTTGCTTCATAAAGATGATTTCTCACATTTCCTTGCATCTTACTCATAAAGACAGTTTACCTTAGAACCATAAAGAAAAGATGGGGATTAGTTAATGTATTTTCTCATATACCTCAGTTAACCAGAGGTAGACTATAATTCCTCCTTTATATCAATAGAGAACTCATGGCATTTTTAAGAACCTCGTATTAGATAGATGATATGATTCCATTGCTTACATGGTTCTGCAAAGTTCTTTTCTTTCCTTTTCTTTATCGGTACTATAGGTTCCTGGCATGTCTCTGTCTGCAATTATTTTTAATAAACATGTAAAATAGAACTTATTTTATTAGTAAGGACTAATGAATCAAAGGACCAAGTATGAACTAGGTGATTCCATCTTGTACTTAGATGATTTAATTGTTTTTAACCATGTAGGTTGTTCTTATCAGTCTTTTTGTATGCTCGTTTTCATGTCTGAGTATATGTTAAATGTTTGTGCGCATATGCTTGCATCTTCCGTCTCCTTCCCATTTTATGAGGAGGGTGGGTGCACATTTTGATCTTGGTTACTTCTTACTTCACTTCTCTTATTTTTTACCGGCCTTCTACTTTGACCCTAAATAGAGGTCTATGCTTCACTTCTAGGTTATTTAGCTTTGCTTCTAAAAGATGACACGATGCATTTTTCTCAGATCAAATGTTTCAAAATATACCACTTCACCATGTTATGATTTGTAAGATCTCTGTTTGGCACATCTTTGCTTTGTTTTATGTCCATGAAGTCTGCTTCACATGTAAGCCTTTGAATTAGAAACTGTGGGAGTTTCTATTCTGTTTAATGTTCTTGCTATAAAAGTGCAGGCGACAAGGCATGCAGAGATGGAAGCCATTGATACCCTAATTGAGCAGTGGAGAGAAAAGAGACTTTCAAAGTCAGAAGTTTCCGAAAAGTTTTCAAACTGTAAACTCTATGTTACATGTGAGCCGTGCATAATGTGTGCAGCAGCTTTATCATTTGTGGGTATGCTCCTTATAATCTGGCAAATAAATGGGTGACATTTTTTTGTTCTCTTTCCTTTTGTCACTTTGATGTGTTCATAGGTGACTGTTCCTTTCTTATCTAGGAATAAACGAAGTATTTTATGGCTGTGCAAATGATAAATTTGGTGGGTGTGGATCAATATTGTCTTTGCACTCCAGTAGCTCTGAGGGCCTCAGTAGGTTTATTTCTGACCCAACATTACAAGCAAGCTCAATTTTTCTGGTGTCTTAATCATTAATAATTCTCTTTGGATGGTTTACAAATTGTTTCCTTGTATTGATGTGACTTTCCAAGAGAGTCCCTGATTGAAAAAATGCAGGAATCCATGAGTATCTATATGCTGTTACATACTAACTAGGATATGAATGACACATTCTTAGACCGAATACAATTTATGCATATATGCACCTAATTGCCTTTAAATAACAAGATAGCATCTTTTTACGATAGATGTGTGTTTTGAATATCTGATGACACCTTTCAGCCTTCGAGATTATGCTGATTTTATAGTAGGAATGTGCTGATTTTACATGTTGAATTCTACTTTACATGCCATGCAAGTGGCAGGGCTCTCATTCTCACTCTCTCTTTTTTGTGTAGTGGTGGAGCTCCACAGGGTAAAGGTTTCAAATGCAATGGAGGGATAATGGCATCAGAAGCAGTCTCTCTTTTTCGCAGTTTTTACGAGCAGGGAAACCCTAATGGTATCTAGTGTATTTCTAATTTATGTTTTTTGGACATCATTCATCATTAGTGAATTTTTAATTTGTTTCAGCTTGTTAACTCCTTTTGTCATTGATGGGCTCAAAGTGATCATAATACATGTTTAAATGCACACAAATTCATCCCAAATTCACTCACTACCTTTGTTAATTGTTTGTTTATAATATATTTATTTTCTCGTTGTAGTATTTACGTTTTTCTTCATGGATTTGAAGTATTCGGTTTCTTTCAGCTCCAAAGCCTCATAGGGCTCTTGTTCAACAGGCAACGAAATGAGTACGTACGGAAAGGTGAGGCTGACTCTATTAAGTTCATTTCTCTTCTCGTTTTCGTTTGGTTGTTTGCTTGCTTTGCAGTTCTTGTTTTTGTTACTTTGTCACCGTCACCCTTTTCGTTTTCACTCCACTTATTCTAATATCAGCTGTAAATTTGGTTTAACAGGTCAAACAAAGCTCTGGGTAGGCAGTAATTCCATCAGAGAGTTGGACCACGCTAAACCTTATTAAGTTTTGCACAAGCCTAAGCTTGAATACCTCAGGATTTCAGAAATGTGAAGTTGGGTGAAATCTTTGATTCAAAATATCTTGTATTCTGTATAATATCTTGAGACTCGTGATTATTTCTGGTCAATTATTCTTTACTGAAATATGCTTAGTAGATATTGAGAATTGGCTTTGGTAGTTTGTGTTTTACTTTTCATCTCATCTCTAGAACAATTTATTTTCAAACATTCGACATTCTATGTTGCCGTATTATTCAGGGTTTTACATTCGTACGTGATTTCACCTAATTAAATTGTCACAGCTTCACCCTATAATTATAACATCTAGATTTTCCCAACGGGAAAACGGGTGGGGATCGCCTGTCCCAAATTGGTGTCTCCCTCTATGCTCCATTCATGGTTATTTGACATCTGTCCTTCAACTTAACTCCTCCTTTAACACTGTTAATTCTTTTTCAATATGCTTAAAAATTGAAAAATAAAATTTTAAAGGGAAAATATCGGGGAACAACACCAAAGTAAAACTCAGACAAATCGCCTCCAGATCCAAGTCTGATTGCCACCACCAACCCGTCAGCGTAAACCCTCTTCCTCCACCGTCGGCGAAATCCCGTTTGCTCTATCTAGAACTCTTTTCCTATCTAACTGACGAAAACGCCGACCTTCTACCACCATCGACCTTAACCTCCCAACCTATCGGCGGCGCACTGCCTTCGACGTTCTTGAGATTCTTCTCTTTCCTGAACCTGAAACATGGGCAATCGCTAATGTTTTTCCAATCAACATAAAAAATGCTTCCCAAAATCCCAAAGATATAAAATACAAAACAAGCCCTCCAAAGTCTAAATTAAGCACTGAGTCGCAGCCATCTAAATTAAGAACTGAGACTCAGCCATCTCATTTCATTTCTCTGTTTTCTATCATTTGTTTTTCTCTTTTTTTTTATATATATGAAATTATACAGATGGAGAGAGGGCTCGCTCGGATCGCAATCCCCAAAGAACGCGCTTCCAAGAAACAACATACCGCGGCGGAAGAGTACGGAAAGGGATTTATGGGGAGCAAATCCGCCGGCAGTGAAGGAAGGGCGCACCGCCGATAGGTTGGGTGGCTTGGTGGGTTGCAATCGGACTTAGATCAGGAGGCGATTTGGCTGGGTTTTGGTTCGGTGCTGTTTCCTCGATGTGTTCCCTTATATTTAATTTTTCAATTTTTACTCATCTTAAAAAAGAATAAAAATGTTAGAGGGGAGTTAAGTTAAAGGACAGATGTCAAATAATCATGGATGGAACATGGGAGGGGGGCACCAATTTGGTACAGCGGATCCGCTCCCAGGGAAAACTACTCTTTTTTGTGTCATTTAATTTCTTGGTTAGTAGAAACTTAACTCTTCTTTATATTTCTTGTTTCAGAATTTTCATTATGAATATTGGAATTAATTAATAGAAGTTCTGAAACATGAAATATAATAATTAATGCCAATAAAGAGTATAAATTTGGCTTCATAATGAAGTTCTAAAACATTTAAATAAAAAAAAAAAAGTATTCAAAAGTCTCACAAATAGAAGAATTTCTTTTTGTTTAAATTGTAAAAACTTATTGAAGGTAACTGAAGGCCAAAGTTAATTTAAAAAACCGAAAGTTGTTGGTATAAGGTGATAATTTTGCTATTGTCTAATATACCTTGTTTTGGGAAAAATATTTCAAAGATGCATTTTTCTTAAAAAACCAACCTAAGTTAAATTATATTTCTACATATTTGTAAAAATGCCCCAATTTTATATACAAAGGGCAAAAACCCCATCACCCTCATAGTCCTATCGTTTTATTTGTGCTCTTATTGAAACTGAACTCTGGAGAGCTCACGACCACAACCGAAAGCGGGGGGTAATAGTGAGTCGGGAACTCAAAATCGAAACCTAGAAGGAGGCGTGCGGAATCTGATTTGTGAATGTCCAAGTGATTCCTACAGTTTTTTATCTAAGAGAGGGAGAGAAAGCCAAGCACTGAGAGTGAGACTCGAAGACTTGCCCACTCTCAGTGCTTGGGAACCCAAAACCGAATCCTAGAAGGAGGCGCGTGGGATCTGATTTGTGAATGAGTCCAAGAGATTCCTACAAATTTTTGTCTAAGAGGGAGAGAGAGCCAAGCACTGAGAGTGGGACTCGAAGACTTTGCTAAGCTCCAAATCAACCAACAGAAATTCAAATCTCGGTAAGTTTTATGGCTAAATTGTTTTTATCTTCCGTAGATATCTTTGTTTTTGTAAATTTTTTGGTTATTATTTGGTGAGAATTGCGTTGCAGAGATTAGGGTTTGACTGATCGTCAGAATTCAATAGCTGATAAGTTTGTAAGCAGAAAACAAATTAGAAAAACTCAAGGCTGAAGAAAAAAATTAAACCCAAACCATAAAACCATGAAAGCCCATTGAGCTTTAGATTTCTAAAATCTGATTTATTTCTTATATTGCTTGATTCAAAAGGATTTTATGTTTATTGGCATTTTGAATTAGTTCAAATTTTCAATTGGTATGATTGTGAATTATGAGAATTGCATAAAGGTGGCAAATCTAGTTAGATATCTTTCCTTGATGTTTCAGTGCTAGGGTAAGATGTTTGGATCAGGTATTGAAATTTGGTATTCCTCATGAAGGGATCATAGCAATAGCCATATGAAGATTCGGATTTTTTTTCTTGTTATTACAGTGCGTTCATATGATCTTTGAAATTGTACCATTTTGATAAAGATATGGTTTTCTAAATTGTGAAATGTTTAGTAAGATATTTCCTTTTTTAACAAGTATTTACCATCTGAAACTTAAAAACTGGTCATTTAAGATCCTATATTTGTTGTCGTTGGTGAGTTTCTTAGAAATTGTCATGAGGATCTAGAAATTTGACAAAGGAATGCTTGTACATAGTCGATCGTCTATTCAATTACAGTAGTTAATAAAGTCCAATACTTTTTTAATAGATAAGAAAAAAGATAAAAAGTACCCCAATTGCAGTGATTGAGGTTGTTCCGAAAGCTTGCTTCAATCCTATCAGTGTAAATTTGTTGTGTTAGGGTGTGTTGATTGAATTTACAGTCCCTTGAATTTATGTCTTAGCAAAAATCCAAATCTATATCATAGCATTTGTGTTTTCTTACTGTGGCATACTCTAATTTTGGGAAGCAGGGAAAAGGTGGGTGATCCCTGCAGATTGTGTTTTCTTACTTAGGGAGAAGCATCAAGCTTTTGGCAAAGGGAAGAAGGCTACATTGTTGTGGGAATCTTGTAGGCTGGCTGTTTTGTGGGTAATTTGGTCAGGAAGAAATAAAAGGATCTTTGATGATCATAGGGGGTTGGGCTTTAAGGAGCTGTGGGATAGAGTGAGGGTTCTGTCTTCTCTCTGGGCGATGATTTCTTCAGAATTTAAGGATGTTCCTTGGCTTCCATATTACTTGACTGGAAGGGTGCTATTGTTCGTTAGATTGGCTCTTATGATCTCGTTTGGTGAGCCGTTTGTTAGATTGGCTACCATGGCTGATTGAGGGAAGAAGGCAGCGACTTCTTAGTGTACAACAATTTGGCTAATTCTTGCCGAGGTTGGTCAAAAGACTATCCAAATTGATAAACTTTCCTGTTCCAAATAGATAAACTCAAATTCATTCTTTAATTTAGTGTACCCTTATCTTTTTTATGCCAAAAAAAACCATTTAAAAACAAATCCCCCCATATTACCTTCCTATCCCTATGCATATCCCGATCATATCCCCATTTCTCCAAGATATCCCCCTATATTACCTTCCTATCCCCATCATATCTCTTGAATCTTAACAAAGAATCACAATTACATCTATCATAATAAAGCAGAATTACTAATGACACCGCAACTTTCCATTCTAAATTAATGTCGAGTAGAGATGGGTTCCAAAAATTAGGGGACATGTTGGCGAGTAGGAACATTGACTTGGCTACCAGGGCTGATTGAGGGAAGAAAGCAACGACTTTCCTAGTGTACAACAATTTGGGTAATATTGGAAGACTACCGTCCATTTCCTATTGTAGCATATGAATATTGGAACATTACCGTTCATTCCTGCATAAACACACTATTTATAATTATTCTAAATTTCATGTCACACTTTTATCAAGTAATCTATAAATACTACAAACCAATAGTAATATTATGCCATATATTGTAATTATATTATTCAACTATGAAACTATTAGCACCAAATCTATAATTCCATACTCCAATTTCTCAAATATATAAACTAAGATATTTACAAACACCATTTTCCCCCTTCTGTCAGGCACAAAAACGTCATAGTTAAGTTATAGTCTAGTCGTATTATCCTTACAATCTTCTTACGAAAACCCAGATTCGCAGTTCATCAAATTCGTACAAATTTTCTCCCCTTTGCAACTTACATACGACCTGAACACTTCCTAATCGCAAAAATGTCATAAATAAATACCAAATCCAAACCACCGATTGACATTACTTTCTTAAAACATATCATATATCTATATCTAACAACTAGTCATGATTGTTGTCATTGGTCTCATAGAGCTGCTTACTAATTTTCAGAGTATTTGTAATCGAATTTCATAAATAAATTTCATTTTTTCCTCCATTGAGAAGACAAGACATGTGAATTAAGAAGTTGGTAAACGAATCAAGGGCTCGAAAAATCAACAATTCATGCAAAATAAAAAGTTCCCTTCTTTCAACACCAAGATATGGTCTTTATAGGTCAACCTCATTAACGGTTAAACACAAGTTCTTCATGACTCACTCATAGTTGTACAATAATGTGTTCACAATAAGCAAAGAAAATGGACATATTCCGCCAGAATCACGTCTAAAGTCAGCCTAGACCTTGTCTTGAGCCCTTGCGCATTAACAAAGAACATATAACCAAATGGATTTTCGTCCGGATACATCCCCATTAATGTCCTTTAAAGTAAAAGTCCAATTCCAAAAGCCAGGATTTTCAACAACTGCAAACTGCTTATTCCTACAAGCCAGAGTACCATATGCGCTGTTTGCTGTCGCAGCAGCAGCAGAAAGTAAGCTATCATAGCAATTTCTCATCTCTTGCATCTCCAGCTGTGTGCCTCAGAATTCTGCAGGAACAAAATTAGTAAAATCAACTCCAGAACCTTATAGTACAATAGAAAAATGTTACAAAGTTCTCTTACACAGAGTGGGCATATGTCAACTGATAAAGAATCTAGTTCTGATTGTATTGAACGAAAGATATTGACAATCAGGCACCCAACACTTTAAGAAAATTTTTCCACTTGCCTTTTATGCTTATTGAAACCTTGAAATGTACTTTTTCTCAACTTCCCTTTTGTTCCAAGGTAGAATAACTATTCAATGGAACATGTTTGCAAATTCACAAGCTGAGTAGCTGAATAACTATGGGTGAAAGTAGGCATGAAAACCCATGGACTTCACAATAATTTACTAATCAAAACTCAAAACCAGGATTATCATTAACTCAACTGACTTCAGGTCAGTGGTGGATCCATAAAGTTTTGTTGGGAGAGTCAACATGTAAATTATATGTATAATTTAAATAGTCACGTTATATTTGAAAACAACACATTATGCTCGAATTGTTTGATATAGAGTGGGGAAACTTTCTTTTATTGTTTGAACAAAATGCGTAGTGAATTCTATTAGTAATAGCAACAGGTACTATTAGAATAATGATACTCCTACCCACTCTATTATGCAGTGAGAGATTTCGGATTCAATTCTTATCAAGAACGCGGTACACACGCAATATGTAAAAAAAAATTCCCAGTCCAATATCTTTATATCAAAACCTCTATAAGAAATAATTCAAAATGAAAAACAAGTAGCTATACTAATCAACTAAAAAAATCATAGTCAAAACAAAAAAAAATTAACAATTAATCAAACCAAATTGTTTAGCAAATAATCAAAATGAGAATTTAGAAATAATTTGATATTTGAACATACTTTAAATTTAAATATTTGGTAGGAATTGAGATTGGGTGGAGTGATATATATTGGGGATTGGTTTGGTGGTATTAGAATTGGGAAAGGAATAAAAGATAACTTTAAGAGAAAAATTAAAGTAGCGTACAAAAAATAAAAATAAAATGAAATAAAAAACATAAGAGAAAAATTAAAGCAGCGTACGCTGCCTAGAAGTGAAGAAGTTGATGAAGAGGGGCGACACCATCATGAGGAGAAGGCCAAACCTGGGGTTTGGAGGGCAAAATTTCTATGTTTGCAGGGATCAAGATTAATTTTTCGATTGAACAATCATACTTAAAAGGCAATAACCAATGATTAAAGGGCAAGATTTTCATGCCGGAAGGGGTCAAGATTAATGCTTCAATGGAGGATTCAGGAGGTTGAGGGGGTCAATTGACCCCCTTTGCCCCTCAATGGATCCGCCCATGCTTCAGGTTATGTTAAGCTGAGCATCCGCATCAAATACACTTACTCAATTGCAGACATCACCAATCAAAAGCACAAAAAACATTCAATTACTATGGTAAACTAACAAATTGAAAATCAACTTAAAGAACAAAAGAATAACCAACCAGTATCAAGATTTAGGCTGTTATATATGAGTACAAAAGGGTGGCATCTTCTGATAAGGCTAGGACATGCCCCTAGAAAAGATTTCAAGTTACAACCCATATCAAGAATGAACAAAGGGGGAATATGGACATGAAAATGAACCAAGATCAGACAATAAAAACACAAGAATAAGAATAAAATCAACGTATCCGAAAACAGAAAGCAGAATAGTGGAGAAGATGCTAGGTTTCCATTAGATGAAACGAACCATATGTAAAGTGGATGGCAAGTCATGGTGAGGCTTTGATTGTGCAGCCTAAACCTGGATTTAGTCATATTTCAATTTAAGGTTTAAGAGTTAAATAAGAAAGCAAAATGACAAAGTCATTAAACATTTACAACAACAACAACTCCGACGGCGTTCAACATGCAGTTAACATCTCCGGGAATCCAAAACATTAAAAACCATGAAGAAAATTTTTCTGCTTCTATACATGCACTTAGCAGTTACTAACTTTAGGAATGAATGGTACCGAAACCATTGCAACTACTGAGACATGCAGACAACGCAGAGATAACCATGGATGTTATTCATCAGAAGAACATCTTCGGTGCATCGTCGAACTACAAGTATACATAAAGTAGCATGCCAAAATAAAATTACAAATAATTAACACAAATTCACAAAATATTGCACATATTTCCATAGACTAAATCTTGGATCACTGGGGCTGCCTAACATGGCTCACCCATGCAAGCCTCAAAGTCAATAATTTACGAACCAAAACTCAAAACCAGGATTATCATTAACTCAACTGACTTCAGGTTATGCTAAGCTGAGCATCCAATACACTTACTCAATTGCAGACATCACCAATCAAAAGCACATAAAAGATTCAATTCCTATGGTAAAACTAACAAATTTCAAATCAACTTAAAAAACAAAAGAAGGAGCAAACCTTGAGATAGAGCACGCCGCCTCCCAAACCGGGTTTATCCCGATCGCCTTCGGTGAAATTAGACAAAACCTTCCACATAGTTCAAAACTAGTAGGAAGTTATTAGCGCCGCGAAGTAACTCTTCGACCTCACAAGCGCCTAGTGGCAAATCTGGGTTCTTTCTCATCGCGAAGCAACCTAGGAAGTTATAACCTGGGTTCTTTCCATTTTTGTTCAATTTTAACTGATTAAAGCTGCCAAAATTAGACTAGACTATATTTATATTTTAAATTGAATTATTTATTTTTATTTACCGAAAATAGACTAGACTATATGGAATCCCCATCAACATTTGAAGAAAAAAAAGAAATGTTTGTAACGGAGAAACTGTCAAAAGGGTAAAATTGGAATTTCACGAATTTTTCTAGTTAGATTTCAACAAATTGAAGAGTATAAAATAAACACGAGAAAATAACATAATTTCAAAATAGTATCATTAATTCACTTCTAAAAGTACAATGCACAACTACAATTTATAGGTTTGCATAAAAAAAAATTACAATTTATAGGTTTAGTCAATTTTTCTCTGTTATAGTTTAAGGGAAATTGAATATATAATATGGTTCTTCAAGATATTAAAAATTAAAAATTTATTATATTTTATGTCTAAAAGTTAATTAAACTAACATACAAGTAAATTATTATGTATACATTTTGACCAAAAAAAAAATTATTATGTATACACAATAACATACAAAATTACCTTTGAGGATGTATCTTAACCTAGGAAAATAATTAATATATCTATGTAAAAGAGTGCTCAAGCATTATTTAGTTGTCGCATTTTATAAATTTATCCGCGCTTACGAGAGGCATTTATGCGTGCTACGTGCGACTTCATAATACTTAGAGATCTCGAATATCGAATTTACAACCTTTGAAATGTGAAAATTGTTAGCATTTTCTCTCTTCACAACATCACTTTGAAGCAATCTTCTCTTCGCAATTCTAACTCACATTGTCGTTTACTCAATGCGTGTGTCAATTTTTTTTAAAGTGAGCTCTTTTTTTTTTTTACAGATTTGCTTGTTTGTTTTTAATGTACTTTTTAAAAGTGAATTAATGATACTATTTTGAAGTTTTGTTCTTTTATCTGTTTGGAGAAAAAAAAAAACCTAATGTTCTTTATCTTACTTAAATGTTGGTGAAAATTATATTTCAAAATAAAGAAGGCTTGCACATTCACTTAAACATTAATGTAACACCTTTTTCCTCATAAATTGTGGGAAGTTGTAATCTATCTTATATTACTCTACAAATGTTGTTTTAAATGTCAATTTTGGGATAGATATCTGATAAACAACAATAATATCCTCCTTTTAACTACTATTTGTATCCTTGTATAAAAAAAAACTACTATTTGTATATTTAAGTCGTTAATTATATATACTTTTTTGTCAAAAGTTGTTAATTATATTACTGACGTGTTATTAAAAAAAAAATATACTATTATCGTTCAAAGATTTTCTTCACCAAAGAGATGACAAAGTAGAGAAATTGCATTAACAACAAATATTGAAACTAATAAACAATGACACTCAACAAATAAATATATAAAAACAACGACATTCAACAAATAAATATATAAAAACAATGACATTAATAAAAATTTATAACAATAATAACAAAGTCGCATGAAAATGGTGGAGATTGCTACAACAAAAATGCTTGTTTTAATATTATACTTTTTCTATCTAAATAATACATGAACTTCCGTTGTAACTCAATTCAATGTCTTGGAATCATTATTAATTTCTCCAGTCTCAACTCCTTTAGAGTTCTCCATTGTTTTTGTGTGGGTTTATATGAGTAGGAAATTCTGAAAATTAAATAATGTTATATGATAAGAAAGCACAAAAAAAGATAGAAGTAATAGTACGAGAGAAAAAGTAATTGCAATTTTGTAAACTTGAAATATTAGGTCAGACAATTTGCGTGAGGAAGGAAGAGAAAGGAATTTGCGTGAGAATACAGACATTCAGACTCTTCCTGAATTTTCTCATAATCAAACGACGTGACTTTGAACACACAACTGAGTCAGCCATCGTCATTTCCTCACAATCTGCTATAATGTCGTTCTGCTAGGAACCGCACCTGTTCATATTTTTCCTTCAAGATCTCCCCAAAAAAAGCCGCACACCAAGATATCAAACTACAATTGATAAACCTGTAATGAGATATATAAATATTGTTTGTATAGAGGAAAAAATTATGTAGAAAACACAACAATGGGAAGTAGAGATCAAAAAAGTACGAATTTACAAAACTCATTCATAGAATGCCTACAACCCTTCTCTCCTCTCATCTGCCACAATGAGTCAGCCATAAAATTAAGCACTTGCACAAAATATAATAAATAAATAAATTCAAACTTTCAAAATTCGCTTTCACAACAAAATAAATTCGAGATATATTATTATATTTGTGAAGTAAAACAACACACAATTCTCTGTATCGTTCATAATAGCAACTGAAACTTTGGGGAGGGGATCTGCTGTCCCACTTTGGTGTCCCCCTCTATGTCTACTTTGGTGTCCCCCTCTATGTCTCATGACATATGTCCATACACTTAACTGAAAGATTAACACTGTCAACTTTAAATAAATAAAAAATAAAAAAGGGCAGAGATGGAAAGCCACTAAAATCCCCTACGCAGTTAATTTTCCGACCCTGTTTGCCCACTCCACATACCGGCGAGGGAGATCCACCCAATTTCCCACCATAAATTGCTGATTTTCAGAATGGTTAAACCAAAATCCCTACTCACCCAATTCCCCAACCTTGTTTTTGCCAACTCCAACCAATTTCCCAATTGAAAATCAGCAAATTAAAACCTAGAAACTCAAATTTGGAGGTCGAGGAGATGGACGACAGGAGGATAGCGGCAAAGGGTTTGCTAGCTTTAAGGACTGGTTGCCAGACCCACGCCTGCATCTTACCCAATTTCTGGTTTCTTTTTTTTATTGGCAAACCCAATTTTCATAATGATGAGAAGCAAGTTGGGGGTTGTTGAGCAATGGGAAAAACTTCGTCGTCGTCGTCGTCGTGAAGGGCCGAGAAGTAGAACTCATCAACCAAATGAAAAGCCACATATTGGCGAATGGGTGGCATCTTTCTGTAAGTTGTACTTAGCATAACATTCTCTTCCTTGTACTCAATTAGCAAAGTTAGGCTTTTAATTTGAGGGCTGAAGTTCAATTTTCATTTTTTTTGTTTGTGTTTTATTCTGGTTTCGTGGAATTTGAAAGGTGAAGCGGTTTTTGTTGTGTTAGTGTGCGCTTTGAGAATTGAGATGGCGGCCAAGCCCAAGCGAGTGACGGAGGTCGCAAAGATGGATCTTTTTGAAGACGACGATGAGTTCGAAGAGTTTGATATCAATGTAGGTATTTATTGTAATTGTACTTCAATTCGTAGTTGAACCACTGAGCCTAAACTTCAATTCGAATCCCAGTTGTGCATTTCGGTTTCAAGTTGATTAAACTTTAGTTGGAAATTGTTGAAATTGACTGTAATGCCTGTGTGATTTGCTTTTAATATGTGAATTTAAGTTTCTGGGTCTCTGCTAAAACTGTTAACAGCCGGCGTGAGGGATGAGGGGTTATCTCCAGTGCGATTTATTGGTTGGGTTGGTGGCTGTTGGGTAGATCTCGTCGCCGGTTATAGGTGGAGCCGAAAACAGGGTTGGAAAAATGACTGCGTAGAGGATTTTGGTGGCTTTCCATATCTGCCCTTTATTTATTTATTTATTTTTATCTTATTTAAAGTTTCAGCGTTAATCTTTGAGTTAAGTGTGTGTACAAGTGTCAAATAATTGGAGATGGGACATGGAGGGGGACACCAAAATGGGACAGCGGATTCCCTCCCGAAACTTTGCTCGCTTATATTTCTACTGTGATCGCTTGATTTGCCTTTTTGGATGGAAGACGTGTGACAGAAGTTGGTTCAGGAGATTGAAAATTTAATTGTAAATGTTATTAACTACTTATCATCTTACCCTTTTTATACGTTTTTTTTTTCTTCGCAATATATTTCAGCAATGGTTTTACTTTTTTATCCATTGGAGTAACAACTTAGATTATTGATGTTTATTTTTTAAGCGGGGATATTTATGGGTTTATAGAATATTTAATCAAGTGTTTTTACGATTATACCCTTATTTTATAATAATTTTCTATTTTATCTTTTATGTTAATTAAGGGTGTTTTAGGATTAATGAAAAATTTAACCAAATTTGACTTCTGCCTTGATATATATAGATAGATATACATGAATGGTTATAATTTAGAGTGAGGTTTATGATGTGTTTGTTGGGAGTTCTCTCCTCAGTATGTACTGTAAAGTGGGTTTTTTATATTGGATGCTCATAAGGTGGATGAGACTAGGGTGAAGTATTTTGGGCTTATACGTTGACACATTGGTCCATTTAGATAAAGCTAGGTCGTATTCATGTAATTTTTTTACTTTTTTTTTTGTCAAAAAGTATCCATGTAATTGAAGACATGATAGAGTAAAATCTAATTTAGAAAAAAATGTACACAAGGAATTCTAAATTTACTTAAAGTGGAAATTTCCAAACTCATAAACAACATTGGTCTTATAATGGAAACAAATTTCCTTATTCATATTTAGTACGTGAAAATTTCCTCTTTTTCTAATTTGTTTCCACTAGTTATTGGAAGGACAAAATGGGTATAAAAATTTACCAAAAGGACCTAAATTCAAAAGTAGCTTAAATTTTTTGGACTAATATCTAAAAGCCTCAAATACCCAACTTGTTTTGAGCCATGCAAAACTTGACTTATCATTTTCGAAAACACAAAAAAAACAAATTGCAAGATATTGGAGGTTTTAAAAATGATCCATTGGATTAACCTTGTTAACAATATAACCGTCATGTATAACACGAATTATCATCCTAAAATGAAAAGCAAGGAAGAAACATGGACCAAATCAAATTAGCAAAACTTATAAGTGGAAGAAGAAACTAAAGAGCTCCCCTCATACCAGTTCCCTTTACAGCTATTCCACATTTCCACATACATATATATATATTGAAGACACAAACATCTAGCCTCACAACCTTATTCCCACAGCTTACAAAGAATATTACAACCACAACGGTTAAAATTTTTAATTTACCAACCCAAACCCAAACTACCGTTGGTAACCCATTGCTACCACTGGGATCCTCACCTTGTGCCCCCTGCTACCTTTCATTAGGACCTCCCCAAAACTGTAGGATCCAGTCAAAGACCGAACTGTGAGGGTCACTGAGAATTTTCGTGATGCGCCAGGTTTCAAAGTCATAGCTCGAGGGTTGGCTTCAATGGCAATGGCTGGAGCCATCCTGGTTGTGATCACATAGGTTTCTTCCTCAGCAACATTTGTGACCGTTCGCGTCACTGTTCGACTTCTCACAAGATGAGCTACAGCAATTGAAGGAGAGTTGAAATTTGATGGGCGGCCGATGGTGTAATTGCACGCGCAGTTTGTGTAGTTCCTTATCTCAAGAGCATTAATGCCAGGTGTTGTACACAAGAAACCCAAGTAATCTTGATAACCTAATGTCCACAAAATTGGATTCAGATTTCACCACATAATGTAGCTATAGCCAAGACTAAAGTTTTCTATGTGAACATTTTCAACTCAAGAAATCCACAAGAATCAAGTCCAACAGCATAAAATCGTTAAGGAAGAAGATACGTACCCACATCAAAGATTAGTCCAGGATCCAAAGCGGCTCTTGGATCGACATGGCCACTCCCATAATCAAAAGGGGTAGCACTGACCAGCTTTGTGGCTTGTGTTTCGGAATATTGTTGTGCTTGAAGAGGTCTTCCAGCCCTGTCCAGAGTTGTTGATGTTGTCATCAAGGCTGATTTAATGGCAGCAGGGCTCCAATGAGGGTGCTTCTGCTTTATAAGAGCAGCTATACCTGCTATATGTGGTGCGGCCATACTTGTACCAGAAATCATGGCAAATCCCTCCCCTGGTCAAAGCAAATAGTCCCTTAACATGTCAAATTGAATGTTTAGAGGTACAATTGTTATTGCCTTCAATTTAATTTGACATCAGAGAAAGACAAGGAAAGACAATTACTGACAAAAAATTCTAAACATCTTCCCCTAATTTTCTCAGAAAAATGAGCATAGCTTATCATTTATCAAAACCTATATTTAATATTTGGTAGACTACCGAGTACTAAAATGTCCAGGTAAAGTTTGAAACATCAAAATTTAGGGAGAGCATTTAAATGCTTTGATTAGATCCTTACCAACATAATCAGGCTCATCTGTTCCATTTGGAGACCAAGCAGCCCAAATCAGAGAACCAGGAGCTAGAATATCTGGTTTCAGAAGATCTGCATCTTGGAAGCTGAAATCTTTGATGTTAGGTCCTCGAGCAGAGAACACTGCCACCTGTGGTGCTGACTTGTGGAGTATAGGCATCAGACCATTCCCAATACTACCTATAGCTTTGAAGCTCTTCACACGACCAGTCCAATCCCTTGATGTAGAGATGTTGTAATAATCAATAAGATCCTGAGTAAAGGAGAAGCCAGAGAATTGTAAACCAATTGTGAGAATAATCGCATGGAAGGTCAACAGTTAGAACATACATAGGATGACAAAGGAGCCAAGAATTGAAGAGTAGCAGGTGGTAAGTACTACAACATTTATCAGACAGGACAAGCTTACAATTTTCAGGACAAAAATGAATTTACATGAATATATGACAATTTGCCTTTATCCCTGTATTTTTGTTCTTGGTCCTGTCCACTTTTCAAATATGGCAAGCTTATGATAAACTTTGGCTATAGCTACTGTAGTTCTCTAAATAAAATTTCAAAAAACAAGTGGAGAATGTTCCAGACTCTGGCTCAATTGTGAAATCTCTACGCTTAATTTTTTTTTTTTTTTAAGTCATATAATTAAGGAGAAAAGTTGAAATAATTACCAACGACTTGCTAACATCAGTGATTAGAATCCCAGGAACCCCGACAGGGACAGGATCAAACTTTGTTCCTTGGGAAACATTTTCCACAGCAAGAACAAAGCCGATTGCACCGAGACTTTTGGCTGTTTCTGACACTTTCTTGATTGATGCAGTACCAACAACAAAATTGAATGAATAGCCACAAAGAAGTATATTCCCTTGAACTAAGTTCTTGTTTAGAACTTCTGGTTTCTGACAGTCTGAAGGGCTATACTTCATTACTGAAGAATCAAGAAGAACATCATTTGCAGCAACCAGTGTGAACGTTCGATTTGGATATGTAGATGCTGCAAAAGGGGGAACACTGGGATTGCTTTATAATGTAAAAACGCATTTTAAGGATGTAGTTAAAAACACACATGAGAATAAATTTAAAGGGTCGCAAGAGCTCTCCACATTATTTCTGAAAAACTTGTAAAGATATCTTTTTATTATATTTGAAGCAAGCTGAGAGGTATCAATATCTATTTTGTAACTCGAGAAGAGTGTCGTTGACTCGTTGATATTGATTCTTTTTGGTAAAGTCATTGATATAGATTGATTATGAGGCATTTAGCTTTATTGCTACCTATTCTTATATCTCAAGTAGCAAATGATAAAAGCAACGGTGAAATGATAGTGACAGTACATGTAAAAATGTTAAGATTAGTTGATTTTCTGTTCCTGTGATTTTTTGGAAGTTGAGCTTTAGTTTAGTTGTTAGAAGCTTAGTTATAACAATGATCCGCCATGACTTGTAATTTTGTATACAAACTCTTGTAACACTTTGCAGAATCCAGTGTGAGAATTTTCAGTTAATTATTAGGCTATGGCTTAATGGCTATCTATTAGGCATTTAGCGTAAACTAAAGCTATTAGGTTACATTAATGTCCAATCTACAGACATGATTTCCAAATAAATTCAATTCCGGGAGACTATACAGAACGCCTTACGGTGTTTAGTGAATGTTCTACTAACAAATTGCTATTGAAAAACATGGTACTGAATACAAACGCTCTCTCCCAAAACAGATACGATTTCAACAAAGAGAAACGAAAACAGATACTTACGTGATAACCCAATTCCAGGTAATATTTTTCCATTTCCAAGAAACAGATGGTTTTTGTATCTGCGATCATCGATGGCAGCAGCAACAGATGCTATCCAAGGGCTATAAGAAACCAAAGTTTTTGGAAAAGGTCCTCCATTTCCAGCTGCCTGTGCAACAAATACACCTGCTTTCACAGCTGAAAGAAGTGTGGCATCAAAAGGGTTCAAGTAAGTAGTCTTGGTGGTAGTTGGAGGACTGTTTGGCCCAACAGAAAGGCTCAGTATATCCACTCCATCATATACAGCCTGCTCACAAGAAAATCTTCAAATAAGAATCACCATTCCAGAACATAGCAACCAAAGGTAATAACCCAAAATGTCAAACTAGTTGGTAAGAGAATATCTATATATTTTATCTTCAATGAATTATGCATTAGTTAATGTGCAACCAAATTACTAAAGTACTTTCTTTTTGTAAGATTCAAATACAAAACAAAAACAAGGAAGTTGTTGTTCTGTCAAAATGATTGCTAGAAATTTTGCAAGAGCAGGAACATGAATGAACAACATTCGAATTAGAAACAGATCATATCTCTGCATGTGCCCACAGGCGCTGCACTACCGGTGGTCACCCAATTTTTTTTTGGGGGTCTTCCGTGGAATTATTACGCACCTGGTCAATTGCGGCTACCACATCTGCAACAAACCCTCCGAAAAGCCTGTAGAGCGCTTTATATACAGCAATTCTGAACACAAAATTTATGTGAAGATTAAAAGAGAATAACATTTACTCCTTTGATTCAAGACATGACCAGAGGAAGTTATTATTCCTCACCTGGCACGGGGAGCCATCCCACTTGCTTTCCCAAATTCATGACCATGCAATCTCACAGGAATTCCATTATTTCCAGCTGCAATAGCTGCAGTGTGACTGGTAGACAAAGATACAAGAGAAAGGAGGGAAAAAGATTCACACAGAAACAATCTCAATCAGCATAGGGAAAGGAAACGACCAAATGTGTTTCCATAAATGTTGCTATTATCAATTGCAAGTAGCAGACATGAGGAACTTTTGTGGTCGTCAAATTTTATTCACTTGAACAAAGAAACCCCAAATGTTCAATCTTCTGTATATATATATATATATATATATAAGTTATATATGTATGATATTATTATCAGGTTTGAGCTTAATGCTATCCTATTGTCAGCGTTTTAACAAGGTAATGAAAGAATTGTATTCTATTAGTGGTTCTAGGCTTGCTAATTGGAATCTCCAATTGATGTATCTCTTCCTAATAGAATGTAACCATGAAGAATGTATAGCAGGTGCGGTTTACTTTGAAACTAACATGTTTCTTTATATCTATGAGACACTGATAAACTAAATATGCATATAGAATGATATAGAGGACTAACACAATAGCATATGTTCACATGAAGAACGTATAGCAGAAGCATGGAACCTAACCTTCCATGTCCATCACCATCCATCGGAGAGGCAAAATCAATAGAAGGATTAAAGACGCCAGCTGCTATTGCAGCTTTAGCGAAATGGTGGGCTCCAATAATCTTCCCATTACAGAAGTTCCTCTTGGTGTCAGGATCAGCTTCACATTTACCTCTGTACTTTGGAACAGGTCCATAAGGATCACTATTATGGGATGCAAAGCTTGGATGCTGTGGGTAAATCCCTGAGTCCACAAACCCTATCACTATATTTTCTCCGGCCCTATCAAAACCACCTCCTGTTGGCCATACTCCAGTTGGAAGCCCTAAAAACTGTGGGGTGTGGGTTGTAAGTCTCCTCACCTTCCAATCTCTCTCAACTGATTTCACACCAGGAGCACGCATCAATGTTTCTGCCTACTAATGTAAGGAACAGCGTAAGAAAATCAGAAAGCAAGAGAAGGTATCAATCTCAGCTTCAAAACATGCTGTAAAGAGGAAGTATCTGTCCAAGGTTTCACCTGTTCAGGAGAAATGTGGACTGCAAAGCCATTTATAAGATGTTGATAGCTGTAGAGTTTCTGGTAGGTCCCTTGCTCAAACAACATCCCAAGAAGCATGTCATGTTTACTCTCAAGGTGTCGGGCATAGGACGTGACTGATTCACTGAAGGAAGCAAAAAAAATGGGTAAAAATGAGAAAACAAAATCTTAATTATCACAGCCCATTGTTGATTCAAAATCAGAGAGCTAACAAGCCCACTGGTAAATGGGACTAACTTATCCAATACATGATAATTTAGGATGAAAGAATTGCATTGTATAGACCATGAAATGATAAATGCAATCTTTTTCTGGGCAAAGTAACAAGTTGCATATAGCTGTAAGTTAATGCTACTATATGCACAAGTATGTTCATGATGCTTTCGTCTGAAACTAATTATCACATGTCAAGCAATATTTAGAACAGAAAACATGTTGTAAGATTTCTTCAAGAGTCTTAAAGTAGAGGAATTATAGTAACCAATTGGTGGTGAGAAGAGCAATAGCAAAAAATAATTACCATAACAAACACAAGCAAAAGAGATGACAGAATATTGAGTAGAAGTGTATAACTGTATCGTAACCTGGTTGCTCATTTCATAAAAGAAAAATAAATTTTCAATTCTGTCTGTTTGATGAACTTTTTTATATATGTCATCATATGGAGTAAAGCAATCAATCAGATGTCAAATATTAACACAAATACAGAGGACCAGCAGCATTTTTTATGATTAGATATATTGACCAAAAAATATTCTTTTCAGTGGCTCTCTGTGCATATCATTAGATTCATGCACATGAATCCTGCATGACTTTGAACAGAATCTTGATTTTCATGAAACAGCCATGTGGTCCTACTTAAATGCTCTCATTTCAATTAATACTTCCACAGCAAGTTATAATTAAGAGCACCCTAACTCTGTTCGTGCTGAGTGGTTATCATTTTAAAATATTTATACCAAGCAATTGGTTAAAAAGTGAGCTAGACAGTGCCAGGTCCTGAGTGTACGCAAAAAAAATTAACTCACGCTTTCTTGGATGGATTAAGAACATCACATCTCTGTTTGTGCTAAGTTATGATTCCTAATGAAATTAGGGCAAGCAGATTGCAAGAAAAGTGAGCAAGAAGCATCAAGTCCTGAGTGCAAGAAACCCAGTAAACCCACCCAAGCTTGCTTGGATGCCTTGGGGTTGAAGTCATTCCTAACAGCTCTACAATCCCAAAGTCAATATCCGCCTTAAAATCAGTATACACATCTGGGCATATACCTAACTTTCTATACATGGTTAGAAGTTATAAACTCTTATGCAAAGTCAACCAAAGAATTAGAGTTTATATGAACCAACAACACAAGTTAAATAGTAAGTCCTTGGTTCAACAAATATCCCTTATAAGTGTACGAGTGTACGACCCCACCAGGACTATGTGAAAGACTAATGACATAGAAATCTGATTTCAATGCTTTTTGAAATGGTCAAAGCCTCCCAGGCTATCCATGATTGGTTTGGCAATAGCACAATATTCTTATCCAAGATACGTCTACATAATATAGCTAGATATCCATTCATAAATAAACGAATAATATATATATATATATATATATAAATACATAGATGCATATATTATGTATATAGATTTTCTTAATTAAAAGATATAAAGATACATGAAAAGAGGTTCAAGGGGAATTTTGCATATACCTAGTTGTGTCAATCTTTCCATCAGATTCCACAGCGGTGGCTTCAAAACCATCAACATCGCCCTTGTAACTTATAATAGGCTCTCCTTCGACGGTCACAATGTAAACATCAGATTTTCCAATAATTAGAAGGGCAAAGAATACTGCAACCGCACACCCAAAATCCACAGCCCTCATTTTTACCACTCAAGTATCCAACTTCAGTACTCCGCAAGATCTGAATCATCAAAATCACCAAGAGTCAATGATTTTGAAATTGATTCTAAGTATACCAAATTAAGAAATGCAATAACTATTTGGACAACGACCATAATAATGATGATTTGTGCTTAGCTTTCACCATTACAAGCTCAAAGAAAACAAAGTAAGCCTTTTTCTTTTTCTTTTTTTGATCCTGGGGTATGGAAGGAAAATAAAATTACTCAAGAAATGTCTAGTTCAATCTCCATTTCAGTTGAGATGGTTCCAGAGTAAGAAAAAACAAACAAATAACAGAAAATTGAAATCCGAATAGGGAATAAATACCCAGATAAAGAGATTGAAAACTGATATTAGTAAAGCCACATACCCAAATTACATACAAAAATTAAATTCATAATAACTTGAGCTAAGATCAATTACTGAAGCAGTTAATCGAACACGGAAGTTCTTCAGTCTACGAAAGCAAAGCTTGATGACTGACTAAGTGAGTGAGTGAGTGCGTGAGTGAGTGAGTGAGTGAGTGAGTGAGTGAGTGAGTGAGTGAGTGAGTGCAAGATGTAATGCAGAGTAGCTTCAAGATCACAAAGAAGTATTAAAAAGCATTCACACTCAAAAAAAGCTGCTTCCATTACCAAAAAAAAAACACCTTAAAAAAGTAATATGAATCTCATGAATTTCACAGATTATTAAAAATTGAAAGCAATCACTTTGTTAGCGATCCAAGCAAGGAATAACCGGCTAGTACAAAAGAAGATCGAAATCATATTAAATTTTTTTTTTTTTTAAATAGAGAGAGAGATTCCTATATGATAAGAAAATCAAAATCTAGTGTTTGGTTACTTACAGAGATCCGAGAGACTGAGGTCAGAGGAGGAGCTCAGATTCACATGTAGGATAACGGAGGGCTGAGGTTTGATTAGAATGTGGATCGCATTGCCTTGATTGCAGGTCAGAGAGAAAAAGAGCTCAAAGCTGTGAGGTTGATCGAACTTTTCATTGAGCAGTGAAATCTGTGAGAGTGACTGAAAATGAGAGCGAGAGAGTCTGGTAGTTAGGGTTTTTATTCATTTTTATTTTTATTGATTTAATTTGTAGGCGTTGGAGGACAGACAGCGAGCCGAAGATGATGGTGGGGATTAAATAATAAAGAATGAAATTACTATTTGATAAATTTGGTGATTTTAGTTTTAACTTTCGGTATGAACTTTTTTTTGTTTTGGTATTAAGAATTAAGAGTCAAAGTTTTTTCAGTTTTCGTGGTGGAGCGAACATTCGCGCGCGAGCTGTCGGACGGTTAATTGGGAAATGACGAGAATGCCCTCGTAATTTTGTCGTGAAGGGCACATGGCAGAGGGAGCCACCTGAAGGTGGAGGAGGTATGGGAGCCGCTTCGGGTTCGGGTTCGGGTTTCATGAGAATGGCCTGTCCATTTCAGGTTTTTTGGTCCCTCCGGCTTATTTCAGCTGGAGATTCCTTTTTTATACTTGCTTTTTTTTGTTATAATTGCTTTTGGATGGTTTTTTGACCCAGTAATAAAATAAGCACCTGCTGCTATGGCTAAAAACTTAGAGCTTGTTGACTGAAGCGTAAGTAATGGTTGCAATTTTTTTTTTTCTTTTTTGGGAGTTTGGTTTTCATTTTTTGTTTTTTCTCTTTTTTCTTTATTTAAAGAATAAGTGGGAAAAAATTGTAAATGTATGTTTTTGTACCTCGTCTGACTGACCAAACCAGGGGTCGGCACAAGTCCATGACTTCACTCGCCACCCCTAGGGGTTGACACTAAGCAAGATATTTGAAGGTCACAAGCACAATGCTCGACTCAGTAGCCATCGAGGTCGGCAAGGGTCTACAAGCCTAACCACGTCACCCCAAGTGGCTTCGGATACCACCCAGATACGTGTCAACTCCACAATGCGTGACATTAATCTCATATCGAATAAATGAAGAAACATTTCTTTTCTCATTATAAATACAACGTTCTCCTTTCTACAAGAGATAGTTATATAATTTTGTCATTATACTGTCAAACTTACCACTTGACCCTCATATTTCTTATTGTCTTAAGCATCGAAGATTGTTAGACCGGAACTCCACCAATATCCTTTCATTGTCTTCTCTAATTCAATTCATCAATTGCTGATTTCCGGCATACCAAGGGAGCAAATGGTCACGCAGTGACGCAACTGCTGCCCCTACATTTTAAATTCAATACATATTGTAGATAAAAAGTACAGGATATATGTTATTAGATGTAACATATTGAGGGGCAGAGCTACCTTAAACTATAGGGCGCAATATCTAAGATGATTAAGATGTGTCTTGCACATATTATCCCCATTATTCCAACAACACCCTTAAAACCCTCGGTCTTTTTAAAAAATTAAAATTAAGAGAAAAAGAATATTACCTTTATTAATGTCCATCCATGGCTGCTTGTTGGAGTCATGTGAATGAGCAATGTCTTGCCTCCTTCGATAATGCCATGGATGAGAAGTCTGAAAGCGAAGGAAATGAGGCCAGCCTAGAGGTCTATTTTAATTATAGGCAACGAAACTAAACACCTACTTTAAAATGCTGATTTGCTATTGTTAATATTTATTATTTAGCACGAAATATATTTCACACCTTAAATTTTAGGGATTATTTTTAATATTGTATACAAATTAATATCTTTCTTAAATTATACCTTAACATTTTGAAATTGTGTCAATTTAGAGTATCTTCTATCGTATTATGGTTAAGGATGGGCAAAAAAACCGTAGTTATGATTAACCGCAGTTACCATAACTATTTATATTAAATGGTATGATTATTGTTTAACCATTTTTTTTTAATCAAGAACAATATCATTGTATATCATAAAGAAAATGTACAATCATACCATCAAAATCAAGCTATGACAGTAAGACCCACAAGCCAATATGGCAATACTAACAGGGACAAAGCTGCACTAACAACCCATATCACTTAAATTATGCAAAATTACAAATCAAGCCCACAAAGCCCAAAACAACCAAAACCCTAATAGCCCCTATAACCCAAAACAAACTACCTCCACTAAAAGAAACAGTCACCGTCGTCAAACTCATCACGTATGGTCTTGAAGAACTTGTAGAGCATAACGGATATGAGGAAGACTTGATCTCCAGCGATCAAATTACGCATAACAACAAATAAAGGACAAAAGGTCATAATTTAACTACTTTGACCAAATCCAATGAGAGATATTGCGGCAAACTCCTTCAACAGTAAAGTAGAACAAGATTTAGGGAAAATAAGAAATTTTAAAGGAAGATTTTGGGTAAGGGGATGGATTGAAAAAATAGCAAAATAACATGATAGGGAACTCAAATCTAAGCACGGCTCAGACCATACAGTCACCACAAAGGGACTTTTATTACTAACCCAAAAGAAAAAGAGGAAAAACGATTGAGGGGAGGAGGGAAGAAGGTGATCTTCTCCCTCCTCCCCCTTAGTTTGCTTTTTCTTTGGGACTAGGAGGAGAGAAAACGGAGGCTAGGGTTTTTCTTTCTAACCAAAAGACAAAGTAACTATTTATCTAAATGGTATGGTTATGATTATAACCAATTATATCCTCTTTTAAATGGTATGATTATGGTTTTTAACCATTTACCCAAATGATAAACCATTTAACCACTTAAATATAATCATTTAACCATTAAACCATTTATTACATAACCATATAATTTTGTAGTCATATTTATTTAACCATTTATATAGTGTTGTTAATTAAAATCATTTGAAAAATTTCTATGTCCTTAGATTTCTCATATCTTAGTCCATTTTTGTGGATCTAACTTAAAAAGTTTCGAGTTCAAAGTGTTTTTCACAATTTTCGACCACCTTTGGCCATCGACCAAAGTATTAAAGTTGTTCTACTCATTGAGCTCTATGCGGTAATAGAAAATTTGTTGATATTTGAGATGGTTGATTATACCTTGCATTTTTACCTATTTTTATTATTTTTTTATTTTTTTTTAAATATTAATTTCAGTTATTTTAGTCTTTTTAAAAAATAGAAATAATAAAAATTTTAAATATTTTCACCGGTGCACTGCGGTTAACCATATATTAATGGTTATGATAATGGTTAATAATCATTTAGCTAAATAACTAATGGTTATAAATAATCGCGGTTATAATCCTAAATGTTTATGACCAAAAAAATCGTAGTTAATAACCATTTAACAATTTTTCCATCCTTAATTATGGTTGAGTGATATTTCTCTCCATATGTTATGTGGCAGGTCTTGA
This sequence comes from Oemleria cerasiformis, assembly GCA_037349345.1. NCBI lineage: Eukaryota > Viridiplantae > Streptophyta > Magnoliopsida > Rosales > Rosaceae > Oemleria > Oemleria cerasiformis. Next base: position 11,032,748 of record JAZGTL010000010.1, read on the forward strand.
GTTTTACTTTCGTAAAAGGAGATAGAGTCGATATCCAATATATATATATATATATATATAATATAACTCCTCTCCCTCGTATCATTTTATAAAGAAGTATCTTTTATTAGTTTAAAAGTTTAGTTTTTTTTTGGTTAAATTAGTGACGGGACATATGTAGGATCCCACTTTTATGTTGATTTGTTAACCAAATATATATATATATATATATATATATATATATATATATATATAATGATATTATGAGAGAATTACATTATACACATTAGGTATCAACCTCGCTGTTATGAGAATTAAACCTAAGACTTCCCACCACACAACCAGTTAAAAAGAATACCATTAGATCATAGTAATAAGTTGTCGTTAACTAAAAATTCTTAAAATGCTTCAATTTTGTCTAATTTTTCCTTTTTTATATGCTAAAAGCAATAATTTCTTTGAAAATCTAAAAACAAAAACTAAAATCGAGAACACAAATTTGCTAAAATTAAGTCCCAATTTGCCGAAAGAAATTTTTAATAGAAGAATCAAATGTTAAATTAACTAATGGTGTAAATTGAAGCGATTTTAAAACGTTAATGATATAATTTGATAAAATAGAAGCTATTGTGTACCAACTTCAAATGACCACTAAACCCTTATGATAAAAAATACGGTTTGTATTTTTTTTCATTGTGTACTGTTCTAAAATTGACTTTCATAAAACAACAAGTCGTTACACAAAGTGTATTATCCACCTTCTAAAAATTGTTGTAAAATATAAAATAAAAAGTACAACTTTTTGTTTTCTACTTTGGTTTATGAGGCATGATAGAATGGGCTCCATTTGTGTCATGTAAGCAAATAATTATCAAATCTAATAATAATTCAACATAAAAATAAAATAACATCGTTGAAACTCGCGCCCTGCTTTAGATTGCTTTATGACATGAAAAAAAATATACTAGATTTGCTCTGATATTAAATTCAACAAATCAACAATACAATATTTAATTATTAGATAACTAGCAAAGACATAAGTATAAAATTTTAATGCCTAACAGTTGATTCATTGTCTAGATGAAGTTTTTTTTTTATAAATATTTTTATATAAGCATATTTATGACCGAAATTATATATCTTGAACATCGTATAGATGTAGTTCATTATGATATATATTTTTATATAAGTATATTTGTGATAGAAATTATATATCTTGAATATCGACTCTCGTTACTTATAAAAATCAAATTTAAAATCACTTGTTGCACTTAGAAATAGACGAGAATATTATTAGACTCATAAGAGTAATACTAAAAGAGAGTTGATGATGATATTATATAACAATAAATTAATTAAAACTCTCTTTTTGGGAACCCTTTCGGCCTTCTCCTTGGGACGTTTGAGGTCTACAAATAGAAAACTTCAAACTATTTGAAAGTTTTCAAGGTCAAAAGGTGTGTTCATACCTTAAAAGTCAAAACTAAGGGTGACTCAGACTCAACATTCTCCCTAGATTTGTTAATTTGATAAGGAAGATAACTCCTAATTATAATTGGGGGTTGGCCAAGATATGTCACTAGAGTTTAATGAGTGAGCCAATGTCTTCAATAATTTTGCAATGCTTAAAAAGCATAAGAAAGCATGAGAAGGCATCGACATAATCTTGGTCACTCCATTGACCTAGTTAGTGAATGAAGTCGGTCGATTCCTAAAGAAGTGGTATTGGTATGACGTTTTAACCTCATTTGTGGGGGTCATCTCAGGGGCGTTGTCTTATAGTTTCTCGTTATTTTCTTTTAGTAGAAAAAAAAATGAGAAGACATCAGCATTTAGTTCACATCAAATTTGAAGTTATGTTTAGTGAGTCGTACTGAATTAAATTGAATAATTTATCAAATTTAATATACTTTTAAAATAAAATTTGATTTCAAAAACATAATGGGATCAATGTACATCTCTCTTCATGAAAATCCCCATAAATATGAAAATTAAAAACATTATTGATATCTGATTAATAGAGAGGCCCTGAATGAGCAACGACAAGAGCAAGGGTGCAGCAAATAATATTCATCTTGGTTGTGGGTGAGAAGATATATGTATAATCGGCGCATTTGATTAACTTGAATGTAGATATTAATAAGCAGTCAAGTTTTATATTGTTTAATCAAATGATTTGTATAATATTTTATATTTTGCATCCAACAACGAAAATAGTTGTATGAGAATCAAACGATGATGTACTTTATATAAAGACTTTCCATGTTTAGGATCTCAACCAATTCCAAGTCCAATCTGGAAATATCAATAGTTTTGTTGACTTCTTGTAAGCTAAGTGTATGTCTACTTTTTAGATCATCTTCTTAATATCTAATTAGTAAATGTGAGAATCTTTATTAACTGGGGATACAATTGGTATTTTGACTTCAAACTCGGTAACGTGGTAAAATCCGACCTAGCTAAAGGTAAAATCAGGGTCCTACCATTTGAATTATGTTGGCCAGTAAAGATTAATTACCCTAAGGGATTAGGTCAATTGTTGTGGATGGGGTGACCCCTCACACCATAATGTTTTTCTTTAGTCTTTACTCCTTGTGATGATGCAGGACCATGGAAATTGAGATTACTCGAAATCACCCCCAAATCATATTTTGCCACTACGTGATTTGGGAAAAGGGCAGCCCTTTAAAAGTCATTTTCCAAATAATCAAACATTAGCTAAACCCCTAATTCATATGGACCCATTTTTAAAATGTGCTTTTCAAATCCATGCTATCGTTTCTTATCGAAATACAAAACAAACAAAATCACTTCAGCAAATATTATTTTATTTTTAACAAAAGCTGTCGAATGCTCATTAGAGACATGGATGGCCATATGATTGGTATGGAAATGTTAGTATACTGTATACATGATATGGATATTGGTACCTATGTTATATATACTGAAACATATAAATGCAGATACCAAATATAGCCATCATAATTCTAATTAGGAGTGGACACGATTTCGATCGATGCGGATATCACCCAAATTCAAATTCAAACTGCTAAAATTTTAACGGTTCGATCCGAATTGTATTTTAAAAAAATCTAATTGAAATCGTTCTAATCCAAACAGTTATTAATTGTTTGGATTGGATTAGTTTGGACGGTTTAGGTATAACATTTTCATGTAATTTGTTCACATCAAGATTTCATTAATTCACATGAAAATTTCATTCGTACAAATCAACAAATTAAAATTGTTCAATATTTTAAGCTTCAAATATGACAAGTTATGTTTAAATATAATTTAAATTCGAAAGCAGCACAAATGAGTGAGAATTAAGTGAGACAGGGTATGTGATGAACACTTACATTAACATATTATAGAGCAACAAATATTAACTAATAAATAATATAAATAAATAAGAACTTTAACGGTTCGATTTGAATTTCAATGGTTTTCAAAATAAAAATCCAAAATCAAACTGTTACTAACGAAACGGTTTGAATTTGCAAACCGTTTTACTTTTATCCGGTTAAATCCAAATCGGATTGTCAATAACAGTTTGAATCGAATCGGTTTCTAGTTTCAACGGAAACTTACCCCAAATGCCAAGCCCATCTCCAATCATGGAGTCAACTTTGATAGCCAAACTAAAATTTGGCTCTAAAAAAAATAGTTTTTTAATAAATAGTATATAATTTTTTTATACGATAAATAGCATATGATTATATTTTACCATCTCTAACTATTTAGAGTTAAGTCATTATTATTTTACTATTTTATCATCATTTTTTGTGGGCCAAAAAAAAATAAAGTGCATGTGAGTTGTCATCATTCCACCAAATTTGCAAAATGAATTAGATCCCACTTCAATTTAGGACTTAGAAAAAATCTTAAATTTAAAAAAAATTTGGCCCTTGGCCCTTAGACACTAGGCCAAAATATGTCTATGGCCCTTGATTGTGTGGTTGAAGATAATTTTTTGCTAAATTTTCCTACAATTTTGATTTTGACCAATAGTTAGAGATGACCTGATTAGAGAAAAGAGAACTCAAAAAATAAGGGTACATGCTATTTTCTTTAAAATTTGGACCGAATACGCATGATAATATAAGATAAAAATAGTGTCGATAATTTGTAATGAATATTTATAACTCTTAATCTGAATTATCATTAATACTACTGATTTAATGATATTCCTAATTTCTTATCTATTATATTAGAATCTAATGTATGTATGTATATACTCTATCTTCTAATATTATTTTATAAAAAGATAAAAATTTAATCCGAGATATATTAGAATCTACTAGAAGACCATGTCGAGCAAGGCTACGAGTAGCCCTAAAAGTTAAATTTTTGGTTTCAAATTTTATGGAGATATATTTTAAAAAATAAAGAAAATCGAACTTGAAATATCTGAACAAATGAAAATAAGATAAAAAAGATTGATGGGTTTCCATTTGTGGATTGGACAAAGGAAGTTTTGCTGAGGGTTACTAGTATATGAACACATGTGAGGGTTGGGCCCACCAATCTTGTCGTTGAGCTTGTACATCACATGGGGACTGGACTAAGACCATTTCTATAATTCTCTCGGAGTGGCCCAAAAATAATCCGAAAATGACAAATTGTTCAACCACATTACATCACATTGCAGGGTTTTGTTAGTTTATTATCTGACTATCCAAACACTGCCTTACACGAATTAGGTGCACGTGATCATTGGGAATCGGGTCCATATGAAGAGCTGCTGCTCTGCTTTATTAATTGTCCCCCTTTATTCCCCTTCTTTTGTTTCCGTGCACTAATTCATCAAAATTTATTTGTTATTTTCTATTTATTTATATTTTATTCTTGGTAGATAGGATGTGTGTGTTTCATAATTAAAGCCTAGAAAATATTTTATTTAAATATAAAATATTTTATTTAAATATAAAATATTTTATTTAAATATAAAATATTTTATTTAAATATAAAATATTTTATTTAATTCCCTCATTGTTAATTATCGATTTTTTGGTAAGTGTGATAATCGAAATTATTAATTTCTTAAAAATAGGATGTAATTATTATTTTTGTAAAATATCAACTAAATTGAATATCGTTTGGTAGTCCGTGTATATCAAAATAATCGATAATTTTAATAGCAATTAAAATAGTTGAATATGAATCGTAAATTTTATTAATATATAGAAATAAGTAAATCATCACTATTTTTTTTTACAGAGTTAACATTTAGTAAAATATTTTAAGAAATCAATATCTTTTAGTATTACTTTAATATAAGTAACATCCAATAATCTCTCATGATGACAATAAAAACATCCACCTAAAGTGGATGAAAATATTTCTCTAAGAAAATATACAACAATTGCATGTGGTTAGATAATGGCAGGAGTCCGCTCTCATGCCATGCGTGCATAAGAGAGGTTAATTAAGCATGGTAAGAGATGTTATCATGCAGTAATATGTGTCCGTATGATTACTCTTGATTGATTTTAATCTATGTAGTTTCAATTTGACCGATTATAACTTTGAAATTTCATATTCTTAGCAATTTAAGGATATATCTAAATTTTCATCTAATTAATTACCTGAATAAGGACATACCCGTCACATTTTTATATTTTTTAAATGAAACTTAAATTACAAAGTATTTCATATTTTCAAGCTCGTCACATTTTTATATTTTATTTGTTGATGTCAACATTTAATTGATAATCATTTAGTATGAAAATATAAAAATATTATTGAATAAGGACATACCCGTCACATTTTCATGCTCGTGTTACATTTTTTTAAGGAAATGAATAGGATGCTTTGCTTCTGTCAAAGTTCAGGTAAAACTTTGAAAAGAACAGAAGAAAAATTTACCAAGTTGATGCTGGTTGTCTCTGGTAAAGAAATAAAGTAGTATTATGGGAGATTAGATTCAAAGCACTATGATTATTAAATTCGACTCAAATTGATCCAAAAGGTGTGACATTTGACATTCATTAATGTTTGTGATTCGTTGTTTTTTACCTCAACAAACAATCCAGCATAATGTGCAAAAGTGCCGAAACACTAACTACTAGGTTGTATTTACTCCATGGTAAAATAACAATTTAATTATATATTTTGTGTTCGAGTTCCTCGTAAAGTTCATTCTTATATGAATATATGAAAATCGAAAATTATTCAGCTATAGCATTACGTTATCAAAATTCTTATATTTATCTATTTAGTTGTTATTTACCGATTTGACTATAACGTATTTTTTCAATTATAATTTATATTTTTCATGAGAATTTATATAAAAAAGAATTAGATAATATTACATTATTACTCTATGAAATGGGTAAAAACAAATGATCATAATCACATTACGACTCTAACGAATTAGCGCTTGAGCGCTAACGGTTACGTAACGTAAATAATTTTTTAATAATTAATAATATCTTTGTAACACGTGAAATCTTAACATTACAAGCTTGTATAAGGAAAAAATCTAAGAGGTTGGCAGATAAATGGGTGAAAATGAGTCGCTCATATTTCAGCTACACAAGTGGGGTGAAGGGATAACCCGATAAATGTGCGACAAAACTCAAAAAAGGTTATAGACTTTTGGAAACCAGTGTAATAATCTTTAACTTTTTGTAGCTTTTTGGATTCGATGAATCAGGATCATGATTGCGACCTTGAAATTTGTTTATATATGAATGAATTTGTTCGCTACTATTTCTGATCATCTCATCAGATAAAGGAAGGATATGATTGGAGCAGGTGGCTAGGCTTTAGTCTTTTCGGATCGCCTCATCGCCAAATCACCAAACCACAAACCCAGATACAGGAATTCCTCGACAATAAATAAAAAATAAAAATAAAAAATATGATCGTCGGATGGGCCCTTAACTGCTAGAAGCTTTGTTATTCGGCCCTATACACGACTTAGATGATGCGGAACTCCATGAAATGAAAGCTCGAGTGTCAATATCGCAATTGAAATCCAAATTCGAGCAATACAAGTTTGAAAATTAAACTGAACCCGATCTTCATTCTGGTTAAGAATGAGTTTGAAACAACATATAACGGGCACTTTACAAAGGCCTAGCTTGTAACGGCCCAAATTTCAGATGAACAGCCCAACAACAAAAAAAATAAGGCCCGAACTTATATTTTGTTTTCTTTCTTTCTTTCATATGCTATTGCTAATTTGCTACCTTCATTGAGTCCCGAGTAGAACAATTGGTTTGTCTTTCAAAGCTCGGACTTAATTGGTCATTCTTAGGGTTTAGGGTTTAGGGTTTAGGGTTTAGGGTGTGTATCGAGGCTTTGAGGTTTGTCTGATAATTGATTGCCTTAGAAAGTTTAGGGTGTGTAGGTATTGTCACTCTTTGGGAGAGTCCACAAGCCTTTGAACCAAATCCAATTCCAACCATAATATGGGCTATAGCCTATAGCGTATAGGTTAGTAGGTATGAAGTTACAATAAAAAATGAATTAACACCAGGTTGTTCAAATTCAATTGCTTTTTGGGCCTCCTGTGGGGTAATGTGGCCCAACTGTCCAAGCCCGTGCAAGGAATAATGAACAGAATATAAAGAAAACTGGAGATTTTCTCTTCCACCAAACACTGGCTCATTGCTTTTGAACCTGATTTTTTTTTTTGGGGTCAATTTTTAAGATGAGTTTGAACTTTGATTTGATTTTATCTCCAAAAAAAAAAAATTGGCTTCATTTTATTACAATCCCAGCTTGAGTCATATATGAACTATAGTTGTCATAGTTGTCGATAGTATGATTCAGATGGATATGAGCATGCAGATGCCTCAAATGATGACTAGACAAAATTATTTGCTACAATTTTTTCTAAACTAATGTTTAGTTTAACCTTGTCCATTTTGATTTTTATTAAGCCTCTAGGTTAGGTTTTAATTTATTTCGAGATAAAAAACACCAATAAAAAATATGACTATACAATCTTATCAGAAAAAAAAAATATAAGACTACAGAAAAAAAATTCAGGCATTATACAAAAGGAAGATTTATTTATATACAAATGGATGATTTCTTTATTTTATTAAATGTTTTGGCGGCACCGCCCACATCAAAATCATTTGAGGACGAAATTGAAACAAAATGAGAATAGAGTTGTAACCACTAGTTTTTTGCACCTCCTTTTGGCGTCATTCATCATTTGCATTGGTCGTTGGTGGACCAAATACATTAGGTGGATCTCGATTATTGGTCCTGAACATATATTTTTACTTTATGTAAATATTAATGTGCAACTTTTATGGCCCATTGAAGCAGTTTTTTTCGATTCTTACTACAAGTTCAGTTATGATTATTATTTGTTGTGTACCAAGATTTGAAGAAATGATAATATTTTTATATTCGAGGTCTACAATATTTGATAACAACATATAGGATTAAAACAACAATCTTGTCCCACTTCTAATTGAATATCAAATTCCCAAATCAAATATCAAATCGAGTAAAGAGTTCCTGATCAAATACTTTTCTTTTTTTATATTCCCATTTTTTTATTTTTTATTTTTCATTTTTAGTAAGTAAACAATTTACTCACTTTTGTATTAATAAATACAATTTATATATAATTTAAGTGAAAGAGTGACATAAGGAGACGAAAGAAAGTTGACGAATTACAGATTAGAATAACGATTTAGGATAATATAAGAATGGAGTTTGTGGGGGTAGCTAAGAGAGATCTAAACCTAGAAAAGTATTGGAAACTAATCTAAATCTAATTGTCCAGTAGCACTTTATTGTTGGTGCTCCTACAGAGAAGGGACAAGAGACGCCATCCAAAAATTTATAAATGTCATATATAAAATTGAAGAACTTAACATTAGAAGGCAAATTTTACAAATAACAACATCACCGGATTTAGAGAAATTTGTAAGTAATTACTGGATATGAGTTGTTTAGAAATGTCTTATTTAGTTTGACTATGTTCGTGTGGTGCATATATTCCTTACTTATTACTTAAGTAATTATAACTTTCTGTATTTGATTATTCCCAATACATTAACACATAATATTTTCAATTCCGTGCTTTTAATTTTTCATCCAAAGATATTCAAATGATGAAAGGAAATATCGTATAACAAACCATAAAATATATTGCAGTTGGAAAACTGGTCATTTTGTGACCAGATCAAGTTAGCACCATGAGACGAAATTAGGAACATCCTTGGTTGTGAAAATGCCTCTTAATATTTACCGAAAAAATATTATATAACAAAAAGGCCGCGGTTCTTCTGCCATCACTCTTGTACAAGAAAAAGTCTAATTTGTTTAGGGGCGTCAACTTTGTGGGTGGGATTAGTAAAAACGTGGCTTTGTATATTGAACATTAATGTTACTTTCAGATGTATATGACTATATGATATGATTGGGAAAATGGGAAGATAGACACGTCCACGCCACGTCAGATTTGGATATGCCAAAGAATTTTATTTGTTGGATTTTCAATCTCACCCTTGCATTTTTGCATATCCAAGTATTTATTCTCTTCATTCTTCTATATAAAAAAATATTATTTTTAATTGCATTTTTCTTATATTTTTACTATGTGTTCGTATCTAATTTGATCAACCTGGTTAAGGCCGATCAGTCCCGCCAAAATCATACTTGGTCATTGGCTCAACAAGAGTACAACAATACAAATCTATAACATCAAGTGCATCTCACCAACGCAACCTTGGACAAAAGACACCAAAAGCCACTAGGCCGACCAGATCTGGTCGGCCTACCTATCCATCGGCCGACCTTGTCAACACAACCGCAGAACTCGGGACCACTAGGACACGTGTCGGCTCCAGGACCAGGGACATTTATTCCACATCAAAATGATTCACCTACAGCATTCAATGCCACTATAAATACAAGGGCATCTCCCCTCAATAAGGTAATGTCAACCTTGCCCTTACGCTGCCTAGTTATTACAGTACCATCCACACTTAACTGACTTAAGCATCGGAGACTGTTAGGCCGGCACCCTACCGTTGCTCCTTTGCTCTTACCTTCTTTCTGCAGGTCTTCCTACTCCGAGGAGAGCGAATCAAGCGAGCTCAGCGAGGCAACTCTAAGTTGGTCTATTTTTGGAATCAACAATTTGGCGCCGTCTGCGGGAATTCTGAAACAGCCTCCCACGAACTCACTTACCACCAAGCCCGTCCCAACACCCTCCGGGCATCATGTTGGACGATCAAGATGAAGGAGAACTCAACAACACTCATTTCCTACAAAGGAGCTCAAGGGACAACATCCATGATATGCTAAGAAAAACGTTGGACGACCTCCAACGAGAAGTGGTCGAGCTCAGGGCTCACAACGCCAAGATGGACGCTAAGAATCAGGTCCTATCTGAGCAGTACGAGAGCACACTCGCCCTTATGAGGATGTCCCAGCGCAATCAAGGACAAGACAAGGGACCAGTCGACCAAGCACAGGCCAACCAAATTGTGACCGATCGGACCTCGATCGATCAACCCGTCATCGAGCAAATTCCCTCGGACAAACACAAGAAACATTAGTCTAGGGAAAACCCTAACTCATCCGGAGGACGAGTGCTCATCTAACCACAAAATGGCGCCGGCCCGTCTCAACCAAGAATCTATCGGGATGCTCGCCAACTACTAGAGGATTGCCAAGTTGAGTTAGACCCTCTCCACCTAACGTATGCTACATAGGATCTTAGAGCAATGGGACAACCTCCCTTACCCATTATAACTACGACAGGCCGACCGACGACGGGACACGCTTTCAGTATGGCCAATGACCGTGAAGATCAAAGGACGAGAGGTCCCGAACCACAACAAAGGGTGAACACCCGAGAATTACAAGATGAAACCGGCTCAACTGCTGGGAGTTAATCCCATGGAAGAAGGATAAATATAGATCACCGAGAAAGAGGCAATGATCAAGAAGGACACCAAGCAAACCCGCCTCCCCCTCAACAAGACAATGGCCCGGTGGAAAGCCTCCTACACCGAGTGCGCAACCTTGAGACAGAAAAGGAAAAAGGTAAAGCGCCAGCTTGGGGAAACACTAGCACGGGTCCTTTCACCAACCGAATCCTTCGGTCAAGACATAGATCAGAGGTCAAACCTTTGAAAATAGCTCTCTACACGGGAAAGGGCGACCCCGTCACCCACTTAAACAACTATGTCTTTGCCCTTGCGTACAAGAACGTGACGGACGAGGTCTAGTGCCTTATCTTCAGCTCTACGCTTACTGACACAGCTCTCAATTGGTTCTACCACCTGGCTCCCAATACCATCGACTCATTCGATGAACTACATACAACCTTTCTTAACCAGTTCATGATCTAGACGGATAGGCTGGTCTCCACGGAAGATCTTTTCTCCCTCCGGCAGGAGGAAGAGGAAACACTTCAAAAATATACAGCCAGGCTCAGCCTCGAATACTCTATCTTCCGAGACATAGATGACAAGGCTGCATTCAACGCCTTCCGAAGTGGCCTCAGGGAGTCACCCTTCAAGTATGTAGCCTATACAGAAAACTGGAAGGATTACAATGAGATCATGCGGAGGGCGGCAATCCACACCGAAGCAGAATTCTTCCACACTCCCACCAAGGAGGCCAGAGCGCCCTCGTACTCAACTCCCCCGGGCAACAACATCCAAGATAAGACCAACTACAACTCGGGAGGCTACAATCATGACTCCAATCAATCTTGTCAAGGGAAGAGGAAAGTCACCTATGGCGGAAAACATCATGACAAGAAGGGTTGACCAAATTACGACAACATGGGATTCAAGCGAGGTGACAACCATCACCAAGGGGCACGAGATTTGATAAGAGACAACTCCGGACCAAGATGTCGCTTCAAAACATACACTATACTGAACACATCTTTGGACCACGTACTGCTCAACATGGAGGGCATGATCCCCAAAGCCAAGCCAAGGAACCCCAACTATCGCCCCACCCACAATAAAGAAGCTTTATGCCAATACCGCAAGTACAATGGCCACACAATTGAAGAATGCATTGCATTCAAGGACATTATCGAGCAGTTGGTCTGCAAAGGCAGACTCAATTAGTTTCTATAACATCCCCTCTTGCCCATGGCACAGTAGCAGATCAAAACCATCAGTGGAGGACCAACCCTATCCTCATCAATCACCTCCAATCGAGCAAAGAAGAGCTTCCTTCTAGCTACCCAAGCCAACCACCAAGTACTTAGCATCGACTTCGGTTGAGCAACTAAAGTGGCCAAGAACGGATGGCAACCCATCACATTCTTAGAGGAAGAGGAGAAAGGCATCATGAGTCCAAATCTCCAACTATGACGTAGGAAGAATACTCATTGACACCGGGAGCTCGATCAATGTACTTTTCTGGGACGCTTTCAAACAGATGGGCATGGACGAGAAGGAGCTCGACCAAAAGGTCACGCCACTTCTGGGTTTCTCGAGAGACTCAATCTTACCCAAGGGCATCATCTCTCTACCAGTATCAATGGGCACTACCCCAAGGATAGCCACAACCATAACGACCTTCCTTGTGGTCGATTGTCCCACGGCCTACAACGCCATTATTGGAAGAGGATTGCTCAATCAGATGAAGGCCATCGTGGCAACCCACCTACTATTGATGTAATTCCCAACCGCCATGGGAACGGGACAGGTGCGAGGAGACCAATTTTTCGGAAGAACATGCTATGCCACGACCTTAACCAAGACGAGCAAGCATGATCAGCTAGATCAAACAGAAACTCTATCAGTCACCGAAATCGCTCTAGGAGACGACCCCATCAACCCTAAACTCATGGAAGAATTCCGGAACAGCCATCCGGAAGATCCACGAGACCTTGCAAACATGCCACAGGCTGAACCTATGGAAGAGACAGAGGCAATACCTCTATCCGATCAACACAAAGATTGCACAGTCCAGATAGAATCAAAGCTGAAGCCCACCATACGAGCAGCCCTCGTAGAATTCTTAAAGGAAAACATCGAAGTCTTTGCATGGTCTTACGCAAACATGCCTGGCATCTCCAATGATGTGATCTGCCACAGGCTCACCATTGACCCATCGTTCAGGCCAGTCACACAGAAGCAGCGAAGCTATGACACCGAAAGATAATTGGCCATGCATGCCGAAATCACAAAGCTGAGCACCATACACTTCATCCGGAAAGCCATTTATGCCGACTGGGTAGCCAACGTGGTGCTCGTCATGAAACCATCCAAGGACAGTTTCCCACTACCTAAGATCGATATGCTCGTAGATGACACTACGAGACATGAATTACTCAGCTTCATGAATGCTTACTCAGGCTACAACCAAATCCTCATGAATCCAGGTGATCAAATCCATACAAGCTTTCGAACTAACCTAGGTGTCTACTGCTACAATGTTATGCCTTTTGACTTAAAGAATGCAGGAGCAACAAACCAAAGATTGGTCAACTTCATGTTCACCGATCAAATCGGTAAAACAATGGAAGTCTATGTGGACGACATGCTTGTCAAGAGCAAAACAGATGATGAGCACATTCCCAGCTTGGCTAGGATGTTCAAGGTCCTCAAGGAGTACAAGATGTGCTTCAACCCCACCAAATGTGTCTTTGGAGTGGGATCATGCAAATTCTTGGGATATATGATCAACCAAAGAGGCATCGAGGAAAATCCTGAAAATATCAAGGTAATCCTTGACATGCAACCTCCACAAACCCACAAGGACATCCAACGCTTGACGGGACGAGTGGCAGCACTCACCCGCTTCATATCTAAAGCAACAGACATATGCGCCCCATTATTCAAAGCTCTAAAAAGCAAGAGCAAACAAATTGATTGGACGGAGGAATGCAACAAGGCATTCGTTGAACTCAAGCAATACATGAGCAGGGCACCATTACTAGCAAGACTCGAAACCGGAGAACATCTCTTCGTGTACTTATCAATATCAACCTCAGCTGTCAGCTTTGTTCTTATCACAAGACGAGCAGGAGTAGAACATCCCGTCTACTACGTCAACAAAGCATTTCAAGATGCGGAGACCAGATACCCTGACATGGAGAAACTGACCCTGGCTCTAATAGTCACAGTACGGAGGCTCCGGCCATACTTCCAAGCACACGAGATTAAGGTCATCACGAGCAAACCCTTGAGACAAGTTTTGCAGAAGCCAGACATCTCTGGCCATCTCACCAAATGGGTAATTGAGCTGAGCGAGTTCGACATCTCCTATGTAGCTAAGGCAGCTGTGAAAGGACAAGCAGTGGTTGACTTCATCTCCGAATACTCCTACCAACCCACACAAAACATACCACCGGAGGTAACCCCTCCACAAGGACTCCCCACTAAGGAAATCCCATAGTCAACAAAGGCACCCCCTATTGACCCGCACCGCCCATGTTGGACACTATACGTAGATGGATCTGCTTGCCATAGTCGATCAGGAGCAGGACTAGTCCTCACTTCCCCAAAACAAGTCAAGCTAGAATATGCCCTACGCTTAAGCTTCAAAGCTTCCAACAACGAGGCAAGTACAAAGCACTGTTGGCTGGCCTACGTTTAGCCAAAGACGTGGAGGCCAAACAGTTGAGAATCTACAGCGATTCACAATTAGTGGTTAGCCAAATCAACAATGACTTTGAAGCCAAGGACGTATCCATGTCACTTTACTTGGCCCTGGGAAAACAACTTCTTCAAAGCTTCTCGACCTATGAAATCAACAAAATCCCAAGATAAAAAAACAGTCATGCCGATACCCTAACACGACTTGCATCCTCACTGGATAAGAAGGAGAGGCGAAGGGCGCTTGTGGAAGTCCATCACGTGCCTAGCACGAGACCATGCTCAGTTTACACCATCAACACTAGTCCGACCTAGATGGATCCCATAAAAGCCTACCTCCAAGACGGCACTATACTAGAAGATAGGATGGAGGCCAAGAAAATCAAGAGATAATCAGCTCGGTACACCATCCAGCATGACCATCTCTACAAGCGTGGTTTCACTACCGCACTATCGAAGTGCCTGACACCAAACATGGGTGATTACGTGCTAAGGGAAATGCACGAAGGCATTTGCGAAGATCACTCTGGAGCATGAACATTGGCACAAAAGGCCTTCAGGTAAGGATACTATTGGCTCACCATGCTCTCAGACGCCATTCAACTCACGCAAAAATGCGACAAGTGCCAGCGTCACGCACAAATCCCTCACCTTCTAGTTGAGCCCCTAACTTCTATGCTTAGTCCCTGGCCGTTCTCCCAATGGGGACTAGATCTTATCGGCCAAATGCCTGAAGGTAAGGGAAAGGTCAATTACGCAGTGGTAGCTATGGACTACTTCACAAAATGGCCAGAAGCGAAACCATTAACAACCATCACTGCAACCCAGATCGAGCACTTCGTCTAACAACACATCATCTGTCGCTTTGGGATCCCACACACAATTGTGACCGAAAATGGGAAGCAATTTGATTGTAATCGCTTCAGGGCATTATGTGAGACCTATGGCATCAAACTCCTCTTTGCTTCACCATCTCACCCACAGTCCAATGGATAGGTAGAAGCAGTTAACAAGAACATCAAGTACAACTTAAAGAAGAGACTCGATGAAGACATAGGCAAATGGTCCGACATTATCGATGACGTGTTATGGTCCCACATAACCTCCTACAAGACAGCCACAGATGAGACTCCTTTTGTCTTGGCATTCGGCACGGAAGCAGTCGTACTAGTGGAGATTGGCGAGACATCCTATCGAGTCATCTCCTACAACCCAGAACAAAACAACCATCAAATTGCTCTTAGCCTGGACCTACTGGAGGAACGTAGAGAGAAGGCCAACCTCAAGAACATTGCATACAAGTAACGTGTGGCAAGATATTACGACTCAAGGGTTCACCACAGAAGCTTCAAGATAGGAGATATAGTCTTGAGGAAAGTTAGCCTTGCAACCAAGGAGAGATCTGCCGGCACATTTGCCCCCACTTGGGAAGGACCATGCTTATGCCGGAGGGTATGGTTGTGCTCGCGGGGAGAAGATGAAGCTGATGATGTCCTTGGTTTGGTCTAAAACTTCCAAACTTTTTTGGGTTTCTCCCTTGTCCTTCACGCGAGTACACGGGTGAGAAAGAAAGGGGATGAGTCGTGAGAGGAGAGAGATGAAAATGAGAAGATTTGGATAAGTCTGGGTTAAAAATATCTACCCATGGAAAATTACCAAACTGCCCCTAAACATTCCAGACCCACAACTCTCTTACACGAACTCTGTTTTTCACGTGCCGCCTGTCTACGAAATCGTGAGTTCGAGACCTACACAACGGTCCCCAAAAAATGCCAAATGTGTCTCTAAACAAAAAGTGATTTTTGGGCCCCCTATAAAGCCAAGGGTAAACTCATCCTTTTCCAAATTAATTTACGAAAATTCACTAATTAAATTTCCGGGTCGTTACAGGCTGGGCATGAACTGACCCAGAGGCAAAAAGCTGAGCCAAGGGCTCCCCAATAACGGGATCCACCCCTTGGGAATCCAACGCCTCCTGACCGCCATACTCGGCCAAAGCATCATCCACTCGTAAAATAACCTTCGAAGTCGATCTTGTCTTGATTGGCATATGGAAGTCGCTTTTCCTCAAGGATGCTCCGACCTTCTCGGCATCGACCTTTGTCTCAGCTGCCTTCTTCAATGCCTCTACAATCTTTGCCATTCTCTTCGTTAATTGCTCAGCCGTAGCTACAACAAAATCTGGATCGGATGCAAAAAAAAATGAGTTAGCAAAGGGCCGAAGCATAATCCTAACGAACTAAGGCCGAGTGACACTTACGCAAAGTAGATATCAGACCAACTTATAGGAGGTGGGCATGCAACCGCAAATAGTCTCTACTCCTTTCAACTCGATCAGGCTTCAAAAACATTTCAGCTCAGTCGGCCTTCTCCTGATCACTGATATCGGGCCACTTAAACACGTCTAAAAAAAAAAAGGAATCAAGTCAACACCAATCGGCCATATCATTCAGAAATCAATCATAAAACAAAACAAGACAAATTTTTTTTTTCCTACGGCTACCACCTTTCGATTGATACACGCGTGGCATGCGTCGGCCAAATAAGGGCCAATATATTCCCTCCTAATTCCCAGAAACAAACATAAACTTATGTTTCCAAGCCTTCTAGGAGGTCGACATATCTTCAATAAAGGGTCGCCTTTCTTTCTTCGTTTTGGACTCTACATAGACCCAGCCGGTCTTATCCCTCACAAACTTGAACATATAGCAGATGTGACCCCAAGTCGGCTTGCCCTTCTCGCACAACTTGAAAACCGTATACACCCCAGTCAACATAATCCAGCAATTTGGATTCAGCTGGCCGAGAGCAACCCCCACTTCAACAACCATCTTCTGCAACCACGGATGGAGAGGAAGCATCACACCATGACTAAATTTATCAGGATGAAAGGTCACCCAACCAATAAGAGGATTGCTTGGCTTCTCCCTTCTCCCGAGTAGTCTCATCTTCACAGAATCCGGAATGTTGAATACTCTTTTGTAAGCCAGGAGATCATCATCATCCAACGTATTGAGTTGCCAATCAACTTCATAGGTCGAGCTGGCCACTGTTACCAATTCTACGCCCTCTTCCACATCGATCTCCCTAGGCCGTGAACTCGACGCTGTCTCCAGAGACTTCGAACTTGAAGCCATACCCTTACCCTTACCATCCGGGGACTTCAACAACTCACTCTGTTCAAAGGATGACACCTCGACGTTAGAGGTCTCAGCCCCATCACCGGTCGACACATAACAGGTGTCAATATACTCAAAGGCTTTATCATGCTCTTCTTGCAATTCATGGGCCGATTGTCCTTGATATGCCTCAAGGATCGGTCCACCCATGTTCGCATCCATCTCTGGCTCTACCCTAGGTTTGGCTGAGGGGAACCAGAGGTCAATTCAGACACGTTTAGCTGTGAATCAGAGCTAGCGGAGCTAGCTTCTGATCCACCGTCAAACGCATGATAGGACCGATCCTCAGATCCTTCTTAATCACCCAATGAACTTGACATGTACAAACATACAAGGAAGATCTATGAAGGGAAAGATACAAGACACAACAACTACGACATACGGACGATCAAGCAAACACATTCATCAAGTTCATCACCAGTTCATGCAAAAATCACACATACGATCGAAAAAACAAAGGAAGAATAGTGTGATACTTTGTTTATGAGAATTTCACCGTAAAATAATCGTCGGAAATCGCCTAAACAGGATTCAGAGTCGCCGGAAATCACCTTCAACTCTTAAAAAATCTCTCTCAAAAGCCAAAGTGACAAATAAGGAAAGATTCGAGCTTTTATAGAAAAAAGTCGACCGTTACAAACCCACTTCGGCTAGTCGAAGGGTCGCGCACATAACCCATGGCATTAAAAGCACGACGCGTGGCGCTCTACTCATATCATATCAGATAACTCACACCATGTCAGAGGTACACTATGGAGTCACGAGTGACACTCATCTTGCAAGTGGTACTCGATCGGCCATGGACATTCCTAGCCGATCGACTATATGATTGTGCGACGGTCCACTCTTGCGGGTCGTACAAGATGACATACACTCATATTGCAAGTTCCACTCGATCGGCCATGGATATTCCTAGTCGATCGACCACACGATTGTGCGAGGTTCCGCTCTTGCGGGTCGAACATGATGACATACACTCCTCTTGCAAGTGGCACTCGATTGGTCAGGGACATTCCTAGCTGATCGGCCACAGGCGGGCCAAACAAGATGACATACACTCATCTTGCAAGTGGCACTCGATCGACCATGACATTCCTAGCCGATCGGCCACATTATCATGCGAGGTTCCACTCTTACGGGCCGAACAAGATGACATACACTCATCTTACAAGTGGCACTCGATCGACCATAAAAATTCCTAGCCGATCGGCCACATGATTGTGTGAGGTTCCGCTCTTGCGGGTCGAACAAGATGACATACACTCATCTCTCAAGTGGTACTCGATCGGCCATGGACCTTCCTAGCTGATCGACCACATAATCGTGAGAGTTTTCGCTCATGCGTGCTGTACAAGATGAGATACACTCATCTTGCAAGTGGCACTCGATCGGCCATGAACATTCCTAGCCGATCGACCATGAACATTCCTAGCCGATAACCATGAACATTCCTAGCCGATCGGCCACATGATCGTGCGAGGCTTCGCTCCTGCGGGCCAATCAGGATGACACACTCATCTTGCAAGTGGCACTCGATCGACCATGGACATTCCTAGCCGCCACACATGATTATGCGAAATTTCGCTCCTACAGGTCGTACAAGATGGTACTCGGCCATAGCCAAAATTTAAGGCCGACCATCCTCTCTCACCACCCTTTTTTTTGGGCTAAGATCGACCACGGCATCTCACCTTAGCCAAGGGCTTGGGGGAGTGGGACTAGTATAGGACAAATATCCATACATGTTTACAAGTAACGACAATCCCTCAACCGAGGAAATCCACCTTAGTCAACGATTTGGGGACTTTTGTTAGTACCTAATTTGGTCAACCTGGTCAAGGCCGATCATTATCGCCAAAACCATACTTGGCCCTCGGCTCAACAAGAGTACAACAATACAAATCTACAAAATCAGGTGCATCCCACCAATGCAACCTTGGACAAAAGACACCAAAAGCCACTAGGCTGACTAGATCTGGTCGGCCTACCCATCCATCAGCCGACCTTGTCAACACAACCGCAGGACTCGGGATCACCATGACACGTGTCAGTTTCAGGACCAAGGAAATTTATCCCACATCAAAATGATTCACCTACAACATTCAATGCCACTATAAATACAAGGGCACCTCCCTTCAAAAAGGTAATGACAACCTTGCCCTTACGCTGCCTAGTTATTACAGTACCATCCACACCTAACTGACTTAAGCATCGGAGACTGTTAGGCCGACACCCCACTAGTGCTCCTTTGCTCTTACATTCTCTCTACAGGTCTTCCTACCCCCGAAGAGAGCGAGTCAAGCGAGCTCAGCGAAGTAACTCTAAGTTGGTCCATTTTTGGTATCAACACTATGAAAGTAGTTGCATTGACTTTAGAGTTTGAGGTATTGGCTTCATATGGTTGATTATTTAATACAAGTGAGATAATTAGAATGGTTGATTTTTAAAACATAAGGTAAAGAATATTTATGCAAAATTTTAATGCTCTCCAGCTTTCGCATAGACCCCTTTTCTTGGCCAGTTGTAGATCTCACGATCTCCTGACCGGTTGGAGCTAATTGGCTAGTGCGAAGTGGTGCGGCGACGCCTTCACTTAGTCGTACTTTGTTGGGTTTTACCTTCCTTCGTCATGGTTGGGCGTTGGGTTCGTGGGGTTGATGTTGTAGTGACGGCGGACTTGGCACTGGTGTTCTGTTTTGAGGTTTATGTCGTGTGTGAATGCAGTGGCCCTCCTTTGTGGTTGCGGTTGTTCTTACCGCTGGTGGATAGTGGTTGCGCCTCATTTTCTGAGGTTGCGGTTTCGATGTTTAGGTCAACGTCGTATCTTGACATGTGTCTTGCAGATCCAATGTGTGGCGGCTCAATCACGTTAGATCTAGATACTCTAGCGACGCTTGTGTTGTCCCCTTTGTTTGCTTGTGACTGCTCTTCAGTCATATTTATTATTTATCTTGATTTTTGGATTGTATCACGTACACTCAAGTTGTTTAGTTCATTTTGAATTAGTATGGATCATAATTTTGATTCAATTTGAGCCATGTGCTTTTTATTTATAGGTATATTTGTGGTGTTCTTAAGGCTTCTAGCATTCTCCTGGAATATGCCACTTGTAAATTTGTATCATTATTTTTTTAAAGTTTATTTACCTAAAAAAACATCAACATTTTTTGTAACAGTTAAGATCCTTTATAAACTGTTAATTTAATTCATGCACACTAATGACTAAAAACCTCCAATTTGTTTGATGCTTTATAAAATAGTTCCAAACTTGCAGTGTATATATATATATATATATCAGACTTTGCTTAGAAAAATTTGATAATCGACTAAGGAGTGAAACCAACAGGTAGTTTATTTGGATAAATGTAAATATTGTCCATTTTATATACATTAATTATTGCTTAACTCAAAATATGTAATTCTTCATTGGTGGTGAGCTTATTATCATATTTATTACCCTTGAATGAGTTAATTATTAACTTTTTTAATTTTTTGTAATATATAGATTAAATCACAATTTTCCAACACCAATAAAGGTGATGATGATGCACTCTATCAAATGGACATTTTCATAATTAATTTTCTCCATTTAAGATGACCGAAAATGTGATAATCATTCGTTTTATAATTAACATGACGCTTATTAATTTCACTTAATCCTCATTAAGAATTTGTCAACATAATTTAAACATATCATCTTATACCTGTATGTGCAATTATTCCAGTAAGTAAAAAACAAGGACTTATCCTACAAGTAAAAGAAAAACCAAAAGAAGTATAGTTGTAACAAATACCTTCGACACCCCTCCTCCTCTTGTTCCAATATGCATGCGTTTCTTCAATTATATCATATTCTACGGGCATATATTGCTATTTCGGTATATATTTCCCTAACATTTATAATTGTTAATATTATCGTAATATCAGTTTTAAAAAGTGTCAATAAAATAATCAATGAAAACGATACAAATAATATTATTTTAAAAAAATTATAAATATTACAATTTAATAATATATATCTTCACTTATAAATAAAAAAGATCATCATATTTCAAAGTTTGATTTTCATGAGAAATGGTGATAGTATGCAGAATATAACATATAATAATTTATTAATTTATTGTGTAATTTAACTCATATCTTTTATTTTTTTGCTACTAAAGAAAAAAATACAAGAACCTACAGAACAAAGCCCCTAAGACATTCCCTACAGAAGAGGTCAAAACGCCACGTCAGAGTGGCTTCCTTTGGAATTGACCGACTCCAATCACTGAAGAAGTCAATGAAGTGACCAAAGTTAGCGAGGACATCAATAACGAAGTTAGCTTCTCAGTAAATATGTTAAAACTGATTAAGCAGAATAAATTAGTCAATTTTTTTACATTTTGAAGGATGGTAGAAATCTCACATCTTTTATGCTAAATACCAATAAAGTTGCGTATAAAATTAATCCTATAATTTTTAGGTGATGAGTATCACTTGTTATCTATCCAATCATTTCTATTTTCTTTCTCTCTCTATTTGTCATCATATAGAGACGGAACTTTTGTCAAAATCATATGCTTGTGGAATTTTCCAAAACATTTCCTCCACCTTGAATCGTCAAGCCGTCAAACAGTCAAGTTAGGAACTAATTTGGTATTGGTACGGCTTCTATCACTATCTATGCTTCGTGTACCGATGAATAAAGTTTCTCTTTCTAACGATCCGGATTTAATGTTAAAATAAATTTGTAAAATTAATTAGAAAATGACGATTTTACCCTCAGATTTTGGAGGGGCTCGAAAGTTATTTTTTGTTCGGGAACACTTTTAGAAGTTTATCATGGACCGTTGCGTAGGTCTCGATCTCAAGAGTTCGTAGATAGGTGGCACGCGGAAATCGGAGTTCGTTTGAGAGAGTTGTGGGTCTAGAACTTTTAGGGGTAGTTTGGTAATTTGGCCTTTAGATATTTTTGTCTTAAAATATGCTTTTATCCCTTTTTTTTCCAAATCTTTCCTGATCACTCTCTCTCCTCCCTCACGATCTTTCTTTCTCTCCCGTGAGCCCACGCCAACAACAAGAACAACCTCTCACATTTCGGCTGTTTGGAGCCAAACCAAAGTCACCATCTTCAACCTCTCGGCCCCACGAATCCAACCATACAAAATCCCAAGGACGGAGGACAACCGTAGGCCAAGAATCGAGGGGGAGAAAATCTTCTAACCTTTCCGACCATTTTCTGGCCACCACAGGTATGTGTGCTCAATTTTGACCTCGAATTTGGATTCATGGGTTTGAGTAGATAGATTTTGACTATTAGAACGTTTGATTTGGTTGACTTTTGAAGAAGTTAGGAAGCTTTGATTTTCGGCCTTCAATGGCGTTTTTCGGGAACGGGGGACGGCAACTCACGGCGGATCGGTTGTCTTCTTCGACGAGGAGTCTGACGATTGGGTATGACAGGAGACTGACGTGGAGCCACGTGGCAACTTAGTCAGCGTCCAGTCAGTGTGCGTTTGGGCATGTGGGCACTGTAGTCGGCGCGTGGACGAGCGGCCGGTCTTCCGCCGACGCGTGTCTGCGCGTAGGGCTGGTCCTTGACCCACGACAACGCGTGTTGCCATGTTTCGATGTTCCGGACCTATTTGCGTAGATTTTGGGTGAATTAGAGTTCGTTTAGGGGCAATTTTGGGTGTTTAAAGCTACTTGGTAATCGTTTGGGGGGTGTGTGAACTCCTAGAGTTTAGGGGGTTGGATTTTAGGTTAATATTTATTGGTTAGTAATGCCAAGTAATGTTTTTGGACATGCGTGGTGGCTCCAAATGTCACGGGGGACCGAATAGGTTGGAGTTGGATTGGAATGGACGTTGAGGTGAGTGGACTTGGCTCCCTAGATTGCAAGGCATGCAAAATTTTATGTTGTAAATGTAATATTATGAATTGTGAGTTGTGGAAATGGAGAGGAATTACTCGAAATTATACTATTATCCTTTAAGGCTTGGAAAGTAAGGAAAAGGGTTTAAAATGATTTATTGAATTTCTTATCGTATACATTTTTTTCGAATTAAGAGTGTTTTATTATAATTATGAGTTTCGGAAGCTAGAGTTAATTGATTTATTAATGACTAAAGGTAATGGTTTTGGATGTGGATTTTCAATAATGGATTTGAAAATGAGGTTTGGGCTTAGGCCCGAGATTTCAGTTTTATTGGATTTTGGGCTCTTAGCCCCGGTTTTCTAAGATTTCGGTTAATACCAGGTAATAATGATTTTAAAAGTGGGTTTTGGATTTAAGTTATGGTTTTCTCTTATATACTATCCCTGGGTATTATGGTTTTTCTCCGACACATGACTTCGAGGTATTATCGGTCGTGTGCTCGTTGAGGGTTATTTCTCCGACGTGCTGCATGAGGTATTTTCTGCCATACGTTCGTTGAAGCTGTTTACGCATAGTACATGGTTACGTCCACATACCTTGAGGCATTATCGGATATGTGGAGAGTAGGTCCCCGTGTTGGACCTCTCGGTTTCTAGCCATTACTTGAGGTATTATCGGCGGTGGTAAGGAGGGCTCGTCCCCGTGTTCGACAACCCTGATTATCGAGCTACGTCTCAAGATTACATTAGGGGGATGGTGGGATATCTTTACAGTATTTGTGTCCAGATTTTCGCATGATTTTAAGCTCATTTGAGGAGGGTTTTCAAAGAAAATTTGTGGACCATGGGATGTTTTCATTGTTTATGTTTTCGCGGGTCCTATCGGGTTTTTATTTTATTTTTGGATTTTCTGGTAAGTTCTTTGAAGCAATCTTTATTTGGTTAAAATTATTATTAGATTTGGCCGGGTTATTAAGATGACAGGTACATTTAGATTTGGAGAGGGTTTCGCCTATGTAATTGAATGGCACTCCGGTAAGTTGTAGATATGTATATATATGTATGGAGGGTCTTAATGTAATTTGATTCACCACGAGGCAGGTTGTCTGGATTACCTTTTTTTATTTTATTTTAATGTTGTTATCATCACTTTATTAGCGTGTGTACGCTTTGGTTTGGTTTTATCCACTCACAGTTGTTTTGTTTTGGTTTGGTGCCCTCCAGGCCATTGCGGAGCGAGGCGACGAGACAAGGAGGAGGCATCATCTTTCGCTGCGCTACGGACACGTAGGACTTTCATTAGTTTTTGTAATTAAAGGTTACCTAGTTGCTTTGATCCTCTTTTGGGTATTGTAAATTATTCGAGGGCTTGGTAGTTTGAATTTAGGTTTGTGATAGCTTGTGGTTGTAGCTGATATGTTCAGTTTTGTATTTGTTTTTGTAACCTTCGTCTGACAAGTAGTGACGGGTTGACCGGTTGCAGGGGAGATTTTGCCGAATTTTTGGTAGAATTCTCATAAAGGCTTTCCTGGAATGGTGAGGGTATTTAAAGGATTATTGTATTAGTTATGGTGTTGTCAGATGAGAGCAGGACTTCTCACGGATTTCGAGGGAAAATTCGGGAGGGGTCATATTAAGAAAACCCAAATTGGGCGTCAAAATGGACAAATTGATAGACATGCCCTTTTAATGAGGTTGATAACAGTTGAAAAATGGGACCCACAAATACCACGTTAGCATCTAACAGAAGTTAGGACATAAAATTTAACGGACGTGCCAAAGTGTCACGTTTTGAAAAGTTTAGGGGGTAATTGTAATATTTGAAAAGTCATGTATGGATATGTTATAATGTGTAAACTACAGGGTAATAACGTGTAATTTGCCCAATAAAAAGCGTAAGATATAAAACTGATGGAGCACATAAATATTAAGAGTAATGTTAGGCATTCTAAATTTTTGTACCAAATGAGTCCGAAAATGATGTGGCATAGTCCATGTCATTAAGATCTAATTAAGCAAATTCCAATTATGATTATGATTTAATTAATTGATTTGTTAAATTAGATAAACAACTGGATTAAAATCGTACAGTCCTACACGAGGAGCCTCTTTTGCTTCCACCCGCCTCGTCGGAAACAACTTCGATGAAGCCTCTGGCTGCAATCGATTCACCGTAAGTCCACCATTATTTAACTTTTTGTGTTCCATCAACGCTGCTCCGCCACACAAAGTTACAACAACGTATTCGTGTTAACTATATTAAAAATTTTCAATAGTTATGTACTTCTGTTCCGATTGTGTTCTTCAATTCCTACCCTATTTTGCTCATCTTGAATTCCAAGAGGAATCATTCGTTTCATACTTTCATGGGGCAAATCAGTATTGCCATGAGTCAATGTGTTCCATGATTTTCATACAAGGAATGCGGTGGTGTCAGTGTGACCCCAAGGTGGGATTCATCGGAGGGACCTGGTGAAGTTTAAACAGGAAATTAGGGTTTCAAATTTATAATTAATTAAATTTTCTTAATTTTCTTTCTAAATTTGTTTTATTAATATAAATCACTAAGTTGGAAATTATTTGATTAAAATTTTATAATGTGACACGCGGCACGTCATTTAGATTCTAATTTGATACACAAATTTAGTAAGCCCAGTATTGCTCCTTACCTGTACAGTAGAAGTGAGATGCAATGCATGGAACCATACTGGATTTGTCGCCATCCAATCATTCAACAACAAATGATTGTAACAGGATACCTAATTACTATAAGTAAATAAATGGAAAAGCAAATAGTGAAAAGTAATAAATGATTGTATTTACCAAATTTACAAGGAAAATTGAAAACATCGCTGTGTGCCCGATAAATAGTACAGGGAAAGAAAAAATACCGAGTAATGTTACTCATTCACATTCCAATTCTCATACAATTTTAATCCAACATTAAATGTAGATTCTATTTATCGATGAAAGAATTTTTTATTCTAAAAAAATAGATTTAAAATAGACTAAAATACCATTAAATCAATTGTATGATATATTAACCGTACATATTTCAATTGTATAAAAGAAAGATAGTGGTTTGTTGAAGTCTTTTTCTTTCTCTATATACCCTTCCCTAACAACATAAAACAATTTTATCAAGTGTAAATAATGAGGGTACAATAGTAATTAAATTTTTTGGTGGTTAGTCCCACTTCCCGCAAATTTATGTTTTTTAGACTTTTATCTATTATTTATGTATGAAAAAAAATGATCTTAAAAGATAAAATAATTTTTTACAGATTTATATAGAAGAATTTAAAAAGTTACGAGAGCTAAAAAAATAATAATACAAAAGTGTAGAAGTCTAATTATAATATAAAAAGACAAAATAGAGACATTACCTAATTATAATATAGGATAACACGTAATAATTTCTTGGAATTGATTGTGTTTTGTTGTAAGGTGTTTGTGAATAATAGAAGAAGAGTAGCCGACAACGGAACGCACCTTCCTACACATTTTGTAGAGGTTGAATGTCAAAGAAGCACTTCACCTTTTCTGTCTCACGATTCTTTTCTATTTTGCCCTTTTTCTCTCGTTTTTTTCTCTGTGAACAAACAAACTTCTTATTCTCTCTCTCTCCAACCAGGGTTGGTGGATTGAAGGAATAAATGTGAAATTAAAAAATAATAATTCTTCAAAATTGTTTCTTTTCTCTTTGAAGACTCTGATCCTCATCTCCAGACTCGCAAGTCAGTCTTCTCCTCCACAGCTTCTGCCATTTTTTTCCACCACATCTTCTCTTTCTTCACCCTTTTCTTTTTTATGACTGTTATCCATCCTTTTCTGTATCTAATTCCACGCTCTCATATTTTGCGTGCTGGACGAAAACCCAATTCAAATTCATGATCTTTTCACCTGTTTTTGCTCAAATTGTTTTGCAGAAACTGTGCCAAAAATTGTTGCTTTTTTGCATTATCTTACGTTTTCTTCGCTTTCAGCTTTATTCACAATTGGGTCTTTGGAGAATTGGGATAAAGCCATGTCGCCACCTCAAATTGAGCCGACATTGCCTGAATCATCGTCTGCAAGCTCCCCCTATGTTCCCGAGAGATCTGAGGCTGAAAATATTCGTTTAAAAGACCTTAGAGGCGTGCAATGGCGCATAAATCTTGGGATTTTGCCCTCTTCCTCTTCCTCTTCTTTCATTGATGATCTTCGTCGGGTCACAGCTGATTGTAGAAGGAGGTACCTTTAGCTTGTCTTTACAATTCCTGTAGCTTTTTTTTTTATAGATGGGAGGCTGCATTGGCATCCTTTTTTTTTTTTTTTAGCTGGATGGTATCAATTTGATGATCTCTTTGGTTTTTGTTTTAAGTTTTGGTCCGATGTAATGATTTTATTCATGGGTTTTGCTAGAGTAATCGTATTTGGTTGACGATTGTCCCTCTGAATTTATCTCTTTTCTCTTTTCATCCATAATGTTATCGATACTCCGTAGCTGGAGATGTTAACGGTAGTTCTTGGAAGATGAAAACCTTGTAAAGGGTTTATATGATACGGTTTCCATGATTGAGTTACTTGTCCATGTGTTTTGATAATATTTTGCTTATGGACTGTAAACTCTGTTGGAAGCAGGAAACTGTCAAGAGGTCTTGTACAACTTGCAATTATGTTTCTTATATCTTCTTGATTAGTTCTGTTGATTGATCCAAGTGTTGATATGAATTATGAATTTAAGATCACTGAATGTGATCAAGTCTAAAATTTGTTTGAGCATGGGAATATTGGATTGCAAGTTTTTGGTGGTAATTTTTGTGTTTGTTAATTCTTGTGCTAAGTTTACCTTCTGTACGCTGTTAGATATGCTGGATTGAGAAGACGCCTTCTCATTGATCCACATCCCCCAAAGGATGGTAGAAGTTCCCCTGATCTTGCCATGGACAATCCACTGTCACAAAACCCAGGTAAAACCGACTACTCCTCCAAAGTACTTATGTGAAGTCTATGAGCTCCAGAGAAATACCGAGAGAACACATGCGAGCATGTGAACTAGTTAATTTGCTAATATACGCCCAATCCTATAATTTTCTTGAGATTGATTTTCCTTGTATTATTTCGGTCGCCGTGTTTTTTCACTTATTTATTATTAGCTTTCATTACGTACCTACTATGTTGAAACGTGAAATGAAAAAATTTGGATGTGTGCACCATGGTTTGCCTCATTAGTACATATCTCTCTGTGATGCAATTACTAATCTATGTTGTATATATTGTGAATTATATGTGCAGATAGCACATGGGGTCGCTTCTTCCGGAGTGCTGAGCTGGAGAAAATGGTTGACCAGGACTTATCACGTTTATACCCAGAACACGGGAGCTACTTCCAAACACCAGGATGCCAAGGCATGTTGAGAAGAATCTTGTTATTGTGGTGCCTTAGACATCCAGAGTGCGGTTACAGACAAGGTATATACAGTAATTTTTTAGTTTAATTTTTTTTTATTAATGTAACCCTTGAATGCGGTTTGAGAAAAGAGATTTAAAATTGTCTTTCTTCTCAAAGTGATTTTGTTTATTTGTGTAACACTTCAATTCCTGCTCAATGAGCTGGGATTTTAGAGTACCTTGTCTCGCTGAATGTTTATAGGAATGGGCGAATGGAAGTTGCAGGTTTGCAGCATTCATTTTAGATACATACACACTAGACAAGGTCCCAAGCTACATTGCTTGCATCAGGGTAGAACCTGTTTGCTTGGTAAAAAAGACATGGAATTGATCCTGAAATCTTATATTTTAAAGCATAATATGGTTATTATTGGACCACATTCTGATTGCAGAAATCAAACACTACTGGTCTCCACAAAATTACTAATACTCATCCTTTAGTACTTTTTTTTAAAAATTCATATTTAGAAATTTTTAGACAGAAAGTTTCTTGCTATCCGGTAGTTAGCCAGTTATTTCTTATCTGAGATTTGACTCCTGTTGCAGCAAGTAGAGCCTTATTTGATTTTATTCTCCAATTTCTGTGACCGTGGCATGCTGGGATTTTAAACTTGTCCAATGTGATCAACAAGTTGATATTCTTACGGCCTGTTTGGTAATTGTGTTCCCTTTTTCTTTTTTCTTTTAATAAAAGAGATATTAGGGAAATCGAGGTGAGAAAGAGGAAGAGATTTGAAAGATTTGGCCAAAAGAGGACAGAGAATAGATAGCATTAAAAGAAAAACTAAAAAACCAATTAATACTGATTTTAGGATTTGTATATTACAATTCCATGCATTATCTCTCTCTCTCTCCTCTCTCCACCTAGAATTCCAACTCTTTTGCTCTCTTTTCATTGTAGGAATGCATGAACTCTTGGCTCCTCTATTGTATGTTCTTCATTCTGATGTGGAGCGTCTATCTCAAGTGCGAAGCCTATATGAAGATCATTTCACTGATAAATTTGATGGTCTTTCATTTCATGAAAATGATCTTACTTATAATTTTGAGTTCAAAAAGTTTACTGATTCCATGGACGACGAGAGTGGTTCACCGGGAAATGCATTAAAAGATAAGACTCTTGATGAGCTTGATCCTGAGATACAAACCATTGTAATGCTTAGTGATGCTTATGGCGCTGATGGTGAATTGGGTATTGTCTTGTCCGAGAAATTTATGGAACATGATGCTTACTGTATGTTTGATGCTTTAATGAATGGAGGCCATGGTTCAGTGTCTATGGCAGAATTCTTTTCTCCCTCCCCTGCCGTTGGATCTCATACTAGCTTACCTCCTGTCATTGAAGCATCTGCTGCACTGTATCATTTACTGTCTCTTGTTGATTCATCTCTACACAGCCACCTTGTTGAGCTTGGTGTTGAACCTCAGTATTTTGCACTCCGCTGGTTACGGGTTTTATTTGGACGAGAATTTTCACTTGCAGATCTATTGATAATTTGGGATGAGATATTTGCATCTGACAATAGTAAATCAGACAAAAGTTCCGAAGATGATGCAGCATCCAGCTTTGGCATCCTTAGTTCATCTCGAGGAGCATTTATATCGGCCATGGCAGTTTCAATGTTACTTTATTTGAGATCTTCCCTTCTTGCCACTGAGAATGCTACTGTATGTCTTCAGAAATTATTAAATTTTCCTGAGAACATAGATTTGAAGAAACTGATACAAAAGGCAAGGTCCTTGCAGGATCTTGCTTTGAAGAACAATAGTTCTTCAGCACTACTTTCATCTATTGGGCCTTATGAGCATTGTAAGTCAATGCCTGTTAGAGGTCATAGCCTTTCAATTGATTCTATTTCTCCAAAAACACCATTAAATCTGGTACCTGAAAGCTACTGGGAAGAGAAGTGGAGAGTTCTGCACAGGGAAGAAGAACTTAGGCAAGATGATTTGAAGAAACTGGTTCCATCCCAGAAGAAGCGATGGACAGAAAGAGTAAAGTTGAGCCTATCTAGAACAGAATCTGAGCCATCTCCATCAAAATCTGAGAATGGAAAAAAGAACCCCCGGATTTCTGTTAGGCGGAGGTTGCTGCAAGATCTTTCTCGAGAACTCAGCTCAGAGGAAGATATTGAGAAATTGGACTCTCATGAAGACAGAGTCTCTCCAGAAGTTGAGGTCAATAAAGAAGACGGTTTCAGTAAGGACCTTACTTCTGCCACCGAAAACAGATGTTTGAATGGAAATCCGGGCAGCGAAGAAAATTTATCTGTTTTCTCGGAGCCAACAAGTTCTCGTAGTGGGGTTAATGATCATGAACCTGACTCTGAGAAAAGTAGTGTGGCATCAAATTTGTCCGTTGACGAAAATGATGACAATTCACAGGCTGTATCAGAAGACCCACCTCTTCCGGTTTCTGTTCCTCCTAAGAGTCTCTCTCAAACATCTGAATGCAACAATCATTCAACGGGAAATTCAGTGACAGGAAAGGAACGAAAGCTTCTTTCTGGTAAATTCCCGAGGTTTTGGAAGTTCGGATGGAATGCAGCTGGTGAAGGGACATCCGAGAAAGGACAGAATGCCCTTGAGCCTACAAGTTCTTCCAGTTGTGAAGGTAATCAGATTCAGAACACAACAAGCTCTTCTGTGGCGGAGGGATCCTGCAATTCTTTAGTTAGCTACAAAGGAGAAGCCGTTGACCAGCATGTGATGGGTACTTTAAGGAATCTCGGGCAGTCTATGCTGGAACATATTCAGGTAATGTTTCTTGTTTTGCTTTGTTTCAAAGGATGTGAACTGCAATTTTTTTTTCATCCTCAAACTTAAATGCTTCTCCATAGGAATGAACGTACACTATTGATGTTATTTTTTCTAGGAATTGATAAATAATACTTAAAGAGGAAGGCAGCCCAGAAAAATGGTAGTAGCATGGTATATCAATAATCATGAATTGATAACTATCTGGGATTCACCGGTGACATAATAATATTAGGCTCCTTTTGTTTTAGGAGGGATTTAGATTACATAATAAGGCTAAAACTGTCGTTGTTCAGAGTATTACATTGTAGGTATACTAGGATTTGAATAAGTAGAAAAGTGAAGTAAGCAAATGGATTTCAAATGACTTGTGCATATAGTCATTTCAAATCCTTTTCATTGGTACTACATCTAGTTATTTCAATCCATTTGATTAGTGGTTTCTAGTTTTTGTAGCAAATTTAACCTTGTTATCAAATCCAAATCCAAATCCCGTAAAACAAATGGAGCCATATTGGATTCCTTGCAACCATAGTGTCTGCTAAAGTTGGTTCTGAGTGCACTTATAGGCGGCAAAACCAGTTGCTCCCAACAACGCTTTCTTATGCTTAGCATATTTGATATTGTATCTGCATTATTATGACTCTTTAAGTTACCATCTCTGGCAGGTGATCGAGTCTGTTTTCCAGCAAGATCGGGGTGTTCAGGTTGGGTCGTTGGAGAACTTTTCGAAGAGTACTTTAGTCGGGAAAGGACAAGTTACGGCCATTACAGCTTTGAAGGAGCTTCGGAAGATCAGCAATCTTTTATCAGAGATGTGAGGTTTGCGTTATTTATAGTTACCTACCTGTACATACATTTTGTAATTAATCTATTCATTTAGTGCCAAAATAAATTTAGTTGTATCCACATCTCTTGTTTTGGTATATCTGAGTTTTGGAAGTGGCAGAGACAGATGTGTAAATATGAGTTTCTCTAATACTCGTATGAATCTAAATGTATTATAAAGAGTGCAGTTTTCTTGAATTTGGCTACACAAATCCGCTTCTCTGCATCCAGATAATGATTACAGGAGTGATTAAGGAATTCTTTGCCAAACCAAAATAAAAACCCTACCGTATGTGCCTTCAGCACTCGAGAACTAAGAAACCGACCCGATGAAACACATGGGATCACTTCTTGTAGACTCGTTGAGAATGATTGTGATCTAGTTCCGATGAAACACATGGGATCACTTCTTGTGGACTCTCTGATCTAGTTCATGGCCTAGATAGAATGTTTGTGATCTAGTTCATGGCCTACATGGAGCTTGCCAAGATGGCAGAAATAAATTCTGACCTTGGGAGGTGGAATTCTCAATTAGAATGCAAAAATGTGTCTGCAGACTTTTTTATTCATTTTAGGTCATCGTAGATTGATTTCTTCTGAGCTTTGCTAGTTTGAAAATGTTGACAATGGAATGCGGTAGCTAAATTTTCCTTCAGGAACTTCAACAAGCTCGAAATGGAAAATATGGATCAGTAAAATCAATGTATAAAGTGGACACACAATATCTGGAAGTGATCAAAGATTAAGCAACTAAATCATAAGCTATCGAAGGAAAACTCAAAAGCTTTCCCACCTAATAAAATTACAATATGTTATACTTACGTCTACTTTCTTTTTTCATGTCTAAAAAAGTCTTTCAAGCTCCACACAGTTGTTTCAATAGACCAAACCCTTGGCAACTTATGATTTAGTCTAGGTTATGAAAACCCGGGAGAAGTGAAGTGATGAAGCCGAAAACAATCATCTGAATCTCTTTAACAATTATCCACCATTGGTTACCACCATTGGCTCCATCCGGTGCTGCTACATTCTCATTCTCAACAGCCTGATTTGCATCAGGTGCTGGCACATTCCCGTTCTCAGCTCCTGGCTGTCCATCTGCCATTAATTGTAGGAAACAATTTTGTAACTTTTAGTAAAGAAAATCATTTGGCATAAATAAAAAGTGGAGCATGACATGATCTGTTGACATACAGGAACAAGAAAACACGATATCATGGGAGAATGCGCTACAATATTGTGAAGTGTAAACCATATAAGATACATCATCACGGATTCCCATGAGCCTCAACTCAAGTGGCAAGGTGGAGTTGCGTGGGATTGCAGGAGGTAAGAGCTTAAGTTCAATTAATTTTGCAAGCAAAAACAAATTTTTTCAACTGCCCAAGGGTTGAGGGTGGATTAAAGCTAATTTAAACATCTAATCCAACTGAAACACTAGTATAGATGTAAGCAAAGAAAGACTTGCCAGAGGAGTTCTATTTCAAGCAGTGCGTGGGCAGACATAAAAGAGATGTGTATTCATGTAGTCATACATATAAACCTTCATATAAGCCTATATGCATATTCATTGTCAATTGCAATGTGAGAAAGTATCATTCAAAAGAAATGTTACGGTCAGCAGGTACAGAGGATAAGAAACAAAATTACCTGCCAAAGCAGCATTGTCAACCTCCTGCCTTGCAGCAGGAGGAACATTTCCGGCCCTGGCTGCAGGCCTTGGTGGATGGGGAGGCACACCCCTATGCATGCCTTGAGAAAGCCATCGTACTATTGGTGTGAGCGAGCCAGTTTGATATCTACAACATACAACATCATTAAAATCTAGCTTCCATCCGTAAAACTTCCCATATATTAGTTTTGGGCAATAAGAGTCAACTACTGAAGAACCTAAGTTTATCATATATTCTATTAATAGTGAAATAGAAGTTGTCCTCATATTAAAATGGAAGTAAGTTTAGTTACTTACAAATAGACAATTGAAGCGAAAATCACAAGGACAAAAAGCCTTTGTCTAGATCCATCTTGATTGAAGAGAAATATTACAGCTGCAAGCTTTACAATAAGCAACACGTCAAGCTGAAATGCAATCTGAAATCTCCTTACAACAACCTGCCTCTGAGCTGCAGGCTGTTGCAGTTGACGTTGCTGTTGTTGTTGTCCCTCTTGGCCTTGCTGCTCCCCTACATTGCCGACCTCTGTATTTACTCTAGTTCTGATGGTAACCATGCATTCATAGTAAGAGAAAGGGATAATCAGTAGAAGGATCCTTTAGCATAAACTTCTAGGTAGGATGTAAAACTTTACTATTGCTAAAAATCATGGTTAAACATGATTATGATTGTTTAGAATAAATAATTTTAGGTATGAAGATTTTATGTCACAGCGAAAGAAACATTAGAGTGCCATTAACATTCTTACGTGGGTATGTTGTAGGTAAGAGGAATCAGAGTGTTAGATGAAACTCCTGCAACTTGCCCCATATATGGGTGAACTCGGACGGCATAAATTCCTGCTCCACGGTTCATCTGCTCCTGGTCTTGCAAAGGATTTAACCCAGGAACAAGAAGAGGATACATGATTGGTAACATCTGAAAATCACCAGCTGGGAAGGATGGACTACCAGAGTGTGCTGGAACCTGAAAAAGAAGTCGCAAACTTACTTTAAAAAAAGAAAACAGAACCAAAAAATCACTGCCATCACAAAAAATATCCACATACTATTGCTATAAACCATGATTGAAAACTTCACAAGCTTTAGTCAGCATTATTTTCTTTCCAATGAAGTACGCAAATGTACAAAACATGATCTCTACCCTGTCCGCTTTTTACACGTTACTACAGCTTTCAAATTTCTTATTCATATTGATAAAAAGAAAGAAAGAAAGAAAGAATTTTTCTAATAGCAACAGACATTTAAAAAAAATGGAAGAATAAGGTGATGGATGGATTCTCTTCGAAAAAAAAAAGAGTTGGGAAAGAATGAGAAGGAAGCTTAAACAAACGCTGTCATCTAGATAGCACATAACAAACGAACAAAAGACAACCAGAACAATGATAATCATTAAGGGTGACTATTTCAGTAAAATTAGAAAAGCTCTCACCCCAAATAACCTAAGTTTTTTCATATTTAGATTAAAAACCCAGAAGTTTATATGCATCAATATCTATGCAATAAACCCCCACCCTCCCCGAGAAACAATAATTTGCAATCTACGAACTACCAAAAAAATTAATTAGAAAACGCAAAATCAAACAATGTGTCAACTGTTGGCCACTGAAAAGAAAATTAACACTTTGTCAATAAGATCCCTGTTTGGGAGCCCTATTTTGAAAATTCCTTGAAGACTTTAGGTTTAGAGACATATGCACCAGAAAACTACATAATTTCTTCGTGTGAAATTGAAACCTCCGAATCTGACCCCAATAAAAAAAAAATAACACGCACACAGAACCAACGAAAGCCTAAATTGATAGCCAAAATATGACATGCAATCAAAGACCCTGATTGAATTGAAGCTTATCAGCACGAATATTCATGCTTTGTTATATAAGTATATATTTAATTGAATTTGTAAAATTGGGAAATTCGGATCGAGATATGTGAACCTGAGATTTCTTGAGAGGTTCTTCGGGCAATATTGGTGAAGAAGAAGGTTCCGAACTCGACGACATCGTTTTGGGTTCTTCCGCCATTTAGAAAGTCTGATCTCCCTCGCACTCGCTCTAACTCTTTACAATGAAATCACGACGATAACAGAACCTGTAAGAACATTTCCAATTTATGTTATACGGAAAAAAGAGTTAATGACGTGGAAATTTGTAATTTCACCAATAAGGTTGTGCCAAGTCAGTCATGGTGGGGTGGTCAAGTTTTGTTTTTTGTTGAGAAATATTGTACTCTATCTAAATTGCGGAAAAGATAATGAGTTTGAGTTAAAGAAATTTAATGATTTAAGTGATTTGATTTAGTATAATTAGACCAAATTTTGTTCATCGCCGATCAATGGTGTAGATAGAAAATTAGGATACTAAGGGCCACTAAATCACTTAGCTGAAACAAATCATACTAATTATACTAAATTACTCATTGCCAGATTGTCTAAGGTGCTCATTCGAACATTAATTTATTTCGGAATTAAATTAGAACACTAAGTGTGGTTTTTAGCTGAAACACTCGTAAATTAGTGTTATGATTTTATTCCGAAATAAGTTAATGTTTGAAGGAGCACTTTAGACAATCTGGCAATGAGTGAAAGAATTTTATAGGCATATACGTTATGATCATTGGTTAATAGCAATTCATGTTGTATGATCATCATCTTGAGTATCCAAAAGTATCCAAAATAAATACCTATGTACTCAAATTTCAATACTCAGTATAACTAATATTGGCATGTTAATGGAAAATAAGCAATAAGCAAAAGAAGATAATCAAGCATTAATTTTTTTTAACCATATTGATATAACTCATATATTAATGGGAAATTGGTTAAAATATCACTTTTGCGCAAAAAAAAAAACCTGAAATCCCTCTTTCCCTTTTACCAAACCAAAACAAGAAATTGAAAAGGGGTATTTATATTTTTTCCCCCAAGTATAAATATAAATGAGTAAAATGAAAAACCCCATTTAGTTACTTGTTTGTGAAACCCTTTGGGTTTCCTCACGTATTCATCCTTCTCCTCCGCTCGTCTTCTTCACGTGAAGAAGACCCATACCAACACTGGCGGAGCTACCAAGGGTCCAGGGGGAGCTTGGCCCCCACTCCAATTTTTGTTATTTTTTTATATTTATATATATGATATACAATAATTAGGTTATATTTTATGTATCATAAAATAATAAATATATTAGGAATTTTTTATCTATAATGCATAACCTGTTTATTTTTTCTTGTAACTTTGCACTAAATTTTTTATGCATTTAAAAAATATATATTTTACATGTAATTCTACACTCATTTACCATATATACATGTATAATTTCTAAAATTTTAACTGTTCTTTGCTTCTTTTTTTTATTTTTTTTCTTTAATTTTCTAACTACAAATATTCCTAAAATGTATGTATTCCATATTTCCAAAGGGTTATGTTTTACTTTCTATTTCCCTATTTATTTGTTTCATTTATGAATGTTTACTATGATAGTGGAGCATATAAACTTTCTTAAGTTATTATTTTATTCGAATTAAGATTATCAATATATAACTCTCATAGTATACATGATTTATGCAAATAAACAGAACAAAAAAAGTAGTGAAACAATTTTTTTTTTTTGAGAAACCTCCAAGAAATGTCGTTGAAAGTTTATTAAAATGTGAAATTTTGTACAAACATGCTTGTAAATTTGTGATAACTAATAAATATAAATATAATCAATTAAGAGTATTTGTAGAAAGAAAAAATGGTTAGGCCCCCTCTAATTTTAAATTCTGGCTACGCCACTACAGACCAGTCGACACCAGGCAGAGCCACTAGTCAACACCACCACCACAGGTGTACCTCCACCACTCCACCCAAGACCATTAACCCACTCGAGCTATTCTCTTCTCCCTCGATTCTCTCTTCCCCTTCAATTGCTGCCGAGAGGCACCAAAACAGGGCTAAGCCCTTCGCCACCGCCACCCTTGATTCACGACCACCCAATCCTCTAGATCGCCTTGACCAGACGAAGACAACCACAATATCCTCGTCCTCCATCGACTACCGTGGACAGTGCGCTCGATGGGACTCAAGGGATAATAACATAAATAGATGTTCCAGAGCCTAGGAAAGTTTTCTCTATTGGGTCTTCTTCTCAATCCATAACCAGGTTCTTTCTCTTAAGCTCTCTTTCTTAATCTTTCACAAGTTTCAATTTCATTAGTGATTATTTGATTCCCAATGAGGTGTAGGTTGAGTTTTCAATCAGATGAACTAGGGTTCTCACAAAGGAAGGATATTTGATTCTCAAATCTTCTATTGTGAATTAATTAAGGGTTTGAGTGATTATTGTTTGCATAATTAGCTAAGATTTCTTCATTCAGATATGAAAATGTTAAATAATTCATAGACTTATGTGGTTTGAAATTGTTAAATTGGAATGCAGAGAATTGTTGGTTGGTTTTGTAAAATAGGCATGTATTGTTGTTGGGTATGGGTTTCAATTGGATTGTGTTTATGCGTTACAATTGGATTGTGTTTACAATGAAGACTTATTGGAAATGTCATATGTTTTGTATGCACGGTCCACAATCTTATTGCAGTTGGATGATCAAATCCGCCATTTTAAGTTCATGTCCTCCATCATGGTCTCTTGTTGGGTTGGATTTGTTGATGTAGAATTTGTTCAGTGTATTTAAATTCAAAGAAATTATATGAGAATCTACTGATAATGATTCTTAAAATGTGGTTCAAAGCTTTGTAGCATCTGGCTAGTTAATTTGTTCAATCTGATTGTTTGTGACTGTGTTCTTTCTTTCTTAGAAAATCCTTTATTGTCTTCCCCAGTTTACAAATAGATAGAAGTTGGCTAGAAGAAGAGATCTGATAATAGAATGCGTTGAACTCTTGTATCCTTTGTTGCCAATATACTGTATTAGGAATAAGTTTTGCTTATTTGGGTTTGACTGAGCATCAGGCTATGCATTTCCTTATCATTTATTTTCTATATAAATATTTCATCTTCAAAACCATCATTTACCTTTTTGTTCCCTCATTTTTATTTCCCTCATTCAACCTTGGTTTTGAGATATTTTAGAGGTCACACTTTGGAAATGCCTATTCTGTTGATTTTTTACTTAACCAACCTGAACTTGGTTTTCCTTGATAGGTATATGCATTGATGTCTTTTTTTTTATCTCTTTTGAATTGAGAATACTGAAAGTAAAACATAAACTTAAAGTGCAAGAAACAAATTAGGCATCAAGGTTGATTTTGATTAAAACTAGGTATTAAGTCGAACTAAGGCCAAATATCCACCACTAACCATTACAAGTTCTTAACAAGATTTCCAAGGTTCCATTACTATGAATTAACTGAATCTGATGCCCGTGCAAAGGTTCATTCAAGGTCAAATCACACATTTTATTTCCTTCTTAGTTCCTATGTAGCCGGCTTTCTCGGCTCACTACCACAACTACTCAAAGAACGCATTAAGCATGAAAGGAAATATGAGCAATCACACTACCACTAGAAAAGTGATGTGCAGTCCTAGGTTGTCATGAGTTGGATTACAAGTAAGATGTAAAGCCACTACCGTTGGTGCCAAAAATCACAAGAAGATTGTCAATCAATCAAGCAATCATTCACCTATAGATTATGCAAATAAGATGACTAAACTCATAAACATAAACTAAGAACATTACACACAGTAATCACAACCATATTCAGTATTCATAACAATGTAAACCATGGGCCAAAATCAAGTTAACAAACTACATGGCTAGGGCTTCCAGCAGCCCTAGTTCTATGAGGAACTACTCACGCATCTTATTGAAAACAATAGAATAAGTCATGATTACAAATTAAAGATGAAAGGGAAGAAAAGAAAACACTAAAAGCAATGGCAAGCCAAGGACACGTCCAAGCACTCTCCTCTACTCTCTGCGTTAAGCTCCTCTTCCAAAAGCACGAACAAAAGTAAAAACGCACAAAACTGTCTAAAACTGAAAACTATGCGACTACAAAGGGGTGGAACCCTCAACTGGCGTTAAAACTTAATTTAAATACCCCTAGGGCTTCCCCAAAAAACTAGGAATTTAAAACTGAATTACAAAGACCAAAGACCCTTAATTGAATGCTAAGACAAGTTTCCTAGTCTGGCAGGGACATGGGCTAGGCCGCGGGCTAGTGATGCAAGAAAGGCTCTTTCTTGTGTGGCATGGCTGATTCTGGAAGCTTCCACGGGTGTCTTGAACATTCTTGAACATCTAGACACCTTTTGAACCGGTCTGGGCACCTAGTTCTTGGTTTGGCACTCCTAGGACCTCCTTTTAGGGCGCAGCAGGATACACAAGGCCATGGCTAGGGCTTCGATGGGATGTCTCGGTGGCACGTCCAAGGACATGTCTAGGACAAGCCTTGGGCTCGATTGGGGTACCTTAATTCTGGGCTCAGTACGCATCAAGGGACACGCCTGGGACTCTACTGAGAGCTCTTAAGGACTCATCTGGGACTCGTCCAAGGTTCGGATTAGGACGCAGATGGGATGTCTTTGAGACATGTCAGGGACACATCTTGGAACGAACCTCGACTCACCTTGCACTTGATCTACTGGTCCTCAGACGTGATTCTAGGACCCGGATGGCTTGATTCAAGGTTCTTGATCCTGGCCCTAAATAGGGCGCATGGCTTCAGATTAGGACATGATTTAGGGCCCGATATTGAATAGAGGATAACTTCTTCATCATAACTCAAAATTGATCCATTCTTTTTTCATTTTTCTCAGAATATCCTTATCTTTCCAACTATGGACAAGTCTCACAAAATGCATCACTTCCTACTATTAATGGCACATAAGTACTCAAAAGACAAGTAAAAGGGCATTAAGTAGTATCTAAAAGATGTATAAATAATGATTGAACAAATACCCCCAAATCTATCTTTTGCTAGTCCCTGAGAAAAACAAAAGAAAACAGAACTCAACAGAATGAAAAGACTCGATCTTAATTAAGGATAGATCATTCGAACCCTTAGGGGTCCCTAGTGGGAGGAATGTTATCTCATGAGGGTTTACCAGTTATGCTACCCACAAACACTTTACTTAGATAACCTAGTTGCTAGAAACAGTGCTTAGAACAAGATGATAAGAATCAAAGTAAATGAACAATCCTTGCAGAACTAAAAGATCATGCCACAGCAGTAAGAGTCATATGTAAAGTGGGAATGCCAAAATCTCAAACAATCATGCTAAAAAATAACTTCATTTAAGTGCTCCAGAAAGAT
Organism: Oemleria cerasiformis; assembly: GCA_037349345.1. Lineage (NCBI taxonomy): Eukaryota > Viridiplantae > Streptophyta > Magnoliopsida > Rosales > Rosaceae > Oemleria > Oemleria cerasiformis. Next base: position 11,074,262 of record JAZGTL010000010.1, read on the forward strand.
TTCACCTCGACTTTAATCCTCACTAGATATCTCTCAATTAACTCTAGAATCCTAGGCTTACACTTATATCAAGCATATGTGATGAAGCTATGTAATAGGAATCAAGATATAATCACATATGAATATTCAATGAAAAACAACACTTTCTGGAATTAAGATCTCATGAATCGAATTGAATCTTAAGAACATAGACACTTACCTCAGTCCTTAGAATAGTTGGCCGTAAGATCAGTTAGGTCTTCACATCAGGTTGTAGTGGGGCTAAGCTGATTGGCTTAAGAAAGAAGATTTTGGAATTCGAAGAACTCATATGGGTACAAGGCATGGAGTAGCATGACTTGGAATGTGTCCTTTTTTGATCCTTTAGAACCCCACGGCAATTTGGCATTAAATGGCCTCACATTGACTTGAATTCTTGACTTGATGCTAATCTTTGATTTTTGAATCTCATTGGCTCACTTGAGTTAGTTCAACACTTTTCTTTCAATTTTCTTTCTTTATTTATTTATTTTTTTCTTTCTTTTCTTGAACTAACTCAAGATCATGCAATGATGTGATCTGTTGAAATCCCTGAGCCTGGCGTATCTTGGCGCAGTGTGGCGCATCTCGGCGCAGATTTTTGCAATTTGGCCCAGGTTCTAGCATGTCTGTGAGCACGCCCAGGGGCATGTCCTGGGACATGTCCTACACTAGCATGTGGCGCAGCGTGGCGCGGTGTGTACCAGCGGCTAGTGACTTGAGTCATAAGCAATGTAGGTTCTCCTTCCTCATTCAAGTCATGTACTTCATTTGGCACTGTCTTGTCACCACCTAAGCTATAGGACATGGCCAATTTGATTAGTTGTTTAATTGGGTAGGATATGCTTAGGGTGATGAAAGAAATGCTAAGTGTTTGGCTTCAAAATGGCTTAGGGAGCACACATTAGGGTAGGAAAGGGCCTTCAGAGGTTAAGCATACATAGCCTACATCACTTCTTATGGAAAACCACTCTTCAAACCAAAAGCATCTATATAATGTTAGTTCTTTAAACTTCAATGCAAATATGATGTAATGAGATCAACATTTATGAACAAAGTGAAGGGTGTTTAATGAGCAGAAACAATGTGAATCACTCTGAAAGAATAGCATTAAGGCTCAAGTTCTCACACGGTAGTCTCCACTAATTTTCTGAAGTTCACTTTCATTTAGTCATTTTACTCACCTAATCATCTAAGATATGGCATTGTGAAGTGTATGGCATACTACAAACTGCATATGGCACGACTCTTAGCAAAACAAAGGTAGTAAACTTGGAATGTACACTCTTATTAACCAGTTAAAGCACTAGTTACTAACAACAACAAAAACTATCAACTTGAACTAACTAAACAATTGAAAAACAGAAACTGAAGAAAAAAAACTGAAAATCTGGCTGTGTATACTCCCAAACCTATTTGTTTCTATATGTACGAAAGTTTTGATCCACACCCCCAAACCTAAACTAAACATTATCCACATGTTTGAGAATAAGCAAGACAAAACAGAAACAACAAAATGAGAGAGGGATACAAACCAGCACTAGGTTGCCTCCTAGGAGCAGAAACAAGAAAATGAGAGAGGGATACAAACTAGCACTAGGTTGCCTCCTAGGAGCGCTTTATTTAACGTCTGGGCAAGACGAGGATGGCAACTAGGCACCTGGTGGGGTGCCTAAGTCCTGGGAACTCATGGGTTGCTCAATAAAGGCCTCGATGTCAGGTTTTAGGCGGTGGCCATTCACCTTGAACCTGTCCTCCCGTTTTGGATTTTGAAGCTCTACTGCATCATGGGGGAATACATTAGTGACAAAGAATGGTCCAAACCATTTGGAACGAAGCTTACTTGGAGATAGTTGCAGATGGGAATTGAATACTCGAACGTTTTGTCCCATCTGAAATTGCTTCCGTTGGATGTGTTGATCATGGAAAGCCTTTGTTTTCTCCTTGTATATGCGGGAGCTCTCATAAGCCTTATTTCTGAGCTCCTCCAATTCACTAAGTTGAAGCTTCTTCTGATTCCCCGTTTTATCCAAGTCCATATTGGCCTTCTTAATGGCCCAAAACGCTTTGTGCTCTATCTCATCCGGGAGATGACATCCTTTTCCAAAGACTAACCTAAAGGGTGACATACCAATAGGTGTCTTATATGATGTCATGTAAGCCCACAAGGCATCTTTCAAACGTTGAGACCAATCCTTCCTCGTAGGGCTCAGGGTCTTCTCTAAGATGGCCTTCACATCTCTATTTGATATTTCTGCTTGTCCACTAGTTTGAGGGTGGTATGGTGTGGGAACTCTGTGTGTGACGCCATACTTTCTCATCAGAGCCTCAAACGAACGATTGTAGAAGTGAGTGCCTTCATCACTAATGATGGCTCTAGGTGCTCCAAAGCGTGCTAAGATATGGTTCTGAATAAAACTCAAAACTACTTTGGAATCATTAGTACGAGTGGGGATGGCTTCCACCCACTTTGAGACATAGTCCACAACAAGCAAAATGTAAAGGAAACCATGAGAGTTTGGGAAATGGCCCATGAAATCAATGCCCCACACATCAAATATTTCGACAACAAGAATAGGGTGCAATGGCATTTGGTTTCTAGGGCCTATGTTACCTCGTTTTTGGCACCTGTCACAAGTGAGTACAAACTCATGTGCGTCTTTGAAAAAGGTATGCCAATAGAAACTACTATGTAGGACCTTAAGTGCAGCCTTCTTGGCACCAAATTTCCCTCCACACGCCAAACCATGGCAGAAATGCAACACAGACTTCATCTCATTTTCTGAAATGTATCTTGTAATAATCTGATCAGAGCAACGTTTCCAGAGGTATGGTTCATCCCAAACGTAGTACTTAGCTTGTTTAATAAGCTTATCCTTCTGAAATCTGTTCAAAGAAGAAGGAATACATTTAGTAGCTAAATAGTTAATAATATCAGTATACCAAGGATCAATAGCATTCAGAGCAAAGAGTTGTTCATTAGGGAAAGTTTCAAGAAGTGGCAGATGATCAGCTTCTTCAGTGGACCTGTGGACTAGTCTGCTTAGATGGTCCGCCACCACATTTTCACTGCTCTTCTTGTCACGAATTTCCAGGTCAAACTCTTGTAGGAGGAGCATCCAACGCAACAATCGGGGTTTGGCATCCTTTTTGGTGAGGAGGTACTTTAGAGCTGCATGATCAGTATAAATAATCACTTTAGTTTGAATCATATAAGATCAAAATTTTTCTAAAGTGAAAATAACGGCTAAGAGCTCCTTCTCCGTTGTGGAATAGTTCAGTTGTGCATCATTGAGTGTCCTGCTTACATAGTAGATGAAATGAGGCATCTTATTCACTTTTTTGCCCTAGGACAGCTCCGACAGTATAGTCGGAAGCATCACACATCAACTCAAATGGAAAGTCCCAGTTTGGAGGCATGATGATGGGTGAGGTTGTGAGCTTTGCTTTGAGAGTGTTGAATGCCTCACGACATTCCTAGGTGAAATTGAACACGGCATCCTTGGCCAAGAGGTTGCACAGGGGTATGGTGATCTTTGAGAAATCTTTGATGAACCTCCTGTAGAAGCCTGTGTGTCCCAAGAAGGATATGATCTCCTTGACAGTTGTTAGGTAGGGTAGCCTATCCATAATATCTAGTTTAGCTTTATCCACCTCAATGCCACGTGAGGAAATCACATGGCCCAGGACAATCCCCTATTGTACCATAAAATGGCACTTTTCTTAGTTCAGCACCAAATTGTTCTCCCTGCATCTTTCCAACACTCGAGACAAATTAGATAAACAAAATTTAAATGAATGACCAAATACAGAAAAATCATCCATGAAAACCTCAATGATATCCTCAACCATGTATGAGAAAATACTCATCATGCAACGCTAGAAAGTAGTGGGGGCATTGCATAGGCCAAAAGGCATCCTCCTATATGCAAAAATGCTATATGGGCAAGTGAACCTGGTCTTTTCCTTGTCCTCCGGGTCGATTGCAATCTGGTTATAACCTGAATATCCATCTAGAAAACAGTAATGAGAATGCCCTACAAGTCTCTCAAGCATTTGACCAATAAAGGGTAAAGGAAAGTGATCTTTTCGAGTATTAGAATTTAGCTTCGTATAGTCTATACATACTCTCCACCATGTCTAAACTCGTTGGGGCACTAGCTCATCATGCTCGTTTTTAACCACGGTTATCCCACTTTTCTTTGGAACTACCTGAATAGGACTCGCCCATTTGGAATAAGAGATTGGGTAAATGATTCCCACATCCAACAATTTAAGCACCTCCTTCTTCACAACCTCCTTCATTGGCGGGTTCAGTCTCCTCTTGGCTTCTCTAGATGGCTTGGCATCCTCTTCTAGCAGAATTCTGTGCATACACTTTGAAGGACTAATTCCCTTGATGTATGCTAATGTCCATCCTATAGCTTATTGATTGGCTTTCCAAACCTGCACCAACTTATCTTCCTCCACAACACTTAAGTTAGAAGCAATAATAACCGGAAGAGTTTGGTTCTTACCTAGATAAGCATATTTCAGATGCTCTGGTAGTGGTTGCAACTCAAGCTCAGGAGCTTGGGCGTTGGATGGCTTGGTTTGCTGCTGGGCTGTGAGGGGTAGGTCCTCAAACGGCTGCATGTTCTAGAGAACTTGTGGCACGTCATTGAGGAACAGAATTGTCTCTATCACATGCTCATCTAGCTGCTCATCTATTGGCGCAGTATCGATTAGGGCCTTCTTTAATGGATCTGCAATGCATAAGTTAGCAATAGTTTTCTGCAATAAAACATCCATCATATTCAAAGGGAAATCAATTATAGGTTCGGCATGATATTGAATTGCATCATGGATAGAAAAAGTTCTCAATTGATCCAACACTGTAATTGAGACTTGGCCATTTTTAACATCTATCATGCATTCAGCGGTGGCTAATAGGGGCCTGCCATAAATCAAAGGTGGCTCCTCATTCTGATCAACCCTATCCATCTTAAGAATATAGAAATCAGCTGGTATGCTTGTATCACCAATATGCACAATCACATCCTCAAGCACACCCATTAGATTAGTAACATAAGCATTCACTAATCTTACACATAAATGAGTAGGTTTGAGTTGTCCTAAGTTGAGAGATTTATAGATATGGAATGGCATTATACTCACAGATGCTCCCATGTCACATAAAAAATCATCAAATGGTTTTGATTGAATGACACAAGGAAGTGTTGGAGGTCCGGGATCATTGGCCTTGAGAGGCATGCGCAGAATAGCAGCAGAACAAGCCTTGGGGATGTCTATGATGTCGCTTAAACTAAAACCCCGTTTTCAGCTACCAAGTCCTTGATGAGCTTGGAAAAAATTGGTATGTTTTTGACCAATTTGTGGAAGGGCAACGTGATCTGAAGCTTATGTAACATACTAATGATCTCTTCTTCGAATTCCTCCTTCCTTTTGTTCTGATTTTGAGTCGAACTAAGGCCAACTATCCACCACTAACCATTACAAGTTCTTAACAAGATTTCCAACGTTCCATTACTATGAATTAACTAAATCTGATGCCCATGCAAAGGTCCACTCAAGGTCAAATCACACATTTTATTTCCTTCTTAGTTCCTATGTAGCAGGCTTTCCCGGCTCACTACCACAACTATTCAAAGAACGCATTAAGCATGAAAGGAAATATGAGCAATCACACTACCCCTAGAAAGGTGATGTGTAGTCCTAGGTTGTCATGAGTTGGATTACAAGTAAGATGTAAAGACACTACCGTTGGTGCCAAAAAATCACAAGAAGATAGTGTAACAACCCGTCCCGAATCCTCGGCAAACGGCGTTGCTATGGCCACCTGAATCCTCTAGCGCAACCCAAAGGTATTGTTGCCTGGCCCCCTTCGAAATCCCCTAGCTGCAGCCTCTTGAGGATTCGAACCCTGGACCAAGGCTTTTTATTCCTCTCAAGGAGGACACCTTTCACCAACTAAGCTGCTCAATTAGTGAAAGGCGTCCTCCTTGAGAGGAACAAAAGGGTGTGGTCCATGGTTCGAATCCCCAAAGATGCTGCAGCTAGGGGAGGGACAAACGGGGGCCAACCAACAATACTGATTTGAGGGGGGCCAGGATCCGGAGCCAGGATCCGCTGTAGGCGGTGAACCCAGTGAACCTCCAATATAAAAGGCGCCTTTTATGTAACAACCCGTCCTGATCCCTCCGACACGAATTGTTATGGTCGTCGGGTCCCCTCTTCCCAAAGCCCCCATCTGAAAATCCCCTAGCTGCAGCCTTCCAGGGACTCGAACCATGGACCAAGGGTTTTTATTGCACTAAAGGTGGACACCTTTGTGCTATTGGGGAATAAAAACCCTTGGTCCAGGGGCTGCGCTGGGGGGGACCCGGCGGCCATAACAATTCGTGCCAGGGGGACCGGGACGGGTTGTTACAGATAGTCAGTCAATCAAGCAATCATTCACCTATAGATTATGCAAATAAGATGACTAAACTCATAAACATAAACTAAGATCATTACACACAGTAATTACAACCATATTCAGTATTCATAACAATGTAAACCAAGGGCCAAAATCAAGTTAACAAACTACATGGCTAGGGCTTCAAACATCCCTAGTTCTATGAGGAACTACTCACGCATCTTATTGAAAACAATAGAATAAGTCATGATTACAAATTGTTCAGTCATTAATTAAGAATCATTTTGATGTCACTTAGTTATGAGGAGGCTACATGCCTAAATTCTGAGTTCCTGCCACAGGCTGTGCCTGCACCTAGGTTTCTATCCAGCGTTGTGTCTAAGGCTCTGCTCCAAACCGAGCCCCAAGCTCAGGATCGAGTTGCACCTGACCTGCTGCCCCATGCTACCCCACGCTGCCCCAGGAGAACCTGAGTTCCTGCCTCAAATTGAGTCTCAAGTAGTGTGTGTGCCCAATCTACTGCCCACTGCCATGCCCACCTTGCTGCCCCAACACCCGGCTCTGCCAAGGGACAGGGACAAGGACAAGGACAAGTCTATGCCTCCACTTCTGCCCCAAACCATGTCTCAGCCCTTGCCCAAGGATAAGGGCACGACTTTCGACCACAATGAGCCTCCTAAACTCAAATATGAAACTCTTAAATTTAATTCTCATGTTGTGAACTTGGTTTTGAATTCTGATTTTGTTCCTAATGATGTTCCATCTTTCCCATGCAGGTTCCACCATAAAAAAAAAAAAAAGGTGGTAGAGGCCCTCAACTTGGTACCTCTCTTCAAGTTCAAAAGGAAAAGGCAGTGGAGAGGACCAAGGAAAAGGGTACTGAAGTCTAGGATGTATAGGGCACACCTTGAGCTGTTTCGCCACAAGCATTTTCGGAGGAGGACATTTGAGAATGGACAGAAAATGCTCTCATTCAAATCACTTCTAAATCTCTTTCCAGATAGATTGCGTTCTCGTAGGTGGATTCTATTTTGTGCATCTATGTTCTTTCCATATGAGGCAGCGAAAATTCTGCAGCGAGAGGCTCACAACACTATCCATGTTGACGCTGCCATGCCTCCACCTAGTTCTTAGCTGCCAGCCACGTCTTGCCAAGACATTAAAATAAAGTGCTCATAGGAGGCAACCTAGTCTTGGCTTGTGTCATCTCTCCCATAATGTCTCTGCCCTATTGCATTCTCTAAACCTTCAATTATGTCCTTTGTCATGCTTATTCTTATCACATTGAAGAAAATATTCAGTTTAGGTTTCGGGGTGTGGATCAAAAACTCTGCATATAGAAACAAGTAGGTTTAGGGGTGATACACGGCCAGAATTTTCAGTTTTAGTTTTTATTGTGTTTAGTTAGTTAGTTAATTTTTTGCTAGTGACTAGTGCTTTAACTTGTTAATAGGAGTGTACATGCTAAGTTAACCTTCTTTGTTTTACTAAGAGTCATGCCATATTCAGTTTGTAGCATAATTTTGCACTTCACTATGCCATGTCTTGGATAATTAAGTGAACAAAATGACTAAAGTTGAGCGACTTCAGAAAATTAGTCGAGACTACCATGTGAGAACTTGAGCCTTATTGCCTTTCTTTTTGAGTGATATACATTGTTTCTACTCTTTAAATACTCTTCACTTTTGTTCATAAATGTTGATCTCATCACATCATATTTGCACTGAATTTTAAAAGAACTAACATTATATAGATGCTCTTGGTTTGATGTATGGCTTGCCATAAGAGGTGATGTAGGCTATGTGTGCTTAACCTCTAAAGGCCTTATCTTACCCTATTGTGTTCTCCCTATTCCCTTTTGAAGCCAAACACTAACCTTTCTTTCATCACCTAAGCATCATCTACCCAAAACACTGAACCATTCAATGTGTCGTGCCCTATAACCTCAGTTTGTGCTCGGGTTGCCTTAAATGAGATTCATGGTGAGAATGAGGAATGAAAGAAGTTGCTGCCCAGTTCTAAGGGCCTTTGCCGCAGGCACTGAGTGCGACAAGGTCCAAAAGTTCGAATGTTGAGTAAAGTGCTCTACAAGTGGAAAGCTTCATAAGGAATGAGGAAGCTATTGCATGATCTTGGGTCGATTCAATTCAAAAGAAAAAGAAAAGAAAAAAAATCTGAAAAGAAAAAGAAAGTGAAAAGAGAAAAAAAAAAAAAAGTGAATTGATCCAAGTGAGCCAAAGAACCTCAAGAAGAGCAATTAAGGAGTGCAATGACGTGGGCCTTAAGCAAGGATTCAGATAAGAAAGCACAAGTTCAAGCCATGACTTCTCATGCCTTGGCACAACTTAGGTTCTTTGAATCCTACCCCTTCCTTCTTAAACCATTATGCTTAGCCCTATTGCAACCTAATGTGAAAGACCTAACTGATCTTGTGGCTAGCCATGCTGAGAACTAAGGTACATGTCTATGTTATTAAAATTCAATTCCATTCATGAGATCTTAAATTCAGAAAGTGCTGCTTTTTCATTGAATGTTCATATGTGATTAAACTTGAATGCCTTTACATAAATTCCATCACATATGCTTGATATGAGTGTAAATCCTAGGGTTATAGAGTGAATTGAGAGATATCCAACGAGGATTAGAGTCGAGGCGAAATCTTTCTGGAGCATTTGAATGAAGTTGTTAGTAAGCATGATTATTTGAGATTTTGGCATTCACACATTACACATGACTTTCACTGCCGTGGCATGATCTTTTAGTTTTGCAAAGCATGTTCCCTTACTTTGATTCTTATTAACTTGTCCTAAGCACTGTCTCTAGCATCTTAGCATCTAAGTAAAATGTTTGTGGGTGTCGTAACTGCCATAACCCTCAGGAGACAAAACTCTTTCTACTAGGAAGACCTAGGGTTTAAATGTCCTATCACTTAGTATCTATTTTACTTGTCTTTTGTTAGAAATCAGGCCATCCATAGTAGAAAGTGATACTCTTATGAGACATGTGCATGCTATAGAAAGAGAATGCAATTATGAGAATACAGGAAAAAGAATGACTCGAACCGGAGTTCCAATGAAGGAGATATCGTCATTTCAATATTGGGTCCCTAGCATGTCTCAGGACATGTCCGGGTACCTCATTTTGGGCCCTTGACCAAGTACCTCAAATCAAGTCATCCGGGTCCTAGAACCATATTTCTGGACCAGAAGATCAAGTCCTAGAAGTGCCAAGGTCATGCCAAGGACATGTCCTTGGCATGTCCTCGCCATGCCTCAAAGAAGCCTCAGCTGAGAGCCTTGTGAAGTCCAAGTTCCTGCCCTGGGCTGAAGTCCTTGTCCCAAGTTCCAGCCCCAAAGGCATGCCAGGATATGTCCCTGACACATCCATAGTCCCTCAGAGACGTGCCCATCAATAGACCCAAGACACCAAAATCATGTACGTGACATGTCCCTTGATAGGTCCGAGAAGGCCAATTTGGGCCATAACCTGGAACTCGGTGGAACAAAGTGAGACATCATTCATATTTGGACTTCAAATCACCTATCTAAGATGATGGAAGCCTGTGTCTCGCCTGGAAATGCCAATGACACTTCCGTGCCCTGTTTTTCCCTAAAGGACCTCCCACTAGCCCTGATTTGAGCCAAATTGGGCCAGTGCATTTTCTACAAGCTTTTGAGCGGGACAAAGCCTAGAACCATGCTAGATACATCATATGGAAGTGAGATAATTAGTATGTCCCACTGCATTGGTCGATGTCCTGCTGAGTCCTTAGCAGGTCCAATACAGAGGTTCTAGGAGCCAAGATTGTTCCAACCGTGTCAAGAAGGTCCAAGATTGTGCCCACCATGCCTTGTTGTCCATGAAAGTCGCAGAACCTTCCAAAATCAGCCTTGCCGCACAAGAAAGATCCTTTCTTGCATCATAAGCCCGCACCCCAGCCCACGGCCTAGCCCGTGTCCCTGTTTGGTCATTTGTTTTCTGTTTTCAATTCCTAGTTTTTAGGGGAAGCCCTAGGAGTATTTAAAAGAGTTTTTAACTTGAAACTAGGGTTCCTAACCCCCTAACCGCATAACTTAGTTTAGTTTAGTTTTTCTATTTTTGAAGAGGAGGTTGAACGCAAGGAGGCTAGAAGCTGCTGCCTTGGACGTCTTCAGCACAACACCATTCTTCCAAGAGTTTTTCTTCTTTCTTATTTTATTATTCTGTAATTATGGATTCGTTTATATTTTTATTCAATAATATGTGTGAGTAGTTCTTTAAGAATTAGGGCTACTTGAAGCCCTAGCCATGTAATTTCTTGACATGATTTTGGCCCTTGATTTCTATTATTATGAATGCTGAATAGACTCTGATTACTATTTGAATTGTTGCTCTTTTATGTTTACATTATTAGCAACCTTGTTTACATAAATTATTGATGAGATTGCATCGAGAGGTTGAGGTTAAGAAACAATCTTGTAATCAGAATTCATGACAACCTAGATCATTAAACCAGACTAGGCGTAGTTGATGTCATTAAATTCCTTTTTTTATTTCATGCACCATCTTAGATTACTAATCCTTCTCTAAGATTGATAGACGCTCTAAGCAAAGGAAACGGTTAGGACATGCTAAGTAAGAAGAGAATAATATGAGTGGGGTGAGCTGTAAATCATAGTAAGAGGATCTTGGAAATCATGTTAGGAACTTGAATTGGTTAGGGTGGATAGTTAGCCTTGATTCGACTTAGTTAATTCATTCAATCATCACCTTTAATTATGTTTTAATTTGTTCTTGCACTTTAAGTTTTTGTTTTAATATCTTATTTCAAACACATCAAACCACCATTTTTTACTTATTACCGTGAGTCTTAATCTGAGTTAGTTGAGTCTAAATACTGAAGTGAACATAACGTTGACACAAGTCCTCGAGGGATCAACTCTTCCTATGCTACTATACTATTCTTATCGATTTGTGCACTTGCAAGGATTTTATAACTGTTAGAATTAGATTGCATATTTCTTGTTCTCTAAGTTTACCAACACAAATTAAAGATGAAAGGGAAGAAAAGAAAACACTGAAAGCAATGGCAAGTCAAGGACACGTCCAAGCACTCTCCTCCACTCTCTGCATTAAGCTCCTCTTCCCAAATCACGAACAAAATTAAAAATGCACAAAACTATCTAAAACTGAAAACTAAGTGGCTACAAAAGGGTGGAACCCTCAACTGGCGTTAAGGCCAAAAGACCCTTAATTAAATGCTAAAACAAGTTTCCTAGTCTGGTAGGGACACGAGCTAGGTCGCGGGCTAGTGATGCAAGAAAGGCTCTTTCTTGTGCGGCATGGCTGATTCTGGAAGTTTCCACGGGTGTCTTGAATATTCTTGAACAGCTAGACACCTTTTGAACCCTTATGGGCACCAAGTTCTTGATTTGGCACTCCTAGGACCTCCTTTTAGGGCGCAACAGAACACACAAGGCCATGGCTAGGGCTTCGATGGGATGTCTCGGTGGCACGTCCAAGGACATGTCTAGGAAAAGCCTTGGGCTCGATTAGGGCACCTTGATTTTGGTCTCAATACGCATCAAGAGACACTCCTGGGACTCTGCTGAGAGCTCTTAAGGACTCATCTGGGACTCGTCCAGGGTTTGAATTAGGGCACATGTGGGATGTCTTTGAGACATGTCAGGGACACGTCTTGGCACGAACCTCTACTCACCTTGGACTTGATCTGCTGGTCCTCATACATGATTCTATGACTCGGATGGCTTGATTCTAGGTTCTTGATCCTTGTCCTAAATAGGGCGCATGGCTTCAGATCAGGACAAGATTTAGGGCCCGATATTGAATAGAGGATAACTTCTTCATCATAACTCCAAATTGAGCCATTTTTTTTGCATTCTTCTCAGAATATCCCTATCTTTCCAACTCTGCACAAGTCTCACAAAATGTATCATTTTCTACTATTGATGGCACGTAAGTACTCAAAAGACAAGTAAAAGGGCATTAAGTAGCATTTAAAAGATGTATAAATAATTATTGAACATGTGTCTTTACCTAAACGTTGTGCTCCTTTGTATAAGCATGTGTGTAAGAGAACAAATAAATTTGGTACCTTGATATGGTTGTGTAACTAAGCATGTTCTAACTTGTAACTAATGACCACAAAGGGGTAGTTAAGTGGTAGATTCCAAGATATAAGTAAGAAAATGTGTTTGGTTATACAAATATAAGTCAGAGTTTGTGTTGTGTTCCTTTGTATAAGCATGTGTGTAAGAGAACAAATAATATGGTTGTGTAACTAAGCATTTTCTAACTTGTAACTAATGACCACTAAACGGTAGTCAAGTGGTAGATTCCAAGTTAAAAGTAAGAAAAATGTGTTTGGTTATGGAAATATAAATCAAGGTTTGTGTTGTGTTCCTTTGTATAAGCATGTGTGTAAGAGAATAAATAAACTTTGTAACTTGATATGGTTGTGTAACTTAGCATGTTCTAACTTGTAACTAATTACCACTAAGCGGTAGTTAAGTGGTAGATTTTGTTTGGTTATGCAAAAATTAATGCGGTTTAGTTTTGTCTTCGTCTGATGTTGTGCATGTATGGATGAAGAAACCTTGGGAATTTTGATTTGCTACAATGGAAAATGGGTGATTTTGTATTAGGCATCACCTTTTACTTATTCCCTGACTTTAGAAGATTAAAAAGGCATAAATAATGTTTCAAAGATTGGAATAGCCACACAAGAACGAAAGGCCGACTACAAGAATAAACAATTGATTAGGAATGATTTCATTTATAGAAGAATACATACATACTACATAATTTCGTATAATGGAAGTTATTATGAACAAATAACAATCCCATATAAAGAGTTACAATTTCTACAATTGATTTGAATTTGAGCATGAACAATGTATATCACGCATCCTCCAAGTGACACCCAAATCTGTCAGCTCCCAACTCTTCCACTAATGCTACTGACTGCCCTACAAGTACCTATAATTAACACAAACATAACAAAAACAGGTTAAACAGATTACGACGCCCCGTTTCATCGAAGATACGTACTATTATAGTACATTACATCCATGCATATTAAATTATTAATTTACTAAAAGTGCTTCAGAGCACATGTAATAATTCAGTTTATTCATATAAACCAAAGTAGAACAAACTGAGTGGGCAAGGTGTGTACTACAGTAAGAAACTAACAACATCCATAACCAGACGACAGCTTCTACAAGCATCAAAACCACCTCCAAATAATGTATCAGTCAGAATACAAAACATGTCAACCCAGCAGTAAGAATCTTAACCATACCGCGGCCCTCCAATTTGCATCAATAAGGAAAAGCTAGTTCCAAATTTTTTGATGAGATCGAAGACCAAAATGACACTCAAAGACTCACGTAATCCCTCTATTTCCGTTCCCCGTAGTCTTTAAAGACCCTGTTTTTTTTTCCAAGCCCGACACCCTTGCTGCATTCTAAATGGAAATTCTAAGGCAAGTTCGAAGAGAAAAGAATTCATCATCAAACAAGGGTTGATTTTGGCATATAAATCCAAACCCAAAGTGTGTGTCATCAGACAGTCTAACTTCAAACATACACAATTTAACATCCAAAATATTATCTCAAGCTTATAGTATGTGGTTAAGACTCTACCAGACGCAATGGCCACTGCAGCACCCCGGAATTGGGTAAGCAAGTCCTTGCACTCTGAAGGATCTCCGTAGTTCTCTGTCCATGTACATAAAATTACGAACATTCCAATTGTGAGTTATACAATAAGTCACACATGCCCTCTTTTGGCCCCTATATCAAAGACATAGCAGCTAAGTCTAACAAACATGAAAACACTAAGTGTAGATCAAAACCTGCAATGAAAGATGTCCAATGTCTCCTTTTCCATATCCATATGTACTGTAAAGGTAGTAGACATAAGGACCTTGCAACCAATCTTCGGCTATTGCCATATAAACATTAATTTGTCAGTAATTTAGACCATGTTTCAATTCAATTAGACAAGTGCAAACATAATTAGCAAATTTCACTAAATTAAAGTGCTTATTATTGGTTACTGCCTCCGTGTGCTCCGTATGATTGCCTTTCTTTGAACAAATTGAAGTAGATACAGCAACGTTAACAATAGAATACAAGAAAACCAATTTTAAAAAATCTTCAAAATACTACCTCCTTTGCCTGACTTTCCCACTAAATGGTCCCTGCAATATAATCAACTTATTAGTCCATCTTTGCCAGGTCATGCAGTAGGCTCTAAGGACAAGAGGTTAGAGGCAGAATCTCAAGAAAGAGAAGAGTCTTCTTGAAAGGGATATTTGGTTAAGAAACATCCACAAAAAGATTGCGACTTTACTTGGGTGTTGCAATCCTTGAGGCACAGTCCTGGTACATGGATATACAAAAACAGTTGCTACAAACAATTATTCATTGTAGATATGTTATGCATACTACATAGTTTCTAATGAAAGTCCAGATTGATATACGGATATGTTAGAAATTTAGAATATGCCTTGTATATACTCAAGGGGTGTTGGAATTGCAGTTGATAGCTCCATGACTATAAGCATATATAATGGACACAAACTGACAGCGTTGAAATTATTAACAAGGGCTTCATTCAATTGTAAGTTTGCAACATCCAGAGCGATGAAATCAAGAATATAAGCAAATATGACTGCATTAATAAAATTATGGGATGCTTAAACTGTAACAACCCGTCCCGGTCCCCCCGGCACGAATTGTTATGGCCGCCGGGTCCCCCCAGCGCAACCCTGGCTCCCTGCCAACACAAAGGTATCGTTCCCAAAGCCCCCATCCGAAAATCCCCTAGCTGCAACCTTCTAGGGACTCAAACCATGGACCAAGGGTTTTTATTCCAAAAATCCCCTAACTGCAGCTCAATTGGTGAAAGGTGTCCACCAGTCCACCTTGAGTGGAATAAAAACCCTTGGTCCATGGTTCGAATCCCTAGAAGGCTGCAGCTAGGGGATTTTCGGATGGGGGCCTTGGGAACGATACATTTGTGCTGGCGGGGAGCCAAGGGCTGAGCTGGGGGGGACCCGGTGCCCATAACAATTCGTGCCAGGGGGACCGAGACGGGTTGTTACATAAACAATTGCCACTTTCAATTCCAGAAAATATGTCCAACATTTTCTTCTTAAAACAAAGCAATCTAATTTCCACATTTAAAAAAAAAAACAAAAAAAAAGTAATCATAGATCACATTTGATTTTATTGCAGTAATTCAAGAACTAAAACGCTTTTTCATAAGGGAGCTCAAGAGAAATTGAAACTTGTGAAAGATTAAGAAAGATTAGGAAAGAGAGCTCAAGAGAAAGAACCTGGTTATGGATTGCGAAAAAGACCCAATAGAGAAAACTTGTCTGGGCTCTGAAAGAGATCCATTGCTGAAACGAAGTTGTGGGAAGGATTAAATGGAAGGCTTTCACGCAATTTGAATGAGCGAGACCAAGCTGACACAATGAACAGTGGTTTATGGCGGAGAGGAACGAAGGAGAGAGATAGCCGAGAGTCCTGTCGAGCGCACCGTCAACAGTAGTCGATGGAGGACGAGGATACCGTGGTTGTCTTCATCTAGTCAAGGCGATCTAGAGGATGGTGATGGTGAGTATTGGGTGGCCGTGAATCGAGGGTGGCCAGCTTTTCAAATATCCCTTTTCAATTTCTTGTTTTACTTTCATTTTACTCCTTTCTATTTATACTTGGAGTAAAAATACAAATAACCCTTTTCAATTTCTTGTTTTTTAGTAAAACGGAGGGATTTCTGATTTTTTTTTTGACAAAAGAGGAATTTTAGCTAATTCCCCTATATTAATATACAAATAGTGAATGTATGAAAAATAGTGGAAGAGGGGCCAACACCTCTGATGCCATGGTGGTTTCGCCTTGTCGTCAATGTCATGACATGGTATTCTCAAATGGAAATTATTTTCATTCTCTGCTATTCTCTTTCTGCACTTCTATATTTGTATTCAACTTTTCATCCATGATTATACTTCCGTCAATATTTATCGAGCAACATCAATTATGCTTACGTCAATTTTCTCTACGATATCTAATCAAAATTATATGTAAATTGTCTCATCAAGAAAAAAGTGAAAACTAAAAACAACTAACATCTCAAGATAAAATATTGAACTGTCATAAACTCTCATCAGAGACATTTGAGTTAAAAGGAGTGAGAAACATTCATACATCATCACCATAGGTAGAGCACAAAATGAAGGCATGAGCACTAGGCTAGGTGAAAATGAAATATTAAGGTCATATATGTTGCAGCGATTTAAACTCGTCTCCATAACAGTTGTATACAACTCCTCATTACTCTGCGATCATGATCTTCTCCGGGAGTCGGGACGGACCCCTATAGTCGGACCTCGACTACACATGGGGGAAGCACAGCCATTCTAGCCGATGTCCATGTCTGCTTGTCCTACTTAGATTAAAATGTTGATTAAATGTGTCAAAAAGTAAATTGAATGAGGAGTTATTAATAAACTAAGAGAGGAAAGGGAATGAAAAAAAGGAACAAGAGAGGAAACAAAGGAAAAAGAGGGGAAACACGGGAATAAAGCCAGGTGGTTGGAGATGGTAGCACTCAAGATAAATTGGTGGAAGGTTTACAGGCTTATTCATAAACCCTGAACTTTACCGGCCTACATAACTATAATTTTCATATATTTGTCAAATGAAATGGAATTCATATGACATTTCATCATATCCTCCACAACCCACACCATAACTTGTGCCCACCATGGAATGGAAGAGCTGAACACAATATTACAGCAAATACAGAATGATGTGAACTTGCAACGATTTGCTATGACTAGAAAAGATGCATAACCACGATGGCAGGCAGGATTCCAATTCTGCTATTGCTAGACCTACAATTGCCCGTTATTCAGATCATGTATGTATACGCAAGCAAGACCTACTTATTCTTCACTGTAAAGAAGATGACAGTTTACAAGTATGGTAATATCATCTAACAAGTGCAATAACTGAATAAGTTTAAACCATTCTTAAACCTATACAATCATGATCATCGCAAAGAAGATGACACTTCGCAAGTATGGAAATTAATCTAACAAGTGCAAAACTGAATTTACAATTTTTGACAGATCATCCCTAAACAAAGCAGATAAATGCAAACCTAGGTTTTTGCTGGTTGTTCTGTGCCTACCATCAATGATACAGTTTTTGGCATTTCATTCTCTAGGGATAAAGTATCTAAAAAGGGGTCACATGAACTTTACCTGAAAAAAACTCAATTGGAAATTGGGCAAATTGACTTCCATAGATCACGAAAGACTTTCAGAGGTGGCAAAGTCACACAATGGCCAGCCTACAACCGGCATAGGTATGGTTTTCCCTTAGTGTTCTGGGTTCTCTAAAGCCCAATATTTCCTTTTCTCAGGCTTTCAGAAACTTAACAAAAGTTCTCAACCTTGAAAAGGTTAGAAACAGCTGTTCACAGATGCAGACTATCCAAACTTGGAATATTGTAGCTTCATGAAGCAATAGAAACTCAAACCTAAATAGTAGAGATAGAAGGTACAATATGATACACAAGAATATACAAGGAGACTCTATACAAAAAATAAATTACTCTGAGGAATCAAGCTGCGACTGTGGAAGCTTACAATATGCTCACAATTTAATTTCTCATTCCCTATGTTGTTGGATGCTATTATTTCGAACTATACAGAAATAGGCCACAATAACATAACTGCAGAAGATGATAATTACAATACATCAATACAAACACGCGGTTTTAGCTCCGAAACCCAATGGCCTAACCCTAAACAAATATATGTTAAATCCATATCCTAAGAACCACTAAGAAGTAGGAACATTGTTTTGCTCATACGGGTGTGCGCATTGGTGCTTGTCAAAATTAAGGGAACTCACCCAAGCAACCAGGCTGCAAGAGAGATGAGAATTCCTTAATCATCCTCACAGTGAGATTGCTTCTGTGAATCAGTCAAAACCTTCACCTCAACTTCCACCTCCACCTCCGCTTCGGCTGACCCTTCTGCCTCCACATCCACCTCCCTTGTTTCTACAGATCCACTCCCTGCAGCCAAAAAACAATATTGCACCCAAAAGTTCCTTTGGTTAAGAGCTAAACAAATCAAATTGAATGAGGATTTGCTTATGCAGATTGAAAGATAGATTACACATAAAACCTCCATTGCAGATGATATAAAAAGAAAGCAGCACTCATCTTATACATTTAAAAGTACATGTTACATGTCATTTCATGTTATTTCCAAAGTCAATTTTCTGTAAACCAGTATCAACCAAGTTTCTTTCATTCATTCTTCTATAGAACCAAGTCTTTCATTGCAAGCTTACACTAGAGAGATCTCAAAAGCATTTAGCATTTCCATACATTCAAAAGCATTGCAGATGATATAAAAAGCAAGCAGCACTCATATTATACATTCAAAAGTACATGTTACATGTCATTTTATGTTATTCCCAAAGTCATTTTCTGCAAACCAGTATGAACCAAGTTTCTTTCATTCATTCTTCTATAGAAGTCCAAGTCTTTCGAATGCAAACTTCCACTATAGAGATCTCAAAAGTATTTTAAGCATTTCCATCATGTAAAAGAATCATTTAGCATTTCCATCATGTAAAAGAATCATTTAGCATTTCCATCATGCCCCAGATATGCTTACCATTGAAGCAAAAGCCCATCAATTGCCACAAAACTAAAAACCATTTCAATTTATAAATACAAATAATTGCACCAAACCCATCAAACAAAATCTAATTATAAACATTTTCTACATCCAAACCCCAAAAATGCACATCATACACTTAGCCAAAACCAAAAACCCATTTAATTCCACATAATTTAATCTTCAATTTACCAACCCCATCAAGCAAAATTTAATTGGAGACATTTCTTGCACACATAACCCAAAAAATACCATACCATGAATGAAAAATTGAGAGCAAGGCCATCCTCGATCAGTGGCGACAGAGAGGGACTCTTCATCTGTGAGCTGGTCAGCCAATTTTCCAACCAAGTCAGCGACTTGCAATGGCGCGCGTCGAGGTGGGACCCAGAAAGAGGAGCCGGGAACGAAGGGGAGCCAATCGGGAGTGGCCCTCTGGACGAGGATGGTCTGCACGATGTCATCTAGCTTATTTAGCATGAATTTCTCTGAATCGGTTTCCGATGACGATGAAGACGATGTGGATGGGTCTAGTTCGATCTCGATTAACTGGGCCTTTCCTGATCGGGTTGAGCGGGCGCGGTGGGCCTGGGTGAGGGAGCATGGTCCCAGTGGGCGGTGAAGGAGAGAGTGGCGAAGTTGGAGAGTTTGAGTGAGGAGTCGGGCCATTTGGAGCTTGGACTGTTAAACTGTGTGAAGGGAGAGATTGAGAGATAGAGAGGGGAAGAGGGAGGTCATGGAAGGCGAAGTGCGTAGGGGATGATTGAGTTTAGGGGTGGGTGCCTTGGCGTGGCACGTGGTGAGAAGAAACTGTTATCGTGCACAACTTGGGTTGTTTGTGTTTTCTATTTGTATTTTACCGGTGTGTAATATTATTTAGAAACATTTAATTGATTACATTTAATAATCACATTGATATGACAATTAATAAATTGTATTAATTCAATAAATTAAATCACTTGCTATTTATTTTTTATGGTAAATAAAATGTTACATCAATGTGGTCACTAAATGTGATCAATTTAATGTGTCTAAATAGCATTATTTTTTGACATTACACCAGGTATTTCTACACACATTATATAAGACTAATCCCACCCTTTTGGACATTACACCAGGTATTTCTACACACATCATATAAGACTAATCCCACCCTTTTTGGAACGACGGCGCTTAAATGAAGTTGATATCAGATCAGGAGCATCAATTTTTTTGGTGGCCACAAGAGACAATTGGTGGAATTCGAACACTAGACTTTAGAGCAAACCTCCATGCTGTATTTTTAATTTACACTTTACAACGGATTTTATTATATATCTATTGGGTATCGACCTCACCCACGAGTGTAGAACCTGAGATCTCCTATATAACGTATGGAGAGGAATATCACTAAGCCATAACATTAATTTGTTGTTTATTTGAGCCCGCATATATTCCCAACAAATAAAAAAATGATCATATCACACTCGTACAAAATTTAGTACATTGACTATCAATAAGTTTTTGTACTAAGTTAATGCAGTGTCATCGTTTACCTGTTTGGCTTGTTTATAATGAAAATGGATCGCACAACCGCACTAATCTTTCCATTTTCAATTTTGACTTAAAGCATTTAGACAAGCACTATTCACATATTTTTGTAGCGGTGACTTATCATTCTCCTTAAAAAAGAAAATGGAACTTGCTTTGTTTATTGGACATTTCCATGTATATCAACCACCGCTTTCCTTTTCTTTTTTCTTTTTTGTTCCAAGTGTAGGACACAATAAGCAAAATCAGGATCAAAATAGCACATTCAATCGGTATGCATTCCACTGTTGTCAATGACTCTCCAAAACAATATACAGAGCAAACAAAGAATGAGAGCTTATCAAACTCAGACACTACTCCAAAGAATGAAAGAATATAATGGAATCAAAATATCAAAGCAATGGGCTTCTAAATTAGGTTATGGTTTCCCTGGTTTGGTGTTGTGCTAGGAGGGAAGCTGAATGGATCACCAAATGGATTCGGACCACCCGCGGGTTGCATCTCTTGGCCATATTGAGCATAATATGGGTGAGGAACCATCATCATATTCTGTTGCTGTTGGTATTGTTGTTGCTGTTGCTGCTGGTATTGGTGGTGGTGCTGTTGTTGCTGAGCCATTAGCGCCATCTGCACATTCGTCGGTGGTGCTATGCTGTTGGACATTGCAAATGGGTCATGCACAAGCTGATTATGTTGTGCTGCTTGTTGCTCAAATGGGTTTTCCAAGCTAGTCGCGCCATGACCATACCCTGCATACTGCAGTTGCAACTGCCTCCTTGCACCTTCATCTTCATACAAGCTATTAAGTAATAGATTGTCAAAGCCACCAGCCTGACCCAAAAGCACAAACCACCAAAGCGCTCATGAATAAAAAGGCAATAATAATAATACTTACATTAGCCTACGAATATGTAAGTTAGATTTTAGGTTCTTTAATTCCGTGACTCAGAAGAAAATGTCGAAGTGAGTTATGCAGAATGCCAGTGCACTTGAAACAGAAGGGTAGAATGAGATAAAAGCTTTATGAAAAGCATAGAAGTCTAACCAACTTCCTTTCTACCGGTTGGCTGGTGTGGGTGCTTGGTTTAGTCACCAGCGCTAGCTCCCAACCTGAAGTCCCAGCAAAATCATTGAAACTTGGTCCAGATTGTTCACTTCCTGCAAAAGTAAAATATATGAAGTATAAAGGAAATTTCACAGCCTATACCAGTGAAGATTCATCAGATTTCTTTTAAAACGAAAATCACATTGTGAAACTTACCCTGTGGAACTATCGCAAGAGCCAGGGCATTGCTTTCTTCAATTTCTGCAGCTTTTGGATTTATTTCTCTAAGACCCTAGACAAAGAAAAGGAAAAAGAGAAGATTAAATCGTAGAAATCCACAGTTTGATATCAGAGAAAACATGAAGTACTTGTGCATAAGGTAACGTACCAGCAGATCAGTGTCATCGGTTGATATCAAAGGAGGAGGTTCGACTACCTCTTCCTCAGATTGGGGTTCTTCCTCTGTAGCTGGTGGTTGCTCCTCGACTTTTTCTTCTTCCTTTTCAGGCTCTGGAGGAGGAGGTTCCTCGGGTTTCTGAGGCTGCTCGTCTGTCTCCTGGTATTCCTATTGTCAGAACAAAATGATCAGAAACTTCAATAAGAAAACCCCATTCAACAATCTTAAGTTCACACATAAACCAAACTGAAAATGTCACCAAGAATTGAGGACAGCTTAACAGAAGATGTCCACGCTTTATTTTCATTTTCCTTTTATGACGTGGAGACAAAAAATAAATGTAGATATCTAAAAGACTTACAGACCCATAATGGCCGATAGAGCTTAGATGAATGGTGTAAATCTTACTCTAGTAAGCACTACAGGTTTTCCATTTTAGGCACTAGGGGAGTTGTGCACATTATTAAGAAGTATCAGAAATTTTAATCAGACTGGACAGATTATGACTTCTCATCAGAACCTTTCAGGACGAACTGAGAAACATCTCTGGCTGATATATCATATAACTAGATGAACTTCAATTAGCTGCAGTTCTGCCGAGGTCACGTAAATAAATTCAGTTTGTCATGGAAAAGTAAAAGGAGTTCGAAAGTCTATATGACCTAACTGCATAGCTTGATAATTGACAATCCTCTGCAGCAGAACATTTAAATAGAAAAGATACACAGATTCACAACCATCAGTTCATTCCAATACACATCCATCCACATATAAACTAATACATACATATGGCGCAGACAAATATATCAAAGATTCTACCCATTGATGTCACATATCTAATACTCAAACGTTCATACTTATATGATCTTTATCTCACCAGTCTCCTGTTAACGGAACCTGACTGAGGTGCTTCCTTGATATACTCCTCCATCGTGGCAAGAAATGATGGAGGTGGCTGTTTAGTGCAGAAAAGAACAGTTGTGAGAGAGCATGTAGTGGACTCAACTTAACTATTCCAGTCTAAGGTGAAATTGAACCTGTCTCAATGTCGGAAACTGAAAAGTTCTAGCAAGATCCAAACCCTTGCAATATTCATAAAAATCAGCAAGGGATTCAGCCTGTAAAAAGAAAAACAGCTTTTGAGGGGATCCTTATTTAACAAATTCAGGAGTATATTGTTTATAAACATTGGAAAGTATCGGTTCCAACAATTTCGGTTCCAACAATTTCCTCAACCAAATAGGGCTTGAACATTTTTTCACACAAAAAGATTCCAAAAAATTTATCACTTTATACCTGTTGACCAGCTCTTTTGTAAACATTGAGAGCTTTAACTGCATCATGTCGTGACATATCAAAAAACTGCAGGAACATGTAACTTGAATTGGTATTATCGAAAAAGTAAAAAGGGAAAGTATGGTACACCAACGGATTCAGTTCAAAGAGAACAGAAGAACATAGTAGAGTCTTACCATGTCAACCAGATTTATAATTCCATCGTTGATCGCACAATATATTTTAAAGCTCTCTTTTAATACCTATATGGAAAAGAACATTGTTGAAACTCAGAAGCAACTTGTAAAAAGGCATATATTATGTTTTTGTAAGCACGTTATGGTCTTAACCTTAAAGATTAGTTATGAAAGCAGAAAGCATATGTAGAGAAACTCTCACAAACTAAAGCATAAAAAGATGGACATTGGTAGCATGCTTACCAGAGCCAAGGCATATTGTATGAGGTAATTGGTATAAGCTGTTCCCTCAGGCTGCAAAAATAAGAGCAAATTAGAAATTCCAACCTAAGGAACACAGTGTTTCTGTTACAATAAGAGAAGATGTCATGGATGACCAAAATACCAAGCCAGTACCAACTTCTGAGTTCTGTATCCCCATTAACTTATTACCTGGCAACCCATGAGGCGGAAAAGAAGTTGCTGCAGTGCAGGCAGCTGCTCCAACAGCTCATCAGCAGCCAACATTCGTGTTCTACTATGTACCTAGTGCAGTTATTAGTATCTTTGTTATGCTAAAGATGATTATGAATTAAATATGCAAGACAGCAACATGTAATTTTAAATCATGTAAATGACAAACACACCACACCTTGGTTGATCCCGGTGATGTTTTTGTCAAACGCTCCGCTTCAATGTCATATTTCAAAACTCGGAAACACTCCAACCTTTCTTCTAAAAAGAGTGCATATGTCCTAACCCAAGCTGAACAATCCCAAGCTGCAAGGTAGATTATGGTCTGAGAAGGGAATGCTACAATATTGGCAACATGTTGTACAATTACAGCCATGAGAGGTAGAAGAATTTTACCAAGTGGACTTGAGTCATCTTTAAAATTGGAAATTTGGAGAATATGTCCTCTCTGTGAATAATTTAGAAGCTCCTCTCGAAAAGTAGGATCGCCTTCTCTCAATGTTCTATGAACAACTATCAATGTCTTTATGGCAACCTGTAGATTATCAAGAACCAAGTTCTGAGTACAATTTCTGTCTGAATTCAATACATTATTGAATAATCATAACATCTTCGTAATTGACTTATCAGAACTCTCCTTTCGAGCTTGTTTTCATGAAAATATTTGCTACTGCTACTGAAATAATTTGTCCTTGACCCTATTTACAAAGATAAAGGAAGAAAAGCTACAATAATGAGAAGAAGAATAATGGACATTACGATCCAACTCCGTGTCTTGGACAATCTCTTGGCCAGGGCATGAATGCAGTATGCCACATCTGCCCGTGGACGTGTCACTGATGTCGCAGAGAAAATCTCTATGCAGAAGAACAAGAAACAAGAGAACAAAAAACCCAAAAATGAATCAGGAATGAGAATAAAACAGAAATGGGGAAGCTCATTAATGCAAGAAATGCATCAAACCAAAATTGGAAAATAGAATTTTGAACATTATGTTAGAAAATTCAATGAAAATGACCACAATTGCAAATCTGATACTCATTAATTTTACAATGCAGATTTAAATCCTCTAACACTCGATCAAATACCACATCCGTACATACAAATTCATAAATGTAGGAAACAAACTCACTTCGTATATGACGCTCCTTGGGAGGGCATTCAACGTGACTGGTGGCCTTCACAGTGGCAATATCCAAATCCTTTTCATCAAACAAACAATGATATATGAGAAACCAAAAATGCAAGACATAATGAAGGGAGGTAGCTCAATTAAACATAGCCCATGAATCAAATTTGGAGTCTTTTTCATTTCCCATTGGTACCTTGAAATCGCTATTGACCTTGATGAGGCCAACCTTGGTAGAGTCCTTCAGAGCTCCATAGGCCTTCCTGAAGCTCTGGAACGTACCCATTAAATTGTTTTATTTATTTAATTTTCAGGTTTTTTGAGAACACCAACACCTTCAGGCTTCTTCTGATGTGGTGGTGGCTCAGAGAGATTATACCATTTACAGAGGAGAGGAGAGGAGGAGAAGATGATGATGGTGGTGATGGTGATGATGTTCTTCTTCTCTGAAACCGAGTCGTTCCAACAACAAAAACAACCAAACGACTCTCTCTCCCCTCCAAGGCTCCAAAATCTGCGCAACAGGAAGGACTATTATTATTATTATGGGTATTTTTGTAGTTTTATTATCACCCCTTCTCTCTTTATTTATTTATTTTTTAATTTTTCAATTGTAAATCACCAGAAAATATCATTATTGGGATTTTGAGAATAGAAAATGGCGGGTATCTTTCCACTTGCGAAGTACTGAAATACCCCTGGATTGTTTAGGACTTAGCGGAGGCAAAGTATAGTTATTTTTAGTCTTGGTCACGGTTCGGTATTGTGTCAATACTGGAAGCATATCGTTTAATTTTAACCGGTTCGGTATTCCACAATTTGAAAATGAAATCAGAACATTCGATATGGTTTCGGTTCGGTTCGATTTTGAACCAAAATTTTATTGAATTGTGAAAAAATAATTCAACATATAATAGTAACAATTGAACCATCGTTGCTTATATCTACATATATGTTCATAATTATTACAATAAACTATACATTTTCGTTGGGATTTGGCCCATCTCTAGTTGATATTATCAAGTTAACAGTATCAATATCTGCAGTAAACTGTCACTAATGTTAACTGCACTAATTATACACATATCAGACTCCTTTAGCTGCACTAAAACAAGTTCGTTCTCACGCTATATATGCTTATCAGACGGCATTTGCTAATGTAATCGCTTCCTTACATGTTTCGTCTTGTCTTCGTAGCTTTCATCAATCCATTCTAGCTGGCTTCGAAGAATGTAGTTGTCTTCCTGCATTCGATCAATCTCCATGAGGAGTCCTTCATATTGCTTTCTTAAGGCATATGCCTTGGTTTTTTCCAAGGCTACCTCCTTTGATTTCGTATGATATTTGGATTCCATTTGGTTGATTTTTGTCCGCAGTTTAGCAATCTCGTGTCCCAAGAGATTAAGCTCTGTTGATGTTGAAATCAATTTTACGGGTGGTTATAAAATCCAAATGAAGAAAGGACATGCATTGTGATACGAGTATAAATAACATGCACACAGAAATACATCCTATGGCTGAAAATTAAGGGAGAGAACTTCAGAAAACTAGAAGAAAATGAACAATAATGTTGGACAATCGGTGAATCTGCAGCCAAGAAGTTCTGTTGTTAGACACCTAATTCAACATCTTAATTGGTTCAGCTATAGCAATGCCTAATTCGGTACGGTACGGTACGGAATGGGACGGTTTTTCAAACCCTGAAATCGAAACCATACCGAAACAAACCAGTTCGGTTTCGGTACCGTACCAATCTTACATCAATTTAACTATTCAGTATTTTTTTTTGGTATGATTTGATTCGGAACGGTATGATTTCAGTATTTCGGTTCCATATACCCAGGGCTAGTTATTTTGATCATTAGATGAATTTTCTATTTTTTGTCGAAAGATATTGGAGGGTTATTGATTATTGACCTCGTTTTTTATATGAGTGGAACTTAAGACCTCACATTGCATATTTATTTTTTTTTTATTTTTTTTTATAAATAATATGGGGAGGGAGAGTTACAATTACCATATACATATTGAGCTCGGTTGATGAGTAAGATTGGATTAGATTGGATCAAATTGGAAAACTCATCAAATTCAATGTATTTTTTATTGTAAAAATGAATGTGTTGTTATGGTAAGGGAATTAGAGGAAGTAGACATAGAAGAAAACTTATCAAATCCAATCCACTTAAGAAAATAGAAGGATTAGAAAAGGTAACTTTCTTTCTATGCCTACTCCTATCTAATCTTCCTATAATGAAACCGTATCTATTTTGACATTTTAATTCAGTGAATTGGATTTTATCAGTTCATTTCCATGTCTAATCCTATTTAATCCTCCTAGAACTTTTGACATAATAAATACATTGAATTTGAAGAATTATCCAATTCGATCCAATCCTACCTACTAAACGTGGTCATTAGATAGCGACCTCAAGCTTTTTAAAAGTCGAGCACAAGACCTCCCACATAGCATGTAAAAAAAAATACCACAAGATCGTGATAGTTATTAGGGACCCTCCTACATCAAAGGAGATCACTACATCACCTCCACAATCGGCTCCTACATATGAAAGTCCACTATGATATATGCTAAGATGTCCTTCCTATTCTATTTTATTAGGATTGATTTAGTTTCTCAATTCAGATTGTATTTACCTTATTAGGATTGCATTCAAACTGTATATAAACAAAGGCATGTACTTGTAAATACAATTAAGCAAACATACCAACTAATCTATGCTCTTATATGGTATCAAAGCCCAAAAACTCCAACGAGCATATTGTTTTTTTCTCTGATCCTTCTCTTATTCCCTGTCTTCTCCTATGGCCACTGACCCCTCTGCGCCCAACCATCTACCAGAGTCCAACTCCTCTCCTCCCACCTTGATCACAATCAATGCTACATCCCAATTACCCGTGAAACTCACACCCACCAATTATCCGTACATGCGTGCTCAGTTCAACGCCCTCCTTTACGGCTACGACCTCATGAGTTATGTGGACGGTTCTAAAATCTGCCCACCAGCCACTCAAACCGTGCTTCGTACCTTTTGGATTCGGCAAGATCAACTCCTCCTTCACGCGATTCTTGCTTCCGTCTCGCCGCAGGTCATCTCCCTTATCGCCGCTGCTAAGACATCCAAGGAGGCTTGGGACAAGCTTCACCATCTCTTTGCTAGCAAAGCCCGCGCTCGCGTTCTTGGTCTCAAGGAACGCCTTACTCTCCTGCACCGTGAGAACAAGCCTGTCTCCGAGTATCTACAAGAGGTCCGCGTCATTGCCGATGAGCTCGCACTCATTGATGTCCCCCTCTCCGATGACGATCTCCTCCTCTACATTCTTAATGGTGTCGGCTCTGACGTCAAGGACATCACTGCGGTGGTTCGTTCCCGCGACACCTCCATTTCTTTTGAAAACCTCCATGACAAACTAGTTGAACATGAAGCTGCTCTCAAGCGTGATGATTATGTTGTGGCTGCCCCCGTCATCACTGTTAATGTCACTCAGTCATCTCGCTCCCACACCTCCAATCGTGGCTACCACTCTACCACTTTCAACTCCAACCGTGGGTCATTTGCCCCTCACCACCCTTCTCGTGGTTTCTCCGAGCACCCCCACCCATCTTCCATTTACACCAGTTCTCGTGGCTCCTACGGGCCTGCTCCATCCTCCTTCAACTACAATAGTCGCCGCTCTACCAACATGCCCAGCCCAGGTTATCGTGGTTTCTGTCAATGGTGTGGTACTCAAGGTCATAGTGCCAAACGATGCCCCCAACTCCAACCTGGAAGTCACACTCCGCCAGTAGCCAACCCTACCACAAGTGGTCGATCCGCCTCTTCTCCCACATGGTTGCTTGACTCCGGTCCCTCTCATCATGTCACCTCCAACGTCAACACGCTTTCTGGTGCCTCTACATATGATGGTCCTGATGAAATAATTATTGGTAATGGTTCAGGTTTGGATATCACTTATGTTGGTTCAACCACCTTACCCTCCTCATCCTCTCAATCCTTTCACTTATCAAATGTTCTTTGTGTTCCTTCCATGCAAAAAGACATTATTTCTATTTCTAAATTTAACAAACAAAACAATACCTCTATTGAACTTTTTCCTGATGTCTTTCATGTTAAGGATCTGAGCACGGGGGCAGTTCTTCTTCGAGGCCCGAATAAGGATGATGTGTACGAGTGGTCTCCCCCATCCTTCTGTCAACCGCAAGCTATGGTGGGTGTGGTGGTCTCTCCCAATCTTTGGCAGCGTCGTCTTGGTCATCCCAGCCACAAAACTCTCCAACAAGTCCTTCGTTTGTCTTCCATCAATGTGTCTTCCAAGTTATCTGAGTCAGTTTGTCATTTCTGTCTATGTAATAAAAGCCATTGGCTTCCGTTTGGTACTTCGTCTCTCACCAGTCATGGTCCGTTTGGTACTTCGTCTCTTCTATTGACGGTTTTTCCTACTATGTTATCTTTGTTGACCACTTTACAAAATACATATGGCTCTACCCTCTCAAAAATAAGTCCGATGAGTTTTCCACTTTTAGCACCTTCAAAGCACTTGTCGAAAATTACTTCACCAGAAAAATCACTAGATTATACACCGATGGTGGGGGAGAATTCATCAAACTCCAACATTTTCTCTCATCCAATGGGATCACCTATCTTCTTACCCCACCCCACACTCCGTAACACAATGGTGTCGCCGAACGACGACATCGTCATATTGTTGAAACTGGTATCACCCTTCTTCATCAAGCTTCTTTACCTCTCACCTATTGGTCTTATGCTTTTAAAACAACTACCTATCTTATCAACCGCATGCCTACTCCGCTTCTCCACAATCTCTCCCCATTTACTCACCTCTTTGGTGAACAACCAAATTACTCTCATGTTCGTACCTTTGGGTGCTTGTGTTTTCCTTGGCTACGTCCTTACAACTCCAATAAATTACTGCCTTGTTCCTGCCCATGTCTGTTCCTTGGCTACTCCTCTAATCAGAGTGCCTTTCAGTGTCTTGATCTTTCCTCCAACAAACTGTTTATCTCTCGGCATGTTCAATTCGATGAGTCCACCTTTCCGCTTGCCAACCTCCCTTCCATCATACCCCATGTCACTGTTGATAACTCTCACACTTGGGTCTCCTCTCTTCCTCTAGTTACTCATGTTCCCGTACCCTCCCACACCATGCATGTTGCGCCGGTTGTTTCCTTTTCGCTGCCACTCCATGTCACATCATCCTCATCATCAGCATCTGCCCCCGTCTCGGAACCATCACCATTCGTTCCCCATGCTCCCACTGCCGATGTTGCTGCTCCTCTCTTACCACCACCCATTCCCCACGCCTCGGTCCCTACCTCCACTGCACCTATATTCACCTCACCCGCACCATCTCCAACCCCATCTGACCCGACTCCGCCACCTCCCCACCTCAACCCCCCCGTCCCTCTTGTCCTCCCCGATCATCCCATGATCACCTGTGCCAAAGCCGGTGTCCACAAACCTAATCCCCGCTATGTTATGACTACTACTAAACACCCCATTCTCTCCTCGGTTGAACCAACATGTGTTTCCCAGGCCGTCAAGGATCCCCTTTGGCACCAAGCCATGTCCACTGAGTTCAATGCGTTAATTCGCAATGGTACATGGGAGCTCATTCCTTCGCTCCCCTCTCAAAATCTTATTGGTTGTAAGTGGGTGTTTCGTATTAAACGGCACCCTGATGGCACTCTTGACAGGTACAAGGCACGCTTAGTTGCCAAGGGTTTTCACCAACGCCCTGGTGCTGATTTTTATGATACCTTCAGTCCGGTGGTCAAACCTACTACCATCCGCATTGTTTTGCATCTTGCTATGACTCATGGTTGGCCCATACGTTAGTTGGACGTTAACAATGCTTTTCTTCATGGCCCAATCCGTGAAAATGTCTATATGGTCCAACCGCCCGGTTTTGTTGACTCTCATCATCCATCTCAGGTGTGTAAATTGAGGAAAGCCCTCTATGGCCTTAAACAGGCTCCCCAAGCGTGGTATCAGGAGTTACACTCTTTTTTGCTCTCTCATGGCTTTGTCAATGCCATCTCTGATGCCTCCCTCTTTCTCTTCAAACATGGGACTACTGTCATTTATTTTTTGGTTTATGTTGATGATCTTCTTATTATAGGAAACAATGCCTCACTTGTGGCACAGTTCATCCAACTCTTAGCCACTCGGTTCTCTGTCAAGGACTTGGCCTCCTTACATTACTTTCTTGGTGTTGAGGTCCTTCCCACAGCCGCTGGTCTATTCCTCTCTCAGCACAAATATATTCATGATCTTCTCATCACTGCCAAGATGGGTGGTGCAAAGGCTGTCAGCACGCCCCTCTCCACCACTGACTCACTTATGCTCCACGATGGCTCCTCCCCGACGGATGCCACTCCCTACCGTCGTCTTGTTGGTGGTCTTCAATACCTTAGCCTTACCCAGCCTGACATCTCCTTTGCAGTCAACAAGCTCTCTCAATTCATGCATTCTCCTTCCGAGACTCACTGGATGGCACTCAAACGTCTTCTTCGCTACTTGAAAGGTACCATCTCCTTCGGCCAGCATCTTTGTCGCCGCCCCTCTCATCGTCTCTATCTGTATGCCTTTTCTGATGCTGACTTGGCTGGTGATCGTGATGATCGCAAGTCTACGACTGGCTATGTTATCTATCTTGGTGAAAATCTGGTCTCTTGGAGCTCACCTAAGCAACGGTCCGTCTCTCGCTCCTCCACCGAAGCCGAATATCGGGCCATTGTTGCCACCACTGTTGAACTCACGTGGATTCAATCCTTACTACGCGAACTTGGCGTTCCTCTCCCCACAACTCCGGTTGTCTCCTGTGATAACATTGGAGCCATGTTGTACTGTGCTAACCCTGTCCTTCATTCCCGTATGAAACATATCGATATTGATTTTCAGTTTGTACGGGATCGTGTCACTCGTGGTCTTCTTCAGGTGTCTCATGTCTCCACTGCTGATCAACTTGCTGACGCTCTCACCAAACACTTGCCGCGTCCCCGTTTCCATCTCCTTTGTTCCAAGATCGGTGTCTCCGATGGTGCCACCGTCTTGCGGGGGCGTATCAGGGACCCTCCTGCATCAGAGGAGATCACTGCATCACCTCCACAATCGGCTCCTACATATGAAAGTCCACTATGATATATGCTAAGCTGTCTTTCCTATTCTATTTGATTAGGATTGATTTAGTCTCTCAATTCAAATTGTATTTACCTTATTAGGATTGCATTCAAACGGTATATAAACAAAGGCATGTACTTGTAAATACAATCAAGCAAACATACCCACTGATCTTAGCTCTTATAATAGTAAATAGTACCATTAGTCGGGAAATTAGTTTAAATTGAAATGAAGTCTTGGTGGATTCCAAATGGCAGTACAGGCTGGAGAATGAGAGAAGAGGCTGGATGATGATGCATACACCCATACACCCATACACCCATACACCCATACACCCATACACCCATACACCCATACACCCATACACCCATACACCCATACACCCATACACCCATACACCCATACACTACACCAAGTTCCAAATTTCATTCTCTTTGCCCTTCACCTTTCTCCTGACCATTCTATCATTTATTTCCCTTTTTCCATTCGAATATGTAATAGCTTTATTTAAAAGTAAAAGATCATAGGAAAACTAAGAAAAATGGATTCCAATATTTTTATTGTTCATGACTTCATGTTATTGTTTTATATAAATGGCGAGAAGAGACTCACTGTGGACATAGGTGAAAAGAATTGAAATTTTTTGGCAAGTTTTTTGGAAGTAAGGTATGTTCAACGTAAGTGGTTAAGACGCTAATTGATACAATCGTTATCTTCCCATCCAACAAAACGCATATACTCATCTCCATTCATCATTTCCCTAACATCTTCGACCATTCTCATTTTCCTCTTCTCCAATCACTGCCACCTAGGCTCTTCCAATGAGCATGGCGAGATTACCGACAACACAAGGCCCCTATTTTTCCCTTGTAACAAAACAAATAAAAAAAGTTTCCTTCTATATTCTATGGTTTATTTATGAGCAAATTACATTTTAGTACCATGTATTTTACAATAAGTTTTAGAGTTATACCTGATTTTTTAAATTTTGTATTTATTTACCATGAACTTTTAAAACGTAACAACTTAGCTCTATTATTAACTATTCCGTTAAATAATCTGTTAAATACTTATGTGTTACTTTTGAGACCCATAATTCAATTTAAAATAAGTGACATAAGCACCACGTGTAAAAAAAATTAAATTTTTTAATATTGTTCTTATTTCTTTTATTTTTTCCTTTTCTTTTTCTCTTTCTTTCTTCTTTTTTCTTTTTCTTCTCTTTCTTTCTTCTTCTTCTTTCTGGATTTCGCATTGTTCTTCTGTCTTCTTTTTTCTTCTTTCTTTTTCTTTCTTCTCCTTTTTTCTTCCTGTTCTTTCTTCTATTTTTTTTCTGGAGTTTCTATTATTTCTGGGAAAATGATGAATTTTTCGTCACAAAAAAAGTTTTGGCAACGCTGTTCATAAGAGATTTCGCCACTAAAGGTGTCTTTAGCCTTTAGTGACGAAAAATTCATCATTTTTTCAGAATTTCCATAAATTCTAGAAATTCTAGAAAAGAATCAAAGAAGAAGAAGATGAAGACATGAGAAACCGAGAAAGAAAAAGAAGAAAGAAGAAGAAGAAGAAGAGAGTAAAAAAAAGGGAAGACCGAGAGAAGAAGAAGAAGAGAAGGAAAATAAAAAGGAAAGGAAAAAGAAAAGAGAAAGAAAACAATTTAAGTTTTTAACAGTAATTTAGTATTATTTTTTTTGCCACATGGCGTTTTTGTCACTTATTTTAAATTAAATGGTGCGTTCTAAATAGGACAAATCAACATTTCACAAATTCTTTAACAGAATAGTTAACGGTGGAATTAAGTTGTTACGTTTTAAAGAGTTCAAGGTAGGTAAATGCAAAATTTGAAAAGTCAGATATAACTCTGAAACTTAATGTAAAATACAAAGTACTAAAGTGTAATTTGCTATTTATTTATAGTTACTTAACCAAATTAACTTTTCTTTTAAAATTCCAAGCCCAATTTAACCTCACATCTTCCCATCCATCATACCGTTATCGCTTCTTCCGAATTCGAGACACAACCAACTCATCACGCTAGTTAGGCTAATCTACACTACATAATCACGATTAGATAGTGCTATAATTTAATGGTATTTCTCTTTAAACATTATGTGGGTGATCTCGAGTGCAACTCTCGTAAATTACGATGTCGATATACAATATATATAATTCACATCTATGTATAATTCACATCTCCCATTATCAGTGTATAGAGGTAATTAAAAGCATTTACATGTTATTGTATAAAAACTCACCATTTGTTTTATCTTCCGAAAAGGAAAAGCTTGTTCAATAATCAACAAACACAAGGCCCAGAATTTATTGGGCCCAACCTAAACAACGGGTCCGTAATCATACAGAACTCTCTGGGTCAGGTCTCATCGGCTACCTCCTCAAATCCCTCATTTCCTCCTCTTTTTCGTCGTCTTCAATTTCTAGGGTTAACTTTCCGATTCTCTCTCTCAGCGTGACATTACAAATGGCGTTGAGGAAATTCTACAGCGAGATCAAGGGGTTGAAGGTGAAGGAATTGCCCAAGTACGTTAAGCCGCTGCTATCGGTCGACTACGCGAAGAAGACGGTGCAGAAAGGCTTGGACAACTACCACGCCAAGTACATCCAGACTAGCTCCATTGATCCGCTCCTCCATATCTGCTTCGGCGGTATGATATTTTCCTACCTCGTCGCTCTTCCTGAGGAGCGTCGCCATCTCGAGCACCAGCAGCACGCCAAGGAGCATGGCCATTGACCTCAATCACTCAAAATGGTATATAGGCCCGAAATGTTTCAATTTCATCTATATGATTTCCTTTATTTTGAATTTTTTATGTGTTCAAATCAGATTAGCTGTTTTACTTGCTTGGTTTTTTTTTTTAATGGGCCATGGATTCATTAGTTGAAAGTGATGTGTAGTCATTTGAAATGGATCATTGGATAAATTTATTTGATTTGAGGGTTTTGTTTATGAGCATTTCAATGAATGTCTTTGTGGTCATTGGTTTCTGCCTTTTGATATCTTTCTTTTTGGTAATTTTTTGTTAATTTCATAGATTGGTTTCAATATCCAATCTTGGAGTGTTGAAGAGGTTTTGGTAAGATGATCCTTTGCATATTGGTTTAGTAGGATATAATGCAATGAACATATTTTATGTCTATCGATCCTTGATAATTTGTGGTAAATAATGGGTGAGAAATGAATAGTGTTTTCTTTCACCTTTGTTTCTAGAAGGTGGATTTTGATGAACTGAAAATATTAACCCTTTTTTGTGTGTATATTTTTTGCATACTACTGTCACTGTGGCTTAACATTCTGATCTTAATTATTTTGACTGTGTATTTGCATTGGTAAATGGATACCTATCTTCAAAGAACATTACTTTTGTGGCTGTCTTGTTTGGCTTCACGGAACTAAATATATTTCTGATTTAAAAATTGAAATTGCATACAGTTTTGAAATCTTAATACTTCCATATGCCCGTAGTTCTCTGAGTGCATGATGTTCTGTAAATGGGCGTCTTGTTATTTATTAAATGATGGAGAGTCGACATTGTATGCGATTGAAGAACTGGATGTTTGGTGTTGTATTTTTAAGAGTGTGCGGAATAGGCTATGTAATTCCATTGTACGGAAATATGCTCTTTTAGTGTACGGAAATATTCCTTGTACTCTTTTAGGTATTATAGTTCTGATACTCCTTGTACGGAAATATGCTCTTTTAGTGTCTTTATCTTCCTACATTTGACATTGACTTGGTTTTGCATCTCAATCTGAGGTTTTGTTTTAAGTTGAGTCAGAGCTAATTGGGTATGCTAAATCTTTACCTAATATTCCATTTGGGTTGGACTTAAATGTACTTCTTATGATTGTTTGTCAGATAATTTTGCATATAGTTCCAGTCTGTTTTCTTCTCTAAAACTGTGCCTGGCTTAACCTTTTCAGAACTATCCAATCTGGTTGAGTTTCAGCTGTTTTTTTCATTTAATTCTCTTGAACTTGATCTTAAATTTATTTGTGAATGTAAAAGATACTGTTCATTTTCCAGTGGATTTGTTAGAAAATTATGGTAGATTGATTGAGGAACTTAATTACTGGAGATGGGGATTTGTAGGTAATTTGTTGGTTTAGTTAGACATTGAATTGGCCTTAGTATTATCCTCTAACATCACTGGTGCAGTAATCTTTTGGGTTATTATTTAGGCCTTTGTGAGCTTATCTTCCTTTACTCGTAGAGTTGTGGAGTATATATGCACATAGTCTTCTCTAATGTGGACGATCCACATAAACAAGTGGGCGGTATTATTGGTCCCTTTCTATGAATCACCTTGCAAAACATCAGCCAATTCAGAAACTCCTTAGCCATTCGTGTTGTCAGGAACATTTTGGTCCATTTATTAATCATAATTAGATGCTTAAATGGTTTCCAAGTTAACAAATCCTTTGGAAGCACGTTTTTCAAATGGTTTTGGATTTGGTTAAATGTGTAAGTCTAAATTTTTTCATGTTTTTCCAAAAAATAAGATGGTTGAATGGTTACCATTGGCTAATTTTTGCAAGGATGATATTTACTGAGGACCTATTGGATGGTCTACAATGTATTCCACTCTTTCTTAAGGTCCACTTTTTAATTTCCTTTTCAAATTAAATATATATCATTTAATGATAAGTATTTTCCCTCCACCTGTCTTTGAAAACACTAAGTACTGCACTGCTTGTGGGTATTGAATACAATAATTTGCTAGGCTGGAAATGAGCTACCTGTGTTTGACGACCAGACTTCATCAGTTAGAAATGTCTTTACTTGTTATGATTAGAAGCTATCCATCTGTATCGCATTTTATACTGTCAATATATCCTTGTGGTTTATGCTACTGAAAGAATTCTTTGCTGCCTCTTGGTGTTTCTTTGTCCCATTATTTTTCTTTTATTCGGTACTTTCTAGTTCTTCAATGCTTGGAAATGACAGTTTCAGTTTTAAATTTTGCAGGTTAATGAGGGCTTTGGGTGCCATTTTCCCTTCAATGCATGGTATCATTGTGATACAATAAAATTCACTTGGCCATTGGGTATCTTACCGATTAGTTTTTGTAATTTGACTATTGAATGAGTTGTTATCAGAAATAAACAACTGTTGTGATCTAAGGTATTCTGCTGCTGATTTTTGTTATTGAAATTACTCTCTTTGCGGGCTCTTGGATTATTAGTAATTTGGGTTGGAGGTCAAATCCAATGCTATGCACACTTTGTCTAATTTTGAAGGGTTTATACAAATTGTGTTTCACTTGATACTTTGACTGTTGCACGTACATCTTCTTTGGTCTTGGGTTAGTTGAGGTGCATGACCCTCACATTATGCACCAATTCTCGCTTAACAAGAGTATTAGAGCATCTCCCGCAATAATTTCCATTTTTTGGTTAAATTTTAGTTAAAGTAGTTAAAAAGTTATTTTAGCAGCTCAATTGCTCCAGTAACACTCTCTATTTTGACAAATCATAAATATTTTAATCATTTAAATATTTTTGTAAATTTAAAATATTGGTTATAACCTAATATGTCATGAAAATGTTGAAAATTTTGAATGGTAGTGTGGTTTGGAAATTTTGGCAATTATGTGATTTCCTAGCCTCTCTTTTATACATGGGGACTCATTTTTGTTTTCCCAAAATAATAACTCATATAGCGAAGCTGTTGGAGTGCATTTTCTACAACTTCCAAGCTAAAATGAGTGTCTTTTAGTTAAATTGGGTTTGAGAGTTATATATAGCAATTCTATTGAAGATGCTCTTACTCTTATATAATAGCATAGCATAAATTGACACGTTGCACACCAACACCAAACATTTTGCAGTATAAGTTTCATTGGCAGTTTCTGGTTTTGGTTCCAGAATTATGCTATCGTGAACCGTGGGGTACCATACCTCTTTAGTTTCTTTAGGATTAGGGATTCTAATCCACCCTTCTCATTGATAAAAAGAAGTCAAGTTTTACAAAAGTAATTTTCAATATTGAAACACAGTTGATCTCTTTATTTGATTTTGCAACCATATGTTCCACAACTGCTTTTTTATTAATTTTAATAAAATGCAATTACACGTCATATTATCGGACTTTCAATTTAACTTCAAATTTATAAAAAATTTACTTAATATATGATTTAGGTAGAACATTTCTTAGTATGTACAGTATAAGATCATACGTCCCCTAATTATTTCCTTACTCATGAAAAATAAGTTATGCCGCTCACAAACCAAACACAAATATTACTCATAACAAGTCTTAAGTCTTAACCAGATTATTGTATAAAAAAAACACACACACAAAATAGTAATATTCCCATTTTCTGGTAAATAATAGAAGAAATCATTTTCTCCAAAAGAAAAAAAGGAGAAAATTCATATTTATTTTTCTTTTTGAAAAGAAATAAGAATTCTTTCATTTGCGGTCAAATTAAAAAAAAGAAAAAATGAAAAAAGGAAAACGAAGCTGATTTGCAGTTTTCCTCTTCTCAAGACTCAAGAGAGTCACGTTTGATTGATTAGTTGATCATTTCATTCCAAAAGTGAAGAGACTATAAATACTAATTTTAGAGAGAGAGAGCGTTGGTTGGGGTTCGGGAAAAACCGGCCGGCGGGTGGTGAGCGGAGACCACCATTGAGAAAGCGCCCAAGAATCCATTTTTTTCTTTCAAATTTGAAATTCAAGGAGCAATTAATTCCGACCCATAAATTACTCAACAATTTTAAAGCTTCTTACTTTTTGTTGTGTATATGAATGTGTAAGTGACTGTATATATAGCAGCTTCAGAGTTCAGCAGTTGACAGATCTCTATTCTTTTCAGGTGAGCTTCCCAACTTTACCTCTCAATTTGTCTATATTTGTCTATCTGTCTGAAATTGGACTGCAGATCAAATCTTTGTGCTCTGTTGTTTTTTGATGTGGTCGATTACCTTGACCTTCTGTTTCTAAGAAACAAAAAAATGCTTCTCTTTACAATTACTCAGGGTTTTTGAGATGAATTATGTTTCTTTGCTTTGTTTGGTAATCAATCCATGTCTGCAGACATTACTAACTTTGCAGGCAAGATGATTGAATTTGATTTCATCCTAATCTTGTATGAACAGTAGGATATGTTTGCTATGTTTTTTTATCTGTCTTGAAATTTTTGTTTTTATTCACAACCATATTGTGCTAACTTTGCAGCAATCACTAGTCTTTTCGGAGTTCTTTGCTTTGTTAAGTAATCTATTATGATAAGTCTACCCACATTACAAACCTTGTAGGAAAGATAGTTGAGTTTGATTTCATCATTTTCGTGCCTAATTTACTAAGTATTTTTTTTGTCTCTTTTGAAATTGTTCCTTTTATTCAGTTGCAGATTGTGCTAACTATGTGAAGAGCCCTTTCCACAATTTGAATGCACATCCAAACTTTATGAAATATGTTTAGATTCGGGCATGCTAGCAATTAAAAATGTAACAGACCAATTAACCTGATAGGTTTTGAGATTTTTCTCTCTGTTATATGTCGGTACAACTTTCTCTGCACTGTGCTGTCATTTTTCTGGGCGTTTTCTTTGTTAAAGAATCTATACTAACCCATTTTGTGCTTGGATTTTCAATATTGATACATTGATTAATAGCAGAATGCATGGTCCTGGAAAGAAATCATACCTCCGGGAGTCAGGAAAATCGTGTCATTCCAATTCTGTGACAAAGTTAATTTCATTACCAAAATTGAGAAAAGGTGGCAAAGTTTCTCATGTTAAGAAACTAAAGCCAAAGCCCAAGACTATTGTTGCTTCATCCTCCTCAAAGAGGAGAGGTGCTGACTCTTCAAGCAAGGGGTCAAGGGATAATGATACTAATAAAAAGTTGATGTGTAGAAATGGATTTCATAAAGGGGATGATACATATTCTTCCAAAAAACTTTCTTCTTCAGCAAAACTTCAGGATGAAAAGGTCTCATCCAATGGCTCTGACGAGAATGGGGAAAAACCTGATGGGGAAGTCAATATTAGAAAAAAACGGAGAAGAAAGAAGAAATCACAAAAGCATAAGGTGGTGTTAGATGAAACTTCTCGCTTGCAGAGGAGGACAAGGTACCTGTTGATTAAAATTAAGCTGGAGCAGAACCTTATTGATGCGTATTCTGGTGAAGGTTGGAAGGGTCAGAGGTATGTTAAGATTATCTAAAACACCTTTTTATTTCCCTATTTCTGCTTTATGTTCCTCAATAACTTTGACCATGTTATATATTTAAGCTAAACTGTGAATGGATCGTCATCAAAGCTAATGTTTTGATATATTCATTGAATTTATGTTTTTTTATGATTTTAAATGCAGGAAGCTCAACCCTGGTAGATTTTATATACTAAAATTTTTTAGGTTTTACTTTTAGTATGGACATTTGAGATTAGATGTAGTTCCTTTATTAACTTAAGTTTTAAACTTTGACATCCATTTTCACCGGTCTTATAACACTTGAAAAGGTGGCCCTTAATCCGTGTCATTTAACGAATGTGTATACTATACCATTGGTTGCTCGTATTTGACATGGGTCGAGGGCCGAAATAAACTAGTTGACAAGACGGGCTGGGCAAGTACTAGCTAGCAAGTTGTGAGGCGAAGTGAAAGGAAGAATTCAAATTTGTCAAAGAAGAAATGTCAAAGTTTTAAGTTGCACAAGTTCGCTCTGTGAAATGTTGTGCAGTAACATGAGATAACTAGTGTAGTTTTCTGGTCATAGTTTAATCTTGCCTTTGCCCCCACATTTTCAATGTATATTCAAATGTGTTTTCACTGTCAAGTTCAGATCTGGGTTTGACCGTCAGACCAAAAAAAGAAAACATTTGGCTTTTAATTTCCTTATCAACTCCAACTTTATTCAGGTTGTAGACCAAGCAAGATTGCCTAATTTGAATAAAACTTTAATTGTTTTTATTACATGTCAAGTGATTCTGTGAAAAATGACCCTCAATATTAAGCATACTATTTGCATTTTTTGTGATTCTTTTCTACACTAAATAGCTCAGCGGTGTATTCTTATGATTTTACTTCTCTTTCACAGTCGCGAAAAAATTAAGCCAGATAATGAACTACAGAGAGCCAAGAAACAGATTTTGAAATGCAAGCTTGGAATCCGTGATGCTATTCATCAACTGGATTCTCTGAGTTCAGTGGGAAGCATTGCAGATTCTGTTATCGCTCCAGATGGATCTGTTTCTCATGAACATGTAAGTATCTCTCTCTCTCGCTCTCTCTCTCTCTCTCTCTCTCACACACACACACACACACACACACACACACACAAACACACACACCAAAGATCCCCAATTGTGCCAGAAAGTTTTGAAAAAGTAAGTTTTAAATTGAGAAATAAAGAATGAATGATCCTTGTGGTCTTGGCTAAGGTCTGGCTTTTCAGACCGCCCCCAAGAGTAGGATACTATGAAAATGGTTTTACCCTTGATATAATACT
Organism: Oemleria cerasiformis; assembly: GCA_037349345.1. Classification (NCBI taxonomy): domain Eukaryota; kingdom Viridiplantae; phylum Streptophyta; class Magnoliopsida; order Rosales; family Rosaceae; genus Oemleria; species Oemleria cerasiformis. The sequence continues at coordinate 11,116,071 of JAZGTL010000010.1, forward strand.
TTATACAAGAATGGTTTTGGCTAAGATCTTGGTTGCATGCTTATTCCCAGTTTTTGTTTGATTAGATATTCTGTGCGAAGTGCAAGTTGAGGGAAGCTTTTGTTGATAATGATATCATACTGTGTGACGGGACATGCAATTCTGCATACCACCAAAAATGTCTTGATCCTCCCTTGGATACTGAACATAGTAAGTTACTCACCTCTTCTGAACTTGTTTTGGACCTTTTTGTGACATACCAATCAGATTTTCTTAGGAAACAGTTACTTGAGTTTAATTGATAATCTACAGTTCCTCGAGGAGATCAAGGCTGGTTTTGTAAATTTTGTGAGTGTAAAATGGAAATATTAGAAGTAGTCAATGCTCATATCGGGACCTGCTTTTCCATGAATAGCAGTTGGAAGGTTAGTCGTTGCCAGAATTATCTAGAACTGTCAAGATTTACCCCCTCTTTACTTTTGGTTTTGTTCCTTTTATTATTCAAGTAATTAGTGGCTCTCCATGCAATAGGATGTCTTCAAGGAAGAAGCTGTTTTCCCTGATGGTGAGAATTCATTATTAAACCCAGACGAAGAATGGCCTTCAGACGATTCTGAAGATGATGATTATAATCCAGAGAGGATTGAGAACAGCTGCAGCATGAGCAGGGGAGCCACCGATGACAATGCATCAGATGACGAATTGTCAACTGATGTCAGTGTAGGTTCTGATGAATCTACTGATGGGGAAATTGTTTCCGGCGGAAGACAGAGAAGACGTGTTGATTATAAGAAGTTATATGATGTGAGTATGCTCGCCTAAAGTGAGTTATTGGTGGTTCTTTTTTAAATTATTTGTATACATTTCAGCCATTTGGTTTGTTTTGATGGTTGTATTCTGGTTACATGAGGAAACTTCATGTATTCAGAGAGAGACAGGTAGAACACCCTAGGTAGCCATTCCTTCCTTGTAGTACACAGGAATCTAGGCTCTTGAACTATTCCTTGTCCTGCTAAGAATAGGACGCCAACTTGACAACATAAACCTCAAGAAGATCCTTGTGATTTTTCCAAAGCTTCTAAAATGCGAAGAGTAACATCACTCATGTCATTTCTAAATATCTAGTTGAGGATGACGTTTAATTCTTTGTACCTTTAAAGATTCAACTTCAACTGGATGCCACATTTGGGTCCGACACAAGGAGAGCTCTAAATTTCCAGAACATGAAATTGCATAGAAGCCGATAATTGTCCCTTATTTCATTGTCCTATAGAGTTAATTGTGGGAAGACTCTTTGTATATTTGATTGAATAGCATTTGGATGGCTTGGCATAAAACAAGCTTGTTAGTATATATTGTCAACCTGGGAAATGCTAACCCATATTGTAATTCGATATACATTAATTTCTTTGGGAGTTTTAAACTATTTATATCTTGTGGAAAATAATGGGGTACAGCTCCCCAATTTGTTGTTATATCAACGGCTCTTTGAGGTCAAGTTCAGAACTTCAGATATTCACTATAGAGTATTTAATTGTTTTCTCCTACTAGGAAATGTTTGGAAAAGATGGTCCTTTGCACGAACAAATAAGTGATGATGAAGACTGGGGACCTGGTAAAAGAAAACGAAGAGAAAAAGAATCTGATGCAGCCAGCACCCTCATGACTCTCTATGAAAGCGAGAGAAATCAAGGTGTTGTCTCTACAGAAATGAAAAATGAACATAGTCCAGATGCGCAAGCTAGAAGGGCATGTTTCCGCATACCTCGCAAGGCAGTAGAGGTATTATAACCTCTCCTTCTCCCCTCTGTTCTTGTCTGTCTTGTCTCTCTGTGCATCTTTCTCTTCACATGCACTCATAATGCTTTAAGGAAGATCTATTTACCTACTGTAGGAAGTGTTTCATTTTCCATAGATTAAATTTCATGAGGTGAAATCTTATTTCAGAAGCTCCGCCAAGCTTTTTCTGAGAATGAACTTCCTTCCAGAGCTGTCAAGGAGAATCTATCTAAAGAGTTGGGCCTTGATCTTGAGAAGGTAATGGCGATTGATGAACTATAGATTGCTTGGGACTGCTTGAACCATCCTACTAATTTGTTACTTTATATGAGTCTTATTGCTTGCCATATTGGCTAAAGGAAAAATTTATTGTAGAACTTAACATTTTTCATTCAGTCATACACCTGTCTTTCTGGATTTACGCTATAGGAATTTTTGAAGTTAGTATCAGGGAATATTATATGCGTAGGCAGGCATGAGTTTTATAGTATCTGATTTGTGAAGTCAGTGTCAGTGAGATATACTATGGGTTTGTAGCTTATACTATTCTTACATCTATCAGTGTTTTAATCCTTCCAAGTTGCAATTTCCAGGTTAGTAAATGGTTCAAGAACTCACGTTACTTAGCTCTCAAAACCAGAAAGGTGAGCTGTGAGTACCATGTATCTTCTTATACGCCCATCTGCAATTTTATTATTGTATGTGTGTTTGTTTATTTTGTTATTTATATTTCTAGCCTCTTACTTTTCACTACTGATCAAAGATATCTTTGGATATGCAATTAGAAGTCTTTTCAACAAAGTATATATTGGTCTGAATGTGTCATTGCGAATTAGGATCTTAACTCTCAACTCTTGAGGATTTTAAACCTCACAGTAAACTACTGTAAGCTGATGGATCTTTTGCACAACAGGAAGAGGGAGCTAAAAGCCCTCATACTTTTACTCCTGGAATCTCCAAGGAATCCAGATATGAAAATTTTACTGGAAAAGCTGACGATCTAATGGCATCGGATTCAGATGAGACCTTAGCTGAAACTGTGGTGCATCACCCAAAGAATGTTAATAAGTCCTTTCGCAGGAAGCACCCAAAATCATTAAGCAGCCCTTTGAGGCAAAATCAACAGAAAGGATCTTCACGTGGCTCACCTGCAAAAAGCAACAAGGTATTGGCCTCTCGTAACAGTCGAATTAGGAAATTTCTGTTTATTCCATGTTCATTGGTATTATGGTTCTTTGAAGGGTCACCATGTTTTGGCTGTCATCGTGGGCATGAGTTTATCAGAAAAAATAGTGAAGTGGTTATTTTGCTTGTGTGTCTTGAGCTCTGCATAGTTTATTATTAGTTGGTCTCACTTGGGTCTATATTTACTCCTATTTATCCATGTTGGAAAACTTGAATGAGAACAAACTTGACTCGTGTGTTTGCTTTCATATAGGATGGAGGAGACTCAAGTGATGACGTGAGCTTGAAGAAGCTTTTGCAAGCAAGAACAAAGGAGAAGAAGGCCAACCTTATCGCTGGAGGCGGAAGTCGAGTTGCGGAACTGGAAATGGAGAGACTATGTAAAGCCAAAGGTAGGCTAGAAAATCTGAAACAAAAGTTGCTGAAATTTCAAAGTGCCAAGGCAAAGAAATCAAATAAACCTGTCTTGCATGGACGGTCTGTGATTTATGTTCCGATAGCAGAACTAATAGAAAAAGTTTGATATTTTGACAACTTCTGAATTTTCATATAGCTTTCTTTTGTTTTTGTTATTGTTTTTTGTTTTCTCCTCCGTTGTTGTGTGTGTGTGTGTGTGTGTTTTTTTTTTAAATTTTATTAAACTCAATAAAATAATAGATGATGACCTCATTATACGTCACTTTCACTTCTGATAACCATTTTATTTTAATTTTTGAATTCCTCTTTCTTTATACGGAATAGAGAGCAAATACATGAGAGAAAAGAATAGGCCTTGAGAATTTACATTTAAAGGCAATGAATGAACCATTTTAGTTCAGTTTCTGCTGCCTCTGAGTTCTGGATATCAGCATTGCCTGAAATTCTGTCTTGTGAAAAATGTTTATCACCCCTCTGAAATCAACATCCTCAACCTAAAATGTCTTCATGAAGCATAAGATTTTCATATTGCTGATCTTTCGAGTCTCCGACGATTCCAAAATTCATTTCACCGACGATTCCAAATTTCATTTCACCGGCATTAACAGACGAACATCATCAAATCAAACAACACCCATAAGGTAGTTAAAAGTTACAAAAAGGAGAGGCACATAAGCCAGTGGCTCATACACGTACTATACTTGCCCAGGGTAATCATAATCCAGTCAAGTATGGGGAAAACTTGTAGCTCCATTTGATATATGTGAAAAAAAATGTACAATATGAGCATGAAGCCAGATTTCTGTAGACCATATCATAGCGTCTGTACACTTTTTGTATCTGTTATGGGGTTTTGTAAATCACCAGTACTCTTGGTTCGATCCAAATTATGCCGTTTAGCAGATAGCCGGGGCCTCAGCTACACATTATATGAAATAATAAGAATAATAAGATAAACCAGAAGGATAAAAACTTCAGACAAACAGACACAAACTCCATTCAGCCATTAGGCACATGGTGAGGAAAAAAACACAGAAAGAAAGAAAGGGGATTCTGTGAACATTGTTCCAACAGAATCTCGTGAATTCGAAGCCATGCTTCATTTATCTAAGTATTAGATATGCTAGAAATTCACTACAACAATTGGCAAAAAAAGGTCCATCGCTTTTCAGTCTTTTATAATCACCAACCCATCACCCTAAGGGCCTAAACAGTCTTCAATTCAATTGTCAAATTTGTATCTTATTTCAATTCCCTTACTAAATCTACCTATCCATGCCTCCACGGAGAAAATAATAAAACATGTAACATGAACACTGTAAATTCCATATACCAACCATTGTTTTTCTTTTTCTTTTCTTTCATTTGGCTTATGCCATCTTAAGTTTAATCGTTAGATTCGTTACACAAATATCCCAACATAGTCACAACGAAAGATATTAAACCCTTCTTTATCTTTGTTCTTTGGGTTATTTCAGTGGTTTCTTTCTCATCTTTTTTTTTTTTTTTTGGTCCAAGTTTCTTTCTCATCTGTTAGGCTCTTCTTTTTTATCTTCAAAAGGTTTATGGAGTATAGATTACAGGAGATATATACTATATTCTTTGGACATAGACTACTTACTTGATCATACAAATCCATTGCAGTGTATACATAGACTGCCCCAGCAAGGAACATTAATACACATACAGTGTCAGGTGTAATTTTATTACATTATTCTTGGTTCAGTACTCATTTGTCATTTTATAAAAATGGAATGAAGTCAACATATCCCAAAATTTACTATTACCTCGTTGACAATTTACAGATACTTGTTGCAATAATGGTTAAGGCTTATGAGTGATCAATTAATTTATATGGTGGATATACCAGTAACAATATGAAAAGGAGTAAATGTTAATAAAAACAAAAGATTTGAAGCAAGACAGCATTCATAATTGCAATCATAATCTGCTCAATGTAGCACATACAGAAGAAGGGTAGAGGGGCAGGAGTAAGGAATGTTTATTGGAACAAGTGCATGAAACATACCGTCTCAATATACTTCAGTTGTTTTAGAACTTGATCTGTTTCCAGTTCCTGAGTATTCACATAAACGGAGATTACATTAGAGTTAAAGAAAGAAATAACATAAAGCTACCAACAAAAGAAGGCATAACAAAGACATAAAGAAGGCGAAGAAAGTAAAACTTCTATTTGAAAACAACACACTACTGAAGTTCTATAACTTTTCTCACAAGAAAAATATGCCGCCAAGATCAAACATCAAAATTGAAGTTGCATCTCTTCATTATATTCCTCGTTTTCAAACATCACTTTCCCAAAACCCAACGACAACCTCAAAATCCTGACCAAGTAACATAAAAAACAATTTTAACTCATCAAGTAAGAACTATGCAACAAACTTTGGATAATTTTTTATGACAAAACAAGAGAATTTCGGTTTTGGGGATGATCGGCAGTAAAAGAGCAACAAGAGGTGGTTTGAAGTTTGAACAAGGTTGTGGTTATAGTAGTTCACTCTCCAACAAACTCAGCGGCTAAAGATAGGGTTTGGAGATGATGGCGTTAATGGAGGATACCAATGGTACTGGTGGGTTAAAGATTTAGGCAGTAGAGGTTTGGGTAGGAAGTCTGTGGTGAAGAGCCAGAATATGTTCAGCGGCTAAAAACAGGGTTCGATGAAAGGAATTAAATGGCAATGGTTCTACTGTGCACAATGCCCCTCCTGTGGTTGAGGTGACTTCACTTTCATTAATGGGCAAGCAGAACAAAACAGTGGTATTATCGCTATGGTAGCTTCGAAGGGAGTTTGAGAATTTGATCAAGGAAGCAGGTCCCTCTTAGTATTGATTTGATTAGCCAAAGGTGGCACCATATTCGGAAATGGAGGGACTATTAGTTCTACTGATGAGGATGCAGGTGGGTGCAGAGTTAGGAAATAGATTTATCGTGACACCCATGGTTGTACTTGTATGCAACCAGCTAAAGTATCTAATGTAAGCACTTGGGAATCAACCATGCCCTTTCTCTTGATCCCTCATAAAGAATTAAAGGAAACTAAGTAATTTGTAGGAGTAACTAAGAAACCAATACCCACAAATTATTAGCTCATAACTCCGCCCCAATAAAGCATTATCAAACTCGCAGTTACATCCGTATGACGCTTTGTGATTGATGACCATAAATACAAAGAATCTAATTCTCCCCTAAAGAAACCAATTCCTCTTTCAAAAAAAAGGAAAATAAAATCCCAGTGAAGCCAAAGTTGCAAACTGCCAAAATAATCCTCAACCAGCAGAGTGACTATTTAAAATTCAAACCACCACCACCCCAAAAGAGTTTAAGCAACCTAATCCAATTATCTGAGTTAGTGAACTGAAAGAAATTTTTTTGGTTTTAAGAATGAAACAATTTTACAAAAGGACGAATACATGGTGCAACTCAGAGTGGTCAAGAAGATCACTTCCGAGAGCACCAAAAGAAGAAACCGAAAAAGAAAAAAGACAGCTAAGACCAAAAAGCCAACCCCACAAGCAAGGCTTATATACAGCCGCTTTCCAATCAAGCCAAATGAGGGAGAAAGAGCATCCCCGATACTCAGAAGAACTAGAAGCCCAGAAAGCCAACTGATAACTAACTTGGTCCCAAAGCTTCCAAACCCCGCACCATCGAACTCATAAAAAACCCTTTTGGCTCTCTTGGTCTAAACAACCCATAACACAGGCATCACTTTACAGCCACACATCGCTTGGGATTACTTGCCTTTCGAAGGAAGCACATGTGCGCATAAGAAGTAAAAGCAGTCCCTAGGGGGAACCCACTGAATTTTCATTTCCTTCAAGAGTTTGAGCCAAAGGCCTCGTGTCACAGGGTAATGAAGAAAAGTACCCTCTATTGATTCCAAATTTTTCTTGCACGGGATACACCCTTGAGAGGACAGACAAGAATACGGTCTTCGTCTTTGAACCATATCATTAGTACTCACTCTTCGTCTCTCAAACATATCAGTAGTATTCACTTTCCTCGTGACACCAGCCATGCCAGCATCTTCATTTTTCACCCAATGACAGCCATCTCAGTCAACCAGAATTTCAATAAACCTCAGTATATTAGATATGGACACAGCTGAGAGTCTGAGATGCACAATCGTTGAGATGCAATCCAAACAGTTCACATAGGATTAAATACGGACAATTGTGATCTCATTTAAGGCTGCTAAAAGGGAGTTTTGTGCGTGTACGTATGTGTCTACCTACTAATTTGCTATCCTCTTCTTCTAAAAGGTGGTCTAGATATCTAAAAATAATTCTAAAACAGAGACATTTAAGAGTGTTAGTCATATATTCACCTGAGGCACATTACAATCAGCATGGCTTGGATCCCAAAGGATAGAGCAGAAGCACTCCCAGTCATTAGTTTGGACTTCAAAAAGAGGAGCCCTGCTATATGAGAATCTCCCATAATGTTAAATTGTCATGCATATCAACCACCAAAGTAGAAGAGCAATTTCAGAAGGGGAAAGATAAATAACACAGATACTGATCAAATGTATTACATGACATATCAAGATACCCAAAACTCAGTAATTTTTTTGAGTAGTTATCTATTTCAAGATAATTACCTAAAAAAAAAAATTCCATAAGACTTAGCACAATGTACAGCAACCTATAAAACATAAATTTTGAATTGTGTAGAAAAATAGATTTAGAATATTGGCTGGAGATAAACAAGAGAATTTTTAAACTTAAAAAAAAGGCTGAGGTGGAAAGATTGTGGGACAGGGTTCTTCGGCTTCTACTTCCATTGAATTTAAACAATGTAACTCCTGATAGTTTATTAGATTGGAAGCTATTATTTAGTCTGTCCTTTTTAGTTTTTGGTAGAAAATTGGAAGTTTGATGGTGTAATTTTTGTTTTGTTTCTTTGAGGTGGGTGTCTTGTCCACATTGCTGTACTTACTGAGTTGTGCTAATAAGAAGTTTCTTTCTCACCCAAAAAAGAAAACAGAACACATCAAGACCCTGCACCCGATTTCGTCTTAATCAAATACATTAAATTCGCATGTTCTTCATATTACTTATTTGCTTAAAGGAAGTTCTGGTAGTTTTTCCTCCCAACATTTCAAGTCCATATGTCCATTATTTATTTTTACGTTTCCTTATATGGAAGATTTTAACCAAGAATCCCTACTTCCAGCTCACCCATCTACGTCACTTGAGCTAAAACTTATAAGGAGTCCATGAGTGAATTTACCTCTGTTTTACTCAACAAGTCAAGCAATGCCATACTAATCATACTTTCAGAAAAACTTTCAACAAAACTATCAAATCATAACATTCACAGGCTGCAATTAAGTGCTAACATATAGCTACAAATAAATTACCTGCGCCACTTTCCACAAATAATTCCGTTAACATGATCGACAACTACTCGACACTGAAGCCAATTAGCTATAGAGGTATGTCCAGAGGGTTTGTTGCAGTTCAGCTCCTACAATGAAAAGATGTCAGTTAATATAACTTTCATATCACCCTTGCCAAACCAAAATTCTGTTACAAATATACAAAAACAACAAGGACTTACTAGCAATCTAGCATACTCCGACGAATCTAATTCCAATGGTTCACCATTGCCATCAATATCACTGTATCAAATAAATTAGAAAAAAGGGTCAGGGAAGGAGATGATGAAATGTTTCTTACCTACAACCTGCACGAAGACAAGATCCTGTGCAGGACAACCAACCAATTGTATGAATACAACAAAAAGACAAGGAAAACCCCACAAGAAGATCTTTCCTACCTGGCGTGCTGAGTGCTTTGAAAAGGATACTAGGCAGAAAAACTAAAGAAAACCACTGACCCAACCATCCAAACCACATAGTTGCACTCATAAAAATCTTTATTCCTAATCAAATTCAAGAATGAAATGGAAGAGCGAAAAAGAAAGAAGGCACTCTATAAATTAACAAGGCTATCTATCCAACTTGTGAAGGCAGTCTTCAAACTTAATCTCCTACACAAGTTTCAAAAAGTTGAGAATAATTTATTGAATGAACATACACATTTATCGCGCCTGACCAGTCAGGAACTTCTGCTTGAAATCCTTTTCCAACCCGAACACTAGTTCGATACGGCTCGGTGTCTCTCAACATTAACAATATGGGATTCATTTGTCCCTTAGAGGATGCATTCATGCACATGATATTCGGTGATTTCCTAGTCACTGTCTCCTTTAAAATTTTATGCTTCTTGCTCAAACAAGAATGACAGAACCATTCATCAATAGGTACTTTCTTTATACGGGGGTGGCAGCATGACATGTGAAATGCTTCTTCACAATTATCACAAATTAGCATTTTCAGATTGGTTCCAGAACGACTACAGATTTTGCATGACCGACGACAACTGTCACTGCTACTGGCATCAGCGTCTCCAGAAGACTCACAAATCCTGGTAGCCTGGACACCCCCAAGCAGGCAATTGCTTCTAAGAATGGAGATGCATAGATCCTTTTCAAACTGGTCTCCCAAAGCCTCAACAACTATTGCAGTAGAAGAGGAGCATTCACCAATTTCATCCACTTCAGTCTTCCTAGAACTTGAAAGATGCTCCATAATTGACTTCGATGATGAACAAGTATCATTTACGCTGTTTACCTCTAAACCTTTTTGCACTTTACTTTTAGGTGCTTCATCAGAAACTAACTCCTCACCAACAGAACAACCATTAAAAGATTCTGAATTTCGAACATCAGGGTATCTAATGCATAACTGAGAAGACAGAGAATGAGCTCTAGTGGCTTCAGTTTCATGCTCTTTTTGAGAATCAACAAGCTGTTCCTTAGCAGCAACTGAAGGAGCAACAAAATTTGTAAAAGAAAGGTAATCACCAGTTCTTGTGTTTTCTTGATCATCTGAAAATATGGCGAGTGAGTTTCCTTGTAACTTCCTCCTTTTATATACGAGATTAGGTGCAGAACCTCTAGACATCATACTGATATCTGACAGCGAGCTTCTGGATAAAATTAAGGAGCGTGAATCATCATCATTCTTGTTTTGCTCTGAGATTAGTTGAAATTTCCTGCAGCAGCAATGGTCATCGCATTTTGTACACATCTGCCAAGTTTCAGAACCAGGAATCCAATCACATAAGACATCGTGTAACCCACATGGTTAGATACACAAAATAGAGCAGCTTAAATTGAACTAGGAAAAGAACTCTGTATCAGCATTTTCACCTGATGCACCTAAGTAATATCTTGTCCACGTTGCTTTGAAATCCCAGAGTAACACGCAAATTCACTTTCTTCTATGTGTAAAATTTGAGTTTCATATTACAAAAGATGGATCCCCTAAAGAGTTCTCGATTCTACTGCATCGACCTATCTGATTCCAACAAGGAAAAGAAAGAGGTCAAGTTTTAAACATAGGCATCATTATCTAGAATTGCATGCACTTCCTTTCTAATTAATTCACTTTTATAAGTAATATGGGTTTTATAAAGCATACGGTTTTATCAGAAAACACCAAGTCAGTGTGAGGAAGAATGTAATCCAAAATGAGGAGTATCACCCAGTCAGAGAGAAGAGAAATTTTTCATAGTTTGCAAGCAAACATGCAACAAAACATTAGTGATAAACAGATTCCTCTGCTTGCCTTCACAAACAAAACTGACTGATTAACAAAAGTGAGCACACAAGACCAAGAACATTGGTACGCCTACCAAACCTCTCTATTTCTGGTAAAACTACAATTACACTTCAAAGACACTTCCCTCATAGATCCCAGCATCAACACGAGACCCCAAAGAAATAACATTCGTAATCCCATAGCCCCCTGGCCAGATCAATAAAAAAGCAAATGAAATGGTTCATTTGACTTCTTACACATAGCATCCATCAACCAATAACCAGCAGGTTCCCTAGATGGGATATTCCAGTCCCACATTTCTTTCCAATGAAAAAATTTGACTCATACCCAACAGATTTCTTTCCCATTTATTCAAACTCTCTACAATTATAGGGATTCGAGAGATACCACCTCCATTACACAACTATTTTTATCAAACAAATAAAGAAAGGCATTCTTCAAGGGGTATTTCCACACTGTATATCATTAACAAAAGGCACTGGCCTACCAACTGTAATCTGAAATCCATAATCCTCTACCATGTGATATAGCAACCTTTGTGCTACAACCCACGAACTCCTCATCCGAGTTCTTTTCCAGAAATGATCTCCACAAGCTCTACAAGTCCACAGCCTAAAAGAAATTAAGCTTCCAGACTGCCAAGCCCCCATTCTGCCTCAAGAGGCAATCAGATCTTCAACCCACCAAGTTGCTCCAATTTCAAAACTCCTATACAAATAGAAGTGATGCACTCAAACAATTTCAGTAATAACCCAATGAGCCCTGTGCATTCCAAAAAGACCAACATATCTAAGCACAAGTAAATTAAACATAACATGGCACCCTGGACAACAATTTAACAATCACTTTGTAGCATGCCACATCCATAATGAGAAATCAAAAATTTCTTCAAACCCGACACCTGAAATATTTCAATCGATTGTTCTTATATCAATACAAAAAGCAGTTTCAGCACAACCTTAGCACCGCCTCAAAACAACATAGTCCCGAGACACTAAAATTTCTGGTTAATAAATCAACGGTGAAAAATGAAGCTGGCAGATAATAACTGAGAGGGAATCAGGTCATGGCATGAGACATCAACTCATAAAGCATAACTATAAGTCCATCAGCAAAAGTTCTGGTTCTTTTCCATAACTAACGTACTGCCAATTTATTGGAGAAATCCATTCACTCTATTTTCAAACAATGACATATCAGGACAACATTTACTTGGGCCTCCAAGAGGATTTTCCTACAACTTCTACCTATTTTCGATACCTCATCATTTCCTGCACTCAATGCAACATTTTCCTTCTTTTCTTTTTCAGATGCATAATGAAACGAAAATACAAAATTAGTATAGTAATCAAACAAACTAAAGAATTTCTCATTGAGAAATTCTATATCTATGAAACATTTGTAGAACGTCTGTTTTACAAATCTGTACGGCAGCCAGCTACAAGCACCAAATTCAATATGGGTAGGTTATTGTGAAGGGAACGCGTAACTTGAAAATTAACTGGTCAGTCCATCTGTAAACAATAGTTCAATTTCGTAGAACACCACACATTTTACTCATTCATTACCTGCACATATTTTCCCACACAATTTACTCATTCATTACCTGGACATATTTTCTTACTTTTCTGTTTCTCAAATAAATCGATGATTAAGATTCTGTATATATAAGGAATGCTGCTTACAAGGAAGTATTTGCATGATAAGATAAAAAAATGCGCTTGCACATATAGCATCTATAAACTAGTGCAATCCTGTTAGATCAAATTGTCAATCATGAAAAATCCTCTACTGATGATGTTCCCTGTCCAAATTTCTTTCCGTGAAAAGAGTTCGAATTTAAACCCAAATAAAACTCTACCTCACCCAACCATCCCAAGTCCACCAACCTTACTCCAATTAAAGTCTTAAAAGAAATCCTCCACCAAAACCAGTTCCTTGACATTCAAATTTTCTTAGAAGTAAAAACATAGGGTTCCAAGAGACGCACCACCATCATACATCATTTCCATCATCTAGAAAATCAAACAAGGGGCATTCCCACCAAAATCTGAAATCCATAATCTGCTACCATGACATATAACATCCTTTGTGCTCCAACCACCGGTAAAAAAACATATGAATTAGATAAACTAGTTAGTTGTTGAGCCAATGGTGTAGTGGCTAAAACTTAGTATCTATTTTGCAAATTAGTGCAAAGACAAACTACAAAGACCAAATTCTAGGAGGTTGGGGTAGTTTATATGCAACTCATAACCTAAAAATTAAATCCTATGCAATATCATAGAACATTATACGTTTTCCTTTTATTCCCTGCTCATAAAGGTGAAGGTCTTTCTTTTATCGCGGTACTTGAAATTTTCATAACATCGAAAGTAGAGATTTTTTCATTTAAGGAATACTACTTAAAAGGAATCTATTTATATGGCATCGATATGAAACCTAGATGCATACACGTGATTAAGAATTTACTATACTTTTGAGGTTCTAAAATTAAAATAATACATGCACGAAACGGCTAGAACATGAAACCAAATATAGAATGCAAACAGCATTACAGTGCCCTAACAAAGTATGATTACTATGTTTGAAGATAATAATAAAACTGTCAAATTATCTACTTTTCGCGTTCTGGATTGACTAGGATGGATGGGCAATAAATACATAGAGCATAGGTGTTGAATCACTCAAGCTGTTCAACAAAAGACCTACTACAATCTGCTTTTCATAATCATAATGGGTGAGATTCAACACCAATTACAAGTACCAAAAACGAAGGTAGCCGATTCTCTCTTTCTTGTCTCTTATATCAAAACTAAACCAACTCAGTGCACATTACATCTAACAAATGGAGATCAGATGACCTAAATTGATCAGCCCGAAAGGGAAAGCGAACGCAGATCCGCCCCAAATGGGGTTTATCTCAAGTTCCACAATGAATGGCATCAATGATTCAAATTTAATCGAACAAAATTCTAGTGAAAAATTACGACATGCAGCAAAGAGTAAAGCAAATGAAACTATACTAAGAAAACGAAAAACAAGAAAATAAAGAAAATGGCACAACATTACCATGGATGTCCAAAAGCCCAACACAGAAAAGAGCAGGAACTTTACCCGCTTGATGAAAGCATTCGACTAGAAACTAGAATCTTGCAGTGGTGCCATTGTCTGATGACAGGAAAGAAGAGAGGTACAGGGGTTTGCGGAAAATAAACAGTTGAAGAAGACAGTGGAGATGGGTTTTATGCCTTCAAAACTTTTTTCTCTCTTTGGGTTTTTCTTTGGAGGGTTGTTTTTGAAGTACCATAGCAAAAATAAAAAAATCAAATTATAAATCAAATTTATTCGAATACTCCTAGCTTATAATACTTTTACTTACACTACAGTGCGTAAGAGGTCTTATTAAATTTTCTCTTTCCTAGAGCACGTATAAAGTTGTGTTAAATGGGTACAATATTTTATTGATATTTTTTATATTATATAATGTGGAAAATTTCGAATTTAACTTTTATAAATAACGATATTTATAATGTAATTTTCTTCTCTTATATATATTGTTTAAAAAATATATTAAATAATAATAAAAGTTACCTTTTATACACGTTCTCTTTCACAAAAAAAAACAACTTAAAAAAAGAGCCCATATCCCAACATAATAAAAAAAAAAAATTGTTAAAATAGCTAGTATTGCTGGAATTACATCATTAAAAGTCACTAGTTTCTTCAAAAAAAAAAAGTCACTAGTTAAAACAATTTTTATTTGACCAAAAAAAAAACAAGTTTTAAGTCAATTTCGTACTAATAATAACAAAACTATAGCTGGCATTGTTGGAGAGCTCTTAACATTTGTGTACTTGGTCTGTTGGGCTCGAGTTTTATCAAGCTTCGGATTAATATAACCAAACGACGTCATTTAACTATAAGTAATGGAGTTTTCTTTTTTCGCAAACTTCAAGCTAACATCTCAAAATCAAAGTTCACATTATAAACTAACACATGCAGAATAACCGAAGCTTAAAGGAAGTAGAAGTGCAGAGCAGCAGAAGTCTAAAATCATATATAGCAGAAATGCAGAATAACTGAAGCCTTCAATGTGGCTTGCAGTGCAAGTAACTAAGCTTGTCCATTTGATGGGGCGGGGAGATATGAATTATTATATAGATAGCAGATCAATAACAAGCATAATTTCTTTGGATATCAAACGAATCGTCACCAAAGTAATATTCTGTGCTCCACCAGCTCAGCTCACTTCAAACAAATGAGAACAGAAAAACAATTGTGTCAAATTTTCAAACATGTTAAAAGATCAAAGATTTATGATCACTTGTGCATTTAGACAGTTCATCTTTCACCAGTTTCAGGCCAGAGTAATAGTGAACACACCCCGATCCGAGTAGTCCAGGTGTCGTCCATTATGCTTCGATTTTGGTGTCCAAGTGGACTATCCAGGTCGGGGTGTGTGCAACGGGCCATTATAATTGAAGAGACAATACTTCTTTGAATGTCTTTGAACTTGATTGCAGCTTCACATCCCAACTTGTTTTTCCCCTAAAAAAAAAGAAAATCCATCCTCATTTCAACAAAGGAAAGTTCGGGATGCTTCAATCACGGATTTTGAGATAACTACTAGGAGACTTTGTTTACCTGTAATCAAGGGCTGCATCGCCAAGACTATCCAATATGTCATTAAAAGTGGAGCGAAGATCTTCATGAATTTCTCGTTCCTTCTTCAAATTTTCAGGCGACTATGAAATAAGGAAAACATATAGCTAGTACAAGTTCATAAATGAGAAGGTTGACTGAACATAAAAACCCAAGCATGAAAGTATTTCCAAACTGAACCAACCCTAACATGCAAAGAACATGCAGAACTAATTAAAGAAGTTTTCTAGCTTCTTAAAACAGAAGCCTAATGCAAAAAGTAAAAACAGCCATTTCCTAATGATAAGAGATGAAGATAATGTCAATCATAACAAAGAATAAATAGCATTGAAATTTATAAGGGCCTCTCCTTAGCCAGTCCAAGAATGGATAGGGCAATCAGTAATAGTTAGTTAATAAAAGAAAGGATAAACTAAATAAAAGTACCCAAATTATATGAGTCATTTTAAGTTCTTATCCTAATTAGGAAAATTTTCATCTAGGTACCCAAACTATCAAAATACAATATTTAGGTACCACCGTTAATCTGTTAAAAAAATATGTTAAATGCTTAAGTGGCATTAGTGGGACCCTTTTTTATGCTGCATGGACACCATGCGCTGACCCGTTTCGACAACTCAGGTCCATGATCTCCCCTCCATCCTGTCGTCTTCCCCCTCTCACACCTTCACTGCCGACAACAGCCCAAGAGCATGGCCAATCTCTTCAAAATTTCTAGACAACTTGTGAGCAAACCATCCAAACCCGTACCCGACTTCCCGCAACCACCTCGTATTTCAAGGCCAAGTACGCCGCAGAAGGGTTTTAGCTTCTTCAATTCGCCTCATGGGTTTTAAGGCCAAGTACGCCGAATTGGCCATCATCATCGAATTGAGAGGTTGACTCAAGGTCAATTGCAGTAGTGTTTCCATGGACATCATCATAATTATCACCATCATCATCACCATAATTACCACCATCACCATAATTATCATCAACATCACTATAATCACCATAATTACCATCGTCATCATTTTCGTCATCTACTTTGCTTTCAACGACCTCAGGCCGGCCAACCTTATTTACACGGGCTTTGCACACAAATCTCACAAACCGAGAGAGTGGGCGTGAGCTTGGGTCCCGAACCGATCCACTGAGTCGGCGATTGACATCCACGACAGAGAAGGCTTCTCGGGTGCTTGGCCACCAGAAAATTGGCTCTGTGAACTTTCTCAACGCAGTCCCAACGTAGATTCGCCTGGTATGCCTCGCAATGAACCCGCGCTCGCATTCCACAGAGGTTGTCGGTTGAGGAATCGCAGACGAGGTTTGCGATTGAATTTGGGGCTGGGTATTCGATTTAGGATTTTAGGGTTATGGGGCTGAGTGATTTCGACTGCGATGCTAGCATGAACGGTTTCGACTTGACGAGGGGAAGAAGATGGTGTCACTGGCTAGGGTTGGATTGGTCAGAAGCGGGGGTTGCAACGGTGGCCTCGTCGTTGTCACAGAGGAGAAGAAGAATGAAGGTTCGGGGAGAGAGAGAGTGAGATTAGGTTTTGTTTTGGTTTTATTAATTTTTTTATTATTTATTTTAATATTTTATTAATTATCTTTAATATATTTAAATATTTTATTTTATCTACATGGCATCCATGTCAGCATAAAAAATGGCCCCACAAGTGCCACTTGGGTATTTAACAGATTTTTTTAACAAATTGTTAACGGTGGGTACCTAGATGTTGTGTTTTGATAGTTTTGGTACCTAGATGAAAATTTTCATAGTTGGGGTATGAACTTGAGATGACTCCTATAGTTTGGATACTTTTATGTAGTTTATCCTAAAAGAAATATCAAGATCTGCATGAGAACAATGTTTAATTAATAAAAGAAGGATAATACTTGCATCCATCCTTGTGATACCTCATCGTACCACCCTTTTGAATTATTGAATTGTTATGTGTACATATATCATAATAGAAACTGTTTATTCTCTAAATCACCACTTCAAGATCATCTACGTAAAAAATCAATAAGATTTGAAGTCATTTAGCCATTCATGTATATAAAATAAATCGACAGTTTTGGTAATCCTCATGAATCGTCCATTCAGTTAATATAAATGAATGGCTAAATCATCTCCAATTTTGTTAATTTTTTGCTTAAATGATATTGAAATGATGATTTAGGAGTTGAACAGTTTCAATTATGATATATATATAACGCTGATTAAATAAATCGAAAAGGTGGTACAATGAGGTACCGTCAGAGTGAGATGCAAGTATTATCCATAAATAAAAAGGAAAACTTCATTTGGTGCCCGAGAGTTGATGCGTTTTGAAAATTTAAGAAGTAAAATGAAAAAATCAAAACATGATACTGCATTTTGAGTTAAAAAAAAATATTAGTGATTATTATATGGAAGCAACATCTTTATTAATATAATATTTGATTAAATAAACTTTTTATATCACAAAAGATGAAAAATTAAAGAGCTTTCCTTATAAGATGTAACTCCCTACTATTTCAATAGTATAAAATGACCAGTGTTGATGCAGTCTAATTAACATCATCAGAAAGTTAGAAGCAATAAAACATCCATCAACAAAGATGGCCAAGCTGCTCCAAAGCCTTTCCATTCTCATTGCTCCCATGTGTGTGACAGGTATGGACATTTTCATTAGTTTGACAGTGAGTATGTTGTCCCAACAATTAATTCGCATTTGTTTAATAACAAATTGTTATAAGACGGTTTGATAATCATTTCGTTTTTTATTTCTAGTTTTTAAATTTTATGCATGAGATATGAATAATGTATGAGGTAAAAGGGGTGAAGAATAGTAGTGGTATAGACAGAAAGAATGAAATCCAGTAAAAAAATAAGAAGAAAGAATGAAATCCAGTAAAAAAAAAAGAATGAAAAAAAAAAAAACCAAAAAATGAAACCCTCAAGAAATATGTTTTGGTTTTTACATGGTATTTACTTGCAAAAAAAATTTTACATTGTATTTACTATTTCTTCTACATTTGTTCATCATCGATCATTTTCATTCTTGATTTCTTCATATCTCAAGCATACATTCTCCATTTCGTTTTTAGGATTTTTCAGTTTATCATGATCGAAATAGTTATCAAACGGCTCCGAATTTTATTTCATATATGCAGCTGGAACAAAAGGGCATCAGATTTCGGATAGGGGACCATGCACAGAAGGACTGGGTTTATGTGGAAGCAACTGTGATGCTCGGTGTCGATCTAGGCATCCCGGCCGGTGTTAGGGCTCAAGGAGTTTGCAGTACATCTATAAATCCTCCACTGTGTAAAAGTTACTATGAGTGCGGCCCAGCACCAGCGCCTCAACCCCCGCATAGAAAATGCAAGATAGGACTCGGAGTTTGCTCCATTAGGTCAGGTGATGATAAATGTTGCAATGCCAAATGTGCTTCCCGATATGACCACGGTGTAGGTGCTTGCGAAAGCTTAAGGAAGCATCAGGCTCTGCTCTTGCTATTATTTTTGCTAGTAATTAATTAAACCTCTTGTATCCTATTATATATATATATATATATATGTTTTTGTAATAGGGTATGTAATTAATAATAATAAATAATAATGATAATAACGAAAGATAACCATGGTTAATTAAGCAATTTTACCTAATGTCATAATGATATTCGTTTTTGGATGGGCCCCATACGCAATACGTCATAAACAAACAAAATTTTTGGCGTAAAATGTGTGTAGGATAAGGGTGAGATGTTTTAAAAAAAAAAAACAAAGTATTTAAATGTAAAATTTGAAAATTTTGGTATACCGTACTCTGAAATTTATTGTAAATACAAAATATTAAAAGGTTATTTGCTCTTTATTTGTTCAAGAAAATGGCATTTGAGCTGATTAGGCTTCTAATAAAAATGTTTTATTATTTGTTAAGACAGAAAATATTTGGGTTTCTAATCTAAAATCAAAATTATCTTTATTATTATAAAGTCAAGAAATCAAAAAGCTTCATTAAATTTTTTTGATAAAATTATTTCATAATTCTAAATTAAGGTCAAAAAACTAATATATCGATATTATATGGTTTGGTACTGTGCTTAGGAATAGTGCAGTACCATTTTTGTCCCTATTTATTTTTCTTTCCTTTTTCCTTTGGTGTGTACAGTGGTTTTGCTGTCATGCCCTTGCTTGCCCATCCCCTGCGTTCCCTCAGTCTCTCTTCGACACTGCTGCATTTCTCAGCGTCTCTTCACAGCTTTGCTCCTCATTCAATCTGAAACGGAGCCAACAAAAATCGTAGCCACTCCAAAGCCAAGTTTTAAGGAATTCCTTCTATAAACAAAAGACCTAGACGATCGAATTCCCTTTTTTCATCCAATAGTCCCTTTCTCTTTGATATTGTTTGTTCGATTCTTCTTTGCTTTGCAGCACTGTCGGCGGAAGAAGAAGGCAGAAATTGAACAAAATTGCAGGGTAAGAGTTTGGGGTTTTGTTAGTTCATGATTCAATTAGGTTATTGAGATGAATTTTGTCGATTGATTATCTGGCATGTTCGTTTTCTGGAAGGATTGAGCAAGAAGGCGTTGAATGTTTGAAGAGTTTGGGGAAATTTGCAAGGTAAGGTTTTAGGTTTAAATTAATTCATAATTGAGTTAGGTTTTGGGTTCGTTCTCTGGATTTTTTTGACACATGTTCATCTTCTTCTTCTTCCTTGCTCTGTTTGGCTTTCTCAGTTTTCATCAGAATTCAAAATTCTGATAGATTCCATTTACTATAACCATTGATTCAGGACCACAATTAAGCTCTTTTTTTTGGGCATTCTTTGTCGTTCAAATTCTGTGTCAGCAATTCAAATTCCAATATGTGAGTTTTCTTCAATTTTGGGCTCATCATTTGTCTCCTTCTGTTTAAGGTATTAATCAACTAAATCTTTTCTTGGACTCCCAGTTTTGGATTTGACTCATTTTTCTTTTATATAGTGTTTTGCAGCAAAATTTTGTTCCTTACTATGATCAGTTTAGGATAAAGGTGTGAGTAGATTTTTTGTGAAGGACATGAATGTTACCCTGTTAAAGTTGTTTCTATGGTGGTTGGGCAATTTAACCAATCAAAGCTTCATCAAATTTAAATTTGTAGGAAGAAAATATTGTTGTTGGCAGTTTCTTCAAGTTAAGTAGTTTTTGTTTTGATGTGGGATTCATGCAGTTGTTTTCATTCTCGTTCTCTATCAGATGAAGTAGTTTCTAAAACTGGTTGATTTTGCTGGTGTTATTGAAGTGGGTGTGGGTTTGGTGTTGTTGAATTTGGTAGTGCAGTTTTTGTAGATGTGAGCATCCACTACTTTTTCTAATTAAACAAGACTATATGAGCAGGAAGTCTTCAGACTGGGTCTATAATTATACAAAAATCATTGGAAACTTAAGATTGAAGCTTTATTAATTGTTATTAGATTATCCTTCTCATTTTAATGTAGTTGTTAGATATTCTCTGCTCTCCTGATTGTTGATGAGTCTGATTTGCACCTAACTAGCTAACATATAAAATTTGCTTCATTCTTTATTTTGATATTCTTTTTTGTAGCTAAAACTTCATAGAATCACCACATCATAAAATAAACATAAACATATAGATATTAGAGAATTACAAAATACAGCAAGGAATCATAAATCAGTTTAAAAGCTACTGTGTCACGTAGTTATTGGTGGGTGTCATGGATCATCATGGAAATAAACCTTAACCTGAATTAAGTCTCTTTATGGCTCTCAACTACTTTCGATGCGGCTACAATATTTAAACAATTACATTATATATGAGTATCATCTTCTGTACAATTGATAAGGCGTAGTTGATCATATTATATATATTGTAACTACATAATCCACTAATCCCTATCGTTTCGTATCCGATATGAACAATCACAACTATCTTCAATAAAAGTTAGCGTACTTCGGATTGATTTTTGAATTTCTAACAGTTTTCGGACCCGCAACATCGTGCGGGCCCTCAAACTAGTTACATGTAAAAAAGATAAAAAGTTTGGGCTCGTTACCGTTGACCCAAGCCAAGGCGGGCACTGGGTTCTTTTGTGGATACTTTTTAGAAAAAAGGGGGTCAGATTTAATGTTTTTAAAAACTTGTGGATTTTATTTGCAAAGCCAAAAACAAAACAGCCCCAAAAAAAAGTTCCAAGGAAAAAGAAAATCAAAATAGCCCCAAATTGCTAGCGAGTTTATTTCTCTGCTCACTACTTCTCTCCTCCCTCGATGTCCACTTCTCTCCTCCCTCGATGTCCACTTCTCTCCCACTCTCTCCTCATCTTGCTGAGAAGTAGCTTGGATAGTTGAAACCTTTTGCCTCTAACTAGCCGCACTCTCTCCAACCTCCCATTTGGTTAGCTTAATTTTTTACTTTTTTTCCTTGTGATGAATTGATTTATAAGGTTTTCATTTTTGTTCTCAATTTCCGAGTTTTTTTTTTTGGATGAATTGATTTTGCAGCTATTTATAGTTCATGCGATTTATAATCATTTTCCACTTCATATTCTGTTAGTGTACATTCAATAATGTCTTAAGGGATTAAATTGAAACCGATTCATGAAATTTTTTATAGGCACATGTGGTGCTAAGTGTTATATATAGTTGAAATATGATTCTTGTTTGGTCTAAATATATTAGAAAAACAAATGTTGATATATTAAAATCTGGGAAACAAAACTGATGTTTAGTTCAGGAAAATGAGTTATAGTGGTAGTTCAGCTGCTGGTGTTCATATTGGAAGTGGTGGTGGCAATGAGGGTATTGATATTGAATGAAATTGGTTGGGAACTTCGTTGGTTTAGGCATTGATATTTTGTTCTGCACTTTGAATTTGAATATCTCATGTTTTATTTGGATTTGGATCTTTGATATGTTATGAGAGTAGTTGAGTATTTTATTTTTTCAAAAAAATTAAAATTTTTTTTTTATTCACATATCTAAGCCGGGTATCCGAATCATGAAATATTGATATTTTCCGTTTCTCTGTTTCTCATCGTATCTAAGCGCCATTCCCGTATCCATCTCTGTACTTTATAGCCTAAAACCCTCTCTGTCTCTTAAACCACCCTTAGTTCTCTCAACCCCCTATACCTACCAATCACCTTTTCCTCCAATAAACAAGTAACAAGTTTAGCTTGCAGCTCTTGGATGTAGCACGGCTTCAAGCTTGATTGAGAGGAGGGCTGGGGTTTTGGCAAGTTTTGTTGGGTTATCTTGGGGTCTATAAATGGGAATCATCTCTACCACCTTGAAAGTTTGATCTTGGATTTTAATCTTCCAATCTGCTGGTAAGCTTCATATTTAATGTCTGTTTTTTGTTAAATTTCAACTTTAAGAAGCTGAATGTCTTTCTCATGCATTAGCAGTTACTATATATTATTCTGGAATTAATGACATAATTACTATGAAACTAATCTGCAGGGTATTTGGTGTGTTGCTATAAGAAATGGCGGAGCCATCACTTTTTGATAAAATGATCAGCCATCTCCGTGCAACATCTAAGTATGAGCATTTTTATATTTTTCAACCTGTCACTAGATTCTGTTTTCAGTATGGGCTAGAAAACACTTTTTTTTTTTACTTATTAACTGTGCATATAAAAATTGTTGCTGTATTTTTTTCTCTTCATAAAATTTTCAATCTGGAGCTAATAAATATCTATTACGCAAATGCCTGCATATTGTTTTGATGAATTTTATGCAAATTCTATCTGCTGTTACACACTTCTTTTCCCTACACATAAACTATAAATTTAAGTATACGTATATTTGGTGGATCCGCACGAGGGTGTGAAAGCTTTTACCCCTGCACGCCCTTTTTACTACCCATGATGTTCTACAATTTCCAAGGAAGCTCTCCTTGAGGGGAAGCTCTTTAAGAAAAGTCTTCTGAGAGGGTTAAGGTTGGGTAAGAAGGGGCAAAGTGATATGGCTTGGTTTGGTCAGTAGGAAGGAGGAAACTGGTTTTGACTTGGGTTACATCTTGCCCCCAATAGGAAAATCTCTGGAATCCGCCACTTGTGTATATAAAAGTATTTTCTGGACTAAGTTAAATTACCATGTGCATATGAAATTTTGATTGATGCTGTAGGATGTAGGCAGTTCTATAATTTGGACTTTCTCTTTGCAGCCTCTTATGGTGCTCTTATCTAAACAACTTCAGTACATTTTTACTACTCCAGTCTTCTTATATTTTTTGTCTGTGATATCAGGTATTATACTGGTTATCCAAAGGATCTCGGGCCATCAAGGATCATCCATTTTACATCAGAACGTGAATTTGTCCAACTCCTTCATGAAGGCTATCCCGTGGTGGTTGCATTTACCCTCAGGTCATCTACAGTTGGTCTCCATCGTTTTTGTTCTTTTATTCTAAACCTTTACTCTTCAATTGAAACTGTAACTACTCACTTTGGATAATGCAGGTGTAATCTCACAAAACATTTGGATGGTGTATTGGAGGAAGCTGCAGCTGAGTTTTATCCGCACGTAAAGTTTATGCGTGTAAGTTTTGTTTATTGATGTATTAACACGCATATTTAGGCTTAAGAAAATAAATATTGTTGTTAATTATTAATCATATCATTTTTTTGCTTGAAATTATGAATGTTTAAAAACATGTACATTATCCTTGAAAACATATTTTCAAGCAACATATTTTTAACTAAAGACCATGACTTTACCATTGTCCCTAATAGCCCAATGGCATTACTGGCATTCTTTCCAAAGAGGGAGGTCTTGGGTTTAAAGTAGAGAACTACCTCCTCTTGTGTACCTCTACCTTCCCTACCCCCACCGGGAAACAAAGAAGAGAGCCATGTCTTTGATGAATGCATGGTTTCATGATTTTTTATGCAAAGTTCAAATAATTTTATGCTCATCTTCCCTTAGAATCCATGCCCTTTATGATGTGTTTTGTTGTTCCACTGCATTTTCAGGTTGAATGCCCAAAATATCCTGGTTTCTGTATTACACGGCAGAGGAAGGAATATCCATTTATAGAAATATTTCATAGTCCGCAGCAGGTAACATAGAATTTTTTTCTCTTTGTATATGCCTATTTTTGTTTATTCCAGTCATGTTTAACTGTAACCTGTGGAGCTTTTATCATATCATAATGGAAGTAGTTGCAGTAATTTGCCTTATTTTTTATGCAAACATCTTGCGCTTAAATAACCTACTACTAAATTTTTCTTTGCACGTGCACAAATATTTTCTGTATTTCCTTTTCAACTATTGTTGGTAGGCTGGTAGCGAATGTTACACTGTCATGCATATAGGATGGTAGCGAATGTTACACTGTCATGCATATAGGATGGTAGCTGATGGAATTAGTAGTAGAGGGGCTTGGATGTGTTACCTCTCGAACTCCAGTTGCAGCTTCAAAGATCCCTGATTCCAGGTGGCCAGTGGCAGCTGGGGCTTCCTCAAGGGAAGGGAGATTCTTTCGGGATGTTGCAATCAGGAGGGTGGCAAAAGGGTATTTAGCTCTAATGTGAGGTAGGGAGTGCTGTTGCTATCAATGGGAAGGGAAAGAATGTCATGGCCGAGGGAAGTGGAGCCAAGGATGAAGTAGAAAACGGTGTGACCCAGTATTTGGTCTTCAAAAGCCCCCAAAAAAGGGGAAGAGAGCTGATGGAAGAGGACTCAGGTCCTAGTGTGGAATTTCTTGGAGAGTTGGATCCCAACTCATTTGAAGCAAATTTCTTTTCGTAAGATAAAAAAGGAAAAAAAAAAACTCCTTTCAAGCAAGTCTATGTAGCTGGGTGTGTGGGTGGAATAGCTGGGGGAGCTCCTGGCCTAGGTTTTTTTTTGTCTCGGTCCATATCCTACCACCTATCGTGGTTTATATTGTTCTTGAGAAAGTTTTGCAAAAAAAGTATATAAGAATAAGAGAAAGAGAAGGGAAAATGAAATCAACAACTTTTTTTTTCTCTTGCTTTGATCATTCAACTTGAAACGCGTTGATTTTGTTTCCTTCAGAATTTACAATTCTTAGTAGCTTATAATATATTCCTGGTTACATAACGACTTTTGATTTTTGTAGTGTAGTTTATAATGGTCAATCTACATCATAATGTATTGATTTTTTAGGCTAAATCTGTGCCTTACAGGAAGATAGTAGAGAAAGTAGTTATTCTCTTTCTATGACACGCTTTGTAGACATGCTCACAGTTTCTCTTGTCTAAGTTGATATTTGATAACTAAATCCCTGGAATGTTGACCTCGATGATCTTAGGAACTATGTCACTTCCCGTCTTAGCTTATTAAATCTTTCTAATGCAGGCAAATAACCAGTTAAAGGTTGCTGATGCAAATATTACAAAGTACTCTGTGAAAGTTGTTCCTGTAAGTTTGCAAGCTTTCTTACAAATTATCTTTTTTATGATCTAAAGAGGTGGAGTTTTCATGTCATATTCTAACCTGATTTCATCGCATCGCAGTCTAGGAGATCCATGAATGCACATTTTCATTCTTATGTAAACACACACAGATTCATCTTTTTTGCCAAGTAGAGATTCAGTGTCTGAGAGCTGTAACTTCCCGAAGCTAACGTGTTGTCTTTTTTTGTCGCATGGTTTCCAGTTCAATTACGATACCAGTGCATATGGATTTAGGGAATTTTTCAAGCGCCATGGAATACTGTTGTCAAATCCACATTGAAAATCTGGAGAGGAATGAGTTGAAGTTCGCGATTTATTTAAGTTTTTTTGTTGTATTGTATTCCTTGATCAGATTATATTTCTATATAATGTAAAAAACATAGCCCTATATGCAATGATTTTTATTATCTAGATTGAGTTTCTAGATTTTTTTTTTATATTTTTTGGTAATGATTGAGTTTCTAGATTGGTGCATATCCTCAGCGGAATCAAACGTGATGTAGTTCATTCATCTTGGAATTCGAATGGTTTTGTAACATTTGGGCTATGTTATGTTTGGATTGAGTAATTTCAAAATTTCAAGAAATTTAGGTTAAATGAGTTAAAAATTAGGAATTTCAAAGTTCCAAGGGATTTCAAATGAATTGATACAAGGCATTTAGATAGGATTTATAAATTAACACCTTTATAGGTATTATTTGGAAATTTCTAGTCTAATTGTTTTGTTATGCTCATTTGAAATCTTTTCGTATTATAAAGGTGTTCATTTAATTTAGCTTAAATTCGTTGTAACATTGAAGTTCCTAACTTCATCCATTTTGACTGTTATATAAGCAGTAATTAAGTGGCAAAAAATACAACACGTACGTATGTTGGTGCTACATTTTGGGTTATTTCATATCTTCTTTTGTTGTTAAATATCATGAGATGTTGCTCTACTTTGGATTATTTCACATCTTCTTTTGTTGTTAATTATCAAGAGATGTTCCTATATCTGAATTATGGACATAATTCTAACTTGGAGTGCGACTTGCTCCTCGTCAGAAAATGCTCGCATCTTATTTTTTTGATAAATTAAAATGCCCACATCTTTGGTTACATGCTGCCATGCTGGTACACTTAAATAAACGATACAACAGCTTTCTCGAAACTTGAAAGCAGTATCTAAATAATAGGTGTCAGGACTAGGATGAAGTGATGCACTGCCCATCACCCTGTAGTAACTATTAACTTCCCCGATCATGACTGATGAGAGCGAGCCTCTTAACAATTAATTCCATCTGTGCACCCTCAACCGCTTCAACCCTGCTGGGGCTGTACTCACTTGAATAAGTCACGCATGTCGTAATCAAGTCAATTTACATTCCACTGTCCGAATTAATTTACTCTTAAAATGACATGTGGCCAAATATTTAATTCTCGATAACTATATATTGAGAGGTCCCTTTACTGAAAGAAATTATGGCCATCACACCGGCCATGACACCTACATTGGTGAGGCCGTAGCATTGGTGGTACGTGCTGATCAAAATTAGACCGTCCCATGATCCATCATTTCATCTAGCTAAGTGTAAAACTTATATCTCAAAATTTTCAGTGTAAACTTATATCCAATTATTAAATTGAAAGAATTTTTGTAAAGATGATATTTGAATAATAAAATACAAAATGAACGGTTGGATTATAATATTATTTTGTGAAGTGGATCTAATTGAATGATTGTTTCCGTATTATGAAACCAATCAGCTGATTCTAGAGCGCTATATATAATGTACGTAGGAGTATTGTATTATCTGATTGATCCATCGATCCACGCAATAATTAATTGTACCCAAAACGAAAAGAGAACAAGTAATAAATTTGAATGCAAGTTATTAAGACTGGGTAGCTAAGTGAGCTGAGTAATGATCGATCAGTATAATATGCAGAAAAATCTTTTAAGGCCAGCTATAACCGTATATTGTGGTTGGAAGTTGGAAGTTGGAAGTTGGAAGTCGGAAGTTGGAAGTTGGAAGTTGGAAGTCGGAAGTTGGAAGTTGGAGATGAATATCTATATATGGGTATACCAATAGCACATATGAATGAAGTCAATCACCCCTTTGGAAGCTAGTAGCTACTAATTAATATTGTAGGCTCACTTGAAAACAATATATATTACTCGCACTGTAAAAACTTATGTGCGAGTCTCTCGTAATCACAACTTGTCATCCAGTGGTTTAGTCATAATTTGGTTTGCTTTTTCCGTCTAGTGTTCGAATTAGTCCTATAACACGAAGTCCAAATATCGACCGACATGATTGAATCATCCCGAACCATTCTGAAAAAGCACGAACCGAAAAAAAAAATCAAAACCAAAAAGGTAAAACTGTACCGAATCATTTTGAATTGTTTTGGTTTCGATTTTGGAATCAAGAATACCGGACTGAACCGAACTGAACCACATCAAACACAAGCCTTAGAGAAATTCGAATTCAAGTTTTATGTTGGAGACTTGGTGTCTTGAAGATGAACTTAAAATCATAAAAGTTTCAAATTTTAAAAGTTTATGAATTGCAACATTTGATGAACGATATGGATTGTAATTTTAATTTACTTATGAATGTTATTTGCTTATGGATGGGCTATTTGGTTATGTTATTTTCTTATTAGGAATATGAAGTATGAACTATGAAGCGTCTTTAAATTTTTTGAATATGCAATAGATTTTGTGAATATACAAAAGGGTTTTGTGAATTAAAAAAAACATTAAGAACAAAAAAAAAACCAAATACCAAACCCTGCAAAAGGTACCGTTTGGTTTCGGTTTAAGGATTTTTTTCTCTAAAAACCGTATTGTACCGAATATCAAAATTTCCTTTCGCGCGGTTCGGTATAGTTACAAATTTGTCCCAACATCTAGCCATAGTTCGAATCTTACCAGCAGTTTCTTGTGGCCACCCAGATGGTGTAAGGAGTGCTCCTCACTTTTGATATTGACCTCATGTGAGTGTCGGTGTCACATGGAATGGAGATTAATCTCATACCAATGTATATGGGAACACCCCGTGCAATGTAAAAAAAAATTATAAAGTCTCTCACGGTAGTTTAAATGAGCTTAATTTATATATATTTATATATATATATATATATATATATAAGAATTAGATTATTTAAATTTGATTCCTATAATACCATTTTCATGTTGTGACTATAATATAGACAAATTTTATCTATTAATTATAACACTATTTTCACAAATGAAGTGGCGTATCAGATACCTCATATAGTAGCAAAAATATAGTTCTCCTTTGTACTTGATTTTCTTTCTTTCTCTCTCTCTCTCAATAATGATCTGTCCCACTTTTCCATAGTTTTTTACTTAGTGTTATGACTTAGTTGTATTTCTCTCCACACGTTATGTAGGAGGTCTAGGATTCAACTCTCGTAAATAGTGAGGTTGATACTCAATATTTATATTGTAATCCCCCACCTACAATATCAGTGTATCAAAAAAAAAAAATTAATGATGTGTCCAATATTTACAAGATCAAACTCTTGAGAACAATATATTAAAAAACAAATAGAAATCACTGAGTGTCTTTATAGTATAAGAAAATTTATAGTCCTAACTTCACAAATTCTATAAGGAAGATTACAATAAAATTGACGAGGATATCTAAGTTTCTAATTTTTTAAGTTAGTATCAAGTTCAATAATGAAAATTAACTTTGTGAGTTACCGTAAAAGACCTAAGATTACTGATTACCAATTTCTAATTAAACTAGGGTTATAAGATATTGTCGTATGGTATTATGGTAAAGTAGGACAGTGTTCTCTATACCTTTTGTAAAAATGAGACTTTAAACTCCCTCACCTCTCTACATTTTGACCAATTATTTGCAACTGTATGATCATGTTTGAGACTTATTGTTTCTCATTTCAAAAGTGCTAATTAAAATATTGATCTTTCCCTCTCTTTTTTAAGATTCTCCTCAATTTCTTATATAAGTTGCCACTTATCTCGACTTTGAATGGAATTAGAAAGTGATCACTTTTAATTTTAAGCCTTAAAAAATGTAATTAATCAGGTTTTGCGGCTCATACTTTGTTCTTATGAGGAACCAAGACCACATGAAAGCATAGGCACTTTACCTTCAAGATTGCCAAAAAGACAAGAAAAAACAATTAGTGGCCCCAAATTTGACTTCCCCTTTTGAATAAGGCAAATATAGGGCAGGCCTTACCGAATCCATTGCCTTCTTCTTCTTTGACACATCCATTCATTCGGATATAAAGTGGGATATTTAAGGCCGGTCTAATAATTTAGGAAGCTCGGTGTAAGAATTAAAATAAAATAACACAATTAACTGACCATATTAATTCATATATTTAATGTGGGATTTTATTTACGTAAAATAAAAATAAAATATTAAAAAATAAATTCATTGGAGGTAAATTATTGATATTGCCTTTCATATTAGGAACCAGATTAAAATGTGTCATTGGGAGATCATCTCTTGGTAGCATTTTAATTTGCTTTGATAAACCGCCAAATATTCTTTTTGATGCATTATTAGAGGATATGTACTTTTGATGCATTATTAAAGGATAGCCTTGATATGATATCAATTTTTTTTTTATCAAATTAAAAATAAATGTAAGATTTTAATGCGGCCATTGGTAGAGTAATCATCTTTTTGTTTTGTTTTATTCTCGATTTTACGAATATCACATTTAAAAAATATGATACTCAAAAAGTACGTTTGCTTATTTTCGTCTCTAGATCAAATTAGATATGTAAATATTGAAATAATTAGTACAATTTTTTTTTATGATACAATGATATGGGGAATGTGGAGTATCGACCTCTGCGAAAGTCGAACCTAAGACCTCCCACATAACGTGTGTAGAGGAATACAACTAGGTCATAACACTGAGTGATTATAATTGGTAGAAACTTAAATGTGGATAAACTCATAGTAGCTTTATTTATTTATTTATTCGGTTAGACATAGTAGCTTTTTTTTTTGTTAAGAAGATACGAAATTTCATTGATTAAAAAAAGATGCAAAGCAAAGACAAGCTTGACGACAAACATGGATAAATACCTCTAGTGATCATGTTCGATATCTGTCGAAACGATCTAGAGGGAATAATGCACAAAATAATATAACTTAAATCTCCTAAGTATCATTAAGATCATTACTGCTTGAAAAACTAATCTTTGCAATCCCACAAAAAGGAAAACTTAACACAGACAACCCAAAATAAGAGCCGCTGGACTTATTTGTACAAAGCAAACTAAAAAGAAAATAAATAAATAACCCAACAAAAGGTACAAATGAGCCACTCCACCGCTATCGATGCCTATCACTTCCGTTATTGCCGCCTCCACGGAATTTTGAAGACGACGAGGATACCGTCCACTGCCATATCGCAGATGTTTCAATCTACCATAATTGACACCACAACACCAATGGAGGACTGCGATGGCTCGATTAAAACCCACTAGGCCGCATCACAAGTCAAAACCTTGTGAAGGCAGATCAGGCTCCTGAAGACAAGAGTTTCACCAACAACCTGATCCGTCGGGACGCTGAAACATGTGACCATGATCGACATCATGACGATATACGAGAAAATAAAGCATGAAGACGAACAAGCTTCGGTAAAATCGACATCAAGACCAGTTGGATTATCCGGTTTATTCACTACATCTCTATGGGTACCAGGGGAAAGCCCCCTAGATCCGAAGAAGATCAGTCGAAGAAAAAGTGTTTTGAAAGAAGATTTCTTTTGTAGAGGAGACTAGAATTTTGGATTCGTTAGACATAGTAGTTTTATTCAGGAATTAAATCAAACAAGGCCTTTTTATACCGTATTATATATGTCATTTTATATGATATATGTATATCTAAAAATCTATCAACTTTTGCTTGCTTTGTATGAGTTGACCAAAAGATCCACTTTTGGCTCCCCCCACCCCCCGCCTCATCACAAATTGACAAGTAAGTGAATATGAGTATATCTCACATAATGATATTTCCATGTTAAGATCCAGCTGAATAATTAACCAGTGGAGAAGTTTCCCATGGAATATAAGTTTGTAGGTTAATTTGATGGTTCTTCACCATAAAAGTTTAGGTTTATTTAAAGGAATTATTGAAAGCTGCAAACTTCATTAAATAGTAGAGTTTCATGGAGTTTGACAAACATTTTAGTGTAAATTTGTTTTTACCAAAATTTATGATTTCTCTAGCCTCCTTCCGCCCCCACCCCCCCCCCCCCCCCCGGCCCCTCCCTCCTCTTGAATTTCTACAGATTTTTTTACAAGACTTAAAAAATATCGTTTATGGTTTTTTCTAATTTTCAACAAACTCGATCAATAAAATTCAAGTCTTCTTCATATATCTATTATCATGTATTATTCTTTAAAGGAATTATAAGTAATTAAATAATACAAACTTTACATAAATTTAATATTTTTTGAAGAAAAAAATAAACATAAAATAAAAAATTAATAAAATGAAAAACAAATATTTCGAAGGCATATGCTTGATGCCGAGTGGTCCTAGCCTCTCAATCTCATTGATCGTTAAAAGTTTTAAATTTTTGTAATTATTTTTGTAGTATTAGATATATTATTTTATTTAAATTTGGTGAAAGAATTTTTAGTAAAAAAATAATTATGATTTTATTATAAAATTCTTCAAAAAATATTTATCAAATTATATAACTCAAGATGATTTTCTGCAAAACTGAATTAGTGGCGTAGCCATGATTTCATTTATGGGGGGCCTTTCACAAAGTACTTAAAAATAAAAATTGAACTTTAAATGTAATTTAGCTCATAATAATATATATCAAACTTATCAAAATATCAAAACCATCATATCATGTTACTAATTCATTACAATCATAGTTGACCTCGACGGACTTTTCATTTTTTGAAATCGTTGTATAATAATTGCGTTATCTATACTCTTAAAAATATATTTCTCGATATACCGAATCAAGCAATCAGTCATCCATAAATCTTCATTCGTTGCATAATAATCTTCCTTTAAAAAAAAGGAATGTATAATTAATTATCTTGACCAAAAAAGAAAAAGGAAATTTTTTATATACATTAATCATCGAAGTTTTTAGTTAATCCCAATTAGTGGCATAATAATGATTAATTAACCAAGAAATAATAATATAATACATAAATTAACATAAAATAAATTAAAATCAACGGGGGCCCAATACCCCTTCGCCATTGAAGTGAATCACATTATATAAAATTCGGTATGACTCTCTAAAACTATGTCAAATAGTTCTATATAATTTCGTTATTAACTTTGTAAAATTTATTAAAAATTAATAAATCTATAAAATTTAATCGGTTAAAAGAAAACTCTATAATTATTGTATAAATCTATATGCAGTGCGCCTCCTAAGTTGTTGCTTAATTTTGAACGTAGTCATAAAAAGCACTATCATGGAGGGTGTGCGTGGCAAACCGTGTTTAATAGAGGCAAATAGAGCAATAAAAGGCTTGACACGCTACGCTTCCATTTGGCAAGCAATTGACTAACATATCTATTCATCATTAATTATTGTTATTAATTAGACCAAAAAAGTCCTCATAGTAATCATAACTTCTCATGGGACTTGATATTATGTATGTCGACGTTTGGATAATGAATTAATGATGATGCTAATGTTCTACGTTTCATTTGAAGCCTCAACAAGAAATCATAAATAAATTGTTATATAATTATAAGTATATTTCTTTTTTCTTTCTAAAATAGGACCCCTTAATAGCAAACCACCTCATTTTTTGTGCGATTCAGCGCATCTCTGATCGCAATCAGAAAATTCTTCAACTTATTGTCATACTTCCTTCATCGATTTTTTTTCTTCTGCTTATGTCATAATTAAAATTATTCATTCTCTAAAAAAATTATCACAAGTATTATTGATCTAGTGATATTCATACGTACTACGTAATGAGAAGTTTTAGATAATGAATTCGAAACTCGTAAAAAATGGTGTCTATATATCCTTCTCCGCCACTATCAATGTATCAAAAAATATATATATAATCTCAGTGATAAATCAAGAACAATTAGAATTGTAAGGGAGTTTCATAAAAGCCATTGATACCAAAACCATTCACTAGATATATATATATATTATATAATAAAGGGACAATTGTAATGGGAGTTTCCATAAAAGCCATTGGTCCAAAAATTAAGAAAAACAATTGGCCTTTGTTTTGTCCACTTTCATTTTTATTAAATTATTACCGGCACCACCACCAACTCCGTCTCCTTGTTCCAACTTCGAAGCCTATAAAAACCCTTTTTTATTTTCCTCAATCGTGACCAAACAA
The DNA here is from genome assembly GCA_037349345.1 of Oemleria cerasiformis. NCBI lineage: Eukaryota > Viridiplantae > Streptophyta > Magnoliopsida > Rosales > Rosaceae > Oemleria > Oemleria cerasiformis. The sequence goes on from JAZGTL010000010.1 coordinate 11,150,505, forward strand.
AACAAACAAGACCAAATTAACACTCCTCTCTCTATCTCCGCCACTTCCTCCATTAATCTCTCTCGCTCTCTCATCTCTCATTCCGACTCTCTCTGCCTCTTCAAAATTTCAAATGGTATGTGATCCTCTCTCTCTCTTCTCTCTCCTCTCTCCTCTCTCCTCTCTCAGTGACTCAAATGGCATGTACGTAAATTTGTGTATTTGTTTGTCTATTTATTTTTGAATGATTGCCCATATTGGTCTTTTGCTCGATTTCATGTTTCTGTGTGCCCAATTTGGAGAAGCTGGAAATCAAATCAAACCCAGAAACGAGTTGGTTTCTGGGTTTGGCTTCGCTTTTTAAAATTTCAACACTTCTTAAACCATTGGCTGTTTATTTTCAGACTAATTAAAAGGTGGTATTCAAAAGCAACAGCTGTTTAGCTTTAGTTGCAGGCTCGAAGCAGCTGCCGGTAATAAATAAATAAAAAAACTAATTATATTATATATTAATCTCTGAATCTCTGATTGATTAGAGCATCAGCCTCACGCAGGCAGAGCCTCATGTTTTTTATTAATTATATCTTTTGTTGCTATTGTTTTCTGTGTCTGGGAAATTACAATTGCTTTCGGATAGTGGCATCTTTTTCTTTCTTTGAAATCAATTCTCTTTTGCATTTTGATGCTATTTCCTTTTTTTGTTTATTTTTTAGGTAAAGCTAAGCTTTTTATAAAAGTTCGGTTGCATTTTCGTTTACCCCATTCATGGTCGTTAAATGAGTTTTACAAAAATTCTCCAATAAAAAGTTTCGTCTAAATTACAAAATTTTATCAATTTATTTTGAAGTAAAAAACAAATGACTTAGTCGGAAGCAAAGTTAAGCTAGTAGCATAGGCATAAACATAATACAGAAGGAAGTTGAGGTTTTACTCCAAAACCAATTGGTAATAGAGGAAGAGCCTCAAATTCCTTATAAGCCATTGCAAGGTTGTGTAATTTTCTAATGTGGGATTTTTGTACCTTCACATTTTCACACTCCCATGTCACTTGTGACGAATTTTCAAGCCTAAAACGTAGACAACTCATATTGGGTGACGTGGAGCACATGTGCCGGTTAATTCTTACGTGTGGGATAACTCGTTTTGATACCATGACGGAAGTTGAGATTCCACCCCAAAACCAATTGGCAATGGGGGGAGAAGTCCAACTCCTTATAAGCCTTTGAAAGGTTGTGCAACTTTTAATGTAAGATTTTTATACCTTCACATTCTCACACGCTCCATCACGTATGGCGAATTTTTGTACCTTTACATTCTCACAAATACAACGTATATTTTTGTTTTTATTTTATTTAATTTTTCGTTCATAGTCAAGCTAGACTTCATAAGCAAGCAGCTGTTTTTTTTTCATCTCATAAGCAAACATTTTTTAATATATATAAATATATATATACAGTATATGTAAATATCTTTGAGGGTTAAACAAAAGAATCATATCAAATTTAAAATGTTATGTGATTGTGGTATGCAACCTATGTAAAGGACTGTGATTGTTGTATGCAACCTATGTAAACGGGTCCTTCTAATCTTTATTATTTTTGTCATTGTAATGGGGCCTTATTATTTTTGTCCTTTTTCAAATGGAAAATTGTCATTTGGCTGGGAATCTCTAAGGTCTACTCAAGAAGCAAAGTGTTATTTTCAAACTGGGTTTGTGAGAAGCAATCATAAAATGTTAAAATAATTGGGAATGATTTGGTTTGATGATGTAGGTCACGGGAGAGGACAACACAAGAGTTGTTTTCCTGACAAAGCCATTATCATTGGAAGCGGATTCGGATGTTGATTACAGAGCTCCTAATCTACTTAAACGCGTCTTAAGCCTGTTTAAGAATGTACGGCCCGGATCAGATCTCACTCGTTTCCAGGCAAGTCTCAACTCGTTTCAAAAAATTTGAAGAATTGTGAGTAAATAGCAAGGGATACAAGTGGAGAGGGAAAATTGACAAACTACACTACTTTTTTCAAAAAACATTACAAACGGTTGACCAACAAATAGTATTCATTGTTGACAACAGCTTTTTGTTATTGTTTTTTTATTCAAGGTTACATCTTTTCATTCAAACCTATCTAATTTTCACACTTGTTTTAATGATTTTTGGGGTCTTTTACATAAAAGAGCAAAATGTAGCCCCATATATTTTGCCTGTCCATCACATGGCTTTTTTGTAGTCCAGTCCTATTTCCTGTAAAATTGATCAATTAAACAAATTGATTTTTAGGAAACTTACATGTGAAAATTAATACACTTGGCACAAAAGATTGTTAATGCAATGTTAAGAAAAAACATCATTCACTCAAAAAGAAACAAAAAACCAATTTTTTTCTGTTAATGCTAGCGAGTCATGGTAACTTTTGCCTAAAACAATTTCGTGTGGACCGGAGAAAGAAATGACAGGCTCTATTTTTGCTACTTCTAATGTAATTCACACAATATAATAGTGCATTCGTGAAATGTAAATGTTCAATGGTGACTGATGTTTTTACTTGTTTTGCAACTTCAGCTGTCGCCGCTGTTTAACATACCAAAGTCACACCTCCAGTGTTTCGGTGAATCAGTGTATTGTGTTGGTAATGATTTGTTAGGTCGGTGCAACAAAGGGGAAAGCCCCCATGAAAGATTCGCAGCGGTTGTATCATGGAGCATTTCTACATTGCGTCCTATGATCTTTGGAATTGCTCCTTACAACCCGGTTCTTGGAGAAACCCATCATGTTTCAAGGGGGACTCTCAATGTTCTACTTGAGCAGGTACATATGTGCGGGTATTTGTATATATGTTTTGATAAAGCTTGCTAAACAATGGTTGTCACCTGATTATCATGGGCTCAAATTGATACTCACATGCTTGCCGAGCATGAACCGCATGTCTTACCGTCAAGCATGTGGCAAGTTTGATGATTGCTGATTGCATTCAGGTTTCACATCATCCACCGGTCACTGCCCTCCATGCAACTGATGAGAAAGAAAACCTTGAAATGATATGGTGTCAACATCCTACACCTAAATTCTATGGTACCTTACATCTTTTCTTTTCAATACTGCCTAATAAAAATAGAAGCAATACCAGTTTTGCTGCTAATTATGGCCGTTATAGTTGAGGACCCAGTTTGAAATGTTACTATAAAACACATTATAAAGTTGAAAATTTGTTACTTTATCTGAACTCTGAAAAGGGAGACAAACAAAAAACAACAAGACTCACAATTCTCATTTTGCAAGCTGTGTAGGAATATGCAAAGTTAAACCTAAAGTTTTTGGTTTTTATAAATCTCTATGAACTTTTAGCCATTTTAATCTAGTCCGCCATCCTCAACTTCAAAAGCATTTGACACCAAATTTTATGACTAGTGCCTTTTTCACCGGTCCTGACTACTGTTCATCATAGCAGTACCATAGATAGCTTGGCTTGCTGCTACTGCGGCTGATTTTCTTACATCTAGCTTTTCCCTTTCGGATGCCCTTCGAAATGTGCCACTCTTGACTGTATATTTTAGATGAAAGTGCTAATCGATTTAATTTCAAAACCATTCTTAGGTGCAATATCTCAAACCAGAAAATTTCAGTGCGAGAAGCAGATTAGAGGATGGTATTTAAGTTTTTAACAGAGTCTGAAGGGCTCTTTTATGCGGTGGCATTTGACATGTAATTATTGTTTTGGTCTTATGATACATAATCTTCCACTCCAATCTTTTACTTCATTACTTATTGGAACCTTAAAAGTCGGTTATAATTCTTGTCATAAGTCATAACTTTTGCACTCTTTCTGCTAATTGACTTTAAGTTACTCTCTTAAGTCTTATTGGGTTTCAATGTCTTATTCCTTATGAAGAACCATGTTGCAGGTACTTCAGTGGAAACCGTGGTCCATGGCAAAAGGCAGCTGAAGCTCCAGGATCATGGAGAAACATATGAAATGAACTCCCCGAAACTCTTAATAAAATTCCTACCATTACCTTCGGTTGCTTGGGTTGGTGAAAATAGAATCCGGTGTCATGAGACAGGTCTTGAAGCTGAGTTATATTATGGAAACAGTTCATTATTTGGGCTTAGGGGAAATCCTAGAACAGTCGAGGGAAAGATCTTTGACTCGTCATCATTGGAACTTCTCTATGAGATAAATGGTCAGTGGGATAGGTAATTCAAGCCTCCATCTTCTTTCAAAATGCCGCTATTGCTACATTTAAGTATTTAACCATAACAGTAAATGGTTCTCTCATATTGTCTATTGGAATTTGTTAATATAAAACATCTAAATCTATATAGTTAATGTTTTCAATGCAGAACTGTCAAATTGAAGGACGTCAGTAGCGGCAAAGAAACAGTTATATACAATGCAAAAGAAGCAATTTCAGGACTCAAAGCTCCTGTTGTTACCAATCTAAAGGTAACTAGTTATATCTGCTTCTGAATCTCCCAATCTTTTATCTTGCACTATATTGAGTCAGGATTTCATTCCGAGGATTCTTAGAATCTTAAAGTTCTTATCCTTATGGATGGATTATATGATATTATACTGACAAATTATTTCCAATTAGTGTGAAGAATTCATCAAACGTAAAGAAACTACATGTTCATAAAAAAAATAAAATAAAGCTCAATGAAATATGAGATACCATTTTAGTAGATAATCGGCGAAGGGTAGAGATGGTCGTGTTCACAGAGTTTTGAGTCTTTATTTTCTATGCCATGTGTTTATATACAGGATATTAAAAAGATGGCTTATTACTTAAAATGCATCTAGAACACGTCATCCATTCTCAAAATGCACCATGAATTGAAATTTGCCTCAGTTTGCACCATGAACAGTAACATCGTTAAAAACGTTGCGCCATTTCGCTCACACGGTTACTAACACCGTTAAAAATGTTGTTAAATCCCTTAAATACCCCTCTGTAAATCCCCAAATCATCTTCCTACTCCCCCATCCTTCTCGAGCTTCTCGGTTGGCCGAAATTGTTGGTGGTGGTGGAGCAGAAGTTATCATCAGAAAGAGCAGAAATTCGGACGTCTTTGACCATGGCGAGGCCGGAAAGACGAAGATTAACATTATCATTATCCTTGTTGAGACCTGTAACTTGGAGTGGCTGATGAGAATTCTTCTGTGAGATGTCATTAGGGTCGGACTTGATCCTCATAAAGCTTCCCACAACTATTCTCAAAGACATGAGTTTGTGGGATCCCCTCCACCTCGCTCTGCTGCTGCTGCTGCTGTTGCATGAGAAGATGCTCCACCAAAGACTTTTTCAAATAAACCAGCTTAATGTTCTCGGGAATTACGGCGGTGAAACAGCTTTTCGGAGGTCCCAACCGGCAAGCAGAGTCTATTGTTTTGGGCTTTTTGTGCTGCTGCTTTTCCTGCGAAAGGTTGATGGAGCAAAAGACCCGAGCCCAAACCCATGCTTAAACCCAACCACAAACACAATCCCACAAACCCATGCCCAAACCCAGAAGCAGGAGAAGGATGAGGGAGAAGGAAAATGATTTGGGGATTTGCAGAGGGGTAATTAAGGGATTTGACAACGTTTTTAACTGTGTTAGTAACTGTGTGAGCGAAATGATGCAACGTTTTTAACAGTGTTACTGTTCAGGGTGCAAACTGAGGCAAATTGCAGTTCATGGTGCATTTTGAGAATCGCTGACTTGTTCTGGGTGCATTTTAAGTATTAAGCCTAAAAAAAGATACATGCTTGTCAGGGACAGGCATATATGATGCAACAATTTATATATTTTATAATGACTTGTGAAGAATGAAACTTATTTTATTTTAATTAGGGGGTGTGGCCAAGTGAATCAGCTGTGGTTTGGGGTATGCTGAGCCAAGCCATTCTTGGGAAAGACTGGGAAAAAGCAAGAGAAGCAAAGAAAGATATTGAAGAGAAACAGAGGGAGCTCTTGAGAGGAAGAGAATCAAGAGGGGAAACTTGGATGCCTAACCATTTTACTGTGTCTCATAGCAAAGAAGGTGGGTGGGATTGCTCACCTATTCTTAAGTGGGTCGCTCCAGCTCCTATTTCTGTACCCTTGTAATTGATTTTTTTCATCACAACTCTTAATTAAACTTGGTCTCTCCTAATTAGCATCTGTTTTGCTTTGTTGGGTTATTATGGTGTTGTAATTGTTAAGTAGCTAGACCTACCTACCAGTGAGGACTATTTGTTTTTGCTTCCTGCTGTACAATTCCAGAGTTTCAAATACAAACAGATGAAGCTTTGTTGGGTTATTATGGTGTTGTAATTGTTAAGTAGCTAGACCTACCTACCAGTGAGGACTATTTGTTTTTGCTTCCTGCTGTACAATTCCAGAGTGTCAAATACAAACAGATGAAGAAATCCACCAAACTCTTGTTCTTGGAAAAAAAAAATGGCCTTTATTGTGGAAGTCCAAACTATTAGAACACATGTGCTAGATCTAACATTCACAATTGAGGATTTAGGAATTACTAATTGTACACTTACATGTTATAATTTAAGAAAATTTTGATCGAAAAAGGACGCGTTGCGTTATTGGACTCATTCTAGAGTAAAATCTAGGGATTTAGAGTAACCACTACTTATTTGTTTTGTTAACATGGGAACCTTTTGAAGGTATAGTCACATTGGACTCATTCTTGGCAGGTAAAACTTCAAAAAAACTAGTGCAGCAATCAAAAGCTATGATCTTCCACTTAAATCTTAGTTTCGTTCTAAGGAGAAACAAACTGTCGATATGTTAAGTTAAGTAAATATATCCAAATTAGCCCTAATCACTAGACTTCCAAAAGTTGGTGAAACAAACCTTTATTATGTATCCATGACAAGAGTCAAATTGCAGTGCTTAACCAAAATTGTGACATTCAACTAGCCAATCTTTCATTATCAATTTGGTTGGTGGTGGAACTAATGGATTTTATTGCTGTGCCATGTATGTTTTGTTTTTAACTGGGATACATGACAACAAGAAGAATTGTGTACATGCACCAAGATCCAGGTATTCAACTGGTACCTTTTAAAGGACATCTCTATAATGACAAACATCATGGACTTAATCTATTCACTTTAGAAAATGTAAACTTACAATTACAAAGATTATGGACCTAGTCTATTGACTATAAAAAAATTAATCCAAAAATGCATACTTAAGTTACATCAATTTAATTTACGACAATGTATTTATCATTTTGAACTCAAGTTCAATTCTTTTCTCGATTCTCAAAACTTCAAGCCGGTCACGAATAATCGGCAAATGTCTGAAGCTGAACCAAGCAAAATTTGGCCTTATTCTGGATTGCCCTTTTGGATCCAAGAAGATAAAATCAGCAATGAAAAACCAACAGAGTTTTCTATTTCATTTCATTTTCCCATAAGAAAATTCTCATTAGATCAAATGATAATATTGCAATTTCATCCCAACCATCCATTTTTTTTCTTTTTCATTTTACTACAATATTACTTACTATTACTCTACCTGATAAAACTGAAATCAAATTTATTTGACAATCACAACATGCGTGTCTTGCAAATCAGATTCAGTCCTCTTGTTCAATGATCTCTCAGTAATGGTATCCAACAGTGGCTTCCATGACCTGGCCCTACATGATCTCTGGGACCCATATTCCATGAAATTGCTCATGTTCTCCTGCTCCATAAACCTGCTGGGGCTGCTTCTGCCTGGTGAGGAGGAGGAGCTCCACACTGGGCTTGGGCAAAACTGGCTCATCATCAAAGGACTAGAAGAACCCAAAGACGATTGATGAGACAAAGAATTAAAAGCCCCAGATGATGATGAATTCCTACACTTTGCTGCTGCCGCTGTGAGCTTTCTGGCTATGGAGGCCAGGTCCAAAGGGGACACATCACTTTGCAATGCAGAGTATGGAAGGAGGAAATAGACCTGACCTGGTTGGAGGAGGGTGTCCGGCTTCAAGGGTTTGGACCCAGTTGAGAGGAGCTGAGCTGGAGTACACATAAACTGCTTTGTGGGCTTGCCTACCACTTGGCCAACAGAGATTGGGTGGTCAAAATCTTCTACATACCCGTTCAGATGAACCACCCTCACCTTGTTCTTGTGGAGCTCAGGCTTTGGCCTGCAATTAGAAAAGCAGCCTCCCATCTTTGGGTGTGGAAATTTGTAATGCAATGGGAGACAAGAAGCAAGAAATAAAGGGAGGCAGATTGATTATGAAGTGTATATGTTGTTATATGATCATTAATTAGGATTTAAAGAAGGGAAGACTTTGTGTTTGTTTTTGGCTGAAATTGGCAACCTTGAGCTGCCCAACCATACAATTGGGATTTTATAGAAAACTCTTGTGGGGTATGTTTATGTTTAGGTGGTGCAAATTGTATTATAATCTTGCATTGTAGAATATTTCAATTGGATTTTGAAAGTATGTTATTATAAGAATTTAACCGTAAAAAAAGGGGTAGCAAGCTCTTGCCGTGGAAGTGATTCTTGACTAGAATTGTCATGCCGAGGCTCTCTTCAACACAGAAGTGGGTTTGGCCCCATGAGAGGATTGGCATCCAATGATGCTGCCCTATATAAACATTGACGAATTAAGCTCGATGAATTTCTGATTTGAGTACTTATAAAGTACGGTTATGAGCTCAAAATCTTTTTCAATTTGAATCAAATACCGAAACCCATTCTCATCAAACTCAAAGACTTGATTGACACTTGAGTATGTTGTGTGCTAGATTTTTTTTTTTTTAATTTTCTATTTTTGTAATTCATGATTGGAAGAATACTGACCTAGTCGTTGAAGCAGTCAACCAAATGGAAATCACCATCCCAAAGTATTCCATTAACTTTTGGCCGGTTGTGTCTCTGAAAAGGTTGATGATCATGGATTTGTTTTCTTCTGAAGATTTTTATTTTTGGGTCAGATTTCTGAAGATACATGTCAAGTCTTTTTGAAAGTTAGCATATCTTGTTCTTGTTCTTAGCCGGGGGGTTTTGGGTTTGGGGCAGGAGATTGACCATGGGATTGAGTGAGATTGTGAGATCAAAAATTGAATATAATGTTAATGGAGGACAAGAGATGAGCCCGTCTTGCCTGGCTTGTGCTAGCTAGCTAGCTAAGCTAGCTTTCACTTTGATAAGAAGAGAAATTTAGAATTTAGAAGAGGACCCCATTTGGTTTTGAATATGCATAATTTGACGTGTTGCACACTCTCATTCGATGTCACATAATTAAAAAGATCAACGTCCTCCCTAATTAATCAATTAAGTACAGTCCTCTCTACCTTAAAGGTTGGTAGAGGTGTCATGTCATATTGTATCTTCGATATATGAAAAAATTCTTATACATATATTATAATCGGAACCGTTCAATTTCTAAGTAATCATTTCAAAATCATCTCCGCAAAAAAAAAAAATTAACAATTTTGAAAGTTTTTTAGTTATTCATATGTGTCAAAAAAACTTAACGGTATTGTTAACAATAAAGATCCTTATAGTGAACCATTCATTTAGTTTACACATATGAATTACTAAATGATCTTTAATTTGATTGATTTTTTGAATAAATGATCTTAAAATGATGATTTAGGAGTTAAACGATTTTGATTATAATATATGTACGAATTATTCGATAAATCTAAAAGGTGGTACGAGCAAGTACCACCAAAAGTGTAATGTAAGTATTATCTTAAATTTATGACTCATCAATTATATAGTTGTTTCATAATAATTGGTTTTGTTTGGTTCATGTTGAGATTTGAAAATGCGACAAGTGCGAAGGAGTTGTTAAATTAATTTCAGTTGACATATTTATATAAAAGCATAAATGGCAAGTCACTTAGCCAAATGGTCATTTAAAAAATATCTTCATTAAACTTACCAAAATAAAATACCTCATTGATGTTCACTACCAAATATTTAAGCTGAAGATGTTAATACATTTTTATTTAAATTTAATAAATCTCTTTCATGAAAATAAAAGAAATGAATTATTTTATTTGTACACCAAAATGTAAAGCGAAGTATCGTTGTGTTTAAAATTATAATGACCCAAACCTAGCAGCTCAAGGGATTGGGTGTTTCGTAAACTCATTGATTATTTTTGTTAACTAGGGAATTCCTCTAAGATATAGCTACGTGAAAGTTATTCATATCATATAAAATCTCATAAAGACCAATACAACAATTCACCGTCCCGGCTTCCGATTTAAACCTAAGACTATCCCAAAGAGAATGGAGCTCACGACATATGAAATACATATACGCAAGTTTGCTCTAATCACTAGACTACATAAAAATGGACTATACTCATTAGTCTCTACTACTTACTCTTTGTTTATAAATTATAATACAAGAAATATGGATTCATTAATATATTCACTAGTGTATGGTGCATTCAATCCTCCACCAATACCACTATTTATTTTCAAAGAGGAGTTGCAATTAAAAAATCAAAACCCCAAGGGGTCCCAAATGCTATTGGAAAAAATTTTGAGTTTTAAAATTAAGATAATTTGTTAAATTTGGACTGACCTGACTCCACCACACCCAAAAGTCGAGCACTGTATTTCTGGTAACATTTGAGATGAGTCACAAACCAATTTTGATGTAATACTAAATTACTAATCACTTGAGTTGATTTGGTCAACAATGTTTCTCTGCTTTTCTTTTTCTTTCTTCCTTAGACTTTTAACAAAACAAAATAAAATAATTTATTTGTCATTAGCTTACATTTTACCCCACTAAACATCTGAAAATACTAACAAACGAAATACTTTTTTTAAAGTATTGTATTGATTATTTCAGTTGGATAGACTAATATATTCACTTGATAAATTGACTATTTAGCCGGACGTTTGATGCTCTATCGGATTAAAATGCTGACTATATTATACTGGCCGGATTATATTATACTAATTGATAAGAAATATTTATATATCATAAATATTAATTATTTATATATCATAAATATTAATTATTTATATTATTATTTATTATTTATTCTATTTTTATTTTAATTAATTATTGATATTATTAGTATTACTATTTTTTAATTATTATTAATTTATTATTATTATTATTACTATTTATTATTATTATTATTACTTTTCAAGATTACTAATCATTCGACTATTTAATACGGACAATTTCGAGGGTATTATTTTAGTGAATGTGGGCAGTATAAAAATATTCAACCGTATTAACTTATCCGGTGACTAATTAATACGAGTGATACCAAACACCGATTTCATAATATATTATCATATTTGGTCCCTTATACAACGTACCAAAAGTAGCCTTATAGTCTTCGAAAGTGTAATGCAAAACACACTAACTTATTGCATCTAAGAAATGTACTTTTTTTTTCAGAGGCTAAATTTCCTGATGCCTGACATATAAGAATTTGAAACTCATTGGGAACACTTTGTGTTCAGGAACAAATTGTAGGGCTTGCATCCCGAGCGGGAATTAGGGCCACTTTTCATGTGTGGGGAAATCTCGTGGTATTTATGTATTTTTTTGGTTTTGTTTATTTTTTGTTTTGTGAAACATTATTCTAGCTTAAGACCTTATTTGGTATGCCGTATTGTACTGACTATTTCAGTCGGATAGACTAATCTGTCCACTGGATAGACTGACTATTTAGTCGGACGTTTGATGCTCTACCGGATTAAAATACCGACTATATTATACTGGCCGGATTATATTATATATCATAAATATTAATTATGTATATTATTATTATTTATTTTAATTAATTATTATTATTGCTATTTATTTAATTAATATTAATTATTAGTTTATTATTATTATTATTATTATTACTTTTCAAGATTACTAATAATCCGACTATTTAATACGGATAATTTTGGTATTATTTTAGCAGGTGTAGACCGTATAAAGGTACTCAACCGTATTAACTTATTCGGAGGCTAATTAATACGAGTGGTACCAAACATCGATTTCGTACTATATTATCCTATTCCATTCCTTATACGGTGTACCAGTAATTGACACAAAAAAGATAAGCAAAGATAGAAATTCCCTTGACGCCTGATGAATGGGCAAAGTGTTGGTAGTTGAGTGTGACCACAAATGATGAGTCCAAGAGCGAAAGAGTCCAAACTAGTTTTCACACTTACGGTTCATGAAGCTTACATATACAATGCACAATTTGTATGCCAACACCAAATAATAATAAGAGCTTTCCTAAAAAAATTTAATAAGAGCTGGGTTAGTGATAACCATTTGCTTACATATAAATAGATAAATGTTAATTTATTATTGACGTGAGTTGTAGCATCAAATTTTCATCAACTACAATCATTAGTTTTTTTTTTTACTTGAACTACAATCATTAGTTTAAGAGTCAACTGTTGTTGGGTTACGAGGAACTTTATTAAATGATAAGAGATCGACATTTAGCTGCGTCATTTAGTGAATTGGATTAAATAATTTATTAAATATCGATTGTGGAATCATAATTCGTCTAAAAATTGTGAAGTTGTCACGTGATCCATAATTTATATAATCAATATTCTGCTCTTGGTGGAATCATTATTGAGATATAATTATTACGCATTAATTAAATATATTTATCAGCTGAATATATTTATTAATAGAAAATTATGTCACCATAATAAGACGTCTCCTTGAGATCCTTATTTTATTAGGATTCAATTAATAAGTAAATTTCCTTTCCATAAAGGATTACTTAATTAATTAGAACCTATTTTTCTAATCATATAAATAACTTCCTAGTGAATTATTTATTATTAAAAGCCAATTTTAAGTCTTTCCTAATTATGATAACTTATTGATTGCAAACTCTTTCAACCAATCAGAAGCTCCGAAGACCCCTAGGTCTCCACTATAAATAGAGGACATCTCCCCACAACTCAGGTACCTCACAATTATTCTCATAATTGGCTTTTCAGTTTTCTCTCTAGATTGAACTGACTTAAGCATCGGAGCGTTCTTGGTTGAACCCCCATCTCGGGATTCAACCATAACCTCATGTGTTTGGTGCTTTCATTGAGAATCGACTTGAGAAATACTCAATGCGTGCTCGTTAATTCGAAAAGTTCTTACTTTTCCACCAAAATATTGTTTTCTGTTCTTCAAAAATCTTCGAATAATGGGAAGAACAAGATAATCAACGCAATCCCGCAAGACGAACCCTTCCCAAGGGAAGGACAACCCGATGTTTGTCGCCGATGTCCGCGCGTCGATGTCTGGCACCTTCGATATCCGCCGCCAATGTTTGCGCGTCGCCCGATGTCCAAGCGCCTTCGCGACCCCATATCCATGCGCCTCCGCGGCCCCATGTCCATGTGCCCAATGTCCATGCGCCTCCGCGGCCCAATGTCCATGCTCCTCCGCGGCCCAATGTCCATGCGCCTCCGCGGCCCAATGTCCATGCTCCTCCGCGGCCTAATGTCCATGCGCCTCCGTGGCCCAATGTCCATACGCCTCTACGGCCTCATGTCCACGTGCCTCTGCGACCCGATGTCCACGTGCCTTCGCGACCCGATGTCCATGCGCCTCTGCGGTCCGATGTACATGCGTATTCGTTGCCCGATGTCCACACGCCTCTGCGGCCCGATGTCCACGCGCCTCTGTTGCCCGATGTCCACGCGCCTCCACAACCCGATGACCGCATGACCTGCAGCGTAGGACCCCCACGTCGCCGCTGGAGTAGCCCTTTTATCGCCGCTCATCACCGGTCTGGTCGCCAGCACCACCGGCCAAGCACAGGGGGACACACATGTCCTAAGAAGAGCACTCACCGTCGGCCAGGCGCGGGGGGACACGAAAGTCCCAGGTGGAGGACTCGCCGCATCCCAAGGCATGGGGCCGGCCACTGGACACGACAGCTTTACCGCAACTCAAGGAGGAACCTGAAACCTATACCAACAGATTCAACCTGAAACCTAAACGATCTCTAAACGACCTCTAAACGATGTCCGATCAACCTGAAACCTATACCAACAGATTCAGAACGTCGAAAACTGGTTACCACGCGCCGCCGTGACGTCAGCCTCGACCCCACGCGCCGCCACGCACCGCCGGAAGGTCGGCACACACGCCCACGCGCCCTCACGCGCCTGTCACGCGCCTGCTACAGTGTTCACGCGCCTGAACCGGTCCACCTCGGTTCGGCTCAACCTGACCCGGTCCAACTCGACCGACCGGTTCACTCAACTCGACCGGTTCAACTCGACCCGACCGGTCACCGGTGACTCGCCGGAGAAGACGACCGGACTGTCATCTCCGTCGCCAGAAGCTGGCCGGAGAAGATGACCGGACCGCCACCTCCGCCGCCGTCTGGTTCGCCGGAATCCGCCATTTCCGACCGAAATTCCAAGCTTTACAACTTCCTCAAAACTCAACCGTTTTATACAAATTTTACGTCTAAATCTATCTACTCAAACCCAGGAATCCAAATATAACCTCAAAACATCAAACACGTACCTGTATAAGCTGGAAAATCGATCCAAAGATCCGAAACTTCCTTTACTCGGTTCGGCTTCCACCGTGGTCCTCTCCTTCGATGGTTGGTACGGTTGTGATCGTGGGAAAGAGTAGAATACGATTAGTTGATCCAAATGGGAAGTTAAAGCCTTGAATCCGACGTTGACTTTTGGTTTCTCTTCGGGTAAGTTTCGCACGGGTTGGGTGGGTGTGTTTGTGTTTTCTTTGTTACAGAGAGAGTGAGAATGAGATGATAAAGAGATGAAACTGAAATGAAGATGAAATGAAGTGTACAATAATTGAGGTTAAAATATCTCCCCTCCATGGCAAATTACCAAAATGCCCTTACACATCTAGACCCACAACTTCCGTATACGAACTCTGTTTTCTGCATGCCGCCTGTCTACGAACTCGTGAGTTCGAGACCTACGCAACGATACCCGAAACACCACCAAAAGTGTCTCGAAACAAAACTTGATTTCCAAGCCCTTTACCGATCAAGGGTAAAATCGTCATTTAATAAAAATAATTGCATAAAATCAATAATTAAAATTTCCGGGTTGTTACAGCCACTCTATGTCGTGGGACGTTTCCTTAGACGATTCCACCTACGAGAGTTATTCTCCCTGCGAAAACTATCGCCATCATCGAAAGCCATCGGTTCATGACCGATTAGGAAGATGAGTTGGAATCCACCGAGAAGCAAAAAACCCTTTCTCCAAGGCAAAGTATAGCCCTCCTCCGAGAGGCAAGTCCATTCAAGCCACCATCGTTAGGTGTCCATGGCGATACAACGGGAGCATTTGAATGAACTAAAGAGCCATTTCTCAAAGGCAAAGTAAAGCCCTCATCCGAGAGGCAAGTCCATTCAAGTCACCATCGTTAGGTGTCCATGACGATACAACGAGGGCATTTGAATGAACTAAGAAGCCCTTTTCTCTCTGTGAGAAAGAAAAGTAAACGCTCAAGCAAACTTAGAGAAAATCTCAGCGATATCTAAGTTTGAAAGAGCATGCAAATAGAAGATTCCTCTGCTAAAGGCGTCACTTGCGGGGCAAAATTCGGATTCACCACTCATACCCACGGAATAAGGAAGGCATCATTAGAAAGCTACGGATGTTAGCTTTCTAACGCCATCAGCGACATCCCAATCCGAGTTGTAGCGAATCCAGAATGTATGTTTCAACAATACAAGGTCAAAAGTGAAGTCCTAAACAAAGGCACTTCTGCGAGTTAATTTGAGAACACAATTCTCAACCTTTTTGAGCAAGCCCAAGGGCATCGGAAATGTGTGGATGTTACCTTTCCAACGACACCAAGAATAGCCAATTTGGAAACGAATGAATTATATATGGGCCAAACGGTGAAGTAGGGAAAAAATCGCGTGCCTCCGTGCACAACCCAACTTACGAAATTCACCATAAATTCAATTCTTAACCTTTTACAGAAAGTCTTATGGCATTGGAAAGATGCAGATGTTAGCTTCCTAACACCGCAAAAAGCAATTGATTCCAACAATCAACGAATTATTAATTGACAAATTACTGGGCGGAGGTCAAGTTT
Source organism: Oemleria cerasiformis (assembly GCA_037349345.1). Classification (NCBI taxonomy): domain Eukaryota; kingdom Viridiplantae; phylum Streptophyta; class Magnoliopsida; order Rosales; family Rosaceae; genus Oemleria; species Oemleria cerasiformis. The sequence goes on from JAZGTL010000010.1 coordinate 11,166,524, forward strand.
GCGAATCAGCGCGCATAAGCCAACTTCAAAAATTAGTCAAAAAATTCAATTATCAACCTCTTTTAGAAAGGCCGACGAAATTAAAAAGATACAGAAGTCAGCTTTCTAATCCCACCAAGAAAAGCTAATTCCGGGTTGCAACGAGTTTTGTGCAAGCGTTTTAGTACCTGGAGGTCATCAGCAAAGCATTCTTCCGCGAAACATCAAAGCCTTCCCCCTGCGAAGCAATTCAAGCATTCCTCTACGGAAGCATCAAGCCTTCGCCCTGCAAAGCAATTCAAGCCTTCGCCTTGCGAAGCATTCAAGCTTTCTCCCGTAGAATCATCAAAGCCTTCGCCTTGCGAAGCATTCAAGCCTTCTCCTGTAGAAGCATCAAAGCCTTCGCCTTGCGAAACATTCAAGCCTTCCTCCGCATAAGCATTAAAGCCTTCGCCCTGCGAAGCAATTCAAGCCTTCTCTCATAGAAGCATCAAGCCTTCGCCTTGGAAGCATTAAAGCCTTCTCCCATAGAAGCATCAAAGCCTTTGCCCTGCCAAGCAATTCAAGCCTTCTCTCGTAGAAGCATCAAAGCCTTCGCCCTGCGAAGTAATTCAAGCCTTCTCTTGTAGAAGCATCAAAGCCTTCGCCTTGCGAAGCATTCAAGCCTTCCTTTATGGAAGCATCAAAGCCTTTGGCCTACGAAGCAATTGAAGCCTTTTCCTTTAGAAGCATCAAAGCCTTCGCCTTGTGAAGCATTCAAGCCTTCCTCTACGGAAGCATCAAAGCCTTTGTCCTGCGAAGCAATTCAAGCCTTCCTCTACGGAAGCATCAAAGCCTTCCTCTACGGAAGCATCAAAGCCTTCACCCTGCGAAGAAATTCAAGCCTTCTCCCGTAGAAGCATCAATGTCTTCGCCCTGCGAAGCAATTCAAGCCTTTTCTAGTAGAAGCATCAAAGCCTTCGCCCTGCGAAGCAATTCAAGCCTTCTCTCGTAGAAGCATCAAATTTTTCGCCTTGCAAAGCATTCAAGCCTTCCTCTGCGGAAACATCAAAGTCTTCGCCTTGCGAAGCATTCAAGCCTTCCTCTACGGAAGCATCAAAGCCTTCTCCCTGCGAAACAATCAAGCCTTCGCCCTGTGAAGCAATCAAGCCTTCGCCTTGCGAAGCATTCAAGCCTTCCTCTACGGAAGCATCAAAGCCTTCGCCCTGCGAAGCAATTCAAGCCTTTTCCCGTAGAAGCATCGAATTCTTCGCCCTGCGAAGCAATTCAGGCTTTCTCCCATAGAAGCATCAAAGCCTTCGCCTTGCGAAGCATTCACGCCTTCTCCAGTAAAAGCATCAAAGCCTTCGCCTTGTGAAGCATTCAAGCCTTCCTCCACGGAAGCATCAAAGCCTTCACCTCGCGAAGCACTCAAGCCTTCTTCAATAGAAGTAACCAATCCTCCTTCAAAGAAACATCAAAAGCCTTCTTCCATAGAAGCATCAAAAGGTGATGGATTATTAAAATCGAAAAAAATTACATCCTTTAGGATTCCCCGAATTCTTAAGGGATGTGGGGGCATTTGTGGAACCATAATTCGTCCAAAAATTATGGAGCTGCCACGTGACCCATAATTTATATAATGACTACTCTACCCTTGGTGGAGTCATTATTTGAATATAATTATTGAGCATTAATTAAATATATTTACTAGCTGAATATATTTATTAATAGGAAATTATGTCACCATAATAAGACGTCTCCTTGAGATCCTTATTTAATTAAGATTCAATTAATAAGTAAACTTCCTTTTCATAAAGGATTACTTAATTAATTAGAACTACTTTTCCTAATCATAATAAATAACTTCTTAGCGAATTATTTATTATTAAAAATCAATCTTAAGTCTTTCCTAATTAGGATTACTTATTGATTGCAAATTCCTTCAACCAATCAGAAGCTCCGAAGACCCCTAGATCTCCACTATAAATTGAGGACATCTCCTCACAACTCAAGTACCTCACAATTATTCTCATAATTGGCTTTTTAGTTTTCTCTCTAGATTGAACTGACTTAAGCATCAGAGTGTTCTTGGTTGAACCCCCCATCTCGGGATTCAACCATAACCTCAGGTGTTTCCTGTGTGTGTAGAAACTCAATGGTCAATTCCTACCTATACGATTTCTGCATCAACACCGGTGTTATTGAAATTAACCAATATTTAGGATACATAATTCGTTTAAAAAGATATGAATTTCAAAATTAGTAGTTAACACTTTAATTTCAAAATAGCAAGATAAATTTGAAAATTTTCATTTTTGATGCATGGCATCTTAAAAGTATGAGTGATGGAAACTAGAACACCAATAGATCACACCAAACATGAAACAGTGGTGGTGACAGTTTATGGAAACCAAGGGCGGCGGATATGTTTCACACCCAACTTAGCCCAACTTCATAAAATCATACACAAAACACTTCATTTTATTTCAAAATAGTGTCCCCAAGGACATCATCAATGGAACTTGGAAAGGGCCAACTACTTTGCCAATTGGTAATGCATGAGCAAAGCTTATAAACATACTGAGAACCAAAAAATAAATTTGATCAAAAACTTAAATTACTTTACAAAGCTGCACATATGCTCTTACTTCCTGGTATTTTCGTATTATAATTTTTGTGAGAGCTTCCCATTCAGACTCTCTCTTTATCAATTCTAAATTTGTTTCCAAGAGCTGCAATCCAAGATCTATCTTTATCACTATAAGCATACCTCATCGTTGAAGCCAACAAGACAAATCCTTCAATTTTCGGAATCCCATCGTCACTTGAGACTTGCAGCATCGGTTGTACAAGGAGAGAACGAGTGCCCGGGGGCAGCATCTCCCAAAGTCCAGAATCTGAAACATATGTCAACATTTCATAATGTTCCGAGTAAAAGTAGCCTTTTTTCAGAAACAGGAGCGAAAAAATTGAATAGCAATTGTCATGCTATAGGCTATAGCTACCTTCAATCTCAGAAAGGTATAGGGTTTCCTTAACATCAGATAGGCCAATGCTTTCAATATGTTTCTCAAACCAGCCAAGTACATTGGTCTTCGACACACCATCTGGTATGTTCCAGTAGCCGCGTACACACAATTCATTTTGAACGGATATTATCTGAAAAATTAGCACTAATTTTCAACAACTTATAACAACATATCTAAAATGTAAAAACATAATTGAAGTAAACAGTGTCAACTAAATTACTCTCTCCGGTAGTCAAATTTTTCTTAAATGTGTGCCAAAATGTGATAAAAACCTGCTATGTACCACTGCTATGGTGTTTGTATTGCGCAACAAGATGTAGGTGGCCCAAGCCAAGTCCTCCTTCTGAGTATTTGAGACATTTTGCGATATCACAAATATTTGCTCACACCCTTGTGGGATGCTTGTTTGATCCATTGGAGTAGCACCCTGCAAATATAACTCCACCTTATCAGGATGGCAATAATAAAGAGTAGGCAGTGCATATTTGAAAACTTTTACAAAAAAAGATTGTGTTCTTGCCAGTCTCAGTATATGGGTAAGTGAACTCAGTTCGAATTGAAATCTTGTAATCAGTTTTTCAATGAATACTACTATTCTAACTAACATAAACAAATCAAATTTCATCTTCATGGGTTATGAATCTAAGCTGCAATTTGCATTTTTTGATCTTTTCACTTTGAGAAAATCGATCCACAATGGCTACCTATCTAACAACAATGTAATTGACAATTTCCCTGCTGGATTTTTGGAGTTCACATTATAAATTAAAATTACCTTGAGAAATTTTCCAAGATAGGGAAGTGCTATGGAGAATGCAGCCAAGGATAACCCCAAAGCCTCTGTTCTCTATCGAAAAATCCGAAAACCAAATGAACCCTCAAAAATTAACATGAAGCCAATAAGAAGTGAAGCAAATAGAATATAAGAAAATGTGGGTTTGGCTTACAAGCTGTGCTGGGGTTGTGCTGGTGGCTGAAATCGAACCAGCAAAATGGTTCAAAATCAAAAGGGAACCAAACCCATATCCAATCCATCTGGGTAAGTAGGACTCGTCCAGCCCAGGTATTCCTGCACCATCCGATTACCCCATCAATCAATCACAATCAACAAACCCAAAATCTCAAAATCTCAGAGAGAGAGAGAAAGAAGATTACCGAGTGTGAAGCGGAGCACAGAGAGATTGAGTTGTGGGTCAGTTGAGCTGCTATTGGAATTGTCAAGACGAGCTGAGATATTTGTGCGGCTTTTTCTGGCGCGAAATTGCGGTGGGATTTTCAACTGAATAAACGGATTTGGGGAAAGACTGGCTCTTGTGTTACAATTACAAATCATATCTTCTTTCTCTAATTCCTGGTGTTTGGGAGCTGAGAAAAGTGGGAAACAGTAGGGACAAATGGCCTGCTTACTTTAGAGAGTGGTCCATGGGCCATGGGCCAGATGTGGCCCAAGTTGAGAGATTAGGCCCAATTGTTACAAAATGTTAAATTTGCAGAAGTTTGAAAACATTTGCATTGTCATTCATGTTCATTTCAAATTTACGGCATGAAATCCCCAAATTCAGCTGATGAATACACATAACAGAGGGTGGGGAGCTGCAGAACCAACAATAAAGTTCCCCAAAAATTCAAAAAATCCATAAGCAATGACGATGTTTTTCTTCCACACTAAACTCAGCCGATGCTTTTCTTCTTCTTCTTCTTCTTCTTCTTCCAGCAATCTTCAAGAACTCCCACCCCTTCAAACTTTACTCAAAAGCGGCTTCACTCCCACACTCAAATCCATCGTCCAATTCCTTCTCTTCCTTTCTCAAACTCGCAGGTTCAATACAGTCCTCCACTTCTTTTCTCAAATGGAATCGAACCAAATCAAAGGCAACTCCCAAATTCATTCAATTCTCACATGGGCTCTCCTAAAATTGCACAAATATGAAGAAGCAGAGCATTTCATGAGGACCCAGTTGGCCGAAGGTTCAAAGTTTCAGAGGAATCGATTGTGGGACTCTCTAATTCGAGGCCTATGTATCAACCGGAAAGACCCCGAGAAGGCTTTTCTAGTGTTGCGGGATTGCTTGAGATTCTATGGTATTTTTCCTTCTTCTTTCACTTTTGGCTCGTTAATTCATAGATTTAGCTCTCAGGGAGATATGAGTAAGGCAGTTGAGGTCCTGGAGTTGATTACAGATGAGAATGTTAAATACCCGTTTGATAATTTTGTTTGCAGTTCAGTAGTTTCTGGGTTTTGTAAGATCGGGAAGCCAGAAATGGCAGTCAAGTTTTTCGACAATGCTGTAAATTCGGGGGCTTTAGAGCCTAATATTGTGACTTATACAGCACTTGTAGGTGCTCTTTGTAAATTGGGAAGAGTTACTGAGGTTTGTGATTTGGTTTGTAGGATTGAGAAGGAAGGATTGGCTTTTGATGTTGTTTTTTATAGTAGTTGGATTTGTGGATATATTTCAGAAGGGGCTCTGAAGGAGGTATTTCAGAAGAATAGACAGATGGTGGATAAAGGCATAAGATCAGATACAATTAGCTATACTATAATGATAGATGGGTTTTCCAAGCTAGGAGATGTAGAAAAAGCTCTTGGTTTTGTGATAAAGATGAGGAAAGGTGGATTAGAGCCCAATTTGATTACATATACAGCTATCATGTTAGGATTTTGCAAGAAAGGAAAACTGGAGGAGGCATTTGCTATTTTCAAGATGGTTGAAGATTTGGGAATTGAAGTTGATGAGTTTATGTATGCAACTTTAATACACGGGTCTTGCATTAGAGGGGATCTTGATAGTGTTTTTGATCTGCTACATAAAATGGAAAGTAAGGGGATTAATCCAAGCATAGTCACATATAATACTGTAATTAATGGATTATGCAAATTTGGGAGGACATCCGAGGCTGATAAGATCTCAAAGGGTATACTTGGAGATACAATTACATATAGTACATTGCTGTATGGATATATTGAGGAAGAAAATATCACGGGGATTTTGGAAACAAAGAGGAGATTGGAGGAAGCTGGAGTCTGCATGGATGTTGTTATGTGTAACATACTTACTAAAGCACTGTTCATGGTGGGAGCATTTGAGGATGCTTATATACTATACAAGGGAATGCCAGAAAAGGGTTTGGTTGCAGATTCCATTACTTATTGTACAATGATTGATGGGTACTGTAAAGTTGGTCGAATGGATGAGGCACTTGAGATATTTGATGAGTTCAGAAGAACATCACTTTCCTCATTTGCATGTTATAATTGTATTATCGGTTGGCTCTGTAAGCAGGGAATGATAGACATGGCCACAGAAGTGTTTATTGAACTCAACGGAAAAGGTTTAGGTTTCGATGTAGACATCTACAAAATTTTGTTGAAAGCAATTTTTGAAGAAAAAGGAGCAGCTGGAGTTTTGAATTTGGTTCAAAGAATTGAGACTTTGTGTACAGAAGTATATGATGTTATTAGCAATGCTACTATCAGTTTCTTGTGCACGAGAGGTTTCCCTGAGTCTGCATGTGAATTGTATTTCATGATGAAAAGGAAAGGGGCAGTTGCTACAAGCAAAATTTACTATTTAATTTTAAAAGGTCTAATTAGTGATGGGAAAGAGTGGCTTACTCAGTCTTTCTTGAACATTTTTCTAAAAGAATATGGCCTAGTTGAGCCTAAGGTAAGAAAGATTCTAGCATACTACATATGTCTGAAGAGCGTCGATGATGCTCTCCAGTTTCTAGACAAAATGAAGGACAAGCCTGCAACCGTCACTCTGCCTCGTACTCTTTTCAAGACGCTTACAAAGAATGGTAGAGTGTTGGATGCATATAAACTTGTCATGGTGGCTGAAGGTGGTCTACCTGTTCTTGATGCATTTGATTATTCGCTTATGGTTGATGGCCTTTGTAAAGTTGGACATATCAATGAGGCATTGGATCTATGTGGTTATGCTAAAAATAAGGGGGTGACCCTTGATATCTTCTCTTATAACTCAGTTATAAATGGATTGTGCCGCCAAGGCCACCTTGTTGAAGCATTTCGACTATTTGATTCATTAGAGAGAATTAATTTGGTGCCCTCGGAAATTACATATGCTACACTGATTGACGCTTTACGTAGAGAGGGATTTCTGATGGATGCCAAGCAGTTATTTGAGAGGATGGTTCTGAAGGGATTTAAACCAAATACTCATGTATATAACTCTATTATTGATGGTTACTGCAAACTTGGGCATGTAGAGGATGCCTTGAAGCTTCTTTATGAATTGGACTTAAAATCCCTCAAGCCTGATGAATTCACTGTTAGTATTATAATCAATGGCTTTTGTCTAAAGGGTGATATGGAAGGGGCTCTTGATTTCTTTATTGAGCTCAAGGGAAAAGGTGCATCACCTGATTTTTTGGGTTTCTTATATTTACTAAGAGGTCTATGTGCCAAGGGAAGGATGGAAGAAGCCAGGACCATCTTGAGAGAAATGCTTCTGTCCCAGTCTGTTGTGGAGCTAATAAATAGAGTTGATGTTGAGGTTGAAACAGATTCATTGGAAGGTTTTGTTGTTTCTTTATGTGAGCAAGGCCGTATCCAAGAAGCCCTCACTGTCCTCAATGAAATTGGGTCCATGTTTTTCCCTCTTAGGGGTTCACCTTATGCTTACCATCAATCTCATAAACCACACAAGCCTTATGACGGGGAGGCTAATGGTACAATTGTTTCAACTTCTGTAACCTCTACCAATGAAGATTTGGATATCCAACTTTCTAATATGAGGAAAATAGAGAAGGTGGCGGAAAATTATATTGGTACAGGGAGAAGGTCTCAATTTAATGACTTTGACTATTGCTATAAGCAAATTGCTACACTCTGTTCAAGAGGGGAGATACAAGAGGCTAGTCAATTAGCAAAGGAAATGGTTTCTAATTTTGGCAAGGACGGTTGGCATAATTGAAAACTCTTCCTAAATTATGTTGGTGCGTCCTTCCTCTTCAACAAGGGACCAAGTAGCATACGTGCAGCTACAGGTATATTTTTTCATTCTTCGACAATTGTTTCACTTGTGTGGTATGCATGTATGCTTTATTTATTTATCTCTTTGTGTTATGCCATTCCATTTGTGAGCTTTGCAAAGGCATATATGTATTATTTCCCAGCAATCTTTCTGTGAATATATCCAGTTGATACTAATTAAGGGTGCTGCTATAGGTACTCCAAAAATGACATCCTGCACTCTATCCAAGAGAGAAAAAAATGGAGTGCAGGATGACTATTTAGGAGTGCTAACAACAATTCCCATATCATATGCTTTTTTTATGATGTTATCTAAAGATTTTTTTATTCCATATGGAATAATTAATACGTAATTTGGCATGGTGGCTTTGTCTCTGTCAAAAACATGGGTGCTTTCTTTGTTTGCTTAACTTTTGCTCTCTAATTCCCCTGATTGTTTATGTACAATTCCAAAGCTTCTTGTGTTTGGAAATCATCTTCAATTTCATGTGACTAATTAAATAAGAATGTAGAGTGTATCAAAGAAAAGATAAAAGATAACTAATATGACTATTCCGATGTTTTAGTCAGCTGGTCAGTCAGCACGCATAAAATTGTTTGGTGTGTCTATAATGCAGTGTTTTCTTGTGATTATGCCATCTTTTAGCCGTGCGCACTCACACCTTCTTCAGCTGCAAAGCTTTAATCAGAAGAAAATTTTGCTCAAAAAGAGGAAAGTTCTGAAGGAGTTGTAGAAACTAGAAAACAACGAAATTTAGGACAAGACTAGAGTTCAAACCTCCCCCTCCTCCTTTTATCTCCTTTCTACCAACATGACGTTAGATTATCAGTTTGTTGAGGCTGAATTTTTTCCCGAGTTGTTTTACCCCTGTGGACAGTTATACCCTAACTATACGTTTTGGCCTGCAACAGAGTACAGTCAAACTCTACGGTTTCAGCTGATGGAACTTGAAGCATGAAAATTGAAAGTGATTGTAGCGATGGTTTGGCACCAGTTAAACTTTTGCATTGCTCTGGCATCATGAAGATGCAAAAGGTATCCCTCTTTATTGTTTCAATTCGTTGTTTGTTACTTTTTTTCTCTCCTATCAATTTGAATTTATTGCTTAGCTACAGAAACCAACTGCACATTGTGTCGCTCAACCCTGATGACGCTGCTGTTAAAGGATATATTGGAAAAGCTTGATTCATGTTTGTGCCTCAGGTAATTCGCCAGCTCAGATGTGTGAGGATTTATGTTCAACTCTCATATACTTTTGAACCTTTGATAGGAATGTGCAATGTTCTTTTATTTCCTTCCCTGAAATATGATCCAGGTAGTCTAGAATTTTGACCATCTTGATGCTACTCGGCCTTTAAAGTTATCCAATTCCATTTACATTTACCTTCTCACTTCACACCTTAAAGCTGGGCTGGGATGATTATCTTCCTTTGTCTTCATTTTTCGTTTTGTACATATCTGTTTAAGACCCATCTTCTTCTCTTTTTTCCCTTTACATTTCTCTTGAATTCTCTTGTTTTGTGTTTCAACCTCTTGCAGCACAGTGCACCTGGTTTTACTTCAATTCCTCTGCAATAAGTACGAAGTGATAATGTCTTACCCACATGATTATTTCTGCATTAAGGGTTGGATTCTGAATTCCTTTTTTGTACTGCGTTTAATAATAAATATAGTTTTTTCCTGAAATTGCATATCCTCTTAATTAGGCGATGAAGTCTAATAAGTGTTTTTTTTCTTCATAAATCTAGAGGAGAGCTGCAGCATGAGGACAAATTCTCAAACATCTCTAAGGTAAGCAGGCAGAATTGCTGAGTCAAAATAAACTGTTGTGTATGGAAAAACCTTAATCCTCTGGTTTCTTTTCTTTCGGTGCTAAAATCCTCTGAAGTTACGTTACTTATGGATGAAAATTTGATCATATTATCGGTATGAAGGATTTCGGTACATACACTTGTTGAGCTACCAATCTTTCTCCCGTTAATCTCAGCCCAGGAACTTGACTCAACCAGGTGTGACACTAGAATTTTGACCATCTTGATGCTACTCGGCCTTTAAAGTTATCCAATTCCATTTACATTTACCTTCTCACTTCACACCTTAAAGCTGGGCTGGGATGATTATCTTCCTTTGTCTTCATTTTTCGTTTTGTACATATCTGTTTAAGACCCATCTTCTTCTCTTTTTTCCCTTTACATTTCTCTTGAATTCTCTTGTTTTGTGTTTCAACCTCTTGCAGCACAGTGCACCTGGTTTTACTTCAATTCCTCTGCAATAAGTACGAAGTGATAATGTCTTACCCACATGATTATTTCTGCATTTAGGGTTGGATTCTGAATTCCTTTTTTGTACTGCGTTTAATAATAAATATAGTTTTTTCCTGAAATTGCATATCCTCTTAATTAGGCGATGAAGTCTAATAAGTGTTTTTTTTCTTCATAAATCTAGAGGAGAGCTGCAGCATGAGGACAAATTCTCAAACATCTCTAAGGTAAGCAGGCAGAATTGCTGAGTCAAAATAAACTGTTGTGTATGGAAAAACCTTAATCCTCTGGTTTCTTTTCTTTCGGTGCTAAAATCCTCTGAAGTTACGTTACTTATGGATGAAAATTTGATCATATTATCGGTATGAAGGATTTCGGTAGATACACTTGTTGAGCTACCAATCTTTCTCCCTTTAATCTCAGCCCAGGAACTTGACTCAACCAGGTGTGACACTAGATGGATTTGGTTTTCTCCGAACGTGAAACCTGTGTTACTCAACACCTGATGTCTAGTGAAACCAGCTATCAACTTGCTTCGTTCTAGAATCATGGCGATCGTCAGTCAGGTTCCCGGGAAATGTTGAGTTGTTTCATTACCTTCAAATTGCATTGCTGCTGATTTGAACTGGATGTTTTGGGCTTCATTAATCTACCATATTTGGTTAGAGAAAGATGAGTGAATTCTTTGCTGTAAAAGACGAACCGAGGAACAAATTTAGCATGCTTTGGTGAATTTTGTTAAGGCTTGGATGTGCTGCTTGATGGTATATTAAGTTTCTTCCCTGAATATGTAGATTTTTCAAGCAGTAGAATCCAATATAACTTGGTACTTTCTGGTTTAAGTTGTGTAATTTTGAGGTAATTTTTCGTTAAGAGTTTCGTTTATGTTAGATTATTTCTATGATGTATTGAATTCCACTAATATCCCATATAATGTGAAAAATGATGAACAGCTTTTATATTCGGTTAATGAGGAAACACCTGACCTATATTTTTTGCTACAAATATTACCACACAACAATGAACAAGCAATCAAATAGCCAACAAAAACTTATTCGCTGGAAATGAGTTTTTGACAATCTGATCAATAGGATAAGCAAAAGGGAGGCAAGAGGGACTTCAAATTCCTAAAATGGTTCTTATCTGGTCTGGAGGGTGCCTTGCCAGTGACTTGGGATCTGAGTAGCCATTTTTGGGATCCATAATTGCCTGGTATGTAAGGTCGTATACTTCGGCCAATGATCTAGCCACTTGGATACAAGCTTCAGAGCGTAACTTTGGAACCTGCATCTGCTCAAATTCTGGTAGAGAACTCTCACTTCCCAAAACTAAGCCAAAGAAAGCCTTCAAACACTCGGAAAGAGAGGCTGGAGAAGTGTCCTCAATCTCTACCAATGGGGTATCATTGCCAGTCTCCTTGTTGAGTGAGTTACGGAAGTAAGGAATTTTCTGTGACAAGCCACATCTCTTAAGGATCGCATCAACTTCGTTTTCTACAAGGCCTTTCATGTGTTTATCTATCATCATCGCCAGGTTCTTCACGTATTCCTCTGCAACCTCTTGCCCAAACAAGGGTTGTTGGATGGCACACAAGCAATTGATAAGGAAAATCTTGGAGGTCGTTTCACTTGACTGCTGTTCAATCCATTAAATTGGCATTAGGAGGAAAGCAATGAAGAAGAATATGCACAAGAATCACAAGATCAAAGTTATCAATCATTAAGTATAGGGATTTTTTTTGGGGAGGAAATATAGGGAACTTTTATATTATCAAGATTTACACCAATGTTCCTTGTCATATATGGTTTGATAAGCTTGTAGCTAGACAAATGGTTCTAGTACATAGGAATTTTTTTTTTGTAGTATCTTAATCCCAATGAAAACGACCATAATATCTTTGGTTTCAGAGATCTAGTTTAAGTAAGCTCAAAAAGTTTAGTTTTAATAAGCCTTAAACTCAGTTACCCAAATACTTAAAGGAATTGGGCAGAATATCGGAGTGGGTCACAAAAATCTATGAAACTAACTTGAAATGGGGAGGTTAATAGGAGGGACGTCCTTGTATCTTTATTACACCAAAGATTGATGTTAATTTATCCTTCCTCTGTGTAGGTGGGTGTCAGTGCGTGTGCGTGTGCGTGTGAGCTGGGGGAAGGATGGGATCTTGTTTTTCTTGGTATAGAAATAGGTTTGACATTCATCATAATTTTGCAGCAAAAGTAATTCTAATAGTAGAGTTGATGAGAATTATAACAAAACAAAAGAGCAAGCCACAATATCCAAGAATTGGTACATGATAATTTGAAATCGGAGACTTGGAAAGAAATGAGAAAAGAAAACCTGAGATGATGGGGAAGAACTGCTGTTGGACAAGAGTGCATCAACTGGTGATTTACTAAATTGACCTAAATCAGAACTCATCCTACTTCTTCTTGAAGAGTGACCAGCTCCCTTGGATTTGTGTGCCTCTGCTGCTTGCTCGCATATCTGCAATGGTTAAAGTAACGGGATTTATTCAACCTATTAGATAAAATGTAGGAGACTACCTCAGTTTTCAATTTCATAATGAAAACTTAGATAATATTCCACGTGAGCATGGTTTTAGATTCCACGTGAGTATGATGTTTCAAGCCAAGATCAATCCAACTCTGCAACAAATTTGGCTTACAAGTACAAGTGTCCTAACTTGAATTTCTTGCTGGAGTGGCCCTACTTAAATATAGACCATCTATTTGTGGGATTGTACAAACTCCCAGCAACAGGTGCAACTTCACTCAAGGTAAAGATCTCCATAGTTTGTCCTTAATTAATGGGAATATGACCCTGTTGAAACTTCAAGCATGCTTAAGAACTAATGTCAATGTTGTTTTGGCCGTCATGAAACCAGAAGCAAGCTTACTAATCATGCCATTTTCAATAAAAAAGGTCCAGCACAACACACCTTAATAATTGGATCGAGTAAAGCAGATATGACTGGACCAAAAGCAGGATTTTTTCCTGAAGTGGGAAGCATCATGCTGTTGTGGGTCTCAACTATTTCAAGCAACAGTGAGACTCCTTCCCTTACTGCTGGAGGTGGGGAGAGGTCAGCAGGAACAAGGGGAGGATACCTCAAAAGCTTTTCCCCTCTGTTTTTCAGAATATCAAAGAAAGTTTTCTGAGCAGCATCTTTTAGTGTCCACAGTGTATCAGATAAAGCTGTTTCTCTCCCAAGAAAATCTGATACCTGCAAGTAAACAGACAGCCATAGATCAGGGGAAAGAAAAAGGAAGATAAATAACACGTGAGACAATTTATTCCATTGATGAATAGCCGAATAAAGAAACGCATCACTTACAGTGTGGCTGTAGAACTCCAGGGTATTACTTAGCTTGTATGAAATTATGAGACTGGATTGAGACTGCAAAACTTGTTCCACTCTTACTTTAAATGGCCGGCAAACTCCTTCAAAAATTCTATCCATAACAAATGTCAAATCAGATTCCGTCTTATGAGAATCACTTTCAGGGCCCTTGGAGAAATGGTTTGGGGTTGGACTAGTATCTACCGCAGCATCTGGATCCAGTAACGCAGAGACAAGTTCCCGTTCAGATGCCAACGCCTGAAAAGGGAGCAAGAAATTACAATTGAGATATAAGAATTATACTTTAATAATGGAAGTGGAAAATAACCAATAGGCCTTTGTTTTCACACCTGATGTAACCAACCTAGCATGTCCCCAACATATCGTAAGGGATCATGAGCATGAACTTCAATGGGTCGAGGCATTCCACCAGGTCCTCCACGTGTAAGAGCGCTGATAAACCGTCTAAACAATGCATTATGCCTCATGTTCGCGACCTAGAAGATTTGTTGGCAAGTGAATAAACAAGGTTGTAGAAAACCAGGAAAAATGATTAGCATAGAGAATCACCTCTTCAGCACAATACTTGAAAAGCACGGGCCTTTCCTTGAGGCAACGAACTGCTGTTTTCAAAAGGTCATCAACTTGTGGATTATCGGAGTCACCAAGTCTTCTACATTCCGCCTGAACCCACCTAAAAGACAGGAGTAATTAAGACCAATGTATCCTATGTCATACTCCCACCAAAGCACTAGTCTGGAAAACTTGAAGGAGCCATTATATACATAAGTATTGTTCTCTTGCCAAATCAAAGCATGTTTTACAATGGTCCAGATCGATACTGTCAGACTGCTTGAAATGTGAAATCACCTCATATAGATAATGAATGCAAATTAAAAAAGATGGAAAAAGAAGAAAACCTGCAGAGGCGCTCGTAGGCTCCCTCTTGGTAGACAGCCATCATATCCATGAGCTCCAAACCAGCACGCTGCAAGTGAATCATAATTGAGTTAGCATCACCTCTTAATTCTAAGCTTTGTTCATTCAGAAAGTTTCAGATGTGAGACAGTGTACCTGGTGATGAGTTCTCAAGAGCAATTTACAGTTGGCATGAATTTCCTGAACATGAGAAAGTGCCTTGAAGAAGTTCTCATTCAATTCTTCATCCCTCAATGCACTTATCTACAAAACCCACATAAACAAATTTAAATCTCAAATCAAATCAACGCGTATGTCGCCCCTGCACCCCTAGTTCAAATCCCCATCTTGGTAATTTAGCAACACATAAGGTTTGATGGGTACCTCTTGGTTTGAGAGCTGGTAATCGCGGAGGAAGCAAGACACGATATGCTGCCTCTGGGTGGTGACATTGAGCTCTTGCTTGAGCCTTTCGGTGGTGGCGATAATGTCACCGGTGGTAGCAGTGCAACTGCTGAGAGCTACGGCGATCTTATCGCAGCTACTGGCCAGGGCACTGACCTCGTCCTCCACGCGATCCAACGCCTCTTGGGCGGCCTGGGCGGCCTCCAGGAACTCCAGATTGATAGAGAGGCCACGCTTCTCGATGGTGGATCGGAGATTCCGCCGCGACTGAGGGGTATTTTCTGAATGGAAAGAAGAGAGGGTGTTGAGTGAGGCAAGCACATCGGGAGAGTCGGTGCGACACTCCAGCACCTTCTTCAGCTTCCGGGATAGCCCCGGCGCCAGCGTCGCCGTCCCCATTTCTGATTCGATTGATTGTCTTCAGTTTTTGAATGGAGATTTGTCTATACACCTTGGAAGGCACACACAATTTTTATTTGGTTTATTACTTAAAATGCAACCAGAATAAATTAACGATTCTCAAATTACACTTAGAATTGAAATTTATCTTAAAAGGCACCAAGAACAATAGCAACGTCAAAAACTTTACACCAAAAAATCGACTATATTTTAAACTCCGTGAAATATTCATATGTGGCAGTCTTTAGCTGGGTATTTAAGTCATTTTGTGAATGAGGCGTCATGTAGCAAATAGGGCGAGAAGATTGCAGAGTCGAAATGAGAAAGGGGGGCGGCAGCGCAGAACGAGCTATGGATGAGAGTGGAGGGTGGGAGCAGCATCGAAGATGCCTTTGTGGGAAGCTGGCTACAATGAAGACTTCATGGACCGAAGAAAACCCAAACAAGAGGTTTCTTGTTTGTCCAGACGGTCGGGTAAGAGAGAATTTGACATAATTGTTTATGAGTGTGTGGATTATGAATTTAAACTAATTTGGTTATGAAAAAATTCTAGGTTTGGAAGGAATTGGTGGTTAGTGGCGTTCTTGGTGGTTTTGAATGAAAAGTAAAAAAATTTCAGTGGGTGACATACATTAGGGGTTTGAGCTAAAGTCACCACATCATATTTGTAAAATAGTTGGGTTTGTGGTAGGATTGTTGCTGCTGTGTTTGAAACAAGTAATGGGTTGGACAAATTTTTAAAAATTTGGATGAAATTTCAATTTGATTTGTATGTATGCAATTGAAGATCAGTTTGATAATGCAGGTTAGGGGTCACACAGGTTGTGGCAAAGGCTGTGACTTTTGGGAGTGGTTCGATCCGAAAATGTGCAAAAGGTCAACGACAATAATTCCGAGCTTGCTAAGGAAGCTTGATAGAGGAGAAGAGCAATTGTTGATTGAGAAGAGGAAGGTCTTTAAGCTTAGGATTGCACTTATGTTCAGTTGCCTTGTATTGATTGGAATTATGTATCTGTAAGGTGCAAAAGTAAGTTAGAAAGCTTGAAGTAAGTAGTTAAGATACTTTATGCAATGGATGATCAAGTTTGTAGTAGGATGTATGTTTGATGTATTATAAGTGTTCAAAGTTATGAAATGGTGGAATTGAGATAATTGACTTTGGTTATGAAAATGAGATTGAAAATTGAGCATAAGTTTTGAGCATAAGATGATTGAAATTTGGCCACTTTGAGCATACAACTTAACCATAAAAAGAGCATGACACTTTGAGCATAATACTTGACCATAACACTTTGAGCATTAAAGGAAGCATAATAACACTTTGATCATAAAATGAGCATAACTTGTGATTCAACTTTGGACCATTACAAAAGGATGCATTGTTTTTATTACAAAAGCATTACTTCAAAACCTACAACCATCAAACTTTTGAAGTCCAATGAGTCAAAAAGGAAGGCATTGGACTTGAAAAGTTTCCATTACACTACAATTAGACTTTGCAAACTACAAAAGCTATGTAAGCAACCCATGGTTCCAAATGCTAACAAAATACAGCAAAAACGATTAGCCTAGCTAGTAGGATTCTAATAATGGTGCCAATGGGGCAACAATTCCTTTGCCCTCTTCAGCCAATCTTTGTTGTTTGGCTTTGGCTTTGGCTATGGCTTTGGCTTTGGATGTGGCTTTGGATGTGTCTTTGGCTTAGGCTTTGGCTTTGCCTTGGAACTCCCCATTCTACTTCTTGCGGCTGAGCTTGTGAGACTTGGCTAGATTGAGAATTACCAATTGGTTGTGTGATTGGTTGAGGTGAGATAAGAGACCTAATTCTCTGTGCTGGCTTTTTCAGTCTCGTTCTTTTGGTTGGGGTTGTGGAAGGGGAACTCAATGAGGCCATTGGTGGTTGCTAGGAGGAGTCATTTTGGGGAGGTGGAGGTTGTTGTTGGGAGGAGTCAGTTTGGGGAGGTGGAGGTGGTTGTTGGGAGGAAGCTGGTGCTTCAGTTTGGACAACAGGTGGGGTTTGATTGGGCGGGTCAGCTGCATGATTTGAAACATAACCTGTTTTCTTCCTTTTCTTCACCTAAGCACAAACCAACAAACACACCATTACATATCCAGTATGACAGAACTATCACATTATCACATTTAGATCACCATTCAGATCACAATTTCTTAACATCACATTTCAAATGCCCTTAAGATCGCATATCACAATTCCCAATTCATCACTCAGATTCACTATCACTATAAACTATGAGAACTTCTAGCATCAAACAGATAATAGGCACCAATACTCCAAGCAGAGTCAATCTTCCATGATTAACTTATATCTAAATACTCCAAGAAATACTCCAACAAAGCATATATATGTAGAATGGTAAGCATATAAGAGATCTCATATTTGCAATCAGACAGAAATTGATGAGAATGAAACCTCCAATAATAGATATTTGATGTGGAGGAGCATAATAGTTTGCAATTTTGCCTATCTCAATCCCTATATAGACTGAAATTCAATACCACTCATAACATAATGAAAACACATTCAGATTACATACATTGTTCTTTGACAAAATAGTTTGCAATCCCTATATAGATTGAAATTCAATACTCGTATGAAATAGCAATACTTGTTTGAAATAGCAATACTTGTCCAATTTGTTTTGCTCATTCTATTTTCCATTTGCTCAGTCTTTTAAACTTTAATTTTTACCTCATCCTACTTTCCTTAATCTACACAAACTATACCCTATATGTCCAACTCATGCCATCCACCCTTGAATGAATCAGAGAGACCAAGCTCAGTTTTAAGTTCCAATGTTAATGCACAAATCACAGATAGAGAGAGTGAGAGAGAGTGAGCCAGTAATAAGCAGCTGGTTTTGTTTGTGTTTCCCACCAATTGACAATCCATATGTATATTGAAATTGAAGAATGCTTCTAACAAAATCAAGACAAGTTTAGATTACTATCCCTATGTATATTGAAATTGAAGATTGCTTCTAACAAAATCAAGACAAGCTCAGATTACCATCCCTATGTATATTGAAATTGAAGACTGCTTCTAACAAAATCAAGACAAGCTCATATTACAATCCCTACAATAGACAAATTCAGTACTGTTATAATAATTCAGATTTCAATATCACAATTCAGTATCACAATTCATATTTCAATATCACATTTCAACACCCAATTCAGCACACAATTCAGATTCAGCACACAATTCACACATGCTTAAGCTAACATTGTAAGTTCAAATAATAGGCACTTACAGGTAGCTTGTCCACCTTTTCAGCCTTTGCAGCTCTGGCAGCTTCTCTTTGTTTCCTAAGTTCTTGCTTTTTCTTGAACTTGGCTTCCTTCTTACGATCCATCGGTTGTGTGCATACATTTCTTTTGTGTCCATCGACCCCACAATTGCCACACTTGAGTGTAGAATGGTATCTTGGCAGCTTCTTTGGATTTGAAGGTGCCTCCTCATTTTGACCTTTCTTCCTTTTCATATTTGGCCTCTCGGGCTGCTTATGATATATAGGAGGCTTTAATAGTGGGGCACCAACTTTGACCCATTGGTCTTCACTAGGTACATGTTTGATTATCCCCTCGTACGCCTTAGTATACACAACCTCTTTGTAGCATTGATGGACATACATCTCCGTGTTGCCCTTAAACCGGCTAATTGCACTACAGGCATGAGGGCATGGGATCCCACTGAGGTCAAATCTTCTTCAAGTCCAATGAAAACCTTCTTCCAAGAGGATGAAGGATCTCGAAGATATTAGTCCCACAATGTCTAGGAATCAACATATGCCCTTTCTTTTTGTAATCCTCCAGCACACCCTGAATTCTTTTTCTCACCAGATGCCCATTCCAATTTCGCCCCTCTTCTCGTCTCTTAGTCATCAAGGCAGTAATATATTGCCTCACTTTGTCCAACACTGACAACACATGCTTGGTTCTATAAGGCACAATCGCTTTATTGAAGGCTTCAGATATGTTGTTTAGCAGTATATCGCACTTGAAGTCTGTTATGAAATGGGATCTGCACCACTGTCTTGCATCCCATTATTTTAGCCATTGGTGAGCACTAGGACTGAGGACTTCCATTTTCCTCATCTCTTCTTCAAACCATGGTATGGTCGTGGCCCGTGCAATGGCATCCATTTGATTATTGAGGGCTAAGCCTTTATGGGTATGGTTGAAATTATCATAAAGATGCCTAAAGCAATGGCGGTGCTCTGCATCTGGAAAAACTTGATTGACTGTTTCAAGCAAACCCTTCTGCTTGTCTGTCATTATCAACAACCCACCACTGTTTTCAATTCTGAGGTCCCCTTGTAAGATCTCTAAAACCCACTTCCAGCTGCTAAAGTTCTCCACCTCACATAGGGCATATGCCACGAGAAACATCCCATTGTTGGCATCCACTCCGACTGCCGACAATAGTTGTCCTGTGTGAAATGGATGCCCTTAAGCCATCCTGCCGACTGCCGACAATAGTTGTCCAAATCACACCCATAAACACTCAGCACTAAAAACCCTAAACTAAAGTCTCATTACCCCAAAACTTTATAAGCCTTTTAATGCCTTTTCAGAGACTAGTCCACACACCCCACCACTGCTAAATACCCCACTGACAATTTCAACATTATTCAATTCAAATCCACACCACTGCCCGACAAGGTTTTAAGCCTTTTAATAACTCCACAAACTGACATTATTGTAAGACAAATGCAAATAATATTCTAACCACACAGCCATTCACTTCAATACCATAAACAACCAACATTTTTTACTTTTTCCAAGCAAAATCAGTAAACAATGCCTCAAGCTCCAATTTCCTAACCCTATCTCTATATCAACCAAACACAACAAGTAAAGTCATATACAAAACCACCTTCCTAAATTTCGGTTTAGAACTTACCATAATCGGGTTGTACACCATCAAGTCCTCGAACTACTGGCATCCTCTAACTTCTACCTCTTCGAGCTTGCTTGCAACTCCGATTGAAAACCCTCACAGCCCCACGAACGTTTGCGTCCGTCTGCAACCTTTCTCCCAACTTTTTCGAAACCCTAACAGCCCAGTGTTTCCCCAATTTTCGATTTCGCTCAATTCTACCGAAATCAACAACTCCTACCTCTTTGAGCTCGCCTTCCCGTCCGATTGAAAACCCTGAAAGGCCCACGAACATTTGCGTCTGTCTTCAACCTTTCACACAATTTCTTAGAAACCCTAGCAGACCATTTTTCCCCAATTCGATTTTCTCTCAAAGCTACTGATTTCTATTTCCACCTCACTTTACACGTCCACAATTATCGGGCCCCACTATTGCCACCTTGCCTCCACGTATGAAAAATTAGACAAAAATACCCTTACACTTCACGGAGTTTAAAACAGAGTCAGTTATTTGGTGCAACGTTTTTGACGTTGCTACTATTCTGGGTGCATTTTGAGGCGAATTTCAATTCTGGGTGCAATTTGAGAATCGTTGGCTTGTTATGGGTGCATTTAAAGTAATAAGCCTTTTTATTTCTTCATTTATTTTACAAGCGATGCTCATGGTGGATGGAGAAATTACTTACCATGTTATCTATCGATCCAATGTAGCACACAATATTTATTGGAAAATTTTGCAATTATTTAAACTTGAATTTTGTAGTAAAAAAAATGCCATATATCACTTTAGACCTCAAGATTTGGAAGTCAATTTTAGAATAGATCATTAGGTTTCAATTTCATAATTTTACTCTATGTCGTTTGAGAACACATCAATTTACTTCATATGCCTATTTCACTATCAAAGCATCAATTCATATGTCGAAATCAAACTGTCACTTGATTTTCTAATTCGTTTTTGTTAGGTTCTGTTTTCATGTTGGCACTAATTAATTAGTTGTGCTATTTGTATCGCATTGCATATCTAACTGGGAATTCACGAAATTTTACTAGTCCTTGAGGACCTTGACATAGAATGAGCAAAAACTAAATAACTTCATTCTATTTAAAACATTCTTATTAGTTTCTCTGCAAACAAATAGTCAAGAATCAAAGCATCTCCTCCTGCCTCCCTCTCACATATTCAAAAGGAAGCCATATTCCATTTATTAATTGAACTGAGCTTATTATTTTGGCTTATTACTCAAAATGCTCCCCGAATCAAATTTCGAGTCTCAATTTGCTCCCCGAACGTGAAATCGTAACAATGTAATCCCTGAACCCCCCTTCTGTCAATTCCGTTGCACCAAAAGTTATACTACATTACTGACGGCAGTTAGAAGAGGGGTATTTTGTCAAAAAATTAAAACAATTACCCTAAAAGAAAAAAATTATTCCCTAATTCACCCAACCCTCCACAACCTTCCCAATTCTCGCCTTCAACCAAATTACCCAACCCACCACCTCTTCACCTTCGACTTTTGCATTAGATACAAATTTGTGCATATCCATTAGTCCTCTGCATTTCTCTTAATTTTCTTCTTTAGTTTATCTTGCACCCGATATCTCTCCCGTCGTTCTTCTCTCTGGCGCTTTGTGGATATCTGTTCATCTTTGGCTTTCTGCACTTCAAGTTCTTTCCTTTGTTGGTCATCCTTTTTAGCTTACACTTCGTCAATTGCAAAAGCCGAAGTGTGAAGTTTATATTCATTTGAAATTAATAGCAAATTTCAATGGAAATTGGTACGAGAATTGCATAATATAGTCTTCAATACAAAAGCTTACTAAACAGTAATGATTTCCAAACAGATCAATTATGACACTTGGGACAAGGGTTCAACCACAGTATTTGACTTAAGGTGCATGCATTACCTTCTCGTGTCTAATTAATCGAAGATGTTGAACAAGAGCATGGACTTTCCGTTCATGAGGCTCTATGACAACAACTCTTCTATTTTCAAGAAGTGGCCTTCTTCTACTGGGTGTGTCCTTGGGCTTTGATGCAAATGGAAGAGCTGCTTGCAGTGACTTAGGAATCACTAATGGGTTGAACTTCTTCGGCTTCCTTTCAATTGGCTATTGAGACAAGCAAAAGGAAGAAAAAATTAAGTTTGAATGCTATTGGAAGAGAAGAAAAATCAAAGAAAGAAAGAAACAGTACTTCCGGGGTAGAATTGAGAGTGAGAAACAAGCAGTACTTTACATAACAGATTACCTTGTAAAGTGAATCTTTGTTGACAGGAAAAGGAAAATTTATTTGCCTTATATTGGCAGAGAAGGAAGACAAAGCGAAAGATGAAAATGATGGTGGTGCTGGGTTTGTGAGAAGAGGATAACGATGGGATCAAAGGTGAAGAGGTGGTGGGTTGGATAATTTGGTTGAAGGCGAGAATTGGGAAGGTTGTGGAGGGTTGGGGTGGATTGGGGAATAATTTTTTTCTTTTAGGATAATTGTTTAAATTTTTTAACAAAATACCCATTTTCTAACTGCCGTTAGTAACGGAGTATAACTTTTGGTGTAACGGAGTATAACTTTTGGGGTAACGGAGCTAATAGAAGGGGGATTCAGGGATTACATTGTTACGATTTCGCGTTCGGGAAGCAAATTGAGACTCGAAGTCTAGTTCGGGGAGCATTTTGAGTAATAAGCCTATTATTTTAGCCCCTTGTGTTCTCACCATGTTTATTTTTTTTCCAAAATATTTGAGGTGAAATATTGAAGGAAACTAAAATATGGATCCAAAACCTAACCCTAGCAGCTCATCAGGAAGGAAATTTAGATCCGATATGAGAATCCGAATTCTACAAACCTGACCGATTCAGATGTGAAGAGTTCATGATTGGAACTTCCACGGCATTGTGCCAGTTGGTCCCATGGTGCCTTTTTATTGACTTTTCCTTCGTCTTTTTTTTTGTATCAAAACATATTTTGTAGCAAAACATATTTTGTAGCCCAAGTTTGTAAAAACTATAATTTGAAGTCAATTTTGAGATTTTCAGCTGATTGTTATTATAGACATCAAAGTCAAGTTTAACACGCTCTGATATCATGATAGTAATGTGATTATAGAAAGAAAAGAGACCGAGAGAGGAAGAAAAGCATAAGAAGAAAATGAAAGAGATTGTATTAGGAAAGCTTAGACATCAATTGTACCATGATTCTAGTCTATACTTATATCGAGGTTTCTTAGCCTCTAAGTAAAAAAAAAGCTCTATATGTTATACCTTTGAGGTTTCTTAGCCTCTAAGTATACTAAGCTCTATCCGTTATACCGCTCATTTAGCTGTTATTCAGTTGCAACAATTGAAACTAACACTTTAGATCGACTATGACATGTGTAAAGATTATCGCGCTTAATACTCTAACATCCCCTCAATCTGAGGATGGAAGACATTCAAGCATTAGATTGAAAGAGTGCAGATGAAACAAAGATTCAGACAGGGCCTTAGTAAAAATGTAATCAGCTTGCTCAGCTGCAGCAACCTTATGGACATCCAAGCGCCTCTTACCACTCGTTCACGAACAAAATGATAGTCAATTTCAATGTGTTTAGCAGAAGAATGAAGAATTGGATTTGCTGAAAGTGTGGTGGCAAAGTTATTGTCACAATAGATCAAAGGAGGCTTGTGAATAAGAGCGCACAAGAGCTGCCGAATCCAAGCAAGCTCAGCAGCAGCCAATGCTCTCTAGTGCTTGACATTCAAGATATAGGATTAGAGCCAAGAATACAATCATGCCACAAGTAGACCGTCGATCAGTAGGATCACCAGCCCATGCAGCATCCGTATAAGCAATTAAATCCAGAGAACGAGCCTTAAAACTCATACGATGATGCATTGTATCTTTAAGATAGTGCATATATGATGCGTTTGGCTGCCATAAAGTGAGAATCCAATGGATGATGCATGAATTGACATCCCAACTCAGTAAAATTTGAAATTTCTAATGTATTATTGTATAAACATTCTAGTTCAAACCAAACAATATTTCTAGCAAAACTTCGAAATTATTAATTTTTGAATTGCAACTATATTGGTTATTCAACTTTTGAAATTCATATTAAAAAAACTTTGAGATTTGATCACATTTTGAATTTTAGTATATTCAATCTAGCTACTAGAAAATGAGAAAATAAATGTAGAAAGGTTATCGAATTTTTTTGTCTGATTGAGCTAACACGATTGAATAAATGCACAAAAAAATCGATTGTAAATTTGTGTGTAAGCATCAGCTGGTCGAACCAGTCTGAATCTGATCGTTCAACATACAAAATTTAGCCTGGCTTCGTTTTTGTTAACTTAGAACCAAACAATTATACAAAAATCAATCGATTTGGTCGCGATTTTAGGAGTAGAATTGATTTAATTGATTGAGACCGTGTCCCTCCCTATATAATTCCACCTCTCAAGAAGTTCAAGCTGCTTTCATTAGGTTCTATTTTCATGTTCGTACTCATTAGTTCATGCTCTTTGTATTGCATTGCATTGCATAACTAACTGGCAATTCACGATGATCGCTTGAGTATGATGATCATTGGCGACTTTTCGTCTCCAACCCATGCTCTACAGATCGATCTTCTTGGCTCTTTGAATTGGTTTGTGCTCTGCAGTGGAGACATGATTCTCAGTGGTGGCGGCTGGTGGCGTGCTGTTTTAGTTTCTAGGGTTTGTTTGGGTTTGTGTTTTGTTTTGGGCTAGTTTGTTTTCTTAGTTGAGTCTGTTAATTTCTAAATGTGTTGTTGGACTCCTCTTATTTGTAATACATTTTGGTAATGAATATAATTTCCTTAGAAAAAAAAAACTGGCAATTTATGAAACGTAACTAGTCATTTACATGAATTAGCAGAAAGAATATGACTCTGCTCTATTTAAAACATTCTTATCAGTTTCTCTCCACACAAAATAGCTCAAGAATCGAAGCATATCCTCCTTCCTCTCTCTCATATATTCAATTTGTTATGAATCATATCCCATTTATAAATTTATTTGAGCTCACTATTTTAGCCACTTGTTTATGCCCTTTATTTTTTCCCAATTTCTTCTGTTGAAATATTGGAGGAAACTATAAAATATAAATTTTGTTAGTTACGTGACTAAATTACTAACAGATAACAAATGAAACGGTGTATGATGAATAGGATTTTCCCATAAATGCTTTTCCATCACGTAACCAAGAATACACAAATAATATTATTTACACTAATAAATACACATATTCATTTTTTTTGAAGATTTTTAATAGTTAGGCAAAATTGGAGCAATAATCATTGAACTTTACCATAATTTTAGAAATCGTCCATAAACTTCAATATTAGTTTTCCCCGTCCATGTACTTCAATATAATAGTTAATTTAGTTCCTCCGTCAAAAAATTCGAACAGAATCCGTTAAAATTAAGGGCAAAACCGTCATTTCAAGTGGAATTTTTCTCACGGATTCCATTCGAATTTTTGACGGAGAGACTAAATCAACTATTATGGTAAAATTTAGGGACATGAAAAACTAATAATAAAGTTTATGAACGATTTCTAAAATTATGATAAAATTCAGAGACTATGGCTCCTATTTAGCCTAATAGTTAACCTCGATGAAAATGCTTTAACTTGATATCAAAATATACATACTATTGCTTATTCCTCAGCTCCAAGAGTGTAGACCATCTCTTATCAATCGAAGCAGTACTTTGTCCACCAATATCTGCAAATGAATCAAAATTGTAGCAAAGCTTCCTTGCTTAAAATGAATTTCTATTTAAATTTAGTTCGTAAAGCTGTCACAAAACACTTACAGTGCACAGTGGGATAAGATTTCTCACAATGCTCTGAACATGTATCCTGCAAAGAATGATTTCCCCGGGTCGTTGATCAATCATTAGGCATGCGAAAGTTACTGTATATATATTCTGTAGGTTTATATTCAAAAATAGTGCATTAGACGTTCATACTTTTATGGAGGTGGTGAGCCGAATCGTGTCCTGTATTAACGAATCAAGTTCAGCTTCATTTCCAGGCTTGACATAGATGACCTGTTCAAGCAGCTGTGTCAAGTTAAGACACTATCTTGGAGAGTACTACTAACAGTGAGCAATACAGAGAGTTTAGAAACTTAATGAAGGATCATCGCCCCCGATTTCAGGTAGTTGAATTGTGTGCTCATCTCTGCTTGATGACAGAACCCACACATTGAATTGTGTGTCAATCTGTTGCAATAATGTCACGTAAAGTTGAATGAGTAATTTTAACTTAGTGCTATTTTTTTAAAATTTTCCCTAGTATGGAATTTACGATTGGCAACGAAAATAATACTTGTCTGCAATATGCAGAAGAGCAGTTGCTACACTTTCTGGTGAATGATGTTATGATCCTTCCATCAACAGAGAAGCCAAAGCTAGCATGCTGGTAGACAAAACCGAGTTGTCGAAATCGAAAGACGTCAAGTTAGTTAGTGGGTTTGGATCATATACATGCTAATAGCATATAGATTGACGAACACATAATTAATCTAATTTTCATAGAAAAATAAAACGAGTGACCTTTTGGACGCAGAGATTAACTGAAACTTGTGCATCCTTTTTGTTTTCATCTTCAATCAAATCTTCCAAATGCAGGTCGTGGAGGGAGAGAAGGTAATCACAGCTCCAATTTCCAGGCCATTTCCCATCTGCTGTTGATATTCTGACCACACTGTGCCGCGGGCTACTACTCCACCTGCGGTTCTTTTTGTTACTCTGTATTCATTTTCAGTTTGCATGTTATCAGACAGATTGTGAGTCTAAATTATGCGTCTACACAATACATTAGTTGGTAGGTGTATATTGGATATCAATGCAACGTGGACGTTCCGGTAACACACGTCCACAAAATGAGATGAAGTTGTCAAGAAAGAAAAAAAAAACTAAGTAGCTGTAGTTCAAAAAACAGAGAGCAAGTCATGAAGGAAAATCGAGGTAAATGATCGAAACCAAAGGGAAATTTTGAGGTTCTTAAATATGAAACAAAGATAAAGAATTAAAGATGAAGATGTTAATTACCAGAGAGAAAGAGTTTCTTTTTGAAGCTGCAGTGATTTTTAAAGCATGAGGCACCAGTTTGGAGGACTTGGGGTTCGCTGGGTTCACACAGGGAAGAGGAAGCTTAATATGTCTTGCTGATAGTGATACCAGATGTCCAACTTCTGCCATTTCTCTCTCTCTCTCTCTCTCTCTCTCAACACAAGCACAATACAGAGGATGAAATGTGGGACATGTTTCTTATCTTCATATGAGGAGCCTGGCACTTAAGAGGAAGATAGGATGTATGGAGGGTATATAGAATTACAAATTTGCCCTCTCACTTTGTTTTTTCATCCGCATAGATCAACTCATGGCATACCTAGTCAATACTTTGGGCTCCGGTCACAATTGTAAATAAGGGTGGCAATTACACAACTCGATAAACGACTCGAAATCCATACGAAATATATCCGGGTTAATGCACACGATTAAAATTTTGGGTTACTTTTGGGTCAGTTTGTTATGACACGTTTAATAAACGGGTGGGTCTCGGATCAACCCGATAACCCGTGTAATAACTTATTAATTCGTTTAATAAATGTGTCAGTCAGTAACCCATATATCTATCTAAAATTCATAAAATTAGAAGGTCAAATAGTTTAAATATGTTAAATATATTAACTAGGTCATAGGATAATCGAGTTTCAAACACTACCTGCTCATTAAATTAGTTATACGGGTCACCTGATTCATTAACGGCTAGGATTCAGAATGACCATCTTTGACACGATTATTAAACGGGTCAATTACTGATTGGGCATATTTAGATAAAATAAAATTCATGATACGCCACGAACCTAATATGATCTGACCCATTATCAGCCTTAATTGTAAAGTATATTTGTGTTTTTTTTTTTGTGAAGGTAAACATGGAATGGGCTTAGTGAAATTGATGAGATATTTTTTTTTATATAAGGATATTTAGTGGGATTTTACATATCAGATATCCACTTCGGCTTTTATTAGAGTTGGAGATGAAATTTGAATAAAAATAGGGATATAACTAAATTAGTAGTAATAGTAAAGAGTTATTTACACAAATACCCCTCTTGAGATTTTTGTGTTTTCACAAACACCCCTCAAGTTTTGGATCTTGCACAAACACCCTTTTAAGTTCCAAAAACATTACACATAACCCATAAAATATGTAAAGTCTTTAATTAAATGTAATATAAGTCATGTAAATACTAAAATGCTTTTATGGTTGTTTGGATACATTATCATTCTAATTCTGAAAAAATTACTATAGAAGGTCAATTTTTTTGTCAATTTTTAGGTTGATATTATTTTATAATTGGTAATACTTAACAAATGAATTTATATGTAGTGTATTTAAAATTTAAGGGAGTATTTGTGTAAGATTCAAAATCAAAAGAGTAATTTGAAAGAAATACGCTAATCAACTTTGAGGATGAATTATGTGGACCGACTTTGAAACTACAAAGGCTGTTTGTGTAATTTCAAAAATTTGTAAATGTTATGTGAAAACTGAAAAGCGAAGAGAACTACGCGCCGCCGTTTAATCAAAAGCCAATAAACCCTTACTACCCAATACAACAAATTTATTGAAAGAGGAAAATAGGGTTCCTGGCACCGGCGGTCTTCTTCCTCGCGCTAAAACCAGTGGCGGCTCCCGCCTAGTGAATTACAGGTGAGGGTTTCGGTTATTTTCACTCTCGTTTAGCCGAGGTCGGCAATATCATCGATTCTCTTATCGCACTTTTCTTTTCTCTCAAATCTCGGTCCCCCACGCGAGATAGGGCTGATTGGTACTAAATTATTGTTTGAGATTCAGAATATATATTCTGGTTCACTGAGGAAATCGTAGATTTGTATGTAGAGGTGTAAGCTTTGCCTATATTTATATATTATGAAACTGGAGAATGCTGCGAAGTTGATCTAATTTTGGAGTCGGTTTGATCAATTTGGCTGATTTTCTTTCAGTAATACTGTTTGCGGTGTATTCTATTTTGCGTTTATCTTTGAAAAGTTGCTAGTTGGCATGGGTTGGGTTTTCTTATCTGATACGGAGAATAAACCTATTTTGCATTTATCTTTGAGAGGTTGCTATTTGGCATGGATTGGGTTTTCTTATTTGATACTGATAGTAAACCTATTCAAACTTGGAGTTATGGTCCTATTTATAGTAATCTGGGTTTACCTCAAATTTGAATTTTTTTGTGTGCAGGTTTAATCTGCGAGTGCAAACATAAGTTTTCTGTTTATCGTGAAAGAATATGCAGCCTATTTTGCCCTTACCGGCTCCTCCTTTGGATGGAGACCTTGGGCCTCTTCCAGAATCCCAAGTGACTGATGAGAATCAATTGAATGAGCTGAGCAAGGCCAACAAGGATGAGGAGCAATTGAATGAGGAGCTGAGTAAGCCCAACTCAGGTACTACTCCAATTGCAACGCATACTAGGGCTATTGGTATCATACATCCTCCCCAAGACATTAGAAACATTGTTGACAAAACTGCCCAATTCGTGGCAAAGAATGGACCAGAATTTGAGAAACGAATCATAGTTAATAATACTGGGAATGCAAAGTTCAGCTTTTTGATTTCCTCAAGCCCCTTTCATGCATATTATCAGCATCGATTGTCTGAATTCCGTTCCCAGAGCCAGTCTTCCGGGCAACCTTCTTTGGAGGGCGCAGATTCTGATGCACCTGATTCAGCCCCACCAGCTCCAGCTGCAGATGGTGAAGCAGGAGCACCAAAGCCAGATCCCTCTGCCCAGTTTAAACCGGTGCGTAAAGTGCTTGAACCACCAGAACCGGAGCAGTTTACCGTTAGGCTTCCTGAAGGGATTACTGGAGAAGAGTTGGATATTATTAAGCTCACAGCCCAGTTTGTAGCTCGAAATGGGAAATCCTTTTTGACTGGATTGACAAGCAGGGAAATGAATAACCCCCAGTTTCATTTTCTGAAGCCTATGCATAGTACTTTCACGTTTTTCACTTCCCTGGCTGATGCGTATTCGAAGGTGTTGATGCCTCCAGAGGGTTTGACAGATAAGCTTAAGAAAAGTGTTGCAGACATGACAACTGTGCTTGAGCGGTGTGTGCATCGGTTGGAGTGGGAGCGTTCACAAGAACAGGAAAGGCAGAAGGCTGAGGACGAGATTGAGCAGGAAAGGATACATATGGCTATGATTGATTGGCATGATTTTGTTGTGGTCGAAACAATAGACTTTGCAGATGATGAGGATGAGGATTTACCTCCTCCAATGACCCTTGAGGAGGTTATAAGGAGAAGTAAGGTCACAGATATGGAAGAAGATGTTAATGTTGAACCTGGGAAGGAGATGGAAATGGAAATGGATGACGAAGAGATGCAGCTTGTTGAAGAGGGCTTAAGAACAGCCAAACTTGAAGAGAATGTTGATGAAAAGAAGAATGAGAATAAGGTGACACCGACAGAGGATCTAGAACCACCAATGAGAATTGTGAAGAACTGGAAGAGACCTGAGGACAGGACTCCTACTGAAAGAGACCCAACAAAGTTTGTCGTTTCACCCATCACTGGGGAGGTTATCCTTATCAATGAGATGTCTGAGCACATGAGAATTTCTCTCATTGATCCAAAATACAAAGAGCAAAAAGAAAGGATGTTTGCTAAGATTCGGGAGACTACTCTTGCTCAGGATGATGAAATCTCAAGAAACATAGTGGGCCTTGCACGAACGCGTCCTGATATTTTTGGCACCACAGAGGAAGAAGTTTCTAATGCTGTCAAGGCTGAGATTGAAAAAAAGAAAGATGAGCAACCTAAGCAGGTCATATGGGACGGTCACACTGGAAGCATTGGCCGGACAGCAAATCAAGCCATGTCACAGAATATCAATGGAGAGGATCAGATTGATGGTTTTAACAATGAGGCAAGGAACCTTCCTGGTCCTGCAGCACCTCCTCCAAGACCTGGTATACCTTCAGTTCGCCCTCTTCCCCCACCACCTGGACTTGCCTTGAATCTACCTCGTGTTCCTCCAAATACAGCCCAGTATTCTGCTCCAACTAGTGGTGGCCTCCCTGCACCTCCACCAAGGCCTCCGGTTGTCCAATATCAATCTGTTCGACCTCCTGGACCTCCAATGCCTATGAATTCTGGACAGCAGCCCCTTTTGGTTAATCGACCACCTCCTATGCTGCCATCAATGTCTATGAATGCACCAAGTATTTCTGTACCACCTCCACCTGGTTCTCAGTTTGCATCCATGCAAGTACCTCGATCTTATATCCCTCTTCCCGTTCCTCCGCCTACAATGCAGATGATGCCACCACCACCATTGCCTCAGGGAATGATGCCGCCTCCACCACCACCTGAGGAAGCTCCTCCACCGCTTCCAGAAGAACCTGAACCAAAGCGGCAGAAGCTTGATGATTCTATGCTTATTCCTGAAGATAGGTTTCTGGCACAGCATCCGGTATTCCCTCGTCTCTTTCCACTTTATTTAATTATCTTATTGTATAGATTTTTCATATATTTTTGTTTATTCCTTTTGATTAATTATCATTTTGGTTGCAGGGACCTGTTCGCATCACAGTATCTGTCCCCAATGTTGATGAAGGTAATCTGAAGGGACAACCTTTGGAGATTACGGTGCAGTCTTTATCTGAAACTGTCGGCAGTCTGAAAGAAAAAATTTCCGGGGAGATTCAGCTTCCTGCAAACAAGCAGAAATTGAGTGGAAAACCTGGTTTTCTGAAGGACAATATGTCGCTTGCATATTACAATGTTGGAGCCGGAGACACACTTACTCTTTCATTAAGAGAGCGTGGTGGAAGAAAGAGATGAACAGATTATTTGACCAGGCTGATTAAGGTTTTAGCTGGAATTTTCTTGATGCTATGAGAATATGCAATATTACGTGGTGACTATTTTATTCTATTTTCTTTGTTAAATGGGAGATTATATTTTCTGTCATGTATTAATAGGATGAGTTTTCTTAGCATATTATTGTTTTCTTTAAACTGATGGTAAGTGTCGTATCTACTACAGATTTGGTGCCTCGGCGAGTGTCTCGTAAGGACAGTGGGAAGTAGATTGGTTCCTTTTGCTTAGTCAGAGCAAGTCATTTGCTTTTATATCAAATTACTGCTCCTTTAACTAAAAACGAATCTAATCACTGCTCCTCTTCTTAATGCAGTTCTTTTCTATGGAAAGTATATGCCCATAGTCATATTATGTTTTGTACTTTTGATATCCCTAGAAGCATGTATGTGCCCATAGTCATTATGTTTATTTTGAGTTATATTCAATTTTCACTTCAATTTTTGTTGCTGAAAGATTTTGCTCTTGGTGAATGTTTGATATTTTGGGTTCTTTTCTTTTCTAGCATTTAGATTGATTAAGCTATACTATGCCTTATCCCAAAAGGCTCATGACACAGAAGTTTGTGTGTGTGTGTGTGTGTTTTTTTTCGCACTCATGCTATCCTTGAACCAGCCAATAGCAAGCAGTGGCTGGTAGAGTTGGTGTTTTCTGATCATGGTTGTTAATTACAGGAATAGACGCTTAAAGCTACTTGTTGCGATTCATAAATTGTCTGTGCAACCAGTTAGATGTGTCTTCTCTAAGCATCTATGCCAGGTAAGATGCTTCTTTCATCCATACCATTTTCTATGTGCTTGCTCTATTTCAACTCGGATTGCAATCCGTATGCACGCCATTTAATTTTGCAGCATGGACTGGAACCACCGGGTTTGATTGCAGTACCATGTTAAAGGAACATGCAGGATTTAATAACTTTGTATTTTATCTAGGATTACCATCTTTGCAAGGTTATGTTTGAGATTGTATTTGATGTTAAAAGCTCACTGCAGAATGCCTCAATTTGTTTGAAAGAGATGTCAATACTATTGAGCTATATTTTGTTGCTGGCAGCACGGTTTGTGTTGAGCTAATTTTGAACCTTTTCCATTTCGAACCTCGTTTAGATCCTCATTTTCTTATACTTGTTTGAGAACTGATAGAAAGATGTCATCTTTAGATAAGTGCATTATTGAGCTAATTTGAGTTCTTAGGGATTTTTTTTTCCTAAATATATGAACAGACTCTTCTTTTTCTGTCCCACCAATAAAATGAAATGTCACTATAGCTTACAGTTCTTCCATTATCCCGGAAGTACAGCGACGGAGTTAAACTTGGGTCTTTTGTGTCATGAGTGAGATAGGAACAATGATATGTTAGTGTAATGAGGTTGAGTCTGTGCCATTACAAGTCCACCTCGTCGGGTTCTTCCAACTACCATTATCTATGGATTGTATTTGTGGAGATGGGATGATCACTTGTGCTCCCAATGCAATTAGAAAACCCATTGCCAATTAAATCGTCTAGCAAAGTTCCTCGATAGTTTGTTTTTGGGTAGGAAAGATTTTCAATCTTCTTTAAACTACTGCGAGGAAGGGATTCAAATTCGGGTACGCAATCTAGTTTACTCAATGTGACTAGTGGGTACGCAATCCAGTTTACTCAATGTGACTAGTTGGTACGCTTACATCTGCCCTTGGAAGTCGGTTTTTAGAGACCAAGTAATCATTTCATGTCACTTTCAGTCTCCTCTCTCTCTCTCTGTAATTTTGGTTATGTATGGGATGTAGATGCAAGATGGCGTATGATGGTGAATGAGGCATGAAGGAAAAGGTCGCAGGCGTCAAGAAAAAAAGAAAATGCATTAGGATCATAATGGGTAGGTTGGTGTTGCCTTATTGCAAGAAGTGCTTGTGGCTTTTATTAAAAAACCAACCTTTGTAGTACAAAAATTGAGATTGATAAAACTTGTCCTACATGGTCATGCCTTGTTTTTATTAAAAAAAATGAAAGTATCAAAATCATAGGGGTCATTTTAAGTTTGTATTTCAACTATGAAAATTTTCATCTAGGTACCCAAACTATATGACTATCAATAAATTACTACATCCGTTAGATTTTTCATCCAAATTGCCATTAAAAGTACACATGACAACTCTTTGGTCAAGTCAGCTCATGATGTGCCAAAATTTAAAAGGGCATTCATAGAAAAAAAATATAATAAATAAATAAAAATTCCAAACGAAAACTCTCAAATCCTTAAATCGAAACCCAATTCCCAACCCTTGGTTTGGTTTCAATTTGAATTGGTTTAATCTCATCTATGATCTCATTGTCTCTTTCAATCTCTTCTTCATTCCTTGCATTATTTTTTTGGTGGTTTTCATTCATTCGAACATGTGAGAATTAGAGGGAGGTCGATGGAGTCGAGGGAGATCGACGAAGGTGAGGAAGAGTAGTAGAGTGGACGAAGACCAGCGGAGTAGAGGGAGATCGGTGCCTAAGGACCACCGGAGCGTCCCCACTACCGGCGACGATTGATTGGAACCCCGGGATCACGTAGGTCCTCAGGGTTTTTCCGAACTCAGCTCGCCATTTCATCTTCGTGCCTTTCTCCAGTATGAGGTCGTTGGAAGGGAGCTCGATCGAGAGATTTCGAACGCGATGGAATGAGCGGAGAATCTGCACCGGCGAGTTCTGGGAGCGGGTCTGGGTTAGATCGGGTCGGGCTTTGATGAGACTAGATCGTGGATCGACTTGAGTATCGATTTGAGGAAGGCGACGATGAGGTGCGAAACGACTTCGTTGTAAGATCGGTTATGTTGGTCCACTCGAATCTAGTTCGAATTCGTGGGTGATTGGGGTGGGTTTGGACTTGCAGCAGAGAAGAGGATTCTCGGTGGGAAGGAAATAGGGAGGGGGGGAAGAAGAAGAAGGGGAGCATCTTCATCTTTCGTTGTCGGTGGTGGAAGTGATCGATTGGGCATCTTCATCTTCCATTCTTCTTCGTCTGCTACTGGATCTTTGTTGTTGCTGCTACTGCTGATTTCTTTCTCTACTGGATCTATGTTGCTGCTGCTGTTGATTTCATTCGCCTCAATCGGAGGAGAGGCAGAGTCCACAACCGCAACTCCATATGATAGAGATGGTTGTTGGATTTGTTTTCGGGATTATGCATTTATGATGATGATGAGATGTGGAATTGAAATAGATCGGATGTTATGTTGTTGGATTTTTTTTGGGGATTATGAATTTATGATGATGATGAGATGTGAAATTGAAATAAATTGGATGTTATGATGATGATGGAGATGTGGATTCCAAAAAAAAAGATGGAGATGTGGAATATTGTGACGAAATTGCCCTTTTGACGACAATTTGGATGGAAAATTTAACGGAGGTAGTGATTTGTTGATGACCATATAGTTTGGGTACCTAAATGAAAATTTTCATAGGTGAGATATGAACTTGAAATAATCCCTATAGTTTGGGTACTTTTATGTAGTTTATCTTTAAAAAAATTATCTTAAGAGCAAATGTAAAAGGCAAGGGTAAGAGGTAAGAGGTAAGAGGCTTTACTTTGCTCATCAAATGACATTATTCATACAATTTTCCCAATGCTTTTTTTTTTTGTCTTTCTAACGGAAAGAGCCAAGGAGCAAAAAATCAAATTTTATTGAATTATTTTCATAAAGATACTATTGTAGAAATCTTGTATCGTATCTCTAAAATGCTATTTAATTTTATTTTATCTTATTTATCTTTTTTTTTAATCTACAATTTAAAATAATATGATATGTTATCTTATACTAGAATTTTGGTTGAACAAGTTTTGTTAGGTGTTATATTTGAACAAAATATAATAAAAAAATAGTAAAAACATTTTTGGTTTCAATTGGAGTAGAAAAAAAGGTGTGACAAATTTATTATAAATATACTAAAACAGAAGTAAGTTTTTACTGTTCATTGAACAGTGCAATGAACAGAGCATTTTCTGTTTTGCCCTTCAGTTTTCTTCTTTCCAAAATTGCCCTTCAGTTTGCTTCTTTTTGGTTAGTTTTGCTTCTGAGTGTAAAATGAAAGGACGTCTATGCCCTTAATTGACAAGTGCTTCTCCGTGTGTTTGACACCTCTCCATACTCTTCGACACCTCCACTTTTTTTAATCTTCGTTTTCTCCGTTTCTTTGACTGAAGCATTCTTCAGTTCTTCAGTTCTTCAGTGCTACGCTACCTCCGTTTCATTTTCTTCTCAATGCTTCTTCTATTTCTCATCTTGCTTTCGGAAAAAAAGATCTTTCGGGGAGAAGAAGGACATCGTCTGCACATTCGTAGGTCAGTAATTTTGTGAGTTTATTCTATTATTTATTGAGATGGATTTTGTGGATTGTTTGTAATATTTTGCATGTTGGTTTTTTTGGAGGGATTGAGTAAGAAATTGTTATGTTGTCGGGAAATTTTCAGGTAAAGTTCTTTTAAATTTATTATAAATTTTCAATTTATTATTTCAATTTTGGTTTGAATTTTTTCAGCTTTTTTATAAATTTGT
Source organism: Oemleria cerasiformis (assembly GCA_037349345.1). NCBI lineage: Eukaryota > Viridiplantae > Streptophyta > Magnoliopsida > Rosales > Rosaceae > Oemleria > Oemleria cerasiformis. The sequence continues at coordinate 11,203,186 of JAZGTL010000010.1, forward strand.
TTTCACGGTAATCATCTTCTTCCTGTCAAGATTCTGACTCAAATTTTTGTAATCACTGAACCTATCATCAGCTGATCGTTTAATTTTTCTGTGGGTTTTGTGATTTGAGTTCTGGGTTCATGAATTGACCTTCACGTTTGAGTTTTTGGGATAAAATTTCCCTTTTTTTATTTTTTATTACAGTTTTGGAAGAAGAACCAAGGGAGCAACCCGAGTCTTCCTTTATTTCAGTGGTGAGTTTTCTATTTTGTTTCATGAATCAAGATATGGGTTTTGTGAATTTAGTTCTGGGTTCATGAACTAAGCTCTGGGTTTTGTGAATTTACAGCACAATGACTAAAGAAACAATAATAAATGGGATTGATGTTTATGCTTTACTGAATCTGGATTTTGAGTGATTCTTTGGTGCAGTTATGAATGAATAGGACTCTCAACACCATTGGAAACGTGCACACGGTTATTGCATTTGTCAAGGTTTATGAAAATTTTAAAATCCTGCTCAAGGTCTTTCTTGTTTGATTTTGATGAATTTGGAACTCTGACACTTTTGGTTGTTTTATATGGTTATACCCTAGGATTTTACTCTTTACAACAATACTAACCATTTATCTATGTCTCAATTTGCATGTAATGAAATTGTGGTAGTGGCGGAGTTGCTTTTACATGAAGTAGGTGCCTTTTTCGGATGCTTTGTCTGTAAGTATTAAATTTGCTTAACTTGCAAATTTGAGACAAGAACTTTTTTAACTTACTGCAGAAGTTGAATATGATTTTTTTTTTAATGCTTTGGCTGATAATATCCATTTGTTATGCATTTGGCTGATAAGATGCTTTGGTTGAAATGGTTCATTACTTAGCTAGATTAAAAAGTTGTATAAACATATGATTGATTGCACTGCTAATGAATGTGATAGTTTTCTGAATCAATTGGCTTTCTAAAAAATAATGAAGAATATGACAAGGTCCAATTCACTTTATTTCGAATTTATCAACTTGAATTGGAAGTTATTTGATTTAAATTTTAATCATACCAACTGTGATAATACCGATTTCTTCAAGGATTGCATCGAAGACTTATTTAAATATGGTGGATGATTCTTATCTTGGTCCCTGTGGTGAAGTAAGTTATATATGCTTCATGAAATTTATCTCATTGTGAATTCAATTGATTATTCAATTCCTGTCGCCTTATGATTCATCGATCTTTTGCCTTCACAAGTCACTAGGATCATGGAAAGGGTGGAGGCTACCTTCATAAAGCACTTTGCAAATGGAAACTGCAGAAAATGAATGAAGATATTAAAACGAAAAGCTAGAAGGGAAAAGCATTGAAGTACATCTCTTAGGTAAGATTTGTGCTTTATCAGAAGCCAAAGAAGTGTTCTTTATACCAATCTTTCTATGTAATCAAGGAGGACCAGGGCAAAGGATTGAAAGTCTTAGTTGTTTCATCATCTGCATCCCTACTGTTTAATTAAGTTATCAAATACCTCTGAAGCTAATCTCTTTTTCTCACTTTTGCCTTAGCATTTAAGCTTTTCTTTTCAATTTATTTAAAATTGGATTAAATTAGTTAAGAGTTGGGTTAGTTAAATGATTTTAATTCAAGTCGTTGTTGGGTTTGGGTGAATTTTCAGGTAAAGCTTTATTTTTTGTGCTATGTAAGTTTTTATTTTAATTTTTTCCAGATTTTTGATAAATTTGTTTAAATTTTATGTTTCTTTGTGTGAAGAATGGACGTTATTATGCTTCTCTATTTTACATTATTTTGTGATGTTTAAATTGCTCTGTTAAATGGCAGTTAGGATTTGTATATGGAGAAATCACTTTGTGTTCATGTATATGATTGACACAATACTAATTTACTAGAAAAAAGTACTTCATCATTATAAGGACACAAGAAAACAGAAGTCTTACATGTTTTTCGTTCAGTAGATTCACAGGTTCTTTCGATCTATGCCGCTGCTCTCATGCTTCATAGGTCACATGCATACCAAGGAAATTAACAGATGTATTATTTAGGCACAATAACGTATCAACGAACAAAAACAAAATAGAAGCTGATGCAGTAGTTTACCACTAAATGATATGTTGTTACAGTTTGGAACTTGAGAACATTCTTTAATTATCATGTAGCAAAACATTCTTTTAGTATCACATGCAGCAAGTAATCAGTTCTGCAAAATTTACCTATGAAATTAGAAAACAACCAACAATTGATTCTCAAAGTATGGATCAGTGTCCTTGGTACCTTCATGGAGCTTGATTAAAGGCTCAAATCATCAAACAAAAAAATTTTCTACCAAACCAAATTATCTTCCAACTGCTATCCTGATTGGGAATAGTCCGGTGTGCTTTATCGGTTTGATGTATATCTACTCATTTTCTTATGTTGTCTTCTTTGTCCGATACAGATGATGTTGATGCAATCAATGGGACTATCACCATTTATGGACAGGTAGGAACTTTTCTCCTTACGGTGCTTGCATATATATGTCAAATTTTGCTTAGTATTTGCATGTACTGGTTATTTTGTTGATTCCAATTCATATACCTTTTGCATCTAATGACAGAGTGGAGCTAAGAAGACATATAGCATGGAGGTTAGGCTGGGGTATCATAAAATTCTGGAGATGATTTTTCATAGATATTGAACTAATTAATTACCTCACACGTGGATGTTTTCATTTTCGGTGCACGGACGTAGCATACTGGAACGTGATGAGCAGAAGAGAGGATTACTTCCAAGAGTAGTTCAAGGACTATTTGATTGCTATAAATCTTCTGGAGGAACAATCAAGCACTCAATCAAATTGTCAATGGTATTGAGATTCTCTTATCTCTGACTGTTATATTTGGTTGCAAGTTGGATCATCTTTACCTGTTTAATTTTCTGTATCTGTTTGTTTCTCTTTCAGGTAGAGATCTACATGGAAAAATTAAGGTATGTAGAACTGGATTAATGGCTAAATTTGACTCAAATGCATTATCTATCTGGAACATATAGAAAGTTGAATATGGTGGAACTCTAGGAGAGTTTCTATTAACCCCATGGATTGAATAATTTGTGCACAAATTGGATTTTGAGACGATCAAACAACTTTTGTGTGTAGTGTAAATAAAATTATGCTTAAAATAACTCCATGCTTGAGATCTCTTACATGTTTTACTTTTTACTTAAGTGTTATTATTCTTTAGTTTTCTATGTTTATTAACACAAAAAATTATTAAAAAGAAAAAGTGGATTCAACCTTCAAGTTGTGTATTGAATTCCTATTAGTTGAGTTGTTGATTTGATATTCAGTCTTTTATTTCTTCAACTTCCATCCATTCTTACATGTGGGGTTCTTCATTTCTTACAAATCTTATGCATATTTATGTAAAATGCTTGCTATAGATTTTGTCCCTCATTTCGACATCTTCAACATAATTTAAAAATCCCGCAGCACCTGTTTTTTGAATACTTTTGTATACATGTATAATAATTGTGGACATAGCGTAGCTAAACAATTTCATTAACATGTAAACAGTCTCTGATACTCATGTTAATTATAATATTTTATGTTCAATTATACGAATGATCTGTTTTATTATTCTTATTTCTACCATGCTTTTAAAGTTTTCTGAACATTCAACCACACTGCGGCAACGCGCGTGTTCACCTGCTAGTTCTATACTAAAACTCAGTTCAAAATCAGTGTTCACGCACAGTGTTTTACCGGTTTTGCTCCCTTTTTTTTTCTCCTTCTTTGTTAACAGTTAAAGGATTGATCTGCCCTCAACAGCAATTAATCCTCCTCTCTGCTTCCGCGTTGTTTGGCTGCTCTCTCCACATACCTCTCCGCAGCGGCATCCAATCGCGATAGAACTCGGTTCATCGATCGTGGTCGCATCCCAATATCGTGCCAATTCTCGCAATTCATCCTCCTCTCTGCTTCTGTGTTGTTTGCCTGTTCTCGCGCCGCAGCTGCGTCCAATCGCGATGGAACTTGCTTCTTCGATCCTCGCCGCCTTTCAATGTCATGCCTCTGTCTCACGTCCAATCTCGCCTCTTCGAATGTGGCCGCTTCTCAATTTCGTGACACGTCTTCCTGCTTTTAATCTCTGCGTTAAAACCCAGGGCTTTCAATCTCTGTCTTCCTTTCTCTTTCGCATTTCAGCCGTATTTCTGTGAGAGGTTCTGCAGTTTATCAGGTACTTTCTGATGTTTTATTGTGTTTGCTTGCTCATTTTAAGTGTTGTTCCAATTGGTCGTTGTTCGAATGTGTAGCTAATAGATTTTCTGTTATTTTCTTTTTGATCCGATTTCATAAGAGCATTTTTCTGTTTACAATTTTTCTATGATGTTGATTACAAAGCTGTTAAAATTGTGCTGATGTTTTGGTTTTGATTTGGATTTTGAGTCATTAGGAGGATTAGCTTCGGTCATTACCTAAACAAAAGGAATCTCATAAATTGTTTGAATTTAGACTCAAAGGTAAGATGGCTTAATTTCATATGATTGATTTGTTTTCCAAATTTGATGATGACTTTATTGATGTTTGGATGCTTGATAATTGATTTGTGTTTCAATTTTGATGTTGACTTTTTTGGTGTTTGGATGAATTGATTTCAAATATTTGCTTTCTTTTTTAAATTTTATGCTGCGTTTGTTGGTGTTTGATTTAGGTTCTTAGTTTCATTATATTGTTTGCCCATCTGAGACTTTCTTCCAATTGATTGTTCTTCACATGTGTACATAATAGATATCTGTTCATTTTCTTTCAACCTAAAATCAGCAGCTGTTTTTGGTTTTCAATATTTGTATGTTGTCAATTGGAAATCTTTTGAAACCCTGCTTCGTTTTGGTTGTGATTTTCCTGGTTAGGGCTCTATAAACTGCGGTCTTCATTTTTTATAAAGCTGTTGAAATTCATTATTTGTTTGCACTTTTTCTATGATGTTTACAAAGCTGTTTTTAGTTCTTCATTTTTTTCTGTTCACAATTTTTCTATGATGTTGATTACAAAGCTGTTAAAATTGTGCTGATGGTTTGGTTTTGATTTGGATTTTTAGTCATTAGGAGGATTAGCTTCGGTCATTACCTAAACAAAAGGAATCTCATAAATTGTTTGAATTCATACTCATTGTCAGATGGCATAATTTCATATAATTGATTTGTTTTCTAATTTTGATGATGCCTTTATTGATGTTTGGATGCTTGATAATTGTTTTGGTGTTTCAATTTTGATGATGACTTTGTTGGTGTTTGGATGAACGTATTTCAAATAATTGATTTCTTTTTTAAATTTTATGCTGAGTTCGTTGGTGTTTGATTTAGGTTCTTGGTTTTATTATATTGCTTCCCCATCTGAGACTTTCTTCCAATTGATTGTTCTTCGCTTGTGTACGTAATAGATTTCTGTTCATTTTCTTTCCAACCTAAAATCAGCAGCTGTTTTTTGTTTTCAATATTTGGACGATGTCAATTGGAAATATGTTTGAACCCTGCTTACGGTTTGGTTGTGATTTGGATGGTTAGGGTTCTATAAATTATTCTCCATGCGTTTGCTATAATGAGAAACATCTGTAATCAATATGGTTTACATATAATTTTTTCTATTTGTTTCTAACTTAGGCTTAATATTTGATCCTGATATTTAATAGCTTTTCCTGGTTGCTAATATCCAAGTTTGAGTTGACGGGATTTAGTTACTGTGTTAATTGTGTGAAATTCGGGTTTGTGGGGACTGATTAACTTCAGGTTATTCATATATGACATTGGCAATGTCTTGCTAATCCTTTGGTTTGTGGAGCCGATTTCATATCTAATTTGAGCAGATTCATAGTTCAATAGATCTATCACATTTATATTCGATTTTTTATATTAACATATATATATATATATATAAAAATATATATATGAATATGCAGCTAATTCAGAAGTTGAAAACAGTATTAGGTTGTTTGCCGTCTCTTTCTTTCCTTTGGTTTGGGTTGGTCTTAGTCATCTAATATTATTTTCTTAACTCTTGCTTCATATTGTTTTTGGGTTTTTTCACAGATTAAATGTTACTTTGTCTTTAATTTAGTTAGATCTGCTGAGGTTTTGTGAGGATGGCTCCTTGATGTTCGTTCCAATTCTTTGTTGCATTTGCATTTTTGACACTCCTTTCAAATTTTGGTTTTCTCTAATCCTTTCGTTTTTGAGATTACAGTTTGATGTTTGTTGGTCAATTTTGACTCTAGATTTGCTTGACTAACGTGTCAAGTTTCTTTTCTTGCCTTTATTTGCTCTATGATGGAAAGTAAAACTAATATGAGAATGAGTAATCAATCGGGCATGATAAGGGCAACATAGCTCATATCATTTTCATTTTGTATGTGTTATTCGTTCCTAATGATTTTGGTTTGAGAATGAGTAATCAATTGTGCATGATAGGGGCAACATAGCTTATATCATTTTCATTTTGTATGTGCTTTTCGTTCCTAATGATTTTCGGTTATTGTTATAGGGAAAAACCGTTTGGCAGATGTCAAATTCATGAACTCGGTGAAGGTAATTTAAATTTAAATGCGTAGATGAAATGAAAATGTTCTACTATTAGTTATATGTAGAATAAATGATGTTTACTGAAAATATGATTTTCATCAATTTGTTATTTTCGCTTAGGGTTTGAAGAAAGCGTTATTGAGCAAAATGTGTCATACTGTGGAAAAAGTAGATAGCGTATGTCACTCTCTTCCTACGGTGCTTGATGCGGATATGATGATGTCTTTAATCATTTATCCTTCTTTTGGTTGTTGCTTGAATCCTCCGTTTTAAGTCTGTAAATTTGCTACTTCAATACTAGAATTGTATTCAAATCATCTTACAAACTCGCCGCAGCGCGCGGGCGGGCACCCTTTCTGGTTATAATTTGGAGGTGAGTATTTATACATGTACAAAAAAAATTCATAATCAAATGGCAAGTTGACAAAATATTAAAGCACAAAAAACATAACCTCTAGCAGTGGACTGCAGTCCAAATCCATGCCCACTAGAAAGGAGATTTTGCTTTTTTGGAGCTAGGTTTTGACTTGTCCAGTTAAAAACTACACCCATTAGACATGTTCAAATGAATAATGTGTAATCTATTACTAATTTCGTTCCTTTTTTTTTTGGGTTCAACAATATACTTGTGTTTCGCATATCAAATTTTTTTTTTTTTATAATAAGAGCATGTAATAGTTCTTTTGACTTCAAAATACACTCGACAAGAAATATACGCGAGTCACAATTTTTCTTGATGAAAAGTATACTAAATTAGGGTTTATGAAAATAAATATTGCTACCAAGTGTTAATTGAAGTTTATTTTTCAAGTGCACTTTACAGTAAAAGCTCAAAGTCACTAACATTTTCTCAATTTATAACACCCTTGGCTTCTTCTTGATAGGGTTTAGCTTTTATTACCGACTTAAAAACTGACTTTCCCTCCCCTAAATTTTGATGATGCCAATCAATCAAGAAGTTGACAATCAATCTTCTCAAAATATACCTTATTTCCAGCAATATCATATGCAACATTATAAGATTGCTGAGCCATAACTCCAATGACATTCAAATTTTTTATCGGAGTCTCTTTCACTGCCATGCAAAATTCATTTGGCCCATACTCCTGGAAAAGGCTGTATATGTCCAGCCCCAACTCTGCCCCGTCGGCAAAGTTAAACACCAGGTCCGGAAACCCTATTAGGTCACGCCCTATGGTCCCTTTGTAGCACAAAGCTGAAGGATTAGCAGGCACTACTACTTTCTCCAAATTTCCACTTATCAATTTTTGCACTTCACCACTCACCACATCATATGCACCTTTGGCTAAGAACGTGAAGGTTGCCCCACAATCAATGAGGGTACCACCGGTGCCAGATGGCGTTCTTTTGAACATTCCGGGATCGATTTCAAGCGTCCTTTCGGCGAGGGCGATGCTGTCTACGGTTAGAAAGTAAAGGTTCCTGTAAAGCTCAAGTGGAGTTGAAGTGCCTTGGATTTTTGCACCATCACCCAACACCAACTGGTTATAAGGGTATTCAGGGTCCCTAATGCTCCCAATGCAATAAGAGAATTTTGATCCTAATTGCATTGCCAAAGATATCTTTGAAGAGCCTAGGCCAAGTGTTCCACTAGGTTGTCCATCGTAATGGTGATTTTTATGTGCACATCCAAAAGTAACATTAGGGATGGGGCTAAGTCTTTCGTCGGACGTCTCCAACGTGAACTTCTCCGTCGCAAGAAGTCCGGCGACTTTGGTGTTGTCAACGTACCCTTGATTGAATGGGCAATCTTTTGACGTGGGACTGGCACATCCCTGACTGCAATAGGGCGATGTGCAAGGTAATGTAGTGTATGTTGAGGACTTGGAAGGGTAAAAAATTGGATTTGCTTGTTTAAAACAATTATTGCAAGGAAGGCATTGAACCCACAACAAATTACTGCCTGTATCTATGGTTAAGAGCTGTGGAACTGGTGGCTCACCGATTGACACTTGTGCCAAAAACTGTGTTCCTTGGTCTTCAGCAACAAGCTCGGCGCGGACATCGTGGGTGGCGACAGCATTAGCCTTAGCGTCCAAGTATGCTACGCGAGCCATGGAGGCTGTCATTGTGCGCATAGCAAGGTCTTTGATGGTTGCATTAGGGTTGTAGTAAGGAGAGAAGATGGAATCACGGTGAATGAGTTTTGTGACAAAACGCCTTGGCTTTGGGATGGGGGAAGGAGTGGAGGTGGTGACGGCGGAGGAGGTTGCTTGTAAGTACAACAAATTTGTGATAATGACTAAATTGATGAGGTAGAGTGTAATAGATTTCGAAAATTGGGCTGCCATGGTTTATGCTCTCTGCTAGAAATTCTGTTTAAGACATACCAAGGGATGAGTGCTATCTTATTTATTTTATAAGTTTTTATCAAAATCAGCCAAAAATTAACCCTCAAGATCCTCTTAAAATAGACTTAAATATAAAAAATCTTTTACAAAAAATCTTTTATAAAAAATCTTTTACAAAAAATCTTTCAAATATAGCTAAAATCCTCTTAAAATAGACTTAAATACCCCAAAGTAAATAAATAAAAACCAACAAACTAATACCCAATTCTTTACTCTGGAAAAAAAAAAATACCCAATTCTTTGCTAAATAAAAAATAATAATTTAATTAATTGATCATCTTCCCTACGGTGAAATTGATCATCTTCCTAAAGCAAAAAAAATTGACTTGAATATAGCTAATTAATTGATCGTCTTACCTACGGTGAAATTTAATAATTTAGCTAATGAATTAAATGTCACTTTTTTAAAAAGCCTTTCAAATATAGCTAAAATCCTCTTTAAATATACTTAAATACTCCAACGTAAATAAATCAAAACCTACCAATCAATACCCGGCCAATTCTTTATTCTGGAAAAAGAAAACTTTACTAAATAAAAAATAATAATTTAATTAATTGATCATCTTTCCTACGGTGAAAATGATCTTCCTAAAGCAAAAAAAAAAAATGTAACTTAAATATAGCTAATTAATTGATAATCTTCTCTTCCGTGAAATTTAATTATTTAATTAAATGTCACTTTTTTTAAACAAACTTTCAAATACAGTTAAAATCTTCTTTAAATAGATTTAAATACCCCAAAGTAAATAAATCAAAACCTACAAACCAATACCCAATTCTTTACTAAATAAGAAGATACTAATTTATTAATTGATCATCTTCCTAAATACCCCAAAGTAAATAAATCAAAACCTACAAACCAATACCCAATTCTTTACTAAATAAGAAGATACTAATTTATTAATTGATCATCTTCCTAAAGCAAAAAAAAAATTGACTCTATTATTTTTTTGTTAAAAGAGATGTTTTATTCAAAAACACCTTACGATAGTACATGGACAGACACTAGGTCCATCAAGAACCCAATCGTGAACATTAGGACAATAGCACAATCTGTAAAAGATCGGCGACCTAGTTAGGTTCATGGGGAACTTAAAGAAAAGTAAAAAAAAATTAAGTAAAAAAAAATTAAGTAAAAAATACATTTGTTTTCCAAATACAATTTAACTGCAAAGAAAGCATCGACAAAAAGTTTAGCAGCCGAATGAAACTTGTGAAGTGTTATCTGCCTCGTTAAAAAACCTTTCCTGAAAAAACCCAATGGGAAAAAACCAAGACAAAAGAAAAAAAATACAGCGCGCTTGATACGATATGGGGAGACGAAGCATCCTCAAAGGAAGACCTGATACAAATGAAAGGAATCTACAAAATGAGAATAATAGAGAACATTAGGGCCCATTTGGTATCATTTTATAAAATAGTTTTCTGTTTTATAAATTGAAAAACCCATAAAGAACCTATTTGGTAGGAAATTTTCAAAATATGGTAAAAACAGAATTTAGGATACAAAATCAAAATCAAGGTTTAAAAGTGAAAACAATATATTGTTGTATCCCTTGTTTTTTAAAAACAGAATCCCAAATTTAAAGGAAACGCGGGATACAATATTTATTATTTTCAACATTTTCAAATATTATTACCAAACATGTTCTTATTGTTTTTGTTTTCAAAAAATTGTTTTGCTATTTTGATGCTGAATGCATTTTCAAATCAGATGGTAAGTGTATAGGTAGCAGATCCAGGTTGGCCGGATACAGGAATGCCAAAGAAGAGCTGGTTTCCTGGGATGGACATCTCCCTCGAAAGAAGCACGAGCGCTTCTTTCAGCTAAACAACGAGTAAGTAATAGCTAGTCTTTCCTTGAAAGACAAGGCCTAGTGCAGTTTCATCGATGAACCTCTTTGGTTTAGGGAACGTAAACATCTTCCTAATTTGATGTCAGGACCCGTCCCGAATTTCCCCTCGAAACCCGGGAAGAACCCTGATCCCGTCTGACAACCTAAGAAAAGGTTCCCAAAATACCCTTCAAACCTTACAAAATATAATAACAATAATAAATACTTCCTCTTGTCAGACAAGGGACTTAAGCACTCAATAATTCCCGTAATTAATAACCAATCAATACAATATAATATCAGAGCGTCTAAGTAGGATCAAGAGTAAAATTTAGATATCCTACTCAAATATAATTACACAGCGCAGTCGAAGTACTAATGCCTCTGCCTCGAGATCAGTGTTCGCGTCAACTCTACTCAACTGCCTGAAGGGGGTTTAAACACAAAAGTTGTGAGTGGACAAAAATAATCATTTATAAATTCCTTTTCGAGAAAATAACTTTCTTCCCCTCCATTTATAAAATCATGCATGCATAACATAAAACAATTTATCATACTAAAACATCATATATAAATCACCAAAAATTCTCATTTCTCTTTAAAACCACTTAGTTGGACTCACATAAAATCTGTATAATAAAAATACCTCGTGATCCACAATTTGGTTTGAAAACTCTCTTCAAAGGAGTTTAAAATCATTTAATTTAATCTGGACACAAAATATCTCAAATTCAAATAATTTCGTTCAATCCGACACATAATATCTCAAATTTTCACTGTTCCCGACATATCCATAACACACCAGGGTATCCCTTGAGATGTGTTCAAATTTGTACAACTCTGTGTACCATCTGTACTATCTGTACTCTCTGTACTATGCATAGACAGCTTCGCAACCTGGCGGAGGAAGGCCCCTCAACACCAAGGTCCGAACCCTCAACAACTGGCAGAGCAAGGCCCCTCAACACCAGTCAGAGCAACAATAACCATCGGGACGGGAACCAGTGAATCAAATCCATACTTTGAAATCTTTGTTTCTCGGCCTAAGCCAAATTCTTTGCAATATCATTTTATGGCCAAAATCAATAAATCATAATTATGGGTCTCAACCCAAATCACATACTCAAATAGTTACCACGTCAAAACGATATCAAAATCGAGTACAAAAACCAGGCCATTTCTCAAAACATACTTTCACTGAAATATTGTAAAACATGTGTCCAGCATCATTTCTAAAATCCAGAAATTCATTGCACCCATACATAACAGTATTTAAAATCAAAGATACATTTATGCATGCATTACAGTTTATAAATCAAAGTCCACTCACAAACCTGTTCAAGCAAGCTCAATCCCGAATTGTACGCTCCCCTGAAGTTCCTGGAGCAGTATCGCCTGTCCAAATTAATAATCGGGATTACCAGCTAATAATAAGAACCTTAAATATAAACCCCCTAAACCCCGGGAGTCTAACTATGCTGGCCTAGAAAACGCAGCAACTTTAAAACGTCCGAAACAACCCCTAAACGACGTCCGATCGACTCAAAACCTGCCCCAACAGGTCCGAAACGTCAAAAACTACTTGTCACGCGACACCGTGACCTCAGACTCGGCCCCACGCGCCGCCACGCGCCGACGGAAGGTCGGAACACGCGCCCACGCGCCGCCACGCGCCCTCACGCGCCAGTCACGCGCCTGCTACAGTACCCACGCGCCTGGACCGGTCCAACCCGGTTCGGCTCAACCTGACCCGGTCCAACTCGACCCGACCGGTTCAACTCAACCCGACTGGTTCAACTCGACCCGACCGGTTCACTCAACCCGACCGGTTCAACTCAACCCGACCGGTCACCGGCGACTCGCCGGAGAAGACGACCGGCTGCCGTCGTCATCGCCGGAAGTTGGCTGGAGAAGATGACCGGCAATCGCCGTCGCCGCTGTCTGGTTTCGCCGGAATCCTCCATTTCCGGCCGAAACTCCAAGCTTTCCAACTTCCTCAAAACTCAACCATTTTTCACAAATTTTACGTCTAAATCTATCTACTCGAACCCAGGAATCCAAATATGACCTTAAAACATCAAACACGTACATGTGCTAGCCGGAAAATGGATCGGAAGGTCCGAAACTTCCTATCCTCGGTTCGGCTTCCTCCGTGGTCCTCTCCTTCGATGGTTGGTACGGTTGTGATCGTGGGAAGGAGTAGAATACGATTAGTTGATCCAAATGGGAAGCTAAAGCCTTGAATCCAACGTTGACTTTATGGTTTTTCTCTTGGTTTTTCGCACGGTTTCGGGTGGGTGTGTTTGTGTTTTTTGTTACAGAGAGAGTGAATGAGTGATAAAGATGAAATGAAGATGATATGGATCAGATAAGCCTGATTTGGGGGGGGGGGGGGGGGGGGGTTAAAATATCTACCCCAAGTCAAAAATTATCAAAATGCCCTTGCACATCTAGACCCATAACTTTCGTACACGAACTTCGTTTTTCGCGTGCCATCTGTCTACGAACTCGTGAGTTCGAGACCTACGCAACGGTACCAAAAACACCACCAAAAGTGTCTCGAAACAAAACTTGATTTCCAAGCCCTTTACCAAACAAGGGTAAAATCGTCATTTTACAAAAATAATTACGTAAACCCAATAATTAAAATTCCGGGTTGTTACAATCTACCCTCCTTAAGAAATTTCGTCCTCGAAATTCAACTCTACCCTTGGAACAAATAAGGATACTGCGTCCGCATTAGTTCCTCAGTTTCCCACGTGGCTTCCTCCACGTTATGATTCCTCCACAACACTTTAACTAAAGGAATACTCTTTCTGCGCAATACCTTCTCTTTCCAATCCAAAATTTGCACCAGTTGCTCCTCAAAGGTCAAATCATCCTTCAGCTCAAGTGGCTGCTCTCCCAATACGTGAGATTTATCAAACAGATATTTCTGGAGCAAAGAGACATGGAAAACATTATGAACTCTGGATAATTCCGATGGTAAAGTAAGACGATATGCCACTGGTCCTATCCTCTCCAAAATCTCATACAGACCAATGTAGCGAGGACTCAGTTTTCCTCGTCTACCAAAACGTACCACTCCCTTCCAAGGAGATAGTTTCAAGAACACCCAATCACCTACCTCAAACTCAAGGTCTCTGGTTCTACGGTCTGCATAGCTCTTCTGGCGATCCTGAGCTGTCTTCAACCTTTCTCTGATGATCCTTATCTTTTCCTCAGTCGTATCAACCAACTCTGGTGTTAACAGTTTCCTTTCACCCACTTCGTTCCAGCATAACGGTGTCCTGCACTGCCTCCCATACAGTGCTTCGAAAGGAGACATCCCAATACTCGACTGATAACTATTATTATAAGCAAATTCCATCAGAGCCAGGTGTGACTCCCAGTTTCCTTTAAATTGTAGTACACAAGCTCTCATCATATCCTCCAAAACTTGGATTGTCCTCTCAGACTGACCATCCGTCTGAGGATGAAAAGCTGTACTAAAATGCAAGGTAGTGCCAAAAGCCTTCTGCAAACTCCGCCAAAACCTGGAGGTAAATCTAGGATCCCTGTCCGAAACAATTGACTCTGGAGTCCTATGTAGTCGTATGATCTCATCAATGAACAATTTAGCATACCGACTCATCCGAAAATCTTCCCGCACTGGCAAGAAATGTGCAGACTTCGTGAGTCTATCAACAATTACCCATATCCCATCATGTCCCTTATGTGTCCTTGGAAGTTTATACACAAAATCCATCGTAATGTCCTTAGGGTATAATACATCTTGGTACCTCCTGGATGCATAGCGTAAGCCGAACTATGAGCCTCATCAAGAATTTCCCTCTTTAGCTCCAACTCATTCGGTACGCACAACCGGCCATCCCTAACCAAGGCTCCATCATCCCTAAGCGCATAGTCCTGTCTGTTTCCAGCCTCCAACTCCATCCTGATAATGCACAACGTAGGGTCCTGGAGTTGAGCCTCAATAATCCGATCAATCAGAACAGGCCTCACATGAAAACTAGCCAACAAAGCCCCCTGGCTATCCATGTCCAGTACTATCCCTGCTCTACGGAACTCTACCAGTAACGGTAAGTAGACTGTATGCAAATGGCTAAAGAACCCATGGATTTCCTGCTTAAAGCATCCGCCACAACATTGGCTTTCCCTGGATGGTACTATATAGTACAATCATAATCCTTTATTAACTCAAGCCATCTTCTCTGCCTCAGATTCAGGTCTTTTTGGGTGAACAAGTACTTCAAACTCTTATGGTCGGTGAAGATCCGACACGTCTCCCCGTACAAATAATGTCTCCATATTTTCAATGCATGCACCACTGCAGCTAATTCCAAATCATGTGTGGGGTAATTCAACTCATGGGGTTTAAGTTGTCTAGAAGCATAAGCTATCACCTTTCCATGCTGCATCAACACGCAGCCTATACCCCGCAATGATGCATCACTATACACCTCGAATCCACCAGTATCATCAGGAAGGGTCAATACTGGAGCAGAAGTCAACCTCTTCTTCAGCTCCTGAAATCCCTGTTCACAATCAGCTCCCCAGTCAAACTTGACTCATTTCCTCGTCAACCGAGTCAACGGTCCTGCTATCGTAGAAAATCCTTCTACGAACCGTCGATAATATCCTGCCAAACCCAGAAAACTCCTCACCTCTGTCACTGTCCTCGGTTGCTCCCAGTTTGCCACTGCCTCAATCTTTTGGGGATCTACGCTGATACCCTCAGCCGAAATCACATGTGTAACAACCCGGAATTTCAATTATTGGATTTAATTAAATTATTTATGTAAAATGACGATTTTACCCTTGTTTGGTAAAGGGCTTGGAAATCAAGTTTTGTTTCGAGACACTTTTGGTGGTGTTTTTGGGTACCGTTGCGTAGGTCTCGAACTCACGAGTTCGTAGACAGGCGGCACGCAGAAAACAGAGTTCGTGTACGGAAGTTATGGGTCTAGATGTGCAAGGGCATTTTGGTAATTTTTGACTTGGGGTAGATATTTTTAATCCCAAAATCAGTGTAATCTGATCCATCTTCATTTCATCCTTATCATTATCATCTCACTCATCCTCTCTGTGACAAACATACACAAACCTCCCAAGCCACACCCGAAACCGAAGAAAAACCAAGAGAAAAATCAAAAGTCAACTTTGATTTCAAGGCTTCAACTTCCAGTCTTGATCAACTAATCGTGTTCTACTCCTTCCCACGATCACAACCGTACCAACCATCGAAGGAGAGGACCACGGAGGAAGCCGAACCGAGGATAGGAAGTTTCGGACCTTCCGATCGATTGTCCGGCTAGCACAGGCGATACTGCTCCAGGAGCTTCAGGGGAGCGTACAGTTCGGGATTGAGCTTGCTTGAACAGGTTTTTGAGTGGACTTTGATTTATAAACTATAATGCATGCATAAATGTATCTTTGATTTAAATACTGTTGAGTATGAGTGAAATGAATTTCTGGATTTTAGAAATGATACTGGACACATATTTTACAATATTTCAGTGAAAGAATGTTTTGAGAAATGGCCTGATTTTGCACTTGATTTTGATATCATTTTGACGTGGTGACTATTTGAGTATGTGATTTGGGTTTTGACTCATAATTGTGATTTTACCGATTTTGGCCATAAAATGATATTTTAAAGAATTTGGCTTAGGCCGAGAAACAAAGATTTCGAAGTATGGATTTGATTCACTGGTTCCCGTCCCGATGATTGTTGTTGCTCTGACTAGTGTTGAGGGGCCTTGCTCTACCAGTTGTTGAGGGTTCGGACCTTGGTGTTGAGGGGCCTTGCTCCGCCAGGTTGCGAAGCTGTCTATGCATAGTACAGATTGTACAGATAGTACAGATATTACAGACAGTACATATGGTACACAGAGTTGTACAGATTTGAACACATCTCAAGGGATACCCTGGTGTGTTATGAATATGTCGGGAACAGTGAATTTGAGATATTATGTGGCAGTTGGAACGAAATGATTTTGAATTTGAGATAATTTGTGTCCAGATTGAACCAAATGATTTTAAACTCCTTTGAAGAGATTTTCAAACAAAATTGTGGATTACGAGGTACTTTTATTATACAGATTGTATGTGAGTCCAATTAAATGGTTTTAAAGATAAATGTGAATTTTGGATGATTTACATATGATGCTTTTATATGATAAATTGTTTTATGTTATGCATGCATGATTTTATAAATGGAGGGGAAGAAAGGTAATTCTTCGAAAAGGAATTTATAAATGATTATTTTTGTCCACTCACAACTTTTGTGTTTAAACCCCCTTCAGGCAGTTGAGTAGAGTTGACGCGAACATTGATCTCGAGGCTGAGGCATTAGGATTTTGACTGCGTTGTGTTGTATATTTGAGTAGGATATCTAAATTTTACTCTTGATCCTACTTAGACGCTATGATATTATGCTGTATTTGATTGGTCGTTAATTACGGGAATTATTGAGTGCTAAAGTCCCTTGTCTGATAAGAGGAAGTATTTATTATTGTTATTATAATTTGTAAGGATTGAAGGGTATTTGGGAACCTTTTCTTAGGTTGTCAGACGGGATCAGGGTTCTTCCCGGGTTTCGAGGGGAAATTCGGGACGGGTCCTGACAACATGACCTAAGAATCCAACTTCGGTCAACCAAAACTGGCATTTACTGAACTTGGCAAACAAATGCTTTTTCCTAAGCATATTCAGCACCAACCTTAAGTGTTTCTCATGTGCCTTAGCACTCCTCAAATACACCAAGATGTCATCGATGAACACAATCACAAACCGATCCAAATACTTTTGGAACACCCTGTTCATCAAATCCATAAATGCTGCTGGGGCATTAGTCAACCCGAAAGGCATCACCAAGAACTCATAATGACCATAACGAGTCCTGAAAGCTCTTTTCTCAACATCCCCTTCTCTGATCCTCAACTGATGGTACCCGGATCGAAGGTCAATTTTCGAAAAATATCTTGCCCCCTTAAGTTGATAAAACAAATCATCTATCCTTGGCAAAGGATACTTATTCCGCACCGTAGCCCTGTTTAGCTTCCGGTAGTCAATACACAATCTCAAACCACCATCCTTTTTCCTCACAAATAACACTGGTGCACCCCAAGGTGAAACACTCGGGCGAATAAATCCCATATTCACCAAGTCCTGCAACTGAGTCTTTAACTCTCGCAATTCTGCCGGTGCCATTCTATACGGTGCCTGTGAGATAGGTTGAGTACCTGGCAAAAGCTCGATGGTGAACTCAATCTCCCGGTGAGGTGGCAATCCCGGAAGATCATCTGGAAACACATCAGAGAACTCACTCACCACTGGAATATCCTCCACTCTCATCGGAGTATCCCGAGAATCAAACACATGAGCCAAGTAACCCTCACAACCTTTCCTCAACAATTTCTCAGCAGTCAAAGCTGATATCACTTCACAGGGTAGTACCCTACGATCTCCTCTGAATGTAAGTTCCGGTAAACCTGGACTCCGGAAATCCACTCTCTTGTCATAACAATCAATAGAGGCATGGTGCATAGTCAACCAATCGATCCCCAAAATCACATCAAAATCAAAAATATCTAAGGGGATTAAATCTGCCTCTAATGCATGACCTTCCACTAACACTAGACAACTACGAATCACGAGATTCGCCACTAACATATTACCAGTAGGAGTACTAATACCCATGTCCCCCTGAGGACATCTCATAACCGAGAACACTCGCTCTAAACGAGTAATTCACTCTACTGCATCATCTGGGCTAGAGTCGCCCATAAATATTATAGCCCCTAATCTCTGGGCTTTCTCAATGTCTGAACCTTCAGTAGCAGTCCTACTCTGAAGTACAGAAGTCAACGTATGACCCAATTGTTCCAATGTTTGCCTTATATCAGGTTCCACTGCAGGTTCAGGTGTGTCCCCAATATTTTCCGACTGTTGACGGAACTCGCGTCTCGGAGGCATTACGCTGAAAAGAACTATAACTCTTGTACACGTAGTGTACAGTCTACAGGAATTTAACCTAGTGCTCTGATACCAATTGTCAGGACCCGTCCCGAATTTCCCCTCGAAACCCGGGAAGAACCCTGATCCCGTCTGACAACCTAAGAAAAGGTTCCCAAAATACCCTTCAAACCTTACAAAATATAATAACAATAATAAATACTTCCTCTTGTCAGACAAGGGACTTAAGCACTCAATAATTTCCGTAATTAATAACCAATCAATACAATATAATATCAGAGCGTCTAAGTAGGATCAAGAGTAAAATTTAGATATCCTACTCAAATATAATTACACAGCGCAGTCGAAGTACTAATGCCTCTGCCTCGAGATCAGTGTTCGCGTCAACTCTACTCAACTGCCTGAAGGGGGTTTAAACACAAAAGTTGTGAGTGGACAAAAATAATCATTTATAAATTCCTTTTCGAGAAAATAACTTTCTTCCCCTCCATTTATAAAATCATGCATGCATAACATAAAACAATTTATCATACTAAAACATCATATATAAATCACCAAAAATTCTCATTTCTCTTTAAAACCACTTAGTTGGACTCACATAAAATCTGTATAATAAAAATACCTCGTGATCCACAATTTGGTTTGAAAACTCTCTTCAAAGGAGTTTAAAATCATTTAATTTAATCTGGACACAAAATATCTCAAATTCAAATAATTTCGTTCAATCCGACACATAATATCTCAAATTTTCACTGTTCCCGACATATCCATAACACACCAGGGTATCCCTTGAGATGTGTTCAAATTTGTACAACTCTGTGTACCATCTGTACTATCTGTACTCTCTGTACTATGCATAGACAGCTTCGCAACCTGGCGGAGGAAGGCCCCTCAACACCAAGGTCCGAACCCTCAACAACTGGCAGAGCAAGGCCCCTCAACACCAGTCAGAGCAACAATAACCATCGGGACGGGAACCAGTGAATCAAATCCATACTTTGAAATCTTTGTTTCTCGGCCTAAGCCAAATTCTTTGCAATATCATTTTATGGCCAAAATCAATAAATCATAATTATGGGTCTCAACCCAAATCACATACTCAAATAGTTACCACGTCAAAACGATATCAAAATCGAGTACAAAAACCAGGCCATTTCTCAAAACATACTTTCACTGAAATATTGTAAAACATGTGTCCAGCATCATTTCTAAAATCCAGAAATTCATTGCACCCATACATAACAGTATTTAAAATCAAAGATACATTTATGCATGCATTACAGTTTATAAATCAAAGTCCACTCACAAACCTGTTCAAGCAAGCTCAATCCCGAACTGTACGCTCCCCTGAAGTTCCTGGAGCAGTATCGCCTGTCCAAATTAATAATCGGGATTACCAGCTAATAATAAGAACCTTAAATATAAACCCCCTAAACCCCGGGAGTCTAACTATGCTGGCCTAGAAAACGCAGCAACTTTAAAACGTCCGAAACAACCCCTAAACGACGTCCGATCGACTCAAAACCTGCCCCAACAGGTCCGAAACGTCAAAAACTACTTGTCACGCGTCACCGTGACCTCAGACTCGGCCCCACGCGCCGCCACGCGCCGACGGAAGGTCGGAACACGCGCCCACGCGCCGCCACGCGCCCTCACGCGCCAGTCACGCGCCTGCTACAGTACCCACGCGCCTGGACCGGTCCAACCCGGTTCGGCTCAACCTGACCCGGTCCAACTCGACCCGACCGGTTCAACTCAACCCGACTGGTTCAACTCGACCCGACCGGTTCACTCAACCCGACCGGTTCAACTCGACCCGACCGGTCACCGGCGACTCGCCGGAGAAGACGACCGGCTGCCGTCGTCGTCGCCGGAAGTTGGCCGGAGAAGATGACCGGCAATCGCCGTCGCTGCCGTCTGGTTTCGCCGGAATCCTCCATTTCCGGCCGAAACTCCAAGCTTTCCAACTTCCTCAAAACTCAACCATTTTTCACAAATTTTACGTCTAAATCTATCTACTCGAACCCATGAATCCAAATATGACCTTAAAACATCAAACACGTACCTGTGCTAGCCGGAAAATGGATCGGAAGGTCCGAAACTTCCTATCCTCGGTTCGGCTTCCTCCGTGGTCCTCTCCTTCGATGGTTGGTACGGTTGTGATCGTGCGAAGGAGTAGAATACGATTAGTTGATCCAAATGGGAAGCTAAAGCCTTGAATCCAACGTTGACTTTATGGTTTTTCTCTTGGTTTTTCGCACGGTTTCGGGTGGGTGTGTTTGTGTTTTTTGTTACAGAGAGAGTGAATGAGTGATAAAGATGAAATGAAGATGATATGGATCAGATAAGTCTGATTTGGGGGGGTTAAAATATCTACCCCAAGTCAAAAATTACCAAAATGCCCTTGCACATCTAGACCCATAACTTTCGTACACGAACTTCGTTTTTCGCATGCCGTCTGTCTACGAACTCGTGAGTTCGAGACCTATGCAACGGTACCAAAAACACCACCAAAAGTGTCTCGAAACAAAACTTGATTTCCAAGCCCTTTACCAAACAAGGGTAAAATCGTCATTTTACAAAAATAATTACGTAAACCCAATAATTAAAATTCCGGGGTATTACATTTGATATAGTATATCTTGAATATGCATAATTGGACTTTCCATTTTCATTTTTCAATACAGTTTTGTAAAACATTACCAAACAGGCCCTTAATATCTAGAATAAAAGGAAGTAGAATCGCCTATATTGACTGCAGGAGTTTGCGTGACCCATATATGAAAAGATAAATATGTATATAAAAAAATACGAGCCAGAACAAACTCCATCAAACAAAATACCCAAACTGTAAATTTAAAATTAGTTTTTTTTTTTTAAATAAAATAAATTAAAGTAAATAAATAAAATAAAATAAAAAAATAAAATAAAAAAATAAAAAAATAAAAAAATAAAGAAAATAAAAAAATAAAAAAATAAAAAATAAAAATAAAGAAAATAAAAAAATAATTAAAATAAAATATTATAAAAATTTTACTTAAAAAAAACTTTTAAAGATTTTGAATTTGAATTTAAAATTTTGGATAAAATAAACTTCCTTTGCAGTTATCAGGAAAACCACCCTCAACTCCTAAAAATCCATCATCTCCAACTGTTACCTGGAGTATCAGTTATGATCGCTTCCAACAGAAAGCCATTGAAATTAAGACCACTAGCGCACTTTACAGTGAATAAGAATTGCATCAGCCACCGAAGTGGAGATGCTAGTGAAACCGAGCATTAAAATCTAATAGCGCTCACTCTAATTCCAACGACAAAAATTGTCTAGATTAAATTCGTTAAATCTATCTTGACTTTTAAGACTATCAAGAGAAAAAAGAACGTACACTATTGGAACTCTTGAATAAGTTGAATAAATTGTCAATGAAATAAAATAGAATCATACTAAAACGTCTATATAGAGTGATTACTTAACTATGTGTGAACGGGAAGAAAATGGTATAAGAATCACAAGAGTAATATGTTCCATCCCGTCTCGCAAACTTGAAAATTGGAATTTTGACTTGACCAAATTACCCCTGCATGTTTTGTTGGGCCTAATTTATTTAGTGGAATTGAATCTTTATTGTGTGTGTGACTTGAATCTAAGTTAGTCCGAGCCCAAAGATTAAGCTCAAAACCACTTTCAAAGCCCATTAGTATTAGCAAGTCCAATCCCTCATTTTTATCTTCTTCATTTTTCACCCTCTCCGTCTACTTTTTGCATTCTCCTTTCTCTCAACAGAGAAACACACAACAGGAACCATCACAACGAATTCGGAGCACCATCGAACACAGTATCAACCATCATCAAGTACCACGAGCTGAAATGGCAGAGTCATCTTCTTCCTCTCACTCACTCCGTCTGCTTCCTTGGTCAGTGCCAAAGAACAACCAAACCCACAACCTCAAAGCATCGAACTAGGACCCCAGACGACACTCATCGTCTTCGCCTCACCCTCACGAGTCTATTGGACTGAGCCGTGAGCCATTAGGGCCATCGTGACCCAGCTGCGGAGCGAAACCTAACAAGAACCCAATTACAACTTGACGAGTTTGAGGCCAAACGAGGTAAAATCGAACCCCCTAAGCTTAACCTTGAGATTGTTCGTATCGAGAGCTTCTTCTTTAGCTAATTGCATGTGGGTTTTGGTGCGAGGAATGATGGCGATCGACCTCACCAGAAATCGCAGAGCCACGAGGACCACCACGAACTTCGACGAACCAGCCTTTGCAACCGAGGCTGCGTCTCGACAAAGAGAACTCAACCTTGGCGACCTCCCCCGTCGACGTACACCGTGGTACGAGAATCAAAGAGAAAGGCAGCGACGGCGATGAGCTTTCTGACAAATTTTTCGATCATCCCAAGTAATTTCAGACCACGATCTTGTTTCCTTTAGCTTCCTTAGGTTGTTTAGAGAATGATTGACCGACTGCATGTCATTTTTGGTGAGGTTTGGAACGAGAACGGAGTTGGGCGTTTTCACCGAAATCCAGCGGACTTCATGTGTTCTTCGGTCTTCTCAGGTAGTGGCTGTGTGTTTTTTTTTGGTTTGCTGGTGAGAATTACTCGAAGATTGACTTTCGTTTACTGGTTTTGGTGGAGGGTTGGACGGCGGTGAAGCTTGGCCTGAAACTGGAAATTTTCAACGCTCACCGTGTGTCTTAGTACGATTTCGAGGACTTCGGGTTGGAATCGAGTTTTGAGAGGTAGATTTCTGAAATTCTGGTTGAGTTTCGAGTCGGGTAGTGGTTTTTAGGTAGGAATCGGACGAGTTTTCTAGAACCCGATCATCGCTTATGGCGGTGCTCTCGGTGACACCCGTCACCGAATGTTGAACACGTGACAACCATGTGGAAGCCGCATGGTAGCCACGTGGGCGCCACCTGGAAGCTACGTGGGGGCCACTTGGCAGCCACGTGGGGGCCACTTGGCAGCCACGTGGGGGCCACTTGGCAGCCACGTGGGTGCCACCTAGTAGCCACATGGAGCCACGTGGCAGCAGCGTGGTAGTACACTCAGCAGGCGTGTGAGTGTGCGTGGCGGCACGTGCCACCTCTGGCCTATGTGTGGCTGAGTGTGGGACTATATTTTGGCCTACAGCGGCACATGGGCCTAGTTTCGGGACATTTCAGATCGTTTAGTTTGTTCGGAGTCATTTTAGTTCCGTTTTGAGCAACCTAAGAGGAGTTTTCTTTAATTTCCATTTTGAAATAGTTAGTAAACATTGTGATTGGCTTTGACTAGGGTTGTGACGACTTGGAGCTTCCTTTGGCTTGGCATGTCAGGTGAATTTGACCCCCGACTAAGGTGAATTTTGAAATACATGCTTTTGTGATCATTACTTGGAATTTATGATTATTGATATGCTGGGTGGTCGTTGATGATATTAATTAGTCATGTTGACGTTAGTTATACTTTTGATCCCGAGCATGATATGTTGGATTATGATTGGTGAACCTTCCTGATAGGACCCTTCCCGAATTTCCCCTCGAAACCCGAGAAGAACCTTGCTCCCGACTGAAAACCTAAAGAAAATCCTAGAATACCCCTAAGTCCTTGCAATTAATTATTAGAATTTTGCCAAAACTCCGGCAGAATCTCCCCTTAAGGACTGGTTAATTGTTTTAGCCTCTCGACTGAGCAACCGCATCGGTGGCTAACCGACCTGGTCATGTCAGGGTAAGAGCCAATGCTTCGCCACAGATCACAATGTGAGAACCCCTGATCATGATTCGAAGTTTATAGTCCTCTGCTAACAAGCTCTGATACCAAGTTGATAGTAGGTCAGACACTTCTGAAACCTCAGACCAATGGTGGCCCTACAGGGTAACCTCACGAACTTATTTTACGCCTCAGCCTCTCTACTAACAGCTTTTAACACAAAAGCTTAATACATGAAATACCCTTAACCTTTAGAAATATTAAGTAAACTTTACAGGGGTTCCAACAGAACCTCCTCTATACTTGACTGACTCCACCTACCTGTCAGACGCAGGATAGCCTCGTAGTTCACAAACTACCTCGGAGGACCTCCTCCGCAATCTAACAAAATAACTGACATGTCACCCTCTTGTGAACCGTCAATAACTCATCAATCTGGGTCACCACCTACACCAACCCATTGACCCGGATGACGAACGTACCAGACTTGGTTGAATTGAGTTTCACTAACTTACCCCGAGTCGTACTCGATATCCCAGCTCATCCTGAGCACTCAGGGTGGTAACTCGATATTCAGCTCCTCCTGAGCACCCCGAGTGGTAACTCGATATCCGGCTCCTTTTGAGCACCCCGAGTGGTAACTCGATATCCGGCTCTTCCTGAGCACCCCGAGTGGTAACTCGATATCCGGCTCCTCCTGAGCACCCGAGTGGTAACTCGATATCCGACTCCTCCTGAGCACCCCGAGTGGTAACTCGATCTCCGCCTCCTCCTGAGCACCCCAAGTGGTAACTCGTTATCCCGGCTCGTCCTAAGCACCCCGAGTGGTAACTCGATATCCAGCTCCTCCTGAGCCCTCTAGGTGGTAACTCGATATCCGGATCCTCCTGAGCACCCTGAGTGGTAACTCGATATCCCGGCTCATCCTGAGCACCCCGAGTGGTAACTCTATATCCGGCTACTCCTGAGCACCCCGAGTGGTAACTTGATATCCGGCTCCTCCTGAGCACCCCAAGTGGAAACTCAATATCCGACTCCTCCTGAGCACCCTGAGTGGTAACTCGATATCCTAGCTCGTCTTGAGCATCCCGAGTGGTAACTCGGTATCCGGCTCCTTCTGAGATCCCCGAGTGGTAACTCAATAACCGGGTTCATCCTGAAAGTATGATGGAATCCTCCATGACATACCTTAAATCATCCTGAGAGTATGATGGAATCCTCTATGACATACCTCATATCATCCTAAGAGTATGATGGAATCCTCCATGACATACCTCATACCTCAACGATATGGCGGAGAAAGATCCCTCGACCGCCAATATCGGAGAATCCTTTAACGATATGGCGGAGATGTATCCTCAACGCTAGTCGGAGAACCCTCAACAATGTGACGGAGAAAGACCCCTCGAATGCCAACCTCTCAACGATATGGCGGAGACGTACCCTCTAGGCCAGTCGGAGAACCTTGTGGTATAACATAATACATAAAAGTACACATGCCACGCAATCTCGGAAACCCAATATGTTCTCAGTACATCCAAATACCAAATCCAAGAAGCCCTAGCCCCTAAGGAATTCCTTGACACATTAATAACCTAACTCCCTTGACCTCCCAAGCCAAGACCCACTCCATGGTCAACCATTATCGTTGGGATTACTCAAATGGAGATAAAAACGAACTCCAACAACCTCAAAACTACCAAAATCCGATCCAGAATGTACTACCACGTGGCTGCCACCTGGCATGCCACGTTAGCCGTCGTCGGTCGGACCAATCGCTGGATTCTTACCAGAGACTCGCCGGAGAAGACTACTGCGTCGTCATCCACCACCATCCGCCCTTCTCGGAAAACTCCATTGCCGGTCGACCTTGAATTTTTCCTAACTTCCTCAAATCTCAACCGTTTTTCACATATTTTAGTCTAAATCTATCTACTCGAACCTAGGAACTCAGAAATGACCTCTAAACATGAAACCCATACCTGTGTTGGTCGAAAAATCGATCGAAAGGTTCGGTTTTTCCCTTCCTCAGCCCGGTGCTTCCCGTGGCCGTTTCCTTCAATGGCCGGTACATCCCTGATCGCGGGGAGGAGGAGATTCCGATGGGTGGAACCAAATCGGCCAAGGTTGTTTCGAATCAAAGTTCAAATTTAGAGGTTTTTGGGTTCGGTCACACTGATTGTATATGGATTGCGGAGAGAGGGATAAAACTGAAAAAATTATGGTGAAGTCTGGGCTAAAAATATCTACCCAATACAAATGACCAAAATGCCCTTGAACATTCTAGACCCACAACTCTCTCACACGTACTCCGTTTTCCGCGTGCTGCCTGTCTACGAACTCGTGAGTTCAAAACCTACACAACAGTCCCTGAAACACAATCAAAAGTATCTCGAAACAAAAATTTACTTTCAAGCGCCTTAAACAACCAAGGGCAATTCCGTCCATTTGCAAAATAATTTACGAAAATTAAATAATTAAATTTCCGGGTCGTTACACTTACAATGAGAATAGTTGAGAGCATGATTGTTAGACGTTAGAAAATGTTGGGTTAGAGTTGTTAATTAAGATGTGCATTAGTGATACTTTTTCCCACGAGCATGGTTAGTTGGAAATTAATTTGTGATCACCACTACGAGATTGCTTATGTACACTTTGGCTTCACAGATGTGTTCGTGTTCATGTGAATGTGTGTTATAGGTTTTTCCTCATTTCTTGATATGTTAGAATCCTGAGCATGACTTGTTGACTATAGTTGTCATATCGTATTCCCGGTCATGACTCGTTTGACTATGTCGATTATTTCCCGAGAATGCTTTGTTGTAGATTGATTGTGAATTGTCACTATAAGAACTACGTTGTACACGTGTTATACACAAGATGTGTAATACCCACTTAGGAGTCGCCGGTATCTTTAGTAACCGTCTGTTGGCCACATATCAGCCTCCATGTGCTCGATCACCAACGCTCGCTCGAATACTAGTTAAATAACGCCAGCTTCTCCCCGAGCTCTAGGGGACATGAGGTGATGGTGCTTAGCACCCAACCTTAACGTGGTTGAGGTACACGAGCAAACCATAGATACCCAGCCTGTCATGTGCGCATGACCCAAGAGCATAATTAGTGGATTATACGTTCTATACTTGTGCTTCGGGATGACTTTTACGGTTGCATATTATTTGATTATTATTTCTCGTGAAACGTACATGTTTGTTGTTTATGCATTGTTGGTATCTTTGAAGTTTCTGGTAAAAACGGAGGGGTTAAAATATGTTTTCAACTTAGTGTTTTACACTGAAATAAACTGTTAGGTTCACTCACCCTTCTATTTTTGTACCCCTCAAGTCTTAGTGGTACTTCACGCTTTTCGAGGATGAGTTTTCAGTGGCTGCTCTGACCTACACACCGGTGTCTCCAGGTGTGGCCGTTAAAAAATCTAGATAATTGAGGTAGTTGTTCAAACTTTATGAACATCAAATAGTATACTATGCTCTGAACTTCCGCTGTTGTGGTGAATTTGTTAATCGATTTGACTAATTACTTTTCACACGACCTCCTAAAAATTACCGTTTCCAATCTTTTGATTTTCGTCATCTGGACGTCACCGTTCAGACGTCGGCCGGCACACCTCGATTTCGATGTCGACCTGGATATTCCTTGTCATAATAAACTTGACACTCTACATAAGCCAACGACAGAAAATGAAGCACAGAGATATAATGAAGGGCTATTTCAATGTTCAAACTAAGAGATTGTCAAATTTATACAGAAAAAATGGTTACCAATCTAAACAAGAAAGCATTAAAATAAGAAAAGACTTATCTGAACCAATTATTTTGGGAGGAAACAGATCCGTGCGCGCCATTTGGGGTTGCCGTATTGGGAACCGACAACGTGAGGAGAATTGTGGCTTTGAAATTGCGCAGAGACTCATGTCTCGCCTTGTGTTATTTTCATTCTCAAAAAAATGTACACTCATGAGTCATCGGAACCGGGGCAAATCTGAAACAGCGATAAAGATCTTTGGCGGAGAAGTGTGCATCGGCCATATTCGTAGGGAGGAGATCTTGAGGCAGACTGACTTTTCCGTGGGCCATGGGCGCCCAAAACGATACGAATTTCAGAAAATTTCGAGGCAAATTGAGAGAGAAGAGAGCGCAGCCAATGGTGCTTTGGGATCGGGAAGACGAGGACCGGAATTAGCTTCTGCATGCGAACAGTTGCAGACGATGGAAATGAGACGGAAAGAGAGACAGAGAGGGATTTCTAGGGTTTGAGGGATTGGAGCAGTTTTTTTTTTAGTCACAAAGAACTTCCAGAGAATCAGTTTTTAAAAATTAAAATAAATAAATAAACTATGGAATCCAAGTTGTTGAAGGAGTAGAAGTTCCAAGTTCTCGAATGAATTCTCCTCAAATATAAAAGAAACAAAAGAAAGCCAAAAAGCCAAATAAATATAGCCAAATAAAGCCAAATGGGATTAGCTCTGTTGCTAAGAACCTTGATTTACAGATCAATAATTTTAAGACTCCGATAACATATTGTGTGGTAGAATCCTCTTTCCTTTTAAATACCTTTAAAAAATATATATATATAGCTAAATAATTGATCGTCTTCCCTTTGGTGAAATTTAATAATTTAATTAATTAATTAAATCACTTCAATTTTTTTTTAAATATAACTAAAATCTCCTTCGAAGAGACTTGATTAAATACCTCAAAGTATATAAATCAAAACCGACAAACCAATACACAATTATAACTATACTAGAGGGGGTGTATTCAATTGGAGATTTTAAATGATTTCAGGGAGTTTTCAAATACATGGGAATTCAATTAGGATTTTAATAGGTTCTATATAAATCTAGGTGTATTCAATTTAACTTTTAATTGATTGTTTTAAAACTCTTTAAAATCTAGGTGTATTCAGTCAAGATTGTAAAATACAATGTAAAAATATAGATGTATTCAAAAATTTCATGATTTAATAAATTAATGAATTTTAATGGGTTTTAAAAGCAAAAATACACATATCAACCCTTCAACAAAATATCATACCTCATCCTAATATTTCATTGGATTTGGAAAAAAAAAACCCCCCACCGTTCTTTACCTTGCTCCTCTCTCATCTCTCTACACGTACAAAGGCGTCTTCACCGACTCTCACCATGGTCTCTCTCTCTCTCCCTCATTTTAATTTATGGGTATTTAATTATATATTTGCATTTTGAAAATTTGGATGAATTACCCAATGTGGGTTCATGGCGTGATGTGATTTCTGGTTTTTTTTTTTTTTTTCTCATTTCTTACGTTTTCTTTGGGTCAATTTGCTTTCTGGGTAAAGTCATCAGGAAAAGGAACCACCAAACACAAAGGAGGAAATGTTGCACATATGCAGAAAACATACCAATGAGAGGATTAGTATTGTGATCTCGAATTGTCTGATTGATGGCTGAAATAAGGACAACGTTGGATTGCGCTAAATACTTAAAATACTGAAATTGCTGAGATGAAACCGCTTGCAAAAGAGCTTTGAAAGTTTTATCAAAGTAAGAGGACCACCAAAGCGCAAAGGCACGAGTACATTCATAGGACACATCCATGTCAGAAGGAAATTGAATACGCGCATCATAAAATGCTAGACGAACGACCATTGAGACATTGTCAGAGAACTGCTGGAGTCGGAAAGAAGTACCAGCATTCATACTCCTCACAAATGGCACCAGAATGGCTTGGCAAAAGCCAAATTAGCGCGCACAAAAGTTGGGCTGTTAAACTTCGAAGCCAGGGTGAGATTTAAAGTGGTGGTTCACTCCCTTCAACAAGTCCGGTGTCAACATGCAGCTAACAAAGTCTCGAACCACGGTCCTCTTTCGTATTGGACTCATAGGAACAGCCATATATCCTCCATGCTCAAATAAGGGATGGTACCGAACTACGCTGGCCTCCCAATGTTCTTTCGAAAAAGATTTCAGCTGAAAGAAGAGTGACAAGCAATCTAGTGGCGAGTAGACAACCGGAGGCAAAAGCATCAGTTGCTAGCCTGGAATAATATTAGGAACGAAAGAGGGAGCTTGTCGTCGGAATTGAGGAAATGACCAATTCAACCCCATATGTACCATCCATAATGGTCCGTTTAACAAGATTTTTAACCAAGGGTGACAAGTAATGGAGTGCAGGAGACTGTATATTTGGGCCAGAATGATCGGACCCAGGGCTACATCTTTACAAGACGCAAGGGCTTCATCTAAGGGCCACACTTGCTTGATACCTTTAGAGGCATTCGGGAAAACAAACCAGTCAAACCAAAAATGGTAAAATTGGATTTTCTCATAAACCGTACCTAAGTAGGCATCGGGAAGCCCTAAATCCTTGAAGGATTGATCATATCTAAGCTTCCCATTCAAATTAAAAGGGCAAAAGGCATCTAAGTATGGAGTGAAAGTGCTGATTTTACTGAAATGATAGGGACCGCCAATGATCTCAGGATCGGGATCCAAAGGAGAATATGGACGTGTAAATGAATTGGTAAAGTCGGCAATCCTCCCTAACGGAGTCAAGCCAAATAGAACCCCCAAATCAAGGAGGGTTAGAGTCATAGGGCCAACTCCGAAATTGAAAGTGTTAGTGCTACTATTCCAGAAACACAAAGCAGCACTAAGGAGATTCATATCATGGCGGGTAGGAAGGTCAGACAAACTTACCATGTGATATACTCCGTTGGTCCAAAGCTCATCCTCCAGACCCAACGCATGAAGCGACCGGAAATCTTCGAATCACGGCTAGCTAGAAATAAACAAGCCCATTCGGAATGAAGGCTATCCCAGAGAAAAGAAAACCGTTGGTAGATGTGGGTCGCTTGAAAATTAGACAAATCATTGTACATGGGGGACGCGTC
The DNA here is from genome assembly GCA_037349345.1 of Oemleria cerasiformis. Taxonomy (NCBI): domain Eukaryota; kingdom Viridiplantae; phylum Streptophyta; class Magnoliopsida; order Rosales; family Rosaceae; genus Oemleria; species Oemleria cerasiformis. Next base: position 11,234,506 of record JAZGTL010000010.1, read on the forward strand.
CTCCGGAACCCGACCTTGCCAGTTAGGACCCAAGGTAAAATGGTGCTCTGCATCCGCATTAAGGACAAGACCATCCACAACATGGTCTCCCTCCTCACAAACTCGTAAATTATTTCGCGTAGAGATACATGAATCTTCAAAACCTTGCCCAGTAATCCAAGGGGTATCAGAAGTAGGGCCATCCACGAAGAGGAAGATAAGGAACCAGCATGGGTTTAACTGAATCTTGGAAGGTAAAGAAGAAAATGGCAATTCACCAGACGAGAAAAGATATTAGGAACAACTGCGATAGTGAACACGAAACCGCCCAATACCCAAACAAAAAGAATTCGGGATGTGGTTCCTACAGAATCGCGAGAGTGGAGAATAGGCAGGAAAAACAAGGTGAATTTGAAATGTGTTAAATTAAAACATTTCGAATTCAGGGGGCAATGTTTACACCCGAAAAATCTCACTCTAGGCCAAAGCACATGATCAACCAAAATAAATACCCAACTCACAAGGCCCAGCCCAAAGACGCCCCCTTGGAGCGTGGGAGCGTGGAAGCGTGGAGAAAGGGAAGATGGCTCTGAAGCGCTGAATGTGTGAGAGGGCAAAGGGGATGTTCGAGACAAGCAAACTGCAATGAGGGATCTGTTGACATCTACTTGGCAAGTCAAATCAGCTCCCCGCCACCTATAAAATGGAGAAAAAGCCATATTCTCAAGGACAACCAATCAATTAACCGAGCAAACAAATTGATCAACCCAATCAATTTCAAAACAACTACAAACCCTCAAAAGTTTCTTTGTTTAAATGCTCGCCTATTTAAGGCACAACCTGTGTCTTCGATCCAGGATCAAGATTCAGTCTCTATTCTCACCTCATTCTCAGTTCCTGACCAGGAACATAGGCTTTCTCCTCATCTCGACTGTCTCACAAACCAATCCCGAAGGAATTCACAAACACTACCTCATCCCGACTACCGTTCACTCCAGTCTTTGAGGTCCCCATACATTCAGGCTTTGACGTATCACCGTCGTTTGAATACTCTACCAACCTATGACATGATTTCAACCGATGTTCATTTCAGCCGATGATTTCTAGAAAATCGTGCCCCTCAACAAGGCTTGATTGTGAAGGAAATGTTTACTTACAGTACTTGTATTTCGTTTGTTGCATCTAACATTCACGCATTTACTTTCCAATAATTGTACTTTACTTCCTTTACATTTCAAAGGATTTTCTTAAAAGAAATTGTCAGTATTCGGAGTATACCAACCATGGCATTGTATGGTTGTTCTAAGTCATATAATCATTTGTGTGTTTTGGTCCAATACCATCATCCCGACTTAAGGAAATCCTTGCACCTAATTGCTTCTAACCAATAACAAGCTGCTAACATGAACAAATTGAAATTAAAATAATCTGAACTTGGACTAGATTGGAAATAAAATTTATTAAAGTCCTTGGATACATTAAGAATAAGGCATAGAAAAGAATAGTGCAAGCTATTTGCCCGCTCACCTCACAATCACTTGATTAAGGAAAGGTTCGTGGGCCGTAATAGAACCCATTTATCACTGTCTAGTAGCAGCTTCTACTAGTAGCACGCCTACTTTGAAGGCAGCTAAGACTTGTATACTTCCTAGTCAGCCCATCTAGGGATAGACCATGGTATCAAGGCCCCTAAGCCCACAACCTTCAACCTAAATCCAACATCCAAACAAGTCCACACCACCACCATCACTAAGGAAACGCAAACGAGCCCGCTTCTTTAAGCACATATTTCTTCGGAGATCCACCGAATGCTACCCCAGGCCCACTGTCGCATTTTTGGGCAGAACATAATCTGGCATGCCCAGTGGGACTCATTTTAGTGCATGTCCTAGTTCAGAAATTCCGAACGACGTTGAGATGCTAGAGGGAGATTTCTAAAAGATAATTCCTGAGAAACAATGTCTGAGTTATCTCTACCACCAGTCGACGTAGAGCCTCCTTAAGACGAGGAAGTAGAAGAGATTTTGGCCAAGGAGACGCAGGTATCTGTGTCTTTAGAAGATGTACTGCAAGCTATCAAGGACAACATGACACCACTCCACGCCCAGATCGAAGGCATGAACGTACAAATCCAAAAGCTTAAGCGAGAGAAATCTGAAAATAGGTCCGAAGCCAACGTCCCAACCTTGGGGTTCTTGGGCCTAGACAAAGGCAAGGGAACCATGGGGTTTGGAGCACCTATGTTGGAAACTATTTTTCCTAGACCTAATTTCTCAAAAGGATTCAGGATTGAAATCCCAGAAACAAGCAAAAATCGTGATGGGCAAGTTAGGGAAGAAATCGGGATATCTTCCAAGTGTAGACCACCTATGGTCAATCGGAAAGAATCCCAGTCAAAGCCAGCCAGGATTACCCAGATTGGAGAGAAAAGCGATATGGAGAATTGGAGGAAAACTTATCCAAACGACACTGGATCAAGAGAAGAAATCGGAATCAATCACAGAGCACCACGCAATCCCGAACATCAAGCCATCATGAACGAGATGGTAGAGATCAGGCGAATGATGCAAGGCCAAATTGTTGCCCCGAGAAGAGCTAATGTTCCGGTGTATAGAAAGCCATATTCAGCTTATGTAGACCAAGGTAATCCTTTCCAAAGGAATTTCAAGCCACAAACATTTTCACTCTTAAATGGAGATGGCAATACTTCATCCCTAGAACACATCGAAATATTCTCAGCACAATGTGTGGCCGTACAAGATAAGTCGTACCTCAAACTCCGTTTGTTCAGCAGTTCCCTCTCTGGAGATGCGTTTTCTTGGTACACTTCACTACCTGAAGCATCCATACTCACTTTGGGGCAAATGGAGGCCAAATTTCATGAGGAATTTTACAGGATTGAACTTGAGGTAACCATTGGTGATCTAACAGCCATCAGGCAAGGAGAGTAAGAATCAACTGAAGAATTCATTGCAAGATTCAGAAGATTGAAAATGAAGTGCGAATTCCCCATGAACAATTCCCAAATGGTGGCCATAGCACAAAGAGCCTTGAGGTTCTCTCTCAGAAATAAATTTGATGATACTACCTTTTCTGATCTTCAAGAGATAGTAGTGTCAACAACCAAGTTTGAAAGGTTGTTGGAGGAAAAAAAAAAAGACAAAAACACAGCTCTAAAGTACCCCCATTCTACAAAAACAAGATCCCTATGCATCAGATGGAGCACAAGGAGATCGAGGAAGAATCCTTGACGGAAGAAGAAGGGCAGGAACTAGAAGTTGCGTTAGCTGAAATACAAACCACTAGAAAGGGACCAGTGACTTTAAAATTATTGGTAAATACCGCTCAAGAACAAAGACCAGCCAACCCGACTGGAGGTTTCTTTGCGAATAAGGTACCAGTGTTTAACTCGTATTCATTCGACCTTACCAAAGCTGGAGAGATCTACGATGAGTTAGTAAAGGAAAAAGTAATCAAACCTGATCCCAAGCAGGAGATGCCTCGACCAGAGGATATTAAAGGAAAAAAATTCTACAAATGACATGTCTCACCACATCATGTCACAGCCAACTGTGTCCAGTTCAGGGACACAATTCAGAGTTTGATTAACCAGGGGTAAATTTCGTTAGCCCCAATTCCTAAAGTACCAATGGGAGTAGATACAAATCCTTTCTTGATGGCATCAATGAATATGCTAAACTTGCAATGGCCACAATCTGAAGAGAATGCCAAAACTACAAAGGAGGATCAGCCTAGACCCCAGGGAGGAATCTAGCAACCTGAAAAGTTGCTAGTCACGATTGTTGCCGGAGTAGTAATGTGCAGTAAGTGTAGGACATAATATGTGCTAGAAATCCTGACCCCAGGTGCTAAAATAGATTTGGAACTTAAAAATTCAAAGAATCATCGGGATGAGGATTTGCTCAAAGTCCCAGAGACAAGCTTTGGTCCACATAGTCCTAAAGGAAAGCTACCTCGCAGCTCTGTTTTCCAGAGGTTGCGGAACATTAAGAGAAAACATGAATGGATTGCTAGTCAAGAGACTAGGGGGCAAGCCAGCTAGCAGAGTCTTAGCAGCAAGAAACCTACTTTTCCAGAGGAGACGGCCGCGAAGACAAAGCCCCAAAAAGCAACGATCCGGGAAAGAAAGTGATATATGGCCGGCAAAGATGGAAAGCCAGTTAAAGAAGTGGGAAGATCAGCAAAGCGTAGAATCCAAAGAAAATATGGAGCTTACATGCGCCAAGAAGAACTTGGGGGCAATTCTTCCCAAGGAGGAAGAAGAGCCAAAAATCCCTCCCATAACCAAAAAAAAAATCAAGAAGTCCTCCCGAGAAGAACTGGAGGAAGAAAGAAATCATGATTAATACCGTGTCCCTATCTAATTCCATTTTTGGAACGTCTTCTAAGGTGAGAAGATGGATCGAGTTTGGCAGCTTCGCCCAAGAGGAGGTACCCGATGAGCAATTCAAGGATTTGGAGATCCCGACTTCAAAAGGGAAAGCTAAACAAGTCATTCAAGAGGATTACGATCAAGGCATGACCGAAGAAGAACTAAGAGAGTTCGAGAGAGAATTGTCAGAAGTCATGGAAATGGATTACTTGTTTGCAAAGAAACAAGAGGAAGTTCAAGGAGAGGTGGACCTAGTAATTGTATTACCAGAGCATTTGGTAGCTGTTTATCAGTAGGTGAACTGCATGAAAGGGATGTCATTACCCACGAGCCATCCCGAGCTTTGATCAAGATTCCAACGGACCATGAGAATGATCAGAATATCATCTCGGAATCCAACCTGCACAAGGGAAGGATGATGTTCTCGAATTCGACTAAAGAAATGACGGATCACTTAAGACCTATCTTCATCACGACCCATCTGGAAGGGTTTCCGATCGACAAGATGATGATAGATGGAGGAGCATCCTTCAAAGTCTTACCTTCCAGGATGCTGAAGAAATTTGGAAAGACCCTTTCGGGATTGTTTGCCGACTACGACCATAATGTATAATTTTAGTGGAACTATTTACAAGACTCATGGGGTTCTACCTCTAGAGATTGAGGTTGGTTCCAAGAAGATGATGCTAGCATTTTCCGTGGTAGACAATACTGCCAGTTACAACGTACTTCTAGGGAGGGAGTGGTTACAAAAAAGTATGTTTGATCCTTCCACATTACATCAACGGATCATCATCTGGAATCCTACTGAAACTACCTACGAAGGAGGTTTCTGGGAGATAATTTAGGCAGATTCAAGGCCTTTCATAGCTGCCCCCACAGTTGTTGAAGCCAGTTTTTATGATCCCGAAGTGGAGAACATTAAGTTGACTGGGGAAGATGAGAATGGCCATCCTACTGAGGTAACGTCTCACAAACTGCTGGAACGAGGACTCCTTACTCATGAGGATTGGGAAATGCTCTTTTCGACATGGGGGTTCCATGACAAATAGTTTGCATCACCAAAATTAGACATACTGGAAGCAATCAGGTCTAAAAAAATGGATTACTAAGGAGTTGGCCTAGGAAAAGCAAAATAAAGAGACGAATCCTTAGAATACTGTGTTCATGATCGGATCCATTATCATGTATTTTCCAGATGTTCAATAAAGAAATATGAAAATTAGCATCAAGAATATTAGAAAAGATGTTTGCTACATATTCCACCTACATGCAAAGGCCAGTAAATGGCCAACAGGAAGACAAGATGGCTTACAAAAGTCAGGAAGCGTAAGGAAATCAGAACCAACACATCAGGATGGGCTAGGGCGGCTCTCGACCTCTGTGGATGGTTTCTCTTTGGACCATCCCTGAGGATAAGGAAGACCAGCGGCTTGAGTTATGTACCCATCATTATAGCCATCTTGAAAAGATTATTGGGAAGCTGTTTCAAGATTAAGATCACGAGTTTTGATCATATCCCGAAGATTTGAGATCCTGGCTCTGATACTAGCAAGGTCATCTTCAAGTCGTTGCCAAGCAGAATCATCCTCCTGAACTTCATTCTCCAGCAATAACACTTGTCGTTGAAGCACTGAAGAAGAAATAACACGCTTATGTAGAATATTTTGGTTGTCGATATGGCCAAAGTGAACTTGGTGTTGTAAAAATTTGATATCATGAGAGTAATCCTACACCAGCCGACGAGTTCTAGTGACTTGATCATGCAAGGAAGTCAACATAGTAGGTCGAGATGTTCGTATAAGGATGACTTACGAAACATAATTATAAGATGAGGCTTATAATTGTGTGAGTACAACACGTGTCAACATGTTATCACATGCAAGTTAAGTAATTTTTGTTAAGACACATCATCAAAGTGGTCTGGCAAATAACGACGTGGCCAAAAATGGCCAGACGGTACAGAACTAAGTGAGGACAATATGAAAGAAAAAGCATTTTATTCATCTCAAGAAAACAAGAGCTACCTATGCATAACCCCAGGATGAGGTTTCCCAGCCGCCATGTCTACAAATCCCTGACTAAACTTGTCTCGATAAGCCGAACGCCATAGGCAACGGATCAACTTATCACGGGCGTCTAAGTCAAACAACAGACTACTTTCCTCATCACGAAGTGTAGCTAGCTCACTCTCAAGTGAGATCATACGATCCTGAGTTTCTGCCAGCGAATCTTTGACGGCTATGGCACTAGCACAGTGGGAGACCTTTGCACAATTGTTTTTATGGTTTTTACCTCAGCTGAAGTAGCCAGAAGATGGACTTGTCTCTCCAGTTCACGAATAAGCTTCACTTGATCTTGAGATTCAGTTTGAAGGCGTTGCACAATTTGTGTATAATATGAAACGGGGACCCCTAGAGGATCACGACTACTAGAGGCCATAGCAAGAACTAAAAGATTGAGTGCGTGCAGAGAGTGAACACAGATGCATGGCATTTTTTTTATAGACTAATAAGTGGCGGTGGCTTTGAACAAAACGACAATCTCAGAGAATAGATAAACATGGAACTGGAAAAGATAAATTTATCTGAAGAAATGTTACTTTATTCATGATAAAAAAAAAGGAGAAGAAAAGAAAAATACAAGGAAAATATAAACTTTCAGCGGCGGGAGAAGCTGACCCCATCCATGCCCTGTTGAAGTATGCGAAACACATCAGCATCGCGAGCCTCGGATCGGTCCCCTTTGAGATCCGTGATTTTCGACAGCTCATCTACCATTTGTGCCTTTTGCCTACGGATTTTGAGGAGCTTCTCATTGTGAACCTGGCTCCGCTCCACCACCTTGGCTTTGCTCTCTGCCCAGGAGGCCTCCACTCGTGCTAGCTTATTCTCGAGAACGGTGTTTTCATAGTGGAGGCGACCAAGCTCCTCCAACGACTAGTCATACGTGGGAGACAAGGAAATGGAATAAGAAATCGATTCATAAGAGTTGGAAGAAATGTGAGAAGCCATATTAGAACACGAAATTTGAAGGGAATTGAGGTTATTTCAAAAATTTCTTCGCCGCAGGTCTGTAAAATTAAATAGGCGTTTGGAAGGTTAATAAAGGGTTAGTGGCCATGCGAATAGAAATGATTACGGTCCTGTAATCATAGAAAATCGTGGAATTCGAGGAGTCCAGATGCACATTCGCGTGCGCAAGAGATTTTATAGAAAGGCATCGTTACAAATGAAGGCCAATAATAAAATAAAAGGCCAAAGAAAAAGCCCAAGTTCAAAGTTCTAATAAGAAGCCCAACATGGCCTGCAGCCTAATCCGCAGAATATTCAACTCTGATGAGAGGACATCTTCCAGTTCAAAGATGGCTCGGACTTGGACTACGTTTTATTGAAGGCTATTCTCACTCGCCGGTCTCCTAGCTTTTGCTTGTTCAAACGACTGACGGATAGCCGCACACTTCACCTCCTGAGCCGCAGCAAGAGCTTTGAGATCTTCCAGCTGTTGCGTAGCACTAACCAACTTATGGCCCCACTGAACACATTCCTCATTACCCTTAAGGAAATCCTATTCCAATATTTTCAACTCGTCCGAAGATGGAGTTTTAGATGAAAGAGCGTCCCGATTTCGTGCATGCTCAGATAGCTTTTGTTGATATTCATAAAAAATTCTTGTTGAGGATTGAGCAAAGGCTAAAGGCAAGGAGTTGGACAAGACGAACAAGGCTTTTCTAATTCCTTCCAAATCCTGAATATCTCTCCCATCAACAAAATCCTTAATGAGATCCCGAGCTACTGTGAATTTGGGACGAGGAGGTACCGCAGGCGTAGTATGATCAGAGGCTTTTTTTGGAGTCAAAATAGCAAAAGATTCTACCTCCTTCTCCAAAAGCTCGACTTCAGGAGATTTAAATGCCTGACAAACAAATGAAGTTGATCAAAATCAAGAAACATAAAAAACCAAGTGATCAGGAAGAAATAGAAGATTACCTTTCTTGATGCATGAGTAGCTCTTGGTTCCTCGCCAACACAACCACCCTCAGAAAAAACAGTGAAGGAAGGACTTGGAGTGCTAGCTTCCTACACTGGTGTTGGAGAGTCCATGACCATTGAGACTAATTCTTCAATAGAGACTGATTGACGGGCAGTAGCTATAGAAGCTTCATAGACGGGACGAAAGTTAAGTTTGTGATGTAGAAATAATGGGAGGATTTCCAATAGAAACATCCTAAAGACCAGGCACCAATGCTACTGAAGCCAAGACAATTGTTTCTCCAGAAACACCATCCATGCTAACGGAGCCGACCACATACGATGTTGATAAGGGAGAAGCTGCAATAGAAGTAGCAGGAACACTCAACTCCATGCCAGCTAAAAGGATAAAAGGTCCCTTTTAAAGAACGATAGATGTTTCAGCAGGAAGAACGACAGGAGACATGGGAAAAGGCGCAGTTGAGATTGACTCGGGGATTGGAGCATCTCGAGATGTAGGTGAAGCTGAGGAAGTCGGGATGGAGTCAGAGTGATCCGAGGTAAGATCGATTACTAGATCAAGACTAGCTGTGGACAAACCACTGGATGGAGTGACCTTACCTGAAAGCTCAGGAATTGAAGGATTCACCTAAAAGAGATCATTCTATTAGTAAAAAAAAATAATACCAGAGAACCACATGACACAACAATATGTTAAAAAAAGAATAATCTAACCTTTTGAATCTAAAGTGACCTATCCATAGAGACATCACCTCGAGGAGGGGTTTCAGTCATAGTAACCTGGTTGGTTGGGTTAAGATCCTGGGAGGATGAAGACACTTTATCACCTTTAGGGAGCATTCTACTATGTAAGAATTCAGAAAAGGACACCTCATCAGTTGCTTCCTCTTCCACGATCAGACGATGCTTACGTCTCCGGAACTACAAGGGTAGTATGGACGACAGAAGCAGGAGCCAAAGATGTCGCCGATATAACAGAAGAAGAATCCGCCTTCCTAGCTCTACCAGAGGATTTGCGGGAAGAACAAGGAGTATCTGGGACAACAAAAACCAAGTTAGGAAGTAAGGAGAGAGCAAATAATGAAAGTCCAAATGAAGGAATTCAGAATGCTTACTCGAGCGTGGAGACATTGGAATGGTTGCTTCCTCTTAATTTCTCTGTCCTGACCCACATGCCTCTCAAGAATAGGAGCTTCATTAGGTATGCCCTCAATAAGGGACAACAGATCATGGACTCCTTCCACCAGTAACTCCACATCATTGATCCCAACTACCAAAACAAAGTCATCAGGAAAAGGAACTACCAAACACAAAGGAGGAAATGATGCACATATGCAAAAAACATACCAATGAGAGGATTAGTATTGTGATCTCGAATTGTCTGAATAAGGGCTGAAATAAGGACAACGTTGGACTGTGCTAAATTCTGAAAAGACTGAAATTGCTGAGATGAAACCGCTTGCAAAGGGGCTTTGAAAGTTTTGTCAAAGTAAGAGGACCACCATAACACAAAGGCACACGTACATTCATAGGACACATCTATGTCATAAAGAAATTGAATACGCACATCATAAAATGCTCGACGAATGACCATCGAGACATTTTCAAGGAACTGCTGGAGTAGGAAAGAAGTACCAGCATTGATACCCCTCACAAATGGCACCGAAATGGCTTGGCAAAAGCCAAATTGGCGTGCACAAAAGTTTTGCTGGTAAACTTCGAAGCCAGGGTGAGATTTAGAGTGGCGGTTCCCTCCCTTCAACAAGTCCGGTGTCAATATGCAGCTAACAAAGTCCCGAACCATGGTCCCCTTCCTTATAGGCCAGATAGCCCCCATGCTCAAATAAGGGATAGTACCAAACTACGCTGGCCTCCCAATGTTCGTTCGGAATAGATCTCAGCTGAAAGAAGAGTGACAAGCAATCTAGTGGTGAGTAGACAACCGGAGGCAAAAGCATCAGTTGTTGGCCTGGAACAATAACAGGAACGAAAGAGGGAGTTTGTCGTCAGAATTGAGGAGTTCACCAATTCAACCACACTTGTACCATCCATAATGGTCCGTTTAAAGAGAGTTTTAACCCAGAGTGACAAGTAATGGAGTGCAGGAGACTGTACATTTGGGCCATAACGATCAGACCCTTGGCTACATATTTACAAGACGTAAGGGCTTCAGCTAAGGGAACCCACTCTTGCTTGATACCTTTAGAGGCATAACAAACCAGTCTAACCAAAAATGGTAAAATTGGATTTTCTCATAAACCATACCTAAGTAGCCATCGGGAAGCCCTAAATCCTTGAAGGATTGATCATCTCTAAGCTTCCCATTCAAATCAAAAGGGCAAAAGGCATCTAAGAATGGAGTGAAAGTGCTGATTTTACTGAAAAGAAGGGGAGCGCTAATGATCTCAGGATCGGGATCCAAAGGAGAATATGGACGTGTAAATGAATTGTTAAAGTCGGCAATCCTCCCTGACGAAGTCAAGCCAAATAGAACCCCAAAATCAAAGAGGGTCGGAGTCTTAGAGCAACCTCCAAAATCGAAAGTGTTAGTGCTACTATTCCAGAAACACGAAGCGGCACTAAGTAGATTCATATCAAGGCGGGTAGGAAGGTCAAACAAACTTACCATGTGATATACTCTGTTGGTCCAAAGCTCATTAGGATATAGCTTCTTCATCCTCTAGACCCAACACAGGAAGCGACTGATAATCTTCTAATCACAGCCAGCTGGAAATAAACGAGCCCATTCAGAATGTAGGCTATTCCAGGGAAAAGAAGACCGTTGGTAGATGTGGGTCGCTTGAAAATTAGACAAATCATTGTACATGGGGGATGCGTCCTCCGGAACCCGACCTCGCCAATTAGGACTGAAGGTAAAATGGTGCACCGCATCCGCAGCAAGGACAGAACCATTAGCAATATGGCCTCCCTCTTCAGAAACTCGTACATTATTTTGCGAAGAGATACATGAATCTTCAAAACCCTGCCCAGTAATCCAAGGGGTATCAAAAATAGGGCCATCCACGAATTCAGAGGAAGATAAGGAACCGGCAGGGTTTAAGTGAATCTTGGAAGGTAAAGAAGATAATGGTGATTCACCATACGAGAGAAGATGATAGGAACAATTGCGATAGTGAACACTACACTGCCAAATACCCAAACAAAAAGACTTCAGGATGTGCGTCCGATAGAATCACGAGAGTGACGATTAGGCAGGAAAAACAAGGTGAATTTGAAATGTTTTCAATTAAAACATTTCGAATTCATGGGCAATGTTTACACCCTAAAAATCTCAATTTGGGCCAAAGCATTTGATCAGCCAAAATAAATACCCAACTCACAAGGCCCAGCCCAAAGACGCCCACTTGGAACATGGGAGCGTGGAAACGTGGAGAAAGGGAAGTCAGCTCCTGAAGCACTGAAAGTGTGAGAGGGCAAATGGGATGTTCGAGACAAGAAAATTGCAACGCGGGTCCCGCAGACATCTACTTGGCAAGCCAATTCAGCTCCCCATTGCCTATAAAATGGAGAAGAAGCCTTCTTCTCAAGGACAACCAATCAATCAACCAAACAAACAAATTGATCAACCCAATAAATTTCAAAACAACTACAAACCCTCAAAAGTTTCATTGTTTAAAGGCTCGCCTATTTAATGGACAACCTGTTTCTTCGATCTAGGATCAAGATTCAGTCACTTTTCTCACCTCATTCTCAGTTCTTGACTAGGAACATAGGCTTTCTCCTCATTCTGACTGTCTCACAAACCAGTCCCGGAGGAATTCCTAAACACTACCTCACCCGACTACCATTCACCCCAGTCTTTGAAGTCCTCATATATTCAGCCTTTGACGTATCACCGTCGTTTGAATACTCTATCAACCTATGGCATGATTTCGACTGATGTTCATTTCAGCTGATGATTTCTAGAAAATCGTGCCCCTCAACAAGGCTTGATTGTGAAGGAAATGTTTACTTAGAGTACTTATATTTCGTTTGTTGCATCTAACATTCACGCATTTACTTTCCAATAATTGTACTTTACTTCCTTTACATTTCAAAGGATTTTCTTAAGAGAAATTGTCAGTATTCGGAATATTCCAACCATGGCATTGTATGGCTATTCTAAGTCATAGAATCATTTATGTGTTTTGGTTCAATACCATCATCCCGACTTAAGGAAATCCTTGCACCTAACTGCTTCTAACCAATAACAAGATGCTAACATGAACAAATCGAAATTAACATAATCTGAACTTGGATTAGATTGGAAAGAAAATTGATTAAAGTCCTTGGATATATTAAGAAGAAGGCATAGAAAAGAACAATGTGAGCTATTTGCCCGCTCGCCTCATAATGACTTGATTAAGGAAAGGTTCTAGGGCCACAATAGAACCCATTTATCACCGTGTACTAGCAGCTTCTACTAGTGGCACACCTACTTTGAAGGCAGTTTAGGCTTGTATACTTCCTGGTCAGCCCATCTAGGGATAGATCGTGGTATCAAGGCCCTTAAGCCCACATCCTTCAACCCAAATCCAACATCCAAACAAGCCCACAACACTACCATCATTAAAGAAACCCACACGAGCCCGCTTCTTCAAGTGTAGAGTTCGATGGAGACCCACCGAAGGAGACCCCGGGCCCGCTGTCGCATTTTTGGGCAGAATAAAAAGCATGTACTAGTTCTTTTTACGTCAAAATACACTTCAAAATAAATATACATGAGTGCGAGTCACAATTTTTCTTGATGAAAAATATACTAAATTAGGGTTTATGTAAATAAATATTGCTACAAAGTTTTATTGACGTTTATTTTTCAAGTGCACTTTACATCAAAAGTCAAATTCATTGACATTTTCTCTATTTATAACATTCTTAACTTTTTCTTGATTGGGTTTAGCCTTTGTTACTGTCTTAAAAATTGACTTTCCCCTCCCCCCCCCCCCCCCCCCCCCCTAAATTTTGATGATGCCAATCAATCATCAAGAAGTTGACAATCAATCTTCTGAAAATAAACCTTATTTCTAGCAATATCATATGCAACATTATAAGTTTGCTGAGCCATAACACCAATGATATGTATGTCCAGCCCCACCTCCACCCCATCGGCGAAGTTAAACTCCATGTCCGTAAACCCTATTACGTCACGCCCTATGGTTCCTTTGTAGCACAAAGATGAAGGATTACGAGGCTCTACTAATTTATCCAATGTTCCACCTATCAACTTTTACACTTCACCACTCACCACATCATATGCACCTTTGGTTAAGTACGTGTAGGTTGCCCCATAATCAATAAGGGTACCACCGGTGCCAGATGGCTTTCTTTTGAACATTCCGGAATCGGTTTCAAGCAGCCTCTCGGCAAAGACGATGATGTCTAGGGTTAGATAGTAAAGGTCATTGTAGAGGTCAAGTGGAGTTGAAGTGCCTTGTATTTTTGCACCATCACCCAACACCAATTGGTTATGAGGGTATTTAGGGTCCTTCATGCTCCCAATGCAATAAGAGAATTTTGATCCTAATTGCACTGCCAAAGTTATATTTGAAGGTTCTAGGCCACGTATTCCACTAGGTTATCCATTGTAATGGTTATTATTATGTGCACATCCAAAAGTGATGTAGAACAGATGGCAGAATGGATTGAAGAAGAGATGGACCGAAAACTGAAAAAAATGATGCATCGGTAATTTACAGATTTTGCGTCTGAGCTCAGAATGGGGCGTATGATACCTTTCCGACAAAGGAACGTTAAGGGGAACAAGTCTCACTGCTTTTGCTGTGATGTATGGACTTTGTTAGCCAAATAAGGTCATTTAGGACCTCAAAATCAGCTTTGAAGAGTTTCGTATATTTTTGAGATTTTTATTAATTAGGGTTTTTGCTTTCTTTTTCAACCTAGGGTTTACTAGGTATATAAACAACCTTTAAACGTTATATTGGAAATTATCTTATATTTTTATTCAATCAAATTTGAGAGTTTCTCAACTATTTCTTGGAGGATTCTAGTTTAAGTTCCTTTAGGGGTTACGCTTGTAAACCTTGTTAGCTTGTGTTGTGTCAAGTGGTATCAGAGCTGGTATCTCCCTTTTTGTTATCATTGATTTGTATCCATGGGTGATCGTGTAGATGATGCCCCTGTCCCTAGGGTGGATATGGATTCCCTGAACCATCGTATTGTTGAATTGGGCACGGAAATTGGGGAGATTCGTGAATTGTTGCTGGAAAATAATCGAAGAGGTAACAGAGGCAACAACCAGAGAGGTAACGATTGGGGGAATCCTAGGAGACTTCGTGAGAAAGAAATCGAGTCTGATTCTGAAGAGGATATTGAAGAGCCACGCCAAAATAACAACAACAACTGCAACAACTTTGATGACTACCGGATTAAAGCCAATATTCCCAACTTTTCAAAAACTTTGAAGATTGAAGACTTCTTAGAATGGTTGGTGGAAGTAGAGAGGTTTTTCAAGATCATGGAGATTCTTGAGGCTAAGATGGTAAAGATTGATTGCTTTCCATCTGAAAAGCACTGCAGCTGTTTAGTGGGATAAACTCTAGAACACCCGTCAAAGACAAGGAAAGAACTGAATTCGGACGTGGCGGAAGATGAAACAACTTATGATGGAGAGATTCTTACATGCTGATTATGAACAGATTTTGTACCAAATGTTTATGGGATGTGTACAAGGCAATAGAACAGTGGATGCGTATACTGACGAGTTCATGGGTTGGCAGAACGTAATAACCTAAGGGAGACCGAAAATCAAAATGTGGCAAGGTTCCATTCAAGATAAGATTGGGTTGCAGAATTTGTGGTCCTTGTATGAGGCAATTAACATGGGGTTGAAGGCTGAGTTGGTGGAAAAAGAGAAACGTCAAATGCCTTACTGGAGAAATATGCCAAAATCGTCTGAAACTGCTGCTGTTGTCCCTGCTGATAAGGGAAAAATAGTGCAGCAAGGCACATCAAATCCTTTGAACTTCTAGTCTGGAGGAGCTAATAAAGGAAGTAGCAGAACTTTCGATAGAGGGCAAACTCGAAATTAGATCCGGAAGCAGAATCCCATGCCAAACCCACAGGGGATACCTGTTATCGTTGTGGCAAATTCGGGCATCGTTCTAATGCTTGCCTCGAACGAAGACATGCTAGTTTAGTAGAGATGGATGAGGATCATGATGAAGAAGAAGGAGAAGGGTTTGAAGATGACTATGAAGGAGCTGAGTTTGAAATTGAAGAGGGCTTAGAAAGAGTTACTTTGGTGATGCAGCGAGTTCTTTTAGTTCCAAACGAGGAAGGGCAACGTAATCGTATCTTCCGTTCTCGTTGTTCAATTAAAAATAAGGTTTGTGATGTGATTGTAGACAATGGCAGCTGTGAGAATTTTGTGTCGAAGAAATTGGTGGAGCATTTGCAGCTACCAACAGAGCTACATAACACTCCTTATTCGCTAGGTTGGGTGAAGAAAGGGCCTTCAGTGCTAGTCTCTGAAATCTGTCATGTACCACTCTCCATTGGTAAGCACTATAGTGACAAAATATTGTGTGATGTAATTGATATGGATGCTTGTCATATTTTGTTGGGATGACCTTGGCAGTTTGATATGGATACTACCTTTAAGAGACGAGGTAATGTTGTATTATTTACCTGGAATAATCATAAAATTGCTATGGCTCCTACTACACATTCGGGAAAGTCGAGTGTACCAAGAAAATAGAGTTCTAGTTTTCTGACCTTGACTAGCAATGAGCGGGAGATTAATGAGGCAATCAAAGAAGCTAATTCTTTTTATCTAGTAGTGTTGAAGGGATTACTGATAGCAAGCAAAGAAAGGTTGAAATTCCCCATGATGTGCAGCAGATGTTGAGGGAGTTTAAGGAGCTTTTGTTTGATGAATTGCCCAACGAACTACTACCTATAAGGGATATCCAACATCAAATTGATTTGGTACCCCGAGCTAATCCACCAAATCTGCCTTATTACCGTATGAGCCCTAAGGAGAATGAGATTGAGAGAGCATATTGAGAATTTGTTCAAGAAGGGATTTATCAAGGAGAGCTTAAGTCCTTGTGCGGTTCCTGTCCTTCTAGTTCCTAAGAAGGAGAATGTGTGGCGTATGTGTGTTAACAGCCGAGCCATCAGCAAGAAAACCATAAAGTATAGGTTCCCATTGTAAGGACCCTTCCCGAATTTTTCCTCGAAACCCGGAAAGAACCCTTATCCCGTCTGACAGCTCTTATACCTCAAAATTTAAATACCAGAAATACCCTTTACCCTTAAATAATTTTTAGTAAACCTTACAGGGTTCCCGACAGAACCTCTGTACTTACTAACCACTCCTACCTATCAGACGCAGGATAGTATACAGGTCAAAGCCAAGACCTCGGAATAGTGGTGGTCCAAATAGGAATACCCTCTGATACTAAATGTTAGTAGGTGAGACACTGCTGACATCTCTACTGGAATACCACAAGACAACTGACTAGTCAGATACTTGTGAACCAACAATAATTCGTCACTCTGGGTCACCGCCCACACCAACCCACAGACCCGGATGACGAAGTATTTCCATAGGCTGATTTATCACCTGACAATCGTCGTCAAACCATATTAGAGCTGGAAATATCCTCAGCTATCATATCACATCAGTAGGCATATCCCTAGCCACCAGGGTATCCCTTGGGGTGTGCTAGTCCTGTATCACAACTCTTTGTACTATGCATAAATAGCCTCGCGACCTGGCGGAGCCAAAACTCCTCGATGCCAGAGTCGAAGCACTTAACGAACCAACAGAGTAAAACTCTCGACGCTAGTCGAAGAAACAGTAACCAATTATATTGAGGGTTCACCGGGTTCACCGCCAACAGCGGATCCTAGTCCCATATTCTAGTCTACCTCAAATATGTTTATCTTGGAGGTTCACCGGGTTCACCGCCAACAGCGGATCCTAGCCCCGGCTCCTCGGCCCCCTCAAAACCCTCAAAACCATATTGTTTATATTGGAGGTTCACCGGATTCTCCGTCTCAGCGGATCCTTACCCCGGCTCCTGGGCCCCCTCAAAACCGTATTGTTTATATTGGAGGTTCACTGGGTTCTCCGTCTCAGCGGATCCTTACCCCGGCTCGTGGGCCCCCTCAAAATCGTATTGTTTATATTGGAGGTTCACCGGGTTCTCCGTCTCAGCGGATCCTTACCCCGGCTCCTGGGCCCCCTCAAAACCGTATTATTTATATTCGTTTCAAAGTACCTACATCTCATAATTAACAATGCTGGGTCCTAAAGCTAACCCTGGCACAGTCTAGATTTCCTATCATCATCTTGCATCATTCTCATTCCATAAATATATTATTAGTCAACCAAACATTCATCACCACACACATAATTACATCAAATACTACTAACACAATTAAATCAATCCTCATTCAATTGAAATCCCAGTCATCACATAATCTATCACATAATAGTACATAAGTCATATAGGTATGAGTTTAGGAAAGGATTCCACTCACAAACATCATCCAACCCAAAATTCATGGACGCTCTAGTCCAAGGAATACATGCACAATAATAACCCAACTACCTTGACTTTCCGAACTCAAAATCCACTTCAAGGTCAACCATTATCGCTGGAATTGCCCAAATCGGGCCTTAAACGAACTCCTATGGCCTCAAAACCAATAAAATCTGATCCGGAACGTCCCAAAACCCTAGTTACGCGCCGCCGTGACATCGGGAACAGTCAAACGCGCCGCCACGCGCCACCGGAAGGTCAGAACACGCGCTCACGTGCCGCCATGCGCCGGTCACGCGCCTGCTACAGTGTTCATGCGCTTGGACCGGTCCAATCCGGCTCGGCTCGACCTGACCCGGTCCAACTCGACTCAACCCGACCGGTTCACTCAACCCGACCGGTTCAACTCGACCCGACCGGTTCACTCAACCCGACCGATTCACTCGACCCGACCTTGTCTGACCCGACTCGACCGGTCACCGGAGAAGACGATCGGCTACCGGCGCCATCGCCAAAGTCTGGCCTGAGAAGATGACTGGCAGTCGCCGCCGTCTGGTTTCGCCGGAATCCCCCATTTTTGGCTGAAACTTCAAGCTTTTATAACTTCTTCATTTCTTAACCGTTTTTCACGATTCACACATGTAAATTCATCTACTTTTCACCAGGAATCCAACTATGAGGTCAAAGTTCCGAGATCGTACCTGGTTTGACCGAAAAACGACCGAGAAAATTCGGCCCGCCTCCTTCCTCCGTCTGTCGCCTACGGCGGTGCTCCCGCTCCGATGATTACACCAAAAGGCTCGTGGGGTCGCGGGGAAGATCCTCCCGGCCTTAGTTTCGGTCAAATCGGACTGAAGTTCGTCCGATGAAAATGGTTTGTGGTGTTCTCATGGGGAGAAACGGGTAGGAGAGAGAGAGAGACTGAAAAAAATATCTGCCCTCTTTTTTTTTTCGAGGAGAGAGAAAATATCTGATATATAGTTCCAATTTTTCCAAAATTACCAAACGGCCCCTGAAACTTCTAGACCCTTAACGAACTCACCGGGTCTCCGTTTTCCGCGTGCCGCCTGTCTACGAACTCGTGAGTTCGAGACCTACGCAACGACCCAAGAAAAATTCCCAAAAGTACTGCCAGTCAAAAAGTGACTCCCGAACCCATCCAAAATTGAGGGTAAAATCGTCCAATTCTCAAAATAATTTAATTTCTGGTCCGGGTCGTTACACCCATACCACGCTTGGAAGACTTGTTGGATGAACTGGAGGGCTCTAAAGTGTTCACAAAGTTAGACTTGCGAAGTGACAACCACCATATTCGGATTAGACCGGGTGATGAATGGAAAATGACATTCAAAAGCAAATATGGGTTATATGAGTGGTTGGTCATGCCTTTCGGGTTGTCAAATGCACCTAGCACTTTCATGAGACTTATGAATCAGGTTCTTCGTCCCTTTCTTGGCTCTTTTGTTGTGGTTTATTTTGATGACATTTTAATTTATAGTTAGACAAAAGAAGAACACATGGTTCATTTGAGGCAAGTTTTAGGGGTTTTACAAGAAAATAAGTTGTATGTGAACCTGAAAAAATGTACTTTATGTACAAATAAGCTATTGTTTTTGGGTTTCGTGCTTTTTGAGGATGGTATTCAGGTGGATGACGAGAAAATTAGGGCAATCCGTGATTGGCCAGCTCAAAAGTCGGTGACTGAGGTGAGGAGTTTCCATGGTTTGGCCACTTTTTACAGGAGGTTTGTGCGGAATTTTAGCACCATTACTGCGCCCATCACAGAATGTTTGAAGAAAGAAAAATTTCAGTGGGGAGAAGATTAGGAAAAGAGTTTTTCCCTAATAAAAGAACAACTTTGCACCGCACCAGTTCTAGCTCTTCCGAAATTTGAGAGAGTATTCGAGGTCGAATGTGATGCTAGCGGAGTAGGAGTGGGTGTTGTATTGTCACAAGAGAAGAAACGAGTCGGTTTCTTTTCTGAAAAACTATGTGAAGTCCATCAGAAGTGGAGTACCTATGATCAGGAATTTTATGCATTCGTTAGGGCTTTGAAATAATGGGAGAATTACCTTATTCAGAAGGAGTTTGTACTATTTACAGATCAACAGGCTTTGAAGTTCATTAATAGCCAGAAGTACGTTGATAAGATGCATGCCAGGTGGGTGACTTTTCTGCAAAAGTTTCCATTTGTTTATAAACATAAGTTAGGAACCCTAAATCGTGTTGTTGATGCCCTAAGTAGAAGAGCTACCTTGATGGTTACTCTTTCTCAAGAAATTGTGGGGTTTGAATTTTGAAGGAGTTGTAGGAAAATGATGATGATTTCAAGAAATATGGGCAAAGTGTGTTAATCTTGAGTCAGTAGCATATTACTTTATTAATGAGGGGTATTTGTTCAAGGGTAATCAGTTGTGTATTCCCATCTCATCATTGCGAGAAAAGCTGATTCGGGATTTACATGGGGGAGGATTGAGCGGGCATTTGGGCGAGACAAAACCATTGCAAGTTTGGAGGAGAGATACTATTGGCCACAGTTGAAGCGGGATGTTAGAGCTATTGTGAATAAGTGTTATACTTGTCAGGTCTCGAAGGGTCAGGTTCAAAATACTGGTTTATATATGCCTTTAACTATTCCTAACGATACTTGGCAGGATGTAGCTATGGATTTCGTGCTTGGGCTACCATGTACATAAAGAGGCGTGGATTCTGTTTTTGTGGTGGTTGACAGGTTTTCCAAGATGGTGCACTTTATAGCTTGTAAGAAGACATCAGATGCATCCAACATAGCCACATTGTATTTTAGGGAGGTTGTTCGATTGCATGGGGTGCCTAAATCTATAACCTCTGATCTTGACACCAAGTTCTTGAGCCATTTATGGATTACTTTGTGGAGGATGTTTGGGACTGCCTTGAATCGTAGTAGCACTGCCCATCCTCAAACTGATGGACAGACTGAGGTGACAAACAGAACTTTGGGGAACATGGTGCGTAGTATTTGTGGTGATATGCCGAAGCAGTGAAACTATGCCCTTCCACAGGTAGAGTTCGCTTACAACAGTGCAGTTCATAGTGCAATAGGGAAGTCTCCATTTGCCATTCTTTATACTGCTGTGCCTAGCCATGTGGTGGACCTAGTGAAGCTGCCTAAGGGTCATGGAGTTAGTGTTGCTGTAGAAAATATGGTTGAAGGTGTATTAGCTGTTAGTGATGAAATTAAACACATGCTGGAGCAAACCAATGCCAAGTACAAAGCAGCAGCGGACAAGAACATGCGAGTTAAGGTGTTTCAGGAGGGTGATTCTGTTATGGTGTTTCTGAGGAAGGCGAGAGTTCATGCTGGTACATATAGCAAGCTGAGACCGAAGAAGTATGGACCATTCAAAGTGCTGAAAAGAATCAACGACAATGCCTATGTGATAGACATGCCGAAGTCCATGGGAATTTCCAACACTTTCAATGTTGCTGACATGTATGAGTTCCGTGAAGATGTAGCTTTTTATCCTGAAGATAACTCGGGGTCGAGTTCATCTGAAATGGAGGGGACTGATGTAAAACAGATGGCAGAATGGATTGAAGAAGAGTTGGACCAAAAATTGAAAAGAAAAAAAAAAGGACGCAATGGTAATTTACAGATTTGGCGTTCAAGCTCAGAATGTGGCGTATGATACCTTTCCGGAATGGGAACGACGAGAGGAACAAGACTCACTATTATTGGTGTGATTTATGGACTTTTTTTTAGCCAAATAAGGTCATTCAGGGCCTCAAAATCATATTTGAAGCTTTTCGGATATTTTTGAGATTTTTATTAATTAGGGTTTTTGCCTTCCTTTTCAACGTAGGGTTTACTAGGTATATAAACAACCTTTAAACGTTGTATTGAGAATTATCTTATATTTTTATTCAATCAAATTTGAGAATTTCTCAACTATTTCCTGGTGGATTCCAGTTTATGTTCCTTTAGGATTTACGCTTGTAAATCTTATTAGATTGTGTTGAGTCAAAAAGTAACATTAGGGATGGGGCTAAGTCCTTCGTCGGACATCTCCAACGTGAACTTCTCCCTTGCAAGGAGTCCGGAGACATTGGTGTCGTCAACGTACCCTTCATTGAATGTGCAATTTTTTGACGTGGCATCGGCACATCCCTCACTGCAATAGGGCGATTTGCATGGTAATGTAATGTATGTTGAGGACTTGGAAGGGTAAAAAAATTGGAGTTGTTTGTTCAAAACACTTAATGCAAGGAAGGCATTGAACCCACAACACATTGCTGCATGTATCTATGGTTAAGAGCTGTGGAACTGGTGGCTCACCGATTGACACTTTTGCCATAAACTGTCTTCCATTGTCTTCAGCAACAAGCCCGGCGCAGACATCGTGGGTGGCGAAAGCATTAGCCTTGGCCTCCAAGTATGCTAGGCGAGCCATGGAGGCTGTCATTGTGCGTATATCACGGTCTTTGAGGGTTTCATTAGGGTTGTAGTAAGGAGAGAAGATGGAATCACGGTGAATGAGTTTTGTGACAAAAGCCTTGGTTTTGGGATGGGGGAAGGAGTGGCGGTGGTGACGGCGGAGGAGGTTGCTTGTAAGTATAACAAATTTGAGATAATAACTAAATTGACGAGGGTGAGTGTAATAGATTTTGAAAATTGGGCTGCCATGGTTAATGCTCTCAGCTAGAAGTTCTGTTCAAGACATATACCAAGGGATGAGAGCTATCTTATTTATTTGTAAGTTTTTATCAAAATTAGTCAAAAATTGACACTCAAAATTTATAAATGTCACTTTTATAAATTTTTTCAAATATAGCTCAAATCCTCTTAAAATAAACTTAAATACCCCAAAGTAAATAAATCAAAACCTACAAACCAATACCCAATTCTTTACTAAATAAAAAATAATAATTTAATTAGTTTATCATCTTGCCTACGGTGAAATTGATCATCTTCCTAAAGCAAAAAAAAATAAACACTTAAATATAGCTAATTAATTTACCATCTTTCCTATGATGATTTTAAATGATTTCATGAGGTTTTAAAATTCAGGAGTACTCAAGTAGGATTTTAATGAGTTATACACAAATTTTGGTGTATTCAATATAACTTTTGATTGATTGTTTTAAAACCCTTCAAAATATAAGTATATTCAATTAAGTTTTAAAAATATAATATAAAAATATAGGTGTATTCAAAAATTTCATTATTTTATATGATTTCATAAATAAATGAATTTGGAAGGGTTTTAGGATGAAAAATATACATATCAGTCCTCCACCAAATCACCACACTACATCTTAAAATTTCATTGGATTTGGGGGAAATAAAAACACATCTTCCTTAAAATATTTTTCCGTCGTGGACCTCCACCCAACCTCTAGTACCGTCGTCCTCGTCCACCATCACTTCCCCTCCACCATCAAACGCATCCACCCAACCTAGTGTTGCAATATATATATATAGAATTTTTCTAAAAGGACTAGAAGTACGATGACTGCTGCATCACCACGGCCTCCGTTAACAAGTCCATGAAAGTATGGGACGTCAAAAGCATTAGAGTTCAGATCTCGGTGCTCAACGGCCATGGCAATGTGGTGAGGAAAGTCAAATTCTCGGCGCACGGGCAGAGCCTGATATGTCGTGCTCTTACTACATGTGGGTTTGTTTGTCGGATTACATAGTGTATGATTTTTTGTTTTCTTATGAAAGTTTTGACTTATGAATTTTATGATTACTGTCAATACTTACTGAATCATTATCACTTGAACTTGTATAGAAGATTTAATAAACAAAAAGCTTTTTTTTTTTTCTGTTCACAAACGAAGTACATAGAACTTTACTCACCTGGCTTCAATTTCGCAAGGACAGACAGGCCAGCGTTGAGCTGGTGCTTCCGGAGAAAAGAATCCAGAAAATTCATTACTAAGACAAAAAAGAAAAGTAGGAGAAAAGAATTGAAACGGTTGAGGAAGGAGAAAGGGAGGAACGGAGCAGGTCGTGAAACGGCAGCACATCTGCCTTATTAAAAAATTAGGTAAATGATGTGGATAATTTTTGAGCCATTAGATTTGTTTGAAGGGTAAGATTGAAATTCATATATAATAAATCAAACATTTTTAAACACTTCGGAATTCTTTAAAATTTTATTATAAATTTATTGAAAGTTGACATAAATCAAATGAAATCATATCAAATCAAGAGAAATAATATAATTTGACACTTCCAAACCCATTATGATTCTAAATCAATTAAACTACATTAAAATATTAATCGAACACACCCCCTAAATGTCACTTTTCAAAAAGGAAAATATTTGTATCTCATCCTAGTGGTATCTCTTCGTACTACTTTTTCGATTTATTGAATTTTTTTTTTTGTACATATATCATAATCGGAACTGTTCATTCTCTAAATCATCATGCCAAGATCATCTCCGTAAAAAATCAACAAGATTGAAGGTCGTTTAGTCATTCATATGTATCAAATAAATCAACGATTTTGATAAGAAGTAAGATCCACATGGCGAACCGTCCATTTAGTTGATATATGAATACTAAACGACCTCCAATCTAATTGATATTTTACAAGAATGATCTTGATATGATGATTTAGAGAATGAATGGTTTCAATTATGATATATGCACAAAGACAGTTCGATAAATCGAAAGGGTGGTATGAGAACATACCACCAAGGTGAGATGTAAATATATATTGTCCTTTCAAATATAGCTAAAATCCACTTTAAATAGACTTAAATACCCCAAAGTAAATAAATCAAAACCTACAAACCAATGGCCAGCCAATTCTTTATTCTGGAAAAAAAAATTACCCAATTGTTTACTATATAAAAAATAATAATTTAATTAATTGATCTTCTTTCCTACTGTGAAATTGATCATCTCCCTAAAGCAAAAAAAAAATTGACTTAAATACAGCTAATTAATTGATCATCTCCCCTACGTGAAATTTAATTATTTAATTAAATGTCAGTTTAAAAAAAAAACTTTTAAATATGACTAAAATCTTCTTTAAATAGACTTAAATACCCCAAAGTAAATAAATCAAAACCTACAAATCAATACCCAATTCTTTACTTATCATGCTCTACTGATCGATCTCTTTGACTCCAAATTGTGTTGTGTTCCTCTATGGTGACTAGTTGCTAGGCGGCGGCGGCGGGTGGAGACTTCTTTAGCATCTAAGATTTATTTGGTTTTGTTAATGTTGTGGGCTTTATTTGGGCTAAATTTGTTTTTGACTGTTTTTTTCTTTTCTTACTTTGGACTTGTTCATTTTTAAGATTGAGTATATTAATGCGGCTTGTATTTTTAAATTTTTCTATGAAATGAATATTAATCTGTTTGACTAAAAAAACAAACCCAATTTTGTACTAAATAAAAGATAATAATTTAATTAATTGATCATCTTCCAAAGCAAAAAAAATTGACTTAAATATAGCTAATTAATTGACCGTCATCCCTTCGGTGAAATTTAATAATTTATTTAATTAATTAATTAAATATCACTTTTTAAAAAAAACTTTCAAATGTAATTAAAATCTTCTTTAAATAGACTTAATTAAATACCCCAAAGTAAATAAATCAAAACCTACAAACCAATACACAATTCTTCCTATGGACAAAAAAAAATTTTGACAATTCTTCCTAAAGAAAAAAAAATTGATCACCTTTCCTTCTCCTAGCATATAAGTAAATAAATTGAAGAACAATCAACCCAAACAGAAAACGAATTATGTATAATTAATTCACGAATAGACTCTTGATCCCTCTTAATCGATTGATCAATTAACATCTGAACAAGATTTTCGCACACCTATTCAACTGGGATGTTTCGTTTACCAAGGACTGTAACTGGAAATCCACGAACCATGGAAACCCCTTGATTATTCAGTCGAAAAAAAACCCAGAAAATTATTTGAAAAAATTCTTTGAAAAATTCAGAAAATGCGAGTTAGAAATTAGTATCAATAGAGAAACGGGACAGAGAGAACCCGCCATATGTGGATACCATCACTACAGAAGTCTGGCCGCTAACTGAATTCCCACCAAAACGGTGCGACTCAGGCGTTCACTGTAACCACCATTGTTCTCCATGACAAAGCAAAACAAAATCGCTTCCTCTTATCAAACCAACAGGTGTCCTAACAAGCCCTAGTTAACCCAAAAAAAAAATAAAAATGATACAAAAGTACCCTAAAAATAAATAAATCACGGGCTCAAATCAAGTGTATAGAATTAATTAGCCTATTATTGAGGGTCGAACTCCAATTGGGTTCGAAAAGGAATAGAGGCAAAGATCTTTCCACAGAGGTTGCTTGGTGATGGATGCCCATCAATTCAAAATTTTTCATCTTCTTAGAAAATAGGAAAACTACAAACGATCCTTTTTGTTGGAAGATTTCAATTAATTTCGTTTTGTTTTTTTTTTTCTATTTTTTAACATCCTGGGAGGTGGAGATGACTGGGCAATGTAGCTGGGGAGGGGGAAAGTCTTGGGTATGACTCCACCTAAGTAAAAATGCCACTTCAATTTTTCTACGTCCTGTTCTTCTTTTATTTTTTAACAAATTATACTTTATTATTTTGTAGTTTATATTAAATTACATAATTATATTTATATTTTGAAATCTTGTATTTAGTTTCTTATACTCTTTAAAACGTTACAATCTTAACCTTCCGTTAAATTTTCTTTTAAAAATTTTGTTAAGCGGTGATATAAACAAAAATAGGACTCATATATAATTTATATAATGACGAATTGGCAAATAATAATAATAAATATATTAAAATAAATTTAAAAGCAAAATAAAAATTTTAAAAAAGTTCTCTCACATCCCTCTCGCGCGTCGACTGCCATTACCGGAGATAAAAGGGTGCTGCAACTGCGCCGCCGACAATCTCCTCGCTGGTTCGCTCTGCAAAGAACAAGTCAAGATCGCTGATTTTGGGGTTAATCGAATTCTTGCTCGGACCATGGACCCTTGTAATTTTCTGTCGGTACCATAGCTTATATGAGCCATGAGAGGATCTCAATCATGGTCAGTATGATTGGTATTCTGGTGATATATGGAGCCTTGCGGTTAGCATATTGAAATTTTACATGGGTCGGTTTCCGTTCTCTGTGGGGAGGCAAGGCGATTGGGCTAACTAAATGTGGCCTATTTGTATGTCTCAGCCTCCTGAAGCTCAACCCACTGCTTCCAGAGAGTTCGAGCATTTCATTATTTGTTGTTTGCAGAGAGAACCATCGAGGAGATTGTCGGCGGCGCAGTTGTTGCAGCACCCTTTTATCTCCGCCTCCAGCAATGGCAGTTGAAGACGACGAGTGAGGGAGGGGAGAGACTTTTTTTTTTAATTTTTTAATTTTCTTTTAAATTTATTTTAATATATTTATTATTATTTTATACCACATAGCTTGTATTTGTCATTAACATAAATTAAATGCGGGTTATATTTTATCCACGTCATCATTTAATAGAAAATTTAACAGATGGCTAAAGTCGTAACGTTTTAAAGAGTATAAGGTATTAAATGCAAAATTTCAAAATACAAATATAACCGTGTAATTTAATATAAATCACATAATAGTAAAGTGTAATTTGCTCTTTATTTTTGTTCTACTATCTTCCTTTATTTCGTTTTTGCTTTATTTCCATCACTATCTTCCTTATTTTCTTGTTCCATCATTATCACCCTTTTTTGGTTTTTGTTGTTTTGCCATTTTGAAGATGCTCCTTATTCCCTTGATTTTTTTCAAAAGGAATTTTAGTGTTTCTAGTAATCTTAGATCTTCTACGCTTCTATCATGTTATTAATATTAGTGTATTCTATCTCATCTTCATTATCAGAATTTGGAGAGAAAAGGCTAGAACTGTCTTTTCCTTTTTCTTCTCTTTTTGAAGCCTCAACTTCTAAATCCATCGGAAAGTCTAGTTGACTTCTTTTGTTAGCTAGCTTGTTCAACAAGTCTACTGCTTCATCTTTCTAGTTTTCAGAAAAAACAATGCTGCAATGTAGATTTGTTATGAAAATTTGTCGTCCATCAGTTGCTTTAACCAAGGTCTTGGAATCGACGAACTATCTTGCAACTTCAGAAGTATGAATTAAATTTTCAATCCATTTTGTTATCCAATTGAGTTGAAGTGCAATATGCTTAGTTTCTTGCAGTATTTTATCTGGAACGTCCATATTTAAAAGCCAAATTTGGTTTGGTTGATAGAAGCGTTCTCTTTCTCTCCATCCTAATGTGTTTGATATGGAGAAAGTGAGATATTTGTTTCATTTAAAGGTTTTTACGAGTTCATATACCAAGGTTTTGATAAATGAAGGAAAAACTTTAAGATCGTCAAAGTTAAAACTTTGGAAAACTAATATGTTGGTAATTCCCCAATCCACAAGTTCTACTTCTCAATTTTCACTGGTTAGAATAAAAGGTAACTTTGGAATTGTACTATGCGATTTTAGGGAATAGACTACACTTCAAAGACATCAGACAATAATTAATCTGATACTATTACAAATATAAGCATTTGTTTCATATTTATTGAAGTGTGCAGGATAAAACAACTTCAGTACAAACATAGACCGATTCCTTTATGTTTATTTAGCATAAGATGGTTTGGAAAACCAAAGTCTATAAATTCTTTTCTTTCTTTAGGTCAGCCTCGGTTGTTAAAAAACTCAATTTACCAATGTCTTTACTAGAAAGTCAACCTATATTTCCCCCCCTTCAATTCTTGCTTTCCCTCCATTTTATTTTGACAAGTCTTGCCTTTCAACCTAAAAAATAAAAATTAAAAAATGTAGTTTGAATTAATGAAACCTAAATAACTAAAAACTAAGAACTTTCCCTCGCTTCGCAATTCTTTTCCCTCAGCGCGATTTTCCCACTGAACCCATCATCTCTCACCTGGCTATCTTTTCCCTCGCCTGCTATCTCTCTTGCGCGATTTTCCCAGCAAAACCCTATCCCTCTTGCGCCTTCACCCCTGTCACTGGTTCATCTCTCTTGCGCCTCCCTCTCACTGAACCCATCATCTCCGGTCGTCCTGAACACATCATCTCCGCCGGACGTCCTTAGCCTGTCATCTCCGTCGTCCTGCGCCACCATCTTGCACCATTTTCCGCTTCTTCAATTCGTTCAAGTGGGTAAGTTATCTTTTAATTCATTCAGATCTCTCCTACTTTAATTCTCATTTAATTTTCTGATTTATCAAAATAGGGTTTTAGGGTTTATGTCTCTGTTTGGAAATTTATTAAAATTTAACCATCAATATAACAGGTTTGGGACGAGGATTTGGAGTCGATTGGCTATTTCAGGGATTGAGATTTCGTTTGAGTTTCAGAAATCAGGTGAGGAAATCGAATTGGAGTCTATTGGCCGCTGCTGCGGCTTGTAAACGGGTCGTGCAATTTGGGACCAATTCAGGGATCGGATTATCGGGTTTCGGAGGGATTGTTTCTCGTCGACACATTAGCTTTGATGTCGCTTTCTCGTATTCATTTCCCAAATTCAATTTCGCATACAAAGTTATTTTAATTTCAAATGAAAAAGAAATTACAGAGAGATTGGAGAGATTATAATCGGCGTTTATTGTATGCTGCATTGCGTCTAGGTTAGGAGATTAGAGGGCCAAGGTGTGCCATAAAAGCATGCCGAGGCCATAACAGCTGCCATTACTGAAGTTTTGAATGACAGCTTGAAAAATGTTTCTCATTCATTTGTTACCAAAGGAGAAATGCAGAAAGTAAGGGATTCTCATGTTGCTCTAACTTTCCCGTTTCTTGATTACCTTTGTGTGTATTGACATTCAGAAAATCACGAGTTAATTTAATTTTCTTTTGGCTGTTTTGCATGAATTTATATAGGCTGAGATGATGCAAGAGTCCAACTTGTCCAAATTCAAATCTGAAATTCAAAGCGCACAGGTACTTACTAATTGCTTAAGTCAATCATTACCCTAGGCTTGTGATTTTGTCTATTTGATTATTGCAGAATTTTCTTTCTGGTAATGTTTTTGTTTCATTCTTTTGGTTAACCCAAGAACGTAGTGGTCCTGTATGCTGATTATGAGCAGCCAGGAACTGTGGATTATTTCTTTCTAGTTTTCTTTTCAAATCTTATCACTGCTTTGCATATAAACGCTATGACTGAATGACATTTCTGGAATAAGATTTGTGTTTGTCTTGTGTGTAAATCACTGCCAAATCATTGAGGTATTGCAATCCGGACTGCATCTTGGGTTTCAAGATGTTATTGTTTCTAGTTCTTAACTTCCTACTAACACCAGTAGACATGAATTTAGTGTCGCTCCTATCTTTCTTTGAGTTGCCCAGCATGGTTGTTCATACATGGTTGAGAGAGAGTATGTGATAAGAGAGTATTTTGGCAACTGATTGGCCTACGCATGGCCGTTCATACTTTTGTACATTAATGACCTTCTTTACTAAGTTCATTAGTGTTCATGCATAAAGTTGTTATGGTTTGTTTCTGATTGTGGATCCTACTGGCAGCTATAAGGAAAACTATTATTTCAGCTATAGTCAGGCCAAGAAGATTTCAGTCATAAATTTGGTTACTTTGGTTGACATTTGAATTTTGAAGTCTCATGATATTCTATATCTTTTTTTAGACATGAATTTACTGAACTATTGGATCTAGACCTTTCTTCTCAGTTCATAGGCTCCAGCATATGGGCACTGGAATGAAATCAAACAACCCATTTGGAATTTAATGTAGAGGACTTTTGTTGATCTGTATTTATGCATACTTCTTCGGAGTTTAATTTTTTGATGATAAAAGAAATGTATATGTCATGGATCCACTTGGGAGTCGGTTTCGTGATGAAGGGTGGAAAAATGTTATAAATGCATAAGCTATTCTATCTTAGTGGTTTTCACTTTACGGAAATTTTACATTTGGCTTGCTATTTTGAACGTACAAATTTTTGTGTGCTACAGTGGGATCAAAACATTTAATGCTGGAATCGGTAGACAACCTCACCAACTACCAATATGGACAACACTTCAGGTATGGTTGTACAAACTTAAGGTAGTTATAGGAACCTAATTAATGAAATGATGAATTATTTTGGGTACTATAGAATGCTCCTAAGAAAATGGATGGATAGACATGTGGCTATTGTGTGATGAGATATATGAAGGAAATATGTGAAGATGCAACAATTTCCCTTCACATCAAGGTACTTGGTAGAAATTAACAAGCATATATTTCTTACACTAAGTTGGAGTGGGATTGATTGATTAGTATCATAATTTAAGTTCAGAGGTCATTATTGAATGATAGATCATGGAGTTTGATTGAAGTCTTACATTTGGTGAGCAAATATAAGTGTTTGAATTTTACTAAGCTAGTTCTGCAAAACATTAGTTAGATTGTGTTGTATATGCAACAGTATCTGTATCTAAATTTGGTTTTCATTTCAATGTAATTCCTTAGTTTAGTATAAGTGTTTATGGTTGTTGAATGTTTTCGAGAATTGGATCAGACTCCTTTCCTCCCTTGTTAGTTGGTTGGTAGCGTAATGATCTGAAAATCTACTTGATAGAGAAATGTGAATTGTGTTGAATGATATCTATAAACTTGCCAATTAGCTTAGCACTTTGAATTTCTATGCTCTCTTTGTTTCTTTTTTAAGTATTTCCCACATTGGAACAGATGATTTGCCTACCCGAATGTAGGTAAAACTAGCCATAGGTTTTATGTTTCAGTAGTATTTAATAATAGAGAAATGAATGCAATGCTCAGAGAACAAGTTTGCTGGAAGTATGCTAGCATCTGGGATATGTATCTCCAATGCAGTTAGTTGATACAATTGTTTCAGCTCTGAAAGGCTAGCATTACTTATTCCATGGATGAAACCTTCACCTTCCCATTGCTTAAAGCTGTTTATTCCCATTCCCAAGTCTTCTAGTCTTGTCAAGCTTGATATAACATTAGGTGGGATCACTACAAGTTCAGAGCAATTGCTCAAATCCAGCAACTGTAGACGAGTCAATTGCCCTATTTGTTTGGGCAGCTCCTTAAGCTTGGATCCCATAAGGCTAAGAACTCTCAAGTTTGTTAGTTTTCCAACTAGAGCTATGTCCCCTAAGACGTACAGGTCTAAACACAAAGTTTGAAGATTTGTTAGGGATCAAAGAGATGGAGGTAGCGTTGAAATACATAGTTTCTTTACAGCCAACACTTTGACTTGCTATTGTTGGATTAGTTTTGCTATGCATTATCTTTGTACAATCTACCTCTCTCTGCTAATGCTATTTTCATCTTTTATGTAGTATAATAATCCAGGTAAACGGAGGGATTGTTATACACAAAAGCAGCTAGATGAGGTTCGAAGTGAATGGGCAGATCAAGTCATGGGGTGGGTTTGACATCTTGGGCGCTATTTGAACTTCTAGAATTGCCTTTGATTGTCATGTATGTTTTGAATTTACTTAACATGAACATGTGATGTGAGGAGCATGAAACATTATATGAGCAGCCCTCATTTGGAATTGATATATTAGATTTGATAACTATTTCTGGTTTCATGGAATTGTAAGCACATTGGTATTTAGTTAATGACATGAATCAAAGTTTGCTCTTGCAATGGCAACAATGCATATTTATATGATTATTGATGCCTTTTCAATCTTCTAAAGCCAGGGAATAAGTATAAGGTGATGCCTTTTCAATCTTCTAAAGCCAGGGAATAAGTATAAGGTGTTGCCTTTTCAATCTCCCTGCGACAACCATCATAAACCAAAAGAGAAGTGAGGGAGTCACAATTCTCAGCCAATTTCATCAGAACCCCATCAATTAGTCCTACAAGTCCTGAGCTCGACTTGTTCAATGCCCTGCAAACACTTATCGAAGGATGAAAACGACTTGCCATCCCCAATCCCTTCGCAGTTCCTCAACCCTAATTTCTTCAGCTTTCAGCAGCTTCTCCAGTGATCTCCTCCGTTTAGATAATCTGCAAGAACATTGTTAGTACCTTTCAAATGTTCAACTTCAAAAATATATTGAGAAATAACATGATACCATTTTAACTATGGCCATCATTTATGGTTATTTTATTTATCAAAAAAATTCGAACTGCTTGGCTATCTATTCTAAGAATAAAACCTCTAGTGCCAAATAAATATGGAATCTTTTAATAGCAAGTTTAATGGCCAAAAGTTCTTTCTCAAAGGTAATATATTTGACCTCATCAGGTTTAAATTTACCTGAATTTAATTCTTCTTTTTGAAGCTTTTAATTTGGGTAAAATATTTTTTAAAAGGTTTAATACCATTTTCTTTTAATGATGTTTCTCTTTCGTTCCAATGTTCTTTTGAAATGGCTTTTAGAATATAACCCCAACATAAAATTTCTAAAATTAGTTTTAAATGGACTTGAGGAATTTGAATTAAATCATTTTTTATATTTCTAACTATTTCAACATCCTTTTGAGTCCAATTAAATTTGTCCCTTCCTAGTTTTTCAAATAGAGCAACTTCTTTTTGGGGCAAATTTTTTATAAAACTTCGTCCATAATTGATGACTCCTAAAAAAATTTTAACTGCTTTTTATCTTTTAATGCTTCTGGAAAATATTTTATTTTAGAGAGTATATGTTCATGAAGTTTTATACCTAAATAATTTAGGGCGATTCCTAGAAAATCTATTGATTTTTTTTCTACTTTCTATCTTTTAGGAGATAGAATAATTCCATGCTTCTAGAATGTTTTAGAAAGAACTTGTAGATGACGCTTATGCTCTTCTTTGATTTTAGAGAACACAAGAATATCATCTATGTATACCACACAAAAATCATTGAAATCTTTGAAGATTTTGTCCATCCATCTCTAGTATACTTGTGGTGCATTGTTTAAACCGAATGGCATAATGGTCGTACGTAGGAGTGGAATTTCAATGAATTCTTTGTTATGGGTTAAAGAAATAGAATGATGTTCGACAATCATCGGGAAATGAGTAGAGAAAATTATTCCCAATAATAAAATTTCCATGCATTTCGGAAAACATAATATTTTTGATAATGAATTTATTATCATTTAATCAAATTGCTACTTTTTTTTAACTTCTTATTGAATCAATGAACTATTTCCATGAATTCCAATAAATTGTAATGGATTTTCATAGGAATCCATTTTTTCAAGTGCACTTTACAGCAAAGCTCAAAATCACTGACATTTTCTCAATTTATAACGTTCTTAGCTTTTTCTTGATAGGGTTTAGCCTTTGTTACTGACTTAAAAATTGACTTTCCCTCCCCTCAATTTTGATGTTACCAATCAATCATCAAAAAGTTGACAATCAATCTTCTGAAAATAAACCTTATTTCCAGCAATATCATATGCAACATTATAAGTTTGCTGAGCCATAACTCCAATGATATTCAAATCTTTTACCGGAGACTCTTGCACTGCCATGCAGAATTCATTCGGCCCATACTCCTGGAAAAGGCTGTGTATGTCCAGACCCAACTCCGCCCCGTCGGCCAAGTTAAACACCAGGTCCGGAAACCCTATTAGGTCACGCCCTATGGTCCCTTTGTAGCACAAAGCTGAAGGATTATCAGGCTCTACTACTTTCTCCAATGTTCCACCTATCAACTTTTGCACTTCACCACTCACCACATCATATGCACCTTTGGCTAAGAACGTATAGGTTGCCCCACAATCAATGACCGTACCACCGGTGCCAGATGGCGTTCTTTTGAACATTTCGGGATCGATTTCAAGCCGCCTCTCGGCGAGGGCGATGCTGTCTAGGGTTAGATAGTAAAGGTCATTGTAGAGGTCAAGTGGAGTTGAAGTGCCTTGTATTTTTGCACCATCACCCAACGCCAATTGGTTATGAGGGTATTTAGGGTCCCTAATTCTCCCAATGCAATAAGAGAATTTTGATCCTAATTGCATTGCCAAAGATATATTTGAAGGGCCTAGGCCAAGTATTCCACTAGGTTGTCCATTGTAATGGTCATTAGCATGTGCACACCCAAAAGTAACATTAGGGATGGGGCTAAGTCCTTCGTCGGACGTCTCCAACGTGAACTTCTCCGTCGCAAGAAGTCCGGCGACATTCGTGTCGTCAACGTACCCTTGATTGAATGTGCAATTCTTTGACGTGGCACTGGCACATCCCTCACCGCAATAGGGTGATGTGCATGGTAATGTAGTGTATGTTGAGGACTTGGAAGGGTCAAAAATTGGACTTGTTTGCTCAAAACACTTATTGCAAGGAAGGCATTGAACCCACAACAAATTGCTGCCCGTATCTATCGTCAAGAGCTGTGGAACTGGTGGCTCACCGATTGACACATGTGCCATAAACTGTGTTCCATTGTCATCAGCAACAAGCCCGGCGCGGACATCGTGTGTGGCGAAAGCATTAGCCTTGGCCTCCAAGTATGCTACGCGAGCCATGGAGGCTGTTATTGTGCGTATAGCAAGGTCTTTGATGGTTGCATTGGGGTTGTAGTAAGGAGAGAAGATGGAATCACGGTGAATGAGTTTTGTGACAAAAGGCCTTGGTTTTGGGATGGGTGAAGGAGAGGCGGTGGTGACGGCGGAGGAGGTTGCTTGTAAGTATAAAAAATTTGAGATAATGACTAAATTGATGAGGGAGAGTGTAATAGATTTCGAAAATTTGGCTGCCATGGTTAATGCTCTCTGCTTGAAATTCTGTTTAAGACATACCAAGAGGGATAAGAGCTATCTTATCTATTTATAAGTTTTTATCAAACTTAGCCAAAATTTGATCCTCAAGATTCATAAATGTCACTTTCAATAAAGAATCCTTCTAATATAATTAAAATTCTCTTTAAATAGACTTAATTAATACCCCAAAGTAAATAAATCAAAACCTACAACCAATACCCAATTCTTTACTAACTGAAAAAATAATTTAATTAATTGATCATCTTTCCTACAGCGAAATTGATCGTCTTCCTAAAGCAAAAAAAATTGTCTTAAATATAGCTAATTAATTAATCATCTTCCCTACGGTAAATGTCACTTTTTAAAAAAAACTTTCAAATATTGTTAAAATTCTCTTTAAATAGACTTAAATACTCTAAAGTAAATAAATCAAAACCTACGTACAAACCAATCCAATTCATTTTTTGTTGTTAGACAATCCAATTCTTTACTAAATAAAAAATAATAATTTAATTAATTGGTTATCTTCCCTTACGGTGAAATTGATCATCCTCCTAAAGCAAAAAAAATTGTTCATCTTCCTTCTCCTAACATAAAAAGTAAATAAATTGAAGAACAATCGATCCAAACAAAAGAATTATGTATAATTAATTCACCGACAGACTCTTGATCCCTCTTACTCCATTGAACAATTTACATCTGAACAATATTTTCACACACCAAATCAACTGGGGTGTTTCGTTTACCAAGGACTGTCACTGTAAATCCACGAACCATGGAAACCCTTTGATTATTCAGTTGGAAAAAAATCCGGAAAATTATTTGAAAAAAATCTTTGAAAAATTCAGAAAACGTGAGATAGAATCAATAGTGAAACGGGACAGAGAGAACCCGCCATATGTGGATAGCATCACTACAGGAGTCTGGCCGCTATCTGAATTCCCATCAAAACGGTGCGACTCAGGCGTTCATTAATGTAACCACCATTGTTCTCTATGCAAAGCAAAGCAAAATCGCTTCCTCTTATCAAACCAACAGGTGCAATAACACGCCGATGGAATTATAATTCATCCAAAAATTATGGAATTGATACGTAGTTCATAATTTACATAATGACAACTTTGCTTATTGTTAAGTCATTATTGAAATATAATTATTACGTATTAATTAAATATATTTATCAGTTGAATATATTAATTAACAAGTAATTATATTTTCATAATAAGATGTCTGCTCGATAAAAATTCAATTAATAAGTAAACTTCCTTTCCCAAAAGAATTACTTATTTAATTAGAACTCATTTTCCAACTTGTAATAAATAACTTCCTTCGACCAATCAGAAGCTCCGAAGACCCCCAGGTCTCCATTATAAATAGAGGACATCTCCTCACAATTCAGGTACCTCACAATTATTCTTCATAATTGTTTTTCAGTTTTCTCTCTAGAATGAGCTGACTTAGGCATCAAAGCGTTCTTGGTTGAACCCCTGAGCTCGGGATTCAACCTTAACCTCAGGTGTTTACTATGTGTGTAGAGATTGAAGGGTCAATTTATATCCGGACGATTTCTGCATCAACAGCTGGTGCTTTCATTGAGAGCCGATTTGAGAAATTCTCAAAGCATGCTCTTCGATCCAAAAGTTCTTACTTTTCCATCAAAATATTTTTTTTTGCTTTTATTCATCAAATCTTTGAATAATGGCAAGAACAAGACAAACCACAAGATCCAGCGAGACAAACCCTTCCCAAAGGGTAGGACGGGCCGCCGACTGCACGGAGGGGGGCATGCCGCCTCATAACCCGCGTGTAGACCACATTGGACTCCAAGGCGTTGGGCCGACCGCAGTCCACGACGCCACTGCCAATCGGAGCACCATCGGCGTTGCGTTGGTGCACGCCATACTGCAGCCCACAGAGGAGACGGGGCCCGCTCGTCGCATCACGCCGCCACCGCCGTTTTTGGACAAGTGTCCAATCCGACTAGCCCCACTTGTTGGGCAATCGTTCTTCACGGGGCCCACGACCCATGGTGTATCAACGACGTGATTTGACACCTAAGGACATCTGTCTTTGGCTATGTTTGGATTCGGCAAGCTAATTCTGGAACCAGAAGTTCACACTCAATTTCAGCGAACCGACGACTGATTTGTAGGAGAAGCGTCTCACCACACTAGTGAAGACTTAAGATTGATTATGGACAAGCTCTATGCCACCAGAAATCATAACAATCATGAAGGAAGGGAACCCACGCGCCGCTCAGTAAGGGAATCACGCCACAACACTCACAACACTTCACGAAGATCGCCTTCACATTCTAGTTTGTCGCGGCAGGTAGCCCGACTCAGCAACGAAGTTCCAAATTCAAGCAAAACTTCTACAAGAATACTTGGGCGAAGGAAGCACTTCACAAATGGTGGGAAGATGTGCCAACTCACGAAATCCTCAAGGCAATGCCCCTCGTAGATACGACAAGGACCCTGTCCGAAGCCATTATGTGTTGCGACGCGTCACCCTTGGCAGTTGCATTGTCGAAAGTTATTCGCCCAGTGAAAACTATCGCCATCATCGGAGGCAATCGGTTCACGACCGATTGGGAGGACAAGTTGGAGACCATTCTCAAGGGAGAATCTCCCACCAAAACTCCTCTCGACGAGCAAACTCTCGGAGTACTCAAACTCGTTCAAACGGATGAGTCGGTGCTAACTCTGGGAGGTCAACGGACCAAAGCAACGATGACAGGACGTACATCCCGTCACGTTCCGCATCGGACTCCACGACGCAGGGAAGCCGGTGCCACCATGGTCACCGAGCTCCTGTACCTCGTCAAGATCAACTTCACGCCGACGATGTGAGAAGAATGTTGGACCAACGACTTCAGGGGGTCCAACGTGACGAAAATTTGGAGGAGGACTTGCGTCGTCAACTCAGAACTTCTTCAACTTCTCCGTTCATTCCACGAATTAAGAACTAACCATTTCCATAACGATTATTTACTCCGAACTTCACTCAGTTCAATGGAACTTCGGACCCGGTGAAACACATGACTACTATTGCAGCGTAATGGTGCCGCATCGGCACATCGAAGCACTTATGTGCAAGGTGTTTCAAGCTTCGTTTCAAGGATAGGCAATGATTTGGTTTAACCATCTCCCTCGGAGATCCATTGCCTCCTTCGAAGAACTAGCAATCGCATTTGTAAGGGAGTATTAACAACTTCGCACTATCGAAGTAAAAGATGATCATCTCTTCTCCGTGAGAAAGAGATCCAAGGAGTCCCTTCGCCAATACATCCGAAGGTTCTGCGAGGAGAAATCCCACATCGTTGGTTGTAGTGACCTTGTCGCTGCAATGGCTTTCAAACATGGATTACCCCTGGATAGTCAACTTTACGGCAACAATGTTATGAACAACGCCCGTACCCTTACCAAGATGCTTTCCCTAGTGTAGCACCACGCCTCTTAAGAAGATGAAAAGATATCAATGCGCGCCTCGGAGAATGCAAAGATGGGCGAAAAACCCACCAAGGGTGATGCCACCTCCAAGGCACCCTCCGGGAAATCCAACAAGTGAAAAGCTAATTGATCTTCAGGAGCCCATCCACGGGGCGGCCAAATCCACACTTGGGCGTACCCATCAGTCAGATCTACAACGGGATCAAAGACAAACCATGGTTCAAAAATCCAGCACCGGTGAGAGGCGACCAGGCGAAGGCAGAATGGTGTTTTTACCATGATTGTTATGGTCATACCATTAACACTTGTAAAACCTTTGAAACATACCTTCTAAATCTCATTAAGGAAGGACACTGCACCGAGTACGTCACTGGAAAGGCTACATAACGCGTAGGGGACAAAAGCCCTAAGGAACCACCCTCTACGACGATTCACATAAATACAATCATCGCCAAATCAGAACTGCTAGGAACCACTTCCAAGCAAAAGAAGAGGAAAGTTTGTGACGCTTTGGCCATTGCCCAAGTCTCCTACGCCGCCACCACCTCCAGAGTGGACGACGACGTCTCCATCAGATTCTCCCTTAGGACACACTCGTCATTTTGATCCAGATCACCCAGGCGCACGTTGATCGAATTCACGTGGACGAAGGAAGCGCTGCAAATATCCTCAACTTGGAAATGGTGTGCAAAATGGGATTGGAGAACTTCATTACGAGAAGGCAATCCCGTTGCGGGGTTTCAATAGCTCCACCAGCATGACCGCCGGAACTCTCCAACTTGACGTCCATTCGCCACCCATTGTCTCGTCTAAAATATTCTATGTAGTGGACCAATACTCGCTCTACAATGGCATTTTGGGACGACCGTGGATGCATAAAATCTTGGCTAACTCTTCCAATATTTATCAAAAAATCTGATTCCCGATCCCTGGAGGAGGAATTGGAGAGATAAGGGGAGATCAAGCCATGGCCCAACGGTGCCTGACTGAAGGGCAATTTTATTTAGATAGATTAGCATAAGCTTAAGCAACTAAGCCTTCTTCCATAGAAGCAATTAAGCCTTCTTCCATAGAAGCAACTAAGCCTTCTTCCATAGAAGCAATTAAGCCTTCTTCCATAGAAGCAACTAAGCCTTCATCCGTAGAAGCAATTGATAGAAGCAACTATTCCTTAGAAGCAATTAAGCCTTCTTCCATAGAAGCAACTAAGCCTTCATCCATAGAAGCAATCAAACCTTCTTCTGTAAGAAGAACTTTTGCACGTGCAAAGTACCCTAGCCTTCTTCAAAGAAGCAAAATTTGAAGTCCAAACACTTAGAAAAATCTCAAGGATATCTAAGTTGGGACAAACATCCAAACCAGAATTTTTCTGTGCGAAAAACGTCACTTGCAAGGAAATATTCGAGATTCATTACTCATAACTATGGAATGGGCCAGGTGGCATTGGAAAGCTACAGGTCTTTAGATTTTCAACGCTATCCACGGCATCCCAATCTGATATGTAACGAATCCAAAATGTCCATTTCATTGAGGCAAGCTCAAAAGGCATGTCTTGCGAGTTGATTTGAGAATTCAATTCTCGACCTTTTCAAACAATCCCAACGGCATTGGAAAGGTATGGATGTTACCTTGGTAACTCCATAAGGAACAACTAATCCGGATAAAATATGAATTATATAGATGCAAAACCGCGAAGGAGGGAAAAAAGAGCCGCTCATACGTGCAATTCCCAATTCCAAAATTAACCGTAAATTCAATTCTTAACCTTTTCTAGAAATCTTGATAGCGTTGGAAAGATGTGGGTGTTAGCTTTCTAATCCCTTAAAACTAATTCCGAGAACCAAAGAATTATTAATTGACAAATCATTGAGTGGAGGTCAAGTCTGCAAATTTGCGCACATGACCTAACTTCAAAAAATCGTCAAAAAATTCAATTATCAACTTTTTTAAGAAAGGGCAATGGAATTAGAAAGGTATAGAAGCCAAATTTCCAGCCCGTTGGAATGACTCAATTATGACATAAATTGAGTCCGGAACATGCAAAACACCACACGAAGGTCAAATCTGCCAGAAGCTGCTAGAATTGTGAATTACCTTAAAACTGAAGAATTCTTTTATTAAGGTTCAAAAAACAAGTTGGCAATTCACAAGTTGAAACAACTTTTTGCTAAAAAAAATAAGCTACTTCTAAGCAAAAAAAAAAAAAGAGCTTACAAAAAATTAAAAAGCTAAATCAAAACATTCCTATGCACTAGACTTCTAGTTGGAAGGGTTTTGAGATCCAAGCTACTCTCCATCAGGGTACACCTCAAAGGTGCCCTGATTCCTAAGTGCCTCCTCCATCAATGCCTTTGATGTTTCAAAAGCTCCCGCAAGATCTTCGGGATAAAATAAATGCTTCGAACGAAGACTACTTTGGGAATGAAGATAACCTTCAACATATGAAGAACATAGACCATCTTCAACTTGAGACTTATAGCATTCAGCAACAACCAATCTTTGCTGCAACTCCTTGGATTCCCGAAGATCAGAGATGGTTTTACTCGCATAACGGGGCCCCACATCGGCTCGCCGCAAAGATTGTGAGGGCACACAGGGAGCAAATACGGTTCAGGCTCCAAATGTTTGATTTTTCCCCTTAAATCATAAATTATGCCATTTGCTTCTTCAAGTTCTTCCACCAAGCCGGATACACGAAGGTTGGAAGAATTCAAATCCTTCACTAAGGTGTCAGACTTGGAATTGGCAACTTGTAACTCACTCGTGAGCAACATGTTCTCATAATCTAAGTCCCCACAACGATTTTCAAGAGAAGAAAGCTGTTGTGACAGCAGAGTATTCTCTCGCCCAAGGTTAACGCGTGAAACCCGGACAGATTCATAATCTTTCCTCATTTTCTCATAATCTGCTTGAAGTTTTTCAAAGTCAGCACGAGAAACATTATCCAAAGCACGTGGATCCCCAACAGAGGCAATGGACCGCTGTCAGGACCCGTCTCGAATTTCCCCTCGAAACCCGGGAAGAACCCTGATCCCGTCTGACCTCCTAAGAAAAGGTTCCCAAAATACCCTTCAATCCTTACAAAATATAATAACAATAATAAATATTTCCTCTTGTCAGACAAGGGACTTAAGCACTCAATAATTCCCGTAATTAATGACCAATCAAATACCATATAATATCAGAGCGTCTAAGTAGGATCAAGAGTAAAATTTAGATATCCTACTCAAATATAATTACACAGCGCAGTCGAAGTACTAATGCCTCAGCCTCGAGATCAATGTTCGCGTCAACTCTACTCAACTGCCTGAAGGGGGTTTAAACACAAAAGTTGTGAGTGGACAAAAATAATCATTTATAAATTCCTTTTCGAAGAAATACCTTTCTTCCCCTCCATTTATAAAATCATGCATGCATAACATAAAACAATTTATCAATAAAAACATCATATGTAAATCACCAAAAATTCTCATTTCTCTTTAAAACCATTTAGTTGGACTCACATAAAATCTATATAATAAAAATACCTCGTGATCCACAATTTGGTTTGAAAACTCTCTTCAAAGGAGTTTAAAATCATTTAATTCAATATGGACACAAATTATCTCAAATTCAAATCATTTCATTCCATCTGCCACATAATATCTCAAATTTCACTGTTCCCGACATATCCATAACACACTAGGGTATCCCTTGAGATGTGTTCAAATCTGTACAACTCTGTGTACCATCTGTACTATCTGTACTCTCTGTACTATGCATAGACAGCTTCGCGACCCGGCGGAGCAAGGCCCCTCAACACCTAAGGTCCGAACCCTCAACAACTGGTAGAGCAAGGCCCCTCAACACCAGTCAGAGCAACAATAACCATCGGGACGGGAACCAGTGAATCAAATCCATACTTCGAAATCTTTGTTTCTTGGCCTAAGCCAAATTCTTTGCAATATCATTTTATGACCAAAATCAATAAATCATAATTATGGGTCTCAACCCAAATCACATAATCACATAGTTACCACATCAAAACGATATCAAAATCGAGTACAAAAATCAGGTCATTTCTCAAAACACACTTTCACTGAAATATTATAAAACATGTGTCCAACATCATTTTTAAAATCCAGAAATTCATTGCACCCATACATGACAATATTTAAATCAAAGATACATTTATGCATGCATTTTAGTTTATAAACCAAAAGTCCACTCACAAACCTGTTCAAGCAAGCTCAATCCCGAACTGTACGCTCCCCTGAAGCTCCTGGAGCAGTATCGCCTGTCCAAATTAATAATCGGGATTATCAGCTAATCAAAAGAACCTTAAATATAAACCCCCTAAACCCCGGGAGTCTAACTATGATGGCCTAGAAAACGCAGCAACTTTAAAACGTCCGAAACAACCCCTAAACGACATCCGATCGACTCGAAACCTGCGCCAACAGGTCCGAAACGTCAAAAACTACTTGTCACGCGCCACCGTGACATCAGACTTGGCCCCACGCGCCGCCACGCGCCGACGGAAGGTCGGAACAGGCGCCCACGCGCCACCACGCGCCCTCACGCGCCGGTCACGCGCCTGCTACAATACCCACGCGCCTGGACCGGTCCAACCCGGTCCAACTCGGCCTGACCCGGTCCAACTCGGCCTGACCGGTCCAACTCGGCCTGACCGGTCCAACTCGACCCGATCGGTCACCGGCGACTCGCCGGAGAAGACGTCTGGTTGCCGTCGCCGTCGCCGGAAGCTGGCCGG
Organism: Oemleria cerasiformis; assembly: GCA_037349345.1. NCBI lineage: Eukaryota > Viridiplantae > Streptophyta > Magnoliopsida > Rosales > Rosaceae > Oemleria > Oemleria cerasiformis. The sequence continues at coordinate 11,278,271 of JAZGTL010000010.1, forward strand.
AGAAGATGACCGGTAGCGCCGTCGCCGCCGTCTGGTTTCGCCGGAATCCTTCATTTCCGACCGAAACTTCAAGCTTTCCTAACTTCCTCAAAACTCAACCATTTTTCACAAATTTTATGTCTAAATCTATCTACTCGAACCCAGGAATCCAAATATGACCTCAAAACCACAAACACGTACCTGTGCTAGCCGGAAAATCGATCGGAAGGTCCGAAACTTCCTATCCTCTGTTCGGCTTCCACCGTGGTCCTCTCCTTCGATGGTTGGTATGGTTGTGATCGTGGGAAGGAGTAGAATATGATTAGTTGATCAAAACTGGAAGTTGGAGCCTTGAAATCAAAGTTGACTTTGTGGGTTTTTGGATGATTTTTGCACGGGTTGGTTGTTTGTGTATGTTTGTCACAGAGAGAAAGAAGGAGATGAAGATGAGGATGAGGTGGATCAGATAATATCTGATTTGGGGGTTAAAAATATCTACCCCCAAGTAAAAAATTACCAAAATGCCCTTGCACATCTAGACCCATAACTTCGGTCCACGAACTCCGTTTTTCGCGTGCCGCCTGTCTACGAACTCGTGAGTTCGAGACCTACGCAACGGTACCCAAAACACCACCAAAAGTGTCTCGAAATAAAACTTGATTCCCAAGCCCTTTAACAAGCAAGGGCAAAATCGTCATTTTACATAAATAATTTACTTAAATCCAACAATTGAAATTCCGGGTTGTTACAATCTACCCCCCTTAAGAAATTTTGTCCTCGAAATTCAACTCTACCCTTGGAACAAATAAGGATACTGCGCCCGCATTAGTTCCTCGGTTTCCCACGTGGCTTCTTCCACGTTATGATTCCTCCACAACACTTTAACTAGAGGAATACTCTTTCGACGCGGCACCTTCTCTTTCCAATCCAAAATTTGCACAGGTTGCTCCTCAAAGGTCAAATCATCTTTCAGCTCAAGTGGATGCTCTCCCAATACGTGAGACTCATCAAACAGATATTTCCGGAGCAAGGATACATGAAAAACATTATGAACTCTGGATAATTCCGATGGTAAAGCAAGACGATATGCCACTGGTCCTATTCTCTCCAGAATCTCATACGGACCAATGTAGCGAGGACTCAGTTTTCCTCGTCTACCAAAACGTACCACTCCCTTCCAAGGAGATAGTTTCAAGAACACCCAATCACCTACCTCAAACTCAAGGTCTCTGGTTCTACGGTCTGCATAGCTCTTCTGGCGATCGTGAGCTGTCTTCAACCTTTCTCTGATGATCCTTATTTTTTCCTCAGTCGTATCAACCAACTCTGGTGTTAACAGTTTCCTTTCACCCACTTCGTTCCAACATAATGTTGTCCTCCACTGCCTCCCATACAGTGCCTCAAAAGGAGACATCCCAATACTCGACTGATAACTATTATGATAAGCAAATTCCATCAGAGCCAGGTGTGAATCCCAGTTTCCTTTAAACTGTAGTACACAAGCTCTCATCATATCCTCCAAAACTTGGATTGTCCTCTCAGACTGACCATCCGTCTGAGGATGAAAAGCTGTACTAAAATGCAAGGTAGTGCCAAAAGCCTTCTGCAAACTCCGCCAAAACCTGGAGGTAAATCTAGGATCCCTGTCCGAAAAAATCGACTCTGGAGTCCCATGTAGTCGTATAATCTCATCAATGAACAATTTGGCATACCGACTCATCCGAAAATCTTCCCGCACTGGCAAGAAATGTGCAGACTTCGTGAGTCTATCAACAATTACCCATATCCCATCATGTCCCTGCTGTGTCCTTGGAAGTTTATACACAAAATCCATCGTAATGTGATCCCACTTCTATTCCGGAATAGGTAATGGTTGAAGTGCCCCATATGGTTTCTGCCTCTCTGCTTTCACTTGCTGACACGTCAGGCATCTACTCACAAACTCAGCAATTTCCCTTTTCATTCCAGTCCACCAATAGTATTTCCTTAGCGTATGATACATCTTGGTACCTCCTGGATGCATAGCGTAAGCCGAACTATGAGCCTCATCAAGAATTTCCCTCTTTAGCTCCAACTCATTCGGTACGCACAACCGGCCATCCCTAACCAAATAATGTCTCCCCGTACAAATAATGTCGCCAGATTTTCAATGCATGCACCACTGCAGCTAACTCCAAATCATGTGTGGGGTAATTCAACTCATGGGGTTTAAGTTGTCTAGAAGCATACGCTATCACCTTTCCATGCTGCATCAACACACAGCCTATACCCCGCAATGAGGCATCACTATACACCTCGAATCCCCCAGTATCATCAGGAAGGGTCAATACTGGAGCAGAAGTCAACCTCCTCTTCAGCTCCTGAAATCCCTGTTCACAATCAGCTCCCCAGTCAAACTTGACTCCTTTCCTCGTCAACCGAGTCAACGGCCCTGCTATCGTAGAAAATCCTTCTACAAACCGTCGATAATATCCTGCCAAACCCAGAAAACTCCTCACCTCTGTCACTGTCCTCGGTTGCTCCCAGTTTGCCACTGCCTCGACCTTTTGGGGATCTACGCTGATACCCTCAGCCGAAATCACATGACCAAAGAATCCAACTTCGGTCAACCAAAACTGGCATTTACTGAACTTGGCAAACAAATGCTTTTTCCTAAGCATATTCAGCACCAACCTTAAGTGTTTCTCATGTGCCTTAGTACTCCTCGAATACACCAAGATGTCATCGATGAACACAATCACAAACCGATCCAAATACTTTTGGAACACCCTGTTCATCAAATCCATAAATGCTGCTGGGGCATTAGTCAACCCGAAAGGCATCACCAGGAACTCATAATGACCATAACGAGTCCTGAAAGCTGTTTTCTCAACATCCCCTTCTCTGATCCTCAACTGATGGTACCTGGATCGAAGGTCAATTTTCGAAAAATATCTTGCCCCTTTAAGTTGATCAAACAAATCATCTATCCTTGACAAAGGATACTTATTCCGCACCGTAGCCCTGTTTAGCTTCCGGTAGTCAATACACAATCTCAGACCACCATCCTTTTTCCTCACAAATAACACTGGTGCACCCCATGGTGAAACACTTGGGCGAATAAATCCCATATTCACCAAGTCCTGCAACTGAGTCTTTAACTCTCGCAATTCTGCTGGTGCCATTCTATACGGTGCCTGTGAGATAGGTTGAGTACCTGGCAAAAGCTCGATGGTGAACTCAATCTCCCGGTGAGGTGGCAATCCCGGAAGATCATCTGGAAACACATCAGAGAACTCACTCACCACTGGAATATCCTCCACTCTCATCGGAGTATCCCGAGAATCAAACACATGAGCCAAATAACCCTCACAACCTTTCCTCAGCAATTTCTCAGCGGTTAAAGCTGATATCACTCCACAGGGTAGTACCCTACGATCTCCCCTAAATGTAAGTTCCGGTAAACCTGGACTCCGGAAATCCACTCTCTTGTCATAACAATCAATAGAGGCATGGTGCATAGTCAACCAATCCATCCCCAGAATCACATCAAAATCAAAAATATCTAAGGGAATTAAATCTGCCTCTAATGCATGACCTTCCACTAACACTAGACAACTACGAATCACGAGATTCGCCACTAACATATTCCCAGTAGGAGTACTAATACCCATGTCCCAACCAATCGGAGATAATTCTCTATCAGCAAACAATGTAAAACCCCGAGAAATAAAAGAATGAGTCGCCCCAGGATCTATTAAAACATAAGCATCACGGTTAAAAATAGATAACGTACCCGTGACTACATCTGGTGCTGCTCGGGCCTCCTGTTGCGACATAGCAAACACTCGGGCCCTGGCCCTATTGGACCCACGGGCCCTGTTTGTCCAATTGGCCCGGTTGGCCCCACTGGATTGACTCTGGCTTCCAGCTGCAAAACCGGACGTCTGAAATGTCCTCTGCCTCTGTTCAGTAGCACCCCGCCCCCAGGAACTACTGGCCGGATAAAGATGTGGGTAAAATCTCTTTATGTGACCAACCTCCCCACAGAAGAAACATCCAGTGTCACCGGGGCTGCCACTCAGTCTTCTAGTTGACTGCACTAAAGCACCACTAGAACGGGCGGATGACTGGGGTGCCTGTCTGGCTCCGCCACTGCCTGAACCGGATCCCTCACCCCCAGTGGATCCATGGCTGAAACTGCCTCTCTTAGACGGTCCCTGACTAGAGGCTCCAATATCCCAGCGATCCCGGTGTCGCCTGGGACCCCTAAAATGCTGCTGGACTGGTACACCCATGCTCAACTCTACACGAGCTACAGCGTCAGACGCTTCTCTCAATGAAGTATGGGCTGCAGCCGTTACCGCTGACCGAAGTTCGCCCCTTAGCCCATTTTCAAATATGCGGCGTCTGTCCCTCTCGGTTGCCACTAGAGCTGGATCAAAACGAGCCAACTCTATGAACTCAGCTGTAGGTGCAAGAACTCAGCCTCCCTGGCATCTCGGTAGGAGCAAGGATAAAATTGCTTAAGGAACTTCTCCCGAAAGGTCGCCCAGGTAATTGTACTGACTTCCCAACCTGATGCCTCTAATGCGTTCCACCAATGATAAGCGGAACCACCCAGCAGAAAAGTGGCTAACAACACCCTATCCCCCTGAGGACATCTCATAACCGAGAACACTCACTCTAAACGAGTAATCCACTCTCTTGCATCATCTGGGCTAGAGTCGCCCATAAATATTGTAGCCCCTAATCTCTGGGCTCTCTCAATGTCTGAACCTTCAGTAGCAGTCCTACTCTGAAGTACGGAAGTCAACGTATGACCCAATTGTTCCAGTGTTTGCCTCATATCAGGCTCCACTGCAGGTTCAGGTGTGTCCCCAATATTTTCCGACTGTTGACGGAACTCGCGTCTCGGAGGCATTACGCTGAAAAGAACTATAACTCATCAATACCAAAATAATTGTACACATAGTGTACAGTCTACAGGAATTTAACCTAGTGCTCTGATACCAATTGTCAGGACCCGTCCCGAATTTCCCCTCGAAACCCGGGAAGAACCCTGATCCTGTCTGACAACCTAAGAAAAGGTTCCCAAAATACCCTTCAATCCTTACAAAATATAATAACAATAATAAATACTTCCTCTTGTCAGACAAGGGACTTAAGCACTCAATAATTCTCGTAATTAATGACCAATCAAATACCATATAATATCATAGCGTCTAAGTAGGATCAAGAGTAAAATTTAGATATCCTACTCAAATATAATTACACAGCGCAGTCGAAGTACTAATGCCTCAGCCTCGAGATCAGTGTTCGCGTCAACTCTACTCAACTGCCTGAAGGGGGTTTAAACACAAAAGTTGTGAGTGGACAAAAATAATCATTTATAAATTCCTTTTCGAAGAAATACCTTTCTTCCCCTCCATTTATAAAATCATGCATGCATAACATAAAACAATTTATCAATAAAAACATCATATGTAAATCACCAAAAATTCTCATTTCTCTTTAAAACCATTTAGTTGGACTCACATAAAATCTATATAATAAAAATACCTCGTGATCCACAATTTGGTTTGAAAACTCTCTTCAAAGGAGTTTAAAATCATTTAATTCAATATGGACACAAATTATCTCAAATTCAAATCATTTCATTCCATCTGCCACATAATATCTCAAATTTCACTGTTCCCGACATATCCATAACACACTAGGGTATCCCTTGAGATGTGTTCAAATCTGTACAACTCTGTGTACCATCTGTACTATCTGTACTCTCTGTACTATGCATAGACAGCTTCGCGACCCGGCGGAGCAAGGCCCCTCAACACCTAAGGTCCGAACCCTCAACAACTGGTAGAGCAAGGCCCCTCAACACCAGTCAGAGCAACAATAACCATCGGGACGGGAACCAGTGAATCAAATCCATACTTCGAAATCTTTGTTTCTTGGCCTAAGCCAAATTCTTTGCAATATCATTTTATGACCAAAATCAATAAATCATAATTATGGGTCTCAACCCAAATCACATAATCACATAGTTACCACATCAAAACGATATCAAAATCGAGTACAAAAATCAGGTCATTTCTCAAAACACACTTTCACTGAAATATTATAAAACATGTGTCCAACATCATTTTTAAAATCCAGAAATTCATTGCACCCATACATGACAATATTTAAATCAAAGATACATTTATGCATGCATTTTAGTTTATAAACCAAAAGTCCACTCACAAACCTGTTCAAGCAAGCTCAATCCCGAACTGTACGCTCCCCTGAAGCTCCTGGAGCAGTATCGCCTGTCCAAATTAATAATCGGGATTATCAGCTAATCAAAAGAACCTTAAATATAAACCCCCTAAACCCCGGGAGTCTAACTATGATGGCCTAGAAAACGCAGCAACTTTAAAACGTCCGAAACAACCCCTAAACGACATCCGATCGACTCGAAACCTGCGCCAACAGGTCCGAAACGTCAAAAACTACTGGTCACGCGCCACAGTGACATCAGACTCGGCCCCACGCGCCGCCACGCGCCGACGGAAGGTCGGAACAGGCGCCCACGCGCCGCCACGCGCCCTCACGCGCCGGTCACGCGCCTGCTACAGTACCCACGCGCCTGGACCGGTCCAACCCGGTCCAACTCGGCCTGACCCAGTCCAACTCGGCCTGACCGGTCCAACTCGGCCTGACCGGTCCAACTCGAACCAACCGATCACCGGCGACTCGCCGGAGAAGACGACCGGTTGCCGTCGCCGTCGCCGGAAGCTGGCCGGAGAAGATGACCGGGAACGCCGTCTGGTTTCGCCGGAATCCTCCATTTCCGACCGAAACTTCAAGCTTTCCTAACTTCCTCAAAACTCAAACATTTTTCACAAATGTTATGTCTAAATCTATCTACTCGAACCCAGGAATCCAAATATGACCTCAAAACCACAAACACGTACCTGTGCTAGCAGGAAAATCGATCAGAAGGTCCGAAACTTCCTATCCTCGGTTCGGCTTCCACCGTGGTCCTCTCCTTCGATGGTTGGTACGGTTTTGATCGTGGGAAGGAGTAGAATATGATTAGTTGATCAAAACTAGAAGTTGGAGCCTTGAAATCAAAGTTGACTTTGTGGGTTTTTGGATGATTTTCGCACGGGTTGGTTGTTTGTGTATGTTTGTCACAGAGAGAAAGAAGGAGATGAAGATGAAATGAAGATGAGGATGAGGTAGATCAGATAATATCTGATTTGGGGGTTAAAAATATCTACCCTCAAGTCAAAAATTACCAAAATGCCCTTGCACATCTAGACCCATAACTTCTGTCCACGAACTCCGTTTTCCGCATGCCGCCTGTCTACGAACTCGTGAGTTCGAGACCTACACAACGGTACCCAAAACACCACCAAAAGTGTCTCGAAATAAAACTTGATTCCCAAGCCCTTTAACAAGCAAGGGAAAAATCGTCATTTTACATAAATAATTTACTTAAATCCAATAATTGAAATTCCGGGTTGTTACAACCGCACCATCCCCGGTGATGTGGAAACTTGGCACGCCACAAGAGGCACACGACCTCCCCCTCTTCGCAAAATAGCAGCCTTGCCGCTGATCTTGGGAACCGCGAAAATCCCACCGCTGGGATTCCAAGACCTGACTGGGACGCCTCCCACCTTGGCTCCGCTTGCCTTAAGCCAAGGACTACTGGCCTCCGATTTCGGTAGTCGCTAGAGTAACTTTGACTTTCTTGGAAGATTTATCAACAATGTCAGACGAGAATTTGAAGGATTTGCGATTACCACACTTCGCTGCCTCAGCCTTGGATTTCCACCGCTCAATGACATTTGCACTTAGAATTCCCCTAGGAGAACTTATAAATGGACTAAGTAACCAACTCATCTTGCGAAACTCCTTTGGAATCTCCAACGCTTTTTCAATCTTCTTAAAGTTAGAATCAAAGTCAAAATTGGCATTCAACTCATCCTCCCGACGATACCTCTGCGAAATCCGAAGCCCGCCAGTGGAACAGGTCAAAGAAATCATGGATCCATATTCAATTTAGGTTAGGTAATTGAAAAACAATGGAAAATAGAAAAACTCAATGAAGGTGAAGAAGAAGACTCACGGGTCAAATACAAGAAGGAAAAGAGAGAGAGCATTGTTAGAGTAAGTTTGGTAATTTTCATTATGCAATCACTTGACTATTGAGTGATTCTCACACTCACTTTATATACTACACACTTCACAATACAATGACTTAACAACAATACATTGACTTAATATTGCTAACATCCCTCCTCAATCTCATGTGGAGAAGCTCCATCATGAGATTGGGACATCACAAGACAATCTGAAAAATAGCAGGAACTACAATACAATGACTGAAGGAGAGCCATTGAAGTCCACAACACAACAACAATCTAAGCAACATATCAACAATCAGCTAAACACGCCACAAAAAATTTACTCAGTAGAACCAGATGTATCAGAGTTAGAGATGGAGTGGCAATCAAAGCAATGAGCAAAAGATACTGGGAATGAAGGTGAATAACACAGTTTGCAAAAGAAGCAGTAAGCCACATCCTCATAGCAGGAACATACGGCTTGAACTAAAGTCATGCATTCGAACCAAATGCAATTGTGCAAAATACACAGTATCATCCATTCCACAACTCAGGACAAAGCAAAATTCACATCAGCCCAACTCAGTAAACGAATCCACATCTCATACAAGCAATAGGAAGATAAGAGCGGGCCCAATTCAGAAGCACAAATACTAGAGCATAATGAAGAGGTCCATTCCAGTCATATAGACCGTACAATTCAGCTCAATTGACTAGTAATGCAGACCATCACATACAATATAACTCAGACACAAATCACTAGCTCATCTCAGAATCCATCACCACAGATCAAACACAATCATAGCAGCATAACTCATTCATGATAACTCAGCTTAATAGCACAATTCATAGCAGCTCAACTCAGACAGTAAAATTCAGCTCAACTCTAAATGCGTGAATCACAGGATTAAAGGCAAGTGAATCACATACAAACAGTCACACCAATAGCACAAACAATACATCTCAGCTCAGACAGAGAATCGAAAAGAGGGTAGAAACGAAGAGAAGGGAAGAACAAAGCAGATTGAAGATCGAAGTTGAGAAGCAAGATTGAGAAGGAAGAACAAATTCAATTCAATACAATTCAGAATCAGAGATAGAAGAAAAATTCAATTCAGAGATCGAAGAAGAAATTTGAGAGAGTCGAAGAATCAAGAAGAAGTAAGAATCGAAGAACATGAAGAGTCAAGATCGAATGCAAGAATCAGATCGAAGAAGACATCGAAAATAGAAGAATCATATCGAAGAATCAGGCCAAATTCGCAAAAGATAAAGCTCACAATATTTATGTGTTAAATCGAGAAAATGAAGATCAGAAGAAGGAAGCAAGAAGATCGAATAGAAGAACAATAGTGAGGAATAACCTGAGCAATAAGAAGAATCGAGATCGAAGAAGACATTTGATTTTGAGCTAAGAACACTTAGTTGAGAGATTCGAGCTGAGAAACCAATGGAACGAAGATGTAGACTCAAAGCCATCGCAGTCGAGATTCGAAGCAGACTCGAAGTAGATGCAAAATGAAAGAAGCAATCGCAGATCATGAGCAGGTCAATGGCAGCATATCGAAGCAGCAAGAATCGCACAATTTCAATCGCACCAATTCTAGGTCAAAATCGTACCAATTGAACGAAGACGCCTGAGAAACATGATAGCCAATGTTCGAAGCCTCAAATTTGAAAAGCTCGAAGAATCGATGCAACAGAAATTTGGCAAGATTGAAGCAGCAAGAATCGAAAATCAAAGTCTCAATTGCACAAAGACTGAGTTATCAGATGAAATTTGGCGAAGAACATTAAACCAAAGACGAATACATTTAGGTCAATCTTGCACCTATTCCAATCACACAATTTAGCTGAAGAATTTAGATTGAAGGTTGATGTAGACGAACAAAGGAAGATCGTAGCTGAGAGATTTGAGACATGAGCCAAGGAATATGAAGAATCAGAACCACAAGAATCGAAGATTGCAGCAGGTCACAGGTTGAAGAGATCGAAACAAGCAATCGCAGACGAAAGGCAAGATTGAAGATGAATTGCAGTGGAACTAGAACTTGAATCAGAAAATTTCGGTCAAACATGTACCAATTTCAATTGAACAAAAAATTTAGGAAAATTGAAAACAAATTTAGAAAAGGAAGAATAAGATTAAGAGCTATGAGCTTTGTAGCTCTAATACCATGAAAGAAGTCATGGATTCTTATTCAATTTAGGTTACGTAATTGAAAAACAATGGAAAACAAAGAAAACTCAATGAAGGTGAAGAAGTAGACTCACGTGTCAAATACAAGAAGGAAAAGAGAGAGCATTTTGAGAGTAAGTTTGGTAATTTTCATTATGCAATCACTTGACTATTGAGTGACTATCACACTCACTTTATATACTACACACTTCACAATACAATGACTTAACAACAATACAATGACTTAATATTGCTAACAACATGGATCCCAATTTCCCCCAACTTCGAGACTTATAGTTTTGTATGAGCCATCATCAAAATACGACCTCTGGAAAAGTTTTATCTCAGAAATAAGATCACATCTAAGCTAGGATGGTTGGGAGGTAATCTTCACCGAATAGCAGTGCCAGAACTTATCTTCGGAAAGCTCCAAGCCAAAAAAATTTGCTGAGTCTTTCAAAACACATAATGTGACGGTACACATTAATCTCCAATTGCGAGGGACAACACCCTATCTTCAACAAGATTTTGGAAATGAGCGTCGACATCGGGAACTTGAACCCCCAATTAATTATCAAGGGATGGAACTTCATCCATCAAGCCACCTTTGGAATTTGAGTTTTACAACCCTTATGCGAAGATGCTCGATCGCCAAGAGCTACATGAACCTCCTCCGTGAACGCATCCTTATGCACTTTCAGTCATGCTTGAAATTCAGCCTCGTAATTAAGCTCACAAGGCTCCCCTCGGAACAAAGTTTCATCAATGGAACCTCCTCGTTACCACACGGCGAGTTTCCCAAAATCTGACCAAACCATGTCTTCACACACCTTGTTAGAATCATCTTGAAAAAAGAAATTCGACGCTAGTTGGATCACTGAAATTGGACTCCAGTAGCTCCCAGAATATCCAAAAAAGTAAAATTGAAACAAAGACATTGGTGTCAAAATGCATCAGAAAAAAAAGAAAAAAAAAAAAGGAATTCTATTCCTACAAGGGGAGGGATTAATGGAACTCCAAAACCTACTTCCATTGGGATTCCACGAATTCCCAAGGGATGTGGGGGCAATTGTGGAACCATAATTAGTCCAAAAATTGTGGAGCTGACATGTGGCCCATAATTTACATAATGACAACTTTGCCCATGGTGAAGTCATTATTGGAATATAATTACTACGCATTAATTAAATATATTTACCAGCTGAATATATTATTTAATAAGTAATTATATCATCATAATAAGATGTCTCCTTGAGATCTTTATTCAATAAGGATTCAATTAATAAGTAAACTTCCTTTTAAAAAAGGATTACTTATTTAATTAGAACTCATTTTCCTGTAATAAATAACATCCTTGCAAATTATTTATTATTAAAAGCCAATCCTAAGTTTTTCCTAACTAGGATTACTTATTGATTGGAAATTCCTTCAACCAATCAGAAGCTCCGAAGGCCCCCAGGTCTCCACTATAAATAGAGGACAGCTCATCACAATTCAGGTACCTCACAATTATTCCTTATAATTGTTTTTCAGTTTTCTCTCTTGATTGAGGTGACTTAGGCATCGGAGCGTTCTTGGTTGAACTGCTCTGCTCGGGATTCAACCTTAACCACAGGTGTTTACTGTGTGTATAGAGATTGAAGGGTCAATTTCTATCCGGACGATTTCTGCATCAACAATGCCCTAGTTAACCCAAAAGAAAACAATAAAAATCATACAAAAAAACCCTAAAAATAAATAAATCAAGGGCTCATTATTAGAATCAGAGCAGTAGAATGGTTTTGGTTTCTGGTTTGATAGAAAACTCCTTGCGGTGCAAGAAATCAATTGGAATTAATTTAGATGATTCGAAGGTTGCTGAGTTTTCAGAGAGAATGACAGGTTGAATGTTTCTTGAATTTCATTGATTCACTGAGAGAATTACATCAGCCAATCTCATACGGATTCAACCTCCAAACATCTATATATCTTAGTCGCTCAATAGGACATAATGGGTTATAGGTGAGGACCACATTTTGGTTCATCTCAACCATCCATTCAATCCTCCAATCACAATGTCACAGACTCAAAAATCTAGAATAATCATTGGCTTATGATCCAATGATCTATGATGCTGTGTAGAACTGAGAACCCTAGCTACCTAACGGTTAGTAAATTCAAACTCAAGAATACAACGGCTAGTTTCGGGAAATTCTTCTTTTCAGCTCCAATGCATTAATTGTTGCAGTTGAAATCCTCTTTTCTTAGCTTCAAAACATCAAACCAAATTGCTGGTTTACATCTCAACAGCCCCTTCTAAATTGCTAGCTGGTATGACACCTAACAGATTTATGAGATGTGAGAATCTTGGCTTGGTAAGTGCCATGGTGAAGATATCTGCAAGTTGATCTTCTGACTTGTAGTACACCAAGTTGATCACCCCCTCTTATAATGCATCCCTGATGAAATGGTACATTCTGTTTATATGCTTGCTCTTCTGGTGGAGCATTGGATTCCTTACAATGGCAATGGTTGAGATGTTATCATAGAAGAGTGGAGTTGCATTTCTCCAAAATCTTCAAGAACAAACCTTAATCAGACCACTTGAGATGTTGCTTCTTCAGTTGAGACATATTCAGCTTCTGCTATGGAGAGAGCCACGCTATGCTGTTTGACTGATGCCTAACAGAATGCTCTACTACCAAAGGCAAAAGCATAGACAGAGGTACTACTCATATCATGTTCACTCCCAAACCAATCACTGTCACAATATCCTATAAGTACGGCTGATATGCCTTTCATGTATTCAATTCCATAACTGAGTGTACCTTGAATGTACCTGAGCACCCTTGTAGTTGTCCTAAATTGCTTCTTAGTTGGACCATGCATAAAACTTGAAAGTAGGCTAGCAACATACATGATATCAGGTCTAGTGGTTGTGAGGTATAACAAACTTCCAACAATCTTCCTGTATTAGGAGAGTTGAACCCGAGACCTCCCACATAACAAGTGGAGAGGAATACCGCTAGGCCATAGCACTAAGTGACCTCTCTATTACACCTTTAACATTTTGAAATTGTGTCAATTTTTGTTGTTATTAATTTGTGATTTTGCAAATTAGAGAGGCACTTTTGGAAAATTTGTGGTTTCTATTTTTACTTTTAGTTTTTAATGAAATTGTTATTGTTCTTAGCATGTAATGATGTACAAAGAGAATAAATTGAAAAAAAAATTAAAGTATTCTTTTTTTAATTTATATTGACAAGCATAAAAAGGGGTACGTGTTATATATATTTGTGGCTTGTAATTAATTATTCAGCGAAAAAAATAAAGATTAAATTGACACAAATATGATAAATCTAACACAAAGAAACTACTAAACCTAAGCAGATGCCTTGTTTTACAAGCTCAAGTTGGGTTTAAGTTTAGGGTGTATGCGCCCATCTCCTTGCACTGTTAAGCCCAAGTTTTTGAATCTCCTTTGCTTTTGTAACTTCACCACTGCATCTGTATGTATTATTTGTTAGATGACTTGTTTCTAATCTGCTCCTGCTATACCATGTCCATGTTGTGTCGCGCCTAGCTGGTATGCCGCGTCTATGCCATGACTGTACTGCACCTCACTTCAGGATGTCGCGCCTATGCTGCGCCTCACTTCTGCACGCCTGCGGCTGCACTGCTGTTCATGACAGCTATGTCTTAGCTGCATTATAGGTGCTAGACAGCTATGTGTACTGTTAGGTTTGTTAGGGCAGTTAGGACAGCTATGGTATGCTATTAAGTTTGTTAGAGCAGTTAGGAAACTGTTATATCAGTTGAGAGACTTACTTGATCACTAAGTAATCAACTACAAGTTATAAATAGCTAACAAAATGTTGTAATGTGGAAGTGTGATTCTAAGCAATAAGATTGTCTTGTTCATATCTCCTCCATCCTTTTTAAAACTAAGATTCCTCTTTCTTTTCTTTTGTAAAAGTCTGGTACCTAACATGGTATCAAAGCTTAACTCATGATATATGGTTGACCCCATTCATGAGTGATCGATCTTCTACCTTTGCTTCCACTGCAAATCTCCACAGAACTTCTCAAAAGAAAGTTTTTTCTGTTCTTTCTTCATAATTCCTTCTCAGAACTTCTCAAAAGAAAGTTGTTTCGAGAGAAAAAAATTCTTCTTACACAGTGTACACCAAGTGTTTGGTCTGTGATTTGTAGAATCAAGGATTACATTCCTTCAAAGATTATTCACCACGGTTACAGCTACTCAACTTCAAATCTTGCAATCACCGATTTCTTCTCTTATTCCAACAATTGGAAATGCAATCATAGTCAAACTTGATGATCATAACTTCATCACCTGGAACTTCCAGATGGAGCTTCTTCTCAATGAAAATGGCATCTTTGAATTCGTCGATGGCACAAAGGTGTGTCCTCCTCGCTCTATCTCTGAATTGTGTCCTGAGGATCCACCCTCTAATGCTTACCTGATATGGAGGATGCACGATCAAGCACTTATGCAACTCATTACTTCAACTCTCTCCACATCTGTTATTTCATGTGTTATTGGATGCAAGAGTGCTCAAGAAATGTGGACTAACCTGAGAGACAGGTTTGCCTCTTCTACTAAAGCCTCTATCTTTCAAATGAAAACTGATCTTCAAAATATTAAGAAAGGCTCAGAAAATATGACTCAATATTTGCAAAGAATTAAGGTTGCTAGAGATCTCTTAGAATCGTGTAATGTCCATTTTGGAGATGAGGATGTTGTTATTCTTGCCTTAAGAGGTATGCCTACTGAATATAACACATTTCGATGTGTGATCCGTGGTAGAGAGAATTCTATAAGTCTCAAGGATTTTAGGTCTCAACTTTTGGCTGAAGAAATTGTCCTTGATCAATCCTCTGAGCATCCATCTTTTCTTTATGCTTTCTCAGCTATTAATAATGGTACTCAGTCAAGGGTTGATCTTGAAGTCACAAATTCATATGGTACACCTACTTTCAATAACATGCCTAACATTGTGACACCTAGTAATACTTCTCAAAATGTTCAGCAGCTATCTGATAACTTTCAACAGTTTGGTTACACTGGAGGTTATGGCCAAAACAGTGGATGTTCGACTAACAACTTCAATAATAGGTACAAAGGCAATGGCAACAAAGGCAAGAGCAAAGGTAAGTGGTATCCCAACTATGGAAATAGTGGTAATGGTGGGAACAATAATTCAAAATCTTGGAATAATGGAAATAATGGAAATAAGGGAGGTTCTAGCTACTCCTCAGCACCTGGTGTTCCTAGTGCATCAACTCAGAACTATTAGCAGCCACCACCAATCTGTCAAATTTGTGGAAAGAAGGGACATACAACTGCAAATTGTTATCACCGACATCTGAATCAACCATCACCAATCAGTGAGCCTTGTCAGATCTGCTGGAAATCTGGTCACTCAGCCATGCATTGTTATCACAGGGAGAACTACTCTTATCAAGGATCCTCTCCTCCAGCCAATCTGATTGCTATGAATACACAGATAACACATCCTGCTCAGCAGCAAGAGTACTGGATTGTAGACACTGGAACCACAGCTCATATGACTTCTGAGTTATCTCAGGTTCAAAGACCAAATCCTTCCTCCTCTGAAGACATCATTACTACAGCAGGTGGTTCAAGTTTGAAAATAGCTCATGCTGGTCACTCTTTTCTTGAGACTACTAATCCTACACCTCACTGTTTCCTTTTAAATGAAGTTCTTCATGTTCCTCATATCTCATCACACTTGTTGTATGTACATAAGTTGTGCAGAGATAATCATTGTTCCTTCTTTTGTACTGAGTCTTCTTTTCTAATCCAGGATAGAACCACATGTGTCACACTCTTCCAAGGACTGAGTAAGGATGGCTTGTACCCTCTTCCTTTCAGTTGTTCCTCAAATAAAGCTTTTGTTGTTCCTCATAATCCATCTCCTTTTGCTCTTCTTGGAAAACTTACTCATACTCAACTTTGGCACAAAAGATTAGGCCACCCTTCAAACCAGATTGTGTCTGCTGCTTTACAAAAGGCTACCATTTCTGTTTCTAAAGATTCAACTCCTGTTATTTGTGAGTCTTGTCTAGAAGGGAAGTTGTCCAAACAGTCTTTTCATGGTTCTAGTTCCAAGTCTCTTATTCCTTTTGCAGTGCTTCATTCTGATGTATGGGGTCCTTCACCTACTGTCTCTGGTGAAGGTTTTAGATACTATGTCAATTTTGTAGATGAGTGTACACGATATACTTGGATCTTTCCAATGAAAAATAAATCTGAGGTTCATTCCATCTTTGTTCATTGTTGTACTTACATTCTAAACCAGTTTTCTGTTTCAATCAAAATTCTTCAAATTGATGGAGGTGGTGAGTATATTAGTCAAAAAATTTAGACCTTTTTGGCTCTCAAAGGCATTGCTCATCATAGGTCTTGCCCCTATACAGCTGAGAAAAATGGTCTAGCAGAAAGAAAGCACAGACACACCCTTGAGACAGCAATCACCATTCTTCAAACAGCCTTCTTACCTGCCCAGTTTTGGTTCTATGCCTGTGCTACTTCAATCTACCTTATAAATAGAATGTCGTGTGTCTTGTTGAAAATGAAATCTCCTTTTGAATCCCTATTTTCCAAACTTCCAGTTCTTACTCATCTAAAAGTGTTTGGATGTGCTTGCTTTCCATTATTAAAACGTTATAACTCTACTAAACTTCAATCTAAAACCAAAAAGTGTGTTTTCTTAGGGTATGCAGAAAAGTAAAATGGTTTCATCTGTCATGATCTGGTGTTTAAGAAAACCTTTGTGTCTAGATATGTGTTGTTTGATGAGCTTCAGTTTCCTTACTCTTCTTTGCTCCTTAAATCTCAGTGTCTTTCATCTGCTCCTTCTGTCTTAGACTTCTCATCTGATGACATGTCCCCTCCTTCCTCTATACCTTCAACATTCACACAGTCTCCTGTTACTCAGTCCTCCTTTCTCCCTGAGTGTTCCAGTCCTGAGCTTGACATTGATCAGAACTCACCTGAACCTGCTCTAAATGATGTCACTAATAGATCACCTTCTGATCAACCGTCGACTGGTACTTCCACTGACTTCTTGGCAAATCCTCCCCCCCCCCCCCCCCCCCCCCCCCCCGACCCTTCACTTGCTCATCCTAGTAGCACCACTGATGATGACTTTCATCCTCAATGTTTGTAAGTGGTGTTGCCCATCTCTGGGGTAAATATGCATCCTATGCAGACTAGGTCTAAGAGTGTTTTCAAGCAAAAGGCTCTTCACTCCACTCATGTTCTATCATATGAGGTTGATCTTGCTCAGGTTGAACCAATATCCTTCAAATCAGCTTCTTCCTCTCCTGTATGGAAGCAGGCCATGGAGGATGAAATGAATGCTTTGTATGGACAAGACACTTGGTTTTTAGTTCCTCTTCCTGCTTCCAAAAACTTGGTAGGTTGCAAATGGGTTTACAGAATCAAGAAAAATTCAGATGGCACTATTGCTAGACATAAGGCTCGACTTGTAGCAAAAGGTTTTAGTTAGGAACAAGGTCTTGATTATGGTGAGACATTCAGTCCAGTGGTCAAAACTACTACTGTCAGATTGATCTTAGCATTAGCAGCTCATTTTCAATGGCATCTCAAACAGCTTGATGTTAAAAATGCTTTCTTGCATGGGGAACCTAAGGAAGAGTTATATATGACACAACCTCCTGGTTTTGAAGATTCAAGCTATCCTGTTCACGTGTGAAAACTGCAAAAATCTCTTTATGGCCTCAAACAAGCTCCTCGCGCCTGGAATGATAAGTTTACTAGCTTTCTTTCTGAGCTAGGTTTTCAAAGAACTTGGGCTGATGCCTCCCTTTTTGTCAAGCAAACGGCTTCTGCAGTTGTAATTCTTCTGTTATATGTGGATGATATTTTCCTCACTGGTAATAGTATTGCTGCAATATCAGAGGTCATCGCTTCTCTAACTGCAAAATCTGACATGAAGAACCTTGGAGATCTTCATTTCTTCTTGGGTTTACAAATCCAGTATACTTCCAATGGTTTGTTTGTTTGTCAATCCAAGTACATTCATGATTTACTTACTAAAACTTCAATGTTGGATAGCAAGCCTATTGATACTCCTAGTGTACCTGGTTCCCTCCTGAAGAAGAATGATGGCCCTTTGTATGGTAATCCTTCCAACTATCGAAGCATTGTTGGTGCATTATAGTACTTGACCTTCACTAGACCCGATATTGTTTTCTCTGTTAATCAGGTTTGTCAGTACATGTACTCACCCTTTGAGTCTCATTTTATGGCTATCAAACGCATCCTTCGATATCTTAAACGTACTCAGCATCAGGGCATCTCCTTATCCGCTGGCTCTTTAGACCTCATTGCTTATACTGATGCAGATTGGGCTGGAGATCTGACTGATCGTCGTTCTACTACTGGTGTTGTTGTCTATCTTGGAAGTAATCCTATCTCTTGGATGTCCAAGAAGCAAACCACGGTATCCCGGTCTAGTACTGAGTCTGAATATCGAGTCCTTGCTATTACTGATGCTGAGGTTGCCTGGATTCATCAGTTATTATGCGCTCTTCACATACCTTTGTTAAAATCTCCTTTGATTTACTGTGACAGCACTTCCGCCCCAAGTCTTTGTGCCAATCCCATCTTCCATTCTCGTGCCAAGCATATCGAGATTGATTACCACTTTGTTCGTGAACGTGTGGTTTGTGGTGACTTGGATGTTCAACATGTGTCTTCGGGTGATCAGGTGGCCGACATCTTCACCAAAGCTTTAGCAGATGATCTTTTCTATTTACACTCTTCCAATCTGATGCTTGGTGTCTCTCCATCATCAGCTTGAGAGAGGATGTTACATGATTTGTTTTTTATCTGCTCCTGCTATACCGTGCCCATGCTGTGCCGCACCTAGCTGGTATGCCGCGCCTGTGCCATGACTGTACTGCACCTCACTTCAGGATGTCGCGCCTATGTTGCGCCTCACTTCTGCACGCCTGTGGCTTCACTAATGTTCATGACAGCTATGTCTTAGCTGCATTATAGGTGCTAGACAGCTATGTGTACTGTTAGGTTTGTTAGGGCAGTTAGGACAGCTATGGTATGCTGTTAAGTTTGTTAGAGTAGTTAGGAAACTGTTATATCAGTTGAGAGACTTACTTGATCACTAAGTAATCAACTACAAGTTATAAATAGCTAACAAAATGTTGTAATGTGGAAGTGTGATTCTAAGCAATAAGATTGTCTTGTTCATATCTCCTCCATCCTTTTTAAAACTAAGATTCCTCTTTCTTTTCTTTTGTAAAAGTCTGGTACCTAACATTATTGTAGGGCGCCTTGATCAGTGCGTGTACTAGGTCGATTTTGAATTAGAGTGTATAAGGAAATAAGCATATCCGATTTACTCAATGCGACTCACGTTTGGCTCAATAGTCCGTTTCATGTCATTTTCAACGCTCTATTTGATAGCTGGTTGTGTTTTTGTGTATAAAGTGGAATGTACGTAGATGCAAGATGGTACCATGATGAATAGGCACCAAGGAAAAAGTTGCAGCTAGCTAGACGTCAAGAAAAGAAAAATAATCCATTGCTAATAATATTTGGAAGGCTGCTGCCTTGTTTATTTGCAATTTAGTACTTGTGATATTTAGGGAAAAAAATGCTTTAAATTAAAAAAAAGTTGAGATATGATGAACCTTGTAATACATGATCATGCCTTGTGTTCATTTCAAAAATATGTCATAATGTGCCAACTATGACTAATTTCATTCATTTTTTTTTTCAAGCTAAGAATTTACGTATATAAATTTTTGGGGATGTATGTTGAATCACAATTTTTTTGACAAATAAAATACCAAATTAGGCTAAATGTGACTGAATATTGCAACAAATTTTCAACTGAAGTGCCACATTTCTTCAATTTAATTTTCAAGGTAGCACTATATATACAAGGGTCAAAATTCAGGTGGCATTATTAGCATTTTCCCAATTAATTTTTACATCCATGGTTTTTTCTTTTTCTTGAAATGTTATTTTGCCTTATTATTTACTAAATAATACTTAATTCCCTTCCCCTAGGTTTTGATATATATATATATATATATACTTTCAACTTCAAACACCGACTGATTGCTACATATTTCAGATAGTTAAATTGACCTAAAATGAGTGGGCTCCTATATATCTGTATCGTTTGAATCCCCACTCTTCATAGTTTAAATTAGATTAAAATAAAAAATAAAAATTGAAATAATTAACAGTAAACGACTAAAATACGGCTTAATTTTATTCAATTTCGATTTAGATTAATATTAAACATTAATAAACCAAATTACGGGGTCATCCATACACAATGTGAGCCATAAATCATAAAATGCAGTATATTATTGTATCAAGATAGTTTACTAGTTTTAATTTCCTTGAATTTTCGGATTATTGAAATAATCCTATAGAATAATGAACATGGATAATGGTTGATGATGCCAATCAATCATCAAGAAGTTGACAATCTGTCTTCTGAAAATGAACCTTATTCCCAGCAACATGATATGCAACATTATAAGCTTGCTGAGT
Source organism: Oemleria cerasiformis (assembly GCA_037349345.1). Classification (NCBI taxonomy): domain Eukaryota; kingdom Viridiplantae; phylum Streptophyta; class Magnoliopsida; order Rosales; family Rosaceae; genus Oemleria; species Oemleria cerasiformis. The sequence continues at coordinate 11,299,107 of JAZGTL010000010.1, forward strand.
CATATAATTCCAAAATATTAAAGTACTTGCCCTAGAAGGTGGACGCACCGTCATGCAGAACTCATTCTCCCCATACTCCCGGAAAAGGCTCTATACGTCCAACACCAACCCCACCCTACCAACAAAGTTAAACACCAGCTCCAGAAACCCTATTTGTAACTATAAGAAAAGTAGGCTTGCCCGGCGAAACAGATTTATCGAGCAAAGGTCAACATTCGTCGGGCAACATTAAACCCGAAGAACCTCCATCGGGCAAAGTTAGTCGGGCCACCGCCGTTGGGCTTGATGTCAGTCGACGGAAACAGTGAATTCGTCGAGTGATTCCAAACTTGTCTGGCGAATCCTTCCGTTGCCTATGATTTGTCAAGCAATTCCAAAAGTCAACAACTGTTGCCTGACGAATGAGTTTCGTCGGGCAAAGTTACCAAAAAATTCGGCAGGTATCCACCGAATTGTCTTACTTTGCCCGACGAAAGTGCTTGTTCGTCGGGCAAAATCTTAATATTTAAAAAATAATTTTAATAATTTATTTAATTAAAAATTATATATATAATTAAAATAAAATTATTTTTAAATAAATACAATTAAAATAATAAAACGAATCAAATGAAAAAAAAAAAATTATTTATATGTTATGTTTTAACATAATTAAAACTACAGTAATGTTTTACATATTAAGTTCTAACTACTCGGCGACGGGTCGGGATGGTCGGGGTCATGGGCGGGCTGTTGGGCCGGGGGCTGAGTCTGTGATAGAAGCTCATCCAGCCCACGCTCACCCAAGCGGTCAAGCACCTTGGCGAGGGCACATTTTGGGCCTGGATCTACGCGTTTTGGGCCTTGATCTCCTCGTTTTGAGCCTGGAGGGTCTTCAAGTTTCTCTTGAGTTCCGAGATCTCCTCGGGATAGGCTCCCCGGGAAGAACTCAAAGAGCGACTGGAAACATTCTAAACTTTCCCGTCGCTCGTCCCCCTGGAGATCTTCCTTGGACGCCTACCAAGTCATTGCTCCAGGATGGCGATCGACCTCCTAGGATCCGGTAGGTTCTACTGCAACGGCGCGTCGGGATGCTGTTGCGTCAGCTCAGCCCGTGTCTGTTGGACCTCTTGCTCCATCGCAGCCTGCAAATTCGAATAACTATTAATTATAAATATAATTATCAAATTAAAAGGATAAACTACATAAAAGTACCCAAACTATAGGGGTCATTTCAAGTTCATACCACAACTATGAAAATTTGCATCTAGGTACCCAAACTATCAAAACACAACATCTAGGTACCCACCGTTAGTCAAAATTATATGATGAGTTGGACTCCACATAAGCTAAAACTAAAAAATAAAAAATAAATAAATAATAAATAAATAAAACATTAAAAAGTTTTAATTTTACAAAATTTACTTAAAAAGAACAAAAAAACAAAAAGGAAGAAAAAAACCAATCATCTTCTTCCCCGATAACCCTCCCCTCCCCTCCCTGCCTCATCTCCTTCCCCTACCAGGCAGCACTACATCAACACCATCATCCACACCCAGGTAACAGAAAGCAACAAATCAAACCAAACACTTGGGGTAACAGAAACAAAATAATAAGAAATTAACCATGAAAATCAATCAATTAATCAGTAAAAGTATAAAAAATTAAAACAAAACAAAATTCACTCCCAAAACCCCCGTTCAATTCATTGAACACTCGACATGCACCTGGGTTCGAAGAGAATCAAACCCACCCCACCGAACGATGAAATCACCACCACCAAAAATGCAGCGAATGTGTCTGCAAAACACAAATTACACAAAAAGATGCTTCAATTAGAGAAAAGCTTCAATTAGATCCTCAACATTAAACAGTCCAGCTCCATCAATTCTCACCCAAATTCCCCTTTCAATTCCGAAAACACAAAGTAGAAGAAATCAAAGGCCAAAACTACAGAGAGACTCAGGAGCTACATGGAGGGGTTGGGAAGATGAAACGCGTGTTGGCTAGCATTGGCGGGGATTGGCACGAGGCAATGAAGGGATTGGGTGCGATGGCGAGCCGGTAGTCGTTGGATCGCGTCGTCGCCGCCGTAAACACGCTGCAAACCCTTCTCGAGCTCATCACCTCCACCCTCTCCTTCCTCCTCTGCTCCTCCGCTCATGATTCAATCAAGCCTCGCAAGGTGAATTTGGGCGGATTGATGGGTTCAAGAGTCGCTGGCCAATTGGAGAGGGTTGTGAGTAGTATGAAGGTTGGGAGGAGTGGAAAGAGAAGAGTTGGTTTGGGATTGGGATTTGGGAAATCTAGGGTTTTGGCCATGGGTAATGTCATTAGGGAAATTGATGATGGCTTTGGTGGCGAAGAGGGCTCAAACAGTGGGAGAGATGTGGATGATAGGCTCCTTAGTAATTTCAATTTCGTCGTCTTCATTGTGGCAACTCTTATTTTTTTTTTTTAATAATAATTTTGTTTTATAATTTATTTTACGATTTTATTAATTATTTTTAATATATATTCAATTTTTTAATAATTTTTTTATCCACATGGAATCCAACTCAACATAAAATATAATTAAAATAGGCCAGCTCAGCATTTAACATATTGACTAACGGATTGACTAACGGAGGGTACCTAGATGTTGTGTTTTGATAGTTTGGGTACCTAGATGCAAATTTTCATAGTTGGGGTATGAACCTGAAATGACCCCTATAGTTTTGGTACTTTTATGTAGTTTATCCAATTAAAAATTAATATGCAAAAAATAAACTTATGTGAATAGTGTCAGCCTCATGGTTGCCCCGGCCAGCGTACACTTGCCCCTAGGCATCCACCTCCGGGAACAACGACCTGTCGTTGCGTCAATCCTCCCGCCGTACAGATAAGGATCGCGACCCCCCGTGGTGGTTGAATTTCTTCGCTCTCCGGTTTGATGTGTTGGCAACCGATTTTCGTTGTTCATTAGTAAAAACAATCATTATATTTTCAAATGAAAAATAACATAAAAAATAAATAAATAATATAACTAGGTGGACAATACTAGATAGCTGGGTAACACGAAATGGTCGCACAACCACAGCCACCCTTCCACCCGAGGCCCCTCCAACTCCTTTGGAGGATTTGCACGAGCTTCCTCCAGGGAAGGCTATCTCTTGTAGTACTTGTGGAGCTCGTACTTTCAGTTGGTGTACCGTAACTGCTAGTGGTTTCTCAGGTATTTACTGACGTCGGCGTCCTCCAGGTTGAACTCAAAATTGATATGCAATAAATTATTAAAGTTAGTAAAATAATTAAAAAATAATGAAAATAAGGTAAAAAAAAAGGGAGAAATACATAACGATAACATTCCCCAACAACGCCTTATCACCTCCGGGGGTTGGTTCCTAAAAGTATCCCCCATCATCAGGGACTTGGTGCGAAGAATCGCGCCAATGTCATGCACCATCAGGCTGTGGATTTTTATGGCCGCTATCTGGAGGCAAGGCAAGTACACCACCGGGATCTTTGCATTCTTTGTCCTGCAAATCCGCTGGGATGTCAAACCCCGGTTGATACCACGCACGTTCACCGACTTCCCTGCAAATTCAATGAACATTAGTAGAAAATATGAGTAACAAATAAAAATGGTTGTTTAAATAAACAAAATAATCAATTTACACTTAAGGAGTGCTCCGACAACAGTCTCCGGTTCGTTTGCTCCGGCACCGTCAGGTGGGGGCTGGGGGTCGGTACGGGGTTCCCCCCGTTTCTTGTTGTGCTGTCGACAAGCCGATCGCGCACTGGGTTGTTGATGATTCGAGATCGGTGTCTGAACAGACGCCACCGTGGAGGCAACCGAGGCAGGGGCTACCTTTTCCGCCGCATGATCATCAACGAGATCAGGGCGGGGGCAAGTCCTAGATGTGATCAAGGTGCGATGCGACATCTCCAATAAAAAATTTAAAATAATTAATATAAAATTAACCAACATATTTTTAATTTAATAATAAATAAAAAAAGCCAAACATTTTTAATATTAAATATTAAATTCACAAAATAAAAACATAACCACCTATCAAATTAACCAACATTTTTTTAATTCGAATAATAAATAAATAAATAAAAACCAAAATTGTTTTATAGAAAATTAGTAAATTGGCCAAAAAAAAAACCACCAAATTCTAATTTTTAAAAATAAAACCAATAATAATATCCAAAATCATAAAATTCACATATCCAAAATTTATAAAACTCACATATCCAAAATTCACATATCTTAAATCATAATAAAAAAATCCACATAAATTTTTTTAAATTCACATATCCAAAATTCATATCCAAAATCATATGCAAAATTCATGACATTATACCAATTTCAACGTTATACTAATTTCAACATTATACCAATTTCAACATTATACCAAACATCACAATTTCAACAAATCATCAACATTAACCCTAAATTACTATATCCAAATTTCACATTCAACAATCAAATCCTACAATTCAACAATTCATATCCAAAATTAAAAAAAAAATCAACTCCAATAATTCATACCCAAACCAACAATACATCAACCACCATTTTCCAATATTCATACCCAAACATCAAAATTTCAACAATCCATCACCATTCAAGTTAAAAATTCCAATTAATTCCTCATATAATCAAATAATCAATACGGCTCAAATAATCCTAGAGAGAGAAGGGCTTACAGTGAGCGACTGAAAGAGAGAGAGAGTCGGCTGTGACTGAGAGAAAGAGAGGGAGTCGGTTGCGACTAAGAGAAAGGTAGTCCGAGAGAGAGAGTGAGGCGGCTACGACTGGTCGGCAGCAAACTTCGTGCCTAAGAGAGTGAGAGAGGAAGTGGTGATGGAGAGGCTGAGCACTTGAGGGTTTGGGTTTGGATTTGCAGAGAAGGCTGGGTTTGGGTTTTTTTGTAGAGAAGGCGGGGGAGTCGAAGAGTGGAAGAGGAAGAGGAAGAGGAAAAGAAGAGTTGGGTCTATTTTAGTCTCAGTGGATGACTTTGCCCAAAAAACTTTGTCGGGTAAATTTTAATGATTTTCTGGGCAAAAAAGGCACATTTTTAAATTTTCGTGAAATTTTTGGCGTAATTTTCGAAATTTTCGCAAAACATTTTGCGCAAGTTTTTGTACATTTGCCCGACGAATACATGCCATTTTCCTGGCGAATTTTAGGAAAATTGCCCAGCTAAGGCTTATATTCGTTGGGCAATATGGTTATGTTGATGAAATTCTAACTGATCTAAAAACTAGGTCCAATGATAGAATTTTCAAGATCGGGACCGTTCACTTTTTTGTTTTACGTGCCTAAAGGCCCACCGGCAGATATCGTTATATTTTACGGAGCTTATGTGCCTCGATCATTAAGTTTGTGAATTTGAAGGCATTTTTTGAAGTTTTAGTTCAATTGATATTCAAACGATGGAATTTTAAAAAATTGACCGTTCAATGGTTACTTTTATGTGCGTAGACCTCGCCGTCGAAAATCGTGAGGTTTTGAGGATTTAAAGTCGTATGATAGTCAAAAAATATTTTGTAACCATTGAATCATCACGCATCGTCACCTACTCCCGGGAATTCCAAATTGGCTAATATTTCGCGTATACGATCTATGACAACGTGCAATAAATGTGGACGGTTAGATCGGTCGATTTCATTTTTTAAATTATGGAAAATTGTAGAATAAGCATATTCATCAAGGAGTTTGAACAGTTCAAGAAAACTTCAATACATTTTTCGAAGATTTGGTTCCCTTGATATTCAAACGATTGAATTTGATCGATCAAACCGTTCATTTTGTGGTTATACGTGCCTAGATCTCGCCCATTGAAAATCGTGAGATTTTTAAGGATTTAAAGCCGTCCGATCGGAAAGAAATGTTGTGTAACCGTTGAATCGTCGCACACCGTTACCTAATCCCGGGAATTCCAAATTGGATAATTTTTCGCGTATACGATCTATGTGTACGTGCAATAAATGTGGATGGTTACATAGGTCAATTTCATTTTTTAAAATTATTGAAAATTGTAGAATAAGCATATTCATCACGGAGTTTAAACAGTTCAAGGAAACTTCAATACATTTTTCTAAGATTTGGTTCCCTTGAAATTCAAACGATTGAATTTGACCGATCAAACTGTTCATTTTGTGGTTTTACGTGCCTAGATCTCGTCCATCGAAAATCGTGAGGTTTTAAGGATTTAAAGTCATCCGATCGTGAAGAAACGTTGCGTAACCGTTGAATTGTCGTGCACCGTTACCTAATCCTAGGAATTCCAAATTGGGTAATTTTTTGCGTAGGTAATCTATGAGTACGTGCAATAAATGTGGACGGTTCAATCGGTCCATTTCGTTTCCCAAGTAATTTAAAAATGTTGTTTAATAATTAAATGTAAATTGAATCTGGTATATATGGCCCGACGAGGGTAAATGAATATTCGTCGGGTATGCCTTTCATTTTCGGCAACCGTCAACCAAATGCAGATCAACATTTTCGGTAGAGAACACCGTGATATTAAACGCCTTTGCCCGAAGAATTGTACATGATTATTCGTCGGTTAAATTCTCTGACCCATTTTTTTGTCCAAATTTTATAAATGTAAATGAATGAATTTGGTACATAGTGAATAGGGTGATAACTATTAACTTTTCTATGTAACCAAACACATTTGACTGTGAAAATGAAGATTGGAAGCATGCATATGTTAATTACCAAATGAGACATATATATATATATATATATATATATATATATATATATATATATATATATATATATATATATAGTGAGAGACTTCTCTTCTGCTGCCAGGTGTATAACATGCATTAGTCACTTGTAATCTAGCTCTTCATTAGTAAGTTTTCACATTCTCAGCTCACAGATATGGACGTGGAAGGGTGATATTTGGCTTCTCTTCAAAAGAGAGCCAGTTAGGATCAATAGTAGGCCGAAACCGACTATGCTTATGGAAGCCTTCATAAAAATTGACATTTTGATTGTTCATGAGAAAATCTTCATCACTGCATTTCAGAAACTAACTGGTGTAAGTATCAGGGACATGACTTACAGATGATTCCAAGGTAGGACCTACGATGAAATGTTGGGAAGTGGAATTAGGGATGAGGACATCAAAGTTTGTGGCTTTAGTACATATATAAATCAAAACATACATGTATAAATCAAAACATACATGTATAAATCAAACATACATGTAAATCAAAACATAAAAAATTAATTGAAACTTTTATGAATGAAGTCATAAAACATACATATAAATCAAACTTATTGATTTGAAGATTGATATTACATATATAAATGAAATCATTTATTTAAAACTTTCATTCGGTGTCGGATTCGTTCTTCCCCTTCCAATCATGCTCCTCATCCGAGATGTGCACATTACTTGTTTCATCAGAATCACTTTCAATTTGTTTGAAGTCCCCAAGATCAATAAAAATGCCATCAATCGCAATTAGTGGGATGATGTCATTAGTCCGTAATCCATCCACGTTTAGTATAGAGCCGAGGAATCCACCTGGTAAATGATTTGGTCATCGTCTATTTCCCCATCTATTTCAAGGTATCGGTCATCCAAGTCCCAAATATTTCTATGATTCACCATCTCAGCTACTCTCCAACAAGCACTAGCTTTTGGATCATCCGCATACAATACTTGTTTCGCCATACTAGCGAGGATGTAGGGATCACTCTCAGACCACCGGGTGTTTGTGTTGACAGAGTACATAAATGATCTTTAATGACCCTGCCGGGGATACTTGGGTTCGTATCAAACCAATGACACTTGAACAAGACGACTTCCTTGCGGTCGGCGTATAACACCTTAACCACACTTATCAATCTATCGTAGAAACTCATATCAGCATTTTTCCCATCACCCGGCACGAAGACCCTGCTGTTTTGCGTAGACAATTTGTCGTCTCGTTCTATGCACACGAACTTAACTCTGTTACCGTGACAACCAGCGTACGTTTCTCCTCGAAATGGGCCAATGGCCAGCTGCATTAATTCTTTATTGAAATTTGGTGAGTTGTCATTTTTTAGCTGTGTCATCTGGTAAGATACACACAAGAAACAAAATTGGTAAACTTAAAAACAATTTTAAAAATTTGCAAATAAAATATTTGACTTACATGCTCGAAAAACCAACGTGGAAACAGTTGTTTGTCCATTTTTTCCCAATTCAAAGGATATTGGGCCTTCATCAACACCTCGTGCTGCTCGTGGAAGGGCCAGACTTCGTCACAGTTGTTCAGTATGAACCAATGAGCCACCTCCATGTCGCTATTGGTGAACGGCTCCGACACTGGACCAGTGTCGAATGGTCGTGCGGGTTGGGCAAATACAGATAGGGTATCTGGACATTGACCACCGTCGTTGTTGCAGGAGGCCCAATTGAAGGAAGTTTCAACATTCCGAAGGTACATTGCACAAAATGTCAGTGCCTCCTTTGTAATGTACGCCTCCGCTATAGAGCCTTCGGGACGTGTCTTGTTGCGGACGTACCGCTTGTACGTACCTTACATTATGCAAGGAAATATACATTATGATTCACATATACACATGATAGTAAGAAAATATTGTCAAAATGCAGGAATAAGTTATACCTCTCGATTGGGTACATCCAACGACAATGCACTGGGCTAGCTAGCTTTGCCTCATACGGCAGAAATATTAGTAGGCACACCATTACATCAAAGAATGCAGGTTGATATATTTGCTCTAGCCGGCACATGATGTAGACAATATCCTCGTTAATTGCTTCGAGGTCCATCTTTACCAACGATCTAGCACATAGTATCTGGAAGAATTTAGATAAATAAACTATCGTCTCAACAACACCAAGCTCCAAGAAGGGCCGAATACCAATCGGAACGAGTCATTGTAGCAAAACATGATAGTCATGGCTCTTCATACCAGACTTGGTGTCACTGTCGGTGCTAATGTTTCGGGATATGTTTCCGGCGTACCCGTCGGGAAATTTCACACCCTGCAACCACATGTGGAATTTTTTCTTATTCTCCAGCGTAAATGTATAACTTGGATGAGTCATGATATATTTGCCATTGACGACTTTTTGCCACAATTTAGGCTGAATCCCCATTTGTTGCATACCCAGACGAGTCTTTTTTGTGTCCTTTGACTTGCTTTCAATGGGTAAACTCGTTCCCACAACACTCTCGGCAACATTCTTCTCGATGTGCATAGGATCCGCAATGTGTCTGATTTTCAATTTCGACCAATATGCCAACTGGAAGAATATGCCATTTTTCATCCAATTTTCCTATTCAGTTGGTTTCGGTCCTTGTGTGATAAAGTCATGTATACTGTTCAGTGTGGACAATATCTCATCACCAGACCTCTCCCTTGGTCGAGCTCGTAACTCTAATTTGGCATCAAATGAGTCAGATTGCATTCGCCATCAGTGATCCCAAGGTAGAAACCTTCTCGCACCCAAGTAGCATACTTTGAATGCGTGCCAAAAGGACGTTATGTCTGGTCCACATGTTAGGCAAGCATGATAGCCCTTGGTACTCCACCCCGACAACATACCATAAGCAGAAAATCATTAATTGTCCACATTACGGCCACTCGTAGAGTGAACATTTCTCTACTACACCTATTCTATGTTTGAACACCATTTTCCAACAGATCCACAAGCTCATCAATCAACGGCCGCAAATAAACATCGATGGAATTACTCGGCGATTTGGGCCCTGGTATCAAAGTATTGAGGATTGTGTATTCTTTCTTCATGCATCTCCAAGGAGACAAATTATACGGAACCATAACCACCGGCCAAGTGCTATAGGGCTTTGCAAAACTCCCAAACATATTTAAATCGTCAGTAGCGAGCCCTAATTTGACATTTCTTCGCTCCACGGCAAACTCGGGATACATCTTATCAAATTTCTTCCAAGCTTCTCCATCGGCCGGATGCCTCAGTTCATCATTGTCAATGCGTTCATCCTTGTGCCATCTCATATCACGAGCTGTGTGGAACAACATATAGAATCTTTATAACCTTGGCTTCAGTGGAAAATAACGCAACCCCTTATTCGGAATCATGTTCTTTTGAAACCTAGACTCATTGCGCACGGGACATTTGTTAAGCTGCTCGAATTCACCGTAAAATAATGCACAATTGTTCTTGCATGCATGGATCTTGACAGACCCTTAACTGAGGCCCTTCAACAGCTTCTTCGAGCTATAATGATCTTTAGGCAGACGGTTGTCTTCAGGGAGCATTCGGATGATGATGTCCATCATGTGATCAAAATGCTTGTTCGTTTGATTATACTCAACTTTCATGTGCTTCAACTCCCCAACTGCCCCTAGAACCGAAAAGAATTTATAACCGGGGTATAATTCACGCTGAGCTTCTTTTAACAATCTCTCGTAATGGAGCTCAGAGTCTTCGGGTTGAAACCTAGGCGCCTTATCGTCCATATCATCCGATGCGAGAGGAAAAACATCGGTTAATATCTCAACGACTTGATCATTACCACATCGCCCATTCAAAGCACTTACATCCCGACGGGTCCTGGGAACTGAAGATGCCGATGCGGTAAATATTTCTTGATCGTGATAGATCCAATTAGTGTAGTTGTGTACGATCCCATTCTATTCCAGATGATTTTGGACCTCATTCAACGGCATCCAACTGCAGTTGTTACATTTACGGCACAGACACCTGATACATCTTTCATCACTGCAATAACTACGTGCAAAGGCAATGAAGCTGTCGATCCCATCCAAATACTAATCTGAACATCTCTCCACCATTTGCATCCAACCTAGGTCCATTGTGCATGCTTTCACAAATTACAGTTAATGTAAGTAATTGAGTTAATATTGTCCTGTAATTAGAACAAGTTAATATCAACCGATGCCCGTCTCCTTATGCCTCCGCTGATTTGGCAACCCTATCCCATTTGAGAGTGCACGTTCTGGGCTGTGTAGTTTGTAACCTACCAGGCTAAGTTTCGATCGAGAGAAATTTCGACAGCATCTCCTTACAGTTCCCTAAATGCACGACGTATATATTATAAACAATCTCTAGTATGCATTCGGAGAACAATGAGGGGATACAAACCGAATTTCCAACAATCGAAACCTAACCTCGAAGACCGCAAACTACACAACACATAATTACGCACCCCCAAATTGTCCAAATAAATGGACAATTCAAGAGTCAGTCAGTCAACCTGATTCACTGACTCTCAAACGGGTCTAAGGTTTTTCATTGAATTTCATAATACGAAGTTAACTTCGCATAAACGGTTATGAAATATGAACATATTTCACTCCGTCAGAACTAAATAAAGTGTTTTACAAAAAATATCACAACAAATTCACAAATATAAACAAATATTAATTATAGATATCACAAAGTTTACAATTTTCTAATTTCCGTACATATTTTCTATTTTCCTAATTTAATAACATATTTTCTATTTTCCTAACATATTTTCTAATTTCCTAATTTCCTAACACATTTTCTAATTTTCTAATTTCCTAACATATTTTCTATTTCAATAATTTCATAACATATTTTTTAATTTCCTACCATATTTTCTAATTTCCTAACATATTTTCTAATTTCAATAATTTCATAACATATTTTTTATTTTCCTAACATATTTTATAATTTCCTAACATATTTTCTGTTTCCCTAATTTCATAACATATTTTCTATTTTCATATTTTCCTAACAAATTTTCTAATTTTCTACATAATTTCTACACAAATTTCCACAAATTATAAACAATTTCTACATATTTTCCACAATAAATACACAATTCCCTAACAAAATTATATCCAAAATTCTTAACAACATTAAATTGAGAGGCAAGCACACATACCTTTTTATAAGTATTTCTTCAAATAAACCACAAATTTCCTAAAACATAATTAGTTTCCAATCAAAAATCAAAATTTCAAAATTAAAAAAAAATTAAAATTTTCAAACCTTCGAAATTGGTATTGGTGTTTGAGAGAGAAAGGGATGAGATGTTGATTGTTGATGTTATATAGCTACAGAGAGAGAGAGAGAGAGAGAGAGAGAGAGAGAGAGTGTGTGTGTGTGTGTGTGTGTGTGTGTGTGTGTGTGTGTGTGTGAGCTGTCTGAGCAAAAGACATAGAGGAAGAAGAAGAAAGGGTCGTCTGGGCACTTAATGTGTTTAGAATTTTGCCTGACGAAGAAGTGGCAAAGTTTAATGATTCATAGGGAAAAATATAGTCAACGCCAAGTTTTACCCGACGAACAATATCCGTCGTTAAATCTCATTTTATCCAACGGAAAGAATGGATTCGTCGAGCAAAACCTACCTATTTTATGCACCAACAATTTCTTCTTCCTGCCAAAACCTTGTCCGGCGAGCCTTCATTTTCGTGGGGCAAAATGACACGTGGCTGCGAAAATGCCTTCGTCGGGCAAAATCTCGTCGGGCAACTCCTTATTTCTTGTAGTGGGTCATGGCCTATGAACCCTCTATAGCACAAAGCTAAAGCAATACGAGGCTCTTCAACTCTATCCAATCTTCCACCAATCAACTTTTGCACCTCACCACTAATTAGAACATCATATTCAACTTTGGATAAGAAGGTTATGGTTGTGCCGGAATCAATGATTGTTCCATCGGTGCCAGACGGTGTTCTTTTGAATATTTCCTTGTAGATTTCGAGCCGCCTCGCTCTCGCCAAGGCTGATGCTGTCTAGGTTAGGTAGTAAAGGTTATTCTAGAGGTCAAGTGGAGTTGAAGTGCCTTGTATTGTTGCACCATCACCCAACACACCAATTGGTTATGATGAGGGTATTTAGGGTCCCTAATGCTCCCAATGCAATAAGAGAATTTAGACCCCAATTGGACTGCCAAAGAGACCAAGTATTCCATTAGCTTGTCCTTTTTTACCATTATTGCCATGTGCACACCCAAAAACAACATTCGGAATGGGGCTAAGTTCTTCCTCGGATGTCTCAAACGTGAACTTTTCCGTCCCGATAAATCCGGCCACATTGGTGATGTCAAGGTACCGGATACGGAATCAGCAATTGTTTGAAGTGTCACATCCTCCAGTACGTAGCGTACATTTTGCAATAGGGCGATGAGCATTGTAATGTAGTCTGTGTTGAGGACTTGGAAGGGTTAAAAATTGGAGTTGTTTGTTCAAAACACATAATGCAAGGAAGGCATTGAACCCACAATTAGTTGCTGCCGATGTCAATGGATAATAGTTGTGGCACTGGTGGCTCGCAAATTGACACATTTGCCATAAACATTGCTCCACTGTCGGCAGCAATGAGACCGGCAGGAACGTCGTCGGTGACAAATGCATTAGCATTGGCCTCCACGTATGCTAGGCGTGCCATGGAGGCTGTCATTGTGCGTATAGCACGGTCTTTGAGGGTTTCATTAGGGTTGTAGTAAGGAGAGAAGATGGAATCACGGTGAATGAGTTCTGTGACAAAACGCCTAGGATTTAGGATATGGGAAGGTGTGGCGGTGGCGGAGGTTGCAGTTAGGCATAACAAATTTAAGAACGTAACTAAATTGATCAACACGGTGAGTGTAATAGGTTTCAAATGTTGGGGTGGCATGGCTATTGCCCTCGAGTTTCAACAGAGAGTTCTTTTTAAGATATACAAGCCATGAGCTATGAGAGCCGTCTATTTAGTGTTTACAAAGATGGAAGAAATATGTAGCGCTGAAGGACCTATAACACTACAGGGACAAAGTCATTACCCAACGAAAAAGTGTCGTCGGGCAAGACAAATGTTGGTCGGGCAAAGCCTCGTCTTGTCCGACGACAACATTTGTTGGGCAATATTTCGGCGGGCAAACACTCTCAATCAAAGCCAATTGCCCAATGAAATAGTCTGTCGGGTCATCTTCGGGTCATGAGCTTTACCCGACGAAGTTAAAAGTTCATCGAGCGAAGTGGTGAATTATTCGACACACACGCATAGAAAGTGTTCCCATATTCACCAAATGTTGTGCTGCTTTTCCCGACGAACATATCAAATTCGTCGAGCATGTCTTTGGATTGTTAAAAAATTATATAATTTTTTTTAATAATATATGTAATTGTTTTTTATTATATATTTTAATATTAATTATATAGTTTTTTTTCATACATAATTCATATATTTTAATATTAGTTATAATAAATATATTTTTAAACTAATATAATTAAAATAAATAAAAAATAAATAAATATAATTAAAATAAATATTTGAACAAATGTTTTACATGACTAAAAATTGATTACAACCTATCTAACTGCTTAGTGGTTGGTCGGGGTGCTAGTCGGGATGAGTCGGAGGCTGGAGATGCGAAGGAATAGGCATTCCCTGCGAAATCATCCACTCAATCAATGAGTGGAAGTTGGAGTGCAGCTCTGTAAACTTGTCAGCGAGGTTAGGGTCGTTGGTTCCCCGAGGAGAACTCAAAGAGCCACTCCTGAAATCCTGAACCATCGCGGTTCCCACCCCCCCGAATAATTTTCCCTTAATGCCTCCCCAGCCTATTGTCTAGGATCTCCACTGACCAAAAAGGATCTGGTAGCCCGAGTTGCTCCAACGAGGTGTCAGGCCGCTGCTGCGACAGCTCCGACTGTATAGCATCCCTGTCTTGCACCATCCCCGCCTTCAAATTGAAATAAATAATAATTAGAAATTTAATTATGGATATTGAATGGGAACATTTAACAAGCAAAAAAAAAATACTTAGGTGAATGAGGTTAGCTGCCTCGTTGCCATCGTTGGCGTTGAGTTCCCCCCACACGTCCAACTTCGGCCACAATGAACCCTACATTTACTTATCCCCGAGTTGGAACGCAATGGGTCGCGATGTAAGGACCCATCCTGAATTTCTCCTCGAAATCCGCAAAATCCCTTATCCCGTCTGACAGCTCTTTTCTTCAAAATTTAATACCAGGAATACCCTTTACCTTAAATATATTAAATAAACCTTACAGTATTTCCTACATATCCTATATGTACTTACTAACCACACCTACCTGTCAGACGCATGATAGCTTACAGGTCATAGCCGAGACCTCGGAATAGTTGTGGTCCTAAAAGTAACACACTCTAACATCAAATGTCATTAGGCCAGACACTGCTGGAACCTCTACCGAAATCACAAGACAACTAACGGGTTAACCACTTGTGAACCGTCCCTAACTCGTCACTCTAGGTCACCGCCCGCACCAACCCACTGACCCGGATGACGAAGGAACCAGACTTGATTCAATTGAGTCTCACTGACTCACCCCGAGTCAAACTCGATATCTCTGCTCGTCCTGAGCCCCCGAGTGGTAACTCGATATCCCTGTTTCTCTAGAGCACCCCGAGTGATAACTCGATATCCCTGCTCCTCCAAAGCACCCCAAGTGATAACTCGATATCCATGCTCCTCCAGAGCACCCTGAGTGATAACTCGATATCCCTGCCCCTCCAGAGCACCCCGAGTGATAACTCCATATCCCTGCTCCTCCAGAGCACCCCAAGTGATAACTAGATATCCCTGCTCCTCCAGAGCACCCCGAGTGATAACTCGATATCCCTACTCCTCCAGAGCACCCCAAGTGATAACTCGATATCCCTGCTCCTCTAGAGCACTCTTGGACCTCAACGATATGGCAGAGAGAGATCCCTCGCACGCCAACAATGAAGAACCCCTCGACGATATGGCGGAGGCATACCCTCTAATGCCAATCAGATAACCCCCAACAATGTAGCGGAGAAAATACCCTCCACGCCAATCATCGGGAATCCCATGGTATAACCCCAAACCTAGAAATATGCATACCCATGCATCCCCGGAACCCTAGTCCATTCACAGCGTGAATAAAATACCAATCATGGATGCCCTAGCCCCAAGGAACTCTTGACACATTAATGACCCAACTACCTTGACCTCCCGAGCTCAAAACCCATTCCATGGTCAACCGTAACCATTGGGATTGCCCAACATGGGCTCTAAACAAACTCCTATGGCCTCGAAACCATCAAAATCAGATCCAGAACGTCCCAAAACCCTAGCCACGTGTCGTCGTGGCCCCGAAATTGGCTCCACGCGCCGGCAGAAAATTGGCCCACGCGCCACATGCTGCCAAGCGCTGTCACGCACGCCCACGCACTGACCCCATCCAACTCGGCCTGACCTGATTCAACCCGACCTGGTCCACTCGACCCGGTCGGTCCACTCGATCTGATCCGGTCCAACTAAACCCGACCGGTCACCGGAGACTGGCCGGAGAAGACAACCAGACCGTCGGAGGCTGCCAGAGAAGATGACCGGACCGCCACAGTGCCGCCGTCATCGTCGCCGGAATCCCCCATTTTCGGCCGACCTTGAAGCTTTTCTAACTTCCTCAAAACTCAACTATTTTTCACATATTTTATGTCTAAATCCATCTACTTGAACCCAGGAATCCAAATATGATCTCAAAATATTACACCCGTACCTGTGCTAGCTGAAAAATCGATCGGAAGGTCTGATTCCTCTTTCTCTCGGTCCGACGGCTCCCATGGTCCCCTCATCCGATGGTTTGTACGGTTGTGCTCGTGGGAATGAGGAGATTCTGATTAGTTCCTCCAAAAAGGGAGACATAGCCTTGAATCAAAGTCAATGATTTTGGGTTTCTTGGTGTTTTTGGGTCACACGGTTTCGGGGGGTAGGGGGGGTGGTTGTGTGGTCCAGAGAGAGTGTGAGAATGATGATGAAGAATTGATGGTTTGGGGGTTAAATCATCAAATTCTCAAATTAATTTAATTTCTGGTCCGGGTCGTTACAAATCACCCCATTAAAGAAATTTTGTCCCCAAAATTCCCTTTACTCAGGTCAAAGGACTAACCTTCCTGTTTCAAGTTCTCTCACGTCACCACCGACGCGAACTGGGCCTCAAATGTGATTCCCAATAGAACCTGTGCACTCTGCACATTTCCCTATTCCAGTTTCGACAATAACCCAAAGGCGAGAACAGCATCCAGGAGACATTCTAAAGGCACCAGTATCCATTCAACACGGAACATACCTCGAAACACGTCTCTGAGCCTAAGAAGTCCACTATGGGTCTTACTCCCAACATGACTTCATGACGTCACATGTCCGAACATACCTCGAGGCCAAGTGTCAGATAGGGGTACATGCACTACATTTAGTCAACCTCCACAATCTAGCAGAGCACTATCTTACAATGCCAGCATCGGAAAACCCGTCAACGATCTGGCGAAGAACTACCCTCCTACGCTAGTCAGAGAAAACCTTGACGAATAGGTGCAGGAGAAGACCCTCTATCATGTATAAAACAATTCGTGCATACAAAACATTTCTTTTCAAACAAGTTCATAAGGATAAACCAAAATCCATCTTTTGTAAAAACATTCAGTGGGACCCACGAAATCCAAACAATGAAAACATTCTGTGGTCCACAACCCTGCTTTGAAAAACCCTCCTCAAAAGAGTTCAAATCATGTAAATCAACCTGGATACATAATATATCAAATCCACTATTCCCGACATATCCACAACACACTAGGGTATCCCTTGAGATGTTCTATAACCTGTACTACGCATAGACATCGTCGCACCCCGACGGAGCAAAACCCCTCCTCACTAGGGTCGGAGATCAATAACTAGCGGAGCAAAACCCCTCAACACCAGTCAGAGAAAAACCATCACCATGCACACCCGTTATACCTCGAGTGGTGCAGAAACCTGTGCTATGCGTAGACATCATAGTGACCCAGCGGAGCAAAGCCCCTCAACACCAGTGTCGGAGAACTCTCAACAACCAGCGGAGCAAAACCCCTCAACGCCAGTCAGAGCAACTGTAACCATCGGGACAGAAAACCAGTGAAAACCAAATCCATGTTTTGAAATCTTGTTTCTTGGCCTAAGCCAAATTCTTTGAAAACTCATTCATGGCCAAATCCAGTAAAATCACAAATACGGGTCCAACCCAAAATCATGAACTCAATAATTATCACGTCAAAAAGATATCAAAACCGAGTCCAAAAACCAAGCCATTTCTCAAAACACACTTTCACTGAAATGTTGAAAACCTATGCCCAGTAAGATTTGTAAAATACATAAAAGAGTTTAATTCAAGTATACGTGTATGCATGCATTGTCATCTACAAACCTAGGGTCCACTCACCAGTAACAGTGACGCCTACCTCGCCCGTGCATCACCTGACCTCCGCCTCCCTCAGTTTAAGGTCGCTAAAGAGGTAAACATCTCGGAGGCATCTTGTTAACATAATCCTTAAATAATTTGCCCACAAGTGCGCGGTCTGTAGGAAGTTAACCTAAAGCTCTAATACCAATTGTAAGGACCCTTCCCGAATTTTTCCTCGAAATCCGCGAAAGCCCTTATCCCGTCTTATAGCTCTTTTTCCTCAAAATTTCATACCAAGAATACCCTTTACCTTAAATATATTAAATAAACCTTACAGGATTTCCTACAGATCCTCTCTGTACTTACTAACCACACCTACCTGTCATACGCAGGATTGCTTACAGGTCATAGCCGAGACCTCGGAATAGTGGTGGTCCGAAAAGTAACACACTCTAACATCAAATGTCAGTAGGTCATACACTGCTGCAACCTCTACTGGAATCACAAGACAACTAACTGGTTAACCACTTGTGAACCATCCCTAACTCGTCACTCAGGGTCACCGCCCGCACCAACCCACTGACCCGGATGACGAAGGAACCAGACTTGATTAAATTGAGTCTCACTGACTCGCCCCGAGTCAAACTTGATATCCCGGCTCGTCCTGAGCCCCCGAGTAGTAACTCGATATCCCTACTCCTCTAGAGCACCCCGAGTGATAACTCGATATCCCTGCTCCTCCAGAGCACCCCAAGTGATAACTCGATATCCATGCTCCTCCAGAGCACCCCGAGTGATAACTCCATATCTCTGCTCCTCCAGAGCACCCCGAGTGATAACTCGATATCCCTACTCTTCCAGAGCACCCCAAGTGATAACTCGATATCCCTGCTCCTCCTGAGCACCCCGAGTTATAACTCGATATCCCTGCTCCTCCAGAGCACCCCAAGTGATAACTCGATATCCCTGCTCCTCCAGAATACCCTGAGTGATAACTCGATATCCCTGCTCCTCCAGAGCATGCTAAGTGATAACTCGATATCCCTGCTCCTCCAGAGCACTCTTGGACCTTAACGATATGGCGGAGAAAGATCCCTCGCACGCCAACATTGAAGAACCCCTCGACGATCTGGCAGAGATATATCCTCTAACTCCAATCGGAGAACCCTCAACAATGTAGCGGAGAAAACACCCACCACGCCAATCATCGGGAATCCCATGGTATAACCCCAAACCTAGAAATATGCACACCCATGCAATCTCGGAATCCTATTCCGTTCACAACGTGAATAAAACACCAATCATGGACGCCCTAGCCCCAAGGAACTCTTGACACATTAATGACCCAACAACCTTGACCACCCGAGCTCAAAACATGCTCCATGGTCAATCGAACTACTGGGAATGCCCAACTGGGGATCTCAACAAACTCCTATGGCCTCGAAACCATCAAAATCAGATCCGGAACGTCCCAAAACCCTAGCCACGCATCGCCGTGGCCCTGGAATTAGCTCCACGCGCCGACAGAAGTCCTGCCCTCGGGCCACGCGCCGGCCACCGCCTGCTACAGTAACCCACGCGATGACCCGGTCTAACTCGGCTTGACTCGGTTTAACCTGACCTGGTCCACTCAACTCGATCAGTTCACTCAACCAGATCGGTCCACTCGATCTGACCCGATCCAACTATATCTGACCGGTTGTAACAACCCGAAATTTCAATTATTGGTTTAAGTAAATTATATATGTAAAATGACGATTTTACCCTTGGTCGGTAAAGGGCATGGAAGTCAAATTCTGTTTCGAGATACTTTTGGTGGTGTTTTGGATACCGTTGCGTAGGTCTCGAACTCACGAGTTCGTAGACAGGCGGCACGCGGAAGACGGAGTTCGTGGATGGAAGTTACGGGTCTAGATGTGCAAGGGCATTTTGGTAATTGTGTTTTGGGAGAAGATATTTTTAACCCAAATCATTGTTACATCTTCAGATCATCATCTCATTCTCATCTTTATCTCTGAACCACCCATTTTATCCCAAAACCATCGAACCCGTGTGCGACTTTCACACCTAAAACCCATAAATTCCAACTTTGATTCAAGGCTCCAACTTCCAGTTTTGATCAACTAATCATATTCTACTCCTTCCCACGATCACAACCGTACCAACCATCGAAGGAGAGGACCACGGGAGAAGCCGAACCGAGTGTAGGAAGTTTCGGATCTTCCGATCAATTTTCCGGCTAGCACAGGTACGTGTTTGTGGTTTTGAGGTCATATTTGGATTCCTGGGTTCGAGTAGATAGATTTAAACATAAAATTTGTGAAAAATGGTTGAGTTTTGAGGAAGTTAGGAAAGCTTGAAGTTTCGGTCGGAAATGGAGGATTCCGGCGGAAACCAGACGGCGGCGCCGATAGTCGGTCGTCTTCTCCGGCGAGTCGCCGGTGACCGGTCGGGTCGAGTAAACCGATCGGGTCGGGTGACCGGTCAGATCGAGTTGAACCGGTCCGGGTGGGTTGGACCGGTCGGGTCGAGTTGGACCGGGTTAGGCCGAGTTGGACCGGGTTGGACCGGTGCAGGCGCGTGGGTACTGTAGCAGGTGCGTCACCGGCGCGTGAGGACGCGTGGCGGTGCGTGGGTGCGTGTTCTGACCTTCCGTCGGCGCGTGGAGGCTCGTGGGGCCGAGTCTGAGGTCTCGGTGGCGCGTGACAGGTAGTTTTTGACGTTTCGGACCTGTTGGCGCAGGTTTTGAGTCGATCGGACGTCGTTTAGGGGTTATTTTGGGCGTTTTAAAGTTGATGCGTTTTCTAGGCCAGCATAGTTAGACTCCCGGGGTTTAGGGGGTTTATAATTAAGGTTCTTATTATTAGCTGGTAATCCCGATTATTAATTTGGACAGGCGATACTGCTCCAGGAACTTCAGGGGAGCGTATAGTTCGGGATTGAGCTTGCTTCAACAGGTTTGTGAGTGGACTTTTGGTTTATAAACTATAATGCATGCATAAATGTATCTTTGATTTTAATACTGTTATGTATGGGTGCAATGAATTTCTGGATTTTAGAAATGATGCTGGACACATGTTTTCCAATATTTCAGTGAAAGTGTGTTTTGAGAAATGGCCTGGTTTTTGTACTCGATTTTGATATCGTTTTGAAGTGGTAACTATTTGAGCATGTGATTTGGGTTTAGACCCATAATTATGATATATTGATTTTGGCCATAAAATGATATTGCAAAGAATTTGGCTTAGGCCGAGAAACAAATATTTCAAAGTATGGATTTGGTTCACTGGTTCCCGTCCTGATGGTTACTGTTGCTCTGACCGGTGTTGAGGGGTCTTGCTCCGCTGGTTGTTGAGGGTTCGGACCTTGGTGTTGAGGGGCCTTGCTCCTCCAGATCGCGAAGCTGTCTATGCATAGTACAGATTGTACATATTGTACAGAGAATTGTTGTACAGATTTTAACACATCTCAAGGGATACCCTGGTGTGTTGTTGTGGATATGTCGGGAACAGTGAATTTGAGTTATTATGCGTCCAGATGGAATTAAATGAATTTGAGATATTATGTGTCCAGATTGATTTAAATTATTTTAAACTCTTTTGAAGAGAGTTTTCAAACCAAACTTTGGATCACGAGGTATTTTCGTTATACAGATTTCATGTGAGTCCAACTCAGTGGTTTTAAAGAGAAATGGAAATTTTGGTGATTTACATATAATGTTTTAGTATCATAAATGGTTTTATGTTATGCATGCATGATTTTATAAATGGAGGGGAAGAAAGTTATTTTCTCGAAAATGAATTTATAAATGATTATTTTTTTGTCCACTCACAACTTTTGTGTTTAAACCCCTTTCAGGCAGTTGAGTAGAGTTGACACGAACACTGATCTAGAGGCAGAGGCATTAGTACTTCGACTGCACTGTGTAATTATATTTGAATAGGATATGTAAATTTTACTCTTGATCCTACTTAGACGCTCTGATATTATATTGTATTTGATTGGTCATTCATTTCTCGGGAATTATTGAGTGCTTGAATCCCTTGTCTGACAAGTGGAAGTATTTATTGTTATTATATTTTGTAAGGATTGAAGGGTATTTTTGGAACCTTTTCTTAGGTTGTCAGACGGGATCAGGGTTCTTCCCGGGTTTTAAGGGGAAATTCGGGACGGGTCCTGACAATTGGTATTAGAGTACTAGGTTAAATTCCTGTAGATTGTACACTACGTGTACAATTATTTTGGTATTGATGAGTTATAGTTCTTTTCAGCGTAATGCCTCCGAGACGCGAGTTCCGTCAACAGTCGGAAAATATTGGGGACACACCTGAAACTGCAGTGGAGCCTGATATGAGGCAAACACTGGAACAATTGGGTCACACGTTGACTTCTGTACTTCAGAGTAGGGCTGCTAGTGAAGGTTCGGACATTGAGAAAGCCCAGAGATTAGGGGCTACAATATTTATGGGCGAGTCTAGCCCAGAGGATGTAGAGAATTGTCTCTGATTGGTTGGGACATGGGTATTAGTACTCCTATGGGAATATGTTAGTGGCGAATCTCGTGATTCGTAGTTGTCCAGTGTTAGTGGAAGGTCATGCATTAGAGGCAGATTTAATCCCCTTAGATATTTTTGATTTTGATGTGATTCTGGGGATAGATTGGTTGACTATGCACCATGCCTCTATTGATTGTTATGACAAGAGAGTGGATTTTCGGAGTCCATGTTTACCGGAACTTACATTCAGGGGAGATCGTAGGGTACTACCCTGTGGAGTGATATCAACTTTAACCGCTGAGAAATTGTTGAGGAAAGGTTGTGAGGGTTACTTGGCTCATGTGTTTGATTCTCGGGACACTCCGATGAGAGTGGAGGATATTCCAGTGGTGAGTAAGTTCTCTTATGTGTTTCCAGATGTTCTTCCGGGATTGCCACCTCACCGGGAGATTGAG
Source organism: Oemleria cerasiformis (assembly GCA_037349345.1). Taxonomy (NCBI): domain Eukaryota; kingdom Viridiplantae; phylum Streptophyta; class Magnoliopsida; order Rosales; family Rosaceae; genus Oemleria; species Oemleria cerasiformis. The sequence goes on from JAZGTL010000010.1 coordinate 11,322,185, forward strand.
TTCACCATAGAGCTTTTACCAGGTACTCAACCTATCTCACAGGCACCGTATAGAATGGCACCGGCAGAATTGCGAGAGTTGAAGACTCAGTTGCAGGATTTGGTAAATATGGGATTTATTCGCCCAAGTGTTTCACCTTGGGGTGCACCAGTGTTATTTGTGAGGAAAAAGGATGGTGGTCTGAGATTGTGTATCGACTACCGGAAGCTAAACAGAGCTACGGTGCGGAATAAGTATCCTTTGCCAAGGATAGATGATTTGTTTGATCAACTTAAGGGGGCAATATATTTTTCGAAAATTGACCTACGATCTGGGTACCATCAGTTGAGGATCAGAGAAGGGGATGTTGAGAAAACAACTTTCAGGACTCGTTATGGTCATTATGAGTTCCTGGTGATGCCTTTCGGGTTGACTAATGCCCCAGCAGCATTTATGGATTTGATGAACAGGGTGTTCCAAAAGTATTTGGATCGATTTGTGATTGTGTTCATTGATGACATCTTGGTGTATTCGAGGAGTGCTAAGGCACATGAGAAGCACTTAAGGTTGGTGCTGAATATGCTTAGGAAAAAGCATTTGTTTGCCAAATTCAGTAAATGCCAGTTTTGGTTTATCAAAGTTGGATTCTTAGGCCATGTGATTTCGGCTGAGGGTATCAGCGTAGATCCCCAAAAGGTTGAGGCAATGGCAAACTGGGAGCAACCGAGGACAGTGACAGAAGTGAGGAGTTTTCTGGGTTTGGCAGGATATTATCGACGGTTCGTAGAAGGATTTTCTACGATAGCAGGGCCGTTGACTCGGTTGACTAGGAAAGGAGTCAAGTTTGACTGGGGAGCTGATTGTGAATAGGGATTTCAGGAGCTGAAGAGGAGGTTGACTTCTGCTCCAGTATTGACCATTCCTGATGATACTGGGGGATTCGAGGTGTATAGTGATGCCTCATTGCGAGGTATAGGTTGTGTGTTGATGCAGCATGGAAAGGTAATAGCGTATGCTTCTAGACAACTTAAACCCCATCAGTTGAATTACCCCACACATGATTTGGAGTTAGCTGCAGTGGTGCATGCATTGAAAATCTGGCGACATTATTTGTACGGGGAGACGTGTCGGATCTTCACCGACCATAAGAGTTTAAAGTACTTGTTCACCCAAAAGGACCTGAATCTGAGATAGAGAAGATGGCTTGAGCTAATAAAGGATTATGATTGTACTATAGAGTACCATCCAGGGAAAGCCAATGTTGTGGCGGATGCATTGAGTAGGAAATCCATGGGTTCTTTGGCCCATTTGCATACAGTCTACCTACCGTTACTGGTAGAGTTCCGTAGAGCAGGGATAGTACTGGACATGGATAGCCAGGGGGCTTTATTGGCTAGTTTCTATGTGAGGCCTATTCTGATTGATCGGATTATTGAGGCTCAACTCCAGGATCCTACCTTGTGCATTATCAGGATGGAGTTGGAGGTTGGAAACAGGCAGGACTATGCGCTTAGGGATGATGGAGCCTTGGTTAGGGATGGCCGATTATGCGTACCGAATGAGCTAGAGCTAAAAAGGGAAATTCTTGATGAGGCTCATAGTTCGGCTTACGCTATGCATCCAGGAGGTACCAAGATGTATCATACCCTAAGGAAATACTATTGGTGGACTGGGATGAAAAGGGAAATTGCTGAGTTTGTGAGTAGATGCCTGACGTGTCAGCAAGTGAAAGCATAGAGGCAGAAACCATATGGGGCACTTCAACCATTACCTATTCCGGAATGGAAGTGGGATCACATTACGATGGATTTTGTGTATAAACTTCCAAGGACACAGAAGGGACATGATGGGATATGGGTAATTGTTGATAGACTCACGAAGTCTGCACATTTCTTGCCAGTGCGGGAAGATTTTCGGATGAGTCGGTATGCCAAATTGTTCATTGATGAGATCATACGACTACATGGGACTCCAGAGTCAATTGTTTCGGACAGGGATCCTAGATTTACCTCCAGGTTTTGGCGGAGTTTGCAGAAGGCTTTTGGCACTACCTTGCATTTTAGTACAGCTTTTCATCCTCAGACGGATGGTCAGTCTGAGAGGACAATCCAGGTTTTGGAGGATATGATGAGAGCTTGTGTACTACAGTTTAAAGGGAACTGGGATTCACACCTGGCTCTGATGGAATTTTTTTATAATAATAGTTATCAGTCGAGTATTGGGATGTCTCCTTTCGAGGCACTGTATGGGAGGCAGTGCAGGACACCGTTATGCTGGAACGAAGTGGGTGAAAGGAAACTGTTAACACTAGAGTTTGTTGATACTACTGAGGAAAAGATAAGGATCATCAGAGAAAGGTTGAAGACAGCTCAGGATCGCCAGAAGAGCTATGCAGACCGTAGAACCAGAGACCTTGAGTTTGAGGTAGGTGATTGGGTGTTCTTGAAACTATCTCTTTGGAAGGGAGTGGTACGTTTTGGTAGACGAGGAAAACTGAGTCCTCGCTACATTGGTCCGTATGAGATTTTGGAGAGGATAGGACCAGTGGCATATCGTCTTGCTTTACCATCGGAATTATCCAGAGTTCATAATGTTTTTCATGTATCTTTGCTTCGGAAATATCTGTTTGATGAATCTCACGTATTGGGAGAGCAGCCACTTGAGCTTAAGGATGATTTGACCTTTGACGAGCAACCGGTGCAAATTTTGGATTGGAAAGAGAAGGTATTGCGCAGAAAGAGTATTCCTCTAGTTAAAGTGTTATGGAGGAATCATAACGTGGAGGAAGCCACGTGGGAAACCGAGGAACTAATGCGGGCGCAGTATCCTTATTTGTTCCAAGGGTAGAATTGAATTTCGAGGACGAAATTTCTTAAGGGGGGTAGATTGTAACAACCCGGAATTTCAATTATTGGACTTAAGTAAATTATTTATGTAAAATGACGATTTTACCCTTGGTCGGTAAAGGGCATGGAAGTCAAATTTTGTTTCGAGACACTTTTGGTGGTGTTTTGGATACCGTTGCGTAGGTCTCGAACTCACGAGTTCGTAGACAGGCGGCACGCGGAAAACGGAGTTCGTGGAAGGAAGTTATGGGTCTAGATGTGCAAGGGCGTTTTGGAAATTTTGTTTTGGGAGAAGATATTTTTAACCCAAATCATTGTTACATCTTCAGATCATCATCTCATTCTCATCTTTCTCTCTGAACCACCCATTTTATCCCAAAACCATCGAACCCGTGTGCGACTTTCACACCTAAAACCCATAAATTCCAACTTTGATTCAAGGCTCCAACTTCCAGTTTTGATCAACTAATCATATTCTACACCTTCCCACGATCACAACCGTACCAACCATCGAATGAGAGGACCACGGGAGAAGCCGAACCGAGTGTAGGAAGTTTCGGATCTTCCGATCAATTTTCTGGTTAGCACAGGTATGTGTTTGTGGTTTTGAGGTCATATTTGGATTCCTGGGTTCAAGTAGATAGATTTAGACATAAAATTTGTGAAAAATGGTTGAGTTTTGAGGAAGTTAGGAAAGCTTGAAGTTTCGGCCGGAAATGGAGGATTCCAGCGGAAACCAGACGGCGGGGCCGGCAGCCGGTCGTCTTCTCAGCGAGTCGCCAGTGACCGGTCGGGTCGAGTAAATCAGTCGAGTCGGGTGACCGGTCGGGTCGAGTTGAATCGGTCGGGGTGAGTTGGACCGATCGGGTCGAGTTGGACCGGGTCAGGCCGAGTTGGACCGGGTTGGACCGGTCCAGGCGCGTGGGTACTGTAGCAGGTGCGTGACCAACGCGTGAGGGCGCGTGGCGGTGCGTGGGCGCGTGATCTGACCTTCCGTCGGCGCGTGGTGGCGCGTGGGGCCGAGTCTGAGGTCTCGGTGACGCGTGACAGGTAGTTTTTGACGTTCCGGACCTGTTGGCGTAGGTTTTGAGTCGATCGGACGTCGTTTAGGGGTTGTTTTGGGCGTTTTAAAGTTGCTGCGTTTTCTAGGCCAGCATAGTTAGACTCCCCGGGGTTTAGGGGGTTTATAATGAAGGTTCTTATTATTAGCTGGTAATCCCGATTATTAATTTGGACAGGCGATAATGCTCCAGGAACTTCAGGGGAGCGTACAGTTCGGGATTGAGCTTGCTTCAACAGGTTTGTGAGTGGACTTTTGGTTTATAAACTATAATGCATGCATAAATATATCTTTGATTTTAATACTGTTATGTATGGGTGCAATGAATTTCTGGATTTTAGAAATGATGCTGGACACAGGTTTTCCAATATTTCAGTGAAAGTGTGTTTTGAGAAATGGCCTGGTTTTTGTACTCGATTTTGATATCGTTTTGAAGTGGTAACTATTTGAGCATGTGATTTGGGTTTAGACCCATAATTATGATTTATTGATTTTGGCCATAAAATGATATTGCAAAGAATTTGGCTTAGGCCGAGAAACAAATATTTCAAAGTATGGATTTTTAGTTCACTGGTTCCCGTCCCGATGGTTAATGTTGCTCTGACCGGTGTTGAGGGGTCTTGCTCCGCTGGTTGTTGAGGGTTTGGACCTTGGTGTTGAAGGACCTTGCTCCGCCAGGTCGCGAAGCTGTCTATGCATAGTACAGATTGTACATATTGTACAGAGAATTGTTGTACAGATTTTAACACATCTCAAGGGATACCCTGGTGTGTTGTTGTGGATATGTCGGGAACAATGAATTTGAGTTATTTTGCGTCCAGATGGAATTAAATGAATTTGAGATATTATGTGTCCAGATTGATTTAAATGATTTTAAACTCTTTTGAAGAGAATTTTCAAACCAAACTTTGGATCACGAGGTATTTTCATTATATAGATTTCATGTGAGTCCAACTAAGTGGTTTTAAAGAGAAATGGAAATTTTGGTGATTTACATATAATGTTTTAGTATCATAAATGGTTTTATGTTATGCATGCATGATTTTATAAATGGAGGGGAAGAAAGTTATTTTCTCGAAAATGAATTTATAAATGATTATTTTTTTTGTCCACTCACAACTTTTGTGTTTAAACCCCCTTCAGGCAGTTGAGTAGAGTTGACGCGAACACTGATCTCGAGGCAGAGGCATTAGTACTTCGACTACGCTGTGTAATTATATTTGAGTAGGATATCTAAATTTTACTCTTGATCCTACTTAGACGCTCTGACATTATATTGTATTTGATTGGTCATTCATTTCTCGGGAATTATTGAGTGCTTGAATCCCTTGTCTGACAAGTGGAAGTATTTATTGTTATTATATTTTGTAAGGATTGAAGGGTATTTTGGGAACCTTTTCTTAGGTTGTCAGACGGGATCAGGGTTCTTCCCGGGTTTCGAGGAGAAATTCGGGACGGGTCCTGACACCGGTCGCCGGCGACTAGCCGGAGAAGACAACCGGACCGTCGTCGCCGTTACCGGAGGTTGGATGGAGAAGATGACAGGACCGCCGCAGTGCCGCCATCACCGTCGCCTGAATCCCCCAATTCCAGCCGACCTTGAAGTTTTTCTAACTTCCTCAAAACTCAACCGTTTTTCACATATTTTATGTCTAAATCCATCTACTAGAACCCAGGAATCCAAATATGACCTCAAAACATTAAACCCGTACCTGTTCTAGCCGAAAAATCGATTGGAAGGTCTGATTCCTCTTTGTCTCGGTCCGACGGCTCCCGTGGTCCCCTCCTCCGATGGTTTGTACGGTTGTGCCCGTGGGAATGAGGAGATTCCGATTAGTTCCTCCAAAAGGGGAGACATAGCCTTGAATCAAAGTCAATGATTTTGGGTTTCTTGGTGTTTTTGGGTCACACGATTTCGAGGGGAATTGTGTGGTCCAGAGACAGTGTGAGAATGATGATGAAGAATTGATGGTTTGGGGGTTAAAATATCTACCCCCAGCCGAAATTACCAAAATGACCCTGAAGTTTCAAGACCTATAACGATCTCACCGGGTCTCCATTTTTCGCGTGCCGCCTGTCTACGAACTTGTGAGCTCGAGACCTACGCAACGACCCAAGAAAAATTCCCAAAAGCACTGCAAGTCAAAAAGTGACTCTCGAACCCGTCCAAAATCGAGGGTAAAATCGTTAAATTCTCAAATTAATTTAATTTCTGGTCTGGGTCGTTACACGCGAGCTCCGGTGGAAGTTGAATTTCTTCTCCCCCCCCCCCCCCCCCCCCCCCCCCCCCCCTCCCGATTTTTTTTGTTGGTCGCCAATATCCGATGTTCATTAGTAAAAACATTCATTATATTCAAATCCACATAAATGCAAAAATAATGAAACAAAACTTATAGTTGGCACGTACCAGATACTCGAGACTCTGGAAATGGGTGCACAACCAGTGCCACTCGGGCAACCGATGCTGCTGTTCCAACTCGGTTGGAGGATTCGCAAGGCCTTCGGTCTTGGAAGTCCAACTGTCATAGTACATATGGAGCTCGTACTTCCATTGCTTATATCGGTCTTGCCAGATGCCGATGAGGTATCCATTTGTCTCAGGGTCGGTCAGATCGTACTCAAAATTGACCTGCAATGAAATAATAAAGTTAGTAAAATATAAAAATTAATGTAAAAAAATGGAGAAATACTTACCGATAATTTAACCCACATAAGCCTCATGTACTCGTCCTAGAGCTTCTTGAAAGTCGACGCGAGCATCGGGCACTTGGTACGAATAACAGCCCTTACGTCAGCTACCAAGAGGTTGTGGACTTTAAGGGACGCTTTCCGCAATCTCGGCATGTAAATCACTCGGATCTTGTCCTTCGTTATCCGGGTGATCCGCTGTAATTTCAACCCCCTATTAATCCCCCGCACGTTCATCGAAGGCACTGCAAATACAATGAAAATTAGTAAAAGTATGAGCAAAAAACAAAAATGTTTTTGTTAATTAGCAAAATAGTCAACTCACCATTGCGGATCTCTCTATCCTTAGAAGTCAAGGCGGATGATTCGGCATGTGAAGTCGCGGGGACGGCACGTGGTTCCGCCCGTGTCTTGCTATGGCGTCAACGATTCAATCACGTGTTGGGTCGCACAGATTGCATAGTGTCGACGATGTCGTGAGAGGACTCGGTCGTGGAAGCTATCGTGAGGGGGTGCAGACTCCTCTGGACGATCAACTGTGGTAGTGCGGTAGCTACTGGATGTGACAAGTGGACGCGACGACATCTACAATAACAAATTCAAAATAATTAAAATAAGGCCATTAATTTTAATTTTTAATAATAAATTACATAAAAAAAACAAAAAAACCAAATGATTTTAATTTTTAATAATAATTTCACAAAGAACAATAAAACCACCTAATTTTAATTTTTAATAATAAATTCACAAAAATGAAATAACACCACCTAATCTTGATTTTTAATAATAAATTCACAAAAAAGAAATAAACCACCTAATTTTAATTTTTAAATATAAACTCACGAAAATAAAATTAAACTACCTAATTTTATTCTTTAATAATAAATTCAATTCCAATTCCAATTCCAAATTCAATTTTAATTCAAATTCCAAAAAATTAAAAATAATATCAAACCACATCACCATAAATAAAATAAAATTTCCAAAAATTCATAAAAATCAACTCAATTCCAAATTCAATTCCAATTTTAATTCCATAAATTCAATTTCAATTGCAAAAAAATTAAACCAAAATTAATAATTAACAAACCCATTCCACTTATTAAAAATTCAATTCATTCCAATGAAGAAACTAATTCCAATTAACAAAACAAAATTCAATTCAATTCCATAAATTCAATTTAAAAACCTAGACAGCTATTGCTAGCCTAAGGGCATAAATTCAATCCAATTCAATTTCATAAATTCCACAAATCCAATTCATGTTTCAACTAAAAAAATAACAATCAATTAAAAAACAATCACAAAATGAAAAGAAAGAGAGATGAGCATGACCTTGAGAATGGTGGAATCCAAGCTTGAAAGAGACGGAGTGCTAGAGAGAGAGCAAAGGAGTGTGGGCTTTGGGGGTTTCGGGTTTTATGGAGAGACGGAGTGCGAGATAGAGAGCAAGGGAGTGTGTGGGAGGGGTGGGTTTTGAGTTTTTTGTAGAGACTCTGTGCGAGAGAGGGTGAGGTTGAGGGAGATTGAGGGCTAGGTTTGAGTTTTTTTGCAGAGAGGTAGGCGGAAGAATCGAGAGGGAAAGATGAAGAAGAAGAAGAAAAGAAGAGTCGCGGGGATCTTAATCTGAGTGGAGACCTTTGCCCGAAGAAAATGTTCGTTGGTAAAAGTTTAATGAATTCGTCAGGCAAAGTGATGCGGTGCACTTCGTCGAGCAAGGGTTGAAAAATCGGTGGGCAAATTGAAGCGGCAATTTTTTAGTTTTTGGCCAAAATTTTGGCGGAAATTTAGATTTTTTCACGGAAAAATTGCGCGTAATGTCCAACCCTTACCCGATGAAGTGAGTATCTCTGTTTTGCCATCAAATGAGTAAGACTGCATACGCCACCGGTGATCCTAGGACAGCCATCTTCAGTGACCCAAGTAGCATGCATTCGATGCGTGCCAAATGGCCATTGTGTCCGGCCCACATGTCGGGCATCCAAGATAACCCTTAGTGCTCTAGCCCGACAACACACCATAAGCAAAAAAATCATTAATAGTCCACATTGTGGCTGCTCGCAAAGTGAACATTTATCCATTGTACTTGTCGTATGTTTGGACACCGTTTTCCCACAAATCCACGAGCTCATCAATCAACGACCTCAAATAAACATCAATGGAATTACTCGGCGATTTGGGCCCCGGTATGAAAGTACTAAGGATTGTGAGTTCTTTCTTCATGCATCTCTAAGGAGGCAAGTTATAGGGAACCACGACCACTGGTCAAGTGCTATAGGGCTTGCCAAAACTCCCAAACGGATTAAAGTCGTAAATAGAAAGTTCTAATCTACCATTTCTTAGCTCCGCGGTAAACTCGGAATACATCTTATTTCCATCCACGCCTCTCCATCGGATGGATGCCTCAGTACATCATCATCAATATGTTCCTCCTTGTGCCACCTCATATCACGGGCAGTGTGGATCAACATATGGAATCTTTGTAATCTTGGCTTCAGTGGAAAATAACTCAACGCCTTGTCGGAATCATGTTCTTTCCAAACCTCAGCTCATTGCACACAGGACATTTCTCAAGCTGCTCGAATTCACCGTAAAACAATGCACAATTGTTCTTGCATGCATGAATTTTGAAATACCCTAAATCGAGACCCTTCAACAACTTCTTCGAGCTATAATGATCTTTAGGCATATGGTTATTTTCTGGGAGCAATCGGATGATAATGTCCATCATGTGATAAAATGCTTGTTTGTTTGATTATACTCTACTTTCATGTGCATCAACTCCACAACTGCTCATAGAGCCGAGAACGATTTATAACCAGGGTATATTTAGCGCTGAGCTTATTTCACTCATCTCTTGTCAATCAAGCTCACAGTCAAAACGGTGCGCTTTTATAGGTTTTTTACCCGACTACTATTGTCGATCGCGGGCGAAATAGCTATGCGCGAAGAATTTGACTTCATCGGGCAAGGTCTTAATTCTAGTAGTGTTACCACTCGTTTGAGTCCCACTTTACAAAATAACTTCAACTTACCACTCGTTTGAGTCTCACTTTACAAAATAATATTACAATCTAATCGATCAGTTTGTAGGTCCTCATTTGAAATATTGTATTTGCAAAATTCTTCTAAATTAGTAATTGTTTGACTATAAAGCTATAGCCGAATACATAGATGAACATGGTGAGATTCATAAGATAATGAAGATTCCTAGACGAATATAAATAAGATAATACTTGCATCCCACACTTATGGTACCTCTTCGTACTACCCTTTCGATTTATCGAATAATTCTTATACATATATAATACTTGGAACTGTTCAATTCATAAATTCTAATTTCAAGATCATTTATATAAAAGAATGATCAAATTAGAAAGAAATCATTTATCCATTTACATGTATAAACTAAATAGAAATTTCACCATGAGAGTCTTAGTTGTTAATAATACTCTTGTTTTGTTTGATGCATATGTCCAAATAAGTGTTTATCCGGAGCGCTCCTATATAATTAAATATTAATAATTTGAATTCTCGGTTATCATATATGGATTAGTAATTTAGTATTACTTCTTATGGATAGGGATTCTTCTAAGAAAAGGAAACTGATTATAATAGGTAGGATTGCTTAAGAGGTTATAATTATTCTTGAGCAAGACAATACACAACTACAATTTGGCAAATTTTGATGACTAATAGTGGAGTTACTAAAAGTTAATCTTTCGTAAACGTACACACTAAATCATATATATAACTAAGACTTTTCTTACATTACATAAATGTCGATTGGGTAGCTTAGTAAATTAGGAGGGACGAACCTAAGAGATCATAGAAGTTAGAGTCTAAGTCTCTGGGCCTGTCTAGTTCGAAGATCTCTGTAGAGTCTCCCAGCCCAAATTAGTTTCTACCTTCTAATTATTTTGTACTTGGCCATCGAAAACTATTTGATACCCTTTTACATAGACTGAATTATTGGAAGACGAAAACAAGTAAAAGAGTAGTAATTGCAAACAGGTCTGTAACCTCGTTTAGTAACACAAGTTAATGTTTCCAAGTTTCAGGGTGATATGAGATGTTAGTAAATTAGTAATAGCTCTCTTCATCAGTTCTCTGTCATGACAGGAAAACCTAAAAAAAATTTGAGATCTGAATTCCTACTTAAGCACAAAATAACTTTAAAGCGCGAGATGCACGGCCCTATTGTGTTGTATATTTGCCATTTCAGACTTCAAACTTGAACTTTTACAAAGACAGCCTAACCACAAAGTGCAGTGAAGAAAGAGTTCCCCAAAAATATATCTGTTCAAGAAATTGAACACCGATAGCGCTAAACGAAAGGGTTCATAGAGATAACATCATATCTTACCCAACGGAAGCAACACTAGCCCGTTAGCCTCCTCCTGCCTGACTCTGGTCACCCTAACTGCTCTGCCAGTTGCCCTTGCACTCAAGAATCAATCGAGGTCGCGGGGAACAATCGAGCCTCTATAATTTGGCAATTTACAACTTTCGTCAGCTATACTGGAAATAACATGGCATGGGAGTGAAAGGGTCGAAACTGGTCCAACCAAAGAATATGTAGTAAAAAATATCTGGCTCAAATTGTTGTATAATTGGCAAAAAGGTGCAATAAGTTATTCAGAGTCTCCGGATGGAACTTCCTTGCAAATAAGTAGCACGGACGCTGTATACCATTCCATAAGCAAGGCCATCTCTGTACTACCCTCTGTAAAACAAAACATGGGATTCAAGGATTAAATTATAATCAGCTATATCCAAGCTATCCAGTTCCAGAAGGATGAATTACGTATCGTTTTAGATGCATACCTTCGCATCACTGGTTACATGCACACTCACGTCAACCGACTGCAGAAACAAGATGATCAAAGTCTACGTCAGAAAAATTGAACAATGTAGATTCGAATCGGGACTCTTTCTAATATTTATATATGCTGGAATTGATAGTGTAACAAAGATTGCAATAGAACATCCAAGGCTAAGTACGAAACTGAAATTTAGAAGCAAGTCCGATGCATCCTTAGAACATGATAACATGATGGGCTGTTACTTATAACACACATATAACATGGCGGGGTGTTACTATTCAATAATACAAACACAATCATTTAAAATAAAAGCTAAAGCAGAACTCTACCGTAATATTCTTCAGAAGATCATAAGTAATATCCTGAGCCTTGTATAACTTTGGATGCCACTTTCTTTCGGACCAATCAACATGTGTTACAGACCAATTTGCAATTCCACCAGGATCAATTATCTGTAAAGATGTGCAGAAGAAATTTCATTCAGACAGAGATACTAAATACAAAGAAACACAGAAGAGGAAATTCTCACATTGAAAAAGGTTGGCAAGTAATGTTCATCAGCAATGCAATTGCGCCCATCCAAACCTGGCTGCAATAACCAAGACCATCCACAACAACCAATGAACACACAGTTTTATAGTTTTAAATATCACAAAAATCTATAAGACAACTGCATGTCAGCTGTATGCATAGTGGCCCAAGAATCTGAAGTGGAAGAAAAGCCAGGTTGAAATTGAGAACACGGTTTGCATAAAAATAATAAGATTCTGAGCCTTAAAACATCTTGGATCATTTGAAACAGAAAGATAAAGTGCAACTCGAAAATTAATTTGCTCATAATATAAGAAAGCAAAGATGAAAAACATGCACATAAATGCTTGAGCTAAATGATAAATAAATTGGAGCCAGAACTAAAACATGGGGTTAATAATAGTAAGAGCTACAAACAAGAAAGGTGTAGAAATGACCAAAAAACAAACTTGCCTTGCAGTAGTCCCGGAATTTTGTGTAGTAAAGACTATCAGCCATTGTAATCACAGCATGCTGTCGCTTCATAGAGAACCACTGCATACAATTTAGAATAGTAAACTTAATGAAGTATAAAAAACAATAATAAAAGAAATAAAAGAACACGAGATATTTGAACTCTGAAGAGTTCAAGATTAATATATATTAAAATTTGATCCCTTGGTCACCACCAATCCTCCAAATAATGGGGATGAACGGAATGCAACAAAATGCCTACATCAGGATAGTGAAAAACTACACTACCTCCGACCTATGCACAACCCCACAGGCAATAATCTTTTACATAGCCAAAATAAGCCTTCAACTGTTTGATAACTGGGAATCAAAAGTATTTTTAGGTGGTTATATTTCTCTAGTCAATGTATGTTGATATTACCAACTGGTAACCAGTATTTTTACGTGGTTATATTTCTCTGGTCATTGTATGTTGATATTACCAACTGGTTATGCATGTCCGGAAAACCGATCAAAATGGCAATCAGTAGATAATCAAATTTTCACAGATCAGAAACTACATTTGTAGCCTCAACAAAATGAAAATACCTGTGCACCCTTTCTAAAATCTTTCTTCTCAATTTCAGGTAACATGTGTTCAGAATACCTCCCATTTCCATGGGGACCAGGATCCTCAAAACTGAAAAGAGAACACAAACATGCAGGTAAGAAAAATGAATTTATCAATTACGAAAACAAGTTGACTCCAAATCAGATACAGGCAATATAAAAAAAAATTAAACCTACTCTGCAGAAACTATCATAACTGTAATTCATAAAAAAAAAAATGCATTTTCAGAATGAGCTACCCACATATCTGAACTAAACCAGTAGCTCATACAAGATGAATTTACTCACCAATCAACATAGCTTATATTTGTATTCATCAAATAGTCATAGATATAGTCAAACGTATACAGTGGCACACAACTGCATAACAAAAAGGAATAATAAGAAATTAATAACAGCAGAATCCACCATAACTCAACCGAAAAAACGATGACTAAAGGTACCTAGAATTTGATCACCTTTCAGAAAGTAAAACAAAATGCTGGTTGTCAGGATCTTCAAGAGCATTTGCCAATAATCTTCTCTCTGCATCTACCATAGATATTTTTCCCCAAATCACCTGCACATGTGACCAAACCGTCAATCGGATTAATCTATTTGATCACTTGTTTAAGCATGAAAATAATAAACCACAAAGAACGACTATGAGATTACTAAAAATTTCACTAACAATTTTAGTTCTGGTTCTATTGGCATCAACAGTTTTGATTTTAAGTAAGTCTGGTTTAAGAAAACAAAATATGTGAAAGACAGGTGACAAGTGGTTCTACTTGTCACCATGACAGCCTGCCCAACTCTAACCCTTGGATGATAAATAGTGAAAGATTCAAACTTCCTGCTAGCTTAAAATTGTTGAAAATTTACATAGGTGAAACTGAAATAATCAATCATTCTCATGTATTTAGTTGGTATAAAAGATTATGCTGAACTTTCTTGGGAGTGACCGATATAGTGTATATGTTTGAATCAAACACGCAACCAAATATTTCCCCTCCCGCTTGATAACACAAATTAATAATTAAGTGCTTGAACTGACATCCTGTAACCCATTAAACCAGAGGCTAATATTCCTTTAAAAATGACAGGTTTCAATTCTTATACATGCATATATCAAGCAATTGGAAGGGCTGTTAAATATAGGAGGCGGGACATGTTTAAACAGTATATACATGTTTGCTTATTGTTTGCTGGCTATAGTATTCAGTGTAAATCTTGTCCTTTTTTTTCTACGATGGAATGTTTTATTAACAGTAACAACTTTTGTTTCTAATCATAAAACATAAAGAAAATTAAAACAGAATTAGATAAAAGTATGTACAGAAATAAACATGGAATCTGTAATTCTCATTTCTATCTCAGAAAAAGATGACATTAATTTGGTAACGAAATGACAATAAATCAAGTTTACCGGGTCACTCCGTATCTCTCGATTAACAAAGTAACGGCTCAAATGAATTGCCTTTTCTTTAGAAGCATGCACATAAACGGAGAACTTTCCTTCATGAGCCTGCCAAAAATAAAATGAAAACGCTCAAGCTAAGCATATGAATTTACAATTGCTTGAGCAGGCTTTATCAAGAATGAATACTGAGGGAGCAAGATCAGAAATTATATCCTGAAACAGGCTGAATATTTATTACCACATATTACAGTGGCCAACCCTAATATGGAACATAAACAGATGTCTGTTGTTTGTGCTCCAATACATCAAACAGTCACCGAAAGAGAATCAAGGGGGCATAACAAGCCATACATACAGAATGCAATAAAAGTAAGAAGAAAAAACAAATGTGACAGTTGTCAGTATACATAACGTAACATTGTCAACTCATAAGAAAGCTTAGTACTCCATCATCACATCAGCCAAAAACAAATCAAAATTTACAACTTGGATACCACTAGCGTATTGAACCATGTTCAATGAATTATTGATCCAAAACAATTCCAGCCTTTGATAATCAGTACATTGTATTGTCAATTGCCAAACTTGAATATTTGATAGCTTGATGATATTTACCCCAAGGGATGCTTCGTACTCCAACATACTGTTAAACTGTTAGCCGGTGACCATAACATAATATGATATATTATATTATTCTTGTGAAAGATTATAGGAAACCACAACATGAGACCATCATTTTTATCTTAAGGTTATAATCTGAAAGCATTATCTCACAAAGATCAGATACTTTTGATTATGCTTCAATCAAGTAAGCGGGACAGGCATATTGGGACAGAAGTTCAAAGAAAAAAAAAAGATAGAAGAATAAGAGAGGAAATCTTACATTGAAAAACTTATCCCACAGCTTCTCAAAAGGCAATGCACTGGGTGTAAGAAACATGAATGCAATTTTTGGATTCTTGGATTGGATAGGTGGGGCGCTCAAAATCTCTCTGATGACAACACGGGATGCAATCTCTTCATCAGTATATTCCCTTGCAGGAGCAGGTGGAAGCCAATCGGAAATAGCCTTGCAACCTCTAGAAGAAAATATGTAACAAGCAGCGATACTTTGAGGCGGATAGAGAAAAGCACAAATCACAAAGATACTGACCAAAGAAACCAAAACAATAATCCATAATGGCCTCTTCAGAGGTGGACGATGGCGAGCCCCAGACAAGATCTGCATGTCACCCATGCCTATTCGCCACTGACTCGTCTTCATCTAGAATAAACACATTACAATTTCATAACTTAAGGATCTCATTCCTGTCTGTTGTCCCCATCCACCATTGTACTATTTACATATGGATTTAGTATTAGTAACAGTCTAGCAGGTAACCTTCAATTGATTGGTGTGGAAATTTCTGAAATATGGAAGTATAAAAGGATTAACTTCTGCAATATATGGTCCAATATGCAATATAAACATAAACAGAGCATCAAAATACCAGTTCTAAAAAAATATGTCTAGATCAATAGCAAACCAAAAACTAATCGGTAATAGGTACTAGGTACAAATAGGACATATAATTCATGGTAAGAATATGAGATTAACACTCATTTATGAGAATGCTAGCTAATGTGTAATACAGAACGCAATGGTTACATTCAAACAGCACGCAACAGCAAAAATCAAACTGAATTCATAATGCAGCTTAAGGGTTTCATCTAATAGCAATAAATATTTCTTAATATTTTACCGATAATTGCATTAAGGAAAGAGAGAAAAAAGATCCTCGTATTCCACATATCACCAAAACAAAACCTTAATTCTTCTTACTTTCTTTTTTTTCCGTCTTTCTTCTCCTTACCTTTTCTCAGCAACCAAACGGAGCCGCAAAGATACACATTAATAGAAAACTATAGAAACAAATCATTTAATATGTATAAAAACCACAAAGAAAAAGGTACAGACTAAGAAAGAAATTCTGATACGTAAACCCTATTTTGAGAATTCAAAGCTCTTAAGCAGCTGAACAACTAATACCAAATGACTGAATCAACGATCGTGGTAAAGAAAAGTCAAACCAGCCCACAGATTGCAATCAAACCCTGAAAAAATAGAAGTAAAAAAGCCAACTCCAAGACGCAAGCTCTACTGCCCCTTTAGTCAACTCAACAACCCACCACCCCAAAAAATTCCACTATTCCCTTCTGCCCCGTTTCGTTACAGGGAAAAAAACCAAAAGAAAAACAGTCACTGCAATAATGGAAATTCAAAAAACAAAGTCTGTCTCAGTCTCAGTTTGAGAAGTAATAGAGCATGAAATCGATACCTGATGCAATGAGCTGAAAGGAGATTCAAATCGAGAATTGAAGATCTGAAACCTGATAGTTGGTCTGCGTATTGATATTTTGTTGACTCTATCTCTCAAGATCTAGGGCACACAGCAATAAGGGACGAAGACAACCAACAGTCTCTCCGTGTTGGAGGATTAGTAGGAGAAGATGAAATTGAAAATTGGATTTGAATTGGGATAGTGTTTGATTGTGATTCCTTAAAGACGATTCTTTTATGTGTCTCCTTCCCAAAATTCTCTCTCACTCGAAACAGTCGTTTGCCTTTCTTCCAAACACACACAGAGCCGGCAATTTAGTATCCTTTTTTTAATTTGCCATTATATATTATTTATTTCGGACTGCCTCCTGCCCTTCTTCGCACTCCTGGCGCGTGTGCCTACATTCATCTGCGTTGGAAGACTTCCAGTTAGGCCTTCCACTAAGACGTCCAGTTAGGCCTTCCACTAGAGGCCGAGCCAAGGGGATCATGTTGGTGTGGTAATGGGTCCGGTCATATGGGATTCGTATCGTGTCATAAATTATGTTTTATCCAAATATACCCAATTTAAATTTGATCCATTTAATAATTGTGTTAAGGATATCCAATTCGAATCCGACCTATTAATAAACCAGGTAACCCGTATAGCCCATTAAATAAACAATTTGTGTTCGAAATCCAATTAACCTATGACATGTTTAACTTTGTGGAACCATAATTCGTCCAAAAATTTTGGAGCTGCCACGTGACCCATAATGACAATTTTGCCCATTGTGAAGTTATTATTGAAATATAATTACTGCACATTAATTATATATATTTACCAGCTAAATATATTAATTAATAAGTAATTATATCCTCATAATAAGATGTCTCATTGAGATCCTTATTCAATAAGGATTCAATTAATAAGTAAATTTCATTTCCAAAAAATATTACTTATTCAATTAGAACTCATTTTCCTACTTATAATAAATAACTTCCTCACGAATTATTTATTATTAAAAAATCAATCATAAGTTTTTTCTAACAAGGATTACTTATTGATTGCAAACTCCTTCAACCAATCAAAAGCTCTAAAGACCCGCATGTCTCCACTATAAATAGAGGACATCTCCTCATAACTCAAGTACCTCAGAATTATTCTCATAATTAGCTTTTCAGTTTATTCCCTTAATTAAGATGACTAAACCAAACCCCCCACCCCCCCCCCCCCCCCCCCCCCCCCCCCCCCCTCAGGATTCAACCATAACCTCAGGTATTTCCTGTGTGTGTAGAAACTCAACTGTCAATTCCTACCTGGACGATTTCCGCATCAACAGCTGGTGCTTTCATTGAGAGCCAAGTTGAGAATTTCTCAAAGCGTGCTCTTCATTCCAAAAATCCCACTTTCTTCATCAAGAAATTTGTTTTTACCATTATCCATCAAAAAATCTTTCAATAATGGTGTGAACAAGACAAACCAAAAGATCCCGCGAGACAGAAACCTTCCAAGGAGGAGGTCGACGTGACCACCGCGAGGAGGAGCCCATGCCGCCGTCGGCCCCGCAGCCAAGAAGCCGCACCGGCCCCATGGCCGCAACACCCGCAGCGCAGGACTCCCACGCTGCCGTGGAGCAGCCTTGTCGCCGCCGTTCATCGCCAGCACCGCCGGCCAAGCACGAGGGGACACACATATCCGAGGAGGAGCACTCACCGCTGGCCAGGCGTAGGGGGACACGCATGTCCCAGGTGGAGGACTCGCCGCATCCAAAGGCATAGGGCCGGCCGCTGAATACGGCAGCTTTGCCGCAACTCACGGAGGAGCTGGGACGATCTTGGCAGGGCCCACGGCCCATGGCGAACAATCGGCCCTACTTGGAACCCAAGGACATCCGTCTTTGGCAATGTCTGGGTTTGGAGCACTAACTCTGGAGCCAAGAGTTCACGCCCAATTTCAGCATACTGACAGTCGATTCGCAGGAGAAGCGTCTCATCATGCTAGCAAGGATTTAAGATTGATTCTGGACGAGCTCTGCGCCACCAAAAATCAAAATAATCGCGAAGGAAGGGAACCCACACGCGCTCGGCAAAGGAATCTCGACATAACGCTCGCCGGACTTCGCCTGCCAGTTTGTCGCGGCAGGTGGCCCGACTTAGCAACCAAGTACAAATTCAGGCAGAACTTCTGCAGGAATACTTGGGCATAGGAAGTAATTCGCAAATGGAGGGGAGACGTGCTAATTCACAGAATCCTTAAGGGAATGCCCCTTGTAGACACAGCAAGGACCCTGTCCGAAGCCACCCTGTATCGTGAGGCTTCACCCTTGGCGATTCCATCGACGAAAGTCACTTTCCCGGTGGAAACAATAGCAGATATCGGAGGCAATCGGTCCACGATCGATTGGGAGGACGAGCTGGGGACCATTCTCATATTAGAATCCCTCATCGAAACTCTTCTCAAAGAGCAACCTCGCGGAGTGCACAAACTCATTCAAACGGACGAATTGCACTAACTTCGGGGAATCGATGGACCAAGGCAGCGAAGATAGGACATACACTCCGTCATACTCCGCCTCAGATTCGACGACGGAAGGGAGTCAGCACCACAATGGCCGCCAAGCTCCTCTCCATCGTAGAAATCAGCTTCACGCCAACGACGTAAGAAGAATGTTGGACCAACGGTTTCAGGGGGTCCAACGCGACGGAAACTTGGAGGAAGATATACGCCGCCAGCTTATAACTTCTTCAACTTTCGTTCTGCGAATTGAGAACCGTTCCCGCAACTGTTCTCCACCATGAACTTCACTCAATTTAAAGGGACTTCGGACCCGATAAAACACATCGACTACTATCGTGGCCTGATGGTACCACATCGACACAACGAGGCGCTAATGTGCAAAGTGTTTCAAGCTTCGCTTCAAGGTTAGGCAATGACTTGGGTTTACCATCACCCACGGAGATCCATTGCCTTGTTCGAGGAACTGGCACTCGCTTTCGTGAAGGAATATTCGCAGCTTCGCACCGTCGAAGTAAAAGACGATCATCACTTCTCTATGAGAAAAAGATCCAAGGAGTCTCTTCGCCAGTACATCCGGAGATTCTTCGAAGAGAAGTCTCGCATCGTAGGATGCAGCGACCTTGTCACTGCAATGGCTTTCAAACAGGGGCTACCCCTGGATAGTCAGCACCACGGAGCACACCAAGATAGGCAAAAAAACCACTAAGGGCATGGCCCCATGGAACAACCCACCCCCGCTCGTAAGCCTTACGGGATGGCCATTGTTATGGCCGCCGGCCTCCAACCAGCGCAGTCCAAGGTTCACCACCTTTAACAGTGGAATCTTATCTTCACAAAGGTATTGTTATGCTTGTCGTCGACTCCCGATAAGGCTGCATGCGAGTGGGAACGAATTTGGCAAGCATAACAATACCTTTGTGAAGGTAAGATTCCACTGTTAAAGGTGGTGAACCTTGGGCTGCGCGGGTTGGAGGCCGGCGGCCATAACAATGGCCATCCCGTAAGGCTTACGAGCGGGGGTGGGTTGTTACACCCCACTCAAGGCTGACGCTACCTCCAAGGCACCCTCCGGGAAATCCAACAAGTGAAAAGCTAATCGATCTTCTAGAGCCCCCTCCACGGGACTGCCAAATCCACACTTTGGTGTACCTGTTAGCCAGATCTACAACGAGATCAAAGATAAACCCTGGTTCAAAAGGCCATGACCCATTAAAGGCGACCGGGAGAAAGCGGACAAGACAAAATGTTGTTTCTACCATGATTGTTATGGTCACACCATTAGCACTTGCAAAACCTTCAAAAAATACCTCCTAGATCTCATTAAGGAATGACACTGCACCGAGTACGTCATCGGAAAAGCTGCATAACGCATTGGGGACAAGAACCATAAGGAGCCACCCTCTAAGACGATTTGCGTAGACACTATCATCACCGAATCATAATTACTTAGAACCACTTCAAGCAAAAAAGAGGAAAAGTTTGGGACGCTTTGGCCATCGCCCAAGTGTCCCACACTGTTGCCACCTTCGGGATCGCCGACGAAGTCTCCATTGGTTTCTCCCTCAAAGACAAAGCCAGCCTCGAATGGCTACACGATGATGCACTCATCATTTCGATCCAGATCGCCAATGTGCATGTTGATCGGATTCACGTGGACGAAGGGAGCGTCGCAAATCTCCTTAATCTAGAAGTAGCGCACCAAATGGGATTAGAAAACTTCATTACAAAGAAAGCAATCCCATTGTAGGGTTTCAAAGGCTCCACCAGCATGACTGCCGGAACTCTCCAACTTGACATCCATTCGCCACCCATTCACCACCCATTGTCTCTTCTCAAACATTATATGTAGTGGACAAATACTCGCCCTATAACGGCATTTTTGCACAACCATGGATGCATAAAATATTTGCTAACTCATTTAGCCTTTATCAAAAAAAATCCAATTCCCGATCCCTAGAGGAGAAATTGGAGAGATAAAGGGAGATCAAGTCATGGCTCGATGATGCCTCACTGAAGGGCTAAAGGAAGTCAAACGAGCAAAATTCATCCCCCCAGTCGACGCTATTGTTATGGAAAAAACTTCCGTTTTGCTTCCTAAACAGCAATCAATTT
This sequence comes from Oemleria cerasiformis, assembly GCA_037349345.1. Taxonomy (NCBI): domain Eukaryota; kingdom Viridiplantae; phylum Streptophyta; class Magnoliopsida; order Rosales; family Rosaceae; genus Oemleria; species Oemleria cerasiformis. Next base: position 11,343,511 of record JAZGTL010000010.1, read on the forward strand.
TGGGTCAAGATCTCGAAGTATTCGAAGAACCCCCCAAACTCGAGGGTTGGCAACTGGAAAACGACGTGATTCTCATTCAGCTTGACCCACAAATCCCAAAAAGGCATGCCCGCATCGGCGCATGCCTAGGTGACGAGGAGAGTGAAGAACTTACCGCATTCTTGCGTGAACACAAAGGCGTTTTTGCTTGGTCTCCATCTGATATGCCTGGAATTGTTCCTCCAATCACTTGCCATAAGCTGCACGTCAATCCAAATCATAAACCGGTCAAGCAAAGGAGACGTAATTTCTCTCCTGAGAAGGTTGCCACTATCCAGGAGGAAATCAAAAAGTTAATCGCCGCCGGCTCCATCGAAGAAGTCCCGCACTCTGAAAGTTTAGCCAACGTAGTACTTGTCAAGAAAAAAGAAGAAGGACGATGTAGGGTCTGCGTCGACTACACCGATCTAAACCTTGCTTGTCCGAAAGACAACTATCCCTTACCGCGTATAGATCTTTTGGTGGACTCCACCGTGGCAAATGAACTACTCAGCTTTCTCGATGGATATTCAAGTTACAACCAAATCTTCATGTACGAGAAAGATCAGGACAAAACCGTTTGTGTCTTCAAACGAGGAGTTTACTGCTACAAAGTCATGCCATTTGACTTAAGGAACGCAAGCGCCACCTATTAACGGCTTGTAAATTGAATCTTCAAAGAACTCATCGGCAAGTCCATGAAGGTTTACGTTGACGACATCATGGTTAAAGGTGAAAAACGCAACGATCATATCGCGAACCTGGCGAAAACCTTTGATTTTTTAAGGAAATATCAACTGAAACTCAATCCCCTAAAATGCACTTTCGGCGTAGGGGCAGGAAAGTTTCTTGGCTACCTCGTCACTCAACGAGGAATCGAGGCTAATCCGAAACAAATCAAGGCAATCATGGACATGAAATCTCCTTCGATTCTAAAAGAAATCCAAAGTTTCACAACCATGTCGCAGCTTTGAATCGATTTTTATCAAAGGCAATAGACAGGTGTCGCCCATTCTTCAAGGTGCTTAAGAAGGCTTCAAAGGACAAGTGGGATGCAAATTGCAAAAAGGCCTTCCAAGACCTGAAAACATACTTAACTTCACCCCTGCTCCTGTCAAAGCCTAAGGACGACGAAGATCTCTACCTCTACCTCGGAGTTTCAGACGTGGCCATAAGCTCAGCACTTGCCCGAGAAGAACAAGGAGTCCAACTCCCAGTTTTCTACACTTCAAAGGCTCTCCTAGACACCAAGACATGATACCCTAGACTTGAAAATTTAATCTTAGCACTCTTGGTCACCACCAAAAAACTAAGGCCTTAATTTCAAGCCCAAATGGTAATCATCATGACGGAGTATCCACTGCAATCACTCCTCCATGCACCTGACACTTCCATGCGAATAATAAAGTGGGAAATAGAACTTAGTCAACGTGACTTACTCTATCGCCCAAGGACCGCCGTCAAGGGACAAGCACTAGTCGATTTTGTCGCCGAATTCACGTCCCAGGAGGATCACGGCAAGGGGCTGGCCGACGCCTCCCTGGCCGCCATTCCCCCTTTGTAGCATAACCAAGGGGTAGACCCTCTTTGGAAGCTTTTCGTCGATGGTTCCTCCAATCAACGTGGTGCGGAAGCCGGCATTGTCATCATCACTCCTGATGGATCAATGATGGAACAAGCAATCCAATTTGGATTCAAGGCTTTCAATAATAAAGCTGAGTATGAAGTGCTAATATGCGGATTAATACTTGCCAATGAGTTGGGAGTCAAGAGGATTGCAATTTATTCTAAGTCACAGTTAATCACTAACTAATCCACTGGCGAATATACAGCTCGCGATACAAGAATGCTCCAATACAACAACAAAGTTCAGGAGTTACTCTCGAACTTCAAAGTCTTCACTTTCCACCAGCTTCCAAGAGCTGAAAACGTGCAAGCTAATGCACTAGCCAACTTGGCCTCATTACTTGAATATTGGTTCAAATGCTAAAGCCTGATTGAGTACTTAGAACAACGCATCATAGACATTAAAGAAGTCGAAGTTAGACAAGTAGACCCCTCTCCTAGTTGGCAAGATTTGTTCATCAACTACTTGAAGAACGAAACGCTACCTGACGATCAACTCGAAGCCCACAAAGTTCTGATGAAGGCCCCACGATACTACATCGACAAGGGGCAGCTTTTTCGTCGAATCTTTACTGGAGCAAACTTACAATGTTTGAAACATCTGGAAATGCTTAAAATTTTGACGGAATTCACGAGGGCCAAGTGGCAATCATTCAGGAGGAAGGTCACTGGCGCAAAAGACACTTAGCACTGGATTCTACTAGCCAACTCTGTGCCAAGACGCATTAAAATACGCTCGAGCATGCAACAAATGCCAGAGGTTCAAACCAAGCCACTTGGCACCACCTGAGGAGCTTCATGAGCAAATGAGTCCATGGCCATTCATGCAATGGGGCATAGACATCGTAGGACCCTTGCCCAGCACCCCGGTGCCAAATCGGAAGTACCTGATCGTCGCCACCAACTACTTCACCAAATGGGTGGAAGCTAAAGCCTTACCTACCATCACACAAGTTGACGTACAGAAGTTCATCTGGAGTTAGATCATATGTCGATTCAGACTTCCTAAAGTCATTGTAACGGACAACGGAACCCAGTTCACTACCGCTGCAACTAGAGAATTCTTTGAATTATGGAAGATAAAACACTTTACTTCCATGACATATTACCCCCAAGGGAACGGCTAAGCCGAGGCGTCCAACAAAACTATTTTGGATTGCATCAAAAAGCAACTTGACGACAAAAAGGGACTATGGGAGGAGCACCTAGACGGCACCCTAGAGCCTACCGCACGACTCTGCGTCGTGCAACCGGCGAATCACCGTTCCCACTAGCTTTTGGCCCCAACCCTGTCATCCCCCTGTGTGTAGTCGTACCTGCGCCATTTACCGAACTTGATGACCCTGTTATCAATTCCATAAACCTCAAAACTTCACTGGACTTAAGTGAAGAACTCCGAGAACAAGTCATCAAGTGCATATCGAACTATCAACAACAAGTTCGAAATTTTTATAACAAGAAAGCCAAAATTCGGAACTTTCTTCCAGGCGATCTTGTCCTCAAGAAAAGGTTCGCGACACCAAAACAATCCAGGTCCCAAAAACTAAAATCCCCTGGGAAGGCCCTTACCGCGTCTACCAAGTAGGTTGAAAAGGAAGCTATGTTTTGGAAACCATGGACGGAAAATTGGTGAGCGGTTCCATGAATGCTCACCACTTGAGGAAATACTACATGTGAGCTAAGGCCACGCCTAGCCCACCAAGAATGGAGCCATGCCTGAAAGACATTGGCCCCGAGCCAACTTTCATTTCTAGCTTTATGCACTTTTAATTTAATTCATCAATAAAGTTATTCATTTACAATTTTATTTAGATGGATTAGCATAAGCTTGAACAATTAAGCCTTCTCCCGTAGAAGCAATCAAAGCCTTCACCTCACGAAGCAATTAAGCGTTCTCCTGTAGAAGCAATTAACCCTTCTCCCGTAGAAGCAATCAAAGCCTTCGCCTCGTGAAGCAATTAAGCCTTCTCCCGTAAAAGCAACTAAGTCTTCTCCCGTAGAAACAATTAAGCCTTCTACCGTAGAAGCAATCAAAGCCTTCGCGTCGCGAAGCAATTAAGCCTTCTCCGTAGAAGTAACGAAGCAACTAAGCCTTCTCCCGTAGAAGCAATCAAATCCTTCGCCTTGCGAAGCAATCAAAGTCTTCGCCTTGCAAAGCAATTAAGCCTTCTCCCGTAGAAGCAATCAAGCCTTCTTCTATAGAAGCATCAAAAACCTTCTTATATAAGAAGTGTTAAAACCTTTGCACTTGAAAAGTACAAAAGCCTTCACCAAAGAAGCAAAAATTTGAAGTCCAAACACTTAGAAAAAAATCCGAAGGATATCTAAGTTGAGACAAACATCCAAGCTACAGTCTTCCTGTGCAAACAACGTCACTTGCAAGGAAAAATTAGAGATACATCACTCTTCCTCACGGAATGGCCCAGGTGGCATTGGAAAGCCACGGATCTCAGCTTTCCAACACTATCCACGCCATCCTAGTCCGGCGTATAACAAATCCGGAATATTCATTTCATGGAGACAAGGCCAAACACGCAACCCTGCGCAAAGGCATGTCTTGCAAGCTGATTTGATAATTCAATTCTCAACCTTTTCAAACAAGCCTAGCGGCATTGCAAAGGTATGGATGTTACCTTCACAACGCTATAAAGAACAGCCAATTTGGAAAAGGGATGAATTATATATCTGCAAAACCGCGAAGAAGGGCAAACAATGCCGCCCCTCCGCGCGTTACCCAATTCTGAAATTCGCCATAAATTCAATTCTTAACCCTTTCATGAAAGCTTAAGAGCATTGGAAATATGTGGGTGTTAGATTTCTAACCCCTCAAAAAACAACTGATTCCGACTACCGACGAATTTTTAATTGAAAAATCGTTGAACGAAGGTCAAGGCCAGAAGTCTGCGCATATGACCTAACTTCAAAACATCGTCAAACATTCAATTCTCAACATATTTGTGAAATGCAAACCGGATTAGAAAGGTATGGGTGTCAGCTTTCCAGCCCCGCTGGAATGACTCTATTCCGACCTATATTGAGTCCGAAACACGCACAATACGGCACGAAGATCAAGTCTGCCAGAAGCTGCAGGAATTGGGAATTGCCTTAAAACTTAAGAATTCTTTTATTATTGGTTCAAAACAAAAGTTTGCAATTCACAAATTGAAAGTTAAAATTTTTGCTAAAAAAGAAGCTACTTCTAAAAAAAAAAAAAAGGGCTTAAAAAAAATTAAAAAGCTAAGTCAAAACATTCCTACATACTAGACTTCTAGTTGGAAGGGTTTTGAGATCCAAGCTACTCTCCATCAGGGTACACCTCAAAGCGATTATGATTCCTAAGTGCCTCCTCCATCAAGGCCCTTGATGTTTTAAAGGACGCTGCAAGGTCTTCAGGATAAAACAAATGCTCTGAGCCAAGACCACTTTGGGAATGAAGATGACCTTCAACATACGAAGAACGGAGACCATCTTCAGCTTGAGCCTTATAGCATTTAGCAACAACCAATCTTTGCTGCAAATCCTCCTTGGATTCTCGAAGATCATAAATGGTTTTAATTGCATGACGGGCCTCCACATCGGCTATCCACAAAGATTCTGGGGGGCACATAGGGGACAAATACGGCTCAAGCTCCAAATTTTTTATTTTCTCCTTCATATCAGAAATTGTGTTGTTTGCTTTTTCAAGTCTCTCCACCAAGCCAGCCACACGGGCATTGGAATCATTCAACTCCTTCAACAAGGTATCAGACTTAGAATTAGCAACTTTTAATTCGCTCTTGAGCAACATATTCTCCCTCTGAAGAGAATCTAAGTCCTCATGGCGATCTTTCCGAGAATGGAGCTTTTGTGACAACAAAACATTCTCTCACCCAAGACTAACACGCGAAGCTCGGGCAGATTCATAATCTCACTCCAATTGCTCATAATCTGCTCGAAGATTATCAAAGTCAAAACGAGGAACAGTTTCAGAAATACTCGGACTACGACTAGAGGCATCAGAAGACGCCACCCCCGGTGATGCGCCAACTTGGGCCACCACGGAAGGCCCATAGCCTCCCCCTTCCCGCAAAGCCACGGCCATGCTGTCGCTTTTGAAAGACGCGGCAATCTAACCGCCGGCCCTCCGAGGCCCGGTCGATCTGCCCACTACTTTGGCTCCATTTGCCTTAAGCCCAAGAACTATCGATCTCCGAACTTCAGTAGGCGCCGAAGTATTTTTGACTTTCTTAGAAGGTTCATCATCAACATCAGATGAAAGTTTGACGGATTTGTGCTTGCCACGCTTCACGACTGCGGATCGCCATCGCTCAATGACACTCGAACTTGGAATTCCCTCAAGAGAATTTGTAAAGGGACTAAGTAACCAACTCATCTCACGAAGCTCCTTCGGAATCTCCAACGCTTTTTCGATCTTCTTAAGATCAAAATCGAGGTCAAAACTTGTACTCAACTCCTCCTCCCAGCGATACCTCTGCGAAATTTGAAGTTCACCGGTAGAATGAGGATCCTAATTCCCCCCAACTTCAAGACATGTAGTTTTGTATGTGCCATGATCAAAGTAAGACCTCTGAAAAAGTTCTATCTTCGGAACAAGGTCACAGCTGGGCTCGGATTATTGGGGAATAACCTTCACCGAATAACAATGTCAAAACTCATTTTCGGAGAACTCCAAGCAAAATAATTGGCTAAGTCACTCAAAGCACATAATATGACGGTACGCATTAATATCCAATTGCGAGGGAAAACATCCTATCTTCAACAAGATCTTGGAGAAAAGTGTTGACATTGGGAACTTGAAACCCCAATTAATTATGAGGGGATGGAACTTCATCCAACGAGCCACCCCCAGAATTTGAGCCTTACGACCTTTGTGAGAAGACGCTCGGTCACCGAACACCACATGGACATCCCCCAAGAATGCCTCCTTATGAACTTCCAACCATGCTTGAAATTCAGTATCATCGTTAAGCTCACAAGGCTCTTCTCGGAACGAAATTTCATCAATGGAACTTCCTCGTTGCCACACAGGAAGTTTCTCAAAGCCCGAAGAAACCATGCCATCACTCCCCTTGTTGGAGTCGTCTCGGAAAAAAAAATTCGACGCTATTTAGATCACTGAAATTGGACTCCCGTAGCTCCTGGAATATCCAAAATCGTAAAATTAGAACAAAGAAATTTATGTCAGAATGCGTCAGAAAAAAAATAATAAAAGAAAAAGGGGGAAGGGGGCAGCCAAGCCGTGGCTCCTCTTGGATCCGCCAGCCACCTAGCCGCAGCAGGAGAATGAGAGAACGGCTCAGCCGAACCGTTCCTGGAGCCGGCTCACGCCGCAGGTGTACTGCACCTCCTGTGCGCCGTACCACACCGGGGTGCAGCTTCCATTTGGTCCCCACTCGGAGAAATCAGCAAAAAAGAAAAGGAAGAAGAAAGGAAAAAAAAAAAAAAGGTCCGCATTCTTACCGTAAGATGCCCACCAACAATTTGAGAATTTTTCTTCTCTTCACAATGCACTCATTCAAATTTTTTTAAGTAAATTTGGAAACTTCAAACCTTGGAAACATTTGTGTGACCTACTATGAAATGGCCAGCTCATTTTATAGAGAAAACTAAGGCTTTTCTAATCTTTTTCTAACTAAAAAATGATTAAAAAGTTAAATGTTTAAAAAAAAAAAAAAAGAATCCTATTCCTACAAAACGTGGGATTAATGGAACTCCAAAACCTACATCCCTTTGGATTCCCTGAATTCCCAAGGGAAGTAGGGGCATTTGTGGAACTATAATTCGTCCAAAAAACGTGGAGCTGCCACGTGACCCATAATTTACATAATGACAACTTTGCCCATGGTGAAGTCATTATTGACATATAATTATTGCGCATTAATTATATATATTTATCAGCTAAATATATTAATTAATAAGTAATTATATCCTCATAATAAGATGTCTCATTGAGATCCTTATTCAATAAGGATTCAATTAATAAGTAAACTTCCTTTCCAAAATGAATTACTTATTCAATTAGAATTCTTTTTCCTACTCCTCGCGAATTATTTATTATTAAAAAGTCAATCCTCGATCTTTCCTAACTAGGATTACTTATTGATTGCAAATTCCTTCAACCAATCAGAAACTCCGAAGACCCCAATGTCTCCACTATAAATAGAGAACCTCCTCATAACTCAGGTACCTCAAAATATTCTCATAATAAACTTTTCAGTTTATTCCCTCGATTAAGCTGACTTAATGTAACAACCCGTCCCGGTCCTACCGGCACGAATTGTTATGGTCGCCGGGTCCCACCCACCTGCAGCTCAGTTGGTGAAAGGTATCCACCTTGAGTGGAATAAAAAGACTTGGCCTGGGTTCGGTCCTCAAAGGTTGCAACTAGAGGATTTGGACAAGGGCCTCGCTAACAATACATTTGGGCTGGTGTACGTGCGCAAGGCTGTCACCAGAGGCTGCGCTGGGTGGGACCCGGCGGCCATAACAATTCGTGCCGGTGGGACCGAGATGGGTTGTTACACTTAAGCATATGAGTGTTCTTGGTTGAACCCCCCACCTCGGGATTCAACCATAACCTCAGGTGTTTCTTATGTGTGTAAAAACTCAACGGTCAATTCCTACCTGGACGATTTCTGCATCAACAAAATTGTTTAACCTGATTAATATATTTAAACTATAAGATTAACCTATTTAACCTATTTAAACAATAAGATGTAATAGGTATAGGTAGGTAAATTGATAGATATATGGGTTAGTGACTGACACGTTTATTAAACAGGGAAATATATAGGTCATTACATTGGTTAACAGGTTAACAGGTTAATCCAAAATTCACCCGTTTATTAAATGGTTAATAGGTCATTATACGGGTTAATAGGTTCACCTGAAACCTACCCCCAATGACTCAGCCTCTGCAACCACCACCTAAAGCTGCATCTTGACGAGGCGAGCTCAACCTTGGCAACCTTCAACATCGACGTTCACCGTGGATCGAGAAACGAGGGGGGAAAACAGCAACGGCCGCGAGCCTTCCGGCACATTTTTCGGCCTTCTCAGGTAACAGTTGAGTTCGTTTGGGTTTTCTTTAGATTGCTGGTGAAAATTACTTAAAGATTGACTGGTTGCATGCGTGTTTTGGTGTGAGAACTGTGGTCGAATTCGCTGGGAAAAACAAAGCCGTACAGACTCTTGAACCACCGCGACTTTCTGGCGGTTTTCCGGCCAAGTCAAGTACTTTCTCACCCTAAGACCCTGGCTTTTGGAATCCTTGTTTCGAGTAGTTGCGTTTTCGTTTCAGGCAAGAAATAATCCTGCAACTATTAGCGGCGGCACGTGGCGGTGCTTCCGGCCTTTTGCTGGCGTGTGAGCCCATATTTGGGACATTTGAGTTGTTTTATATGCCTTTCAATCGTTAGGAACTAATTTAGGTCTATCCTTGAGCCATTCTTTTGGAAATTTCTTTAGTTGCTTTTATGTACGTGTTTGTGAGTCTTGTGTTCGATTTTGAATTATGGAACTAGAAAACTTGGAGCTTACGTTGACTTTTTATTGTCGGATGATTTAAATCCCGACCATGAGTGAGTGCACCTCTTTCTCAAACCCCGCTATTATTACTACTTTTTTACTTGCACGTTTTCTATATTTATATCATTGAAAGCATGACTAGTTATTGGTATTAACTTGTTGTAGTTAGGAATGGTAAGTTATTATATACTTAGTTACACTTCATTCCTGAGCTTGATATGGTTGACTATGATTGGTGCACTCATATTCTGGAACATAATGGTTGGTATTAGTTAGTTAATATGTTTTATGGTGAGATGGTGATCTCTTGGTGGAGATTACTTATATTATAGTTAGTATACTATACTAGTATGTGAGATCCTAGTGGATGGGAAGTATTGGTAAACTTTACTATGAGAGTAGTTGAGTTCATGATTGGTGATATTGGAAAATGGTATGACTACAATTATTAGTTAATACATTAATTAGTGACATTTATACTCCCGAACATGATTTGTTGAATGTTAATCTGTAATTACTATTATGAGATGGGTTATGCACCAATGCCGGAGTCATGATTTTTATAGGGGTGGACTAATATTCTTCAGGTTTAGTTTTATTATAAGAAAATTTTCAACGGTCTATTATATAGATATATGTATATATATATATATATATATATATATATATATATATTTAACAAAAATGTAAGTAAAATGTAATACTAAACACTAAAGACATATATTAACAAATATATGTAAGCACTACTAGGAAAATTATGCGTGTCTAATTTGTAAAAAATTCAAGTTTTAATACAGAGAATGTTATATGAGAAATATGAGAGTTTTTATGCTCACAAACATATAGAAACCAAAAAGATTAATTTTACATCACTCCAAAAAATTTAAAAAAAGATTGGGCTAATTAATTTTTTTATTATAATTGCACACATAAAATAACAAATTTTTGTTCCTTCCCAAAGCTCCGCCCTTGTTATGCACTTGCTAGCTTCACGAGAGGTTTAGTACCCACTTAGGAGTCCCCAGTATGTTGGCCACTGACCAGCCTCCACGTGATCGTTCACCCGGGCTCGCTCAAATACTAATTAGTAGCGCCAACTTGTCCTAGAGCTCTTAGGGGACATGTGGTGACAATGCTTAGCACCCAGCCTTCACGTGGTGATGGTACACGAGCCGATGATACCTTGTCCTGTCATATGCGCATGACTCATGCGACCCGAGAGCTAGTGGGTCATATGTTCTATATTGCATGCTTCGGGATGATCTTTTGACTACTTATTATTTTATTTAGTATGTTATTGTTATTTCTCGTGAAACGTGCATATCTGTCATTTATGCTTTGTTGGTAACTTTTGAGCGTCTTTTCAAAACTAAGGGGTTAAAGCATGTTTTCTTTCTTTTAACTTACTGTTTTACACTGAAATAACTTGTAAGATCCACTCAACCTTCTGTTTTTGTACCCCTCAAGTCTTAGTGGTACTTCACACTTATCAAGGAGTACTCAGTTGCTGCTCTGGTATTCACACCGGCCATTCTGGTCTGACGTGTTGGAAATCGGGGTAACTCAGGTAGTTGCTTACACTTTATGATCATCAAGTAGTGCACTATATATGATATGTACTTCCGCTGTCACGGTGAATTGTTAGTTGGTTTTTACTAATTACTTTTCACACGACCTCCTAAAACACAACGTTTCTACTTTTGGCTTTCAAATCTGCACCCAATTTAACATGCAGCACACGAAAGTGTAACTACTCGCAACAAGGATTCCAAAAATCATGTTTCCAGGTCGAGAGGGTACCTAACGTAGCTGAAATCCGCCGTGAATTCTCGGTGGTTGAAGCATCCGCGCGACCCTGTTTTTCCCTCGCGAGTTCGATTGCCATTTTCGAACCAAAACACCCATGCAACCAATCAAATTTCAAGTATTTCTCACCAGCAACCCAAAGAAAACCTAATCAAACTCAACCTTAGCTCAACATCTAAAAACCCAACGTAAAACTTGTAATCTCTCTCAATGCCCCAACTAATATCGTTATTTGTCCATGATTGTAAAACCACCCGAACTACTAGTTTGTCAAAAAAGTCTCAAAGTTCTCGCCACATGATCAAAAACTTTAACGCCAATGACTTGGCTAACCAACGTCAACAACTTGCCTCAACAAAAGCTATGCTTAGCAAACAGTCACTTCCGACTTAGAAGGTTTGGATCGTATGTTAGTTGGTAGGTATAAAGTGGTGTCAATGGATAATCGGGTAGCTAGGGTTGCTAGAAAAAAAAATTCCCCAAAACTGAAGGTGATTCAAGGTTCTCGATCAAGGTGATTAAGACTTTATCCAGAGGTAAGGTACGATTTCGTTCTCAAACAGCTAAGTGAGTTCACCCAAAAGTAAATTCCCATGTACTAGTAAGAAGCACATCGGTTTGTCACTCGGTCTACGATCAACTAATAGACGCCATGTCCGAGATTGGTGTGAAGTGACCAAAACACAACCACAGAGTAATATGTTCCTACTTCCACTCAGGATTGGGAAACGGTTGGGGTTTCCATGAGGCTTCAAACTTGGTCAATGTTAAGGTGGTTGAATAGTTTGACACATCTCCACACTTCCAGGGTGAAAAGTACACATCCATGTGCAAGCTTAGCCTGCTTCAACATAACTAACGTTCTAGTTTAGTTTTCAACACAAACATTTCCTCCGTAACTTCTAATACTCGTTCAACCAGACAGACCGATTCGAAAAAACGCACGCTAACCTCCTTCGAAGTATACTAACACCAAGACACCAGTCTTCTTCAGGCTGAATCACAAGGCCGGTGTAATAGTTCGGAGAAAGTTCACGCGTTCCTACGATTTCCGTTTAAGCTCGCCCGCCACAGGTTACATGACTAAAGGTGACACACTTATATTTATACACTTGATGTAGCTTCACGAGACGTTTAGTACCCACTTAAGAGTCTCCGGTATCTTTAGTACCCGTTTGTTGGCTACAGACCAGCCTCCACGTGATCGTTCACCCGCGCTTGCTCGAATACTAGTTAATAGCGCCAGCTTGTCCCAAAGCTCCTAGGGGACATGTGGTGACGATGCTTAGCACCCAGCCTTCATGTGGTCGTGGTACACGAGCGAACCTTAGATACCTAGCATGTCATGTGTGCATGACTCATGCGACTCAAGAGTTAGTGGGTTATACATTTTATGTTTTATGCTTCGGGATGATCTTTTGACTAACTATTATTTTATTAGTATTTCTCGTAAAATATGCATAATTTTCATTTATTCCCCGATGGTAACTTTAGAGTTCTTAATAATACAAGTTATTCCTATTTACTTTTCACAATGACTTCTTAAAACACATTGTTCCAACTGTTGGCTTTCGTCATCTGGACGTCACCGTTCAAATGTCGGCCAGCATACCTCGATTTCGGTGTCCACATGGGCTTTTCGGGTCGAGGTGTGTCAATTTGGTATCAATTGGCACATCCCGACCCGATTAGTGCACATGGACACCGAAATCGAGGTATGCTCGGTAATGTAATAATCATAGTCTGTATAATAACTCAACATCTCTAAATACCAAAACTTAACAACCAAAAGCTAATCATGCTTTCAAATATCATAAATTTGGAAAACGTGCAAGTAAGAAAGTAGTGATAAAAACGAGGTTTGAAAAAGATGTCCATTCACTCATTGTCGGGATAAGGTCACCCGATGAAGTAGAAACAACATAAGCTCCAGCTACTAACCTCCTGTCACAAACAGGTCCCAAAACAAGGTTTAGAACCTATGCTAAAGACCACTAAGTTTTCCCCCTATTTTGTTTGCTCAACAATGGCCCTTAAGGTGTTTACAAAGTAGAAAGACTAGTGAAACGTGTCCAAAATGTCTCGAATATTGTGCTACGCGCTGCCACGCATCAGGAAAATCCCCCACGCGCCGCCATGAAACTGCCACGCACTGGTAGTGTGGCTCACGCGCTTGTCTCTGCCAAATGTAGTTGTTTTCTACAATTTTCTCGCCAGAAAACCAAAGTGTTTCCGGCAAGACTTTTCTCCCTCAAATCTCAACAGAAAATAGCAACCAAGGCACCAATCCTAATCTACTCGAACCAAGGATTACGAATATCAAATTTCTAGGCCAAGATGCTATCTGGCACCATTGGAAAACCATCACGAAGTCTCGGCGGTTCGAAGAATTTCTAGAAAATATGTTTAGTGCGAGCTTTTGGTCAATTCAGTAGTTACGTTTTCGTGTGCTGCATGTTAAATTGGGTGCATGTTTAATTAGTATTAAAATGATTTTATTTCAAAAAATATATTTCTTTCCTTTATAATTTGTTTTGATTAAATTGATCAATTTATTAATTTTTGAACTTGGTGTTTATGATTACTTTATTTTTTTTATTTCCATTATGCTTTTTTATACGAAATGTTTGAATTTAAATTATTTAATATTTCTTTTAATTATGGAAAAATATCACAAAAGAAAGTTATATATTAAATAACATCGATATAAAAAAATGAGACTCTTTGTGTATGATTATGTAATAAATCAATAATATGATATGATTTTTTGGGTTTTTATTTAGTTTGATATATAAATTTCAATGATGTGTGTTTTGATTTTGGAGGACATGATATTTATCTTCATATTGAATGATTAATTTTATTTAGTTCGGAATTTTTTGGTCCTTTGTGATTTATATATTATCATGTCAGGTGATACTTGACAAAAAGATGTTATAGTAAAAATAATTTTTTTTTTCATTCTATGATTTGCAAAACACTATAAGGTTGTGTTTGGATGAGTGAAAAGAACAAAGGATTTGATAAAATGTCACAAATTTAAAATTCTTATGCATTAATTCTCTGGTTTGAATTCACAAAAATTGAAATTTAGAAATACCAGAAAAAGAATTTGGATGCCCCAAATTCCCACTTGAAATTCCATATGAAGATGTGTCATTTCCCAAATTCCCTCTTTATAACTATAATTTATGAATAACCATTAAATTATATGTTTAAATTTCATTCTATTTTTATATTATCCAAATAAAAAACTTCACAAATTCTAGAAAATTAATTTTCTTCAATTTAAATTCCATGATTTTACAAATTCTTAATAATCTTAAACTTCTTCATCCAAACACACCCTAAGAAAATGAAATACTTAAAATCATACTATAAAGGAATGAAATACTTAAAACCATACTATTATTTCAGTTGTTCCAAACGCTATAATAAAATTCTTAATTCCTTTCCATATTGGAATAGGAAAGGAAATAAAAATAATTTATTTTCCCCCTCTTACATTCCAAGCAACCAAATGGGGCCTGAGTGTAATGGGGTTGATTCTTACTTGTCAGATATTGCTCTCATGAATTTAATTCCTATTATGGTGGGTCATATTATTTAATGAAGAAAGAAATAAATAAAAACAACAATAAAATATAGGAGTTGATTTTCGCACTATACAAATTACTTCATGCACTCCATTTTTTTATTTGAATGTTTTTCTATTTCTTTATTATTCAAACTTCCAAATTTACCCTTATATCCTAATTTAATTCATTTTATTTTATAAGAAATTTAAAAATCCATCATAATTAAATAACATAACTATAACACATTTCAATTTCTTCATTATCCTACTTCTTCTACTTCCATCAAACTTTGGAATCAACCACTCGTTGAAGAATTCGAGCACCTCCAGAAATCCATCATCGTCACAAACAGAATTCAAGAAAGAATATAATGAAGATGGAGATATTGCTTGGGAGGCAGATGAAATTGAAGCTATTTCGTCGATTTTCTAGGGGAGAATATCCCAAAAATCTGGAATGTTGAATAGACAAAGGCCTACCGCCCCCACTGCCTTACAAGCTTCGACCTTTGGGTCCTCCTAGGCCAAAGAAACATGTCAATTGTCACCCTTATGTGACCATGTGTACAAGAATCCCAGTGCTTAGCAAGCCTTGGATTAGATGAAGACGTGGAAATAATTTTGATCTTTTGGATTCAATTACTATCGTACTTCAAAATAAAATAAAATAAAATTTTAGAAGGTAGAGAAAAATTAAAGAAGGTAAACAGATACGGACTATAGTATGAACTTAAGCAAATAAACCCAAATTAAAATTTGGTGGTTAGTCAGTGTGTTCAATTGATTGGCATGCCAAAAGAACTCCATGACAAAATCAACAAAATAAAAAAAATACAGAGAAAAAACCCAAATTTCAAAAGGTTCAGAAACTTATCATGGCTAATAGCTTCCAAAGTGTTTGAAGGAAGAATGAACTCTAAACTTATTCCATTCCATCATTCTTGCATCCCATATCTAAATTTTTTTTTTGCAACCGATCGTCTATATTGGGTTCTTCAACCATTACTGAAGGGAGCTTTGTAGCATTTACTTGTATAAACACGGAGGTAGAAAGCGGGAGCGACGTGAAGCATGAGAAGAAGAAACACCAAGAAAAAAGAGAGGTTGAAACGTGTTATATTTTTGTTATTTAATTATAGTAGAGTTTTAAATTTTCTATAAAATAAAGTTCCTTAAGGTATAAAGGTAAGTTTGGAAGTTTGATTCATAAAGAAATAGAAAAATAATAAAATAATGAAGTGGAGTGACAGTCATAATTTGTAAGTGCGAAAATCAGCTCCATTTAACTATTTATTATATAATAACTTATTACATAACTATATAACTTTTTTTAAAATATTATACACAATCAAAACAAGTTGGATTCCACAATTAATACATAATACTTACATATTTTACACTAGTAGTATATATTTAGTGTTATATGAATCAAACTCTCTGATTCTTATATATAGAAATTAATTTTACATTTTAGTGTCATCTTTTTCTTTATATTGTGAATATTTTATATTAATTTAAGTTAAACAATAGAGCGAGAACCTGAACTGAAGTACAAGACTAAAGGAGAGTATGTTCACTCATATTACGTTACTGTTAACAAATTTATTGTCGTTTCAAAGTAAAAAATTATTTAAATTAGTAAAAAAAATTAAATGGTTAATATTTAAGATAATAACAAAAAGCAAGCACTTAAAAGGCTATTCGCAATATGTTAAGGGCAACAGATAAATTTCAACAATAACAAACTGAAGTTTGATGTGACAAGAAATTATTGTAAAAAACCAATATCCAATGGGGAGGAGAACTTTCGTTATTGAAAAACTAATGTCTAATGCGAGAAACCAATGTTGTAGGGGAAAATTTTCAATATTGAAAAGCTAATTTGTAATGTCATGTGGACTAATTTTTAATTATCAAATAAATTGTTATAATGGAAAAAAAAAAAATTAGTAACTCATCAACTCGCTATAATTTTCTTATTTATATTTTCAGTTACAAAAATATACAATAATAGGACAAAATAAGTAGTTAGTTGTTGCTTGTTAGTGCGAATTTTATTCCAATTAATATTGTATTAACTTGTAGATCTTATTATTATAAATTAATTTTGATGATATGATTGTATTTTTTTTTTTATAAAAAATAAAAAATAGTTAAGTATTATCACATCATGAAAATTGGTAATTTATGGTGCCCTGTAAATTTAGATGATGTAAAGATAAAAGCAGGACATGAGAATAGAAAGAATTCTAATAAAATAAAATAAAATAAATTATAAATATGTAAAATCCAAACACGCGCGGGGCATCACATGAGCTAGGAGCGTAGCATTGGGATTATTGAATGTCAGGCCTGCTTGTGGCGTAAATACGGCGTACATACGGTTTTAGCGTCTCGTAAAGGTGCTGGCTGTTAATCGAAGTCAATTGACCGTAATATCCTTGTGCGGGCCGAATAGAAGCACAGGTCAAGTAGTGGTCAACTTGTCATTTCCGGTGTGCGCACAGATTACCAGGAGGCTCGTCGAGAAGGAAAGAAGAAAAATCAAATGGAAAGAGAGGATGACATGGCAATTTGCCAAGCGCCCATTGGCATTTGGTTTCTCATTTTGCTTGTCCCCCATTTGTGATTGCCACCAATCACAAATGTCAACAATTCTATAATAACTACTTATGTTTACGAAAACATTTGATTCTTAATAAGTTAAGATAGGGAATTTATAAGTCACACATTAAAATGTTATTAATTTTAGGATTCAATGATATTATTTGTACTTTTTTTAATTGTCTAATAAAAAGTCAAAAATATAAAATCGATATATATATATATATATATATATATATAAATAATCTTATATCATTTAACATGATTCAATAAAGAGTCGAGTCGATACTTAGTACTAAGTTCTAATAATATTTCTCGTCACACCTTATATAGAATATCTCAAGTTCAAGTCTCGTAATGGACGAAATTGATATCCTATGTATATAATGTAATCACTCTTCCTCTATATCATTGTATAAAAAATAACATTTTTAATTTTTTTTACAACAATCTACACATTGATTGACCCAATTTATTTATGTTTTTTGATAAGGAACACAAAAATTACAAAGAGAGCCCTAACTCTAGGGGCAACTACACGCTAAAGAATCCAAAACTATGTTGTGCTAATATTTGTTTTATGGACACCATATGTTTTTTAGTGCTATATATATATATATATATATATATATATATATATAAGGAAATTGAAGATGAGTGATTATACACATTTAGTATTGACATCATCCTTTATAGAAGTTGAACTCAAAATTATTCACTGCACATTAAAGTGGATAGTAATACTAATAAACCAGTAGTACTAGTGGAAGATGCTATACATTTTTACAGGGTAATAATTTTTCATTAATTAAGGAAACCTTTAAAGGAAAACATTGTACTCACTGGTGTCAATTTTGAGAAGATTAGTACTATTGGTAAAAGTCATATTCATTTATTTTTTTCACAAGGGTAAGATGTTTAGATTTTCCTCCATAGACTAAGTAACATTTCTCATAATCTAATTTTGGTTTTTAAAATTATTTTACTTTTTTTTATACAATAATATTAAAAGAGGGAGCCCGAGACACCCATCACATAACGAGTAAAGAGAAATACTACCAAATGTACTACTAAGTGACATTTATTTTACTTATTTTATAATTGTGTTCTTTTATAGAGAAAAAAGTTTTTTAGTTCAAATGTCCCTAAAACCATGCGATAAGTCTCACTTAATCCCTAAAATCGTGTTTGTTGTTCCACTTTGTCCCTGGAACTCAAATTCCGTACAACATTGAATAACAAATCTGTTAAATCTAACCAATCATATATACAATTTGATAGATTTAGTGTACGGTGTACAGTGTTGTACGAAATATGATATCTAGGGGCAAAGTGGAACAAATCACAGTTCTAGAGGTTAAGTGAAACTTATCGCACGGTTTCAGGTGCATTTTGGACTAAAAACCTTTAAAATAGATGTAGACTTACCTTTAGAATATGGTAAAAGTTGTTTTTACCTTTTTCTTTTGGAATTTAGGAAGAAAATAAATTTTATAAAGTCAAGGTGGCTTGGGGTTTGGTTGTATAAATAATTTTTCCTTGTTAAGAGGTTTGGTTGTATAAATATTTTTTCCTTGTTAAGAGGTTTGGTTGCATAATTAAAAATAGAGTAATAGAATATTATTACTGCATTATTGTGAATTGCCAATTTTGTAGGAATAATTTGGGTGTTGATTAGATCTATAGGTTATGAGGCACGTTGGTTCACGTGAAAGGTGAGCTGTTGACCAGCTGAACCCACAAAACACAATAATCTCTCCTTTTAGGCATTGGGCTTTGGCTGCACAATCTTCCTCTTTTATTATAGATTGTTACTAAAATTTGATAATGTCTACGGCATTTTTATTGGAATCTTTAAATAAATTTGTTGTTATATTTAGTGCTGGGATTCGGATCGGGATCCAATCGTTTCGATCCGAAGTCCATATCTCAAAACCCATATTGACAGTCTGTCGGATAGGGAATCCGACTCCGAATCCGACTCTTTTATAGATCCGATAATAGGGAACCCGAGTAGATCGGGTCAGAAGAGGGGAGGATGGGCCTCCGACTACCTTGGGCCATTTGGGCAAAAATGGGTTTTTTTAAAACTGCAATACTTTCATTTCAGAGGCTCAATTCATTTTGTAGTACATAATAAAGAAAATAAACTGCCGCAAAATCATTCATATTCCTATAAAACCAAACAGCCAAACGTATGCAGAGAAAACCTCAGTGGGCGACGATGAAGAAGAGGAAGAAGAAAAGACCTCAATTTCAAAACCCTAATTCCTAAATTCAAAACCCTAATTTTAAAAGGCCTCAAGAAGAAGAGTGAAGAACTAAGCATTGCAAGAGAGAAACGCAACCTCTGGCAGCGTCGTCGATATCGTGTGTTAATTCACTTTTTTATCTTTGTTAAAAAAATTTAAAATAAAAAGAAATAAAATTAAATGTTATTTTTTCAAAATGAAAATGAGAGGAATAACTACCTGAATAACAACCCATTTTTTCACTACCACTCCTTCTATTAACCATAATTATTATTTTTTAAAATTTATAAATTTAATAATTAATTTTACTATTGTATCCTTATTTATTAAATTATTTATTTTTTCAAAGATTATTAGTGAAAGAGTAATTTCGTCTAAACTTTTTGGTGAAGCCTACCAAGTTATTTGAGCTATATTACTAAACAAATGCATTATAAACAATTAAAATAAAAGTTTATAAGAAATTACTTGAAAATTAATAGTGCTATCCAAACACTTTATTCTGCCAAAATTGTAGTATTAATTTTTTTACTATTGTTATAAAGACAAGAGGGTGAGTAGGCTTTACCAAAATATTTTGAACGAAATTATCCTTACTTAATGAAAGTTCTAACAAAAGATGATTTAAAATATATGAACAAAATAGTAAAATCATATATTTTAATTAAAATTTTAAATAATTAACATTTAAGTGGAGAAAGTGGGTAGTTACTTCCTCTCTCTCATTCCTTTTTGTTTATTTTTTTTATATTTTTCAATTTATTTTTATTTATCCTTATTTTTAAAAATTAAAGAAACATTTACACACGCTTAAGCGGATGCAGGAGGCTGGTCGAGATAATATGAGTCGGGTCAGAAACCGCACCAGCCTTGTTGTCGAGTCGAAAGACCCGATAGGGAAGACATGAATGTAGGGAGTCAAGTCAAGTTGGATTTCAGGTCGAGTTGAATTTCGGGTCGAGCTGAGAATGCGGGTCAAATTTCTAGCACTAGTTATATTGTGCTTTTAGTTGAGAATAAAAATTAACTTTGACTTCTTTTACACCAGATTAAAATTAAACGAAGTGATTGTACATTTTAAAAAAACAATCGGTAGCATTTCTCTGTACGACTGTTGATATGCACACAGAACAACGATCTTCCTTTGTATTTCTATGCCATCAACCTCCCCTTGTGTTATAGACTTGGGCCATTTACGGATTACTTAGGGCATATAAGATCTCTCCAATAAGGGGTGGCGGGGCATTTGTGTTTAGAATCTTTAGATGACGTGGGTTCGTTTTTTCATTAAACCAAATTCATGATTTTTCTAGTTTCCAATGATTAATTAATGTTAAGTTGTTACACTAAAAAATTTTACACTACAATTTTGGCAGAAGAAAGTGTTTGGATAGCAGTATTAATTTTCAAGTATTTTCTTATGAACTTTTATATTAATTGTTTATAAATGCGTTTTTTTTAGTAATATAACTCAAATAACTTGGTAGTTTAAAGTTTATCGTTCAAACATAATCTTAAAAATATCTTTATGTTGTTTGCTAAATAGGTAATCAAATTCTATTATTAATTTGAACTCAGATACATTGATTATGAGTGAAAATGTATGCACATGCATCAACCAATAATTAAAGAGGATATATGGTGTTCAATAATTTTTTTTTTTTTTTGAGAAGATACTAAATTTCATTGATAGAATAAAGATACAAAGTAAAGATAAATTATACTGCAATAGCTTGATGATAAACATGGGTAAATATCTCCAATGATCAGGCTCGATATATGTCCAACCGATTTAGAGGGAATAACGCACAAAATAATATAACTTGAATCTCCTAAGCATCATCATGGCCATTTCTGTCCGAACAACTAATCTTTGCAATCCCACCAAAGAGAAAACATAGCACAGTCAATCCGAAATAAGACTCACTGGACTTATTTGCATAAAACAAACTGAAAATAAAATAAATAAATAACCCAACAAAAGGTACAAATTGACCACTTCCACCGTTATCGCTACCTATCACTACCATTATTGCCGCCTTCGAGGAATTCCGAAGACGACGAAGATATTGTCCACCACCATATCACAGATGTTTTAGTCCACCATCATTTACTCCGAATTCTGATCAAAACCCACCAGTTCGCATCACGAGTCAAAACCCTGTGAAGGCAGATTATGCTCATGAAGACAATAGTTTCATTGGCAACCTGATCCGTCGGGACGCCGAAACCCGTGACGATGATCGACACCATGATGATAGACGATAAAAGGAAGCTTGAAGACGAACAAACTTAGGTGAAATCGACACCAAGATCAGTTGGATTATCCAGTTTATTCACTACATCCCTATGGGTTCCAAGGGGAAGTTCCCCTGGACCCGAAGAAGAATAGTCTAAGAAAAAGTTTTTTGAAGTAAGATTTTTTTTGGAGAGAGGGGGTTAAAGTTTTGGATTTTTTATGAAATTTGAAGAATTATTCAACCCAATTGCAACTACCAAACGTGGTGTTCAATAAAACTAGTAATGGGGAGTCAACCTTAATTTGCTGATACTAATTAACCCTGATAGGAGATGGACACACAATCATTCAGTTTAATACAATTAATTAACCCCATAATACAGGAATATTTTACAGTATTAATGGTTATTCATCTAATCTCTTCACCATTGTCGATTAGCCAAGTTTAAAGTTTCTTCACACGTTTTGATACAAAATCGTCTTAATTAATTCATATTACTTAAAAGAAAAAGGGAAGTGGAAAGAAAAAAATAAGAAATTGTTTACACCCGAAAAATTTCACTATGGGTCATAGTAAGGAACCAATCAAAATAAATACCCAATTCACATGGCTCAGCTCAAAAGACACCCACTTGGACGTGGGAAAATGGAAATGTGGAGAAGGGGAAGTCAGTTCTGAAGCGCCGAACGTGTCAGAGGGCAAATGAGATGTTTGAGACAAACAAACTGCAACGCGGGTCCCGCAGAAGTCCATTTGGAAACCCACATAAGTTCCTTCACCGCCTATAAAAGGGAGAAAAAACTTTCTACTCAAAGGACAACCAATTAATTAACCAAACAAACAAATTGATCAAATCAATCAATTTCAAAACAACTACAAACCTTCAAAAGTTTATTTGTTTAAAGGCTCGCCTATTGAGGCACAAACTGTTTTTTCGATCTATCGATCCAGGATTAAGATTCAGTCTCTTCTCTCTCCTCATTCTCAGTTCCCGATCAAGAACACAAGCTTTCTCCTTGTCCCAACTCTCCTAAACTAGTCCTTGAGGAAACCCAAACACTACCTCATCTCGACTGCCACTCATCCTAGTCTTTGAGGTCCCCATACACTCAACCCTTGACGTATCAGTTCCCGACCAGGAACACAAGCTTTCTCCTTGTCTCGACTACCTCCTAAACCAATCCTTGAGGAAATCCAAACACTACCTCATCCCGACTGCCACTCATCCTAGTCTTTGAGGTCCTCATACACTCAACCCTTGACGTATCACCGTTATTTGAATACTCTGCCAACCTATGACATGATTCCGACTGATGTTCATTTTAGTTGATGATTTCTAAAAGATCGTGCCCCTCAACGAGGCTTGAGTGCGAAGGAAATAGTTACTTACAACACTTGTATTTCGTTTTTTGAATTTAGAATTCACGCATTTACTTTCTAGTTTTGTACTTTACATTTTGAAGGATTTTCTTAAAATGAATTATTAGTATTCAGAATATACCAACCAATGCATTGTATGATTGTTCTAAGTCATATAATCATTTATGTGTTTTGGTCTAATACCATTATCTTGTCTTAAGAAAATGCTTGTACTTAACTGCTTCTAACCAATAACAAGCTGCTAACATGAACAAATCGGAATTAACATAATCTGAACTTGGACTAGATTGGAAAGAAAATTTATTAAAGTCTTTTGATACATTAAGAAGAATACATAGAAAAGAACAGTGTGAGCTATTTTCCCGCTCGCCTCACAATTAGTTGATTAAAGAAAGGTTCTTGGGCCGCAACGGAACTCATCCACAACTGTTTAGTAGTGATTTTTACTAGTAGCACGCCTATTTTGAAGGCAGCTAAGGCCTGTATACTTTCTGGTCAGCCCATCTAGGGATAGATCGTGGTATCAAGACCTCTAAGCCCATAGCCTTCAACCCAAACCCAATATCCAAACAAGTCTACACCACCACCATTACTAAAGAAACCCACACGAGTCTGCTCCTTCAAGTGCAAATTTCGATGGAGATTCACCAAAGGCGAACACGGGCCTGATGTCGCATTTTTAGGCAGAACATAAATATTAAAGAACATATGTGTAGACTGCAGCATATAATATGAGAATATTGTATTTATTAAAAAATATTGTATAGCTAGACTGCAAAAGGATGAGAAAAATATCAATTATGGTATAGTTTCATTCATTGGCACTGGGCAATAACGCACGCTTAATCGCGTATATAGTATTATAGTAATAAGAGTAATGCTATTTAGACACACTAAATTGACCACATTTAGTTATTACATTGATGTGACAATCAATTAATGGTGTTATTTCAATAAATAAAATCACTTTGTATTTATTTTTTGTGATAAATAGAATGCCACATCAATATGGTCAATTTAGTATGTCTAAATAGCATTACTCTAGTAATAATAATTAGTAATAGATCTTATAATAATTAATTGGATTATTACACAAACAAAATAGATTCTGATCTATGAACATTAGCTCTTCACATATAAGGTGTATAGTAGTCGAAAAGTATACTATTAGGTGTATTGGGTAGTATTATGTTGAACATGCATTTTGTTGTACCGAACGTGACAAAGTATCAAATGCTTTATCACATAATATTATTATTTACATGTTACAATCTATGAATAAACGTCATAATTAATATATTTTATAATGCAATGGGCCAGTGTGTTATTGATACATTGAATATCGAATTTGAAATCATCCGCTACGCAACAAAGAGAAATAACACCAGAAGATCGTAATATTAATTGAAAGTATTGTTGTGTATGCTTAAAAAAAAGAAATCTTTCATTTGTGAATAGCCATTTCCTGTTTAGGATTGCAAAATGATGGGTCCTTGATCTATAATTGAATTGCTTTTTCTTCTTTTAAAACTTTTTCATCTTGAAAATGGCTTGTATTGGTAAATGAAATCGATGGTACCACAACCATTTATACGAAGAATCGTCATCTTCAAGCTGTCACTGACTCAGTAGCTATGTTGGTGATTGAATGAGGCCTAATTAACCCTGACAAAGGTGTTTGAAATTATTGGAGGTGCTGGGTCGGTCTTGGGCTTAAATGCGCGCAGTGTATATGTGTGACTCTGAGTCCACTTCCCTTCATCATAATACAAGCAAACACGGCAAAAGTAAGGAATCTTGCCATTTATATTTCAAAGTTTCGCGGGCTTTACTTAGCAACACTTCCTAACCTACTACAATCAATCAACAATCAGCCTTCACTCCTTTCTGATTCACTCTCCCTCCTCGCCTATAAATTGCCTGGCCTTGCCTCAGTCTCAGCCTCATCTCAAACTCCATCTCAGTCAACAATCAGCTCTCACTCCTTTTTTATTCACTCTCCCTCCCTCGCCTATAAATTGCATGGCCTTCCCTCAGTCTCAGCCTCATCTCTGTATGTCTCCACTTACGCTGCAAATGCCCCAGCCATTGACGGCGCTGCTAGTGGCCACGCTGGCTTTTTGCGGCCCGACCGGTGTTATTCCACTTGGGGTTGCATTTCCCTACAAAAGAACCCATCCGGTCCGAGTTGAACAGCTCCAAGCTCGGGACAGAGTTAGACACGCCCGCCTCTTCAAAGTTGCGCCCATCGGCGAGGCTGCCAACGTGACAGTTGCATACGAACCGTTCCGCCTCGAACACTTAGGGTAAGGTTTTGCATCTTCTTCCCTGAATTGATTTCTTCTTATTGATTATTATATGCAACCCAATTGAACTACCATTCCAAGATGTTAGTGCCGGAGTTGCTTGAGGTTCTTCAAAAATTAAAATATTTGCTAATGAAAATTATGACTGTGTCTCTGTTTTTCTCTCGTCCGTTGGAGTTTCTCTGTTTTTATTGTTAATTTTGTAGATATTTATGGTGAATATTTTGCGTGCAGGTGAGGGAAAGGAGTTTCGGCCTATTTCAATATTTCGGCTTTGGTTTGATACATGAAAATCAGATCAACATGTATAAAGCAACCAAGTAAATTTGGATCAAAGATGACTATTTAAAAAATAAATAAAATTTTAAGAAAAACTGGGGATAAAATTTGTTAGTACGGAGGGTTGTGTTTTTCTTCATCTTTTTAACCTCTGAATTTCATTTTCATATGAAATACATCATGTTTTTCGTGATCCATGAATCATGATGAGGGATAGATTTTGAAGATTCAATTATGTTCTTCTTTTTGGTAATCCAATGTCCAAGTTGAATTCAGTTCAAATCGGCTTCAGTATCTCCTCTTCGGTCCTTTGAGTCCAAGTGTCCAGGTCCAATCCAGTTCAGAGCCATGCAGGGATCCAGGTCCACACTTGTTTGGAAAAGTGCAGTCCAGTCCATTACAGGGAGGGGGATGTTCATTTACTCCTTCTTTGTTTTTCATTTTTTGGCCAAACCTTTTTTTTTGTCTGTTCATCTTTTATTTGCGATAAGATCATAGTTAAATCCTTGAATACGTGTCAAATGATTATACAATGAGATAAGATCATAGGGGGACAAAGATAATGCTGACAGCGGATCCCCTCCTAACAGTATTTTATTTGAGACCATCAGATGTTATAAGTATCCGAAGGTTAAAAAATGGGTCTAAAATTGATTGTCACTAGATTCTAACCTTTATATATATATATATATATATATATATATGACTTTTTTGCTGTTTTATATTGTAGATTTTATTTGACAAAGGGAAAACTAGGTTCACCTCCTCAAGAATTTGAGGTTATTATTGACACCGGCAGTGCTGCGTTGTGGGTGACATGCAACCCATGCATCGGCTACTCTCGCTCCACTGAACTTGG
This sequence comes from Oemleria cerasiformis, assembly GCA_037349345.1. NCBI lineage: Eukaryota > Viridiplantae > Streptophyta > Magnoliopsida > Rosales > Rosaceae > Oemleria > Oemleria cerasiformis. The sequence goes on from JAZGTL010000010.1 coordinate 11,369,985, forward strand.
CGTAAGTACTAATCTTTTCCAAAACATTATTAATTTATGTAATATGCACACTACTACTTGTACCTTAATTAATTATTATTTGGTTTATTTGTATTTATGCAGATATCATTGGGGTTCTATGATTATAGAATCGCATCCAAATTCACTTTGACGCAGTGTTCTGAGTTTCTGTGCACTTCCTCAGCTGGTCAAGCAACAACGTGCCTCAAACAGAGCAAGCAGTGCACCTACGAGTTCAAATATGCAAGTGGAGATGATGCGACAGGTTATTATATCTCCGAACACCTTGCTTTCGATATGATTCCAGCTCCCAACACTCATGCTTCTTCGGCACATGTGACTTTTGGGTGAGCAATTTTAATTTTTCTTCTATGTACCCGTTACCTATAATTATTGAACCATAATTATATTCGATCATTTTAATGACATAGGCGTACTACCTCCCTGAAAGGGTTGCTAAGTGAACCCAGAGTTGCATTTAGTGGGATATTGGGGCTCGGCCAAGGAGATCTATCGATCATCTCACAATTACCATCACATGGGATAACACCCATGGTGTTCTCCCATTGCCTATTAAAGGGATATGGCGAGTTGGAAAATGGAGGAATACTTACATTTGGTGAGATTTTGGACCCCTCCATTGTCTATACTCCCCTTGTACCTTCCAAGTAAGTGTTTAAGTCTAGTTTAATTTTTTATTCCTTAGTTAAAAAAATTTCGTTTATCTCTTATTAATTCAATTATTATTTTCAGGCGCTACATTGTACAACTCACAAGCGTTGCAGTCAATGGGGTCTTCTCCACTTCACATGAACGAGGAACAACCATTGACATTGGAACTGTCCTCGCCTATCTAGTGGAAAAGGCATATAATGCTTTATGTTCTGCTGTAAGTCTTTAGAATTCCCTTTGCAACTAGCTTCCTTCTCTTTCTTAATTGTGGCCTCAAAATAAGTTAATCTCTCATTCTAGCTTGGCATTTTAAAATAAAATATATATTGATGATGGGAACAATCCACGTTGCTAAACTTGTGTTTGGTTTGAACTGAAGTAGAGATTATGTATGTTTCAGAATCTGATTTAGATTATGTTTGGATGTGGTAGATAAATTCGGCTGTATCCGGCTCTGTAATCCCAATAATTCTAAAAGATAACATCGATGATGAACATTGCTATATGGTTTCCAGAAGGTTAGTTCTATGCCTAATATTTTTGTTTTTGTTTATCTGTTTGTCTTCATTAAATCTGCCTGACATAAATAGCCATTAATTTCACAGTTTGGGTGAGATATTTCCTCTGGTCAGCCTCCATTTTCCTTGGTTTTAAAACCATATGAATACATGATGCATCATGCTAATTGCGTAAGTATTGATCTTATAATCATACTACTTAATTAACTAGCTACTTTGATTTGTATACTCAGGCTCCTCAGCTATAAATGTGTCTATCACTGTTGACGAAAACAAAGGAAATAGACGACATCGGAGTGGGAGCAACAGGTCATCAGAAGACATGCAATTGAAGCTATTTGTAGTTTTTTCATGCATAACACGCCTAATTAAGAGTGTGCTTTGGTAGATTCTATGAATTCACTGCTGTCTGTCACATTTTGTTGTAAAAAAATGTATGATGCATATATAAAATGAAATTTTGTGGGGAGATGGAGCAAAATGTAGAGCAAACCCCCACACATGTCATCAAAAAGGAGGCTTCTAAAGTAAAACTAAGTTCAACCACATATTTTACACTAAAGAGTCCAAATATTTGTGTTTTATAACAATCCACGATGCAATGGAGTATATTAGAAATATATGGTACCACCAGATCCGTGTCTCTATTTAAATAGAATTATCTTTTCAAATTAAGGGGCAAGGCAATTGTCCATAACGAAATATATACAACTCCGGTTAGGACTTAGGCAAGAGCAAAAAAAAATGTGATTTTTATTCGCACATATTCATTTACTAATTAATTTTATTTCTATATTATGATACCTCGTTAAAATATTGTCGGAACAACCCATTAATTTTAGGACAAAATCTAAGAAGAAGGAAAATGAGTATCCTATGTCCAAAACATTGCAGTCAATACAACCAAAAAAAGGCTTGACAAAAAAAAAAAAAAACCAAGAATGAAGGCCCCTAAATTCCTAACTGGCACAGTAAAGTAGATAGAACTAAATCGGAATACTGTACTAGGAGACCAAATTAATCTAAGTCAAAGTATTCAAATTAGAGTTACCAAATAAGGACTCAATTCCTTATAAAAGTAAACAAATTATTTTACCTTGTGTTCTTATTTTTTAAATTTATGCTTAAAAAATGAGTTACCAAACGTATTTTACAATTATTTTTGTATCTAAAAAATGAATTTTTTTTCTTCTGCAAAACGATACCAAATGGACTTTTAGAGTTACCAAATAACAACTAAAAGGATTGTTTCGTATCGTTTTTGACAAGACCCCTCCCGAATTTCCCCTCGAAACTCGTGAGAAGTTCTGCTCCCGTTTGACAACACTAGAAAAACTTAAAACCATTCCAGAAATACCCTTACTAGAGTTCTACCGAAAATTCGGCAGAATATCCCCGGTAACAAGGTCGTCTTCCACCTGTCAGACGAATGATGCAAAACAAAGACAATCCAAACATTCCAGACAAAACTAAACCCAACCAAACCACACAACATCTCAATAACACGGTCGAGGTCGTGATCCCCGACAGAAGCCGATTTTCCCACCGAAGCCGTAATCCTTAGCATAAGCTCTTCTTCCGAGTCGTAGCCTGATCTCCAGGCCATAGCTGTCATCCTGAGCCGTAGCTCGATCCTTGCCTAGCGTATGATGGAATCCCTCATGACATACCTCGCATCTTATCGAGCGTATGATGAAATCCTCCATGACATACCACACATCCTGTCAGGACCCGTCCCGAATTTCCCCTCGAAATCCGGGAAGAACCCTGATCCCGTCTGACAACCTAAGGAAAGGTTCCCAAATACCCTTCAATCCTTAGCATATAATAGTAACAATAAATAATTTCTCTTGTCAGACAAGGGATTTAAGCACTTAAAATTCTCGTAAGTAAATACCAACCAAATACAAGAATATCAGAGCGTCTAAGTAGGATCAATGTACAAATTAGATATCCTACTCAAGTACAACTACACAGCGTAGCGGAAGTGCTAATGCCTCTGCCTCGAGATACTGTCCGCGTCAACTCTACGACCTGAAGGGGGTTTAAACACAAAAGTTGTGAGTGGACAAAAATAATCGTTTATAAAACGCTTTCCAAGGAATATTACCTTTTTCCCCCTCCATTTATAAAACCATGCATGCATCACATAAACAATTCATGTTATAAAAACATCATCTTTAAATCACCGGCATTTTCATGTTCAAAATCATTTATTTCCACCTAGACACATAACATCTCAAATCCACTATCATCGACACATCCACTAGCCACCAGGGTATCCCTTGGGGTGTGCTAGTACTGTATCACAACTCTCTGTACTATGCTATCACATCAGTCGGCCTATCTCTCGACTAGCATATCATATCAGTCGGCATATCTCGACTATCTTATCATATCAGTCGGCATATCTCGACTATCTTATCATATCAGTCGGCATATCTCGACTATCATATCATATCAGTCGGCATATCTCGACTATCATATCATATCAGTCGGCATATCTCGACTATCATATCATATCAGTCGGCATATCTCGACTATCATATCATATCAGTCGGCATATCTCGACTATCATATCATATCAGTCGGCATATCTCGACTATCATATCATATCAGTCGGCATATCTCGACTATCATATCATATCAGTCGGCATATCTCGACTATCATATCATATCAGTCGGCATATCTCGACTATCATACTTTAACTGAAATAGTGGAAAACATATGTCTAGAAATCATTTCTAACATTCAGAAATTCAATGCCACAATACATAACCGTATTTAACAAAGATATTTTGATGCATGCAATTTAGTTTATAAAACAAAGTCCACTCACAAACCTGTTCAAGCTAGCTCAATCTCGTCTCGCTCGTTCCTCTGAGGTTCCCGGAACAATATCGCCTGTCAAAAACAACAATCGGGATTACCGGCTAGTAATAAGACTCGTATATAACAACTTCCTAAACCTCGGGAAGTCTATACATGCTGTTCCTAAAATCACAGCAACTTCGGACACTTAAAACGACCTCTAAACGATGTCCGATCAACCTGAAACCTGTACCAACAGATTCAGAACGTCCGAAACTAGTTACCACGCGCCGCCGTGACGTCAGCCTCGACCCCACGCGCCGCCACGCGCCGCCGGAAGGTCGGCACACACGCCCACGCGCCCTCACGCGCTGGTCACGCGCCTGCTACAGTAACCACGCGCCTGAACCGGTCCAACCCGGTTCGGCTCAACCTGACCCGGTCCAACTCGACCCGACCGGTTCAACTCGACCCGACCGGTTCAACTCGACCCGACCGGACGCCGTCACCGTCGCCGGAGGCTGGCCGGAGAAGATGACCGGACCGCCACCTCCGCCGCCGTCTGGTTCGCCGGAATCCGCCATTTCCGACCGAACTTCCAAGCTTTACAACTTCCTCAAAACTCAACCGTTTTACACAAATTTTACGTCTAAATCTATCTACTCAAACCCATGAATCCAAATATAACCTCAAAACATCAAACACGTACCTCTATAAGCCGAAAAATCGATCCAAAGATCCGAAACTTCCTTTACTCGGCTCGGCTTCCACCGTGGTCCTCTCCTTCGATGGTTGGTACGGTTGTGATCGTGGGAAAGAGTAGAATACGATTAGTTGATCCAAATGGGAAGTTAAAGCCTTGAATCTAACGTTGACTTTAAGGTTTTCTCTTGGTTTTTCTTCGGTTTCGGGTTCAAAGTTTTCGGTGTGTTTGTGTTCTGTTTTGTTACAGAGAGAGAGAAGGATAAGGAGATAAGATGAAATGAAGATGTAAAATAAGTGGGGTTAAAATATCTCCCCTCCATGGCAAATTACCAAAATGCCCTTACACATCTAGACCCACAACTTCCGTATACGAACTCCGTTTCCTGCGTGCCGCCTGTCTACGAACTCGTGAGTTCGAGACCTACGCAACGGTACCCGAAACACCACCAAAAGTGTCTCGAAATAAAACTTGATTTCCAAGCCCTTTACCGATCAAGGTTAAAATCGTCATTTAATAAAAATAATTGCATAAAATCAATTATGAAAAGTCCGGGTTGTTACAATCTACCCCCCTTAAGAAATTTCGTCCCCGAAATTCTTTCCTAATCATGAAATAAATGAGGATACTGTGCCCGCATTAGTTCCTCAGTTTCCCACGTGGCTTCCTCCACGTTATGGTTCCTCCACAACACTTTAACTAGAGGAATAGTCTTTCTACGAAGTACCTTTTCCTTCCAATCCAGAATTTGCACTGGTTGCTCCTCAAATGTCAAATCGTCTTTCAGCTCAAGTGGTTGCTCTTCCAACACATGAGACTCATCAAACAGATATTTCCGGAGCAAAGATACATGAAAGACATCATGAACTCTGGATAATTCCGAGGGTAAAGAAATACGATATGCCACTGGTCCTATCCTCTCCAAAATCTCATATGGACCAATGTAGCGAGGACTTAGTTTTCCCCGTCTACCAAAACGTACCACTCCCTTCCATGGAGATAGTTTCAAGAACACCCAATCACCAACCTCAAACTCAAGGTCTCTGGTTCGATGGTCTGCATAGCTCTTCTGGCGATCCTGAGCTATCTTCAACCTTTCTCTGATGATTCTTATCTTTTCCTCAGTCAAATCCTCCAACTCGGGTGTTAACAGTCTTCTTTCACCTATTTCACTCCAACACATAGGTGTTCTGCACTGCCTCCCATACAGTGCCTCGAAAGGTGACATCCCGATACTCGACTGGTAACTGTTATTATATGCAAATTCCATCAGAGACAAGTGTGAATCCCAGTTCCCTTTAAACTGTAGTACACAAGCCCTCATCATATCCTCCAAAACTTGGATTGTTCTCTCAGATTGACCATCCGTCTGAGGATGAAAGGCTGTACTGAAATGCAATGTGGTGCCAAATTCCTTCTGCAAACTCCGCCAAAACCTGGAGGTAAATCTCGGATCCCTGTCCGAAACAATAGACTCTGGAGTCCCATGCAGCCGTATGATCTCATCCACGAACAATTTGGCATACCGACTCATCCGAAAATCTTCTCGCACTGGCAAGAAATGTGCAGACTTCGTAAGTCAATCCACAATTACCCATATCCCATCATGTACTTTCCGTGTCCTTGGAAGTTTATACACAAAGTCCATCGTAATGTGATCCCACTTCCATTCCGGAATAGGTAATGGTTGCAGTGTCCCATAGGGTTTCTGCCTCTCCGCTTTCACTTGCTGACATGTCAAACATCTACTCACAAACTCAGCAATTTCTCTTTTCATCCCAGTCAAACTTGACTCCTTTCTTAGTCAACCGAGTCAATGGGCCTGCTATCGTAGAAAATCCTTCTACGAACCGCCGATAATATCCTGCCAAACCCAGAAAACTCCTCATCTCTGTCACTGTCCTCGGTTGCTCCCAGTTTGCCACTGCCTCCACTTTTTGGAGATCTACGCTGATACCGTCAGCAGAAATCACATGACCCAAGAATCCAACTTCGGTCAACCAAAACTGGCATTTACTGAACTTGGCAAACAAATGCTTTTTCCTAAGCATATTCAGCACCAACCTCAAGTGCTTCTCATGTGCCTTGGCACTCCTTGAATACACCAAGATATCGTCGATGAACACAATTACAAATCGATCCAAATACTTTTGGAACACTCTGTTCATCAAATCCATAAACGCTGCCGGGGCATTAGTCAACCCGAAAGGCATCACCAGGAACTCATAATGACCATACCGAGTCCTGAAAGCTGTTTTCTGAACATCCTCTTCCCGGATTCTCAACTGATGGTACCCGGATCGAAGGTCAATTTTCGAAAAATACTTTGCCCCTTTCAGTTGATCAAATAAATCGTCAATCCTTGGCAAATGATACTTATTTCGCACCGTCACTTTATTTAACTGCCGGTAGTCGATACACAATCTCAGACCACCATCCTTTTTCCTCACAAATAATACCGGTGCACCCCATGGTGAAACACTTGGGCAAATAAATCCCATATTCACCAAGTCCTGCAATTGAGTCTTTAACTCTCGCAATTCTGTCGGTGCCATCCTGTACGGTGCCTGTGAGATAGGTTGAGTACCTGGCAAAAGCTCGATTGTGAACTCAATCTCACGGTGTGGTGGTAATCCTGGAAGATCATCTGGAAACACATCAGAGAATTCACTCACCACAGGAATATCTTCCACTCTCATCGAAGTATTCCGAGCATCTATCACATGAGCCAAGTAACCCTCACAACCTTTTCTCAACAATCTCTCAGCTGTTAACGCTGATATCACCCCATAGGGTAATACCCTACGATCTCCCCGAAATGTAAGTTCAGGAAATCCTGGACTCCGAAAAACTACTGTCTTATTATAACAGTCTATGGAGGCATGGTGCATGGACAACCAATCCATCCCCAAAATCACATCAAACTCAAAGATATCTAAGGGGATTAAATCTACCTCCAAACCATGGCCTTCAACCATCACCGGACAACTGCGAATCACTAGGTTCGCCACTAACATATCTCCGGTAGGAGTACTAATACCCATGTCCCAACCAATTGGAGACAATTCTCTATCCGCAAACAATGCAAAACCCCGAGAAATAAAAGAATGAGTTGCTCCCGGATCTAATAAAACACAAGCATTGCGGTTAAAAATAGGTAACGTACCCGTGACCACATCCGGTGCTACTCGAGCTTCCTGTTGCGTCATGGCAAACACTCGAGCTGGTGTACCTGAAGATCGACCACGATCCCCATACCTGCCTCTAGCACTGCTGGTCCCACTAGCTCTACCAGTCTCACCATAATAGGTCTGCCTCTCAGCTGCAATATCATACATTTGTCCTGCACTCGGGCTAGGATCAGTCGCACCACGACTAAAGGAACTACTGCCCGGACGTCGTTGTGGACAGAATCTCTTGATGTGACCAGGCTCCCCACAGAAATAACAACCGGCATCACTGAAGCCACTAGATCTGCCACCATGTCTCCTGTTGAACTGCAATGAGGCACCCCGAGACTGTGCAAAAGATTGTCGTGTCTGACCAGCTCCGCCACTGCCTGTACTAGATCTCCCAGAAGATCCAGAACTATGACTGCCTCTTTTTGATGGTCCCTGACTAGAGGATCCTGCAGTCCAGTGATCTCGACGTCTCCTGTTCCCACTGTACTGCTGTGGCATTGGGAAACCCAAACTCAACTCTACTCGAGCTGCAGCATCAGCCAAAGTCCTCAACGAAGTGTGGTCCATAGACGTAACTGCTGACCGAATCTCACTCCGCAGTCCACTCTCAAATCTGTGGCACTTGTCTGACTCGGTCGCTACCAACGTCGGTGCAAAGCGACTCAGCGCTATGAATCTCTGCTCATACTGGGCCACCGTCATGTCTCCTTGCTGTAAATGCAAGAACTCGGCCTCCTTAACACTCCGGTGTGAGCGAGGGTAAAACTGCTCCAAGAAACGTTCCCGGAAATTCTGCCAAGTAACCGTATGGACATTCCAGCCTGACACCTCCAATGAGTGCCACCAGTGGTAAGCAGAACCACCTAGTAAAAATGTGGCCAGTAGAACGCTCTCCTCTAGAGGACACCTCATGATCATAAACACCCGCTCCATGCGAGTAATCCACTCCTCAGCTTCCTCTGGGCTAGAGTCACCTATGAAGATCGTTGCCCCCAGTCTCTGGGCTCTCTCAATATCAGAGACTTCATGAGAAGCTCTATCCTGGAGTACAGAAGCTAACGTCTGACCCAGCTGTTCCAGTGTCTGCCTCAAATCAGGCTCCACTGCAGGTTCATGGTCATCTCCACCATTCCCTGACCGTTGACGGAACTCTCGTCTCGGAGGCATTATACGCTGAAAAGAAGTTGTAAACCATTAATACCAAAATTTCACCTGTACACTAGATGTACGGTCTACAGGAATTTAACCTAGTGCTCTGATACCAATTGTCAGGACCCGTCCCGAATTTCCCCTCGAAATCCGGGAAGAACCCTGATCCCGTCTGACAACCTAAGGAAAGGTTCCCAAATACCCTTCAATCCTTAGCATATAATAGTAACAATAAATAATTTCTCTTGTCAGACAAGGGATTTAAGCACTTAAAATTCTCGTAAGTAAATACCAACCAAATACAAGAATATCAGAGCGTCTAAGTAGGATCAATGTACAAATTAGATATCCTACTCAAGTACAACTACACAGCGTAGCGGAAGTGCTAATGCCTCTGCCTCGAGATACTGTCCGCGTCAACTCTACGGCCTGAAGGGGGTTCAAACACAAAAATTGTGAGTGGACAAAAATAATCGTTTATAAAACGCTTTCCAAGGAATATTACCTTTTTCCCCCTCCATTTATAAAACCATGCATGCATCACATAAACAATTCATGTTATAAAAACATCATCTTTAAATCACCGGCATTTTCATGTTCAAAATCATTTATTTCCACCTAGACACATAACATCTCAAATCCACTATCATCGACACATCCACTAGCCACCAGGGTATCCCTTGGGGTGTGCTAGTACTGTATCACAACTCTCTGTACTATGCTATCACATCAGTCGGCCTATCTCTCGACTAGCATATCATATCAGTCGGCATATCTCGACTATCTTATCATATCAGTCGGCATATCTCGACTATCTTATCATATCAGTCGGCATATCTCGACTATCATATCATATCAGTCGGCATATCTCGACTATCATATCATATCAGTCGGCATATCTCGACTATCATATCATATCAGTCGGCATATCTCGACTATCATATCATATCAGTCGGCATATCTCGACTATCATATCATATCAGTCGGCATATCTCGACTATCATATCATATCAGTCGGCATATCTCGACTATCATATCATATCAGTCGGCATATCTCGACTATCATATCATATCAGTCGGCATATCTCGACTATCATACTTTAACTGAAATAGTGGAAAACATATGTCTAGAAATCATTTCTAACATTCAGAAATTCAATGCCACAATACATAACCGTATTTAACAAAGATATTTTGATGCATGCAATTTAGTTTATAAAACAAAGTCCACTCACAAACCTGTTCAAGCTAGCTCAATCTCGTCTCGCTCGTTCCTCTGAGGTTCCCGGAACAATATCGCCTGTCAAAAACAACAATCGGGATTACCGGCTAGTAATAAGACTCGTATATAACAACTTCCTAAACCTCGGGAAGTCTATACATGCTGTTCCTAAAATCACAGCAACTTCGGACACTTAAAACGACCTCTAAACGATGTCCGATCAACCTGAAACCTGTACCAACAGATTCAGAACGTCCGAAACTAGTTACCACGCGCCGCCGTGACGTCAGCCTCGACCCCACGCGCCGCCACGCGCCGCCGGAAGGTCGGCACACACGCCCACGCGCCCTCACGCGCTGGTCACGCGCCTGCTACAGTAACCACGCGCCTGAACCGGTCCAACCCGGTTCGGCTCAACCTGACCCGATCCAACTCGACCCGACCGGTTCAACTCGACCCGACCGGTTCAACTCGACCCGACCGGACGCCGTCACCGTCGCCGGAGGCTGGCCGGAGAAGATGACCGGACCGCCACCTCCGCCGCCGTCTGGTTCGCCGGAATCCGCCATTTCCGACCGAACTTCCAAGCTTTACAACTTCCTCAAAACTCAACCGTTTTACACAAATTTTACGTCTAAATCTATCTACTCAAACCCATGAATCCAAATATAACCTCAAAACATCAAACACGTACCTCTATAAGCCGAAAAATCGATCCAAAGATCCGAAACTTCCTTTACTCGGCTCGGCTTCCACCGTGGTCCTCTCCTTCGATGGTTGGTACGGTTGTGATCGTGGGAAAGAGTAGAATACGATTAGTTGATCCAAATGGGAAGTTAAAGCCTTGAATCTAACGTTGACTTTAAGGTTTTCTCTTGGTTTTTCTTCGGTTTCGGGTTCAAAGTTTTCGGTGTGTTTGTGTTCTGTTTTGTTACAGAGAGAGAGAAGGATAAGGAGATAAGATGAAATGAAGATGTAAAATAAGTGGGGTTAAAATATCTCCCCTCCATGGCAAATTACCAAAATGCCCTTACACATCTAGACCCACAACTTCCGTATACGAACTCCGTTTCCTGCGTGCCGCCTGTCTACGAACTCGTGAGTTCGAGACCTACGCAACGGTACCCGAAACACCACCAAAAGTGTCTCGAAATAAAACTTGATTTCCAAGCCCTTTACCGATCAAGGTTAAAATCGTCATTTAATAAAAATAATTGCATAAAATCAATTATGAAAAGTCCGGGTTGTTACACATCCTATCGAGCAAATGATGGAATCCTTCATACCATACCTCATACCATACTTAGCGTATGATGGAATCCTCCATACCATACTAAGTATATGATTGAATCCTCTATGTCATACCTCATACCATACCGAGCATATGATGGAATCCGCCATGCCATACCTCATACCATACCGAGCGTATAATGGAATCCTCCATGTCATACCTCATACCATACCGAGTGTATGATGGAATCCTCCATGCCATACCTTATACCATACCGAGCGCATGATGAAATCCTCCATGTCATATCTTATACCATACCGAGCGCATGATGGAATTCTCCATATCATACCTCATACCAAGATTGAATCCCAACATGTAACCCGAGGCGAAGCCTAACTCACAATCCTAGGTCGGAGCCCCAATTCTAAAACCGGGTCTAAGCCCCAAAATTACATAACCGGGCCGAAGCCAAAATCCATAAATCGAAATCCATAAAATCACTATCCCGGGCCTAATCCCAAGTCAATACCAAAATCGTTTCCCAAAATCATTATTGAAATCCATAATCAATAATAAATCCATATCCTTACATATCAAAATCCATAACTAGGGAAGAGTCACGTAAATCATTATCCATAGGCCTCGAGTCTTGGAAAAGTAATAAACACTTTATAATAATTATCCTTAATTCCCGAGACTCATGAAAATGCTAAATAATCCTTCCATTTAATTCTCGAAATTCGTAATTGAATATAAAATACTTAAAACATAACAATATGCATGCATTATAATTTAGGAAACAATTCCACTCACCTCAAGATCCACACAAGTCCAACTCCAAGCTATTCGGACCTTCGGAGTCACCAAGCCGATAAAAAATGAGCTGATAGTTGGGATATAATTGACAGCTCCCCACGCCCAAACCCAAGTATCCCATTGAATGCACTCTTGGTGTGTGTGAGCAGCCCAGACTCATGGGTGCTACACCTGTTTTCAACCACATCATTGGTCGCAATATAAGTTTCGACTAATAAGCTTGTTTTATAAGTAAAATGAATAAAACTTGAATAGCTTACCCAAAAACAACCAACTCTGAACCGTTGAACTCACTCCCAAGCATATCCAATTGTAGCAAGTTGGAGATACAATAACCAGATGTCTGGTCTCCGTTGCCATATTTGATATAGCAAGTGCACTCCTCACTCTTATGGGAGCATTTAGGAGTGCACAATGGGTGTGAACTAGGGCATCAAACTGGAAGTGGATGATCTAATATGATCATAGAAGTTAAGTTGAATCTGTAATAGATTCACAATTTTGTTAGGAAGATCTTTTTAGAAGCTAGTATTGTTCAAATGACAAACAAACAAAATGGAAAAAGAAAAACAAGAAAAGCTTACCCCGAAATCGTTAAATCGGGGGCACTTTAGACATGAAGTGCACATTACGCACAACACATCACTTCCCGTGTCAAATAGAACATCAAATTCTTTTGACGGGGATTCGAGTTTCACTTTGGTCAAATATAACCTAAATATATACAAATAAATAATCAATAAGTATCCAGAATTATAGACAGAATAAGAATTATGTACATAAAGAAATTACTTTACTTCAATTATAAGTTTTTATCAAATTAACGAATCATGCATCTAGCTGTAAGTACTACAATGAAAACGGATGAATTGAAAAATATTTGACAAAAAAAAAAGAAATTTGAAAATTAAATTATTTTACATAAAGTATTCTTGATATTTTTTTTTTATTAAACTAAAGAGAACACTCAAATAAGGGTCTCAACTTTGTTAAAAAAATAATAATAAGGGTCTCGACTTTGTTGCAATTACTAATGGTTAGGCTGCTTTTGCTCTAAGGTCTCGAGTTCAAAATTAGATAGATGCGTGTTTTTATTTAAAAAATAATAATAAGAAGAATGGAAATGGTATATATCCCCATCCAAATCGTCATTTTTTACTTTTTTTTATTAAAAAAAATTGAGCCTTGGCCAGAACCTGTAATATTCAATTCAAATTAGGCCATAAAAATAAAATATATTATAATTTTTGATCTTATTAAACTCAAAAACTGGCAAAACAACGGTGGGCTTTCTTGTTTCTTTTATTATTTGAAAAATGAAACTATTAAAAACATTGGAGTTGGGCCGTTGCCCTTTTTTCGAATAAATATAAACTGGGTTAAATCACAGGCCTTTTGAAGGATCTTGGCCCGTTGAAGGACCAATGTAAGTTAAGTATCTACTAGTCTCACTGCAGACGGCTTCACGTCTGCAATAAGTATTTCTCCGCGTTATATGCGACTTTACAATTTAAGAGCAAATTAACATATATGTGGGCATGAAACATTTTCATATTCCGTCATTGCTCCGTACGATTTTAAACGTATTTAGATTTATTGTATACGCATGTGTTAATTTGTATTTATTTTAATATTTTCAATGTGATTAAAAATTTCAATTTTGATATTTTATTTTTAAAATAAATAAAAAAACAGAGCGAAATGATATTGGTAGTTCCTGATATGTTGGTGGAGTTTGATTTATACTTTATATTGGCAAATGATATTTGATTAGAATTTTGAAAATCAATTATTTACTACTTCACCCTCATTATTGATATTTGATTACATTTTTCATGCTTTAAGTGAAGGGTATTATTGGCATTATGAGAAATTTATCCAAAAAGCCCGGCTTTATATGTATAGAAGATTTTGTTTGATATGATTCACAGATGATATGTTCTAATATTAGTTACTCAAGTATTATTACTAAAAAATAAAAAGGAGATTAATCCAACTTACGCCATGTGGTAATCGCTGTAGGAGATGACGTCAACGGAACCGCTGATTACCTTTTCGGAGAGATGGGCTTGCCTGGCCCGATATCGAGCTAGAAGCTGGTGCAGTGGCACTGGATGGGCTGTAGGAAATGCGGGTCGTAATGGAGGAATTTCGGCCCACCCAAAATAGCCCACCAACAGTGGAAAGATGTCGGCTGAAATATATATTGCCATAATATCTGATCCACAAAGAATGAGATTGATTCAGTACTTACGTGCACAATGTGCATAAGTGATAAAGAGTCATAAAGGGCTATTTCATAACGCCAGGGACCATGAAGGAATTTGAGCGCTGAAAGATTTACATGGCACATAGACCATTATTAGCATCCTTAATTGGAAGATAATCAACAAATTACACAATATATATGTCCACGTCCAAGAAGAGTTTTCATATATAAATAGATCAATCACATTCTAATTTCATTATTAATTCAAGGAAAAACGTACCGGTGTTGATCCGCAGATCTGCAGGTAGAGAAAGAGGTGACGGAGGGAGCTTTTGGCCGGGTGTTCTGGTGTGGAGAGAGAGAGAAGAAGAAGAAGAAGCTGTCAGTTTCAGGACCTCAGGGAGAGAGTATGAGAGATTTCTGGGCGGAGAAGCTAGGTCAAGGTGCATATATATTATTTAATGATTACTTTGTTTTGCTTTTGAATTGGTGAGGGACAGTAGAGATCGCTCAGAGTGAGAGAGATCAGTTGTGTTGTGACTTGTGAGTGTGTTAATTAGTAAATGACAGAAAGAGACAGAGATTGAGTGCATTAATCAGAGAGGTATTTTGGGATGAAAGTAGAGCGTGCATGGAAATAGCAATGTCACTAAGAAAAGCCCGCCAAAATTTTAACACAAAGCAGATTCCTCCACCTTTGCGGTTTTATTTATTTATTTAAGGATTCTTAGGGCACACAAGATCTCTCTATATAAGGGGTGGGTGGGTATATTTTTGTGTTTATATAAGATCTCTCAGATTAATTAATGTTCATTAGTTGTTAATGTTGGATATATAAGGGGTGGGTGGGTATATTTTTGTGTTTATATAAGATCTCTCAGATTAATTAATGTTCATTAGTTGTTAATGTTGGATAAAATAGAGAACACAATTAAATATGAAATCTATTCTATTCAGTTTAACCTTGTAAGTGCACAAATTGTGTAGATGGTATAACAATTAAGTAAGGGTCGAATCCCACAAGGACTTGTCTTAACGTTTAAATCCACTTTATTACTTAGATTGATTAATTAACTCGGAATCTTAATAAAAATAAAAAGGAAACACAAACATGTTGGTGGGGGGTTTTACAAAATTAAAAATAAACAAATAAAAGAACTAAAATGAAACAATTAATAAAAATAATAGGTTAAGGCACTCAATCCACCACTAACCACAATTATTTCCTAACATGATTTTCTTGACCTAATTACTATGCATTTTCTGAATTAGGTGCCCATGCCTAGGACCTGGCGTTGGTTCACTAGGCACATTTTATTCCCTCTTACTTAGCATGTTCTAAACAGGGCATATGCCTAGAGTGTCTATCACCTACCTTTTAAGATGATGCATGAAGTTTAAAGAGAATTTAATGACACCACATTAGCCTAGCAAAGTGACATGCAATCCTAGGTCGTTATGAGTTAAGATTACAAGTACGAATACTTTCGATGCTCCAAATCACAAGATGATATGACGGTCACTCAAACAATTACATCAATAATTATATGCAAACAATGTAGCTAATCTTATAGGCATAAATTAAGGTCATTAAGCACAGTAATCCAACTTATTCAGCATGCATAGCAATCATAATCAAGAGCCAAAATCATACTAAAGAAAAACCATGACTAGGGCTTCAAGAAGCCCTAACCTAAAAAGAAACTACAAAATAAAAGACAAGTGTTTTTGATATGTGTATTATTTGTTCCTCTTTCAATCTCTCCCCCATTTCAAAGTCCTATGACCTCTCTATTTATAGAGAATTATTAATCCTCATACAAATAGAAGTTTACATTTAATTCTATAAGGAAAAGGTTTCCTAAACATTTAAGAAATCTAATTGAAAACTTTTCCTAAATATAAAAGGACTAGAAATAATATTACAAAATGAAATAGGATTTAAATTCATTTGAAATATGGAGACAGTGTGAACACACACTTGGAAAACCCTCAAAATAAGGAGAAAACACGTAGGGGCAGATGGAGAAGTCTCTGGGGCAGATTCGGTGGCCAACAACCGAAATATGAGCTCAAATGCGGTGGTCAAAAGCCAAGTCAACGCGGGAAAGCAAAGGATCGGAGTTCTTCGATAGGCAAGCGCTGAATGGGTAAGGGTCAGAGTTGGTCAAGGGGCCAAGATCTTCGCTGGAGTTCGGGAGGCGCTAGCCGAAATTGGAGGTCAACAAGCGTTGGTCAACGCGGGTCAGACTCCCTCTGATGCCGATTCGGTAGGTGCCTACCGAATGTATTGAGCAATCTTCTTTCCTTCATAACATCTTCGTTATAACTCCGATTGAAGTGATTCTTTAGCTCAAATTCTCATAATTTCAAGCTCTATCTAATTTTGTACATTCCTCACAGATATATTATTTTCTCCAATTGCATAGAATGAAATATTAACAAAATATAAGTAAAAGCGTATTAATTTTTTGACACTAGCGTGAGAATATATGTAGGTAGTTAATTTGAATTTAGGTACGTTGAGGTTATGGATGAGAATATACGTACGTACATGCATCATCCAATAATTAAAGAGGATATATGGTGCTTAATAATACAACTAATGAGGAATTAATCAACCTTAATTTGCTGATACTAATTAATTGACCCTAATGGTGATGGATGCAGCAGCAGCTCATTGCTTTAGATTCACAATCATTCAGTTTATATATATATATATATATATATATAATTGATAGGAAAAAAATAAGGCAGAGAAGCCAAACCCATTATTCATCACACAAACTAATTAACAGGTTTCTTAGCAAGCAAGCACATGCACTTTGGAAACATGCCGTCAAAAGCTAGCTATAGCTCCTCATTAAGATTATGATTACCATTATTACATATTGTGGCAAACTTGAGATTGTGGGGATGTTGGAGAATTTATAGAATAAAGGTTCAGATCGATTATTATCATGACTCTTTTTTCTTATTTGATACATGAATAATACAAGGCAGATATATGAAAGCCAATTCTATCTGAATTATTCTCAAAGACTCAAAGTAAAAGGTGTCTCTATTCCATGATGGATTTGATGAAACCAATAAAAAGTTCAGTATTCACTGCTGTATATCAATGGATCTTCGTTCATCGATCGTGAATGGAAAAATGATGAGACTGTCTGTGATGGTTCTCCAATGGGTGATGTCAGCGGTGGTGGTTGAAGATAAAAAATTGAGTAATTCTTTTTAAAAAGAAAATAAAATTTAGTAATTAAGATAATTAGAGTGACATTATTGCCACCTCGCATGTAATATCAGTTGGTGATTAAGAGTTATGATTTAAGCCTGTGCCTCTAGTATTATTGAACCAATTTTTTTATACAGATGGGGAGGAAAAATGTCTAATTAGTTCTAAATTCGTACCTGTGAGTTTCTTATTGTCCCTTCCATGGAGAAAGAGCATAAAAAATTAATTAGATTTTATGTCTATTTTATCTTTGAACTCACATAAGCCCAAATTCCGAAAGGCCCAAATTTGAACATAATCTCGTACTTTCAACATCACTTTTGCTGAAGCCCAAAAGCTTCACATGAGCCCAATTTCCTTGGCATAAGCCCAATAGTGGAAGCAATATTCGGGACTGCCCATTTCTTGCTTTTAGCCCAAAAATATAAAACCAAACCCTACATAACAGCACTATAAAACGACCACAAAACCCTAGCTCCCCGCTGACTGCTGAGGGCAAAACTCGTATATCCCATCTCCTTCTCTCTTCATTTTCTCAGAGTCCAATGGCCGCCGCCGCAGCTGTGCGCCCTCTGGTCTCTGTCCAGTCTTTGGACGGGGACATGGTCACCGAACAGAGCCACACAGTTGCATTACCCGACGTCATGAAGGCCTCCATCCGTCCGGACATCGTTACCTTCGTCCACTCGAACATCTCCAAAAACTCCCGCCAGCCGTACGCTGTCTCCAGAAAAGCCGGCCACCAGACGTCTGCCGAGTCTTGGGGAACGGGACGAGCTGTCTCCCGTATCCCACGTGTCCCCGGAGGCGGTACTCACCGAGCCGGCCAGGGAGCCTTCGGAAACATGTGCCGAGGCGGACGCATGTTCGCTCCCACCAGGATCTGGCGCCGCTGGCACCGGAAGATCAATGTCAACCAGAAGAGATACGCCGTCGTTTCGGCTATTGCTGCCTCGGCTGTCCCGTCTTTGGTTTTGGCCCGAGGGCATAAAATTGAGACTGTTCCCGAATTGCCCATGGTGGTTAGTGACTCAATTGAAGGTGTTGAGAAGACCTCTACGGCTCTGAAGGTGTTGAAGCAGATCGGAGCTTACTCCGATGCTGAGAAGGCGAAGGACAGCCATTCAATCCGACCTGGAAAAGGGAAGATGAGGAATCGAAGGTACATCAACCGCAAGGGCCCTTTGATTGTGTATGGAACTGAAGGGGCAAAGCTTGTGAAGGCTTTTAGGAACATTCCTGGTGTTGAGATTATCAATGTGGAGAGGCTGAATCTGCTGAAGCTTGCTCCAGGTGGGCATTTGGGTCGGTTTGTGGTTTGGACCAAGTCGGCTTTTGAGAAGTTGGATTCGATTTATGGTTCTTTTGATAAGGCTTCTGAGAAGAAGAAGGGGTATGTGTTGCCTAGGTCGAAGATGGTGAATGCTGATTTGGCTAGGATTATCAACTCTGATGAGGTTCAGAGTGTTGTTAGGCCGACAAAGAAGGGTGTGAAGAGAGCTCCAATGAAGAAGAACCCATTGAAGAATCTTAATGCTTTGTTGAAATTGAACCCATATGCTAAAACTGCAAGGAGAATGGCTCTGTTGGCTGAGGAGCAGAGAGTTAAGGCTAAGAAGGAGAAGCTCGATAAGAAGAGGAAAATTGTTTCCAAGGTAAACAAATCACCCCAGCATCTCTTAACTTTTATATTTATCTCTCATCATTTGATTAATTAGACTATGAGTTTTACTTGTTAGATTGCTGCTATGTTTTTTGGTTTTTTATATTTTATTGGTATATAATTAGTGAAGCTGGATTGTTGGCTTAGTCTTTATTTTTTGATTGTTACTTTATTCTAAATGTAATTGATTGTTCATACTGTGGTGATGAAATGTGTGTTGTTCCTGATGCAATCTTCCCAATTTGTTATATATTTTTGTTTATAATTTGGTTTTGATTCCTATAAAGTAAATGATGATCATAGCTGATATTGACGTCGACTCTGTTCTTGGAATTAGGAAATCATGGATGTTATTTATCAATTGCTGTTTTGTTGTGTTTTATTTGTTGGCTAATGAATCGTGATTGCCATATTCAATGGTTCCTTGTTTCATTATATTGTGTGTACTCGTGGATGATATAGGCAAGAGAGATAATGTATTTATATGCCCTCTTTATCCAAGAGTGATAATTTATCTCTATTGCTGCTTGGTTTCTCTGAAACTTGATTGTCCTGCTTGTTTCTTCCAATGTGATTAACTTGTTCCAATGTGCTTTATTTGTTGGATAATGAATTATGATTCCCTTATTCAATATTTGTCCTACTTCTAGTAGAAATTGTTCCTTCTTGTAATACCACACAACTTTGGTTTCACATATCATACCGTTCCTTCGTTAGTAATATATTCCTTCATTGTCATGGAACATTGCTTTAATATATATTGTGTTGCCTTTATCCAGGAGGAAGCTAAAAATATCAAGGCAGCTGGTAAGGAATGGTACAAAACTATGATCTCAGACAGCGACTACACTGAGTTTGAGAACTTCACAAAGTGGCTGGGGGCATCCCAGTAATTTATTGCTTTTCAATTTGGAAATCGTTTTCTTAGCCTCTTTTGCTTTAGCGTCTACCTGTATACTTTTTGGTATCTTGAGTCATGGATGGGATGTGGAAGATTTTGTCAACCGTAATTGGAATTATGTTAGTTTAGTTTTGCGTTATTTGTTCCTTGACAATGTTAGCAATTTTGGTTTGCAATACAGGGCCTATTTTTTAATTTCTCAAATTTTATGTGTGCATCTTCTGTGCATTGTTACAATTTTCAAGTTAAAAGATTATTTGTTGTCTTGGCTGTGGTTTGTTGGTTATTGTATAATGGGGTTCAATTTTCAACTTAATGTGATATTCTACAAAGATTTTCAACTTTCATGAGTTTCCAAATTACAGGTTGTGTTGGGGATTAGTGGTGTAGAGTAATGTGATTGCATGGAGACAATGGTAAACAATTAAATTTCATTCTCAAGATCCACAACATCATCATACGCTACACTTCATAAAAACCTCATAATTCTGAAGTTAGAATAAAAGAAAAATCTACTCGAAATCTTAACTTCACTTTTTATAGTTCACATCAACTTTACATTTTACAAGCATTGGACTTTTTAAAAAGTTTTTAGGTTTGATTTTGAAATTATAAGATTAATATGAATTCTAGCAGTTGATATTACAAATTACAATTTTGTTTAGAATTTTCTCTCATTTGAGTGGGGTTAATCTATGGTAAGTTTAATGTGAATTTTCACAATAAGATATTGGGGTTTCGAAGTTCAATATTATTATTCAAAATTTTGAGTTTGAATTTTTGAATTATAAGGTTCATACGAATAACGTTTGATATTATGGATTGAAGAAAAAATTTTGAATTTTTTTCATTTTGAATTTGGTTTTTCTATTATGGTAAGGTTGATGTGAACTTTCAAAATATAAGAATTGGATTTTGAAGTTGAATTTTATTTTTCCACCAGGTTTGAGTTTAGAATTATAAGGTTAATATGAAATCCAATGTTTGATATTAAGGATTGGCGAAAGAATTTTGAATTTTCTCCATGTTGAGTTTGGTTAGTTTTATGTGAACTCTTACTATATTAGATGTGAGATTAGGGTTTCGAAGTTTAATTATTATTTTTTTTAAATTTTGTTGTTTGAATTTGGAATTATAAGGCTCATATGAACTTTAGAGTTTGATATTACGGATTGGAGAAAGAATTTTCAATTTTCTCCCTTTCGAGTTTGTATTATTTATGGTAAAGTTTATGCGAACTCTGACAATATATATGAGATTGGGGTTTCGAGGTTTTTTTTTTTTTTTTCTTCTCAAAATTTAGAGTTTGGATTCTAGAATTATAAGGTTCATATGAACTTCAGGGTTCGATATTACAGATTGGAGAGATATTTTTTAATTTTTTCCATTTTGAGTTTGGTTTTTCCAAAATAAAGTTGATGTGAACTCTCACAATATGAGATTAGGATTTCAAAGTTCAATATTATTTTTTCAATATTTCGATGTTTGAGTTCGAAATGTTTGATATTACGGGTTGGAGAAAGAATTTTGAATTTCTCCCTTTTGAGTTTCATTTTTTTATGGTAAGGTTGATGTAAACTTTCAAAATATGAGTTTAATTTTTCTATAGTAAGGTTGATGTGAACTTTCACAATATGAGATTGGAGTTTCAAAGTTCAATTTTTTTTCCTTAAAAAATTCTAGTTTGACTTTTTGAATATTAAAGTTCATAGTAACTCTAGCGTTTGATATTACCGATTAAAGAAAGAATGTTGAATTTTTTTTCATTTTGAGTTTGGTTTTTCTATGGTAAGGTTGATGAGAACCCTCACAATATGAGATTAGGATTTTAAAGTTAAATTTAATCTTTTCAAAATTTTGAGTTTGAATTTTGAAATTATAGGTTCATATGAACTCTAGTGTTTGTAAATACGGATTAGAGAAATGTTTTTGATTTATTTTCCATTTTGAGAAAGAATTCTTTCTCCAATCCATAATATCAAGCACTAGAGTTCATATGAACCTTATAACTCTAAAATCCAAACTCGAAATTTTGAAAAGAAAAAATATTGAACTTTGAAATCCCAATCTCATATTGTGATAGTTCGCATTAACTTTATTATAGAAAAACCAAACTCAAAACAGAGAAAATTCAAAATTCTTTCTCCAACCCGAATATCAAACGCTAGAGTTTATATATAAACCTTATAATTCAAAAATCCATACTAAAAAATTTTGGAAAAAAAAATGAACATCAAGACCTCAATCTCATATTGTGAAAGTTCACATCAATTTTATCATAAAAAAGCAAAACTCAAAAAGGAGTAATTCAAAATTATTTCTCCAACTTGTAATATCAAAAGCTAGAGTTTTCATTAACCTTCCAAAATCAAACCTTGAAATTTTGAAAGAGCAAAAATTGAACTTCGTAACCTTAATCTTATATTTATGAGAATTCAAATCAATCTTACCGTAGAAAAATCATACTTAAAAGGTAGAATATTCAAAATTCTTTCTCCAAAATCAACCTTAACCTTAACCTTAATCAACCTTAACCTTAACCTTAACCTTAACATCAACCTTAACCTTAACCTTAATCTTAACCTTAACCTTAATCAACCTTAACCTTAACCTTAATCAACCTTAACCTTAACCTTAACATCAACCTTAACCCTAAGCTTAATCTTAACCTTAACCTTAACCTTAACCTTAACCTTAATCAACCTTAACCTTAACCTTAACATCAACCTTAACCTTAACCTTAATCTTAACCTTAACCTTAACCTTAACCTTAACCTTAATCAACCTTAACCTTAACATCAACCTTAACCTTAACCTTAATCACTCTTATCATATGAACCTTATAACTCCAAAATCCAAACTCGAAATTTTGAAAAGAATAAATAAAATTTTGAAACCTCAATCTTATATTGTGAGAGTTCACATCAATCTTACAATAAAAAAACTAAACTCAAAAGGGAAAAATTCAAAATTCTTTTGTCAACCCGTAATATCAACCGGTGGAATTTATATTAACCTTATAATTCCAAAATCAAACCTCGAAATTTTGAAAAAAAATTCAACTTCAAAACCCTAATCTCATATTGCAAGAATTCACATCAACCTTATCATAGAAAACTAAACTCAAAATGGAAAAAATTCAAAATTCTTTCTCGAATTCGTAATATCAAGTTCTAGAGTTCATATGAACCTTATAAATCGAAATCCCAAACTCGAAATTTTGAAGAAAAGAAATTGAACTTCGAAATCCAATATCATATTATGAGAGTTTTCATTAACCTTACTATAGAAAAACCAAACTAAAATGTAAAAATATTCAAAATTCATTCTTCAATCCACAATATCAAACGCTTAAGTTCATATAAACTCATAATTTCAAGATCCAAGCTCCAAATTTAAAGAAAAAAAACTAATTTCGAAATCCCAATCTTATTTTATTTGGTGTAAATCAACCTTACTATAGTAAAACCGAACGAAAAACAATTAAAAGTGCACAATTCATTCTTCAATCTACAAGATCAAATACTAGAGTTCACCTTAACCTTATAATTCCCAAATCCAAACTTTAAATTTTGATGAAAAGAGCGTAAACTTTGAAACTCCAAATCATATTGTAACCAAAATTTATTGGAGAGTTTTTTCACTTGGTTATTTTTGGTAATTTCTCATCCAATCCTACATGAAACTTACTATAGAAATGTGCATGAGAATTTCAAAATTCTGAATTTACTTGATCCCATGTCTTTTTACCTCATCAAAGCACATCATTACCAAATAATGAATCTTTAAAGTTGTATGCTAGGGGTGGACACAATTTGGATCGATACGGATATTATCCAAAATCAAATTCATGATGTTAAAATTTTAGCAATACGATACGGTTTGAATTTTTTAAAATTAAAAAAATAGAATTGAAACCGTTCCAATCCAAACCGTTAACAACAAAAAAGATTCGTCCAAAACATCACAATTTCTAAAATTCCAACGTTCACATCAAGATTTTATTCATACACATCAACAAATCAAAAATTCCAACATTGTAAACTTTAAATTTGGCCAATTCTATTGCAATATAATTTAAATTCAAAAGTAGCACAAAAATGAGTAAAATTTTAGTGAGATAGGGTCCATGGTAAACACTTACACTAACAAAATGAAAATCCAAAACCAAATGGTTAGTAACATAACAGATTGAATTTGCAAACTATTTGACTTATATCCGATCAAATTCAAACCAAAGAGCCAATAATGGTTTGAATCGAATCAGATTCCAATTTCATCGGTTTTATACCTACCCCTAGTCCAATCTCTTTGAGAAACAAGTAACTCTATATTGTCACAGGTATGTGATACTGCCACAATAGGCGATTCATAATATAGAGTTAAAACCCGATTAAGGCCTCTAAATAAAGAAACTTCCTCTAAAGAAAAGGATTATAGATATGCAAAAGGAAAATAGAAAAATATTGGGACATATAAACGTCATTTCATCTGTAATTTTCTTAAAGAAAAAAAAAATTAGTACATATTGGTAGAATATTGCAATCCTTGAACTTCTAATCCTCTTAGGTGCATTGATTCCTAACTCCTACGTAAGAAATTCCAAGCTCTTTTCACTTATCTGCACAATACGGTGTTTGATTTCGAATGTAGCATCTGATTCTAGTGAAGAAAGACTCCCGCGGCTTCAACAAAGCATTGATTTTAAGATAAATGGGAAAATTTCCATCTGCGGTGAATGAAACTGAGTGTAAGAACGGATTATGATCAAGTTAAAATCCAGGCATAAACCAAGTCACATTTTGCATATAATCACTAACAATCACAAAATCTCATCATCTGTCAATAAAAAGGCGGGTTACCATTCAAAACAATCCCGAAGGAGGTGAAATGAACAACACTAAATCTGGTAAAATACAAGTTACCATTTGAATAACCAACCAGAGACTCCCATACTTGTTTTGTACTTGAGAAGAACTTAAAAAGGCGCAAGATTAGGTATTTTCTGAATGTTCTTAATTAAACAAAGAGGGATATAAAGAAACAATACAGTTTCCCTAAAGCTAATGCATCAGTGACAAACTTGCCCAAACCCTTTTGGCATGAAGACAAATCATCATGCTATTTCAGATGTACTGTTGTCAAATGAAACCGGGCCATCACAGGTGACTAGCCTTAACTCTAATCATGGTTTCACCCGCAGTATCTGACTATGTTCAGGCATTATTCCAAAATAGTAGGTAAAGATTTGATGTTAAAAGGATATACAAAGACTTGAATTACCAAAGGAAACGGAAGAATTATTCTTTGATTGAATATCGTTTGCAAAGAAGCTTTAGACTACATAGCAAGAAGGTAAAAAAGATGAAAAGCCAGCACACAAGGTACAAATGCAAAGCCAATGGGCTATGCAAGCAAGCATTACATCCAACCATTCCAGAAAAGAATTCATAGCTAATCCCAGATAAATATTCATAGAAAACAATATTTTGAAAAGCATCGAATTACCTCATTTACTCAAGCTTTCAGGATGGGAGCACTTGAGCCTGCGACGTGTGTGGTTTGCATGAGAGGTATGACTACGCTTCTTTGTCTTTTTTCTGCATAATTCAAGCGTGATTTCATAGCTATAAAAGAATCTTCATCACTTCAACTTTACTTATACTTCTAAAGAAACTATAAGTTATAGCATTTCCGGAAACAAGATGAATCTTGAATAATATTAACCTGAAAATAGCTGAATACAACTTCAGCAGAAAAACTGCAGGCAGGGCTAGAAAAGCAGTGGCCTATATCCATCGGTGAAAAGAAAGAAACTATTAGATACCTCAGATAGCAAATAGCAGGACCCAAAACCCTCCATGACAAAATCTTAGGTTATGGAGACGCTATATTGGGATTTAATAATCTAACTATAGTTGAGAGAAAACATATAATATAAATACTTGATGCAAGTTAATTAAACACATACTGCAAACCATGCCAGTTCCATACTAGCTAGCGTTTGTGTCAACTCGTTATTTTTTAGCATTTCTTGGACCTGTCACATGAAATGAATTTTAGAAACTAGTATAGGACAAAGATACATCTAGCCAATGCTCATATGGAGATTTAGCATGATATTTCCTGTTTATGTTTCAATCTGCATAAGATTCTAAGTATTGGATGTTCATCATATATTTTCCAAATTCCTTGGAACAAAACATTGATGAATGTGAAATACAAATGCCGAAAAGAAAATACAACAATACTCATATGAGGCACTAGTAAGTACTGATTTTCCACAATTCCTTCCATATTTCCTTTTCTGTACAAAACAATGATTGATCTTTCACTTCTCTTATGATAGAAAATTAGCAAGTATGGGGCTTGACGATTAACATGCTCTTGGGGCTTTTAGCACAGAATGATGCGGAGAAAAGAAAATAAAGAATAAGGTTTTATTTAAGAGGCTAATAATTCCCTGCTCATTTCCCTAGGTACATCTGAATTACTTTGTTAACAAACTAAATTAGATCAACAAGTTCGCAATAACATGTATTTCATTAAAGAAGAGAAAACTGTATATTATGCAATAATCTTTATTCCCCCCCTCCTTTTCTTATCTTTTAGTATTGTTCCCCTCTCCATTTGCTGTCATGAACAGATAAACAGTAATTGAGATCCACAGAATAAAAAACATCAGTTTCTTAGTCCTTTAGGGTGCGTTTGGATGAGGAACTTCAAAGTTCTGTGGAATTAAGGCAAAATTAGTTAAAAATGAGGAACTTGAAAGTAACAAGGAATTTGCAAATGATATGATGCAAGGCATATAGATGGAATTTGTAAGTTCCACCTATGGAGGTGTTACTTTGGAAAGTCCCTTGTTTAGTGGTTTGTTATGCTCATGTGGTGCATCTACTTCCTTACAATGCCCATATTTTTGTTTTTTAGTGCTCAACCATCTATTTTAAATGCCCATAGTTTTTGTTTTTAGTGCACATCTTAGTAATATAGTATAAGTTCCATGGAACTTTGAAGTTCCTCATCCAAACGCACCTAAGAATTTGTGTTCACCAGAATCTTTTTTTCCCTTAGTTTACAAAATCCTAGATGCACCATATATGCATCATGCAGCATGTCCCACTCATATTTCAAAATTTAAATACTTGAAATCTAGGCATTTTTACATAAAAACAGAAGTAAAGTCATACCTCATGATGGTAAATTGCTGCAATTGTGATGAATTTTCTATAGGCATGTAGTACTTTTTTTGTACACGGCTCCAAGGCAACATATACTTTATCTAAATGTGGTCTGTTAACCATTGCAACCTGATCGATGTATGGCACTGTAAATCTCATAGCTTCCTGCGTTAACATAAAAAAATTCCATAAGACATCCAAGTAATCGTATATGTTCAAAAAATTAAAGCTTCATCAGGGCTTACCTGAATGTACGGATCTGCCATTCTTTGTGCCTTGAAAACAAGTGGTTCAATAGAACTCTTTGACGAATGATACACATGAACAGTTCTTGTAGCGATTGATTGAATATTTGGTTCAAGATACGCAATAAATTCCACATACTGTTTCTTCAAAGTTGGGATCCATTTCTTCATATTAACAGAGAGAGAATTAGAAAGGCTACCAACTTGGTAAAATCCAAATACAAAGGTTTCACTATAAGAGTTATGGTTCAATATCTATAACTAAGAACCTCAGCTATTAACCGCCACACATGGGCAAAGTTAATCTTGATCTGGGAAGTAACATTTCAAGGGACATTGTTATAATAAAAAAAAGCTATTGCTAATAGTTCATGCAGGCATGGTGAAATTGAATTTTTATCTTTCCACCACTATTTGTCAGACTTGTAAAGGGTCTGTTTATAAATGCACGTGGTACTGGAAATGCTAGTGTTTGATGGTTTATCCAAGCGTACATAAAATTCATTATCGAATACCACAATCCATGCCTTAGTATATGGTAAATAAAAAGTTTTGATTCACAAATCATGACATTACATCAGAAACACCTTTAAACTGGAATGAAGAAGGTCCACATAATATTTTCCAAAATGTTCCTGATGCAGACCAGTAGAGAGATAGCAAAACAGAAATTTAAAGAACACAAGAGGATTGAAATCATAGGAAAATGACGAAAATATCAGAAAAAAGAAAAAAAAATCTTAATTCATTAACCAAGTAATAACAAACTGAAACACAACGGCCTAGTTATAAAGGCCAGCAGAACTGGATAAACATTTTTGAACTAATATAAACACCAACGAATACCTAGATAAACATAAAAAAAAGAACTGACATTCAATTGGAAGGAATTTGGTTAGACTGTACAAGTTAAAGTAACATGTGACTTTTTCTGGGTAAATAATTAGTGACTTTTTCTGGGTAAATAATTAGTGACTTTAAATTACAACTTTATAAGAATCAAGGTAGTTGTAATGCATTCGTGGTTAAAAAAAAATAAGAATTAGCATTTCAAAACCAAACTATAATAAGAATTGATGAAACAAAGACAACGTCAAATCATTTTGTTGAGAATTAATGACAATTTTGGGATATAACATACGCTTTTGATTGTTTGAATGCTGAGCTCAGCACAGCCCTGAACTTGAGCTTTCATTTCGAATGCCTGAGAAGCACAAATAAATAAATAATTAACTACTTAGCTATTCTAGTTTACAAGACTCTAGCTCTCTTTACCTAAAGAATCACCTGCAACTCAACATATGTATTAAAAGAAGTCTAACAAATAATAGTTGTGCAAACTTTAAACACACCTTTTCAGTTGCCACATCCATGGCTGGCCTCCCAAGCTCATTCCAGTAAGTCACTACGTATGACTGCATGTAAATACCTCGTCATAAATGAGGCCTGACATTATTATTCCACTATACTGACTTAACTTACCTGTAAATAGCCTATATGAACTGCAAACGTCTGTGTAATCCATCCTTCATGGGTCTGATTTTGGTTCACAACAAGATGCAACTATCAAACATAATTGTAAACTTAATTAGGCTAGGTTTGGATGAGGAACTTGAAAATACAGGGATTGAGGCGATACTACTAAGAAATGCATTACAAACAATTAAATAGAGGAATTGAAAATTCACCACATGAGCATAACAAAACCACTGAACTAAGCATTTGCAAGTAACAGCTCTCAAGTAGTTACTTACAAATCCCTTTAAGTGTATTGCATTTAGTCATTTGCAATCCCTCCATCTAATGTTTTGTGGTACATTTTAAATTAATTTAGCCTAAATCCCTTGGTACTAGGAAGTTCCTCATCCAATCATAAACTTACAGAATTAAATGATAACAGGAACATGACATGCTTCAATCTTGTTCAAGTTAAAAAATGAACATCCAAGTAATACGAGGCAAGTCATAACAATCCTGATTTTAGACAACCTGTAAGTATATTGTTTCACTAGTGCAACAAGCCTTTAACCAAAATTGACTAGAGTGGTAAAATAAAAAATGTTGCCAATACCAGGCTATAGAGAACTATAGCATTTCCATTTTCTTAACTCAATCAAATCTAAAACATAAACTGTAATATAGGACTTCGAAGAAACAACAAATAAGCACAGTTCTTACATTTTTTAACTTCAAATTCAGTTCCTGGATTTTCTGCTCAGCTACACTTGCTCGGGCTTCCAGTTCATATTTTTTCATATTTTGCATTATGATGTGCTCTCTAAGTTTTTTAACCTTCCATGAAGACTAAAACATTAGGCATGCAAGAAGACATGATATTGATATAAGAGCTAGTTTGTAGAAAACTAACCTCCTCATGCCCACCAGCTTGCACTTGTGATTTATCTGAGAGTTCCACAACATCTAAAGAGTCTCTTCCCTAACCACAAAGAGAAAAAAGAGAGAGAACAGATTAATCAGAATCTTGTCACATGGGATGTAGTGAGCCCATATATTTTTTTCCCAGAAAGAGGGGCCGATTGTTTACATAGAGACATAACTGAGCTGCACAAAGTACAGCACATTATCTAAACAAGTTTTTGACTGGAAAGGATGAGTAAAAACAGAAATGGGCCCTCCAGTAAAGACTCGATATTGTTTCCACTAAGAAAACATATCCTAATCACTTTCCATAATTTTCACCCAAAATTAATAGAAACAAACAGTGCCTTCAGGATTTGATAGCTCTGTGAATGGAAATAAAGGGTATCAGAGAATTACTTTTGCCTTGAATTAAAAACGAAAAAATTAGAACAAAACTAGAGTCTCACCTGGACAGACTCTATCTCACTTTGTAATAATGAAATACTGTTTGATTTCTGTTGAATAATCTTCTCCATCTGTCTTATGATTTCATCCTTTTTACTCAGTTCACCGTTTTTCTCATCAATTCTTGATTCTTCAACAACATGAGAATAGGAACGTCACGAAACTAGACAAATAATGAACTGAAACAGAAGTCAATTAGGTGTAGCAAAGTGTCAAGTTACTGCACTTCCAACATTATGAATCAGTCGAGTTCTCTAATATTGACAAGACATACAAATTGGTGACACTAGAAATCAATAAATCTGGGACTGCTCCAGTGGACTAGCCTATTTTATCAGCATGTTGACACTAGGAATGCAATGGGACACATGACTGAGTTATATTGCAGAAGAGGCAATGTAGGACTAACTCATACTACAAACACTTTCATTTCAAACTCATCTCTTCCCCTCAACACTCTTGTGAACTATGAGAAACCCAATGAATAGTAAAAAAAAAAAAAAGAAACCCAATGACACTAACAGATCAGTCTCCTTTGCAATTGGTTTCCAGAAATCGAAAAACATAGCTCTACCCATATCAAAAAATTTGAAAAGTACTCCAAAACCAGATATTCAACCAATTGGATTTTCAAATTTTGAAATCCCAATGTAAGAAACAAGTGCTGTAGAAAAAAAATCTATTATATTTTCCTACAGCCTCCAAGTTACCATATTTGCAGGACATAAGATTATTATTTGGAGGAAAAAACAAAAAGAATTACAGGACGAATAATATTTAAGATATTCTGGTATATTCAATATACATTCAATTCATCAAGACGAAGAAGTGATGGACCGGTATTCCCATTCAACACTCGCAAATAAAATATATAAATTATGATTTAAACGACCAAGCATAAAATTCAAAATTTTGAAGTTAGATTTTTTTCTTTCCCAAATTTTCTCAGAAAGAAAACAAAGAATGAGGCGCGAAAATATCACCTAGGAGTGAAACCTTCAATTGGAGTAACTCAAGTTGGAGTCTCAGAGACGAATCTGCAACCTCTGGAGCAGAAGCGGAAGTGGAAGCGGAAGCGGAAGCGCCGTCATTTGGAAGCAGTGGGTCTGCCGTGATTGTGGTGAATAATAGGGCTAACAATGTGAAGAAGACCAAAATCTTGGAGGTTGCCATTAGGGGATGGGCAGTGATCACTGATGAAAGAAACAAAGAAAAAAAGAAACGCCTTCTAAAGTAAGTCTGAGACTCTGAGAGGCGCTCAAAACTTGAAATTTGTACAATGTACTACTGACTACTGAGTACAATTTACAATTGACAAGGTGTTTTTCTCTTTGTTAGAACAAAAAGAGTAAGCTTAAAAATTGTTCTTATTTTACTAGAAATAGAACCTAACAATTTTTAAGCTTGAGTGGAAATCATGGGATAAATCACGTGGTATTTTAGAGGGTGTATTCAATTAGGACATTTAAATATATTTAAAGATTTTAAAAATACAGGTGTATCAATTAAGACATTTAATGTTATTAAAAATGTCAAAACAAATATTGAGGTATTCAATTAGGACTTGTTTTTTAAGGACTTGTTTAAGTTGTGGACTTAGTGGGATTGAACATTAGAAATACATATCATAAGACAAAAAATGTCTAGCCTCAAGTAGAGAGTAGAGGGATTTACTTGAGAACCTTACAAGACATTTTTCTCAAGAACGTCTTCTTCTTCAATTCCAAATAACGTTCCCTTCTTCCAAGAACATTTTCTCCAAATAGACTCGTGATCCTTTAGAAGAATGGTTCATCCCATAGTAAAAATTAATTTGAAGAAATATGCGTCAAGTTTGCCACTTTATTATGTGATGATGGACATCCTATAGTCACTCAACTTTACAATCAGATGCTCATCAAGTAATATATTGTTTGTTTTTCAATCGGTTGTTAACAACCCGTAATAACCCCATTATATAGAAAATGCACAACCATTGTAACTCATATGATAATTGTCAATTTATCAGACCACTTGATGAGAACCTTATTTGGTTAGTGTTCTACATATATGCACATAGTTTGGGGACATTGAAATGCATGCAATCATCATATAACTCATATTTCCAGCCACTCTTTCCACTACAACTTCACTTATTATGATGCCCTGATGGCCCAACGATAGGGTTGGTGTGGCCAGACCACTGTGCAAATATAACGCTCGCGTCTACGTGGATGAATTTCATGTTTGTATTGAAAATCATTCCCCGGATCGAACTTCGATCATGTCACGAGAGTAGATATTCAAGGCTTTTGCGACCGTAAAAGATGGTCATTTGATCATATCACTTATTATATATATATATATATAATTTTTTTCTTTTTTTCAATCAAGCCATATGATCATAGATTTTTGGTATTATTATTTTTTTGGTATTCTCTTTGTACAAGAATGTTGGGATAGTGCGGACTATATTTTAGATAAGGTTGCTCATGCGCTAACTCATGATGGATTTATCACCTTGGTTGAGGAGGAACCACATTTGGCTCTTCCTTATTGATACGATTTTATACTGCAAGATCTTGCTGAGGTCACACATTGCCCTTTATTACTTTTATAAGCTTTGTTTTTTTAGCAATGATAATATGAGAATCTTCAAATAAAAAAAGAATTAATCTCGCCGCAATCCATAAAGTCCATAAATATCTATTAATATGTCCATATATATATATATTTATGAAAGTCTTAGATGAAATATATTTGTATACCCTATTTGTCCATGTCAGTTCTATAGGATTTTATAAATGTCCATGAATATATCATTTAAAATAAGTCTTTGAATGTCCTCTAAAATTCTAATTGAATACATTACGTGTGATAATATGAGTGATTAATATGTTTCGTATTCAATTATATCATCAATATATATATATATATATATATATCTATACTTTTCTTATCTAAGCCACGCTTAATGGGTGGGTGAGATTGGATTAGATTGAATAGTCTATCAAATCCAATGTATCTTGAATGTAAAAATTGATGTGTTTTTATTGTGAGATGATTATATGAGATTAGGCATAAAAGGAAACTTACCTCTTATAATCCTACTATTTTGAGGGGATAAGTTTTCTTTTGTCTACATACTTTTAATCCCCTTACCATGAAAACATATCAATTTTACTATTTTTACATTCAAAATATATTGAATTTGATAAGTTATCCAATCCAATATAA
This sequence comes from Oemleria cerasiformis, assembly GCA_037349345.1. Lineage (NCBI taxonomy): Eukaryota > Viridiplantae > Streptophyta > Magnoliopsida > Rosales > Rosaceae > Oemleria > Oemleria cerasiformis. The sequence goes on from JAZGTL010000010.1 coordinate 11,403,769, forward strand.
TCTCATCCCCAAATGAGTCAATATGGAAAATATTAGTGATGCATAGGATGTAGTGATATTTAATTTATTATATGTTTAGACCCGCTTTTATTACTATGAAAGAAAAACAGTCACTTCAACTTATTATATAAAATAATTTAGTATACTTATAATTTTCGTACAGAAAAATGAAGCTCTTGGATATGAATTTCCTCATGTAAGTGTTGGGCACTTTAGGACCTTAGATGCCTCTTTTGGGCCACAACAATTGGGAAAACATTTCATAAATCGTGATATATATGAAAGAGTAATACTTACATCCATCATAACTCGTGAAAATATTTCATGTTAGAGTGACGTGTTCATTATTTTCATATTACAACATATGAATTGGATACACTGCATGACATGAGGCCATTTTACAATATATGAGTGATAATAAATATACATTAAATACTAACCTTGCAATTTACAATATTCAAACTAGTGGCGGATCACGGATGTTAAGAAAAAAAACTTATAGTGTCTTCGTTTAAGCTGTTAAATTAACATTAATCTATCCAACTATTTTTTTTCAGCCCATCAACCATTATTAAGAATCGACTTCAAAACAAAATAGGTGACGAATTTTTTATTGGTTATGTGATGCATTGCCGAAAGTATCGATAATGAAGAGATAATTCAGTTTTTTGATACTCTTAAAACTCGAAGAGTGTAATATAAAATCAGACAGTGATATTTGTATTTGCATTACATGTTGACTTATGATTTTTATTTTTGTAATCTTATAATTAGGTTTATCAAGTTTTTATATAGGTATATAGATGCATTTGAGAGGTATAATGTTGGTTATGTCCTTTCTGATTAGATATATATATATTTTTTTTTGTTTATTAATGAAATTTAGTTGTACCGTTAAATTTTACTTTAATTTAACATGTAAATTTAATCCACCCGAATTTTAAGTACATGATCTGCCACCTATTCAAACTCTTCTCGATTTATATACAAACAGAAATTAAGTTGACGACGGATTTCACATGAGCCGAAAGACTTTGACCAATGGACTTTAGAAGTAGCGCCTAAATTGTCCAGAGTCAAATGAAAATCAAGCCCAGGCCTTTGAAGACAGGCCCGGTCGTTCTCTTCTCCTTGTGCAGGAGCAGAAGAGCAAATAAAAGAAAAACAAAAATAAACATAATATAAAAATGTTTACATGGGAAACCGACTCGGGGATTTCTATATAAGCAAATTGTTTCTGCAAGGCAGACATGGAAAGCCGAGCCTCGATCTTTTGATTGTCACCTAAGTTAATTACCCCATTCAAATATATCTATGGCGGCGAATTCATCAACGTCAACAGCAGAAACTAAAATTAACAAGATGGATATGAAGATGAAGATGAAGATGAAGATGAAGGTGGAGGAGGTGGAGCCCCCAATTTCAATTGAAGCTAGTAATTTCTCAGATTTGGAAAAAGACGCGGCGGAGCAACTCATACAACTCAGCGGATCATTAGATGATGACGGTGATGGCGACGATCGCGACGGCGAAAGCTATGCCAAAAGTAGAAGAGCAGACGATGAGGTGTGTTCATCGGAGTATCGAAGAAGATTCGACGGGGAAGATGAATTAGTAAATACGGGGCCGAGGAGGAAGAAAAGAAGAAGTCGTTCGATTGCGGAGCTGTACAGGTTGACGAAGCCTCTCAATCTTGTTCATGCTGTAAATTACAATCGTGTTCATAAGAGAAAAAGGACTCATTATGTATACACATAAACAAATGATTTTATGTAATAATTTACTTCCAAGTTGTTTTGTTTCTTTTTTTTGTGCTGAATTTGGAAATGTAGATAGAATAGATTTCCCCTCTTCCGCTCTTATTTTTGGGTAAATATGCCTACCGTATTGTAGTTATTTTTTAGGAAAATACTTGCAATCCACTTTGTTGGTATCTCATCGATTCACCGTTCATTCTCTAAATCATCATGTCAATATCAACTCCGTAAAAAATCAACAAGATTGGATGTCCTTTAGTAATTCATATGTATAAAATAAATCAACAATTTTGATAAAAATTAAGATACTTATGACGAACCGTACATTTAGTTGATATATATATATATAAGTGACTAATCGACCTTCAATCTTGTTGGTATTTTACGGGGATGATCTTGACATGATGATTTAGAGAGTGAATAGTTCTGATTATGATAAATGTACAAAGGCAATTCCATAAATCGAAAGAGTGATATGAGGAGGTACCACTAGGGTGGGATTCAAACATTGTCCTTTTTTTTTTTTGGAAAATACTTGCATCCCACCATGGTGGTACTTCCTCATACCACTATTTCGATTTATCGAATTGTCCTTGTACATTTATCATAATCGAAACCGTTCATTCTCTAAATCATCGTGTCAAGATCATCTCCATACAAAATTAACAAGATTGGAGGTCGTTTAGTAATTCATTTGTATAAAATAAATCAACAGTTTTGGTAAGAATTAAGATACTTATAAGCTATCTATTGCTTGATTACACTAAGTGAAACAGTAAGGTGGCATGCGGGTGTGAGTGTGATCATGTGCTATGATATCATCCATGGATTCAAAACAGAATGTGAGATAATGTGGATTACTTGAAGGGCAAGGTGTGCTAGTTGTCATAGCTCCTAGACTAAGTGAGGTGTCCAAATGTAATAGGTGCATTGTCATCACAATGACAACACCTCTAACTGTTTTCTATACTCATGTAAAACATGTAATTCAATTCAATCAATGAGAATAAGAGAATAGAAGAATTTTATACAATTCTCTCTAACAAAAAGCTAATTGGCATTTTCACAAACACATAGAGTGCAACAGTTTTTCACAGCAAATAACAACCAATTTCAATATGGTTTCAATCCAATTTCCATAAGCAAACAAGAAGAAGTAATTGAAATACATCACGGGCTAATCCCGATTCAATCACAACTAGGACTTTGTGTAATCATGTTCTTACCCGATTTGCTTTTGTGGTGCTTTGGACCTTCACCATTGAGCTGAAGCTTTGAAATGCCAACATGGTATCAAAGCAGTCATGTGCTTGATCTTGGTACTGGGGCGTTTTCTGTGACGAGTAGCAGGGTCTAACATGGCTGGAACTGCTGGAGATGTGTTGCGTGCTCCGATCTTTGGTGGCAGCAACTATGAGTTATGGAGCATTAAAATGATAACCATACTCAGAGCTCAGGATCTCTGGGAATATGTGGACGTTGGACTGGATGAGGATGCAAGGGATGAGGCTGGTGAAGTTGTAAATTAGCCTACTCGAGCTGATTGCATCAAGGATGCACGGGCATTGGGGCTGATTCAAACTTCTGTAGTAGATCCTATCTTCTCTAAGATCAGAAATGAAGAAAGTGCTAAGGCAGCTTGGGATCTGTTAAGAAGAGAGTACATAGGAGATTTAAAGGTTAGAGCAGTCAAACTTCAGTCATTGAGATGTGCTTTTGAGTACACTAGAATGAAAGACAATGGATTTTTAGGTACTTATCTGTCTAGACTATATGACAATGTGAATCAAATGAAAACTTATGGTGAAGATATCATTAAAAAACGTCTAGCACAGAAGATTTTGATTAGCTTAACTAAATCCTATGATTCTATAGCTTCAATCATTGAGGAAACTAGAGATCTAGATACTGTAAATGTGGAAGATATTGTTGCATCAATTAGAGCTTTTGATAAGAGAATTGAAATGCATGGTGATAGGAATATGGATAAAGCTTTTGCAAGTATGTTTATGAATCCTAAGGGGTAGCAGGGTAACAACCAAGGCAAATAGAAGGTCCAATTTTGGAAAGTTAACCTACAATCAGAATGCAAGTTTAAAAAAAACAGAAAGCAGTGATGCCAAGTGTAAAGTGTGTGACAAACTTCATTATGGTGAAGTTGGTTCAAAGGGAAGACAAAGTGCTATAAATGCAATAAGTTTGGTCACATTGCCAAAGATTGCAACACCAAACAAACTGTGAACTTTGCAAGAAAGGTTGAAGGTGATGAAGGAGTGATGTTCTATACATGTCATGCCGCTTCTATACCTAAGGAGATGGATGTTTGGTTTGTGGACAGTGCTTGCAGCAATCACATGACTTCACATGAGTCATTGCTGACTAATGTAAACAAGACTTTGACAGCAAAAGGGAAGATGGGCACATGTGACCTTGTTGAACCTATAAGAAAGGGTACTTTGGTGATTAATACCAATAATGGTGAGAAGCTTATTCATGAAGTGATGTTGGTGCCTGATATGGATGCTAATCTACTCAGTGTTGGTTAGATGGTAGAACATGGGTACTATTTGACATTTGGAAGTGGAAGGGTTGAAATCTATGAAGATGATGAGATAACTCAAAGTGTGGTATCCATTCCAATGCTTGGAAATCGATGTTTCCCTCTTTCCGTAGAACAGTGAATACAGTAGCTAGAAGAGCCACTGTGGAAGAAAATGCTTGGCTTTGGCAAAGAAGATTTGGTCATTTAAACTACACTAGTTTATTGACTTAGTAATCAAAAGACATGGTCTATGGTTTACCTAGCTTGGCTGAGAACAATGAACTATGTGAAGGGTGTATTTCAGGAAAACAACACATGGAAAGTTTGGACAAGGATAAAGCATGGAGAGCATCAAGTCCCCTTGAGCTCATCCACACTGATGTATGTGGTCCTATGCAAACTGAGACTATGGGAGGTAACAAATACTTTCAAACATTCATAGATGATCTGTCTAGAATGTGTTGGGTTTATTTCTTGAAACACAAGTCAGGGGTATTCAACATTTTTAAGAAGTTCAAAGCTATGGTGGAGTTACAAAGTGGATACAAGATTAAGAAAGTGAGAAGTGATAGGGGAGGTAAGTTTACATCTACAGAGTTTAATCAATTATGTAAAGATGAAAGCATTAAGTGACAGCTTACAGTAGCATACTCTCCTAAGCAAAATGGTGTTGTTGAGAGGAAAAATAGGACTGTGGTGGAAATGGCCAAGTCCATGCTTCATGACAAGAAGATGCCCTATGAGTTTTGGGTAGAAGCTGTCAATACAGATGTGTACTTACTTAACAGGTGTCCTACTAAAGCAGTAGAGAAGAAAACACCATTTGAGGTGTTCAGTGGAAGGAAGCCTGGTGTAAAGCATCTAAGGGTATTTGGCTCAGTTTTCTATGCTGACATTCCTAACTAGTTGAGGCAGAAACTAAATGATGCGTCAATCAAAGGAGTGTTTGTAGGCTATGGAACTTTTGAGAAAGGCTATAGGGTCTACAACTTTAAAACCAAGAAGATCATGATTTCAAGGAGTGTGATCTTTAATGAAAAAGCAATGTGGAACTGGGAATCTGACAAGGAAGTTAGTGTGACTACCCCAAGTGAAGTTGAAGTGGAGTCTGAGAAAACCAATGATGATTTCCAAACTCCAAAATAGCAACAAGAAGATCCTATGGAAGCTGGTACAAGTCAGAATACTAGACCAAACTCTACACCAATTAAACTTAGAAGTTTGAATGTGATCCATGCTAGATGTCATATTTCTATCATAGAACCTGAGAATTATGAAGAAGAATCAAAAGAAAAGGCGTGGAGGAAAGCCATGGAAATTGAAATTGACATGATTGAGAAAAACTCAACATGGGACTTAGTGGATAGACCAAATGACAAACATGTCATTGGTGTGAAGTGGGTTTATAAAACTAAGCTCAATATGGATGGTTATATTCAAAAGCGCAAAGCTAGACTGGTTGCCAAAGGCTATGCTCAGAAGCCTAGGATAGACTTCAATGAAACCTTTGCACCAGTAGTTAGATTGGACACAATCAGAACTCTCATTGCATTGGCTGCTCAGAAAAGCTAGAGTTTGTACCAGCTGGATGTAAAATCAGATTTCTTAAATGGGATACTTGAAGTGGAAGTCTATGTTGAACAGCTTGAGTGATTTAAGTCTCAATCAGAAAGTGGAAAAGGTCTATAAACTGAAGAAGGCTCTCTATGGGTTGAAATAATCACCCAGAGCCTGGTATGGGGAAATTGATTCTCATCTAACTAGGTGTGGATATCAGAGGAGTCCTAGTGAAGCAACCCTATATATGAAGACTACTGATGGTGGAAAAACATTGATTGTCTCAATCTATGTTGATGACATTGTGTATACTAGAAATTGTGAAGTGTTGAAGGCTGAGTTCAAGAATGACATGAAAACCAAGTATGAAATGTCTGACTTGGGATTACTATATCTTTTCCTAGGTATGGGAGTTATTCAAACTAAAGACTATATCTTCATACACCAACAAAAGTATGCTCAGACATTGCTGGACAAGTTTAGAATGAATGATTGCAAACCTGTGAGCACACCAATTGCAATAGACGACATACTGTGCAGAAATGATGGCTCATAGGCTGCAGATGAAGGTACTTGTAAGGACCCTTCCCGAATTTCACCTCGAAATCCGTGAAAAGCCCTTATCCCGTCTGACAACTCTTTTTCCTCAAAATTTTATATCAGGAATACCCTTTATCCTTAAATAATTTTTAGTAAACCTTACAGGGTTCCCGACAGAACCTCTGTACTTACTGACCACACCTACCTGTTAGACGCAGGATAGCTTACAGGTCAAATCCAAGACCTCGAAATAGTGGTGGTCCAAAAGTAAGATGCTCTGACACCAATTGTTAGTAGGTCAAATACTGTTGAAACCCAACTGGAATCACACAAGACAACTAACTGGTCAGCCACTTGTGAACCGTCCCTAACTCGTCACTCTAGGTCACCGCCCACACCAACCTACTGACCCGGATGATGAAGGAACCAGACTTGGTTGAATTGAGTCTCACCGACTCGCCTCGAGTCGAACTCGATATCCCTGCTCCTCCAGAGCACCCCGAGTGATAACTCGATATCCCGGCTCATCATGAGCCCCCAAGTGATAACTCAATATCCCGGCTCGTCCTGAGCCCCCGAGTGATCACTCAATATCCCTGCTCCTCCAGAGCACCCCGAGTGGTAACTCGATATTCCGGCTCGTCCTGAGCCCCCGAGTGATAACTCAATATCCCTGCTCCTCCAGAGCTACCTTAGACCTCAATGATATGGTGGAGAAAGATCCCTCGAATGCCAACGTTGGAGAACCCCTCGACGATCTAGCGGAGACATACCCTCTAACGCCAATCGGAGAACCCTCAACAATGTAGCAAAGAAAAATACCATCCACCGGGAGAAGCCCATGGTATAACCCCATACCTAGAAATATGCATACCAATGCAATCCTGCAGCCCTATTCAGTTCACCGCGCGAATAAAATACCAAATCATGGACGCTCTAGCCCCAAGGAACTCTTGACACAATATTGACCAACTACCTTGACCTCCCAAGCTGAAAACCCACTCCATGGTCAACCGTTACCGCTGGGATTGCCCAATCGGGGCTCTAAACGAACTCCTATGGCCTCGAAACCATCAAAATTAGATCAGGAAAATCTCAAAATCCTAGCCACGGGTCGCTGTGGGCCCGGAATCGGTTCCACGAGTCGGCAGAAGGCCAGAACACACGCCACGCGCTGCTACAGTAACCCATGTGCCTGGACCGATCCAACTTGGCCCAACTCGGCTTGACTCGATCCAGCCCGACCTGACGAGTCCAACTCGGCTCGCCCGATCCACTCAACCCGATCGGTCCACTCGACCCGATCGATCCGCTCGACCCGACTGGTCCACTTGACCCAATTGATCGCTGGAGTCTCACTGAAGAAGTCGGTTGCGCTGTCGCGCCGCAGTCGTATACCTCGCCGGAAACTGGAAATTTCTCGGCAAAAATCGCCATTTCCGGCGAGATTCCAACTTCTTCATTTCTTGACTGTTTTTCACGATCCACACATGTAAATTCATCTACTTTTCGCAAGGAATCCGAATATGAGGTCAAATTTCTGAGATTGTACCTAGTTTAGTCGAAAAATGGTTGAGAAGATTCGGTCCACCTCCCTCCTCCGTCCGTCTTCTACGGCGGTGCTCCCACCTCGACGGTGACCCCAAAATGCTCGTGGAATCCCGGGGAAGACCCTCCCGACCTTGGTTTCGATCAAGTCAGATCGAAATCCGTCTGATGAGAAAATGGGGGTTTGGTGTTCGCACGGACAGAATCGGGTAGGAAAGAGAGACTGAAATGGACCAATCTCCCGAAGAGAGTGAAAAATATCCTATATATAGTTCTAACTTTTTCAAAATTACGAAATTGTCCATGAAATCGAGGGTAAAATCATCCAATTATCAAATTAATTTAATTTCTGGTCCGGATCGTTACAGTACTTATAGAAAAATTGTTGGTTGTACTTAACTGCTACTAGACCAGATATTATGTTTGCTGTTAGTCTACTGTCTAGATATATGCATAATCCCTTAAAGAAGCACTATGGCACAACAAAAAGAGTTTTGAGGTACACATTAAAGGTACCATTTCTTATGGAATTGAATATCAGAAAGGAAAATAAGCTACCCTTGTAGGATATTGTGATTCATATTGGAGTGGGAGTTTGGATGACATGAGAATTACCTTAGGGTATGCTTTCTTATTTGGAAGTGAAGTTTACTCATGGGCTTCAGTGAAATAGCATAGTGTGGCACTATCTACTGCAGAAGCAGAGTATGTGAGTGCTTCAGTATATGAGTGCTTTAGAGGCAGAGGCCAAATGGCTAAGGTTTGTCCTTGAAGACTTTGGAGAGGAGCAAACTGGACCTACACCTATTCTATGTGACAATACTTCAGTCATTGATATGTCAAAGAATCCTATGTTTCATCAGAAGTCTAAGCATATCAATAGGCGCTTTCACTTCATTAGAGAAGCAATACAAACTGGAGAAATCAATTTGTTCTACTGCAGGTAAGAAGAACAACTAGCTGATATCTTTACTAAGGCACTAGCTAAGGACATGTTCTCCTATCTTCGAGGAATGCTGGGTGTCAAGTCAGTATATAGCTTAGAGGGGAATGTTGGCTCCTAAGCTATCTACTGCTTGATTACACTAAGTGGAACAGTAAGGTGGCATGTGGGTGTGAGTGTGATCATGTGCTGTGATATCAACCATGGATTCAAAACAGAATGTGAGAAGAGGTGGATTACTTGAAGGGCAAGGTGTGCTAGTTGTCATAGCTTCTAGAATAAGTGAGGTGTCCAAATCTAATTGGTGCATTGTCATCACAATGACAACACCTATAACCGTTTTCTACATTCATGTAAAGCATGTAATTCAATTCAATCAATGAGAATCAGAGAATAGAAGAATTTCATATAATTATCTCTAAGAAAAAGCTAATAGGCATTTTCACAAACACATAGAGTGCATGTAACGACCCGAACTAGAAATTAAATTAATTTGAGAATTGCACGATTTTACCCTCGATTTTGGACGAGTTCGGGAGTCACTTATTGACTTTCCATGCTTTTAGGAATTTTTTTTGCGTCGTTGCGTAGGTCTCGAACTCACGAGTTCGTAGACAGGCGTCACGCTGAAAATGGAGACCCGGTGAGATCATTAAGGGTCTAGAAGCTTCCGGGGTAGTTTGCTAATTTTGGGAAAGTTTGAACTATAAAGAGGATATTTTTCTCTCTGTTCGGGAAATTGGTCCATGTCAGTCTCTCTCCTACCCGACACTCTCCGTGCGAACACCAAACCCCCCTTATCATCAGACGGATTTCGGTCTGACTTGACCGAAACCAAGGCCGGGAGGGTCTTCCCCATGACTTCATGAGCATTTTGGGGTCACTATCAAGGTGGGAGCACCGCCGTAGACGACGGACGGAGGAGGGAGGTGGACCAAAACTTCTTAGCCATTTTTCGGCCAAACTAGGTACGATCTCGGAACTTTGACTTTATTTTTGGATTGCTGGTGAATAGTAAATGAATTTACATGCGTGGATCATGAAAATCGATCAAGGAATGAAGAAGTTAGAAAAACTTGAAAGTCGGCTGGAAATGGAAGATTCCGGCGACGGAGACGGCGGCGCTGCGGCGGTCCCGTCGTCTTCTCCTGTGAGTCGCCGGCGATCGATCGGGTCGAGTGAACCGATCGGGTTGAGTGAATCGGTAAGGTTGAGTGAACCAATTGGGTTGAGTGAACCGGTCGGGTTGAGTTGGACCGAGTCAGGTTGAGTTAAATTGGGTCAGGCCGAGTTGGATCGGTTCAGCGCGTGGTTTACTGTAGCAGGCGCGTGGGCGTGCGTGACGGCGCGTGGCCGATGGGTGGTGCGTGGTCCGGCCTTCTGTCGGCTCGTGGCTACGCGTGGGACCGATTTCGAGGTCATGGTGGTGCGTGACTAGGTTTTTGGGACGTTTCAGATCAAATTTTGATGGTTTTTATGTAACGACCCGGACCAAAAATTAAATTAATTTGAGAATTGGATGATTTTATCCTCGGGTTTGGATGGGTTCGGAGTCACTTTTTGACTGGCAGTGCTTTTGGGAATTTTTCTTAGGTCGTTGCGTAGGTCTCGAACTCACGAGTTCGTAGAAATGCGGCATGCGAGATATGGAGACCCGATGAGATCGTTACGGGACTAGAAGCTTTAGGGGCAGTTTGGTAATTTTGAAAAAGTTGGAACTATAAATAGGATATTTTTCTCTCTCTTCGGGAGATTGGTCCATTTCAGTCTCTCTCCCCTAGCCAATTATCTCCGTGCGGACACCAAACCCCCTTTTTTCTCATCGGATGAATTTCGGTCCGACTTGACTAAAACCAAGGTCGGGAGTGTCTTCCCCTGGATTCCACGAGCGTTTTGGGGTCACGATCAAGGTGGGAGCACCACCGTAGATGACAGACGGAGGAGGGAAGTGGACCGAATCTTCTTAGTAGCTTTATGACCAAACTAGGTACAATCTTGGAACTTTGACGTCATATTCATATTCCTGGTGAAAAGTAGATGAATTTACATGTGTGGATCGTAAAAATCGGTCAAGAAATGAAGAAGCTGGAAGCTCGTCGGAAATCGCCATTTTTCGACGAGAAATTTCCAGTTTCCAATGACGTGGATGGCGGCGGCGCGGCTACGCATCCGTCTTCTCCGGTGAGACTCCGGAGATTGGTCGTGTCGAGCGGACCGGTCGGGTCAGGTGGATCGATCGAGTTGAGTGGACCGATCAAGTCGAGTTGGACCGGTCGGGTCGAGCTGGATCGGGTCAGCCGAGTTGGGTCGGGTTGGACCGATCTAGGTGCGTGGGTTATTGTAGAAGCATGTGGCTGATGCGTGGCCGGCGCGTGGCGCGTGTTCCGGCCTTTCGTCGATGCGTGGCGACGCGTTGAGTCGATTCCGGGGTCACGGCAGCACGTGGGTAGGGTTTTGAGACATTCCAGATTTGATTTTGATGGTTTCAAGGCTATAGGTGTTCATTTAGAGCCTCGAATGGGCAATCCCAGCAGTAACGGTTGACCATTGAGTGGGTTTTGAGCTCGGGAGGTCAAGGTAGTTGGGTCAATATTGTGTCAAGAGTTCCTTGGGGCTAGAGCGTCCTTGTTTTGGTATTTTATTCGAGCTGTGAACGGACTAGGGTTCCTGGATTGTATATGTATGCATATTTCTAGGTATTGGGTTATACCATGGGATTCGCCAATGATTGGCGTATAGGGTTTTTTTCTCTGGTACATTGTTGAGGGTTCTCCGATTGGCGTTAGAGGGTATGTCTCCGCCAGATCGTCGAGGGATTCTGCAATGTTGACGTTCGAGGGATCTTTCTCTGCTATATAACTGTTGTCTAAGGTAGCTCTGGAGGAGCAGGGATATTGAGTTATCACTTGTGGCTCAAGACGAGCCGAGATATCGAGTTACCACTCGGGGTGCTCTGGAGGAGCAGGGATATCAAGTTTGACTCGAGGCGAATCAGTGAGACTCAATTCAACCAAGTCTGGTTCCTTCGTCATCCGGGTTAGTGGGTTGGTGTGGGCGGTGACCTAGAGTGACGAGTTAGGGACGGTTCACAAGTGGCTGACCAGTTAGTTGTCTTGTGTGATTCCAGTTGAGTTTCAGCAGTATCTGACCTACTGACAATTGGTGTAAGAGCATCTTACTTTTGGACTACCACTATTCCGAGGTCTGGACTTTGACCTGTAAGCTATGCTGCGTCTGACAGGTATGTGTGGTCAGTAAGTACAGAGGTTCTATCGGGAACCCTGTAAGGTTTACTAACAATTATTTAAGGATAAAGGGTATTCCTGGTATTAAATTTTGAGGAAAAAGAGCTGTCAGACGGGATAAGTGCTTTTCGCGGATTTCAAGGTGAAACTCGGGAAGGGTCCTTACAATTGGTATCAAAGTTGTAGGTTAGCTTCCTGCAGACCGCACACTTGTGTGCAAATTATTTAAGGATTCTGTTAACAAGATGCCTCTGAGACGTTTACCTCTTTAGCGACCTTGAACTGAAGGAGGTAGAGGTCAGGTGATGCACGGGCGAGGTAGGCGTCTCTATTACTAGTGAGTGGACCCTGGTTTTGTAGATGACAATGCATGCGTACACGTATATTTGAATTAAACTCTTTTATGTATTTTACAAATCTTACTGTACACAGGTTTTCAACATTTAAGTGAAAATGTGTTTTGGGAAATGGCCTGGTTTATGGACTTGGGTTGTTATCGTTTTTGATGTGGAAATTATTGAATCCATGATTTTGGGTTGGACCCGTATTTGTGATTTTACTGAAATTGGCCATGAATGATTTTTCAATGACTTTGGCTTAGGCCAAGAAACAAAGATTTCAAAACACAGATTTGGTTTTCACTGGTTTTCTGTTCTCGATGTCACTGTTGCTCTGACTCGCTTTGAGGGGTTTAGCTCCACTGGTTGTTGAGGGTTCTTCGATACTGGTGTTGAGGGTGTTCTCCGCCAGATCGTTGAGGCTGTCTACGCATAGCATAGATTTCTGCACCACTCGAGGTATATCGAGTGTGCATGGTAATGGTTTTTCTTTGACCGGCGTTGAGGGGTTTTGCTCCACTGGTTGTGGAGGGTTCTCCGACACTGGTATTGAAGGGTTTTGCTCCGCCGGGACGCGAGGTTGTCTACGTGTAGTACAGATTTTAGCACATCTCAAGGGATACCCTGGTGTGTTGTGGATATGTCGGGAACAGTGGATTTGATATATTATGTGTCCAGGTTGATTTACATGATTTGAACTCCTTTGAGGAGGGTTTTCAAGCAGGGTTGCGGACCACATAATGTTTTCATTGTTTGGTTTTCGTGGGTCCCACTGAATATTTTCACAAAGATGGATTTGTTTTTCCAGTAAGCTTTTGGCTTATCTTTGGGAACTTGTTTGAAAAGAAATGTTGTGTATGCACGCATTGTTTTATACATGATGAAGGGTCTTCTCCAGCACATTTTCGTCAAGGTTTTCTCCGACTAGCGTAGGAGGGTAGTTCTCCGCTAGATCGTTGACGGGTTTTCCGATGCTGGTGTTGTAAGATAGCGCTCCGCTAGATCGTGGAGGCTGACTGCATGTAGTGCACGTACCCTTATCTGACACCTGGCTTCGGGGTATGTTCGGTCATGTGACGTCATGAAGTCATGTTGGGAGTAGGAACCACAGTGGACTTCCCAAGCTCAGAGAAGTGTTTCGAGGTATGTTTCGTGTTGAATGGATACTGGTACCTCCAGGATGTCTCCTGGATGTAGTTCTCACCTACTGTTTGTTGTCGAGATTGGAATGAAAAAATGTGCAGAGTGCACGGGTTCACTTGGGTTTCGCGTTTGGGGCCAAGTTCGTGTCGGTGGTGACGCGAAAGGAATTGAAACAGGAGGTTGGTTCTTGACTTGAGTAAGGGAAATTTCGGGGACGAAATTTCTGTAAGGGGGGAAATTTATAACGACCCAGACCATAAATTAAATTAATTTGAGAATTGGACGATTTTACACTCGATTTTGGATGGGTTCGGAAGTCACTTTTTGAATAGGAGTGCTTTTGGAAATTTTTCTTAGGTCGTTGCGTAGGTCTCAAACTCACGAGTTCGTAGACAAGCGGCATGTGAAAAATAGAGACCCGGTGAGATCGTTACGGGTCTAGAAGCTTCAGGGGCAGTTTGGTAATTTTGGAAAAATTGGAACTATAAATAGCATATTTTTCTCTCTCTTCGGGAGATTGGTCCATTTCAGTTTCTCTCACTTACCCGATTCTCTCCGTGCGAACACCAAACCCCCCTTTTCTCATCGGACGGATTTTGGTCCGACTTGACTGAAACCAAGGCCGGGAGGGTCTTCCTCGGGATTTCACGAGCATTTTGGGGTCACCATCGAGGTGGGACCACCGCTGAAGACGACAGACGGAGGAGGGAGGTGGACCGAATCTTCTCGGCCATTTTTCGACCAAACTAGGTACAATCTCAGAACTTTGACCTCATATTCGGATTCCTGGTGAAAAATAGATGAATTTACATGTGTGGATAGTGAAAATCGGTCAAGAAATGAAGAAGTTGGAAGCTCGTCGGAAATTGCCATTTTCGGCGAGGTGGACGGTGACGACGCATCCGTCTTCTCCGGTGAGACTTCGGCGATTGGTCGGGTCGAGTGGATCGATCGGGTTGAGTGGATCGATTGGGTCGAATTGGACCGGATGGGTCGGGCTAGATCGGGTCAGGATGAGTTAGGCCAGGTTGGGCCGGTCCAGGCGCGTGGGTTACCGTAGCAGCGCGTGGCTGGCGTGTGGTCGGCGCGTGGTGGCCCATGGCAAGCGCGTGTTTCAACCTTTCGCCGGAGTGTGGAGCCGATTGCGGGGTCACGGCGACGTGTGGCAAGGGTTTTGAGACGTTCTGGATCTGATTTTGATGGTATCGAGGCCATTGGAGTTCATTTAGAGCCTGGTTGGGCAATTCCAGTGGTAACGGTTGACCATGGAGCGGGTTTTGAGCTCGGGAGGTCAAGGTAGTTGGGTCAATATTGAGTCAAGAGTTCCTTGGGGCTAGAGCGTCAATGTTTTGGTATTTTATTCTCGCTGTGAACGGACTAGGGTTCCAGGATTGCATGGGTATGTATATTTCTAGGTATTGGGTTATACCATGAGATTTTCCAATTATTGGCGTGGAGGGTGTTTTTCTCTGCTACATTGTTGAGGGTTCTCCGATTAGCGTTAGAAGGTATGTCTCCCCTAGATCATCGAGGGGTTCTCCAATGTTGGTGTTCGAGGGATCTTTCTCCGCCATATCATTGAGGTCTAAGGTAGCTCTGGAGGAGCAGGGATATTGGGTTATCACTCGGAGGCTCAGGACGAGCCGAGATATCGAGTTACCACTCGGGGTGCTCTAGAGGAGCAGGGATATCGAGTTCGACTAGAGGCGAGTCGGTGAGACTCAATTCAACCAAGTCTGGTTCCTTCGTCATCCGGGTCAGTGGGTTGGTGTGGGCGATGACCCAGAGTGATGAGTTAGGGACGATTCACAAGTGGTTGACCAGGTAGTTGTCTTGTGAGATTCCAGTTGGGTTTCAACAGTATCTGACCAACTGACAATTGGTGTAAGAGCATCTTACTTTTGGACCACCATTATTCCGAGGTCTTGGCTTTGACCTGTAAGCTATCATGCGTCTGACAGGTAGGTGTGGTCAGTAAGTACAGAGGATATGTCGGGAACCCTATATGGTTTACTAACAATTATTTAAGGATAAAGGGTATTCTTGGTATTAAATTTTGAGGAAAAAGAGCTGTAAGATGGGATAAGGGCTTTTTGCGGATTTCGAGGTCAAATTTGAGAAGGGCCTTACATTTGAGGGCATAGGAGTTCGTTTAGAGCCCCGGTTGGGCAATCCCAGCGGTAACGGTTGACCATGGAACGAGTTTTGAGTTCGGGAGGTCAAAGTAGTTGGGTCATTAATATGTTAAGAGTTCCTTGGGGCTAGGGCATCCATGATTGGGTATTTTATTCGCGATGTGAACAGACTAGGGTTCCGGGATTACACGGGTATGCATACATCTAGGTATTGGGTTATACCATGGGATTTCCGATGATTGGCGTGGAGGGTGTTTTTCTCCACTACATTGTTGAGGGTTCTCCGATTGGCGTTAGAGGGTATGTCTCGGCCAGATCGTCGAGGGGTTCTCCAATGTTGGCGTTCGAGGGATCTTTCTCCGCCATATCGTTGAGGTCCAAGATTACTCTGGAGGAGCAGGGATATCGAGTTATCACTCGAGGTGCTTTAGAGGAGCAGAGATATCGAGTTATCCCTCGGGGTGCTCTAGAGTACCAGGGATATCGAGTTATCACTTGGGGTGCTCTAGAGGAGCTGGGATATCGAGTTACCACTCGGGGGCTCATGACGAGCAGGGATATCGAGTTATCACTCGAGGTGCTCTAGAGGAGCAGGGACATCGAGTTACCACTCGGGAGCTCAGGATGAGCCGAGATATCGAGTTTGACTCGGGGCGAGTCAGTGAGACTCAATTTAATCAAGTATGTTTCCTTCGTGATCCAGATCAATGGGTTGGTGTGGGCGGTGACCCAGAGTGACGAGTTAGGGACGGTTCACAAGTGGTTGACTAGTTAGTTGTGTTGTGCTATTCCAGTAGGGTTTCAACAGTGTCTGACCTACTGACATTTGGTGTCAGAGTATGTTACTTTTTGGACCACCACTATTCCGAGGTCTCGACTTTGACCTGTAAGCTGTCCTGCGTCTAACAGGTAGGTGTGGTCAGTAAGTACAGAGGTTTTGTCGAGAACCCTGTAAGGTTTACTAAATATATTTAAGTATAAAGGGTATTTATGGTATTAAATTTTGAGGAAAAAGAGCTGTCAGACGGGATAAGGGCATTTCACGGATTTCGCGGTGAAATTCGGGAATGGTCCTTACAGTGCGACAGTTTTTCACAGCAAACAACAACCGACCTTCACCCGTGTGATAATATGAGTGATTGATATGTTTCGTATTCAATTATATGATCAATATATATATATATATATATATATATACTTTTCTTATCCAAGCCATGCTTAATGGGTGATCTAAGCCACGCTTAATGGGTGGGTGAGATTGGATTAGATTGAATAGTCTATCAAATCCAATGTATCTTGAATGTAAAAATGGATGTGTTTTTATTGTGAGATGATTATATGAGATTAGGCATAAAAAGAAACTTACCTCTTCTAATCCTACTATTTTGAGGGGATAAGTTTTCTTTTATGTCTACATACTTTTAATCCCCTTACCATGAAAACATATCAATTTTACTATTTTTACATTCAAAATATATTGAATTTGATAAGTTATCCAATCCAATATAATCTTATCCCCCAAATGAGTCAATATGGAAAATATTAGTGATGCATAGGATGTAGTGATATTTAATTTATTATATGTTTAGACCGGCTTTTATTACTATGAAAGAAAAACAGTCACTTCAACTTATTATATAAAATAATTTAGTGTACTTATAATTTTCGTACAGAAAAATGAAGCTCTTGGATATGGATTTCCTCATGTAAGTGTTGGGCACTTTAGGACCTTAGATGCCTCTTTTGGGCCACAACAATTGGGAAAACATTTCATAAATCGTGATATATATGAAAGAGTAATACTTACATCCATCATAACTCGTGATATATATATATATATATATATGTATGAAAGAGTAATACTTACATCCATGTTAGAGTGACGTGTTCATTATTTTCATATTACAACATATGAATTGGATACACTGCATGACATGAGGCCATTTTACAATATATGAGTGATAATAAATATACATTAAATACTAACCTTGCAATTTACAATATTCAAACTAGTGGCGGATCACAGATGTTAAGAAAAAAAACTTATAGTGTCTTCGTTTAAGCTGTTAAATTAACATTAATCTATCCAACTATTTTTTTTCAGCCCATCAACCATTATTAAGAATCGACTTCAAAACAAAATAGGTGACGAATTTTTTATTATTTATGTGATGCATTGCCGAAAGTATCGATAATGAAGAGATAATTCAGTTTTTTGATACTCTTAAAACTCGAAGAGTGTAATATAAAATCAGACAGTGATATTTGTATTTGCATTACATGTTGACTTATGATTTTTATTTTTGTAATCTTATAATTAGGTTTATCAAGTTTTTATATAGGTATATAGATGCATTTGAGAGGTATAATGTTGGTTATGTCCTTTCTGATTAGATATATATATATTTTTTTTTGTTTATTAATGAAATTTAGTTGTACCGTTAAATTTTACTTTAATTTAACATGTAAATTTAATCCACCCGAATTTTAAGTACATGATCTGCCACCTATTCAAACTCTTCTCGATTTATATACAAACAGAAATTAAGTTGACGACGGATTTCACATGAGCCGAAAGACTTTGACCAATGGACTTTAGAAGTAGCGCCTAAATTGTCCAGAGTCAAATGAAAATCAAGCCCAGGCCTTTGAAGACAGGCCCGGTCGTTCTCTTCTCCTTGTGCAGGAGCAGAAGAGCAAATAAAAGAAAAACAAAAATAAACATAATATAAAAATGTTTACATGGGAAACCGACTCGGGGATTTCTATATAAGCAAATTGTTTCTGCAAGGCAGACATGGAAAGCCGAGCCTCGATCTTTTGATTGTCACCTAAGTTAATTACCCCATTCAAATATATCTATGGCGGCGAATTCATCAACGTCAACAGCAGAAACTAAAATTAACAAGATGGATATGAAGATGAAGATGAAGATGAAGATGAAGGTGGAGGAGGTGGAGCCCCCAATTTCAATTGAAGCTAGTAATTTCTCAGATTTGGAAAAAGACGCGGCGGAGCAACTCATACAACTCAGCGGATCATTAGATGATGACGGTGATGGCGACGATCGCGACGGCGAAAGCTATGCCAAAAGTAGAAGAGCAGACGATGAGGTGTGTTCATCGGAGTATCGAAGAAGATTCGACGGGGAAGATGAATTAGTAAATACGGGGCCGAGGAGGAAGAAAAGAAGAAGTCGTTCGATTGCGGAGCTGTACAGGTTGACGAAGCCTCTCAATCTTGTTCATGCTGTAAATTACAATCGTGTTCATAAGAGAAAAAGGACTCATTATGTATACACATAAACAAATGATTTTATGTAATAATTTACTTCCAAGTTGTTTTGTTTCTTTTTTTTGTGCTGAATTTGGAAATGTAGATAGAATAGATTTCCCCTCTTCCGCTCTTATTTTTGGGTAAATATGCCTACCGTATTGTAGTTATTTTTTAGGAAAATACTTTCAATCCACCTTGTTGGTATCTCATCGATTCACCGTTCATTCTCTAAATCATAATGTCAATATCAACTCCGTAAAAAATCAACAAGATTGGAGATCCTTTAGTAATTCATATGTATAAAATAAATCAACAATTTTGGTAAAAATTAAGATACTCATGACGAACCATACATTTAGTTGATATATATATAAGTGACTAATCGACCTTCAATCTTGTTGGTATTTTACGGGGATGATCTTGACATGATGATTTAGAGAATGAATAGTTCTGATTATGATACATGTACAAAGGCAATTCCATAAATCGAAAGAGTGATATGAGGAGGTACCACTAGGGTGGGATTCAAACATTGTCCTTTTTTTTTTTTGGAAAATACTTGCATCCCACCATGGTGGTACTTCCTCATACCACTATTTCGATTTATCGAATTGTCCTTGTACATTTATCATAATCGAAACCGTTCATTCTCTAAATCATCGTGTCAAGATCATCTCCATACAAAATCAACAAGATTGGAGGTCGTTTAGTAATTCATATGTATAAAATAAATCAACAGTTTTGGTAAGAATTAAGATACTTATAAGCTATCTACTGCTTGATTACACTAAGTGAAACAGTAAGGTGGCATGCGGGTGTGAGTGTGATCATGTGCTATGATATCATCCATGGATTCAAAACAGAATGTGAGATAATGTGGATTACTTGAAGGGCAAGGTGTGCTAGTTGTCATAGCTCCTAGACTAAGTGAGGTGTCCAAATGTAATAGGTGCATTGTCATCACAATGACAACACCTCTAACTGTTTTCTATACTCATGTAAAACATGTAATTCAATTCAATCAATGAGAATAAGAGAATAGAAGAATTTTATACAATTATCTCTAAGAAAAAGCTAATTGGCATTTTCACAAACACATAGAGTGCAACAGTTTTTCACAGCAAATAACAACCAATTTCAATATGGTTTCAATCCAATTTCCACAAGCAAACAAGAAGAAGTAATTGAAATACATCATGGGCTAATCCCGATTCAATCACAGCTAGGACTTTGTGTAATCCTGTTCTTACCCGATTTGCTTTTGTGGTGCTTTGGACCTTCACCATTGAGCTGAAGCTTTGAAATGCCAACATGGTATCAAAGCAGTCATGTGCTTGATCTTGGTACTGGGGCGTGTTCTGTGACGAGTAGCAGGGTCTAACATGGCTGGAACTGCTGGAGATGTGTTGCGTGCTCCGATCTTTGGTGGCAGTAACTATGAGTTATGGAGCATTAAAATGATAACCATACTCAGAGCTCAGGATCTCTGGGAATATGTGGACGTTGGACTGGATGAGGATGCAAGGGATGAGGCTGGTGAAGTTGTAAATCAGCCTACTCGAGCTGATTGCATCAAGGATGCACGGACATTAGGGCTGATTCAAACTTATGCAGTAGATCCTATCTTCTCTAAGATCAGAAATGAAGAAAGTGCTAAGGCAGCTTGGGATCTGTTAAGAAGAGAGTACATAGGAGATTTAAAGGTTAAAGCAATCAAACTTCAGTCATTGAGATGTGCTTTTGAGTACACTAGAATGAAAGACAATGGATTTTTAGGTACTTATCTGTCTAGACTATATGACACTGTGAATCAAATGAAAACTTATGGTGAAGATATCATTAAACAACGTCTAGCACAGAAGATTTTGATTAGCTTAACTAAATCCTATGATTCTATAGCTTCAATCATTGAGGAAACTAGAGATCTAGATACTGTAAATGTGGAAGATATTGTTGCATCAATTAGAGCTTTTGATAAGAGAATTGAAATGCATGGTGATAGTAATATGGATAAAGCTTTTGCAAGTATGTTTATGAATCCTAAGGGGTAGCAGGGTAACAACCAAGGCAAATGGAAGGTCCAATTTTGGAAAGTTCACCTACAATCAGAATGCAAGTTTTAAAAAAAACAGAAAGCAGTGATGCCAAGTGTAAAGTGTGTGACAAACTTCATTATGGTGAAGTTGGTTCAAAGGGAAGACAAAGTGCTATAAATGCAATAAGTTTGGTCACATTGCCAAAGATTGCAACACCAAACAAACTGTGAACCTTGCAAGAAAGGTTGAAGGTGATGAAGGAGTGATGTTCTATACATGTCATGTTGCTTCTATACCTAAGGAGATGGATGTTTGGTTTGTGGACAGTGCTTGCAGCAATCACATGACTTCACATGAGTCATTGCTGACTAATGTAAACAAGACTTTGACAGCAAAAGGGAAGATGGGCACATGTGACCTTGTTGAACCTATAAGAAAGGGTACTTTGGTGATTAATACCAATAATGGTGAGAAGCTTATTCATGAAGTGATGTTGGTGCCTAACATGGATGCTAATCTACTCAGTGTTGGTTAGATGGTAGAACATGGGTACTATTTGACATTTGGAAGTGGAAGGGTTGAAATCTATGAAGATGATGAGATAACTCAAAGTGTGGTATCCATTCCAATGCTTGGAAATCGATGTTTCCCTCTTTCCCTAGAACAGTGAATACAGTAGCTAGAAGAGCCACTGTGGAAGGAAATGCTTGGCTTTGGCAAAGAAGATTTGGTCATTTAAACTACACTAGTTTATTGACTTAGTAATCAAAAGACATGGTCTATGGTTTACCTAGCTTGGCTGAGAACAATGACAAGAAGATGCCCTATGAGTTTTGGGTAGAAGCTGTCAATACAGCTGTGTACTTACTTAACAGGTGTCCTACTAAAGCAGTAGAGAAGAAAACACCATTTGAGGTGTTCAGTGGAAGGAAGCCTGGTGTAAAGCATCTAAGGGTATTTGGCTCAGTTTTCTATGCTGACATTCCTAACCAGTTGAGGCAGAAACTAAATGATGCGTCAATCAAAGGAGTGTTTGTAGGCTATGGAACTTTTGAGAAAGGCTATAGGGTCTACAACTTTAAAACCAAGAAGATCATGATTTCAAGGAGTGTGATCTTTAATGAAAAAGCAATGTGGAACTGGGAATCTGACAAGGAAGTTAGTGTGGCTACCCCAAGTGAAGTTGAAGTGGAGTCTGAGAAAACCAATGATGATTTCCAAACTCCAAAATAGCAACAAGAAGATCCTATGGAAGCTGGTACAAGTCAGAATACTAGACCAAACTCTACACCAATTAAACTCAGAAGTTTGAATGCGATCCATGCTAGATGTCATATTTCTATCATAGAACCTGAGAATTATGAAGAAGAATCAAAAGAAAAGGCGTGGAGGAAAGCCATGGAAATTGAAATTGACATGATTGAGAAAAACTCAACATGGGACTTAGTGGATAGACCAAATAACAAACATGTCATTGGTTTGAAGTGGGTTTATAAAACTAAGCTCAATATGGATGGTTATATTCAAAAGCACAAAGCTAGACTGGTTGCCAAAGGCTATGCTCAGAAGCCTAGGATAGACTTCAATGAAACCTTTGCACCAGTAGTTAGATTGGACACAATCAGAACTCTCATTGCATTGGCTGCTCAGAAAAGCTAGAGGTTGTACCAACTGGATGTAAAATCAGATTTCTTAAATGGGATACTTGAAGTGGAAGTCTATGTTGAACAACTTGAGTGATTTAAGTCTCAATCAGAAAGTGGAAAAGGTCTATAAACTGAAGAAGGCTCTCTATGCGTTGAAATAATCACCCAGAGCCTGGTATGGGGAAATTGATTCTCATCTAACTAGGTGTGGATATCAGAGGAGTCCTAGTGAAGCAACCCTATATATGAAGACTACTGATGGTGGAAGAACATTGATTGTCTCAATCTATGTTGATGACATTGTGTATACTAGAAATTGTGAAGTGTTGAAGGCTGAGTTCAAGAATGACATGAAAACCAAGTATGAAATGTCTGACTTGGGATTACTATATCTTTTCCTAGGTATGGGAGTTATTCAAACTAAAGACTATATCTTCATACACCAACAAAAGTATGCTCATACATTGCTGGACAAGTTTAGAATGAATGACTGCAAACCTGTGAGCACACCAATTGCAATAGACGACAGACTGTGCAGAAATGATGGCTCATAGCTGCAGATGAAGGTACTTGTAAGGACCCTTCCCGAATTTCACCTCGAAATCCGTGAAAAGCCCTTATACCATCTAACAGCTATTTTTCCTCAAAATTTTATATCAGGAATACCCTTTATCCTTAAATAATTTTTAGTAAACCTTACAGGGTTCCCGACAGAACCTCTGTACTTACTGACCACACTTACCTGTCAGACGCAGGATAGCTTACAGGTCAAATCCAAGACCTCGAAATAGTGGTGGTCCAAAAGTAAGATGCTCTGACACTAATTGTTAGTAGGTCAAATACTGCTGAAACCCAACTGGAATCACACAAGACAACTAACTGGTCAGCCACTTGTGAACCGTCCCTAACTCGTCACTCTAGGTCACCGCCCACACCAACCTACTGACCCGGATGATGAAGGAACCAGACTTGGTTGAATTGAGTCTCACCGACTCGCCTCGAGTCGAACTCGATATCCCTACTCCTCCAGAGCACCCCGAGTGGTAACCCGATATCCCGGCTCGTCCTGAGCCTCCGAGTGATAACCCAATATCCCGGCTCGTCCTGAGCCCCCGAGTGATCACTCAATATCCCTGCTCCTCCAGAGCACCCCGAGTGGTAACTAGATATTCCGGCTCGTCCTGAGCCCCCGAGTGATAACTCAATATCCCTGCTCCTCCAGAGCTACCTTAGACCTCAATGATATGGTGGAGAAAGATCCCTCGAACGCCAACGTTGGAGAACCCCTTGACGATCTGGCGGAGACATACCCTCTAACGCCAATCGGAGAACCTTCAACAATGTAGCAAAGAAAAACACCATCCACGCCAATCATCAGAGAATCCCATGGTATAACCCCATACCTAGAAATATGCATACCAATGCAATCCTGCAGCCCTATTCAGTTCACCGCGCGAATAAAATACCAAATCATGGACGCTCTAGCCCCAAGGAACTCTTGACACAATATTGACCCAACTACCTTGACCTCCCAAGCTGAAAACCCGCTCCATGGTCAACCGTTACTGCTGGGATTGCCCAATCGGGGATCTAAACGAACTCCTATGGCCTCGAAACCATCAAAATTAGATCCGGAAAATCTCAAAATCCTAGCCACGGGTCGTTGTGGGCCCGGAATCGGTTCCACGCGTCGGCAGAAGGCCAGAACACACGCCACGCGCTGCTACAGTAACCCACATGCCTGGACCGATCCAACCTGGCCCAACTCAGCTTGACTCGATCCAGCCCGACTTGACGAGTCCAACTCGGCTCGCCCGATCCACTCATCCCGATCGGTCCACTCGACCCGATCGGTCCGCTCGACCCGACTGGTCCACTTGACCCAATTGATCGCCAGAGTCTCACCGAAGAAGTCGGTTGCGCTGTCGCGCCGCAGTCGTATACCTCGCCGGAAATTGGAAATTTCTCGCCGAAAATTGCCATTTCCGGCGAGATTCCAACCTCTTCATTTCTTGACTGTTTTTCACGATCCATACATGTAAATTCATCTACTTTTCGTAAGGAATCCGAATATGAGGTCAAATTTATGAGATTGTACCTAGTTTAGTCGAAAAATGGTTGAGAGATTCGGTCCACCTCCCTCCTCCGTCCGTCTTCTACGGCGGTGCTCCCACCTCGATGGTGACCCCAAAATGCTCGTGGAATCCCGGGGAAGACCCTCCCGACCTTGGTTTCGGTCAAGTCGGATCGAAATCCGTCTTATGAGAAAATGGGGGTTTGGTGTTCGCACGGACAGAATCGGGTAGGAAAGAGAGACTGAAATGGACCAATCTCCCGAAGAGAGAGAAAAATATCCTATATATAGTTCTAACTTTTTCAAAATTACGAAATTGTCCATGAAATCGAGGGTAAAATCATCAAATTCTCAAATTAATTTAATTTCTGGTCCGGATCGTTACAGTACTTATAGAAAAATTGTTGGTTGTACTTAACTGCGACTAGACCATATATTATGTTTGTTGTTAGTCTACTGTCTAGATATATGCATAATCCCTTAAAGAAGCACTATGGCACAACAAAAAGAGTTTTGAGGTACATTAAAGGTACCATTTCTTATGGAATTGAATATCAGAAAGGAAAATAAGCTACCCTTGTAGGATATTGTGATTCATATTGGAGTGGGAGTTTGGATGACATGAGAATTGCCTTAGGGTATGCTTTCTTATTTGGAAGTGAAGTTTACTCATGGGCTTAAGTGAAATAGCATAGTGTGGCACTATCTACTGCAGAAGCAGAGTATGTGAGTGCTTCAGTATATGAGTGCTTTAGAGGCAGAGGCCAAATGGCTAAGGTTTGTCCTTGAAGACTTTGGAGAGGAGCAAACTGGACCTACACCTATTCTATGTGACAATACTTCAGTCATTGATATGTCAAAGAATCCAGTGTTTCATCAGAAGTCTAAGCATATCAATAGGCGCTTTCACTTCATTAGAGAAGCAATACAAACTGGAGAAATCGATTTGTTCTACTGCAGGTAAGAAGAACAACTAGCTGATATCTTTACTAAGGCACTAGCTAAGGACATGTTCTCTTATCTTCGAGGAATGCTGGGTGTCAAGTCAGTATATAGCTTAGAGGGGAATGTTGGCTCCTAAGCTATCTACTGCTTTATTACACTAAGTGGAACAGTAAGGTGACATGCGGGTGTGAGTGTGATCATGTGTTGTGATATCAACCATGGATTCAAAACAGAATGTGAGAAGAGGTGGATTACTTGAAGGGCAAGGTGTGCTAGTTGTCATAGCTTCTAGAATAAGTGAGGTGTCCAAATCTAATTGGTGCATTGTCATCACAATGACAACATCTATAACCGTTTTCTACATTCATGTAAAGCATGTAATTCAATTCAATCAATGAGAATCAGAGAATAGAAGAATTTCATATAATTCTCTCTAAGAAAAAGCTAATAGGCATTTTCACAAACACATAGAGTGCATGTAACGACCCGAACTAGAAATTAAATTAATTTGAGAATTGCACGATTTTACCCTCGATTTTGGACGAGTTCGGGAGTTACTTATTGACTTGCCATGCTTTTAGGAATTTTTTTTGGGTTGTTGTGTAGGTCTCGAACTCACGAGTTCGTAGACAGGCGTCACGCTGAAAACGGAGACCCGGTGAGATCATTAAGGGTCTAGAAGCTTCCGGGGTAGTTTGTTAATTTTGGGAAAGTTTGAACTATAAAGAGGATATTTTTCTCTCTGTTCGGGAGAATGGTCCATGTCAGTCTCTCTCCTACCCGACCCTCTCCGTGCGAACACCAAACCCCCCTTATCATCAGACGGATTTCGGTCTGACTTGACCGAAACCAAGACCGGGATGGTCTTCCCCGTGACTCCATGAGCATTTTGGGGTCACTATCAAGGTGGGAGCACCGCCGTAGACGATGGACGGAGGAGGGAGGTGGACCAAAACTTCTCAGCCATTTTTCGGCCAAACTAAGTACGATCTCGGAACTTTGACTTTATTTTTGGATTGCTGGTGAATAGTAAATGAATTTACATGCGTGGATCATGAAAATCGGTCAAGGAATAAAGAAGTTAGAAAAACTTGAAAGTCGGCTGGAAATGGAAGATTCCGACGACGGAGACGGCGGCGCTGCGGCGGTCCCGTCGTCTTCTCCGGCGAGTCGCCGGCGATTGATCGGGTCGAGTTGAGTGAATTGGTAAGGTTGAGTGAACCAATTGGGTTGAGTGAACCGGTCGGGTTGAGTTGGACCGAGTCAGGTTAAGTTAAATCGGGTCAGGCCGAGTTGGATCGGTTCAGCGCGCGGTTTGCTGTAGCAGGCGCGTGGGCGTGCGTGACGGCGCGTGGCCGATGGGTGGTGCGTGGTCCGGCCTTCTGCCGGCTAGTGGCTACGCGTGGGACCGATTTCGAGGTCATGGTGGTGCGTGACTAGGTTTTTGGGACGTTTCAGATCAGATTTTGATGGTTTTTATGTAACGACCCGGACCAAAAATTAAATTAATTTGAGAATTGGATGATTTTATCCCCGGGTTTGGATGGGTTCGGAGTTACTTTTTGACTGGCAGTGCTTTTGGGAATTTTTCTTAGATCGTTACGTAGGTCTCGAACTCACGAGTTCGTAGAAATGCGACATGCGAGATATGGAGACCCGATGAGATCGTTACGGGTCTAGAAGCTTCACGGGCAGTTTGGTAATTTTGAAAAAGTTGGAACTATAAATAGGATAATTTTCTCTCTCTTCGGGAGATTGGTCCATTTCAGTCTCTCTCCCCTACCCAATTCTCTCCGTGCGAACACCAAACCCCCTTTTTTCTCATCGGATGAATTTCGGTCCGACTTGACCAAAACCAAGGTCGGGAGTGTCTTCCCCTGGATTCCACGAGCGTTTTGGGGTCACGATCAAGGTGGGAGCACCACCGTAGATGACAGACGGAGGAGGGAAGTGGACCGAATCTTCTTAGTAGCTTTATGACCAAACTAGGTACAATCTTGGAACTTTGACCTCATATTCATATTCCTGGTGAAAAGTAGATGAATTTACATGTGTGGATCGTGAAAATCGGTCAAGAAATGAAGAAGCTGGAAGCTCGTCGGAAATCGCCATTTTCGACGAGAAATTTCCAGTTTCCAATGACGTGGATGGCGGCGGCGCGGCTGTGCATCCGTCTTCTCCGGTGAGACTCCGGAGATTGGTCGGGTCGAGCGGACCGGTCGGGTCTAGTGGATCGATCGGGTTGAATGGACCGATCGAGTCGAGTTGGACCGGTTGGGTCGAGCTGGACCGGGTCAGCCGAGTTGGGTCAGGTTGGACCGATCTAGGTGCGTGGGTTATTGTAGAAGCACGTGGCTGATGCGTGGCCGGCGCGTGGCGCGTGTTCCGGCCTTTCGCCGTCGCGTGGAGTCGATTCCGGGGTCACGGCAACACGTGGCTAGGGTTTTGAGACGTTCCAGATCTGATTTTGATGGTTTCAAGGCTATAGGTGTTCATTTAGAGCCTCGAATGGGCAATCCCAGCAGTAACGGTTGACCATGGAGTGGGTTTTGAGCTCGGGAGGTCAAGGTAGTTGGGTCAATATTGTGTCAAGAGTTCCTTGGGGCTAGAGCGTCCATGTTTTGGTATTTTATTCGAGCTGTGAATGGACTAGGGTTCCTGGATTGTATATGTATGCATATTTCTAGGTATTGGGTTATACCATGGGATTCGCCAATGATTGGCGTAGAGGGTTTTTTTCTCTGCTACATTGTTGAGGGTTCTCCGATTGGCGTTAGAGGGTATGTCCCCGCCAGATCGTCGAGGGATTCTCCAATGTTGACATTCGAGGGATCTTTCTCTGCTATATAATTGTTGTCTAAGGTAGCTCTGGAGGAGCAGGGATATTGAGTTATCACTCGGGGCTCAAGACGAGCCGAGATATCGAGTTACCACTCGGGGTGCTCCGGAGGAGCAGGGATATCAAGTTTGACTTGAGGCGAGTCGGTGAGACTCAATTCAACCAAGTCTGGTTCCTTCGTCATCCGGGTTAGTGGGTTGGTGTGGGCGGTGACCCAGGGTGACGAGTTAGGGACGGTTCACAAGTGGCTGACCAGTTAGTTGTCTTGTGTGATTCCAGTTGGGTTTCAGTAGTATCTGACCTGCTGACAATTGGTGTCAGAGCATCTTACTTTTGGACTACCACTATTCCGAGGTCTGGGCTTTGACCTGTAAGCTATCCTGCGTCTGACAGGTATGTGTGGTCAGTAAGTACAGAGGTTCTATCGGGAACCCTGTAAGGTTTACTAACAATTATTTAAGGATAAAGGGTATTCCTGGTATTAAATTTTGAGGAAAAAAAGCTGTCAGACGGGATAAGTGCTTTTCGCTGATTTCAAGGTGAAACTCGGGAAGGGTCCTTACAATTGGTATCAAATTTGTAAGTTAACTTCCTGCAGACCGCACACTTGTGTGCAAATTATTTAAGGATTCTATTAACAAGATGCCTCTGAGACGTTTACCTCTTTAGCGACCTTGAACTGAAGGAGGCAGAGGTCAGGTGATGCATGGGCGAGGTAGGCGTCTCTATTACTAGTGAGTGGACCCTGGTTTTGTAGATGACAATGCATGCGTACATGTATATTTGAATTAAACTCTTTTATGTATTTTACAAATCTTACTGTACACAGGTTTTCAACATTTAAGTGAAAATGTGTTTTGGGAAATGGCCTGGTTTATGAACTTAGGTTGTTATCGTTTTTGATGTGGAAATTATTGAATCCATGATTTTGGGTTGTACCCGTATTTGTGATTTTACTGAAATTGGCCATGAATGATTTTTCAATGACTTTGGCTTAGGCCAAGAAACAAAGATTTCAAAACACAGATTTGGTTTTCACTGGTTTTCTGTTCTCGATGTCACTGTTGCTCTGACTCGCGTTGAGGGGTTTAGCTCCACTGGTTGTTGAGGGTTCTCCGATACTGGTGTTGAGGGTGTTCTCCGCCAGATCGTTGAGGCTGTCTACGCATAGCATAGATTTCTGCACCACTCGAGGTATATCGAGTGTGCATGGTCATGGTTTTTCTCTGACTGGCGTTGAGGGGTTTTGCTCCGCCGGGTCCCGAGGCTGTCTACGTGTAGTTTTAGCACATCTCAAGGGATACCCTGGTGTGTTGTGGATATGTCGGGAACAGTGGATTTGATATATTATGTGTCCAGGTTGATTTACATGATTTGAACTCCTTTGAGGAGGGTTTTCAAGCAGGGTTGCGGACCACATAATGTTTTCATTGTTTGGATTTCGTGGGTCCCACTGAATATTTTCACAAAGATGGATTTGTTTTTCCAGTAAGGTTTTGGCTTATCTTTGGGAACTTGTTTGAAAAGAAATGTTGTGTATGCACGCATTGTTTTATACATGATGAAGGGTCTTCTCCAGCACATTTTCGTCAAGGTTTTCTCCGACTAACGTAGGAGGGTAGTTCTCCGCCAGATCGTTGACGGGTTTTTCGATGCTGGTGTTGTAAGATAGCGCTCCGCTAGATCGTGAAGGCTAACTGCATGTAGTGCACGTACCCTTATCTGACACCTGGCTTCGGGGTATGTTCGGTCATGTGACGTCATGAAGTCATGTTGGGAGTAGGAACCACAGTGGACTTCCCAAGCTCAGAGAAGTGTTTCGAGGTATGTTCCGTGTTGAATGGATACTGGTGCCTCCAGGATGTCTCCTGGATGTAGTTCTCACCTACGGTTTGTTGTCGAGATTGGAATGAAAAAATGTGCAGAGTGCACGGGTTCACTTGGGTTTCGCGTCTGGGCCCAAGTTCGTGTCGGTGGTGACGCGAGAGGGATTGAAACATGAGGTTGGTTCTTGACTTGAGTAGGGAAATTTCGAGGACGAAATTTCTGTAAGGGGGGAAATTTATAACGACCCGGACCATAAATTAAATTAATTTGAGAATTGGACGATTTTACACTCGATTTTGGATGGGTTCGGAAGTCACTTTTTGAATGGCAGTGCTTTTGGAAAATTTTCTTAGGTCGTTGCGTAGGTCTCAAACTCACGAGTTCGTGGACAAGCGGCATGCGAAAAATGGAGACCCGGTGAGATCGTTACGGGTCTAGAAGCTTCAGGGGCAGTTTGGTAATTTTGGAAAAATTGGAACTATAAATAGTATATTTTTCTCTCTCTTCGGGAGATTGGTCCATTTCAGTTTCTCTCACTTACCCGATTCTCTCCGTGCGAACACCAAACCCCCCTTTTCTCATCGGACGAATTTTGGTCCGACTTGACTGAAACCAAGGCCGGGAGGGTCTTCCTCGGGATTTCACGAGCATTTTGGGGTCACCATCGAGGTGGGACCACCGCTGAAGACGACGGACGGAGGAGGGAGGTGGACCGAATCTTCTCGGCCATTTTTCTACCAAACTAGGTACAATCTTATAACTTTGACCTCATATTCGGATTCCTGGTGAAAAATAGATGAATTTACATGTGTGGATAGTGAAAATCGGTCAAGAAATGAAGAAGTTGGAAGCTCGTCGGAAATTGCCATTTTCGACGAGGTGGACGGTGACGACGCATCCGTCTTCTCCGGTGAGACTTCGGCGATTGGTCGGGTCGAGTGGATCGATCGGGTTGAGTGGATCGATAGGGTCGAATTGGACCGGATGGGTCAGGCTGGATCGGGTCAGGACGAGTTAGGCCAGGTTGGACTGGTACAGGCGCGTGGGTTACCGTAGCAGCGCGTGGCTGGCGTGTGGTCGGCGCGTGGTGGCCCATGGCAAGCGCGTGTTTCAACCTTTCGCCGGAGCGTGGAGCCGATTGCGGGGTCACGGCTACGCGTGGCTAGGGTTTTGAGACGTTCTGGATCTGATTTTGATGGTATCGAGGCCATTGGAGTTCATTTAGAGCCTGGTTGGGCAATTCCAGTGGTAACGGTTGACCATGGAGCGGGTTTTGAGCTCGGGAGGTCAAGGTAGTTGGGTCAATATTGAGTTAAGAGTTCCTTGGGGCTAGAGCGTCAATGTTTTGGTATTTTATTCGCGCTGTGAATGGACTAGGGTTCCAGGATTGCATGGGTATGTATATTTCTAGGTATTGGGTTATACCATGAGATTTTCCAATTATTGGCGTGGATGGTGTTTTTCTCTGCTACATTGTTGAGGGTTCTCCGATTGGCGTTAGAAGGTATGTCTCCACTAGATCGTCAAGGGGTTCTCCAATGTTGGTGTTCGAGGGATCTTTCTCCGCCATATCATTGAGGTCTAAGGTAGCTCTGGAGGAGCAGGGATATTGGGTTATCACTCGGAGGCTCAGGAAGAGGTGGGATATCGAGTTACCACTCGGGGTGCTCTAGAGGAGCAGGGATATCGAGTTCGACTCGAGGCGAGTCGGTGAGACTCAATTCAACCAAGTCTGGTTCCTTCGTCATCCGGGTCAGTGGGTTGGTGTGGGCGATGACCCAGAGTGATGAGTTAGGGACGATTCACAAGTGGTTGACCAGTTAGTTGTCTTGTGAGATTCCAGTTGGGTTTCAACAGTATCTAACCAACTAAAAATTGGTGTAAGAGCATCTTACTTTTGGACCACCATTATTCCGAGGTCTTGGCTTTGACTTGTAAGCTATCATGCGTCTGACAGGTAGGTGTGGTCAATAAGTACAGAGGATATGTCGGGAACCCTATATGGTTTACTAACAATTATTTAAGGATAAAGGGTATTTCTGGTATTAAATTTTGAGGAAAAAGAACTGTAAGATGGGATAAGGGCTTTTTGCGGATTTCGAGGTCAAATTTGAGAAGGGCCTTACATTTGAGGGCATAGGAGTTCGTTTAGAGCCCCGGTTGGGCAATCCCAGCGGTAACGGTTGACCATGGAACGAGTTTTGAGTTCGGGAGGTCAAAGTAGTTGGGTCATTAATATGTTAAGAGTTCCTTGGGGCTAGGGCATCCATGATTGGGTATTTTATTCGCGATGTGAACGGACTAGAGTTCCGGGATTACATGGGTATGCATACATATAGGTATTGGGTTATACCATGGGATTTCCGATGATTGGCGTGGAGGGTGTTTTTCTCCACTACATTGTTAAGGGTTCTCCGATTAGCATTAGAGGGTATGTCTCTATTAGATCGTCGAGGGGTTCTCCAATGTTGGCGTTCGAGGGATCTTTCTCCGCCATATCGTTGAGGTCCAAGATTGCTCTAGAGGAGCAGGGATATCGAGTTATCACTCGAGGTGCTTTAGAGGAGCAGGGATATCGAGTTATCCCTCGGGGTGCTCTAGAGGAGCAGGGATATCGAGTTATCACTTGGGGTGCTCTAGAGGAGCTGGGATATCGAGTTACCACTCGGGGGCTCATGACGAGTAGGGATATCAAGTTATCACTCGAGGTGCTCTAGAGGAGCAGGGATATCGAGTTACCACTCGGGAGCTCAGGATGAGCCGAGATATCGAGTTTGACTCGGGGCGAGTCAGTGAGACTCAATTTAATCAAGTTTGTTTCCTTCGTGATCCGGATCAATGGGTTGGTGTGGGCGGTGACCCAAAGTGACGAGTTAGGGACGGTTCACAAGTGGTTGACTAGTTAGTTGTGTTGTGCTATTCCAGTAGGGTTTCAACAGTGTCTGACCTACTGACATTTGGTGTCAGAGTATGTTATTTTTTGGACCACCACTATTCTGAGGTCTCGACTTTGACTTGTAAGCTATCATGCGTCTAACAGGTAGGTGTGGTCAGTAAGTACAGAGGTTTTGTCGAGAACCCTATAAGGTTTACTAAATATATTTAAGTATAAAGGGTATTTCTGGTATTAAATTTTGAGGAAAAGAGCTGTCAGACGGGATAAGGGCATTTCACGGATTTCGCGGTGAAATTCGGGAATGGTCCTTACAGTGCGACAGTTTTTCACAGCAAACAACAATCGACCTTCACCCGTGTGATAATATGAGTGATTGATATGTTTCGTATTCAATTATATCATCAATATATATATATATATACGTTTCTTATCCAAGCCATGCTTAATGGGTGATCTAAGCCACGCTTAATGGGTGGGTGAGATTGGATTAGATTGAATAGTCTATCAAATCCAATATCTCTTGAATGTAAAAATGGATATGTTTTTATTGTGAGATAATTATATGAGATTAGGCATAAAAAGAAACTTACCTCTTCTAATCCTACTATTTTGAGGGGATAAGTTTTCTTTTATGTCTACATACTTTTAATCCCCTTACCATGAAAACATATCAATTTTACTATTTTTACATTCAAAATATATTGAATTTGATAAGTTATCCAATCCAATATAATCTCATCCCCCAAAAGAGTCAATATTGAAAATATTAGTGATGCATAGGATGTAGTGATATTTAATTTATTATATGTTTAGACCCGCTTTTATTACTATGAAAGAAAAACAGTCACTTCAACTTATTATATAAAATAATTTAGTATACTTATAATTTTCGTACAGAAAAATGAAGCTCTTGGATATGAATTTCCTCATGTAAGTGTTGGGCACTTTAGGACCTTAGATGCCTCTTTTGGGCCACAACAATTGGGAAAACATTTCATAAATCGTGATATATATGAAAGAGTAATACTTACATCCATCATAACTCGAGATATATATATATATATATATATATATATATAATATATGAAAGAGTAATACTTACATCCATGTTAGAGTGACATATATATATATATATATATATATATATATATATATATATATATATATATATATATATATGAAAGAGTAATACTTACATCCATGTTAGAGTGACATATATATATATATATATATATATATATATATATATATATATATATATATATGAAAGAGTAATACTTACATCCATGTTAGAGTGACATATATATATATATATATATATATATATATATATATATATATATATATATATATATGAAAGAGTAATACTTACATCCATGTCAGAGTGACGTGTTCATTATTTTCATATTACAACATATGAATTGGATACTCTGCATGACATGAGGCCATTTTACAATATATGAGTGATAATAAATATACATTAAATACTAACCTTGCAATTTACAATATTCAAACTAGTGGCGGATCACGGATGCCTCTTAAGGGCTATAGGTGCTGTAGCCAGCCAGAATTTAAGAAAAAAAACTTATAGTGTCTTCGTTTAAGCTGTTAAATTAACATTAATCTATCCAACTATTTTTTTTCAGCCCATCAACCTTTAGTAAGAATCGACTTCAAAACAAAATAGGTGACGAATTTTTTATTGGTTATGTGATGCATTGCCGAAAGTATCGATAATGAAGAGATAATTCAGTTTTTTGATACTCTTAAAACTCGAAGAGTGTAATATAAAATCAGACAGTGATATTTGTATTTGCATTACATGTTGACTTATGATTTTTATTTTTGTAATCTTATAATTAGGTTTATCAAGTTTTTATATAGGTATATAGATGCATTTGAGAGGTATAATGTTGGTTATGTCCTTTCTGATTAGATATATATATTTTTTTTGTTTATTAATGAAATTTAGTTGTACCGTTAAATTTTACTTTAATTTAACATGTAAATTTAATCCACCCGAATTTTAAGTACATGATCTGCCACCTATTCAAACTCTTCTCGATTTATATACAAACAGAAATTAAGTTGACGACGGATTTCACATGAGCCGAAAGACTTTGACCAATGGACTTTAGAAGTAGCGCCTAAATTGTCCAGAGTCAAATGAAAATCAAGCCCAGGCCTTTGAAGACAGGCCCGGTCGTTCTCTTCTCCTTGTGCAGGAGCAGAAGAGCAAATAAAAGAAAAACAAAAATAAACATAATATAAAAATGTTTACATGGGAAACCGACTCGGGGATTTCTATATAAGCAAATTGTTTCTGCAAGGCAGACATGGAAAGCCGAGCCTCGATCTTTTGATTGTCACCTAAGTTAATTACCCCATTCAAATATATCTATGGCGGCGAATTCATCAACGTCAACAGCAGAAACTAAAATTAACAAGATGGATATGAAGATGAAGATGAAGATGAAGATGAAGGTGGAGGAGGTGGAGCCCCCAATTTCAATTGAAGCTAGTAATTTCTCAGATTTGGAAAAAGACGCGGCGGAGCAACTCATACAACTCAGCGGATCATTAGATGATGACGGTGATGGCGACGATCGCGACGGCGAAAGCTATGCCAAAAGTAGAAGAGCAGACGATGAGGTGTGTTCATCGGAGTATCGAAGAAGATTCGACGGGGAAGATGAATTAGTAAATACGGGGCCGAGGAGGAAGAAAAGAAGAAGTCGTTCGATTGCGGAGCTGTACAGGTTGACGAAGCCTCTCAATCTTGTTCATGCTGTAAATTACAATCGTGTTCATAAGAGAAAAAGGACTCATTATGTATACACATAAACAAATGATTTTATGTAATAATTTACTTCCAAGTTGTTTTGTTTCTTTTTTTTGTGCTGAATTTGGAAATGTAGATAGAATAGATTTCCCCTCTTCCGCTCTTATTTTTGGGTAAATATGCCTACCGTATTGTAGTTATTTTTTAGGAAAATACTTGCAATCTACTATGTTGGTACCTCTTCGTATCACTCTTTCGATTTATCGAATTATATTTGTACATATATCATAATCAGAATTGTTCATTCTCTAAATCATCATGTCAAAATCATCTCCGTAAAAAATTAACAAAATTGGAAGTCGTTTAGTCATTCATATGTATAAAATAAATCAACAGTTTTGGTAAGAATCAAGATACTCATGACGAACCGTTCATTTAGTTAATATATATATATATATATATATATATAAAAGTGACTAAATGACATTTATTCTTGTCAGTTTTTTACGGGGATGATATTGACATGATGATTTAGAGAGTGAATAGTTATGATTATGATATATGTACAAAAACATTTCAATAAATCGAAAGAGTTGTATGAGGAGGTCACCAGGGTGGTATGCAAGCATTGTCCTTTTTGTTTTGGGAAAATACTTGCATCCCACCCTGGTGGTACCTCCTCATACCACTCTTTCGATTTATCGAATTGTCCTTGTACATATATCATAATCGGAACCGTTCATTCTCTAAATCATCATGTCAAGATTATCTCCGTAAAAAATCAACAAGATTGGAAGTCGTTTAATAATTCATATGTATAAAATAAATCAACAGTTTTGGTAAGAATTAAGATACTCATGGCGAACTGTCCATTTAGTTGATATATATAAGTGACTAAACGACATTCAATCTTGTTAGTTTTTTACGGGGATGATCTTGACATGATGATTTAGAAAGTGAATAGTTCCGATTATGATATATCTACAAAAGCAATTCGATAAATCGAAAGAGTGGTATGAGGAGGTACCACCAGGGTGGTATGCAAGCATTGTCTTTCTTTTTTTTTATGGAAAATACTTGCATTCCACCTTGGTGATACCTCATCGTATCACTTTTTCGGTTTATCGAATTATCTTTATACATATATCATAATCGGAACCGTTCATTCTCTAAATCATCATGTCAAGATCATCTCCGTAAAAATTAACAAGATTGGAGGTCGTTTAGTCATTCATATGTATAAAATAAATCAACGATTTTTGTAAGAATTAAGATCCTCATGACGAGCTGTCTATTTAGTTGATATATATCTAAGTTACTAAACGACCCCCAATCTTGTTTGTTTTTTATGGGGATGATCTTGACATGATGATTTAGCAAGTGAACAATTTCGATTATAATATATGTACAAAGACAATTCGATAAATCGAAAGGGTGATCTGAGGAGGTACCACCATGGTGGAATGCAAGTATTGTCCTTTTTTTTATATACCAATTTACGTGTTATGATATTTATGCAATAAATTAAGCATTTATTAGCTAGTGAATATTTTTGGAAACTCTTGAATTTAAATGGGTATCTTGAAGGCCAAACCTAAATTGGACAGAAAAAAAAAAAATTCTA
Organism: Oemleria cerasiformis; assembly: GCA_037349345.1. Classification (NCBI taxonomy): domain Eukaryota; kingdom Viridiplantae; phylum Streptophyta; class Magnoliopsida; order Rosales; family Rosaceae; genus Oemleria; species Oemleria cerasiformis. Next base: position 11,441,462 of record JAZGTL010000010.1, read on the forward strand.
TATATTTTTTGTGCAAGTAAATAGTACTCAAATTTAAATGATCATCTGTATTATTTTTAACACATCGAACGTATGAAACAAGAAAGAATAACATACTAAACCGCTGTTCTAAAATATTTGAGGAAAGCGAAACCGTGTTTCATTCTTTCTTGGGTGCAATTACAAAGTAAATTCTGGGAAAAATCTTAAGAAAGTTCCAAGAGGCACACCATCAGAAGTAGTTGAGCACTCTCGGCACTCGTAGCCTCGTCGGGCCTAGTCAAACTCAATATACTCAAACCCCCGTTATTTATATTTTAATTGCTTTTTTTTTTTTGTAAAACGGTTTTATCATTTTTTTTCGTGTTGTTATACTTACATATGTCTACAAAATTATATTGGAGTTTTTACGTCTTAATTTTATGACGTAGAGTAATATGTGTAATTTTGATTTCAAAATTTAGAAAATTAGATTTATATGCATGCGTGTCTAAAAAATTGTATATTTTATGCAATTTGAAATCACATGGAGTAAAATTCTTTAGAAAGTAGACTTCCGTATATTTCGAAAGGTGTGAGGATAACCAGTTCATTCATTATGATCCAGCCCATCTAAATCGACAAAGTTAATCTTCAAATTTGAGCGAAAAGCGAGGTTATTTCTTGATTCCTGCGGTAGGTAAAGTGCCTCTAGCACCTTGAGACGGTTTAGATCTCGAGATTGTATGAAGAAATGGATTTGGACTACATACACATATCAACATTTGGAGCTCTTTAATTGTATGAATCCACAAGAAAATGTTAACTGAAATCAAACGGATCGAAACTCATATTAATTTCATAATGGTTTTCACGAAAATATTTTACCCTTAAGCCTTAGTAAGCTTACCACCGCAATGCATCAAATAAATCAAACTGTTAATGATCGAGCAGGTTGCTAATAGCTAGCTAGCTAGCTCTGGATCTTTACAACTAGCAAATAAGAGTATCTTTAGCAGAGTCCCCAAAATTGCACATCTATCTTGTAGTATCATGGCATTGCATGGAACGAAGAGAGCCCAACCTAGCAAAGAACAAATTGCCGGTCGTCGGCCGTGGTTAAACCAAACCATTTCAAGTGGTGGCCGCCGGCAATTCATCCTTGGCTTCATTAGGCTCTATTCTTTTCCATGCAATGCTCTAGAAACATCCTTGTCTTTCTTGCTTAATTACAAATGGTGAACATATGCATCCTATATATAGCCACTGAAAGTTGAATCGTTTTTTGAAGAGATAACATATTCTTTGTACAAGTTGAAGAACCCACTCTCAGAAACATGAACATGTGATGCCATGCATGCATAAGATCTCCATTATTATTTGTCAGGGACGTATTAGTAATCTGTACCTTCCATACCCACCCTTGCGCAGCTCATATATGCTGGTCAAGACGGACTTATGTGTATATATTACTTTACAAGTTGTGAATTCAATTTATTCTATAATTAAATTAAAACTTAAGTAAGAGACGTTACTTATCTTTCCGAAATTTAACCTCTTATATATATAAATGAATTCAATATAGTTAATTTTACATTGAAGAGGTTTCTTCATTAATTAAGAAAAAAAATATATAAAAAAGTGAATATGATATATGCGAAAGTTGAAAGATGTTGAAATGTCTGTGGTTGACCAATAATGGAAAATATGAGACCGCGATATCGTTTGGTCAGCGCTTATTGGATTTGGGAATATGGTTGACATGCTGCTGCCCGCATGTACGAGAGATGGTGTGTTTGCAGAAATGAGAATATAGAATCTGATTAAGAGGTATTGATGAGAGAGTAGGTGTCACCATATATGTAGATATGAGACACCATTTTAGGGATACCGTAGGGGATGAGGTCCTTCCTTCCTCACACCTTAATACTGTCTTATCATATAATATATTCCCGAATGGGCGGGGGGTTTCTTCGTAAGTGAGATATAAGAATTTTCCATTTAGCGAGTTCTATTTTATTTATAAATATGTTATAATTGAAAGTGTTGATTTTCTTACAGATCGATATATGATTTATATATAAATAATGAATTAGAGAACAAACTATTCTTATTATGAAATATATTTAGATAAATCAATAGAATAGAATAAGGAGGTACGTGGAGGTAATATACAAGTATTATCCTTCAATATATAAAGTATTTATATAAATACCAATTTGTTTGTAAGTTTTGAATACCAAGGAAAGTGGCCGACACTATTTTTTATATGTTTAAATGACACTTAATATTTATGAGGGGAGGGGTAAGTAACAAATTATAGAATTATGTTTTCTTTGAAAATAATTATATATAAAGGCTAACATGTGTTAGTACTACAAATGGTATTGCTCGTCACTTGTGTAATGTAGTTTCATGTTTGATTTTCGTAAATATAAAGTTAGTATTCAATTTGTATAATCTTAATCCTCCAATATATAGTTATATATATATATATATAGAAAAAAATGTTAGAGATCGAGATTATATTATTAGATCACATTATAAAGCATATATCTAATACAGATACGTAGGATCCAATATAAATTAATTTATTATAATCCAGCTGTAGTGAAGCAAACACAGTGCATACACTCTCCCTGAATTATCATTATATTAAAAAAAGGTTAATTTATTTAGTACAAGACAAGATTTTCAGAGAGAGATGCGTACCCCAAATGATGAACAAAGAGTGAGAAAAAGTGCTCTTATGTTGAATTTAATTGTTACACGCAGTCTATTTTGCGATTCTTCATGACAATTCTATATGATTTGATTTTCACCAAAAACAAATATTCTATATGATTTGATCTCCCATTTTGAGTTTTGCTTCAAGTCCAATATCAGCACTAACGCAAACCCCCGGCCCATATCCATTTAGAATCTGAGAGTTTGAGGCCACTCTCCCAGCCCCTTGTATTTTGGTGGGTTTTGGATCACCTTCACCACAAATTATCCCACGTACTCAATGAATCAACAATGACACCGATGTTCATGTTCATACGTTGTTACAATGCATCATGCTTGTTCTTAATTTCTTGGCCGACATCAAATCAAGGGCACCATTTCAAATTTTCAATGCACAAGTCTCTCTTTGTTACATCGATCTCCACTAGTGAATCATGGACCTGGAAATTTCGATCCCAATGTGAACGCTCTTGCAGAGGATGAGTTTTTATGGATACCTTGGCCTGAAGTTATTGGCTGCTTGCCAATTTCGTCTCCGGGGTGGCCAACCACATTATGCTCATTAGACTTCAATATATGTGAGATTGTCAACAACATCAAAGTCATGAACTGAAAATATATACAATCATAATGACGGAAAAAACACGAAATCAATGCTTAGATTCTATTTTGAATTAAGAAGTTAATGTTAAAATAGATACTTTATATAGAAAATCATAATGAAGGAAAAAACTCAAAATCAATATAATAACAATGCCAATGGTTGATAGAATTTTATGAGGATATATGTTATTCCTAAGCCAATTGTGATATCATAATCTATTTTGAGGACTCATGAAAGTATGCAAAATAAAACTTTATGCACTCAGATTTTCTGTAATTAGTAAATGAAGATGACATGTTAATAATAAAGAATTAGAAAAATGTAAGTAAATAAAAGAGAAATAAACTATAATAATTTAACAATATATTGATATAATTTACATCTACATATAAAAATAAATAATGTAACGCAAAAATCACGGGTGGGACCTAGGACCCCTTTGTTCCTTACATGGCTCCACTATATTGATATATGGTAGTTGGGCTGATGAGAGCACTGCTTCACTCCATGGCTTAATTATGGTGAATAAATTCTTTCAACATTATTCGCAAGTCTTATTCATAACTACTCCAAGGTTTTCTATCAAAACATAGAAAATAAAAAATTCAAAATGCCGCCTTTTATGAACACATACAATTTACCTATTGCTGGTGTCCAGGATGAAGTGTTTATTAACTGAAGGCAACCATTCTACATTTGCACAACGTACGTACTCCAACCATATGAACAAAATGGAGACAACAACTCGTAGTGTCCTCTTGTCGATAACGTTGTTGTTGTTGTTGGTCCAATTCATCGGTTCGAAAACTATAGCATTGGCAGCAGCAGAAACCAATATGAGCACTGACCAATCTGCTCTTCTTGCTCTCAAATCCCATGTCACCAGTGACCCTCAAAACATCTTGACCACCAATTGGTCCATCACTGCCTCCAATATTTGCAACTGGGTAGGGGTTATTTGCGGCGCAAGGCACCTTAGGGTTGCAGCCTTGAATCTCTCCTTCATGGGTCTGACTGGCACCATTCCTCCACATCTAGGCAACCTCTCTTTTCTTGTTGAGCTCAGCTTCAAAAATAACAGTTTTCATGGTACCTTGCCCCAAAAATTGGCTGCTTTGCGCCGATTGGAGGTGATTAGCTTGAGAAACAACAAATTTATGGGGACGATTCCATCATGGTTTGGGTCCTTATCCAAACTCCAAACCTTCGATTTGTATGGTAATCAATTTTCAGGCTCATTACCCTCTGCCATCTTCAATTTATCTGCATTGCAAGTAATAAATCTGAGCTACAACCAGCTATCAGGTACGTATAGATATGGATCAACAACCTGCTATATATCTAGGGTTTGATGTTTATTGATCATTACATTTTGAGCTCGTGCCTTTGGTCGCTAGAATTTGATGGGATTTGGTAGTTTATTAAATTCAAGCTATTTTGAATTTTGCTTTAAAATTTTATTGAGGAAGAAGCTATTTTGAAGTTGGAAGTGAATAGTTTTATAAATTTGGGAATTAGAGGGGATTAGACATGAAAGAAACTTACTTTTAATAATCCCCTATACCCTTTTGACAGGATTGGATTGGATACGTTTGGTTCATGTTTAATCCCCTCACAATGAAAAGTCATTCACCTTTATATTCAAGATACACTAAAATTTAAGGTGTATATCCAATACACAATCTTACTCTCCAAAAATGCATACTTATCTGTGGCACCGCATACATAATTATAGGTACCATACCAAGAGAAATAGGGAACTCAACAATGCTGAAGGAAATATATCTTGGCCACAACAATTTCAAAGGTATATATGCCTCAACTTTTGTTGATATATATGTTGCATGCATTAATTAAAGGTGTTAGGGTCTACGACGATTGTCAGGAACTTGTATGTCATGAGCTCTGTAATTAATACCTTCACACGCATTGATTTTTCAGAAATTCCAAACGAGATTGGCACTTTAGATAAGGTGGAGAAGTTAGTTGTGGAGTTCAATTCCTTAAAAGGGTATGTTCCAATGTCTGTCTTCAACATGTCTTCCATGACTACTTTGGATCTAGATGGAAACAGCTTCAATGGTAGTGTTCCAGATAATATATGTCAACATCTTCCAAGTATTCAGGAGTTGTCTATGGGTGACAACCAGTTTGAAGGTCCACTTCCCTCTAAATTATGGCAATGCAAAGACCTAATTAAACTGGTTTTGGAGAAAAACAAATTCAGTGGAAGCATACCAAAAAATCTTGGCAACTTGACCAACTTAATGCAGATTTACCTTAACTACAACAATTTGACAGGTTTTTTTACAGCTTCATGTCGACAATATTTAATTTATGATTTCCACATATTTGTTTGAAACTTAGGTGCTGACATAAGTTGTATGTGGCAGGTAGTATACCAGATGAGATTGGTGATCTTCAAAGTTTACAAACTTTGGCTCTCCATGAAAATAATCTCAATGGCTTCATCCCATCTAAACTCTTCAATATGCCCATGATAACAGCAATTTCTCTTACTGATAATCAGCTCTCAGGTAGCCTCCCGGCTGACATAGCCCGCGGGGTTCCAAACCTACAAGGGCTTTATTTAGCAGGTAATGAACTCAGTGGAGTAATACCCAACTTTCTTTCCAATGGCTCTAAGCTCAGGATCTTAGACTTGGCCCAGAACTCATTTTCCGGGTTCATTCCCAGCACGATTTGTTCCTTAACAAGCCTTGAGTTGCTTAACTTACATAGAAATAGTTTTATGATTGATACTTCAAGTCCAGAACTAAACTTCCTCTCTTGTTTGCCTAACCTTAGACTGACTTTCTTGAACTTGGCATTTAATCCTCTAAACACAACACTTCCTATTTCCTTTGGGAATCTCTCTACATCACTTGAATATCTTTATTTAAGACATTGCAACCTCAGAGGTAACATTCCCAATGATATTGGCAACTTTAGCAGCTTGACAACCTTAGGCATGGGATACAATCAATTGAATGGATCAATTCCCAAAACAATTGGAGGACTACAAAAACTCCAAGGTTTGTATTTGAACGACAACAAGTTGGAAGGAAACATCCCATTTGAGCTTTGTCAGCTACACAAATTACCTGAATTGCGCTTGGACGGCAATAAACTCTCTGGTTCTATACCTTCTTGCTTCGGAAACCTAACCGAAAATCTGAGGAGGCTGTCATTAGGATACAATTTGTTGAATTCCACAATTCCATCTAGCCTGTGGGGACTTAGATATATGCTGGATCTAAATTTGTCATCCAATTTTCTTATTGGATCTCTCCAAGAAGATATTGGAAATTTGAAAATTGTGAGAGTCTTGGATTTTTCAAATAACCATTTATCTGGTGTTATACCAGCTAGCATTGGGGGTCTTAAAGATTTGGTTACTCTCTCCTTGGCAAATAATAATTTAGAAGGCCCTATTCTCAGTTCATTTGGCACCTTGCTAAGTCTTGAAGTCTTAGATTTATCCAAAAATAATTTTTCTGGAGTGATTCCAAAGTCTTTAGAAGAGCTCTCATATCTCAAATATCTGAACTTGTCTTTCAATAGACTACAAGGAGAAATTCCAACAGGTGGACCTTTCAGAAACTTCTCTGCTAAATCATTTCTCTCAAATGCTCAGCTCTGTGGCGAATCTCAACTCCTTCTTCCACCATGCAAAAATACAACATACCAAAATTCAAAGAAATCTAGCAAATCTGTCTTGAAGTATATTATTGGAGGGGTTATATCAGCATTAATACTCCTACTAGCCTTTGTGTGGATTTTGATAATATGTAGGAAAAGGAAAGTGGATGTTGCAACAGAGACTACATCACAACCACAACAGCTTTGGATAAGAGTTTCCCAACTAGAACTTGTAAGGGCGACGAAAGGATTCGATGAAAGCAACTTACTTGGCACTGGTGGTTTTGGCTCAGTCTATAGAGGTGCACTTTTTGATGGGAGAGATGTTGCTGTAAAGGTTTTCAATTTACATCTAGAAGGGGCTTTTAAGAGTTTTGACAGGGAATCTGAAATGCTAAGCAATATTCGTCACCGAAATCTTATCAAGCTCATCAGCTGTTGCAATCAAATTGATTTCAAAGCTGTGTTACTACAATACATGCCTAATGGGAGCCTTGACAACTGGTTGTACTCTCAAAACTACTTTTGTTTGAATATCCTACAGAGGTTGAACATAATTTCAGATGTTGCCATGGCATTAGAGTACCTTCATCATGATTATTCGATTCCTATCGTCCATTGTGATCTAAAGCCAAGCAATATACTACTAGATGATGATATGGTTGGACATGTCGCGGATTTTGGCCTTGCAAGACTCTTGGGCGGGGAAGATTTTATGTCGCAAACCATGACCCTAGCCACAATTGGATACATGGCTCCAGGTGATCTTGCGTTGTTAATTTACTATTCACTCGTATATATGTTGTCTTTAGTTATTTGTAAAATGAACATCCAATTTTATTTTCAGGCTGAATAACTGAATTCTTACACATATTATATTGCAGAGTTTGGCAGGGAAGGAATTGTGTCAACTAAAGGGGATGTGTATAGTTTTGGTATTGTAATGATGGAGACATTCACAAAAAGGAAGCCAACGGATGAGATGTTTGGTGGGGAAATGACTTTAAAGCAATGGATTACAAATTCAATATTTCCAGAGAGTTTAGTTGTTGAAGTTGTGGATGCCAATTTATTACTTGGGACGGAAAAAAATCATGATTTTGTGAGCATGAGGGATTGCTTAACATCCATTATGAGATTAGCTCTAGCTTGTTGTGCAGAATCACTAGAAGAGAGAATTAGCATGCGAAATGTTGTAGTCGCACTCAATAAAATTAAGATTAAGTTTTTGAAGGACTGCGAAGGAGAGTCATCTTAGACGCATCTGTTTATTGTAAGCATTCATTTTAGTAGTATAGTACTTTAAATAATCTTCAGTGTCTTCATATCGTCTAATTGATTTTGGGTTGAATACTTGTATTTAATGATGTGTATGTTTGAAGGTGAAGTTTCACCCAAAATTAATTGACAATATAGAGAGAAACAACAGAAATCTTATAAACCATTAGAAGGTTATTCAGCTTAAACAAACAGAGTTCTTCATTTGGATTCAAATGCACCCCTTTTTCTTTTTCTTTTTCTTTTTTCTGGGTTTTTGGTTGAAGAAGGCAACCTTTCTCATTTCACCAATACAGAAGGGATTCTATCTGAGACCGGCACTTGGAGTTGGAGAGCTGAACCTCACCTACCTATCCTTGTCTAATAGTCAACTCTCTAGCATGCATATATGTGATCATGTTTAATATTTTTAGAGTATCTTCAATAATGTTTTCAATTTGAAAGTTCAATTTTTGTAGCAAAAAAGGCTGGAAAATTATGTTAGAAACTCTCTACAAAAACTTATTCCAATCATGCTCCATATTTTAGAGAGTCCAAATTACTTTAGTTATATTTTAAGGGTTAATTATATATAGGTCATTTTATTAGAGTCCAATATATAAGTTAGTCCATTATAATAAATAGGAACAGTAATTATGAAGTCACGTAATATTTTGACTGTTGTTCAATCCGTATCATTAGTTTTAGTTCGTTGTTTTAAAAAAAATTACAAGCATGCCATTTAGTCCTGTATATCGTGAGCGTACAAAATTCCATCATTTTAGGATTTTACAAACACACGTTTCATCAGATAGTATCCAATGTACAAGGGCTATGCGACAAAGACAACAAACAGGGATATGTTTTTACTTTTAATTTTGTTTGCAATTATTTTTTTTATTCATTTAGACTGTTTAATTCATTTATTTTTAATTCATTTAGAGTGTATTTTGATGAAAGATTTCTAATTTAATGGGAATTTACAAACTCCATCATTTGCAATTCTGTTATTTACAATTTCCTGAATTGCAAATTCTAGTGTTTGGATATCATAATGTAGAATTTTAAAAATGATGGAAATTACAATTTCACTTGTTATTTGTTTGTCTAAGGTGAATAATCATTAAAAAGGGTACCAGCAAAGATTAGTCCAACAGAACCAACTTAATACAAACACAGCAACTAAAAGAAAAACAGACACTAGTAAACAAGTACACAAACATCAAACAGACACCAGTACACAAACATCAAACCCACACTAGTACACAAAAACAGACACCAGTACACAAACATCAAACCCACACCAGTACACAAACATCAAACCCACACACACACACATTCAAAAGGATTCTGTCAATGGTATGACAGAATCTGAAATCCGCCTGCGGCTCTTTCACTTCAGTCTCAAGGATCGCGCCAAGACATGGTTTCATTCACTGGCGCCAGCTTCCATTCACTCTTGGAGGGACTTGACGTCCAAATTCTTAACACAGTACTTTCCCGTGGAAAAGACAAATGAGTTAAAGTCCAAGATCATGAACCCACGGCAAGACATGGAGGAGTCTTTCTACGAGTTTTGGGAGCGGTTCAATCAGATGCTACGGGCGTGTCCCCACCACCATATTGATGCCCATCATCTTATGCTATACTTCTATGGAGGCTTGAAGACTAGCGATCGGACAATGGTGGACTCTCAATCCCAAGGGATTCTAGAAGGCACAACCGAGGAAGCAAGGACCGCCTTTGAGAACATTGCTCAAAGGGAAAAACAGTTCAGCTACAGGGGTCCCTTCTCTAGAGCTACGGGTGATGCATCCGCCAAATACAAAGATGACGCCATTGCTCAGCTCACAGCAATGGTGAAACAGTTGTGTAGCGAGAAAGCCAAAGAAGTTCACATCTGCGAGGTATGTTCAATTCAGGGCCACAAATCCCAGGACTGCCCGGTTGTGGAAGATGCCAGCTTTGCTGGAGGGTTCAATAGCAATTCTCGACCCCGGAATGACCCATATTCCAACACTTACAATCCGGGGTGGAAAAATCATCCAAATTTCCGTTGGAGCAACAATCAAGCAGCCGAAAATCCCTTGCCACCCCTTGGATTTGAGCAGGAAGCCGCATGCCCTCAGGGGAACTCCCACGGTCCTTCCTCAAACCAGAATGTCGGAAGCAAGTCTGTTGAGGACTCCATCCATATCCTGACTCAACAGCATGCTCAATTCATAAAATTCATGCACGATAGCCAGAGTCAGACGGGAGACATAAAAAATGCAATTGCAAACTTGGAGCGTCAAATGGGACAGGTGGCGAACCAACTAAATCAGCGAGAGCAGGGCAAGCTACTGAGTCAAGTCCTGGTAAATCCGAAAGGATTTCACAATCCTACGGCTAATGCCATCACGCTAGAGAGGGAAACACCACTTCAAGACCCCAAATATGCCACCCTCGCAGGACCTGAAACCGAGCCTCAACCTACTCAGTAAAGAATCACCGACCAGGGCGTGCCGCAAAACATGCCACAGCCAACACCTCTGGCGCAGAGCCGGCCCAACGAGTCACCAAGTGCCCTACCGCAAGGAGGACCTGACACTTCGCCTACTTAGGCCACGGCTGGCATGCAACCTGCTCCTAAGCCCAAGTCGCAGCACTCGAATACTTCAAACTCTAAACCTCAAAATTCCAATTCTAAAAAAGTCACTTTTGAGTTAGCTAATAATGTTGATTATCCATTTCCTCGCAGGTTCCAAAACAGGAATAAGCAAAGGGAGGACTTCGAGGAAGAAATCATCAGCATGTTGCAGAAGCTTCAGATCACACTACCTTTCTATAAAATTGTCAAGCACATGCCTATCTTTGCAAAGCTGATCAAGGACTTAGTTGCAGGAAATCGTGGTTTTAGCTCCACGGACACCATTGACATCCCTAAGGCCTTCTCGGCTGTCCTTTTGCGCATGCCCCTTAAGGCCAATGATCCTGGGCAGCCATCCCTTCCATGTGTCATTCAGTCAAAAAGTTTCGAACATTGCCTTTGCGACACGTGAGCATCAATGAACATCATGCCATTCCACATTTACAGGTCACTCAACCTAGGCGCACTCAAACCCACGCACCTATGTGTCAGATTGGCTAACGCTTCTGTAACCAACCTAATGGGGGTTCTTGAGGACGTACTGGTACAAATCGGAGATACATGCATCCCTGCAGACTTCTACGTACTAAGAATGGACAGAATTGACAAAAGTGAGGAACCTCCCCTCATCTTCGGAAGGCCCTTACTAGCCACAGCCGAGTGCCTCATCGATGTCAGAAAGGGCCAGGTCTCCATCAAGGTCCTGGACCAGCTTTGGACATTCTCCATCCATGACACCATCCTGTACCCTGCCGAGCCTATTGTAGATTTTCCGTTAAACACAATGGACTTACTACTACGGGAGACAATTGCTCAGTCTTGCATGGCGGATGACCTTGAGAAGGCCGTTACTAATAACCCACACACTGTGGATTCACTTGCAGATAGCGTGATCGAAGAGGTACGAGCCCTTGACATCATGCCAGCCCTCCCATTCCACAGGCCTCCCTTCGAAGCGTTACCACTCACAAGTCAGAAAACCCTGTCGTCCATCATAAAGGCTCCTGAACTCGAGCTGAAGCCCTTGCCCGAGCACTTAAAGTATGCATATTTGGGCGACAATCAAACCCTTCCAGTCATCATTGCATCTACCCTAAGTACGAAAGAGGAAAAGGCATTGGTTCACGTCCTTAAGGTCAATCAAACGGCAATTGGATGGACAATAGCTAATATCAAAGGCATAAGTCCCACAAAATGCATGCATCAGATACTGCTGGAGGAAGACTCCAAACCATCACGGGAGGCGCAGAGGCGATTGCATCCACCTATGAAGGAGGTCGTGAAGAAAGAAGTCCTAAAGCTTCTGGATGTTGGAATCATCTATCCAATTAGTGACTCCAAGTGGGTGAGCCCAGTCCAGGTCGTGCCAAAGAAAAGTGGGATCACAGTGGTTAAAAATGAGCAGGATGAGCTTATACCTCAACGGATTCAAACAGGATGGAGAGTGTGCATTGACTATCGAAAGCTAAATATAACCACACGCAAGGACCACTTTCCTTTGCCCTTCATTGATCAAATGCTCGAGCGTCTGGCTGGACACTCCCACTATTGCTTCTTGGACGGCTACTCAGGATACAATCAGATTGCTATTGCACCCGAAGATCAAGAAAAAACAACATTCACATGCCCATATGGCACTTTTGCATACAGAAGAATGCCGTTTGGATTGTGCAATGCCCCAGCTACCTTTCAGCGTTGCATGATGAGCATCTTCTCCGATATGGTGGAAGATATAATTGAAGTATTCATGGATGACTTCTCGGTGTTTGGACATTCATTCGAACTGTGCTTAGTTAACCTAACTCGAGTACTGGAACGGTGCAGAGAAAGCAACTTAGTGCTGAACTGGGAAAAGTGCCATTTCATGGTACAACAGGGAATTGTCTTGGGTCATGTGATCTCTAGCCGAGGCATAGAAGTGGACAAGGCAAAGTTAGACATAGTAGAGAGGCTGCCGTACCCCACTACAGTCAAAGAGGTTCGATCGTTCTTAGGGCATGCTGGCTTTTACCGCAGATTCATCAAAGATTTCTCGAAAATCACAAGACCTTTGTGTGATCTTCTAGCCAAGGACGCCACATTTGAGTTCACTAAGGGATGCCGTGAGGAATTCAACACACTCAAGGCAAAGCTCACGGCATCACCCATCATCATGCCACCGAATTGGGACTTACCATTCGAACTAATGTGTGATGCCTCGGACTTCGCCGTAGGAGCAGTTTTGGGACAGCGTGTTGACAAGCTCCCTCATGTCATTTACTATGCAAGTCGAACCCTGAATGATGCCCAGCTGAACTACTCCACCACCGAGAAGGAGCTCCTTGCTGTTATCTTTGCCCTTGAGAAGTTCCGCTCATATCTAATTCAAACCAAGATCATAGTATACACGGATCATGCTGCCTTGAAGTATTTGCTCACTAAAAAGGACGCCAAGCCAAGGTTGCTACGTTGGATGCTACTGCTCCAGGAATTCGACCTTGAAATCAGAGATAAGAAGGGCAGCGAAAACGTGGTCGCTGACCATATGAGCCGATTGCTTCACAGTTCCAATGAAGAGGCCGATCAGTTGCCCCTCCTTGAGACCTTTCCTGACGAACAGCTCTTCGCAATCCAAGCTATTGATCCATGGTATGCCGATCTCATTAATTACCTTGTCACTAAGCAAATTCCTTCATCTTTAAACATGTACCAAAATGACAAGCTGGCTAAACAAGCTAAGTACTTCATTTGGGATGAGCCGTACCTATGGAAGCATTGTCCAGACCAAATCATTCGGCGCTGCATCCCAGAAGACGAGATGAAATCCGTCTTGACATTTTGCCATAGCTTGGCATGTGGGGGCCATTTTAGAGCTAAGAAGACAGCCCTCAAGGTACTACAAAGTGGACTCTACTGGCCCACACTTTTCAAGGATGCACACGAATTTTTAGTCACCTGTGGCCGCTGCCAACGCCTAGGTAACATCGGCCCTCGAAATCAAATGCCATTACACCCTATTCTTGTGGTCGAAATCTTCGACGTATGGGGCATTGATTTTATGGGGCCTTTTCCGAATTCCTTTGGCAATTTTTATATTCTGCTTGCAGTTGATTATGTCTCCAAATGGGTGGAAGCGATTCCTACCAAAACTAACGACGCCAAAGTAGTGGTGCGTTTTTTACAGAGTCACATCTTAGCCAGATTCGGCGCACCTAGGGCAATCATCAGTGATGGGGGGGGGGGGGGGGGGGGGGGGGGGGGGGCACAATTCTGTAATCATTTGTTTGCAGCCCTAATGAAGAAGTATGGCGTCACCCACAAGGTCTCAACACCGTATCACCCTCAAACGAGTGGCCAAGCGGAAGTGTCCAATCGGGAAGTAAAGGCCATATTGGAAAAAACGGTAAATCCTAACCGCAAAGATTGGTCCAGCAAATTGAATGATGCGCTGTGGGCCTATCGGACCGCATACAAGACCCCGATTGGCATGTCTCCCTTTCGGCTTGTTTTTGGAAAAGGCTGCCACCTACCAGTGGAATTGGAGCATAAAGCATTCTGGGCTATTAAGTAGATGAACATGAACTTCGATGATGTTGGAATACATAGGAAGCTTCAGCTAAGTGAATTAGAGGAGTTGCAAAACGAGGCCTTCGACAGTGCTCGTATCTACAAGGAAAAGACCAAAGCTTTCCACGACAAGCGCATTCTTCCCAAGGACTTTCACATCGGACAGGAAGTCCTCCTCTTTGATTCCCGGCTCAGACTAATCCAGGTAAGTTGCGTTCAAGATGGACTGGACCATTTATTATTACTAACGTTTTTCCTCATGGTACAGTTGAAATCCAGCACCCGGAACGGCATGATCCGTTCAAGGTAAATGGCCACCGCCTCAAACACTACTTCAAGGACCTCTCTAATCCAAGCGCAGTCAACCCTGTAATTCCGCATGCGCTCAGCTCCTAGAATGCCAGCCCCGTCTTGCCTAGACGTTAAATAAAGCGCTCCTAGGAGGCAGCCTAGCCCTGGTTTGTATTTCTCACTTCCTTTTCTGTTTCAGCCCGTTAGATCTCTCAAACCCTTCTACTATTGTCATGCTTACTGCTTATCACATTGAGGACAATGTTCAGTTTAGGTTTGGGGGTGTGGATTTAAAATTTTGCATATAAAAACAAGTAGGTTTGGGGGTGATACACGGCCAGGACATTTAAATTTCTGCTTGTGATTAGTATGATAACTTGTTAATAGGAATGTATATGCGAAGTTAACTATCTTTGCTTTACTAAGAGTCATGCCATGGTCAAGTAGTTCATAATTTGCACTTCACAATGCCGTGTTTTAAGTGATTAAGTGAACGAAATAACTGAATTTGAGTGAACCTTAGAAAATCAGTGGAGACTTCCCTGTGAGATTTTTGAGCCTAATTGCCATTCTTTCTGAGGGATATACTTGTTTCTACTCTTAAACACTCATCACTTTTGTTCTTAATTGTTGATCTCATTACATCATATTTGCATTGAATTTTAAAGAACTAACATCATTTAGATACTCTTGATTTAATGTGTGGTTTGCCATAAGAAGTGATGTAGTCTATGTATGCTTTAACCTCTAAAGGCTTGATCCTACCCTATTGCATGCTCCCTAAGCCAATTTTGAAGCCAAACACTCAACCTTTTCTTTCATCACCCAAAGTATAACCTAACCGAAATACTTAGCCATTCATCACAGCCATGCCTTATAACCTCAGTTTGTGCTAAGGTTGCTGTAAATGAGATTCATGGTGAGAATGAGAGGTGAAAGAAGATGTTTCCCAATTCAAAGGACATTGGCGTCAATTCAAAGTTCAAAGAACAGAAAAAAAAACGTTCAAATCAAAAGAAAGAAAGAAACGTTGAGAAAAAGAAGGAAAAAATAAGTGAAAAACAAAGTAAATTCAGCCAAGTGAGCCAAGAGCCTCAAAATAAGCCACAAGAGCCTCAAAATAAGTCATCAAGAAATCACAATGCCGTGGGCCTTAAGAAAGGATTCAGTTTAGGAATTCCAAGTTCAATTCATGACTTCTCATGCCTTGGCACAACTCAGGTTCTTTGAATCCCATCCTTCCTTGCTAAACCCCAAAGCTTAGCCCCATTACAACCTAAAAAGGAAGACCTAACTGATCTTATGGACAATCATGCTGAGGATTAAGGTACGTATCTATGTTCTTAAAGTTCAATTCCTTTCATGAGATCTTTATTTCCATAAAGTGCTATTCTTCATTGTTACTCATATGTGATTAAATTTGAATTTCATAACATAAACTCATCAGATATGCTTGAAAAAGTGTAAGCCTAGGATTCTTGTGCGAATTGAGAGTTGCCTAGTGAGGAATAGAGTCGAGGCGAAATCTTTCTAGGGCACTTAGATGAAGTTGTTTTCAAACTTGATCACCTGAAAATATTGGCATTTATACACATATACCTTCACATGACACTCACGGCTATGACATTCCTTTTAGTTCTGCAAAGCATATCTACTTACTTTGATTCTTATTAGCGTGTTAAGAGTACTATCTATAGCATCTTTTTGTTTAAGTAAAACGTTTGTGGGTATCGTGCTGCTATAACCCTCAGGAGACAAAACTCCTCCTACTAGGTGAACCTAGGGGTTTAAATGTTTATCTTAACTAAAATCGAGTCTTTTCATTTTGTTAGCGTTTGTTTTGCTCAGGGACTAGCAAAAGATAGGTTTGGGGGTATTTGATCGGTCGTTATTTATGCATCATTTTGATGTCTTTATATGCCTCTCTTACATGTCTTTTGAATGATTTCATGCCATCAATAGTAGAAAATGATCAATCTTGTGAGACTTGTGCAGAGTTAGAAAGATAGGTAAAATCTGGAAAGAACACAAAAAGAATGACTCAAATCGGAGTCCAGATGAAGGAGATATCCTCATTTCAATATCAGGTCCTAAACGGAGTCCTGAGTGCGCCAGTGCGCCTATTTTGGGCCACTGGCCAAGTACCTCATATCAGGCCCTCCGGGTCTCAAACTTGTGTTTCATGACATCAAGGTCAAGTCCTAGAAGTGCCAAGGTCGCGCCAAGGCAGGTCGAGGACATGTCCCAAGAACTCCCATCCGAGCCAAGATGTGCGCCTAAGCCGGGGTCCCTGTTCCGCTAGCGGTGGATAAGAGGTTCTCCGTCTGCGCTAAGTCTTACAACATTTGCGCCAAGCCTGAATGAAGATGCGCTTCTAATGTACTCATGATTTGCTTCAAAAGCGCAGTCCCAGATCCTGATTACGAAGACAGTCCAAAATCCAAGTTTGGCCAGCTTGCGTTCCCACTTGCCAGCTTGCATTCACACTCCCAGCCGTGTTCTGATTGGTTCTAATAGATTTAAGGACTTTGTTATTAATTAAAAGTACAATAACTTTCCCTATCCCTATAGGACATGGTTTTACCAATCCTTATAGAATAAGGTTTTACCAATCCTTATAGAACAAGGTTTTCCCTTTGTCTATAAAAGGGAGCCTTTGTTCAGTGTTTTAGAGGGGAGAATCAGGCAAAAGGGGGAGATAATTAGCTAGAGGCGTTTTTGGGAGATACAGAGACACCTTAGCCGCATATAGTAATTGATTTTTTAGAGTTTTACGTTAAAGATTAGTTCTTCCCGAAGTTGAGTGTGCTGGACGTGGAGCTTGGAGAAGAAGGCTCTGCCGTGTCTTCTGCTGCACCTGTTCTTCACAATATCTTCTGTACCCTTATTTTCATTATTGCAATTTACTTATGAATTCAATTATATTTGTTTCAATTTCAGTTATGTGTGAGTAGTCATTAGGATTAGGGCTGCTTGAAGCCCTAGCCATGTTAGCTTGTTGATTGGATTTCTGGCTCTTGATTATGATTGCTATGCATGCTGAATAAGTTGGATTACTATGCTTAATGACCTTAATTTATGCCTATAAGATTAGCTACCTTGTTTGCATATAATTATAGATGTAATTGCTTGAGTGACCGTCATATCATCTTGTGATTTGGAGCATCGAAAGTATTCTTACTTGTAATCTTAACTCATAACGACCTAAGATTGCATGTCACTTTGCTAGGCTAATGTGGTGTCATTAAATTCTCTTTAAACTTCATGCATCATCTTAAAAGGTAGGTGATAGATGTTCTAGGCATATGCCCTGTTTAGAACATGCTAAGTAAGAGGGAATAAGATGTGTCTAGTGAACCAACGCCAGGTCCTAGGCACGGGCACCTAATTCAGAAAATGCATAGTAATTAGGTCAAGGAAATCTGGTTAAGAGCTATAATTGGTTAGAGTGGATAGTAAGCCTTAATTCGCCTTAGTTAATAATCAATCAACCGTTAATTCTTGCATTGTTATTTTCTGCATTTTATTTTACTTGTCTTTAAATTTCAGTTCTCACATCATAAACCCCCCTGCGTGTGTGTGTATGTGTTTTCACTAAGTTAATAAATCTGAACTAAAGTGGTCATAACGTTGATACAAGTCCTCGAGGGATCGACTCTTGCTGTGCTACTATACTATTCTTATCGATTTGTGCACTTGCAAGGATTTTATAACTGTTAGAATTGAATTGCATATTTCTTGCTCTTTAATTCCACCAACACAGACACCAGTACACAAACATCAAACCCACACTAGTACACAAAAACAGACACCAGTACACAAACATCAAACCCACACCAGTACACAAACATCAAACCCACACCAGTACACAACCAACAAACCCACACCAGTATACAAAAATATACACAAGTACACAAAAATATACACTAGTACACAAGCAATCTAATACAACATCGCTGTGCTTATAACAACAATTCCAACTAAAAATCCAACTAAAACTGCTGAACAATAAGCAAAGTTGCACTAACAAAAATTCCAACTAAAATTTCAACTAATATGTAGAGTTTACACGTAAAACTTCATGATCAAGCACTGAATGAATTTTAACGAAGACCCATCACACTGCATTCCTATTTTTCTATCACAGAAAGTATAGTTCCAAAGAATAATAAGATAGTCAACAAAGTGTTAGACCAAAATCAATTATAGTCGTAAATTAGAAAACAACGCACAATATCAAATCAAATATATAAAATTGATGCTTATATAATCTGCACTAATGTATACATATAGATAGATTGAATACAGACTATATAATACTTATAGCAAACGTAGTATCCTCAGTAGTATAATAAACAAACACTTGTGTGGTATTCTATATATATGTATATGAAATAGGTTGACACTATGAAACAAATCAAATTAAAATTCACTGACTTGTATTCTTGAGAGAGGCTTGCAAAGCAGTGTCCTAAGACAAAATTACGCCCCTACACACGTGATGTAGATGTCTCTGTGGGCGTCCGTCCTGCACGATACAACTCTCAATTCCAAGGCGTTATAGTGATGCCTTGGAATCTGGCGAGCTTCACTTGTGTTTTTCTCTCTAAGATTTTGAATGAAAGATGAGTCAAAAACTGTTGTTTTTTGGAAGAGAACATTGTAGTCTTTAAATAAATGTGGAATGTGCAGTTTCCTTGGTGTGTGAACCGTTGCAACTGTCTCCATTTGGATTCAAATTGAACAATTGCAATGGTATATTCAAAATCAATGTCACATGTTTATCCAAAATAAAATAAAATTCCCAAGATGCCCCAATCCATATTTATTGTGATTTTATATCACAAAGTTCCAACAATACCCCACATTTTCTATTCAAACTTCAACAACACCCCACATTTGAATAGAAAATAAGAAATAAGATATGAAATAGACTTTAAAAAAAAGAAAAAGAGAAGTGGAGAGAAAAATTGGACTTGATAGCATCAGGAAATGTGTCTTTTGAACTTGAACCGTCCATAGTGAAAACTTATCGGGTTTACTTCGTGATACAGTGGATGAAATCTTGAACTGTTCACGTTTGTAGCAAACCGAGACAACAAGTATCACACCTATCTCATCTAACACATTTCAGTTCATACGGATGTGTTCATTTTGGTCCTAAACAAATCCTGAATTCATGAGAGTTTTAGAGAATGTAGCCATTAATTCTCATGGATGCGACCCACATCGCTCTCATATAGGTAACACTAATTGAGAATATCCTGTTATATTCCTCTAAAAGATATTAGTATTATTAAGAATATCAATTCATCCTCTACTTCTACAGGTAACACACTTAACACACCATAGGAATGAGTATGATAATATGTGTAAAATTTTGAATCTCCCTAAACAGTTTGCCTATTGAACCTAGACCATGGGATCTCCAATTAGCTAGGTTAGGTTTCCGCCAGGTTGATTCATTGAATTGGCTTTAAACCCATTCCCCTCGATGTAAACACTACTTGCTCCTTTGGTAGGCCTTTTGTCAAAGGGTCTGCAATGTTTTCCTTTGACTTCACATAATCTATGGAAATGATTCCATTTGTGAGCAATTCTTTAATTGTATTATGTCTTCGCTTTATATGCCTTGACTTTCCATTGTAAATGCTATTTTTGGCTCTAGCTTGGGCTGACCTGTTATTACAATATATACCAATAGCTGTCAAAGGTTTAGGCCATAATGGAATAACATTTAGAAAATTTCGGAGCCATTCAGCGTCTTCTGCAGCTTTGTCTAAGGCGATAAATTCTGATTCCATAGTGGAACGTGGAATGCACGTTTGTTTGGATGATCTCCAAGACACTGCTGCTCTTCCAAGTGTAAATATATATCCGCTAGTAGATTTGGATTCAGTGTCATTCGAAATCCAATTTGCATCACTATATCCCTCCAAGATGGCAGGGTATTTATGATAATGCAACCCGTAGTTAATGGTGTATTTCAATTGCCTCAAGACTCTTACAAGAGCAATCCAATGATCTTTTCCAGGATTGCTTGTATATCGACTAAGTCGACTTACAGAGTAAGCGATACCGGCTCTAGTACTGTTCATTATATACATTAAACTTTCGATCACTTGAGAGTATTTCAACTGAGATACACCATCACCAATATGTTTTTTCAACTTGGTGTTGGGGTCAAATGGAGTTGTAACAGGGCTGCTATAAAAATGGCCGAACTTCTTAAGTCTTTGTTCCAAATAATGTGATTGAGTGAGTGAATACCCATCATCATCTCTTTGAATTTTAATTCCTAAAATTTCATCAGCTTTGCCCATGTCTTTCATGTCAAAGCACGAACTCAACATTTTCATTGTGGAATTAATTACATCTTTATTTGTGCCCATAATGAGCATGTCATCAACATACAAACATATTATGACATAAGAATTTTTGTTATAATTCTTGATGTACACACATTTGTCACATTCATTAATTTGGAAGCCATGTGTAGCCATTGTATGATCAAATTTTTCATGCCGATGTTTGTTTTAATCCATATAAAGATTTCACAAGTTTGCACACCTTTCTCTCTTGACCTTCAACCACAAATCCTTCAGATTGTTCCATGTAAATTTCTTCATCCAATTCACCATTTAGAAATGCGGTCTTTACATCCATTTGGTGAATATCCAAATTATAAACGGATGCAATTGCTAGAAGCAACCTTATGGAAGTGATTCTTGAAACTGGAGAATAAGTGTCAAAGAAATCTAGCCCTTCTTTTTGACGATACCCTTTGGCTACTAGACGAGCCTTATACTTGTCTATAGTACCATCTGGTTTTATTTTCTTTTTGAAAATCCATTTATAGCCAATTGGTTTATTACCGGGCGGTAAGTCCACCAATTGCCATGTATTATTGTGTAAAATCGAATCGATTTCACTATTAATGGCTTCCTTCCAAAAAATAGCATCAGGAGAGGCCATAGCCTCTTTATATATTTGTGGCTCCCCCTCAGTTAAGTATGTCAAGAAATCAGGCCTAAAATTTTTGGCAACTCTCATCCTTTTTCTTGCTCTTCTAGGTTCATTTTCTTCAGGTTCTTGAACACTAGTGGAGGCTTGATCTATATTACTGACATCATGCACTCTTTTGTTTGTATTGTTGCTTTTTCCTTCCTTGTATGGAAAAATATGTTCAAAAAATTCTGCATCATCAGATTCTAGTATTGTATTGACTTGTATGTCAATGATTTCAGATTTGAAAACTAGAAATCTGAAAGAAGAACTATTATTTGCATAGACAATAAAAACACAATCTATAGTTTTCGGTCCAAGTTTAGTCCTTTTTAGAAGAGGAACTTGGACTTTAGCAAGACAACCCCACACTTTCAGTTTTTTATAAGAAGGCATTTTACCTTTCCAAAATTCATATGGAGATTTCTCCTTCTTCTTGTGTGGGATTCTATTTAAGACAGTGTTTGTAGTAAATAGAGCATCGCCCCACAGATTGTGTGGAACTCCAGAGCTATTTAGCATAGAATTAATCATATCTTTGAAAGTTCTATTCTTACGTTCTGCAACTCCGTTTTGTTGTGGAGTGTTAAGGTGCAGTCGTTTGATAAATAATTCCATGAGAGGAACAGAAATCTGAAAAAGCATTAGACTCATATTCTCCACGTCTATCTGATCTTATGATTTTAATTTTCTTGTCAAGTTGATTCTCAACTTCGGCCTTACATATTTTGAACATGTTCAAGGCCTCATCTTTGCTATGTAATAAATATACACAACAATATTTACTCCAATCATCTATAAATGATATGTAATAATTTTTCCACCACGGGATGGAGTAGACTTGAAATCACATAAGTCAGTGTGTATTAAACCTAACACTTCGTTTGATCTTTCAACTGATTTATGAGACTGCCTCACAAACATAGATTCTATGCAAACTTTGCATTTTTCTGCATTATTTCTCTTAGAATTGCATTTTGGCAGCAATCCTAAATTAACCATTCTACTCAAAGAACGATAATTTACATGGCCTAGTCTAGCATGCCATAGATCAACAGACTCAATCAAGTAGTTAGAAGCCTTATTTATATTATTATTGCATCAATAGGCAATACATTGAGTTTAAAGAGCCCATCAGCAAGATAGCCCTTTCCTACAAACATCCCACCTTTAGTGAGTACAAATTTATCTGATTCAAATGCAAGCTTAAAGCCCTTATTGCTTAGAATAGGACCAGACACAAGGTTCTTGCGAACATCAGGTACTTGCAGTACATCAACGAGGGACAACTCCTTTCCAGAAGTAAGTTTGAGTGTCACCTTTCCTTTTCCTTTTACAGCAGATGTGGATGCATTTCCCATGTACAAATTCTCACCATCAATTGGTTGGTAGGTACTGAACAAATTTCTATTGGCACATATATATATGCCTTGTTGCACCAGTATCAACCCACCAATCCTTTGTGTCACCAACCATATTAACTTCAGAAATCACAGCAACAAATTCATGACCATTGGCTACGGCCACATCTGCTTGATGATTATTGCTGTTGCTTTGGTTTCCAGCAGAATTTTGATCCTTTCTAAAGTGACAACCTTGAGCTTTATGGCCTGGTTTTCCACATACCCAGCATCCTCCTTTGGCTTTGAAGCTTTTCCCTTTTGGAGCAAAGGATAAATTTTTGGTAGGATATTTTCCTTTGTTTTTCTTTTGGAATTTATGGTTATTCTTGGATGAATCTCCTTCAACAATGTTGGCCTTGGCTTCCATGGATGAAACATCAATCTTCTCATTCTTTCTGTTTTCTTCTTCTACCCGAAGCTTTAAAACCAGATTTTCCACCGACAATTCTTCAGTCAAATGCTTCAAAGTTTGCTTGAAATCTCTCCATGATGGTGTAAGTTTTTCTATGATTGCACCCACTTGGAATTTATCAATTAGTTCCATGCCTTCAGTATGCAATTCATGGATTATGATATGAAGTTCTTCAACTTGATGAAGAACAGTTTTGTAATCCACCATTTGATAATTCAAGAACTTGCCGATGATGAATTTACTAGAACTTGCCGCTTGTGACAAATATTTCTTCTCTAATGACTCCCACAACACTTTTGATGTCTTACAGGATACATAGACGTCATAGAGTGTATCATCCAATCCGTTAAGGATATAGTTCCTACATAGGAACGCACTGTGTGTCCATGCATCAATTGCATTCAAAGTTTCCTTAGAGACTGGGTGCTCTCCAGCCGCAGGCTTTTCCTCTTTGAAAACATGAGTCAAGTTCAAGGTTGTGAGATAAAACAACATTTTCTGTTGCTAACGTTTGAAATCAACCCCTTTGAACTTCTCTGGTTTCTCAGCATAAGTATTGTTCTTTACGACATTCACCGTCTGATCCATGTCTAGTAACTCTGTCTTAGATTGTTAGACCAAAATCAATTATAGTCGTAAATTAGAAAACAACGTACAATATCAAATCAAATATATAAAATTGATGCTTATATAATCTGCACTAATGTATACATATAGATAGATTGAATACAGACTATATAATACTTATAGCAAACGTACGTAGTATCCTCAGTAGTATAATAAACAAACACTTGTGTGGTATTCTATATATATGTATATGAAATAGGTTGACACTATGTAACAAATCAAATTAAAATTCACTGACTTGTATTCTTGAGAGAGGCTTGCAAAGCAGTGTCCTAAGACAGAATTACGCCCCTACACACGTGATGTAGATGTCTCTGTGGGCGTCCGTCCTGCAAGATACAACTCTCAATTCCAAGGCGTTATAGTGATGCCTTGGAATCTGGCGAGCTTCACTTGTGTTTTTCTCTCTAAGATTTTGAATGAAAGATGAGTCAAAAACTGTTGTTTTTTGGAAGAGAACATTGTAGTCTTTAAATAAATGTGGAATGTGCAGTTTCCTTGGTGTGTGAACCGTTGCAACTGTCTCCATTTGGATTCAAATTGAACAATTGCAATGGTATATTCAAAATCAATGTCTCATGTTTATCCAAAATAAAATAAAATTCCCAAGATGCCCCGATCCATATTTATCGTGATTTTATATCACAAAGTTCCAACACAAAGTACAACCCCAAAGAAAGTGTAAATCACATAAAACACCAAGTAGAAAGCCAAACTAACATGTAAAGAATACTTTTATCCAAAAACTCCTTTCAATGATCATCTTCCCGCATGAGGGTAATCAACTCTCATAAAATAGAGCAACAAATCAAAAGTCACTTTCAGAATAAGTATAAAATAAGATTAATCTTTAAAATGTCTCATCTTCAAATAAATTTCGAAGTAAATATAAGAATAACTCACAAATAAAAGGTTCCAACATACATAAATATACATGAAAATTTCCAACATAATAAAAACACATTCTATTTTTTTGTTGAAAGAAACATCAACACCATGCTCTGTTTTTCCTCAACCGGAAGTCCCTTGAACATAGGAAAGTGTTTCGTATTTTCTACAAACCAAGAGTATGCCTTCAGTCGATCATTTCGACTAAGATCTGGAATTGCAGTAAGTTCGCTATACAATTTTGCTGCATCAAGGCTTGGTGTTGTTGCAGCGATAAGTTGATCAAAAGATGAAGCCATTTTAGCTACTGAATTAGCAAGGACATTAGGCGTACCTCTTTTCTTTGATGGGGGAATACTAGCAGATGTTTGATTGCTTCTCTTTAGACGAACATAGGTGGGTGAAACATCATCAATGTGAGAGTTTTCAAAGCCTTCAGTATCAGCATCCAAATCAATGGTATTAGTACGTAGGAGCACTCTCATGGTTCGTAGCATTAGTAGATTCTGCACATGTTTCAGCACCTTACCCAGTAGCTCTATTTTTGCTACATAAGTCCACTAAATCATCCCAGTTGGTAATCACTTTCCACCAAAAAGTTAGCATCATCATGTGACTATCAAACAAAGAATGAAAGTAAACTAAATCTATATTCGCGATAAAAAAAACAAGGAAAATATATTTTTATTGCTGAAAGTCAGCAAGAAAATTAATCAAACAAAAGAGTATAATTGCATTTGAATTACCTTCACATATTCTTCACAAACATTCTCTTCATCGACTGTGATCATCTGTTTTGTTGCATCCCAATTGAATCCACTTTGACTCAATATGTCACTCACTATTCCATAATGCTTTCTCCATGTCTTAACACGATTTCGTATGTTATCAGGAGTAACACTAATATCGAATTGTGCAGAAATTATACTTGCAGCGTTGTTAATTATAAGCAACTGGTTTCCAACCCGCATATCCTTTGTTACCTAGCTGGCGTTATTGTCTTAGTACACCAGTTAATGAACGATCCATTTGTGAACTCCAACGAAAATAACCTTTATCATCTCCTGCTTCTATTTCCATATTTTGCTTCTCAGTTTTTTTCCTCGCCTTTAATTTTTTTGGCTTCTCTGTCATCTTTGTATGAATAAAGAAAGGAAACAATATGAGAATACTAATAATTTGCTACTTAGACTAGAAAGGCAGCAACATGAGTTAACATACTCTGTATATTATCAACCATAATAAAAATGATGTTTTCACACAAAGCAGACAACAAATTAGAGTGCAAATTATTTGAATCAAAATTGCAATACATCAAGTAATCAATTATCCAAATCTAAAAACTGAGAAGTTCAAACTAAATAAGGTAAAAAACTACATAAATAATCAAGAATTAGTGGCCCATCGTGCTTGATAAGCCTGAACATCTGCAGTGCTAAAGTGTCACGGAAAGTGGTCCATTGATCAGTAACTTCAACATTTATAATCCTATCATGTGTTGCATTACCCTCTAACGTAGAATTACTGGATATATCTTCATCAACATAAGCTAAAAAGCCCAAATCTTGATCTTCTAAAACAACATCATTAAGTTTCTCAATGCGAATAAAGTTATGCAACACAAAGCAAGCATTGATAATGCTAATTTGTGTTTTGATGCTGAAAAATGAAGATGTACGCAATATACTCTGTCTCTTTTTTAACAACCCAAATGACCTTTCAATTACATTCCTCGCAATCGAATGACGCAAGTAAATAACTCTTTGTAATTTTCAGGCCGGTTGTATCCTCTCCATTCATTTAAGTGATATCTTGTTCCTCTGTAAGGTGCTAAAAAACCTGGTCCATTAGCATATCCGACATCTACAAGATAGTATTTATCTACAATTAAAAAAGAAAAAAATACTTTAAATTAGTCCTTTATTCATAAGTTTTGCAGTTATTAACAACCAGTATATAGATTACCACTTGGGACTTGAAACGGATTATGTCTACGTAAAGAATCTCGCAAAACTCGAGCATCATAAGCATAACCCTCCCATCCGGCTAGTACTAAAATGAATTTTAAATCTGGTGCACATGCATACTCCTAAGACATTAGTGGAAATATTGCATTTCCTATGTCGGTATCTTGGTCTATCCTCAGCAGACACTGTTACTGGAATGTGAGTTCCATCAAGTGCCCCAATACAATGCTAATGACATAAAAACAGGGACAAAAGGAATGTAAGTGAAAATCCTAAGATAAAATAAGAATGTGTTTTTTTAGTTATAGAATTACCTCAAACCACTTCCACTTGTCTCTTTCGAAGCTACCAATAACACATGGATGAAGTTTCAAATAATCTTCACTAATTCTCATCATTGCATACAACACATTAGTAAATTGCCGACTAATAGTTTCCTTGGACCGATACTAGTTAAACCCAATGACTCTATACTTCAAATTGTGAGCAAGTATGTTTAAAAAAATTGCCTCGGAGTCTTCAATAGAAACGTTTCTTGTTCGGACCAATCTACCCCTTTCACACAAAATGGCACATAACCTCCTAAATGCACTCTTACTAACTTGCAATTGTTCAATACAATCAACCTCCCTCCCATTGTACAAACAATTCAATTTGCATCGTCTTTCTTCGTCCCAATCACTAGTAAGCTCTTTGACTAAATACATTTCATTATACCAAGATACCACTATGGAAAATACAGTTGTAACATACCAAAAATAATTATTATTTTCTTCTTAGTTTCTTCTTCGTCTCTAGCACGCTTGCTGGTTAAGTGTGTAAAAAAGTTATCTACATCCTCACTAGCCATACCTGTTTAATCATATGTATGAATAAGCTTTTATATAATCTTCTTACCCTAAAAGAGTAATGAATTTGTACCAACATAAGACATGTAAGAAAAAATACGAAACATCCTAGAGATATAAATTAAGAAGCATGTAATAAGAACTGATACACATTTACTGCAGAAAGTAAATCAATCACTGGACTGAAGAGTAGTATTAGAATTTAGAAGAGATATAAACAGATGCAAATAAAGTTACTAACAAGTAACAACATACATTTCAAAAAAGAGATGAACAAGTCATGAGATTGAGTAGTTAAGCTAAATGAGAAACACAACAAGTCATGAGATTGAGTAGTTACGCTAAATGAGAAACACATGAAAAGTCAGTATAGTTAAGTGCTTCAAGACTGCACGGGCAGAGAAAGAGTAGTAGCCTTAGAAGGTCAATCAAGTTTTATAGAAACAAAAAAGCAATTGAAATACTAGTTTAACTCAAAAGGTAAATCCTTCATGAAATTGACCAATATCCCAACTATTTAATATCCACAATAAAAATGCTTCCACAATAAAAATGCTTCCACCAAGCCAAACAGTTCACAGATAAACAAACTCCAAACACACATTCACTGATAAACAAACTCCAAACACAAATATCAAAGTAATAAGCTGCCACTGCCACAAATAGTTATAGAAAGCTCCGTTCAATGTTATCTTGTTATGCTAAAAATAACGAACTCCAAACACACATTTCAGAGGAAGGTAATCAGAAATATACTTGTTATCTTGCCAGATAATATGTCGTAAGCTAAAAGTTGCAAGAATTTGGCATTAAAGGAACCAACTGAGCATGGATGCAACTTCAAACTTCAAACTTCAAATTCGGCATTGAAGTTGAATTTTATTTTTTCGGAATAACTCACTCTCTCTAAAACAAACACTCTGCCTTAAGCCAAAGTCCTAACCCTAGTCGCCGATCCCCTTTGGGGTCGGCGGCAGTCCATTTCATCCTTCCTTTTCCCTCATCTTCTTCTCTGTCTCTCCCTTTCTTTTCTTTTGCCCTCTTTTTTCTCTCTTCCCCTTCGATTCGTTCTGCTTCACCGACCTGCTTTGGACCATCTGTGCTGTGCTCCTATGGCGGTTGGTTGGTGGTGCGGTGGTTGTTGGCTTGCCACTAAGGTGGCTCATCCGGGCGGCTTGGCGATGGACACGTGTCATGTGTTCCATTTGTTGGGTATGTTGCGATGGAAGCCCAAATCGTTAGTGGGCTTTGAGGATGGACGGTGAGTTTGAGCTGCGACTGTGGTTGGTTGCTCACGGGCTGGCTGCTTCGATGCGGTGTTTGCGGCGACGCTGCGGTGGTGGCGGTGTCTGTCTGTGATGGCGACGGTGTGAGGAGTTGCTGCGGCTGCGGTGATGCTTTGGTGGCGGCGATGCTGCGGCTGCGGCGGGGTGTGGGTGTTGTACTACTGCGACGAAGCTTGGGGCGACATTGTTGCGGTTGCGGCGGCACTTTCTCTGATCTGGTGCGATTGCTGTAAGTGTTTTGGCGGCCAAATTTCTCAGATATGCCTGCTCTGGTGTTGCGACCGTGGTTGCTTCGGATTGCGGCGGTGATGGCTGCTGCGGTGATGGCCTCGACGGTGGCGCCGGTGGATGCTACAACAGTGACATGGATGCGGGTGTGGTTTTAGTTCTTCGGAGTGTTGGTGCAGGTGGTGGAGGCTTGTCGTCTCTTCTCAGCTCTATGGCCTATCTAGACCTTGGGCCAGGTGTTGGTCCAGCCCATTGGGCTGAGCCTTTGTCTCTATTTCTTTCTCTGTCCTAGTTTGGGTTGGGGTTGGAATTAGATTAGTCTAGCTTTGGGCTGGGTTTTTGTTTAGTTTAGGGTCTGATGGACTTTGAATTATTGTTTGAATCAATGTGTGTTTTGATTTAGTTTAAGCTTAGAGTTTGTGTTTATGAGTTTATTTGTAGGTGTAATCTAGGATTCTTGCTTTTCTTAGGAAATGCTCCTTGTAAACATTTGAATGATACTTTTTGACCTATAAAAAAAAAAACTTCAAACTTCAATCTCAAAACACTCTATATGCCTATGATCGCAACTACATAGACTTGTATACTAAAAATAAAGAAACAAGTGATAATTTCATCATCAAGACTAACTATCTTGTTACTTACCTCATAGACGCTAATAAATTCCTTTGAAGAAATAGAAGATCCAAATAAGCAAGCAGCATACTGCATTATTTCAAAAGTACAATTTAGAACTCGAGAACTTTAGGAGGATTACCAAATATTAAAGATTCACCAATGTGAACAAGTAACAAGAAAAATAAAATAATTTTGAAATAGGAAAAAGATTTGAAAGGTCTAATTCAGTTGAATGCAGATTTAAAGGGAGAAAAAGAAAAGGAAGAGTTGTAGTTGACATATTAACCAATATATTGGGCTTTGCTAGACCATCTTCACAAAAGTACAAGGTTTCAACAACCAAACCAAAGCATTATACTTCCTCTATTGATACTGTCATCCATTCAACAATATTCTCAATAACATCATTCCCAGACACCAAAAAGTATGCATAAAAAGAAATATTAAATAAGCCTATAATATGGGGAACATTTGGGGTGCTAAAATTTCGAGATGCTTAAAGACAGGGAATTTCTCATTAAAATTTTGACTAAGCAATTCAGTTTTGGTTAATAGTCTCTTTGATGCCTTAACTGTAATTTATATGTTTCTGGTGCTGGAAGTGTAAGATTAATTTGAATGTAATACTGTTTTTATTGTCAAGATCCTAATAGTACCAAAAATACATCTACATCTTTGAACCCAATTGAAATTAGTAGTAAGAAATTGAAAAGACTAAGAAAGAGAGAAATTAACCTTAAGGGGGATGACATTAAGGATAGCAGAGGGCATGGGCTTGGAAGCTTCTCTTGAGGGTAGAGTGTACGAGAGGGCTGCACAGTAATGAAAACACAAGATTGAAAAAACCATAAAATTGCTTCGATGCAATGAAAACCAGAGTAAAAATGGACCAGAGATTATAGTGTAGAGATCTTACCGGTGATTTCAATGGTAGAATTTGAGGGCAGCAGAGAATAAGAAGATAATCAGGTCTGCTTCCATGAAATTGAAACAAAATATAAGTCATGCATCACATGTAGAGCAAACCCATTGGTTTTCCCAACCAAGCAGAATGAAATTAGGTTAGAATTTTGAACTCACCATAAATCATGAAAACGGAACCATCGAAGAGGGGAATATCGAAGTGGGTTTGGGAAGAGACTCATCAACATCCATGGGTTTTTATAGACGAACTTTGTGGGCAAAAAAGATAAATTTCCCGCTCAATTTCTTCCATGCTATAAGAATCGCACAATCCCGTCTTTCTCTGAATTGAAAAATTCTGTAACTTGAGACAAAATTTCAACTCATCATTTGAGATCCTCAAATCTCCCCAGATTAGCAGCTTCGTAATTTACCAAATACCGACTAAGTTTCCCAAACGAAGGAAAATTGATTTTCTGCTCACCAAATCCTGACTTCACGCCAAATGACGTGTTATTTTCCTAGAGCCAAATGAAGTGTTAGTGAATTAGGGTGGTTGTTTAGGAAGGTTAGAACATCCACATCAAACTCTCTAAATTTTTTGTCAAATTTAACTTGAAATTGCCCAAAAGTTATTAATAACTAGCCAGTTTTTACAGTTACCAAAATTAGACTCTCTATATTTGACAAACTTTAAATATTAAATTCATTTGTTCAAATTTGAATATATAACAACATAATTTTCTTATAACAGTAATTTTTCAATAATATACTCATATCTACAGAAAAAAAAAAAAAAAAGCAAAGGAAGGGAAAGAAACAAGAAAGAACATAAAAAAATAAATGTGATGAAGCCACTCGCCCAAGTCAGTGGGAAGACTAATTCAAACAAAATTGAATCAGGCTTCAAAGTCTGGTTGCGAAGAAGGATGAAGACACCGCATAAAATCTTGTCCCTTTCACTTATCTTGCCTACGAAGGAGATCAAAAGGCTGAATGAATTCCACATGTTAGCAAAGATAATGAAGAAATCGAAAGATAATTCAAGTGGTACTATTTTGTTGTTGGCATCAGAATAAGAGGAAAGGGCCAAAAGGCACCTCTTCAATTTGAGCTTAACCAAGAAGCTGTGATGTGAGGGAGGCAAAAAGTGGAGAAAGAGGGATGAGAATGTCAGAATTTGATGTCCCAGGCCATCATAAGGAAAGGAGTTAAATTCAGTTGGTCCGTTTGTTGGTTTGTCGGCACCTTGCTAAATTGGATGCGACTTGGGTAAATTAATTTCACGCCAAGCTGGGCAATCCGCTGACTTCACCTGCAACGGAAGTAGACAAAGATCGTTTCAAATCCATCAATGAATTGAAGAGGTCTAATCGCCCACAAAGACAAGGAGAAGATGCAGAATTAATCCTACAAGTGGGCAGAAATTTTGAAATCAAGAACAAATCAAAGCTTCAGGAAATTAACAAAAAGAAGGAGATGAAAAGCAAACCAAGTGGAAGAGAGCCTCCAAATTGGGGTAACCACAAGCGGGTCTCCTTCTTCAGCCCTTCAAAAGAAAAGAATAGCAATCTCAACATCGATCAGCAGCAGCAAGGAGCAAGGAGAACAATGGTTACCCAAGCAGCCCTGCAAATTCCAACACCTTTATCAGACGTTAGTCATGGAGATTCTCTCAAGGCTCTCATTCAAGCCTCTTCAACTGCAGGTACGTTTGCAATTTTTCTCATGATTAAGATGGGTATTGAAAAATCATACAGAATCACAATAAGTGCACCTTAAAAAAGAATAGTGAGAGCGATTGAGACTTACGGGGAAGCAAGAGCGGCCGATTTGAGTAAGACAAGCTGGCGGTCGTCGACGAGGAGTGTGGTGGCGGTGAGTCGACGTCCAAGTCTTAAACTGTCGAACTATCAGAAATTGAAGAGGAGATGATGAAGGGGATGGGCAACAATTTTTCACTTCAATATGAAGAAGAGGTGAGAGATTGAAGAAGAGAGGATGAAGAAGATGAAGAAGATAGGGGAGAGAAACGCAGATAAAGAAGGTAGCGAAGGAGAGCCGCTGGGTACTAGTAGCGAGTTCTATTCAAGAAGTTACAATTTAGGTTAAATTTGGCTAGTATGATGTATGTCCATTTTGAAATTTTTAAACAAATTTTGGGTTAAATTTATCCAAAAATTAAATTTAGCTAGTCTGCTGCAGATGCTCTTAGAGGGAGTATTGATGGATTCGAGTAAGACCTGTTTCTTAGCATTTGTATTTTTGGTACATCAAATAAATTTGAAAGTGTAAAAATTATGGAAATAAAATGTTCTAATGTCTAAATGTTGGATTAATATAGAATAGAAAGATAAGTAATATGCAGATAATTATTAATTTACCTATTATACATTTATTTATAATTGTATGACTATAATTAGAAGGAATAAAACTAAAAAAATGAAGATAAATAAAATACATGTACGACTGTAATCCTGCAAAAGTATCAGATAGTATCCAAGAAATTCGGACGATTAAAATGACTGGTTAATTTATAGTTAATTCTTAAAAGAAATCCGTAGGAAATTTATTTGGAAAAATTATCTTATCAAAATAAATATTAAAAATTAAATATATTTAAAATTTGAAAATTTCTCATCCACATATGATAAACAGACTCCCACAAATAGGTGCAATAGGTAAGTAGTTGGTTAAAAGGGTATAAATGGTATTATGAAACTAAAAAAAAGTAAAATACTTATATGAAATTTGGTAAATCAATAAATGGATTAACTTATATGTTATACCTCAAAATTGGTGCGTAATAAATTTTGATTAGTCACTAGGAGTCATTTCTCTCTTCCCAAATTTAAGAGCTCCTAAAAATTTCTTTATTTTAGGGGCATGGATTGAAGGGAGATTTTAGGAGTATTCTCTCCAAAATTGAAGTAGGAGACATTTAACTAGTTCATGCATTGAAGATGCTAGCTTGTTTGATACAATGATATTGGAGGAGTGAAATTACACTTTAAACATGGGGTATCAACTTTGTCCTTCACGAGAGTCGAACCTAATACCTCCCACATAACGTATGAATATGAATTGAATACCATTAGGTCATAGCACTAGGTGACGAAGATGCTAGCTCTTACCTTCTAATTATATTTTTTTAATTTATGCTTAATAGGAAACAAAGGAGATATAAAGAAGATCAGTGAAGAAAGGATATGCTGTGAAAAATGAATAACAAATATAGAAGTAAAAACTTAAAGCCAAAAACATACCGGACAACCACCACTCCTCCTAAATATGCCAAGATTATGGCGATCACATTCGGCTTAATTATGAATATCAACTTTATTTTTTATAAATATCGCAGGATGACTTTAGATCTGCTTCTCATATCCTTTTACGATACGTACGTGGGATTTATTAACCCATCGGCCCATCCTAAAGCATCTACATCCGATCAGATGAGAGCATGTTTAAAGTACTCCTAATGGCTGAATGCCAAAGTAACAATAAAGATATATATATATTATTTATATATACTCACAAATGCTCAAGATTCAATTGGTTGGTTCTGTAACTAATAATTCGTTTGGACCCACTTCATTAAATAATATCATAATCTAACGGTTCAAATTATAGCTCATTCTTTAATGATTATCCTTGAGAAAAATTTCATCCAAATCAGAAATTGTTTAGTCATTTAATTATTAGTTAGAACATTTATTGTGTTATCCAATACACTTTGTACCTTTGTCTATTTATTTAGCTATATTGTGTTATATAATTAAGCAAACAATTATTAAATTAGATGAATTTTTTGCAAAGATAATTTTTGAAAAATGAACTACAAACTAAACTTTTAAATTGTGATATTATTTTATGTAATGAATCTAATCGAATAATTGATTCCGTATTATATATAGAACCAACCAACTGGTTTTATAGGGCGCTATTGTCCATATATATATATATCTATGTTTAATCCAGATTAATCTCGATCTATATCTCCGGACCTCCTGGTCAGCGCTTGAAACTAATATATAGATTTTGGAATGGTTGACATGCTGATTCATAATTGTAGAATATGGTATAATCTGAAAGAATCCAACTACTTATCAACGTATTAATTAAGACAGTAAGATGACCAACAAATTAGATCAGCAAACACAACAACGCTATGTTAATTTTTTTTCAAGGACATCATTAATTATTAATTTATAGACTTTTGACTTAAGATGGCCCATAAATTTTAACTTTAGTCTCAAGGTGCACCATGAACTCAATTTTGTAACAAAATACTCCTTCAAATGCACTTTTTCGTCTCAAAATACCCCATTAAACTCACTTTCGTCTCAAAATGCCATTTTACCGTCAAGTCTGCTAACTTACCGTCAAATATAAGGACAATATAGTCACCTTGCTCAAATCAACATTTGAGTGGGTCCCACTTAAAAAAGTAAAACATGTAGGCTACGTTTGGTACACCGTATAAGGAACTAGATAGGATAATATAGTACGAAACCGGTGTTTAGTACCACTTGTATTAATTACTCACTGAATAAGTTAATACGGTTGAGTACCTTTATACGGTCCACACCGGCTAAAATAATACCCCGATATTGTCCGTATTAAATAGTTGGATGACGAGTAATCTTGAAAAGTAGTAATAACAATAATAATAATAATAATAATAATAATAATAATAATAACAATAATAAATAGTAATAATAATAATAATAAATTAATAATTAAAAATAATAAAATAAATAGTAAAAAAAATAATATCAATAATTAATTAAAATAAATAATGATGATGATAATAATAATAATAATAATTGTGGGAGCATAATTCGTCCAAAAATTATGGAGCTGCCACGTGGTGCATAAATTATATAATGACAATTCTACCCTTGCTGGAATCATTATTGGGTATAATTACCACGTATTAATTAAATATATTTACTAGCTGAATATATTAATTAATAAGAAATTATATCATCATAATAAGACATCTCATTGAGATCCTTATTCAATTAGGATTCAATTAGTAAGTAAACATCATTTCCATAATGGATTACTTATTTAATTAGAACTCTGTTTCATACTCCAAATAAATAACTTTCTAGCGAATTATTCATTATTAAAAAGCCAATCCTAAGTATTACTTAACCAGGAATACTTATTGATTGCAAACTCCTTCAACAAATCAGAAGCTCCGAAGACCTCAGGTCTCCACTATAAATAGAAGACATCTCCTTACAACTCAGGTATCTCAAATTTATTCTCATAATTGACTTTTCAGTTTTCTCTCTAGATTTAGATGGCTTAAGCATTAGAGCGTTCTTAGTTGAAACCCCCAATCTCGGGATGAGATTCAACCATAACCTTAGGTATTTTCTGTGTGTGTAGAAACTCAACGGTCAATTCCTACCTGGACGATTTCTGCATGAACAACTGGTGCTTTCATTTAGAGCTGAGTTGAGAAATACTCAATGCGTGCTTTTTAATCCGAAAAGTTTTCACTTTTCCATCAAAATATTTGTTTTAGTTATTCGTTCTTTGAAAATCTTCGAATAATGGCAAGAACAAGGCAATCTACAAGAACTCGCGAGACGAGCACCTCCGAAGGAGATGGACAACGTAATCGCTGCATGGAGGGTACCCCTCCGTCGCCCGATGTCCACGTGCCTCCGCAGTCCAATTTCCACGCGCCTTTGAGGCCCGATGTACATGCGCCTTCACAGCCTGATGTCCATGCGCCTCCGTGGCCCAATGTCCGCGCGCTTCTGGGGCCCGATGACTATCCGGCTCCACGGCCCGATGTCGACATGTCTCCGCTGCCTGATGTCCACGCGCCTCCTAGGCCCGATGTCCAAGCGCTTCCGTGGCCCGATGTACATGTGCCTCCGCAGCTCGATGTCCACGCGCCTCCGCGGCCTAATTTCCAGTCACTTCCACTGCCCAATGTCCTCGCGCCTCTACAGCCCGATGTCCACGCGCCTCCGTGACCCGATTTCCACGCGCTTCCACGGCCTGATGTCCACGCGCCTCCACAACCCGATGGCCGCATGAAGGGGAGCATGCAGCCATATGTTCCACACGGAGACCACACCGGACCACAAGTTGTGGGGCTGGCCGCAGTCCATGGTGCCACTGCCAACAGGAGCCTCGCTGGCTTTGTGCTACCGCTTGCCATGTCGCACAGTAGCTTTATCGCAGCCTACAAAGGAGCCGAGGCTTGCTCACCGCGTTGCACCATTGCCAAAGGATCAGGTGGGACCCTACCGCACAGTGCCTTCACCGGAGGAGCCAAAGACGCGCAAGTAGCCGCTGGTCACACCGATCGGCCAACCCACTTGTTGGAAAGTCGTTCTTCACGGGGCCCACGGCCCAGGGCATACCATCAACGCAATTTGACACCCAAGGACATCCGTGTTTGGCTATGTCTTGATTTGGCACGCTAACTCAAGAGCCAGAAGTTCACGCTCAATTTCAACGTACCGATGGCCGATTCGTTGGAGGAACATCTCACCACGCTAATGAAGACTTGAGATTGATTCTAGACGAGCTCCGCGCCACCAGAAATCATAACAATCGTGAAGGAAGGGAACCCACATGCCGCTCGGCATGGGAATCATGCTACAACGCTCGCCACACATCACGAAGATCACCTTCACACACCAGTTTCTCGCGACAGGTGGCTCGACTCAACAACCAAGTCCAAATCAAGCAGAACTTCTGCAAGACTACTTGGGCGAAGGGAGCACCTCGCAAATTGTGGGAAGATGTGCCAATTCACAAAATCCTCAAGGCAATGTCCCCCGTAGACACTGGAAGGATCCTGTCCAAAGCCATTCTATGTCGCGAGTAGTCACCTTTGGCGATTCCACCGACAAAAGTTATTTGCCCGGTGAAAAATATCGCCACCAACGGAGGCAATCGATTCTCGACTGATTGGGAGGACGAGTAACCTCTCAGAGTACTCAAACTCGTTCAAACAGACGAGTCGGTGCTAACTCAGGGAGATCGATGAACCAAAGCAGTAAGGATTGGGCGTACATCGCGTCACGTTCCACCTCATAATCTACAACGCAGGGAAGTCGGCGCCACCATGGCTGCTGAGCCCCTCCCCCTCGTCAAAATCAACTTCACGTTAACAACTTGAGAAGAATGTTGGACCAACGACTTGGGGGTGGGGGTGGGTGGGAGGGTGGTCCAACGCGACGGAAACTTGGAGGAAGATATGTGCCATCAACTTAGAACTTCTGCAACTTCTCTATTCGTTCCACGAATTGAGAACAAACCATTCCCACAACGGTTCTCTATTCCGAACTTTACTCAGTTTAAAGGAACTTTGGACCTAGTGAAACACATCGACTACTATCGCGGCGTAATGGTGCCACATCGACACAACGAGGCGCTCATGTATAAAGTGTTTCAAATTTTGCTTCAAGGACATGCAATGACTTGGTTTAACCATCTCCCCTAGAGATCCATTGTCTCCTTCGAGGAAATAGCACTTGCATTTGTGAAGGAGTATTCAAAACTTTGAACTGTCGAAGTAAAAGGCGATTACCTCTTTTCCGTGAGAAAAATATCCAAGGAGTCCCTTTGCCAATACATCTAAAGGTTCTACGAGGATAAGTCTCGCTTCGTAGGTTGCAGTGACCTTGTCGCTGCAATGGCTTTCAAACAAGGGCTACCGCTGGATAGCCAGCTCTACGGTGACATTGTAATGAACAATGCTCGCACCCTCACCAAGATGCTCTCCCTGGTTGAATGCCATGACTCTTGGGAAGATGAAAAAATATTGATGTGCACCATGGAGCACACCAAGATGGGCGAAAAGCCAACCAAGGGCACGGCGCCACCCAAGGTGACGCCACCTCAAAAGTACCCTCCGGGAAATCCAACAAGTGAAAAGCTAATCGATCTTCCAGAGCCCCATCCATTGGAAGGCCGAATCCATACTTCGGCGTACCCGTAAGCCATATCTACAACGAGATCAAAGACAAACCCTGGTTCAAAAGACCAGGACCCGTTAAAGGGGACTAAGAGAAGGCGGACAAGACAAAATGGTGTTTCTACCATGATTGTTATGGTCATACCATTAACACTTGTAAAACCTTCGAAAAATACCTCCTAAATCTCATTAAGGAAGGACAATGCACCAGGTACGTCATCAAAAAAGTTGTAGAACGCGTTGGGGACAAGACCCCTATGGAGCCACCCTCTAAGACGATTTGCAGAAACACTATGATCGCCAAGTCGGAGCTACTTGGAACCATTTCCAAGCAGAAAAAGAGGAAAGTTCGGGATGCTTTGGCCATCACCCAAGTCTCCCACGCCGCTGCCAGCTCCTGGGTTGCCGATGACGTCTCCATCGGTTTCTCCCTCAAGGAAAAAGCTGGCCTGAATGGCCTCATGACAATGCACTCGTCATTTCGATCCAGATCGCCTAGGTGCACGTTGATCGAATTCACGTGGAAGAAGGAAGCACTGCAAATCTCCTCAACTTGGAAACAGTGCGCAAAATGGGATTGGAAAACTTCATTACGAAGAAAGCAATCCCGTCTCAAACATTCTATGTAGTGGATGAATACTCACCCTACAACGGCATTTTGGGACGACCATGGATGCACAAAATCTTGGCTAACTCTTCTAGTCTTTATCAAAAAATCCGATTCCCGATCCCTAGAGGAGGAATTGGAGAGATAAAGGGAGATCAAGCCATGGCCCGACGGTTCCTCACTAAAGGGCTAAAGGAAGTCAAACGAGCGGAATTCATCCCCCCAGTCGACGCCATTGGTAGGGAAAAAAAACCCCGTTTCGGTTCTAAAATAACAACCAATTATGGGTCAGGATCCCGAAGTCTTCAAAGAACCCCCCAGACTCGAGGGTTGGCAACTAGTAGATGACATTATCCTTATACAACTTGACCCACAAATCCTAGAAAGGCATGCCCACATCAGCGCACACCTAAGTGATGAGGAAAATGAGGAACTCACAGCATTCCTGCGTGAGCAGAGAGACGTTTTTGATTGGTCATCGTCCGATATGCCTGGAATTGACCTTGCCATCGCTTGTCATAAGCTGCATGTCAATCCAGAACATAAACCGGCATAGCAGAAGAGACGTAATTTCTCTCCCGAGAAGGTTGCCACCATCCTGGCGGAAATTGACAAGTTACTCGCCGCCGGCTCCCTTGAAGAAGTTCCGCACTCTAAATGGCTAGCCAACGTAGTACTTGTCAAGAAAAAAGAAGAAGGATGATGGCAGGTCTGCGTCGATTACACCAATCTGAACCTTGCATGTCCAAAAGACAACTATCCCTTACCGCGGATAGATCTTTTGGTGGCCTCTACTGCCGGAAACGAACTGCTCAGCTTTCTCGATGCGTATTCGGGTTATAACCAAATCTTCATGTACGAGAAAGATTGAGACAAAACTGCTTTTATCTTCGAATGAGGAGTTTATTGCTACAAAGTCATGCCATTTGGCTTGAAGAATGCAAACGCCACCTATCAACGACTTGTCAATAGAATCTTCAAAGATCTCATTGACAAGTCCATGGAAGTTCACGTCGATGACATCATGGTCAAAGGTGAAAAACGCAGTGATCGTATCGCTAACCTGACGAAAACCTTTGATTTGTTAAGGAATATCAAATGAAACTCAATCCCCTCAAGTGCACTTTCGGTGTGGGGGCAGGAAAGTTTCTTGGCTACCTCGTCACCCAACGGGGAATCGAGACCAATATCAAGTAAATCAAAGCAATCATAGACATGAAGTCGCCATCGACTCTAAAAGAAATTCAATGTCTCACTAGCTGTGTCGTGACTTTGAATAGATTTTTGTCAGAGGCAACATACCAATGTCGCCTCTTCTTCCAGGCACTTAAGAAAGCTACAAAGGACAAGTAGGATGAAAGTTGCGAAAAGGCATTCGAAGACCTAAAGACGTACTTGACTTCACCCCCGCTCCTATAAAAGCCTAAAGACGACGAAGATCTCTACCTCTACCTCAGAGTCTCAGACGTGGATGTAAGCTTAGCAATTGTCTGAGAAGAGCAAAGAGTCCAACTCCCAATCTTCTACACTTCGAAGGCTCTCCTAGATGCCGAGACGCTATACCCTAAACTTGAAAAGTGAATCTTAGCACTCTTAGTCACCACCAAAAAGCTAAGGCCTTACTTTCAAGCTCACATGGTGATCATCATGACGAAGTATCCACTACGGTCACCTCTCCATACGTCCAGCGCATCTACGCGAATGATGAAGTGGGCAATGGAATTTAGTCAACATGACTTACTCTATCGCCCGAGAACCGCCGTTAAGGGACAAACACTGGCCGAATTTGTCACCAAATTCACCTCCCAAGTGGGCCACGGAAAAAGGGCTGGCCGACGCCTCCTTGGCCGCCAGTCCCCCTTTGCCGCAGAACCAAGGGGCAGAGCCCCTTTGGAAGCTTTTCATCGATGGTTCCTCTAATCAGCACGGAGCGGGAGCCGTAATTGTCATATCATCACTCCTGACGGTTCAATGGTGGAATAAGCAAGCCAATTCAGATTCAAGGCTTCCAATAACAAAGCGAAATATGTAGAATTAATCTGTGGATTAATAATTTCCAAGGAGTTGGGAGTCAAGAAGATTGCGATTCAATCTGACTCACAATTAATCACCAACCAATCCATTGGCGAATATGCGACGCGTGACGTAAGGATGCTCCAACACAACAACAAGGTTCAGGAGTAACGAGCAAGCTTCAAAGCCTTCGCCTTGCGAAGCATTCAAGCCTTCCTCTACAGAAGCATCGAAGCCTTCACCTTGCGAAGCAATCAAGCCTTCCTCTACGGAAGCATCAAAGCCTTCGCCATGTGAAGCATTCAAGCCTTCCTCTATGGAAGCACCAAAGCCTTCACCCTGCGAAGAAATCAAGCCTTCCTCTACGGAAGCATCAAAGCCTTCGCCTTGCGAAGCATCAAAGCCTTTGCCTTGCGAAGCATTCAAACCTTCCTCTACGGAAGCGCCAAAGCCTTAGCCCTGCGAAGCATTCAAGACTTCCTCTACAGAAGCATCTAAGCTTTGCCTTGCAAAGCATTCTAGCCTTCCTCTACAGAAGCATCAAAGTTTTGCCTTCCAAAGCATTGTAGCCTTCCTCTATGGAAGCATGAAAGCCTTCACCTTGTGAAGCACTCAAGCCTTCCTCTACGGAAGCACCAAAGCCTTCGCCCTGCGAAGCATTAAAGCCTTCCTCTAAAAAAGCATCAACGCTTTGCCTTGCAAAGTATTCTAGCCTTCCTGTACGGAAGCATCAAAGCTTTGCCTTGCAAAGGATTCTAAGCTTCCTATATGGAAGCATCAAAGCCTTTGCCTTGCGAAACATTCTAGCCTTCCTCTACGGAAGCATCAAAGCCTTCGCCCTGCGAAGCATTCAAGCCTTCCTCTACGGAAGCATCAAAACCTTCGCCCTGCGAAGCATTCAAGCCTTCCTCTACGGAAGCATCAAAACCTTCGCCCTGCGAAGCATTCAAGCCTTCCTCTACGGAAGCATCAAAACCTTCGCCCTGCGAAGCATTCAACCCTTCCTCTACGGAAGCATCAAAACCTTCGCCCTGCGAAGCATTCAACCCTTCCTCTACAGAAGCATCAAAACCTTCGTCTTGCGAAGCATTCAAGCCTTCCTCTACAGAAGCATCAAAGCTTTCTCCTTGTGAAGCGGTCAAGCCTTCCTTTATGGAAGCATCAAAGCCTTCTCCTTGCGAAGCGGTCAAGCCTTCCTTTACGGAAGCATCAAAGCCTTCTTCCATAGAAGCAATCAAGGCTTCTTTTTAGAAGCATTAAAACCTCCTTCTAAAAGAAGTGCTAAAACCTTTGCACTTGCAAAGTACCCAAGCCTTCTTCAAAGAAGCAAAATTTAAAGTCCAAACACTTAGAAAAAATCCCAAGGATAACCAAGTTGAGACAAACATCCAAGCCATCATTTTTCTGTGCTAAAAACGTCACTTGCAAGGCAAAATTCAGGATTCATCACTCATACCCACGGAATGGGCCAGGTGGCATTGGAAAACTACAAGTCTTAGCTTTCCAACACTATCCACGGCACCCCAATCTAAGATGTAACGAATTCGAAATGTCTATTTCATTGAGAAAAGGTCGAAAACGCAATCTTGCGCAAAGGCATGTCTTGCAAGCTGACTTGAGAATTCGATTGTCAACCTTTTCAAACATGCCCAATGGCATTGGAAAGGTATTGATGTTACCTTTCTAACACTATAAAGAAAAACTAAATTAGAGAAAGAATGAATTATATATGGGAATAATGGCGAAGAAGGGTAAAAATCGAACGCCTGCGCGCACTACCCGCTTCCGAAACTCACCATAAATTCAATTCATAACCTTTTCTAGAAAGCTTAATGGAGTTGGAAAGATGTGGGTGTTAGCTTTCTAATCCCACACGAATCAACTAATTCCGAAAACCGACGAATTACTGGGTAAGAGTCAAGCCTGCGAAACTGCACACATGACCCAACTTCAAAAATTCATCAAATATTCAATTCTCAATCTTTTTGAGAAAGGCCTACTGATTTAGAAAGGTATGGAAGTCATCTTTCCAGCCCCGCTGGAATGACTCGATGCCAACTTACTTTGAGCCCGGTGTAGCCAAATTACCACACAAAGGTCAAGTCTACCAGAAGCTGCAAAAACTGTTAATTGCTTCAAAACTTTGGAATTCTTTTATTTAAAAATTCAACAAACAAGTTGGCAATTCACAAATTGAAGGCTCAACCATTTGCTGAAAAAGAAACTACCTCTAAGAAAAAAAAGAAAAGTTTACAAAAACTTAAATGAAGGCTAAATCCAAACATTCCTATGCACCGAGCTGCAAATTAACAATATTTTTAGATTCAAGCTACTTTTCGCCAACCGAGCCTGAAGAGCTATCAATTCTCCCTATATTTGATCAAAATCAGCACGAGGAACGCTATTTGAAGTGCTCGGAGTAGGAGTGGGGGCAACCGTCCCCACGACCCCGAAGGGTGCGACAACCTTGCCACCCTCAAGAACCACGCCGATGATCCTCGCATTTGCCATACCGCCGAATTCCCGAGTCGTGACAGGTAACCTTGTACGAGCCATCATCAAACCAAGCCTTCCTCCGTGGAAGCATCAAAGACTTCGCCCCGCGAAGCAC
Source organism: Oemleria cerasiformis (assembly GCA_037349345.1). Lineage (NCBI taxonomy): Eukaryota > Viridiplantae > Streptophyta > Magnoliopsida > Rosales > Rosaceae > Oemleria > Oemleria cerasiformis. The sequence continues at coordinate 11,485,489 of JAZGTL010000010.1, forward strand.
CCAAGCCTTCCTCTACGGAAGCACCAAAACCTTCGCCTTGCGAAGCATTCAAGCATTCCTTTACGGAAGCAACAAAGCCTTCTACCATAGAATCAATTAGGCCTTCTTCCATAGAAGCAGTTGAACTTTCTTCTATAAAAGCAGCAAAAGGTGATGGATTATCGGAACCGCAAAAAATTACTTTCCTTTGGAATTCAGGAATTCCTAAGGGATGTGGGGCCAGTTGTGGGAGCATAATTCGTCCAAAAATTGTGGAGCTACCACGTAGCCCATAATTTATATACTGACAATTCTGCCCTTGGTGGAATCATTATTGGGTATAATTACTGCGCATTAATTAAATATATTTACCAGCTGAATAATAGGAAATTATATCATCATAATAAGACATCTTCTTGAGATCCTTATTCAACTAGGATTCAATTAGTAAGTTAACTTCCTTTCCATAAAAGATTACTAATTTAATTAGAACTCATTTTCCTACTCCTAATAAATAACTTCCTAGCTAATTATTTATTAATAAAAAGCTAATACTAAGTATTACCTAACTAGGAATACTTATTGATTGCAAACTTCTTCAACCAATCAGAAGCTCCGAAGACCCACATGTCTCTACTATAAATAGAGGACATCTCCTCACAACTCATGTATCTCACAATTATTCTCATAATTGGCTTTCCAGTTTTCTCTCTAGATTGAGCTGACTTAAGCATAAGATCGTTCTTGGTTGAACCCCCTCATCTCGTGATTCAACCATAACCTCAGGTGTTTTCTATGTGTATAGAAACTCAACGGTCAATTCATACCTAGACGATTTCTGCATCAACAACAACAACAACAACAACAATAATAATAATCATAATAATAATTGATACATGTTTGATATAGATTCATGTTTTCCAAGTAATAGATCAGGATGAACACTTAAGATGCTGTATAAAAAAAATTTAAATAAAATGTGTGCTTGGACTTAATTTTTTTTATTTTCCTTTTATAATAAGAAAAAAAAATGATTTTATGTAAAAATAAAATAAAATTGTGAACTTGGACTAGGCACAGTATAATATGATAAACTAGTATAATATAATCCGACCAATATAATAAAGTCGGCATTTTAATCCGGTAGAGCACCAAATGCCTAACTGCATAGTCAGTCTATCCGATGGACAAATTAGTCTATCCGACTGAAATAGTCAGTACAATATGACGTACCAAATGTGGCTGTAGAGAGTATGTAAGAGGAAAATTTTCAAAAGACACACCTTCTCATAAACCAGAGAAGTAGAGCCACCTCCTTCGGCCCAGCGTACCCGCGACGCCGTCGTCAACTGTCTCATCGAAACCCTCTCCACCCCCTCTGTTCCCACCAAGCGCTATGGCACCTTAGACGCAGGTGAGGCTGTCGCCGCTGCCTGCCTCATCGAGGATGATGCTTTCGCCACCGCAGGAGGCTCTGTCGCGATCGAGGAGGACGAGATTCAGAACATGCAGGTCTTCTTCAAGGAGATCAGATCCTGCACAAATTATAATGAAGTAGTTGCATTTTGAATTGGAAATTTTTTGAAAATTTTCTTTTTGCATACTTTCTATATGTTTTACTTTTCTAAGTGGAGCCCACTCAAATACTGACTTGTCCAAAGTGATCATATTGCCTTTATATCGGACGGTAAATTATTAGACTTGATAGAAAATGGGCATTTTGAGACGAAAAATGGGTTTCATGGGGTATTTTGAGACGAAAAGTGGGTTTCAGGGGGTACTTTGTTACAAAATCGAGTTCAGGATCCACCTTAAGACTAAAGTTAAAGTTCATAGGGCATTTTGGTTAAAAAACTTAATTAATATATATATATATATATATATATATATATATATATATATATATCTATAGAAAAATTCGACTAAACTAGGCTATAGCCGAGGTTGACCTAACTCAAAATTCATAAACGGATATATGCATACCTCTTGTGCTACACGTATATAATTTTTGTGTCATGCATGTGCAAGTTAATTAGTTATCATCATATTCGTATATATACATGTATAATCTCAACACGACACAAACACTAGACGTGTACAGACGCAAATTCCAGCCCTGCATATGTTGTATTTTGAATACATATAGTTGTTATTTTAGAAATCTCAACGATATTAGATTAGGGATATATAATTTAGCTCAACCCACACATTATACCTTTCACTTAAAAAGTAAAAAATGCAATTAACAGATTTTTTAAAAACTTTTTTATACAGATATAAACAGATGGAATATGATTCGGAGCAGTACGTGGTGTAGCATATTGATTATTTTGTAGTCTTTGTGCAAAATTCATAGGGAGAAGTGCCTTTAACCCATGCAGCCTTCAATTAAGAACAAATTCCCTTTGACTTTTCACGTGACAACCATGCATGCCTGGTTCCCACTCAATCTATACAATAAGTCAACGCCCTTGATGTCGATCCAACGTACGAGTTGTTTGCAGTGTCTGCCTATAAATGGGGGAACAAGGGTACATGAATGACTATAAACTGGAAATCTGGAATGGAAGTTACATAGCGTTTCATTCCATTTGTCTATGAGTCTTGCATGAAGAAATTGAGAGTACATATGAGCCAAGGATGACTTGCCATAATCCGAAATCAAATTATATTGATTTTCCACTTTTTCATTAATTATTATTTGGCAAGTCATCCTTGGTTTATGTTTGCTCTCTTTTCTCTCATGCGATATTCAGAGATCAAAGCCTAAGTACGAACTCAAGATTGAAATTAGAGATTGGTTAATTTAAAGCTAGTTTTGTTTAGTAGAAAGTTATTATCAACATTTTCGTAGAAGTTCATATGAGTCTTGCATGAAGATATTGAGAGTAGATATGAGCCAAGGATGACTTGCCATAATCCGAAGTGAAATTATATTTGATGTTTCACTTGTTAATTAATTATCTTTTGGAAGTTCATATGAGTCTTGCATGCAGATATTGAGAGTAGATATGAGCCAAGGATGACTTGCCATAATCCGAAGTGAAATTATATTTGATGTTTCACTTGTTAATTAATTATCTTTTGGAAGTTCATATGAGTCTTGCATGCAGATATGGAGAGTAGATATGAGCCAAGGATGACTTGCCATAATCCGAAGTGAAATTATATTTGATGTTTCACTTGTTAATTAATTATCTTTTGACAAGTCGTCCTTGGTCCACGTTTGCTCTCTTTTCTCTCATACGATATTCAAAGATCAAAACGTCAAAGTCTACAGCTAGCCAGCTTACACGGGATCGATCATTGACTTGAAAATGTTCAAAGAAGAAGAAATTTTTTCTGTTTTACAATTGTAGAATTTGTTGATTCATATTACTAATGCTAATCTTTGACCCAAAAAAAAAATACTAATCCTAATCCTAATTATTTCCATTAATTAATTTTTTTTTTTTGTGAAAACAGGAAGTGGGTACTTGTTTTTACTTTTTGGATACCATTAAAAAAATCTCAATAAGTTTCAAAACACATATTTTTTTTTTGAGGTGTTGTTGCATCTATTTGGTTCAATAATGATGATTTGATTTCATCTTACTTATTATATTTATCGTCAAATATTACATTTTGCACCTTATGGTTTAAAATTAGTCAAAGCTCACATTTAAGTTACATATATCGTTGTTGTTATTTTGATGGTATGGTTGTATTCGGTTTTTATGATATACAATAATATCAATTTTGATAAATAAAAAAAAAGGTTACATACATTCGTTACATAATTGATCCGTACAATTTTCAAACCAGATATATATGAAGGAAATAATAGCTATTTGTCGAAGTTGGGGAGTTGATTTTTCACTCACATGGATCTTAGCTTATATACTAATTTGCATCATTATTATAATCAATTTCATAATTAACGATATATAAAAAATGCATTTCGAAGAAAAAGTTAACCTTCTAAATTTATAAATGAATGAAAATGACTCATATATCATATCAATTTATTAGTGTTTAAAGATATAAGAAAAAAGGATTGGACCGTCCAAATGCCACTCCGACAAAAGGTCTTAACACAATGGATTTATAGATGGAGGAGCTATAAGGTATACAAAGCACTAAATATATCCCAGGGATCGATACAAAATGTAATTTATCCTATTATCTAAATTGGTTAATGATATTCAATATATATATATATATATATATATATATATATATATATATATATTCACATGGTCATCTGATAATTATTAATTTAATATATTTTTATTTTATTGGCAAGAGAATTATTTTAAAATAGAGTCATAATTTTTAAAATAGAATTATATCGGACTCATCTCAGCTGGTAGGTAAAATTTCGGAAAGATTAACATATCAACCAACCCTTGGTCACAGTCTCCCACTTAAATCTTGATATGATCTCAGGTGAAATTGAACACATGACATGTGAATCAATATACATATGTGAGCTTGCCCTAACTGTTAGGTTATCCAAAAGTGGGTATCTTTTACACATTTATACTGCCCAGTTTTTTTTTTTTGATACAATGATATTAGGGGAGGGGTATCACATTATATACATTGGCTACTGCCTAGTTAATTTAGTTGGTATTTCATCAGAACCAAAACTTTCGGTATCGGTACCGGTTCGGTAATTGCATTTTTCAGCATTTGGACCGAAACTGGACTAGACCTGTTGATTCGGTTGGAGATCAATTTTCTTTCGATTAAACGATTTCAATCACAATTACCATTTCAATCAACACATTCACCATGCAACTAACAGTTCTAAAAAATGCATTGTTAAACGATTTCGATTGAATTCACAATTAAAATTGCAATTCCACTGTCCCATTGCCACATGCATCCAACCACAGTCATATATGAAATACAAACAATCAAAATTCAACATAAAATGCAGCAAAAACAACATAATATTGGAACCCAAAACTTGAATAGAACATCATGAACCCTTTTGAATTGGAGCTCTAACAATCGGACCCATAAGCACCAATCCCACAAAAACATCTTTATTGAATTTAACCAAACCAAGAACAATAAGAGCAGCTTGGTCTCGGACCCAATTCGAACACATTGATTCACAAACTACAAATTCAAGAATCGAAAATACCTTTTTTCTCAAAATCATCTCCTGGTACTGTTTATCAAACCCTTGACCCAACTGCCTCTCTAAACCCATCAAGGCGTTCACTTTCCTATCGTCATCCGCCGACTCTGGAAACGCCTTCACAAAGCTGTCAACACTTTTCTAATCGATGTACGCTTGAATCTCTGCTTCCATGGCGTACCCAATTTGGGAAATTTGGTGATTGGTGATGGGGAGATGGGCATGGGGTTCGATTGGAGATATCGATAAGGATGGATGGGGAGATGGGGAGATGGGCATGGGGTTCGAGCGTGAGACTCTCACGGTGAGAATTGAGAGACTTTTTGTACAAATAGCAACCTAAAAATTACGCAACTATATGCACGTTTTAATTCGCAAGTGCACAAGATCAGACAAATAGTATAGAAAACAAATACGAGATCATTCCCATGAGGATTGGATTAATATGTGTTTAAAATTGATTTCCTAAAACTACTAACTAAATGGCACAAACTAAGAATGCAGAAGTGAAAGAAAACCCTAAGAAAAACTTATTTCAAATCCTAAGATTTCTCATCAAAGTTTATGTGCAATACACAAAGGTACTCGGTGTTCAAAAGGATGATTTTAAGATTATTTTGAAAACTGAAAATTTCGAAACAAAATATTAAAAACAGCGTTTGATTAAAAATAGAATTGGATCGAGGTTAAAACAATGAGAAAACCAGTTAGGGATTCGATGTTCACCGCTAATCTTCTTCCTTAAGCAAACGACATGCACAATGCTACAAAACAGATTTTAGATGCTCATGTTTGTCAACCTAAAGACATGATATCTACTCTTTAAATTATTGATTTCCCTAAGCAACAAGTTAGGCATGGGTATCTACGCTAACTCTTTTCATTCTTAAAGTGTTTAGCATGTTATCTCCTAAGTTACACTTTAAGAACGCATAACACAATGGAAATCGATAAACACACAACTCCAAGAACATGGTATCTATTCTAGTTATTCATGATGATTAATTTCAAGAACTTATAACTAGTTCTTTTGTTACTCTCACATGCACAAGATTCGTCATCTAAATTTACCTATATAACAAACTCAATACACAGCATGCATATGGTTATCAAGCATAACATAACGTATGTAAAGAGTAAAATATAATATGAAATTAATCAATTAAGCATCAAAAAAATTGTTTACAGCAAAGACATATCGAAATCCTTAAAGAAACATGATTAGGGCTTCAATCGAGCCCTAATTAAAGTACTTAGTTACCCATAATTTAAATAGACAGCAAGAACATACAAAATAGAAAATAAAAAGAGGAAGAAGATAGTCTTTTGATGATGTATTGGTCAGCCAGAGTGATTGGATGACGCCTTGACGTTCCTCCTTGCTTCCTAAGCCTTTTAGACCTTGGACCTTGAAGGATGGAGCAGAATGGGATGGTGTGGCTGAGTCACTGCCAAGTGAGGGAAAAAGGAAGAGAAATTGCTACCTTTTTTTTCTAGAGCTCCAGCAGTTTCTGCAGTTTTTAGGGAGAAAAAGAGCCGTTTCAAAGTGAGGTGAGGGGGAGACTCTTTGCTTCTCTGTTGTATGCCTCTCTGCCCCTTGGCTGCCAAGAATTTATGTGCATGTTAATTCACTGAAGGAGGGAGAGAGACGTTTTTTTTTGTTTTTATGAGGGAGAGCAAGCGTTTCTTTGATCTTGTGTGCTTGTTTGCTTGCTAAGTCCTTCCTCCCGTGGCTGCTCCTTTTTTTTTATTATTTTTTTATTTTCTTCTTTTCTCTTATTAAAACGGCTCATCCCATAACCCTAACAAACTGGAGTTCTAGTCGTCCAAGCCTGATAAGGATTAGAAAACTTGAAATAGAAGGAATGTTGAATTTCCACGCAGCCTGACCTTGCTGTACTAAAACGGCCATAACTCCTTCTAGAAAATTCCAATTCACAAACAGTAAATTCCTTTAGAAACTAGACTTCGGTGTCTTTCCAACGATATATGGTCCATCAACTGCTTCTTCCCGAGCAGGTGCAGTTAATTTCTTGAAGTTGACACATCTGCTGAAGTCCGTTTCAAAGTTTCCTCTTTAGATTTCCCAAACAGCACTCATTAACTCCTTTTGTAACTTTACTTCCAAAAATCCTACAAAACACGAAAACAAGCTAAGTATTAAGAAAACATAAGAAACATGCTAAGAAAAGCATAAGAAAACAAGATAAAACGTCGCATAAATATGCTCCTATCAAATTCCCCCACACTTAGCTTTTGCTAGTCCTCGAGCAAAACTGAAACAAAGAATGAAAGAAAAACAAAGACTCAATGATTCAACCTAAACCTTCCAACATTTGTCTCAGAGATTTTCAATGAATTATGACATATTAAGATTCATCATAATCATAAGAATTGGTCCACATGATTCGATAGTTAATACACCTTCATAGAAATCATACACATATTCACAATTAAATCAATCAAAGCAAAAGTACAAAGAGTGATACATGCTGCAAAGAATTAGCTAAAAATTCTCACCGAATAAGCTCTGATTTTACCTCATATTTTCTGGTTAAGTCACTCTTCCTATACTAGTTATATGTGAGAGGATTGATGTAAAATGGAAACAAATTGCTCACATATGATATAACAAGAAAGAAAGGCACTTTCATAATTTTTCTTATGAATATGACTCATGAAAGGAATGCTACTACTTGAATGCAAGAACAAGTGACACCATATGCTCATACTTCATTCAAATCTCAACATATTGATATAAACACAACAAACAAGATCAGAAGGTCTTTATGAGGATTGTAATGAGGCCAAAAGGTAAGGGGTTAAAGAAAGTATGGATATGGATAACACAAGGTTCTTGAAGAAATAGTAGAAGCATGCTACGATGTTAGAGACATAAGAACTTTTACCACCGTCTAAGCTTAAAAATCATATAAGTACCGAGCGAGTACATACAATCAATGACCGATTTGAACATTATGGAACATACTTCAACAATCAATACATGAACAGTCAGGTCATAACAATTCAAACATAATGCCGATTGTTTCTCCTTTTACTCTGAATTTTTTTTTCTGGTGCACAATCCAAACCGTGTACAATTCTTATCTTTTTTTTTTCTCTTTTGAACATTCCTCCAAACTTGCTCTTTTAACACTCTTTGAGTCACAATTAAGTCTCTACAAATTATGCTTCACTAATCTTTAAGAAAAAAAAGGGTAAGGATAAAAGTGTTTAGGCTAGGTGAGGAAGATGGGGTTTATGAAACAAAAAGGCTTAAACAAAGGCTCAACATGGGTTTACCTAGAGGAGAGTGTATCATGGGTCAAATGCCATTTTGGCAATGGTGGTAATCTAGGTGCCTTCATCATCTAAAGTATGTCATGCAAATCAATTCAATGCCTCGAAAAGAAATTAGTACCAGTTCTAGCATTTAGTTCCAATGATGATAAGCAATTCAAGTAACAACCCGAAAGATGAGCTCATGCAACAACTTAATTGACAAGAAAGTGATAGATTAAACAAATACAACTCTCTCAAACAAAGGATAAAGGCTCAAAAGCTCAGAAAAGGGTAATTAAGCATGTTATGGTTACCACTTACTCGGGTTATTACATGTGATTTTGCATATGATAACCATGAATAATTGAGTTTTAACCAAAGAATAATTTCAGACCTTGAATGATGCTTAGAAATCATCTTAAAGTCATGCAATTAAAAACCAAATCTCATCATTGTGTTGGAAAGAAACCTAAGACACAAAAAAAAAACACAAAAACTACCCAATTTAACACTACTAAAACCGACACAAACTAAGGCTAAAAACAAAGCTGTCAATTTTTTTTTTTTTTTTAAACCAATGCAAAATCAACGGAAAACATAAGTGTTTCCCCCTCACACCTAAATCTAACATTGTCCTCAATGTTTGAAAGTTAAAGTATAAACAATGAAGCATTTCAGGAAGGAGAAACAAGTGATGACACACACAAAGAAAATAAAAAAAAAAAAAAAAAAAAAAAAACGAAGGCAAAGTTAACGACAGAGAAGGACAGGGTGAGAGAAAGAAAATCTGATTGTCAGTGGTTGTAGAGTGCCAAAACTGTCATCATCCTCTTCACATGGGTTGCCTCCCAAGAAGCGCTTGCTTTAACGTCATTCAGCCAGACTGTTGGACTCTCATGCAATGTACTGAACAGGTTGGAGAGTCACATCCTCCTCTCTAGGCTTAAAGCTCATCTCAATATAGGGCTTTACTTTGTGCCCATTCACCATGAATGTCTGATTCTTCTATTTGCTATGAACCTCCAAAGCTCCATGAGGGAAAACTTTTGTAACAACATATGGACCGTACCACCTAGACTTGCGCTTACCAGGGAAAGGTCTCAATTTTGAATTGTAGATCAACACCTTCTGTCCCACATGAAACTCCTTCCTAACTAGCCGCTTATCATGATACGCCTTGGTCCGTTCCTTATACAACTTAGCATTTTCATATGCATCACACCTCAACTCTTCAAGCTCATTCAACTGTAACTTCCTCTTGTCACCTGCTTGTTGCATATCATAATTGAATTTCTTAATAGCCCAATATGCTATATGCTCCAACTCCACTGGTAGGTGACATGCCTTCCCAAAGACTAGACGAAATGAGGACATGCCAATGGGGCTCTTGTACGCAGTCTGATATGCCCACAATGCATCATTCAAGCGTAGAGACCAATCCTTCCTTCTAGTATTCACTGTCTTCTCTAGGATGCTTTTGATCTCTCTATTGCTTATCTCCACTTGACCACTGGTTTGAGGATGATATGGAGTGCCAACCTTATGTGTGATCCCATATTTCTTCATTAAGGAAGCAAAAGTCTGGTTATTATAGTGGCTACCTCCATCACTAATTATTGCCCTTGGTGTCCCAAACCTAGTAAAGATGTTATCCTGCAAGAACTTCACAACAACTTTGTGATCATTATTTTTTGAGGAGACATCCTCGACCCATTTAGATACATAATCCACACCCACAAGAATATATAAATAACCAAACGAGCTAGGAAATGGACCCATGAAGTCGATACCCCATACATCAAAGAGCTCCACCACTTGAATGTTTTGCAATGGCATCTGATATCTAGAAGAGATTTTCCATGTTCGTTGGCTTCTGTCACAAGAGCTGCAAAACCAAAAAGCATCTTTAAACACATTAGGCCAATAGAACCCAGATTGTAATACCTTAAGTGTTGTTCTCTTCGCTCCAAAGTGTCCTCCACATGCAAACTGATGACAATGTTGGAGAATGCTCATATGCTCCTCCTCTGGAACACACCTTCTGATAATTTGATCTGGACAAAATTTGAACAAGTAGGGCTCGTCCCAATAGTAGTGCCTAGACATAGGCACTAATCGCTTCCTTTCTTGGCTAGACATACCTGGAGGAAAAACCTTAGTAGTTATATAATTAACAATATCTGCATACCATGGAAGTTGTAAACCAATTGCATATAACTGCTCATCTGGAAAGTTTTCACTCAAGGGAAGCTTGTTCCCTTCTTCATCATGATGTGACCTGGACAAGTGATCTGCAACCACATTCTCACTACCCTTCTTGTCCTTAATCTCAAGATCAAATTCTTGCAATAAGAGCACCCATCTAATCAACCTAGGCTTAGCATCTTTCTTATCAAACAAAAATCTCAAAGCAGCATGATCAGTAAAAACAATAACTTTAGAACCAATCAAGTAGGACCTAAACTTCTCTAAAGCAAATATAACAGCTAACAATTCTTTTTCAATAGTAGAATAATTAAGCTGAGCATCATTCAAAGGTCTAGAAGCATAATAAATAGCATGAGGTACCTTGTTAACTCTCTGACCTAGAATAGCTCCCAGAGCATAATCACTGGCGTCACACATGAGCTCGAATGGGAGGTTCCAATCAAGTGCCATCATAATGGGTGCAGATGTGAGTAGCTCTTTCAATGTGTTAAAGGCATTCATGCACTTTTATGTCCACACAAACTCAACATCTTTAGACAATAACGCACAAAGAGGTCTAGAAATTTTAGAGAAATCTTTTATGAATCTTCTGTAAAACCCTACATTCCCTAGAAAACTTCTCACACCCTTCACAGATGTAGGAAGAGGTAATTTTGATATGATGTCAATCTTTGCCTTGTCCACCTCAATGCCCCTGCAAGATATTACATGACCTAAAACAAGACCTTGTTGTACCATGAAATGGCACTTCTCCCAATTCAGCACTAGGTTGCATTCCTCACACTTCTTCAGAACAAGCTACAAATGGTTAAGACAATCATCGAAGTTAGAACCAAAAATCACTGAAATCATCCATAAATACCGCTATAAATCTCTCCACCATGTCTGAAAATATGCTCATCATGCACCTCTGGAATGTGGTAGGTGCATTACACAAACCGAATGACATCCTTCTGTATGCAAATATACCAAAGGGGCATGTGAACGTGGTCTTCTCCTAGTCCCCTGGTGCTATAGCAATCTGATTATAACCACTATAACCATCTAGAAAATAGTAATGACTATGACCTGCTAACCGTTCTAACATCTGATCAATAAAGGGAAGAGGAAAATGATCTTTCCTGGTTTCATGGTTGAGCTTTCTGTAATCAATGCAGACTCTCCAACCTGTGGTGAGTGTTGGTAGATTTAAAGAGCAAGAAATATGCAATTCAATTCTAACAGTTATAAAATCCTTGCAAGTGCACAAATCGATAAGTATAGTATAGTAGCACAGCAAGAGTCGATCCCTCGAGGACTTGTATCAACGTTATGACCAATTTAGTTCAGATTTGTTAACTTAAATAAAAACACACACACACACACACAGGGGGGGGGTTTATGATGTGATAACTGAAATTTAAAGACAAGTAAATCAAAGTGCAGAAAATAACAATGCAAGAATGAAAGGTTGTTAACTAAGGCGAATTAAGGCTTACTATCCACTCTAACCAATTATAGCTCTTAACCAGATTTCCTTGATCAAATTACTATGCATTTTCTGAATTAGGTGCCCGTGCCTAGGACCTGGCGTTGGTTCACTAGACACATCTTATTCCCTCTTACTTAGCATGTTCTAAACAGGGCATATGCCTAGAACGTCTATCACCTACCTTTTAAGATGATGCATGAAGTTTAAAGAGAATTTAATGACACCACATTAGCCTAGCAAAGTGGCATGCAATCCTAGGTCGTCATGAGTTAAGATTACAAGTATGAATACTTTCGATGCTCCAAATCACAAGATGATATGACGGTCACTCAAGCAATTGCATCTATAATTATATGCAAACAAGGTAGCTAATCTTATAGGCATAAATTAAGTTCATTAAGCATAGTAATCCAACTTATTCAGCATGCATAGCAATCATAATCAAGAGCCAGAAATCCAATTAACAAGCTAACATGGCTAGGGCTTCAAGCAGCCCTAATCCTAATGACTACTCACACATAACTGAAATAAACACAAGTATAATTGAATCCATAAGTAAATTGTAATAATGAAAATAAGGGTACAGAAGAGATTGTTAAGAACAGACGGCAGGGCCTTCTTCTCCAAGCTCCACGTCCAATAATCTAAGTGAAAGATTATCTCCGAAAATATATGGTCCCTAATTCTCTAGAAAACCAAAACGGAACTCTGTGGCTCAGGTCTCTGTTTTCCCAGAAACCAAAAACGTCCTTAGCTAATTATCTCTCCCCAAAACACTGAACAAAGGCTCCCTTTTATAGACAAAGGGAAAACCTTGTTCTATAAGGATTGGTATAACCTTGTTCTATACAGATTGGTAAAACCATGTCCTATAGGAATAGGGAAAGTTATTTTACTTTTAATTAATTATAAAGTCTTTAAAATCTATTCGAACCAATCAGAGCATGGCCGGAAGTGTGAATGCAAGCTGGCAAGTGGGAACGCAAGCTGGCCAAACTTGGATTTTTGACTGTCTTCGTAATCAGGATCTGGGACCGCGCTTTTGAAGTACGTTAGGAGTATAATAGAAGCGCATCGTCGTTCAGGCTTGGTGCAAATGTTGTCATGCTTGGCGCAGAGGGAGAACCTCGGATCCACCGCTGGCGGAACAGGGACCCCGGCTTGGGCGCACTTCTGGGCTCGGATGGGAGTTCTTGGGACATGTCCTCGACCTGCCTTGGCGCGACCTTGGCACTTCTAGGACTTGACCTTGATGTCATGAAACACAAGTTCGGGACCCGGAGGGCCTGATATGAGGTACTTGGCCAGTGGCCCAAAATAGGCGCACTGGCGCACTGGCGCACTCAGGACTCCGTTTAGGACCTGATATTGAAATGTGGATATCTCCTTCATCTGGACTCCGATTTGAGTCATTCTTTTTGCGTTCTTTCCAGATTTTACCTATCTTTCTAACTCTGCACAAGTCTCACAAGATTGATCATTTTCTACTATTGATGGCACGAAATCATTCAAAAGACATGTAAGAGAGGCATATAAAGACATCAAAATGATGCATAAATAACGACTGATCAAATACCCCCAAACCTATCTTTTGCTAGTCCCTTAGCAAAACAAATGCTAACAAAATGAAAAGACTCGATTTTAGTTAAGATAGAACATTTAAACCCCTAGGTTCACCTAGTAGGAGGAGTTTTGTCTCCTGAGGTTTATAACAGTACGATACCCTCAAACGTTTTACTTAAACAAAAAGATGCTAGATATAGTACTCTTAACAAGCTAATAAGAATCAAAGTAAGTAGACATGCTTTGCAGAACTAAAAGGAATGCCATAGCCGTGAGTGTCATGTGAAGGGGTACGTGTATAAATGCCAATATTTTCAGGTGTTCAAGTTTGAAAACAACTTCATCTAAGTGCCCTAGAAAGATTTCGCCTCGACTCTAATCCTCACTAGGCAACTCTCAATTCACACAAGAATCCTAGGCTTACACTCTTTTCAAGCATATGTGATGAGTTTATGTTATGAAATTCAAATTTAATCACATATGAGTAACAATGAAGAATAGCACTTTATGGAAATAAAGATCTCATGAAAGGAATTGAACTTTAAGAACATAGATACGTACCTTAATCCTCAGCATGATTGTCCATAAGATCAGTTAGGTCTTCGTTTTTAGGTTGTATTGGGGCTAAGCTTTGGGGTTTAGCAAGGAAGGATGGGATTCAAAGAACCTGAGTTGTGCCAAGGCATGAGAAGTCATGAATTGAACTTGGAATTTCTGAACTGAATCCTTTCTTAAGGCCCACGGCATTGTGCTTTCTTGATGATTTATTTTGAGGCTCTTGTGGCTTATTTTGAGGCTCTTGTGGCTTATTTTGAGGCTCTTGGCTCACTTGGCTCAATTCACTTTGTTTTTCACTTATTTTTTCCTTCTTTTGGTTTGAACGTTTTTTTTTTTTGTTTCTGTTCGTCTTTGAATTGAATTGAACCAAGATTATGCAATGATTTCCTCAAATTTTCATGCAGCTTGCAACTTGTAAATCTTTTCTTTACTTTTGAACTTTCAATTGACGCCAATGTCCTTTGAATTGGGCATCATCTTCTTTCACCTCTCATTCTCACCATGAATCTCATTTGTGGCAACCTTAGCACAAACTGAGGTTATAGGGTATGGCTGTGATGAATGGCTAAGTATTTTGGGTTAGGTTATACTTTGGGTGATGAAAGAAAAGGTTGAGTGTTTGGCTTCAAAATTGGCTTAGGGAGCATGCAATAGGGTAGGATAAGGCCTTTAGAGGTTAAAGCACACATAGCCTACATCACTTCTTATGGCAAAACATACATTATATCAAGAGTATCTAAATGATGTTAGTTCTTTAAAATTCAATGCAAATATGATGTAATGAGATCAACAATTAAGAACAAAAGTGATGAGTGTTTAAGAGTAGAAACAAGTATATCCCTCAGAAAGAATGGCAATTAGGCTCAAAGATCTCACAGGGTAGTCTCCACTAATTTTCTAAGGTTCACTCAAATTCAGTTATTTCGTTCACTTAATCACTTAAAACATGGCATTATGAAGTGCAAATTATGAACTGCTTGACCATGGCATGACTCTTAGTAAAGCAAAGAGTTAACTTAGCATATACATTCCTATTAACAAGTTATCATACTAATCACAAGCAGAAATTTAAATGTCTTGGCCGTGTATCACCCCCAAACCTACTTGTTTCTATATGCAAAATTTTAAATCCACACCCCCAAACCTAAACTGAACATTGTCCTCAATGTGATAAGCAGTAAGCATGACAAAAGCAGAAAGGTTTGAGAGATATAACGGGCAGCAACAGAAAAGGAAGTGAGAAATACAAACCAGGGCTAGGCTGCCTCCTAGGAGCGCTTTATTTAACGTCTAGGCAAGACGGGGCTGGCATGCTAGGCATGTGATGGTGTGCCCAGGATTTCAGTGTCAACATGGAACCGATTATGAGCCTCTTGCTGTAGAATCTGCGCTGCAGCATGGAGAAAAAAGTTAGAGACACAAAAAGGAATCCATCGACGAGAACGTAACTTATCGGGAAAGAGATTGAGGAGTGATTTGAATGAGAGCAGTTGCTGTCCACTCTTGAATGTTTTCCTTGGACAATGCCCGTGGGGGAACAGCTTTCGTTGTGCCCTGTACGTTCTATACTTCATCCTTGGTCCCTTCCGTTGATTTTTCCTTCGGAACTTGAAGAGGGGGACCAAGTTGAGTGCCTTTAGCATATTCTTGGTGTTTTTATGGTGGAACCTGCACGGGAAAAGTTCAACAGCATTAGGAGCTAAATCAGAATTCAAATCCAAGTTTGCCTTATTAAAATGAAAGTTAAATGTTTCAGGATTGAGTTGAGAAAGCGTATTGAATTTCAAAACCGGGTCCTTGTCCTTGGGCAGGGGCTGAGACACGGCTGTCAGCAGATTGAGAGGCACGGGCTGATCCTTGGGTTCTGCCGTGGATGTGTCTTGAAGCGTGGCCGCAGCGCTGCGCGTCTCAGATGCGCGCTGGGAAGGTACTGGTGTAGCGGCTAAAGACTTGCCCTGCAGTGAATCAGTTGGCGCAGCTTGGCTCATTGAAGTCGTTCCCTGGACATGTCCAGGTTCTGTGGCACTGGGCTGTGGCTGCGGCAGGGCATTTAGCAAGTCCTGGGACTCAGCAGGTTCCTGGGTTTGCGGCAGGGCGGTAGGCAGAACGTGGTCATGGCTGTGGGACACAACTTGGGGCAGTGCGTTGCTGCTGGGCAGCACATAGGGCAGGGGTATTGGTTTGACCTGGATGTCCTTGTCACCATCATCCGTCCTATTCCCTTCCTCCCAACTTTCTTCCATTTTGCTTTCCAATCTGTTAGGGCAAGGCAAAGAAGTATAGTTAGACATGAAATCAGAATCAGCATCATTATAAAAGGAAGAGTATACTGGAGGGTATGAATTGGGTGCGTCCCACTGCTCAATCTGAGCAGAATCGGGAGACGCTGTCACGGCATGGCCTTGGGCGGAATTCATGGCATCCATGGCAAGCACTTGTCGAAGTGTTAGCTTGGTGGTGTCCTTATTATGCTCTTCATTCACGGCCTCACTTGGTGGGGGATGTGCCCTTTCTTCTGTTTGGCATACAATGAACTCAAACACCCTCTTGCTTTTTTCCAGTATCTCCTCCAAGCGATGTGTTTGCTCTCGTTGTTCTTCACAAAAAAGCGGCCATGAATTGATTACAAGCCTCCATGCATTGCTCCAAGGCCCTCAGCGTAGGTAGGAGGTCAGGAGTGGGTTCGGAGTGAGGAACTGTTTGTGGGGAGTTCCATGTGAAATTAGGCTGCTGGCACCATCCTGGGTTGTATGGTTCTGAGTTTTCGTGATTGCTCCACCCCTGATTGAATGAAGTTGGGTATGGATTGTTCCAAGCTCCCGTCTCCATGTATGGATAATCCCATGGTCCCATATCCATGTATGAGTTGTTCATATGTACATGAGAAGGATGACAAACAAAGTTAGTAAACAATCTAAATGAAATCTAAATAGGTACTATACAAAATTTAGTTAACTAAATCTGAATTAATGGGCACCGTTGAGGGACAAGTCCCCGGCAACGGCGCCAAAAACTTGTTGGTAGATTTAAAGAGCAAGAAATATGCAATTCAATTCTAACAGTTATAAAATCCTTGCAAGTGCACAAATCGATAAGTATAGTATAGTAGCACAGCAAGAGTCGATCCCTCGAGGACTTGTATCAACGTTATGACCAATTTAGTTCAGATTTGTTAACTTAAATAAAAACACACACACACACACACAGGGGGGGGTTTATGATGTGATAACTGAAATTTAAAGACAAGTAAATCAAAGTGCAGAAAATAACAATGCAAGAATGAAAGGTTGTTAACTAAGGCGAATTAAGGCTTACTATCCACTCTAACCAATTATAGCTCTTAACCAGATTTCCTTGATCAAATTACTATGCATTTTCTGAATTAGGTGCCCGTGCCTAGGACCTGGCGTTGGTTCACTAGACACATCTTATTCCCTCTTACTTAGCATGTTCTAAACAGGGCATATGCCTAGAACGTCTATCACCTACCTTTTAAGATGATGCATGAAGTTTAAAGAGAATTTAATGACACCACATTAGCCTAGCAAAGTGGCATGCAATCCTAGGTCGTCATGAGTTAAGATTACAAGTATGAATACTTTCGATGCTCCAAATCACAAGATGATATGACGGTCACTCAAGCAATTGCATATATAATTATATGAAAACAAGGTAGCTAATCTTATAGGCATAAATTAAGTTCATTAAGCATAGTAATCCAACTTATTCAGCATGCATAGCAATCATAATCAAGAGCCAGAAATCCAATTAACAAGCTAACATGGCTAGGGCTTCAAGCAGCCCTAATCCTAATGACTACTCACACATAACTGAAATAAACACAAGTATAATTGAATCCATAAGTAAATTGTAATAATGAAAATAAGGGTACAGAAGAGATTGTTAAGAACAGACGGCAGGGCCTTCTTCTCCAAGCTCCACGTCCAATAATCTAAGTGAAAGATTATCTCCGAAAATATATGGTCCCTAATTCTCTAGAAAACCAAAACGGAACTCTGTGGCTCAGGTCTCTGTTTTCCCAGAAACCAAAAACGTCCTTAGCTAATTATCTCTCCCCAAAACACTGAACAAAGGCTCCCTTTTATAGACAAAGGGAAAACCTTGTTCTATAAGGATTGGTATAACCTTGTTCTATACAGATTGGTAAAACCATGTCCTATAGGAATAGGGAAAGTTATTTTACTTTTAATTAATTATAAAGTCTTTAAAATCTATTCGAACCAATCAGAGCATGGCCGGAAGTGTGAATGCAAGCTGGCAAGTGGGAACGCAAGCTGGCCAAACTTGGATTTTTGACTGTCTTCGTAATCAGGATCTGGGACCGCGCTTTTGAAGTACGTTAGGAGTATAATAGAAGCGCATCGTCGTTCAGGCTTGGTGCAAATGTTGTCATGCTTGGCGCAGAGGGAGAACCTCGGATCCACCGCTGGCGGAACAGGGACCCCGGCTTGGGCGCACTTCTGGGCTCGGATGGGAGTTCTTGGGACATGTCCTCGACCTGCCTTGGCGCGACCTTGGCACTTCTAGGACTTGACCTTGATGTCATGAAACACAAGTTCGGGACCCGGAGGGCCTGATATGAGGTACTTGGCCAGTGGCCCAAAATAGGCGCACTGGCGCACTGGCGCACTCAGGACTCCGTTCAGGACCTGATATTGAAATGTGGATATCTCCTTCATCTGGACTCCGATTTGAGTCATTCTTTTTGCGTTCTTTCCAGATTTTACCTATCTTTCTAACTCTGCACAAGTCTCACAAGATTGATCATTTTCTACTATTGATGGCACGAAATCATTCAAAAGACATGTAAGAGAGGCATATAAAGACATCAAAATGATGCATAAATAACGACTGATCAGTGAGCTTGGTAGGAACAAGCTCATTCTCTTCATTCTTTATCACTGTGATTCCACTCTTCTTAGGCACAACATGAACTGGACTCACCCATTTGCTATCTAAGATGGGGTAGATGATGCCACCATCCAAGAGCTTAAGAACCTCTGCTCTTACTACTTCCTTCATGTGTGGGTTAAGCCGTCTCTGAGCATCCCTGTTAGGCTTTGCATTATCTTCAAGGAGGATTATGTGCATGCACATGGATGGACTTATGCCTTTGATGTCAGCAATGGTCCACCTTAATGCAGTCTTGTGCTCCCTAAGAACTCTCAACAACTTCTCTTGCTCCACGAAACTCAAGTTTGCGGCAACTATCGCTGGTAATGTCTGGTTCTCTCCCAAGTAAGCATACTTCAATTATTCGGGTAGTTGTTTCAATTCTAGATCTTATGCCCTAACAATAGAAGGGACAAGAGTGGTATTAGTAGACACAAGATTTTCAAAGGGAGGTACATACTTACTTGGATAAGGCTTAGAAGCCTCAAGAGAATGCACAACTTCATGGAGGTCTATCTCTGTAACATCACATCCACGTTCATAATTAAGCCTTGTGAGGTTATGGGCTATGCATGCCTCGAAAGGGTCAATGCTATGTACCTAAAACAATTGCTCAACAACACTTCCTACCACATCAATCTTGAAACAATCATGGTTATCATGTGGCAATTTGATAGTGTCAAACACCATGAATTTTATCTTCTTACCATTAACTTTCATGCGTATAGTACCATTTTTCACACTTATCTTAGTATCAACAGTTAGCATAAAGAGTCTACCAAGAATAATAGGTAATGAAGATGGCGTAGGGGAATCTTCCATATCCAGAACAACAAAATCAGTAGGCAAAATAAATTCATTTACCTAAACCAAAACATCCTCTAATATACCTCTAGGTCTTCTGATGCTTCTATATGCTAATTGCAATATAATTGAGGTTGGTTTGTGCTCCCCCAACCTCAACTCCTCATAAACGGTATAAGACATCAAGTTAATGATTGCTCCTAAATCAAGCAAAGCACGTTCAAACAGACGGTCACCACCCCTGTAAGGAATAGTAAAACTACCTGGATCTTTTAGTTTAGGTGGTAGCTTTCTCAATAAAAAAACACTTACCTCCTCAGTCAATGCAACTTTCTCATGTTCCTGAAACTGTCTTTTGGGTGTACAACAATCCTTTAAAAACTTAGCATAAGATGGAATCTGTTTAATTGCATAAAGTAAAGGAATGTTGATATCTACTTTTCTCAAAGTTTCAAAAATATCAAGAAGATGTTTTTCTTTCTTTTGCGTAACTAACCTTTGAGGGAAGGGTGGCAATATCACCTTCTCCTTCTCACCTACCTTTGTGGCTAGAGGTGGTTCAACATTTTCTGGTTCATTCTCATCTGTCCCCGCCTTATTGTCAACTACCTTGCCACTTTTAACGATTGTCACAGCCTTGAGATGCTCCTAGCCTCCCGGATTAGGTATGGTTTGTGATGGAAACTCTCATTTCTTCCTCTCACTTAACTCCTTTGCCATTTGCCCTACTTGTGCCTCCAATCTCTGAATATCTTGGCTAGTTGTTGCTTCTAGCTTCTGAATGTTCTGATTAGTTAGAGCATTTGTCTGTTACTGTGCAGTCAAGAACTGGAGTATGGCACCTTCAAGATTATTCTTCTTCTGGTCAGTATTTGGTTGTGCCACCTGTGATGAAGCATGATAATTACTTCCCTGCTGGAAGTTCTTCTGCTGCCCTTGTGGATTAAGCACATTCTGACTGTTGCTCCAAGAGAAATTTGGGTGGTCTTTCCATCCTGGATTATAAGTGTTCGAATATGGGTTGTTCTTGGGATGATAGTTGTTTTGCCCCACATAATTAGCTTGCTCATGATCTGTAAAACAAGACATAGGACAAGTCTATGTAGTATGATTAGAATGAAAACATATAGCACATACCTCGACTTTAGCAACTTGTTGAACTTGAGAGATGTTCTGAGCTGACATTGCTTTCACCACCATATCTAACTTCTTCTCCATTGCTGCCAATTGATTCTGGACTCCACCATTTGTGCTAACTTCATAAACACCTTTACTTTTTACTCCTTGTCTCCCTCTTGATGAGAATTGCTGAGAATTTTCACTTAGGGTCTCAAATAGCTCAATGGCTTCATCACTGCTATTTTCCATAAGCACACCTCCACAAGCTGAATCAACAAGACTTTTGTTAATATAATTTAAACCTTTATAAAAAAGCTTGTACCTGATCGTCTTGAGATAGATTGTGGTGTGGACACTTGAGAAGCAACTCCTTGAAATGCTCCCAGGCCTCAAAGAAAAGATCTCCATCCTTCTGTTGGACGGCTTGAATCTCCCTTTTAAGTTGTCTTGTCTTTTAGGCTGGGAAAAACTTCTTAAAAAATTTAGTGGCCAATTGTTCCCAAGTAGTAATGGAACCTGCAGCTAGAGAATTCAACCACAACTGAGCATTATCTTTTAAGGAGAAAGGAAAGAGAATTAATGTGATTCCTTCTGGAGTTAAGCTCTGGATGTTCTGAGTCTTGCAGAGATCGAAGAAATCCCTAATGTGCAAGTATGGATCCTCAGTAGGTGTGCCTCTGTAGTGAGACACCATGTTAAGCAATTGAGGTGATAAATTGAAGCTGCCTTGCGCAGTTGGTTGGTAGGCAATGCATGATGGTTAATTAAGGTTTTGAGGGACAAAGGAGTCTTTCATTGGCCTTCGAACCTGTTCATCCCCTATTTCGTTCACAGATTCTGATCTTTGTCCTTCTTCAAAATCTTCTCTTTGTGTGTTAAGTTTTATCCTCTCAGCTTGCGTTCGAAGACGTCTAAGAGCTCGTTCAATCTCAAGATTGTAGGCACCGACCGATGGATTTTGGGATCGACCACCTTTCATAAAAAAAATGCAACCTGTAAAAGAAACCAAAAATCAATTTCAGCACAAACTAGTTACACAATCCCCGGCAGCGGCGCCAAAAACTTGTTGTACAAATAGCAACCTAAAAATTACGCAACTATATGCACGTTTTAATTCGCAAGTGCACAAGATCAGACAAATAGTATAGAAAGCAAATATGAGATCATTCCCACTAGGATTGGATTAATATGTGTTTAAAATTGATTTCCTAGAACTACTAACTAAATGACACAAACTAAGAATGCATAAGTGAAAGAAAACCCTAAAAAAAACTTATTTCTAACCCTAAGATTTCTAATCAAAGTTTATGTGCAATACACAAAGGCACTCGGTGTTCAAAATGATAATTTTAAGATGATTTTGAAAACTGAAAATTTCGAAACAAAATATTAAAAACAGCGTTTGATTAAAAATAGAATTGGATCGAGGTTAAAACAATGAGAAATCCAGTTAGGGATTCGATGTTCACCGCTAATCTTCTTCCTTAAGCAAACGACATGCACAATGCTACAAAACAGATTTTAGATGCTCATGTTTGTCAACCTAAATGCATGATATCTACTCTTTAAATTATTGATTTCCCTAAACAACAAGTTAGACATGAGTATATACGCTAACTCTTTTCATTCTTAAAGTGTTTAGCATGTATAGTATCTACTAAGTTACACTTTAAGAACGTATAACACAATGGAAATCGACCAACACACAACTCCTAGAACATGGTATCTATTCTAGTTATTCATGATGATTAATTTCAAGAACTTATAACTAGTTCTTTTGTTACTCTCACAGGCACAAGATTCGATCATCTAAATTTACCTATGTAACAAATTCAATACACATCATGCATATGGTGATCAAGCATAACATAATGTATGTAAAGAGTAAAATATAATATGAAATTAATCAATTAAGCATAAAAAAAATTGTTTACAGCAAAGACATATCGAAATCCTTAAAGAAACATGATTAGGGCTTCAATCGAGTCCTAATTAAAGTACTTAGTTACCCATAATATAAATAGACAGCATGAACATACAAAACAGAAAAGAAAAAGAGAAAGAAGATAACTCTTTGATGATGTGTTGGTCAGCCAGAATGATTGGATGACGCCTTGACGTTCCTCCTTGCTTCCTAAGCCTTTTAGACCTTGGAACCTTGAAGGATGGAGCAGAATGGGATGGTGTGGCTGAGTTGCTGCCAAGTGAGGGGAAAAGGAAGAGAAATTGCTACCTTTTTTTTAGTGCTCTAGCCGTTTTTGATTTAACGTAGGCTTATTTGACAAACCGGTTCAGTATCGATTTTTCGGTACTGGGAAATCGAAAATCGAAACCGAACCATTTTCACTTCGGTTCAGTCCAATTTTTCTGTTGCGGTTACGGTTTTTCGGTACGGTTATTTTTTGGGACGGTTCAGTTTGGTTCGGTCATTCGTTCGATTTTTCGGTCCCGATTAACAGCATTAGGTTTGATGATAACTATTTCGTTTTTAATTTTCAATTTTAACTTTTTCTTGCATGAAACTTATAGAAATGATAGGCGAGGTAGAAGGGATGATGAAGAGTTGTGGTATTGAGAGGAATAAATAATAAAAAGAAAAACCTAAAAAATGAAATTCCAAATATAGGTTTGGGTTTGTGGTTTTTTTGTCTACTTTCTTAGAAATGATAGGCGAGGTAGAAGGGATGATGAAGAGTGGTGGTATTGAGAGGAATAAATAATGAAAAAGAAAAACCTAAAAAATGAAATTCCAAATATAGGTTTGGGTTTGTGGCTTTTTTGTCTACTTTCTTCCATATTTGTTCTCCATGTGTTGCACCATATCTATCTTCCACCATTAATCTTCATCTCTCATATCTTAATATGCATAAAAAGTAAAAATTGAAAATTGAAAAACCAAATAGTTATAAAATGCATCACAAATTTAATGAAAAATTTAAGTGATCCAGGCACAATAAACGAATAATTATATCTTAAGTTTCATATAAATATATAATGTCATCGTCATTAATGATAATTTTTTTTTTAAACGAAAACGATAATGCTTTTATAATTGAATCATACATATCGCGGTGGTGCACAAAGCAAACTCCTTGTCGGGGTTTTCAACCCGATCAAAGGAAAAAGAGTGTCACACACCAACCAATATCGTTCAACCAAAATCCACACATATAGCATCTTGTACAAAATCTGGTGGTTCGTCAAACCACAAAAATTCAACACTAGAAAATAGTCCCCATCTAGCTAGCCTATGCGCCACCAGGTTTGCAGTACGAGAGCCAAACTGGAACTGCACCCTATCCGCTGAACTAGCCAGGAAACGGACGTCGTTAATCACAGGGCCAACATCCGAGACATCCTCCCTCGCGTGCGACAGTGGAGCAACCGCCAACAGAAATTCGCCTTCAACCTCGACCTGCTGCAGCCCCAGCTCATTCACCAGCTAGATTCCCCTGCGGGCTGCCACAGCTTCAGAGTGCATCGCCGTCAGCACCCCCTCCATGTACCCGCCGCAGCCGCCACAAAGCTGCCATTTGAATCACGAACCACCACACCATAACCTCCATGGTTTTTCCCTTTCACGAATGCTCCATCAAAATTGCATTTGTACCACCCCTGCTTCAGCTTCTTCCACCTCAAATTTTCAGGGTGAGAAGGACCTTTCAGCTTTCTGTGATGATAGTGGAAAGAAAGCAGCCAGGTCTCAGCCTGTCTAGGAATCTCATGGAGCGCTATATGTGCTCCTGACCAAATCATATTGTTCCTTTCCTGCCAAAGGTTCCATAATATCATCATAAATAACTCAAAATGTACCTGGGTTTGTTGAGTTGCTATAACCTCCATCCAAGCCGCCATCGAAAGCCCAGACAAAGCTCTGATTGAACTCAGAAAACTCACTGAAGCAAAATCATAAACACCTGGGTTGCATCGATCATCATAGTGATCATCACCCGTTTTTCAATACAAGTTCAGTCCAGACTTAAGTAAGCAAAGGAAGCAATATTGAAGACATCACGAGCTAGTCTCGATTCAATTCAGCTAGAGTGAAATTAGGGCTCATGCCTGAGATCCCTTTGCAGCTCCACTGAATTGGCTCAACTGGTTCTACTCAAGGAGATCATCATCCTCCGCAAGTCCGATTGACACCCTGATTTCCAAGACTGCCAGATCCGAGTTCCCTCACCAGACCCAATTTGCCATCTAGCTCCTCTCCTCAGAATGTCTCGAGCCTGAGCAATACTCCTCCTGGCATACGACGCATTAGTTCCAACCACCGCCTCCATAAACTCATTATTCGGGAAATACGAAGTCTTAAACAGACGGGCAACAAGAGAATTTGGATTATGCAACAGCCTCCACCCTTGTTTCGCCAATAAACCAAGGTTAAAAGCATAAAAATCCCTAAACCCAAGATCACCCTCTACGTTGGGCTGATACATCTTCTGCCAACTGACCCAATGTATCTTTTGCTTTTGATGCATATCTCCCCACCAAAACTTTGCAATGGATTGATGAAGCTCCTGACAGAGTTTTTGGAAGGAGGAAACAGTTTATTACGTATAAAGGGATAGCTTGGGCGATGGCCTTTAATTTCCCCTTCCAGCTATTAATTCTTTTTGACAATCTCTCCGTCACGAAAGCAAAAGTCTCCTTCTTTGATCTCCCTATAAACAGCGGTAATCCCAGTTACCGATCATGGTGCTCGACCCTATTCATTCCAAGACAATTAGCTAACAATTCCTGGTCCAGTCTTGTGATATTGCTGCTGAAAGCGACACGTGACTTCAATAGATTAATGGTTTGCCCGGAAGCCTCCTTGTAACACTTCAAAACCTGTTTCGCTGCCTTGCACTCCTCTAGAGTCCCTCTTGTGAATAACAAACTATCGTCAGGAAAAAGGAGGTGATGAATTTTTGGGGCCTCAGGAGCAACAGCCAATCCATGAATTCTCCCACCCCTCTCCTACTGATCAAGTAAAGCTGAAAAACCCTATGCACAAATGACAAAAAGGTACGGGGACAACGGCTCTCCTTGCCGGATACCTCTGCTAGGGGACACAAAACCCACGGGCTCGCCATTCAGGTTAAAAGAATAGGTTACAGTAAGTCACACACATCATAATCCAATCAATCCACTGATCTGCAAAACCTAATTTACGCATAACCCCCTCAATAAAACCCCATTCCACTCTATCATAAGCCTTACTCATGTCTAGTTTAATTTCCATAACTCCTTCCCACACACTTCTTTTCTTATACATATAATGGAATAACTCAGCAGGAATCAAGCTATAATCAGAGATAAGTCTATCTGGAATGAAGGCGCTTTGTATAGGAGAAATTACCTGACCCAAAACCTTTTTCAATCTGTTGGCCAGCGTCTTCGAAACAATATTGTACAGAACATTACACAAACTGATGGGTCTGAGGTGTGCCATGCTCGTTGGATTTTTAATCTTCATAATCAAATAATTAAATTTGAGATCTCTCATTTAGAAATGAAAACTAATATTAATTTGTGCTAATTTGAAAAGTTAATAGTAGATTAAAAGAACGTTACCATTCACTAGTTGATTATATGGCCTTGTGAGATACACAATTCTACATACGTATTGAATAAAAAATTATTAAAATTTTGTTTTAATAAAGAACTTTAAATTACTAAAAAATTTATATTAAATTAATTAAAATAGTATTTCAGAAATATTAAATGAAGGATTGAGTGAGTTGATGATGTGGTAGGCCTCCCAAAGGAGAAATTATTAGGTGGTACTGGAGCACAGTTCATGATACTTCTATTCAAAATTTGATATGTATTTATTTTTTTGGATATAGATTTAATTTTCTTTTTACAGTTTGAAATTAAATTAAAAAATCAAATAAAAAACTTAAAAAGTAAAAAACCCAAAAATAATAGCCTTTGTCGTTCTCTTCTTCCCCGCCGTCGTTCTCTTCTCCTCCTCTCCGGTCGTTCTCCTTCCCCCCACGCGTCGTTCTCTTTACTATTCAAGTTTGGCTCCCCTGCTATAAATGAGGCTTGATTTTTGGCTCTTTTTCTGTTTCAGTTTTTCATTGAAACTCCACGACTATACTTGCTCATCGACTTCCTGTTCCTCTGCTTTTGCATCCGTAATATACAATTTGCGGCGATTCTCACCGGGATAT
Organism: Oemleria cerasiformis; assembly: GCA_037349345.1. Taxonomy (NCBI): domain Eukaryota; kingdom Viridiplantae; phylum Streptophyta; class Magnoliopsida; order Rosales; family Rosaceae; genus Oemleria; species Oemleria cerasiformis. The sequence continues at coordinate 11,512,682 of JAZGTL010000010.1, forward strand.
TGCCCGGAATCTAATCGGAAAACCAAGTGCGCCTCAAAGTGAGTATTGAGTTTGGGAGTTTTCAGCATTAAGTTGCATTCTTTGAATTGTTCCTAGAGGTATTAGTCGAAATTCACTATAAAAAGAAAATTAAATTCATATGTAAAAACAAGAAGAGAACGACCCGGGGGAGGAAAAGAGAACGACAAAGGGTATTATTTTTGGGTTTTTTATTTTTTAAGTTTTTTATTTGATTTTTTAATTTAATTTTAAAATATAAAAAGAAAATTAATTCATATGTTAAAAAAAAAGACATCTCAAATTTTGTATAGGAATACTATAAGTTAACGTAATGCTGATATACCACCTAATAATTTCTCATTTCAAAGGCCTTGTTGCCTTGACCATATATATTTTATTCCAAAATAGGATTGTATCGAACATTCTATTACTTTCCTGATAAGGAAACGTGGGCAGGCCCAGCAGAAGATTGCGGGGCGATGTCATATTCATAACATTGCATGGAATAAAGAGAAACTCCCAACACAGGGATATGGCCATTCGAACATTATTTTTTACACATACGATCGATCGAGTTCTGTTCACAAGAATAGATTCTTGAAATGGGAACATGCCATCGAGTTGTATGGTCAATGGTTATGTTTGGGCTCCTCAGCTTAATTTGTGGGAATGTTTGATAATTATTTTGTCTTTTGTTTTTAGTTTTTTTTATTATTTATGCATGATACATGTAGAAAGTAGAAGAAAAGTAAAAGGGACGAAGAAGATTAGTTGAGGAGAGGTTTGTATAGAGAGAATGAAATAACGAAGGAAGAATGAAAAAATAAATAAATTCAAAAAGTGAAACCCGAGGTATAGAGAGGAAGAAACAAAGAAGGAAGAATGAAAAGATAAATAAAAAAGTGAAACCCACAAAAAATAGGTTTTAGTTTTTATTTTGTTCAGTATTATTTCTTCTACATTTGTTTTCCATCTCCACTTCTTCCACCATATTCTTCTTTATCCTCATATTTCAAGTATAAAAGGTTAAGATTTCAGAGTTGGTCCATTGGACCACCACTAACAATACCGATATTGTCTTCACTTAACCATCTAAGAAGGTGTGAGATTTTATCATAATTAAGGCCTTCATGCATGGTAATAGGTGTGGAAACACTTATTATATGTTGTATTTTGTTTATGTAAGTTATTTTCAATGTGAGATTCTATTATTCTTCAATATATAAAAAGTGAAAAGTTGAAAACTAAAACCCATTTTAATTAGTTATCAAACGGCCACTTTGCACATGTAAACACAACATACGAATAATATATACCGATAATTGACAATTTTATTAACATTGATACCTAATTATAAAAGTAATTCATTGTATATATATCTTAGCCCAACGTAACCCAATTAGAATACAATAGTGCATGCATGGTATATATCCTTCTTGATTAGGTTCTTCAATAGCCAAAAATGGGAACAAATTGGAAGCTTTTATTCATAGGTATGTTACCCCATTTGTTTGATTCGATTTCTTCTCTTTCATGTTAACTTAAAGACAGCTTTCATAGCAAGGGGTAGTCCAAAGTGATATGCTTGAATAGAATTATATATGGTGATCGAAATAGCACCTTATTCTATAACCAATAATGACCTTTAATAGTCTATATGATGATATGTATCCCTATAAATAGGAAAGAAATAAGCAATTAATCATATATATGAACTGAATGTGAGTCCTAAGAGTTCTTGCATGAAGCGATAGTGAGTAGATATGAGCCGAGGATGACTTGCCAGAGTCCTGCCGACTAGCCTAGTTGGTATATATAGATCAATCGATTATTCGATTGTATATCATCTTCTGGGAAGTCGTCCTTGGTTCACCTTTCCTCTCTTTCCTCTCATGCTAGATTCTTAAGGACCAAGTTCCATCAACCAACAAGCTAATTAATTGCCACTATATTTGTCTTTGGAGGTTTAGCTATATGCACCACAAATAAATCCTGAAATTAATAATAGGTCTCCAAATTATAAGAGTAGTACTCCAATCCCTTATTAGTTGAAAGGCATAGATTGTGGTCAATATATATCCTTAATTTGACACTTGTGCTAGCAAACCTATGCCATCGGCCGATCTCCTATAAGTTCCTTTTGCATTTCATTACATATATATATATATATATATACACACGCGCGAATAATATTTGCACTTCAATTCAATTATTCGCATTCCAATTCCGTTGAGGACATTTTTTTTTCATTATATGTATATATATATATACACAAACACGAATAATATTTGCACTCCAATTTCATTTGAGGACATCTTTTTTGCGTTAAGAAATTTATATTATTGATATTTTTTCTATGTATATCTTTTTCTTAAATACTTATAAATTTTGAAATAAAACCATATATAATAAGCTAATCACACCAACAAAATTATGAGCAATACTACGTACGTACTTTTATTTAATTAATTTTTTTGATGAGGACATATAATAAGTTGATGTCACTTATTAATTATTTATTAGTCATCATCACATCCGAGAAATTCCCTCCTGCAGATACGAGTGCGTATATGAGGGTGGATCGACAGAACTTGGTGCGCTTGCTAGCTGACACGTGCACAGAGTGTTGATGCACTTGCATACAACTTTAGGGCAATCTGTTGCTTTTTTTTTTTTTTTTTTTTTGCAGTGATATCTAATTACTTTGTACCTTGCTTCAGCTCCATATTGTATCCCTACCACACAAAAATTCCTTTTATTTTCAGTAAATTAATATCTTCTCTTGATCTATGAAAATACTAATTAGTAAATCGTGATACTGTGGTAGAAAAAATAAAATACACAGAAGATTGGTCACACATTGCTAGGCATCGAGTGATCGTGTCGAGAGAATTGAAGAGTTGAAGAATTGCAGAAAAGACTTAAGAGGGAGAAGAAGAGTTTTGAGAGAAAAGGAAGCCAAGATGTCTGATTGTATTGATGAATCGATCATTATTGAATAACACTACAAGACTAGCTTTTATTTGTGATTACAAGACAGTGTGACTAGTAACTAACTCCTCACTTAGCTCAACAATCTCTAACTATCATAACATAAAACTAACAACTCAATACTGTCAAATTGATATTCATAACGAACAAAGTACAAGAGATAGATCGAATCCGCTTTCATAATATGTCAAACGAACAACGAGCCAAAAACACCAATGCAGCGGAAATTGCAGTCTCGAATTAATGGCCCAAAGGGTGCACGGAAAAACTAAGTTCTGTACACCCATAGGGGATGCAAGATACTTTTGGAACCAACCAATCTATTTCATTGTAATTAATCTGAATTTTTCGGTTACTGAAAGGTTACAATTTACAAGTCTAAGCTAAGTCTTATATAGGCAACCAATCCTATATCAACAAGGACAATAAATCTTAACTTCTAATCCAAGACAGAATCAAAATCCTAAAAGAAATCTAACCAAATCTAGTAAGTAAATAAATTCCTAATTCAAAACCAAAAATAAATTCCTAATTAAGACAATATTTGCCAAACTCATGATGTTGCGTCGTGGGTTTGCCAAGAAGTAGGACAAAATTGATCACGTCACACCGAGGTTGTGCCGCCGACATTGTGATATAGATGTTGTGTTGCTGATGCTGTGCCACCAATACTGTGTTTCCAATGCGATGCTGATGCGCGCCAATGCCGATGTTGTTGCGCGCCAATGCCGATGTTGTTTCCGATGTGTGCCAGTGCCGATGCTGTGTCGAAGACGATACTGATGACGATGATGATACCTACCCTCATAATTACGGAAGCCCAACGAAAAGTACTAAATACTGTGCGACGGATCGAAACCGCTCTGATACCATGTCAAATTGATATTCCATAATGAAAAAAGTATAAGACACAGATCGAATCCGCTCTCATACCATGTCAAACGAACAGCGAACCACAAACACCAACGCAGCGGAAATTGCAGTCTTGAATTCATGGCCCATGGGTGCACGGAAAAACTAAGTTTCGTACACCCATAGGAGATGCAAGATACTTTTAGAACCAACCAATCTATTTCATTATAATTAATCTGAATTCTTGGATTACTGAAATGTTACAATTTACAAGCCTAAGCCAAGCCTTATAAGCAACCAATCCTATATCAACAAGGACAATAAATTTGAACTTCTAATCCAAGACAGAACCAGAATCCTAAAAGGCATCTAACCAAATCTAGTAAGTAAACCAATTCCTAATTCAAAACCAAAAATAAATTTCTAATTAAAAAAATATTTGCCAACAAACACATCTAGCATATAACAGATAAAAGACAATAACAACTAGCATTCTAACATCCCCCCTCAATTTGATGACTCTAAAGTCAAATTGAAGGAGTGAATCTGAAACAGATTTTCTGGTAAGGCCTTAGCAAAGATATCTGCAATCTGATATGCAGAAGGAACATGTTGAAAATCCAAGTCACCCTAATCGCTCTTTCACAAATGAAATGATCATCAATCTTAATATGCTTTGCTTGAGAGTGAAATGTTGGATTAGCTGAGAGACTGGTGGCAAAGGTACTGTCACAATGGATCAGTGGAGCCTTGAGAAGAAGAATATGCAGTGCACACAGCAACTGTCGAATCCAAGCTAACTCAGCAGCTATAATAGCCAATGCACGATATTCTGCTTTAGTGCTTGACCTAGACACAACGTTTTGTTTCTTGGAAGGCTAGGAAATAGGATTGGAACCAATAAAAACTGCCATACCAGTTGTGGATCTTCTATCATTGGGGTCCCCTGCCCAATCTGCATCAGTGAAGGCATGAAGATCAAGGGAACCAAACTGATAAAGCAAGCCATGAGTATGTGTCCCTTTAAGATACCTAAGTATTCTTTTGACAGCCATGAAATGTGTTTCACATGGTGAATGTATGTACTGACATACTTGATTCATTGAAAAGGCAATATCTGGCCTAGTAAAAGTAAGGTACTGCAATGCACCAACAATACTCCTATAGTTCGGAGGATTGTTGTATAGAGGACCATCATTCTTTCTTTACCTTGATCCTGGAACACATGGAGTATCAACAATGCTACCGTGATCCATATTATCCTTAGTTAGAAAGTCCGTAATGTACTTGGACTGAGATAGAAATAAACTTGGCTCAGTATGTGTAATCTGAATCCCCAAGAAATAGCTCAAGTTACCAAGGACTTTCATGTCAAATTCATCAGTAAGAGCATCTATCACCTCTTGAATTGCTGAATCTGAGCTCCCAGTCAATATTATATCATCAACATATAGAAGAATGACCTCACCAGTAGAAGATTTCTTGGCAAACAATGATGCATATACCCAAGTAGATATGAAATCTAAACCAGGAAGAAAACTTGTGAATTTCTCATTCCAGGCGTTGGAGCTTGCTTTAAGCCATAGAGAGACTTTTTTAGAAGACAAACAAAACCCTGAGGCACATTAGCTTCAAACCCAGGTGGCTGCATCATGTACACCTCTTATTTGAGTTCACGATGTAAAAAGGCATTCTTGACATCCAATTACCTAAGCTTCCACTGGAACAGAGCTGCCAAGGCAAAGACAAGTCTCACCGTTGTAGGTTTGACCACTGGACTGAAGGTTTCTCCATAGTCCAATCCAGCTTCTTGACTGAACCCCTTGGAAACTAACTTGGCTTTATGTCTAGCAATAGTCCCATCTGAGTTCCTCTTGATCCTATATACCCACTTACAACCAACCAAAATTTTGTTAACAGGCAAAGGAACCAAATCCCAAGTATGCTGAGCAATCAAAGCATCAATTTCCTCCTGCATTGCTGCTTGCCACACTAGAACTGATGCTGCAATTTTATAAGAAGTAGGCTCAGACACAGAGAAGTCAATATCAGATTGAGAGTGAGTGGAGTGAAAAGCCTTTTTCTTAGAAATACCACTCTTAGATCTGGTTTGCATAAGGTGCATATTGACACCACATATAGGCAGAACAATATCCAATAGCTAAGGTTGAAATGTGGACATAATAGAAGAGTTTGAACTATGAGTCTCAACACAGGCTTGTATGGAACTGGAGGACGGTGAAATAGCGTGTGGTTGTACTCTATTAGCAGATAAATCATTAGTTGAAAGAGGATTTGGTTGTACTCCACCAGCAGATAGATCATGAGATCTAGGATTGAAGCCTGATGATGAGGCTGAGCTTGATGAGACTGAATGCCGTGCTGTAGGAGGTGGAACAAAAGAGAAGGAAGCCAATATGGGGAAAGAAACAGATCTGGACTATTGGCATTTGAAAGCTAAGAAAAAGAACAATTTGACAAGCCTAAGCTGGACACAAGAGTCTGATATGGAAACTCGACCTCATTGAATAGAACATGCCTAGAAACAACAATTCTAGCATAAATTGGGTCATGACAAATATAGCCCTTGTGTTTAGCTGCATATCCAAGGAATAAATACTTAATTGTTTTAGGTTGTAGTTTATGATGATTGTAAGGTTTAAGAAGAGGAAAACAAGCACTTCCAAACACTCTGAGATGGTTTAAATCTAGTAAGGAACCAAAGAGTTTTTCAAAGGGAGATTGCATGTGAAGAGTGGAACATGGCATTCTATTTATTAGTTAGATAGACGTAGAACATGCATAAAACCAGAATTTGGGAGGTAATAATGCAGATTGCAGCAAGGTAACATCAGTTTCAACTATATGTCTATGTTTTCTTTCTGTAAGGCCGTTTTGTTTAGGAGTGTAGGGGCAATATTTTTGGTGTGAAATACCCTTGGATAGCAGAAATTGTTGAAAAATAGAACTAATATACTCTCCACCAGTATCAGATTGGAAAACTTTAATTGACACAGAGAAAGTATTCAAGACAAAAGCATAGAAATGCACAAAGAGAGAACAAACGTTAGATTTATTTCTCATTGGAAAAATCCATGTAAATATGGTACATTCATCAATGAGGTTAACATAGTAATTAAATCCTTCTAAGGAATTTACAGGTGTTGAACCCCATACATCAGAATGTAGTCATCTGTGACATATCTGCTGTCATGCATGTGGGCAATAGCCCCACTATCAGAAACCCAGTACTCTTGATTCTATTGGGTTGACATGAATAGAGTAGTAGCTGTCATAGCAGTTAAGGCTGGTGAGAGCGGTGTACCATGATAAGAGAAGTTACATCTTTGATAGCAATTCATAGCAAAATGTCCATACTTCCAGCAGATCTGACATGCCTCAGGATCCTGAGGTGCTTGATTCTGATGCCTATGGTAGCAGTCCACATCATAGTGAACTTTCTTGCCACATATCTGGCACTTTGGAACAGGTAGAGGATTCTGAAAAAACTGGTCCATGTGGGAAGGTTGTCCAAGATTACCTGGTGCAGTAGAAAAGCCAGGACCAGAATAACCAGAAAATTGTTGACCTTAATATGTTCTGATTATTCTGATTTCCTCTTCCTCCACCGTTACCTCTGCCTTTCTTGCCTCTTCCACCATTATAGTTGTTGTTCTTGTAGTAATAAGAGGCATTATTGTAACCACTATCATACCCAAAATGCTGAAAATTCTTAATGAATTGCTGAAAGTTCCCTCTTGATTGCTGGTCTCCATTTGTAGAGCGAAAATGTTGACCTGGACCTTGACTGTCAGAAAAATTGGTAACTGGAACTTGACCACCATGAGAACTTTGAATATTTGCACACTGATCTGTATTAGATGAACTAGAGGACCCATACTCAAAAGAAGAATTATGAAAACCAGGTTTAGTATTCTTAGTGGCCACCATAGCAGACAAGAAAGGAATTTGATCATTTAACTGATCTATGGCACTTTGTTCAGCAAGAAGCTGTGAGCTGAATTCCTTGAGTGTAATAGTTTTCTCTCTACCTCTAATTACACATCTAAAGGTATTATACTCACAAACCTCTCAAGGATAAAATGACAACATCATCATCACCAAAATGAACTCCACATGATTCTAACGTATCTCTAGAATTCTTGATTCTTTGCATATATTGAGTCATGTTCTCAGAACCTTTCTTTATATTTTGGAGTTCAGTTTTCCATTGAAAGATTGAAGCCTTAGTGACAGAAGCAAACCTTTCTTTGAGACTCACCCACATCTATTGAGTAGTCTTGCAACCTATAACATATAACATTGCTGATGCAGACAAAGTTGTTGTAATTAACTGCATTAGAGCCTGATTGTGCATCTCCCAGACTTGAATAGACTCCATTCTAGACACATTATCACTGTTTGACTCAGAGCTGATCGCAAGAGGACAATCATTTGAGCCATTCACAAATCCCATCAAGCAATGTACATTGAGCATAAGCTCCATCTGGAAATTCCAAGTAAGATAGTTGTGATCATCAAGCTTAATATTTACTGAATTTCTGATTGTGGAAATCAGACCAGCAATGGGTGATTGTAGGATCTGAAGCTGTGAGACAGTCACCATGGTAACTATAGAAAGATATTTGGATTCAAGAAGACATAAAAGAAGGTTTTAGAAGGAGTGTCTTTTATCGAACACCTGGTGTGCACAAATTGCGCACAGGTTCAAGAAGAACAGAAAGAAGATTTCAAGAAGAGAAGAAGAAGACGAAAAGAGAACGAGGATTGCATCGGAAGATGAAAGATCATGCCATTTTCACGACTCTGATACCATGTCGAGAGAATTGAATAGTTGAAGAATTGCAGAAAAGACTTAAAGGAAGAAGAAGAGTTTTGAGAGAAAAGGAAGCAAAGATGTCTGATTGTATTGATGAATCGATCATTATTGAATAACACTACAAGATTAGCTTTTATATGCGATTACAACACAGTGTGACTAGTAACTAACTCCACACTTAGCTCAACATTCTCTAACCATCATAACAGAAACTAACAACTCAACACATCTAGCATATAACAGATAACAGACAATTACAGTTAGCTTTCTAACAGATCGAAGGGTACATATTGAAAAGACATTTTATCATCCCTTCCTTAAATTGGGCACACAATGGACTTGTCATTTTGTTAAAAATTGAGTAGAGAATAGACAGGTTTTCTTTCAGGTACTTTGAAACGCTTTTCTTAAAGTGATATTTGCCCACTTACTCAAAAATGAGTTTGCAAATAGGTCTTAGACAAATAACTTCTAGGATACAACAATGATTGGAATTTTAGCTTAGCAATAACGGAAATTCCCTTAAAAATTTTAAAGGAAAGAATATGTGAGGGAGAGAGGAAGGTAAATATGAAATAGAATAGTTTTTTATGATTATTTAGTCCCACATTGTGGGCTTTATATAGATTTTAAATGGGTGTTTTGGCATCGCTTTGATATTTCTGAAGTGGTGCCAAATATTTGTCTTTTTTTTTAAATGATGCAACCCCTTCCTTTAGGGTGCGTTTGGATGAGGAACTTCAAAATTTCATAAAACCTATACTATACTACTAAGATATGTACTAAAAAACAAAAAAATATGGAAATTTTAAGTAGGTGGTTAAACACTAAAAACAAAAATATCGGCATTTTAAAGAAGCACATGCACCACATAAGCATAACAAACCACTAAACAAATGACTTTCCTATGTAACACCTCCATAAGTGGAACTTACAAATCTCATCTATATGTCATGCATCATATCACTTGCAAATTCCTTGGTACTTTTAAGTTCCTCATTTTAAACTAATTTTATCCAAATTTCATGGAACTTTGAAGTTCCTCATCCAAATGCACCCTTAAAGAACTGTTTAATTAATCGAAATGATATACAACTAGTTAATTCAAATGGTTTGATTAAAAGATACAACTATTCTTTAAGGAATTGCTTAATCCAAAGGTTGCAACTATTGAGTTCAAATAGTTATTTCACCAAGAGATGCATCGGCATGCAATATCCTAACAAAAATCATCCTCTGATATATTTTGTGTTTTGAAATATATAACACACTTACCGTGCTATATACGGATACTAGCAAGGTAAAGTTATTTGAGACGAGTATCTTATCAGTAAAGACAGCAACCAAGAGCACAAGAAGGAAGGTTAACTTGAGTGATTTCTCCATGTCGAAATGGAAATAACTTCAATATATGTACCTCCAAAGGAAATCGAAGGGTATTTATATAGAGGACAAACTACATAAAACCCTCCAAACTATAGGGGTCATTTCAAGTTCATACCCGAACTATGAATATTTTCATTTAAGTACTCAAACTATCAAAACACAACATCTAGGTACCCATCGTTAACAATCTGTTAAAAAAATATGTTAAGTGCCCAAGTGACATTTGTGGAGCCTTTTTTTATGCTGACAATGATGCCTTGTAGACAAAAAAAAAATTAAATATTATTAAAAATAATTAATAAAATCTTAAATTAAATAAACAAAAAAAATAAAAAAATAAAACCAAAACAAAACTCAACTTCTTTGGAGGAAATTGAAGAAGACCCGGTTTGGAAAACCCAGATTGATCAGGGTGAGACTAGGGTTGAAGAGAATGGTGGTTGTTTGGGTGAGAGGTTGAAGAAGACCGAGATGGGAAATTCCCAGATGGAAATTTGACATGAGTGAGAAGATGGGTGATGAAGAACATGATTTTTCTGTGGAAGATTTTGTGTTGGGGAAGATTAAGAGCCATCCATGGTGGCCTGTCCAGATTTTTGATGCTTCAGATGCGTCGGAGTACGCAGCGAAATTGAAACCAAAGGAAGGTAGCTCCTGGTGGTGTGTTTTGGATATGGAGCATTTGCTTGGTGCCATCCGTCGCAGTTGAAACCCTTCGAAGAAAATTTTTGGGAGATGTCGAAGCTGGGTACCTCCAGACCCAATTCATGCCAAGCCCAATTTAATTCTTCGATTCTCGAACCCACCTCTATGAACTATTACTGCAATTGGCGACAAATGACCCTAGGCGGCGATTACGCGAGTGAAGTCGACCACTACCACCACGATTACTGAAGGAACCCACCATCCCCGCAGACTACACTCAACCCACCACCCCCGCCGACTGAACCCAACCCGCCATCCCAAAATATTAAAAATAATTCGGAGCTTGTAATTGCAGTAAGCCCTTCAGCATTTTTGCACTAAAATTATTCCCAACTCTAAACCCATACCCATGCCCCGTCGTCAAGAGCCACCCCCAATTCAAGCCCAAACCCAGCCCCCAATTCACGCCCAAACCCAACCAGTTACCCATGATGAAGACCCAATCCCACCTTCACGGCGAGCCTAAATCCCCAAGGTTTTTGACACTGGATTGGTCGAGGCTGCCATTGTCGGCGTAGAATCCAGTCTTCGACGAAGAAGGTAGAAGCGACGCAATTACAGCGGGAAATGACGCATCAGTGGCTGACGACCTTGGCGTCGCCAACCTTGTTGAAGACCTAGAAAAGAAGGTAGTCCGGGAGGCGATCAAAGTGGTCATCGTCGATGGATGAGAGGGTAGGTTTTGGGTTATGGGAGGACGGAGAAGATGAAGCAAGATCGAGAAGGAAGTTGGGTTTTGTTTTGTTTCAAAAACTTATAACTCGTTGTTTTGTTACTCTCATAGGCACAAGATTCGGTCATCTAAATTTACCTATGTAACAAACTCAATACACAACATGCATATGGTGATCAAGCATAACATAACGTATGTAAAGAGTAAAATATAATATGAAATTAATCAATTAAGCATCACAAAAGTAGTTTGCAGCAAAGGCATATCGAAATCCTTAAAGAAACATGATTAGGGCTTCATTCGAACCCTTACTATAATACTTAGTTACCCATAATTTAAATAGATAGCAAGAAAATAAAAAAATAGAAAATAAAAAGAGGAAGAAGATAGCTCTTTGATGATGTGTTGGTCAGCCAGAGTGATTGGATGACGCCTTTATGTTCCTCCTTGCTTCCTAAGCCTTTTAGACCTTGGAACCTTGAAGGATGGAGCAGAATTGGATGGTGTGGCTGAGTCCTTGTGTGAGAGCCCAGACGTTTTCTGCAGTTTTTAGGGAGAAAAAAAGTTGTTTCTTAGTATCAGATGAGGGGAAGACTCTTTACTTCTCTGTTGTATGCCTCTCTGCCCCTTGGCTGCCAAGAATTTATGTGCATGTTAATTCACTGAATGAGGGAGAGCAAGAGTTTCTTTTTTTATTCTTTTTAATTTTCTTCTTTTCTCTAATTAAAACAGCTCCTCCCATAACCCTAACAAACTGGGTTTCAGTCGTCCAAGCCTGATAAGGATTAGAAAACTTGAAATAGAAGGAATGCTGAATTCCCGCGCAGCCTGAACTTGCTGTACTAAAACGGCCATAACTCCTTCTAGAAAATTCCAATTCACGAACCGTAAATTACTTTAGAAACTAGACTTCCGTATCTTTCCAACGATATATGGCCCATCAGCTAGTTCTTCCTGAACATGTGCAGTTAATTTCGAGAAGTTGACACATCTGCTGAAGTCTGTTTCAAAGTTTCCTCTTTAGATTTCCCAAACAGCACTCATTAGCTCCTTTTGTAACTTTACTTCCAAAAATCCTACAAAACACGGAAAAAGCTAAGTATTAAGAAAACATAGGAAACATGCTAAAAAAAGCATAAGAAAACAAGATAAAACATCGCATAAATATGCTCCTATCAGTATGTCAAAGGGTTCCTTGGGACTTGGGCTTCCTTGAGTTGGTACTTTGGATATACTGTGAGCGGATTGGGTTTCCGAGAATGCAAGGCATGCGTAGTTCTATGTACTATGTCATACCACGGAATGTGGGTGGTGGAAATTGAGAGAAATTAGGAATATATTAGCATAATTTTGAGGCTCGGAAACTAAAGCTTAAGGTTTAAATAGATTTATCGAATGTCTTACCATTATGCATCTCTCGAATAAAGAGTGATTTATTATATTTTTGGATTAGTATTGACAAGGATATTGATTTGGAATATGGATATCGGGTTGGCTCGAGGTTATATGGTTGGGGCGTAGACCCAACTAATAATTTACTTTAGGGTTTCGGACCGGGATTGTGATTTGAGTTTTGACCCTGATGAATGATGTGAGGTATGTCAGGGAGGATTTCGTCATACACTCAGTGGAGGATTGACGAGTCCTCCCTGACATACCCCACTGAGTGTATGACGAAATCCTCCCTGACATACCTCACATCATTCATCAGGGTCAAAACTCAAATCACAATCCCGGTCCGAAACCCTAAAATAAATTATTAGTTGGGTCTACGCCCCAACCATATAACCTCGAGCCAAGCCCGATATCCATATTCCAAATCAATATCCTTGTCAATACTAATCCAAAAATATAATAAATCACTCTTTATTCGAGAGATGCATAATGGTAAGACATTCGATAAATCTATTTAAACCTTAAGCTTTAGTTTCCGTGCCTCAAAATTATGCTAATATATTCCTAATTTCTCTCAATTTCCACCACCCACATTCCGTGGTATGACATAGTACATAGAACTACGCATGCCTTGCATTCTCGGAAACCCAATCCGCTCACAGTATATCCAAAGTACCAACTCAAGGAAGCCCAAGTCCCAAGGAACCCTTTGACATACTGATAGGAGCATATTTATGCGATGTTTTATCTTGTTTTCTTATGCTTTTTTTAGCATGTTTCCTATGTTTTCTTAATACTTAGCTTTTTTCGTGTTTTGTAGGATTTTTGGAAGTAAAGTTACAAAAGGAGCTAATGAGTGCTGTTTGGGAAATCTAAAGAGGAAACTTTGAAACAGACTTCAGCAGATGTGTCAACTTCTCGAAATTAATTGCACATGTTCAGGAAGAACTAGCTGATGGGCCATATATCGTTGGAAAGATACGGAAGTCTAGTTTCTAAAGTAATTTACGGTTCGTGAATTGGAATTTTCTAGAAGGAGTTATGGCCGTTTTAGTACAGCAAGTTCAGGCTGCGCGGGAATTCAGCATTCCTTCTATTTCAAGTTTTCTAATCCTTATCAGGCTTGGACGACTGAAACCCAGTTTGTTAGGGTTATGGGAGGAGCTGTTTTAATTAGAGAAAAGAAGAAAATTAAAAAGAATAAAAAAAGAAACTCTTGCTCTCCCTCATTCAGTGAATTAACATGCACATAAATTCTTGGCAGCCAAGGGGCAGAGAGGCATACAACAGAGAAGTAAAGAGTCTTCCCCTCATCTGATACTAAGAAACAACTTTTTTTCTCCCTAAAAACTGCAGAAAACGTCTGGGCTCTCACACAAGGACTCAGCCACACCATCCCATTCTGCTCCATCCTTCAAGGTTCCAAGGTCTAAAAGGCTTAGGAAGCAAGGAGGAACATAAAGGAGTCATCCAATCACTCTGGCTGACCAACACATCATCAAAGAGCTATCTTCTTCCTCTTTTTATTTTCTATTTTTTTATTTTCTTGCTATCTATTTAAATTATGGGTAACTAAGTATTATAGTAAGGGTTCGAATGAAGCCCTAATCATGTTTCTTTAAGGATTTCGATATGCCTTTGCTGCAAACTACTTTTGTGATGCTTAATTGATTAATTTCATATTATATTTTACTCTTTACATACGTTATGTTATGCTTGATCACCATATGCATGCTGTGTATTGAGTTTGTTACATATGTAAATTTAGATGACCGAATCTTGTGCCTATGAGAGTAACAAAACAACGAGTTATAAGTTTTTGAAATTAATCATCATGAATAACTAGAATAGATACCATGTTCTAGGAGTTGTGTGTTTGTCAATTTCCATTGTGTTATGCGTTCTTAAAGTGCAACTTAGTAGATACCATGCTAAATACTTTAAGAATGAAAAGAGTTAGGGTAGATACCCTTGCCTAACTTGTTGTTTAGGGAAATCAATAATTTAAAGAGTAGATATCATGCCTTTAGGTTGACAAACATGAGCATCTAAAATCTGTTTTGTAGCATTGTGCATATCATTTGCTTAACGAAGAAGATTAGCAGCGAACATCGATTCCCTAACGGGTTTTCTCATTGTTTTAACCTCGATCCAATTCTCTTTTTAATCAAATGCAGTTTTTAATATTTTGTTTCGGAATTTTCAGTTGTCAAAATCATCTTAAAATCAAATTTAAACACATATTAATCCAATCCATGTGGGAATGATCTTGTATTTGCTTTCTATACTATTTGTATGATCTTATGCACTTGCGAGTTAAAACGTGAATATAGTTGCGTAATTTTTATGTTACTACTTGTACAACACATACTAATAACCAAGCTCCCTTAACCCTTGAACTAGAACCCGCACCGTAACCACACAATCCAAACTGAAATGACTTAATCGGGGCCCTAACCATACTCCAATAGCCTCAAAAATGCCAAAAACCAATCCGGAACGTGCCAAAACTCTAGACACGCTTCGCCGTACATCGGGAAACGTCCCCACGCGCCGCCACGCGCCGGTAGAAGACATGACCACAACCCGGCCACGTGCCCCCACGTGCGTATGCATTGTCTCGGCGAAATATTCCATCGAATCTGACGGAACTGAAAAATTCTGTCCAACCTAACGGCATTAGGGTTCCGTTATAACGATGTTACCCTTTGACGGAATATGCTAACGCCGTCAGCATATTTCATCAAACCGTGACGGCGTCAGTTGACCTAACGGTTGACAAACCGCTGACTGTGCTGCCACATGGCTCCACGTGGCAGCTGAGTCAGCTGCTAACTGGTCGCCATGTGGCACCACGTGGCTGCCAGGTGGCATGCCACGTATGCATACCTTAGTCGAACCAGTAGCCGGAGCTCGTCGGGGACGACGATCAGACTGCTACCATCGCCGGTGGTCGGAATTTGAAAACACTCGCTGGAATCTGCCATTAACGGTCGAGAGCTCAAACTTTCCAGATTCCTCAAAACCCTACCATTTTTCACGATCTACCCACCTAGATTCATCTACTCGACTCCAGGAGTTCAAATATGAGCTCAAAAGTGGAGAAACTTACCTCGTTTAGCTAGAAAACAGTCGGGAAGATTTGGCTCCATCTCCGACCTTCAAACAGCCATGAACGGTGGTTTCCATACCCCGGAATTGGCATCCATCGACTCGTAAAGTCGAGGGGATTACTTCCCTGGCCTTGGATTCAACCAAAACGATCCCTACATGATCGAAGATGGTGGTGGTGGTCTTCGTAAATTCATAGGGAGAGAGAGACGGTCGAAAGAGGAGAGAGGGTGACTTCGTGAGGAGAAAAGGGAAAAAATGAGGGAAAATCTGGAAAAAGGACCTTTTTGTAAAATATATGATGGCCCAAATTACTAAACTACCCCTGGACTTCTAGACTCATAACTTCCTCATTCGAACTCCGTTTTTCGTGTGCCGCCTTTCTACGAACTCGTGAGTTCGAGGCCTACGCAACGACCCAAGAAAAACTTCCAAAAGTGCGTCTAGACAAAATGTGACTTCCGAACCCCTCCAAAACCGATGGTAAAATCGTTCTTTCCCTAGCTAAATCTCAAATTACTTTAATTTCTGGTCCGGTTCGTTACAGCCCCCCTGAAAGGAATTTCGTCCTCAAATTCCATGAACTTAGGTCAACGAACCAACCTCCTGCATCATTTCGAGTCCTCTCGCGTCTTTACCGAGACTAACTGAACCTCTGCTGCAATTTCGAATTGAACCTCTACTGCAATTGCCAATTGAACCTCTACAAACTCAATGAAGAGGGATGTTCCTGGCTATGGCATAGGAGGTTTGGTCATTTGAACCACTCTAGCCTGGCTGTTCTGTACACAGAATATATGGTTGTGGGAATGCCTAAGCTATCCAAGAAGAGTGAAGTGTGTGAAGGCTGCATAATTGGCAAGCAGCATGTTTAAAGTTTTGACAAAGATAAAGCTTGGAGAGCATCAAAACTACTAGAATTGATTCACACTGATGTCTGTGGTCCAATGCAGACTGAGACAATGGGAGGAAACAAGTATTTCCTAACATTCATTGATGACTACTCTAGGATGTGTTGGGTCTACTTCCTAAAGCACAAGTCTGGGGTGTTCAATACTTTCAAAAAGTTTAACGCAATGGTTGAGTTGCAAACTGAGAACAAGATCAAACGGTTGAGAAGTGACAGAGGAGGTGAGTTCACATCACAAGGGTTTATGACCTACTGTGAACAAATGGGGATAAAAAGGCAGTTTACTGTTGCATACTCACCACAACAGAATGGGGTTGCAGAATGGAAGAACAGAACTATTGTGGAAATGGCAAAGTCTATGCTGCATGACAAGAAGATGCCATATCAATTTTGGGCTGAAGTTGTTAATACAGCAGTCTATTTACTCAATAGGTGTCCTACAAAGGCATTTCTATGGATGACACCATTTGAGGTGTACAGTGTTGGACATATGGTGGAGCATGGATACAATCTTGTGTTTGAGGACAAGATTGCTAAGATCTATGATCAGGAAATGAGGTTGCAACTATTCCAATGACAAGGAATAGGTGTTTCCCACTCTCATTCAACCAAGTCATTCCAGTAGCAAGGATTGCCACTGAAGAGGGAAGTTCCTGGCTATGGCATAGGAGGTTTGCTCATTTGAACCACTCTAGCCTGGCTGTTCTGTACACATAATATATGGTTGTGGGAATGCTTAAGCTATCCAAGAAGAGTGAAGTGTGTGAAGGCTGCATAATTGGCAAGCAGCATGTTTAAAGTTTTGACAAAGATAAAGCTTGGAGAGCATCAAAACTACTAGAATTGATTCACATTGATGTCTGTGGTCCAATGGAGACTGAGACAATGGGAGGAAACAAGTATTTCCTAACATTCATTGATGACTACTCTAGGATGTGTTGGGTCTACTTCCTAAAGCACAAGTCTGGGGTGTTCAATACTTTCAAAAAGTTTAACGCAATGGTTGAGTTGCAGACTGAGAACAAGATCAAATGGATGAGAAGTGACAGAGGAGGTGAGTTCACATCACAAGGGTTTATGACCTACTGTGAACAAATGGGGATAGAAAGGCAGTTTACTGTTGCATACTCATCACAACAGAATGGGGTTGCAGAAAGGAAGAACATAACTATTGTGGAAATGGCAAAGTCTATGCTGCATGACAAGAAGATGCCATATCAAATTTGGGCTGAAGTTGCTAATACAGCAATCTATTTACTCAATAGGTGTCCTACAAAGGCAGTTCTATGGATGAAACCATTAGAGGTGTCCAGTGTTGGACATATGGTGGAGCATGGATACAATCTTGTGTTTGAGGACAAGATTGCTAAGATCTATGATCAGGGAAATGAGGTTGCAACTATTCCAATGACAAGGAATAGGTGTTTCCCACTCTCATTCAACCAAGTCATTCCAGTAGCAAGGATTGCCACTGAAGAGGGATGTTCCTGGCTATGGCATAAGAGGTTTGGTCCTTTGAACCACTCTAGCCTGGCTGTTCTGTACACAGAAGATATGGTTGTGGGAATGCCTAAGCTATCCAAGAAGAGTGAATTGTGTGAAGGCTGCATCATTGGAAAGCAGCATGTTGAAAGTTTTGACAAAGATAAATCTTGGAGAGCATCAAAACTACTAGAATTGATTCACACTGATGTCTGTGGTCCAATGCAGACTGAGAAAATGGGAGGAAACAAGTATTTCCTAACATTCATTGATGACTACTCTAGGATGTGTTGGGTCTACTTCCTAAAGCACAAGTCTGGGGTGTTCAATACTTTCAAAAAGTTTAACGCAATGGTTGAGTTGCAGACTGAGAACAAGATCAAACGGTTGAGAAGTGACAGAGGAGGTGAGTTCACATCACAAGGGTTTATGACCTACTGTGAACAAATGGGGATAGAAAGGCAGTTTACTATTGCATACTCACCACAACAGAATGAGGTTGCAGAAAGGAAGAACAGAACTATTGTGGAAATGGCAAAGTCTATGTTGCATGACAAGAAGATGCCATATCAGTTTTGGGCTGAAGTTGTTAACACAGCAGTCTATTTACTCAACAGGTGTCCTACAAAGGCAGTTCTAAGGATGACATCATTTGAGGTGTATAGTGGGAGTAAACCAGGAGTAAAACACTTAAGAGTGTTTGGTTCTATGTGCTACACTCATGTGCCATCACAGCTTAGACAGAAGGTGGATGAAACTGCTACAAAAGGTGTGTTTGTAGGCTTAGGAAGTTGTGAGAAAGGGTATAGGGTTCACAATCTGGAAATTAAGAAAATTGTGATTTCCGGAACTGTGACCATCAATGAGAGAGCAATCTGGAGTTGGGAAACAAATGAAGAAATCAGAGTCCAAGTTCCAAATGGAATGGACACTGAGTTGGAAGCTGAAGTTCCTACGGTTCAAGAACCAAACCTACAAGCTCAGGACTCACAACCAAGTCCAAGCATAAGCTCATCCTCAGAAACATCATCTGAGTCAAGAAACATTCCAGCAAAGATGAGAAGTATAAGAGAAATCTATGCTAGGTGTAACCTAACTATTGTTGAGCTTGAGAATTTTGAAGAAGCAATGAAGGACAATGCTTGCAAGAAAGCAATGGAGAGTGAAATTGAGATGATTGAGAAAAACCCAACCTGGGAGTTGGTTAACAGACCAATTGATAAACCAGTGATTGGGTTAGACGGCTCAATCCTGAAGCATAAGGCAAGGCTAGTAGCTAAAGGCTATGCACAGAAGCCTGGAATTGACTTCAATGAAACATTTGCTCCTGTTGCAAGACTAGATACAATCAGGACTTTGATTGTACTAGCTGCACAGAAGAAATGGAGTCTATATCAGCTTGATGTCAAATCAGCCTTCCTAAATGGTGTTCTAGAAGAGGAAGTCTATGTGGATCAGCCTGCTAGTTTTAAAGTACAAAGAGAAGAAGTGAAGGTCAATAAGCTCATAAAGGCCTTGTATGGATTGAAACAAGCCAAAGGTTGCAACTATTGAGTTCAAATAATTATTTCACCAAGAGATGCATCGGCATGCAATATCCTAACAAAAATCATCCTCTGAGATATTTGTGTTTTGAAATATATAACACACTTACCGTGCCATATACGGATACTAGCAAGGTAAAGTTATTTGAGACAAGTATCTTATTAGTAAAGACAGCAACCAAGAGCACAAGAAGGAAGGTTAACTTGAGTGATTTCTCCATGTCGAAATGGAAATAACTTCAATATATGTACCTCCAAAGGAAATCGAAGGGTAATTATATAGAGGACAAACTAAATAAAACCCTCCAAAATATAGGGGTCATTTCAAGTTCATACCTGAACCATGAAAATTTTCATTTAGGTACTCAAAGTACAACATCTAGGTACCCATCGTTAGCAATCTGTTAAAAAAATATGTTAAGTACCCAAGTGACATTTGTGGAATCCTTTTTTATGCTGACAAGGATGCCTTGTAGACAAAAAAAAAATTGAATATTATTAAAAATAATTAATAAAATCTTAAAGTAAATAAACAAAAAAATAAAAAAATAAAACCAAAACAAATCCCAACTTCATTGGATGAAATTGAAGAAGACCCGGTTTGGAAAACCCAGATTGATCAGGGTGAGACTAGGGTTGAAGAACACGATTTTGCGGTGGGATATTTTGTGTTGGGGAAGATTAAGAGCCATCCATGGTGGCCTGTCCAGATTTTTGACGCTTCAGATGCGTTGGAGTACACAGTCAAATTGAAACCAAAGGAAAGGTAGCTCCTGGTCGCGTATTTTGGATATGGAACATTTGCTTGGTGCCATTCGTTGCAGCTGAAACCCTTCGAAGAAATTTTTTGGGAGATGTCGAAGCCGGGCAGCTCCAAACCTAATTCACGCCAAGCGCAATTTAATTCTTCGATTCTCGAACCCACCTCCTTGAACTATTGCTGCAATTGGCGACAAATGACCCCAGACGGCAACTAGGCGAGTGAAGTCGACCACTACCATCACGATTACTGAAGGAACCCACCATCCCGCAGACTAAACTCAAACCACCCACCCCGCCGACTGAACCCAACCCACCATCCCAAAACTATTAAAAATAATTCGGAGCCTGTAATTGCAGTAAGCCCTTCATCATTTTTGCACTAAAATTATTCCACACTCTAAACCCATACCCATACCCCGTCGTCAAGAGCCGTCCCCAATTCAAGCCCAAACCCAGCCCCCAATTCACGCCCAAACCCAACCAGTTACCCACGATGAAGACCCAATCCCACCTTCACGGCGAGCCTAAATCCCCAAGGTTTTCGACACCGGATTGGTCGAGGCTGCCGTTGTCGGCGTAGAATCAAGT
Source organism: Oemleria cerasiformis (assembly GCA_037349345.1). Taxonomy (NCBI): domain Eukaryota; kingdom Viridiplantae; phylum Streptophyta; class Magnoliopsida; order Rosales; family Rosaceae; genus Oemleria; species Oemleria cerasiformis. The sequence continues at coordinate 11,533,921 of JAZGTL010000010.1, forward strand.
CTTCGACGAAGAAGGTAGAAGCGACGAAACTGCAGCGGGAAATGACGCATCAGTGTTTGACGACCTTGGCGTCACCAACCTTGTTGAAGACCAAGAGAATAAGGGAGTCCGGGAGGCGATCAAAGTGGTCATCGTCGATGGATGATGGGGTAGGTTTTGGGTTATGGGAGGACGACTAAGACGAAGGAGAGGACAAAGCAAGATAGAGAAGGAAGTTGGGTTTTGTTTTGGTTTTTTTTTAATTTTTTTTGTTTATTTATTTTAAGATTTTATTAATTATTTTTAATAATATTCAAATTTTTTTTTTTTGTCTAAATGGTATCCATGTCAGCTTAAAAAAGGGCTGCACAAATGCCACTTGGGCACTTAAACATATTTTTTTAACAGATTGCAAACGGTGGGTGCCTAGATGTTGTGTTTTGATAGTTTGGGTACCTGATGAAAATTTTTATAGTTCGGGTATGAACTTGAAATGACCCCTATAATTTTGGGGGTTTTATGTAGTTTGTCCTTATATATACCTATTCTATAACTACATGCATGCCATGCATATGTCTAAGAAAGATTGGAGATGGCACATACTGGATGAATGGCTAAGGTGGGTTCCAGTCCAACCGAAACTGATAACTCAATGAAAGTTTATATAGCACATCTCATTAATTTTTCTACACTTAAATAAGATAAATAATTAATTTTTTTTTATCAAAATGGATAAAGAATTTTGATGGAGATTGTATGATATGTTGTCTACATAAAAGGGGAACTTGCTAATAATATCAACATAAATTCGATAATTGACGAATTTGGTGCCTTGAAGACTTGTACAATACCATATATTTAAGTAATTTATATTATATTGCATTGAATAATTATCTATTATTTCTACGTATAAAGTATGCATTATAACTAGGTGTATCTTTTTCATTTTTTAATACCTGAAATACCTTTATTTCCTTGGAAACATCGAACGAAAAATTTACAGGGACTCCAACAGAACCACTCGTCAATCTAGGTCACCGCATACACCACCCACTGACCCTAATGATGAAAGTACCCTTGCCACATCTCCGGCATTGGTCACACTTCGTGGCTATGATATCGTCGATTCAGTTATTACACCACTCACATTCCGTGGTATGACCTAGTACATAGAACTACGCATGCCTTGCATTCTCGGAAACCCAATCCGCTCACAGTACATCCTAAGTACCAACTCAAGGTAGCCCAAGTCCCAAGGAACCCTTTGACATACCAATAACCAAGCTCCCTTAACCCTAGAACTAGAACTTGCACCGTAACCACACAATCCAAACTGAAATGACTTAATCGGGGGTCCTAACCATACTCAAATCGCCTCAAAACTGCCAAAAATAAATCCGGAACGTGCCAAAACTCTAGACATGCATCGCCGTACATCAAGAAATGGCCCAACGCGCCGCCACGAGCCCACAGAAGACAAGACCACAAGCCAGCCATGCACCCCCACGCGCATCTGCATTGTCCTGGAGGAATATTTCGTCACTATGACAGAATATTCAATTGAACTTGAAGGATCCGAAATATTTTGTCCAACCTAACAACGTTAGGGTTCCGTTATAACGCTGCTACCCTTTGACGGAATATGCTAATACCGTCAGCATATTTCGTCAAATCCTGACGGCGTAAGTTGACCTAACGGTTGACTAACCGCTAACTGTGCTGCCACATGGCTCCACGTGGCAGCTAAGTCAGCTGCTAACTGGTCGCCATGTGGCACCACGTGGCTGCCAGGTGGCATTCCACGTCAGTATACCTTAGTCGAACCAGTCGCCGGAGCTTGTTGGGGATGACGATCCGACCGCTACCATCCCCGGTGGTTGGAATCTGGAAACACTCGCTAGAATCTGCCATTAACGGCCTAGAGATCAAACTTTCCATAATCCTCAAAACCCTACCAGTTTTCACGATCTACCCACCTAGATTCATCTACTCGACTCCAGGAGTTCAAATATGCGCTCAAAAGTGGAGAACTTACCTCGTTTATCTAGAAAACCGTCGAGAAGATTTGGCTCCATCTTCGACCTTCGAACCGCCATGAACAGTGGTTTCCATGCCTCGAAACTAGCATCCATCAAGCCGTGAGGAGAAAGGGGAAAAAATGAGGGGAAATCTGGAAAAATGGCCTTTTTGTAAAATATATAAAAACGAAATCCATAAAGCCGGGCCACAACCCCAAAAAAATCTGAAATTGAAATCTTGAGCCTAAGCCCAAAACCCAATAAGTTCAAGCCTCATAAAATTAGAGTCAATGAGACCGGCTTAGGGCCCAAAATCACATTAAACTGTACCTTAAAAATTCATAAAATCGGAATCCAAAAAACTGAAAGCCATAAGACCGAGCCCTAGCTACAAAACCATGTAGCTGGGTCGAGGCCCAAAACAGTTTTCAAACCATTAGCGGAATCTGCTAACAACAATAAATCATTTTACAAAAATAATTATCCTTAATTACCAAATTCATAATTGATACCCAATCATTTAAAACATATAAAATATGCATGCATTATAGTTTTAGAAAACAAAGTCTACTCATCTGCAACGACGAGGCCTAACTCGCCCATAATTATCATGGCTCCCAACCTATGGCCCTCTCAATGTCCCAGACCTTAGTTGTACTTCTACTCCATACCATCCTAATCATTGCCCGACCTAACGGATCTAGGGTCTGCCCAAATTAGCTCAACCACGGAATTCGGCACCTCCTATTCACTATACACTCTCTGCCTCCCTCAGTACAAGGCCGCTGACGAGACAAACATCTCGAAGGCATCTCGCTGACAAGAACCACTAAAATAATATGCACACAAGTGTGCCGTCTGCAGGAAGTTCAACCTAGAGCTCTGATACCAAATTGACAGGACCCTTCCCTAATTTCACCTCGAAATCTGTGAAAGGCCCTGCTCCCGTCTGACAGCCTTTGACAACAGAAGTTAATACCTGAAATACCCTTATTTCCTTGGAAATATGAAATGAAAAATTTACCGGGACTCCAATAGAGTCTCCCCTTTACTTGATTGACCTTTACCCACCTGTCAGACGAAGGACATACCAGTTGTTCACAAACTACCCCAGAGGGCCTCCTTCGCAAGCAAAATAAAATAACTTACGTGCCACCCTCGTGTGAACCATCAACAACTCGTCAATCTTGGTCACCACCCACACCACCCACTGACCCTGATGACGAAAGTACCCTTGCCACATCTCAAGGATTGGTCACACTTCGAGGCTACCATATCATCGATTCAGTTATTGCACCATATCTATTTCCTGAATATGCCAATCTAGTCTGGCATCTGTTTCCCTGAACCCATATAGAAGTCCATACATGCCTTAATGATTTGGTCCAATTCAATTTCAAGACTTGGTTAAATTGAGTCTCACTGAATTTACCCCGAGTCGTAACCCGACATCCCGACTCTTCCCGAGTCATAGTACAATATTCCGGCTCTTCCGAGCCTAAATCCAATCCTCCTTACCATACCTCACATCCCCACCGGGCGTATGAGGGAATCCTCCCTGACATACCCCATCGGGTGTATGAGGGAATCCTCCCTGACATACCTCACATCATTCATCAAGGTCAAAACCCAAATCACAATCTCGGTTTGAAACCCTAAATTAAATTATTAGCCGGGTCTACGTCCCAACCGTATAATCTCGAGCCAAGCCCGATATCCATATTCCAAATCAATATCCTTGTCAATACTAAACCAAAAATATAATAAATCACTCTTAATTCGAGATATGCATAATGGTAAGACATTCGATAAATACATTTAAACCTTAAGCTTTAGTTTCCGAGCCTCAAAAGGATGCTAATATATTCCTAATTTCTCTCAATTTCCACCACTCACACTCCATGGTATGACATAATACATAGAACTACGCATGCCTTGAAATCCCGGTAACCCAGTCCGCTCACAGTACATCCAAAGTACCAACTCAAGGAAGCCCTAGTCCCAAGGAACCCTTTGGCATACCAATAACCAAGCTCCCTTAACCCTTGAACTAGAACCCGCCCCGTAACCACACAATCTAAACTAAAATAACTTAATCGGGGCCCAAACCATATTCAAATGTCCACAAAACCACCAAAAACCGATCTGTAATGTGCCAAAACTCTAGACACAGGCCGCAGTGGACCGGGAAACGGCCCTATGCACGTCCACGTACCGGGAGAAAATTGGACCACGCGCGTCTGCTCTACGTGGCAGCCAGGTGGCATGCCACGTCAGCATACCTCAGTAGAACAAGTCACCGGAGCTCATCGGGGACGATGATCGGACCATCGCCGTCGTCGCCATCGCCGGTGGTCGGAATCTGGAAACACTCGCCGGAATCTACCATCAATGGCCGAGAGCTCAATCTTTCCAGATTCCTCCAAACCCCACCATTTTTCACGATCTACCTACCTAGATTCATCTACTCGACTCCAGGAGTTCAAATCTGCGCTTAAAAGTGGAGAAACTTACCTCATTTAGCTAGAAAACTGTCGAGAAGATTCGGCCATGAACGGGTGTTTCCATGGCTAGAAACTAGCATCAATCGACTCGTAGAGTCGAGGGCATTACTTCCCTAGCCTTGGATTCAACCAAAACGACCCCTACATGACCGAAGATGTTGGTGGTGGTCTTCGTAAACTCACGAGAGAGAGAGGGTCGAAAAAGGAGAGAGAGTGACTCCGTGAGGAGATAGGGGAAAAATGATGAAAAATCTGGAAAAAATGGCCTTTTTGTAAAATATCTGCTTGCCCAAATTATCGAACTTCCCCTAGACTTCTAGACCCATAACTTCCTCATCCGAACTCCGTTTTCTGCGTACTGTCTATCTACGAACTCGTGAGTTCGAGACCTATGCAACGGCATAAGAAAAACTTCCAAAAGTGCTTACAGACAAAATGTGATTTGCAAACCCCTCCGTAACCGACGGTAAAATCGTCCTTTCCCTAACTAAATCTCAAATTACTTTAATTTCTTGTCCGAGTCGTTACATACTACTAGAAAGATAGGAAGGAAGAACGATGCACGAACAGAGAAGGCACACAAGGGTACAAGGCAAAGCAGAGAGGAACCTAAAGCAGAAGCAGAGGCAGAAAAGACTCCAAGTACATCTACAGCTCCACCAACAACAAGACCAACTCCCCCGTTAGTACAACAAGAAACTTCTCCTGAAATGAAGTCAAGGAGATTCAGCTCTCTCAAAGAAGAATATGAGACATGCACCTTCACGACTATTGAACCAGAGAGTCTTGTAGCTGCAAGGAGACGAGACATATGGAGAAGGCCGATAAAAGAAGAAAGGAAGCCACCAAAAAGGCTCATAAGGAAATGAGGAGAACATAAAGTCCCAAGGCCGAAGAAAGCCTATGATGGACAAAAGCAAGCGCCAAAAAAATTGAACAGCCGAAACAACAAAGATATCATCAATACGATATTCATGATGAGCAACAAGAAGATATCGACACAGAGAAACTTCCGAGACAAAAGTTTGAGACACCGTGAAGCAAGCCTGAAGAACCACAAATATGCATTCAGGAGGAGTGTTGGAATTAATGCTCATTTGTGTAGAAACTTCTAATCAACTCAAAAACAAGAGAGATGAATTGAGAAAAATGTAGAGAATTTTAGAGCAATCAAGAAGAACGAAGATGAGACAAACCAGCCAAGAACAATTAGAACATGTCTGCAGAAAAGTTCATATAGTTACTAGAATATCTAGAAATCACCACTTGTAGATGGGAAGATAGAGTGAAACCGACTTAACTAAGTCGAAAAGGATGATGTTGTAATAAAATTCATTTAATGTGGAATTAGTCTAGAACACAAGCCACAATTAGTGGCTAGGAATAGATGCCAAGTCCGAGGACATCATATGGTATTGCTAGCTAGCTAAGAAGATGATGATGTACTAGAAAGTGGGAGATAATTCTACACCACCGCCACAACAAGTGGTATAAAATGCTAAGTAACCGACTTAGCTTCGGTGATGAGAAGCTAAATACTAGCCCGTTTAAGTGAAAGTCTTGTACTCCTCCATTGTATCAATAAGATTTTGTTTGTGTCAAATCTTTTCCTAACCTTCCTTAACTCATAAACCTAGCCTAACCCTTACAAAACTCAACAGTACTATCAGAGCATCTCCAAAACTCGTTAGTTGTATCAGAGCATCCAAAACTCAACAGTAGTATCAGAGCATCTCCAAACTCATCATTGATCTACAAATATAAACGATAGTGGCGATTTGTCAGGATGTCATGCTGGTTTGCAGCTGGGACTCCGTAATGTGCAGTTAGAAATAGATTCTAAACAGGTCCATTAATCTCCTCCTATTACTCACTCAAGGAAGGTTCAAGGAGGCACACATTTATGAGGTATGGGCAAGTGGTGCATCGCAGGATCATGGATGGGGATGGATCTTGCACAAGGAGAAATCTAGGAAAGGATGTTTTGAGAATGATTTGAGAATGCTCAGCTCATTCCATCTCTTTATATAGACAAGGATGCTTGAAAAATCATTAATGCATATGGACAAATCTAGCCAATATTGCATCCCATACTCATAAATTAATTTTCATATCAAATTTCGATACTAAATTAATTTTCATATCAAATTTCGATACTAACTTAATTTTCATATCAAATTTCGATACTAACTTAATTTTCATATCCAATTTCGATGCTAAATTAATTTTCAAATAAAATAAATTTGATATCAAATTAATTCACATTGACGAATCTAGCCAATATTACATCCAATATTCAAAGATTAATTTGCATATCAAATTTCAATACTAAATTAATTTTCATATCAAATTTCGATACTAAATTAATTTTCATATCAAATTTCGATACTAAATTAATTTTCATATCAAATTTCGACGCTAACTTAATTTTCATATCAAATTTCGATTCTAAATTAATTTTCAAATAAAATAAATTTGATATCAAATTATTTCACATCGACGAATCTAGCCAATATTACATCCAATATTCAAAGTTTAATTTTCAAGTCAAATTTCGATACGAAATTAATTTCCATATCAAATTTTTTATACTAATTAATTTTCATATCAAATTTCGATACTAACTTAATTTTCATATCAAATTTCGATACTAACTTAATTTTCATATCCAATTTCGATGCTAAATTAATTTTCAAATAAAATAAATTTGATATCAAATTAATTCACATTGACGAATCTAGCCAATATTACATCCAATATTCAAAGATTAATTTGCATATCAAATTTCAATACTAAATTAATTTTCAAATCAAATTTCGATACTAAATTAATTTTCATATCAAATTTCGGTACTAAATTAATTTTCATATCAAATTTCGACGCTAACTTAATTTTCATATCAAATTTCGATTCTAAATTAATTTTCAAATAAAATAAATTTGATATCAAATTATTTCACATCGACGAATCTAGCCAATATTACATCCAATATTCAAAGTTTAATTTTCAAGTCAAATTTCGATACGAAATTAATTTCCATATCAAATTTCAATACTAATTAATTTTCATATCAAATTTCGATACTAAATTAATTTTCATATCAAATTTCGATACTAAATTAATTTTCATATCAAATTTCGATGCTAACTTAATTTTCATAAATTTCAATTCTAAATTAATTTTCAAATAAAATAAATTTGATATCAAATTATTTCACATCGACGAATCTAGCCAATATTACATTCAATATTCAAAGTTTAATTTTCAAGTCAAATTTCGATACGAAATTAATTTCCATATCAAATTTCAATACTAATTAATTTTCATATCAAATTTCGGTACTAAATTAATTTTCATATCAAATTTCGACGCTAACTTAATTTTCATATCAAATTTCGATTCTAAATTAATTTTCAAATAAAATAAATTTGATATCAAATTATTTCACATCGACGAATCTAGCCAATATTACATCCAATATTCAAAGTTTAATTTTCAAGTCAAATTTCGATACGAAATTAATTTCCATATCAAAGAAGGTTTTAGAAGGAGTGTCTTTTATCGAACACCTGGTGTGCACAAATTGCGCACAGGTTCAAGAAGAACAGAAAGAAGATTTCACGAAGAGAAGAAGAAGACGAAAAGAGAACGAGGATTGCATCGGAAGATGAAAGATCATGCCATTTTCACGACTCTGATACCATGTCGAGAGAATTGAATAGTTGAAGAATTGCATAAAAGACTTAAAGGAAGAAGAAGAGTTTTGAGAGAAAAGGAAGCAAAGATGTCTGATTGTATTGATGAATCGATCATTATTGAATAACACTACAAGATTAGCTTTTATATGTGATTACAACACAGTGTGACTAGTAACTAACTCCACACTTAGCTCAACATTCTCTAACTATCATAACAGAAACTAACAACTCAACACATCTAGCATATAACTATAATAGACAATAACATCTAGCATTCTAACAGATCGAAGGGTACATATTGAAAAGACATTTTATTATCCCTTCCTTAAATTGGGCACACAATGGACTTGTCATTTTGTTAAAAATTGAGTAGAGAATAGACAAGTTTTCTTTGAGGTACTTTGAAACGCTTTTCTTAAAGTGATATTTGCCCACTTACTCAAAAATGAGTTTGCACATATATAGGTCTTAGACAAATAACTTCTAGGATACAACAATGATTGGAATTTTAGCTTAGCAATAACGAAAATTCCCTTAAAAAATATTAAAGGAAAGAATATGTGAGGGAGAGAGAAAGGTAAATATGAAATAGAATAGTTTTTTATGATTATTTAGTCCCACATTGTGGGCTTTATATAGATTTTAAATGGGTGTTTTGGCATCGCTTTGATATTTCTGAAGTGGTGCCAAATATTTGTCTTTTTTTTGAAATGATGCAACCCCTTCCTTTAGGGTGCGTTTGGATGAGGAACTTCAAAATTTCATAAAACCTATACTATACTACTAAGATATGTACTAAAAAACAAAAAAATATGGAAATTTTAAGTAGGTGGTTAAACACTAAAAACAAAAATATCGGCATTTTAAAGAAGCACATGCACCACATAAGCATAACAAACCACTAAACAAATGACTTTCCTATGTAACACCTCCATAAGTGGAACTTACAAATCTCATCTATATGTCATGCATCATATCACTTGCAAATTCCTTGGTACTTTTAAGTTCCTCATTTTAAACTAATTTTATCCAAATTTCATGGAACTTTGAAGTTCCTCATCCAAATGCACCCTTAAAGAACTGTTTAATTAATCGAAATGATATACAACTAGTTAATTCAAATGGTTTGATTAAAAGATACAACTATTCTTTAAGGAATTGCTTAATCCAAAGGTTGCAACTATTGAGTTCAAATAGTTATTTCACCAAGAGATGCATCGGCATGCAATATCCTAACAAAAATCATCCTCTGATATATTTTGTGTTTTGAAATATATAACACACTTACCGTGCTATATACGGATACTAGCAAGGTAAAGTTATTTGAGACGAGTATCTTATCAGTAAAGACAGCAACCAAGAGCACAAGAAGGAAGGTTAACTTGAGTGATTTCTCCATGTCGAAATGGAAATAACTTCAATATATGTACCTCCAAAGGAAATCGAAGGGTATTTATATAGAGGACAAACTACATAAAACCCTCCAAACTATAGGGGTCATTTCAAGTTCATACCCGAACTATGAATATTTTCATTTAAGTACTCAAACTATCAAAACACAACATCTAGGTACCCATCGTTAACAATCTGTTAAAAAAATATGTTAAGTGCCCAAGTGACATTTGTGGAGCCTTTTTTTATGCTGACAATGATGCCTTGTAGACAAAAAAAAAATTAAATATTATTAAAAATAATTAATAAAATCTTAAATTAAATAAACAAAAAAAATAAAAAAATAAAACCAAAACAAAACTCAACTTCTTTGGAGGAAATTGAAGAAGACCCGGTTTGGAAAACCCAGATTGATCAGGGTGAGACTAGGGTTGAAGAGAATGGTGGTTGTTTGGGTGAGAGGTTGAAGAAGACCGAGATGGGAAATTCCCAGATGGAAATTTGACATGAGTGAGAAGATGGGTGATGAAGAACATGATTTTTCTGTGGAAGATTTTGTGTTGGGGAAGATTAAGAGCCATCCATGGTGGCCTGTCCAGATTTTTGATGCTTCAGATGCGTCGGAGTACGCAGCGAAATTGAAACCAAAGGAAGGTAGCTCCTGGTGGTGTGTTTTGGATATGGAGCATTTGCTTGGTGCCATCCGTCGCAGTTGAAACCCTTCGAAGAAAATTTTTGGGAGATGTCGAAGCTGGGTACCTCCAGACCCAATTCATGCCAAGCCCAATTTAATTCTTCGATTCTCGAACCCACCTCTATGAACTATTACTGCAATTGGCGACAAATGACCCTAGGCGGCGATTACGCGAGTGAAGTCGACCACTACCACCACGATTACTGAAGGAACCCACCATCCCCGCAGACTACACTCAACCCACCACCCCCGCCGACTGAACCCAACCCGCCATCCCAAAATATTAAAAATAATTCGGAGCTTGTAATTGCAGTAAGCCCTTCAGCATTTTTGCACTAAAATTATTCCCAACTCTAAACCCATACCCATGCCCCGTCGTCAAGAGCCACCCCCAATTCAAGCCCAAACCCAGCCCCCAATTCACGCCCAAACCCAACCAGTTACCCATGATGAAGACCCAATCCCACCTTCACGGCGAGCCTAAATCCCCAAGGTTTTTGACACTGGATTGGTCGAGGCTGCCATTGTCGGCGTAGAATCCAGTCTTCGACGAAGAAGGTAGAAGCGACGCAATTACAGCGGGAAATGACGCATCAGTGGCTGACGACCTTGGCGTCGCCAACCTTGTTGAAGACCTAGAAAAGAAGGTAGTCCGGGAGGCGATCAAAGTGGTCATCGTCGATGGATGAGAGGGTAGGTTTTGGGTTATGGGAGGACGGAGAAGATGAAGCAAGATCGAGAAGGAAGTTGGGTTTTGTTTTGTTTCAAAAACTTATAACTCGTTGTTTTGTTACTCTCATAGGCACAAGATTCGGTCATCTAAATTTACCTATGTAACAAACTCAATACACAACATGCATATGGTGATCAAGCATAACATAACGTATGTAAAGAGTAAAATATAATATGAAATTAATCAATTAAGCATCACAAAAGTAGTTTGCAGCAAAGGCATATCGAAATCCTTAAAGAAACATGATTAGGGCTTCATTCGAACCCTTACTATAATACTTAGTTACCCATAATTTAAATAGATAGCAAGAAAATAAAAAAATAGAAAATAAAAAGAGGAAGAAGATAGCTCTTTGATGATGTGTTGGTCAGCCAGAGTGATTGGATGACGCCTTTATGTTCCTCCTTGCTTCCTAAGCCTTTTAGACCTTGGAACCTTGAAGGATGGAGCAGAATGGGATGGTGTGGCTGAGTCCTTGTGTGAGAGCCCAGACGTTTTCTGCAGTTTTTAGGGAGAAAAAAAGTTGTTTCTTAGTATCAGATGAGGGGAAGACTCTTTACTTCTCTGTTGTATGCCTCTCTGCCCCTTGGCTGCCAAGAATTTATGTGCATGTTAATTCACTGAATGAGGGAGAGCAAGAGTTTCTTTTTTTATTCTTTTTAATTTTCTTCTTTTCTCTAATTAAAACAGCTCCTCCCATAACCCTAACAAACTGGGTTTCAGTCGTCCAAGCCTGATAAGGATTAGAAAACTTGAAATAGAAGGAATGCTGAATTCCCGCGCAGCCTGAACTTGCTGTACTAAAACGGCCATAACTCCTTCTAGAAAATTCCAATTCACGAACCGTAAATTACTTTAGAAACTAGACTTCCGTATCTTTCCAACGATATATGGCCCATCAGCTAGTTCTTCCTGAACATGTGCAGTTAATTTCGAGAAGTTGACACATCTGCTGAAGTCTGTTTCAAAGTTTCCTCTTTAGATTTCCCAAACAGCACTCATTAGCTCCTTTTGTAACTTTACTTCCAAAAATCCTACAAAACACGGAAAAAGCTAAGTATTAAGAAAACATAGGAAACATGCTAAAAAAAGCATAAGAAAACAAGATAAAACATCGCATAAATATGCTCCTATCAGTATGTCAAAGGGTTCCTTGGGACTTGGGCTTCCTTGAGTTGGTACTTTGGATATACTGTGAGCGGATTGGGTTTCCGAGAATGCAAGGCATGCGTAGTTCTATGTACTATGTCATACCACGGAATGTGGGTGGTGGAAATTGAGAGAAATTAGGAATATATTAGCATAATTTTGAGGCTCGGAAACTAAAGCTTAAGGTTTAAATAGATTTATCGAATGTCTTACCATTATGCATCTCTCGAATAAAGAGTGATTTATTATATTTTTGGATTAGTATTGACAAGGATATTGATTTGGAATATGGATATCGGGTTGGCTCGAGGTTATATGGTTGGGGCGTAGACCCAACTAATAATTTACTTTAGGGTTTCGGACCGGGATTGTGATTTGAGTTTTGACCCTGATGAATGATGTGAGGTATGTCAGGGAGGATTTCGTCATACACTCAGTGGAGGATTGACGAGTCCTCCCTGACATACCCCACTGAGTGTATGACGAAATCCTCCCTGACATACCTCACATCATTCATCAGGGTCAAAACTCAAATCACAATCCCGGTCCGAAACCCTAAAATAAATTATTAGTTGGGTCTATGCCCCAACCATATAACCTCGAGCCAAGCCCGATATCCATATTCCAAATCAATATCCTTGTCAATACTAATCCAAAAATATAATAAATCACTCTTTATTCGAGAGATGCATAATCGCTTTGATATTTTTGAAGTGGTGCCAAATATTTGTCTTGTTTTGAAAAGATGCAACCCCTTCCTTTAGGGTGCGTTTGGATGAGGAACTTCAAAGTTTCATGAAACTTATACTATACTACTAAGATATGCACTAAAAATAAAAAATATGGAAATTTTAAGTTGGTGGTTAAACACTAAAAACAAAAATATGGGCATTTGAAGGAAGCACATGCACCACATGAGCATAACAAACCACTAAACAAAGGACTTTCCAAAGTAACACCTCAATAGGTGGAACTTACAAATCTCATCTATATGCCATGCATCATATCATTTGCAAATTCCTTGGTACTTTTAAGTTCCTCATTTTAAACTAATTTTATCCAAATTTCATGGAGATTCGAAGTTCCTCATCCAAACACACCCTTAAAGAACTGTTTAATTAATCGAAAGGATATACAACTAGTTAGTTGAAATGGTTTCATTAAAAGATACAACTCTTCTTTAAGGAACTGCTTAATCCAAAGGTTGCAACTATTGAGTTCAAATAATTATTTCACCAAGAGATGCATCGGCATGCAATATCCTACCAAAAATCATCCTCTGAGATATTTGTGTTTTGAAATATATAACACACTTACCGTGCCATATACGGATACTAGCAAGGTAAAGTTATTTGAGACAAGTATCTTATTAGTAAAGACAGCAACCAAGAGCACAAGAAGGAAGGTTAACTTGAGTGATTTCTCCATGTCGAAATGGAAATAACTTCAATATATGTACCTCCAAAGGAAATCGAAGGGAAATTATATAGAGGACAAACAAAATAAAACCCTCCAAAATATAGGGGTCATTTCAAGTTCATACCTGAACCATGAAAATTTTCATTTAGGTACTCAAACTACAACATCTAGGTACCCATCGTTAGCAATCTGTTAAAAACATATGTTAAGTACCCAAGTGGCATTTGTGGAATCCTTTTTTATGCAGACAAGGATGCCTTGTAGACAAAAAAAAAATTGAATATTATTAAAAATAATTAATAAAATCTTAAAGTAAATAAACAAAAAAATAAAAAAATAAAACCAAAACAAATCCCAACTTCATTGGATGAAATTGAAGAAGACCCGGTTTGGAAAACCCAGATTGATCAGGGTGAGACTAGGGTTGAAGAACACGATTTTTCTGTGGGATATTTTGTGTTGGGGAAGATTAAGAGCCATCCATGGTGGCCTGTCCAGATTTTTGACGCTTCAGATGCGTTGGAGTACACAATCAAATTGAAACCAAAGGAAAGGTAGCTCCTGGTCGCGTATTTTGGATATGGAACATTTGCTTGGTGCCATCCGTCGCAGCTGAAACCCTTCGAAGAAATTTTTTGGGAGATGTCGAAGCCGGGCAGCTCAAAACCTAATTCACGCCAAGCCCAATTTAATTCTTCGATTCTCGAACCCACCTCCATGAACTATTGCTGCAATTGGCGACAAATGACCCCAGGCGGCTACTAGGCGAGTGAAGTCGACCACTACCACCACGATTACTGAAGGAACCCACCATCCCGCAGACTAAACTCAACCCACCCTCCCCTCCCCCCCCCCCCCCCCCCCCCCCCCCCCGCGGACTGAACCCAACCCACCATCCCAAAACTATTAAAAATAATTCGGAGCCTGTAATTGCAGTAAGCCCTTCAACATTTTTGCACTAAAATTATTCCCAACTCTAAACCCATACCCATACCCCGTCGTCAAGAGCCGTCCCCAATTCAAGCCCAAACCCAGCCCCCAATTCACGCCCCAACCAGTTACCCAAGATGAAGACCCAATCCCACCTACACGGCGAGCCTAAATCCCCAAGGTTTTCGACACCGGATTGGTCGAGGCTGCCGTTGTCGGCGTAGAATCAAGTCTTCGACGAAGAAGGTAGAAGCGACGCAACTGCAGCGGGAAATGACGCATCAGTGTCTGACGACCTTGGCGTCACCAACCTTGTTGAAGACCAAGAGAATAAGGGAGTCCGGGAGGCGATCAAAGTGGTCATCGTCGATGGATGAGGGGGTAGGTTTTGGGTTATGGGAGGACGGCGAAGACGAAGGAGAGGACAAAGCAAGATAGAGAAGGAAGTTGGGTTTTGTTTTGGTTTTTTTAAAATTTTTTTTTTATTTATTTTAAGATTTTATTAATTATTTTTAATAATATTCAAATTTTATTTTATTTTTTGTCTAAATGGTATCCATGTCAGCTTAAAAAAGGGATGCACAAATGCTACTTGGGCACTTAAACATATTTTTTTAACAGATTACTAACGGTGGGTGCCTAGATGTTGTGTTTTGATAGTTTGGGTACCTAGATGAAATTTTTTATAGTTCGGGTATGAACTTGAAATAACCCCTATAATTTTGGGGGTTTTATGTAGTTTGTCCTTATATATACCTATTCTATAACTACATGCATGCCATGCATATGTCTAAGAAAGATTGGAGATGGCACATACTGGATGAATGGCTAAGGTGGGTTCCAGTCCACCCGAAACTGATAACTCAATGAAAGTTTATATAGCACATCTCATTAATTTTTCTACACTTAAATAAGATAAATAATTAATTTTTTTTTTATCAAAATGGATAAAGAATTTTGATGGAGATTGTATGATATGTTGTCTACATAAAAGGGGAACTTGCTAATAATATCAACATAAATTCGATAATTGACGAATTTGGTGCCTTGAAGACTTGTACAATACCATATATTTAAGTAATTTATATTGTATTGCATTGAATAATTATCTATTGTTTCTACGTATAAAGTATGCATTATAACTAGGTGTATCTTTTTCATTTTTTAATACCTGAAATACCTTTATTTCCTTGGAAACATCGAACGAAAAATTTACAGGGACTCCAACAGAACCACTCCTCAATCTAGGTCACCGCATACAACACCCACTGACCCTAATGATGAAAGTACCCTTGCCACATCTCCGACATTGGTCACACTTCGTGGCTATGATATCGTCGATTCAGTTATTACACCACTCACATTCCGTGGTATGACCTAGTACATAGAACTACGCATGCCTTGCATTCTCGGAAACCCAATCCGCTCACAGTACATCCTAAGTACCGACTCAAGGTAGCCCAAGTCCCAAGGAACCCTTTGACATACCAATAACCAAGCTCCCTTAACCCTAGAATTAGAACTTGCACCGTAACCACACAATCCAAACTGAAATGACTTAATCGGGGCCCTAACCATACTCAAATGGCCTCAAAACTGGCAAAAATAAATCTGGAACGTGCCAAAACTCTAGACACGCATCGCCGTACATCGAGAAACGGCCAAACGCGCCGCCACGAGCCCACAGAAGACAAGACCACAAGCCAGCCACACACCCCCACGCGCATCTGCATTGTCCTGGAGGAATATTTCGTCACTATGACGGAATATTCAATTGAACTTGACGGAACCGAAATATTTTGTCCAACCTAACAACGTTAGGGTTCCGTTGTAACGATGCTACCCTTTGACGGAATATGCTAATGCCGTTAGCATATTTCGTCAAACCCTGACGGCGTAAGTTGACCTAACGGTTGACTAACCGCTAACTGTGCTGCCACATGGCTCCACGTGGCAACTAAGTCAGCTGCTAACTGGTCGCCATGTGGCACCACGTGGCTGCCAGGTGGCATGCCACATCAGCATACCTTAGTCGAACCAGTCGCTGGAGCTAGTTGGGGAGGACGATCCGACCGCTACCATCGCCGGTGGTTGGAATCTGGAAACACTCGCTGGAATCTGCCATTAACGGCCTAGAGCTCAAACTTTCCATATTCCTCAAAACCCTACCATTTTTCACAATCTACCCACCTAGATTCATCTACTCGACTCCAGGAGTTCAAATATGCGCTCAAAAGTGGAGAAACTTACCTCGTTTATCTAGAAAATCGTTGAGAAGATTTGGCTCCATCTCCGACCTTCGAACCGCCATGAACGGTGGTTTCCCTGCCCCGAAACTAGCATCCATCAACTCATAAAGTCGAGGAGATTACTTCCCTGGCCTTGGATTCAACCAAAACGACCCCTACATGATCGAAGACGGTGGTGGTGGTCTTCGTAAACTCACAGGGAGAGAGAGAGGGTCGAAAGAGGAGAGAGAGTGACTCCGTGAGGAGAAAAGGGAAAAAATGAGGGGAAATCTGGAAAAATGGCCTTTTTGTAAAATATATAAAAATGAAATCCATAAAGCCGGGCCACAGCCCCAAAAGAAATCCGAAATTGAAATCTCGAGCCTAAGCCCAAAACCCAATAAGTTCTAGCCTCATAAAATTCGAGTCAATGAAACCGGCTTAAGGCCCAAAATCACATTAAACTTTACCTTAAAAATTCCTAAAATCGGAATCCAAAAAACTGAAAGCCATAAGACCGAGCCCTAGCTACAAAACCATGTAGCTGGGTCGAGGTCCAAAACAGTTTTCAAACCATTAGCGGAATCCGCTAACAACAATAAATCATTTTACAAAAATAATTATCCTTAATTACCAAATTCATAATTGATACCCAATCATTTAAAACATATAAAATATGCATGCATTATAGTTTTAGAAAACAAAGTCTACTCATCTGCAACGACGAGGCCTAACTCGCCCGTAATTATCATGGCTCCTAACCTACGGCCCTCTCAATGTCCTAGACCTTAGTTGTACTTCTACTCCATACCATCCTAATCATCGCCCGACCTAGCGGATCCAAGGTCTGCCCAAATTAGCTCAACCACGAAATCCGACACCTCATATTCACTATACACTCTCTGCCTCCCTCAGTACAAGGCCGCTGACGAGACAAACGTCTCGAAGGCATTTCGCTGACAAGAACCACTAAAATGATATGCACACAAGTGTGCCGTCTGCAGGAAGTTCAACCTAGAGCTCTGATACCAAATTGACAGGACCCTTCCCTAATTTCACCTCGAAATCCGTGAAAGGCCCTGCTCCCATCTGACAACCTTTGACAACAGAAGTTAATACCTGAAATACCCTTATTTCCTTGGAAATATCAAATGAAAAATTTACCAGGACTCCAATAAAATCTCCCTTGTACTTCATTGACCTTTACCCACCTGTCAGACGAAGGACGTATCAGTAGTTCACAAACTACCCTGGAGGGCCTCCTCCGCAAGCAAAACAAAATAACTTACGTGCCACCCTCGTGTGAACCATCAACAACTCGTCAATCTGGGTCACCACCCACTGACCCTGATGACGAAAGTACCCTTGCCACATCTCAAGGATTGGTCACACTTCGAGGCTACCATATCATCGATTCAGTTATTGCACCATATCTATTTCCTGAATATGCCAATCTAGTCTGGCATCTGTTTCCCTGAACCCATATAGAAGTCCATACATGCCTTAATGATTTGGTCCAATTCAATTTCAAGACTGGGTTGAATTGAGTTCACTGACTTTACCCCGAGTCGTAACCCGACATCCCAACTCTTCCCGAGTCATAGTTCAATATTCCGACTCTTTCCGAGCCTAAATCCAATCCTCCTTACCATACCTCACATCCCCACCGGGCGTATGAGGGAATCCTCCCTGACATACCCCATCGGGTGTATGAGGGAATCCTCCCTGACATACCCCATCGGGTGTATGAGGGAATCCTCCCTGACATACCTCACATCATTCATCAAGGTCAAATCCCAAATCACAATCTCGGTTTGAAACCCTAAATTAACTTATTAGCTGGGTCTACGTCCCAACCGTATAACCTCGAGCCAAGCCCGATATCCATATTCCAAATCAATATCCTTGTCAATACTAAACCAAAAATATAATAAATCACTCTTAATTCGAGATATGCATAATGGTAAGACATTCGATAAATACATTTAAACCTTAAGCTTTAGTTTCCGAGCCTCAAAAGGATGCTAATATATTCCTAATTTCTCTCAATTTCCACCACTCACACTCCATGGTATGACATAATACATAGAACTACGCATGCCTTGAAATCCCGGAAACCCAGTCTGCTCACAGTACATCCAAAGTAACAACTCAAGGAAGCCCTAGTCCCAAGGAACCCTTTGACATACCAATAACCAAGCTCCCTTAACCCTTGAACTAGAACCCGCCCCGTAACCACACAATCTAAACTAAAATAACTTAATTGGGGCCCAAACCATATTCAAATGTCCACTAAACCGCCAAAAACTGATATGTAACGTGCCAAAACTCTAGACACAGGCCGCAGTGGACCGGGAAACGGCTCTATGCACGTCCACGTACCAGGAGAAATTGGACCACGCGCCCCCACGCGTATCTGCTCTACGTGGCAGCCAGGTGGCATGCCACGTCAGCATACCTCAGTCGAACAAGTCACCAGAGCTCGTCAGGGACGACGATCGGACCATCGTCGTCGTCGCCATCGCAGGTGGTCGGAATCTGGAAACACTCGCCGAAATCTACCATTAACGGCCGAGAACTCAAGTTATCCAAATTCCTCCAAACCCCACCATTTTTCACGATCTACCCACCTAGATTCATCTACTCGACTCCAGGAGTTCAAATCTGAGCTTAAAAGTGAAGAAACTTACCTCATTTAGCTAGAAAATTGTCGAGAAGATTCGGCCAGGAACGGGGGTTTCCATCCCCAAAAACTAGCAACAATCGACTCGTATAGTCTAGGGGATTACTTCCCTGGCCTTGGATTCAACCAAAACGACCCCTACATGATCGAAGACGGTGGTGGTGGTGGTGAGGAGATAGGGGAAATATGATGAAAAATCTGGAAAAAATGGCCTTTTTGTAAAATATCTGCTTGCCCAAATTACTGAACTACCCCTGGACTTCTATACCCATAACTTCCTCATCCGAACTCCGTTTTCTGCGTGCTGTCTGTCTACGAACTCGTGAGTTCGAGACCTACGCAACGGCAAAAGAAAAACTTCCGAAAGTGCTTACAGACAAAATGTGAATTCCAAACCCCTCCAAAACCGACGGTAAAATTGTCCTTTCCCTAACTAAATCTCAAATTACTTTAATTTCTGGTCCGAGTCGTTACATACTACTAGAAAGGTAGGAACGAAGAACGATGCCCAAACAGAGAAGGTACGCAAGGGTACAAGGCATAGCAGAGAGGAACCTGAAGCATAAGCAGAGGCTGAAAAGACTCCAAGTACATCTACAGCTCCACCAACAACAAGGCCAACTCCCCCGTTAGTACAACAATAAACTTCTCCTGAAACGAAGTCAATGAGATTCAGATCTGTCAAAGAAGACTATGAGACATGCACCTTCACGACTATTGAACCAGAGAGTCTTGTAGCTGCAAGGAGACGAGACATATGGAGAAGGCCGATAAAAGAAGAAAGGAAACCACCAAAAAGGCTCATAAGGAAATGAGGAGAACATAAAGTCCCAAGGCCGAAGAAAGCCTATGATGGACAAAAGCAAGCGCCAGAAAAATGGAACAGCCGAAAAAACAAAGGGATCATCAATACGATATTCATGATGAGCAACAAGAAGATATCGACACAGAGAAACTTCCGAGACAAAAATTCGAGACACCGTGAAGCAAGCCTGAAGAACCACAAATATGCATTCAGGAGGAGCGTTGGAATTAATGCTCATTTGTGTAGAAGCTTCTAAACAACTCAAAAACAAGAGAGATGAATTGAGAAAAATGTAGAGAATTCTAGAGCAATCAAGAAGAATGAAGATGAGACAAACCAGCCAAGAACAATTAGAACATGTCTGCAGAAAAGTTCATATAGTTACTAGAATATCTAGAAATCACCACTTGTAGATGGGAAGAAAAGAGTCAAACCGACTTAACTAAACCGACTTAATTTTCATATCAAATTTCGATACAAATTAATTTTCATATCAAATTTTGATGCTAAATTAATTTTCAAATAAAATAAATTTGATATCAAATTAATTCACATTGACGAATCTAGCCAATATTACATCAAATATTCAAAGATTAATTTGCATATCAAATTTCAATACTAATTAATTTTCATATCAAATTTCGATACTAAATTAATTTTCATATCAAATTTCGATACTAAATTAATTTTCATATCAAATTTCGATGCTAACTTAATTTTCATAAATTTCAATTCTAAATTAATTTTCAAATAAAATAAATTTGATATCAAATTATTTCACATCGACGAATCTAGCCAATATTACATTCAATATTCAAAGTTTAATTTTCAAGTCAAATTTCGATACGAAATTAATTTCCATATCAAATTTTTTATACTAAATTAATTTACTTATCAAATTTCCATATCAAATAAAGTTGATATCCAATTAATTCACATGGACGAATCTTGCCAAAATTACATCCAATATTCAAAGATTAATTTTCATATCAAATTTCGATACCATATTAAGTTTCATATCAAATTTCGATAATAAATTAATTTTCATATCAAATTTCCATACTAAATTAATTTTATATCAAATTTCCATACTCATTTAATTAATTTTATATCAAATTTTCATACTAATTTAATTTCATATATATCTAACTTCCATATTTCGTAGAGTTTGCCCTACGATCCACAGTGTTCCTCGGGCCAAGTAAATTATTTTTAACATTGCCCAACGAATTTATACATTCGTCGGGGAAAATGTACTAGAAAAAAAAAAACAAGGTACAGGCATGTGGCCGGAAGGGTACTATTTGGTTTGGAAAGGGTTGGAAAAACTTCTTTGAGTTTTCCATTTTCAATTTTCAATTCAACAAACCTAGAACTCCTATCCAAAACTCGAAGCACAACGTCCCCAGAATTACATGTTATCAATTCTAGACACATTGTGCTTCGAGTTTTGGATGGGAGAACTTGGTTTGTCGAATTGAAAATTGAAAAGGGAAAACACAAAGAAGTCTTTCCAACATTTTCCAAACCAAATTTCACCATTCCGGCCACATGCCTATCCCTTGTCCTTTTCTTCTAGTTTTTCGGAAAGGGACGAGGTCGATCTTGAGAATGATTTGAGAATGCTTGAAGGATGGTTTGAGAATGCTCATTCCATCCACTTTATATAGGCCATTTCCAAATCAAATTTCAATACGAAATTAATTTCCATATCAAATTTCGATACGAAATTAATTTCCATATCAAATTTCGATACGAATTTAATTTCCAAATCAAATCAAATTTCCATACTAAATTCATTTCGTTACATTAAGTCCATATCAAATTTTCATACCAAATTAATTTCCATATAAAATAAATTTCAAATCAAATTAATTCACATGCATCGACGAATCTAGCCAATATTCCATTCAATATTCAAAGATTAATTTTCATATCAAATTTGGATACTAAATTAATTTTCATATCAAATTTTGATACTAAATTAATTTTCATACCAAATTAATTTCATATCAAATTTCCATACTAATTGAATTTCATATCAAATTTTCTTACTAATTTAAAATCATATATATCAAATTTCAACACGCAAGCTTGGCCCGACGAACCTCATGGTCGGGCAAGCTTTGTAATTACGTGCCAATTTTTTTTTATGGCGCGAAATATTGCCCGACGAATATTTCTAGCCCTACTATATATTTCACCGGGCAAACGTAATAAAATTACGCGGGAAATATTTCTGTTTCGCCCCAAAATCTTGCCCCACATACTTCATTTGCCCTACAAAATACTTCGCCGGGCTAAATTGTACAGGTTTTTGCCCCGCGAAATGATATTTTTGCCGTGCAACGTGTCTTTAGGCGGCGAAATTTCCTACGTCGGGCAACATCTGATTTCATTTAGTGAGGGGATATTATGTTTGAAGAACCCCCGGACCTAATTTTGGATGTGCTTAGAGATGATAGCTCTAATTCTTAATGTTTTATCATTTGTAATGGTGCGTGATACTCTTTTTCTTTAGGTAAATTGAAAGCCCCATCAAGATTTTAACGAGGCAACAAAGACACCCTATCCTCTATACGGTTCTCCTCTTTCAATGAATTCCGTACTTCCTTCAAAGAATAATTAAAAAAATTGGCTAGACTCCCGTCTAGGCCCTACCTAAGCCTCTAGCTCGGCGCTAAGCCCCTACTTTCCGCCGGTATGATGCCAAATGTCTTTTGGAACCCTGACTGATACATCTAATGTGTAAATAGTAAATAGTTTAAGGCCAATTTCCTTGTTCTCGTATGATTAATATAAAAGAATATTAGAATTGTGAATATATAGTACATAATTCATTAACGTCACGCCACGTGATATTAATATTTCATTCATAATATGGCACATATATTTTATTTTTTAACTTGAAAAATGGACTACGTACATATATCAAATTTGTGGCCCTTTCATATATACTATAACATATGAAATTTTAAGAATACCACATAATGCAGTTCGAAAGCAATTCCTATATGCATTTAAGACGAGGAGATACTACGAAATAGAGGGAGTGAGGGAGGCAGATAATGAACAAAGAGGGAGTGAGAGAGCGGCGGAGACAAAAAATTGAAGAGTGAGAGAGAAGAAAGAGATTTTGAGGTCGCACTTGAGAGGACGAGTACAATGTGAAAAATTAATGCAGGTAATTGCTGCTCACGTGATATCCCACTGACCTTAACTAGTAAAGTATGTTTCCCTAATGTTATATTTACTTATATGTCAAAGGTATCACGTACGTCCGATCTTGTGAGAAAATGATGAACCAAGGCCATAAAAAAAAGATGCATAGTGGTGGATGATGGGTAGAAGATGTTGGGTGGATGGGTGTTGGTAGATTTAAAGAGCAAGAAATATGCAATTCAATTCTAACAGTTATAAAATCCTTGCAAGTGCACAAATCGATAAGTATAGTATAGTAGCACAGCAAGAGTCGATCCCTCGAGGACTTGTATCAACGTTATGACCAATTTAGTTCAGATTTGTTAACTTAAATAAAAACACACACACACACACACAGGGGGGGGTTTATGATGTGATAACTGAAATTTAAAGACAAGTAAATCAAAGTGCAGAAAATAACAATGCAAGAATGAAAGGTTGTTAACTAAGGCGAATTAAGGCTTACTATCCACTCTAACCAATTATAGCTTTTAACCAGATTTCCTTGATCAAATTACTATGCATTTTCTGAATTAGGTGCCCGTGCCTAGGACCTGGCGTTGGTTCACTAGACACATCTTATTCCCTCTTACTTAGCATGTTCTAAACAGGGCATATGTCTAGAACGTCTATCACCTACCTTTTAAGATGATGCATGAAGTTTAAAGAGAATTTAATGACACCACATTAGCCTAGCAAAGTGGCATGCAATCCTAGGTCGTCATGAGTTAAGATTACAAGTACGAATACTTTCGATGCTCCAAATCACCAGATGATATGACGGTCACTCAAGCAATTACATCTATAATTATATGCAAACAAGGTAGCTAATCTTATAGGCATAAATTAAGTTCATTAAGCATGGTAATCCAACTTATTCAGCATGCATAGCAATCATAATCAAGAGCCAGAAATCCAATCAATAAGCTAACATGGCTAGGGCTTCAAGCAGCCCTAATCCTAATGACTACTCACACATAACTGAAATAAACACAAGTATAATTGAATCCATAAGTAAATTGCAATAATGAAAATAAGGGTACAGAAGAGATTGTTAAGAACAGATGCAGCAGAAGACACGGCAGGGCCTTCTTCTCCAAGCTCCACGTCCAATAATCTAAGTGAAAGATTATCTCCGAAAATATATGGTCCCTAATTCTCTAGAAAACCAAAACGGAACTCTGTGGCTCAGGTCTCTGTTTTCCCATAAACCAAAAACGTCCCTAGCTAATTATCTCTCCCCAAAACACTGAACAAAGGCTCCCTTTTATAGACAAAGGGAAAACCTTGTTCTATAAGGATTGGTATAACCTTGTTCTATACAGATTGGTAAAACCATGTCCTATAGGAATAGGGAAAGTTATTTTACTTTTAATTAATTATAAAGTCTTTAAAATCTATTCGAACCAATCAGAGCATGGCCGGAAGTGTGAATGCAAGCTGGCAAGTGGGAACGCAAGCTGGCCAAACTTGGATTTTTGACTGTCTTCGTAATCAGGATCTGGGACCGCGCTTTTGAAGTACGTTAGGAGTATAATAGAAGCGCATCGTCGTTCAGGCTTGGCGCAAATGTTGTCATGCTTGGCGCAGAGGGAGAACCTCGGATCCACCGCTGGCGGAACAGGGACCCCGGCTTGGGCGCACTTCTGGGCTCGGATGGGAGTTCTTGGGACATGTCCTCGACCTGCCTTGGCGCGACCTTGGCACTTCTAGGACTTGACCTTGATGTCATGAAACACAAGTTCGGGACCCGGAGGGCCTGATATGAGGTACTTGGCCAGTGGCCCAAAATAGGCGCACTGGCGCACTGGCGCACTCAGGACTCCGTTCAGGACCTGATATTGAAATGAGGATATCTCCTTCATCTGGACTCCGATTTGAGTCATTCTTTTTGCGTTCTTTCCAGATTTTACCTATCTTTCTAACTCTGCACAAGTCTCACAAGATTGATCATTTTCTACTATTGATGGCACGAAATCATTCAAAAGACATGTAAGAGAGGCATATAAAGACATCAAAATGATGCATAAATAACGACTGATCAAATACCCCCAAACCTATCTTTTGCTAGTCCCTTAGCAAAACAAATGCTAACAAAATGAAAAGACTCGATTTTAGTTAAGATAGAACATTTAAACCCCTAGGTTCACCTAGTAGGAGGAGTTTTGTCTCCTGAGGTTTATAACAGTACGATACCCTCAAACGTTTTACTTAAACAAAAAGATGCTAGATATAGTACTCTTAACAAGCTAATAAGAATCAAAGTAAGTAGACATGCTTTGCAGAACTAAAAGGAATGCCATAGCCGTGAGTGTCATGTGAAGGGGTACGTGTATAAATGCCAATATTTTCAGGTGTTCAAGTTTGAAAACAACTTCATCTAAGTGCCCTAGAAAGATTTCGCCTCGACTCTAATCCTCACTAGGCAACTCTCAATTCACACAAGAATCATAGGCTTACACTCTTTTCAAGCATATGTGATGAGTTTATGTTATGAAATTCAAATTTAATCACATATGAGTAACAATGAAGAATAGCACTTTATGGAAATAAAGATCTCATGAAAGGAATTGAACTTTAAGAACATAGATACGTACCTTAATCCTCAGCATGATTGTCCATAAGATCAGTTAGGTCTTCCTTTTTAGGTTGTATTGGGGCTAAGCTTTGGGGTTTAGCAAGGAAGGATGGGATTCAAAGAACCTGAGTTGTGCCAAGGTATGAGAAGTCATGAATTGAACTTGGAATTTCTGAACTGAATCCTTTCTTAAGGCCCACGACATTGTGCTTTCCCGATGACTTATTTTGTGGCTCTTGTGGCTTATTTTGAGGCTCTTGTGGCTTATTTTGAGGCTCTTGGCTCACTTGGCTCAATTCACTTTGGTTTTCACTTATTTTTCTCCTTCTTTTTCTCAACGTTTCTTTCTTTCTATTGATTTGAACGTTTTTTTTTTTTTTTGTTTATGTTCGTCTTTGAATTGAATTGAACCAAGATCATGCAATGATTTCCTCAAATTTTCGTGCAGCTTGCAACTTGTAAAACTTTTCTTTACTTTTGAACTTTCAATTGACGCCAATGTCCTTTGAATTGGGCAGCATCTTCTTTCACCTCTTATTCTCACCATGAATCTCATTTATGGCAACCTTAGCACAAACTGAGGTTATAGGGTATGGCTGTGATGAATGGCTAAGTATTTTGGGTTAGGTTATACTTTGGGTGATGAAAGAAAAGGTTGAGTGTTTGGCTTCAAAATTGGCTTAGGGAGCATGCAATAGGGTAGGATAAGGCTTTTAGAGGTTAAAGCACACATAGCCTACATCATTTCTTATGGCAAAGCATACATTAAATAAAGAGTATCTAAACGATGTTAGTTCTTTAAAATTCAATGCAAATATGATGTAATGAGATCAACAATTAAGAACAAAGTGATGAGTATTTAAGAGTAGAAACAAGTATATCCCTCAGAAAGAATGGCAATTAGGCTCAAAGATCTCACAGGGTAGTCTCCACTAATTTTCTAAGGTTCACTCAAATTCAGTTATTTCGTTCACTTAATCACTTAAAACATGGCATTATGAAGTGCAAATTATGAACTACTTGACCATGGCATGACTCTTAGTAAAGCAAAGATAGTTAACTTAGCATATACATTCCTATTAACAAGTTATCATACTAATCAAAAGCAGAAATTTAAATGTCCTGGCCGTGTATCACCCCCAAACCTACTTGTTTCTATATGCAAAATTTTAAATCCACACCCCCAAACCTAAACTGAACATTGTCCTCAATGTGATAAGCAATAAGCTTGACAACAGTAGAAAGGTTTGAGAGATATAACGGGCAGCAACAGAAAAGGAAGGGAGAAATACAAACCAGGGCTAGGCTGCCTCCTAGGAGCGCTTTATTTAACGTCTAGGCAAGACGGGGCTGACATGCTAGGAGCTGGGCGCATGCGGAGTTGCAAGGTTGACTGCGCTTGGATTAGAAACGTCCTTCAAGTAGTGTTTGAGGCGGTGGCCATTTACCTTGAACGGATCCTGCCGTTCCGGGTGCTGGATTTCAACTGCACCATGAGGAAAAACGTTAGTAATAATAAATGGTCCCGTCCATCTTGAACGCAACTTACCTGGCATTAGTCTGAGCCGGGAGTCAAAGAGGAGGACTTCCTGTCCGATGTGAAAGTCCTTGGGCTGAATGCGCTTGTCGTGGAAAGCTTTGGTCTTTTCCTTGTAGATACGAGCACTGTCAAAGGCCTCGTTTCGCAACTCCTCTAATTCACTTAGCTGAAGCTTCCTATGTATTCCAGCGTCATCGAAGTTCAGGTTCATCTGCTTAATAGCCCAGAATGCTTTATGCTCCAATTCCACTGGTAGGTGGCAGCCTTTTCCAAAAACCAGCCGGAAGGGAGACATGCCAATCGGGGTCTTGTATGCAGTCCGATAGGCCCACAGCGCATCATTCAATTTGCTGGACCAATCTTTGCGGTTAGGATTTACCGTTTTTTCCAATATGGCCTTTACTTCCCGATTGGACACTTCCGCTTGGCCACTCGTTTGAGGGTGATATGGTGTTGAGACCTTGTGGGTGACGCCATACTTCTTCATTAGGGCTGCAAACGAATGATCGCAGAAGTGTGCCCCCCCATCGCTGATGATTGCCCTAGGTGCGCCGAATCTGGCTAAGATGTGACTCTGTAAAAAACGCACCACTACTTTGGCGTCGTTAGTTTTGGTGGGAATTGCTTCCACCCATTTGGAGACATAATCAACTGCAAGCAGAATATAAAGATTGCCAAAGGAATTCGGAAAAGGCCCCATAAAATCAATGCCCCATACGTCGAAGATTTCGACCACAAGAATAGGGTGTAATGGCATTTGATTTCGAGGGCCGATGTTACCTAGGCGTTGGCAGCGGTCACAGGTGAGTACAAATTCGTGTGCATCCTTGAAAAGTGTGGGCCAGTAGAGTCCACTTTGGAGTACCTTGAGGGCTGTCTTCTTAGCTCCAAAATGGCCCCCACATGCCAAACTATGGCAAAAAGTCAAGACGGATTTCATCTCGTCTTCTGGGATGCAGCGCCGAATGATTTGGTCTGGACAATGCTTCCATAGGTACGGCTCATCCCATATGAAGTACTTAGCTTGTTTAGCCAGCTTGTCCTTTTGGTACCTGTTTAAAGATGAAGGAATTTGCTTAGTGACAAGGTAATTAATGAGATCGGCATACCATGGATCAATAGCTTGGATTGCGAAGAGCTGTTCGTCAGGAAAGGTCTCGAGGAGGGGCAACTGATCGGCCTCTTCATTGGAACTGTGAAGCAATCGGCTCATATGGTCAGCGACCACGTTTTCGCTGCCCTTCTTGTCTCTGATTTCAAGGTCGAATTCCTGGAGCAGTAGCATCCAACGTAGCAACCTTGGCTTGGCGTCCTTTTTAGTGAGCAGATACTTCAAGGCAGCATGATCCGTGTATACTATGACCTTGGTTTGAATTAGATATGAACGGAACTTCTCCAGGGCAAAGATAACAGCAAGGAGCTCCTTCTCGGTGGTGGAGTAGTTCAGCTGGGCATCATTCAGGGTTCGGCTTGCGTAGTAAATGACATGAGGGAGCTTGTCAACACGCTGTCCCAAAACCGCTCCTATGGCGAAGTCTGAGGCATCACACATTAGTTCGAATGGTAAGTCCCAATTCGGTGGCATGATGATGGGTGATGCCGTGAGCTTTGCCTTGAGTGTGTTGAATGCCTCACGGCATCCCTTAGTGAACTCGAATGTGGCGTCCTTGGCTAGAAGATCACACAAAGGTCTTGTGATTTTCGAGAAATCTTTGATGAATCTGCGGTAAAAGCCAGCATGCCCTAAGAACGATCGAACCTCTTTGACTGTAGTGGGGTACGGCAGCCTCTCTACTATGTCTAACTTTGCTTTGTCCACTTCAATGCCTCGGCTAGAGATCACATGACCCAAGACAATTCCCTGTTGTACCATGAAATGGCACTTTTCCCAGTTCAGCACTAAGTTGCTTTCTCTGCACCGTTCCAGTACTCGGGTTAGGTTAGCTAAGCACAGTTCGAATGAATGTCCAAACACTGAGAAGTCGTCCATGAATACTTCAATTATATCTTCCACCATATCGGAGAAGATGCTCATCATGCAACGCTGAAAGGTAGCTGGGGCATTGCACAATCCAAACGGCATTCTTCTGTATGCAAAGGTGCCATATGGGCATGTGAATGTTGTTTTTTCTTGATCTTCGGGTGCAATAGCAATCTGATTGTATCCTGAGTAGCCGTCCAAGAAGCAATAGTGGGAGTGTCCAGCCAGGCGCTCGAGCATTTGATCAATGAAGGGCAAAGGAAAGTGGTCCTTGCGTGTGGTTATATTTAGCTTTCGATAGTCGATGCACACTCTCCATCCTGTTTGAATCCGTTGAGGTACAAGCTCATCCTGCTCGTTTTTAACCACTGTGATCCCACTTTTCTTTGGCACGACCTGGACTGGGCTCACCCACTTGGAGTCACTAATTGGATAGATGATTCCAACGTCCAAGAGCTTTAGGACTTCTTTCTTCACGACCTCCTTCATAGGTGGATGCAATCGCCTCTGTGCCTCCCGTGATGGTTTGGAGTCTTCCTCCAGCAGTATCCGATGCATGCATTTTGCGGGACTTATGCCTTTGATGTCAGCTATTGTCCATCCAATTGCCGTTTGATTGACCTTAAGGACGTGAACCAATGCCTTTTCCTCTTTCGTACTTAGGGTAGATGCAATGATGACTGGAAGGGTTTGATTGTCGCCCAAATATGCATACTTTAAGTGCTCGGGCAAGGGCTTCAGCTCGAGTTCAGGAGCCTTTATGATGGACGGCAGGGTTTTCTGACTTGTGAATGGTAACGCTTCGAGGGGAGGCCTGTGCAATGGGAGGGCTGGCATGATGTCAAGGGCTCGTACCTCTTTGATCACGCTATCTGTAAGTAAATCCACAGTGTGTGGGTTACTAGTAACGGCCTTCTCAAGGTCATCCGTCATGCAAGAATGAGCAATTGTCTCCCGTAGCAGTAAGTCCATTGTGTTTAACGGAAAATCTACAATAGGCTCGGCAGGGTACTGGATGGTGTCATGGATGGAGAATGTCCGAAGCTGGTCCAGGACCTTGATGGAGACCTGGCCCTTTCTGACGTCGATGAGGCACTCGGCTGTGGCTAGTAAGGGCCTTCCAAAGATGAGGGGAGGTTCCTCACTTTTGTCAATTCTGTCCATTCTTAGTACGTAGAAGTCGGCAGGGATGCATGTATCTCCGATTTGTACCAGTACGTCTTCAAGAACCCCCATTAGGTTGGTTACAGAAGCGTTAGCCAACCTGACACATAGGTGCGTGGGCTTGAGTGCGCCTAGGTTGAGTGACCTGTAAATGTGGAATGGCATGATGTTCACTGATGCTCCCGTGTCGCAAAGGCAATGTTCGAATCTTTTTTACTGAATGACACATGGAAGGGATGGCGGCCCAGGATCATTGGCCTTAAGGGGCATGCGCAAAAGGGCAGCCGAGCAGGCCATAGGGATGTCAATGGTGTCCGTGGAGCTAAAACCACGCTTTCCTGCAACTAAGTCCTTGATCAGCTTTGCAAAGATAGGCATGTGCTTGACAATTTTATGGAAAGGCAGTGTGATCTGAAGCTTCTGCAACATGCTGATGATTTCTTCCTCAAAGTCCTCCTTTTGCTTATTCTTGTTTTGGAACCTGCGAGGAAATGGATAATCAACATTATTAGCTAACTCAAAAGTGACTTTTTTAGAATTGGAATTCTGAGGTTTAGAGTTAGAAGTAATCGAGTGCTGCGACTTGGGCTTAGGAGCAGGTTGCATGCCAGACGTGGCCGAAGTAGGCGCAGTGTCAGGTCCTCTTTGCGGTAGGGCACTTGGTGATTCATTGGACTGGTTCTGCGCCAGAGGTGTTGGCCGTGGCATGTTTTGCGGCGCGCCCTGGTCGGTGATCCTTGGCAGAGTAGGTTGAGGCTCAGTTTCAGGTCCTGTGAGGGTGGCATATGTGGGGTCTTGAAGTGGTGTTTCCTTCTCCAGTGTGATGGCATTAGCCGTAGGATTGTGAAATCCTTTCGGATTTACCAGGACTTGACTCGGTAGCTTGCCCTGCTCTCGCTGATTTAGTTGGTTCGCCACCTGTCCCATTTGACGCTCCAAGTTTGCAATTGCATTTTTGAAGTCTCCCGTCTGACTCTGGCTATCGTGCATGAATTTTATGAGTTGAGCCTGCTGTTGAGTCAGGATATGGATGGAGTCCTCAACAGACTTGCTTCCGCCATTCTGGTTTGAGGAAGGACCGTGGTAGTTCCCCTGAGGGCCTGCGGCTTGCTGCTCAAATCCAGGGGGTGGCAAGGGATTCGCGGTTGCTTGATTGTTGCTCCAACGGAAATTAGGATGATTTCTCCACCCCGGATTGTAAGTGTTGGAATATGGGTCATTCTGGGGTCGAGAATTGCTATTGAACCCTCCAGCAAAGTTGGCCTCTTCCACAACCGGGCAGTCCTGGGATGTGTGGCCCTGAATTGAACAAACCTCGCAGATGTGAACTCCTTTGGCTTTCTCGCTACACAATTGTTTTACCATTGCCGTGAGCTGAGCAATGGCGTCATCTTTGTATTTGGCGGATGCATCACCCGTAGCTCTAGAGGAGGGACCCCTGTAGCTGAACTGTTTTTCCCTTTGAGCAATGTTCTCAAAGGCGGTCCTTGCTTCCTCGGCTGTGCCTTCTAGAATCCCTTGGGATTGAGAATCCACCATTGTCCGATCGCTAGTTTTCAAGCCTCCATAGAAGTATAGCATAAGATGATGGGCATCAATATGGTGGTGGGGGCACGCCCGTAGCATCTGATTGAACCGCTCCCAAAACTCGTAGAAAGACTCCTCCATGTCTTGCCGTGGGTTCATGATCTTGGACTTTAACTCATTTGTCTTTTCCACGGGAAAGTACTGTGTTAAGAATTTGGACGTCAAGTCCCTCCAAGAGTGAATGGAAGCCGGCGCCAATGAATGAAACCATGTCTTGGCGCGATCCTTGAGACTGAAGTGAAAGAGCCGCAGGCGGATTTCCGATTCCGTCATACCATTGATGCGCAGTGTTGAACAAACCTCAACAAATTCCTTGATATGAAAGTGCGGGTCCTCGCCAGCAAGGCCGTGGAATGTAGGCAGCATGTGAATTGTCCCCGACTTTAATTCGAAGTTTGCCACTGTTGACTCGGGAAAAACAATTGGAAATTGATCCTCCGAGACATGGGGCATGGCAAAATCCATAAGGCGCCATGGGGCTTGTGGTACTAGGCCACGTTCCAGGCCCTGCTCTTCTCTGTGGTTCGCCATCCTCCTTGGGCTTGGTGGCGGGGAGCCGTGGACTGAAGATGCTTGCGATGATGGTCCACTTGATGACCCGTGCACTGAACCTTGGAATGACATACGCGGGTACCTAACAAAAAGAAAAACTAAGTTACAAATCTAAACTTGAATGGGCACCGTTGAGGGACAAGTCCCCGGCAACGGCGCCAAAAACTTGTTGGTAGATTTAAAGAGCAAGAAATATGCAATTCAATTCTAACAGTTATAAAATCCTTGCAAGTGCACAAATCGATAAGTATAGTATAGTAGCACAGCAAGAGTCGATCCCTCGAGGACTTGTATCAACGTTATGACCAATTTAGTTCAGATTTGTTAACTTAAATAAAAACACACACACACACACACAGGGGGGGTTTATGATGTGATAACTGAAATTTAAAGACAAGTAAATCAAAGTGCAGAAAATAACAATGCAAGAATGAAAGGTTGTTAACTAAGGCGAATTAAGGCTTACTATCCACTCTAACCAATTATAGCTTTTAACCAGATTTCCTTGATCAAATTACTATGCATTTTCTGAATTAGGTGCCCGTGCCTAGGACCTGGCGTTGGTTCACTAGACACATCTTATTCCCTCTTACTTAGCATGTTCTAAACAGGGCATATGCCTAGAACGTCTATCACCTACCTTTTAAGATGATGCATGAAGTTTAAAGAGAATTTAATGACACCACATTAGCCTAGCAAAGTGGCATGCAATCCTAGGTCGTCATGAGTTAAGATTACAAGTACGAATACTTTCGATGCTCCAAATCACCAGATGATATGACGGTCACTCAAGCAATTACATCTATAATTATATGCAAACAAGGTAGCTAATCTTATAGGCATAAATTAAGTTCATTAAGCATGGTAATCCAACTTATTCAGCATGCATAGCAATCATAATCAAGAGCCAGAAATCCAATCAATAAGCTAACATGGCTAGGGCTTCAAGCAGCCCTAATCCTAATGACTACTCACACATAACTGAAATAAACACAAGTATAATTGAATCCATAAGTAAATTGCAATAATGAAAATAAGGGTACAGAAGAGATTGTTAAGAACAGATGCAGCAGAAGACACGGCAGGGCCTTCTTCTCCAAGCTCCACGTCCAATAATCTAAGTGAAAGATTATCTCCGAAAATATATGGTCCCTAATTCTCTAGAAAACCAAAACGGAACTCTGTGGCTCAGGTCTCTGTTTTCCCAGAAACCAAAAACGTCCCTAGCTAATTATCTCTCCCCAAAACACTGAACAAAGGCTCCCTTTTATAGACAAAGGGAAAACCTTGTTCTATAAGGATTGGTATAACCTT
The DNA here is from genome assembly GCA_037349345.1 of Oemleria cerasiformis. Taxonomy (NCBI): domain Eukaryota; kingdom Viridiplantae; phylum Streptophyta; class Magnoliopsida; order Rosales; family Rosaceae; genus Oemleria; species Oemleria cerasiformis. Next base: position 11,568,070 of record JAZGTL010000010.1, read on the forward strand.
GTTCTATACAGATTGGTAAAACCATGTCCTATAGGAATAGGGAAAGTTATTTTACTTTTAATTAATTATAAAGTCTTTAAAATCTATTCGAACCAATCAGAGCATGGCCGGAAGTGTGAATGCAAGCTGGCAAGTGGGAACGCAAGCTGGCCAAACTTGGATTTTTGACTGTCTTCGTAATCAGGATCTGGGACCGCGCTTTTGAAGTACGTTAGGAGTATAATAGAAGCGCATCGTCGTTCAGGCTTGGCGCAAATGTTGTCATGCTTGGCGCAGAGGGAGAACCTCGGATCCACCGCTGGCGGAACAGGGACCCCGGCTTGGGCGCACTTCTGGGCTCGGATGGGAGTTCTTGGGACATGTCCTCGACCTGCCTTGGCGCGACCTTGGCACTTCTAGGACTTGACCTTGATGTCATGAAACACAAGTTCGGGACCCGGAGGGCCTGATATGAGGTACTTGGCCAGTGGCCCAAAATAGGCGCACTGGCGCACTGGCGCACTGGCGCACTCAGGACTCCGTTCAGGACCTGATATTGAAATGAGGATATCTCCTTCATCTGGACTCCGATTTGAGTCATTCTTTTTGCGTTCTTTCCACATTTTACCTATCTTTCTAACTCTGCACAAGTCTCACAAGATTGATCATTTTCTACTATTGATGGCACGAAATCATTCAAAAGACATGTAAGAGAGGCATATAAAGACATCAAAATGATGCATAAATAACGACTGATCAATGGGTCGGTTGGATCGGTTAGATCGGTCGCCCTTTTACAAATGACCTATGTCTCCTATTTATAAGATGTAACAAACCGAGCCAATTAATAATGGTCCATTTTGAAAAACAAGTTATAGAATTAGATTTACCAAATTATCCTTATTATTGAAGATTTAGTTTTTTTCGTGACACGTTTTTTAAGTTGAGATTTATATTCGAAAATTAGTACCGTTAGATAGAGACGAGTGTTTAATTATGCGCAAACGATATGCAATTCCGAGTTAAAACGAAGAATTTACGAAAATTTAGTTTAATGGTGTATTAATTTAGTTATTTTATGTTGAGTTAGAGAAGGAGGCGGGGGTTAATCCGGAATCAACATCACCATTCAGTCGAAATCTAGTAACCCCTACCCTTAGATTGGATATGTTCACACTAGAGCCGGCTGGAGAGTACGAGTTTCCGCACTAGGGTTTTCCGCCTTTCGTCTTTTGATTATTATTTTTGTTTTTGATACACCAATTCTACTCTAATTCAAGTATAAGAGAATGGTAGATTTGGGTTAAGCCACAACCTTTGACAATTTGTTTTATGGAAAAGAAAGGTTTTATTGGGTTTTCAGTAAACGATCGAAGACTAGATTTGCTAAACCTGAAATGCTAAGTTGGAATTAATTAAGTAGGTACGTAATAGTTAATTAGGATATCAGACAAGACTTAGAAATTGTAGTAAGTTATATTAGGGTATGTAGTTATTGATCTCAAAGTTCAGGTGCATAATCAAGTATGCATGCACTCAAATGAAACTTTGTTGAAAATGATTGATCCACGAACTGAGTTCTCTTTATAAATAATAAAATGCTAGCTAGCTAGTTGAACATATGAATGAAAAATGATTATAAACATTTTTGGAGAAAGTACGATATTTATTAATGTAAATATACGTACAATGAGGATAGGGTGCTATATAGTGGCCTCGTTAAAACCTTACCGGGAATTTCAACCCGATCGAAGGAAAAAGAGTACCACACACCAAAATGTAATAAATGTACGTAAATACTACTATCCTCGAAATTACAAAAAGGAATGATGAAAATAAGAAGCACCAACAAATGAATGAATTGAGAGTTTATGTTCAGAATCAGATCAGCTGATCATGAGTTCACCAGTATGAGCGTCAATGTGGAAGTTGATGTCATTATGAGGCTGAGGCTGAAGCTGAGGCTGGTAGTCGTCATCCAGCACATCCAGTTGAGGATTTATATCATCAAAGTCTTCACCATGATACTTTTCTAGCCAAGCAAATTCAGAGACGTCTAGCAGATTCAGGTCGTCGGCGACGGAGTTGTCAGATTGAGATTGAGAGACGATGCTGCTTGGCGTTGGATCTTCAGTAGCTATTGGCGGAATAGTTGGGCAGTCGTCGTCTATAACAACAATCGCGCCGGTACTCATCGTACTCGTAGGAGTAATGACGGTCTGCTCCTGATGATGATCAATTGGCCCGGTAATTGGCCATTGAGCGCCTGACAACTCATCGGATTGCCTTGGAATCTTGTTGCATATTTGTGATTCTTGATGAAGATCTTGATGCTTTCTCTTCCTGTCGTTCCTCTTCAAATGGCAGATCACATATTGATCACAAGTAGAAGTAGTTGAAGGCTGAATTCGGCTAAATTCTTGCATATTCCAACCGCCATCTTGACTAGGTATTTTAGAATTCACATAGCTAAACCTCTTCGAAAACCCTAAAACCCTAGCTTTATTCTTTGGATCTTTGATTTTGGCCCCAGCGTTCTCGCCTCTCCAGGTCCCACCGCACCCTACTGTTCGAGCAATACGAGAATCAGTGTCCCTCACTCTCTTCAGTTTGGTGAAGAAATACAGGCCGCGACCCTTTTCTAATTTCCGTCCACCAAAGTGATCCCATATATCCCACGGCTCTGTCTGGCCATAAAGGTCCATTTCCAGCACAAACTCCTCAAACAAAAACCACCCTCCCCCTCCACCAACCTTCTTCCCCAGGTAATACTCCAGCAACTCCGCTTCAGTAGGATTAAACCTGAATCCAACCGGAAGAACCCCACAATCTGCCATGGCCGTATACGTTGTTTCTTGCGTTTGGTTTTTCTTTGGAAATTGGGTTTCCTTCAACACAAGGTTTTAAGGAAGAGATCGAGTAATATATGTACTTATATAGTAGTAGGGCAGACAAAATCCGACTTGTAACCCAAGCTATGTTTTTTTATTTTTTATTTTTGGAAAAAGATAACCCGGAAGGGAAATGGCACGTAGATGTGTCTAGATTCTTTAAACTACATGATGTGGCTGCTTAGTTGGCTATGCCACACGTACATAATTAAGTCAGATTTAGATAAAAATTTTATTTTTTTTGTCATAATATTTCGTATCGGTGTTTCGAGACTTTAGTCAAATTGTTTCTTTTATAACCATGCAATCTCTTAGTTATGGTATTTAACCTAGATGTATTACAATAATAACTTCGAGTATCAATTCCTTCCAAAATAATAATAATAACTAATTAAATATATGGTAAATATAAGTATATTTTTGGCTCATCATGTAATAACACAAATACGATTCCATCATCATGTAATAACACAAATACGATTCCATCATCATGTAATAACACAAATACGATTCCATCATTGTTGGTATTTTTTTTGACCGACAAGAAACATTGGGATCACTGGCATTTGTGTTTGTTGGATGTCATCGATCATTGTTTAATTATGAATCTAAGAATGATAGTTTAATACGCAGTGGCAATGCTATATGAATCTTTTCATTATACGCAGTGGCAATGCGCGCAATATATGGTCCTGCACTTGAAATTACGTTTTTCATTTTTTTTTAGACTTATAATATAAGTTTACAATTGCATGTTTTATTTGATTTAGGGATTTTTGTCTGCGGGCCATGCAATTGTACTTCCAATAGCATCTTTAATATAAACCATATCAAATGTCGGTCTCCACAAAAAAGTTTCAGGTTCCTTAACTAAATCCACTGAAACCCTCACAGCATTAGGCCCAAGAGGTACATGATTAACAAGCACTGTAGGATCACTAGAAGACCAACGTCCTTCAACAACTATGTTTTGTGCTCCATACCAATCTACCAACTTGCATGTGATATGTTTGAGGTCATACTTATATTCTAATCACATGAAAACATAAAAAACATTTATATAATTCATGTCAAAAAATCATTAAAGTTTTAGGATGATACTACTCACTTGCTATAGTATAAAGCATGATAAATAAATATTACCGATTGAGAAGAAATGTTGGTAGGCTCTTCACTTGTTTCCATAATAACTTCGTCAGCCGGCCATGCAATTGCACTACCAACTGCTTCAACAATAAAAGTCATCTCCACTGTTGGCCTCCACAAATGTACTTGAGGTTGCAATACTCAATCCACCCAAACTTTCTTCGCATTCGGTCCAAGCGGTATATTACTTTCGGATCACTAAAAGAACGGCATCCTTCTGCCACTTTTTCACTTGATCCAGACCAATCTAGGAGTGTGCACTTGTTGTATATTATTGTACCTTTGGCGAAGATGTATTATCTTGTTCCTCACTTGGTTGACCCAATTAAGTAGTAAAAGTAATACCAAAATATTAGAATAATTCTAGAAAGGAAAAAAAGGAACCTAATTAAGTAGTAAAAGTAATACCAAAATATCAAAGAAGTAAATCAAAGAATTAAATTTTGGAAAAGCTACACCATTATTAAACTTATAACATCCCAAACATCAAATTCAATGAAACACAACACAAGAACCAGTATTCAATGCAACACCAACACAGTGACCAACTTATCTTTGATATGGCTCATCAACAAAAGAACCAGTATTTAATGCAACACAATCACCCGTATGAAAGAATATTTACATTTCAAGATCTCTTCATCACTGATTATCAATCTAAATGGAAGATAGAATGAAAATTTAAGATTCGAAAACATCAAATTCAAATTCTTCTATTATACTATAAGTGGCAGCATCGATAGTAATCTACAGTACTAAAGTCAAAGGTAACATATTCATCAAACAAAACTAAATTTAGTCAGCTATAAAAAGCAATATCAGGAATATGAAAAATCAGCAAAATCATCCAAATCAGCAAATTCAGGAAAATCAACTCTGTACATTTAATGTCAACTGCATATTCACTTTTGAAGCAACAAGGTGTCATGGATTTAGGCAATAGTTGTATAGTTTTTACCTTGAATTTTGCACTTTTTTTTTATCTGACAAAGGTCCTCCAGTCATCAACCGACTTTATGTTATCGGGACGAAGTTGAAGCCTTTCTTCTTCATTCCGTGCCTTGAGTATTTTGCTTACCAATACTGATTTTGAGGCTCTAAAGATACAACCCATCTCCTGAAATATATAATCCTTCTCCCACATCTCCTCTACCTTGTATCTTGCCTGCAAGTATTAATCAATTGGTAATATGTTAATTTGACCAGCCACTTGTTTTATGCATAGAAGAAAGCTTCCTCCTGTTTTCAAGTGTTACAGAGACTACCTCTCGCACAAGAGGTCCTAAGTAAGATGACAAAGCTACTGAGCAATCTCCATATGCTTGACCCCCTTCAGTCCATTCAATGTCAACACGACTATTAGAATCCAACGCAATGTTCTTGATTTTGGTTGGACCTCTCTTCCGTTTGACTCCTTCCAAATTTTCTGTGCAAGTTGCTGATGAATCTTGCGCAGCTTAGGGTACTTCAGGTTCATCTTCTTCTTGCTAATTCGGTTGTCTATTTGGTTCAGGAGTCTCATCTCTTGCTTCCTTTCTACAAAGTCCAACCCTAGTACTTCCTGCTGGTGAGTCTATGGCAGTTTGTGCTTTTGAGGTACCAAGTGCTGTCATAATTGGTAATTCAGGTTCAGGAGTATCTTCTCTAATTGCCACATATCGACTTTTCCCACTGGTACCAGTTGCTACTGAATTTCTAGGACTTCCCAAATCTTTTTGGATTGACTTCTTTGTACGAACCGTGCTTACTGACCTGCATAGAAGAAAATAAAATGATAAAAAGAGTACTAATATGTCAAGGTAGTATTATACAACAAAATATTGCAAACAATAAGATGAGTTAAAGGCCTTTGTGAAGGAGATGACTAACACAGAAGAAGGCAGAGAATCAAAAAGAAAGACAGATAGAAAGCTCAATGAAATCTCATTCAATTAACACTTACACACTTGCTTACAACAGTTAAAGCTTAAGACTAAATATGTATTTAGATTAGAATCTTACACAGCACCACATTACCGCTCACTAACAGCTGTAATAAACAAAGCAAAATCAGCTGTATAACTATACTTACAGCTCAAAGTAACAGCTAACTAATTTGTCTTAGCTTAACCGTGGCTAGCTAGTGACCGTCATCACTCATATATGCCCTCACAATCCTCCCTAACATATCTACATTCATCATCATCATAATCATCAATATCCATCTCGTTTCCTTGTGTTGTGGAACTTGAATGTGCCATCTCATCATATTCTTCTAACTCATGAAAACCTCTTGGTCCAACCTTCAATACTACATACCGATCAGACGAATCATATTCTCTTGAGTAGAAAACTTGATTGGCCTGAGAGGCAAGAATGAAGGGATCCCTCACAAATTGGTTTTGACCTTGGTGCCAGTTAACTAGTGTATGTCCATCGTCCACCCTAACTCCATTACCAACATTTGCCCAATGACACTTAAAGGTGGGAACAAAAAATACGTGGTAATCTAATAAAATTATATCTATTAGTATCCCATAATATGCTACTATATCAGCTACTTGTGCATTATCCTTTGCACTTGCTCCACACATAGTTGTCGCTTCATAAAATACACCACTGTTTTGTGCTGTTCTCTCAACTTCTTTTGTGTGGAATAGCAAGTCATTGATCATATATCCAGAATATGACAATGCATTTGATCTAGGACCATTTGCAATCCATTTTAGTATATCTGAACATGTACTTGAACAAGAATCAACAGGGATATGCTAAAAAGAATCATTAACGAGTCAAGATTGGACATCCTCAAATGTGCTTTTAATAAACAAAAACAATATTGAAAACAAGCAACCATCTCCTTTAGCCAATCTGCAAACTTCTCAGTTTGTTGTTTCTAAAGTAAGCTAGAATTTTTCTGTAACCTTCTGTTCGCTTGATGTAAATCATTCAAATGCTTCCTGATCAAATTCAAAATTGAATCAAGGAAATCTAGACTCATTTGTATATGCATATAAATTTAAATTTTAAACTATACCAAGAATACTTACTCTAAAAATGGTTCCACCACAACAGTATTGAATAGAACATAACGATGTGCAATTTCTTTCTCCTTATCACCTTATGTAACTGATCTACCACCAGAAACGGGAAGACCCTCAAGAATTACGTCATTGACTGAACCTTCGTTGCAAATTTCTTGATTGACCACTTCAATTGGGTTCTTCAAAAACTGGCTACAAAGAGCCATGCACTCTTTTGCAACGGTGCATTCTGCAATGCAGCCCTCAGGTAGTGCTCGATTCCTTACATATCCTTCGAGAATTTTCATATACTTGAAAAACATAAACTATTATGTAGTAGGAACTACTTATAAAACAATTAAAAAGTTAATTAACAAAAAAATTAATACAAATGCTCCTTACCTCTCAAAGGGATACATCCAACGATAATGGACAGGTCCACACAATCGTACTTCTCGTCCCAAATGATTTGGCAAATGCATCATGATGGTGAAAAATGAAGGTGGAAAGTATCTTTCAAGCATACATATAGGGTGTCAATCACCTCACTCTCAAGAATTACTATTTTTTCTCGATCAATGACACGTTCACATATTCTGTTGAGGAATGAGAAAAAACGAACTATTGCTTTCCGTGGCCCTTTTGGCAATATGCCTCTCAAAACTACAGGTAGCAATTGTTGCATAAGAACATGGTAGTCATGGGACTTGAGGCCAAAAACCTTGCATTCCTCCACTGATATGCAGTTTGCAATGTTTGAGGCATATCCATAAGGAAACTTTAACTGAAATAATCTCTTCAAAAATATTTTTTTTTCTGCCTTTGATAATGTGTATGGAGCTGGAGGAAAAAAAATTTTGATACCTCGATCTTCTGGACGCAAGTCCTTCCTAATTCCCATGTCTTCCAAATCCTTACGAGCATTAAGTCCATCTTTAGATTTTGCATTATGAAGCAATGTGCCTAATATGTTTTCACAAACATTTTTCTCTACATGCATCATATCTAAATTATGGCGTAACGGCAATTCCTGAAAAAAATTAATACATTCAACAATCTAGCTAAGTTCATGTTTTATAAAAGTACAGAAAATTGATAGAGAAGAGCACTAACTTCCCAATATGGCAAGTTGAAAAAAATTGATTTCTTCTTCCAATACATTTCATGTTCTCCATCATCATCCTCACCGTCTATCTTTCGTTTCAACTTATTACCCTTTCCAAAAGCATTCACAAACTTTTTAAGAGCAAAAGAAATGCTTCTGCTTGTCATGATTCTAGGAATTCTGCCATGTTCCTCATTTCCATCAAACCCTTTTTTTTTCCGATATGAATGTGTTGGTGGTAGAAATCTCCTATGACCCATATATGCAAACTTCCGACTAAACTTCAACCATCTATGCTGCGTATTTTTTCCACATATAGGACAATGCTAATCCACCATGAGTTGGACATCCAGCAAGATTCCCGTAGGCTGGAAAGTGGTTGATGGTCCACAACAGTATGGCTCTCAAATTGAAGATTTTTTAGTGAAGGCATCATAAATACTCAGTCCATTTTCCCACAATACTTGTAAGTCATCTATAAGAGGCTTCAAATAGACGTCAATGTCATTCCCAGGTTGGTCTTTACCAGGAATCAGTAATGTTAACATAACATTATCACTTTTCATGCATAAACAAGGTGGGAAATTGTATGTAACAAGCATAACTGGCCAACAACTATATTTCGAGCTCAAATTGGAAAAAGGATTCAAGCCATCAGTAGCCAAGCCAAGTCTAAGAATGCGCGGGTCAGCCGAAAATGCTGGCCATTTATCATTAATCAAATCCCAACATACAGAATCTACAGGGTGGCACATCTTCCCATCGTCACTTTTATTATTGATATGCCACCTTAACTCTTCTGCCATTTTTTGGGACCTAAACATCCTTCTTAATCTGGGAATGATAGGAAAGTATCTGAAAACTTTGGCAGGAACACCTTTCTTAGTATTCTTCATACGTGCGTCTACCTTCCATCTTGAAGAACCACATTTTGGACAACTCTCCATGTTTTCATACTCTTTTCTAAAGAGACAGCAATCATTCTTACAAGCATGGATCTTTTCATACCCTATATCAAACAATTTAAAAAACTTCTTAACTATGGACATCGACTTCAGAAGTACATTTTCAGCTGGTAACATGTCATGCAAAATCTCTAGAAGTCCATCAAAACTCTTATATGTCCATCCATTTACAGATTTTAGTTTGTGCAAACCGACAATTGCCGACAACTTACTAAATTTTGTGCAACCTGGGTAAAGAGGAGTTTCAGCGTCTGCTATATTTTCATTAAAATGACTTTCTCACCTATCTTCAATAGGTTCGACATAGTACCTTCATCATGAAAGGTTGCTGCCCTAAATAAGTTGTAGGCCTCAGACATGTCTTTGTGAGAGAGGAACTTGTTAGTACAAAGCTTGAGGCCATGTCAAACTATGTCATTAGAGCAGAATTATGATGAGAATGTCAAATAGATATACTTTGTGATTGAGAAGATTTAAGTCCTCTAATCATAGATACTAACTTGTCCAATAGCAAATGTCATCTCATGTGAGCTTCAATTAACTTTAATTTTAATTACATGTGGTACATATGGGCTAACAAGTTAACTTAGAATTTCATAAGTGATAATGATTTTGACTCCTTGCACCAGTAATGAAATTATCCAAGTAGATGTTTTTCCCCTTTTTATCTATCGTGGAAAGTGTTAGAAATGTACGGAGTTTAATCTTCACATATGGAAATTGGAAACTAGAAAGTGACCACTAGAACAGGACTTAGGAGATTAATACGAACCGTTCAAAGGCTGCTCGGTTCATGCTTTTAATTAAAAAGAATGAAACAGGAATTAGAGAATTAAGAGGAGAGAAAGATGTGAACATTATTTTAAGTGAATACAGCTAGATTTAATTCAGCTTCGAAATGATAACATGTATCCATAAACAAAGCATTTCCCACGTCCTCAAAGAAAGTGTTTCAACGATTTAATCAAGAACTGAAGGAGAAAATGCTAAATCACAACTTCCACAAGAGAGAGTCACCTAAAATCAACATGTCCGATGATATTGAAAGCTACTGCTCTAATGGAAAAAGATAGCATACACTGGGGATTTGGATCCACATTAGCAGAGAGAACAAGGTGGGGTTGGAAGGTGACATGAGATTTGGACACATGCCAAGGAAAACTACAATTCAAGTCTGTAGGCGATTTAGCCTCAACATAACAGATATATGCAGACTCATTTGGAACCGTTTATGAACACCACCACAAATCAGAACCATAAAACCAGACAAGGACAACATCATCAAACCAAGATTTACCAGACATAGGATCCTCCTTTATTTAAACACACAAAGGTGAGAAATGTGAAAGCCAAAAACGTGAGAAATCTCATCATAACAACGATGACTTTAAACAAGAAAATATGAAAACCACTAGACTGTTGGATAGACCACAGAAAACATGAAAACCTTAAATTGAAAAACCCAAGTAATCAACTAAACCAAATCTCAACCTAACATAACCACCTTTATTAGTCAAAAAGAGGACATTCAATCAGCCAGCAAATAAATCGCAGCAAATTAAGATCTGAGACCACCAAGGCTTCTTGTTGAAATGAATGCAAAATGCCAGAATAGATCATTCCCGCTATAGTCAGACTCAAATCTTACTTTAGAAGAGAAGGTTGAAGAGTTATAGCAAACACCTCATCAAATTAAATCAGGAACTAGAATTAGAGTATAGAAAATAGACCAACCGGGAAGATCATAACCAGAATTTTTGGAAGGATGCTTTAGTATTTCCCTGAATCACCACTGGATAGTCCTCGGATATGCCTATAAACAATTATAAATAACAAAAATAAAAATAAAATCGGCTTCAAAACAGAGGTGGCCATCAAGGAAGGGAGAAGGAGAGTGATTACCTATCACCAAATAGATTTGGTCCTGAGGGAAGGAAGAAGCAGGCAGAGACGACCTCGTGAGGGAAGAGCTGAACTCTGGAATGGTTTCTTCTTCAGCGCAGCGAGAGACGAGAGTGAGAGATGAGAGTGAGAACGCCTGAGGCTGAGTGAGAACTGACAGAAGCTGAGAGGCCGAACGTGAGAGAGGTGGCTGAGCGACGAACGTCATAGAGGCGGCTGAGCGACGAACGTCATAGAGGCGGCTGAACGACGAACGTCAGAGAGGCGGCTGAGCGACGAACGTCAGAGAGGCTGAGAGTAAGTCTGATTTTTCTTTCCCTCAGAGTAAGGTTGAGAGCAGACGCGAAACACTTTGTTTCAGAAAAGGACGCTGGCCATGAAGTTTTGGTTTCCCGCGCTTGGTGATTTTTATTTTCTTAGCGCGCGTTTTGTTGGCCCCTGTCAGAGCGTTTAGGTTTCTTTTTTTTTTTAATTTCACTTTTCATAGCATTTGTGCAAAAGTGCTATATAATCTAATGCTATTAATAACATAATTTCTTGTAACCAATACAAGAAAATATCATCACCTAGTAATTTTTTCTATCTTTTTTAACCAAAACAAGAACAAGAAAAAAATCAGTGGAAGAAGAGACTTTCCTTTTTAATATTCATTTTAATTTTTTTTCTTACAGAACATAGAGAGAGAGAGAAAGAAAGAAACTTTTCCCGAAACTTTGCAATATTTGACGAAGACAATTTCGCCGCCTAAAGAAACTTTACCCGGCGAAAAAATCAATTTGCCCAGTAAAAACCTGTCCAATTTAGCATGGCGAAGATTTTGTAAGGCAAATGAAGTACGTGGGGCAAGTTTCTGGCGCAAAATAGAAATATTTCCAGCGTTATTTTGTTAAGTTTGCCCGACAAGATATGTAGTTGGGCTAGAAACATTCGTCGGGCCAGATTTTGGCCCCCAAAAAATAAATGGCGCGTAATTACAAAGCTTGCCCGACCACGAGGTTTGTTGCTAGTTTCTGAAGTTCGTCGGGCAAGGTTACGTGTTGACTGGTATGGAAATTTGATATATATGAAATTAAATAAGTACGAAAATTTGATATGAAATTAAATTAGTATGGAAATTTGATATGAAATTAATTTGGTATGGAAATATGATATGAAAATTAATTTAGTATCGAAATATAATATGAAAATTAATTTAGTATCGAAATTGGAGATGAAAATTATTCTTTGAATATTGGATGGAATATTGGCTAGATTCGTCGATGTGAATTAATTTGATATCAAATTTATTTTTTATGGAAATTAATTTGTTATGGAAATTTGATATCAAATTAATGTAACGAAATTAATTTAGTATGGAAATTTGATATGAAATTTAATCTCGTATTGAAATTTGCTATGGAAATTAATTTCGTATTGAAATTTGCTATGGAAATTAATTTCGTATTGAAACTTGATATGGAAATGGCCTATATAAAGTGGATGGAATGAGCATTCTCAAACCATTCTCAAGATAGACCCCGTCCATTTGCCGAAAAACTAGAAGAAAAGGACAAGGGATAGGCATGTGGCCGGAATGGTGAAATTTGGTTTGGAAAGTGTTGGAAAAACTTCTTTGAGTTTTCCCTTTTCAATTTTCACTTCGACAGACCAAGTTCTCCCATTCAAAACTTGAAGCACAATGTGTCTAGAATTGATACTATGCAATTCTAGTGATGTTCTGTTTCGGGTTTTGGATAGGAGACCTTGGTCTGTTGAATTGAAAATTGAAAATGAAAAACTGTCAGAAGTTTTTCCAACCCTTTCCAAACCAAATAAGACCCTTCCGGTCACATGCATGTCCCTTGTTTTTTTTTTGTGGTACATCTTGACCGACGAACTTGTATAAACAAGTTTACCCGACGAAATTGAACTTCGTCGTGTAAACCTGAGTTTGCCCTGCGAAGTTGTGAATCCTTACCCTACGTAACCTTGGCGTAAGAATTTGGTGCGAAGGGAACAGTTTTGGCGCGTGAAATCAACGTGACGACGCCGTATTCGCTTGGCAAAGCTTTACTTCGTCGGGCAAACTGTTCTATATATGAGGCTGCAACGAAGTCATTAAACTTTTCCCGACGAAGTCCGTCGTCGAGCAAAGATCTAAATACACATTAAGACATCTTCGCCCCTCTTCTTCTTCTTCTTCTTCTTTCCTTATCTACTTCAGCTCACTGCTTCTCTCTCTCTCTCTCTCTAGCTCACCAACAACCATCATCTCTCCCTCTTTCTCTCTCAAACACTAAACTTCATCAAATTCCAAGCTTGAAGGTTTGAGAAATTTAATTTATTTAGTTTTGTATTTTTGATGTTTTGATTGGAAAGTAATTATTGTTTGTTTTTTAGGAAATTTGAGATTGATTTGGAGGAATACTTATAAAGAGGTATGTATGTTTGCCTCTTAATGTAATTTTGGTAAGAAATTTGAATATATATTTATGTTAGGAAATTGTGGAAAATGTGTAGAAATTGTGGAAAATTGTGGAAAATGTGTTATGTGATTTTGTAGGTAATTAGCAAAATTAGAAAATATGTTAGGAAATTAGGAAAATAGAAAATATGTTAGGAAAATAGAAAATTGTTAGATAATTAGGAATATATAAAATATGTTAGGAAATTAAGAAATTAGAAAATTGTTAGGAGATTAGTAAAATAGAAAATATGTTTTTTTTTTCCAAAAGATCAAGAGCTTTATTAATAACGAACAAAAACACCAGCATCAAAAGCTAAGGTATCTAACAACCAATATGTCCCCAGTTCATCCCAACTATGATGCCCACCTTCCCTAGTAACATAGGCGGCAACAAGATGCGCAACTTTGTTAGCCTGCCTAGATGCATACACAAATTGGACATTTTGCAACTGCAGAACAAGTGCAAGGATATCAAAGAGAATACAACCCAAATCAGCATCACCTCGACTCTGACCATTAAGAGTGTTAATAACCCCCAACGCATCTAACTCAATCACCACTCGATCATGCCCAGCCATCAAACAATGTGAAAGAGCACAACTAACCGCTTCGGCTTCAGCCAACAAACTCGACTTCAGGCGAAGGTCACCTTGGCCACCAGCAGACACAAGCAACCCATAACAGTCACGAATCACCCAACCCACTCCACCACACGCAGTCAAACTTATCCAGGTACCATCACAATTAACTTTCAGGATGCCCACATCCGGTTTCTTCCATCGAAGCTCCACCTCATGGCCAACCAACTACGGCAGCCTGGGCTGCGAGAATTGCCACTCAAGACCGGGACCCCAAGCTCAAGGAATTCTGCCACGTATTTGGTAAGATTGACAATGGCCTCCTCCGGCCTCACAGAAATACCATCAAACACCATCTGATTGCGGCACTTCCATATCCTCCAGAGCCCAAAAGTAAACGTTTGAATCAACTCCTCTTTATGAGGTGTGAGGTGAAATTTAGCAATCAAGCGTTGCCATATACCAGAAAAATCCTCCCCTGCTAAAGCACTGACATCAAGCATAAGAGGTCTACCATACCAGAAGAACCTAGCAAACTGACAGTGTAAAAATAGATGGAGCTCAGTTTCCTCAGCAAGACCACAAACAGTCTACGGTGCACCAAATTGGACCGAACTGCAAGGATGTTGTTGCAACCTCTCCAAACAAACTGTTTAAGCTTTGGCGGGACCTTCATAGACCATATTTGATTCCATTTTAGACCCTGATCGAGAGAGGAACTAGATTCCCCCTCCCCCCGCCTGCCTAACTCACCGTTTCTATGTAGAAACAGAGCAACACCATAAGCCGATTTCACCGAATAACAACCATTTATGTTAAAATGCCACATCAAACGATCACCCATGCCCCACCGGCTGAGGGGCAACCGTAGGATCACTTGGGCTTCCTCCTTATGAAAACAACAAGCTATTACCTCTTCCCTCCAAGTATGAGTGCCCTGATCAATCAAATCTTTCACATATAGAGGAATATCAGGATGGGGATAAGTCACCTTAAATGTATATGGAGTAGGCAACCAAGGATCAGACCGTGACCGGACCTAGGCACCATCACCAATCCTTCACCTCAAACCTGCAGCTAGAATTTTCCGACCTTGGATAAGACCCTTCCAACCCCAAGAGGATCGGCGTCCCACCAAAGCCTGAAGGAACGTCCCATTGAGGTAGTATTTATCTTTCAGCACCTGGGAAATTAGCAATGAAGGATCCTGAACAATACGCCAGCCAATCTTCCCAACCATTGCCAAATTAAAACATTCCAAGTCTCGGAAGCCCAGCCCTCCCACCTTCTTCACCTGGGACACCTTCTTCCAAGCCACCCAATGCACACCACGCTGACCATGATGTTTCCCCCACCAATAATTAGCAACCAACCGCTCAATATCTCGACACACACCAATCGGGAGTTTAAAGCACGACATTGCATAGATAATATGTTAGGAAAATAGATAAATTGTTAGGAAATTAGGAAAATAGAAAATATGTTAGGAAATTAGTAAATTAGAAAATTTTAGAAAAATAGGAAATTAGGAAAATAGAAAATTGTTTGTATTTTTGAATTTAAATATGTTTGTGTTTGTGGCTTTTTTTTTATTTTTTCTGTAAAGGTATAGTTAGTTCTAACGGAGTCAAATATTTTGATATTTCATAATCGTTTATGTGAAGTTAATCGGGTAGATTAACTTTTTATAATTCCATTCATTGAAAAACCTTAGACCCGTTTGAGAGTCAGTGAATCTGGTTGATTGACTAACTCTATAATTGTCCATTTATTCGAACAATTTGGGGGTGAGCAACTATGTGTTGTGAGTTTGCAGTCTACGAGGCTAGGTTTCGAATGCATACTAGATATTTGTTTATATTATCTACATCGTGCATTTGGGAACTGTAGGGAGATGGTGCCGAAATGGTCCCTCAATCAAAATTTAGCCTCGTAGGTCACAAACTACACAACACGGAACATGCACTCTCGAATAGGATAGAGCCAAATCACCGGAGGCATAAGGAGACGAGCGATTTTTTTATTTTAACTTCTTTTAATTATAGGACAATGTTAACTCTATTACTTACGTTGACTGTATTTTGTGAAAGAAAGCACAATGGACAGAGGTTGGATGCAAATGGTGGATAGATGTTCTTATTAGTATTTGGAAGAGATGTTCTTATTAATATAGATGTTCAGGGACCCATCGGGATGAAAGTGCTTTGGATGGGCGATGTGATGATGACCAAGTCTTTGAGATATTAACCGATGCTTTTCCTCCCACATCAGTTGATATAGACAATGACGCGCCCATGTTTCAACACGAAGCCTCTGAGCAACATTATGAGAGATTGTTGAAAGAAGCTCGGCACGAATTGTACCCCGGTCGTAAATCGTTGTCGATTTTAGGGGCAGTTGTGGAGTTAATGCACATGAAAGTTGAGTATAATCAAACGAACAAGCATTTTTATCACATGATGGACATCATCATCCGAATGCTCCCTGAAGACAACCGTATGCTTAAAGATAATTATAACTCGAAAAAGTTGTTGAAGGGTCTCGATTTAGGGTATGTCAAGATCCATGCAGGCAAGAACAAGTGTGTATTATTTTACAGTGAATTCGAGCAGCTTGACAAATGTCTCATGTGCAATAAGCCCAGGTTTCGAAAGAACAATATTTCGAACAAGGTGTTGCGTTATTTTCCACTGAAGCCAAGGTTACAAAGATTCTACATGTCATCCCACACAACCCGTGATATGAGGTGGCACAAGGCTGAACGCATTGATGATGATGTATTGAAGTATCTGGCCGATGCAGAGGCTTGGAAGGAATTTGATAAGATGTATCTCAAGTTTGTCGCGAAGCCAAGAAACATCATATTAGGACTTGCTACTCACGGTTTTAATACGTTCGGAGTTTTGCAAAGCCCTATAGCACTTGGCCAAAGGTCATGGTTCCATATAACTTACCTCCTTGGAGATGCATGAAGAAAGAATTCACAATCCTCAGTACTTTGATACCGATGCCTAAATCGCCTAGTAATTCCATCAATGTTTATTTGCGGCCGTTGATTGATGAGCTTGTGGATCTGTGGGAAAATGGTATCCGAACATATGAAAAGTACAGTGGAGAAATGTTCACTCTACAAGCGACCGTAATTTGGACAATTAATGATGTTCCTACTTATGGTATGTTGTCGGGGTGGAGCACCAAGGGTTATCTTGCTTGCCCGACATGTGGACCAGACACAACGTTCTTTTGGCACGCATCGAAGGTTAGCAACCTGGGTGCGAGAAGGTTTCTACCCTGAGATCACCGGTGGCGTATGCAGTCTGACTCATTTGATAGCAAAACAGAGCTACAACCACGACCAAGGGAAAGGTCCGGTGATGAAATATTGTCCAAATTGAACAGTATACAGGATTTCGTCACACGAGGACTGAAACCAACTGAACAGGAAAATTGGACGAAGAAGAGCATATTTTTCCGTTTGACATATTGGTCGAAATTGAAAATAAGACACATCGCGGATCCTATGCACGTCGAGAAGAAAGTTGTTGAGGGTGTTGTAGGAACGACTTTACCCATTGAAGGCAAGTCAAATGACACAAAAAAGACTCGTCTAGGTATGCAAAAAATGGGGATTCGGCCTAATTTGTGGCCAAAAGTCGTCAATGGAAAATACATCTCATCCAAATTATAAATTTATGCCGGAGTATAAGAAAAAATTCCCGAAGTGGTTGCAGAGTGTGAAATTTTCCGATGGGTACACCAGCAACATATCCCGAAGCGTTAGCACCAACGGTGGCACCAAGTCTGGTATGAAGAGCAATGACTATCATGTTTTGCTGCAACGACTTATTCCAATTTATATTCGGCCTTACTTGGAGCCCGGTGTTGTTGAGACGATAGTTTATTTGTCTCAATTCTTCCAGATATTATGTACCAAATCGTTGGTAAAAGAGAACCTCTGAGTAATTAACGAGGATATTATCTACATCATGTGCCGGTTAGCGCAAATATATCCGCTAGCATTCTTTGATATAATGTTGCACCTACTAATACATCTGCCAGATGAGGCAAAGCTAGCTGGCCCGGTGCATTATCGTTGGATGTACCCAATCAAGAGGTAAACTTCATATTGTTTTTGGTACTATTTCCATACTATCTTGTTAATATATGTGAACTATCATAATGTAAATTTCGTTGCAGAATGCTAGGTAGGTACAAGCGGTACGTCCCCAATAAGACACGACCCGAAGGCTCTATAGCAGAGGCATACATTACAAAGGAGTCATTGTCGTTTTGTGCAATGTACCTTCGGAATGTTGAAACTTCTTTCAATAGGGTCTCGCGCAACGACGACGGTGGTTAACGTCCCGAGACCCTATCTGTATTTGCCCAACCAGCACGACCATTCGGTCTCGGTCCAGTGTCCGAGCCGTTCACCAATAGTGATAGGGAGGTGGCTCATTGGTTCATATTGAACAACTGTGACGAAGTCTAGTCCTTCCACGAGCAGCACGAGGCATTGATGAAGGCCCAATATCCTTCGAATTAGGAAGAAATGGACCAACAATCATTCCCAAGTTGGCTTTCCCAGCATGTATGCCAAATATTTTATTTGCAAATTTCTTAAATTGTTTTTAAGTTTACCAATTTCATTTCTTGTGTGTATTTTACCAGATGGCACAGCTGAAAGTTAACAATTCACCAAAGTTCAATAAAGAATTAATGCAGCTGGCCATTGGCCCAATTCGAGGAGAAACATATGCTAGTTGTCACATTAACGGAGTTAAGTTTGTGTGCACAGAACGAGACGACAAATTATCTACTCAAAACAGCGAGGTCTTCGTGCCGGGGTGTGGGGAAAATTCTGATACTGGGTTCTACGGCATATTGTTAAGTGTGGTGATGGTGTTATACGCAGACCGCAAGGAAGTCGTTTTGTTCAAGTATCATTGGTTTGATACGAACTCAGGTATTCCAGGCAGGGTCATTAAAGATCATTTATATACCTATATCAACACAAACACCCGGTGGTTTGAGGGTGATCCCTACATCCTTGCTAGTACGGCGAAACAAGTATTATATGTGGATAATCCAAAAGCTGGTGCTGGTTGGACAGTAGCTAAGATGGTGAATCATAGAAATATTTGGGACTTGGATGACTGATACCATGAAGAAGAAAGGGAAACAGACGATGACCAAATCGTTTACCAGGTGGATTCCTCGGCATCCACCCTAAACGTGGATGGAGTACGGACCAACGACATCATCCCACCAATTGCGATTGATGGGATTTTTATTGATTTCGGGGAATTAGATCCAATTGAAAGTGATTATGAGGAAACAAGTATTGTGCACATCTTGGATGACGAGCGTGATTGGGAGGGGGAGAACGAATCTGACACTGAATGAAATTTGTAAATTAGAAATTTCATTTATATATGTAATATCCATCTTCAAATCAATAAATGTGATATATATATGTGTTTTATGATTTCATTCACAAAAGTTTCAATTAATCTTTTATGTACTAAATCCACAAACTTTGATGTTGATCATCCTTGATTCGGCTTCCCAACATTTCATCTTATTTGATAAATTACTTACAACAACCATTTATTTATAACAAATATAAAAAATAAAAAATTTAAACTAAATCTAATTTCAATTTGTAAATACTAACGGACATTTTCCCGACGAATTTATTTTTACATCCGTCGTGCAAAGGCTTTAAATATCATCACGTGTTTCTCTGTTCGGTGGGTGGTTGCCGAAACTATAAGGTTATGCCCTACGAATATGCATTCGTCGGGCAATATATATCAGATTCAATGTACATTTATTTATTAAACAACTTTTTTTAAATTACTTACGACATGAAATGGACCGATTTAACCATCCACATTTAGTGTAGGTACTCATAGATCGACTACGTTAAAAATTATCCAATTTGGAAATCCCAGGATTAGGTAACGATGTGTAACGATTCAACGGTTACACAACGTTTCTTCACGATTAGACGGCTTGAAATACTCAAAACATCAAGCTTTTCGATGGGCGAGATCTAAGCACGTAAAATCAAAAAATGAACGGTTAGATCAGTCAAATTCAATCGTTTGAATATCAATAGAACCAAAACTTCGAAAATTGTTTTGAATTTTCCTTCAAGTGTTTAAACTTCTTGATGAATATGATTGTTTTACGATTTTTAATAATTTAACATTTGAAATGGACCAATCTAACCGTCCACATTTATGGTAGGTGCTCATAGATCGCCTTCGCGATAAATTACCCAATTTGGAAATCCCGGGATTAGGTGATGCTGCGTGACAATTTAATGGTTACACAACGTTTCTTCACGATTGGACTACTTGAAATACTCAAAACATCAAGCTTTTCGATGGGCGAGATCTAGGCACGTAAAATCAAAAAATGAACGGTTAGATCAATCAAATTTAATCGTTTGAATATCAATAGAACCAAAACTTCGAAATTTTTTTTTAATTTTCCTTCAAGTGTTAAAACTCTTTGATGAATATGCTTGTTTTATGATTTTTAATAATTTAAAAAATGAAATGGACTTATCTAACCGTCCACATTTACGGTAGGTACTCATAGATCGCCTACGCGAAAAATCACCCAATTTGGAAATCTCGGGATTAGGTAACGGTGTGTGACGATTCAACGGTTACACAACGTTTCTTCATGATTGGACGGCTTTAAATACTCAAAACATCAAGATTTTTGACGGGTGAGATCTACAGACTTAAAAGTAACCATTCAACGGTCAATTTTTTGAAATTCGATCGTTTGAATATCAATTGAACCAAAATTACAAAAAACTCATTGAAATTCACAAACTTAACCATCGAGGCACATAAGCTCAGAAAAACATGACGATAACGATGGATGGGGCTTTAGGCATGTAAAACCAAAAATTGAACGGTCCCGATCTTGAAAATTCTATCTTCGGACTTGGTTTTTAGATCAGTCATAAACTCAACATCATAAGACTTTAGCCCAACGAAGGCAACTATTCACCGGGCAATATGTAATTATTTGTCGGGCCACTGTAGAAACGTCGTCGGGCAAAGTAACAAAAACGTGAATTTTTTCCCCCGAAAATTTCAAGCATTTCGCCAAAATTTTCGCGAAATCTCAAACTTACCACGTATCTTTGCCCGACGAATAGTTAAATAGTTACCCGATGACTATCCACCGTGTGCTATTACCCGACGAATTCATTAAAAGTTGGCTCGATGGAGAGGTTCGTCGGACAAGGGTATTCAAACAGATAAAGCAGACCGACTCTTCTTCTTCTTCCTTCTTCTTCATTTTCCTTGTTTTCTCCTAACCGCCATCTCTCTGCAACTCAGACCAGAGCTCGGCTGTGGAGGTCGCCGGCATCCAATACCACGACTTCCCTTTCTCGCTCTCTCTCACTCATATTCCAGCTCTCACTCCGCCACCACAGCTATCTCTCGTGCCGGCTCTCTCTCGCCGAGGTTAGGTCTCGCCACCGCCCCTATCCTCGCCGGCAGTCATCTCAAGGTCAAACTCATTTTCCCTCTCTCTCTATTGTTAATGTGGATTGATTATTATTTGTTTTGATTGGTTAACTTTTAATTTTAGTTTGGATTGAAATTTCAATTGAAATTTTGTTTGGATATTATGAAATTTTATTGAAAATGGAATTTAAATTAGGAATGGATTTTGGTAGATTGTGCATTATTGTCAATTTTGCAAATTGGGAATTTAGGGGGATTAGTTGAATATTGTGAATTTGGATTGGATTGGAATATAAATATTTGGTTTACTAAGCTTGTTTGGATTTAGGAAGTTATGGTTAATGTTGAAGATTTGTTGAAATTTTGATGTTTGGTATAATGTTATGAATTTTTCATATGATTTTTGTTAATTTTGGTTTGTGATGGTTTTATTTTAAAAAAAATAGAATTTGGTGGTTTTTGTTTTTAGATACCAATTTACTAGTTTTTAATAAAAAAATTGGATTATTTATTTATTTATTATTAGAATTAAAAAATATTGGTTAATTTTATATGTGGTTTTGTTTTTATTTTGTGAATTTAATATTTAATATTAAAAATGTTTGGTTTTTTTTATTAAATTAAAAATATGTTGGTTAATTTTATATTAATTATTTTAAATTTCTTATTATAAATGTCGTATCGCACCTTGATCACATCTAGGACCCACCCCTACCCTAATCCCGTTGATGATCATGCGGCGGAGGAGGCAGCTGCTGCCTCGGTTGCCTCAACAGCGGCGTCGATTCAGGCACCTATCTCGGATCATCAGCGACTCGGTGCCCGATCGACTCATCGACAGCACAGCAAGAAACGGGGGGAACCCCGTATCGACCCCTAGCCCCCACAGGATGACGTCGGAGCAAACGAAACGGCGACTGATGTCGGAGCACTCCCTAAAGGTAAGTTGATTATTTTGTTTATGTAAACAATTGTTTTTATTTGTTACTCATATTATGTACAAATGTTCATCGAATTTGCAAGGAAGCCGGTGAACGTGCGCCGGATCAACCGGGGTTTGACATCCCAACGGATTTGCAGGACAACGAATGCAAAGATCCAGGTGGTGTACGTGCCTCACCTCCGGTCCGCGCCGGTAAAAATCCACAGCCTGCTTGTGCATGACATTGGCGCGATTCTTCGCACCAAGTGTGGTGTACGTGCCTCGCCTCCGGTCCGCACCGGTAAAAATCCACAACCTGGTTATGCATGAAATTGGCGTGATTCTTCGCACCAAGTCCCTGATGATGGGGGAGACTTTCATAACCCAACCCCTAGAGGAGATCACACGTTGTTGGGGAGAGTTATCGGTACATATTTCTCTCTTTTTTACATTAATTTCATTCTTTTTAATTATTTTACTAACTTTAATAATTTATTGCAGATTGATTTTGAGTTCAACTTGGAGGACGTCGACGTCAGTAGATACATGAGACACCACTGGCAGTTATGGTACGCCGACTGGAAGTATGATCTCCACAAGTACTACAAGAGCTGACCTTCCCCGGAGGAAGCTTGGGCAAATCCTACGGAGGAGTTGGACGGGCCGAAACTGCTAGAGTGGTTGTGGTTGTGCGACCATTTCGTGTCCCCCACCTATGTGGTACGTACTATCCACCTAGTTAATTAATTAATTTTTTTTTTATGTTATTTTCCATTTGAAAATATAATTTTTTTTTTACGAATGAATAGTGGAAATCGGTTGCCAACACATCAAACCGGAGAGCGAAGAAATTCAACCACCACGGGGGGTCGCGATCCTTATCGGCCCGGCAGGAGGATCGTCGCATCGCCAAGTCGATGTTCCTAGAGGTGGATGCCTGGGGGCAAGTGTACGCTTGATGGGGGGACCAAGAGGCTAACAAAATTCACGTAAGTTTATTTTTTGCAGATTAAACATTAATTTTTAATTTGATAATTATATTTCTAATTAATATTTATTCGAATTTGTAGGAGGCAATGGACCAAGACGTCTAGCAGACACATGCTCAGCTCACACAACAGCATCCCGAAGTGCCGTTGGAGCAGCAGCTCCCGGATCCCGAGAAGTCGATCGTCATCCTAGAGCGACGATTTGGGAGACGTCCAGGGAAGATCGTTCGGGGGCGGGCGACGGGATAGTGCGGGATGTCTCCAGTCACTTGTCGAGTTCATCTTGGGTAGCCAATCCCAAGGAGATGTCGGAGCTTAAGAGCTTCGAGTTCCTCCAGGCCGAAAATGCTGAGATCAAGGCTCAATACGCGCAGATCCAGGCCCAAAACGATCAAATCAATACCGCCCTCGCTAAGGTGCTTGACCGCTTGGGTGAGCGTGGACTGGATGAGCTTCTGTCATAGCCTCAACCCCCGTCCCAATAGCCCGCCTAGGATCCCGACCACCCCGATCCGTCGCCAAGTAGTTAGAATGTAATATGTAAAACATTATTTTTGTTTTAATTATGTAAAAAAATAACATTAATTTTTCTAAATATTATTTTTATTTTTATTTTATTCTTTTTATTCTTTTAATTGTATTTTTGAAAATATTTTTATTTTAATTATATATATTTATTTAATTAAATAAATTATTAAAATTATATTTTAAAATATTAAGATTTGGCCCGACGAATAATCATTTCGTCGGGCACAGTAAGACAATTTGATGCACACCTGCCGAATTTCTGTATCTTTGTCCAACGAAAGGAGTCTGTCAGGCCAAAGTTGTTGACTTTTGCATTACTCAACAAATCATAGGCGACGAATGAGTCCGCCGGGCAAGCTTGCAATTGCTCGACGAATTCATTGTTTTCGTCGACTAACATCAAGCCCGACGACGGTGGCCCGACGAACGTTGCCCAACGAAAGTTCGCCGATTTTAATGTAGCCCGACGAAGTCCGAACTTTGCTCGACGAATAGTTTTCACCGGGCAAGACTGCTTTTATTGTAGTGAGATATTATTCTCCGTACGACTTACCTAGAGGTACCCTCGTATGTATATATAGTAATATATATATATATATATTACTATATTAGTTTTGATACAATTAATATTACTATATTAGTTAATAGTACTATATTAATTTAGTGGTGTTCTTATTTTTTTTTAATGCTCGGTAGAAAGTCTCGAATTTTGTTAGAAATCAAATATATAACAAATTATAGCATCCTAGATTTGATTTACTGATTCAATATCCTAATTTATATCTTACATAATTAGAGTAGAATATTTTTATATATTTTATTTGCCCACCAAAATGAAATGCCTCATTAACTGTGCGTCAAATCAAAATTATATTCAATAAAAATGGACTTTAATTAGTAATGCAATGAGTGCATGGTTAACTTTCCTCTTATTCATGGTTCAGATAAGAATTGCAGGCAATTTGAACGCAATTAATGAATTACATTGTTTGATACATTTAATTTGACAATTAATACGGCATTTCATTTGCCCACCAGAAAAATATCATAACAAATAAAATCCACATAAGATAACTTAATTATTTAACATTAATTACCAGAGTAAATATAAATGCCAATTAATATAGTAAATTATATGCGTTACAAATAACATTATTATATACCTATGCATATGGACATGTGTTTCAAAGGGAAGAATCAAAGGTCAATGCATGAACAATTCATGGAATTCAAACCTTATCTTAATCTGCAATTATAGAAAATAATTCCCAACATGAGCTATAAAACCATAGGTTTTGAGAGCACTCTAATTAAGGTGCCATCAACAAATTGAATAGAGAAATGGAGATCAAAGCTTCATTCGCTCACTTCAACCTTCCTCATTTTCCTCTTGCTTGCATCTGCAGGTAAAACTATATATTCAATTTCTCAAATCATCTTATCAAATTGAAAATTGTACATGAAACCCGGCCATGTACTGTTCTAGAAGTTCCTTTCTAGGCGCTAGCCGTCTTTTTGTTATCCTGATTTTGGGAAAATTTGTCTACATGTCTCGGGCACCACCTACGTACACGTGGGTGAACGGCTAGGCGGAAATACTTTTATTTTATTTATTAATATTTTTAATTTTTGGTAAAATTAGAATTTTTAAATTTAAGTTTTATTCAAGTTCTCGAAATCTTCATCTCATTTTTCTATTTTGTATATTTATATTTATGATTATAGAGCTTATATTTTGCACATTTATATTTTCCGATACTATTATTTTGTCTAATAGTGATTAATAATATTTGGAAATATTTAATATATTAGGAAGTTTTTTTATTTTTATTTTTCAAAAAAAAAAACCACCTAGCCCCACCCTGCCGTCTGATTACCGCGCAATGAATTTTAGAACATTGACACGGTGGCTAGCGTCTTAATATGTTACTTGACATTCTTTTTGTCAAGCTTAGAAGAGGGGCCTTACGACGTACGTGGTTGTGTAATTTTGTTTTTTGTGTTTTTTGATTTTGAGATCGAATGGCATTAATGTTTCTATTCGGATTTAAGTCATCATCTTTGAGAAAGCCAGAGAAACCAATCTACATATCTATAATTATATTTGTGTACATGTATACATAAATTTGATTGTTTTAACAACCTTTGACAAATTACTCTTGTTCTTAAGTAGGACCCAAGTCCTCCCCCCACCCTACAGAAGAATATACGTGATTTTCACAGTCTTATTTTCTCTTAATCATACTCCCCTCTAGTTTTTCTAAATGTCATTGAGTATCTTAAAGTAGAATCAATGGATAAAAATAAGAGCAAATTACACTTTAGTACCCTGTGGTTTATACCAAATTTCAGAGTTATATCTAACGTTTCAAATGTTGCATTTAAGTACCCATAATTTTTTAAAACGTGACAACTTGGCTCCACCTGTTAACTATTTCATGAAAGAAGCCGTTTAAGTGTTGATATTTCACCTATGGGACCTACCTTTTTAAAACGTGGTTTGCCACATAGATGAAACATAATAATTTAAAATTCACATAATAATGTAATATTTAAAAAGTCATGTATAACTTTGAAATTTGGTGTAACACACATGATACTAAAGTGTAATTTGCTCTAGGAATAAACTAAAACGTACATAAATGATAGGCTTATTACATGAAATACACCGTTGAACTCGCTCTCAATCTCACTTTGCACTTTGAAACTACTTATGTCTCGATTTGCACCCTATTTTGCAAATATTATCCCGCCTAACATCAATTCCGTCTAACCCATCACTCCAGCATTAAAAATGCTTACCTGGAGCTTAAGTTGCAGTCTGAATGGGGGCCTCTCCCCTCTTCCTCTCGCTCTCTTCTTTTGTCTCTGCAACACAAACACCAAACGAGATGTTCTTATCCAAGAGCTGAACTCTTCCCCAGCTTCAAGCACTCATCACAAGACCTCCATCAAATTTGGAGATTTTAATTTTTCTAGTTTTGGCGTGGTTTAATTCGGTAAGATTTTAATTTTCTTCTTTTGTTTGCGTTGTTGGAGTTGTTTTAATCCGATACCTTTGTTTAAATACCTCTATCACAAGTGACATTATGCTTGGATCAAATAATTTTCATGAACATCAAGATAAATTGATTGCCACTTGCATACTAATATGCTTTACAAATAAAACAAAATGGTAAACAAAAACTTCATAGCCTGGGAAAAAAATATAAGCAAGATTTTGGAATTTTAAAGGAAATACTCATTATCACAAACCTATTGCTCGACTTTCATAACTAGTATTGACATCCCAGGTAATCATAAACGTTGTGTACACTATTATTTCCAGCCATATGCAATGCCATTCAGGTGCTGAGAGTCGGAGACCCTCGGAAGCGCAACTACCACCCCGGACATCACGACCAAAAGAATTGCTTGGTCACTTCCGAAGAACTGTCAACCAGCTGTACTCTCCGCGTCCAGGATCAACATCATAGTGGCGCTAAAGCTACACCAACTTCATCGTACAGCCTCTGCTTGAAAAAAATGAATAAATAAGATAAAACACAGAATTTTTTCAGACGATTAACTTGAAATATGACAGTAACCAACAAAGAAACAGGGTACATAATCATCAAGATACATCGTGGTATCAGTTGTTCAGTAAAATGGAGGTTTGAATTGCATAAACTAGATCAATTAAAGATTTCAACAATAAACAAATAGATTTACTCATTAATTCAAATGTGTTTGAATGCTTGGCTAGATACAGAAATGGGGAGACGTAGGAGACATAAGAAAAAAATTGAAAAATTGAAAAATTGAAAAATTAAAAAGCCATGCCATCTTATTTGGTACTCTTAAGGTCAACAGGCAAACTAATTTTCGGTTTGGCACTGGTATACAGGTCTTTTAGATGAACTAAGTTTCAAAGACCTTAAATTTGACACAAAAGGGTGCAGTAATTTCTGGACAGCTCAGCTTTAGGATTTAGGGGTATATGAAGATGAGGATATTCCGATTCACAAAGGTGCTTAAAGAAGATGAGGATTCAACCAACTGATATAAGACAATCAGTTTCACTTGTTAACTGAACCAGTTAACATAAAAAATTTGAAGTCAGGTAAATTCTCAAATGGGACAGTGGACAATCAGTTTCACTTGTTAACTGAACCAGTTGACATAAAAGTTTGAAGTCAGGTAAATTCTCAAATGGGACAGTGGGCAACGAGTTTTAATCAAGCACAAAATGAACAAAATATATTTGTACCATTTGCCTCAATGAACAGGTTAAATCATGGATTTCTGTCTTTCCTTCTTAAAAAAATGAAAAAATCACCGCTTACCTTCATGATACTCCAAACTTGTTTAATTTATCGCAGTGAGGAGTAGGCAGGTTCTTACTCCAGTGACGCCTTTGAAGCTCAATCCGACAGTAGTGTATGAGCAAATTTTTGTAATCCTTGATAACACTGTTCTCGATGTTAGCTCGAGCAGGACTT
The DNA here is from genome assembly GCA_037349345.1 of Oemleria cerasiformis. Taxonomy (NCBI): domain Eukaryota; kingdom Viridiplantae; phylum Streptophyta; class Magnoliopsida; order Rosales; family Rosaceae; genus Oemleria; species Oemleria cerasiformis. The sequence goes on from JAZGTL010000010.1 coordinate 11,596,506, forward strand.
CCAACAGGATAATTCTCATCAAATGATTGTGATTTAACATAATATTCCACTCCAAGGTTCTCAGTTGTCTTGGGAAACTGGTAGTTGTAATTCTTCTGCAGAGAGTAGGCGGGCTCTGAAAACGGCAAATATGCCAGCAATAAAATGACCAGAAATGGTAATATTTGAATAAGAAGCATGATATTAGGTCCCCCTCCCTGAAACTCCTCCCTTTGATGGCCTGCCGTTCTACTAGCCCTATAAACATGAGTTGTCCTAAACATGTCTGATTGACCAAAGAATGCCCTGAATATCTCATCGGGGTCAAAATCATCATCAAATAAATCATTCCCAGTTCTCCTCCTCCTTCTCCTCACATTGTGTTGCTGGTTGTACTCGAATTCATCAACCAATCCAGTCTGATCATACTGCCTCCTTGAATCTCCATCACTCAAACACTTGAAAGCCTTGCTGACTATCTTAAATGCCTCTTCGGAACCAGGAGCCTTGTTCTTATCAGGATGAACCTTCAATGATAATTTCCTATAAGCTTTTCTGATGTCCTCAACCGAGCTAGTCTTTTCTATGCCGAGAATGGCATAATAGTCCTTGTTTCTCTTAATCTTCCTAACCAACTGAACATGCTCTTCAGTATAACTAAGCTCCCCATTTAAACCCTGGTCCAAGTTCTCCACTCGGGGCGCATTCTTAATCTCACCAGCACCCTTTTCATCAATGGAAGACGAAGAAGATCCCGAATTTGCAGTCGCACACGCAGCCAAAAGTTCATTAACTTGCAAACTCTTATTCAGGCGTTGCGCTATTTTAATAAATTTCAGCGCACGAACTTTGTTGCCTGACGCAATTGCCTCTTCAGCAATGCGAATACATCTCAAAGCTTCATCCTTGTTACTATCCATAACCAAAGATCTATTCAATAATTCAACAAACCCAATGCCCAAAGCTCTATAACAACAAGAAATGCTAGAGTGGACAAACCAAATGTTCAAATTGGGCAACTACCGAACTCAATTCTAAACCCCAAATGCAGGTTTTATGTTTCAAGTATATAATCTGCAAATTCAAATTGTCCCAATTCAAAGGAAAGTAGATTAGATTTTGATGAATGATTTCATGCATAGATACATACATAAACACTAAAGCAAAATTAAGGTCTAAAATTGTTGAGAAAATCATAGAGAAGATCACCTGAAAATGGACCTGAAGCTCGAAACAGTGCGAGCATGTATGTGTCTGAGAAACAAAAGGGTTTGCAGTTTGCAAACAAAGCACCGGACGGACCTACAGTAGGAGTGGTGCACCAAGGACTCCAACACAGAGTCGAACTTTGGTCACCACTGGTCATCCATCTAATGAGAAAATTACACATCAATATATGTTACAAGGGACAAAGTAAATGAAAAATGCACATTTCATTGTATATATTTCTATTCATCAAGCATATTTTATTGTACTTTTTCTCATTTCAGTTTTAATCATTTTTATTTAATCAATGACAAATAAAGTTTTGGGTTGCTATACTATGCATATTTGATTGTATATAGTTTTTAAGGTCAAGCATCGACCTTTGAAGACTGCGAATGGAAACCAACATTCCCAGTAAATCAAGAACTAAAGTGTTGGCAAACACCACTACAAGTTCTCAGGAAAACTTTTGGGACATAGATGACAAGCATAAGTCATATAGAGCAACAGTTGTAAGTCACTCAAAGAGCAAACATACTTCACATCACATTCATACACCACTGCTACCATCAAAATTCAACATAATTAATTGTGCCTATTACAAACAATCAATACTGACGAACCCATGGAATTACAAGTACAATCATTAAAATTAAGAACATAGCAACCCAGAAAACGAAATGAAATTACAAACATAAAATTAAGAATCTTAAAAATCAAAATTATTACCTGCAATCTCAAAAGTTCAAGTTCAAGAACGAACCCAAGCCTTACACCATAATCTGAAACCAACAAATCATTAAAATAAAATAAAAATCATTAAAATTAAAAACATAGCAGCAGAGAAATTAAATGAAATTAGTCAATAACAAACCTAAATTCATCAAAATCAAAATTATTACCTGCAATCCCGAGCCTTACACCATAATCTGAAACCAAAAAGGAGACGGAAACCAAACATTGGTAGAGATGAGAGCGACGTTTTCCAAATTGAGATACATCTCAAATATTTCTCCAAATCAGAGGTTGCGTCACAGTATCCGACGAGATCTGTGAGGGTAAATGCGTTGACGAAGAAGGAGGTCAGATGGTCTGTCGCGAACCGAGTGTCGACCTCGTTCATATGACGGGAATTGAATTCAAGGGCTTTTTAGTCAGTTCATATCATTTGGGAATACAAATACTGCACTTATACTTTATACATTGTGCAATACTTTTTTTTATTTTTTATACAATGATATAGCGAATGGGGATTATATTATACATATTGAAAAATGATATCAGTTTTTATGGTTGTGGAATCCGATATCTTCCGCACAACGTGTAAAGAGAAATATCACTAGACCGTACTACTAAGGGGACTTTAATACACATTTCATAATCATTTAGTTGATTTTTACTTTTTATGCTAGAAATATGAGGAAATGAAGTATCAAGAATGACGGTGGAAAGATATAATGAAAGAGATAGAGTAAAAATGTAGAAAAAGAAAAGTAACAAAAAATAAAATAAAAATCTACATTTTGTGGATTTCTCTTTTTGGTTAATTTATTTTTATTATTTCATCATTAATGTGAACAACAATGATTGAATGTGGATAGGTCTCTTATCGTGAATGTGAATACTAGTTGAGATATTGACAAATTAAATTGAAAGAGCTTTGTTTTGAATTGAGACTTGATAATTTAATTTTGATGGTATTTTACCCTAATTGAGTTGTTCGAATGCTAAGATGCTACTTCAAGAGATGAGTTTTCTTAGGCTCAAACCTCAGTCAGTTACTCCTGATCATTTGTTGGCAAATATGGGATGCTAGAAACAAATGGCAGTTATGAACAATGTTTGTAATATTGGGGAAATTTGCTTCTACAAAGCTAATGCTAATTAAGGGAAGTTCATTTCCCAGGAGACCACATCAGCTTATTTGACACATCACCACATAACATTTTAAACAGAAACCGAACTTAACATTTTAAACAGAAACCAACGAAATCCATCGAATTCTCCAAAACTCCATTTATATTTGATAAAAGAAATAAGAAATTCAATTAAAAACAACATTCTACTTTGCGGAAATCTCTACTACTTGTTCTACCTTTTAAATTTAACTGATTTATTTTCCTTTTTATGTATGTGATAATTAATCTCTTAAACATCATTTGAAAATCATTTTTGTAATAAAATAACCAAATTGAAAATCGTTTACTCATTTATATGTATCAACTCTATGAACATTTCACAATCATGAAGATAATTTCAGTGAATATTTAGTAACTACAAAATAGACGATTAATTAAATTGCGTATTACTTTATAGAGTGTCAAATCATATGATTAATTAGCGCTGTATTATAATGATAAATAGTTAATGTTGAACACTCGTATAGATCTATATATAGGAAAAGGGAAAGAACGTAAATTGAAATATGCTAACAAACAAAACAAGCAGTTCGTCTCCCTTCATGAATTCGTTTAATTGGTCCGTATTGAGAATCTGACATGAGAGAAAAGAGAGCAAAAGTGAATCGAGGATGACCTCCCGGAAGTTAATTAAGTAGATACCGGAAAGTCATCTTCGGCTCATATCTACTTTCTATCCCTTCATGCAAGAGTCTCTTAGACAAGTAAGAACACACTTAATCGATCACCGGTCGATTCTGCGCGCAGCTCATCATTACATTCATACATCCTTGTGATCCTATTTATGGGGAGAAAAGTTGTAGCTCATCATAAGACTGGTTCCAAGGTACTTTCGCCACGATTCGATTCAAGGGACAAGCTACTACGTACGTTAATGCACTCAACCTCTCCATATTCCTGCAATAATCTTCTCGATCCAGATCTTTGAATCACTCATATATGTATACACTTTAACTACATATATTGTGCAGCTTAGGGATTTATAGAGGCAGACATTAGCTAGGGTAGCTAGTCCAACATATTTTGCACCGTGGGGGTTGGAGCTAAGCATAAAACTAGAATGTCCCCACCACCCATTTCGGAGGATAAGGGAATTGATTGATTGGTTGTAAGAATATAATCAAAGATTAGAAGAGGTGAGGACAGATGGGGGCGTATCGGGAGATAATATGTCAACTGGGAATTAGTTCTTCGAACTTCAAGCTGCGAAGGTTCATGATTAATTTGATGACTCGATCGGGTTAAGGTAAACGCAGTAGACGTTTAAGCCTACTTTGGACAGCATTTTCTAGCTAGTTACCTCTCGAATACAAGTGAGTTTCATATACACGGACAAGATTCTCTAATAAAAAGACAGAAAGTAATAAAATGTATGAAAAAAAGATTATTAAGAAACTTATTTAGACTTCTAATTATCATTAAAAGTTCAAGCTAGTTTATAGTTTTCTTAGTTTTTTTTTTTTATACTAAAGAAGAAAATTACAAAGCAAAGTCTCTGGCACAGCCTCCACCATTAAAGTCAAATAACCACGCATCCCGAGCATCACCAGGCAACGAGGCAACCCAACTCAAGCTTTCGTGGCAATTATGGCCCATCTTGGCTAGCGCATCAGCTACAAAATTCGCCTTCCTATAAACATGCTTAAAAGAAATGAAATCAAACCTCGAGACAAGCTCCTTAACTCGCTCAATCATCGTGAGAAGCCTCCAGGGAGTAGAAATACGACCATTAACCGCATCAATCAGGATCTTGGAGTCACCCTCAACTTGAAGGTTAGAAATATTAAGAGAAACAACTTTACACAGAGCTTCAACCAAAGCATGGGCCTCCGCTAAAATAACGTCAGTAGAACCTATATTCTTAGTAGCGGCAAAGATGGGGAAACCCCGACCATCACTAATTACATAACTAGAGGCCGCATTACTGTTTTGAGCAACCGAACCATCAAAATTAAGCTTAGCACAATTACCCTCCAGCAATGCCAACAAATAGAATCAAGATCATTCATATCCCTCCTATTTTTACAATAATTAGCCTTAAAATAAGATATAATCCACGATCATTCCTATCCCTCCTATAGTTTTCTTAGTTAAGTTCTCGACTTTTATAGACTACTTTTAAGAACCCCAAATTTAATTAATATATTAATATCCTATCAAAACTAAATTACTAATGTGCCCCTTCTTACACGGTTTTTTTTTTTTTTATCAAGAACGATATCATTGTATATCATAAAGAAATGGTACAACCATACCATCAAAATCAAGTTAAGACAACAAGACCCACAAGCCAATATGACAATACTAATGTGGACAAAGCCGCACTAATAACCCACATCACTGAAATTATGCCAATACTAACGCGGACAAAGCCGCACTAACAACTCACATCACTTAAATTATGCAAAATTATAAATCAATACCACAAAGCCCAAAACAACCATAACCCTACTAGCGTCTATAACCCTAAACAAACTACCTCCACTAAAAGAAACAGACACCGTCGTCAAACTCATCACATATGGTCTTGCAGAATTTGTAGAGCATGACAGATATGAGGAAAATTTGATCTACATCGATCCAATTATGCATAACAGTTAATAAAAGACAAAAAGTCATAATCTAACTACGGTGACCAAATTCAATAGGAGATATTGCGGCAAACTTTTTCAACAGTAAGTTAGAATAAAATTTAGGAAAAATAAGAAATTTTAAAGGAATATTTTAAATAAAGTGATGGATTGAAAATAGGGAACAAGAGAGAGGAGCGCACGAGAGAGATCATGTACCGATCTTTGACGTCGTCAATCACGTCCCGGGCTCGAATTCCAAGATCATGTACATCGGCAGCGACGAAGAGAGGCGTGAGGCTTGAAGCTTCGAAGTTCAATAGAACAGAGGGATCTGATTCTGATTCGAATTACCATCGATGAAAATTTCTGAGGTCGGTTTCATCGGTTTCTTTGGTCTAGTAATTAATTAATTAGGGTATATAATAGATATGGATCATGGTGATTGGTGAGAGAAGAAGCAGTGATATTGGAGGAGATAAAATGAAGGAACTAGGAAGTGATATTTCTACAGTTTTCTAAATTATCTTTATTTTTCATTTATCTCTGCAAGTCAAGTCAGGTGTTGATCGATTAGCTTGTTCATTGCTGATTGCAATCATGAAATTGTTTTACCTAGAATAATTTTTAAAAACCTGATACTGGAAATTTGGTAATAAATCGGATAAAAATCGGTAATTGAACTGTACGGTCCTTTTATTTTTGTTTTATTTAGGCTTTTATTAAGTAGGGATTGGGTGGATCTTTAGATGGTGGATTTAATGAAATCGAGTAATATTTAGCTTTTCTTGAAATAGAAAATAATCAGTAGTTTGCGTGCATAAAAAAAATTCGAGTAATTTTTAGTTGGATCTAATTACATGTCTAGTTTGTGACAATTGCAGTGACAGAGGTGCAACTGTTGTCATTATATTGTAGATTAATCATATTTGAACAGTTGCAATGCATCTGGAACAGTTGCATTGTGTCTGGAAGAACAGTTTCAATGTGTCTGGAAGAAGTTTCAGTGTGTCTAGAAGAACAGTTGTAGTTTGTTTTGGAATAATAATTTTCCAATTTAATTTTAATATTTATCAAATCTGATTCTTTTTTATTTTTTTTTCTTTGTCTCATTTAGAATATTTTGAATAATAGTTTCGGTACATTTTGGAGCAGTGTGTTTTGGAATAATAATTGCAATGCAATTTTAATTTTTATCAAATTTGATAAATTTATTTATATAGAATAACATCCTAAAGATTATGCATTTAAAAAACGATAATAATCTTAATGAGAGTCTCAATCTATACGAATCTTGGCACTGTAACTATAAGAGACATAATAATGCAACTACACATTTATAATAGAACATGTAACAGTTGCAGTTTTTTATAATGCAAACAATTGCAGTTGTAGTTTTTTTTTAAGCAAACAGTTCTAGTTTTTTTCTTTATGCAAACATGCATGTGCAGTTACATGTGCACTGTGCTTATTGATTCAGTAGCTAAAAGGTGAATATCCCGATTTTTAATGTGCAATCCAGTACTACTATAGTCAAGGGATTTTTAAAAACAATCTTATGGAATTGGACCCTAATAAATCGTCACTTATAAAATAAGAGCCTAATAATCAAAAGTCTATCTTTTTATATTGTGAAATATAGATTTAGCGTGAGTTGTTATTTTTTATGTTTCAGTGTTTTAGGTCTATTTTTTTTTTTTGTGAAGTCTTTGATCACCCCAACCACTTTTCTCGAGATATTCACAACTTATATTTACCACATTTATTTACTTTTATAATGTATTGAAATCATTAAATTACAAGTGAAAATTCTCACAACATATGGTGATATATGGAATTCAAAAAAAAAAAATTCCAACAAAAACACTGAATACTAATAACATTTCGTACGTAAGAAATTAATCATTTTGTTAATTTCCTTTCACATGCACTCAAAATGCGAGTGCTTTCAACAACAGAATTTTTTGCGCACAAAGTCAAAGTTCACTTCTGAATTTCATGTCATATTAGATTTTTTGTGTCAAGGTACGATATTTGATGAGTAAAATAGTACATAAAGGATGCGGTTCATCAATGTTGTATCATTAAAATTTTATCAGATATTTTAACTCAGATGAAAAAAAAAAAAAAATATCATGCACCGGACAATTAAGTAGAAAAACTATCCTCTAATAGCACATATGCTATTACATTACTTTGTTCTACAAACGAACAAGTAGTCTGAGAAATTGAAACTCCCAGGCGTGCCAGCCTATGAGCTTTTTCATTTGCACTTTTATGAACATAAAATGATTTTGAAATGATGATTTAAAATTTGAACGATTTCGATTATTATTATATATGTATAATCGAAAGGGTGGAACGAAGAGATACTCCGAAAATAGAATGCAAGCTAGTATTATCCAATAATTTAATAACATGTATTATCCAATAATTTAAAGAACGAAATTAGCGGCACAACAATGGGCATCATTAATCAAATACGGGTGCTCTTAATGAACAACATCATAAACCATAATCCAGTTACTACTCCAAATTTCACTTTTAGCAAGAGAGAAAATCTGTTACGTATATATAGTCCCTAGTATATATTGAGTTTGTTGGGAAAGATAGACAAAGAAGTAGATAATTCTTTCACTGTAAATAATAGGATTACAAGTCCAATCTCACTTAATTAATGGGATTACAACTCTTTCTTATATTCACCTAAGAGAATCTCACTTTCTCTCCTTATCTCACAAAAAAGTTTATCGATCTCTATATTTTTCTCACCTAAAGAGGAACTCAATTTCACACACTCACTTTAGTGGATCACTAGCTTGTTGCTTGAAGGGTGATCAGCAAATGTTCATTCCATCTCTTTATAATAAGCACAGATGGAGAAAAACCTTCAATTCCTTGTTGCCATGATTAATGCATAGTCATGCATAAGTGTTGGTTCCATTGACCACGTACATAAGTATTCTCCATCAATAGGTGCTTCTCTTTTGTTTTTTGTTCAAGCACGTACATGGAATTCTTTAGCCATTAGATCCATCAATGCATAACCATCATATGTGCATTGCGATATCAAAGATTATTCATTTTGTTGGAACACCAAAGAACTCTCCTCCACTCCACTGAATGGAGGGATTGGCCCATCAGAGTGGTGGTGCCTATTACTAGTGTATACATAAGAGATGTTGTCCATTGACTAAAAATGGTGTTTTGCATCACTTTCTAGCTATGAGACAACGATGCTCAAACCGGTTCTATATTCTTAAGGGCTCATTTGGTAAGTAGGAATGAATTGGATTGGATATATAACTCGTTAAATTCAATATATTTTTAATATACAATGGATGTGTTTTCATTATAAGGGGGTTTGAGGGAATAGAAATAGAAGAAAACTTATCCAATCCAATCCCCTTAAAATAGTAGGGTTAGAAAATGTAAGTTTCTTTCTATGTCTAGTCTTATATCTAATCCTCCTCAATGAAACTGTATCTATTTTTACATTCAAAATATATTGAATTTGAAGACTAGTTATTCAATTCAATTCAATCAAATCTCACTCACCAAACGTGACTAATAGTGCTCAATTCCGATGGCTAATTTACTCATCGGTCACTAATCACTTTTAAACTAATGCTGCATTATATATATATATATATATATATATATATATATATATATATATATATATATATATACATATAACTTCACTATGTAGGTACGTAAAATCAAAATTCTAGTAGTGTGTATGTGCTGAAACATGGTGGTTAACTGGTTAATGAGAATGAGCAGGCAGATATATATAGAAATTAATGTCTCAGTCTGAGAGGTTGACATGAGAAGAAAAGAGCAAAATGTAGCTGACGACAACTTGCCGGCAATTTTCGCACATGCAGCTCAATAGAGCAGACTCCCTTAAAATTCCGGCCGGCAAATCATCCACCGCTGCAAATTAATCTCGTCTGGTACATGCAAAGACTCTGAGACTATATCCAGAGCATTACTAATGGACAAATATTAATAATATAATAATTGCTCAAGTTTTTATTGAATCGTCCCCCTCATTTTCACAGGCTTAATTCAGATTTTTTTTTTATAGATGCATTATATTAATTGCAAGGCGTTTGCGTCTAGTTATATAGGCACTCACGGTGATGATATAAGAGAAGCAGAAAGGAAAAACAGAAACTTTTGCAGCTTGAATATGCTTATTCGTCTAAGTGGTGATTGTTAGTTTGACCTGAAAACTGCCATTATGATCATTTCATTTCTATTATAACACTCACTTGTAATTGATCTTTATTTCTAACTTTGTAGTGTTCACCTTTATTATTAATAAAACATGTGAGTTGATAATAATTCGTCACGATTCGTTGATGCACCTGTATTCATTAAGTTATTGACGTTCAAACATTTCGCTCCATGCTTTTAAATCTTTTTCAATAGAATGTATGTGGTCCATAACCAATATTTCTGTGACAAAACTCACGCCCACTAGAAGATCTTAGGACTCACTTCATATCCATATATTAAATGGAATAAAGAGACGTACTTCCAATACGGATGCCTACAAAATAAATCATTGCTGAGTTCTAGCTTGGAATAGATTCTTTCTTGACCTAGCAAGTTAGGGGCACTACAAGAAATCAGAAGTTGCCCGGCGAAACCATTTCGTCGAGCAACATAACTCCTCCGTCAAGTAACATATACAACGACGAATCTCTGTCGGGCAATAGACGTCGGGCTACCGCGGTCGGGCTTTGTGATTACTCGACGAGCACAGTGTCCTCGTCGAGCAACTAACTAATGCCCGGCGGTAAAGTTCGTCGCTAACATCTTCGTCGAGCAACATAAAGTCAACATCATAATACCGTCGGGTAAGAGTTTACTTATCTGTCGGGTAATCTATTAAATATACGTCGGGGGAGGTTTATAGACCGTCGGGTAACGTTATATATACCCGTCGGGTAACGTTATAAACACCGTCGGGTAAGGTTAAATGCAGTCGTCGGGCACTGTTATATACACGCGTCGGGTAACATGATAAACACTCATCGGGTAACGTTTTACACAGCCGTCGGGTAACATGTAACTCAATCGTCGGGTATAGTTTGAACTTGCGTCGGGTAACATGTAACTCATTCGTCGGGTATAGTTTTAAAAGTCGTCGGGTAACATGTCATCGATTCGTCAGGTGTATTTTTACAATTCGTCGGGTAACATGTCCAGAATTCGTGGGGCAACCTCCTCTTTATATTGAAAATAAAATATTAAATTAAATAATAAATAATAAAAAATTTAATTAAAAAATTTAATATAAAGAATCAAAATTAAATTAAATTAATATTAAAAAAAATTAATGTAATTTTTTGACATCATTAAGAGGATAAAAATATTTTCTATATACTCTAAGAATTAGTGGAGTTGTCAAAATAGCCGGGATCCTGAGGGGGCGGTTGGGTGGGCAGTGAGAAAATATCATCCAATCCACGATCACCCAAACGTTGAAGGATGTTGTCAAGGGCGCTCTTGATATGTTGGTTATGGGCTTGAATCTCCGTGTATTGGGCTTTGATCATAGCATTTTCGGCCTCGAGATTTCTCATACGATCCGCCTTCTCCTGGGTATTGCCTATCCGAGATGAAGACGACGATTGAGTCGAGACATCCCGCACAATCCTGTCGCCCGTCCCCCGAACGACCCTCCCTGGGCGCCTCCCTAATTGTCGCTCCAGAAAAACGATCGACATGTCGACATTAGGGAGTTGCTGATGCAAAGGCACATCTAGATGCTGTTGGGTGAGCTCAGCTTGTGTCTGCTGGACGTCTTGCACCATCGCATCCTACAAATTCGAATAAATATTAATTAGAAATATAATTATGAAATTAAGAAAAAATGTTTAATCAGAAGGAAATAAACTTACATGAATTCGATCAGCCTCTTCATCCCCCCGTCCAGCATACACCTGCCCCCAAGCATCCACCTCTGCGAACATCGACCCGGCGATGCGCCGATCCTCCTGCTGGGCCGATAAGGATCGCGACCCCCCGTGGTGGTTGAATTTCTTTGGCCCCCGGTTCGATGTGTTGGCAATCGATTTCCGTTGTTCATTCGTAAAACCAAAAATTAGATTTGAAAATGGAAAATAACATAAAAATTAAATAATTTAATTAATTAGATAGATAATATGTACCAGATAAGTGGGGGACATGAAATGGTCGCACAACCACAACCACCCTAGCAGTTTCGGCCTGTCTAACTCCTCCGGAGGATTTGCCCGAGCTTCCTCCGGAGAAGGCCAAGTCAAGAAGTACTTGTGGAGCTCGTACTTCCAGTCGGCGTACCGTAACTACTAGTGTTGGCACAGGTACCTACTGAGCTCGACGTTATCCAAGTAAATTGATCTGCAATCAAATATTAAAGTTAAAAAAATAATTAAAAAATATGAAATTAATGTGAAAAAAGGGAAAAAAATATACCGATAACTCTCCCCAACAACGCGAGATCTCCTCTGCGGTTTGGGTTCGGAAAGTCTCCCTGGTGCGAAGAATCGCACCAATGTCATGAACCAGGAGGCTGTGAATTTTGACCGGCGCTGACCGGAGGCGTGGCTCGTACACCACCAGTATCTTTGCATTTGTCGTCCTACAAATGCGCTGGGATGTCAAACCTCGGTTGATCCCGCGCACATTCACTGACCTACCTGCAAATTCGATGAACATTGATAAATAAAATGAGTATCAAATAAAAACGATTGGTTAAATAAACAAAATAATAAACTTACCCTTAGGGAGTGCTTCGACATTAGGCCCCATTTCGTCTGCTCCGAGGGCGTCCTCTGAGGGTTGGGGGTCGGTACGGGGTTCCCCCCGTTTCTTGCTATGCTGTCTACGAGCCGATCGGACACCCGGTCGCTGATAGACTGACAGCGGTGCATGAACCGACGCCGCTGTTAAGGCAACCGAGTCAGGGGCTGCCTCCTCCGGCTCATGATCATCAACAGGATCCGGGCAAGGGCGAGTCTTGGATGTGATTAAGGTGCGATGCGACATTTACAATAACACATATATATTAATTAATATAAAATTAAAGAACATACTTTTAATTAAATAAAAAAGAAAGCAAACATTTTTAATATTAAATATTAAATATTATTTTCAAAAAATAAAAACAAAATCACATTTAAAATTAACCAACATTTTATAATTCCAATAAACATAAATAAATAAAGCATCAATTTTTTTTAGTAATAATTAGTAAATTGGTATCTAAAAACTAAAATCACCAAATTCTAATTTTTTAAAATAAATCCAACACAAACGAAAATTAAACTTAAACAACTAATTAATCCAAGCGTACTATACCTAAATTCCTAAATCCAAATTTCGGGACCAAAATCAAACTTACATATTAATCCAAACATATACTAATAATATCCAAATCCAAAAATTCACAAATTAAAAATTTATAAAACACACATTTCCAAAATCCACTTATACTACACCATATCAAAATTTCCCATAATTGTTTTTAAATTCAAATACCCAAAATTCATACATTTCACAAAAATACCATATAAATAATCATACCATTATATCAATTTCAACATTATACCAAACATCAAAATTTCAACAAATCTTCAACTATTATATATACCTTAAAAAATATATATATCCATATATATATATATATATACATAATCATTAACAATAACAATATCCAATTTCATAAATTAATTTTTCAAATCAAAATTAACAATAAACCAATATATCCAATATAAACCAATAAACAATAAACTAATAAACCAATATATCCAAATTAACAATAAACAATATATCAAAATTAACATTAACATTAACAAGGGGAGCGGCGACGACGGAAAACCTCGGTGAGGGGAGCGGCGGTGACGGCAAACCTCCGTGAACAAAAACAGTGTCCTTGACTGTTTGGGAGAGCGGAGCCGACAGGAAAACTAGGTGTAATAAAAGGCGTCCTTGACTGCTTGAGGGAGAGGAAGATGCAAGTGCCGCTTCAAGCAAAAATGAAGAAGAACCAAAGAAGAAAGAAATCAGAAGGAAATACAGAAAATGAAGAAGAAGGATGAAGAAGAAGAATCGGTCTGATTTATGTATCTAATTGGGCTTGCCCGATGGAGACATCCGTCGGTTAATACTTTAATACTCCGTCGGGTATAAGAAAAAGGTCGTATCAGTCGGGTAACACTTTTATGATCCGTCGGGCATAAGAAAAAGGTCGTATGCGTCGGGTAACGTTTTAGAACCCGTCGGGTAACAATTAAATAAAAATCGTCGGGTAACGTTTAACACCCCGTCGGGCAATACCATTATCGAAATACGGAATATTAGGTATGACGTCCGTCGGGTAACAGCCATCCCACCCGTCAGGTAAGGATGATTGTCGAATATCCCTCGGGTTATACCTTTATAATCCCTCGGGCAACAAAACGCGGGACTTTTGAGAATCCGCAAAAATTTAGTCGGTCGGGACCCGTCGGGCAACCTGTAAATCATTCGTCGGGTAACACCAAGCGGCAAATTTGAGATTTCGCGGAAAATTAAGCGAAAAATTGAAATTTTCAAAAAACTGGACGATTTGTTGAGGTTACCCGACGAAAATGTTGATGATTCGTCGGGTAACACCAAGCGGCAAATTTGAGATTTCGTAAAAAATTAGGCGGAAAATTGAAATTTTCAAAAAATGGACGAATTATTGAAGTTACCCGACGGAAATGTTGAAATATCCGTCGGGCATGACCATCCTGATGCCGTTTTGGCATTAATCTGAAAACCAAGTCCGGCGAAAGTATAAGCAACATCAGGACCGTTCAAATTTTGGTTTTATATGCCTAAAACCCCATCTATGGTTATTGTGATGTTTTGGGGATTTCAAAACGTCCGATCGTGAAGAAACGTTGTGTAACCGTTGAATCGTCGCACACCGTTACCTAATCCCGGGATTTCCAATTTGGGAAATGTTTCGCGCAGGCGATCTATAGGTACCTACCATAAATGTGGACGGGCAAATCGGTCAGTTTCAATTTTTATGTTTTTGAAAATCAAAAAACAAGCATATTGCCCAAGGAGTTTAAACTCTTGAAGGAAACTTCAATACATTTTTTGAATTTTTGGTTCTATATATATTCAAACGATTGAATTTGAGCGATCTAACCGTTCACTCTGTGGTTTTACGTGCCTAGATCTCGCCCGTCGAAAATCTTGATGTTTTGAGGATTTCAAGCCTTCCGATCGTGATGAAACATTCTGTAACCGTTGAATCGTCGCGCACCGTTACCTAATCCCGGGATTTCCAATTTGGGAAATTTTTCGCGCAGATGATCTATGGGTACCGACCATAAATGTGGACGGTTAGATCGGTCAGTTTCAATTTTTAAGTTTTTGAAAATCGGAAAACAAGCATATCGCCCAAGGAGGTTAAACTCTTGAAGGAAACTTCAATACATTTTTTGAATTTTGGGTTCTATTAATATTCAAACGATTGAATTTGAGCGATCTAACCGTTCACTCTGTGGTTTTACATGTGTAGATCTCGCCTGTCGAAAATCTTGATGTTTTGAGGATTTCAAGCCTTTCGATCGCGACGAAACGTTCTGTAACCGTTGAATCATCGCAGACCATTACCTAATCCCGGGATTTCCAATTTGGGAAATGTTTCGCGTAGGCGATCTATGGGTTCCTACCATAAATGTGGACGGTTAGATCGGTCAATTTCAATTTTTAAGTTTTTCAAAAATTGTGTAAAAAAACAATGTAAAGTTTTTAATCTGGTAAATACATGTGTAATAAAAATTGTAAATTTAATCAACTAAATCAGACCCGACGAATCTTCATATATATCCGTCGGGTAATTATACGGAGTCTGTCGTCGGGTAACCCGTAAATTATCCGTCGGGTAACAGGTGTAATAAAAATTGTAAATTTAATTAGCTAAATCAGACCCTACGAATCTTCATATATATCCGTCGGGTAATTTCAGGCTGAGGCCGTCGTCGGGTAAACCTTTAATTCCCCGTAAGGTAACATTTTACATATATTCGTCGGGTAATAGTTATGCATCCATCGGGTAACAGTTGTGGCGAATAGGGTTTCGGGACGTTGTGACGGATAGGGTCTCGGGACGTTAACCACCATCGTCGTTGCGAGACGCCCTATTGAAGGCAGTTTCAACATTTCGAAGGTACATTGCACAAAATGTGAGTGCCTCCTTTGCAATGTACGCCTCGGCTATGGAGCCTTCGGGACGTGTCTTGTTCCGCACGTACCGCTTATACGTACCTAACATTCTGCAAGGAAATTTACATTAAGATTCACAGATTATACATGATAGTAAGGAAATATTATCAAATAGCAGGGATAAGTTATACCTCTCGATTGGGTACATCCAACGATAATGCACCGGGCCAGCTAGCTTTGCCTCATCCGGCATATGTATTAGTAGGTGCACCATTACATCAAAGAACGCAGGTGGATATATTTGCTCAAGCCGACACATGATGTACACAATATCCTCGTTAATTGCTTTAAGGTCCGCCTTAACCAACGACCTGGCACATAATATCTGGAAGAATTGAGACAAATAAACTATCGTCTCAACAACACCAGCCTCCAATAAGGGTCGAATACCAATCGGAATGAGTCGTTGTAGCAAAACATGATAGTCATGGCTCTTCATACCAGAAATGGTCCCACCGTCCGAGCTAACACTCCGGGATATATTTCCGGCGTACCCGTCGGGAAATTTCACACCCTGCAACCACTTTACGAATTTTTTCTTATTGTCCGGCGTAAATGCATAACTTGGATGAGCCATGATGTATTTGCCATTGACGACTTTTGGCCACAAATTAGGCCGAATCCCCATTTCTTTCATGCCCATGCGAGTTTTTTTTTGTGTCATTTGACTTGCCTTCAATGGGTAAAGTCGTTCCCAGAACACTCTCAGCAACATTCTTCTCGATGTGCATAGGATCGGCGATGTGTCTGATTTTCAATTTCGACCAATATGGTAGCCGGAAGAATATGCTTTGTTTCGTCCAATTTTCCGGTTAAGCTGGTTTCGATCCTTGTGTGACGAAGTCATGTATACTGTTCAGTTTGGATAATATCTCATCACCGCACCTCTCCCTTGGTCGACCTCTTAACTCTGATTTACCATCAAATGAGTCAGATTGCATTCGCCATCGGTGATCCCAGGGCAGAAACCTTCTCGCACCCAAGTAGCATACCTTAGATGCGTGCCAAAAAGACGTTGTGTCTGGTCCACATGTCGGGCAAGAAGGATAGTCCTTGGTGCTCCATCCCGATAACATACCATACGCAGGAAAATCATTAATTGTCCACATTACGGCCGCTCGTAGGGTGAACATTTCTCCACTGCACTTGTCGTATGTTCGAACATCATTTTCCCACAAATCCACGAGCTCGGCAATCAACGGCCGCAATTACACATCGATGGAATTACTCGGAGATTTGTGCCCCGGTATCATAGTACTGAGGATTGTGAATTCTTTCTTCATGCATCTCCAAGGAGGCAAGTTATACGGAACCATAACAACTGGCCAAGTGCTATAGGGCTTTGCAAAACTCCCAAACGGATTAAACCCGTCAGTAGCGAGCCCTAACCTGACATTTCTTGGCTCTGCAGTAAACTCGAGATACATATTATCAAATTCCTTACAAGCCTCTCTATCCGCCGGATGCCTCAGTACATCATCATCAATGCGTTCATCCTTGTGCCACCTCATATCACGGGCTGTGTGAGACGACATGTAGAATCTTTGTAACCTTGGCTTCAGTGGAAAATAACGCAACACCTTGTTAGGAATCTTGTTCTATTGAAACCTAGGCTCATTGCACACGGGACATTTGTCAAGCTGCTCGAATTCACCGTAAAACAAAACACAGTTGTTCTTGCATGCATGGATCTTGATATACCCTAAACCAAGCCCCTTCAACAACTTCTTCGAGCTATAATGATCTTTTGGCAGACAGTTGTCTTCAGGGAGCATTAAGATGATAATGTCCAACATGTGATCAAAATGCTTGTTCGTTTGATTATACTCAACTTTCATGTGCATCAACTCCACAACTGCCCCTAGAACCGAAAATGATTTACAACTGGGGTACAATTCGCGCTGAGCTTCTTTCAACAATCTCTCATAATGGAGATCAGAGTCTTCCGGTTGCAACCTTGGTGCAGAGTCTTCCGGTTGCAACCTTGGTGCATCATCTTCCATATCATCTAATGCCGGAGGAAAAACATCGGTTAATAACTCAATGACTTGATCATTATCACATCGCCCATCCAAACCACTTTCGTCCCGACTGGTCCCGGGAACCGAAGATGTCGATGCAGAAAATATTTCTTCACCGTGATAGATCCAATTAGTGTAGTTGTGTACAATCCCATTCCATTCCAGATTAGTTTAGACCTCATTCAACGACATCCAAATGCAATTATTACATTTACGGCACAGACACCTGATACGTCTTGTATCACTGCAATGACTACGTGCAAAGGCAATGAAGTTGTCGATCCCATCCAAATATTGATCAGAAGATCTATCAAACATTTGCATCCACCCTCTGTCCATTGTGCATGCTTTCACAACATAGAGTCAACGTAAGTAATTCAGTTAACATTGTCCAGTAAATAGAACAAGTTAAAATCAAAATCAACTCTTCTCCTTATGCCTCCGGTGATTTGGCCCTATCCAATTCGAGAGTGCACGTTCTGTGCTGTGTAGTTTGCGACCTACGAGGCTAAGTTCAGATTGAGGGAAATTTCGACAGAATCTCCCTACAGTTCCCCAAATGAACGACGTAGATATTATAAACAAATATCTAGTATGCATTCGAAGAACATTGAGGGGATATAAACTGAATTTCCCACAATCGAAACCTAACCACGTAGACCGCCAACTACACAACACATAGTTGCGCACCCCCAAACTGTCCGAATATATGGACAATTCAAGAGTCAGTCAATAAATCGGATTTACTGACTCTCAAACGGGTCTAAGGTTTTTCATTGAATTTCATTATACGAAGTTAATCAACTCGATTAACTTCGCTTAAACAGTTATGAAATATGAATGTATTTCACTCCGTTGGAACTAAATAAAGCGTTTTAAAAAAAATATCACTACAAATTCACAAATACAAACATATATAAATTATGCATAAAACAAAGTTTTAAATTTTATAATTTCCGAACATATTTTCTATTTCCCTATTTTCCTAACATATTTTCTAATTTCCAAACATAATATCGAATTTTAATAATTTCATTACATATTTTTTATTTTCCTAAAATGTTTTCTAATTTCCTAATTTCCTAACATATTTTCTATTTCCTTATTTTCCTAACATATTTTATATTTCCCTAATTTCCTAACATTTTTCTTAATTTCCAAACATATTTTCTAATTTCAATCATTTCATTACATATTTTTAATTTTCCTATTTTACAACAAAATTTCCTAATTTCCTAACATATTTTCTTTTTTCCTAATTTCATAACATATTTTCTATTTTCCTAATTTCATAACATATTTTCTATTTTCATATTTTCCTAACAAATTTTCTAATTTCTAATTTCCAAAAATTCTAAAACTTTTCTACACATTTTCCACAATAAATACAAAATTTCCTAACATAATTATATCCAACATTCTTAACAAAATTAATTTGAGAGGTAAACACACATACCTTTTTACAAGTATTCCTTCAAATCAACTACAAAATTTCTACAACACAACACATAATTAATTCCTAATCAAAAATCAAAAATTCAAAAAAATAAAAATTTCATACCTTAATATTTGATATTTGATGATTGATAGAGAAAAAGGATTTGTTGGTAATGAAAATGGTGATGAGATGATAATAATAGGTATATAAAGAGAGTGAGTGAGTGAGAGGGAGAGAGAGAGAGCAAAGAGAAGGATGAGAAGCAGAGAGGAGGAAGAAGAAGAAGAAGAAAAAAAAAAGATTATGGTATTTAGAGTGTTTAGACAGTTGCCCGACGAACATAATTCGCAGAGTAATCTTTAATGATTCGTCGGGCAACATAGAGTCAACGTCTACTATTACCCGACTGCGATTGGTCGTCGTTGTTGATACTGTTACCCGACGGGGAGTTCAAATCTTCGGGTAATAATGTCCAATTTTGCGCGCCAACCGCTTGTTCTTCTCGCCAACCTGTTACCCGGCGACTGTGCATATCCGTCGGGCATTATGACCTTACCCCGCGAGATAGTATCCGTCGGGCAAAATCTAGTCGAGCAACTACGATTTTCTTGTAGTGGGGGTGATACTGATACATACCAATTAATGTGGGAAGAAAATGATGGCTTGCAAAAGCTTGAACTTGATGAGGATCGTTGCGGATAAGGACCCCAACCTTGCTAACAAATAAGCAAGTGGGTGGGGCTCTCTTTAGCCTCGACCAACATTCCAAGGACCTGCTATAGGAGTAACTCATTACCTTCTGGGTGGAGGATTTGACGGTGGCCTGAGAGGAACAATAATAATACGTAGATGAGTTTTGACTGGTACAACCACTCTATTGTCTACTTCTAATAAACGTGATTGACCCAATTCTAGATCCTCTTAGGTTTTTTTCCCAAATTGCATCCCCGTTGCTACTTGATTCTCCTTGCTTTTGTTTTTTTTAAACATTTAGAACGATTATCTATTTTAAAGGAAAGGGTTATTTGGCACAGTTTTATTTAATTAATACGCGATATTCTATCTTTATTAAAGACATTATACATATGAAAAATTCACAATAGATTAAGTTTCACTAGACAACAAACATATATTCCACTTTCATTAAAAGTGAGGTCGATACTAAAATGTGAGGTCGATACTAACTTAATGTTATTAACAACAAGCATTCGACTTCTGAAAAAATAAAGTCGATATGTACTCTATATGCTTTTTTATTTTTATTTTGATGTATTATATTATTATTATATGTTTTAATTAATTAAATATTTATTAATAAACTCTTGAGAATTAAAAGTGAGGATTATTTAGTTTAGTCAATTATATATTCTGAAATTTCCAGCCAATTTGGGAATACAATTCCAAGCTTCCCAGTCAATTATATATTTAGTGGATCATATATGATTTATAGAAACTCTAGAGATATTTTGATATAGAAGTATATATAATACCTATTATATATCTTCGCTAATTTTTTTTGGACAATACTTGCATCCCACCTTGGTGGTACCTCCTTGTACCACCCTTTCAATATATCGAATTATCTTTGTACATATATCATAATCCGAACTGCTTATTTTCTAAATCATCATGTCAAATTCATCTCCATTAAAAATCAACAAGATTTGATGTCGTTTGGCCATTCAAATGTATCAAATAAATCAACGGTTTTGGTAAGAATTTAGATTCTCATGGAGAACCGTCTATTTAGTTGATATATATGACTAATCGACCTCCAATCTTGTTGATTTTTTACGGAGATGATCTTGACATGATGTTTTAGAGAACTTTACTACTTTTTTTTCTTATTCCAAGAATTTCAATCATAGTATATTTTGGGCAAGCAACGATTCTAAAAAATTAGAATCCATCGAGGACAACTATGATTGTAATGAACTTCTAACATGATATATATGTATATATATATATATATCAACATAATTAATGGTAAGAATTTAGATTCTCATGGAGAACCGTCTATTTAGTTGATATATATGACTAATCGACCTCCAATCTTGTTGATTTTTTATGGAGATGATCTTGACATGATGTTTTAGAGAATGAATGGTTCCGATTATAATATATGTACAAAGATAATTCGATATATCGAAATGGTGGTACGAGGAGGTATCACCAGGATGGGATGCAAGTATTTTCCATTTTTTTTTTCAATTCACAAAATTTTCTGAATGTCTAATTTATCATATCACTTCAATCATAGTATATTTTGAGCAAGCAGCGATTCTAAAAAATTAGAATCCATCGAGGACAACTATGATTGTAATGAATTTGTAACATGATATATATATATCATAATAATTAATGGTAGAAATTTAATCACTTTTTGTTTTGATGTTCTGTACAAAACAAAATTCCATATATAAGTCTAAGTAGAATTTAACAATTCCTTTGATGTTGCAAATTCCAAATGGAGTAAAAAAATTATCTTGATTCCTTTTTTCATAGGTATTTGATGCATTCCATACATTAAATGAGGTTAGGTGAAATTTTATGAAGTTTTTATATTTTGGTTAGTTTCATATATATTATGATCGATGAGGTGAATTACATTTAAAGTTCAATTTTTTCCTAAGTATTTTGTGAGAGGCCATCCTCCCTCACAAATGAATTCATGCCTACGTCACTGACAAGAACGAATACTTGATATGCGCTTTATTATCATTTTATGGGTCCATAGAATATGTGCTCATAAAACAATGCATATAATTGGTGTTGCTTATTAGAACAAATTCTTTCACGTTTGAACAATGATTTAGTGATAGAGGCAGTTGGGGATCGTATCCGACTTCATATATATGGCCGGGGTCCATCGTTTGAATGGATCGAAACACGATTAAACTACCTTTATTAGGAAAATATTATATTGTAATATTGTGCATATTTACTTTCCTAGAAGTTCGGATATGAGAAATCTCATTACAAATGGGTAACCTAATCATAGCCTTAGATTAGGAATTTGACTTTGTAGCCTACTAGAATAGGAGTCTATCTAGTTGTATATATATTACGCATATCACGTGAATACAAGAAAAAATTCAGCCTCTTGTTTAATTATTTATTGATATGGTATAAGAGCAATAATTCTGTACCTATTTTTTTTTTCAACAAATCTAGGATTTTTTTTCAACCAACCTAGCGAAGCATGGCAGAATCAGATTCGTCACCATTAGAAAAAAAAAAAAAAATACCCCCACTTCAAGCGGTAACAATTCATCCATGGATCCTTCAAACCCTTATGTGTGTTCATCATTCCGATCATCCTGGTAATACACTGGTTCCAATAAAATTAAATGGGGCCAATTATCCATCCTGAAGTCAATCCGTGCTTCATGCCCTCATAGCCAAAAACAAAATTGGCTTATTGATGGGACAATTCAACCAGCATCTGCAACAGAACAACCAACAGAATTTGTTTTATGGAATCAGTGCAACAGTATGATCCTTTCATGGTTTTCTCACTCTGTAGAACCCGACTTAGCCAAAGGAGTTGTCCATGCCAAGATAGCAGGTCAAGTCTGGGAAGATTTCAAAGATCAATTTTCTCAAAAGAATGCCCCAACAATTTACCAGATTCAGAAAACAATTGCATCTCTCTCACAAGGTTCCATGACGGTTTCATCATATTTTAACACACTCCGTGGTCTTTGGAATGACCTAGATGCACATCGAACTCCTCTCACTTGCAATCAGATGAAAGCACACAATGAACAAAATCAGGAAGACTGGATGATGCAATTTCTCATGGGATTAAATGATGTTTTGTTGTACAAATAGCAACCTAAAAATTACGCAACTATATGTACGTTTTAACTCGCAAGTGCACAAGATCAGAAAAATAGTATATAAAGAAAATACGAGATCATTCCCACAAGGATTGGATTAATATGTGTTTAAAATTGATTTCCTAGAACTACTAACTAAATGGCACAAACTAAGAATGCAGAAGTGAAACAAAACCCTAAAAAAAACTTATTTCAAACCCTAAGATTTGTAATCAAAGTTTACGTGCAATACACAAAGGCACTCGGTATTCAAAATGATGATTTTAAGATGATTTTGAAAACTGAAAATTTCGAAACAAAATATTAAAAACAGCATTTGATTAAAAATAGAATTGGATCGAGGCTAAAACAATGAGAAAACCAGTTAGGGATTCGATGTTCACCGCTAATCTTCTTCCTTAAGCAAACGAAATGCACAATGCTACAAAACAGATTTTAGATGCTCATGTTTGTCAACCTCAAAGCATGATATCTACTCTTTAAATTATTGATTTCCCTAAGCAACAAGTTAGGCATGGGTATCTACAAACTCTTTTCATTCTTAAAGTGTTTAGCATGGTATCTACTAAGTTGTACTTTAAGAACGCATAACACAATGAAAATCGACAAACACACAACTCCTAGAACATGATATCTATTCTAGTTATTCTTGATGATTAATTTCAAGAACTTATAACTAGTTCTTTTGTTATTCTCACATGCACAAGATTCGGTCATCTAAATTTACCTATGTAACAAACTCAATACACAGCATGCATATGGTGATCAAGCATAACATAACGTATGTAAAGAATAAAATATAATCTGAAATTAATCAATTAAGCATCACAAAAGTAGGATATGAGAAGTTAGGATATGAGAAATCTCATTACAAATGGGTAACCTAATCCTAGCCTTAGAATAGGGATTTGACTTTGTAGCCTATTAGAATAGGAGTCTACCTATTTGTATATATATTATGCATATCACGTGAATACAAGAAAAAATTCAGCCTCAAAACTTGTTTAATTATTTATTGACATGGTATTAGAGCAATAATTCTATACCTATTTTTTTTTTAACAAATCTAGGATTTTTTTTCAACCAACCTAGCGAAGCATGGCAGAATTAGATTCATCACCATCAGAAAAAAAAAAAAAAAAAAACCCCCACTTCAAGCGGTAACAATTCATCCATGGATCCTTCAAACCCTTATGTGTGTTCATCATTCCGATCATCCTGGTTATACACTGGTTCCAATAAAATTAAATAGGGCCAATTACCCATCATGAAGTCAATCCGTGCTTCATGCCCTCATAGCCAAAAAAAAAATTGGCTTTATTGATGGGATAATTCAACCACCATCTGCAACAGAACAACCAACAGAATTTGTTTTATGGAATCAGTGCAACAATATGATCCTTTCATGGTTTTCTCACTCTGTAGAACCCGACTTAGCCAAATGAGTTGTCCATGCCAAGAAAGCAGGTCAAGTCTGGGAAGATTTCAAAGATCAATTTTCTCAAAAGAATGCCCCAACAATTTACCAGATTCAGAAAACAATTGCATCTCTCTCACAAGGTTCCATGACGGTTTCATCATATTTTAACACACTCCGTGGTCTTTGGAATGACTTAGATGCACATCGAACTCCTCTCACTTGCAATCAGATGAAAGCACACAATGAACAAAATCAGGAAGACTGGATGATGCAATTTCTCATGGGATTAAATGATGTTTTGTTGTACAAATAGCAACCTAAAAATTACGCAACTATATTTACGTTTTAACTCGCAAGTGCACAAGATCAGACAAATAGTATATAAAGAAAATACGAGATCATTCCCACAAGGATTGAATTAATATGTGTTTAAAATTGATTTCCTAGAACTACTAACTAAATGGCACAAACTAAGAATGCAGAAGTGAAACAAAACCCTAAAAAAAACTTATTTCAAACCCTAAGATTTGTAATCAAAGTTTACGTGCAATACACAAAGGCACTCGGTATTCAAAATGATGATTTTAAGATGATTTTGAAAACTGAAAATTTCGAAACAAAATATTAAAAACAGCATTTGATTAAAAATAGAATTGGATCGAGGTTAAAACAATGAGAAAACCAGTTAGGGATTCGATGTTCACCGCTAATCTTCTTCCTTAAGCAAACGACATGTACAATGCTACAGAACAGATTTTAGATGCTCATGGTTGTCAACCTAAAGACATGATATCTACTCTTTAAATTATTGATTTCCCTAAGCAACAAGTTAGGCATGGGTATCTACGCTAACTCTTTTCATTCTTGAAGTGTTTAGCTTGGTATCTACTAAGTTGCACTTTAAGAACGCATAATACAATGGAAATCGACAAACACACAACTCCTAGAACATGGTATCTATTTTAGTTATTCTTGATGATTAATTTCAAGAACTTATAACTAGTTCTTTGGTTACTCTCATAGGCACAAGATTCGGTTATCTAAATTTACCTATGTAACAAACTCAATACACAGCATGCATATGGTGATCAAGCATAAAATAAAGTATGTAAAGAGTAAAATATAATATGAAATTAATCAATTAAGCATCACAAAAGTAGGATATGAGAAGTTAGGATATGAGAAATCTCATTACAAATGGGTAACCTAATCATAGCCTTAGAATAGGGATTTGACTTTGTAGCCTATTAGAATAGGAGTCTACCTATTTGTATATATATTATGCATATCACGTGAATACAAGAAAAAATTCAGCCTCAAAACTTGTTTAATTATTTATTGACATGGTATTAGAGCAATAATTCTGTACCTTCAACAAATCTCGGATTTTTTTTCAACCAACCTAGCGAAGCATGGCAGAATCAGATTCATCACCATTAGAAAAAAAGAAAATGAAAAAAAAAACCCCCACTTCAAGCTGTAACAATTCATCCATGGATCCTTCAAACCCTTATGTGTGTTCATCATTCCGATCATCTTGGTTATACACTGGTTCCAATAAAATTAAATGGGGCCAATTACCCATCCTGAAGTCAATCCGTGCTTCATGCCCTCATAGCCAAAAACAAATTTGCCTTTCTTGATAGGACAATTCAACCACCATCTGCAACAGAACAACCAACAGAATTTGTTTTATGGAATCAGTGCAACATTATGATCCTTTCATGGTTTGGTCACTCCGTAGAACCCGACTTAGCCAAAGGAGTTGTCCATGCCAAGATAGCAGGTCAAGTCTGGGAAGATTTAAAAGTTCAATTTTCTCAAAAGAATGCCCCAACAATTTACCAGATTCAGAAAACAATTGCATCTCTCTCAGAAGGTTCCATGACAGTTTCATCATATTCTACCACACTCCGTGGTTTTTGGAATGACCTAGATGCACATCGAACTCCTCTCACTTGCAATAAGATGAAAGCGCACCATGAACAAAATCAGGAAGACCAGATGATGCAATTTCTAATGGGATTAAATTATGTTTACAACAACGTGCCTATCAATATCCTTATGATCGATGAACCCTCTCCCTAATGTCCGTCAACCCTACTCACTCCTAATTCAGGACAAAACTCAACGTCAGATGACATCAACATCCACAGAGAATTTCTCTTTTGCTGCTACCTTCTCACTGTTGCTGCTTCCCGAAATTGGTTCATTCACCAGTTAGACGTCCAAACTGCTTTTCTACATGGAGACTTGCATGAGGTTGTTTACATGGAATCTCCTCCCTGTCTTAGCCGACAGGGGGAGAAAACTGTGTGTCGGCTCAATAAATCTCTTTATGGTCTCAAACATGCATCCCGCAATTGGTTTTTCATATTTTCTCAGGCTATTCAGAAAGTTGGCTACCAACTGTCAAAATCTGATTATTCCATTTTTACCAAGGCTCAAGGCTCCTCATTTACTGCAGTTCTTATTTATGTTGTTGACATACTCCTCACAGGCAACGATCTTACTGAAATGGAATGTCTCAAACGTTTTCTTCTTCAGCTTTTTCGCATCAAAGACCTAGGAGATTTAAAGTATTTTTTGGGCATTTAGTTATCTCGTTCCAAGCAAGGTATCTTCATGTTCAACGAAATTATGCACTTGATATTTTTCAAGATTCAAGCCTTCTAGGTGCACGCCCAGACAAATTCCCAAAGGAAGAAAATCTGAAACTCACTCCCACATATGGTGATCTACTTCATGATCCAACCAAGTGCAGACGTTTGGTTGGTAGGTTAATCTATCTCACTGTCACAAGGCCTGATATTGTCTACTCAGTTCGTACATTGAGTCAATTTATGAGTCAGCCATGTAAACCCCATTGGGATGCAGCCTTAAGAATTCTCAGGTACATCAAAGGAGCACCTGGACAAGGTTTGTTGTTTCCATCTTCCAAAAATCTTGCTTTGAGAGCTTTTGTGATTCAGGTTACACGAAGGTCAGTTATAGGATATTGCATTTTCCTTGGCAATTCTCTCGTCTCTTGGAAATCTAAGAAGCAAGCCAATGTTTCTAGATCTTCAGCAGAGGTCGAATATCATGCTATGGCAAACACCTGTTTGGAGTTGATTTGGTTGCGATATATATTACAAGATTTGAAAGTTCTACAGATGGCTCATGCACCATTATTTTGTGATAATCAATCGGCGTTGCACATTGCAGCCAATCCGGTTTTTCATGAGCGTACAAAGCACATAGAAATTGACTGTCAAATGTACGTGTTTACAAAGGCCTTAGGGGCACAACAGTTCGTGATACTGCGAGACAAGTTGGGAGTCCATGACATCCACTCTCCAACTTGAGGGGAAGTATTAGAAAAATATTATATTGTAATATTGGGCATATTTACTTTCCTAGAAGTTAGGATATGAGAAATCTCATTACAAATGGGTAAGCTAATCATAGCCTTAGAATAGGGATTTGACTTTGTAGCCTACTAGAATATGAGTCACTACAGTAAAATCGATCTTGCCCGACGAACAAATTTCATCGAGCAACGTTAGGCCTTCGTCGAGCAACATTAAAAATGGTGAATTTCTGTCGGGCAATCTTCGCCGGGCTAGTGCAGTCGGGCTTGATGTTAGTCGACGACAATAGTGGATTAGTCGAGCAATTAATGCTTACCATGCAGACGTATTCGTCGTCAATGATTTGTCGAGCAACGCAAAAGTCAACAACCTTTGCCCGACGGACCTATTTTCGTGGGGCAAATGTACAAATATTTGGTGGGTGTCCATCGAAATTTAGTGCTACGCCCGACGGAAGGACATGTCATCGGGCAAACGCTGAATGTTTAAAAATATAAATTTAGTAAATTATTTAATTAAATAAATATATATAATTAAAAATGGAAACAAATTTAAACAATTCAATTACTATGCCTGACGAAATGATTATTTCTCAGGTAAACTCTGAATATTTAAAAATATAATTTTAATAAATTATTTAATTAAATAAATAAATATATTTAAAAATAAAAAAATTTATAAAAAATTCAATTAAAAGAATAAAAAGAATCAAAATAAAATAAAAAAAATTTATAAAAATTAATGTTATGTTTTTACATAATTAAAACTAAAACAATATTTTACATATATTACATTCTAACTACTTGTCGACGGGTCGAAGTAGTCGGGATCCTAGGCGGGCTGTTGGGAGGGGGGCTGAGGCTGTGAGAAAAGGTCATCCAATCCACGGTCATCCAATCCACGACCACCCAAGCAGTCAAGGACCTTGGCAAGGGCAGTCTTGATTTGGTCGTTTTGGGCTTGGATCTCCGCGTATTGAGCCTTGATCTCAACATTTTCGGCCTGGAGGAACGCGAAGTTTCTCCTGAGGTTCGACATCTCCTCGGGATTGCCTGCCTGAGATGAACTCGCCGAGTGACTGGAGACATCCCACATTATCTCGTCGCCCGCCCCCCGAACGTTCTTCCCTGGACGCCTCACCCAAGTCTCGCTCTAAGATGGCGATCGACATCTCGAGATTGGGGAGCTGCTACTCCAACGGCACTTCCGGATGCTGTTGTGTGAGCTCAGCATGTGTCTGCTAGACGTCTTTCTGCATCGCCTCCTACAAATTCGAATAAATATTAATTAGAAATATAATTATCAAATTAACAAAGAATGTTTAATCGGTAAAAAATAAACTTACGTGAATTTGGTCAGCCTCCCCGTCCAGCGTACACTTGCCCCCAGGCTTCCACCTCTGGGAACATCAACCCGGCGATGCGCCGATCCTCCTGCCGGACCGATAAGGATCGCGACCCCCCGTGGTGGTTGAATTTCTTCGCTCCCCGGTTCGATGTGTTGGCAACTGATTTTCGATGTTCATTCGTAAAAACAAAAATTATATTTTCAAATGGAAAATAACATAAAAAATAAATAATTTAATTAATTAGGAGGATAATACGTACCACATAGGTGGGGGAAACGAAATGGTCGCACAACCACAACCACCCTAGAAATTTCAGCCCGTCCAACTCCTCCGAAGGATTTACCCGAGCTTCCTCCGAAGAAGGCTAGGTCTTGTAGTACTTGTGGAGCTCGTACTTCCAGTCGGCGTACGGTAACTGCTAGTGGTGTCTCAAGTATCTACTGAGCTCGACGTCCTCCAAGTCTAACTCTAAATTGATATGCAATAAATTATTAAAGTTAGTAAAATAATTAAAAAATATGAAATTAATGTTAAAAATGGGAAAAACACATACCGACAACTCTCCCCAACAGCGCGTGAGCTCCTCCGGGGGTTGGGTTATGAAAGTCTCCCCCATAATCAGAGACTTGGTGAGAAGAATCGCACCAATGTCATGCACTAGGAGGCTGTGAATTTTTACCGACGCAGACCAGAGGCGCGACACGTACACCACCAGTATCTTTGCATTCTTTGTCTTGCAAATCTGTTGGGATGTCAAACCCCGGTTTATCTCGCGCACGTTCACCGACTTACCTACAAATTCGATGAACATTCGTACATAAAATGAGTAACAAATAAAAACGGTTGGTTAACTAAACAAATAATCAACTTACTCTTAGGGAGTGCTCCGACATTATGCCCTGTTTCATCTGCTCCGGCGTCGTCCTGTGGGGGCTGGGGGTCGATACGGAGTTCCCCCTGTTTCTTGCTATGTTGTAGACGAGCAGATCGGGCACCGGGTCGCTGATGAACCGACATCGGTGGCTGAACCGACACCACTGTTAAGGCACCCGAGTCAGGGGTTGCCTCCTCCAGCGCTTGATCATCAACAGGATCAGGGCAGAGGTGGGTCCTAGACGTGATTAAGGTGTGATGCGACATCTACAATAAGAAATATAAAATAATTAATATAAAATTAACCAACATATTTTTAATTAAATAAAAAAAACCAAACATTTTTAACAGTAAATATTAAATTTAAAAAATAAAAACAAAACTACATTTAAAATTAACCAACATTTTTTAATTCCAATAAACGTAAATAAATAAAGCAATAATGTTTTTTAGTAAAAATTAGTAAATTGGTATCTAAAAACTAAAACCACCAAATTCTAATTTTTTTAAATAAAACCAACACAAATGAAAATTAAACCTAAAATACTAATTAATCCAAAAGTACTAAACTCAAAATTCACAACATTATACCTAAATTTCTAAATCCAAATTTCGGGAATAAAATCAAACTTACAAATTAATCCAAACAAACAATAATAATATCCCAATCATAAAGTTCACAAATTAAAAATTTATAAAACTCACATATCCAAAAATCACATATACTACACCATATCAAAATTTCACAAATTTGTTTTTACATTCAAATATCCAAAATTCATAAAATTCACATATCCAAAATTCACATAAATTTCATAGCCAAAATCATAACAAAAATCATAACATTATACCAATTTCAACATTATACCAAACATCAAAATTTCAACAAATCTTCAACTATTATATTCCAATCCAAACAAATCTTCAAAATTTCAACATTATACCAAACAAATATTTATATTCCAATCCAATCCAAAATCACTATATTCAACTAATCCCCTAAATACTCAATCTGCAAATTTAACAATAAAGCACAATCTGCAATAATGAAATCCAAATTTAAATTCCATTTTCAATACAATTTCATAATATCCAAACCAAATTTAAATTAAATTTCAATCCAAACTAAAATTAAAATTTAACCAATCAAAATTAACAATAACCAATCTACATTAACAATAGAGCGAGAGGGACAATGAGTTCGACCTTGAAGAAACTGCCGGTGAGGCTAGGGACGGCGGCGACGATTAACCTCGGTGAGAAACGGCCGGTAATTTGTCGTGAGAAACGTCCGGCTGGAGTCTGACTGAGAGAGTGTGAGAAAGGGTTGGAGTTGCGGTGACCGGACGGTTGCAGTGAGGGGGCGAGTCGACTGAGTTGTAGGGAGGGGGAGTGGACTGGGTTCCAGAGAAAATAAGGAAAATGAGGAAGAAGAAGAAGAGTCGGTCTGATTTGTTAGACTGATTGACCTTTCCCGACGAACACCTTCGTCGGGCAATCCTTTAAATGATTCGTCGGGTAATAACAAGCGGTAGATATTCATCGGGTAACTGTTCACATATTCGTCGGTAAGTTTGATTTTATGTGAAAATTTTGGCAGAATATTTGTCGGGCAACCGTTTAAAAATTATGTCGGGTAACAACAAGGGTTGACTATCCGTCGGTTAACATTTTCAATGTTCGTCGGGCATAAATACGCGGTATTTTTGAGATTTCGCTAAAATTTAGGCGGCATTTTTGAAATTTTTGGGGAAAAAATTTTGCGCGTTTTGTTTACGTATCCCAACGACGTTTCTATTGTTGCCCAACAAAAGAATTTTCAACATCTGGACCGTTCAATTTTTGGTTTTACATGCCTAAAGCCCCATCAATTGTTATCGTCATGTTTTGAGGATTTCAAGCCGTCAGATTGTGAAGAAACATTGTGTAACCGTTGAATCGTTGCGCAACGTTACCAAATCCCGGGACTTCCAAATTGGTTAATTTTTCGCGTGGGCGATCTATGAGTACCTATCATAAATGTGGACGGTTAGATCAGTCCATTTTAATTTCTAAATTATTGAAAATCGGAAAACAAGCATATTGACCAAGGAGACACTTGATGGAAACTTCAATACATTTTGCGAAGTTTTGGTTCTATTGATGTTCAAACGATTGAGTTTTACAGATCTAACCGTTCATTTTTTGATTTTACGTACCTAGATCTCGCCCGTCGAAAATCTTGATGTTTTAAAGATTTCAAGCCGTCTGATCCTGAAGAAACGTTGTGTAACCGTTGAATCGTCGCGCACCGTTACCAAATCCCGGGATTTCCAAATTGGGTAATTTTTCCTGTAGGCGATCTATGAGTACTTACCATAAATGTGTACGGTTAGATCGGTCCATTTCAATTTGTAAATTATTGAAAATCGGAAAACAACCATATTGACCAAGGAGTTTAAACTCTTAATGGAAACTTCAATACATTTTGCGAAGTGTTAGCTCTATTGATGTTCAAAAGATTGAATTTTACAGATCTAACCGTTCATTTTTTTATTTTATGTGCCTAGATCTTGCCCGTAGAAAATCTTGATGTTTTGAGGTTTTCAAGCCGTCTGATCATGAAGAATCGTTGTGTAACCGTTGAATCGTCGCACACCGTTACCTAATCCCGGGATTTCCAAATTGGGTAATTTTTCGCGTAGGCGATCTATGAGTACCTACAATAAAAGTTGACGGTTAGATCGGTCCATTTCATCTCGTAAGTAATTTTAAAAAGTTTTTAATAAATAAATGTAAATTGAATCTAGTATATATTGCCCGACGAATATAGATAATATTCGTCGGGTGAAATCTCCCAGTTCAGAACCCGCCACTGAACAGAAAAACACTCACTGATGCTATTTGAAACATTTGCCCGACGGATGTAACATATTCGTCGGGCAAATGTCTGTTAGTTTTATAAGATTTGTACAAATAAAAAATGAACAAGGTGAAAAAAAAATTTCAAAAAAAAGAGAAACAAATTTTTATAAGATTTGTACAAATAAAAAATGATAGTTGTATCGATCAAATTTTATTCAAACCAAATTAATTATGTACTAAATATAATGTGATCTAACTTTTGTACTTATTGTAAATACAAATAAATCTAAATAAATAGTAAATTAAATATTATCATAGCACATTTTATTCACAATTTTTAAAAAAAATTTGTTGTCTTTTATTCGGTCAATATTAATGTTGGATTCTCTCTCTTTCACATTGCACCAGTGAGTAAAAATTGACCCTCACGACTTATCAAATTGACCTTCATGACTTATCATCAAAATATTTGGCTAAATCGTTGACCTTCATTTATTTCGAAGTTCTGTAATTTGTGCAGTGCATGTATGGTCTCCTCACTTTTCTCGGTAAAAAAACTATTTTTTTCTTCCTAACCACCTTTAATCAAATTCTAAGTTTTTTGAGTACACACGAAAGAAGGCTTTTCAGTTTTACCTTTTTTGAAAAAAAACTTGCTTCCTGGATGAGAAACCCTACTATTTAGTGTATTATCTTTTTCAATAATATTTAATTATTTATTTAGTGTCTTGGAATATGGGAAGCCGATTCAAGGATGAGGACATCAAAAGTTTGTGGCTTTATAACATATATAAAAGATTAATTGAAACTTTTGTGAATGAAATCATACAACAAACATATAAATCACATTTATTGATTTGAAGATGGATATTACATATATAAATGAAATTTCTAATTTACAACTTTCATTCGGTGTCGGATTCGCTTTCCCCCTCCCATTCACGCTTGTCATCCGAGATATGTACAATACTTGATGCCTCCGAATCACTATCAATTTGTTCTAATTCCCCGAGATCAATAAAAATGTGATCAATCGCAATTGGTGGGATAATGTCATTGGTCCGTACTCCATCCACGTTTTGGGTGGATGCCGAGGAATCCACCTGGTAAACGATTTGGTCATCATCTATTTCCCCATCTTCTTCATGGTATCGGTCATCCAAGTCCCAAATGTTTATATAATTCACCATCTCAGCTACACTCCAACCACCACCAGCTTTTGGATCATCCACATAGAATACTTGTTTCGCCGTACTAGCAAGGATGTAGGAATCACTCTCAAACCACCGGGTGTTTGTGTTTATAGAGGTACATAACTGATCATTAATGACACTGCCTGGGATACTTGGGTTCGTATCAAACCAATGACACTTGAACAAGACGACTTCCTTGCGGTCTGCATATAACACCTTAACCACACTTAACAATTTACCGTAGAACCCCGTATCAGCATTTTCCCCAACCCCCGGCACGAAGACCCGCTATTTTGCGTAGACAACTTATCGTCTCATTCTGCGCGCACGAACTTAACTCTGTTAACGTGACAACCAGCGTATATTTCTCCTCAGAATGGGCCAATGGCCAGCTGCATTAATTCTTTATTGAAATTTGGCGAGTTGACATCTTTCAGCTGTGCCATCTGGTAAGATACACACAAGAAACAAAATTGGTAAGCTTAAAACCAATTTAAGAAATTTGAAAATAAAATATTTGACTTACCTGCTCGGAAAACCAACGTGGAAACAGTTGTTTGTCCATTTCTTCCCAATTAGAAGGAAATTGGGTCTTCATCAACGCCTTGTGCTGCTCGTGGAAGGGCCAGACTTCGTCACGGTTGTTTAGTATGAACCAATGAACCACCTCCATGTCGCTATTGATGAATGGCTCCGAGATTGGACCAATGCCGAATGGTCGTACGGGTTTGGCAAATACAAATAGGGTCTCTAGACGTTGACTACCATCGTCGTTGCGCGACGCCCTATTGAAGGAAGTTTCAACATTTCGAAGGTACATTGCACAAAATGTTAGTGCCTCCTTTGCAATGTACGCCTCAGCTATAGAGCCTTCGGGACGTGTCTTGTTCCGAACGTACCGCTTGTACGTACCTAACATTCTACAAGGAAATTTACATTATGATTCACATATATACATGATAGTAAGGAAATATTATCAAATAGCAGAGATAAGTTATACCTCTCGATTGGGTACATCGAACGATAATGCACCGGGCCAACTAGCTTTGCCTCATCCGGCAGATGTATTAGTAGGTGCACCATTACATCAACGAATGCAGGTGGATATATTTGCTCTAGCCGGCACATGATGTAGACAATATCCTCGTTAATTGCTTGAAGGTCCGCCTTAACCAACGATCTGGCACATAGTATCTAGAAGAATTGAGACAAATAAACTATCGTCTCAACAACACCAGCCTCCAAGAAGGGTCGAATACCAATCGGAATGAGCCGTTGTAGCAAAACATGATAGTCATGGCTCTTCATACCAGAAATGGTCCCATCGTCCGTGCTAACACTCCGGGATATGTTACTGGCGTATCCGTCGGGAAATTTCACACCCTACAATCACTTCAGGAATTTTTTCTTATTCTCCGGCGTAAATGTATAACTTGGATGAGCCATGATGTATTTGCCATTGACGACTTTTGGTCACAAATTAGGCCGAATCCCCATTTCTTTCAGGCCCAGAAGAGTCTTTTTTGTGTCCTTTGACTTGCCTTCAATGGGTAAAGTCGTTCCCACAACACTCTCAGCAACATTCTTCTCGATGTGCATAGGATCGGCGATGTGTCTGATTTTCAATTTCGACCAATATGGCAGCCGGAAGAATATGCTTTGTTTCGTCCAATTTTCCGGTTAAGCTGGTTTCGATCCTTGTGTGACGAAATCATGTATACTGTTCAGTTTGGATAATATCTCATCACCGCACCTCTCCCTTGGTCGACCTCTTAACTCTGATTTACCATCAAATGAGTTAGTTTGCATTCGCCATCGATGATCCCAGGGTAGAAACCTTCTCGCACCCAAGTAGCATACCTTAGATGCGTGCCAAAAGGACGTTATGTCTAGTCCACATGTTGGACAAGCAAGATAGCCCTTAGTACTCTATCCCGACAACATACCATAAGCAGGAAAATCATTAATTGTCCACATTACGGCCGCTCGTAAAGTGAACATTTCTCCACTGCACTTGTCGTATGTTCGGATACCATTTTCCCACAGATCCACAAGCTCGTCAATCAACGGCCGAAAATACACATCGATGGAATTACTCGGCGATTTGGACTCCGGTATCAAAGGCCTGAGGATTGTGAATTCTTTCTTCATGCATCTCCAAGGAGGCAAGTTATACGGAACCATAACCACCAACCAAGTGCTATAGGGCTTTGCAAAACTCCCAAACGGATTTAACCTGTCAGTAGCGAGCCCTAATCTGACATTTCTTGGCTCCGCAGTAAACTCGGGATACATTCATCAAATTCCTTCCAAGCCTCTCCATCGGCCGGATGCTTCAGTACATCATCATCAATGTGTTCATTCTTGTGCCACCTCATATCACGGGCTGTGTGGGACGACATGTAGAATCTTTGTAACCTTGGCTTCAGTGGAAAATAATGCAACACCCTTTTAGGAATCTTGTTCTTTTGAAACCTAGGCTTATTGCACACGGGACATTTGTCAAGTTGCTCGAATTCACCTTAAAACAGTGCACAGTTGTTCTTGCATGCATAGATCTTGATATACCCTAAACCAAGGCCTTTTAACAACTTTTTTGAGCTATAATGATCTTTAGGCAGACAGTTGTCTTCAGGGAGCATTTGGATGATGATGTCCATCATGTGATCAAAATGTTTGTTCGTTTGATTATACTCAACTTTCATGTGCATCAACTCCACAACTACCCCTAGAACCGAAAATGATTTACAACCGAGGTACAATTCGCGCTGAGCTTCTTTCAACAACCTCTCGTAATGAAGCTCAGAGTCTTTGAGTTGTAACATGGGCGCATCATCTTCCATATCATCTGATGTGGGAGGAAAAACATCGGTTAATAACTCAACGACTTGAACATCATCAAATCGCCGATCCGAACCACTTTCGTCCCGACGGGTCCCGAAAATCGAAGATGTCGATGCGGAATATATTTCTTCACCGTGATAGATCCAATTCGTGTAGTTGTGTACGATCTCATTCCATTCGAGATGAGTTTGGACCTCATTCAACGGCATCCAACTGCAGTTGTTACATTTACGGCACAGACACCTGATACGTCTGTCATCACTGCAATGACTATGTGCAAAGGCAATGAAGTTGTCGATCCTATCCAAATACTGATCAGAAGATCTATCAAACATTAGCATCCAGCCTCTGTCCATTGTGCCTGCTTTCACAACATAGAGTCAACGTAAGTAATTGAGTTAACATTGTCCCGTAATTAGAACAAGTTAAAATCAAAAGCAGCTCGTCTCCTTATGCCTCCGGTGATTTGGCCCTATCCCATTCGAGAGTGCACGTTATGTGCTATGCAGTTTGCGACCTACGAGGTTAAGTTTCGATCGAGATAAATTTCGGCAGCATCTCCCTACAGTTCCCCAAATGCACGACGTAGATATTATAAACAAATATCTAGTATGCATTCGGAGAACATTGAGGGGATACAAACCGAATTTCCCACAATCGAAACCTAATCTCGTAGACCGCCAACTACATAACACATAGTTGGGCACCCCCAAACTGTCTGAATAAATGGACCATTCAAGAGTCAGTCAATCAACCCGATTCACTTACTCTCAAACGAGTCTAAGGTTTTTCATTGAATTTCATTATATGAAATTAATCAACTCGATTAACTTCGCATAAACAGTTATGAAATATGAATGTATTTCACTCCGTCGGAACTAAATAAAGCGTTTTACAAAAAATATCACAACAAATTCACAAATACAAACATATATTAATTATGCATAAAACAGAGTTTACAATTTTATAATTTCTATACATATTTTCTATTTCCCTAACATATTTTCTAATTTCCTAACGTAATTTCTAATTTCAATAATTTCATTACATATTTTTTATTTTCCTATTTTCCTAACATATTTTCTAATTTCCTAATTTCCTAACATATTTTCTATTTCCCTATTTTCCTAACATATTTTCTAATTTCAATAATTTCATTACATATTTTTTATTTTCCTATTTTCCAACAAAATTTTCTAATTTCCAACAAAATTTTCTAATTTCCTAATTTCATAACATATTTTCTATTTTCATATTTTCCTAACAAATTTTCTAATTTCGAATTTCCACAAATTCTAAACAATTTCTACACATTTTCCACAATAAATACAAAATTTCCTAACATATTATATTCAAAATTCTTAACAAAATTAAATTGAGAGGTAAACACACATACCTTTTTATAAGTATTCCTTCAAATCAACCACAAAATTCTTACAACAAAAAACATAATTAGTTTCTAATAAAAAACCAAATTTTCAAAATTAAAAAAATTAAATTTATCAAACCTTAAAATTTAATATTTGGTGATTGATAGAGAAAACAGATTTGATTGGTAGTGAAAATAATGATGAGATGATGATTGTAGCTAGAGAAAAAGAGTGAGTGAGTGAGAGAGAGAGAGAGCAGAGACTGAGGGATGAACCAGAGAGGGGGAAGAAGAAGAAGAAAGGAGAGCGTCTCGGGTATTTAGTGTGTTTGGACTTTTACCCGAAGAATACCATTCGCAGGGCAAAGTTTAATGATTCGTCGGGCAACATAGAGACAACGCCAAGTGTTACCCGGCGATGCATAATCGTCGTTATATATAATCTTGTCCGACGGATAGTCCACTTCGTCGGGCAACAATTCCTATTTTACGCACCAATATCTTGCTCTTCCCGCCAACAGTTTACCAGGCGAGCCTTCGCCGAATAATCGTCGTTAATTATAATCTTACCCGACGGATGACACGAATCGTCGGGCAAACCTTTCCTTTTTTTGCGCGCCAATATCTTGCTCTTCCTGCTAACAGTTTACCCGGCGAGTCTTCGTGTTCGTCGGGCAAACTATATTTACTCGGCGAAAATGGATTCGTTGGGCAAAATCTTGTCGGGCAACCTCGATCTTTTTGTAGTGAGTCTACCTATTTGTATATATATTATGCATATTCCGTGAATTCAAGAAAAAATTCAGCCTTACTTGGCAAAAATGGATTCGTTGGGCAAAATCTTGTCGGGCAACCTCGATCTTCTTGTAGTAAGTCTACCTATTTGTATATATATTATGCATATTCCGTGAATTCAAGAAAAAATTCAGCCTCAACACTTGTTTAATTATTTGACAACCTTAGAGTTAGAACCAAAATTCTTAATTTGCCTATAAATAGAAGAACAATGATGCATGGATGTTATGAACTGCAGTAGGGATAAATGATAGTTTGTGTTTCCATTAATTTCTGATCTAAGGGTCTTTCATGAAGAGATAGAGAGTAGATATGAGCCGATGATAACTTGCCAGAATACCATGTACGTACTTGGTATACTAAAAATCTGGGAGGTCGTGCTTGGCTCACATTTGCTCTCTTTTCTCTCATGTTAGATTCTCAAGGACCATTTCAACCCAATATGGAGAGACGATGATGAGAAAAGTATGAGGGAGATCGAAGGATTTACTTGTTGCATATTACTTTAAAGATTATATTTACATCCCATCGATCGGCCTTCTGGGGATACTCTCATTTCTCTATTTTGATATCGATATTAGATTTAGAATTAATGATTTATGGTTTAGGGTTTAGGTTTAAAATCTTTAGAATTTTAAAGAATATAAAAGCCCAAGATAGAAAATTTTCAGCAAAGATGCAAGTATTATTATTAATTCTCACCCGTAATATTTCTTTTTTCAATCGATCTCTTGCAACATGAATTGGGTGCTTTTTGAATGTGACGCTCTGCTGGTTTTTGCAGTTCTTAAAAATTTGTCTGATGACATTTCTAGTTTGGGTCCAATCTTCATCGATACTCAAAGTTGTATGTGCAATATTTATGCAAAAAAAAATCAATCAATTAAATTGGAGATCATTTTGTCATTCGTATCTATCAACTAAATGACAGTTCCATAGGATCTTAATTATTACCAATACCGTTAAATTTTTTTGATAGATATGGTTGATTAATCAAACCTTAATCTTGATCGTTGACTTTTTTGTGGAAATGGTCTTCAAATTATGATTTAGAGAATGAACGGTTCCGATTATAATATATGTATAAGGACTATTCGATAAACTGAAAGAGTGAAGTGAAGAGGTTTCCCCATAATGAAATGCAAGTACTAACCAATGAATTAATTACATGGATGTAAAAAGATTCTGAGTTAAAATTCCTCCCGTTGGTTGAGAGAAATGTATGATCAACTACGTACATCACTTGTACATAAACGTGATCACGCCCACAAACCACAACAAGGAAACAAAGAAAAAGAGATTCTCGTGATGGAGTCATCATAATTCATGTATGCGGGCAACTTCGTATATAACATAGATCGACCAGCTAATAGATATATGCATCTCATGAGCTCAAGTGACATTATGGGATGATCGACGAGCATTATTAGTGAAAAAAAAAAATAATTAAACAAACATCATGATGTGCTAGTTTTACTGTCTCCACTCGTAATGTTATTAGTCGGGTGTTTTGCATGACAAGACAGAGAGCAAACAGAGCCAGGAATGAGCATGCCGGCCAACAGGGTGAGTGGAAGGTCAGGTTTCCTCCCACTCTTTGACGGCAAGCCATTCCTGGCTCATATCCACTCTCTATCTCTCCATGGAAGACTACACGAACTACGTAAATGCACTCAACCTTTCGATATTCCAGCAATAATCTTCTCGATCCAGATCTTTGAATCACTCACATCGTGCAGCTTAGGGATTTATAGAGGCAGACATTAGCTAGGCTAGCTAGTCCAACATATTTTGCACCGTGGGGGTTGGAGCTAAGCATAAAACTAGAATGTCCCCACCACCCATTTCGGAGGATAAGGGAATTGATTGATTGGTTGTAAGAATATAATCAAAGATTAGAAGAGATGAGGACAGATGGGGGTGTATCGGGAGATAATATGTCAACGGGAATTAGTTCTTCGAATTTCAAGCTGCGAAGGTTCATGATTTGATGACTCGGTCGGGTTAAGGTAAACGCAGTAGACGTACCGATCGAGATCCATCTCTTAAGCTACTTTGGACAGCATTTTCTAGCTAGTTACCTCTCGAATACAAGTGATTCTGATATACACGGACGAGATTCTATAATAAAAATATAGAAAGTAATTTAATGTATGAAAAAAGAATTATAAAGAGCCGTTTGATAACGATTTCATTTTTTGTATTAAAAATAAAAAATGAAAAAAATATTTCTCAATGTATTGTTGAATGTACAAAGACACCATATATACTAGTTACAAAAGTCCAATTAGGAAACTACAATATATATTCTATTATAATTAAGCAAGATATCAAATCAATTTATGATACTAAATCAATCTAGGATTAATTATCACGATTTGATTTCTAACATTTTCCTTTCAATTTTCACTTTTTGGGCATTGACATGTAGAAAGTATAGAAGCGGTAGAAGGAATGAGGATGAGTGGTGCTATGGAGAAAATGAAATAGAGAATGAAGAAGAAGAAAAAGAAACAGGACGGTGGAATCCACAAAAAAAAGGTTTTTGTTTCTTGTTTTTTGTTTTCATTTTATCCTTTATTTCTTCTACATTTGTCGTTCTCTATCTCTTCCCTTATATCCTTCCTAGCTTCATCTCTCATTTCCTCATATTTCAAACATAAAAACTAAAAACGAAATAGTTATCAAACAACTTCTAAAATGTGCCTTAAGGGCGTTTAAGATTCCCTCCTTTTGTTTTCATCATCGACATGGAGAAGGATTCTGGAACCATAATTTGTCCAAAAATTGTGGGGCTGCCACGTAGTTCATAATTTACATAATGACTACTTTGTCCCAGGTAGAGTCATTATCAGCATATAATTACTGCGTATTAATTAAATATATTTATCAGCTATATATATTAATTAATGAGAGTTATAATACAATAATAAAATACATCTCCATGAGAGTTATTATATTCAGCTAGGAATCAATTGAGAAATAAACTTTCTTTCCTAAAAAGATTTGTTTATTAATTCGAACTCATTCCTACTAATAATAAATAATTTCTCAGCGAATTATTTATTATTAAAAACCAATACTAAGTATTTTCTAACTAGAATTACTTATTCATTGCAAACTCTTTCAACCAATCAGAAGTTCCGAAAACCTCATGATCTCCACTATAAATAGAGGGCCTCCCTTCACTTCTTAGGTACACCTAAATTATTCTGATAATTTGCTCTTCAGTTTTCTCTCTAGGATTAAACTGACTTAGGTGTTCTTGGTTGAACCCGGTCCCCGCTCGGGATTCAATCTTAACATCAGTTGTCTCTTTTCTTGTGTGTAGGGATTGAATAACGAATTTCAATCCGGACGATTTCTGCATCAACAAGGATAACATAGAACTGATATATATAGAATAGGACTTTCTTATAAAACCTTATACACCAGCTGGACTAGGCACTTCGTTAAGCATCCGCCCGTGAAATGTGCACATGATGCTATATTCTACCATTATTTAAGCATTCATAAACTTGCTGGTAGTCATTCGCAGTGATCTTTCTATCCAATATGTATTGGACTAGCTTTGAAGTTTGATTTTTGATATATTCCCTACTTGATCCTAAAATAAATGTTGAACACTGAACATTGTTTGTGTGGTTTTGATTCATTTAGGAAATATATGTAGAAATGAGACGTTATTTGTTAAAAGCTAATAAAGTGGCACTGATTATGAGAACCGTCAAAATTGTATTAATTTACTTTTATTTTCTAGACGTGTATATATATATATATAATATGTTGTGTTTTTAGACCGGAATCATTGGAGATGTTTAACTCAAGGTATTGTTATATGTGTAATGTTATTTAGATACATTAAATTGAACACAGTTAGTGTCACATTTAATGTGAGATTCTATTTATCACGAAAAATAAATTATTATATTATTGTCTAATTTTTTTTATTTGCACAATTATTTATTATCAACAAAATAATATCATCGTCATGAAAAAATCTCATATATTAGTTTACTTCTTTTTTCTTTTATTCTATATATATATATGAAATAGATACATATATAGTACTGAATGAGATTCTGAATAGCGCTTTGATTACTAAGAGCGGATCTTATTTTAAGTCTCTCAATTGAATAAGCATCTACTCTATATATATATATATATATATATAGGGGCGGATATGTGACACCACAATTTAGACACAAGTTTTGAAAAAAAAATTGCAACCATTAGATTTAAAGAGTCATAACAGTTTTGATTAAAGATGACATGTCTTTTTAAAATTAAAAAATAAATTTAATTAAACTAAAATAATAAGTTCAATGGATTTTCTCTTTCTCTGTCCTCATATATTACAGCTCTCCTTCCTTATGTGGACTAATTAGGGTTTTTTTTTGGCTGAGAGATTAGAACTAATTTTGTGTGATTTTAGGATCTTAGCAGTAAGAAAAACTTTATGTTTCTTGATACAATAAAACTTAATAATCAATCAATCCCAAGGGGGGGACAAACCTTTATTAGCACCAATATTTGATGATTGCAAAGGCCGCTAAGAACAAGAAGCAAGGCATCGAATTCAAATAACACATCATCTATACTCTTGCCCTTTAAAGCTAGCAAAACCACAATGTTCCGTCATTTTGATGAACAATTTGGCATGTGCTCAGTCATTTTGATGGGGATCGAAATAGATCACAAGTATTAGAGTGATGAAGTGATAGAATGAACAGGAAGGTTTGCAGACATATATATGCTTAGACATGTAGAAGGCATAATGAAAGAGAAACTCTAGCACTTGCTCTAAAAAAACACAAACCCTAATTAATTCGGTACGGTCGTTGTGGCGCATGACTGGTGATGGTGTGCCGAGAGATCATTGTTAGGGACTGCTTGGGATTAATTGATTAGTAAGTTTTATTGCATCATGGAGAATAAATTTTTCCTTACTGTTATGATCGATTAAAGAAAAACTCTAATGTCTCACCCAACAAAAAAGATAAACGTACCCTAGTTTACAGTAAGAGGCAGAGCTGATATTTATTTTAGAAACGTAGGAGATTAAATAGATAGGAGAGAGAGAAAAAGAAAATCCATTGAATTTATTATTTTAGTTTAATTCAATCTATTATTTTAATTTAATTTAATTTATATTTAAAATTT
The DNA here is from genome assembly GCA_037349345.1 of Oemleria cerasiformis. Lineage (NCBI taxonomy): Eukaryota > Viridiplantae > Streptophyta > Magnoliopsida > Rosales > Rosaceae > Oemleria > Oemleria cerasiformis. The sequence continues at coordinate 11,640,949 of JAZGTL010000010.1, forward strand.
GAAAAGTTATGTCTTCTTTAATCTTAACCGTTAAAAATCCAAAAATTGTGTCAACACTTGTATTTCAAATGTGGTGCCACATATCTGTTCTCACTCTCTCTCTCTCTCCCGCTATATATATATCCATGTGTTTACCAATTTTGAAAGGAAAATATTTACATCTTACTCTGTTGGTACCTCCTCATACCACCATTTCGAATCGAATTGTCTTTGTACATATATTATAATTGGAACAGTTCATTCTCTAAATCATTATGTCAAGATCATCTCCGTAAAAAATCAATAAGATTGGAAGTCGTTTAGTCATGCATATGTATCAAATTAATAAATCAACGGTTTTGGTAAGAATTAAAATCCTCATGACAAACCGTCCATTTAGTTGATATATATGAATGACTAAACGATCTCCAATCTTATTGATTTTTTATGAAAATGATCTTGACGTGATGATTTAAAGAATGAACGATTCCGATTATGATATATGTATAAAGACGGTTTGAGAAATCGAAAGGGTGATATGAGGAGGTGCCATCAGAGTGGGATGCAAATATTACACATGTAAAATTGCTTTTTATGCATGTTATAATTTCGCATAATAAATTAAAACAGAATACGTGGTTCTTTTGAATTTGAGTGTTGATAATTTAAAATTTTTTAATTATATTAAAACAAAAAATAAAAAATTTATTTATATGAACAACTAAAATGAACCGATCGATGAAACGAGCATCGATCTTACCTCAAAAGGGTATAGAATAAATTCAGACAAATATAAAGATCGAATATGCAGCAATATTAAATTAGCTTTGCCGATCCATCGATCACTTTATTCCACCATTGCCTCTTTGACATGACCATCTGATTCCACCATTGACTCTTTGACATGACCATCTGATTCCTAGATCATACACTCATAAATCAATATTTTTTCTCGGTCACAAGTCACAACCTTAAATTGTAAATAGAGGAACATCCATTCTCAGCTTCCCAACTCAATAATAATTACTGCATGCCTTAGTGCCTTAAGTACTGTTTATGAAATCTGATATTTTTATTTTGATAAGCAGTAATCTTGTTGTTCTTTTCTTTGTCCAATTGTCCATGTATTTATAATTTATAGTTAATGATAATAATAAGTAAATATTAGTGGCATTTCAATCAAACCATTCTACATTCTTTTTTACAAAATGCGAAATTTTATAGTGGGACAAAATTAAATACAAAACAACGACAAGTTAAATTGCAATAGCTTCATGATAAACATAGGTAAATACCTCCGGTGATCAGGCTCAACATTTTGTCGAAATGATCTAGAGAGAATAACGCATAAAATAATTTAACTTGAATCCCCTAGGCATTATCAAGACTATTACTGCCCAAATACCTAATCTTTGCAATCACACAAAAGGGAAAAACTAATATAACTAATTCGATATAAGAGTCGATGTACTTATTTCCACAAAGCAAACTAAAAAGGAAAAAAAAAACAAATAATCCAAGGAAAGGCACAAATGGGTCATTTCTACTGTTGTCGTTGTCCATCACTATCCCTACTGCCGCCTCCATGGAATATCAAAGACGACGAGGAATACCGTCTACCACCATATTGCATATACTCCGATCCACAATGGTTGTCACTACCACCAACAATGGAAGATCAGGATCGCGCGATCAAAAGCCACTAGACCTCATCATGAGCAAAATTCTTGTGAAGGCAAATCAAGCTCCTGAAGACAAGAGTTTCACCGGCAATCTGACCCATAAGGATGCTGAAACTCATGACTATAATTGACACTATGACGATAGAACGAGAAAAAGAAGCTTGAAGACACACGAACTCCAGTGAAATTGACACCAAGACAGGTTGGATTATTCGGTTTACTCACTACATTCCTATGGATACCAAAGAGAAAAAGATCAGCCAAAGAAAAAAAAAAAAAAGGGGAAGACTTTCTTGATAGGAACGGCTAGGGTTTTTTAGGATGCAAAGACTTCTTCATTATACACTTTTTATAAAATGGTAGTGGAGAAACTGCACTTGAGGAATAAAGAAATACCTTTTGGAAAATCACAGTTATTATCTAATAATAAGATATATAGCTCTTAATTCATTAATAATATAATAATTTTAGTCACAAACGAAAATTCTTTTATTCTTTATAATAACATTCCTATCTTAGGGCTCGTTTAGATATACTTTTGAAAATATCAAATGTGCTTTTAAATGGATAAAAGTGCTTTCATTTTAAAAAAATTGTATTTAGTAAACTTTAAAAAATACTTTAAATCAGAAGCATAATCACTTAATTAAGTAGGGTTTTTGAGAAGTACATAATTAGTGCTTCCTTCAAAAAGTGCTACTCATCAAAAAACAATGAAGCAGGTTATGGATTTAATGAAATTTTGATAGTTCCAAAAATATCCACATTTTTAAAATCTGATACCCGAAATGTCCACATCTACCCTATTTTTCCAACTCTTAACGATTAAATTCAATTATCTGCCTCAAAAATAAAAAAACCCAGGATTCCCCATTTCAGAAATCAATTCCTGCGTTTTAAATTCCCATTTTCTTTTTCCCAGAAAACAGCATAATGAAATCCAAATCCAAAGATTTTATGTTCTTCTTGTGTCCCAGAAGAAAATAAACACTGCGATTCCAAATCCAAATCCGTTCTTGTGTCTAGAAGAAAATGAAATCCAAATCCAAAAAATTAATAGTGCAGTATATAATTCCCGATCTTTTACAAAGTAAAGTTTTGCTCTTTGTTTTTTCTTTTTTGATAAATTAAAGTTTCGTTCTTTTTATAGTCTGCTGGGTGAGACCATTTATTAAAGTATTCAACCATTCTTACTCTTGTTTTCAAGGTCCCAACATTAACAACTCCATGGAGGACTTTACTCAATATGTATGCCAAATAGAACGATGAAATAAATATTTTATAGGTTTAAAAGTGCTTTTATTATTTTTATTACCAAACATTATCATAAGTGCTTCTTTGAAAATAAAAGTACGTTTATGTATACATACTAAGTAAAAAGCACTTCTAAGTAAACGAAAGTGCTTTTATTTTTAAAAATAGGTATATATTTGGCAATTTTTGAGAAGTGCTTATATAAGAAGTAGAAGCACTTTAAATGGTTTTTTGAGAAGCACATAATTGGTGCTTGTTACTAGAAGTTCTACTGATCAAAAAACAGGGAAGCAGTTTGTGTGTTTAATGAAATTTTTGTAGTTACAAAAATATCTTTAATTTTAAAACCTAATACCCGAAATAACCCCACCATATAGTTTTTTCAATCAGTTTTTCTTTCCAAGCCTATTCTCGTTCCGCCATTGATGGCGAAGCCCCATATGGTCTTGACTTCTTTGGTGTCTTTGAACACCTATCGAACTCCAAAATACAAAGTACCAGAAAATCATCAATGAATTTGGACAAGAAAAAATCTACCAAAAAATAAGAGGAATTCATGATCACGATTGTGGTTGCTGCAACGCAACCACATTGGAGGTAGATAATAACGGAGAGACTTGAGGATGATGATTATTATGAATTACCAAACAAAAAATGGGAGAAATTGCAAACCCTATACCATAAAATGAATCTTACAAATTAAATTTTTTTAAATCAATTAGCAATGCTTAGGCTGTTGTTGAAGAGCTTCTTCCAACTATTACCTGTGCTTGGAGAATGTGAAATAGAAACACTCCATTCTTTGGCTACCAAACGCATCAAAATTACATCAAAAGTACTTATTTACCAAAAAAAGCACTTTTATGTGTGTCATACCAAACACCAAATTGTTTATTCGTAAAAGCACTACGAACACAAGCACTACTACTTAAAAGTGCTTAGAATAAACACAACCAAACGGACACTAAATATCAAACTGTTTATTCGTAAAAGTGCTACTGAATAATAAACGCTACTAATCAAAAGTACTACTACTTAAAACCGCTTTATAAAAAGCACATCCAAACGGACACTTATTGCATAGGGAAAGAATTTGAATTCGATTCCTCTAAAAGAACAAAAACATAATAAAATAGCAATACTATGTTTATGTACACAAACGAAAATGTATTTAATTTAAAATAAAATAATTTATTAAAAAGAACATTCGAATTTCATTGTAGAGAATAAAATAATTTAATAACAATGAGAACAACGATAAAGCTCCTGGGGTCATATATATATACGGCAACATTAATTTTTTCTTCTAGATGAAATAAAAGAATCTCTTATCCACAAGTCAGATCATGAGTTAGTAAGAATTTAGGGGTTTCTGTATGTTATGCTCAAGAACTAAAGATAGAGGAGGGGCTAGGGAATTTTTCAAACAATGGTGAAAAAGATTAAAAATAAACACAGAAGGGAAAATATATAAAATGAAAACTGAAAATATAAATATTATTATTAGGTGATTTTCACTTTAGAATTTTTGTTTCCATTTTTTTTTTTTTGCCTCTTCTCCCTATTTTTCTTCATCTCTTTTTGTTTTTTTTACTTTCTTTATATCTCAAAAAATATATACGCGAAATAAAAAATAAATGACCCCTTAATTAATTTTTAAAATTTAACAAATTGGTCATCATGTAGGGTATATATATAATCGTAAAGTCTTGATTTGGTAAGGATCAAGAGGTGTTGGAAAAAATCATCATAACCATAACACACACTCTTTAATTCCCTCTCTCTGGCACGATTCTATACCCACAATGAGCACTAGTCAAAAATAACAATTTGCATTCTCATATATATATATATAGATGGATCGAGTATATATATAGTTGAAGTAGTCAAGTAGGGCCTGCATCTGCATGCATTTTTTTTTCTACACGAATTGATATCGATCTCCTGAATATTGTCAACAGAGATATCTAATCTGAAAGTTGGTCAATTTGGTCAGTAATCAATTCTCTTTTTCATGAAGTTGGTCTGATTTGGAATATTTTTCAGATATATATGGATCGAATCGATCTCATGCACCGTCCATCATGCCATTGGTTCTTCCAGCTAGCTTGCGAGGCCTATAAATATGTTCACAATATGCAGCAGTTTAATTAATCAATTCAGATTGAACTATATAGCATTTCGAAATAATAAATCCTCACTTCTAAAGAGAATTTATTTTGATACTGAAAAGTTTCTTGCATGACAAGGTAGAGAGTGGAGTTGAGCCAGGAATGACTTGCTGCAATTGAAGATGGTGAGCCAATTAATAATATTGATCCATATATGGTACGTAGCAAGTTGGTCTTGGCTCTGGTTTGTTCTCTATGTGCTCATGTCAGGCTCTTGGAATTCGACCTGCATATAGGATATAACAAAGTACGGTAAATTTGCATCACTAAATATTTCTATACCATATATTGTAATTTTTTATTGTAATCTTACATGACGTGTCATCTCAACTAGCTAGTAATAGATATAGCGGGAGGCTCGAATTTGACTCTTGTACGAACCGATATTAGATATAGCGGGGGGCTCGAATTTGACTCTTGTACGAACCGATATGGGCGAAGCTAAGAATATATATAGTCCTAGGCAAATATTTTTTTTTTTTACTATTATGTTATAAATTTTACTTCCATCTAAGAAAATACACAAATATAACATTAAATAATTGAAAAACATATATACATAGTAAACAGAGAAAAAATTAAAATTATACTTACATGAAACCTAAACTTATGAATTAGTAACTAAGAAAAAAATTAAAATTATACAAATAGAATAACTACTAATTTTTAAGAAGAATATGATATGGGCACCAAGTGAAATCCTAAATTTAATATCCCAACACATGTGGCAATCCACATCATCCCTTTTTAATTAGTTATTTCAAATTAAAACCAAACATAAACAATATTTTAAAAATTAAAATTAAGAAAAATAAAACCCTAAAATCTCAAACTCTTAATTATCTCCTCTATTCTTGCCGTCGAACTGATCCACCAACAGCACTACTCTCCTCTATGACTCTATCCTTGCCGTCTAGCGTCGAACTCCACCAACTCAACTCACTATGGGTGAGAGCTCGGTGGCCACCAAAAAATCAGAATATACGTGAGTTCCATTTCTTCATTCGAAAAAAGTCAATTTTTTTTAGCTCCATAGAGTTTGTACTCAATTATGAGAAGAAAAAAAATTTGATAATCTTAAAATTTGGTAATCTTAAAATTTGGTAATCTTAAAATTGATCCTGATATATTTTTGTATTTGGAAATTTGATCTTAATATATTTGTGTGTTTGAAGTTGATTCAATGGTGCGTGGTTGTTTTGATGCAGAACAAGAACAATGGCAAAGGATGCAATTGCATTGATGGATCACTTAGGATGGAGCGGAGCCCATGTTTTCGGGCATTCAATGGGTGAGTCCATGTTTTCTGGCATTCATTGATAAGTTAATCCTGATTTCGTCAAAGAATCACACATAGAGAGTGAGCTGAATTTACTTTGTATCAGAACTTTGTTTATTTGGTTTTGAATTCATCAGTCTGACTCGAATTTTACTACCACTACAGGAGCTATGATAGCTTGCAAGTTAGCAGCAATATATGGTGCCTGATAGAATTTTGTCGTTGGCTTTGCTTAATGTGACTGGAGGAGGTTTTGAATGTTTACCAACGGTTCGTGTAGTTCTTGTCATTTCTGTATCGAATGTTACCTTTAAACTTTGCCTTGCAATCTCTTGATCAGAAATTTAATTTTTCTCACTGAAAATGAAAATGAAAATGAACTAGAAACAGTATTTCAGTTGAAGTTGAAGTTGAAATAGATTCTCATTGATATGCTGAATTATGGGCAGCTTGACCGACAAACATTATCCATTGATGTTCGTTTCTTAAAGGCAAAGACTCCTGAGCTAAGGGCAGCTGTTGATTTAGACACCCACTGCTCGAAAGTACAAACTGGTCTTGATCCTTTTATTTGACTGCAATGGTATTATATTAATAACTAATGTTTTAGCGTTGGACTACATATCCGGATATACAAAAGGTATGTGCCTTGTTTCAAGATCTGAGAAAGGAAGGAAGATTGTTGTAGGAGAGGTCAGGGACGAACAACTCCACCATTACTGCTTTTTGGTGAAACTCCTTTGATGGCAAACTCTTCGGTGTTTTCTTTATGTAAATAAAGCTATCTTTCAAGAGTCAGATATCTAGAGTTTATTTTAGTTCATGATTTTGGTGATTTGATTGTCCAAGTGACTACCAATATAAAGTAATTGAATGAGAAGCATATTCTTGATTTTAACTCCAAAGTGTGTTTGCTATATTATAATGTAATAGTTTGCTAATTCCTTGCTTAACGTACATATGCTTTCCTAGCAATTGACGAATCAGGTTCCTCCAATCTCACCATTATTTCATCAAGGAATATTAACAATCACTTGTGGACAAACATCTCGATCTAATTTTCAATGATCAACCTAAGAACTTTGATTTGATGAAGGGCCTAGGGGATTCATTGGTGGAGCCGTGGCTTGTTGTTGGAATCTAGGGGGCGACATAGGGTTTGCTGCATTTTGATTGTTGCTCCAACGAAAGTTCGGATGATTCTTCCATCCCGGATTTTAAGTGTTGGAGTATGGATCATTTCAGGGTCGCGCACTAGTGTTGAAGCCTCCCACAAAGTTCGCTTCTTCCACCGTTCGACAATCCTGTGAAGTTTGTCCTTGAATTGAGCATACGTCATAGATTTGAACGCCTTTGGCCTTCTCGTTGCAAAGCTTCTTCACCATTGTTGTAAGTTGAGCAAAGGCGTCATCTTTGTCATTGGTGTACGCATCACCAATAGTCTTAGAGGAATGACCATTGTAGCTTAATTGCTTCCCCCTTTGAGCGATGCCCTCAAAGGCAGTTTGCGCCTCCGCCGCCATGCCATCCAAGATGCCTTGTGATTGTGAGTTCACCAAGATTTGATCGCTGGTTTTCAATCCTCCGTAGATGTATAACATCAAGTGATGTTCGTCGATGTTGTGGTGAGGGCACGCCATTAGCATTTGATTGAAGCGCTCCCAAAACTCGTAGAATGGTTCATCAATGTCTTGGCGTGGATCCATGATCTTGGCCTTCAATTCGTTCGTCTTCACCACGGGATAGTATTGTGTTAGAAATTTTGAAGACAAGTCTATCCACGAGTGGATTGAAGCTGGCGCCAATGAGTGGAACCATGCCTTAGCACGATCCTTGAGGCTGAAGTGAAAAAGCCTTAGTCGAATTTCAGCATCCGCCATGCCGTTGATGCGCACAGTTGAGCAAACTTCAAGAAATTCCTTGATGTGTAAATGTGAGTCTTCTCTGGAAAGTCCGTGAAAATTTGCCAACATGTGAATCGTCCCAGACTTCAACTCGAAATTCTCCACTGTGGACGCGGGGAAAATGATGGGAAATTGGTCCTCCGAGACATGAGGGGTGGCAAACTCCTTCAAGAGCCGTGGGGCTGGGTTGATCACCAAGGCACGCTTTCTTCCCTACTCCTACCTTGCATCCGCCATCCTTCCTGGGCTTGGTGGAGGGCTTAGTCGTGGTGAGCCTTGTACCGAAGATTCTCTTGAAGATGGTCCACTTGATGAGCCGTTCAATGATCCCTTGGCAGATCCTTGCGATGACATAAAACAAAGTACCTAAAAGAGTTTAAAAAAAAAAAACTAAGTGAATACATCCAAACTAAATGGACACAGTTGAGGAACAAGTCCCCGACAACATTGTAAAAAACTTGGTAGTAAAAATAAAGGACAAGAATATGTACTCTATCTTTAACGGTTATATCTTTGCAAGTATACAAAATCAGTTATGATAATATATTGGCAAGCAAAGGTCGATCCCTCGATGACTTGTTTCAACGATTAAGTTCACTTGAGTTTAGATTTAATTAACTTGATTAAAAACTCACAAAACACTAAAAGAAAACAAAGAACACGCCTAGACTTATACTCACACTACTCTAGATATGCAAAGACTCTAAAACAGGAAAAAGGACTCTAAAACAAGCAAAGAAAACAAAGACTCAAACTACTCCAAACAAGGACACAAACAATAGCCACACGGCAAGGGGGGGTGGGGGTGGCGTTGGCGGTGGTGGTGGGTTAGGGTGGGGGCGGAGGTTTATGCTTTTGGAATTCTGAAAAGTAAAACAAGAAAATAAAATGCAGAAAATAACAATGCAAGATTGATTGATTGATTGATTTTACAAACTAAGGCAAATTAAGGCTTACTATCCACTCTAACCAATTATAGTTATTAACTAGATTTCTTTGATTCAATTACTATGAAATCTCTGAATATAGTGCCCATGCAAAGGTCCCGATGGTTAGCCAACTCCACATATGTTATTCTCTCTTACTTGGCATGTCCTAAGCATGATGTGTACCTAGAACGTCTATCACCTTCCATTTAAGATGATGCATGAAGTACAAAGAGAATTTAATGACACTACACTATCCCTCGAAAAGTGATGTGCAATCCTAGGTTGTCAGGAGTTTAGATTACGAATAGGTGTCCCTCCACCTACCCGTGATACAACAAATCACAAGATGATATGATGGCCCGTCAAGCAATTACATCAATAATTATATGCAAACAAGCTAGCTAAGCTTATAGGAATAAATTAAGTTCATTAAGTATAGAAATCTAACTTATTCAGCATTCATAGCAATTAAAAATCAAGAGCAAGAAATTTAATTAAATAGCTAACATGGCTAGGGCTTCAAGCATCCCTAATCCTATAAAGAGACTACTCACACATGATTGAGAATAAACAAGACATAATGTAAATCATAATTAAAGAGCAATACAAGTAAAGATACAAAGGAGATTATTGAAGATGAAGCACAGCAGAAGACCACGCCAAAGCTTGTCCCTCCATTGCTCATGCACAACTCTCTCACAAGCTCAAAATTAAAGTGTTTGAATTGAAAAACTGAATTACAATGTATTGTGGCTAGGGTGTCTAGAGGTTCTCACCCACGAGCCTTTAGGTCCTTTAAATATGCCTCTAAACCTCTACAATGTAGGAGACAATCTAGGACAAAATCCTAATAAAAAAACTGACTGAGAATTGCTATCGTAGTTAGGAATGAAAAAGGACTCAAAAAGGTAATCCTTGTTGGATTTGGAGTAGGAATTGCGGAAAGGACTTGAGACAAAGCTTATGATATTCCTTGCACGCCAAGTTAGCTTCTGAAGTCTTCTGGAGGTTTATGGGACACCAACAACTGGACTTGTCCAACCCTAAATGCTTCAAACACGGCTGAGCCAGATTCTGGGCCACTAGAACCTCAAAATTGGACTTTTGAGAACTTAACATGTCATTGACCAATCCAATTGAGACAAACCACTCCAGGCACTTCCAAATGATTTATCTATTATGGTTATGGGCTTTGTCCTGCTCAAAACCTTGTAGAAAAGTTGATGGCTTGATTTGGCTCAAATCAGGGCTCCCGAGAAGTCTTTTAGGGCAAAATAGGACACGAACATGTCATTGACATTTCTGGTCGAGACACATGATTGCATTAGCTTAGATAGGTGTTTTGAAGTCCAACTATGGGTCGTGTCTCACTTTGTTCTATCTTTTTCCTGGTCATGGCCCATTTTGAACTTCCTGGGCCTGAAATAAGGCGCATAGAAACTTCTTTCGCTGAGGAACCAAGGACGCGTCTTGGGCATGATTTGGGTCTGCGCTTTTGAGGCGCACCGGGAACTTGTCACTGGTGTGGCATAGCATGGCTTGGCGCATGACTAGGACCTCCATAAGGCTGCGGCAGGGAACTCCTTGGGGCATGTCTAGGACATGCCAAGGTCATGTCCTTGACCTCGATAGGGGCTCTTTTGGGACTCGATAGGAGCTTTGATTTAGGGTGCATCTTAACTTGTTCTAGGGCTTGGTTTTGAACCTTTCTAGGACCCGAACTTCAACTTGAGACATCTACTTCGTTATAACTCCAAATTGAGCGATTCTTTTTGTGTTATTCTCATAATTCACCTATCTTTCCTGAACTGCACAAGTCTCACAAGATTGGTCGATTTCTTCTATGGTTGGCAGGAAATCATTCAAAAGACATGTAAAGGGGATACTAAGTGACATCAGAATGATGCATAAATAATGACTGAACAGTAATAAATTGTGTATCCCCATATCATCTTTATGAGAAAAGTTGATTCGGGATTTACATGGAGGAGGATTGAGTGGCCATTTGGGCCGAGTCAAACCCATTGCAAGTTTTAAGGAGAGGTACTATTGGCCACAGCTGAAGCAGGGTCTTGGAGCTATTGTGAAGAAGTGTGATACTTGTTAGGTCTCGAAGCGTTAGGTTCAAAATACTGGTTTATATATGTCTTTACATGTTCCTAAAGATATTTGGTAGGATACAACTATGGATTTCGTGCTTGAGCTACCCCATACACAAAGGGGCGTGGATTCTGTTTTTGTGGTGATTGACCGGTTTTCCAAGATGACGCACTTTATAGCTTGTAAGAAGACAGCGAATGCATCCAACTTAGCCAAACTATATTTCAAGGAGGTTGTTTGGCTGCATGGGGTGCCTAAATCTATAACTTCTGATCGTGACACCAAGTTCCCAAGCCATTTCTAGATTACTTTGTGGAGGATTTTCGGGACTGCCTTGAATCGTAGTAGCACTGCCCATCCTCAAACTGATGGACAAATTGAGGTGACAAACAGAACTTTGGGGAACATGGTATGTAGTATTTGTGGTGATAAGCCGAAGCAATAGGACTATGTTCTTCCACAGGTGGAGTTCGCATATAACAGTGCAGTTCATAGTGCCACATGGAAGTCTGCATTTGCCATTGTTTATACTATTATGCCTAGCCATGTGGTGGACCTAGTGAAGTTGCCTAAAGGTCATGGAGTAGGTGTTGCTGTAGAAAATATGGCTGAAGGTGTAGTAGCTATTAGAGATGAAGTTAGACAAAAGTTGGAGCAGACCAATGCCAAGTACAAAGCAGCAACAGACAAGTATAGCCGAGTTAAGGTGTTTCAGAAGCGTGATTCTGTTATGGTGTTTCTGAGGAAGGCGAGAGTTCCTACTAGTACATACAGCAAGTTGAAATAGAAGAAGTATGGAGCATTTAAAGTGCTGAAAAGAATCAAACAACAATGCCTATGTGATAGACTTCCCGGAGTCTATGGGAATTTCCAATACTTTCAATATTGCTGACATGTATGAGTTCTGTGAAGATGTAGCTATTTATCTTATTGATAACTCGGGGTTGAGTTCTTCAAAGGGTGGAGGGGACTGATGTAGAACACATGGAAGAATGGATCGAAGATCAGATGGACCGAAAAATGCAAAAAGGACGTAGTGGTAATTTGCAGATTTGGCATCCTAGCTCAGAATGGGGCATATGATACCTTTCCGAAAATGGAACGACGAGACTAATCAAACACAATAAAGTGATATAGGGTCTATTTTAGCCAAATAATGACGTTTAGGGCCTCAAAATCAGCTTTTAAGAGTTCTCGGTATTTTCGGGATTTTTATTAATTAGGGGTTGCGCTTTCCTTTTTAACCTAGGGTTTGCTAGGTATATAAACAACCTTTAAACGTCATATTGGGATTATCCTATATTTTATTAAATCAAATTTGAAAGTTTCAACTATTTCCTAGTGAATTCCAGTTTATGTTCCTTTAGGATTTACGCTTGTAAACCTTGTTAGCTTGTGTTGCGTCAACCATGGACCTCATGGCTATGAAAGAGTGTCTTAACCACTAGGCCACTCATGAGTTTGTGATATTTAAGATCACATCTTATATTTAAGCCTTCAAAGCTTGAAGCATTTACTTAACAAATTAAACCATTTAATGCTAGAAGCTTTTGTTTAAATAATTCCAAACAATTCCTTAGGATTTATTTAATTGTTCAACCATTAAATTTCCTTAGATTATACATTAGCAAATGCATGTATTTAAATGAACCAGAAGTTCATAAACGAACTAGAAATTCATAAATGAACAAGTAGTTCATACAAAACACCAAACTTGTGATTTCGGTAATGCCATAAAGAAAAAGGAACTCGAAGTTTCCTTCATAAATTCACCAGACATGATAAAACTAGTAGATTTTACATGTTTAAATCCAATTTATCATACCAAGTTATAGATCCTGGAGGTCTTATTAATTGCTTATGGATGAGTTTGCCCAAAACACTAAATGCGATTATTTGTTCCAAGAAATGACTATCAAAGAGCAGTTTAATTATCATATGGACATCTTATTGCCTGAAGCAAGAAATGACTAGCATAACATTCATTTTTTAGGATTATTAATCCGCAAAAAAAATATAATTATGAGATATGCTGGATCCAATCACTTCTCAATTTTTGTGAGGAGGAGCTCACCGAAGCTAACCTCATTGAGAAGATTTTTCTTCACTTTCCCTATCTTTTGTTTGATCTTGCAGAATCAATACAAGGATAGGCAATTTACCAAATTCGTGAAATTGATCACTACCATGTTGCTTGCCGAAACGAACAACAGTTTGCTACTGCAAAATGATCAATCCCGACCAGCTGGTACTAGAGCAACATCATTGCCTGAAGCAAACATCATTGCTGGAAGTAAACACGATTGCCTGCAGCAAATGAAACAGCTTGAAGCAAATGTCATTGCTCATCACGATTCAAACAGCGAAAGGAGAAACCTGGGTCGTGGAGAGGCAAAAGGCCCAACCTCCTGAGACCTGGAAGGGAACCCCTATGACCGGCATCAACGCAACTATGGCGCATGCGGCCAAAGGCACTGTGAACCAAGTACCTGTGATCAAGGTACATGTGGTGGGTACGCGCTCTCTCAGCCCCAATGGCCTGAAATGAGAGAAACACTGGTCCGACCCGTCGCCACCATAACCAGAATAAAAAATATATGTGTTATAGATGTGGAGGAATAGATCACTGGTACCGCACCTACCGTGCCCGAGCGCAAGTTGCAAATGAGTATCACGCAAGTTGCGATCCTCGAGAGACTAACTTAGTAGAACGATCAGTTCCCACATATGGATTAATTTGATAATTTATATTTTTGGATTTGAAAATGTGGTTTTTGCCTAAATATGATTTAATTCAATACAAATATTTATTCTTATGCATGTGATCCATTGAATTAAATTTATGAATAGGCATGTCATGTGGGGAAGTTTGGCTGACAGTGCTATTACACACATTATACTCCGAGATTGGAAATAATTTACAAACTTATTGCCTAATGATACCTCTGTGACAACTATATCAGGAAAATCCAACCTAATTGAGGGCCATTACAAAGCCCATTTGATGTTGTCCAATGGTACTAAATTTACCATTCATGAGGCCTTATATTCTCCACATTCCAGAAGAACGTTCTTGAGATTTAAAGATATTCGAGACAACTGTTATCACGTTTAAACCACGAAGGAAAATGGAGTGGAATACCTTTGCATAACCTCCAATCTATATGTCCATAAGCATACACTGGAGAAGCAAGCCAGAAGCTAGCCAGGAGTTAGCCAGAAGCTAACCCATCCGAGCAACTGCTTATTATGGCATGACCAAATGGGATACCCAGGTCAAGGTATGATGCGCCGTATCCTCAATTCATCACACAGGCATCCCTTCACTAATAAGGACCTTGTGTTTAATGAAACCCTATGCCAAGCTTGCTCGCTAGGGAAGTTGAATACTAGACCATCATATGCAAAGATGAGTAAAGCCTCCACCCTTTTTTCTTGCAAAGAATACAAGGGGATATTTGTGGACCAATCCAACCATTATGCGGACCGTTTAAATATTTCATGGTTTTTTGGTTGGTGCATCGACAAGGTGGTCACATGTTACACTATTGTCCACACGAAATGTTGCATTTGCTAAACTTCTCGCCCATATCATAAAATTGAGGGCCTCACCACCCGGATCATTGTATACAGTTTATAAGACTCGATAATACCGGAGAGTTTACATCAAAATCTTTCGATGATTATGGCATGTCCCTTGGGAATGATGTTGAACATTTGGTTCCCCATGTTGACACCCAGAATGGTCTCGCAGAAACACTCATTAACCTTGGTTATGCGCACCAAGCTTCCAATTTCTACATGGGGTTATGCAATTTTGCATGCAGCCATGTTGGTCCGATTGAGGCCGACTCACACCCACTCTTATTCCGCGTTACAGCTAGTGACTGGGTACAAAACGTCAGTTTCGTACTTACGTGTCTTTGGGTGTGCAGCTTACGTGCCAATTGTGCCGCCACAACGTACAAAATTGGGTCCTCAACGAAGGAGGGGCATATATGTCTGTTATGAATCCCCCTCCATTATATGCTATTTAGAGCCCTTGACAGGCGATCTCTTTACCGCTATATTTGCAGATAGTCAATTCTATGAGACAGTCTTCCCGCCGTTAGGGGGAGATAAGAACACATCGTTCTTGAAGAATGACGTGAATTGACGTGGAATGTCCCCACTATGTCTCATCTCAATCCCCGAATCGCACAATGTGAGAATGAAGTGCGGAGAATTCTAGATCTACAGAGTGTAGCTAATAACATGCTAGACATTTTCTCTGATCTAGCTAAAGTGACGAGATCACATATACCTGCTGCAAATGTGCCTACAAGGATAACACGTGTCGTCCCAGATGGATGAGTTGTCCCAGACGGACAAGGTACGACCATGGTGACTAACCAGTCATATGTCCCTGCCCAGAAGCGATGTAGACCAATAGGTTCGAAGGATTCTCATCCCCGGAAGAGGATAAATTTGGCACAATCAAATGCCTTAGACATCTTAATATCAACTGATTCATATCATGAGATAATTCCAGATTATGGGTCTGTCCTATAAGAGACGACGTCGGGGGACACTCCAACGTCTGAACCCACTCCCGAGAATAGAGAGATCTCGGTAAATTATGCATGTTTAAGTGAGATATGGAATCAGAATGATATTATTATCGATGATATATTTGTATTCACGGTACCTACCGAAATAATAACTAGTGATGAAATCGAACCTCACTCTGTTGATTAATGAATGCCAACGTAGAGAAGCCTGGCCAAAACGGAAAGAACCAATCTAGGTCAAATTCGATTCCTTGACAAAAAGGAAGGTATTTAGGCCCATCGTTCCTAAACCTCCCCATGTTAAACCTGTAGAATTTAAATGGGTAGTTGTAAGGAAGTGTAATGAGAAAGATGAGATTGTGAGATACCCAACTCATTTAGGGCGCAAGGATTTTCTCAAGGCCCTATGATTGATTACGAGGAGACGTATTCTCCCGTAATGGACGTCTTAACGTTCCGCTACCTTATCAGTTGGGTAGTTTCCGAAAAAATTGAGTATGCAGCTTATAGATGTGGCCACATCTTATCTTTATGGGGATCTTGATATATATATATATGAAAGTTCCCGAAGGACTTAAGATACCTGAGACAAATAGTTCCAGACCATGGAACACGCTCTCCATTCGTTTGCGGTGTTCACTTTACGGATTGAAACAATCCGGACGGAAGTGGTATAACCATCTAAGTGAATATTTGATCAAGATGGGATATGTGAATAAAGAATTATATATGCCCATGCGTGTTTATTAAGAAAATAAGTTACAGGTTTGCTATTGATTGGTACTTCAGAAGAGACCAAAGAAACTGCTAAGCACCTGAAGTTGGAATTTGAAATGAAAGATCTTGGGAGAACAAACTTCTGTCTCGACCTGGAGCTTGAGCACAATGTAGATGGAGTCGTAGTCTATTAATCGAATTTCATCCAGAAGATGTTGAGGCGCTTTAATGGGGATAAAGTGAAACCTTTAAGCACGCCTACGATCGTCCGTAGTCTAGATCCTAAGAAGGACTGTTTGGTCCCGCATATGATAACGATGAGATATTTACACTAGAAGTTCCTATCTAAAGTGCAATAGGCACATTATTGTACTTGGCTCAATGCACTAGACCGAACATTTCATTCGCTGTGAACTTGTTAGCTAGATTTAGCTCTTTGCCAACACGCTGCCACTAGAATGGCATAAAAGACATTTTTCCGTACCTCAGAGGTACGACGGATATGGGTTTATTCTATCCCTATGCATCGAGGAATGGATCAAACCCTCTTGATCCTCATAATGATGCACGACTTGTTAGGTATGATGACACGAGTTACCTATCAGACCCACACAAGGCGCATTCCCAAACTGGTTATATCTTTACCGTTGGGAACATAGCAATATCTTGGAGGTCTACCAAACAGACCCTTGTTGCCACCTCTTCGAATCATGCAAAGATTCTTGCTCTTCACGAAGCAGTTGGTGAATGTATATGGCTGAGTGCCATTACGGGGCATATTCGAAGTACTTGTGGATTGCATTCCACCAATAATGAACCAATGATTATCTACGAACATAATGCTACCTGCATTGAGCAGATAAAGACCGGTTTCATTAAAGGAGACCACACCAACCATATTGCAACAAATGTTTTCTTCAACCAACAACAACAAAAGCATCAGAAGATTGAAATCAAGTCAATCCGATCTCAAGACAATCATGCAGACCTTTTTACCAAGTCATTACCAAATGCCACATTCCATCAGCATGTTCGAGGTATTGGCTTACGTAGATTGGCTGATCTACCTAGTCTATAGTTTTAGGGGGAGTCGATATCAAGGGGAGTATCCTGAAGCATACCAAGTATCCCGAAGTATACAGAGTATCCTGAAGCATACTCACTTGACCATCGTGTACTCTTTTGTCCTACGACCAGGGTTATTTTGTCCCATTGGGTTTTGTTACCTGGTTAGGTTTTAACGAGGCACACTTTTGGTATGGTCACCCCTTTAACACTACATCCTGAAGATGTCATGATTTGTCTCATATGCATTTGCTCATCTTTTTCCTTCTACCACGGGTTTTTCCCATTGGGTTTACCGGGCAAGAGTTTGGTATAGCAACTCTAATGCATCCTATCTCATAGACGTATTATCTGCTCATTATCCAGAAGAGACGACTTCAAGTACCTTCGGAAGTTCCAATCCGACTACTCTATATCTACGCGTGTTGCACTCTTTTTCCTTCGACTAGGGTTGTTTTTGTCCCACATGGTTTTTATTACTTGGCAATGTTTTAACGAGGCAACGCATAAGTGCGTAACCAAGCAACACTATTACATGAAATATCTGAGGGGGAGTGTTGTAAATAAGTTAAAATTAGTGGCTATTACATGTAAAGGGCATATGTGTCTTTATTCACATATGCCAAAATCCTAGCTATATAAGGTTATTGTTTATTATTACTTCTAATCTAACTTCAGATGATTGAGAGCTCCCCAAACGTTCTTCCTTTTCCTATACATTCTTGATTTCACAACACTTATCTAATTCTTTGCTTGTTGCAATTTATGATGGTCTTGAACTATTACTAGAGGCTTGGGTCATCTTCGTTCAATTAAGGTTCAAAGGTTGTGTGTGTATATATATATATCAACACCCCATTTTCACTCACAGCTATTCATCTAAAAAGGTATTAATATATTTGAAATTTTCAAACATATACAACACCATCTGTAGTTCTGTACTATAAACATTTTCAGCTCATTGAATGCTTATGCATTCTTCTGTTGTCATTACCAAATTAAACCAAAAATTTCCTAAATGCTTAATTCCATCGATTTTGAAAGCATATACCAATATTTATATATCTTATGTTATTTTCAGGAAGTTACATCTATTCGATAGTGATTTCAGATAAAGCACCACTAAAGCTAGACCCAATATGTCCAGGAGCATGCCCATGTCCATGTCCACCACAACATTCCTTCATGTAGCTTTTACAGCACCCTGCTACTTCTCTCTTCTCCAACACACAAGCATGAATTGCCACTGATTCCGAACTATACCTATGATTTTCATCACCTGAACCCATGCAAGAATGCATAGGAACTGATTCTGCATTTTCACTAACCTGCTCAATATCAATAGCCATATGAGGGGGTATTTCTTCATGTAGAAGGTGGTGCTCCTCATGATCAAAGCTTGCGCCGAGCTGCTTTGCTAACGTGTCATTGCTATTATGTTCTTCGTCGCAGTGGTTTGAATGGCAATGACCAATGCTTGTCAATTTTTGGGTATCTTGCAAAGGAAGAGAAGCCTGATTGCAGTGTTTGCCCTTATGGAGTCCCTCATCTTCCTTTCTCTTATGCTCACACTGGCTTGAGTGGCAATGACCAGCAATTGCCAGTTTTCGGATTTCATGCAAAGGAAGAGAAGCATGATTGCAGTGTTTGCCCCCATGGTGTCCCTCATCTTCCTTTCTCTTATGCTCTTGACCACAATGGCTTGAGAGGCAATGACCTGAGCTTGTCAATTTTCGGGTTTCTTGGAAAGGAAGAGAAGCATGATTGCAGTGTGTGTCCTCATGGTGCCCCTCATCTTCCTTTCTCTTATGCTCTTGGCCACAATGAGTTGAGTGGCAATGACCAATTCTTGTCAATTTTTGTGATTCTTGCAATGGAAGAGAAGCATGATTGCAGTGTTTGCCCCTATGGTGTCCCTCATCTTCCTTTCTCATATGCTCTTGACCAAAATGGCTTGAGTGGCAATGACCTACGCTTGTCAATTTTTGGGTTTCCACGTGTAGCCCATCATCTTCCTTATGCCTATCATGCTCTTTGCCACAATGGGTTGAGTGGCAATGCCCTTTACTTGTCAATTTCCGGTTTTCCTCCACAGAAGAAGAAGAATGGTGGCAGTGTTTTGCCTCATGGAGTCTGTCACCTTCAGCACATGAGCTCAAATTGTGAGGGCTTAAGCAACTGTGGTTGTCTTTGTTCTGTGACTTCAGATCAGGATGGGCCTCATGTAAGTCATCATTGCACGTATGCTTACCGTGCAAGCTTGAATTCAAAGGACTAGGTTGGCATTCTGATCCACATTTCTGAGAAGAACATCTCTGAGGTTTTTCACAAGCTTTCACAGCTCTGTTGTTGTCAGAGCAACAATTCTGGTTTTTGTGAGAGTGGCTATGCCCTTTTCTTCCATGTTTATGGGCATGTGGTGCCCTTGGATTGTCAGTTCCTTGTAAAAGCAACATGCTGTTGAAGATCACAAGCATACATGTCCCAACGTCAGCAAGAACCGCGGCCCAAACCAGAGGATGCCCGGCAAATCCCAGAGCAAGGATGGAAGCCTTAGTAATGATAGACAAAGAAACATTCTCAATGACTTTTCTGTTAGCCCTTCGCGCAAGCTTCACAGCTTTCGGGAGCTTTCTGATGTCATTTGACAGTAAGATTATGTTCCCAGTTTCCTGAGCAAGGGCTGACCCCGAAATTCCCATTGAGATGCCAATGTCAGCTGTAGCTAGAGCCGGGGCATCATTGATACCATCTCCCACCATCGCTGTCTTTCCTTCTGTTTTGAATTCTTTGATGATTCTTGCCTTATCTTCGGGTAGAAGTTCTGCATGAACTGCCTCTAGAGCTTGCTTCAGCTGCACATCACATTAATTTCTCAATTTTAGCAAGAAAATCTATGCGCCCTTTTTATATAGGTTAGAAAATTATAAATGAATCGTCACCTGCTCATTTGTATGCAATGCCGAGGCATGACTATCTCCTGTGAGCATAGCTGTCTTAATGCCTAACTTCTTCAGCTCCCGGACAGCCTCTGCAGCCCCAGACCGGCAAGAATCAGATATTGTAAAGATTCCGGCAGGGGCTCCTCCACAGTATATGTATCCAATGCTCTTCCCTCCCTTAGCACCTTCAATGGTTGGAACTGAAATTTCAAAAACAACTAATCATGTGAGTGGGAAATTAAAAAGCGTTAAAAGAGTTTGTAATCTTACACACAAATTAAGTGTTATTCGATTTCACCTGTTTCACAACCAACTCTCATAGCTATCTTTCTGTTTCCAATGTAGATATCTTGTCCATCAATCTTCCCACGAATGCCTTCTCCGGGAAAATTCTGAAACTCCTCCACAATTTCGGGTTTTGGCTCAACTGAAAGCGACCTTCCATACTCAATCAGTGCATCCGCCATTGGATGGCTTGATTTCCTCTCAATGCTTGCGACCCTTCAAACAAATTTTGACAAACATTAAAACAAAAACCAATGAATAACTAACTTCACCGCGATGTGAAACAGAGTAATGTAGCTGCAGTCTATACCAGTAAACTAGTGTGTTCAAGCTAATGTCATCGCGGAGAGACTGAAAATCCACCACCATAAATTCACCGCTTGTTATTGTACCGGTTTTGTCAAAAGCCATGATCTTGACTTTGGCAAGAAGCTCAATGTAATCACCTCCTTTGATGAGAAGACCGCCGGTTGCTGCCTTTGTAAGTGCGCAGAAGGTGACAACAGGCGTAGAGAGTATGAGAGCGCAAGGGCACGCGCTCACCAAAACAACCAGTGCTAAGTGAAACCATTTGCCCCAATAGTCATGAACACGTAATGCAGCTGGAATCACCGCGATAGAAACAGATATGATCAATACCGCTGCAAAAAAGCACCCGGAAACTAGTTAATTTGTAGAAGAAAAACATGTGGAAGTTGATAATAATATCTTAACTTCTAGCACAAGGAAACATACGAAAAATTAACTAACCTGGGGTGTAAAACTTAGTGCATTTGTCAATGAATCTCTGAGTTCTGGTTTTGCTGTTTTGAGCCTCTTCCACAAGTTTTGCCATTTTAGCAACTGCGCAATCTTCTGCTAAGGCGGTAGTCTTCACACTCAAATAGCCTTTAAAAAACAAAACAGAATTTGTCAACAACATGTGAGCATGAACATAACTGATTCTTTGTTCATAATTTGTCAATATTTATGGTACCATTGAGATTAATAGTGCCTGCCCAAACAGTTGAATCCGTCTCCTTGGCAACCGGGTAAGATTCTCCGGTGAGTGTTTTTTCGTCAACTTCACCTTTGCCTCCGACAACTAATCCATCAATTGGTATAACTTCACCAGCCTTAACAGCAAGAATTGTGTTCAACTTCACCTCATCGACATCCACAACGTCTCCATTTTCGGCTAAGACTGCTTTCTGAGGTGCCATGCTCATCAACGATGACATTACTGCCTTGGCCTGACGATGAACAAAAATTAAAAGTAATTAAGATGAATGTATACATGTGGTCTGAATTTTTTAGCCGGATTGAAAGATTAGGGTGAGTTTTGTGCTAACCCTGTGACCTGCCCTTGACTCAAGCCACTCTGCAATGGTGAACAAAAACACAATGGTCCCAGCTTCCAAATAGTCTCTCAAAACAATTGTCCCCATCACTGTCAAAAAGTACCAATATCAGCATTCATTGTATAAAAATGGACACAATTATATTAAAAATGATTCGTCATAGTTATTAGCCCAATGAAGATCATGGTTTTAACTACATTGGTATTATGATCTTTCTACTCCTCCATAATTAGTTCTTACAAATTTAGAGAGACGATTTTCACACTCCATTTTTTATCTGTTGTCACTCCACTTTTTTTTAAAAATTATGAAAGATAAAACTAGAAGTGTAGTACACCAAGTAAAAACTAAAGTGTGAAAAATCAACTCCTTAAATTGATTCTGCCTTTAGTTTAACGTAGATTTATTCTTTTCTATATATTATTAGTCAAAATGTGATAATAACAAAATGTGAAACGTGAAAAAGAGCGTGTAGACATTGAAATGAAAACAGATATCTACACGAAATCGAACGCAATTTAACAAGCCATGGAACTATAATAAATGAGATGGCCAAAACATACAGGCAACGTAGAGGGCCAAGAGTGTGTAGTCATGATAAATGCGCATCAAAATTGGTCACATTCACACTAATTATGAAGACGTCATTTCAATACTATCTTTATTGAGTAAATAAAATTTTCACGTTTCATTTTTGTATAAAATTTTATTTATTTATTTTTTATAGTTGTATAAAGCAATATTAATTATTGAGATAATTAATGTGAGCAAGTCCGATTGAAGACTGTATTGTTCGGGGTTGGAAACCTCGTCAGAAAGCATAACTACATGGACTATCTCATGGTGATGAAGGCAAAAAGAGGCACGAAATTTGTGACAATTATTATATAGCAAACCCATACGTTCCTTCATATATATCCCTTCAAAAGGGTAAGTTGTTGTGTTGCAATTTTCGTCAATAGAAAGCCAAAAAATATAAAAGGATAAAGAGTCTTGGTTCGTTCGGTGTGGCGGTGGGCAGCCAATTTTGAAACTCCATTTTTAAAGTAGCCCAGACCTCGGGACGGTACCCAAAAATATCACAAGAATGGCCTGGTAGGTTACAGCCAAAAACATACTTGTCATTTTAAACAAAAAAAAATATATTAAACAATTCGAAAATGACACACCGACACCGATATCTATTGAGGGTAAAAAAAAAAATTGATATGGTGACATATTTTTTGTAATTTTTTTTGTAAACAGTGAGCACTATCTGTATTATAAATATAATTTATAAAAAATAAAAAATCGTATGATCTCTCTATTATTATTTTGTTTAAAAAATAGAATAACACGTGAGTATGTGTAGCATTATTTTTTATTATACCAAAATTTCAACCAATATACATAATATACATGAAGCTGCCTAAAAGTTGTGTACGAATAATATTTTATTTTCAGCCAATATTTATAGTGGAAACATACTATATTTGCCCAAAATTATAGGAAGCTTATAATAATTTATATTATTATAAAGTCAAGAGGGTGAGTAAGTTTCACTAAAATATTTTGGACAAAAATACCCATCCATTAATAACCTTTATATTTAATAATAAAGATATAATAGTAAAATCAAATATTTAAACTTAAAAAAATTAAAAAATAAATATTTTAGTGAAGGAGTAGATAGTTACTTAAACACTCATTCTTTTTATTTTATTCTTTTTTTTAATTTATTTTCATTTCTCCTTATATCTTAAAAATTATAAAAAATAAATTCAAAATAAAAATATTTAATATACACACACGTACGTGGATGCATGAGTCTAGTTGATTATAAAATAGCTGATAAAAATAGTATACAAAAGAATTAATTTTGACCGTATAGTGTCATAGTGAGACAGAGGTGTATACGCGCGCTATTCTTCTCTCGTTTTTAATTATGACGTATTGTATCTTACATAATTACGTAATTAATTGTCAAAAAATAGGCAAACCAATCAAAATGTTTCTCTAATTTGACATGTCTAAGTCCTCATGAACTCCTTACATTTAAGCTAAGAGTTGGTAATAGTCACATCCTTGCCACTTAGCTTGTCTTTAAAGGGTATATGGGTGGACAAAATTTAATAACTATATTGTAGGTTGTCTTTCTAAAGCATGCATGTAGGTTGAAAACATATAGATAAGACTCGTTTTTATTAGAAAAGTAATAAATTAAGAATGCGATTGAAAACAGTATATTGGACGTACCAGCAATAATAACGAGAATGTTGATGTCATGAAACCTAAAATTCCGAACGGCGGTGAAACCTTTCATGAAGATGGGGAAGATGCCAACCACAACCGCGCCGAGAGCAAACCACCCTAATGGCCGATATACATACTTCAAAAGTGAGAGCAAAAGTAGCACGCCGCTAGCAATTGCATAAGGGCTTGGCAACTTTTTCTTGTAACTTTCCTTATGCCCATACACTCTCACATTTGCCTCCAGTCTTGCTTGATTTAATGCCTTAACTGTACGTAATTAATAATAACTCAAATTAGTAAGTACAAGAAATAGCTACATAAGTACTCAAATATAACATTAAAGTACTCAAATATAACATTAAAATACTCAAATATTATATATATGGTCTAGATTCGGACATATTCGATAGGATATCAGATAAATGAATGACATGGAATATAAAATAATGCAGAATAAGTATCAAACAGTCTACAATCGGACATATTTAACACAGACGACTAGTATTCATATTACAAGAAAAATAAAAAATTTAGGGAAAAAAAAAAGAAGAACAGGTTTTATTTATTTATTTATTTTTTCATTTCAACAAAAGCGTATTTATGTCAAGAAAATGTGATTGTTATTGTTACTTTATCAATTATTGGATGCGCAACATCCATCAATATCAGTTTCTTAATTTCCTCTGTTAGCAGTCCTATCAATATTAATTTCTCAACTTCCAGCTAGTTTTTTAATTTTTAATTTTTAAATTTTAATTTTTTCATATCCTTAAATATGAAAAGGTCTTTTCTATGGGCACGAATTAGGTCTGGAATAACAGTACGTCGAGTGTTATTGTGCTAAAAATTTTAAAAAATTGAAAACCGAACATAAATTATTAGGCAGGAAATAGAACTAAAAAGTTGCATTGTATTTGAATTTTTTAAAGGTTCGGCCGGCACAGGGCATCAAAGGCACGAAAATGCCATTCCCTTCTTCATCAATAATACAAACAATACAAATCATACGTTTTTACCCCTAGTGAACACTCAAAAGCCTAACCCTTTTCTTTTTCCAAGACCTAATGCCTCTTTCTTCCTAGTCAATAGACTCAATACTCACCCCAAGAGAGTGAAATTAACATTAAAATATTATGTAGTGATCACGAGAAAAATAAAATAAAACGTATAAAGAATTAGTTAACAGATGTAATATATGCAGAATTCAAGTATAAACGACTTAAAGTAACGTAGGAAAAAAACTAAATAGCAAAAAGATTCACTAAAGTTAGCAAACAAATAAAAAAGTTGATGGGCGTTAACAATGAAAATGGTTTTTTTTCTTTCTTTCTACGAGCTGGTTATTAAAGGAGTGCTCCTCGTATAAGTAAGATTCATCTTTATTAGTCGATATTAAAATAATTGATAAATATGATAAAAAATAATACTATTTTGTTGAAAATTACAAAGTATTTATAACGAAATATGCCCTTTTCATTTGAATTAGTTACCTTTATTTTCAATAATTTGAAAATTTTACGTAGCGGTTGATGAAAATGAAGGCAAATTGAAAGTTGGGTAAAGCTACGTACGTACAAAGGAAAAAGAGTAAAAAAAAAAGCCATTTAAAGCCATCATGCTCCTATCTTTTTGCTTCATGATGCAATGCCTATTCATCCATCACTACCAAAACAAAGGTAACTGGTGACAGGTCCACTGCCTACCAATACCACCTGCATCCACCAGTAATCTTTATTTTCTTTTACCTTCTCTTCTCACACACCCTTTGAAATTTTGATGTGCAGAGAAATCTACCCTATACCGGCACCACCGATAAAAAACTGTTTAACCAGTTGTTTACGAGCGAATGAAAGGCATGCCTGCCTTCCACTCGCGCAGAGCAAATTCATAATTAAGGGGCATTGGTGAGGAAAGGGAGTTGATTGATATCAATTATGAATGGAAAAGAAGAATAAGTGGTGAATAATTTTGAGAGAACTGAAAATGAATATGTACTAGGGGGTACATACCAATTTGAATCTGGGAAATGAGGAGGGTCTCATGGACAACAATGACAGTTTTGGAGGGCACAATGACTGAAACCTCTTTAATACCCTCAAGAGGCTTGAGGATGTTCTCAATTAGAGGAACTTCTGATGAGCAGCACAACCCCAACACATCAAAGTAGCTCTTCTCAAACCTTTTGGCTGCTGCTGCTGCTGGCTTGCCTTTGTCCTGCCCAGCCATAATATAACCAACTTCTGCAAAAACAGAGGGCATGAGAGAGAGAGAGAGAGAGAGAGAGAGAGAGAGAGCTTGAGGAGGAGGGTTAATACAAGAAAATCACCTTATGGGGTAATATTGGAAGGTGGCTCACATCAAGAATTGTGAGTGGGAGAAGTTTAATAAGTAGATGAAGCTGTGGGTGGGCTATACATATATATATATATATATATATATATGGGAGAAGGGAAGGATTATATAAGTTAAAAAGGGCATGAAGAAATTAAAAGAAGAAATTGTCTCGAAGCAAAACAAGTCTGTTTGGGTGGAATAATTGGTTCAACTTTCACTTAATTGAGGATGAGACACCAAATAGTGGAGAATGATCGATGAGTTGCGAGGGGAAAAGAAGAATGGAATCCACATGTGTATCCACATAAATGCTTGCTTCATTGTTTTATAGGCTCATCAAATCAGGGGCATATGTGCTCTACAGTCTAGTCTCAACCTGAATGAGATTTTCTTTGTTTGCTTTGTATTTTAGATTTTCCCCATTTTTGCAGGGGCCAGGGGGTGGGGAAAAGGTCACAAGCTCTGTTTTCTTTAAATTTATTTAATTTTTGCATTTTCTTATATAATATATGTTTATGTAATTAATTTCAATTTCATTTTATAATAATTTTTAATTCGATTACCGCGTGCAAAATGACGAATTTGACCTCCTAACTTTCCTGCACTATTTTCGCTCGTTAAATAATGAAACCCAATTAAGCCTAAAGCTCAATTATTTTTTTAGTAAGCCCAACTTAAACACTGTGATGGTTGGTTCACTTTGTTTAGAGACCTATTATTTCCTTCCATCCCTTGTTAATTTGTTATTAGAATTAATAGTATTTTAATTTCCTTTTTTTAATGCAATAATATCTAAAAGAGGGATTTAATTTGAAGTAAATCACGCAATGAATTAGTTACTAGGTACTAAACTACACACAAATATATCCTCACTATTTATGATAATCGAACTTAGACCTACCACTTATCACTGAAGAGGAATACTATTAATATAATAATATTTACAAAATATAAACTAATTAGACAGAAAAATATTCTCCTATGTACTTAACACGTGACACTTTTACAACAATTTAGAATTTTTTTTCTTTCAAGCATACAACAAATTAGAAGAATATGCAAAAGTTAAACACTGGAGGGAAATTAGGATATTATCAATTGTTCAAGTCCCAATTTATTTCAACAACAAAAAAAAATCATTCATGCATGCATGTGATTGGTCCTTTAGTAATCGTCACTTTTTTCTGGCCATATTCCATACAACTTATACTTTGCTTATCTTTCCCGTTTTATGGCCAGCGCAAGTGGCGTCGTTAGAAATTCAAGTAAGTGAAGGTATTTTATAAATAATATTAAGGGTATTTTCTAGTCGAAATAATTTTGTAATAATATTTTGATTTCATTATAAAAAAGATTAATATTAGAAACAGAATTTTATATAGACAATTATAATGGCAATAAAAATAAAAATATATAAATAATGACAATAGTTTAGAGAATTTCATGAACATGTGTTTATTCATTTCCCAATAAGTAATTATGTTATCTTCAATTTGAGTACCTAAAAATATGCAAAATAATTATTTACGCACTCAAACTTCAATACTTATAGTAAGTAATAATTAAATAATATTTGATATGTTCGTGAAAAAATAAGAAATATATGACAAATATTATAAAAATATTAATATAATTGTATATATATACATGTAACAAAAAAAATCCGCTGGGGACCTGAGCCCCCTCTAGTCTTCAAGTGGCTTCGCTAGCCTTTAAAGTGTAAATACGTAAGCTCTTCTGGCGTTAGGTATATATGTTTTGTTTCCTACAACTGTAATGTTATACATGTGACAATTGATAATTGACATGTGATTAATTTTTTGCCAACATTAGCCTATTTGCGAGCTAAATTATTAATTTGTAAAGAACAAAAATTGAGAGTTTTTTTTTTTTTTTTTTGCTATTAAAGAAAGCATCAAATAGAACTAGAGGGCAAAGTTCCTAAGACAACTCCCACAACGGAGGCCAAAGCACCAAGCAGAAACAGCTTCATTCGGGATATAGATCGACTCCAATCACTGTAGAGGGCAATGGAATGATCCATATTAGGAAGAGAATCGGCGAAAACGTTGACTTCCTGATATATATGCTTGAAACTGATTTTACGGAAGGACATGGTGACATGACCCTTCCCGAATTACCCCTTGGAACCCGGAAAAAGCCTTGCTCCCGTCTGACAACTTTAATAAATTCCCAAAATACTCTTAAGTCCTTACAATTAATTATGAGAATTCTGCCAAAAATCCAGCAGAACCTCTCCTTAGGGAATGATTAACTGTCTTCCACCTGTCAGACGAATGATCAAATAACACTCTCAAATTCCAACATCACCAGCCAACCAACGATGTAATCATAATTTTACAATCATGGAAAATCGATCGAAAGTTTCGATTTTTCCTTTCCTCGATTTGGTGTCTCCCGTGGCTGCTTCCTTTGACGGTCGGTACGTCCTTGATCGCGGGGAGGAGGAGAGTCCGATGAGTGGAACCAAATCGGACGATGTTGCTTCGATCAAAGGTCAAAGGTGCTGCGTTTGTGGGTTCGATGTCACGGGTTTGGGTGAGAGTCACGAAGAGAGAGAGTGGAAATGAGAAAATCTGGGAAAGTCTGGGTTAAAAATATCTACCCAGGCCAAATTACCAAAATGCCCCTGAACATTCTAGACCCACAACTCTTTCACACAAACTCTATTTTCTGCGTGTCGCCTGTCTACGAACTCGTGAGTTCTAGACCTACTTAACGGTCCTCGAAACACTGCCAAAAGTGTCTCCAAAAAAAATTTGACTTTCTAGCCCTTTATACAACCAAGGGTAATTTCGTCCTTTTGCAAATTAATTTACGAAAGTTCACTAATTAAATTTTCGGGTCGTTACAATTCACCCCCCCCCCCCCCCCCCTTAAAGAAATTTCGTCCTCGAAATTCATACATGTTACTAGAACAAATGTGGATGCTACGCCCGAATTAGTGCTTCGGTTTCCCACATGGCCTCCTCCACGTTATGATTCCTCCACAACATTTTAACTAGAGGAACAATCTTTATGCGCAGTACTTTTTCCTTCCAATCTAGAAGTTGCACTGGTTGCTCCTCAAAAGTGAAATCATCTCTCAGCTCAATTCGTTGCACCTCCAATATATGAGATTCATCGAATATATACTTTCGGAGCATGGATACATGGAATACATCGTGAACCCTTGATAGTTCTAGGGTAAAGCAAATCTGTAAGCCACTGGCCCTATCCTTTCAATAATCTCATAAGGCCCAATATAGCGAGGACTCCGCTTTCCTCGTCTACCAAAACGTACAACTCCCTTCCAGAGGGATAATTTCAAGAAAACCCAGTCTCCGACCTCAAACTCAAGATCTCTGATCCGTCGGTCCGCATAGCTTTTTGGCGGTCCTGAGCTACCTTCAACCTTTCCTTGATGATTCTCATATTTTCCTCTGTGATTTCCACTAGCTCTGGTGTCAACAGTCTTCTCTCACCTACCTCATTCCAGCATATCAGTGTCCTGCATTGTCTCTCATACAGTGCCTCGAAAAGAGACATCCCAATACCAGACTGATAGCTATTATTGTATGCAAACTCCATCAAGGTCAGGTGTGAATCCCAGTTTCCTTTAAACTGCAATACACAACCTCTCATCATATCCTCTAGCATCTGAATTGTCCTCTCAGACTGACCGTCAACCTGAGGATGAAAAGTTGTACTGAAATGCAATGTAGTTCCAAAGGCTTTCTGCAAACTCCGCCAAAACCTCGAGGTAAACCTAGAATCCCTGTCTGATACAATCGACTATGGATCATTAGGTACGTACAACCGGCCATCCTTAACCAAGGTCCCATCATCCCTAACCATGTAATCCTGCCTATTCCCAGCCTCCAACTCCATCCTAATAACACAGAAAGTAGGATCCTGGAGCTGAGCTTCAATAATTCGGTCAATCAAGACAGGTCTCACATGGAAGCTAGCCAACAGAGCCCCCTGGCTATCCATGCCAAGTATAATTCCCATTCTTCGGAATTCCACCAGCAACGGTAGATAAACAGTGTGCAAATGGGCCAAGGAACCCATGGACTTCATGCTCAAGGCATCCGCTACTACATTGGCTTTTCTTGGGTGATACTCTATGGTACAATCATAATCCTTTATCAGCTCAAGTGACCTTCTCTGTCTTAAATTCAGATATTTATGGGTGAAGAAGTATTTCATACTCTAATGGTCAGTAAAAATTCGATACGTTTCCCCATACAAATAGTGTCTCCAAATCTTCAATGCGTGCACCACTACAGCTAACTCTAAATCATGTGCATGGTAGTTCAACTCAAGAAGTTTAAGTTCCCTAGAAGCATATGATATCACCTTCCCATGCTGAATCAACACATAACCTAAACCCCGTAATGATGCATCATTGTACATCTAAAATCCCCCGTTATCATCTGGAAAGGTTAACACTGGGGCATAAGTCAACCTCCTCTTACGCTCTTGAAAGCTCTGTTCACACTCATCATCCCAGTCAAACTTGACTCATTTCCTCGTCAACCGAGTTAGCGGGGCAGCTATTGTAGAGAATCCTTCCACGAGTCGTCGATAATATCCTACTAAACCCATAAAACTTCTCACTTCTGACACTGTCCTCGGTTGCTCCCAATTCGCCACTGTCTCAAATTTTTGGGGATCCACGCTGATACCCTCAGCAAAAATCACATGACCTAAATCCCACACTGGTCAACCAAAACTGACATTTACTGAACTTGGCAAATAGTTATTTTTTCCTCAGCATATTTAGGACAAACCTCAAGTGTTTCTCATGTGCCTTAGCGCTCTTCGAATATACCAAGATATCATCGATCAACACAATCACAAACCGATCCAAGTACTGTCGGAACACCATGTTCATCAAATCCTTAAATGATGATGGTGCATTAGTTAACCCAAAGGGCATCACTAGAAACTCATAATGTCCATAGTGTGTCCTAAAAGCTGTTTTAGGAACATCCCATTTCCTGATTCTTAACTGATGGTACCTAGATCTAAGGTCAATTTTAGAGAAATAGTTGCCCCTTTTAATTGATCAAACAAATCATCAATTCGTGGCAAAGGATACTTATTCCGCACCGTAACCCTGTTTAACTGCCGGTAGTCGATACATAGCCTCAAACCACCATCTTTCTTCCTTACAAATAACACCGGCGCACCCTAAGGTGAGACACTCGGTCGAATAAATCCCATATCCACCAAGTCCTGCAATTGAGTTTTCTACTCCCTCAATTCCACCGGTGCCATTCTGTACGGTGCCTGTGATATAGGTTGAGTACCCGGAAGAAGCTCTATAGTGAACTCAAAAATCCCGGTGAGGTGGTGACCCCGGAAGATCCTCTGGAAATACATCTGTAAACTCATTCACCACAGGAATATCTTCTACGCTCATCGGAGTATCCCGAGAATCGATCAATAAGCTAAATAGCCCTCACAACATTTCCTCAATAATTTCTCAGCCGCCAAAGCCGATATTACTCCTGAGGGAGACACCCTACGATCACCCTGAATTGTAAGTTTCGGCAAGCTTGGACTCCGGAATACCACCTTCTTGTCGAAACAATATATGGAGGCATGATGCATGGTTAACCTATTCATCCCCAGAATCACATCAAAATCATAAATGTCCAAGGGAATTAAATCTACCTCAAAGTCATGACCTTCCACTACTACCGGATAATTGCGTATCACAAGGTTCGCCACTACCATAACTCTAGTAGGAGTGCTAATACACATATCCCAACCAATCAGGGATAATTCTTTATTAGCAAAGAGTGTAAAATCCCGAGAAATAAAAGAATGTGTAGCCCCAAGATCTATCAAGACACGAGCATCATGATTAAAAATAGACAACGTACCAGTAGCCACTTCTGGTGCTGCCCGAGCCTCCTGCTGAGTCATCGCAAAAATTCGGGCATGTGTACCAGCAGATTTACCATGACCCCCCTGTCTCCCTCTGGCCCTATTGGCCAAATTGGCCCTGCTGGCCCCACTAGACTGGATCTGGCTCCCTGCTGCAATACCATATGTCTACGTTGCTATCTGACTCAATTTAGCAGCGTCTCGACCCAAGGAACTACTGTCAGGATGACGATGTAGACAGTCTCTCTTAAAATGACCCGTCTCCCCACAGAAGTAACAACCGGTGTCACCCATTCGTGCGGGTCTGCCACTCTGTCTCCCGGTCAACTGCACTAAAGTCGCGCTAGACTGAAAAGATTTATGCTGTCCTTGACCGGCTCCGCCACTGCCTGATCCGGATCTTACACCCCTAGAAGATTCATAACTGAAACTGCCTCTCTTAGATGGTCCTTGACTAGAGACCCCGAAACTCAGGTGATCCCGGCGTCGCCTAGAACCACTAAATTGGTGCTGAGTTGGCAAACTCATCTCTACTGTAGCAGCAACATCTGACAAAGCCCTCAAAGAAGTATGTGCCATCGCAGTTACGGCTACTCGAACCTCGTTCCTCAGCACATACTCAAATCTTCAACACTTATCAATCTCAGTCACCACGAGAGCCGGTACAAAGCG
Source organism: Oemleria cerasiformis (assembly GCA_037349345.1). Classification (NCBI taxonomy): domain Eukaryota; kingdom Viridiplantae; phylum Streptophyta; class Magnoliopsida; order Rosales; family Rosaceae; genus Oemleria; species Oemleria cerasiformis. Next base: position 11,674,285 of record JAZGTL010000010.1, read on the forward strand.
TGACAACTCAAGAAATTTATGTTCGTACTGTGCCACCGTTATGTCCCCATGCTGTAGCTGCAAGAACTCAGCCTCTCTAGCATCAAGAAATGAGCGAGGATAAAACTGCTCGAGGAAGCGCTCCAGGAAAGTTTCCCAAGTAAAGGTACGGACATCCCAATCTGTCAGCTACGAAGCAAGCCACCAACCGTACGCATAGCCACCCAGAAGAAATGTGGCTAGTCGCACCCTATCCTCCAGAGGGCACCTCATAACATCAAACACTCGTTCTAAACGAGTAATCCACTCATCAGCATCATCTGGGCCTAATTCGCCCGTAAACACTGTCGCCCCAACCTCTGGGCTAGTTCATTGTCAGAAACTTCAGACGTAGCCCTACCCTAAAGTACCGTCGTCAAAGCTCGACCCAATTGATCTAGGGTCTGCCTCAAATTAGGCTCTACTACGGGTTCATGTGTGTCCTCACCGTTTCCAGGTCGCTGACGGGGCTAGCGTCTTGGAGGCATTACGCTGAAAAGAACCATAAATCATCAATACCACAATCAAATGTACACTGGGTGTATGGTCTACAGGAATTTAAACATAGTGCTCTGATACCAAGTTGACATGACCCTTCCTGAATTACCGCTTGGAACCTGGGAAAAGCCTTGCTCCTTTCTGACAACTTAAATAAATTCTCAGAATACCCTTAGGTCATTGCAATTAATGATAAGAATTCTGCCAAAAATCAAGCATAACCTCCCTTTAGGGAATGATTAACCATCTTCCACCTGTCAGACGAATGATCAAATAGCACTCTCAAATTCCAACATCACCAGCCAACCAACGATGTAATCATAATTTTACAATCAGTACAAAAGACTTATCAGAGCATCTAGGTATGATAAGTAAATTGATAGATAAATATCCTACTCGATAGTCTAGGTAAATGAGCAGCTTAAATGTAATGTCTCCGTCTCTAGATGTGCCCTCGTCAACTCAACGGCCTGGAGGGGATTTAAAACACGAAAAGTGTGAGTGGACAAAATAATCATTTAAAATCATTTCCGCTGAAAATTTACTTTTCCCCCTCCACGAGGAAAACAATACATGCATAATGTAAAAATCCATTTTCAACAAATCCATAAATAATATATAAAGATAATCCGATAACTCACTGGAAAATCAATCTTTTGTTAAAACACTTGGTGGGACCCACGAAAATCCGAATAATGAAAACATCCCGTGGTCTACAACCCTGCTTTGAAAACCCTCCTCAAAGTAGTTTAAAATCATGTAAACAGACTTGGACACAAAATATATCAAAACATATCCCATTGCTCCGCGAATGGAATCCCGTGCCGTAGCTCGATATCCGAACTAACTGACCTGGGTCCAACCCTTCACACACCCGATATACCTCGAGTTGTGCAAAACCCTGTACTACGTGTAGACAACCTCAACGACCTGGTGGAGAAATACCCTTCGACACCAGCGTCGGAGAAACCTTGACGATCTGGCGGAGAAATACCCTTCGACGCTAGTCGGAGAAGACCTTGACCCTTGGGGACAATAATTCAGTGAAAACCAAAATTCATGTTTTGAAATCCTTATTTCTTGGCTTAGGCCAAATTCATTGAAAAACTGGGTTTAAACTCAAAATCGTGGACTCAACCGAAATCCAAAATAAATCAAGTCAAACTATATAAAACCTGAAACCATAAAGCCAGGCCATAGCCCAAAACGTCATTTCCAAATAATTATTGAAAGCCCGTGTCCAATAATAATTTAATAATTTTCTAAATTCCAGAAATTTGCCAAATACAATACGTAATAAGCAATTATATCAAATATACCTTTATGCATGCATTATAATTTACAAAACCAAAGTCCACTCACCAAACGTCCAATTAGTTCAATCTTGAGTCATACGCTCCTCTGAAGTTCCCGGAGCAGTATCGCCTGTCAAAAGTAATAATCGAGATTATTAACGATAATTAAAAACCCTACATTTAGACTCCCAAAACCCCAGGAGGTTCGCTCGCGTCACACTAAAAATGCAGCCGCTTCGGATGCCCAAAACTACCCCTAAACGACGTTCGATTAACCCGAAACATGTGCCAAAAGGTCCAAAACGTCGAAACCTTATCGACACGCGTTGCCGTGAACAAGGACCGGTCCCATGCGCTGCAGAAGGCCGGTGGCTCGGCCACGCGCCGGCTATAGTACCTCACACGCTGTTACAGTACCTCAAGCGCCTGCTGACTCGGCGCTAACTCAGCCTCCAGGTGGCTCCACGTGACTGCCAGATGGCATGCCACGTCAGTCCCTCTTACCGAACCAGTCGTTGGTAAGTCGCCAGAGATGAAGACCGCTCCGCCGTGCGCCGCCCTCCGCTGTCCACAGAAAATGCATTATAATTTACAAAACCAAAGTCCACTCACCAAACGTCCAATTAGTTCAATCTTGAGTCATACGCTCCTCTGAAGTTCCCGGAGCAGTATCGCCTGTCAAAAGTAATAATCGAGATTACTAACGATAATTAAAAACCCTACATTTAGACTCCCAAAACCCCAGGAGGTTCGCTCGCGTCACACTAAAAATGCAGCCGCTTCGGATGCCCAAAACTACCCCTAAACGACGTCCGATTAACCCGAAACATGTGCCAAAAGGTCCAAAACGTCGAAACCTTATCGACACGTGTTGCCGTGAACTGCTCCGCCGTGCGCCGCCCTCCGCTGTCCACAGAAAATGCCATTGCTGGCCGACCTTGAAATTTTCCTAACTTTCTCAAATCTTAATATTTTTTCACGAATATTTAGTCAAAATCCACTACTCGAACCCAGGAACTCAAAAATGAAGTCTAAACAGGAAACCTATACCTGTGTTGGTCGAAAAATCGATCGAAAGTTTTAGTTTTTCATTTCCTCGGTTCGGTGTCTCCCGCGGTTGCTTCCTTCGACGGTCGGTACGTCCTTGGTCGCGGGGAGGAGGAGAGTCCGATGAGTGTAACCAAATCAGACGATGTTGCTTCGATCAAAGGTCAAAGGTGCGGGTTTGTGGGTTCGATGTCACGGGTTTGGGTGAGAGTCACGAAGAGAGAGAGTGGAAATGAGAAAATATGGGAGAATGCGGGTTAAAAATATCTACCCAGGCCAAATTACCAAAATGCTCCTAAACATTGTAGACCCACAACTCTCTCACACAAACTCCGTTTTTTGCATGCCGCCTATCTACAAACTCGTGAGTTCGAGACCTACGCAACGGTCCCCGAAACACTGCCAAAAGTGTCTCCAAGCAAAAATTGACTTTTGAGCCCTCTATATAACCAAGGGTAATTTCGTCATTTTGCAAATTAATTTACGAAAATTCACTAATTAAATTTCTGGGTTGTTACACTTGGCCTTGTAAAAAATAAAAAAATAAAAAAAATTAAGAGCTAGAGCTAGCTCTTTCATCCCGTTAATCCATATATCTCAATTTGTTAAGTATAGCAGTTTCCAATTCAATTTTTTTTTTTTTTAACTAACTATACTGTTGTTGGTTTTCATACCATCAATTAATATATTGCAAAAATAGAATTTATTTCAGTTTCTTATCGTTAGAAAAAAAAAAAACCAATTTCGCCATTTGAAATATATAATAACTCAATTTAATTATTCTTTCAGAATAATTATTCTACATGTTTCAAAAGTATTGAATTATTCTTCTGGTAAGTTTCAAACCAAAGGAGATCAATGTTGTCATAAAGTGTAGGTGTAATTTTGATATGTGCCCAACTTACTACCACTTGATCAAGTGCCAAAAACCAATGCATGCCACTCTGAATTTATAATATTATGCTTACAATAATGTTAAAAGAGAACATAGGATAACACTATAAATTCAAGATGAAAGAAGAACGTACAAACTATAAAATTCTCTCATATTCTTAAAAAAGTTAGTTTTGTAGCGGAGTTTTTGGCGGCGCTTGGGCATCACTATATATAACATGGATCAAAGATGGATGAGATTTCTTCTTAAAGAGGCGATTGAAGCTTGGAAGTTCGATTTTTCTGATTGTGGATGCCCTAAGGACTCTGCCTTATTTTAACATTTTATTTTTGTATAAAAAACAAAGTTATTATAAACTCAAACGTATTGATGTTTATAAATATTGGAATAAATATTATAGTAGTTTAAACGGATTGGGATCAGTTTGGTTTGTTACGAGGGTTTCCTTTTTTTGTGTTCAATTCTATAGTACGAGGGTTTCCTTTTTTTGTGTTCAATTCTATAGGATTGGGATCAGTTTGGTTTGTTACCAACTTTACCAAAACGATAGAAGAAAAAGATAATCTACGTTGTTGTCAATTTCAAGAATAAAGATAATCTCTTCATTTGAAATTCAAATTTAAATTCAAATTGTTGTTCCTCAAAGAAGTTTGATTGTCGATTCCCATACGTCTATGGACCACACTTCGTTGAGGACTTTGGCTGATGCTGCAGCTCGAATAGAGTTGAGTTTGGGTTTCCCAATTCCACAGCAGTACAGTGGGTACAGGAGACGTCGAGATCACTGGATTGCCGGAACCTCTAGTCAGGGACCATCCAAAAGAGGCAGTCATAGTTCTGGATCTTCTGGGAATGCGAGATCTAGTACAGGCAGTGGCGGAGCTGGTCAGGCACGACAATCTTTTGCACAGTCTAGCGGTGCCTCAGTGCAGTTCAACAGGAGACAAGGTGGCAGATCTAGTGGCTTCAGTGATTCCGTTTGTTATTTCTGTGGGGAGACTGGTCACATCAAGAGATTCTGTCCACAACGTCGTCCGGGCAGTAGTTCCTTTAGTCGTGGTACGACTGATCCTAGCCTGAGTACAGGACAGATGTTTGATACTGCAACTGGGAGTCAGACCCATTTCAGTGGGGCTGGTAGAGCTAGTGGAACCAGCAGTGCTAGAGGAAGGTATGGGGATCGTGGTCGATCTTCGGGTACACCAGCTCGAGTTTTTGCCATGACGCAACAGGAGGCTCGAGTAGCACCGGAGGTGGTCACGGGTACGTTATCTATTTTTAACCGCAATGCTTGTGTTTTATTAGATCCGGGAGCAACTCATTCTTTTATTTCTCGGGGTTTTGCACTGTTTGCGGATAGAGAATTGTCTCCAATTGGTTGGGACATGGGTATTAGTACTCCTACCGGAGATATGTTAGTGGCGAACCTAGTGATTCGCAGTTGTCCGATGATGGTTGAAGGCCATGGTTTGGAGGTAGATTTAATCCCCTTAGATATCTTTGAGTTTGATGTGATTTTGGGGATGGATTGGTTGTCCATGCACCATGCCTCCATAGACTGTTACGACAAGACAGTAGTTTTTCGGAGTCCAGGATTACCGGAACTTACATTTCGGGGAGATCGTAGGGTATTACCCTATGGAGTGATATCAGCGTTGACTGCTGAGAGATTGTTGAGAAAAGGTTGTGAGGGTTACTTGGCTCATGTGTTTGATTCTCGGGATACTCCGATGAGAGTGGAGGATATTCCTGTGGTGAGTGAGTTCTCTTATGTGTTTCCAGATGATCTTCCAGGATTACCACCACACCGTGAGATTGAGTTCACAATCGAGCTTTTGCCAGGTACTCAACCTATCTCACAGGCACCGTACAGGATGGCACCGGCAGAATTGCGAGAGTTAAAGACTCAATTGCAGGACTTGGTGAATATGGGATTTATTCGCCCAAGTGTTGGGGTGCGCCGGTATTATTTGTGAGGAAAAAGGATGGTGGTCTGAGATTGTGTATCGACTACCGGCAGTTAAATAAAGTGACGGTGCGAAATAAGTATCATTTGCCAAGGATTGACGATTTATTTGATCAACTGAAAGGGGCAAAGTATTTTTCGAAAATTGACCTTCGATCCGGGTACCATCAGTTGTGGATCCGGGAAGAGGATGTTCAGAAAACAGCTTTCAGGACTCGGTATGGTCATTATGAGTTCCTGGTGATGCCTTTCGGGTTGACTAATGCCCCGGCAGCGTTTATGGATTTGATGAACAGAGTGTTCCAAAAGTATTTGGATCGATTTGTAATTGTGTTCATCGACGATATCTTGGTGTATTCGAGGAGTGCCAAGGCACATGAGAAGCACTTGAGGTTGGTGCTGAATATGTTTAGGAAAAAGCATTTGTTTGCCAAGTTCAGTAAATGCCAGTTTTGGTTGACCGAAGTTGGATTCTTGGGTCATGTGATTTCGGCTGAGGGTATCAGCGTAGATCTCCAAAAAGTGGAGGCAGTGGCAAACTGGGAGCAACCAAGGACAGTGATAGAGATGAGGAGTTTTCTGGGTTTGGCAGGATATTATCGGCGGTTCGTAGAAGGATTTTCTACGATAGCAGGCCCATTGACTCGGTTGACTAAGAAAGGAGTCAAGTTTGACTGGGATGCTGATTGTGAGCAGAGCTTTCAGGAGCTAAAGAGAAGGTTGACTTCTGCTCCAGTATTAACCCTTCCAGATGGTAACGGGGGTTTTGAGGTATATAGTGATGCATCATTGCGGGGTATTAGCTGTGTGCTGATGCAGCATGGGAAAGTGATAGCGTATGCTTCCAGACACTTAAACCCCATGAGAGGAATTACTCCACACATGATTTGGAGTTGGCTGCAGTGGTGCATGCACTGAAAATATGGAGACATTATTTGTATCGGGAGACGTGTCAGATCTTCACCGACCATCAGAGTTTAAAGTACTTGTTCACCCAGAAGGACCTGAATTTGAGGCAGAGAAGGTGGCTTGAGCTGATAAAGGATTATAATTGTACTATTGAGTACCACCCAGGAAAAGCCAATGTTGTGGCAGATGCCTTGAGCAGGAAATCTGTGGGTTCTTTGGCCCATTTGCATACAGTCTACTTACCGTTGCTGGTAGAGTTCCGTAGAGCAGGGATTGTACTGGACATGGATAGCCAGGGGGCTTTGTTGGCTAGTTTTCATGTGAGGCCTGTTCTGATTGATCGGATTATTGAGGCTCAACTCCAGGATCCTACGTTGTGCATTATCAGGATGGAGTTAGAGGCTGGAAACAGGCAGGACTATGCGGTTAGGGATGATGGAGCATTGGTTAAGGATGGACAGTTGTGCGTACCGAATGAGCTGGAGCTAAAGAGGGAAATTCTTAATGAGGCTCATAGTTCGGCTTACGCTATGCATCCAGGAGGTACCAAGATGTATCATACCCTAAGGAAACACTATTGGTGGACTGGGATGAAAAGAGAAATTGCTGAGTTTCTGAGTAGATGTTTGACATGTCAGCAAGTGAAAGCGGAGAGGCAGAAACCTTATGGGACACTGCAACCATTACCTATTCCGGAATGGAAGTGGGATCACATTACGATGAATTTTGTGTATAAACTTCCAAGGACACGGAAGGGACATGATGGGATATGGGTAATTGTGGATAGACTTACGAAGTCTGCACATTTCTTGCCAGTGCGAGAAGATTTTCGGATGAGTCGGTATGCCAAATTATTCGTGGATGAGATCATACGGCTGCATGGGACTCCAGAGTCTATTGTTTCGGATAGAGATCCTAGGTTTACCTCCAGGTTTTGACGGAGTTTGCAGAAGGTTTTTGGCACGACATTGCATTTTAGTACAGCCTTTCATCCTCAGACGGATGGTCAGTCTGAGAGAACAATCCAGGTTTTGGAGGATATGATGAGGGCTTGTGTACTACAGTTTAAAGGGAACTGGGATTCACACTTGTCTCTGATGGAATTTGCATATAATAACAGTTCCCAGTCGAGTATTGGGATGTCACCTTTCGAGGCACTGTATGGGAGGCAGTGCAGAACACCTTTGTGTTGGAGTGAAATAGGTGAAAGAAGACTGTTAACACCCGAGTTGGTGGATTTGACTGAGGAAAAGATAAGGATCATCAGAGAAAGGTTGAAGACAGCCCAGGATCGCCAGAAAAGCTATGCAGACCATCGAACCAGAGACCTTGAGTTTGAGGTAGGTGATTGGGTGTTCTTGAAACTATATCCATGGAAAGGAGTGGTACGTTTTGGTAGACGAGGAAAACTAAGTCCTCGTTACATTGGTCCCTATGAGATTTTGGAAAGGATAGGACCAGTGGCATATCGTATTTCTTTACCCTCGGAGTTATCCAGAGTTCATGATGTCTTTCATGTATCTTTGCTCCGGAAATATCTGTTTGATGAGTCTCATGTGTTGGAAGAGCAACCACTTGAGCTGAAAGATGATTTGACGTTTGAGGAGCAACCGGTGCAAATTCTGGATTGGAAGGAAAAGGTGCTTCGCAGAAAGACTATTCCTCTAGTTAAAGTGTTATGGAGGAATCATAACGTGGAGGAAGCCACGTGGGAAACCGAGGAACTAATGCGGGCACAATATCCTCATTTATTTCATGGTTAGCAATGCATTTCGGGGACGAAATTTCTTAAGGAGGGTAGATGGTAACAACCCGGAATTTTAATAATTGGGTTTATGAAATTAATTTTTGTAAAATGACGATTTTACCCTTGGTCGGTAAAGGGCTTGGAAATCAAGTTTTGTTTCGAGACACTTTTGGTGGTGTTTTGGGTACCGTTGCGTAGGTCTCGAACTCACGAATTCGTAGACAGGCGGCACGCAGGAAACGGAGTTCGTATACGGAAGTTATGGGTCTAGATGTGAAAGGGCAATTTGGTAATTTTGAGTTGGGAGGAGATATTTTAACCTCAATTATTTTACATCTTCATCTCATCACCGCACCTCTCCCATCTCCTCATCCTTCTCCGTCTCTCCGCCCTTACCTGCAAAAACCAAGCCGCCGCAGCCCAAAAATCCAAAAACCCATCTCTCTTGGTATGCCTGTCTATCTCCCTCGAACTCCATCTCCCTACAAAAACCCAAAACCCGGCCGCCGCAGCCCTCATCTCTCTCTCTCTCTCATGCAGAAATCCCAGCCGCAGCCCCCTCTCTGCTGAAATCTCAGCCGCCGCCGGACCTCTCTCTCAGCCGCCGCAACCCCCTCTAACATTGACTACCGCTGTAAGTCCCTTTCTCTATCATATGTGTTCAAATTGGAATATTGGATTGGATTGTTTTGGATATTGTGAATTTGGATTGGATTTAGGAATTGAATATTTGGAATATGTTAATTTGTGAATATTGTGCATATTGGAATTGAATTTTGGAATGGATTGGATATTGTGAATATTTTAATTTGTGAATTTGTGAATATGGTAATTTGTGAATTTGTGAATATTGTGAATTTGGAATTGAATTTGTGAATATTGGATTGAATTGTGAATAATGTGAATATTTTAGGAATTTTACGAATGTTGGACATTTATTGGAATCTTAAGAATTATTGGGATTTTAGGAATTTTTGCAAAGTTTTTATTTTTGGTAATATGGTTTGAGATTATTTATTATTTATGGTTTGAGATTATTTAATTTTTGTTTATGGTTTGAGATTATTTTTGGTAATATTGTGAATAATGTGAATATTTTAGGAATTTTACGAAAGTTGGATATTTTTTGGAATTTTAAGATTTATAGGGATTTTAGGAATTTTTGCAAAGTTTTTATTTTTTGTAATATGGTTTGGGATTATTTATGGTTTGAGATTATTTTTGGTAAAATTGTGAATAATTTGAATATTTTAGGAATTTTACGAAAGTTAGAAATGTTTTTGGAATTTTAAGAATAATAGGATTTTAGGAATTTTTGCAAAATTAATATTTTTGGTAATATGGTTTGAGATTATTTATTATTTATGGTTTGAGATTATTTTTGGTAATATTGTGAATATTTTAGGAATTTTACGAAAGTTGGTCATTTTTTGGAATTTTAAGATTTATAGGGTTTTTAGGAATTTTTGCAAAGTTTTTATTTTTGGTAATATGGTTTGAGATTATTTATTATTTATGGAATTTTAATTAAAATTAAAATTGGAATTGGAATTAAAATTAGGTGTTTTTATTTCATTTTTGTGAATTTATTATTCAAAATTAAAATTAGGTGGTTTTATTGTTTTATTTTGAATCTACTATTTAAAACTAATCAATTTGGGTTTTTTGATTTTATCTTTTACAATTTTAAATATGTTGGTTTTTTCTTAATTATTTTGAATGTCTTATTGTAGATGTCGTCGTGTTCGTTGATCACATCTCGTGGCTGCCCCGCTGCCACTGTTGACCCTGTTGAGGCGTCTCCACCCCCGACCACTGTAGACCCTGTTGACGCGTCTCCACCCCCGGCCACTATAGTGTTAACGGCCAAGTCCATTAAGGGCCCATCAACAATACAAAATTCGTGCGACCTGGAGCGTGATATCGGCTCGTCGACGCCATAGCAAAAAAAGGGGGAACCACGTACATACCTTGAGCCAACACAAGGCGAATCAAGCGAAACGCCTAATGGGGATGGAGTAATCCCCAATGGTGGGTTGATGATTAAGCGTTTTTTTTCCTTATATTTGTACTAATTTTCATCAGATATGCAGTACCTTTGGTGAATGTGCGCGGGATTAACAGAGGGTTGGCATCACAGTGGATCACTTGGACAACGAAGGCGAAGATCCGGGTGATTTACATTCCTTGTTTGCGAAAAGCGTTCCCGAAGATCCAAAGCCTGGTGGCACACGACATTGGGGCAATTATTCGTGCCAAGTGCAAGATGATGGCTTCGACTTTCAAGATGCTCGATGCGGAGCACATGAGGGTTTATTGGGCTCAATTATCGGTATGTATTTCTTGGCATTTTTATTTCATTTTCTTTATTTTTAATATTTTAATTTTATTATTTCATTGCAGGTTAATTTTGAGTACGACCTGGAGGACCTCGACGTCAATAACTACCTCATCGAGATCTAGTAGAATAAGTACAAGGACTGGAAGTACGAGCTGCATAAGTACTACCAGAGCTGGAGTACCAAGGAGGAAGCGTGTTCGCTTCCTCCATCCGAGTTGGATGAGGTGGATCGGTTGGCAGAGTGGAGCTGGTTGTGCATTCATTTCGAGTCCCCCGATTATTTGGTACATCTCAGCTATAAGAACTATTTCATTATTTTCAATTTAATGTCTAATTTTAAAATAATGATTGTTTTTAATAATGAACAGCAAAGATCGACCGCCAACAAAAAAAATCGGGGGGAGATGAAATACGACCACTACGGGGGATCGCGATCTCTTGCATTCTGGCACGGGGAACGGCGAGTGCAAGGTTCGTTGTGGCCGGAGGTGGACGTCTGGGGGCAAGTCAATGCCGGCCACGGCAACGTGGTGGCTGACGAAATTGACGAAATTTACGTAAGTGTATTTTCTTGATTATTAAATTTTACGATTCAATTTCCATAATTAGATTTTTAATTATTGTTTATTCGAATTTCTAGAGGGGGATGAAGGCAGACATGGATCGTATACAACTTGAGCTGACGCAGCAACATCCTAACGTCCTATTGCAGCAGCTGCTACCGGATCCCGCTAAGTTGATGGAGATCCTGGACGAAAGGCTAGGGCGGCATCCCGGTACAATCATATGGGGGGTGGGAACCACTTTGGTTCAGGAGAGCGGGAGTAGCTCTTCGAGTTCTTCTCGGGGAGCTAACGAGTAGAGCGAGGCGTTCACGGAGCTCCAGACCAACTTGGAGAACCTCCAGACCAACTATGCGACCGTCCAAACCACCCTCCAACCGATGACTAATGTGATGATTCAAAATGGGATGACGATTCCTCCGCAGCTCCTCGAGCAGGCTCAAATGCAAGGTATTCGCCGCCCCTACATCCCGACTAACCGCTGAGCGTTTAGATATATATAGGACGTCGAAATGTTATTTTTAGTTATGTAAAATATTAATTTGTAGACATATTTCTTTTTATTAAGTTTGAGAGTTTTATTTCTTTTTAATTATATTACATTACAAATATTTTTATTTAAATATATATATATAATTTTTATTTAAATATATATATATATATATATATATTAATATTTGGTGGTTTTATTTCTTTTTTGTGATTTTATTATTCATAATTAAAATTTGGTGGTTTTATTGTTTTATTTTGAATCTACTATTTACAATTAAAGAATATTTTTATTTAATTATATTACATTACAAATATTTTAATTAACAATATTTGTTTGCCCGATGAGTCCTTGTTGTCGGGCAAAGTATATTTTCCTGTAGTGTAATTAGATTGTCAAATAAAAAAATTTCAAATGAAGAGATTTGAAGTGTCTTTATTTGAAATTCAAATCTTTGTTCCCAAGCGGATCCTTAATTAATTTTTAAACATATATATGATCATATTGGGAAGGTCCCTATAACAAAAAACTGATTATCTTCTTCGAAATCCTACAAACAAAATAGCTATATAAGTCAATTATTGAAAACGAATTGGTCGGTGATCGATTTACGGTTTGCAAAAAAGTGAGCAAAAACTGAGCTTGTTGGTTTGCTATTGGCCTGCATGCATGCACACGTAGGCAGGGAACAAATATAAATTGGGGTTGACTCGCTCAAGAAGTGTCAAAATTAATGGTCTTGTCCCAAAACTCCATAGCCATAATGAATATAAGATGCCATATATATATATATATATATCACTATTGACCTAAAAGAAAAGGATGCAAGATAAACCACAAACAGAAACGACTTTCTTTGCTGGTCACTTTCTTATTCATATATATATATATATATATATATATATCACTATTGACCTAAAAGAAAAGGATGCAAGATATATATACCACAAACAGAAACGACTTTCTTTGCTGGTCACTTTCTTATTCTTAGTTTTTTTAAAAGAATTGAATCCAACCATGTAAACGACCTATAATGTTAGATATTTTTCCTTCGCTTTCTCGGAAAAAAACAAATTTAATAATTCAAAATGCAACCATGTGTAATTGTGCAAATTAAAATTGTGCAAAATCCAAATCTTTTATTTATTTTCAACCATCCTTTTCCAAATAACAGGAAAAAATTGCATTGTGCAGATATGATTCCGATGTTTTCGTGTCTCCAAATAAAATTGGTCCCATGCCAAAGCCTGTACGTAGTTCAACTTGAATGCTGACAACATGTCCACCATATACACTTAGCCCAACCAATACCTGGTGGTGTCTTGTGACATGACCCACATATATATATGAACTAATGATTTTCTACCGACGTACTCCTGAGAGAATTATAAACTTTTTACACCAAATTTTAAGCGGAAAAACATGAAATTCACAGAAATTTTGTAATGAGGTACGAAACCGACTTAAAGGGCCCCAAATTATTAGATATTTCTTCTCAGTCAAATTCAAAATATCTTATGGGGTGATGACGTACAATTGAAATAGGATAGTCATAATTAGTATGTCTTTGTCAAAATTTTAAAAACCAACTAATTAAACATCATGAGTTATATAGCTCATAGTTTTTGTGATTTATAGCACATTAACAAAACTATTGTAAGTTATTTGAGACATTTCCTGCCATTTAGGGTGTCTATTCACTGATATTTTTGAATTTTTAAGCCAAAAAACATGAAATTCAAAGAAATTTCGTAACGGGATACGGAAGTGACTTCAGGAACCTCAAATCTTTAAATTTTTTCTCTTTCACAAATGTGTTAGTATTTAAATATTTTATATTTAAATTAAACTTGTTTTTATTCTGAACGAATTTGCACCACTTAATTCTATGCATGATGAGGAACCCCAAATGTAGCTAATAAGTTGAGAAATGGGTTTGATAAATATTAAAATATAAACGAAAACATGGAGCTAGGTTTATTAAATATTAATTAAAAACATTACAGAAATACAGCCACTAAATTCTTATCTAAAAGTTGATGGCTTAAGCCACTACGAACACAGCCACAAATGAATGCACTATGTGGAATGTGCATATATGGATGCTACTATATATATGCTCTATTAAGTAAAGAAATGAGCATATATATATATATAGGGATTAATTTGTTTTCATATATTTAACACGTAAATATTTGTAGACCTCATACTTAAATAACTCAAAATTTTTAAATTTTATTAATTTTTCGTATAAATAATCTTAGAAAAGATATATATATATATATATGATCATATGGGGAGGTATAAAAAAAGAGAAATATATCTGATGAGATCATGTTCTTCAAAATCCTACAAACAACATATATATAGACCTAGTACAAGTCAAGTGAAAAAAAAAAATTTGATCAATGATTTAGGGTTTGCAAAAATGAATAAACAGTTGAGCTTGTTGGTTTCGGAAGATGATTCAATACATGCATGTATAACATATATTCATCATCTTCACTGTTGAATAGATGGATCTCATGATCACTTATTTTTAAGGGTCAAGCTGATGAAGATATTTTATACATATATACATGTATGAAATCATTTTGGGCTGGTTTCCTATTGGCCATGCGCATTGTGGGCGGGGAACAAATTAATATAAATTGGGGTTGACTCGTTAAACAATTATCAAAAGTGGTATATATTGTCCTAACTCCAAAGCCATCTACAATAATATATATATTTTATTATAAATGAATTAAAACATAATAATAAATGCCAAATAAAAAGAGCATACACTTGCATCTGCATGCATGCGAGTCGGGTTGCCCCAAATTTGTCCACTAAACATTGTCTATTTCCTTTTCAATAGAATCTCTTACTTTGGAATTTATTTTGGATTTAGCTTAGGAAAGGTGGAAAAAAATACTGCAAAGCCATAAAATCGTACCCAAAAAAAAGTTGGGAATGGGCATTAGTATATATGAAATTATGATGAGATAACGTTTTTAAATTTTGTGACCCACGTTTAGTACAATATTGGTTTGCTTTATCATTAGGTTTGTTGACCATTATATTCTTGGCAATCATATTGACAATTATCAAGCTTGGTATGATGAGGTGGTGATCATTGTAATCACCTTTAGTTACTTTCACGAGATAATGGAAGCACCACTTCATTCGTGGTTAATCTCAACCAATCCTCTTCCATTCATATCAGCCACGAATAAAAAATAATGATTCATCCATCCAAGTGATTCTTATGATTTAAGTGCACTCTAGACATTACAATAATTTAAAGGACTTTAATTATCTGAAATCAATCATTCAAGAATATAAATTTAATGTGATTGATTGTGTAACCAATTAATATTTAAACTTCTCCTATAATATGACAATAATTATTTTCAATATATAATCTTTTACACAATAAAGTACTATTTTTTACAATGTACTTTGTGTTATGAAAATACGAAATGTGGATGACCACCATAACATGTATAACCTCCATTTCCTTATTATTGTATTTAGTGACTTATATTAAATGTTATTTGTAAATTGTATCCTACAATCGACACGTCACTACAAGAAAATTGATGTTGCCCGACCATTTTTTGCCTGACGAAGAAAATTTTGCCTCCCAAATATAGTTTGTTCGGTGAATAATCACTTTCGCCAGGCAAAATTCTGTTAAATATTGCCCGATGAAAGGATTCGTAGGGCAACCAACGTGCGTGGGGCTAAAAAATGGCGTGCAGAAAATGTTTTTTTGCGAGTAAATTAGGGAACTTTGCCCGACGAAAAAATATATTCGCCTGGAAAAGTTGGTAAGTATTCGTCGGGCAAAGACTTTGCGTTGACCGCGAGAAAAATATCTGTCTAGCAAAGTGCCTGACGAATTCATTAATAGGTTGCCCGTCGAACCTATTCGTCGGGAAAAGATCAAAAGCTTTTAACAACCAGCCGCCCCAACTCTTCTTCTTTCTTTCCTCTTTGTGCTTCATTTCTTCCCTCTCTCTCTCTCTAGCCCAACACCATCCTTCATCATCATTTTAACTATATATCAATATACATCAAACACCAAGCTCCAAACTCCATAATTTTACGATCGGACGGCTTTAAATCCTCAAAACCTCACGATTTTCAATAGGCGAGATCTAGGCACGTAAAACCACAAAATGAACGGTTAGATTGGCCAAATTCAATCGTTTGAATATCAATGGAACCAAAACTTCAAAAAATGTATTGAAGTTTCCTTGAAGTATTTAAACTCCTTGATGAATATTTATATTTTACGATTTTCAATAATTTACAAAATGAAATGGACCGATCTAACCGTCCACATTTATTATACATACTCATAGATCGCCTATGCGAAAAATTAGCCAATTTGGAATTTTCGGGATTAGGTAACAGTGCACAACGATTCAGACAACTTTAATACCTCAAGATTTTCGACGGGTAAGGTCTACGCACTTAAAAATAATCATTGAACGGTCAATGTTTTGAAATTCCATCGTTTGAATATCAATTGAACCAACACTTCAAAAAACGCAAACCCAGCTTTCTCTGTAAAAAAACGCAAACCCAGCCTTCTCTGCAAATTCAAACCCAAACCCTCAACCACTCAGCATCTCCATCGCCACTTCCTCTCTCACTCTCTCAGTCGCGAAGGCTAGTTGCAACCGCCTCACTCTCTCTCTCTCTCGGACTACCTCTCTCTCAGTCGCAGCCGACTCTCTCGCTCTCACAGTCGCTCACTATAATCCCTTCTCTCTCTAGGATTATTTGATTAGTTTGATTATTTTATTATATGAGTAATTAATTGGAATTTTTAACTTGAATGGTGATGAATTGTTGAAATTTTGATGTTTGGGTATGAATATTGGAAAATGGTGGTTGCTGTATTGTTGGTTTGGGTATGAGTTATTGGAGTTGATTTTTTTTTTAATTTTGGATATGAATTTTTGAATTGTAGGATTTGATTGTTGAATGTGAAATTTGGATATAATTGTTAGATATGATTTTTTGTAATAAAATGTTTTGTTCAAGATTTATGAATTTTGGATTTAATAGTTTAGGGTTAATATATTGTTAGCATTAAGTAATTTAGGTTTAATTTTGTGAATTTTGATTTTAGTAATTTAGGTTTAAGTTTGTTTGGATTATTTTAGTATTTTAGGTTTAATTTTGGTTTGTATTAGTTTTATTTTAATTTTAGTGAATTTATTTTTAAAAATTAGAATTTGGTGATTTTGTTTTTGCCAATTTACTATTTTCAATTAAAAATATTTGGTTTTATTTATTTATTTATTTATTATTCGAATTAAAAAATGTTGGTTAATTTTATAGGTGGTTTTGTTATTATTTTGTGAATTTAATATTTAAAATTAAAACATTTTGGTTTTTGTTTATTTATTTATTATTATATTTAAAATATATTGGTCAATTTTATATTAATTATTTTAAATTTCTTATTGTAGATGTCGCACAACACCTTGATCACATCTAAGACCCGGCCCCACCTTGACCCCGCTGATGATCATGCGGAGGAGGAGGCAGCCCCTACCTTGGTAGCCTCCACGGTGGAGTTCGTTCAGGCATCGGTCTTGGATTCGGTGCTATCCGGTGTGCAATCGGCTTGTCGATGGCACAGCAAGAAACGGGGGGAACCCCGTACCGACCCCGAGCCACCACAGGACGACGCCGGAGCAGACGAATCGGAGACTGTTGACGGAGTACTCCCTAAGGGTAAGTTGCTTATTTGGTTTATTTAAAAAATAGTTTTTATTTGTTACTCTTATTTTGTACTAATGTTCATAGAATTTGCAGGGACTTTGGTAAAGGTGTGCATGATCAACCGGGGTTTTTCATCCCTGCGGATTTGCCGGACAACGAATGCAGAGATCCCGGTGGTATACGTGCCTCGCCTCCGGACAGCGATCCCAAAAATCCACGGCCTGGTGGTGCACGACTTGGGCGCGATTCATCGCACCAAGTCCCGGATGATGGGGAATACTTTCAGGACCCAACCCCCGAAGTAGATCACGCGATATTGGGGAGAGTTATCGGTATGCGTTTCTCCCTTTTTTTACTTTATTTTCATTATTTTTAATTATTTTACTAACTTTAGTATTTTATTGCATATCAATTTTCAGTTCGACCTGGAGGATGCCGACGTCAGTGCCTACCTGAAAAAATACTAGTAGTTACGGTACGCCGACTAGAAGTACGAGCTCCACAAGTATTACAAGAGTTGGACTTCCCTGGAGGAAGCTCGTGAAAATCATCTAGAGGAGTTGGAGGTAGGGCCTCGGGTAGAAGGGTGGCGGTGGTTGTGCGACCATTTCGTGGACCCCTCGTATCTGATACTGTCCACCGAGTTAAATTATTTATTTACTTTTGATGTTATTTTCCATTTGAATATATAATTATTTTTTTTATTAATGAACAGCGAAAATCGGTTGCCAACACATCAAACCGGTCAACGAAGAAATTCAACCACCAAAGGGGGTCGCGATCCTTATCGTACTTGCAGGAGGATCGGCGCAACGCTGGGTCGCTGTTCCCGGAGGTGGATACCTAGGGGCAAGTGTACGCTGGCCGGGGCAACCAAGAGGCTGACTCTATTTACGTAAATTTATTTTTTGCATATTAAATATTCATTTTTAATTTGAAAATTATCTTTCTAATTAATATTTATTCGAATTTGTAGGGGACAATGGAGTAAGACGTCCAGCAGACACAGGCTAAGCTGACGTAACAGCATCCCGATGTGCCGTTGGAGCAGCGGCTACCGGTTCTCGGGAGGTCGGTCGACATCCTGGAGCGATGATTTGGTAGGCATCTAGGGAAGATCGTCCGAGGGGCGGGCGACCGCATAGTTCGGGATGCCACCAATGGCTCTTCGAGTTCTTCTCAGGGAGTCAATCCCGAGGAGATCTCGGAGCTCAAGAGAAACCTCGAGAGCCTCAGGGCCGAAAATGCGGAGATCAAGGACCTAAACGCGTAGATCCAGAACCAAAACGTGGAGATCAGGGCTGCCCTCGATAAGGTGCTTGACCGCTTGGGTGAGCGTGGATTGGATGAGCCTCTGTCACAGCCTTAGCCCCCGACCCAACAGCCCGCCCAAGACCCCAACCCGCCGCCGAGTAGTTAGAAATATGTAAAACATTACTTTAGTTTTAATTATGTAAAAACATAACATTAATTTTTATAATTTTTTTTTCATTTGATTCGTTTTATTATTTTAATTGTATTTATTTTAAAAAAATTATTTTAATTATATATTTATTTATTTAATTAAATAAATTGTTAAAATTATTATTTTTAAATATTAAAATCTTGCTCGACGAACAAACACTTTCGTCGGTCAAATTAATACAATTTGGTGGACACGTGCCGAATTTTTGTGGCTATGCTCGGCGAAACACCTTCTTCGGGCAAACGTTGTTGACTTTTTGGAATTGCTCGACGAATTTTATGCGACGAAATTATTCATCGGGAAAGTTAACTTTGCCTATCAAATTTACTGTTTTCGTCGGCTGACATCATACCCAACAACGGTGGTCCGACTAACTTTGGCCGACAGAGATTCGTCGCGGTTCATATTGCCCGACGAATGTTGACCTTTGCTCGACGAAGTTATTTCGCCGGGCAAGACTGCTTTTCTTGTAGTCCTATAAATAGTGCCTTTTGTCAAATATGAAAGATGAGAAATGAACAAGAGTTTTTAGAAGTACATATTTCATTGTTTTTTCTGTATATTTCTTTTATATTTTACATAGTTTTATAACACTCAGCAGAAAATAAAAATACTTGAAACCCGTATATGATGAAAGTACTCTGAAAAAAAAAATTCAAACTATATATGCGATGGCTAACTTTACTGCTTACGAGTCACAAATTAAATAGATATTCTTAACTACAAGTTTGCATGCCTATAGAATAAATTAACAAACAAAAAGTTTTAAGAAGAAAAGAGAATAAAAACTTTATGATCACTTGTTTACAAAAGTGAACTGTGTGCCCTTGCATAATGTATATATGCTTACTATATGTTTCAGGCGGGGGAGCAAATATAACTTTTCATTAAACAAAAGAAAAGGGTGGTCAAGGATTCACCTGTCCACGTCTGACTTTTATATCTAAACTTAAAAGTAATTTTAATAACGATTTCATTTTTTGTTTCGTTAATAATTCAATTAAAAAGAATACATAATTAAATAATCAAACCCATCACCCAATAATGAGCAAATAAATCTCAGAAATAATGGATATATTTTGACATATAAGAAAAATGTTTTAACGGCATGAAGCTATATATTTCTATTATTATAAAATCAGAAATATTAAAAGACTTCATCAAATTTTTTTGACAAAAATACTCCTTGATTGATAACATTTACGGCTTTACATTTAATACATAAAGGATACAATAGTAAAACTAAATATTTAAATTTAAAAAAAAAAAAATTTAAATAAATATTTTAGTGTAGTAGTGAGTAGTTATTCCATACTCATTCTTTTTTAGTTATTTTATTTTTTGAATTTATTTTTATTTCTCCTTATTTCTTAAAAATTATAAAAAATAAATTTAAAATAAAAATAATTAACGTAAGGGTGCTGGAGGTGGTGTTGGATTGCTGATAGGTATCTACTCAACTTTGTTCGGCCTTTATCTTTAAAACGTAGACAAAGAGAGTACAAGTGGTTCCTCCAATCACAACTTTGTGTTGGATTCGAAAATGTTAGATTTTGATACGGGTGTGGGTGTGGGTGTGTTCTGATGTGTCAAAGATCCCCCATTCCCCAATACCAAAACCTCCATCTACCTACTAGTCTACTACTAGTCTTTATCAAAGTGTGAAAGATCCTTCAATAGTATGTCACTTAATTTATTTACCATCAAACTTTTCATCTATTTCCAGAGTATTTCAGAACTTTTATAAAATAAAAATAAAAATAGAGTGCCTCCAAAAAAAAAACCTCTAATTTTCTCCGTTTCAGTTTTTTTTTTTCTTTAAGTGGTTCGAACTACATTTGAAAAAGGATCATGAGTGTCCCACATGCAAGTTTTTGGATCGAATGTTTGCACGACATTAAAATTATATGACATTTCGTGAATGATAATGCTAAAGTGACCACATTTTTAAATGGGACAGGACTTAGGCCTATTGTCTTAATTTGCCCCACCCAAATTGTTTATGGATCCCCGAAATTATAATCAGATCTTCATTATAATAAATAATGAAACGATTAATCATAACTAAAATTCCAACTTATAAAATAAAATTATTTTTGTCATTTATGTGAAATAAAGTCGGGAATCTAAAACATCTCACTTATAAAATGAGAAAAAATATTATTATTATTATTATTATTATATATACTGTAGTATATATGTTGATACAAACTTGAGGGTTGCGTACATAGACTAAGTCAATCAAGTAGATATAAATTCGTGTAAATCGAAAACTGATCCAATTCAAATTGTTATTGGCATTCCACTTTCATTTGAACTAATTTTTTTGTTTGATCAATCAGGAATGGGTTGCTGCAGCTTTCAACTTTATATATCTTCCGACATAACACAAAAAAAGTAGTTTAATTAAGTATTTGATCTTTACATTATTATTTTTTTATATATACAATAATATTGAGGGATGATGATTACAATATACACATTGGTATTGACCTCGCTATTTATAAGAATCAAACTTGAAACTTTTCGCATAACGTGTGAAGATGAATATCTTTAGGGCCAGCTGTTTGGGAACAAGGATTTGGATTTCAAATGAAAGGATTTCCTTTATTTGAAATCCCTTCATTTGAAATTCTCATATTTGGAAACCTAAATATTTGTTCATAGATTTGAAATTCCTTCATTTAAAATCCATTATTTGGCAAACTTTTCATTTGTATATATGGATTTGAATTGAGGATTTCAAATAAGTAATTTCATTACACAAATTGAAAATAATAATGTCAAAATGACTTATTGTTTTTAGATAAATGGATGCTATTAATAATCATAACCATTAATACATAGTTAACCGCATAAATAATTTTTTTTATTTTTTTCATTTTAATTTTTTTAAAGATTAAGATAACTAAAAAATAATATAAATTGAAACTAAAGCCTTATAATATTTAGGTTTACTTTACATACCTTATTCTTATGTTTTGGCACTACTTTTTTCAGTAGAATTGGTCGTTTTAACGTATTGAGAGCAATTTTTGTGAGAAATTGCCCCAAAATGTTATTAGAATTTTATGGCTCATAATTTCGAGTTTTTGGAAGGAGTTTTATTAGTTTTAGTACCAGTAACTCAGTGTTGTCAATAAAACTGTTAATACAAATGTGTCAACTTTTCGGATTGAACTGTACATGCTTAGCAATAATCAGACAATGAGCCATATATGCTTGGAAAACACTGAAAATCTAGTTTCTGGAGAATTTTATGGCCCATGATTTTGAGTTTCTAGGGTGTGCTACATCAGTTTTAGTACCAGTAGCTCAGTCCTGAAATTGTTAGCGACTCTTGACAACTTGGCATCGCAAGTTACCAAGGTAAGCAAGCTTTTGGATGATTCTTGGGCAATTAAAAGGCACCAAATCCTTTGTTAATTCGATTATTATTCAATTAAAGGCCATTAAAATCTTGTGCTAATTCAATTATTAGTCCGTTAGAATAATATGATCAAAAAATTTGAAGAAAGTGGTGGTTTACCACGTGAAGGTTTATAGCCTACATAAGGATCGATGGAGAGAGAAGGGGCAAGTAGATAGGGAAATAGAAATATGGGTGTTAGAGGAGGAGGACAAAATAGGGGTGGTAGAGGAAGAGGAGGAGGGAAATGGGCGACAAAGGTGGAGAAGAGAGAAATGTGAGCTGACATAGGGGAAGAGAGAAGGGAACAAAGAAGGATGAAAAAAAAATAATGAAAGAGGATGAAAGAAAAGTAGAAGGATGAAAAAAAAAATAGAAGGATGGAACGAAAAAAGATAAAAAAAGAAATATGAAAAATAATGATGAAAGAAAAGGATGAAAAAAAAAAAGAAGAATAAAAAGAAAAGAAAAAACATAGAAGGATGGAAAAAAATGAAAATAAAGATGTTTTTTGTCAAGACATGCTAAACAAAAGGGATGAAAATGAAAAAGTGAACGTAAAAAAAAATAAAAAAAAAGATATTTTTTGTCATGCTAGAGAACCAAATCACTACAAGAAAAGCAGGCTTGCTCGGCGAAACAGATTCGTCGAGCAAAGTTCCCAATTTGTCGGGCCACATAATACCCGGCGAACCTTCGTCGGGCAACGTTCGTCGGGCCACCGCCGTCGGGCTTGATGTTAGTCGACGAAAATAGTGAGTTCGTCGAGCAATTGAAAGTTTGCTCGGTGGATCCATTCATCGCCTATGATTTGTCGAGCAATCCAAAAGTCAACAACTTTTGCCCGACGAACTCCTTTCGCCGGGAAAAGATACATAAATTCGGCAGGTGTGCACCGAATTGTCTTACTTTGCCCGACGAAATGATTGTTTGTCGGGCAAAAACTAAATATTTAAAAAATTAATTTTAATAATTTATTTAATTAAATAAATATATATATAATTAAAATAAAATTATTTTTTTAAATACAATTAAAATAATAAAACGAATCAAATGAAAATAAAAAAATTATTTATAAAAATTAATGTTATGTTTTTACATAATTAAAGCTAAAGTAATGTTTTACATATTAAGTTCTAACAACTAGGCGATGGGTCGGGGTGGTCGGGATCCAAGGCAGGCTGTTAGGCTGGGGGCTGAGGTTGTGACAGAAGCTCATCCAGCCCACGATCACCCAAGCGGCCAAGCACCTTGGCGAGGACGACCTTGATTTGATCGTTTTGGGCCTGGATCTGCGCATTTTGGGCCTTGATCTCTGCGTTTTCGACCTAGAGGGTCTCGAAGTTTCTCTTAAGCTCCAACATCTCCTCGAGAATGGCTCCTCAAGAAAAACTCGAAGAGTGACTAGAGACATCCCGAACTATCCCATTGCCCGCCCCTCAAACGATCTTCCTTGGACGACTACCAAGTCGTCGCCCCAGGATGGCGATCGACCTCTCGGAATCTGGTACATGCTGCTCCAACGGCATGGGATGCTGTTGCTTCCGCTCAGCCTGTGTCTGCTGGACGTCTTGCTCCATCGCCGCCTACAAATTCGAATAAATATTCATTAGAAATAGAATTATCAAATTATAAATTATTGTTTAATCTATAAAAAATAAACTCACGTGAATATTGTCAGCCTCCTAGTTGCCTTGGCTAGAGTACACTTGCCCCCAGGTATCCACCTTCGGGAACATCGACCCGACGATGCGCCGATCCTCCTGTCGGGCCGATAAGGATCGTGACCCCTGGTGGAGGTTGAATTTCTTTGCTCCCCGATTTGATGTGTTGGCCACCGATTTTCGCTGTTCGTTAGTAAAAACAATAATTATATTTTCAAATGGAAAATAACATAAAAAATAAAAAAATAATTTAACTAGGTGGACAGTACCACATAGCTGGGGGACACGAAATGGTCGCATAACCACAGCCACCCTTCCAGTTTTGGCCCGTCCAACTCCTCTGGAGGATTTGCCTGAGCTTCCTCCAAGAAAGGCCAGCTTTTATAGTACTTGTGGAGCTCATACTTCCAGTCGGCGTACCATAACTGCCAGTGGTTTCTCAGGTATTTACTGATGTCGGTGTCCTCCAGGTTGAACTCAAAATTGATCTGCAATAAATTATTAAAGTTAGTAAAATAATTAAAAATAATGAAAATAATGTAAAAAAATGGAGAAACACATACCAATAACTCTCCCCAACAGTGGGTGATCTCCTCTAGAGGTTGTTTCCTGAAAGTATCCCCCATCATCAGGGACTTGGTGCGAAGAATCGTGCCCATGTCATGCACCATCAGGCTGTGGATTTTTACAGCTGCTGTCTAGAGGCGAGGCACGTACACCATCGGGATCTTTGCATTCGTTGACCTGCAAATCCGCTGGGATGTCAAACTCCGGTTGATCCCGTGCACGTTCGCCGACTTCCCTGCAAATTCGATGAACATTAGTACAAAATATGAGTAACAAATAAAAAAGGTTGTTTAAATAAACAAAATAATCAACTTACCCTTAGAAAGTGCTCCGACAACAGTCTCCGGTTCTTCTGCTCCGGCGTCGTCCTTTAGGGGCTGGGGGTCGGTATGGGGTTCCCCTGTTTCTTGTTTTGCTGTCGACGAGCCGATCGCGTACCAGGTAGCTGATTATCCGAGATCGGTGCTTGAACAGACGTCGCTGTGGAGGCTACCCAGCAGGGGCTGCCTCTTCCATTGCATGATCAACGGGATGAGGGCGGGGGCCAGTCCTAGATGTGATCAAGGTGCGATGTGACATCTACAATAAAAAATTTAAAATAATTAATATAATATTTACCAACATATTTTTAATTTAATAATATAAAAAAAAACAAACATTTTTAAGATTAAATATTAAATTCACAAAATAAAAACAAAACCACATATAAAATTAACCAACATATTTTAATTCGAATAATAAATAAAATGAAAATTTTTTATTGAAAATTAGTAATTTGGCCAATAAAAAAAAACCACCAAATTCTAATTTTTTAAAATAAAACCAACACAAACCAAAATTAAACCTAAAATACTAATTAATCCAAACAAACTTAAACCTAAATTACTAAACTCAAAATTCACAACATTATACCTAAATTTCTAAATCCAAATTTCGGGAATAAAGCCAAACTTACAAATTAATCCAAACATACAATAATAATATCCAAAATCATAAAATTCATATATCCAAAATTTATAAAACTCACATATCCAAAATTCACATATCCTACATCATATAAAAAATTCACATAAATTTTTTTAAATTCACATATCCAAAATTCACATAAAATTCATATCCAAAATCATAACAAAAATCATATGCAAAATTCATAACATAATACCAATTTCAACATTATACCAAGCATCACAATTTCAGCAAATCATCAACATTAACCCTAAATTACTAAATCCAAACAAACCTAGTAAACCAAATATTTATATTCCAATCCAATCCAAATTCACAATATTCAAGTAAAAACCCTATATTCACAATCTACAATTTTGAGAAAATTTAACAATCTGCCAAAATCTAATCCAAATTTCAATTCCAATTTCAATACAATTTCATAATATCCAAACCAAATTTCAATCCAAACTAAAATTAAAATATAAACAATCAAAATGGATAATAACCAATCCACATTAATAATAGAGAGAGAGAGGGAGAACAAGTTCGACCTTGAGATGACTGCCGGCGAGAGAGAGCTGCGGCGGCGAGACAGAATCGGCGAGAGAGAGAGAGAGTTGCGGCGACGAGATTGAGAGAGGAGTCTGAGTGAGAGAGAGCGAGAGAGGGAGGGAGTGGTTTTCTTCGCCGGCGACCTTGAGAGAGGAGGAGTCTGGTCTGTGTTGCAGAGAGGAGACAGTGGGGAGATAACAAGGAAAATGAAGAAGAAGGAAGAACAAGAAGAGTCAGTCGCGACATATCTGTTTGAATAACCTTGCCCGACGAATCCTTCGTCGGGCCAATTTTAATGAATTCGTCTGGTAACAAAACACGGTGGATATTCGTCGGGTAAAAAGTTTCACTTTCGTCAGTCAAATATACGCGACAAGTTTGAGTTTTCGCAAAAATTTTGGCGGAATTTATGAAATTTTCTCTGAAACAAATTGCGCGTTTTTTTACCGTTGCCGGACGAATTTAGTACAATTGCCCGACGAATCCTGACAATTTACACGGCGAAAACGTATTCGTCGGGCAACATGCTTATGTTGTTGAGTTTATGACTGATCTAAAAACCAGGTCCAACGATAGAATTTTCAAGATCGGGACCGTTCACTTTTTGGTTTTACGTGTCTATAGTCCCATCGATCGTTATCGTCATGTTTTACGGAGCTTATGTGCCTCGATCGTTAAGTTTGTGAATTTCAATGGGTTTTTCGTAGTTTTGATTCAATTGATATTCAAATGATGGAATTTCAAAAAACTTGACCGTTCAATGGTTACTTTTAAGTTTGTAGACCTCACCCGTCGAAAATCTTGATGTTTTTCAGTATTTAAAGCCGTTCGATCGCAAAAAATGTTTTGTTATCGTTGAATCGTCGCGCACCGTTACCTAATCCCAAAAATTCCAAATTGGCTGATTTTTTCGCGTAGACGATATATGAGTACATGCAATAAATGTGGATGGTTAGATCAGTCCATTTCATTTTGTAAATTATTGAAAATCATAAAATAAGCATATTCATCAAGAAGTTTAAACATTTCAAGGAACCTTCATTACATTTTTCGAAGTTTAGGTTCCAATAATATTCAAACGATTGAATTTGACCGATCCAACCGTTCATCTTGTGGTTTTACGTGTCTAGATCTCTCCAGTTGAAAATCGTGAGGTTTCGAGGATTTAAAATCGTCAAATCGTGAAAAAATGTTGTGTAACCATTGAAACGTCGCACACCGTTACCTAATCCCAGAATTTCCAAATTGGGTAATTTTTCACGTAGGCGATCTATGAGTACGTGCAATAAAGGTGGGTGGTTAGATCGTTCCATTTCATTTTCTAAATTATTGAAAATCGTAAAATAAGCATATCCATCAATGAGTTTAAACACTTTAAGGAAACTTCATTACATTTTTCAAAGTTTTGGTTCCATTGATATTCAAATGATTGAATTTGACCGATCCAACCATTCATTTTGTGGTTTTAAGTGCCTAAATCTCTCCCGTCGAAAATTGTGAGGTTTCGAGGATTTGAAACTGTCGGATCGTGAAAAAACGTTGTGTAACCGTTGAAATGTCACGCACCGTTACCTAATCCTGGGATTTCCAAATTGGGTAATGTTTTGCGTAGGCGATCTATGAGTACGTGCAATAAAAGTGGACGGTTAGATCGTTCCATTTCATTTCACAAGTATTTTAAAAACGTTGGTTAATAATTAAATGTAAATTGAATCTGGTATATATTGCCCGACGAAGGTTCATGAATATTCGTCGGGCAAACAATTTGGTAAATTGTTTAATAATTTTAAAATGTTGTTTAATAATTAGACATTGGACAACTTTTCCCGACGAATGATACATGAATATTCGTCAGGCAAATGTCTGACCCATTTTTTTGTCAAGATTTTATAAATGTAAATGAATGAATTTGGTAAGGGATCTGTTTTGCCACTCAATAGTAGCGCGTTGTCACATAATCATACTCATTTGATGTGTTTTACAGATCACAGAAGACGAGGATACATGCATATGTTAATTACCAGATGAAACATGTATATGTAGAGAGACTTCTTTTCTGCTGCCAGGTGTATAACATGCATTAGTCATTTGTAATCCAGCTCTTCATTACTAACTTTTCACTGCGCGATGTTGTTATTTTCTATGATGCCACACTCCTTCAATTCTATTATGTTCTATAATAAAGGAAGAAAAACTAGTAGACTTGGTAATTTCAATGCCAAAGTTACCATCCGGAATGGAGATGGAAATATTAGCAAGTGCATGAAAGTTACCAAACCAATTATGGTTATGGATGCATTCCTCAAAATTGACATTTTGATTCCAAATATCCTATAGCCATGGTATTTTCTGTCAATTAACCTTTTTTACTTAATAAAATAGTGTATAGAATTTAGGGAAAAATAGGTCAGAACCTTTGCCCGACGAATAAGCAAAGCAATTCATCGGCCAATGTTAAAATAATTTGCCCGACGCAGTTTCTTTGCTTGATCGTCGGGCAAACAGTTTGACCCATTTTCCCCTAAATTCTATGCACTATTTTATCAAGTAAAAAAGGTCAAAACCGACTATGCTTATTGAAGCATTCATAAAAATTGACATTTTGATTGTTCATGAGAAAATCTTCATCAATGCATTTCGGAAACTGACTAGTGTAAGTATCAGGACATGACTTCATAAAATCTTCATAAAAATGAAATGGTGATGAGATGTTGCATGTCGGCAACATGTATTTAGGTGGCGAAAACTACTTCGTTGGGCAACCTCGAATTTCTCGTAGTGAATCCACTAGATGACTAGTTTTTAATTCCTAGATTTGAGGTGATGAAATAGTCATTTCAAATTCCTAGATTTGAGCTTATGAAATCCCCTAGGGTGTGCTTGGATAGAGAATTTTAAAATTTACTAAGAATTTATCAAATGACGGAATTTTATTTTCCAGAATTTGTGAAGTTTCATGTTTGGGTAACATGAAAGTAAAATGAAATTTAACTATGTAAATTAATGTTCATATATGAATATCAGTTATAAAGATGGAATTTGAAAATAACACCATGTTATATAGAATTTAAACTTGAGATTTATGTCATCCAAATTTCAAGTTTTTTATTTTGTTAGAATTTTAAATTCCTATATTTATGAATCCAAACAAGAGAAACGGTATATAGAAAACTTGAAATTATAATTTTTTAACAAATCCCATGTTTTTTTCCCTCATCCAAATACACTCTTATGGATATGGATATGGATATGGATCAAATTCAAACCCAAAAATTCATCCAAATATAAGAATTTGAATTTGAAGAGCTCAAATCGAAATTTAAATCCAAATTTATGTGCATCTAAACATACACTTACATTATTTAAAGTGTCCCATGTACGTAATGGGTCGCTTTGATGGAAACAGGCAGACGAACAAACATGAGTTTTATAATAAATCGTTGATGACAAATCATTGGCGATTTAGACATGAACATATATATATATATATATACAAATTAAGGTTGGACCAAAGCAAATTAAAATAATATAAACACAAAACGTAGCCAATGCAAGAAATAATTTTGCATGTGGTTGCATGCATTGTGCAATTTAATAAGAGTGGAATCTTGCAAATTAGATACAAAGGTCAACTAAATTAGTACCCAAAGATTTCGTTTGGTACGCCGTATTGTACTAACTATTTCAGTTAGATAGACTAATCTGTTCACCGGATAGACTAATCTGTTCATCGGATAGATTGATTATTTAGTCGGGCATTTGGTGCTCTACCGAATTAAAATGCTGACTATATTATATTGGCCAGATTATATTATATTAGTTGATAAAAAAAATATATATCATAGATATTAAACATGTATATTATTATTATTTATTATTTATTATTATTTTATTTTATTTAATTATTGATATTATTATTATTACTATTTATTTAATTATTATTATTATATTTATATTATTATTATTATTATTATTATTACTATTTATATTATTATGATTATTATTATTATTATTATTATTATTACACTTTTCAAGATTACTAGACATCCGACTATTTAATACGGATAATTTCGAGGGTATTATTTTAGCAGGTGTTGACCGTATAAAGACACTTAACCGTATTAACACTACAAGAAAATCGTAGTTGCCCGACTAGATTTTGCCCGACGAATACTATCTCGCGGGGTAAGGTCATAATGCCCGACGGATATGCACAGTCGCCGGGTAACAGGTTGGTGGGAAGAACAAGTCGTTGGCGCGCAAAATTGGACGTTGTTACCCGACGATTTGCACTCCTTGTCGGGTAACAGTATCAACAACGACGACCAATCGCCGTCGGATAATAGTAGACGTTGACTCTATGTTGCCCGACGAATCATTTAAGATTGCCCTACGAATTATGTTCGTCGGGCAACTGTCTAAACACTCTAAATACCATAGTCTTTTTTTTTTCTTCTTCTTCTTCCTCCTCTCTGCTTCTCATCCTTCTCTCTGCTCTCTCTCTCTCCCTCTCACTCACTCACTCTCTTTATATACCTATTATTATCATCTCATCACTATTTTCATTACCAACAAATCATTTTTCTCTATCAATCATCAAATATCAAATATTAAGGTATGAAATTTTTATTTTTTTGAAATTTTTATTCTTGATTAGGAATTAATTATGTGTTGTGTCGTAGAAATTTTGTAGTTGATTTGAAGGAACACTTGTAAAAAGGTATGTGTGTTTACCTCTCAAATTAATTTTGTTAAGAATGTTGGATATAATTATGTTAGGAAATTTTGTATTTATTGTGGAAAATGTGTAGAAATGTTTTAGAATTTTTTGAAATTAGAAATTAGAAATTTTGTTAGGAAAATATGAAAATAGAAAATATGCTATGAAATTAGGAAAATAGAAAATATGTTATGAAATTAGGAAAAAAGAAAATATGTTAGGAAATTAGGAAATTTTGTTGTAAAATAGGAAAATTAAAAATATGTAATGAAATGATTGAAATTAGAAAATATGTTTGGAAATTAAGAAAAATGTTAGGAAATTAGGGAAATATAAAATATGTTAGGAAAATAAGGAAATAGAAACTATGTTAGGAAACTATGAAATTAGAAAACATTTTAGGAAAATAGGAAAATAAAAAATATGTAATGAAATTATTAAAATTCGATATTATGTTTGGAAATTATAAAATATGTTAGGAAAATAGGGAAATATAAAAATATGTACGGAAATTATAAAATTTAAAACTTTGTTTTATGCATAATTTATATATGTTTGTATTTGTGAATTTGTAGTGATATTTTGTTTAAAAAGCTTTATTTAGTTCCGACGGAGTGAAATACATTCATATTTCATAACCGTTTATGCGAAGTTAATTGAGTTGATTAACTTCGTATAATGAAATTCAATGAAAAACCTTAGACCCATTTGAGAGTCAGTGAATCCGATTGATTGACTAACTCTTGAATTGTCAATATATTCGGACAGTTTGGGGGTGCGCAACTATGTGATGTGTAGTTGGCGGTCTACGAGGTTAGGTTTCGATTGTGGGAAATTCGGTTTGTATCCCCTCAATGTTCTTCGAATGTATACTAGATATTTGTTTATAATATCTACGTCGTGCATTTAGGGAACTGTAGGGAGATGCTGCCGAAATTTCCCTCGATCTGAACTTAGCCTCGTAGGTCGCAAACTACACAGCATAGAACGTGCACTCTCGAATGGGATAGGGCCAAATCACCGGAGGCATAAGGAGAAGAGTTGATTTTGATTTTAACTTGTTCTATTTACTGGACAATTTTAACTGAATTACTTACGTTGACTCTATATTGTGAAAGCATGCACAATGGACAGAGGGTGGATGCAAATGTTTGATAGATCTTCTGATCAATATTTGGATGGGATCGACAACTTCATTGCCTTTGCACGTAGTCATTGCAATGATACAAGACGTATCAGGTGTCCGTGCCGTAAATGTAATAATTGGATTTTGAAGTCGTTGAATGAGGTCCAAACTCATCTGGAATGGAATGGGATCGTACACAACTACACTAATTGGATCTACCACGGTGAAGAAATATTTTCCGCATCGACATCTTCGGTTCCTGGGACCAGTCGGGACGAAAGTGGTTTGGATGGGCGATGTGATAATGATCAAGTCGTTGAGTTATTAACCGATGCTTTTCCTCCGGCCTCATATGATATGGAAGATGATGCACCAAGGTTGCAACCGGAAGACTCTGATCTCCATTATGAGAGATTGTTGAAAGAAGCTCAGCACGAATTGTACCCCGGTTGTAAATCATTTTCGGTTCTAGGGGCAGTTGTGGAGTTGATGCACATGAAAGTTGAGTATAATCAAACGAACAAGCATTTTGATCACATGTTAGACATTATCATCCGAATGCTCCCTGAAGACAACTGTCTGCCAAAAGATCATTATAGCTCGAAGAAGTTGTTGAAGGGGCTTGGTTTAGGGTATATCAAGATCCATGCATGCAAGAACAACTGTGTTTTGTTTTACGGTGAATTCGAGCAGCTTGACAAATGTCCCGTGTGCAATGAGCCTAGGTTTCAAAAGAACAAGATATCTAACAAGGTGTTGCGTTATTTTCCACTTAAGCCAAGGTTACAAAGATTCTACATGTCGTCTCACACAGCCCGTGATATGAGGTGGCACAAGGATGAACGCATTGATGATGATATACTGAGGCATCCGGCGGATGGAGAGGCTTGGAAGGAATTTGATAATATGTATCCCGAGTTTGCTGCAGAGCCAAGAAATGTCAGATTAGGGCTCGCTACTGATGGGTTTAATCCGTTTGGGAGTTTTGCAAAGCCCTATAGCACTTGGCCGGTTGTTATGGTTCCGTATAACTTGCCTCCTTGGAGATGCATGAAGAAAGAATTCACAATCCTCAGTACTTTGATACCGGGGCCCAAATCGCCGAGTAATTCCATCGATGTGTATTTGCGGCCGTTGATTGACGAGCTCGTGGATTTGTGGGAAAATGGTGTCCGAACATACGACAAGTGCAGTGGAGAAATGTTCACCCTACGAGCGGCCGTAATGTGGACAATTAATGATTTTCCTGCTTATGGTATGTTATCGGGATGGAGCACCAAGGGCTATCTTGCTTGCCCGACATGTGGACCAGACACAACTTCCTTTTGGCACGCATCTAAGGTATGCTACTTGGGTGCAAGAAGGTTTCTGCCCTGGGATCACCGATGGCGAATGCAATCTGACTCATTTGATGGTAAATCAGAGTTAAGAGGTCGACCAATAAATGCCATGCAAGCAATCCGGGATTTCGCCCACAACTTCGAGACCGTGATGAACCGAACACTCCTGAACCGGTGCGAAATTTCCGGATATTTGGACCGCGGGGTCGATGGTTTTGGGCAAAATTTTCTTCTTTTCTAGAGATTCTATGAGTGAAGTTTCTATTGTGTCTAGAAATGAGGCTGCTAATTTTTGAAGTGGGTTGAGGTGAGGTAATTGGTGAATATTGGGTTTGGTTGGGGTCAATTGAGCTAAGGGTTTGGTTTGTGGGGGTTGCAAGGGTGAGTAGAATTTTATTGGATTTGATAACCCTTCAAATTTAATAAATTTTAAATATGAAAATGAATGCAATTTCATCGTATGAGGATCAGATATGATTAGACATAGAAAGAAACTTACCTTTTCTATTCCCACTATTTTAAGAGGATTGAATTTGATAAGTTTCCATCTATGTCGAATTCTTTTACAATGAAACTGTATCCATTTTTATCTTTAAAATACAATGAATTTGAAAAATAATCTTAATCCAATCAAATCACGCTCGCTAAACGTAACCATAGGAAACTAGTAGAAGTGAAAAGTGTTAAGTGGGGCCTATATCACAATTCCAGCTAGGTAGCTAGAGGAAATGAGTTTGAGCTAGGAACAAAAAGGTTAATTGGAAAATGTAGGGCAATTAAGTTTCACTTTTTTAAAGGGTAACTTTTTTTTTCCGTCTATAAAGGGTAACTAATTACAACTTAAATCCTTATCATTATATCATTCAAATCAAACATTTCTGTATATGTGGGTGATTAAAATGAGTTGGTATATGCATGTTGTTTCTTATGTCGTTGTAGTAGGGTCAAACCAATATTTAAGTGCAAAATCACTACGGTAAATTGCTCTAAAATGGCGTTTGACTCCTTCAAATTCTAACATTCCATAAAAAAAGTTAATATCAAATATACAAGTTGCTAGTAATGTAGTGCAAGTTTAGGGAGTGCTAAATATGGCTGTTGCTTCATGTGGATTGTTAAGGGTGGTGGGTGGATTAAGATCATGTATAGTAATAGTATTGTGGGGGTTTTAATTTGTGTTGAAAGAGGAAGAAACCTAGTCATATTTAGTATCAAATTTAAGTTTTATAATTTTTTTCCAAACTCTTACTAATTATTTTTGGTATGTTTATTTAGCAGATTTATTATGGAAAAAGTCAAATATATATAATTAAATGACTAAAATGTGAAATATGCCTATAAAGTAAATATTTAATTGAAGGAGTTTTTGGACAATGAAATCAATAAAATATTAAATAATAAAATACATGTACCATTTAATAATTCAAAGGAATAGAATAAATATAAATATTAGATACCTATAAATATATATGAGATTTTAATGAAATAATAATCTTATGCAAGCATTAAAATTCAATTACCTCCATAATTAGTATCAAATTTATGTTTTTATAGAAAAAAATTCAAGTCTTACTAATTATTTTGGTATGTTTATTTAGCACATTTATTATGGAAAATGGAAAATTGAACTAAATTACTAAAATGTGAAATATACCTATAAAATAAATATTGGTACCCGTTATGCAAATCGCGCCTGAAAATATGAAGTTACCAAAATACCCTCACTTTGAAAAAGTACCAAAATGCGCTTGGAAGACTTTTTACTCAAAATGCCCCATGAATTTTAACTTCAGTCTCAAAGTCGATCCTAAACTCGATCTTGTAACAAGATACCCCCTGAAACCCACTTTTCATTTCAAAATGCCCTTTTTCCGTCAAGTATCCTAACTTTGTTGGTATGACTTTCTAAAACCTAACTCAAACTTGATGAAGAACGTGAAAACACACACATTTTTGGGGCAATTTTCTCTGATTAGAAATTAATTGAAAACAGCTTACAAGTTTTAAATAGCTAAACGCTAACTCAACTACAAACTAAAAATGTGGAACAAACCCACGACTCAACATACTGGCTTAGTTGCCTCAACCATATCCTATCGTTAAACCACAGTCCCTAATTTCTAGGACATGTCCTAATTAGGTTAACAAACCTAAGAAAAACAAACTAATTGAAATGATAAACGTTTAATTAAAACACAAACTCTAACACCTTAAACTGAATTCTACAGAAAACAGTTTAGGGGTTTGTCATAACCACATAGTCTTCTTCTTTTCGAGCTTCTCCTGATTGATCTATTTCGCTGAAATCATTCCCATCAGATTTCTGTGCTTTTCGAAAACTGGCTGCTTGAGTGACTTTGTGAAAATGTCTGCCACTTGATTCTTACTCTTACAAAATTCCAAATCGATTACTCCATCATTGCATAAATCACGAAGAAAGTGGAATCTCACATCTATATGTTTGCTTCTACCATGCATGATTGGGTTTCTCGACAACTTAATGGTGGACATGTTATCACAATGAATCATAATTGGACCATTTAAGTTATGATTCAGTACCTCAAGCATTTTCTTTAGCCAAATTACTTGACATGAGCATTATGCAGCCACCACAAACTCTACTTCAGTTGTAGACAAGGTCACTATCGGCTGCTTTTTTGAGGACCAAGAGATAGCACCTGAACTCAACATGAAAACACTTCCAGAAGTGATTTTCTGAGCATCAACATTTCCTGCATAGTCACTATCAGTGAAAGTAACAAAATTAAATTGTCTCCCTCTCTTGTAAAACACTCCATAGTCCAAAGTCCCCTTCACATAAATGAGGATTCTCTTATCTGCATTGAGGTGTTTTTTTGTGGAATTTTGTAACGACCCGGAATTTTAATTATTGGATTTACGTAAATTATTTTTATAAAAAGATAATTTTACCCTTAGTTGTAAAGGGTGTGGAAATCGAGTTTTCTTTCGGAACTTTTTAGGCTGTGTTTTGGATACCGTTGCGTGGGTCTAGAACTCACGCGTTCGTAGACAGGTGGCACGCGGAAAATGGAGTTCGTGTACGAAAGTTACGGGTCTAGATTGTTAGGGGTATTTTGGTAATTATTGACTTGGGGTAGATATTTTTAACCCCAAACCATTATTACATCTTCATTTCGTCACCTCATTCTCATCTTCCTCTCTGAACCACAAATCTATCCCGAACCCGTGCCACCACAAAACACCCAAAACTCACAAAAGTCAACTTTGATTCAAGGCCAAGACTTCCATTTTTGTTCCACTAATCAGATTCTACTCCTTCCCACGATCACAACCATACAAACAATCGAAGCAAAGGACTACGGGAGGCGTCAGACCGAGTAAAGGAAGAACCGAACCTTCCGATCGATTTTTCAGCGAAGACAAGTACGGGTTTAGTATTTTGAGGTCATATCTGAGTTCCTGGGTTCGAGTAGATAGATTTAGACATAAAATTCGTGAAAAATGGTTGAGTTTTGAAGAAGTTAGAAAAACTTGGAAGTAGGCCGGAAATGGGGGATTCCGGCGACGGTGACGGTGGCGCTGCAGCGGTTCGGTCGCCTTCTCCGGCCAGACTCTGGTGACGGCGTCGGTGGTCCGATTGTCTTCTCCGTCGAGTCCCAGGTGACCGGTCGGGTCGAGTTGAACCAGTCTGGTCGAGTTGAACCAATCGGGTCGAGTTGAACCAGTCAGGTTGAGTGAATCGGTCGAGTTGAGTAGGACCGGGCCAGGCCGAGTTGGACTGGTCCAGGCGCATGGGTACTGTAGCAGGCACATGGCCGGCGCGTGACGGCGCGTGTGCGGGTGGTCCGGCCTTCCGCCGGTGCGTGGCGGCACGTAGGGCCGATTCCGAGGTCCCGGTGACGCGTGGCAGCTAGTTTTCGATGTTTCGGATCTGTTGGCCTAGGTTTCGGGTCGATCGGACGTCGTTTAGGTGTAGTTTTGGGCGTCAGAAGTTGCTTCGTTTTTTGGGTTACGTAGGCGGATCTCCCGGGATTTAGGGAGTTTATATTTAAGGTTTTTATTATTAGACGGTAATCCCGATTATTTATTTTGACAGGCGATACTACTTCAAGAACTTCAGAGGAGTGTACAATTCGGGATTGAGCTTGCTTGGACATGTGGTGAGTGGACTTTTGATTTATAAAACTGTAATGCATGCATAAATGTATCTTTGATTTAAATACTGTAATGTATTGGTGCAATGAATTTCTGGAATTTAGAAATTATGACTAGACACAAGTTTTCCAATATTTCAGTGAAAGTGTGTTTTGAGAAATGGCCTGATTTATGTACTCGATTTGATATCGTTTTGAGGTGGTAACTATTTGAGCCTGTGATTTGGGTTTAGACCCGAAATTATGATTTTACCAGTTTTGGCCATAAATGAGTTTTGAAAGAATTTGGTTGAGGCCAAGAAACAAAGATTTCAAAACATGGATTTGGTTTTCACCGGTTTTCTATTCCGATGTTAGATTTAGCTCCGACTGGCATTGAGAGATATTGCTCCGCTGGTTGTTGAGGCAGTTAGATTTAGCTCCGACTGGCGTTGAGAGATTTTGCTCCGCTGGTTGTTGAGGCAGTGAGATGTAGCTCCGACTGGCGATGAGGGTGCTCTCCGCCGAGTCGTTGAGGCCGTTTATTCATAGTACAGAGTTTCATAGTACAGAGTTTGTAGTACATGTTATAGCACATCTCAAGGGATACCCTAGTGTGTTGTGGATATGTCGGGAACAGTGGATTTGAGATATTATGTGTCCAAGTCAAATTAAATGGTTTTAAACTCTTTTGAGGAGGATTTTCAAACCAAACTGTGGACCACGATGTGTTTTCTTTATACAGATTTTGTGATGGTCCAACCAAGTGGTTTTAAAAGAGAAATGGAATTCCGGTGATTTTCAGATGATGTTTTATCATCATAAACTGTTTTATGTGATGCATGCATGCTTTTATTCGTGGAGGGGAAAATGTAAGATTTCCTTGGAAAAGGTTTTATGAATGATTATTTTTGTCCACTCACAACTTTTGTGTTTTAAATCCCCTTCAGGCTGTTGAGTTGAGTTGATGTGGGCACTTTCTGAGGCGGAGGCATTAGTATTGCAGCTGCGCTTTGTAACTAAACTTCGAGTAGGATATCTAATTTTGTATTATTTATCCTACCTAGATGCTCTGATTATTTTATTTTTGGATGGTTGTTGTCTATTGGAATTTGGAGTGCTTTTAATCTCTTGTCTGACAGGTGGAAACCAATTATTTAATCCATCAGAGGAGATTCTGCCGAACTTTTGGCAGAAATCTCATATTTTATTTATAAGGATTGAAGGGTATTTTGAAAACTTTTCCTTAGGTTGTCAAACGGGACAAGGTTCTTCCCGGGTTTCGAGGAGAAATTTGGGAAGGGTCCTGACAAATGTTCCATGTATCTACTGATTAAACTCACAACATACATCAGGCCAGGCCTAGTGGTAGTCAAATACATCAAGCTGCCGACAATCTGTTTGAAGAAAGTACTGTCCACTTCTATGCCACCAACATCTTTGCATAGTTTCAAACCCATCTCAATTGGTGTCCCAATTGGTTTGCAATCAGCCATCTTAAACCTTTGAACTATCTCCTGAGCATACTTCTGCTGGTAAATGAAATTACCAGTAGTAGTTTGAATTACTTCAACTCCAAGAAAGTAATGCATTAGCCCAAGATCTGTCATCTCAAACTCCTTCATCATATTCTTCTTAAATTCAGCAAACATATCATTATTGTTTCCAGTGAAAATTAAATCATCAACATAAAGAAAAAAAATGATAATGTTACCTCCTTGATCAACTTTGACATAGAGTGTATGCTCATATGGACACTTCTTGAATCCCATTTTTTTAAAATATCTGTCAATCCGACTATACCAGGCCCTTGGTGCTTGTTTTAGACCGTACAAGGCTTTCTTCCGTTTGTACACTTTCCCTTCTTCTCCTTGCTGTTCAAAACCTTGTGGTTGCTCCACATAGACTTCTTCTTTTAACTCTCCATGCAAAAATGCCGATTTGACATCAAGTTGATAAATTGACCACGAGTTTTGAGCAGCAAGAGAGATTACCAGCCTTATTGTTGTTGTGCGGAAGCGTCTCAAAACAATATAACAAATATGAAGACAAAAGATGAAAACTAACAATTCACGAAGAACACAAAGGATTTACGTGGTTCGGCAATAAAGCCTACGTCCACGGGCGAAAACAACGAGGAAATTCCACTAATAACAAAGGAGATTACAAAAGAGATCAACTCTCACAAACCCAAATCCCAAATACACCCAAAGCACTCTCTCATACAAACGATGCGGCACCACAACCAAAACATAAGAAAGGTTTTTAGACCTTTCACAAATATGTGGTTGCACACACACCAAAAAGAGAATCCAATGTGCCAATTATATACTACTCTAACTTTACCAAATCCTATAAGGAGTACAAATCCATAATCCTTATCAAACAAGACACCAAACTCCTACAAGGATTAGCGTCGCTAATCCTTATAGAACAAGGAACCCAAAAAGCTAACAAGATTAAGTAATAATTTATCCAAAAAGGCTAACTAATTGACTTAAAATTTAAGCCAAATTACAACAATCTCCACCTTGACTTAAATTTTACTTAAGTCTTCAAACGGAACTTTCCTCCAACGTCTTCTCCAACCCAAAACTTGCCCAAGCATGCAAACCAAAAGTGCCTTGATCAAAATAAAGTGATTCAAATGAGAACCTGAATTCTCCAACATCACCAAACAAAACCAAAGCACACCAAACAAAGTTGAATGAAGCACCAAATACTTGAACTTCAAACTCCACTTGCTCACAAACACCATGTCCGAAACTGCTCAAATAGACTCACTCCACAAATGTATGGCATATTCTCCAAAACAAAGCTGATTACACATTATGGTGACAAAGGTTCAAAGTCCCACATACAAGTCCATTCAACCCAAAAACGAATCCTAGGAATACCAAATTTTGCCTTTAACTCAAGCCTACCATCATTGCTTGAGCACCAATAAGACAACAAATTCAAATAACCAGCAGGATCAAATCCATATCTCAACAGAGTCTTCAAATCAATTGTAGTAGATGGAGACAAACCAAATAGCAGATGGGTAAGAGATGGGCTTTTACGTGGGTATGCGATGGACTTTGTAGTTATCGAAGAGGAAGAGATGATTGCCTGACGAAGGTAGTCCTCGGGAAAACTTTAAAAAAGACGTATGGCAAAAAAACACGGACCAACTAGTCGTGCAAACCTTAGAATTTCGTAGGGCCAAAAAAGGCAGTCGTTTTAAGTTTTTCCGAGGAATCCACCAGGTAAACATTTTGGTCATCCTCTATTTCCCCATCTTCCTCATGATATCAGTCATTGAAGCCCAAATATTTCTATGTTTTACCATCTCAGATACACTCCAACCAGCACCAGCTTTTGGATCATCCACATAGAAGACTTGTTTCGCCGTACTAGTGAGGACGTAGGGATCACTCTCAAACCACTAGGTGTTTGTGTTGACAGAGGTACATAAATGATCTTTAATGACCCTGCCTGAGATATTTGGGTTCATATCAAACCAATGACACTTGAACAAAATGACTTCCTTGCGGTCTGCGTATAATGAATCACACTTAAACAATCTGCCGCAGAACCCCGTATCAACATTTTCCTCTCTCCCGAAACGAAGACCTCCCTGTTTTGAGAAGACAATTTGTCGCCTCGTCCTATGTACACGAACTTGACTCCGTTTACGTGACAAGCTGTCAGGACCCGTCCCGAATTTCCCCTCGAAACCCGGGAAGAATCCTGTCCCGTCTGACAATCTAAGGAAAAGTTCCCAAATTACCCTTCAATCCTTACAAATTATAATAATAATAAATACTTTCACTTGTCAGACAAGGGATTCAAGCACTCAATAATTCCCGTAATTAATTACCATCCAAATAAAATATAATATCAGAGCGTCTAAGTAGGATCAAGGGTACAAATTAGATATCCTACTCAAGTATAACTACACAGCGCAGCTGAAAATACTAATGCATCTGCCTCGAGATAAGTGTCCGCGTCAACTCAACTCAACAGCCTGAAGGGGGTTTAAACACAAAAGTTGTGAGTGGACAAAAATAATCATTTATAAATCGTTTTCCAAGGAAATATTACCTTTTCCCCCCTCCATTTATAAAACCATGTATGCATCACATAAAACAATTTATTATATAAAAATATTATTTGAAACCATCGGAATTCCATTTCTCTTTAAAACTACTTAGTTGGACTCACATAAAATATGTATAATGAAAATACATCGTGGTCCACAGTTTGGTTTGAAAACTCTCCCCAACGAAGTTTAAAATCATTAAATTCAACCTGGACACATAATATCTCAAATCCACTGTTCCCGACATATCCACAACACACCAGGGTATCCCTTGAGATGTGTTAAAATATGTACTACGCGTAGATAGCCTCGCGACCCGGCGGAGCAAGACCCCTCAACACCAAAGTCGGAGCCCTCAACAACCAGCGGAGCAAAACCCCTCAACACCAGTCAGAGCAACTGTAACCATCGGGACAGAAAACCAGTGAACCAAATCCGTATTTTGAAATCTTTGTTTCTTGGCCTAAGCCAAATTCTTTGAAAAGTCATTTTATGGCCAAAACCAGTAATATCATAATTACGGGTCTAAACCCAAATCACAGGCTCAAATAGTTACCACATCAAAACGATATCAAAATCGAGTACAAAAACCAGGCCATTTCTCAAAACACACTTTCACTAAAATATTGGAAAACATGTGTCCAGCATCATTTCCAAATTCCAGAAATTCATTGCACCCATACATAACAGTATTTAAATCAAAGATACATTTATGCATGCATTATAGTTTATAAACCAAAAGTCCACTCACAAACCTGTCCAAGCAAGCTCAATCCCGAATTGTACGCTCCCCTGAAGTTCCTGGAGCAGTATCGCCTATCCAAATTAATAATCGAGATTACCAGCTAATAATAAGAACCTTAAATATAAACCCCCTAAACCCCGGGAGGTCTACCTATGCTGGCCTAGAAAACGCAGCAACTTCAAACTCCCAAAACAACCCCTAAACGACGTCCGATCGACCCAAAACCTGCGCCAACAGGTCCGAAACATCAAAAACTAGCTGTCGCGTGCCTCTGTGACCTCAGACTCGGCCCCACGCACCGACGTAAGGTTGGAACACGTGCCCACGCATCACCACGAGCCATCACGCGCCGGTCACACGCCTGCTACAGTGCCCACGAGCCTGGACCGGTCCAACTCGGTCCAACTCGGCCTAACCCGATCCAACTCAACCCGATCGGTTCACTCAACCCGACCGATTCACTCAACCCAACCGGTTCACTCGACCCGACCTATCACCGGTGACTCGCCGGAGAAGACGACCGGCTGCCGGCGCCACCGTCTGGTTTCGCCGGAATCCACCATTTCCGACCGAAACTTCAAGCTTTTATAACTTCCTCAAAACTCAATCATTTTTCACAAATTTTATGTCTAAATCTATCTACTCAAACCCAAGAATCCAAATATGACCTCAAAACCACAAACACGTACCTGCGTAAGCCGAAAAATTGATCGGAAGATCCGAAACTTCCTATACTCGGTTCGGCTTCCCCCGTGGTCCTCTCCTTCGATGGTTGGTACGGTTGTAATCCTGGGAAGGAGTAGAATACGATTTGTGGATAAAAAATGGAAGTTAAAGCCTTGAATCAAAAGTTGACTTTGTGGGTTTTGGGTGTGCTTTTCTCACGGTTTCGATGTGGGTGTGTGTTTCACAGAGATAAAATGAGGATGATGATAATGAAGTAAAGCTTTTGGGGGTTAAAAATATCTACTCCCAAGCCAAATTTACCAAAATTCCATTGAACAACTAGACCCTTAACTTTTGTACATCAACTCCGTTTCTCGCGTGCCGTCTGTCTACGAACTCGTGAGTTCGAGACCTACGCAACGGTATCCAAAACACCACCTAAAATGTTCCGAAACAAAATTTGATTTCCACGCCCTTAACAAGCAAGGGTAAAATCGTCATTTTACATAAATACTTTACGTAAATCCAATAATTGAAATTCCGGGTTGTTACAATCCACCCCCCTTAAGAAATTTCGTCCTCGAAATTCAACTCTACCCTTGGAACAAATGAGGATACTGCGCCCGCATTAAAGTCGCAGTTTCCCACGTGGTTTCCTCCATGTTATGATTCCTCCACAACACTTTAACTAGAGGAATACTCTTTCTGCGCAGTACCTTCTCCTTCCAATCCAAAATTTGCACTGGTTGCTCCTCAAAGGTCAAATCATCCTTCAGCTCAAGTGGCTGCTCTTCCAATACGTGAGACTCATCAAACAGATATTTCCGGAGCAAGGATACATGGAAAACATTATGAACTCTAGATAATTCCCATGGTAAAGCAAAACGATATGCCACTGGTCCTATCTGCTCCAAAATCTCATACGGCCCAATGTAGCGAGGACTCAGTTTTCCTCGTCTACCAAAACGTACCACTCCCTTCCAAGGAGATAATTTCAAGAACACCTAGTCTCCAATCTCAAATTCTAGATCTCTGGTTCGACGGTCTGCATAGCTCTTCTGGCGATCCTGAGCTGTCTTCAACCTTTCTCTGATGATTCTTATTTTTTCCTTAGTCGTATCCACTAATTCTGGTGTTTACAGTTTCCTTTCACCCATTTCGTTCCAGCATAACGGTG
The DNA here is from genome assembly GCA_037349345.1 of Oemleria cerasiformis. NCBI lineage: Eukaryota > Viridiplantae > Streptophyta > Magnoliopsida > Rosales > Rosaceae > Oemleria > Oemleria cerasiformis. The sequence continues at coordinate 11,718,359 of JAZGTL010000010.1, forward strand.
TCTTTCACTGCCTCCCATACAGTGCCTTGAAATGAGACATCCCAATACTCGACTGATAACTATTATTATAAGCAAATTCCATCAGAGCCAGGTGTGAATCCCAATTCCCTTTAAACTTCAGTACACAAGCTCTCATCATATCCTCCAAAACCTGGATTGTCCTCTCAGACTGACCATCCGTCTGAGGATGAAAAACTGTACTAAAATGCAAGGTAGTGCCAAAAGCCTTCTGCAAACTCCGCCAAAAACTGGAGGTAAATCTAGGATCCCTGTCCGAAACAATTGACCATGGAGTCCCATGTAGCCGTATGATCTCATCAGCGAACAATTTGGCATATCGACTCATCCGAAAATCTTCCCGCACTGGCAAGAAATATGCAGACTTCGTGAGTCTATCAACAATTACCCATATCCCATCATGTCCCTTCTGTATCCTAGGAAGTTTATACACAAAATCCATCGTAATGTGATCCCACTTCCATTCCAGAATAGGTAATGGTTGAAGTGCCCCATATGGTTTCTGCCACTCTGCTTTCACTTGCTGACATGTCAGGCATCTACTCACAAACTCAGCAATTTCCCTTTTCATCCTAGTCCACCAATAGTGTTTCCTTAGGGTATGATACATCTTGGTACCTCCTAGATGCATAGCGTAAGCCAAACTATGAGCCTCATCAAGAATTTCCCTCTTTAGCTCCAGCTCATTCGGTACGCACAACCGGCCATCCCTAACCAAGGCTCCATCATCCCTAACCAAATAGTCCTGCATGTTTCTAACCTCCAACTCCATCCTGATAAATCACAATGTAGGGTCCTGGAGTTGAGCCTCAATAATCCGATCAATCAGAACAGGCCTCACATGGAAACTAGCCAATAAAGCCCCCTGGTTATCCATGTCAAATACAATCCCCGCTCTACGGAACTCTAACAACAATGGTAGGTAGATTGTGTGCAAATGGGCCAAAGAACCCATGGATTTCCTGCTCAAGGCATCCGCCACAACATTGGCTTTCCCTGGATGGTACTCTATAGTATAATCATAATCCTTTATTAGCTCAAACCATCTTCTTTGCCTCAGATTCAGGTCCTTTTGGGTAAACAAGTACTTTAAACTCTTATGGTCGGTAAAGATCCGACACGTCTCCCCGTACAAATAATGTCTCCAGATTTTTAGTGCATGCACTACTGCAGCTAACTCCAAATCATGTGTGGGGTAATTCATCTCATGGGGTTTAAGTTGCCTGGAAGCACACGCTATCACTTTCCCATGCTGCATCAGAACACAGCCTATACCCCGCAATGATGCATCACTATACACCTCGAATCCCCCAGTATCATCAGGAAGGGTTAATACTGGAGTAGAAGTCAACCTCCTCTTCAGCTTCTGAAATCCCTGTTCACAATCAGCTCCCCAGTCAAACTTGACTCCTTTCCTAGTCAACCGAGTCAACGGGCCTGCTATCGTAGAAAATCCTTCTACGAACCGTCGATAATATCCTGCCAAACCCAGAAAGCTCATCACCTCTGTCACTATCCTCGGTTGCTCCCAGTTTGTCACTGCCTCAACCTTTTGGGGATCTACGCTGATACCCTCAGCCGAAATCACATGACTTAAGAATCCCACTTCTGTCAACCAAAACTGGCATTTACTGAACTTGGCAAACAAATGCTTTTTCCTAAGCATATTCAGCACCAACCTTAAGTGCTTCTCATGTGCCTTAGCACTCCTCGAATACACCAAGATGTCATCGATGAACACAATCACAAACCGATCCAAATACTTTTGGAACACCCTATTCATCAAATCCATAAATGTTTTTGGGGCATTAGTCAACCCGAAGGGCATCACCAGGAACTCATAATGACCATAACGAGTACTGAAAGCTGTTTTCTGAACATCCCCTTCCCTGATCCTCAACTGATGGTACCTGGATCGAAGGTCAATTTTCGAAAAATATCTTGCCCCCTTAAGTTGATCAAACAAATCATCTATCCTTGGCAGAGGATACTTATTCCGCACCGTAGCCCTGTTTAGCTGCCGGTAGTCAATACATAACCTCATACCACCATCCTTTTTCCTCGCAAATAACACTGGTGCTCCCCAAGGCGAAACACTTGGGCGAATAAATCCCATATTCACCAAGTCCTGCAACTGAGTCTTCAACTCTCGCAATTCTGCCGGTGTCATTCTGTACAGTGCCTGTGAGATAGGTTGAGTACCTGGTAAAAGTTCTATGGTGAACTCAATCTCCCGGTGAGGTGGCAATCCCGGAAGATCCTCTGGAAACACATCAGAGAACTCACTCACCACTGGAATATCCTCCATTCTTATCGGAGTATCCCGAGAATCAAACACATGAGCCAAGTAACCCTCACAACCTTTCCTCAATAATTTCTCAACGGTCAAAGCTGATATCACTCTAGAGGGTAGTACCTTATGATCTCCCCTGAACGTAAGTTCCGGTAAACCTGGACTCCTGAAATCCACTCTCTTATCATAACAATCAATAGAGGAATGGTGCATAGTCAACCAATCCATCCCCAGAATAACATCAAAATCAAAAATATCTAAGGAGATTAAATCTGCCTCTAATGCATGACCTTCCACTAACACTGGACAACTACGAATCACGAGATTCGCCACTAACATATTCGCAGTAGGAGTACTAATACCCATGTCCCAACCAATTGGAGACAATTCTCTATCAGCAAACAATGTAAAACCCCGAGAAATGAAAGAATGAGTCGCCCCAGGATCTATCAAAACACAAGCATCACTGTTAAAAATAGATAACGTACCCGTGACCACCTCTGGTACTGCTCGGGCCTCCTGTTGCGACATAGCAAAAACTCGGGCTTGTGTATCCAAAGATCGACCACGACCCCACTGTCTGCCTCTGGCCCTGTTGGACCCACTGGCCCTATTCGTCCAATTGGCCCGGTTGGCCCCACTGGGTTGACTCTGGCTTCCAGCTACAATACCAGACGTCTGAACTGTCCTCTGCCTCTGTTCAGTAGCACCCCACCCCCAGGAACTACTACCCGGATGATGATGTGTACAAAATTTCCTTATGTGATCAATCTCCGCACAGAAGTAACATCCAGTGCCACCGGAGCTGCCACTCAGTCTTCCAGTTGCTTGCACTGAAGCACCACTAGAACGAGCAGATGACTGCGATGCCTGTCTGGCTCCGCCACTGCCTGATCCGGATCCCGCACCCCCAGTAGATCCAGAACTGAAACTGCCTCTCTTGGATGGTCCCTGACTAGAGGCTCCAATATCTCAGCGATCCCGGTGTCGCCTGGAACCACTAAACTGCTGCTGGACTGGCAAACCCATGCTCAACTCTACACGAGCTACAGCGTCAGACACGTCTCTCAAGGACGTATGAACTGCAGCCATTACCGCTGATTGAAGTTCACCCCTCAGTCCATTTTCAAATCTGCGTCGCTTGTCCCTCTCGGTTGCCACTAGAGCCGGTGCAAAATGAGCCAACTCTATGAATTTCTTCTCATACTGAGCCACTGTCATATCTCCATGATGTAAGTGCAAGAACTCGGCCTCCTTGGCATCTCGGTACGAGCAAGGGTAAAATTGCTCAAGGAATTGCTCCCGAAAAGTCGCCCAGGTAATTGTACTAACATCCCAGCCTGATAGCTCTAATGTGTTCCACCAATGATAAGCGGAACCACCTAGAAGAAAAGTGGCTAACAGCACCCTGTGCCCCTGAGGACATCTCATAACTGAGAACACTCGCTCTAAACGAGTAATCCACTCCGCTGCATCATCTAGGCTAGAGTCGCCCATAAAAATTGTAGCCCCTAATCTCTGGGCTTTCTCAATGTCCGAACCTTCAGTAGCAGCCCTATTCTGAAGTACAGAAGTCAAAGTGTGACCCAATTGTTCGAGTGTTTGCCTCATATCAGGCTCCACTGCGGGTTCATGTGTGTCCCCAATGTTTCCAAACTGTTTACAAGACTCACATCTCGGAGGCATTACACTGAAAAGAACTATAACTCATCAATACCAAAATAATTGTACACTAAGTGTACGGTCTACAGGAATGTAAACCTAGTGCTCTGATACCAATTTTCATGACCCGTCCCGAATTTCCCCTCGAAACCCGGGAAGAATCCTGTCCCGTCTGACAATCTATGGAAAAGTTTCCAAATTACCCTTCAATCCTTACAAATTATAATAATAATAAATACTTTCACTTGTCAAACAAGGGATTCAAGCACTCAATAATTCCTGTAATTAATGACCAACCAAATAAAATATAATATCAGAGCGTCTAAGTTGGATCAAGGGTACAAATTAGATATCCTACTCAAGTATAACTACACAGCGCAGCCGAAAGTACTAATGCCTTTACCTCGAGATAAGTGTCCGTGTCAACTCAACTCAACAGCCTGAAGGGGGTTTAAACACAAAAGTTGTGAGTGGACAAAAATAATCATTTATAAATCGTTTTCCAAGGAAATATTACCTTTTTCCCCTTCCATTTATAAAACCATGCATGCATCACATAAAATAATTTATGATATAAAAATATTATTTGAAACCATCGGAATTTCATTTCTCTTTAAAACTACTTAGTTGGACTCACATAAAATATGTATAATGAAAATACCTCGTGATCCACATTTTGGTTTGAAAACTCTCCCCAACGAAGTTTAAAATCATTTAATTCAACCTGGACACATAATATTTCAAATCCACTGTTCCCGACATATCCACAACACACCAGGGTATCCCTTGAGATGTGTTAAAATCTGTACTACGCGTAGACAGCCTCGCGACCCGGCGGAGCAAGACCCTTCAACACCAAAGTCGGAGCCCTCAACAACCAGCGGAGCAAAACCCCTCAACACCAGTCAGAGCAACTGTAACCATCGGGACAGAAAACCAGTGAACCTAATCCGTATTTTGAAATCTTTGTTTCTTGGCCTAAGCCAAATTTTTTGAAAAGTCATTTTATGGCCAAAACCAGTAATATCATAATTACGGGTCTAAACCTAAATCACAGGCTCAAATATTTGTCACGTCAAAACGATATCAAAATCGAGTACAAAAACCAGGCCATTTCTCAAAACACACTTTCACTGAAATATTGGAAAAATGTGTCCCACACCATTTCTAAATTCCAGAAATTCATTGCACCCATACATAACAGTATTTAAATCAAAGATACATTTATGCATGCATTATAGTTTATAAACCAAAAGTCCACTCACAAACCTGTCCAAGCAAGCTCAATCCCAAATTGTACGCTCCCCTGAAGTTCCTGGAGCACTATCGCCTTTCCAAATTAATAATCGGGATTACCAGCTAATAATAAGAACCTTAAATATAAACCCCCTAAACCCCGGGAGGTCTACCTATGCTGGCCTAGAAAACGCAACAACTTCAAACGCCCAAAACAACCCCTAAACCATGTCCGATCAACCCAAAACCTACGCCAACAGGTCCTTAACGTCAAAAACTAGCTGTCACGCGCCACCGTGACCTCAAACTCGGCCCCACACGCTGCCACGCGCCGACGCAAGGTCAGAACACGCGCCTACGCGCCCTCACGCACCGGTCACGCGCCTGCTACAGTGCCCATGCGCTTGGACCGGTCCAACCCTATCCAACTTGGCCTAACCCGATCCAACTCAACCCGACCGATTCACTCAACCCGACCGGTTCAACTCAACTCGATCGGTTCAACTCAACCCGATCGATTCACTCAATCCGACCAGTTCACTCGACCCGACCGGTCACCGGTGACTCACCGGAGAAGACGACCGGCTGCCGGCGCCACCGTCTGGTTTCGCCGGAATCCCCCGTTTCTGGTCGAAACTTCAAGCTTTTATAACTTCCTCAAAACTCAACCATTTTTCACAAAGTTTATGTCTAAATCTATCTACTCAAACCCAAGAATCCAAATATGACATCAAAACCACAAACACGTACCTGTGTAAGCCGAAAAATCGATCGGAAGATTCGAAACTTCCTATACTCGGTTCGGCTTCCTCCTGGTCCTCTCCTTCGATGGTTGGTACGGTTGTGTTCGTGGGAATCAGTAGAATACGATTTGTGGATCAAAAATGGAAGTTAAAGCCTTGAATCAAAAGTTGACTTTGTGGGTTTTGGGTGTGTTTTTCTCACGGTTTCGATGTGGGTGTGTGTTTCATAGAGATAAAATGAGGATGATGATAATGAAGTAAAGGTTTTGGGGGTTAAAAATATCTACTCCCATGCCAAATTTACCAAAATGCCCTTGAACAACTAGACCCGTAACTTTCGTACACGAACTCCGTTTCTCGCGTGCGACTATCTACGAACCCGTGAGTTCGAGACCTACGAAACGGTATCCAAAACACCACCTAAAATGTTCCGAAACAAAATTTGATTTCCACGCCCTTAACAAGTAAGGGTAAAATCGTCATTTTACATAAATAATTTACGTAAATCCAATAATTGAAATTTCGGGTTGTTACACAAGCAGCGTACGTTTCTCCTCGAACTAGACCACTAGTCAGCTGCATTAATTCTTTATTGAATTCGGGCGAGTATTCATCTTTCAGCTGTGCCATATGGTAAGAAACACATAAGAAATGAAATTGGTAAACGTAAAAACACGTTAAGAACTTGGCAAATAAAATATTTGACTAACATGCTGGGAAAACCAACTTGGAAACAGTTGTTGGTCCATTTCTTCCCAATTCGAAGGATATTGGGCCTTCATCAACACCTCGTGCTTTGTATGGAAGGGCCAGACTTCATCACAATTGTTTAGTATGAACCAATGAGCCACCTTCATGTCGCTATTGGTGATCGGCTCCAACCGTGGACCAACGCCGAATGGTCGTACTGATTGGGCTAATACAGATAGGGTTTCAGGTCGTTCACCACCGTCGTTGTTGCACGATGCCCTATTGAAATAAGTTTCAACATTCCGAAGGTACAATGCACAAAACGTCAATGACTCATTAGCAATGTATGCCTCCGCTATAGAGCCTTTGAGACGTGTATTGTTACGAATGTACCGCTTGTATCTACCTAACATTCTACGAGAAAAAAATACATTATGAATCACATATATTAACTGGATAGTAAGGAAATAGTACCAAAAAGGGGAAGAAGTTTACCTCTCGATTGGGTACATCCAACGATAATGCACCTTGCCAGCTAGTTGTGCCTCATCTAGCAGATGTATTAGTAGGTGCACCATTACATACAAGAATGCAGGGCGTATATATTTGCTCTAGCCGGTACATGATGTTGACAATATCCTCGTTAATTGCTCCGATGTCCGCCTTTACCAACGATTTGGCACATGGGATTTGGAATAACTAAGACAAATAAGCTATTGTCTCCACAATACCAGGCTCCCTGTAAGGCCTAATACCAATCGGAATGAGCCGTTGTAGCAAAACATGATAGTCATGCCTCTTTAGACTAGACATGGTACCGCCGTCTGTGCTAACGTTTCAGGATATGTTTCCGGCATACCCATCGGGAAATTTCACACTCTGCAACCACTTTAGAAATTTTGTCTTATTCTCTGGCGTAAATGTATAACTTGGATGAGCCATTATGTATTTGTCATTGAAGACTTTTGGCCACAAAATAAGCCGAATCCCCATTTCTTGCGTACCCAGACGGGTCTTTTTTGTGTCATTTGACTTGCCTTCAATGGGTAAAGTTGTTCCCACAACACTCTCGGCAACATTCTTCTCGATGTGCATAGGATCCGTGATGTATTTTATTTTCAATTTCGACCAGTACTCCAAATAGAAGAATATGCTCTTCTTCATCCAATATTTTTGTTCCGCTAGTTTCGATCCGCTTGTGACAAAGTCAGGGATACTGTTCAATTTGGACAATATCTCATCACCAGACCTCTCCCTTGGTCGTGCTCGTAGCTCTGTTTTATCGTCAAATGAGTCACCACCGGTGATCCTAGGGTAGAAATCTTCTCGCACCCAAGTAGTATACCTTCGATGTGTGCCAAAAGGACGTTGTGTCCGGTCCACATGTCGGGCATTCATGATAACTATTGGTGCTCCACCCCGACAACATACCATGTGCAGGAAAATCATTAATTGTCAACATTACGGCCGCTCGTAGAGTGAACATTTCTCCAATGTACTTATCGTATGTTCGGACACCATTTTCCCACAAATCCACGAGCTCATCAATCAACGGGCACAAATAAACATCGATGGAATTACTCGGCGATTTGGGCCCCGGTATCAAAGTACTGAGGATTGTGAATTCTTTCTTCATGCATCTCCAAGGAGGCAAGTTGTACATAACCATGACCACCGGCCAAGTGCTATAAGGCTTTGCAACACTCACGGATTAAAACCGTCAGTAGCAAGTCCTAATCTTACATTTCTTGGCTTCGCGACAAACTCGGGATACATCTTATCAAATTCCTTCCAAGCCTCTCCATCGGCCGGATGCCTCAGTACATCATCATCAAACCGTTCATCCTTGTGCCACCTCATATCACGGGCTGTGTGGGACGACAAGTAGAATCTTTGGAACCTTGGCTTGAGTGGAAAATAACGCAACACCTTATTTGGAATCTTGTTCTTTCGAAACCTAGACTCATTACACATGGGACATTTGTCAAGCTGCTTAAATTCACCGTAAAACAATGCACAATTGTTTTTGCATTCATGGAGCTTGACATACCTTAAATCGAGACCCTTCAACAGCTTCTTCAAGCTATAATGATCTTTAGGTAGACGATTATCTTCAGGGATCATTCAGATGATGATTTCAATTATGTGATCAAAATGCTTATTCGTTTTATTGTACTCAACTTTCATGTGCATCAACTCCACAACTGCCCCTAGAACCAAAAATGATTTACAACCGGAGTACAATTCTCGATGAGCTTCTTTCAGAAATCTCTCGTAAAGTTGCTCAGAGTCTTCGAGTTGAAACTTGGGTGCCTCATCGTCCATATCAACCGATGCGGGAGGAAAAGCAACGGTTAATAGCTCAATGACTTGGTCATTATCACATCGCCCATCCAAAGAACTTTCATCCCGACGGGTTCCGGGATCGAAAGATGTCGATGCTGTAAATATTTATTCACCGTGATAGATCCAATTAGTATAGTTCTGTACGATCCCATTCCATTCCAGATGATTTCAGACCTCATTCAACGTCATCTAATTGCAGTTGTTACATTTCCGGCACGAACACCTGATACCTCTTTCATCACTGCAATGACTATGTACAAAGGCAATGAAGCTGTCGATCTCATCCAAATACTGATCAGAACATCTATCTTCCATTTGCGTCGAGCCTCTGTCCATTTTGCTTGCTTTCACAAAATACAGTCAACGTAAGTAATTGAGTTAACATTGTCCTGTAGTAAGAACAAGTTAATATCAAAAGCCAGTCGTCTCCTTATGCCTTCGGTGATTTGGCCCTATCCCATTTGAGAGTGCACGTTCTGTGTTGTGTAGTTTGCGACCTACGAGGCTAAGTTTCGATTGAGGAAAATTTCGGCGGCATCTCCTTATAGTTCCCCAATTGCACGACGTAGATATTATGAACAAATATCTAGTATGCATTCGGAGAACATTGCGGGGATACAAACCGAATTTTCCACAATCGAAACCTAGCCTCGTAGACCGTAAACTACATAGCACATAGTTGCGCACCCCCAAACTGTCCGAATAAATGGACAATTCAAGAGTCAATCAATCAACCCGTTTCACTGACTCTCAAACGGGTCGAAGGTTTTTCATTGAATTTCATTATACGAAGTTAAGCAACCCGATTAACTTTGCATAAACGGTTATGAAATATCAACATATTTCATTCCGTCGGAACTACCTAAAGCTTTACAGAAAATATCACAAAAAATTCACAAATACAAACATATATTAATTATGCATATCACAAAGTTTACAATTTTCTAATTTCCTAAAATATTTTCTATTTTCCTAATTAATTTCCTAACATATTTTATAATAAATTTCCTAATTCCCTAACATATTTTATAATAATTTTTCTAACATATTTTCTAATTAATTTCCTAATTTCCAAACATATTTTCTAATTTCAAAATTTCCTACAAAATCACATAACACATTTTACACAATTTTTCCCAAACAATACAAAATTTCTACACATTTTCCACAATTTATACAAAATTTCCTAACATAATTATATATCCAAAATTCTTACCAAAATTAAATTTAGAGGAAAACACACATACGTCTTTATAAGTATTCCTCCAAATCAATCACAAATTTCCTAAACACACAACCAATAATTAGTTTCCAATCAAAAATCAAAATAAATTCAAAACTCAAAAAAATTATATTTTCTAAAACACTTACCTCTTGATGGAGTTTGTTGTTTGAGAGAGAAATAGGGAGAGATTGGTATAGTTAAAATGATGATGAGATGATGGATTTAGAGAGAGAGAGAGTGAGATGAGAGAGTGAACCAGATAGGAAAGAAGAAGAAGAAAGCGGCGTGCTGTGTTTTTGTGTTTTAAAGTTTGCCCGATGAACCAACTTCGAAGGGCAAACCTTAATGAATTTGTCTGGCAAGGCAGGTCAACGTGCTGATGTTTACCCGACGAACACAATCGTCATGCAATACACTTTTGCCCGACGACTAGAAGAATTTGTAGGGCAAACTTAAACAATTTGTGCGCCAAATAAAAATTTGTTTGCACCAAAACATTGCCCCACGAATTCATGTTGCCCTACCACAATGTTCATCGGGTTAGGGTTCACTGGTTTTTGCCCTTCGATTTTTTAGTTTCGTCGGGTAAGGCCACTTTAGGTGACAAAATGTCTTTCGTCGGGCAAGATCTTGTCGGGCCAAACAATATTTCTTGTAGTGTTATTTGTTTGTGAATTTGAAATTCCTTCTTTTAAAATCTATTATTTAACAAACTTTTTATTTGTAAGGATTTGAATTGAGAATTTCAAATAAGAAAATTCACTACACAAATTAAAAATAATAATGTCAAAATGACTAATTGTTTATTTAGCTAAATGGATGTTATTAATAAATATCATAACCTTGAATATATAGTTAATCGCATAAAAGAAAAGAAAAAAAAGGAAGAAAAAAAACACAAGTAAATATGTTTTTGGTCAATAGATGCTAGATAAAAAAAGGATGAAAAGAACAAAAAAAAAGGATGAAAAAAATGAGGATGGGAAAAATGAGGATGAAAAAAAAATGAAAATAAAGATGTTTTTTATCATACTAGAGAATCAAATCCATCCAAATGACTAGAAAGTCATTTCAAATTCCTAGAATTGAACCTATGGAATCCCCTATGGATTTGGATAAAATCCAAATCCAAACCCAAAATTTCATCCAAACATAAGATTTTAGATTTGGAGAGCTCAAATCCAAATCCAAATCCATGGATATCCAAACGAACCCTTAGCTATTTGTGTTGGGATCCAAAAGTTATTCGTGTTAAAATTAAATAAAATTTTGAGATCATTCAACCACATGATTGACAAGCATAGTAGCATCCACATAGTACATTAATTTGTTGCTGTGTTCGTAATGGCTTAATTAAGTTGTCAACTTTTACATACATATTTAGTGGCTATACTGTCTTTAATATATAAGAACCTAGCCGCATTTGGGTCCCGTATTATGCATGCCCTTTAATGAGGGATCCATCGAGGTGCTGGTGTAAATTTTGGATCTCAAATAATCTTACTGTTTAAAACAGATATTTCAAACAGAAAACAAAATAAGCCATGTAGTGACTCCGGTGATTCTTGACCTACTTGATGCTTAATTGATAAATATAAAGTTTGCTATCCGTTAGGCGCTATTTGTGGCCATAATATGAATTGGGTTCACTTAAGAATTTGGCAAGAAAAAGAGCACATCAATCGAAATAAATAGTAATACTATGATATTATAATTGGTATTTAAAAGAGTGTTAAAATTTTATGTTTCTGTGACTACAGTACTAGGTAGAAATTCATGGATCAGTACATATATATGGGTAATGACACAACTCACAAGACACCACTAGGTATTGGTTGGGTTAAGTACATAAGATAGTGGACATGTTATCAGCATTCAAATAGAACTACCAGCTTATTTGGAAATTGGAAGCATTGATTTGGGGACACAAAAACATCGCGCGGAATCATTTCTCTGCACAATGCCCTATTAGTTGGTAAACGATGGAAGAAAATGAGTTGGATTTTTTGCACAATTTTAACACATTTATTAACATATGCATTTTCAATTGTAATTTTTTGAATTTGCTAAAAAATGTGAGAAAAATATGTCATCTCATGGTTTGCTTTGTCAATGCTATTGAAGAGTAGGATGAGAGAAATCCAGTGGAGGCTTAAAAGAGGTGCTGGCGGAGCTAAGCGAAAGGCCGAAGGCGGGAAGGGCAGTAGGCAAAGCTAGAAGGAGATCGTGCGGATTTCTTTGTTCTCATGGCAGAATGAGAGATGCAAATGATGAGATGCAAGGTAAGTAACCACTCATTTGTATGCAAGGCATTACCTCCCTTGTTTAATGGTTTTACTATGCTCATGTAGTGCATGTGACCACTCGTTGTAATCCATATATTTATTAATAGTATAATCTAAATCAGTTAGAACTTTGAAATTTCTCATACAAACATATTATCATTGAAGATCTGCTATGTACCATCTTTTTTACTCAAGTCATAACATTAAGTAATTAACCCAAAAGATTTGGATCAAAACTCTCTTTAAATTTTTTTATGAATAGTATATAGTTATATATAATTTACTATCTTCAATCATTTGGGTCGAAACATATTTTTATTAACCTACAACATATAACTTATTTAAATTGAATTGTATGTAGAACGTACATAAAAAAATCAGCTTTATTTGAAATTAATTGGAAATAACAACTTAATTAAACATTAATTAAAATTGACAACAAACTTAAACATCTACTAATCTGGTTGGTTTCTCGAAAGAGCGTTCAAAAGATTACAAACTTGAAAGAGCTTCAAAAGAAAATGGCTTGCTAACAGGATCTGTAACATGATAGCTTTCAAAAGATTATAAACTTGAAAGAGTTTTGTCTCGTATCGTATCGTATCCGCGCATCTGATATTTCCCCGGCAAAAAATTTGAAATATCTGTACAAAAGAAGATATAATAATGTCCTTAATAATTTGACTGTTTTGACGCTTTGAATCCAAACTCCCTCACCTGGTTACCCGCCAAATGTTTGAAAAAACCCATGTGCACCTCAATCCCCACAAATCCCTATCTCTCTGAGAAGCTGTTGCACATCTTGAAGCAATGTGTATCCACCAAGCAGGTGAAACAAATCCACACCCAAATGCTCATAAGCTGCATCCATAAACCCAACTTCCTCCTCCCCAAAATCATTGACCTCAAAGACTTCAACTATGCCTCCACTCTCTTCTCCCACGTCCCCGAGCCCGATGACTACGCTTTCAATGTCATGATCCGTGGCCTGACCACCACATGGCACAAGTACCCACTTACCCTTCAATTCTATTACAAAATGAAGTCTTTGTCTCTGCTTCCCAATAATTTTACATACCCTTTTGTGTTCATTGCGTGTGCGAATTTGGTTCAGTTGGATCATGGGCGTGCAGCCCATTCGTCGGTGTTTAAGACTGGGTTGGATACAGATGGACATGTGAGGCACTCTTTGATTACAATGTATTCTAGGTGTGGAGAATTGGGTTTTGCACGCAAGGTGTTCGATGAAATTTCTCAAAGGGACTTGGTTTCCTGGAATTCGATGATTGCTGGGTATTCCAAGATGGGGTATGCAAGGGATGCGGTGAGGTTGTTTCAGGAAATGAGGGATGCAGGATTTCAGCCTGGAGAAATGACATTGGTGAGTATTCTTGGGGCGTGTGGCGACCTGGGGGATTTGAGTTTGGGGAGGTGGGTTGAGAATTTTGTTGTTGAGAATAAGTTGGAGCTGAATTCATATGTGGGTTCTGCGTTGATTGGGATGTATGGAAAGTGTGGTGATTTGTTGTCGGCGAGGAGGGTCTTTGACAGTATGAGAAAAAAGGATCGAGTCACTTGGAATGCCATGATCACAGGGCAAGTAACTCTCCCTCATTTTCAATCTTGGTTATATTTCTTTTTACATTCCCTAGCTGCAGGCCTACAGTTGTTAAGTTTTGATGGTGAAAAATTAGAAAGGGAGTATAAGGTGTATACATAATAAATACTGCTGGGGTTTGTATTACAAGGATGTAACAATGTTCAGGGTAGAAAGAGGATGGGCTATGTAAAGTTGAGAATTTGGCTCTAAGCATTAAAAGGACATGTAGCAACTGCTAAATACCTTACACCAATTGGCTAGGCTTATTATGGCACTTGTTAGATGATGAACCAAGATTACAAAAACAGAAGGATATATTCGTTGAGATATTAACTACTAGTCTAGTAGTTCAAATGTGCCTAATGTTACTTTCTAATTACCTGAAATAAATTTTGGTAGATTGCTTTGAGTACACTTGCTTCTATTTCTTGGAACAATTAACTTAAGCGTTATGAGATTCTCCTTCATGGAAAAAATTAACAATATAAGCGTTATTGAAATTTATGGTTCAGAATTTTCTTCCATGGAATGCAGATTTTTAGAAGGTGACCTAGTCTACCTTTTGAAAACTGCTCACTTCACATAATTTGGTTTCACGATAATACAATGGTATTGACAATTATATCCATGATGGTTGTTCAGCTTGGTTCAACATATGTTCACAGTTCGCAGTACTTTAATAGTCGCATTTACCAAAATGTTGCATTCTACTTTTTTATTGCTTACAAAACATGCCTGCATTGTTGATGAAAAAGTTCTCACAAAGTTTCTTGTGCATCTATTAAAAAGTTCTCTGCTACTATTGACCTGAAGCCTAGCCAATATTTCCCTTAGGGCAACTGGTAGAAGTCTAAGGTCCTCAGATCTAGGGGATGAATTGGATAAGTATATCCAAATCAACTATCAACAGTATTGTATATTAATCGACAGTACAGTATAAATTGAATGGCTTTGTGTCATTATAAACAGTCTGTAGTAGTTAAGTTTGATGGTATTTTTTTCATTATGTTATATGCATGACAGGTATGCTCAAAATGGAATGTCGGATAAAGCAGTGGTGCTTTTTGATGACATGAAAGAGGAAGGTGTCAATCCTGATAAAATCACACTGGTTGGAATGTTGTCTGCATGTGCCTCAATCGGTGCCCTAGATTTGGGGAGTTGGATTGACACATATGCATCTGAAAGGGGATTCCAACATGATGTTTATGTTGCTACCGCATTAATTGACATGTATGCTAAGTGTGGGAGCTTAGCTAGTGCACTACGAGTGTTTGAAGACATGCCCCACAAAAATGAGGTTTCGTGGAATGCCATGATATCTGCCCTTGCTTTCCATGGGAAAGCCCATGAAGCAATATCCCTATTCAAGCGCATGACAAAAGGTGCTGATGCAGCTCAGCCAAATGACATCACGTTTATCGGAGTACTTTCTGCATGTGTTCATGCTGGATTAGTGAATGAGGGCCGTCAGTTGTTTCATTTGATGAGTTCTTCATTTGGGTTTGTCCCGAAAGTAGAGCATTACTCTTGTATGGTTGACCTTTTTTCACGGTCAGGACTTGTAGATGAAGCTTGGGACTTCATTACGAAAATGCCTGAAAAACCAGATGAAGTTGTACTGGGGGCGTTGCTTGGTGCCTGTAAGAAATGTAAAAATGTAGATGTCACTAAGCAGGTAGTGCAGCTGCTTCTGGAGTTAGAGCCTTCAAATTCCGGAAACTATGTTATCTCGTCAAATATATATGCAAATTTGAAAATGTGGGATGAGTCAGCAAGGATGAGAGTGTTGATGAAGCAAAGGGGTGTCATTAAGACACCTGGTTGTAGCTGGATCGAAAATGAGGATCAACTTCATGAGTTTCACTCTGGTGATGGTTCAATAGAGATTTTCCATATACTTAAGTTATTATATGAAGATCTGAAGGATGAAGGTTACATTCCAAACACTAGTTCTATCTAATGAAACGGGGATCCCAAAAACCTGATATGCATCTGGATCTCATCAACCAAGTAACAAGTTTATAATATTGGTTTCCAGGTTGGTGAATTCAAGCAAAGTTTATCTGTGTTGTTGAAAATTTATCAACTATTTAGTGTAAAATTATGATTATTTCTGATTCTCGATTTATATGTGTTCCTTTTTCTGCATGAATAGTTCATTGCTTTGTTGTACTTTTTGAGCAGGAGGAACTGGATTTGAGGGTTATTGAGTCCATTTGCTTCCATAAAGTGACTGGTTATGTTATGTTTGCAGCTATGCAAGAAAATTAAAATCGCATACACACATTGCAGTGGACTTTCATAGCTAGCTGTAGAGGTGAGAATCGATGCAGTCATTTTCTTGAACGCTTGTTTTTTCTTTTTTGTTTCTTTTTTCTGTCTTCGTATAATACCGTACTAGGCCTCTTAATTATAGAACCTCTGTTTAGAACTTGGAGCTTAAGTTTCCAGAATCTGAGTCCTCCCACACTGCTGCTTTAGATTGAAAGGCCATGACTGGAGCTAAGGATCATTATTGTTGGCACTTGCAGAAATGATTGTCCTGCGACAATTTTGCATATATAGCTCGATGATCTCCATATTCCTTAATTTCATTGTGTTGTATTGCTCTACTAGAGTTTTATATGAAGCTATGCACAATGGTGGAAACCGATCAATACTCGAAAATTAGGATTTTTCTTGGGTGATATGGTCATAAGAGATTGGCAGGTTTTCCCAGTGTTCAATCAGAGGGCCTTTGAGCCTTTGGCACTGGCTCGGATGCTATTTATCTGGCAAAGGCAAGGCAACTCAGGATAGGATGTGCATTCTACACTTTTTACTTCGACCAGGTTATTGTCCCTAAACATTTTCCATATCAAGGTTTTAACTATATGTGCGTCCAACATCATTGATGATCCAGAGCAATATTGTACTCCTTTTTCCTTTGCTTTCGTCGCATTTGATTTGTCAACCAAAGTTTTTAATTTGTGGACATTTGAGGGGTAGTATTATAAATATAAGAAATATGGATGAACACCATAATCAAGTGGGTCTAGGTCAGATAATTCTAACCTTGATTTGTAGACTATTGGTCTTAAGTTCGAATTCCGATGGCATATTGTGTGGTAGATTTCCCCCTCCCTGTAAATAACAATCATTGGATTGTTTTAAAAATATATATATATATAGATGAACTCCATAACTCCCACCAATTTCAAGAGTTTTAAAACTAATTTACTAATGATATACTTAATGCCTTATAAATGTGTGTAATAAATTACAATACTATATTTTGTTTCTTGTAATTATGTGAAGACCTTAAATCGTTTAAGCCTATTAGATACGAGGTTTTTTCAAGATGAACGTGGAATAAGAGCTCAAATCTTTCTGTTCATTATTTTTTTTAGTTTAATAATAATTGTCATTAATTAAATTGTTATTCCAGTCAATGGAAAGAGAACGTTCTTGGTTTTTTCTGAATGAAAGGAGGTGCCAATCAGCGCTTCTTCCGGCCATGCATATATATATATATATATATATATATATATATATATATATATATATATATTAAAAGGGATTAGTTAATAACGAATTACGGTAGTCTATTTTTTGGAGCCGTATTTTAGGGCCGTGAAAATACATATGCATTTCAGCGCAACTTTGATCATAATCAGAAGATACATCATGCAAAATATTTAACTGCTGCAAAAACAAAATGACACCTCGCAAATATGAAAATATTTAACTCATTTCAATTCATTAGGTTCTTGACCAAAAATATAAAAATTCATTCGGTGGATTTTACTATTTAAGCTGGGGTGTACTTGAATATTATATTCCATCAGAAATATAACTTATGTGTATATACTTGCTCGTGGTCCTTGTTTCAATCAAAATTCTCTTGCAGTATTTAAGTAGCAAGATATTATACGTGCGTTAATGCAGGACTGTTCAATTTATTATAAATATGAATTTTATACAAAATAATATATATAAATAGATTTAAAATATGAAAAAATATTCCAAAAGATGATTAAATATTTATATAGATTATTATTTGTTCATTTACATGATTTTACATACATTATAGTAATATTGGATGTTAATCGTAAGCATAATTTTATTATATATATATATTTAAATAATTATAAATACTATTAAATAATAATTCTAAGATGTAAAATGTCATAATGTTGTTTTATATTTCAATATAAACTCTAATATTCTAATATAAGTTATATAACCGACAAAATAATTTATTATTTGTTATTATATTTTTTTATTAACAAATAAAATAATAATATAATAGTAATAGTAATAATAATAATATTTATGCCCATGAAAATTAATTTTAATCTCAAAATGAAACATGAACTCGATTTTGTACCAAAATGCCTCTCTGAAACTCCCGTTACATTTCAAGTTGCCCTCTACTAACTTACCGTCAAATTAAAAGGAAAATTGGTCATGTCGGAGTTATGAAAGAACAAACAATGGTCATGTCAGAGTTACGATGAACATGAAATCCACAGGCTTCACAGGAAACTCAGCAGGGAACTCCGTGTGCCTTCTAATGTCAATAGCCCACAAATTCCACTTAGATGTGTCATCCTTCGAGTGTGACCTCAATTCTGACAGTCTAAAAGCATCAATATAGCCTGGTTTATCAAGTTCATGAGCCCATTGCAACACCGGCATCAATGGCTTGCGCACATCACAAAGAAGTAACAAAGTCTCAGAAGCCAAAACAAAGTGAAAATCATCAGAGCTGGTCCTTGAAAGCACAAGGAATTGCTCCTTTTCGACGTTGGCATACATATGCAACAGCTCAATCTTCATCAAACAACTCACATTACATTCAGGGGACCCCAAATCAACTAAGAAAACTGCATCAGAACGAGCAACAATCAAAACTCTAGGATTCCAACTGAAGAGCCATTACCTCTGAAAATCCCAGAAACCGGATTCACAGAAATCCTCGAAATCCGGCAATTGAGCCGACGCCTTGAAGTAAAAACGCCGCCATTTCGGTCCACTTTGACATCAAAGGTAGAACCTTTTAGCAGCAACGGCAAGAACCCAGAGAATTTAGACCCAAAATTTCTGGGAGCTAAAACGAGCAGAAGGCCGTCGCCGTTGCTAGGCGTCATCGAGAAGGTGAATTCGGTGGAAAACGACGTTAGAGTTGCGTCCAGAAACTTGAATGGTTTCTAGCGAAGGAGAAGACCCGAGCTTGAGACCGACGACCGGGTGAGATTGACATAGGAGCCAGCGTCTGCGAGCTGGGCGTCACCGAAGAGGGAAATTCCAGAATCAAAATTGGGGTTGTTGTTTAGGGGTTGGAGTGAGGAAGAAGAACAGGGTTTGCAATTAGGGTTAAGGTTAGGAAAGAGAACGAAGACAGGAGGAAAATGAAGGGGAAATTACAGCGGGTAAGGTCTAGAATTTGGGATGGGGATAGAGGAGGTTAACGTTCCTCGTAACTCCAAAATGAACATTTTGTCCTTCAATTTTAGGGTAAATTAGTAGATAGAACGAAAAAGTGACACCTTCAAATAAAAAAGGGGATTTTATGAGGCATCTTGGTACAAAAATCGAGTTCATAGTCAATTTTAAAACTAAAGTCAATGTTTATAGGGCATCTTGAATAAAAAGCTATAATAATATTATTTCATTATATTCAATCCATGAGATAATATTACCAAATTGAGTAATAAATTAATAAATAATTATTATAATAACCAATAATAATAATAATAATAAACGAATATAATGTAAGGTTTAGAGAAAAAGAAAAAAAAAATTATTAAAAAAAAAAAGGCAAAAATGATATCCAAAAAAATGATTTATAAAAAAGAAAGGGCAAAAATGGTACTGCACTATTCATAAGCACAATACCAATGATTTAGCTTTAGTATAAATAATTTGCTAGTTTCAGTTTATTGTCTAAATAATACTTACATCCCACCATGGTGTTACCTCCTCGTACTACCTTTTTTATTTATCTAATTGTCATTATACATATATTATAATCGAAATCATTCAACTCTTAAATCATCATTTCAAGATCATTTACGCAAAAAATCAATGAAATTGAAGATCATTTAGTCATTCATATGTATCAACTAAATAGACAGTTCACCGTGAGGATCTTAATTGTTACCAAAATCGTTGATTTGTTTGATACATATGAATGACTAAATGACATCCAATTTTGTTTATTTTTTATGGAGATGATCTTGAAATGATGATTTAGAGAATGAACAGTTCCGATTATAATATATTGTTAAGTCATTATTCATGCATCTTTTTTATGTCATCTAATGCTCATTTACTTGTCTTTTGTGTGATTTAATTGTCATCCATAGTAGAAAGTGATCATTCTTGTGAAGTGTGTGCAGAAGTAGAAAAGTTCATATAAGTGTGGAAAAGGAAGAAAGAATGAGTCTTTCTCGGACTCAAGTCAAAGAAGGAGGAAAAAATATTTTTTGCCATCCAAGAAGAAGTCTTCAATGTCAAGATTGTGCATTTCCACATAAGGAAGACCTGAGCATTTCGGAAAGGGAAAGTATCACATAAGGAAGGCTTGTGCGTACCAAAGAGGAAAGTGATGTCCAAAGAAGTCTCAAGAAGGGCCAATAACACAACTTGCTGCACCAGGAAAGTCCAAGACATCAGGAACCTTCATTGCCAAGAGAATTTCAGCCAAGAAATAAGACAAGGGCTTGATTTTTAGGACCCTTGTCTCAGCCCTGTTAGGAAAAACGTTTTTAGGATTTTATTTCCTTGTTTTGGGTCTGATTAGGAGTCTTTTAAGTCAGAGATATTTCCTATTTATTCTCCTAACTTCTAGGGATTAAAAAACTCTTATTTAAAGGAGTTCAGTTCAGAAAAAAAAGGCAGAGAGGGAACCTTAGCCGCATATTTTATGTTTTTTTTTTCAGTTCAGAAGCAGTCTTTGGTTTGGAAGAAAAGAAAAGGCTGAACGGAACCAGAAGGAGTTCGACATCAGAATTGCTTCAAGGGGTTTCTTCTTCTCATTTTGAGTTTGATTTCAGTTATGCTTCATATTGTGTTTATACTTTCTTTGATGATGATGTGTAACTGAATTGATATCTAGGGTTTTGATGTAACCTTGCAGTTCTTATTCCATGTATTGAACTTAAGTGTTTTTCAGTTTCCTGCTGTGTTTTATGATTCAATTACTATGCTCCATTGATAATTAACATTCTATTTTGATGTTTGATCAGCATTAAGATTGTTTGTTAGTTTTCTTGTCCCAATACTGAGTAGACACCCATACCTTTGTTTTGACGATCTGTAATTGAATGAATAATATCCTGAGAAGATACCCATTCCATGGAGTTAGTTGGTTCTATTGTTTTCCTGTTATTATTGGTTCATTGATTGAAATCTATGTTGGACATCACATCTAGATTAAGGTTAAAGGAACTTGGTTCGATCGGACACCCACGACTGACCATACGTAAGTGAAAACGAACCCATGAAACTATCTAGTGAAACTGATTTGTACTAGTTTAATTTACATGGAATTGAATTGTAATGGTGAAGTCAAGACCCTAGGCCTTTTAACCATCAGTCTTCTTCCTTGTTTAGTTTATTTTCTACGTAGTTGCTTCTAACGTAATTCAGTTACTAATTAAAAACCAAATAAAAAACCTGAACATTCAATTTTCTGTTTTTGTTGCATTTACATAGAATAGTTTAAGGCTAGTTTCTGCTTCATTCTAATCTGTCTCTGTGGTACGATAACCCTTACTTGTGCTCCACTATACCATCTAAAACTTGTGCACTTGCAAGGAAAATTAAACAACAAGTTTTTGGCGCCATTGGCGGGGACTGATTCATTCTAAGCATAGCGTGCATTTTACCTATTCTATTTTTCATTTTTTGTTTTAGTTCTAGTTTACTTAATTTTGTTTTGTTTAATCTAATTGCTTCAAGGGGTAGTTTATGTCTAGCAGTCTTTTGGAACAAGTCAAATCTGCGAGAAGCAAGCATTCCAGAGCATTGGGACGCAAGCCAATCCGAGGGGAACCAATTCTGAACATCCTACAAGAGAACCTAAAAGCTGCAAAGCTTGCTGCCTTAGAGCCATACAGAAATCTTTCTAATGAGGATCTATCCGAGTCCGAGGGTATTGGCACTGACTATGAGGAAGAGGAAGAGATGGCAGAAGAAGATAACTTCATGGGAGACCTTGATATCCCAACCATTGATACAAATCCTTCTTGCATTACGCTATCATCGCAAGCCCGAAACTATGAGCTAAAATCTTCTCATCTGAATATGCTTCCTTCATTTCACGGTTTACCTGATGAAGATCCACTTACACATTTAAAAGACTTATTTAACGTAGTGAGTACTTTTCCTTTGACAGGAGTATTCGAAGAGCAATTAAGGATGGGAGTGTTTCCATACACATTGAAGGAGAGATCTAAGTATTGGCTTAATTCTCTTAGGCCTAGATCACTAACCACATGGGCTGAGATTCAAAAGAAATTCCTAGAAAAGTACTTTTCCACAGCCAAGACAGATATGTTGAGGGATCAAATCATGACATTCACCCAACAAGTTGATGAGTCATTCTAAGAGGCATGGGAATGGTACAATGGGTTACTTCTCCAATGCCCCCATCATGGCATTCCTTTAAACTTACAAATGCGTATTTTTTATAAAGGACTAACCCTCTCGAACAAGAATATTGTTACAAATTTTGCAGGGGGTTCCATGAAGAGCAAGACTCCTAAACAAACTTGTACTCTTTTTGAACAGATTGCCATGGAAACTCAACACATGGACACTAGTGGTAAGCGAGCTGGAATTTATGAAATTAGTGGTTCAAACAATGCTAAACTTGATGCTCATATATCTATGCTAGCAAAGAAGTTGGATGCATTAGTTGCTGCTCAACCAAGGTCTAACATGAAGGAATCATGTGGGGTATGTGAAGCCTTTGCTCATACCACACATGAGTGCCCTATGGGATTTTGCATATCCAGAAATTGGACAAGAACATGTCAATTTCACAAACTCCTACAATCAGAGGCCAAAGAATGATCCATTCTCTAACTCATACAATCCTGGGTGGAGGAATCATCCCAATTTTTCATGGAGCAACAACAACAATGTTCAAAATCAAGCTAGTTCCTCTTTCCAACCGAAAGCCAACAATTCACTCGAGGACACCGTGAAGATGCTTGCTCAGAATACTTTGCAATTCCAACAATCAATGAATAGCATGCTTCAAAACCATTATGCAGCCCTAAATAAGATAGAGATTCAACTAGGGCAGATTGCAGATGCTCTTAATAAAAGGGAACTTGAAAGATTTCCAAGTCTACCACTTATGATTCAAAGGAATCAAGAGCAAGCCAAAACAATTACAATGCTTAGGAGTGGTAAGATGATTGATAATGGTGTTGGTAATGATGGTTCTAACACCAAATTTGAAATTACTGCAGGGGCTATGGAAGAGAATAACTTGGGGGACCAAACGGAAAGGGAGCAGCAACAAAAGAATTCAAGTCATGCAAGCTCAAGCCAAAATGATCAGCCACTTCACAAGGCTGAAAAGCCTTATATACCATCAATTCCTTTCCCTGGAAGACTTGCTAAAAGCAAACAAGATAAGGCTTTCAAAGAAATATATGATCTGTTAAGTAAAGTGAACATTAATTTTCCTTTGCTTGATGTCATTAGGAACGTGCCTGCGTATGGGAAGTTGTTCAAGGAGCTGAATAGCCACAAGAGAAAATATGGACCAAATGAGAAGGTTGTGGTGAGTGAAAATGTTAGTGATGTGCTACAAAGGAAACTGCCACCGAAATTGAAAGATCCAGGAAGTTTCTCCATCAACATCACTATTGGAGACAAAATGATTGAAAAGGCCATGCTTGACTTGGGGGCAAGCATTAATTTGATGACGTACTCGGTGTACTTACAATTAGGTTTGGGGGAGTTAAAGAAGACCACCATCTCACTTCAACTTGTCGATCGTTCAGTCAAGTATCCTAGAGGTATTGTAGAGGATATCCTAGTTCAAGTTGATAAACTAATCTTGCCTGCTGATTTTGTAGTTCTTGATATGGATGAGGATCTCATACATGACTGTGACTTACCAATCTTGCTTGGAAGACCATTCATGGCCACGGCAAAGACTGTAATTGATGTACATAATGGGCAGCTTACCATGACTGTATTAGGAGAGACACTTCAGTTTAAAGTGTTTGAATCCATAACTCATCCTTCTACTACTTTGGATTGTTTTTATGTTGATGAGTTGGATTCTTTGGTGGTTTCTAAATATTTGTAGATTGAATCTGGTGATACACTTGAAATGGTATTAACTCACCCACAAGATGAATTTGAAGAGGAATATGCATTAATGGAAGAGGTTGCTGCTCTAGAAGTATTGAAGTCATACCCATCCTCCAGTAAACCTTCCATTGCACCACTTTTACCCTCCGCCACCCACCTGATTCCTTCGATTGTTCAAGCCCCTAAGTTAGAGCTCAAACCACTTCCATCACACCTCAAATATACCTACATTGGTGAAGAAGAAACCCTCCCAGTGATCATATCTTCTGATCTAACTCCATTGGAAGAAGACAAGCTTATTAGAGTGCTTAAGGAGAACAAATCTGCTATTGGTTGGTCTATTGCAGATATCAAAGGAATAAGCCCTACAATGTGCATGCATAGAATTCTAATGGAGGAAGGAGCCAAGCCAGTTCGTGAGGCACAAAGGAGATTGAATCCTCACTTGAAAGAAGTAGTGAGAGCTAAAGTAATGAAATTGCTTGATATGGGTATCATATACCCTATTTCTGACAGCAAATGGGTGAGCCCTGTCCAAGTGGTGCCTCAAAAGTCAGGGATCACCGTGGTGAAGAATGATAACAATGAGCTTGTGCCTACAAGAATGACCACTGGTTGGCGTGTGTGCATTGATTATAGGAAGTTGAATTCTGCCTCTAGAAATGATCATTTCCCTTTACCTTTTATTGATCAAATGCTGGAGAGATTAGCTGGCCACTCATACTATTATTTTCTTGATGGATTTTCAGGATATAATCAGATTCCCATTGCTCCGGAAGATCAAGAGAAGACCACATTCACTTGTCCATTCGGAACATTCGCATATAGGAGGATGCCATTTGGTCTATGTAATGCTCCTGCCACCTTCCAAAGATGCATGATGGCTATCTTTTCGGATATGATTGAGACGTTTATAGAGGTATTCATGGATGATTTTTCAGTGTTTGGTTCCTCATTTGATAATTGCCTTAACCATCTCTCTCTAGTGCTTCAAAGATGCAAAGAAACCAATCTGATCTTGAACTGGGAGAAGTGTCATTTCATGGTTGAGCAAGGTATTGTACTTGGTCATGTGATTTCTTGCAAGGGAATTGAGGTTGATAAAGCTAAAATTTATCTTATCTCTAAGCTGCCCCCACCTACATCAGTTAAGGGTGTTAGAAGATTTCTTGGGCATGCAGGTTTTTATAGGCAGTTTATCAAGGATTTTTCCAAAATAATTCGTCCTCTTTGTGATTTGCTTGCTAAGGATTCTATTTTAAAGTTTAATGAGGAGTGTTTAAATGCATTTGATACCCTAAAATGTGAACTAACCTCTTCGCCTATTATCATGGCCCCCAGTTGGTATTTACCTTTTGAATTAATGTGTGATGCCTCTGATTATGCTATAGGTGCAGTTTTGGGACAACGTGTTGATAAGTTACCTCATGTGATCTACTACGCTAGTAGAACCTTGAATGACGCTCAACTCAACTACTCAACAACTGAGAAGGAGTTTTAGGCTGTAGTCTTTGCTTTAGAAAAATTTCTTTCTTATCTTGTTGGTTCTAAAGTGATTGTCTATTATGATCATGCAGCCATTAGGTACTTACATACGAAGAAAGATGCTAAGCCTCGGTTGATAAGGTGGATACTCTTGCTTCAAGAGTTTGACCTGGAAGTTCGTGATAAGAGTGGAAGAGATAACCTAGTTATTGATCACTTGTCTCGACTAGTTGATGACGGTGCTAAAGAAAAAAATGTTGTCCCCATTAATGAATCATTCCCTGATGAGCAGCTCTTAGCTATTCAAGAAAAAGAACCATGGTATGCTGATTTTGTTAATTATCTTGCTTGTGGAGTGATTAGAGATGATCTTTCTTCTCAGGAACGAAAGAAGTTTCTCTCCTGGATGAAACACTATCTGTGGGATGACCCCTGCCTATTCAAGTACTGTCCAGATCAAATTATAAGGAGATGTGTACCAGAAGCTGAACAACAAAGCATACTCAAGTTCAGCCATGAGTTTGCTTGCGGAGGACACTTTGGTGCAAAGAATCAGATGCCATTGACTAACATCTTGGTGGTCGAACTCTTTGATGTATGGGGAATCGATTTTATGGGTCATTTTCCATCTTCATATGGTTATACATATATTCTAGTGGTGGTAGATTATGTATCCAAATGGGTGGAAGCAATTGCTACAAGAAGTAATGATCATAGAGTGGTTCTCAGCTTTCTCCGAGACATGATCTTTAAAAGATTTGGAACTCCAAGGGCGATTATAAGTGATGGTGGCAGCCACTTTTGTAATCGTATGTTCGATGCTCTAATGAAAAAGTACAACATCAGTCATAGAGTTGCCACTCCGTACCATCCCCAGAGTTCTAGAGAAGTTGAGATAAGCAATAGGGAGATTAAGAACATACTGATGAAGACTGTGTCCCCTACTCGGAAGGATTGGTCCTTACGCCTCAACGATGCTCTTTGGGCTTACCGGACATCTTATAAAACACCCATTGGAATGAGTCCCTATAGGCTGGTTTTCAGAAAAGCTTGTCATTTACTTATTGAGCTTGAGCACCGTGCGTTTTGGGCAATCAAGAAGTTCAATTTTGATTTAAAAGAAGCTGGGACAACAAGGAAACTTCAACTGAATGAGCTTGAGGAGTTGAGAAATGAAGCTTATGACAATGCCAAGATTTACAAAGAGAGAACCAAGCTTTATCATGACAAGGCAATCCTAAGAAAGGTATTCACTCCTAACCAGAAAGTTCTGTTGTTTAACTCACGGTTGAAACTTTTTCCAAGAAAGTTGAAGTCTAGATGGCTTGGTCCTTTAAAAGTGATTCACGTATTCCTTCATGGAGCCATTGAGATTGAGAACGAGAAGAATGGGGATCGATTCAAAGTTAATGGGCAGCAACTTAAACCCTATTTGGAGGTTAATCCAGATCTATCCCACTATGATGTTGCCTTGGTCAAGATTTCAGCAACTTACACAATTCTACCTCGTCTCGCCTAGACGTTAAATATAGCGCTCCTAGGAGGCAACCTAGCATTGGTTTGTGTTTTCTTTCATTCTCTT
Source organism: Oemleria cerasiformis (assembly GCA_037349345.1). Classification (NCBI taxonomy): domain Eukaryota; kingdom Viridiplantae; phylum Streptophyta; class Magnoliopsida; order Rosales; family Rosaceae; genus Oemleria; species Oemleria cerasiformis. Next base: position 11,745,850 of record JAZGTL010000010.1, read on the forward strand.
GTTTCTGCTGTAATGCACTCTCTAAGCATCGAAACTGTTTTAGTCTTCTCATTGCATATTGCTTATCACATTGAGGACAATGATCAGTTTAGGTTTTGGGTTGTGGATTGGAAAATTGGTATATAGAAACAAGTAGGTTTGGGGGTAATACACGGCTTGATTTTGGAAATTTCAGCTTTAGTTTTTGTTAGTATGTTTAATTAGTTAGTTTAAGTTTTTGCTAGTGATAAGAGATGTGTTAACTTGTTAATAAGTGTGTACATGCTAAGTTAACTTTCTTTGTTCTACTAAGAAGTTCTGCCATAATCGGTTTGTAACCTAACCTTGCACTTCACAATGCCATGTCTCAAGTGATTAAGTAAACAAAACTACGGCATTTGAGTGAACTTCAGAAAATTAGTGGAGACTACCTTGTGAGGTTATTGAGCTGTATTGCCATTCTTTTAGAGTGATATACATTGTTTCTACTCTTAAACACTCTGATTTTGTTCTTAAATGCTAATCTCATTCCATTACATTTGCATTGAATTTTAAAGAACTGACAACATATAGATGCTCTTGATTTGAGGTGTGGTTTTCCATAAGAAATGATGTAGGCTATGTGTGATTTTAAACCTCTTAAGGACTTGTCCTACCTTGTTGTGTGCTCCATAAGCCATTTTGAAGCCAGACACTCAGCCTTTTCTATCATCACCCTAAGCATAATCTGCCAAACACTCAACCATTCAATCATGCCATGCCCTATAACCCAAGTTTGTGTTAAGGCTACATTAAATGAGATTCATGGTGAGAATGAAGAGTTAAAGATGTTGCTGCCCAATTCAAAAAGAGCTATTGCAGCAACGATAATAATGTGAAAGTTAAAGTCTGAATGTGATGGAAAAAGCTATACAAGGAATAAGGAAACCATTGCAAGATCTTGGTTCAATTAAAAAATAAATAAATAAAAGAAATGTGAAAGAACACCTGAATTGATCCAAGTGATGCAATGAACTCAGGAAGACTTCAAAAGGGGAATCAAGTTCTTATCAATGCTGTTGTGGGTTCTAAGAAAGAAATCAGAGCAAAACTTCAAAGTTCAAGTCATGACATCTCATGCCTTGGCACAACTCAGGTTCTTCGAATCCGACCCTTTCTTTCTTTCACCAAAAGCTTAGCCCCATTACACCCAAAACTGAAGACCTAACTGATCTTATGGGCAACCATGCTGAGGATTGAGGTATGTATCTATGTTCTTAAAGTTCAATTCCATTCATGAGATCTTAATTCCAGAAAGTGCTATTCTTCATTGGAAATCATATGTGATTAAACTTGAATTCCTCTACATAATGGCCATCACATATGCTTGATAAGAGTGTAAGCCTAGGATTCTTGTGAGAATGGAGAGATACCTAGTGAGGATTAGAGTTGAGGCGAAATCTTTTTGCAGGACTTGGATAAAGTTGTTTTTTAAACATGATTACTTGAGATATTGGCATCTACACATCACACATGATACTTACTGTTGTGGCATTCCTTTTAGTTTTGCAAAGCATGTCTACTCTCTTTAATTCTTATTAACTTGTTAACAACTATCTCTAGCATGTTAGTTGTTTAAGTAAAACGTTTGTGGGGATCGTAGCTGCCATAACCCTCAGGAGACAAAACTCCTCCTACTAGGAACACCAAGAGGTTTAAATGATCTATCCTTAACTAAGATCGAGTCTTTTCATTTTTTTTAGTTTAGTTTTTCTTTGTTTTACTCAGGTACTAGCAAAAGATAGGTTTGGGGGTATTTGTTAAGTCATTATTCATGCATCTTTTTGATGTCATCTAATGCTCATTTACTTATCTTTTTTGTGATTTAATTGTCATCCATAGTAGAAAGTGATCATTCTTGTGAAGTGTGTGCAGAAGTAGAAAAGTTCATATAAGTGTGGAAAAGGAAGAAAGAATGAGTCTTTCTCGGACTCAAGTCAAAGAAGGAGGAGTTCGACATCAGAATTGCTTCAAGGGGTTTCTTCTTCTCATTTTGAGTTTGATTTCAGTTATGCTTCATATTGTGTTTATACTTTCTTTGATGATGATGTGTAACTGAATTGATATCTAGGGTTTTGATGTAACCTTGCAGTTCTTATTCCATGTATTGAACTTAAGTGTTTTTCAGTTTCCTGCTGTGTTTTATGATTCAATTACTATGCTCCATTGATAATTAACATTCTATTTTGATGTTTGATCAGCATTAAGATTGTTTGTTAGTTTTCTTGTCCCAATACTGAGTAGACACCCATACCTTTGTTTGGACGATCTGTAATTGAATGAATAATATCCTGAGAAGATACCCATTCCATGGAGTTAGTTGGTTCTATTGTTTTCCTGTTATTATTGGTTCATTGATTGAAATCTATGTTGGACATCACATCTAGATTAAGGTTAAAGGAACTTGGTTCGATCGGACACCCACGACTGACCATACGTAAGTGAAAACGAACCCATGAAACTATCTAGTGAAACTGATTTGTACTAGTTTAATTTACATGGAATTGAATTGTAATGGTGAAGTCAAGACCCTAGGCCTTTTAACCATCAGTCTTCTTCCTTGTTTAGTTTATTTTCTACGTAGTTGCTTCTAACGTAATTCAGTTACTAATTAAAAACCAAATAAAAAACCTGAACATTCAATTTTCTGTTTTTGTTGCATTTACATAGAATAGTTTAAGGCTAGTTTCTGCTTCATTCTAATCTGTCTCTGTGGTACGATAACCCTTACTTGTGCTCCACTATACCATCTACAACCTGTGCACTTGCAAGGAAAATTAAAGAACATATATGTATAAAAAAATTTTGATAAATCGAAAGGATGGTACGTGAAGGTACCACCAGGGTGTGATGCAAGCATTATCCTGATAAATAATACGAGTAAACTTTGACAAGCAAACAACAAATGAATTTTGACAAAACCAGAAATAATACGAGTGTTACTACTTACTTCTTTATACGTGAGGAGTTATATATTTGCAAAAAATATTTTAGTTTTTTTTCAAATATTTTGTATTTTTTCTTTAGAGACAAAATTAGAATTTTTTGGTTCGAGTTCGATATGAGGATAGATCGAGTCTTGAAAAGATATGGAGAAGAAAAGTTCGAGGCCTAATAACCTTGTAAGCGCGCATTTTTCCATTTTGCATATTTATTTTTATGTCTATATTTCTAGAACTTTCATTTTATGCATCTATGTTTCTTAATACAATTAATTGTCTTATTTATTATTCAATATCTGTTCCAAAAGTACTCATTATTTTACAATTATTTTTAAAACACTCATTACTTTAAAATTATTTAAAAAAAAACTCGTCATATTATTAATTTTTTTAATAAAAAATAAAAAACTCGTCATATTACTAATCCTAGATCCCCCATTACAGGCTAGCTGTTCTTAAATCATTGAATATTAGCGCCAAAACAAAAATGTGTTACTTTGCCTATAAATAAACAAGTCTACCAAGTTAGAAAATGTACCAAATCATATCATCACCAGATTCACCACCAAGCCTAACGGCTGGTGTGAATGATATTGAAATTAGAAAGCAAGAAGAAGAAAGTTTCGGGCATGCAATGCAGCTGGTGTGTTTAAACTGTGCTATCCATGTCAATGCAATCGGCAACCGAGCTCGGCGTCTTTGACATCATCGCCAAGGCGGGTCCAGGCGGCGAGCTCTCTTCGTCGGAGATTGCAGCTCAGATTGGGGCCAAGAACCCCGACGCACCGGCAATGCTGGATCGGATTCTCAGGCTCCTCACCAGTCACTCTTCTCAATTGCTCTCTTCTTGATGAGAGCTCCAGTAACAAGTTTCAGAGGCTCTACAGCCTCACCCCTGTGTCTAAGTACTTTGTCAAAAATGAAGATGGTGTCTCTTTGGGTACCTTCATGGCATTGATTCAAGACAAGGTCTTCTTTGATGCCTGGTATGTTGTCTCATCATCTCTGTCCCCTATACTAGTTTTTATATAATGATATTCTACTTTTCTACATTAATTTTGATAAAAGAATGAAGCTAATGAAAAGCAATATATAGATTAGTTATTTAAGAGTATAAAAAAATCCGACATCTCTTATTACACACTATTTAGCCGAGATGTTTTAATTTCTTAAAATAATGATTAAATGATTTCAATTTTAATTAATCGGGTAGTTTTGGATTTAGGAAGGACAAGAAACAATTGAGTCTTAACGATGCATTTTGTTATTAAATGTTTTCAACAATAATATGCATATATATTATCGATATATATTATATTTACGGTATGTTTTAACACATATATATGTCCATTTCGGGAGAACTGGTTGTGCGATTATTTAAAGTATAATCAGGTAATTGGTACACATTGATAGGTCCGGACTGAAAGATGCAAATGTTGAAGGAGGAACCGCATTCAACAGGGTCCATGGCATTCGTGTCTTTGAGTATCCAAAATTGGACCCCAGATTTAATCAAGTTTTCAACACAGCAATGTTCAATCAAACCAATATTGCTATCCAAAAGATTCTTGATGTCTACAAGGGTCTTGAGAATCTCACACGTCTTGTTGATGTTGGTGGTGGTTTTGGAGTGAATCTTAATGTAATTACCTCCAGATACCCTCATATTCAGGCTAATGCAAGACAATCAAGCCACAAAATCCATGACAATAACCTAATTGAAACATAAATTAACAAAGACCCAAACCCTTACTGTGCAAATCTATCCAAATTTTGTTTTCGTCTTCCGCCAACAATGAGAGAAGATGAAAACAAAGCTCGATGCTTTGGCGGTGGCTTTGGTGGTGGCGGTGGAGGAAAAGCGATTGATGCCATACTTCTGTTTTAAATTGAACTGGAGACTTGAGACCCAGAGACTGAAAGAAAACCTCCAATCGGTGTGAAAGAAAGACTGAGAAATGGAGAGCTGTCTCACAAATGGAAAGACAAGTGTTGAATGAGCCAGTGAAGGTGTCGAACGCGGGCGAGTTCCAAACTAAAAAAGGAGGGCAGTTTCGTTAGAACACTGTACATAGAGAAACACAAAGAAGCAAATTGAAGGGTAAAGTAGGAAATCTGCTATAAGTGAACAGCAAAAAGAGGGTAATTTCGTTAGGACAGTATACACACAGAAGCAAGAATAAGAATACCAAAAGGCAATATGGGCAACGCACTATAAGTGAATAGTGTACTCATATTGCACAGTGAGTGAACGAAAGTGCCCATGAATTTTTTACTATTCACTTTCGTTCAAGGACATGCTGAACGGACCTAATGTGGTATCCCAGTTTGGGGCTCCTAGCGATCATTGGGCGATTGCGAAGGAGGATTCCCAGGTTGTGGAGTCGGTTAATGGTCCTGCCATCCGATTCTCTAATCAAGTGAAGGACCGATTATCCAAACCATGGCAGCATTATGTCATTGTCAAGTTTGCAGGCCGTGGCCATACATAGGCTTCCTTGAAGCGAGACTGAAGCAGCGCTGGAATCTCAAAGTGCCCAAGAAACTGGTGGAAGTAGCCAATGATTTTTTTGTGTGTAAGTTTGCTCTGGAATGTGAGGCGACCTACGTTCTGACTGAAGGCCCTTGGGTGATCGCTGGGCAATACCTAACGGTCCAAAAATGGCGTTCTCACTTTGATGCTGAGAAAGAGGAGATATCGAGGATGACAATTTGGGCTCGTTTATCTGGAATATTCGTGGAATACTTCAATAAAGAGACCGTCAAAGTGACTGGTGATCTGCTGGGAACGACGTATAAGGTAGACATTCATACTCTTTCCCAATCTAGGGGGAAGTATGTTGATTTCAGCAGCACGAGTGTCGTCGTAAGAGGTTTCTTCAAATTCGGGTAAGTTCTATGACCTAACCTTGATGAATTTAGTTTTGATGAAAAATATAATTCAATTGATTATGTTTAGATTTAGGAATGAATCCTTCGAGTAATGAAAACTTGGTTCAATTCAGTAGAGAATAGAATGATATTGCATGGTGCACACCAACTGTTTGATAGATGTTTTCTGTGAAATTCTTGATCGTTTTTCGTTTGATCTCTCTCTGCTGTGACAGAGAGAATTTGTTCAATAATGATTGAGTTGCTTACAGATTACACACTCACACACCTATTACATTCTCTATTGCAATCTGTTATTGTGATGACACTATGATGTCATCCACACACATCCCACACGACTCCTCTAGTCTTGGACGCCAAGTTAGGCTCACACAACACACACACTGCTTGCTGTTGTAACAGATTCTTCACAGATCATCATAACTCTTTTTGCTGACTTGTAATCACACTTAGCCACCTAGATGCCTAGTGTACAACTTAAGTACCAACATCCCTTCCTAAGCTGTTCACTGGCATTACCCCTAGCATACTTCTCAAGTAATAGAATCTGCCTTTAGGTAGTGCTTTAGTGAACACATCTGCAAGCTGCTCCTTTGATCTGCAGTAGATTAGGTCAATCTCACCAGCTTGTATAGCTTCTCTTATGAAATGAAACCGCATGTTGATGTGCTTAGTATTTTGATGAAAGACTGGGTTCTTTGACATGGCTATAGCTGAACTATTATCACATAGGATAGGTGTATCTCCAACTTGTTCTTCCCCAAAATCCTCCAACACGAATCTCAACCATTTGGCTTGAGTAGTAGCATCAGATGCACTAACATACTCTGCCTCAGCAGTAGATAAGGCCACACTATGCTGTTTCCCAGAAGCCCAAGAGAATACCCTGCTGCCAAATGAGAAAGCATAACCAGAGGTGTTTCTCATATCATCCAAGCTTCCACTCCAATCACTATCACAATAGCCCACTAGAGTAGCTTGCTTTCCCTTTTGGTATTCAATCCCATAAGAGATAGTTCCTTGAATATATCTCAACACCCTTTTAGCTGTACCATAGTGTTTCATTGAAGGATTATGCATGTACCTAGATAGTAAGCTAGAGGCAAACATGATGTCTGGTCTAGTGGCAGTTAAGTATAACAAACTACCAACAATCTGCCTATAACTACCTTCATCTGCAGCTTCTGAACCATCATTTATGTTGAGTTTGTCATCAGTTGCAAGTGGTGTGCTCACAGGCTTGCATTCTTTCATCCCAAACTTGTCAAGTAAAGCCTGTGCATATTTCTTATGATGAATGAAGATGCATTTCTCTGTTTGAATAACTCCCATGCCAAGAAAATGTTGCAGAAGCCCCAAATCTTTCATCTCATACTTGTTCATCATGTCATCCTTGAACTCCTTCATCAATCTGTCACAATTTCCAGTGTAGACAATGTCATCGACATATATTGAAACAATTAAGGTCTTGCCATCCTTAGTTGCTTTCATGTAAAGTGTAGCTTCACTAGGACTCCTTAGATAACCACATCTGAGTAAGTGAGAATCTATGTCACCGTACCAAGCCAGCAGGCTGGTACGGTGACATAGATTCTCACTTACATTCTTCTCTTTGTAATTCAAAACCAGCAGGCTGATCCACATAGACTTCCTCTTCTAGCACACCATTTAGGAAGGTTGATTTGACATCAAGCTGATATAGACTCCATTTCTTCTGTGCAGCTAGTGCAATCAAGGTTCTAATAGTATCTAGTCTTGCAATAGGAGCAAATGTTTCCTTGAAGTCAATTCCAGGCTTCTGTGCATAGCCTTTAGCTACAAGCCTTGCCTTATGTTTCAGTATAGAGCCATCTAAGTTCAGCTTGGTTTTGTACACCCATTTAACCCCAATCACTGGTCTATTAGATGGTCTGTTAACCAACTCCCAGGTTGAGTTCTTCTCAATCATCTCAATCTCACTCTCCATTGCTTTCTTCCATGCATTGTCCTTCACTGGTTCTTCAAAATTCTCAGGTTCAACAATAGTTAGCTTACATCTAGCATAGATGTCTCCTATACTTCTCATCTTTACTGAATGTTTCCTAACTCATATGATGTTTCTGAGGATGAACTAATGCTGGGATTTGTTTGTGAGTCTTGTGCTTGTAGGTCTAGTTCTTGAACCATAGGAACTTCAGCTTCCATCTCAGTGCCCATTCCACTTGGAACTTAGACTCTGATTTCTTCCTTTGTTTCCCAACTCCACATTGCTTTCTCATTGAAGGTCACAGTTCTGGAAATCACAATTTTCTTGGTTTCCAGATTGTGAACCCGATATCCTTTCTCACAACTTCCATAGCCTACAAACACACATTTTGTAGCAGTTTCATCCAGCTTCTGTCTAAGCAATGTAGGCACATGAATGTAACAAATAGAACCAAACACTCTTAAGTGTTTTTCACCTGGTTTCCTTCCACTGTACACCTCAAATGGTGTCTTCTTTAGAACAACCTTTGTAGGACACCTGTTAAGCATATAAACTGCTGTATTAACAGCTTCAGCCTAAAACTGATATGGCATCTTCTTGTCATGCAGCATAGACTTTTCGATTTCCACAATGGTTCTGTTCTTCCTTTCTGCAACCCCATTCTGCTATGGTGAGTATGTCACAGTAAGCTGCCTTTCTATTCCCATTTGTTCACAGTAGGTCAGAAACTCTTGTGATGTGAACTCACCTCCTCTGTCACTTCTCAACCTCTTGATCTTGTTCTCAGTCTGCACTTCAACCATGGCCTTGAACTTCTTGAATGCATTGAACACCCCAGACTTGTGCTTTAGAAAGTAAACCCAACACATTCTAGAGTAGTCATCAATGAATGTTAGGAAATACTTGTTTCCTCCCATTGTCTCAGTCTGCATTGGACCACAGACATCTGAGATAATCAATTATAGTCGTTTTGATGCTCTCCAGGCTTTGTCCTTGTCAAAACTCTCCACATGTTGCTTTCCAACCATCCAGCCTTCACACACTTCACTCTTCTTAGATAGTTTAGGCATTCCCACAACCATGTCCTCTGTGTATAGAACAGCTAGGCTAGAGTGGTTCAAATGACCAAACCTCCTATGCCATAGCCAGGAACATCCCCCTTCAGTGGCAATTCTTGCTACTGGAATGACTTGGTTGAATAAGAGTGGGAAACATCTATTCCTAGTCATTGGAACAGATGCAACCTCATTTCCCTGATCATAGATCTTAGCAATCTTGTCCTCAAATACCAAATTGTATCCATGCTCCACTATCTATCCTACACTGAGCAGATGTTCATCCAAACCTGGCACAAGCATCAGTTCCTTGATCAATCTGTCTCCATTCCGTGTTTTGATCATAAGAGTACCTTTACCACTTGCATCCACATGTTCACCAGTCCCCATTTTCACTTTGGACTTTAGGGACTTATCTATATCAATCAATGAGGCTTCATTTGAGGTCATATGATTACTGCTTGCTTTGCAACATTTTCATTTTGCCTCCCATTGCAGTCCTTGGCCATGTGACCAAATTTGTTGCTCTGATACCATGTTGATTTCAGCAGCACGAGTACAATTGGAAGAGGTTTCTTCAGATTCAGGTAAGTTCTCTGACCTAACCTTGATGAATTTAGTTTTGATGAAAAACAGAATTCAATCGATTGTGTTTAGATTTAGGAATGAATCCTTCGAGTGGTGAAAACTTGGTTCATTTTCAGTAGAGAATAGAATGATATTGCATGGTGCACACCAACTGTTTGATAGATGTTTTCTGTGAAATTCTTGATTGTTTTTCGTTTGATCTCTCTCTGCTGTGACAGAGAGAATTTGTTCAATAAATATTGAGTAGCTTACAGATTACACACTCACACACCTATTATATTCTCTATTGCAATATGTTAGTGTGATGACACTATGATGTCATCCACACACATCCCACACAGCCCCTCTAGTCTTGGACGCCAAGTTAGGCTCACACAACACACACACACTGCTTTCTGTTGTAACAGATTCTTCACAGCTCATCATAACTCTTTTTGCTGACTTGTAATCACACTTAGCCGCCTAGATGCCTAGTGTACAGCTTAAGTACCAACAAAGTATGCCAGGGTTTGTGTGGAAATTGATTTAACGAAGCCATTATTGCCCTTCATTGAGATGGAAGGGAATCTTGTCACAGTTGAATACGAGAACCTCCCTGATATTTGTTTCGGATGCGGTCGTGTTGGCTATTATAAAGACCATTGCATGCGGGGGGAGGTGGTTCAGCATGGTGCTGCTGACTCTCAAGCTGGTGAGGAGGACTTGGACACGGTCTCAATGGTTCAAGAGACACAATTTTCTGCTGCCAGTCCGCAGGTCCTGATTCATGATGTGGGGACTGAGATCCCAGTGAGGGGCTTTGGAGAGTGGAATATTGTCCAAGCAAGACGAGGTCATCGGAAGATTAGTGATAAAAATGGTACTGCGAAAGGAGTGCCTCGCACTGGGCCTACCCTTACCATCTAGAAGGCTCGTTGTTCTCGGTTTGCGCTGCTTTGGTCTAGGGATGAGGTTGCAGACTATAGGGACATCTCTGTTAATTTGAATGCAAGAGGTACTGAGACGGTTCTGATTGTGGCTGGGAAGAAAAGGGTGTTAGGTAACAATCAGGTCAATGGTAAAAAGGGGAGCCCGAAATCCCCTTCTGCTCCCCAAAGGAAAGCTGGAAGGCCCAGGAAGGCTCTGGCTGAGGTTACGAATGTCAGTTCCCCCATAGAGCTTGCGCCGAGCAGGCTATCAAACCCCTTCTCGGCTGGATTACCACGTGTCACTTGGAACAAGGTGCAGAGGTTTGTCCCTTTGCTTGCGTCCACTAGTGATGGGCTTGAGAGGGGGGACTGTCTCTGTCACCGAGGGTCTCTCTCTAGGTCCTGTCGAAGGCCTTGAGATAGGGGACATTAGTGGGGTGGATGGACAGTTTGGGCATCAACCCCCAAGCAACCAGAATGTGTCCCAAGTTGAGAAGGACCATCCTATGAATCAGAAGCTCGATAATTTTGTCTTATGCCCTACGGCTGGTGGCGGGCATGATGGAGAAGTTAATATTATGGGTACTGAGGTGCCATTGTTTCAGGTTGAAGATCAGGTAATTGGTGGTAGCCTTACTAGTAAGGGTGAGGACATGATCTTTGCTTAGTGTTGCTCAGGTTACGTCCTTGCTATCGTACTTTTAATGATATTGAACATCTTATGCTAGAATGTAAGGGGAGCAGGTAGAAAGACACTTCAGATTATTGCAGTGAGGGATCATTGCAGGAAGTTTGATGTTAGTATTTGTGTTATTGTTGAACCTCGGATTAGTGGTGAGAAAGCGGTGAAAACTATTCGTAGTTTGGGCTTCACTAATTTTGATATGCTGGACGCCATTGGTTTCTCTGGAGGGATCTGGGCCTAGTGGGATAGTTGATAGAAGAAATACTGAACACAATAATTATGAACTTTATCTCTACTAAGTATAACTTTGCAAGTGCAAAAAATCAATGGAGATAGTATAATGACAAGCAAAGGTCGATCCCTCGAGGACTTGTTCAACGATTAACACAATTAAGTTCATATTTGTTAACTTAAATTAAAGTGTAGAAAATAACAATGCAAGAATGAAAGGTTGATTGTTTGTTAACTAAGGCAAATTAAGGCTTACTATGCACTCTAACCAATTATAGCTCTTAACCAGATTATCTTGACCTAATTACTATGCAATTCTGAATTAGGTGCCCATGCATAGGTCCTGGCATTGGTACACTAAACATATATCATTCTCTCTTACTTAGCATGTCCTAAACATGGCATATGCCTAGAACGTCTATCACCTACCAGTTAAGATGACGCATGAAGTACTAAGAGAATTTAATGACACCACACTAGCCTAGAAAAGTGAGATGCATTCCTAAGTTGTCATGAATTCCGATTGCAAGATTGTTTCTTAACCTCAACCTCTTCATGCAAACGAACCACATGATGATATGGCAGTCAGTCAAGCAATTCCATCAATAATTTATGCAAAAAAAATAGCAAAGCTCATAGGCATAAAAGAATGGTAGTTCAAGCAGTAATCAGAGTTATTCAACATGCATAGCAATCAAAATGAAGAGCCAAAATCTAGTTAACGAACAAACATGGCTAGGGCTTCAAGCATCCCTAATCCTAACGAGAACTACTCACGCATAACTGGGATTAAAAAATATATAATTGAATTCATAATTAAATTTCAATAATAAAAATAAGGTTACAGAAAAGATTGTTGAAGAACAGGAACAGCAGAGCCACGACAGAGCCTTCCTCTGCAAGCTCCAATCCCAAAAAGTGCAGAAAATAAAAATTGTTTTCTTTGAACTGAATTACAATGTAAATCGAGGCTAGGGTGCCTAGATCTACCAAATAGCGTCTAAAATATATCTGTCTAAAAATAATGGTCCCCCTAAAACACTGAACAAAGGCTCCCTTTTATAAACAAAGGGAAAACCTTGTCCTATAAGGATTGGTATTCAAAACCCTAGCCTAGAGAATGTTCTAGAATAGTTATTGTACTTCTAATTAATTACAAAGTCCCTAAAATCTATTAGAACCAATCAGAACGTGGTTGGGAGTGTGAATGCAAGCTGGCAAGTGGGAACACAAGCTGGTCGCAGGCAGCCCGCGGTCAGACGCTGGAACTTAGAACTTGGCCCTTGGAATGTCTTTGTCAAAGAGGTCTGGGACTGCGCCTTTGAGGCACACCATCAGCATAGTAGAAGCGAATCTTCACTCAGGCTAGGCGCATAGGTTGTCAGGCTTAGCGCAGAGGAGGAACTCTTATCCACCCTGACGGAACATGAACTAGGGTTTAGGCGCAGAGGCTGGGCTCGGATGGGAAGTTCTAGGGACATGTACTCGACATGTCCTCGCATGACCTTGGCACTTCTAGGACATGAACTTGATGTCATGAGACACAAGTTTGGGACCCGGATGGCATGATCTGAGGTATTTGGTCAAGGACTCAAAATAGGCGCACTGGCGCACTCAGGACCCAGTTCAGGACCTGATATTGAAATGAGGACATCTCCTTCATCTGAACTCTGATTTGAGTCATTCTTTTCACATTCTTCTCAGAATTTATCTATCTTTCTAAATCTGCACAAGTTTCACAAGATTGATCATTTTCTACTATTGATGGCACGAAATCATTCAAAAGACATGTAAGAGAGGCATATAAAGACATCAAAACGATGCATAAATAATGACTGATTAAATACCCCCAAACCTATCTTTTGCTAGTCCCTAAGCAAAACAAACTTTAAAAAATGAAAAGACTCGATCTTAGTTAAGATAGAACATTTAAACCCCTAGGTTCACCTAGTAGGAGGAGTTTTATCTCCTGAGGGTTATAGCAGCACGATACCCACAAACATTTTACTTAAACAAATAAGATGCTAGAGATAGTACTTTTAACAAGCTAATAAGAATCAAAGTAAGTAGACATGCTTTGCATAACTAAAAGGAATGACATAGCCGTGAGTATCATGTGAAGGTCTACATGTATAAGTGCCAATATTTCGAGTGATCATGTTTGAGAACAACTTCATCTAAGTGTCGTAGAAAGATTTCGCCTCGACTCTAATCCTCACTAGGCAACTCTCAATTCGCACAAGAATCCGAGGCTTTCACTCTTTTCAAGCATATGTGATGAGTTTATGTTATGAAATTCAAATTTAATCACATATGAGTAACAATGAAGAATAGCACTTTATGGAAATAAAGATCTCATGAAAGGAATTGAACTTTAAGAACATAGATACGTACCTTAATCCTCCGCATGATTGTCCATAAGATCAGTTAGGTCTTCTTTGTTCGGTTGTAACGGGGCTAAGCTTAGGGGTTTAGCAAGGAAGGATGAGATTCAAAGAACTTTCATGCAATGATTTCCTCAAACTTTCGTGCAGCATGTTATATGTAAGCTTTTCTTTAAACTTTTGAACATTGAATTGACGCCAATGTCCTTGGAATTGGGCAGCATCTTCTTCCACCTCTCATTCTCACCATGAATCTCATTTCGGGCAACCTTAGCACAACTGAGGTTATAGGGCATGGATGTGATGAATGGCTAAGTATTTTGGGTTAGGTTATACTTTGGGTGATGAAAGAAAAGGCTGAATGTTTGGCTTCAAAGTTGGCTTAGGGAGCATGCAATTGGGTAGGATAAGGCCTTTAGAGGTTAAAGCACACATAGCCTACATCACTTCTTATGACAAACCAACCATTAAATCAAGAGTATCTAAATGATGTTAGTTCTTTAAAATTCAATGCAAAATGATGTAATGAGATCAACAATTAAGAACAAAAGCGAAAATGTGTAAGAGTAGAAATAAGTATGTCCCTCAGAAGGAATGGCAATTAGGCTCAAAGATCTCACCGGGCAGTCTCCACTAATTTTCTAAGATTCACTCAAATTCAGTTATTTCGTTCACTTAATCACTTAAAACATGCCATTGTGAAGTGCAAATTATGAACTACTTGACCATGGCATGACTCTTAGTAAGGCTAAGACAGTTAACTTAGCATATAGATCCCTATTAACAAGTTATCACACTAATCAAGAGCAAAAAATTAAGTAACTAACTAAACACAAAAAAAAAAAAAACTAAGGCTGAAAATTCAAAAGTCTTGGCCTTGTATCACCCCAAAACCTACTTGTTTCTATATGCAAAAATTTTAAATCCACACCCCCAAACCTAAAATGAACATTGTCCTCATTGTGATCAGCAGTAAGCATGACAACAGTAGAAAGGTTGGAGAGAAATAACGGGCAGAAACAGCAGAGGAAGAGTGTAATACAAACCAGGGCTAGGTTGCCTCCTAGGAGGGCTTTATTTAATGTCTAGGCAAGACGGGGTTGGCATGCTAGGCATTTGATGGTGTGCCCAAGATTTCAGCTTCAACATGGAACCGATTATGAGCCGCTTGCTGCAGAATCGGTGCTGCATCATGGGGAAAAAAGTTAGAAATACATAAAGGAATCCACTTACGAGAACGTAACTTATCGGGAAAGAGATTGAGGAGTGATTTGAATTAGAGCAGTTTCTGTCCATTCTGGAATGTCTTCCTTGGACAATGCTCGTGGGGGAACAGCTTTGGTTGTGCCTTGTACGTTCTAGACTTCATCCTTGGTCCCTTCAGTTGATTTTTCCTTCGGAACTTGTAGAGGGGGACCAAGTTGAGGGCCTTTAGCATATTCTTGGTGTTTTTATGGTGGAACCTACATGGGAAAAGTTCAACAGTATTAGGAGCTAAATAAAAATTCAAATCCAAGTTGGCCTTATTAAAATAAAAGTTAAGTGTTTCAGGATTGAGTTGAGAATGCGCATTGAATTTCAAATACGGGTCCTTGTCTGTGGGCATGGGCTGAGACACGGCTGGCAGCAGATTGGGAGGCACGGGCTGGTCCTTTGGTTCTGCCATGGATGTGTCTTGAAGCTGGGCCACAGGGGTGCGCGTCTCAGATGCGCGCTGGGAAGGTTCTGGTGCATCGGCTAAGAACTTTCCCTGTAGTGAATCAGTTGGCGCAGCTTGGCCCATTGAAAGCGTGCCCTGGACGTGTCCAGGTTCTGTGGCGCTGGCTCGGGCTGCGGCAGGGCATTTGGTGAGTCCTGGGACTCAGCAGGATCTTAGGTTTGCGGCAGGGCTGTAGGCAGAACATGGTCATAGTTGTGGGACACGGCTTTGGGCAGTGCGTTGCTGCTAGGCAGCACATAGGGCAGGGGCATGGGTTTGTCCTGGGGTGGGGGGTTTATGATTGAGAGTTGAAAATTAAAGACAAGTAAATCAAAGTGCAGAAAATAACAACGCAAGAATGAAAGGTTGATTGTTTGTTAACTAAGGCGAATTAAGGCTTACTATCCACTCTAACCAATTATAGCTCTTAACTAGATTATCTTGACCTAATTACTATGCAATTCTGAATTAGGTGCCCATGCCTAGGTCCTGGCATTGGTACACTAAACATATATCATTCTCTTTTACTTAGCATGTCCTAAACAGGGCATATGCCTAGAAGGTCTATCACCTACCAATTAAGATGACGCATGAAGTACTAAGAGAATTTAATGACACCATACTAGCCTAGAAAAGTGAGATGCATTTCTAATTTGTCATGAATTCCGATTACAAGATTATTTCTTAGCCTCAACCTCTTGATGCAAACGAACCACATGATGATATGGCGGTCACTCAAGCTATTCCATCAATAATTTATGCAAACAAGATAGCAAGCTCATAGAAATAAAAGAATGGTAGTTCAAGCAATAATCAGAGTTATTCAGCATGCATAGCAATCAAAATCAAGAGCCAAAATCTAGTTAACGAACTAACATGGCTAGGGCTTCAAGCAGCCCTAATCCTAACGAGAACTACTCACGCATAACTGGAATTAAAATATATATAATTGAATTCATAATTAAATTGAAATAATAAAAATAAGGTTACAGAAGAGATTGTTGAAGAACAGGCAGAGCAGAGCCACGACAGAGCCTTCCTCTCCGAGCTCCACGCCCAAAAAGTGCAGAAAATAAAAACTATTTTCTTTGAGCTGAATTGCAATGTAAATTGAGGCTAGGGTGTCTTGATCTCCGAAATAGCGTCTAAAATATATCTGTCTAAAAATAATGGTCCCCCTAAAACACTAAACAAAGGCTCCCTTTTATAGACAAATGGAAAACTTTGTCCTATAAGGATTGGTAATCAAAACCCTAGCCTAGAATGTTCTAGAATAGTTATTACTTCTAACTAATTACAAAGTCCCTAAAATCTATTAGAACCAATCAGAATGTGGTTGGGAGTGTGAATGCAAGCTGGCAAGTGGGAACACAAGCTAGTCGCAGCCAGACACTGGAACTTAGAACTTGGCCCTTGGAATGTCTTCGTCATAGGGGTCTGGGACTGCGCTTTTGAGGCACACCATGAGCATAGTAGAAGCACATCTTTACTCAGGCTAGGCGAATAGGTTGTCATGCTTAGCGCAGAGGAGGAACTCTGATCCACCACTGACGGAACATGAACTAGGGTTTAGGCGCAGAGGCTGGGCTCGGATGGGAAGTTCTTGGGACATGTACTCGACATGTCCTCGCATGACCTTGGCACTTCTAGGACATGAACTTGATGTAATGAGACACAAGTTTGGGATCAGGATGGCATGATCTGAGGTACTTGGTCAAGGACTCAAAATAGGCGCACTGGCGCACTCAGGACCCAGTTCAGGACCTGATATTGAAATGAGGACATTTCCTTCATCTGAACTCCGATTTGAGTCATTATTTTTGCATTCTTCTCAGAATTTACCTATCTTTCTAAATCTGCACAAGTCTCACAAGATTGATCATTTTCTACTATTTATGGCACGAAATCATTCAAAATACATGTAAGAGAGGCATATAAAGACATCAAAATTATGCATAAATAATGACTGATCAATAGTGACCGGGTTGCTTTGACAACCATTGACCACCATGAGAAATCCATCTTTGTGGTGGTCTCGTCTTTTAATGGCCTCTCTTGGCTGCTATCGATGGTTTATGCTTGTCCTACGGCGGCCCGACGGGACACATTATGGAACCATCTGGATGCCGTGTGTGGGGTACATAATCTGCCTTGGTTTGTGATTGGTGATTTTACTGAGGTCCTTATGGCCAACGAAAAATGGAGTCGGCGTGGTCAGTTTAGACCAGGGGGTATGAGTGCTTGGGTGGACCACCAGAACTTTTGGTTTGTGGGGGCCAAATTTACTTGGTCTAACAACCAAGATGGTGGTGCTAGGGTGATGATGCGCCATGACATGGCTCTCTGTTCCACGGAGTGGAGGCTGAAGTTTCTTGAGGCTTTTGTTCGGCACTTGGCAAGGGCTAAATGGGATCACTGCCCTATTCTCTTGTCCTTTTCCCAATCTGGTAAGTATGATGCTAGCCTTAGACCTTTCTGTTTTGAAGATATGTGGCTTAAGCATGTTGGGTTTAAAGATTTTGTTAAGAGTAACTAGACTTGTATGGGGGGTTTGCAACCTAACCTTTGCAGTCTGGAGGGCCTTCTGAAATCTTGGAATGCCCAAGTGTTTGGTGATATTCGAGCAAGGAAAACCCAGGTTCTGGCTAGGTTGGAGGGGGCTCAGAAAGCCATGTGTTATAATCCTAGTGAGTTCCTCCAAGACTTCGACCGGCAGCTTCAGCAAGAGTACTCTTCGATCCTGGAAAAGGAAGAGTTATGGTGGAAGCAGAAATCTCGGGTTGATTGGCTCAGAGATGGTGATTCTAATACTAAGTTCTTCCATATGACTACCGTGGTCCACATGAGGCGTAATAAGTAGGTGGGCCTTAAGGATAGCTCTGGTGCTTAGGTCTCCAATCTTGCTGATATTAAGAAAGTGGCAGTGGATTACTTCTCCGAGTTGTTTGCTGCCCCCTACCCATGTGTGGGGTTCAGTGGTCTTCCCGGCCATTTCCCGAGAATCCCCATGGATTCTACGTTGTCTCTAACCTCTCCCATTACTAATGAGGAAATTAAGGCGATGATGTTCGCCATTGGGCCCTACAAAGCGCCAGGGCCTGATGGGTTTTCAGCATGCTTCTACCACCAATGCTGGGATATTTGTGGAGAGGAGGTTTGTCGGCTGGTGAAGGATATCATGGTGCATGGGCTCCCCGTCGATCTCAACCAAACCCTTATTACCATTGTGCCGAAAGTTGCGAATCCCACCTCTAGGACTCAGAAGCATCCCATCAGTCTATGTAATACTGTGTACAAAGTGGTCTCGAAAATTTTGGTGAGCCGTTTGCGTCCTACTCTCCGAGCCCTTATTAGCCTGTTCCAGGCCAGTTTTCTCCCGGGTCGTCAGATTACTGATAACATCATTTTAGCTTAGGAGCTTCCTCGGAAGTTTAATCGTAGTAAGGGTAAAAGCGGCTTTATTGCGTGTAAGATTGATCTATCAAAAGCTTATGACCGTATTAGTTGGGACTTTCTGGAATGTGTCCTTCGTGAGATTGAGCTCCCAGAGTCCATGGTTAGTCTTATTATGCAGGAGGTGACTTCTGTGGCTTACCAGGTTGTTGTTAATGGGGAAACTACGAAATCTTTCCTCCCTCATCGTGGTCTTCGGCAGGGAGACCCCTTCTCCCCTTATCTGTTCCTTCTTTGTCTGGAGAAGCTATCTCACTTGATTTGTGAGGCGGTGGAGAAGAAAAGGTGGAAGCCGGTGAGTGTTTCCCGGGGTGGTATTAAAATCTCCCACCTGTGCTTTGCTGATGACCTTCTGATCTTTGCTGAAGCTAGTGTGGGGCAAGCTAGTGTGGGGCAAGCTACAGTGATCAAGCAGTGTTTGGACAGGTTTTGTGAAGCGTCAGGTCAATCAGTTAGTTTTGAAAAGTCGCGGGTCTTCTGCTCCCCAAATGTAAGCCGTAGAAGGGCTAACCGCATCAGTGCGATCTGTGGGTCCCCGTTAACTAGTGACTTGGGCCGGTACCTGGGTGTCCCTCTGATTCATAAAAGAGTTACTCGGGCCTCTTACTGGCATGTGGTGGAGAAGGTCAACGACAGACTAGCGGCTTGGAAAGGTAAGCTCCTGAACATGGCTGGTCGATCGAACCTTATCCATGCAGTTACACTATGCAGACGATCAAGCTCCCAGGGAGTGTCTGCTCGTAGCTGGACAGAGTCAATCGAAATTTTCTTTGGAGGAGCTCTGATGATGTGAAGAAGGTTCATCTGATTGGTTGGAAGAAAGTGGTCGGGCCGAAAAGGTTTGGTGGTTTGGGTATTAAACAATCTGATGTGATGAATTGGGCGTTCCTCGCTAAAGTGGCATCCCTATCCTGGATGATGGGATTCGTATCAGTCTAGGCAATGGGCGGGGTACTCTGTTTTGGAAGGATGTCTGGAGCCCAGATGGTTCGTTGAAGGACCAACTCGTGCCTGGTGTGGTTGAGAGGGGAGTGGAGTCGGTTGCCGACTTTATTGGTCCTCTGGTTTGGGATTTTGAGAAATTGTCTTCCTGTCTCCCTCCGGATATTCTGCAGAAAGTCCTTCACATTCCAGTGGGCCTCCTGGGTTGTGCGGAGGACAGTCGGATCTGGAAATACACCCCTACGGGCAAATTCACTGTCAAATATGCCTATTTAGCTGCTATCGAAGACCCGGCCTGGTCTGTCTCCCCTGCAGCTGCTGTGTGGAGATTCCCTGTGCCCCCGAAGTTGCAGATGTTCTCTTGGTTGGCTAGCCAAAACTGCCTGCAGACAAATGAGTTGAGGCTGCATCGGCATTTGGCGGCCAGTGACCTTTGTTTTGTATGTGGCCTGGCTGTGGAGTCGACTGGTCACATACTACGGGACTGTTCCGTGGCTAAGATGGTTTGGAGCTCGGTTTTGATCCCTGCGTGTAGTGCCAGGGAATGGGACGGCGAGTTCACCACCTGGTTTCTTGGTAAGCTGGACAACAAATCTGTTATGGTGCTCCGTCTAATGTGGCCCACTATTTCCTTTTCGTGTGCTGGCATCTCTGGACTTGGAGAAATAAAAGAATTTTCGATCCTCAGTTCACTTTCCCTCCCAACCCTTCCCAGGTCATCGTGCAGGCAGCAGAGGAGTGGTCTCAAGCTAATAAGCGCATCTCTCTCAAGCCTCGGAGGCACTGGATGGACCTGCATTGGGTTCGACCTCCTCTTGGGACTTTAAAGGTTAACACCGATGGTAGCAGATCAGGGGACACAGGGTGTATTGCTGCTGAGCGGGTGATCCGTGATGTTGATGGCCTCTGGCTCCGTGGGTTCTATACGTCTCCTTGGGGTTGGGGCAAGTTCTAGATGCTGAATTGTGGGGTATCTACCTTCGGTTACATATGGCTAGGGAGCATGGGGCGAGAAGAGTGCTGGTGGAGTCCGATTCCTCGACGGCTATCTGCCTCCTGGGGTCTGCTGCTCCTGATTTCCACCCTATGGCCTCGCTAATCGCTGGTTGCAGAGCCTTGATGGCTCAAGATTGGTCTTGTGACGTTAAGCATGTGTACAGGGAATGTAATATTGTGGCAGATAGAGTTGCTAACCTTGGTGGTGATTCTGCTTCTGGTGTCTTATGGTTGGAATCCCCTCCTAGTTCTGTTTTGCAAGCTCTTTCGAATGATGCTGCTGGGGTCTGCTTCCCCGGGGCGGTAGTTTAGGTTTGTTTTGTGTTTTTCCTTGGTTACCAAAAAAAAAAAGGCAAACAATCAAAGAGAGGAGAACAAAATTCAGGGGCATTTTTAGAAATGCACTTTCCATAAACAGTAAAACTTACTTCTCGTTTTTAGTATATAGAGAATATATACTAGTTACATGTATCATAATTAAGCTTAATTTGTTAGGTCATAATTATAAGCTAATTAATTAATTAATTATGCAAACAAAATGATGAATGTTCACATATTTATCAACAATGCTGCTGCGACATACATATTTTTATGCTTCAAAAACTAATTCATCTCATCTCATATCTCATCCGCGAGCAGCATTACTTTAGCTGTTGCTACCGATTATGTTGTTGTATGTAGCTTTAATCTTCAGTGTCAAAGCTTCCCTCAAATTTCAGACACCAAAATATACATACATATATATATGTTATCATCATAAATCTTTAATTAATCCTGAGCCTCTTTGGTTTCTTTGTTAATATAATTTTAATGGGAGCTGATTTGGCACTGCATAAATTACTTGTTCACTCGAATTTTTTATTTGAATGTTTCATATTTTTTTATGAATCAAACTTTCAAACTTACTCATCTTCCTTTTGAATTTAATATATTTTATTTTTATTTCTTTTGTTTATGTAAAATGTTTGGACTTTTTTTTCCTTCGATTTGGGCATAGACCCGGTTTGTCAATGAATTTGGCTTAGGCCAGGAAACAAGGATTTCAAAACATGGATTTTGATTTTCACTAATTTACAGTCCCCAAGGATCAAAGGTTTCTCCGACTGGCGTCGAGGGGTTTTTCTCCGTCATATCGTTGAGGGTTCTCCGACGCTAGTGTCGAGGGTTATTTTCTCCACCGGGTCGTTAAGGATGTCTATGCATAGTACAGGGTTCTGCACAGCTCGAGATATATCGGGTGTGTGGAGGGTATTGAGCTACGGCTCGAAATTTTTATTCGGGACCACTGGAAAATCTTTTGATATACATTTTGTGTCCAGGTTGGTTTCATATGATTTGTAAACTCCTTTGATGAGGGTTTTCAAAATTGGGTTGTGGACCACGGAATGTTTTCATTATATGGATTTTCGTGGGTCCCACCGGCATTTTACCAAAAACAAGGGATTTGTTGAAAAAGAATTTTATGTTATGCATGCATAGTTTTACTCATGGAGGGGAAAATGTATGTTTTCCTCGGAAATAGTTTTAAATGATTATTTTTGTCCACTCACACTTTTGATGTTTTAAATCCCCTCCAGACTATTGAATTGACGTGGGCATATCCAGAGGCGGAGGCATTACAATATAATTGCGCGTTTACCTAGAGTAGGATATTTATTTCTGTATTTCCTTATCCTGCCCAGATGCTCTGATAAATCTTTTGGACTGTTTGTAAAATTGTGGTTACATCGTTGGAGGGTTGATTTTATTGGAATTTGGAGTGTTATCTGATCCTTCGTCTGACAGGTCGAAGACGGTTAACAAGTCCTTAAGAGGAGATTCTGCCAGATTTTTGGCAGAATTCTTATAATTATTTGCAAAGGCTTAAGGGTATTTTGGAAATTTTATTAAGTTGTCAGACGGGAGCAGGGTTTTTCTCAGGTTTCGAGAGGAAATTCAGGAAGGGTCTTATCAACTTGGTATCAGAGCACTAAGTTTAAATTCCTATAGACCGTACACTTAGTGTATATCTGATTGTGTTATTGGTGGTATATGGTCTTTTCAGTGTAATGCCTCCGAGACGCGAGCCCCGTCAGCGGCCTGGAACTAGTGAGGACACACATGAACCCGTAGGAGAGCCGGATTTGAGGCAGACCCTAGATCAATTGGGTCGGACTTTGACTACGGTACTTCAGGGTAGGGCAACTACTGAGGTGCCTGACATTGAACGAGCCCAGACGTTGGGGCCGACAGTGTTTACGGGCGAGTTACGCCCAGATGATGCGGATGAGTGGATTACTCATTTGGAATGAATGTTTGCTGTTATGAGGTGCCCTCCGGAGGATAGGGTGCGGTTAGCCACATTTCTTTTAGGTGGTTATGCATACCATTGGTGGCATGCTTTGTAGCTGACAGGCTGGGATGTCCGTACCTTTACTTGGGAAAATTTCCAGGAGCACTTCCTCGAGAAGTTTTATCCTCGTTCATACCGAGAGGCCAGAGAGGTCGAGTTCCTGCAGTTACAGCAGGGGGACATTGTTGGTAGATTTAAAGAGCAAGAAATATGCAATTCAATTCTAACAGTTATAAAATCCTTGCAAGTGCACAAATCGATAAGTATAGTATAGTAGCACAGCAAGAGTCGATCCCTCGAGGACTTGTATCAACGTTATGACCAATTTAGTTCAGATTTGTTAACTTAAATAAAAAAACACACACACACACACACAGGGGGGGGTTTATGATGTGATAACTGAAATTTAAAGACAAGTAAATCAAAGTGCAGAAAATAACAATGCAAGAATGAAAGGTTGTTAACTAAGGCGAATTAAGGCTTACTATCCACTCTAACCAATTATAGCTCTTAACCAGATTTCCTTGATCAAATTACTATGCATTTTCTGAATTAGGTGCCCATGCCTAGGACCTGGCGTTGGTTCACTAGACACATCTTATTCCCTCTTACTTAGCATGTTCTAAACAGGGCATATGCCTAGAACGTCTATCACCTACCTTTTAAGATGATGCATGAAGTTTAAAGAGAATTTAATGACACCACATTAGCCTAGCAAAGTGGCATGCAATCCTAGGTCGTCATGAGTTAAGATTACAAGTACGAATACTTTCGATGCTCCAAATCACAAGATGATATGACGGTCACTCAAGCAATTACATCTATAATTATATGCAAACAAGGTAGCTAATCTTATAGGCATAAATTAAGTTCATTAAGCATAGTAATCCAACTTATTCAGCATGCATAGCAATCATAATCAAGAGCCAGAAATCCAATTAACAAGCTAACATGGCTAGGGCTTCAAGCAGCCCTAATCCTAATGACTACTCACACATAACTGAAATAAACACAAGTATAATTGAATCCATAAGTAAATTGTAATAATGAAAATAAGGGTACAGAAGAGATTGTTAAGAACAGATGCAGCAGAAGACACGGCAGGGCCTTCTTCTCCAAGTTCCACGTCCAATAATCTAAGTGAAAGATTATCTCCGAAAATATATGGTCCCTAATTCTCTAGAAAACCAAAACGGAACTCTGTGGCTCAGGTCTCTGTTTTCCCAGAAACCAAAACGTCCCTAGCTAATTCTCTCCCCCCTAAAACACTGAACAAAGGCTCCCTTTTATAGACAAAGGGAAAACCTTGTTCTATAAGGATTGGTCAAACCTATGTCCTATAAGGATTGGTAAAACCATGTCCTATAGGAATAGGGAAAGTTATTTTACTTTTAATTAATTATAAAGTCTTTAAAATCTATTCGAACCAATCAGAGCATGGCCGGAAGTGTGAATGCAGGCTGGCAAAACTTGGATTTTTTACTGTCTTCGTAATCAGGATCTGGGACCGCGCTTTTGAAGTACGTTAGGAGTATAATAGAAGCGCATCGTCGTCAGGCTTGGCGCAAATGTTGTCAGGCTTGGCGCAGAGGGAGAACCTCTGATCCACCGCTGGCGGAACAGGGACCCCGGCTTGGGCGCACTTCTGGGCTCGGATGGGAGTTCTTGGGACATGTCCTCGACCTGCCTTGGCGCGACCTTGGCACTTCTAGGACTTGACCTTGATGTCATGAAACACAAGTTTGGGACCCGGAGGGCCTGATATGAGGTACTTGGCCAGTGGCCCAAAATAGGCGCACTGGCGCACTGGCGCACTGGCGCACTCAGGACTCCGTTCAGGACCTGATATTGAAATGAGGATATCTCCTTCATCTGGACTCCGATTTGAGTCATTCTTTTTGCGTTCTTTCCAGATTTTACCTATCTTTCTAACTCTGCACAAGGCTCACAAGATTGATCATTTTCTACTATTGATGGCACGAAATCATTCAAAAGACATGTAAGAGAGGCATATAAAGACATCAAAATGATGCATAAATAACGACTGATCAAATACCCCCAAACCGGTCTTTTGCTAGTCCCTGAGCAAAACAAATGCTAACAAAATGAAAAGACTCGATTTTAGTTAAGATAGAACATTTAAACCCCTAGGTTCACCTAGTAGGAGGAGTTTTGTCTCCTGAGGTTTATAACAGTACGATACCCTCAAACGTTTTACTTAAACAAAAAGATGCTAGATATAGTACTCTTAACAAGCTAATAAGAATCAAAGTAAGTAGACATGCTTTGCAGAACTAAAAGGAATGCCATAGCCGTGAGTGTCATGTGAAGGGGTACGTGTATAAATGCCAATATTTTCAGGTGTTCAAGTTTGAAAACAACTTCATCTAAGTGCCCTAGAAAGATTTCGCCTCGACTCTAATCCTCACTAGGCAACTCTCAATTCACACAAGAATCCTAGGCTTACACTCTTTTCAAGCATATGTGATGAGTTTATGTTATGAAATTCAAATTTAATCACATATGAGTAACAATGAAGAATAGCACTTTATGGAAATAAAGATCTCATGAAAGGAATTGAACTTTAAGAACATAGAAGTTAGGTCTTCCTTTTTAGGTTGTATTGGGGCTAAGCTTTGGGGTTTAGCAAGGAAGGATGGGATTCAAAGAACCTGAGTTGTGCCAAGGCATGAGAAGTCATGAATTGAACTTGGAATTTCTGAACTGAATCCTTTCTTAAGGCCCACGACATTGTGCTTTCCTGATGACTTATTTTGTGGCTCTTGTGGCTTATTTTGAGGCTCTTGGCTCACTTGGCTCAATTCACTTTGTTTTTCACTTATTTTTTTCCTTCTTTTTCTCAACGTTTCTTTCGTTCTTTTGATTTGAACGTTTTTTTTTTTGTTTCTGTTAGTCTTTGAATTGAATTGAACCAAGATCATGCAATGATTTCCTCAAATTTTCATGCAGCTTGCAACTTGTAAATCTTTTCTTTACTTTTGAACTTTCAATTGACGCCAATGTCCTTTGAATTGGGCATCATCTTCTTTCACCTCTTATTCTCACCATGAATCTCATTTATGGCAACCTTAGCACAAACTGAGGTTATAGGGTATGGCTGTGATGAATGGCTAAGTATTTTGGGTTAGGTTATACTTTGGGTGATGAAAGAAAAGGTTGAGTGTTTGGCTTCAAAATTGGCTTAGGGAGCATGCAATAGGGTAGGATAAGGCCTTTAGAGGTTAAAGCACACATAGCCTACATCATTTCTTATGGCAAAACATACATTAAATAAAGAGTATCTAAATGATGTTAGTTCTTTAAAATTCAATGCAAATATGATGTAATGAGATCAACAATTAAGAACAAAAGTGATGAGTATTTAAGAGTAGAAACAAGTATATCCCTCAGAAAGAATGGCAATTAGGCTCAAAGATCTCACAGGGTAGTCTCCACTAATTTTCTAAGGTTCACTCAAATTCAGTTATTTCGTTCACTTAATCACTTAAAACATGGCATTATGAAGTGCAAATTATGAACTACTTGACCATGGCATGACTCTTAGTTAAGCAAAGATAGTTAACTTAGCATATACATTCCTATTAACAAGTTATCATACTAATCACAAGCAGAAATTTAAATGTCCTGGTCGTGTATCACCCCCAAACCTACTTGTTTCTATATGCAAAATTTTAAATCCACACCCCCAAACCTAAACTGAACATTGTCCTCAATGTGATAAGCAGTAAGCTTGACAACAGTAGAAAGGTTTGAGAGATATAACGGGCAGCAACAGAAAAGGAAGTGAGAAATACAAACCAGGGCTAGGCTGCCTCCTAGGAGCTGATGGTGTGCCCAGGATTTCAGTGTCAACATGGAACCGATTATGAGCCTCTTGCTGTAGAATCTGCGCTGCAGCATGGAGAAAAAAGTTAGAGACACAAAAAGGAATCCATCGACGAGAACGTAACTTATCGGGAAAGAGATTGAGGAGTGATTTGAATGAGAGCAGTTGCTGTCCACTCTTGAATGTTTTCCTTGGACAATGCCCGTGGGGGAACAGCTTTCGTTGTGCCCTGTACGTTCTATACTTCATCCTTGGTCCCTTCCGTTGATTTTTCCTTCGGAACTTGAAGAGGGGGACCATGTTGAGTGCCTTTAGCATATTCTTGGTGTTTTTATGGTTGAACCTGCACGGGAAAAGTTCAACAGCATTAGGAGCTAAATCAGAATTCAAATCCAAGTTTGCCTTATTAAAATGAAAGTTAAATGTTTCAGGATTGAGTTGAGAAAGCGTATTGAATTTCAAAACCGGGTCCTTGTCCTTGGGCAGGGGCTGAGACACGGCTGTCAGCAGATTGAGAGGCACGGGCTGATCCTTGGGTTCGGCCGTGGATGTGTCTTGA
Organism: Oemleria cerasiformis; assembly: GCA_037349345.1. Lineage (NCBI taxonomy): Eukaryota > Viridiplantae > Streptophyta > Magnoliopsida > Rosales > Rosaceae > Oemleria > Oemleria cerasiformis. The sequence continues at coordinate 11,773,347 of JAZGTL010000010.1, forward strand.
AGCGTGGCCGCACCGCTGCGCGTCTCAGATGCGCGCTGGGAAGGTACTGGTGCAGCGGCTAAAGACTTGCCCTGCAGTGAATCAGTTGGCGCAGCTTGGCTCATTGAAGTCGTTCCCTGGACATGTCCAGGTTCTGTGGCGCTGGGCTGTGGCTGCGGCAGGGCATTGAGCAAGTCCTGGGACTCAGCAGGATCCTGGGTTTGCGGCAGGGCGGTAGGCAGAACGTGGTCATGGCTGTGGGACACAACTTGGGGCAGTGCGTTGCTGCTGGGCAGCACATAGGGCAGGGGTATTGGTTTGACCTGGATGTCCTTGTCACCATCATCCGTCCTATTCCCTTCCTCCCAACTTTCTTCCATTTTGCTTTCCAATCTGTTAGGGCAAGGCAAAGAAGTATAGTTAGACATGAAATCAGAATCAGAATCATTATAAAAGGAAGAGTATACTGGAGGGTATGACTTGGGTGCGTCCCACTGCTCAATTTGAGCAGAATCGGGAGACGCTGTCACGGCATGGCCTTGGGCGGAATTCATGGCATCCATGGCAAGCACTTGTCGAAGTGTTAGCTTGGTGGTGTCTTTATTATGCTCTTCATTCACGGCCTCACTTGGTGGGGGATGTGCCCTTTCTTCTGTTTGGCATACAATGAACTCAAACACCCTCTTGCTTTTTTCCAGTATCTCCTCCAAGCGATGTGTTTGCTCTCGTTGTTCTTCACAAAAATCGGCCATGAATTGATTACAAGCCTCCATGCATTGCTCCAAGGCCCTCAGCGTAGGTAGGAGGTCAGGAGTGGGTTCGGAGTGAGGAACTGTTTGTGGGGAGTTCCATGTGAAATTAGGCTGCTGGCACCATCCTGGGTTGTATGGTTCTGAGTTTTCGTGATTGCTCCACCCCTGATTGAATGAAGTTGGGTATGGATTGTTCCAAGCTCCCGTCTCCATGTATGGATAATCCCATGGTCCCATATCCATGTATGAGTTGTTCATATGTACATGAGAAGGATGACAAACAAAGTTAGTAAACAATCTAAATGAAATCTAAATAGGTACTATACAAAATTTAGTTAACTAAATCTGAATTAATGGGCACCGTTAAGGGACAAGTCCCCGGCAACGGCGCCAAAAACTTGTTGGTAGATTTAAAGAGCAAGAAATATGCAATTCAATTCTAACAGTTATAAAATCCTTGCAAGTGCACAAATCGATAAGTATAGTATAGTAGCACAGCAAGAGTCGATCCCTCGAGGACTTGTATCAACGTTATGACCAATTTAGTTCAGATTTGTTAACTTAAATAAAAAAACACACACACACACACAGGGGGGGGTTTATGATGTGATAACTGAAATTTAAAGACAAGTAAATCAAAGTGCAGAAAATAACAATGCAAGAATGAAAGGTTGTTAACTAAGGCGAATTAAGGCTTACTATCCACTCTAACCAATTATAGCTCTTAACCAGATTTCCTTGATCAAATTACTATGCATTTTCTGAATTAGGTGCCCGTGCCTAGGACCTGGCGTTGGTTCACTAGACACATCTTATTCCCTCTTACTTAGCATGTTCTAAACAGGGCATATGCCTAGAACGTCTATCACCTACCTTTTAAGATGATGCATGAAGTTTAAAGAGAATTTAATGACACCACATTAGCCTAGCAAAGTGGCATGCAATCCTAGGTCGTCATGAGTTAAGATTACAAGTACGAATACTTTCGATGCTCCAAATCACAAGATGATATGACGGTCACTCAAGCAATTACATCTATAATTATATGCAAACAAGGTAGCTAATCTTATAGGCATAAATTAAGTTCATTAAGCATAGTAATCCTACTTATTCAGCATGCATAGCAATCATAATCAAGAGCCAGAAATCCAATTAACAAGCTAACATGGCTAGGGCTTCAAGCAGCCCTAATCCTAATGACTACTCACACATAACTGAAATAAACACAAGTATAATTGAATCCATAAGTAAATTGTAATAATGAAAATAAGGGTACAGAAGAGATTGTTAAGAACAGATGCAGCAGAAGACACGGCAGGGCCTTCTTCTCCAAGTTCCACGTCCAATAATCTAAGTGAAAGATTATCTCCGAAAATATATGGTCCCTAATTCTCTAGAAAACCAAAACGGAACTCTGTGGCTCAAGTCTCTGTTTTCCCAGAAACCAAAACGTCCCTAGCTAATTCTCTCCCCCCCTAAAACACTGAACAAAGGCTCCCTTTTATAGACAAAGGGAAAACCTTGTTCTATAAGGATTGGTCAAACCTATGTCCTATAAGGATTGGTAAAACCATGTCCTATAGGAATAGGGAAAGTTATTTTACTTTTAATTAATTATAAAGTCTTTAAAATCTATTCGAACCAATCAGAGCATGGCCGGAAGTGTGAATGCAGGCTGGCAAAACTTGGATTTTTTACTGTCTTCGTAATCAGGATCTGGGACCGCGCTTTTGAAGTACGTTAGGAGTATAATAGAAGCGCATCGTCGTCAGGCTTGGCGCAAATGTTGTCAGGCTTGGCGCAGAGGGAGAACCTCTGATCCACCGCTGGCGGAACAGGGACCCCGGCTTGGGCGCACTTCTGGGCTCGGATGGGAGTTCTTGGGACATGTCCTCGACCTGCCTTGGCGCGACCTTGGCACTTCTAGGACTTGACCTTGATGTCATGAAACACAAGTTTGGGACCCGGAGGGCCTGATATGAGGTACTTGGCCAGTGGCCCAAAATAGGCGCACTGGCGCACTGGCGCACTGGCGCACTCAGGACTCCGTTCAGGACCTGATATTGAAATGAGGATATCTCCTTCATCTGGACTCCGATTTGAGTCATTCTTTTTGCGTTCTTTCCAGATTTTACCTATCTTTCTAACTCTGCACAAGGCTCACAAGATTGATCATTTTCTACTATTGATGGCACGAAATCATTCAAAAGACATGTAAGAGAGGCATATAAAGACATCAAAATGATGCATAAATAACGACTGATCAGACATGACAGTCGTACATTATGAACAGAGATTTCTTGAGTTGTCACGCTTTGTACCGGCTCTAGTGGCGACTGAGATGAATAAATGCCGGAGGTTTGAGTATGGACTGCGGAATGAGGTTCGAGTAGCAGTCACTATTGTGGCACACACATCTTTGAGGGCTTTGTCAGACGCTACTGCCAGAGTAGAGTTAAGTTTGTCAGCTCAGCAGCAGTTTACTGGTTCTAGGCGACACCGGGATTGCTGGAGTTTCGGAGCCTCTAGTCAAGGACTAGCGAATAGAGGCAGTTCCAGTTCTGGATCTTCTAAGGGTACAGGATCCGGAGCAGGTAGTGGCAGAGCCATCCAGGGACAACAGTTATTCGTTCAGTCTAGTGGGACTTCAGTGCAGTAAACCGGGAGACAGAGTGGCAGACCCATACGGTCAGGTGACACCGGTTGTTACTTTTGTGGGGAGACCGGTCATTTCAGGAGAGACTGTCCACATCGTCATCCGGGTAGTATTTCCTTGGGCCGAGAGGCTACTGAATCGAGTCAGAAAGCAGCGCAGACATCTGGTCCTGCCGCAGTGAGCCAGACCCAATCCTGTGGGGTCAACAGAGCCAGAGGGAGACGTGGGGGTCGTGTTCGATCTTTTGGCACACATGCCCGAGTTTTTGCGATGACTCAGTAGGAGGCTTGAGCAGCACCAGAGGTGGTTACGAGTACGTTATCTATTTTTAACCATGATGCTCGTGTTTTGTTGGATCCCAGAGCTACACATTCTTTTATTTCTCAGGGTTTTACACTTTTTACTGATAGAGATTTATCCCCGATTGGTTGTGACATGGGCATTAGTACTCCTACTAGAGATATGTTAGTGGCGAACCTCGTGATTCGCAGTTGTCCGGTAGTAGTGGAAGGTCATGAGTTAGAGGCAGATTTAATTCCATTGGACATTTATGATTTTGATGTGATTTGGGGGATGGATTGGTTAACCATGCATCATGCCTCCATTGATTGTTTCGCCAAGAGGGTGGTTTTCCAGAGTCCAGGTTTGCCGGACATGACATTTTAGGGTGACCGTAGGGTACTTCCTTCGTGAGTGATCTCAGCTTTGACGGCTGAGAAGTTATTGAGGAAAGGTTGCGAGGGATATTTAGCTCATGTGATTGATTCTCGGGATACTCTGGTGAGAGTAGAGGATATTCCTGTGGTGAATGAGTTTCCAGATGTATTTCCAAACGATCTTCTGGGGTTGCCACCTCACCGGGAGACTGAGTTCACCATAGAGCTTCTTCCAAGTACTCAACCTATATCCCAGGCACCGTACAGAATGGCACCGGTAGAATTGAGGGAATTGAAGACTCAATTGCAGGACTTGGTGGATATGGGATTTATTCGACCAAGCGTATCTCCTTGGGGTGCGCCGGTGTTATTCGTAAGGAAGAAAGATGGTGGTTTGAGGCTATGTATCGACTACCAGCAGTTAAACAGGGTTACGGTGCGAAATAAGTATCCTTTGCCACGAATTGATGATTTGTTCGATCAATTAAAAGGGGCAAAGTATTTTTCTAAAATTGACCTTCGATCCGGGTACCATCAGTTAAGGATCATGGAAGAGGATGTTCCTAAAACATCTTTTAGGACTCGATATGGGCATTTTGAGTTCCTAGTGATGCCTTTTGGTTTAACTAATGCACCGGTAGTATTTATGGATTTGATGAACAGGGTGTTCTGACGGTATTTGGATCGGTTGGTGATTGTGTTAAGGCACATGAGTAGCACTTGCGGTTGGTGTTGAATATGCTGAGGAAAAAGCAATTGTTCGTCAAGTTTAGTAAATGTCAGTTTTGGTTGACTAATGTCGGATTCTTAGGGCAAGTGATTTCTGCTGAGGGTATCAGCGTGGATTCCCAAAAAGTCCAGGCAATGGCAAACTGGGAGCAACCGAAGATAGTGTCAGAGGTGAGGAGTTTTCTGGGTTTAGCGGGATATTATTGGCGATTCGTAGAAGGATTCTCTACAATAGCTGCCCCCTTAACTCGGTTAACAAGGAAAGGAGACAAGTTTGACTGGGATGCTGAGTGTGAATAGAGCTTTCAAGAACTTAAGAGGAGGTTAACTTCTACCCCAGTGTCAACCCTTCCAGATGATAATGGAGGATTCGAGGTGTAGAGTGATGCATCATTACGAGGTATAGGTTGGGTGCTGATGCAACAGGGAAAGGTGATAGCATATGCTTCCAGGAAACTTAAACCTCATGAGTTGAATTACCCCACACATGATTTAGAATTAGCAGCAGTGATGCATGCACTGAAGATTTGGAGACACTATCTGTATGGGGAAACATGTCAGATCTTCACCGACCATCAGACACTGAAATACTTCTTCACCCATAAAGATTTGAACTTGAGAAAGAGAAGGTGGCTAGAATTGATAAAGGATTATGATTGTACTATAGAGTATCCCCATAGAAAGGCCAATGTAGTGGCGGATGCTCTGAGCAGGAAGTCCATGGGTTCCTTGGCCTATTTGCACACTGTTTATCTACTGTTGCTGGTGGAATTCCGAAGAACGGGAATTATACTGGACATGGATAATCAGGGGGCTCTGTTAGCTAGCTTCCATGTGAGACCTATCTTTATTGACCGGATTATTGAAGCTCAATTCCAAGATCCTACTTTGTGTATTATTAGGATGGAATTGGAAGTTGGGAACAGGCAGGATTACGTAGTTCGGGATGATGGAGCCTTGGTTAAGGATGGCAGGTTGTGCGTACCTAATGATCTAGAGTTGAAAAGAGAAATTCTTGAGGAAGCTCATAGTTCTACCTTTGCTATGCATCCAGGAGGTACTAAGATGTATCGTACTCTTAAGGATCATTATTGGTGGACTGGGATGAAAAGGGAAATAGCAAAGTTTGTGAGTAGATACATGACGTGTCAACAAGTAAAAGCAGATAGGTAGAAACCATATGGGGCACTACAACCGTTACCTATTCCAGAATGGAAGTGGGATCACATTACTATGGAGTTTGTCTATAAACTTCCTAGGACTCAAAAAGGACATGATGGAATCTGGGTAATTGTTGATAGACTCACAAAGTCAGCACATTTCTTGCCAGTACGGGAAGATTATCGAATGGGCCAGTACACCAAGTTGTTTGTGGATGAGATCATAAGGTTACATGGTACTCCAGAGTCGATTGTATCAGACAGGGATCCTAGGTTTACTTTGAGGTTTTGGTGGAGTTTGCAGAAAGCCTTTGGAACTACCTTGCATTTCAGTACAACTTTTCATCCTCAAACTGACGGTCAGTTTGAGAGGACAATTCAGATTTTAGAAGATATGATGAGAGCTTTTGTACTAGAGTTTAAGGGAACCAAAGTCCACTCACCGATAGCTCAATCCCGAGTCGTACGCTCCTCTGAAGTTCCCGGAGCAGTATCGCCTATGTTGGCCATAAAATTGATCGGAAGGTTTCAGTTTTTCTTTCCTCCGATCGGTGTCTCCCACGGCTACCTCCTTCGGTGTTGGGTACGGTTGTGCTCGTGGAAAGGAGTAGAGACTGATGGGTTTAACCAACTAGGCTAAAGTCTCCTTGAACTGAAAGCCCAAATTGAAGTTTTTGTGTTTTGGTTTCAATCAGTCAGTCGGTCACTTGGTGTCACGGGTCTCGCATGATCTCTATTTTTAGCTTGCGACTTGTCTACGAACTCGTGAGTTCGAGACCTACACAACGGTACTTGAAAATTTGTCAAAATTGACTTCCGAGCCCCCTTTAAAACCAAGGTTAATTTCGGCTTTTCCCAAATTAATTTACGAAAATTTACGAATTAAATTTCCGGATCGTTACAAAGACACCACTCATAATTGGACTTTAGATGACGTATCTAAGTTAATGGAAGCTTGTGTCTTGCCTGGAAATGCCAATGACTCTTTCGTGTCCTGTTTTTCCCTAAAAGACTTCTCGGGAGCCCTATTTTAGCCAAATTGGGCCATCGACTTTTCTACAAGCTTTTGAGTGAGACAAAGCCTAGAACCATATTAGATACATCATTTGGAAGTGCCTGGAATGGTTTGTCTCGATTGGATTGGTCAATGACATGTTAAGTTCCTAAAAGTCCAATTCTGAAGGTATTTGAGCCCAGAATCTGGCCCAGCCGTGTTTCAAGCATTTAGGGTTGTCCATGCCCAATCCTTGACATCCCAGCAACCTCCAGAAGACTCTAGAATCTACCTTGCCATGCAAAAAAGCTCAGAAGACTTGTCTTACAAAGTTTCCGCAATTCCTACTCCAAATCCAACAAGGATTACCTTTTTGAGTCCTTTTTCATTCCTAACTAGGAAAGCAGTTTTGAGTCAGTTATTTATTAGGATTTTGTCCTAGATTGTCTCCTAAATTGTAAAGGTGTAGAGGCCCTATTTAAATGACCAAAAGGCTCGCGGGTGAGGACCTCCAGACACCCTAACCGCATTTTATTATTGTAATTTAGTTTTTCAATTCAAACACTTTAATTTTCTACTTGTGAGAGAGTTGTGTGTGAGCAGGGGAGGGAAAAGCTTTGGCGTGGTCTTTTTCTGTGCTTCATCCTCAATAATCTCCTTTGTATCTTTACTTTTATTGCTTTTACTTTATGAATTCAATTATGTATGTTTCAATTTCAATCATGCGTGAGTAGTCTCTTTATAGGATTATGGCGGCTTGAAGCCCTAGCCATGTTAGTTATTTAATTAGATTTCTGGCTTTTGATTTTAATTGCTATGAATGCCGAATAAGTTGGATTACTATGATTAATTACCTTAATTTATGCCTATAAGATTAGCTACCTTGTTGGCATATAATTATTGATGTAATTGCTTGACGGACCATCATATCATCTTGTGATTTGTTGCATCATGGGTAAGTGGAGGGACACCTATTCGTAATCTAAACTCATGACAACCTAGGATTGCACATCACTTTTCTAATGGTAGTGTAGTGTCATTAAATTCTCTTCGTACTTCATGCATCAACTTAAATGGTAGATGATAGACGTTCTAGGTACACATCATGCTTAGGACATGCCAAGTAAGAGAGAATAACATATGTGGAGTGGGCCAACCATCGGGACCTTTGCATGGGCACTATATTCAGAGAGTTCATAGTAATTGAATCAAGGAAATCTGGTTATTAACTATAATTGGTACTGTGGATAGTAAGCCTTAATTCACCTTAGTTATTAAATTCAATCAATCATCATTCTTGCATCTTAATTTTCTGCACTTTAATTTACTTTTCTTTAAATTCTGTGGAACCATAAATCACCCATCTTTGCCGTTTTCTTTATTTAGTGTCATTATTGAGTCTTGTTTGTCTTGCTTGCGTCACAAGTTAGGTCTTGGGTTACTTTTGAGTCTTAGTGCCATGTCTTAAGTCTGCATCTTTAATTAGTGTGAGTCTTTGTGTTCTTTTATTATTTCTTTGAGTCTTTAATTTGAGTTAATAAAATCTGAACTTAGTTGGATTAACTGTTGAACAAGTCATCGAGGGATTGACCTTTGCTTGTCATTATACTATCCTAATCGATTTTGTGCACTTGCAAAGATATAACTGGCTCATCTGCACGTCAGCCCCCGACGCCTCCGTTCCACTTGGTCCCTGGTTTACTTCAGGGCCCTCCTCCATCTCCACCTCTGTGATGTCCAACACAATAAGCTTAAACTCTGGATGTTTCTTCAAAATCCTTTGCAAAGCGTCAAAGACACCCCCAACTCTGCCCTGAGTTACAATCTCAGCACCATCATCAGAGTCCAACCACCGATGCACCACCTCCTTCTTCGAAACACCAGCCTCAATGACCTTCTTGGCCTCTTCTGACTCCCGTAGTTTCCTCTTCAGCTCTGCCCTCTAATCCCTTACTCTACCCAGCTCAGTTCGAACTCTCTTCAGGTTTGCCTGCCCCTCTCTGCGCTTCCTCCTCTCCGATTCCAGGCTGCCATGGATGTCGACTAGCTCTACCTCTTTCTTCTTCAGCTCCTCTTGGGCTACCAGTAAATCACCTGCCCGGTCCACTTCCAGCCCACAATGCCTCACCACACGACGGGCAGACAAGAATTTCCTAAAGGTCGCATGTACCAATCACATATTCCACTAACTATGGACCGACTACTGCACACATTCATAAGAGTACACAAGTAAACACTATGACATACCTTCAACTAGTCCTCAAGGACCTGCATGCATGCCCCGACTTACCCATCCAACTCCAAACCTGCTGAGCCCACTACAATGGTATCGCCCAGCACAGGCCTACCAGTGGCCAAGAATTCTTCCACCAATGTGGCCTCAGCAGGTACCCTGCCCAAACGATACCATCTGCAGCAACATTACCTAGCTTGGGGGTACTCGGTAGACGGGTACCAATGGCCAACTTCTTCTTAGACGAGCCGCCTGAAAACCCCTCCTCTGACGATGGGCGCTTCAAGCCCCTTGTATCAGTAGACTTTGCAGGCAAAAACATCATGGGAGACACATCACACGACCACTTTTTTGCGGATCGCCTACCCGATTGTGTGGGTGGTCGCATCCCGGTACCACCTAACCAGCTAGCAAACCTGCTGATGGTACTGCTCCCAGGACTCTTCTTCAGTGCTTTCTCCATGCGCGCCCGCACAACTGGATCGTTACGATCAACCATTTCTGCTTCCACTGATCATGTTTCCCTCAGTTGCTTTTCAGTCAGAATGCCAGACGCCTCACGATTAGTCGAGGGCAGCGCATGCACCGCTTCGATCTCTAACTCCTCACCCTCTGTAAGCACCACACTTGGCAAGTTCACTACAACACATAAAACCACTAGTCAAAAATTTGATTCTCGTGCTACCATTTGTGTTATGCCATTGTTGTTCATCCCATCCATAAATTTAATTCTCGTGCTACCCGTTGTGATTTCATTGGTCACCCACTAGTTAAAAAGGTTATAAATTATTTAATTTAACCATTCACAAAATTTTCGTGAGTCGTAATGTTAAATCTTTTGAAACCACCTTTCCTTTCTCTGCCCCTTCACCATTAACACATATCCTATTACAATCCTCATCTCCACAATCTGACCACACACACTTCCCTCCACCTTTTCCCCATTGGTCCAACAAAAATAACAACCCTCCACTCCCTCTCACTCTTTAACCGACCCCACCCAACCAATTAATCATACATCACCAACAACACCTACCCCACCTACCCCACTCACCCCAACCCATCCCAATGAAATTCAACCTTCAACCCCCTCTGACCAACCTGAACCCACTGCCCCCATATTTGTCCCCGCTCACCCCAACCCATCCCACCGCCCCCGTTCTAACGGAATATTCCATCCAGAGTAACGGCGTTAGGGTTTCGTCCAACTCCGTTAACTTTTGACCGAATATGCCAACGCCGTCAGCACATTCTGTCAAACCCTAATGGCGTCAGTTGACCGTTAAGTCAACTGACTGCTGACTGTGTGGCCAGGTGGCACCCACGTGGCTGTCGGGTGGTGCCCACGTGGCTGCCATGTGGCATGCCACGTCAGCACCATCTGACCAACCCAGTTGTCGACATCTCGCTGGAGAAGACGGTCACACCGCCGCTCGTCGCTATCCACCGTCACCGGCGTCTTGCCGGAACTTCGTCGGAAACTCACTGGAGAAGACGGCTGCGCCTCCGTCTGTCGTCGCCGAAAAACCCCATTTCTGGCCGACCTTGGATTTTTTCTAACTTCTTCAATACTCAACTATTTTTCACGAATTTTACATCTAAATCTATCTACTCGAACCCAGGAACTACAATATGACCTCAAAACACTAAACTCACACCTGTGCTGGCCGGAAAATCGATTTGAACCTTCGGTTTTTCTTTTCCTCGGTCCGGCATCTCCCGTGGGTGTCTCCTCCGATGGTTTGTATCGTTGTGGTCGTGGGAAGGAGGAGATTTCGATTAGTATCACTAGAATGGATGACTTAGCCTTGATTCAAAGTTGACCTTTTTGGGTTTTTGGTTGTTTTGTGTCGCATGGGTTTGGGTGCGGGGGGGGGGGGGGGGTGTTGAGGGTGGGGGTGGTGGGTTTGTGGTGGTGTTGAATGGGTGGTCTAGAGACAGTGTGAAAATGAAGATCAATTGGGTTTAAATGCCCCTGACAATCTAGACCTGTAACTTTTTCACACGAACTCTGTTTCCCGCGTGCCGCCTATCTACGGACTCGTTAGTTCGAGACCTATGCAACGGTACCCGAAACACAGCCTAAAATGTCTCGAAACTAAAATTGACTTTCACGCCCCTTAACAAACAAGGGTAAAACGTCTTTTTACAAAATAATTTACGAAAATTCAATAATTACATTTCCGGGTTGTTACAATCACCCCCCTTAAAGAAATTTTGTCCTCGAAATTTACATCTGTCAGTGGAACAAATGTGGTTGCTACGCCCGCATCATTACCTCGGTTTCCCACGTGGCCTTCTCCACGTTATGATTCCTCCACAACACTTTAACCAGAGGAATAGGCTTCATGCGCATTACATTTTCCTTCCAATCCAAAATTTGAACTAGTTGCTCCTTAAAGGTTAAATCTTCTCTCAACTCAATTGGTTGTGTCTCCAACACATGAGACTCATCATATAGGTACTTTCAGAGCATGGACACAAGGAAGACATCATGAACTCTTGACAGTTCCGGGGGTAAAGAAAGTCTGTACGCCACTGGTCTTATCCTCTCCATAATCTCATATGGCCCAATGTAGCGAGGACTCAGTTTTCCTCGCCTACCAAAACGTACCACTCCTTTCCAGGGAGATAATTTCAAGAATACCCAGTCTCCGACCTCAAATTCAAGGTCTCGGGTCCGTTGGTCTGCATAGCTCTTATGATGATCCTGGCCTGCCTTCAACCTTTCTCTGATGATTCTAATATTTTCTTCAGGCATATCCACTAACTTTGACGTCAACAGTCTCCTCTCACCTACTTCATTCTAGCATATCGATGTCCTGCACTGCCTCCCATATAGTGCCTCGAAAGGAGATATCCCAATACTCGACTGATAGCTGCTGTTATAAGCAAATTCCATCAGAGATAGGTGCTAATCCCATTTTCCTTTAAACTGCAGTACACAAGCTCTCATCATAGCCTCCAAAATCTTAATAGTCCTCTCAGACTGACCATCAGTATGAGGATGAAAAGTTGTACTGAAATGCAATGTAGTGTCGAAGGCCTTCTGCAAAGTCCACCAAAACCTGGAGGTAAACCTAGGATCCTTGTCAGATACAATCGACTCTGGAGTCCCATGTAGCCATATGATCTCATCCACAAACAATTTGGCATACTAACCCATCCGGAAATCTTCCCGTACTGGCAAGAAATGTGCCAACTTCCTGAGATTATCAACAATTACCCAGATTCCATCGTGTCCTTTATGCGTCCTTGGAAGTTTATACACAAAATCCATCGTAATGTGATCCCACTTCCATTCCGGAATAGGCAATGATTGTAGTCCCCCGTATGGTTTCTGCCTCTCTGCTTTCACAAGCTGACACGTCAAGCATCTACTCACAAACTCTACAATTTCTCTTTTCATCCCAGTCCATCAATAATATTCCCTTAGGGTATGATACATCTTGGTACCTCCTGGATGGATAACGTAAGCAGAACTTTGAGCCTCCTCAAGAATTTCTCTTTTCAACTCTAGCTCATTTGGTACGCACAACCGGCCATCCTTAACCAAGGCCCCATCATCCCTAATTGCATAATCCTGCCTGTTCCCAGCCTCCAACACCGTCCTAATAATGCACAAAGTAGGATCCGGGAGTTGAGCCTCAATAATCTGGTCAATCAAGACAGGCCTCACATGAAAACTGGCCAATAAAGCTCCCTGGCTATCCATGTCAAGTACAATTCCCTCTCTACGGAATTCCACTGGCAACGGTAGGTAAACCGTATGTAAATGGGCCAAGGAACCCATGGACTTCCTGCTCAAGGCATCCGCCACAACATTGGCTTTTCCTAGGTGGTACTCTATGGTACAATCATAATCTTTTATCAGCTCAAGTCACCTTCTCTGCCTCAAATTCAGATCCCTCTGGGTGAAAAAGTATTTCAAACTTTGATGGTCAGTAAAGATCTGACATGTCTCCCCACGTAAATAATGTCTCCAAATCTTCAGTGCATGCACCACCGCAGCTAACTTCAAATCATGCGTGGGGTAATTCAACTCATGGGGTTTAAGTTGTCTGGAAGCATAAGCTATCACCGTCCCATGTTGCATCAGCACGCAACCTATACCCCGCAATGATGCATCACTGTACACCTCGAATCCCCCATTACCATCTGGAAGGGTTAATACTGGAGCAGAAGTCAACCTCATTTTTTAGCTCCTGAAAGCTCTGCTCACACCCAGTATCCCAGTCAAACTTGACCCCTTTCCTAGTCAACCGAGTTAACGGGGCAGCTATCGTAGAAAATCCTTCTACGAATCGTCGATAATATCCCGCTAAACCCAGAAAGCTTCTCACCTCTGTCACCGTCCTCGGTTGTTCCTAGTTTGCCACTGCCTAAACTTTTTGGGGATCCACGTTGATACCCTCAACAGAAATCACAAGACCTAAGAAATCACATGACCTACTGAACTTGGCAAACAATTGTTTTTTCCTTAGCATATTCAGCACGAACCTCAAGTGCGTCTCATGTGCCTTAGCACTCCTCGAATACACCAAGATATCATCAATGAACACAATCACAAACCGATCCAAATATTTTCGGAACACCCTGTTCATCAAATCCATAAGCGATGCCGGTGCATTAGTCAAACCGAAGGGCATCAACAGGAACTCATAGTGGCCATAACGTGTCCTGAAGGCCGTTTTAGGAATATCCCTTTCCTTGATCCTTAATTGATGGTAACCGGATCGAAGGTCAATCTTTGAGAAATATTTTGCCCCTTTTAACTGGTCAAACAGATCATCAATCCTTGGCAAAAGATATTTATTTCGCACCGTAACCCTATTTACCTACCAATAGTCGATACATAACCTCAGACCACCATCTTTCTTCCTTACGAATAACATCGGTGCACCCCAAGGTTATTCACTTGGTCAGATAAATCCCATATCCACTAAATCCTGCAATTGAGTCTTCAACTCTCTTAATTCTACCGGTGCCATTCTGTACGGTGCATGTGATATAAGTTGGGTACCCGGAAGAAGCTCTATGGTGAACTCAATCTCCCGATGAGGTGGCAATCCCAGAAGATCCTCTAGAAATACATCAGAAAACTCACTCATCACAGGAATATCCTCTACTCTCATCGGAGTATCCCGAGAATCAAACACGTGAGCCAAATAGCCCTCACAACCTTCCTCAACAACTTCTCAGCAGACAAGGCCGATATTACTCCCAAGGGTAGTACCCTAAGATCTCCCCAAAATACAATTTCAGGCAAACCTGGACTTCGGAAAACCATTATCTTGTCATAACAATCTATGGAGGCATGGTGCATGGTCAACCAATCCATCCCCAGAATCACATCAAAATCATAAATGTCTAAGGGGATTAAATCTGCCTCCAACACATGACCTTCCACAATCACCGGGCAACTGCGAATCACAAGGTTCGCTACTAACATATTCCCGGTAGGAGTACTAATACCCATGTCCCAACCAATCGGGGACAATTCTATATCCGCAAATAATGTGAAACCCCAAGAAATAAAAGAATGTGTCACCCCGGGATCTATCAAAACACGAGCATCACGATTAAAAACAAATAACGTACTAGTGACCACCTCTAGTACCAGCTTAAACCTAGTGCTCTGATACCAATTGTAAGGAATCTTCCCGAAATTCCCCTCGAAACCCAGGTAGAACCATACTCCCGTATGACAACCTAAGGAAAATCCAAAAATACCCTTAAGTCCTTACAATTTTTAATTATGAGAACTCTGCCAAAGGTTCGGCAGAGTCTCCCCTTAAGGACTAGTTATCCGTCTTCCTCCAGTCAGATAGTGTCCCCATCATTTCCCCAAAACACATTTCACTGAAATATGGAAAACCTGTGTTCAGTAATAAGTTCTAAATTCCGGAAATTTACCAAACAATACATAACCATACGTAATAAACAATTATATCATATATGCCTTTATGCATGCATTACAGTTTATAAAACCAAAGTCCACTCACCACACGTCCAAGCTAGCTCAAACCCGAGTTGTAAGCTCCTCCGAAGTTCCTGGAGCAGTATCGACTGTCAATATTAACAATCGAGATTACCGGCTAATAATAAAAATCCTACATTTAAACTCCCTAAACCCTTGGAGGTCCGCTCGCGTCACTCTAAAAATGCAGCAACTTCAGACGCCCAAAACTATCCTTAAACAACGTCCGATTAACCCGAAACCTACGCCAACAGATTCGGAATGTCGAAAACTAGCTGACAAGAGTCACCGTGACTCTAGAACCGGTCTCACGCGTCGGAGGAAGGCCGACCACGCGCCACGCGCCGGTACTGTTCCTGGTAGAATATTTTGTTTCTCTGACGGAATATTCCATCAAACCTGACGGAATATCCCGACGAAATCGGAAAATTCCGTCCAGACTAATGACGTTAGGGTTCCGTCCAACTCCGTTAACTTTTGACGGAATATGCCAACGTCGTCAGCATATTCCGTCAAACCCTGACGGCGTCAGTTGACTGTTAAGTCAACTGACTACTGACTGTGTGGCCAGGTAGAACCCACGTGGCTGCCAGGTGGCGCCCATGTGGCTCCATGTGGCATCCACGTGGCTGCCATGTGGCATCCACGTGGCGCCATGTGGCAGTCAAGTGGCATGCCACATCAGTACCATCTGACCAACCCATTCGCCGGCGTCTCGCCGGAGAAGACGGCTGTACCGCCGCCCGCCGCCGTCCACCGTCACTGGAGTCTCACTGAAACTCTGCCTGAAACTCATCGAAGAATACGGCTGCGCCACCGTCGCCGGAAAACCCTATTTCCGACCGACCTTGTATTTTTCCTAACTTCTTCAATACTCAACCATTTTTCACGAATTTTACGTCTAAATCTATCTACTCGAACCTAAGAACTCAAATATGACCTCAAAACACTAAACATGTACCTGTGCTAGTTGAAAAATCGATTTGAACCTTCAATTTTTCTTTTCCTCCGTCCGGCGTCTCCCATGAGTGTCTCCTCCGATGGTTTGTACGGTTGTGGTCGTGGGAAGGAGGAGATTTCGATTAGTAACACTAGAATGGACGACTTAGCCTTGAATCAAAGTTGACCTTTTTGGGTTTTTGGGTGTTTTGTGTCGCATGGGTTCAGGAAGGGGGGGGGGGGGGGGGGGGGGGGGGGGGGTGGGGAATGGGTGGTCTAGAAAGAGAGTGAAAATGAAGATGAGGATAAGATCAATTGGGTTTAAAAATATCTACCCCTGCCAAAATTACTAAAATTCCCCTGATAATCTAGACCTATAACTTTCCCACACGAACTCCATTTTCCATGTACCGCCTGTCTACAAACTCGTGAGTTCGAGACCTACGTAAAGGTACCCGAAACATAGTCTAAAATGTCTCGAAATAAAAATTGACTTTCACGCCCCTTAACAACCAAGGGTAAAATCATATTTTTGCAAAATAATTTACGAAAATTCAATAATTACATTTCCGGGTTGATACATGGATAATTCCCATTCTTATTAGGTCTCATCATTAGAGTATGTTGCACTCTTGTATCCAAGTTAGAGTAGGTTTCTTTACTTGTAATCTGTATATATATTTGCACATCTAGTACACATGAATAATACATAGCATTATTCAGCCAATTACTTTCTTGACATACAAGGGTGTGGACAATCTCACAGGACTTGTTGATGTTGGTGACGGTTTTGGAGTAAATCTTAACGTAATTGCCTCTAGATAACCTCATATTCAGGGCATTAACTTCGACCCGCCTCATGTCATAAAACATGCCCCTTCATATCCTGGTACGCACGAATTTAATTAATTTTTATTTAATTCACTATATTATGACTTTTTTATATGACCCCTCCCAAATTTCCACTCGAAACTTGTGAGAAGCCCTGCTCCCGTCTGACAACCCCTAAAACAATACCAAAACCTTCCGAAAATGCCCTCACACAACCACCCAAACCTTATGAGAATTCTATCGAAAATTCGGCAAAATCTCCCCTATAACCGGTCAACCCGTCGTTCACCTATCAAACGAATGATACAATAACAAATATAAAACCAAACAATCTAGCTAAAACCACAAGTTACCCCAAACTCGAACTCAACTACCAAGCCCTCGAAAAATATACAATACCAAAGGAGGATCAGAGAAAACTAGGTAATCCTTAATTTACAGAAACTAATGAAAGTCCTACGTGGCTGTAACGCAACAAAGGATAATGCCACCTCCTAACCTCGTCACCTCATCCCGCTACAACCTAGAGGGCTCAAAACCAAAACAATTCTGAGTGGATAATAGAATCCTATCATCGTGTACACATGCTAATAAAATAATGATAATAATAATGCTAATCAGGATAATCATGATAACCCACCTCGTGGTAAATCATAATTACATTAAGACCCTCCACACAATATATGTATCTATATATACCTACAACTTACCGGAATACCATTTAATTACTTAGGTGGAGCCCATATCATTTTCAAGTGTACCTGCCATCGTAAGAACCCTGTCAAAGTCGATATCCAGGGTTGTAGCCCACATCCTGACTATAGCTATCATCCCGAGCCGTAGCTCAGTATCCCGATTGTAACCGTCATCCGGAGCCGTAGCACAATATCCCGGTCGAAGTCACCATCCTGAGCCGTAGTTCAATATCCCGACCGTAGCCGTCATCCCAAGCTGTAGCTCAATATTCCAGCCGTAGCTCAATATCCCGGCCGTAGTCGCCATCCCGAGCCGTAGCTCAATATCCCGACCACCGCTTTCATCCCGAGCCGTAGCTCAATATCCTGGGTCCTTCAGTATGGGGACATGCCCTCCTAACCACTACCAAAAATACCTCAAGGTGATTGCTAGAGAACTTAGAGGTCCAACCTTGGGACCTACTCTCCACATGATCGAAAATACCTCAAGATCATGCGGACGAACAAATGACCAAAAATACCTCAAGATCATGTGTCAAAATCATGTACAACGGGCATAGATAACGTTGAAGAATTGACCGAAAATACCTCAAGATGATGTGTCGGAGATGAGCACGCATGACAGAAAATACCTCGAGATCATGCGGTCACATGACCAAAAATACCTTAAGATCATGTGTCGGAAAAATCCCCCACCTCACATGTCCGACAATACCTCAAGGACATGTGGCGGAATTCTATATTACCTGGTCGAAGCCAAAATCACCGAATACTGGGCCTCAATCAAATTCCCTCACCTCGGGCTAACGCCTAACATCCATATCCGGAACAAGCACCAAACCATATCCAAGATCCATAACAAATCCATATCCAATCTATAGGCAATAATAATTAGAATAACCGATTATATTTACTTTATGAATCTTATAATTACAATAATCATTTGGAACAATCCTCCTCAATTTCCGGAATTCATAATTACTAAATAAACATTTAAATCATATAATTAAGCATAGTTGACAATCTAGGAAACTAAGTCCACTCAGCTAAAAGTTCAAGCGAGCTCGAAACCAAGCTATTTGGTCCTCTGTGACCTTCGGAGCCATCACACCTATCAAAAATGACATTTGGCGTTATTAAACGGTAATTATCAACCTAAAACCAACCTCCTAAACCCTGGGAGTTCACGCGTGCCCTAAACGCATACAAAGTAACTTTAAACACCAAAAATAGCCCCTAAACGAACTCTAATATACCCAAAACCTACGCCAACAGGTCCGGATCGTCGTAAACATGTCGACAAGTGCCGTCGCGGGCCAAGGACCGGCCCCACGCGCCAGCAGAAGATCGGCGGCTCAACCACGTGCCGCCAAGCTCCGGCTACAGTGCCACGCGCCTACACTAGCCCTGACTGGACGCCAACTAGGCTGCCACG
Organism: Oemleria cerasiformis; assembly: GCA_037349345.1. Taxonomy (NCBI): domain Eukaryota; kingdom Viridiplantae; phylum Streptophyta; class Magnoliopsida; order Rosales; family Rosaceae; genus Oemleria; species Oemleria cerasiformis. The sequence continues at coordinate 11,792,386 of JAZGTL010000010.1, forward strand.
TGGCTCCACGTGGCTACCATGTGGCATGCCACATCAACTTTCTAACAGAACCAGTTGTCGAACGCCTCGCTGGAGAAGACAACTGGTCCACCGTGAGCCACCGTTCACCGTCACCGGAAAACGTCATTGAAGGTCGAAAATTTAAGTTCTCTAACTTCTCCAAAACTCAACCAAATCAAACGTTCTAATAGTCAAAATCCATCTACTCAAGCCCAGGAATCCAAATCCGAGGTCAATTTTGAGAACTCTTACATGTGGTGGTCGAAAACTGGCCATAAAGGTTTTGAAATTCCCCCTCCTCTGTTATGGGCCTACGGTGGCTGTTCCTCTTTGAAATTTGTACGGTCAGGGTCATGGTGAGCTGGAGAAGACGATGAGGTCAGTGATGGTGACTGGTTTGGCCAAGAACGAAGAAGGTAGGTATGGGAGTTTCCGGTCCTAGTCACATGGGAGAGAGAGATCGAGAAATGAGGGAGAGAGATAAGGGAGAAATCTGGAAAAATGTGGGGTTAAAAATATCTGACCAACAAAATTTACCAAACTGTCCCTGAAACTTCTATACCAACAACTCTCTCATACGGACTCCGTTTTACGCGTGCCGTTGTCTACGAAATTGTGGGTTCGAGACCTACGGAACAGTCCAAGAAAAACTTCCAAAAGTATTCCCAAACTAAAAGTGACTTCCGAACCCCTCCTAAATCCGAGCGTAAAATCGTCATTTTCTCAAATAATTTACAAAAATTTACTAATTAAAAATACTAGTCATTACACTTTTTTTACTATATTATGATTTGGATTCTTAGCATCTACAGTAGAATTGCTAAATTTAAGCTAAATTCTAACTAAAATAGTTGAAAAGTTATTTTAGCAAACTGTTTAAAAAAATTTGCTCCAACAGTGTTATCTATTTTGGTAAATATCAAATATTTTATTATTTATTTTAAGTTAAATATTTGAAATTTGAATTAAATTCAAATAATTGAGAGGATATAGCAATTGCTACTTTATCTCGCTTATTTGCTAAATTTAGGGATCCAAAACCCCCAAAATATCAAAATTCTAAAGTAGGGAGTAGGATAGGGTTTAGGATAGGGACTCTGTTGGAACTCTATTTTCTTTGAAAATCCCCAAATAAGTAAAAAAAAAAATATGCTTTAAGGATTCTGTTGGAGACACTTAGTTTTTGGTCAAATTATACTTTACTACCCTATGGTTTACACCAAATTATACGGTTATACATGTACTTTCAAATTTTGCATTTTACTACCATGTACTTTTCAAAACATTACAACCTTGACCCTCTATTAGTTATTCCGTTAAATTTTTTGTTAAGTGTTTATGTGGACAAAGTGGAATCCACCGTTTACTTTAAGTGATGACAAATAAGCGACAAGTGGCAAAAAAATAAAATTTTAATTAAAAAATTAAAAAAATATTAGAAAATAAAATAATAATTAAAAAAAATCTCTTTCTCCGCCACCGTAACCCACCCCCTTCTTTCTCCTCCGATCAGACCCAATTGGCCGGCTCTTCTTCTTTGCAATTCCAACCAATTTTATAATAGGAATCCTACATCATTTCATACAATGATACAAACCAATATTTATACAACCATTAAGGGCTAAAACTTTGATCATTTTGAACCCAAGTAAAGTGCCAACAGCAACACCATTACGCCAGATACAACAACTACAACGCGTTCTTCGAGATAGTAATAGGCTTTTAGCTTCTCTCAAACCATATTTGTCTAAACATTATGGGAGATATGCCTTTTAGGTTTTCGGGAGATGTGCTGTGATAGTGGTAATTTGGGTGGTGGGAGCAAGGGATGAGGAAGTGGATTTTTTGTGGAATACAGTTTGCTTTGGGCTTCCCTTTGGGGTGTCTGCATCTTCACATACGGCATAATTGGAAAATATCATATAAACCAAAGGAAGAGCAGGAAAACTATACGGCATAATTGGCAAATATCACATACGGCAACCAAGCTAAGTCCTAACCTTTTATGTATTAACACCAAATGTACACCAGTATTACTTTATGAGGCTCAAAAGAAAGCACTTTTCAACTAATTTCACCCAATTCAAACAAGTTCAAAACAACAAAATATAAAGAATAATATTACGGGTATCACCTAAAATTTCACATTTTGAATCCCACTAAATGTGGCATCTAACGTGACGTTCCATGTCATCATCTTCAATTACCTATTTCAAAATTAAAATAAAATTAAACATTAAAACAAATAAAATTAAAATACAAAATCATAAACCCTAAGAATTTTCTCGCCCTCTCCCAACAATGCATCTTCCCGCTAGCTTCCTTCAATCTCTATCGCAACCAGAACCATGGTGTAGATTTCCTCTTGTTGCCAAATTGATAGGTAAGTTTCTATTTGATTGTTCATCTCACTCATTCTATCTTCCCCTTCCCCTATCTCCCTCTCTCTATTCACGTTGTCACGTGAAAGGCAATACTAGTGTTTTGAGAGTCTAAAGGTTGATTATGCGTTTCTACAAACTAATTTGGCTTTAGGATTAGGGAATTTTGACTATTAGTTTTGATTGTGGGGTTTAAATATTGGTTGGATTTGATAATATCTAATGAATATGGGATTATAACAGAGGATGCCTCCTGGGATTAATCTGGAAAACGTGCCATAGTGATTGAGTTTTCTAGTGAAAGCATAGGTGTATTTGTATTTTAATCAGTGTTCTTGTTATGGCAGACGAAGCCTCTGGAGGGAATGATGAAGGAAAGCTGCTTATTGGGTCATCTGATGAATCGGAAGGTGAGCTTTATTGTTCAAGTTTGTAGTATTAATTTTATGAACTGGAGAATAAATCGAGTATTATCTGCTTTGCTTGCTCTATTTGTTCGTTATTTCTCTCATCTCATTTTGTATTGCTAATGATTTTTTGACCTTATTGCTCTAAATTGTGTTGGGATTTTTTGTCATTAGAAACAATGGAAATTGTTGCCCTGATGGGAGTCCAAATGAGATTCGCTATGTTGCTAAAATTCTCATGAAGGCAATTGGAGATGCTTTGCGTGGCCAAGAATCAGAGAACTCCCAAAAATCTCTGAGAGTCCTGGATATCATATTAAGACCGCATATATGCATCTAAGCAGTGAGTGGAGTGTTTTCTTGTTTTCTTGTTTCTTGTTTTCTTCTGTCTCTCCCTCTCCTTCCTGCAATTAGTTATGTTTAATTTTTGGCTGGATTGGATCATATGTAATGAATATTGGATTATAACAGAGGATGCCTCCTGATTCGCCACTCTTTTTTCCATAACGATCCGAAGAATTTTGCGGATGTCAGGAGGCTGCAGATGCTTCTATTCATTCAAGTTTTAGAACCATGCAGGGTGGCTTGTCATTGAACATTGGGAACTATGTTTCTTGCTGTTGTATATATATATATATATATATATATATAGAGGATTCTAAAGAGATTTCCTGTATGGACCTGATGCCACCTCATTTTTCCAAAATTACGTATATCTGTAGTTATTTTAATGTGTATATGTTCAGATGTATCAACTTCCATGATTAGACAGCCGGGGACCAGTGGTGGACTTTTTAATTGCCAATATAGTATAATATGAGCAACTAGTATAATATAATTCGGCCAGTCAGCATATTAATCCGGTAGAGCACCAAATGTTTGACTAAATAGTCAGTTTGTCCGGTGGACAGATTAATCTATCCGACTGAAATATTCAGTATAATACGACGTATTAAACGAGACCTAAATCTTTAAATTATTTAGTAAGTATTATGCAAGACAGGTGGCGATACATTGTCTTCATAAGTTATCCGCTTAAAAACATTAAACACTAGCTGGATCATTTACATATTGATTTAGATTAACATTTTAACATGATAAGTGCTTAATGACAATTCGATACATTTTATTAATAAATTATTAGCTTAAAAACATTAAATATTATTTTGATTACAAATGAACAAAAAATAATTAGGGATTGAAGTTGGTCTTATCTCCTTAGACAAAAACCTTCACGTTCCAAAGAAGAAAGTGGATCAGATATTTACTGCAAATATTGGTACTACACTCTTCTACTACTGCATAAAGCCAGAGTCTGTTCACACACTTCAAATTCCAAAGAGAACCCAATCTGTCTCAGTACGTGTCTCTTTTTTTTCACAAATCTGACTGCATACTGAAACTCTCCTCCCTCCCTCCCTACTTGTTTTGACGAATTGTAGTTTGAGTCTCCGAGAACATATATGAACCCTAGATTTCTTCGCACACTCACTCTCATCATCTTTGGATACTTCCCTAAACAAAGTAATTAACCATCATATTTCAAATCCAACTACCTACCTACCTACCTACCTACATTTTGTAGGTACTACATGAAATGTGTTATCGTCAATTTTGTAGGTACTACATATTTGCGGGCCCAAGGCCTTGGTCTCTTGCAATAGCTCCGCCACTGGATGCATGTGAATTGAAACATGCATATATCTTCATTAATGGTTATTTAGGTGATTGACCTGAAAATGAAAGGATTAGAAACTTAAGTTTCGCAATTAGTATGTATTATTAATTTAGTAATATATTTCTATCATATTCACGTACATAATAATGGGAGGTTTCCCGTTTGATTATGATAAAAAGTGAGGTCAATACTCTGTGTATAATACCCTCCCTAATATGCGTGTATGTATAATGGGAGGTAATACACTTTCATCTTCAAAATTGTACAATCTGATCCAAAATATGTACGAGACATAAAGCACGCTCTTAAGGTTAATTCTAGCATTCCAAATTGTTTCTATTTGATTCTCATTTACCTCGTTAAGGAGTGCATGGTCTATAATCATTAAGAACATGTAAACGTATTTCTTCCTATAACAAATTTTGTTTCAAAAATATCCCGTACGTGTCTCGTCAACCGTAAGATACACGGCTGAGTTTACCAATCCCAGTTTCTCAAAACGTGACTGCCACTCGATCGGGATACTTAATACCACAAGCTTTCAAGCTGTTGATGTATGACATAACCAATTATCAGGACAGCTAGGTAGCTAAATGGTTGGGGGTTGGTTTCCCGAATCTGGTTATTCTTATGCTTTCTTCCAATTACTTCAATGGAAGTTTGCCATTCGAGTTGTGTCGTATGTCGCACATTCAAATTTGAATTTTTCAATTAACAATATCTCTGGAAGTATACCGAAATGCCTCAATAATTTTACGAGTCTGACTCAAGGCCGAAATTCACAGCTGAATTACTCAAGACATCCTGGTTTTGATGGATATGATATTAATACGTATTTTTATGATGATGATGCAACCTTTCATTTGGAAAGGAAGCATGCAGAGTTACAAACATACTTTGGGGCTTGTCAAGAAAATTGATTTCTCAAGCAATGGACTAACTAGAGAGATACTGAGTGAATTTACTTATCTTGTTGGGTTAATTTCTTTGAATCTATCGAGAAACCATTTAGCAGGTCAAATAAGTCCAGACATTGTAAAATTGAGTCATTGGTTCGCTTGATTTGTCGAGAAATCAGATAAATGGCAAACTTCCGACAAGCCTTGCTAGGCTTGATCGTCTTAGTTTCTTGGATCCCTCAGCTCCAAGGCTTTGATCCCTCAGCTTATGCTGGAAATCCTCAAATCTGTGAACCTCCACTTCAGATGAGGTGTGTTCAAGAAGAAACATAGCCCATGGATTTTACATGGGTTAGTAATGGAGAAGATGGTCCGCCCATGGATTTTACATCGGTATGGGCCGGGCTTGGATTTGCTGCTGGATTTTGGGGAGTTTGCGGGAGCTTCATATTCATCAGGTCTTGAATGTTTTAAATGATTGGTTTTATGTGAGGGTTGCAATGATCAAGCCGCGAGAATAAAGGTATGGCTCTTTTGATTATCCTTTATCACTCTACTTTTCTCTGTAATATATATAGTTTGTATGTTGGTTTTTTTTCCATTTTCAAATTTAAAATCGGTATCATTTGCACGGATTTATTTCAACTTTGCAGGCATTCTCTATAATTCCTTCAATTTCTAAGTCTGAAGAAGAATACATTCTCTGTAGAAATTATGAAACTAGAACCGTAGTCAACAAATACATAATACAAAATCGTAGGTCATGTGTTTTCGCTAAGACGCCGACGCCCCTTCATAAACGGGGATAAATGATTATATCAAGGAATGAAATCAACCTGAAGCAGAAATATTTGTCATACTACAGGCCAAGCTGTTACTTCTCTTCTCCTACTCATTTCTCATATTTTTCCGGGCAAGAAAGCAATGCGCCGGAATTCAATCATGTCTATCCAAAAACTTCTCTATCAGGACCGAAAATGCAGCAAAGCCAGCACAACCAACACAGGCTGCTTGTGGACCAGCTGCAACAGCACAAATGAAGATGTATAAGAATCAAATATCATCATAATCAGAATGACACCAACAAGGGTATAAAATCTAACTGCGTACAGGCCAATACTTGTCATGCATATCTTCCAGTGACCAGTCTAGGCCAGGTCAATGGGAGCGTTCCATTCGTAAAATTACCAACATTCTAACTAGTTTCTGGTTTCCTAGTTACATCTAGTAAGAAGCCATAAAACATGATTCAGCAGCTGAATACGTACTAGAGGTGAATTACGATACCAGAGAACTTTTAAAGGTGTGCAGCCTCATAATTAAACAAAGAAACCATCTATAATGTATAGCATTAGCTAAAACGAGAATGTCTTGTAGAACAAACATAATGGAAAATCAATGAATTCCTTGAACATGAGGCAACCAAGTAGAATCCCAAATTTAATGTTAAAGCTGAGCTAAATATCAAACCTAGAACTAAGCACTAACCCCTTAGGCATCTTCATCGAGAGACTCTACGTATCTAATGGTATTAAATTCATAAGTTTATGCTTGAAGATGTTAAATTTCAACAACACCATTGTACAGCTATGTCAAAGAGCACTTGACTTGCCTCCCCCATCCCTACGTCTCAATAACATCAGTTCAGAACAGCATCCAAACCAACAAATACTATGGAAATGGGCAAATATAAGATGGACATTTCAATTCCACTCCTTCCCATAAGGAGAGGAAAGGTAAAGCAAATGTGTAAATTGAACCATATGGTGATATACTGAATGCAGAGTCGATGATATTCATTATATAGAGTCTATAGACTACAAATGACCTTACATATATGGACTTCATTCTCTCTATTCTAAAAGGCAAGTAGAAATGCACTGTTCACGGACAGTGCATTTCCAAAATTGCCCCTGCATTTTTTTCTCCCCCCCTATGGTTCTTTGCTTTGTGTATAGTGACTGGACGGAAATGCCTCTGAATTTTGTTAAATTGTCGCTGAATTTTGTTCGAGCGACACGTTTGCTCATTCATAGAGTATGTGTCTTGCGATTTCTTCGACTCCGCACCACTCTCTTTGATTTTATATCTGGGAGATTAAATAGCCTGACTATCAGATGAATTTAAATAGCCCGAACTTAGATAGAATCCAACTGGTTTGACCAGTATTCTCTTAGATTTTAGGATTTAGTATTACAATTTAACCAATTTAAGTACACTTTAACAGTGAATATTGTGGTTTGAAAATTGTGTTTACATAAATTGTGGTTCAGGTGTTTTCTTCAAGTTAGATTGCAAGGTTCTGGTTGTTCACTTGGTTTTGTTTTCAAATGTTGATCTAAACCTCTGTGTCTCTAAAAAAATACTCAATTTAACTGTATATGCAGAAGACCTTTTTTGCCTTCTTTGTCATCTAAAATTCAGAGTTCGTTTATTGATTTTTATTTCAGAGTTATTTATGACTTTATTCAACTTTTTCTTCAAATTCAATTTTACATTAATGGGTGCATAATTTTTGGTTTGTAATGATTGTCGATTTTAGATTCTGTTTCAAATTTGTTATTTAATTATGATTGAAGGTCAATGATTAATGTATACTTTAGAAATTAGAGTCGTTGGGTGTGATAAGAACAAATGAATGTGTCAAGATTTTTATACTTTAGGTTTATCTATTTAGTGCACTCATTTTTAAGTTCATTCATTTTTATAGCTAATTAGTGCATTATAAATTTTGCATTGCAGTAGGCAGCAAAGGGGGGATATCCAGAGGGCTGTCTGTTGGGTTGAATTTTGGCATGCCTATGGTGTGAATGTGATCTGAAGCTACAAGTAAGTTTCTTTGTTTCAATAATTTTTGCTGATATGCTTTTTTTCTGTGTAAGCTTTAGAACAGTGGTGGTTTTATGTTAAAGTGATGTGATGCCAATTATAAAAATGAAATTAGTTTTGAACGTTCATGATGAACAGTGGTCATTTTTTTCTACTAAGTTTTCCTATTATATAAAGAATCCAGAGAAAAGGAAGCCCTATGCTCAGAAGTGATGGAGCTTTCATGTTCAACACTGACCAGATTCTGTACGCCCTATGTTAAAAGTTTTGAACGTTGAGACAATTTTTGAACACCCTATGTATAGTAAAAAAACGAACAGCTAGACTTCATGTTTTATAACTTAATCACCTGCTGCACATTTTGTAACATAATAATGGGCTGCATAATTTGTAAGGTAACATAGGCAGCCAAACAAACTTTAACCTAATTTTGATACATGCTGTATAATATAATCATCTACAACATGTTTTATAATGTAACATATCTTTGCATGCATCCTATTTGGTATAAGACTCATGTTTATAATCAGTTCAACAGGCATAATCCCTAGTCTGAAGCTAAATCTCTATCTTGGAAAACCACGTATAACAAAAGTCACAATATTACTTGCATTCAATAAAAGGGTTCACTGATGGAGAAAATGGTTACCTTTTGCTGACAATGCACCACCAGTTACGCATCCAGCAACAACTGTATTTGTTGTGTCATGTTTAGCCCGTGCCTGCAAAGAATAATCTAGACTTAGTTCCTATAGCAAAGAACAAACCTCAGCAATCAATCAAGAGTATGAATTTTAACATAGTCAAGTAATACCTTTTCAACAACACACTCAGCAGCTGAGAAAACAAATCCCATAACTGCAAATGCTTTTGCAGAACTCCAACTCCTCCCACCCATCTGCTTTGCTTGGTAGATGAATTGCTGCCTGCCCGTCATTTGGTCTTGCATTAGAGGAGTGTCCAAAGCCCCAAGAAGCAAACCCATCATCAACCCAAGCCCACCACCTAAGAAATTCCCACAACATTATGGAATTAGCCATCAACATAATTAGATTTTAAGATCCTGAAAGTCCATAAAGCCACATCTCAACAACATGGAAAATAAAACGAAATAAATTTGCAGTAGGTTGCAAAAGTATATCCGTTATGTTAATAAAAGTAAATGGAGTATCGTTTTAGGTATTCAAAACTTCAAATCAATTGTTTTTCACACCCAAAATAAAAAAATATCCAAATTTAAACGCTGAGAAACAAAGGTTAGGTGATGAAATTAAGAATCTTTTATCTCCTATTTTTTTTATAGAAACCCCCCAAATTAACAAAATTGTAAACAACTAAATCAAGGCTCATTGTAACTTCTACACATTCTGAATTCGACAACAATATAATTCGAGACAACAGACAAAAATACAGCAACATTCCCACGGTCTCTCGGCAACCAAACAGATAAAAAGGAAAAAAAACTCGAAACTCATGTGAGAAAATCCAAAACTAAGCCAAAGGAAAGAAGCATAGCCATACCCATAACTCCACTAACAACACTACGCACAGCACAGTTGTTCCAAATGTCTTGGCCGCGAACTTCCTCTACCGAGGGCAACCGTATAGGTTCAATCGGAGGCTTCTCTACTTCTCTTGAGCCTGTAGATTCATCGCCGGGGTTTGATGCCATTGTTGTAGCTTCAATCAGCAGCCAAATCAACGGCGGCCCATACAATATTCTGTTGAAGTAAGAGTTGGGAACAGTAAAATAGATCAGTTATAAAGGGTGGGCTTGGAGCTTCGCCGCCAAAGAGTCTCTGAAACTAGTCGTGCGTGAAAAGAAAAATATTACCTCGGAGTTGGTGACGAGGATCCGGTTCGAGTCCTTGAGGAACAAGAGGCCTTGGAGACCAATTTACTCGCTTGCGGTGTTCCACACACTGTATTTGCTTTGTAAAATTAGGTACCGTTAGATTCCTCTACTTTTGTAGTGATCCAACGATGGTGCTTTCATCTCCAATGTTTTTATTTATTTATTTTTGGTGAAGAATGTTTTTATTTATTTTTTTTTTGGTAAAGAATGTTTTTATTTTTACTTAAATCAAAATAAATACATGATAAAAAAAAAACCAAAATAAATAAGGATAAATTACATTTTTTATAATTGATTTTTTTTAGTCAAAATTAATTTTAATTATCGTGATTTTAATTTTACAAATTTGATGACTGAAGTTTTAAGGATTAGCATCCCGGAAAATAAAATTTTTGAAGGATTAACAAATCAAGTCATTTTTTGTATAACTTCTCGCTCTTCGGCTTCCATGGCTTCAACCTGATTGTGGAGATTGGGCTGAATGGCTGAGCTCCGGCCCATTATTTTACCAAGATGGCCGGATGCCCATAAAGGATTTGGTCCATATAATCAAGTTTTTAAAAAAAAGGTCACTAGACCAGAGGCCCATGGAAAATATATCATTTGGGCCTGAGACCATTAACTCAATCTATTAACATATGACTTGGTGACTAAGAACTAAATCCTATATGTGTTTTTGGATCTGAATGACCTAAATCCTATATTTGTGTGTGAAAATATAAGTCAAAGCCCTGCAAAGACCTACCTAAATCCATTTATGTTAAGTAAAACTTATTAACGCATTTCTGGTTTATAGCACATGTGAAGGTAAACTAGGAACTTGTAGAGAAAAAAGAGTATCAAAAGCTGATCTCTTAATGAATCGGTTAGATTTGGATCGGTATGCCTTCAAAAATAATCATGTGTACTTTATGAATCGGTATGCAAAAGTGCGCAATATACATTACGGTCACTTGCAAAAAGTGAAATTTTAATAATATGCCCGTAGATTTTATTTTTAAAAATTCCTAAATAATCAAGAAATTAAGAAAATAGGGGAAAGAGAGTTAATAAAATGTTAATTATCTGATGAGAATCTTCTTTAGAACGGAAAATTGGGTGGTGATGAACATCCATCCTATCAAATATGCTATGGAAGAATCTTTTACTCCACTAGAAATTTTTCCTTCACATGTAAGAACATGATGGAGAGGTTTGAGATATTTTGCTAAAGATTTCATTGATATATTATCACTAAATGCACTATTTTTTTTAATAACAAATCATTTGTAACTAAATAAGGCATTAAAGCTATTGAACGACTAGAACTTAGTCTCGAAGGGAAAGATCCGACTCATTATAGATAGGTAGAAAACAACAAATGATGTATTCCAAATCTAGAAGAATTAATTTAGGAGTTTACTTGTTTACCACTGAAAATTAGAGGTATTATTTGTTAAGTTAAAATTCAATTTTTTAGAACTGCAATTTTACAACTTATTTGCCCTTCACATAAGAAATTAAGGGTATTGTTTGACATTTAATAGTTTATGACTTAACATTTTAGGAAGTTTTGTGGAAGAGCCTATGACTTAGAGTTTAGTCCTCTTATTTTGCTCAAAGCCCAATATACTTCATAACTAAACGTTAAGGCATAAGTGATGATTGCGATATTTTCTGAATTATGGACATTTTTTATGAGATTTCAAATTTGGTGAATATATGTAACTTTGATTGTTTGTTGAACATTTTGTTCTTAAATTGTAAGATAGTGGCTTGTGTAGTTCTTGATTGTTAAAAATTGTAAACTTGTCCTTTTGTGTGAAAAAAAAAGAGGTTATCTGGACTTTTATATTATCAACTACTTGAGGATTGTCATTAGTAATATCCTCTAATGATATTACTCATCATTACGTAATAGGAGACCTCAGGCAAGATTGATACTTAACTAGTGCATATAGTTCAACTCCACCACTATCATTGTATATAAAAAATAAGTACATTGAATAATTAAAGTGAAGGCCATTTGTTGACAACAGAGGTCCAACGTGGAGCCTTTCCTATCCAAATCACACCACAAAATGGCTATCCTAGAAACCATCACACTATCCAAATGAAGAGGAATGAGTGGTTCTCCATCTCCAAACTTTGAGAGAACACCATCTCCACTGTTCAATGCAAAATCACAAACCAAGAAGAAGAATAACTAGCTTAAGAGATAACATCAAACTCAATATCAAATCCAGCGGCCTCAGAATCTCTCATAGGACTTAAATAACCTGTTGGAGATTCAGTAGCCATGGCCTCCTGCTCCTCCACACTTTCCATCTCCTCCTCATCCACACTCGTTGACACCAAGGCTCCTCGCCACTGGGCCGCCTCATCCCCACAATGTGTCACCCTCCCGACACTTCCTCCACCGCCGTTTCCCTCTCAGAACCGCCCCGGGAAGGCCACTGCCAATTGTAATGCCTATTACATTTTATCTATATATGAATACAAAGTACTAGTATCTTGTATTGTGAAATCTTATTTGAATATATATATATATACATATATAGCGTTGAATTGACAGTATGGTAACATAACACGACCATTTAATTTTCTTTTTAGGCCTTAAGATTGCGCGCAATGTCATGGCCATGGCGACAGGGGAAGCACCTGCAGAAGTGGCAACAACTGAGACGCCAGAGATTTTGAAGACAGCTCAAGAAGCTGTAAGCTTTTCAAAGCATGCACTCATTATCTATATAAAGAATATATATAGTGATTGATATGATTTGTGTTTGGTGTACATGTAGTGGGAGAAAGTTGAAGATAAGTATGCAGTGTCTTCCCTTGCAGTAGCTGGCGTTGTGGCACTATGGGGCTCCACTGGCTTGATCTCGGTCTGCTTTTCTCATTTATTTTAATTTCTCATGGTATTTTATTTTTGTTTTTATTAAATCCGTTTAGTAACTTACCTAATTTTGACTTGATTATTTTTGTAACAGGCAATCGATAGGCTTCCATTAGTCCCCGGTGTTCTTGAGCTTGTAGGCATTGGCTACACTGGGGTAATAATTAACTTTGGTTTCCTTAGTTTGCCCCATCTTGCATTCATTCATTTAGTAACTTCATTTTTGTTGAACATATATTTTGTGCTCGAAAATGAAATAGAATCGAATTCACTATACCTGTTGTTCTTGAACTGATAAAAATACCTTTATTCGTTTATTTATGTTTGCAGTGGTTTGCATACAAGAACCTGGTTTTCAAACCAGACAGGTTAGTCTGCACAACATGCCTTGTACTTTCATTGAATTTAATATGCCCGAATTAAATCAATAAAATATTTTTTATGGGAACATATATATATATGGTCTCTGAAATTTCAGGGAAGCTTTGACACAGAAGATTAAGGCTACATACAAAGACATTATCGGAACCCGCAGCTAGAGATTGAATATATATGAATAGTAAAGCTGCTCGCTGATGAGATATGAGATGAGATGAATTAGTTTTTGAAGCATAAACATATATATATATATATATATATATATGTATGTATCTCGCAGTCGCAGGAGCATTGTTGATAAATATGTGAACATTCATCATTTTGTTTGCTTAGGTAATTAAGCTTAATTATGACCTAACAAATTAAGCTTAATTGCGATACATATGTAACTAGTATGTACTCTAATCGATCTATTATTCCCTTTTACTTACCACCCTATCTGATCTATTATTCCCAACTCCCGCCAGAATCTATTAAGTAGAAATTAAGTAACTTATTAAGCCGCAAGTAATATAATAAATCAATGTACAGTCTTATATTTATAAATCACCTTTTTATTAACACTCCTTAATGGTGGCAAGTGAGTTTAGTTCATATGGTTTTAGTCTTGATTTGTAGACTAATGATTTCAAGTTTGAACCTCGACGACATATTGTATGATAAAATCCTCTCTCCCATGTAAATAACAGTGATCGGACTATTTAAAAAAACAAAAAGTACAAAAAAACAGTACTTAATGGTGGCACAATTTTACAACAAACTCTGGGGATTTCTTATGGATAATACTTGCATCACATTCATAAGGGTACCTCCTCGTACTACTTTTTAGATTTATATAATAATCCTTATACATATATCATAATTGAAATCGTTTAACTCCTAAATTATCATTTCAATATCATTTATACAAACTATCAACCAAATTAGACATCGTTTAGTTGTTTATATGTGTAAACTAAATGGACAATTGACCAACGATTCTGATTATAATATATATGTAAAGATTATTCGATAAATCAGAATAGTGATATGAGGAGATTACCAACAAAGTTCTTGTTGAGCTGGAGAGCTTTATTTTTATTTTTTGTTGACTGGAGGCACAAACTAGGAAACCTAAACTTCCAGTTTCATGAAGTTGTTCTTAAAGAACTCCATCACCCAAAACTTGCAGACAAAACATTCAAATCTGATGCCACTAAATCTAGCCGCAGTTGCCAAGTCCATGAATTCTTCTTGGCTTCTCTCCTTCCCTCCTTGGCCATGAGTCATCATAAGCACATCAAGTTGGGAAGTGCTTTTCACACCATTGCTACTCTCTGGCATAAGTACAATTGACACACTCCGATCCGAAAAGGGCCAGATGAGAACCGAAATCGAGGTATGTCGGCCGACATCTGGACGGTGACGAAAGCAACGCATCATCTCGTAAACTTCTTTCATTCTCTATCGCAACCAAAACTAATTTTGTGATTTTGTATTTTAATTTGATTTGTTTTAATGTTTAATTTTTTTTTTTTAATTTTTTTTTTTTTAGATAGGTAATTGAAGATGATGACATGGAGATGACACGTCAAATACCAAATGTAATGAGATACAAAATGTGGGATTTTAAATGGTACCCGTAACATTATTGAAATATAAATCATCTACACCGCTTGGTGTGCTGGGTCTCGGTTCAAATCCCGGGTAAACGGTTGGAATTAGCACACCAACGAAAAAAAGTTGCAAATTTACCGGCGAAAACCAAAAAGGTCTCCATAAACCAAAACAACCCAGCTGTTCATAACCCAAATCAACATGCTACAAAATTGGCAAATATCACATATCCGAAAGTCGAAACAGAGTGAGAGCGATTGAAACTTAAAATGACGCTGGGTAGAGTTCCACCAGTATGTTGGCCAACTCTAAGAACCACAATCTACAAGATCAACAAAATTCACTTGACAATATGAACAATTTTGGCTGACAACTTCTGCACAGAGGTTGGGTGAAGGGCCGGCCAATTGGGTCTGATCGGAGGAGAAAGAAAGGGGTGGGTTTCGGTGGGGGAGAAAGATTTTTTTTAATTATTATTTTATTTTCTAATATTTTTTAATTTTTAATTTTTAATTTTTATTTTTGGAAATTTGATGGAACTAGAACATTATCCAAAAATTTATTCAAAAATGGAATACTAAAAAATGTGTTTATAAAAATAGAACCTATTTAAAGAGAATGATAACCTGGTAATAACCAGCTGACTATAACTTGGTGAAATTAGAAGAGAGGTCACTGAGGGATTGAGGAGCAGACGAAAAATTCCTCTCATCTTCTATCTTCCTCTCATCTGCTCTCATCTTCTATCTTCCTCTCATCTTCCTCTCATCTCCCTCAATCCTATCTGTTGATTTTTGTTAAGGTGGATGAACCACAAATGTTGGGCATTCAAGAAATTAAAGCAAATAACCAATTGGGGAGTGAGGAAGATGGATTTGCAGAGGTCGGGAAGATGATTGGGTAGAAGGCCATAGAAACTAGGGAGAATTTGTAGATCTAGTCTGATAGTGCCCCACTGATTTAGATCTAGTCTGATAGTAACTCAATAATCATGTAGTCTTATAGTGACCCAATAGTCTATGGCGGTCCTTTTCTATGGCATTGTGGGCAGACGCAAGCCACATGGCTAGGACCACAGGGCTAGGAAATGCAAAGGCAAAGAAGAAGATTTTCATTGTACTACTCAGTTAGGGATTGGAAATTCCTTTCATTGTATTGCTCAATTAAGCTATTGCCAATTTTTTTCATAGTTTGTCTTTGTGCAATAGGCTGTAATAATTTTTTTAAAGTAATCCACCATAGCCCTTTGCACAGTTTATGTAATTATGAACAATGCATTTTATGGATTTTGATTACCTCCAAGTTGTAATGTCTAAGGTTGAAAGCAACTTTATTAAGTGGTGATGCAAGTGAGTCCACAAATTTATTCAAAAATAGAACTCTCATAAAACTTTGGCCAGTGAGAATTGGATGTTTTTGGCAGTGAGAATTGAAGGCTTTGGTCTGAAATTTTCATCAAAGTATGCTCTTTTCTGTCCTCATAGTCAAGTAGTGTCCTCATAGTCAGTCCAGTGAGAATTAGATGTTTTGGTTTGTTAGTTTCATTAAAGTATGCTCTTTTATGTCCTCATAGTCAGGTAGTGTCATCATAGTTAGGTCGTTGACAATTGCAAAGTTCTCAAATAAGGCTCTATTTTCCAACAACAATAACAAGTTCTTTAAGCAGATGAACAAAGGAAAACGATAACCGACCTCAGTGGTAGTAACTTAACCAAACCTAGACAGAAATTTAAAAGCGTGAAAATAGGCGCCCATTTTATAAAAGTAGGTTATAGAACGTAATGGTGCCAACAAAAAGCAACATCCACAATTTCAATATGCTTGTATTCAATGGATGTTACAGGAACTGAGAACTTCAAACTGAGTTTTTCAGCAGGATTGTTTGGTTGGGCAATAAGGCGAACATGGTTTATAAGCTCAGCAAACGTTGTAGCCCTCGGTAATATAATGTCTTTCATATTATCCCCTTCATACATGTACTTCTTTCCAAACCTTAACAATTTTCCATTGAAACAAATCATAATTGCAACCGATTCCATTCCTGAAATTTCATACACTAAAATTTATTACAATAAAGTTAAACTGCACTACATTACTATAAGTAAACTACAGGATTATTGGGGCACTATAAGACTACAGGATTATTGGGGCACTATAAGACTACAGGACTATTGGGTCACTGTCAGACTACAAGTCTATTGGGTCACTATCAGACTACATGACTATTGGGTCACTATCAGACTAGATTTACAAATTCATCTTATCATCTTCCCGACCTCACACCTGCAAATTCATCTTTCTCACTCCCAAATTGGTTATTTGCTTTAATTTCTTGAATTCCCAACATTTGTGGTTCATCCACCTTAACAAAAATCAACACATAGGATTGAGAGAGACCAACCTCTGCACAAGAGACCACCTCCTTGAACAAACTTCTGGAGAGGAAGATGAGATAACGAATGCAACATATATTTGTTTTCCTAACCTGGAATTAAAATTTGGTTATTTGCTTTAATTTCTTGAATGTCCAACACTTGTGGTTCATCCACCTAAACAAAAATCAAACATAGGATTGAGGAAGATGAGAGGAAGATGAGAGAAGATGAGAGAATATGAGAGGAAGATGAGAGAAGATGAGAGGAAGATAGAAGATGAGAGGAATTTTTCGCCTGCTCCTCCATCCCTCAGTGACCTCTCTTCCAATTTCACAAAGTCATAGTCAGCTGGTTATTACAAGGTTAACATCCCCTTTATATAGGTTCTATTTTTGTAAATATATTTTTTAATAGATTTTTAGAGAGTGTTCTATTTCCATCGATTTCCTTTTATTTTTTGCCACGTGTTGCTTATTTGTCATCACTTAAAATAAACAGTGGATCCCACTTTGTCCGCATCAACACTTAACAGAAATTTAACGGAATAATTAACAGAGGGGCAAAGTTGTAACGTTTTGAAGATTACAAGGTAGTAAAATGCAAGATTTGATAATACATGTATAATCGTGTAATTAGGTATAAACCATAAGATAATAAAGTATAATTTGCCCTAGTTTTTATATCACAAGCTATATAGTATAATCACAACAGAAAAAAAAAAGAATTATGTATTATTACATTGGGAGCAACGTTAATGTCAAGTTCAATTTGATTTATAAGTTGAATTTTAAAATAAGAATAAAAGATTTCAAAATAGATATTAAAAAGACTTGTGGAGTATTACGTTCATGATTTTTCAGGTGTGGAACATGTTGGAGGAGACATCTTTACAAGTGTCCAAGTGGTGACGCCATTCTTATGAAGGTAAATTTTGAATATCTCAAGCATTAATATGAGGTGAATTAATATGAAAAATACATAATATGATAAAATGTATTTTTAACCTATATTTTTTGATAAATTTGTAGTGGATACTTCACGATTGGGGTGACGAGCAGTGTATAAAGCTGTTGAAAATTGCTACAAAGCTATTTCAGAGAATGGAAAAGTGATTGTTTTTACATCCCGTTATGCAAATTCGAAAATCCGAATTTCTTGATTAAAAAGCCCCCTAGGAGTGGTTATTGGACCTTGATGGTTCAATCAATTCGGACTAAATGAACCCAAAATACTTGAAGCCCAAATCACCTAATTAATACTACACTTTGGAAGGCCAAGCCCATACCCTTATTATTAGTTGTCCCTCTCTGATCAGACTCCACTCACCTCACGTGCGCTCCTTCCTCACGCTCACCCTCTCTCTCGGTCATCTTCCTCGCGCTAGAAACCTCGCAAAATAAGGGCTTCAGGCCGAGACCCACCAACGCCACTACCTTCGAACCAGCAAGCCACCCTCATCAGTTGAATCTCTCTCTCACTCTCTCTATCACTCCCACGCTTTTTCCCACCCTCGAAGTCTCTCTTCCTCACGGGTACGGTCGAAGACCACAAAAACAGGGCAGCGGCATTCGCCGCCGCCACCCTCGACTCACGGCCACGCAACCTCTGCGAGCACCACCTTACTACTCGCCTCGACGAGACGAGGACAACCATAGTACCCTCGCTCTTCATTGACCGCCGTGGAGGGAGCTTCGACTGGAAAGCTTAGACGGAGTCGAAGCTTTCCGACTCCTTTCCGGTTGGCTTAGGTATAATACGTCGTATTATACTGGATAGACTAATCTGTCCACCGGATAAACTGACTATTTAGTCAGGTGCTCTACTTAATAGGCTGACTATATTATGCTGGCCGGATTATATTATACTAGTTGCTCATATTATACTATTGTGCCTAGTGTGAATTCACACTTTTTTTTTTACATAAAATCATTTGTTTCTTAATATAAAAAGAGAATAAAAAAAATGAAATATAAGCACACATTTTATTTAATCTTTTTTTATATAGAATCTTAGGTGTTCATCCTGATCAAGTATTTGGCAAATATGTATCTATAACAATTGCATATAGGAGCTTCATAATGTCATCAAATTCCAAATATTCTCACATGTTCAACATCATTAAATAACATCCGAAAATGCAACATTACAAACCAAATGTATAAGGGAAAGTATTTATACAATAATCAAAACAATGATGCAACAAAAGTTGTTGAGACAACTACGTTCACCTAATTCAACAATTTGGACTCAATTAGGGTTGTTTCGCTTAAGTAGCATGATCACGAACGCTTCTCTCATTGTACCCTCCAATGATAAGAATGTTCTCTCATTTTGTGGTTTTCCGAAATGATATTAAGCGCTGTAATTTGATCATCAATTGACAAATCCATCTTTGCCAGTTCAAAAGCAATATTTCAGGCTTTGGCTGATAATTCATGTATCAGTATCCCTTTGAATCACTTTATGAGATACCCATTAGATTATTTGCAATCCAATTAATTAAATTACAATCCATTTTAATTATAAATGATTTATAAGTAACTATTTGTGCATGTAAATCTTTACAAACTCGTGTGCGCTTGGTTCCCTATAATTTATTTTATACTTTTACACACTAACTTCTCAAATTGAAAAAGGGAGTCGAAAAAAAGGCAGAAAGCACAAAGAACCCTAACCCTGAAGATTCACCTAGAAAAAACAAAAGGTAATTCCAATTACCTCTTAGCACCGAGAAAAAAAAAAGTAATTCCAATTACCTCTCAACATGATTGATGTCGGTGGGCTTCTGCGTGTCGGTGGCCATTGGAAAATTGGAGGTTGCGGTCGGGAATCAGAGAACGCGTAAGAAGTGCGGCAAAGATGAGAGAGAGCAATTTGCTGTGCGGGTTAGGTTGATGTGAATGATGGAGAAGAGAGCATACGAGGGAGGAAAGCGTGTTTGATTAAATTATACATAATTTTTCTTCCGTATGAAAGAAGTGGGTCAAAGCCGGATAAGTTGCCTCAAGTTGCTTAAATAAAACGGTAGCTATATAATACATGGGTGTACCAAACACATGTTTCGGATTATTTAACCTATCCGATGTCTAATACGACATACCAAATGCAGCCTTAGAGTCATAACATCCTAGATATTTCTGTGAGCTTATTTTACTTAATAAAAATATTATTCATTGATATGTTACATAATTAGTATGACCTGAAAAAAGTAGAATAGAATTTGTATGAAAATTTACGTAACTTCAACATATAGGAACTAAAACATCTTAACAAATATAATAACTAGTTGACTGGCAACAAAAAAATAATAATAATTAGTTGACAATGTACAAAATCATTTGTGATTTCTTAGCTATAAAGCCTAGAGCTGATGCATGGGAAGAAAACACAAAAGGGAAATTGAAATGCATTGCCCCATCAACCATGGTGATTGATGAACAAAAAATATACTTGTATTTCCCATATATTTAATTAATTATTATTATTATTTTGGGAGGAATTGATACTCGACTTTATTATATTGACAGATTTATTCTAGAAGGAGTATTTGGAGCAAAAGAAGGAAGTATATCAATGAAATCCCAATTCAAGTAGGAGAGGGCATATGCTTGCCTATTTCTGTTCAAACTAAGAATTAGATTTTCTTATTTTTATTTTACTCCTTTTCAAAGTAGGATTATGAATCTTTCCTTATAAATACTCAAGTTTGGCTTAGATTTAAGAAGACCAGAATTCAGATTACAATTCTCCATCTAAGAGCACGGCAAAGCTGGGATTTCGGCTACCCTTGTTCTACAAACTGTTTGTTCTCTTAACTTCAATTTTAATGAAATTGTTTCTATTCATTATGAGCATGAGTAGCTAATTTTCTCATTCGGTTTAGACCTAAGCCTTAACATGATTATGTCATTTATCATTTTCCTATGTTGTCGTATATGCATGCTTTGAATCTTTAATCACTGTTTAAAACTATCTTTATGTCTTAATGCTTGATCACCCTTAGGATATTTAGACAAGTAATTTGATGTAATTTTATAGGAATGCCCACCTAAAAATTGGGATTAGCTTCTTGTGATTAAGGATTGTAATACATCTAGGTTAAATGCCATAACTAAGAGATTGCATGGTTATAAAAGATTTTCATGAACTTAATGAATCTTGCATGTAGAATTAGATCTAAATCCCATAGACTAATCGCATGTTAGGTATACGTTTTCACTTGAATGCCCACGAGGAAAATATGCTTTCGAAAAATCTAACCTTCAAAGTTGCATGTATTGATTCATAAATTATTTTCTAAGTCACATATGATTGTTAATGGTGAAGGTTAAACCCTAGTACTTGTTTAATTGTTTTTTCAACTCAATTTACCCTTGTATTTGTTGCTTGATTTTTATTTCGTTACCAAACTTCTTGCAATTTACTTTATTATTAATTAAGAGTGAATACTAAAATAAGAAACATCAATATCAGTCCCTGAGGAAATCGACCCTACTTCCAGTGCTATACTACAACAGCCCTGTACTCTTGCAGGTATTATTTGTGTGATTTTAACCCTTGTTTTGCAGGTGGGAAAAATCCTATCAGTGATCAACGTACTCACACACACATACATGTCATGATGTCATCACCTCACCTACTCACCTGCCACCAGGTAAAGATTGGCATGTAAATGACGGAAAATAACCAAAACAAGAAAAAGAAAAAAACCAATTCACCAAATAAAATGCAATAAGAATTGGGAGCTGTTTATGACATTCCAAAAATTATTTGATGTACTTTTCTTTTTTATTTTAATATTTTCTTATCATTCCATGAATCAAACTTTTATATTTATCCATCTTTCTTTGGAATTTATTATATTTTATTTTTATTTCTTTTGTTTATGTAAAATATTTGGATTTTTTTTTTTTACTCTCCATAAAATATCTCTCCTGCTATCTATTTTTTACAAGTATGAGTGTTGTGTTTTTACCATTAAAGTATAATGGCAGTTTTAGACTGCCTGAATTATAAACACTTTTTTGTATATGTACTTGATTGAATTTTTTTTTTTTTGCAATATAATAGAAAGACGCATAGGTTGCAGTAAATATTAATAATGCTTGGTGATGATTTATAGTTAGGCAATTAAATTATTGTAAATTTTTAAATTTTATAAAATAAAGCAAATTAAAAGATTATGGGTAAGTTTGGAAGTTTGATTCATAAAAAAACATTAAAATGAAAAAAATGGAGTGCAATAAGTAATTTATGGAGTACTAAAATCAGCTTTCTAAGAATTAATGCTTGCTAGAAAGACTAATTTTTATTTTGGCAAGTTACACTTTAGTATCTTGACTTTTACATAAATTTTAGAGTTAAATTTAACATATTTCAAAAATTGCATTTTAGTACTCTCAACTCTTTAAAATATTTCACCTTTATTCCAACCACACCATTTCGGCAGAATTTTCGTTAACTGGTGATGTGATGCATGTGGGGGTCCCCATAAAAATAAATCTCAAGGCGACTTTATGCATAATTGCTTAATTAGTCATTTGTTATCTCTCCTCAGTATTTCAGCAGGAGATATTAGGTAGAAGCTAGCCAATAACTAATTAAGTAAGTTTGCCTAAAATTATCGGGATTCGTTTTTTGGTGGGCCTACACTCGTCACGTCAATAGCTAATGCAAATTATGCTGAAATTGTGTCGGTGAGATAAATGTGAAACTTTTTAAAGAATTCATGATACTAAAATATATAACTTCTGAAAGGTTAGATACATGTAACTCCTCAGTATTTCAGTAGGAGATATTAGGAAGAAGCTAACCAATGACTAATTAAGTAAGTTTGCCTAAAATTATCGGGATTCATTTTTTGGGGGGCCTACACTCGTCTCGTCAATAGCTAATGCAAATTATGCTGAAATTGTGTCGGTGAGACAAATGTGAAACTTTTTAAAGAATTCATGGTACTAAAATATGTAACTTTTGAAAGGTTAGATACATGTAACTCCGAAATTTAGTGTAAACATCAATGTAATAAAATGTAATTTGATGTTTTTAATTTATACCATATACTATGTTTCTAATACTGAAAAATAAATATTCGTCCGTATAACAAATATGATATATGATATGGTCTAAAAATGTAGCTTCTTAAACATTTCCATACAATAAACAGCTGACGAGTTTACTTTCATAATTCCAAATAGTCCAAACCACATTGAGACTCGCAATTTCTTTAAACATATATTGCATCAACAGCAGTTGATTAATAAATCAACAATGATTAAAGTACCAAGCTTTTATATAGATTGTGACCTGGTAGTATTCTAATTTATTATCTATTTGAATTTATATGTATTTCTAATAATAAATAAAAAAGGATCAGATTATACTTAGTATACCAAGTTGGTCATCAGCGGGATTTGAATAAATGATGGACGAGATATCTTCTTAGAGAGGCAATTGGAGTTTGGAGATTTGATTTTTTTGGTTGTGGATTGAAACGTTCCGTTCTAGAAATAAAAGTAGTAAATTTAATTTAATTAAATAACTGGGAGTTACGAGCTAGATTAAAGTATAAACTTGGGCTAAACATGAAGAAGGAGCACTCTAGTAAAAGCCCAGAAAGGGAAGAATTAGGCCGTGATTAGGAATTGGGTTTGCAAATGACAATTTTGGTCTTGAAACTCCCAAAGCCTCGAAATTCACTTTTCGATCGAGAACTCTTTTGAGAATTTTCCTTGCACCATTACGTAGGTCTCGAGTTTACAAGTACGTAGACATGTGGTACGCGAAAATCGAAGTTCGAATGAGAAAGTTACGGGTATAAAACAATCGGTAAGAATCGATAATTTTGGAAAAGTTTAAATTATAAAAGGAACACTCACTCTCCTCTCCAGATTGGTCCACGCCAATCCTCTCTCCTCTCGCGACTCCTCCCCTCTCTATTTTCCCACAAGGGCTTCGCATGGAAGCCATAGGTGCCGCGTCACTCGACGAAGACCTAGCCTCTACCACCAATACCATTATCTTCATCTCATTCCCACGAACCTAGCCGTATTGACAATCGAGAATGTCGACCACCATACGCAGCGCAGCAAGCAGCAGAAGAAATGGGTCCTCGAGGCTTTCGAGGGCTTTTTTGGCCGCCACAGGTACAATCTCGAACTATGGACCCCATTTTTAGATTCCTCGCGTTGAGTAGATGAAATTAGACTATTAGATTGTAGTTTTTGGTTGAGATTTGAAGAAAAAGGAAAAGCTCGGAATCCAACCAACAATGGCAGATTTTGGCGAGGTGACCACTGGGCTGGGGGTAGGGGGCGAGTAGCCCATGTAGTTGCACCCCTTGGAAGGTAGAGGAGCGTGGGGATGCGTGAGGGCGCATGGGCCCCACCCTCGACTCCCGGCTACTCATAATTTATGTATTTCGACGTTCTGGAGTCATTGGTGCAGGTTTCGAATCCATCGAAGGTTGGTTGGGGATTGTTTGGGATAGTTTTGTCGCTTTGAATATGTTTTAGGATGTGGGTGAACTCCCAAGCATAGGGAGTTCAACTTAATAGTGTAAGGATTGTTTATTAATATTAATTGCATTGTTTGCGAGGCATTACAGCATTGGAGAGTTTGAAGAATCGTATGGATCGAGACGAAGATTTTAAAGACTTCTAGGAACGAATGCCTCGAAGTACTTTCAATAGTGGATTGTGTCGGGTGATCCCTCCTCGACGTACTGTGAGTGGACCCCTTCCCTAAACCTATGATTATATACTGTTTATATGATTGAATGCTTGATATTTGTGATGTGAGTAGAGTAGTTATGAAGTTAATGGCGATGAATGTACTTGGTTGCGATGTAATTTAGGAACGTTTGATTTAGTTATTTGTGTTATGATGAGATTAGAATCATAGATGATGTCACGAGCTAAAAATTAGAGTCTAGCATGTGATTGATATAATCAATTGAGGGTAGTAATCCCTATGAAATTATGTTGATGATAGGGAATAAATATAGAATATGCCAGGGGTTGATTTTTGGGCCCGGCATTACTTAAGTAAGATAATTGAGGGTGGTGAACCCTATGAAAGGTAAAATACTCTGAAATGAGTATAAACTAATAATATAGTAGGGTATCTCGAGGGTTGATTCCATGAGACGATTCACGATATCGAGCTGCGAGTTAGGGAAAGATATCGATGTGAAATAATGAATATGTTAATGGTATTAATCGAGAAAGAAAGGAAATTTTATTGTGATAGCTGAGGTTAAGGAATATGAGGACTTAGCACGACAGTCAGTGTCGAGATGTGATTACCGAGGGATCATGCCGACTTAGCATATGAGTCAGTGTTGTAGTACTACGACTGAGGTATGCCGACCTAGTACATGGTCATGTGTCAGGTATGAGTTATGTCAAGTCATGTTGAGTCGTATATCCATGTCGAGTCATGGTATGTCAGGACCCGTCCCGAATTTCCCCTCGAAACCCGGGAAGAACCCTGATCCCGTCTGACAACCTAAGAAAAGGTTCCCAAAATACCCTTCAATCCTTACAAAATATAATAACAATAATAAATACTTCCTCTTGTCAGACAAGGGACTTAAGCACTCAATAATTCCCGTAATTAATGACCAATCAAATACCATATAATATCAGAGCGTCTAAGTAGGATCAAGAGTAAAATTTAGATATCCTACTCAAATATAATTACACAGCGCAGTCGAAGTACTAATGCCTCTGCCTCGAGATCAGTGTTCGCGTCAACTCTACTCAACTGCCTGAAGGGGGTTTAAACACAAAAGTTGTGAGTGGACAAAAATAATCATTTATAAATTCCTTTTCGAGAAAATAACTTTCTTCCCCTCCATTTATAAAATCATGCATGCATAACATAAAACAATTTATCATACTAAAACATCATATGTAAATCACCAAAAATTCTCATTTCTCTTTAAAACCACTTAGTTGGACTCACATAAAATATGTATAATAAAAATACCTCGTGATCCACAATTTGGTTTGAAAACTCTCTTCAAAGGAGTTTAAAATCATTTAATTTAATCTGGACACAAAATATCTCAAATTCAAATCATTTCGTTCAATCCGACACATAATATCTCAAATTTTCACTGTTCCCGACATATCCATAACACACCAGGGTATCCCTTGAGATGTGTTCAAATCTGTACAACTCTGTGTACCATCTGTACTATATGTACTTTCTGTACTATGCATAGACAGCTTCGCAACCTGGCGGAGCAAGGCCCCTCAACACCAAGGTCCGAACCCTCAACAACTGGTAGAGCAAGGCCCCTCAACACCAGTCAGAGTAACAATAACCATCGGGACGGGAACCAGTGAATCAAATCCATACTTCGAAATCTTTGTTTCGCGGCTTAAGCCAAATTCTTTGAAATATCATTTTATGGCCAAAATCGGTAAAATCATAATTATGGGTCTCAACCCAAATCACATACTCAAATAGTTACCACGTCAAAACGATATCAAAATCGAGTACAAAAACCAGGCCATTTCTCAAAACATACTTTCACTTAAATATTGTAAAACATGTGTCCAGCATTATTTCTAAAATCCAGAAATTCATTGCACCCATACATAACAGTATTTAAATCAAAGATACATTTATGCATGCATTACAGTTTATAAATCAAAGTCCACTCACAAACCTGTTCAAGCAAGCTCAATCCCGAACTCTACGCTCCCCTGAAGTTCTTGGAGCAGTATCGCCTGTCCAAATTAATAATCGGGATTACCAGCTAATCATAAGAACCTTAAATATAAACCCCCTAAACCCCGGGAGTCTAACTATGCTGGCCTAGAAAACGCAGCAACTTTAAAACGTCCGAAACAACCCATAAACGACATCCGATCGACTCGAAACCTGCGCCAACAGGTCCGAAACGTCAAAAACTACTAGTCACGCGCCACCGTGACCTCAGACTCGGCCCCACGCGCCGCCACGCGCCGACGGTAGGTCGAAACACGCGCCCACGCGCCGCCACGCGCCTTCACGCGCCGGTCATGCGCCTGCTACAGTACCCACGCGCCTGGACCGGTCCAACCCGGTTCAGCTCAACCTGACCCGGTCCAACTCGACTCGACCGGTTCAACTCGACCCGACTGGTTCAACTCGACCCGACCGGTTCACTCAACCCGACCGGTTCACTCAACCCGACCGGTCACCGGCGACTCGCCGGAGAAGATGACTGGCTGCCGTCGCCGTTGCCGGAAGCTGGCCGGAGAAGATGACCGGTAGCGCCGTCTGGTTTCGCCGGAATCCTCCATTTCCGGCCGAAACTTCAAGCTTTCCTAACTTCCTCAAAACTCAACCATTTTCACAAATTTTACGTCTAAATCTCTCTAATCGAACCCAGGAATCCAAATATGACCTTAAAACCACAAACACGTACCTGTGCTAGCCGGAAAATCGATCGGAAGGTCCGAAACTTCCTATCCTCGGTTCGGCTTCCACCGTGGTCCTCTCCTTCGATGGTTGGTACGGTTGTGATCGTGGGAAGGAGTAGAATATGATTAGTTGATCAAAACTGGAAGTTGGAGCCTTGAAATCAAAGTTGACTTTGTGGGTTTTTGGATGATTTTCGCACGGGTTGGTGGTTTGTGTATGTTTGTCACAGAGAGGATGAGTGAGATGATAATGATAAGGATGAAATGAAGATGGATCAGATTACACTGATTTGGGGGTTAAAAATATCTACCCCAAGTCAAAAATTACCAAAATGCCCTTGCACATCTAGACCCATAACTTCCGTCCACGAACTCCATTTTCCGCGTGCCGCCTGTCTACGAACTCGTGAGTTCGAGACCTACGCAACGGTATCCAAAACACCACCAAAAGTGTCTCGAAACAAAACTTGATTTCCAAGCCCTTTACCAAACAAGGGTAAAATCGTCATTTTACAAACATAATTACGTAAACCCAATAATTAAAATTCCGGGTTGTTACAATCTACCCTCCTTAAGAAATTTCGTCCTCGAAATTCAACTCTACCCTTGGAACAAATAAGGATATTGCGTCCGCATTAGTTCCTCGGTTTCCCACGTGGCTTCCTCCACGTTATGATTCCTCCATAACACTTTAACTAGATGAATACGCTTTCTGCGCAGTACCTTTTCTTTCCAATCCAAAATTTGCACCGGTTGCTCCTCAAAGGTCAAATCATCCTTCAGCTCAAGTGGCTGCTCTCCCAATACGTGAGATTCATCAAACAGATATTTCCGGAGCAAAGATACATGGAAAACATTATGAACTCTGGATAATTCCGATGGTAAAGCAAGACGATATGCCACTGGTCCTATCCTCTCCAAAATCTCATACGGACCAATGTAGCGAGGACTCAGTTTTCCTCGTCTACCAAAACGTACCACTCCCTTCCAAGGAGATAGTTTCAAGAACACCCAATCACCTACCCCAAACTCAAGGTCTCTGGTTCTACGGTTTGCATAGCTCTTCTGGCGATCCTGATCTGTCTTCAACCTTTCACTGATGATCCTTATTTTTTCCTCAGTTGTATCAACCAACTCTGGTGTTAACAGTTTCCTTTCACCCATTTCGTTCCAACATAATGGTGTCCTACACTGCCTCCCATACAGTGCCTCGAAAGGAGACATCCCAATACTCGACTGATAACTATTATTATAAGCAAATTCCATCAGAGCCAGGTGTGAATCCCAATTTCCTTTAAACTGTAGTACACAAGCTCTCATCATATCCTCCAAAATCTGGATTGTCCTCTCAGACTGACCATCCGTCTGAGGATGAAAAACTGTACTAAAATGCAAGGTAGTGCCAAAAGCCTTCTGCAAACTCCGCCAAAACCTGGAGGTAAATCTAGGATCCCTGTCCGAAACAATTGACTCTGGAGTCCCATGTAGTCGTATGATCTCATCAATGAACAATTTAGCATACCGACTTATTCGAAAATCTTCCCGCACTGGCAAGAAATGTGCAGACTTCGTGAGTCTATCAACAATTACCCATATCCCATCATGTCCCTGCTGTGTCCTTGGAAGTTTATACACAAAATCCATCGTAATGTGATCCCACTTCCATTCCGGAATAGGTAATGGTTGAAGTGCCCCATATGGTTTCTGCCTTTCTGCTTTCACTTGCTGACACGTCAGGCATCTACTCACAAACTCAGCAATTTCTCTTTTCATCCCAGTCCACCAATAGTATTTCCTTACGGTATTATACATCTTGGTACCTCCTGGATGCATAGCGTAAGCCGAACTATGAGCCTCATCAAGAATTTCTCTCTTTAGCTCCAACTCATTCGGTACGCACAACCGGCCATCCCTAACCAAGGCTCCATCATCCCTAAGCGCATAGTCCTGCCTGTTTCCAGCCTCCAACTCCATCTTGATAATGTACAATGTAGGATCCTGGAGTTGAGCCTCAATAATCCGATCAATCAGAACAGGCGTCACATGGAAACTAGCCAACAAAGCCCCCTAGCTATCCATGTCCAGTACTATCCCTGCTCTACGGAACTCTACTAATAAAGGTAGGTAGACTGTATGTAAATGGGCCCAAGAACCCATGGATTTCCTGCTCAATGCATCTGCCACAACATTGGCTTTCCCTGGATGGTACTTTATAGTACAATCATAATCCTTTATTAGCTCAAGCCATCTTCTCTGCCTCAGATTCAGGTCCTTTTGGGTGAACAAGTACTTTAAACTCTTATGGTCGGTGAAGATCCGACACGTCTCCTCGTACAAATAATATCGCCAGATTTTCAATGCATGCACCACTGCAGCTAATTCTAAATCATGTGTGGGGTAATTCAACTCATGGGGTTTAAGTTGTCTAGAAGCATACGCTATCACCTTTCCATGCTGCATCAACACACAGCCTATACCCCGCAATGAGGCATCACTATACACCTCGAATCCCCCAGTATCATCAGGAAGGGTCAATACTGGAGCAGAAGTCAACCTCCTCTTCAGCTCCTGAAATCCCTGTTCACAATCAGCTCCCCAGTCAAACTTGACTCCTTTCCTTGTCAACCGAGTCAACGGCCCTGCTATCGTAGAAAATCCTTCTACGAACCGTCGATAATATCCTGCCAAACCCAGAAAACTCCTCACCTCTGTCACTGTCCTCGGTTGCTCCCAGTTTGCTATTGCCTCAACCTTTTGGGGATCTACGCTGATACCCTCAGCCGAAATCACATGACCTAAGAATCCAACTTCGGTAAACCAAAACTGGCATTTACTGAACTTGGCAAACAAATGCTTTTTCCTAAGCATATTCAGCACCAACCTTAAGTGTTTCTCATGTGCCTTAGCACTCATTGAATACACCAAGATGTCATCGATGAACACAATCACAAACCGATCCAAATACTTTTGAAACACCCTGTTCATCAAATCCATGAATGCTGCTGGGGCATTAGTCAACCCGAAAGGCATCACCAGGAACTCATAATGACCATAACGAGTCATGAAAGCTGTTTTCTCAACATCCCCTTCTCTGATCCTCAACTGATGGTACCCGGATCGAAGGTCAATTTTCGAAAAATATCTTGCCCCCTTAAGTTGATCAAACAAATCATCTATCCTTGGCAAAGGATACTTATTCCGCACCGTAGCCCTGTTTAGCTTCCGGTAGTCAATACACAATCTCAGACCACCATCATTTTTCCTCACAAATAACACTGGTGCACCCCATGGTGAAACACTTGGGCGAATAAATCCCATATTCACCAAGTCCTGCAACTGAGTCTTTCACTCTCGCAATTCTGCCGGTGCCATTCTATACGGTGCTTGTGAGATAGGTTGAGTACCTGGCAAAAGCTCGATGGTGCACTCAATCTCCCGGTGAGGTGGCAATCCCGGAAGATCATCTGGAAACACATCAGAGAACTCACTCACCACTGGAATATCCTCCACTCTCATCGGAGTATCCCGAGAATCAAACACATGAGCCAAATAACCCTCACAACCTTTCCTCAGCAATTTCTCAGCGGTTAAAGCTGATATCACTCCACAAGGTAGTACCCTACGATCTCCCCTGAATGTAAGTTCCGGTAAACCTGGACTCCGGAAATCTACTCTCTTGTCATAACAATCAATAGAGGCATGGTCCATAGTCAACCAATCCATCCCCAGAATCACATCAAAATCAAAAATATCTAAGGGGATTAAATCTGCCTCTAATGCATGACCTTCCACTAACACTGGACAACTACGAATCACGAGATTCGCCACTAACATATTCCCAGTAGGAGTACTAATACCCATGTCCCAACCAATCGGAGACAATTCTCTATCAGCAAACAATGTAAAACCCCGAGAAATGAAAGAATGAGTCGCCCCAGGATCTATTAAAACATAAGCATCACGGTTAAAAATAGATAACATACCCGTGACCACATCTGGTGCTGCTCGGGCCTCCTGTTGCGACATAGCAAACACTCGGGCTTGTGTATCCAACGATCGACCACGACCCCACTATCTGCCTCTGGCCCTGTTGGACCCACGAGCCCTGTTTGTCCAATTGGCCCGGTTTGCCCCACTGGATTGACTCTGACTTCCAGCTGCAAAACCGGACGTCTGAAATGTCCTCTGTTCAGTAGCACCCTGGCCCCAGGAACTACTGGCCGGATAAAGATGTGGGCAAAATCTCTTTATGTGACCACTCTCCCCACAAAAGAAACATCCAGTGCCACCTGAGCTGCCACTCAGTCTTCTAGTTGACTGCACTGAAGCACCACTAGAACAGACGGATGACTACGGTGCTTGTCTGGCTCCACCACTGCCTGATCCGGATCCCTCTCCCCCAATAGATCCAGAGCTGGAACTGCCTCTCTTGGACGGTCCCTGACTAGAGGCTCCAATATCCCAACGATCCCGGTGTCGCCTGGAACCCCTAAACTGCTGCTGGACTGGCACTCCCATGCTCAACTCTACACGAGCTGCAGCGTCAGACGCTTCTCTCAATGAAGTATGGGCTGCAGCCGTTACCGCTGACCGAAGTTCGCCCCTCAGCCCATTTTCAAATATGCGGCGTCTGTCCCTCTCGGTTGCCACTAGAGCTGGTGCAAAACGAGCCAACTCTATGAATTTCTGCTCATACTGAGCCACTGTCATATCTCCCTGTTGTAGGTGCAAGAACTCAGCCTCCCTGGCATCTCGGTTCGAGCAAGGATAAAATTGCTCAAGGAACTTCTCCCGAAAGGTCGCCCAGGTAATTGTACTGACTTCCCAACCTGATACCTCTAATGCGTTCCACCAATGATAATCGGAACCACCCAGCAGAAAAGTGGCTAACAGCACCCTGTCCCCCTGAGGACATCTCATAACCGAGAACACTCGCTCTAAACGAGTAATCCACTCTACTGCATCATCTAGACTAGAGTCGCCCAAAAATATTGTAGCCCAAATCTCTGGGCTCTCTCAATGTCGGAACCTTCAGTAGCAATCCTACTCTGAAGTACAGAAGTCAAAGTGTGACCCAATTGTTCCAATGTTTGCCTCATATCAGGCTCCACTGCAGGTTCAGATGTGTCCCCAATATTTTCCGACTGTTGACGGAACTCGCGTCTCGGAGGCATTACGCTGAAAAGAACTATAACTCATCAATACCAAAATAATTGTACACGTAGTGTACAGTATACAGGAATTTAACCTAGTGCTCTGATACCAATTGTCAGGATCCGTCCCGAATTTCCCCTCGAAACCCGGGAAGAACCCTGATCCCGTCTGACAACCTAAGAAAAGGTTCCCAAAATACCCTTCAATCCTTACAAAATATAATAACAATAATAAATACTTCCTCTTGTCAGACAAGGGACTTAAGCACTCAATAATTCCCGTAATTAATGACCAATCAAATACCATATAATATTACAGCGTCTAAGTAGGATCAAGAGTAAAATTTAGATATCCTACTAAAATATAATTACACAGCGCAGTCGAAGTACTAATGCCTCTGCCTCGAGATCAGTGTTCGCGTCAACTCTACTCAACTGCCTGAAGGGGGTTTAAACACAAAAGTTGTGAGTGGACAAAAATAATCATTTATAAATTCCTTTTCGAGAAAATAACTTTCTTCCCCTCCATTTATAAAATCATGCATGCATAACATAAAACAATTTATCATACTAAAACATCATATGTAAATCACCAAAAATTCTCATTTCTCTTTAAAACCACTTAGTTGGACTCACATAAAATCTGTATAATAAAAATACCTCGTGATCCACAATTTGGTTTGAAAACTCTCTTCAAAGGAGTTTAAAATCATTTAATTTAATATGGACACAAAATATCTCAAATTCAAATCATTTCGTTCAATCCGACACATAATATCTTAAATTTTCACTGTTCCCGACATATCCATAACACACCAGGGTATCCCTTGAGATGTGTTCAAATCTGTACAACTCTGTGTACCATCTGTACTATCTGTACTTTCTGTACTATGCATAGACAGCTTCGCAACCTGGCGGAGCAAGGCCCCTCAACACCAAGGTCCAAACCCTCAACAACTAGTATAGCAAGGCCCCTCAACACCAGTCAGAGCAACAATAACCATCGGGACGGGAACCAGTGAATCAAATCCATACTTCGAAATCTTTGTTTCGCGGCCTAAGCCAAATTCTTTGAAATATCATTTTATGGCCAAAATCGGTAAAATCATAATTATGGGTCTCAACCCAAATCACATACTCAAATAGTTACCACGTCAAAACGATATCAAAATCGAGTACAAAAACCAGGTCATTTCTCAAAACATACTTTCACTGAAATATTGTAAAACATGTGTCCATCATCATTTCTAAAATCCAGAAATTCATTGCACCCATACATAATAGTATTTAAATCAAAGATACATTTATGCATGCATTACAGTTTATAAATCAAAGTCCACTCACAAACCTGTTCAAGCAAGCTCAATCCCGAACTGTACGCTCCCCTGAAGTTCCTGGAGCAGTATCGCCTGTCCAAATTAATAATCGGGATTACCAGCTAATCATAAGAACCTTAAATATAAACCCCCTAAACCCCGGGAGTCTAACTATGCTGGCCTAGAAAACGCAGCAACTTTAAAACGTCCGAAACAACCCCTAAACGACATCCGATCGACTCGAAACCTGCGCCAACAGGTCCGAAACGTAAAAAACTACTAGTCACGCGCCACCATGACCTCAGACTCGGCCCCACGCGCCGCCACACACCGACGGTAGGTCGGAACACGCGCCCACGCGCCGCCACGCGCCTTCACGCGCCGGTCACGTGCCTGCTACAGTACCCACGCGCCTGGATCGGTCCAACCCGGTTTGGCTCAACCTGACCCGGTCCAACTCGACCCGACCGGTTCAACTCGACCCGACCGGTTCACTCAACTCGACCGGTTCACTCAACCCGATCGGTTCAACTCGACCCGACCGGTCACCGGTGACTCGCCGGAGAAGACGACCGGCTGTCGTCGCCGTTGCCGGAAGCTGGCCGGAGAAGATGACCGGCAGCGCCGTCGCCGCCGTCTGGTTTCGCCGGAATCCTCCATTTCCGGCCGAAACTTCAAGCTTTCCTAACTTCCTCAAAACTCAACCATTTTTCACAAATTTTACGTCTAAATCTATCTACTCTAACCCAGGAATCCAAATATGACCTTAAAACCACAAACACGTACCTGTGCTAGCCGGAAAATCGATCGGAAGGTCCGAAACTTCCTATCCTCGGTTCGGCTTCCACCGTGGTCCTCTCCTTCGATGGTTGGTACGGTTGTGATCGTGGGAAGGAGTAGAATATGATTAGTTGATCAAAACTGGAAGTTGGAGCCTTGAAATCAAAGTTGACTTTGTGGGTTTTTGGATGATTTTCGCACGGGTTGGTGGTTTGTGTATGTTTGTCACAGAGAGGATGAGTGAGATGATAATGATAAGGATGAAATGAAGATGGATCAGATTACACTGATTTGGGGGTTAAAAATATCTACCCCAAGTCAAAAATTACCAAAATGCCCTTGCATATCTAGACCTATAACTTCCGTCCACGAACTCCGTTTTCCGCGTGCCGCTTGTCTACGAACTCGTGAGTTCGAGAACTACGCAACGGTATCCAAAACACCACCAAAAGTGTCTCGAAACAAAAATTGATTTCCAAGCCCTTTACCAAACAAGGGTAAAATCGTCATTTTACAAAAATAATTACGTAAACCCAATAATTAAAATTCCGGGTTGTTACATGGTATGCCTGTATGGTGGTCGCTGGTGTCGTACATGTATGTAGGCCACAAACTAGACCTCCACTTGATCGTTCACAGGTGCTCACTCGGTACTAGTTAAACAGGGCCAGTCCAGTCCCCGAGGTCTTATAAGTCGTTGTGATCCTAGAGCTCCTAGGGGGACTCGTAGTAATGGTGTAAGGACCCTTCCCAAATTTCGACTCCAAATCCGCAAAAATCCCTTATCTCGTCTGACAACTCTTTTTCCACAAAATTTAATACCAGGAATACTCTTTATCCTTAAATATATTAAATAAACCTTACAGGGTGTCCGACAGAACCCTTCTATACTTACTGACTACATCTACCCGTCAGACGCATGATAGCTTATAGGTCACCGCTGAAACCTCGGAATAGTGGCGGTCCGAAAAGGTAACATGCTCTGACATCAATTGTCAGCAGGTCAGACACTGCTTAAACCTCTACTGTAATAACACAAGACAACTAGCTCGTCAATCTGGGTGACCGCCCACACCAACCCACTGACCCGAATGACGAAGGAACTAGATGTGGTTGAATTGAATCTCACTGACTCGCCCCAAGTCGAACTCGATATCCCTGCTCCTCCAGAGCACCTAGAGTGGTAACTCAATATCCCAGCTCGTCCTGAGCACCCCGAGGGGTAACTCGATATCCCGGCTCGTCCTGAGTTACCTTAGACCTTAATGATATGGTGGAGAAAGATCCCTCGAATGCCAACATTGGAGAACCCCACGACGATCTGGCAGAGACATACCCTCTAATGCCAATCAGAGAACCCTAAAAAATGTAGCGGTGAAAGACACCCTCCACGCCAATCATCGTAGAATCCCATGGTATGATCCAATACCTCAAAGTATACATACCCATGCAATCCCGAAACCTTAGTCCGTTCACAGCGCGAATAAAATACCAAATCATGGACGCCCTAGCCCCAAGGAACTCTTGACACAATATTGACCCAACTACCTTGACCTCCCGAGCTCAAAACCTGCTCCATGGTCAACCGTTACTGTTGGGATTACCCAACCGGGGCTATAAACAAACTCCTACGGCCTCAAAACCTTCAAAATCCTGTCTGGAACGTCCCAAAACCCTAGCTAAACACCGTCGTGGGCTGGAAAATAGCCCCACGCACTACCACGTGCAGGGGGAAGGCTGGGCCAGGCACTTGTTATAGTGCCCACGTGTTGACTTGGTTTGACCCGGTCCAACTCAGCATGACCCAGTCCAACTCGACCAGACAGGTCATCGGCGACTCATCGGAGAAGACGGTCGCGCCGCTGTCGTCGTAGTCACACCGGAGAAGACGACCGCCTCCGTTCTGTGTCTCCCGTGGCTGCCTCCTTTGGTGGTGGGTACGGTTTTTCTTGCGGGAAGGAGAAGAAGATGATGGTGTGGATGAAAAGGGTAAAAGTGCCCTGGAATTGAGAGTCCAAATCGGCAAGTTTTTGGTTTGGTTTTCGGTCAGTTGGTGTCGGTCACTTTGTCACGGGTTTGAATGGGTTCTGAGCAAAACGAGGTTATCCAGAATGGCTGGAAAATTTTTGACTTAAATACCACCCAAAGCCGAATGACTAAAATGCCCCTAAAAAGAAAATGAGACCCGAAATGTCCTCGTACGATCTCTGTTTTCCGCGTGCCGCCTATCTACGAACTCGTGAGTTCGAGACCTACGCAAAATACTCGCAAAACCTGTCAAATGTGTCTATACACAAAATTGACTTCCGAACCCCCTCTAAAAATAAGGGTAAAATTGTCTTTTCACATATTAATTTACAATAATTTACGAATTAAATTTTCTGATCGTTACAACTCACCCTCCTTAAAGAAATTTCGTCCCCGAAATTTCCTTAACCCAGGTCAAAGAGCTAACCTCTTGTTTCAAGTTCTCTCTCGTCACCACCGACAGGAACTAGGCCTCAGCAGAACCTGCGCACTCTGTACACAGTCTCAACAACAAATCATATGTGAGAACAACATCCTGGAGGCACCAAAATCCATTCAACATACCTCGAAACACGTCTCTGAGCTTGAGAAGTCCACTGCGGGTTCTACTCCCCACATGACTTCATGACTTCATGACGTCACATGACTGAACATACCTCGAAGCCAGGTGTCAGATAGGGGTACGTGTACTACGTGCAGTCAGTCTCAACGATCTAGCGGAGCACTACCTTGCAACGCCAGCATCGGTGAACCCGTCAACGATCTGGCGGAGAATTACCCTCATACGCTAGTCAGAGAAAACCTTGACGATTACGTGATGGAGAAGACCGATCATCATGTATAAAAAAATGTGTGCATACATAACATTTCTTTTCAAAAAAGTTCATAAAGATAAGCCAACAGCTTACCGGAAAATTCCATCGTTTGTAAAAACATTCGGTGGGACCCACGAAATCCAAATAATGAAAACATTCCGTGGTCCGCAACCCTTCTTTGAAAACCCTCCTCAAAGAAGTTTACAAATCATATGAAATCATCCTGGACACAACATGTATATCAAAACATATTCCACTGCTCCCGAATAAAATCCCAAGTCGTAGCTCAAAACCCTTCACACACTCGATATACCTCGAGTTGTGCAGAAAACCCTGTACTATGCATAGATAGCCTCAACGACCTGGTGGAGGAAAACCCCTCGACACCAGCAGCGGAGAACCCTCAACGATCCAGCGGAGCAAAACCCCTCAACGTCACTCGGAGAAAACCATAACCCTGCACACCCAATATACCTAGAGTGGTGCAGAAACCTGTGCTATGCGTAGGTAGCCTCAACGACCCGGTGGAGAAAAACCCCTCGACACTAGCGTCGGAGCCATCAACCATCCAGTGGAGCAAAACCCCTCAACGCCAGTCGGAGAAACTTTACCATCGGGACAGAAATTCAGTGAAAGCCAAAATCCGTATTTTGAAATCTTTGTTTCTTGGCCAAAGCCAAATTCTTTGGAAAATCATTTATGGCCAAAACCAGTAAAATCATAATTTCGTGGCTAAACCCAAATCATAGACTTAATAATTACCACGTCAAAACGATATCAAAACCGAGTCAAAAAACCAGGTCATTTCCCCAAAACACATTTTCACTTAAATGTTGAAAACCTGTGTAGTAAGATTTGTACGGAAATTTTCAAAAGCAAGACATAAAAGAGTTTAATTCAACTATACGTGTATGCATACATTGTCATTTACAAAACCAGGGTCCACTCACCAGTAACAGCAACGCCTACCTCGCCCGTGCATCACATGACCTCCACCTCCCTCAGTAAAATCCTTAAATAATTTTTACAAGTGTGCGGTCTGCAAGAAGTTAAACCTAGAGCTCTGATACCAATTGTAAGGACCCTTCCTGAATTTCACCTCGAAATTCGCAAAAAGCCCTTATCCCGTCTGACAACTCTTTTTTCACAAAATTTAATACCAGGAATACCCTTTATCCTTAAATATATTAAATAAACCTTACAGGGTGTCCGACAGAACCCCTATGTACTTACTGACCACATCTACCTGTCAGACGCATGATAGCTTATAGGTCACCGCCGAAACATCAGAATAGTGGTGGTCCGAAAAGGTAACACGCTCTGACATCAATTGTCAGTAGGTCAGACACTGCTGAAACCTCTATTGTAATAACATAAGACAACTGGGTCGTCAATCTGGGTCACCGCCCACACCAACCCACAGACCTGGATGACGAAGGAACTAGACTTGGTAGAATTGAATCTCACTGACTCGCCCCGAGTCGAACACGATATCCTTGCTCATCCAGAGCACCTCGAGTCATAACTCGATATCCCGGCTCTTCCTGAACACCCCGAGTGGTAACTCCATATCACGGCTCATCCTGACTACCTTAGACCTCAACGATATGGCAGAGAAAGATCCCTTGAACGCTAACATTGGAGAACCCCTCGACGATTTGGCGGAGACATACCCTCTAATTCCAAACAGAGAACCCTCGACGATTTAGCGGAGAAAGATACCCTCCACTCCAATCATCAGCGAATCTCATGGTATAACCCAATACCTCGAAGTATGCATACCCATGCAATCCCGGAACCTTAGTCCGTTCACCGTGCAAATAAAATACCAAAGCATTGACGCCCTAGCCGCAAGGAACTCTTGACACAATATTGACCCAACTACCTTGACCTCCGAGCTCAAAACATGCTCCATGGTCAACCGTTACCATTGGGATTACCCAACTAGGGCTCGAAACGAACTCCAACGACCTCAAAACCCTCAAAATCCGGTTCAGAACGTCCCAAAACCCTAGCCACGCGCCACCGTGGGCCGAAAACAGCTCCCCGATCTGCCACGCGCTGGAGGAAGGCCGGGCCATGCACCACTCACCGGCCACGCGCCACGTGCCAGCCATGCGCCTGCTACAGTACCCACTCGCTGACCCAATCTGACCCGGCCCAACCCAATCCAACTCGGCCTTACCCAATCCAACTCGATCGGACCCAATCCAACTCGACCCGATCGATCACCGGTGACTCACCAGAGAAGACGGTCGTGTCGTCGTCGCCGGAGTCCTACCGAAGAAGACGACCACGCCGCCGCCGCGTTGCCTTCTCCGTCGCTGGAATCCACCATTTCTGGTCGATCTCCAAGTTTTCCTAACTTCTTCAAACTCAACCGTTTTCCATGAATTTTATGTCTAAATTCATCTACTCAATCCCAGGAATCTGAAAATGATTTAAAAACACTGAAGCCGTACCTGTACTGGTCGAAAATCTAATAAGAAGACTTCAGTTCTCTTTGCCTCCGTTCGGTGTCTCCCGCGGCTGCCTCCTTCGGTGGTGGGTACGGTTTTGCTCGCGGGAAGGAGAAGAAGATGATGGTGTGGATGAAAAGGGTCGAAGTGCCCTGGAATTGAGAGTCCAAATCGACAAGTTTTTGGTTTGGTTTTCAGTCGGTCGGTGTCGGTCACTTTGTCACGGGTTTGAATGGGTTCTAAGAAAAATGAGGTTATCCATAATGGTTGGAAAAAATTGGACTTAAATACCACCCAAAGCCAAATGACTAAAATGCCCCTGAAAAAAAAAATGAGACTCGAAATGCCCTCGTACGGTCTCTATTTTCCGCGTGCCGCATGTCTACGAACTCGTGAGTCCGAGACCTACGCAACAATACCTGCGAAACATGTCAAATATGTCTCTATATAAAATTGACTTTCGAACCCCCTCTAAAACTAAGAGTAAAATTGTCTTTTCACATATTAATTTACAATAATTTATGAATTAAATTTCCGGGTCGTTACAAATGGTGCTTGCACCCAGTCCTTCACGTGGCTATGGTACGAGCGAAGACACCCAGTCCTGTCACGTGCACGTGACTCGTGTGACTACAATGCTATTGGGATACCTGAGATGATGATCATGTCATGATATGCCAGCCGAGGATTATGCCGGCTGATGAGATATGTCAACTGAGGGTTATGTAGGCTGTTGAGATTTGCCAGTCGAGGGTTATGCCGGCTGATGAGATATGCCAACCCAGGGTTATGTCAGCTGATGAGATATGCCAATCGAGAGCTATGCCGGCTGATGTGATATGATAGTCGTGGGATATACCGGCTTCTGTATGATATGATAATAGTCGAGGGACATGTCGGCTTATATGTGATATTGTGATAGCCGAGGGACATGCCGACTTATATATGATACGATGATAGCCGATGATTATGCCGGTTGATATGATACGAGATACAATCTAATAAAATGTATTAGCTGATGGCTTACCGGTATGATTCATCTGTTATCGTGGTCAATGGGTATGGTGAAGGCGGTGACCCCGATTGATGAGATTATGACTTATACATACAAGGTGACTCGAGATGATAGATGCCATCATAGATAGACGATGATATCGAGATAATACCATTCTGGTTT
This sequence comes from Oemleria cerasiformis, assembly GCA_037349345.1. Taxonomy (NCBI): domain Eukaryota; kingdom Viridiplantae; phylum Streptophyta; class Magnoliopsida; order Rosales; family Rosaceae; genus Oemleria; species Oemleria cerasiformis. The sequence goes on from JAZGTL010000010.1 coordinate 11,833,808, forward strand.
TCTATCGGGATTGGATGTATTGACATGAACCTTTCCAAATTTCCCCTCGAAATCCGAGAAAAACCCTGCTCCCATCTGACAACTTAAAGAAGTTCCCAAAATACCATTAAGCCCTTGAAAACAATTATGAGAATTTTGTCAAAAATCAGGCAGCATTTTTCCTTAAGGATTGGTTAACCGGCTTCCACTTGTCAGACGAAGGATTATTTACACTCCAAATTCCAATCAAATCAACCCTCCAACGATGTAACCACCATTTTACAAAGAGTCCAAAAGATTTATCAGAGCATCCAGGTAGGATAAGTAAATACAAAAATAAATATCCTACTCTAGGTAAACGTGATGTTGAAATGTAATGCCTCCGCCTCTCGATATGCCCACTGCAATTCAACAGCCTAGAGGGGATTTAAAACACGAAAAATGTGAGTGCACAAAAATAATCATTTAAAACTAGTTCCGAGGAAAACATACCTTTCCCCATCCACGAATAAAACAATGTACGCATCAAATTCCCTTTCAACAAAACCATAAGGATAAACCAAAAACTTACCGGAAAATTTATTTTGAATTACAACACCCAGTGGGACCCACAAAAATCCGTATATTGAAAACATCCCGTGGTCCACAACCCTTCTCAGAAAATCCTCCTCAAAGGAGTTTAAAAATCATGAAACCAACCTGGACACAAAATATATCAAAATATATCCCACTGCTCCCGAATAAAATCCCAAGCTGTAGCTCAAAACCCTCCACACACCCGATATACCTCGAGTTGTGCAGAACCCTGTACTATCATAAACCTATCTCACCGCTTGTTGAATGGTCTCCGAGCAGTAGCTCGCCTCAACGATCTAGCGGAGAAAGACCCTCTACGCCAGCATCGGAGAAAACCTTGACCCTCAGGGACAGTAATTCAGATCCATGTTTTGAAATCCTTGTTTCCTGGCCTAAGCCAAATGCATTGAAAAATCGGATCTATGCCCAAATCCAAGGAAATCACACATCCGAGTCTACACCCAAAACCATGGACTCAAAATCTATCAAGTCAAAATCATTTAATAACAGAGTCCATAAAACCAGTCCACAGCCCAAAACATTGTTTCCACTGTAATATTGAAAACCCGTGTCGAGTCATAATTTATTAGCACAATTTCTAAATTCCAGAAATGTACCAAAAACAATACATAACAATATGTAATTCAAATATACCTTTATGCATGCATTATAATTTATAAACAAAATTCCACTCACTGATAGCTCAATCCCGAGTCATACGCTCCTCTGAAGTTCCCGGAGCAGTATCGCATGTCAAAAGTAACAATCGAGATTACTAACGATAATTAAACACCCTACATGTAAACTCCCAAAATACTGGGAAGTTCGCTCACGTTACACTAAAAACGTAGCCACTTCAAACGCTCAAAACTACCCCAAAATGGCTTTCGATTAACCTGAAACCTGCGCCAAAAGGCCCGGAATGTCGAAACCCTGTCGACACGCGTCGCCATGACCCCAGAACCGGTCTCACGTGCCGCCACTCGCCAACAGAAGACCGGCGGTTCTGTCACGCACCGGTTACAGTGCCTCACGTGCCCTCACGCACCTGCACAGTGCCTCACGCGCCTCTTGACTCAGCCGCCAGGTGGCCTCCACGTGGCTGCCAGGTGGCCTCCACGTGGTTCGGTATGGTTGCTAGGTGGCCTCCACGTGGCTGCCAGGTGGCATCCACGTGGCTCCACGTGGCATGCCACGTCAGCACCGGTGACAAACTCAGTTGCCGGAGTATCGCCGAAGACTCGCCGGAGAAGATAATTGCGTTTCCGTCCGCTGCTGTCCGCCGTCACCGGGAAACTCCATTGCTGGCCGACATTGACTTTTTCCTAACTTTCTCAAAACGAATTTTATGTCTAAATCCATCTACTTGAACCCAGGAACTCATAAATGAACTATAAAGACGAAACCCATAACTATGTTAGCCGAAAAATCGATCGAAAGGTTTCAATTTTCCTTTTCTCGATTCGGTGTCTCCCGCGGTTGCCTCCTTTGATGGTTGGTATGGTTTTTACCGCGGGTATGGTTTTGATCGCGGGAAAAAGTAGAAACTGGTGGATTTAACCAACTAGGCCAAGGTTTCCTTGAATTGGAGTTCAAATTTCGAAAGTTTTGGTTCGGTCGGTGTCGGTCTGTCACGGGTTTGATGTGGGAAAGGAAGAAATGAAAATGAAATTGCTGGAAGGGTCTGGGTTTAAATAGCTACCCAGGGAAAATTACCAAAATACCCCTGAACAATCTAGACCCGTAACTCGCTCGCACGGTCTCTATGTTCCGCGTGGCACCTGTCTACGGACTCGTGAGTCCGAGACCTACACAATGGTACCCGAAAAACTGTCAAATGTGTCTCGACATAAAATTGACTTTTGAGCCATCTTTAAAACCAAGGGTACTTTCGTCATTTCCCAAATTAATTTACAAAAATTTACTAATTAAATTTCCAGGTCGTTACATGTATCATATTCAAAGAGTGAAGGTTTAGTGATGATTGATGTTTTGATGGATTTCTTACGCCCGTTTTGGTGTGATTACCAGCCCTGCATGGTTATGAGATTATTACATAATTATTTTATTGTTGTGATTCATCTTATGTATTATACTATTTTAAATAGTATTATATTGATGTTTTTTTACTGGTTGAGCGGTTAGCATATGCTTACTCAGCTTGTTGTTTACACCCCTCAGGTCTCAGAAGAAGGTCCGTGAGTACAAGGACGAAGTCATGTGATGACAACCCCGACACCACCCGTGGAGGGCGTAATAAGGTAACAATTGGTTAAGCATTCGATGCTTTAGTTAAGATATTCATGTGTTTTAATTATGCTCTGGGTTATTGATAGGAGCATATTTATGCGACGTTTTACCTTGTTTTCTTATGCTTTTCTTAGCATGTTTCCTATGTTTTCTTAATACTTAGCTTGTTGTCGTGTTTTGTAGGATTTTTGGAACAAAGTTACAAAAGGAGTTATTGAGTGCTGTTTTGGAAATCTAAGGAGGAAACTTTGAAACAGACTTCAGTAGATGTGTCAACTTCTCGAAATTAACTGCACTTGTTCGGGAAGAACTAGCTGATGGGCCATATATCGTTGGAAAGATACGGAAGTCTAGTTTCTAGAGAATTTTACGGTTTTGAATTGGAGTTGTCTAAATGAGTTATGGCCGTTTTAGTACAGCAAGGTCAGGCTGAGCTGGAATTCAGCATTCCTTCTATTTCAAGTTTTCTAATCCTTATCGGGCTTGGACGACTAGAGGCCTAGTTTATTAAGGTTACGGGAGGAAACATTTTAATCATAAAAAGGAAGATAAACAAATAATAAAGGGAGAGGAGCAATCACAACGTGAGGATTGATTGAATAGCGAATGCAAACGGTAACGTCTCTCTCCCTCATTAAAGAAATTAACACCCACATCAATTCTGGGCAGCAAAGGGACAGACACATACATGGGACAAGGGGAAAACGCACAAGGAAGACAAAAAGGCAGCCATCAAAGAGTCATTCTCCCACACAAAAAGTGAGAAACGTCTCTCTCTATCTGATACTTTGGAACATCTCTTTTTCTCTCAAAAAGAAAACTGCAGAAAATTTGGAAGCTCTCACACAAGGACTCAGCCACACCATCTCATTCTGCTCCATCCTTCAAGGTTCCAAGGTTTAAAAGGCTTAGGAAGCAAGGAGGAACGTCAAGGCGTCATCCAATCATTATGGCTGACCAACACATCATCAAAGAGCTATCTTCTGCCTCTCTTTTTTTTTTTTTTTTTTTTTATGTTCTTGCTGTCTATTTAAATTATGGGTAACTAAGTACTTTAGTTAGGGATCGATTGAAGCCCTAATCATGTTTCTTTAAGGATTTCGATATGCCTTTGCTGCAAACTACTTTTGTGATGCTTAATTGATTAATTTCATATTATATTTTACTCTTTACATACGTTATGTTATGCTCGATCACCATATGCACGCTGTGTATTGAGTTTGTTACATAGGTAAATTTAGATGACTGAATCTTGTTCCTATGAGAGTAACAAAAGAACTAGTTATAAGTTCTTGAAATTAATCATCATGAATAACTAGAATAGATACCATGTTCTAGGAGTTGTGTGTTGTCGATTTCCATTGTGTTATGCGTTCTTAAAGTGCAACTTAGTAGATACCATGCTAAATACTTTAAGAATGAAAAGAGTTAGTGTAGATACCCATGCCTAACTTGTTGCTTAGGGAAATCAATAATTTAAAGAGTAGATATCATGCCTTTAGGTTGACAAACATGAGCATCTAAAATCTATTTTGTAGCATTGTGCATGTCGTTTGCTTAAGGAAGAAGATTATCAGTGAACATCGAATCCCTAACTGGGTTTTCTCATTGTTTTAACCTCAATCCAATTCTATTTTTAATCAAACGCTGTTTTTTTTTAATATTTTGTTTCTAAATTTTCAGTTCTCAAAATCATCTTAAAATCAATTTTAAACACATTTTAATCCATTACTCGTGGGAATGATCTCGTATTTGCTTTCTATACTATTTGTCTTATCTTGTGCACTTGCGAGTTAAAACGTGCCTATAGTTGCGTAATTTTTATGTTGCTATTTGTACAACAAGTTTTTGGTGCCGTTGTTGGGGACTGTGTAACTAATTTGTGCTGAAATTGATTTTTGGTTTTCTTTTACAGGCTGAATTTCGTTTATGCAAGGTCGTCGATCCCAAAATTTAGCGGTCGGTGACTACAATCCTAAGATTGAACGAACTCTTAGACGTCTTCGAAAGCAAGCTGAGAGGGAAAAATTTAACACACAAAGAGAAGACTTTGAAGAAGGAGAAAGATCAGAATTAGAGAACGAAATGGGGGAGGAACATGTTCGAAGGCCAATGAAGGACTCCTTTGTCCCTCAAAACCTTAATCAACCATCATGCATTACCTACCAACCAACTGCGCAAGGCAGCTTCAATTTATCATCTCAATTGCTTAACATGGTGCCGCACTACAGAGGCACACCTTCTGAGGATCCATACTTGCACATTAGGGATTTCTTCGATCTCGGCAAGACTCAGAACATCCAGGGCTTAACTCCAGAAGGAATCAGGTTAATTCTTTTTCCTTTCTCCTTAAAAGATAATGCTAAGTTGTGGTTGAATTCTCTGGCTGCAGGTTCCATTACTACTTGAGAACAATTGGCTACTAAATTCTTGAAGAAGTTTTTCCCAGCCCAAAAGAAAAGACAACTTAAAAGGGAGATTCAAGCCTTTCAACAGAAGGATGGAGATCTTTTCTTTGAGGCATGAGAGCATTTCAAGGAGTTGCTTCTCAAGTGTCCACACCACAATTTATCTCAAGACGATCAGGTACAATCTTTTTATGAAGGTTTAAATGACATTAACAAAAGTCTTGTTGATTCAGCTTGTGGAGGTGTGCTTATGGAAAAGAGCAGTGATGAAGCCAATGAGCTATTTGAGACCCTAAGTGAAAATTCTCAGCAATTCTCATCAAGAGGGAGACAAGGAGTAAAAAGTAAAGGTGTTATGAAGTTAGCACAAATGGTGGAGTCCAGAGTCAATTGGCAGCAATGGAGAAAAAGTTAGATATGCTGGTGAAAGCAATGTCAGCTCAGAACATCTCCCAAGTTCAACAAGTTGCTAAAGTCGAGGTATGTGCTATATGTTCTCATTCTAATCATACTACTTAGACTTGTCCTATGTCTTGTTTTACAGATCATGAGCAAGCTAATTATGTGGGGCAACACAACTATTATCCCAAGAACAACCCATATTCGAACACTTATAATCCAGGATGGAAAGACCACCCAAATTTCTCTTGGAGCAACAGTCAGAATGTGCTTAATCCACAAGGGCAGCAGAAGAACTTCCAGCATGGAAATAATTATCATGCTTCATCACAGGTGGCACAACCAAATACTGATCAGAAGAAGAATAATCTTGAAGGTGCCATACTCCAGTTCTTGACTACACAACAACAGACAAATGCTCTAACTAGTCAGAACATTCAGAAACTAGAGGCAACAACTAGCCAAGCTATTCAGAGATTGGAGGCACAAGTAGGGCAAATGGAAAAGGAGTTAAGTGAGAGGAAGAAGGGAGAGTTTCCATCACAAACCATACCTAATCTGGGAGGCCAGGAGCAGCTCAAGGCTGTGACAATCCTTAGAAGTGGCAAGGTAGTTGACAATAAGGTGGGGACAGATGAGAATGAACCAGAAAGTGTTGAACCACTTCCAGCCACAAAGGTAGGTGAGAAAGAGAAGGTGATATTGCCACCCTTCCCTCAAAGGTTAGTTAAGCAAAAGAAAGAAAAATATCTTCTTGATATTTTTGAAACTTTTAGAAAAGTAGAAATCAACATTCCTTTACTTGATGCAATTAAACAGATTCCATCTTATGCTAAGTTTATAAAGGATTGTTGTACACACAAAAGACAGTTTCTGGAACAAGAGAAAGTGCCATTGACTGAGGAGGTAAGTGCGGTTTTATTGAGAAAGTTACCACCTAAACTAAAAGATCCAGGTAGTTTTACTATTCCTTGCAGGGTTGGTGACCGTCTGTTTGAACGTGCTTTGCTTGATTTAGGAGCAAGCATTACCTTGACGCCTTATACCGTTTATGAGGACTTGAGGTTGGGTGAGCTCAAGCCAACCTCAATTATATTGCAATTGGCAGATAGAAGCATCAGAAGACCTAGAGGTATATTGGAGGATGTTTTGGTTCAGGTAAATGAATTTATTTTGCCTGCTGATTTTGTTGTTCTGGATATGGAAGATTCCCCTATGCCATCTTCATTACCTATTATTCTTGGTAGACCCTTTATGATAACTGCTGATACAAAGATAAGTGTGAAAAAAGGCACTATACGCATGAAAGTTAATGGTAAGAAGATAGAATTCATGTTGTCTGACACTATCAAATTGCCACATGATAACCGTGATTGTTTCAAGATTGATGTGGTAGGAAGTGTTGATGAGCAAGTGTTTCAGGTACATAGCATTGACCCTTTGGAGGCATGCATAGCCCACAACCTCACAAGGATGAATTATGAACGTGGATGTGATGTTACAGAGATAGACCTCCATGAAGCTGTGCATTCTCTTGAGGCTTCTAAGCCTTATGCAAGTAAGTATGTACCTTCCTTTGAAACTCTTGTGTCTACTAATACTGCTCTTGTCCCTTCCATTGTCAGGGCACCAGAACTAGAATTGAAGAAACTACCTGAACAATTGAAGTATGCTTACTTGGGAGAGAACCATACATTACCAGTGATAGTTGCTGCAAACTTGAGTATGGTGGAGCAAGAGAAGTTGTTGAGAGTTCTTAAGGAGCACAAGACTGCATTAGGGTGGACCATTGCCGACATCAAAGGCATAAGTCCATCCAAGTGCATGCATAGAATCCTCCTTGAAGATAATGCAAAGCCTAACAGGGATGCTCAGAGACGGCTTAACCCACACATGAAAGAAGTACTGAGAGTAGAGGTTCTTAAGCTCTTGGATGTTGGCATCAACTACCCCATCTCAGATAGAAAATGGGTAAGTCCAGTTCATGTTGTGCCTAAGAAGAGTGGAATCACAGTGATGAAGAATGAAAAGAATGAGCTTGTTCCTACCAGGCTAGCCACAGGTTGGAGAGTGTGCGTTGATTACAGAAAGCTCAACAATGAAACTAGGAAAGATCATTTTCCTCTTCTCTTTATTGATCAGATGTTAGAAAGGTTAGCAGGTCATAGTCATTACTGTTTTTTAGATGGTTATAGTGGTTATAATCAGATTGCTATATCACCAGAGGACCAGGAGAAGACCACGTTCACATGCCCCTTTGGCACATTTGCATACAGAAGGATGCCATTCGGTTTGTGTAATGCACCTGCCACATTCCAGAGGTGCATGATGAGCGTATTTTCAGACATGGTGGAGAGATTTATAGACGTATTTATGGATGATTTCAGTGTTTTTGCTTCTAACTTTGATGATTGTCTTAACCATTTGCAGCTTGTTCTAAAGAGATGTGAGGAATGCAACCTAGTGCTGAATTGAGAGAAGTGCAATTTCATGGTACAACAAGGTCTTGTTTTAGGTAATGTAATATCTAGTAGAGGCATTGAGGTGGACAAGGCAAAGATTGACATCATATCAAAATTACCTCCTCCTACATCTGTGAAGGGTGTGAGAAGTTTTCTAGGGCATGCAGGGTTTTACAGAAGATTCATAAAATATTTCTCTAAAATGTCTAGACCTCTTTGTGCGTTATTGTCTAAAGATGTTGAGTTTGTGTGGACAGAAGAGTGCATGAATGCCTTTAACACAATGAAATAGCTACTCACATCTGCACCCATTATGATGGCACCTGATTGGAACCTCCCATTCGAGCTCATGTGTGACGCTAGTGATTATGCTTTGGGAGCTGTTCTAGGTCAGAGAGTTAACAAGGTACCTCATGCTATTTATTATGCCTCTAGAACTTTGAATGATGCTCAGCTTAATTATTCTACTACTGAAAAAGAATTGTTAGCTGTTATATTTGCTTTGGAGAAGTTTATGTCCTACTTGATTGGTTCTAAAGTTATTGTTTTTACTGATTATGCTGCTTTGAGATTTTTGTTTGATAAGAAAGATGCTAAGCCTAGGTTGATTAGATGGGTGCTCTTACTGCAAGAATTTGATCTTGAGATTAAGGACAAGAAGGGTAGTGAGAATGTGGTTGCAGATCATTTGTCCAGGTTACTTCATGATGAAGAAGGGAACAAGCTTCCCTTGAGTGAAAACTTTCCAGATGAGCAGTTATTTGCAATTGATTTACAACTTCCATGGTATGCAGATATTGTTAATTATATAACTACTAAGGTTTTTCCTCCAGGTATGTCGAGCCAAGAAAGGAAGTGATTAGTTTCTATGTCTAGGCACTACTATTGGGACGAGCCCTACTTGATCAAATTTTGTCCAGATCAAATTATCAGAAGGTGTGTTCTTGAGGAGGTGCATATGAGCATTCTCCAACATTGTCATCAGTTTGCATGTGGAGGACACTTTGGAGCAAAGAGAACAGCACTTAAGGTATTACAATCTGGGTTCTATTGGCCTAATGTGTTTAAAGATGCTTTTTGGTGTTGCAGCTCTTGTGACAGATGCCAACGAACAGGGAACATCTCTTCTAGAAATCAGATGCCATTGCAAAACAATCAAGTGGTGGAGCTCTTTGATGTGTGGGGTATCGACTTCATGGGTCCATTTCCTAACTCATTTGGTTATTTATATATTCTTGTGGGTGTGGATTATGTATCTAAATGGGTCGAGGTTGTCCCCTCAAAAACTAATGATCACAAAGTTGTTGTGAAGTTCTTGCAGGATAACATCTTTACTAGGTTTGGGACACCAAGGGCAATAATTAGTGATGGAGGTAGCCACTTCAACAACCAGGCTTTTGCTTCCTTAATGAAGAAATATGGGATCACACATAAGGTTGGCACTCCATATCATCCTCAAACCAGTGGTCAAGTGGAGATAAGCAATAGAGAGATCAAAAGCATCCTAGAGAAGACAGTGAATACTAGAAGGAAGGATTGGTCTCTACGCTTGAATGATGCCTTGTGGGCATATCGGACGGCGTACAAAAGCCCCATTGGCATGTCCCCATATCGTCTAGTCTTTGGGAAGGCATGTCACCTACCAGTGGAGTTGGAGCATAGAGCATATTGGGCTATTAAGAAATTCAACTATGATATGCAACAAGCAGGTGACAAGAGGAAGTTACAGCTGAATGAGCTTGAAGAGTTGAGGTATGATGCATATGAGAATGCTAAGTTGTAGAAGGAACGGACCAAGGCGTATCATGATAAGCAGCTAGTTAGGAAGGAGTTTCATGTGGGACAGAAGGTGTTGATCTACAATTCAAAATTGAGACTTTTCCCTGGTAAGCTCAAGTCGAAGTGGTACGGTCCTTATGTTGTTACAAAAGTTTTCCCTCATGGAGCTTTACAGGTTCATAGCAAAGAGAAGAATCAGACATTCATGGTGAATGGGCATAGAGTAAAGCCCTATTTTGAGATGTGCTTTGAGCCTAAAGAGGTGGATGTGACTCTCCAACATGTTAAGTACATTGCATGAGAGTCCAACAGTATGGCTGAAGACTATAAACTTAGCACTATTTGGGAGGTAACCCAAAGGGAAGTTGGGAGGCAACCCATGTGAAGAGGATGATGACTGTTTTGGCACTCTACAACCACTGACAATCAGATTTGCTTTCTCTCACCCTTTCCTTCTTTATCGTTAACTTTGTCTTCGTTTGTTTTGTTTTGTTTTATTTTCTTTGTGTGTTTCGTCACTTGTTTCTCCTTCCTTAAATGGTTCATTGTTTTACTTTAACTTTCAATCATTGAGGATAATGTTAGATTTAGGTGTGAGGGGGAAACACTTATGTTTTCCGTTGATTTTACATTGGTTTTAAAAAAAAAAATTTGACAGCTTTATTTTTTGCCTAGTTTGTGTCGGTTTTACTAGTTTTAAATTGGGTAGTTTTTGTGTTTTTTTTTTTGTGTCTTAGGTTTCTTTCCAACACAATCATGAGATTTGATTTTTAATTGCATGACTTTAAGATGACTTCTAAGCATGATTCAAGGTCTGAAATTATTCTTTGGTTAATACTCAAGTATTCATGGTTATCATATGCAAAATCACATGTAATCACTCGAGTAAGTGGTACCCATAACATGCTTAATTGAATGAAGCTCAATACAACCCTTTTGTGAGCTTTTGAGCCTTTTTCCTTTGTTTGAGAGAGTTGTATTTGTTTAATCTATCACTTTCTTGTCAATTAAGTTGTTGTATGATCTTATCTTTCTTTGCTTGGTTGCTACTTGAATTGCTTATCATCATTGGAACTAAATGCTAGAATTAGTACTAATTTCTTTTCGAGGCATGGAGTTGTCTAGAATGAGTTATGGCCGTTTTAGTACAGCAAGGTCAGGCTGAGCTGGAATTCAACATTCCTTCTATTTCAAGTTTTCTAATCCTTATCGGGCTTGGACGACTAGAGGCCTAGTTTATTAAGGTTACGGGAGGAAACGTTTCAATCAGAAAAAAGAAGATAAACAAATAATAAAGGGAGAGGAACAGCCACAACGTGAGGATTGATTGAGCAGTGAATGCAAACGGTAACGTCTTTCTCCCTTATTAAGGAAATTAACACCCACATCAATTCTGGGCAGCAAAGGGACAGACACATACATGGGACAAGGGGAAAATGCACAAGGAAGACAAAAAGGCAGCCAGCAAAGAGTCATTCTCCCACACAAAAAGTGAGAAACGTCTCTCTCTATCTGATACTTTGGAACGTCTCTTTTTCTCTAAAAAAGAAAATTGCAAAAACGTTGGAAGCTCTCACACAAGGACTCAGCCACACCATCTCATTCTGCTCCATCCTTCAAGGTTCCAAGGTCTAAAAGGCTTAGGAAGCAAGGAGGAACGTCAAGGCGTCATCCGATCATTCTGGCTGACCAACACATCATCAAAGAGCTATCTTCTGCCTCTTTTTTTTTTTTATTTTTTTATTTTTTTATGTTCTTGCTGTCTATTTAAATTATGGGTAACTAAGTACTTTAGTTAGGGCTCGATTGAAGCCCTAATCATGTTTCTTTAAGGATTTCGATATGCCTTTGCTGCAAACTACTTTTGTGATGCTCAATTGATTAATTTCATATTATATTTTACTCTTTACATACGTTATGTTATGCTTCATCACCATATGCATGTTGTGTATTGAGCTTGTTACATAGGTAAATTTAGATGACCGAATCTTGTGCATATGAGAGTAACAAAAGAACTAGTTATAAGTTCTTGAAATTAATCATCATGAATAACTAGAATAGATACCATATTCTAGGAGTTGTGTGTTTGTCGATTTCCATTGTGTTATGCGTTCTTAAAATGCAACTTAGTAGATACCATGCTAAATACTTTAAGAATGAAAAGAGTTAGTTTAGATACCTATGCCTAACTTGTTGCTTAGGGAAATCAATAATTTAAAGAATAGATATCATGCCTTTAGGTTGACAAACATGAGCATCTAAAATCTGTTTTGTAGCATTGTGCATGTCGTTTGCTTAAGGAAGAAGATTAGCGGTGAACATCGAATCCCTAACTGGGGTTTCTCATTGTTTTAACCTCAATCCAATTCTATTTTTAATCAAACGCTGTTTTTTTTAATATATTGTTTCTAAATTTTCAGTTTTCAAAATCATCTTAAAATCAATTTTAAACACATATTAATCTAGTTCTCGTGGGAATGATCTCGTATTTGCTTTCTATACTATTTGCCATATCTTGTGCACTTGCGAGTTAAAACGTGCATATAGTTGCGTAATTTTTATGTTGCTATTTGTACAACAGTTATCCGTTGTCGTGGTGGAATGGTAAACTATTGTTACTAGTTATTTTTCACTAAGCTTCCTGAAACGCAACGTTTTAGTTGGGATTTCGTCACCTGGACTTAGCGTACAGGTGTCAGCCAGCACCCAATAAATCCAATATCCTGTTGGATTTTCAGAACGGGGTGTAACATGGATGTCCTAGGGGATCCTCTTTGTTCTAGTGTTTTTTTTGTTTTGTTTTAAAAAACAAACTTAGTATATAGTACCCGTCATTCAAAGCTAATTAATTTTTTTTTGCTAAGATTCAAAGCTGATTAATTAACTAATATATGCTTAAGAAGTAATACATAATAGAGATTAAAGGCTCGTGTTTCCAAACAAAACAAACACTTACTTTGATAGTTCAGACAAATGTTCCTTTTTGGGTTCATCATTATTGAAGTTAATTAATTACAGAAATGCCCGAGGCTGTGTTAATTAACTTATTATTAACCAACTTCAATAGATTCCGTTCAACATTACAGACATTCCAGGTTTCCCCACTACCTATATGTATGTATCCACCAAGCCGTCATTTGCATAGTTTTTTTTTTTTTATCAAAATTTGCATACTCAGTTTCAACAGGATTTTTTTAAAAATATATTATCGTATTACATAATTTATAAAAGGAATTGTTCTATAACATGATATCTGTTTAGACCTGAATTTAGCATGTGAACATGGCACTCATTAAGGTATACGGTTTCAACGAAGCAAAAGCCCATTCATGTTGTTTTTGTAATGGGACGACCCAACATGGGCTTGTCCACCTCAATTGAGTTCAAATAGAAGAATTTTCATCAAGAGAGACATAACTATACACATCAACAATTTTTCTGTATCATGAAGTTTTGGGAAGTCAAACAAATTTGTTCTCAAGACGATCCAGAAGAGGCCTTTATCGAAGTTCTACCAAATTTGACACTTTTGAAGTTATTGTACGATATCGAGATACTTTGACTTTACGAGCATTGAGATTGACACTTGTTGTGATCAAGGGGAGTATCCAGAAGCATGCTACATAGGACAATGTGCATTGTACTATTTTTCCATTCGTCTAAAGTTTTTCCCATGTTTTCTTGGCAAGAATTTAATGAGGCAGTATCAAGTGCGTCAAACATGATGTTAATAATCGATACATGGTTGTACTCTTTTCCCTTCGCCACAATTTTTCCCACTGAGTTTTCTAAGCAAAGGTATTAATGAGACAACTTATTATTGATTCACAGACAACCAAGGCAATGTCATATGCTTGATAAAGTTCTATACATATATGTACTCTTTTCTCTTTCGTCTAGGTTTTATCCCACCGGATATTTTTTTTTGTTCAAATATGCCACTAGGTTTTACTGACAAGGTTTTTAATGCATGGCGGACATCCAAGGAGAGTGTTATAAATCTATGAAATGTAGATGATGACCACCATCACATCCGTAACCTCCATCATGTTTAATGATTTGTAACTAATGCTCTTATTATTGTATTTAGTGACCCATAACAAATACAATTTAGTATCTTGTAACCTACAATTGACATGCTATAGATTTATCTTGTCATAAGCCTATAAAATAGTGGCTTTGGTCAATGAGAAATATAAGAGTTTTTGGAAGAACTACTTTATTATTTTTCTCAATGAATCTTCCATATATTTACTTTAGTTTTAGAACAAGTAGTCTATATTTTCACAATTGCTCTATTTATTAATTATTCTTACTTGTTACTATTTTGGGTACTATATATTTTACTTCATGAATTTACTTGGAGATTGGAGTTGATCATTATGTTTCTTAGGCTAAATGTGAAGTGAGTTTAAGGAAATGATTAGAGATATATTGACTTTAAGCCAAAAGGAGAAAAAGAAAGACAAACATGGATGGGGTTGGGGCACCAAGTTACAACACCCCAGGCCCCCAGAAACCAAATGACCTTCTTCAAGAAAAAGGCAGTGGAAAAATGAAAATATTAAAAATAAAAGAAAGTGACTAGGACTTGAGCTTCCACATCGGGATAAGTGCTGCAGCTTTGCACACTTGCCCTTGCCCTCTCCACTCTTTATCCATCCATAACACAATTTTCAGGCTAATTTATTCTGTTCAAAGTTTATTCTCTTGTACTTCACTACCATTTGACTTTGCCTTCCTCCATCCCTTCAAGGATGAAGCCCATGCCCTCAACAAAATCTTTTACTCAAACATCATTTCATCCTTACATCAATTATAAAAGTATATATATATATATATACATAACATGATTGGCTTGAAATACAGATTTATAACAAATTAAATAATATCTCATTGTTATTTCTTTTTTAAGCAAAGTCAGATTATTGGGTTGGAAAAATAAAATAATTTTTTTGTTTTTATCAGGGTGGATTAATGTTGTAACTTTTTACATGTGGGGGGTGGTACCACTTGTGTGGCAGGTCCACAATAATATTTTTGATTCTTATATGGTTAAGGAGATATATAGCAATAACATAACAGTGTGCGTGTGAACTCATTTGGCAATGACTGTAGCAAGTTCCTTTCACAAGGTTCCAGAAGGCACATGGGAATTGAGAGTCAGCCAATTTCTGCTGCTGGACACATACTGGCAAATATATCTAGGTTCACATTTCAAGTTTCTGTAGCTTTCATTTACCTCACCAACCCCTATTTTATTTAACAATATATTACCACAAAACCCTTACCTTACAACTGTAAATATTAAAAAAATGAAATTACCAAAATGTGCAAGTAAAAAAATGAAATTACCAAAATGTGCAAGGCTGATGAGCTCATGGAGGGCTAGGTGATGAATTGAAGAAAGCTGTAGAAGAAGAAGAAGAAGAAGAAGAATGATGCAGAAGAAGTGGTGAATGATGCAGAAGAAGCAGCAAACACACTCATAGTCATAGTCCATGACGGATGATAGACAACCCGCAAAAGTCAAATATACAAAAAGAAGCATCCATTTGCAAAAGCTTGCAATGATGATGATGATAAGAATAATATCAGATATATTTCAAAATAAACCAACCCTAAAAACTACATACACTACTTCCCACTTTCCCAGTTCCCACCATGACCAACCAGACAAGATGGTGGGTCCCCCACACACTCCCTTGTCAAAAACCACAACTCCATAATCTAAATTAACATCTCCCAATATCATCACATCCCAAAAGAGTGAAAGCCCACCTTACATTTTTGTTCCCTCTGCTGTCTCTAAAGAAATGAAGTTATAATTACCTGCTTTTTTCTGGAGATCTACCTTCACTCATTCAACCAATCAGCTGCAGCTGCCTTGCCATTGCCATTGATGAAGCTCAATATTTGATGTACAGATCTTTCAATATCATCTGCTGTTCCTAACTTGCATTCTTGCTCTATCTGCATTTTATCATCATCCAACAGCAAGTTACTATTAAAATAAAAAATGAAAAGGAATCTTGCTATGCTAGCTAGCTAGCTAAGCTACTAGGCTACTAGCTTTAGGGTAGCTTGAGATCCAAGTCAGAATGGTTGACCAGTAATAAAACAAACAGATAGGACAGAATGAATCACAGATATAATTATTTTATAGGTACCTTGAGATTGAAAGAGTAAAGAACAGTGTCCTGTGAAGAGGTGATGTTAAGGTGGAGAACTGTTAGCCTAAGATCTTCCAATGCAAGAATGAGTTTCATCAACTGTCCATGGCTTCTTTGGCATTGGATTTTCAAGTTCACATGGGTTTGAATCACAGTCACATCTATATCTGTAGCCTCAGGTGACTTGTTTTCTGCACTCACTTCATCTTCATTGTCTTGACACCCAATTCTGCATTGGGACAGAGACATAAACATTCCATTGGAAGGCATTGCCATGCTCCCACAAGACGATGATGATGATGAGGACAATGATGATGATGTCACACCACCATTGTTGCTTAATCCTTCGAGTCTCATTCTCTTTTGGGCTTCAAGGGATTCATGCAGCTGCTCCAATTCCTTCACAAAGTCTATTGCACCCCCCACAATGGATGCTTGGTCACCCTTTAAACAAACCCAATTCCTCATTTCAGTAATTAATTCATTCATGAAATTAATTATAACAAATTGAAATGTTCTTATTTTTTTACCCTTTGAATGTACGAAGGGGGCATGAGGGATCTAAGAACATTGAGATGGTCATTCATTTGGCGGCGGCGGTTGCGTTCCACGGCAATGTGGGTCATGCGCTGGCTCTCTACTTCTTCTTTGTTCTTGGTTGGCCTTGTTCTCTTCCTCTTTTTTCTTTCTCTGATGGGCTGAGGAGAATTTGGGTATTGTGTCTGCTCCTGAGCTTCTTTTTGAGCTTCAACATGAACCCAAGTAGTCGGAGATACTGATGAGTTATTGTTAATTTCAACTGAGTTGGGTTTGTGTGCTTGTTCTTGGTTGCAATCTGAGCTCACACCTTCAAGATTGCAAATTGAATGTGTTTGATAAAAATCCTTGGCCTCAGATTTCACAGGAGAATGCAACTTAACCATTTGTTGGGCCTCACGGCTTTGAAGTTGTAGAGCTCTCTCCATTTCATTTTCAGGCAAGTAGGCTTCGCCTAACTCCCATGGCGGCTGCTGCTGCTTCTTGAGGTGCTGCAGTCTCAGGAGTTCTTGAAAGCTTGGCTCTTTCGAGGGAAAATAAGGTGGCTGGGAATCGATACTTTGCAACATCTCAAGGAATGGCATTCTGTCTTCCAAGCTTGGGATTGAGTATTGTGCTTCTTCTGATTCCTCCTCAAATCTCAAGCTCCCTGTAGTGTTCATTGCTTGTTCTAAGCACTGCGAATCCAAATGCTCACCGAAAAACTGCAGCAAAATATAAAACCCAGAAATAATTAGCTTAAATTTGAACAAAGAAAGGAAAAAGGTCGCAACTTTACTGGGTTTCACATCTAATTAACCTTTTCCCATTACAGAAAACAAGACAAAAAAAAGTTCAAATGAAAATAAAAGGAAAAGTGACATGGGTTTAGTGGGGTTGAGTTTTTTGAACTTCACAGGAGATGGAATGAGAATGTTGAAAGAGGAAAAGAAGTCACATTGAATGGAATAATGCCAGCAATTGGAGAAGTATATACAGTCCTCTATTTCTTAAAGCTAGCCAGGAAAGGGAATAAAGAAAGGGGGAAAGGGAAAGGGCAGAAAAAATTGAGGAAAATTAGCGAAACATACAGATAGAGAGGGGTTTATGGGTCCTTGGGGCCTCTCCATTAGAGGAGGTGATGAGGTGACTTTTGAACCTGTTGCTGTTGAAGTTGTAGGGTGAAGAACGAAAGATCAGCCTTAAATTGGGTTCTCTCTTTCTCTCTTTGTCTCTCTGAGTGTGTTATATTTCTGCTAACAACATTCCATTGTGATGCTTACAGAACAATTGCAATAAATGAAAGACCCCATGAATCCAACACCAACACCCATTAAAATATGGACATTCCTTTGTTTTGTGATAAATGTATAGGTGCCCCCCCTCCCTCTTAAATACACCATATTTAATGCTGTGTGCTTGGGCCTCCCTCTTCCTCTTCCTATCCTATTCCTATTCCTATTCCTATTCCTCCTCAGTCCTCACTCCTCAGAAAGAGAGAGAGGGAGAGAGAAATGTAGTAATATAATTGAGGTGGGTGTGGTAAGAAATGAAGGGTGGAAATTAAAACTGTGGAAGTGATTGAGAGGATGTGGTGATGCTTAGAGATACATGAAATTTAGAGAGAGAGAGAGAGAGAGAGAGAGTTGGTGCATTTGGTTTGCTTCGCAAAGAGAGAGCTAGGGTTGTCTGGTTTACAAGGTCCCAATAGCATTATTAGCGGTGGCAGTTTTGTCCAGCTGCGAGGACAGACAGTTGTGGGGACTCTTTCTCTTTCTCTTTCTCTTTCTCTTTCTCAGTGCACACTCTCAAGTCTGAATCTATCTGCTGCACATCAAAGGGAGAAAGAAAAAGAAAGAAAAAAGGAAAGGTTCGGATTTTGGAAAGTCCTACTATGGATGGATTGAGATTTGAGATTTGAGATTTGAAATTTGAGATTTGAGATTGGAGCTCGAGGGGAATCACTTGTCTCCTGATGGGTCATGTACACCTAATCCTGCAGCCCAACCCAAACCCCAACACCCTCTCTCTAATTTATTCATAATCTTTCACTTATTTACTGCTTCACCTTTTTCTTATTTTCCACAACAATAATTGAGAAGCGCTATAGGAATTTTACCATAGTCAAATTCGAAAGTAATTATTACATAATGAAAAGAAACATTATTGCATCGTAGTTGATACATATTCTACTCTACATGGATGATGATTTTTTGGTTATCGAGAATACATCTTCCTCCACTTTCGTTCTCTTCTCCCCCGCCCCCCGTCGTTCTCTTTCTCCTCCCCCCCTCACCCCGTCGTTCTCTTTCTCCTCCCCCTCCCCCTGTCGTTCTCTTTCTCCTCCCCTCCCTCCCATCGAATTCACACGCAGTTTACAGTAACAAGAGCTCCCAATTTGATGCCTCCGTTCATGTAAACGTCCAGAACGTGACGGTTGGGAGAGACGAATCGTCGGTGACCGGAACGGTGAAGGCGACTTGCTCGATCGGAGAGTTCTCGACGCCGGAGAAGTCGTTCGGCGACGGAGATGAAGCGGAGCCATTAGTTCTCTCTTTCTCCTCCCCCGTCGTTCACTTTGTCATCCCCCCACCTCGTTCTCTTTCTCCGTCTCCCCCCGCCGCGTCCCACGTCGTTCTCTTTCCTCTCCAATATGGTTTTTGGTTTTTTTATTTTTTAAGTTTTTTATTTAATTTTTTAAATTTAATTCAAAAAGTAAAAAGAAAATTAAATTTACATCTAAAAGAATAGTTACATGATAAATTTTGAATGAGAGTATCATTAATTAACGTGATGATTTAATACTACTTAATAATTTTTCCTTTACAAGGCCGTATTACGTGACAATATGTAAGATTTAGATATCAACTATTATATGAAAGTAATTATATTTCCAAATTAATTAACACGCATTATATGGTAATTTCCTTCCTTAGTCACTTTATGTTTTCTTGGAAGTTGCAATTTGGTAAACAAAAAAACATAAAGCCTATTACTAAAACCATTTTAATGTCACAAATGAAAGAAAAGCTATTTTCTTTCACAATCTATGCAAATATATATATATATATATATGTATTTTCTTTTGGGTGGGACCTATACCCACTGCCACTAGCTGTGTGCCTGTGAGTATGTTTTGCAATAAATAGGTCGGGACACAAATTTTGTCTCTAATAAAGAAGGATTGATGGGACTGAATCCTAGATATACGTTTTCCGTTTGATTTCCTCCTCTTCATTGAATTTGAAGTCAATTTGCAATGTTGTAGATCTTCGTTAACGGTATTTTCAACCGACTTTCTCTATATATGTTTAAATTTAATTTTAAATTACTTAAAAATTATCAATAATTATCTCATTTTTAATGTTAATAAAATCAGTATTTTTTATATTTAAAAAAAAAATTAAAATTTATCTAAAAGTTCTTATGTCAACTCTAGCACACTCTTAAAATTTAAAGGGTGTATTCAATTAAGATTTTTAAATAGTTGGTAAAAATTTGGATTATTCAAAATTTGGGTTATTCAATCAGTACTTTTATAGAATTTTTAAATTGAGATGTATTCAATTATAAAATTTCATAACTTTATAAAAGTTGAGGTGTACTGAAAACATCAATGAATATTATAGATTTCATTAAATGATAGAATTTTATGAAATTTGACAAACATTTTAGTGTAAATTATGTTTTACTAAGGGGGTGTATTGAATTTAGATTAATACAGATAATTGCAGAGTTTTTTGAAGTGATCGAGTTTTACAGATTTATTAATTTTCATACACTTTTACAAAGCTAATAAGGGAATTATATAGAGTTTTATGACAGAGTTTTACAGAGTCATATTGAGTTTTATATATTGTGATTGAGTTTTGCAGAAAGTGATATTGAATTATATAATTTGATATATATATATATATATATATATATATATATATATTAGAAGAATTTTATAATCAAATCATAATTATTTTTTACTAAAAAAATAATTTCAAAAATATAAAACTTCTCACGATCAATAAGATTGAGAGACTAGGGTGGCTAGGAATCGTGCATGCTTTTGAATTTTTTTTATTCATTTTATTTACTTTTTTTATTTTTTTTTCATACAGTAAATAAATTCATATAAAACTTGTTTTATTTAATTACTTATAACTCATATAGAGAATAATATATGATAATAGATATCGGTAGGAGACTTGAGTTTTATTGAATCTATTGAAATCTATAAAAATCACAAATTATATTTTAAGCCTTGTATGTAGAAATCCGAGGGGGGAGGGGAGGCTGGACAAATCATAAACTTTGCTAAAACATAATTTACACTAAAATGTTTGTCAAACTTCATAAAACTCTTTCATTTAATGAAGTATACAATATTCATTGATATTTTGAATACACCTAAACTTTATAAAGTTATGAAATGTCATGATTGAATACACTTCAACTTTTAATGATTTTATAAATCTCTATAAAAATATAAATCGAATACTCTCAAATTTTTATCAACTCTCTAAAAGTCCTAACTGAATACATCTAAACTTTTAGAGACATTTAAACTTTATAAAAGTCTCAATTTAATATACCCCCCTAAGTTTATGATTTTGGTGGTCATTATTAGAATATGGACTATTAGGTTTCATTTTTATCATTTTACTCCATATGGTTATAATGTCGCATCAATTTACTCCATGTGTCAATTTCACTATTAAATTAATAGTTCAGAGATGATGTGGCAATGATTGAGGTTCATTTCCATTAAGGGCATTTTTGGTATTATAGAACAATAAAAAAAAAATTCTGCCGATAACAGGTCAGATTTGTAAGGTGACTTAATTTGCACATCCTTAAATCTCACCAAATGTTCCAAATTAGTCTGAATTCACTACTTGAACGAAGGAAAAATTATTCATAACGAATCATATTCAATGACAAATGTGATTTTTTTTGTACAAAAAAGTTGATAAAATGTGAGTAAATATAATGACATGGAGTAATTGGGTATTCCTAATCGTTTAGGTGAGATTGAGTGAAATAAAAGTTCAAAGAGGAAATTGACTATTTATATAGTTTATTGGGAAATTAGCTGGAAAAAAAATTCAGTGGGGAAATTAGCATGTGAGCAAATATTGATGGGGAAAATTGGCAAATTACTCAAAACAAAAATATATTTTTCTCCTCTTCTGATTTTACTTTAAGGGTATGTTTGGATGAGGGGAAAAACATGGGATTTGTTAAAAAATTAGAATTTCAAGTTTCCTATGCACTAGGGTTGTTAATCGGTAAAAAATTAGAATTTCAAGTTTCCTATGCACTAGGGTTGTTAATTTCAACGGAATCGAAATCGAATCGAATTGCCCATTTTGTATCGGTACGATTCGGTACAGGAATTTTTCAGTAGTTGAACCGAAATCGAATCAGATAGGCCGGTTCGGTTCAGTATCGATTTTTTTTGGGTACTTCCTCGTTCATTCGAGAACTAGAGATAGAGAGTGAAGAGAGGAGTTCGACTTCATCTATAATCCAGAAGGACTCGAGAGAGACTCGACAGAAAGACTCGTGAGAAACTTGAGAGAGACTGGATCGAGAACACTTGAGAAAGACGAATGGATCGAGAAAGACGACTATATTGAGAGACTAGATCGAGAACACCTGAGAAAGACGACTGGATCGAAAAAGACTCCCGATTGAGGCGTCGCTGACTCGCGATAGCGGTATCTTTAACGACTCACGAT
This sequence comes from Oemleria cerasiformis, assembly GCA_037349345.1. Lineage (NCBI taxonomy): Eukaryota > Viridiplantae > Streptophyta > Magnoliopsida > Rosales > Rosaceae > Oemleria > Oemleria cerasiformis. Next base: position 11,856,082 of record JAZGTL010000010.1, read on the forward strand.
GGAGGCATCCTCAACGATGAAATCATGAAGGCGATAGAGTCATGGAGGCGTCCTCGTGGCGAAATCATGGAAGCGTCCTCGAAGATCGATTGATGCGAAGTGCGAAGTGAGAACTGCGATGGGTGCGAACTGCGAATGGGTGAGATGAGCATCTGAGACAGAGTAAGAGACGAGTGAAGGCGTGAAGCAGATAATGATGATCATTGCGAACTGCGATTGGTGTATGGGTGAGATGAGAGTCTGAGAGAGAGAGAGAGAAAGACAATTGAAGGTGTGAAGCGTGAAGCTGATGAAGATGATCATCGATGTTATCGAAGAAGGGTAAAGGGATTTAAGCAAAACGACATCGTTTGGCCAATACCCAGTACCGGTTTAGTTTTTCGGTTGTGGAAACTCGGAAATCGAAATCGAACCGTTTCCACTTCGATTCAGTTCGGTTCGGTTTTCTGGTTTCGGTTCAATTTTTTTGGGGACGGTACAGTACGGTTCGGTGTTTCGGTCGGTTGTTCAGTTTCGATTAACAGCCTTACTATACATAAATTCTCTTATTTGGATGCATAAATACAAGAATTTAAAATTATAAGAAAAATAAAAACTTGGAATTTGGATGCCACAAATCCCAAGTTTTAATTCAATATTAAAAAGGGTCATTTTCAAAATTACAGCTTTATAACTACCATTTATGTATGAACATTAAAATACATGTTCAAATTTCATTTTACTTTTATGTTACCCAAACAAGAAATTTCACAAATTCTAGAAAATTAATTTCCATAAATTTAAATTATGTTATTTTATAAATTCTTGGTATTCTTAAACTTCTTCATCCAAATGTGCCCTTACGGATAAATTTGGTCAAATTTGTTCAAAACCTATATTTGAAGAGTATAATGTGCAGCTTTAATACTAGAAATTATTAGATTTTCACACGTTCAATTTTTTCATCAGATCTGCCTTTTATTATAATCAATAATATATCTAGTTTTATCTTTATAACTTGTCTTGTTAATTTTATTCTTAGTTTTACCTTAAACAAAACTATAAGGCATTGTACAACATTTAGCTTAGAATACTCATTAGTAAGTGATAAAAAAGCAAAATAAGAACAAAATAAGAACAAAATAAATGGAACTCCTCATCATTGGAGCCACCTCTCCATTACTTGTTGTCCAAATCACTGTCGGTGGCAGTCTCTCCCTTCCCACTACAAAATATATGGTCCATATAAGAACCGCTAATCCTACCCACACGGCTTCTTTGCCACCAATATTGTTGTCTAATGTTATTTTTTACTCAGCTTCAACTTTAAGGTGTACGGTGAATTTTGGAATTTGATTTTTGTAAAAAAATAAGATAGATATATAATATGGAAAATTATAATTTACTATTATGTGATTTACTTGTGAATACAGAGTTATATTTGTACTTTCAAATCGTTCAATTCAATTCCTGAATTTTTTATTTTGTTATAATCAGAACCATCTGTTAAGTATTCCGTTAAACTTCTATTAAGTGATAACCTGTCGAATATGAGACCCACATTTTAAACTTATGTGTTGGGCAAATATGTGTCATGTGGGTAAAACTTTAACAAAAAAATCTCAATTTTTTTTGTTTTTTTTTGGGTTTAATAACAAAAACTTAATATTAAAAGAATTAAAAGTAACTAATTCTTTACAACCGAGGGTGATGGCCTAGTGGCAAAGGCTTACTCCCAAGTGATTTGGTGGGTGGAGGTCCTGTAATCGACTCCCACTAGCTCTTGTTTGCTAGTCCTTCGGTGGGACTGATGTCCATCGTCTCTTGTTTGCTAGTCCTTCGGTGGGGCTGAGGTGACGCTCCCAGCGTGTAGGAGCCCACCGTTTGCTAGTCCTTCGATGGGCTGAGGTGACACTCCCAGCGTGTAGGAGCCCATATGGTCACGCCCATGGGGATATCCATCTAAGGTTGCCCCCTTCCACACTTTTTTTAGTAAAAAAAAAAACTAATTCTTTCAAATTATAAACAAAACAAAATCAATTCAAAGAAGTCTCCTTCTTCTGTTTCCCTCGCCGGCGCCAATTAACTATCGCGATAGCTTTCTCCTTCACCTACAAGTCTTTAAAATTTTCCTTCTTACTGAGACTAGGGTGAGATCACAAGAATTTCTTCATCTTTACCATTGCATTCTTGACACCAGCATGCATTTTATATACATCATTTGAATTTGAAATTTTTTAATCCAACCATCCCAATTTCATTAGATTCAAACTGAACCTTTCAGACTCCCCATTTTTCATTAAATTTTTGCGTTTGGGCTGTTAGCCTATTACACAGAGTGATAGCCTGAGCAGGGTAGGCAACGTCGGCAGAGAGTGGAGGTCCGATATGGGCTAGGATGCAGGATCTGGTGGGAGGTTGGGGTTCGAGTTTGGGTTTGGGGCTGCTCGTAGTGAGAGACATTTGTGCCGCATGGTCAATTGAGGTCGGGGAATGGAGGGGTGGGGTGGCAAAGGTTGGATTAGGAATGTGGCTGCTGCTGGTGGTCCATTCAGAAGGAATGGTCTAGCTAGGCGGCGTGATATTTGGTTTGGTGCGAGATGGAGGGTTTGTGCTGGGGTCTTGGGTTAGTGGGAGAGAAAGAGATGTTTTCTAAATTATTTAGAAAAGATATTTTTAATTAAAAAAGTTAAAAACATCTTTTATAAATAAATTTAGAAAACATCTCTTTCTCTCCCACTAATCCAACACCCCAGCATAAACCCTCCATCTCCCAACAAACCAAATATCGCGCCGCCTAGCTAGACCATTCCTTCTGAAAGGACCATCACCAGCCGCCACGTTTCTAATCCAACCTTTCCCACCCCTCCCTTCCCCGACCTTGATTGACCATGCGGCACAAATGTCTCTCACTGCGAGCAGCCCCAAACCCAAACCTGATCATCAGATCCGCCGAGGTCCTCACTCACAGGTCTATGAACCAGGATGCGTTTTTTTCTTTGTTTAGGGGATTGTGGAAGGGGTAATCATCAATTCAATCGGTTCACAACGATTCCTCGCTAGATTTTCTTGTCAGTGTGATTTGAGAAGGGTCCTGGATATTCAGCCGTGGTCATTTGATGACGTGTTGGTCCTTGTGGAGGAAGGTACGCGATCTAGGAACCCTAGAACGATGAGGTTAGCTTGGTGCAACTTTTGGGTTCAATTGCATAATTTTCCAACCCTATGCATGACTGTTAGGGCGGTGGAGAAAATTGGGGACCTCCTTGGTTCGGTTCTTGAGGTGGACAAGTCGAGAGGGAGGGATTGCATTGGTCATTTTGCAAGGGATAAAATCAGGATCAATATTCGCGAACCTTTGATGAGAGGGGCAATGTTGAATTCCCAGATGTGGGTGATACTTGGGTGGGTTTCCAATATGAGTTCCTTCCGGCGTATTGTTTGGTTTGTGATTTCCTTGGACATATGACTAGACAATGTGTGGAAGATAGAGGTGCGCATCGAGGTGTAGTTGGAGTTGAGGACATAGAGCTTTTGTTGGCTTTTAAAAATTTGGAGGCTACCTCTGATCTGACTGGGAATGCGCTAATGAGTGTGCTAAGGCGTGGTCGTAGGGAGAATGTACGATTTCGGGCAAGACATGGAGATGGTGTGGCATCCGACCTTACGACTCACATCTAGAGGGACTGGGAGGAAGCTGAAGGACTACGGCAGCATCTGGCTGCAGCTTTCAATGACGGGAGGATTGGAATAGAGGGGTGATCAGTGGGAATACCAGTGATCGTGTAGTAGAAAGGGGGGGGGGGGGGGGGGGGGGGGGGGGGGGGGTGGTATATTCAGTATGGGTGTTGAGGTGGAGCATAGTACGTAGTGTTGGAAGAAGGGAGGTTGGGCGTGCTGTGGTTAGGATAGGAATAGGTGCTGTGTTTGGTAAGGCGGGTGTCGGGGAAAATGTGGAAATGAAGGATCCTGTGATTCAGAGTTCTGACCCGTTTCATCTAGCACCAATTATTGATAATCTGAATCTAGTTCAGCGTCACCGCAAACGTGGAAGGAAGCCTAAGAATATTACTATGTTTGAGCATGAGGGTTGCAGTCAAGGAGGGGTTAGGGAGGATTTAGACGGGGGTGACACTATTGCCAGTAGAGTGGCCAAGCGTAGACATGTTGAGTTTGTTAGTACGTGTTCTCAGGTGGTCGGGACCTCCCTTATGGGTCTCTTGAGTGGAGGGGTGATGTTTCCACCTCTCCCCAGGAGCTGTAGTCCCCATGAGGTTTCTCTGCTGGAATTGTCAGGGCATCGGTGGTGATCTGACAGTTCATGATTTGGAGGAGCAAAATAGGCTTCTTCAACCAAGTATCGTGGTGTTACTGGAGACGAAAACAAAGTATGAGGTTTCAGTATTTGAAAAGAAGACTATGTATGGATTTTACGTAGGATGTGGAGCCGAGAGTTCTTAGTGGGGGCCTTTGTGTGTTTTGGAAAACTGCAGGACATGTGGAGCTTGTGAAAACTGCAGATTTTGTTATTGAGGTGTTGGTAACTGATGAGGATTGCAGGTGTAAATGGAGATTGTTCTGTATTTATGCTAGGACTGATGATGGGAACATGGCTAGGCAGTGGGACCTTTTGCATACTAGTTGAGACGAGAATCCGAGTCTTCTTTATTACTGGGCAATTTTAACGATGTTCTTTGTGCAAGTGAGAAATATGGTGCGATTACAAGGTCGGTTACAAGTATGAAAACGTTCCGGTCTTTTGTGGCTGATGGGAAGCTGTTAGATTTGGGGTACACATGGCATCCTTTTACATGGCGCAATAAGAGGGAGACTGGTTTTGTTCAAGCCAGGTTGGACAGGGGTTTAGCTACGGATTCCTGGGTGCGAACTTATCCACATGCTGGTCACTCATATTTTATTATCAGGCTCCGATCACTCAATGTTAGCTGTGGATACTTTACCTAGTGTTGGGAGACGTCGACATAGATTTATCTATGATCCACGGTGGAGTAAAGAAGGTCATTGTGAAGAGGTGGTTAAGAAGGAATGGAGTAAACATTTGTTGGGCTCTCCTTGTTAACGGGTGATGGAAAAATTGAAATGGGTTCGTAAGGGTTTTCTGGGTTAGAAGAAGAAGGGCAGTGGGAAAGCTCCGGTTGCAATTGACAAGCTAAAAGATCAATTACATGAATGTTATCAAGTTGCTGATTATGATGGGCAGCGAGTGTGTTCTCTTGAAGCAGATTTGAAACAAGCAGTACTTGACAATGAAGTTTATTGGAAGCTGTAGTCCCGGGTTCAATGGTTAAATGAGGGGGATAAAAACTCTAAGTTTTTTCACTCTAAGACTGTCAAGAGAAGGCGGCATAATAATATTAAGGGTTTGTTTGATGAGGGGGAAGTCTGGAGGGACGAGGAGGAGGATCTTGGACGCATTGTTGTGGGGTTTTTGAAGAAACTCTTTGAATCCTCTTAGCCGGACCTGTTGGGTGAGGTTACTGACTGGATTTCTCCAAGGGTCACGACAGAGGATAATGAATTTTTGGTAAGACCAGGTCATCCTAAGGATGTTCGACAGACAGTGATGCAAATTAATCCAATGAAGTCCCCATGTCCGGATGGGTTCACTGCAAGCTTTTATCAGCAGCATTGGGGTGTGATTGGGCATGACGTCATCCGTGCTATGACTTCCTTCTTTGAGACAAGGCACCTTCTGAAAAAGGTGAATTTTATGTACTTGATTTTAATCCCTAAAGTCCCAAGCCCCCTTAACATGACGCAGATTCAGCCAATTTCGTTATGTAATGTTCTTTACAAGGTGATTTCAAAAGTGCTTACAAATCGATCGAAGCGTCTGATGATGAATGTGATTGGTGATTCTCAAACAACATTTGTAGGAGGTAGACAAATTACAGATAATTTTTTGGTTGTGCATGAGGTGTTGAATACCATTCGTAAGAAGCGGGGTAAGGAAGGGGTGGAGATGATGCTTAAGCTGGATATGACCAAAGCTTATGACCGGGTGGAATGAGATTTTTTGTTGGCAGTCATGCGGAAGCTGGGTTTCAATAATGTTTTTTGTCAGTGGATTATGGAGTGCATTTCTTTGACTTCCTTTAGTGTTTTAATGAATGGGACACCAACCGCGGTTTTCTATCCGTCACGGGGGCTCCGGCAAGGGGACCCACTCTCCCCATTTTTGTTTGTTCTATGCGCAGAAAGTCTCTCCGCAATATTAAAAATGAGGGTGGAAATAGAGGCTTTGAATGGTATTCTGGTGGCACCGGGAGCGTTTAGTTTGACCCATCTATTTTTTACAGATGATTCGGCGCTTTCCTCTTAGGCTACAATGTCGGATGATGTTGTTATCAAGGAGGCCTTACGCCTAAATGAGGTTAGTTCTGGGCAGATGGTAAATCTTGAGAAGAGTTATGTCCTCTTTAGTGCAGATTGTCCTATGCAGATTCAGAATCAGATTGTGGATGTCCTCGGAGTTCGGAGAAAAGAAGATTTTGGGAAGTATTTGGGTTTAAAAGCTTATTTTGGCGCTTCAAAGAGGGTTGATTTTGAGGATATTCAGAATCGTATGGAGGCTAAAGCACAAGGATGGTCTTAACAATTTTTGTCCATGCTGGAAAGGAAGTCATGGTGAAAGCTATCGCTCTTGAGCTGCCTAACTATGCTATGTCTTGTTTCCAAATATCGGTGGGGGGTTTGTAAGGATGTGGAGCGAATCCTAGCTCGATACTGGTGGGGAAATCAGAGTATGGAACAAGGCATTCATTGGGCGTCTTTGGACAAGGTTACGATGCCAAAATATAAGGGTGAGCTTGTCTTTCAAGACTTGCGAAGCTTTAACAATGCTACACTAGCAAAGATTGGGTGGTGTTTAATTACGAATCCCTCTTCGCTTTTGGCTAGGCTTTTGCGAGCCAAATATTACCCAGATGGATCCTTCTTGCAAGTGAAGGACAAGGCCGGTTCTTCATGGGGGTGGAAGGGAATTTTGCAGGGTCAGTGATTATTGACGGCTAGGGTTCGTTGGACGGTTGTGGATCGAATGAATATTAGGCCTTTGTTGGACCCATGGCTACCTACTTGTAGGCCATTTCGAATCAGGTAAGGCAGCTCACCTGTTCCCTGATGTGTCAATTATTTGGTGAATTCCTCAAGTTGTACTTGGAAGGCGGACCTAATTGATAGCTTATTTATGCCGGGGGACGCAAGAGCAATATTAGCACTTCCTTTAAGCAAGTTTGGTTGCAAAGACAAGTTGATATGACATTACTCAAAATCTGGTTCTTATAATGTTCATTCGGGATATATCTTGGCTTCTGAAATGAGCAGGAATGGTGAGTTGTCAAGGAAGGGAGGAGGTGAATCTAGCACGGCTGGTGCTCATGATTCTTTTTGGAAGGGTATCTGGAAGCTGGATGTGCCTAATAAAATAAAGCAATTTATTTGGCGATGTTGTAGAAGTTTTTTACCGGTACGTCATAATTTAAAATGGCGTAGAGTCCAGGTTGAAAATATATGCCCCTTGTATGGTGATGAGGATGAATCTGAATCTCACTTGTTCTTCACATGTATGTTTGAAAAAATTATTTGGTTTGGTGGCCCTTTACAGTTGGATATTACAGGTCTAAGGGGTCTTTCTTTTCGATATTTCTAGGTTAAATTGAGTGTCATGTTTCAAAAAGTGGATGGTGTAGCTGTAGTTTTACAGACCTTGGCGTTTGGATGCTGGAGGATTTGGAAGGCTAGGAATTTGATGTGTTTCCAAGATGAAGTTCAGCCCCCAGACGTGATCAATGGCTATTACAGCAACAGATTGCGGAGTTCAGAGCCGCCAAGGTTTCTGTTGTGCCTCCAATCAATTAGGTGCCTACTGTGGACAAAGCAGCGGCTGGTCGTGGTCTCCAGCAGTGGTAGAGACCAAGGATAGGTCTGCTCAAGCTAAATTGTGATGGGGCATGGGAGAAGCCGACGCACAGGGGCTCCTATGGCTGGGTTATGAGATCATGGTCTGGCGGTTTTGAGGGTGCAGGTGGTGGGTTCCCATGTAGTTCTGCCTTTCAAGCCTAGACTTTGGCAATAAGGCCTGGGTTGCAGGCCTGTACTGTAGAGGCCGGGCATCAGAAGGTAGTGGTTGAGACGGACTCCTTGCAGCTGATGATGTTGCTAGACTCTAATGGTTGTGATGTGTCTGTTGAGAACATTCTACATGATATTCGGGTTCTTCGTAGGTCTTTTAGTTTCTTTTCTTTTTGCTTTGCCCCACGGGTTTGTAACAATGCAGCTCACGTTGTGGTTGCTTATGTGAAATTATTGGGAGGGTACCATGTCTGGTCAAGTTTTGAACCAGATTGGTTGTTTAACCATCTCGCTGAGGATGTTGGTGTTTCTGTTCGGTTTTAATTCAAATAAACTTACTCTTCAGAAAAAAAAAAATTAGCCTTACTTTAATTTTTAGTTAATTTTTTTCTTTTCAAAACCTATAAGATATTTTTAGTTAGTTTTTCATCCACATGGCACAATTTTATCTTCCACATAAACTTAAAAGGTGGGTCGCACCATCTGACACATCACCACTTAACAGAAGTTTAACGGAATATTTAACGGCGAGTTCTGATTGAAACAAAATAGAAAGTTCAGGTGTTAAATTGAAAATTTTGAAAGTACAAGTATAACTCTGTAATCTCAAGGAAACTATAAGGTAGTAAGCTGTAATTTGTTCTATATAATATGTATAATTTTTACTCTTCATTATTCTTATATAAAAAAAACTAAAAACTGATAATCCAGTCTAAGGGTAAAGTTGTAAATATAAACCGCAAAAAGATATAAAATAAAGATGAATTATTAATTTAAATGTATAAGCCATGAGGCTACCTATTAATACATTATCAATTGTAACATGTATTTGAGATTTTTATTTTTGAGAGAAACGTTCTTATTTTTACTTTTTAATTGTATTGAACTTTAGATTTATTTCAATATGTCATTTAGTGCTATGATCTAATAGTATTTCTCTACACACGTTATGTTGGAGGTCTCGAGTTCGACTCTCGTAAAGGGCGAGATCGATACCTAATGTATATATTATGTTGTGATCCCTTATTTCAATATTTTTGTATAGAAATAAAGATTTATTTCAATATAGAAAATAGGTTTAAATTAGTCATAATGTACTATTTTGGATGTTAACCCTCGTATGTAAAAGAAAAAATTTCAAAAGTAAATCTATTAAACCAAGAATTAATTAGTTAATACTTGTATAAAAATTGAATTAGTTAAAACTTTGTGCAATGCATGAATGAATAGTGATTTTTTAAAAACAAAAAGTGGACCAGTTAGTGGCGAACTACGACAGTTCACCCTACAGGGAGCTAGGAAGACTCAGACACGAATTTTAGTGCATCTTGGCCCACCCTTCCGGGAGCTGGGAAGACTCACACATTCATTTTAGTGCACCCCTGGCCACATTCAGAATATCCCACACACGTATTTTAGTGCATCCCTTACCACAATCAGAAGATTCACCATTGGCCGAAATCCAACCTAAGACAACCCGAGAGCAAACCGAACCTGGGAACGCCCTAACAACTGGGCCAACCTATTGTTGTTCTATATGAATGAATAGTTAGACTTATCAACTAATATATAATTTACCACTGTAGTTTTCTTCCATACCGTATTAAAAGATATATCTCAAGTTTGAATATCTCACACTCATCACTAACAGAAAATATATATAGATCAGAGTTGTAACGACCTATACTTAAAACAAAAATTTAATTCGAAAATTTACTAAGGAAAAGGCAATTTTACCCTCGGGTTAGGAGGGGTTCGAGGGCCACTTTATGTTTGAAAATACTTTTGGAAGTTTTTCTTGGACTGTTGCGTAGGTCTAGAACTAACGAGTTTGTGGACAGGCATCACGCAGAAATCGGGGTCCGTTTGACGAAGCTACTGATCTAAGAAGGATAAGGGTATTTTGGTAATTTGAAATCCAATATTTTGGGAGATCTTTTTCCCCATTTTCTAGTTTTTTTTCTTATTCTTTTCTCTCTCCTCCTCTCCCGATTCTTCCTCTTTCCCCAGTGAAAAACCGAACCCCCTTTCCCTTGATTTTTGATTTCAGCTTTTTCGACCCAAACCGAACATACCATAACCTTCCTCTCGACCTCAAGAACCCAGCCATACATTCCTTGAGCCATGGGGGTTACCGTGGAAGACGAACCGAAGCCCGGAAGCTTGACCAAAGATTTTCGTCCAATTCTCGGCCAACCAAGGTGACACAGCTCCAGGGACTGCAGAAGAGCATACTGCTCATCGTTGAACTTATTTGAGCTTCCAGTAAGTGGACTTTGTTTCCTAAATTGTAATGCACCCATATTTATATGTTTAAATGATTTCTTAGCAATTATGAATTTTGAAAATTAAGGATAATTATTCTAAAGTGATTTATTACCTTTTAAGAGATTCGGAAATTAAGGATAATTATTTTAATGACTTATTATTGATTATGTAACAACCTATTTATTTAATTATGAGAATTTCGTAATTTATTTTAGAGACACTTTTGGAAGTTTTTGTTGGACAATTGCGTTGGTCTCGAACTCACGAGTTCGTAGACAGGTGGCACGTGAAAAATAGAGTCCGAATGAAGGAGTTATGGAACTAGAAGCTTCAGGGGTAGTTTGGAAATTTTGGTTATCAGATATTTTAAAACACCAAAATTTCTAGATTTTTCTCACTTATTCTATGTCTCACCTCACGACTCTTTTTCTTTTTCCAGCAAAGAAACCGAACCTTTCCCCCCATGTGGTCTCCGTTCACGGCCAAACTGAGATAAACCCCCACCACCATCATCTTCCTCACCTCATTCCGAGCGTACCAACCATGAAGGTTGATAGCGCTGGGAGAAGGAGGAACAACGGTGAACAGTAACTCCGCATCTTTCCGGCCAATTTTCGGCCACCATAAGTATTGTTTCTCGATTTGGACCTTGGATTTGGATTATTGGATTTGAGTAAATGAATTTAGACTATTAAAATGCTAGATTTGGTGAAGAAATGAAGCTTTTCAAAAAGCTTCAAAATCGGCCAATAATGGCGTTATCCGGCCAGCCAACCGATGGCGCTGGCGAAGAGAGGTAGGGGGTGACTAAGTGATGCAGTCGCACCCCCAAGGTGAACCAGAGGCGTGTGGGGGCACGTGGGGCCCTCCCCCGAGTTCCGTCGACTCGTGCCTCGATATTTTTGATGTTTCGGATCTTTTGGCGCAGGTTTCGGGTCAATCGGAATTTGTGTCGTTTTAGACGTCTAAAGTTAAGTTGTACGCATTAGAACGCGTGTATACTCCCGAAATTTTGGGGGTCGGATATTAGGTTTATAATTATCGTTTACTAATTCCGATTGTTACTTTTGACAGGTGATACCGCTCCAGAGATGGCAGAGAAGCGTACAGCTCAAGATTGAGTTTAATCGGACCCTCGGTGAGTGAATTTTGGCTTTTGAATTATAATGCATGCATAAGTATATGTTCTATTTGATTTATTATTAATTACGCATTTTGGAAATTAAAGGTGATCCTTCAAAATGTTTAATTATTAGTTATGAGACCCCGAGAGCTACGGATAGTCGTTTTAATGATTTATATGAATTATGGATCTCAATAATGATTTTGGGAAAGGATTTTGGTAATGATTTGGGCTTAGGCCGAAATGGTGATTTTACAGATTTCGGTTTATGGATTTTGGGCTTCTGCCCGAGGTTATGTAGTTGGGGTTTAGACCCAGGTATTTGCTAGTTTTGGGGTTTTCGCCTTGATTTTGGTTTAGGCTTTGGCCCTCGTGGAAAGGTTGGTGAGGTATGTTATGGAGGATTCCATCATACGCGCGGGAGGATATGAGGTATGTTATGGAGAATTTCATCATACGCTCAGTAAATGGTGAGGTATGTTATGGAGGATTCCATCATACGCTCGGGAGGATATGAGATATGTTATGGAGGATTCCATTATACTCTCAGGAGGATAAAAGGTATGTCATGGGGGATTTGATCATACGCTCTGTATGGTATGAGCTATGTCATGGAGGATTCCATCATATGCTCGACGAGACATTGAGCTATAGCTTGGGATAAGCTGAGATATTGAGTTACGACTCGGAATGAGTCGGGATATTGAGCTACGGCTTGGGATGAGCCGAGACATCGAGCTATGGCTCAGGGATGACTGCTTTGGCTACGATATCGAGTTATGGCTCGGGATGAGCCGGGATATTGAACTATGGTTCAGAATGAGTTGGGATATGAAGTTATGGATCGGGATGATGACTTCGATCGGGATGTGGGGTAAGGCTCAAAATAGCGACTTTGGCCGGGTTATCACGATGGCAAGTATAATTAGATATGGCGTGGGTTCCATCAAGGTAAACCAAACGGTATCCGGTAAGTTATATATATATATATATATATATATGTAGATGAGGGCCTTATTGTAAGTATGGTTTACCACGAGGTGGGTCTGTTATGATTATGATTATTATTATCATTATTGTATTTGCATGTTTATGCTGCATTATCGTTCTATTATCCAGTCACGATTGTTTTGGTTTTATGCCCTCTAGGCTGTAGCGGGACAAGGCGACTAGCTTAAGAGGAGGCATCATCTTTTGCTGAGCTACCATCACGTAGGATTTTCACTAGTTCTGTAAAGTTAAGGTTAACCTAGTTTACTCTGATCCACTCCTGGGTATTGTAAATTATTTTGAGGGCTTGGAATTGAATAGATGTAATTTGTTATGGATTGTGTGTATATTAGTTCAATATTTAAATCCTTCGTCTGACAAAGGGAAGACGGGTTGGTCGATTTATAGGGGAGATTCTACCGAATTCTCGATAGAATCCTCGTAAAGTTTGGTTCGTAGTGTGAAGGTATTTGAGGAATTATCTTTGAGGGTTCAAGTGTTGTCAGACGGGAGTAGGGCTTCTCACAGATTTCGAGGGGAAATTCGGAAGGGGACCCGTTAGATTATGGATTGGATTTCAATAACGACTTTGAAAACGATGTTGGGCATTAGGCCCTGATATGTAACTTTGGGCATTAGACCCGGTTATGAGGTTTTGGGCTACAACCTGGTTTTATGGATTCTGGTTTTATGGATTTTAGTTTTATGGATTTTGGATTTATTGGATTTTGGACTTCGGCCTAGGTTCGGTATTTGGGCTTCAGCCTAAGTGTAATGGTTTGATGGGGGAGTTTAGGGTGTTTAAGGGTTTTGGGATCAGACTACGTACTATTCAAGGGACAATTAGTAACATCAGCCACGTGAGTTCGTGGGTCCTGCCAGGTCATTCATCTCAAAGAAATAGGGAAAGCTATTATTGATATAAGGTATGGTAGGGAAGATTCCCTCATACGCTCGGTAGGATATGAGGTATGGTAGGGAGGATTCCCTACGCTCGGTAGGATGTGAGGTATGGCATGGAGGATTTCCTCATACACTAGATAGGATGTGAGGTATGATATGGAGGATTCCCTTATACGCGCATTAGGATGTGAGGTATGGCAGGGGGGATTCCCTTATACGATCAGTAGGATCTGAGGTACGGTAGGGAGGATTCCTTCATACACTCGAACTGGTATGAGCCATGGTATGGAGGATTTCATCATATGCTCGACGGGATATCGAGCTACGGCTCGAGATTATGGGTACGGCTGGAATATCGAGCTATGGTCGAGGTTATGGCTACGATAAGGATATCGAGCTACGGCTCGGGGTTACAGTTACGGTCGAGATATTAAGCTACAGGTCAAGATTATAGCTACGGCCAGGAGATCGAGCTACATCTCAGGGTTACAGCTACGGCCAGAAGATTGAGCTACAGCTCGGGTTACGGCTACGGTCGGGAGATCGAGCTATGGCTCAGGATTTTGGCTACGGTCGGGATTTTGGGCTACCGCCCGGGATATCAGCTACGGTCAGGTTATTGAGATGGCGAGTACATATAAAGGTAGCATAGGTTCCACCGAGGTAAATCAAGTTGTTTCCCGATAAGTTGTATTTACTTGTTTATGTGGATCTTATTGCATGTAAGGTTTGATAACGAGGTGGGATTTTTATGATTAGTATTATTATTTTATTCGCTAGACCACGCTTTATTTTTGGTCCTATTGTCCACTCACAATTGTTTTAGTTTTGTGCCCTCTAGGCCGTAGAGGGACGAGGCGCCCAGACCAGGATGAGGCATCACCTTTCAACTGTGCTAATACTATGTAGGATTTTTCTTTGGAATGTAAATTTAACTTTAAAGCCTATTATGCCCTGTTGAACTTTTGAGTAGTGATTGAGGGTTGTGTGGCTTGGTTGAATCGAGTTTTATCTGGACTATTTGGATTAGTGGTTTGTTATTTGTATCCTTCGTCTGACAGGTAGAAGACGGTTTGACCAGATTACATGAGAGATTCTGCCGAGTTTTCGGTAAAATTCTCTTAACGTCGAGTAGGTAGTGTGAGGGTATTTCAGGATTGTATGAGATTTAAAGTGTTGTCATACGGAAGCAAGATTTCTCACAGATTTCGAGGGAGAAATTCGGAAAGAGTCCTGTCAATAATCGTTTATAAACAATATTTTATGTCACAAACTTGGAGACGTTGCAAGGCGAGGCTCCCCTAAAGATTGGCCCTTTATTATGATAGCGTTGGATGAATGAAGGCCAACCCATATGGCTATGTACTTTCAATAGAAAGCTCGATTTCAGACGAAAATTTATTGCTTCAACTCTCAACTCTTCATCAAGCTTGTACAAAAGTGATTGAGATACCTGTCATTACTAGCTAGCTAGCTAGCTCCATGAGGCCTAGGGATGGGCATAAATACCCATGGGTATTGTTTAAATGGGCAAAAATTAGATGGGTACGAATTTGCCTATCTTCTAATGGGTAGGGTAAGGGTTTATCCATGGATATTCAGTACCCATTAAGTTAAAAGCACATTCTTTATCCCTACTTCAAATTACCCATGGGTATTTAATACCCATTCTTCCCTTTGCTAATTTTATTTGTCTTATTATTATTATTTCTAGTATATTTATTTAATTGAACATCACTTATTTATGCTTTGATTAAAAAAATTAAACCACAATTAGAAAAATGTTTTCTTTTGGAAAACCAACAAGAATAATATTACGAATTTATATTAACATCAAAGTTTATTTTGAGAACTTAACTCATTCATTGATCTCAAAATTATCTCAAGCCTTTTAAAATTTTTTTAACAAAAATCAACATAAGCTATAGAAATTTCCAGGATTTCACAACCATGATCTTACATGTGGCATGTATGGCCCTGGTTGTGATTCATCACTTATCCAACATAAACACGTGAGAATTTATTGTTTCTATTCACGGTTGGATGTTAATCAAGATTTGCTAGCATGAAATACGTTTGATGATATTTTTCCGACAAATGTGGGTCACACAATTTGATTTTTTGTTTTTGAATAATTCTTTGTTTTTTTATAAGTTTGTAAAATTAGCTCAATCAAATATTGTGGAAATGACAAACTGAATAAAATATCATAGTTAGTAGGCGTATCCTATTTTTTATATAAGAATATTGAAAAAGGGTTATACAAATTGAACCCAAAGGATCAGAGGATTCAGAAGACGGTAGCACATTCCAAATCAAAATTGGGTGTCTATATTATGTATCTTCTAAGCATGTTTTAAATAAGTATCTCTTCTAACAAAAAATTATGAAAAGCAAAAGAAATTGAAAAGAAAAAAAAAAGAACAGTAAGAAAAAAGCAAAAAGCAAATTAAAATGAACGTATTAGAAGAAATTTTAGAAGAAATTTTGAATAAACGTGTTAGAAGATATTTTGAAAAGCAAATAAAAAAATGAACATCAACAAAAATGAAAAGCAAAAGAAATTAAAAAAAAAAATGAAAATCAAGAAAAGAATTAAAAAGTAAAAAAATAGGTTAATTTGTCATGGGTACCCATTACCCTGTAGGTATGGTATGGATAAACCCTTGAAAATTAAGGATGTGTCTAAATGGGTATAATATATGCCTATTAGTACTCATATTGGATAAGAGTCTACTCATCCCCTCTAAATTATCCATTTAACCATCCCTAATGAGGCCCAACATTTTCTAAACATGTCTCCAAATTTTGGTCTCCATATAAATAAATAAAAAAAAAGCCCTAATTAGCCCACTGCCTAAATGACTAGTGGCTAGCCAGCCCTTAGGCCCCCCGGCAACTTTAAATCGTTCATTCATTCACATGTTGCACATATTGTTCTTTTTCAAGAATTGCTATAGCATTACCTGATTTTCAAGGCACTCTACAGCCCTAACACCTTATCTCTGCAAAACCCTAGCCACCTGCACCAATGATAGCTAGTTCATATCTTATCGTTTTTGCTATGGTTACTTTCAGACCACTCACATTGTCACCTATTCACTTATAAGCATATGTACCATGTACTTGTAAGGCGATTTTTTGCAATTTTCTTTGCTTATAGTCTCCTATTTTTTCGATTTGGAATTGTATGGTACATATATCACGGATGTGAAAGCCGACTGCTTTGTACATTCATGTGATGAAGTAATCCCACGGCTCACTGGATGAACAACTCCACATATATCACGGATGTGAATGCCGACTGCTTTGTACATTCATGTGATGAAGTAATCCCACAGCTCACTGGATGAACAACTCCATTGTCATACAATTCATAAGTGGCAAGACGCTCCACGAATGACTCCTCACTGTTTCCTTTTTCTTTTTTTGGATTGTGTATAGTGTTTATTGAGAATATTTGAGATCTCATATTGGTTATTATATATATTCACTTTTAATTAGTTTACTGACGGCAGTAGGAAATTGAGCCAATAGCGCTACACTACGTTTAAGAGATATCTCATATTTAATTTTTATAAATGGAGATGATATATCTCTTCGTTCAAAAAACAAAACATATAGGAATGAAAAGGTAAGTGGGTCATACAATATCATAAATCCAATTCTTAATGGCTGACTCATTGGGACTTAGCACAATAACCCCTTTTCCAATATGTTGTCTTACAAAATAAGGCAAATTACAATTTGTTACTTTGTGGTTTATTTGAGATTACAGAGTTATACGTTTACTTTCAAATCTTTCAATTCAATCCCTGTATTTTTTTATTTTGTTTCAATCAGAACCATCTGTTAAGTATTTCGTTAAATTTCTATTAAGTGATGACGTGTCGGATATGGGACTCACGTTTTAAGCTTACGTGTGCCATGTGGGTAAAATTTTAATAAAAATAAACTACGAAAGCATTACCTCTTGCACATGCATAATGTTATATATTATTTAATATTGTTAGACTATAAATATAAATCAACGATTAAATTTATCATTAAAGCATCATTGTCATCTGAATATTCGATTCAAATTCATAGATAACAAGTTATTACCTTCGACGTTGCGGCCGGGCACTCGTCAAATGCGCATCTTAATTTGGTGTACGTTCTTTCTTTCTGCAAGAGAAGCCAAAACTTCATTTAATTGGGAATAAGAAGGCATCACAAGATGCTAGGGCATGACTTGACCTTCAAGCTTGTATGCTGTCCCTTCAAGAGCGACTAGATGACATGAGTACGTGGAAATGGTGGGTAAAGTTTCACTTCTTGCCCACTTTCGGCCTATGGTATCATATATTCACAATTGCTGGCCTATGTATAAGCCCAACTTTCTCTCACAAAATAATGCCTCTTCACCCTTGAGAGCCCAAGTTTCTCATTGAGGCCCATCAATATATATATATTCTTGGTTTAGATAAGATAACGCCTAAATTACATTCCACAAAACTTATAAATCAAGGAATTAAAAGTTGAGCAGTATTCAATCATGACATTTCATAATTCTATAAAAATTTAGGTGTATTTAAAATATCAATGAATGTTGTAGACTTCATTAAATGGAAGAGTTTTATGGAGTTCGACAAATATTTTAGTGTAAATTATGATTTAACAAAGTTTATGATTTGTCTAGCCTCCCTCTTCGGATTTCTACAGACAAGGCTTAAAATATAATTTGTGATTTTATATTTTTCAATAGACTCAATAAAATTTAAGTCTCCTACCAATATCTATTATCCTATAGGAATTATAAGTAATTAAATAAAACAAAATTTACATGAATTTATTTACTGCTTGAAGAAAAAAAATAAAAAATAAAACAAAATGAATAAAAAAAATTGAAATGCATGCATGATGCCTAGCCGCCATAATCTCTCAATCCCATTGCTCGTTAGAAATTTTATATTTTTGTGCTTATTTTTGTAGTATTAGAAATATATATTTTTTTAGTTAGAGAATTTGTAGTAAAAAAATAATTATAATTCGATTTTAAAATTCTTCAAAAAAATATATATCAAATTATATAACTCAATATCATATTATGTAAAATTCAATCACAATATATAAAACTCCGTATAATTTTGTCACGTAACTTTTTATAATTCCGTTATTAACTCTGTAAAAATTTATGAAAATTAATAAATCTGTAAAACTCAAATACTTCAAAAAACTCTGTAAATATCTGTATAAATCTGAATTCAATACAACTCTACAAGTACTTATAAGAGCAACCAACACGAGAATCCAACCCAACATAACCGGTCAAATTCCTACAGTACCTCAACGAAATCATGTCAACCCAAGAAGTTTAATTCATTTTTAACCAAACGAATATCAGTCAAAGATAGATACAACCCAAGTTTGGATCTTCCTGTTTCTTCCTACAGAATGATCAAAACTCTTTTTATGAGCTTTATCCAGACATTTATTGGTAGATTATACAGCCAATAAAAAGTTCAGAATTGCTGGTTTTTCTTTTTGCTTTTGTTTCGTTCTTATAAAAATGACCAAAGGAGATTTTGATTCAACGCGTCAACACGGAAAAAAAGTACTGCCATCTCTTTCGAAAACAAAAATCCCTTAGCGCTCCGAGACCGGGTACGGCCCACGAACAGACAACAGCATCACCAGCGCCAAGGGGAGATTTGAGTCGTGATTTTAACGGACATAATCTCTTTGTTTTTGGGAGTTATATATATATGGGTAAGCTTCGACCAAAAAAAAATGGAGATGGAAGTTGATAGGATTTTTCCCACCTGTAAAACAAGGGTTAAAATCACACAAATAATACCTGCAAGAGTACAGGGCTGTTGTAGTATAGCACTGGAAGCAGGGTCGATTTCCTCAGGGACTGATATGGATAATTCTTATTTTTAGAATTCACTCTTAATTAATAATAAAATATTTGTAATAAGTTTGGTGACTGAATAAAAATTAAGTAAACAATTTAAACAAGTACTAGGGTTCAACCTTCACCATTAACAATCATATGTGACTTAGAAAAGAATCTATGAATCAATACATGCAACTTTGAAGGTTAGATTTTTCGAAAGCATATTTTCCTCGTGGGCATTCAAGTGAAAACGTATACCTAACATGCGATTAGTCTATGGCATTTAGATCTAATTCTACAGGCAAGATTCATTAAGTTCATGAAAATCTTTTATAACCATGCAATCTCTTAGTTATGGCATTTAACCTAGATGTATTACAATCCTTAATCATAAGAAGCTAATCCCAATTTTTAGGTGGGCATTCCTATAAAATTGCATCAAATTACTTGTCTAAATATCCTAAGGGTGATCAAGCATTAAGACATAAAGATAGTTTTAAACAGTGATTAAAGATTCAAAGCATGCATATACGACAACATATGAAAAGGATAAATCACATAATCATGTTAAGGCTTAGGTCTAACCCTAGTGAGAAAATTAGCTACTCATGCTCATAATGAATAGAAACAATTTCATTAAAATTGAAGTTGAGAGAACAAACAGTTTGTAGAACAAGGGTAGCCGAAATCTCAGCTTTGCCGTGCTCTTAGATGGAGAATTGTAATCTGAAATCTGGTCTCCCTAAATCTAAGCCAAGCTTGGGTATTTATAAGGAAAGATTCCTAATCCTACTTTGAAAAGGAGTAGAATAAAAATAAGAAAATCTAATTCCTAGTTTAAACATAAATAGGAAAGCATATGCCTTCTCCTACTTGAATTGGAATTTCATTGATATACTTCCTTCTTTTGCTCCAAAAACTCTTTCTAGAATAAATCTGTCAATATAATAAATTCGGGTATCAATTCCTCCCAAAATAATAATAATAACTAATTAAATATATGGGAAATACAAGTATATTTTTTACTCATCAAATACCCCCAAACTTGAATTGTTACTTGTCCTCAAGTAAATAAAACAAAACTAAGAAAACATTGAGAAAAATAAAATGCCACTTTCGCAGGGAACTCGATAGTGCTGAGCAAACACTACACGCCTTTAAACCCCAGGTGTCCCTAGTAGGAGGAGTTGTGTCTCCTGAGGGTTTACCAGTTACGATACCCACAAACGCTTTCAAAATTTGTTACCCTTAATTTAACCTTCCTTCCATTGAATATAAAGCAACACTCATAAAAGCAAAATCAAAATTCTCAAGTCATAAGCAAGTCTAAAAGAGAGAGCAAATCCACACTTTCAAAACAGAAGATTACCAGATTCTGGTGAGCAATCCATAAACCATATTCATGTAATGTGAATCTCAACAAAATTGTAAGTGTTAAACCAGTCCCTCACTTGCATTACATCTGTACCCACCAACTGTAAAATCACTTAATCTATCACCATCCAAAGCATTCTTGCCTGAAATTTTTATTTTTATTTTTATTTATTTTTTCATTTTTTTGTTGTTTATTATTATAATTTTTTTTTTTTTTATAACAGAGGATGGAATTTTATTTAACATTAAGCAAGCTTTCTATCCAACTCATGTAACGAGCTTTAGATCGATGACTCCCAAATCAGATGACTTTAGGGCACCAGACAACAAATGTCCCAAAGGATTTATTTACTCGGATTGGAAAGGCTAGCATGTAATTGATGGGTAAATGCACACCCCTATTTTAGGGCTCGGACTCATCTCCGATTTATTTATGGCTTTCACTTTTTCGAACCTTGGATGGTAACAAATTAAATAACCCACAATCTTAGGGTAAGAAAAATTAGCATGCTTGAAACAAGTTTAATTTCCACAAATAAGTTGATGTGCATGTGCGAAATTGAATATGGTCCGAATTGTGTGCAAAAATCAACTATATGTTCTTGGTGGTCATGCTCTAATATTTAATCTCACTTATGAATTTTCAAATTTCGATCATAGCAAATAGAGTGCATTAAAAATAATTTAGAAAGGAAAAATTAAATTAAGTCTAAACAAAAATATTTGTTATTTTTATTTTATTTTTTTTTTCTAAAATGTTGATTTTATATTTTTTTATTTAATTTTTATTTTTTATTTTTTTTATTAGACACAAACAAAATGATAGTTTTCTACCCCCAAACTTAGCATGCAACATGTCCCCATGGTGCAAAAGAGGAAAGGACAAAGAAAAACTAAAGAAAAGAAGAAAGAAAAACAAAACAAAATAAAGAATTAATCATAAAAATAAAAAGGAAAAGAAAATAGAAAGAAAGAAGAGCACCTGGGGTCGAACCAAAGACCTGAGCTGTGCTCCCAGCCAGTAAAACGGCGTCGTCGTGTGTTAGTTGATGGTGGACCGAAACGCTACCGTTTGGATGCAGGTATAAAGCTCTCATCTTCAGACCTAGGGCTTCATTTCGCACCCTTAGTCGTCCAGGAGCTTGAAAGTCGGAGAGAGCTGTCCCAAAAGCTCCGAAAATACCCACCAACCTTGCACGCCGTGATGCTGCTCCGATCACTTCCAGCTACGATCTACCATCGTTGTGAAGGCGAGAGACACCACGAACCTCCCCATCGCCGATACCCAACTATGTCCGAGAGAAATTGGCTCCAAATGCGTGGAAACTCGAGCACCCGTCGGAGTCCAGGACAGCGGAAAAAAGAACGGCTGGGACACCGACCATCACCACGCTGCTCCAGCGGCCGAGAGGGAACCAACATCAGCGACCGGCATTGGTCACGAGGTAAGGTCCCCGTGCTTTCTCCGACCGGGTGCGTGAGCCATTTTTTGTTTGGTAGGTGTTTGGTTTGGTGTGATGGATATATGTTCTCGTTGCTGCTCATGTTGTTGGGTGTGGAATCGATTACTGGTTTGTAGGTGGAAGAAATGGAGGTGGGAGGGAGGAGAGACCTAGAGCGGGCCAGGGACGCGGACAGAAGCCCTTGAAAGGTAACAGACCCTCATTTCTGAAAATCTGGTATGCATATGTGTGCAGATGTGTTAATTGGAAATGTTCTGTTAATGCTCTGTGATGTGTCTGTGTGGGCAATCACTGGCCGTCGGAGACGATGGTGGTGATGGTGGGTGTGTAGGTACTGACCGTGCCCGGATCCGGTGCGGGTGTGGGCTGGAGGCCGAAAGTGGGCCAATCAATAGGCCCATAAGTAAGCTGTTGGGCCGTGACCGTAGTGGGCCAACGTACGATCGTGAGCTCAATCCAGTGGCGGGAACACTCAGGGCATATGGCTAGGGGTACCCGGCTCGGAAAGTGGGCCCGATGGGCTCATGAGTAAGGGAAGGGAGGACCAGGTTGTAAGCGTCGGGCTAGTACTGTCGATTGGCGTAGGCCCACGAGGAAACAGGCCATCGGAGGCGGAGGTGAAGTGGGGTGGAGCCACCATAGGCCCGGTCCAGTATCGGCTGAGGTCCTCGAAATTGGGCCTGATTTGATAGCAGGCCTAAGAGTAAGGCCCGAGTTTACCGCGGGTCGGGCCTCGGTCGTGGTTGGGGCGATAGTCTGTGTGGGTCCAAGTCTAATCAGGCGGGGATGTATCGTGGGCGACCCAGCTAGTGTGGACCTGCTCGTAACCTGGGCCCAAGATGTGATTGGTCCTAGTAGTAAGGCGCAGGAGGGCCAGGTTGGGTACCCACGTGACCGGTCAAATTCCTACAGTACCTCAACGAAATCATGTCAACCCAAGAAGTTTAATTCATTTTTTAACCAAACCAATATCAGTCAAAGATAGATACAACCCAAGTTTGGATCTTCCTGTTTCTTCCTACAGAATGATCAAAACTCTTTTTATGAGCTTTATCCAGACATTTATTGGTAGATTATACAGCCAATAAAAAGTTCAGAATTGCTGGTTTTTCTTTTTGCTTTTGTTTCGTTCTTATAAAAATGACCAAAGGAGATTTTGATTCAACGCGTCAACACGGAAAAAAAGTACTGCCATCTCTTTCGAAAACAAAAATCCCTTAGCGCTCCGAGACCGGGTACGGCCCACGAATAGACAACAGCATCACCAACGCCAAGGGGAGATTTGAGTCGTGATTTTAACGGACATAATCTCTTTGTTTTTGGGAGTTATATATATATGGGTAAGCTTCGACCAAAAAAAAATGGAGATGGAAGTTGATAGGATTTTTCCCACCTGTAAAACAAGGGTTAAAATCACACAAATAATACCTGCAAGAGTACAGGGCTGTTGTAGTATAGCACTGGAAGCAGGGTCGATTTCCTCAGGGACTGATATGGATAATTCTTATATTTAGAATTCACTCTTAATTAATAATAAAATATTTGTAATAAGTTTGGTGACTGAATAAAAATTAAGTAAACAATTTAAACAAGTACTAGGGTTCAACCTTCACCATTAACAATCATATGTGACTTAGAAAAGAATCTATGAATCAATACATGCAACTTTGAAGGTTAGATTTTTCGAAAGCATATTTTCCTCGTGGGCATTCAAGTGAAAACGTATACCTAACATGCGATTAGTCTATGGCATTTAGATCTAATTCTACAGGCAAGATTCATTAAGTTCATGAAAATCTTTTATAACCATGCAATCTCTTAGTTATGGCATTTAACCTAGATGTATTACAATCCTTAATCATAAGAAGCTAATCCCAATTTTTCGGTGGGCATTCCTATAAAATTGCATCAAATTACTTGTCTAAATATCCTAAGGGTGATCAAGCATTAAGACATAAAGATAGTTTTAAACAGTGATTAAAGATTCAAAGCATGCATATACGACAACATAGGAAAAGGATAAATCAAATAATCATGTTAAGGCTTAGGTCTAACCCTAGTGAGAAAATTAGCTACTCATGCTCATAATGAATAGAAACAATTTCATTAAAATTGAAGTTGAGTGAACAAACAGTTTGTAGAACAAGGGTAGCCGAAATCTCAGCTTTGCCGTGCTCTTAGATGGAGAATTGTAATCTGAAATCTGGTCTCCCTAAATCTAAGCCAAGCTTGGGTATTTATAAGGAAAAATTCCTAATCCTACTTTGAAAAGGAGTAGAATAAAAATAAGAAAATCTAATTCCTAGTTTAAACATAAATAGGAAAGCATATGCCTTCTCCTACTTGAATTGGGATTTCATTGATATACTTCCTTCTTTTGCTCCAAAAACTCATTCTAGAATAAATCTGTCAATATAATAAATTCGAGTATCAATTCCTCCCAAAATAATAATAATAACTAATTAAATATATGAGAAATACAAGTATATTTTTTACTCATCAGAAGTACTTCAAAGTTTCAGATGGGTTTCATTACCAGTTAAGTACATACACAAAAGTTCTCATCTTTTGAAGAAAAAGAACAACAATCCGAAGAAAACTGAGTGATCTGCATGGGTTTCACAGATAGCACGTGGTCCCGAGATAGGTTGATGAATCAGGGTCACGTGACACGGCCCTGTGTAACTTGTAACTTGTTGGCAATGGAATGAACCCGGCCAATTCTTTTTAAACATGAAGCCCAACTAGTATCTTCTTTCCCCTTGAGGCTTTGAATGTTGTCTTCAAAAACTTCTATCTTCTTTGTCCTTGAAAGTGATCCCATTAACTTTTCCTCGATAATTTTGAAGTGAAGCCTAAATTTTTTTTCCTGTGGTGCCCTTTTGGCCCCCATTGAATGCCTAAATTTGGTATCACCTCAAATTCATTTTGTTGACCTAGCTTCGACAGAATTGATAGTAGCCAACTTGGGTATCAGCTTAAATTCTATTTCGATTTTGGTGATCTCCCACCACATTTTGTTATGCCCAATTCTAAATTATGTCCCCGGCCAATTCCAATATTAATAAACCGGAATGGGTTTTTTAAATTCCGAAATTCTATTTCATATATATTAATATCTGTCTCGAAATATTTTTAGTTAGATTGAAATAGAAAGCACATATATTTTAATTTGATTTAGTCAACCGAAAATCATGCCTGGGTCTAGCTCAAGAAAACCATGATGATCGATTAATTTGCAGCAAATGGATGGAGTAGCTAGAGTTGAGTGAGAGTGTGTTGTCTTCCCACTTGGGTAATTTTAATTTTCTGCAAACTTATTGGAATCAGGTGCCTCACTGGTTATTAAAGGAGCCAGCAGTCAAGTTGTAGTTGGTGCGTACCCATTTGAAAGACTCTCATTTATCCAAACATAGACATGTTTTCATTATATATATTCACATATAAATTGTAATTAATTAAGAATATTGCTGCACGCACTGCATATATGCACAACTTTACTACTCGTAGCCCCATGGGTCCCATCCACTTTGTTTTATCCTCCAAAGTTGAATGCATTACGATCCCGTTAACTTACTTTTTTCATGATTTATGAGTTCTTATCGCAATTTATTATAGCTTATTCTTCAAAGATTATCTATGCAAAAGATCATTCAAAATAGAATTTGTTTAGTCATTCGATTATTAGCAAGAACATCATTTGTATTATCACGCGTATTGTGTTTGTCTATATATTTAACTATTGTGTTATATAGCCAAAGAATTATCAAATTGGATGAATTTTTATAAAGATGATCGATCTTTGAATTATGAACTATAAAATGAATTGTTAGATATTGTGATATTGCTTCGTGAAGTGGGTCCAAACAAGTGGTGAGTTCCGTATTATAGAATCAATTAGCTGGTTATAGATTGAGCGCTACTATGTATATAATCTTCAAGAATAAGCAAGAAGGTAGCTACTTTTAGGATGTGTGTGAATCTGATACCTTAAGCTGCTGCACGCACCAGACATTGAGAATCATATATGTAGGTAGTGAGTGATAGAGAATGAATTGGTATATAGATGCGATGCCCATTTCAATTTCTTATGGTAGAATCATATGTAGTCTCCAAGTTAAAAAAAAAGAAAAGTGAGACATTGTTTAGTGTTTCCAGTATATAATTATAATAAAACTACATATGTGAGATATGTTATTCACGACTGTGATTCGGATTGTATAATATCTCAAAGTGTGAGTTAATCTCGATCAGATGGTCAAAAATATTAATTGCGTCCTTTCGCTTTAGTAACATTGTTATTATTAATTAAGTCCAAATTGATACAAAATAGGATGGATAAAAGTCTTTAGGTATAAATTCTCTCAAAAGTACTAATGTCTAATTCCAAGCAAAAATAATGAATAGAAGCGCATTCTTGCCTAAAAAGTTTTACACACTCTTTTGCATATGTGTCCACTCCTTCGTGCCTAATAAAGCTTCAATGTATCCCCTTTCATAATGTGTGACGTTACTAAATGTCAAACTAAATATTTATTCTCACAAACAATATATCATTAACTATCAAATTCAACAAAAATATATATTTGTCTTAAAAATAATAATACTGATAAATATACATATGCCATCACTATCATAGTGTTGATAGCAAGCACGGGCCACCTTAAGGGGCTGGAGTGTGCTCCAGCCCACCCAAAATTGATGACCGAAAGCAAATTTTTTTTTTTAATGTTAGTTTATATAGTTCATCTCATTAATTTGTTATACACTTCACTAAGAGAGATAATTAATTATTTTGAGATCGTATGATATATTGCTCACATAAAAGAGAAACTTGTTGTAAATTACGTGTTTTATATTGTATTGTATTGCATGATTATCTGTTCACTACAATAAAATCAGGCTTGCCCGGTGAAAACTATTCATCGAGCTATGTTCTAACTTCGTCGGGCAACATTAAAACCGGCGAACTTCCGTTGGGCAACTTTCGTCGGGCTACTGCAGTCGGGCTTGATGTTAGTCGACGAAAACAGTGTACTCATCGAGCAATTGAAAGCTTACCCGACGGACGTATTCGTCACCTATGATTTGTCGAACAATGCAAAAGTCAACAACGTTTGCCCGAGGGACACCTTTCTCCGGGCAAAGATATAGAAATTCGGTAAGTGTGCATCGAATTTTCTTACTGTGCCTGACGAAATGATTATTCATCGGACCAAATCTTAATATTTAAAAATATAATTTTAATAATTTATTTAATTAAATAAATATATATAATTAAAATAAAAATATTTTTTAAAAAATACAATTAAAAGAATAATAAGAATCAAATTAAAATAAAAAATATATTTAGAAAAGTTAATGTTATGCTTTCACATAATTAAAATTAAAACAATGTTTTACATATTACATTATAACTACTTGGCGATGGGTCGGGGTGGTCAGGATCCAGGCTAGGGTGTTGGGACGGGGGTTGAAGTTGGGACAGAAGCTCATCCAGTCCACGGTCACCCAAGCAGTCAAGGACCTTGGCGAGGGCGGTCTTGATTTGATCATTTTGGGTCTGGATCTGCGCGTATTGAGCCTTAACCTCAGATTTTCGGTCTGGAGGAAATCAAAGTTTCTCTTGAGCTCCGACATCTCCTCGAGATTACCTGCCCAAGATGAACTCGACAAGTGACTGGAGACATCCCGCAATATCTCGTCGCCCGCCCCCCGAACAATCTTCCTTGGACGCCTCCTAAGTCGTCGCTCCAGGATGGCGATCGACTTCTCGGGATCTGGGAGCTGCTGCTCCAACGGCATTTCGGAATGCTGTTGTGTGAGCTCAGCCTATGTCTGTTGGACGTCTTGCTCCATCACCTCCTACAAATTCGAATAAATATTAATTAGAAATATAATTATCAAATTAAAAATTAATTTTTAATCTGCAAAAAATAAACTTACGTGAATTTTGTCAGCTTCTTGGTCCCCCCGTCCAGCGTACACTGGCTCCCAGGCATCCACCTCTGGGAACATCGACCCGGCGATGCGCCGATCCTCCTGCATGGCTGATAAGGATCGTGACCCCCTGTGGTGGTTTAATTTCTTCGCTCACCGGTTTGATGTGTTGGCAACCGATTTCCGCTGTTCATTCGTAAAAAACAAAAATTATATTTTCAAATGGAAAATAACATAAAAAAAAATTAATTAATTAACTAGGTGGATAGTACGTACCACATAGGTGGAGAACACGAAATGGTCGCACAACCACAACCACCCTACCAGTTTCGACCCGTCCAACTCCTCCGGAGGATTTGCCCAAGCTTCTTCCGGGGAAGGCCAGCTCTTGTAGTACTTGTGGAGCTCGTATTTCCAGTTGGCGTACCGTAACTGCTAGTGGTGTCTCAGGTATCTACTGACGTCGACGTCCTCCAAGTTGAACTCAAAATTGATCTGCAATAAATTATTAAAGTTAGTAAAATAATTAAAAAATATGAAATTAATGTAAAAAAAGGGAGAAACACGTACCGATAACTCTCCCCAACATCGCGTGATCTCCTCTGGGGGTTGGGTTCTGAAAGTCTCCCCCATCATCAGGGACTTGGTGCGAAGAATCATGCCAATGTCATGCACACGGAGGATGTGGATTTTTACCGGCGCGGATCGGAGGCGCGGCATGTACACCACCATTATCTTTGCATTCGTTGTCCTACAAATCGGCTGGGATGTCAAACCCCGGTTTATCACACGTACGTTCACCGACTTCCCTACAAATTCGATGAACATTCGTACATAAAATGAGTAACAAATAAAAATGGTTGGTTAAATAAACAAAATAATCAACTTAACCTTAGGGAATGCTCCGACATTAGGCGTTGTTTCGTCTGCTCCGGCGTCGTCCTGTAGTGGCTGGGTGTCGGTACGGGGTTGCCCCTGTTTCTTGTTGTGCTATCGACGAGCCGATCGGGCACCGGGTCGCTGATGAACCGACATCGATGGCTGAACCGATGCCGCTGTTGAGGCAACCGAGTCAAGGGTTGCCTCCTCCGGCACATAATCATCAACGAGATTAGGGCAGGGGCAGGTACTAGACGTGATTAAGGTGCGATGCGACATCTACAATAAGAAATATAAAATAATTAATATAAAATGAACCAACATATTTTTAATTAAATAAAAAAACCAAACATTTGTAATATTAAATATTAAATTCAAAAAATAAAAACAAAACCACATTTAAAATTTACCAACATTTTTTAATTCCAAAAAAAATAAATAAATAAACCAATTTTTTATTTATTACAAATTAGTAAATTGGTACAAACAAAAATTAAACCTAAAATACTAATTAATCCAAAAGTACTAAACTCAAAATTCACAACATTATACCTAAATTTCTAAATCCAAATTTCGGGATTAAAATCAAACTTACAAATTAATCCAAACATACAATAATAATATCCAAATCATAAAATTCACATATTAAAAATTTATAAAACTCACATATCCAAAATTTATAAAACTCACATATCCTACACCATATCAAAAATTCACATAAATGTTTTTAAATTCAAATATCCAAAATTCATATATCCAAAATTCACATAAAATTCATATCCAAAATCATATGCAAAATTCATAACATTATACCAATTTCAACATTATACCAAACATCAAAATTTCAACAAATCTTCAACTATTATATTCCAATCCAAACAAATCTTCAAAATTTCAACATTATACCAAACAAATATTTATATTCCAATCCAATCCAAAATGACAATATTAGACTAATTCCCCTAAATTCTCAATTTATAAATTTGACAATAATGCACAATCTGCAATAATCAAATCCAAATTTAAATTCCATTTTTCAATACAATTTCATAATATCCAAACCAAATTTAAATTGAAATTTCAATCCAAACTAAAATTAAAATTTAACCAATCAAAATTAACAATAATCAATCTACATTAACAATAGAGTGATACGGACAATGAGTTCGACCTTGAAGAAACTGCCGGCGAGAATAGGGGAGGCAGCGACACCTAACCTCGGTGAGAGAGAAGCGATGCGAGAGATTGCTGGGGCGGCGGAGTGAGGGCTAGAGTCTGAGTGAGAGATAGCGAAAAAGGGCTGGAGTTGCGGCGACCGGAACGGTTGGAGTGAGGGCTGGAGTCTGAGTTGCAGAGAGATGTGGGTTTGGGAGAAAATAAGGAAAATGAAGAAGAAGGAAGAAGAAGAAGAGTCGGTATGATTTATCTGTCTGAGTGACCTTGCTCGACGAACATGTCTATCGGGCAATCTTTTTAATGATTCGTCGGGTAATAACAAGTGGTGGATATTCGTCGGATAAATGTTTACATATTCGTCGGGCAACGATAAGCGGTGGATACGCGGTAAGTTTGAGATTTCGCTAAAATTTTGGTGCAATGTTCGTCGGGCAACCGTTTAAAAGCTTTGTCGGGTAAAAAAAAAGCTGTGGATATCCGTCGAGTATCATTTTATATATTCGTCGGGCAACAATACATGGTAAGTTTGAGATTTCACGAAAATCTTGGCAGAATGTTTGAAATTTTCGGGGAAAAAATTGCGCGTTTTATATACGTAGCCCGACGACGTTTCTATTGTTGCCCGACGAATAATTACATATTGCCCAATGAATAGTTTACTTCGTCGTGTTTAAGTCTTATGATGTTGTGTTTATGAATGATCTGAAAACCAGGTCCGATGATAGAATTTTCAACATCGGGACCGTTCAATTTTTGGTTTTACATGCCTAAAGCCCCATAAATCGTTATCGTCATGTTTTTATGAACTTATGTGCCTCGATCGTTAATTTTGTGAATTTCAATGGGTTTTTCGTAGTTTTGGTTCAATTGATGTTCAAACGATTGAATTTCAAAAAATTGACCGCTCAATTGTTACTTTTAAGTCTGTAGACCTCACTCGTCAAAAATCTTTATGTTTTGAGTATTTCAAGCCGTCCGATCGTGAAGAAACGTTGTGTAACCGTTGAATCGTCACTCACCGTAACCTAATCCCAGGATTTCCAAATTGGGTAATTTTTCGCGTAGGCGATCTATGAGTACCTACCATAAATGTGGACGGTTAGATCGGTCCATTTAAATTTGTAAATTATTAAAAATTGGAAAATAAGCATATTCATCAAGGAGTTTAAACACTTGAAGGAAACTTCAAAATAATTTTCGAAGTTTTGGTTCTATTGATATTCAAACGATTGAATTTTACAGATCTAAACGTTCATTTTTTGATTTTACGTGCCTAGATCTCGTCCATCGAAAAGCTTGATGTTTTGAGGATTTCAAGCCGTCCGATCGTGAAGAAATGATGTGTAACTGTTGAATCATCGCGCACCGTTACCTAATCGCGGGATTTCCAAATTTGGTAATTTTTCGCGTAGGCGATCTATGAGTACCTACCATAAATGTGGACGGTTAGATCGGTCCATTTCAATTTGTAAATTATTAAAAATTGAAAAATAAGCATATTCATCAAGGAGTTTAAACACTTGAAGGAAACTTCAAAATAATTTTCGAAGTTTTGGTTCTATTGATATTCAAACGACTGAATTTTACAGATCTAACTGTTCATTTTTTGATTTTACGTGCCTAGATCTCGCCCATCGAAAAGCTTGATGTTTTGAGGATTTCAAGCCGTCCGATCGTGAAGAAATGTTGTGTAACCGTTGAATCGTCGCGCACCGTTACCTAATCCCGGGATTTCCAAATTGGGTAATTTTTCGCGTAGGCAATATTTATGTACCTACCATAAAAGTTGACGGTTAGATCGGTCCATTTCATGTCGTAAGTAATTTAAAAAAGGTGTTTAATGAATAAATATAAATTGAATATGGTATATATTGCCCGACGAATATAGATGAATATTCGTTGGGCAAAATCTCCCAGTTCGGCAATCGCCCAACGAACAGAGAAACACGTACTGATGATATTTGAAGTGTTTGCCCGACGGATGTGAAAGTGTATTCGTCGGGCAAATGTCTGTTAGTTTTTATAAATTCAAATTAGATTTAGTTTAATTTTTTAATTTTTTATATTTGTTATAATTAATTGTTTGTTGTATACACTATTTTATCAAATAAGATGAAATGTTGGGAAGCCGATTCAAGGATGAGCACATCAAAGTTTGTGGCTTTAGTACATATATAAAAGATTAATTGAAACTTTTGAGAATGAAATCATAAAACATACATATAAATCACATTTATTGATTTGAAGATGGATATTACATATATAAATGAAATTTCTAATTTACAATTTTCATTCGGTGTCAGATTCGCTTTCCCCCTCCCATTCACACTCATCATCTGAGATGTGTACAATACTTGATTCCTCTGAATCACTATCAATTTGTTCTAATTCCCCGAGATCAATAAAAATATCATCAATCGCAATTGGTGGGATGATGTCATTGGTCCGTATTCCATCCACGTTTTGAGTGGATGCTGAGGAATCCACCTGGTAAACGATTTGGTCATCGTTTTTTTCCCCATCTTCTTCATGGTATCGGTCATCCAAGTCCCAAATGTTTATATGATTCACCATCTCAGCTACTCTCTAACCACCACCAACTTTTGGATCATCCACATAGAATACTTGTTTCGCCGTTCTAGCGAGGATGTAGGGATCACTCTAAAATCATCGGGTGTTTGTGTTTACAGAGGTGCATAACTGATCTTTAATGACACTGCCTGGGATACTTGGGTTCGTATCAAACCAATGACACTTGAACAAGACGACTTCCTTGCGGTCTGCGTATAACACCTTAACCATACTTAACAATTTGCCATAGAACCCCGTATCAGCATTTTCCCCATCCCCCGGCACGAAAACCTCACTGTTTTGCGTAGAAAATTTATCATCTCGTTCTGTGCACACGAACTTCACTTCGTTAACGTGACAACTGGCGTACGTCTCTCCTCGAAATGGGCCAATGGCCAGCTGCATTAATTCTTTATTGAAATTTGGCGAGTTGACATCTTTTAGTTGTGCCATCTGGTAAGATACACATAAGAAACTAAATTGGTAAACTTCAAACCAATTTAAGAAATATGCAAATAAAATATTTGACTTACATGCTCGGAAAGCCAACGTGAAAACAATTGTTTGTCCATTTCTTCCCAATTAGAAGGAAATTGGGCCTTCAACAACGCCTCGTGCTGCTCTTAGAATGGCCAGACTTCGTCACAGTTGTTTAGTATGAACCAATGAGCCACCTCCATGTCGCTATTGGTGAACGGCTCCGAGATTGGACCAGTGTCGAATGGTCGTGCGGGTTAGGCAAATACAGATAGAGTTTTTGGACGCTGACCACCATCGTCGTTGTGCGACGCCCTATTGAAGGAAGTTTCAACATTCCAAAGGTATATTGCACAAAATGTCAGTGCCTCCTTTGCAATGTACGCCTCCGCTATAGAGCCTTCGGGACATGTC
Organism: Oemleria cerasiformis; assembly: GCA_037349345.1. NCBI lineage: Eukaryota > Viridiplantae > Streptophyta > Magnoliopsida > Rosales > Rosaceae > Oemleria > Oemleria cerasiformis. Next base: position 11,889,614 of record JAZGTL010000010.1, read on the forward strand.
TTGTTCCGAACGTACCGCTTGTACGTACCTAACATTCTACAAGGAAATTTACATTATGATTCACATATATACATGATAGTTAGGAAATATTATCAAATAGCAGGGATAAGTTATACTTCTCGATTGGGTACATCCAACGATAATGCTCTGGGCCAGATAGCTTTGCCTCATCCAGCAGATGTATTAGTAGGTGCATCATTACATCAAAGAATGCAGGTGGATATATTTGCTCTAGTCGGCACATGATGTAGACAATATCCTCGTTAATTGCTTCGAGGTCCGCCTTAACCAACGATCTGGCACATATTGTCTAGAAGAATTGAGACAAATAAACTATCGTTTCAACAACACCAGGCTTCAAAAAAGGCCTAATACCAATCGAAATGAGTAGTTGTAGTAAAACATGAAGTCATGGCTTTTCGTACCAGAAATGGTCCCACCGTTGGTGCTAACACTTCAGGATATGTTGCAGGCATACCCGTCAGGAAATTTCACACCCTGCAACCACTTCAAGAATTTTTTCTTATTCTCCGGCGTAAATGTATAACTTGGATGAGCCATGATGTATTTGCCATTGACGAGTTTTGGCCACAAATTAGGCTGAATCCCCATTTCTTGCATTCCCAGACGAGTCTTTTGTGTGTCCTTTGACTTGCCTTCAATGGGTAAAGTCGTTCCTACAACACTCTCAGCAACATTCTTCTTGATGTGCATAGGATCCGCGATGTTTCTGATTTTCAATTTCGACCAATATGCTGACCGGAAGAATATGCTCTTTTTCGTCCAATTTTCCTTTTCAGTAAGTTTCGATCCTCGTGTGACGAAGTCATGTATACTGTTCAGTTTGGATAATATCTCATAACCGCACCTCTCCCTTGGTCGAGCTTGTAACTCTGATTTGCCATCAAATGAGTCAGATTGCATTCGCCATCGGTGATCCCAGGGTAGAAATCTTCTCGCACCCAAGTAGCATACCTTAGATGCATGCCAAATTAGGCTGAATCCCCTTTTCTTGCATGCCCAGACGAGTCTTTTGTGTGTCCTTTGACTTGCCTTCAATTGGTAAAGTCGTTCCTACAACACTCTCAGCAACATTCTTCTCAATGTGCAAAGGATCCGCGATGTTTCTGATTTTCAATTTCGACTAATATGCCGACCGGAAGAATATGCTCTTTTTCGTCCAATTTTCCTGTTCAGTAGGTTTCGATCCTCGTGTGACGAAGTCATGTTTACTGTTCAGTTTGGATAATATCTCATCACCGCACCTCTCCCTTGGTCGAGCTCGTAACTCTGATTTGCCATCAAATGAGTCATATTGCATTCGCCATCGGTAATCCCAGGGTAGAAATCTTCTCGCACCCAAGTAGCATACCTTAGATGCATGCCAAAAGGACGTTGTGTCTGGTCCACATGTCGGGCAAGCAAGATAGCCCTTGGTGCTCCATCCCGACAACATACCATAAGTAGGAAAATCATTAATTGTCTACATTACGGCCGCTTGTAGAGTGAAGATTTCTCCACTGCACTTGTCGTATGTTCGGACACCATTTTCCCACAGATCCACAAGCTCGTCAATCAACGGCCGCAAATACACATCGATGGAATTACTCGGCTATTTGGGCCCCGGTATCAAAGTACTGAGGGTTTTGAATTCTTTCTTCATGCATCTCCAAGGAGGCAAGTTATACGGAACCATCACCACCTGCCAAGTGCTATAGAGCTTTGCAAAACAACCAAATGGATTAAATCCGTCAGTAGCGAGCCCTAATCTGACATTTCTTGGCTCCGCAGTAAACCCGGGATACATCTTATCAAATTCCTTCCAAGCCTCTCCATCGGCCAGATGCCTCAGTACATCATCATAAATGCGTTCATCCTTGTGCCACCTCATATCACGGGCTGTGTGGGACGACATGTAGAATCTTTGTAACCTTGGCTTCGGTGGAAAATATTGCAACAGCTTGTTCGAAATCTTGTTATTTTGAAACCTAGGCTCATTGCACATGAGACATTTGTCAAGTTGTTCGAATTCACCGTAAAACAATCCACAGTTGTTCTTGCATGCATGAATCTTGATATACCCTAAACCGAGGCCCTTCAACAACTTCTTTGAGCTATAATGATCTTTAGGAAAACAGTTGTCTTCAGGGAGCATTCGGATAATGATGTCCATCATGTGATCAAAATGCATGTTCGTTTGATTATACTTAACTTTCATGTGCATCAACTCCACAACTGCCCCTAGAACCGAAAATGATTTACAACCGGGGTACAATTCGCGCTGAGCTTCTTTCAACAATCTCTCGTAATGGAGCTCAGAGTCTTCGGGTTGCAACCTGGGCGCCTCATCATCCATATCATCTGATGCGGGAGGAAAAGCATCGGTTAATAATTCAACGACTTGATCATTATTACATCGCCCATCCAAAGCACTTTCGTCCCGACGGGTCCCAGGAACCGAAGTTGTTGATCCGGAAATTATTTCTTCACCGTGATATATCCAATTAGTGTAGTTATGTACGATCTCATTCCATTTCAGATGAGTTTGGACCTCATTCAACGACATCCAACTGCAGTTGTTACATTTACGGCACAGACACCTGATACGTCTTTCATCACTGCAATGACTACGTGCAAAGGTAATGAAGCTGTCGATCCCATTTAAATACTGATCAGAAGATCTATCAAACATTTGCATCCAGCCTCTATCCATTGTGTCTGCTTTCACAACATAGAGTCAACGTAAGTGATTGAGTTAACATTGTCCCGTAATTAGAACAAGTTAAAATCAAAAGCAGCTCGTCTCTTTATGCCTCAGATGATTTGTGTCAGGACCCGTCCCGAATTTTCCCTCGAAACTCGAGAAGAACCCTGATCCTGTCTGACAACCTAAGGAAAGGTTCCCAAAATACCCTTCAATCCTTACAAATAATAATAATAATAAATACTTTCACTTGTCAGAAAAGGGATTCAAGCACTCAATAATTCCCGTAAATAATGACCAACCAAATACAATATAATATCAGAGCGTCTAAGTAGGATCAAGAGTATAATTTAGATATCCTACTCAAATATAACTACACAGCACAGCCGAAAGTACTAATACCTCTGCCTCGAGATAAGTGTCCGCGTAAACTCAACTGCCTGAAGGGAATTTAAACACAAAAGTTGTGAGTGGACAAAAATAATCATTTATAAATCGTTTTCCAAGGAAATATTGCCTTTTCCCCCCTCCATTTATAAAATAATGCATGCATCACATAAAACAGTTTATGATATAAAAACATTATATGTAAATCACCAAAATTTCCATTTCTCTTTAAAACCACTTAGTTGGACTCACATAAAATCTGTATAATGAAAATACCTCGTGATCCACAGTTTGGTTTGAAAACTCTCTTCAAAGGAGTTTAAAATCATTTAATTCAATCTGGACACATAATATCTAAAATTCACTGTTCCCGACATATCCACAACACACCAGGGTATCCCTTGAGATGTGTTAAAATCTGTACTACAACTCTCTGTACTATGCATAAACAGCCTCGCGATCCGGCGGAGCTAGACCCCTGAACACCAAAGTCGGAGCCCTCAACAACCAGCGGAGCAAAACCCGTCAACACCAGTCAGAGCAACTGTAACCATCGGGACAGAAAACCAGTGAACCAAATCCGTGTTTTGGAATCTTTAATTCTTGGACTAAGCCAAATTCTTTGAAATATCATTTACGGCCAAAATCGGTAAAATCATAATTTCAGGTCTAAACCCAAATCACAGACTCAAATAGTTACCACTTCAAAACGATATCAAAATTGAGTACAAAAACCAGGCCATTTCTCAAAACACACTTTCACTGAAATACTGGAAAACATGTGTCCATCATCATTTCTAAATTCCAGAAATTCATTGCACCCATACATAACAGTATTTAAATCAAAGATACATTTATGCATGCATTATAGTTTATAAACCAAAAGTCCACTCACAAACTTGTCCAAGCAAGCTCAATCCCGAATTGTACGCTCCCCTGAAGTTCCTGGAGCAGTATCGTCTGTCCAAATTAATAATCGGAATTATCAGCTAATAATAAGAACCTTAAATATAAACCCCCTAAACCCCAGGAGGTCTATCTATGCTGGTCTAGAAAACGCAGTAACTTCAAACTCCCAAAACAACCCCTAAACGACGTCCGATCGACCCAAAACCTGCGCCAACAGGTCCGGAACATCAAAAGCTAGCTGTCACACGTCACTGTGACATCAGACTCGGCCCCACGCGCCGCCACGCGCCGACGGAAGGTCGGAACACGTGCCCACGCGCCGACAGAAGGTCGGAACACGTGCCCACGCGCCGGTCACGCGTCTGCTACAGTACCCACGCACCTGGATCAGTCCAACCCGGCTCAACTCTGCCTAACCCGATCCAACTCGGCCTGACCGGTTCACTCAACCCGATCGATTCACTTGACCCGATCGGCCCGATTGGTTCACTCGACCCGACCGGTTACCTCAACCCGACCGGTCACCTCGACCCGACCGATCACCGGTGACTCACCGGAGAAGACGACCGGCTGTCAGCGCCGCCGTCTAGTTTCCACCGGAATCCCCCATTTCCGAGCAAAAGTTCAAGCTTTTGTAACTTCCTCAAAACTCAACCATTTTTCACAAATTTTACGTCTAAATCTATCTACTCGAACCCAGGAATCCAAATATGACCTTAAAACATCAAACACGTACTTGTGTAAGCCGGAAAATCGATCGGAATATCCGAAACTTCCTACACTCGGTTCGGCTTCCCCCGTGGTCCTCTCCTTCGATGATTAGTACGGTTGTGATCGTGGGATGGAGTAGAATATGATTAGTTGATCAAAAATGGAAGTTAGAGCCTTGAATCAAACTTGGAATGTGTGGGTTTTGGGTATGAAAGTCGCACACGGGTTCGGGGTGGTCTGTGTGATTCAGAGAGAAAGATGAGAATGAGATGATGATATGAAGATGAAACAATGATTTGGGGTTAAAAATATCTACCCCAAGTCAAAAATTACCAAAATTGTAAGGACCCTTCTCGAAGTTTCCCTCGAAACCCGGAAAGAACCCTTATCCCGTCTGACAGCTCTTTACTTCAAAATTTAAACACCAGAAATACCCTTTGTTTTGGAATAATTTTTTTTATTAAACCTTACAGGGTTCCCGACATAACCTCTGTACTTACTAACCACTCATACCTGTCAGACGCAGGATAGTATACTGGTCAAAACCAAAACCTCGGAATAGTGGTGGTCCAAATAGGAATACCCTATGTCACCAAACGTCAGTAGGTCAGACACTGCTGACATCTCTACTGGAATACCACAAGACAACAGACTAGTCAAATACTTGTGAACCAACCATAATTCGTCCCTCTGGGTCACCGCCCACACCAACCCACTGACCCGGCTGACGAAGTATTTTCATAGGTTGATTAAGCCCATGACCATTATCGTCTGTTTCATATTAGAGCCGGATATATCCTCGGCTATCCTATCGTATCATCAGCCGGTATAACCTTCGGCTATCATAACATATCAGTCGGCATATCTCTCGACTATCCTGTCCCTAGCCACCAGGGTATCCCTTGGGGTGTGCTAGTCATGTATTATATCATATCAGTCGGCATATCTCTCGACTATCATAACATATCAGTCGGCATCTCTCAACTATCATATCATATCAGTCGGCATCTCTCGACTATCATATCCCTAGCCACCAGGGTATCCCTTGGGGTGTGGTAGTCATGTATCATATCATATCAGTCGGCATATATCTCGACTATCATATCATATCAGTCGGCATCTCTCGACTATCATAACATATCAGTCGGCATCTCTCGACTATCATAACATATCAGTCGGCATAGTCGGCATCTCTCGACTATCATAACATATCAGTCGGCATCTCTCGACTATCATATCATATCAGTCGGCATCTCTCGACTATTATAACATATCAATCGGCATAGTCGGCATCTCTCGACTATCATATCATATCATATCAGTCGGCATAGTCGGCATCTCTCGACTATCATAACATATCAGTCGGCATAGTCGGCATCTCTCGACTATCATAACATATCAGTCGGCATAGTCGGCATCTCTCGACTATCATAACATATCAGTCGGCATAGTCGGCATCTCTCGACTATCATAACATATCAGTCGGCATATCTCGACTATCATATCATATCAGTCGGCATAGTCGGCATCTCTCGACTATCATAACATATCAGTCGGCATAGTCGGCATCTCTCGACTATCATATCATATCAGTCGGCATAGTCGGCATCTCTCGACTATCATAACATATCAGTCGGTATAGTCGGCATCTCTCGACTATCATAACATATCATATTAGTCGGTAAGTATCCTCGACCATCATATCATATCATATCATATCATATCAGTATCATATCAATATCATATCAGTCGGTAAGTATCCTCGACCATCATATCATATCATATTAGTCGGTAAGTATCCTCGACCATATAGTCGGTAAGTATCCTCGACCATCGTATCATATCATATTATTATATTGGAGGTTCACCGGGTTCACCGTTAATAACGGATCCTCGTCCCGAGTCCTAGCCTCCCTCAATTTGACCAACTCCGATAAACTCATGTAACAGGGTCAAAACCCAAATCATTGACTCTATAATCTCCTCGTCAAAACGATATCAAAATCAAGTCTAAAACCATGATGTTTCTCAAATCACACTTTCACAGTAATAGTGGAAAACATGTATACAATAATCATTTCTCAAAATACAGAAATGCAATGCCACAATACATAACAGTATTTAAACAAGGATATTTGAATGCATGTATTTCAGTTTATAAAACAAAGTCCACTCACAAACATCAACCGACCCTTAATTCAAGGACGCTCTAGCCCAAGCAACACATGCACAATAATGTCCCACTACCTTGACTTCCCGAGCTCAAAACCCGCTAATACGGTCAACTATTACCGCTGGGATTGCCCAAAACCACCTCTAAACGACGTCTGATCAACCTCAAACCTGTACCAACAGACTCGGAACGTCGAAAACTACTTACCACGCACCGCCGTGACCTCAGTCTCGGTCCCACGCGCCGCCGGAAGGTCGGCACACGCGCCCACGCGCCGGTCACGCGCTACTACAGTGTTCACGCGCCTGGACCGGTCCAACCCGGTCCGGCTCAACCTGACCCGGTCTAACTCGACCCGATCGGTTCACTCAACCCGACCGGTTCACTCGACCCGACCGGTCACCGGTGACTCGCCGGAGAAGATGACCGGACTGCCGTCACCGTCGCCGGAGGCTGGCCGGAGAAGATGACCGGACCGCCACCTCCGCCGCCGTCTGGTTCGCCGGAATCCCCCATTTCCAGCCGAAACTTCAAGGTTTTCTAACTTCTTCATTTCTTAACCGTTTTTCACGATCTACACATGGAAATTTATCTACGTTTCACCAGGAATCCAAATATGAGGTCAAAGTTACGAGATCGTACATGGTTTGGCCGAAAAACGGCCGAGAAGGTTCGGTTCACCTCCCTCCTCCGTCCGTCGCCTACGGCGGTACTCCCGTTCCAATAGCTACCCCAAAATGCTCGTGGGGTCCCGGGGAAGATCCTCCCGACCTTAGTTTCGCTCAAATCGGATCGAAATCCATCCGATGAAAATCAAGTTTCTTTGTTCACACGGGGGGGGTTTTCGGGTAGGAGAGAGAGAGACCATATTGACCAATCTGCCGAGGAGAGAGAAAATATCTACTATATAGTTCCAACTTCTCCAATATTACCAAACTGCCCCTGAAGCTTCTAGACCCGTAACGAACTCACCGGGTCTCCGTTTTCCGCGTGCCGCCTGTCTACGAACTCGTGAGTTCGAGACCTACGCAATGACCCTAGAAAAATTCCCAAAAGTCTTGCCAGTCAAAAAGTGACTCACGAACCCGTCCAAGACTGAGGGTAAAATTGTCCAATCCTCAAAATAGTTTAATTTCTGGTCCGGGTCGTTACAAAAATACCCGTACACGTATAGACCCATAACTTTCGTACACGAACTCCGTTTCCCGCGTACCGCTTGTCTATGAACTCGTGAGTTCGAGACCTACGCAACGGTATCCAAAACACCACCAAAAGTGTCTCGAAACAAAATTTGACTTTCACGCCCCTTAACAAGCAAGGTTAAAATCTACATTTTACATAAATAATTTACGTAAATCCAATAATTGAAATTTCGGGTTGTTACAATTTGGCCCTATCCCATTCGAGAGTGCACGTTCTGTGCTGTTTAGTTTGCGACCTACGAGGGTAAGTTTCGATCGAGGGAAATTTCGGCAGCATCTCCCTACAGTTCCCCAAATGCACGACGTAGATATTATAAACAAATTTCTAGTATGCATTCGGAGAACATTGAGGGGATACAAACCGAATTTCCCACAATCGAAACCTAACCTTGTAGACCGCCAACTACACAATACATAGTTGCGCACCCCCAAACTATTCGAATAAATGGACAATTCAAGAGTCAGTCAATCAACCCGATTCACTGACTCTCAAACGTGTCTAAGGTTTTTCATTGAATTTCATTATACGAAGTTAATCAACTCGATTAACTTCACATAAACGGTTATGAAATATAAACATATTTCACTCCGTCGGAACTAAATAAAGCGCTTTACAAAAAATATCACAACAAATTCACAAATACAAACATATATTAATTATGCATAAAACATAATTTACAATTTTATAATTTCCGTACATATTTTCTATTTCCCTATTTTCCTAACATATTTTCTGATTTTCTAACATTTTCTAATTTCCAAACATATTTTCTAATTTCAATAATTTCATTACCTATTTTTAATTTTCCTATTTTCCAACAAAATTTTCTATTTTCCTAACATATTTTCTATTTCCCTAATTTCATAACATATTTTCTATTTTCATATTTTCCTAACAAATTTTCTAATTTCTAATTTCCACAAATTCTAAACAATTTCTACACATTTTCCACAATAAATACAAAATTTCCTAACATAATTATATCCAAAATTCTTAACAAAATTAAATTGAGAGGTAAACACACATACCTTTTTATAAGTATTCCTTCAAATCAACCACAAAATTCCTACAACACAAAACATAATTAGTTTCTAATCAAAAATCAAAATTTCAAAACTAAAAAAATTAAATTTCTCAAACCTTAAAAATTGATATTGGTGATTGAGAGAGAAAAATGATTTGATTGGTAGTGAAAATGGTGATGAGATGATGATTGTAGCTAGAGAAAGAGAGTGAGTGAGAGAGAGAAAGAGAGAGAGAGTGATGACGCAAAGAGGAGGAAGAAGAAGAAGAAAGGAGAGTATCTCGGTTATTTAGTGTGTTTAGACTTTTACCCGACGAATCACATTCGCAGGGCAAAGTTTAATGATTCGTTGGGAAAAATAGAGTCAATGCCAAATTTTACCCGATGACGAATAATCGTCGTTAGATATATGCTTGCCCGATGGATGCTACCACTCGTCGGGAAAAACCTTCCTATTTCGCTTGCCAACATCTTGATCTTCCCGCCAACAGTTTACCCGGCGAGCCTTCGGATTCGTCGGGCAAATGGTGTTTACTCGGCGAAAATTACTTTGTCGGGCAAAACCTTGACGGGCAACCTCGATTTTCTTATAGTGGTTGTTTCCATGCATAAAATATGTATTTTGACCATGTGTATTTTTTTAATCAATGAAATTTCCTCATATCATCAAAATTTGATAATAAAAAAAATCATATTAAAATTTAGCCCATCGCATTTTTAATTTCTGAATTCGTGCCTGGTTAATAGTAAAGACAAATGGCTATTAGGTAGTCAACTGCATGGATAGCTCAGTAGCTGATTCAAAGAACTAGAGTATAGTGTTCACTTAACACAAAACTCAGAGCTATATATCTAGATCACCCGTTGGTTGGTTTCATAATACGAAACTAACTATTCGATTAGACTCACTTCATAAAATAATATCACAATCTAACTGTTCATTATATAGTTCCTCCTTCAAAGATCATGCCTACAAAAATTCATCCAAATGGGAAATCGTTTGGTTATTCGATTATTAGCAAGAACATTTATTGTGTTATTTGACGAATTGTATTCGTCTATTTAGCTATATATTTTTTATATAGCCAAACAATTTCAGATTTGGTTGAATTTTTGTAGGCGTGATCTTTGAATGATGAACTATAAAATAAACGGTTAAATTGTGATATTATTTGGTGTAGTGAGTCCAAACAAGTGGTTAATTCCGTATTATAGAACCAATCAATTGGTTCTTGAGTATTTATGTGTGTATATATATATATATATATATATATATATATATATATATATATATATATATATATATATATATATCGGTGTTAGAGGGGAAGAAGAAGAAGACGAAGAGAAATTAAAATAATTTGAAGCCCTAAAAAATTGATTAATTAGTCTTACAATTCAAAGATCAAAAGAAAAATTCTAGGGATTATCATAATTAAGTACTTCAAGTTTATTAATTGGTTGCCCTCCTAATTATATATCAACTTTACATGAAGGAGAACCAAGCAAGGGAACTTGACCCACATACCCTCTCTTCAATCCAACCAAAACATCACATTTCACATAAACCCCATAATGCCTCGTCCTCATTGCCCCGGCCTTCCACCTCAGCCTCCCCACCAACACCACCCTAAGCCCCACCACCCCGTACGCCTCGTCCATCACCAGCCCGTTCACCACCTCCAACGACACCGGCACCCTCTCTCCGCCCAGCACCGGTGACACAGACACCGTGCTGTGCCGCTCGTGCACAAGGGGCGGCAGCGCCACCTGCGGTGTGATCGCCTGGTTTTTGTACGCCACGAAAGCGAGCAGGCGGTCGTAGTAGATGGAGACCCGGCGGTTAGGGTTGCGGGTGACGATGGTGAACTGCATGGTGGTGGAGATTAAGGGAGGGGAGGTGGCGTTGAGGTCGTAGATGGCGGCGCCTACGATGGTGAATTGGGGTTTGTGGGGGCGGTAGACGAGCCAGAGGGTGAGGGCGGTGACGCCGGCAAGGAGGAGAAAGATGGAGAGGCAGGTGCATAGGGCTCTGTAGGCGTCAGTGGTGTAAGTTTGTGGGGAAGCCATGGATTTTTGTGTGGGGGTTTTTTGATCAGGTGGTGGTTGGGAGTTTCTTCTGGGGAGTGATCCTCTGCTGCCATGGAAGATATATATGTGTGAGAGAGAGTTTGGCTTTATACAGAGAGAGAGAGGCGGGTGGTGGATATGTGGCAAGTGAAAGTGAAGAAAAAGTTGAGGAAGAGGAAGAATGGGTGAGACAATTGGAGCCAAAAGGAGAGATGGGTTTGCATTAGAACCTTAAAATTTCTTTTTTTTTTTATTTTTTGATGAGAAACCTTAATATTCTTTTAGATCATTATCATAATTTAAGTAAATATTAGTAGACACACACTACTTTGTAAACTTAATTATACATGACACAAATTACACGAATAATCATATAGCTATAGTGAATGAACATATCCACTCAAGAGTACCAAAAAATTTTTTTTTTTTCTAGAATGGGAATAATAATAATTCGAAGATGCCTATTGCCTTTTGCTTTTTCTCTTCTTTTTCAACTTCATTTTATTGTTTCATTTTAAAATCATTTTCCTTTTATTTTTTTTTCTGGATTGTTAATAAGGATGTGATTGTTCCATTGATCGAGTTGCTTTGTAGTTAAGTATATTAGCTTAATTACTAAGCTCCCAACGCTTTTCCAATGGAACCAAAATTTGAAGTGAAAGTTGGATACTTTTATGGTAAATGTTAAGGAGAATACATTTATAAACTACACACTAATATATAAACGGGTTTTATTTGTGTTGATAAATCCTATGTAATTTATAAATATAATCTCCTTAATATTGTCCTAACTCTTATTCAAAAGGTTCCCAACCCAATGCCACTGTTTGCATATATATGCAATAGTCCCCAAGAGAGGAGGAAGAAGAAAAAAACAAGAGAGAGAAGGAAGAAGATTAAAGGCGGAAATAGTAAGAACCGGAGAAAAATTAGAGTTTTACAAATTTTGTTTCAAAAATAGATAATATTAATTTCTGACCGTATGATAAGTTTTAACGATCGAACTTAAATATCCGGATAAAATCGATCCAGAGAGGATCTTTTTTCTCTTTAATCAACTGGGAAGCTCCTTCTACAACTTTGTCTCCTTCAACTACCAAAACCTCCATTTTCTTTCCAATGAAAAAAAAAATACTCAAATTTGAATGCATAAATCAAATCCATCTTCTCTAATTAATTGCTCTAACTATTTCTAAGTCTAATTTCCACATATATACATACTAGCAGACTATGCCAGCGCGTTGCCGCGGGGATGTTGAACTGATTATAAATATCTTACACAAAGTAGAATGCGTACGAAAATATATTACATTATAAAATATGCTGTCTACGATTATATTATATAGCATGTGTCAAAATTAAGTTAAAGTTTGTTTGGCTGCTTATGTTACATTACAAAATATACATTATACATGTATCAAAATTAGGTTAAAGTTTGTTGGGCTGCTTATGATACATTACAAAATATATAGCTGAAAACAGAAGTTCAAAAATTTAACTAATAGTTAGGCTATTTATAGTTCAAAATTTGCCTCAAGGTCTAGTACGTCGTCTACAAAAGTTCATCAGTGTTGATGATGAATGTTTCATCATTTTTAGCATCAGGTTTTCTTTTATCTACATTTTCTTCATCTTCCTCTGAACTTTCTTCACTTGAAAGTGTATTTGACCCTTCATTAGTTAGCTGGGCGCCTATAAATATAGTTGGAATTGAAAAACGAAAGAACAAGTAGGCAACATTCATATTACTTAGAATATATAATATGCATATATATAAACATGACAAAAATCAATATATCTAAATAGTACTATTTTTTAAAATTAACATATTAATAATTAGCTGAAAAGTAAGTATAAAACTAACCTTTATGGAAGGCTCTACAAGCCAAACGATGTACGTTTAGTGTAAGCCAAAGCCTTAACTGATAATCCAGCTGCCAATTAGAAAGAATCTAAACAGAACAGCAAATAAACATAAGAATTTGCAGCATGTATAAATCCAACGTAAGATTTATCCAACTGTTCAACTTATACAAACTATTAAAAAAAAAAAACCTCATCTCAAAAACACAGAACTTCCATTATCGAATAGATAAAATTGGATTTCTCCAAGTTATATTAATTAAGTCTTCAATTGTCCAAATTATTATATAAACTATAAGAACTTCTATGATCAAACAGATAAAAACACATGAGGAGTTCTCAAAACTAGCTAAAATCTCGCGGGCTTCCATAATCAAATTTCCATCAGCTGCCAAGCAATCCTCATTGCTATTAATTAGGATTACCACAGCTTGCGAATCTGATTGCACCTCAATTGAACGGAATCCTGCCTCCCAAGTCACCTCCAAAGCTATAGTAATAGCAAGAACTTCAGCGTGTCTTCGAGAAAGAACTCCAGACAATGGAAGGGTCATAGCCACTAGTGTAACGACCCGTTTATTTAAATAGGCGAATTTCGTAAATTAATTTGAGAAATGACGATTTTACCCTTGGTTTGTTGAGAGGCTTGAAAGTCAAATTTTGTTCGGAGATACCTTTGGAAGTTATTCATGGACCGTTGTGTTGGTCTCGAATTCACGAATTCGTAGACAGGTGGCACGGGAAAATCGGGTTACGTATCGGGAAAGTTATTGTTCTAAAAGCTTAAGGGGTATTTTGGTCATTTGGGGGTTTGAGATATTTTTAGAAGGTCTCTCGGATCCCTTCTATTTCCAGACAATTCCCTCAAACACACTCCCTCTCTCACTTCGCGATTCCTCATCCAAACCGTGCAACCGAACCCAAAACCCCATACCATGAACTTTTGATTTGAAGCAACCTCATCCATTTTGGTTCAACCCATCGAAATCCTCTTCTTCCTGCGATCAAGAATGTACTAGCCATCGAGGGAAACAACCACGAGAAACCCAGAACCGAGGAAAGAGAAAACCAATCATTTCGATCGATTTTTAGGCCAAATCATGTATGGGTTTCGTGTTTAGACCTCAGTTTCGAGTTTCTGGGCTTGAGTAGAAAGTTTTAGGCTATTAATTCGTGAAAATTGGTTGAGATTTGAAGAAAGTAGGAATTTTCAAGGTCGGCCGTCAATGGCGATTTCCGGTGACGGCGCTAGGCGGAGCGGTCGTCTTCTCCGACGATATTAAAACACTCGGTGGGACCTACCAAAACTCGAACAATGGAAATATCCCGTGGTCCATAACCTAGCTTTGAAAACCCTCCTCAAAGGAGTTTAAAAAATCATGTGAACAGACCTAGACACAAAATATCAAAACATATATCACCGCTCCCCGAATGTAATCCCATGACGTAGCTCGATATTCGAGCTGACTGACTCGAGTCCGACCCTCCACACACCCGATATACCTCGAGTTGTGCAGATGTAACCCTGTACTATGCGTAGACAGCCGCAACGACATGGTGGATAAATACCCTTCGACGCCAGCATCGAAGAACCCTCAACGATCTGGCGGATAAATACCCTTTAACGCCAGCATCGGAGAAGCCTCGATGAACACGTGATTGGAAATACCCCACATCATGTGTCGGAGAAAAACCATGACCCTCGGGGACATTATACATAGTGGAAACAAACCCGTAAAGTAAAATCCAAACTACATTTTTGAAATCCTTGTTTCTTGGCCTAAGCCAAATTCATTGAAAAATCGGATCTACGCCCAAATCCAATAAAGTCGCAAATCCGGGTCTAAATCCAAAAATCATGTACTCGACCGAAATCCAAAATCTATAAAGTCAAAACTACATTCTTTATAGATTATTTGTTTAAAAAGGAATTTTATATTATGCATGCATTGTTTTATTCATGGAGGGGGAAATGTATATTTTCCTCGTAAATTATTTTAAACGATTATTTTGTCCACTCACACTTGTTTTGAATCCCCTCCAGGCCGTTGAGTTGACGAAGACAAATCCAGAGGCGGAGGCACTAAATTCCAGCTGCGCCTTTACCTAAGACTATCGAATAGGACTTATAAATTTTCTGTATTTAACTTTCCAACCTAGTTGCTCTGATAAACCTTTGGACTTATTGTAAATTATAGCTACGTCGATGGTTATTTGGTGATGTTGGGATTCAAGAGTATTATTTAATCCTTCGTCTGACAGATGGAAGACGGTTAACCATTTTATAGGGGCGGTTCTGTCGGATTTTTGGCAGAATTCTCGTAACTAATTGCAAGGGCTTAAGGGTATTCTAGGCAATTTATTAAGTTGTCTGGCGGGAGCAGGGCTTTTCACAGGTTTCGAGGGGAAATTCGGAAAGGGTCCTATCAACTAGAGCTTCCCTATTGTTGTCCCTAACGATCGCCCCAACCCCATTCCTTCCACTTGAGGCAAAAAAGGCACCATCCGCATTTAGTTTATATTTCTCAACCTCCGATCTTGTCCATCTCGTTTTGGTTGGCTCCAATCTATCCCCATGGTGCTCCTGATTGCAATTGGCAACCTTGAACTCAGCTAAGAGATCGCTTGCCATCCCATAAGAGTCCTTGGAATTAACAGATCCCTTGCCATAAACCAGGTCATTGTGATCTTGCCAAATTCTCCATTTCATTATAAAAAGCTCCCTTTCTTCGCTCCTAAGACTGCGGACCGCATGGGATACCAAATGCAAAAAAGAGGGCTCCATCCACTTATCAATCTGATCAGCCAAGGAGGAGAGCTTCCACAACTTTCTTGCAAGATCACATTCCCACAACGTATGGATAATGGTTTCTGGTTTGCACTTACATCTTGGACACCACGCTTCAACATGAACTTTGCGGTGATTTAGCTGGTCCATGTAGGGAAGAGCACCACGGGCAGCTCGCCACATAAACACTTTAACCTTTTCTGGAATCTTGAAGCCCCACAACACCATCCACCAGTTAGTGTCATGACTACCCCTAATTCCACCTCCACCACTTGAGGATGTAGTGATCATATGGTCTTTAATTGCCTTATAGCCATTCTTCACATTATACTCCCTATTTGGAGTGAAGTGCCACATCCACCTGTCGGGTTTGTGATAAGATCCCAGACGGATTGAAAGGATAGCCTTTGCTTCAAAATCCAAGAACTAGGCAGTGATCATCTCCCTATTCCACCTTCCCCCTCCAAGATTAAGGAGCTCACCATATCTGAGTCTAGCAAGCCCCCATGGGATTGGGCACGAAACGTCCTAGGTCTAGGGATCCAGGGGTCCAATCGAATTCTGGTGCCAAGCCCACTACCAATCCTCTTCCTTAAGACCAACATCAGAGCCTCTTTACCCCAAATGAGGGATCTCCAAACCATGGAAGCCCTACCACCCTTAATGGCACTCATCATATCAGTGTTAGGAAAATACCTTAATTTGAAAATCCTGTGAATTAAAGAACAAGGATTTTGGATGATTCTCCAAACTTGCTTTGCAAGAAGGGCTTGGTTAAAGGTGCCTAAAACCAAGATCACCCTCCTCCTTCGCCTTGCAAAGCTCTTGCCAACTAATCCAATGCGTACCCTTTTTCTGAAGTGGGAGATCCCCACCAAAAATTTTCCACTGCGGCATTAAGCTCCTTACACACTACTAGGAAAATTGAACACGCTCATAGCATATTCCGAAAGTGCTTGAGCCACCGTATTTTTTAGAAGGGCCTTCCCCATCTTGGAAAGGAGCTTCTCCTTCCACCCACTAAGCTTTGCCATTAACTTATCCTTAATACCATTGAACAACTCCCTTTTGCTTCTCCCTACCATAATAGGAAGACCAGGATATTTTTCATGGAAGTCAACCATCTAGACCCTCAGAATAGCTTGGAGCTCCCTTTTAGTGCCATTTGGGGTCTTGGGACTCATCACGGCTGATTTGTCTAGGTTTATAAGTTGCCTTGAGGCTCTCTCATAAACCGCGAAAATTCTCATGATAGCACTACACTCCTTCGGAATGGCATCAAAGAAAAGAACACTATCATCTGCAAAAAATAGATGGGAAATAGGAGGGGCGTCCTGAGAGACCAGAACACCATCAATCTCACCTTGGTTCTTGGCATGACAGATGAGTGAGGAGAAGCCTTATGCACAAATAAGAAAAAGGTAAGGGGATAGAGGATCACCTTGTCTCAACCCTTTTTAGGGAATGATATTGCCAAAAGTTCCTCCATTGCACACCAAAGAATATTGAACCGTGGACATGCAATCCATAACAAGGTCACAAAAAGATCGGTCAAACCCCATCTTGACTAGCATTTCATACACAAAACTCCATTCCACCCTGTCATAGGCTTTTGCCACATCAAGCTTCAAAGCCACCTTAGCCGACCCCTTCCCTCTTCTCCCCCTTATAGCATGCAATGATAGGACCCCTCCCGAATTTCCCTTCGAAATCTGTGAGAAGCCCTACTCCCGTTTGACAATACCTGAAATCTCAAAATAATGCCTAAAATACCCTCACTAGTCCAACAAAGACTTTACGAGAATTCTACCAAAAATTCGGTAGAATCTCCCCTGTAATTGGTCAAACCATCTTCCACCTGTCAGACGTAGGATTCAAATACTAAACTAATCTCCAAACAAACCAGAATAACTCAACCAAATAAACCAACAAGGTACTCAGAGCAACTAGGTTAAACTTAAAATATAAATCCAACAAATTCCTGCACCGTGGTAACGCAGCAAAAGATGATGCCTCCTCCTCGTCTCTGTGCCTCATCCAGCGATGGCCTGGAGGGCACAAACCAAAACAACTGTGAGTGGACAATAGAACCAAAAATAAAAATGTGGTCCAACGAATAAAATAATAATATTAGTCATAATAATCCCACCTCGTTATCAAACCTTACACGTAAAAAAATACTCATATATAAGTAAATACAACTTACTGGAAACCACTTGATTTACCCCGGTGGAACCCACGCTACCTTTACATGTGGTTGCCATATCAATAACTCGGCTAAAGCCATCATCCCCGGTAGAAGCCGTCATCCCTGGTTGAAGCCGTCATCCCGGTCAAAGTCGTCATTCCGACCGAAGCCGTCATCCCCGACTGAAGCCGTCATCTCAGTCGAAGCCGATATCTTGGGCTGTAGCCCAAATATCTCGAGTCGTAGCCCAAATATCTCGAGCCGTAGCCCAAATATCTCGAGTCGTAGCTCACACCTCACCGAGCCTATGATGGAATCATCCATGACATAGCTCATACCATACCGAGCGTATGACGGAATCAACCATGACATACCTCGTATCCTCCCGAGCGTATGATGGCATTCTCCATAACGTACCTCGTACCCTCCCAAGCGTATGATGGAATCCTCCATAACATACCTAATATCCTCTCGAGCGTATGATGGAATCCTCTATAACATACCTCACGTCCTACTGAGCGTATGACAGAATTCTCCATAACATACCTCACCATTTACCGAGCATATGATGGAATCCTCCATAACATACCTCATATCCCCCGAGAGTATGATGGAATCCTCCATAACATACCTCACGTCATACCGAGCGTATGATGGAATCCTCCATAATCCGGGCCGTAGCCCAAAACCTCGTAACATGGCTTAAATCCAAAATCACATAACTGGGCCGATGCCCAAAATCCATAAATCAAAATCCATAAAATCACCATCACGGTCCTAAGTGCAAGTCAATACCAAAAATCGTTTCCCAAATCCATTATTTAAAACCATAATCAATACTAAATCCATAGCCTTACATATCAAAATGCATAACCAGTGAAAAGCCACGTAAATCATTATCTTTATGTCCTGAGTCTTAGAAAGGTAATAAAAGCTTTATAATAATTATCCTTAATTCCTGATACTCATGAAAATACTAAATAATCCTTCCATTTAGTTCTTGAAATTCATAATTGAATATAAAATACTCAAAGCATAACAATATGCATGCATTATAATTTAGGAAAACAATTCCACTAAACTCAAGGTCTAAACAAGTCCAATTCCAAGCTATTCGGTCCCCCGTGACCTTTGGAGCCACCAAGACTGTCAAAAATGATCCTTGGCATCACTAAATGGCAACTATAAACTTAAATTTCAACACCCTAACTTCCAGAGGTACGCACGCTGTAAACACGTACATGCATTATAATTTAGGAAAACAATTCCACTCAACTCAAGGTCTACACAAGTCCAATTCCAAGCTATTTGGTCCCCCGTGACCTTTGGAGCCACCAAGATTGTCAAAAAATATCCTTGGCATCACTAAATGGCAACTATAAACTTAAATTTCAACACCCTAAAGATCCGGAACGTCGAAAACATGAAAAAGCAAGTATCCGAATTTAACGTTATAATAGTCAAAATATATGTACTCGAGCCAAAGAATCCAAATATGAAGTTAAAACTGAGATCCCATAACTGTGGTGGCTGGACATTGGACGAGAAGCTTCGGGCAGACTTCGGAGCTTCGCAACGTCGTCCACGGCTTTCCTCAAGCTTCAAGGAAGGTATGTACGTGTTCGTGGTGATGTGAGGAGTCGTCTGGTGGTGTTGGTTTGAGTCACAATGGCCGAAATTTTGGTGGTATGTGGTGTGTGTTCCTTGTGTGTTCTCACTTGCAAGGAAGAAGAAAATGTCATGGGTGAGGAGAGAGAGTATACTAGAAAATTTTGGAAAATTAAAAGGAAAAGAGGTAGATGCTTTTCCAAAATATCTTAAACTCAATTTACCAAATTGCCCTTGCACTTCATAGACTCGTAACTCTCTCAAACAACCTCCGATTTTCGCGTGCCGCCTGTCTACAAACTCGTAAGTTCGAGACCTACACCATATTCCAAGAAAAACTTCCAAAAATATTTTCCAACAAAAAGTGGCTTCCGAATCCCCCCTCCTAAACCCAAGGGTAAAATCGTCCTTTTTCAATAATTTTACAAATTTATTTAATTCTCGGTCCGGGTTATTTCATGCATGGTCTCAAAAGTGATGAGAATGTTGTCGGTGATGTTCCTCTTAAGGACAAAGGTACTTTGTTCCTCAGAGAAGATCAAAGGAAGAATCAACTTGAAATGGTTAGCAATAGCTTTCGCAACAATTTTATAAATTACATTACAAAGACTAATTAGGCGATACTGTGTTACCATCGTTGGATGGGAAACCTTGGGGATCAAGGTAATCAGCGTGGTGTTGACCTCTACTAAGCTCTTTTGTCTATTCAAAACTTGAGTACACCATAGGCACACATCATCACGAAAAATGGGCCAGAACCGCTGGAAGAAGAATGCTGGCAAGCTGTCGGGTCTAGGGGACTTAGAAGGGCCCATTTGCTTAATCACCTCTTCAACATCATTTCTGGTATATGGGCGAATTAGAGCACGGTTCAACGATAGGGACACCTTCGACTCCACCAGGTTCGTGATAAAAGGAATATCAATCCCTGAGAAGACGCAGACGGTGGAATAAGTTTTTGAATGTTTCCCTATTCCACTTGGAGAAGCCATTTCCACACCTGTCAAGCTTCATCCTCATGTTACTAAAAGCACATCCATGGTTCCAAACTTTTGTGACCACCCTTGAGAAACGTTCATCTGTAATCCACATTTCTTCGAATAAGAACATGCAGTTCCTTCTACGGTTGAGGTCAGCCTCCAAAAGGATTGACAAATGATTTGAAACCCAAATGTCCAAGTGATGGACGGAGACCCCATTCCACCCACGATAGAACTCAATATTAGCTACTCCTCGATCAAGACGCTCGAGAATATTTGCACTGCCAAGGCATCCATTATCCCATGTGAAGGGTAATCCCACACAAGGAATAGAATCCATATCACAATACATAAAAGCATGCATGAATCTCTCCATCTGAGCCACCGATCTCAAACGCATCCCACTCTTCTCATCATCCGACACAATTTCATTAAAATCACCTAAGCTCACCCACAAGCCAGTAGAGCTACCCCCAATTTTTTTCAACAACTCCAAGGAATGCTGCCTCCTTCCCACCACCGGATTACCATAGAAACTAGTAAATTGGAAAAAAGGTTCACTGGGAGGGTTGAAACATCCATCAGTATGCCTACAAGAGGAGGAAAAGAGAGTGAAATCCCAATCACTGTGCCATAACCATGCTAACCCACCTCTAAACCTTCTATGTCCACTAAGATCATTTTGAAGCCCTTAAGGCCAGGCTTCTTCTTCTCCATTTGCTTTTTTGATGCTTTCGTCCCCATAAGCCTTCCTTTAGGAGTCTTTACTTCCTTCAGGGCACGCCACGTGGAGGGGTTCCCCAGGCCCCTAACATTCCAACTAAGCCCTAACATGAGGAGTGATGGGCTTGGACACATACCCCCGTCATTGGTTTTGGAGCTAGGCTCTCATTCTCGTTCAAACCATCACTCACTCCTTCTGTTGACTTCAAAGGCCCGCCAGCCATATTAGTACGAGCATTAGCCTTCCACTTCTTCCTTTGGGTTCTACCAAGAGATCGACCCACCTTATTAGTAACCTCCATCCTTTGAGGCCCAACACCTTTAGGCCCAGCAGTGTAAACTCAAGCCCTCTGCCCCATTTTGGCTTTACCATTAGGGTTAGTGAAAGTGGGCTCACCCATCACAAATCCCAATGGTTGACTAACAGGCGACAGCACGGTTACCCATTCCTTTTCCAACACAGTTGTCAAAGAGGAAGCCATCATACTTCTAGTCTCCAAAAAGTTGACGTTCTCCAAACTAGGAAACCTCGTAGCCGTCAAAAGGACACCCAATCCCCTTGCCGAGTCAGCCCCTACTTTATGATTTTTCGCTCTGTCGCCATCAGAGATCCTGGAAATCCCCTGCCGAGATAGCTTCCCGTTGCTTGAGTCCCTATCACCCTCCGATGGATCCAATTCCTCCCTTCACCTGACAATCCCTACCAGGGAACCACTCTACCACAGTCCAGCTTCCTCGGATCCGGCGCTGTGAAAATGTTTTGAGGGTTAGTCCTGGAATTAGAACTCAGATCAGGTTTACCCTTTGGCAGACCCTACGCTTCTTCCTTCAGCCAAACCCCCATATTGTCCCGATTCCGAACTCGAAGGGCACTCAAATTGAACGTGGTCCAGGATCCAACACCTGAAGCAGAAGTTAGGAAGCCTTTCATACGTGATAGCAACAGTCACCAGTCCCTCATTCAGCCTAGGCAGTATGATTTTCAGGGACCTTCGAAGTGGTTTCAAGACATCAATCCCCACCCTTACTCGTAGGGAGTCGCCGCAAAAAGTGCCTCCTCTGCCTCGTTCGATAGTGACATACTGGCCAAGAGCTCCCCCAATGATTTTACCCATATCAGAGTTCATGAACGCGGGAGGAAGTCCGCGAATATGGATCCAAAAGGGTTAATGGGAGGGATGGCCAATGGGTCACCGCAACCATCAACAACAGTAAGAATAAGAAGGGATTTATTAAAAGACCAAGGACTCCCTCTCAATACCCCCAACATTACTTTCTCATACTCAAAAGAAAACTAAACACGTTCGCCACCAATATCCCGCGCCAGAACCTGGACACGTGGCTTCCAGAGCTTCTTCATGGTCCCTTTCAACACCTCTTTGTTGAAGCTCTTTGAGGTTAGCAACCTCCCAACTAGGAGGTGCATCTTTAGCTCAACAAATCCCAACTCCTCATATCTGATCACTACCACATCACTCTCAACATCAGTAAGATGAAGAGATGAGGCGAAACTTTCCAACATAGCGTCCATAATGATGAATCCCCAATCGAAGAGAGACCCTAGTCTTACTAAAACACACCACAAAATGGTGAACATTCACCAGGTTAGAGCACACAAAGGTGGAACCAAACTGAAAGGCACTTCAAATAACTCAGGAAAATCACATAGAACTATTTACTCTCACACACAGGAGAGACTTTTTCATTTCCCATACACAAAATTGACTTTCCGTCACTTGTGGACATCTTTTTCCTTGAGGCTTGAGGTTGAGGAGATTGATTAGGCAAAGAGCAAAGTGTAGCATATGGCTGCATGGAGAGGGTTGGTGGCTTTGTTGAGTCCTGCCTCGTCACATCCCACCTGTTTTTTACAGACAAGTTTACAAGTTTCAAAGGGCAAGCCCCATCCCCATCCCAATTTTATCTCACCTCACGTCCTATTACCTCATTATACAAACATTTTATTATATCATCATTTTGATTTATTGAATAATTCTTATATATATTATAATCATAATCGTTTAATTTCTAAATCAACGCAAATGTTATTTTATATTAAAATAAATGATAAATTACATAAAAGTACTCAAACTATAGACGTAATTTCAAGTTCATATGCTAACTATGAAAATTTTCATCTAGGTACCCAAACTATCAAAAAGCAACATTTAGGTACCAACTATTAGTCAATTCGTTAGTCAAAGTGTTAAAGTCTGATGTGGCATTTTTTTAAAAACATTTTGGCTGACTTGGACTCCATATAGACCAATTTTCAATTAAAAAATTATAATTCTAAAATAAATGGAAAAATAAAAAAAGGAAAAGAAAAATATCCCACCCAACCCCACCCTTCTTCCTCTAATATCCGCAGTCGGCACCATACCCACCTAGAAACCAACAATCAGCAACCAGCAACCAAGTCCGAGTCAAACCCCCAATTTTCGCACCACCACAACCAACGAAAACAATGAACACCACCACCATCGTCGTCTCAATCCCTATTCACTCTCAAAACCCCAACTTGAATCAAAACACCAACACCAACCCCCGATCAAAATTCAAAGGCTTATTACTTGATATGCACCCAGAAGAAGTCAGCGAGTCTTAAAATGCACAAAAAACTGAAATTTGCTTCAGTTTGCATCCAGAACGGGCATTCCGTTACCTCCGTTTCACCATCCGTCAGTCTCTGTTATTAACGCCGTTAAAACTGCTGATGTGGCAGTAATATTACAAAATTTGTAAGGGCAATTAAGACATTTGCTATATTTTATTAAATTATATATTAAAATTATTTTTTTAAAATTAAAACTAATTTTATTTACCTTTCCCCTTCCCCTTCCAAATCCGTCCACCCATCAACCCCATTAAACCCATCAACAACAAAACCAGGGGAAGAAGAAGAAGATGATGGTGATGAATTGGGTTTTTTCTCGAAAAAAACAAAACCACAATCCAACACTTACTTATTAAAATTCAATTCCTACCCACCATGAAATTATTCAAGCCCTTCTTCCAAAACACTACAGAGGCATGCCACTTACCCATTGAATTGGGTTTGAGAGGCTGTAGCAGATAGAGCTGTAGAAGATGGTGGCTTTAGTTGGCTCCGACAATGAAGAAAATGAGTGTGGGTTGAGGCGCTGGGCAGCCAAAGGCCTGCCATTTGAACCGCCATGGCCATTTGCAGGTGTAGGTATGTAGAGTCTTACTCTCTTCCTCTTGCTAGTGAACTTTTCGATATCAAGCCCTTCTTCCAGGAATTGCCATCTAGGTCGCCGCCAAATCAGACTCAATCCCCTCCTCCGCTGTCCAACGGCCCTGTTCAAAACCTACAAGCGTCGTTGCCGACTAAGGGAATAAAGAGAGTACAAACTCATAGGAGATAACGGGTCCATGCGCCACTGTCCAACGGTACCTAAAGAAACCGTGGGAGATAACGGGTCCATGCGCCGACTCGGAGTACAAACTCGCTGTACCCGCCACAACTGAGTACCGGCTCCAGTGCCCTGCCTCGTCCTAGGTTCAGGCATGCGTGCCCACCTCCGACCCAAAAACCGTTTACGACATCAAGTATTACGCCTGCGACCAGAGGCGTAACTGGCCCCCGATTAAGCGCACCGTTTTGAGGAAGGCCGATGTGGAGAAGCTGATGAAGGAGTTTCGTGGGGACATGGTTCTTTGTACTGTCCCATTAGGTGTACTTATGAAGGGTTCTATTGAATTTGTCCCAGAGCTTCCACAAAAAAAAAGAAAGGGGTGGGCGATGAGTGGGTGGGCGATGAGTGGGTGGGCGGTGGGGGGAGGTCCAGTAGAGGGAGAGAGGTACACAAGGATATGGCGGGTTGGGAAGGGGAAGGGGAAGGCTAAATAAAACTGAATGTATAATAAAATTAGTTTTAATTTTTTAAAAAGAATTTTAATATATAATTTAATAAAATATAGCAAATCTCTTAATTGCCCCTATAAATTTTGTAATATTACTGCCACATCAGCACTTTTAACGGCATCAGCACTTTTAACGGCGTTAGTAACAGAGACGGATGGTGCAACGGAAATAATGAAATACCTGGTCTGGGTGCAAACGGATGCAAATTTCAATTTTTTGTGTATTTTAAGACTCGCTAACTTGTTCTGAGTGCATATTAAGTAATAAGCCAAATTCAAAACTCAAAACCCAGAAAAATCCAGAATCTTCAACATCATCCTCAGCATCTTCATCTTCATCTTCATCTTCATCATCATCATCATCATCCTCATCCTCAACATCAAGCAACGCTGACGCCGTCAGGGGCCGAGCAAGGTCCCATCGCACAGGAGCCAGTCTCGCCACGATGGCGAAGAGGACCTAGAGGCATTGGCGAACTAGGTATTTTCCTCTAATTCATTAGTTTTTAGGTAATTATCGTTTTCTCTACACCCATTCTCTCTCTATCAATTCCCAAATATTAATTTTTTTTGTGTTTCTAGGGCTAAAGACAGCGATCGGAACGATGTCGTCAGAGAGAAAGATTACACTGAAGAGCTCGGACGGTGAGACGTTCGAGGTGGACGAGGCGGTGGCATTGGAATCTCAGACGATAAAGCACATGATCGAGGACGATTGTGCCGACAATGGGATCCCACTCCCCAACGTCACCAGCAAGATCTTGATGAAGGTCATTGAGTACTACAAGAAGCACGTCGAGGCTGCTAAGCCCGAAGACCGCCCCGCTACCAATGAGGATCTCAAGCTCTGGGATGCTGACTTCGTCAAGGTCGACCGGGCCACCCTATTCGATCTCATTCTGGTCCGTTTCTTTTATCCCCTTTCTTAAATTTACTGTCTGTCGTTTAAATTTATTCTGTTGCTAACAAATTCGATTCCTTTACTCCTTAATTGCGTTAGCGCTATCAGATTGGAATTTTCTTTTTGATTGCAAGTCTTGATTTTTATCTCACTCTTTATTGTTCTCCTTATTGTTTGTAGGGTATTAGATTCATGAATCATTTTGTCTGATTATGTGGAAGGTTAATCCTTGCTGTCTTCTGGTTACCACTGGATTATAAAGTTTCTGAATTTGTTGAAAGATTTACTTTATTTCTGCATAGAAGGAGGTGCAGGACTTGAGGAGGAACTTGTTTTCGACGCCGTTTTTGTTCTTCGTTGGGAGTACGTTCGAAGGGGCGCCGAGAGAGCAGCAGGCCTTACTTGAATTAGAGGACTCGGTAGCGAGGTTGAAGAGAGAGAAGGAGTCATTGGGTGGGATATATTTTTTTTATTATTATTATTTTAAAATTATAATTTTTTAATTAAAAATTGATCTATATGAATTCCAGTCAGCAATTTTTTATTTTAAA
This sequence comes from Oemleria cerasiformis, assembly GCA_037349345.1. NCBI lineage: Eukaryota > Viridiplantae > Streptophyta > Magnoliopsida > Rosales > Rosaceae > Oemleria > Oemleria cerasiformis. Next base: position 11,916,285 of record JAZGTL010000010.1, read on the forward strand.
ACATGCCACCTCAAATTTTATTTTAACATACTTAGATATTTTATTTTGTTAATTTAAATATTTAGATAAAAAATTTCATAATTCGAATTTTTATAATTCGAATATGAATTTAGAATGACCTTTATAATTTAGGTACTTTTATAGAATTTATCCTAAAATAAATACAAATACTAACCTTGGTAAAGTCTTTAGCTGTTTTGTTTTAAGACGTACTCAGAACCTAACTCTTTATTTTAAATCCAACATCATGGATTAGTAAAAGAAATTTAGTGTTGGACATAATTATAATATATACTTTCTAATTATAATTCAAGGAGGAATGGGCAGCACGACAGCAATTTGGTTCAGAAAATGATTCAACAGGCAAGCAAACAATCTACATATTTGATTCAAATTCAAATTATTAAAATATTACCATTAAACCTCTCTAACCAGCAGTCATTTTTATGAGGCTCATACAAAACATGCTATATATAGAAAGCTGATACTGACACTTAAAGGTCGTGTAGCATCCCTAGCTATACTTGCACCTTTAGGCTCTAGCATACTAGCAGTAGCTACCACTTCTCTAAATCCAAAACTCTAAAACTCAAAAATCATTGCAATGAATGATGGTCAAACAAACTTGAATTTGTCTCCATCATTCATTCCATCATTCTATATATTATGCTTCTTTGCAAAAAGCTTCAAGCATATGACACAACCCAATAACACTCTTTCCTTCCACTAACTCAGCTTCACACTTTACAGGAATCTGCTCAATTTGTCATGAACCAACAGCATTAGCTGTTGGAGAATCGGTATGAGCACGATGCACGAACTGACCTTTCACCCGCGGCCGCTGCTCTGCCAGCAATTTTCTGCTTTGGTATCGGACCTGTGTAAAGATAAAGATGATAATTGATGGTGGTTATTGTGTTGTCTGAATCTAGGTATCTGTTTTTCAATCTAAAACTCTAGTTTCCAAGTTAGTTAGGAAGTTATATTAGTAGAACTAACTAGTACTAATAGCAGCGTCAAGAATGATTGCAGAAATTATATAAGATGAAAATACCTTCTTCTCAAAGCATCGATCTTTTCTCTTCAGTCGAAATTTAGTCAGAGCTGCTTCCCTTTGGCTGGAACGAAGAGAATCAGTTCCTGCAAATCCCTCATGAACAGATCCACCACGACCACTCTCAACATTCAAGCTCTCACAAGCCGGGGCCATCTCACTAGCCACAGTCGAAGTGGCATTTCCATCACTGCTTCTACAGATGCTTCCAAGAGCACAGCTACCTTTCTGATAAATAGCGGCATTATTACCCAAACTACTACAAGCACTCTGCCCAGTAGCAGGAGAGCCCGGTCTAGAATCCTCCATGCACTCTACTTTGTTCTGCTCATGCATGCTTTGGTCAATAGACTTATCGGTAGTTTTGTCAGACAGGTGATAACCTTGTTCTGAGTGGTGAATTTCAGGATTGGAATGATTAGAGGAATCCTTCGGAAAGGAGGATTGTGCTCCATGGAAAACTGATTTGGTACTTTGAGTCGGGGTTGAATCTGATTGTCCACGAAATAAGGACGGGAAAGAATGGCCGTATCTAGTGCAAATTTCATCAGATCTTGAGGTAGGAATCATCCCAAGTTGAGGGCCTGGAAAGGTTAAATCAACGTGCTCAGTTTGCCCAGAAACCAAGGTAGACATGGTTTCCTGACTATCATAGGATTTACTTGCAACCTCCGATTTAGTACTCGGACATGTCGGGAAAAGGGGTTGCAATGTCTTGCTATTATTATACCTGCACAAAAGAACATTGGTTTGATCAGAATGCAGTGATATTACAGTCAATTTGAACTAGTTACATAATTTAGTTCATCTTTGTTTCCTTTCGGAGGGACTCAAATATGATTCTTCTAAGCAACTTAACAGTATTATATTTCTTTTATTATTGAATTAAACATGGTTCCATTGTAAATGGAAGTTCAGTTAATATGTCAATAATGCTACTCTTGAAAATCTCAGAAATCTTTACCATCAGTTTTACGGATATCCAACAGCATTCACACATCAATAGCCACTCTTATCACTCATTTATATAATCATTCACCAATTGATAACTCCAGAAAAATATAGAGGGAATCCAAGAGAAGAAACACCAACACATATTTTAATTTTCTCTCATCCTCCCTCAGATAAAATACTGACCATGAAAAGGCAGAGGCATCAGAATGTTTCAGCGCAGATTGTTCATCACTCCCCTGCTTGTTTGAACTACCCAAACAACTTCTCAAAGAAAGTTCTAATTGTAGAGTAGATCCCATATGCTTAGTGTCATCATCTCCACTGTTAGGACGTCCAACAGTGCAGTCGGGACGAATGTCAAAGATTCCAATGAAGTCAATAGCTCCATTGGAGGATTCATCCAGTCCATAATGGCTGCTGTGAGTTTCACTAGTGATATTACCATTTCCTCTGTAACCTTTTGGTCGGATATCTTCATCTTCAACAACTTTCATAACAGAGACATGACCTTCATTCAAAGGTTCACCATCTGATCCAAATATATCTGACTTCTCTGCAACCAATGGATTGTCAGATACAGCAATATAAAATTACTGAAGAAGAAAACACTGGTATCAAATATAGAGATGGAAGAAAATATGGCATACCTTTTGCATCCCTCTCATGCATAACAGATTCCTTGTACAGTCTAGCACACTCTTCAACCCTTTCCATGTCTGTATTACTCAAATTAGAAGCACTCCCATACTTTAACTGTGAATTATCCTGCATGTTTTGCACGTATGCACTCTCAGCTTCCAAATAAGGCGTCGTGCAAGAGCTCTGCACAAGAGGTACAAAAACATGCAGTTGGTATATGAAATCCCAGGGAGCGAACCTAGTCTGTTAGGACAAAAACCTCACATCTGCATGATCCTGGATACATTATATTAAAAAAAATTTGGTTTCCTTTTCCAGATTGTCGGGTTTTCAATGTACAACTAAAACATGACATCTATCATGAAAGAAATTATAGAGAGACAACCATAACTAATGCCCTTGAATATACGAGTGACGAAAAGATCACTATAAATACTTACTTGGGCTTCGCTTGCCTTCTCACTGCATTCCTTATTTTCTTGCATAGAAGCAGCATAACCATTTGAATGTTTACTTGCTGCATTGTTCTCAGAAGTGGCTTCAACTTTAGGCTGTGGCCTGGCTACGTTTGGAGGATCTTTTCCACCAATCTATTGACAGAAAATAGAAAACAAAGAAAAGATATGTATCATTTAAAGTCTAATATTGCCTTGCAGAAATTATATAAAGACAGAATCCAAAAAATTATTCAAAGGGGAAAGTTAAAAAAAAACTTGAACATACAGTTTGCCTTCTCCAAACATGCTGCCAAAGGTTCCTCAGCTCATTCCTCCTGACAGGCTTAATGAGATAATCAGCTGCACCTTTCAGCATGCATTTCAAAACCATGCAAATTGAATCGTGAGAGGACATCACTGCAAGAACATAAAAGGAGTTTAGTTTTCACATAACATTTTTGCATCGACAACTTTAAGTACCATAGAGCAAATTACATACGTATGTATCATACTCAATTTCCAGACCAACACAAATTTGAGGAAGAAAGAATGCATTGTTAGCCATAAGTAACATACTTATCACTGGTATGTTCTTGCACATGTCATGTTCCATGACTAAAGTAAGAAGCGCAAATCCGGATATTGATGGTAACTCTGCTTCAGTTAAGATAAGATCTATCTTATGATGTTTCCTCTTAATGACCTCCCATGCCTTTAATCCATCACCAACTGCCACAACTGCTTAATCCAAACACACACAATCCATTTTCAGAAAGTCAAGATCCAAATTTTCTATCAACACTTTGATTACCATCAAGCATTCATTAAATAAGCAAAAAGAGCCAAACTTGATACCAAAATTAAGTCAAACCAATACATTTATCACAGCCCAAAATCAGAAATTCAAATACAAAAAGGAACAGATTAACCAACCTCTGTAATTGCATTTCCGAAGAAGCGCGGCGATGATCTGGCGCGTCGAATCATCAGATTCCACCAGCAGAACCCGGAGTATCATCTTCGGCAGATCGCTTCCGGCAGAGCCACTACCACCACCACTACCACTCTCCTCTTCCATGCTCTTCTCCTTTTTCACAATCTCCATATCCTCACCACAAGCCGTCACCACTACTTCACCCATTTTCATACACTCTACCAAAAACCAAAAGCAAACAACTAATTCCTCACAATTTCACAGAGCTAGGTAGATTCTAGAAACCAAAAGTCAACGAAAATAGGGTTTAAGACTTTAGAAGTTGCAGAGATCAAAGATTCAAACTTACCTCATCCTCTTCAGCTCAGATGAATTAGATGAAGAAGATGATAGAATAAAAAAAGCCTAAAAAATCTTCCGTGAAATACGGCAAAGAAGCTCTGGTCTGGTCTGGTCTTGAGTAAAATATGTTATTTGAGGAAGGCGCTTTCGCTCACAGCCGCGAAATACCCGAGTAAATATCTTTTCCTTTGCTTTCAATGCCTCGATCAAAAGGAGGGTCGTCATCGGCTCCTGGGTTGGCAGCTGACGTGGCGCATCTTGCACCACCAGTTTTGATTCATCCTTGGTTGTGCTGATCATCAACGGCGTGGGGGTCCACCGGAGGACAGATGTCAATGAACTTGGGGCTCCCTGGGCTAGATATTTTTTAGGAGCGTTGCCACGTCCGCTTTCCACCACCACAACTACTTGAAATCTCATGGCTGTGAGTATAGACACGTGGACGTTTCAAACGCAATCTTTATTGAAGTTTCTATTCGTTTTAAGAAAAAAAGATCAGAGAATACCTAACTAAAAAAAAGATCAAATAATATTTCTTTTTAGGCTTATTACTTAAAATGCTCACCGAATCTGACTTTAAGTTTCAATTTGCTCCCCGAACACGAAATCGTAACAATGTGATCCCCGAACCCCCCTTCTGTCAGCTCCGTTGCGCCAAAAGTTATAGTTTGTTACTAATGACTGTTAGAGTGATGACGTGTCAGCAAGGGATTGGATGTAACAAAATGGGTCCAATCCCAAAACTACCGTTCGTCTTCCTCATCGCCACCCTCCTTTTTGTTGCCACATTCACTTGGTTATCCGAATCCAAGTCGCAGAACTCATATCCATCCATCGCTGCTGGTGGGGTGTTGCGAGATAGCAAGAGGGTGTGAGTGGGTGGCTTTGCTGCCTACTTGGGGCGCGGTGAAGTGTTGGATGCAGGACTATGGGGGATTTTCTACGGGTTGAAAGTTGCTTCGGAGCTGGGCTTTAGAGATGTCTCTCTTGAATCTGATTCTCAGGTTGCAGTGCATTTGTTAAAGTCGAAGTGGAGTACCACCCATCCTCTGGCCACTCTCATTCTTGGTTGCCAAGCTTTCTTGCGAAGGGAGTGGAGAAGCAGTGTGTGCCATATTTATAGGGAGTGTAATTGGGTGGCGGAACGGCTGGTATCAGTGGATTATGATTTGGAGCCTGGTATGTTGGTGTTTGATAGCCCTCCTGAAAGGGTGGTCTCGGTTAGGCGGAGAACAGCCTAAAGCTGTTGTGTGAGTTGGGGATTTGTTGTTGGCTGTTTCTTTATGTCACCAAAAAAAAAGTTACACAAAATTAAAATTTAAAAAAAAAAAACTAAAAACCAATGGTTTTGTAGTTTTCACTTTCAAGGTTTTGTTTTCAATATTCTGCACCATACTACTACTTTTTTCCACATTTTCTTCATCTCAAACTAAAAAATAAAAAACCATATAGTCATCAAACGGGCATTTAAAGATTGGTTTTTCAAACCATATAGTTTCAAACCATATCTTCAGTTCTCTTTCTCAGACAGGCAACTGAGAGAGAGAGAGAGAGAGTTTCAGACTTGCAAGGGACGGAGTCGATTTGGTTTCTACTTTTAATTCGTCCGATTATACATATGTTGATGTTGGTGGTGGTGACATGGACGGTTTATGATGCTTTTCGTTTTCAGTTTGTAGTTTGTTCGGGGGGAAGCCGTGGGCGGTGACTATTTCCATCTCGGGGACGATAGCAAACTCGTTGTAGAGCTCTTTGAGGTGGAGCTTATGCTTGTCGTGGAGCTTTGCCGCGTCAAAGAAGATAAGAACCCAGTACGGTCTTGGGGTTTTGACGGAGAACCAAAATCGAGTAAGTGAGTGGTCGTCGAGGTGGATTACCCCAGATTTGGATCGGGCTTGGATGGATATGAGTTATGCGACTTGGATTCGAACAACCCAGTGAATGTGGCAACAAAAATGAGGGTGGCGATGAGGAAGACGAACGGTAGTTTTGGGATTGGACCCATTTTGTTACATCCAATCCCTTGCTGACACGTCATCACTCTAACAGTCGTTAGTAACAGACTATAACGTTTGGTGCAACAGAGCTGACATAAGGGGGGTTCGAGGATCACATTGTTATGATTTCGCGTTCGGGGAGCAAAATAAGACTCGAAGTCTGGTTCGAGGAGCATTTTGAGTAATAAGCCTTCTTTTTATAAAAAGCTCTCACCCTTTTTCCTTTGGTTTATTACTGAAAATGCTCCCCAACCCAGACTTCGAGTCTCAATTTGCTCCCCGAACGCCAAATCGTAACAATGTGATCCCCGAACCCCCCTTCTGTCAGCTCCGTTGCACCAAAAGTTAACAGTGTTACTAACGACAGTTAATATGCTTTCGTGGCAACAAAGGATTGGATGTAACAAAATAGGTCCAATCCCAAAACTACTGTTCGTCTTCCTCATCAACACCTTGATTTTTGTTGCCACATTCACTAGTTTATCCGAATCCAAGTCGGACCAAGTCGCAGAACTCCTATCCATCCAAGCTCGATCCAAATCTGGGGTGATCCACCTAGACGACAACTCACTTACTCGATTTCTGTCCTCCATCAAAACCCAAGACCCTATTGGGTTCTTATCTTTTTCGACGCGACAAAGCTCCACGACAAGCATGAGCTTCACCTCAAAGAGCTCCGCTGCGAGTTTGCTCTCGCCCCCGAGACAAAAATAGTCACCGCCCACGGCTTTCCCTAGAACAAACTACAAACATAAAACGAAAAGCATCATAAACCGTCCATGTCACCACCACCAACATCAACATATGTATAATCGGACGAATTAAAAGTAGAAACCAAATTGACTCCATCCCTTGCAAGTCTGAAACTCTCTCTCTGTCTCAGCTGCTTGTCTGAGAAAGATAACTGAAGAAATGCTCGAGGGAAATGAAGACTCGTCGAAGCCCAAAAAGTTTGAGAGCCCACCGCAGCTCATAAAATCACGGACCGTCATAACCACCACAGTCGACGACGCGGCCCCTACAACCCCAATCTTCCCGGGGCCAGTCTTCCCCGCCGTCTGACGCATCTCCACCAGCCTCACTCCCTCCCGCCATTGGTCGCCGCCCGATCACCGCGAATCTTTCACCTCCAATGCTCCCGCCGATAACCGAGACTTCACCGACCGCAACTGGGTCTTCCCTTCCTTCGTGCTCGGCAAGAAGCTTCCCTTCTCCTCTGATTCGCGCGCCGCGCTTACTAAGCCAGCCGACTCATCACACCAGATCGCCTCCCAGCCTCAGCCCCCGCCTACTGCCTCAATCCCCAAGTCGAAGGCAGAGAGGAAGAAATTGAAGCTGCTGCCGAGTAGTGCCCCTTTTTTATTTTTTAAAAAGATTTTTAATATAAAATTTAATAAAATATAACAAATGTATTAATTGCCCTTACAAATTTTGTAATATTACTACAACATCACCACTTTTAACGTCGTTAGTAACAGACTATAATGTTTGGTGCAACGGAGCTAACAGAAAGGGGGTTCGGGGATCACATTGTTACGATATGGCGTTCGGGGAGAAAATTGAGACTCGAGGTCTGGTTCGGGGAGCATTTTGAGTTATAAGCCCTTTCTTTTCTCTATAAACCACAAATCTCTTTTCTTCGCTTTTCATTTCTATTTGTGTGATACATTTACTCATATTATGATATAATAATATTTCTCTCAATTATGTAATGAAAGATCTCTAATTTCGTCTTTTATATTTATAAAGAGCGTGGAAAGACCTTAGATTTTGAATTAAATATTTATAAAGAGCAAGGTCCATACGAACCATATCTAAGAGTAAAATAGATACCCAGGAGTGTAATTAATACCCAATGCATTTAGCCTATTTTCTCAAATATAGTTGGGAAAAAATGTTTATATAATACATGGATAGTGGTATGGTTGTTAATGTATAAATTGTTAAGGAAATTTTTTTATCATATAAGTCACCGGTGCATAGTACACTATGACTACGTTTGGTACGTCGTATAAGGAACCAGATAAGATAATATACTACGAAACTGGTGTTTGGTACCATTCGTATTAATTAGCTACTGGATAAATTAATACGGTTGAGTACATTTATACGGTTCACACCCGCTAAAATAATACCCTCGAAATTGTCTGTATTAAATAGTCAGATGACTAACAATCTTAAAAAGTAATAATAATAATAATAATAAAAATAAAAAGAACAATTAATAATAATTAAATAAATAATAATAATAATAATATCAATAATTAATTAAAATAAAATAGAATTAATAATAATAATATACATAATTAATATTTATGATATATAGATATTTGTTATCAATTAGTATAATATAATCCGACCAATATAATATAGTCGGCATTTTAATCCGGTAGAGCACCAAACGCCCGACTAAATAGTCAGTCTATCTGGTGGATAGATTAGTCTATCCGACTGAAATAGTCAGCACAATATGACGTACCAAACGAGGTCTATACATATACACTTCCGGATCATTTATTTGGTTAATTAATTCAATTAGAAGTTGTTCTTGTTATTCTGGTTTAGTAAGAACATTAATTGCGTTACTATTTAGGACATTGATTGTTTTGCAACAACTATCTTTGCAACCAAAATTTATGTCTGGAAAATCAGACTGTTGATTATCAGTGTCTGTGGCAGAGTGTGAGCTCCAATTATCGTTGTTTTCATTTTCATTTTCATATATATATGCGCGCATGTTCAAGAATCAATTTGTTAGTTCCATAATACGGCATCAACTACTTGTTTGGATCCTCCGTGCACAATAATATTCAAAAATCAACTAGTTAGTTCTATAATACGGCACCAACAACTTGGTTGAATCCCTATGCACAATAATAACACAAAACTTATCCTTCGAAGATTATCTTTAAAATATCCATAACTTTTTAATTCTTCAAAATTTAAAAATAATAATATAAAATATGGCATATTAATATGATACAAAAAAATACACCATGCAACAAAGTAAATTGGCACATATGTGGGATAGAGTCTTGTGTCCGCCCGCCTCATCAACTCAGTGGTCCGGTCGTCCAACCAGGAGCTGCTAGTTGGAGCACAGTCAGCACCTAGTCAGCAAAAAAAAAAAAAAAAAAAGAAGAGAATGATAGTGGACAAACATGTTTCCACTAAGTGGTTCTTTATAAGGATGATGAAGCACCCAGAATAGAAGCTCTTCGCTCCACAACTTCTCTCAAGTCTTGTCCAACTCCTCTCCGCATCTCCTCTCTTCTTCCTCTGAGCAACAAAAGTCAAACTCCAACTCCAAGTCAGAGAAAACACTCTGTCTACGTTCTTCTACTACTACTACTATAAATTAATTTTCTTTCTTTAGATTCTTAGGTGCTCATGTGTTGAGAAACTTGTAAAATATAGTAGCTACGTTTTTGAAAGATTCTGTCTGTGTAAGTGATATCAAAGCTAGAACAAACTAGCATGTAAGTAGTCAAAGCTAGAACAAACTAGCTTGTAGCTTGTGTCTCCAGACTTGAAGAAGCAAGTCATCTCTGTAAGTATTTTTGTTTCTATGAAATATGTTTGTTATTCATGCCTATTTCTCGTTTAGATTGTGTAGATGATATTAAATACTCTAAACAAAAATAAAAAAAATGGAAAAAATAATTAAAAGGTATTAATAACTTACTAAAAATTTGTAAGTCTATTAATATTGAGTCAAATAATCTAGAAAATATAAAAGAAATGTGTGAAGAAGCTATAGGGCAAGCAGAGTGTATTATAGATCGTAGACAAAGTTATCTAGATCTTCTTTCTCGAGCTTAATTACTTAGCTTATTTTCTATTCTATTATGTGAATCTTTTATTAGTTGGGAAAGAAAACTCATACGCTATTAAGGTTTCAAAGCGCATAAGAGTCCTTTTTGAACCTCATAGCCTGTGTGTGCGTGGAGGTGTTTGTGGGAATGACGGTTTTAGGGACTAGAAATCTTAGTAGAGGTGTAACAACCCGGAATTTTAATTACTGGGTTTACGTAATTATTTTTGTAAAATGACGATTTTACCCTTGTTTGGTAAAGGGCTTGGAAATCAAGTTTTGTTTCGAGACACTTTTGGTGGTGTTTTTGGTACCGTTGCGTAGGTCTCGAACTCACGAGTTCGTAGACAGGTGGCACGCAGAAAACGGAGTTCGTGTACGGAAGTTATGGGTCTAGATGTGCAAGGGCATTTTGGTAATTTGGTTTTGGGAGAAGATATTTTAACCCCCCAAATCAGACTTATCTGATCCATATCATCTTCATTTCATCTTTATCACTCATTCACTCTCTCTGTAACAAAAACACAAACACACCCACCCGAAACCGTGCGAAAAACCAAGAGAAAAACCATAAAGTCAACTTTGATTTCAAGGCTTTAACTTCCAATTTTAATCAACTAATCGTATTCTACTCCTTCCCACGATCACAACCGTACCAACCATCGAAGGAGAGGACCACGGAGGAAGCCGAACCGAGGATAGGAAGTTTCGGACCTTCCGATCGATTTTCCGGCTAGCACAGGTACGTGTTTGTGGTTTTAAGGTCATATTTGGATTCCTGGGTTCGAGTAGATAGATTTAGACATAAAATTTGTGAAAAATGGTTGAGTTTTGAGGAAGTTAGGAAAACTTGAAGTTTCGGCCGGAAATGGAGGATTCCGGCGAAACCAGACGGCGGCGACGGCGCTGCCAATCATCTTCTCCGGCCAGCTTCCGGCGACGGCGACGGCAGCCGGTAGTCTTCTCCAGCGAGTCGCCGGTGACCGGTCGGGTCGAGTTGAACCGATCGGGTTGAGTGAACAGGTCGGGTCGAGTTGAACCAATCGGGTCGAGTTGAACCGGTCGGGTCGAGTTGGACCGGGTCAGGTTGAGCCGAACCGGGTTGGACCGGTACAAGCGCGTGGGTACTGTAGTAGGCGCGTGACCGGCGCGTGAGGGCTCATGGCGGCGCGTGGGCCCGTGTTCCGATCTTTCGTCGGCGCGTGGCGGCGCGTGGGGCCGAGTCTGAGGTCACGGTGGCGCGTGACAAGTAGTTTTTGACGTTCCGGATATGTTGGTACATGTTTTGGGTCGATCGGACGTCGTTTAGGGATTATTTTGGACGTTTTAAAGTTGCTGCGTTTTCTAGGACAGCATAGGCAGACTTTCCGGGGTTTAGGGGGTTTATATTTAAGGTTCTTATTATTAGCTGGTAATCCCGATTATTAATTTGGACAGGCGATACTGCTCCAAGAACTTCAGGGAAGCGTACAGTTCGGGATTGAGCTTGCTTGAACAGGTTTGTGAGTGGACTTTGATTTATAAACTGTAATGCATGCATAAATGTATCTTTGATTTAAATACTGTTATGTATTGGTGCAATGAATTTCTGGATTTTAGAAATGATGTTGGACACATGTTTTACAATATTTCAGTGAAAGTATGTTTTGAGAAATGGCCTGGTTTTTGTACTCGATTTTGATATCGTGTTGACGTGGTAACTATTTGAGTATGTGATTTGGGTTTAGACTCATAATTGTGATTTTACCGATTTTGGCCATAAAATGGTATTTCAAAGAATTTGGCTTAGGCCGCGAAACAAAGATTTCGAAGTATGGATTTGATTCACTGGTTCCCATCCCGATGGTTATTGTTGCTCTGACTGGTGTTGAGGGGCCTTGCTCTACCAGTTGTTGAGGGTTCGGACCTTAGGTGTTGAGGGGCCTTGCTCCGCCGGGTCGCGAAGCTGTCTATGCATAGTACAGAAAGTACAGATAGTACAGATGGTACACAGAGTTGTACAGATTTGAACACATCTCAAGGGATACCCTGGTGTGTTATGGATATGTCGGGAATAGTGAAAATTTGAGATATTATGTGTCGGATTGAACGAAATGATTTGAATTTGAGATATTTTGTGTCCAGATTAAATTAAATGATTTTAAACTCCTTTGAAGAGAGTTTTCAAACCAAATTGTGGATCACGAGGTATTTTTATTATACAGATTTTATGTGAGTCCAACTATGTGGTTTTAAAGAGAAATGAGAATTTTTGGTGATTTACATATGATGTTTTAGTATGATAAATTGTTTTATGTTATGCATGCATGATTTTATAAATGGAGGGGAAGAAACGTATTTTCTCGAAAAGGAATTTATAAATGATTATTTTTGTCCACTCACAACTTTTGTGTTTAAACCCCCTTCAGGCAGTTGAGTAGAGTTGACGCGAACACTGATCTCGAGGCAGAGGCATTAGTACTTCGACTGCGCTGTGTAATTATATTTGAGTAGGATATCTAAATTTTACTCTTGATCCTACTTAGACGCTCTGATATTATATTGTATTTGATTGGTCATTAATTACGGGAATTATTGAGTGCTTAAGTCCCTTGTCTGATAAGAGGAAGTATTTATTATTGTTATTATATTCTGTAAGGATTGAAGGGTATTTTGGGAACTTTTCCTTAGGTTCTCAGACGGGATCAAGGTTCTTCCCGGGTTTCGAGGGGAAATTCGGGACGGGTCCTGACAAGAGGTCTTAGGTACCACCGAACCAACAAATGGTAGAAACACATAATAAAATAGAATGTGTAGCTAATCAATTAGGTAAGAGCGAGAACGATTATAATCATAAGTTACATATTAATAAAAAATCAATATTAGTGAAATTAGTAGTAGTATTAATTCGATAATAGATATGATAAGTAGTTGGCTAACAAGGCTGGAAAAAAGACAAATTAACTTTGAAGACCATATCGAGAAAAAGCTCGATGGTATGGAAGTAAGTCTTGAACAATTAACAGAACAAGTAACCAAACTTGGAAATATTAATGACTCAGATCTAACACAAGAATCTAATGATCACTTGTCAGTTCTAGTTCAAAAAATTGAGAACTTAGAAGTCCAAAAACTAGAAGGAATAAATCACCCAGGAGATAACAAAATCCCTAGGTTATTTTATGGATCTGAAGACGTCAAAGCGTTTAACCCAGAAACGGCTGAGTCTTCATATAAATCAGAAGACATTAAAACTTTTAACACTAAAAAGGTTGAGTCTTAATATAATTATGAAGAGTATAAAAACATACTCGACATCCTTGACTACTGAAAAACTCTCTATGAAGATCCTCAATTAACTATTGAGGAGAGAGATAAAATTCTAGGAAATATTCGAGAAACCTTTTTCGAATATGAGTCACTTTTATCTCATTTTGGCCATGAGATAAATGTAACGACCCGAACCAGAAATTTAATTAAATTAAGAATTTAATGAAAGAAAATATGATTTTACCCTCGGTTTCGGAAGGGTTTGGGAGTCACTTTTCATCTGACAGTGCTTTTGGAAGTTTTTCTTGAGTTGTTATGTAGGTCACGAACTCAGTTCGTAGACAAGCGGCCTGCGAAAAGCGGAGACCTGGTGAGAGCGTTGTGGGTCTAGAAACTTCACGGGCAGTTTGGTCATTTCTGAGTCATTTCGGAAAAGTCCAAAATTGGGGGGATATTTTCTCTCTTTTCGACGACTCAGTGCGGACCCAGCCCAGAATCACTCTCTCTCCTCCTTCGACCACTTTCTCTCTCTCCCTCGTACGATCACCATAGTCCATTACCTTCATCGTCACGTTTTGGGGTCGAGTCGACAAAATCCAAGGTAGTGGAAGTCTTCCCCTCGACTCCACGAGCAGTTTGGTGTCATTATCGAGGTGGAAGCATCGCCGTAGATGGCAGATGGAAGACGAGAGGTGGACCGAAACTTCTCGGTCGGATTCAGATCGTTTGAGGTATGTTTCCTAAATTCTCAGTTTGGATTCGGACTCCTAGGAATGAGTAGATGAGTTTACACACTTGGATCGGAAAAAATGGTAGAGTTTGGAGGAAGCTAAGAAGCTTGAGCTTTCGGCCGTTAATGGCGAATTCCGACGAGGAAACTCATATTCCAACCACTGGTGACGATGGCGGCGGCAGTGGTCCGATCGTCGTCCCCGATGAACTCCAGTGACTAGTTCAAACTACAGTGGTTGACATGGCATGCCACATTGCAGCCACGTGGAGCTACATGGAAACCAGTCAGCAGTTGACTCAGATGCCACGTGGAGCAACGTGGCAACATAGTCAGCAGCCAATCAGCAGTTAGTTGACCGTTGGGTCAACTGACGCCGTTAGGGTTTGACAGACTATGCTGACGGCGTTAGCATATTCCATCAAAAGGTAACGGCATTATGACTGAACCCTAATGCCGTCAATTTGGACGGAATATTCTGATTTCGTCGGGATATTTCGTCAGGTTCGATGGAATATTCCGTCAGAGACACGAAATATTCCACCGTGACTGTACAGACGTGCGGGGTGCATGGGGGCACTTGGCCGGCGCGTGGTGTGTGGCGCGTGGTCCGACCTTCTACCAGCGCGTGGCGGTGTGTGGGGCCTTCTACCGGCACGTGGCAGCCCGTGGGCCTGTTTCCTGGGCCACGACGGCGCGTGTCTAGGATTTTGGAACATTCCAGATCAAATTTTGGCAGTTTTGAGGCCGTTGGAGTTCGTTTAGAGCCCCGTTTGAGTAATCCAAGCGGTAATGGACTACCACGGAGCGGGTTTTCGCTCGGGAAGTCAAGGGAGCTTGGTTATTGGTATGTCAAAGGGTTCCTTGCGGCTAGGGTTTCCTTGAGTTGGTACTTTTGATGTACTGTGAACGGACTGGATTTCCAGGATTGCGTGACATGCGTACTTTTATGTATTATGTTATACCACGGGGTTCTTCGATTGGCGTTGGAGGGTATTTCTCCACCACATCGTTCAAGTTTCTTCGACTGGCGTTGGAAGGTATTTCTCTGCCAGATCGTTGATTAGGGTTTTGACCCTGGTGATTGATATGAGGTATGTTATGGAGGATTCCATCATACTTGGGGTGCTCAGGATGAGCCGAAATTTAGTTACAGCTCGGGGTGCTCAAGATGAGTCGGGATATCGAGTTACGACTCACGGTGCTCAGGATAAGCTGAGATATCGAGTTACAACTCGGGGTGCTCAGGATGAAACGGGATATCGAGCTATGACTCGGGATGCTCAAGATGAGCTGGGATATCGAGTTACAACTCGGGGTATTCA
This sequence comes from Oemleria cerasiformis, assembly GCA_037349345.1. Lineage (NCBI taxonomy): Eukaryota > Viridiplantae > Streptophyta > Magnoliopsida > Rosales > Rosaceae > Oemleria > Oemleria cerasiformis. Next base: position 11,931,760 of record JAZGTL010000010.1, read on the forward strand.
GGATGAGCCGGGATATCGAGCTACGACTCGGGGTGTTCAGGAAGAGTCGGGATATCGAGTTACGACTCGGGGTGCTCTGCATGAGCTGGGATATCAAGTTATGACTCGGGGTGCTCAGGATGAGTCGAGATATCGAGTTACAACTCGGGGTGCTCAAGATAAGCCGAGATATCGAGTTATGACTCGGGGTGTTCAAGATGAGTAGGGATATCGAGTTACGACTCAGGGTGCTCATGATGAGCCGGGATATCAAGCTACGACTCAGGGAGCTCAGGATGAGCCGGGATATCGAGTTATGACTCGCGGTGCTCAAAATGAGCCGAGCTATCGAGCTATGACTCGGGGTGCTCAAGATGAGCTGGGATATCGAGTTACAACTCGGGATGCTTAAGATGAGCTGGGATAAAGAGCTACAACTCGGGGTGCTCAAGACGAGCTGGGATATCGAGTTACGACTCGGGGTGCTCAAGATGAGCTGAGATATAGAGTTACGACTCGGGGTAAGTCAGTGAGACTCAATTCAACCAAGTTGAGTACCTTCGTCATCCGGGTCAGTGGGTGGTGTGGGCGTTGTCCCAGATGAACGAGTTGGTGACGTTTCACACGAGAATGACACGTCAATTGTCTTGTTTGATTGCGGAGGAGGTCCTCCCACATAGTTTGTAGACTACTAGGTTATCCTTTATCTGACTTTTAGGTGAAGGTAAATCAGGTACAGAGGAGGTTCTATTGGAACCCCTGTAAAGTGTATTTGATGTTTCCAAAGATTAAGGGTATTGACTTTTTTGGTTAAAAGTTGTCAGATGGGAGCAGGGCTTTTTGCGGATGTCGAGTTTTTCTCCGATGTTGGCGTTGAAGGGTATTTCTCCGCCAGATCATTGAGGTTTCTCCAACTGGCGTTGGAGGGTATTTCTCCGCCAGATCGTTGAGGTGTTCTCCGACTGATGTTGGAGGATATTTCTCCTCCAGATCGTTGAGGTTTGCTCCGATGTTGGTGTTCGAGGGTATTTCTCCGTCAGATTGTTGAGGTTTCTCCTAGACTGGCATGGTAGGGCATTGTTTCTGCCGGATCGTCGATATTTTCTAATGTTGGTGTGGCAAGTAGTTCTCCCCCAGATCGATGAGCCTGACCGCACTTGATACACGTGACCCTATCCGACACCTGACTTCGAGATCTATTTGGTCATGTGACGTCATGACTTGAGGTAATTGTAGTCATGTTGGGAGTAGGCCCTGCAGTGGACCTCTCGAGCTCAGAGCCTTGCAATGAGGTAATTTCCAGGTTGGATGGATTATGGTGCCTTCAAGATGTCTCCTGGATGCTGTTCTCGCCTACAGTTTGTTGTCGAGAAGGGAACAAAGAAATGTGCAGCGTGCATAGGTGCAATTGGGAATCGCAGCTGAAGCCCAGTTCATTTTGGTGGTGACGTGAGAGGACTTGAAAGTAGGAGGTTGGTTCTTTGACCTAAGTTAAAGAAACTTTGGGGACGAAATACATTTAGGGGGGGGGGGGGGGGGGGGGGGGGGGGGGGGGAGGGGAATTGTAACGATGCAAACCAACGGACCAGAAATTAAATTAATTTGAGAATTTAAGGAAAGAAAATATGATTTTACCCTCAATTTCTGAAGAGTTTGGGAGTCACTTTTGGTCTGACAGTGCTTTTGGATGTTTTTCTTAGGTCGTTGCGTAGGTCTCGAACTCCTGAGTTCGTAGATAGTCGACACGAAGAAAACAGAGACCTAGTGAGAGCGTTGTGGGTCTAGAAGCTTCAGGGGCAGTTTGGTCATTTTGGAAAAGTCCAAAATTAGGGGGATATTTTCTCTCTTTCCGGAGACTCTGTGCGGACCCAGCCTAGAATCACTCTCTCTCCTCCCTCGACCATTTTCTATCTCCTCGGACAATCACTAAACCTTATTACCTTCATCGTCCCGTTTTGGGGTCGAGTCGACCAAATCCAAAGCCGTGGAAATCATCCCCTCGACTCCACAAGAAATTTGGTGTCATTTTCGAGGTGGGAGCATCGCCGTAGACGGCGGATGGAAGAGGAGTGGTGGACCGAAACTTCTCGGCCGGATTCAGATCGTTTGAGGTATGTTTTCTAAATTCTAAGCGTGGATTCCGACAGCTGGGAAGGAGTAGATGAGTTTACACACTTGGATCGGAAAAAAAGGTAGAGTTTGGAGGAATTTGAGAAGCTTGAGCTTTCTACCGTTAATGGTGGATTCCGACGTGAAAACCTAGATTTTAACCACCGACCGGGGGCAGTGGTCCGGTCATCTTCCCCGACGAACTTAGTGACTGGTTCGAACTGCGGTGGCTGAAGTGGCATGCCACCTGGCAGCCACATGGTGCCACGTGGTGACCAGTCAACAGCTGACTCAACTGCGACATGGAGCCACGTGGCACCACAGTTAGTGTCCAATTAGCAATTAGTTGACCGTTGGGTCAACTGACATCGTCAGGGTTTGACGGAATATACTGACGCGTTAGCATATTTTGTCAAAATGTAACGGCATTATGACAGAATCCTAATACTGTTAATTTCGACGGAATATTTCGATTCCATCTGAATATTTCATCAGAGCGCCGAAATATTCCACCGTGATTGTACATACACGAGTTGGTGTATGGTGGCGCGTGGTCCAGCCTTCAACTGCGGCGTGGCAGTGCGAGGGGCCTTCTACCGACATGTGGCGGTGCGTGGGGCTATTCCCAGCCCACAGTGGCACTTATCTAGGCTTTTGGAACATTCCGGATCGGATTTTGGCAGTGTTGAGGCCGTTGGAGTTCGTTTAGAGCCCTGTTTGAGTAATCTCAGTGGTAATGGACGACCACGGAACGGGTTTTGGCTCGGGAAGTCAAGAGAACAGGGTTATTGGTATGTCACAGGGTTCCTCAGGGATAGGGTTTCTTTGAGTTGGTACTTTGGATGTACTGTGAACGGATTGGGTTTCCGGGATTGCGTGACATGCGTACGTCTATGTGTTATGTTATACCACGGGGTTCTCTGATTGGCGTTGGAGGGTATTTCTCCGCCACATCGTTGAGGTTTCTTGGACTGGCGTTGGAGGGTATTTCTTCGCCAGATCGTTGATTGAGGTTTTGACCTTGGTGATTGATATGAGGTATGTTATGGAGGATTCCATCATACTCGGGATGCTCAAGATGAACCGGGATATCGAGTTACGACTCGGGGTGCTCAAGATGAGCCAAAATTTTGAGTTAGGACTCGGTGTGCTCAGGATGAGCCGGGATATCAAGTTATGACTCGTGGTGCTCAAGATGAACCGGGATATCGAGTTACAACTAAGGGTGCTTAGGATGAGACGGGATATCGAGTTACAACTCGTGGTGCTCAGGATGAGCCGGGATATTGAGCTACGAGTCGAGATGCTCAGAATGAGCCAAGATATCGAGTTACGACTCGGGGTGCTCAAGATGGGCCAGGATATCGACTTGTGACTCCGGTTGCTCAAGATGAGCTGGGATATCAGGTTACGACTCGGGGTGCTTAAGATGAGCTGGAATATCGAGTTTCGACTTGGGGTGCTCAGGATGAGCCCGGATATCGAGTTACGACTCGGGGTGCTTAGAATGAGGCGGGATATCAAGCTACGACTCGGGGTGCTCAGGATGAGACGGGATATTGAGTTACGACTAGGGGTTCTCAAGATGAGCTGGGATATCGAGCTACGACTTGGGGTGATCAAGATGAGTTGGGATATCGAGTTACGACTCGGGGTGCTTAGGATGAGTCAGGATATCAAGCTACGACTCGGGGTGCTCAGGATGAACCGGGATATTGAGTTACGATTCGAGGTGTTTAGGATGAGCCGAGATATCGAGTTACGACTAGGAGTAAGTCAGTTAGACTCAATTCAACCAAGTCGGGTACCTTCCTCATCAGGGTCAGTGGGTGGTGAGCCAGATGGACGAGTTGGTGACGTTTCACACGAGGATGACACGCCAGTTGTCTTGTTTGATTGCGGAGGAGGTCATCTCAGGTAGTTTGTAGACTACTAGGCTATCCTTCGTCGGACAGGTAGGTGAAGGTCAATTAGGTAGAGAGGAGGTTCTATTGGAACCCATGTAAAGTTTATTTGATGTTTCCAAAGATTAAGGGTATTGACTTTTGTGTTTAAAAGCTGTCATACGGGATGAGGGTTTTTTGAAGATTTCGAGACGAAATTCGGGAAAGGTCCTATCATAAATGTTGCTTCTGAAGAAGAAACTTCAGAAGAATCATATGATCATGATGATGAGTCAAATTCAGAGTCGGATCTGGAAGAACGAGATCTAGAAAACTTAAACCTTAACAGGAAAGGTAAAAGAAAAGCGGAAGAACCGCTAAAAGAATTTAAAAACAAAGATGAATTCAAAGAATACTTGAAAAACACTCAAGATGAAGAATTCATAAAAGTAAAAGATGAAGGACAAACTTTTGAGCCTCATCCATCCTTTACTAGGAGAGACGATTTGAATAAACAAGTCATATCTCAAAATGGAACTTATTTGGATCTAACAAATGTATCCTTTAAAGATCAAGAAAAAACAATTGATGATTGGGCACAATCCCGATCCCTCATCATTTTATATTACAAAGATACCTGGAGGAAGGAAAAATTCCTAGACTATATTGCAGCTTCTCTGCAAGGAGATGTTTTGCAATGGTTAAAATATTGGTAGCAATCCGATGAGGGTAAAAACCAAAACACTAGTTTATTAAATAATTTTCAATCTAAAGAAGATATACTAAAATGTTTTGCGCAGATAATTAATGAAAATTTCTGTGGAACAACCGGAGAAACCATAATCCGGGAGGATGCAAATTTTATACTCTCTAAACTAGAGTTGTGTAATATTTGTCTTTTTGAAGATTACACCAAGTCTTCAAAAAATATTACTTTATGCTAGAACCTTCAACCAGCAGACACTGGTTAGATCAATTCTTTCATAAACTTCCCTCACCATGGGATGAACTAGTAATAAAAGGTTATCCTGATTGGTTAAAAAAAGCCAATATCTAGGTTGTTGGAACGATGCGGACCAACGGACCAGAAATTAAATTAATTTGAGAATTTAATGAAAGAAAAGATGATTTTACCCTCAATTTCTGAAGAGTTTGGGAGTCACTTTTCATCTGACAGTGCTTTTGGATGTTTTTCTTAGGTCGTTGCGTAGGTCTCGAACTCCTGAGTTCGTAGACAGTCGGCACGAAGAAAACGGAGACCTGGTGAGAGCGTTGCGGGTCTAGAAGCTTCAGGGACAGTTTGGTTATTTTGGAAAAGTCCAAAATTAGGTGGATATTTTCTCTCTTTCCGGACACTCTGCGCGGACCCAGCCCAGAATCACTCTCTCTCCTCCCTCGACCACTTTCTCTCTCCTCGGACGATCACTAAACCCTATTACCTTCATCGTCTCGTTTTGGGGTCGAGTCGACCAAATCCAAGGCCGTGGAAGTCATCCCCTCGACTCCACAAGCAATTTGGTGTCATTTTCGAGGTGGGAGCATCGCCGTAGACGGCGGATGGAAGAGGAGAGGTGGACCGAAACTTCTCGGTCGGATTCAGATCGTTTGAGGTATGTTTTCTAAATTCTAAGCTTGGATTCAAACTTCTGGGAAGGAGTAGATGAGTTGACACACTTGGATCGGAAAAAAAGGTAGAGTTTGGAGGAATTTGGGAAGCTTGAGCATTCTACCGTTAATGGCGGATTCCGGCGTGAAAACCTAGATTTCAACCACCGACGACTGCGGCGGCGGCAGTGGTCCGGTCATCTTCCCCGACGAACTTAGTGACTGGTTTGAACTGCGGTGGCTGAAGTGCCATGCCACCTGGCAGCCATATGGTGCCACATGGTGACCAGTCAACAGCTGACTCAACTGCGACATGGAGCCACGTGGCACCACAGTTAGTGTCCAATCAGCAATTAGTTTACTTTTGGGTCAACTAACATCGTCAGGTTTTGACGGAATATACTGACGGCGTTAGCATATTTTGTCAAAATGTAACGGCAATATGACAGAATCCTAATGCTGTTAATTTGGACGGAATATTTCGATTCCATCTGGATATTCCGTCAGAGCGACGAAATATTCCACCGTGATTGTACATACACAAGTTGGTGTATGGTGGCGCATGGGGGAGCACGGCAGGGGAGTGGCGCGTGGTCCAGCCTTCAACTGTGGCGTGGCTATGCGAGAGGCCTTCTACCGACACGTGGCGGTGCGTGGGGCTATTTCCCAACCCACGGTGGCACTTATCTAGGCTTTTGGAACATTCCGGATCGGATTTTGGCAGTGTTGAGGCCGTTGGAGTTCGTTTAGAGCCCTGTTTGAGTAATCCAAGTGGTAATGGACGACCACGGAGCGGGTTTTGGCTCGGGAAGTCAAGAGAACAGGGTTATTGGTATGTCACAGGGTTCCTCAGGGCTAGGGTTTCCTTGAGTTGGTATTTTGGATGTACTGTGAACGGATTGGGTTTCCGGGATTGCGTGACATGCGTACTTCTATGTATTATGTTATACCACGGGGTTCTCCGATTGGCGTTGGAGGGTATTTCTCCGCCACATCGTTGAGGTTTCTTGGACTGGCGTTGGAGGGTATTTCTTCGCCAGATCGTTGATTGAGGTTTTGACCTTGGTGATTGATATGAGGTATGTTATGGAGGATTCCATCATACTCGGGACGCTCAAGATGAACCGGAATATTGAGTTACGACTCGGGGTGCTCAAGATGAGCTAAAATTTTGAGTTACGACTCGGTGTGCTCAGGATGAGCCGGGATATCAAGTTATGACTCGTGGTGCTCAAGATGAACCGGGATATCGAGTTACAACTAAGGGTGCTTAGGATGAGACGGGATATCGAGTTACAACTCAGGGTGCTTAGGATGAGACGGGATATCGAGTTACAACTCGGGATGCTCAAGAAGAGCTGAGATATCAAGCTACGACTCGGGATGTTCAGGATGTGCCAAGATACCGAGTTACGACTCGGGGTGCTCAAGATGAGCAAGGATATCGAGTTGTGACTCCGGTTGCTCAAGATGAGCTGGGATATCAGGTTATGACTCGGGGTGCTTAAGATGAGCTGGAATATCGATTTTTGACTTGGGGTGCTCAGGATGAGCCTGGATATCGTGTTATGACTCGGGGTGCTCAGAATGAGGTGGGATATCAAGCTACGACTCGGGGTGCTCAGGATGAGCCGGGATATTGAGTTACGACTCGGGGTGCTCAGGATGAGCTGGGATATCGAGCTACGACTTGGGGTGCTCAAGATGAGTCGGGATATCGAGTTACGACTCGGGGTGCTTAGGATGAGTCGGGATATCAGGCTACGACTCGGGGTGCTCAGGATGAACCGGGATATCGAGTTACGATTCAGGGTGCTCAGGATGAGCCGAGATATCGAGTTACGACTAGGAGTAAGTCAGTTAGGCTCAATTCAACCAAGTCGGGTACCTTCCTCATCAGGGTCAGTGGGTGGTGTGGGTGGTGAGCCAGATGGACGAGTTGGTGACATTTCAAACGAGGATGACACACCAGTTGTCTTGTTTGATTGCGGAGGAGGTCATCTGAGGTAGTTTGTAGACAACTAGGCTATCCTTCGTCGGACAGGTAGGTGAAGGTCAATAAGGTACAGACGATGTTCTATTGGAACCCCTGTAAAGTTTATTTGATGTTTCCAAAGATTAAGGGTATTGACTTTTGTGTTTAAAAGCTGTCATACGGGAGGAGGGTTTTTTGAATATTTCGAGACGAAATTCGGGAAAGGTCCTATCATAAATGTTGCTTCTGAAGAAGAAACTTCAGAAGAATCATATGATCATGATGATGAGTCAAATTCAGAGTCGGATCTGGAAGAACGAGATCTAGAAAACTTAAACCTTAACAGGAAAGGTAAAAGAAAAGCGGAAGAACCGCTAAAAGAATTTAAAAAACAAAGATGAATTCAAAGAATACTTGAAAAACACTCAAGATGAAGAATTCGTAAAAGTAAAAGATGAAGGACAAACTTTTGAGCCTCATCCATCCTTTACTAGGAGAGACGATTTGAATAAACAAGTCATATCTCAAAATGGAACTTATTTGGATCTAACAAATGTATCCTTTAAAGATCAAGAAAAAGCAATTGATGATTGGGCACAATCCCTATCCCTCATCGTTTTATATTACAAAGATACCTGGACAAAGGAAAAATTCCTAGACTATATTGCAGCTTCTCTGCAAGGACATGTTTTGCAATGGTTAAAATATTGGTAGCAATCCGATGAGGGTAAAAACCAAAAAACTGGTTATTAAATAATTTTCAATCTAAAGAAGATATACTGAAATGTTTTGCGCAGATAATTAATGAAAATTTATGTGGAACAACCGGAGAAACCATAATCCGGGAGGATGCAAATTTTATACTCTCTAAACTAGAGTTGTGTAATATTTGTCTTTTTGAAGATTACACCAAAGTCTTCAAAAAATATTACTTTATGCTAGAACCTTCAACCAGTAGACACTGGTTAGATCAATTCTTTCATAAACTTCCCTCACCATGGGATGAACTAGTAATAAAAGGTTATCCTGATTGGTTAACAAAATCCAATAAAACAGATACCTTGGGATTTAGAATAAACTATGTCCTAAGATTAATAACTGATCACTGCTTATCTTTAAAAGAAAAGATGCAAGTTAAAAATTAAAATTAAAATTAAAATGTAGGTAAAAAATGTTGTGACAAAATTTTAAAAGAAAATTGGAAAATTGGTTGTCACACGCCTAAAAAATCTTTTAAAAAAAACAATTTAAATGGAAACCTACCAAAAAACGATCTTGGTTTTCCAAAAATAGAAGATATGTTAGGAAGAAGAAAAATACTTCTTCAAAAAACTTAAAGAAAAAATGTAAATGCTATATCTGTAATGAAGTAGGTCACACAGCACCAGAATGCCCAAAAAAAGGAAAAAGTACTAAAAGGATGATCAAAACTCTTGAAGAACAAGAGTTGGAAATTCTATTCGGAGAAGAGATCTCTGATATAGAAGACATCCTTTATGAGGGTTCTTCTGAGGAAGAAAGCTCAGATGAAGATGAACAAATCTTCATGGTAAATGAGTTACAAGCCTTCGCAATACAACAAAGTACCGAAGAATAAAATCAAAATGTAACTCTTAGAGACGTAATAGGAGAAAGCGTATCCTATTCCGAGGAACAAATTGAAGCCTTAGAAAAAACTAAGCAATTAATTAAAAAAGATGACATTTATAAACTATCAAAATTTAAAATGTTTTCTGCAAGAGTCTTTGGAAATTTTAGCGGTAACAACACTGCTAAATGTACTAAAGAAGGAATAGCAGAAATCACTCTGTTCAATAAAGAAAAAAATTAAAAAGTGGAAGAAAAAATATCCCGAAATTAAGTATGTTCTTATGGGTTTAATCCAAATCCAAATAACAGCACTTTTTAGACAAGGATTGGACAAACCAATACTTGCCATAGTTTTTGACAATATACTGAGTAACCTACTTCAGGCTATAATTGGAAGAATACAATCCAATTTGGTAAATGGAGTTGTTTGGTGTAAAGTCAAACCAAATTATTTCATTTCCATCATTGATGAAAACATCGATAATTCAGTGAAAATTAAGATTCAACTTAAAAACCTAAGTATGAATCACCAATCACAAGATTTTTCAATTCAGTGGAGAACAATCCATGAATTAACAATTTTTCCTAAAACTTCAATGAGAGAAATAAATAAAAACCTTATAGAAGTTTTTGAACCAAAAACTTATGAGGCTGAAATCCAGCCAAGGTTAATCAACTAGAGAAATTTAGAAATACCAAAACCCTGGTTATTCACAAATCTCGTAGGCGAAAATAGTAAACAACTTAATGTTCTGGAAATGCAAGTTTCTGGAAATAATATTTACTTTAGGGATAAAAGGTCTCAAAGTAAAAAGGAATGGGAAAAATACCCTCAGCAGATAGACGAACCCCGTCCATCTGAAGAGTCAAATATAGACCTAAGAAATATAAAAGGAAAAGCAATAGCACTAAAAAATGTGCAAGTTCCTATTCTCCCAGGAACAAACTTTAGAACTGGTTCTTTAAAAATTGAAGAACCTAGTCCTTCAAAAGAGGAGATAAAAATCGTTTATCTCTATCACCTTAAGGTTGGTCAAGAAGAAATCATCTTCTCACCACATCACGGTAAAAAACGATTTACCTATGTGTTAGGAACCTTTAACTTTGCAGGCTATAAACCATATAGTCTCTACACTTTGATTGACACAGGAGCAATAACATGCTCATGTCAACCAAATGTGATTCCCGCAGATAAGTGGATTCCAATGAAGAACCCAATACAGGTTATCGGAATTCATGGGAATAGCTCTTTAATACAGTATAAAGCTAAAAAAGTAACCATTTGGTTAAATGATAACAAATTCATTATACCCAAAATGATGTGCTTTCCAAATATGCATGGAGATTTTATTCTTGGGAATAATTTTCTCTCTACATATTTCCCTCTGATTGTATACCACAATTCAGTGTCTTTAACTCTAAACAGCGAGTTTGTCGAAATTCCATTGTTGAAACAGCATAAATATCGATGTTCGTTAGGGTTTGGGCCAGTCCATCGTGGTGACCCTACACCAATACAACAACAACAACAACAAATGGAAGAAACTTTCCAGTTAGAAACCCATCACTGGATCTATAAAATTCTCGAAGAAAACTTTAGTGAAAATCAATTAAAGTTATGGTCTAGAAGCCCTAGATATTGTTCTCTTAAACTAAGAGACCCAAATGTGAGAATTCGAGTCAAACCAATTATCTACACTCGAATGGACATTAATGAATTTGATGTTCAAATAAAAGAACTTCTAGAGAAAAAAACTCAAAGAAGAAACTCTTAGTCCTCATTCAAGCGCTGCCTTTATGGTAAGAAACCATGCAGAGATTAAAAGAGGAAAAGCCAGAATGGTCATTAACTATAAACGGTTGAACGAACAACTAGAGTTTGATGGCTATTTCATACCTAGAAAAGATGTCTTAGTTAACCAAACTAGGGTTGCTAAAATCTTTAGCAAGTTCGACTGTAAGTCAGGTTTTTGGCAAATCAAATTAACGGATGAGTCAAAAGCATTAACTGCTTTCAGTACCCTTAATGGCCATTACCAATGGACCGTTATGACCTTTGGCCTAAACATGGCGCCACAAGTGTATCAACGTTGGATGGATAAAATCTTTAAAGACTTTAAAGATTTTTGTGATGTCTACATAGACGACATCCTTGTGTTCTGTAAAACCAAAGATGAGCATAAGCGCCATCTACAAATCCTTTGTAAAACATTCCAAAACCATAGAATAATTATATCCCCTAAAAAGATAGAGGTAGAAAAAGAGTCAATAGATTTTCTAGGAATAACCCTAGATTTTTCAGGCATAAAACTTCAGGAACACATAATCTCTAAAATAAGAGATTTTCTAGAAGAATTAAAGGATAAAAAACAATTACAAAATTTTTTAGGAGTCCTAAACTATGGATGGTGTTTTATAAAAAAACTTATCCCAAAAAGAAGTCCCACTTTTAGAAAAACTAAAAAAGGATTAAACATTTTACTGGACTCAAGAAGATACATAAATAATAAAAAGTATTAAAATGGATTTAAAACAGATTCCTCAAGTTTATTTTCCTAAAACAGGAGATAAACTTATTTTAGAAACAGATCCCTCGGATTTGTACTGGGGATGTGTTCTAAAATCCATTCCAAAAGAACATTGGAATGAGAGGGATATACCATTAAAAGAAAATGGTATTAAACCTTTAAAGGCCACAATACCCAAAAAACTTTAAAAAGAAGAATTGATTTGTGGTTATAATTCAGGAAAATTCAAACCTAATGAGGTAAAATACATTACCTTTGAAAAAGAACTTTTGGCCATAAAACTTGCCATAAAAAGATTTCATATTTATTTGGCACCAGAAGTTTTTATTCTTAGAACTGATAACCAAGCAGTTCGGGATTTTTTAATAAACAAAAAAGCCATAACAAATGGAAGACATTCAAAATGGTATCATGTTATTTCCCAATATACTTTTGAAGTTGAACATGTGAAGGGAACTAACAATTTTCTTGTGGATTTTTTTAGCAGAGAAGATCACTAAAACAAGTGATTTATTGTGCATGAAATTGTTAAGGGTACACATCCTAGAACACCGTTGTGAGGAAAAACCCTCCACAACAAAAGGTCTATGTTGTCTATCACGGATTCCAACCCGGGATCCACAAAAATTGGTCCCTCTGCCTTGCTCAGGTAAACAAATATCATGGAGCATGTTATGAAGCCTTTAACAATGTTGAAGCCGCAACCAACGCCTTCAACAATTTTCTTAATGCCAAAAAGATGTCAGAAGAATCAGGTTCAGAAAAAAAAAAAAAAAAAGCTTCTTTAATCCGGGATTAGAAGAAAACATTTATGAGGAAATTAATGGAATATAGAAAATCCATATCCAAAAAGAAATTAAAGGTTTTCGTAAACACATGACACAACTGTCTTTCAAACTGATTAAAAAAACAACTATGTTTGAGAACATCATAACTGAAAAAGAAAAAGAAATTTCTTCAGTTAAAAATGAAAATGTTTTACTTAAAAACCTATGTTTCCATATCATTAAACAAATGAATTGGGATAAGGATTTTACTTTTGACAAAATAAATAATTTTCTGCAAATGACAGACATTCTTGAAAATGAATATTTTGATCCAGTCTTTTACAGAATTAAAAGAATTTGTGTCTTTGAAAAAGCAAAGACAATTCTACCTAGTCACGTCTTTGACAAAATCAACTCAAAGATTTTTTATCAACAAGAAAAAATAATAGATTTATACTCTCAAAACCACGAGAATATAAACTTAAATGATAGTTTCCCAAAACTCTCTTTTGTTCTAAACAATTAACAATGGAATGCTGATAAGCAATGGGAAGTTATTGAAACTATTGAATGAGGAATTACTAACAAGGTAATTTTCCAAAGTCCTAATTTTCATGATCTCAAGAATTTTCCTTGTTTCATAAAATCAATGGTATATGGCTTGGTAAATAATTTTTCTTGGAATAAGTATTTAACTTTCTCTATATCCAGCACAATGGGATGGAGAGAAAGAGAAAAATATTATCACCCTTATCAAATCTGGTTGTTAACCCAAACAATCGACAAAGATGTTCCCAATGAACCACTTTCTGGAACTAAACAAATTGATGCATGCCTCAATCCCATAACAACATGGATTGACAGTCTAATCCACACTTCAGACGTTGCAAGACAATTTGTAGATGCCGTCAATCTGGTAAAAGCCACAAATGGACGAAGAGTTTTTCTGACAAATCTCACATCAAACTTTAATTTTTTTGAAACACAGAAATTGAAGCTATGGATTTGTTCAAAAAACTTGCCAACCAAAGATGCTCTCTTGACTTCCCAACGGAACTTGAAATGGCTGCAGAAGAACGGGAAGTACACAGGTTAAACGAAAATCTGATGACCATTAGTTCAGATAATGAGGATGAAATAGAATATTTCAATCTGAATAATCTAATGGAAGCGTAGTTGGCCCGTGCCTTATAAAAAACATGATAAGATTCCCAATTGAATCCAAATAAATGGATAAAATTGATGTTGAAAGCCCAACTCACTAATTGAAATTTTTGAAAAAGACAATCCACCAAAGACGATGAATGATTATGCTCATTTTTATAATAATGTCTAAAACCGGACAAAAGAGACTGAATGGAAAAATGACTCAAATGATGACTTGGCAAACTTTGCCGTACCCAAGACTTTCCCCATTTGTGGGCGCGCTTGTGCCAAAATGCTAATTAATAATATCCAAAATGAATAAAATAATGATAATAATAATAATTAATGTCTATAATGAGACGAGACTTTCAAAGTTCAAACAAATGTATCAATTATATTTTGATCTTCAATCCTTTGGGAAAAAAAATGCAAAACAAATTCTACAAACATTTATTATGCTTTGTTCTACAAACATTTATTTATTAGAAGATAAACTATATAATCTTGGAAAAAAAAAGATAAACCATATATTAAAATCATATTTTTTTCGATAAAATTGAAATGTTATTCAAATTTAGGAAATGTTTCACTCATATTTAGTGAGCAATTTAATTCTTCACATAAGAAGAAGGAAAATAAGGAGAAAGTGTAATAGCAACACATCGATTCCAAACTTGATTGCTTTTTGCCAAAATTTGAGCTTTGTTAATTCCTGATTTTTGTTTTTCCAGAGCCGCATTAACGAATTCATCATGACATGATCTGCCTAGGGATACAAGAACTTGAGAACAATTGATGTTGATACTTGACCCTTCAAAAATACCATTATAGAACAATTGATCAGTCGTTATTTATGCATCATTTTGAGGTCTTTATATGCCTCTCTTACATGTCTTTTGAATGATTTCGTGCCATCAATAGTAGAAAATGATCAATCTTGTGAGACTTGTGCAGAGTTAGAAAGATAGGTAAAATCTGGAAAGAACGCAAAAAGAATGACTCAAATCGGAGTCCAGATGAAGGAGATGTCCTCATTTCAATATCAGGTCCTCAACGGGGTCCTGAGTGCGCCAGTGCGCCAGTGCGCCTATTTTGGGCCACTAGCCAAGTACCTCATATCAGGCCCTCCGGGTCCCGAACTTGTGTTTCATGACATCAGGGTCAGGTCCTAGAAGTGCCAAGGTCGCGCCGAGGCAGGTCGAGGACATGTCCCAAGAACTCCAATCCGAGCCCAGATGTGCGCCTAAGCCCAGGGTCCCTGTTCCGCCAGCGGTGGATCAGAGGTTCTCCCTCTGCGCCAAGCCTGACAACATTGGCGCCAAGCTTGAACGACGATGCGCTTCTATTATACTCCTAACGTACTTCAAAAGCGCGGTCCCAGATCCTGATTACGAAGACAGTAAAAAATCCAAGTTTGGCCAGCTTGCGTTCCCACTTGCCAACCTGCATTCACACTTCCGGCCATGCTCTGATTGGTTCGAATAGATTTTAAAGACTTTATAATTAATTAAAAGTAAAATAACTTTCCCTATTCCTATAGGACATGGTTTTACCAATCTGTATAGAACAAGGTTATACCAATCCTTAAAGAACAAGGTTATACCAATCCTTATAGAACAAGGTTTTCCCTTGTCTATAAAAAGGAGAATCAGATAGAGGATTGGGGGGCGTTTTTGTTTCTGGAAAAACAGAGACCTGAGCCACAGAGTTCCGTTTTGGTTTTCTAGAGAATTAGGGACCATATTTTCGGAGATAATCTTTCACATAGATTATTGGACGTGGAGCTTGGAGAAGAAGGCCCTGTCGTGTCTTCTGCTGCATCTGTTCTTAACAATCTCCTCTGTACCCTTATTTTCATTATTACAATTTACTTATGGATTCAATTATACTTGTGTTTATTTCAGTTATGTGTGAGTAGTCATTAGGATTAGGGCTGCTTGAAGCCCTAGCCATGTTAGCTTATTGATTGGATTTCTGGCTCTTGATTATGATTGCTATGCATGCTGAATAAGTTGGATTACTATGCTTAATGAACTTAATTTATGCCTATAAGATTAGCTACCTTGTTTGCATATAATTATAGATGTAATTGCTTGAGTGACCGTCATATTATCTTGTGATTTGGAGCATCGAAAGTATTCGTACTTGTAATCTTAACTCATGACGACCTAGGATTGCATGGCACTTTGCTAGGCTAATGTGGTGTCATTAAATTCTCTTTAAACTTCATGCATCATCTTAAAAGGTAGGTGATAGACGTTCTAGGCATATGCCCTGTTTAGAACATGCTAAGTAAGAGGGAATAAGATGTGTCTAGTGAACCAACGCCAGGTCCTAGGCACGGGCACCTAATTCAGAAAATGCATAGTAATTTGATCAAGGAAATCTGGTTAAGAGCTATAATTGGTTAGAGTGGATAGTAAGCCTTAATTCGCCTTAGTTAACAACCTTTCATTCTTGCATTGTTATTTTCTGCACTTTGATTTACTTGTCTTTAAATTTCAGTTATCACATCATAAAACCCCCCCCCCCCCCCCCCCCCCCCTGTGTGTGTGTGTGTGTGTGTTTTTATTTAAGTTAACAAATCTGAACTAAATTGGTCATAACGTTGATACAAGTCCTCGAGGGATCGACTCTTGCTGTGCTACTATACTATACTTATCGATTTGTGCACTTGCAAGGATTTTATAACTGTTAAAATTGAATTGCATATTTCTTGCTCTTTAAATCTACCAACAAGTTTTTGGCGCCGCTGCCGGGGACTTGTCCCTCAACGGTGCCCATTCAAGTTTAGATTTGTAACTTAGTTTTTTTTTTCTTTTTTGTTAGGTACCCGTGTATGTCATTCCAAGGTTCAGTGCACGGGTCATCAAGTGGACCATCATCGCAAGCATCTTCAGTCCACGGCTCCCCGCCACCAAGCCCAAGGAGGATGGCGGACCACAGAGAAAAGCAGGGCCTGGAACGTGGCCTAGTACCGCAAGCCCCATGGTGCCTTAAGGATTTTGCCATGCCCCATGTCTCGGAGGATCAATTTCCAATTGTTTTTCCCGAGTCAACAGTGGCAAACTTCGAATTAAAGTCGGGGACAATTCACATGCTGCCTACATTCCACGGCCTTGCTGGCGAGGACCCGCACTTTCATATCAAGGAATTTGTTGAGGTTTGTTCAACACTGCGCATCAATGGTATGACAGAATCGGAAATCCGCCTGCGGCTCTTTCACTTCAGTCTCAAGGATCGCGCCAAGACATGGTTTCATTCATTGGCGCCGGCTTCCATTCACTCTTGGAGGGACTTGACGTCCAAATTCTTAACACAGTACTTTCCCGTGGAAAAGACAAATGAGTTAAAGTCCAAGATCATGAACCCACGGCAAGACATGGAGGAGTCTTTCTACGAGTTTTGGGAGCGGTTCAATCAGATGCTACGGGCGTGCCCCCACCACCATATTGATGCCCATCATCTTATGCTATACTTCTATGGAGGCTTGAAAACTAGCGATCGGACAATGGTGGATTCTCAATCCCAAGGGATTCTAGAAGGCACAGCCGAGGAAGCAAGGACCGCCTTTGAGAACATTGCTCAAAGGGAAAAACAGTTCAGCTACAGGGGTCCCTCCTCTAGAGCTACGGGTGATGCATCCGCCAAATACAAAGATGACGCCATTGCTCAGCTCACGGCAATGGTAAAACAATTGTGTAGCGAGAAAGCCAAAGGAGTTCACATCTGCGAGGTATGTTCAATTCAGGGCCACACATCCCAGGACTGCCCGGTTGTGGAAGAGGCCAACTTTGCTGGAGGGTTCAATAGCAATTCTCGACCCCGGAATGACCCATATTCCAACACTTACAATCCGGGGTGGAGAAATCATCCTAATTTCCGTTGGAGCAACAATCAAGCAGCCGCAAATCCCTTGCCACCCCCTGGATTTGAGCAGCAAGCCGCAGGCCCTCAGGGGAACTACCACGGTCCTTCCTCAAACCAGAATGGTGTAAGCAAGTCTGTTGAGGACTCCATCCATATCCTGACTCAACAGCAGGCTCAACTCATAAAATTCATGCACGATAGCCAGAGTCAGACGGGAGACTTCAAAAATGCAATTGCAAACTTGGAGCGTCAAATGGGACAGGTGGCGAACCAACTAAATCAGCGGGAGCATGGCAAGCTACCGAGTCAAGTCCTAGTAAATCCGAAAGGATTTCACAATCCTACGGCTAATGCCATCACGCTGGAGAAGGAAACACCACTTCAAGACCCCACATATGCCACCCTCACAGGACCTGAAACTGAGCCTCAACCTACTCTGCCAAGGATCACCGACCAGGGCGCGCCGTAAAACATGCCATGGCCAACACCTCTGGCGCAGAACCAGTCCAATGAGTCACCAAGTGCCCTACCGCAAAGAGGACCTGACACTGCGCCTACTTCGGCCACGGCTGGCATGCAACCTGCTCCTAAGCCCAAGTCGCAGCACTCGAATACTTCTAACTCTAAACCTCAGAATTCCAATTCTAAAAAAGTCACTTTTTAGTTAGCTAATAATGTTGATTATCCATTTCCTCGCAGGTTCCAAAACAGGAATAAGCAAAAGGAGGACTTTGAGGAAGAAATCATCAGCATGTTGCAGAAGCTTCAGATCACACTGCCTTTCCATAAAATTGTCAAGCACATGCCTATCTTTGCAAAGCTGATCAAGGACTTAGTTGCAGGAAAGCGTGGTTTTAGCTCCACGGACACCATTGACATCCCTAAGGCCTGCTCGGCTGCCCTTTTGCACATGCCCCTTAAGGCCAATGATCCTGGGCCGCCATCCCTTCCATGTGTCATTCAGTCAAAAAGATTCGAACATTGAATTTGCGACACGGGAGCATCAGTGACCATCATGCCATTCCACATTTACAGGTCACTCAACCTAGGCGCACTCAAGCCCACACACCTATGTGTCAGGTTGGCTAACGTTTCTGTAACCAACCTAATGGGGGTTCTTGAGGACGTACTGGTACAAATCGGAGATACATGCATCCCTGCAGACTTCTACGTACTAAGAATGGACATAATTGACAAAAGTGAGGAACCTCCCCTCATCTTCGGAAGGCCCTTACTAGCCACAGCCGAGTGCCTCATCGACGTCAGAAAGGGCCAGGTCTCCATCAAGGTCCTGGACCAGCTTCGGACATTCTCCATCCATGACACCATCCAGTACCCTGCCGAGCCTATTGTAGATTTTCCGTTAAACACAATGGACTTACTGCTACGGGAGACAATTGCTCATTCTTGCATGACGGATGACCTTGAGAAGGCCGTTACTAGTAACCCACACACTGTGGATTCACTTACAGATAGCGTGATCGAAGAGGTACGAGCCCTTGACATCATGCCAGCCCTCCCATTGCACAGGCCTCCCCTCGAAGCGTTACCATTCACAAGTTAGAAAACCATGCCGTCCATCATAAAGGCTCCTGAACTCGAGCTGAAGCCCTTGCCCGAGCACTTAAAGTATGCATATTTGGGCGACAATCAAACCCTTCCAGTCATCATTGCATCTACCCTAAGTACGAAAGAGGAAAAGGCATTGGTTCACGTCCTTAAGGTCAATCAAATGGAAATTGGATGGACAATAGCTGACATCAAAGGCATAAGTCCCGCAAAATGCATGCATCGGATACTGCTGGAGGAAGACTCCAAACCATCACGGGAGGCACAGAGGCGATTGCATCCACCTATGAAGGAGGTCGTGAAGAAAGAAGTCCTAAAGCTTTTGGACGTTGGAATCATCTATCCAATTAGTGACTCCAAGTGGGTGAGCCCAGTCCAGGTCGTGCCAAAGAAAAGTGGGATCACAGTGGTTAAAAACGAGCAGGATGAGCTTGTACCTCAACGGATTCAAACAGGATGGAGAGTGTGCATCGACTATCAAAAGCTAAATATAACCACACGCAAGGACCACTTTCCTTTGCCCTTCATTGATCAAATGCTCGAGCGCCTGGCTGGACACTCCCACTATTGCTTCTTGGACGGCTACTCAGGATACAATCAGATTGCTATTGCACCCGAAGATCAAGAAAAAACAACATTCACATGCCCATATGGCACCTTTGCATACAGAAGAATGCCGTTTGGATTGTGCAATGCCCCAGCTACCTTTCAGCGTTGCATGATGAGCATCTTCTCCGATATGGTGGAAGATATAATTGAAGTATTCATGGATGACTTCTCAGTGTTTGGACATTCATTCGAACTGTGCTTAGTTAACCTAACCCGAGTACTGGAACGGTGCAGAGAAAGCAACTTAGTGCTGAACTGGGAAAAGTGCCATTTCATGGTACAACAGGGAATTGTCTTGGGTCATGTGATCTCTAGCCGAGGCATTGAAGTGGACAAAGCAAAGTTAGACATAGTAGAGAGGCTGTCGTACCCCACTACAGTCAAAGAGGTTCGATCATTCTTAGGGCATGCTGGCTTTTACCGCAGATTCATCAAAGATTTCTCGAAAATCACAAGACCTTTGTGTGATCTTCTAGCCAAGGACGCCACATTCGAGTTCACTAAGGGATGCCGTGAGGCATTCAACACACTCAAGGCAAAGCTCACGGCATCACCCATCATCATGCCACCGAATTGGGACTTACCATTCGAACTAATGTGTGATGCCTCAGACTTCGCCATAGGAGCGGTTTTGGGACAGCGTGTTGACAAGCTCCCTCATGTCATTTACTACGCAAGCCGAACCCTGAATGATGCCCAGCTGAACTACTCCACCACCGAGAAGGAGCTCCTTCCTGTTATCTTTGCCCTGGACCAAATCATTCGGCGCTGCATCCCAGAAGACGAGATGAAATCCGTCTTGACTTTTTGCCATAGTTTGGCATGTGGGGGCCATTTTGGAGCTAAGAAGACAGCCCTCAAGGTACTCCAAAGTGGACTCTACTAGTCCACACTTTTCAAGGATGCACACGAATTTGTACTCACCTGTGACCGCTGCCAACGCCTAGGTAACATCGGCCCTCGAAATCAAATGCCATTACACCCTATTCTTGTGGTCGAAATCTTCGACGTATGGGGCATTGATTTTATGGGGCCTTTTCCGAATTCCTTTGGCAATCTTTATATTCTGCTTGCAGTTGATTATGTCTCCAAATGGGTGGAAGCAATTCCCACCAAAACTAACGACGCCAAAGTAGTGGTGCGTTTTTTACAGAGTCACATCTTAGCCAGATTCGGCGCACCTAGGGCAATCATCAGCGATGGGGGGGCACACTTCTGCAATCATTCGTTTGCAGCCCTAATGAAGAAGTATGGCGTCACCCACAAGGTCTCAACACCGTATCACCCTCAAACGAGTGGCCAAGCGGAAGTGTCCAATCGGGAAGTAAAGGCCATATTGGAAAAAACGGTAAATCCTAACCGCAAAGATTGGTCCAGCAAATTGAATGATGCGCTGTGGGCCTATCGGACCGCATACAAGACCCCGATTGGCATGTCTCCCTTCCGGCTGGTTTTTGGAAAAGGCTGCCACCTACCAGTGGAATTGGAGCATAAAGCATTCTGGGCTATTAAGCAGATGAACCTGAACTTCGATGACGCTGGAATACATAGGAAGCTTCAGCTAAGTGAATTAGAGGAGTTGTGAAACGAGGCTTTTGACAGTGCTCGTATCTACAAGGAAAGGACCAAAGCTTTCCACGACAAGCGTATTCAGCCCAAGGACTTTCACATCGGACAGGAAGTCCTCCTCTTTGACTCCCGGCTCAGACTAATGCCAGGTAAGTTGCGTTCAAGATGGACTGGACCATTTATTATTACTAACGTTTTTCCTCATGGTGCAGTTGAAATCCAGCACCCGGAACGGCAGGATCCGTTCAAGGTAAATGGCCACCGCCTCAAACACTACTTAAAGGACCTTTCTAATCCAAGCGCAGTCAACCCTGCAACTCCGCATGCGCCCAGCTCCTAGCATGCCAGCCCCGTCTTGCCTAGATGTTAAATAAAGCGCTCCTAGGAGGCAGCCTAGCCCTGGTTTGTATTTCTCACTTCCTTTTCTGTTGCTGCCCGTTATATCTCTCAAACCTTTCTACTGTTGTCAAGCTTACTGCTTATCACATTGAGGACAATGTTCAGTTTAGGTTTGGGGGTGTGGATTTAAAATTTTTCATATAGAAACAAGTAGGTTTGGGGGTGATACACGGCCAGGACATTTAAATTTCTGCTTGTTATTAGTATGATAACTTGTTAATAGGAATGTATATGCTAAGTTAACTATCTTTGCTTTTCTAAGAGTCATGCCATGGTCAAGTAGTTCATAATTTGCACTTCACAATGCCATGTTTTAAGTGATTAAGTGAACGAAATAACTGAATTTGAGTGAACCTTAGAAAATTAGTGGAGACTACCCAGTGAGATCTTTGAGCCTAATTGCCATTCTTTCTGAGGGATATACTTGTTTCTACTCTTAAACACTCATCACTTTTGTTCTTAATTGTTGATCTCATTACATCATATTTGCATTGAATTTTAAAGAACTAACATCATTTAGATACTCTTGATTTAATGTATGTTTTTCCATAAGAAGTGATGTAGGCTATGTGTGCTTTAACCTCTAAAGGCCTTATCCTACCCTATTGCATGCTCCCTAAGCCAATTTTGAAGCCAAACACTCAACCTTTTCTTTCATCACCCAAAGTATAACCTAACCCAAAATACTTAGCCATTCATCACAGCCATACCCTATAACCTCAGTTTGTGCTAAGGTTGCCACAAATGAGATTCATGGTGAGAATGAGAGGTGAAAGAAGATGATGCCCAATTCAAAGGACATTGGCGTCAATTGAAAGTTCAAAAGTACAGAAAAGATTTACAAGTTGCAAACTGCATGAAAATTTGAGGAAATCATTGCATGATCTTGGTTCAATTCAATTCAAAGACGAACAGAAACAAAAAAGCGTTCAAATCAAAAGAAAGAAAGAAACGTTGAGAAAAAGAAGGAAAAAATAAGTGAAAAACAAAGTGAATTGAGCCAAGTGAGCCAAGAGCCTCAAAATAAGCCACAAGAGCCTCAAAATAAGCCACAAGAGCCACAAAATAAGTCATCAGGAAAGCACAATGTCGTGGGCCTTAATAAAGGATTCAGTTCAGAAATTCCAAGTTCAATTCATGACTTCTCATGCCTTGGCACAACTCAGGTTCTTTGAATCCCATCCCTCCTTGCTAAACCCCAAAGCTTAGCCCCAATACAACCTAAAAAGGAAGACCTAACTGATCTTATGGACAATCATGCTGAGGATTAAGGTACGTATCTATGTTCTTAAAGTTCAATTCCTTTCATGAGATCTTTATTTCCATAAAGTGCTATTCTTCATTGTTACTCATATGTGATTAAATTTGAATTTCATAACATAAACTCATCACATATGCTTGAAAAGAGTGTAAGCCTAGGATTCTTGTGTGAATTGAGAGTTGCCTAGTGAGGATTAGAGTCGAGGCGAAATCTTTCTAGGGCACTTAGATGAAGTTGTTTTCAAACTTGATCACTTGAAAATATTGGCATTTATACACGTACACCTTCACATGACACTCACGGCTATGGCATTCCTTTTAGTTCTGCAAAGCATGTCTACTTACTTTGATTCTTATTAGCTTGTTAAGAGTACTATATCTAGCATCTTTTTGTTTAAGTAAAACGTTTGTGGGTATCGTGCTGTTATAACCCTCAGGAGACAAAACTCCTCCTATTAGGTGAACCTAGGGGTTTAAATGTCCCATCTTAACTAAAATCGAGTCTTTTCATTTTGTTAGAATTTGTTTTGCCCAGGGACTAGCAAAAGATAGGTTTGGGGGTATTTGATCAGTCGTTATTTATGCATCATTTTGAGGTCTTTATATGCCTCTCTTACATGTCTTTTGAATGATTTCGTGCCATCAATAGTAGAAAATGATCAATCTTGTGAGACTTGTGCAGAGTTAGAAAGATAGGTAAAATCTGGAAAGAACGCAAAAAGAATGACTCAAATCGGAGTCCAGATGAAGGAGATGTCCTCATTTCAATATCAGGTCCTCAACGGGGTCCTGAGTGCGCCAGTGCGCCAGTGCGCCTATTTTGGGCCACTAGCCAAGTACCTCATATCAGGCCCTCCGGGTCCCGAACTTGTGTTTCATGACATCAGGGTCAGGTCCTAGAAGTGCCAAGGTCGCGCCGAGGCAGGTCGAGGACATGTCCCAAGAACTCCAATCCGAGCCCAAATGTGCGCCTAAGCCCAGGGTCCCTGTTCCGCCAGCGGTGGATCAGAGGTTCTCCCTCTGCGCCAAGCCTGACAACATTGGCGCCAAGCTTGAATGACGATGCGCTTCTATTATACTCCTAACGTACTTCAAAAGCGCGGTCCCAGATCCTGATTACGAAGACAGTAAAAAATCCAAGTTTGGCCAGCTTGCGTTCCCACTTGCCAACCTGCATTCACACTTCCGGCCATGCTCTGATTGGTTCGAATAGATTTTAAAGACTTTATAATTAATTAAAAGTAAAATAACTTTCCCTATTCCTATAGGACATGGTTTTACCAATCTGTATAGAACAAGGTTATACCAATCCTTAAAGAACAAGGTTATACCAATCCTTATAGAACAAGGTTTTCCCTTGTCTATAAAAAGGAGAATCAGATAGAGGATTGGGGGGCGTTTTTGTTTCTGGAAAAACAGAGACCTGAGCCACAGAGTTCCGTTTTGGTTTTCTAGAGAATTAGGGACCATATTTTCGGAGATAATCTTTCACATAGATTATTGGACGTGGAGCTTGGAGAAGAAGGCCCTGCCGTGTCTTATGCTGCATCTGTTCTTAACAATCTCCTCTGTACCCTTATTTTCATTATTACAATTTACTTATGGATTCAATTATACTTGTGTTTATTTCAATTATGTGTGAGTAGTCATTAGGATTAGGGCTGCTTGAAGCCCTAGCCATGTTAGCTTATTGATTGGATTTCTGGCTCTTGATTATGATTGCTATGCATGCTGAATAAGTTGGATTACTATGCTTATTGAACGTAATTTATGCCTATAAGATTAGCTACCTTGTTTGCATATAATTTTAGATGTAATTGCTTGAGTGACCGTCATATCATCTTGTGATTTGGAGCATCGAAAGTATTCGTACTTGTAATCTTAACTCATGACGACCTAGGATTGCATGGCACTTTGCTAGGCTAATGTGGTGTCATTAAATTCTCTTTAAACTTCATGCATCATCTTAAAAGGTAGGTGATAGACGTTCTAGGCATATGCCCTGTTTAGAACATGCTAAGTAAGAGGGAATAAGATGTGTCTAGTGAACCAACGCCAGGTCCTAGGCACGGGCACCTAATTCAGAAAATGCATAGTAATTTGATCAAGGAAATCTGGTTAAGAGCTATAATTGGTTAGAGTGGATAGTAAGCCTTAATTCGCCTTAGTTAACAACCTTTCATTCTTGCATTGTTATTTTCTGCACTTTGATTTACTTGTCTTTAAATTTCAGTTATCACATCATAAACACCCCCCCCCCCCCCCCCCCCTGTGTGTGTGTGTGTGTGTTTTTATTTAAGTTAACAAATCTGAACTAAATTGGTCATAACGTTGATACAAGTCCTCAAGGGATCGACTCTTGATGTGCTACTATACTATACTTATCGATTTGTGCACTTGCAAGGATTTTATAACTGTTAGAATTGAATTGCATATTTCTTGCTCTTTAAATCTACCAACAGGCATCCCACTAGGGTGGGATACAAGTGTTGTCCCTTTTTTTTTGGTCAAACATGGATCCCATTTTTTAATACAATAATATTGGAGGATATAGATTACTTTATATATACTGGATATCGATCACATATTTTGTCATTTATAAAAGTCAAATTCCAAATTTTTCACAACAAAATAAGTGAAAAGTAATACTACAAAATGGTATAACTTTATACTCAACCTAAATCATATACATTCACCAATCACAATAGTTTCATCATGATTTTCAAAACTTGGCTACCATAATGGTTTACAGAGTTTCTAGTTTCAGGTATCTCTAAAAAGAGTTTTAAAAAAACAAATAACAAGGGGTAGTGGTCCTCGCGTGAGTAAGATGGTATCCCGCGGGCTTGGGAGGGCCACTTCCCTCATCCCTTGGAGTCCCTACACCCAAAGACTACATTTGGTACGCCATATAAGGAACCGGATAGGATAATATAGTACGAAACTGGTGTTTAGTACCACTTATGTTAATTAGCCACCAAATAAGTTAATACGGTTTAGTATATTTAAACGGTCCACATCCGCTAAAATAATATCCTCGAAATTGTCCATATTAAATAATCTGATGACTAGCAATCTTGAAAATTAATAATAATAATAATAATAATAATAATAGAATAATAATAAATTAATAAAAAAAAATTGGATTAAGGACCACAAAACAACTACTAAAGTAGTAACACAAGCATCTCATCTCAGCACCAAATCGAGGACAATAGGATTCTTCATAATGCATTAGCCCTGAAAGACTTTCTTGACAAATCCCTGTAAAGCAGACCCTATCCCAGCCCCAACTACTTCTGCCAAGTACATTGCCTCTTGAACGGTTTTCTTTAAGTCAAAAGGGAGGTGTTGATCAAATCAGTTGCACAGGCGATCCCTACTTACTCCATGAGCATTTTTCAATTACCCCAATCATTGTGTACGGAGTTCTCAGCTGCCATTGCTCGTTATTGGTGGGGAAATGAGGGCCGAAAAGGTATACACTGGATGTGCTGGCAGAGTTTATATAAACCTAAGTGTCTGGGAGGAATGGGATTCAAAAAATTTGAGTGTTTTAATCGGCTATGGTGGCCAAATAGGCTTGTCGTCTCCTTGAGAAGGCGGACTCCCTAGTGTCAAAGTTGCTAAAAGCCCGTTATTTCCCTAACGGTGATTCCCTTACAGCTGAGCTGGCCATCGCTCCTTCCTTAATCTAGCGATCCATTTTGTGGGGCAGAGAGATAATAAAAGAGGGGATTATGTGTAGAGTGGGTACGGGAACCAATATCAGATTTTTCCATGGAAAATGGTTGCCAAATCCAGGTTTGTTTCATCTTGTCTTTACTGGGCGACTTCACAGTGAAGCCTGAGTGTCCGAGCTGATCTCTGAATCTGGGGAGTAGAAGGTGGAGATGCTCAATGCGTTGTTTACGGAGGATGAAGTCCTATCTATTTTCCAAGCACCGTTGGGGGCTACCAGAAGGTGGTTAGATGGTCTGTTTTGGGGTTTTAAGAAGAATGAAAAATATAATGTCAAGTCTGGTTATCGCATTGCCTTAACGCTGGCTGAAGCTCAAAGCCGGTCTGGAGCTAGTTCTTCCGATGCTAGCAATTTGGTTAAGTTCTGGAAGCACTTGTGGGGTTTGAAGCTGCCAAACAAAGTCAAGGTGTTTACTTGGCGGGCTTGTCATGATATCCTCCCTACTGCTGCAAATCTGTGTAAGAGGAAATTGTTACTAACTCCAATGTGTCAAAGTTGTGGGAAGAGTGTCGAAGATGTGATTCATGCAGTTTGGGGTTGCAAGAGAAGTAAGAAATTCTGGGAGTTGCTGTTGTGTTCCTTCAGGTTTGATCATATTGGTGCTGGCTTTTCGGGTTTCTGCCAGACTGCTTTTGTTGGTGACTAAGCTGCGTCACAAGGCAGCTGACTTGGTAGACTAAGTTGTTGCTAACTCGAGCTAGGAGGTGTCATCAGCTAACGGCATCAACTAAAGCATGTGAGTGAGTGTGTGAGGCAGTTAGAAACTGCATAGTATGAAGAAGTGTGTGAGGGTTTGTTATAATATCCCTAACCGTTTTGTAAGAGAGAGTGAGTGCAATACTGTTATGTAATTGAACAAAAGAAAGAAAAAGATATAGAGAAATTATAGACGGGTAGAATCAGTCATATATGATCTCCCTCAACTCAGAAATCTCTCTCAAACGTTTCATCGAACACCTAGAGTGCAGATGATTATCACGTTGATCATCACCTAAACACTGCAAGCTTCCCTAATCAAATAACCCTAAATCTAAACAGAGAATCAACCAAGAGAATTGAATGCATCACGGGCTAATCCTGATTCAAGATTTCAGCTAGAGATTAAGGTTTAAAGATTACCTTACATGAAGTTGTTCTTCTTCAAAGCTGGAGTTGACCTTAATCCGTGAAGAGATCATAATCCTCTTCTACACACCGATCGCAATCAACCATAATCCCCTGCGATTCCACTGAAGTCTGGTCATCCAACATGGTATCAGAGCAGTGAGATCATATCTCTGGGGCGTCTGACTGTGGTGAAGCCGAGCAGGAGTCGAACGGGAGTTACCTTCACTGCCAAGTCATGGTTGGTAATGGAGGAGGTGAACCGAAGATACCTATATTCACAGGAGTAAACTATAACTTCTGGAATATAAAGATGAGAACAGTACTGAAAGCATGCGATCTATGGACAATTATTACTCAAGGCTTACCTGATCCTGAGTTTGAAGGTGACAATGAAGAGCTTGAGACAGCAGCAAGCCATGCTGATCAGATCAAGAACGCCAAGGCTTTGAATCTGATTCAGAATGTTGTTTCTGAGGAGATCTTTCCTAGAATCTCAAATGAAGAGATAGCCAAAAGTGCCTGGGAGATTCTGCAGAAGGAGCACAGAGGAGATCCCAAGGTTAGAGCAGTTAAATTACAAGGTCTTAGAAAAGATTTTGAATACACACGTATGAAGAATGATGAATCCTTTTCTACATACATGACTAGATTGTTAGCTGTGGTTAATCAAATGAAAACATATGGTGAGGATGTAACTGAAAAGAGATGAGCACAGAAAATCCTGATTAGTTTGACTAAACCCTATGATTCAATTGTGTCCATAATTGAAGAAACTAGAGACTTAGAACATATCAGTGTTTAGAGTATCTCTGCATCAATCAGGGCATTTGATCAACGTTTGGAAATGCATTATGAGGGTGATGTTGAGAAAGATTTCTCAAGCATGAGTGTGAGCAACAAGTCTCAAGTTCAGTCAAATCAGGGAAAGTTCAAGAAGCAGCAGTTCAAAGGTGGAAACAAAGGATGGACTAATAGCAAATTCAAAGGAAATGCTAAGTATGAGAACAAGTTCTTTGGAAATCAGAAGGGTGAAATCAGTGGTTCTAAGGATGCTTGCAATAATTGCAACAAACTTCACTGGGGTGAATGTTGGTTCAAAGGCAAAGTGAAGTGTTTCAAGTGTTCTAAGTTTGGCCACATTGCCAAGGATTGTTCTGAGAACCAGGTTGCTAATCTAGTTCAGAAAGTGAATGAAGATGAAAGCAACATGTTCTATGCTTGCCATTTTGCCTCCATTGAGAAGGATGTGGGTGTGTGGTATTTGGACAGTGGTTTTAGCAACCATATGACAGGGCATAAGCCTTTACTGACCAATCTTGATTGACATATGAATGTAAAAGTGAAGATGGGTACTGGTGAGTTAGTACAGGCTACAGGGAAAGGCTCTTTACTAGTTCACACTGACCAAGGTGACAAGTACATCAGGGAAGTGATTCTTGTACCTGGTTTAGATGAAAACCTACTAAGTATAGGACATATGGTAGAACATGGTTATTGTCTTGTGTTTGGGGACAGTACAGCAGAGGTCTATGAAGACAACACCATGAAACAAAGGATTTCCAAGGTTCCTATGACTGGCAGCAGGTGTTTCAAGCTTTCTCTGGACTATGTGAGCCTAGTAGCTAGAAGGGCAGAAGCAAAGGAGAACACAAAGTTATGGCACAGGAGGTTTGGGCATCTGAACTATGCAAGCCTAAAACTGCTAAGACAGAAGAACATGGTGGTTGGACTACCTAGCCTAGAAGGTGAAAAAGAACTCTGTGAATGGTGTATATCAGGGAAACACCATGTGAGTCCTTTTGACATAGAAGAGGCTTGGAGGGCATCTGCACCTCTTGAGTTAATACACTCATATGTGTGTGGTCCTATGCAAACAGAAACAATGGGAGGAAATCTGTATTTCCTTACTTTCATTGATGATCACTCAAGAATGTGCTGGCTGTATTTCCTAAGACACAAATCAGGTGTGTTGAATGTGTTCAAGAAGTTCAAAGCTATGGTTGAACTACAAAGTGGGTGCAAGGTGATGAAGTTAAGAAGTGATAGAGGTGGAGAGTACACCTCAAATCAATTCCAAAGGCTTTGTGAAAAGCATGGAATAGAGAGACAGCTGACAGTAGCTTACTCTCCTCAGCAAAATGGGGTTGCTGAGAGGAAAAATATGACTATAGTAGAGATGGCTAAGTCTATGTTACATGGTAAGCATCTACCCTATGAGTTATGGGGTGAAGCAGTTAACACTGCAGTATACATCCTAAATAGAGTTCCTACCAAGGCTGTCCAAAGCAAGAATCCATTTGAGAAGTTCTCTGGTAGAAGACCAGGAGTGTCACACCTAAGATTATTTGGCTCTATAAGCTACATGCACATTCCATCTCAGAAGAGACAGAAACTGGATTATTCAAGTGTCAAAGGTGTCCTAGTTGGCTATGGTAGCTGTGAGAAGGGCTACAGAATCTATAATCTGGTAACTGGAAAGGTTATGGTGTCAAGAAGTGTGATATTCAATGAAGAAGGAAGCTAGGATTGGAAGAATCATGCAGAAGTGCAGGGGTCCATACCTTTGAGTTTTGACACTATAACTGATGAGACTACATCAGCAACTCAAAGTCCTCAAACTACAATCATCAGCTCAAGTTCAAACTCAAGTTCTGAATCTGATCCTAGTACAAGTCCTAGTCCTTGTGATTCACCCAGCTCAAGTTCTGGAGATACACCAGTAAGGCTAAGAAGTCTAAGTGAGGTTTATGCTAGGTGTCATATGTGCATAATTGAACCTGAAAGTTTCAGTGAAGCAATCAGGGATTCAGCTTGGAAGAAAGCTACGGAAGATGAGATTCATATGATTGAAAAGAATGACATTTGGGAACTGACAGTGAGACCTACTGACAAACCAGTGATTGGTGTCAAGTGGGTGTACAAAACCAAACTTAACCTGGATGGATCTGTTCAGAAACATAAGGCCATATTGGTAGCTAAGGGATATGCTCAGAAACCAGGAGTTGATTTCAATGAGACTTTTGCACCAGTTGCAAGGCTTGACACTATCAGAATCCTAATTGCCTTAGCAACACAGAAATAGTGGAAGCTGTTTCAACTCGATGTGAAATCAGCATTTCTAAATGGTGTTCTAGAGGAAGAAGTGTATGTGGATCAGCCTGAAGGTTTTGATGTCTAAGGACATGAAGCTAGTGTCTACAAGCTAAACAAGGCACTATATGGACTAAAGCAGGCACCAAGGGCCTGGTATGGGAAGATTGATTCCTACTTACTAAGTTGTAGTTTTGAGAGAAGCTCAAGTGAGGCAACTCTATATCTAAAGTGCAAGAAAGATGAAGGAACCGTAATTGTGTTAATCTATGTAGATGACATCATCTACACAGGTGATAGTGCTGCTATGATGGATGAATTCAAGCAGGACATGATGAACAAATATGAGATGACAGACCTGGGTTTACTGCATCATTTCCTAGGGATGGGTGTTCTGCAGTCAAGCAATGGCATCTTCATACATCAAAGGAAGTATGCAACCACATTGCTAGAAAAATTTGGACTCAAAAATTGCAAACCAATGAATACTCCTCTAGTGACAGCAGAGAAGCTGCAAAGGAATGATGGCAGGGAAGCTGCAGATGAGCAACTCTATAGGCAGATTGTGGGAAGTCTGCTCTATCTTACTGCTACTAGACCAGACATAATGTATGCCTCAAGTTTACTGTCTATATTCATGCACAACCCTACCAAGAAGCACCTAGGCACTGCTAAGAGAGTCCTAAGGTATGTCCAAGGTACACTAACCTATGGGATTGAATACAAGAAGGGAAAAGCAGCAACCTTGGTGGGTTTCTGTGACAGTGATTGTGGAGGCTCAGAAGATGACACAAAAAGCACATCTGGATATGCTTTTTCATTTGGTAATGGAGTGTTTTCGTGGGCATCTGTCAAGCAGAGCAGTGTTGCCCTTTCAACAGCAGAAGCTGAGTATGTCAATGCCTCTGAGGCAACTACTCAAGCTATTTGGCTGAGGTTCGTTTTGGGAGATTTGGGAAAAGAACAGATAGAGGCTACCCCTCTACTATGTGACAGTATATCAGCCATTGCCATGGCCAAGAATCCAGTTTTCCATCAGAAGACCAAACACATAAACAGAAGGTATCATTACACCAGAGATGCAATCCAGAATGAAGAGATTAGCCTACACTATTGCAAGTCAGAAGAATAACTTGCAGACATATTCACCAAGGCTCTACCTAGAGAGAGGTTCAACTACCTAAGGGGTTTGCTGGGAGTGGTTCCAGTGACTAGCTTAGGAGGGGCTGTTGGTGACTAAACTGCGTCACAAGGCAGCTGACTTGGCAGACTAAGTCGCTGCTGACTTTTGCAGAGTTGCTTGAGAAGGGCAATATCCACTTTGAATATCAGCTCGGTGATTGCTGTGTTGAGTGGTGCTAGTAGCTTGTTGAGCAATGAGTACCATGAGGCTTTGCAGCAGAAGATGAGAGAGCCCAATCTTGGTGCAAAGCTATTCTTGGGTGGTGTTGGTGTGCAAAAGACTGGGATGGAGATTGCCACAGTTTTGAATAATATGGATGTCAGCAGTGCGTATGTCCTCAAACTGAAGCACGAGATTGAGGAGCAATGCTTAGAGGTAATCCAAATGCTTTTTACTTTTCAAAATGCTTTTCGCATTTTTACTTTGTATTAGGTTAGAAGCCCGAAACCCCTATAACCCATGCATATTTAGATTTAGGCAAACCTCCTCTAATCTGAGTTTGTGCCCCCTCTACCTCTAGTATCAATTTCCCGTAGTTGGAGTTTCCAATGGCTTTGCCAACATATTAGAACTCTACAAATGTACTCTAGCACTTGACAGTGAGAAGAGAGAAGAGAGAAGAGAACATTTCCTCCTAATACAAATAGGAAATGGAGCTTGATGGTGCAGAGTTACTTTTGAGGGAAAGACGTGTGGTTATTACGTATTAAGGATCATTGGGAAGCACTACACAGTGCTCTAATATAGTTTGATGGAGTACCTTTTTCTGAATTTCATTTTCAGTGCTGGGGTTGTAGGCTTCTTTGCATGATGAAATCTTTATAGTTAAGGTTTCTTTTATATGCTTCTTGCTCTATAAAATTCATTTGCAAGTTATATGGGATGGGTCTTTTGGTGGATTTTAATGTTGCGAGCCATATTATTTGCTTGTTTATCAAAGTAATTAGGATACGAGTTATTAAACAGGATGATGTATCTTGTGTAATTATCAGGTGTTCCATGCACCTGTTGATCGAGAAAAAATAAAGTCTTGTCTGTCGGAATTAGGGGATATGAGCAGCACATTCAAGCAAGCTCTGAATGCTGGGTTGGAACAACTTGTGGCCAGAGTGACAAGCCACTTCTAGATAGTGTGGTAAGCCACTTCTAGATAGTGTGGTAAGCCACTTCTCTAGTATGACTCAAAGGACTGTTAGAGACAAGTTTGCTCGTCTCACTCAAATGGCAACAATCCTCAACTTAGAAAAGGTTTCGGAGATTCTGGATTTCTGGGGTGAGAACTCAGGACCTATGACGTGGAGACTCACTCCAGCCGAGGTCCGGCGAGTTTTGGGTCTCAGAGTCGATTTTAAACCCGAAGCAATTTCCGCTCTCAAGTTGTAAACTAATCCCCATCTCCATCTGAATTCACACTAACCCTTCATTCTTTTCTTGTTTCTTTTTCACAAATATCACCGTATCTTCATTCATTTTTCTACTATTCATTATTCTCAAGTCAGTTTCTGTATCCGAGAAATTTTCTGTACTTTACGTTATAGAAAATGGTATACTCCCATTAAGAATTTATGAGAAAGGTGGAGGCATGTTATCATTTATATTTCCAATGCCAGTACAAAACTAAATCATAATTTTAAAATCAAAATGAACCAACCAGGCAACCACTAACAAACATATTGCTGCTTACAGTGGAAACGCTGATAATATATTTCTTAGGTCACAAGTAACTGAAATGAACACCATGCATTGCATTATCTAGGAGCAGCGAGAGCCACACGAATTTGATTGATCGATTAGACGTGAGCAGTTCCCTGAGTGAATTTCGGGTCCTCCCGTCTGTAGGTGCTATGCAATTCCAAAACCCTTTGGATCAGAAAACACATCCTCAAGCAGCTGGCTGCGAGGTGGAAGCGGGCTCTCATCTGCAAACTCAACGGCATCCTCAACCAACTCATCCACCTTCTTATGTATGGCCTTCAAATCTTGTTCAGTCGCCAAGTTGTGCTAACGAATGTATTTCTTCAAAGTTGTGATTGGGTCTCTGGCCGCATAAGGTGCCTTCCAGCTGTTAAAATGGAACCAGACATGGTGATTAATAGTTGAAAACTTCACTTCTATGGAATGGAATGTAATGATAAGAAAATTAAGCAGTGAACATGCCGGCTGCAAAATCAGAAATTCCATTTATGCTATCCTCAAGCAAGCCCATTGACATGCTTCTTCAGAATAGAAGAGAGCAACTATCTAATATCCAAACAGAAGCAAAATCAGAAATTCCATTTACGCTAGAGAGCAACTATCTAACATCCAAACAGAAGCAAAACTTTTGAGCTTATAGTAGTGCCAGTCCATAATCCAACCAAAATAATAAATTCAGGATAAAAATTGAAAAGGTGAAATTAATCACAGAAGAAATCGTCACTACTTAGGGTCATATAGTGTGGTTCAAGTACATAATCCAACAAAGCAATACAAAAAATTTGACCGCAACAGGTAAATCACACAAGAATCTGCTCGGAGAAACAGAACCAACAAGGGTAGGAGTGAGAAGCATAAACAAAATTTAGCTCCTAAAATGCACAAGAGCAAAAGCATTACCATCTCCAAGAATTGAGTAAAAATTGTGAACGAAGGACAAACCTAAAAGTGGAAGGACATAATTCAAATACTCACCAGGGTCACGAAGTTAGTCAGGATCAGCGAATGCAAGTCCTCTGAACCTGTATGTTTTACATTCAACCAAAGTTGGCCCTTCTCCTCTCCGGGCCCTTCCAATCACCTCCTTCGCTACCTCCCTGACCTTCAAAACATCCATACCATCGACAAAACACCTGGGATACCAAATGCAGGCCCCTTTTTCCACAAACAAACTCAAAAGCATACAGCTTCTCAATGATCCCAGAAAGAGATCTGTTTTAGCACATCACAATCATACCTCCGGGATCCATAAGTACAAATTGGCTTCAAGAACCCCGCTTCACCCAGTTGAAACATTTAAATAAATAACCGTCAAAGAACTGAACCAAGTGGTAGAGAACACGGGCGACAAATTTCAGTTACTTCAAACAAGACAGCATTCGTCTGAAAAGAACTCATTGCGTTTGTGTCTGGAGTTGGATAAATGCAAAACAGTAATGCTAGTAACTAGACCAAAATCTAACAGATACTTTCTGCTGGAGAACCTACACTCTACAGGGAGTAAAAAAACCAGGCACATACCAAAAAGCATCTAATAAGCTCTCCTTGGGTTAGCTTGTATCTTTTTTATTAAGTAATCCTCCAAACCAATAGCTGCCTCCACTATTCTGGTGTTTGGCCTAATTTCAACCTTCATTACCTCTCTCAGAATTTCCTCCAATCTCACCAGCTCAATCTCTTCACATATCCCAGGAACTATTGTAAGCCAAGTTTCTGTATGAGGAACCTCCCCATGCTTTAGCACCTCCTCCAAAACTCCACAAGCTTCCTGAACCCTACCCACATTATAGAACCCTTTAACTAGAGCATGAATAACCGAAAAATGGGGAGAAAACCCTTTTGATATCATTGTCTCCATGTAAATCTTTGCCTCATCAAGCATACCATGATCACACAAACCGCTTACCAAATTCCGATATGACACCAAGTTTGGCAAGCACCCATTTGAAGCCATATCCTCAAGAACTTTACAAGCGTCCATCGGACGGCCTTCTCTACAAAACCCCAATATAACAGTATTGTAATGCAAAATATCAGGATTGCACCCTTTAACCTTCATCCTACAAAGCAGCTTATAGGCCTCACGAAGCTTCTTCTTCCTACACAAACTATTCAACAAAGTGGTGTAACTCAACAAATCCGGAACGAACCCTTTGTTCAACATATCCTCCATGAAATCAACAGCAGTATTCACCTGACCCTTCCTACACAGCCCCTGCATCAAAATCCTGTACGACTGCACATCCGGAACAAGGTCTCTCTCAAACATTTTGTTGAACAGTTGGTAAGCAATGCTAAGATCCCCATTCAAACAAAATGCACTCATCAGGATATTGTAAGATTGAGTATTGGCAATCACCCCATGACGGTGGGCGTCCTTGAAGACATCAAATGCCGGCCGGAGAAAGTTCCGGTGGGAAACAAGAATTTCAAGAATACGGTTCAGGTGTTTGACGGAAGGCCTGCAATCAAACTCCAGCATGGTGTGGAAGGTTCGGAGGGCTTTCTGAGGCAAATTGGCTTCGCCGTAGATTTTGATCAAGTGGGAAAAGAGAGCTGGGGAGACAGAATAATTCTGGCTCTTCAGGCGAATGAGGAGGTTGTCGACAAGAGAGAAGTGTTTGCAGCGGCCGAGCTTGAGAATGATAGTGAAGTAGGAGGCATAGGAGTGGCGAAATTGAGGCTGGCGAGCGGCTAAGTCGAAGATCTCTTTAGCCAGGAGAGGGTCAGATTGGGAAGCAATGAGCTTTTGGACTCTGGAAGGGGAGCCGATTTCGTGGTTTTGGTTATGGGGTTGTGAGGTGTGGAAGGAGAAGAAGAAGAAGAAGAAGAAGGGTGGAGTTTTTAGAGGGAGGGTGAGAGAGCGAGCAACTGTTGTGATTTTTGATGAACGCTGAAAGAGTAGATGCATTTTCTCTCTTCATTCCTTCATTCATCTATTTCATAGTCTAATCAGAGACTAATAAATACAAACTTGGAATGACATTGGAACTCAGTGTGCTCTAATGAAGCAAAATAATTCTTACCAAAAGAGTCAGAGGCAAGAACAGTGAGGTAGCAAGTGGAGTGAAAAGAGGAGGTGAAAGAGCCCTAGCGTTGCTTTGCTACAGGACTTCCCCTTTTCCTTGTTTTCAGC
This sequence comes from Oemleria cerasiformis, assembly GCA_037349345.1. Lineage (NCBI taxonomy): Eukaryota > Viridiplantae > Streptophyta > Magnoliopsida > Rosales > Rosaceae > Oemleria > Oemleria cerasiformis. The sequence continues at coordinate 11,968,571 of JAZGTL010000010.1, forward strand.
TCTCCAAAACCTGCAAATTTCAAGAATTCAAACTTTCAACATTTTATTAAAGAAAAATATTTTTCCCATGCATTTTGAATATAAATCTCCAAACCCTAAATCCTAAATCCTAAATCAAACTCACCAACAACAATAACTCGAAGGCCCAAGTCATAAAAAACCAAAATTTATCCACATATTTCATCATAAATCAAATCAAAATTTGCAGCAGCAAACAAATAGTAGAGAGATGGTAGCTTTACCTCGGATGGTTTTGGGAGAGAGTTTGAGAGTAATAACAGCTTTCGAATATTTAAAAATAAAAGATATAAACAAGAAGAAACAGAAGAAAAGAGAATGGGTTGGTGGGCTTTACGTGTGGGTCCGATGGGCTTAGATTGGAATAATGGGCCCAACTTAGTAATAACATGATAGAAAAAGAATAAAAATAATTTAAAATTTTTAGGGCCCAACCGGATTCGAACCGGTGACCCTTTGATCTGCAGTCAAACGCTCTACCACTGAGCTATGGACCCTCTGTTTGTTAAAGATTTAGATTACTAAATAACATAATATTAATATAGATTTTGGTTTTGCAGTTCTCATCCTACGACACGTAAGAAGTCATCCCTGTCCACATTTCTTGGATCAGGACAATAAAAATGGAACATACAAAGACAAAAGCTGCCTTCTTCCACATGATTCTTTTATTTTATATTTATTGGAGATCAAATAATAAACTCACAAACAAAATGCTAACCAAAAAAAAAAATTTGTCGTAAAAGCAATTCCAAAATTAGATGATTGTTCGTAATAAATATTAGTGATGAATCATAAAGATTATTTAGTCAAACTCAAGGTGACTCATATCATATTTTTCATATCTCATATTTCTTTTTGATTGGTTATGGGAAATGAAGGCCATTTCACTTATTTACCCCCGTGAAGCAATCATTTTTATCATGCATGCATATTTTACTCTTTAGTTTTTTTCCAAGACGGAAATAAATTTTTAAGTTCAGAAACGAGTAAAATATACGTGTCATTTATAAAATAGATGTTAGATTTTAATTAATTTTTTTTTATATAAAAATTGAGAAGAAAAATTATATATATTAGGTAACGATTACATATTTGACAAGAATCAAACTAGATATCTCTAAAGAAATTATTTTAAGATATGATTAGAGCCATTTTGTAACAAACCATTTAATCAACAACCAACTTAATGGGGGACTCCCCAAAAGTGCCGGAGAACTTTTTGAGAAGTAACATCTTCAGTCGATTGTATGAGATTTTCTGATGTAAAAATACCTTAATATTATCAATTTTGAAAAACACAAAACCGATCTTTTTATGAACACCATTACACCAATATGACATTGACACCAACATATAAATGAATGTATGAAAGGAAAGGAAACCCAACTGTCCAAGAAAAGTAAAATGTTGTATCGGAGATTACAAGGCCTAAAAGCCTAAGAAAGACACAAAACACAAAAAATTAGATAGCAGAGCTGCGAAACTAGAAGAAAATAATAATTGTAGAACAAAAGTAGTTGGTTGGTTTTGCCATTTCATCACTAAAGCGTAGGCGCAGGCGGTTATTTCCAAGCCTCCTTCCTTGGTTTTCTCCGCCCTTTCTTCTCCTCTTATATTTCTTTTCCTCTCCCTCTCCCTCTCAATTTCAATCTCATCTTTCCCCTTTTCTCTCCCAATACCCCAATTTCTCACTTCCCAAACAGCAAATAGAGGCAGTGAAAACAAGCAGAGATGTCCTTCGCTGCCACCAATTTGGCCCAACCCCTTCAGCTCAACAACGCCACCCCCAGATCCAATGACAAGCCCGCCTTGTTGTTGCCCAAGACCTCGTCTTTTCTCGGATCTATCTGCAAGCTCCGACCCACCTATCTCTCTACTGGCCCCAATCACACCAACGCCCACCGTCGATCCACTGTCGTTGGCGTCTCCGAAGTTGTCAAGGAGAAGAAGGTCGCTTCATCCAATCTGGTAATGTTTTAGTCCTGGAAGTTCATTTCTTGATTGATGCTAAGCACAGGGAAAGAGAATATAATTGGATTTCGAATTTTGTTTTTCAGTATTGGGTAGCTGAATTTACTAGCAATGACACTTAATCAACTGTAATTTAAGTTGTTTGATCCAAAATCTGAAAACCCAGAACAGAAAATCTAAAGCTTCAAACTTTTAATTTTGTTTCTCGGTGGTCTTAATTCAATTTTATATGTGTCTTATGTTTCAAGTTCATGTTACTTCAAGTTATCTATCTTTATATCTAGTAAAGTTTAAGGAGATGTAGAAGTACACATCTGAGCTATAGAAGTACACTTCTGACCTACTTTTCGAAAGTTTTTACGACTCCTTATGAAGTGAATACTGTCTAAGACTACATGGCTTTTCAATCTTTGTGCATTTAGCTCATAACAAAAGAGGAGGGCTTGGAGTTGTATGAAGACATGGTATTGGGTAGGTCTTTTGAGGACATGTGTGCCCAGATGTACTATAGAGGGAAAATGTTTGGTTTTGTTCATCTTTACAATGGCCAAGAAGCTGTGTCAACTGGGTTTATCAAGCTTACAAAGAAGGAGGATTCTGTGGTGAGCACATACCGTGATCATGTACACTCTTTAAGTAAGGGTGTCCCTGCTCGTGAGGTGATGAGTGAGCTCTTTGGAAAGGCCACTGGTTGTTGCAGAGGCCAAGGTGGTTCTATGCACATGTTCTCGAAAGAGCATAATGTGCTTGGTGGGTTTGCATTTATTGGTGAAGGGATACCGGTGGCGACAGGTGCAGCATTCTCCTCTAAATACAGGAGGGAAGTGCTGAAACAGGCAGACTGTGATCATGTGACATTGGCATTTTTCGGAGATGGGACTGCCAATAATGGCCAGTTCTTTGAGTGTTTGAACATGGCAGCATTGTGGAAATTGCCAATTATTTTTGTTGTGGAGAACAATTTGTGGGCTATTGGAATGTCACATTTGAGGGCTACTTCTGATCCAGAAATTTGGAAGAAGGGACCTGCATTTGGTATGCCAGGTGTTCATGTGGATGGTATGGATGTTTTGAAGGTCAGGGAGGTAGCAAAGGAGGCGATTGGAAGGGCCAGGAGAGGAGAAGGGCCAACTTTGGTTGAATGTGAAACATACAGGTTCAGAGGACATTCATTGGCTGATCCCGATGAGCTTCGTGACCCTGGTCAGTATTTAAGTTATTTTGTCCTTTGTTGAGAATTTTTAGTCAATTCTTAGAAGATGGTAATGCTTTTGCTCGTGCCCATTTTAGGAGCTAAATTTTGTTAATGCTATAGTGACGATTTCTTCTGTGATTAATTTTACTTATTCATTGTATCCTAAATTTTAATATACTTTTGTTGGATTATGGACTTGCTCCACAATAAAGTAGAAAGTTTTGTGTCTGTTTGGATATTATTAGATAGTTGCTCTCTTCTATTCTGAAGAAGCTTTTCAATTGACTTGCTAGAGGATAGCACCAATGGAATATCTGATTTCGCTGCCGGCATGTTCACTGCTTAATTTTCTTATCATTCCATTCCATAGAAGTGAAGTGTTGAACTATTAATCACTATGTCCGGTTCCATTTTTGCAGCTGAGAAGGCACATTATGCAGCCAGAGACCCCATCACCGCCTTGAAGAAATACATTCTTGAGCACAACTTGGCAACTGAAAAAGATTTGAAGGCCATACATAAGAAGATAGATGAGGTGGTTGAGGACGCCGTTGAGTTTGCAGATGAGAGCCCCCTTCCACCTCGCAGCCAGCTGCTTGAGAATGTGTTTGCCGATCCTAAGGGTTTTGGAATTGCTCCCGATGGCACCTACAGATGCGAGGATCCTAAATTCACTCAGGGAACCGCTCACGTCTAATCTTCCAATCATACTCGTGGTAGCTCTCTCTGTTCCTAGATAATGCCATGCATGGTGTTCACTTCAGTTACTTGTCACTTAAGAAAGATTTTATCAGGTTTTTCTACTGTGAGCAGGAATATGTTTGTTAGTGGTTCATTTTGATTTTAAATTTTATGGTTTGTTTTTGTATTGGCATTGGTATTGGCAAGCAAAACCCTGTAAGGGATGCCGGTTCTCTGTTTCCAATTTTATTATATCTAGTTATCTACACATGATTCTCAAAATTTTAGTTTCAACTTAGCCAAATTACTAATCGATTGGTATTGCAGCTAGCCATTTGTTCTTTATCTCTGTAAAGAGTACAATGTCAAATGAAACATGGCATTGAGGAAATTAACACGGTTGGCAATGGAAATATAACCTTGGAAATTCATAATGGAAGTAGTTTCTACAATGTCCATTGATACTCAACTTCATAATTTTGTTGAAAACTGAAGTTTAAAGCTTACTGAAAATCTGTGAAAATCTCACGTATTATTCAGGGACCAAAAAGGTCTGATTAAAGAGTCACAAGAAACACTAATTGACAGAAAAATAAGCAAACACTATCCAAAACAAATAAATCCCAACACATTTGGCATTTGGCATTTGGCATTTGGCAATGGCTCATACAAGTAAACCGGGGATCTTCTTTAAATCCTACAAAATCTTGGGAATATTCCAACATGGCTCATACAAGTAAACCGGGGAACTTCTTTAAATCCTACAAAATCTTGGGAATATTCCAACCACGCACAGGATGTGCACATTCAAGAGGGACTTTATATAAGGCACTGCTAATTACTTAAGATTTAAGTTAAAGCATTATCAAATTTAGAAAGAACAAAAAAAAAAAAAAATATATATATATATATATATATATAAAGCCCAAAGGGCTATACGGTTAAATTTTAAAAATGCCCAAAATACCCATGCAAAACTAATTTGGTTAAAATTTGATGATTTAATAAGTGAGAGCAAAATAGTAAAAATAGGTTAAATTTCTCATAATCCCCAAAATATCCTTAACAAATTTATTAAAAATGAATAATGTAATGAGTAAGGACAAAATAGTAAAAATAAAAATATATTAATTAAAGAGTAAAAATCTATATATCTATATATAAAGCCAATAATGATTTTGGTTAAATTTTCAATAAACCCAAAAAAGTCCTTAGTTGAAGAAAAATTAAAGAAAAAATAGTATAATATATTAAAAGTAAAAGGGTCAAATGAATAATGAAATTAAAAAAATATAAATATTTAATTGTTTTAACATTTTTGGACTATTAAAGCAATCAACATTATCTGGTTCTTTATTTTCGGTTATCATAAGTAGGGGTGAGCACGGTTTGGATCGATGTGAATATCATCCAAATCCAAATTGTTAAAATCTTAACAGTTCGATACAGTTTGAATTTTCAAAAATTAGAATTGAAGTCGTTCCCATCCAAACTATTATCAACGGTTTGATTTGGATAGATTTAGACGTTTAGGCATCAACTTTTTATGTAATTTGTTCACTAAAATGACTCCTCCAAAACATACTTTTTTTCCAAAATTCCACAATTCTCATCAATATTTCGTTTATCACATCAATATTTCATTTATTCGCATGAATATTTCATTCATATATATATATATATATATATATATATATATATATATATATATATATATATATATATCAACAAATTAAAATTTTCAACATTTTAAACTTGACGGGTTTTGTTTAAATATAATTTAAATTCGAAAGTAGCACAAAAGATTAAGTGAGGTAGGGTATGTAATGAACACTTACATTAACATATTATAGAATAAAAAATATTAACTAACAAATATATATAAATAAGAATCATAAGTTCAATTTCGAATTCAACGGTTTTCAAAATGAAAATCCAAAACCAACCTGTTATTAATGGAACGATTTGGATGTTCAAACCGTTTGACTTTTATCCAGTCAAATCTAAATCAAAGTGCCAATAACGGTTTGAATCAAATCGGTTTCCGATTTCAACGGATTTATGTCCACCCCTAATCATAAGGGCATTCTTTGGTTGTATTTTTTTCCACATACCCACATTCATTTTTTTTTGTTCAGTTACAGCAAACCAAACTCTACGAACATGAAACTACCAGCATCCATTTACATTATTTATTTTTTCATTTGTTTTTTAAAATAAAAAATAAAAATTGTAATCACATTTTATATATTAAAAAAATATAAATTGACACGTGCGTATACAATAAATTTAAATGCGTTTAAAGTCGCACGTAATGCGACGTGATATGAAATTGTCTTGCGCACACATGTGTCAATTTATTATTCAGTTGTGAAGTCACGCTTAGCGCGCCGAAATGCCTCTAGTAGGCGCGGAGCGCCTGCGTTGAGGCTAGTATATATATAACTAGAGCAAAAAAAAGAAAATTTGATTGATAATGTGGCAGATGACATAAGGTGCATATCTTATGTTAGATATGTTTTTTTTTATTAGATGTGTCACATATGTTGATATCAATAAATTTGTAAATAAGTTGATGCTCGTAGGATTATTTTAATTAGAATTGAAACACCAATTTCATAATTGGAGGTCGAAATCAGATATAATATTATGGGTCAATCATGACCTCTTTCATCATTTGAGTATTATGATTTTTGGTGGCTTTTCGTCTCCAAAAAGTTAGATTTAAAAATTCACTATTTATTAATAGTAATTTGACTATTTTGCCCTTAATTTTTTTTCATTTTCTTTGTTGTAAATAGTAGAATTACAATTTTGTTCTTTTATTAGTTAGGTGATAAAAGGTTTTTTTTTTTATGCCGTGTGATAAAATGTTGTTTAGTTGATGAAAAACACTATTTTTTTTTAAAGAAAAACAATCCTTATTGCTATTTTTTGAACTCTAATATGTTTATTGTTAGCTATTAAGTATTAATATAATACATGTAGATGAACACATACATAGTTAATCATCTTTTGAACATTTTCTTATATCCTAAATCTATTTATATATATATATATATATATAATTTTGTGTAGAATTTATGTTCATAATCAATTAAATAGTCGAACAGCAACGCGCGGACATATCTTGCTAATCATTCTCTACATATCACTCCCCTTGATTCCAAGGGCTAGTTCGCGTTTTGCTGCGGAGGCAAGCACTTTGTCAGTAGCGGGTGGTGGTGTGCTTCTTTAGTTTCTAAGGATTTTGTTGGGATTTTTTTTTTATTTGGGTCTTTATTTTTTGTTTTAAGTTGGGCTGTTTTTTAAATTGTGCCTTTTAATTTCTGAATTATTATAGTTTGATACGAATATCATTTACTTGAAAGAAAAAACTTTATGGGCCGTCGCAGATTGCACTTGTGATATTTTGGCCTTACTACAAGGGCATTCCCGTACACGGACATAGCAATTACAAATGGCATGCCATCCACAGCCACGGGGTATGGTTTTTGCTTTTTCTTTTTAACCCACTTTCTTTTGCTTTCCAAAATTCTTTATCCCAATTTTGTCCCCTAATTTCTCCATGTATTGGACACGAATTTACCAAAATCTCCTTGCCTTTTAAAAGCAAAAACACCACCGTTTAGTGAGAATTGAGAAGTGAGAACACAACTGAACAGAAAGTAGCCATGTTCGGTTCATATAATATGTAGCTGAAGCTCCCACTATTTAATTTACTTTTAGTTTCTTCTCGGGACAGGAATTGATCCAACGGTGAAGAATCCACCTTGGGCTTTAACCTCATGTGAAAGTGAGACAACGCTGCAAAGTGCAAAGAGTGGATTTGGGTCCCATGTCAGGGTTCCAAAGGTGCAAAATTAATTTTGTTCCTTTTAAAATTCAGATTATTATTGGTTTTTTTTTTTTAGCTAAATCATTTATAAGAAAACAAAAAACTAAGCCTAAAGGAAATAGATTAATAGAGTGATGCTCTTTGGAACATTAGTTGATTTGTTTATTCTCTTATTATCTCTATTATTATAGAGTTAAAAAAGTAAATAGACTTCACCAAAAATTTTAGACGAAATTATCATTTGAATAATAACTTTAAAAAAAAATAAATCATTTAATAAATAAAGATACATAGTAAAATCAAATATTAAAATTATAAATTAAAAGAATTAATGGTTACTAAAAAAAAGTGGGTGAGTAAATAAATAGGTAGTAGACTTAGGTAATTACTCCTCCCATTTTATTTTATTTTTGATAATTCAAAATAGATTAAAAGGGGAGAACACCAAAACAGCTACTCACCCACACCAACACAGAAGCAACATAAAATCAAACCCAAACAGACAGAACCAATGTAACGACACGGACCAGAAATTAAATTAATTTGAGAATTTAATGAAAGAAAAGACGATTTTACCCTTGATTTCGGAGGGGTTCAGGAGTCACTTTTCGTCTGACAATGCTTTTCAAACTCACGAGTTTGTAAACAGCCGGCATACGGAAAACGGAGACCGGGTGAAAGCGTTGTGGGTCTAGAAGTTTCAGGGGCATTTTGGTCATTTCGGAAAAGTCCAAAATTGGGAGGGATATTTTCTCTCTTTTAGGAGACTGTGCGTGGATGCGGCCCAGAATCACTCTCTCTCCTCCCTCGACCACTCTCTCTCTCCCCGTACGATCACTGCACCCCACTACCTTCATCGTCCCGTTTTGGGGTCGAGTCGACCAAATCCAAGACCGTGGAAGTCTTCCCCTCGACTCCACGAGCAGTTTGGTGTCATTATCGAGGTGGGAGCGTCGTTGTAGACGGCGGATGAAAGAGGAGAGGTGGACCGAAACTTCTCGGTCGGATTCCGATCGATGAGGTATGTTTTCTAAATTGTAAGCTTGGATTCAGACTTCTGGGAAGGAGTAGATGAGTTTACACACTTGGATCGGAAAAAATGGTGGAGTTTGGAGGAATTTGGGAAGCTTGAGCATTGGTCGTTAATGGCAGATTTCGACTAGGAAACCCAGATTTTGACCACCGGTGACGGCAGTGGTCCGGTCGTCGTCCCCGACGAACTTCGGTGACTGGTTCGAATTGTGGTGGCTAACGTGGCATGCCACCTGGAAGCCACGTGGTGGTGACCAGTCGTCGGCTGACTCAGTTGCCACGTGGAGTCACGTGGAAACACAGTCAGTATCAATCAACAGTTAGTTGATCGTTGAGTCAACTAACGCCATCAGGGTTTGATGGAATATACTGACGACGTTAGCATATTCTGTCAAAAGGTAACAGCGTTATAACGGAACCCTAATGTCGTTAATTTGGACGGAATATTCTGATTCCATCTGGATATTCCGTCAGGTTCGACGAAATATTCCATAAGAGCAACAGAATATTCCACCGTGACTGTACAGACGCGCGTGGGGAGCGTGGCTACGTGTGGTGGCTCGTGGGGGTACGTGGTCGATGCGTGGTGCGTCGTCCGGCATTCTACCGGTACGTGATGATGCGTGGGGCCTTCTACCGGTGCGTGGCGGCACGTGGGGCTGTTTCTCAGCCCACGGCGATGCGTGTCTAAGGCGTTGGAACAATTTGGATCAGATTTTGGCAATTTCGAGGCCGTTGGAGATTATTTAAACCCCGTTTGAGTAATCCCAGCGGTAATGGACGACCACAGAGTGGGTTTTGGCTCGGGAAGTCAAGGGAGCTGGGTTATTGGTATGTCAAAGGGTTCCTTGGGGCTAGGGTTTCCTTGAGTTGGTACTTTGGATGTACTGTGAACGGACTGGGTTTCCGGGGTTGCGTGACATGCGTACTTCTATGTATTAGGTTATACCACGGGGTTATCCGATGTTGGCGTTGGAGGGTATTTCTCCGCCACATCGTTGAGGTTTCTCCGATGTTGGCATTGGAGGGTATTTCTCCGCCACCTCGTTGAGGTTTCTCCGATTGGCATTGGAGGGTATTTCTCCGCCAGATCGTTGATTGGGGTTTTGACCCTGGTGATTGATATGAGGTATGTTATGGAGGATTCCATCATACTCTCGGGATGATATGAGGTATGTTATGGAGGTTTCCATCATACTCTCGGAATTATATGAGATATGTTATGGAGGATTCCATCATACGCGCGGGATGATATGAGCTATGTCATGGAGGATTCCATCATAGGCTTGACGGGATATTGAGCTACGACTGGGGATGAGCCGGGATATCGAGTTATGATTCTGGGTGCTCAAGATGAGATGGAATATCGAGCTACGACTCGGGGTGCTCAAGATGAGCTGGGATATCGAGCTACGACTCAGGGTGCTCAGGATGAACCGGGATATCGAGCTATGACTCGGGGTGCTCAAGATGAACCGGGATATCGAGTTACGACTCGGGGTTCTCAGGATGAGCCGAGATATCGAGTTACGACTTGAGGTGCTCATGATGAGCCGGGATATCAGGCTACGACTCGGGTGGCTCAGTATGAGCCGGGATATCGAGCTACGACTCAGGGTACTCAAGATGAGCCGGGATATCGAGTTACGACTCTGGGTGTTCAAGATGAGTTAGGATATCGAGCTACGACTCGGGGTGCTCAAGATGAGCTGATATATCAAGCTACGACTCGGGGTGCTCAAGATGAGTCGGGATATCGAGCTATGACTCGGGGTGCTCAAGATGAGCTGGGATATCGAGTTACGACTCGGGGTGCTCAGGATGAGCTGGAATATCGAGCTAAGACTCGGGTTGTTCAAGATGAACTGAGATATCGAGCTATGACTCGGGGTGCTTAAGATGAGCCAGGATATCGAGCTACGACTCGGGGTGCTCAGGATGAGCCGGGATATCGAGCTACGACTCGGGGTGCTCAAGATGAGTCGGGATATCGAGCTACGACTCAGGGTGCTCAGGATGAGCCAAGATATCGAGTTACGACTCGGGATGCTCAAGATGAGCCGGGATGTCGAGTTACGACTCGAGGTAAGTCAGTGAGACACAATTCAACCAAGTCGGGTACCTTTTTCATCAGGGTCAGTGGGTGGTGTGGGCGGTGACCCAGATGGACGAGTTGGTGACGTTTCACACGAGGATGACACGTCAGTTGTCTTGTTTGATTGCGGAGGAGGTCCTCCGAGGTAGTTTGTGGACTACTAGGCTATCCTTCGTCTGACAGGTAGGTGAAGGTAAATTAGGTACATAGGAGGTTCTGTTGGAACCCCTGTAAAGTTCATTTGGTGTTTCCAAAGATTAAGGGTATTTCAGGTGTTTAATTTTTGTAGTTAAAAACTGCCAGACGGGAGTAGGATTTTTTGCGAATTTCGAGACGAAATTTAGGAAGAGTCCTGTCAACCAAACCAACCTAGAAGAAAAGCAGCAAACCGCTAAAAACAGACACTAGAAATACCCAACCAAACCCAGCTCCAAAGCAGCACCTAAACAACCAAATTCCAGTTTAACCCCACACGGGCACTGGCCCGAGAAAGCTTCAAAACAAGGGTGCTCAAACGAGCTCGAATTCCTCCGATTAGAAAAAATTGAGAATTCCTTTCCTTCCAAATACAGTACGGGCAAGCTAAAAGGAGCTTGATCACAACATTTTCCACGATCTTGGCCTTCCAATTCCTAGCAGCACTCTCAATAAACACCCTCTAAGGCACCACAATCCATTGCCTTCCCCAACGAGCATGGGGACGGGACCAGAGGCCATCACTAAAAGGGCACTCGAAGAATAAGTGTTCATGACTTTCCGACGCAGACCCACATAGCACATAAGTCATAGAGATACTCATCGAGAATTGGCATATACGATCAAGGGTAGATAAACGCCAGTTTAAAGCAAGCCACAAAATGAAGTTGGGTTCTAGGAATATACTCCGGAAACCAAATAACACGACACCATGGCACCTTAGGATTACAATCCCGAATGCTCTTCCACATGGAAGAGGAAGAATCCTTCCCATTGATGTTAGGCTCCCACACAAACCGGTCAATAGTGCCAGGGGAAAGAGGGATTGGCAAAACATCACTGGAGATCTCCTGCACACAAAGAAATGAAGAAGTCGGCCACCTCCACACATCATCAGTAATAACCGAAGAGAGTAAAGCATCCCGTTCAATTTTAGAAAGCAAGACTGCAAAATCACCCCAGTAATCCCGAAGGTTACTGGGATCATGAGGATGCCAGTTATCATGCCAAAGAAAAAATTTATCCCGATTTCCCACCTTAGCCACAATACACGGCTTAACCACCGGACGAATCTTCAAAAGCTTACGCCAATTCTAATAACACGTAGTAGGAAGAGAAAAGGACTAAAAACACTTCTCCTTAAAGAGAACTCCTCCCATTTTTGTTTTTATAAAAATATTAAAAGTTAATTTTATTATTTTTATTGCAAAATATTTAACAAAGATAAAAAAAAAATAGATAATATACAATAAGTAATTTGATTTAAATCTCTAGGAGATTTAACTGGGTGTGAAAATTAATATTTACTAAAATGAAAAATAAATGCAACAAGTTGGTGTTGTGAGTGAGTTGTCAGAAGTGAATTAAATCGAAATGGCAATTAGAGAAAACTTATGCAGCATGGAGGGTAAAGTTGTTGAGCTGTCATATTCTCATATTCTGTACCCAATCAGCCTCTTCCCCCTTTTTCTTTTTTGAGTCCTCCAACTTCTAACTTTAAGTTTTGTTTTTTTATGTTTTTTCTTCCTCTCTCTTCTTTTGACCGTTACTTTTTCCTCAACGTCTCTCTCTCTCTCTCTCTCTCTCTCTCTCTCAGTGATCAAAGCTCAGAGCTCCTTCTCTTATTCCCGCCTGCAAAACCCAGGTTTGCTTCTCCTCTGCAATCTAAACTCTTCATTTCTATTATTTTATTTCTCTTTGTTGTCAATTATGTGTTAGAGCAATCGGCCCAAGCTGGGTTCTTCTTTTTTTGAGTTTTTATCAGCATTTCCAGCACTAGATTTAAGTTTTTTTCCCTTCAAATATGGAACGGGGTTTTTTTTTAAGTTTCAATGTCCATGGAGGCTTGAATCTTCATCCTGTCCAAATTAAACATGTAAGCTTTGCCAGTTTTTATTTTCATTTTTCATATGGGTACTCTGGTGCTCTTGAGAGTTTTAGGAGCTTCAATCAAGCTTGGAAAAAGAAATTGGTTGGATTTTACATCAGAAAATTAACAGAATTCTCATGTTTATGTTTGAATTTTCTTATTATTTTCTGGGTATTTTGTTATTTTATTTTTTGTAAAGGTTAGATATTTCATTTTAAACTCAAATCTCTGTTTATCCTTACTTTTTTCCACAAAAATCTCTATTGATCCTATCTTGACAAACCACAACAACATATTGAAATGAGTTTTCCTTTTATTTCCTTTTTAATTCCATTTTCTTTAATAAAGAACTGAATATATTTTCATATGCTTTTCCACCTTAATCTCCTTTTTTGTGCACTTCTTTGATTACCTTAAAAGTTTCAAATGAAAGTCATCAAACTTCAACTTGCCTAGTATTACTTTTTCACTTTTTACTATGCCAAGGCAAATTTTCCTCTGAATTTTTTCCCTTTTCCTTTTTCATTTCCCCTTATTCTTGCCTTGGAATTGGATCAACCCATCTCATCATGAATTCCAAAACTTGAAAACCTTAACCATAATCTGTTGTTGCAGATGCTTAGTTTTTAGAAATCAAGATTTAATGTAGTTGTGTTGGGTTTTGAGACAACTAGGAAAAAAAAAAGCTTGACAGAATCTCATTTTTGCTGCTTGTGCAAGTTTGAGATGTTCTGAGACATTGTTTGTGACTTGAACATAAAGAAAAGTACTTCCAAATTTTCCAAATATTTACTAAGAGAAATTGTAGTTACTTAAGCTTTGATTTCTATGCAGATTGTTTCTAGTTTCCGTTCATTCCGTGCTTTGCACATGTGAGTGAATTATTGCACTTGTCGATCAGCTTTGGAATATCCTTATGAATCTGGCTAGAAATGCACTAGACTACCCTTGTGATTTTGGTTTTGATCCAAGTCTGAAAAATTCATAAGTTGGTGGAAAGGAGAAGGTAAGGGGAAAAGAGAGATGGGATGTTCTACATCAAAGCTAGATGATGAGGAAGCAGTTCAACTTTGTAAAGATAGAAAGAGATTTGTTAAACAGGCTCTTGAGCAAAGAACGCGATTTGCATCTGGACACATAGCCTATATCCACTCCCTAAAAAGAGTTTCAGCTGCTCTTCGTGATTATATCGAAGAAGATGAGCCTCGTGAGTTTCCATTAGATTCATTTATAACCCCATCTTTCACACCCATTAAGAAAACAAGTCCTGGTTTTATCTCAATCTCATCAAAATCATTCTCACCGCCACAAATCCAATCTGAACCACATTCATCTGTGAAAGTTTGTTATCTAAGATCAGGAGGGAACCCGGCAGTTTCAGTTGAAGAGAGACCTCAATCACCGGAAACATTCAGAGTTGAAACTTACTCTCCTCCAATGCAGCAACAGTTTGGGATGGATGGGTTCTTTGGAATGCAATACTCATCAATGAATTCTTCTTCATTCTTCTCTTATTCCCCTAACAATAGACCTAACATCCCTCCACCTTCGCCACAAAATTCCCAATGGGATTTTTTTTGGAACCCCTTTTCATCATTAGATTACTATGGTTATCCCACTCGAAGTAGTCTTGATCAGACTGTGATGGATGATGAGAGTCGAGGACTAAGGCAGGTCAGAGAGGAAGAAGGGATTCCGGATTTGGAAGAAGTTGAAACCGAACAGGAGGAATGTGATAATGAGGCAAATGTAGCACAAGAAAGAGCTAAAGTTGATGCAAACTTCCATAGAGAAGAAGTTACTGTTGAAGATGTTGAAGAGGATGAGGATGAAGAGGAGGAAATGGACAGCGCAACTGAAACTGAGCACGAAACAAATGCACCACCATCTCATAGCAGTGTGACTATAGAGGTGTCACGATCTCAAACTGCACGACAAGTTGAAACTAGTAGCCAAGAAAGAGCTGTTAGTCGTCGGGAGGTGAAGGAAGAAACACCTGGCTTTACTGTTTATGTAGACCGAAGGCCTACAAGTATGGCAGAAGTTATCAAGGATTTAGAAACGCAGTTTACGATTGTATGCAATGCAGCCAATGAGGTATCGGGATTGTTAGAGGCTGGCAAAGAGCACTACTCATCAAACTCCAATGAACTCACAGGTCAACTTTCGATTCACTTCATCCATTAGTTTTCGTATTAGCATTTGATTAGCTCTTTTATGTCAATATGCTGTCAAGGAAATGTTTCACCAAGTCAATTCTTCATTTTTGGTTTTCATATTTGCTTTGTTGTTGCAGCCATGAAAATGTTGAACCCAGTAGCTTTATTTCGCTCAGCCTCTTCTCGCTCAGCCTCATCCAGATTTTTAATTAATTCTTCGAGCTCTAAATATGAAGGTTATGAAAGCAGTAGTGACGTCTCAGAGGACCGCTGTATATTTTCAGGTAGTCACCAATCAACGCTGGACAGATTGTATGCTTGGGAGAAAAAACTTTATGAGGAAGTCAAGGTATATATACTTCTAAACTCCACCACATACTTACGAAATGATTTCAGATAAATCTTTAGGTTGATTCATGCCGGAACAAAAAAGAAAAATTTATGAGAAATTGAGCTGTACAACATTTACTTGTACAGTCTGGAGAAAAGGTTCGGATTGCATATGAAAAGAAAATGATGCTACTCCGGAACCAAGATGTGAAAGGAGAGGACCATTCTGCAATGGAAAAAACAAGGGTGGCCATTAGAGATCTGCATACTCAGATGAAGGTGTCAATACACTCAGCTGAAGCTATTTCAAAGAGGATTGAAACCTTAAGGGATGAAGAATTGCAGCCTCAACTCTCCGAATTGGTACAAGGGTAAGATTTCCTCAGCTTAGCTTACCTACCTTGATATACAACACTATATATGCTTCACGTAACTAACTAACTAACTAACTAACTAACTAATTAACTATCCAGGTTGGCAAGGATGTGGAAAGTAATGGCAGAGTGTCATCAGTCACAAAAACGAAGCCTAGACGAAGCCAAAGTCTTACTAGCTGGCACACCTTCAAAACTAGAAGCTAAACGGCACTCTTCATTTTCAGTTACTGATCCAAACAGATTAGCACGTTCGGCAGCCAATCTTGAGACAGAGCTGAGGAATTGGAGAGCCTATTTTGAGTCATGGATCACTGCTCAACGCTCCTATGTGCACGCGTTGACAGGCTGGCTCCTACGTTGCATGAGGGCTGATCCTGATGCATCAAAGTTGCCATTCTCTCCTCGCCGCTCCAATGGGGCTCTTCCCATATTTGGAATCTGCATCCAATGGTCAAGGTTCCTTGATGCCATACGTGAGACACCGGTGCTGGATGGATTAGATTTTTTTGCAGCTGGAATGGGGTCCCTCTACGCACAACAGCTTAGAGAGGATTCGCGGCGTGTTAGAGTAGGTTCAAAGAGATTCGAAGCTGGATCACCGGATGAGTTCAGAGGGAATATGGAAATCGTGGAGGTGGGTCAAGTTGAACAAGAGATGACTGCAGATAAAATGGCTGAGGTTGCCATAAGGGTACTTTGTGCCGGAATGTCAGTTACTATGAGCTCACTGACAGACTTTGCTATTGCTTCTGCTGAGGGATATGCAGAACTTGTGAATCAATGGGACAATAATGCCAAGGCTGGAGCTGCAAATGTAACTAAATTGTGATGTTTAATTATGTGGTAGTTTAGTGGTGAGTGTCAATGTAATTATAAGTTCAACCAATTTTTATGAATATTAGCATAGAGTTGTTGCCAAAGATGTTGTAGTTGTGACATTGCTAGGGAGAGCAAAACAAAAATTATTATAACCTTTGTGTCACTGTAAAAATAATCTGTACATGCCAAGGTTCAGTTATCTTATCGTTTTGTTTTTTGTTTGGTAAATAGCATGTCCGGTGGATTTATTACCTCTGGAGTCATGCAAGGGACTTTTTTGTTTAGGTCAATACTATCATTAAAAACAAATTTAGAACTAAAAGTTTATAAGCATTCCTCACCAGATGAACCCATAAATAAACTCAAACAAAAGCGCATGGCTTAATTTAAATCAAAACAACAATTTTGATCCAAAACTTAGTTAAAAGCCCAAAACTCCAAGCCCAAACAAAGAGTTTAGAGTTGGAACTAAACTAGGCCCAGCCCAAATTAAGGGCCTTAGACCAACACCACTGCCCAATACCATAACAGCCCACAGTTACAAATCCAACCGACTAGGACACCGCAGGCACCCACACGCAGTAAAACCTACCTCAACCATACCATCGCAGCCGTTGAGGCCGTCGTCGTAGCCGCGGTCGCAGCCACCAGTGCAGCCCCCGTCGCAGCCACATCGCAACCCTTGTTGCAGCAACGAAGCAGTCGAAGCAAGGAAGCACCGCCGTCGAAGCAAACTAGCAGTCGCATCAACACTCCGCCCAAGCATCGCCGCAGCGCCGCTTCCCAAGCATTGCCGCAACAGCTCCTTCAGACCATCGCCGCCATCACAACGCAGCAACGCCGCCGAAGCAGCAAGCCACGAACGCAAGCACATAGTAAGACCTTTGTCGCACGCATTAGAACACGAGCCAGATCTGGATCTTCCACCTAAAACAAACCCTCAGCAGATCTCACTCAACGAGACCAGCATCAGGTCGCCAAGTGAGCTACAGCAGTGGCAGGCAACAACTGCCGCACCACTACCAAGTCGTCATGGAAACCCAGCGAAGCTGAACCAGAGGCAGAGAGAAGGCATGCGGGAAAAGAAGAAGGGGAGAATGAGGAGAAGAGGAGGAAAATAGGGGAAGAGAAAGAAGAGGAGCTGCTGCCACCGACTCCAAGCGGGGGTCAGCGACCATGGTTGCGACCAAATCGAGGTTCTAGAGATAAGGCATAGAGAAAAGGTTCTAGAGAGAGAGCGAGGATGCTCTTCTTTTTCGATCGCACCATAATCTTGCAAGGGACTTGTTGCTCAAGTGATTAAGGGTGTTTCGGTGTTTTCGATTTGATTCCATCCTCCCCCAATATCAATTGTTTAGAAAGATATCAAACAGTACAGCTACCACTGAACTTCCATTGATATCGACACATCTGAGATGGACAAATGTTTGGGAAACTGACATATCCAAATTCCAGACAATATTTCTTGTTCGGAAAAACCAAGGTCAAGACCGTAAGTACCAAAATTTCATCATGATACAACCCTTCACCAACTCACATTCAAATTTGTTTACAAGTTATCAGAACTGCTTCAAAAGTCAAACATTTGAATCTTTTAGGCGTAGAATATCTATACCGAACCTCCAATTTTAGGTTTCTAACTTGTTCTGTCCATTCATCATATCATATGTTTATAAAGGTGCTTATTTTCCAAAATTTCCAACCATAAGAGACTACAAAATTGATCTTCAAAACGGAAAGATAAGTTTTACAGGAAAAAAAAAAAATTCCTAATCAGGCTAACGCTGGCTGGTTTTCGTGAAAACGGTATTGAGAATATAACTCAGATGGATAAACCATTTTCTTATCATTTACTAATAACCATCATCATCAAGCTCAACTTCAGCCTCATCAACCCGTGCCATGAGAGTGACAAAAAGTACAACCGAAACCAGCTGTGCTACCAAAAAATATTTGGCCCTTCTCTTAAAACTTTTCTCCTCCTCTGTCTTTTCCCTTTTGGGTTTGCTCTTCGGCCTAGAACCTGATAAATAAAATAACCATAAGAAACATTGCATTCGAGGATAATTAAGTTGCGAACTAGGTGACCTGCTATAAGAATATCACCATAGTACTACAATAATTAAATAAAATTCAATCACATAAATGCCATACATACAAAAAGGAAGTATATATATATATATATATATATATAACACCTCAGACAAAACTGAAAGACTTGAGGGTTAAAAGTTCACATGAAAATTGTATAATACTGTATCTGCCACCATATCTAGTCATGCGTATCCGTATCTGTCAGCTCTTCTATAACTTATGCAAGAGAGGAATTTGGTCTCACCTGATCTCAACTTACAAACTGCAGCTTCCAGTTCAAGAGAAACTAATGTGGCCTCGTATTCTAACTTTATGCACTCAGAAGTAAAATGCTACTTTTTATAAAGCAAAAATAGGGTGTTCAAAATTGCTAGAGTGCAAGCCAAGTCTCCTCTTAAACTTTCCAGGATAAGTAATGGTTCCACTAAATAAACAAAAATAGGAGATGATCTGGTTTGGTAAAGGCAGAAAATCCATTCAAGTAATACCCTCTGAAAGAATAAATACAAAATATGCAAGTCACGAATATGATCTTACTCCACTTTGAAGGACCTCTTCTAGGACCTGCTGATGAAGGGTTTGCATGGGAGTTTGGGGCCGAAGATGAAGAACTTGCATCAATGAACTCCATCTTATGAGTATCAGCATACTTGACAAGGTTTTCATGTTCTAAGAGCTTGCTCCGCAGTACTGACGTTTCCTAAGAGCACAGAGTTTCAGGAACCAGGGTTAAAATACTCTTTACAGTTCTAAACAGATTGGAACAAAATCTAGTATACAACTTGGTGAGCCCATAGGCCAAGTTCATTAGATAAAACCAATTATATTTATATAATATTTAAAACAAGTTTAGATTCGACTTTGCAATAGTGCAAGATCAAATTTTAATTAGCATATAATTATCATAATAAACATCATGTATAATTGCAACACTAAATCAGGAACCATCTCCCTAATATAATCATCTATACAAATCTCACATCTAAAAGGTGATCATAGGTCACATAGAAAACAGGATAATGCACAAATGAGAGTGAGGGGGCAAGCATTAATGTATGGACTTAAGAGAAAAAAAATGAACACTGCTGTATATCCAGAGCCTCTTTATGTGTTATAGAAATCTAATTAACAATAGCATTCCCGATTGTTTGCAGCATATTATAGTGTACACAATAGGGAGTTTTGTCAAAAGTTTGAACATAAATTTTGATTGATATAGAACCTTGAAGGATACTAGTAAACAAAATTTCACCAAACAAAAAGCAGAAGAATTGTGCTTCCTAGAGTACTATACATACTTATTAGTCTCAACAGAAAGAAGCTTATAGTACTGTATGTTTATTCTTTGTGTTGTAGATTACAATCCAGAAACCAATCAATCAACATGCTTGGATTGTTATGCACAAAATCGATCTTTGGCTTTATCAAATTCAGTTTCTATGGAAGTATAGTCTTAAGATTAAAATAATGCTAGCCAGTAGTTTATGTTCAGAAAAAGTGTAAAGGCTTAAAATAATTAATAAACTCATGTAGAAAATGAGGCAAGTCGTAATTTTCAAAGTCGGAGCATAATGCTGAATTATACTTGGTATACATCTTAGTTTCTTTTATCTCTAGTCAAGCAATTAATACTCTCTCAGTTCATGCACATTACTCACCCACAGAAAAAAATCAAACTTATATTTGGAAACTCAAGTTCTTAATCGGTTCAGACTACTTAATTAATATAATTAAACATAAATGGTGATCAACAGATGATATAAAATTTTATTCTCTTTGTTTGAATACAAAAAATGACTCACTGGCAATGCCTGAAGAATGATAAGTGCTTGCCCAAGAAAGACTGCATCCAAACTTGATGGCCTGCAGAAAAGGAATAGTGCAGGTAGATACACAATCAAGAGGTTAGCATTAATTGTTAGTTTACATGTAAACTAATATCAATGCAATAGGAAGGAATTTAAAAAGTGACAAAAAATTTCCAAGGATTTCACTGTAATACAAAACAAGTAACTAGAACAGGAGAGAACTGCACCTGTTTTCAAATAAAAAGTTCTGTTCATCCAACCGACTTGAAAGAGCTGCAAATGCAAGGTTGGCACTTTTGTATATCTGTCCATCAATTTTTCAGATTCATAAAACCATTTGACATCTATAATATATGTAAGATTGAAAAGCAAGATATATAAAAGTCTTGCTATCCATATTTTTTTTTTGTGGGTGGGGGAGCTAGAACGTATTAACCTATTACTCAACACAAAGTAGTAGGATCATTCTAAGATTGTTAAAAAAAAAGAAGGGGAAGGTACCTGTTCTTCTATTTTCTCAGCATTGTCTTTAGTAATCCCAAGTTCCTGCTTTACTGTGTGCAGTTTCTTTAAGAATAGAACCTTTCCAATTGGCCATGGGAGATCAGAATAATATATCTTTCTGGCAGAACAGCCATCAGTTCCCACCCAGAGTTCATACGTGATTGCATCAGCAAGCCAGGAGCTAATCATTGCCTTTGTAGATATCCATTCTGGGGTTAAGTGAAGCTCAGTGTCCAAATCAGCAATGCCATTTTCTTTTAGACTTTCGATAAGTCCACCCTTCTCATTATTATAGGCCACATACTCACCAGATTCAATATAAGGGATTTTATCTGATACAGAAGTAACAATAAAATGTAAATGCAGCAGAAATGATCTATTTTCTTTTAGACTTTCGATAAGTCCACCCTTCTCATTATTATAGGCCACATACTCACCAGATTCAATATAAGGGATTTTATCTGATACAGAAGTAACAATCAAATCTAAATGCAGCAGAAATGAGGAATTTATCTGCACACTCACACTGTACTCAAATGTAAATGCAATATTTCCGTCACCATAAACCAACAGAAATGAAACACAAGAAACTAATCCGATAAATGTATAAATTCAAATATATTTGGCATAAAGTTGCCTAGAAAGACAAGGAGTGCAATCAAGTTAGAAATACCTAACAATATAAAGAAGCTCATTCAAAGTGGCACCAAAACCTAAAAATCCAATTTGTTTTTAGCAACATATTACAACTGTAGCATGCATTACACTATTACAGATAGTAGATACCATTCAAAAAGCCAAGATATATGCTCAATTCCCAATAAATTATGAAACTTTGAATGAAAAACTCCAAATTAGTAGCAGTTGGGAATTAAGAACTTTAACTTCGCTCACCAACTCTAAAAGCCAGGTATTATGGAACTGTCAACTCAAATATATGCATAAAATTTCAAAACAATCAAATGTCGACAAGACCTCCACGAAATTTTGACTACCAAACTGCCAAACCCCCTAAAACCCCAACCATAAAATTCACAAAAAAAAAAACTACAAATTAAAAATGGGGAGAAAGAGAAAGCGATAATACCAGAGTCGGGGTAGGTAAGATTGTAATCTAACTGAAAGGGAACATTAGCAAATTTGAGGTAGAAGTAGACAGGCAAGCATGAATGGCAAGCAGTAGGCAAGCCAAAACAGGGCTTCCTTACCACCAGAGTGTGGCCTTCCATATATCCTATGAAACCCAATTGGGTACTTCCGTTTCAGAACTCACAGCCACAATCAAGTTAGGGTTTTGTCAAATCGGGTTCTGCAGAAAGTGAGAGGGACGACAGAGAAGGGTTTTCTTGGGGGTTTTGCAAATTTGGTAGTACTTGGCCAACATTTTCACAAATGGATCTTGGAGTATCACATGGGGACTGAACCGGGTACGGTATATCATGAATTCCCACCCGACCCGATTCGAGGCCCAAGGTCTATTTTAGTGACAGTACTAATTAGCATTTCAAAAGAGTCGAGGCCCAAGGCATATTTTGATGACAACGTTAACTAGCAAATTAAAAGAATCATCATGTATTGCATTCTATTTCATTATTTTCATTGATTTTTTTTTGACAGTTTACGAGTAGTCTCCATACAAATTAGTGTGGAACTGATTTCGTTATTTTGGACATTTGATGCACTCACATGAGACCAATATCAGATAAAAAACACAATTTACGTCATTTAGTGACTAATTACGATTGTTGACGAGAATTAAACGCTAAACTTAAGATCTAAAAACAACTCATACTAATATTTGAATAACTAAATCACCCCTTATGGTTCATTATTTTCACTAACTTGGAATGGGAACACTTGGCTAACCATTTATTTTAGCTAACCAATCATTTTGATTTCGCACTATATTATTAAAATTGTTCATTTTTTGTATCTTATATTCAAATTATAATTTCATTTTGTTTTTTAGCGTACGAAAAATGTATAAAAATATATATTTTTAAAATAAAAGATTGTTACAACCATTTTTTAGTAGTTAATATTAATTTATTACACAGTTTAATTCAAATCTTCCGAAAATTTTATTTTCTAACCAAATTAGAAAGTTAACTATAATGGTAGAATATGTAGACTTTAACTTATGTTGTACATCATCAATTATGCAAGATCTTAATTAAAAAATGCAAGATCTTAATTAAAAAAATGCAAGATACTATTTCCTTTTTCCACTTGCATACGTAAGGTAGCATTTGCCAAGTAATATGGCATTCACAGTACATTCTTTTGTTTGTCCATTTCTCTGTTCATTGTTCGAAAGTCAACCAACCCAAAAAGGCCAGTAAGCCGCAATAATACCAGTGCTTTTCCATTTAACATTATATATCTGCAATTTGTGTTTTAATCTTTCTCCTCTCAGTTAAAATTAAAATTAGAAGGTAAAAATAAAATAAAATAAAATCCCCCATAAGGAAGCAAAACTTGTAACAAGTTTGAAGTGAAAGAGAGCACACAACCTTATCTGAAATTAGCGCTTTTTTCGCTATATAGAAACAGAGCTTTAAATAGAAAATAGCCGCTGAAATGAGCCAAGTACATCATTTTTAGTAGAGACCCAGATAGAGGGCCATCTCTCTCTCTCTCTCGAAGAGAATCTAGGGTTTGTTTGCAACAGTGAATCTTTTCCCTCAGCTGCTGGTAAGGGAATCTTTGAACTTTTACTCAAACTTTGGCGTGAGAAAGAAAGTCCACTTAGGGTTCTCAAAACTCTCTTTCTCTCTCTGTATTAGTATGAACCACTCGTTTCCAATACTTCGATACTCCTTCTAACCATTTTCATGTATTTGAATGCCTCGATTCTACTGGTTTTTTTCTCTTCCGGTTCGTTTCTCTGTGTTTGAATGGTTGCAGCTGAAAAGTTTAAATTGTGAATCGTTTTATCTCTGCAATATGCCGGGGTGCGCTGTTGTTAATGATGATATATTTATTTGCCCCTGATTATACTTGTTTTTTATTTGGAATTTTTCTTTCATTTTAATCTGTTGGATATGAATTTGGGTGGTTGTGAGTTTTATGATATATGTTGTTTTGAGTTCTCAAAACTGAGGAACTCATGTTAGTTGGGCTGAGTCGTCTTTGTTTGGAGGGTCCAAAAGTGACCGTTTCTTCTTTTCTTTACCTTATCGGCAAAAGGTTAAACATTCATGTTGTCTGCTGGTTTACGATATTACTTGCTATAATTTTAAAAAAATTCCCCGATAATTGGAAGTAAGTAAAACGTTTGAAAAG
Source organism: Oemleria cerasiformis (assembly GCA_037349345.1). Classification (NCBI taxonomy): domain Eukaryota; kingdom Viridiplantae; phylum Streptophyta; class Magnoliopsida; order Rosales; family Rosaceae; genus Oemleria; species Oemleria cerasiformis. Next base: position 11,992,845 of record JAZGTL010000010.1, read on the forward strand.
CTTTCACCTTTCGCGAATTTTTCTGATTCTGTTATTTGGGTAACAATAATGAATCTTAATCGTGTCATTTTTGTTTTTGTGAATTCAACTATATTTTAAGCTGTTTCAAAGCATATGTATACATTACTTTGAGCACAGAGTCTATTTATCTAGTACAATTTGAGCAAAGGTCGGTATGAAGGCCAGTGATAAGAGTGAGAATTTATTAATACCTCTGCATTGTTAGGATAAATTTGTTTCTTGGACATTTTAGTTCACATTTCAAGAAATATTTATTAGCTTATGAGACTAAAATTTGCTTCTTGGCGTGGAGGTACTAAGTCATCTCAGTTTATGGAGGTATATGCTGCTCAAGTACTAGGGCTCCTTTCATATTTCTAATTCTTTTTGTTGACTATAGTATATATTTAACTTGTTAGTGCATTTGACCTTTAGTTCGTAATTTTGTTGCCATATCCTCACGTATTGGAAATTCTTGGCTTTCTTAGGGGATCATGTGAGGTTCCTTACTTTTTCATAGTAAAAAGGGGGCATATTATCGTCTGGTAGCATGGCGACAGAAAGTCCAATTAGAATGTCAGAAACTAGTGGAAATTGGGCTTCCCATAAGAAGGCTGCAAAACTTGCACCATCCTCTGCTAATATGGCGGCAGAGGAGTTAAAATTGCTTCTGAGGGGCCATAGGTTTCAAAGTAGTGGAAAGGATGTTTCCCCTAATCGAAGTGGAAGTGCACCCCCAAGTATGGAGGGTTCGTTTATGGCCATTGATAACCTTATATCCCAGCAGGACTCTAGCATGAGTGGAAGCTTGGCAAGTCTAAGTAGTGTTATTGAAAGGTGTGAGTCTGAGGAACAATTACGTGCTGATCCAACGTATTTGGCATATTACTGTGCCAATGTCAATCTGAATCCTAGACTTCCTCCTCCACTTATTTCATGGGAGAATCGACGTCTGGCACGTCATATTGGTAGTTTCAGCCAGAATGGAGCACCGGTAAATGGCAGTGGTAATGTTCCATTACATTTGTCTCAAGGATCACTTCCCACACACAAGGAAGAATCTGAAGATGTTCAGTCCCCCCAACAGGCTTCTAATGATTGGGTAGATCAGACAAGCGAAATTTTGTCCAGGGAGGATGCAGTTTCATTGGTTGACCAATTCAAAAATTCCGGTGATTCATTACAGGTTAAAAATCTATACCTTGACACTTTAACAAACCTAGGTGCATATATTCCTATTTTTTAATTCCTTGAGATGTTTCGTTCTTTTCTATTTTTCTTGTTCGGTTGAAATATATTCTCTCAAAATAATAGCTTCTATTGAAATATGAATTCCAGAAGATATTACCGTTAGAAGAACCTAGGAGTTGTGCAGAAAGTAATCATTGCTTGTTTTTAGCTTGATTTCATTATGATGTCTTAGATGTAATGCAAAAATCATCTTTTTGTTTCCAGGAAAATTTGGGTGGCTCTCTGCCACCTGTATATAGTCACACTCGTACCCTAGGCAATGAAATACCTGAGGAGTTCATTGATCACAGTACTGTTTCCAGTTCCTTGCATGATCCCCCTATTAGTGCAACAACCACCGTTAGGCCCAATGTGGGTGCAGAATCTTCAGACGATACAGTGCTTTCAACAGCCCAGGTTTCCAGGAGCACAGGTGTTAATAATGCAGGTGTTGCCATCATTGAATCTGAAATGAAGGCCCTTAATATATCGGACATGCTAGAGAATCAAAAAAGTCAAGAACAATGGCAGCACAGCTACCAGAATCATTTCTTGCAACATGAGGTAAACCTACAACAAAGCAATTCATGTCAAGTTCAAAGTGGAAAGTCTCAAATAACTTCTCAAGGAGTTAACTGCACATACGTTGGCATGGATCAGTATCTCCATAGTACCTCCAAGTTTGCAGCAGATGTACAGCCAGTACTCCAGACATCTGGGTTCACACCTCCACTATATGCCACTGCAGCAGCCTACATGAGTTCGGCTAATCCATATTACTCGAACTTTCAGGGACCGGCATTTTTTCCTCCACAATATGTTGGCGGATATGCGTTGAATCCCACTACTTTTCCTTCATATATTGGTGGATATCATCCTCCAGGTGCTGTTCCTGTGGTTGTTGATGGAACTGTGAGTCCAAGCTTTAATGCTCAAACATCCGGGGTTGCAACTGGGGGCAGTATTTCACCTGCGGCTGATATGCAACATTTGAGCAAGTTATATGGGCAAGTTGGATTTCCGATGCAAACTTCTTTTTCTGATCCTCCGTACATGCAATACCATCAACAGCCTTTTGTGGATTCATATGGTGTTTCTAGCCAATTTGATCCTTTGGTATCTAGAGCTGGTTATGACTCAAAGAAAGTGTCCAATCATACTACTTATTTGGATGACCACAAAGGCCAACATCAGAGAAATGGAAGCATGGGGAATTTGATTCCACAAAGAGGAGGGCCAGTGAGTCCTAACTACTTCGGAAGTGCACCTAATGTTGGTATGTTGATGCAGTATCCAACCTCACCCCTTACTAGTCCAGTTTTGCCCATACCCTCCATAGGTTCAGGTAGAAATACTGGCTTATATCCTGGATGGCCAGGGCAAAGAGGATTTGAGAGTTTTGACAACCCCAAGATTTATAATTTCCTTGAAGAGTTGAAATCTGGCAAAGGCCGTCGATTTGAGCTGTCTGATATCACAGGACATATTGTTGAATTCAGGTTAGTTCATTTTGTGGTCAATTTTGACTTTATAATTGCTTGGAACAAGTAATTCATAGTGATTTTTTCGACTCCAGTGCTGATCAACATGGAAGTCGATTTATTCAGCAGAAGTTGGAAAACTGTAGTGTTGAAGAGAAGGGTTCTGTATTCAAAGAAGTTCTCCCGAATGCTTCTAAATTAATGACTGATGTTTTCGGTAACTATGTAATTCAGAAGGTATATTTCTAAATTATTGTTTCTTCGTGATATTACAGAAATGTTACTGTTCATGCTATTTTGTTAATCCTTTTCCTTTGTCTTTTCAGTTTTTTGAGTACGGAACCCCTCAGCAGAGGAAGGAACTTGCCAATCAACTTTCAGGTCAAATTTTGCCTTTAAGTTTGCAGATGTATGGCTGTCGTGTAATCCAAAAGGTACGAGAGTGATGGGAATTGCAAAACTATGTGTGGCTAATTAACTTCATGTTTCACATTCATATTTGGATGGTTTGCATTTCAATAGTAACTCATATTTTCCTTTCTTTTTAAGGGTTGTGGGTAGTCTATAGCAGTTTTAAAAGGGGTCTTATAGAATGAATGGAGCGATATCTTGACTTGTCTTAAAGTTCTGCAAAAATTTATTCCATATCGTTGAGCAGTCTGCCTCATTCACATAGACATATTTGAAGGTGCTAAAAAGGTTTTTCTTTTCTTGGTCGCAGGAGAGGTTTTTGATATCAAGTGCTATTACTAGTGCTGTTTAGATATACGAAACTTAATGCAGGTCCTTGTGGGTGTACTTTCTTAGATTCCTGTGCTTTACTTTTTAACACTGCATTTTTTTTTTTATGTTTTGCAACATCTAATTTTTATTGTAACAATACTATTTTTGGAACTGCAGTGGTATGGCTTTTACCTGTATTGTATTTTATTTTAGTTTTAATACATTACTTTTTATAGTAGTTATTAGCACATTCAAGAGATGCAGAAATTTATTATTATGTCTCTCCTTGTTTCTTTTTTGGTTTTTTTCTTTGAGAAGGGGATGGGTAACTGTAAGTAACTTTGAACTGGTTAGGCTAGAATTAGAATATTCCACCCACTAACGAAGTGACAAGTTGCCAATAGTATTTGCATACTGTTGGGAGTGGAAGCTATGTGCATAACATAATTGCCTTACCAGCGTAGTTTTCTTTCTTGTCCATTAATATGGATGCCTATATTATAAATTGTGTGCAGGCTCTTGAGGTTATTGAGCTTGAGCAGAAAGTACAGCTTGTATATGAGCTTGATGGACATGTTATGAGATGTGTGCGTGATCAAAATGGAAACCATGTCATACAAAAGTGCATTGAGAGCATACAGACAGAAAAGATTGGGTTTATAATCTCTGCTTTCCATGGTCAAGTTGCAAACCTTTCTATGCATCCGTATGGTTGTCGTGTTATACAGGTATCATTGAACTTGAGGGGTTGTAGCAATTTTCTTTCCCTTTTCAATTCTTCCTTTAGTTACTATGCAAAGAATGAACTGGTTTTCTTGTTTTTGGTTCTCTGTAGAGAGTTCTGGAGCATTGCACAGATCAGCTGAAATGCCAGTTTATAGTTGATGAGATCTTGGAGTCTGTTTGTTCTCTTGCCCAGGACCAGTATGGAAACTATGTCACCCAGGTTTGAAGTACTATGATTTCTGTCTAATTATGACTCTTAGTCGCTCTCTGTCTCTTATCTCCTTATCTTTCTCTCTCTCTCTCTCCCTCTTGATGAATTAATGTGACTATGTAAAGATAATATTTAGGCACAATAAAAAAACAGTGATTTGTTTGTGGTTATTTTCAATACGGAGCTAGCCACATGTATGTCATGAGAATTTGGCCCTTATATAGGAATAGGATACCTATTAGGTTCATTGGCAGTTCAAGAGCCCTTTAATAGCAAGAATACGGTACGGAAAGTTTTCTACATAGGCGGGAATTTGGGGAAAAAATAAGCTTCCAATAGTGAGAATAGCTCAGATGACATTAACTTTTTATGAAAAGGATACACTCCAGAAGTTGACTTGTCAGTGTTTTTCAGTAGGAGAATGCATCTAGCTCTGTGTGCATCTACTCCAGAAATTGCCTTCCACACATGTTTACACTGTTACACATGTTTCTATGTGGTTGACAATGTGAGAGGTGTTGAAGCTCACTCTCTCTCTTGCTAACCAAATTTCTGGATGTACTTAATGCTTCCAACAGATGTATCTATATATCTATAATTTATATTTCATGTGATTGATCTGTATCAATTTTTGGGCTAATGAATGCTTGTTATGGTTGGCAGCATGTATTGGAGAGGGGGAAACCTCATGAAAGAAGGAAAATTATTAGCAAGTTGTCGGGTCATATTGTAAAGCTGAGCCAGCACAAATTTGCTTCAAATGTTGTTGAGAAATGTTTAGAGTATGGTGGCACTGCAGAAAGAGAACTGTTAATAAGGGAGATTGTTGGACATAATGAAGGAAATGATAATTTGTTGGTATGGAGACTTCTTCGTCAATTCTCCAGCCCTAGAGGAAAATCCCTGAGTTTTATGTTTTGTAGGGGCACGCATTCTTTATGCTTTATAGTTGCACACAAAGATTTGCTAATTTATAGTTTGAAACCAGCGCAAGTGATTTTTGTTTTTAAGATCTATTGCATATTTTGTGGTGCTTGAAGCTTCATTCTACTTGCTTAACCTCCATATTTGATTTTCTTTTAGGTAATGATGAAGGACCAATTTGCAAATTACGTGGTCCAGAAGACACTTGAAATCTGTACTGATAGTCAGCGGGTGATATTAATTAATCGTATAAGGGCTCATACTCATGCATTGAAGAAGTACACTTATGGGAAACACATTGTTGCACGGTTTGAGCAGCTATTTGGAGAAGGTGTGTATTCTTAAACTTTAAATCACTACAGTATATATATGATTAATGCTACATGGTTTTGAATATGGAGTATGCATGTTGAACACCACAGTAATTTGGAGAGGTAGTCGAAATGAGCAAAATCTGGTTGTTGATCTTACTTGATCTCATCATGTTTGTAACCATTCTCTAAGCCTCCTTACTTGATCTCATTACGTTTTGGATAATGAATACAATAAGTGACAAGGAAATAAAATTGGGGTGCCTCCTAGTGGTATGCAGGTCAAACTTTGCAAAGCCCTTGTCTGATGGGCGACCTTATCTCATAGGTACTTTTCGTCTTTGTCTTGTGACCATACACTGTTTTGTTCTTTGACATGCAGAAAATCAATCAGGGTCGTGATGGCAACGAAGGAAAACATCGAAGAATTTACCTTCAGTGAATCTGTGGTTTGTCAAAGCATAAAGGGAATGTGCATCCCCTGGCAATTGAAGAGAATAGCATGATGAGATTGGTTTTACGTGGCGTCAATATATATTTAGGGGAATGGGAGGTGCCGGTTGGTGGTGAAGCAGCCTCAGTACGTGCCCAGGTTGTCATATGGCTGGCTGCATGTGCAATTGAACCATCAGTAAGAGAGGGTTGATGTCGTCGGTTGGTGTTGGTGTTGGTGTTGGTAGTTGCAAGTAAATATGTGTTTATCGATGGTGGAGGCAGTGTATACTTAAATACTCTTAGGATGATTTGTTTGCAAGCAATACAGTTGAATGGGATTAATTATTGGTAGGGAAACATTTGCTGTTGTGAATTTATTTAACACATCATTGTAGTGTGGCTTTTCTGTTGCAAGTGCGTATGGATGTAATAGGCTGATAGCCTGATACTGATAGCGAACAAGGAAAGGGGTCCTAAAAGTTGGAAGGACAAGAAAAGATTAAGCTTTTATGCTTACTTGGTTTATCGGTAAAGCATTCTTTTTGACTTTTAACTAACATATCCTTTTGCTCCTCACTTTTGAACAAGCTTTATTCTCCAGGTCAAAACTGGGGAAAATTTTCCTCAATGGGAGACGTTGTCTCTTAAATTGGTCACATATGTTTTGTTTGCATTTTTGAGTTTGTATGAAATTGGTTCTTTGTTGACCAAATTTAAAACTTTTTTAGTATATGAAGATCAAATATTTACAAAATGTGGTTTTATGTTTTTTAAATATCATTTTCAAGAGTCACGTGGCTTAGCACATAATGTACTTGTAAAGGAATTGTTAAGAAGCACATAATGTACTTGTAAAGGAATTGTAAAGAATCTAAAGATGAGTGATTATAAAAATACGATTAAAACGAATGAATGAAGTGAATTGAGTTAAGGATCCAATAAGCAAAACCTTAACTAGATTCGAATTCGAACTCTTGTTTACATTTTGGTACGTATGGGACCGCACATGTGTAGTGTTTTTGTTTGTATTAGTATTTGTGTTTGGGGCTGGGCCACAAACTTGGCTTCCACAAAACAGAGATTTTCAAAAATCGAAGCCCATCGAGCCTCAGAAAAAAGAAGAAGAAAAAACGAAAAAAACCATAAGGTCAGGGTAGAGCATGCTGCAAGGATTTAAGGCTCCCCTCTTCCATCTCTGCTTTTCTGTTTCCTTTCACTGTCTGTGTTTGGTAAACAAGAAACAGAGGAAGGAGAAAACAATCATGTCTCGGCTAGAGCTGCAAGCTCCACCTGAGATTTTCTACAATGAAGAGGAGGCTCGCAAGTACGCTCGCAATTCTCGCATCCAGAGAATTCAAGAAGAGCTTTCCGAGCGAGCCCTTGAACTTCTCGCTCTGCCTGAGGATGGTGTCCCCAGATTTCTCCTCGACATCGGTATTTTTCAAAACTCAACAGCTCATCTTTCAATTTTCATCAAACAGAAAAGGGGTTTTATTTTATTAATTAAACGAGTGAAAAATCTGAGCTTTTCACTGTCGGTTGTGGTTCTGGGCTTAGCGGAGACACATTGTCAAGGAGTGGGCATCAATGGATTGGTTTAGATATTTCCCAGTCAATGCTTACCTAATTTGATCAAGCAACGGACCTAACGGAAATACTCGAAAGATCACTTGGGTAAAAAACAAACCCGTCATTAAAGCTCATCAACAAGGATCATACCTAAAACCCACTATTGTGGTCCATGACCTAAACCTAGACATTTTACTAAATAGGGAGTTCCCTCACTCATTCAACACAATCCACTCTCTCTCTAAGAAACATCCTTCTCTCTCTAGACATATAAGTTCTAATCTACATTTTCACTTTCTCTAAAGACTCAATGCAATTTGTATCATATACAAATATCAATATTATTAATGAGAATAGAGCAATATCATAGACGTAGCCCGAATTGGATGAACCACGTACATGATTGTGTCTTGGGTGTGTGCGTGTCTTCTCGATCTAAGTTGGTCTATTTTATACATCAACAGTTTGACAACATCTATGACAAACGACACAAAAAATTATGTCGGTTATCTTTTATTCTCATGCCCGCCGAAACCCAGGATCCAAGAACACCAACCATTAAGAAATATCTACTCTAGCTACTCATGTTGTCAAGGGGCTTAAGGGCCGAGTCAGAAAGAAGGGAAATGACTTATGCCACCCATTTGAAAAACAAACTGCAAATTTGAGCCATGAAAGGTATGTATGCCACATGGAACCTTGATGCATAATATATATCATACATAACATTATGCAGATCCAACAATTCCTCATCAAACACACTTACAAGGCCCATCCGCCCATGTGTCTCGGCACGTGGGGGGCAAGGTGGACACCCCATGTGAAGTCACCGAATCAACAAAGAAGGGGGGCCACAACCCAATTCGCTTCAATGAAACATCAAAAAAGCAACAAAATATAAAACATCAAATTGGGTCGGCATGCCGTAGCCAATTTCAAATGGAGATGAACTACAAAGCCCATTTCGAAATGGGGGACTGCCATGTCTTCATAATATATATATATTGCAAACACAGCGAGCATCATCATCTTGCATCTTCGATTCGATCAGCTGGGAGTCAGACGCTCCACCCACCTTCAATTCGATCATCATCATCATCATGCCTCAATCCACCCAGGGCCGAGAGGAAAATTTTGAAAATAAATAAATAAAATTTCTTGAACCGGTCGGCCAGATTGCCTCATCTACAATTTGAACCGCTCGGCCACCATAGAATACCAGGCTCCATTTCATCGGCGCCCAACAACAGAATCAGAGGATACGATCAGATGACGTTCAAACGACGGAGAACACATTCTTCTTGAATTTGAGTCCAACACCTTTCCGGAAAGCTCGCACGACGACGAGACCGATCGGCCCAAATCTTCAATTTATCAATCATGATCGCACATCCTATGGGAGACCTTGATGTCTAGGTCGATCAGCCACCACCTTCAAATTGAATAACCAGACATTTGATCATCCACCCTCCGGAAAAACCCGCACGATTACCAAGCTGAACGGCTAGGGACTTAGTCAAACGGAAAATCAAGATGGATGCTATTTTCATATATTGGCCGACCGACACTCTCGGTCACAATGGCTTATATCTGATCGGCATTCGGCATAATCACCACTTATAATATATAATACATTATATATATAGCAGATTGGCCAGCGGCAATGGCAGATGACCCACCCATTTTTATTAAATTAGAGATGGGCCAGGGCATGGTGGCCGAGAGGGGTTCTATTTTTCAGTCCTATTCTCGCCAAGTCAGCATCACAGAGCCTGGTGTGGAGCAAAGTATAAGGCCAATCGACACCATCTTCATAACAACATCATCCCGACTGCTCACAAGCCCATTCAGAACCTTTTTCACTTGGTTTTGGTATGCAAACAGGAGACACAATTTCAACACTGACCTCAAGGGTTGGCATGACACTCCAAATCCCTCCAAGGCAACAAATGGGTCACACTTAGCACGACACCCCATGGGTCGGCTAACCAAAACCACAAATGGCTACACCAACAATGTCATCACTTAGCCAACTACTTCAAGGTAGAAAATGGCATTTGATAAGTCGAAGGCATCACCTCGGCCGACCTACCACTTAATGATGTGAGGTTTTCCCCTCGTCCCATCAGCTTTAGACGTTCTCTAGGAAAAGTGGCACTTGGTCGGCTGAAAGTAACACTTTGGCCGATCGGCCACATGATCGTGCGAGTTTCCACCTCCAAGTCCCATCAAGGTGGCAAACACCCACTAGGTGGCAAGTGGTCAGTCGAAGGCATCACCTCGGCCGACCTACCACTTAATGATGCGGTCTTTCCCTCGTCTTGTCAGCGGACACTTAGTTGGTCGAAGGCATCACCTCGGTCGACCTACCACTTAATGATGCAAGATCTTTCCCTCGTCCCACCAGCCTCAAACGTTCTCTAGGAAAAGTGGCACTTGGTTTGCTAAAGGCAACAACTTGGCCAATCGGCCACATGATCGTGCGAGGTTCCACCTCCACGATCCCATCAAGGTGATAAACACCCACTAGGTGGCAAGTGGTCGGCCGAAGGCATCACCTCGGCCGACCTACCACTTAATGATGCGGTCTTTCCCTCGTCCTATTAGCGAACACTTAGTCGGTCGAAGGCATCACCTCGGCCGACCTACCACTTAATGATGCGAGGTCTTCCCATTGTCCCGTCAGCCTTAGACGTTCTCTAGGAAAAGTAGCACTTGGTCGGCTAAAGGCAACACCTTGGCCGATCGGCCACATGATAGTGTGACGTTCCACCTCTACGATCCCATCAAGGTGGCAAACACCCACTAGGTGGCAAGTGTTCGGCCGAAGGCATCACCTTGATCGACCTACCACTTAATTATGCGGTCTTTCCCTCATCCTGTCAGCGGACACTTAATCGGTCGAAGGCATCACCTCGCCCGACCTACCACTTAATGATGCGATTTTTCCCTCGTCCTGTCAGCGGACACTTTATCAGTCGAAGACATCACCTCGGCCGACCTACCACTTGATGCAAGGTCTTCCTCTCGTCCCGTCAGCTGACACTTGGTCGGCCAAAGGCATCACCTCAGTTGACCAGCATATCCTTGCAAACAACACTTGCAAGATATTTAAAGCTAGACCTAGCTATCATGCCTACACAATCAATCGGCCATCTTTGCCCCTCAGCAACATGCTTGACGATGCCCTTCGGCAGCTCCCACTTGCATATCCACGACAATTGTTCGGCTCAGGCCGAGTCGCCTCGAGATGACCACCTTTCTTGCCGAGCGACATATGTCACTCTTCCAACAGCCTTGGACAATCACTCTAACTGAGTGACGAACATCACAACACGTGAGTATCATTTCCTCTCGTCACACTTTACTATACATGAGCATCATACTTACATTATTGTCTCCCGGCACATGCCCATCATCATGCTCACATCATTGCCCATGTCACATGAGCATCATACTTACAATATTGCCTCCCGGAACATGTGCAACATCATGCTCAGATCATTGTCCATGTCACATGAGCATTACACTTACATTATTGCCTCTCGGCACATGCGCATCATCATGCACACATCATGAACTCGCAGGCATTCCCTGTTACCGATTGGAATGAGCTCGGAGGCATCCCTGTACGAGGTGGAAAACACACCACCTCGAATGGCACTCGATCGGCCATGGACATTCCTAGCTTATCGGCCACATAATCGTGCGAGGTTCCGCTCATGTGGGTCGTACAAGGTGACATACACTTATCTTGCAAGTGGCACTCGATTGGCCATGGACATTCCTAGCCGATCGGCCATATAATCGTGCGAGGTTCCGCTCCTGAGGGCCGTACAAGGTGACATACACTCATCTTGCAAGTGGCACTCGATCGGCCATGGACATTCCTAGCCGATCGGCCACTTAATCGTGTGAGGTTCTGCTCCTGCGGGCCGTACAAGATGACATACACTCATCTTGCAAGTAGCACTCGATCGGCCATGTACATCCTCCTAGCCGATCAGTCACATATTCGTGCGAGGTTCCACTCCTGCGGGCCGTACGAGATGACATACACTCATCTCAAAGTGGCTCTCGATCGGTTAAAACAAGACATTCTCGTGCGAACCCACATCATCGTGCGAGGCTCCGCCTTCGTGGTCCGCACAAAATGGCATACCCACCACTACTTCAAGGTAGCAAAATGGCACCTGGTTGGCCGAAGGCATCACCTCGATCGACCAACATAACCTTGCAGGCAACAACTCGGCCGAAGGCAGCAACTGGGGACTACAAGGTTCCCATCACAACCAGGCCGACTTGATATCAACACAAAATAACCAGGCCACCACAAAGCGGAGCAGTCAGCCTTTTTCACTCTTGCCAAGACGACTCTTTTCCCAATGACATATCAGACACTTATAACAACGACATGCAAGTTTCCCTCGGTATCCCATCTCAACTGAGGACTTGGGGGACTGGATATAGTGCACCGTACGGATTGGTAGACAGAAACAAAGAGGTTGCTCGGTCAGTGCACTCTTGTTAAAAGTCCTCCACCGAGGCAGTCCACCTCAATCAAGAATTTAGGGGACTTCTGTGCGTACCTAATTTGACAAAGCAACGGACCTAACAGAAATACCCGGAAGATCACTTGGGTCAAGACCAAGCCCGTCATCAAGGCCCATCAACAAGGCCCATGCCTAAAGCCCACCATTGTGACCCATGACCTAAACCTAGACATTGTTTATAAATAGGGAGCCTCCTCCCTCATTCAACACAATCCACTCTCTCTCTCTAAGAAACATCTCTCTCTCTAGACATATAAGCTCTCCTTTCTCTCTACAATCTACATTCTCACTCTCTCTCTCTAAAGGCTCAATACCACTTGTATCATGTACAAACATCAATATTATTAATGAAAATAGAGCAACACCGTGGACGTACCCCGAATTGGGTGAACCACGTACATGATTGTGTCTTGGGTGCGTTCGTGTCTTCTCGGTCTAAGTTAGTCCATTTTATGCATCAACACTTGGTATGAGTTTTGTTGGTTTTTTTGCGTACTTCTTATCTTACTTTTTGTTTTCCTTTCGGTTTCGAGCTTCTTCCTTTGCTTCCATGGTTTGTTTCTGAATTGGAATTTTATTTCTTTTATAATTCAAAGATGCTGCATTGGAAAATGAGGTTGAGGGTGACCTTTTGCTTGGGGACATGGGTCAGGTATCACACTTAAAGCTCATAAAGTTTTTCCTAATATATTTTTAGCGTTTCAGCATAACCATCCGAAAACGGAAAGAACAGCAAAATTTGCATCTGAGCATGAATATGGTTCAATCCAAAAATGTTTTCTATCAGCATGATGATAGGTTTTGATTTTTTTTTCTGTTCCAGGGCTTAGGACTTCGCTCATGAGTTATTGATGGCGCCATAAGTATTTCAGCCGTTCAGGTTTACTTTTGTTTTTCACTTGGAAACACTTTCTATGTTGAGTTATACATTTAGCTGGATTTTTCCTATGTTAGCTTCTGTCCCTCTTCTGGAGTTTGCTCCACTAGTTAATAGGCCAAAAGTCATTTATTTCTATTCTGTTTTAACATGTCGTAGAAAAAATAAATTATAGCTAAAATATATAATTTCTAAACCCCATCAACAATTATTGCGATTTTCTAATCCTTACAGCTTTTCTGAAGTGATTGCTATGTTATGCTATTTTTTGCTTCGTTTATTTTCATAATTGCTGAGATTACTTCGTGTATGGATTGTTGATATTATCGTACCTTTTTTTTTGCAATGCAGTGGTTGTGCAATGCTGATAAGTCCTCACATAATCCAAAGTTACGATTGAAGTATGTTGTATTTCTGACTGGTTTTTATATCGTCATCATAATTTTGTGTTGTTGTATGCTTGAAATTTAATTGAAGGTGTATAAAGATTTTATTATTCTTGGTCTGTTTATGAGATTAAGCATGGGTTGAGCCTGTAATCTTTTTCCCATTTCATTATGAACATTTTGTTTTTGATTCCTTTGCAGGGCTTTCTTTGGATCATTGTACAGATGCTTAGCAAGGGGGGGCAAGAGCAGCATTTCAAGTGTATCCTGAAGATGGAGACCAGCGTGAGTTGATTTTGAAATCTGCAATGGGTGCTGGTTTTTCTGGCGGTGTTCTTGTTGATTATCCCAACAGGTATGCAAGGAACCAATGAAACAATCTTGTTATAGGCTGTTAGCTTGTCTGAAACAATGTTACTTCATTTCTCTCTAAGTCCTTTGCTCGTAAATGAGTCAATATATCCACCTTAGCAGGTCCTGGTATATGAACCTTAGGACTTCTGCATCAGCTGTTAAAAAAATATATATTAGTCCAACCCTTGTACTGCACAAAGAGATCTAAACACTGCTAATAAATATGAGCAAACTCAAAGTTCAGACTTTTGTGCTGAGCGGAAATTGTACATCTTTGACTAGCTCTTAGAGCAGGCTGAAAGTGATAAATGCAATAATAGTAGAATGAAAGGAGTGACAACTAACAAGTCACTGATTCTCAAGATACGGGACATAGAGAGATATTGATGTTGTAATTAGTCATTTTCAATTATCTTGAAAATGTCAAAGGCTAGTGGTGGGTATCCACTTCTGTGTAGTTTCCCTTGTTAGTTATCGATCTTGAGATTTCAAAAGATAGCAAATATGTAAAGGAAGATCACTTAGCTGCTCATCATCACTTTTGGCTTCTGATCGCACACGAAGAATTTCTGGTCTTTTGACGAAAAATCTTTCTTTTTACCTTGCAATTTACTAGTCACACTACCCACATCGCTGTTGACTTCTGACTTAGAACATGATGATATTCAGGTCTTTTAAAGAAAAATATTTCTCTTCCATTTTACCAGGCACACTATCATTGTATGGTACAATGGTTTTTATGCATTTTGTTGTGTACACGTTGATTTCATCATGTACCTTTACATAGACCTCTTTTGTTTTCCTTATGCTTTAACTTTTTATTCCTTGTACAAATGAGCGAGGAAAAGGTTGGAATTTGCTGCTTTAACTTTAACTAACCCTATGAGAGAAACTTGACATTGTATTGCATGAATAGGAACTACAAGGAGAACTGTCAGTTTCTGAGCTCAGATGGAATTTTAAATATCTAAAAGTCAGTTTAATAGCATTTTTCTCCAATTTTGCTTCATATTAAGGATCATCTTATAACGGTTCCAAGAAAAAGAAAGAATACCTTGTCTTCACTTGTGGTCCACCGTCTGTTAGCACATCCACTCCAAAGAGTAAAGATGAATTTGGGGAGAGTTCCTCTGACGATGAGAGTGATGAAGATGAAGAGAATCAGACAGTGAGTTTTCACCAATGCATTTTCTACGTTCCTGTTTTTCTTTGTCAGAGTGTTGCCTACCTTGTCCTTTTCTTGTTAAACCTTTCCGTTATTTTACTCCATCAATTCGTAATGTGTTTGTATCGTTTGTGTGAAGCAGGTTTTCATCTCTGACAGGCACAGGCCGACGAAAAAGCAGAAAACAACAGAGAAAGACAAGGGAATAGAATGGATACTAAAGAAGAAGGAACAGATGAGAGGAAAAGGAAATGTGGTTCCACCAGACACAAAATACGCAGGTCGGAAACGGAAGGCTCCATTTTGATCTTGCATCAATCCTAAATTTTGTCCTTTGGGAGTTACAGCTTTAGTGTTTACGAAAACTAGTTTATACAGGCGTCTACAAAGGCATTTCCTTTTCACTTTGCTGTGCGTTCAAATTTATATACAGATCTCTCCGGGTAATGGGTTACACCATAATTTACTTCACAGGCAAGGTATTCAAATCGCCAAATCGGTTGGTATTATCAAAATCTGACGGATTATTGTTTGGGCTTGGCATTCACTTGAATTTTGAAGAGTGGCTCAAACCTTTGACAAGTTTTTCCTTTTCCATTTGTTCGGAATTTGATTGCATTGCGTTTGCAATCCTCTCCAAATTTTCATGCCAAAAACTGCAATCCTCTCCCTGTATACCCTATGACTTGTTTCAAGTTCCCATACACTTTCTGCTCCCAACTTAACTCTGTTATCTCCAATTTCTGGTGGGGAGGAAACGCTGAATCGAGCAAGATACACTGGAAGCGCTGGGCACAGCTCTGTAAAACAAAGACGGAAGGGGGAATTGGGTTCAGGGACTTTAATTTCTTTAACCTAGCCCTACTTGCCAAGCAAGTCTGGAGATTATTGAAGAAACCAGGCGCTTATTGGAGATTATTTTCCAAACTGCGACTTCCTGGAGGTAGTGAAAGGAGACAGGGCCTCCTGGGCGTGGTCAAGTCTTCTTGAAGGTAGGGCGGTTATTCTGGAAGGTGCAGTAAAGCAGGTTGTTAATGGCAAGTCAATTAAAATCTGGGAGGATAGCTGGATACCAAATGACACCCCTGGATATCCTAGGTCTTTGGTTCCTGTACCAATCTCGGCTCCGGGTTTGGTTTCAGATTTGATTGATTGGCAATCAGGAGGGTGGAAGCTGGAATCAGTAGAAGGTTTGATCCCCAGAACTGCTATTGACAAGATCTCCCGCATTCCTATTGGAATCCAAGCGCAGGATGATAGACTTATATGGCCCTTTGTGTCATCTGGTGAGTTCTCGGCAAGATCAGGTTATCATATAATATTGGAGCTTATGGTAGCCTCCCCCCCCCCTCAGATCCTGGACCATCGCATTGTATTGACAAGTTAGTCTGGAAGGAAATCTGGAGCGTCCGTGTTGCTCCTAGAGTTCAACATTTTCTTTGGCGTGCAATTACGGGATCCCTTCCCTTGATGGAATCCCTCTTTAAAAGGAAGCTGGCAGTGTCTCCATTGTGCCCAATTTGTAAATCAATGCCTGAGACAGTTGAGCATATGATCATTAGTTGCTACTGGGTAAGAAGAATTTGGTTCGCTTGCTCTCTGGGGTACTTGCCAGGTTTGGAATCGATCTCCAGGCTGGACTTGTGGTTTTTGGGAATTCGACATTCGGTGGTTTGGAAGAAAGAGGAAAAAGAGTGGATCTTCTCTGTTGCTGCCCATGTAATGTGACAAATCTGGAAGATGAGATGCAGAGTTGTCTTCGAACACTTGGGTGTTTCAGGGACTGTGATGTCTCAAGTGGTGCGTCATGCTGGGAAATTGAATGGAGAATTCTGGGAGGTGTCGTCCAGCACGCGCGTGAGCTCTGGGTCAACCCCGGGGGCCAGGACAAATCCTGAACCTCGATGGTGCCCTCCTCCAGCCCAATTTGTAAAAGTTAATGTGGATGGCTCCTGGGTACCTGGAGAGGGGGACGCTGGAATTGGGTCAATTGCTCGAAATGATCAAGGTCGAGTGGTGGGAGGATCGTCCCTGGTTGCGGCGGGTTCCTCTCCGCTTATGGTTGAAGTTGCTGCAATAAAGGAGGGTCTAAGGCTGGCTTGTCGTTTGGGTTTCAGAAAGGTAATTGTTGAATTTGACTCTAAGAATGCAGTTAGAATTGCAAGGGATCCAGTGGTTTGTGACTGGAAGACATTCCCAATCTGGCTAGGAATCAAGAAATTGGAAGGTTCGTTTGAGAGCCTGCGTTGGTCCCGGGCGAGCCTTGAAGCGAATCAAACAGCGGACTGCTTGGCTAAGCTTGGTCGAAGGAGGATGTGCATGGGAGATTGATTGAATCGTCCCCCATCCTCGCTTGTGTCGATTCTGTCAAGGGATGGGCTTCCTGGTCCCCCCAGGGGGTTACGGATGATTTAAGTGGTAGCAAAGTGTGCGGGACTGCCCGTTTTGTGGGTGGTCTTTCTTAGCATGTTTTGTCTTTTGTTTTCCCTGTTTGGCTGGCCTTGTGCCTTCAAATGAGAAGTTATTCAGTCCAAAAAAAAAAAACTGAAAATTTGCTGTAACTTGAAGTTTATGCAAAGTTATTTCGACCATTTAAGTTTCAATTTTGGCGATATTCCCTGTTTAATATTGTTTTCTTTTTGTTAAAAAACTGTTTTATTTGAAATAGAAACAGTACAAAAATATTTAATAAAATTATTTTAACATATAATTATTTATTATAAAAGAACAACAAAAACGAATTTTCAAAAAAACACAACAAAAATAACTTTACAAAAAAACACAACAATACCAAACTGGCCCTCAGAGTTGTAAACATCCGAGGTTGAGCACTATGAATGACAATTTTCTCCGTAAGACCAAATGTCCAAGGTTAAAAACTAGCCACGAATGAATATCAAAGAGGCATTTAGATGGAATGTAATTACGTGGTCATACAGGGATTATGAAGCGAAAAATTTAAGCTAGAAATAAACACAACAGAGGATAACACTTTCAAAGATAACCATTTAAGGAGCATTAAGGAGGGCATGAAATTCTCTAACAAAAACCTCTCAAACAAAACTTCTTCATGTCTCATATTCTTACCCAACCAATTCACAAACATCCAGCACTACATGCAAATTGAAAAAAGGAAACTAGCAAGATTTAACATAATATATAACTCAAAAACTGAGTTATGACTAGATTAATCAAAGAGGGAAAATCCCATGTCATCATCACTCTCCTCCTTCTCTTCCTTCTTTTCCTCAGCTGGGGGAGCCTCTGCAGCTGCGGCTGCACCACCTCCAGGGGCTGCTGCAGCTCCGCCTCCAATGAAGGCACTGCCACCACTGCTACCACCAATGACCACCTAAACAAACAAGTTTTTTGTTATATATTCTACACTACAGCATTATGACTGTTAAAAAGAGAATAGCAAGCGCAATCAACTTGGTTTTAAACACTGATTTTCGGTGCTTAGCACCAAAAAGGATATTAAATTAGGCAAAGACCTTTATATTGTAGAATTAGACTACAATCACCAAACACTTCCTCCTTACCAGAAATTCACATTTCGAAAATTCAAAAGTAACCCATTATTAAAACCCGATGGTTCCTTAACAAGTATTTTCCACAATAAAACGAGACGTAATTAATACACAGTTATAAACTTGTAAGTGCCTCCATGAACAATTTGGGATACATATTTTTCATTCAATTTGATGCAAAAGCCCAAGACAAGTGTTGTAGAACCAATGTAAAAGAGCATGCATTCAATCATTAAGTTCTTGCAATAATCAATAGCAGTTCTTAGAAAAGATGAAGTGAACTAAAAAGCCCGAAGAACAATTCCGTATGTACGATCAAGCAAAGTATGAAGGAGATCAAGAAACAACCAAAAAGAAGAGAAAGAAATCAATTAAAATCCCAGATCTCAATTTTTCATGTCAATTTCAAAACTTTATAGTTAAAGCAAAGAACTGAAGAATTCAAAGGCATGGGGGAATAATTAAAACACGAGATTAGGAGAGAAAGCTACCTGGAAGACGGCTGAGGAGGGAGTTACTAGAGAGTATGAGGTCTGGATAGCACCGGAGTCGCAAGAGAGAGCGGTCTGGACGAGCTTCCTCTGGAGATCGAAAGAGGAGCCGGCAGAGGCCTCGAGGTCTCCATTGTGCTGCTTCGCGCTCCACTCTCCTCCTGAGCTCCTCAAAATGAAGGTGAACACTCCCATGGCGAATCGAAACCCTAACCCTAAGCTTCAGATGTTAATGCTTTCGAGACTTGGGGAGACACCACGGGCAAGAACGGCTCTTTTGTCAGTAATTTCCTCTTTATGTAGTAGGCACTAGGCGATATGCCAAAACCCTAGTCGGCACTCGGAATTTGAAAAGACCCATTTATCCCTGTGATCTTCCATTTTACAAGTTTTTCTAGGATGGTAGTTTTTAAGGATTATTTTAAAAAAAAAAGATTATTTTTCAAAATTATTGAAGTAACTTCTATTTTCTCAATTACACCTTAAAGTTTAGAAATCGCGATAATACACCTTCGGTTAATTTAAACGCTAACTTTTTTATTATAATAATGTGGCAAATTGATACAATTTTAAATATTTTTCGAGAAAATTGAAACTTTATGTTCAATTTTTAAAATGATCCTTAAACTTTATGGGAGAATATAATTTAAACCAAGTCTTCTTTTATACAAAGATAGAGATTGGATACGTGAATATCAATCTTACATTTTATGAGAGATAAATTATATAGTTGAGAGTAACACTGGTAAATTGTAGTAGATGAATAGTATTGAGTCGTACTAACTCTTAATCCACAATCTCTACCGTCAAAAAGTATAAAAGTAAAATAACAACAGTACAAATCGGATTGTCGTACTAACTCGTAACCTAATGGTATTCCTCCCAATACACTTTTTTTTAATACAAAGATATTGTATTCTAATTCTAATTTAAGGGGCCACTTAGTGCTATGACTTAGTGATATTCCTCTCCACACGTTCTGTGGGAGGTCTCAAATTCGACTCTCATAAATAACTAGGTCGATACCCAATGTTTATATTGTAATCTAAAAGGATGGGGATTTGGACGAAGCCACACAATAAACTAGCAACTTGATATCAAACTCGTCATCTATGAAAATTGAACCTGAGACCCTCACATATTAATAAAGAGGCAATACCAATACTTTTAAGAAATATACAAGTTCTAACAACATAACAAGAGAGGTACCAATGAGATATTCCTTTCAAGTTTCAACAACTATTGTATGAATCGTACAATATATTCCTTTACCAATGAGATATCCTCTCAAAAACTCCTATGTATGTTTGACCAAAAAAAAGAAAACAAACACCAATAACATGCTCTTGAATGAATCCTTCAATATTAGTATTACTTGGCGTATTGGTCAATCAAAGTAATTGAAGAGACTAGGAAAAACATGCTAAACTGTCAATTGCTCATTGTCAAAATTGATTCTTGTACAACAATCTACACATCAACTTGTCATGTGGCTTAAAAAGCTGAGTCAAGAACAAACATTCGAATACAATGAATCATTTCTTTGAACATTCCTTCAATTAGTTGCCATTGTCGTCTGATATTCTGTATTTGTCTTCTTAAGGCCTTCAAGAGAAAGAAAACATGCTCATTTTTGAGGTCACCATTCTCTTTGCTGGAGCCATTCCCACAATTCTCTCGAGCTAAAAAAGCAATGAAAAGAAAAAATCCACTTAACATAATGTTTCGTTTGGTATTCACCGGGTTCGAGGCCCAAACAAGAAACCAAGCTAGACAATGCATGCTTGCTCTACCTCTATACATATCCATGATATACTCTTATTATGTATAGGCTACATATATCAATCAGAATATCACTACTCTAAATTTGGACGGTTTCTTTATTTAGTTGAAGAGAACCATCCTTGTTTCTAATATGACGGATTGATCAGTGATCACTGAGTTATTAAATGTTAAAATCTTCTAGTGAGTTCAACCACTACCCCACCTCATCGACACATTAAACAGCATGATCTAGCATTCTTAAAGGAGAAAGAAAACATTACCCGGAGGAGATCATAAAGAGAAAAGAGCACTGTGCATGCCATGTCATGGGACCCATCAAGCATATTAACGATCTGCAATTGAGAAAAAGAATTTGTTTTACAAGGAGACCGAAGCATAGGACAATCCCAAAATGAAGTACAGCACACATTGTTATTTTGTAATCTGGTAGCAATCAAACTGGGGGTTGTGAAAGAGAAGGGACAACACGACTTATATTGTGCCAACCTCAGGGTAAAATTCCTTTCTCTCTGGGAGAGAATAGATGATTAAATTCTGAATTCCACGGATCTATTCACCACAAAGAAATGATTGGACGTGTCAGTAAAGAGGCTAATAACACTGATCTGAATCTTCCATAAATTATTTCTAATTTTAGCAACAATAGACGGAGATGTAGTGGCTCGGATATA
Source organism: Oemleria cerasiformis (assembly GCA_037349345.1). NCBI lineage: Eukaryota > Viridiplantae > Streptophyta > Magnoliopsida > Rosales > Rosaceae > Oemleria > Oemleria cerasiformis. Next base: position 12,014,267 of record JAZGTL010000010.1, read on the forward strand.
AATCAGCATTTGGGAAACAAAAGTGAGTTCAAAACATTCTAAAGAACCTTATATCTGTGGTAAAAATGTGCTCTCTCAGTGTAAAGCATGATCTTCCGCTGTCCTTCGAAGAACCGAACCCTTGCACGAGAAATATCACTTTGTTCTGCATATCTAGGGAGAAGAGAAATATTGCGTCAGTAAATTTGAAACCACACAAGAAACTCGCCACAATGTGTATAGGACAAGTTCTCACTCATGAAGCAAACAGAAGGATGCATTTTGTGACTTCAAAAAGTTCCGAACTCGAACATATTCCAAGTAAGAACTGATGAATATCATAATCCCGCCCTGAATGAAAGTTTCCAGGGAAGATATTATGTAAAATTCTGACATACTGTTGAAGGAGAAGTTTAAACAAAAATTTATTTACAATTGCAAGCAGAAAAAATCATAGGCCTCGTATAATGACCTCAATAGAATCTTTTATCTTTGGGAAGACCTGCAAATTGAAAAAACCAAACATCTCAAAATCTGAGCAAAAGAAAAAAAAGGAAAGAGACCAAGTTAAATCAAATCAGTCAAGTGCAGAATTTTCAAAGTTCGGAATTCAACTTTTTAGGATGCAGCTAGTTTGATAATTTGAGAAGGAGTAGGGCAGTATAACTTAAAATCAATTTGTCTTTCAATGAAATTAAAGAATACTACTAGATTTCTCTTAGGTGTTTATCTTGAATACTTACCAAGCACTGTTTTACCTTTCATTTTGAAAATATCTGCAAGTTTTTTTTCGATAAAAAAATATCTGCAAGTTGAATTATCAAGAATCTTTACCTTTTTATGTTATTTTCACAAAAAAGTAAAGTTACCAACGATCTTAAATGACTCATTTGATTTCAGATAATTTCATAATGATCTCACTTCAGACTCAAGCAAATATCTAACCAGAGTTTCAATATATTATCTAGCCACAAATTACAAAGAGCTGGTTTAATAAGTCAAGCTATATCAATTCAGAAATAATATTATATTCATACAAAATAATAAAAGATGAAATAAAATTATATTGAAAAAGATCACAATGAACTATAAAGTCTCATGCCATTAAGGAACTTTTCCCAGAGAATAGAACAAACCTTTGTACTGAAATATTTAAAACGAGCATCATCAATATGCTCAATTGAATCTGCATCAAACCGCTGATAAATCTGTAGGGTCAAAGAGTAACAAAATTAATTACCTGAATAAAGTTTGTTCCAAACAGAAGAAGAGAATAACCCGTATACTTTATACCTTATTTATTAACCGAGTATAGTGATAAATATTATCATTTCTAAGTAGTCAATTATCCTGATTTGATAAAGATTCAAATAATACTACAAAAAAAAGCACACTTTAGAGGGATATCTCAACGTTGTGTGACCCAATGTTCCAACAGGTACCCAATGAACCGAAAACATAAAATAAGTAAATAAAATATCTATTAACTCAATGCTTTCATTTCATATACACCTTAACCACTCAAAAATCCAATCATCAGCAACAAGAAAGAAACAAGCAGCAGTACAACAATTGAAATGATATTTGGACAGCACATTCAGCGTCCTGATTTATGATTTATGTGAAATGGAAATAAAGGATAACAGATGCCTCTTAGGAAATCAGAAGATAGAAAGTTAGCTTAGACCTCTGAATTGGATAAATAATAGATATGAAAAAAAATGTTAACGCATTAATATGGAAGAAAAACATGACAAATAAACTTTATCATTTGGGAGAAAATTGTTTTTCAGTTTTTAATGCTATAGCAGAGAGTATCTTCGGATGAGTCTATAGTATAACTAATGATATGAAACCCAACGTTATAGACGGATCATCCTCTGGTAATTCATATTCGCGAATTTCCAACTTCAGTGAATAGATACTGCAATAGAATACAACCCCTATATTACTTTTGCAAAATGATTTGGTCCTAAGATACAATTTAAGGATATTCTTGTTCAAAATATGTGTTCATCATAAATTGGACCATTTGATATTTTGATCTATCTTAACAGTTTTTGACTAATAAAAGAAAATTTTTAGGAAACATTTAAATTGCAAGTTTGTGAAACTAACATGGAAACTAAAATAATTGATAACAATACAACCCTCGGACATTGGTCACATAAGAGGTAAAAGGTACGGTATCCAATGAACAGCTACTCAAAGAAGACGTCCTAAATAAATGTGGGAGGATGCACAGAGGATCATATGCCGCCATTTTCTGTTTACATTAGAAATTAGAACAAAACAAAAATCCACATTGACCCCAATGTTTACACCGTAACAAAGTCACATTTTTATAATTAAGGCAATACAAATTAGTAGAAGCATTACCACGACCCAGCAGGTAAAGATATCACAAAACCACCCACAAATAAGGGAAGAGATAGGCATACCTGGCGTACTGGAAGTACCACTTTAGGAAGAACTCCTTTATGTTCGTGTACCAACTTCACCTAGACATTACAAGTACTTCAGAAGTTGCAAATTTTGTGAATCATAAAATATGCATTGCCCATCTGAATGTTTTAGGGAAGAGGTAAAATCAAGTTTACGTTTTGCATTGTGTTGGACGAACAGCCAATTTCTTTCAATTGATACTATTTTTTCATTAATTTCGTGTTTTCTACTAATATTGTTTGATCCATTGTGTCCACTAAAGAGAAGAGCCCGGAATTATAGGAGGAGAAAGAGCTATAGAACATAGTTCATAATTTCAATATGAAAGCATTGTCAATAAACAATTATGCCCTTAATATTTATTTTAAACAAACCTTTCCATGGTAATTATTGCAGTTCTTGTTGAACAAATTGTTCATATCTGCAGTAAGAAAACATTAGGATTAAAGCATGATCAAGAACTGAAATGCATGTTTTTACCAAGGTACCTTTAACTTTAATGCATCTGTTGTTGATTTTATTTTTATAAGTAAAAATATCAGAAAAGAAAAATATTTCACAATTACAATCGAAAGCCTATCAACTACATTTTCTACTGTAGAAGAAAAAAAGAAGGTATATTACCTGGATTTGAATAATAACTCAAAAGTATTGTTTGCCTATAGAAAGGTGCATACCCATCCAGGTACCTGATCATGAAAAACATACTTAAGTCAATCTTCACGAATTGTAATATAACTCAGTAGTTTCAAAATCAAATTTCCAACTCAGAAACAACATTTTTGTTTGGCATTGTTCTTCTTAGATTTTCATAACAATATAGGCTGTATTAGAAGCATCTCGTCTTTAGTGTGAGGGAGGACAAATTACCATGCTACCACACACCACAAAACAATGTTCATATCAGTTGGGAAGATTGACAAGAAAACATACCACTGTCTTATACGCATGACATCAGTTCCATGCTGCTTAGATGGTATGTGGTTCAACTGTTCAACAACCGACTTCAAGAAGTCCCAGTTCTGGATATTTTCATCAGACAAGAGAAGATATAAATTGTGAAAGTAATAAACATTTGGAAAATTGGCTGCTAGTCTTTTAGAACCGTTACAAATCCTCTTTGCCAAAATGGAACTCTTGAAAACCACTTTGCAAAAGTAGAACTCTTGCCCAGGTGAAATGACCAAATTTCCTTTATGTAATTACTCCACACTTAGTTACCTTATCCAAAATATATACGTTACTGACAACATTATCGACGAGGTATTTATCTTATCCACACCATATCGATACTCTAGATGCCTGACATTTAAAAGAAGGGAGATTTTGACATTTCAAATGGCTGATTTTCCAGAGTTCAATTTTGGCAAAGAGTATTTGAGATAATTGATTACTCTATTTACCTGCATCGTTATAACATCTGCATGATCAATAATTAGAACCTGCCATATCAAAGCAAAATATCTCCATCAGTGGAACAAAACCACAGAAGAGTAGAAAGAAACATACCTTCAGCAAACAAACATACTACCAAACACTGACAAGTTACTCTGAGATGTTACCTCTATGGATGAAAGATAGTCGACATCCTTGTCCTTATTTAATTTAGCCTCATCAATTTTCTGAAAAAATAATAGTGCACACTCATTATAAATTAGTGTTAGCGAATCACAACTGAATTACGCATACCAACCTCCGACATTACAATCAATGGGCGTTTCATACAAAAAAATAAAGAAACCCGAAATCAAAAAAAAAAAGAGAGAAAGAACTGGGGGTTGGCAGATCAGGAACATTGAAATTGAAACAAAATTAATCACTTACTTTCAACAAGCCAACTGAAGAAGCCACTATCATATCTGAGGTATAGAAATCACTGTACAACTTTAGGGTCCTCCTAGAAATTAAAGAATGAGTTTAAATCTTAATCAATTTGTCTCTGTTGAGATAAACAAGAATGTCAATACATTAATTGATACAGAGAATTTTAGCATGAAACTACAAATTCATAAAGGGAGACAAAATGTTTTTGATAAATTTGTCAAAATAATTTTTTAATTGTATTCACTAATATTCCAATCTAGAATGGTCTAGCCTTCCTAATAATGCTCTTATCCACGGGTGAAAATCTAATTTCCTCCTTGGGTAACTATCAATCGCATAACCCTGCATACTCTTGCAAGAGTTTTAAATACTCTTGAGTAATCAATATTATCTCCTTTGTTAATAAAAACTCTTCTAAAAGCCACCTCCTGCACTGAACATTAAATCATTGATGTTCACATTGTTTAAGCACTTTAAATCTGAAAATTTACATTTCTACCAAACATAACCTACTTAGGCCACAAGATATTGTAATTCTATCCTCACATGTAAAATGCATTCTTGATAGCTTCCACATTGCATAGAAGCTTAAAAACCAAACTTCATAAAAAATAATAAGAGCACCAATTTAATTAAAGGTTTCAAATGGGTCATCATCTTTATAGGTTAGGAAATTTACTTGGTGAACTTGATGCCAACCATGAAGTCATCCCTGCTATTCCCACCAAAAAGTACTTGAAAGTCACCAGGTTTTGAAGACTTATGAGGTTTTACATTTCCGAAGTCCTGGCCACTTGGGGATATTTCTACTTCATCCTCATTGTCATTACCTTCTTCAGTTCCGAAATCTCTAGAAAATCGATCCATGTATTCAACATTAACCTGAGAAAGCGGATATATGGTATTAGGAAAAGGACAAACCCACCCACTATTTGTTTTCTTTATTACCTGGAGATCTCCCAAACTTGCTTCACAAACTCAGATTCGAAATGGGGGTCCCAACCAAAAATCTTGGGGACTTTCCTATAGTAAATAGCTAGATAGATACCTTGGAGAATCAAACCCCAGACCATGTGTGAGCAAACCAAAAGCCTGACCACTCCACTAAACCTCATCAGATAATAGATGATAGATAAGATTAAGTTTTGATATGGGAATTGAAGGAAGTAAAACTCATATTAGGCATCTTTTATTTGAAGATTCTTGCAGAAATGAGCATTCCAGGCAATTGAGCTTTCAAGCAGTAGAATGTAGCTATGTAGCTATGTAGCTTCCACTGAGAACAATCTTGAAAAATCCTCAACATATGAAGAATCTATTACTATGCTCTTGAAATTCACATCTAATCATGTACGTGTCATCATAAAATAACAGACTGAAGACAACAAATTGTATCCTTCACATTCGTTCTGCATAATCAAGGACCTGTTTAAATGTACGTGTGTACAGGGAGCTGCATATAAGAGACGATGGACTACACATATGGATGTGCACCACAGAGATTAAAGGGGGCAACCGCCCTTAATACATCCAGGAAGGCACCCGGAAGCCTGAAACCTACATTATTGAATTCTTAGGTTCTATTTCCATAGGATAGCTGATCCATGCAGTTATTCTAGTGACAGCTTGTGGGTTTTACTCTTAAATCAGAGTTATAAGAAATTATTGGATTTTTCTAAAGCTTTTCCATAGAAAAGTTGAACAAGGTAAGAAGAAAAGCAATGCGCAGGAACACAGGAAAAAATAGTCCATGAAGAGGCGGCAGTGGCACAACCCTTGTGCAAACATATTAGAGGATTAAATCTGACCGTCCTCACATGTTACCCTCAAGATAAATTCTCATATCTTCCTTTTATATACTAAATTTTAGGTAGAAACCAATGCAAATTTATAGAAGAAAGAGAAAATGAAAAGAAAAAAACGAAAAGGAATACCTTGTGAGCTGAGGGGGTAAGCTGTATTATCCTTTTAACAACACGGAACGCAATGCTCGCAATTGGCAATAGGATCAAAACCTGATTGAAAAATTAAAAAAAATCCTCTTCACTAGGCATGCAAACTACAATAACTCAATTTGAAGATACATGTTCTTTTCTATAGAGATAACTTTACAAGCAGCATGATGATCTTAAAATATAGCAATAAGACCAGTACAATCAAATTGCAACAACTACTAGAAATAGCCAGGAGTTCATAGCCCCCGAAAACATGTGATTAAATTTAAAAAACGAACCCAATATACAGCCACAAACAAGAAGGAAAGGTAAGAACCAAGCTAAATATATAGTAAAGCTCTTAGTACATCAAAGTTTAGAGATTCAACAATAATTAAAAAAAAACCAAGTTCAATATATTATAATAAGAACATCACACTTCTATACCTTAGGCCGAGTAAATCCATGATCTAGGAAACTATCATCAGAAAGAATTTCATTCTTATAATTTTCTTGGCGCTTGGATACTTTTGCATCATTCTTCGTTACAAGATCTCTAGTTCTGAAGACATGATTCAGCTGCATAACATCACTTTCATTGATTATTAGAACAAAAGAATTAGAACAAAAATATTGGTATATTTCAAGGAATAGGGACTACATACACAATGCATAATGTATGCATCCATGACACTCGAGTCTTCTCCAGAGCCTCTGTGATAAAAAGGTTTTTTGTTGCAGTGCAATATATCGCGATAGCTGTTGACTGGGAAATGTAGATATCAACAAAATAGATCCCAAATGAGCCCATATTATAATTGCAAACTCAAGAAAATTCATGACTAAAAATTTTTGGGGGTGAAAAAGAAAACAAAAGAAACAGCGGAGAGATTATATAAATGTTTATGTCTCACATTAACACAAGCTTCTAAGGGTTATAATAAAATGACAGTTTACAATGCTCAACAACCAAACTCAATCGAAATCTCAACAAAGCTCAACAAGCCCTTTCAAAGCACTAGGAACTGACATGTCCCCATTCACTTTTAGTTCAAGGAGCTGGTTACCCACTAGGTTTGAGACATACTGTCATTTACAGCCACATATTCACACCCAATACACTTTTCTTTAATGTTACAGAAAACGTACTGTTGCTGAATACTTAACCATCAAGCAAAAGGTTAGGCATGCAATATATCTCATTTATATACTGTTTGTATCTCCAGGACTAAGATAATAACCCTAGAGCTATATATACCGTTTCTAATATTAGGAATTCAATATATCTTAAATATTACTAACATTATGTGTATGTAGTACGTATAGGTTGATTTTCCCAAGTAATTAAAAATAAGATATATTGAATTCCTAAACGTTTGGCGATATCATACCGAATTCTTGCTGTGTATCCAATATTGAATATTGTTTATGAAAGTTGAAGCTTCACTATAATGAATAGGAATGCATCATTAATTGCACTTTCAACTCACAAGACAAATGCTGACAATATAAAGGTAAGAACAGTCTATTTTTCGATTTACGCTTAAAGGAGGCTAAGTTTCTTGTTTACAGCTCCATAAGAACAGGTCAGATTAAAAATCTCAAGTTTATGACATATTTAGCAGTACAATCTCACAGTTGCACAATTATCAAGGAGTGCTTTGAGAATAATGTTCGAAGATTTAACCCCACAAGGTCAAAAAGGAAAGTATTATAAGATTAACTTTTTAAGGAGTGTGGACTCAGGAGAAGCAAACATGTTATATAAAACTCAATGATATAGCTCAAGAAATGACACTTAAATGGCTTAATGAAAGTCATGTTGGGCACACTTACAGAGGGAGAAGAATAATCGTTGCCTAGAAGAATGGAAATCATTGCCTCCAGATGTCTTATAAACATCTGACCAGTGCGTATACAACTTTTGTTTCAGATCATAACCAGAATTGGGGTTGTCATCCTGAAAAAGTAAGACTCAAAATGAGAAAATGGGATACATGAATGTAATTGTGCAAACAGCAGAATACGAATAAACATAAATTAAACCATCTCTAGGACTGTAATGTATGCATACTATACTTACGAGAACAAGTTACAACATGGAACATGTATTTAAGGAAAATAAAATTACAAGAACAAACATTCAAACTCAAATTAAAAATTAAAATACAAAAGGTGAAGCACAAGGTGTCCATCTATGCCTAAAAATATGCATAAAAATTATAAGGGATCTATCAGAAAGGATTCATAACTCTCACATAATGTGGATGAATTAAAATAGAGTACCCCAAATTCTCTGGAATTTAAGCATATTTCCCACGAAAATACAGGAGATATTGTTTTAAAGAGAAACGAGTGGTTCCAAGATCACTCTAGGACCTTGTGCAAAAACTAAAACAAAACATAGAAAAGGGTCGGCCACAAAGAACTTATTAATATGAGGTATAGAGCATTCTTAGCCTCTTAGGTTTAAGGTTGAGAAGATTTTGATTCATTGTGATTTGATATTACAAGATTTTCTAACAGGTGGTTCTCCTAGATTGTGGAGATAGCAACTCTCATCATCAATAAAGAGTAAGTTGTAACTAAACAGGGTATTAAAGTGATTGGAGCTGTAATGGAGGTATAGCCAGTCCCTAAGCCTTGGAGGTTAGAAGGGCACACTACCCATTATATATGGTTTAGGTACAACTAACAAATGAAATGCTCTGAGAATAAATAGTAAGTACTGATTCAATGATTAATAACAATTCCCACTATTTACAAGTAGATTAAAGAAAGAATGATAGATAACAAAGGATGCACTGCTGGAAAAGTTGGAATCGTTTGATTCCCGCCTCCACTAGGGATGGAAGGATTATGGGGATCGGAGAGGGATACCTCTATTGTGTAGCCCTTAGGCTGGAAGAAAACAATGAAAAAGAGATCATTTCAAGAGCTTTATACAACGTACAAAAAACAAATATAGTGTAATACATATGTGGGAAACATACTTTTATGAAACACTCTCCAGTTCCTGCCCACTTGCCCTTTGACATCCCAACAGCAGGCACCTCCCACTCATATGTCCATTTCTTTTTTGACAGATTTTCAACCTCTAATTTTGTTAACTTGTGCCCCAAGTGTACATCAAAGGAACTGCATCATGAAAGATACAATAATGAAGTTTATATATGCATACAATCTGAGATTTCTTTTTTTGAGAAAAAAAAACCAAAATTAGGGGGTGTAGTGAATTCAATTTATACAGATAATTGCAGTTTTTTGAAATTATCGAGATTGACAAATATATTGATTTTCATAAAATTTTACAGAGTTAATAAAAGAATTATATAGAGTTGCGTGACAGAGTTTTGCAGAGTCATACTGAGTTTTATATAATGTGATTTGAGTTTTGCAGAAAATCATATTGAGTTATATAATTTGATAGATATTTTTTTGAAGTATTTTAGAATCAAATCATAATGATTTATTTACTAAAAATTCTCTCACCAAATTAAAACAAAATAATATATCTAATACTCAAAAAACAATTACAAAAATTTAAAACTTATAACAATCACTGAGATTAAAGCTAGGGCCGCTAAGCATCATGCATGCCATTTTTTTTTTCATTTTATTAATTTGTATTTTATATTTATTTGTTTTCTTCAAACAATAAAATAAATTCATGTAAAGTTTATATTATTTGATTACTTATAATTCTTTTAAAGAATCATATATGATACTAGATATCGGGAGGAGACTTGAATTTTGTTGAGTTTATTGAAAAATATAAAAACCACAAACAATATTTTTTAAGCCTTGAATAAAATCTATAGAAATCCGAGAGGAAGGAGGCTAGAGAAATCATAAACTTTGGTAAAGCGTAATTTACACTAAAATGTTTGTCAAACTCCATAAAACTCTACCATTTAATGAAGTGTACAACATTCATTGATGTTTTCAATACACCTAAACTTTTATGGAGTTATGAAATGTCATGATTGAATACACCTCAATTTTTAATGACATTATAAATCTCTATAAAAATATAGATTGAACCGGAGTTTTAATGACTTTGTTAAATTCCATGATATTATGAATGGAATACCCCCAGACTTTTACCAACTCTTTAAAAATCCTAATTGAATACATTAGAACTTTTAGAGACATATAAACTCTATAAAATCTCAATTGAATACAACCCCCTAAAAGACATACAAAGCTCTCCCATATACATTCATATTCATAAATCTCCAGCTAACAAACAACTCATATAAGCATTATAAATTAATAGAAGAAGTTTAAAAGACAAGGGAGAAGAGCTAAATTATTTGTGGGGCAGACTTAGATTCCTTGCGGGTGTCGTTTTGATGAACTAGATGTACATTTAAGTGTGATTCAAATTGATTCGCCTAGTACTTAGTATGAATGCATGTGTTTTTTACTTTTTAACCTAAGTGTGGCTTAGCCTCTTTGGTTTAGGTGGCCTCGGGGGACAAGATGTACATCCTATCCAGTACCATGTTCCCAAACTTCTGTAAATTTCTTGTTTCTTGTCCAATCTTATGGTGTCAAAATACAGGGTTATTTTTGCCCACTCAGTCACATCTAAGGTCATATTCTCAATGGGTTCATCAGTTATCATACCTCAACTTTCTGTTTGCTCATTCAACCAGGTCACTCATCCTATAAAATTGGTGGATAACAACTCCATTCGTGTCTCACTCTACACGCCCTAATTTTGGTAATTTATAATCAACACCGAAGGACCCTTTTCAATCAATTAAACTTTTAAGTAAGTGGAGATATCAAGCTTAAGATAGCACAAAGCAGATAATATCAATGTACGATAATGAACAAGACATTTCATATAAATGCACCTCGAGCCCAGTGATGGTTCAACAGCAGATTGAGAACTGATTCCCAGGTCCTGTTCTACATCAGAGTCAAAGGCCTCCTGGTCATCGGAGTCAGAGGCCTCCTGATCATCCTCAGTTTCAGCCTCTTTACTCTGTTCCCCAATGCCATCCATTTCAAGGCCTTTGCGCTTTCCTTTCTTAGGAATTTCATCATCAACTCCTATGTAAGTACAGAACAGGATTTAGATAATATGCATTGCAGCATAAGCTAACAAGCAAAGGACAAGACAAAAGGTCAAGATGAAGTCAAAACTCCCCTCATTCATTTATCGCATAGGAGATAGGGATGAAACTCAGCATCCATGCAAACTACAATAGTCTAACAATGTTGATATATGACTATACGAACCTCAATTATGGCCTTTGGTTGCTTATTTAACAAGAAAAATAATGAAAAAAGTTAAGCAGTTCTAGAGACTAATATTCTTACAAAAGGAAATGCACAAGTATAGTTTGGAAAAGGATTTGGAGGACAGGGAGGACCCAAAATGGTTATGAAGGGGAAACCACCGAGAAGGTTGCAATAATTCCAAAGCTAAAAACCCCGAAAATCTGACTTGAATACATAATTTATAGTCAAAATATTTAATCCAAGATTAACATTCAAAACCAAAGATGTTCAGAAAAGCGAAGTCTTGTACATCTTGCAAGAAAAGGCCACATGGAAAAATTACACACCAATATAATAGAATGAGTTGAAACAACAAATAGTTTTACTAAATTTGTATGTAAATCATAAATTCTCTACCTTCTTCACCATCATCACCATCCTCTGAGTCAGAAGAAAATTCAGTTTCATCATCTTCATCCTCTTCTGAGCCACTCATACCTTCTTCTTGTCTTTTTCTACACAAAGGAAGAAGCGGATGATGACATGTTAGGTGAAAATTCCTTGAATCTTGAGTAAAGAGGTTTAATTTTTTTCTTTGTCAGATATAAATTATATATTGAACTGCCTAATAATAAGGAATAAGCTCACCAAGTTACATTGCAATCATTTAAACATAATGTAGCTCAGCTGTGAAATCAACTGTTTGAGCTTTATAAACTTAGGCACAGGGTGCTGACATACCTCATCAAACTGGAATCCCAAAAGAACAACAAAATGAGTTCCATAATGAATTCCGGACAGCACAAGAAATTTGAAACTCAAAGTGCACCCGAAAAAAGGTGTAGTTGACTCCTAGAGACGCCTAGGAACCTTACTGAATTTCACATCCTACCCTTACAACTCAATGCCTTATAAGCCACAATGCACATCCTACCCAATTTCTTTTAATTACAAGTACGAGCTAACACAGGCTGAAAAATAAAACCAGGACTTTGAGAACCCTTACCTCTGCTTATATGCAGCAGCAACAGATTTACTAGTTGACCCCAGCATCATCAACATTTTGTCATACATGGATGGCTCTTTATAAACTATTTCTTCTTCGGAAACCTCACCGTTAGATTCTTCTTTTGGTGGTTCCCCTGCATTTGAAAGTGTACCCAGAGCGTGAATATAAATACAAAAGACAGTAATCATTAAATCATTATCATCAATTCAAATAATAGAGGCATTAACCAGATATCAAAACTCCCTTATGGTTTTGAAGGGGTGCACACTCTCAACAGTACAATCTAGTCAAACTAACTTGGAGGATAACACTCAGTATCTCAACTACTATATGGAACCAATTCAGCCACCCACCCCCAAGAACAGATAAAAACGAAAAAAACCCCCACACACACACTAAAGGACAATTATTATTAAATTGAAAGTCAAAACTAACACAAAATTCAAATTTCCCAAAACGCCATGAAGTTAATATATATAACATGCCTGAGGAAGTAGACGGGGGGCTATGTGGAACATCTTCTTCATCAACACGACGACTTTTCCTGCCGGTGTGAAACTTTTTGGGTATTTTGCGTTTCCTAAAACCTGCTAAAGAAATAAAAAAATTGTCTCACAGATAAGCATTGCTTCAAAGAAGAAAATACATATCTAAACAAAAAGGATGTAGTGAAGGGTTGAAGTTTCAAGATAAGAAGATAGAAATGTATTGGGTTGTTTAACTTGATTTTTTAATTTTACTTTTGCCAGGAAAGGATTAAATTGAGAACCAAACTAGCAAATACAACCAAACCCAATCGACCCAAAAGGAAGAGCTGGTGCAAGACGACGCAGCCTAATCAGACAGACTGACCCGTAAACCTTCAATTTGATTGACTCATAAATACGTATTCCTTAAAACAATGAAAACGCAGAGTCAAAATTCAGTTTTTAGGCAGCCAAGCAAAAACTTACCTGGTTTCTGGCCTGATTGCCTTCCCATATTAAGAAAAAAAAGACGGAAGCCTTTCTCCAAAAGAAGGAGCTGAGTTTCACAATCCAACTTTCACCACCTGCACTCCACCCTTTTTACTCGTATGATTTCAATCCACCGTGAGTGATGAGAAAGAGAGAAGGGCACGGGTGGTTGACAGCGGGGATCGAGGAGGTGATGGCGCCGCAAGTGATGGAGGTGCCTCTACAAGCTCTGAGCCTTTACAACAAGGAGGGGAGGGGATCTGTGGGTCACGAGCGCGAGACAGTGGTGGACTGGAGCCAAATAGGGTTTAAGGATTTGCTTCTTTTTCTTTTTTTTTTGGTCAATAGGGTTTAAGGATTGCAAGAATCAGAGCAGGGTTTAACTTTTTTGTGGATTTTTATGTAATAATTAGGATTATAGTTGACAAAAAGATTTTTATGGAGTCTATATAAATAAATGGAGGAGTGCAGATGAAAAAAAATGAAGTCTAAATATCATATTTTTTTTTACTTGACTTTTAGAATTCTATAGAGCGCAAACGTGTTATTAACAATAGCGGGACCCAAGAAACCCCGTTTTTTACTTAAAATCGAAGCTTTCCGAACAATCAAATTCCGGATAGAGATTGGAAAATTCCTCACTTGATGAGAAACATCTTAAATTAAGCTTTCTATAGGAATTTAGGATTCATAATTTCGATTTGTATAGAGAAAATTACGACTATTTTTAGTTCCGGGTATGAACGACAAAAATTTTGTGCGTCTATGAATGGTTAAAATTTTCGAGATTTTTGTGCAAAGCAACACGTCATCAAGGGTAGGTAGGAAATTTTTTTTAAAAAGGAAAATGATACCGGTGTCGGTTTTCAATTTTTTTTTAATTTTTTTGGATATATACTCGAGATCTCTTTTCTTCGTTTTTTTTCCAATGATTGTAATATGATAAGTCATAACTTCTCACTCAGGTGTCAGCTTGGGTCAATAATTATTTTGATTTCATGTAACTTTTTGAGTTCTTTCTAACCCCAAGATGCCGAAGACGTTTTACTAGCTGCAGGCTCGCGAAACCCCGTTTTCTACTCAAAGTTGAACATTTCCAGATAATCAAATTTGCAAATTGAGATGGGCATGTTCCTTACACGCGGGAAGGGTTTGGAATTTAGCTTTCTATTGATTTTACTATTTTTGACTTTGAATTGTATAGGGAAAATGACAACCGTTTTAGTTCAGGCTTACGATCGAACAATCTATACACGCGAATCAATAACATTTTCGAGATTTCTGTGCAAGGTGACGTCATTAAAGTAAGATGGAAATACTCATATGTAATTTAATGTATTCGTCAAGTTAGAAGGTAGGAAAAAACAATTCTAGAAGTCTGTTTGAGGTTTATGAGTCTATTTTAAAAGGAAAATACTTGGATCTCATATATTGAGGGTTATTTTGTTCCACCAATTTCATTTATGGTATGTTTGGATGGGGAACTTTAAATTTTCAATAATTTTGCAAAATTAATTAAAAATGAGGAACTTCCAAGAAGAGATTTGTAAATGATTAGATGCAAGACATATTGATGAGATTTGCAAATTAGTTGGAAATCCATTGTTTAGTGATTTTGCTATTCTCATGTGGTGCATGTGCTCCCTTGTTTGTAATGCATTTATTACTAGGATAACCTAAATCATTTGGTACTTTAAAGTTTTTCATCCAAACATACCGTGGTATGTTTGGATGATGTCGATAACATACCAAAGAATTTTAGGTATATTACTAAGAAATGTATTAGAAAAAAAAGGGAAAGTGGCTAGAATGGGCTTACTATATAACTTTTATTTCTTAATAGTCATGAGTGCAAAACTCATTCTATTTATAAACATGACTATTCAATATTTGCATAAAAGCCTCTACTTTTCACGTATTCCTTACAGTTCACGTAGTGCTGACAATTAGTTCCAAAATAGTAGAGTGTTAGTTCCTAAATAGTTGACAATTAGTTCTCAAATAATACAACACTTTTTTGTCGCAATTAAGTTCCACCTTTACTTACAAGAGACTAGTCTTTTCCTTTTAGTATTCAATTGGTTTCCCCTAAGTTCACATTCCATTCCCAAATAGTTCCCCTTGCTTTGACCTTTCTTAAATTAAAGCTTCTTATTGTCTCCTCATCACTATTTAGTTCTCTTTTACTAAACATATGTTCACCATTTCCTATTATTGGGTATTGACCTAGAGGGTAAATTGGAATTATTGATATGGTTTATTGGCATTATGGTCAATTCCCATTATATTTCTCGTTGTTGAGTTGTATTTCTAGGGTGGTGTTGCTCCCATCTAACTAGATGGGGGATATTACTTGTTTATTGATAGATGTTCTTTTTGGAAGAAATGGCATCTCCTTCACATTAGAGTTTAGAGGCTAAAATATATGTCCCCTTATGTGTGCAAGTTGTTTTCTAAAACATTTGTAATAGTGTCATTCTCCAATATATGCTTCTAACTTTACAGAAAATTTACGTCACGGGCTTTTATTCATATTCTTACTCCACAATAAAAAGAAGAAAAACAATGATAAGAGTTGATATATTTACAATTACGTATTAACATCATATTTTATAAGTGTCGAATCTAAAACCACCTACTACATAGTGGAAGGAATGTCATAGACCGTAGTACTAGTGATATGCATCAATGAATTTACAGTGGACTAAAATTTGAATAGTAAATTAGAATGAACTTATAGCTATAATGTAGTGCCCCTATAGTCCCCCACCTCAACATTCCCTCTACCCTATTTGACAACCAACCCAGATTAAAAATAAAAAGGGAATGAGAGATTGAGTGCATGGGTGCCACGAGGGGCCTATAAAAAAAGGGCTTTTATTCCAAGTGTTGAATAGTCAAGTTTATAACAGAATGAGCTTTGAGCTCATGCCCATGAAGGCATAAAAGTTGTCAAGTAAGTCCATCATAGCCAATTTCCCAAAAAAAAATAGAGAGACAAATAGCTACCTCATCAACTAGTAAAGCATGTGCAACACTTGAGCATAATAAAAAAACTTTATAGGGAATTGTCAAAATAAAAACTGTTAAAATAATTACTTAGAAATTGAAATCCTTTATTCTAGTATTAAGTTCCTCATTTTAACTAATTTACCTAATGTTTTTTAGTTTTTATAACAGATTTATCATTCTTATCAACTCAAAAATCCAAACTCCTCCTAAAATAAAACCAACAAAAAAGGCTTTAGCCTTCACTTTTATTTTGTTCAATGAATTTCCGAATATACACGAATTTCTTACATGTGTTTTGAAGGGAGACAAAACAGAAAGCTCAAATGCCAGAAACTGTTCAAGTAGTCGCTTTTAAGATTTTTTGAGATCAAAATTCATTACCACTACTAAATTTTCAGCCCCGAATGAATAGAAACCACTCCTCCAACAAGGTTTTCATACTCCACCTTCTGGAAACCTGCATCTGCAATCATCGAAGCAAACTTCTCCTGCAATCATCCGTTTTAAGATAAGGGATCGACAAACAAAAGATACAAAAGAGCTCCTAAAAATATCCAATCAAATTGAAGACAATACTGAAATGGAGTATACGAGGATGAAAGCTGAAAATAAACCTGTGGGGGGAAACGGCGGATACTCTCTACTAAGTATTGATAAGATTCTCTATCCCCTGCAACTAACTCTCCTAGGGCGGGAATGATTGAGAATGAATAATAATCATAGCTGCATAAGAAAAATGAGAAACCTTGAATTTACACAACCTATAAAAAGACGCAAGAAAACAAGTCCATCGAATGGCAACCCAGTCAACATTGATAAATGATCATAGGGTGCGAAGTTGCTCATATCTGATGCTTTTCTAATGGACACTGTCACATGGCGCGGTGCGAAAACCCAGCCACCTGATACTGCATGCTTGTCTCACAAGCAAAATTGCCACCATACAGGGGGACAAACTGGGTCAAATCTCTAAAGTAAAAGATTGAGCAATGGCAAATGGTATATTGTTCATTACAGTAGAGTGCACAACAAATCTAGTGTGAAATCAAATCATACACACATGCTCAGGCCTGCGTGCATATGTATGCATGCAAATGAACATTCTCGGGAATTTCCTATTTGCATATGGTGCTTGTAAGAAGAGAGAAAAATCAATTAACCCTAACTTCAGATAGCATTTCCTTTTCTTTTCTGAAATGAGTAATTTCAATATAACATTTCGAGAAAGCAGTTGAACTGTCAAACTTTTGTAACAGCAGGATAAAGTTCTGTGATAATCATTTTCTAAGGATGTCTCAGAAAAAGAAAAAATCAATGCAACCGATCATGAGACTGATATTGCTTGTACTAAGATACTGAGGGTGACAATAACAGTGATAACTGAAATGGGATCCTGATGTAAACAAGTGGATTGTCAAGTCCTAATTTAACCAAGCTAAAGTGAAGATTACTTACAATTCTTTGAAGACCGGAACGTCTACATGGCTCAGTTCAAGGCACATGAACCTTCCTCCACGCTTTAGCACCCTATGAACAAAATCATTAAAAGGGCACACATAAGTATTTTTATTTTCTGAAAACAAAACACCACAAATATTAATTCGTTAAACTACTTTGCTACCCTCATAAAAAAGACCAGCAAAGCAAACGATTAGCATAAGAACGATATCACGAATTTAGAGAACTTTTAGGTAGATCTGCTGTAGAAATGCCCTAGTAGGAGATTGTTTCACAGGTTTCGCTACAGAAGAAAATGCATAGGAAATTTTACTGGGATTGAAGAAAATAAGAAAAAGCATAAGTCAGTCATATACCTTTAGTTTCATTTTCTTCAAGTTCTATACCAAAGTTTCATCTCACTCTCCGGCCCCTCAGTAATATACACTCGCCATATTAGCTTCATAGTTAGTTCATTTACAACTGCATGCGCACACAAATAGCAAGATGGCCCATGGGGTTAGCCCCGCACCAATAAAAAATGCCTCTCATGCTTTTATCTGGTCAGTTTCACCCACAATAGCTCTAAATTTGGTTCTTCAGGTGTATGATTTTAGCAACTCCATCTAATTTTATTTTTTATTTTTGTTACACATTCATATTAAACAGTGGAAATCATTTCGAATCCGTATTCTTCTTTATGGCAAAGCCAAGGAATAGAAAATCTAAAAAGATGTTCTCACAGAAACAGGGAGGCAGCAATCACAGTGGCTCACAATCCTTCCCTCCATTCTTAAAAGCTCAGTATGAGAATAACCAATTAAGACAACCAAATTACCAAAATAGTAGTCACAAGGATGGAAAATTTATAAACTCAGCAGTATCACTAGAGTTATCAATCCAAAAATAAAAGAAACTTTCTATTGTTGACCATATAATACATATAGAAGCATGCCTAAAAACCAATAGGAAGATAATTCTCCATTAAAATCTGTTAACCCAACTATGGTTTGACCTTACCTATAAGCTTCCGAAAGGACCTTCTCTATGTGCGTAACATTCCTAATCCCAAATGCAATTGTGTAACCATCCATTGTATTATCTCCAAAAGTCAAGGCTTCTGCATTTCCCTCCACCCATAGAAGAGATTTGTTTTCTCCAAGGCCTATAAATTGCAATACATGATCATACCATTATAAGAAAAGAATTTCTCTAATGTACAAGGAGTATATCTAATCCAACCGAAGTCAAAGTTCACAGCATAAATTTTACCTCTCTCCACGGCCCGCTTTTTACCAACATTCAACATAT
Organism: Oemleria cerasiformis; assembly: GCA_037349345.1. Classification (NCBI taxonomy): domain Eukaryota; kingdom Viridiplantae; phylum Streptophyta; class Magnoliopsida; order Rosales; family Rosaceae; genus Oemleria; species Oemleria cerasiformis. Next base: position 12,033,409 of record JAZGTL010000010.1, read on the forward strand.
TAGGGTTTATGTCAGATACATAAACCTTAGTTTCCTCTTGTAAATCATCTTCAAGAACATCTTGCATAGCTCTCCGTCTGACGCTGTTTATAGAGTCTACTATCCTGAAAGCAACATCGCCTGACAAAATAATAATGTATTACAAAGAAAGAACAGTAAGATTGACGTATGTTCCAAAAAGCCTAAGAAGAGAGCTAAACTAGGTTAGGCCAAAGCAATTCATTGCAACATCGTTCCAAAACACATTGCCACGCAGCATTATAGCAGCTACCACTTCATGTTAGGAGTATGAGATTAGAGAACGAAAACGAAAACTAGTTTTAAATTTTTTGTTTCTTTTTTGTAAGGTGGTGGATGCACTCCTGCACCCAGCAGGTTTATACCTGCAAGAGCACCACCCACCCCATAATACGGGATGGGATGGGATGGTGGGAAATTCTAGTCCATTCTGTTATCTAAACTGCATTCTAGTCTTACGGAAATTTTTTGAACCTATTAACTTTTTCTGGCATCTAAAATGTATTCTTCCTTTTCGAAAAAGGGTGAATATATGTTACCTCAAAAGCTTATATTCGAAAGATAATTGAACCCAGAAACTACAGTAGCATCACATTGCCAGAATACTTACTAATTTTGCAACATTGATACCACTTGGTATTATCTGGTGTGAAAGAAAAGTACCTGATATAATTGTCCCTAGTCTTGTGGTTCATAAAAATTGACAAATGTAGCTTATAAATGAATATCACAAGCTCACCTGTCCCACCAGCCACATCAAGATGCTTCATTCCAGGAAAAGGATTCAGTTTGGAAACTAACCTGAAAAGTTGGGGGGATGACATAGGGCAGCGAAAGGAAAAGTGCAATATTGTCGTTTGACAAAAGTTTAAATAGAAAAAAGAGAGTACAAAAGTAGATCTTCAAGATGCTAACCTGTCCTTCCATAATCTGTGTAATCCTGCACTCATCACGTCATTCATTAGATCATAGGTTGAAGCAACATTGCTGAAGACATTACCAACCATTTGACTTTTTTCCTCTTCCCGTATTTCTTTAAATCCTGCAGAATCAGTATATTACTTATCAACCAGCTGAACCAAGGTAAATCATGGTAGAAAGAATATAAACATTCATTGCGACACAACACAACATTAGAAGTTAGGGATCAATATTATATTCCATACACATGACACTAACACTGACTCATTTTTCCTAAATATAAAAAAATTATGCAATAAAACATACACGTGCATATATACATTCAATTGATAAGGGGGAAGAGAGATGGACTAACCGAAGCTTGTGGCATGTGAATGCAATAGAGACACAGGAGAAAACCTGGGTAACATTTTACACCCTAACTTCCTCGTCATTGCTCTCAAGGCCATGACTGTATTTTAAAAGAAAAGAAAAAGTTATAATTGGGTATCAATTGTTGTGAAGGATGAACATGTGAATCTCTTGCAATATTGTCATAACTATCATCCAGGAACCCACTCATATACATCATCCCCATGAAAATAATGTCTTCAAAGATACAATGCATATAAAACGGAAACTGAAATAAGAACAACTTATTCATTCATAATGAAAATGAAAAATGTGTATTACGGCAACAAGTAACAACCAATATTACAAGTAACAAATTCGTTTAGAGCTCAAAAATCGGATAAACTAACAAGGAGAGTTTTACCTGAAAGAGAAAAACCAAACAACGGTTTCAAGGATTTTCTTTTGCTATTCATTCATGATGTTGTTCATAAATTTTCAAGCACACAAACTGACAGAGAAAATCAAAACGGTAAACTATCTTGGCAGGATGCAAAGAATACAAAAAAACTAATAAAGTATACGACTTTTTGTATCATGAAATCTCAAAGACAACAAAAAATGGCCTACGAAACTGGGGGGCGGATCTATTAAGAGGCAAGGGTGGTTAATTGACCACCCCAACCCCTGAAATCCTCCATTAAAGCTTCTATCTTGACCCCCAAAAGCTATAAGTGCTAGTCTAATTGCCCTTACCCTTGTGTCTCCTCTAATTCCCCTTGCTTTTGCGGCCGGGTTTGAACGTTCTGATCGGCTACTGCGCTCCAACTTTGAGGCAGTCTCACGAAGAAGACGACGTTTAAAGTTTGCCCCTTTTTTTTATCTGAACGGTGAGGTATACGGTGGCGGATTCTGGGGAGTGGATCCGCTGTTCTATTTTTCATGTCCCCTTTGGTGTTCCATTTATGATATTTTGACACGTTTCCAATTACATAACTCTAATCTAACACTGTTAAATTAATTGAATTAAGAAAAAAATTAAAACTAAAACCAAAATCTAAAAACTGAAAATTGGGAGAACCCAGCAAAATAGATACGAAAAGAAAACAGGAAGATCAAAACGAGCCGTTGGGAGCCAAAGGCTTTTTTATGCTCGTAGAGTGTGGCTGATTTGGGGTTGGGAGACCCCATTTGGGAAGAACATTGACTACTATCGTGGCATCATGGTTCCTCATAAGCACAATGATGCACTCATGTGCAAGGTCTTTCCAGGATTCCCTGCAAGTTCAGGCCATGACATGGTTGTGGAAGGTCAATCGCCTCATTTGAAGAGCCATCTTTGGCGTTCGCAAAGGAATACCCGCACCGTTGAAATCATGTAGTGTGTTATCACAATACCGCAATGAAGATTCTTCAATTTCATACGCAAGCTTGGTAAGTCTTTAGTTATGACTATACCGTCGATTAAGTACTAACACAACCGATCAAATAGTCTAACGTCACATCCAGACCGTCAACTGAGAAGCGAGAAGAGCGAAATCAGACAATCATATCACAAAGAGATTCACATGGGTGAGAGTGGGTTAAATACTTCCCAGAAGTGTTATCAAATAAAAAAAAATAAGCTTTTTACTTCAAATGCCCTTTGAATTTGCCATCTAATCTCATAATCCCCCTCAAATTCAGTTTTGTCTCAAAATACCCTTTGAACAGGGATTCCGTCAGCAATGTTACCCCATTTCGACAAACCATTTTAACTGACGTTATTTTTTTCCTATTTTTAGATGACATGTGTCATTTAACTTAACTTGAGTTAAGTTTTATTAAATAATTATAAAAATTTAAAACTAAATCTAAATAAAGTAACAAATATATAAAAGCCAAAATTAATAGGGGGTCCTTAACATGGGAAGGTCTTGGGTACGGCAGTCGTTGCCAAATCATCCATCTGGCTAGGCATTCCACTACCAAAATTTTGTTTTGTTCTTTTTCAATCAGTGTGTTGTGCTTTCAACATCATAGCTTCACCTTTTTTAGTGCTTCAATTATTGTGGTGTAGTGGGAATCTTATCATGTTTTTTTTAAGTTCCGGGCCAGCTACGCTTCCATCATATTGTTCAGATTGACATATTCAACTTCGTCTTCATTATCTGAACTAATAGTCATTAGATTGTCATTTAATCTATGTACTTCCCGTTCTTCTGCAACCATTTTCAGTTCCATTGGAAAGTCAAGAGAACATCTTTAGTTGGCAAGTTTTTTGATCAAATCCATAGCTTCAATTTTCTGTGTTTCAAAGAAATTAAAGTTTGATGTGAGATTTGTCAGGAAAACTCTTCGTCCTTCGGTGACTTTTACCAGATTGACGACATCTACAAATTGTCTTGCGACATCTGAAGTGTGGATTAGATTATCAATCCATGTTGTTATGGGATTGAGGCATGCATCAATTTGTTTGGTTCCAGAAAGTGGTTTATTTGGAACGCCTTTGTCGATTGTCTGGGTTAACAACCAGATTTGATAAGGCTGATAAAAATGTTCTCTTTCTCTCCATCCCATGGTACTAGATATAGAGAAAGTTAAATACTTATTCCAAGAAAAATTGTTTACCACACCATAAACCATTGCTTTAATAAAATATGGAAATTTTTTGAGATCCGGAAAATTAAAGCTTTGGAAAACTACCTTGTTAGTAATTCCCCATTCAATGGTTTCAAAAATTTCCCATTGTTCACTGTTTAGAACAAAAGAAAGTTTTGGGAAACTATCATCCAAGTTTATATTCTTGTGGTTTCGAGAGTATAAATCCATGATTTTTTCTTGATGATCAGAAATCTTTGAGTTTATATTGTCAAAGACGTGACCAGGTAAAATTGTCTTTGCTTTTCAAAGTTACAAATTCTTTTAATTTTTTCAAAGACATGATCAAAACAATTATTTCCAATTATGTCTGTCACTTGAAGAAAATTGTTTATTTTTTCAAAATTAAAATCCTCGTTCCAATTCATCTGTTTAATGATTTGGAAACAGAGATTATTTTGCAAAACATTTTCATTTTTAACTGAAGAAATTTCTTTTTATTTTTCAGTTATGATGTTTTCAAACATAGTTGTTTTTTCAACTAGTTTGAATGACAATTGCGTCATGTGTTTTCGAAAACCTTTATTTTCTTTCTGGATATGGGTTTTCCATATTCCATTAATTTCTTCATAAATGTTTTCATCTAATCCAGGATTAAAGAAGCTTTTTACTTGTGAACTGGATTCTTCAGCCATTTGTTTGGCATAATGAGTATTAAAGACATTGGTTGCTGCCTCCATACTATTAAAGATCTCATAACATGCTCCCCGATATTTGTTTATCTGAGCATGGCAGGTAAACCAGTTTATAAAGATTCATGGTTGGAATCCCTGATATACAACATATACTTTTTGTTGTGGAGGGTTTTTCCTGACAACAGTGTTCCATGGCTGTTTACCCTTATCCATTTCCTACACAATAAATCACTTGTTTTAGTGATCTTCTCTACTAAGGAAATCTGCAGGAAAATTGTTAGTTCCCTTCAAATATTCAACTTCAAAAGTATATTGGGAAATAACATGATAGCATTTTAAACGTCGACCATATGTTATGGCTTTTTTATTGATTAAAAAATCTCGAACCGCTTGATTATCAGTTCTGAGAATAAAAACTTCTGGTGCCAAATAAATATAAAATCTTTTTATGGCAAGTTTAATGGCCAAAAGTTCTTTTTCAAAGGTAATGTATTTTACCTCATTAGGCTTGAATTTACCTGAATTGTAACCACAAATCAATTCTTCTTTTTGAAATTTTTTGGGTATTGTGGCCTTTACAGGTTTAATACCATTTTCTTTTAATGGTATATTTCTCTCATTCCAATGTTCTTTTGGAATGACTTTAAGAACACATCCCCAACATAAATCTGAGGCATATGTCTCTAAGATGAGTTTATCTCCGGTTTTAGGAAAATAAACTTGTGGAATTTGTTTTAGATTCTTTTTAATGCTTCTTATTATTTCTGTATCTTTTTTAGTCCAGTTAAATTTTTTATCATTTTTTAGTTTTTCTAAAAGAGGAACTTCCTTTTGGGATAAGTTTTTAATAAAAATTTTTCCATAATTTAGAACCCCTAAAAAACTCTGTAATTGTTTTTTATCTTTTAATTCTTTTGGAAAATCTCTTATTTTAGAGATTATGTGTTCCTAAAGTTTTATTCCTGAATAATCTAGGGTTATTCCTAGAAAATCTATTCATTGTTTTTCTACCTCTATCTTTTTAGGGGATAGAATTATTCCACGATTTTGGAATGTTTTACACAAAATTTGTAGATGACGCTTATGATCCTCTTTGGTTTTAGAGAATACAAGAATATCATCTATGTAGACAACACAAAAAACTTAATAATCTTTAAAGATTTTGTCCATCCATCTTTGATAAACCTATGGCGCAATGTTTAGACCAAAAGGCATAACGGTCCATTGTTAATGGATGCTAGGTGTACTGAAAGCAGTTAAAGCTTTTGACTCCTCAGTTAATTTGATTTGCCAAAAACCTGACTTACAGTCAAATTTGCTAAATATTTTAGCGCCCTTTGTTTGGTTAACTAAGACATCTTTTCTAGGTATAAAATAGCCATCAAACTCTAATTGTTCGTTCAATCTTTTATAGTTTATGACCATTCTAGCTTTTCCTCTTTTTATCTCTGCATGGTTTCTTACCATAAATGCAGAGCTCGAATGAGGACTAAGAGTTTCTTCTATGAGTTTTTTCTCTAGAAGTTATTTTATTTGAACATCAAATTCATTAATGTCCATTCAAGTGTAAATCATTGGTTTGACTCGAATTATCACATTTTGGGTCTCTTAGTTTAAGAGAACAATATCTAGGGCTTCTAGACCATAACTTTAATGGATTTTCACGAAAGTTTTCTTCGAGAATTTTGTAGATCCAGTGATGGGTTTCTAATTGAAAAGTTTCTTCCATTTGTTGTTGTTGTTATTGTATGGGGGTCATCACGTTGGATTGGCGCAAACTCGGATACACCCCGATATTTATGATGTTGTAAAAGTGGAATTTCAATAAACTCCTTGTTCAGAGTTAAAGAAACAGAATTGTGGTTTACAATCATAGGGAAATATGTAGAGAGAAAATTATTCCCAAGAATAAAATCTCCATGCATATTTGGAAAGCATAAGATTTTTGGTAGAATGAATTTGTTATCATTTAACCAAATTGCTACTTTTTTAGCTTTATACTGAATTATTGAACTATTTCCATGAATTCCAGTAACTTGTATTGGGTTCTTTATTGGAATCCATTTTCTGCAGGAATTGCATTTGGTTGACATGAGCATGTTGTTGCTCCTGTGTCAATCAAAGTGCAAAGACTATATGGTTTATAGCCTGCAAAATTAAATGTTCCTAACACATAGGTAAATCGTTTTTTACCATGATGTGGTGAGAAGATGATTTCTTCTTGACCAACCTTAAGATGATAGAGATAAACTGATTTTATCTCATCTTTTGAAAGATTAGGTTCTCTAATTTTTAAGGAACTTGTTCCAGAACAGGAACTTGCACATTTTTTAGTGCTATAGCATTTCCTTTTATATTGTTTAGATTTACATCAGATGAACGAGGTTCGTCTATCTGTTGAGAATATTTTTCCCACTGGGGTTTAGATGAGGAACCAAATTCTTTTTTACTTTGAGACCTTTTATCTCTAAAGTAAATATTACTTCTTGAAACTTGCATTTCTAAGACACTAGGTTATTTACTAGTTTCTCCTACAAGATTTGTAAATAACCATGGTTTAGGTATTTCTAAATCTCTCAAGTTTATTAACCTTGGCTGGATTTCTGCTTCATAAGGTGTTGGCTCAAAAACTTCTGTAAGGTTTTTACTTATTTCTTTCATAGAAGTTTGAGGGAATTTTGTTAATTCATGGATTGTTCGCCATTGAATTGACAAATCCTGTGATTGGTGATTCATACGTAGATTTTTAAGTTGAATCTTAATTTTTACTGAATTTTCTATATTGTCATCAGTAATGGAAATGAAATAATTTGGTTTGACATTAAACCAAACAATTACATTGACCAGATTGGATTGTATTCCTCCAATGATAGCCTGAAGTGGATTACTCAGTCTATTGTCAAAAACTACGACAAATATTGGTGTGTCAAATCCTTGTCTGGATGAAGCTGTTATAGAGATTTGAATTAATCCCATACGAACATATTTTATTTCAGGATATTTTTTCTTCCATTTTTTAATTTTTTCTTTATTGAGCAGAGGTATTTTTGCTGTTCCTTCTTCAATACATTTAGCAGTGCTGTTACTGCTAAATCGTTCAAAGACTCTTGCTGAGAACATTCTAAACTTTGATAGTTTATAAATGTCATATTTTTTTTAATTAGTTGCTTAGTTTTTTCTAAGGTTTCAATTTGTTCTTCGGAATATGATACGTTTTCTCCTATTACATCTCTTAAAGTTATATTTTCATTTTCTTCTTCTGTACTTTGTTGCACAGCAAATGTTTATATTTCGTTCAAGAAGATTTGTTTATCTTCATTTGAACTTTCTTCCTCGCTAGAAACTTCATAAAGGATTTCTTCTATATTAGAGATTTCTTATCCGAATAGAATTTCTAACTCCTATTCTTCAAGAGCTTTGATCATCCTTTTAGCACTTTTTTCCTTTTTTGGGCATTCAGGTGCTATGTGTCCTTCTTCATTACAATTATAACATCTGCATTTTTTCTTAAAGCCACATAGAGATTAGAGGTCCTAAGGAGCATTATGATTTTCTAGAGGAGTTCATGAGTGCTGTTAATCAGAATTACGTCGAAAAAGTTCTTATACAGGTTACTTTTTATATTACACATGCATATTCTTAGGACTTCTGGAGTCTAAAATTTTCATGCAGTTCTAGGATTTCTAGTCGTACATATGCATAACAAGTTAGATTTTTTTATGGTCCAGTTACAGTCAAGTTTACCATATGTTAGATCTATGTTAATACATTTTCATAGTTACATAAATCAGTAAAAGATAACCAGATATTAGAGAGTAGGGCATATTTTTTCGTACTTTTTCTGAGGTGCAGTTGCAGTCGAGTGTTTGATGTTCAGACTGTGGTTTATAAGCATTAACAAGTAGGTTTGATTCCAAAGGATTTATTTGCTGGGTTTAGCTGTGAACTAATATATAGTTTACAATCTTGTGTATTACAGTCGAGTGTTTGAGGTGCAGTTACAATCTTGGTATTTATTTCTCATGCCGGTTGGCAAAATTACTTTGGGATATTTTCAACCTGGTGATAAACCATGCATGTTGGCAGAATTACTTTGGGATATGTTCAGCCTTGTGATAAAAATGCCGGTTGGTGAAATTACTTTGGAATATTTCTTTATGGGTTTCATTGTTTCTATTTGTATGTTTTACTAGTTTATTATTCTTCTTTTTTTCTTCCTTTTGATTGGTAGTACTTTAATAACAAACAGTCAGGTGTTGAATTTTTTTTGTTATATTTGTTGAGGTGCAGTTGCAGTAAAAAACTGTCTTAGGATATCAGTCTGGTTGAAATTTTAGTATCATATGCTGGTGATGCAAGATTTAGTATTTCAAAAGATGTGAGACTGAAAGGTTACACCTTGATGCTAGATTGACTTTTTTCTACACTTCTTTTTTTTTCAATTTTTTCTGTGATTTCTGTCATGGATCATCTCTCTTGTTCCTTTTTTTTTCCCTCTTTTGATTGATAGTACTTTCATAAAAGAACAATCAGGTGTTGAATTTATTTTGTTATATTTCTTGAGGTGCAGTTGCAGTCAAAGGTGATTTGAAAATTAGTTAGTTTAGCTCTTCCATCCTTGGTGGTTTGGTTCTCATGAGCTGAAAGTTTGCAAATCACTACCTTGTTTACCTTTTCGGAGTTTTGGTTCGTTTTATTTTCAGTTGAATAGAAAAGGAAGTCCATGATATAATCTTTAATATGTGTGAATTAAAAGCATGCCAACATGAATTTGTTGTAAAACTTGGAAATTTATTGTTTTGGTTTGAATTTGAAATTGTGCAGTAGACTACCAACTCTAAGTTCCTCTGTGTTTCTCTCTATGTCAATGTGCAGAGCTTAAGCATTGGTTTCAATGGCAGCCTTGGACAAAATCAAGGACATGTATGATGTTTCTCTAAGGCTTCTCTGTGCACAATCTCATGAGCGACCATGGATGTGAGATTGAAAGGTTTCAATAGATGTGAAATTGGCTTTTTCCTACAGTTTTTTATCTTTATTTTTCCCCCATTGTGATTGCAGATCGACTCACAATCCTCCAAGTGAGTAGCTCCCATTCCATCATAGGGTTTTACTATTATGGATCATCTCCCTTGTTCCTTTTATTTTTTATTTTTTATTTTTTATTGATGTTACTTTCATGAAAAAAAGTCAAGTGTTGAATCTCTTTGTTATATTTCTTGAGGTACAGTTGCAGTCAATTGTTTGATTTCTGGTTTTCATTCACTCTGGTTGTGGAGTGCGTTTTTGCTGGGTTTTGTAGAAAGGAGAACGATGAAGACGAGTTTCGCTTTATCGTTGAGGTTTTTGTAGAAAGGAGAAAACGCTGAATGCGCGTTTGCTGGGCTTTGGCAGTTGGATGGCACTGATTGTAATTTGAGCGAAAACTGTTTTCTATTTTAAACTTTCTGATCCTTTGAATAGTAAAAAGGACCTCTGGTTATAATTTTTTGATATCCAAGTTTATAAACTTGTAAGTTGTCAAGGCCCTATAAGTTAGTGACCCTCTATAAAATCACTCATCCCTTCCCTCCCCCCAAATATCGCAGTGAGATGGAGGGATTGTAGGGTTTGAGATGAATTGGGTTTTGGAGCTTCAAGGGTAGGACTGGCTTAGAGGACACTAGCTTTGGTTTGGCCTCGAGTTTCATATTGGAGGGGATGAAGCTCATCATGGATGATGATCAAAAAAGTTGTTTTTTTTTCTAAGTAGTGATTGGTGACAGGGAAAGTGGCGGATAATGCGTGAGAAGAGATGGGATTATATAGAGTGAAGACGAGGGATGGTTTTGGGTCTAGCTGCACCTTTAGATGTACTTCGGATCTTGCTGAAGCAGCCCATCCACTCTGTATTTGTCCCCCTCTAATTTTTGTCTTCTCATCGATGAGAATCCAATTTCATTAACAAAAAGCAATCAGAGATTGAATTAAACACTAACCCAGAATACAAATCCAGTTATGATTCCATCATCAATTCAATCATACAAAAGAATTGATACCCAAAAATAATCCGAACCCAAAATTCCCAATTTAAAAATAGAGGCTCCAAAGAGATTTCGACCCTTTTTATTGTTTGGGATTTCATCTCCACCAATATTACACAAAATCGATGAGACCCATGTGAGAAAGAGAGAGATATACAGAGAGAGCAGAGAAAGGAAAGTGAGAGAGGAAGAAGAAAATTGTCCGGCAGCGAAAGGAAACATCAAGGTGCTTGCCGTCGGCAACTTTTTGGCTGACTGCGATATTTGGGGGGAGGGGAAGGGATGAGTGATTTTATATGTTTGTTACTTAATTTAGATTTAGTTTTAAATTTTTATAATTATTTAATATAAAATTTAATTCAAGTCATGTCATTTAAAGATTGGAAAAAAATGACGTAAGTTAAAATTGTTTGACGGAATTAAATAATTTTGTTGACGGAATCTCTGTTTAATGCGTATTTTGAGATAAAACTGAGTTCGAGGGGATTCTAAAATTAGATGGTAAATTCAAGGGGCATTTGAAGTAAAAAGCCAAAAAAATAAAAAACCCAGCAACTACCGCCGTGGCCATCCACCTCTAACGACAACAGTCACCCACACCTCAACTAGAAATCTTGCACTTTAACTCGAAGCCCAAAAAATTTGAATGTGAATCAAGCCTCATACTTTTCTTCTGCACTCTTGGAATTTAATTACAAGACAAAAATTCTAATACTTTCAATAAAAACAGATAAATCCCGCACCTCTACTGCAATTGACGGCGGTGAAATTGGACGAACTCTTCAAGGAACACCACGATACAAGCCTTTCAGTTTGACTGTTGATCATAGCATGTCTTCAAACCCCCTTATCATCACTCTCGATCTCGGACCAAATCACCTCACCCTTTGATGAGATCCCTTGGGGACACAAATGGAGAACATCTGAATCTTTTAGAGAGAGGGGAGAGGGTAGTTGGCGGGAGGGAAGAAGATGGGTTGCCGGCTTGCCGCATGTTGGTTGGGTCGGGAAAAGTGAGTGTGACCTCTCGACTGCACTTCCAATTTTTCAAGTTAACAGAGTTAAGTTAGAGTTATGTGCTTGGACATGCATCAAAATATCACTTAAGGGACACGAAAGGGGACATGAAATATGGTTCAGCGAATCTATTCCCATTGATGAATTTTTCTTATTCATTTTAAGTTTTTTACTCAAGATGTCCCATGAACATTAAGTTTAGTCTCAAAATACTCCATAAACTCGATTTTGAATAAGGATGCCCCCTGAAACCCCTTTTTCGTCTCAAGTTACTCATTTTTCGTCAAATAGCATAACCCACCGTTAAATATAAGGCCAAACTTGTCACTTTAGACAATAACGTCTAAGACCCTTACTCATCCATTATCAGACCCATGGAAGACCAAAATAGCGTCTTCCTCCTCGCGATCGAAGAAGAAATCATTAGTTCTTCATAGTGAAGCTATTTAATTTATGTTACTCTGTGACATCTGAAATTCTTTCTCGTCTGTTCGACAGATTTACAAATTTTCGAACATTTCTAGTCAAGCTTACTCCCCAAGTTCCCAACACTAATGACCATAGATATTTTCTCAATCACTCCCCACACACACACACCACTCATAAAACTTTCCCATGCTTCCTCACTCAATTTTCCCATCTCCCAAACACCAAGTGATTTCCAAAACCCAATCTCTCTTCCCCCAAATCCCTCCTTATCTCCATTGAAAAAACCAAACTTTTCACTCTATTTCAGTTTCCTAGGTATCCCCTTCCTTGTCTCTCCCCCAAAGCCCATTTAAATTCAAAATTAAAAAAACTAAAAATGCTCACCAAAATCATAAAGCGCGGCCACTGCAAATCCCAAAAACCAGAACCCGCCGATCTCGAGTTTGAACCCGACCCACAACCCATCACTTTATCCCCTCCCATGGAAACCTTTCCTTTGCTCCGAGACGTCGCCGTTTTAGACCGTCCATCCTTCTTCATCAAAAAGCTCCAGCTTTGCTCATTCTACTGTGACTTCTCCAACCCTCTCAAATGGGTTTGCGAGAAAGAGCTTAAGCGCCAAACCCTAATGGAGCTCGTCGACTTCATCGACTTCGGTTCCTGCAAACTCAATTCCCCAATGCAAGAAGAGCTCATTTGCATGGTCTTACTCAACATCTTCCAAAATGACAAGTTTGTCGTTATATTTGACGGTTAGTTATGCTATTTGACAGAAAATGAGAAACTTGAGACGAAAAAAGGGTTTCATGGAGCATCTTGGTTCAAAATCGAGTTTGGGGAGCTTATTGAGACTAAACTTAGTGTTCAGGGGGCACCTTGAGTAAAAAGCCTTTATTTTATTCAATACAGGTTTTTAGAAACAAAAAAAACTATAAATTCTTGCAATGCACTTCGGTTAAATTTGATTTTATAGGGAAAAACCGAACTTGAACAAAATATCTTATCTCATTATTCAATTTCAATTATAAAAAAAAATTCAATTTGATCTATTTTAGGTTTTCGCAAAAGTTATATACGTCAGACCCATCAATATTAGAGAAGTTTTTAATAATTCTTACTTCACTATTGGTTCAACACCAAGTTTTTGTGCTGAATATATTATGAGCATTAAAAAAATGGCTTATTACTCAACTTGCTCTCCGAATCGGACATGTAATCTCAATTTGCTCCCCCAACGCGAAATTGTAACAATGTAACCCCTGAACCCCCCTTCTGTCAAGTCCATTGCACCAACCGTTAGTCTGCGTTACTAACGGTGTTTAGAGTGCTTATATGGCACCTATGTGGCCCACACGTGTGGATCCCACTAAAACGACGTGGATCGGGAAAGGGAGAGGGGTGAATCAGTTATATTTGGGGAGAAATTACAGGGGTGGGTGAATTCTAGGGTTTGTAGAGAAGATTGAAGAGGCGGAAACTTGAATCAAACGGGTAAAGGGTTGTTAGGGGTGTCAATCGGACATCAAGGCGAGTTCAATCTGTGAAGAAATCGAGGATGACAATCCCTCGAAAACCCGGTGGAAGTCAACCTCAATATGGTAAGTTTGAGTTTTGAAAATTTGAAATCTGAAATGGTTTTGGAAGTTAATTGTCCTATTTGGTTAAAATATTCAATGTTTTGGTTGGTGTTTGTGTAAGCCTTTGAAAATTGATCTTTTTAAATTTTGTTGGCACTTAGTTGTGCCAAATAATATGGCGGGTGGGTTTAGAAAAGGTTGGTAGTTAGTTTACAATATGTGAACTTTTTGAAAGTGGCTGGTAGTGGGTTTATAATATGTGATTGTTGGCTAGAAAGTTGTGATTTTGACAGTGTGGGGTTTAGGTTTGGGCATTTTGGATTAGAGTAAAGAGTTTAGGGTTGGGCTGTTTGGAACATAAATGAGGGTATAGGGTAGGGTATTTTGGATTAGAGTTGATTGTATGCACATCAACCTCAATATGGTAATTTTGATGTTGGATGTTGGTGTGAGTGTAGATTTAGGCAGAGAGTTGTGGATTTGCAGTGAGTTTTGATGTTGAGTCTGATTTTTGGATAAGGGTTTAGGTCTAGGTTTACAGTTTAGGGTTTAGGTTTAGTGTTTATGTTTAAGGTTTAGGGTTTAGGGTTTAGGTTTTGGGTTTAGGGTTTAGGGTTTTGGGTTAGGTTTAGGGTTTAGGGTTTAGGGTCTGCTGTTGGATGTTGGATGTTGGTGTGAGTGTAGATTTAGGCAGAGAGTTGTGGATTTGCAGTGAGTTTTGATGTTGGGTCTGATTTTTGGATAAGGGTTTAGGTCTAGGTTTACAGTTTAGGGTTTAGGTTTAGGTTTAGGGTTTAGGTTTAGTGTTTATGTTTAAGCTTTAGGGTTTCGGGTTTAGGTTTAGGGTTTTGGGTTAGGTTTAGGGTTTAGGGTTTAGGGTTTGCTGTTGGATGTTGGATGTTGGTGTGAGTGTAGATTTAGGCAGAGAGTTGTGGATTTGCAGTGAGTTTTGATGTTGGGTCTGATTTTTGGGTTAGGGTTTAGGGTTTAGGGTTTGTTGTTGGATTAGGGTTTGATTTTCTATTGTGTGTTTGGTGTGGATGATTTAAGCATATTATGCATTAAATTTTTTTGATTGGTGTAGGGGACTGCAATGACATAGTGTCCATCGCACTACATCACGGTGGCAAGATAGTACATAAAGTGGAAAAGTGGACATATACAGATGGGGCATTGAAATGGTATGACTGGTGTTGGGACTACAGTTCACTGATTGAATTGAATGCACTGGTGAAGAAGGAAGGGTACGTTGAGGATATGGTGGAATTCTACACACAAGAAGCCAGAAGTGGAGTGTTTTTCAAACTATGCACAGATCAACAGCTTTTGGTCCACATTCGAAGGGCTGCAAAGAGAGCAGATAAGGCACTGCATGTGTACGCTTCCCATGTTGTGGACCAAGTGGTAGATGAAGATCTGGTGCATACTATAGAGGCTGGTCCAAGCACATATGAAGCAGATGGTCCAAGCATAGATCCAGATACTGGTCCAAGCACATATGAAGCAGCTGGTCCAAGCACAGATCCGGATGTTGTTCCAAGCACATTTGAAGCAGCTGGTCCAAGCACATATGCATATGCTGGTCCAAGCACATTTGAACCTCTTGGTCCAAGCACAGATGTAGATGCTGGTCCAAGCATAGATCCAGAGGCTGGTCCAAGCACAGGTCCAGTTGAAGATGTAGAAGATGTGCCTGAATATGAAGAAGAAAGTAGTCAAGCTGATGATAGTGAAGACGAATTGTATGAAGTTCGAGTGAAAGAAGAAAGTAGTGAAGAAGTGGATGAAGAATTTGAATTGGAAGAAGAAATGGAAGAACTAGATTTTCAAGCTAGTGGTGGCCAGTGTAGTTAGAGACCTGGTAAACAAAAAGTGAATGAGGGTGATATAGAGAAGGGCAACCCCGAGAGTGGTGATGATAGTAGTCAATCTGAGGAACTTGAGGACTTTGAAGATGATGGTTATGGTGAAGGGGATGCTAATGCAATATTTCTAAGTGATAATGATGACATATTCGAGACAAATGATGAAGAGGTAGTTCCTCCTCCTCCACAGACTGAGGAAGATTTTGAAGAAAGAGAGGTTCCTTTGTCACCAAGGGTTGCTACTGCTAGTGTAGACTCAGATGAGGAAGTGGGCAATAGGAGTAGGAAGAATAAACCACTTCCAAAGACAAGAGACTTTATTCCTGAGATGGAGATGAAGGATCCTCATTTTGAGATAGGGCAGAAGTTTGAATTAGCTGCCATATTTAGAGAAGCTGTGAGGATCTGCTCAGTGAAAAATGGAAGACAACTAACTTTTAAAAAGAATCAGCCTAATCGAATTCGGGTGGTTTGTGGGAGTGGCTGTGAGTTTATGCTTTATGTTTCAAAAATAGGAGGCAGCATGACTATGCAAATTAAAGAGTTTAAGAGTGAGCACAACTGCGGTGTAGGGACTAAGAACAGACATGCCAATGTTAAGTGGCTGTCATGGAAGTATGGGAGGCAGTTGGCAAGCAACAAATGGGATTGGGTGGAATTCCAAGACTTGGCTAATGCATAAACTGGTTTAAGACCCTTAAGGGCAGCATGCTTTAGGGCAAGGGCCAGTGTATTGGATGTACTGGAAGGGACCTACAAGAGGCAATATGAGGTGTTGGGGGAATACTGCTTGCAAGTTCTGAAGACTGATCCTGGTTCCACAGTGATAATCAAGTCTGAGTTGGAAGCTGATGATTGCCCTCGATTTCAGAAAGTGTATTTCTGTTTGGAAGCTTGCAAACAAGGTTGGATGAAAGGCTGCAGACCCTTCATTGAGTTTGATGCATGCCATATTAAGGGCATTCGCCCTGGGCAATTGTTGGCAGTTGTAGGAGTGGATCCCAACAATGTGATGTTTCCCATTGCATATGCTGTGTGTGAATCTGAAAACTTCAATTGTTGGACGTGGTTGATGGAGTTGTTGAAGGAGGACTTGTAAATTCAAAACTCACACGCAGTTGTCATAATGACTGATAAACAAAAGGGGCTGCTAGATGCAGTGAACCAAATATTCCCTGATGCAGAACACATGCATTGCTTGAGGCATCTATATGGAAACCTCAATGTGACGCATAAAGGATTTGCTGTCAAACTGCAAATGGAGAAGATTGCTAGGGCAACTATAATACCTTGGTACAATGAAGAAATGAAGAAAATGCAAGTTCTCAATCAGTATGCTCACAGTTGGCTAAAAGAAAGGGATGCAAGACAATGGTGTAGAAGTCATTTCAAGATTGATTATAAGTGCGACATCTTGCTAAATAATCTATCGGAGGCCTTCAACAAAGCCGTTCTCCCATTTAGGCCTAAGCCTATTATATATATGGTGGAAAAAGTCAGGCAATACCTAAGTGCATTCATGACTAAGAGAAGAGATGAAGGTAGTACTTGGGGGGACCATTTGGTTGGTAAAAGAATCTAGGGGGCTTCTTGAGGTCAATAAGAAGGCAGGGCATACCTTGATTCCTAGTCATTGTGGTGGGAACATCTTCGAGGTCAAACATTCACATGGAAGAAGATTCTCAGTTGATTTGAATGCTCACACATGCTCATGCAGAAGATATCAACTTACTGGGATTCCCTGCCCACATGCTTGCAATGCCATTAGTCGATTCAATGGCAACCCAGAGAAGTATGTGCATGATTGCTACTCCCATGCTACCTATACTAGGACATATGAAGGGATTATCAGACCAGTTCCTAGTGAAGATCAGTGGGAGAAGGTTGGTGCAGCAACCCTAAAGCCACCAAAGTATCGTAAGTAGCCAGGGAGACCAAGGATGAAAAGAAAGAGAAGTCAGAACGTGCCTCCTCATCCTCCTCCAGATCCTACCAAGTTCCCTCGATACCACTCTACCCTTAAGTGTGGTAATTGTGGTGCTTATGGCCATAGACGAAATGCATGCACACAACCCCTTGACCCTACCGCTGAAGCTAAGTTCAAATGTAAGCAAGAAAGGAGGAAACAACGTGCTGCATCCAAAGCTAGGGGGGACAAGCTACCTATAAGTATACTATCGTAATTCAAGTTCATTTGAATGCTTACACATGCACATGCAGAACCTGTTATTATAGCTGAATCTAGAATTATAGTATCACTTAACATCCAAGGGCTTATGCCTACGTATCACTTAATACCCTGATTCTGTCATATCGTATCACTTAACACCCAGAACATATATTAGTAGTCTCAGGTTACACCAATATTACGAATGTGTTTCTTGGCAGTCTGAGGTACAGTGTGAATGAAGTGAGTTGTGATTGAAGTGAGTTTGATCTACATTGTATTATCATTGAATTGAATTGTGATTGAAGTGAGTTGCCTTTATCATTGAACTCAATTATGGCTAGGTGTTTACTATGGATTTGTATTTCATTAGGTCCGAAGACGAACAAGGAGCACTACCCTTGGAAATGAGGAAGGCAGGGATGCCTATACGCAAGAATCATGCCCAAATCCTGTGCCAACAAGTACAGCCACTACCCCAAGGCAAGAATCATGCCCAAATCCACCACCAGCAACTACCAGCACTGCCCAGAACCCTCAATCAAGCACCACACTTGCTGTCCAACCTGTACTAGTGCATCCAAGCCCTACCACTACTCAGCCAAGTGACAGTTCACAACATCAATCACCCGTATCAAGTGGAAGGAAGATGAGATTCAAGTCGCCTGCAAAGCGTGTGAAGAAATAGTTGCTTTACTATTTAGTCCTTAGTGGAAGGACTTGTTGTTTAGCTTTGCTTACTGTTTCAAATATTGTGACCCTATTTTACTTAGTGGTGCTCCGTTTGTTCCTTTTGTTTAAAGGATATGATGGTTTGTGAGGGTCCCAATTAGGTTTGTTATTATCAAAGTTTGATTCATGAATGACTTTGGGATGTTTCTCATTCTTAATTTATCAACTTCCATTCTTACTAGATATAAAATGCATTGCATAAACATCTAACATATTTCCACAATCCACCAAACTAACTTTTACATAATACAAAGCCCTAAACATAACTAATAGTGCTAAGCTTGCAAACATAACCTAATACATAACTAAAGTGAAGGATTGAAGATGATTCCAACCACTAAGACCCAAGTAACCAAGAGTGCAATCCAAAGCTTAGTCACCTTCCTCTTCTCATTCAACAATTGCTCTTCAATTCTATCAAGCTTCCTTAACAACCCCGGAATTATTGTCATTGACCTCTTGCACATTTTCGGATCATACCACTCCCAAAAATCACAACCTTTCTCTCTACCTCTACCTCTACCTCTACCTTGTTCATTCTGCTGCAAAACAGATTACAATTTCAAACATTTCACCAATCAATCAAAACAACAACAATCAAAACATCAATTTCATTTTCTTCTTATTGAATCATTGCAGTTTCTCATAAACCCAGCCAAATTTCTTCATATTGACCCAACCAACAATCAAAACACACCAATTCCTATTAATATCATAACCCATAAACCAAAATCCCTTTCACTATTAATCAAAAAATTGCTTCCTTTTCATTCCTTTCACTTACCTTAGCATCTAGACAGACAACAAACCTCCGACCTGGGTTTTCATCCGTCCATGACGTTTTCATTCTCCCCATCTTCCCACAAAAGCATATTCTCGGCTGTAGGGTAAATCCACTCTCCTCCATATCTCAATCTCCCTTTTAACTGCAAATTGATTGATGATGTTGGTGTCTTGTGGTTCACAAACCTTTATAAAGATCCAATTCGCAACTTTTTGGTGGGATTACTGTGGAATTTTTCGAAATTTCCCCCCTAGGGTTACGATTTCC
Organism: Oemleria cerasiformis; assembly: GCA_037349345.1. Taxonomy (NCBI): domain Eukaryota; kingdom Viridiplantae; phylum Streptophyta; class Magnoliopsida; order Rosales; family Rosaceae; genus Oemleria; species Oemleria cerasiformis. Next base: position 12,052,814 of record JAZGTL010000010.1, read on the forward strand.
CCTGGGTTGGGGCTGATTTTGCCGCCCAAATGTCATCCCAACTCCATCCTTATGTTGTCCCATTGACTTCTTGCCACATAGGTGCCAGATAAGCACTCTAAACACCATTAGTAACGAAGACTAACGGTTGGTGCAACGGACTTGACAGAAAGGGGGTTCAGGGGTTACATTGTTACGATTTCGCGTTGGGGGAGCAAATTGAGATTACATATCCGGTTCAGGGAGCAAGTTGAGTAATAAGCCTAAAAATATTTAGGAAAATTATCACTAATGTTCTTTTCACATGAAAAAAACACTAATAACCATTTCCTATATACTCAACCATATAAGGTTTTTAACTTTTGATATTTTCAATTTTGGCCCAAGTATAAATATATAAAGAGGACTAATTTTCAATTTTTCATTTTTCTCCATCTCTCTTCTCTTCTCTCTCTCTCTTCTCTATTCTCTTTTTTCTCGCAAGAAACCGGATGAAGATGAAGATGAAGGGGAGGGGGGGGGGGGGGGGGGGGTGTTGGTTGCGTGGGGTTGGTTGCGTCCTCTTCCTCTTCGTCTACTTCATCTTCCTCTGCATCCTTTTTTTTCTCTTCTCTCTTCATCGTCATCTAGAAAACCCAGAAACGGTTATGTAACTAAGTGATTACCAACTAGTATGTAAGTAAGAACTAATCGGTAACTAACTTGCGAAACCCATAAACTCAAATGAAGATGAAGATCTCGATCTCCAGATGAAGATGAAGGGGGAGGTTGTGTCCTATTCCTCTTCGTCTTCTTCCTCTTCCACTGCACCCTCTTTTTTCTCTTCTATTTTCATCTTCATCTAGAAAACTCAAAAATGGTTATGTAACTAAGTGGTTACTAACTGGTATGTATGTGAGAACTAATCGGTAACTAACTGCGAAACCCAGAAACCCAGATGAAGATGAAGATGAAGATGAAGATGAAGATGAAGATGAAGGGGGATGCTGCGTCCTCTTCGTCTTCGTCTTCTTCCTCTTCCTCTGCATCCTTTTTTTTTTCTCTTCTCTCTTCATCTTCATCTAGAAAACCCAGAAATTATTATGTAACTAAGTGGTTACCAATTGATATATAAGTGGGAACTAAGAACTAAACCCAAAAACCTAAAAACCTAGATGGAGATGAAGATCTCCAGATGAAGATGAAATAGGAGGCTGCGTCCTCTTTCTCTTCGTCTTCTTCCTCTTCCATGTTTGGTGACGTGGATGAAGGTGGGATGGGAGATGATGAAGGTGGGATAGGAAAGGATTGGGTAAAAAGAATGGGATGTAACTAAGTGTGAACTAACATAATTTCTTATATATATATATATATATATATATATATATATTTGGGGCAAAAATACAAATACCAAAACTTAAAAACTACATTTAGTTGAGTATATAGGAAGTGATTATTAGTGATTTTTTTTTTTTTTGTAAGAAATGAACATTAGTCATAATTTTCCAAAAAATTATACCTTGAGCACTTAGCTTGATTGACAATACATGTCATGGAACAGTTCACTTAAAATCCAAATCAAGTGACGAACTAAGCACTACTTTGACTTTGATTACATAGACACGGAGTTATTGTCCGTCTTAGGGATAAATATGTCAACGATAATAGTCTAACATTAAGATCATCTTTAGTAATGGGCTAAAGTGTTAGAATATTTAAGAATTTGGGGACAAATTTCATTTCCAGCAAATGTCTGAAAATCAATCCTAAATTTTACATTTTAACTCACTTCTTCTTAATTAAAGGATCATTCAAATATAACTCAAATTTTACATTTTAGCTCCCTTCCTAATTAAAGGGTCAGTCAAATATAAGCTACCAATAGCATGGACTAAATGCAACTGGGTGTCAGATAGACTCCACAGCAGCAGCAGAAGGTGTTTATCTCCTTTTTTTTTTTTTTCGTTTTTGATACGAAAGGAAAAGACTCCTAAAGGGCAAAACCCCTCAGGCAACCACTACTAAACAAGTCAAAGCTCCAAGCTTGCTGTGAGGAGTCAGGAAGAGGCAACCACTACTAAACAAGTCAAAGCTCCACGCTTGCTGTGAGGAGTCAGGAAGAGATCTAGCCCATTGTCTCGGAGTATACATTGAGAGCCCCAGTTTCGCTAGAGAGTCAAGAACGAAGTTTGCTTCATGAGGAACATGTATGAAGGAGATTTGATGAAAACTACGAACGAGGGAGTCAACTCACCCAATGATTGTCTTAAGTCTCCAAGGGCTAGCAATGCTTCTGTTGATTGCATCAATCAAGATTTTGGAGTCACCCTCTACCTCCAAAGATTTAATGTCACACAGAATGGATCTTTTAAGCCCATCTGTTAACTCTGTGCCCTCAGCAATAAGCACATTAGTGGTCCCAGTTTGTTTTGTGCCTTCCCACATAGGCAAGCCATGACTGTCCCTAATCACAGGGCGGGCTCGGCGGGGCTCATCGGGGCTAACTCAGGGCGGCTGAGGATGGCTGGGCGGAAATTTCGACCATTTTTTTTTCAAGTTCAATTTGAATTATTGAAAATGAAATACTAATACAATTGAAAATTTACAAACCAGAAATTAAACCCAAAACCAAAATCGAGAACGACGCCGCCGAGTTTGCCTCCAAGCTCCATCGCCACGGACTCCAAGACCGACGCCTACATCTCCATCTCCGACGCCTCCATCGCCATCGACACCAAGATCGAAACCTCCTCTGTCGATCTCCACCGCGAAGCTTCCTCCGTCCATCGCTAGTCCTCTATCACTTCTTCTGATCAGCTATAACAACCCTCTCTCTCGACTCTCGTCTCTCTGTGTCCCTCTCCCTCACTCCCTCTCTGTCTTGTCTCTCTGCGTCTCTCTCCCTCACTCCCTCTCTAGTCTCTTCTCGAGCCGAGACCGAGTCTCTTTGACTCTTCTCGAACTCTCTGGTTTCCGTCTGAATGTTTGATGGCTCTTTGGATTGTTAAAAGTTGTTTTACAACTTCAAGTGATGGCTCATGGACCAATAATTAATGTGGACCAAATCAATTATAATTGTGGACCAAATCAATAGCCCAATTATAAATGTGGATCAAATTTAATTAATAATTACTTGAATGGATTTGAACCAAATAACAAATTGAATTATGTTTATGTTTGAGTCTTATACATTTATGTTTATGTTTGAGTCCTATACATTTTGCATGTTTATGTTTATGTTGTTTATAGAACTTTTCATTTTGAATATTTATAATTCTCAATTCAATTTATTTGGTCGTTGAATGAATTTTTATTCTAGAATTATTTGGTATATTCATTATATTATTCATTTATTGAGTGTTTCCTTAAAAAAAAAAAATCGCCTAAGTCCCGCTTAATCACCTAGGCGCTAAGCCTCTACCTGCCGCCCTGAGAGCGCTTAGCGACATTTTGAACATTGACTAATTGAGCTTGTATGTATTTTCTGGTGGAGGATCCCATTTGATGAGGTCATTGACACTACTACGTCTTTCCCTTTTGTGAGAATTGTTCGCATGAAAGGCAGAACCTATAGAAGAAGCTACCAAAAAGATCTTCACAGAGGAAGCTTCCACCTGCGAAAAAATACAAATGTTTCTTGCCAACCAAATTTGCCAACAATTAAGAAGCACTTTAGATAAGCCAGACAGCGAGGAATCAGAATCAACATAGTCTAGGGAATAGAGCCAATCAATGATATTCATATAGAGGTGGTGGCTAGTTTCCAAACAATGGTTACAGAGCGCATAGTTCGGATCAATACCTTGTCCCAAATTCCCAAGACGATCCTTAGTGTTTAGACGACCTCTAATTAGAAGCCAAGAAAAAAAATTTGTTTTTGGAGGAATAGAAAGTTTCCACATTCTTCGTAATAAGGTATTATTAGAGTGAGCTTGTAAATTTGACACCAGAGCTAAAGTAGCAGATTTTATAGAAAATTCTCCTCTAGGGTTTGGACCCTAGAAAAAGGTGTCCTCCATATTATAGTCATTTAAGGGCAGAGGGATGGCTCTAACAATATCCACCACGTGGTTAGGCAATCAATATTCCAGGTTCCATTCTCAATAAACTTATCCACAGTTAAAGACCAATCAAGATTACCTAGATGATTCTAATCCATTAAATTCGCCAGTGGAACTGTTAAGGCCCAGTTAAAGCCCCAAAAATTAATGTTTTTACCTTACCCACAATCCATCTAATGTCTCTGAAGAGCAGTTTCCTTGCTTGCAGAATCATTTTCCAAGCTGTTAAATCAGACACTTTCTTCTTATAAAGACAAAAGTTTTTATTTCTGAAATATTTTGCTCTAACGATCTTTACCCACCAACTATCATGATCAGTCAACACTCTCCAATCCAACTTAGCCAGAGCAGCCAAGTTAAATTGCTCTACATGCCTAGCACCAAGACCACCCAATTTAGAAGGATGACAAACATCTTTCCAAGCCACCGGTGGTTTACTGGCATTCAAGCCCCAGAAGAAATCACAGCATAAAGAATTAATTTTCTTTGAGAGATTAGAAGGGAAGGGAAACAAGACAGTACATGATTTGGCATATCAGTGATACAAGATTTCATTAAGGTCATTTTACCTGCCCTAGGGAGGGAGTTACTTTTCCAACATGCTAATTTATTTTTAATTTTCAATATAATCTCTATAGAATTAGTTTTATCCTTCCAAAAGATAATATTATGAATGTCAAGGGATTTTCCAATAGTAGTCTTGTGAGTAATGCCCAAAACATTCACAATGTGATTTTGAAGATTAGCATTCGTGTTTCTTGAAAAGTAAAGAGAGGATTTATGAAAATTAATTTGTTGTCCTGAAGCAGTCGAGAAAGTCAAAAGAACTTTAAGGATATTTCTCGCCGCAGTATTGGTGGCTTTATCAAAAATTAGACAATCATCGGCAAAAACCAGATTAGAGACCTTATAATCATGAGGAGAAGAAAGAATACCCACCTGATGCATAGATTTCAAAGTTAGCATGTTTAAGTGTCTAATCAACGGTTCCAAACATAAGATAAAAAAATAAGGGGAAAGCGGATCTCCCTGTCTAATACCTCTTTGCGGCTAAAAGAAACCTTCCGTTGAGCTGTTAATCAGAATAGAAAAACAAACCAAAGAGATACATTCCATGATTAGTTTAACCCAAAGATCTGAAAAAGCCAAACTTAAGAAGACAAGCCTTAATGTAATTCCAGCCTAGGTAATCATAAGCTTTTTCCAAATCAAGCTTAATTGCCTTAGTTCCGGTAGCACCTTTCTTCCTATTAAATTTATTAAAAATTTCATGAGCTATTAAGATATTGTCTACAATGGACCGACCCGGAGCAAAAGCACCATGATTATGAGAAATGCAGTCTTTAAGGATAGGTCTAAGTCTATTGACTATGGTCTTGGAAATAACTTTATACGCCACATTACATAAACTAATCGGTCTATAATGATTAACTATTTCGGGTTCTCTACTTTAAATATGAGGGCAATATTTGTATGGTTTATCCCTTCCGAAGATCCACCATTAACAATAAAGTCATTGACAATGTTGTAAATATGTACCTTGACTTTTTTCCAGTATTTTTGTTAAAACACAGCGTGAATGGCACCTGAACCTGGAGGCTTAAGAGTGCCAATGCTTTTCACCGCCATTTCAATCTCTTCCAAAGAATCTAGACTGAGCATGCTATTTAAATCACTTGAGATACAAGGATCAATTAGATTAATGAACTCATCAATGACATTATCTTTAGGAATACTAGTCCTTGTGTATCTGTTAGTAAAGTCCTGCACAAAAATTCTACCCAAAACAACATCTGAATCCTGCCAAATACCCGAGGCATCTTTTATTTTATCAATACGATTTCGTTTCCTTCAAATAAGAGCTTGTGTATGAAAATATTTTGTGTTCCTATCACCCAAAGACAACAAATTAGCACGAACTCTTTAGCAGCATGAATGGCATTTAGTTATTCTCTAATACCAGTTTCTTTGTTTGCCAAGTAAACAGAAAAGGGGATGAGCATTCTCTGTTCTTGAATAACTTTTAAATCAGAGTTCAAAATTTTAATCTTCCTAAACATTAATGTTTCCAAAAACCTTTTTATTCCACTTAGAATCTAAACACAAAAAGCTATTGTTCAAAGTTTGTAGTCACTGAGTAGCACTTCCAATAACTCTGTACGTTATTCCAAGCTTTTTCAACAACATTAATAAAACCAGCTAGAAATATAGCTCAAGAAGCCCCTCAACATGGCCTACCATGGCCCACTATGGTTGCTTTTTAGATTAAAAGTTTGATAAAATATATGTGGTCCATACATGTCAATTTATTGCTTCATCTTTATTCCCGTTGAGATTTTGAATGATGGGCAGGCTTTTTATTTTCTTCCTACTATTGGGCATGCAACGACTATATATATATAACTCCCAAATTTCAAAATTTTTTCCTACAAATATGATAAATTTTTACTCTAAATTTCACAACACCCATAATATTCTTAATATTTTCCTTATTTTCTCAAACTTGTGCTTACAAATTTTTTTAGTTGCACATTTCTTCCACCAATTATCAACAAATCCTCACCAGAAATGAGTTTCAATATTGAAGAAGATATGACTCTATGCCAAGCTTATATGGTAATTAGTGAAGATGTGGCTCTATGCCAAGCTTTCCGGTTGCGTCAGGTTTTTGCTTGAAATAATTATCAACATGGATGACAACATCTAAGATTCTTAAGAATAATTCTTTTCTCATACCGAACTTTTCATAAAACTTATGTGGGGGATACAAAGGAGGGTCATTAAAATAATCAGGGAGAAGTCGTTCGTGGGCACCTACCCGATCTCTTGGAATGGGAGTTCGGCTTGACGATGTACCACCGTGTTTGGTCTCGGGTGGCAGCCTCTACACAGTGCATGTAGTGCTCATGCATTTGCAGTAGCATCATGTGACCAGCATTGTCTTCATCGGATGATGAACTATCACTCCATTGATTGGCCATTCTTGTATGGTGATTGGGCAAAAGATTTTTGGAAAAGAAAGGTTTGAAGGATAAGGTATTATGAGAGTAACATGTTTCTATTGATGAGCATATATAGAAAATAGATATATCGAAGATAATGATCTAACGAATGAGATTGTGAGAAGAAAATATGATCTAACGGTTGGTGGGAGATGAAATCTCTCCATGTCAGATTTGGATAAGAAAATATGATCTAACATATGAGATTGTGATAAGAAAATATGATCTAACATATGAGATTGTGATAAGAAAATATGATATAATGAATGAGAATGAAATGAGAAGATATGCTGAAATCTTATTTTTTTTCTTCAGAATTTAGATTTTTTTAGGTTAAAATATTTAGAAAAAAAATTAAAGATTACATAAATAAACATTAAATTAAAAATTATAAAAGAAAATTTTATTTTAATACATATTTAAGATTTCATACGAAATAAAAATGTAGCCTCATATTTAGTCCAATAAACATAGACTCCAACTATAAGCAATATACTATCTAGCCCAAAATATTCATTTTGAGATTACATTTAGAGTTAGATTCACCACAAATACAATTTCAAATGTAACCTTCCATTGTGGGTGGCCTTACACTGATTGTAGGCTTGAATCTAAAAAGAATTAGCAAGGCATCTATCAAGTCTTTAAAAAATATTAGTGTTGTCTTTATGGCAATTAGACCAGCTGTAAGGCAGACCACAAGCATCCAAAGACACCAAACTAGCAGACCACAAGCATTCAAAAACCTTTTTATCTCCTATCTTTTTGGTGACTATTGAAAACCAATGTTCCCGATTAAGCTACTTTGAAAATGATTGATGCAGCTGGATGACGTCAACTAGCCATGATAACAAATTTTCATCATTATATATTTTTTAAATTAAAAAAAATAGTTTTTTCCTCAAAAATTAGATAAAGAAACCTTACATTTTCACTTTAAATATCTATATTGTTCTTTCATAATTTCCAACACGTAATGTCTGTTGTGCCACGTGAACAATTATATGCAAAGGTGGAGGCAAGGGGGGTCTTGGCCCCCTCCTCACCTACATAGAATACTAGATTGTTGACACCAGTTAACACGTGTATTAATTTATTTTTTTATATTAATTGAAAAAAATTAAAATAAAATATATAATATTAATTTTTAGTTTTTTTAAAAACAAAAATCAGAGAAGTAACTACATGAGGCCATTATCCTTTTTTTTTTTATAGCCCACTACCTTTTTTTTTTTACCATCCACTCCTTCCATTAACCATCACTCCTCCCATTAACCATTATCATTTTTTTAATTTATAAATTAGTATTTGATTTTACTATTATATCCTTAACCATTAAATATTTTAAAGGGTATTTTCATCAGAAATTTTTGGTGAAACCTTTTGACCCTCCTGACTTTAATATAATAGAGATAAGAATTAAATTAATTGTACACTAAGAAAATATATATTTTTCCTTTGTATTTTACTTTAATTAAATTTATCAATTATTAAGTGTTGCACTTATGAAGTTTGTGACATGGCCCGTCCCGGAAATAAAAGTTAGAAAATTAAATTAATTAAATAATCGATAGTTACATGTTAGATTAACGAGCGAATTTGGGCTAAAGCACGAAGATGGACTATAATAAGGGCCCAAAGAGAGTTATTGGGCCGTGAATTAAAAGTTGAATTTACGAAATTGACCATTTTACTACTAAAATTCTCGAAGGCCTGAAAATTACTTTTCAATCGAGAACTCTTTTGGGAATTTTCTTTGCACCATTACGTAGGTCTCGAGCTTACGAGTAAGTAGACAGGTGGCACACAAAAATCGGAGTTCGAATGAGGAAGTTACGGGTCTAAAACAGTCGGGATGTATCGGTAAATATATAAAAGTTTTAATTATATATTTGGCACACTCTTTCTCCTCTCCCCATTGGCCTTTTCCCTTCTCTCTCTTCCCTTGCACGTCTCACCCTCTCTATTTTCTGCGAGAACACCGAAACCCTCGCCTCATCATCGTCGCCGTTCGACGGTGACCCAGACCATCGCACCACCACCATCCTTTTCGTCTCCCTCTCACGAACACAACCGTACCATTGATCGTGGCTTCCGTCCACCGTACGTGGAGCAACGAGCGATGAATGGAAGTGGGTATCACGACTTTCAAGGTGATTTTCGGTCACCTCAAGTACGTTCTTCAAACTCGGACCTGGAATTTGAGTTCCTGGGATCAAGTAGATAGTTTTAGACTGTTAATTTGTAGAAAATGGTTGAGTTTTGAATAAACGAGGAAAAACTTGAAATCGGTCGAAAATGGTAGTTTCCGGCCGGCAAGGTAATGGCTCCGATGAACAAAGGACAGGGGCGAGTAGGCCTATGCAATCGAACCCCTTTGAGACTTAGAGGCAAGTGAGGGCGCATGGTCCCCTCCCTCGCCTTCAAACGACTCGTATTTAAATGATTTCGATATTCCAGATATGTTGGTGCAGGTTTCGGGTCCATCAGAGTTTGTTTGGGAGCTATTTTTTATGGTTCTAGTTGCTTTAAATGTAATTTTTAGAGCATGTGAACTCCCGGGAGTAGGGAGTTAAATTTAATGGTTTAAAGGATTCCTTAGTAGTATTAATTGCCCTATTTGTGAGGCATACGATATTGGAGAGTTCGAAGGGGTATATGGATCGAGACGAAGCTCATAGAGACTTCCAAGAAACAAACACCTCAAAGTACGTGCAATAGTGGATCTTGTCGGGTGATTTCTCCCCAACATATTTTGAGTGGACCTCCTTCCCTAAACTTCTACTTATATGATTGTGTGTTTGTTTGCATATTTGTTATGCTTAGAGAATGTGGATGAATTTCATTGATTTGTGTATGATTGAATGTAACGAACTTTAGGATGACTATAGTAGTTATGGATTTGGATTTTGATGTGAGGGAGGTTTGGTTTGATTAGATGTGATATGATAATGTTAGAAATCATAGACGGTACCACGAGCTAGATTTGGAGCCTGACATGTGATTGATATTCTGACTTGTAATCCCTATGAAATTGTGTTGATAGTAGGAAATAAATACAGAATATGTCGAGGGTGACTTAAGGGCTCGTCATCTATTAATTATGATATTTGAGTGTTGTGAACCCTATGAAAGGTAAAATACTCCGGAATGAATATAAACTAATAATATAGTGGTAGATCTCGAGGATGGGGCTGATTCTCCCCAACAAATTTCCCTTCCATAGGGTTGCGATTTCCCCTGGGTTGGGGCTGATTTTGCCGGCCAAATGTCATCCCAACTTCATCCTCATGCCGTCCTATTGACTTCTTGCCACGTCCTTGCCACATAGGTGCCACATAAGCACTCTAAACACCGTTAGTAACGAAGACTAACGTTTGGTGCAACGAACTTGATAGAAGAGGGGGGTTAATGGATTACATTGTTACGATTTCGCGTTGGGGGAGCAAATTGAGATTACATGTCCGGTTCGGGGAGTATTTTGAGTAATAAGCCAATAAAAAAAGGGGCAAACACCCACCAAGTCAACCAAGAAAATAAAGAAAGAAAAAAAGCAGAGCAAGACTCTGGCAACGCCGCGCCACCATCGTCGATAGTCGTTGTCCACCATCGCTCACACCATCAAACATGGAAGGTGAAGATCTGCAAACCTTCAAAGGAACAACACTAAAACCTGTCGACGCCTGACCACCGCGTTGGGTTTGCCTTCAGCCTTCAAATCGAAGCCGAATAGCTGTTGTTTAGCGACGCCACTTGCACCATTCAGCTCAGAACGGTTGTATGTACAAAGCCCATACGAAATTTGCTGTAACAACCCGGAATTTTAATTATTGGGTTTACGTAATTATTTTTGTAAAATGACGATTTTACCCTTGTTTGGTAAAGGGCTTGGAAATCAAGTTTTGTTTCGAGACACTTTTGGTGGTGTTTTTGGTACCGTTGCGTAGGTCTCGAACTCACGAGTTCGTAGACAGGCGGCACGCAGAAAACGGAGTTCGTGTACGGAAGTTATGGGTCTAGATGTGCAAGGGCATTTTGGTAATTTGGGTTTGGGAGAAGATATTTTAACCCCCCCAAATCAGACTTATCTGATCCATATCATCTTCATTTCATCTTTATCACTCATTCACTCTCTCTGTAACAAAAACACAAACACACCCACCCGAAACCGTGCGAAAAACCAAGAGAAAAACCATAAAGTCAACATTGGATTCAAGGCTTTAGCTTCCCATTTGGATCAACTAATCGTATTCTACTCCTTCCCACGATCACAACCGTACCAACCATCGAAGGAGAGGACCATAGAGGAAGCCGAACCGAGGATAGGAAGTTTCGGACCTTCCGATCGATTTTCCGGCTAGCACAGGTACGTGTTTGTGGTTTTAAGGTCATATTTGGATTCCTGGGTTCGAGTAGATAGATTTAGACATAAATTTGTGAAAAATGGTTGAGTTTTGAGGAAGTTAGGAAAGCTTGAAGTTTCGGCCGGAAATGGAGGATTTCGGCGAAACAAGATGGCGGCGACGGCGCTGCCGGTCATCTTCTCCGGCCAGCTTCCGGCGACGGCGACGGCAGCCGGTCGTCTTCTCCGGCGAGTCGCCGCTGACCGGTCGGGTCGAGTTGAACCGGTCGGGTTGAGTGAACCGGTCGGGTCGAGTTGAACCAGTCGGGTCGAGTTGAACCGGTCGGGTCGAGTTAGACCGGGTCAGGTTGAGCCGAACCGGGTTGGACCGGTCCAGGCGCGTGGGTACTGTAGCAGGCGCGTGATCGGCGCGTGAGGGCACGTGGCGGCGCGTGTTCCGACCTTCCGTCGGCGCGTGGCGACGAGTCTAAGGTCACGGTGGCGCGTGACAAGTAGTTTTTGACGTTTCGGATCTGTTGGCGTAGGTTTTGAGTCGATCAGACGTCGTTTAGGGGTTGTTTCGGACGTTTTAAAGTTGCTGTGCTTTCTAGGCCAGCATAGTTAGACTCCCGGGGTTTAGGGGGTTTATATTTAAGGTTCTTATTATTAGCTGGTAATCCCGATTATTAATTTGGACAGGCAATACTGCTCCAGGAACTTCAGGGGAGCGTACAGTTCGGGATTGAGCTTGCTTGAACAGGTTTGTGAGTGGACTTTGATTTATAAACTGTAATGCATGCATAAATGTATCTTTGATTTAAATACTGTTATGTATGGGTGCAATGAATTTCTGGATTTTAGAAATGATGCTGGACACATGTTTTACAATATTTCAATGAAAGTATGTTTTGAGAAATGGCCTGGTTTTTGTACTCGATTTTGATATCGTTTTGACGTGGTAACTATTTGAGTATGTGATTTGGGTTTAGACTCATAATTGTGATTTTACCGATTTTGGCAATAAAATGGTATTTCAAAGAATTTGGCTTAGGCCGCGAAACAAAGATTTCGAAGTATGGATTTAATTCACTGGTTCCCGTCCCGATGGTTATTGTTGCTCTGACTGGTGTTGAGGGGCCTTGCTCTGCCAGTTGTTGAGGGTTCGGACCTTAGGTGTTGAGGGGCCTTGCTCCGCCGGGTCGCGAGACTGTCTATGCATAGTACAGATAGTACCGACAGTACAGATGGTACACAGAGTTGTACAGATTTTAACACATCTCAAGGGATACCCTGGTGTGTTGTGGATATGTCGGGAACAGTGAATTGGAGATATTATGTGTCAGATTGAACGAAATGATTTGAAATTTGAGATATTATGTGTCGGATTGAACGAAATGATTTGAATTTGAGATATTTTGTGTCCAGATTAAATTAAATGATTTTAAACTCCTTTGAAGAGAGTTTTCAAACCAAATTGTGGATCACGAGGTATTTTTATTATACAGATTTTATGTGAGTCCAACTAAGTGGTTTTAAAGAGAAATGAGAATTTTTGGTGATTTACATATGATGTTTTAGTATGATAAATTGTTTTATGTTATGCATGCATGATTTTATAAATGGAGGGGAAGAAACGTATTTTCTCGAAAAGGAATTTATAAATGATTATTTTTGTCCACTCACAACTTTTGTGTTTAAACCCCCTTTAGGCAGTTGAATAGAGTTGACGCGAACACTGATCTCGAGGCAGAGGCATTAGTACTTCGACTGCGCTGTGTAACTATATTTGAGTAGGATATCTAAATTTTACTCTTGATCCTACTTAGACGCTCTGATATTATATTGTATTGTATTGGTCATTAATTACGGGAATTATTGAGTGCTTGAATCCCTTGTCTGACAAGTGGATGTATTTATTATTATTATATTTTGTAAGGATTGAAGGGTATTTTGGGAACTTTTTCTTAGGTTGTCAGACGGGATCAGGGTTCTTCCCGGGTTTCGAGGGAAAATTCGGGACGGGTCCTGACATTTACGCTGCTCATCGTCTTCGGAAGACGGTCGGCGTCTCGCCGAAAATCCTTGTCGTTGCCTTGTACGGTTACACACCTTCCCGACGTCTCATGGGGACACTACCACCACCACTGGAACTGGAGGACTCGGATGTATCGACCTCCGTGCACTCAGTCCTTCACCGCCAGCGAACAAGCGCTGCCATTGAGCCGGCTTGCTGCTCAAGCTCCAACTTTCTCTGTCAAACATGGCATCGAAGAACATGGCATCGAAGAAGATAAGTTATTGGGGTTTTTTTAGGGCTATCGATTGAATTTGGTGGTGGTCTTACTAGAATGATTGGGATTTGGGTTGCGTCTTTGTAATTGGGGTTATAGGAACTCTGTGAGATTGTTTGGGGATTCGATGGGGTCGATTTCGTGTTGCGTGGTTAATTTCTATGATTTTTACTCTAATTTTGGACTCTGTTCGATTGATTTGTGATCACGATCAGGTGTTTGTGTTGAGTGTTGGAGATTTGGCTCTAGTTCTTGCTCAAGGGCTATGGTATGAGTCTAGGTGGAGATGGCGTAGCTGGAGGTGGGATGGGAGTCATTTGGTTCAGCTTATTTTCATTTGGATTGTGAAGTTCCATTTTTGCCCTTTTTTGGTTCAGTTTATTTTCATCCACGTAGGCACCACGTCCTCATCTTGACTCCAAATTGACAGAAGATAACGTAAAAGCACATGAGTGGGCCACCTCGTCTATTTTTGGGTGAATTTTGAACTAATAATGAGAACAAAGTGAAACATGTAAGCGAGTACAAGGTACATTTAAGGTAAAAAGTCATTAATTTATTTTATAAAGATTTAGGTTGAATTGTCAAATTTATCCTTGAGTTTAATAGAAATTTGGATGGTGTTAACGAAAAGGAGCATTAGTACTAATATAACTTAATTGGAGGACCATAGCAACTAATTTTGAAGTTCAGGGATGAATGATAAAATTATGGTATAATTCAAGGAAGATAGTGTCATTCATTGTGGATTGACATATTTACTCTTTTTTTAACAGAAATCGTTTGGAAAATAGACGAAGGGACAAACGGAAATATTTGAGTAAAGTTCAGGGACGATAGACACTAATATTGAAGTATAATGATGATTACTAAAATTATGGTAGAGTTTAAGGATAATTTAAACCATTTAGCATTTTTTGTAATGTCAATATAGCCGTTTCAAAATTATGTGGGTGTGTGTGTGTGTGTGTTTATTTATGAAACTAGTCGTTTCAATTTGTTTTTTATTTTTGAACTTTTTTTTATTGAGATTGTTTATTGAGGTTTAAATGCAGATAAGAAGATGACTAATGAACTTATTTATTGACGCAATTTAAATGCAGATAAGATTATGCATGTCACAAAATTGTAGTATGAAAATCTTGTATAAGATAAGATAATATATCATTTTAGATTGTAGATAATAAAAAAATTTCAGATAAGATAAATTAGAATTAAATAGTATTTCGAAGATTGATATAAGATTTCTACAATATTATCTTTAAGAAAATAATTCAAATAAAATTTGAATTTTTGATCCTTGCCCTTACCACTAGACATGATCTAATTACTACCTTTGTTTCATTCTGTACTATTTCTCCATATGTTGACATTAAACTTAGGACTATAGTCCGACCACCAAATATCAAATCTTCTGTTTATTTTTTAAGCCTATGCGTTGTAGGCCATAGCTTAGAGAAACAATTTCAACTATCAAAATCATTTTAGCCTAAAGTTGTGGATTTAAAATTTTTTTTACAACTAGTTATTTGGGTGGATTTGATTCTCTAGTATTTCTTCACAAAAAAAAAAAGAAAACCTTTATTTTCATCTTCCTTTTTTTCATCATTTTTTTTATCTATGTTTTTTTAATCATTCTTTTGCTTTCATCATTTTCTTTTATCATATTTTTTTTTCTTTTCATTCTTTTAATTTTTTCATATTTTTTTTTTCGTTTTTTCTTTCATCTTTCCTTTTCTTTTCATCCTTTTTTTTCTCTTATTTTCATCGTTCTGTTTTTTTTTTCATTTTTTTATCCGTCGTTATTCTCATTCTTTATTCCCCTCTATTAGTTCTCATTTCTCTCTCCTCCACATTTTCAGCCCATCTCTTTCCTCCTCCTTTACCACCACTATCTCTCTCTCCTCATTGTCTGACCACCTATTCTCTCTCCATCATTCGTCATACGTTAAGTCTATTTGATCCCTATGTAGGTGATAAAGAATCATGTAATGCTAAAAAATACCAATTTCTTCAATTTGCTTGACCATAGTGTTATAACTGAATTAATACAAGATTTGAGTGGCTCTTAATTGAATAACAATTAAATAAACAAAAGATTTTGGTGCCCTTTATGTGACGTGTAACATCCCAAACCAAAAAATCGCAATTTAAATTAGTGTTAGAACCTTTTTACCAAATTGCCGTTATTAGAGAAGATTCGAGTTTTCTTATGTGACGTCCATTTAAGTTGAGTTTTTAATTCCTTTTTTAGTACCATTAGATAGACCTAGTTTCTACGAATATGTGGGTGTAACGGCGCGCAATTCCTAGGACTTAAAATGAAGAAGTTATGAAAGTTTAAAGTTGCAGTAACAATTTCGTAATTTCAGAGAACGTCGAACAATGTTTATATATCCCTCCCCAGATTTTCGGGAAAACCGACCACCCTAACTATGGATGGCCATATTTCCATTGTCCGGCCTCCAATAGTCGCCATTCTGGGACCAAAACGTTCATCTCTTCAAGCTCTACATATCCCTCAAAATACCCAATCCAATTAACCCTTCCTTTGTGCGAATTTTGGCTCGAAAGAGCCAGCCAAAATAAGGTTAAATTAAGGAATTTCAATTCTCCAAGCAAATAATTAGTTTGCCAAACAATGAGATTTCAAGTGAAGGAATTTCAAATGAAGTGATTTCAAATCCCTTCATTTGAAATTCAAATTCAAATCCAAATCCAAATCTTTGTTCCCAACGGAGCATCCAAATCCAAATCCAAATCTTTGTTTCGTAGCAGAGCCTTAATGGAAACCTTAGGATGCACTATTCATGTTAAGGTAATTCCATTTTCATTTGATACTTTTGTATGTGTTTGAGATATAAAAAGAAAATGAAAAAATGTAGAATCTATGATCTAGAAGAGGGGGGAGATCAAATGAAAAAAAAAGGTTAGAATACAAAATGAAAACTAAACAAGCCATATAAAGCAAGTGGGTCAAGAGTATACCATCGTCGTGTATTCGGCTTCTGCTGAAGATTATTAAGGTTAAAAATATGATCTAGAATATACCATCGTCGTGTTAAGAAAGTAGTTTTCTGAATAATTGTTGTATTATTCAAGTGGGTCAAGAGTAATACCTATATACATAATATAAAGCAAGAATCATATATCTAATTGAACACAAGCCAACATCAGACCCTATCATCCTAATGATGTGGCCTAATTACAATGAAACTCCACAAGCCCATCCGACGACAAGTGAGAGAAAATAATACAATAATATATTTCCAATACTCCCCCTCAAGTTGGAGAGTGGATGTCATGAACTCCCAGCTTGTCTCGTAGTGTCAAGAACTGTTGTGCCCCTAAGGCTTTTGTAAACACATCTGCCAATTGGAATCGTGTAGGAACATACAAAGGACTAATCATTCTAGCTTGCATTTTTTCTCGAACAATGTGACAATCAATTTCTATGTGCTTCATGCGCTCATGAAAAAGCGGATTAGCTGCAATATGCAACGCTGACTGACTATCACAAAATAATGGTGCTGGAGCTGTTTATGAGACCCTCAAATCTTGAAGTATATAGCGCAACCAAATCTTGGTATATTAACTGTTTGTGAGAACCTCCAAACACGTGTTGGCCATAGCCCGGTATTCGGTTTCTGCTGAAGATTTGGAAACATTGGTTTGTTTCTTGGACTTCCAAGAAACGAGAGAATTGCCAAGGAAAATGCAATATCTAGTAACTGACCGCTTGGTAGTTCAACAACCTCCCCAATCTGAATCACAAAAAGCTCTCAAAGCAAGGTTGTTGGAAGCTGGAAACAACAATCCTTGTCCAAGTGTTCCTTTGATGTATATGAGAATTCTCAAGGCTGCATCCCAATGAGGTTTACGTGGCTAACTCATAAACTAACTTAATGTGCTAACTGAGTAGGCAATATCAGGCCTTGTGACAGTGAGATAAATTAACCTACCAACCAGACTTTTGTACTTGGTTGGATCATGGAGTAAAACACCATTTGTGGGAGTGAATTTCAAATTTTCCTCCATTGGGAATTTATCTGGGCGAGCACCAAGAAGTCCTGAATCTTGAAAAATATCAAGAGCATATTTTATTTGAGACATGAAGATACCTTTCTTGGAACAGGAGAATTCATTGCCCAAAAAATATTTGAGATCTCCTAGGTATTTGATGTGAAAACGCTGAAGGAGAAACTGTTTGAGACACTTCATTTCTTTAAGATCATTACCTGTGAAAAGGATATCATCAACATAAATAATTACTGCAGTAAATGAGGATCCTTAAGCCTTGTAAAGAGAGAATAATCAGTCTTAGACTGTTGATAACCAACTTTTTGGATAGCCTGATAAAATGTGGAGAACCAATTGCGAGATGCCTGCTTGAGTCCATATAAAGATTTATTGAGCTAACACACCATGTTCTCCCCCTATCGGCGAAGACTGGAATGAGGATCCATATAGATAACCTCATGTAAATCTCCATGAAGGAAAGCATTTTGAACATCCAATTGGTGAATAAACCAATGGCGAGCGGCAACGACAATGAGGAGGCAGTGGAGGGTGGTGAGTTTGGTAGTGGGAGAGAAGGTCTCCTGATAATCGATACCCTGAATCTGGGTATCCCCTTATGCAACAAGGTGAGCTTTGTAGCGTTCAATTGTCCCATCAGATTTGTATTTGATTTTGTAAACTCATTTGCAATCGATGGGTTTATGATCCGTAGGTAGGTGAACCATACTCCAAGTATTGTTAATTTCCAAGACGTCTAATTCTGCAGACATGACCTTTTGCCAATTTGGATTAAGGATAGCTTGAGCATAAGAAGTAGACTCAATGTCACCTGTAATGTTAGCTAGGAAAGAGCAATCGGCAGCAGAAAAATGGGAAAAGAAAGAAATTGAGAGATGGGATACCGTGTACCTGAAGAACGAGGTGCCGGGGTTGATGAATTGACTTGGTTAGACATATGGCAGTCTTTATGCCATGTTGGTGGTTTGATGGGACGATGGGAATGACGAGTGGGAGTGGGAGTGGGAATGTGGTTAGTAGTGGGAATGTGGTTAGCAGTGGGAGGTAAAGCTGAGGGTGAGGAGAGAGGAAAATCTGGTGTGCTGGCGCGCGGTTCCTGAGGATTATCTGGTGAAGGGGTGTCAAGGGTTGGGGCTGGGGGAACAAAGGTGGGGGCGGTGCGGTCAGGTGGGTTAGGTTGGTTAGTGGAGGGGAATGGTGTAGGTGCGGTGATGTGAGGTGGGAGGATGGGAGATGGATGATGTATGATGGGAGATGGATGAGTGAGTGGGGTAGGTGTTGTTGGGGATGTATGATGGGTGGTATGTGTGTTGTCGTTTAAGTGATTGGTGATGAGGGAATTATTGTTATTTGTGGGGGACCCCTGAGGAAAAGGTGGAGGAAAGTTTATGTGTTCATTATGTGGAGGTGGTGATGGGAAATATAAATTTGCGAATGGTGAAGGGGTAGAAAAAGAAAAAATGGTTTCAAAAAATTAGACATCATGATTCACGAAAATTTTGTGAGTGATTAAATTAAATAATTTGTAATTTTTTTAACTAGTGGGATAGCCAATGAAAACATAACGGATAACACGAGATTTTTGAGTGGGATGAACAATAGTGGCATAACACAAACAATCAAAAACTTTCAAGTGACTAAGGGAATGTGAGCAACGATATAACAATTAAAAAGGTGATTTGTTGGAGAGTAATAGAGATGAAAGACGATTAATTAGGTAGCCAGCAGTCAAGACACACTCACCTCAAAATGACAGAGGTAAGGAGGACTGAAAAAGTGGGGAGCGAGCAACAGTGAGAATGTGACGGTATTTGCGTTCAACGACCCCATTTTGTTGAGGAGTATATACACAAGTGCGTTGGTACTTAATTTCATGTGTTGGAAAAAAATGTTTTATAGATAAAAATTTAGAGCAGTTATCGACCCAGCTGGCTTTGATGAGAACATGAAATTGGGTACGAAAAAAAATCAAAGTAAGATTGCAAAATGTGTTGAGTTTCTAATTTATGTTGCATAAGATATAATCATGTGAATCGAGTAAAATCATTTACAATGATAAGAAAAAACCGTGCACTAGAATGAGTAGGCTCTTTATGAGGGTCCCAAATATCATAATGTATTAAATCAAAAGGTGCATGAGTTGAGATGAAACTTGAAGGAAAAGGAAATCTAATTTGCTTAGCCATGGGACAAACATCACAATTATTGTCAAAAGAAAGATTACGACAAGGTAGCAAAATAAATACTGACTTATGTCTAGATAGAGAGGGATGTCCAAGACGTGAATGCCACAAGGTAAGTTGGTGAGAGGCTTGATAGGATGTAGGCATCTATTGTAAGGGAGACATGTAATAAAGATCAATACGTTGTTTATCCAAGTCAATTATCTTTCCCGTAGCCAAGTCCTGTAAGACACAAAAAGAGGGGAAAAAAATGACACAATAATTCAGAGAATTAGTAACTTGACAAACAGGCATGAGATTTAAACGGAAAAAAATGACACATAATATTTTGTCTAAGGTAAAATAAAATTAGAATTAACGGTAGGGTGCCAATTGGAATTATTTGGGCTAAAGAAAGTGGTGAGGGTTTAGTTTTAATGAAAGTGGTGGAATCAGAAGTAGAAGTGAAGATCTAGTGAATACAAAATTAATAAAGGCAGTAGGAAACAAACCTGTAACATTTGTAAAAAAATTGCTATTATCCGTTTCTGGAGTTGGATTTAAAAGAGACGAAACATTGCCAAGCTGGTGCAATTGTTCTGGAGATAATCCGGTCAATTGGCTTGGTTGGAGAGAGAGGGATTGATTGGACCTGTCAGCAGCGTAGGGCCCACGCTGTGTGGCAGCAAGTGGACCTGGCAGTGGCTGCAAGTGGGCCGCGTGTTGCCCATTGGATGTGTGCGTGTGGAGATCAGATCCACTGGAAAGCGAGTGGGTGGCGCTACCCGCATGAGCATGCGCTGATTTTCCTCCTTGGAAATCGCGAGGTTGTGGATTGTGCTGGTTGGAAGGAGCTGGTGCGTCAACAGAGGACGCGTTGGAGGGCGCTTTGCTGGTGGTTGCCGCATGGACCTGGGCTTGCCTTGATTGTGGCGCTGCTGACTTGCCTTGATTGTGGCGTTGATGACTTGACTGGCCGGGGTGATCTGAATGATAAAGGTCGTAAGGATTGGATATGTCCATGGCTGAACTGGCCGATTTTTGATTTTGGTGTTTTGGGATCTGTCATGGCATGCTGGTTTAAAAAAATATCAGATACAAGGATGATGCTACGATATCATTTCAAGAAAGTAGTTTTCGTTGTATTATTCACTTGGGTAAAGAGTGAAACCTATATACAGAATATATAGCAAGAAATCTCTATCTAATTGAACACAAGCCAACATCAGACCCTATCATCCTAATGATGTAGCCCAATTACAATGAAACTCCACAAGCCTATCCTACGGCTAGTTAGAGAAAATAATACAATAATATATTTCCAATACGATTCACCACCCACCCAACAGATTCTCTCTCTCCCTCCTTACCGAAGCCGGCCTTGTATAGTTGTATCCTTTCATTCCTTTAATTTTTCTCTTTCTATCTCTCTCTTCGTCTGTCCCACACTGTTTCTTCACCTCTAAAGTGACTGCACCCACACTTTAAATTCAGAAGTAATGAAAATTTTACGGGCAAGTGCTGCATTCTTCTTTCAATTTTTTGTGTATTAAACTGAATTTAGACTTATAGCCCTTAAGTAGTTAATTTATGATGTCTAAATTGCGTCAAAATTTTGTTTGGTTGAATCAGAAAACCCTAGATGGGATTTCACAGATATTTCGAGGAGAAAAGAAAATTTAAGATTGAAGATTTCAAATTTGGTTTTCTGGAGAAGTCGATTTGCTTATTGTTGGGTTTAGATCGATGTGCCTATGATTGTATTGCCTGGAAACTAAGATGGACAAACACCAGTTCCTTGCATATGGCGGTGAGTAGCGAATGGGTTGCCGCCGTTGGAATGGGTTTGGTTGGGTTGTGGGTGGTTGATAGGTTTACGACTTCTTTAATGAATGATTTTTATTTTTATTTATTTATTTACTTTAGACTTAATTAATTAAAAGTATATGAATATATTTTGTAAGTAAATATTACGTTAGAATTGTGATGTATCATGTTTTAAATTGTTAAATTAATCAAATAGTTAAAATAAAATGAAATATGGATAAATACGTAAAAATACGTGAAATTTAAATGCAGAGACTCACAATAATCCATCAACGAGCTACGTAACAGTCAATTATAAGTTCATACCAAATGAAACCTATGAAATTGTGCCATTTTCAAGGAACTACCAACCTCATGTGAAATCTATTTTCAACGACTTCACATCATTTGCGCCTACAAAATGAGTACTTTGTCCCCCTTTTATGTTTATATATATTTTTATATATCATTAACAACCATATCAATCGGGCTTATAATACCCAACTCTCTACATGCATTATCTACATCTCAATTTCTTTAAAAACCCTAAAAAATGGTGGTGAAACAGAAAGGATGCCATCTACTGAAACCCTCGGAACAAACATGGCAAGGTTGCCTCGCCCTATCAGAATGGGACCAAGTCGGCAACATAGTTCATGTTCCCACTATCTACTTCTACAAACCAGACCAACAATTTGTTGCGTCACCCGACACCATTGCCAACACCCTCAAAAACTCGTTGAGCCGCGCATTGGTGACATTCTATCCACTGGCAGGGCGTTTGCGTTGGATTGGAGGAGGCCGTCTTGAGCTCAATTGCAATGCCATGGGGGTTCAATTCGTTGAAGCTGAGTCCGATTTGAAACTCGATGACTTTGGTGACTTCTCTCCTTCTCCACAACATCACGGTCTTATCCCCACTGTGGATTACACCCTCCCATTTCATGAGATTCCTATCTTGCTTGCCCAATTGACAAGGTTCAAATGCGGTGGTGTTACTCTCAGCTTTGCAATTTCACATGTTGTTGTTGATGGACAAAGTGCATTGCATTTTTTGTCCGAGTGGGCTAGGGTTGCAAGGGGTGAACCAATTGGGGAGATGCCATTTCTTGATCGACAAGCTTTTCAAGCTCGGAAAATCCCAGCTGGATCAAGTAACCTAGGGCTCTATCATACACAGCTCAATCGTCCACCGCTCTTACTTGGGGAATCAGATAATATCGAGGAGAGAAAGAAGAAGACCACTGTGGCCATGTTGAAGCTTTCCAAAGACCTAGTTGAGAAACTTAAACAAATGGCCAATCATGAGGGTAATAGTTACATCAATTCTAGCACTACACACGCTTACACGCGCTATGAGACCGTGGCAGGGCACATATGGAGATGTGCCTCCAAGGCCAGGCTTCACAAAAATGAACAACCTACGGTAATGGGGGTTTCTGTCGACTCGAGAAGTCGAATGCAACCCCCATTGCCCCAGAGATACTTCGGAAATGCAACGTTTGATGTGATTGCCACAAGTATTTCAGGTGAGTTGTTGTCCAAGCCATTAGGGTTTGCGGCAAGTAGAATAAGGGCGGCGATCGAGAAGGTGACGAATGATTACGTGTTGTCAGCCATTGATAGCTTGAGGAAACAACCAGACTTGACTAGGTTTCAAAACCTTCATGCCCTAGGGAGTGACCAGGGGCCTTTTTATGGAAACCCTAATATCGGGGCGGTGAGTTGGTTGACACTGCCGATATATGGGCTCGATTTCGGCTGGGGAAAGGAGATTTACATGGGTCCAGACACGCATGATTTTGATGGGGATTCATTGATCCTTCCAAGTCCTGATGGAGATGGTGCCGTGATTGTGGCCTTGTGTTTACAGGTGGCTCATATGGATGCTTTCAAGAAGCATTTCTATGAAGATATTATATGAACATATATGGAGGATGAATATATATATACATATATACATATATATATATATATATATACTTATAGCACTATGAAATAAAGATATGCAGATCATGAAGGGAAGAACATATATATCTAGCTAGTTGGTCGATCTGTATTAAAACATATTCTTTCAATAAAGCAAATTGGCAAGAATTTTTATGTACGGTAGCTATTCATAGCTATATGCATATGGACGATTGTATTTTACGACCGAAAAAATGGCACATTGTTATTAAATTCCTTGAAATAATTATACATGAATATATTTGGTTGCAATTCATAGCCAGGTGTTGCAAAGTATATATATGTTTGTTGAAAGATGTAACGAGGTAAATGTAATGGAGTTACACGAGCCTTTGCATTGGGAGACGGTGATTTGGAATTCTGATCATTGTTGAATTGACGCTTTTATTGCCTCTTTGGTTTCTTCGTCAGTATAAGTCTGGCGCATTAGGTATTCTTTTATTTTATTTTATTTTTGCATTATATGACAAATATATTTTGGATCTTATATTATTTTGGGCCTAGGATGGTTTCCCTTGTTGTCCTGGCGGAGGGTTGGCCCTGGATGGTGTATATATTCACTACAATAAAATCTATCTTGCCCAGCGAAAAGACGTCGTCGAGCAACCATAGGTGTTCGTCGGGAAACTCTGAAAACGGCGAATAGCCGTCGGGCAACCTGCGTCGGGCTAATGCAGTCGGGCTTGATGTTAGTCGACGACAACAGTGTATTCGTTGAGCAACTACAGCTTGCCCGGCGGCGTAGTTCGTCGCTTATACCTTCGTCGGGCAACCTAAAAGCCAACAAGATATTACCGACGGAGAATGTGCGTCGGCTAACCTTCACCATTGGTCGAGTAATGTGTTAAATCGTCGTCGGGTAACTTGATACATATCCGTCGGGTAACGTTCTACATATCCGTCGGGTAACGTTTTACATATCCGTCGGGTAACGTTTTACAAATCTGTTGGGTAAGGGTTTACATATCCGTCGGGTAACTTTTTGCATATCCGTTGGGTAAGTGTTTACCTATCCGTCGGGTAACGTTGTAAATATTCGTCGAGTAACTTTTTACATATCCGTCGGGTAATCGTTTACAATCCGTCGGGTAACTTTTTACTTATCCATCGAGTGATTTTTTACTTATCCGTCGGGTAACATGTACACCATTCGTCGGGTAAATGCCTTAATCTTTGTCGGGTACAGTTTTAAAAAATTCCATTCCAATGCCCGACGCCTTGACTGTTCGTCGGGCAACCTCTGAATATTTTAAAATTTTTTTAATAAATTATTTAATTAAATAATAAAAAAATAAAAAATTCAATTAAAAGAATCAAAATAAAATAAAATTAATATTTATAAAAATTAATATTATGTTTTTACATCATTAAAACTAAAACAATATTTTACATATATTACACTCTAACTAGTAGTCGACGGGTTGAAGTAGCCGGGATTCTGAGGGGGCTGTTGGGTGGGCGGTGAGAAAATGTCATCCAATCCACGGTCACCCAAATGATCAAAGACCTTGGCAAAGGCGGTCTTGATTTGGTGGTTTTGGGCTTGGATCTCCGCGCATTGGGCTTTGATCTGAGCATTTTCGGCTTGGAGGAACTCGAAGTTTCTCCTAAGGTCCGACGTCTCCTGGGGATTGCCTATCCGAGATGAACTCGACAACTGACTCGAGACAACCCACACAATCCCGTCGCCCGCCCCCCGAACAATCCTCCCTGGGAACCTCCCAAGTTGTCGCTCTAGAATAGCGATTGACATCTCGAAATTAGGTATCTACTGAGCTCGAGGTTCTCCAAGTCGAACTCAAAATTGGTCTGCAATCAATTATTAAAGTTAGTAAAATAAATAAAAAATATGAAATTAATGTTAAAAATGGGAAAGCCACATACCGATAACTCTCCCCAACAACACGTGATCTCCTCCGGGGTTTGGGTTCTGAAAGTCTCCCTCATCATCAGGGACTTGGTGCGAAGAATCACACCAATGTCATGCACCAGGAAGCTGTGAATTTTGACCGGTGCGGACCGGTGGCGCGACACGTATACCACCAGTATCTTTGCATTTGTTGTCCTGCAAATCCGCTGGGATGTGAAACCTCGGTTAATCCCGCGTACGTTCACCGACCTACATGCAAATTCGATGAACATTGGTAAATAAAATGAGTAACAAATAAAAACGGTTGGTTAAATAAACAAAATAATGAACTTACCCTTAGGGAGTGCTCCGACATTAGGCCCTGTTTCGTTTGCTCCGACGTCGTCCTATGGGGGCTGGGGGTCGATACGGGGTTCCCCCCGTTTCTTGCTATGCTGTTGACGAGCCGATCGGGCACCCGGTCGCTGAAGGACCAACATCGGTCCCAGAACCGACGCCGCTGTTGAGCAACCGAGTCAAGGGCTTCCTCCTCCAGCGCATGATCATCAACGGGATCAGGGCAGGGGCGGTTCCTATACGTGATTAAGGTGCGATGCGACATTTACAATAACAAATATAAATTAATTAATATAAAATTAACCAACATATTTTTAATTAAATAAAAAAACAAAACATTTTGAATATTAAATATTAAATTCAAAAAATAAAAACAAAATCACATTTAAAATTAACCAACATTTTATAATTCCAATAAACGTAAATAAATAAAGTAATAATTTTTTTTTAGTAATAATTAGTAAATTGGTATCTAAAAACTAAAATCACCAAATTCTAATTTTTTAAAATAAATCCAACACAAACGAAAATTAAACTTAAAAAACTAATTAATCCAAACGTACTAAACTCAAAATTCACAACATTATACCTAAATTTCTAAATCCAAATTTCGGGACCAAAATCAAACTTACAAATTAATCCAAACATATAATAATAATATCCAAATCCTAAAATTCACAAATTAAAAATTTATAAAACTCACATTTCCAAATTTCACTTATACTACACCATATCAAAATTTCACAAAATTGTTTTTAAAATTCAAATACACAAAATTCATAAAATTCACATATCCAAAATTCACATAAATTTCATATCCAAAATCATAACATTATATATATTTCAACATTATACCAAACATCAAAATTTCAACAAATCTTCAACTATTATATTCCAATCCAAACAAATCTTCAACTATTATATTCCAATCCAAACAAATCTTCAAAATTTAAACATTATACCAAACAAATATTTATATTCAAATCCAATCCAAAATCACAATATTCAACTAATCCCCCTAAATTCTCAATCTCCAAATTTGACAATAATGCACAATCTGCAATTATCAAATCCAAATTTAAATTCCTTTTTCAATACAATTTCATAATATCCAAACCAAATTTAACTTTAAATTTCAATCCAAACAAAAATTAAAATTTAACCAATCAAAATTAACAATAAACCAATATATATACATTAACAATAGAGAGAGAGAGGGACAATGAGTTCGACCTTCAAGGAACTCAGTGAGAGATCGGTTCGGCGAGGGGAGCGGCGGCGACGGCAAACCTCGGTGAGAGAGAGGCGGCGTTTTTGACTACTGGGGTGGCGGATTGAGGGGGAGCAAGAAACAGTGTGTGTGGTTCTGATATTCAAACGAAACATAGAGCAAAGAAGGGAAGAGAAATAGAGAGCAAGGGAGGAAACTGTAGAAAATGAAGAACAAGGAAGAAGAATAAGAGTCGGTCTGATTTATGTGTCTAATTGACAATGCCCGACGATTGGGTGCGTCGGGCAACACTTTAATGATTCGTCGGGTAAACACAAACAATGGGGTATCTCGTTACACATCAGTCGGGTAAGTACAACTGTCGGTATCCGTCGGGTAATATTTTCAAACTGCGTCGGGTAAGGACAACGGTCGGCTATCCATAGGGTAATAATTTCAAATGCCGTTGGGCAACAAAACATGATATTTTTTAGATTCCGCGAAAATTTAGGCGCAGTGTTCATCGGGCATAATTCAAAACCGTCGTTGGGTAAGAGCATCGGTCGGTAATTCGTCGTGTAACATGTCCAATATTCGTCGGGTTACACTATGAGGGAATTTTGAGATTTCGCGAAAATTTAGGCGGAAATTTTGAAATTTTTCTGGGAAAAATATTTTCGTGTTTTATTACAGTTACCCGATGACGTAGCTAATGTAGCCCGACGGTGGTTTTCCTGGCGAATGCCTTTATTCGTCGGGCTTGACCTTTCTGATGTCGTTTTTAGCAATAATCTGAAAACCAGGTTCGGCGAAAGAATAATCAACATCGGGACCGTTCAAATTTTGGTTTTACATGCCTAAAACCCCATCTATCGTTATCCTGATGTTTTGAGGATTTCAAGCCGTCCGATCGTGAAGAAACGTTGTGTAAATGTTGAATCATCGCGCACCGTTACCTAATCCCGGGATTTCCAAATTCGCTAATTTTTCACGTGGGCGATCTATGGGTACCTACCATAAATATGGACAGTTAGATCGGTCAATTTCAATTTTTAAGTTTTTGAAAATCGGAAAACAAGCATATTGACCAAGGAGTTTAAACTCTTGATGGAAACTTAATTATATTTTGCGAAGTTTTGGTTCTATTGATATTCAAACGATTGAATTTGACCGATCTAACTGTCCACTTTGTGGTTTTACGTGCCTAGATCTCGCCTGTCGAAAATCTTGAAGTTTTGAGGATTTCAAGCTGTCCGATCTTGAAGAAACGTTGTGTAACCGTTGAATCGTCGAGCACCGTTACCTAATCATGGGATTTCCAAGTTGGGAAATTTTTCGCGTAAGCGATCTATGGGTACCTAACATAAATGTGGACGGTTAGATCGGTCAATTTCAATTTTGAAGTTTTTGAAAATCGGAAAACAAGCATATTGACCAAGGAGTTTAAACACTTTTTGGAAACTTCAAATACATTTTGTGAAGTTTTGGTTCTATTGATATTCAAACGATTGAATTTGACCGATCTAACCGTTCACTTTTTGATTTTACGTGCCTAGATCTTGCCCGTCGAAATTCTTGAAGTTTTGAAGATTTCAAGCAGTCTGATCGTGAAGAAACGTTGCGTAACCGTTGAATCGTTGTGCAACGTTACCTAATACCGGGATTTTCAAATTGGGTAATTTTTCGCATAGGCGATCTATGAGTACCTACCGTAAATGTGGACGGTTAGATCAGTCCACTCCATCTTGTA
Source organism: Oemleria cerasiformis (assembly GCA_037349345.1). Classification (NCBI taxonomy): domain Eukaryota; kingdom Viridiplantae; phylum Streptophyta; class Magnoliopsida; order Rosales; family Rosaceae; genus Oemleria; species Oemleria cerasiformis. The sequence continues at coordinate 12,081,608 of JAZGTL010000010.1, forward strand.
AGTAATTAAAAAAAGTTGTTTAATAAATAAATGTAAATTTAATCTGCTAAATAATACCCGACGAATATTCATGTTCATTTCGTTGGGTAACTCGTTACATATCCGCCGGGTAACTTTTTACATATCGTCTTCAGATAACTAGTTACATATCGTCGTCGGGTAACGTTTTACATATCGTCGTCGGGTAACACGTTACATATCCGTCGGGTAACAAGTTACATATCCGTCGGGTAAAATTTTACATATCGTCGTCGGGTAACTCGTTACATATCCGTTGGGTAACATCAATTGATAGCTATCCGTCAGGTAAGATGTTTACAAATTGTCGGGCAACATGAATTTAAAAAATTTTGACAATATTTTTTATTGACAATATTTTTTATAAAAATTTGTTGTCTAATATTCGGTCAATATCAATGTTGGGTTTTATTTCTTTCACATTTTACTAGTGAGTAATTTATCGTCATGATTTATCAATTGACCCTCATGATTTATCAAATTAACCTTCATGATTTATCATCAAAATATTTGACTTAAACTGTTTACCTTCATTTATTTTGAAGTTGGGTAATTTGTGGAGTGCATGTATGGTCTCCTCACTTTAAGAAAGTAAAAAAACAATTTTTTTCTTGCTAACCACCTGTATCAAAAGCTACCGAGTAGTACATATATAAAAGATTAATTGAAACTTTTGTGAATGAAATCATACAACATACATATAAATCACATTTATTGGTTTGAAGATGGATATTACATATATAAATGAAATTTCGAATTTACAACTTTCATTCGGTTTCGGATTCGCTTTCCCCCTCATATTCACGCTCGTCATCCGATATGTGTACAGTACTTGATTCCTCCGAATCACTATCAATTTGTTCTAATTCCCCGAGATCAATAAAAATGTCATCAATCGCAATTAGTGGGATGATGTCATTGGTCCGTACTCCTTGGTATCGGTCATCCAAGTCCCAAATGTTTCTATGATTCACCATCTCAGCTACTCTTGAACCACCACCAGCTTTTGGATAATCCACATAGAATACTTGTTTCGCCGTACTAGCGAGGATGTAGGGATCACTTTCAAACCACCGAGTGTTTGTGTTTATAAAGGTACATAATTGATCTTTGATGACACTGCCTGGGATACTTGGGTTCGTATCATACCAATGACACTTGAATAAGATGACTTCCTTGCGGTCTGCGTATAACACCTTAACCACAATTAACAATTTATCGTAGAAGCCCGTATCAACATTTTCCCCATCCCCCGGCCCGAATATCCCGCTGTTTTGCGTAGACAACTTGTCGTCTAGTTCTGTACACACGAACTTAACTCCGTTAATGTGACAACCAGCGTACGTTTCTCCTCGGAATGGGCCAATGGCCAGCTGCATTAATTATTTATTGAAATTTGGCGAGTTGACATCTTTCAGCCGTGCCATCTGGTAAGATACACACAAGAAACGAAATAGGTAAGCTTAAAACCAATTTAAGAAATTTGCAAATAAAATATTTGACATGCTCGGAAAACCAACGTGGAAATAGTTGTTTGTCCATTTCTTCCCAATTAGAAGGAAATTGGGCATTCATCAACGCCTCGTGCTGCTCATGGAAGGGCCAGACTTCATCACAGTTATTTAGTATGAACCAATGAGCCACCTCTATGTTGCTATTGATGAACGGCTCCGAGATTGGACCAGTGCCAAATGGTCATGCGGGTTGGGCAAATACAGATAGGGTCTTTGGACGTTGACCACCATCGTCGTTGCGCGACGCCCTATTGAAGGCAATTTCAACATTTCAAAGGTACATTGCACAAAATGTCAGTGCTTCATTTGCAATGTATGCCTCGGCTATAGAGCCTTCGGGACGTGTCTTGTTCCGAACGTACCGCTTGTACGTACCTAACATTTTGCAAGGAAATTTACATTATGATTCACATATATACATGATAGTAAGGAAATATTATCAAATAGCAGGGATCAATTTTACGTCTCGGTTGAGTACATCCAACGATAATGCACCGGACCAGCTAGCTTGCCTCATCCGGCAGATGTATTAGTAGGTGCACCATTACATCAAACAATGCAGGTGGATATATTTGCTCTAGCCGGCAAATGATGTACACAATATCCTCGTTAATTGCTTGAAGGTTCGCCTTAACCAACGACTTGGCACATAGTATCTGGAAGAATTGCGACAAATAAACTACCGCCTCAACAACACCAGCCTCCAAGAAGGGTAGAATACCAATCGGAATGAGTCGTTGTAGCAAAACATGATAGTCATGGCTCTTCATACCAGAAATGGTCCCACCGTCCGTGCTAACACTCCGGGAGATGTTGCTGGCATACCCGTCGGGAAATTTCACACCTTGCAATCACTTTAGGAATTTTTTCTTATTGTCCGGCGTAAATTTATAACTTGGATGAGCCATGATGTATTTGCCATTGACGACTTTTGGCCACAAATTAGGCCGAATCCTAATTTCTTTCATTCCCAGACGAGTATTTTTTGTGTCCTTTGACTTGCCTTCAATGGGTAAAGTGGTTCCCACAACACTCTCAGCAACATCTTCTCGATGTGCATAGGATCGGCGATGTGTCTGATTTTCAATTTCGACCAATATGGCAACCGGAAGAATATGCTTTTTTTCGTCCAATTTTCTTGTTCGACTGGTTTCGATCCTCGTGTCACGAAATCATGTATACTGTTGAGTTTGGATAATATCTCATCACCACACCTTTCCCTTGGTCAACCTCTTAACTCTGATTTACCATCAATCGAGTCAGATGGCATTCGCCATCGGTGATCCCAGGGCAGAAACCTTCTCGTACCCGAGTAGTATACCTTAGATGCGTGCCAAAAGGACGTTGTGTCTGGTCTACATGTCGGGCAAGCAAGATAGCCCTTGGTGCTCCATCCCGATAAGATACCATAAGCAGGAAAATCATTAATTGTCCACATTACGGCCGCTCGTAGGGTGAACATTTCTCCACTGCATTTGTCGTATGTTTGGACACCATTTTCCCACAGATCCACGTGCTCGTCAATCAACGGCCACAAATACACGTCGATGGAATTACTCGGCGATTTGGGCACCGGTATCAAAGTACTCATGATTGTGAATTCTTTCTTCATGCATTTCCAAGGAGGCAAGTTATACGGAACCATAACAACCGGCCAAGTGCTATAGGGCTTTGCAAAACTCCCAAACGGATTAAACCCGTCAGTAGTGAGCCCTAATTTGACATTTCTTGGCTCAACATCAAACTCAGGATACATTTTATCAAATTCCTTCCAAGCCTCTCCATCCGCCGGATGCCTCAGTACATCATTATCAATGCATTCATCCTTATGCCACCTCATATCACGGGCTATGTGGGACGACATGTAGAATCTTTGTAACCTTGGCTTCAGTGGAAAATAATGCAGCACCTTGTTAGGAATCTTGTTCTTTTGAAACCTAGGCTCATTGCACACGGGACATTTGTCAAGCTGCTCGAATTCACCGTAAAACAATGCACAATTGTTCTTGCATGCATGGATCTTGATATACCCTAAACCAAGGCCCTTCAATGACTTCTTCGAGTTATAATGATCTTTTGGCAGACATTTGTCTTCAGGGAGCATTTGGATGATGATGTCCATCATGTGATCAAAATGCTTGTTCGTTTGATTATACTCAACTTTCATGTGCATCAACTCCACAACTGCCCCTAGAACCGAAAATGATTTACAACCTAGGTACAATTCGCGCTGAGCTTCTTTCAACAATCTCTCATAATGGAGCTCAGAGTCTTCGGATTGCAACCTTGGCGCATCATCTTCCATATCATCTGACGCGGGAGGAAAAGCATCAGTAAATAACTCAACGACTTGATCATTATCACATTACTGACCCAAACCACTTTCGTCCCGACGGGTTCTGGGAATCGAAGATGTCGATGCGGAAAATATTTCTTCACCGTGATAGATCCAATTAGTGTAGTTGTGTACGATCCCATTCCATTCCAGATGAGTTTGGACCTCATTCAACGGCATCCAACTGCAGTTGTTACATTTACGACACAGACACCTGATACGTCTTGTATCACTGCGATGACTACGTGCAAAGGCAATGAAGTTGTCGATCCCATCCAAATACTGATCAGAAGATCTATCAAACATTTGCATCCACCCTCTGTCTATTTGTCTGCTTTCACAACATAGAGTCAACGTAAGTGATTGAGTTAACATTGTCCCGTAAATAGAACAAGTTAAAATCAAAAGCAGCTCTTCTCGTTATGCCTCCGGTGATTTGGCCCTATCCCATTCGAGAGTGCACGTTCTGTGCTGTGTAGTTTGCGACCTACGAGGCTGAGTTTCCATCGAGGGAAATTTCGGCAGCATCTCCCTACAGTTCCCCAAATGCACGACGTAGATATTATAAATAAATATCTAGTATGCATTCGGAGAACATTGAGGGAATACAAACCGAATTTCCCACAATCGAAACCTAACCTCGTAGACCGCCAACTACACAACACATAGTTAGGCACCCCCAAACTGTCTGAATAAATGGACAATTCAAGAGTCAGTCAATCAGTCTCATTCACGGACTCTCAAACGGGTCTAAGGTTTTTCATTGAATTTCGTTATACGAAGTTAGTCAAATCGATTAACTTCACATAAACGGTTATGAAATATGAACTTATTTCACTCCGTCGGAACTAAATAAAGCGTTTTACAAAAAAAATCATAACAAATTCACAAATACAAACATATATTAATTATGCATAAAATAGAGTTTACAATTTTATAATTTCCGTACATATTTTCTATTTCCCTATTTTCCTAACATATTGTCTAATTTCCTAATATATTTTCTAATTTCATTACGTATTTTTTTTCTTCATATTTTCCTAAAATATTTTCTAATTTCCTAACATATTTTCTATTTCCCTATTTTCCTAACATATTTTCTAATTTCCAAACATAATTTCGAATTTTAATAATTTCTTTACATATTTTTTATTTTCCTATTTTCCTAAAATATTTTCTAATTTCATAATTTCCTAACATATTTTCTATTTCCCTATTTTCCTAACTTATTTTCTAATTTCCAAACATATTTTCTAATTTCAATAATTTCATTACATATTTTTATATTTTCCTATTTTCTAACAAAATTTTCTAATTTCCTAACATATTTTCTATTTCCCTAATTTCCTCACATTTTTCCTAATTTCCAAACATATTTTCTAATTTCAATCATTTAATTACATATTTTTAATTTTCCTATTTTACAACAAAATTTCCTAATTTCCTAACATATTTTCTATTTTCCTAATTTCATAACATATTTTGTATTTTCATATTTTCCTAACAATTTTCTAATTTCCACAAATTCTAAATAATTTCTACACATTTTCCACAATAAATACGAAATTTCCTAACATAATTATATCCCACATTCTTAACAAAATTAAATTGAGAGGCAAACACACAAAGCTTTTTATAAGTATTACTTCAAATCAACCACAAAATTCCTACAACACAAAACATAATTAATTCCCAATCAAAAATCAAAATTTCAAAACTAAACAAAAAAAATTTCAAACCTTAAAATTTGATATTTGGTGATTGATAAGAAAAAGTATTTGATTGGTAGTGAAAATAGTGATGAGATGATAATATTAGGTAGGGAAAAGAGAGTGAGTGAGTGAGACATTGAGAGAGAGAGCAGAAGTGATGAAGCAGAGAGGAGGCAGAAGAAGAAGAAGAAAAGAGAGAGTCTCGGGTATTTAGTGTGTTTAGACCTTTGCCCGACGAACCACATTCGACGAGCAACTTTTAATGATCCATCGGGCAACATAGAGTCAACGCCAAATGTTACCTGACGAAGATTATTCGTCGTTGTATATAATGTTACCCGACTGGGGGTACAAATCATCGGACAACACTGTCCAATGCCAACGGGTTGCTTTTCCCGCCAACAGGTTACCCGGCGAGTGTTCTTATTCGTCGGGAAAAGTTTGCTTACCCGGCAAAATTATCTTCGTCGGGCAAACCCTAGTCGGGCAACATCGATTTTCTTATAGCGATTTAACCGTATTTATCTAAATCTTAACCATACTAAATTTCAAATAATTCAATGGCTTAAATATGACACACTAATTAGCTAGTTTAGGATTTCAGGAATTGTTTCCTATTTTTTTCTTTTTCTTTTCATCGAAATTGACGATAACTTCTCTCCCAAAGTTTCACTCGTCGGCGATCTCTCGATTCTTTGGTAATAATGTGGTGGCCTATTTTTTGTTAGAACTCTTACTTAATTTGAAATGTATTTATATTTTTTATTGTTGGGCTATTGACTTATACATCCTTGACAATTATATTATTTATTGAAAATAGGGATGGGAATAAATACCCATGGGTATTGTTTAAATGGGCAGAAATTATATGGGTAAAAATTTACCTATCATCTAATAGGTAGGGTAAGGGTTTACCCATGGGTATTCAGTACCCATAAAGTTAAAAGCACATTTTTTATACCTCCTTCAAATTACCCATGGGTATTTAATACCCATTCTTCCCTCTACTAATTTTAATTTTGTCTTATTATTATTTATAATATATTTATTTAATTAAACCTCAATTATTCATGCTTTGATTAAAAACATTAATCCACAATTAGAAAAATGTTTTTTTTGGGAAACCAACTAGAATAATATTACGAATTTATATTAACATCAAAGTTTATTTTGAGAACTTAATTCATTAATTGATCTCAAAATTATCTGAAGTCGTTTCTAAATTTTTTAACAAAAATCAACATAAGCTATAGAAATTTACAGGATTTCACAACCATATATGGTCTTATTGTGGCCTCTTGTATTGCCTTTGTTGTGGTTTATCACGTATCCAATATAAACACGTGAGAATTGATTGTTTCTATTCACGCCTGGATGGTAATCAAGATTTTCTAGGATGAAATAGGTTTGATGATATTTTTTTGACAAATGTGGGTCACACAATTTGATTTTTTTTTTTGAATAATTCTTTCTTTTTTATAAGTTTGTAAAATTAGCACAATCAAATATTGTGGAACTGACAAACTGAATAAAATATCATAGTTAGTAGGTGTTGTTAGCAATATTAACTCATTGTATTAAGTCATTGTATTAGTGTTAGTATATAAAGTGAATGTAAGAGTCATTTAATCAAATTGAGATATTTTACATAATGAAGATTACCAAACTTACTCTCATAACTTTCTCTCTTTTCCTTCTCTTGTTTGATCCTTGAATCTTATTCCTTATCACTAACATTCATACCAAAACTCCATTGATACACTAATCTAACTTCAATTGAGTAAGGTTCCTTGATTTCTTTCATGGTATCAGAGCCACAAAGCTAATAGCTCGTGGTCCTGATATTTTTTGCTTCTGTTGCTATGTAGATTCTTTGTTTTTGTTTTCAATTTCTGTTTACCAAAACAATTATGCCTTGATTCAATTCCGATGGCTATGACACTTCTGTGCAACCTTCACGATTCAGTCTCTGCTGCTTCGAATCCTCAAGCTTCAACTTCTGATTCATGTCTCGGCTCTCTCTGCGATTCTGCACTAGAGACTTGTTCGATTGAAATTGGTACGAGTTTTTGACCTAGATTTTCTAGTTCTTGCCATCGGTCGTGAATCTTCATCAGACCTGCTCCACTGCGATTGCCTTTACTTCAATCTTGCTTCCTTGCAACGGCTTCGATTTATCAGTTCAGATTTGCAGCTTCTTCGATCATGCGATGGCTTCGAATCTTGACTTCCAGACTGCTCAACTTCTTCGATTCTTGCTTTGAGCTTCTAGTCTCCGATTCAGCACTGAAGGTTTTGTGCGATTGAAATTGTTTCTCGGCTCAATTTCAGTTTTCTCTGCTCTTCAGCGATTGCTTGCTACGATTTCTTCATCAGACATGTTCATCAGCGATTGCTTGCTACGAGGAGCTTCGGCTACGATTCCGTCGTCTTCTTCGTTCAATTGGTACGAGTTTGCCCTAATTTTCAGCTCCTTCGACTTCTTGATTTCTCGATTTCAAGTTTTCGAAGTTGCTTCCATGGCGATGGCCCTCTGTGTTCTCAGGCTCCACTGTTCCAGCTTCGAAATCTTGATTCCATGATTTCAGCTGCTTCCATGGCGATGGTCCTCTGTGTTCTCGGTTTTCGAAGCTCTTCCATGGCGATGGTGTCCTCTGTGATCTTCGATTCCAGCGATTGAAGATTTTGTCAGCTTCGATCCTTCGGGCTCTTCACTGTCGGCTTCAAATCGATGGCTTCGATTGCACTGAGGAAATTACAATTGCTTCGATCTGCGTTCTTGTGTGAATTTCAGAAACCTCATTGCTTGTTTCCTGGCGTTTGCTCAGCAATCTTCAATTTCTGCTTTGAGTCTCGGCTTCCTCTCCACTTATGCATTGAAAACTTTGTGTGATTGCAATTGCTCATCTGCGATTGACGGCTTCGAATTTTGGTCAGATTTCTCAGCTTCTTCGGTCTTGCCTCTTCTTCGAGACTGCTTCGATTTCTTCCTCAAAAATGTTCTTCCTCTTCGTTCGGCTCTTCGACTGCGATGGCTTCGCCTTCTCAGATACTTCGACTTCTCTGCCTTCTTCGGCCTTGAATCTCAGGACTTCTACGACGGCTTCGGGTCTACATCTTCGTTCCATTCGTTTCTTAGCTCGAATCTCTCAGCTAAGTGTTCTCAGCTCAAAATCATATGTCTTCTTCGATTTCGATTCTTCTGATTGCTCAGGTTATTTCTCAATATTGTTCTTTCTATTCGATCTCCTTGCTTTCTTCTTCCTATCTTCATTTTCTCGATTTAACAGAGAAATATTGCGAGCCTTGTCTTGTGCGAATTTGGCTTGGTTCTTCGATCTAATTCTTTTATTTTCGATGTCTTCTTCGGTCTGATTCTTGCCTTCGATATTGCCTATTCTTGTTCTTCGATTCTTGCTTCTTCTTGATTCTTCGACTCTCTCAAATTTCTTCTTCGGTCTCAAATTCTTCTTATTCGATCTCTGATTTTTTTTCTTCTTCGGTTCTTTCTTTTCTATTTCCAATTCTGCCTTCAATCCGTTTCTTTCTTGTTGAGCTGAGTTAATTGTTGCACTAAGGTGTATTGTTTGAGCTGAGTTCTCATGTCTGGATGATCTGCTGTGAATATTAGTCTTAGCTGGGTAGTGTGGAACTGAGATGAGTTATCCTATTTGAGTTGAGTACTTGCATTCTGGTTTCTGTTGATGATCTGATGTCTGTAATATGGTGATGCAATTGGTTTGAGATGAGTTATAATTTTGGTCATTGCTGTTGAATTCTGGACTGCCATATCGTGTTATGTCAAATTGTCCTGGAATGGCTTCTGTCTGAGTGTGCTGGAGAATATCTGATCAGCTTTCTGCTGTGTTTTGGCCCCATATGCCTCTGATCTTCTGCTATGAGGCTGGTGTTTAAAGGTAATTGTATCTTGTTGCTGTTGTGAAGTGTGGGTTGTGCTGCTGTGCTTGTGTTTGCTATGTGGTACTATATTCTGAGATGAGTTATTGCTTAGTGTATGAGTTATATTGCTTTGTGTATGCGATAAGCTATTTATTTGGTTATGCATTCTGGGATGCGCTGCCTTACTCCTTATGAGTTGTGCTGATCTGCTATCCGGTATGGCCTGCATTGGCTTGTTTTTGGGCTGGCAGTCGTGGTTGTAGTGTTTGTGATTGTTGCTATGGTGTTGAGCTGTTGTGTATTTTGGTCTTCCTGAGTTAGTGTTTGTCAATTCGTCCTGGAATGGATGGTTGGCTGCTGTGTTTGTGCCTATGCATATTTGATGATACAACTTGTATCTCTTGGAGTATACTGTTTGCACCGTGAGAGCCTTATGGTGGCACCTCTGCAGTCTGTTCTGATCTGCTGTCTACTGGAATTCCTTCTACAGTCTGGACTGCTTCTTATTGCAGTTAGATAGCTTGTACCTTGTGCTGGTTTTCACGGTTATCCTAAGCATATTTGGGTATATGGATGGCACTCTTCAGGACTTCTCTTTGTCTCTTCACCTCACCCTATTGTTTAGATTGTGCCTTGTGATAGTTTGTTGCTCTTTGTTATCATTGTAAAGTGTTGTTGTCCCCATCTCATGATGGAGCCTCTCCACATGAGATTGAGGGGGGATGTTAGCAATATTAACTCATTGTATTAAGTCATTGTATTAGTGTTAGTATATAAAGTGAATGTGAGAGTCATTTAATCAAATTGAGATATTTTACATAATGAAGATTACCAAACTTACTCTCATAACTTTCTCTCTTTTCCTTCTCTTGTTTGATCCTTGAATCTTATTCCTTATCACTAACATTCATACCTAAACTCCATTGATACAATAATCTAACTTCAATTGAATAAGGTTCCTTGATTTCTTTCAGGCGTATCCTATTTTTTATATAAGAATATTGAAAAAGGGGTTATACAAATTAAACCAAAAGGATCAGAGGCTTTAGGAGGCGGTAACACATTCCAAATCAAAATTAGTTGTCTATACTATGTATTTTCTAAATGTGTTTTAAATAAGTATCTATTTTAACAAAAAAAAAAAAAAGGAAAAGCAAAAGAAATTGAAAAGAAAAAAAAAATGAAAAGTAAGAAAAAAGTGAAAAGTAAATTAAAATGAACGAAGAAATTTTAGGAAAATTTTGAATAAACGTGTTAGAAAACATTTTGAAAAGTAAATAAAAAAAAAAGCAAACGAAATTGAAAAAAAAAATAGAAGCAAAAAATAAAATGAATATCAAGAAAAGAATTAAAAAGCAAAAAAATAGATTAATTTGTCATGGGTACCCATTACCCTGTGAGTAGGGTATGAGTAAACCCTCAAAAATTAAAGATGAGTCTAAATATGTATAATATCCATTATTATTCATGTTGAGTAAGAATCTATCTATACCCTCTAAATTACCCTGTTAGACAATTCCTAATTGAAGGTGCTGCAAACCCAACATTTGAAAGTTTCGGCCCTTCCTTAATGTCCTAAAAGCCGAAGAGTTGCAGCTCAACATTCACACCTTAATCGCGCGCACATCCATGGTGCTTGGACTGGTGGTTCCCATTTTTGGGATAGTTGTGGGCCAAATTGGCTTTGCTATATTCTAGACTTGGAGGCTTTTTCTCATTTATTATATAAAATAATTCTTACTGTTGGCAGAAAAAAAAAAATCAAATAAATTGTGAAAATCCATAATAAAAAACCATTTTAATTGCATCCACCCACCAACCGTACTTTCATTTATATTTACTATGTTACAAATATAATGCAGTTACGATATATTTAGTTCATAATGCAATTGCACTTTATGTTCGACATATAAATTTTTTGATATATCTTGCACATATATATAGTGTAGTTTCGGTCATTTTGAACGTATAATGCATTTCGGTCGTTTTCGATATGTAGTGTAATTTCGATCATCTTGGACAAATAGTAAAGTTTCAATCATCTTGGCTGTATAGTGCATATTCAATCATCTTGGATTTTTACTGTAGTTTCGATCATCTTGGATGTATAGTATAGTTTCAGGCATCTTGGACATACAGTGCAGCTTTTGTCGTCTTGGACACATAGTGCATTTTTGGTCATATTATTGGATATATAGTGCAATTTCGGTCATCTTGGATATATAATGTAGTTTCGGTTATCTTAGACATATAGTGCAGTTTCGGTCATCTTAGACATATAGTTTAATTTCGGTACTCTTAGACATAAAGTGTATTTTGAATCTATATTAGACATGCAAAGGAAGTAGCTAATTAACGATAGCCCTGATTTTATTAAACAGTTGCAATCTATCTTGTACAGTTAGATTAGTTGCAATTTATCTTGGACGTACAATACAATTTTGAATTATCTTGGATATATTATTTTTAAAGCACATTTAATTTAGTGTGATTTTATCTTTTTAACTTAATATTAAGGTAATATTTGTTTAAAATGCTGTAATGTACACATATCAAACAATAGTTTTTTTTTTTAAAGTTAAAAATGTTCTAATATAATTATAAGGATTTAAGAGTGCTGAGTTATATAATGCAAAAAGTATTTGAAATTGTTAAAGTGTTGTTATATAATGGAAAAAGCATTTAAAACGGACCAATATAGGGGAAACATAAGAAGTGAGGAACCTGCAAGTAAGAAATTTGTAGGTGAAGTCCTTATTGATTTTAATATTTCTATTTCAAAGGTTTCAAGTAAAAGAGGAATTTGTCAAGGGTTAGTAATTAATTCTGTCTTTATTTTTTGGGTTGTACCTTCATAACTCATAAAACATCAATTTGAAGTTTTATAAAACTTAGGCAAATGGGTCCGTTTGGTATAATTTTGCAAAATAATTTTTCATTTTTCAAATGAAAAAGTAGTTGTAAAGCTCGTTTGGTAACTCATTTTTTAAGAATGAATTTAGAAAATGAAAATACAAGATATAATAATTTGCTTAAGTTTTATAAAACAACAAATTACACTATAAGAACAGCAGGTTTGCTCTGCGAAACTGATTCGTCGAGCAACTTTTTGTATTCGTCGGGCCACATTAAAAACGGCGAACATCCGTCGGGCAACGTTTGCCGGGCAAAGGCCGTCGGGCTTGAAGTTAGTCGACGACAACAGTGAATTTGTTGAGCAATTTAAAGCTTGCCCGACGGAACATTCGTAGCCTATAATTTGTCGAGCAATCCTAAAGTCAACAACTTTTGCCCGACGAACTCCTTTCGTCGGGCAAAGGTAAAGAAATTCGGCAGGTGTGCATCGAATTCTCTTGATTTTCCCGACGAAATGATTGTTCGTCGGGTAAAATCATAATATTTAAAAAACATTTAATAATTTATTTAATTAAATAAATATATATATTTAAAATAAAAATAATTTAAAAAAATAAAATTAAAAGAATAAAAATAATCAAATTAAAATAAAAAAATATTTATAAAAATTAATGTTATGTTTTTACATAATCAAAACTAAAACAATGTTTTACATATTACATTCTAACTACTCGGCGACAGATCGGGGTGGTCGGGATCCTGGGGAGGCTGCTGGGACGGGGGCTGAGGCTGTGACGGAAGATCATCCAGTCCACGGGCACCCAAGTGGTCAAGCACCTTAGCTAGGGCAGCCTTGATCTCCACGTTATGGGCCAGGATCTCCACATATTGAGCCTTGATCTCAGCATTTTCGGCCTAGAGCAACTCGTAGTTTCTCTTCATCTCTGACATCTCCTCAGTATTGGCTGCCCAAGATGAACTCGACGAGTGACTGGAGACATCCCGCACTATCCCGTCGCCCGCCCCCCGATCGATCTTCCTTGGACGCCTCGCAAGTCGTCGCTCGAGGATGGTGATCGACATATCGGGATTCGGGAGCTGCTGCTCCAACGACACTTCGGGATGCTGTTGTGTGAGCTCAGCTTGTGTCTGTTGGACGTCTTGCTCCATCGCCTCCTACAAATTGAAATAAATATTAATTAGAAATATAATTATCAAATTAACAATTAATGTTTAATTTGCAAAAAATAAACTTACGTGAATTTTGTCAGCCTCTTGGTCGCCACGTCCAGCGTACACTTGCCCCGAGACATCCACCTCTGGGAACATCGACTCGGCGATGCACCGATCCTCCTGCCGGGCCGATAAAGATTACGACCCCCTGTGGTTGTTGAATTTCTTCTCCCCCCCAGTTTGATGTGTTGGCAACCAATTTTCGCTATTCATTAGTAAAAACAAAAATTATATTTTCAAATGGAAAATGACATAAAAAATAAATAAATAATTTAACTAGGTAGATTGTATGTACCACATAGGTGGGGGAGACGAAATGGTCGCACCACCAGAACCACCCTGGCAGTTTTGGCCCATCCAACTCCTCTGGAGGATTTGCCCGAGCTTCCTCCGGGGAAGGCCAACTCTTGTAGTACTTGTGAAGCTCGTACTTCCAATCGGCGTACCGTAACTATCAGTGGTGTCTCAGGTATCTACTGAGGTCGACGTTGTCCAAGTTGAACTCAAAATTGATCTGCAATGAATTATTAAATTTAGTAAAAAAAAAAAAAAAAAAAAGGAAATTATTGTAAATAAAGGGAGAAACACGTACCGATAACTCTCCCCAACAGCGCGTGATCTCCTCCAGGGGTTGGGTTCTGAAAGTCTCCCCCATCTTCAGGGACTTGGTGTGAAGAATCACGCTAATGTCATGCACAAGCAGGCTGTGCATTTTGACTGGCGCTGACCGGAGGCACGGCATGTACACCACCAAGATCTTTGCATTCGTTGTCCTGCAAATCCGCTGGGATGTCAAACCCTAGTTTATGCCGCACACGTTCACCGACTTCCCTGCAAATTCGATGAACATTCGTACATAATATGAGTAACAAATAAAAACGGTTGTTTAAATAAACAAAATAATCAACTTACCTTTAGGGAGTGCTCCGACATTAGTCGTCGTTTCGTCTGCTCCGGCGTCGTCCTGTGGGGGATGGGGGTCGGTACGGGGTTCCCCCCGTTTCTTGTTGTGCTGTCGACAAGCCGATCGAGCGCCGGGTCGCTGATAATCCGACATCAGTGGGTGAACCGACGCCGTTGTTGAGGCAACCGAGTCAGGGGCTGCCTCCTCCGGCGCATGATCATCAACGAGATCAAGGTAGGGGCGGGTCCTAGAAGTGATTAAGGTGCGATGCGACATCTACAATAAAAAATAAAAAATAATTAATATAAAAATAACCAACATATTTTTAATTAAATTAAAAAAAACCAAACATTTATAATAGTAAATATTAAATTCAAAAAATAAAAACAAAACCACAAAATTAACCAATATTTTTTAATTCCAATAAAAATAAATAAATAAACCAATTTTTGTTTTATTAAAAATTAGTAAATTGGTATCTAAAACCTAAAACCACCAAATTCTAATTTTTAAAAATAAAACCAACAAAAACCAAAATTAAATCTAAAATACTAATTAATTCAAAAGTACTAAACTCAAAATTCACAACATCATACCTAAATTTCTAAATCCAAATTTCGGGAATAAAATCAAACTTACAAATGAATGCAAACATACAATAATAATATCCAAATCATAAAATTCACATATCAAAAATTTATAAAACTCATATATCCAAAATTTATAAAACTCACATATCCAAAATTCACATATCCTACACCATATAAAAAATTCACATAAATGTTTTTAAATTCAAATATCCAAAATTCATAAAATTCACATATCCAAAATCATAACAAAAATCATATGTAAAATTCATAACATTATACCAATTTCAACATTATACCGAACATCAAAATTTCAACAAATCTTCAACTATTATATTCCAATCCAAACAAATCTTCAAAATTTCAGCATTATACCAAACAAATATTTATATTCCAATCCAATCCAAAATCACAATATTCAACTAATCCCCCCAAACAAAAATTAAAATTTAACCAATTAATCAATATTAACAATATCCAAATATCATTAACAATAGAGAGAAAGGGACAACGAGTTCGACCTTGAAGAAACTCGGTGAGAGATAGGTCCGGCGAGGCGGGCGGCGGCGACAGCTAACCCCGGTGTGAGAGAGGCGGCACGATGGATTTCTGGGGCGGCAGAGTGAGGGATGGAGTCTGAGTGACAGAGAGCGAGATATGGCTAGAGTTGCAGCGACCGGAACGGCTGGAGTGATGTTGGGGTCTGGGTTACAGAGAGCTGGGTTCCGGAGAAAATAAGGAAAATGAAGAAGAAGGAAGAAGAAGGAAGAAGAAGAAGAGTCGGGTTGATTTATCAGTCTGATTGACCTTGCCTGACGCACACATCCGTCGGGCAATCTTTTAATTATTTGTTGGGTAATAACAAGTGGTGGATATGCGTTGGGTAACTTTTTCCGGCATCGTCGGGTAATAATCGGTGGATATATCGTCGGGTAACGAGAGGTGAATACGCGGTAAGCTTGAGATTTCGCGAAAATTTTGGCGGAATGTTTGAAATTTTCGAGGAACAAAGAGTGCGTTTTATTTACGTAGCCTGACGAACTTTTCTACTGCTGCCCGATGAATAACTACAGATTTCCCGGTGAATAGTTCCTTCGTCGTGCTAGAGTCTTATGATGTTGAGTTTTTTCACCTGTCTGAAAACCAGGTCCGATGATAGAATTTTTAACATCGGGACCGTTCAATTTTTGGTTTTACATGCCTAAAGCCCCATCGATCGCTATCGTCATGTTTTTCTCAGCTTATGTGCCTCGATCGTTAAGTTTGTTAATTTCAATTGGTTTTTCGTAGTTTTGGTTCAATTGATATTGAAACGATTGAATTTCAAAAAATTGACCATTCAATAGTTACTTTTAAGTCTGTAGTCCTCATCTCAAATATCTTTATGTTTTGAGTATTTCAAGCCACCCGATCGTGAAGAAACGTTGTGTAATCATTGAATCGTCACGCACCGTCACCTAATCCCGGGATTTCCAAATTGGGTAATTTTGCGCGTAGGCGATCTATGAGTACCTACCATAAATGTGGACGGTTAGATCGGTCCATTTCAGTTTGTAAATTATTAAAAATTGGAAAATACGCCTATTCATCAAGGAGTTTAAACACTTAAAGGAAACTTCAAAACAAATTTTGAACTTTTGGTTCTATTGATATTCAAACGATTGAATTTTACAGATCTAACCGTTAATTTTTTAATTTCACGTGCCTAGATCTCGCCCATCGAAAAGCTTGATGTTTTGAGGATTTCAAGCCGTCTGATCTTGAAGAAACATTATGTAACCGTTCAATCGTCGAGCACCGTTACCTAATCCCGGGATTTCCAAATTGGGTAATTTTTCGCGTAGGCGATCTATGAGTACCTACCATAAAAGTTGACGGTTAGATCGGTCCATTTAATCTCGTAAGTCATTTAAAAAAATTGTTTATTAAATAAATGTAAATTAAATCTGGTATATATTGCTCGACGAACATAGATGAATATTTGTCGGGCAAAATATCCCAGTTTAGCAACCACCCACCGAACAGAGAAACACGTACTGATGATATTTGAAGCCTTTGCCAGACAGATGTCTAAGTATATTCGTCGGGCAAATTTCTGGCAGTTTTTATAAATTCAAATTAGATTAGTTTAAATTTTGAATTTTTTATATTTGTTATAATTAATTGTTTGTTGTATACAATATTTTATCAAATAAGATGAAATGTTGGGAAGCCGATTCAAGGATGAGGACATCAAAGTTTGTGGCTTTAATTAGTACATATATAAAAGATTAAGTGAAACTTTTGTGAATGAAATCATAAAACATACATATAAATCACATTTATTGATTCGAAGATGGATATTACATATATAAATGAAATTTCTAATTTACAACTTTCATCCTACGTCGGATTCGCTTTCCCCCTCCCATTCACGCTCGTCATCCGATATGTGTACAGTACTTGATTTCTCCGAATCACTATCAATTTGTTCTAATTCCCCGTGATCAATAAAAATGTCATCAATCGCAATTGGTAGGATGATGTCATTGGTCCGTACTCCATCCACGTTTTGGGTGGATGCCTAGGAATCCACCTGGTAAACGATTTGGTCATCATCTTTTTCCCCATCTTCTTCATGGTATCGGTCATCCAAGTCCCAAATATTTCTATGATTCACCATCTCAACTACTCTCCAACCACCACTATCTTTTGGATCATCCACATAGAATACTTGTTTCCCCGTACTAGCGAGGATGTAGGGATCACTCTCAAACCACCGGGTGTTTGTGTTTACAGAGGTACATAAATGATATTTAATGACACTGCCTAGGATACTAGGGTTCGTATCAAACCAATGACACTTGAACAAGATGACTTCCCTGCGGTATGCGTATAACACCTAAACCACACTTAACAATTTGCCGTAGAACCCCGTATCAGCATTTTCCCCATCCCCCGGTACAAAGACCCCGCTGTCTTACGTAGACAATTTGTCGACTTGTTCTATGCACATGAACTTAACTCCGTTAATGTGACAACCAGCGTACGTTTCAGCTGCATTAACTCTTTATTGAAATTTGGCGAATTGACATCTTTCAGCTATGTCATCTGGTAAGATACACACAAGAAACAAAATTAGTAAACGTAAAACCAATTTAAGAAATTAGCAAATAAATTATTTGACTTACATGCTTGGAAAACCAACGTGGAAATTTTTTTTTGTCCATTTCTTCGCAATTAGAAGGAAATTGGGCCTTCATCAACTCCTCGCGCTGCTCGTCGAAGGGCTAGACTTCGTCACAGTTGTTTAGTATGAACCAATGAGCCACCTCCATGTCGCTATTGGTGAACGGCTTCGAGATTGGACCAGTGCCGAATGGTTGTGCTGGTTGGGCAAATACAGATAAGGTCTCTGGACGTTGACCACCATCGTCGTTGCGCGACACCCTATTGAAGGAAGTTTCAACATTCCGAAGGTACATTCTACAAAATGTCAGTGCCTCATTTGCAATGTACGCCTCCGCTATAGAGCCTTCGGGACATGTCTTGTTCCGAACGTACCGCTTGTACGTACCAAACATTCTGCAAGGAAATTTACATTATGATTCACATATGTACATGATAGTAAGGAAATATTATAAAATAGCAGGGATAAGTTATACCTCTTGATTGGTTACATCCAACGATAATGGACCGGGGCAGCTAGCTTTGCCTCATCCGGTAGATGTATTAGTAGGTGCACCATTACATCAAAGAATGCAGGTGGATATATTTGCTCTAGCCGACACATGATGTAGACAATATCCTCGTTAATTGCTTCGAGGTACGCCTTAACCAACGATCTGGCACATAGTATCTGGAAGAATTCAGACAAATAAACTATCGTCTGAACAACACCAGGCTCCAAGAAAGGCCTAATACCAATCTGAATGAGTCGTTGTGGCAAAACATGATAGTCATGGCTCTTCATACCAGAAATGTTCCCACCGTCGGTGCTAACACTTCGGCATATGTTGCTGGCGTACCTATCGGGAAATTTCACACCCTGCAACCATTTCAGGAATTTTTTCTTATTCTCTGGCGTAAATGTATAACTTGAATGAGCTATGATGTATTTTCCATTGACTACTTTTGGCCACAAATTAGGCCGAATCCCCACTTCTTTCATACCCAGACGAGTCTTTTTTGTGTCCTTTGACTTGCCATCAATGGATAAAGTCGTTCCCACAACACTTTCAACAACATTCTTCTCGATGTGCATAGGATCTGCGATGTGTCTGATTTTCAATTTCGACCAATATGCCAACTGGAAGAATATGCTCTTTTTTTGTCCAATTTTCCTGTTCAGCTGGTTTTGATCCTCGTGTGACGAAGTCAAGTATATTGTTCAGTTAGGATAATATCGCATCATCGCACCTCTCCGTTGGTCGAGCTCGTAACTCTAATTTGCCATCAAATGAGTCAGATTGCATTCGCCATCGGTGATGCCAGGACAGAAACCTTCTCGCACCCAAGTAGCATATCTTAGATGCGTAACAAAAGGACGTTGTGTCTGGTCCATATGTCGGGCAAGCAAGATAGCCCTTGGTGCTCCATCCCAACAACATACCATAAGCAGGAAAATCATTAATTGTTCACGTTACGGCCGCTCGTAGAGTGAACATTTCTCCACTGCACTTGTCGTATGTTCGGATACCATTTTTCCACAGATCTACGAGCTCGTTAATCAACGGCCGCAAATACACATCGATGGAATTACTTTGCGATTTGGGCCCCGGTGTCAAAGTACTGAGGATTGTGAATTCTTTCTTCATGCATCTCCAATGTGGCAAGTTGTACAGAACCTTAACGACCGGCCAAGTGCTATAGGGCTTTGCAAAACTCCCAAAACAGATTAAACCCGTCAGTAGCGAGCCATAATTTGACATTTCTTGGCTCCGCAGTAAACTCGGGATACATCTTATCAAATTCCTTCTAAGCCTCTCCATCGTCCGGATGCCTCAATACATCATCATCAATGCGTTCATCCTTGTGCCACCTCATATCATGGGCTGTGTGGGACTACATGTAGAATCTTTGTAACCTTGGCTTTAGTGGAAAATACCGTAACACCTTGTTAGGAATCTTGTTCTTTTGAAACCTAGGCTCATTGCACACGGGACATTTGTCAAGCTTCTCGAATTCACTGTAAAACAATGCACAGTTGTTCATGCATGCCTGGATCTTGATATACCCTAAACCGAGGCCTTTCAACAGCTTCTTCGAGCTATAATGATCTGTAGGCAAACGGTTGTCTTCAGGGAGCATTCAGATGATGATGTCCATCATGTGATCAAAATGCTTGTTCGTTTGATTATACTCAACTTTCATGTGCATCAACTCCACAACTGGCCCTAGAACCGAAAATTATTTACAACCGGGGTACAATTCGCGCTGAGCTTCTTTCAACAATCTCTCGTAATGGAGCTCAGAGTCTTCAGGTTACAACCTAGGCGCCTCATCGTCCATATCATCCGATGCGGGAGGAAAAGCATCGGTTAATAACTCAACGACTTGATCATTATTACATCGCCTGTCCAAAGGACTTTCGGCCCGACGAGTCCCGGGAACCGAAGATGTCGATGCGGAAAATATTTCTTCACCGTGATAGATCCAATTAGTATAGTTGTGGACGATCTCATTCCATTCCAGATGAGTTTGGACCTCATTCAACGACATCCAACTGCAGTTGTTACATTTACGGCACGAACACCTCATACATTTTTCATCACTCCAATGACTACGTGCAAAGACAATGAAGCTGTCGATCCCATCCAAATACTGATCAGAAGATCTATCCAACATTTGCATCCAGCCTCTTTCCATTGTGCCTGCTTTCACAACATAGAGTCAACGTAAGCAATTGAGTTAACATTGTCCCGTAATTAGAACAACTTAAAATCAAAAGCAGCTTGTCTCCTTATACCTCTAGTGATTTGGCCCTATCCCATTCGAGAGTGCACGTTATGTGCTGTGTAGTTTGCGACCTACGAGGCTAAGTTTCAATCGAGGGAAATTTCGGCAGCATCTCCCTACAGTTCCCCAAATGCACGACGTAGATATTATAAACAAATATCTAGTATGCATTCAGAGAACATTGAGGGGATACAAACCGAATTTCCCCCAATCGAAACCTAACCTCGTAGATCGCCAACTACACAACACATAGTTGCGCACCCCCAAATTGTCCGAATAAATGGACAATTTAAGAGTCAGTCAATCAACCCGATTCACTGACTCTCAAACGGGTCTAAGGTTTTTATTGAATTTCATTATATGAAGTTAATCAACTCGATTAACTTCGCATAAACGGTTATGAAATATGAACATATTTCACTCCGTCGGAACTAAATAAAGCGCTTTACAAAAAATATCGCAACAAATTCACAAATACAAACATATATTAATTATGCATAAAACAAAGTTTAAAATTTTATAATTTTCGTACATATTTTCTATTTCCCTATTTTCCTAACATATTTTCTAATTTCCTAACATATTTTCTAATTTCAATAATTTCATTACATATTTTTTATTTTCCTAAAATATTTTCTAATTTCCTAATTTCCTAACATATTTTCTATTTCCCTATTTTCCTAACATATTTTCAAATTTCCAAACATGTTTTCTAATTTCAATAATTTCATTACATATTTTTAATTTTCCTATTTTCCAACAAAATTTTCTAATTTCCTAACATATTTTCTATTTCCCTATTTTGGTCCGTATGAGATTTTGGAGAGGATTGGACCAGTGGCATATCGTCTTGCTTTACCATCGGAATTATCCAGAGTTCATAATGTTTTCCATGTATCTTTGCTCCGGAATTATCTGTTTGATGAGTCTCACGTATTGGAAGAGCAGCCACTTGAGCTGAAGGATGATTTGACCTTTGAGGAGCAACTGGTGCAAATTTTGGATTGGAAGGAGAAGGTACTGCGGAACCAATCAGAACATTGATCTCCAAATTAGGAGGTTGTACGTGATTGGTTCAAAATATTTACTCTATTTCAATTTAAATTTAAAAAAAAAAATTGGAAATGTAATATAACTTCTAATGTCAAGATCCGAAACCAAAACAAACTCTAAATTTAGAAATGAAATTTTCTCCCATCATGGAGTTTTCTTCAAACCAAAGCAAACTCCAGCGTTCAAATTACAGTTTTAACTAGTTTTTCTCCTATATATATGGCTGGAGTTTTCTTCAATAAACGGAAAAATAAAATAAAAAAAGTGCTTCGGTTTATACCCAAATTTAAACTCTTTTTACTCAACAAATTAATTGAGTGTAAAATTTCAATTATATCCTGATGAAAAATGACCAAAAAGACATCACAATATCAAAAATAGAAAAGAAAAGAAAAACCCTCTAGCCAACCACGTACCTAGTTGAGAAACCCTAAACGTACCACACCCAATAAAGAAACCTAAAATTTTCTGATCATGGGAAGCAATCCTCCTTGTCATACTTTATTTTTTGACTTTTTACTCACGATGTCCCTTGAATTTTAACTTTAGTCTCAAAATGGACTCTGAACTCGATTTTATCCCAAGATGCCCCCTGAAACCTCCTTTCCATTTCAAATTGTTTATTTTCTATCAAGTATCCTAACTTACCTTTAAATCCAAGGGCAAAATGGTCAATTTGTACAACTAAGATAATTCAAAGCGGAGGAATATTTTCATTTCCTACCAAAATTATTCATTAGCCTTATCTCCAACAAGACCCCCATTTCTTTTCAGAGGAGCTCCAAGCCCAACAGTAGCAGCAAGCTCCCAAGAAATGCAGCAGCAGCTCCAATTTCTTCTTCTTCACGGTTGATTCTCGTCCCCGCTGAATGAATAAAAAAGTATTGACATTATGAAAAAAGTTTCTTGTTTGGTTTGATTTTGATTATTTGAGATCTGTTTGGGTTGTTGCTTGTGCCTGCGGCTTGTGAATTTGGCATAATTTGAATTGATTGGGTGGCCATCGGCGGTGTTAAGTTGAATTGGGGATCTGTTTGGGTTTCTTTATAGTGATTATTCTCATTAGGTCTTTGATTCCGAGATTTGTTTGGGTTATCCTTGGGCTGTTGAAATCTGGTTCTAGCATTCCATGTTCAAAGAAATACTTTTTGTTGATCGGAGAAGTAAGTAATTGGTATTGCATGCCAAAATGAGATGCACTTGCTGAAAATGAAGTTTAAGCAATTAGTATGTTTCTGAGAACCATCGTAGAGACAAAGAATTAAAATCAACCAAGTCGTCAAAACAGTAAGAAGCTCCAGTTGAGCTGATGCCATTGCACGGTCAACTAGTTCGACTCTCGGCTCACACCGCCATTCAATTCTACGACGTCCAGGACCGGCTTAGCTAAGACCGACCCAGCAAGGTCGTTGATTGGCTCATCATGAAGGCCAAAGCTGCCATAAACGAGCTCGACAGGCTTCCCTCATGGAACCCACATTCGATTTCAATCACAACTGCTTCCATAGCGGTTCCAGCTGCCATGGAGACCCAGAATCCAGTAACCTCCGGCATCCACTGATCTCTTGGGGGCTTTGGGTTTCGTGTTCATTATAACTCCAACGTGACCATTTTGCCCTTAGATTTAAGGGTAAGTTAGGATACTTGATAAAAAAAAATGGGCAACTTGAAACTGAAATGGGGTTTCAGTGGGCATCTTGAGACAAAATCGAGTTCATGATTCATTTTGAGACTAAAATTAAAGTTTAGGGGACATATTAAATAAAGAGCCTTATTTTTTTTTTATCAAGGTCTATCTATTTAGATGTAAAAGTTGCGAATAGATCAGAGGGTGTTATAAATCTTGGGAATGTGAATGACCAACATAACATCCATATCCTTTATCATATTAATGACTTATAATAACTAATGTTTTTTTTATTGTATTTAGTGACCAATGACAAATGCTATTTAGTATCTTGTAACCTACAATTGACATGTTAAAGATCTATCTTATTATAAGTCTATAAATAATGGCTTTGATCAATGAGAAATAGAAGAGTTTTTGGAAGAACTACTTTATTATTTTTCTCAATCTATAAATAATGGCTTTGATCAATGAGAAATATAAGAGTTTTTGGAAGAACTATTTTATTATTTTTCTCAATGTTTCTTCTATATTTTTACTTAGTTTAGCACGATTGTTCTTCAAGACCATAAGCACGATTGTTCTTCAAGACCATGAGCTTGCCAATTGTTTGCTAGAATCATTGGAGATAAACATTGAACACCAAACGATAAGTTTTTCTTTAAAATCGACCAAAGAAAATAAAATTTTCTTAGCAGAAAAACAAGAAATGGAAAAAGTCATTTACTTTTGTTTGTTTAACATATCATTCACAACTTTAGGTATCAACCTTCATCTTTCACCCACAAACCAAAACAAATCATTTCCACTCAAAAAAATTCACGCAAAGATGGGTATGGGCGGAGGTTCATGTTGAAGATGGAGGAGATGGATGTGGGGGGAGGGAAATGGGGTTGACGAGGGTTGTTGCTGTGGTGGTAGGTGAAGAGTGATGAAGGGATTTGAATAAATTATTAATTAGTTGGGGGTCAGTAATGATGTGGCATCATTTCAACCATTAGATTGTTATTGATAGTTAGAATTAAAAGTCATGTATAATTATTACAAGGAATTTAAGAACTCAATTGTCCATGTGCATAGCTGCCCTAATTCATGACAATTTGCTTTATTGAAAGAAAATATGTTCTTAATTTCCTGTATGATCAGCACATATATATTTCATAGCCATATATATATATGTAGTCTTCCTATATATTCATATAAAACCTTCATAAAAATGCTTCTTGAAAGCATCCATATGACCCACCTGTAAACACTAAACACAAGGTCACAACCACAGCACATCTCCATCAGGACTTGGAAGAATCAATGATCCCCATCAAAATCAAGCGTTCCTGGACCCACGTAAACCTCCTTACCCCATCCGAAGTCAAGCCCATACATCGGCAGTGTCAACCAACTCACACCACAGCAAAATCCAAGTTGCCCGGCGAAAAGGCGTCGTCGAGCAACAGAAGGGATTCGTCGAGCCACGTTGAAAACTGCGAATCTCCGTCGGGCAATCTCCGTCGGGCATTGATATTAGTCGACGACAACAGAGCATCCGTCGAGCAACGTTATCTTGGCCGGCGGACTAGTTCGTCGATGAAGTCTTCGTCGAGCAACCTAAAAGTCAACAACATAGTACCGACGTACAATTTGCGTCGGGTAACCTTACATTATGCGTCGGTAACTATTTAAATAACTGTCGGGTAAGTTATTACATATCCGTCGGGTCAAGTGTGCAACATCCGTCGGGTAATGTTATACACATATGTGGGGTAATTTATAGACATTCGTCGGGTTAAGTATTACACATCCGTCGGGTAACGGTTTACTGATCCGTCGGGCAAACTCTGAATAATTAAAATATAATTTTAATAACATATTTAATTAAATAATAAAAAATAAAAAATTTAATAAAAAAATTCAATTAAAAGAATCAAAATAAACAAAAAATAATATTTATAAAAATTAATGTAATATTTTTACATCATTAAATATATAAACAATATTTTTTATCTAGTACACTCTAACCACTAGTCGAGGGGTCAAAGTACGCGGGATCCTGAGGGGGCTGTTGGGTGGGCGGTGAGAAAATGTCATCCAATCCACGGTCACCCAAATGTTGAAGGACCTTGTCAAGGGCGCTATTGATTTGTTGGTTTTGGGCTTGAATCTCCACTTATTGGGATTTGATCATAGCATTTTTGGCCTCGAGGTTTCTCCAACGGTCCGACGTCTCCTGGGGATTGCCTATCCGAGATGAATTGGACGACTAAGTCGAGACATCCCGCACAATCCCATCGCCCGCCCCCCGAACGACCCTCCCTGGGCGCCTCCCAAGTTGTCGCTCCAGAATAGCGATCGACATGTCGGGATTAGGGAGCTGCTGCTCCAACGACACTTCCGGATGCTGTTGGGTGAGCTCAGCTTGTGTCTGCTGGACGTCTTGCTGCATCGCGTCCTACAAATTCGAATAAATATTAATTAGAAATATAATTATCAAATTAAAAAATAATTTTTAATCTTCAAAAAATTGACTTACGTGAATTTTGTCAGCCACTTGATCCCCCCGTCCAGCGTACACTTGCCCCCAGGCATCCACCTCTGGGAACATCGACCCGGCGTTGCGCCGATCCTCTTGCCGGGTCGATAAGGATCGCGAACCCCGGGGTGGTTGAATTTCTTCGCTCCTCGGTTCGATGTGTTTGCAATCGATTTCCACTATTCATTTGTAAAACCAAAAATTAAATTTAAAAATGGAAAATAACATAAAAATTGAATAATTTAATTAACTAGATAGATAATACGTAGTAGATAGGTGGGGGACACGAAATGGTCGCACAACCACAACCACCCTAGTAGTTTTGGCCCATCTAACTTTTCTGGAGGATTTGCCCGAGCTTCCTCCAGGGAAGGCCAAGTCAAGAAGTACTTGTGGAGCTCGTACTTCCAGTCGGCGTACCGTAACTGCCAGTGTTGACTCAGGTATCTACTGAGCTCGACGTTCTCCAAGTCGAACTCAAAATTGATATGCAATCAATTATTAAAGTTAGTGACATAATTAAAAAATATGAAATAAATGTTAAAAATGGGAAAAAAACATACTGATAACTCTCCCCAACAACGCGTGATCTCCTCCGGGGTTTGGGTTCTGAAAGTCTCCCCTATCATCAGGGACTTGGTGCGAAGAATCGCACCAATATCATGCACCAGGAGGCTGTGAATTTTGATCGGCGCGGACCGGAGGCGCGACACGTACACCACCAGTATCTTTGCATTTGTTGCCCTGCAAATCCGCTGGAATGTCAAACCGCGGTTTATCTCGCGCACGTTCACCTACCTGCTTGCAAATTCGATGAACATTAGTAAATAAAATGAGTAACAAATATAAACGATTGGTTAAATAAACAAAATAATGAACTTATCCTTAGAGAGTGCTCCGACATTAGGAGCTGTTTCGTCTGCTCCGACGTCGGCCTGTGGGGATTGGGGGTTGGTACGGGGTTCCCCCCATTTCTTGCTATGTTGTCGACGTGCCGATTAGCACCGGGTCGCTGATGGACTGACAACGATGAATAAACTGACGCCGCTGTTGAGGCAACCGAGTCAGGGGCTGCCTCTTCCGGCGCATGATCATCAACAGGATTAGGGCAGAGGCGGGTCCTAGATGTGATTAAGGTGCGATGCGACATCTACAATAACAAATATAAATTAATTAATATAAAATTAACCAACATATTTTTAATTAAATAAAAAAAATCAAATATTTTTAATATTAAATATTAAATTAAAAAAATCATAACAAAATCACATTTAAAATTAACCAACATTTTATAATTCCAATAAACATAAATAAATAAAGCAATTATTTTTTTACTAATAATTAGTAAATTGGTATCTAAAAATTAAAACCACCAAATTATAATTTTTTAAAATAAATCCAACACAAATGAAAATTAAACTTAAAAAACTAATTAATTCAAACGTACTAAACTCAAAATTCACAACATTATACCTAAATTTTTAAATCCAAATTACGGGACCAAAATCAAATTTACAAATTAATACAAACTTATAATAATAATATCCAAATCCTAAAATTCACAAGTTAAAATTTTATAAAACTCACATTTCCAAAATTCACTTATAATACACCATATCAAAATTTCACAAATTTGTTTTTAAAATTCAAATACCCAAAATTCATAAAATTCACATATCCAAAATTCACATAAATTTCATATTAGAAAATTTGTTTGGAAAATATGAAAATAGAAAATATGTTATGAAATTAGGGAAATAGAAACTATGTTAGGAAATTAGAAAATATGTTAGGAAAATAGGGAAATAGAAAATATGTACGGAAATTAGAAATTGTTTAGTATGTTTAGGAAATAAGAAAATTTGTTATGAAAATATGAAAATAGAAAATATGTTATAAAATTAGGGAAATAGAAAATATGTTAGGAAATTAGGAAATTAGAAAATATTTTAGGAAAATAGGAAAATAAATGTAATGAAATTATTGAAATTAGAAAATATGTTAGGAAAATAGGGAAATAGAAAATATGTTAGGAAATTAGAAAATATTTTTTTTGCAAATTTCTTAAATTGGTTTTAAGTTTACCAATTTCGATTCTTGTGTGTATCTTAACATATGGCACAGCTGAAAGATGTCAACTCGCCAAATTTCAATAAAGAATTAATGCAGCTAGCCATTGGCCCATTCCGAGAAGAAACGTACGTTGGTTGTCATGTTAACGGAGTTAAGTTCGTGTGCATAAAACGAGATGACAAATTGTTTACGCAAAACAGCGGGGTCTTCGTGCGGGGGGACGGGGAAAATGCTGATACGGGGTTCTACGGCAAATTGTTAAGTGTGGTTAAGGTGTTATACGCGACCGCAAGGAAGTCGTCTTGTTCAAGTGTCATTGGTTTGATACGACCCCAATTATCCTAAGCAGTGTCATTAAAGATCAATTATGTACTTCTATCAACACAAACATCCGGTGGTTTGAGAGTGATCCCTCCATCCTCGCTAGTACGGTGAAACAAGTATTCTATGTGGATGCTCCAAAAGCTGGTGGTGGTTGGAGAGTAGCTGAGATAGTGAATCATAGAAATATTTGGGACTTGGATGACCGATACCATGAAGAAGATGGGGAAACAGACGATGAAAAAATCGTTTACCAGGTGGATTCCTCGACATCCACCCTAAACGTAGATGGAGTACCGACCAACGACATCATCCCACCAATTGGGATTGATGACATTTTTATTGATCTCGGGAAATTAGAACAAATTGATAGTGATTCGGAGGAATTAAGTACTGTGCACATATCGGATGACGACCGTGATTGGGAGGGGGAAAGCGAATCCGACACCGAATGAAAGTTGTAAATTAGAAATTTCATTTATATATGTAATATCCATCTTCAAATCAATAAATGTGATTTATATACATGTTTTATGATTCATTCACAAAAGTTTCAATTAATCTTTTATGTACTAAACCCACAAACTTTGATGTCGATCATCCTTGATTCGGTTTCCCAACATTTCATCTTATTTGATAAAATAATGTATACAACAACCATTTATTTATAACAAATATAAAAAATATAAAAAATTTAAACTAAATCTAATTTCATTTTATAAATACTAACTGACATTTGCCCGACGAATATATTTTTACATCCGTTGGGTAAAGGCTTCAAATATCATCTCGTATTTCTCTATTCGGTGGGCGATTGCCGAAATTGTAAAGTTATGCCCGACGAATCTGAATTCGTCGGGCAATATATATCAGATTCAATGTACATTTATTTATTAAACAACTTTTTTAAATTACTTGCGACATGAAATGGACCAATCTAATCGTCCACATTTAGTGTAGGTACACATAGATCGACTACGTGAAAAATTACCCAATTTGGAATTCCTATGATTAGGTAACCGTGTGCGACGATTCAATGGTTACACAACGTTTCTTCACGATCGGACGGCTTGAAATCCTCAAAACATCAAGCTTTTCGATGGGCGAGATCTAGGCACGTAAAATCAAAAAATGAACTGTTAGATCGGTCAAATTCAATTGTTTGAATATCAATAGAACCAAAACTTCGAAAATTGTTTTGAAGTTTCCTTTAAGTGTTTAAACTCCTTGATGAATATGCTTGTTTTACGATTTTTAATAATTTAAAAATTGAAATGGACCGATCTAACTGTCCACATTTATGGTAGGTACTCATAGATCACCTACGCGAAAAATTACCCAATTTGGAAATCTCGGGATTAGATAACGGTGCGTGACGATTCAACGGTTACACAACGTTTCTTCACGATTGGACGGCTTGAAATAATCAAAACATCAAGAGTTTTGACAGGTAAGGTCTATAGACTTAAAAGTAATCATAAACGGTTAATTTTTGAAATTCCATTGTTTGAATATCAATTGAACCAAAACTACGAAAAACCCATTGAAATTCACAAACTTAACGATCGAAGCAGATAAGCTCAGAAAAACATGACGATAACGATCGATGGGGCTTTAGGCATGTAAAACCAAAAATTGAACGGTCCCGATCTTGGAAATTCTATCGTCGGACCTGGTTTTTAGATCAGTCATAAACTCAACATCATAAGACTTTAGCCCGACAAAGGCAACTATTCGCCGGGCAATATGTAATTATTCGTCGGGCTACTATAGAAACATCGTCGGGCAAAGTAAAAAAAATGCACATTTTTTCCCCGAAAATTTCAAAGATTCCGCCAAAATTTTCGCGACATCTCAAACTGACCGCATATGTTTGCCCGACGAATGGTTAAATAGTTTCCCGATGACTATCCACCGCGTGCTGTTACCCGACGAATTCATTAAAAGTTGGCCCGACGGAGAGGATCGTCGAGAAAGGCTATTCAGACAGATAAATCAGACCGACTCTTCTTCTTCTTCCTTCTTATTCATTTTCCTTGTTTTCTCCCTACCGTCATCTATCTGCAACTCAGACCAGAGCTCGAATGTGGAGGTCGCCGGCGTCCAATACCACTCCCTCCGTTTCTCGCTCTCTCTCACTCAGACTCCAGCTCTCACTCCGCCACCACAGCTATCTCTCGCGCCGCCACTCTCTCACCGAGGTTAGGTCTCGTCGTCGCCCCTATCCTCGCCAGCAGTCATCTTAAGGTCGAACTAATTGTCCCTCTCTCTCTATTGTTAATGTGGATTGGTTATTTTTAATTTTGATTGGTTAAATTTTAATTTTATTTTGGATTGAAATTTCAATTGGAATTTGGTTTGGATATTATGAAATTGTACTGAAAATGGAATTTAAATTTGGATTGGATTTTGGCAGATTGTGCATTATTGTCAATTTTACAAATTGGGAATTTAGGGGGATTAGTTGAATATTGTGAATTTGGATTGGATTGGAATATAAATATTTGGTTTACTAAGCTTGTTTGGATTTAGGAATTTATGGTTAATGTTGAAGATTTGTTGAAATTTTGATGTTTGGTATAATGTTGAAATTGGTATAATGTTATGAATTTTGCATATGATTTTTGTTATGATTTTGGATATGAATTTTATGTGAATTTTATGAATTTTGGATATTTGAATTTAAAACAATTTATGTGAATTTTTGATATGGTGTAGGATATGTGAATTTTTGATATGGTGTAGGATATGTGAATTTTGGATATGTGAGTTTTATAAATTTTGGATATGTGAGTTTTATAAATTTTGGCTATGTGAGTTTTATAAATTTTTAATATGCGAATTTTATGATTTGGATATTATTATTGTATGTTTGGATTAATTTGTAAGTTTGACTTTATTCCCGAAATTTGGATTTAGAAATTTAGGTATAATGTTGTGAATTTTTTTTTTTTTCCAAAAAGTTACTGATTGTATTAATAAGGAACAGATACACCAACATCAATTGCTAAAGTATTAAAGAACCAATCGGTTCCCAGTTCATCCCAACAGTAAGAACCACCTACTCTAGTAACATAAGCCGCAACCAGATGCGCCGCCATGTTCGCCTGACGTGAAGCAAACACAAACTTGACACTCCATAACTGCAAACCAAGCACCCGGATATCGAAAATATAACAATCCAGCTCTACCCCTCCAGGGCCCTTTCCATTCAGGTCATTGCCAAGCTCTAAGTTATCCGACTCAATCATGATCCGCTCATGGCCCTCCGCCACACACTGGGCTAAAGCACACCGCACTGCTTCGGCCTCCGCCATCTGGCTCGACTGAAATCGGAAACCGCCATGACCCCCCGCTGATACCAACAAACCATAGCAATCACGTATAACCCATCCGACACCACCATTCGCCGTTAACTTACTCCAGGCCCTATCACAGTTGACCTTCAGGACACCCAATCCTGGTTTCATCCACCGAAAGTTAGCAACCCTTACCCCCGCATCAGGGGGCCTTGGTTGCGAGAATTGGCCCGCCAAATTGGTGCCCCCAGTTCCCGAAATTCAGCCACCCCCTGTAGAAGACACCCAATTGCCTCTCCTGGTGTAATAGTGGACCCCTCAAACACCAACTGATTCCTCCCCTTCCAAATTCGCCAGAGGCCAAAAGTCAGAGTCTGAAGCGATTCCACTCGATGTGGAAGTGATTTAAACTTAGCGGTCAACCACTGCCATATTGTAGGAAAATCCCCTCCAACCAACCCGCAGATATCCAACATCAGGGGACTACCAAACCAGAAGGCCCTAGCAAACGGACACTGGAAGAGAAGATGTATCTCAGTTTCATCAGCACTCCCACAAACAGGGCAGACAGGATCCACACCCATGTGCCTCTTTACCAGATTGGCCCTAACAACCAGGGTATCAGTGCAGCACCTCCAGATAAACTGCTTCAGCTTCGGGGGAACTTTCATGGACCAGATTTGGCTCCACTGAAGCCCCTGGCCAAGCATCGCACTAGAATCCCCTTCTCCCCTCCGGCCTAACTCATCATTACGTTGGAGATGAAGAGCCACACCATAAGCCGACCGGACCGAATACACACCAGTCCTTGTGAAGTGCCACAGTAAACGATCACTCATCCCCCAGCGGCTAAGGGGCAACCGTAAGATCACATGCGCCTCCTCCATAGAGAAACACCGAATGACAACCTCTTCCTTCCAGGTATGGGTATCCTGGTCAATCAGCTCCCGAACATAAAGGGGGGTGTCAGGAGAAGCGGAGATTACCTTAAAAGTATATGAAGTAGGCAACCACGGATCCCCCCGAGTCTCGACCAAAGCTCCATCTCCAATACCCCGTGTTAGGCCAGCCGTGAGAATCTTCCTCCCTTTGATAATACCTTTCCAGCCCCAAGAGGACCGACGGCCCACACCAGCCTAGAGAAAACTCCCATTAGGATAGTACTTAGCACTCAGGACCCGAGTAAGGAGCAGAGAAGGATCATGAACAATCTGCCACCCAATCCTCCCTAGCATTGCCAAATTGAAGCATTCCAGGTCCCGGAAGCCCAACCCACCCACTTTCTTCACCCGTGAAAACTTCTTCCAAGCCACCCAATGCATACCCCGCTGGCCATGCTGTTTCCCCCACCAGTACTTAGCAATCAGCCTCTCAATATCCCGACACACACCAACGGGCAATTTAAAACAGGACATAGCATAGTTTAGCATGGCCATGGCCACTGCCTTAATCAGAATCTCCTTTCCAGCATTGGAGAGGAACTGCTCCGACCATCCTTGGATCTTAGTACTAATACGATTCCGAACTTCATCAAAAACCACTCGCTTAGACATCCCAAAATCAGCCTGTAAGCTAAGATACTTCCCAAATCCATCCCTAGCCGCAATCTGGCACCTCCGAGACACCCTGCGCCTCAAGCGCTTGGAGCAGTTCTCACCAAATAAGAGGGAACTCTTATCAAAATTGAAAAGTTGCCCAGAAGCCACTGCGTTGCAATCAAGGACGTCCATCACAACATCAATCTCACTGCAACTAGCCTGGAAAAACACAATCGCGTCATCAGCAAAGAAGAGGTGAGAAATTCAAAAGTCACAGGTCTCCACCAGTCGAACCCCATGAAATGTCTCTCCCCCCCCCCCCCCCCCCCCCCCCCCCTCCTCCCTCCGGCACAAAAGGGCAGAAAGACCTTCAGCACACACTAGGAACAGAAACGGGGACAAAGGAACCCCCTGCCGAAGCCCCCTACTGGGCCAGAGATACCCTGTTTCCTCACACATGTTCAACACACTATAAGAAACCGATGCCATACATTCGAGGATCAGATCACAGAACTGGTCCGCCATCCCAAGCCCTTTCAACATATCAATCACAAACCTCCACTCCACCCTATCATAAGCCTTTGCCATGTCAAGCTTCAAAGCCAGCTCCTTATCATCCCGAGGCCCCCGTTGTTTCATAGAATGAAGAACCTCATGGACAACAAGGATATTATCCTGTATTTGCCTTGCCGATACAAAAGCTGACTGGTTGAAGCTAATAATCCTATCTAGCACTACTTTCAGACGGTTAGTAAGGAGTTTTGAGATAACCTTGTAGAGTACATTGCACAGTGCAATTGGTCGTAACTGGGACATCTTGGCCGGACAAGGCACCTTGGGAATTAAACAAAGGTGCGTGTAATTGATCTTCCGTAGCAAACGACCCGACCTCCAAAAATGCATCACCATTTCATAAACATCCTCCCCCACCACCTCCCAATTTTGCTGGAAAAAGCCACTAGTAATCCCATCCGGACCCAGGGCCTTTGCAGGATTTATCTAAAACAACACAGCCTTCACCTCTTCTCGAGAGATATGAGCCAATAGACCCGCATTTTCCTCTGACGTAACACGCTGCCCAACACACTCTAGAATAGTCGGACAGGTTGGAGGCTGTGATGTGGTAAACAGCTTCTCAAAATAATCCACTACCACCTGTTACATCTGTGGACCCTCATGCACCTGTTCCCCATCCTGGTTCAATCCCCCGGAGCCTATTAAACCGCCGACGTTTGACCGTGGAGGCGTGGAAAAATTTTGTGTTTTTGTCACCCTCATGCAACCATTGGACTCTCGCTTTCTGTTTCCAGTAACACTCATCCATCCTAATCAAATGCTTCAGCTCTTGTTCCTTTTGTCCCACCCAGCCCCCATCAAACCTGGGTTGCACATACACACTTCGCAGTTGCTGCTGTAAATTCTCAATAAGGACCTTACTATTACGCTGATTTGCCTTCCTCCATGTCAGTAGACCCGACCGCACCCCCTTCAGCTTTTCACAGACCCGGAATGCCCTCGACCACCGAGCCTCACGCTGCCAGCACTCCTGAATCACCTGCCTACACTCAAGTTCATTCCCCCATCTGGAATCGAAAACAAGCCTCCATCTAGGCCGACGCACCGAGGGGGATAAACACAACATCAACATAAGATGATCAGAACCTTCCACGATGAGATGGTGGAGGGTCGCAGTTGGGTAAAGCTCCTCTCACTCAGCAGAGGCCAGAGCCCGATCTAACCGGGCCTGAATGAAACCAGACTCCCTCCTATTTCTCCAAGTGAACGGATGCCCATGGTACCCCAAATCAAGCAAACGGTTCTCATCCACAAACTCCCGAAAGGAGAGCATAGAATTTTCAGACCGAGTTAGACCTCCCTCTTTTTCCTCACCTGCCAACACATCATTAAAGTCACCCATCAAGAGACAAGGGTCCCCACAACAAACAATACGAGACCCCAAACGTCTCCACTGGTCTGCACGAATCCTGTCATCCGTACTAGCATAAACAGAATAGAATCTCCAAGTATACCCATAAACAACATCTTTTATTAATACTTCAATAAAGAAATCATCAAACTTAACTAAAACAACTTGTTGCACATCTTTCCAAAACACACAGATCCCCCCACTCAAACCCCGTGGCTCAACTGCATGCATGAATGGCAAGACTATAATATCCGGCTATGATTTTTCGTCTCAAGCAAAACTATAATATCCGGCTAATGAAGCAATGTTTGCCTCACCAGGTTCTGAACAGTCAGTGTACCACCGATACCCTGACAGTTCCAGCAAAGAATACTCATGGCGACTGGGAAGAGGTGGAACCAACACCCCTTCGCTCAAGAGACCCATTAAGGTCGGTCTCGACCACATGAGATGAGCTAACTTCCACCCCACACTCCATTCTTCTCCTCCGCATCACTCCATCCCTCCGCATCGGCGGGAATCCCTCTCTTTCCAAACTCTGCCTATTGCGTTTCCCTTTCCCCCCTCTACTAGACCGGCCACCCAAGATAAATGGCATCAGCTGGAACGGGTCCGACAGTTAAGATGCCATGACACCGGTCCCACTACAGTTTCCCCCTCCTGCATCGGGGGTAGGACTACATCTTCTCCTTGGCTCGTCTCTTCATCCCCACCAATCCCTGGGACTAGGTTGTTCCTCACATCACTGCTCCGTTCCATGTGACCTGCAGCCAATAGGGACGGACTAGAGGTAGCCTCCCCCTCTACCTGTTCAATCTGGATCGGTGTGGGAGCAGACGACCCTCCTCGCTCACAATCCTACCTGGGTTTCGGCCTGGCCGGCTCATTCAACTATCCCCCTCACCCAATCAGACCAGCGTCGAAAACAACCGCCAGAACACTCTTCTGTCTCTGCTCCTCCTTTTTCTGGGCAGCAATCTTTACAGCCAGCCCGGAGGCTAACCTATCCCCTTGACCCTTGCCCCAGCCACTGGTTTCCACTGCCCCCTACCACTGCTTGGTCGGCGAACCACACTCCGTAGAGAGCGCCCCCTGAGATCCATCTCTGCTTCCAGGCCACCAAAAGTGGGTCCTCAATCCTCCCTCTCACCTGATAGTACAGAGCCGGCACAACGTCGGATATTATGCCCCAATGATCCACAGCCCAAGCAGTACGTAGGAAGCCGCTCATATTTGAAATCAACCCATTGTTGTCCCTCCTCAGGAAACTCAACAAGGGTTCCTCTCATCAATGGATCATCAACTCTCAGCCGAACGCGGACCCGAACAAACCTGCCAATACATTCCTTACCCCATGACGTATCGACCTCCAAAACAGCCCCCACAAGGCCTCCGATCTTTCTCGCCACCACCACTGATATATTGAACGGCGGAATGCCATGAATCTGCACCCCGAAAGATGCGTGGTTCATGCGCAACTTCCTGGGTTTTCTGGTACGTGACCCCTCCTCAAGGACAACCAGTGCCTCCATAAAACACCACGATTCAATCTCTAGGACCCTCTGCATATCTTGTTGAGCGACAAAACAAGCCATAAACTTATTTTCTCCAATTTCCCAAATGGACACACCCTCATGCCCCTGCCATAGCCCCGAGAAGAGCCGCACAAATGCCTCACCACTGACTCCCTTGTCCGTGAAAACCTCCGCAACTAGGCAGAACCGAAATCCTAGCGGCAAGTCCTCAACCTCGGTCTGGAGTACCCGCACTCCCAACCTCTCCTTCTCCGAAAGACACAGATGAGCACCAAACTTCCGTTCCAGCTCCGCCATAACCATACCTGTTCCTATTTCTGCCCCGCAGCCCTGCTAACCGTCTGCCCAGCCGCAAAAACGTCAAACCCAACAGACGATACAAAACCAGAACCTCATCCACGTCGGTCCTCAGAAAATCGACAACGCGAACTACTCACTCCAATCCAGTCTGAAAACGCTATCGAGGCCGCATCAGACCTCCCAGAACCCGAGCCCCGAGCGATCGCACAACCTCGTCCTCCTCTCTCTTCGAGCCTGTATCCCCTGTCACCGTTGAGCAGACCTGAAACCCGCACACCAGCAAATCGGAATAACAGGGTGCCGGCGCCGAAACCCTAGCACACAAGAAAGAAACCGGCTCCTAACCCTAGCAGACCAAAAATACTCTCCTTGCGAGAGACCAAAAAGATTTTCCCTAGTGTAAAATCTCTCAATCAATCAAAATTAATGTTGTGAATTTTGAGTTTAGTACTTTTGGATTAATTAGTATTTTAGGTTTAATTTTGGTTTGTGTTGGTTTTATTTTAAAAAATTAGAATTTGGTAGTTTTAGTTTTTAGATACCAATTTACTAATTTTTAATAAATAAAAAATTGGTTTATTTATTATTGGAATTAAAAAATGTTGGTTAATTTTATATGTGGTTTTGTTTTTATTTTGTCAATTTAATATTCAGTATTAAAAATGTTTGGTTTTTTTTTATTAAATTAAAAATATGTTGGTTAATTTTATATTAATTATTTTAAATTTCTTATTGTAGATGTCGCATCTCACCTTGATCACATCGAGGACCCGCCCTTGCCCTGATCCCGTTGATGATCATGCGGCGGAGGAGGCAGCCGCTGCCTCGGTTGCCTTAACAGCGGCGTCGGTTCAGGCATCGATCTCGAATCATCAGCAACCCGGTGCCCGATCGGCTCGTCGACAGCACATCAAGACACGGGGGGAACCCCATACAAACCCCCAACCCCCATAGGACAACGCCAGAGCAGACGAAATGACGACTGATGTCGGAGCACTCCCTAAGGGTAAGTTGATTATTTTGTTTATTTAAACAACCGTTTTTATTTGTTACTCATATTAGGTACGAATGTTCATCGAATTTGTAGGGAAGTCGATGAACGTGCGTGGGATCAACCGGGGTTTGACATCCCAGCGGATTTGTAGGACAACGAATGCAAAGATCCAGGTGGTGTACGTGCCTCGACTCCAGTCCGTGCCGATAAAAATCCACAGCCTGCTTGTGCATGACATTGGCGCGATTCTTCGCACCAAGTCCCTGATGATGGGGGAGACTTTCAGAACCCAACCCCAGGAGGATATCACGCTCTGTTGGGGAGAGTTATCGGTACGTGTTTCTCCCTTTTTTACATTAATTTCATTTTTTATAATTATTTTACTAACTTTAATAATTTATTGCAGATCAATTTTGAGTTAAACTTGGAGGACGTCGACGTCAGTAGATACTTGAGACACCACTGGTAGTTACGGTACGCCGACTGGAAGTACGAACTCCACAAGTACTACAAGAGGTGGCATTCCCCGGAGGAAGCTCGGGCAAATCCTCCGAATGAGTTGGACGGGCCGAAACTGGCAAGGTGGTTGTGGTTGTGCCACCATTTCGTGCCCCACCTATGTGGTATGTACTATCCACCTAGTTA
Organism: Oemleria cerasiformis; assembly: GCA_037349345.1. Lineage (NCBI taxonomy): Eukaryota > Viridiplantae > Streptophyta > Magnoliopsida > Rosales > Rosaceae > Oemleria > Oemleria cerasiformis. Next base: position 12,120,443 of record JAZGTL010000010.1, read on the forward strand.
AATTATTTATTTATTTTTTATGTTATTTTCCATTTGAAAATATAATTTTTGTTTTTACTAATGAACAACAAAAATTCAACCAACACGAGGGTCGCGATCCGTATTGACCCGGCAGGAGGATCGGCGCATCGCCGGGTCGATGTTCCTAGAGGTGGATGCCTGGGGGCAAGTGTATGGGGGACGGGGCAACCAAGAGGCTGACAAAATTCACGTAAGTTTATTTTTTGCAGATTAAACATTAATTTTTAATTTGATAATTATATTTCTAATTAATATTTATTCGAATTTGTAGGAGGCGATGGAGCAAGACGTCCAGCTGACACAGACTGAGCTCACACAACATCATCATGAAGTGTCGTTGGAGCAGCAGCTCCCGAATCTCGAGAAGTCGATCGTCATCCTAGAGCGACGACTTGGGAGGCATCCAGGGAAGATCGTTCGGGGGGCGGGCGACGGGATAGTGCAGGATGTCTCTAGTCTCTCGTCAAGTTCATCTTGGAGAGCCAATCCCGAGGAGATGTCGGAGCTCAAGAGAAAGTTCGAGATCCTCTATGCCGAAAATGCTAAGATCAAGGCTCATAACGCGCAAATTCAGACCCAAAACGATCAAATCAAGACCGTCCTCGCCAAGGTGCTTGACCGCTTGGGTGAGCATGGACTGGATGAGATTCTGTCACAGCCTCAGCCCCCGTTCCAACTGCCCGCCCAAGATCCCAACCACCTTGACTCGTCGCCGAGTAGTTAGAATGTATTTTGTAAAACATTGTTTTAGTTTTAATTATGTAAAAACATAACATTAATGTTTTTAAATATTTTTTTATTTTAATTTGATTCGTTTATTATTTTAATTGTATTTTTTTAAAATATTTTTATTTTAATTATATATATATATATTTAATTAAATAAATTATTATTTTTTTTAAATATTATACTTTTGCCCGACGAATACTCACTTCGTCGGGCAAAATTAATACCTTGGCCCGGTGAATGTTATTCGTCGGGCAAAATATGTTGACTTTTGGATTGCTCGACAACTCATATGCGACGAATGGATCCACCAGGCAATCTTAAATTTGCTCTACGAATCACTGTTTCCTTCGACTAACATTAAGCCCGACGACTGTGGGCCGACGAACGTTGCCCGGCGAGAAATCGCCGAGGTTAATGTTGCCCAACGAATCTTACATGTTGCTCGACGAATACATTTCACCAGACAAGCCTTATTTTCTTGTAGTGATTCCTTCTTTCTCCACACCATTACAAACCCATTACAACCACACTTTAAGTCAGTAAACCGAATTTTTGCGGTCACATCCAATCTCTCTCTCTCTCTCTCTCTCTCTCTCTCATTTTTCTCCTACTGAGGGGTTTTTATTGTACGATTCAGGCTTAAATGTTGAGTTGATTGGCAAGTGGAAGAACTTATTGTCATTAGACTAGTACAATGATTTGGAGAAAATACTTGCAATTGTAAGCATGCACTGCAAGTATTTATTTCACTTGATTTTTGGAAAAAAGGAGGCATTGACAATTATCAATTTGATGTTTTCAATAAAACTTCTCTTCTAATAAAAAACAGAAAGAAAGAAAAAAACACTTGAGCCTGAGAAGGGCAAAAATCTTTCGCATTGAGATTGTGTGGAGATGCATGATTGATGCCAAGATAGAAAAGAAAAAAAAAAAAGACCACGGAAATATCAATTGTCAACCAATCTTTATATATACTTTTAATTTTTTAATATTAATTTGTCCTTTACGGTAATATAATTTGAGGGTAAAATTGAAAATTGATATTGAATTATTTTGCAGGGTAAAAAGAATTAAAATTTGGGTATAAGTAGAAGCTCCCAACTTAACAAGAAGCCTTAGATATCAAATTTTATCCCATAAATAATGAGGTTAATATAACCAATATATATTCATATACCCTACGTATATTACAACTTTTAAAATTGGGCAGGTTTCGTGAACCTTGTACGTACCATATACCGATACACACATGCACCACATTACCTTGCTTTTTGGATGGATGAACGATGACCACTAGTTTTTTTGTTTTTCGTTTACTTGCCAACTCCTTTTTTGTTTCTTGCAAAAGTATCCAATCAGCCTTTGTGTTGAGTTCTTCGAGGCAATGGCAGCTTACTAAGCAGCTCGGGTGGCATGCTAGGTGGCAGTGCTTAGTTGTAAGAGTGAGCCGTGAAAGTGTGTGAGAATTAGTTAGCTAAATGAAGTGTGTGAGAATTAGCTAGCTAAATGAAGTGTGTGAGCGGTGTGAGTTTGTATTGAGTGGAGAGCAAGGTGAATGACATCACATTGTCATCACCTCTAACCGTTTTCTAAAAGAGTGAAGAGTGTGCATTCTCATTTTTCTATTGTAAGCAATTTCAATCACAATTGAATCAATATAGCATCAGTCATATTCTTATCAAAATACACAGAAAACTCCCATTCAAACAATTTAACAAACACCTAGAGTGCATTAAGTATCATACTACTTATCACTCAAATCCAATCATTCAATCATCACCCATTCTCGAATTTCAGTAAAGAAGAAGAAGAAGATCCCTAATCTAGCCCTAGACCATTCATTGTTCAGCTGGGAGACTCGGTTATGTGAAATCGTACCTGAGCAAGTCTTTGAGTTTTTGGTCCTCTGCGATTCTTCACCTCTGCTGTAGCTCATCTCTTATATCCAACATGGTATTAGAGCTCTGAGATCAGAATCTGGGGCGTCTGACTGTGGTGGAAGCTGAACAAAAATTGAGGTTACTTCTAGGCCAAGTCTAACATGGCTGGTGCTGGAGGTGGTGACCTGAAAATACATGTGTTCTCAGGAGTCAATTAAGACTTCTGGAACATCAAGATGAGGACATCATTGAAGGCAAATGACCTGTGAAAGATTGTAGATCAGGATTTACTTGAAACTGAGAATGATACCTATGATGAAGAGATTGAGACAACACAAACACGAGCTGATCAGATGAAGAACGCCAAGGAATTGAATCTGATTCAGAATGTTGTGACTGAAGACATCTTTCCAAGGATCTCGAATAAGGAGATTGCTAAGAGTGCTTGGGACATCCTGAAACAAGAATACAAAGGGGATCCCAAGGTAAGAGCAGTAAAATTGCAATCTCTTAGGAGAGATTTTGAATACACAAGAATGAAAAGTGATGAAACTTTATCTACATACATATCTAGATTGTTTGGTGTTGTTAATCAGATGAAAACATATGGTGAAGAGATTACAGAAAGGAGATTAGCACAGAAAATTCTGATAAGGCTAACCAAAACCTATGATTCAATTGTGTCAATACTTGAGGAAACTAAAGACTTAGAGAATATAAGTGTTCAAAGCATCATTGCATCAATCAGGGCATTTGATCAACGTTTGGAAATGCTCACTGAGGGTGATGTGGAGAAGGCATTCTCAAGTATGAGTGTACACAACAAGTCACAGTCACAATCCAATCCTAATCTGGGCAAATTCAAGAAGCGGTTCAAAGGAAGCAATAAGGGCTGGAATAACAAGTTCAAGGGAAACACTAAGTTTGACAACAAGTCCGGAAATCAGAAAGGAGAAAGTAGTGGTTCCAAAGATGCTTGCAAGATATGTGATAAGCTACCCTATGGTGAATGTTGCTTCAAAGGAAAGGTGAAATGCCATAAGTGTTCTAAGTTTGGCCACATTGTAAAGGATTGTGTTGTTAAGGAATTTGCTAATCTAGCTCAGCAGGTTGATGAAGTAGAAGGAAACATGTTCTATGCTTGCCATTCAGCCTCAATTAACAAGGATGTGGGTGTGTGGTATCTGGATAATGGTTGCAGTAACCATATGACAGTACATGAATCTTTATTAACTAATATTGACAAAAGCTTGAATGTGAAGGTGAAGATGGGCACTGGTGATTTGGTTCAAGCTGCTGGAAAAGGTTCAGTAGTACGTGGTTAATACTAGACAAGGTGACAAGTACATCAAGGATGTGATGTTTGTACCTGATTTGGATGGAAAAAAATTTTAAGTGTAGGACAGATGGTAGAGCATGGCTATTATCTAATCTTTGATGATCACCTTGGAGATGTCTATGAAGGCAAAGAAATGTATCACATAATTGCAAGAGTCCCAATGACTGGGAGCATGTGTTTTCCACTCTCACTGAATTATATATGTCAATCCAGTCATTATGCCAAAAAAGAACTTAGACGTTACTAATTAAACGGCAATTTATGTAAATTATGTTGTCTTATTTTAAAATACGACACTTCTAAATAAAACTTTCGTCTAAAGCTTCAAGAGACGGATGGTTTTTTATTTAACCGTCGTCTACTAAGGAAGCTGCTATTGAAATTTTTCCGAAACATGAAAGCGGCAAAGGCCAAAGTTTAACAAACACGAGTCAATGTAGCAACTTAAAAAAAGTAAAAAAAATGTTAACGTGCGATGAAACAAACCTCACACTCAGTCCACAGAAATAAAAAGAGAATTGGTTCTCCTTCGGGCTCGCGATGAGCCAAACCCTAAATTTATCCTCCTCCGACGAGTTGATTCTTCTCTTCCTTTCCATTTTATCTCGAATGCCAGAATTAATAAAAGCCGACAGCCCATCGGTTTGATTTTAAGAATCGCTTAGGATTTTTCTTAAATTTCTATGGGTTTGAGTTTAGGGTTTCATAGTTCTCTTGAATTTCCTATGAGTTTGATATCGATTAGCGGCTATCTTCTTGTTCTCTGTGTAGTCACATACGTAGGTCTCACTCACACATACTGAGAAGCGAAGATGAGTGGTGGGGCGGCAGCTGGAGCGAAGAGGAACAAGAAGGGCTTTGTTTGAATCGACTGTGCGAACCCAGTCGAGGATAAGATCATGGACATCGCCTCACTGGAAAAGTCCCTCCAAGCTAGCAAATCAAGGTCGGCAGCAAGGCCGGAGCTCTCGGTGACTCCGTCACCGTTTCTCCCGAGAAGAACAAGGTCACCGTCACCTGTGACTCCAACTTCTCCAAAAGGCATTCTCACAATTTCAAGTCTTTTTTATTTTTATTTTGGAAACGCCATAATTCATTCCTCTTTCTCAGATCTGAACTATGATTCGATGACATTATTTCATCCAAATTTTCCAAACTCTTTCGAACTTTCACTCTCAGATAATCATCTGCTGCCTCAGTCGTTGTCCCAGGTACTCCCGCTACATCTTGTTTCAATTGTTCTCTCATTATACCAACTGTCCAATTTCCACATTGTGCACGAACATGTGAAATATTTGTTATTAATTAGAAGATGAAGAAAAAAGATCGTACTTTGATTGACTGAAATTTCGCTTCAGAGTAATTGAATTCCATTGGAATTCAGTTTTTATGTCCAGGAATTTGAAAAAATGAGAAACAAAATGATCGATTTTATTTAGTTAAGCATCCCTCATTTTATTCTGCCATGTATTTCTTGTTCGTAGGCTCAATATTCTTATTTTATATGAATAAATAATGAATTGTAATACCTGCTTTTGTTCGGCAGGTTCTTGCTTTTGTTCTGCAGGTTCTTGCTTTTGTTCTGCAGGTTCTTGCTTTTGCTCTTCTAACCATTTACTGGTTTTCCATGCATTTTTTCCCCCAGAATGTGCCTCCTGCTATCCTTCTTAGGTTCCTGCGGGAGCATAGATCAGAATGGGCAGACAATAATATTGATACTTACTCAGCTGCAGCTGTTACAGTTGGCCCCTGTAGCTTAGCTGGGTCTCGAGTTGGAAGTTTTGGAGGTCAAGTTATACTCCCCCTGGCTCACACTATTGAGGATGAAGAGGTAAGGAAGTTGATAATAAGACATTCGCTGTTTTTAAAGATGTCTTCTTTTACAGTAGGTTTTATATATAAGTTCAATAAAAACACTATATTATTCTTTCATTATATATATATATATATATATATGTACTTGTTAGTTCTTGGAAGTCATAAAATTGGAAGGCGTTGGCCATTCTCCTGAAGATGCAATGATGCCGAGGGAAATGTTCCTCTTGCATGTAAGTGCCAATTCTGGTTATGTTAATGATGGTTCTTATTTATGAGCATGCTTGTCTATAGTTATTGGTGTTTTCCTCCTAGTCTCAGAGCTTAACTTGGACCGTCAAAGCTACACATTCTTAACCTGAATTGGTTTGTGTGCAAATAAAGGGCATTCCGTTCTTGTTGCTCAAGATCTTAACTTTTACTTTTTAATGCACGGTTGGAGTGTACATCTAAATATATTTGGCCGTTTCATGTTTCTTGTTTACGATTCCTTTAAATTTTTTCTTCAAATATAAATTTGGTGCCTTTGAATGTGTACTGTGAATCTTTTGGGTGAATCTGTGATTTCAAGATGTCCTGTGAATCTGTGATGAAGTCTTTAGTGAAAAAAAAAAAGACATAAGAGTATGAGATATTCAATTGTTACCAAGTGAAAGATAAAACATGCAGAGACAATTGATATGGATAACTAGTAATATCCAATTTCATTTTCTTTTCCCCATCTTTTATTTATTTATTTTAGTTAATTTTTTATCTCCCGCTGAATATCTACATGTGGTTTTTAATAGCTATGCAGTGGAGTGGATGAGAATGCTGTCGGTTCCTGTGCTGAACTCATTTTTGCTCCAATTGATGCTTCTTTTGCTGATGATGCACCTCTTCTGCCTTCTGGTTTTCGCATCATTCCACTTGATTATGGGAAGGTTAGCCTTTCAACTATATGTAAAGTGATATAATCTATCTCTTCAATGTAAATGCTTATTGGTGCTCCGAAAAATGTTTCTTGAAGCCTCCAGTCCAAATCGCACCCTCAACCTCACTTCTGCTCTTCAGATTGGGCCACTGCTTTTTAATCTTTATCTAAGTTTCTAGCTAATACTGGATATCAATTTTTGTTTATTTTATTTTTGTTTTGGTATAGGTACAGATTAAACCAGCGAAGAAGAAGCCTGGTTTGTTGTCTAAGTTGTTGGTCTGGATTCTTTCAGTATCAGTATACTGTAATTGACAATTTGGAAGCTGTTTTATGATATCTAATGAATTCATCCTAATGCGTTTATTTCTTTTGCAGATGTGGGTATGAGTTCTGTTATGATTTTGGAGGTGAGTGGAAAGACAAGAAGGCATCATGTTCTGTCAAGAAAGTAATTGGAATAATACGATAATTTATTTAATTGCACTATGTATGCAAATACATACAGCTTACAAGCTAGAGTCCTATCTCTATTTGGATACATTTAATTCTTTGACCCATTAACAATGGGATTCTACCAAATCTACCAAATATACAATTATTATATTTCCTAATACTCCCCCTCAAGTTGAAGAGTGGATGTCATGAACTCCCAACTTGTCCCGCAGTGTCGCGAATTTTTGTGCCCCTAAGGCCTTTGTAAATACATCTGCCAACATAAATTGTGAAGAAACATATGAAGGACTAATCATACAAGATTGCAATTTTTCGCGAACAATGTGACAGTCGATTTCAGTGTGTTTCGTGTGCTCATGAAAAATCAGATTAGTTGCAATGTGTAATGTTGAATGATTATCACAAAATAATAGTGCTGGAGCTGTTTGTGAGACCTTCAAATTTCAATGTATATAGCGCAGCCAAGTCATTTCTAAACATGTGTTTGCCATAGCTCGGTATTCCGCTTCTATTGAAGATCTAGAAACATTTGTTTGTTTTTTGGACTTCCAAGAAACGAGGGAATTATATGCAATATCCGATAACTGACCTTCTTGTAATACGACAATCTCCCCAATCTGAATCACAAAAAGCTCTCAAAGCGAGGTTATTGGAAGCTGAAAACAACAAACCTTGCCGGGTTGCTCCTTTGATGTATCTGAGAATTCTCAAGGTTGTATCCCAATGAGGTTTACGTGGCTGGCTCATAAACTGACTTAATGTACGAATTGAGTAGACAATATCAGGTTTTGTGACAGTGAGATAAATTAACCTACCAACCAAACGCCTGTACTTGATTGGATCATGAAATAAATCACCATATGTGGAGTGAGTTTCAAATTTTCTTTCATTGAGAATTTGTCTGGGCGTGCACCGAGACACGAAGGGCATATTTCATTGGGAATTTGTTTGGGAATTGGGAATCTTGCAAAATTTCAAGGGCATATTTGTTTTTGAGATATGAAGATACCCTGCTTGGAACGAGAGAATTCAATGCCCAAAAAATATTTTAAATCTTCTAGGTCTTTGATGCGAAACCGCTAAAGGAGAAATTGTTTGTGATGTTCCATTTATGTTATATCATTGCCTATGATAAGTATATCATTAACATAAATAAGAACTGCAGTAAATGAGGAGCCTTGAGCCTTGGTAAATAGAAAATAATCAGCCTTAAATTGTTGATAGCCAGCTTTCTGAATAACATTAAAAAATGTGGAGAAACCAATTGCGGGAGGCCTGCTTGAGTCCATATAGGGACTTGTTGAGCTGAAATACCAAGTTCTCCCCTTGGTCGGCGAAGACCAGGAGGAGGATCCATATAAACAACCTCATGTCAATCGCCATGAAGGAAAGCATTTTGAACATCCAACTGGTGAATGAACCAATGGCGAGCAGTGGCGATAGTGAGGAGGCAACGGAGGGTGGTGAGTTTGATAGTAGGAGAGAAGGTCTCCTGATAATCTACACCTTCCACTTGGGTATAGCCTTTAGCAACAAGGTGAGCTTTGTAGAGTTCAATTGTCCCATCAAGGTGAGCTTTGTATTTGATTTTGTAAACCCATTTGCAACCGATGGGTTTATGACCAGCAGGTAAGGGAACCAAGCTCCAGGTATTGTTAATTTTCAAGGCCTCTAATTCTGCAGACATGGCCTGTTGCTAATTTGGATCAAGGATAGCTTGAGCATAAGATGTAGGCTCATTGAGACCTGTAATGTTAGCTAGGAAGGAGCAATAGGCAGCAGAAAAACGAGAATAAGAAAGAAATTGAGAGAGAGGATACCGTGTACCAGAAGAACGAGGCATTTGAGCTGATGAATTGGCTTGGTTGGACATATGGTAGTCCTATTGCCATGCAGGAGGCTTGATGGGACGCATAGAATGGCCAACGGGAGTAGTTGTGGGGGCTGATGGTGAGGAGAGAGGAAGATTAGAAGCGGGATTTTGGAAATCGGAGGTGTGTGATTCGTGAGGGGTTAAAGGCAAACGGTTGGGGGATGTCGGGTCAGAGGTGGGGCTGGTTGGGTCTGGTGGGGCAGGAGGGGACATAGGTGGGTTAGAGGTTTGGGTTGCGTGTGGTGGGGGTGACAGGGGGGTTCGGTGTGGGTAGTTTGTTGTGTAGGCGGGGGTATGTGAGGAAGTGTGGTCGGTGGGGGCAATGGGGTGGGGTTGGTGACGTGACCGCTGGGAAGTGATCGGTTGTCATGGGTGTTGGGAATTGATGGGATGTAATGAGTGGGGGGCTGGTGGGAAAAAGGCCGAGTAAAAGTGGTGGCTGGAGGTATAGTGGCTGGAGGGAGTAGAAAAAGGGTAAGTGTTATCAAAAAATTTAATATCATGATTTACGAAAATTTTGTGAGATATAATTAAATAATTTGCAACTTTTCTAAACAGTAGGACAGTCAATAAAAACACAAAAGGTAGCACGAGAATCAAACTTCTTAATGGGATGACCAAAAGTTGCATAACATAAACAACCAAATACTTTCAAGTGACTATGAGAAGATGGACGATGAGGTAGATAGCAGTTAAGACACATTCACCCCAAAATGAAAGAGGTAAGGAGGATTGAAAAAGCAAAGAGCAGGCAACAGTAAGTATGTGATGGTGTTTGCGTTCAACGACCCCATTTTGTTGAGGGGTATAGACATAAGTGCGTTGGTACTCAATTCCAAGTGTTTGAAAGAATTGTTTCAGGGATAAGAATTCAGAGCTATTATCGACTCGAATGGCCTTAATGAGAACATGAAATTGGATACGAACAAAAGCAAAATAGAATTTCAGAATGGATTGAGTTTCATATTTATGTTGCATTAAATATAATCATTTGCATCGAGTAGGGTCATCCACAATTGTAAGAAAGAAACGTGCACCAGAATGAGTGGGCTCTTTGTGAGGGACCCAAATATCACAATGTATTAAATCGAAAGGTGCATGAGTTGAGATTACACTAGAAGGAAAAAGAAGTCTAGTTTGTTTAGCCATGGGACAAACATCACAATTATTGTCAAAAGAAAAATTATGGCTAGGTAACAAAGTAGATACTAACTTATGTCTGGATAGAGAGGGATGCCCAAGATGCGAATGCCACAAGGTAGGTTGGTGAGAGGCTTGATAGGATGTAGGTGTCTACTGTAAGGGAGACATGTAATAAAGACCACCATGTTGTTTACCCGAGCTAATTATCTTCCCTGTAGCCAAGTCCTGCAAGACACAGTAAGAGGGGAAAAAATGGCACAACCGTTTAGAGAATTCGTGACTTTACTAACCGACATGAGATTTAAGCGGAAAGAATGGACACATAAAACATTGTCAAAAGTGACATCAGAATTAAATGAGATGGTGCCAATTGAAGTGATTGGGGCCGAAGAATCGGTGGGTAAATTTACAAGAGAAATTGGCGAGGGTTCAATTTTAGTGAAAATGGTGGAATCAGAAGTGATGTGATCAGTAGCTCCGCTATCCAAAATCCAAGGTGTAGTGAATACATAATTAATAAAGACATCAAAAGACAAACCTGTAGCATTCTCAAAAGAATTGCTATTACCCGTTGCTAGATTTGAATTTAAAAGGGACATGACATTTGCTAGTTGGTGCAATTGTTCTTAGGATAATCTTGCCAACTGTCTGGGATGGAGAGAGAGGGATCGGTTGGTCTAGCCATCACTATTTGGCCTAGAAGCCCATGGGCTTGTGAGGGCTCGCTTGGCCTGGTGGACAAAAGCCCGACCCTACCCATTATGGGTCGTGGGCCTGCCCGACCTGAAAGTTAATGGACTGGGCTTAGGCTTAAGTGTTTAAACCCGATATACCCGATAGACCCAGCCCGATAAAGCCCAGCCCGACCTGTAAGCCCAAATATATAAAACCTATTATTAATCAGAAAATTAAATACCCAGCCCATTTATTTTAATGAACCCAACCCAAAGCCCCAAAACCCATTTAAATGTCCATTTGTTTCAGCCTAAACCCAAAGTCCAAACCTTAACCCTAACGCCTAACTCCTTAGTTGCTTTAATAATTAATATAAATACCTTATACCCTACTACTCTCTTTCTTTCTTTGCAGCCACACAACTCCAAGTCTCCAACTTTCTCCTCTCTCAATCTCGCCGAACCCTCTCCTCTCTCCCAGCTTCGCTGCCTCGCACGACAACACCACCAGCCACCAGCCCCTTCCTCTCTCCATCTCTCTCTCACTGTCTCACACTCTTAAACACATAGCCCACTCACTAACTCACACACAAACACATGATCTCCCTCGTGAGGTGTTGTAGAAATCTCACCGATCTAGCTAGCTATTAAGCCGTTTTTTTCTTTTCTTTGGTGATCACTTTGGATCACAAGCTGACATTTTCATTACCATCTGAACTTTGCAGGGTTGCAAGTCCAGAGACAACTGCGGGATTGATTGTTGCGCATGCCTCTAAGGCTATATGGTGATTGCTGCAATTTGATGCCATTTTTCTTTGAATATTAGTTTGGAAGATCAATTATTTGAATTTATGGGTTTTCACGATTTGCAATTGCAGGTATTGGGTTATGGATGGGCTCAGATTCTCAGGCGTTACTTGGTTGACCCAGTTGAAATGTGGTGGCCTTCCAACCTTGCTCAGGTTTCTCTTTTTAGGTATGACTTTCTCCACTACTTTTTTCCCTTTATCATTCTTCTGTTTGGTTGCTGAGAAAAAGAGTAAGATAAAAGAATACAACCTAAAATGGAATTTTCTGCCACTTTTGTTTTAAAGAATAACTTTCATTTCCTTGATTATATAAGCCAACTAAATTGAAGATGATAAAATTTGGTATCTATCCCATTATAATTTGTGCTTAGTGGATGGGTTTGTTAGTTTTGGTTGTCTGTGTTGTTTGTCTTGCCTTAATTAGTATTTTTTTTGGCTTTGTTTGTCTGTGTTGGGATTGTGCGTCTGGTTTAGTTTTATTGAGTTTTGTATTCTTTTAATTAAGTGGATCCATGATCCTCTTATCAGTTTTATTATATAATATTTTGTTAAATAAAAGTTTGTTTCTATTAACAAAAATATTAGGTTTGTGTTGTTAGTCATTTTTATCGTCAATATTTGTGATATATCATAATATTCTTGAAAGATTGGATGCTAGCTAGTTCAAGAATGCAAGATGCTCTTTCAACAAGAGAAATGTGCAGCAGAATTAATGAATGTCAAAACATCAAGACGAGATTGGATGGAAGCTAGTGATGATGAGGTTGAGAGTGAAAGTGAGGCAATTTGAGGATAAAGTTGTAACATATTTTTTTCACAAACAAATTCGTAATATGGACATTAAACTAATAGATAGTATAATCTCGAACTTGAAGGGTGCTTGTGGTACTTTTTTTCCTTACCTAATTTTTCCCCTAAAGGGTTTTTAAGGCAAGGTTTTTTTTTTAATTTATGGGTTTTATTTGTTATTTATCTTTTTTTTTTCCAACTCCAAATTTAATTGAATTAGTAATTTCAAAAAGCCCAATTGAACCCAGCCTGAGTGGGCTTATTTAGCTCGGCACGTGAAGCTCCATAAAAATTCGGTCCAACAAAATACTTGGGCTTTTAAATATGTGACTAAACCCACCCGACTCGATTCGCTACTTTTCAAAATATGATACAAACTCGGTTCGACCCGATACAAGCCCAAAAGATTTGGGTCGGATTTGCCCGACTCGGCCCAATGCAGATGCCTAAGTTGGACACGTCTGCTGCGTGGGGCCCATGCTGTGTCGCAGCTGCTGCACCTAGTAGTGGCTGCAGGTGGGCCGCGTGTTGCCCATTGGATGCATGCGCGTTGGAGAGCACAGGCGCGTGGTGGGTGTGCGCGTTGGAGGGCGCGTTGTAGGCATCTGCTGCGTTGGCTTGCTGTTGGACGGATCTGCTGCTTAAGTGATTGATGATTGGCTGCTTAAGTGATTGATTGATGATTGGATGATGAGATGGTGTAGTGCAGTGGGCCCCATGCGGATTGGCAGGAATAGAGGCTGGCGGCTGCTGAAGCGCTTGGACTCCGTGCGGATTGGCAGCAATGGAGGGCGCGTGGTGATGAGGATGATGAACATGACAAAGGTTTGATGAATCCATGGTTGAACTGGATTTTTTTTGTTGGCCGGTGGTGCTTGAATAATTTGCTAGGTAGGCATAGAATTATTATTTTGATATCATGTCAAGAAAAGAAAGTAATTGGAATAATACGGTAATATATTTAATTACACTAGGTATGTAAATATATACATATTACAAACTAGAGTCCTATCTTTATTTGGATACAAATTTACATTTAATTCTTTGACCCATAAACAATAGAATTCTACCAAATTTATCAAATATACAATTATTATATTTCCTAATATGTTCATGCCCACTATGGGATGAGGGTATAATATCTTTTTTCTCTGCATTCTCTGTATGAATATAAATGAGCTGATGTTTTTTGAACTTTATGTTTGACTGAATGATTTTGGACATATGAATGAGCTGATGTTTTTATGCATTCTCCATTTTTTTGGATATGAAGGAGCTGATGTTTGGACCTTTTTATCTACATTCTCTGTATGAATATTAATGAGCTGATTTTATTTTAACCTTATGTTTGACTGAATTTTTTTTTAAATTTCAGTGGGAGACGAGAACAACTTGCACTTACACGCAAAAGGAGATTGATGAAGTGCGTGGTGAGTGGACAGATTTTTTTGGGGAACTATGTAGCGTAGGCCGGTTTAGGTAGCTAGCATGAAATGACTAGTTACAATTGAATTGCATGTACTTTGATGTGAATTTTGCCTCATTTTTTTGGTTATATCTTAGAGGCATGCACTGACTTAATTAGCTAGATAAACTTGTATTTTTGGGGAGATTGCCAAAAATGTAATGTATTTTCGGATGTCTGTTTGACTTTTAGATGATTTATTTATAAGAACAACGTTGGATGGATTTGCTTCGAAGATTTATATATGTGACTCCTTTTTTTTGTTTCAAAAGAATTTATATATGTGACTCAAAGTAATCTATAATACAAAGCAAATAAGGAAATATGACAATAGGTACAAAATTAGTTTAATCTTAGAGGACGGTGAAAATCTATCCTCTATGACTAACATAGACGACGGTTTTATTAAAAATTGTCGTCTGATTATATTATAGACGACGGTTATTATATTCTAGATAATAGTTAAAAACAGTCGTAAAGAATGTAATCAAACGACAGTTTTTAATTAAAAACCGTTAAAAACCGTCGTCTGATTACATTCTAGACGATGGTTTTTACATTCTAGACGACAGCTAAAAACCATCGTCTAGAATATAATCAGACGACGGTTTTTCAAAAAGCTGTCATCTGATTATATTCTAGACGACATTTAATAAGTGTCATCTGATATTGCTCAAATAGACGTAACTCATATAGACGACATTTTTTTATACATTCAGACAACAATTTTTTATACATTAAGACGACAGTTTTTTACTATCGTCTAGGGGAAAAATGGCATAGTGAGTGGCTAGAAAAACAGAAATCAAGGAAAGTTCTGAATTGTGGCAAAAGAGGTTTGGCTATTTGAACTACTCAAGCCTTAAGCTGTTAAGATAGAAAGAAATGGTGATTGGCTTGCCTAGCCTAGAAGGAGAGAAGGACATATGTGAAGGGTGCATTGCAGGAAAGCATCATGTCAATCCATTTGACACAGAAGAAGCTTGGAGGGCATCCAAACCTCTTGTGCTCATACACTCGGATGTGTGTGGTCCAATGCAGACAAATAGTATTGGAGGTAACAAGTATTTCGTTACATTCATTGATAATAATACTAGAATGTGTTGGTTATATTTCCTAAGACATAAGTCAGGTGTATTGAATGTGTTTAAAAAGTTCAAAGTTATGGTTGAACTTCAAAGTGGTTTCAAAGTTAAGAAGCTAAGGAGTGACAGAGGAGGTGAGTACACCTCAGGTGAATTTCAAAGGTTTTGTGAAAAGTGTGGAATTGAAAGATAGCTTACAGTGGCATACTTACCTCAGCAAAATGGTGTTGCTGAAAGGAAGAGTAGAACCAATGTGGAAATGGCAAAGTCCATGATGCATGACAAGCAGATTCCCTTTGAATTCTGGGGTGAAGTTGTGAATACTGCAGTTTACCTATTGAATAGGTGTCCTACTAAAGCAATGCAAGGTAAAACTCCCTTTGAGATGTTTAGTGGGAGAAGGCCATGTGTATCTCACTTAAAGGTTTTTGGCTCTATCTGCTATATTCACATTCCATCTCATAAGAGACATAAGCTAGATGAGTATGGTGTGAAGGGTGTGTTCATGGGGTATGGAAGTTGTGAAAATGGCTACAGAGTTTATAGTTTGGAGACTAAGAAGCTAGTAATTTCCAAAAGTGTCATTTTTAATGAATCAGGCTATTAGGATTGGAAGCAGGACACAGAAGTTCACAGTTATGTTCCAATGAGACTTGACACTGGAAATGAACAAGTTACACCAGAAGTTCAAGAAATACCTCAAAGAACTGATTCTAGTTCAAGCTCTAGTCCTAGTTATAGTTCAAGCTCAAACTCAAGCAGCTCATCATCATCAAGCAGTACACCTGTGAGACTAAGGAGCATAAGTGATATCTATGCTAGGTGTCACATGTGTATTATAGAACCTGAGAATTTCAGTGAAGCAACAAAGGATACAGCTTGGAAGAAAGCTATGGAAGATGAAATCCAAATGATTGAGAAGAATGATACATGGGATTTGGTTGAAAGACCTACTGATAAACCAGTAATTGGTGTCAAGTGGGTGTACAAAACTAAGCTAAACCTAGATGTATCAGTTCAAAAGCATAAAGCCAGATTGGTAGCTAAGGGGTATGCTAATTTAGAAACCAGGGATTGATTTCAATGAGACTTTTGCACCAGCTGCAAGGCTAGATACAATCAGGACCTTGATTGCTCTAGCTACATAGAAAGAATGGAAGTTGTTTCAGCTTGATGTGAAATCAGCATTCCTTTAATGGTGTCCTAGAGGATGAGGTCTATGTAGATCAACATGAGGGGTTTGAGATTCAAGGTGAAGAAGCTAAAGTCGACAAGCTAAACAAGGCTCTTATGAACTTAAACAGGCACCTAGGGCCTAGTATGGAGAAATAGATTCTTATCTATTGAGCTATGGTTTTATGAGAAGTTCAAGTGAGGCTAAACTTTACTTGAAGGTCAAGTGAGGCGCGCACCGAAAGGTGGTTTTGTTCTCGGTACACGCGCGCTGAAAGATGGCGCTCCTTTAGGCTAATCAAAATGCTCGTTTTGGCTTCTTTCTTCTGGTATGTTTGACTCGGTAAGCTCTTACCGAATTCCTCCGCTATTTTTGGTGGCATATATTGTTTCTTCCAGATATTCTTCGTTATATATAACTCTGATTGAGGTGATTCTTTCGCCCAAATTCTTGTAATTCCATGCTTTATCTAATTCTGCACATTTCTCACAAGTATATTATTTTCTCAAATTTCATAGCACGAAACATTAACAAAGCATAAGTAAAAGGGTAATAAATGATGGATAAATTGTGTATAGATTATGACCTAACAAATTTATAGATAGAAAGAAAATTATAATTTATTTAAGAAAAAGGTTTGATACAATGATATAGCGGGAGTATGATTACATTATAGACATTGGTATCGACCTTATGATTACATTATAGACATTGGTATCGACCTTGCCTTTTACGAGAGTCGAACTCAAGAGCTCTCACATAACTGTGTAAGGAAATATCATTAGATCGTAGTATTGAGTGTCAATAAATTGAAATAAATGTTAATAATTAAGATGAGCATTTATTTGGACCTTGTATATATGTGGGGAGATGGGGGAAGAACCAGCGTTTTTAAATGGTAATAAATCTCGAAATAACCATAAATTAATCCTCTTTTGTGGTATAACTTATAAATCAGTCAATTTACTGATTTACCAAATTCCATTTAATTATTTTAACTTTTTTTTTTACTTAATGGGGTTTTTTCCTATTTGATGGGAGTCTATTTATCAGTTGTGGATGAGAAATTTACAAAATTTAAATATTTTATATTTAATTTTTAATATTTATTTTGATAAGATGACTTTTCCAAATAAATTTCCTATGGATTTCTTTTTACGAGTCATTTTACTCGTCTAAACTTCTTGGATGGTATCAGATAATTTTGCAAAATTACAGGCATACATGTATTTTACCTATCTTTTAACTTTTTTGTCTTATTTCTTCTGATTTTAGTCATACATGTAGAAATAAAGATATAGTAGGTAAATAAATGATTCACCGTTTAGATTAGAACATTTTATTTTCAGAATTTTTACACTATAACTTCTTGGTATTTCAATCGCTATGTACAATATACCTATACTATATCTATGTGTAATATACCTATAATAGCTACCGTAGGTAAATTAAACTATAACTTCTTGGTATTTCAATCGCTATGTACAATATACCAATACTATATCTATGTATAATATACCTATAATATCTATCGTAGGTAAATTACACTATAACTTCTTGGTATTTCAATTGCTATGTACAATATACCTATACTATATCTATGTATAATATACCTATAACAGCTACCGTTGGTAAATTAAACCAAAAATCCTAAATTATGGACCCTTGCCTACTTAACCGTGATAGGTAAATTAGCCCCTAAACATTCAATCCATTTAATAACATCCAAATAGACATTCAGGATTAATAAATGAATCATGTCGCCTAAATTTCAATTGTGACCACATTCAAACAATTCAAATTTTAAAAAAAAAAAAATATGACGTAGGAACTACGTACCTTCTTCCGAACAAAAAAGCCTAAAAAACTTGGTGGGAAAAAAAACCAAAATTAAAATTTTACGATAACCTATTCCCACATAAATTCCACCATGACAGGTGATAGGATTTTTCACACCTGCAAAACAAGGGTTAAAATCACACAAATAATACCTGCAAGAGTACAGAGTTGTTGTAGTATAGCACTGGAAGCAGGGTCGATTTCCTCAGGGACTGATATTGATATTTCTTATTTTAGTATTTACTCTTAATTAATAAAAAAGTAAATTGCTTGAAGTTTGGTAACGGAATAAAAATTAAGTAAACAATGTAAACAAGTACTAGGGCTCAACCTTCACCATTAACAATCATATGTGACTTAGAAAAGAATCTATGAATCAATACATGCAACTTTGAAGGTTAGATTTTTCGAAAGCATATTTTCCTCGTGGGCATTCAAGTGAAAACGTATACCTAACATGCGATTAGTCTATGGCATTTAGATCTAATTCTACATGCAAGATTCATTAAGTTCATGAAAATCTTTTATAACCATGCAATCTCTTAGTTATGGTATTTAACCTAGATGTATTACAATCCTTAATCACAAGAAGCTAATCCCAATTTTTAGGTGGGCATTCCTATAAAATTGCATCAAATTACTTGTCTAAATATCCTAAGGGTGATCAAGCATTAAGACATAAAGATAGTTTTAAACAGTGATTAAAGATTCAAAGCATGCATATACGAAAACATAGGAAAAAGATAAATCACATAATCATGTTAAGGCTTAGGTCTAACCCTAGTGAGAAAATTAGCTACTCATGCTCATAATGAATAGAAATAATTTCATTAAAATTGAAGTTTAAGAGAACAAACAGTTTGTAGAACAAGGGTAGCCGAAATCCCAGCTTTGTCGTGCTCTTAGATGGAGAATTGTAATCTGAATTCTGGTCTCTTAGATGAAGAATTGTAATCTGAAATCTGGTCTCCTTAAATCTAAGCCAAGCTTGGGTATTTATAAGGAAAGATTCATAATCCTACTTTGAAAAGGAGTAAAATAAAAATAAGAAAATCTAATTCCTAGTTTGAACAGAAATAGGCAAGCATATGCCCTCTCCTACTTGAATTGGGATTTCATTGATATACTTCCTTCTTTTGCTCCAAATACTCCTTCTAGAATAAATCTGTCAATATAATAAGTTCGAGTATCAATTCCTCCCAAAATAATAATAATAACTAATTAAATATATGGGAAATACAAGTATATTTTTGGCTCATCAACAGGTAATTTATATTTATAGGCTAACCTCAAATATGAAACCCATAGTTTGATTCCCTCCTTCGCCATCATCTCTGATTGAGCATATGATTGAATTCATATTTCAAAATTTGAACAATCAGATAGAGAACTCTTCAAAATTCAAAATTGAAGAAACGTGAGTTTATAAAACCCTAAAATGATGAAATTTTGTACGCTCATAATATACATGACTTAAATGGCATGCCTATAATTATTTTAATATCAACGGACAAAAACAGATGAAAAGGATTGACTAGCAATAAAAAAATTATGAATTCTATAATTACTGTTCTTATTTACTGTAATGGACTAATTTGTATGTTTGACTCTAATAAAAGGACCTGTTTATAATTTTCCCATAAATCTATCACCATTAATATCGACATATGCCTCTATTCAAAGTTATTATTATAAGGAAAATCTCTTTATATACAAAGTGAACCCTAAATTTTCTCATTAGTACGTTACAGTTAGCAAGTGCAAAAATCACAAAGTACTATCAGTCACAGGCAGAGAAATTGGAATTTCATGAAGATGGCGAACCTCTCCCGAGCTTCTTACATAATCCTCGTCCTCCTCCTTCTTTTCACTGCAGGTACTTCAATTTTTCAGTGTTAATATATATATATATATATATTGATATAAAAAATGGATCAATGGTCATGATCTCGCTAGCTGCTCTTGTTCTTGTTTCCTATCGGAGTGAGTGATCAACAGGAAGACCAGAATAATGATAGGCACCGGTAGGGTGCTGTTCAAAGAACCTCTGACATCTGAGTTAGTAGGTGAGGGAAGGACTCAATAGTAAATTTTGCAGCGTAAGGAATATTTTTAGTTACCTTGTGAGGAGGAATGCCCTTATATTTATAATAGAAATGAATGAGGTTGTTGAAACCCTTTCGTTATGAAATAAATGCCACCTATTGGGATGTCAACACATGTCTCAGCGGTCCTAGGAAGGTTAGGTGGCTCGAATAAACCGGTCAATCAAGGGTTGCCGACCATTTTGTGTTTGTGACAGCATGGGCTGATCATACCATGCCGGTCGGCATCCCTTGAAGGCCTGTCTTGCTTTGCCATATTGTAGATGTAGTAGGTCTTGGGCGGTAGGTGTCAGATTATAGTTAATAAAATACATAATGAACATAATTCGTGAAAAATATGTTTATGTTTATTCACAGATTTCTTTAAATTGATATCGTGAAAAATTCGGTTCCTTATATAAAACTTTAATGTTATGTATTTACTCTAATTAAATATTATAATTTTCTTCAATAATATATTAAAAATATGTATGTTATACATATGTTTTATCTAGGTCATTAGAATTATGTATATTGATTATTGAACATAATAAAAATATGTATGTTATACATATGTTTTATCTAGGTCATTAGAATTATGTATATTGATTATTGAACATGAATTATATGTATAGAGTAATTATTTTATATTTTTCAAATGTATATTTAGAAAGAAGAAATAATTTTTAAAAAGACGAGTATATATATATATATATATATACACGTGAATTTACTAGGATATATAGAAATTAGGTGAGTTTATTTCGATTAATTTACGATGATGCATGGTTTGACTAGGAACATATATGCCGATGGTGAAAGGTGAAATCTGCAGTGAAGATATGGGCGCATGTGATGTTGAATGCAATTCAAGGTGTACATCTGCACACTCCGGAGCCAAGTCCAGTTGTGTTGTAAACGATAACAACCCAGTTTGTCGGTGCTTCTACGACTGTCCACCACCGTCTCCGCCGCCATATTCAAAGACCTGCACTATTTGTTTGGGAATATGGGGTGAGAGCTGCTCTGAAAATGAATGTAACAAAGAGTGTGCTGCCAAATATCCAGGACCGCAACAAGGAATGGGATACTGTTATAGCGTTGGAGCTCCTTTGTATAATTCTTGTTTTTGTCAGTACAAGTGTTAGGAGAATTTTGGATACAATGAAGAATTAGTCATGTTTTAGAATAGGATTTGAACAAACTAATATTAAAATTAATAAAATAAGTGGCTAATTTCAATTTTCATATATTAGTATTATTAAATTCAACGAGATTAATTCACTACAAGAAAATCGATGTTGCCCAACTAGGTTTTGCCCGACGAAGTCAATATTGCCGGGTAAGTAAACATTGCCCGACGGATACTAAAACTCACCGGGTAACCTATTGGCGGGAAGAGCAAGCCGTTGACGCGCAAATTGGAAGGTGTTGCCCGACGATTTGTACCACCCCGTCGGGTAACATTATATACAACGACGAATAATCGTCGTCGGGCAACACTTGGCGTTTATTCAAGTTTGCCCGACGAATCATTAAAGATTGCCCTGCGAATTTGTTACGTCGGGCAAAAGTCTAAACACACTAAATACCCGAGACTCTCTATTTTCTTCTTCTTCTTCCTCCTCTCTGCTTCATCACTTCTCTGCTCTCTCTCTCAATCTCTCACTCACTCACTCTCTTTTCTCTACCTAACATTATCATCTCATCACCATTTTCACTACCAATGAATTACTCTTTCTCTATCAATCACCAAATATCAAATTTTAAGGTTTGTAAATTTATTTGTTTTTAGTTTTGAAATTTTGATTTGTGATTGGGAATTAATTATGTTTTGTGTTGTAGGAATTTTGTGGTTGATTTGGAGGAATACTTATAAAAAGGTATGTGTGTTTACCTCTCAATTTAATTTTGTTAAGAATGTTGGATATAATTATGTTAGGAAATTTTGTATTTATTGTGGAAAATGTGTAGAAATTGTTTAGAATTTGTGGAAATTAGAAAATTTGTTAGGAAAATATGAAAATAGAAAATATGTTAAGAAATTAGGAAAATAGAAAATATGTTAGGAAATTAGGAAATTCTGTTGTAAAATAGGAAAATTAAAAATATGTAATGAAAAGATTGAAATTAGAAAATATGTTTGGAAATTAGGAAAAATGTTAGGAAATTAAGGAAATAGAAAATATGTTAGGAAATTATGAAATTAGAAAATATTTTAGGAAAATAGGAAAATAAAAAATATGTAATGAAATTATTAAAATTCGAAATTATGTTTGGAAATTAGAAAATATGTTAGGAAAATAGGGACACCGAAAATATGTTAGGAAATTAGAAAATAGTTTAGGAAAATATGAAAATATAAAATATGTAATGAAATTATTGAAATTAGAAAATATGTACGGAAAATAGGGAAAAGAAAATATGTACGGAAATTATAAAATTGTAAACTTTGTTTTATGCATAATTAATATATGTTTGTATTTATGAATTTGTTGTGATATTTTTTGGAAAACGCTTTATTTAGTTCCGAATGAGTGAAATACGTTCAGATTTCATAACCGTTTATGCGAGGTTAATCGAGTTGATTAACTTCGTATAATGAAATTCAATGAAAAACCTTAGACCAGTTTGAGAGTCTGTGAATCGGATTGATTGACTAACTCTTGAATTGTCCATTTATTCGGACAGTATGGGGGTGCGCAACTTTGTGTTGTGTAGTTGGCGGTCTACGAGGTTAGGTTTCGATTGTGGAAAATTTGGTTTGTATTCCCTTAATGTTCTCCGAATGCATACTAGATATTTGTTTATAATATCTACGTCGTGCATTTGGGGAACTGTAGGGAGATGCTGCCAAATTTCCGTCGATCGAAACTTAGCCTCGTAAGTCGCAAACTACACAGCACTGAACGTGCACTCTTAAATGGGATAGGGCCAAATCATCGGAGGCATAAGGAGAAGAGCTGCTTTTGATTTTAACTTGTTCTATTTACGGGACAATGTTAACTCAATTACTTACGTTGACTCTATGTTGTGAAAGCAGGCACAATGGACAGAGGGTGGATGCAAATGTTTGATAGATCTTCTTATCAGTATTTGGATGGGATCGACAACATCATTGCCTTTGCACGAAGTCATTGTAGTGATACAAGACGTATCAGGTGTCCGTGCCGTAAATGTAACAAATGTAGTTGGATGTCGTTGAATGAGGTCCAAACGCATCTGGAATGGAATGGGATCGTACACAACTTCACTAATTGGATCTATCACGGTGAAGAAATATTTTCCGCATCGATATCTTCGGTTCCCGGGACCCAACGGGACGAAAGTGATTTGGGTCAGCGATGTGATAATCATCAAGTCGTTCAGTTATTAACCGAAGATTTTCCTCCCACATAAGATGATATGGAAGATGATGCGCCAAGGTTGCAACCCGAAGACTCTGAGCTCCATTACGAGATATTATTGAAAGAAGCTCAGCACGAATTGTACCCCGGTTCTAAATCATTTTCGGTTCTAGGGGCAGTTGTAGAGTTGATGCACATGAAAGTTGAGTATAATCAAACGAACAAGCATTTTGATCACATGATGGACATCATCATTTGAATACTCCATGAAGACAACTGTCTGCCAAAAGATCATTATAGCTCGAAGAAGTTGTTGAAGGGTCTTGGTTTAGGGTATATCAAGATACATGCATGCAAGAACAAATGTGCATTATTTTACGGTGAATTCGAGCAGCTTGAAAAATGTCCCGTGTGCAATGAGCCTAGGTTTCAAAAGAACAAGATTCCTAACAAGGTGTTGCGTTATTTTCCACTGAAGCCAAGGTTACAAAGATTCTACATGTCGTCCCACATAGCCCGTGATATGAGGTTGCATAAGGATGAACGCATTGATGATGATGTACTGAGTCATCCGACCGATTGAGAGGCTTGGAAGGAATTTGATAAAATGTATCCCGCGTTTGCTGCGGAGCCAAGAAATATCATATTAGGGCTCGCTACTGACGGGTTTAATTCGTTTAAGAGTTTTGGAAAGCCCTGTAGCACTTGGCCGGTGGTTATGGTTCCGTATAACTTGCCTCCTTAGAGATGCATAAAGAAAGAATTCACAATCATCAGTACTTTGATACCGGGGCCCAAATTGCCGAGTAATTCCATTGATGTGTATTTGCGGCCGTTGATTGACGAGCTCGTGGATCTGTGGGAAAATGGTGTCCGAACATACGACAAGTGCAGTGGAGAAATGTTCACCCTACGAGCGGCTGTAATGTGGACAATTAATAATTTTCCTACTTATGGTATGTTGTCGGGATGGAGCACCAAGGGCTATCTTGCTTGCCCGACATGTGGACCAGACACAACGTCCTTTTGGCATGCATCTAAGGTATGCTACTTGGGTGCTAGCAGGTTTCTGCCCTGGGATCATCGATGGCGAATGCAATCTAACTCATTTGACGGTAAATCAGAGTTAAGAGGTTGACCAAAGGAGAGGTGCGGTGATGAGATATTATAAAAAATGAACAGTATACATGATTTCGTCACACGCGGATCGAAACCAGCTGAACAGGAAACTTCGACGAAAAAAAGCATATTCTTCCGGTTTGCATATTGGTCGAAATTGAAAATCAGACACATCGCCGATCCTATGCACATCGAGAAGAATGTTGCTGAGAGTGTTGTGGGAACAACTTTACCCATTGAAGGCAAGTCAAAAGACACAAAAAAGACTCGGCTGGGCATGAAATAAATGGGGATTCGGCCTAATTTGGGCCCAAAAATCGTCAATGGCAAATACATCATGGCTCATCCAAGTTATAAATTTACGCCGAAAAATAAGAAAAAATTCCTGAAGTGGTTGCAGGGTGTGAAATTTCCCGACGGGTACATCGGCAACATATCCCGGAGTGTTAGCACAGACGGTGGGACCATTTCTGGTATGAAGAGCCATGACTATCATGTTTTGCTACAACGACTCATTCCGATTGATTTTCGACCCTTCTTGGAGGACGGTGTTGTTGAGACGATAATTTATTTATCTCAATTTTCCAGATACTATGTGCCAGGTCTTTGGTTAAGGCAGACCTTTAAGCAATTAACGAGGATATTATGTACATCATGTGCCGGGTAGAGCAAATATATTTGTAACGACCTGGACCAGAAATTAAATTCTTTTGAGAATTGGACAATTTTACCCTCAGTTTTGGACGGGTTCGGGAGTCACTTTTTGACTGGCAGTACTTTTGGGAATTTTTCTTGGGTTGTTGCGTAGGTCCCGAACTCACGAGTTCGTAGACAGGCGGCACGCGGAAAACGGAGACCCGATGAGTTCGTTACGGGTCTAGAAGCTTCAGGGGTAGTTTGGTAATTTTGGAAAAGTTGGAATTATATAGGAGATATTTTTCTCTCTCCTCGGGAGATGGGTCCATTCCGTCTCACTCCAACCTGAGTCCTCCCCGTGCGAACACCGAAGGCCCATTTTCAAATGATGGATTTCGATCCGATTCGAACGAAAACAAGGTCGGAAAGATCTTCCCTAGGACCCCACGAGCATTTTGGGGTAGTTATTGGAGCGTGAGCACCGCCGTAGGCGACGGACGGAGGAGGAAGGTGAACCGAACCTTCTCGGCCGTTTTCCGGCCAAACCAGGTACGATCTCGGAACTTTGACCTCATATTTGGATTCCTGGTCAAAAGTAGATGAATTTCCATGTGTAGATCGTGAAAAACGGTCAAGAAATGAAGAAGTTAGAAAACCTTGAAAATCGACCGGAAATGGCAATTTCCGGCGAACCAGACGGCGGCGGAGGTGGCGGTCCGGTCATCTTCTCCGGCCAGCCTCCGGCGACGGCGAGGGTTGTCAGGTCGTCTTCTCCGGCGAGTCACCGGTAATCGGTCGGGTTGAGTGAACCGGTCGAGTTGAGTGAACCGGTCGGGTTGAGTCGATTTGGACCGGGTCAGGTCGAGCTGGGCCGAGTTGGACCGGTCCAGGCGCGTGAACACTGTAGCAGGCGCGTGACTGGCGCGTGGCGGCTCGTGAGCGGGTGTTCTGGTCTTCCGGTAGCACGTGGCGGCGCGTGAGACTGTTCCCGAAGTCACGGCGGCGCGTGACTAGGGTTTTGGGACGTTCCGGATCAGATTTTGTTGGTTTCGAGGCCATAGGAGCTCATTTAGAGCCCGGTTGGGCAATCCCAGCGGTAAGGATTGACCGTGGAGAGGGTTTTGAGCTCGGAAAGTCAAGGTAGTTGGGTGATTATTGTGTAGGTGTTTCTTAGGCTAGAGCATCCATGAATTTTGGGTTGGATGATGTTGGTAAGCGGACTTTTGATTTATAAATTGTAATGCATGTATGAATATCTTTTATTTAAATACTGTTGTGTATGGTTGTATTTATAAATTGTAATGCATGTATAATATCCTCGATTTAAATACTATTGTGTATGGTTGTAATGATTACCTAGAATTTATAAATGATTGCTGGATATTTGTTTTTCCAATATTTCAGTGGAAGAGTGTTGTGAGAAATTATATGGTTGTTGGATTCGGTTTTGATATTGTTTTGACGTGCTAATTATTTGGGTCCATGATTTGGAGTTGAAACCGTATTTTTGGTAAATGATAAACAAAATATATACTTGATTTTGGATACAATATCGTTTTGAAGGGGCCTAGGAGCCGGGCCTTGGTTCCGTGTTGGCGGACTCCCAGTGAACCCCCAATATAAACAAAACCGATTTGAAGGGGCCTAGGAGCCGAGCCTTGGTTCCGTGTTGGCGGACTCCCGGTGAACCCCCAATATAAACAAAACCGATTTGAGGGGGCCTAGGATCCGGGCCTTGGTTCCGTGTTGGCGGACTCCCGGTGAACCCCCAATATAAAAGGTGATTTTGCAGAGATTGTGGTCGAGTCCAAGTAGTACATATTCTAGCACACCCCAATGGATACCCTGGTGGCTAGGGATATGATAGTCGAGAGATATGCCGACGGATGTGATATGATAGCCGAAGGTTATACCGGCTGATGATATGATATGATAGTTGAGGATATTTGCCGACTGATGAGATATCATAGTACAGAGAGTTATAATACAGGACTAGCACACCCCAAGGGATACCCTGGTGGCTAGGGATATGATAGTCGAGAGATATGCCGACTGATGTGATATGATAGCCGAATGTTATACCGGCTGATGATACGATATGATAGCCGAGGATATTTTCGGCTCTAATATGGTTTGACGACGATTGTCATGTGATTAATCAGCCTATGAAAATACTTTGTCATCCGGGTCAGTGGGTTGGTGTGGGCGGCGACCCAGAGGGACGAATTATTGTTGGTTCACTAGTATCTGACTAGTCTGTTGTCTTGTGGTTTTCCAGTAGAGATGTCAGCAATGTCTGACCTACTGACATTTGGTGTCAGATAGTATTTCTATTTGAACCACCACTATTCCGAGGTCTTGGCTTTGACCTGTAGATTACCCTGCGTCTGACAGTAGGAGTGGTCAGTAAGTACAGAGGTTCTGTTGGGAACCCTGTAAGGTTTAATAAAAATTATTTAAGAACAAAGGGTATTTCTGGTATTTAAATTTTGAGGTAAAAGAGCTGTCAGACGGGATAAGGGTTCTTTCCGGGTTTCGAGGGAAAATTCGGGAAGGGTCCTTACAATATCCACTTGCATTCTTTGATGTAATGTTGCACCTACTAATACATCTGCCGGATGAGGCAAAGCTAGGTGGCCCGGTGCTTTATCGTTGGATGTACCCAATCGAGAGGTATAACTTATCCCTGCTATTTAATAATATTTCCTTACTATCATGTATATATGTGAATCATAATGTAAATTTCCTTGCAGAATGTTAGGTACGTACAAGCGGTACATTCGGAACAAGACACGTCCCGAAGGCTCTATAGCCGAGGCGTCCATTGCAAAGGAGGCACTGATATTTTGTGCAATGTACCTTCGAAATGTTGAAACTACCTTCAATAGGGTGTCACGCAACGACGATGGTGGTCACGCGTTGTTGGGGAGAGTTATCGGTATTTGTTTTTCCCATTTTTAACATTAATTTCATATTTTTTAATTATTTAATTAACTTTAATAATTGATTGCAGACCAATTTTGAGTTCGACTTGGAGAACGTCGAGCTCAGTAGATACCTGAGCCACCACTAGCAATTATGGTATGCCGACTAGAAGTACGAGCTCCACAAGTACTTCATGACTTGGCCTTCCCTGGAGGAAGCTCGGGCAAATCCTCCGGAGGAGTTGGACGGGCCAAAACTGCCAGGGTGGTTGTGGTTGTGCGACCATTTCGTGTCCCCCACCTATCTGGTACGTATTATCCATCTAGTTAATTAAGTTATTTAATTTTTATGTTATTTTCCATTTTAAAATATAATTTTTGGTTTTATGAATGAATAGCGGAAATCGATTGCCAACAAATCGAACCGGGGAGCGAAGAAATTCAACCACCACGGGGGGTCGCGATCCTTATAGGCCCGGCAGGAGGATCGGCGCATCGCTAGGTCGATGTTCCCAGAGCGGTGGATGCCTGGGGGCAACTGTACGCTGGATGGGGGGATCAAGAGGCTGATCGAATTCACGTAATTTTATATTTTGAAGATTAAACATTTTTTCTTAATTTGATAATTATATTTCTAATTAATATTTATTCGAATTTGTAGGAGGCGATGGAGCAAGACGTCTAGCAGACACAAGCTCAGCTCACCCAACAGCATCCGGATGTGCCGTTAGAGCAACGGCTCCCTAATCTTGAGATGTCGATCGCTATCCTAGAGCGACAACTTGGGAGGCGTCCAGGGACGATCATTCGGGGGCGGTTGACGGGATTGTGCGGGATGTCTCGAGTCAGTCGTCGAGTTCATCTCGGGTATGCAATCTCGAGGAGATGTCAGACCTCAAGAAAAACTTCGAGTTCCTCCAGGCCGAAAATGCTCATATCAAGGCCCAATACGCGGAGATCCAAGCACAAAACGCCCAAATCAAGATCGCCATTGCCAAGGTCCTTGATCGCTTGGGTGACTGTGGATTGGATGACATTTTCTCACAGCCTCAGCCACCCACCCAAAAACCCGCTCAGGATCCCGACTACTTCGACCAGTCGACTACTAGTTAGAGTGTAATATATGTAAAATATTATTTTAGTTTTAATGATGTAAAAACATAACATTAATTTTTATAAATATTATTTTTATTTTATTTTGATTCTTTTAATTGAATTTTTTAATAATGTTTTTATTTTTAATTATTTAAATTTATTTAATTAAATAATTTATTAAAATTATATTTTAAATATTCAGAGTTTGCCCGACGATTAATCAAGGCGTCGTGCATAGTTACGAAAATTTTAAAAGATTACCCGACGAATCTGTAAAACGTTACCCGACGGATTTGTAAAACGTTACTCGACGGATATTTACAATGTTACCCGACGGATATTTACAACGTTACCCGACAGATATTTAAACGTTACCCGACGGATTTTAAAACGTTACCCGACGGATATTGGTAATGTTACCCGACGGATATTTACAACGTTACCCGACGGATATGTAAAACGTTATCCGACGAATACGTACAACGTTACCCGACGTATATTTAACAATTTACCCGACGATTTGTCAGAACGTAATACATTTCGGTGGACACCCACCGAATTGTCAACAAGTTTGCCCGACGCATATGGTCCGTCGAGTATATGTTGTTGACTTCTGGGTTGCTCGACGAATATGTAAGCGTTGAACACCTCTGCCGGGCAAGCTTTTAGTTGCTCGACGTTTACACTGTTGTCGTCGACTAATATCAAGCCTGACTGCACTAGCCCGACGCAGGTTGCCCGACGCAGGTTTCCCGACGGAGATTCGTTGTTTTCACTGTTACTCGACGAAGACCTAAAATTGCTCAACGACGTCCTTTCACCGAGCAAGATGGATTTTATTGAAGTGATTGTTATATATATATATCGTGGTGTTTTGCATATACAATTTTGCAATTAGTATTTATTGTCATATTTGCGTCAATTTATAACTCAATCCAATCCGCCTTTATGTTGAGTTCGTCGAGGTCTGAGTAATGTCGGTTTTTATTTTCTCGTTCTAACGTCATAAGTGCTTTGATCAAAGGGTGATTTGGTGCGTTTTGATCAGTCATATATGACTCTTATTTGAGGTGTCGGTCGATCATGCTCACCAATTTTGGTGTCATAATGGGTCCGGTTGTTAGTGGAATTGTTGTCTTCAAGGGCATAATTTACGTTCACTAGGATTTTGCTCGTGGAGTGACGTAATTGATATTAATCTACCTTCATATATAATGCATAATCATAGCTACGTGACTGTTCTCATAATTTATCGTACTCCGCACCTTTTTTTATCACAATTATAGGAAGAAGTTTTTATTTTGTAGGTTGTTTTAAAAATAATAGAATTTCATCAAAGAAGGCAGGGCCAAATACAATTATAGGAAGAAGTTAAGGATGTCGTTGCCTGCCTCGTTTATTTTCTTTTGGTATGAGTCATTGTGGTGGCAATTTTTGATACGACTCAATAAACGACTTCAAGCCTACACAAAATTTATCTGGATCAACCCGCATGGTTAAAATTTTGGGTCAATCCGTTTTGAAACATTTAATAAATGGGTGGGTTTCGGGTCAACATGTTAACCTGTATAATGACCTATTAACCCGTTTGGGGTCAACCTGTTAACCCATGTAAATACCTATATACTAACCCGTTTAATAAACGTGTCAGTCACTAATTCATATATCGACCAATTTACCTACCTATATGCCTATTAAATCTTCTAGTATAAATAGGTTAAACATGTTAAACAGGTTAAACAGGTCATAGGTTAATTGGGTTTCAAACACGGCCTGTTTATTAAATGGGTTACACGGGTTACCTGGTTTATTAATAAGTTGGGTTCGAGTTGGGCATCCTTGAAACGATTATTAAACAGGTCGTGTTCGGGTTTGACATATTTGGGTAAAACAGAATTCATGACACGACACGAACCCGACACGACCCAACCCATTGATAGCCTAGCCAAGGATATGCAATTATAGAAAGAAGGTTAATTATCGGATAGATAGATGAACAGTGATCACACGTGTCTTTTTCTCGTCTTGAGTCTTCACTACCCCCACTCCTCTTTTTGTTAATTTGTTTGTTGCAAAGTAAAACAGGTGGTAGAATTGGTTTTATTATCGCTTTTTACTCAAGATGCCCCCATGAACTTTAACTTTAGTCTCAAAGTAGACCCTGAACTCGAATTTGTAACAAAATACTCCCTGAAATCCCCTTTTAGTCTCAAAATACCCCATGAAACCCACTTTTCGTCTCAAAATGCCCTTTTTCAGTCAAGTCTGCTAACTTACCGTCAAATATAATGGCAATATGGTCACTTTGGACAAATCAGCATTTGAGTGGGCTCCACTTAGAAAAGTAAAACATGTAGAGAGTATGTAAGAGGAAAATAATTAAAAGAAACACCTTCTCATAAACAAGAGAAGCAGAGCCCTATCACCTCCTTCAGCATATGGCCTTCGGCGCAGCGCACCAGCGACTCCGTCGTCAACTGTCTCATTGAAACCCTCTCCATTCCCTCCGCTCTCGATGTGCTATGGTACCTTGGACGTAGATGAGGCCGCCACCGCCGCCCAACTCATCGAGGACGATGCTTCCGCTGCTGATGTGAATTAAAACAAGCAACAATTACGAAGCCTATTCTATAAACTTTCCAAGTATACAAATCTATTTAGACAAGTATAGTGACAAGCAAAGGTCGATCCCTCAAGAACTTGTTCAACAATTAAATCCGCTTATAACTTAGATTCAGTAACTCAGATCAAAATTCTAATAACAATAAAGAAACAAACAAAATACATAGACCTAGACTCACAAACTAATGCAATGTGCAAACAAACACTAAGACACGACTAGGACTCTCAAACAAAACTAAATGCTTACTTAGGACTCAAGAAACACAAAAGACTCACTAAAAGACTCCAAACAAGAACTCACGGGTTTTGATGATTTGGGATTGGATTTAAAGCAAGTAATGTAAGATGCAAATAACAAGTAAAACAACAATGAATAAGATTGTAAATCGATAACTAAGGCGAATTAAGGCTAACTACCCACCACCAACCACCTCTAGTTCCTAAAAAGATTCCCAAGATTCCATTACTATGAAACTTCTGAATATGATGTCCATGCAAGGGTCCAAGTTAGGACCCACCCCACATATTTTATCATCTTCTTACTTAGCATGTTTTTATCCGTCTGAGCACTTAAAACGTCTATCATATTTTGGGCTTCCAAATCGAGATCTATTTTGCATTAATTTGGATTTATTTTGATGCCTATATACTATAATGACCTGCTAAATATTTAAATTTTAAGGTATTATCGTAATGCAATTCAAATCTATGTGGTTCATTTCTTGTGGATTTCTGTTGAGTATTGATCTACTGGTTCTTCATCTGATTTGTTTGGAGATGTTTGTGCTCCACAAATTATAATGAAGTGGTTGCATTTTGAATTGGAAGTTTTTTGAAATTTTTCCTCTTACATACTCTCTACATGTTTTACTTTTCTAAGTAGGGCCCACTCAAATGCTGACTTGTCCAAAGTGACCATATTGCCCTTATAATTGACGGTAAATTAGTAGACTTGACGAAAAAATGGGCATTTTGAGAAGAAAAGTGGGTTTCATGGGGTATTTTGAGACGAAAAGTGGATTTCAGGGAGTATTTTGTTACAAAATCAAGTTCAGGGTCTACCTTGAGACTAAAGTTAAAATTCATGGGGCATTTTGAGTAAAAAGCAATTAAAGTAAGCTACCTTATTCTTATCTCATAGGAGAGAGAATCGGCTATCACATAATCTTAAGACAAATTGTCACTAATAACCCTTTTTCACAAAAAAAAATACTAATAACCACTTCCTTATCTTCAACCATATATAGTATTTATTTTTTACTATTTATACTTTTTGCCCAACCTATATATACACTCCAAAGAATAATTTGCAAATTTTCATTTCTCTCCTATATTCTCTCTTCTCTCTCTCTTCTCTTTTTTCTCTCAAGAAACCCAGATAAAGATGAAAGGGGATGTTGCGTCATCTTCCTCTTCTTCTACATCCTCTTTTTTTCTTCTTCTCTCTTCATCTTCATCTTCATGTTCATCTAGAAAACTCAGAAATGGTTATGTAACTAAGTGGTTACCAACTGGTATGTAAGTGAGAACTAATCGGTAATTAACTGCGAAACCCAAAAACCCAGATGAAGATGAAGATGAAGGGGGAGGATGCGTGCTCTTCCTCTTCGTCTTCTTCTTCTTGCTCTTCATCCTCTTTTTTCTCTTTTCTCTTCATCTTCATCTTCATGTTCGCCCAGAAGACCTAGAAATGGTTATGTAACTAAGTGGTTACCAACTGGTATATAAGTGGGAACTAATCGGTAGCTAACTGTGAAACCCAGAAACCCAGATGAAGATGAAGGGGGAGGTTGCGTCCTCTTCCTCTTCATCTTCTTCCTCTTCCTCTTCATCCTCTTTTTTCTCTTTTCTCTTTATCTTCATCTAGAAAACCTAGAAATGGTTGTGTAACTAAGTGGTTACCAACTAGTACATAAGTGGGAACTAATCGGTAACTAAATGCGAAACCTAGAAACCCAGATGAAGATAAAGATGGAGATCTCCCCTAGATGGAGATCTCCAGATGAAGATGAAGGGGGAGTCTGCATCCTCTTCGTCTTCATCTTCTTCCTCTTCCACGTTTGGTGACATGGATGAGGTGGGATGAAGATGAAGGTGGAATGAAGGTGGTTTTCTGGATATTTTTTTCTAGGTTGAAGGTGAAGGTGGGATGAAGGTGGGATGGGAGAAGATGAAAGTGGGATGGGAGAGGATTGGGAAAAAAATGGGAAGTAAGTAAGTGTGAACTAACTTAATTTTTTTTGTTTATATATTTGGGGCAAAGTGCAAATACCAAAACCTAAAAACTATATTTGGTTGAGTATATAGGAAGTGGTTATTAGTGGGTTTTTTGTAAGAAAGGGACATTAGTGACAATTTCTCAAATTTTAAAGAAAGGTATATATTTCATTGATAAAGTATAAAATGTAGGGGGATAATAAGGTGCTTAAGTGGCTTTTTTAACAATTTTGTTGAAGCTTTTAAACGATTTAAAGGAAAAAAAAGTACCAGACAATAAGTATATAAGAGCATTGGAAAAAAAACTATCCTCTTCCAATAAACCAAAATCAAATACGGAGGTTATTCAAACCACACCGGAACTCCCCCTTGCCCAATAGAGAGAGCGAATTTTGCAAGCTTGTGGGCGATATCGTTAGCTTGGTGTGGAACATGAGTAAATAAACCCTGAGTGATCTGTGACGACGACGGCTTACATGGTTATGTTTCTTTCATTTTCTTATTTTGTTTTAAATTACTTTTATGTCTTTTAAATATTTAATTGTTGCCATTTGCTTTTTAATGAAATGATACTTAGTATCACATCTCGAATGTGCCTTCGCATTTCGCTCTTTTATATATATATATATATATATTATTTTTAGAGCAGAAATTGGTTGTTTGAATATCATAATAAGGAAAACAAATCAGGCTTGGCTTAACCCTACAATTTTCGTAAGTAAATTGGTTGTTTGTTTTGTAATTATGATATTTATTTTTTCTATGATAAATTTCTTTCTTTTTGTGTTTTTGTGATGGTGCAATTGGAGGTAGCCCATATTGTTCACAAAAATTTCCCATTTCATATTTTGCGGTTTTTTTTTCATTTTTTATTTGTTTGCTTATTTTCATATTAATGCACATTTTTAAACTTTCTTTTGAATGACACTTACTATATTGCCATAAGTAAGTTGGTCAACATTTATTATATTGTTTCCATTACTTAAAACTTGTCTAATTTTATGGGCAAATAAATTTGGTAATCCATTAATAAATTGTTCTTTCCAAAATGGTTTATTACAATCTTCCCTTAACATGACTCTTGATATAAAGACATCTTTATTCCAGAGAAAATCACTTAAGGTAGGACATCTTAGGTTACTGAGTTGATCATGAAGTCTGGACGCAATGTTACTAGGTGTACCAATAAAGTGTTCAATTATTGTGAAGAATAATGTATTGACTGCATCTGGTATTCCTATTCCGATTGTTTCATCGAATAAGGGCATACCTTTTTCATCATGTTTTCATCTTGTCGGATTTGTGATCTTAAATCTTCTGTGAGATATTTGTCCCACCAGTTTTTTTACATTCCCGTAAACCCTGTTACGAAAAGGTCAACAATTTCTGTTTGACTAAGATTGTGATTGGTGAGGTAACTGTTAGCAACCATCGACGTGTGCTGCATTTTATTTAATATTTCTTGTTCTGATAAACCATCATATTCCATTCATAGAGTTTATCAGATGAAACAAAAAATTGACTTTGGGTATCTCTTTATTCATATTGAAGATCAGGTGGAGTTGGCCTAGTATACCAGTTTTTGGTGAGACTAATTGGGTTAACTTTTTTATGTGTGATTTTGTTTACTTGAAGATTTTGAAAAGTTTTTCTATTTGAGTTATTTGATATGAGTTTACTGAATCAGATTCAGACTCTGTGTTGGAATTACTAGTACGAGTACTTACTACGTTGACTGAAGTGGATTCCTTCTTTATTGATGATAATTCTTTTAACATTTGTTCAATTTTTTGAAGAGTTGGTGTTTTAAGACTGGTTCCTAGTTTGATTTCTGGAAGTTTGATTAAAGGTTGTTGTGGGGATTATTTGCTTGGGATAATATCAATTTTGGTTTTAATTTTGTCTAATTATTTTCCTATTGTGATTAAACATTGATTAGTGTAATTATTTTGTTCTACTACTTTTTTTATTTCATTTTCTTCCGAGTTTTTAAAGGGTGTATCTTTTACTTGGATATTTAAATGTTGAATAACTATGGTTTCTACAGGAGGATGACTAGAAGAGGTTGTGGTATTATCTGGTTTTTTCCAAATTTCTTTAGTTATTGTTTATATCATTTTTTTTTCTTGATAATGTTGTTCTACAAAATCAAAGAAGTATATTTCTGACTGGATTTGTAACATTAATTTTTTCCATGCAAACCATACTGATTTCCTTTGTTCTGGAATGTATTTTTGTCGATATGGATTTCTTCTTTCAATGTTGCATTCAGCATTAATGTCTTCTGTAAGGTGTTTC
Organism: Oemleria cerasiformis; assembly: GCA_037349345.1. Taxonomy (NCBI): domain Eukaryota; kingdom Viridiplantae; phylum Streptophyta; class Magnoliopsida; order Rosales; family Rosaceae; genus Oemleria; species Oemleria cerasiformis. Next base: position 12,156,789 of record JAZGTL010000010.1, read on the forward strand.
CAGTTAATTTCAAAAGGTCTAGAGATGACTAATAGTTGTGAGTCGAATGGTGGATTTACTTCAAAGTTAGTTGCTGTAGGGGAATGTTGTTTTTCTTCTTCTTCAATTTCTTTATTAATGTTACTAGATTGGGCGTAACAAGGATGACTTATCTGTGAAGATGTTTTAATTCCTTTCAATTTTAATTTGGTTAATTCATTTTCTAAATCAGAGTCTCTTTGATTAGTTTCTTCAGTGGAAATTGATCCTGTGAAGGAATGCCTGGCAGGTTCTGAGGATTGACTAAGGTGTTCTATAACTCGAAGGGATGGTGGCCTAGGGTGGTTTCCAAAATTAATTTTAAATGCACCATCAAGATATTGTTGTACGTAATTAAGATTGCTTTAATCATTTTTGATTTGTTTTGGCTAATTTTCATTAGTTAATAACCAATTTGAGGGTAAATTAACATTTGAACATTTTATTTTGTGCGGGACTTTAATATTTGCACCTTAGCTGCTTTGGATTAATAAAGTTTGATCTCTTAGGCTTTTTACAAATGGCCTGAAAATTCATGTTAGTTCCGGTACATTTGTAGTAAATTCAGTATATCAAGACCAAAGGTAGAACACCTTCTAAGACTTGATATCCAGAAATTTTGATATTTAAAGTTACTACTTTTAACATGTGGGAATCACTTAAGCTAACTGTGAGATTTGGAAAACTGTCGAAATGAATCGGACACATGCTTGATTCAACGATGCTGAGTATACTATCATTGAAGTTAGTTAATCGAGCATCTCGAAGACACAAATAGAATAGAGGCATTAAGACCTCTTCTTGTTAATGGTTTTTCTACGACTTGGATACAACTAATGTGAATGTAATTGTGACCATCTTTTCGATGTTTTTTAATTGATTCAAGATTAAATAATTGGCAAGTTTCATGTTCATTACTTACAGCATAAGCTTGTTCAACTGTTTTAGAAAAAAAGAGCAGATCTCAATTTAGAAAATGGAATTTCGCTTGCCTCACACCGGAGCGGATTTAAACTGAATTCAGGAAGGATTAATTCCAAGTAAATGCTTTGAAAAAACATTTGAAAATCTAAGCACCGCCACCGGTAGTAAAATGGAACTTAATTACGAAATTCCTAAGGCACATGTCTGTCAAAATAATGTTTGTTTTAAAACTTATTTTGTCTTGGTTAAAAATTTAACTAATGAAGTAATTCTAGGTCTACCTTTCATTGCCCTGTTATACCCATTTACAACAGAGAATGATGGTATAGTTACCTACCCCATGGGAGAAAAAGTAAAATTTTCATTAATAGCCAACCCTTCAATAAAAGATATCAGCACTTTGCAAGAAAGTGCAATTTCAAAATCAATAAACATGATCAATTGCAAAAATTCTCAAATTAATTACTTATTGGATGAAATTAAACATCACAGAATTGTACAACAATTAACTAATATAACTCTCCAACAAAAAATCAATAATTTTGAAGAAAAATTAAAAAATGAACTCTATTCTGATATCCTTACTGCCTTCTGGCACAAGAAAAAACACACAGTTAGACTTCCCTACATTAAGAATTTCAACGAATCAATTCCAACAAAAGCACGCCCAATTTAGATGAGTCAAGAAATTATGGAATTTTGTAAAAAAGAAATAGCATAACTACTCAATATAGGAATCATTCGCCGTGGTAAATCTCCATGGCCTTGTGCAGCCTTTTATGTTCAGAAAAATGCTGAACTAGAAAGAGGCACTCCTCGGCTAATGATTAATTATAAACAATTAAACATCGTCCTATAATGAGTTAGGTATCCAATCCCAAATAAGAAAGACTTAATTAATCGATTAAGCCAAGCCGTAATCTTTTCAAAATTTGACATGAAAAGTGGGTTTTGGCAAATACAAATTCATGAAGAAGATAAATATAAAACAACCTTTGTCACCCCTTTTGGTCACTATGAATGGATTGTAATGTCATTCGGATTAAAAAATGCCCCTAGTGAATTTCAAAATATTATGAATGACATATTTAATTCCCTTAGTCATTTCTCCATTGTTTACATTTATGGCGTCCTCATATTTTCGCCATCCATTGAAGAACACTAGAAACATCTTAATACATTTTTCCAAAACATTAAACATAGTGGTCCAATAATTTCTGCCCCAAAAATTAAACTATTCCAAACCAAAGTTAGATTCCTTGGATACAATATGCACCAGTCCACAATCACCCCTATTGACAAAGTCATTCAATTTGCTGATAAATTCCCTAACAAAATCCTTGAAAAAAATCAACTTCAACGATTCCTTGGATCCTTGAATTATGTTGCTGAATTCTATCAAAATCTTCGGCAAAAATGCAAACCATTGTTTGAGCGAGTCCAAAGTAACCCACCTATGTGGACATATATCCACACTTCTATAGTCAAAGAAATAAAAAAAAAAAACATGTCATTACTCTTCCATGTCTTGGCATTCAAAAAACATGTCATTACTCTTCCATGCGGAGGTGCGCCGGACTGTCTTCAAGCTTCCAGACGTCGGTGTGCAAGGCCGGGGGCCTTGTGATCGTTTCTGTTAGGGTATCAGGACTGCAGCAGATAGAGTGGGGGTTTGGTCACATGTGTGACCAACACCGTGTGGCCTTTCCAGGCGTGTGCGGCGTGGCTGGGTGGAGTGCCGGTCGCATCAGGGGCAGTTCGGACGAAGGGGTAGCGGACTGTTTTGGGGAGAATAATGGACTTGGTGGAACTGGAACACCAGTTCGGATCCAATCTCCGACTCTCGAAGAGGGAAAAGGCAGGGGTCCGAGTACTCCAGGCGGAGGTAGAGGACCTCCCGCTTGGTTTCCGGTTCTGTTTGGTAGCGGAGGTATTTACGGATAAAGGAATCAACCGGGAGGCCTTTGTGCGGCTGTTTTCAGGATTGTGCAAGGGACGCGATGGGGTCTCCATCTGGGTGATTGGGGAGATAAAAATTTTGGCATGCTTTGTGACCCAACAGAACATGCAGCGTGTAATTGATATGGAACCTTGGAATTTTATGGAGACGTTGGTCATCTTGGAGGAGGGGTCAAGCACTCGAAATCCCCGTAATTTGAGGATGAGCCATTCCTCGTTTTGGGTGCAATTGCACGGTATCCCGGCCCTCAATATGACTGTGGTGGTGGCAAAGAAGATAGGCGGACTCGTGGGGGCGTTTCTGGAGGTTGACACTTCATGGGGGAAGGATTGTATTGGCCGGTTTGTGCGTGTTAGGGTTCGAATGCGGGTGGATGATCCCCTGATGCGAGGGACATTTGTAGGGCTCCCGACGGAAGGACAACTTTGGGTGGGCTTCAAGTATGAGATGCTGCCAGTGTACTGTTTGGTGTGTGGTTCCTTAGGCCACAATACCCGAAGGTGTGCCTCTTCATTGATGAAGGGGGAAGGGGATATTCGGGGTCATGCATTCCGGGGTTTGGAGGCCGAGATGGACCTCCGAGGTCGACCATTACGAAGTGTTGTCCGCCACCCGGGCAATGGCAGGGAGAATTCTGGGTTAGGAGGTCGGGGGCGTGGCCGAGGCGATGAGGTGGCCTCGGGTTTGGCTGCGTCGATCAGCAAGCAACGTGAGGAAGAAGATCGAAGGGCACGGGTCCTAGCGGCAGCATTTGATCCGGGATTGATTGGCAGGGGCGGGTGTCTTCATGGGGGTACAGAAAACCCTTGACGAGTTAATGATCAGGGAGGGGTGTCTGGCCAAAGGGATGCTGTGATGGGGCAGACGGAAGGAGGAGCCACTTCGAGGTAGGTTCCGCAGGCCGGGGTCCCTACTATATAGCCTATGGCTGGGGGTACCACTCTAGTCTCAAGGGAAGGTGCAGACGAGGTGTCAAGTTATGAGCAGGAGATGCTACTGTCACCGAGTAGAGTGGCGGGAGACGGTGCAGACAATGAGGTCCATGCTTCCCAGCAGTCGGAACCCTTTCATCTTATTCCTTTAAAGGGAGCGGAAGGGTGGAAGGTCAGGGCAGGGGGAAGCGACGATGGGAGACAATGAAAGGTACGGGGCCTCCTCGAGTTGGAGGGCTGGGGTGCCTAGACGGAGACGGCTGGAGTGTGGGGTGGAAGTCTGTGTTTCTCAGGTGGTCAAAACCAACCTAAATGAGTCTCTTGAGCAAAGGGGGGCAGGGTCCACCTCTTCCCAATCGCCATGAATGTTCTATGCTGGAACTGTCAGGGTATCGAAGGTACGTTGATAGTTCATAACCTGGTGGAGCAAACTTCGCTACACGAACCGGATATGGTGGTTCTATTGGAGACGAAAAATAATAGCAGACAATTTGAGTACCTAAAAAATAAGTTGCGAATGCCTTTCATGCACGCTGTTGAGCCACGGGGTTTGAGTGGTGGCCTATGCATTTTCTAGAAGGATGTTGAACAAGTTATGTTAGTTAAATATGGCGAATTTATTATTGAAGTTTCAATAAAGGATGGTATTTCTGGTTATACTTGGCTTTTTTTCTCTATATATGCAAGTACATATGACAGGATCCGAGCGGATCAATGGCAAAGTTTGGGGACTCGGATAGCCAGGTGTGGGGATCCTTGCCTCCTGCTATGGGATTTTAATGATGTGTTATCTGTCACTGAAAAAGAGGGGGGAGTTAGTCGGACAGAAAATTCAATGCATTCTTTTCGGGAGTTTGTGGCAGATAACCGATTACTCGATTTGGGGTACCAAGGGCACCCGTTTACATGGAGGAACAAGAGGGATACAGGATTCATCCAGGCTCGATTGGATCCTGGTTTCGCCACAGCGGAGTGGGTGGAGTTATACCCCACTGCGACTCTTCATCACATCCTGGTGGAAGGATCTGACCATCTGATGCTACACCTATGTCTTTCTTCGTCTTTGCGCCAGCCGAGGGGGCGGTTTGTTTTTTAACCTAGATGGGGGAATGACCAGGAGTGCATGCGGATGATTGCGGAGTGCTGGCACCGGGAGACCCGAGGCTCAAAAGCATTCCAAGTATGTGAGAAATTGAAGGGAGTGCGCTCGGGTCTGCTTGGGTGGAGAATGAGGAATCAGCAAAACAGCAAGGTGCTAATTGAGGAAGTACAGAGGCAGTTGCGTAGTGCTTATGTCCAACCCTCCTTTGATGGTGTGTGGGTTCGGCATAAAGAGGTTGAGCTTAAACGGTTAATCCGTGAAGAAAAGTGCTACTGGAAACAAAAGGCTCGGGTTAATTGGTTACAGGAGGGGGATAAAAACACGAAATTCTTCCATGCTTCCATAGTTAAACGGCAAAGGTTCAATCGACTTCGTGGTCTTGAAAACCGGGAAGGGGAGTGGGTAGCGGAGGGACCCCAGATGAATAAAGTAGTGGTGGAGTATTTTGAATGACTGTTCACTACTACTGATCCCTCTCCATGTCCGGCCATCTTAGAGTCAATTGGGCGGCGGGTCACGCAAGGGGAAAATGAGGCTCTTGTGACTCCCATCACTCGGGATGAGGTGCAGAGGGCGATGTTTCAGATCAATCCATCTAAGGCCCCTGGACCAGATGGATTCACCGGAGGCTTTTTCCAGAAAAATTGGGAGGTGGTGGGGGAGGATATTTTTGAAATGGTGGCGCATTTCTGGAGGTCCGAACGGTTGCTGAGGACAATCAATTATACACATCTCTGCTTGATTCCCAAAGTTCCTAGCCCAACCAAGATGTCCCAACTGTAGCCGATTTCCTTGTGCAATGTCATATATAAGGTCATTTCGAAACTCCTTACTAATCGTCTAAAATTGATGTTGAATCAGATTATCAGTGTCAATCAGTCAGCCTTCGTGGCGGGTCGCCAAATCCAGGATAATTTTCTTGTTGTTCATGAGCTTCTCCATTCGATGAAGCTTCGTGGGCAACAAGAAGACAAGAATGTGGCTCTCAAGTTGGATATGGCAAAGGCATATGATAGGGTGGAGTGGAAATTTGTGGTTGGCATGCTTAAGGGTCTTGGGGTGGATGACCAGTTCTATGGCTTTGTGTATGAATGTATGTCTTCGGTCTCTTATAGTGTATTGGTCAACGGGGAAAAAGCGGGTTATTTCTCCCTTAGCCGGGGACTTAGGCAAGGAGATCCCATGTCACCATTTATGTTCTTGGTCTGTGCAGAAGGACTATCCGCCCTCTTCCGTCCTCGGGAGGAGGAGGGGGCCTTACACGGATTTCGCCTTCTTGAGTCCAGTACTATACGCATCACCCACCTGTTCTTTGATGATGATGCGGTTTTCTTTTGTCGGGCTACGGCTAGGGAGATTGATGGAGTAAAGAATATCCTGGATTGTTATGTTATGGCATCCGGCCAGCTAGTTAATTTGGAGAAAAGTTCATTATTCTTTGGGGGGAATTGCCCAAGACGCCTACTGGGGAGGCTGGCACGGAGATGCCAGATTACGGCATGGGACGGGTTTGGGAAATATCTTGGCCTCCAAGCGAATTTTGGTCTATCGAAGAAGGTTATTTTTGATGAAGTCCGAAATAGAATTGCCAGCAGGGTGCAGGGGTGGTCAAAGCAATTTCTATCCCTGGCGGGGAAGGAGATTTTGATCAAGGCGGTGGCTATGGCCATGCCTAACTATGCCATGTCGTGTTTCAAGCTTCCAGTGGGGTTATGTCAGGATATTGAGAAGTTAATTGCCAACTACTGGTGGGGAAAACAACATGGCTAACAGGGTATTCACTGGGTTTCCTGGAAGAAAGTGTCACGAGTAAAGAAAGTGGGTGGGCTTGGTTTCTGGGACTTGGAGTGCTTCAACTTGACAATGCTGGGGAAGATTCGCTGGCACATTATTCATGATCCAGCATTGCTCCTAGCCCAGGTGTTGCAAGACAAGTACTACCCTAATGGCTCGTTCCTCCAGGCGAAAGGTAGGTCGTAGGTCTTCATAGGGGTGGAAAGGTCTTCTTCAAGGCCGGAAAGTACTAGAGGCAGGCTTGCGGTGGAGGATTGGGGATGGTGCGCAAGTACATGCTACATCTGATCCGTGGGTGCCAATTCCATACACATTCAAGGTGACCTCTTCCCACCCTGATATTCCTCATTCTGTGAAAGATTTAATTGATCAGGATACTCACACATGGAAGGCTGAGCTGATAACTCGATGCTTTCGGCACGAGGAGGCCCATGCTATACTTCGGCTACCTCTTAGTCGGTGGGGCTTAGGTGATAGATGGATGTGGAATTTTACCACCACTGGATGCTATTTGGTGAAGTCGGCGTATGGGGTTGCATTGTATCTCCACATAAATGGGGAGCTAGGTAGACGTGGGGAGGGGGAGTCCAGCTCCTTGTCGGATGAGGGTCTGAAGTGGAGTCACATATGGGCGATGCAGATGCCACCGAAGCTTAAGAAATTTATCTAGAGGGGATGCTGCAGTGCATTGGCGGTCCGAGCCAACTTGGAGCGGCGACGGTTGATGGTGGATCCGGTTTGCCCGGTATGTGGTCTTGCTGTGGAAACCGAGGTCCACCTATTTTTTCACTGCCCCTTTGCCAAGGTTTTCTGGTTTGGTAGCCCCCTTATGCTTGATGTATGTGCTTTGGAGGGTGCTGATTTTTAGGGTATATGGAAGTGCTTGATTTCCAAATTTTACCGGTTTCCCCATAAGGTGGAACTGATTCAGACACTCACATTTGGACTTTGGAGAATACGGAAATGTCAGAATGGGATGGTGTTTGAGGGGAATCCTATTCACTTGGAGGAGGCCATTGCCGAGCTCCTCAAGGGTGTGTCGGAATTCCGAGAGCTTGGAGTTTTGGCTTTGAACGGACATTTCTCACAGCCTAGACCACCATATTCGGGGGATGATGCGACGATGCATGTTTGGAAGAAACCGGCCATGGGCCTCTTAAAGATTAATTGTGATGGTGCTTTGTGTCGAGATACGGCGAGCGGAGGGGTTGGTTGGGTTATCCGGGATAGTTTTGGATTACTGGTGTCTGCAGGAGGGGAAGGGGGTCTTTGTCTGAAGTCGAGTTTGGTGGCTGAAGTAGAGGCAATGCGTAGTGCCCTTTCCCATTGTTTGCTGGTTGGCCACGAGCGGGTGGTGATGGAGTCTGATGCTTTGGGACTGGTCCAGATCCTTCTTGGCCATAACCATGGTGATGCTGATCTTGACTGTATTATTTTTTATATCCATGCAATGGCCTCGAGACTGTAGAGGGTTCAATTTGTTTATGCTTTCATGCAAGCTAATAGAGCTGCTCATCTTGTAGCTGGTTTTGTTTCTAAGACTGGTGGGTACCATTGTTGGGATGAGTTAAGGACGGATTGGTTGTTTGACACCTTAGGATCTAATGCTGGTGTATCTATTCGTTATTAATAAAGGTTCTGATCTTCTGGTAAAAAAAAACAATCCATTCTTTCAAAATCATTGAAACTGATGCCTCTGAACTTGGTTACGGAGGTATTCTCAAATAGAAAAGATATCTAAACAGTCATGAGTTAATTGTTCGTTTCCATTTAAGTGCCTGGAATTCTACTCAAAATAATTATAGTATTATTAAAAAAGAAATTTTATCTATAGTATTATGCATATGTAAATTTCAAGAAGATTTATTAAACCAAAAGTTTTTAGTCCATGTCGATTGCAAAAGTGCAAAATATGTTTTGGAAAAAGATGTTAAAAACATTGCATCAAAACATATTTTTTCCCGATGGCAATCCATATTAAGCATTTTTTATTTTGATATTGAATACATTCAAGGCAGTTAAAATTGCATTCCAGATTTCCTTACTAGGGAATTCCATAAGGGAAATACGGATTGAGTCTAGACGGCTCTCCAACCAATCAACTGTTGGTAAAACTCCAGGAGCACCAGTTAAACAAGAACTCAAACAAGAAAGCCCTTCTTCTCAAGGGCTCATTCCATACCGAACTCTTTCAGTTACCCTCACCAAATGATATACAACACTTGGATCTACATCTGGCCAATTACGCCCCAATTACCAATCAGCCCTAGTTACATCATATGATCCTTACCAATCAGTTCAGGCCATTGATCAACCAGTTACCCATTATAAACCCCAATCATCATCCTACTTTGCCAAAAATTCTAGCCATGAATTCTTTTACATCGAAGAGTGTTTTAGTCATCTTAAATCACCCTCACAATTAGCCAAAGCCTATTTTCTACCCAATTTCCATTATGCCCCCAGTCATCCTACCAAGAATCTCCAATATTACACCGCCATACTTTTCCATACCGATTCCATTAGTATTAAACTCATTTATGACAAAAATGACCCTCCAAAATTACTTTACCCTTCCATTTACATCCTACGAGTCATTAACCAACAAGAGTGGGGAACCAAACCCTACAATTTCAAATACTTCCCCAAATCAAATGAAGATATCCCATATAGTTACTATGATTACATCGCATGGTACAAAGTGTTCCTACATCAAAATGATACTTTCAGTCACTCCTAGTTTGTTAATTTTGATAGAAAATTCAAAAACAGCTTCCCAGTTTGGATCCAAAAATGGTGGACCACTCACGGCCCCACCTAGGAAGTCATCCCTTATAAACTTCACGATACCGTCAAGTATTTCAGCAAAGTTTACCCCAAGAACAACACTCATGCAGTCTTGTTGCAATTCATGGCAAAGTACAAAGCGTCGTGGATAGTCAAATGAGAATATAAAATCGAATAAGATATTGTTGTCAGATTATTCCACACAAAATGGTGGGATAAGATTGACCTCGATCGAATTATCCAGATGGTTAACAAAGAATTTCCTAAAGTCAATATGTCAGAGAAGCAACAAATTTCAAGAGCTTCTTCATCATCTCTCTCAATTGAGGGAAAATCCAAATCAGAGATACAGAAGCTAGCCAGAAAACTCATGCTACAGGCAAGTCAAATGAAGAATGAAGAGGAACAAATTCCAGACGAACCGGTCTCTCCCAATTCATCAGCAGCATCTTCATCCAGTCATCCAAAATCATCCCCTTTCCAGAAGTTAAGATGGGAAGATTTCCAAGATTCTCAAGATTAATACGATTTGGGTTTTGATGTATGAAAAATCATTCCATCATACAAGTTACTATTTATGAATAGTGACTTTTTATAATTCATCAGTAAAAGTCAAAAATAGTTAGATCCGTGAATCATTCATGGCATCCAATAATGTTAGCTTCAAGACAGATCTCTGCAATCAACTCCGCAATTAACTCCGCAATCAGCTCAAATCATGCCGACCTCCAAGTCTATTTAAAGATTCATCTCCTTCAGTAAGGCAGAGCATTCTTTTAGAGCATATTTTCTAGCATTCAATTCTCTCAATTAAAAGAGGCTTCAAACGATTGATTTAGTATACTTGAGATATCAACCATTGTGATATTCATGTATCCTACTTCTTTCAATAAGTCTCTCAAGTTGTAATCATCTGCATTCAAGTAAGATTTCTAATAAAATCTTATTCCAGTTAATTCATTATTTAAATTGCATATCATGGTTTTAAACAACATCTATTTATCATTTATTCCAATTATTTTCTTATTCATCTTATTTATTGTTTTTCATATTATTTATATTTTATCTTTCTATTTAAACTTCTATCTTAGCCCTCACTCAATTGAAATATGCCGAACTCAATTCTTTGATATCTAATCAAACGACTCTCACCCTTCTAGTATCAGAGCCGTAAGTGTTGAGATCTACTTACTCTTTAATTCTTCTAGTCATATGCCTTTTACTTGCTCTTTAGTTCATCTATTAATATATTCATCCGCCCAAGTGGCTCGTTATGTCAGTTATTGTTCTTGATATTCTTGATGTTTATTCTCTGTCCATTACTTGTTTATCTTTTCTTCTGGTGTGAATCTCCAAACCAAACAGTAAGGCCCCGTCCAAACAATAATACCCAGGAGAAGGGTGAGCGGAGAGGCATGAGCGGATAGGTAGAAAACGCCTTAGGAGTAAAGCAAAATCGGAATTAGACAGTCAATAAACGGTCAGAAATCTAAAACTCTTACTTAGATAATCAATTACTTGTAAAAATGACTAGACTTTTTAGATCAAATTCTTCAACTAGTAGTTCTTCCATAATAGGCCATAATACAATACCCTCCATAGTAAATGAAGAACACTTTTAATATCAGTATGATGTAAATGTTGATTTAAATGATTGGAATATTCCTAAAGTCCACAGTAAAAATATTTACAAGAAGAAATGGTCAATAAATACTTTTAAAAGTGAACACCATGTTAAAACAGTTGAACAAGTTTATCCTGTAAGTAATGAACATGAAACATGCCAATTATTTAATCTTGAATCAATTAAAAAACATCGAAAAGATGGTCACAATTACATTCACATTGGTTGTATCCAAGTCGCAATAAAACCATTAACAAGAAGAGGTCTTAATGCCTCTATTCTATTGTGTCTTCGCGATGCTGATTTACTAACTTCAATGATAGTATACTCAGCATCATTGAATTAAGCATGTGTGACGGTCTGATTCATTTCGATTGTTTTCCATATCTCATAGTTAGCTTAAGTGATCCCCACATGTTAAAAGCAGTAACATTAAATATTAAAACTTCTAGATATCAAGTCTTAGAAGGTGTCCAACCTTAGGCCTTGATATACCGAATTTACTACAAATGTACCGGAACTAACATGAATTTTCAGGCCATTTGTAAAAGCCCAAGAGATCCAACTTTATTAATCCAAAGCAGCCAAGATGCAAATATTAAAGTCCGGCACACATTAACATGGTCAGATGTTAATTTACCCACTAATTGGTTATTAACTAATGAAAATCAGCCAAAACAAATCAAAAATGATTCAAGCAACCTTAATTACATACAACAATATCTTGATGGCAGAGTTAAAATTAATTTTAGAAACCACCCTATGCCACCATCTCTTCGAGTTACAGAACACCTTAGTCAATCCTCAAAACTGGCTAGACATTCCTTCACAGGATCAATTTCCACGGAAGAAACTAATCAAATAGACTCTAATTTAGAAATGAATTAACCAAATTAAAATTAAAATGAATTAAAACATCTTCACATATAAGTCATCCTTGTTACGCTCAATCTAGTAACACTAATAAAGAAATTGAAGAAGAATAAAAACAATCTTCCCCTATAGCAACTGACTTTGACGTAAATCCACCATTCGACTCACAATTATTAGTCATCTCTAGACCTTTTCAAATTAACTGGAAACACCTCACAGAAAACATGAATGCTGAAAGCAACATTGAAAGAAGAAATCAATATCGGCAAAAATACACTCCAGAACAAAGGAAATCAGTATGGTTTGCATGGAAAAAATTAATGTTATAAATCCGGTCAGAAATATACTTCTTTGATTTTTTAGAACAACACTATCAAGAAGAAAAAATGATACAAACAGTATCTAAAGAATTTTGGAAAAAACCAGATAATACCACAACTTTTTCCAGTCATCCTCCTGTAGAAACCATAGTTATTCAACATTTAAATGCCCAAGTAAAAGCTACACCCTTTAAAATCTCTGAAGAAAATGAAATAAAAAAAAATAGTAGAACAAAATAATTACACTAAGCAGTGTTTAATCATAATAGGAAAACAATTAGACAAAATTGATACTATCCCAAGCCAACAATCCCCACAACAACCTTTAATCAAACTTCCAGAAATCAAACCAGGAACCAGTCTTAAAACACCAACTCTTCAAAAAATTGAACAAATGTTAAAAGAATTATCATCAATAAAGAAGGAATCCACTTCAGTCAACGTAGTAAGTACTCGTACTAGTAATTCCAACACAGAGTCTGAATCTGATTCAGTAAACTCATATCAAATAACTCAAATAGAAAAAGCTTTTCAAAATCTTCAAGTAAACAAAATCACACATAAAAAAGTTAACCCAATCAGTGTCACCAAAAACTGGTATACTAGGCCAACTCCTCATGATCTTCAGTATGAAGAAAACGGTACCCAAAGTCAATTTTCTGTTTCCTCTGATAAAATCTATGAATGGAATATAGATGGTTTATCAGAACAAGAAATATTAAATAAAATGCAACACATGTCGATGGTTGCTAACAGTGACCTCACCAATCACAATCTTAGTCAAACAGAAATTGTTGACCTTTTCGTAACAGGGTTTACGGGAATTTTAAAAAACTGGTGGGACAAATATCTCACAGAAGATTTAAGATCACATATCAGACAAGCAGTAAAACATGATGAAGAAGGTATGCCCTTATTCGATGAAGCAATCAGATTAGGAATACCAGATGCAATCAATACATTATTCTTCACAATAATTGAACACTTCATTGGTACACCTAGTAACATTGCGTCCAGACTTCATGATTAACTCAGTAACCTAAGATGTCCTACCTTAAGTGATTTCCCCTGGTATAAAAATGTCTTTATATCAAGAGTCCTGTTATGGGAAGATTGTAATCAACCATTTTGGAAAGAAAAATTATTAATGGATAACCAAATTTATTTGCCCATAAAATCAGACAAGTTTTAAGTAATGGAAACAATATAATAAATTTTGACCAATTTACTTATGGCAATATAGTAAGTGTCATTCAACAAGAAGGTTTAAAAATGTGCATTAATATGAAAATAAGTAAACAAATAAAAAATGAAAAGAAAACCGCAAAATATGAAATGGGAAATTTTTGTGAACAATATGGGCTATCTCCAATTGCACTATCACAAAAACAAAAAAAGAAAGAAATTTATCATAGAAAAAATAAATATCATAATTACAAAACAAACAACCAATTTAAACCCAATAAATTCTATCAAAATAATCATAAAAAATACAATTCCACAAAACCCTTTCATCCTCATAAACAATCCAAAAATAAAAGTGAAGTTACTTGTTATCAATGCAATAAGAAAGGACATTATGCAAGAGATTGCAAAGTAAAAAAGACTATCAACCAATTACAAATTCCTGAAAAAGAAAAAGAAAATTTAATCAGAATTCTTGAAATAAAAAGAAACTGAATGTAGTGAAAATGAAGAAGAAAGCAATAATGATTGAAGCTCACATACTATCACAGATACTGATAATCAACCATCTGATTCTCCAGACATAAATTTTGGATGTAACGATAATTGTTGTAAAACAATCAATGTCCTAAATAGGAAGACAATAAATGTTCTTGCTAAACAAGAAGAACAAGAACAACTTTTAATTGAATTAATTAACCAATAAATGATCCGGAAATTAAGACTCAATATTTAACTAAATTAAAAGAACTCCTTAATATTCCCAGCAGTTCAACAACGCCGAAAAATAATAACATTAACCTCAGCATAACTCTTGAAAAATTCAACAAAGTTAAAAGAACAGTCACACTCCAAGATCTCCAAACAGAAGTAAATACCTTAAAAAATGAGATAAAAACATTAAAACAATAAAATCGAGAAATAATACAAGATGTTGAAACACTAAAGTCAACCCTTCCAGTTCAACAAATCAATGATGAAGAACGTCAAAATCATGAAACCTCTCTCCTCTGTATTAATCGATTAAAAATCCGGAAGTGGTACTCCAAATTAACTATTAGAGTTAAAGATTTTGAATTAGTCACCATCGAACTAATTGACACAAGAGCATATCTAAACTGCATCCAAGAAGGATTAATTCCAAGTAAATACTTTGAAAAAACATTTCAAAATCTAATCACTGCCACCAGTAGTAAAATGGAACTTAATTACGAAATCCCTAAAGCACATGTATGTCAAAATAATGTTTGTTTCAAAACTTATTTTTTCCTAGTTAAAAATTTAACTAATGAAGTAATTCTTGGTCTACCCTTCATTGCTTTGTTGTACCCTTTTACGACAGAACATGATGATATAGTTAACTACCCCATGGGAGAAATTGTCAAATTCTCTTTTATAGCAAACCCTTCAATAAAAGATATCAAAACTTTGCAAGAAAGTCCTATTTCAAAATCAATAAACATGATCAATTGCAAAAAGTTCAAATTAATTATTCATTAGATGAAATTAAACATCACAAAATTACACAACAATTAACCAATAAAACTCTCCAACAAAAGATCAAACTTTTTGAAGAAAAATTAAAAAATGAACTTTGTTCCGATCTCCCCACTGCCTTCCCTACAATAAGAATTTCAATGAAACAAATATTCCAACAAAAGCACGTCCAATTCAGATGAGCCAAGAAATTACGAAATTTTGTAAAAAAGAAATAACATAACTACTCAGTAAAGGAATCATCCATTACAGTAAATCTCCATGGTCCTGTGCAGTCTTCTATGTTCAGAAAAATGCTGAATTAGAAAGAGGCACCTCTCGATTAGTGATTAATTATAAACTATTAAACAACGTCCTAGAATGGGTTAGGTATCCAATCCCAAATAAAAAAGACTTAATTAACCAATTATGCCAAGCCGTAATCTTTTCTAAATTCGACATGAAATGTGGATTTTGGTAAATACAAATACATGAAGACGATAAATATAAAATAGCTTTTGTTACACCTTTTGGTCATTATGAATGGAATGTAATGCCATTCGGATTTAAAAATGCCCCTAGTGAATTCCAAAATATCATGAATGACATATTTAATCCCCTTAGTCATTTCTCCATTGTTTACATTGGTGATGTCCTCATATTTTCGTCATCTATTGAAGAACACTGGAAACATCTTAATACATTCTTCCAAACAATTAAACACAATGGTCTAGTAATTTCTGCCACAAAAATTAAATTATTTCAAACCAAAATTAGATTTCTTGGTTATAATATTTACCAATCCACAATTACTCCTATTGACAGAGTTATCCAATTTGCTGATAAATTCCCTGACAAAATTCTTGACAAAAATCAACTTCAGCGATTCCTTGGATCCTTGAATTATGTTGCTGAATTCTATCAAAATCTCCGCCAAAAATGCAAACCATTATTTGAGCGACTCCAAAGTAACTCACCTCTGTGGACAGATATCCACACTTCTATAGTCAAAGAAATCAAAAGACATGTCATTACCCTTCCATGTCTCGGAATTCCAACAATCAATTCTTTCAAAATTGTTGAAATTGATGCCTCATAACTTGGTTATGGAGGTATTCTCAAATAGAAAAGTCATCCAAATAGTCATGAGTTAATTATCTGTTTTCATTTAGGTGCTTGGAATTCTACTCAAAATAATTACAGTACTATTAAAAAAAGAAATTTTATCTATGGTATTATGCATATGCAAATTTCCAGGAGATTTATTAAATCAAAATTTTTTAGTTCATGTTGATTGTAACAGTGCAAAATATGTTTTAGAAAAAGATGTAAAAAATATTGCATCAAAACAAATTTTTGCCCGATGGCAGTCAATATTCAGCATTTTTTTATTTTGACATAGAATACATTCAAGGCAGTCAAAATTGCATTCCTGATTTCCTTACCAGGGAATTCCTGCAGGGAAATACATATGGAGTCTAGACGTCTCTCTAATCAATCAACTGCAAGCAAGACTCCAGCAGCACCAGACAAAAAATAAGTTAAACAAGAAAGTCTTTCTTCCCAAGGGCTCATTCCTTATCGAACTCTCCTAGTTACCCTCACCAACCGATAGAACACTTGGATCTACAAGTGGCCAGTTACGCCCCAATTGCCAATCAGCTTTAGTTATAGCCTATGACCCTTACCAATCAATTCAGGCCATTGGCCAACTAGTTACCCATTATAAAGCCCAATCATCACCTTATTTTGCAAAAAAATAGCAGTCATGCACTCTTTTACATTGAAGAGTGTTTCAATCACCTTAAATCACCCTCACAATTAGTTAAAGTCTATTTTCCACCTAATTCCATTATGCCCCCAGTCATCCTACCAAGAACCTCCAATATTACACAACCATTCTTTTCCACACATAATCCATTAGTATTAAACCCATTTATGACAAGAATGACCCCGCAAAATTACATTACCATTCCATCTACATTCTCCAAGTTAATAATCAGCAAGAATGGGGAACCAAACCTTACAACTTCAAATACTTCCCCAAAGCAAATGAAGAGATCCCATACAGTTACTATGATTACATTGATGCATGGTACAAAGTGTTTCAACACCAGAATGATACTTTTATTCACTCTTAGTTTGTTAATTTTGTTAGAAAATTCATAACAGATTCCCAATTTGGTTCCAAAAATGGTGGACCACTCATGGCCCCACCTGGGAAGTCATCCCCAATCAACTTCATGAGACAATAAAATACTTTAGCACATTTTACTCCAAGAACAATAATCATGCAGTCTTGTTGCAATTCATGGCCAAGTACAAGGTGTCGTGGATAGACAAATGGGAATACAAAATCAAATCAGATATTTTGGTCATATTATTCCACACAAGATGGTGGGATAAGATTGACATTGATCGAATTATCCAGATGGTCAATAAAGAATTTCCTCCAATTAAAAACAAAATTAAACCAGCAGTTTCAGAAGCATCTTCATCATCTCTTTCAATTGAGGGAAAAACTAAATCAGAGATCCAGGAGCTAGCCAGACAGCTCATGTTGCAGGCAAGCCAAATGAAGAATGACGAGGAACAGACTCCGAACAATCCGGCCTCTCCCAACTCATCAGCAGCATCTTCATCCAGTCAGCCAAATATATCTCCTTTGCAGAAATTAAGATAGGAAGATTTCCAAGATTCTCAATATCCATATAATTTGGGTTTTGATGTATAAAAAATCATTCCAACAAACAAGTTACTATTCATAAATAGTGACTTTTTACTATTCATCAGTAAAAGCCAAAACAATTAAATCCGTGACCCTAGTCTCCAATAATGCCAGACAGCTCATCACCGCAATCATCTCCGCAATCAACTCGGTCATGTCGACCTCCTCAAACCTATTTAAGATGTGCTTCTCCTTCAATCTAGGCAGAGCATTTTTAGAGCATATTTTCTAGCATTCAATTTTCTCAATTAAAAGTCGCTTCAAACGATTGATTTAGTATACTTGAGATATCAACCATTATGATATTCATGTATCCTACTTCTTTCAATAAGTCTTTCTAGTTGTAATCATCTGCATTCAAATAAGATTTCTAATAAAATCTTATTCCAGTTAATTCATTATTTAAATTGCATATCATGGTTTTAAACAACATCTATTTATCATTTATTCCAATTATTTTCTTATTCATCTTATTTATTATTTTTCATTTATATATTTATTATTTTTCATTTATATATATATATATATATATGTATAACGAATCCTCGTGCTTGAGTAGAAGTGGCTTCCTATCTTCGCCCTCTAGCGTTCGTTCTTCACTTTTATAATTTATTTTCCGAGATTTTAGGCTGCAAGTTGATTTCGACTCGTAGATGGGATTGTAAATCGGCCTTTTTGCATTTTACTTGGAAAATTGCTTGTTTTCGGATTTCTCTTCCTAAGACAACATCTCAATATGATAAAAATCCTCAACCTCCGTGTTTTTGGGCTTGTTATATATATATATATATATTACAAGTATCATTTTTAGTAAAATACAAATTACAAACAGCTTAATATATATATATTAAGCTCTTGAGATTCTTCATAAATATTGACATAAATTTGAAATTTGAAACCATTTTATTAGTGTACATTTTGGAGGAGGGCAAATAAACTTGAAATTCTATGACCATTACAAAGTAGCAATCACATTCTTTATAAGAATCGAAATAAAAACCACTAAATACATAGTAAGTACGAATATTGTTAACATACTTATCATACATTACGTACTCCCTACCCGTTGGTCGCAATTATGGGAAAAAGTTAACGGATACAATTATTAATATTTTGTAAGGCTTTTTATCTTAAATGCACTCTGAACTCAGTTATATATTCCACTTTGCACCCTAATGTCAATATTCGTTCAAAATGCATCTTGAAACACACGACTCATTCCACTCAGGCGTTTTCTGTTTAATCTGTTAAGTGGACGTAGAAAAACAGGGTAAATTGAATGTTCTGCCCTCCATATCAGCTCTTCTTCCTCCTTACTTCCGCGCCGTCTTCCTTTCTTGCGATAAATCTCACTTCTTCAACCTCTTTCGCATCCAATCCTCTCTTTAAGTTCCTCTTCTGGGAAATCCAAGGCTTTAGTGGCTCCTACTCAATCAAGGTCTCTACTTTTCTTATTAACTCTTGTTTATACCCTGGAACCCGACATTTGTTACCAGAATTTACAACGGGAAATTTTGCTTCTTTCTTCATCACAACCTCGCGAATGTCGAGGCCTTCGATGTCCCGCCACCGAACGTGTCTGCAGAAATTAAACAATTCTAGAAAAGAATTGAGGCTATAAGAATCTTTCCACACATTGTGGTTTGTTAGTTCATAATTTATACACATTTTATACATGATTTAATACCATTATACTTATGTTTTGTTAATATTTCGTGCTATGAAACTAGAGAAAATAATATATTTGTGAGAAGTGTGCAGAATTAGATAGAGCTTGGAATTACGAGAATTTAAGCGAAAGAAGCTCCGGTTTAAAGAGAGAAAAATTTGACCTTTTCCCCCACTTATCATCTTGGGACTTTTTTTTTTCTCTGAAAGACGAATAAGAATAAAAGCATGTACAACCAAAGACAGGCAATCTTGAGTAATAAGAAGAGAAGGATTTTCCTCTAAACAGGAAATACATTTCAAAAAGAGTAGAGCTAGGGAGACGATTTCGGAGATAGGCTGCACGGCATCTACTAGAAAAGAGAGAATCCGCTTCAGATAACCACTCCTCTGCTAGGCAGCGTCGAACCTGGTAAACGAACAAATAGGTGGTCTTTCCGGGGAAAGGTAATGAACTATGAGGCGGTGTTGACCCTGCAATAGCTCCCTACCTATACCGCTGCCCCTATTTGAAAACTGTCTAATGCCACATCTGACTTAACAGCTCCTTCTTCCTTTTCAGACTTCCTTTCTTCCGTTCGACTCCTTTCTGGGAGTCTCACTCGCGTTCCGTTTATTAAAGACTTTATTCCTTATTCTGCATCTGAAATGCGCGAAACTTCGATTGGTGGAAGCCATCATAGCTACACGAGGGAAAGCGATGCTGCCCACTCTACCGCAAAAGGCACCTCAATCAGAGTTATTATGAAGAAATTACAAAGAAATCAAGATTATGTCATTGACAACATACGCGAATCTAGCGGACTAGCCCGCAGGCCCACGATCAACTTCAAAATCATCTCAAAATCATTCCAAAATCAACCCAAGGTTAACCCCCGGTATATCCAACAGGTTAGATTTTATTCCAAAATCAACTGAAGAACATTGCAAAGATTATTTCAAGATCTCGCGGGCCCGTCAGGATGCTCTTGACAGCTAGTGTTCACACTTGCTCTCCATGTTTCAAGGGGATTTCATGCCTATTTAGTTAGGAAATATTATTTTTATTCCTTTTATGTTTAGGAAAGGTTTTAATTAGTTTTCTTAAATGTTTAGGAAACATTTTCCTTGTATAATTAAATGTAAACTTTTATTTATTTGAGAATTAATAATTCTCCTATAAATAGAGGTCCTAAGGTTTGGTAAAGGAGTCCAAAAAAAAAAATACATAGAAGTACATCACAAAACAAAAACAATTTTCTTTTAAATTGTAGTTTTCTTTTTAGGTGAGGGCTTCTTGAAGCCCCAACTATAGTTAATATTTAATATGATTTTGACTTTTTATTCTTTGATTATGAATGCTTGATAAATTAGATTACCACTTTAATTGATATTCTTTTATATTTATGAGATTGATCACCTTGTTTGCATAAATTATTAATGGAATTGTTTGGTTGACTGACTTTATCATCTTGTAATTCACTTAGCATCAAGAGGTTGAGTTAATAAACAATCTTGTAATCTGAATTCATGACAGCCTAGATAGATGCCATGTTCTAAGTTTAGTGTGATGACATATATCTTCTTTAGCACTTAATGTATTCACTCTATGTTAACTTGAGTAGATGTCATGCTAGGTTACATAAGTGAATAGAAAATTAAGAGTGTAGATGTCATACATCTAGCATACAAAGTAAAAAAAAGATTAATGTGTAATTATATTGGGCCAAGGTATGTTGAATGAACATCTTAACAAGGTACATTCATGGAATTTGAATCTAAAAAATCATGTTGGGGAATAATTGTAATTAGTGATGAATTGAGTGTCTTAACTTATTATTTTTATTAATTGTTGTATTTTCGATTCTTTAATTTATTTTATTTTTAATTATGTTATTTTATTTTTATTTTCTACTTTTATTTTGTTAATTTTAATTAACCAATCTAAGTAATAAAGTGGAACTGTTTAATACAAGTCCTTGTGTTATCTATTCTATCCAACAAGGACCACGAAAACCCCGCCCGGTTTCAGAGTGATAGAATTCGTTGGAAAATTCCACGGGTTGGCCCGACCGGTCTAGAGCCCAGAACACGAAATCGAACGTGGAGTCATGAAACGACTGCCGGTGGAGATCTCCGGAGATAATTAACGGCGGGGAGGCGTTCTTGGACACCCCAATTGAGTCGACGACGCCGTTTTCTTTAAGCGCCTGGACCTCCTCGCCGGTTAAGGTTTCTAGGCAGAGGGATTAAGAATTAGGCGAGAGAAAGCCCTCGGCGATTAGGTCTTGGAAGATTGCGGAGTAGTGATCCACTGTTCTGGACCATTTCGTGGTGTTGCATAGCTCGGGGACACGTGGCTTGGCGGAGCGTCGGACATATAAAGAGGGGAAGAAGCAGAGGTCATTGTAGCCGCACGATTCACTAGCGAGAGTGATGACGTAAGCAAATCGGATGGCGAGGACTAGGACTCCGAAGGTGATGATCCGTAAGAGAGTGTTCCACAGGCGGTTGGGTTTCAATGTGGGAGGGTCCATAGTCGATGCCGCCTTGATACTCCAACATCTCCAGCGACATGATGCATCTCCGATAACGTTCCTCCTCCCATTTCCATCAACATGGCCGTCGCAATTGCAATTGCGATTGAGATTTTCCTCCTTTTCTCTTCTTCTTTTTCTTTTGAATTGAACTGAAAGGGAGATGGAGATGGACGCGATGGGGTTTCTTGGTTTTTTGTGCTTGGTTTAGAGAGTCTTCGAGAGAGTGTAAGTGTTGGAAAATTTCACCAACAGAAAAAAGACAACTGTTAATCAAGCACAGTATCAATTATTCAGCTTTAGTCTACATAATTTGATAAAAATGCCCTGTTTTATTTTCAGTATAAATTTTCAATTTTATCTAGTTTTTTTGCGCTTATTTAACAGATTAAATATAAAATCATGAGACGAATCGTATATTTCAAAATGTATTTTGAACGAATATTAAAATTATAGTATAAAATAAAATATATAATTAAATTTCTGGTGTATTTAATGTAAAAAGTTTTTTTCTAATCTATTTTGGGACTAAAGGTCTGCCATTAAAGTAAGCTGCCTTATCTGCTTGTAAAATTTTCAGTTCCTATCACGCCCCTACTAACTTTTTAAAAAGACACAATTTAACCTCGGTTTGTTTTTTCTCTTTTTTACTTTTTCTTGCAAGAGGTTTCTGGATCAAAACCCAGCAAGATCAGCTAAGAGAAGAAAAGTTCTGGATCAAGACCCAGCAAGATCAGCAAAATCTTAGTCGAAAAGGATGAAATCCATGTCGTCATCTGACTCTTCCTTCTTTTCTACCTTCTCCTCATAACGAAGCAAAAGAGAGAGAGATACAATGAATTGAAAGGAAAGCAAAGGTTATGTTGGAGATAGAGTATTGAAAGGAAAAATCTTTTAAATTCCCGATGCTTTTTTGAAAGACAATGAATTGAATATTGCTTTTAAAATATTATTTTTTAACTTCCCAAGGCATCGAGTTATTTTTTCCGCTGATTTTGGTGGGTAAGCTCACATAATTTAATTTTATTTATTTGTTATCTGTTAAGTAATTTACAGATTTTGGTAAAATGTGTACGCAATCTTGTATAGAAAGTTCTGATTATCTTTAAAATTCTATAAACAAAACACTCCCAATAAACAATATATTAGCAATTTAGTACTAATAACTATATACACAGATGACGAAGATGGAAACAAATCAACAAAAAGCTGTTTGGGATAAAGAGAAGACCTCTATATTTTGTGACCTATTTATCAAAGAGGTGGAGACTGGAAATCGTCCTGGTACTCACTTTAACAAAGAAGGGTGGAATAATCTGAGGATCAACTTACTTTAAGACACAAGAAAAGAGTATGACAAATCATAATTAAATAATAAGTGGGATGGACTTAAAGACAAATGGAAAGTCTGGAAGGAACTTATTGGCAAAGAAACAGGTTTATAGAGGAATTCCAAGCTTAAGACAATTGATGCTTCTATGAATGGTGGCCTAATAATATTCAGGAAGGCTTTAATTAGTTTGATGAATTCTCTATGCTTTATCCTTGTGAGTGTATTGTGATTTTTATTTGTAAAAATTGCAGGCTAATGCTAAATATGTAAAATTGCGTAAAAAATGGATTAGCCCTGATATGGAGGAGAAACTACATAGGATGTTCATGAACACCATAGCCCGGTGAACATGCTCGGGCACCCTCATCTGGTTTACTACGACCCAAAGTTAAGGAGGCATCCGAAAAAAATGATATTGAAATTGAAAGTAGTGAAGATTCTGATAATTCAGAGCCAAACATAAACACTTCAGTTTGTCAAAATTCAATCAAGATAGAGACAAAGAGAACAAAAAAATTTGATGCACAAGCTAAGAATAAATATTAGAGAGCTAAAATTGATGCAACAAGTAGGAAGGCGGGAGGTGCTGCAAAATTGTCTCAACAGATTGATTGAATGGTTGAGGTGATTGAGAATAGGAATAATGCAACTTCACTTATGAGTAAAGGCACACAAGGCATGGTATTGCTGAAGTAATGAAGACTGTATCATTAATACCTAGAGCGGAGCCTGGGACCCCTTTGTAGTTGTTTGCAACTGAATTATTTCTTCATCAAGAGAAGAGAGAAATATTCGCTACTATGGAAGATCCTACCATTAAGCTTCAATGGCTTAATTATGAATTAGCTAAAAAATAAGCTAATTGCATATCTGTTATGAATAATAGCATATCTTGTTATATGATATAAGTTATTTTGGAACTTAATAATTACAATGAGTTTGATTGTGATTTGGAATAGTAGTATACTTTATCTTTAATTGTTATGGATATTGATAATTTTGGAACTTAAATAATCATTATGAGTGTTGGCAATTTGTTGGGATAAAAATTTATTATTCATGTTCATATATATCAATTTAGTTTTATAATTAAATGTTTTTTAAATGATGATGAATATCTGTAAAAAATTATAGATTGATTTGAAGAAATGGAATATCCAGAAGATGATGAGGAAGAGTTCAACCAATTTATATTGTGCGTGCTATTCAATTGTGTTATGATAAATATAAAAATCCTTGTATGAATTCTTCTCATACATTAACTAAGTGGCTGATGGAATTATTAAAAGGGAACAAAAGTCGTTGTCGTAATATGTTTAGAATGGATAAACATGTATTTATGAGGTAATGTGATGACTTGCAAAGTAATTATGGATTGGAAAGTTCAAGGAGAATGTGTGCAGCTGAGATGATTGGTATGTTTTTGTTCATATTAGGACATGGTGCATGGAATAGGAATGCACAAGAGCGGTTTCACCATTCTGGTGAGACTATAAGTAGATATTTTGGCATGTTATTGGATATTGTATGTCTTATGGATGTGGATGTCATGAAACCATTGGATCCCGAGTTTAAAGGTGTTCCAAAAGAGATATTGAGAGACTCTAGATATATGCCACATTTTAAGGTAATTTTTTTATATAACATTTTATAATTTTTCTTGCTAGTTCAATTATATTGTATGTACATGTATTTGTTGATGAGTTATATTTTTAGACAATTTTAACTTTTTTAGTTGAGTTATACTTATTGACGATATTCATGTTAAAGCCTAATTATATTTTATAATTTTTAGGATTGTATTGGTGCTATTGATGATATTCATGTTAAAGCCTATCTACCTCCTGAAAATCAAATACCATATATTGGCAGGAAAAGGATACCAACTCAAAACATAATGGTTGTATGCAATTTTGATATGCAATTTATATTTACATGCGTTGGTTGGGAATGGACTGCCCATGATACTAGAATATTTCTATCAGTTTTAAGGAATGATGCTTTAAATTTTCCTAAACCTCCAAAAGGTAATGTTGAAATCTGTGCAAAATATTTTATATTTTATAATTTCCAAAATTATTATAATAAAACTTATATATTTACATTTATGTTTATATGTTACAAGTAAATATTATCTTGTAGATGCGGGGTATTCTCAAATGAATGGATACTTAGGACCATATAAAGGTGAAAGGTATCATCTTCCTGACTTTCGTAGGGGTAGCCAACCAACTGGCTCTGGAGAAATATTTAATCATATACATTCTTCCCTTAGAAGCGTCATCGAGCGTACTTTTGGAGTATGGAAGAAAAGGTGGAGTATTTTAAGAGATATGCCTAATTATTCATTTCAGAAGGAAGTCAAGGTAGTCATTGCAACTATGGTTCTTCATAACTATATAAGGAGGCATGCACAAGGTGATAATGATTTTGCCGAAGGTGAAGATGAAAGCGAAGAGATAGAGATGTGAAGCAATACACAAGAAGAATATCGTATAACCCAAGGTCCGGGAGCAAAAGAAATGGAGGCATTGAGAAATAACATTGTCGCAAGTTTAGTTAATGCATCTATTTAAACATTGATATGCATTCATATTTATCTTTAATTTCTATTTTATATGCTTTGTCATTCGTAATATGTTTAATCGAACAATTTTCTTGCATTTGCTCCATGTTTTGTCTTCAATGCCTAACTAGTATGGCTAGTTGGTAACATTTGATATTTTTGTTCTTTCAATCATTCTCATATTATATATAATTATGTTTTTGGAAATAAACTATGATGACCTTGTTAGAATTATTTTATTTTATTTTTTATAATATGTTGTATGGTCGTAGTCGAAAGAAAGTGAGTGACAAGATAAATATTTATGGTAGAAAGAGTATATGCAAGTGAATATTTTAGTCATTATATATTTAGACAACACTATTACTTTTATATTTACCAAACACTTCAAAATTATTTTTTTAACTAATTGCACTTTTAAAAATATAATTTACCAAACACCAAACAGCTTTACTTTACAGCTATTTATTGTAAAATCACAGCAAAAGTAATTTTTTTAAAAAATCATAGCAATACCAAACTTACCCTAAATAGTAACTAAGTCAAACTGTATTAACAACAATCCTTAGTCAGTAACAATTAGGAGTTCTTACAATTATGGTTTGATCATATGACTCTATTGTTTTAATCATGATTCATATACAATTCCATGCACCACGTGCATAAATCTAATATGCATATAATAAAAGTACACTAGGCGTGTAAAGGAAAATGTAAATAAAATTTATAGTGGAATACTTTGAAAACTTCAAATACAGCAAAACTGTATTTGTCGATATTCAACATGGACATTTATTTGGAATTAGTCAGTTGACTAAGAGGATAAAATGTACGAGGAGGATAAGGTGCTTAAGAGGCTTTGTCAAAAATTTGTTGAAGCTTTTAATTGATTCAAATGAAAAGGAGTACCAGGCAATAAGTATATAAGGCTACGTTTGGTATGCCGTATAAGAAACTCGATATGATAATATAGTACGAAATCGGTATTTGGTACCACAAGTATTAATTAGTCATCGAATAAATTAATACGATTGAGTATCTTTATACGGTCCACACCCGCTAAAATAATATCATCGAAATCGTCCGTATTAAATAGTCGGATAACTAGCAATCTTCAAAACTAGTAATAATAATAATAATAATAAATAGGAATAATAATAATTAAATAAATAGTAATGATAATAATTATATCAATAACTAATTAAAATAAATAATAAATAATAATAATAATAATTTACATAATTAATATTTATGATATATATATATATATTTCTTATCAATTAGTATAATGTAATTTGGTCAGTATAATATAATCAGCATTTTAATCCGGTAGAGCATCAAATGCTCGACTAAATAGTCAATCTATCCGGTTGACAGATTAGTCTATCTGACTGAAATAGTCTGAAAAGAAAGTTGTCCATTTTTCGAGGTCTCGAAGGGGCATGAAACACACAATACGGCGTATCAAACGAAGCCTAAGAGTATTAAAAAAAGAACTATCATCTTCCAATAAACCAAAACCAAATGCGAAGGTTATTCAAATCACACCTGAACTGCCCCTTCCCCAATAAAGAGAGCGAATTTTGCAAGCTTGTGGGCGATATCGTTAGCTTGGTGTCGAATATGAGTAAATGAAGCCCTAGTTATCTGTGACAACAACTGCTTAACGTCTTCAATGATTAATCCAACAACGGAACAATCTGATCTCAAGTCAAGAATTGTTGAAGCGATAACATATTTAAAAACTTAATCCTATCAATAAAAAAAAAAAAAAGCTTAATGCTGGATTTAACTCTGTTAATTGAAAAGACAATTAAAACAAATATTACAGTTAATTAATAGGAAAAAAAAAACATAACAAATATTACAGTTAAGCTACTTACTTACCCCATGGGTACTCTGCTCGCCTGTTTTTTGCTGGGTCAAGCTACTCTTCTTGTCATTCAGATTCATGTAAAGATCCGGCCAATTCCATTTCCATCAAACCCCACCAGACCACACCCCAACACTATTTCCAGAGGATTTCTTTATTAGAGCGGACCGCACCAGAAGACGGTTTAGCATGCACCAATGGATGAAAATATCCGCGATATTTCCGTCGATATATTCGTATTTTGAGGTCTCGACATAAAAATATGGGGAGAAGAAATATCCGCAATATTTCCGTGGATATACCCTTATTTAAAGGTCTCGACATAAAAATAGGGGTGATTTCCACGATATCCAAGCACGGGCTTATGCAATGGGGCTGGGTTGTGCTCCGGCCCACCCGAAATTGATGACCAATAGGAAAAATTCATGTAATGTTAGTTTATATAGCGACTTTATTAATTTATTTTACACTTAAAGAAGAGGGATAATGAATTTTTTGGAGATCATATGATATCTTATCCATGTAAAGAGGAGCTTATTACAATTTAAGTATTTTATATTATATTTCATTACATGATTATTTGTTGTTTCTTTGCATAAAATATATATTTTTACTAGGTGTATTTTTTTAATCAATGAAATTCACTTAATACCGTCGAAATTTGATAAAAAAAAATTCACGCTACAATTTAGCCCAACTCATTTTTAATTCCTGGGTTCATGCCTGACGATACCCATATTAATCTTATATAAATATTATTGAGTACTTCAATTTTTCCAAAATTTCATTCAAAATTTTCAAGTTTTGGACTAAATTTTGAACAATTTTTTAGCGTGAACGATATCGAAATATCCGTCAATATTTCTATAAATTTGATTGTTGATATTTCCATGAAAAACGATATTTTCATCATTGCACCACACGAATACTTGTGATCATCTTCTTTATACAACAGGTTAGAGCTGCTTCGAGCCATCAAAACCCATATTTCAAAGGCATCCTGCCGGTCCATGGTCTGTTCCCGCCGCCTCTGGTCCCCTGCCAGGAGATTGTTAGGCATGTATCACATTTCATGCCAGCTGGTCGTTTTCTCAGTACAACAAGTCATAGCTATCGAGGGACCAAATGGATATATGGTTACTGTGATAAATGTGTGATTCAGTGATTCTAACTATAAGTTGTCTCATTTTTAGCACAAACCCAGCACTTAAGGTCGACAAACGCAAAATAATACAATCAAGAGAGCATGCTCTTGTCAGATTCCCACAAGCCTTAGGTTGCGTCTAGGTTTGTCAAGATAAAAAAGAAAATTGTATGAGTTTCAGATAGAGTTTTATTTCTATGTAGAACACCAAACCTTAATCAAGAGATTATAGTGGGGCCACTTTAACTTTCAGAAAATAAAATTTTGATCATATTTTGAGAGGATGTTGGAATAAATAAGCCTTCATATATATTATTCACTACTTAACGAGGATTGAAGATCAATTAAATAATTTTGTAATTAATTTATTCTAAAGGTATATAACAGTGTACGTTTTCATTAGATAATTTGAAAACTGTTAAGGAATACTAACACCCTACTCAGCTTCTAAACCCAACAGCAGCTGTCAGCCTAGACTCAGTGAACAAGTACTTATCTAACTCACAATCAAAACCACCAGGAAACACAGCAAGTCATTAATCAGGCAGAAGTAACAATGCAGCAGTAAACTGATAAAACTAGTTTTCAAATCAACAATCAATTTAACATAATCAGATAATCACAAGAGCAGAAAGTAAAGCACACAGAAGATTTAGCGTGATAAACCCTCTATTGGGAAACTTCCACGGACACATTGCCGGTCATGAATCAATCAACTTAGATAACAATCAATTACACTGACATACCACGACTACTTACTAACCACTAGTGAAGTCAGTCATGTCCTCAAACTAAATTGATGCATAGCTCTCAGCTGAACTAATTCAACTAGATAATTTTCTCCTTGTGGCACAGCTCTCACACGGTTGTCAATCACCTTAGAGATTCAACGATGTCATTCACCTCTTTGCTTCCTCGCCCTTTGCTCTCAATCCATGATGAATGAATCACCCCTTTTGTTTCGATACTCTCTTCTTTGGTTTGGACCACAGGGGCTCAACCTTAATACCCATCGGGCCATCCTCCAATATAATCGCTGCAAACTACGAGTCCAGGTGAGACTCTTCCTCTGCACGCACTCTGCTCTGCAGCCCCCAATCAAATGAATCGCACCCAGATGCCAATCCCTTCGTCCAATCTGATCGCCGAAACCAATAAGAGTCCTTGTCGGACTCGTCTTGCTCCAACACATGATTGGATAGCACAAAGAGTGGCTGCACTTGTTTTGATTTGAGCGGCTGCACTAGCTTAGCTTGTCTCCTTGGTCTCAACTTGACACATACCTTGGCCTAAGACACCTACACCTAAGGCCCACAGACTTTTGGACCAAACAGCCCAAACACTCGAGATAAATGAACTAATTAGATTCTATTATGTTTAGGAAATGCAAAATTAATACATTAACAATCTCCCCCTTTGGCATTTCCTGGACAAACTCAATACATTTTGGAAACCAACGCATAAAATCTCTGACATCATTCTCAAGCTCATGTATATAAAAATCTGCACACCAAAATCAGAAGAAATACCGTGAAGCATGTATGGGAGAAGCTGTAGAGACAATGATGAAAGGGCAATGATGGCATCCAAGCTTTCATGGAATGAATATGCAGAAAATGATCAGAACCAGGTTAAGCTCCCCCTAAATGTATTCTCCCCCTAAATGTATTCTCCCCCTTAAATGTATTCTCCACCTTTGATCTAGGAAATATACAAAACCAGAAAGCTCCCCCCTAAATGTATTCTCCCCCTTTGATCTAGGAAATATACAAAACCAGAAGCTGTAGAGACAATGATGAAAGGGCAATGATGGCATCCAAGCTTTCATGGAATGAATATGCAGAAAATGATCAGAACCAGGTTAAGCCCCCCCTAAATGTATTCTCCCCCTTAAATGTATTCTCCCCCTTTGATCTAGGAAATATACAAAACCAGAAAGCTCCCCCATCAAGAAATATAGAGTTTCTCCTCCTAAAAGAATGACATGGACAACAAAGGAGAACTTGACAATTCAAGGAATAAAGACATAGGGATAACAAGCACCTAAGCACCAATTCAGGAGAATGCAGAGCGGATTGGAATGAACTTGCAGATTTAAAACACTGAGCAATAACCATGATAAGCTTAAGATAGAATGAGCAATAATATACACGCAACATGACACATATAGATAGATGTATATGCAAAATCTCCAGCGGAAAGTGTCTAACAACAACAAGATTCAATGCTCTATGACAGCAGGCAACACAAAACTCAGCACAGAGGACTGAACACAGTGAAACACAGCAGTGAGATCAAGAAACCACAGTTCAATTTCCAATTTCCACATTTTTTTTTGTTTTTTTTTTATTTATTTAGAACTGCCTTAGATGACTTAGCTCTCTTAAGCTTTCTTAAAGACCCACGTAGCAGGTGATGAATCAATGTATCTATCTCAATTGAGACAGAACATTAGGTGATGAAGCACCCTTGAGATTTAAGAACCCGAGTCAAAAAGGCTACAGAACTAAGTAATTTGAAGAATGGCAATGTAAAGATTATAATCAGTTTTATTAAGCAAACAAAATGACTTGTGTAGCGGGTTTTAGATCAATGTTCTCAAGTCAGTTGACATCAAGACACTACGTGATAAGGCACCCCAAAGGATATGTACTTGCCCAAGTCATAAAGGTTATAAAACTGACTCAATTTTAGATAATGATGGATGATAAACACTGCATCTTCTAGAACCAACATTGCTGAATATCATGCAATAAGACCATATATGCTAAGCTTTGGTGCATGACGTGAAGAGATGGAAGCTAAAGCTGTGAGTGTGAGCGTGCAAGAAGAGAAATGCAGCATATACAAGAATCTACACATAGAAACTGCAGCAATCTAGTACACATGCTGTCAACACAAACCAAAGAAATTGACCAATGATCAAAACAACAAAGTTCACAACCAATAACCAGAGCATTAACCATAACCTTTGCCATTTATCACACTGAAAACATTCAACCAGCTAAGCACCAGGGAAACAGGTTCTGGGATCTTGAAAAAATAACAAAATGCACTTCACACTATACCACGCACGAAGTAGACAACAAATAGATATCATATTTCTCAAGATAAAGAAGGACAAACCAGGGTAACATGCAATTGCAAGAGTACCAAGTCATGCACAGATAAGACACAAAGAGCAATCATGAGTAAGTGCACACACCTATCAGCCAAGTAGTTCATGAATTGGTAGCAACACCATCAGTTTGACTTCCAACAAGAAAACCTACACAGGGCTGAAACAAAAGACCATGTGAAGCATGTGTGGGAATAATAAAAACTTCAATGATTCAACCACTCTAAACATTAATGAACTGATCTCAGCATAATTGAATGAATAAAACACAATCAATCAAGAAGAACATGATAAGTCAAGTTCAGGTAAGTAGAAGAAAGAGATTTAGAAGTAGACACAGGAAATTGATTATTTGTCACCCTCCATTCAAGCTTTAGCTTAGAACCAACAGACGAGGAAATGGTGGTGAGCATAGAAAGCCTACGAATCTCATTAAGCAAATTAGAAATTCTGCTTCTATGTACCTTAGATAAATTTGCCCGTTGAGTACCGGCTCCTTTGTTTCTCAAATAAGCTTTTCTTTTTCTTGTCAATTTGCAAAGGATGTTGCACTTAGATCGAATGTGACCAGCAACTCCACAATGGTGACAAATTGGCACAAACTCTTTTGACTCATTTACCAAGTTACTCATAGAGTAATCTGCAGCGTTTACAAACTTTGTGACAGCACTGGCCTTAGGTTGATTTTCTGAGAAACCTAATCCTTTCTTATCACCAAACATCTTTCCCATCCTTCACATTTTATCGATCTTTTCAGCTCCTATGGTTAGTTCTAAGATTTTTTCTTTTGATGTTTTCAGACTTGTTTTGAGTGCCTCATTTTCTGAAGTAAGATTCAGAACAAGTTTGCTTTGATCAGAGTGTTTCTTGTGCAAGATTTCAATTTTTTCTATCAAGGCAGAACTTTGTTTTTCAATGATTTTCAATTTATCATCAAAACTATGTTTCTCATCTTCTAAGCCTGAAATTTTTCTGGTTAGATCAACATTCATTTTTTGAATTTTCTTAGAGACTAGGTAGAGCTTATTGTACTGTTCTAGAACTTCCTCTAGACTCAGATCACCCACATCAGAATCTGACTCTCCTGATTCACAATCATTCACAGAAGCAATGAAAGCAATAACCTTGTCTTCTTTCTCAGATTCAGACTCACTGTCACTCCAAGTGACATTTAAAGCCTTGTTTTTCTCAGTTTTTTGTTTCTTCAAGGTGTTGGCACATTCAGATGCATTGTGACCAAAACCTTCACACTCATAACACTTTATCCTGTCAGACTTTTATTTTCTCTCAGCAGACTTGGAAGACCGAGAGAATCTCTCATTGTTAGGTTCACTAGATTTGAACTTCTTTGAATTTGATCCAGAGTTAGTTTTCCAGTTTTGATTTTTGAGACTTTTATATCTT
The DNA here is from genome assembly GCA_037349345.1 of Oemleria cerasiformis. NCBI lineage: Eukaryota > Viridiplantae > Streptophyta > Magnoliopsida > Rosales > Rosaceae > Oemleria > Oemleria cerasiformis. Next base: position 12,190,134 of record JAZGTL010000010.1, read on the forward strand.
AGAAATTTTCTGAAGTTCTTAGCAAGAAGAGAAAACTCTTCATCACTAAAATCATCAGATGAGTTATCTTCAGTTTCTTCTTTGCTAACTCTAAGAGCAATGCTCTTGGATTCCTTTGACTCTGGAAGTTCCATTTCAAAAGTTTTTAGTGACCCAATCAAATCTTCTATCTTTAAAGAGTTAAGATCTCTCACTTCTTCAATGGCAGTTTTCTTAGCCTGAAACCTAAGAAGTAAGGACCTAAGAATCTTTTTGACAACCCTGTGTTCTGGAATGCTATCACCACGGTTGCAACAAGCACTCACAATGACACTTAACTTAGCATAGAATTCAGAGAAGGTTTCACTTTCTTCCATTTTCAAAGTTTCAAATTGATTTGTGTACAGTTGAAGTTTTGAAGCTTTTACACTCTCAGTACCCTCATGAGTGACTTGCAAGATATCCCAAGCTTGCTTGGAAGTCTCACAAGTTGAGATGAAAATAAACTGTTGAGGAGAAGCCTTTCTGATTGTTAGTGCAGTGTTGCACTTCAGCTAAACTCCAATCTTCCCTAGGCTTAGGAATGGTTTCACTAGACCCTTCAGTTTTGGCAGGTTCAGTTGGTTCAGACCAACCGTGAACCACGGTGTACCAGACTCGATCATCGAGAGACCACAAGAAAGCCTTCAACTTAGCCTTCCAGGTACCAAAATTCTCACCATTCAAGTATGGTGGGTGAGCAATGGAGCCCGTAGCACGATCCATTCCTAAAGCTACCCTGCGGACCTCACCAGGTATGTTTGGTGACCCGCTCTAATACCAATTGAAAACGCTTAAGGAATGCTAACACCCTAGTCAGCTTCTAAACCCAACAGCCGCTGTCAGCCTAGACTCAGTGAACTAGTACTTAACTAACTCACAATCAAAACCACTAGGAAAGTAATTAATCAGGCAGAAGTAACAATGCAGCAGTAAACTGATAAAACAAGTTTTCAAATCAAGAATCAATTTAACACAATCAGATAATCACAAGAGCAGAATGTAAAGCACACAGAAGATTTAGCATGGTAAACCCTCCATTCGGAAACTTCCACGGGAACTTTGTCAGTCATGAATCAATCCACTAAGATGACAATCAATTACACAGTTTGACACACCAAGAATCTACTTACTAACCACTAGTGAAGTCAGTCGTGTCCTCAAACTGAATTGATGCGTACGTCTCAGCTGAACTAATTCAACTAAATCGTTTTCTCCTTGTGGCACAGCTCTCACACGGCCGTCAATCACTTTGGAGATTCAACGATGTCATTCACCTCTTTGCTGCCTCGCCCTTTGCACTCAAGCCACGATGAATGAATCACCTCCTTTGTTTCGATATTCTCTTCTCTGGTTTGGACCACAGCGGCTCAACCTCAATACCCATCAAGCCATCCTCCAATATAATCGCTGCAAACTAACAAGAGTCCAGGTGAGACTCTTCCTCTGCACGCACTCTGCTCTGCAGCCCCCAAGCAAATTAATCGCACCTGGATACCAATCCCTTCGTCCAATCTGATCGCCGAAACCAATAAGAGTCCTTGTCGGACTCGTCTTGCTCCAACACATGATTGGATAGCACACAGAGTGGCTGCACTTGTTTTGATTTGAGCGGCTCCACTAGCTTAGCTTGGCGCCTTGGTCTCAATCTGACATAGACCTTGACCTAAGACACCTACACCTAAGAGCCACAGACTTTTGGACCAAACAGCCCAAACACTCATGATAAATGAACTAACAAGATTCTATTATGTTTAGGAAATGCCAAATTAATCACACTAAATTATTTTCTCAAATGTGACTCGACGTCATATTCAGTAATAACAACTGAAAACTATCAATCTAATTAATGGCAATTTATGGGATTATAGATTTATAGATACTTTTATTTCATCAATTTATTTTCCCAGTATCATGGAAATTGATTCAAATGGATACTTGAGCTAAGCTTCTGATATCAACTCGAAAAGCTTCGGTAGGAAACTCAGCTTAGTAAGCTCTTCCTGTTATAACAACGTTTGTAGCCTCCGTAGGATGAATACCATCCCAAAATACGTACTCCGACCTGTTCTGGCATGGGATTTGCAACGGAATACATAAGATCTGACCTTGTGTCACTCCACAACATGAGAACCTGCAGAAAAAAGAACCATAGATACTTAATTACGTACCCGGAACATATTTATTTTTGTGTAAGTTATGAGTGACGATATGAGGTTGATTTGTTCCATCTTTAGGGTTTTTTAATTAAAAAAAATAGTGCACAAGTTATAATATGAGTGGATTGGACACCGTCGATATTTCAGATACAACGAAAAATTACTTCTGAAGAAAATTATATGTCTTTCTCAATCTTTTGGATGAGATTCGTCTTCTAAAAGTACACTATTAGAATATATTATGCAGTGAACATGAATATTCATAATACAAAATGAAGTAGCTAGAAGTGTTTTGGTACGAATGCGGTGAGTATTGTGCTTGACATATATATGACACAATAGTTACAAACAGGAGCGTACGTATTCGTGTCCCTAAGAACTTCTAGTCACCTCATATATGATTTCACATTTCAAATGTCGCAACTTTTGTGAAAGAGTTTAAATAAGATAATCAGTAAAAGAATTAAGGATGTTAAAAATTACCAGAAGACGAAGCATAGGATGATTGAATCCCGGAATAGTGTACATAACTGAAGTTAGCATTTTGTAGATTGAAATTGAGGTCTTGGACAAGTGATTTGAGGCCTTGGTTGAAAAGTTGTACTGCTGTGGTTGATCTAGGCTACGCATGAAGAGCCTTTCGTGCCGCATCTAGCCCGTTGAAGAGGTATGGAACCTAAACAACCTAACCCAAAAGCAACTATCTTTCTTGCCCCATAGTTGTACAGCATCTAAAATTGTAAGAAAAGCTTGTTATTATAAGTTTCATTCATTTCGAATATAAAAGTTTCCCTCTTTTTTGTCAAAGAATATAAAATTTAGAAATGCGATTTAACTTGTTTGCTCTAATGAGAATAAAGGGAGTTATTGGTCAAGTACATGCTCAATTTTGTAAAATTGTAATTTTACTTTTTTTTTTTTTATACAAGGATATTGGAAGAGGGAGATTACGTTATATAAACATTGGGTATCAACCTCACCCGATGAAAGTCGAACTTGAGACCTCCCACATAACAAGGGAAGAGGAATACCACTAGTAATTTTACTTGTGTTCTTAACAAAATGAATCAAGGGTATTTAATTTTTCTAAAGTTTAACAATTTAATTTGTAGTTTTAGAAAGTTTTGGGCATGGGGAGTGTTTGAGTATAGTGGTGACGGATGGTGGGAGAGCTTATGGACTTAGGATTTAGTCTTTGGTTTTGGATCCGTCCAAAACATGAGAACCAAAACCTAAGTTATAAGCAATTAACCTATTTTCTTGAATTAAGGTGACATATTTGATTGTTTGTTGGAAATTTTATCTTTGATTTTCAAATGTTCAGTTGAGTTGTAGTTGATTGTAAAATTTAGGCTGTGTTATTGTGTATTAAAAAAAAGATTTTCAGAGACATATATGCCACGTACAAACGCTAATTTGCACTCATTTCAAACATATAATAATCATAATGAATAAGTAATTGTTGTATATATGTACGTATGTTGTTAATTGCTGAGAATACCGATGAATAAGAAGTCTTGCATATTGACGTGGCGTATATTGGAGGCTGGTGGTGGAGAGTAAATTGAAGTAGCTGTTAGTGTAGTCATTAGTGCCCATTGCAACTGTGTACGTACATAAACTTCCCTAAGTACTCCGCTGCTGATGACTCATTATTTCCCCTCAAAGAAACTATCTGTTTCACTACGCTTTCGTGATTTTCCAACTGCATATCCATGCTTATTATTATCATTCCCTGCAAAATACACAACACGTGTTCCGTTATTATCATTATTATTATTTTTTTCAACTATTTTATGTGTTTTATACAATGATATTGGGGAAGAGCACGTATTATACACATTGGGTGTTTAAACGTTATTTACTAGGATTAAAGCAGAAGTCTCCCACCACACAAAGTGAAGAGTGTACGTCCCGTTCAATTGGTTGCGCTTCTTTTAAAGTGCTTTTAAATAATAGCGTTTGTGAATCTAGTCTGGTTGAAAATTAATTTAATTAGATTTCAAAAAGGTAAAATTTCGAAAACTAAAATGACAATTTACCCAAGCTAAAACTGTTTCCTTTGCCAGTAAAGAAAATAAAAAGAATATGTCAAGGTTGAATAATGGACTACCAGTGTTTTTCCAGTTACGTTGCGAATTCCAGGTGCGGCGGATGCATAATTCACACCTTTTAGTATTTCCAATCCCCTTGCAGTGTAAAAAATGGTGGAATGAAACTATCAAAGCCTAGTAGTTCAGCTGCATTATGAGAAATTAATAAAAAGAAAAACTTTCAAACACTCTGTCCAATTTACTGAAGAACTTTAATCAAGGCACACATTTTTTGTTTTCTAATTTACCTTTTGTTTGAGGGAAAAAAGAAATACCTTTAAACCATTCGTAGTTAGGTGAGGCAACTTACCGATCGACTACATCAACTAAATTGCGTCCATTGGTGAACCTTCCAGTTGGACCCCTGGGAAAATCAATGCCATAGGGAAGAAAATTTGATCTGGCCAAGGTGAGGAGGAGGGCATTGTTGTTTCCAGTTTCAGATAATGATTCTCCAAATATGAAGTAACAAGATACTAGTGGTTGTGATGCCCCATCAACAAAATAAAGCAAGTAATTTGGAACCAGAAACATAATAGGCAACACCCACAATGGCTTCATGATCTCAAGTGCCAACATATTGAAGAACAAAAACCAAAAATGCTGCATAAAAAAACAAAAACCAAAAAGAAAATGAAATATAGAGATATGGATGCCCAAAGTATATATATATATATATATTTATATTTCTCAATTTCTTTGTATAAAAAAAAAAAAAGCCTATTATAAGAATATAGATTATTCGAATTAAGTCACACAATCAAAGGTTAACTTAAATGTTTTATCGGCATTGTTTGTAAGATTTCTAATTTCCTTTCATCCATATTCTTTGTACCCCATGTGAGAGAGTTGAGAATCCTGAAACGACAGAGAGAGAGAGTTGAGACTCGAGAGGAGCATTCTTTATTCTTTATTGTAAATTGTTAATATGATATGATCAAAACGCGTAGCAAAAGCATAATTTTGAGAGATAACGTTGGAGAACCCATGCGGCGGTGATGGTAGAGGTATTGTTTCGTTATGGTTGAGATGAGGAACCAGTCCCGGCCTCACCCACTACGCACAAACCCTCACGGTGTCGCTCACAAGCACATCGCCGCATCGCGGCCTCGCCCACAACCACCTGGCGCACTTGCCCACAACCACATTGCGGCCTCGCCCTCGCCAAGTCGCCAGTCGCAACATCGCCTTGTCCCTTTCTCTTCTTCTCTCCTGCCCGATACCATCCAAAACCGCCCCCAAAACCGTTCACAACCACCCAAAACCGTCCACAACCACCCAAAACCGTCCACAACCGTCCCAAAACTGTCCAAAACCGCCGATCTCTACTGTGGACGAACACTGGTTTCAGACCAAATAGATCACCAAACTATGGAATTTAGTGGCTATACGTGCACTTGAGATATCGAGAATACTTCAATACCCGATCCTTTCAAGTCCTCATTCGCTCTCAGACACTCTTTCCGATACTTCAATTTTCTCTCATCTATAGATCTTTCACTCTTGAGTTTCCATTGGACTTCTTTGTTGCCGGCCCCCAGGTAAGTTTCACGTTTCTTAAAGAAATAAAAATTCCCAATTTGCTTTTACTGTTGGAATTTTTTCATACCAAGGATGAAATTTACTGAAATTATTGTTATTATGTTCAATGACCGGTTATTTGATTCTGGGGATGGGAGGAAAGAAAACGAAACCCCAATTTTCATTTTTTTCTTTACATTTATGGTTGATTCTTGTCATCAATGAATCTTTTGTTAGGGAACATATTAATTAGTTGAATTCTAGTGAAATTTTGAAGTTTTATTTATTGGGATCATATGAAGCCAAGACAAAGACAAATTCTCTTAACTAACTGCCTAGGTTTCAGCACTAAACTGGGATTCCAAACTCCACACCGCCTCCTTGTGCCTAGGTTTCAGCACTAAACTGGGATTCCAAACTCCACACCGCCCCCCACAAGGACACTCCCTCTATCTCTCTCTCTGGCCTGATCCCTATATAATAGAGGTATGTTTTTCTCCGTTTATTGTCCGTCTTTCTCATTACCAATATTATAGTTAATTGTTAGTAGTACCAAATTCAAATAGGCATTCGCAAGACATTATTAATTTTGTTAGGTTTTTAGTTTGACAATTGTTTTCGGGGGTAGGATGGTGTTTTCAATTAAGATTTTTGCATTAATTAGCCGATTTTTTCAATATATGGTTGTTGTTTATGGTCTCAAATTAAGCATGTACATATTTTAGTTCTCTTTTTCGATGGACGGAGTATTTATTCTTAGTAAACGGTTTCACGGCTATGGCTGTTGCTTGTGTGATTGGTTCAATTGCCATGGCGGTTGCCTGCCTGGTTGGTTCCACGCTTGTGAAAAAAAAAAACAGTTATTCGGAGATGGTTGAAGCAGTTTCAAATTCTATAAGTTAAGTTTTAGGATTGATCTTAGGTTCCATTTCAATTAATGATTTTCTCAATGTTAATTGACTAATTCTGGTGCAATTCAAATTATTGACAGCCGCTTTGTTTCTGGTTTGCATCCCTCCCATAATTAAAAGATGGACTGCTAAGGAACGACTTCAAATTTATAACAGCCTCAAAACTCTTTGTCCTATGCCAAGTTTTTTCCCACTGAGTTTTTCCAGACAAGGTTTTTTAACAAAGCAGCACGAAGGGCATACCCATATCCTTAGTTGATGTTGGAAAGAATAAGATCATTGTACAACCCAACAACTTGAAGTCCTTACTATATTTGTAAAATTTTGCTTAATTGTATTTTCTTTTTGTAGGTTTTGGCTTTGTTTCCTAGTGAATTAGTCCAGGCCGCAAATCTTTTTAAGATTTTGCTATTTCTATTCACCATTGGGGTATTCAAGAGACTGTGTCTCTATTCCTGTATTATTTTCACGATGTTTTTAAACAAAACATTTCTTCTATAAAAAAAAAAAGAGTCACACAATCAAACTCCACGTAAATAAATAATGTTTTTGCCATCAACAAGAGACGTTGAACCTCAAATTTATAGTTGAATTTTATGTTTTGTATTTAATTTCATATCATTATTTTACTTTTTTTAATAAGACAATTAAGCATCTTCATTAGCAAGGGCAAACAATTACAAGACATTGAAGGCCTACCAACAAGAATAGCCTAAGAAGACAAATGAAATGCAAATGGAAACCCAACGGAAATTAAAAATTAAACCAACAAGGCCCATATAAGCATCAAATAAGCCTAAAATATTAATAATTAAAAAATCCAATGGAAACCCTAGATATGAACATTGGAGAACCTTTATATCCCCAGCAGCCGCCCCACTCAGCTGCCATAGCCACCACATCACAACAAACTCATCACCACCGAATTAGAGAAAAATGAAGGTGAAACCGAAGAACCTCGCGTGTGAAGCGCTCCCATAATCCATTCAACGAGTGCAACATTGTAAGCACCCTTCCCGAATTTCCCTCGAAACCCGGAAAGAACCCTTATCCCGTATGACAGCTCTTTTACCTCAAAATTTAAATACCAGAAATACCCTTTATCCTTAAATAATTTTTAGTAACCCTTACAGGGTTCCCGACAAAACATCTGTACTTACTGACCACTCCTGCCTGTCAGACGCATGATAGTATACATGTCAAAGCCAAGACCTCGGAATAGTAGTGGTCCAAATAGGAATACCTTCTGACACCAAATGTCAGTAGGTCAGACACTACTGACATCTCTACTGGAATACCACAAGACAACTGACTAGTTAGATACTTGTGAACCAACCAGATACTTGTGAACCAACAATAATTCGTCATTTTGGGTCACCGCCCACACCAACCCACAGACCCGGATGACGAAGTATTTCCATAGGCTAATTAATCACATGACAATCGTCGTCAACCATATTAGAGTCGGAAATATCCTCGACTATCATATCATATAAATCGGCAAATCTCTCGACTGGCATATCCCTAGCCACCAGGGCATCCCTTGGGGGTGTGCTAGTCATGTATCACAACTCTCTGTACTATGCATAGACAGCCTCACGACCTGACGGAGCCAAAACTCCTCGATGCCACCAGTTCACCGTCTCAGCGGATCCTAGCCCGGATTCTGGCCCCACACATATCAGTATTGTTTATATCGGAGGTTCACCGAGTTCACCGTCTCAGCGGATCCTAGCCCGGATTTTGGCCCCCCTAAAATCGGTATTGTTTATTTTGGAGGTTCACCGGGTTCACCGTCTCAGCGGATCCTAGCCCCGGATCCTGGCCCCCCCTCAAATCGGTATTGTTTATTTTGGAGGTTCACCGGGTTCACCGTCTCAGTGGATCCTAGCCCCGGATCCTAGCCCCCCCTCAAATCGGTATTATTTATTTTGGAGGTTCACCGGGTTCACCGTCTCAGCGGATCCCAGCCCCGGATCCTGGCCCCCCTCAAAACAGTATTGGATCCAAAATCAAGTATTTTATAATCACAAATACGGTTTCAACTCAAAATCATGGACTCAAATAATTACCACGTCAAAACAATATCAAAATCGAATCCAACAACCATGCCATTTCTCACAACACACTTTCACTAAACTATTGAAAAAAAAACAATTTATAAATTCCATGAAACCATTGCACCCAAAATTCATGGACGCTCTAGCCCAAGGAACACATGCACAATAATAACCCAACTACCTTGACTTTCCGAGCTCAAAACCCGTTTCACGATCAACCATTACACTTGAGATCGCCCAACCGGGCCCTAATCGAACTCCTATGGCCTCGAAACCAACAAAATCGGATCCGGAACGCCCCAAAACCTTAGTCGCGCGTCGCCGTGACATCGGGAACAGTCCCACGCGCCGCCACGCTCCACCGGAAGGTCAGAACACGCGTTCACGCGCTGCTACAGTGTTCACGCGCCTGGACCGGTCCAACCCAGCCCGGCTCGACCTGACCCGATTCAACTCGACCCGACCGGTTCACTTGACCCGACTCGGTCTGACCCGACTCAACCGGTCGCCGGAGAAGACGATCGACTACCGGCACCGTCGCCGAAGTCTGGCCTGAGAAGATGACTGGTAGCCGCCGTCGCTGCCTCTGGTTTCGCCGGAAATTGCCATTTCCGGTCGATTTTCAAGGTTTTCTAACTTCTTCATTTCTTGACCATTTTTCACGATCCACACACGTAAATTCATCTACTTTTCACCAGAAATCCAAATATGGGGTCAAAGTTCCGAGATCGTACATGGTCTGGCCGAAAAATGGCCGAGAAGATTCGGTCCACCTCCCTCCTCCGTCCGTCACCTACGGCGGTGCTCCCGCTCCGATAAATACCCCTAAATGCTCGTGGGACTCTGGGGAAGATCCTCCCGACCTTGGTTTCGGTCGAATCGGACCGAAATCCATCCGATGAAAATGGTGGTTCGGTGTTCGCACGGGAAGAACTTCGGGTAGGAGAGAGAGACTGCATCGACCAATCCCTCGAGGAGAGAGAAAAACATCTGATATATAGTTCCAACTTTTCCAAAATTACCAAACTACCCCTGTAGATTCTAGACCCGTAACAAACTCACCGGGTCTCCGTTTTCCTCGTGCCGCCTGTCTACGAACTCGTGAGTTCGAGACCTACGCAACGACCCAAGAAAAATTCCAAAAAGTACTGCCAGTCAAAAAGTGAGTCCCAAACCCGTCTAAAATCGAGGGTAAAATCATCAAATTCTCAAAATTATTTAATTTCTGGTCCGGGTCGTTACAAACATGCACTTTAAAAGCAACCCAGAACCACGACCTACCGAAGACGATCGGAGGTGGAAGCAGCTGCTGGGTCGAGGGGCAGAAGTCGGTGGCGGAGAGTCCACAGTAAGTCACGACATAGAGCATTTGGTGAGGGGTGAGAAGAGGATTAAGGCCTGTTGGATGAAGATTAAGATGAAGGTAATAGCCTAGATTAGGAGAAGCCTCAAGGTTCACCATAAAAGGTAAAGCAAAAGCCTCCACAAAGGGAGGGAATGAAAGATCGGCATCGAAGGAAACAAGGATTTCAAAACATGGATTTTTTGGTTTTCACTGAATTACTGTCTCCGAGAGTCAAGATCTTCTCCAACTAGTGTTGAGGGGTCTTGCTCTGCCGGATCGTTGAGGGTTCTCCGACTCTGGTGTCGAGCTGTATTTTCTCCTTCAGGTCGTTGAGGCTGTCTATACGTAGCATCGATTTCTGCACAACTTGAGGTATATCGGGTGTGTGGAGGGTATTTCGGGAACAATAAGATATGTTTTGATATATTTTGTGTCCAGGTCGGTTTCCATAATTTAAACTCCTTTGAAGAGGGTTTTCAAAGTAAAATTGTGGATCACGGTATGTTTTTCATTATTACGAATTTTCATGAGTTGAACCAAGTGTTTTAACAAAAGATGAAAATTCCGTTGGTTTTCGGATTATCTATATATATTATTTTATATACCAAGGGATTTTATGTTATGCTTGCATGATTTTACTCATGGAGGGGGAAACAATGTAAGATTTCCTCGGAAAATGATTTCTAAATGATTATTTTTGTCCACTTACAACTTTCGTGTTTTAAATCCCCTTCAGGCTGTTGAGTTGATGTGGGCATAATCCAGAGGCAGAGGCATTAGAATTTCAGTTGCGCAATTACCTAGACTTTCAAGTAGGATATTTAATTCTGTAATTATTTATCCTACCTAGATATTCTGATAACTCTTTTGGACTGATTGTAAAATTTCGATTACATCGTTAGATGGTTCATGTTTGTTGGAATTTGGAGTGCTATATGATCATTTGTCTGACAGGTGGAAGATGGTTAACCAGTCCTTAAGGGAGATTTTGCCGAATTTTTGGCAGAATTCTCATGATTAATTGTAAGGACTTGAGGGTGTTTTGGAAATTTCTTTAGGTTGTCAGACGGGAGCAGGGTTCTTCCTGAGTTTTGAAGGAAAATTTAGGAAGGGTCCTGTCAAGGAGTCATGTCGGCTTAGCATATGAGTCAGAGTTGAGATGCTATCTCTGAGGAGTCATGTCGGCCTAGCACATGTGTCAGTGTCAAGATACTATTACCGAGGAGTTATGCCGGCGTAGTACATGTGTCATGTGTCATGTATAAGTCCTGTGAAGTCTTGTCGAGTCTTGTTGAGTTGTATGTCAGGGTCGAGTTATGGTGTGCCCTGTTGGTGGTCACTGGTGTCGTACCTGTATGTAGGCCACAGACCAGTCCTCCACGTGATCGTTCATATGTGCTTGCTCTATGCTATTTAAACAACGCTAGTTCTATCCCCAAGCTCGTATGACTCTATGTGGTCCCAGAGCTCCTATGCGGATTTGTGGTGATGGTGCTTGCACCTAGTCCTTCACGTTGTCGTGGTACGAGCAAAGACACCTAATCCTGTCATGTACGCGTGACTAGTGCGACTACAGTGCCATTGGGATACTTGAGATGATGATCGAGTCATGATATGCCAGCTGAGGGATATGTTGGCTGATGAGATATGAAAGCTGAGGGTTCATGCCGGCTTATATGATATGCCAGACGAGGGATTTGCAAGCTTATGAGATATGAAAGCCGAGGGTTCGTGTCTGCTTATATGATATGCCAGCCGAGGGGTATGTCGGCTGATGAGATTTGATAGCCGAGGTGACATGTCGGCTTATGTATTATGTCAGCTGAGGTTCATGCCGACTGATGATTTGATATGATAGCGGAGGGATATGCCGACTTATGTATTATGCCAGTCGAGGTTCATGTCGGTTGATGATGTGATATGATAACCGAGGGATATGCCGGCTTATGTGTTATGCCAGCCGAGGAACATGCTAGCTGATGATGTGATATGACAGCTGAGGGACATGCCGCCTTATACACGATACGATGATAGACGAGGATTATATACGAGCTGATGCGATATGATAGCCGAGGGACTTGCCGGCTTATATGATATGATGATGGTTGTCATGACTAGTGATCAGAGTTCATGTATTAGTGAGGTTACGCTCGTTAACGAGGTCAGTGGGTATGGTGTGGGTGGTGACCCCAATTGATGAGATTTTCGTTGGGTGTATGATGTAACAAGTGAGATGATCGATATCGTGCGTAAAGAGATGACGATATCAGGATAGTATCATTCATGTTATCCATGAGTAATGGATGTGTCATCTTCTAAGTGTGAAGATTCAACTATGAATGTTAGTTGGTAATCTTTATTTGATTAGGTTGAGTATGACTGCCTATGTGGTTGCCAACCTCACGGGGTTATTTCAATGTCATATGATTATTTTATATTGATATGTTACTTGCTGATGGGTTAACATATGTTTATGACAGGTTCACTCACTTTATTTGGTTGCGCCCTTCAGGTTTTCAGAAGAAGGGTAGTGGATACGATGAGGGAGTCATGAGGTGACTGCCCTGACACTACCCGTGAAGGGTATAACAAGGTAACAATCGGTTAAGCATTGATGCTTTAATTATGATCATCATTTATTTTAATTATGCTCTGGGTTGTCCGTTACCGCGGTGAAACGGTAATTTAGTGTTTACTATTTTTCCTTTCACTAGACTTCCTAAAACACATCGTTTTTGTTGGGCTTTCATCTCCTGGACTCAGCGTCTAAGTGTTTGCTAGCACCCGATATTTCCGGTATCTGGTCGTATATTTGGGACAATGTGTAACAATTGGTATCAGAGCATGGTTTTAGGAAGTGAAGTTGATTACGTACACTTGATGATCATAAATGTCGATTCTTATGTGTCAGATCACGTCCTCGAAAAAGTTTTTGTGGCTAAGTATTAGTTAATCTAACCTACTAAGGTAGGGAACACAATTAGTAGTCAATCAATGTAACAACCCGTATTTTGATCGGTGAAATGGTTCGTGAATTGGTTGCATAAATTCGGAGCAGGTTGGTTGTGATTTGATCTTGACTGTTTAGATATTGAATTAGAATTTAAAACCTTTGTCTAACAGGTGAAAGACGGTATGACCACTTTAGAGAGAAGATTCTGCCGAATTTTTGATAGAATTCTCGTTGAGTCCTAATTCTTAGTTGGACTACTAAGTGTATTTTAGGAATTGGTTCAAGATTACTGGTATTGTCAGACGGGGGTAGGGCTTCTTTTTACGGATTTCAAGAGAAAATTCGGAGGAGGTCCTGGCAATCAAGGGTGAGGTGTTTGAGTAACCTTGACCATTTATTTGAGGTAACTCTGTGATATCCCCGTCGAATTCCTCGTTCGGGTGGTGAGAACAAGTAGTAGGACTCGCGGGGTGGTATGAACGAGTTATTCGAATGTGAGCGCTACGATGCAGTTCTGTGAGCGATCAGTAGCCAAAAGTTTGTTTCAACATATGAGACTTAGAAAGTCGTATCAGTAACTAAGTCGTATCCTGCTAAATTGGAAGAGTAAGAAAAGTGTCGCAACGAAAGAAAAGTGTCTCGATTAACACCTCTTGAATTTAGTGATGCATTCCCGATAACTGAGTATTCTCGGAGGAAAATTATGGATTGAAGCAAAATGAAGAAACATGTAACAACTCAAGAGAGGAGTCTTATAGTAGATCGTGAATCACACCCTTATATGGATGATGAAGAGCCCCAAAATGGATAATCTTGAAGGGTGGCCATGAACAAAAGGATCTTTGGGACTATGATGGTTCTTGCTAAAGTCCGAGATGCCTTTTTTGCCCTGTCACCAAATAATTCTTTTCCCGAAGTCGAAGAAGACGAGAAGAATCTACGAACCATAGAAGTAAAGTGTCGATTACCATTAAGAGTCTTGATGCAAGGGTATTGTTCGATTGTGATGGGAGGAAATGAAGGCGCAACACCGTTGTCTTGTTGTGACTAAGTACGTATGGGGTGAGAGTAATTCAGGGTGAGTACCTGAGTTATGTTCCCATTTGAGTTACTAATGTAACTACACTCGAGGACTGTGCTGAGTTAACATTATGATTGATATCGGTGAATTCATGATGAACGATTTTGGTATGATTACCAAAAATTGAATAAATTATGTCGGACTATGTTCGAAGGCGACTAACTCGATGTATGAAAGCCGTAGAGAGGCCATGGAGTACTTGTGCAAGGTGTTAAGACCTTGTGGATGAGACATGTTGGGGCTTTGTGACAGCCCACGTGCGATTGTCAATTGGTCAAACGATTTGAATCGACTCAGGGTGGATGTATGAAACTTTGAGACCTTGGGGAGACTCTAACGGTATAGAGAAACGTGGTGATATGGACACCGGTCCTAGAAAGGCATGTTCGAAGTATTAAGGTATCTTCACATGTTTCAGGCAACTCATTAAGAAATTGTTGGCATGTGGTGAGATATGATTAAAGATCATATAGTTGTTCCATAATGGCCAAGATTCCTAGGATTGTTAAATGGCAAGTTGAGCAAAATGATAATAACTGCATTCGAGGATATTCTGAGCCAGTGTGTGAGAAACTACTAGACACAACTCCGTAATGAACGTCGGAGAATGATAGTGGTGTCATGATGATTATCTGAAACGTGAAGATCGACCGAGATGATGGAAAATGATTGATGAGTACGCAACGGAAGTGTGGAGTTAGACCTAACTCAAATGACTACGGACTATGGAAATGGAAAGATAAATATATACACTCGGAATATTGAAGCAGTGATTTGTAAGCGATAGAAAGCGAGTAGTGGCTTGAGAGTGGGAGATTATATGGTTAACCGAATTTCGAGGACGAAATTCTTATAAGGGGGGAAGATTGACATGACCCGTCCTGGAAATAAACGTGAATTTGGGCTAAACGTGAAGTGGACCTTAGTAATGGCCCAAAGAGGGTTATTGGACCGTGAATTAAGAGTTGGATTTATAAAATTGACCATTTTACTCCTGGATTTTCCGAAGGTCCGAAAGTCACTTTTCGATCGAGAATTCTTTTGAGAATTTTCCTTGCACCAATACGTAGGTCTCGAGGTTACGAGTACGTAGACATATGGCACATGAAAATCAAAGTTCGAACGAGAAAGTTACGGGTCTAAAACGGTCGGGATGTATCCGTAATTTTTGTAAAAGCTTAAATTATAAATTGGATTTTTCTCTCCCTCTCCCTATTGGTTAGTGTCTCATTGTCTCTTCCCTTTCTCTCTCTTCCTCCCACGACTTCTCGCGGAAGCCACAAAACCCAGCTGCCCTTCGATGGCGACCCAGAGCCCACCACCACCACCATCCTCTTCGTCTTCCCCTGGCGAGCACAACCGTACCATCGAAGGAGGTCGTCGACCACTGTGCGCGGCGCAGCAAGCTGTAGAAGAAAATGGGTCACCGCCTCTTTCGAGGTGATTTTCGGCCACCACAGGTATAGGTTCTCGATTTGTACCATGGTTTTGAATTCCTAGGATTGAGTAGATAATTTTAGGCTATTATAACGTAAGATTTGGTGAAGAAATGAAGGTTTTGGAAAAACTCCAAAACCGGCCAACAATGATAGTTTCCGTCCGGTGCCAGCTAGAGGAACTGCAGGAGGTAGGGGGCGACTGAACCCCACAGTCGCACCCCCAATGGATACCCGGGGCGCGTGGGGGCACGTCAGGGTACGTGGGCCCCACCCTGTTCAGTCATTATTTATACATAATTTTTATGTCACTTTGTGCCCTTTTACATTTCTTTTGTGCCACTTTACATGTCTTTTGAATGATTGAGTGCCAACCATAGTGACACATTTTGTGAGACTTGTGCAGAATTGGAAAGATAGGGATATTTTGAGGAGAATGCAAAAAGAATGGCTGAATTTGGAGTTAAAACGAGGAAGTTGTCTTCATTGCGATGTCGGGCCCTAAATCATGTCCTGATCTGAAGCCATGCACCCTATTTAGGGCCATGACGAAGAATCTCGAATCAAGCCATGTGGGTCCAAAATCCATGTTTGAGGACCAGCATATCAAGTTCAAGGTGAGTCAAGGTTCATGCCAAGACATTTCCTTGAGATGTCTCAAAGATACCTCATATGTACCCAAAATCGAGTCCTAGAACCAGCCCTATAAGAGCCATAGCGAGTCCTTCAGAGCTCTCAGCCAAGTCCCAATCGTGTCACCTGACACGCTTAAGCCAGCGGCCCAGCTCAAGCCCGCGACCCAACCCAGCCCGCGGCCCATACCAGCCCTCGGCCTAGCTCGTGTCCCTGCCATACTAGGAAACATGTTTTAGCGTTTCATTAAGGGCTTTTTGGTCCTTTGATTTCTGTTTTCAATTCCTAGTTTTTAGGGGAAGCCTAGGAGTATTTAAACGAGTTTTTAACGTGAAACTAGGGTTCCTAACCCCCTAACCGCATAACTTAGTTTAGTTTAATTTTTCTGTTTTTGAAGAGGAGGTTAAACGCAAGAAGGTTGGAAGCTGCTACCTTGGACCTCTTCAGCGCATCACAATTCTTCCAAGAGTTTTTCTTCTTTCTTCTTTTATTATTCTGTAATTATGGATTCGTTTATGTTTTTATTCAATAATATGCGTGAGTAGTTCTTTAAGAATTATGGTTGCTTGAAGCCCTAGCCATGTAGTTTCTTGACATGATTTTAGCCTTTGATTTCTATTATTATGAATGCTGAATAAACTCTGATTACTATTTGAATTGCTGCTCTTTTATGTTTACATGATTAGCTACCTTGTTTACATAAATTATTGATGAGATTGCATCGAGAGGTTGAGGAAGAAACAATCTTTTAATCAGAATTCATGACAACCTAGATCATTAAACTAGAGTAGGTGTAGTGTGATGTCATTAAATTACTTTTGTATTTCATGCATCATCCTAGATTACTAATCCTTCTCTAAGATTGATAAACGTTCTAAGCAGATGAAACAGTTAGGACATGCTAAGTAAGAAGAGAATAATATGTGTGGCGTGAGCTGTAACAGGACCTTTGCATGGGCATCTTATTCAGAGAATTCATAGTAAGAGGATCTTGGAAATCGTGTTAGGAACTTGAATTGGTTAGGGTGGATAGTTAGCCTTAATTCAACTTAGTTAATTCATTCAATCATCACCTTTAATTATGTTTTAATTTGTTATTACACTTTAAATTTCTATTTTAATATTTTATTTCAAACACGTCAAACCCTTTTTTTTCTTCACTTATTGTCGTGAGTCTTAATATGAGTTAGTTGAGTCTAAATACTGAAGTGGACATAACGTTGATACAAGTCCTCGAGGGATCGACTCTTACTGTGCTACTATACTATTCTTATTGATTTGTGCACTTGCAAGGATTTTATAACTGTTAGAATTAGATTGCATATTTCTTGTTCTCTAATTTTACCAACACACCTTCGGCTCCCGTCGACTCGTGTTTTATGTAATTTGTTATTTCGGTCCCGTTGGCGTAGATTGCAGGTCCATCAGAGTTCATTTAGGGGATGTTTATTAATATTAATTACCCTATTTGCAAGGCATTATGATGTTGGGAAGTCCGAAGAGTCGTACGGATCGAGACGAAGCTCGTTGGGACTTCTAGAAAACGAGTTCCTCGAAGTATGTGCTATAGTGGATCCTGTCGAGTGAGTTCTCCCCAACGTATAGTGACTGGGCCTCATTCCCTAACTTATAATTATGAAATGATAACGATTTAGTATGTGATGGATGATTATGTTTTGAATAGTTTTGAATTAGATTGTCTGGAATGTTTGGTTGCTTATGTGTATGCTTATGGAATTTAGATGAATTACAGTGAATTTTATACGATGATTATGGTGATGCATGATAATGATAGGAGGTATAGAATATGCCAAGGTTAACGTTAAGTCCCGACATTTTGTGATTATGTTACTGAGGATGGTGAACCCTACGAGGGTAAAATACCCTGTAATGAGTATAAACTAATATTATAGTGATAAATCTCGAGGATAGATTGCGAGATATAATTATAATATCGATGAAAGGTAAATACTCCGAAATGAGTATAAACGAATAATATAGGAAATATCTCGAAGTTTGATTATGAGATACGAGTTAAGATATTCGAACCGCGAGTAAGGAAGGATATCGACATGAAACAAATAATATGAAGATTTTGATGATTGAGACAGATTGGGTATACGATTGAGATGCTATCATTGAGGAGTCATGCCGGCTTAGCATATGAGTCAGTGTTCAGATGCTATTGCCGAGAAGTCATACCGGCTTAGCATATGAGTCAGTGTTGAGATGTTATCGCCGAGGAGTCATCCCGACTTAGCATATGAGTTAGAGTTTAGATCCTATCGGCGAGGAGTCATGCCGGCCTAGCACATGGGTCAGTGTCGAGATACTATTGCCGATGAGTTATGCCGGAGTAGTACATGTGTCATGTGTCATGTATGAGTCATGTGGAGTCTTGTCGAGTCTTGTTAAGTCGTATGCCAGTGTCGAGTTATGGTGTTCCCTGATGGTAGTCGCTGGTGTCGTACCTATCTGTAGGCCATAGACCAGTCCTCCACATGATCGCTCACCTGCGCTCGCTCTATACTAGTTAAACAGCGCCAGTCCTGCCCCCGAGTTCTTATGAGTCTATGTGGTCCCAGAGCTCTTGGGGTATTCGTGGTGATGGAGCTTGCACCCAGTCCTTCACGTGGTCCAGGTACTAGCGAAGACACCCAGTCCTATCACGTGCGCGTGGCTCGTTCGACTATAGTGCCATTGGGATACCTGAGATGATGATTGAGTCATGATATACCAGCAGAGGGATATGCTGGCTGATGAGATATGAAAGCCGAGGGTTCATTCCGGCTTCTATGATATGTCGACCGAGGGATATGCCGGCTGATGAGATTTGATAGCCGAGGTGACATGCCGGCTTATGCATTATGCTAGCCGAGGATCATGCTTGCTGATGATGTGATATGATAGCCGAGGTGACGTGCCTACTTGTGTATTATGCCAGCCGAGGATCATGCTGACTAATGATGTGATATGATAACTAAGAGATATGTCAACTTATGTATTATTCCAGTTGAGGATCATGCCGACTGATGATGTGATATGATAGTCGAGGGATATGCCGGCTTATGTGTTATGCCATCCGAAGATCATGTCGAATGATGATGTGAATGACAGCCGAAGGACATACCTGCTTATACACGATACGACGATAGCCAAGGATTATGCCGGCTGGTATGATATGTTATGATAAACGAGCTGATGCGATATGATAGTCGAGGGACTTACCGACTTATATGATATGATAACGGTTGTCATGACTAGTGATAAGAGTTCATGTATTTGTAAGGGTACGTTCGTTAAGGAGGTCAGTGGGTATGGTGTGGGCGGTGACCCCGATTAATGAGATTTCGTTGGGTGTACGATGTAGCAGGTGAGATGATCAATATCGTGCATAAAGAGAGGACGATATCGGGATAGTATCATTCATGTTATCTTCAATGTGTGAAGATTCAACTATGAATGTTAGTTGGTAATCTTTATGTGATTAGGTTGAGTATGACTACTTGTGTGGTTGCCAACCTCGTGGGCTTATTTCATTGTTATATGATTATTTTATATTGATGTGTTACTTGTTGAGGGGTTATCATATGTTTATGACAGGTTCATTCACTTTATTTGGTTGCGTCCCTCAGGTTTTTAGAAGAAAGTTCGTGGATACGAGGAGGGAGTCACGAGGTGAATGCGCTGACACCACCCGTGAAGGGTGTAACAAGGTAACAATCGGTTAAGCATTGATACTTTAATTATGATCATCATTTATTTTAATTATGGTTTGGGTTGTCTGTTGTCGCTGTGAAATGATAATTTAGTGTTTATTATTTTATCTTTCACTAGACTTCTTAAAACGCATCGTTTTAGTTAGGTTTTTGTCACCTGGACTCAGCGTCCAGGTGTCGACCAGCATCCGGTATTTCCGTTATCCAGTTGTACATTCGGGATGGGGTGTAACAATTATACATAATTCTTGTACCCAATCCAATCATTTTTTAACATTGTATATTAATTAGTAAATTAATACGACTTTAAATCATACCTTTGTTGAAAAAAGAAAATATCACTGAATTATGATGCTATTAGCAAATTTTTTAGCTCTGATTCTCATTTTAAAAACTCCACATGAATAAAAGATGGTTTAACCATGCTAATACAATGATATTTAAACGTTTATCGCATGATATTACTAAATATTCGTACCAACACCAACACATGATATTTTTCAAAGGGATTTAAAGAAAATTCTATGATGCAAGACAGGTGCATCACTACTTGTTACTCATGGATTTCTCTTTTTTTTTTTTGAAGTTCGGAAATGAAATTGGAGTTTGTCAAATATGAGCATGATATTTATGGATATTATTTCATCCCACTTCCGATGGTACCTCTTTTTTAATTTATTAAATAATTCGTATATATATATATATTATAATCGGAACCGTTAAATTCTTAGATCATCATTTCAGAATTATTTATACAAAAAAATAACTGAATTAGAGATCATTTAGTCATTCATATGTGTAAACTAAATGGACAGTTCACCATATGGATCTTCATTATTACTAATACTGTTGATTTGTTTGATAAATATAAATGACTAAAGAACCTTTAAAGTTATTGATTTTTTTTTTGGAGATGATCTTAAAAGGATTATTTAGGAGTTGAACGGTTCTGATTATAATATATATGTATAGATTATCCAATATATTGAAAATGTGGTACGATGAAGTACCATAAAGTGAGATGTAAATATTTTTCGAGTATGAGAAAATAAAAAAGACAAAAAATGAGCCTAAGAGGGAAGAGTGAAGAGTATTGAGAGCCCCTAACATGAAGCCCCACCTTAGGCTTTATGGACAATGCATGAATGAAGGCCGGTGACCGACCCTTTCCCTTTCCCTTTCCCAGTTTTCTCTCTTTTTCCAATTCAATCCTCACAAAGCGGAAGTCAGCTCTCTCCATCACCAATCATCAAGTCTTTCTCGGGACCACTCTCTTCTTTCTCTTCTCTCTTTTCCTATTTTCATTTTCTTAAAATTTATTTTGTAATTATTCAATTTTTACAAAAATTTTTTAAAAAAATTTAGAATAAAAAAACTCAGAAAAGGATTGATAAAAATAAGATACAGTCACAGAAAATACAAAAAAAAACACAGCACAATCTCTTATCTCTCTACCTCCTCGACTGATTTTTCATTAATATTTTAAAGGTACTTGCTTTTCCTTTCCTTTTAATTTTTAATTAATATATATTGTTTACTGTTCTTTCTTTGACTTTTGGCATCAAAGATCCCAATCCCGCTTGGTAAATTCTGGTGTCAAATCAAGAGGCAAACAGAGTAAATTAAAAAATAAAAAATTCAAGCCAGGAAAACTTTCACCTGGAGAAAATCAAATTGAGAAAAAAAAAGCACCTGATTTTTGCAGCCAAAGGTTTCACCTTTCCCTTTTTACCAAGGAGCAAAAACAGCAGTCATTCCCTCCAAATAAATTTCAAGGGCAAAACATAATAATTAATTTCTAAATTGAATATTTAATAAACAAATTATATAATTGAATAAGGGGAATTTACAGTTCATCTGTGCTTGTGGGGAATGTGTCCTCTTTTGTTGCCGTTAGTGATAAGCACGCCTGGCAACTCATCATTCTCTCCAACCTCCCATCTCTCTCTCTCATCGCCTTTTTCTCTCTACACCTTTCTTTTTCTCCCCACAATTCCCATTTTCCCTTCTTATTCTTTCTCTAGCCCCCACTTTACTTTCTTTCTTCTCACCTTTTGTTAATTTTTTTTCTCTCACTTTCTCGATTTTTCCTGGAAATGTGTATGAATTAATTCTGCCTGTAATTATCTGCGTTAGATTGGATCTGGGTTCGCTCCATTTGGACTCTGATTGGGATTTTCTTCGTCAGCAACCCCCAGGTATGCTCAAAATTCAAGCTTTCGATATTGCGTTTTTACCATTTTGTTGTTTTTCTAGTATTCTATTTATTGGGTTTGTGAATCAACGCTTCATTTTGCTGAATCCAATGCGATAAACCCATTAACATACTTTCTTAGGCTTAGATGTTAGGATGGTTTTGATTTTCGTGTATTTCGCTCTGCTCTCGGCGGTGTCTTTTTTATCGGATTAGCCTGTCATGATTAAATTTCACTAGTCGAAGAGAAACTTGCGTGTTTAATTGCTGAAATTCAGCTGAGCTTGTGGTTGTTAGACTCGTTTAGATATGATCTTTGATGAAACATAGTAGCTTAGTGTTTTTATAATTCAGTGGTCCCGAAATTCGAAACTTTTGTAACTGCCAGTATCTTTGTCACGGTCTTAGAATTTTTTGGGGTTTATTAGATTAGTTTAGTTGTTGTCATCTTAACCCTTTCGTTTTTCTCCGCCGTGACTTATATGATTTTATCAATAAATGTGCATAGCATGCGTGAGTTTGCATATCATGTGTTTAAAATGTCTATTTCAATTATTGTTTCACTTGAACTTTTCGTCTGCATGTGCCGAGTGTTTCCTGGGTACTGTGAATGCTTTGCGTTTTGATCCAATAAACAGTTTTGCTTCATTTTTTGTATTTGCCATTGTCCTGTTCAATTATTTAAATATTTTTTTTTTGTTCATTTAAAAGTCCATATGTATCCATGGCATCCTTTGAATTGATTCTGATTGTATTTGGCCTGGGAAAATAGTTTAGTTGGTTGGCAAAGAAAGCTATATATGTTTAGTTGGTTTTTTTTCTGGGATTACATATTCCTGTTGCAAATATTTGGATAAATAGACTAAATTTCCCAATAGGATGTTATGCATATTGACCGAATCTTCATTTAGAATTAAAAGGTAGCTAGCTGTATTCGTGGATTGCATGTGCAGTCTGCTGATGTGAAGCTACATAATCTGTGAAACTGAGTACTTTAGGATGGAAATGAACTTCGTAGTGAGCATCCTATATCTAATCCTCCTAAGGTTTCAGTGAAATTCTAACAGTTTGGACAAACTAAGACACATGTTACATATTTAATGCGACAGATATATGATGGCAGTTTCCGCTGCTCAATGAGGCTTTGATTGACTCTATTGTAACTTTCATGTTGTAAAATTCATTTCTGACACCCACGTATGTATGTATTTTGTCTTTATAAAATTACTTTTGCTCACTTCTTCGGCAATCATATAACTGAGAGTAGATTTCTGAACTTCGTTTGTTCTCCTTTGTTGTAGAATAATTTGCGAGCCAGTTCTTGCCATTTCTGTTTTCCAAGTAATCAACCCTTTTAACCTTTTTTATACTCTTTTTGTAGTGGCGAATTATTTCAGGCTGCTTTCACTCCGTCTTCTAGCCAAAGTTGTGGATAACTTAATAGATAAAGCTGTAAAAGCAAAATGGCTGTTTCCATGAGAGATTTGGATCCAGCTTTCCAGGGAGCTGGACAAAAGGCGTATCCTTTATCTCATGAAATATTCAGCCTCTTTACAATAGTTGAAGTGTATTGGACCTTCAGTTTTGCAGTTTGGAATTTATTAGGGAAATAGAGCATAAAGCAACTATTTCCTTAGTGTTGCTGCCGATGGTTCTTTTGCTTCTATTGTTGTTATTTCAAGTTTGGATTTATATGGTTTTTTCTTTTTTCTCCTTGGGAAGTTTCATATTACAATTCTCCTTGACATTGTATAGTGGACTTGAAATATGGCGCATTGAAAACTTTCGTCCTGCTGCAGTCCCAAAGTCCTCTCATGGAAAATTTTTCATGGGGGACTCTTATGTGATCCTGAAAGTAAGTGCATAGATGTAATATAACTTAATACTCATGTAGCAGTACATTTTAAATACTCTTAGTTGTATACTGCAATTTCCAGAAGCTTTCTTTGTGGCAGCTGTTTTCCCTAAATATTCAAAACCTTATCTTGTCTCTGTTATGATATGAGCCACTCGACAAGGTTATTAGTGAAATACAAGTTAATGAACATGATTTTTAGTGTTCTGGATATTACATCTCTTATATCTTGCAAGTGGTTAAGCTCCTATGTTGTGCATTGCCAATCATTTGAATACTTTAAATAACTTCCGAGTTGCTTACCTGGTCTGCTCAGACAACAGCCTCAAAAAGTGGTGCTTTGCGGCATGAAATCCATTATTGGATTGGCAAAGATACCTCTCAGGTAAATCTTCAATTTACACTACTCAAGTTATTCTGATTTTGAATTCTCAGCCTATCTTTCTGACATAGAGATCTGTTAATACAGGACGAAGCTGGAACTGCAGCTATTAAGACAGTTGAATTAGATGCAGCTCTTGGAGGACGTGCTGTTCAGTATCGTGAAGTACAGGGTCATGAAACTGCTAAGTTCCTATCTTATTTCAAACCCTGTATCATACCTCAAGAAGGTGGAGTTGCATCTGGGTTCAAACATGCTGAGGCTGAAGAACACAAGACACGGTTGTTTGTGTGCAAAGGAAAACATGTTGTCCATGTCAAAGAGGCAAGTATATGTGCAATAAGTATTCTGCTGGTGATGTATAACTATAAACCTCGTTGATCTACATAACACATGCATGATTACAGACTATTGCATCTATGTGCTTGTGTTTATTGTAGACATCTATTTATACATATATATATAGGCTGTTTTGCCCATTTCCCCCCTGAACTTATTCCCCACTGACGATTTCCCCCATGAAATTTTATTTCAGCTGTTTTCCCCTCTAACCCCTTACAGTCACATTCCATCTCACTTTTCGTTGAAATTGTCAAATTTCAATAAAGAAAAAGTGACAAATAAAGGAAAAATAAGTAATAACCAAAAATATTTAGTGACCAACATGTGATTTCAATGGATGAAAAATTTGGATGAATTTTGAGTAAATAGGTAAGGAAAAATTGGCCATTGATAATAGTTAGGGGATAATCGGCAGTGGGGTGCAAGTTCAGGGGAAAATGGACAAAATATATGTGTGTATATATAGGATGCATGTAGGATGCACAAATCACACTTTATGTCTACAAGGTTTTCTTCTTAATTTGAAGTCATTGTTTCTGATTACAGGTTCCTTTTGCTCGATCTACACTCAGTCATGATGACATTTTTATTCTGGATACCAAGTCTAAAATTTTTCAATTTAATGGTTCCAACTCTTCCATTCAAGAAAGAGCGAAGGCGTTAGAAGTTGTCCAATACATTAAAGACACATATCATGATGGGAAATGTGAAATAGCTTCCATTGGTAAGTTTCTTACATAGTGGGAAGTTCAATGATCATATTAGCTATCATTTATCTCTCTCCGAGACAAACTACTTGTGATTCTTGTAGAGGATGGAAAGTTAATGGCTGATGCTGAAAGTGGAGAATTTTGGGGTTTATTTGGTGGCTTTGCTCCACTTCCAAGGAAAACAGCCACTGATGAGGACAAAAGTTTTGATTCTTATCCTACAAAGCTACTTTGGTAATTTTCCAATTTTATTTTATCCTTCTCCATTCCGTGTACTTACAAGGACCCTGCCATGCTACTTGAGAAATATTCACAAATGTCTTACTGTATGAAGCATCCATTTTTTTTCTTTTGAACTCTTTTATCTATTCAAAAATGTATTCATTTTGTTCCCTTCTTTTGGACAAAGAGAAATGTCATAGTGTTGCAATGTTATATATGATAATGATAACTTCATTGTTATAGTGACATTTCATTTGTGATTATGAACTTGAAAATCCAATTATATTGTAGTTCTGACAGACAGATATTTTCTTTTCAAGCGTTGAGAAGGGGAAGGCAGAACCAGTCGAGGCTGATTCTTTGACAAGGGAGTTGCTAGACACAAATAAGTGCTATCTTCTAGATTGTGGGTTGGAAGTGTTTGTTTGGATGGGGAGAAATACATCTATTGATGAACGGAGGAGTGCAAGTGGAGCTGCAGAAGTATTAGTCTTTGCATTTTCTTTTTTGTCATTCATCCATCATCAGTATTGCATCTCAATGTAAGTTCTCAATAACCCTTGTATTCTCATGATCTCACCATGTAGGAGTTAGTCCATGGACCTGATCGATCAAAATCCCACATAATTCGTGTAATTGAGGGCTTTGAGACAGTAATGTTCAAGTCTAAATTTGACTCATGGCCTCAAACAACTGATGTAGCTGTGTCAGAGGATGGTAGGGGCAAGGTTGCAGGTCAGTCATTGAACTGTTTTGCTTTTGATTTTTCTTTTCCCCTTTTTTTCCCTTGCGACATATTTGTTCTTATGATCATCACCCTTATGAAAGAGAAAACCAATCTTACCTCCTGCAGCACTCCTAAAGCGTCAAGGGGTGGATGTGAAGGGTCTGTTGAAAGCTGACCCTGTAAAAGAAGAGCCTCAACCATACATTGATTGCACAGGAAATCTGCAGGTGCTTTATATCTTTTTCTGCAGGAACCTCAATAGAGTCATATTTCTCTGGTCATAAAATCCCTTGCAACCATACTTACAAACATTGCTAGGAGTTGTTCTCTAATTTGAAACTCCTTCTTGAACCAAGAACCTCTTTTGTTAACACAAGCTCCACAGATCTGTTTGCCTGCACTCTTTTCTTTTTCTTCTCAAAATTTTGAACAAAGACATAGGAAATGTATTGAGAAATGGATAATCTCTATGACTTTTAGGGAACAAAACCTGGCCCAATGGATACAATCCGCTCATGGTAAAACTTCATATGGGTTCGATGTACTTTTATCTTCAACGAATGGCCCATCGTTCAATTCTCGCTCGTTATTTGGGATGGGACCCTCTTCACCTCACCTCTTTGGGCTTCTATTGAGATAATTTCCGTGATTATAAAATTTTAAATAGGTAAAAAATCCAATCCGCATAAATAAATATATACCCCGCAGAAAAGTGGGCTAATCCAACTTCCAGTTGCGTAAATCAATAGTTCAAACCGCACTCAATGATAGGGCATTTCCCATTTTTATAGGAAAAGCTGTCTGTGTCCGGTGAAGAAGATATAAGAGAGGAAGTTCTGCAGAATGAATTCATAAATTGTATGGAAATGCCAGTGGATTGGTTAGAAAGCCTAATATTTAGTTTTGAATTCTAAACCATAACACTAACCCGTTGTAACATTCTACAAGAAAAATCTGACTCATCATAGCTCAAGGCTTGGTGAATATCAACTATTTCATTTAGAAATGTTAAATTTTGTTCTTTCTTAGTTTCATATTACTGTTTCTGTATTTACTCATATTTGATTTTTAGTTTTTGAGAAATGCTTCTTTGATGAGTCCTAAACCCTTACCTCGATTCCCAAGTAACTGATCTAATGGATATAAACCTCATGCCATCTTTTCATTATGCTAGCTTGCTAATGGCAGCTTTGTCATGGTGTGGCAGGTTTGGCGTGTGAATGGCCAGGAAAAGATTCTCCTACAATCTTCTGATCAATCAAGATTTTACAGTGGAGATTGCTATATTTTCCATTATTCATATCCAGGAGAGGATAAAGAGGAACATCTTATAGGAACTTGGTTTGGAAAGCAGAGTGTTGAGGTAATAATTTTCCAACCATCTTATCAACCTTGACACCATGCTCAGATTTCATAAAGCATACAAAGCATTACAACAATGCCAGAAAGCTTAGGACCTTGGAAGATGCCCCTTTTTTTCAATTTTTTAATTAGTACCGTTGAGGGTATGCCACAAAATTAGGAAAATAAGGTTCTGGTGAAAGTAAGTTGTGTATGATATTCTACACTTGAATACCACTTTGTAACAAGCAATCCTTATACACTCAAAGAAATTTAACGAAAAGATAAAATCCAGCTATAGTATATTTAACACACAGAATCAGAAAAAAAACTTTATTTAATTACTTGGGCTTTACAACAGGAATCCCTTGTCGCTATTCATCCCTCTCTAGAGACAAAGTATCTATCTAAGCTCCTGGCATTATGTCTTTATTTGTTCATTATATCTCTTCGTGCCCAAATGGTAGAAACTAAAACATATGGAAACAATGATCAGTTTTGTGCTAATGTGAGTGGTCTTGGATCCTGTAATTGGAATGTGACTGTAAATTACAATAACTATTACCATGATGCACATCGTGCTTATAGGACATCAACTCAACTAAACTAACTTTCAGGAAGTTACTTGAGATTAGAGAGATGCATACTTGATAAATTTAGCACATGTAAATGCATCTAGATTGCATCACTGATGGAAGGCTTACTAAATATGAATTGCTATTGAAAATAGGAAGAAAGAACATCAGCTATCTCACTAGCAAGCAAGATGGTCGAGTCGATGAAGTTTCTACCTACCCAGGTATCCCTTTGACTGATGTTATTGTTAAATGTCTGAATTAAATTTTTATATCCTTTGTTGCTTACTGATTATATTTTTCATTAATTTCTAGGCCCGTATCTATGAAGGAAATGAACCAATTCAGTTCTATTCAATCTTCCAAAGCATAATATTTTTGAAGGTTTGTGGCTTCTCTGATACCATAGAAAAATAATATTGAAAACATGAAAAACCATTTAAAAAAAAATATTTCTATATTACCCATAATTGCATGCTTTCCCACAATGAACTACACGAAATCTTTTAGGGTGGCCTAAGTGATGGATATAAAAAATATGTTGCGGAGAAGGAAGTTCCAGATGAGACATATCAAGAAGATGGTGTTGCATTATTTCGTGTCCAGGGAACAGGGCCAGAGAATATGCAAGCAATACAAGTTGACACAGTAAGTCTCTTCTTTCTTTTCTTCTCTGGGTTCTGTTTGCAATAGGATATGTTGGCTATTGTGTATAGGGTGTGTGTGTGTGTATGTGTGTGCATATTCCTGTCTTTAATATGGAAGTTGTGTTAACATTCATACCTTCTTTTTCTTTTCTCTATTTTCCCCCTTAATCTCTTCCATCAGGCTGCATCATCTTTGAATTCCTCCTACTGTTATATATTACATAGTGGCCCAACCGTCTTTACTTGGAATGGAAGCCTTACAAGCTCAGATGACCAGGAACTTGTTGAGAGGCAGCTCGATCTGATAAAGGTCTCATTTGTTCTACGTTTGCTTTTAGTTATAAAAAATTCTATGGAAGATGGAGCTTTCTATATGAGATATTTATTTTTACATATCCGTAATGGTAGAAAGGCTTGTCAATCCTACGATGTACATTGTTGCATTTATGCTTTAGTATAAATATTGTCACCCTTCTCACAGGTGAATTATAGTATAGTTCATTTGGCTAATTTAATTGCTTCTAACCTTTCAAGGAGGGTGCTTTCAATTCTTTTATTGATTATTTGTTGTGTGTTAACAGGTCCTTATAATGTACTCTATATGTTTTACTGTTGGATCTCTTTATTAATCTACTCCTTATATGCTTTCAATTATTTACAGCCGGATCTCCAGTCGAAACCACAAAAGGAAAATTCAGAGTCTGAACAGTTTTGGGATTTATTAGGAGGGAAGTCTGAGTATTCCAATCAAAAGATTGTTAGATCTGCAGAAAGTGACCCTCACCTATTTTCTTGCACCTTCTCTAATGGTAAGAAATTTATCTGAGCTGGATGGTAAAATTCATCTCTTTTAAGATTCTTCCTTGAATTTGGTTTAACTCTGAAGTTTTTGACTTTCTTCTTCCCTTCTGTTGTTGTGCTTGTGACCACGCTGCAAATTGACCTTCAGATAATTTGAAGGTACATATTTTGGTTATTCATTTCTATTTCATGCTTTTCAGTTATATGTATTACGAAAAGTGCAGACATTTTTTTGTCTTTTTGCACTCGTCTTTCATGAAATCTATCATTTTGTAATATGTTATAACCTTATGATTTGTGACGCTGCTTAAATAAAGAGCAGCATTCTCTGGAAACCTTTGTACATGACATTCTTGTGGACTAGTTTCAGACTGAATTGTTACTTCAAAATTTTGCTCCAGTTACTTAGAGCAAAGTTAGAATGGTGTATTTTTTGTCTTGAGTTATAATAAATGTTTTGCATTTTTCACGTGAAAAAACCATGGTTATTATTGTAATGTTATGCCGGAATACTATCGAACCTAGTAATAGGTGTTTCAACCAAATTATAGATATACAACTCTCCCTTTGTCTTGGTTTATGGGAGTTGACATGTCTGACACCCTTTGTCTCAGTCAACACATGATAGTTGACAAGTATGTCGTTAATCATAACATAAAACAGATTATGAAACTTAAGAATGATGAGATAAAGCATTCAACGTGGATAAAATATTAAGGCTTTCGTGCATCAAAGTTATGCAATCTCACTCTGAATTTATGTTTGCACCCAGATTTTAAATTGAATTAATTGTTGCAGGTAGTAGAGATATACAACTTCACGCAGGATGATTTGATGACTGAAGATATATTCATCATAGATTGTCACTTGGACATCTTTGTTTGGGTCGGCCAACAGGTCAACTCCAAGGATAGGATGCTTGCTTTAACTATTGGGGAGGTACACCTTTTTAAAGTTTGCCTAGATGCAATGACTAAAATTGGGTATAATAGCAAAGAACAAATGTCTTTATGCCTTTCAGCCCGATGTGCACCATGTACATACTGCAGGAAATAGAAATTCCTAAATCCATTTCTGTTTTCTATGTAACTTGAAACTTTTATTCCAAAAGGTGACTCTTGAGATACATGTCAATTGTAATTGTTTAGAACTCTGTCAACTATCTTTTAAGATACATGCCACTTTCTTGCCAATTTTCTCAACATTTGATAGATACTTGATCTGACTGAGGTTTCTCATACTAGTTTATAATTGTGTCAATTTTCTTTGAGTTTTCTCATGTCAATATTTCTTGGCATTCAACTTTTGACAGAAATTCCTTGAGCATGATTTTCTTCTGGAAAAATTATCTGGTGAAGCTTCAATATATATTGTCATGGAAGGAAGTGAGCCACCTTTCTTCACACGCTTCTTCACTTGGGACCCTGCCAAAACCACTGTGAGGACTATAATAATTATCAAGTTGTCATCACAATTTGAGGTCTTTTTGAAAATCTGATTTTCCTTTCCTCAAAATACAGATGCATGGGAACTCATACCAGAGGAAACTTACTATACTGAAAAATGGGGGTACTCCAAGTATAAATGTAAGTCTTCTTTTGTTGTTTGATTGCATACTTTTGAGTGCATTCATTTCTATACTTGGAATTCTCTTTCAACGCTATTTCTCATATCCATTCACATCTTTCAGTCTTTTTTGCTATAAATTCTTGCACATTGAGTTGTTGGCTGAACTTGAGTGTTCACAATCTTGTCCATCAGTTGATTATCTAAGGGTAAAGGGACAATAAATGTTGCATGGCAGTAATTGACCTGAAATAATTTGATTTTGTGGTTTTGCTGATATTGGCTAATATATGGTAGTCAGGTACATAACTCTATGGCAGGCTTGTCTGAATTTTTTTTAAATACCAAAGATATCTCATAAAACTCAACGGATAATCTTCCATAATTGTTAGTGAGATCTAACACGAAGAATAATGTCAATATCTATGGGTTTCTGGTTTTTTTGCTGCACCTGGATGTGTTTGCGTTTGTGTATGTTTTTGAATTTGTCTCTTTTTGTTTTGGAAAGAGAAGATGAACTTTTATTCAGAAGAAAAAGCTGTACAAAAAAATAGCTATACAAAACAAGAACATTAAATCAACAAGCAATATCTAATTTAACTAACCAAAGCTATTCAAGATACTACAGCTTTCTAATCCAGAATGATATCCGACAGAAATTTTTCCTAACTGAATTTGCCTCTTTATAAAGCTTAAAAGTCAGATTTATATTTTTGACAAGTAAAAATAAATTTTTGTTAGCAAACCCAAGAACAAGAGAAAAAATTTAGTATCCATAATACTATAACTGTTAGTAGTTACACCTTGTTATGATCTGTGACAACTGTGTAGTTAATGCAAGTATGGTACTACTACGTTTTGACTATACATATGCAACTTATTGCATCTTGTTTCCAGATTAGTGCTTAGCATTTATTGCTTGATTAATTATCTAATGCTTGATTAGAAACCAAAACGGAGAGCACCTGTATCTTATGGTGGAAGGTCTAGTGTGCCAGAAAAATCCCAGCGTTCCAGAAGCATGTCTTTCAGCCCCGATCGAGTTCGTGTGAGGGGCAGATCTCCAGCTTTCAACGCACTGGCTGCTACTTTTGAGAATGCTAATGCAAGGAACCTTTCTACTCCACCTCCAATGGTCAGAAAACTGTACCCCAAATCTGGGGGAGCCGGGGGATCGGTGACCCCGGATTCATCAAACTTGGCTTCAAAATCAAAGGCTATAGCATCACTGACTGCTAGCTTTGAAAAATCATCACCAGCAAGAGAATCTAATATACCAAGATCGCCTAAAAGTAAGTCTTTGTTAAGCTCCTTTACATTAGAGTTTCTTGCACTCAGTTGCTTAGAGGTACTTAGTTCCCATTGGTGCAGTGAACTCAGGAGCCCCCAGACCAAAACCAGAGATGAATAACAAGGAGAATTCTGTGGGTAATAGACTAGAAACCCCCACCATAGAGGAAGATGTGAAGGAGGGTGAAGCAGAAGATGAGGGTCTCCCGGTTTACCCATATGAACGCCTTAAAACAACATCAGAAGATCCTGTTGCAGAAATTGATGTAACGAAGCGAGAGGTAACATATTGGAATTGCATTAATATGATTATTGCATCTTTTGTCTTCAATTCAATCCTTATATATTGACTTTGGCACAAGCAGATTTACTTGTCAACGGAGGAGTTCAGGGAGCATTTTGGAATGGCAAAGGATGCTTTTCATAAGTTGCCCAAGTGGAAACAGAACAAGCTTAAAATGGCCCTTCAATTGTTTTGAATCTCCTCATACTCAGTATTTTTCTTCAGCTTCCTGCAGTTTTATGTTGCATGTGTCGGAATGCTTGCCCACCAAAGCTGTACATAATCTTTCCTCATGAAAACCACAGTTTGATTAGCGTGAATTACAACCGAGGCACCACGTTCTGATTAAAGTGCTTTCTTTCTTCCTGCAGTGGGGGAACACAATTTCTCAGGAGTGAAAGGGACAGCATCAGTGCATTTTTAGCTGCTTCTGCTCCCAAGAAGCTTGTTTTCATGATTGGACAGAAACAACAAACAAATTTTCGTGTTTTTCTTCTTCTTCCCTCTTTGGCCTTTTGAGTTGTTTGAGCGTCTAGGTTTGCATTTTTTTGTTAAGTTCGCCTCATGGTATCATTCTTTCTGGTCACAGGTTTGTTGTGAGCTTGCATTTTTGTCTTTCGTTCTCAATTTTTCATTCAAAGTTTCGATTTCTTTTTGGGAAGGGTTCAAAAATTGATTTGAGTAGAGCAATTAGAGGGCTTGAATATTCATACTTAGGTTGTATTGATATCTGAGGATGGAAGATTGGAAGTGTGTACAGCAGAGTGTAAAAACCAATTCGCTCCTGTTTTGACAATAAAAGTGTGACTTTTTGCCTTTCTTTGTCTCTCTGTCTTTGATCCTTTCCTCTTTATTTATCCATTTATTTATTTCTCAACCGAACAATCCTTAGCTGACGCGTCAGCAATTACATTCCAATTACAATTGAGCATTCAATTTAACCAACTAATTACAATCTTGCCCTCGAGGATCAAAACAATGAAACTTAGCTGCCATAGCCTCAGTCTTTTCAGGTTATCTGTGCTGTTAGCAGAGTGGTTATCTGTGAGCTGTTAGCATTCTTGTAATAGTCACATGACTGTTAGCTTAGTAGTTAAGGTGGTTAGCTTAGTAAGTTTAACCATATTCTTGTGATAGTCCAGTAACTTGGAGACTCATTTCTGTTGGAACGGCGCGCGGGATCGATTCTGTAGGAAAATCTTTCAAGTTTAAGTTGTGATGATCAATGCGGCTCCCAAATTCACACCTTCAATGATTAGGCAATTTTTTAAAATGTGACGTTACATTAAATGTGATTTTTTAACATTGTAGAAATAGTATATTTTTTGCTTAAATCATTTATTGATCTCCAACGTAGTAAATTACCGCTTTTCAAATACCCTCATTTTAAAATTTCAATATACCACTTTAAAAGTTTAACGTGTCAGCACACCATAGATAATGGGCCCAAAATCGGCCCAGTATGATACCCGACAAGTCAAATAGCAGCGAAATTCGTTGAATAAAAAAAGCGCAGTAAAATTCCAAAAAGGTCAAAATGAAAAGACAAGCGGAAGTTTCATGAGAGAGAAACGAATTTCCTCAAGTCTTTTCTATAAACAGAGGTGTAAATTTCCAATACGATTCGATAAATGATTTGAAATTCGTATGAAATATATTCGGATCAGCCTAACTTGATAAAATTTTCGATCAACCTATTATAACCCGTTTTCAATGGATCACTCATATACCCACACATATAATTAACCATATAGCCACACATATAATTACTTGGGAGGGGGAGGGGGTGTCGTGCCCATTCTATGTTTGGGTATGAGCAGGAACATAAAAATTTTAGATTGAATACATGTACATGACGAAAAGACATATTAAAAAATAGTGATCCTGATTTGATAGGTAACTTGAATAGTAAGGGCTACGCACAATCAACACAAAAATCGGATTCTCGAACACCCCAAATTAATTACTCATATTTTTGTTTTTATTTATTCTTTATAAAGATGAAGAAACAAATTATATTTACTAGTGCATTGAGTAGTAGTGCCAATCAAATTGAGTTTCATACTTGCACTCTGCCTTTTAGTTATTTTTTAGAGTTTTTAAAAAATTTAACATTTATGAATTTGAATATTAAGTTTTGACTATTTTTGATAAAATCTCGACGAGGATCTAATACGAAGGGGAAAAACTAACCTTCATCAAAGGAGGTGAAACAAGAGAAGGGAGAGATTAGAGACGAGATGCGGCTACAACATAGGGTTTGGGGATTCTTTTCGTGAGAATCAAGCACGATTGAGATAGTGAGCGAGAGAGGATGGATATGAAATTGTAATTGTAGATTTCGTCGATTTGTTTCGTGTGGTCGGTATTTAAAGAAGGGGTATTTTTGTCCTTTCAAATTAGAAGATGGTTATTTGAGATTGAAATTTTAGAAGATGTTATTTTATTTAGAATTGGGAAAAGAGGTTATTTTATTTAGGATTGAGAAAAGAGATCATTTTGTCCAATTCCCTATTTTTCTGTTACATTTGTCATTTCTCACTTCCCACTTCTCAGACAACAGGCTATAAATACGAGAGCTTGGAAATTTCATTTCGTTCAATGATATTGACAGGGATTATACTATCCACATCGATATCAATTTCAGTGGAGAGGAATACCGGCCGACGGCCGTAGCAATAAGTGGCTTCATTTCAGTTTTTAAACAAGACCAAGAAGCCAATCGAGCCATCGATCAAGAGAGAAAGCGAGACAGTTTCAAAGAATGAGTAGTAATAAGGCTTCAAGTAGCATTCCTGCTGCTTCTTCCAGAGCAGGCACTAGTGCATTGAGTGGTAGTAGCAGCGGCGGCGGTGTTGGTGCTGGTAATGCCAAGAAAATTGAGCTTCATCCTTGCGCTCTGTTGAGTAAGGGCATCAATGGCCTAGACAAGGTCACTCTTCGTGACCCTCGCGGCACTCACGCAGTCGCCGAGGTACACCACTTAAACGTAAAACGACATTGTACTTTCATTTGTACCATAATTCCCCTTCGGTTTATCATTTTATGCGATCGAGATCTGATTCTTGCATCTTCGAGTTCTTTTTCCTTTTCCAGAAATGTTCTTGGATTCATTTCCATATTTTTGTTTATTTCTTTTCTTGCCGATTATTAATTTTCTTTTTTCTTCTTTTTGGTGAATCTAGGGTTTTGTGGGTTGTCTATTAAGTTATCTATTTGAGATCTGTTTGTGTGAAGTTCTTGATTTAGGAAATGGTGAGGAATCATGAGTTATTGATTTATAGGTTTAATTTAACTTTGGAACTGTTCTTGCAAAGGCAAACAATGTGTGTTTAATGATTTCCGTACGCGAACCTTTAAAACTACAATATGACTTTCTCGTTTACCTGTCTTGTTGATGAGAGTTTCTGACCGTTATCCAGTTTTCTAGCACTCTTTATGTTTTTTTTTTGGGGTCAAATCTGGCACTCTCTATGTTAGATACTAGTCTTTCTTGTTGATTACCATGGAATGAATGAAGTCTTGGTTTCCTTTTCTGGGTTGAATTTAAGTCTCATCTGTGAAGAATAATAGGTCCACCAATAGCATTAAGGACTTTCCAAAGGTTCCTAAGTTGTCTAAAAAAAATTAGATTCATTAGCGGTAAGTATAATCTGCAGTTGCTGTATCTTGGTAGGACACTAGGATATGAGATGAGAGAGTGTGAGATAGTTCACGTATGCTTTGATAGTGCAATCTATCACATTTATTGTCAAACCAAATATATTTTACGATAAAGAAACTTTGCTCAGCAATAATTGTAATTTTTTTCTGTTTTTGTATACAAATATTTAATTTGATTGCACTCCAGTTTTTTTATTTATTCTGATAAATGTGATAGATAATCTGATAGTTTATTATATTTCTGGGCTGCAATGTATTGACTTTTGGTGGAAATGATTTTTACTTCCTCTGGAATTTTCATATGAGCATATTTCCCTTTCTGTTTATATTCTATTTATTTTTTCCATTTGGTTCACTTCTCTCTTGTCACTGTTGCTTAAATTCTTGTCACTGTTCCATTTTTTTTTTTTCATGCAAGTAGGTTATTTTGTTGATTGTTGATCTTAGAATCAAACAGTTATATATCTTGTTCCCCTCCTGATTTTGTTCCAGTCCGCATAGTTTCAGTTTCTATGAATGTTTTGATATATCTTAAATGTTTTGGAAAAAGTAATGCAATGTTTCCTACTTTAGGGGTTTATATACTCTTTTTGGGTTACAAAATTTCGTGCTGCAGAAGTATCTTCCTTAGTTCTGATTGCAATTGTCTTTCTCTTTCCTATTGTCTCATAATTATATATTTTTGGGCTTTCCAGGTGTATTTGTATGGGGCTCAGGTAACATCATGGAAGAATGATCATGGAGAGGAGTTGCTATTCGTTAGCACTAAGGTGTTATGCAGCAATTTGATGCTATTTCTCTTTATTTATTTTAACTTTTTTTGGAAGTAAATTTTCTTGATTTTAGTTTTGAACATTGGATCAATTTTTCCTTTTTCTTTTAATTGTAGGGCTGTGTAATAACATTAATGAACGTTGTTTAATTTTTTACCAACTAAACATTAATTGCCTCTTTTAAGTTACTCTGTGCTTTTAAGCAACTTAGCAACTATTCTAATTACCCAGGTGAAATATGGTCATCTAACATGTATGGTTTAAATGGAATGAAAGTTTATTGTCTTGTACATACAACCCTTTCAAAATGATATCTGTGCATCCATTCCTTTTAACTTTGGCGTGAGGCATTGTGGTACTGCATTTTGTGAGCAGCACTGTTAACATTTTGTCCTCCATATTTTATGTTTCAAATATCAGCTCAATTTTCTTATATTTTTTGGCCGACTCATAGGTTTGGTAAGGTTGTATTACTTTGTTTTCTGCACTCTTGGAGGAGATCTTGATGTTAATTATAGTTTCTTTAAAGTCTTTCTTCACTATTTGCTGGATTTTCCAATTCAAAAAGGTTTCTCATCCATGTTTTTTCTTGAATGGTAAAAAAGAAAATGAAAATTTTTTAATTTAAAAATATTTTGTGTTAGGAATTGACTGGGTGAGCTGACTTTTATTGTTTAAAGGCTATATGACCTTTATTTGCAATTGGGTTTGTTTACTTTTATTTCATTGTGATAAATAATTTAAATGCTGCATTTTTTTAATATGGAATTTGCTATCGATCTTGTAGAATAGGTTGAAAAAATATATTTTGATACTATTATCAATTTACCAATGAGAAGGGTGCTGATAATAACTTGTGGCATATTTCTTCCTCCTCTAGAAGCTAGTATTTCCATTTTTCACTCCAAAAATCATCTGAAGTGTTTAATTTTTTTTTTCCTCCTACAGGCTATATTCAAACCTCCTAGAGCAATTCGTGGGGGAATCCCAATATGCTTTCCACAGGTATGCACTTCCTTCAAATTGTCTTTCTTGCTTGATTTGATTGGTCATGTTCGTGATGGGAGCTTGAACCCTGTGTACGCAGTTTTCAAATTTTGGTTCTTTTGAAGCACATGGATTTGCTAGAAACAGATTTTGGAGCATTGACCCTGATCCATCTCCTTTCCCAACAAATACACCTAGTAAGGCATCTGTTGATTTGATCCTTAAGCCTACTGAAGAAGATATGAAGACCTGGCCTCACAGGTAAATACGGGAAAATAACTATATTTATTAGTATTTAAGGTTGTCGACGGATATTCTAATTGACTTATCTTTTGTCTTCTGTTGTTTCTTCGTTTTAACACCAGTGTTTTTTTCTACTTGACTTCGTGTTGAATTGAAGTTATGAGTACCGATTACGGGTAGCTTTGGGACCCGCAGGAGAGCTGACGTTGATATCTCGCATCAGGAATACTAATGCTGATGGAAAGCCATTCTCATTCACATTTGCGTATCACAACTATTTCTCTGTTTCAGATATCAGGTAATTCATGTATATCATTTATGTGAGAAAGGCTATTTATTGTTAGTCTACATACTTCTTACTTATTCAGCCACAAAAGTATCAAACTATGTAATGGCACTCTAAACAGTTAAAACCTTACCTATTGTTTTTTGTTTAAAATAGTTTCTGGTGTTTGTAGAATATCTAATTGTTATCACTTTCGAACAGATTCTCTTTCGTTCCAGTAGTATGATAAACTGGTTGTCTGTGCTGCATTGTAACTGAAAATGTGGCTGAAATAGCCTTATAAACATTCATAAAATTTTGGTGGTTAGGTTTGGTAGGCTAATACCTCCAATCTCCTAAAAAAGGAATAACAAAAGCCTTTTTCTTTAGTTTTTAGGAAGCTCAGTTCTTTGTCCTTATACCTTCTTGTTAACAGGTTCCATGCAAGGTAGAGCATGTAATTACAAAAGTGTGTTGTTCCCATTGTATACTGAATATTGATTTTTTTCAAGTTTATGGACGGATACTGTATGAGCTTACCAATTTTTGAAACAATAATATTGTCAAGTATCACATCAGACATTATGTTTACTGCGAATTTCGTGCAATATCACATAATAAAAAACAGTCTTTTCTCTGCCTTTTCTATTAATCATTATGTTACCAGAAGGAATTACAGTACTGTTTTGCTTGTATTCAATTTCATAGCCATTTTCATGTAGCATACAGTTAAATAGGAAACACGTGGTTCTGGACGGTGTTTAAATTTTGTTGGTTCTTGTGTTCAGTGAAGTTCGTATAGAAGGATTGGAGACCATGGATTATCTTGACAACTTGCAGAACAGGATACGTTTTACTGAACAAGGGGATGCGATAACATTTGAATCAGAGGTAAGTTGGAGCTTCCCTTATTTTGTTCTTTTCCGTATTGGCTAATTTGGTATATGTTTTCTCACTTTTTTATTATCATAATGATATTAGTTGGACAAGATATATGTCAGCACTCCTACAAAGATTGCAATTCTGGACCATGAGAAGAAGAGAACATTTGTAATCCGCAAAGACGGTCTTCCAGATGCTGGTGAGGATTAATATATTTATCTCATTTCATAGTGATGTCATTTCTGCTTGAGGTTTTTAAGATCAACCAACAATAACCGAGCCTCACCTAACCTGTTCAGGGTCCAGCTATATGGAACCTCCATTCCCTTGAAATCTATTATATGTCAGCCAAAGTTTCATTTAGGTCTACACAGCCATTTTGTCCAGTACCCTTCACACGTTATTTTTGGTCATTATGTTGGTTAAGTCTTTCTTTCTAATCGCATTTGCTTGTTGTCTCATTTTAATCTTTGTCAATAAAGTGAGAGGTTTTTGTCACTAAGATTCAGATTTGTTTGTTTCATCCAGTGGTGTGGAATCCGTGGGATAAGAAGGCGAAGGCTATAGCTGATTTAGGAGATGAGGAGTACAAGCATATGGTGTGTGTGGAGACTGCTTGTGTTGAGACACCTATCACATTGAAACCAGGAGAGGAGTGGAAAGGAAGGCAGGAGATTTCGACCGCACCTTCCAGCTACTGTAGCGGCCAACTTGATCCTCAACAGGTTATCCAGGGAAGCTGAAAGTTCCAGCATTCTGGCCTATATTTTGTACAGGTACTTTGTGCTGAGATTCCAAAACTACTGAATTATGGTCTAATGCATTGAAAAGTCAAAAGCAGAGTGCTTTCATTCATGCTTATATTTGTTTCTAATATACTTTTATGGGGTTTCCTTTTCTTTCTTTTTTTCACCATTACACTGAATAGTAACTAATTCATTTATTACTGATCTGAATCCATTTATTTTGCAGGTATTTTTTTGCACATTTACTTGGGTCGGGACTGTACAATTCTGCACATTTACGTTCAAAATAGATAGAATTTGAAGAGTTATTCAATCGAATTCCGCTCACCAAACGTGGCCATAGTACAGAAGGTTGCAGATAACATGTTCTTTTGATGGATGATAATTTTTTTTTCTTTTCTTTTTCCTGTTAAAATTGGAACTTGTATGGTGGTTGAGACTTGAGACTTCAGAGATTAACTGAAAGATGTTCAAATGCGTTGAAACTTGAAAGTGGATGTGGTATCTTCTTATTTCTCAAATATGTTTAGGTGTTTTAGTGTTAGAATTAAGTTCGAATTTGAAATTTCGAACAATGATGATTGTGATTTAAGATCCCCCTTCTCTTTTTGAAGGAATAAGTGAATGAACGGTTTTTTTATTTTCAAGGATTAGACATGAGGAACATATATCCCATCCAATCCCTTTAAAATGGTGGGAGGGATGTGATGAGCTAAGTTTCCTTCATTCTTAATTCCCCAAGAATGCGAACTTTTTTTGGACTAAAGTCACCAAAGAAGCCCCTAATAAGTCCTATATATATATATCTAAGAAGGAATTAAGTTGAACTTCCAAAGGTATCATCTAAATTGTAGAACTAGTTTCTTTCATTACTAAGTCAACTTGAATTTTGAAATTTAAATTCAATATATTCCATCAACAAATTAAAGCAGATGTATGATATTTTATTTATGAACAAGCATTACAAAACAAAGACCAGCAAAACCTAAATACCTAAATGTCGACTATGAGTAAAAAATCTCCAGTGACTAAGTTCAGCAATCACTCACAACTCATTCAATTTGAAAACTAATACGCACCATTAAAGCAACTGTGACTCCCACAGCCAATTGCTGCAAATATCAATCTCCATATGGAAAGACCAAGGCAGCCCAAGAAAGATTTTATTAGACATAACAATCCAACAAAAAGGAACAACGAACACAACTAACCCAACAAGAGATGCAAGACTTATTTGGACAAACTTAAATCTTGTGAATTATTCAACTCAGTTACACACGCCAAGCAGTGCTTTATGGGTTTCACTCTACTTCCAGTAAAATTTGTTTTGATTTTATTCTTTTTTATTTTTAAACAATGATATTGCGGAGAAGACGAGAGAGCATTACATATATTAAATTTTGATCTCACCCACAAAAATCGTAGATAAGACCAATCATTACAAAATAAAATTTGTTAGCAACTTAGCGCCGAACAAAAACAAAGGCAAAGGTTTGAGTTAGAGTCTTAGAGACGACGCAAGGTATGAATAATCCCGTGGCCTTTTTTTTGTATACAAAAAGACAGTTAATAAAACTGTAACCATGTGAGCTTCAAATGATTATTGACTAAGATTAATAAAAAAAACAAAAGTCAACAAAAATAATCACACATGCTAACGACGACGTTATTATCGACTATGGGAAATGAATGTGATTATAATAAAATATTATTACTATTGTCATGGGATTAGAAGAATATACTGGCCCTTTCACGTTCTGCTCGTATCTATTCATCGCATATTATCCCCATAAAATACTCCTTCATTAAGGTTTTCGTCGACAAGCTTTTATAAATTATGAAAACAAAATTTATACTTTCACACTGTTGATCATTACAGAGAAGCAATTTTTTTTATATATACAATGATGTATATTGGCGTAGTCAGAAATTTAAATTAGAAGGACCCTTTATATGAAAAAAAGCTTAAGATTTTTTTCAACGGAAATAAAATCAGTGTTATGATTCCATTCTGAATTAAATTTTTTTGGTCAAATTACTAATATTAAGAGAGTCACTTTATAGACAATCATAACAGTGGATAAAAAATAAAATCCATGCAATGGCGGAAAAACATAAACTTAATTTAATGATAATATATAGTACTAATGGTTGAGAGAATTTTACGAACATATATGTTATCTCTTTTCCAAAAATAATTGTGGTATCATCTATTTTGAGT
This sequence comes from Oemleria cerasiformis, assembly GCA_037349345.1. Lineage (NCBI taxonomy): Eukaryota > Viridiplantae > Streptophyta > Magnoliopsida > Rosales > Rosaceae > Oemleria > Oemleria cerasiformis. The sequence continues at coordinate 12,232,778 of JAZGTL010000010.1, forward strand.
ACCCAAAAGTATGCAAAACAAATACTCATGCACTTAAGCTTTCAATACATATTAGGTGATTGTGACATATTAATAGAGAATTAGAAAGAAATAAACAAAAAATAAAAGAATAAAATTTAACAATTTACATATAAATAATGTAACGAAAAAATGACTAGAGGGGACTCACACCCATCTGATCCTTAGGTGGCTCCGTCTTTAATGATATACAATTTAGCAAGTTAGTTATAATTAGATGTATATGACAAAATAAACGTAACTTAATTTTGTTGTTCATATTAGTCGAATATTAAATTAAAGACAAATACCAAACTTTATATATGATATTGTTATTTGTAAAAATGCTGTCTTAAATCTGCAATAGAATCAGTAGCTTATAATTGACTATATATTATTATTTTCTTTCAATTGACCTTATTAGTTTTATAGAGAGTTGGCATTACTCAAATCAATATATAAGTGTCCTTGCATTTGTTTACTTTAAACTTTTTTTATGTCCATAGAATCATTCAATTTTTTAATTTTTTAATTCCACTTTCTTTACTTCTTTATTTATACAAAAATTAATGCATATTTCATGCCCAGTAGAGGCATGATATTATTTGACTATGCAATTCAAAATTGCACCAACAGTACATCGAGGTCCATCCCCACAGTTTTGTGATTATTCAGGTTTTGTTTTTTTTGAGAAAATATGTAGTTTTTTTTATAGATGTTTCTAAGCAAAAGAAAAAGTACATAAATCGGCTAACATGTCTCAATTACAATATTTTTGTAAAATTTTCGGATTAGAATGTGTCAATTTAGATTTTTAAATGAGAAATATCATTTATGCATGTCTTGATAATACCCATAGAATAACGAAATGATTAAAAAAATATATTATAAATGTATATGTTATAATATAAATAAAATGAAAATGCTATTTTGGACGTTTACAAAATTATTCTCATTTTAGTATTCAAGTTAAATGATCAATAATCGAAGGCTGTTTTACATATTTTAATAATATTTACAATATTATTTTTCTGCATAATTTCAATCATTATAAACATTTTTGTCTTTCTCAGTGTTTTAAACTCTAATATTTTGTGCCTTCATTTTTTATTATTATCATTGAAATCATAGCCGACCAAATAATAATCATCTTTATTAATTTCCAAACCTCATATAAAAAATTGTAATGAAAATGGTATCACACCAGCAATTGGAAATGTCTAGATTAACAAGAATAAAATAGATTAAATAGATTATCAGATGAGCTAGTAGGTAAAGTATATATATATACACTTAATTAAAAACTGACATGTCACACAATTAGTTTTATTATTTTGGGGAGTGAAGGAATATCCAATTTTAAAATTTGATTTATTTTTCTCAATGCAGTTGAAATTAAGCTTCCATAAATTTTTTGCCAACCATTATTTCTTTTTGCCAACCATCTAATAAAATGGGGTTTTCACAAATGACTGTTCCTACCAGGTTCTTTCCTAAAAGCAAACATTATTAAGAATCCACATTGCAAAGCACATGGATATGACAAATTTTTAGGGTTTTTTGAATATTGTCATGTAATATTCAATATTGTATTTTTATATATATATATATATTATATAATGGCAGAAGAAAGAAAAAAATATATTTATTATAAAACGAGAAAAATAATACTGTTATGTAAAACTTTGGTTTAAATACAATAATATTACAATGTCAAAAGAGTAAATATGATCAAAAGTATACAAATGATTTCTTACTCCCTATTCTTACGTGCCCTCCTTAACCCACTAATTAAACGCCATTTTCATGCTAATATATATAAATATATATAACTTGTCCACATTTAACGGCTTAAAATAAACAAATGAATTAATACAGCATTATGCTAATTAATTAGATTACCTACATGACCAAGACGACATGCAAGGAACTCTTGAAATAAATAAAGGTTCTCTCATCCTCTAATTCTACGGTTTTTTCATTAATGAAATTAATGTTTTAATAAAATAAATAAATTTCGAATATATTTTTTTTTATATAAAGCTATATATTGAAAAGGTAATTATGCACATTGATTGTATAATACAAGAGTAAAATTTAAAATATTCCACCGTATATTAAAAATAAAGAGAAATATCATGAAACTAATTAAATGACACTTGGCATCCCAATTACTTTTATAAACACACCTGTAATATAAACGCTAAAGCTGAATCAGTTGATGACAGCTTTTTTTTTTCATGGCCAAATCAGAGAGGATGAGGCCTAGTGATGGAGGATTAACATGCATTTGAGTTGGCATAGATTTGTGGCCACATTGCCACCTATCAAAAGATCCAAATTGTTCCAAGTTTAATTAAAATGAATTGGATGTTCTTTTAGTTGTCTACTTATTAATAATTGCCATGTATATATTTATATATTTAGTTTAATCAAAGAACTAATATAATTATCCAGTTTTCTTCCAAGGGCCCAATCATTTGTGAAACCTATTAACCAAGCTTTATGGAACTCCTTTCCATGTGCTAGAACATGGTATATATATATAAAATAATTTTTTGGATGCGAACATTCGTATATATAGAACAACAATAACGGGAAATAATATACAGTCCATGTGGTGTGACGGCCGTAAAAGAAGAATTTCTCTTCTTCAAATCAACCCCATCTCCAAATTGAGAAGAAACCTGAAATATTAATATATATAATAATGTAGTTGCCAGAGTGTGAGAAAATGTCCAAATTGAGGGGGCACTGTTCCAATATGCCTTTTGTTTATTCAAACTTGTACGTCCCTAGAATATTTGTATATAAATAAGCCTCCAATCCCATACAGAAATTTAGAAGTTTAGACATTTACAACATCCATCATCAAAAGATCGAAAGACATGGAATCTCGTAGTTGCATTCTCGTATCAGCTTTTCTCATCCTTCCTTTGCTGCTTGGAACTGCTTGTGCTCAGCTTAGGACAGACTTCTACAAAGGAACATGTCCAAATGTTGAGTCTTTGGTCACCTCAGCTGTCAAAACCAAGTTCCAGCAGACCTTTGTCACCGTTCCGGCCACCCTTAGACTCTTCTTCCACGACTGCTTCGTTCGGGTTAGTACTTATCTAAGCGTTCTCATCCTTTCGAATTCTTACTTGTTTCGGGTTTGATACAATATATATATATATATTGTTTAAGGCGATCATAATCAAGTTTGCCAATTAATTAGTTTCTATATATATATATTTGTTGGCTTCACTTGCATAGGGTTGTGATGCTTCGGTGTTGATTCAATCACCAACCAACCAGGCCGAGAAGGACCATCCCGATAACCTCTCCCTCGCCGGAGATGGATTTGACACCGTGATCAAAGCCAAGGCCGCGGTTGATAGCGATCCCAACTGCAGAAACGTAGTTTCATGTGCTGATATTCTTGCTCTTGCAACTAGAGATGTTGTCAAGATGGTATGTAAATTCTACCGTCGCCTTTTTTTTTCTTTTAAGAGAATGTACGATACCTGGAGGCGTAACCTGACTAAAATCTAGCTGACCTTTTCAACTTTGGCGATTGTGTTACCCTAATTAATTATCAGAACTTCTTGTCATCAAAATCTTATGTAATGACTATGAACTATGATCTAAGCTTTTAACTACCAAATAGTTATGTAATTAATTAAGCATTGATGAATTAATTAAGATGAGATGGTATTTGATGAATCGGATACGTTTAGTGTGATGCTCATATATCTGTACGTGATAATGAATATGCAGGCTGGGGGACCATCTTATTCTGTTGAATTAGGGAGGCGTGATGGGAAGATATCGACTCTTGCTAGTGTTCAAAGACGTCTTCCTCACCCTACTTTCAATCTTGACCAGCTCAACACCTTGTTTACTTCTCATGGTCTCACCCAGACTGACATGATTGCATTGTCAGGTAGCTTCTTTTACAACCAAATATTGATTCCAAAAGTTTTTGTAAGTGTACAATTATTGTTTTGCATATATATTATATGTTCTATTGTCGAACTGTTAATCTGCCAACGTATGTCAGAATATGAACGAGAGAATCAATTATTTATTCAAATTCTGAAACATAAATTCACCAATTTAGTGGCCTATATATTCTGTATTGTATTCGTATGCGATACAATAATACTCTTAAGATATTCTCAAATATGCATACTTTGTTCAATGAATATATCGTCGATCTTGTAATTACTCGTATCAAACTCATGAAATACTCGTATCGGATTCATTGGATGCTCGTATCCAACTAAACGTTTCACACTAATTTAGAGCAAAGGAAGGATATTTAATTTGCGTTTCACACTAATTTAGAGCAAAGGAAGGATATTTAATTTGAAATTTAGGAAGTAACATGAAGAGTTTTCCTAGATTAATAGTAAATTGTTCCTTATTTCCCTTCTCGTGTTCACACTTCTATAACGTTGATCGGCGCCTCTTCTTCTCCATCTTCTATATTTGAGTAGAATTGGGATTCTAGTTTTGTTTATGTCTCTATCTAGCAGTATATATTTTTTATTTGTATTCATCATGTATCGTATTTTAAATCTTAAATTTATTTTATGTTATAATGTATTGTGGTATCATATCGTAACCGTATTATAGAATTCAAATTGCAAGTAACAAAACATATTACTATTCGTTACGGGAGTATATATTTCTAACTTTCATGCTTTCTTTAGGCGCACACACACTTGGATTCTCTCATTGCGGCAAATTCTCCAAGAGAATCTACAACTTCAGCCCCCAGAGTCGGATTGACCCGACTCTGAACTCAGCATACGCAATGCAGCTTAGACAGATGTGCCCGACCCGGGTGGACCCGAGAATCGCCATCAACATGGACCCAGCAACACCTCAGACATTTGACAATGCCTACTTCCAGAACCTCCAGCAAGGAAAGGGTCTGTTCACTTCTGATCAGGTACTATTTACAGATGGAAGATCAAAGGCCACAATCAACAATTTTGCTTCAAGTAACACAGCCTTTAACCAGGCTTTTGTGCAAGCCATGACCAAGTTAGGAAGAGTCGGGGTTTTGACCGGAAACCAAGGCGAGATTCGCCGGGATTGCACCCGTCCCAACTAGAATGGCCGGGATTGATTGAGGACCATTGTTAGGGCAGAGCTTCAGCTGCTGGATTGAACCTCTTAATTTGCTAATATTTTTTATTTATTTATATTTTTTTAATTATGATTCGTATGCATATAGGCACAATGATTGGGGTTTTATGATTCATGATCTTGAGAATACAGTTGGCACTTAGTTGAAAGTGGGAAATACGTATTCATCAATTAGCAAGGAAGAAACTTCAAGTTGCTCAAATAATGCTTGTTTAGCAGTTGAAATGAACTGAAATGCTTGAAGATGGAATAAAAAAATGGGATTTATTTTTGTAATGGGCTCTGAAGTTTCCAAGCTCATCAATTTCGTCCTTCACATTTGAAATCGATTAATATAATCCTTAATGTTTGGTGTCACATCAATGTTTGCCCAAATAACTACTCAAATAGTGCCACATTGTCCTAGAATATATTCCAATTAAAATGTAATCATAGAAACCATATTTCAAATTAGGGAGGGCTAAATAGGATATTTTAGAAGGTACATATAAATGTCTTTACGAGAGTCAAATTCAAAACTTGTTACATAACATGTGGACAAAAATATTACTACACCATCGTGGGTATGCATTTACCATATCTACTATTTAATGTGTATTTTATGCCCATTTATTTGTAGCTTTGTATATACCCAAGCCCATGAGTAATACGCATGTACATCCCCATTTCAAAATCTTGGGTGACATTTTCATTAGTAGCTAATATCGCCAAATCTAACACAAAATTATTGGCGGGTGCTTGTGCTTGAAATCCAAGGAAAGGACTTTCATGTCATCCTTTTTTATACAACAATATTAGAGAATGATACTTATACATTGAGCATGGATTCATCTTTTATGAATGTCAAACTCGAGACCCTAAGACCTCTTACTACATAATGAATATGAATATCACTGAGATCAGTAATAATTATTGTGACGACACTTTGTTTTCTTGGAGACGAAGAAATTAGGTACTAATTAGGTCAGCCTAGCTAGTGGAAGGAACCATGACTAGCTAGATTTATATATAGATAGCTCTTTCTACCATGTTTTACAGAGGGAGATGATGCTTCCACCTCTATTTCATTGCACGTGTCAATTCTTCTTGGTTCAACTTTTAAATGTAAGCTTTAGTATTATTACCAGTTTTGAACTTAGCAACAGGCATCAAAATGCAGCACATACATCAGTAACACAGACACCATCATATATGTACCTAAATTTGGTCAATACCACACCCTCTGGTTATTTTCATCGATCGATCGCGATCAAGAACGAAGAAAATTAAAAATCTAGTTATTCTTATTATTTTTTCTGGATCATGAAAATTCTAGTTAGCCAAAGATGATGATGATATAGAGTAACTGTTGAATGGTCCAACAGAACAGGAAACCAACTATGCTCCTATGCTCCACATTAGCCAAAGATCCAACAAAAAGACAAGGAATTCATTCACTATTGGAATTGATTTGAGAGATCAAAGTCTTACTCCAGATTACCGGTACAATCTATATATGTATCTATATGCTATTCTTTTCTATAATTAATTACTTTTCTGTCTCTCTTTTGGTGGATAGTGAGGAGGCTATATATATATATATAAAATGACAAGATTACTAATAATAGACAGGCAGCTCGAAGATGGATTAATTTTGTAGATTCTATTACATGAAATGACTTTAAATAAGTATTTAAACATGTCAAAGGTAATGATAACACATTAGCTAATAACACATTAACACGATGGAATATTACAGAGGAGATCAAAGACCAGTGGCACCAAATATATATATATATATATATGAATCTTATGATGGATAAGGAGGAAATAGGAGCAATAACAATAAAACAATTAAATGCATCTTTTATATCTATGGAGATTGGAGAGAGGGAAACATCATGTTTCATATTAGCAACCAAATGACAAACGCTTGGTGACAAATTGGAATTTAACATGCTCTTAATTTGTCCCACCTTGAATAATTACACAGAAACAATATTGGGATTATTGTGAAGAGTCTCTAGCAATCACTGTCTTCCAATTTTCTTCTTGGTTCATTCATCTCCTTCGAAAAACAAACCACCATAACTCACAAAAGTTCTTGTTCTGAGTTAGTCATTAAAAAAACTACAGAGAATCATTGTTTCTGTCTTTCATATTCTCTGTTCAAAAACAAACAAACAAAAAAATCACTGAAATTCCTACTTGTGATTACAACTTCACCACCTTGTTCTACACGATGCTTTTCTTCATTTTGATCATATATGATTAAGACGATGAACCAATACGTGGTAAAAGATGGATTGAAAATATCCTATTTACGTACTTCAATGTTGCATATCATAAGATCGGGATAAGTATCTCTCAATTTTGCATTTATTACAGTGACAACTTAATTAGAATTTCAATAATATTAATGAACAAGCTAGTATTATTAGAAACTATTGAGTCCTATTATTTGAGCTTTAGACCATGAAAAAGCCAATGTGGCTGCTTTCTTTCCTGGTCACATAATGTTGCAGTTGCACTAGAGCTGCTGCTCATTGGAGCTGTGGGATCACTGTTGCAATCACCTCCTCCTCCTCCTCCTCCTCTATCTGATGATTTCAACGACGCCGGTGAATCAATACCTTCTCTTGGTTTCTGGATCATCATTAACTGATGAGGTGGCAGGTGGAAAGATTTTGGTCTCTTCTTGTTCTTGCTACTTCCAATGCTTAATGTAAGCTCCACTTCACTATCTTCATCACAGCCAGTTTTGAAGGACATGTGATGATGAGAGCTTGGCCGTGCTTGCAATTCTTGATGATCAATTGTACTGACTCCCGTTGCCATGTCTTCCAGCTCCGCGGGCCTTTCAAGGTCAAATCCCCTTGACATTGACATTCTCAGTGTCTCTCCGGAACAACTTCCCCTGCGCTCTCTAGTTACTGGAATATTATCATCCCTCAACCTCTGAAGATGGAAATTATATTCAGAATTCGAAGTTTGAGTCGGTGAATGCTGCTGCCAGTTTATCAACTGAGAATGTAGATTCATGTGATGATCTGCTGCAGTACTAATACTAGTACTTGTCATGCCACCCCAATGCCTTTTTTGTAATTTAATCTCTCTTTTCAGCTCCTCCATTAGCATCTTTTGTACACTGTACAGTCTGTGTAGCTCTCGAATCTGTAATTTTTTGTTTTCGATTGGTGTAAATCATTATGGACTCGTTTGGTGAGCAGGATTGGATTGGACTGGATAACGGATCAGATTGTAGGTATCTTGAATGTGTTTTCATTTAAAAAGAATTGTATCTTGGAGAGAGTAGACGTAGACGTAGAAGAAAATTTATCCAATCCAATCCTCTCAAAATGATAAGATTAAAAGAGATAAGTTTTCTTCTATTTCTAATCCTATCTAATTCTCCTAAAATGAAACATATCCATATTTACATTCAAATACACTAAATTTGAAGTTATCCAATCAAATCAAATCTTACTCATTAACCGTAACCAACATATTGACTCCTCTAGAGAAGGATAGAACTAAAAGTTGATGATACCTGGTGTTTAAAGGTATCTTCATGCATCTGCATTGTCTTTTTGATTGTATCTATGTTGTGCTTGTCAAGCATCCTGTCCATCGAGTCCCGAAATTTTTTCTCGAGTAATCCGGCCTTCTGATACTTCTCCTTCACCCCACTTTTTTGGAAATAATCCCAGTCATCCACCCGATTTGCGGTTAAGCTGCTGCTATTTTGTGAGCTTCCAAATATATTGATGGCGTATTCACTCTTGATTCCCATGCCTGGACAGTAAAAATTAAAAATGTCGGTAACTGCAGAGAATGGCTATTGATCACCCGTTTATTACCCTTTTTGACCGATAATGGTTGGTTTAACAGATGTCATATAAGTTCAAAAATATTGGGTAAAAAATGGAGAAACAAAAGAAAAAATTGTAGGAAAAAGAATAAAAGCAAAAGGCTAACTGAGTTGAGTGGGGTAGGTGTGATATATGAAGGCACTAAGTGAAGGTGGAAACAGAGTGTAGTCATTTTGAATGAACGAAAAAATCTAGTCATTGAATTATCTTCGACCCCAAATTGGAACCCATCTACATTTGTGCTCCACGATCCATACTCATTGGTTCCCCTTTTGGTGTACAAAATATGCAGCAAGAACAAAATGAATGGCTCAAAATTGTGTCGGAGCCTCCCGAAACGCGTCATCAGAAAAACAGAGAAGGAAGATAAAGATAATGGGATGTGGGCAAATAGTAAGACCAGTTATGGAAATGTGGGTGCTTCACTCTATATTTCTCAAATGATTCGTCTCAAGAACTCTCCACATATTTAAATTTCTGATGAGGATCATAAGTTACAGTATAAGAAAAAAATCAAGCCAATTAATTATATTAAGAAAAAGGGTAGGATGAGAAGTGGACAGAGAGAGACAGAGATTGCAATTAATAATAGAAAGGATCTGTTTCACCTTGAAATGTTATGACTTATGAGTGCCCTCCAGAAGAGGAGTTGCAAGAATGGAAACGAAACATAAAACAAGCAAGGGAGAACATCAACATCGAAATGGAAGGTTTGATTGATTCATTTGCAGATAAAAGTAAAATATAGATACCTGAAATAGAAAGAAGGGAAGAGGTGGAGATTCTCTAGTATGAGGCTCATTGAGAAGTTTGGTACTGCTTCTTCATGCCAAAAGGAGTATCATCATCATATCCATGATAACGCTGTTATTATATATATACACATCAAAATCACGAGTCATTGATCTTCTTCTTCATCATCTTCCACTTCTTCCGTCCAAATCGGAGTGGACGGAGGAATCTAAGGCGGTGGAGCTAGCTAGCAAATCAATGATATTTAGGAGCTTAGTAATGAAGGGATGGTGTGAATTGGGGGAAGATTCCTGCAACAAGACACCTCTACACCAGCAAATCTCTTTGGCAGGCCAATATTAATCTCTCTCTCTCTCTCTTCAGTGAGTATAGTTTAATTTGGGGAAACAACAAAGCAACAACAAGAACAACAAACCCCCCTCACTCCTCTCACTAAATTAAAAATTGTTAATCATGTTCATGGCCATGTTAATAATTCAGGCTTGACAGGCTGTGAAGGTTGGGAGGCATGGAGAAAAGTTAGGCTCTACCGATGTCTTGGTGTGCACAATATTCATTCAGATATATACTATACGCTCTCTGTGAGAGAGAGAGAGAGAGAGAAAGAGAAAGAGAGAGAGAGAGAGTAACAGGGCTTAAACTAAATTACACAATAATGGACCGAAATCAGGTTCGGATTAAACACTAACTGATATACATCATCTTCATTATTTACCAAAGTTAAATCTGACATCTTATTACATAATTGGAGAAAATACTCCTATAATGTGGTGCTGGTGGAAGAATGGTGTGAATGAATTTGTTTAAATATTATTCCTAATACATAGTATTGTTTGATATGCTGTATTTCAATTATAATTATTATATTGAATTTGCGTTTGTGTATATATATATATATATATATATATGTGGTGCATTGTTGTAACATGGATGAAGATCAAATATGTGGGGGCCACAGTAGAGTCCAATCCATGGATAATGAACACCAAATGACAATCCTAATATATGGGCCAGGGTAGGGCAGCGAACAAGATATTCCAGACAGTCTTACGGAACATCAAAGATTTGCATGAATGAGTAATATTCATGGAAATAATTATAACTTCGATGATGATGCTTCCTTCCCTTCTTAGAACTAACAACACCAATCTCATAAATCTTATTTTCTTATACAAATTCCACCATCGATGCTCTTTTCTTAGGGAGGAACTGCATTTTACATACTAAATATCGATATTGCTTTTCTAAGAAAGTAAAATAAAATAATTCTTAGTTTTTACAATTAGAATCAAACTTGATATTTTTCGCCTTTTATGAAAGTCGAATTCGAAATATTGAAGTACACATTAATATGATAATGAATACCGTTAAACCAATAATACTAGTGACTACTATTCATACTTCATATTTTCTCCTTGCTAACAAAACATGTCTAATCCAAGAATGCGATTGTGATTTTAGGCTAACACAAAAACATTGTACGCCATTTAATTAAGAGTAATATTATTTAGACACCCTAATTTCATCACATTTAGTGACCACATTGATGCGACAATCTATTTATCCAAAAAAATAAATATAAAGTGATTTAATTTATTGAAATAACACCATTCATTTATGGCACGTTTACTTAACAAAAATGAGAATAATAGGTAATGAGAGAAGTAGGCAATTAGAAAAGTGGATAATCGGAAAAGCGAGTAATCATTCTCATTGAGTTGTTTACTAACTATATATAATTAGAACAGTAATGAGATTGATTTTCATTGTTATTGTTTACTAACCATTATGAATCGGAATAAAAATTAATTGATTACTAAAATGCCCTTTATTTTTCCCAACTTTTTCAACTTCTTGTTCTCTTGTCTGATAACTCTCTCAAAACCCATTTTCTGAAAATTAGGGTACGTGTAAATTTAGGGTATTCATAAATTTATTAACACAAATAAATTAAAAGTTAAATTTATTAACACCAATAAATTAAGGTACGCATAAATTTAATAAATTTATTGTGACTAAATGCTGTAATTACTTTGAAAGTTGTAGGGTAATTTTGGTATATCAATCAATTAAAAGGGGTAATGAGAATCATTAACACTTCTCCCCTAGTTAATGAGATTACCCCAAAATAGATAATGAAATTACCTATTTTGAATGGGTAATGATTACTTAGTTGCAAACAAACGTAGAAGAAGTAAGTAATGAGAATTATTACTTTGGATTTCATTCCCATTTTTAATAAGTAAATATGTCCTTAATGAATCTAAATACCATTACTCTTTAATTAATTACTGTAAAGTATGTAAGTAGGATACATGTACAATGGAACGAGTGATCATCACTCGCCGGTCAACAGAACCAACCGTCAAAACTCCCAAATTTAAGTTCAAACATTTACATCTTCTCTAACTTATGGGCCAAGGGATCGTACGTAACACCACACCACGCCATTATTTTTCCTATTGAAGAACAGACCATTTATTTTGTTTTGTTTATTTTTATCGAAAATATGGAAGGTTATTAATGAAAGAATGATACATTACCAAAAAAAAAAAGAATGATACAAAATAAAAACAAGTTAAATCTCAAAAGTTAGGTAACGAATATGAGTAAAATATCAAGTGATTAGGTTTGACAGTCGCCAAATCAATCTTAAGGGAATTACTCAGGCGCAACTAATACAATTTGAGAACCCCTAAGCACTATCAATCACAATGTGGCTGAAATAAACAATCATTGTAAACATCAATTCCCACAAAAGGGAAGATCAAGGCAGCCCAAGAACGTGCCACTCGACACAAAATCACACTAAAAGGAACACCTAACACATCCATCCGAAAAAGAGCTGTTGGACTTGTTCGAACAAATCGAACTGAAATTCTAATAAAAAAAAATAAAAACAAAAATCCCAAAGCCCACAACCCATATCCATATGTTATCTGATTTGCAAAGCCCTCAAACTGCAACGCGACCACTGATTTACACAAACAGTGATCAGAAATCGAAGATGAGAGAGAAGTGTCGGCGTCACCATTGTGCCCTCCAACGAGAGCCATACCACACCACATGCAAGACTACGATCATGAATCCAGTCTGAAAGACGGAAGAATAGTGAGCCAAAAAAGGAGAATATGCACGAGAGAGGAGAGGCAAAGGTACTCAACCATGAATCAACCACTAGCTATAGTGAAGATCCGATTAAACCCTAGTGTTTTTTGGTTTCATTTGATGATTTTAAATCTGCTAAAAAAAATCCTATTTGAAGGCTAATTTTAGTTAATTAAACATGTTTTTGACAGCTACCAGCCTACCAGCCATGAACTCATGATCCGATCTTGGTTTAAGGTCGAGTCCCAATGAATGCAATATATGTATATGGGACTGTGAGTACCTTCTTAGTTGTTGCATTAATTGCATTGATACATCAATGACTTCTTTTTTTCAGAGTCGACTTAAATATCTAAATATATTTTGAACAAAAAGAAACAATTTATTTTCTTTTTACGATATATTTTTTACTATCAATGAATATATCTTGTTTTTGTGAGAAAAAAAACTTTTAGTTTAAAGTCTTCATCAAAACCAGAAAACCATATCTATGAACAGTAGTAAAGGATCATTTTCAATTTTTCAGAAAATATTTGTTCACGCAGAAATCGTCCGGATTGAAATTAGACCGTTCAATCCCTATACACATAAAATAAACATGTGGGGTTAAGGTTGAATCCCGAAAATAAACACTTGAGGTTAAGGTTGAATCCCGAGATGGGGGGTTTGACCAAGAACGCTCCGATGCTTAAATCAGCTCAATCTAGAGAGAAAATTGAAAAACCAATTATGAGAATAATTGTGAGATACCTGAGAGGAGAGTAGATGTCCTCCATTTATAGTGGAGACCCAGGGGTCTTCGCAGCGTCTGATTGGTTGAAGGAGTTTGCAATCAATAAGTAATCCTAGTTAGCAAAAACTTATGATTGACTTTTAATAATACATAATTCGCTAAGAAGTTATTTATCAGGAGTAGGAAAATGAGTTCTAATTGATCAACAAATCCTTTTTGGAAAGGAAGTTTACTTATTAATAGATTCCTAGCTCATAAGGATATCAAGAAGATGTCTTTTATTATGGTGATATCCTTTATTAATTAATATCTTTAGCTAGTAAATATATTTAATAAATGCGGGGTAATTATATTTCAATAATGACTCCATCAAGGGCAGAGTAGTCATTATATAAATTATGGGACACGTGGCAGCTCCAAAATTTTTGGACGAATTATAGTTCCAAAAATGCCCCTACATCTCTTAGGATGCGGTAATTATATCCCAATAATGACTTCACTAAGGGCAAAGTAGTCATTATATAAATTATGGGCCATGTGGCAGCTCCACAATTTTTGGATGAATTATGGTTCCACAAATGCCCCCACATCCCTTAGGAATTCGGGGAATCCGAGGATCTAAGTTTTTGCAGTTCTAATAATCCATCGCCTTTTGATGCTTCTATGGAATAAGGCTTTTGATGCTTCTATAGAAAAACGCTTGAGTACTTCACGGGGTGAAGGCTCTGATGCTTCGACGGGCGAAGGCATTGATGCTTCGACGGGCGAAGGCATTGATGCTTCGACGGGCGAAGGCATTGATGCTTCGGCAGAGGAAGGCTTGAGTGCTTCGCAAGGCGAAGGCTTTGACGCTTCCGTGGAGGAAGGCTTGAGTGCTTCGTGGGGCAAAGGTTTTGATGCTTCTACGGAGGAACGCTTGAATGCTTCGCAGGGCGAACGCTTTGATGCTTTGGCGGGCGAAGGCTCTAATGCTTCTACGAAGGAAGGATTTGAATGCTTCGCATGGCGAAGGCTTTGGTGCTTCCACGGAGGAAACCTTGAATGCTTCGCACGACGAAGGCTTTGGTGCTTCCGCGCTAGAAGGATTAAATGCTTCGCTAGGCAAAGGCTTTGGTGCTTCCTAGAGGAATGCTAAGTTTGCTTCCCGGAGGAACACTAAGTTTGCTTCCCGGAGCAAGGCTCGGGTGCCGCAAGGTGAAGGCTTTGATGCTTCAGTGGGCGAAGGTTCTGATGCTTCCGCGGAGAAAGGCTTGAATGCTTCGTGGGGCGAAGGCTCTAATGCTTCCGCGGAGGAAGGCTTTGAATTCTTCGCATGGCGAAGGCGTTGGTGCTTCCGCGGAGGAAAGCTTGAATGCTTCGTGAGGCGAAGGCTTTGGTGCTTCCACGGAGGAAGGCTTGAATGCTTTGCAGGGTGAAGGCTTTGGTGCTTCCTAGATGAAGGCTAATTTTCCTTCCCAAAAGAAGGCTTGGGTACTTCGCAAGGCGAAGTCTTTGATGCTTCAGCGGGCGAAGGCTTTGATACTTCAGCGGGCGAAGGCTCTGATGCTTTCGCGGAGGAAGGCTTGAATGCTTCGTAGGGCGAAGGCTTTGGTGCTTCCTAGAGGAAGGCTAAGTTTACTTCTCGGTGGAATGCTTGGGTGCTTCGTAAGGCGAAGGCTTTTATGCTTTGGCGGGCGAAAGCTTTGATGCTTTCGCGGAGGAAGACTTGAATGCTTCGCGGGCCGAAGGCTTTGGTGCTTCTGCAGAGGAAGGCTTTGAATGCTTTGCAAGGTGAAGGCTTTTATGCTTCGGCGGGAGAAGGCATTGATGCTACCGCGGATGAAGGCTTTAATGCTTCGCGGGGCAAAGGCTTTGATGCTTCCATGGTGGAAGGCTTAAGTGCTTTGCGGGGGCGAAGTCTTCGATGCTTCCGCTAAGGAAGGTTTTGATGCTTCGCGGGGCAAAGGCCTGAGTGCTTCGTAGGGCGAAGGCTTTGATGCTTCCACGGAGAAAGATTTTAATGCTTCGCAATGCGAAGGCTTTGAAACTTCTACAGAAGAAGGCTTTGATGCTTTGTGGGGTGAAGGTTTTGATGCTTCGACGGGCGAACCCTTTGATGCTTCCACGGAGGAAGGCTTTAATGCTTCGCTGGGTGAAGGCTTTGATGCTTCCATGGAGGAAGGCTTAAGTGCTTCGCGGGGCGAAGCCTTTGATGCTTCTCCGAAGGAAGGTTTTGATACTTAGTGGGGCAAAGGCCTGAGTGCTTCATGGGGTGAAGGCTGCGAAGGCTTTGGTGCTTCCACGGAGGAAGGCTTTGAATGCTTCGCAAGGCGAAGGCTTTTATGGTTCGGCGGGCGAAGGCTTTGATGCTTCCATGGAGGAAGGCTTTAATGCTTTGCGGGGCGAAGGCTTTGATGCTTCCGTGGAGGAAGGATTAAGTGCTTCACGAGGTGAAGCCTTTGATGCTTCTACGAAGGAAGGTTTTGATGCTTGGTGGGGCAAAGGCTTGATTACTTCGCGGGGCTTTGATGCTTTCGAGGAGGAAGGCTGAAATACTTTGCAATGCGAAGGATTTGATGCTTCTACAGAAGAAGGTTTTGATGCTTCGCGGGGTAAAGGCTTTGATGCTTCGGCGGGCAAAGGCTTTGATGCTTCTGCGGACAAAGGCTTTAATGCTTCAATAGGCGAAGGCTTTGATGCTTCCGCAGAGGAAGGCTTTAATGCTTCTTGGGGCAAAGACTTTGATGCTTCCGTGGAGGAAGGCTTGAGTTCTTCGTGAGGCGAAGGCTTTGATGCTTATGCAGAGGAAGGTTTTGATGCCTCGCGAGGCGAAGGCCTGAGTGCTTCACGGAGGTGAAGGCTTTGATGCTTCTGTGGAGGAAGGCGTGAATGCTTCACAATGCGTGTTCAGTCATTAGTTAAGCATCATTTTGATGTCACTTAGTACCTCTTTTACTTGTCTTTTGTTAGAAATCAGGCCATCCATAGTAGAAAGTGATGCTCTTGTGAGACATGTGCAGGCTAAAGAAAGAGAATGCAATTCCGAGAACACAAGAAAAAGAATGAATCGAATCAGAGTTCCAATGAAGGAGATACGTCATTTCAGTATTGGGTCCCTAGCATGTCTCAGGACATGTCCGGGTACCTCATTTTGGGTCCTTGACCAAGTACCTTAAATCAAGTCATCCGGGTCCTAGAATTGTGTTTCAGGACCAGAAGATCAAGTCCTAGTAGTGCCAAGGTCAGGCCAAGGACATGTCCTTCGCATGTCCTAGCCATGCCTCAAAGAAGCCTCAGTTGAGAGCATTGTTAAGTCAAAGTTCCTACCATGTGCTGAAGTCCTTGTCCCAAGTTCCAGCCCCAAAGACATGCCAGGACGTGTCCCTGACACATCCCTGGTCCCTCAGAGACGCGCCCAACGATAGACCCAAGACACCAGAATCAGGTCCGTGACATGTCCCTTGACAGGTCCGGGAAGGCCAATTTGGGCCATGACTTGGAAATAAGTGGAACAAAGCAAGACACCACTCATACATAGACTTCAAATTACCTATCTCAGCTGATGGAAGCCTGTGTCTCGCTTGGAAATTCCAATGACACGTCTGTGTCATGTTTTGCCCTAAAGGACTTCCCATTAGCCCTGATTTGAGCCAAATTGGGCCATTGCATTTTCTACGAGCTTTTGAGCAGGAAAAATCCCAGAAACATGCTAGATACATCATATGGAAGTGAGATAATTGGTCTGTCCCAGCTGCATTGGTCGATGTCCTGCTGAGTCCTTAGAAGGTCCAATAAGGAGGTTCCAGGAGCCAAGATTGTTCCCGCTGTGTCAAGAAGGTCCAAGATTGTGCCAGCCATGCCTTGTTGTCCATAAAAGTCGCAGAACCTTCTAGAATCAGCCTTGACGCACAAGAAAGATCCTTTCTTCCCTCACAAGCCCGCGGCCTAGCCCATGTCCCTGCTAGACTAGGAAACATGTTTTAGCGTTTCATTAAGGGCTTTTTGGTCCTTTGTTTTCTATTTTCAATTCCTAGTTTTTAGGGGAAGCCCTAGGAGTATTTAAACGAGTTTTTAATGTGAAACTAGGGTTCCTAACCCCCTGACCGCATAACTTAGTTTAGTTTAGTTTTTCTATTTTTGAAGAGGAGGTTGAACGCAAGGAGGTTGGGAGCTGTTGCCTTGGACATCTTTAGCGCAACACCATTATTCCAAGAGTTTTTCTTCTTTATTCTTTT
Source organism: Oemleria cerasiformis (assembly GCA_037349345.1). Taxonomy (NCBI): domain Eukaryota; kingdom Viridiplantae; phylum Streptophyta; class Magnoliopsida; order Rosales; family Rosaceae; genus Oemleria; species Oemleria cerasiformis. Next base: position 12,250,573 of record JAZGTL010000010.1, read on the forward strand.
ATTATTATGTAATTATGGATTTTTGTATGTTTTATTCAATAATATGCGTGAGTAGTTCTTTAAGAATTAGGGCTGCTTGAAACCCTAGCCATGTAGTTTCTTGACATGATTTTGGCCCTTGATTTCTGTTATTATGAGTGCTGAATAGACTCTTATTACTATTTGAATTACTGCTCTTTTATGTTTACATGATTAGCTACCTTGTTTGCATAAATTATTGATGAGATTGCATCGAGAGGTTGAGGTTAAAAAACAATCTTGTAATCAGAATTCATGACAACCTAGATCATTAAACCAGACTAGGGGTAGTGTGATATCATTAAATTCCTATAGTACTTCATGCATCATCTTAGATTACTAATCCTTCACTAAGATTGATAGACGTTCTAAGCAGAGGAAACAGCTAGGACATGCTAAGTAAGAAGAGAATAATAAGTATGGGATGAGCTGTAACAGGACCTTTGCATGGGAAACTTATTCAGAGAATTCATAATAATAGGATCTTGGAAAGCATGTTAGGAACTTGAATTATTTAGGGTGGATAGTTAGTCTTAATTCGACTTAGTTAATCAATGAATACAATCATCTTTACTTCTGTTTTCATTTGCCTTGCATTTACATTACTTGTCTTAAGTTTCAAAATTCAAAGTATCAAACCCCACCCCACCCCACCAACCTTCCCCCCCGCCCCCCCCCCCCCCCCCCCCCCCCCCCCCCCCCCCCCCCCCCCCCCCCCCCCCCCCCCCTCCCCTCCCTATCTTGTGTCTTGTTTGTGTTTTGTTTGAGTTTTTGTGTGTTTCTTGTGTTACAAGTAACTAGTGTCTTGAGTCGTCATTAGTGTCTTATCCATCTAAATAGTGTGAGTCTTAGTGATCGTTTCTTGCTTTATTTCCTTGCTTTGTTGAGTCTTGTTTGAGTTAATTGAATCTAACCTCATAATTGGATATCACATTGACACAAGTCCTCGGGGGATCGACCTTGCTTTTCTTCTACACTATCTTAATTGATTTGTGCACTTGCAATGATTTATAACTGTTAGAATTAAAGCATATTTCTTGTTCTCTAATTTTTCCAACAAGTTTTTGGCGCCGTTACCGGGGACTTGTCCCTCAACGGTGTCCATTTAATTCAGATTCAGTTAACTCAAAGTTGTATACTAACTATTTAGGTTTAATTCAGATTGTGTACTAAATCAGTTTGAAATTCTTTATTTGTACATATGGACAACTTTTACTTGGATAGGGGATCTTGGAGCGATCCCTACTCAAGTCCATTCAACCAAGGGTGGAGCTATCAGTCTGGATACCATCCAAATCCATAAAATCCAGGATGGTGCGATCAACCTAATTTCACATGGAATACCACCCAATCAGCTCCTGACCCCGGCTCATATCCTAAACTCCAAGCTTTGGTTGATACCTTGGCACAAAGCGTTAAAGCCATAGAATATTATACGCAAGAAACTCAAGAGCTGATGAAGCGCGTGTATGAGAGACTTAAGAAGACCATGAGGCAGTTTGCATTCTACATGAGTCAATGTGAAGACATGGCACCCTCCCCACCAGGTGAGGCTGTGGATGTTGATCAGGATGAGGGTGCCATCGAGTCAGCACTTCCACAAGGGCCTGCCATAGAGGCTGTGGCTCCCATCCAATGCCATGATGTGACATGGCCTCCCAAAGCTGCTCAGATTGAGCAATGGGACAACCAAACTTCTGACCCTCAATTATACTCTGTTCTTCTTAATGTTTCTGATGTTAATTCAATGCCTAACCAAGTTTCTCGAACTCGCACTCATAGGTGGGAACTCGAAATGGAAGAATAATGAGAGGAAGAGAATGGGATGGGGGAAGGTGAAAAAACACCTTGGTAGATTTGGAAAAGGATGATTTGATGCCCCAAGTGCTGGGAACGTCGTGCTTCAAGGACCCACTCGAATGACAACTCCCTGAACCTTCTCAAAGGGCTTCAATTGATAAAAAATAAGCTATGGAGGAGGTTACATGCCTAAATTCTGATTTCCTGCCCCAGGTTGTGCCTGCACCTAGGTTTCTATCCAGCGCTGTGTCTAAGGCTCTGCCCCAAACTGATCCCCAAGCTCAGGCTTGAGTTGCACCTGACATGCTGCCCCATGCTACCCCATACTACCCCACGTTACCCTAGGTAGAACCTGAATTCCTACCTCAAATTGAGTCTTAAGTAGTGTGTGCACCCAATCTGCTGCCCACTGCCATGCCCACCTTGCTGCCCCAACACACGGCTCAGCCAAGGGACAGAGACAAGGACATGGACAAGCCTATGCCTCCCATTATGCCCGAAACCGTGTCTTAGCCCTTGCCCGAGGACAAGGGCACGGCGTTGGCCTACAATGAGCCTCCTAAACTCAAATATGAAACTCTTAAATTTAATTCTCATGCTGTGAACTTGGTTTTAAATTCTGATTTAGTTCCTAATGATGTTCCATCTTTCCCATGCAGGTTCCACCATAAAAACAAAAAGATGGTGGTGGAGGCCCTCAACTTGGTACTTCTCTTCAAGTTCAAAAGGAAAAGACAGCGGAGAGGACCAAGGAAATGGGTACTGAAGTCTAGGATGTATAGGGCACACGTTGAGATGTTTCACCACAAGAATTTTCGGAGGAGGGCATTTGAGAATGGAAAGAAAAAGCTCTCATTCAAATCACTTCTAAATCTCTTTCCAGATAGATTGCATTCTCGTAGGTGGATTCTGTTTTGTGCATCTAAGTTCTTTCCACATGAGGCAGCGAAAATTCTGCAGCGAGAGGCTCACAACACTATCCATGTTGACGCTGCCATGCCTCCACCTAGTTCTTAGCTGCCAACAACATCTTGCCCATACGTTAAATAAAGCGCTCATAGGAGGCAACTTAGCCCTGGTTTGTGTCATCTCTCCCCCTAATGTCTCTGCCCTATTGCATTCTCTAAACCTTCAATTCTGTCCTTTGTCATGCTTGTTCTTATCACATTGAGGCAATGTTCAGTTTAGGTTTGGAGATGTGGATCAAAAACTCTGCATACAGAAACAAGTAGGTTTGGGGGTGATACACGGCCAGAATTTTCAGTTTTAGTATTTATTGTGTTTAGTTAGTTAGTTAAGTTTTTGCTAGTGACTAGTGCTTTAACTTCTTAATAGGAGTGTACATGCTAAGTTAACCTTCTTTGTTTTACATGCTAAGTTAACCTTCTTTATTTTACTAGGAGTGTACATCCAGGTACTAAAACGCTTGTATAGGATTTGATGCAACTCGGAATTATCTTTTATTGGTGAGTTTAGGAAGCTGACTTCAGGATCTTTCTAATTCCGTCTGCCTTTCTCAAAAAGGTTGAGAATTGGATTTTTGACGATCTTTTTAATTCGGGTCATATGCTCTGATTCGCAGACTTAACCTTCGCCCAGTAATTTATCAATTAATAATTTACCGGTTGTCGGAATTTGTTTCTTTTTGTGGGGTTCGGAAGGTAACATCCACATCTTTCCAATTCTATAAAGCTTTCTGGGAAAGGTAAAGAATTGAATTTATGGTGAATTTTACAATTTGGGTTGGGCGCGCAGGCATGCAGTTTCGACCCTCTTCACCGTTCTGCCCATAAATAGTTCATTCCTTCTCCGAATTAGCTTTTCTTAATGGTGTTGGAACTGTAACATCCACACCTTTCCAATGCCGATATGCTTGCTCAAAAATATTGAGAATTGACTTCTCAAATTAACTTTCAAGACGTGCCTTTGTGCAGGATTATGTATCTGACCTTGTGTCATTGAAATGGACATTCCGGATTCGTTATAACTCAGATTAGGGCGTCGTGTATGGCGTTGGAAAGTTGAGGTCTGTAGCTTTCCAATTCCACCTGGCCATTCTGTGGGCATAAGTGATGAATCCGAATATTTCCGCGCAAGTGAAGTCTTAGGAGCTGAAAAAATTCTGGTTCGGATGCTCCTTTGAACTTTAGACATCGCTGAGATTTTTTCTTAGTTTCCTTGAGCGTTGACTTTGCTTTCTCGTAGAGAGAAAGGGTTTTTTAGCTCATTCAAATGCCCCCGTTGTATTGCCACGGGTATCCAACGATGGCGACTTTAATGGAATTGCCTCTTGGATGAGGGTTTTACTTTCCCTTGGAGAAAGGGCTTTTTGCTTCTCGGGGGAAGTATAGCTTTCGTCAGTAGAATCATCCATGGAAACGTCTCGCGATACAAAGTGGCCTCGAACAAGGACTTTGCCTTGTCAACGAGGCGCGTTTTCCTAGGGATTCTGAGTGTTGGCGCGTCTCCAAGTGGTTTGAGAAGTGCATCTTTCTCCCAAGTATTCCAGCAGAAGTTCTGCCTGAATTTGAACTTGGCTGCTGAGGCATGCCACTTGTTGTGATAAACTGGAGCAAAGGCGATCTTCAAGAACTGTGATGCACATTGTGCCAAAATTCCCGAGCCGAGCGGCGCGTGGGCTACTTTCCTTCGTGGTTATTTTGATCACTGGTGGCGCGGAGCTCGCCAAGGATCAATCGGAGGTCCTTGTTTACCGGATGCTAGATTCTGGCATTCCAAGATGCTTTTCCCAGGAACCTTCCATCCATACACTGAAATTGAGCATGGACTTCAGGTTCCAGAGTTAGTGCGTCGAAGCCAGACATTGCCAAAAGTGGGTGACCATGTGTGTTGGGCTGCATCGATGGTGCGTGCTCGGCCAACGATGATTGGGCTGAGATGCGGGCTTCGTGCAACGAAGGCACTTGGACGTCGAACTGCGAAGTCGCGTGGACATTGAGGGGCGGAGGAGCGCGGCCTATGGGTTCGGCGGCATCGGTGTGCGGCTGACCGGTTGGAGGGTTCGACTGCGCGGCTACAAGTTCAGAACAACTGGCGTTGTGTGGCGGCGACGACGTGCGACTGACCGGTTAGAGGAGCGGTGGCGTGACTAGCGGTAGGGTTAACGGCGTTGGACAGCGCGGTTGTAAGTCTGCCACTGCCTGCGTTGCATGGTGGCTGGGCCACGGTTCCTACGATAGTGGCACAGGTGCAGGGCTGTGGGGGTTTGCGGCTCCCTCGGTGCGGCTGTCATGCTGCCTTTCCTCCTGGGACGTGTTTGTTTCGTTGGACCTTGCTGATTGTCGTGTTCTTGCCATTATTCGAAGTTTTTTCGAAGAACGAAAAAACAATAATTTGATGAAAAAGTGAGAACTTTTCGGATTGAAGAGCACGCATTGAGTATTTCTCAACTCGGCTTTAAATGAAAATCCAGAAATCATCCGGATTGAGATTAGACCGTTCAATCCCTACACAAAGAAAATAAACACCTGAGGTTAAGGTTGAATCCCGAGATGGGGGGGGGGGGGGGGGGGGGGGGGGGGGGGGGGGTGTTCAACCAAGAATGCTCCGATGCTTAAGTCAGCTCAATCTAGAGAGAAAACTAAAAAACCATTTATGAGAATAATTGTGAGATATCTTAGAGGTGGGGAGATGACCTCTATTTATAGTGGAGACCTGAGGGACTTTGCAGCGTCTGATTAGTTGAAGGAGTTTGCAATAAATAAGTAATCCTAGTTAGGAAAGACTTAAGACTGACTTTTAATAATAAATAATTCGCTAAGAAGTTATTTATTAGGAGTAAGAAAATGAGTTCTAATTAAAAAACAAATCATTTTTGGAAAGAAAGTTTACTTACTAATAGATTTCTAGCTCAATAAGGATCTCAAGGATATGTCTTTTATTATGGTGATATAACTCATATTAATTAATATATTTAGTTGTTAAATATATTTAATTAATGCGCAATAATTATATCCCAATAATGACTCAACCAAGGGCAGAGTAGTCATTATATAAATTATAAGCCACGTGTCAGCTTCACAATTTTTAGACGAATTATCACTACAAGAAAATATGTTGCCTGACTATCGTTTGCCCGACGAAGATAATTTTGCCGGGTAAGCAAACGTTGCCCGACGAATGAGAACACTCACCGGGTAACCTGTTGGCGGGAAGAGCAACCCGTTGGCGCGCAAAATTGGAAGGTGTTGCCCAACGATTTGTACCCCCCGTCGGCTAACATTATATACAACGAGGAATAATCGTCGTCGGGTAACATTTGGCGTTGACTCTTTGTTGCCCGATGGATCATTAAAAGTTGCTTGGCGAATGTGATTCGTCGGGAAACTGTCTAAACACACTAAATACCCGAGACTCTCTATTTTCCTCTTCTTCTTCTTACTCCTCTATGCTTCATCACTTCTCTGCTATCTCTCTCTCAATCTCTCACTCACTCACTCTCTTTTCTCTACCTAATATTATCATCTCATCACCATTTTCACTACCAATCAAATACTTTTACTCTATTAATCACCAAATATCAAATTTTAAGGTTTGAAATTTTGATTTTTGATTGGGAATTAATTATGTTTTTTGTTGTAGGATTTTTGTGGTTGATTTGAAGTAATACTTATAAAAAGATATGTGTGTTTACCTCTCAATTTAATTTTGTTAAGAATGTTGGATATAATTTTGTTAGGAAATTTTGTATTTATTGTGGAAAATGTGTAGAAATTGTTTAGAATTTGTGGAAATTAGAAAATTTGTTAAGAAAATATTAAAATAGAAAATATGTTATGAAATTAGGAAAATAGAAAATCTGTTAGGAAATTAGGAAATTTTGTTGTAAAATAGGAAAATTAAAAATATGTAGTGAAATGATTGAAATTAGAAAATATGTTTGGAAATTAGGAAAAATGTTAGGAAATTAGGGAAATAGAAAATATGTTAGGAAATTAGAAAATTTTGTTAGAAAAAAGGAAAATATAAAAATATGTAATGAAATTATTGAAATTAGAAAATATGTTTGGAAATTAGAAAATATGTTAGGAAAATAGGGAAATAGAAAAAATGTTAGGAAATTATGAAATTAGAAATTATTTTAGGAAAATAAAAAATATGTAAATAAATTATTAAAATTCGAAATTATGTTTGGAAATTATAAAATATGTTAGGAAAATAGGGAAATAGAAAATATGTTAGGAAATTAGGAAATTAGAAAATATTTTAGGAAAATATGAAAATAAAAAATACGTAATGAAATTATTGAAATTAGAAAATATGTTAGGAAATTAGAAAATCTGTTAGGAAAATAGGGAAATAGAAAATATGTACGGAAATTATAAAATTGTAAACTTTGTTTTATTCATAATTAATATATGTTTGTATTTGTGAATTTGTTGTGATTTTTTTTTTGTAAAACGCTTTATTTAGTTCCGACGGAGTGAAATACGTTCATATTTCATAACCGTTTATGCGAAGTTAATCGAGTTGATTAACTTCGTATAACGAAATTCAATGAAAAACCTTAGACCCGTTTAAGAGTCGATGAATCAGATTGATTGACTGACTCTTGAATTGTCCATTTATTCGGACAGTTTGGGGGTTTGCAACAATGTTTTGTGTAGTTGGCAGTCTACGAGGTTAGGTTTCGATTGTGGGAAATTCGGTTTGTATCCCCTCAATGTTCTCCGAATGCATACTAGGTATTTGTTTATAATATCTACGTCGTGCATTTGGGGAATTGTAGGGAGATGCTGCCGAAATTTCCCTCGATCGAAACTTAGCCTCGTAGGTCGCAAACTACACATCACAGAACATGCACTCTCGAATGAGATTGGGCCAAATCACCGAAGGCAAAATGAGAAGAGCTGCTTTTGATTTTAACTTGTTCTATTTACGGGACAATGTTAACTCAATTACTTACGTTGACTCTATGATGTGAAAGCAGGCACAATCGAAAGAGGGTGGATGCAAATGTTTGATAGATCTTCTGGTCAATATTTGGATGGGAACGACAACTTCATTGCCTTTGCACGTAGCCATTGCAATGATACAAGACGTATCAGGTATCCGTGCCGTAAATGTAACAACTGCAATTGGATGCCGTTGAATGAGGTCCAAACTCATCTGGAATGGAATGGGATCGTACACAACTACACTAATTGGATCTATCACGGTGAAGAAATATTTTCCGCATTGACATCTTCGGTTCCCAGGACCCGTCGGGATGAAAGTGGTTTGGATCGGCAATGTGATAATGATCAAGTCGTTGAGTTATTAATCGATGATTTTCCTCCCGCATCATATGATATGGAAGATGATGCGCCAAGGTTGCAACCCGAAGAATCTGAGCTCCATTACAAGAGATTGTTGAAAGAAGCTCAGCGCGAATTGTACCCTGGTTGTAAATCATTTTCGGTTCTCGGGGGCAGTTGTGGAGTTGATGCACATGAAAGTTGAGTATAATCAAACGAACAAGCATTTTGATCAATTGATGGGCATCATCATCCGAATGTTGCCTGAAGAAAATTGTCTGCCAAAAGATCATTATAGCTCGAAGAAGTTTTTGAAGGGCCTTGGTTTAGGGTATATCAAGATTCATGCGTGCAAGAACAATTGTGCATTGTTTTACGGTGAAGTCGAGCAGCTTGACAAATGTAATGTGTGCAATGAGCCTAGGTTTCAAAAGAACAAGATTCCTAACACAGTGTTGCATTATTTACCATTGAAGCCAAGGTTACAAAGATTCTAAATGTCGTCCCACACAACCCGTGATATGAGGTGGCATAAGGATGAACGCATTGATGATGATGTACTGAGGCATCCGGCGGATGGAGAGGCTTGGAAGAAATTTGATAAAATGTGTCCCGAGTTTGTTGCGGAGCCAAGAAATGTCAAATTAGGGCTCGCTACTGACGTGTTTAATCCGTTTGGGAGTTTTGCATAGCCCTATAGCACTTGGCTGGTTGTTATGGTTCCATATAACTTGCCTCCTTGGAGATGAACGAAGAAAGAATTCACAATCCTGAGTACTTTGCTACCGGGGCCCAAATCGTCGAGTAATTCCATCGATGTGTATTTACGGCTGTTGATTGACGAGCTCGTGGATCTGTGGGAAAATGGAGTTCGAACATACGACAAGTGCAGTGGAGAAATGTTCACCCTACGAGCGGCCATAATGTGGACAATTAATGATTTTCCTGCTTATGGTATGTTATCGGGATGGAGCTCCAAGGGCTATCTTGCTTGCTCGACATGTGGACCAGACACAACGTCCTTTTGGCACGCATCTAAGGTATGCTACTTGGGTGCGAGAAGGTTTCAGGCCTAGGATCACCGATGGCGAATGAAATCTGACTTATTTGATGGTAAATCAGAGTTAAGAGGTCGACCAAGGGAGATGTGCGGTGATGAGATATTATCCAAACTCAACAGTATACATGATTTTGTGACACGAGGATCGAAACCAACCGAACAAGAAAATTGGACGAAAAAAGCATATTCTTCCGGTTGCCATATTGTTCGAAATTGAAAACCAACCACATCGCTGATCTGCATCGCCGATCCAATGCAGATCGAGAAGAATGTTGCTGAGAGTGTTGTGGGAACGACTTTACCCATTGAAGGCAAGTCAAAGGACACCAAAAAGACTCGTCTGGGCATGAAAGAAATAGGGATTCGCCCTAATTTGTGGCCAAAAGTCATCAATGGTAAATACATCATGGCTCGTCCAAGTTATACATTTACGCCGGACAATAAGAAAAAATTTGGTTGCAGGGTATGAAATTTCCTGACGGGTACGCCGACCACATATCCCGGAGTGTTAGCACGGACGGTGGGACCATTTTTGGTATGAAGAGCCATGACTATCATGTTTTGCTACAACGACTCATTCCGATTGGTATTCGACCCTTCTTGGAGGCTGGTGTTGTTGAGACGATAGTTTATTTGTCTCAATTTTTCCAGATACTATGTGCCAGGTCGTTAGCTAAGGCCGACCTTCAAGCAATTAACGAGGATATTGTCTACATCATGTGATGGCTAGAGCAAATATATCCACCTACATTCTTTGATGTAATGGTGCACCTACTAATACATCTGCCAGATGAGGAAAAGCTAGCCGGCCCGGTGCATTATCGTTGGATGTACCCAATCGAGAGGTATAACTTATCCCTACAATTTGATAATATTTCCTTACTATCATGTATATATGTGAATCATAATGTAAATTTCCTTGCAGAATGTTAGGTACGTACAAGCGGTACGTTGGGAACAAGACACGTCCCGAAGGATCTATAGACGACGCGTACATTGCAAAGGAGGCACTGACATTTTGTGCAATGTACCTTCGAAATGTTGAAACTGCCTTCAATTGGGCATCGCGCAATGACGATGGTGGTCAACGTCCAGAGACCCTATCTGTATTTGTCCAACCCGCACGACCATTAGGCACTGGTCCCATCTCGGAGCCGTTCATCAATAGTGACATGGAGGTGGCTCATTGGTTCATACTAAACAACTGTGGCGAAGTCTGGCTCTTCCACGAGCAGCACGAGGCGTTGATGAAGGCCCAATTTCCTTCTAATTGGGAAGAAATGGACAAATAACAGTTTCCACGTTGGTTTTCCGAGCATGCAAGACAAATATTTTATTTCCAAATTTCTTAAATTGGTTTTGAGCTTACCTATTTCGTTTCTTGTGTGTATCTTACTAGATGGCACAGCTGAAAGATGTCAACTCGCCAAATTTCAATAAAGAATTAATGCAGCTGGCCATTGGCCCATTCCGAGGAGAAATGTACGTTGGCTGTCACGATAACGGAGTTAAGTTCTTGTGCACAGAACGAGACGACAAGTTCTCTATGCAAAATAGCGGGGTCTTCGTGCCGGGGGATGCGGAAAATGCTGATATAGGTTTCTACGGCAAATTGTTAATTGTGGTTAAGGTGTTATATGCCGACCGCAAGGAAGTCTTCTTGTTCAAGTGTCATTGGTTTGATACGAACCCAAGTATCCCAGGAAGTGTCATCAAAGATCAGTTATGTACCTCTATAAATACAAACACCCGGTGGTTTGAGAGTGATCCCTACATCCTCTCTAGTTCGGCGAAACAAGTATTCTATGTGGATGATCCAAAAGCTGGTGGTGGTTGGAGAGTAGTTGAGATGGTGAATCATAGAAACATTTGGCACTTGGATGACCGATACCATGAAGAAGATGGGGAAATAGACGATGACCAAATCGTTTACCAGGTGGATTCATCGGCATCCACCCAAAACGTTGATGGAGTACGGACCAATGACATTTTTATTGATATGGGAGAATTAGAATAAATTGATAGTGATTTGGAGGAGTCAAGTACTGTACACATATCGGATGACGAGCGTGATTGGGAGGGGGAAAGTGAATCCGAATGAAAGTTGTAAAGTCGAAATTTCATTCATATATGTAATATCCATCTTCAAATCAATAAATTTGATTTATATGTTTGTTGTATGATTTCATTCACAAAATTTTTTTTTTTTACTTTCTTAAAGTGAGGAGACCATACGAGCACTCCACAAAATACGCAACTTCAAAATAAATGAAGGTCAAAGATTTAGTCAAATATTTTGATGATAAGTCATAAAGGTTAATTCAATAAATCACGATGGTCAATTTTTACTCTTTAGTGCAATGTGAAAAAAAATAGAACCCAACATTCATATTGACCAAATAAGATACAACAATTTTCTATAAAAAACATTGTCTATAAAATGTGATTTGATAATATTTTTATAAACAATTATTTGCCAGATTAAATTTACATTTATTTAATAAACAATTTGTTTAAATTAATGTTGCCCGACGGTTATTACACATGTTACCCGACGGATCGCAACAATTGGTGTTACCCGATGGATACGTAACTATTATCCGACGATTATATGTAACACTTTACCCGACGACTATATGTAACACTTTACCCGACGGATATGTTACGGGTTACCCGACGGACCGCAATAATTGGTGTTACCCGACAGATACTTACCTTTTACCCGACGACGATAAGTAAAATGTTACCCGACGGATATTTAAGGGTTTACCTGACGACCGTCCTCTGCTTGTACTTACCTGACGAATATACATTAATATTCGTCGGGTATGATTTAGATGATTTTTTTATTAAACAACTTTTTTAAATTACTTGCAAATTGAAATTGACCGATCTAACCGTCCACATTTATGGTAGGTATACATAGATCGCCTACGCGAAAAAATTACCCAATTGGGAAATCCCGAGATTAGGTAACGGTGTACGACGATTCGACGGTTAGATCGGTCAAATTCAATCATTTGAATATCAATAGAACCAAAACTTCGCAAAGTGTATTGAAATTTCCATCAAGAGTTTAAACTCCTTAGTCAATATGCTTGTTTTCCGATTTTCAAAAACTTCAAAATTGAAATTGACCGATCTAACCGTCCACATTTATGGTAGGTACCCATAGATCACCTACGCGAAAAATAACCTAATTTAGAACTCCCGGGATTAGGTAACGGTGCGCGATAATTCAACGGTTACACAACATTTCTTTACAATCGGACGGCTTGAAATCCTCAAAACATCAAGATTTTCGATGGGCGAGATCTAGGCACATAAAACCACAAAGTGAATGGTTAGATCGGTCAAATTCAATCATTTGAATATCAATAGAACCAAAACTTCAAAAAATGTATTGAAGTTTCCATCAAGAGTTTAAACTCCTTGGTCAATATGTAGTTTTCCGATTTTCAAAAACTTAAAAATTGAAATTGGCCGATCTAACCATCCACATTTATGGTAGGTACACCCATAGATAGCCTACGTGAAAAATTACCCAATTTGGAAATCCCGGGATTAGGTAACGGTGTGCGACGATTCAACGGTTACACAACGTTTCTTCACGATTGGATGACTTGAAATCCTCAAAACATCAAGATTTTCGACGGGCGAGATCTAGGCACGTAAAACCACAAAGTGAACGGTTAGATCGGTCAAATTCAATCGTTTGAATATCAATAGAACCAAAACTTTGCAAAATGTATTGAAGTTTCCATCAAGAGTTTAAGCTCCTCGATCAATATGCTTGTTTTTCGATTTTCAAAAACTTAAAAATTGAAATTGACCGTTCTAACCGTCCACATTTATGGTAGGTACCCATAGATAGCCTATGCGTAAAATTACCCAATTTGGAAATCCCGGGATTAGGTAACGGTGCGCGACGATTCAACGGTTACACAACGTTTGTTCACGATCGGACGACTTGAAATCCTCAAAACATCAGGATAACGATAGATGGGGCTTTAGGCATGTAAAACCAAAATTTGAACGGTCCCAATGTTGATTATTCTTTCGCCGGACCTGGTTTTCAGATTAATGTTAAAAAGGGCATCAGAAAAGTCAAGCCCGACGAATAAAGGCATTCGCAGAGCAAACCACCGTCGGCCTACATTAGCCACGTCGTCGGGTAACTGTAATAAAACGTGCAAATTTTTTTCCCTGAAAAATTTCAAAAATTTCCCCCTAAATTTTCACGAAATCTCAAAATTCCCGCGTAGTGTAACCTGACGAATATTGGACATGTTACCCAACGGATTGTCCACTGGTGATCTTACCCGACGACAGTTTTGAATTATGCCCGACGAACATTGCGCCTAAATTTTCGCGGAATCTCAAAAGTACCATGTTTTGTTGCCCGACGACGTTTGAAATTATTACCAGACGGATAGCCGACCGTTGTCCTTACCCGACGCATTTTGAAAATGTTACTCGACGGATACCGATAGTTGTACTTACCCGATGAATGTTTTAGAATGTGGCCCGACGAATATGTATAAATTCACTCGACGGATTTGGAACATGTTGCCCGACGGATACGGAACATGTTACCCGACGGATGTATTACGAGATACCCGACGAATATCCACCGTTTGTGTTTACCCGACGAATCATTAAACTGTTGCCCGAAGAACCCAGTCATCGGGCAATGTCAATTAGACAGATATATCAGACTGACTCTTCTTCTTCTTCCTTGTTCTCCATTTTCTGCAGTTTCCTCCCTTGCTCTCTGTTTCTCTTCCCTTCTTTGCTCTCTGTTTCGTTTGAATATCAGAGCCACACCGACTGTTTCTTCTCTCCCTCAATCCGCCGCCCCAGCAGTCAAAGACGCCGCCTCTCTCTCTCACTGAGGTTTGCCGTCGTCGCCGCTCCCCTCGCCGGACCGATCTCTCACCGAGTTCCTTGAAGGTCGAACTCATTGTCCCTCTCGCTCTCTATTGTTAATGTATATATATTGGTTTATTGTTAATTTTGATTGGTTAAATTTTAATTTTTGTTTGGATTGAAATTTAAAGTTAAATTTGGTTTGGATATTATGAATTTGTATTGAAAAAGGAATTTAAATTTGGATTTGATAATTGCAGATTGTGCATTATTATCAAATTTGGAGATTGAGAATTTAGGGGGATTAGTTGAATATTGTGATTTTGGATTGGATTGGAATATAAATATTTGTATGGTATAATGTTTAAATTTTTAAGATTTGTTTGGATTGGAATATAATAGTTCAAGATTTGTTGAAATTTTGATGTTTGGTATAATGTTGAAATTGATATAATGTTATGATTTTTGTTATGATTTTGGATATGAAATTTATGTGAATTTTGGATATGTGAATTTTATGAATTTTTGGTATTTGAATTTTAAAAACAATTTTGTGAAATTTTGATATGGTGTAGCATAAGTGAAATTTGGAAATGTGAGTTTTATAAATTTTTAATTTGTGAATTTTAGGATTTGGATATTATTATTATATGTTTGGATTAATTTGTAAGTTTGATTTTGGTCCCGAAATTTGGATTTAGAAATTTACGTATAATGTTGTGAATTTTGAGTTTAGTACGTTTGGATTAATTAGTTTTTAAGTTTAATTTTCGTTTGTGTTGGATTTATTTTAAAAAATTAGAATTTGGTGGTTTTAGTTTTTAGATACCAATTTACTAATTATTACTAAAAAAAATTATTGCTTTATTTATTTACGTTTATTGGAATTATAAAATGTTGTTTAATTTTAAATGTGATTTTTTTTTTATTTTTTGAATTTAATATTTAATATTAAAAATGTTTGGTTTTTTTATTTAATTAAAAATATGTTGGTCAATTTTATATTAATTAATTTATATTTGTTGTTGTAGATGTCGCATCGCACCTTAATCACGTCTAGGACCCGCCCCTGCCCTGATCCTGTTGATGATCATGCGCCGGAGGAGGCAGCCCCTGACTCGGTTGCCTCAACAACGACGTCGGTTCAGGCACCGATGTCGGTCTATCAGCAACCCGGTGCCCGATCGGCTCGTCGACAACATAGCAAGAAACGGGGGGAACCCTGTACTGACCCCCAGCCCCCACATGACGACGTCGGAGCAGAGGAAATAGGGCCTAATGTCGGAGCACTCCCTAAGGGTAAGTTCATTATTTTGTTTATTTAACCAACCGTTTTTATTTGTTACTCATTTTATTTACCAATGTTCATCGAATTTGCAGGTAGGTCGGTGAACGTGCGCGGGTTTGACATCCCAGCAGATTTGTAGGACAACAAATGCAAAGATACTGGTGGTGTACATGCCGCGCCTCCGGTCCGCGCCGGTCAAAATTCACAGCCTCCAGGTGCATGACATTGGTGCGATTCTTCACATCAAGTCCCTGATGATGGGGGAGTAGATACCTGAGCCACTACTGGCAGTTACGGTACGCCGACTGGAAGTACGAGCTCCAAAAGTACTTCTTGACTTGGCCTTCCCCGGAGGAAGCTCAGGAAAATATTTACTTCTCCAAGAGATCTCTCTAAACAAAAATAAAATCAAAATCAAAATCGTCACCAACTTTAAAAAACATGTGGATATAGATTAGTCATTAGTGATTAGTCATTAGTGATTAGAGATTGGGAAAAGGGAAACTTGGCATACATCACTTTCTACAAAAAGAAGAAGGGTTTAAAACATAGCTGTCCAAGCAATTCACAGTCAATTAAACATTCCAAACCATCTTCAACTACACGTCCTCATCTAGCCAAATTATAATACAAAATATTGTATTTAATCTTAAGATATTTTTTTAATGGTGTGAATTAAGTTACCTAGCTAATAATTAATTGTAATTATTTATCAGAATTAACAAAAATATTAATTATAATTATCTATAAGAACTTTCACACTCAATTTTTTTGCATTCTACACTCTATTTCTATTTCTATTCTTTATTTATTTATTTTAAATTAAAAAAGTGGAGTGTAGAGTGTAAAAAATAAAGTGTGAAAATTAACTTCCAATATAAATTATATATCATCGCTATTTATATGAATATCACCTAAATATCTCACTTGCTGCAAAGTTAAAAAAAAAAGTTCATAGTAAAGTGTACACAAAATCCGCTGAATTTTTTTTATTTTCATGATACAACGATTTTAAGGAAGGAGATTAGACTATATATATTGAAAATCGATCTCATTTTTTTACGAGAATTGCACTGGGAATCTCTCACCACAATATGGGTAAAAATACTAATAAATTATAATACTAAGCAAATCCGCTTTTAATTTGGATTTGGATATGTACGCATTGGGCATGCCCTTCAATTAGGGATGGGCAAAAATACCCATGGACTTGGGTACCCATGGTATTAGCTGTATGGGCAAATATGTGCGCGGGTAAAAAATACTCATCACTTGATGGGCAGGGCAAAGGTATTACCCGCGGGTACCCTTACCCGTTGAAAAAAAAAACAGCCTTCGATGTCTACACAAAATGGCTGGGAAACTTCGAACCCGCTGGTTTTCGATCCTCAATCCGTGCGATTCAGGCACTAGCGATGGCAAAGGATGGTAAGGTCCTCTTCACCTTGTCCAAACGAGTTGAACGGTGGCGGACTCGCAACCTGGGTCCACCGGAGACCTTAAACGACGTTGTCGAGGGTTTTTGGGTTCGTGGCTCCGATTCCTCCTCCACGATGAGTCTCAGCGGTGATGGAGACCATGGATGGGGTCGTCTCAACAAAGGGGAGGTTTTGGTTGTGGTGGCGATTTGAGGGCGACAGAGGTGGCTGGTGTTGCAGTCGCAGTGATGGAGCTGAGAAGACGAGGGGATTGGGGAGAGAGAAAGAGATAGGAGAGATAATGAAAATGGTGGAATGTGATTGGTGGGTAGTTTTAGTAAATTAGGAAAATAAATAAAATAATTAATTAAAATAAAAGAAATAAATAATAAAATTTCTAATTCTCCTAAAAAATTCTATTTACGAAAAATTATAACGAAATCAGTTTCCTCGTTTCGAATTCCGTCTTCGAAACTTTTCTACCAATTTCTCAATTTAAGTTAAAAACTCGGAGTCTAACTCATGAATTAGCTCCTTTTGTTACCTTAGTAACTTTCATAAATTTTCAATAAATGAGTTGGAAGGGTAAGTTGGTAATGTAATAATTCCTATTTTGAAATTCCGCGACGGGTTGTAACATCAGAACTCAGAAGACTCAGAAAACGAAAAAGAAAGAACATTTCTCAAACGAGTTAATTAATTTTGACTTGGATTCGTGAGAGTGACGATGACATCGATGATGATGAATAAATTTGCACAACATCCTGATTATTTTGTTATAATTTTATAAGATTGAAATTAAATTTTGTAATATTTATAACTTTTATACATGTATTAGGACAAAAAAAGAAACAAATGTTCTGTTTAAAAATCTTAAGATAATATATTTATTACTTATAATAGAGGAAAAAAAATGAAAAGCAAAAGAAATTGAAAAGAAAAAACTAAGAATAAAAAAGAAATTAGAAGTTAAAAACAAAATGAAAAGTAAGAAAAAAAAGATAAAATTGTCATGGGTACCCATTACGGCATTACCCAATAAGTAGGGTTTGGGTAAATCCCTAAAAATTGAGAATGAGTGTAGATGGGTATAATACCCATTTGTACCGCATGCTGGGTAAGGGTTTATCCATGGCCTTAATTTTACCCATTTGACTATCCCTACCTTCAATTGTCTATTTGTCTTGTAGATAGTTTATTGGTTTCGAATTCTGAATATATATATATATATATATATATATATATATATATATATATATATATATATTATTATTATAAAGCCAAGAAGGTCAAAAGGCTTCACAAAAAAATTCTGACAAAAATACCCTTTAAATTATTTAATAGTTAAGGATATAATAGTAAAATCAAATATTTAAGTTTATAGATTAAAAATAATAATAATGGTTAGTGGAAGGGGTGGGTGGTAAAAAAAAAATGGTAGTAGGCTCATGTAGTTACTCCTCTTATTTATGTTTAAAAAAAATTAAAAATTAATATTATTTGTTTTATTTTAATTTATTCTAACAAAAAATCAAAAAAATAAATTAGCACGCGCGTTAGATGGTGACAAGAGTCTAGTATTATTATAAAGCCAAAAGGGTCAAAAGGCTTCACTAAACTTTTCTTACAAAAATACCCTTATTATGATTTAAAAAATATGAATAAAATAGTAAAATCATATATATATTTTAATTAAAATTTTAAATAATAAACACTTAAGTGGAGGAAGTGGGTAGTTACCCCTCTCTCTTATTTCTTTTTAATTATTTTTTTTATCTTTTTAAATTTATTTTCATTTCTCCTTATTTTTAAAAATTAAAAAAAATATTCACACATACGTAAGCGGGTGCAGGAGGCTAGTATATATATATATATCTCTCAATAATTATAAAGTCAAGAGGATCAAAAGGCTTCACTAAAATTTTCTTACAAAAATACCCTTATTATGATTTAAAAAATATGAACAAAATAATAAAATTATATATTTTAATTAAAATTTTAAATAATAAACACTTAAGTGGAGGAGGTGGGCAGTTACTCCCTCTCTCTCATTTCTTTTTAATTATTTTTTTTATCTTTTTAAATTTATTTTCATTTCTCCTTGTTTTAAAAAAAAAAATATATATTCACACATGCGTAAGTGGGGGCAGTAGGCTAGTATATATATATATATATCTCTATTATTATAAAGTCAGGAGGGTTTAGGGTCAAAAGGCTTCATCAAATTTTTCTGACAAAAATACCCCTTAATTAATAATCTTTATATTTAATACATAAGGATATAATAATAAATTTTAATATTTAAATTTTAAAAAAATAAATATAAATATTTTAGTGGAGTAGTGGGTAATTTTTCTGCATGAATCTAGTATATATATATATAGAGAGAGAGAGAGAGAGAGAGAGAGTTAGGGTTAGGGTACCATGGGGTTTGGTCATCATCTGTATTGAGTGTGGCCGGCCCCCATTATTGCACGCATATCCATAAAAATTCATGCACGCACCTGAACATGCACTACTCCCACACGAGTGTGTCCATTGCACTATTGCTCATTGCTCAAGTAGGTGTACGGTGTACCCGCACCCATCATGCCGTCTCCCAAATATCTACCAATATCAAGTTTCGGTTTATGATCAAATAATAGAGAATAATTATATATTGAATATAACACGATTTTAATAAGAGTCGATTATTTATTATATAATAATATTGTTATTAAATATAATACTAATGATACAGTTAAAATATAATTCCAGTAAACATTAATCAATTGCATACTATTTTTATTTTTTGCATTTTAAATTAATTTAAAGTAAAACATATTTTACATCAAGAGGAAAAAACTCAATCCTACTTGAAGCATATATGTGCTCCGAATGTTGGAATTATCTCAAACTTGTATCTTCTCTTATGTTTTGTATACTAACATTATGAACGTGCGTATAGAATTTCTGATGGGGATCGACCGACGGTGGAGTTTTGACTTTGACCGGTATCAGATTGTGGTAGAGAAATCGACTCCAATTAATTACATCTAAAAAATTATTAGGATCCCAATGATTGTTAATATGGAATTGAGATTTCAATTTAAATGCATAAAAAATAAATATTAGATTCACTTTAATTATGTGAATGTATGAAGAATGAATATTAGATTAATTTTATCTGAGTGTGTATAGTTAATATTCATTCGTAAATAAGTAGACATAACAACACAAGTTTGTGTATATACACATAACAATGCAACTATATACATACACTTAACAACGGCAAGGCTATATAAGTAGACATAACAACACAAGCTAGCTGGTTTGGAAAAAGAACACTACTACTTCATACATATCCATTAGCCAGTACGTAAGTACTACGGTTTCTATTTTCTATTTTGGAGTGGTAAATTTTTGGTTTAATTCTCATATAAAAAGTAAATTCAATATTCAATACGTATAATATTCTTTTTATTTAATACCATTATACAGAAAAATTAAAAAAAAAAAAGAAGGAGATAAAGATGATAAAGAATATGAGTTGTTTGGTTGCTATCAACGAACACCCACCAAGAAGATTTAATTTTTCATATGTAAGCTGGCAATGCAAAGGACAAATCCATATTGAGCCGACTTACACTTCATTCTCTGCTTGGTTCGTTGTCACTGTCGCCAAGTGACCCAAATGGGGGGAGAGAGATATGAACAACGCTAGTTACATATAGTTAATTACTGTTTGTTTGAATAAATTTAACGTTAGATAAAAAGAATCTGCTGGAGAAATTATTTTAAAATTTTTGGACAAATCTGTTGGAGAAATTATTTTAATACTTTTCAATAATTTTAGGTTAAATTTAGGGACATTCTAAGTTGTTTGATGGCCATGCATAATATCGGCGGTTTTGGGTTGGCCACGTGAATATATATTCTATTTCCATTTTTCTTGGAGGAGAATATATAGTTGCTGATCAAACTGTCATTTCCTGATTCCTGTACTTAACTATTTTGTGATTTCATTTGTTTTTTTTGTTTTTGTAATCCAATGTATAATTTGAGCATCAAGTCACTTTCGCCTTCAATCAACTTCAGCTTTGTGTATAAATTATAAACAGTGGTGTCGTAAATAACGACTTAAGTGAGAACCTCAGTTAAAATTTTTGATATATGCATTTCTGGGTCACCAACTTATTTATTATATATGTCATCATGTGAATTTTGAGTTGCCTATCCTCATATATGATTTGTCCGAATTTCATTAGCTATTGAAAATTAATCTGACATAAATGTATATTGAAAAATCTCTCATTAAAAAAAAAAAAAAAAGAGGTTTTTTATCTTAAATGCACCATATTCTCGCATGAAAGTCCCACTTTGCACCATATTTTCATTATTCGCTCAAAATGCACCATGAAATAGACGAGTTAGCCCACTCAGCACATTTTCCGTTCAATCTGTTAAACCCATACATCACCTTGGGCCTCAGCCTAAAATCCATACGCCGGAATTCATAAAATTACCTTCCCGGCTTAAGCCCAAGTCAATACCAAAATCGTTTCCCAAAATCATTATTGAGATCCATACTCAGTGAAAAATCGAAATAAAATCATTATCTTGAATTTCCGAAGTTTATAAAAATAATAAACACTTTAATTATTCATAATTTCCGAGATCATGAAAACAATAAATCATTTTAGAATCATTCCATTTAATTCCTGAAACTCATAATTATAATAAATCATTCTTAATTTGAGAAATACATAACAATAAGAAATTCAATAAATCCATTTAAACCCTTATCCTTAGTTTCCGAATCTTAAAAGGATAATAGGATATTTTCTTATATTTTCTCTCAATTCCCACAACGCATAATCCGCACTATTTCATTTAAAACATAGAATTACACATGTCTTACAAACTAGGAAACCAAGTCCACTCACCTCGAGGCCCAAACGAGCCTAATTTCCAGCTAATCAATCCCTCGTGTCCTTCGGAGCCACCACGCTTGTCAAAACGATACATGGTATTATTAAATTGCAATTATAAACATAAAATCCAACCCCCGAAACCCCCGGAGGTATGCACGCGTCCTAACTAGAAACATAGCCACTTCGGACTCGCAAAATACCCCTAAACGATGTCCGATTGACCCGAAACCTGCGCCAAAAGGTCCGGGATGTCAAGAACTTCAAAACTCATGTTCACCGAAGCTCGAGGAGGAGCTCCACGAGCCGGTAGACGGCCGAGACTCCTTCCCCCACGGGCGACTGCGCCATGTACTCGCCTGACACTATTAAAAGAATATTCCGTCAATCCTGACGGAATATTCGCAGTATTCATAGAATATTCTGTCAATCATGACGGAATATTTTAACGACGAAGGAATATTCCGTTTGTTACTATACCGTTAGATTTAACAGAATATGCTAACGACGTTAGCAAATTCTATTAAACTTAACGGCGTCATTCTTAACCAGAGCAACGGAATATTCTTTCGACGACAGAATATTTCGTCATCGAACCACCATGAACACCCAAACTTCAAACCTCCGTATCTCTCTTAATTCTCAACTAAATTCGACGTTCTAATAATGGAAATATGTCTACTCGAGCCAAGGAATCTAAATCTCAAGTCCAAATTGAGAAGGCATACATGTGGTGGCCAGAAACTGGCCGAGAAGTTCAGATCAATGTTTAGAGCTTTGCTCCATCGTCCATGGCGATCCCCTCGGCTTCCGGAGGGTATGGTTGTGCCCGCGGGGAGAAGACGAAGCTGATTATGTTCTTGGTTTGGTATAAAATGTCCAAAAAATTTTGGGTTTCTCCTTTGGCCTTCACGCGAGTTCACAGGAGAGAAAGGGAGAGGATCATGCGTGATAGGAGAGAGAGGAAAAATTGTGAAAATCTAGATAAGTCTGGGTTAAAAATATCCACCCAAGGAAAATTATCAAAATGCCCCTGACCATTCTAGACCCACAACTCTCTCATATGAACTCTGTTTTTCGCGTGCCGCCTGTCTACGAACACGTGAGTTCGAGACCTACACAATGGTCCCTGAAAAACTACCAAATGTATCTCGAACCAAAATGTGACTCTCGCACCCCTCCAAAATCGAGGGTAAAATCGTCCTTTCTTTAATTAAACTCTCATGTTACTTTAATTTCTGGTCCGGGTCGTTACAGTTCCCCCCTCCCCCTTAAAGGAATTTCGTCCTCGAAATTCCCTTAACTCATGTCAACTAAACCTCTGTTGTGATTCCCAATGGAACCGGTGCACCCTGTGCAAGTCTTTGTTCCCATCTCGACAACAAACCGTAGGTTAGAACAACATCCAAGAGACATCGTGAAGGCACTAGAATCCATTCAACCCGGAAATTATCTCAAAGAAAAGTTCTGAACCCGAGAGGTCCACTACGGGGCCTACTCCCAACATGACTATAATTACCTCAAGTCATGACGTCACATGCCCGAATATACCTCGAAGTCAACAGTCAGATAGGTACACGTGCATCCGAAGATATAGCGAAGTCATGCATACCTCCGTACTCCGTGTAGTCAGCTTCAACGCTCTAGTGGAGAAATACCCTGCCACGCCAGCATCAGAAAACATCGACGATCTAGAGGAGGAAAAGCCCTACCACCCCAGTCTATGAGAAATCCCTCCATAAATCCGAGCATCTCAATATATGCGGGTCCTTATACGATGCATAGAAAACCTAAATGATGTGGCGAAGAAATACCCTGTCACGCCAACATCAGAGAAACCCCTCAACGATCTGGCGAGGAAATACCCTCCAACACCAGTTGGAGAAACCTCAACGATCTGGCTGAGAAATACCCTCCTCCAACTCCAGTCAGAGAAACATCAACGATCTGGCGGAGAAATACCCTCCAATTCCAGTCGGAGAAACCTGAATGATCTGGCGGAGAAATACCCTCCAACGCCAGTCGGAGAAACCTCGAAGATCTGGCAGAGAAATATCCTCCAACGCCAGTCGGAGAAACAACAACGATCTGGCAGAGAAATAACCTCCAACGCCAGTCGGAGAAACCTGAACGATCTGGCGGAGAAATACCCTCCAACGCCAGTCGGAGAAACCTCGACGATTTGGCAGAGAAATATCCTCCAACGCCAGTTGGAGAAACATCAACGATCTGGCAGAGAAATAACCTCCAATGCCAGTTGGAGAAAGTTCAACGATCTGGCTGAGAAATACCCTCCAACGCCAGTCGGAGAAAACCTCGACGAACACGTGATGGAAAATACCCTTCATCATGTGCCGGAGAAAAACCATGACCCTTAGGGACATCAATTCAGTGAAAACCAAATCCATGTTTTGTTAAAACACTCGGTGGGACTCACGAAAACCCGAATAATAAAAATATCCCGTGGTCCACAACCCTGCTTTGAAAACCCTCCTCAAAGGAGTTTAAAAACTATGTGAACAGACCTGGACACAAAATAACATAAACATATCCCACTGCTCCCTGAATGGAATCCCGGGCCGTAGCTCAATAGCCAAGCTGACTGATCCGGGTCCAACCCTCCACACACCCGATATACCTTGAGTTGTGCAGAACCCTGTACTACGCGTAGACATCCTCGATGACCTGGTGGAGAAATACCCCTCGACACCAGCGCCGAAGAACCCTCAACGATTTGGCGGAGAAAGACCCTCGACGCCAACATCGGAGAAAACCTTGACCGTCAGGGACAGTAATTCAGATCCATGTTTTGAAATCCTTATTCCTTGGCCTAAGCGAACTTCATTGAAAAACCGGGTCTATGCCCAAATCCAATAAAATCACAAATCCGGGTCTAAACCCAAAAATCATGGACTCAACCAAAACCATATAAAACCCGAATCCATAAAGTCAGGCCATACCCCAAAACGTCATTTTCAAATAATTATTGAAAGCCTGTGTCCAGTAACAATTTAATAATTTTCTAAATTCCAGAATTTTGCCAAAATAATACGTAATAAGCAATTATAACAAATATAACTTTATGCATGCATTATACTTTACAAAACCAAAGCCTACTCACCTGCAACGGCGAGGCCTAACTCGCTCATACTCTCCGCCTCCCTCAGTACTAGGCCGCTGACGAGACTAACATTTCGGGGCATCTCACTGACAAGAACCACTAAAATAATCTGCAAACAAGTGTGCGGTCTGCATGAAGTTAAACTAAAGCTCTGATACCAAGTTGACAGGACCCTTCCCGAATTACCCCTCGGAACTCGCGAAAAGCCCTTCTCCGATATGACAATTTAAAGAAATTCCCAGAATACCCATAAGTCATTTCAATTAATTATGAGAATTCTGCCAAAAATTCGGCAGAATCTCCCCTTAAGGAATGGTTAACCGTCTTCCACCTGTTAGACGAAGGATATAAAATTAAAAAAAAAATCAAACAGTGTTACACCCAGCCTCGTATCTCCATAACTGTAATCTCGTCTCTCAAGACGGTATTAACAAACTGAAATGTCATACTCGTGCGAACCAATCATAACTCATCACTCCGGGTCACCGCCCACGCCAACCCACTGACCACGGTAACGAGCATTTGCTCACAGGTGCATCGATCACTTATCGAAGCCCGTGAAAGTCGTCGTCAACTCCTATCAGCCGGCTTAACTCTCAATTATCATATCCCATCTTTTTATCAAACGTTACATGTATCAATATCCGCATATATAAATAAATACAACTTATTGGAATCCAATAGATTAACCTCGGTGGAATCCACACTATCTTTACATGTGCCCGCAATATCAGTAACCCGGTCGAAGCCATTATCCAAAGCCATAGCTTGATATCCCGATTGTAAGCGTAATCCCAAGCCGTACCCCAATATCTCGGTCGTAACCGTCATCCCTGGCCGTAGCTCGATATCTTTGCTCATCCTTAGTCGAAGCAAAATATCCCAGCTCGGGCTCAAAATCGTGGCTCATCCCCAGTCGTAGCTCAATATCCCGGCTCATCACTAGTCGTAGCTCAATATCCCGGCTCATCACTAGTCGTAGCTCAATATCCCGGCTCATCCTCAGCCGCAACTCAATATCCCAGCTCATCTCCAGCCGTAGCTCAATATCCCAGCTTATCCCCAGTCGTAGCTCAATATCCCGGCTCATCCCGAGAGTATGATGGAATCCTCCATAACATACCTCATAGTATCCCGAGAGTATGATGGAATCCTCTATAACATACCTCATAGTATCCCGAAAGTATGATGGAATCTTGCATAACATACCTCATAGTATCCCGAGAGTATGATGGAATCCTCCATAACATACCTCGTAGCATCCCGAGAGTATGATGGAATCCTCCATAACATATCTCGTAGCATCTCGAGAGTATGATGGAATCCTCCATAAGACACCTCATCAATTATCTGTAAGGTCCCACCAGCCCACCCACCAGGCCCAAGCCCAAGCCCACCTTCATGGGCCAAACCCCCAAACCATCAAATAATTAGGCCTAAGCCCACATACATCACCCTGGGCCTCAGCCTAAAATCCATACGCCGAAATTCATAAAATTACCTGCCCGGCTTAAGCCCAAGTCAATACCAAAATCGTTTCCCAAAATCATTATTGAGATCCATACTCAGTGAAAAATCGAAATAAAATCATTATCCTGAATTTCCGAATCCTTATCCTGAATTTCTGAGGTTTAGAAAAATAATAAACAATTATTCATAATTTACGAGACCATGAAAACAATAAATCATTCTAGAATCATTCCATTTAATTCCCGAAACTCATAATTATAATAAATCATTCTTAATTCGGGAAATAGATAACGATAAGAAATTCAATAAATCCATTTAAACCCTTATCCTTAGTTTCCGAGCCTTAAAAGGATAATAGGATATTTTCTTATAATTTCTCTCAATTCCCACACGCATAATCCGTACTATTACATTTGAAACATAGAATCACGCATGTCTTACAAACTAGGAAACCAAGTCCACTCACCTCGAGGCCCAAATGAGCCTAATTTCCAGCTAATCGATTCCTCATGACCTTCGGAGCCACCACGTTTATCAAAATGATACATGCCATTATTAAATTGTAATTGTAAACCTAAAATCCAACTTCCGAAACCCCGGGAGGTATGCACGCGTCCTAACTAGAAACGCAGCCACGTGTGATGCCCAAAACTACCCCTAAACGATGTCCATTTTTCCAAAAACCTGCGCCAAAAGGTCCGGAACATCGTGAACTTCGAAACTCATGTTCGTAAGAGCTCGAGGAGGAGTTCCACCCACTGCCATGCACCGGTGGACGGCCGGGACTCCTTCCCCCACGCGCGGCTGCGCCATGTACTCGTCTGACACTATTCACTTAATATTCCGTCAATCCTAACGGAATATTCGCACTATTCGCAGAATATTCCGTCAATCGTGATGGAATATTCTAACAACGAAGGAATATTTTGTCTGTTACTATACCGTTCGATTTAACAGAATATGCTAACGTCATTAGCATATTCCGTTAAATTTAACGGCGTCAGTCTTAACGAGAGCAACGGAATATTCCGTCGACGACAAAATATTCTGTCACCGAACCTCCATGAACACCCGAACTTCAAACCTCCGTATCTTTCTTAATTCTGAACCAAATTAGACGTTCTAATAATGGAAATCTATCTACTCGAGCCAAAGAATCCAAATCTCAAGTATAAATTGAGAACGCATACCTGTGGTGGCCGGAAACTGGCCGAGAAGTTTCGGTCAATGTTTAGAGCTTTGCTCCGTCGTCCACGGCAATCCCCTTGGCTCCCGGAGGGTATGGTTGTGCTCACGGGGAGAAGATGAAGCTAATGATGTCCTTGGTTTGATCTAAAACGTCCAAAAAGTTTTGGGATTCTCCCTTGGCCTTCACCCGAGTTCACTGGAGAGAAAGAGAGAGGATTAGTCGTGAGAGGAGAGAGAGGAAAAATTGAGAAAATCTGGATAAGTCTGGGTTAAAAATATCTACCAGGGAAAATTATCAAAATGCCCCTTACCATTCTAGGCCAACAAATCTCTCATACGAACTTCGTTTTTCACGTCCCGCCTGTCTACAAACTCGTGAGTTTGATACCTACGCAACGGTCCCCAAAAAACTGCCAAATGTGTCTCGAACCAAAAAGTGACACCCGCACCCCTCCAAAATCGAGGGCAAAATCGTCCTTTCTTTAATTAAACTCTCAAATTACTATAATTTCTAGTCCGGGTTGTTACATCCTCCCACTCTCATCTCTGTTCTCTTTGTCTTTCTCGTACGGACCGAGCTCATCCATCAAATCACCACCAAGCTCCGACCTTTGCAATTCCAAAAGCTTCTTCACAACACCCTCCTCCAGCATTCCATTAATCGCCTCATTCCTCCCGAAGTACCCAATTTCAAGTACACAAGCCAAAGACATCATTCTAGTTTCAAGAACAAGAGTCGCACAAGGCCGTGTTTGAAGAAGAGGCTTTGGGGCCCTTGCTGAGAATACTCGAATCGGGTTCAACCCTTTCGAAGGAGAAGTTGGCGATTGTAACGATCCGTATGTTTAATTATTCGATGTTTGTAAATTAATTTAGGAAAGGACGATTTTGCCCTTTGTTTTAGGATGGGTTCGAAAGCCACTTTTAGTTTGAGAATACTTTTGGAAGTTTTTCTTCAACCATTCTGTAGGTCTCGAACTCACGAGTTCATAGACAGATGGCTTGCAAAAATTGGATCTCGTTGGAGAGGGTTATGGGTCTAGAACTATGAGGGGCATTTTAGTAAATTGGCATCCCATATATTTTCCATATTTATGTTCTTATTTTTCTTAGATTTTTGCCCTCATTTTTATCTCTCCTATCTCCCGATTCATGCTCCTTTCTCCGTGAGAAAACAAATGCACTCATAAATCTTTGATTTGGATTTAGGACATTTGGACCCAAACCAAATACACCACGACCTTCCTCTCAACCTCACGAACTTAGCCATACCTTCCTTGGGTCGTGAGGATTGTTGTGGACGACAGGGTGAGGCTCGGATGTTTGGTCGAAACTTCCGGTCCATTTTCTGGCCACCACATGTATGGGATCTTAGTTTCGACATCAATTTTGAATTCCTTGGCTCGAGTAAATAGATTTTGATTATTAGAACATCGAATTTGATTAAGAAATGAGTTTCCTCATACGCCCGGTAGGAGGTGAGGTATGGTATGGAGGATTCCATCACAGTCTCGGAGGGATACGAGGTATGACATGGAGGATTCCATCATACTCTCGAAGGGATATGAGCTATAGAAGGATGGATTCCCTCATACACTCAGCGTGATACGAGGTATGGTATGGAGGATTCCATCATAGGCTCGGAGATGTACGAGGTATGGTATGTAGGATTCCATTGCACTCTCTGCAGGATATGAGCTATGGTATGGAGGATTCCATCATAGGCTCGATGAGGTACGATGTATGGTATGGAGAATTCCATTATACGCTCAGTATGGTTTGAGGTATGGCATGGAGGTTCCCATCATACGCTCGGTATGATATGAGCAATGGCATGGAGGATTCCATCATATGCTTGGCGAGTTATGATTACGGCTATGGCCAGGATATCGAGCTATAGCTCGGGATGACAGTTACGATCGGGATATTGAGCTACAGCTCGGGATTACAACTACGACTGAGATATCGAGCTAAGGTTTGGGATGACAGCTATGACCAGGATATCGTGCTATGGCTCGAAATGATGACTTCGATCGAGATATCAGTTTTGGCCTAGGATGATATGTTCGATTGGGTTACTGATATGGCGGCACAAGTAAAGGTAGCATGGGTTCCACCGAGGTAAATCAATTTGATTCTGGTAAGTTGTATTTACTTATATATGTGGATCTTGTTGCATGTAAGGTTTGATAATGAGGTGGGACTATATCGATTAGTTTTATTATATTTGTGAGGCCAAGTTTTTATTGTATTTGGTTCTATTGTCCACTCACGCTTTTTTTCGTTTCGTGCCCTCCAGGCCGTAGCGAGACGAGGCTCCGAGACTAGGAGGAGGCATAACCTTCTGATGCGTTGTCAAAGTAGGTTTTGGTTGGGTTGTAATGTAATTTAACCGTGTGTGCTTTGGTTGTTTTTTGGGTTAGTTGTTGAGTAGTTGTGTGGTTTACTTGGATTTAGTTTATCTGGAATGTTAGGTTAGAAGATTTTTTATTTGTATCTTTTGTCTGACTGGTGGAAGACAGTTTGATCCAACTATAAGGGGAACTGCAGAATTTTCGATAGAATTCTCGTAGAGTTTTTATTAGTGTAATGAGTGTATTTCGGGAATGTTTTTGAGGTTCAGGTTCTGTCAGAGGGGAGCAGGGCTTCTCACAGATTTCGAAGGGAAATTCGGGAGGGATTGTAATGACCCGTCCCGAATCCTCGGCACAATGTTATCGTTAGCAGAGTCTTTCATCCGCCCGGAATCCTCCGGCACAATCGGTATTGTTAGCTTGTCCCCGTTCAAATATCCCCTAGCTGTAGCCTTCTAGGGACTCGAACCATGGACCAAGGCTTTTTATTCCTCTCAAGGAATACACCTTTCACCAACTATTAGTTGGTGAAAGGTGTCCTCCTTGAGGGGAATAAAAAAGCTTGGTCCATGGCTCTAATCTCCAAAGATGCTGCAGCTAGGGGAGGGGCGAACGGGGGCCAGCTAACAATACCTTTGTGCCAGTGTTAGTCGGATGGGTCGTTACATAAAAGGCACCTTTTATGTAACGCCCCGTCCCGAATCCTCGGTAACAACGACATCGTTAGTAGCATCCCCCTACCACCCGGTCAACACCGACACAAAGGTATTGTTACCTGGCCCCCGTCCAAAAATCCCCTAGCTGCAGCCTTCAAGGTAACAATACCTTTGTGTCGGTGTTGGCCGAGTGGTAGGGGGATGCCACTAACGATGCCGTTGTTACTGAGGATTCGGGACGGGTCGTTACAGGGATCCTGTCAACTTGGTATCAGAGCTCTAGGTTAAATTCTTACAGACCGCATTGAGTGTGCATGCTTGACATTTCGTGATGCCTCCTTGACGACGTTCTCGTGCACGACCTGATATGAGATGGGAATGGAGGAGGGTGCAAGGTGTACGGAATCTGAGGTGAATTTCGGATTTATGTCGGACTTCTGACTATTAAGGTGAACAATGATCATAGTTTCTCAAGGAAGGAAGATTTGAGCCTTGAGAAGGTTACTTGTGGGGCCCAAGCTTCAGGTACGAGCCCAGTGTCCATATCTATTTCTTTGGGCTGGTTCGAATTTTGAGGATGAAATTTCTTTAAGGGGGTGAATTGTAACGACCCGTACGTTTAATTATTCGATTTTTGTAAATTAATTTAGGAAATGATGATTTTGCCCGTGGTTTTAGGAAGGATTTGAAAGTCACTTTTAGTTTGGGAATACTTTTGGAAGTTTTTCTTGGACCATTGCGTAGGTCTCGAACTCAGGAGTTCGTAGACAGGCGGCATGCGAAAATTGGATCTTGTTGGAGATAGTTATGGGTCTCGAACTATGAGGGGCATTTTAGTAATTTGGCAGCCCAGATATTTCCATCTTTATTTTCTTCTTTTTCTCAGATTTTTACCCTCATGTTTTCTCTCTCCTCTCTCCCGATTCTTCTTCCTTTCTTCGTGAGAAAACAAAGACACCCATAAATCTTTGATTTCGATTTAGGCCATTTGGACCCATACCAAATACACCATGACCTTCCTCTCAACCTCACGAACTCAGCCATACCTTCCTTAGGCCATGAGGATCGATGTGGACGATGGAGTGAGGCTCAGAAGTTTGGCCAAAAATTCCGGTCCATTTTTCTTCCACCACATGGATGGTAGCTTAGTTTTGACTTCACTTTTGAATTCCTTGGCTCGAGTAGATATATTTTGATTATTAGAACATCGAATTTGGTTGAGAAATGAGTGAGTTATCAAGCTTTGAAAATGGGGAGATTATGGAGCTTTCCAGCCAGTGATGAATAGTAACCGACGTGATTATCGACCAGGCCAGCCTTGATCAGTCCTTCTCAGTCCTCGACCAGGCCAGCCTCGACCATGACAATCGACCAGGCCAGCCTCGATCAGTCCTCCTCAGTCGATCCTCCTTCGTCGGCACCTAAGGCCAACCCTCAAATTATCCAAGATCCAACCGGTGGGTAATATTATTGGCACCCTCAGTCGGCACCTCTGACAAATCACAGTAACGACTCCCTGACACACTAGGAGGCCCACCGCCACTTGCTCATCATCCCGAATTCTCGGGACACGTGTCGACATCTAC
The DNA here is from genome assembly GCA_037349345.1 of Oemleria cerasiformis. Taxonomy (NCBI): domain Eukaryota; kingdom Viridiplantae; phylum Streptophyta; class Magnoliopsida; order Rosales; family Rosaceae; genus Oemleria; species Oemleria cerasiformis. Next base: position 12,282,568 of record JAZGTL010000010.1, read on the forward strand.
TGAAGTGGCTTGAACCTCACACCATTAGGGTTCAACCACCACATTCATTACTACTATAAATACAAGTCAAACCCTCTCAAAAAGGTAACAACTACTCTTTGCCTTTATGCTGCCTATTTGATGCCAGATCTTCCCCTCACTTGCTAACTTAAACATCAGGGTCTATTAGGTCGACACCCCACCAGTGTCAAGTACTCTCTATGTTGTCTCGCAGGTCTCCCAGCAGACAAGAAAAAGGCACACCAGCATAAAGCAATACCATATCCCGTTAGGTCCATTTTCGGATAAAACATTTGGCGCCATCTGTGGGAACTTTGAGTAAGTACTCCCACTAGCTCACATACCATTATCCCACCTTCCTGCCGACCACAATATCGACCGAGCAAGGTGATGGAGAGCTAAACAGCACCCCTATCTCAGGAGAGAGAAATAAATACAGATCAGATTTTGCCTCAGAGGCAATGCTCAAGATGATGGAAAAATTCCAACAAGAGGTAATTGAACTCAGGAAGAGCAACTTAGCGATCGAAAGTAGAAACCATGTCTGGGGAGAACAGCACCAGAACACATTCGGTTTACTCCATGCTACTAGGGAAGAGTTGAGGGAAAAAAGACCCACTACCGAAAAGGCACTTGTTGGCCGAGCCGAGCAAGAAAGACACCGATTAGAACAACCTAGACCGAAAACCTCTGATAGAATGCTCATTCTCCATACCGATGGCGCTGGCCCATCCAGCACACAAATCTTCCAGAACTCCCATGAGCTACTTGAAAGGAGAACACTTCCCATCGAACCTATCTGACTGACATATATGGCGAACGATCCTAGAATCACTGAATAACCCCATCTTCCCACCTTATCTCAGGTCGGTCGTGTTCTATCAGGGTCAGCCTTGATCTGAGCAGACCGATAGAAAGTCCTAATTGTGCCTGCAGAAGATCAAATTTTGCAGGAAAATTCGGAACATATCGAGGATGTGGCATACTCCACTGCGGCAAAATTCGGATGAAGAGTACAAATGACGGCACATCCGGTTCAGAGCACAAGTAATGTGACACGCCGCCCCGTGGCCAATCGCTTGGGACCACAACCCAACCTTCCCAGAGTAGATGACGTTGTTCAAGAACTCTTACAACGAGTTCGAGATCTAGAAGTCGATAGGGGCAAGACCAAATCTCCAACAAAATTCAAGTCCAACATCGGTCCTTTCACGGATCGTATCCTGCAATACCGCAATGAGACGGAAGTAAAACCTCTCAAGATCACGCCTTACACTGGAAAGGGTGACCCAGTAACATATATGAACAATTATTAGTCTTCTGTAGCTTTCAAAAACCTCTCAGACGAAGAACAATGCTTGATCTTCAGCTCTACTCTCACCAAGGCCGCACTCAACTAGATCTACCGTCTGGAACCAAGAACAATTGACTCATTCGATTAGCTCCACATAGTCTTCTTGAACCAATTCATGATTCAAACGGATCGCTTGCTGACCACAGAAGACCTAGGGCCACTAAGGCAAGGGGAGACCTAGTTCTTACAAAAGTACGCCGCCAGATTCAGCTTTGAATACTCAAAATGTCAGGAGGCTGACGACAAGGCCACCTTCCTTGCATTCTGCAGCGGTTTAAGGGAGTCTACCTTCAAGTACCATTCCTTCACCCAAGGATGGGAAGACTCAATGAGCTGATGAGACAAGCAGCGATCCATGGCAAAGCTGAATACTTCAACGCTCCATGAGCGGAGACCAAACAGAACGTTGCTCTGGTCTTCTCTTCCCCCCAAAGCACTCAAAATAACAAGTCTCGCTACGATTCTAGCAATCAAAACCAGAACTATTGGAATAACTCTTACTCAGGTAAGAGGAAAGGCTCATATGACAACAACTACAAGGGGAAGAAGGAGAAACACTACAATCAAATTCAAGGACTTAAGAATAACAATCAATCCTCACACGAAAAGCCTTACGCACGTCCAGTCTCCAAGTACAAGACCTACACAATCCTCAATTCTTCGCTAGAGAACGTTCTAATGAATGTCGAGGGCATGATTGAGAAGCAAAAGCCAAAACCAACAAATTTCAGACCACCAGTGACCTCAGACTTATATTGCAATTACCAGAAGTTCAATGGCCACACCATTGACGAATGCGTAGCCTTCAGGGACATTGTGGAATGCTTGGTTCGAGAGGGAAAGATCAATCAGTTCTTACAACACGCGCGACCAGTCACCAATCATCCCCAGATCAACACTATCAGTGGCGGACCAACGATTTACTCTACCTACACTTCCAACCGCACAAAGAAGAGTTTCTTTCGCGCCACCCAATCCAACAACCAGATATTTAACATTGAATCTGGAAGGACAAGAAAGGTCAACAAGGTAGGTTGGAAGGCCATAACCTTTTTGGAAGAGGAAGAATGAGGCATAATCTTCCCTCATGACGACCCTCTCATCATCCGAGCAACAATTGCCAACTTTGACATAGGTCGGATCCTTGTGGACACGGGTAGTTCACTCATTTTCCTCTTCATGGATGCCTTCACCAAACTGGGAATTGAAGATAAAGAGCACAATAGGACGGTCACACCATTGCTAAGTTTCTCAGGAGACTCAGCGATGCATGTTGGAACCGTCTCCCTACCAATCTCGATAGGCACCGTCCCATGCATGGCAACGACAATCATCACTTTCCTGGTAGTAGACTGCCCCATGGCACACAATGTCATCCTAGGGGTGGGGCTACTCAACCAGATCAATGCGGTATGTTCCACTCATTTGCTCTTGATGAAGTTTCCAATGATCATGGGGACTGGCCAAGTGAGAGGAGACTAACTTTCAGCTCGAACATGCTACCAATCAACTCTAACCAAGGTTAACCCTGGTGCTAGCAAGGAGACGATGACCGACACGGAATCAGCATACGAGGATGATCTGGTCAACCTAAAGACCATCATACAGATCCAATCTAGTCCTCTAGAGGACCTAAGGGATCTATCCACTACGCCAAAACCTCAACCAGTTGAGGAGACCGAGTTAATCATTCTGGACACTGCACATCCAGACCGCCAGGTCAAGATTGGAACCAAGATACATAAGCAAACCAGGGATGCACTCATCCAATTCCTCCGGGACAACGGTGAAGTCTTCATATGGTCTTACACTGATATGCCTGGGATATCCACTAACGTGATCCACCACAAGTTGACCATTGATCTATCCTTCATCCCGGTCACACATAAGAGAAGAACATATGACGCAGAATGACAACTAGCCATGCAAGTGCAGATCACAAAGTTGAGTATAATCCACTTTGTCCGGAAGGCTATCTAAGCCACTTGGGTAGCCAATGTTGTATTAGTAAATAAACCTTCAGGGGCCTGGAGGATGTGCATTAACTTCACTGATCTAAACTGAGCATGCCCAAATGATAGCCCAAGATTGTTCTCCTAGTCGATGCAACCGTTGGATATGAGCTCCTCAACTTCATGGATGCATACTCCGGTTACAACCAAATCCTCATGCACCCAGATGACCAGGTCCAAATAAGCTTCCACTCTGATTTGGGAGTATATTTCGACAACCTCATGCCTTTCAGCCTGAAGAACGCCTGTGTGAAATACCAACGCCTGGTGAACTTCATGTTCACCGACCAGATCGGGAAGACTATGAAGGTTTATGTAGATAACATGCTTGTCAAGAGAAAAACAGTGTAATACCACATCTGGAATCTCTCCAAGATGTTTTAGGAACTCAAAAAATACCAGATTAGGCTAAACCCGGCCAAATGTATCTTTGGAGTCAGCTCCAGAAAATTTCTTGGCTACCTAATCACCCAAAGAGGAATAGAAGCAAACCCCAAGAAGATCAAGGCAATCCTTGATATGTAGCCACCATGTACAATCTTGGAAATACAAACTTTAACGGGAAAAGTAGCAACACTCACTCGATTCATCTCATGGGCCACCGACAAATGCTTGCCATTCTTCAAAGCTCTCAAAACCAAGGGAAGGACCATTGAATTGACTGCTGAAGGTGACAAAGCCTTCATGATCCTGAAATAATATATGAGGGAGGCACCCCTATTGGCTAGACCAGACACAGGAGACCAGCTCACCATCTACCTTTAAGTCTCCAGCTCATCAATAAGCTCTGTCCTAATCAAGACAGTGGAGGGAGCAGAATACCCGGTCTACTATGTGAGCAAGGCATTCTAGGATGCAGAAACTAGATACAGTGATCTTGAGAAGCTCGCTCTTGCTCTAATCATCACTACAAGGAGGCTCAGGCCTTACTTCCAAGATCACCCCATATTGGTCCTCACCAAGAAACCTCACAGGTATGTCCAATAGAAGCCGGACACATCCGGAAGACTAACCAAGTGGGCAATCAAACTCAGCGAGTTCACTATCTCCTATGCCCCAAGACCGTCATAAAAAGCCAAGCAGTCGCTGATCTGATCTCAGAATTCACATACAACCCAACTCAATACATACCGGAAGAACCAAACAAGGTTAGAAGGCAACCAACTGCCAAAACTGGAAGGGAGACCATCTCTCCTCCAATTGACAAGTCTAAGCCAGTATGGACCCTCTACGTGGACTGATCATCATGTCATAGCGGCTCAAGAGCTAGATTGGTGCTAACCACACCAGAACAAGTAAAACTTGAATATGCTATCCACTTCAGCTTCAAAGCTTCAAACAACGAGGCAGAATACAAAGCCCTCTTAGCCGGTCTTCGCCTTGCAAAAGACCTAGGAGCAAATCAACTCATGATCTTCAGCGACTCCCAACTTGTGGTAAGTCAAGTGAACAACGACTTTGAAGCCAAGGACATCTCCATGTCCTTGTATCTTGATCAGGTAAAGACGCTCCTCAATTAAATCCAGGCCTATGAGATGAACAAAATCCCAAGATCAGAGAACATCCATGCTAATGCTCGGGCAAGACTAGCCTCATCTATTGACGACAAGATCGGTCGAAGTGTCCCGGTAGAGCTATTGGAAGTGCCAAGCACACAAAAGCGACAAATCAATATCATTAACATGCATCCAAACAAGATGGATCCAATCATCAAGTTCCTTAGAAACGAAGAGCTACCAGCATATAAGAATGAGGCCAAGCGCATCAAATGACAAGCAACTCGCTATACCATCATCCGTGGTCATCTGTACAAACGAAGTTTCACTTTCCCGCTACTCAAGTGCCTACCACCAGACAGAAGCAACGCAGTACTCAAGAAGATTCAAAAAGGCATATGTGGCAATCATTCAAGACCCAAGTCCCTCGCTCACAAGGCTTTCAGACAAGGCTAATACTGACCAACAATGCAAGCAGATTCAATCACTCTCACTCAGCAATGTGACCAATGCCAACGATATTCCCCCATACCACATTTGCCTGCAGAAAAACTCACCCCAATGCTTAGTCCATGGCCTTCTTGTAATGGGGACTAGATCTCATTGGACCAATGCCAAGAGGCAAGGGAGGAGTAGAACATGTTGTTGTAGCCGTGGATTACTTCCCCAAGTGGGCAGAAGCCAAACCACTTGCAACAATCACAGCTGCTCAAATTGAGAATTTCGTCTACCAGAAAATCATCTGCCACTTTGGCATACCACACACCATTGTGACAGACAATGGCAAAAAATTTGACTGCACTCACTTTCAATCATTCTGTGAAATATATGGCATCACTCTATGCTTCGCTTATGTAGCTCATTCTTAGGCTAACTGTCACGTGGAAGCCATCGACAAGATCATAAAATACAACCTCAGACATCCTACCAGACGTCTTATGGTCCTACAGAACATCATATCGCACATCCAGCACTGAAACACCATTCGCCATGGCATTTAACACGGAGGTTGTGGTACCAGTGGAGATCGGTGAGACTTCCTATCTGGTGGTTTCCTTTGACCCTGACGAAAATAATGAACTACTGACTCTCAACCTGGACCTCTTGGAAGAACACCGTGAAAAAGGCAACTTGCGAAATATGGCTTACAAGCAGAGAATTGCATGGTACTATAACTCCAGAAGCAAGCCAAGAAGCTTCAAAGCAGAAGACTGGGTCCTCAGGAAGATCAGACTAGCAACAAAGGACCGAGCAGACGAAACGCTCGATCCTAAGTGGGAAGGACCATATCAAGTCACCAAGATCTGCCGACGATACACCTACGAACTACAGACTCCCAGGGGCAAGCTCTTACCCCATCCATGGAATGCTGATCATCTAAAATTCTACTAAACTTATTTGTAATCGATCAGTCTCAGACTAATAATATTTACTATCTTTATGAATGAAAAATCTTTTGTACAACTTTATTTTATCAAGTCACGGTTAGTTGGCAACATAAGTAATAACGCAAGCCAGTTGGCACACTCACCAATCGATGACCGACCAACAGCCCAACGACCGACTATGTATGACATACATGTCGACCAACCAACGACAGATCAAGCAACACTTGACAAGTCGTTCGTCACTCAATAGAGTAGGCAGTCAACACCTCTCCCAAATCGACAAGGTCCATACAAGCATTCAAATTCAAGAGTAATTGCTTAACAAAACAAAGGAAGATCGAACTTGTTCAACAATACAAATATATAGGGCATACCCCTGAACACTTGACGAAATAAAAGATACTACAATCATGGTCAGTCAATAATCCACTTAATCCTCTATATCAATCTCCTCATCCACTGGCTCCTCTTGCGGGGTGATCTACTCTGGAGGCGCTTGGCTAGTACCCTGATCGGTAGCAGATGTCGGACCCCCTATGCTTTGGAAGAACGACTCATCAGCCAACATGGCTTCTAGCTCAGGGTTATCCTTAAGGTCTGATTCAACACAGGCGGATTTTGGAGCTAAGGAACCGAACTGGAATGCCCTTGTTGTAGAAAAGGACCTTTTGCATCAGCTCCTCCTTAGCTTCAGCAATCTGGATGTCCACTTTCTCCATAAAGGCTCCCGTCTCCTTATACTCTGTAATTATATCCTCTTGAGTGGTCTGTGTTCCAGTCTTCACCCGTTCATGTTCCGCCTACAGATCATCGGCACGCTTAGCCCGCTCCTCCAGGTTGGCCATCCTAGCAGCCTGATCTAGCAGAGTCTTCTCAGCCATCTGTGCTCAGCGCTGGAGATGGTGATTCTCCTCCGAAACCTCAGTTAACCACTTTAGAGAAAGCTTAACCTCACACTCCTTCAACTTTAGATCATTGGTCCTAAGCTTAAAAGCTTTTGTCTCCTCTTCAAGCCTCTCGGCCTGCTTAGCTAATTTCTGAAGAGCACTGAAAACCTCCTCGAAGAACTGCCGATCACAAACAAGTTAGAGGCAATAAAATTAAAGAAGCAACATCAAAGAAAAAAAATGAAAGGGAAGATCACTTACATGCACCCTCTCTGTCGCAACCATTGAATACCGATCATTGAGAGTAGAAGTACTCATCTCCCTAATATCAAACCACTCTTTCTGAGAGCCGAGCACCACCACATTGACGATCAGCACAATGGTACGATGCATGCAGGTGGTCACCTCCTACCAACTGCCATCCACAACCGAGGTGCGGACCACATCGGGAGCATCACCCAGGTTGACAAAGTAGGTCTTCAACCCATGGTTGAAGATCGGCCGAGGCAATGGCTTCGGTATGATGCGAGGAGGAAGATCAAGAGCTGGTTCAGTTGAGATCTGGCTACATAAGACCTGTAGGGTGTCCATCACATCCTGCTTCTTCTTCAGAAGAACTTCGTCAGCCCCTCCGGTCGGCAGCTTACCATGTAGTGCCAGCATCTTCTACCGATGAGCAACCGACTGGTCCAGCCCAACCATTTCTCACAACCGTTTTATGGCCGATGAGGGAGCCAAAACAAATGATAGACCAGTCGAAGGTCGGTTGGCAGGCACTTGAGCCGTATTAACCCTAGGCCCAGTGGCCAACCCATCTTGCCAAACTTTCATCTCGGTCGGCTCCACTCTCGGCTCTTTAATAGAACGAGTAGTCGGTCGATAGCAGTAGGGGGTCGTCTTCTTTGGGTGCCCTTGCTACCCCTAGCAGCCCCACTGGTCACCTTCCCAGACCCACTGGCCTCAAGGTCCGAGTCACCTGCCACCTTGGCCTTCCTGGCTTCCTCATTCGCTTGATATTTTGTAACGGTATCAGCCATTTTCTTCTCGACAACCGGTTGAATGCTCTGATGAATTGAAAACAAAAATCACTCAATTTAAGGCTATCCAACCTATACAAAAGACACACCAAACACAATTGAGCAACAAGAATACTCACTCGGACAAGAAATGAGACCGACCGCCAACAACTTTTTCGGCAGTCTGAGCACACCGACTCCTCTCGAGAAGAGAGAGCTGCCGACGAACTTCTTTGCAAATTGCTCTTCGGTAGTTGAACAACCACCTTTGAACGAACCTGCAATCAATCACAGTCGGTCAGCAAATCCAGAGATAGAGCAGACAAAATAAGAAAGCAATCAATCAGAAGCCGCTAATTGGCACTAACAACCTTCCGCCTGGAAGTCATGGATGACCCGCCTTTCCAACCGACTGGGCTCCCCCTCCCAGGAACCGGACACCCAGTAATACCGATGCCTCCAATTCTTTTGGGAGGTCAGTATGTCATTAATAAAAGCACCCTTTGCTTTCTTCCCAACACACTATATTTGGAACCCACTACCATTTTTTTTTTTACCACCCACTCCTTCTACTAACCATTATTATTATTTTTAATCTATAAACTTAAATATTTGATTTTACTATTATATTTGGAACCAACCAGGCCCATTCTGTTGCCTTCTGAGCTTGCACAAATAGCATAGTTGCCCCCAATTCGGCTCTTCCTTGCCACAGAGGATGAAGGACGTGTACAAACTGATCAAAGTGATCCATCCATTCACATTCAATTGGCCGAAGGCAATCCTTGCCTGAGCAAGAACGTCTTGAAGCCATGGGTGCAGAGGAAAGCGGAGCCCATGCTCGAAACAATCAACATAAAATAATATTGAACCCTATGGCAGTTCACTCGGCTTGTGCCAGGTAGGGGAAGACTAAAGACTATATCAGACGACACATTATATCAATCCCTAAACTTCACAAGGTCATATTCCTTCAGCGTGGTCACTTCGTGATCCACGGCATGTGGTGAAGTATTCAAGGGAATGGCCATGGGGATCGGTTCACCCTCTCCTGCTTGCTCGACCACTTCTTCCTTGACCACTTCCTTTTCTACCCCTTCCACTTCGGTCTTTTCTTCCTAGACCTCTTCTTCTTCAGCCTCCCCTTCCTCGGCCCCTTATTCTTTAAGGTCTACAATATCCTTTTCGGGTGTGAAGGGCTCACCAGCATCTACTACTACTTTCCTTTGATTGGCACCCCTGATCAGTGGATGCTTCATTGCAATGCCTAAGCTATCAGCAGAAAAATAAGATGATCCGCTACTATTCTCACTACCAGTCGACGAGGACATAATCAAGCACTTGTCTCACTCGGTGCATCAGTTACCGAGTGAGAAGATGATTCACCACCAAACATTTGAGGGGACTTCGCCCCATATCCATTCGTAGACTCTAACTCTAACATCTACAATGCAAAGGGAAACTACAACTAAGAATCAAACAACCCTATTACAAAACGGCAGAGCATAAAAGGGGAATAACAAACTCAAAATACCTCAAGAAATTCCAGTCGGACGTTCAATTTCTCCACAAATATGGTCGGCTGATGCTTAATCGGATGCATACGCGGTCGATCGTCTAGACTGTCGATCGGTCAATATCAAAGCTCTGAGTTGAAGTTCGCAAAAAATATGCTCAAATGATTTCACTAACTTATATAGGCCTATGAAACGGTCTGAAAAGCTGCATTAAAAGATGAGCCGCACTACCTCATCACTAATAACTCATACCTTTTCACCTACCCAACCACTCAGAGGACAACACGCATTGGATTTCCAAGAGGATATGAATACAAATACGTACAACATAACACAAAAATATGCTCCTATTGGCATGCCCATACGAGGCAACCGATCAAACACATCGTTCAAGGTACTCTCTCAGACATATGCTCCAATCGGCATGCCCGTACGAGGCAACCGATCGAACACATCATTCAAGGTACTCTCTCAGAAATATGCTCCAATCGACATGCCTTTACGAGGCGACCGATCAGACGCATCATTCGAGGTACACTCTCAGACATATGCTTCGATCGGCATGCATGTACGAAGTGATAGATCAGATGCATCATTCGAGGTACTCTCTTGGACATATGCTCCGGTCGGCATGACTGTACAAGGCAACCGATTGAATGCATCATTCGGATACACAGGGGGACTCATCCGACCAAGGCACACTTCCTCAATCAGGAATGTGGGGGACTAGGGGTATACCCCTCTTGTCGGTCGACACAGATTGGTTGGATTTACAAGTCCTTGACCGAGAAAATCCACCTCAATCAACGACTTAGGGGACTTATGTTGATACTGTACCGACTGACCACATGAAGAAAAACCAACACTACCAAAATTTTCGATATGCCACGACAATCTACCAGGCTAGTCTCAATCGGTCCTCCTCGGTCGATCCTCCTCGGTCGGCACCTAAGGCCAACCCTCAAATGATCCAAGATCCAACCGGTGGGCAAACATGATCGGCACCCCCGATTGGCACCTCTGACAAATCACAGTAACACCTATCTGACACACCAGGAGGCCCACCGTCTCCTGCTCATCATCCCAAATTATCGGGACATGTGTCGACATCTACTGAAGTGGCTTGAACCTCACACCATTAGGGTTCACCCACCACATTCATTACTACTAAAAACACAAGTCAAACCCCTCTCACAAAGGTAACAACTACTCATTGCCTTTATGCTGCCTAATTCATGCCATATCTTCCCCTCGCTTACTAACTTAAGCATCAGAGTCTGTTAGGCCGACACCCCACCGGTGTCAAGTACTCTCCTTGTTGTCTCGCAGGTCTCCCAACAGACGAGAAGAAGGCACACCAGCATCAAGCAAGACCATATCCCGTTAGGTCCATTTTCGGATAAAACATATTATTTAGTATTTTCATGAGTCTCTGGAATGAAGAATAATTATTATAAAGTGTTTATTACCCTTCCAAGACTCGGGACTAAGGATAATGATTTACGTGACTTTTCAATGGTTATGGAATTTGATATATAAGAGTATAGATTTATTATTGATTATGGATTCCGATAATGGTTTTGGGAAACTATTTTAAAATGGGCTTGGACTTAGGCCCGGGAAGGTGATTTTATGGATTCTGGTTTACGGATTTTAGGCTTAGGCTCGGGGTTATGTATTTGGGCCTAGGCCTAGGTATTTGATGGTTTTGGGGTTTTGGCCCAGGATGGTGGGTTTGGCTTGGATCCTGGTGGGAGTTTCTAGGTGAGGTATGGCAGGGAGGATTCCCTCATACGCCCGGTAGAAGGTGAGGTATGGTATGGAGGATTCCATCATAGTCTCGGAGGGATACGAGGTATGGCATGAAGGATTCCATCATACTCTCAGAGGAATATGAGCTATGGTAGGAAGGATTCCCTCATACACTCAGTGTGGTACGAGGTATGGTATGGAGGATTCCATCATAGACTCGGTAAGGTACGATATATGGTATGGAGGATTCCATCGTACTCATGGCAGGATATTAGCTATGGTATGGAGGATTCCATCATAGGCTCGGTGGGGTTCGAGGTATGGTATGAAGGATTCCATCATACGCCCGGTATGGTTTGAGGTATGCCATGGAGGATTCCATCATACGCTCGGTATGATATGAGCTATGACATGGAGGATTCCATCATATGCTTGTCAAGTTATGATTACGACTACGACCAAGATATCGAGCTACGGCTCGGGATGACGACTACGGCTAGGATATCGAGCTATGACTCGGGATGACCATTATGGCCGGGATATCGAGCTACGGCTCGGGATGAGGGCTACAATCAGGATATCGAGCTACGGCTAGGAATGACAGCTTCGACCAGGATATTAGCTTCGGCCTGGGATGATAGGTTTGGTCGGGTTACTGATATGGTGGCATAGGTAAAAGTAGCATGGGTTCCACTGAGGTAAATCAATTGGATTCCGGTAAGTTGTATTTACTTATATATGCGGATCTTGTTGCATGTATTTACTTATATATCAATTAGTTTTATTTTATTTGCGAGACCACGCTTTTGTTGTATTTGGTTCTATTGTCCACTCACGGTTATTTTGGTTTCGTGCCCTTCAAGCCGTAGTGAGACGAGGCTCTGAGATTAGGAGGAGGCATCACCTTCTGTTGCGTTGTCGGAGTAGGTTTTAGTTAGGTTGTAATGTAATTTAAGCTAGTGCGCTCTGGTTGTTTTATGGCTTAGTTGTTGGATTTAGTTGATCTGGAATGTTGGGTTAGCGGATTTGTTATTTGTAGCCTTCGTCTGACAGGTGGAAGACGGTTTGACCCATCTATAGGGGAGACTCTACCGAATTTTTGGTAAAATTCTCGTAGGGTCTTTATTCGTGTAGTGAGGGTATTTTGGGAATTGTTTTGAGGTTCAGATTTTGTCAGACGGGAGCAAGGATTATCACGAATTTCGAAGGGAAATTCGTGATGGGCCCTGTCAATGATGGCGGTCGAATCCCTCACAGCCGACCCAGAAAACGCATGGGCAATTTCTGCCTACAGTGGCGTTTCGGTATTGATAGAAGTTTGCCGACCTAGTTACTGCTCTGAAGCACAATTACTGCCCAAGAAAAATCGGCTAATTGCATAGCGATTTTTGCCTGCTCCGATGAGTATTTTCGAGCTTTGATCATTCAAGAACGCGGCTTGCAGAGATTAATGCATTCGATTTAAGATTTATTGAGTTTGACACATACTTTTCCACCATCGGTTTTTCTTGGCCTTGTTGGTTCTTTTGGGGTCGTCTTTGGAGATGAGCTTGAAGTGTATGGAGTCTATGGATTGGAAATAGGGGTGTTGTTAGACAATTTCTTTGACTAATTTCTCTGGATTTTGCTGTTTTACTGAAGATAGATGGTGTTTTTTTTTGGGTTTTGTTTGTGTGAAAGGAGAGGAAAATTGCTATGGTATTTTAGCAGTCGAAAATGAAAATTGTCTAAATTTTCAATTTTACCCTTATTGTTTCCGTGCACTTAACAGATTGGACGGAAAAGATACTGAGTGGCCAACTCGTCTGTTTTATGGTGTATTTTAAGCGAATAATGAGAATATGGTGCAAAATGGGACTTTCATGCGAGAACATGATGTATTTAAGGTAAAACGTCAAAAAAAAAATGGTCAGATATTACAGTACACAAATATACCTAGCTTCATTTCATTGGTGGCTTACAGAGTTAATTATTGATCAACGTACAAAGAACCCTAATAGCTTGACTTGCACTTACGCCACGTACTCCAAGTGCCATGTCATATAATTAACAATGATCCCCAATTAATTAGTAATGTGATCTTTAACATAAGATTAGGTTGAAAGAGACATGAATCCTAATTTTCCGATAACAAGTTGTAGTATGCATTCGGTCAAGAAATTACCCAACAGTAAAACTTAGTTGGTAAGTGTGAATAAAGGTACCTATATATATATATATATATATATATAAATCCTATATTCTTCTTTATCTCTCGTGCATGAACCCTAATAATCTAGTTGCACACTTGCACAGAAGAGAACAACAAAGGAGATCGACAAAGATAAAAAAGCGATGATGATGATGCTGATGGCATCTTCAAAGTTTTTGATTGGAATAAGCACGCGCTGTGCCCTATTTCAGGCACAGGCCGTAATATAGTGGACCCTCCGCCCCAACTCGATCTCCGACTTCATCCATATAAATCCTCCATATATAATATTTTACGCTATATGAAGGAACAGTTAATTTGAACTTTGAAGTAAACAACACATTATTCAAAATAAAATATCGAATTTCACATGATATATATATATTTATATAAATAATTTTGTTATTTATGTGAGTTAATCTTAAGTATTTATCATTATTGTACGTGGTTTTTATATCATAGTGATTCAATATTTATGATAAAGAAAGAGAATTTTCAGTTCAATTCTCCACCTTAACGACAAATTAAATGATAATTCTTGTAACAACGTACTATTATATTTGGTTACTAATACACTTGACCTAGAGATGACCATATATATGAGCATGAATATGAGTACAATCTCATATACTCATGCACATATGACTATCCCTAGCGAATTATAGAAGTGGGCACGGTTTAGATTGATACATATATCACTAAACTTCAAATCCAAACCGTTTTGAATTTTCTAAAAAATAGAATTAAAACCAATATTCTAATGTAAAACATTTTTAACGTTTTAAATTGAAACGATTTGGACGATACATAAAATTTTCCTGTTATTTATTCACACAAAAAACTCCTACAAAACATTGTAATTTCAAAAATTTCACCAATCACATAAACATTTCATTCATTCTCATTAAGATTTCATTCATATAAGTACAATATTAAAAAATCAAAAGTTTCAATATTCTAAACTTCAAATATAATGGGTTATATTTGAATATAATTTAAATTCGAAAGTCGCATAAAATTAATACGGATTAAGTGAGATAATGGAGTCTTAATTGCGATCGGCACTGGATCGTCGCCCTCCACGTCACTAAGCACCGCATCGTTGCCTTCATCGTCGTCACTTGCCATTTGGTATATGCCAATTGCCGATTGCAGAAGTAAAGTCTCATTTCTATTTCGTTCAAATATCCAATTCTTGAATTCGTAATTTTACAAATTAAAAAAAGAAAAATTAAAAGCAAAAAAATCGTTCAAATATCCAATTCTTGAATTCGTAATTTTACAAATTAAAAAAAGAAAAATTAAAAGCAAAAAAAAAATGAAAAGCAAAATAAATTGAAAGAAAAAAAATTAGAAGTAAAAATAAAATGAAAAGCAAGAAAAAAAATTGAAAGAGAAAAGAAAAGGTAAAATTGTCATGGGTACCCATTATCCAAAGGTAGGGTTTGGGTAAATCCTCAAAAATTGAGAATGAATGTAGATGAGTATAATAGCCATTTGTATCAATGTTGGGTAAAGATTTACCTATGCCCTTAATTTTACCTATTTGATCATCTCAAAGCTGACATAGGGAAAGAGAGAAGGGAAACAAAGAAGGATGAAAAAAAATTATGAAAAAAAAAATGATGAAATAGAATGAAAAAAAAAGAAAGATGAAAAAAAAAATAGAATGATGGAAAAAAAAGGATGAAAAAAAAATATGAAAAAAATTTGATGAAAAGAAGAAAAAATAAAATAGAAGGGTGGAAAAAATAGGAGGAAAAAAAATGAAAATAAAGATGTTTTTGGCTAAGAGATGCTAGAAAAAAAATTGAAAAAAAAAAGGATGTAAAAAAATTGAAAATAAAGATGTTTTATTTTTTCTGAAAATAAATATGAGAAAGAGAAGATGTTAATTTGTCAAATGCCTAGTTTCAAAATGGATTTGAAATTTTAAAATTTGGTCTTATGAAATCCATAGAGTAGTTGGGCCAAATTCAAATTCTCACAATAAATAATTATCCAAACAGATAAATTTGAATTTGGAGGCCCAAATTCAAATGCATAGCTATCCAAACGAACCCTTACATTTATAAATTATGAAATAACAAATACTAACTAATAAATATAATTAAATAAAAGCAATTTATACCCATCCCTGCTAACAAAACCATCTTAACGACAATATTAAGATTCTCCTCCAATTAGGTTAGTATTAATTTTCTGTCTTCCCACTTAAACCATTAAATTTCTTGCTCCAATCCCGATTAACTGGCCGGTTCATGACTCAAGCTAACTTGCCACCTAATATTTGAACATTTAGTTTAGGACCACTTCAAAAAGACTGAGCTTTTTCTGATCCTTATGTAAATTATTATTAATTGGCGACCAAAACTTGAGCGCATGCTACTTTTACAATTCCACAAGTTCAATTTTTAACCAATTATGAAGTAAATTAGAACTGAAGATCTCTTAAAATTAAATAATAGTAAAAGATAAAGCTAAATTTCTATGTGGAATCAAATTAGGCGTGAGGGGCCTGCTTGTCCTTGGTCTCATGTTGTCTGGTGTACTGATATGATTCCTCGGACTAGTTTTGTTCTTTGGCTTGCGATTCAGGCAAGACTTAGTAACCTTGGATCGAATTGGACACTTTTCTCATTAGCTTTGGCCGTGACCGTGTACCATATCTGGCTTGAGAGAAACAACCGGCTGTTTGGGAATACCAGGAAGCCCTCGGGGGTGGTAAGCTATGTTCTATTGTTTTTAGGAACTCTTTATCCAATTCTGTAGCTGCAAGGAATTGGAACACTCCTCATTTGTAGTTTTTGCTGTTTTCCTTTTGGAGGTGCTTCTGGGCGTGTTTTGCCCTGCTGTGTTGTGCCTTTGGGTTTAGTGGTTGTTTTTTTTTTGTTTTCCTCTCTGGAGGTGGTGCTCCTGGGCGCTTTTAGCCTTGCGTTTAGTGCCAAGAGGCACAGTTTTTGGTGGGCTTGTCCCCCCTTAATTTAATTGATTTAACAGAAAAAAAAAAAACTTGGAATTGGGACATTGACAACACAGCCAAGTAAGTAACTTTATGTGAAAGTAAGTAAAGAAAACTAACTTTAAAATTTTGTACAAACTAAAAGTTCGAAATTATTTGATGATATAGTTATGATTTATTGTTTTTAATCTTATCGTTGTGAAAAAGTAAAATTAAAAAAATTAAATTTACTTTAGAATTAAGTTCTACCCATTTAATAATATTGAATGAAAGGGATGTATATAAATATATTTTTTTTAAATACAAATATACGAAACCGCAGACCTACTTTTATTAAATTACAGGAATGGTAATGATCTTTTCAATGATCAATTCGATCAGCTTCTATTTTTGTAGATCAACAAAATTTGATGGGCTATTTAATCTGATATTAAAATAATAGTCTATATGTGTAATTGAGTGCGATAGTTGGCAACTAGACACGCGTCAATCACCCAACGCTGTAAATGTTTTTCGGTTTTGTTATCTCCAACTTATCGTATGTTTGTTTTATAGACGTGGAGAAGATCTAATGGTCACTTTGTGATTTGACTTGTCGGGGTGCTTAGTTGTTTGATTCTTCCCCAATCTTCAATTCTTTCATGTCGTCACTCATGAATGGCTGGCTCATTTGAAAACAAGAATATTAAGTTTACCGAACAAATTAGTTCTTATGTTCTTTTTTTCTTCAATAATATTTTATTTTCATTTGTTGATTTATTCGACCAAAAGCTTTTTGTAATTTGTATAATCAAATCATGCAAGTGGAGCAAACTTTAATTTGGTCATGCCTCGTGAGGATCATTATGAATTCCTTGAATTATGGTAGGCATTTTTGTTGACTTCTATTACTCTATAATAAATCTACACTCTAAATTATAAATCCCTAAATTTCTAGCTGCATTCTCTAAAAAAATATTTCCCAAAATATGTTTTATTCGATTGATTTTGGGGATGTAGTGAATAAACTGAATAATCTAACCGATATTGGAGTCGAGTTCACCAAAATTTGTTCGTCCTCAAGCTTCCTCTTCTCGTTCTATCGTCATTGTGTCGATTATGGTCACAAATTTCAGCGTCCTAACCCGTCAGGTTACCGGTGAAACTCTTGTCTTCAACAGCCTGATCTACCTTGACAGAGTTTTTGCTCGTGATGCGGCCTTGTGGATTTTGATCGAGCGATCGCAGTCCTCCATTGGTGGTGGTAGTGTCAATCACGGTGAATCAGAGTATCTGCGATATGGTTGTGGACATATTCCTCGTTATATTCGGAATTCCGTGGAGACGACGATAACGGTAGTGATAGGCAGCGGCAACGGTGATGTAGCACATTTGTATCTTTTTTTTGAGTTATTTATTTATTTTTGTTTGTAGATTTACTTTGTGCAAATAAATCCAGCTGCTTATCGGGGTGGCTGAGTTAGGCTTTCCTTTTTTCAGATTGCAAAGATTAGTTATTTGAGCAGTAATGACAATGATGATACTTAGGGGTTTCAAGTTATATTATTTTGTGCGTTATTCACTCTATATCGTTTTGATAGATGTTGAGCGTGATTACTGAAAATATTTACCCATGTTTGTCATTAAGCTATTGCAGTCTAATTTGTCTTTATTTTGTATCTTTGTTCGCTTTGTATCATTATTCTATTAATAAAATTTCGTATCTTTTTCACAATATATATATATATATATATATATATATATATATATATATATATATATATATACCTCCCTAAAAAACGTGTACTTTGTTAATTATGTACGTCATTTTTTTTTAACTTCTATTACTCTTACTACAAAAATATTATGTGTATCATATTTTTTTATTATAAAATCGGATTTAAGATTTCTCAATTACTACATGAAGGTTAATATCACTAACAGATAAATAATAAAACAGAAAGTTAATTTCATATCAAGTGTGTGGGTAAGATTGGATTAATGTGGATTAGATTGAATTAAATACCTTATAAATTCAATGTATTTTAAAGATAGAAGTTAATGATTTTTTATTTTCGGAGATCAATCAGACATGAAAGAAACTTATTTCTTCTAAACCTACATTTTGAGGGCATGTTTGAAGAAGTTGATCTCTTTGTCTAATCCCCTCAAAATGAAAAATCATTTAATACTACTTTAAAAATATCTTAAATCTTATGGGTTATTCGATTCAATTAAACTTTATTCCCAAAACAATTTCATATGCTATAAAAATGCATCTTACAAAGGAAAACAAGATGATTACATTGCTAATGGTTTGAGTACAAGAGGTTGGAAAGAACAAGTGGCATTAAGATTCTGATAGATATTTATTTGTTCTTTCACCAACATGCTTCTTCATTGTAAATGAAGTAAACTAGTAAATAAGTATATGTTAAAAAATACAATTCATGCTTATTCTAACCCGAATAGGCTTTTGACATCAATTTTTAATAATAGAATACAATATATTTGTAGAAAACTTTTGTCACAAAAAATTTAGAATTTATGATGATTTTCTCACTTGACATAATGCCCTAATTAGTTTCTATACTTGTCATTGTCCACCCTTCCCTTTTAAAATTTTATTTTTTTGATTATGGACCTCGAGAAATTTCTACTTATTGGAAATTTCCAATAGAAAAAGCGAAAAAAAGATGGTTGAATCAAAATAATTCCTTATCATATTCTGGGTCGGATGAACCTATATAAAGTGGCTCATTTCATCTTTCCCTTAGTGACGCCGAAATTGTGACTGACATTGCCACAATCATATATAGAAGAGTTAATTTATGACTGATCAAAGAACACCAAACCACTCTTCCATTGGAACACTATTTAGGACGTTGGAATAAGAAAAGGTAGCTTAAGGACATACTAACTCTGACAAAATAGAAACTGCTAGGGATACATTTCTTTTCATAGTAAGATATTTGGATTTATTCAGTGTGTTCTGTCAATGAGTTGTATATTCTTAAATAAACTCAGTCCACTAATTAGACCCATAGTAACATTCCTAGTCTCTGTATATATATATATAACTTCCTATTGAAATAAATAAAATATAGAATTCTCACCAAATCTGATATGGTATCAGAGCAGTCGATCATGATTGTCTCTTACCCTAATCCTAAAAATCAATACAGTGCCCCAGCCATCATACAAACCTAGAAACAACACCACCACCTTCCGTCACATAAACCTTCTGTGGCAAAACCTTCCCGCAGCACCACCACTTCCGCAGCCAAATACCAATACCCGCAGAACATCTTCCGCAGCCAAACAGAACATACCCCTTCCGCGACGCAATCACTTCCGCAGTCAAATCCCTTAAAACAGAACACGCCTCTTCCGCAGCCAAATCCCTCCCGCAGCTAGTCTTCCACAACACCGACTCGCCACACCGACTTGCCCTCATCGTTGAGGTCGTTCGCGTTCGCGTTCGTCATCATCTTTGAGTTCGTTCGGTTTGGGTTTGGGTTCGGGTTCGAGTTCGCGTTCGGGTTCCTCGCCCTTTGACCATTATTCGGCCCTTTGTTCTTAGCAGCCTAGTGTGGTTCCTCGCACTATGACCGTCCATTCCACATAAACCCACCGACCGGTCGCCCTCACTGCCTACCAAACCAGTCTTCTGCAACAAACTCACCAACCCACCATGCCGACCCGACCTCATCTTCGAGTTCGTTTGCAATCGGGTTCCTCACCTTCAAGTTCGGGTGCGTTCAGGTTCGTCTGAGACTCATCAACACCTATGGTTTGTCTTGGACGTCGATCATCATCAACTCGGGTCCTACATTTCAGCCGAGAAAAGGCTACGGCCTCCAGCCGCTACTATTAGGCTTTAATATTATTCATCAATTCCGGTTTCGGTTAAAAAAAAAAAAATCATCCAATGAAGTGTACCAAATGTGGTTTAGATAACCACACAATTAAGGGCTGTTATGAGATCATTGGCTACCCGGCATGATAGGTCCACAAAGGATGCAAGAAGGATTCGAACAGAGCATCATTTGCATCCGCTCAGTCATCCCAGGAGACCACATATGAACCTCCATCAGGTACACCTGGCTCCCCGGCCTTGGCCACCTCAGGTACCTCATGCACATCTTCCCTTACTTGTAATAGATCATGTATTATTGACACTGGAGCTACTGATCACATGGCATTTAGTTTCACTAGGTTGCACTCTACCAAACCGTCAAGCCAAACACATATTACCAGTGCCAACGGAACCACCTCCCATGTCATGGGAAAGGGATCCTTATCTCTTACACCCTCATTACGTCTTGATCATGTCTTAGTTTTCCCTTCTCTCGACCATGACTTGTTATCTGTTCCGCAGAACATTGATTCCCTTAATTATACCGTGTGTTTTTGGCCATCGTATTGTCTCTTTCAGGATCTTTTCACTAGGGCCGTGATTGGATGTGGTACTAGGAGGGGAAAATTGTATTATCTAGACTTGACATCCGACATCAGTAAGCGATTGAGTCACGCACATCATGTGAAAGGCGATGAGTCCATTCGGATGAAGAAAATTTGGCTATGGCATCGACGGTTAGGGCATGCTTCTTTTGGTTATGTGAAACTTATATTTCCATATTTGTTTTCCCAGTTTCATGAATAAGACTTTCATTGTGAAACTTGCATTTTGGCAAAAAGCCATCGGAATTCGTACCCATTAAGATTGCATAAAAGCTCCATGCCCTTCATGATTGTCCATTCTGATGTTTGGGGACCTTCACGAGTTCCCACAATTAGTGGTTTTAAGTGGTTTGTGACGTTTATTGATGACTGCACCCGGATGACCTGGGTCTTTCCCCTACACCAGAAAAGTGACGTCACTGCCAAATTCAAGCTCTTTTATCAATACGTTGCTACTCAGTTTGACAAGAAAATCATGACCCTTCGATCTGACAATGGAGGTGAGTACATCAACCATGACCTACATCAGTTTTTCGGCCACCATGGTATTGTTCATCAAACCACATGCGCCTATACACCACAACAGAATGGTGTCGCGGAGCGCAAGAATCGGCATCTCTTGGAGGTTGTTCATGCCTTTTTATTTGAGGCCCACATGCCACATCAATTTTGGGGGGAGGCTCTTTGTTCTGCGCTTACCTCATCAATCGAACACCTTCTAGCACTCTTCAGTATCAAACTCCATTTCAGACATTGACTACTCTCCTCAACATGCCATAAACACCAAATCTCGAACCATGTCTCTATGGTTGTGTTGCGTATGTTTAGGTATATCCACAGCAGCATGGCAAGCTTGATCCGTGTGCACAACGTTGTGTCTTTGTGGGTTATTCTGCCACTCAGAAGGGCTATAAGTGTTTCCATCCTCCCACTCAGACCATGCACGTTACCGCCGATGTGACCTTCAACGAGAGTGAGTTCTATTACTCAAAGGGAGTCACTGAGCATCCTCTGTAGGGGGAGAGCAGTATCTTTGCAGAAGATACTCAAATTGTCCAAATTCAACACCATTCATCCGAGCCGTCAGTGTCCGAGGTGCAACAAGCTCAAGAGCCCCTCGATACTGGTTCAGATAATTCCCTCTCTACAACTCCTACTACAGTACCATCACCACTCATCCAATCAAGTCCTGAAGATTCCCTACAGGTAACTGAACAATCAAACTCTATTTCAAGCACCTTACCTGCGTCAGGTTATACAGGAAACACAGGTTATTAGTTACCCCCACGCACGACTAGAGGGATTCCTAGACAACAGTATGACCCTGACCCTAAAGCAAAAGTTAAATACCCTATTGCTAATCATGTGTCCCTACATAGGTTGTCTCCGTCATGTGCATCATTTGTGTGTCAATTATCCACTGTATCTATTTCACGTAATGTGCATGACGCTCTGAAAGATCCGAAGTGGACACAAGCAATGAATGATGAAATGGAGGCTCTCTAGAAGAATTCCACTTGGGAGATGACTACCCTTCCGCCAGGGAAGAGAACTGTGGGTTGTAGATGGATATATACAGTAAAGTTCAAGGCAGATGGCACCATTGAACGATACAAAGCAAGACTGGTGGCGAAAGGTTACACTTAGACTTATGGGATTGACTATGGGGAGACCTTTGCCCCTATAGCCAATATCAACACAATTCGGGTACTTCTTTCTCTGGCAGCAAACCTAGACTGGCCATTACACCAATTTGATGTCAAAAATGCCTTCCTACATGGCAACTTAGAAGAAGAAGTCTATATGGATCCACCTTCAGGATGCAAGATGGGGCCCAATAAGGGCAACATGGTTTGTAAACTGAGGAAGTCCCTTTATGGATTGAAGCAATCACCCAAAGCATGGTTTGGAAAGTTCAGAAAATCAATGAAGGACTTCAGATACAAACAAAGTAACTCAGATTATACTCTTTTCTTGAAACATAAGAAAGGTAAAGTCACTGCCCTTATTGTATATGTTGATGACATGGTAGTTACCGGAAATGACCCAGGGGAAAAGGCAGCGTTGCAGCACCACTTAGCGAGTGAGTTTGAAATGAAAGATCTTGGTGCTCTGAAATATTTCTTAGGCATCGAAGTGGCTCGTTCAGACCAAGGAATATTTCTATCACAACGGAAATATATCCTTGACATTTTAACGGACACTGGGATGCTAGCCAGCAAAGCAGCAGATACGCCAATGGAGTTGAATCATCAGCTTGGTGAATATCCTGATCAGGTACCCACAAACAAAGAAAGATATCAACACATGGTGGGTAAGTTAATCTATCTAGGACACACTAGACCTGATATCGCATATGCCGTAAGTGTGGTAAGTCAGTTCATGCATGCACCAAGTGAAGCCCACATGGATGCGGTAAACCGAATTCTTAGATACTTAAAGTCAGCTCCTGGAAGAGGATTGATGTTCTCACGACATGGTTATCTAGAGGTCGAGGGTCACACTGATGCAGGTTGGGCGGGTTCTGTTACTGACAGGAGATTCACATCTGGATACTTTACCTTTGTGGGAGGCAATCTAGTGACTTGACGAAGTAAAAAACAGAAAGTAGCGTTAAGATCAAGTGCTGAAGCAGAATATCGAGGTATGGCACAAGGAGTATGTGAGTTACTCTAGATAAGGAATTTGTTGGGGGAATTAGGGTTAAAACTCAATCATGCCATGCAACTGAATTGTGACAACAAAGCCGCAATAGACATCGCACATAATCCAGTGCAACATGATAGAACCAAGCATGTTGAAGTTGACAGACATTTCATCAAGGAGAAACTCGAGGCAAAGATCATTGAGGTATCATTTGCTAAATCTGAAGATCAACTTGCAGATGTCCTCACTAATGCAGTCACAGGCAGAGTATTCCACAGCTCACTTAGCGAGTTGGGCATTGACGACATACATGCTCCACCTTGAGGGGGAGTGTCAATGAGCTGTATATTCCTAAATAAACTCAGTTCACTAATTAGGCCTATAGTAACATTCCTAGTCTCTGTATATATATAACTTCCTATTGAAATAAATAAAATATAGAATTCTCACAAAATCTGATATGTTCCTATGGATACCAGGACGAATACCCATGCACTCGAAAAGTAGCCGCCAAATAAATTTTGTGAAAGAAAATTTCTTGGAGGATAAGATGACTAGTGTTTTGTAACGATACTTAATTTTGAAGAAAAAAAACCCATAAAATATTTATGGAAGTATTTTTACTAGAATGAATACACTACCAACAAAATTACGCATGGAGTTAGACACAAATGATCGATTTCCATGAAGATTGAGAGTATGAATATTGAGACTCTGGAATGAAAGATTCTGAGAAGCTTGATTGTTTAACATTAATAATGTCTCTGTCTCTTTGCCCATGTTCTGATGTGAATTTGTGCCCCCTAACTCTCAGTTGAGTTCTCAAATTCACTGTATCAGATTCTGGGATGACTTGTCCTAAAAACTTAAAAACAAAAATGAAAGCAAAAGAGAAGATTGGATTTTAAAAGGACCAAAGGGAATCTCTCTGGTTTCGGGGGAAAGGCTTATCTACTCTGGCAGTCTGGTTCCAATTCCAATACCTTCTCTCATTTTCCTATCATATCTTCTCATCCCACGTTCTTCTAATGCTCATATTTTATTATATTATAAAATTATTATTATTTCTTGTTTATCTTGGCTCTTCAATTGTTGATGTCACCTTACAACAAAGTTTTGAACAGATTGGCATCGTCAATTTTTTATTTTCCCCTTGGGTTGTCTTTTTGGACCGTGGCATTTAAATTAACTTGCATTCATTGTTATTTATTTATTTATTTTAACATGAGTTATTAAATTTAGCCAAATTAATGTTCCACAAAAGTTGGTGTGTGCAAAATCACATGGAGGACTTATCTGTGGGGAGGTTTGGATTAAGAATTGAGGAAGGAAACAGACAAGGATCTTCGTCCTGATAGCATTGCTACAACTACAAGGGCATCTGCAAGTTGTTAAAGTTTTTTTTTTATTTTTATTTTTTATTTTTTATTCCATACAAGGATATTGGGGATAGAAATTATTATAAATAATTGTAGTAATCTTATCTTTTACAAGATTTGAATATGAAATATCTCACTGGTTATACAGTAAATAAAAACATCACTAAATTAATAATACTAGTGACCGTTTCCAGCTAATTTATAAGCAAGAGATTTGTATGTTTTCGTAGATGCATTTGAACCTGAGCCGAAGATCAGGCCCAACAAAACCTAAACAAGAATGAAATTACACTCATTCTGAAATACGTAGGCACAGATTGTGTGTAATACAGCTGAAGTAAAATCTAGCTGATGCATATGTGGTTTTGTGAAAAGCCCATCTCACTTTGTCCATATTCAAAACAATCCAAACAAAAATTTGAAGAATTTTGTTAAGGGATGAAAACTAAAAAGTCACTTTTAGTTGTTATAAACTTTCCATTATAATTTTTTGGCAAAATGATTTCCATTATAATTGAACACATGCAAATTATTTTCCAATGAATAGATGAAAGAAGTCTGTGCTCCTTTCGTGGATCACAATTTTTTTTTATCAAAATGAAAATTTTCTTATATGGCAAATAACACACGGTGAATATCAAGAAGAAAATATCAACAAGAAAATAAGAAAATGTTCGCGCACATAAAGACTTTACAAACTACTAAATTACTCATATCACTAAAATTAACAAGAAAATATAATACAAAAGAACAACTTCCACCGCTTGAAACAACATGCAGCATGTAACTCATCCTCCAGTTACTTGATGGAATTCCATCAAGTAATTTGAAGAATATTTGGATATGTTATCAAATTTCCCTAGATGGGTTTGTTAGACAAGAACAAAAGGGTATCTACAAGTTAAATCCTCTTAAATTTAAATCACAAGAACAAAAGTGAAAAATTTCCGACATACTACAAAGATCTCGGACTTATTAACATGGATTTGCCCAATACTATAAACTTTGGCACAATACTATAAACTTGGGCCCAAAACACAGCCCAAAGTACATAGTCCATTTTCTTTCTTCTATTCTTTCTTGATTGAAAGTTGTCCACATAAAGATTCTAAGAAAATCCCAGAAAATGCAGGAGGGTCACATTATTCCTATCCACAAAATCTAAAACACCAGTATTTGCAGGTGTTCATCAGCAGCCAATCAAATAACCCTTCCTATCAAAATTCCCACCATTTCTTTCTCCAACCATCACAACACAATAAACAAAATAAATAAATAAATAAAAATAAGAAACACAGCTTCTGCTTAGTCTTGAGTGCCACTCTCATTCAATGGTGGGTGCATTCTCAGCCCAAACCCAAGCTCTCCTCACCTTCAACCCATCTCCCTCATCATCCACTGAGCCGCTTTCAAATTCTCATCCATCACTCTTCAAGGTGCTTCTATCATTTTTCTTAATCCCTTCTAATTTTAAATATTCTTATGTTTATTATTTGGTCATGGGGTTTGTTGATTTGATTTCTGTAGAATTCCATTTCAATTGCTAGTGGGTTTTCTTCAAAGCAAGCATCTTTTCTCAGAGGCCAATTCTGCAGCACACATATACTTGGGTTTGAATTCAGTCTTGCTAGAACAAAACAAGCAGGTAGGTATTTTTACCAATTCATTTATCAATTTCTATGCTTCTTTGCCTCTTATTTATATGTGACAATCACCCTTTGAGAATTTACCAGCCTCATAAGTTGAGCCAAGTTGTAATTTTGTCCATAAAGTTTCATTTGATCAAATAAATGTATAGCTTTTTCGGAAAATTTAACTAATTCTGATACAAGCGATATTCTACTTTAATCTAATCTAAATTACGGACAGCTGATGGAAAAACACATCTACTCTAGCCAACTTGTCAATTTGATTTAACCTAGTGGAATATAAACCAATTGTTGGCTCATGCCCTAACTACCAACACCAACTAGTGTGATTGGATTACTTTGATCTCATTTTGGAATTTAAGATTCTTCAAGAACAATTCAAAGAACATTTTGTATCATTGTTTCAGAAACAGCAGGGAAAGCAAACTATATATATTGTTGAGTCTGATAAGTCATCTTTGATGGGAGATACAGCATCAAATATAACATTTCAGTTTCATAACTCTCTTCTTAATCTGTCATGACGTTTTTCTACAACGGTTCATTGAGTCTGAGTATGAGTGTTTGGGGTTTATTTGCAGGATAGAGAAGTAAGAGTCTTTGTTTCAATTGTGATGAAAAGTAGAGGCCTAGGCAAATGTTAAAGAAACTGTTCATGACTGCAGCATGCTTGGAGGGAGAGGAGGTCGATAATTCTACATGGAACACGAAAATGCCGGTCTAGAAATATCACCATTGGAGACAAGAGAAACACCTTAAAAGGGAAGCAATTGCTTATTGCTCACATTTTGTGACCATGAATAGTTTCCCACAACCATGCCTTGCCTTCTTCCACTGCTCCATCACAATTGAAACAACAATGCTCATTTCTCTCCTCCATTTGCCTCACTAGAAACTGCGATTTTGATGCTGACTAGTTTGGATTTCTTAATGATGCAGGGCGTGTTGTTTCACCAAGCTGCGTCCTTCCATTAACGGAAGAGAATGTGGAGAAAGTTTTGGATGAGGTGCGGCCTGGCTTGATGGCAGATGGAGGGAATGTGGCATTACATGAGATAGATGGCCTTGTTGTGATACTAAAACTACAAGGAGCTTGTGGATCATGTCCAAGCTCCACAATGACACTAAAGATGGGAATTGAGACCCGTCTGCGAGATAAAATCCCCGAGATTATGGAAGTAGAGCAGATTCTTGACAGAGAGACAGGTCTTGAGCTGAATGAGGAAAATGTCGAAAAGGTTAGTTTTTTAAGTACCGTTGGAGTTTTTTCATGCAATCAGGACGGGCGGTGCACAACTTATTTATTTACACGCACTACTTTTCAGGTTCTTTCTGAGATTAGACCATATCTCGCTGGTACCGGAGGGGGAATCCTAGAGCTCGTACAGATCGATGACTACGTCGTCAAAGTGCGGTTAAGCGGCCCGGCTGCCGGAGTTATGACAGTTCGTGTTGCTCTAACACAAAAGTTGAGGGAAAAAATTCCTGTCATTGCAGCTGTTCAGCTGATAGAATGATGATTTTGTAATGCAGAGAAATGGATACATGGTTCCGTCGACCCATTTTTCGATAGAGGATGAGTGTAACTAAACTCATCAACACCTAAAGATATATGCTTCACTTCCACATACCAAAGCTTCTTTGTAACTGTATGCTAAAAGTAAATCTAAACTAGAAAAACTTGGTAGAAGGCTGGTTTGGAATGAAGGACTAATTAGCCTAGGAGTATTGTTAAGGACTAAACTGAAAAACTGGTTGTAGGGGAGGAAGATTGTGCACATTAGGAATCGATTTCGTCCTTTATGAGAGTTGAACTTGAGACTTCTTATTGCTCTTTGGAGTGTATATGAATACTAATAGATTAATAGTAATAGGGACAATTGAAAAAGTTAGGTAAAATAACTTAATTATTTGTATAAAGTACATATTAATAGACCAATAATATTAGCGACAATTTAACATAAAAGTTAAAATTGACGGTCTAACATAAAAGTATTCACCAAAAAAAAAAATGACAATGCATAGGTTCAAACGTTATAATCGCATCTTGTTAGCTTAAGTTTCAAAAGAATGAATGGAACTCTCCTTACCTACAAAATATAAAGTTACTCCCTTATTGTGGTTTATGTAATGTGCCTTAAAGATGGTTTGTCCTTTCCTCTCCTTACCCAATCCAATCCCGTGGATAACTTTTTTTACAAGAGAATTAAATTAAATTAGATAACTTATTAAATTTAATGTAATTTAAATATAAAAATATATATATTTTCATTATATGAAGATTAGACATAAAATAAAATTTATTTTTTTTATATTTATTATCTTGAGGGAATTGAATTTGATAAGTTTTCTTCTATATCTACTCCTGTAATTATCTTTTAATGAAAAAACGTTTATTTTTAAATTCAAGATACATTGAATTTGATGAGTTATCCAATTTAATTATTATTTACTAACTAAACATAGACCTATAATTTAACTTCACTTTTTACTCAAAATGCCCTATGAATTTTAAGATTAATCTCAAGTGCACTATGAACTCGATTTTGTAATAAAAAAACCCTCTCAACTTATTTTTCGTTTCAAAACACCCCAATTTTGTCATATTTGTTAGCTAACCATCAAATTCAAATACAAAATTGTCTATTCCTACAACCCAGCATTTGAATGCACCTTGGCAGTGAATTACACACATATATATATATATATATATATATATATATATATATATATATATATATATATATTGTTACACATACATGTCTGTATGAATGAATTACATTTTGATATAAAAGAAAATAATAAAAATAAAAACAAGAAGAATCTGCATTTCTCTCAATTTGGAGAACCTCCGGTCCTCCCATGAAGTCATGAACACAACAAGACGCTTCACAACGCCAGCGCCGTCAAGGACCTCCGATCTCGCATGGAGGCTAAAGTTCTCAAAGTCCATCTCAAGGCTCTCTATCGGTATAATGCTGCGAATCGGAGCTTGCTTGGTTGCGGACCCGGTTCGTCATCGAACCGGACTCAGATTTCTGTAGTCAACGCCGCCTCCGCAAGAAGCTTAAGGACTCCATGGCCAAACCGACGTTGCAAGAAGCTTAAGGACTCAGATTTCGGTAAAAATCCCGACGAGAAAACAATGGACCGCCTCAACCATGGCTGAACCAACATTTCCGACCTGCCATCTCCAGCTTCGACTCAATCTGCATCATGGGCACGCTGTCGCCAGTCAAGCCATTACCACTGTATGCATTGCCGAAGGTGGGTCCCAATGGGTTCTGGACCAAACCAACTGCCAGATTGGGGTCGGAAACCGGGAAGGATTGGATGGCGAAAGTGGCTGCCATGTACTGGGTCTAGACCACTTCGACCGTTCCAGCGGGTATGAACATGAAGCCAACTTGGCTGCCCGAATAGAGGAGCTGGAGAGTGCTGTCGAAGTGGTTGAAAGCTGCCCTGTTGGGGTTCCGAATGGCGACGTATTGGCGAAAGTGAAGTTGACGGTAGAGTTTTGGATGGAGAAGGAAGGGATTTGGACGGCGCTGACGGAAATTTTGGGGTCTTTGGGTTTGAAGACGTTGAAATAGACAATAAGGACCACGATGACGACGAAGAGATGAAGTGATGAAGAAATGGTCCAAACCCTAAACCACGCCCAAAATTAAGAAATTAGGGCAAATTGGGGCTGATTGATGTACTGCAGATTGATTGAAGGGGAAAGCGACGCTGCTTGAAGGCGATGGCGGCGCTCTGCTTTCGCAGTTTCACGCGACGGAGGCTTCACCCAGAAGCCCTAGCTTCCCGAAAATGGTGGTTTCTTCTTCGATCTAAATGGAATGGGGTTTTAAGCACGGGCCTTGAGGAGTTTGATCATGCAGTGGTGCACTGCTTATGGGATTCCTTATGATCCTCCAGAGTGCCGAGATGCATTTGCAGAAAGCTTTGCAGCTAGTTCTCCCTCTATCCTAGAGGGGAGGGGATCCGCTGTTTCATTTCGGTGTCCCATTTCTTGTCCCATTCATAATTTTCCATTTCGGTGTCTCATTTATAATTTTTTGACACATATTTTCTAATTTAACATCAACTCTAACCCTGTCAACTTTTTAAAAAATTAAAAAATAAATTAAAAGATTAAAATCAGAACCACAATCGCCACACACACTTTCTCCGATCTATCTCTGACTCTCGTTCTCTCTCTTAGTCGTTTTCTCTCTCTCTCTCTCTCTCTCTCTCTCAGAGTCAGACTAACAGAGTCTTCATAGCTTCACGGCATCGCTAGCGATCGCAACCACGACCTCATAGGCTTCACAGCCTCACAGCGTTGCCCACGACTTCACGAAGTGGGCTGCGACCTCACGGCTTCGCCCACGACCTCACGCCTCTCTAGCTCTCCCTTTCCCTCTTTCTTCCAGATTTGATTTTCCTTTTTTTTCTGGAAGTATCTAAAAAAACAGACGCCATAATCATTGTAGATCTAGGGTTGATTTCTAGGAATTTGTTGTGGCTGTAAATTTTATTTTCTGTAATTAATAGAGAGATTGAGAAAGAGAGAAAGAGTACGCCTGATTTTCATGGATGGCTGTTGCGGTTCTGATTTTGATGGTGGTCTCCTATAATATTTGTTTTTTAATTTTTTAATTTATTTATAAGTTAACCGTGTTTTATTTTTGTCAAATATAAGTTAATAATGTTAGAGTTGATGTTAAATCAGAAGGCAAGTGTCAAAAAATAATAAATGAGACATGAAAAAGGATACTGAAATGTGACAGCGGATCTACTCTCCTCCCTCTAAGGTTGCACTTGCTGCCAACAAATGTTGACTAGTACAATTGGACAATTGTGCCCTTGAATTTTACGGTCAGTTAACAAAGACAACAGAATTTGGGCATTTTGAGACGTAAAATGGATTTAAGAAAATATTTTATTGCAAAATCGAGTTTAATGTGCACTTTGAGACTAACTGCCAAGTTCATGGGGCATTTTGAGTAAAAAGCGATTTAACTTCTAAATGTGTAGAGTTTCATATTAATGAAGGTTTTTTTACCTTAAATGCAACATGTTCTTGTATGAAAGTCACATTTTGTACCATATTCTCATTATTCGTTCAAAATGCATCATAAAACAGTCGAGTTAGCCCACTCAACACCTTTTTCGTTCAATCTGTTAAATGGGCATAAAAAACTGGGGCAAAATTAGTAATTTATCCTGAAAATGGAAGAGGGTTTACTAATCTACCATCGAGAACTTTCTTCTCTCTCGACACTTCCACACCGCTTCATTCTCTTCATTTTCTTCTTCCCCTCTGCAACAACAAGCCTAAGTCCTTTTCTCTCTCGCATATCCCATTATCAAACCCAGAGCTGCCATAGAAGAACTCCATGAGCTTTACAAGCCCTTGTTCCC
Source organism: Oemleria cerasiformis (assembly GCA_037349345.1). Taxonomy (NCBI): domain Eukaryota; kingdom Viridiplantae; phylum Streptophyta; class Magnoliopsida; order Rosales; family Rosaceae; genus Oemleria; species Oemleria cerasiformis. Next base: position 12,314,669 of record JAZGTL010000010.1, read on the forward strand.
CAAATCTCAGCCTTCATTGTCTTCATCTCCCTTGTCCTCACAAATCATACTGACCACCATATCTCCTTTGTCTTCTCTCTCTTCTCTCACTGCGTCCAAAGATCAAATGCGTACCGTGCAAAATCGCCACCACCAGTCGCTGCAACAGCCCAAGCAGCCATCTCATTATGTTGCTTGGGCTGTTGGCGGTGGCTACTGTAACAATCCACCCACCGTCCCACCCACCTTTGCCATTGAAAACATGTTTTTTCTTCTTCCTCTTCCTAATCTGCGAATATAAATATCTCTCCACAATTAACATTGAGTGAAAAAACGAAACTTTCATTATGTAATTTAGCTCTGATGATCTGATGTTGTTGGGTATTTTGTATTGTGATTTTTAATTTATTTTTCATAAGATTGGGAATAAAGCAATCCAATCCAAATGGCCATCTCAACGAGATTAGGAAGGAGACAGTCCCTGCATAAAAGATCTGGACATGGCCCCTTTCTCATAAGATTTTCTTCAAAGAAAAGTATTTTGCGCCCTTCTCATAACCCTTGCCTTCATCGCTTTTGTACCTCCCATTTTCTTCCTCATCAGGCTTAAACGCTTTCAGTAGGTAACCTCGATCTCTCTCCCTCTTTGTTCATCACTATGTTTGTTGAAATAATGGCTTTGGGTTTGTTGATTAGAGGAAAGTGGCACTGTGTTATTTGGTTTACTCAACGTCTTGGAGAATGGAGAATTGAAAGAGAGGATGAGGAGGTTTTCTATGTCAAGCCCATGAGATTGGACTGAGAGAAGAAGGAGAAGAAGAAGACGTTTCCATAAATAGAGTCTTTGAGAGCTCATCATTCTTTTGCACACTGATCCAACGTCTATCTGTCTGTAGAAAAACACACCCAGTAGTTGGAGTTAAGAGAAAGAACGAATAATATGGCATTAGGTGTAGAATTAAAGAAAAAGAAGAAAGGTAACTCCAATTGGGGTTGAAAGCTTGGATTTCCATTCTGGCTATGATATTCTTGTACATATACAGATTGAAGAAAGAGAAGAAGAACAATTCCAACACCCCCTGCCGTTGTATATGCAACCGAATTGGGCTTAAAAGGTTGGGTTCGAAACAGAAGAGATGGGTTTGTGGAGACTTTCATTTCTGGGAACCCTGATGCGGTTCAAGAGATAGAGTAGAGGTGTTGTCTAGGTCCTCCATCTGAGTTGGTAATGGGCCTGGAAGCCTTTCCTCTATTCTTGGTGAGTTTACCGTGGTCGTCGTCTTCCTCCTTGTCTGATCCTTCCTCCTTGCTTTGAGAGCAACCCACTTCATCTTCCTCTCTCTCAGTACATCAATCCAATTAGCTAAAGAAAGTCAGCGGGTCCAAATTTCCAATTTTGCCCCAGTTTTGAAAGCCCATTTAACAGATTGAACGGAAAAGCTGCTGAGTGGGCCAACTCGGCTATTTCATGGTGCATTTTGAACGAATGATGAAAATAGGGTACAAAGTGGGACTTTCATACAAGAATATGATGCATTTAAAGTAAAAAAAACCTATTAATGAATGACTTAACATTTGATTTATCCCAACTCTCTCTCTCTCTCTCTCCCCCCCCCCTTCTCCTATAATATCATTTTAATAAAAACAAGGCTTTTTACTGAAGATGCTCCCTGAACATGAACTTTAATCTCAAAATGGTCGCTAAATTCGATTTTGTACCAAGATGCTCCATGAACTTCCCTATTTGTCTCAAGTTGCCCTTTTTCCGTCTATTTTCACCATTCACCATCAACTTAAAGGGTAAACTTGAACTTGTCACTTTTGAAAAGTCATCAATTTTTTTAATTTTTTAATTTTTGACAAGTCAGCAATTGAAGAAGAACGAACACCCCCTTCCTCGCCCTCCCCTTCCTCTTCTACCTCCTTTCCACAGCCCACAAACTCCACATGTCCACCAAATTTGCCCACTTCAAATACACCCCCTTAGGCGTCGTCGTCTCTGCCCACCCCACCGATGTCCGCATCTGCGTCTTCCACTTCCTCGACGGCACCGCGCCCTCCACCTCCACCACCTCCCACGTCAGCTTCTCCACCTTCGCTTCCCGCCCCGACAGCGCAGGTCGAACCCTCGTCCCCTTGCTTCGCTTCGCCAAGTTGTAGGTGCCCAAGAAAGAGCGAGCCAACACCAAGCTGCTCTTCTTGGCTGGTGCTGAGTTGGAGTCGTTGGGGATAGAGGTGGCTGAGAAGCTTCTGGTGTCGTGTAGATTGGTGTTGAGATCGTCGAGGTTTTTGACAGGACCCTTTTCTGAATTTCGTCTCGAAATCCACAAAAAACCCGGCTCATGTTTGACATCCTTTAAACACAAAAGTTAATACCTTGAATACCTTTAATCTTTGGAAACATCAAATGAACTTTACAAGGGTTCCAACAGAACCTCCTCTGTACCTGTCAGACGAAGGATAGCCCAGTAGTTCACAAACTACCTCGGAGGACCTCCTCCATAATCAAACAAGATAATTGATGTGTCACCCTAGTGTGAACCGTCAACAACTCATCAATCTGGGTCACCGCCCACACCACCCACTAACCCTGATGACGAAAGTACCCTTTCCACAAATTAAGCATTGGTCACACTTCGTGACCGTAAGCATCGCACATATACCGAAAGGCTCTTTGGTTATTCAATGTTCAAGACTTGGTTGATTTGAGTCCCACGGACCTTACCTCGAGTCGTAACTTGATATCCTGGCTCAGCCTGAGCCATAGCTCAGTATTCCGGCTCATCCCGAGCAGTAGCTTAATATCCCGGCTCATCCCGAGAGTATGATGGAATCTTCCATAACATACCTCAGATCATGCATCAAGGTCAAGTCCCAAATCATAACCCCGGTCTGAAACCCATTCGATAAATCCCTTCAAACCTTAAGTTTAATTTCTGAGCCTCGAAAGGGTGCTAATATATAGTCCCACTACTTACAATCCATGGTATGACTTAATACATAGAAATATGCACGTCTTGAAATCCCAGAACCCAGTCCGTTCACCGTACAGTCAAAGTGCCAACTCAAGGAGCCCTAGCCCCAAGGAACCCTTTGACATACCAATAACTCAGCTCCCTTATCGACCCCCCACCCCCCCGAGCCAAAACCCGTTCCATGGTCGACCATTACCGCTGGGATTGCTCAAACGGGGTTCTAAACGGACTCCAACGGCCTCAAAACATCCAAAATCCGATCCAGAATACTCCGAAACCCTAGACTCGTGTCGTCGTGGGCTGGGAAATAGTCCCATGTGCCGGTAAAAGACTGGGTCATGCGCCACGTGCTGACCACCCACCGACACGCGCTCCGACATGCACCCATGTACGTTGGTACTGTCACGGCGGAATATTTCGTCTGTCGCTCTGACGGAATATTCCGTTGAACCTAACGGAATATCCTGACGAAATCTAAATCTTTCGTCCAAGCTAATAGCGTTAGGGTTCCGTTATAACCCCGTTACCTTTTGACGAAATATGCTAATGCCGTCAACATATTCCGTCAAACTCTGACGGCGTCAGTTGACCCAACTTTCAACTAACTGATGACTGTGTTGCCACGTGGCTCCACGTGGTAACTAAGTTAGCTGCTGACTGGTCACCACGTGGCTTCCAGGTGGTATGCCATGTCAGCAACCGCAGTTCAAACCAGTCATCGGAGTCGGTCAGAGATGATGATCGGACTGCCGCCATCATCGCCATCTCCGGTGGCTGGAATCCACCATTTCTGGTGAGCCTCTAACTCTTTCTAAACTCCGCCAATTTTTACGATCCACACCTGTAGATTCATCTACGGAATGCCAGGAACTCATAAATAAAGTCGGGAATTCGAAATCATACCTGGTTTGATCAGAAACCGGCCATGAAGTTTCGGCCAAATCCCTCTCTTCGGTTCTCCGTCGTAGGCGGTGTTCGGTTCTCGAACGGGACACCAATTGGCTCGCCATGACTAGAGGATCTTATTCCTTGCCTCTGTTTGACTCGACTCAACTCGACCCAAAAGGGAGTCGATGATGAAGGCGATGGTGTCGCGATCGCAGGGGAAGAGGAAACCGAGAGAGATGAGAGAGAGTCTGAGTGAGGAGAGAGAAGATGATTGTGGAAAAATCTGGAAAATGGGGCTTATGACATTGTCCACCTACCCAAATTACCAAAATACCCATGGGATTTTAGACCCGTATCTCTCACATATGAACTCCGTTTTCTAACGACCCAAGAAAAACTTCCAAAAGTACTGCTAGACAAAAAATGACTCATGAGCCCCTTCGAAACTGAGGGTAAAATCGTCCATTCCTGATTAAAATCTCAAATTACATTAATTTCTGGTCCATATCGTTACAATTTTCCCCCTTTAAAGATTTCACCCCTGAAATTCCTTTAACTCAGGTCAAAGAACCAACCTCCTACTTTTGAGTCCTCTCACGTGACCACCGACACGAACTGGGCCTCAACTACGGTTCCCAATTTGAACCTGTGCACTTAACACATTTCTTTGTTCCCGTCTCGACAACAAACAGTAGGCGAGAAAAACATCCGGAGACATCCTGAAGGCACTAGAATGCTCAATACCCAGGGATGTTCAACCTGGAAATCTCCCATTTTACCTTATGTGGGTGACACCTTAAGGCAAGGGTCTGAACCCGAGAGGTCCACCTCGGGGCCCCTCACATGACCGAACGTACCTCCGTCATGACATCATATGACTAACTATATAACTCGAAGCCATGTGTTAGATAGGTACACGTGCACCAAGTGCAGTTAGCCTCAACGATCTAGCGGAGATATACCTTGCAACGCCAGTATCGGAGAAATTCCTCCACATATCCGAGAGTATCTCAAAATATGTGGATCCTTGTACTACGCATAGACAACCTCAACGATGTGGTGGAGAAATACCCCTTGACACCAACATCGGAGAAATCCCTCCACAAAATACCCCTCAACGATCTGGCGGAGAAATACCCTACAACGCCATTATCGGAAAACCCTCAACGATGTGGCGGAGAAATATCCTGCAACGCCAGCATTGGAGAAACCCTCAACGATCTGGCGGAGAAATATCCTACAACGCCAGTATCGGAGAACCCTCAACGATATGGCAGAGAAATATCCTGCAACGCCAGGATCGGCGATCTGGCGGAGAAATACTCTACAACGCCAGTATCGGAGAAACCTCGACGATGTGGCGGAGAAATACCCTGCAACGCCAGCATCGGAGAAACGTCAATGAACACGTGATGGAAAATACCCCACATCATGTTCCGGAGAAAACAAACTATGACCCTCGGGGAAAGTATACATACTGGAAACAAATCCGTAAAGTAAAATCCAAATACATTTTTAGAAATCCTTATTTCTTGGCCTGAGCCAAATTCATTGAAAAACCGGGTTTATGCCCAAATACAATAAAATCACAAATCCGGGTCTAAACCCAAAAATCATGGACTCAACCGAAACCCAAATCTATAACGTCAAAATGACATAAAAATAGAGTCCAAAAACCAAGCCACAACCCAAAACATCATTCCCGTGTCTAGTAATAATTTAATAGAATAATTTCTAAATTCCAGAAATATGCCAAAAGCAATACGTAACAAGAATTTATTTCAAATATACCTTTATGCATGAATTATAATTTAAAAAACCAAAGTACACTCACCCGCATCGGCGAGTCCTAACTCGCCCATAACTATCATGGATCCCAACATCCTAATTATCGCCCGACCCAACGGATCCAGGGTCTGCCCAAAGTAACTCAACTACGGAATCATGCACCTCCTTCACTATGCACTCTCTGCCTCTCTCAGTACTAGGCCGCTGATGAGGCAAACGTCTCAGAGGCATCTCGATGACAAGAACCACTACATCAATTGCACACAAGTGTGCGGTCTGTAGGAAGTTAAACCTAGAGCTCTTATACCAAATTGACAGGACCCTTCTAGAATTTCGTCTCGAAATCCATAAAAAGTCATGCTCCCGTCTGATAGCCTTTAATCACAAAAGTTAATACCTGGAATACCCTTAATCTTTGAAAAAATCAAATGAACTTTACAAGGGTTCCAACAGAACCTCCTATGTACTTGTCAGACGAAGGATAACCCAGTAGTTCACAAACTACTTCGGAGGATCTCTTCCGCAATCAAATAAGACAACTGACCTGTCACCCTAGTGTGAACCGTCAACAACTCGTCAATCTGGGTCACCGCCCACACCACCCATTGACCCTAATGACGAAAGTACCCTTGCCACAAATCTGGCATTGGTCACACTTCGTGACTGTAAGCATCGTACATATACCGAAAGGTTCTTTGGCTATTCAATGTTCAAGACTTGGTTGATTTGAGTCTCATCGACCTTACCCCGAGCCGTAACTCGATATTCTGGCTAAGCCCGAGCCATAGTTCAGTATCCCAGCTCATCCCGAGTCGTAGCTCAATATCCCGGCTTATCCTGAGAGTATGATGGAATCTTCCATAACATACCTCAGATCATGCATCAGGGTCAAGACCCAAATCATAACCCCTGTCTGAAACCCATTAGATAAATCCCTTTAAACCTTAAGCTTAACTTCCAAGCCTCGAAAGTTTTCTAATATATAGTCCCACTACTCACAATCTGTGGTATGACTTAATACATAGAAATATGCACGTCTTGAAATCTCGGAACCCAGTCCGTTCACCGTACAATCAAAGTACCAACTCAATGAGCCCTAGCCCCAAGGAACCCTTTGACATACCAATAACCCAGCTCCCTTGACCACCATCACCCCACACCTCCACCCCCATCTCCCCCCCCCCCCCCCCCCGCGCCGAGCCAAAACCTGCTTCGTGGTCGACCATTACCGCAAGGATTAGTCAAACGGGGTTCTAAACGGATTCCAACGGCCTCAAAACTGCCAAAATCTGATCTGAAATGTTCTGAAACCCTAGAAACGCGCCACCGTGGGCTGAGAAACAGTCCCACGCGCCGTCACGGGCTGGTAGTTTATCAGACCACGTGCCCCCACGTGTGTCTGTACTTTCATTACGGAATATTCCGTCGAACCTGATGAAATATCTCTACGGAATCGGAATCTTTCTTCCAAACTAACGGCGTTAGGGTTCCGCTATAACACTGTTTCCTTTTGACAGAATATGTTAACGCCGTCAGCATATTTCGTCAAACCCTGACGGTGTCAGTTAACCCAACGGTCAACTAACTGCTGACTGTACCGCTGATTGTGTTGCCACGTGGCTCCACGTGGAAGCTGAGTCAGCTGCTAACTGGTCGCCATGTGGCTCCATGTGGCACCTTGTGGCTGCAAGGTGGCATGCCACTTTAGCAAGCACAGTTCGAACCAGTCATCAGAGTCTGTTGGGGACGATTACATGACCGCCGCTATCGCCGCCATCTCTGGTGGCTGAAATATGGGTATCCTCACCGGAATTTTCCATTTCTAGTAAGCCTCTAACTCTTCCTAAACTCCACTGATTTTTACGACCCACACCTGTAGATTCATCTATGCAACACCAAGAACTCGGAAATGAAGTCGGGAGTTCAAAATCATACCTGGTTTGATAAGAAATTGGCTGAAGTTTTGGCCAAATCCCTCTCTTCGGTTCTCCATCGCAGGTGGTGTTCGGTTCTTGAACGAGACACTAATCGGCTCACCGTGACTAGAGGATGTTGTTCCTTGCCTCTATTTGACTCGACTCGACCCAAAAAGGAGTCGATGATGATGGCGATGGTGTCGTGATCGCAGAGGAAGAGGAAACTGAGAGAGATGAGAAAGTGTCTGAGTGAGGAGAGAGAAGAAGATTGTGGAAAAATCTTGAAAATGGGGCTTAAGACATTGTCCACCTACCCAAATTACCAAAATACCCCTGGGTTTTTAGACCCGTATCTCTCACATATGAACTCCGTTTTTCGCTTGCCGCCTGTCTACGAACTTGTGAGTTCGAGACCTACGCAACGACCTAAGAAAAACTTCCAAAAGTACTGCCAGACAAAAAGTGACTCCTTAACCCCTTCGAAACCGAGGTTAAAATCATCATTTTCTGATTAAAATTTCAAATTACGTTAATTTCTAGTCTGGTTCGTTACAGTTATGGTTCAAGGATGAGTGGGCCCGGGTGATTTTAGGTTAGAATCATCATTTCTTGTAATCAGGGCTTGCTTGCTTGGCTGAAGTGGTCAATGTGAATGACAATTGTAATTCTTGCAGGTGAGGAACAAGGTATTTATGCTTGGGTGAGTGCCAATTATGCTCTTGGAACATTGAAGAGTGAACCTTAGGATACCACTGGGGTAGTTGAACTTGGTGGGACTTCTTTGCAGGTTTACTTTCATTTACCAGCGACTGTCCCGCCGATGGTAGGCGATGGTGTTGGTTCTTCTTCAATTGATGACTTGTCAAAAAAATAAAAATAAAAGTGCTGACTTGTCCAAAGTGACAAGTTTACCCTTTAAGTTGACGGTGAATGCTGAAAATACACGGAAAAGGGGCAACTTGAGACAAAAAGGGAAGTTCAAGGAGCATCCTACTACCAAATCGAGTTTAGGGACCATTTTGACACTAAAGTTCATGTTCAGGAGGCATCTTGAGTAAAAAGCCTAAAAACAATCAAATGAGTCCAATTGTCTTCTTATTGAGATTATAGTTGGACTTATTATGAACCCGATGGTCAAATGGTATTGTTCTCACTTGACCCAAAAAAAAATGGAATGGCTCTCTACTTTTTTGTTGTTGTTGAAAGGTATGGCTCTCTATTTAAAGCGAGATGTCTCTGATTTGAGTCATATAAATGATAATAATCATTTTCATTTATACTCTACTCGATACTTAATTATAACTAACCTATCATTAACCTCATTCAAAATTCACTACACTACAATAATATATAAGAAAAATTACGCTTCTAATTCATTGCATCAACCAAAGTCTTTTATGTTCATCCATTATACCTATATGAAAATTGAATTGATGAAATCACTGTTCATCAATAGTGATTTGACGATTATCCCTTTATTTGTTTTTTCTTTTTCTTTGTTGTGAGCATTGGATTTACAGTTTTACCCTTGCTAGACACATGTTGCTTCAAGGTGTCGACATCTTGCTTCTTCTTTCAGTTGGAATTGGACACGTTAAGTCTCCAATTTTCTTTTTTATCTCAACGAACTCATCGTCTAGGAATTTGTTGATGGTCATAATATGCTGAGCCGGATCTACCAAACAGTAGCTAACAATACCTGCCTTGGGACCCTCAAAAGCTGAACCCTAGGGGCCCACCACGTGGACCCACTGTCAGCCCACTAAGACCTGCCCTAGGCCCAAGCCGAAGCAGCAGAGCAGTACTTGGCTACCCGGAAAGCCAACCCATTCGGCTAGGCACTTTGCACAACCGACTCGCTAGGCTAAGTGATCTGCATAGCCGACTCCCACTAAGAGCATAGCCGACCCGATCGGGTCTATCACCGCATGTGTCAGAGACTCCTGTCAACTCAACCAGCTAGATTACACATGTTGCTCATCCCTTGGTGGAGAAAGTCTTACTTGGGGAATGCCCTTCACGCTTCCTCAAGTGCCTTAGGAAGAGCTATTCCGAGTTCCAACAACCTAGTTGCAGACCTAGAAGACCAGGTGTCACCCCCTTGGTGGCTCCCTGCATAGGATAAGACTGGCGCAGGCTTCCAAGTGAGCGGGTACCTGCCTTCCGAGGTCGGGTCGGCTATGCTGACTCGACTCAGCATATTTTCCTATAAATATCCCCACATTTTGCCCAGAAAGAGGGACTTGAAAGGAAGGAAGATTACTCCATATAATCACTTTCTCTCTCTAAAACTCTCTCCCTTCTCTCTAAGCCTCTCTCTCTCTCCCATTGAGAAGTCTCCAATCTAGATAATTCCTTCTTCATACTCCACATATATGTATATTTAGAGAATAGATAGGAGGAGGTTGGGCCTCCCGTGTAAAACCCCTCTTCTATGCAACATCTCTTGTAAAATCACTATGTATATATGATACAAAAACTACCCCACAGTGGACGTAACCCTCTTATACGGTGAACCACTATAAATATTAGTGTTCGATGTTTGATTTAGATTAGACGTCCTTACCTCGATCTATTTCACACGTCAACATTTGACGTCATCTATGGGAACCCAACCATGAAAGGCTTCGTGTTCTCTTAGCCGGGCACTAGCTCGGCTTAAATTTATGGCAACATCCACCCTCAACACCATGAGCCATTCTTGTAAGCTACTCTAAACCAGGTCTATGATCTTCTGGTTCAAGCTCTTTCGGTCGCTGTGTACGGAGCTGACCTGACGTCCAAGCTCTTTCTATCGCCGTGTATGAATCGACCTGATGTCAAGGCTCTTTCGACCACTGAATACGGGATCAACCTGTCGTGTAAGCTCTTTTGATTGCTGTGTGCGGAGCCGACCAAATTTCCAAGCTATTCGCCACGTACACAGTCGACCCACTCTCCACCTGCTGGGTGATCTGCACTCCACATGCTGGGTGACCTGCTCTCCACCTGATGGATGACTTGCTCTTCACCTGCTAGATGACCTACTCCCCACTTGATGGATGACACGCTCTTCAGCTTCGGGATGACCCACTCTCCACCTAATGCATGACCCGCTCTCCACCTAGAGGATGACCTGCTCTCCACCTAACGGATGACCTGCTCTCCACCTAACGGATGACCCACTCTCCACCTAACGGATGACCCACTCTCCACCTAACGGATGACCTGCTCTCCAACCTTCTGGAAGAAACGCTGTCCACCTTGTACATAATGAAGGGATGATCCACTCTCCCATAGAGGCCTCAATGGCAAGCAGGAAGGGTTATGTCCGGCTCTGATCGCATCCGACCTAAAGTGTACACTCCTCACCTCGCACCACAACACCTTACCCGCCTACACTCGCCTACAACATGGACAGCTCCCCAAATTTGGCCTCTCGTACCCGACCATCACTACCTGGTCAGCTAAGTAGTGGCCCGGTCATGTTTTTATGCCCTTACATTATGTGTTTTCTTTTAATCTTATCTACTTATTGTCAATTTAATCTTCTTGTGTTTTATAAGTCTGGTTAACTTACCATGCACACAAGTTCAACCTCGACTGGGGACTTGAGGGGACTCGGGGACTTATCGCCTCGGTTGCAGATCCCCTCGGGTCGGCTAAGATGATCAACCACTTTGGGTCTGCTAGATTCAGCTCAGAAGCCTGCAATGATTCAACTCCTCACCCGAGGTGAAGCTCTCGACTAGGGAGTTGGGGGACTCATGTTGATGGTCATAATATGCCGAGCCGAATCTACCAAACAGTAGCTGACAAGACCTGCCTTGGGACCCTCAAAAGCTGAACTCCAGAGGCCCACCATGTGGACCCACTATCAGCCCACTAAGACCTGCCCTAGGCCCAAGCCCAAGCCCAAGCCCAAGCAACAAAGCAATACTTGGCAACCTGGACAGCCGACCCGCACGACTAGGAGCTTTGCATAGCCGACCCGCTCGGTTAGGCGATCTGCATAGCCGACCCCCACTAAGAGCATAGCAGACCCGATCAGGTCTGTCACCGCCTGTTTCAGAGACTTCTGTCAATTCAGCTAGCTGAATTACACATGTCGCTCATCCTTTGGTGGAGAAAGTCTCACATGGGGAGTGCCCCTCACACTTCCTCAAGTGACTTGGGCAGAGCTATTCCAAGTTTCAACACTCTAGCTACAGACCTAGAACACCAGGTATCACCCACCTGGTGGCTCCCTGCATAGGATAAGACTGGCGCAGGCTCCCAAGTGAGCCGGTACCCGCCTTCCGCGGTCGGGTCGGCTATGTTGACCCGACTTAGCATATTTTCCTATAAATATCCCCACATTTTGCCCAGAAATGGGGACTTGAAAGAAGATTACTCCCTAGAATCACTTTCTCTCTCTAAAACTTTCTCCCTTCTCTCTAAGCCTCTCTCTCCCATTGTGAAGTCTCCAATCTAGATCATTCCTTCTTCATACTCCACATATATGCATATTTAGATAATAGAGAGGAGGAGGTTGGGCCTCCCGTGTAAAACCCGTCTTCTATACAACATCTCTTGTAAAATCACTATGTATTCTCATATATAATACAAACACTACCCCACAGTAGACGTAACCCTCTTATAGAGTGAACCACTATAAATATTGGTGTAAATTTTTTCCCCATTCACTTTGAATTCCACTGTTTTAAAGCTGATGTTCTATAATTGTTGTTTTGGTGGGTTGATTGTTTTGAATGTTGCTTTTTTGGAAGGCTTGAGGAGGAAGAAGAAGCTGTCATTAACTTTGGGTAACTGGAAGACTAAGGCAGAATTTTAACAGACTTACAGAGTAAGACTTTGATTATTTGTTAGTTCTATCAGTTTGCTTCAAAATTGATTGTAGTACACTACTCAAAATGAGTTTAAGAGGATAATCACAATGATCTATTTTGAAATTGTAGAAGATGAAACTATTAAGGTTTTATATCATGGAAAACCTTTGTTGTTAGGAGGTAATCACTTAATAGAATATGTAAACAGAAATTGAATCAGTGTAGGATATTTAGGTGGTTATCTGAAGTAATCTTCTTTCATGATCTGATAGTATGTGTATGCATGTATGTATTCTTATCATCCTTGGAGCAGACAGGTTTTTGAAGTTATGGTTTGGAATTTTGATTATTGTTTCCATACCTACCTTTTTCCATCCTCAGATGAAGGAAAAACCAGACTAAATATTGAGTTCACTTGAGGGACATTTTAAACTTTGATATGAAAATATGAAATAACGAAAAAACAAACTACCATAGCATTCTTAGATGACTGAGCTACACATTCTGCATTTGGCATATATGATATATGCAAGTTGTCATTGTATAGTTAATCAATAAAAAAAAAAAATTAGGATCCCTAATCCAGACCCATTTTTGCCCAAAGTATATATGCATGAGTCTGAATTTGAATACCAAGTTAACATGCAAGGTGGATGGCCTTGGGTTTGTGTTCTATGTACATTTTCATATTGCTTCAGTCTCTTTATATCTATGTTGGTTACTGCTATTGTACCATGTTTGGCTCAATTAAAAATAATTGAGTTTCTGAGTTGGTTTTTGTGATGAATATGCACAGTCGTCACACAAGACCTTCATCATCAAGAAGAAGCTGGCGAAGAAGTTGAGGCAGAGCAGGCCCATCCCCTACTGGATCCGTCTAAGGACTGATAACACCATCAGGTCCAAAGTATTTCCTTTTTCCCTTCAATTTTTTGTTCTGATTGTTAATTTCTTGATTGGTTCTCAGATGCTTATAAGGTGTTGGTTTTTTGTTATTCTAAGGTGCTTTGCCGCTACTTTCAATGGAAATTTAGAATATTTTGTATTTGATTAAGGGTTTTACTGTTTTAGTTTTGATTAAGAACTTAGTTTTTTCTGTGAGAACTCATAAGAGTATTTTCGGATTTGTTTTTCGCATATTTAGATCCCCTGAATCAATTTGAAACGATCAATGAATTTTTCAATTATTTTAATTGCTATATCTGAGTTTGCTTGCCCATATATCTTTTTGTTTATGCGGTAGAATTTGCTCTCTTTTTGTTTCAAATGAGAAGTATGTTTGCAAATCTACTCTAATGCAATGACCTCTATAGAAATTTTTACTTTCGTATTCTGCTGATTTAGATTAGCTTATGCATATGGTGTAAATTGCAGTTAATCTGGCTGTTGCATATGCTAACAAGTGCGAAATGAAGGTTGGCTTGCTCGATGCTGATGTATACGGACCAAATGTTCCTATCATCATGAAACTAGATAGAAAGCCCAAAGTGACCAAAGGTATTCATTTATTTCTCTTGAGATTCAATAAGAGATGCATAGTTTATCTGCTAAACTATGAAATTAATTATATATTTATGTGAAACATGTTTTGTTTGAGCAGCAGATGAAGTTTGGTTGGAAAATTGTGGTGAGATCAATAGTGGGATTCTTCATAGCGGCTTTGGGGAGTGTTGGAGGGTCCATATATCAGTAGAAGAAGGATTTTGGATTTTGGATTTTGGATGTTGGAGGGTCCATATATCAGTGCAATAAGGTATATATCTAACTTACTACAGATTTTAATTTTTTGGATGCCTATTTTATTCAAGTTAATTATAACCTACTGATTAGTTCTATGAGAATTGCAGTTGTTATTTCAGCAATATTGCATTGTTCCTTTGGTTTAATAGAAGTAGTGGTTACTTAAGCTGTTCTTTCGTTGGCCTTGGTTCTCAATACAGATGCTAGGAAAGGTAGCTGGAACATTTCATAACCTCTTTTTTCCCATAAGACCTTATGGCTTGGAAGCTCTTCTTTACCAAGGCAGGCAGATCTCTCAAAATCCGAACACTTTCGAAACCTTTTCACTCCCCCAAGTTACTTAAAAGGTTACTCATCTACTTCTTGAATCTTTAGTACTTGCATAAAGTGTAATTTAAATATTTACTATTTCTTACATTGTCAATCTATATGGGCATGTTACTGTAGAACAGCGAGATGTAAACTTTACTACAATGACTTGCCTTGCCCTTTTAATAGTATTTTGTTGTCCATGTACTAAAGAAGAAAAGAGAAGCTAAATCCTATTGTTTGTGCATCTAGGGTCTAAGATGGCATGCAAAGAGACTCCGGATAGATAGATGAAGATGGATATGTAGCAGATGAGTTCAATTAAATATAAAGATAATGATACTTTTTTTTCATTTTTTTCTTCTCAATTTGGTTATTTTTTTCTTCTCAATTTGGTTGTTTTTTTCTTCATCCAGTTTATGATGCTCTTCAGAATTTATCATCTGAGAGAGCAAGCTGATTAAGAATAATAATATATAGGTAAAATTAGTATGAATATGAACTTACATTAGTCTCGCAGATAAATTATTCCAGAGTTTAATTTATTGATTTTTATTTCTGAGTTGTTTATGACTTTATTCAACTTTTTTCTTGGCAATGGGCAACAAAAGAGTCCGTTGGGTTGAATTTTGACATCCTTATGGTGGGAATGTGATTTGAAGCTACAAGTAAGTTTTTTTCTTTTAATAATTTTAGCTGATATGCTTTTTTTTCCGTGTAATTATTATAACAGTTGTGCTATTATGTCAAAGTGATGAATGGAAATTATAAAAATGAAACTAGTTTTGAACATTCATGATGAACCGTGGCTGTTTTTTTTTTTACTAACTTTTCCTATCATATAAATTCGATTCATTAGATCACCAACGAAATTCCAGAAAAAAAAAGGAAGCCCTATGTTCAGAAGTGATGGAGCATTCATGAATGTTTAGCAATTTTTGAACACTCTATGTATACCAAAAAATGAACAGCTAGACTTCACGTTTTGTAACTTAATCACCTACTGCATATTTTGTAAGGCATTCATGGGATGCATATTTTGTCACATAGGCAGTCAAACGAACTTTAACCTAAACGAACTTTAAGCTAATTTTGATACATGTATTATATAATCATCTACATGTTTTCTAATGTAACATGTCTCCATATGCATCTTATTTTGTGTAATATATGTTTATAATCAATTCAACATCCCCGCGACAACGCGCGGGTATAATCGCTAGTTTTCTACTAAATTCCTTATTGTAGATTCTTTTTATTAAGGGACATTGTTTGGTTGTATCTTCTAACATGCAAGAAGACAATTTTGAAGCCGGCCGTTAAACAAAGCATGCTAGCTAAACTAATTTTCTTTTATTTTTTCCTACCCTTCGGCCTTTTCTTTACTTGGATTAGTCCAATTATTTCCCTAAACTGTCACCTACCCAAACAAAAGTGTTATTTTATATATACTCGAAATTACTAGGTCATTTCAAAATAAAAGCGTAATTTTCTTATATATTTGAAAAAGCTTTGTTATGTATTGCTATCATTCGAAATTTATTTATCTTGTAATATAATATTTTAGAAATTCCCTTAACAAAAATTAGTGTTATTCTCTTCCTTAATTGAAATTCCAATGAATTTATTATTTTTTAACATATACTAAAAGGCGTCAAGAGCACTATAAATACACATGGCATGATGTTGGTGTTTTAATGTTTAAACCATCACCGAAAATTATACAATTCGAGAATGTGTCACTCAAAATTCTCTGTCTTAATCATCTTTTTTATTACCCTAATAATAGCCTTCTATTTGGCCCCTACAACATTTTCTTTTACTAGTTATGGTATATATGAATGTTTAGGGTCAGACACATTCAAATCAAATTATATTTACACCAGTAACTTAAAATTAACAGTCTCGCTCTTTCACTCAACTTCTTTAACTTGTTTTAGCAAAGTCTCAATTGGTGAAGATCCAGACAAAGTTTATGGGTCTGCCCTTTGTTTGGGGGACACCACAGCCCAAGAATGTTCAAGCTGTGTCATTCAGGCTGCCATATTGGGTCAAGCTCACTGCCCTTATAGCAAAGGTGGAGTCATTTGGGTTTCAGTTTGCCAAGTGAAATACTTGAACAAAAATTTCTTTACCCAAATTGACACCAGAGTTCGATATGATTTGGCATCAGAAAACATGAAGGATCGTCAATGGGTTGTTCATAAGACCAAAGAGCTATTGACCAGAGTTGCCGGTGAAGCTTCTGCAAGTGAAAAATTGTACATGCGCAAAATGTTTCAAGTTGATGGAAAATATCAAGCAATCATGTTCTGGAGAAATAAGAAAAGAGAAATATATGTCGGAGCTCAATGCACTATGGATCTTTCGAACGTTGATTGTAGGAAATGTCTTGATAATTTAATTTTGGCGCTTCCATCTTGTTGCGGTAAAAAAGCACGAGGCATGGTTTATAGTGAGAGTTGTCAGACAGCTTTTTCAATAGGAACGGCCTACTTTAACAAAATCTCAATATTTTAATTTTTAGTACCACGGGAATTTAGTGGTATTCATTCTGAATGAAATTCGTCTCTCGTAAAGGACGAGATTTACTGAATGTGTAAAATATTCTCCTTTGTATCAATAAAAAGGAAGGGCCCCCTATTGTGAGAGCGGTAAATGTCCAGAGTATTAATGTGCGCCATAATGCCATGTGAATAATGTTACACTTATAAGGTGTAATATATACAAATTATAATGAGGAAAATGAGAACATCACGTAATATTTATTATGCATAACTGTCCTAAATATAACAAATAGGCTTTTCAAATCAGGTAAAATTCTAACAGTGTTATGGGTACATCTAAAATTATTTTCAATATTATTGTAGTTAAGTGTATAGTAAACAATATGCATTGTCGAATTAGCCAACAAAAATGATAAGAATAAATTTAAGAACTATGAATCTGAAAGTTTTGAAAACAAAAAAACACAAGATGATTTTAGTGAAAAAACTCCATGTATATGCACTGTAAGAACTTCAAGACATACTAACACAATTATGTTACATTAATAATTGAGGTAATGCTACTTTATAATACAACAGGATTGCAACTCAAAATGTCTTGTAGCCACTAAAACAGAAGATATATTGTTCACTTTATTCTAGTATTTACTTATTTAACAAGTTGTCTGTTAATAGTAATCGTCGTCTTCTTCTTCTTTTGATCCGGTGAATCTTCTTGCAACAGCAGCCACCGCACCAAGAAACACAAAGAAAACTAAAAGTTGGAAGCCACCGCCAATGCCGACGGCAACACTAGGACCTGGGGCAAAAAATGAGAACGGAGCCCAACCCCACCCTCCATAGAAGGGTACTCCATAACCATATCCATAACCACCAACCAAAGGAGGGGCTACTGGAGGATTGATATAAACATTGGTCCTAAAAATATAAGAACATATATAAATTCACATTCCTTAGAAATAAAATTGAACACAACAAAGGGAAGTCAAGTCGGTCACCAATCAAAAAATCATGTCAAAAAATGACAACTTATATTCTCTTATGGCATAAGGAATGATTTAGTCTCAGTCTAATAGTGACAAGAACATTTTTTAACTAGGTACATTTATGAAACTCATCACCATAGATATATAGCTGACAATACTTTGAGGTTTTGGTATTTGTTGGTTCTAATGTTCTAAAAAAGGGCCTAGTCGGTTGCTTAGGCGGTGCTTATGCCCTAGGCGGCTTAAGATCGACCAAATTTGATCCAAACGGAAGAGAAAATCGGTAGGGCGCCTAGGTGGTCTTAGGCGGCTCGGCGTTCTTAGGTGGTTTTTTTAATTTTCCAGGTCAAAAGACTCGAACTAAAATGAACCAAAATCGGATAATAATGCATAATGTTTTTGATATTGAATAGATTTGGTCATTTTGGTCAAGATGCTCATATGTTAACGTGCTATTTGCTATGTGATGGATATGTGATGTGAAAAGCCTATTTGTTACCTGATTTGAAAAGTCTATTTGTTAACGTGCTATTTGCTATGTGATTGAATAATAATGCATTAAGGAATAAATTTGATATTATTTGGAATATCTTCAATATTCCCTTTTCTACAGTATTTCTTACTCTAGATAGGAGTTTGACTCTAGATAGGATATTGTAGATAGTCTTGTATAAATCATTTAATCGGACCTTATTCTAATTCAATACAAACATAATATTCAAAATCTAATATGGTATCAAAGCATCCTTGGGATTGCTCCTAATTTTTCTCCACAAAATTTTTTGAACGTTCTTGTTCTTGTTCTTCCTTGAACGTTCCTGTTCTTCGTTGAAGTTCTCACTTGGGCAAAACCAATGAGTCTTCCTCTTCCAACTCCGCCACAGACACGTCGAGTCTCTATTACATTCATCACTCCGATCATCCTGGTTTATTGCTGGTTTCTAAACCGTTGAACGGAGAAAATTATGCAACATGGAGTCGTTCCATGCGCATTGCACTCATTGCCAAGAACAAACTTGGTTTTATCGATGGCACCGTCAAAGCCCCTCCACAAGCGACACAACCAATCGAGTATGTCCTATGGAATCGTTGCAGCAAAATGATTCTCTCATGGCTTTTGAATTCAGTGGAGCCTGATCTTGCCAGTGGTGTTATATATGCTGAAAGTGCGAAGCAAGTGAACAAACTTGGTTTTATTGATGGCACCATCAAAGCCCCTCCACAAGCGACACAACCAACCGAGTATGCCCTAGGGAATCGTTGCAGAAAAATGATTCTCACATGGCTTTTAAATTCGGTGGAGCCTGATCTTGCCAATGGTGTTATATATGTTGAAAGTGTGAAGGAAGTGTGGGATGACTTCCACGACTGTTTCTCACAAGGCAACGCACCACACATCCTTCAAATTCATAAATCCATTACGTCTCACACTCAAGGGACGATGTCTATGTCTTCATATTACACAAAATTGAAAGCATTATGGGATTAACTCTCGTCCTATCGAGCCATGCCCACTTGCTCGTGTGGCGGCATCAAAACCTATAATGAAGAACGCCACCAAGATCGTACTATGCAGTTTCTCATGGGCCTCAATGATTCTTACAATGCCGTGAGAGGACAAATCCTTCTCATGTCACCCCTTCCTAGTGTTCGTCGGTCCTATGCACTTATTACCCAAGAAGAAAAGCAAAGAGAATTGGGATCCACCGAACCCTTTTCTCTTGCCGCTGCGACTCGAGGAAATAATAGAGACACACAGCCTCCTCTTCATTGCACATATTGCAATAACGATCACCACACCGCTGACACATGCTATCAATTACATGGCTATCCACCAGGCCATCGGTTGTACAAAGGAGATGGAAATAACGAAGACCGCGTATCATCCCACTCTCATGGAAATAGCATGCACAACGCCCAGCAACAAGGAGGCTCACGCTCACGACGTGGCTCCAAGAACGGCTACAGCAGCACCAAGGCCCACGGCTCAGCCCCTGCAGCCAACCAAGTCAAATTCCAACCCGTCTCCCTACCTGCCAGACCAGCAATTAGTCCAACAGCAGCATTAGGCCCCACAACAGCAGCAGAATTCTCAGGCCCAATTCAGCCCAATTCCAATTTCCCCTTTTCGCCACATGCAACCCAGACAGTCCATGCAAGGCTTCCTTGCGGGCCTTTCCCCAGAGCAGGTTGCCCAATTCTATGCCGCCATGAATAATTTACCCAGCACAGCATTCGGTAATAATGGGTCCTTTGCTAATGCAGCAGGTCGGTATCCCGATTCCTAGTGGGGTCACGGACCATATTACATTTGACTCCTCTCTTTTTATTCTTTCTCGTAAACCTTCCATATTTTCTGTTCATTTACCCACCGGCTATGTTGCTCCCCTTACATCTATTGGTACCTTACTTTTTAATAAAGACATTACACTTACCAATATTCTCACTTACCAATATTCTCTGTGTTCCTTCTTTTCTTTCTAGTTCCTTGAATTGTTGTATCACTTTCTTTCCCGATTTTTGTGCCTTGCAGGATTTGGCTATGAGGCGAACGATTGGTTTGGGTAAACAGTATGGAGATCTTTACTTCATGATGCCATTACCCACCGCACCCCTTTCCTTCCATGTCTCTCGCCCTTTAGACTTGTGGCACTTGCGTTTGGGACACCCTTCTCATACCCGCCTCAGATTACTTTCCAAGTTTATCTCTTTCAGTGATTTTTCTTTTCCTAATAATTATGATATTTGTCCTAGGGTCAAACAAACTCGTATTCCTTTTTTATTAAGTCAAATTTCTTCCCATGTATCTCTCATGTATCTTTCGAATTATTGCATTGTGACATTTGGGGACCACATAAAGTTCAATCTCATTCTTGTTCTAGTGCTTGTTATTTTCTTACCATTATTAATGACTACATTCGTTGCACATGAGTTTTTTTGATGAATCACAAATCCGACACTCAATCACTCTTAAAATCTTTTGTCCTTTTTGTGCACACTCAATTTAACACCATGGTCAAAACAATTCGGGTAGATAATGGGAGTGAATTTTACTCTATGCGGGATTTATTTTCTACCCATGAAATTGAATATCAACACACTTGTGTCTACACCCCTCAACAAAATGGGGTTGTTGAACGCAAACACCATCATATCCTTATTGTGGCCCGAGCCAATTGCCTTTATCCTTTTGGGGTAAGTGTGTTTTAACTGCTATCCATCTCATCAATCGTTTACCCACTCCCTTGTTAGCTAATAAATCCCCTTATGAATTACTTTATCAATTCCCACCTATGATCGTCTTTGTTTGTTTGGTTGTCTTTGCTATGCCTCCATTGTTCATTCTCTCCAAAAATTTGATTCTCGTGCCCGTCGTTGTATTCTTATTAGTTATTCCGCTGGCCAAAAAGGTTAAAATTATTTGTCCTCTCCGCCCACAAAATTTTTGTTCGTCAGGACGTTCATTTTCATGAAAATATTTTCCCTTTCTCCACTGTGTCTCAGCCTACTGAAAATCTACCTTCCCTCCCAGCCCCACTGGCTGATTACCCCACACCACTCACTGAGGTCCCCACCCAAATCCCAACCCATTTTGCTCCTTCCCCTTCTGGCCCACTCACAGCCCAGCTCCCTTCCCCAAGCCCAATATCCCCGCCATGAATTACCCTCCACCGACCCAAACTCATCCACACCACCCTTGTCTCCTAGCCCACCCCACTTGTCACCAAGTCCTACCCAGCCGTGGCACATTTTCCTACCCATGATCAATTACCCGTGACCCCCTCCCTTGCTCCCACTCCTCTTCCCACGCGCCGTTCATCCCGTACATCGCAGCCACCCTTGTGGCATCATGATTATCACATGACCAACATTCTTCTTTTTGACTCGGCACCACTTCCTCTCAAAGGTACAAAATATCCCTTATCTAATTTTCTTTCTTATCTTTGTTTCTCTCCTTCCCATCGTGTTTTTTAGCTAACATTTCAGGTCATACCGAACCTTCCTCTTATTATCAAGCTATTCGAGATCCCAATTGGCAACAAGCCATGTCTACTGAATTTGAAGCTCTTGCTCACAACAATACATGGACCCTTGTCCCTCTTCCTGCTGGCCATAAATCCATTGCTTGCAAGTGGGTTTACGGATCAAATACAACTCGAATGGGTCCATTGACAGGTACAAGGCACGTTTGATTGCCAAAGGCTATATCCAAGTTGAGGGCATTGATTACCTTGAGACTTTTTCCCTAACAGCCAAACTCACCACCCTTCGATGTTTACTCACTATTGCTGCTGCTCATGGGTGGTTTATACACCAACTTGATGTTCAAAATGTCTTTTTGTGTTTAGGGTTTAGGGTTGCTTTTTTGGACGGGGATTTACATGAGGAGGTCTACATGGAGCTTCCTCCTGGTCTTTGCTGACAGGGGGAACATCTTGTTTGTCGACTCAATAAATCCTTATATGATCTCAAACAGACTTCTTGTAATTGGTTTTCCAAATTTTCTCATGCAATCCAACAAGCAGGATTTCAGCAATCTAAAGCAGATTATTCACTTTTTACCAAAGTCAACGGTGATTCTTTTACCGTTGTTCTTATTTATGTGGACGATATTCTCCTAACTGGGAATGATTTGGCTGAGATGCAATCTCTCAAAGCTTTCCTTCTTAAGCACTTCCACATAAAGGACCTTCGCAATCTCAAATATTTCTTGGGGATCGAATTCTCTCGTTCTCGCAAAGGTATCTTTATGTCACAGAGGAAATATGCCTTGGATATTTTATAGGATGCAGGACTCCTCGATGCGCGTCCCGAGACTTTCCCTATGGAACAACACTTTAAGAGTTGACTCCTACATATGGTGTTTTATTGAAGGATCCTACCCGGTATAGGAGATTAGTGGGTCGATTGATTTATCTTACATTCACTCGACCTGACATTGTGTACCCAGTTAAGATATTAAGTCAATTTATGCATGAGCCCAGAAAGCCTCATTTGGAAGCTGCCTTACGAGTGTTGAGATTTATTAAAGGGACTCTAGGTCAAGGTTTGTTATTTCCTACCTCTAACGACCTTGCCCTAAGAGCCTATTGTGATTTTGATCATACTGGGTGCCCTACCACTAGAAAGTCGACCACAGGGTATTGTGTTTTCTTGGGTAATTCCCTGATTTCTTGGAAATCCAAGAAACAATCCCTTGTGGAAAAGTCTAGAGCATAAGCTGAATATCGTGCCATGGCAACTACATGTTTAGAACTTGTTTGGTTACGTTATATTTTGCAAGATTTGCAAGTTTTGCAAAACAAGCCTGCATCACTCTGTTGTGACAACCAAGCTGCCTTACACATTGCAAAGAATTCGATTTTTCATGAGCGGACCAAACACATTGAGATTGATTGTCCGAGAGAAGTTACAAGCTGACATCATTTCTCCCTCTTATGTTCACTCACAAACGCAGCTGGCACACATGTTTACAAAAGCTTTGGGTAGAGATGACTTTAGGTCTCTACGTGGCAAGTTGGGACTTTCAAATATCCACTCTCCAACTTGAGGGGGAGTATTAAGGAATCAATTTGACATTATTTGGAATATCTTCAATATTCCCTTTCCTATTGTGTTTCTTACTCTAGATAGGAGTTTGACTCTAGATAGGATATTGTAGATAGTCTTGTATAAATCATGTAATCAACCCTTATTCTAATTCAATACAAACACAATATTCAAAATCTAATAAAAATGAACCAAAATCAAATAATAATGCATAATGTTTTGATATTGAATAGATTTTGTCATTTTGGTAAAGATGCTAAGATGTTAACGTGCTATTTGCTATGTGATGAATATGTTTTAATTAGAGACTCTATATTAAAGGATTATATGTTAGATTGTTTGTAGTTATGTTATCGATATATAAATTGGTTTATAACTTCTATACCCTTAGATTGTTAATTAGAGATTCTATACTACACAATACTAGAACTTTTATTTTGCCTATTTATGATTCCCAATTTAATTATTTTGCCTTTGTAAGCCGTCATTATTCTAGAAATATTTGTAATTATTTACAAGAGCTCCTACGTTCAATCTTCCTTAGTTTTCAATCCACAACAGAAAAAATAAAAATTTGTTCAATTAAACTCTATCCCATTTCAGCTCAATAGTTAGCACATCTAGTTAGAGCTACAGCAACCAACTAATGAATAATCAATAGGAGGCAATAATCTTTAAACCAAAACCAATTAACAAAACTACTCAATTGAATCATGAACTACTCAACCCAATTTAAACTTGTACAGTATCTAATTACCTTGAATTATTATTGGTCCTAGGTGATGCAGACCGAGGAGGAGCCGAAGACCGAAACGCTTGGCCACCAACTCTCCCACCAGACTTGGCAGCTGATGCATCATGAACTGAGCCCAATCCCAACACCCCAGCTGCCAGAGTTACCATTGCCAACTTGGCCAATTGGTTTTCATTCTTTCTGGGCAATTCATCATTTCTAAATCAAACACTTGGGTCTCTCAGAAAACAGTCACTAAACAAGAATCAAACTTGGCAAAATTTAAAACCTAGTTCAAGAAATTAATTAGTACCTGGAACAGCCTTTGTTGTGGCCATCTGGGGATGGGTAGCTGTTTCTTTTGCAAGAGATGGTGTTGGTGTTAGTATAAAAAGTGAGATTTTTGGGTCTGGGTTTGTGGGTTGGTGGTGAGAGAGCATTGGCAAGAAAGGTCTGTTGGGATGAGGCTACGGACGACATGCTTGCTTGTTTTGGGCTCTTTCTATTTTTTGCAAGAAATGAAGAAATACATTTGAAAGGAAATTCTTTTTTTTTTTCATTTTTTTTAATGATTCTGAGGCCACCACGTGGGATGATCCTAATGGTTGGCAACACAACCTGTTATGTTATGGGCCGGTACCAGGTGTTAAGAACTATTGCTTTTCTCAAATCTCAACCCAACACAAGCGCCTCAAAATACAGTCCACCGGCCCACAAAATATACTTGTCATACAACTTGATCCAAAAGCCCAATGGGCCTATGAGCTCATGCCTCCACTTTTGTTCCAAAATCGACATCCCTGTTTAATTAATTATCTAATTAATTTATCATCTCCATTAATAATAATAATAATAATGCTTTCATCCGTATAATGAAGATGAATTTCATATCCACGTTAAACGAATAGGGCTTCCACAAGTCATGGTTTAAGCACCTAATAATGTGTCATAAACAATCCAAGCTAGCTAGACGGAACTAGTTGACAACCTATTCAATTGGAATCACAATTCAATGCGATCCTTCTTTAACTCTCAAAACTCTTGAGCACATTATACCATTGGGTACTGAATATATGTCAAACCCCTAATGTACGTTCCTTAGATCATATATAGGATTCATTACCAACATGATTACAACATCTTTCTCAAGTTGTCTATACTCTATTAATATATATCGATAAATTTTTAATAAGTTATCTATAGACATCCTTTTTCAAAAAATCATTTATACTTTATTGATATATATCGACACATTTCCAAAAAGTTGTATGTACGTTGTCGATATATCTCTACACTTTTTCAATAAGTTGTCATAGACACATCTTTTCAAAAAGTTATTTATATTTTGTCGATATATCTTGACAATTTTTTGATAAATTGTCTATATATTACCGCTATATCTCGATAGGTTTTCAAAATGTTGTCTATACTTTATCGATATATCTCAACACTTCTTCAACGTTTTTTGATACTCTGTCCATATATCTTGACACTTTTTCAAAAAATTGTCTATACTTAGTCGATATATATCGACACTGCATCTCTAAGTTGTCTATACTTTGTATATATATGTCGACACTTTTCAATAAGTTGTCTATACTTCTTCAATATATCTTGACATTTTTTGAAAAAAGTTGCCTATACTTTTTCAATATATCTTGACATTTTTTGAAAAAAATTGCCTATACTTTGTTGATATATCTTGATACTTTGTCACTAAGTTGTCTATACACTATTGATATACGTCGAAACTTTTTCGATAAGTTTTCTATACTTTGTCGATATATCTTGAGACTTTTTCAAAGATTTGTCTATACTTTGTTGATACATGACCTCTACACTTTTCAATAAGTTTTCTAATCTCTGTCGATACATCTCAACATTTTTTTTTAAAGTTTTCTATATTTGTCGATATATCTCGACACTCTATCGCTAAGTTGTCAATACTTTGTCAATATATCTACACTTTTCAATAAGCTGTCAATACTCTGTCGATATATATATTGACACATTTTTAAAAAGTTCTCTACACTTTGTTGATATATCTTCACACTATATCACTAAGTTGTCTATACTCTATCGATATATCTCGAAACTTTTTCAATAAGTTTTCTATATTTTGTCAACATATCTCGACAAGTTTTCAAAAAGTTGTCTATACTTTGACGATATATTTCAACCATTTTTCAATAAGTGGTCTATACTTTTGTGGATACATCTTGACACTTTTTCAAAAAGTTGTCTATACTTTGTCGATATATCTCGATACTCCATCGCTAATTGATCTATAATTTGTCAATATATGTCGACACTTTTCAATAAGTTATCTATACTCTGTCGATGTATTTTGACACCTTTTGAAAAAAGTTATCTATACCTTGCTGATATATCTTGAACTTTATCACTAAGATGTCTATGCACTGTCGATATATCTTGAATTTTTTTTTTTATGATGAGTTTTCTATACTTTGTCAATATATCTCGACACTTTTTAAAACATTTGTCCATATTTTGTCGATATATCGATCTCGAAACTTTTTTTAATAAGTTGTCTATACTTTGTCAATATATCTTGACACTTTTCAATAAGTTTTTTATACTTTTTTCGATATATCTCAACGCTCTATCGCTAAGTTGTCTATACGTTGTCAATATATCTTGACACTTATCAATAAGTTGTCTATACTTTGTCGTTATATCTTGACACTTTTTTTAAAACGTTGTCTATACTTTGTCAATATATCTCGACACTCTATTGCTAAGTTGTATATACTTTGTCATTATATCTCGATATTTTTCAATAAGTAGTATATATTTTGTTGATATATCTCGACACTTTTTTAAAAAAAAATGTTTCTTTGTTGATTTATATATATATATATATATATTATATATATAAGGACCCTTCCCGAATTACACCTCGAAATCCGCGAAAAGCCCTGTTCCCGTCTGACAGTCTTTTTCCACAAAATTTAATACCAGGAATGCCCTTTATCCTTATAAATATTAAATAAACCTTATAGGGGTTCCGACAGAACCTTCTCTGTACTTCACTGACTACACCTACCTATCAGATGCAAGATAGCTTACAGGTCACTGTCGAAACCTCGGAACAGTGGTTGCCCGAAAAGGTAACTTCAGAGACTTGTTTTACGCCCCAGCCTCTCGACTGAGCAGCCGCACCTGTGGCTAACCGGCCTGGTCATGTCAGGGTAAGAGCCAATGCTTCACCACAGATCACAATGTGAGGACCCCTGATCATGATTCGAAGTTTAAAGCCTCTGTTAACAAGCACTGATACCAAATGTCAGTAGATCAAACATTGTTGAAACTTCTACTATAATAGCACCAGACAACCGATTTATATGTTTCTTGTGAACCGTTAATAACTCGTCAATTTGGGTCACCGCCCACACCAACCCACTCACCCGGATGACGAAGGTACTCGACTTGGATGAATTGAGTCTCACTGAATTACCCCGAGTCGTACTTGACAACCCTTTTCCTCCAGAGCACCCCGAGTGGTAACTCGATATCCCTGCTCCTCCAGAGCACCCAAAGTGGTAACTCGATATCCCTGCTCCTCCAGAGCACCCCGAGTGGTAACTCGATATCCCTGCTCCTCCAGAGCACCCCTAGTGGTAACTCGATATCCCTGCTCCTCCAGAGTACACCTCAGACCTCAACGATATGGCGGAGAAAGATCCTTCGAACACCTACATCGGAGAACCCCTCAACGATCTGGCGGAGACATACCCTCTAACGCCAGTCGGAGAACCCTCAACAATGTAGCGGAGAAAGACATCCTCCACGCCAATCATCGGAGAACCCCGTGGTATAACATAATACCTAGAAGTACGCATCCCATGCAATCCCGGAAACCTAGTCCGTTGATAGCGCAACTAAAATACCAAATCAAGGAAGCCCTAGCCCCAAGGAACTCTTGACACATTAATGACCCAACTCCCCTGACCTCCCGAGCCCAAAACCTACTCCATGGTCAAGCATTACCACTGGGATTACCCAAACGGGGCTCTAAACAAACTCCTACGACCTCAAAACAGCCAAAATCAGATCCGGAACGTCCCAAAACCCTAGCCACCCGTTGCCATGGGTCGAGAAACAGCCCCACGCGTCGCCACATGCAGGTAGAAGGCCGGACCACGCACCACACGTCCTCACGCGCCATCACGCGCTGGTACTGTTCATAGTGGAATATTCCATCACCTTGATGGAATCGAAATATTCCATCCAGACTAACGGCGTTAAGGTCCGTCATAACCCCTGTTAACGTTTGACGGAATATGATAACGCCGTTAGCATATTCCGTCAAACCCTTGGTTTTGACGAACGGTCAACTGACGTGCTGATGTCATCCCCCTCTGACCGACTCAGTCACCGGAGAATCACCGGAGAAGGCGGTCGCGCCGCCGTCCGCCGCAGTTCGATGTCGCCAGAATCTGGAAATTCTCGCTAGAAATCGCCATTTCTGGCGAGCTTCCAACTCCTTCATTCCTTGACCGATTTTCAAGATCTACACATGTAAATTCATCTACTTTTCACTAGGAATCCGAAAATGAGGTCAGAGTTTCGAGATCATACCTGGTTTGGCCGAAAAACGGCTAACATATTTCGGTCCACCTCCCTTTTTCCATCCGCCATCTACGACGGTGCTCCCACCTTGATAGTGACATCAAACCACTCGTGGAGTCGAGGGGAAGACGTCCACGACCTTGGTTTTAGTCTAGTCGATCCGGGAATGAGCCGATGAAGGGAGGGGGTTTTGGGTGTTCGCACGGGGATGAGGAGTTCGGGTAGGAGAGAGAGGGTTTTGGGCTGGTCCGGATAGAGTCCGAAAAGAGAGAAGAAATATCTCCCCCAAAATTTTGGACTTTTCCAAAATGATCAAACTGCCCCTGAAGCTTCTAGACCCGTAACGCTCTCACCGGGTCTCCGTTTCCCGCGTGCCGCCTGTCTACGAAATCGTGAGTTCGAGAACTACACAAGGACCCAAGAAAAATTTCCAAAAGCACTGCCAGTCAAAAAGTGATTCCCGAACCCTTCCGAAATCGAGGGTAAAATCGTCTTTTCCTTAATTAAATTCTCAAATTAATTAAATTCCTGGTCTGGGTCGTTACAATATATATATATATATATATCGACATTTTGTCACTAAATTGTCTATGCTCTGTTGATATTTCTCGAAACTTTAAAAAGAAATATGTTGATATGTACTTTGGTGATATATCTCGATACTTTTTCATTAAGTTGTTTATACTTTGTTGATATATTTTGACACTGTTCAATAAGTTGTCTATACTTTGTTGATATATCTCGATACTTTTCACTAATTTTTGTATACTTTTTCGATATAACTCGACACTTTCTAAAAAAATTGTCTATACTCTATCGATATATGATCAACATTTTTTTTTAAAAGTTATCTATACTAGATTGATTTGCTCATAAATTTAGTATTCAAATCCACGTCTCTTGTAATTACCGAAAGACATAAGTAGTGCTCATAGCTTGATATCAATCCGCCTTTGTAAGGGACGTAAGGAAATTTGTGAGAAAAGTTTGGAAATGCATAATAAGTCAAAGGAAATTGACTTGTGGTAGTTGGATTTGTGATCCAAAATGGAACTCGTTTAAGCAAGGGTTGCCTATCGTACGTTAGAGGTAAGGCCATTAACCCGCAGCATGATCATGATGAGTTGGTAGCAGTGTGGGTGTCTGATGTCTTGTTATTTTCTCCCTAATTAATTATAATTGTACTCTTTCAATTTCCCTCCATGCATGCACGTGATATGCTATATATATATATATATATAGAATTTCATATCACCCACTAAAACCATCTATATGCCTCCAAAACCAAGCAAGCCTACGAAACCTCCCCACATGATAGGAGTCCCTCAAAATCCCAACTAAATCTTTAGTATAAAAGTGACAAAATATATTGGAGGACAAAGGATGTGTAATAAACCAATAATTAAACAGATAGTTCGAAAGAAAGATTATTCGAGCAAAAATGAATCAAAAAGTGAGCATTGTTTATGTTAACATATGCGTAAAATGGATGAACGTGGATTGATCTTCTTGCCTCAATAATTGCATGACTATTTGCTCCCTTGGTGGATAGATGACTGTGAGACAGAGAGAATAGTGATATGGAACTGGTACTGCTGCATGTGTATAATTCTGGCCTATACCTAAGTTAGTCGGTGATATATAGGAAGGCTACGTGATAACTTTGATAACGAGAGCAAGATTATCAAGTCACTTTGTTCTGAAAGAGAAATCTCCGTGCACTTACAAGTGAAGTAGTGAATGAGATTGTTTTAGATGTGAGAATAATGCCGCTTCTAGTGGCGTTGAACTGTGTCCAAGTGGGCCCATGGACCAGTTGGGTGACGTGCTTAGAGAATGGGCTATATATGCCGACTCATGCACGATGATGCCAAGTCAAATGGATCATTCTCTGAGTGTTTGACAAACAAACAAGTTTCTCCTGCTATATATATTTATATATTTATATTTAATTCTCAATATCACATAGAATTCAGAAAAGAAAATTACTAGCATGCTCCTTCCATGAATATAATTACGTCCCTAAGGGTACCCTTACCCTAAACCCTATTATTATATCGTAGGCTAGCATTGCAACTAAATAACACATAACACAAAGAAGAGCCAAATTTCAAACTTGCTATGGACCACTAGAGATTTGGGTGCATCAAGTCTCCCTAGCTAAAGCCTAAAATCTAGAGATTTGGCCCCTCGATCACTACACCTAGAGCAAGCAAATAGTAACAAAAATTGGACTCCGCAGATGGAGGAAGCCGGTGGTTGTTTGCTCTATCTGCATTGAGTTCTATAACTTCGTCCCCGATCCTCAGCCCTGAAAAACTCTTTATACATGACATCCTCTGTAATAACTTTTTAAAAATAAAAGAAGGGTATAATATTTCTCAATTGTATTATTGAATATACAAACACGTACACATATTAATTATATCCTAGTTACAATAAGCCTAACTAAGAAAAAAAATTATTCTATTATAATTAAATCGATCAATCTATTGTACTAAATCAATCTAGGATACTAAATCATTTTAGGATTTATTACGATTTTATTTCTAACATGGGATCCCTCACCTAATTGTTTCCTTCTCCTTTGTTTATGTTCTGATTATTGTTTTTTTTTTTTAAAACTACGATATGATATTAATTTATGTGAAAAAGATTGTATAGAAATAATACGGTGCACGAATGTATGTACGTGAGCTCATTAAAATTTTGCTGGAACTTTTAATCCGATTAAAAGAAAATAGTAACAAGCACACTGATGTTTACAATTGAGAGATAAGGTATAGAGGAGTTGAAAAAGGAGGAATGAAGTGAAGTAGGGGTGAGTGTGAGCTGTTTGATTTGAAATGAGGGAAAAAGTTTGGAGTAAGGGGAGACCCTTGAAATTGAAGGGCAGAGAAAAAAGAGTGGCACTGGAGTCATGTGAGGGCATTTATGTGGTGGGGTTTTGGTGTTTTTAGCCTCTGAGTGCACATGGGAAACTAGTCCTTTTTTGTGAGTAGGTGTTAAAAAGAAAATGGAAGCATGTGAGGCCATGTGCCAATCTTCTAAATTGACCACCCAAACTTTTTGCAACCAGATCCTTGTTAACACTATACCAGCAAATTTTAGCTATCATTAATAAAAATTGATATTAATAGTCAAATACATATTTAACGACTGAGATGCATCGTGAAAATCTCACTGAATATGTATCGTTATAACCTAACACATTCTTTCTACATAATATCTTGTATTTTTTGAATGCATCATGTCTTTAATGTACCTCTACTCTCGATCTCTGTACGTACTCATATATAGCTTTCTGTATCACACACACACAATAGTAGAATTTCCACATCACTCCAATGACACTTGGCCACCTATCTATCTCATATTTATGACTTCCACTTTGTTTAAAACCAGGCTTGCACCACTACTCCATAGCTAAAGCTTGGTTTGCCTCCCTCTCTTTTCAGCTTTCCATTCTACCTGGCTAGCTTAATTTCTTTTCCCTATATTTTTATAGTCTCCCAGCTAGAATTTTCTCTTCTGTTTGTAATGGTGATGAGGCAAATGAGTAAACGACATAATCAAAGTGTTTACTCCCTGGAGCCCAACAAATTAGTCCGCTCTAAATTTGCAAGAAAATATGTTAGTTACTTATTGCCAGCTTTGAAACAGATCTATGAAGAAAGCGAAAGCAACCGCGACGACG
Organism: Oemleria cerasiformis; assembly: GCA_037349345.1. Classification (NCBI taxonomy): domain Eukaryota; kingdom Viridiplantae; phylum Streptophyta; class Magnoliopsida; order Rosales; family Rosaceae; genus Oemleria; species Oemleria cerasiformis. The sequence goes on from JAZGTL010000010.1 coordinate 12,347,138, forward strand.
ACGACAAGTCATCCTCTAACCCTAAGTTAGGGTTAGAGAAGATTGTTGGGTACGAAGTGAACATGGCAATGGTCGTCTCTACCTCAACCTATCATTTTGCATGGAGTCGTGCCTTGAAACAGAAGCTCCAAATATGTTATTATGTGCTCAAATATGGCAGCAGATCATCGTTGCCGCGGCTTCGTGTTCCAAAACCGTTGAACTACTTTCTCCCAGATATTCCCAATTGTAATAATCAAAGTAAGATGGTGATGACGAAGCCATGTTTTGGAGATAGAAAATTAGGCAGCCGTGGAAGTGGAGATGATGAGAAAAGGAAAATCGAAGAAGAAGAGATGATTGAGAAGAAGTTGTCATCTCTAAGAAGGGTTTTACCAGGTGGGAATGAGATGGGTGATGACAATGAATTGTTGGCAGAAGTAGGAAGCTACATTACTTGTCTCCAGGTGCAGGTGAATATTCTTAGGTGTCTAGTGGGAACTCATCAGGTTGATTATTAATTAAGCAATTTAATTAGTGGTATGTCTTTATTTTAATGAAGTATTTAAATACATGGGTAATTAAATAATTTATATACTATTTTTTTGTGTATGTGTGTGTGTGTGTGAAATTTTTGGGTTCAGCCAGTGGCAGATAGATTGGTTGTGAATCATATAAGTTTAAATTCCAAGGTTAAATTGAAGCCTGCTGAATTTTGACACTGCAAATATTAATTAGTGGGGTTACTTTCATAGTAATTTACTTATTTGTAATCAAGCATACAAAATTGGTTAATAGTATAAGGATTAAGTACGAGTTAGGGAGATATTTACTACACAATTGATTTATTTGAACAAGAACCCAATTGATTGTTTTGAGAATAAGAAAACGCATAAAATAAAGCAATTAATAAAGTTTAAGAAGATGAATGGATGATGATTTGATGAAGACTAGGCTCCATACTCCTCGCAATGAATGCATGTTTTCAATCTTATATGCATATTAATTCTAATTTATCCCTTCCGAAAGTGACCACTACAAGAAATCAGATGTTGCCTGGCGAAATGACGTCGTCGAGCAACGTAAGACCTCCGTCGAGTAACACTGACAACGGTGACTCGTCGTCGGGCAATAGGCCGGGCTATCGCAGTCAGGTTTTGAGATTACTCGACGAGCACAGTGTCCTCATCGAGCAATTTCATAATGCCCGGCGGTATAGTTCGTCGCTGATGTCTTCTTTGAGCAACATAAAGTCAATATCATAATACCGTCGGGTAAGGTTTCCCCAATCCGTTGGGTAATCTATTAAATATACGTCGGGGGAGGTTTAAAACCCGTCGGGTAACGTTATATATACCCGTCGGGTAACGTTATACACACCCGTCGGGTACCGTTATATACACCCGTCGGGTAATGTTATATGCACCCGTCGAGTAAAGGTATATACACCCGTCGGGTAACATTATAAACACCCGTCGGGTAAAGTATCACACAGTCGTCGGGTAACATGTCCTTCATTCGTCGGGTATAGTTTTAAAAATCCCGTTTGTATGCCCGAAGGTAGGGCTGTTCGTCGGGCAACATCTCCATATTTAAAATATATTTTTCATTAAATAATAAAAAATAAAAAGTTTAATTAAAAAATTTAATAAAAAGAATCAAAATAAAATAAAATTAATATTAAAAAAAATTAATGTAATATTTTGACATCATTAAGACTATAAAAATATTTTATATATAGTACACTCTAACAATTAATCGAGGGGTCAAAGTAGCCGGGATCCTGAGGGGGCTGTTGGGTGGGCGATGAGAAAATGTCATCCAATCCACGGTCACCCAAACGTTGAAGGAGGTTGTCAAGGGCGCTCTTGATTTGTTGGTTTTGGACTTGAATCTCCGCGTATTGGGCTTTGATCATAGCATTTTCAGCCTCGAGGTTTCTCATACGGTCCGACGTCTCCTGGGTATTGCCTATCCGAGATGAAGACGACGACTGAGTCGAGACATACCGCACATCCTCCCCCTCAGGAACGACCCTCCCTGGGCACCTCCCAAGTTGTCGCTCCAAAATAGCGATCGACATGTCGACATTAGGGAGCTGCTGCTTCAACGGCACATCTGGATGATGTTGGGTGAGCTCAGCTTATGTCTGCTGGACGTCTTGCACCATCGCATCCTACAAATTCGAATAAATATTAATTAGAAATATAATTATGAAATTAAGAAAAAATGTTTAATCTTCAAAAAATAAACTTATGTGAATTAGATCAGCTTCTTGACCACCACCACCCCCCCCCCCCCCCCCCCCCCCCCCCCCCCCCCCCCGTCCAGCGTACACCTGTCCCCAGGCATCCACCTCCGGGTACATCGACCCGGCGATGCGCCGATCCTCCTGCCGGGCCAATAAGGATCGCGACCCCCCGTGGTGGTTGAATTTCTTCGCTCCCTGGTTCGATGTGTTGGCAATCGATTTCCGCTGTTCATTCGTAAAACCAAAAATTAGATTTTAAAATGGAAAATAACATAAAAATTAAATAATTTAATTAATTAGATAGATAATACGTACCAGATAAGTGGGGGACATGAAATGGTCGTACAACCACAATCACCCTAGCAGTTTCACCCCGTCCAACTCCTCCGGAGGATTTGCCCGAGCTTCCTCCGGAGAAGGCCAAGTCAAGAAGTACTTGTGGAGCTCGTACTTCCAGTCGGCGTATCGTAACTGCTAGTGTTGGCACAGGTATCTACTGAGCTCGACGTTCTCCAAGTCGAACTCAAAATTGATCTGCAATCAATTATTAAAGTTAGTAAAATAATTAAAAAATATGAAATTAATGTTAAAAATGGGAAAAAAACATACCAATAACTCTCCCCAACAACGCGTGATCTCCTCTGGGGTTTGGGTTCGAAAAGTCTCCCACATCATCAGTGACTTGGTGCGAAGAATCGCACCAATGTCATGAACCAGGAGGCTGTGAATTTTGACCGGCGTGGACCGGAGGCGCGACACGTACACCACCAGTATCTTTGCATTTGTTGTCCTGCAAATCTGTTGGGATGTCAAACCTCGGTTTATCCGGCGCACATTCACCGACCTACCTGCAAATTCGATGAACATTGGTAAATAAAATGAGTAGCAAATAAAAACGGTTGGTTAAATAAACAAAATAATGAACTTACCCTTAGGGAGTGCTCCGACATTAGGCCCCGTTTCGTCTGCTCTGACGTCGTCCTGTGAGGGCTGGGGGTCGGTACGGGGTTCCCCCCGTTTCTTGCTATCCTGTCGACGAGTCGATCGGGCACCGGGTCGCTGATAGACCGACAACGGTGCCTGAACCGACGCCGCTGTTGAGGCAATCGAGTCAGGAGCTGCCTCCTCCGGCTCATGACCATCAACAGGATCAGGGCAAGGGCGAGTCCTAGACGTGATTAAGGTGCGATACGACATCTACAATAACAAATATAAATTAATTAATATAAAATTAACCAACATACTTTTAATTAAATAAAAAAAACCAAACATTTTTAATATTAAATATTAAATTAAAAAAATAAAAACAAAATCACATTTAAAATTAACCAACATTTTATAATTCCAATAAACATAAATAAATAAAGCAATAATTTTTTTTAGTAATAATTAGTAAATTGGTATCTAAAAACTAAAACCACCAAATTCTAATTTTTTAAAATAAATCCAACACAAACGAAATTAAACTTAAACAACTAATTAATCCAAACGTACTAAACTCAAAATTCACAACATTATACCTAAATTCCTAAATCCAAATTTCGGGACCAAAATCAAACTTACATATTAATCCAAACATATAATAATAATATCCATATCCTAAAATTCACAAATTAAAAATTTATAAAACACACATTTCCAAAATTCACTTATACTACACCATATCAAAATTTCCCATAATTATTTTTAAAATTCAAATACCCAAAATTCATAAATTTCACATAAATACCATATCAAAAATCATACCATTATATCAATTTCAACATTATACCAAACATCAAAATTTCAACAAATCTTCAACTATTATATATACGTTAACAAATATATATCCAAATATATATACATAAACATTAACAATAACAATATCCAATCTCATAAATTCTTTTTTCAAATCAAAATTAACTATAAACCAATATATCCAATATAAACCAATAAACAATAAACCAATATAAACCAATAAACCAATAAACCAATATAAACCAATAAACCAATATAAACGAATATATCCAAATTAACAATAAAGAATATATCAAAATTAACATTAACATTAACAAGGGGAGCGGCGGCGACGGCAAACCTCGGTGAGGGGAGACGGTGTCCTTGACTGCTTGGCCGGTGGCTTGAGGGAGAGCGACGATGACGGCAAACCTCGGTGAGGGGAGACAGTGTCCTTGACTGCTTAGCCGGTGGCTTGAGGGAGAGCAAGGCAAGTTGGCAGCTTGGAAAGGTTGAGCAAAAACGGGAAGAGAAATAAGGAGGAAAGTTCAGAAAATGAAGAAGAAGGAAGAAGAAGAAGAGTTGGTCTGATTTATGTATCTGATTGGCATTGCCCGACAGATTTGTGCATCGGGTATCACTTTAATGATCCGTCAGGCATTAAAACCGGTGGTTATTCGTCGGGTATCGTGTAATATATCCGTCGGGTAACTATTAAATACAATCGTCGGGTAACTATTAAGTACCCGTCGGGTAACATCTTTGAAATCTGTCGGGGTATGTTAAACATATCCGTCGGGCAATATTCGGTGGTAAATTTAAAACTCCGTGAATATTTAGGTGGGAAGTCCGTCGGGTAACATTCAAAACACCCGTCGGGTAAGGATAATGGTCGGATATCCCTCGGGTAATACCTTTACACTCCGTCGGGCCACAAAACGCGGTACTTTTGAGAATCCGCGAAAATTTAGGCGCAGGGTTCGTCGGGTAAAATTTAGCATATCCGTCGGGTAATATAACTGGTCGGTAATACGTCTGGTAACAGTTAAAATATCCGTCGGGTAACACCAAGCGGGAAATTTGAGATTTCGCTAAAAATTAGGCGGAAATTTGAAAATTTTCAAAACTGGTCGTTTTATTAGAGTTACCCGACGGAAATGTTAAATATCCGTCGGGCATGATCTTTCTGATGCCGTTTTTGGCATTAATCTGAAAACCAAGTCCGGCGAAAGTATAAGCAACATCAGGACAGTTCAAATTTTGGTTTTACATGCCAAAGCCCCATCTATCGTTATCGTGTTGTTTTGGGGATTTCAAACCATCAGATCGTGAAGAAACGTTATGTAACCGTTGAATCGTCGCGCACCGTTACCTAATCCCGGGATTTCCAATTTGGGAAATGTTTCGCGTATGCGATCAATGGGTACCTACCATAAATGTGGACGGTTAGATCGGTCAATTTCAATTTTGAAGTTTTTGAAAATCGGAAAACAAGCATATTGCCCAAGGAGTTTAAACTCTTGAAGGAAACTTCAATACATTTTTTGAATTTTGAGTTCTATTGATATTCAAACGATTGAATTTGAGCGATCTAACCGTTCACTTTGTGGTTTTACGTGCCTAGATCTCGCCCGTCGAAAATCTTGATGTTTTGAGGATTTCAAGCCGTCTGATCGTGAAGAAACGTTCTGTAACCGTTGAATCGTCGCACACCGTTACCCAATCCTGGGATTTCCAATTTGGGAAATTTTTCGCATAGGCGATCTATGGGTACCTACCATAAATGTGGACGGTTAGATCGGTCAGCTTCAATTTTTAAGTTTTGAAAATTGGAAAACAAGCATATTGCCCAAGGAGTTTAAACTCTTGAAGGAAACTTCAATACATTTTTCGAATTTTGGGTTCTATTGATATTCAAACGATTGAATTTGAGTGATCTAACCGTTCACTTTGTGGTTTTACGTGCCTAGATCTCGCCCGTCGAAAATCTTGATGTTCTGAGGATTTCAAGCTTTCTGATCGTGAAGAAACGTTCTGTAACCGTTGAATCGTCTCGCACCGTTACCTAATCCTGGGATTTCCAATTTGGGAAATTTTTTGCGTAGGCGATCTATGGGTACCTACCATAAATGTGGACGGGTAGGTCGGTCAGTTTCAATTTTTAAGTTTTTGAAAATTGGAAAACAAGCATATTGCCCAAGGAGTTTAAACTCTCGAAGGAAACTTCAATACATTTTTCGAATTTTGGGTTCTATTGATATTCAAACGATTGAATTTGAGCGATTTAACCGTTCACTTTGTGGTTTTACGTGTGTAGATCTCGCCCGTCGAAAATCTTGATTTTTGAGGATTTCAAGCCGTCTGATCGTGAAGAAACATTCTGTAACCGTTGAATCGTCGTGCACCGTTACCTAATCCCGGGATTTCCAATTTGGGAAATTTTTCGCATAGGCGATCTATGGGTACCTACCATAAATGTGGACGGTTAGATATGTCAGTTTCAATTTTGAAGTTTTTGAAAAAGTTGTGTAAAAAAAATGTAAAGTTTTTAATTTGCTAAATAAATCATACCCGACGAATATTCATAAATATCCGTCGGGTAATGATAAGCGGAGGCGGTCGTCGGGTAACCCGTACAATATCCGTCGGGTAATAGGTGTAATAAAAAATTACAAATTTAATCTGCTAAATCAGACCCGACGAATTATAAACAATATCCGTCGGGTAATTACAGGCGGAGGCTGTCGTCGGGTAAACCGTTAAGTGCCCGTCGGGTAACACTAATTGTTTATACCTGTTGGGTAACCTGTACAAAATTCGTCGGGTAACGTGTTACATATAGTCATCGGGTAATATTTACGTCTCTGTCAGGTAACAGAAGTTGTTTCAATCCGTCGAGTAACATGTGTAATAACTGTCGGGCAAAATCAATTTAAACAAATTGTTTAATAAATAAAGGTAAATTTAATATAGTAACTAATTGTTTATAAAAATATTACCAAAGCACATTTTATATACAAATTTTTTTATAAAAAATTGTTGTATCTTATTTGGTTAATATGAATGTTAGGTTCAATTTTTTTCACATTGCATTAAAGAGTAAAAGTTGACCTTCATGATTTATCAAATTGACCTTCATGACTTATCATCAAAATATTTGACTAAATCTTTGACCTTCATTTATTTTGAAGTTGCGTATTTTGTGGAGGGCATGTATGGTTTCCTCACTTTAAGAAAGTAAAAAAATTATTTTTTTGAATGAAATCATACAACATACATATAAATAAAATTTATTGATTTGAAGATGGATATTTCATATATGAATGAAATTTCAAAATTACAACTTTCATTCCGATTCGCTTTCCCCCTCCCAATCACGCTCGTCATCCGACATGTGTACAATACTTGATTCCTCCGAATGACTTTCAATTTGTTCTAATTCCCCCAGATCAATAAAAATGTCATCAATCGCAATTGGTGGGATGATGTCATTGGTCCGAACTCCATCCACGTTTTGGGTGGATGCCGATGAATCCACCTGGTAAATAATTTGGTCATCGTTTATTTCCCCATCTTCTTCATGGTATCGGTCATCCAAGTCCCAAATGTTTCTATGATTCACCATCTCAACTACTCTCCATCCACCACCAGCTTTTGGATCATCCACATAGAATACTTGTTTCGCCGTACTAGCGAGGATGTAGGGATCACTCTCAAACCACCGGGTGTTTGTGTTTATAGAAGTATATAACTGATCTTTGATGACACTGCCTGGGATACTTGGGTTCGTATCAAACCAATGACACTTGAACAAGACGACTTCCTTGCGAGCGACGTATAACACCGTAACCACAGTTAACAATTTGCCGTAGAAACCCGTCTCAACATTTTCCCCATCCCCCGACACGAAGACCCCGCTGTTTTGCGCAGAAAACTTGTCATCTCGTTCTGTGCACACGAACTTAACTCCGTTAACGTGACAACCAGTGTACGTTTCTCCTCGGAATGGGCCAATGGCAAGCTGCATGAATTCTTTATTGAAATTTGGCGAGTTGACATCTTTCAGCTGTGCCATCTGGTAAGATACACACAAGAAACGAAATCGGTAAGCTTAAAACCAATTTAAGAAATTTGGAAATAAAATATTTCATTTACATGCTGGGAAAACCAACGTGGAAACAATTGTTTGTCCATTTCTTCCCAATTAGAAGGAAATTGGGCCTTCATCAACGCCTCGTGATGCTCGTGGAAGGGCCAGACTTCATCACAGTTGTTGAGAATGAACCAATGAGCCACCTCCATGTTGGTATTGATGAACGGCTCCGAGATTGGACCAGTGCCAAATGGTCGTGCGGGTTGGGCAAATACAGATAGGGTCTCGGGACGTGGACCACCATCGTCGTTGCGAGACGCCCTATTGAAGGCAATTTCAACATTTCGAAGGTACATTGCACAAAATGTGAGTGCCTCCTTTGCAATGTACGCCACGACTATAGAGCCTTCGGGACGTGTCTTGTTCCGAACGTACCGCTTATACGTACCTAACATTCTGCAAGGAAATTTACATTAAGATTCACATATATACATGATAGTAAGGAAATATTATCAAATAGCAGGGATAAGTTATACCTCTCGATTGGGTACATCCAACGATAATGCACCGGGCCAGCTAGCTTTGCCTCATCCGGCAGATGCATTAGTAGGTGCACCATTACATCAAAGAATGCAGGTGGATATATTTGCTCAAGCCGACACATGATGTACACAATATCCTCGTTAATTGCTTCAAGGTCCGCCTTAACCAACGACCTGGAACATAGTATCTGGAAGAATTGAGACAAATTAACTATCGTCTCAACAACACCAGCCTCCAAGAAAGGTCGAATACCAATCGGAATGAGCCGTTGTAGCAAAACATGATAGTCATGGCTCTTCTTACCAGAAATGGTCCCACCGTCCGTGCTAACACTCCAGGATATGTTGCTGGCGTACCCGTCGGGAAATTTCACACCCTGCAACCACTTCAGGAATTTTTTCTTATTGCCCGGCGTAAATGTATAACTTGGATGAGCCATGATGTATTTTCCATTGACGACTTTTGGCCACAAATTAGGCCGAATGCCTATTACTTTCATGCCCAGACGAGTTTTTTTTGTGTCCTTTGACTTGCCTTCAATGGGTAAAGTCGTTCCCACAACACTCTCAACAACATTCTTCTCGATGTGCATAGGATCGGCGATGTGTCTGATTTTCAATTTGGAGCAATATGGCAACTGGAAGAATATGTTTTTTTTCGTCCAATTTTCCTATTCGGCTGGTTTCGATCCTCTTGTCACGAACTCATGTATACTGTTGAGTTTGGATAATATCTCATCACCGCACCTCTCCCTTGGTCAACCTCTTAACTCTGATTTACCATCAAATGAGTCAGATTGCATTCGCCATCGGTGATCCCAGGGCAGAAACCTTCTCGCACCCAAGTAGCATACCTTAGATGTGTGCCAAAAGGACATTATGTCTGGTCCACATGTCGGGCAAGCAAGATAGCCCTTGGGGCTCCATCCCGATAACATACCATAAGCAGGAAAATAATTAATTGTCCACATTACGGCCGCTCGTAGGGTGAACATTTCTCCACTGCACTTGTCGTATGTTCAGACACCATTTTCCCACAAATCCATGAGCTCGTCAATCAATGGCCGCAAATACACATCGATGCAATTACTCGGCGATTTGGGCCCCGGTATCAAAGTACTGAGGATTGTGAATTCTTTCTTCATGCATCTCCAAGGAGGCAAGTTATACGGAACCATAACAACCGGCCAAGTGCTATAGGGATTTACAAAACTCCTAAACGGATTAAACCCGTCAGTAGTGAGCCATAATCTGACATTTCTTGGCTCCGCAGCAAACTCGGGATACATATTATGAAATTCCTTCCAAGCCTCTCCATTGGCCGGATGCCTCTGTACATCATCATCAATGCGTTCATCCTTATGTCACCTCATATCACGGGCTATGTGAGACGACAAGTAGAATCTTTGTAACCTTGGCTTCAGTGGAAAATAACGCAACACCTTGTTAGGAATCTTGTTCTTTTGAAACCTAGGCTCATTGCACACGGGACATTTGTCAAGCTGCTCGAATTCACCGTAAAACAAAGCACAGTTTTTCTTGCATGCATGGATCTTGATATACCCTAAACCAAGCCCCTTCAACAACTTCTTCGAGCTATAATGATCTTTTGGAAGACAGTTGTCTTCAGGGAGCATTCGGATGATAATGTCCAACATGTGATCAAAATGCTTGTGCGTTTGATTATACTCAACTTTCATGTGCATAAACTCCACAACTGCCCCTAGAACCGAAAATGATTTACAACCGGGGTACAATTCGCGCTGAGCTTCTTTCAACAATCTCTTATAATGGAGATCAGAGTCTTCGGGTTGCAACCTTGGTGCATCATCTTCCATATCATCTGATGCCGGAAGAAAAGCATCGGTTAATAACTAAACGACTTGATCATTATCACATCGCCCATCCAAACCACTTTCGTCCCGACGGGTCCCGGGAACCGAAGATGTCGATGCAGAAAATATTTCTTCACCGTGATAGATCCAATTAGTGTAGTTGTGTACGATCTCATTCCATTCCAGATGAGTTTGGACCTCATTCAACGACATCCAAATGCAATTATTACATTTACGGCACGGACACCTGATACGTCTTGTATCACTGCAATGACGACGTGCAAAAGAAATGAAGTTGTCGAATACTGATCAGAAGATCTATCAAACATTTGCATCCACCCTCTGTCCATTGTGCCTGCTTTCACAACATAGAGTCAACGTAAGTAATTGAGTTAAGATTGTCCCGTAAATAGAACAAGTTAAAATCAAAAGCAACTCTTCTCCTTATGCCTCCGGTGATTTGGCCCTATCCCATTCGAGAGTGCACGTTTTGTGCTGTGTAGTTTGCTACCTATGAGGCTAAGTTCCAATCGAGGGAAATTTCGGCAGCATCTCCCTACAATTCCCCATATGCACGATATAGATATTATAAACAAATATCTAGTATGCATTCGGAGAACATTGAGGGGATACAAACCGAATTTCCTACAATCGAAACCTAACCTCGTAGACCGCCAACTACACAACACATAGTTGCGCACCCCCAAACTGTCCGAATATATGGACAATTCAAGAGTCAGTCAATCAATCGGATTCACTGACTCTCAAACGGGTCGATTAACTTCGCATAAATGGTTATGAAATATGAACGTATTTCACTCCGTAGGAACTAAATAAAGCGTTTTAAAAAAACTATCACAACAAATTCACAAATACAATCATATATAAATTATGCATAAAACAAAGTTTTAAATTTTATAATTTCCGTACATATTTTCTATTTCCCTATTTTCCTAACATATTTTCTAATTTCCAAACATAATATCGAATTTTAATAATTTCATTACATATTTTTTATTTTCCTATTTTCCTAAAATGTTTTCTAATTTCCTAATTTCCAAACATAATATTTTCTATTTCCTTATTTTCCTAACATATTTTCTAATTTCAATAATTTCATTACATATTTGTATATTTTCCTATTTTCTAACAAAAGTTTTTAATTTCCTAACATATTTTATATTTCCCTAATTTCCTAACATTTTTCTTAATTTCCAAACATATTTTCTAATTTCAATCATTTCATTACATATTTTTAATTTTCCTATTTTACAACAAAATTTCCTAATTTCCTAACATATTTTCTATTTTCCTAATTTCATAACATATTTTCTATTTTCCTAATTTCATAACATATTTTCTATTTTCATATTTTCCTAACAAATTTTCTAATTTCTAATTTCCAAAAATTCTAAACAATTTCTACACATTTTCCACAATAAATACAAAATTTCCTAACATAATTATATCCAACATTCTTAAAAAAATTAAATTGAGAGGTAAACACACATACCTTTTTATAAGTATTCCTTCAAATCAACTACAAAATTCCTACAACACAAAACATAATTAATTCCTAATCAAAAATCAAAATTTCAAAATTACAAAAAAATAAAATTTTCATACCTTAATATTTGATATTTGATGATTGATAGAGAAAAGGGATTTGATTGGTAGTGAAAATGGTGATGAGATGATAATAATAGGTAGAGAAAGAGAGTGAGTGAGTGAGAGGGAGAGAGAGAGAGCAGAGAGAACCGATAAGAAGCAGAGAGGAGGAAGAAGAAGAAGAAAAGAGAATCTTGGGTATTTAGTGTGTTTGGACTTTTGCTCGACGGACCACATTCGCAGGGCAATCTTTAATGATTCGTGGGTAAAAATAGAGTCAACGTCTAGTGTTACCCGACGGCGATTGGTCATCGTTGTTAATAATGTTACCCGACGGGGGATGCAAATCGTCGGGTAACAACTTCCAATTTTGCGCGCCAATGCGTTGTTCTTCCCGCCAACCTGTTACCCGGCGAGTGTGCATATCCGTCGGGCAACATGATCTTACCCCGTGAGATGGTATTCATCGGGCAACAACTAGTCGGGCAACCACGATTTTCTTGTAGTGGACACTGTTTTTCCTTAAATATAAACTCAAGATAAAGAAACTCTACGGATTGAAATATAAATTCCAGAGTTGCCAAAATATATATAAATTCAAGTGAAAGAATTATATAAATCAGTATATGACTCTTGATCATTGAAATTATAAATTCAAGAGATCGAGAGAATTAAACGGAGAAACAATCGTGCTGATAACGTGTATAAAATAAAGAGAAAGAGAGATGACGAGTAAGAGCATTTCTAGTGGTAAAGGCAAGAACAAGGGGCAAATGGCCAGGTTTTGCCATTCAAATGGCACTATTCATGTCATTTGCCCAATGATATAGAAGTAGGGGTGAAGAAGGCGACGGTGGTGGAGATGAAGGTTCTTGTGGTGGTGATGTTGGAGGTAGAAAGTGTAGTGGTGTGCGGGTGGTGTGCAGGTGGCAGCGGCGGTAATAGTGATGGTGGATGAGGTGGAGTTTGGAGTGGAAGAGGTGGTGGTGGAGGTGGAGGTTGGAGTGGAAGAGGTAGTAGTGGAGAAAGTGGAGGAAGTGGTGAAAAAGGAGGTGGGTACGGCAGTCATTGCCAACTCATCCATTTGATTAGGCTTTCCACTGCCAATTTTTGTTTTGTTCTTTGTCAATCTGTGTATTGGTTTTTCAACATCACTGTTTTCCTTTTTGTAGGTTTCAATTATTGAGGTTTTTGATTAATGGGAATCTTACCTGTTTTGATAAGTTCCGGGCTAACTACACTTCCAATACATTGTTCAGATTGGCATATTCAACTTCATCCTCATTATCTGAACTTGTCATCATTAAATTATCATTTTGTCTATATACCTCCTTTTCTTCAGCAGCGATTTCTAGTGCAATAGGGAAGTCCAATGTGCTTCTTTGGTTGGCAAGTTTTCTAATTAACTCAATGGCTTCATTCTTCTGTGTTTAAGAGAAATTAAAGCTTGATAGGAGTTAAGTCACGAAAATTCTCCGTCCATCGGTGGCTTTCACCAAATTGACTGAATCCACAAATTGTTTAGCAATGTCGGATGTGTGGATTAGGCTGTCAATCCATTGATTTATGGGATTGAGGCATACATCAATTTGTTTTGTTCCAGCAAGGGGTTCATTTGGAACATCTTTATCGATTGTTGATGTTAACAACCAGATTTGATAAGGCTAATAATTTTTTTTTTTTTCTCTCTCTCTCCATCCCATTCTGCTGGATATAGAGAAAGTAAGATATTTGTTCCAAGTAATTTTTTTTACCACGCCATAAACCATTGCTTTGATAAAACAAGGAAACTTTTTGAGTTCGTGAAAGTTAAAGCTTTGGAAAATTTCCTTGTTAGTAATTCCCCATTCAATGGTTTCTACAATATTCCATTGCTCATTGTTTAGAACAAAAGAAAGTCTTGGGAAACTGTCATTCAGGTTTATATTCTTGTGGTTTCGAGAGTATAAATCCATAATTTTTTCATGGTGATAAAAAACCTTTGAGTTTATGTTGTTGAACACATCAGGTGGTAAAATTCTCTTTGATTTTTCAAAGATACAAATTCTTTTAATTTTCAGAGAGACATGGTCAAAATAATCATTTTCAAGTATGTCTGTCATTTGCAGAAAATTATTTATTTTGTTGAAATTAAAATCCTCGTCCCAATTCATTTGATTAATGATTTGGAAACATAGATTTTTTAGCAAAACATTTTCTTGCTTAACTGAAGAAATTTCTTTTTCTTTTTCAGTTAAGATGTTTGCAAACATAGTTGTTTTTTCAACTATTTTGAATGCCAATTGTGTAATATGTTTTCGGAAAACTTTGTTTTCTTTTTGGATATGAGTTTTCCATATTCCATTGATTTCCTCATATATATATATATATATATATATATATATATATATATATATATATATATATATATATATATTCTTCTAATCCAGGATTAAAGAAGCTTTTTACCTCTGAACTGGATTCTTCAGCCATTTGTTTGGCAATATGATTGTTGAAGGCGTTTGTTGTTGCCTCCATACTGTTAAAGCCTTCATAGCATGCTCCACGATATTTGTTTACCTGACCATGACAAGCTGACCAGTTTTCATAGATTCCTGGTTGGAATCCCTGCTAAGAAAATCTGCATGAATATTGTTAGTTCCCTTCAAATGTTCAACTTCAAAAGTATATTGGGAAATAACATGATACCACTTAAGCGTCGACCATCTGTTATGGCTATTTTATTAATTAAAAAATCTCGAACTACTTGGTTATCAATTCTAAGAATAAAAACTTCTGGTGCCAAATAAATATGAAATCTTTTTATGGCAAGTCTAATGGCCAAAAGTTATTTTTCAAAGGTTATGTATTATACCTCATTAGGTTTAAATTTTCCTGAATTATAACCACAAATCAATTCTTCTTTTTGAAGTTTTTTGGGTATTGTGGCCTTTAAAGGTTTAATACCATTTTCCTTTAATGGTATATCTCTCTCATTCCAATGTTCTTTTGGAATGGCTTTTAGAACACATCCCCATTATAAATTCGAGACATATGTTTCTAAAATAAGTTTATCTCGTGTTTTAGGAAAATAAACTTGGGGAATTTGTTTTAGATTCATTTTAATACTTCTTATTGTTTCTGAGTCTTCTTGAGTCCAATTAAATTTTTGATCATTTTTTAGTTTTTCTAAAAGAGGAACTTCCTTTTGGGATAAGTTTTTAATAAAACTTCTTTCGTAATTTAGGACTCCTAAAAACCTTTGTAATTGTTTTTTGTTTTTTAATTCTTCTAGAAAATCTCTTATTTTAGAGATTATGTGTTCCTGAAGTTTTATTCCTGAATAATCTAGAGTTATTCCTAGAAAATCTATTGATTCTTTTTCTACCTCTATCTTTTTAGGGGATAGAATTATTCCATGGTTTTGGAATGTTTTACACAGAATTTGCAGATGGCGCTTATGATCCTTTTTGGTTTTATCATTTATGTAGGCACCACAAAAATCTTTATAATCTTTAAAGATTTTGTCCATCCATCTTTGATATACCTATGGCGCAATGTTTAGGCCAAAAGGCATTACGGTCCATTGGTAATGGCCACTAGGTGTACTGAAATAAGTTAAAGCTTTTGACTCCTCAGTTAATTTGATTTGCCAAAAACCTGACTTACAGTCAAATTTGCTAAATATTTTAGCACCCTTAGTTTGGTTAACTAAGACATCTTTTCTAGGTATAAAATAGCCATCAAACTCTAGTTGTTCGTTCAACCTTTTATAGTTTATGACCATTCTAGCTTTTCCTCTTTTTATCTCTGCATGGTTTCTTACCATAAATGTAGGGCTCGAATGATGACTAAGAGTTTATTCTATGAGTTTTTTTCTCTAGAAGTTCTTTTATTTGAACATCAAATTCATTAAAGTCCATTCGAGTGTAAATCATTGGTTTGACTCGAATTATTTCGTTTGGGTCTCTTAGTTTAAGAGAACAATATCTAGGGTTTCTAGACCATAACTTTAATGGATTTTTACCAAAGTTTTTTTTGAGAATTTTATAGATCCAGTGATGGGTTTCTAACTGAAAAGTTTCTTCCCTTTGATGTTGTTGGTGTTGTATGGGGTCACCACGCTGGACTGGCGCAAACCCTAATACACAACGATATTTATGATGTTGTAAAAGTGGAATTTCAATAAATTCCTTGTTTAGAGTTAAAGAGACTGATGTATGATTGACAATCATAGAGAAATATGTAGAGAGAAAATTATTCCCAAGAATAAAATCTCCATGCATATTTGGAAAACATAAGATTTTGGGTATAATGAATTTGTTATCATTTAACCAAATTGCTACTTTTTTAGCCTTATATTGAATTATTAAAGTGTTTCCATGAATTCCAGTAACCTGTATTGGGTTCTTCATTGGAATCCACTCTTCTGTAGGAATTGCATTTGGTTGACATGAGTATGTTGTTGCTCCTATGTCAATCAAAGTGCAGAGACTATATGGTTTGTAGCATGCAAAATTAAATGTGCCTAGCACATAGGTAAATCGTTTTTTACCATGGTGTGGTGAGAAGATGATTTCTTCTTGACCAACCTTAAGATGATATAAGTAAATTGTTTTTACTTCATCTTTTGAATTACTAGGGGAACTTGTTCCTAGGAGAATTGGAACTTGCACATTTTTTAGTACTATAGTTTTTCCTTTTATATTGCTTAAATTTTAATCAACAGATGAACGAGGTTCTTCTATCTGCTGAAAATATTGTTCCCATTGGGGTTTAGATTGGGAACCAAATTCTTTTTTACTTTGAGATCGTTTATCTCTGAAGTAAATATTATTTCCGGAAACTTGCACTTCCAAGACACTAGATTTTTTACTAGTTTCTCCCACAAGATTTGTAAATAACCATGGTTTAGGTATCTCTAAATCTCTCCAGCTCATTTACCTTGGCTGGATTTCAGCTTCATAAGGTTCTGGCTCAAAGCCTTTTATAAGGTTTTTATTTATTTCTTTCATAAAGGTTTGAGGGAATTTTTTTAATTCATGGATTGTCCTCCACTGAATTGACGAATCCTGTGAGTATGAAACTAGATCCTAAGGGTGAAAATAAGCTAATTAAGGAGGCAAGGAGACGTATGAATACAAGAATGGATGGTTATTTGCTCAAATTATGGTCTGCATCCCAATATATGATAGATGATAACCCAATGGTATGGAGACAATACGTCAAGGGCTGTCAATCATACGGGGGATCAATCAGTGGAGATGATAAGGGTTGGGGATTTGTTAATCATATAGATTCATACGGCAGACGTCTCCAATTAGGGCTCAAGGCTGCGGGATTGGGATCCCCAACCCACGGATACCGAAAATATTATGTTTTCTAAATATGCATGGAGATTTTATTGTTGGGAATAATTTTCTCTCTACATATTTACCTATAATGGTCAATCATACGTTAGTCTATTTAACTCTAACCAAGGAATTTATTGAAATTCCACTTTTACAACAACATAAATATTGCTGTGAATCAGGGTTTGCGCCAGTCTAGCGTGGTGACCCCATACAACAACAACAACAAAAGGAATAAACTTTCCAGTTAGAAACCCATCATTGGATCTATAAAATACTCGAAGAAAACTTTAGCGAGAATCCATTAAAGCTATGGTCTAGATGCCCTAGATATTATTCTCTTAAAATAAGAGACCCAAACGTAATAATTCAAGTCAAACCAATGACTTACACTCGAATGGAAATTAATGAATTTGATGTTCAAATAAAAAACTTATAGAGAAAAAACTCATAGAATAAACTCTTAGTCCTCATTCGAGCCCTGCATTTATGGTAAGAAACCAAGTTGGGAAAATGTCATTCAGGTTTATATTCTCGTGGTTTCGAGAGTATAAATCCATATTTTTTTCATGGTGATAAAAAACCTTTGAGTTTATGTTGTTGAACACAACAGGTGGTAAAATTGTCTTTGCTTTTTCAAAGATACAAATTCATTTAATTTTCAGAAAGAAAGGTCAAAATAATCATTTTCAAGTATGTCTTTCATTTGCAGAAAATTATTTATGTTGTCGAAATTAAAATCCTCGTCCCAATTCATTTGTTTAATGATTTGGAAACAAAGATTTTTTTTAGCAAAACATTTTCTTGCTTAACTGAAGAAATTTCTTTTTCTTTTTCAATTATGATGTTCTCAAACATAGTTGTTTTTTCAACTAGTTTGAATGACAATTGTGTCATATGTTTATGGAAGCCTTTGTTTTCTTTTTGGATATGGATTTTCCATACTCCATGGATTTCCTCATATATATATATATATATATTCTTCTAATCCAGGATTAAAGAAGCTTTTTATCTCTGACTTGGATTCTTCTGCCATTTGTTTGGCAATAAGATTGTTGAACGTGTTGGTTTCCGCCTCCATACTGCTAAAGCCTTCATAGCATGCCCCACGATATTAGTTTATCTGAGCATGACAAGCTAACCCGTTTTTATAGATTCCAGGTTGGAATCCCTGGTATACAACATATACTTTCTGTTGTGAAGGGTTTTTCCTGACAACAGTGTTCCAGGGCATTTTACCCTTATCCATTTCATGCACAATAAATAACTTGTTTTATTGATCTTCTCTACTAAGAAAATCTGCAAGAATATTGTTAGTTCCCTTCAAATGTTCTACTTCAAAAATATATTGGGAAATAACATGATACCACCTTAAGCGTCGACCATATGTTATGGTTATTTTATTAATTAAAAAATCTCGAACTGCTTGATTATCAGTTATAAGAATAAAAATTTCTGGTTCCAAATAAATATGAAATCTTTTTATGGTAAGTCTAATGGCCAAAAGTTCTTTTTCAAAGGTAATGTATTTTACCTCATTAGGTTTAAATTTTCCTGAATTATAACCACAAATCAATTCTTCTTTTTGAAGTTTTTTGGGTACCGTGGCCGTTAAAGGTTTAATACCATTTTCCTTTAATGATATATCTCTATCATTCCAATTCTCTTTTGGAATGGCTTTTAGAACACATCCCCATCATAAATCCAAGGCATCTGTTTCTAAAATGAGTTTATCTCCTGTTTTAGGAAAATAAACTTGGGGAATCTGTTTTAGATTCATTTTAATACTTCTTATTATTTCTGAGTCTTCTTGAGTCCAATTAAATTTTTGATCATTTTTTAGTTTTTCTAAAAGAGGAACTTCTTTTTGGGATAAGTTTTTAATAAAACTTCTTCCGTAATTTAGGACTCCTAAAAAACTTTGTAATTGTGTTTTGTCTTTGAATTCTTCTGGAAAATCTCCCTTCGTATTGATTGGGGATCCCCAATCTTTATAATCATACGGCAAACGTTGATTGTTTTCAACGATAAGGCTAATAAAATTTTTATCTTTTTCTCCATCCCATTGTGCTGGATATAGAGAAAGTAAGATATTTTGTTCCAAGTAAAATTTTTTACCACGCCATAAATCATTGCTTTGATAAAACAAGGAAATTTTTGAGTTCGTGAAAGTTAAAGCTTTGGAAAATTGCCTTGTTAGTAACTCCCCATTCAATGGTTTCTACAACATTCCATTGCTCATTGTTTAGAACAAAAGAAAGTCTTGGGAAAATGTGATTTAGGTTTATATTCTCGTGCTTTCCAGAGTATAAATCCATAATTTTTTCTTGGTGATAAAAAACCTTTGAGTTTATGTTGCAGAAAATTATTTATTTTTTCGAAATTAAAATCCTCGTCCCAATTCATTTGTTTAATGATTTGGAAACAAAGATTTTTTAGCAAAACATTTTCTTGCTTAACTGAACAAATTTTTTTTCTTTTTCAGTCATGATGTTTTCAAACAAAGTTGGGAATCCCCAAACGGTTGCCTCCTTGACCATCCCCTTGTTACTCTCCTGACCATGTACTTACTTTCTACAATACCCCAATCAAGGGTTGGGGATCCTTGACCAACCTTAATTATGATCCTCTTTGGTTTTAGAGAATACAAGAATATCATCTATGTAGACAACACAAAAAACTTTGTAATCTTTAAAGATTTTGTCCATCCATCTTTGATATACATGTGGCGCAATGTTTAGGCCAAAAGCCATAACGGTCCATTGGTAATGGCCGCTAGGTGTACTGAATGCAGTTAAAGCTTTTGACTCCTCAGTTAATTTGATTTGCCAAAAACTTGACTTACAGTCAAATTTGCTAAATATTTTAGCACCCTTAGTTTGGTTAACTTAGACATCTTTTCTAGGATTAAAGAACATATATGTGGAACAACTGGAGAACCCATAATCCAGGAAGATGCAAATTTTATACTCTCTAAACTAGAGTTGTGTAATATTTTTCTATTTGAAGATTATACCAGAGTCTTTAAAAAAAATACTATTTTATGTTAGAACCTTCAACTAGCAGACGCTGGTTAGATTAGTTATTTCATAAACTTCCCTCACTATGGGATGAGTTATCAATCAAAGGTTATCCTGTTTGGTTAATAAAAGCCAATAAAACATATACTTTAGGATTTAGAATAAACTATGTCCTAAGATTAATAACTGATCACTGCTTATCTTTGAAAGCAAAGAAGCAAGTTAAGAATCAAAATAAAAATTTTGGTAAAAAATGTTGTGACAAAATTTTAAAAGAAAATTGGAAAATAGGTTGTCACTTACCTAGAAAATCTTTTAAAAAGAAACGATTTAAATGGAAACCTATGAAAAAACAATCTAGGTTTTCAAAAAATAAAAGGTATGTAAGAAAGAAAAGTAGTAAAAAGATTACTTCAAAAATAAATTTAAGAAAAAATGCAAATGTTGTATCTGTAATGAAGAATGTCATATAGCACATGAATGCCAAAAAAAGTGAAAAAGTGCTAAAAGGATGATTAAAACTCTTGAAGGGAAAACAATGGTTAAAACAAGGAGATGTATGAATCAATGGGAAAAGTAAGATATAGAGAAAGTAAGGCTGCCAATACCCCAACTAGAGGTAGACCATATATTGGGAGAATATATGGGGATAACGAACCCACGGATACCCAGTTGGGGATCATCCTGGGGAAATATGGGAAAATCTCTCCATGGGTGGCAACTATCCGTATTTCGGCTTACCCTGAAATTAAAATCTCTCCATTTCATACGGCAGACGTTGATTGTTTTCATCCCCAATCAATATAAGGTACCAGTTCGTGCTGGCTTCAAATACGTCTCCACTGAATCCTCTTTATAATGTTCATCCCAATGTTTTGCTCAAATCCTTCTGTCAGCGGATTTCTCCTTCATCCCCAACTTTTGCTAAAATTAACCTTTCTTCTTGACCATCCATACGTCTCCTTGCAATACCCCTTTGGAGGCAATCATATTGTTTTGGTAAAAATCTAAGGGCGTGTTTACGTAGGGGTAATGGGAATCAAATCAAAGGTAATTATTCCCATTATGGAGTACTTATGTGTTTATTTGCATAATTAGATTTTTTTTAAATGTGGTCCCCACTTGAAATCATTAATGTCATTACCCAAAATGGGTAATGTGATTAACTAGGGGGATGTGTTAATGATTCTCATTACCTATTTTAATTTTTTGATGTATCAAAATTGCCCTACAACTTTTACAGTAATTACAGCTTTTAGTCACAATAAATTTACGAGTACCCTAATTTTCTTCTGTATACTTCGATACTCTGACGGCTTAACCCTTCAATTCTCCAGATGCTCTTCTTGCTCAAGACGTATTTTTTGGTACAAAGTACATAATTACGTTATTTTTTTTATTCTTCTACTTTCCTTCACACCTCACCCACACCTCACCATGGTTGAGGTTAATTTATTTTTGGATTAAAAATATTGGCGGTGCAATCTTTTGTGGCTGCTGAGGTTGGTGTGCATTCAGAGAATAATCAGACAACAGAACGAGATGATAAACGAAAAATAAAGGGCGTTTTAGTAATCAATTAATTTTATTCAGATTCATAACGGTTAGTAAACAATAACAATGAAAATCAATCTCATTACTGTTTTAATTCTATATAGTTAGTAAACAACCCAATGGGAATGATTATCCCCTTCTCCGATTACCCACTTCTCTGATTGCCTACTTCTCCCATTACCCACTTGTAACGACCCGAACATTTAATTATTGAATTGTTGTAAATTAATTTATGAAAAGACCATTTTACCCTTAGTTTTAAAGGGGGCTCAGAAGTCAATTTTGTGTAGAGCCACATTTGACAGTTCTTGAGGGTACTGTTGCATAGGTCTTGAACTCACGAGTTCGTAGACAGGCGGCGAACGAAAAATGGAGGCCGTGCGAGGAAGTATCGGGTCTTAATTATTCAGGGGTATTTTGGTCATTTTCTTGTGGGATGTATATAAAGTCAAATCCTCCTAACATATCTTACTGGTGATTTAACTGACTAAAAATCCAACCAAACCCGTGACCGACACCGACCGAAAACCAAAGAAAAACCTTGAATTCGGACCTTCAATTCCGAGGAACTTCGATCCATTTGGTTCACACCATCATCTTCTACTCCTTCCCGCGAGCACAACCATGTATGGGTTTAGTATGGGTTTAGTGTTTTGAGTTCATTTTTGGATTCCTGGGATTGAGTAGATGAATTTTGACACAAAATTCGTGAACAAAGGTTGAGTTTTGAAGAAGTTAGGAAGGCTTAAAAATCGACCGAAAATGGCGGATTTCAGCGGCGGCGACGGCGGCAGCGCGACCGTCGTCTCCGGCGAGTCGCCGGTGACCGGTCAAGTCGAGTCAGAATGGGATAGGTTGAGTCAGACCGAGTTAGGTCGAGTCAAACCGCGGTCGGGTCGAGTGAATCAGTCGGGTTGAGTTGGATCGGTTAGGTCCAGTCGGACCGAGTTAGGCTGAGTAGTGTCGGGTCAGATCGGGTCAGGCGCATGCAGCACTGTAGCAGCGAGTGGCCGGCGCGTGAGGGCGCGTGGGGGCGCGTGGCAATGCGTGGGGTCGATTCTGAGGTCACGGCGGTGCGTGGCTAGGGTTTTGGGACATTTCAGACCGGATTTTGATGGTTTTGTGGCCATAGGAGTTCATTTAGAGCCCTGGTTGGGTACTCCCAACAGTAACAGTTGACCATAGAGCGGGTTTTAAGCTCAGGAGGTCAAGGTAGTTGGGTCAATATTGTGTCAAGAGTTCCTTGGGACAAGGGCGTCCATGTTTGGGTATTTTATTCGCGCTGTGAACGGACTAGAGTTCCGGGATTGCATGGGTATGCATATGTCTAGGTATTGGGTTATACCTTGGGATTCTCTGATGATTGGTGTGAAGAGTGTTTTCTCCGCTACATTGTTGAGGGTTCTCCGATTGGCATTAGAGGGTATGTCTCCGCCAGATCGTCGAGGGGTTCTCCAATGTGAGCTTTCGAGGGATCTTTCTCCACCATATCGTTGGATGTCGGAGGCTCAGGGTGAGCTGGGATATTGAGTTATCACTCGGGGGCTCAAGGTGAGCCGGGATATTGAGGTATCACTCGGGGGCTCAGGGTGAGCTGGGATATTGAGTTATCACTTGGGTGCTCAGGACGAGCCGGGATATTAAGTTCGACTAGGAGCAAGTCAGTAAGACTCAATTCAACCAAGTCTGGTTCCTTTGTCATCCGGGTCAGTGGGTTGGTGTGGGCGGTGATCCAGATGGACGATCTAGTTGTCTTGTGTTATTACTGTAGAGAATTCGGCAGGGGCTGACTTACAATTGGTATCAGAGCTTGTTAGCAGAGGGCTATAAACTTCGAATCATGATCATTACAATTAGTATCAGATCTCATGTCAGAGAGTGTTACCTTTTCGGACCACCACTATTCCGAGGTTTCGGAGGTGACCTATAAGTTATCCTGCGTCTGACAAGTAGGTGTGGTTAGTAAGTATAGAGGTTATGTTTGGAACCCTGTAAGATTTACTAAATATATTTAAGGACAAAGGATATTCCTGGTATTAAATTTTGAAGAAAAAGGGATGTCAGACGGGATAAGGGCTTTTCGCGGATTATTTAAGGATTCCTATTAACAAGACTGAGGGAGGCGGAGGTCATGTGATGCACGGGCGAGGTAGGCGTCGCTGTTGCTGGTGAGTGGACTTTGGTTTATAAATTGTAATGCATGCATAAAGGTATTTTTGCTTTAAATGCTATTATATATTGTTGTGATATGTTTCCGGGATTTAGAATTTATTACTGGACACATGTTTTACATATTTTAGTGAAAATGTGTTTTGAGGAAATGGCCTGGTTTTTGGACTCGATTTTGATATCGTTTTAACGTGGTAATTATTGAGTCCATGGTTTCGGGTTAGACCCGTATTTTTGATTTGACTGGATTTGGACATAAATGATTTTCAATGAATTTGGCATAGGCCAAGAAATAAGGATTTCAAAACACAGATTTTGATTTTCACTGGTTTTTCTATCCCCAAGGGTCAAGGGTTTCTCCGACTGGCATTGAGGGGTTTTGCTCCACTGGATCGTTGAGGGCTCCGATTTTGGTGTTCAAGGGATTTTTCTCTGCCACATCGTTGAGGTATGAGGTATGTCATGGAGGATTCCATCATACTCTCGGGATGCTATGAGGTATGTCATGGAGGATTCCATCATACTCTCAAGATGATATGAGGTATGTCATGGAGGATTCCATCATACTCTTAAGATTAACAGGGTTTTGAGCTATGGCTCGTGATTTTATTCGGGAGCAGTAGAATATGTTTTGATTGACATGTTGTGTCCAGGTTGATTTCATATAATTTGTAAACTCCTTGAGGAAGGTTTTCAAAGCAAGGTTGCGGACCACAAAATGTTTTCATTATTTGGATTTCGTGGGTCCCACCGAATGTTTTTGCAAAAGATGGAGTTTTCCGGCAAGCTTTTGGCTTATCTTTATGAACTTGTTTGAAAAGAAAGGTTGTGTACGCACGCATTGTTTTATACATGATGAAGGGTATTCTCTAGCACGTAATCGTCAAGGTTTTCTCCGACTAGCATATGAGGGTATTTCTCCGCCAGATCGTTGATGGGTTCACCGATGGTGGCGTTGCAAGGTAGTGCTCCGCTAGATCATTGATACTGACTGCACGTAGTACACGTATTCCTATCTCACACCTGGCTTCGAGGTAGGTTCGGTCATGTGACATCATGAAGTCATGTTGGGAGTAGGACCCGTAGTGGACTTCTCAGACTCAGAGACGTGTCTCGAGGTATGTTCCGTGTTGAATGGATTCTAGTGCCTCCACGATGTTGTTCTCGCCTAAGGTTTGTTATTGAGACTGTGTGCAAAGTGCACAGGTTCTTCTGGGGTGCAGTTCGTGTCGGTGGTGACGCGAGAGAACTTGAAATAGGAGGTTGGCTCTTTGATCTGAGTTAAGGAAATTTGGGGGATGAAATTTGTTTAAGGAGGGTGAGTTGTAACGACCCAGACATTTAATTATTGAATTGTTGTAAATCAATTTGCAAAAAGATCATTTTACCCTTAGTTTTAAAGGGGGCTCAGAAGTCAATTTTGTGTAGAGCCACATTTGACAGTTCTTGCGGGTATCGTTGCGTAGGTCTCGAACTCACGAGTTCGTAGACAGGCGGCAAGCGAAAAATGGTGGCCATGCGAGGAAGTATCGGGTCTCGACTATTCAGGGGTATTTTGGTCATTTTCCTGTGGGATGTATATAAAGTCAAATCCTCTTAACACTTCTCATTGGTGATTTAACTGAATAAAAATCCATCCAAACCCGTGACCGACACCAACCAAAAACCAAAGAAAAACCTTGAATTCGGACCTTCAATTTCGGGGAACTTCGATCCATTTGGTTTACACCATCATCTTCTACTCCTTCCCGTGAGCACAACCATACCCATCACCGAAGGAGGCAGCCGCGGGAGATACCGATCGGAGGGAAAAAGAACCGAAAGCTTCCGATCAATGTTTCGGCCAGTACAGGTATGGGTTTAGTGTTTTAAGTTCATTTTTGGATTCCTGGGATTGAGTAGATGAATTTAGACACAAAATTCGTGAAAAATGGTTCAGTTTTCAAGCAGTTAGAAAAGCTTGAAAATCGGCCGAAAATGGCGGATTCCGGCGACGGTGACTGCAGCGGCGCGGCTGTCTTCTCCAGCGAGTCGCCGATGATCGGTCGGGTCGAGTAATTTGGGTTAGGTTGAGTTAGACCAGGTTAGGTCGAGTCAGACCGGGGTCGGGTCGAGTGGATCGGTCGGGTTGAGTTGGATCGGTCGGGTCGAGTCAGACTGGGTCAAGCTGAGTAGTGCCGAGTCGGACCGAGTCAGGCACGTGCAGCACTGTAGTAGCGAGTGATCAGCGCGTGAGGGTGCGTGGTCCTATTTTTGACCGACGCGTGGCAATGCGTGGGGTAGATTATGAGGTCACAGCGTCGCATGGCTAGGGTTTTGGGACGTTTCGGACCGAATTTTGATGGTTTTGAGGACATAGGAGTTCATTTAGAGCCCCGGTTGGGTAATCCCAGTCGTAACGGTTGACCGTAGATCTGGTTTTAAGCTCGGGAGGTCAAGGTAGTTGGGTCAATATTGTGTCAAGAGTTCCTTGGGACTAGGGTGTCCATGTTTGGGTATTTTATTCGAGTCGTGAACGGACAAGAGTTTCGGGATTGCCTGGGTATGCATATGTCTAGGTATTAGGTTATACCATCCGATTCTCTGATGATTGGTGTGAAGAGTGTTTTCTCCGCTACATTGTTGAGGGTTCTCTGATTGGCGTTAGAGGGTATGTCTCCGCCAGATCGTCGAGGGGTTCTCCAATGTGGGCGTTCGAGGGATCTTTCTCCACCATATCGTTGGGAGTCGAAGGCTCAGGGTGAGCCGTGATATTGAGTTATCACTCAGGGGCTCAGGGTGAGCCGGGATATTGAGTTATCACTCGAGGGCTCAGGGTGAGCCGGGATATTGAGTTATCACTCGGGGGCTCAAGGTGAGCCGGGATATTGAGTTATCACTCGGGGGCTCAGGGTGAGCTGGGATATTGAGTTATCACTTGGGTGCTCAGGACGAGCCAGAATATTGAGTTCGACTTGGAGCAAGTCAGTAAGACTCAATTCAACCAAGTCTGGTTCCTTTGTCATCCGGGTCAGTGGGTTGGTGTGGGCGGTGATCCAGATGGACGATCTAGTTGTCTTGTGTTATTACTGTAGAGAATTCGGCAGGGGCTGACTTACAATTGGTATCAGAGCTTGTTAGCAGAGGGCTATAAACTTAGAATCATGATCATTACAGTTAGTATCAGAGCTCATGTCAGAGAGTGTTACCTTTTCAGACCACCACTATTTCGAGGTTTCAGAGGTGACCTGTAAGCTATC
Source organism: Oemleria cerasiformis (assembly GCA_037349345.1). Lineage (NCBI taxonomy): Eukaryota > Viridiplantae > Streptophyta > Magnoliopsida > Rosales > Rosaceae > Oemleria > Oemleria cerasiformis. Next base: position 12,374,474 of record JAZGTL010000010.1, read on the forward strand.
ATGCGTCTGACAAGTAGGTGTGGTTAGTAAGTATAGAGGTTCTGTCTGGAACCCTGTAAGATTTACTAAATATATTTAAGGACAAAGGGTATTACTGGTATTAAATTTTGAAGAAAAAGAGCTGTCATACGGGATAAGGGCTTTTTGCGGATTTCGAGGTGAAATTCAGGAAGGGTCCTTACACCACTATTCTCATTCCTGATAAGTAAACGTGCCATAACTATGAATAAGCAATCACATGATTTGTCAATTTAGTGGAGAACAATCCATTAATTAACAAAATTCCCTCAAAACCTCTTTGAAAGAAATAAATAAAAACCTTATAGAAGTTTTTGAGCCAAAACCTTATGAAGCTTAAATCCGGCCAAGGTTAATAAACTGGAGAGATTTAGAGATACCTAAACCATGGTTATTTTCAAATCTTGTGGGAGAAACTAGTAAAAAACCGAGTGTCTTGGAAGTGCAAGTTTCCGGAAATAATATTTACTTTAGAGATAAACGATCTCAAAGTAAACCAGAATTTGGTTCCCAATCTGAACCCCAATGGGAACAATATTCTTAGTAGATAGACGAACCTCGTCCATCTGTTGATTCAAATTTAAGCAATATAAAAGGAAAAGTTATACCACTAAAAAATGTGCAAGTTCCAATTCTCCCAGGAACAAATTCCTTAAAAATTAGAGAACCTTGTAATTCAAAAGATGAAGTAAAAACAGTTTACTTATATCATCTTAAGGTTGGTCAAGAAGAAATCATCTTCTCACCACACCATGGTAAAAAACGATTTACCAATGTGCTAGGCACATTTAATTTTGCAGGCTACAAACCATATAGTCTCTGCACTTTGATTGACATAGGAGCAACAACATGCTCATGTCAACCAAATGCAATTCCTGCAGAAAAGTGGATTCCAATGAAGAACCCCATACATGTTACTGGAATTCATGGAAACAGTTCAATAATTCAATATAAGGCTAAAAAAGTAGCAATTTGGTTAAATGATAGCAAATTCATTATAGCCAAAATCTTATGTTTTCCAAATATGCATGGAAATTTTATTCTTGGGGGTAATTTTCTCTCTACATATTTCCCTATGATTGTCAATCATATGTCAGTCTCTTTAACTTTAAACAAAGAATTTATTGAAATTCCACTTTTACAACAGCATAAATATCGAAGTGTATCAGGGTTTGCGCCAATCCAGCATGGTGACCCATACAACAACAACAACAACAAATTGTTGTCTGCCTCAATCCCATAACTCAATGGATTGACAGCCTAATCCATACATCCGACATTGCTAAACAATTTGTGGATTTAGTCAATTTGGTGAAAGCCACCGATGGACGATGAATTTCTTGACTAATCTCCCATCAAGCTTTAATTTCTCTGAAACACAGTAGAATGAAGCCATGGAGTTAATCAGAAAGCCTGAAGTGGGTTACTCAGTCTATTGTCAAAGACTACGACAAGTATTGGTGTATCCAATCCTTGTTTGAATAAAGCAGTTATAGAGATTTGAATTAATCCCATATGGACATATTTTATCTCTGGATATTTTTTCTTCCATTTTTTAATGTTTTCTTTGCTGAACAGGGGTACTTTCGTTGTTCCTTCTCCACTGAATTATCTAGATCCTGTTCCTTCTATGGGTATTTCTTTCTTTGCTAATTCATACTTATTTCCCTTGTCCATCCAATTTATTTCTTTCTCTATTTTTTGAAAACCTAGACTGTTTTCATAGTTTTCCATTTAAATCTTTTATTTTTAAAAGATTTTCTAGGTATGTGACAACCTATTTTCCAATTTTCTTTTAAAATTTTGTCACAACATTTTTTACCAAAATTTTATTTTGATTCTTAACTTGCTTCTTTGCTTTTAAAGATAAGCAATGATCAGTTATTAATCTTAGGACATAGTTTATTCTAAATCCTAAGGTATATGTTTTATTGGCTTTTATTAACCAATCAGGATAACCTTTGATTGATAACTCATCTCATGGTGAGGGAAGTTTATGAAAGAACTTATCTAACTAATGTCTGCTGGTTGAAGGTTCAAACATAAAATAGTATTTTTTGTAGACTCTTGTATAATCTTCAAATAGACAAATATTACACAACTGTAGTTTAGAGAGTATAAAATTTGCATCTTCCTGGATTATGGTTTCTCCAATTGTTCCACAGAAAATGTTCTTTAATTATCTGTGCAAAATTTTTTAATATATCTTCTTTAGATTGGAAGCTTGATAATAAACCAACTTTTTGGTTTTTACCTTCATCGGACTTTTCCCATTGTTGTAACCATTGCAATACATTTCTTTGGCGAGTAGCTGCAATATAATCTAGGAATTTTTCTTTAGTCCAACTATCTTTGTAATTTAAAACTATGATGGACAGTGATTGTGCCCAATCATCAATTGTTTTTTCTTGATCCTTAAAGTATACATTTATTAGATCCAGATCGGTTCCATTTTGAGCTATCTGTTATTTATTCATTTCATCTCTCCTGGTGTAGGATGGAGATTGATTGGATGGAGAAGGGTCTTCTTTTACCTTTATGAATTCTTCATCTTGTGTGTTTCTCAACTATTCTTAGAATTCTTCTCTATTTTTAAATTCCTTTAACGGTTCTTCCGCTTTTCTTTTTCCTTTTCCATTAAGGTTTAATTCTTCTAAATCTAGTTCTTCTAGATCCGATTATGACTTATCCTCATGGTCTGATGATTCTTCTGAAGTTTTTTCTTCAGATACAATATTTATCTCCTGGTTCAAATGAGATAAAAGTTGTTCATATTCGGGTGAGGTTACTCGAATATTTTCTATAATTTTATCTATTTCCTTAACTAATCGTTGAGGATCTTCATTGAGAGTTTTCCAGTAGTCAAGTATGTCAAGTATATGTTTATACTCTTCATAATTATATGAAGACTCAACTTTTTTCTGTGTTTAAAGTCTTTATGTCTTCAGATCCATAGAATAACCTAGGATTTTTGTTATCTCCTAGGTGACTCATTCCTTCTAATTTTTGGGCTTCTAGGTTCTCAATTTTTTTAAAGAGAATTGATAAGTGATCTTTAGATTCTTGTGTTAGATCTAAATCATTAATATTTCCAAGTTTGGTTACTTGTTCTGTTAATTGTTCAAGACTTACTTCTATACCATCAAGTTTTTTCTCGATATAGTTTTCATGATCAATTTCTCTTTTTTCTAGCCTTGTTAGCCATCTACTAATCATATCTATTATCGAATTAATACTACAACTAATATCTTTTAAATTATTTTCTGATCTTTTATTAATATGTAAATTATGATTATAATCATTCTCACTTTTTCCTAATTAATTAGCTATACACTCTGTTTTATTCTCTGCTTCAGTCATTTGTTGGTTCAGTGCTACCTAAGACCATCTACTAAGATTTCTGGTGCCTAAAACCAATTGATCCCAAAAACACCTCCACACACATAGTGGTTATGAGGTTTAGCAAGGACACGTATGGGCTTTGAAACCTTAATAGCGTATGGGTTTTCTTTCTCAACAAATAAGATTACACGGAATAAAATAGAAAGCAAGCTAAGTAATTAAGCTCGAGAAAGAAGATCTAAATAACTTTGTCTACGATCTATATGACACTCAGCAGATCCTATAGCTTCTTCCCACCTTTCCTTTATATCTTCTATATTATTTGACTCAATATTAATAGCCTTACAAATTTTTAGTAAGTTATTAATACCTTTTAATTGCTTTTTCCATTTTTTGATTTTTTGTTTAAAATATTTAATATCATCTACACAATCTAAACGAAAAAGAGGCATAAATATTTCATTGAAACCTAATACTTACAATGAAGATTTGTTTCTTCAAGTCTTGTATCAAGGCTTTGATACAAAAGCTACAAGCTAGTTTGTTCTAGCTCTGATACCACTTACACAAACATGATCTTTCACAAACTTATCTTACGATATTTTACAAATTGCTCAATTCATGAGAACCTAAGGATCTAAAGAAAGAAGATTAATATACAGTAGTAGTAGTAGTAGTAAAAGAAGGAAGACATAGTGTTTTCTCTGACTTGGAGTTGGAGTGTGAGTTTTGTTTCCCATAAAAAGAAGAAGAAGAAGAATGAGAGGAGCTGCGGAGAGAGCTTGAAGAAGAGTTGAGGACAAGTTGTTTGATTAATGGCTTATGTTGTCTTCTTATAATAGTGGAGATTGGAGATTGGATCAACATGTGATGGACCATCTCCGTTCATTCTTTTTTCCACACTTTCGTTTGTTTCCTTGTTCTTTCCGCCAATGCTGATCTTATTTTTTATTTATTTTTTGTTGATTGAATTCCAGCTAGCAGCTCCTAATTAGATGGCAAAACCATTAGTTTTGTAAGGCGGACGGACGCAAGACTTTCTCCCCCAGCAGAGCCGCCTCTGCACCCAGCCAATCACCACCATCCTCACCTGCAGGCATCAGAAAAGAGTGAAAAAATTTCTCCACTCTCACCTTTTCTTCAACGCCGAAAATGAAAAAAAGAGAAATTTTCTTCTCTTTCAACTGCAGACCCCACACCTCTCCTTATCCACCACTAAATAATTATTTTTTATTCAAACCATTAATGGGTAAATTAATGTTATTGAACCATCATTCACCTATCTTTCTTCATTCTCACCGATGGCAAAGCAAGGCAAAGGATTTTTATTTTTGGAAGCGGAGGTTACAAATTTCCATTAAACAAAAAAAATGAAAACTTTAGAATTAATTGATGAATTAATTTCTGCTGGGGCACAAGTCAAATCTAACTGAAGGAGCAAAGCCCAAAGCTCAAAACTTATTTACGTCAATTTCATGGAACGTTCCGAACCAAATGGAATTTTTTCGACACCAAAACAATACAAGACAAGATAGAGTCATATTCCAAAATGGTTTATGGGACTACCAAAAAACCCTACATCCTTTAGGATTCCCTGAATTCCTAAGCGATGTGGGGGCATTTGTGGAACCCAAAATCATCCGAAAATTTTGTAGCTGTCACGTGACTCATAATTCATATAATATCCAAATTATCCCTGATAATGACATTAATGGCTCACAAATACCCACACATTAAATAATATATTTACCAGCTAAATATACTATTTAATCGGGTTAAGGCCTCAATAATAATAATATTCTCCTTGAGAATTAATTGTTATTTTTATTAATTACAAAATTCATCGACCAATCAGAATGCTTTGTGACTCTCAAGGCTTCACTATAAATAGAGGTCATCACCTCACTTTCAAGATAATTCATTTCTCACTTTTAAAGTTCTTTCTGATTTCTCTCTCAAAGCTTACTTAAGCATCGGAGCGTTCTTGGTTGAACGGTTCCCCGGGGCTTCAACCTTGACTTCGATTGTCTCTTGTTTACTATTTGTAAGGATCGTGAAGACTTTTCAAGCATGTCCGATTTCTGCTTCAACGGTGTCAAAGATACTTATTTAACAAACAAGATTCAGAAGTGTGGTGCACATATACTTGCCATCATTAAAAAAATTATTTAACTATTAATATCAAGTCCAAAATGTCATATATCTTCTTGTGATTATTCATTAATAAAATTGGAGAATATATGCATGATTTTTTTTTTTGGTATTACAAAGCTCATTGATAAATATTGTAAACCATATTTTTAATTGTTGATGGGGGTGACTCAGAAAATAAGGATTGATTCACATGAGAAAATTATTACTTAGAATTATTATAATTAATACTTCTAAATTATGTTTCTAGTTTTTTTTTTGTAAATATTGTTTTGGGTTATTTGGAATTATTTTAAATTGTAGGGTATTTTAGTAAATAAATATCATGAAAGAGAGTAATGGGAATCATTAACACATCCTCCCTACTTAATCTCATTATCCCAAAATGGGTAATGAGATTAACTATTTTGAATGTGTCTAACATGCTTATTAATTACCTATTTGTAAGTAAACGTATGAGAAGTAAGTAATGAGAATCATTACCTTTGATTTTATTTCCATTACTGATAAGTAAACACGCCTAAGATACACCATAATCCCCTTATTTATATTGGAGGGTTATAATGTTAAATTTGGCTTCAATTAAGCCCATATTTAGAGCTTAGGTGTGAAGGCCCATTTGGTCCACTAATATAGTGAATTAGGGTTGAAGCTACAATTTTCTTATATAAATCGAATTTGTCTTATATATATATATATATGTATATATATATACGAGGGAATTGTTTTTTGATACAAATAGATAAAGGAATTGTTAACTCTTAGGCTTCGTTTGTTTGCCGAATTTTAATTTGGGAATAGAAATTGTACTATTTTCCATTACAATTCTTCAATGAAATTTGTAAAGAAAAAATTATAATCTTTCTTTTTGTTCTTTCCTTGTGGCAACTGTTGGGACAGGCTGACAGCAACAAAGAATTTATCTTCTTTTCTCTATTTGTTCTTTTGTTTAGCCAATTATTTGGGTGTATGGAACATGTGTTGTGAAATCGAAACTCTTTATAATCTTCTTTTCATTATTAGCGAATTAGAGAGTCATTTGGGTGTATAGGGTTTGAGTTGTGAGTACAAAATAATCACCTTTTTGTTATTAGTAGATGACTTCCCCGCTTCAACAGATTATTAAACGAGCACAAATCTTTGTATCTCATATTGGCTTGCTCCTTTTTTGGTTAATATTTTGTGTTTGCTAATAACAATTATATTATATAGTTGTTGTCTATACACTCGTGCGCTTAGCCAATTTTTCACTTTCGTAACCTTCAAACTTTTAAATTCCTTTTCACTAGGGCTAGGAGCCTAGGATAGTTGGTAACCTCCAAAAGATGTGTTTCTTTTTCAATTTCATTCATTTCCTAATAAATGTATTGTGTCTGACTAATTGGATCGTAAATCTGGTTACAAACAACTTGGAAATTAATGATGAACAATTTTAGTAACACTTTTTTTTATTCTTTTCTTATTAATAGTCATTCTTTTCTAGTTGCGTTAACCCATTAACCATACAAAAAGACATCTAACCGAATGTTGTCCTTTTCAAAATTAAAGTTCTCTCCAAAATGAATGGGTTCCTTCATAACTATTTTTTTTACACATAAGGGCAACCCTCAAAATTTTTAATAATTAAGCACCACCTAATCCAAATATTGACATATACGGCCGTTTCCCAGATAAGGTTACTCTCTGTCCTTATAACAAAGCTGCAGTCATATGGTTTGGAGCATGTCAAGTGAAATAATACATGAGCACTGATTTTTTTTGGCCTTTTTGACACCAAATTAGCTCGATACTTCGATATGACGTTGCTTCACAAAATGTTGAAAATCCTAAATCATTTAATCAAAAAGCAAAAGAGCTATTGAATAAGCTTGCTAATGATCTTTCCACAACCAAGTCGGTTCAGATTTGTTATGTGAAATCACATCTTATTATGTTTTGGAGAAATAAGAAGAAGGATATGCATCTTGCCGCCCAATGCACCATAGATCTTTCTATTATTAATTGTAAGAAGTGCCTTTGATAATTTAATTTCAACACTTCCCAACGTGTTCTGGTGGAAGAGCAGGAGCAATGATATTTAGTGAGAGTTGTACGATAGCTTTTTCATTAGAAAATGCTTACATTAGAAAAGTCCCCCACCAAAGAATAGGTCATGCTGCCAACTTTTTGCCATTTTTACTACGAAATGGCTAAGCAAGAAGTTTCTTCGAGTAAAAAAGAGTTTCACGTTTTGGTTTTGTTCCATTGTTCCTTCTTCATTTCTTTTTCTTCATACCACCACTCTTGATCTTTCCTTCTACATCCCCTATACTTTTACATGTTTTATGCACAAAAAATGAAAAATGAAAACAAATAACGGAATGGTTATCAAACAGCTCCAAATTTAGTTTTCATTTTTCACTTTTTGTCCTTGAAATATGGTGAAAGTATAAGAGTAAAAGGAAAATGAAGAAGAGTAGTGTTATGGAGATGAAGAAATAAAAAAAGAATAATAAAAACAAAATCTTGAAAGTTAAAACCACAAAAAATAGTTTTTGGTTCTTAGTTTTTATCTTGTGTACTTTTCTTTCTACATTTGTTCTCCGCCTCTTTGACCATATTCTCTGTCCACTCTTTTAATCTTTTATTTCCTCAAATCTCAAATATAAAAAAAGAAAAAACGAACTGTCATTATCACAAAGGCCTAAGTGTCTCTCTAGAAACTTTTTTCTATTTTAGATTGTATTGATACTTTTTTTTATTTTGAGAATATACGAAATTTTATTGATAGAACCAAAATATAAAGCAAAGACAAGTTAGATTGCAATAGCTTGACAATAAACACGGGTAAATACCTCCAGTGATCAGGCTCGATATCTGTCAAAACGATCTAGAGGGAATAACGCCCAAAATAATATATCTTGAATCCCCTAAGCATTATCAAGGTCATTATTGCCCAAACAACAAATTTTTGCAATCCCACAAAAGGGAAAACCTAACACAGCCAACCCAAAATAAGAGTCACTGGACTTATTTGCATAAAGCAAACTAAAAGAAAAAAAGATAACCTAACAAAAGGTACAAATATGCCACTTCCACTGTTATCGCTGCCTATCACTTCCGTTATTGCCGCCTTTGTGGAATTCTGAAGACGAAGAGGATACCGTCTACCACCATATCGCAGATGTTTCAATTCACCGTGATTGACACCACCACCCCCAATGGAGGACCGCGATAGCTAGATCAAAACCCACCAGGCCGCATCACAAGTGAAAACCCTGTAAAAGCAGATTAGGCTCCTGAAGACAAGAGTTTGCACAAAAGGGAAAACCTAACATAGCCAACCTGAAATAAGAGCCGCTAGACTTATTTGCACAAAACAAACTAAAAATAAAAAAATAAATAACCCAAAAAAATGTACAAATGGGCCACTTCCACTGTTAACACTGCTTATCACTTTCGTTACTGTCGCCTCCGTGAAATTCCGAAGACAACAAGGATACCGTCCACCACCATATCGTAGATGTTTCGATCCACCGTGATCGACACCACCACCCCCAATGGAGGACCGCGATGACCCGATCAAAACTCACGAGGCCACATCACAAGTAAAAACCCTATGAAGGTAGATCAGGCTCCTGTAGATAAGAGTTTCACCGGCAACCTGACTCGTCGGGACGCCGAAACTAGGGACCATAATTGACACCATGACGATAGACGAGAAAAGAAAGCTTGAAGACGAACAAATTTCGGTGAAATCAACACCAAGATTGGTTGGATTATCCGGTTTATTCACTATATCCCTATGGGTACCAAGGGGAAGCCCCCTGAACCCGAAAGAGATCAGTCGAAGAAAAAGTTTTTTGAAAGAAGATTTCTTTTGGAGAGGAGGCTAGGGTTTTAACCATAAAAATTTGTCTTTGATACTTCCTTGTTATATGGAAAATTAATCACTCGATCATTTTAATTTTTATTGTAATTCAAAATTTTTAGTGTTCTTTAATGGGGAAATTACACATGGCTAACGACTTTTTTGAGTGGCAATGTGAGATTTTTTTTTTTATCTAAATGAAAATTTCATTGATAAAAGGAGGAATTACACTTCAGTGGGTTGCACGAAAACCGTGCATGGGGCCTCATTAAAGCCCTCACCATAAAACCCAACTAGCCCGGGAAAAACCGAAACATTAGTCCTCCAAGTCCCTTTTAAGAAATGGTTGGAGCCATGGTGGTGCCAGAGGCCCCAAGCTATTCTGATCTTAGTTTTGAGTCCTTCCTTAGCTAGGTAATGAGCCACACCATTGGTAGTTTTCGGAGTATAAACCAAGAGATCCCATGGCATTTGTATTGATGTCATAAGAGACTTAACCTCACTGGCTAGAAGCCCCAAGTCACTCCAGCTATGTTGTGCCGATTTGATTGTTGAAATAGCTTCTAGAGAGTCAGACTCCACCACAACGCCCCTCAAACCCAGAAACTGTAGCAAGAGAAGACTAGCCTTTAAGGCTTGAATTTCTGCAGTAAGCACCGAACCACCTGGCGAGCCTAGTCCTAAGAATCCAGTCACCATCGCGCCATTGGAGTCCCTTAGAACGCCTCCAATCCCCCTTAGCAAACCATCAATCTGAACTGCCCCATCACAATTTAGTTTGAACCCTAGCACCGCAGGCTTTATCCACATAGCTACTCTCACACGTCGTGCCCCTATGGTCTTCTAATGAAGGCCCGAGAACTTCGTATGTGCAGCCAAGGCAGTTTCAGCAATATCCCTCGCCTCTTTAATGACCAAATGGTGTACAACTTTATTTCTCTAGTTCCAAACCTGCCAACATATTAAAAAAAAATTGTTCTAATTCACAGGTAGAGAGTTTAGAATATGCAAAATCAAACAAATTGTTCTAATTCACAGGTAGAGAGTTTAGAATATGCAAACTCAAACAAATCCATGAAACGGCCTGAAGTAGGGAAACTATCCAAAGAGAGGTTAGTAACCCTCCAGACCCATTGGCTCATTTTGCAACCCCACAGAACATGGAACACATCCTCCGGTTTCTTCCCATAGCGACATCAGACTCCTAATGGAATTAATTTCTTAACAAACAGATTAATTGACGTGGGTAGAATTTCCAAACTACCTTTCCAATAGAAGATTTTCAGCTTATTAGGAACATTAAGCTTCCACAGATGTTTCCAGTATAACTTAGTCCGCATAACTTATGAACCCTCAGCCTCCATTCCAGTATCAGACTAAAACAATGTTAGAGCAACATAATAACCTGATTTAACTGAATACTTCCCATTCTTTGTGTAAAACCAACGGTCACGAAAGGTCCTTGGTTTGGGAATCCAACGGTCACGAAAGACACTAATTAAATCACCAGACCCCACCTGGCCCGAAATAATTGAACGCCAGACCAGAGAAGGATACGGCCCCAGCTCAGCTTTCATAAAGTCTTTATCATTGAAATAGCGGGCTTTCAGCATTTGAGCCACTAAAGAATGAGGATGTTCCAGCAGCCGCCAAGCCTGTTTTGCCACCATAGCTTGATTAAAGGCCTCAAAATTTTTAAACCCCAAACCCCCTCGCTTATTTGGACTATAGAGTTTCTGCCAAGATAACTAATGAATCCCCCTCTAGCCAGCCATGCCCCACTAGAAACGGGCAATTTCGGCAGACAATTCCTAGCTCAAAGTTCGAGGAAGCTAGAAGACTCTCACGGAATAAATAGGCAATGCTTGAGCCACAACCTTAACTAGTACTTTCTACCCAGCAGCCGAGAGTAACTTTGCATTCCAAGAACTAAGTCTGTTTCGAAGAACATCCCGGACCTTTACGTACATCCTGCATTTGTTTTGTTTTTAGAATTCACCGTTGGTAGCCCCAAATACTTCTCATGACAATTAACCACCCGAATCCCCATCATATTAGAGATCAATCGAGTCAGAACTGTATCAGTATGAGGATTTAAACAAGCTGCTGATTTCTTGAAATTAATAAGCTGCCTTGAGACCCTCTCATATTCCTTCCTCATAGATAACAACTGATGGCATTCAGCAAGTTGGGCATTACAAAATAAGAGGTTGTCATCCGGAAAAAAAAAAAGATGGGGTATAGTTGGAGCTCCATGAGCAACTTTTACCCTATGAATCTGTCTGTCACGCTGGACCTTTGATAACAGCGTTGAAAAACCTTCAGCACAAATAAGAAATAAATAAGGAGAAAAAGGATCGCCCTACCTCAAACCTCTAGTTGGTGTGATGTGCCCAGTAACATGCCCTTTAATCTGCATTGAATAACTCACTGTAGAAACATAATTCATGATTAAAGACACCATTTTTGTAGCAAAATCGAGCTACTGTAACATTCCTTCCAGATAAGCCCATTCAACTCGGTCATAGGCTTTAGATATATCAAGTTTAAGAATCATTTTCTTCAGTTCACTATCACCACGCCGTCGAATGGCATGTATACTCTCAAAAGCAGCAATAACATTATCATAGATTAATCTAGATGGCACAAAAGCACTATGAAACTCCGAAATTAAATTAGGCATAACAATCTTCAACCTGTTCACAATATTTTTGGAAATGATTTTATAAATTACCCTACAAAGACCAATAGGTCGGAATTCATATACCTGGGTTGGATTATCCACCTTCAAGATTAATGAGATGATAGTATGATTGATCTTCTAGACACTCATTCCATCATTTAGCACTGAAAGACAAAAGGCAGTGACGTCATCACCAACCGTGCCCCAGTACCTCTAATATAACAAAGCCGGCATTCCATCCACACCCGGAGCCTTAGTAGGGAACATGCTAAAAAGTGATGCTTCAATTTCCCCTCTACCAAACGATTTACATAAGTTTTCATTTTCATGGGCTCCAAGCATTGGCTGAACCATCCCAATCACCCCCTCAATGTTTGTCACTCCAGATGAGCTAAACAACTGATGACAATATTGCTCAAAAGCCTTTCCCACCTCCACATCTGATGCACACCAAAACTGCTTCTAGTTATACACTCCTTTAATAAAATTACTCTTACCCCGTTCCTTCGCAAAATGATGAAAGAAATTCGTATTTCTGTCTACTTTCCTGAGCTAAGATACCCTAGAACGCTGCCTCCATAATGTTTCTTCCTTAGCCCACAAACTATCAAGTTCCAAATCCAATTGACGTTGCACCTGCATATCGCGGGTTGACTGATGAGGGGCAGTAAAATCATCCAGTTGAGCTTGTAGCTGCGTAATTCGAATAGGTATATTACCAACTGATGTTCGACTCCAGTTCTTTAAATTGGCTTCAACCTTAGCAATTTTTGTTGGCACAGTCCCTTCTCCTCTTTCTTCCCACCCTGCTGCAATTACTTCTTTACATCCTTCGGTATTGGCCCACAATTCTTCAAAAAAGAACCTTCTTTGCCTCAGGATGCAAACATTATTTGAAAGAAGCCAAATCCATAGGAGAAGATGATCAGACACCCAGAAATTCATTTGATAGGTTAGAACCTCGAGAAATAATTTTAAAATTGCATCATTTACCACTGCTCTGTCCAAACGGACTTGAACCAGACCATCCCCGTTCCATCTATTGCTCCAGGTGAACATAGTCCCCCTGAAAGGGACCTACATAAGCGCACAATCCTCCAGTTCCTCATAAAAGTCTCTAATTTGGTTAGAGGGCCTAAGTCTGCATCCTTGTTGTTCATTGGTTGCCTCAACCTCATTAAAACCCCCTACCATCCACGGAGGCCCCCTATCGTAATTCAGTCTACAAAGAAGGTCCCAAGAGAACTGTCTCATTCTAACTTCAGGGTGACCATAAAAGCCACTAAAACAAAAAGAAGAACCACCCACCCCTGCAATGATAGTGTCAATATGCCCAACTGAATAAGAACGAATTGTAACTTCGACCTTATGGGCCCAAAGCAATTCAAGACCACCTGCCATACCTTCCATACCAACGCAAAAACCACCTATCATTATGTAATCCATCGGGCGAACAATTTTTTTAGTCTCCATAAAAAATAAAATACCTGGTTGTTTGGACCTTAAAAAAAATGATATTTGGACATTCTTTTATAGAATAATGATATTTGAATACATATAATTGATCACATTAAGTGATCATATATGACGTGTCAGCTAATATGGTATGTGAGGTTAATAAATTAATATATATATATATATATATATATATATATATTGTGGTTTTATTGTCACCCCTCAATATACTGAAACCACCCCCCATCTTAAAATTTCTCTAAAAATCCACTTTTTGTTGTGAATATGGTGAATACGTATAAAAGAGGGAAGAGAGTTTTTGGAGGCAAAGTGTGAACCATTCTCATTAATCAGATAACCCCCTTTATATATAAGTAGGGTTTAGGGTTACAATATAAATTACACAAATACCCTTACATGAATAACCACATAACTTAAACTATTTACAACACTCCTCCTTGGATATTCCATGTAACAGTGTCACTTGGCTACGCACCTATGTGTTGCCTCGTTAAAACCTTGCCAGGTAATAAAAACCCTGTGGGATAAAAGCAACCCTGGTCGAAGGAAAAATAGTGGATACGGAGTAATCGCATCAGAACCTCCGGAGGTAGTTGAAGTCATCTCTTCTGGATCATGAGCAGATAGTACATCTTAGGATGCATTGGAGTTTCTTCACCAAAACCTTGCCCAGCAAACCCAGGGGGAAAAACCCGTGGTCGAAGGGAAAAGATGAGCAAATGCATTTGAGTCGAATCATGGCATCTTCAGGATACAGTGTCTATGGGGTGACCAAGACAAAGTTGTGCCTCATTAAAGCCCAGCCAGGTAACAAAACCCTATGGTAAAAAATAACCCTGGACGTAGGACAAAAGAGTACACGATGGTCAAGTAAGTATGCTTCTGGATACTCAGTATACTTCAAGATCCTTGGTATGCTTCAGGATACTCCGCCAGATATCGACTCCCCCTGAAAACTATAGACTAGGTAGATCAGCCAGTCTGCATAAGCCAATACCTCGAACATGCTGCTAGAATGTGGCCTTTGGTACTGACTGGTTAAAAAGGTCTTCATCGTTGTCTTGAGATCGGATTAACCTGATTTCAATATTCTGATGCTCTTGTTACTATTGAATGAAGAAAAACTTCGGTGCAATATTCTTGAAGTTTGTTTCATAGACCTCTAAGATATTGTTGTGTTCCCAATGGTAACGACACAACCAGTTTGGGAACGCGCCTTGTGTGGGTCTGATAGGTAACCCGCATCAGCATACCCAACAAGGCGTGCATCATTCCGGGGACCAAGAGGGTTTGATCCATTCCTCAATGCATAGGGATAGAATAAACCCATATCCGTTATACCTCTGAGATACCAGAAAATGTCTTTTATGCCATTCCAGTGGTGGCGTGTCTTTTATGGAACCTTTGGTGCCAATATCTCTTTGTTATCGTTTGCGGGACGAAACGGATCCTTCTTAGGATCTAGACTACGGACGATCATGAGCATGCTTGAAGGTTTCGCTTTATCCTCGTTAAAGCATCTCAACATCTTCTGGATGTAATTTAATTGATGTACTAAAATCCCATTTGTATGGTGCTCGAGCTCCAGGCCGAGATAGAAGTTCGTTCTCCCAAGATCTTTCATTTCAAATTTCAACTTTAGGTGCTTAGAAATTTCTTTGATCTCTTCTAGAGTACCAATCAATAGCAAACATAGAACTTGTTTCCTTAATCAACACACATGGGCATAGTTCATTATTCACATATCCCATCCTGATCAAATATTCACTAAAACGGTTATACCACTTCCGTCCGGATTGTTTCAATCCGTAAAGTGAACTCCTTAAACGAATGGAGAGCGTGTTTCGTGGTCTGGAATTATTTGTATCAGGTATCTTAAGTCCTTCGGGAATTTTCATAGATATCTTTGTATCAAGATCCCCTTAGAGATAAGCTGTGACCACATCCATAAGATGCATACTCAATTTTTTTCAGAAACTACCAAACTAATAAGGTAATGGAACGTTATGACGTCTATTACGGGGAGAATACGTCTGCTCATAATCAATCACAGGGCGTTGAGAAAATCCTTGCGCCACTAAACGAGTTGTGTATCTCACAATCTCATTTTTCTCTTTATGCTTCCTTACAACTTCCTATTTAAATCCTACAGGTTTAACATGGGGAGGTGTGGGAACGACAAGCCCAAACACCTTCCTTTCTATCAAGGAATCTAATTCGGCCTGAATTGCTTCTTTCCATTTTGGCCAGTCTTCTCTATGTTGGCATTCATTCATCAATGAAGTGAGGTTCAATTTTATCGCTAGTTATAATTTCGGTAGCTACCGCAAACACAACTATATCATCAATGTTAATATCATTCTGATTCCATATCTCACTTAAGCATGCATAATTTTCCAAAATCTCTTTATTCTCAGGAGTGGGTTCAGATGTTGGAGCGTCCTTCAACGTCACCTCTTCTAGGACGGACCCGTAATTTAGAATTATCTCATGAGATGGATCATTTGATATTAAGATGTCTAGGGGATTAAATTGTGCCAAATTTATCCTCTTCCGGGGATGAGAATCCTTCGAAACTAGTGGTCTACCTCGCTTATGGGCAATGACATATGACTGGTTAGCCTTCATGGTCATACTCGTTCATCTGGGATGACTCGTCCGTCTAGGATGATACGCCCTACGGGGACGTCAACCCTTGCAGACACATTTGCAGCAGGTATATGTGATCTAGTCACTTTAGCTAGATAAAAGAAAACATTTGGCATGTTATTAGCTACATTATGTAGATCTAGAATTCTCCGCACATCATTCTCACATTGTATGATTCAGGGATCCAAATGAGACATAGTGGGGACGTTCCACGTCAATTCATGTTGTTCTACAGGGACGTTGACGTTCTTATCTCCCCCTAACGGCGGGAAGACTGTCTCATCAAAGTGACTGTCCGTAAATCTAGCGGTAAAGAGATCGCCTATCAAGGGATATAAATAGTGTATAAAGGAGGGTGTAACGATCCGTTAATTTGATTATGAGAATTTCGTAATTTATTTTAGAAAATGACGGTTTTACCCTTGGGTTTCATAAGGGCTCGAAAGTCACTTTTTGTTTGGAGACAGTTTTGGAAGTTTTTGTTGGACCATTGCGTAGGTATCAAACTCACGAGTTTGTAGACAGGCGGCACGTGAAAAATGGAGTCCGAATGAGGGAGTTATGGGTCTAGAAGCTGTAGGGGTAGTTTGGTGATTTTGGCTGTCAAATATTTTAAAACACCAAAATTTCCAGATTTTTCTCACTTATCCTCTCTCTCACCTCGTGACCCTTTCTCCTTTTCGAGCAAAGAAACCGAAACTCTTCCCTCTTTATGGTCTCCATTCACAGCCAAACCGAGGCAAACCACCACCACGATCATCTTCCTCACCTCATTCCGAGCACCATCGTACCAACCACGAAGGTTGACAGAGCTGGAAGAAGGAGGAATGATGGTGAACAGTAACTACGCATCTTTTCGGCTAATTTCTAGCCACCACATGTATTGGTTCTTGATTTGGATCTTGGATTTGGATTCTTAGGTTTGAGTAGATGGATTTAGACTATTAAAATGGTAGATTTGGTGAAGAAATAAAGCTTTTAGAAAAGCTTCAAAACCAGCCAATAATGGCGATTTTAGGCCAGCCAGCGGGCGGCGCCGACGAAGGGAGGTAGGTGGGCGATTGAGTGATGCAGTCGCACGCACTAGGTAAACCAAAGGCGCGTGAGGGCGCATGAGGGGGCGTGGGGCCCTCCCCCGAGCTCCGTCAACTTGTGTTTTGATATTTTCGACATTTCAGACCTTTTGGCGCAGGTTTCAGGTCAATCAGAGTTTGGTTAGGGGTCGTTTTATACGTCCAAAAGTTACTTTGTAGGCGTTAGAACGCGTGTGTATTAGACGGAGGTTAGAGGGGCTGAAGTTAAGGTTTAGGAATGTTGGCTATTAACTTCGGTTGGCATTTTTGACAATCTACGTTGCTCCGGAGACTGCGGAGGACCCCAAAGCTCAAAGTTAGGCTTGCTTGGGCTTCTGGTGAGTGGATTTTGGCTTTTAAATTATAATGCATGCATATAAGTATATGTTTTATTTGCTTTATTATTAATTATGCATTTCGTACATTACAGGTGATCCTTCCAAATATTTAATTATTAGTTATGAGACTCGAGAGCTACAAATGATCTTTTTAATGATTTGTTACGAATTATGGATCTCAATAATGGTTTTGAGAAACCATTTTGGTAATTACTTGGGCTTAGGCCGAAATTGTGGTTTTAGGGATTCCGATTTATGGATTTTGGGCTTCAGCCCGGGGTCACGTAGTTGTGGCTTCGACCCAGGTATTTGATGGTTTTGGGGTTTTAGCCCAAGATTTTGGTTTAGGCATTGGCCTTGCTGGAAAGGTTGGTAAGGTATGATATAGAAGATTCAATCATACTTTCGGGAGGATACGAGGTATGTTATGGAGAATTTCATCATACGCTCAGTAAATGGTGAGGTTTATTATGGAGGATTCCATCATACGCTCGGTAAATGGTAAGGTATGTTATGGAGGATTCCATCATACGCTCAGTAAATGGTGAGGTATGTTATGGACGATTCCATCATACGCTCCGTAAATGGTGAGGTATGTTATGGAAGATTCCATCATACGCTCAGTAAATGGTGTGGTATGTTATGGAGGATTCCATCATACCCTCGGTAAATGGTAAGGTATGCTATGGAGGATTCCATCATACGCTCAGGAGGATATGAGTTATGATATGGAGGAGAGGAGACGACATGATTAGGAGGTGAGTTTGTCATGACTTTGCTTATTATTGCTATCATCACTTTATTAGCTTGTTTATGCTTCATTATCGTTCTTTTGTCCAATCACGGTTGTTTTGGGTTTTATGTCCTCTAGGCTATAGCGGGACGAGAAGACAAGATTAGGAGGAGCCATCATCTTTTGTTGCACTGCCATCACATAGGATTTTCACTAGTTCTGTAAAGTTAAGGTTAACGTAGTTTACTCTGATCCACTCCTGGGTATTGTAAATTTTTTTGAGGACTTGAAATTTGTTTGATGTAATTTGTTCTGGATTGTGTGGATATTAGTTCAGTATTTGAATCCTTCCTCTGACAGGTGGAAGACGAGTTGATCGGTTTACATGAGAGATTCTTCCGAATTCTCGGTAGAATTCTCGTAAGGTTTGGTTCGTAATGGGGGGTTATTTTTGGAATTATCTTTAAGGGTTTAGATGTTGCCAGACGGGAACAGGGCTTCTCATGGATTTCAAAGGGAAATTCAAGAGGGTTCCAATCAACTTGGTATCAGAGCCACGTTTAAACTCAAGCAGACCGCACACTTTGTGTGCATATTAATTGTGGTATTAAAGAACTCTCGTTCCTTTTCAGCGTGAAGCCTCCTAGACGTCGTCCTCGTCTGCGGCCTAATTCGGAGGAAGAAGCAGAGAATGTGCAGGATGCACATAATTCGGTGTTGGAACCTAACTATGACACACCCTAGATTAGTTAGGTAGGGTTATGTTTACTTTGTTGCTGGGCAGGGGATCTTCAAAGGTATCAGATATTGAGAGGGCCCAAAGACTTGGGGGTAAGGTTTTTATGGGTGAAACTGACCCTTTAGATGCTGATAGCTGGATCACTCGATTAGAGCGACTATTTGCAGTTATAGGATGCCTTTTTGGCAATAGGGTTCATTTAGCTACTTTCCTGCTAGATAGCCACGCTTACCGATGATGGCATGCCTTGGAGTTGACGGACTGGGATATCCGTACTACTACTTGGGAGGTATTCTGGGAGAGGTTTTTCGAGCAGTTTTATCCCCGGTCTCACAGAGATACTATGCAGGCGGAGTTCCTGCAGCAGAGGCAGGGTACGATGATCGTACCGGAGCATGAGTAGAGGTTTATAGAGTTGTCCAAGTTTGCTCCAGCCTTGGTGGCTAATGAGGTAGACAAATGCAAGCAGTTGAGTTTCGCTTGCTAGATGAGTTTCAAGTTGTGGTTACAGTGATGGAGTACACCTCGATGAGAGCGTTAGCTAATGCTGTGGCCCAGGCGGAACAGAGTCAGTCGGGTGATTCTAGACGACGTCATGAACACTTGGGATATGGAGTAGAGGGTCAGTGAACGTCCAAGTGGGGTAGTTACAGTGCTAGTTCATCGGGAGGTGATGTGTCTGACGATTTTAGATTCGGGTTTAGTGGCAAGGGGTCAGGACTTTGTATGTCCCGGGATGTTGCTACAGGGCAGCAGTCATTAGCTCACTCAGGTCGAGGCTTAGTTCAGTTGAGTAGGCGACAGAGTGCTTAGAGAAGAGGGCCCAGACGGGTTCCTGATGTGGTATGTTTCTACTGTGGGGAGCCAGGACGCATAAAAAATAATTGTCCCAACCTTATGCAGGTAAAAGAAGTTGGATGTTTCTTCTATGGCGATTTTGGAAACTTTAAGAGAGAATGTCCACGTTGTCTGAAAGGTAGTTCCTTGGGCCGGGAGGCGGCTGGACAAGGACAGGTGACAACACAGTCTTCGGTTACCATTGCTAGCGGTCAGACCACATCCAGTGGGGCCAGTAGGGCTAGTGGCCGACATAAGGGACGTGGTCGATCTTCTGCTGTCATGGCACAACAGGAGGCACGGGCTGCTCCCGAGATTATCCCTGGTATCTGTTGTCATGGCACAACAGGAGGCATGGGCTGCTCCCGAGATTATCCCTGGTATCTATCGGTTTTAGTCTTAATTGTGGTGTTTTTATCTGATGTAGGTTTTGGATAGATGTAAATTTCGAGGAAGATATTTCTTTAAGGGGATGAGTTGTAACGACCCATTTATTTAATTATGCGAATTTCATTTGGAGATACTTTTGGAAGTTTTTTTTGGACCGTTGCATAGGTCTCGAACTCACGAGTTTGTACACCATCAGCACGAGAGAAACAGAGTCCGAATGAGGGAGTTAAGGGTCTAGAAGCTTCAGGGGTAGTTTGGTAATTTTGGCTGTCAGATATTTTTAAACACCAAAATTTCTAGATTTTTCTCACTTGTCTTCTCTCTCACCTCGTGAATCTCTCTCCTTTTCCGTAGACTCGTGTGTCAATGTTTTCAACATTTCGGACGTTTTGAAGGATTCCATCATACGCTCGGGAGGATATGAGATATGTTATGGAGGATTCCATCATACGCTCAGTAAATGGTGAGGTATGTCATGGAGGATTCCATCATACGCTCGGGAGGATATGAGGTATATTTTGGAGATTCCATCATATGCTCGGTAAATGGTGAGGTATGTTATGGAGGATTCCATCATACGCTCGGTAAATAGTGAGGTATGTTATGGAGGATTCCATCATATGCTCGGTAAATGGTCAGGTATGTTTTGGACAATTCCATCATAAGTTCAGGAGGATATGAGGTATGGTATGTAGGATTTCATCATACTCTCGGGAAGATATAAGCTATGTCATAGGGGATTCCATCATATGCTCGGTATGGTATGAGCTATGTCATGGAGGATTCCATCATAGGCTCAATGAGACATCAAGCTATAACTCGGGATGAACCGGGATATTGAGTTATAGCTCGGGATGAGTCGGGATATTGAGCTACGGGTTGGGATAAGCCGAGACATCCAGCTATGGCTCGGTGATGACGGCTACTACCGGGATATCGAGTTATGGCTTGGGAGGATGACTTCGGTCGGGATGTGGATTTTCACTGTCATCACGTAGGATTTTCACTAGTTCTGTAAAGTCAAGGTTAACCTAGTTTGCTCTTATCCACTACTGGGTGTTATAAATTATTTTGAGGACTTGGAATTTGTTTAACGTAATGAAATTTGTTCTAGATTATGTGGATATTAGTTTAGTATTCAAATCCTTCGTCTAACATGTGGAAGACGAGTTGACTGGTTTTCAGGGGAGATTATGCCGAATTCTTAGTGGAATTCTCGTAAGGTTTGGTTCGTAGTGGGAGGTTATTTCAGGAATTATCTTTGAGGGTTCAGATGTTGTCAGATAGGAACAGAGCTTCCCACGGATTTCGAGGGAAAATTCGGGAGGGGTCTTATCGGAGGGGGATTCATAACCGACATATATGCCCCTTCTACATTGAGGACCCATTTTTGTACGTTGTGGCAGTACAATTGGCACGTAAACTGCACACCCAAAAATGCGTAAGTGTGAAACATCAGGTTCATATCCAAACACCAGCTATAACGCGAAATAATGTTGGGTGGCAGCGGGCCTCAACATGACCAACATGGCTGCATGCAAAATTGCATAGCCCCATGTAGAAACTGGAAGCTTGGTACGTAGAAACTGGAAGCTTGGTGCACATAACTAAGGTTTGTACAATCATTTGCAATCTCTGAATAAGTGCTTCTGCGAGACCATTCTAGGTGTGAACATAGGGAACCGGATGTTCAACATCAATTCCAAGGGACATGCAATAATCATCCACTGATTTTGATGTAAACTCTCCGTCATTATCAAGTCTTATTGACTGTATAGGATAATCCGGGTGGTGGGCCCTCAGTAATGATTTGGGCAAGGAGTTTAGCTAACGCAGCGTTTCGTGTGGACAATAATGTAACATGTGACCACTTTGTCGATGCATCAACCAGATCATGAAATATTTAAACAATCTGCAAGGTGGTTGGATAGGTCCACAAATATTCCCTTGTATTCTTTGCAAGAAATAATAAAAGTATTAGGCTAGCGTACTCTATCCACCGCTAACCACAATTACTTCTTAACATGATTTCCAGGATTCAATTACCTATGAATTATCTGAATCTGATGCCCATTCAAAGGTCCAGTTACAGTTCACTTTACACATGTTATTCTCTTCTTACTTATCATGTCCTAGCCGTTTCCCTGCTTATAACGTCTATTCAATTATGCAATAGTTCTCTTAAGATTATTTCACATCTCTTAAGCGATTATAACACAAAAGAAAGCATTAAGAACAAAAGGAATTTGATGACATCACACTACCCCTAGTCTTGTTTAATGATCTAGGTTGTCATGAATTCATATTACAAATATATGTAAAGTCATATACCGTTGATGCTAATAATCACAAGAAGATGGTCAGTCAAACAAGCAATTATTCATCGATAGAGTATGCAAACAAGGTGACCAAACCTAATCAACATAAACTAAGTTCAAGACGCACAGTAATCTAAATTATATTCAACATTCAAAATAATATAAATCAATGGCCAAAATCATATTAAAGAAGAACCATGGCTAGGGCTTCAAGAAGCCCTAACGTAAAAGAAACTACAAAATAAAATAAAAGTATTTTCGCTCTTTGTATTTCTGAATATTTTTCGGACCAATCTCTCCCCCTTTACAAAGTCATATGACCTCTATTTATAGAGAATTATTAATCCTCAAAAAAATAGAAGTTTACATTGAATTCTATAAGGAAAAGGTTTCCTAAACATTTAAGAAATCTAATTAAAAACTTTTCCTAAACATAAAAGGAGTAAAAACAATATTCTAGAATGAAATAGGGTTGAAATCCCTTTGCAATATAGAGACAAGTGCGAACACAAGCTTGAAATCCCTCAAAATAAGAAGGAGAACACGCCAAAACAGCTAGAATGCCTTCAGCTGCAAGTTCGGTGGTCACCACCGAAATTGGGTGGACAAATGGCGCAGTCAACGGCTAGTCAACCGGCGCAGCAGCTGCTGTAAGGACCTTCGGGAGGTAACCACCGAATGGGAAAGAGGAAAGTCAGGTTCGGTAGCCGTTCACCGATGGCGCCTTTGGGCTGAATCATCGAATCTTGTCTTCTTCAGGGCTGGGCTTTTTGATTCAGCAGCCACCCATCGAATTCCTTTGCTCTTCTTAGTCGCCTCTCTTATTTCCTTCATACTTCTTCGTTACAACTCCGATTGAGGTGATTATTTCGTCCAAATTCTCATAATTCTAAGCTCTATCTAATTATGCACACTTCTCACTGATATACTAACAAAATATAAATAAAAGGGTATTAAATCATGGATAAAACATATATTAATTATGACCTAACATCTCACTAAACACAAAGTCCTTATTAGTAAGGGGATGCCCGTGTGATGAATTGAGGATACGGCGCATCATACCTTGACCTGGGTGTCCCAACTAGTCATGCCATAGTAAGCAGTTTCTTGGGTTAGTTAGCTTATGGCTAGCTTTTCCAATGTACACTTCTGGCCGTACATGTTGGAGGTTATGCAAAGGTATTCCACTTCCTTTTCCTTTATGGTTTCAACATGATATACGTTTGTTCGAATATCCTTCAAACTCAATAACGTTCTTCTGAAACGTGGAGATTATAAGGCCTCATTAATGGTAAATTCAGCACCATTGGACAACATCAAGTGTGCTTTGCCGTGGCCCTCAATCAGGTTGGATTGGCCTGATATGGTTGTCACAAAGGTATGATTAGGCAACAAGTTTGTAAATTATTTCCGATCTTATAGTATAGTGTGTGTAATAGCATTGTCAGCTAGACAACAAACTTCCCCACAAGACATGCATATTCATGAATTTAATTCAATGGATCACATGTATGAGAATAAATATTTGTGTTGAATTACATCATATTTGGGCAAAAACGACACTTTCAAATCCAAAAATATAAATCACCAAATTAATCTGTATGTGGGAACTGATCATTTGACTAAGTTGGTCTCTCAAGTTCCGCAATTGGTGTGATACTCATCTACAACTTGCACTGGTGCACGGTACGTGCGGTACCAGTGACCTATTCCTCCACATCTATAACACAGATCTTCCTGATTCTGGTTCTGGTGGCGACGGACCGAACCAATGTTCCTCTCATTTAAGGCCTTAAGGGCTGAGAGAGTGCATACCCACCACATGTAACTGGATCACGGGTACTTGGTTTACGGGAGCTTTTGGCTGCTTGCGCTATAGCTATGCTGATTGTGGTCATAAGGGTTCCTTCCACGTCTCCGGAGGTTGGGCCTTTTGCCTCTAACACGACCCCGATTTCTCCTTTCGCAATTTGAATTGCGAAGAGCAACGATAGTTGCTTTAGGTATTTGCGTTTGCTTCAGGCAATCGCGCTTGCTTCAGGCAATCGCGTTTGCTTCCGGAAACCATGTTCCTCTAGTACCAGCTTGTCGGGATTGATAATTTTTCAGTAGTAAATTGTTGTTCTTTTCAGCGAGCAACATGGTGGTGATCAATTCAGCGAATTTGATGAAGTGCCTCTCCTTGTATTGATTATGCATGATCGAACAAAAGGTAGGGAAAATGGAGAAAAATCTTCTCAATGAGGACAGCTTCGGTGAGCTCCTCCACACAAAATTTGAGAAGTAACTGGATTCGGCATCTCTGAATTATATTCATTCAAGGATTTAAAATCCTAAAAAATGGATGTTATGCTAGTGATTTCTTGCTTCAAGCAAGATTATGTCCCTATGATGATTAAACTGTTCTTCCAGATAAGGAACAAATAATCGCATTTAGTGCTTTGGGAAATCTCATCCATAAGCAACTAATATGAACTACATGTTTTATAACATGGTATGATAAATCGGATTAAGCATGTAAAATCTACCGGCTTTATCATGTATGGTGAATTTAAGAAGAAAACTTCGAGTTCCTTTTTCTTTTATGGCATTACCAAAACTACAAGTTGGATGTTCACGTATGAATTACTGGTTCATTTATGAATTACTGGTTTGTTTATATACTACTGGTTTGTTTATGAAATTCTGTACATTTAAATACTTGTATTTCCTATATATTTCTAAGGAAATATAAATAAATGAACAATTAAATAAATACTAAATGATTGCTTGGAATGATTTAAAACAAATGCTTCTAACATTAAATGAATTAATATGTTAAGGAAATGCTTCTGGCAATGAAGGTTTAAATAGAAGCTGTGATCTTATATATCACAAACTCATGAGTGGTCTAGTGGTTAAGACACTCTTTCATTGTCATGAGGTTCATGGTTCAAAACCTTAGTGTTGCAAAGAAATTTTAATTTTTCTTTGTTGAACACTTCAGGTGACGTGGCATTTCAAGTGACTTGACATGCTGACAAGTATCACTACAGGTAACATGGCATGCTGAGTTGACCAAGTTGATCGGGTTCGACCAGGTCGAAACGAACCCGGTCGGCTGGACCTGACCAAGTTGACCAGGCTAGACCAAGTCAACTAGACTGAGTTGGATCAATTTGATCGGGTCAAGTCAAGTTGACATGGTCGAGTCGGGTTTGGTGACCCATTTGACCCGTTTGGGCTTGGTTGCTAAGCCTTCTAGACTTTCTAGTCTTGTTTGACATTTTTGGGCTTGGGTTAGCTTGCACCTTCTAGGCTTGTGCATTAGGCTCCAAACTTACAGCTCGAGCAAAAAATTCAGCCGTTAAAATCTCTCCTCTCTCCTGCGCGAAGAACCAAAACCCCTAACCCTAGCTGCCAGCTCTGGTTTTGACTGGGGTCGGTGGCAGCCTCCCCTTTTTTTTCCCTCCTCTCATCTCCTCTTCCTCTCCTCTTCTTTCTTTTCCCCCTTCTCCTTTTTCTCTTCCTCTCCCCGCCTCTTTTTCTCTATTTTCTCCTTCGCCACCCCCCCCTTCCCTTCCATCTCCGCCTTGGCCTATGCAAATTGCTCTGCCCTCAGTGGTGGTTTCTCAGCTCTTCCCTTTGTGGAGGCTTTTGCTTCACCTCCTTTAGTGACCCCTGATGCCTCTCCGGATATGAGCTCCCACCTTCATCTCAAAGTTCACCCACCAGGCCTCAGTCAACTCCTCACCCCTCACCAAATGCCCTCTGCAGTGACATGATGTGGACTTGCTGCCATCATTTCCTGCCCCTTGACCCAGCGGCCGCTTCAGCCATCGATCTTCATTGGAAACCCTTGGTGGTTCTGGGTTGATAGAAGCTCTCGTTGAATGGATTATGGGAGCGCTTTGTGCACAGGTGGCTTGCTCACCCCCATTTTCTGGATGGTTCTTCGATTTCACCTTTGACTTTCTCCTCTTTGGTGGTGATGAGTTTGCAGTACTGTGGCCGCTATGGCGGATCGGTGGGGCGGCTGCTAGAGTAGTAGAGGTTGTCCAATTTTCAAATCTAGGGTTTCAATTGGGTTTTTTAATTTTTAATATTTTAGACTTATTTTATGCTTATGGGTCTTGCTGGTTTTACCATTTGCATTTTATTTATCTTCTTTGGCTATTCTTGTCTTTTGGGCTTTCAATATCTTGTATTTGTTTACTCTTATTAATAAATATGCTGAATTGACTGATAAAAAAAACTTACAGCTTGAGCCTTGCTGGTGCCTTCTAGGCATTTCGGCGTGTGGCCTACTGGGCAATATTGCACTAGGTTTGCAGCCGCAAGCTTAGACCATCATGATCATCATACTGCCCAAATGAAGTTGGACCATCATCATCACGTGAATTTACCAAATGAAGATGCCAACCAAACTTGGACCATCATCACCATTATCAACAAAACCATATGTATAATTCTCACTGATTCACACCAAACCATATTCATCAATCCATGCGGCTTCTTGCCGATGGGACATAGCAGCCACAAGCAATTCAATTTCGTCGATCATCATCGAATGATGGCAATTTATAATTTCCACCGTATTTTTTTTATTTGAAACATTCATTCTCAAAATTGTTTGGTTCTAACAATATGCAATTCAATTTCAAATTAAGCATATAATCTTAGAGTTCGCATGTTTCTAAAATTTGATTAACAATAATCAAAGAAACAATAATATACGTGATATAGAAATTGGAATCCGAAAACATACTTGGTTGAAGAGCAATAATTCTCCTCTTGCTCAATTTCCAATTCCAGAGCTATTCGGGCTGATAACGTGTTGTGAATATTGTGAATACGTACATAAGAGGAAAGAGAGTTTTTGGAGGCAGAGTGTGTATCATTCTCATTAACCAAATAACCCCCTTAATATATAAGTAGGGTTTAGGATTACAATATAAATTACACAAATACCCTTACATGAATAGTCATATAACTTTAACTATTTACAACACTTTTAACCTTAATTGAAATAAAAGAAAAAAGAAACATAATTGAAAAAGAAAGCAGCCCAACACAACAACCCCATTCTCGTCGTCGTTGAGATCGGCTCCCAATGATGTCACATAATGTGATCAATTAGGTGTGTCAAATAGAATTTCATATCAAAAATGTCAAATAATATGATTAATTGGGTGTGTAAAAAGTCCAAATACCATTATAGGAGCACTTTTTTTATCGTATCAATGATCTAATCAATCATGATTAATTAGTTATGCAATTTTAGAAATGACAATTTTTTTAATAATGAAAAGATAACATAATATTCATTTATCTATATTATGAAATGTTCATACAGTAAGAGTAATCAACTGAGTCTGAACTGTCAGATCATTTATGATAAAGATGACAAACTTCAAGATAATGATTTAGAGTTCTTACAAAGTGGAACCAAGCAGTGAAAAGCAACAAATCTATTCCCCGAGTATAAAATAAAGAAGAGGGAGGCATTCAAACCTCAATATATAACATTCGGTATTTAGATCAAGATCCTATTTCCTTTTCGTCTTAAACTCAACCATACTTTAAAGGGCCCTTAAGCATCTGCATGGATGGCAATTCAGAGGTAATAGACAACAGAGAAAACCTCCTCAAAATAGTGAGACACAAAAAGCAAATGACAAAGAAGGAAAGAAAGAAAGCAGATTATGGGTAGAAAACTTGGGGACATTGTTTGGCCCCTACGGTAGAGGAAAAATAAACCAAACACAGCCCTTTTATCTGGTACTTGAAATACATTAGAATGTAACAAAAGTAAACAGAAAAGGAGAGTTTTATATATAGCACAGACATGCTCTCCATCACATCTAGAAATCTTCAACTAAATTGGGCCTCCTTTCAATTTGCCTTGCTTTCTTCCTCTTTCTCTCCTCTTCATCTTGATGATACATCGTTGCGTTGCATCCCTTACTTTCCCGACTAATTTTTCTTCTGGATCCTTACACTGTATAATGCTGCTGGATTGTGTCAATGTCCAGGCCCTTTAGCTTCACCACTGACTCCACATGTCCCTTCAGCGTGTGAAGCTCCCGAAGTCTGTAACCCAAAGTTGAACACAATTATTTGTTTTCACTAAAACAAAGTCTCACATTGTACGTTATAACATGCTAGATATGTGACAAGACAACGTGAATCATCACTCGCATAATTTTGAAACTAGTGTTGGAAATTCGGAATGGCGTCTTACCTTGCAACTTCAGCTCGTCTCTTGGCCTGCTCAGCAATCTCAGACAGCTCTCTGTAGCTGCTCTTGTCATTGAATATACTACTGCTTTCGGGTGCTTGGAGACCATGAAGAGTCCTTTGAGCATGAGCCCATTGAGCTTCTCTCTCCTCTTTTCCATAGTCTTTCTTGGTGGTGAAGGCAGTCTGTTACAGTTGCATATATAAAATCATTAGAAAAAATTGAAACAAGTAAAAATGTATGAATTAGAGTTGTATTTATATGTACCTTGTTCTCTAACAAGTTATGCCAGGCCTTTCCACTCAAGATGTAACGGATAGCAAATTTCATCAAATCTAGTGGGAAATAAAAGACAATGCTGTAAATCCAGATGACACCGGCCCATCCCCAGCCAACCCCGTGTATTCTTGCGAAACCCCATTTGGCATATACAGATATCAAAGTTGCAATCTGAAAAGAGGATAAATAATATTCAGCTTTGTATAACAAGCCTTCCTTGGAACTAATAATTCTTTAGTTAATTGAGCTTTCTTTACTTACCAGCTGCGCGATCATGAAAGCACCAAGTAGGAGCATTCCAGGGCGTTCAACGAAGGACCAGCTGCGGGACCTGGTCACGAAAATGAGAGCCTGGCTCACAATACTCACTTGTAGGTATAAGGCAGCCATTAGCTCCTCAGGACGCTCTCTTAGGGATCTTACACCGAATTTGTCCTGCAAGAGAATGACCAGAAAATGGATGTTCAAATCTGAACTTGATGAAATTTTGTATGAAAAAGATGGAGCCAGAAGCATATAACAATGTGATATCTTACAGAGAAGAAGTCGGTTTCTTTTATCAACCAGAAGAAGATAACTGTCATCAATGCCAAGTAACCTCCAAGGACAATCCCAGTAGCAAAGATTTCTTTCAATTTCCAGCTATCAGGCAGGGGAGATGGCTTTACTCTATCCTTTGAGATAGTCATAATTGTGCCTTCAAAATTTAACAAGTGTACCGTGTCAGCATCCATAATCCTCAATATTATTCGCAAAGTTACTTGTTAAAAACTCACCATCGTTCAATATAGCGATGATCAAAACCATGAAAGGTGAGAAATCGAACTTCCATATGAGAGCAATGAACATGAAACCAAACTGCAATATTTAGCAAAAAGAAAATCACAGTTAGATCAGGACTTGATAAGAAAATAAAACCACAAAGTTTAGACTTAAAAGTTTAAACCAGACAGCTTTACTTACCACAATACGGATTGTGATTGAAACGGCATAAATCTGCAAAAAGACCAAGAAGAAAAAGTTTAAGTTCCCATTCATAACCAAAAAGTTATGGTCTTGTGAGAAGAAAGGTGGAACAACTAACTGTGTAGTTCTTCATTCTCTGGAAAATAGCTCTACTGGTCAACACTGCACTAATGATGACACTTAGTCCGGGTTCTGTAAGAACAATATCGGAAGCACCTCGTGCAGCATCTGTAGCATCAGCCACAGCAATTCCAATATCTGCCTTCTTCAATGCAGGGGCATCATTGACTCCATCACCGGTCATTCCACAAATGTGCTTTTGCTCCTGCAACTTCTTCACAATTTCGTATTTGTGCTCTAAAAAAAAACAATAACAAGTGTTAGAATACCAAAACACATCGCTTATAGAGCAAATTACTTAGATTATGAAAGATAAACTAACCTGGAAATACTCCGGCAAACCCATCAGCCTTCTCAATCAACTCCTCGATAGGAAGGGCAGCTATGCTTGCATCCTTGTCTTGACCAAGCAAAGAAGCAGAAGGGTACATGTTTGTTCCCATTCCAAGTCTTCGACCAGTTTCCTTGGCGATGGCAAGTTGATCACCTGCAGAGATAGAGACAATGTCATTGTCAAGTGAGCACAACTACACAAACCAAAAAAAAAATGAATGCATAAAGAAAGGATGAAAATATGAACCGACTTACCAGTAATCATCTTAACATTTACACCAAGATTCAGAGCCTGACGGATAGTTTCTGCACTATCATGTCTTGGAGGATCGAAAAGGGGCAACAATCCAACAAACTGCCATGGGCCGCCAGCACTTTCTTTCGATTTAGCAGGCACTTCCTGTCTAGCAACAGCCAATGACCGAAGCCCACGCTCAGCGTACTTATCAATAATGGCAAAAGCCTTCTTCTTGAAATCCTCTTTACAGTTACAGAGGGTCAAAATCTGCTCAAAAAAATGAATGAATTAGTAACTCGGTGCGAATGCTTAGAGGCTGTATTTTTAGGCAACCATAAATATAGGAAAACATAAGTACCTGCTCAGGGGCACCTTTGCTTGCCCTGTGCCAGTTTCCATCAGAGTCAATGTAAGTCAAAGCAGTTCTCTTGTCGACAGGGTTAAATGGTAGGAAATGCACCTCTCTGATATTAGCTCGTGCCTGCATTAATTCAGATAAGCACATTTGTTTCAAATTTCTTCCCCGAGTTAATGAATAAGTAATTACAGGGTTGACAGAACAAAAATTAGAAACGAATTATGTATATAAATATACCTCCTTTGGATCGGCAAGCATTCCAACCATTGCAGCATCAATGGCATCCTGGTTTTCGGTTCTAGATGATCTTGCAGCAAGAAGAACGACATGGTCTTTCTCCACACCCTTTGCAAACACCTCAATCAAGTTTTTGTCAACACTAAGCTTGTTAAGAGTGAGTGTTCCTGTCTTGTCACTGCAAAGCACATCCATACCGGCCATTTCTTCAATGGCAGTCATCCTCTTGGTGATGGCACCCTGTTGAGAAAGTCTGTGAGAACCGATAGCCATTGTCACGGACAAGACAGTAGGCATGGCAATGGGAATGCCTCCAATCAAGAGAACGAGGAGGTTGTCAATTCCATCCCTGTACTTGCGGTGCTGAATCGGGTACATGACTACAATCTCAATCAACATCCCAACCGCAATGGAGCAGATACAGAAGTTCCCAATGGAAGTGAGCACCTTCTGGAAGTGTCCAACTTGGTTAGTGCTGTCCACAAGATGTGCAGCCTTCCCGAAGAAGGTATGCACACCAGTGGCAATAACAACAGCTTCAAGTTCACCCTGCTTGCAAGTTGAACCGGAGAAAACCTCATCCCCTGGATTCTTTGTCACTGGAAGTGATTCTCCGGTGAGAGCAGATTGGTCAATCTTTAAAGGATCACCCTCAAGAAGACGCGCATCAGCTGGGACGATATCTCCCAACTTGATGCTGATGATGTCTCCTGGAACCAGAATGGCAGCATCCTCCTCACTCCACTTTCCATCTCTTAGCACCTACATAAACATCAAACACAAAGTCAATCTCTTATCAATCTAATGTCTTACAAAAAATTGAGAAAAATTCTACTAATGACTGGTCTTTCTAAATCATTGATTTGTTTTCGATTCATCAGGCATCTTTCATTGCCTGATATGTTACCAAAATTTTCTTGTAACCCTAGAGCTCAGTAACTTGAGTCCAAAGACACTGAAATTTAAGCTCTTATTTGAGCTGCATGCATTATTACCTTAGTTTTAGGAGCAAGACCAGCCATCAGAGCAGCAGCTGCATTTCCAGCATTGTTCTCTTCAATGAAACTGATGGTGGAGTTGATGACCAACAAGCACACAATTCCCACAAAGTCTTGCCAATCCGGGGGCTTCCCGTCTCCGTTGGCCAGAGCAATGGCCATGATGGCTGCAGCTTCCATGACCCATGACAGAGGGTTCCACATGAACCCCAAGAACTTGAGAAATTTGCTTTCCTGTTCATAATTAATCAAAGTTTGAAATTTTAGATATTATTATGAACCAAACTAATTCAATGTTTGTTGTTACATAGTTAAGAAAATGACCTTTTTCTCTTCTAGCTTGTTGGGACCAAAAATCTCTAGCCTCTGGGCTCCCTCCTCTGCGCTTAAACCTTCTCTGGAACATTTCAACTGTCCAAACACTTCCTCAATTGGAATCCTCTCCTGTAAACCAAATCAATGTTAAAAACAATCCTAGGATGTTTGAGACAAAACCCAAAAGAAAAATTCACACACAAACCTTTTTTTTTTTAGCGGGCAACTATTTTAATGAATCGGTAAACTCATAAGTAAATAATAAATATGGTGCAAGTAGCAATGTATGTATTTATTTGTTTTGACAATATTTAGTAAAATACTATAAAAGTGCCAACCAAACCCAATGAATCAAAGTGAGAGACAAGTGGTGGCAAGAATCATGTAAGTGTTGGAGAATCACATCTGTGAGGACATGTAACATGCACATATAAGGCTAGCCAGTTCATTGGTTTGACATTCTTTGTAACATAGGCTGGAGTTCCACATGTGACATTGCTACTATTATTATTAGCCACAGACATGACTCTTCACTTCACTAGATTGGTAGATCCCACACAAATAAATGCATAACAATACTAGCTCACCAACAAAAAGAAAAATTCTTCAAAATTAGAATGAAAAACCAGATAAAAGGATAAACAACTCGAACACACGTTTCCAATTTTATTTCGGAATTTGTTATTAGCAATTTCACAATATTTATCCAGGCACTCATTTTTATTTTTATTTGTTCACTAAAACTGAATACCGGATGATTTTGGTAGAGTGCTAGGTTATTTTTCGTCAACTTTATTTATTTATTTAAAATTTATCGAAGATTGAATGTCAACTGTTGGGTTTTGATCCAATGGTTGGTATTGATTACCATCGGCTTTCATTTTCAGAATTAAGATGTTTTTCCACCAGATCAAACATCAAATCCAAAAAACCAATCCAGTAGAAAGCAAGTGGGTACTCGAGCCGAGCTGAGTCAACTCGGCGCCCAACGTACGGAACGGACGGAATATGGCATTCCAAAGTCTGGCCTTGGGATGCTAGCCAATCACAAAAGTGTTGACCCACGAGAAAAGCATAATATTTGCAATTTCTCTTTTAAAATAAACTAGTGTTTGTGTCAGTGGGGCAGGTCAACTTTTCAACGGCAGGGCTTAATTGGTGCGTGATCTGCACACGCTCCAATACCGATAAAAGTATTTGGGATACAATACTAAATAACAAACAAACCAAAGGGTAAATGAGGAATAGAGAAAACAAAAGTTGAATAAATTATAAAATTTCTAAATTAACGTTATTTTTATTTAAAGATTCCACAGTACCATATTTTTTGCTCCAATCTATAGAGGTTTGTCGTTTGTAAATGACAAGATTTATATCTAGTAATATTTATTTCTTTATATTATATAAGAGGTCTCAAATTTGACTTTCATAAAAGATAAAATCGATACCAATATATATAATGTAATATCTTTCCTAATATCATAATTCAAAATAAATAAAAATGCTACTTTAAAATATGAGGTGGTGAAAGTCAAACAACATGCGGAGTATAATGATAGAAATATCATTAGAATAATATTATTAATTGTAGAAATGTCATTAAACTTGTAATTTAATAATAGTCAATTGCATAATTAGACATCAAACTTAATAAGATCTAAACGGTACTCTTCATTTATTTATGTGAGTCGAATAATTAAATATGACACTTACATTTATAATATGAAAACTAATATTTTTAAATCGTAGTATTATCATCCACATGAAGATAAGTGAAAGTGGATGTGAGAATTACGAGAGGAAAACGGTTAAAATGGTTTAAGATAAACAAAAAGAGAATTGCTGAAAGAAGGAAAAGCCCAAAGTACCACGGTAAAGGTACTTCCAATTCCGAAAGCAAACAAAGAGGGCCAGAAAAAGAGAGAGAGAGAGGGAGCGAGAAAGAGAAAGATGTTTATATTAAACAAAACATATTTGAGAATTATTAACCGTAGTGGACTCAACCTCCCTGTCATTCACATGCGTAGATCCATTTCATTTGGATACTACCTGAACAACGTATATAAACTCTGCTTGGTTGGTGAGAAAAAAGAGAGAGAAAATTAAGAACAGAGAATGGAAGCCAAAATATCCATCTTTATGATGAACCCATGTAACCATAAAGGTTTATGATGCAGAACGCAGTTCAAAAAGTATACGACTTTGACTTGTTACATATACATGCATGCAAACAACAAAATTAAGGAACATGAAAGCAGGGTAGGGTAATATTGGAAGAAATTTTGAGTTGGAATAGTTTTTGAATTGAAACAGGTGTATAACAAATGAAGGGTAGTTACAAAGAATCAATTTGGGATCATCTAAACATGGCAGTATTATTATATAGTGAAGAAAACTCATACTCAGATCTGGTTTAAAGCCAGAAACCCAGGTGGTCAACAGAGTAATAAGCAAAACCCACCTCAAGAAAGTTACGAAGAATATGAAAATTGAAGAAACATGGAATTTTCTCGGGAAAATGAGTGAGAAAATAAGGTGGGAAAGTGAAGGAAGAAAACATACCAGATCAACAGTCTCGTTCTTGATCTCCTCAAGGCTGATAGCCTTGTCTGTACCCGCCATATCTGAGCTAGTGCGTAGAGATCAAAATTCAAAAGAGCATCCAAATTGCAATAGCAAATTAAAAGCTGAAAAGAAAAAAGAAGGGTTGAAGAAGGAGGATTAATTGAAAGAGAGATGATTAAGAAAGGGCATTGAATGAGATTTTTGAATCCCAATGAAAAGATTGAGGAAAAGAGCTTGCGCTGCCTCTGGCTTTATACGTCTAGGAAGGAAAGGCCACAGCCTCATAAATCATAATGTTGGGGGTGTGTCACATTTGATCCCGCCGTTTAACCCCCTCCCCAAGTGGACCCCACCTTCTCCCTCCCAGTCTCTACTACGACCTTTAATCTATCTCTTATGTCACTCTTATCTTTTTTTTCTTCTTATTTGTGCGTTTGAATTCAGAATTCATTACATTAAAAAATGTTCAAACTATAAATAAATAAGTTTGATACTTCTTATTTCATGTTGGCTGTATTAATTTTTCTCTTATATGGGATTGCAAAAATTAGTTGTTCTAACAGTAATGACCTTGATGATACTTAGGAGATTCAAATTATATTATTTTATGCATTATTTCCTTTAGATCATTTCGACAGATATCGAAAATGATCAGTGGAGTTTGTCGTTAAGTTGTGTATCTTATCTTTACTTTATATCTTTGTTTAATAAATGAAATAAGTAAATATGGCATAATAGTTTCACTTATTACCGGTGACTTGTCGGTTGCTGTTGCTGTGTTGTAATGATTGTTTAATTGTTTAATGATGGAGATTGCGTTGGGGTTGTGACCTTCCTCCTTGCAAGGCTCACGCACCCAATCAAATGGTCCAACCCCAACCCCAACCCAATAAGGCCATGGAGGGAGGTGTCGTGCCTCATGTGCCACGGGACCCCAATTACTAATTTTCAAATGCCCTTTTATTTTATTTATTTATTTATTTGCTTGCTTGCCTCTAACTCTGCCGGCATATTTGGTGAAATTTGGACTTGGGGTGGAGGGACTATATAGATTGTGATTTAGTGATTATTTGTCAATTTTTGAAGTTCATCTTTATAAAAAAATATTAAATATGAGATGTGGTTAATCTTGCGTATTGGTTTATCAATCATCGTTGTTGGAGTTTGTATTGATAATGTTGTTTTAAATTTGTTGTGTTTTCTTAATACTTTAACTTAATACTTTAACTGTTGTTGTAAATGTTATTGTTCGTCCGAGATAAATATAATATTTTTTGAGAAATCAAATCGCTAAGAAATTTTTCAACTTAAGTGGATACTCATTGTAAAATACTTGTGTTCCACCGATATGGGAACTTTTTCGTTTAATCTCTTTTTATCAACGAACATTTTTTGAATTTATTCGTAATCAAAACCGTTTACTTTTTTATAATAATTTTAAGATCTTTTATAAAACAAAAATAGAGATTATTTGGTTATTCATAAACATCAAATAAATCAATTGTAATGGAGAACTCTCTCGGTTGATTGTCTAAACAATATATGAATGGCTAAACAGTCTTTGATTTAGTTGGTTGTGCAAGACGATCTTAAAATGATAATAAAAGAGATGAATAATTTCGATTATTACAAAGAATTTCACTAAATAAAAAGAGCGGAACAAATAGATTCTTTATAAATAAAGAGTAGGCAAGTATACTACTTGATTTGTTTTTGCTAGAATATATGGTTTCAGTAAGAATCCATTAGAAATGGATTGATTGGGATTGGGATCATTATCCTTGTTTTTTCTTAAAATTGTTTTCACTGAGTAGTGATATTACATCAATTGCTATAACACATTGAAATTGGTTCACCAGTTTTCATATAAAATAATTAAAGTCCCTCTATCATCACTTCAAATTAGAATTTGTTGATGAAGTGATCAGTAACCCTAATCCTTGTTGCAAAATCCCACACTATAAATGTCGCACTACTCAAATGCAATATAAAAACAGAGTCCATAAGGGTTAGCTGCATATGCCACCATGAACTCAGGATTGAAATTAAGAGTGACTTAATTTTAAGTCAATTTCTTTCAGTGGAGATATATTATCAAATTTTCACAAATATTTATTTTGTTTTATGATATTTCTCATGTTTTATAGAATTTCTTATTCACTTTTAAATATATGACTTACAAAGTAATTTTAAAAAAATAAAGATTAACAACAAAAACTTAAATAGCTAAAATTAGGGCTCCAGCAGCAGTCTCTATTGCATTCCCTATTTTAGAATTTTCATATTTGGGGATTCTAGATCCCTAAATATATCAAATAGGAGAGAAAAAGTAACAATTGCTATATCCTCTCAATGAGATGAATTTCATTCAAATTTCAAATGTTTAACTTGAAACAAATAATAAAATATTTGATATTTGCCAAAATAGAGAACACTCTAGAGTAAAAAAAATTTTAATCAGTTTTCTAAAATAATTTTCCAACTATTTTAGCTTATAAAAATTCTGCTGGGATGCTATATATATATATATATATATCACACTCCAATAAACTCTTTGTTTAATGATTTTTTTCTACAAAACTTTATTTATTTTTTTTTAGAAGAAACGAAATTTCATTGATAGAACTAAAATAAAAAGGAAAGATAATCTAGACTGCAATAGCTTAATGACAAACATGGGTAAATACCTCTAGTGATCAGGTTCGATATCTGCTAAAACGATCTAGAGGGAATAACGCACAAAATAATATAACTTGAATCCCTTAAGCATCATCAAGGCCATTATTCCCCGAACAACTAATCTTTGCAATCCTACAAAAGGGAAAACCTAACACAGTCAACCCGAAATAAGAGTTGTTGGACTTATATGCATAAAGTAAACTAAAAATAAAAATAAAAATAACCCAACAAAAGATATAAATGAGCAACTTCCATTGTTTTCGCTGCCTATTACTTCAGTTATTGCCAACTCCGCGGAATTCCGAAGACGATGAGGATACCGTCCACCACTATATTGCAGATGTTTCAATCCATCGTGATTGATACCACCACCACCAATAGAGGACCGCAATTGCATGATCAAAACCCATCAGGCAGATCAGGCTCCTGAAGACGAGTTTTTCCGGCAACCTGATCCGTCGGGACGCCGAAATCCGTGACCATGATCGATACCAAGACGATAGACGAGAAAATGAAGCTTGAAGACGAACTAATTTCGGTGAAATCAAAACCAAGACCGGTTGGATTATCCAGTTTATTCACTACATCCCTATGGGTACCTGAAGAAGATTAGTCGAAGAAAAAGTTTTTTGAAGGAAGATTTATTTTTGGAGAGGAGGCTTGGGTTAATGCAATATTTCTCCATAAAACTTTGTTTATTGATACCAAAATTGTTGTCTGATCAAAAGTAAAGATATTAAATAATGAGTTTAATTTATTTCATTGACTAAATTATAAAGGATCCAATAAATCACGTTTAAGAGTAAGCAAATTGATGAATTAATGAAATAATAAAGTTAAAAGGGCCTACGTCCTACGACTAGGAGCATGCTCCAAACTTAATGCCTCTTATTCTTATGACACGTGTTTGTACCTAATTTGGTCAACTTGACAAAAGCCAATCAGTCCCATCAAAATTACACTTGGCCCTCAGTTCAACAGAAAGTAAACCCTCAGTTCAACAAAATTACGAACACAACTTCATCAAAAATAGTGCGTCCCACCAACTCTCCCCTAGACAGAACACACCAAAAGACACAAGGCCGACCAAACTGGTCGTCGGCCTACTCACCCTCTAGCCGACCAGACCAGTACGATCAAGAGATCCGAGTCCACCAGGACACGTGTCAGCACCAGAATCAGGAATATTTATCCCACATCAAAATATTTCACCTATAACATTCAATGCTATTATAAATACAAGAGCACCTCCCCTAAAAAAAGTAATGACATTCTTGCCCTTATGTTGCCTAAATCACTACAGTATCTTCCTCACCTAACTAACTTAGGCATCAGAGACTGTTACGCGGGTACCACACAGGTGCTTCTCTGCTCTTACTTTCTCTCTGCATGTCTTCCTACCCCCAAGGAGAGCAAATCAAGTGAACTCAGCGAGACAATTTTAAGTTGGTTTATTTTTAGCATCAACAACATGTAAAACCAATTTAAAGCAAGCTCAATGCCT
Organism: Oemleria cerasiformis; assembly: GCA_037349345.1. Classification (NCBI taxonomy): domain Eukaryota; kingdom Viridiplantae; phylum Streptophyta; class Magnoliopsida; order Rosales; family Rosaceae; genus Oemleria; species Oemleria cerasiformis. Next base: position 12,413,886 of record JAZGTL010000010.1, read on the forward strand.
CTTACAACTACATGACATGTATATATGTATATATATATATATATTTTTTTTTTTAGCAAAGAACTGCATGACATGTATAGGAGACATTTTTATGTATATATTACTGATTTTATTTTATATGTTATCATATGAACACGAATGATAGGATAAAAACAATGCATAAAGCTATTCCAATAATACATTATTTAGTGTTATGACTTAGTAATATTCATTTCCACATGTTATTTGGAAAGTCTCGAATTTGACTCTAATAAAAAAAGAAAATTGAGATTCAATGTGGATAATGTAAACATCCACCCTTAATATCATTGTATATAAAAAAAAAAAACTATTCTAATAATACAAAACTAATAAAAATAATAATACCAAGAAATGGATAGCACTAAAAGTAAAAAAAAAAAAAAAAAAAAAGAAAAAAAAAGACATGTATTTCTTGCATCCACTTAAAAGACGATCGTCTTATTATCCATTTAGTGCCCCCAAGTGGGTCCACTCATAACATGGTAAGTGAAATACTATACACCTCGTATAGCACATGTTAGGGATCATTTAACCAAGTATTTTGCTTGGCTAGATAAATATTAAAAAAAAGAAATAAATAAATTTTATTTTGTGAAAACATATGGGGTTTACTAATATAAAAATTAGAGCATTTGACTTTAATTTTGTGGGACCCTCAATAATAGACAGTCGTCGCAAATAAATTTGTTTTAATAATAATAATAATAGGTAAAAGAAAAAAAATTAAAAAAACAACAATAATAGAGGGCTCTGGGCATGATGGACTTGTATTCCGACCGTTGGAATTTTCATTTTCCTTTTCTTATTTAATTGGAGTGTGACGGTGTGGGATTCCTATAGACTTTTACATTATTTTTGTAAATCAACCTAAACTCGAAGAAAGGGAACAGTAAACGTTGGAAACTTGGAATATAACCAATACATCTAATTTTTAATCTCATTCTAGAATATACTTAACGGTATATTAGTTTATGTGATCGGAATTTTTTTCCCTTAACGTGAAAGCTCCATATATTACATATATATATATATATATATATATTTATACAAACTAATAACTAAAACAAAAAGAAGCCCCTAAATCAGCCACAACCAAAAAAATTGAATTTCCAAGCCTCCGCCACCTATAAAGGAATAGACCTCAACACCTTTGATCCATATTCGCTTGATGCCCAAATTGGCCTACGCATCTGCAACAAAGTTCGCTTCACGGTACACATTTATATAAATATATATATATATATATATATATATTGATATTATAAGGATTCCGCTTTAAACACATGATATTCTCTTTTTATAATAAATTTAAAACTTAATTTATTCGTAAACTAATAAATTTTGATCGTATTATTCTTGAAAAAACTTCTATAAAAATAGGAAATGAAGGTGTTATTATTACGATATTTCTAATCAATCACGTAAAATCATGTCTTTTTTCACCTTTTTACATACCATATAAACAATATTTGATCAACTTATTATACCGTTATAGTGACATATCATACCTAACAAGTTGCGCTCTCTTCTTGGAGTTGCAAAATTCAAACTAGGGCAAAACAGAAAATGCCGGGATTGGAGGGAGTTTGTAAGTTCAGGTGCAATGTGCTGTAATAATATTAATTTGTATATTGTGACCCTTTTTAAGATCTATTATCTTTTATAGGAAACTAGGAGCAGCCTGGGGAAGGATTTAATATTGGTATGAATAATGTGTGTTCCCTAATTATCTATAATTAGAATAACATTGTGCCAGTCGAGCACATATTCTGTGCTAATAATTACCATCTTAATTAGTTTTATTTGCTCCCTTTGTTTTCGGTATTGGCAAGTATTGCAGCTATATATGTATATATGTGTGTGTGTGAATAATATGAGAGTAACATGGCTGTGTTTCACAATTATTTTTATGATTTTTTTTTGTTTTTTTTGTTTTTGAGTACATACGATAGTTCATTGATAGAATAAAGATATAAAGCAAAGATAAGTTAGACTGCAATAGTTCGACGACAAACATGGATAAATATCTTCAGTGATCAGACTCGACATCTGTCGAAATGATCTAAAGGGAATAAATCACAAAATAATATAACTTGACTGCCTAAGCATCATCAAGGCCATTACTACCCAAACAACTAATCTTTGCAATCTCTCAAAAGGGGAAACCTAATGCAGACAACTATAAAAATCGTTGGACTTATTTGCACAAAACTAATCTAAAAAGACAAAAAAAAAAATCCAACAAAGAGCACAAATGGGCTATTTCCACCGTTGTCGTTGCCTATCACTACCATTATCGCCGCCTCCGCAGAATTCCGATGACGACGAGGAATACCATTCACTACCATATCGCAAATGCTCTGATTCACCTTGATTGACACTACCGCCACCAATGAAGGACCGCGATTGCTCGATCAAACCCACTAAGCTACATCTCGGGTAAAAACCCTGTGAAGACATATCAAACTTATAAAACAAAAGAGTTTCATCGGCAACTTGACTCGTCGGGACGTCGAAACTCGTGACCATAATCGACACCATGACGATAAAACGAGAAAATGAAACTTGAAGATGAACAAACTTTGAAGAACTTGACACCAAGACCGGTTGGATTATTAGTTTATTCACTACATCTCTATGGATACTAATGGGAAGCCCTCTTGACCCGAAAGAGATCAATCAAAGAATTTTTTTTTTTTTGGTGAAGATGTTTTTAGAGTGGGCGGCTAAGATTTTGGGGAAGATCATTCGATGATTTTTATTTTTTATGAACCCCAATGATTTTGATATTTATGATAAAAAATAAATAAATCAAAACTTTCTGTACATGAATTCATATTTATTTTATACCCATTATGACTTTTTCATAAAATATTCAACGAATTAGATTTTGGGTTACTATTGAGATAACGGACTACTTGCAATTTGAGTAACTTATCTTGAAGACCAAATGTATTACAGTACACCATTCTAAAGAGTATAATATCAATATATATTAACTTACCTAATTACATATGAACTAGATATATCATGTGACTCTAAGACAATGATACAATACCATGTAATAATCTTTTTTATAACTCCATTTCTGTCGAAGGACAAGTAAATTTTATAAACAAAGAGGATCAATATTTACAGTAACAAAACTAATTAGGTACGAAAAAAGGCAATCGATCGAGTTCAACATGATCCCATCGACGACACTCTTCAAGTCGATGGTGAAAAGAAAAGGCAACGATGTACATAAACCCCTCCATTACAACTTACAAGTATGTCTAGAGCAAAAATAAGAACTCTCCTCGCCGCAATTGAGCAACATCGATCTCCTAAGTATCCAAAGAACCTTCCTTTCTATGTGTACCTTTAATGTCCTTATTCGAATTACAAGCTTGCACAACTGAGTTCGGCCATCATAACATCCCATTTTTTTTTTTGTAAATACGTACTACGAGATGTTCCCACACTTGAAAGGTGGGTGTAATCCCTTCTCAGAATGCGGTTTGTCTCTAGCCACAAAATGTTTTTAGCGAGTTTCAAACTTTTGTCATTTCTTCATGACAACTTGATGGTAGCTGACTTTTTGCTTAATTGGAGTTATGAAGGAGAACCTTGAAAACACACTATTGTGAATATAGGAGAGCATTGGACTACAAAACTACATATAGATCGATGTGTGTGTGGGGTATATATATATATATATATATATATATATATATATATATACGGGGAGGTTTGAGAAAATGCACACTTCCTTGTTTCGAATTTTGGATTATCAATCTATTGTTCATCAAACAATAATCCTTGTTAAAAAAAAATTACATTTTAGTAAGAGTGATGCTAGCTATTGGAATACTTTTATGAGGTATGTTTGGATAAAGAATTTTAAAGTTTCAAGAATTTAAGCAAAATTAGTTACATATGAGGAACTACAAAGTATCAAGGAATTTACAAATGACTAAATACAATGTATTTAGATTGAATTTATAAGTAACACCTATTACTTTGGAAATCCCTTATTTAGTGATTTTGTTATGCTCATTTGGTACATGTGCTCATTTACTAGTTCCTCAACTACGTACCTACTTATAATGCCCATAATTTTTGTTTGTTTAGTGTATATTTTAGTAATATAGTATAAATTTCATGGAATTTTGAATTTCCTCTCATCCAAACATAGCCTTACTGAATTGCCTTTACTACCCGATTGCTGTGCAATCCATCTGTATTAAAGAAGTGATCGTCAAGATGGTTATAATTATTTTGCTGACTTTTAAGTACTTAAATTGAAGATAACACATATGCTCATGAAACACATACTCAAATTGCAGACTTTTAAGTTTAAGTACTTATTGGGAAATGATTAAACACATGCTCAAGAAATTCTCTAACCATTGTCATTATTTATAGATTTATATTTTGTTGCCATTATAATTGTCTATATAAAATTCCCTTTATATTATTAATCTTTTTCAAAATGGAATCAGAACATTGTTACAAAACTATTTCGACCGAAAAGTATCCTTAGGATTATTTATGAAGTGCCCCCACTGACTTGAATTTCTAGCTATGCCATTGGCGAAGAGGGTGTTAACATATAAATCAAGTACACAATATTAATAAAAAATAAAATTAAAGAAAAAAAACATATATTCCAGCCTAAATAATGTATTTAAAGTAAAATGAACAAAACATCAATTTTTATATTAATATTTTATTTTGCTAAATATATATTTCCTAATCCTCTAAACGTTGTGTAAATTAATTTTAAAGAGAAATACAAAATTCGTTCATATTTTTTTGTTTTTGTTCTAATGTTAAATGGACTCTACAAATTAATATATCCCTCTTGATCAGTTAGAGATATATAATCAATAAAGTTTAATTACCTAATTATGGATGTGTTAAAATGAAGTTCACTTTTGGTTTCACTAGAAACTGATCGCCGGGATGAAGCTGGTATATACGTACAATTATAATTAAACTTTTTGTATGTTTTTTGGTAGGTGTCCGACATGGTGGAGCAAAATTAGGGTTGGTTTCCGTGGAGGAGGAGGGCAGGAACAGACAACCCATAAGCCATGTCGACACTGTCAAACTCAGACAGCCTTTTCCTTGGCGGTCTACAAAGCCAAATTAAGGGAAGCTGCGCGCAGTAGTTACAATTGCGGGTTCCTACGTTGAAGCACCATGCAGGGGAGGGGGTAAATAAAATACGCAGTGCAATGTGGATTTGTGTTTTTTATTTTTGAGCCTACAAGATTGGACTAACTATTTTTGTAAGTGTTGAAAAAATCTAGCTAGCTAACCCTTTTATAAATTAATCTCTAAAATTCACACATATATATATATATATATATATATGACATATGATGTATGTACGTAAGATATCAATTATATATGTGTCAAACTAACTTAGTTGTATAACCAGACTATATTTTATAAAATTAAATCAATTAGGGAATAGAGAGAGTAAGGCGACTTCCGTATATAGCCGAAAGAAGAAGAAGAAGAGAAACTTGCAACAAAACGGGTTATATAGAGGGGCCACAATACAAGGAGCAAGTGTGGATGAAAGTATGAAAGGGGTCGGATTGACCATATATATATATGTGAGGTGCGCGCGGCTCTTACGTACCCTTCCAGCTCACAATCTAACAACTTTCATTAATTGTATATATATATTAAGGGCAATAGTCTCCTCCACCAACAAATAATTATCACCAACTTCCCTGAATTGGTTCCATATGTACCCATTTTCCAGTTTCAGCCTCCTCAGCTGAGCAATAACTCTTTCTCAACATTGCGTGAGAGTTGAGCATGCGCCCGCACCTAGGGTTTACTAATTTGGACAAAATTAAATTATATATATATATATATATTTAGCTGGGCATGCTGAATGAAGGGGTCACTTCATTGACATTAATCATGGAATCATGTATAACATCTGATGAAGTCAATGGCAAAATTATGGAACTTAAATATTGTGAATAACCCAATTCATCTATTTTCACCTAAGAGTGTCTTGCATGACGAGGGTACGACGTGTATATATATATGTATATGATGTATATGATGACAATATAAAATTTCTTATTAGACATCAGCTAAATATATATTATTTTTAATGTTATGACATAATGATATTTATTTTCACACGTTATGTAAAAGGTATCATGTTTTATTCTCGTAAATGACGAGGTCGATACCTAATATGTTTATTGTTATGTTATGTTATTTTTTTTTAAACAAAGATATATTATATTTTGTGAGATCAGACTAAGCATCGAAAAAATCATTTATTTCTACCATCAAAATTAAAGTTCAAATCAACTCAAATTCTATTGCAAACTCTAATATATACACCTCGTAATGTAGTTGCCTAGAGCTCCCAATTCCCTAGGTCCTCCATAACTTTTTTTAAACACGGACTTGCACTAATTTGGAAAATACTTGGATCCATCTTAAGGTGTGGCGCATGTGCTCATTCCCTTCATAATTAATTACAAGATTTTCAGTGACACACACCTTAACTCGGATAGTCCAGTGGACACCGAAATTGAAACATACTGGCCGACACTTGGACGCTGGATCCAAGTGATGAAAAGTAAAAAATAAAACGGTGTATTTTAGGAAGTCGTGTAAAACAAAACTACTAGAAACAAAGTAAAATAAAAGTGTAAGAGTGCGAAACGGAAATTCAGAGTATAGTTACTACACTTTGCATGATGATCACAAAGAAGATTATCGAAAGTAAACTAACTTTTCACAAATAGGTCTCAATCTATACCTTAGTGTCAAAACAACAACAGTAGAATCTTCCTTGTCAAGCTCTCAAAGTCCTGAGGGGTCTAAAACAGAAGGATGAGTGGATCAAAAATAACAGTTCAATATAAAACAGTTTTAAAAAGTAATATTAACTCCTCATGAGAGAGAGAGAGAGTAGTACACACAAAGTAAAAGTAATATCCACATGCCATAAAATCAGTGTAAGTAATGATAGTACACAAAAATAATCTCACTAGGAACTTCCAAACTTAGCGAAAAAAAACATTGTAATCTCCTGTATGTCTCGCAAACCGGGGTCTCTACCCTCAATTGTATTCTCACTAAAATCTCAAGCACACAGTACAAACTCGTAGATCTGCAGCCTCACTGAAAACTCAAACCACTCACAAACTGTGAATATGTATCCTCATTGGTACCTCAAACACTCCTGAATAATAACGTAGTCCCAATTGGTAAGCAATATGGTGGTATGAGTCATGCGTACATGGCATGTTAGATATCTTCACTCAAGTACACATCCACGTGAAAGCTGGTTTCAAATGTATCCTACAACTGGTGAATAGACACTTGGGAGATTCATTAGTCAATAATAAGCATGCAACTAGCTTACACATTTAATTCTTTCTTGCACTACAAGACATATAAGGGAATATAATCTCTTAAAGAAAAAGATACTTATCCATGATATATTAATTTGCATGTTTAAACCATAATAAACACACATTGTGCGACTCTAATTAAAATGTGTCACTCAAAATTCACAACCATTCTTCTTCTTTTTCTCATAATAATAGCATTGGTTGTAGGCAACAAAAATTTTACTGATGAGAAGAATGGGATATGTGAATGCTTAGAGTCGGAGGGTTTCAAAACAGATTATGCTTACGGTACAAAACTGCAAATACTTGGATATCATCTTTCTATAAATCTAAATTCAACTGGGTTTAGCAACGACACAATTGGGCTTTGCAATGACAAATATATGGCTCTGCTTTATGTTTTGGTTATAGATCGGACACAGATTGTATGAACTTTGTCAATGCAGCGTTGACATTGGCTGATGAACACTGCCCTACTAATAGAGGGGCAGTCATATGGTGTGCAGATTTCCAAGTGATATACATGAACCACAAATGCTATGGCATAGTTGACATTTGTTCGTATCTAATTTGGTCAACCTGAAAAAGGCTAATCAATCCCGCCAAAATCCTACTTGGCCCTCGGCTCAACAGAAACACAACAATACAAATCCACAACACAAAGTGCAACCCACCAACCTACTCTTAGACAAAATACACCAAAAGTCATCAAGCCGACTAAATTTGGTCGGCCTACCTGTCTCTCGGCCGATCGAGTCAACTCAACCATGAGACCCAGGGCCACTAGGACACGTGTCATCTCCAGGAATAGGGACATTTATGCCACATCGAAATGTTTCACCTACAACATTCAATGTCACTATAAATACATGGGCACCTCCCCTAAAAAAGGTAATGACAATCTTGCCATCACGCTGACAAATTACTACAGTACCGTCCACACTTAACTGACTTAAGCATCATAGTATGTTAGGTCGGCACCACAACGGTGCTCCTTTGCTCTTACTTTCTCGTTGCAGTTCATCCCATCCATGAGAAGAGTGAGTCAAGCGAGATCAATGAGGCAATCCTAAGTTGGTCCATTTTTGGTATCAACAGTTTGGCGCCGTCTGTGGGAATTCTGAAACAACCTCCCACGAACTCACATACCACTTTGGCCGTCCCAACACCCTCGGGCATCATGTTGGACGATCAAGATGAAGGAGAACTAAACAACACTCATTTTCTACAAAGGAACTCGCGGGACAATGTCCATGATGTACTAAGGCAGACGTTGGACGACCTCCAACGGGAAGTGGCCGAGCTTAGGGCTCACAACGCCAAGATGGACGCTAAGAATCAGGTCCTATCAAACTAGTACGAGATCACACTCGCCCTTGTAAAGATGTCCCAGCACGATCAAGGACTAGACAAAGGGCCAGCCGACCACACCCTGACTGATCGTATTGTGATCAACCGTAATCCGGCCAACCAACCTGTTGTTGAACGAATCTCCTCGGATAGACATAAGAAACAGCAATCTAGGGAAAACCCTACCTCATCCGGAGTACGGCTGCTCATCCAACCACCCAGCTGTGCCGGTCCTTCTCAACCAAGAATCTATCGGGACGCCCGCCAACTACTAGAAGATCGCCAAATTGAGATAGAGCCCATTCGCCTAACTTACGCTACATCAAACCCTAGGGTTATGAGACAACCTCCCTTGCCCATCTTACATGCGGTAGGCCGAAAAACGACGGGATACGCTTCCGGCATGGTCAATGGCCAAGAGAATCAAAGGAAGAGAGGTCCTGAACCACAACAAAGGGCAAACGTCCAAGAGATGCAGGATGAGACTGGCTCGACTGCTGGGAGCTACTCCCATGGCCGAAGGAGAAATAGAAACTGCCAAGAGAGAAGCGATGGTCAAAAGGAATACCAACCAAATCCACATCCACCTCAACAGGACAACACCAACCAAATCACAAAGCTGAGTACCATACACTTCATCTGGAAAGCCATATATGCCGCTTGGGTAGCTAATGTGGTACTCATCAAGAAACTATCTAGATCCTGGCGCATGTGCATAGACTTCACCAATCTTAACAAGGCTTGCCCCAAGGATAGTTTCCCATTGCCTAAGATCGTTATGCTCGTGGACGCCACAGCGGGACATGAGCTACTCAACTTCATGGATGCTTACTTAGGCTATAATCAGATCCACATGAATCCAGGTGACCAAATCCATACAAGCTTTCGAATTAACCTAGGTGTTTATTGCTATAATGTTATGTCTTTCGGCCTAAAGAATGCAGGAACAACATACCAAAGGTTGGTCAATTTCATATTCACCGATCAAATCGGTAAAATAATGGAGGTCTATGTTGACGACATGCTTGTCAAGAGCAAAACAGATAACGAACATATTCCAAACTTAGAAAGAATGTTCAAAGTCCTCAAGGAATACAAGATGCATCTCAACCCCACCAAATGTGTCTTTAGAGTAGGATCAGGCAAATTCTTAGGGTAAATCATCAGCTAGAGAGGCATTGAGGCAAACCCAAAAATGATCAAAGCAATCCTTGACATGCAACCTCTAAAAACCCACAAAGAAATCCAAAGCTTGACGGGACGAGTGGCAGCTCTCACTCGCTTCATATCTAAAGCAACGGATAAGTGCACCCCATTCTTCAAAGCTCTAAAAGGCAGGAGCAAACTGATTGATTGGACGGAGGAATGCAACAAGGCATTCGTTGAACTCAAGCAATACATGAGCAGAGCACCACTCCTAGCAAGACCAGAAACCAGAGAACATCTCTTCGTATACCTATCAGTATCAACCTTAGCGGTCATCTCTGTTCTTATCACAAGACGAGAAGGAGCTGAACAACCCGTCTACTATGTCAGCAAAGCATTTCAGGATGTAGAGACCAGGTACCTTGACCTAGAGAAACTTGCTCTCGCCTTGGTAGTTACCGCACGAAGGCTCAGGCTATACTTCCAGGCACAAGAGATCAAAGTTGTCACCAACAAACCCTTGAGACAAGTTCTCCAAAAAACAGACATCTCTGGCCGTCTCACCAAATAGGCAATCGAGCTGAGCAAGTTTGACATCTCCTACGTGGTCAAGACAGCTGAGAAAGGACAAGCAGTGGCTGATTTCATCGCTGAATGCTCCTATCAACCTACACAATACATACCACCGGAGGCAACCCCTCCGCAAGAAACCACTACCAAGGAAACCTCGGAATCAATCAAGGCATCCCCAATTGATTCGCAGTGCCCATGTTGGATACTATACGTGGACGGATCCGCTTGCCACAGTGGATCAGGAGAAAGACTAGTTCTCACTTCCCCAGAACAAGTCAAGTCAAAATATGCCCTACGCTTCAGCTTCAAGGCATCCAACAACCAGGCCGAGTATGAAACATTGTTGGCTGGCGTAGCCAAAGACTTGGAGGCCAAACAGTTGAGAATCTACAGCGACTCACAATTAGTTGTCAGCCAAATCAATAGCAACTTTGAAGCCAATGACGTATCTATGTCCCTTTACTTGGTCCTGGCAAAACAACTCCTTCAAAGTTTCTCGGTCTATGAAATCAAAAAAATTCCAAGATCGGAAAATAGTAATACCGATGCTTTGGCAAGACTTGCATCCTCCCTGGATGAAAAGGACAAACGAAGGGTGCTCGTGGAAGTCCAACATGTGTCCAACACGAGACCATGCCCGGTATACACCATCAACATTAGCCCCACTTGGATGGATCCCATCAAGGCTTTCCTCCAAGATGGCACTTTACTAGAGGACAAGATGGAGGCCAAGAAAATCAAGAGACAATCAACTCGATACACCATCCAGCATGACCATCTCGACAAGCGTGGGTTCACCACCCCACTATTGAAGTGCCTAACAATAGACCTGGGTGATTACTTGCTAAGGGAAATGCATGAAAGCATTTGCGGAGATCACTCTGGAGCGCGAACTTTGACACAGAAGGCCTTCAGGCAAGGATACTATTGGCCCACCTTGCTCTCAGATGCCATTGCGCTCACACAAAAGTGCCACAAGTGCCAGCGACATGCACAAATCCTTCACCTCCAAGTAGAGAACTTAACCTCTATGCTTAGTCCTTAGCCATTCTCGCAATGGGGACTAGACCCTATCGGCCAAATGCCCGAGGGTAAAGGAAAGGTCAACTACACAATCGTAGCCATGGACTATTTCACGAAATGGGTAGAAGCAAAACCATTAGCAACCATCACAGTAGCCCAAATCGAGCACTTTGTCTTCCAACACATCATATACCGCTTCGGGATCCTGTTGGTAGATTTAAAGAGCAAGAAATATGCAATTCAATTCTAACAGTTATAAAATCCTTGCAAGTGCACAAATCGATAAGTATAGTATAGTAGCACAGCAAGAGTCGATCCCTCGAGGACTTGTATCAACGTTATGACCAATTTAGTTCAGATTTATTAACTTAAATAAAAAAACACACACACACACACAGGGGGGAGGTTTATGATGTGATAACTGAAATTTAAAGACAAGTAAATCAAAGTGCAGAAAATAACAATGCAAGAATGAAAAGTTGTTAACTAAGGCGAATTAAGGCTTACTATCCACTCTAACCAATTATAGCTCTTAACCAAATTTCCTTGACCTAATTACTATGCATTTTCTGAATTAGGTGCCCGTGCCTAGGACCTGGCGTTGGTTCACTAGACACATCTTATTCCCTCTTACTTAGCATGTTCTAAACAGGGCATATGCCTAGAACGTCTATCATCTACCTTTTAAGATGATGCATGAAGTTTAAAGAGAATTTAATGACACCACATTAGCCTAGCTAAGTGGCATGCAATCCTAGGTCTTCATGAGTTAAGATTACAAGTACGAATACTTTCGATGCTCCAAATCACAAGATGATATGACGGTCACTCAAGCAATTACATCTATAATTATATGCAAACAAGGTAGCTAATCTTATAGGCATAAATTAAGTTCATTAAGCATAGTAATCCAACTTATTCAGCATGCATAGCAATCATAATCAAGAGCCAGAAATCCAATCAATAAGCTAACATGGCTAGGGCTTCAAGCAGCCCTAATCCTAATGACTACTCACACATAACTGAAATAAACACAAGTATAATTGAATCCATAAGTAAATTGCAATAATGAAAATAAGGGTACAGAAGAGATTGTTAAGAACAGATGCAGCAGAAGACACGGCAGGGCCTTCTTCTCCAAGCTCCACGTCCAATAATCTATGTGAAAGATTATCTCCCAAAATATGGTCCCTAATTCTCTAGAAAACCAAAACGGAACTCTGTGGCTCAGGTCTCTGTTTTCCCAGAAACAAAAACGCCCCAAATCCTTTATCTGATTCTCCTTTTTATAGACAAGGGAAAACCTTGTTCTATAAGGATTGGTATAACCTTGTTCTATACAGCTTGGTATAACCTTGTCCTATACAGATTGGTATAACCTTGTCCTATACATATTGGTATAACCTTGTCCTATAGGAATAGGGAAAGTTATTTTACTTTTAATTAATTACAAAGTCTTTAAAATCTATTAGAACCAATTAGAACACAGCTGGGAGTGTGAATGCAAGCTGGCAAGTGGGAACGCAAGCTGGCCAAACTTGAATTTTTGACTGTCTTCGTAATCAGGATCTGGGACCGCACTTTTGAAGTACGTTAGGAGTATAATAGAAGCGCATCGTCGTTCAGGCTTGGCGCAAATGTTGTCAGGCTTAGCGCAGAGGGAGAACCTCTGATCCACCGCTGGCGGAACAGGGACCCCGGCTTAGGCGCACATCTGGGCTCGGATGGGAGTTCTTGGGACATATCCTCGACCTGCCTTGGCGCGACCTTGGCACTTCTAGGACTTGACCTTGATGTCATGAAACACAGGTTTGAGACCCGGAGGGCCTGATATGAGGTACTTGGCCAGTGGCCCAAAATAGGCGCACTGGCGCACTCAGGACCCCGTTGAGGATCTGATATTGAAATGAGGACATCTCCTTCATCTGGACTCCGATTTGAGTCATTCTTTTTGCGTTCTTTCCAGATTTTACCTATCTTTCTAACTCTGCACAAGTCTCACAAGATTGATCATTTTCTACTATTGATGGCACGAAATCATTCAAAAGACATGTAAGAGAGGCATATAAAGACCTCAAAATGATGCATAAATAACGACTGATCAGATCCCACACACTATTATCACTAATAATGGGAGTCAATTTGATTGCAATCGCTTAAGGGTGTTCTATGAAACCTACAGCATCAAACTCCTCTTTGCTTCCCCATCTCACCCATAATCCAACGGACAGGTGGAAGCAGTCAACATGAACATCAAGTATAACTTAAAGAACAGATTGGACGAGGATAAAGGCAAATGGTCCGACATTATCGATGATGTGTTGTGGTCCCATAGAACCTTGTACAAGACAACCATGGATGATACTCCTTTTGCCTTCGCATTCGGCACAGAAGCAGTCGTACTAGTGGATATACGTGAGACATTCTATCGAGTCATCTCTTACTACCCAGAAGAAAACGATCAGCATATAGCACTCAGCTTGGACCTATTTGAAGAACATAGAGAAAAGGGCAACCTAAAAAATATTTCATACAAGCAACGGGTCGCAAGATACTACGACTAGAGGGTTCACCTCAGAAGCTTCAAGAGAGGAGATCTGGTACTGAGGAAGGTCAACATTGCAACCAAGGAGCGATCGGCTAGCACATTCGCACCTACTTGGGAAGGACCCTACAAAGTCTCCAAGGTATGCAGAGAAGGGACCTACAAGCTACAAGACTCGAAAGGAAAGACACTTCCACACCCATGGAATGTGGACCACCTTAAGTTCTACTACAAGTAGACAGGCCATTGGCCTCAAACATGATCGGCCAATAGCCGAATTTTTTGTGATCATTCCTGGCATACCCAGTTGACATTATCAATGAATGAATTTTACAATGAGGCAAAACCTCTCTTTCTTATTTTATTTTGGCTATTTCTATCATTCTATCAAGTGATTGGTTTTCAGTCATTATTAGGCACAACCTCATCTTGAACGGATGCACTTTATCCTTATCGGCCTTTTTTCATTTTGAGGACAAGCCTCATTTTGAACAACGTTACTTCAACCTAAACAACCTTATTTCATTTCGGGGACAAGCCTCATTTTGAACAACCTTACTTCATCCTAAACGGTCTTATTTCATTTTGGGGACAAACCTCATTTTGGACCGCATTACATCATTTCAAATGGCCTTATTTTATTTCCAAAAACCTAACCTCAGTTTGAACGGCCTTACCTCATTTTGAAAGGCCAAAATCTTATTTCGAACACTATTTTGAACGGCCTCACACCATGTACACTATTCACTAGTTAGATCGGCCTTAACATACTGAACAAGCATACATTCAAGCTTATTTTGAACGGCCTTCAAACCAAGAGTAACAAGCATACGTACCAGCCCTTAGGGTTAACACATTCACGACCAAGGTAAGCAAAACACAATATATATTATATTAGGTGAGACCCCATGGTCCCACCAAAATTAACTTGTTCACATTACAAATACAAAGGAATACAACCGAACAAAATAAGACATCAAACTACGGGGCATTCCCCTTATCATTATCATTTGGTTGATGATCTTCACGTCCAGCTCCATCATCTCCATGGTCGTCCTGGTCAACCCCTTCGACATCATCACCCTCAGCATCATCAATAGCATTTCCGTTTTCATCTAAATAATCTTCCAGCAGAGGAGGATTCTTCAGCCAAGGAAAATGGATTGGAAAACCAGTGTTAACTAGAAGGATACGCTTGAACAACCCATCCTCTAACTTGGCCCCAAACCTTTGAAGGTCTTGATGATGAGCTGGGGACGACTTATACTCTTCAGCACCTACCTTCTTAGCCGATATAAGCTGATCGGCCAGCCTAGAATTGGCTGACTCGACCTCAACGACCTTGGCCTCTAGTTCTGCCATCCTGGCCTTTGCCACATCCTCTTGGACAACCAACCTCCTCTCCAGCCCCTTCACCTTGAGCTCAGCATCTGCCTTGGCCTGGATAGACCTCTCAGCCATCCTCTTCTTCTCGGCCAGAGAGTCCATCTTAGCCTTCAAGGTTTGACGCTCTTCGGCCTCCTTCTCCCTCCTGGCTTGCATGCCGAAAGGTGCTGAAGACCTCACCAAGGAACTGCATGCACATCAAACAACACTTGGAAAAAAAGAAGCAAAAATAGAAAATCGATGTAAAAACAAGAATAAAGGTTGAACAGTACTTGCATAAGCCCCAACGCGCATCGTCTTATCGCACCTATCAGCAAAATCTTTAGACTTCAAGGCCGTGACCTCATTCAACTCATATTGGGACCCACGAACAACAGTGTTCATAAATTCCAATTGAGAAGGGTGGAAGGCCATAGACAGCTGCCTCCAGGTCTCATCCACTTCCTGGGTCCTCACCATATAAGCTCCCCATCAACATGCACGAAGTAAGACCGAATGGAAGCATCCATGACCGACTTCTTGATTTTCTTGGGGACTTCACAGGCTTCCAGATCTAAGGTGATGTTGGGGCAGATCAGCTGGCGAGCCTTCTGAATGGACTCAACCTCTTTCTGCTTCTTCTGTTGAAGCGTATCTTCAGAATCAGAGGCCGACTCTTTACACCTTGTCTGCCTCCTCTTCCTCTCCTCGACCATCATTTGGTGACGCTCCTCAGCTTTAGTATCAACATCAATGACGGGAGGAAGAAGAGGCCGATTGGCAGACGGTCTAGAGCTGGCAGTCGGTTGGGCAGTGGCCGACCCAGAAACAGTTGAAAAAATGGAGCCAAGATCTCCCCAGTAGTGGCATCCTTCCCCAGATAAGCCAAAGCATCAATATACCTCTGCTCGGCCGAGCCATCAACAACCCGTACGCTGATCCCTCCAGTCGCCTTCGTCGTCGACCTCGTCTTCACAGGCCAACGAAAGTCTACCTTCTTTGTGGAATCCCTGACTTTCTCCGCTTCGGCCTTCTTCATTGCCTCTTCAATTTTCTTCATTCTCGCTTTTAGCTGCTCGGCCACAGCAACAACAAAATTTGAATGAGCTGCAACAAACAACATTTAGCAAATAAAACACATACAAGAATCCCAAACAAGCCAAGGACGAGAAACACTTACGAATAGCGGATATAAGACCAACCTCGAGTAGATGAACGGGCAGACGCAGATAATCCCTGCTCCTTTCAACTTGATCAAGCTTACTCCACACTTATATGCAATCAGCCTTCTCCTGATCAGTGATGGGAGGCTGCTTGAAAACATCTGTAAAATTGACACAATCAAGTCAAAACCAATCAGCTATGTCAAAGCAAGCACACAACAACAGGGAAACCAACAAAAATTCCTAAGGCTACCACATTTCGACTGATACACGTGTGGCATACGTCGGACGAAGAAAGACAAGTCCACCCCCTCCCAATCCCCATAAACATAGAAAAACTTGTGTTTCCAAGCCTTTTGGGAGGTCGACATATCCTCAATGAAAGGACCCCTATCTTTTTATTCCTCGATTCTACATAGATCCACCTAGTCTTATCCTTCACGAACTTATACAAGTGACTGATGTGCCCCCAAGTCGGCTCACTCTTCCCCCACATTTTGAAGGCCGTATAAACCCCAGTCAACATAATCCAACAATTTGGATTATGCTGACTGAGGGCTACCCCAACTTCAATGGCCATCTTCTGTAGCCACGGATGGAGAGGAAGCATAACCCTATGAGACAAATTATCTGGGTGGAAGGTCCCCCAGCCGACAGGAGGATTGCTTGGTCTCTCTTTCTTCCCAAGCAATCGTATCTTCACAGAGTCAGGAATGCCGAACACACTTCGGTAGGCATCAAGGTCATCCCAATCTAAGGTACTGATCTACCGATCAAGCTCGTAGGCCGAGCTAGCCACTGTAACCAATTCCACTGCCTCATCAACATCAATCTCCATCGGCCCTTGCCCTGAGCTCGATGCCACAATCTTGCCCTTGTCAACGGTGGATGCCAAAACTAAACTTTGATTAACCGATGACACCTCGGTGTTAGAGGTCTTGGCCCCATCATCGGCCGACACATAACGAGTGTCAAAATATTTGAAAGCTTTATCAAGTTCATCTTCCAAATCTTAGGCCGATTTTCCTTGAGTATCCTTAAGGATTGGCTCCTCTACATTCCTATCCACCTCTGGCTCAACCCTAGAGTTTGGCCGAGGGGAACTACAGGCCGACTCAGAAACATTTAGCCATGAATCAGAGCTAGTCGAGCTAGCTTCTGATTCACCGTCAAATGCATTATAGGACTGATTCCCTGATTCTTCTTAATCATCTACTGAACTCGACATCTACAACATACAGGGAAGATCTAAGAAGGAAAACATGCTAGACACAACAACTAGACACAAAGACGATAAAAAAACATGCCCATCAAGTTCATCATCAGTTCATGCAAAATGCACACATTCAATCGAAAAAAACAAGGAAGAACAGAGCAATACCTTGTTTATGAGAATTCCGCCGCAAATGCAACCGTAAATCACTCGCCGGAAATCGCTTAAATCGGATTAAAAGTCGGGTGAAATCTCCTTCAAAATTTTATAAATTTCTCTCAAAAGCCAAAGTGACAAATGAAGGAAGATTGAAGCTTTTATAAGGGACCAAAATCGACCTTTACAAACCCACTTCGGCTAGACAAAGGGTCGCACACAGAACCCTATGGAGTGCATGCATGACACGTAACACATCATTCAAATCATGTCAGAAGGTACATCACTGAAGTCATGCAAGTGGGACTTGATCGGCCATGGATATCATCCTAACTGATCGGCCACATCATCGTGCAAGGTTCCACTCCTGCGGGCCGTACAAGGTGACATACACTCACCTCGAGTGGCTCTCGATCGGCCATGGGCATCATCCTAGCCGATCGGCCACATCATCGTGCGAGGTTCCGTTCCTGCGGGCCATACGAGGTGGCATACCTTCACCTCGAGTGACTCTTGATCGGCCATGGACATCATCCTAGCCGATCAGCAACATCATCGTACGAGGTTCCGCTCATGCGGGCCATGCAAGGTGGCATACCCTCACCTCGAGTAGCTCTCGATCGGCCATGGACATCATCCTAGCCGATCGGCCACATCATCGTGTGAGGTTCTGCTCCTGCGGGCCGTACGAGGTGACAAGCACTCACCTCGAGTGGCTCTCGATCGGCCATGGATATCATCCTAGCCGATCAGCCACATCTTTGTGTGATGTTCCACTTATGCAGGCCGTACGAGGTGACATACCCTCACTTCAAGTGGCTCTCCATCGGCCATAGACATCATCCTAGTCGATCAGCCACATAATCGTGCAAGGTTCCGTTCCTGCGGGTCTTGACACCATCATAGCCGAACAACCGCATGATTAAGCGAGATCCCTTACATACCACCTCCTGTAATATTGGATCAGCCAGGAACAACATCGAGGGGCGATCAGTCATTCTCACCAATCCCTTTTCACACAAGAAGTTGACCACAGCGTCTCGCCTCAGCCAAGGGCTTGGGGGACTGGGGACTGGTATAGGAAAAATATCCGTACAGGTTGACAAGTAACAACAAGCCCTCAACCGAGGAAATCCACCTCAATTAATGACTTGGGGGACTTCTGTTCGTACCTTTGGTCAACCTGACAAAGGCCGATCAGTCCCGCCAAAACCCTACTTGGCCCTCGGCTCAACAGAAACACAACAATGCAAATCCACAACACCAGGTGCATCCCACCAACCTACTCTTAGAAAAAAGACACCAAAAGTCATCATGTCGATCAGATCTGGTCAACCTACCCGTCTCTCGGCCGATCGACTTGAAGTAGGACCAGTTTCGGGGTCTTCTTGGGGCTAGAAGGGCATCTTGCAGGCCAAGGAAGAATTGAGTGCGGGCTTACCATGGATGGTGGGAAATGGAGAATTAATCAGGGTCTGTTCTGAGCCTTGCGTGCCGCATAATCGACCTTTTAAAGTCAAGTCTGTACACCTTCAAATGTTGTTGATGGTGAGTGGTTTAATGGAGCCCAATGGTGGCTAGTGGAATCAGGAGCTGGTGCGGAGGCTGTTTACGGCAGAGGAAGCTCCATCAATTCTTGCCATTCCGGTTAGTAGATATGGAAGCATGGACCGTTTGGTTTGGCACATTAATAAATCATGAGGCTATTCGGTAAAATCTGGATATGCTTAAGCATTGGAGCTGTTCAGAAATGGACATATGAGGAAACAAGGTCAAGGGCAAAGCAGTGATCGCCAAAGAGAGGAGCGCCAGTGGAAAGCTGTTTGGAAAATCCAAGCTCCAAACAAACTTCGTGTATTCCTGCGGTGGTGCTTGCATAATCTGCTAGTAGTACGTTCAAATCTGGTGCGAAGGAGAATATTTGTGGACGATGTGTGTCCTGTATGTGGAGAGGAAGGGGAGACGCAAGAACATCTCTTTTTTTTACTGCCGTTTTGCGCAGATTTTCTGGTTCGCGAGTCCTCTTCAGATCAATACCCGACTGGTGCACGGGCTCAGGTCCGCCATGTTTGGGAGCGCTTGTCGCAGTTGTATGCTAAACGGGAGGGTGGAAATGAGGCAATGCAATGGCTCGTATTTGGAATGTGGCGTCTCTGGAAGAGTAGAAATTAGAGGTGCTTCAAGGATATTGCCTCAGAGCTAGACTTGGAGGTCAAACTTACTCAGGCCAACGTGGTGGAATATCTGCGTGCAAAACAAATGGTGCAGGCCCCTACCCAAGTTGCAGCGCCGCCTGAGCCAGCTGTTGTGCCGCTGCAGCAATGGCAGCGCCCACCATTTGGTTTTTTAAAACTGAATTGTGATGGCTCGTGGGTTCCTAGCGGGCGTTTGGGGAGTTACGGCTGGGTGGTGCGATCTTTCATGGGCACTTTCGAGCTGGGAGGAGGAGAAGGTGGTTTTCCTTGCCAATCCAGTTTACAGGTTGAAGAAGTGGCGGTAAGGGAAGCCATGGCAGCATGCCTTGCAGCAGGCGTGCAACGTTTGGAAGTGGAGTCTGATTCTCAACTTCTCATCAACTCATTGCTATGTGATTTAGCCAATGACATTTCAATTGAGAGCATATTACTTGATATACTAGCTCTTAGAGACCCTTTTTTGTCTGTTTCTTTTATTTTCATTCCACGTTCATTTAATCGGGCCGCTCATTTGGTGGCCTCATTCGCTAGGCGTCAGGGGGGAAGCCATAGAATGGCTGTTCGAGACTTTTGCAGCTGATGTAAATGTTTCTATTCGTCTTTAGTTGAATGAAGTTTATCCTTTGGAAAAAAAAATATGATTATATTTAGTCAGCTAATCTAATCCATAATACAACTATATATACATTTATAAGTGATTAAGACAGACAATTTTGTAATATTAGAACAACCAAAGATAACAACGCATGTTTGATTTAAAAGTCTACGGCACGCTGGATTTCTGAGTTAATGTATTATTTAAATGATTTGGTAGTCAAATTAGAAATCAAATTGACAACCAAACTGCGTGACGCTCGTCTAATTAGTAATTAGCATGATTAATTACCATGTCCTGACTCATGACAACGTTTATGTTCTGTTAATTAGTACATCTTTCTTGACGTTTGGTTTAATTAGCCATATCTTGTGAATTATTGAGAGTGGTGATAATTAAAAAAAAAAATTATATATAAAAAAAACACGCATGTTGTAATCAATTCATGACTAACTCATCATCCAGATTCATTTTGCACCATTCTCGCCTAAAAACGTACGTATGCAATTGCCATCTGGGTTGTATTAAGTAGGATCCCAAATTTTAGAAGATTTAAGTAATGCAACTTAAAATCAAACAACACCGATCCACACCCTAAATTAATTATTTCATGCCTGAATTAGTAAGTAAATTAATCATAATCTAGTATTATATATTATTAATCCAGGATTATTTATTATATAAGCTAATTTGTAGTAGTGATTATTATATATAGACCTCATCTTCAATCCCCATTTCATGCTAATTTGGCATTTATTCTTGTTGTTTGTCATTTAATGGACATTTAAGCTCAAAACATATATTAATTTAAGGCATAATCCCTCGTGAAGGGTACGTATGATCTTTATTCATATGTGTTTTTGTAGTCATATATTGTGCTTGTGAGTTTTGACTAACTTACATGATTTGAAGATAGCTTCCCTCAATCCAGTGATCTTCTACCGACCATCGCGCTCAAGGGGAATATGTGATTTTAGGTTTAATTAGTCGGATTCGTAATTATGTATATATATGCCTTATTACAAATATAAATTCTTATTGTATTTATATGAGTCGAATATGAAAACTGCATATTCTAAAATAAAAAAGAATTATCACGTAATATTTGATGATCATTTTATTTCCACCACAAAAATGAAGATGTTTTACACATGTAATTTTTAAATATATTTGAAACACTACATAACAACACTTGGTATAATTAAGGATGAAAAATATTGTTTTTCACAGAAATATCGACACTCAAATTTATGGAAATATCGACTGATATTTATCGTTCGCACTAAGGATACTTTAATCGTTGAATTTCACTAAAAACAAATAGTGTGTCTATCGGATTCGAAATCGTATTGGGGTTCATCTACTATGATACAATAGTTTTGCCGAGTAATGCTACTTGACCAAGTGGAATGGGAGAAGATTTTTCTTCCCTCCTATTTTTATGTCGAGACTCTAAAATGCGAATATATGAACGAAAATATAGTAGATATTTTTCCTTCTTTATTTTTATGTCGAGATCCCAAAATACATATATAATTTACCGTCTATATAATTTACCGTCCACAGATTGTAGCTAAGAACAGCGGGCGCGGGGCCTGGAAAGCGAAATCTGAAAATTAAGCCTTTAATTTGAGTACGTTTTGACCTTATATATATATATATATATATATATTCTTTTTTGGACGCATTTATTTTGCAGGGCTAGAGGTACATGTGCGCCATTTCAACCAAAGGTACGTATCAAACTGACTAACCAGTTAGGATAAAAAAATAAAAAAAACCGTCTAACCAGTTTCAACCATGAATACCCTCTTTTTTTCTTTACTTTCTTTGAATACTTAATTTAAAGGATTTATTTATAAAAATTTGAATTCGAATATAAAAAATAGAACACATATATTTTAATTAACTTAATTGCGTTGAAGTCTAGCTATAAACTAACTCAAAGGTTCGCCCCAAGATAAAACTAACATTTTGGTGACATTTTACTCTATATCAATTAGCCCTGAACATATGTAACTGAAATATCAAAACAAATCCGTTCCATATCAGACCTAATCGAATCCATACCAAATAACCGAACCCGTTTAGTCCGGTATGGTTTCGATTCAAAGGTTTTCCATACTGTATCATCTCGTACTGTACCGAATTGAATTTTTTTTTTATATTTAATATATATTTTGTGTTGTATTAATGTGTTACTTGTACTCATTTTGTTTTAATGGTTCATTAGATTTATAGAGTTAATGAATTTTCAAAATATTTTCAATTTACTTTTTCAAACGATACAAAAATACCACATTATTTAAATACCTTAGCAAAATGGTTTTGTTGTGTGGTAAGAAGCTGAATAAAAAGTTATATCACTAGGATTTGTACTTTTTGGAAATTGAGGTCACAATTTCTCTTGACAAAGCCTTAGACAAATATGTGGTTAACTTAGATATGTACTTTGTTTTCTACCTTCACAGTGTGCTATTTTTTTTTCCCTTGTTTAGGTATTAACACTTGAAATTCAGAGTATTGAGAATAATTCAAGATAATTTATTCTTCTCTCTAAGAGGTTTTATTTATTATTACAACCCTAGTTACATGGAATCCGGGATTTACAAGGAATCCCTCTAAGGTAAGGAAACCTAACTTCTAAGGTAATGAAACCTAATTATCTAATTACAGAAAACTTGTAATACTCTCCCTCAAGTTGGTGCATAGATATCACACATGCCCAACTTGTCTGAAAACTTTGAAAACAATGTTTTCGAAACAGCTTTGGTGAGAATATCTGTCAATTGATCTTCTGATCGAATTCCAGGTACTTCCACAATCTTCTCATCTAACTTCTCCTTAATAAAAATCTATCCACTTCGACATGTTTTGTTCTGTCATGCTGAACTGGATTTTCTGCAATATCACGTGCAGATTTGTTATCACAATATAACTTCATAGACTTCTTGGGTGGATAACCCAAGTCTTGTAATAAGAGTTTCAACCACAATATTTCTTCGATCCCAAGTGTCATTCCCCTATATTCAGCTTCTGCACTAGAACGTGCAACAACATTCTCCTTCTTACTTCTCCATGTAACAAGATTGCCCCTACAAATGTAAAATAACCATATGTAGATCTTCTGTCATCTAGTGCTCATGCCCAATCTGCATCAGTATATGCTTCAACCTTCAAATAATCTTCATTCTTAGTAAATAAAATTCCTTTCCTAGGAGAAGATTTCAAATAGCTCAGAATATGCATAACAGTGTTCATATGTTTTTCTCCAGGATTATGCATGAATTGACTTACTGCACTTAAAGCATATGCAATGTATGGCCGTGTATGAGCCAAGTACATCAACCTTCCCACTAGTCTATGATATCTACCTTTGTCAGTAGGCACTTGATTAGGCTCTATTGCTAATGTTAGCCCGTCTGCTAGATGCGTATTTGAAGTCTGACATGCAAACATGCCTGTTTCATGTAATAAATCTAAGGCATACTTTCTTTGAGAAAGAAAGATTCCTCTCCTTGACCGTGTTACTTCAATGCCAAGAAAGTACTTCAAAGGATCGAGGTCTTTCATTTCAAATTCTCGAGATAAATATTTTTGCAGTGCTTCTCTTTCCTCATGATCATTCCCTGTAACCACCATATCATCAACATATATAATTAAGTGCTGTGATTTTACAATTTTTCTTTTAAAAAAATAAAGTGTGGTTTGATTTGCTCTGTCTATAGCCAAAATTCTTCATAGACTTTGTGAATCTTCCAAACCATGCACGCTCTTGGAGACTGCTTCAATCCATACAATGACTTTCTAAACATGCACACCTTACTTCTATGCTTAAAGGGTACTTCACACCCAGGAGGAAGATCCATATAGACTTCTTTTGTCAAATCACCATGTAGGAAGACATTTTTCACATCAAATTGTTGCAAAGGCCAATACAAATTTACTGTCAGTGATAACAATACTCTAACTGTATTGATCTTAGCTATAGGAGCAAATGTTTCCATATAATCAATCTCATATGTTTGGGTGTACCCTTTTGCAACCATTTGAGCCTTAAAACGTTGAATCGTACCATTTGCTTTATATTTTATGTTATAAATCCATCAACATCTAACTGGTTTTTCCCTGTAGGAAGATCCACAAGCTCCCATGTTTCATTTTTCTATTAGGACTTTATCTCTTCATTCATAGCTACTTTCCACCTTGAATCAGTCAAGGCTTCATGCACACTGTTAGGAAGAGATACATTAGATAATTGATTTATAAATGACTTATTTGATTCAGAAAAATGATGGTTAGAAACATAGTGACTCACGGGGTATTTCACTTTACTAGACGGGTCAGGTTCATAAGTAGCGTTAGGAATACCTCTTGTGACACGATGAGGTAGTTTTCTTCTTTGGGGTTCAAGCACATCCTCAACGAATGATTGGTTATGTGTATTAGGCATTTGTGGAACGAGGGACTCATTTCATGGCATTTCTTCTATCATAGTGATATCTGATGATGAGGGCAGCGGTGATGATGAAGGCACATCCACTGGATCTGGGTGCCGCAACTGTGTTATAGGTGCAACAGGCTCAAGTTCAGGTGTCATTTGTTCAGAAATGTTTTCTGGTGTAACCAACCATAGCATCTGATTATTATCATAGTCTAAAGTTTGAACTTCCTTCTGGTACTCCCCCTGAAGTTCAGCATCATGAGGAAAAAACGTATCCTCTTCATGAAGCACAACATTCAGAGTAACATACATCCTTTTTGAAGGGGGGTGACAACAACAATATCCTTTCTGAGTATAGGCATAGCCAAGAAAAACACACCGTAAGGCATGAGGTGTCAACTTATTTCTCTAATGTTTATGCAGATGAACAAATGATGCACACCCAAATACATGTGGTGACAAATTGGGTACTGAAGGAGCGCAAATTGCTGATGTTAGAGCTTGACAAGGTGTCTGAAAATTGATAGTACTGAAGGGCACTCAATTAATCAAATAAGCTGCAAATTTTAGAGCTTCTCCCCAATAAATAAAATGCATATGTGCTTCAGTCAAAGATGGACGAACAACATCCAACAAATGGCGATTCTTTATCTCCGCGACCCCATTTTGTTGGGGTGTATAAGGACAAGTGGTTTGATGAACAATTCCATGTGTCTCCAAATATTTTAGTAAATCTGCACTTATATATTTCCCCCCATTATCAGAGCGAAGAACTTGAATTTGGGATTTGTATTGAGTACTAACCATCTTGTGGAACGTTTGAAATAATGAATTCACTTCTCCTTTCGATTTCATAAGACACACCCAGGTCATCCTGATACAATCATCAATGAATGTAACAAACCAACGTGATCCACCTACGGTAGTAATCTTAGATGGACCCTAAACATCAGAATGAATTATCATGAAAGAAGCTGAACTTTTATTCAAACTACCTGAAAAAAGAAGCACGATGGCTATTTGCCAGTTCACAAACATCACAACGAAAACTACTAACTTCAATTCTTGAAAACAAAATAGGAAAAAGTCTTTGTAAATAACTAAATGAAGCATGTCCTAGATGTCGATGCCATAACCAGATATCAGACTTCCTTTTCTCCCCCTGAGCTACAGTCACTGCTAGAGCCTGAGCTAATTTTGTTGAACTGTTAGACACCAAATTTAAGTAATACAGCTTCCCTCGCCTAACACCATAACCAATCGTCCTTCGGGTTCGGATGTCCTTAAAAACACAAAAGTGAGGCCAAAAAATCACAATACAAGTAGAGCAGTAGTTATTTGAGCAATTGATGGGAGATTATAATATAGAGATGGGACGATTAAAACAGAATCCAAATTTATGGTATCAGTAAGAGAAAAGTTTCCTTCTCCAATAACTGGAGCAAAAGCACCATTGGCAATAGAAACAATATTTTGGGTGGATGGTCTGAAGGATGAGACATGTCTAGAATCAAAGGTCATATGTTCTATAGCACCAAAGTCAATTATCCATGTATAATTACAAACAGTTGCAGATTTTTTAAAGGCTTATCATGATTTTCTTGCAGTTGTAGCTAATGCAGAAGCATTTTCGACCCCATCACTCCCTCCATCAGTCTTAGTTTCAAAAATTGCAGCAGTAGAACTTTTATTAGATTTTTTCTTCCTTGGATCACGACTATGATCCTACCAGTCAGGGTATCCCACAATTTCATAGCCTATTCACGTCATCACCAGGTTGAATGCAATGAGTACAAACACGATCTGAGGAGGAACGAGAATTACCCTTAGAGCCAATGGAAGATGAGGATGACTGGTTGTAGCGGTCCTTGGAATTGTTGCCTCCACTAAGCTAGTGGGAACGATTCTGGTTAGGTCGATTATTCCAAGCCACCATAGATGAGGCATCTATACTTTCTGCTTCAGAGTTCATGGTTTCTCCGTGTACGGACTCACGCCGAACAAGTGTATAGGTACATGAACTTTTTGCAATATTTCACCACGAATTTGTTCAAATTTAGCATCCAAGCCTGCAAGGAAGATATGTACCCTCCATCGATCGATAGACTTCCTGTAGGCTTTAACAGCATCTTCATGTTTCATGACCACCTTATCCCAATGATCTAATTCACTAAAAATCTATGTCAACTCTCCATAATAGACTGAGAGAGATTTTCCATTTTGATTGGCAAAAAAAGCTTTTTGGTTCAATGAAGATACCTGCAATTCATCTGCTCCATTGATAAAACCTTAGTGAGAAGCACTCCATATATCCCTTGCAGTCGGTAGGCGCGCTTCATGATGTTAGGATTCATAAGCAGCAATAACCACATCAATAACCATCACTTCACCTTCTGGTTGTCAGCATACCATTGTTCATAATTATCATCGTCTTTTGCATGTGGTTTATCTTTCCCACGAATAAACTTCATTTTTCCTTTTTCAGCGATGAGCATCTCTACCAGTTGAGACCATACATTATAATTGGATTTAGTGAGGATGATCCCTGCCTTGAATGCATATCCATTAGATTGAAAAACAATTGAGTGGCAGATTTGGTGCCAGAAATTATAGCGTCAACCTTTGGTGGTGGAGGTATTTCTGTCATTGGAGTAGTGGTACTTTTAGGGATTCAAGGGTATGGTGTAGTTTAGGGCCTTTCTCTTTTTCTTTTTCTTTTTTCAAGCAAGAGACGGCGTTTTTTTTTTCTGGGTTTCAAGGGATTCAAGGATTCAAGGGATTCAAAGTATTGAAAATAATTCAGGATAATTTATTCTTCTCTCTAAGAGGCTTTATATACTGTTACAACCGTAGTTGTTAGTAATTACATGGAATCCGGGATTTACAAGGAATCCCTCTAAGCTAAGGAAACCTAACTTCTAAGTTAAGGAAACCTAATTATCTAATTACAGAAAACTTGTAACATTAACTTAATCATATTTAAATTAAACTGGGAGAAATTAGAGCATTAAATGCCTTTATATTAATGTTTTTGTCTGATGCTAGTAGTCTAACCCATTTTCTTGTCGATTGATATGGGTTTCACTTACTTTTTGTTAATTAAACTATCTTAGTTATCATTTTCTATTAAGATGGGTAGGGAGCTACTCTTTTGATGGGTCTTGTAATGAATTGTAATCTATGTTGAATTGAAAAAGGCAAAAAATTGGTCCAAGAAGAAGATTTTAAAAAACTTGCTCAAAACCGAATTGGTACTGAAACCATACTACATACAATCGGTATGGTATGATCTGATTTTAATCCCCAAATTATGCAATACCGAATCATACTGAGCCATATCAAATTTTCGATATGATTCCAGTATCAGCTCAATACCAAATGATATTGAATCATACCCAGGGCTAGTATCAATAGGCAAAAGTGCTGTGATTTTAGGATTATACTTGTATATTCTCTCTCCTCTCTCTCTCTTTTCCCCTGTAATCCCAAAAACCATTGAATCTAATAATTTTGATCAAATAATAGTACCACTATCATAATGTGGGTCATTATTAATTTGACCTAAATACAATTATCGATCCTAGTACTTTAAACATAATAATGGACTTGCTGAATGATATTATCTAAAGGTGATGAAAATGACAGATTTAATCTTGATTAAGAAGTAGTGAAATTTTAGTGTTGAAGATGCAAAAGTGCACTTTGTTACCAAAGCTAGGTAGCTAGGGAAGTACATTTTTGTGTTGCCAAGATGGAAAAACATGGCAAACTATTTTGGCTTATTATTTGAAATACATCCAGAATAGGATGCGAAGTTTCAATTTGCATCCAGAACAAGAATTGATGTCACTTTGTACCTAGAACAGACATTCTGTTCCATCCGTTACACCATCCGTCAGTCTCTGTTACTAACGCTGTTAAAATTGCATATGTAGCAATAATATAACAAAATTTGTAAGGTCAATTAAGACATTTGTTAATTTTATATTAAAATTCTTTAAAAAAAATTAAAAGTAACTCTACTTACCCAACCCTTTCCCAACCCACCCGACCGCCCACCCAGCCCTTCTGCTTCTTCTCGCCCTGCACCTGCCTTCTACCTTTCTCCATCTCCATCTCACTATCTCACTCAATTTTCCATCTCCAAATCTCAGCCCTAGAATTCTACAAACCAACAAAAAAAAAAGAATTCGGGTTTCAGTGATGGGTGTTTTGCGCTTTCGAGTTTTGGTGGTTGACGAAGAAATCGTACTCCCATCTCTCGGTTTCGGTCTTGGGCTCGACTTCTTCGATCCCCGTCTCTGTATCATCGTCGCCAAAATCCAGATAGTGTGGAAATTGTTGTTGTTTGTGGGTTTGAGTTTGTGGTTGGGCTTGGGGATGGGTTTGGGCTGTGAGAATGTGAAGGTACAAAAGTCCCACATTGGAAAGTTGCACAACCTTGTAAGGGCTTATAAGGAGTTGGGCATCTCCCCCATTTCCAATTGGTTTTGGGGTGGAACCTCAACTTCCTTCATGGTATCAGAGTGGGTTATCCCACGTGTAAGGCTTAACTACCACACGTGCTCCACGTCACCCAATATGAGTTGTCCACGTGTTAGGCTTGAAAATTCGCCACACGTGAGGGGGCGTGTGAGAATGTGAAGGTACAAAAATCGCACATTGGAAAGTTGCACAACCTTGCAAGGGATTATAAGGAGTTGGGCCTCTCCCCCATTGCCAATTGGTTTTGGGGTGGAACCTCAACTTCCTTCATGGGCTCGGGACTTTTGTTGTTGGTCGAAGAATTCAGAGTCTAGAGGTAGTGAAAAGAAGAGAGACGATGAGTCCATGAGGTCGAGCTTTGTGTCGGAGCCGTGGTGGTTAAAGAGAGACGACGGTACGAGGGTTGCTATCATGGCAATGGTGGCCTCTTTTTTTTTTTAGAATTTTAGGGCTGAGATTTGGAGATGGAAAATTGAGTGAAATAGTGAGATGGATATGGAGATGAAGGAAGGTAGAACGCAGGTGTAGGGCGAGAAGAAGCAGAAGAAGGAGAAGTGCAGAAGGGTTGGGTGGGTAGGCGGTGGGCGGTCGGGTGGGTTGGGGAAGTTTTGGATAAGTAGAGTTAGTTTAATTTTTTTTTTGAAAAGAATTTTAATATAAAATTAAACAAAGATCTTAATTGCCCCTACAAATTTTGTTATATTACTGCCACATAAGCAATTTTAACAGCGTTAGTAACAGAGACTAACGAATGGTACAACGGAGGTAACATAATGCATGTTCTGAGTACAAAGTGACACGAATTCTTATTATGTGTGTGCATTTCAAATAATAAGCCAACTATTTTACCCTTTTTGCTTATTTTATTTACTTTTCTGATAATGTAGCTCAGATGAAATGGAATTTGTGCTTTTCTAGAATTAAGCACAACATTATAAAAAATAAAAATGTTTTAAAATTTTCCAACTTTATCATAAAAATTATAATTCAGTAATATATATTTTCACATATTAGTAAATACTTGGGGAATTAATATTTGAATTACCTTTCGAAATAAGTTAATGTTTGAAGGAGCACTTTATATAGATGCATAATGTCGGGAAAAAAAAACTAAATTAAAACTAATGGCATTGAATGAGAGAATTTTATAGGAATTTATGGTGTTTATTAGCCAATAAGCAATTGTCGTATCATCTATCTTGAGTACCCCAAACATATGCAAAACAAAGACCGATGAACTCAATTTTCAATACTTTAGTTATAAGTGATATTAGCATGTTTATGGGCCACTGGATCGCTAGAGATCAAGTATTCCTCAAATCCGCACATGCTCTACAGGTTCTTCAAGACCAGATGTGATGGGTTTGACAGTGGTGCCTGTTTCTTTTGATGGGGTTAGTCTGCATAGGGTTAGGTGCTGTTAGGATTTTGGTTGTTTTGGGTTTTATGGGCTTGGTTTGTAATTTTTCATAATATTAATTATGTGAGGTTTTTAGTTGTTTGTGCGTCTTTTGTCCGTGTTAATTTGCCGTATTGGCTTGTGGGTCTTGCTGTCATAGTTTGATTTTGATGGTATGTCGGTACTCTTCATTATAATACAATGATATTAATTTTGATACAAAAAAATAAATAAACAAACTTTAACAATATTAATGTCATTACATATACATATACAAGTAGAGATTGTAATGAAAATATACTGCAGAAGGACCTGAGACCCCTCTAGAAATATAATCGGGGCCCTTTAGTGGTTTTTCGTTAGAATATCTATTTGTATATGTGTATATGAATTGGACCAATGTATTTTTTTTTTTTTCATGCAATGGTATTCGGGGAGGGGGAGTTATAGACATTGGGTATCGACATCGCTCTTTATAAGAGTTAAACCCGAGACCTCTCACATAACGTGTGGAAACGAATACTACTAGACCATAATACTAAGTGGCGAAAAATTATTATTAAAAATTATGAATTTTGTTTCTTTTCTTCTACTTATTACTTTATGTATATATATTATAATATCAGTATTACTCACTAATTAATAAATATTGAAGTTTGAGTACGCAAGTTGTTTTGCATATCAAGTTGTTTTGCATATTTTTGAATACTCAACAAGATGATACCACAATTGCTTATTGAATAATAGATAACATATATATGACTATAATATTTTCCACACCCATTGCCATTATTTTCATTTTTATTTTTCTGGTATTATGATCATGCATATGATAAAGTTAAATCTTAAGATTAACTTCTTTTATAATGCAATCACAACACTTATTATTTTGAAATATTTTGGTCGAACAATACTCCTAGCACTATCTATATAAAGTGCCCTTTCTGTTCTAAATTTCTGGCTACGCCACTAATCATTAAATATACTAAAAAGAGTAAGGTTTATTAATAGTTAGGGTTAAATAAAATTTCAAAATAATATTTTTTTTCTCGTTCAAATCACTATAAAAGATAACATATTTCATATTGATTACTAATTCACTAAGGTGTAGTGGTAGTCTTAATTTTTAAGTATAATGTTTCAAGTTGAACTCTCATAAATACCGAATTCTAGTTAATATTAAAAGATAAAATAAATAGATAAAAATTTAGAAAGCAATGCCAAAGCGCAAGTGCAAATTCAACTAGTGTAGTGTGCCAATAATACCCATAATATTGGTCCACATCCACAAATGCTTTTTTGGGCATTATATAAGTGGTAGCCTCATCATTATAGTCTTTTATGAAGATTCTTGAAAATGAGGATGGCCTGTTTAAATACAATGATTCTTGGTTGATGTATGAGTGCATTCTGAAGGCTTCTTTACCAATTTGTCTTGGGAGGATGCTTCATGCTTAGAATGAGGCTAAGGCTTATAATTACAACGTGGAAAGTGCACAAATTCCACTCACCAAATTGGCTTTGACCTTTTGGTTTTTCTTGTCTGTCTTTTTTCTTCCTTTTTTGGTGATAGAGAAACAACTAGCCAACTAGGATGATTAGATTCACTAGAGTTGTCACACCATATAAATCAACCAGTGAATTTGAGAGTATGAGTGGAATTTGACACACCATCAAAATCCACATTTCATTTTCATAAAAAATAAAAAACAAAAATCCAAAGGTCATGAAAGTTTTAAGACATGCTCTTCAATTTGAAGACGTGGACTAGATATTGGGGTGGTGGCAAACTAATTACAAAGTTGGACTAAAGTCCTAGAATGTATCTTAATTAAGTTGATTTTGAATTCAATTTTCATAAAGAACAAAGTTAATGACAAAATTAATATTCAATGTGTATAATATATTTCCTTGTACAAAAAGTGAAACCAAATCAATTGTCTTCACGAAGATTTCTTCGGAGCCAAAGACAAGCATATACAATTGCTAGCAAAATTG
Organism: Oemleria cerasiformis; assembly: GCA_037349345.1. Lineage (NCBI taxonomy): Eukaryota > Viridiplantae > Streptophyta > Magnoliopsida > Rosales > Rosaceae > Oemleria > Oemleria cerasiformis. The sequence goes on from JAZGTL010000010.1 coordinate 12,446,942, forward strand.
AAACCGACGAAACAAGAGAAAGACTAGGGTGGGTTCTAATTATTTTTCTTTATTACTAATGTATTAACGATGGAGTGATACTTTGCCGGTGTTATTTTTTATTTGTTCTTATTTTTTTTTTATTATTTGCTCATTGGGTATGGAAAGAAAGGTTATCACAATTGAAAACATGAAAGAGGAATAATCATCAAACTCACAATGCATGGTAACTGTACGTTGAGAAAACAAGTCCAAGTAATTTTTCATAATTGGGCTTGACATCCAAGGTGTGTGAGGAATTAATAATGTCTGAGAAACATTGGGCTTGTTTTCCATTCAATTGCTTGACCTAAAAAACATTCTACTTTTTTCATAATGTGTTATTTTCGCCGGTGGTGAGGTTTAGGGGTTTGGAATGTTTTTGTGGAATGGAGATTCGTGAATTCGAATTCTATGGATTTAAGGATATCGGAAGGGAACTAAATACACATTGAGTATTAATCTTATTTTTTTACAAACATCAAACTAGATACCTCACATTACTGAGTGAGCAAGAATACTATTAAATTAGTAGTACTAATAGCTGATGAATCCAAATTCTAAATCATAACTCATAAGTGATTAAATTTTAACGAGATTGACTAGAGTGGAATGTAATATTCATGCATTTCTAATTTATTTATTTTGACTAATTTTATATCTTTTGAAAACTCACCTCCAATTTGTTTCTTTAAATAAATAAATATACATTAATATGAGGTATTATAATATAAATGGAATGAAAAACTACTCATGTTTTTTAGGATTCTTTTGTCATTCAAACCCAAATATGCAAATACTATGATAGTTAGTCACCCACCTACCCTTACCTCCCTATGCCTTTTAGATTTTGACTTATTTTGACTACTAACATATGAGCAACTCAGTTGGCTTCGTGAACAAGAGCGTCAAAATACAATAATTAAATATCATCAACTTACTTGATATTCAAAACGTTATACCTCTATTAATTACGTGAATTGAGAAAATTCCCATTATTGTGCATATAAATTTTATTGTGTTACATTTTAAATCATCATTGAGCACACTGCACCACTTAAGAATGTGTGTCACGAAATTCATCCTAACTTTTTTATGGTGTTACATTGGTTTCATCAACAAACACAAATTTTACTGATATTACCGAAGTCATACACGAGTGTTTAGGTTCATATACTTCCAAAGCAAATGACACTTTACCATAAAAACTCGAAACAACTCAAGACTCTTCTTTTCTGAAAATGTAGCTTCAACTAGATTTAGCAATGCCTCAATTGGGCACTATCCAAACCAAGTTAAAGTTAATGGTTTCGCAATGTTTTTCGGTAACACCTCTCCGACAGACTGTACCAACTTCGTCGCTGCGGCACTCATCTTGATCGAGGCACATTGCCCTTATAACAAAGGTGCAGTCATATGAATTTGCAGATTGTCAAGTCAAGTACTCGAATCAAGATTTCATAGGGAAAATTAACAACAACTTTCGATACGATTTGTCTTCCGATAATGTGCATATATGGAAACCTAGACCCTTTGTTAGAAAGACTAATGAGTTGCTATCTAGGGTTTCTGGGGAAGCCATGTTAGCTCAAAATCTATATGCCTTTGAGAAGGGTTGGGTTCGTGAATCGCACCCTTTTCGTTTCTGGCTAGATTATAAGAAGAAGGAAGTGCATGTAGTAAGGTTCAATGCACACTTGATCTTTCTAAGCTTGATGGTTCAACGTGTATTAATCGTTTAAATATAGAACTTCTAATTTGTTGTCATGGAAAAAAGAGAGCTATCATTTACTGTGAGAACTTCTAAGGGTCGTTTAATAACCATTTTGTTTTTCATTTTCAGTTTTCATTTTTTATGCTTTGAGATATCAAGAAATGAGAGATAAAGAAGAATGGAAGAAGGATATGGTGGAAAAGATGACGAATAAATGTAAAAGAAATAGTGGACATACATAATGAAAACTAAAAGCCAAAATTAATATTTTTTTTTTGTGGGTCTTCTTTTTCATACCACCACTCTTATTCATCATTAATTTCTACTTCGCTCTTCTATACTTTCTACATGTTTTATGCACAATTAATAAAAATTGAAAAGAAAAAACTAAATGGTTGTCAAATAGTCCATACGTAAACTCTTACCAAAATTTCTTAGAGTTATCATATGTAACATATTTCCGCAATGAATTTTTAAGAATTTTTCTTTTTTATAATGAATTTTCAATTTTATTTTTAGACTGTGACGCTTATTTATTTTCTTAATATATATGAATGCTTGAAATTTTTTATCAAAGAAATAAAGCTTGCGAATTCCATTGTCCTATTACTTAATTAATTTAATGAACAGACTAATGGACATCCTGATGGCTATGAAAATGACAGATTCCTCATGATTAAGAGTAAGAGGTAGTGAAAATTAACTCTGAAATTGGAAAAGTGTGCTTTGGTACACTGAAGCTAGAGAACTTTGTGCTGCCAAGATGAAAAAACTTGACAAAGTATCATACCCTGTTTTTTTTTTTTGGCCTTTTTTTTTGTGGCATTTATGCTATTCCAATAGAAGCACGGCATTTGAATAAAAGGTTCTAGCTAGGACCAAAATTAGAGAAAATAAAATAAATAAAAGGGCTCTAGCTAGGAGGATAATCCAACTTTAACTTCATTCAATAAAAGGGTTTATATTATGAAATAAAATAGTGTAGGGGGTTTAAAGGAGCAATTAATTTCGTATTAATCTACTAATTTTTCAGCGTTACGTGTTGCTATGCATTTGGTTTTATTGCTTGTTACTTGTTTAATAATATCGTTTCTTAATAAGTTTTAAGAGCTTACTGGATCAGAAGATTTTCAAGTTCAAGCATTTATTTTGTTAGTTAAAAATCAAAGTATTGTGGCTAACGTAGGATTTAGTCAAGGACTTACTAGTTTAAGTAAATATCTAATGCGTTCTCTAATCGAGGAAGTTATTCATGGATAAAAACTTATGCGTTTATGGGATATGTACGTTCGATGATTAGAACTCTTAAAGGGGTCATCATGGTTTATACTTGAGTAGGCTGGAAAAAACCTATATAACCATGAAAGAAAAATATTATTTCTTTAAGTTCTTTAAATTTGGTAGGGTGGCCTAGCTATCGAATTCATAAATGTAGTAAATTAATTAGATCTCTCCTAGAAGTATGAATAGTTAGAATATAATATTACTGAATTTAATAACTGATTAATATTTTAAGCCTTGTTTGGTACGCCGTATCGTACTGACTATTTCAGTCGGATAGATTAATTTGTCCACCGGATAAACTGACTATTTAGTTAAACATTTGGTGATCTACCGGATTAAAATGCCGACTATATTATACTGGCCGGATTATATTATACTAGTTTATCATAAATGTCTATATATCATAAATATTAATTTTGTATATTATTTTATTATCATCATTATTTATTTAATTTAATTTTAATTAATTCTTAAGCTCATAACAAAATTACTATCGAAAAGTTACACATAACACACTTGAATATATAGCACCAAATGATCATCTAAACATGACAAATGGATTTTCTTATTCAAATCATCTAAAGCTAGAGTTCTATGCGCATGAACATGGAAACCATGAAACCCGTGTGTTTAGGCCAGAAATATTTTAATTAATTATTAATATTAATATTATTACTATTTATTTTATTATTATTATTTATTTATTTATTATTATTACTATATTATTATTATTATTATTACTTTTCAAGATTGCTAGTCATCCGACTATTTAATACGGACAATTTCGAGAGTATTATTTTAGTGGATGTGGACCGTATATAGGTATTCAACCGTATTAACTTATACGATGGCTAATTAATACGGGTGGTACCAAACATCGGTTTCGTACTATATTATCCTATATAGTTCCTTATACGGCAAACCAAATGTAGCCTTAGTGTTTGTATATATCTATGTATTGCTATATAATAAAGGGTGGTAGGGTTAGAACTTAGAATCATAAGAGGACAATAACAAAATAAGAATAAAACATGGCAAAGACTCAGCAAATGGTAGGTCGTCTTCCAATGCTTTAGGCCATTTTGAGGACAAATTCAACTTCGTCTATCTTGCATATGATTGTAAATACCCCACTAGCCACTACCCTTTTGGCCCATCCACGTACCAAAGCTTTTTTAATTTATAGGTCATTCCTCATTCTAGAGATTCTTGAAAATAATTAAGCATGGCATGTTTGAAAATGATGAAATATGACAAACAGAAAAAGGAAAGCTATATTCTTAAATCTTAATTAATTGATCTTTCAGTGCAGTCTAAAGGCTTCTTACAAATATTCCACTCACCAAATGGCTTTGGCCTTTTGGCTTTTGTTGCTTGTCTCTTTTCTTTCAATACAAAATGATAAATAATATAAATAAGAAAATAATTGATGCAATTGCTTGAGGATGAAAAATAAACGAAAGATATATGTTATTCAAAAACATGGTATGAAATTTGAATACTGAAATGACTGGAATAAGATTTTATTTGAAATCTTACTTGAATGCAAGTAATTACAACTGGAGAGACCAATTGAAGGAAATAGGATATATGAATATCACAATGATTGATATCTCAAGTATGCTAAATCGATCTTTTGTAGTCTCTATTAACTGAGAGAATTTTGTTGAGTTTGAAATCTAAAAATTGAATGCTGAAAATATGCTCCGTGATGACTGAAGGAGATGCTTTCTTAAATAGACTTACGGGATCGACATGACCTAGTTGAATGCGGAATTGATTGTGGAGATAATTGGGGATGAGCTGTCTTGAGGCTGGCAGAGTGATTGATTGCGGAGATAATTGGAGATGAGCGGAGCTGATTGCGAAGATGATTGGAGATGAGTTGTCTGCTTGACGACTTTGAGGCTGGCATTATTGGATGCCAAGAGTGATTCATGGATTTTACTATGGAGTCACATTTTTTATGTTTTTGGTCTTTACTGGTGAATAGTAAAAAGTCACTATTCATGAATGGCAACTTGTCTGATGGAATGATTAATTATCCGTTAAAACCCAAATCGTATGGGTCCTGTGAATCCTGGAAATCTTCCCATCTTACTTCTGCAACGGAGAAAATTTTGGCGGACTGGATGAAGACGCTGTTGAGGAGTTGGGAGAGGCCGGTTCATCTGGAATATGTTCCTCATCATTTTTCATCTAACTTGCTTGTAACATGAGTTGCCTGGCTAGCTCCTGAATTTCTGATTTGGATTTTCCCTCAATTGAGAGAGATGATGAAGATGATGCTGAATTGGTTGGTTTTTCTGATTTTTTTACTGGAGGAAATTCTTTGTTGACCATTTGGAGAATTCGTTCGATGTCAATCATATCCCACCATTTTTTGTGGAATAATCTGACGACGATGTTTGATACAATTTTGTATTCTCATTTAACTATCTATGGCACTTTGTACTTCGCCATGAATTGCAAGAGGATTGCATGGGTATTATTCTTCGGATAAACTGTGACGAATTATTTGATTGTATCATGAAGTTGATTGGGGATGACTTCATATGTGGGGCCAATAGTGGTCCACCATTTTTGAAACCATACTGAGAAGCGCTTTTGAACTTTCTGTCAAAATTGACAAACCATGAGTGATTTGTTCCAAGCATCGATATAATCATAGTAAGTGTATGGGATGTCTTCGTTTGATTTGGGGAAATATTTGTAGGGTTTGGTTCCCCATTCTTGTTGATTGATGATTTGCAAGATGTAAATGGAGTGGTAAAGTAATTTTGGAGGGTCATTCTTGTCATAAATGGGTTTAATACTGATGGATTCTGTGTGAAAAAAGGATAGTTGTGTAATACTGGAGATTTTTGGTAGGATGGCTAGGGGAAAACTGAAAATTGGGTGGAAAATAGGCCTTGACTAATTGCGAAGGTGATTTAAGATAATTAAAACACTATTCGATGTAAAAAAGTGCATGGCTGGTATTTTTGGGAAAATAGGGTGAGAATTGGGGCTTATAGTGAGCAGTTGGTTGGCCAATGGCCTGGGTTGAATGGTAGGGATCATAAGCGGTAACTAAGGCTGATTGCTAATTAAGGCGTAATTGTCCACTTGTAGATTCAAGTGTTGTATACCGATTTGTCAAGGTAATTGGGAGAGTTCGATATGGAATGAGCCCTTGAGGATAAGGAATTTCTTGTTTAATTTCTTTTTTAACTGGTGCTGGAGTCTTGCCAGTAGTTGATTGATTGGAGAGACGTCTAGATTCCATTTGTATCACTCTGCATGAATTCTCTAGTAAGGAAATCAGGAAAGTAATTTTGACTGCCTTGAATGTATTCAATATCAAAATAAAAAATGCTTAATATGGATTGCCATCGGGAAAAAATCGGTTTGGATGCAATATTTTTAACATTTTTGTCTAAAACATATTTTGCACTTTTGCAATCGACACGAACTAAAAACTTTTGATTTCATAAATCTTCTTGAAATTTGCATATGCATAATACTATAGACAAAATTTATTTTTTAATAGTACGTACTATAATTATTTTGGGTAGAATTCCAAGCACCTGAATGAAAACAGACAATTAACTCAAGACTGTTAGGATGACTTTGTTGCTTGAGAATATCTCCATAACCAAGTTCAGAGGCATCAGTTTCAACAATTTTGAAGGAATTAATTGTTGGAATTCCAAGACATGGAAGGGTAGTGACATATTTTTTTATTTCTTGAACGATAGAAGTGTGGATATCGGTCCATGGAGGTGGGTTACTTTGGAGTCGTTCAAACAATGGCTTGCATTTTTTGCGGAGATTTTGATAAAATTCGGCAACATAATTCAGGGGTAATTGTTGATTGGTGGATATTATATCCAATAAATCTAACTTTGGTATGAAATAGTTTAATTTTTGGGGCAGATATTACAAGACCATTGTGTTTAATTGTTTGGAAGAATGTATTAAGGTGTTTCCAATGTTCGTCAATAGATGACGAAAATATGAGGACATCATCAATGTAAACAATGGAGAAATGACTAAGGGGATTAAACATGTCATTCATGATGTTTTGAAATTCACTAAGGGCATTTTTTAATCCAAATGGCATTACATTCCACTCATAATGACCAAAGGGCGTGACAAAGGTTGTTTTATATTTATCATCTTCATGAATTTGTATTTGCCAAAATCCCCTATTCATGTCAAATTTGGAAAAGATTAAGGCTTGGCTTAACCGGTTGATTAAGTCTTTCTTAGTTGGGATTGGGTACCTAACTCATTCTAGGACGGTGTTTAATGGTTTATAATTAATTACTAGCTGAGGAGTGCCTCTTTCTATTTCAACATGTTTCTGAAGATAAAAAGCTGCACAGGACCATGAGGATTTACTATGTCGGATGATTCATTTACTTATTAGTTCTGATATTTCCTTTTTACAAAATTCCATAATTTCTTGGCTCATCTGAATTAAGCATGCTTTTGTTGGAATATTCGTTTCGCTGAAATTTTTAATATAGGGAAGCCTGATTGTGTGTTTCTTCTTGTGCCAAAAGGCAGTAGGGAGAACATAACAAAGTTCATTTTTTAATTGTTCTTCAAAATTATTAATTTTTTCTTGGAGAGTTTTATTGGTTAATTATTGTGCAATTCTGTGAGGCTTAATTTCATCCAATAGGTCATTAATTTGGGAGTTTTTGCTATTGATCATGTTTATTGATTTTGAAATAGCGTTTTCTTGCAAAGTGTTGATATCTTTTATTAAAGGGCTGACCATAAATGAGAATTTGACTTTTCTCCCATAGGGTAGGTAACTATACCATCATACTTTGTCATGAATGCATATAACAGGGCAATGAAGGGTAGACCAAGAATTACCTCATTAGTTAAATTTTTAACTAAGAAAAAATAAGTTTTGAAACAAATATTATTTTGACAGACATGTGTTTTAGGGATTTCGTAATTAAGTTCCATTTTACTACCGTTGGCGGTGCTTAGAGTTTCAAATGTTTTTTCAAAGTATTTACTTGAAATTCTTCCTTCTTGGATGCAGTTTAGATCTAAGCCTGTGTCAATTAGCACGTTGGTGACAAATTCAAAATCTTTAACTCTAATGGTTAATTTAGAGTACCATTTTCGGATTTTTAATTGGTTGATACATAGGAGAGAGGCCTCATGATTTTGACGTTCATCTTCAATGATCGGTTGGACTAGAAGGGTTGATTTTAGTATTTCAACATCTTGTGTTATTTCTTGATTTTGTTGTTTTAATGTTTTTACTTCATGTTTTAAAGTATTTATCTCTGTTTGGAGGTTTTGAAGTGTGACTGTTCTTTTAATTTTATTGAATTTTTTAAGAGTTGTACTGAGGTTGATATGGTTAGTTTTTGGTGTTGTTGAACTACTGAGATTATTAAGGAGATCTTTTAATTTAGTTAGATACTGAGTTTTGACTTCCGGATCATCTATTTGGTTAATTAATTGAATCAAAAGTTGTTCTTGTTCTTCCTGTTTAGTAAGAACATTAATTGTGCTGCTATTTAGAACATTGATTATTTTGCAGTAACTATCTTTGCGACCAAAATTTATGTCTGGAGAATCATATTGTTGATTATCAGTGTCTGTGGTGGAGTGTGAGCTCCAATTATCATTGTTTTCTTCTTCATTTTCACTAGAATCAGTATTTTGTATTTCGAGGATTCTAATTAAATTTTCTTTTTCTTTATCAGGGATTTGCAATTGGTTGATAGCCTTTTTTACCATGCAGTCTCTTGCATAATGTCCTTTTACATTTATAGCAAGTAATTTCCCTTTTATTTTTGGATTGTTTATGACGACGAAAGGTTTTTGTGTATTTGTATTTTTTGTGATTGTTTGATAGAATTTATTGGGTCTAAATTGATTATTAGTTTTGTAACTATGATATTTTTTTTTTCTATGATGAATTTCTTTTCGTTTGTGTTTTGGTGATGGTGCAATGGGAGTTAGCCCATATTGTTCACAAAAATTACCCATTTCATATTTTGCGGTTTTCCTTTCATTTTTTATTTGTTTAGTTATTTTCATATCAATGCACATTTTGAGACCTTCTTGTTGAATGACACTTACTCTATTACCATAAGTAAGTTGATCAAAATTTATAACATTGTTTCCATTACTTAAAACTTGTCCATTTTATGGGCAAATAGATTTGATAAACCATTAATGAATTTTTCTTTCCAAAATGGTTGATTATTGTCTTCCCTTAACATGACTCTTGATATAAAGACATCTTTATACAAGCGGAAATCACTTAAAGTATGACATCTTAGGTTACTGAGTTGATCATGAAATCTAGAAGCCATGTTACTAGGTGTACCAATGAAGTGCTCAATTATTGTAAAGAATAATGTGTTAACTGCATCGGGTATGCCTAATCCGATTATTTCATCAAATAAGGGCATACCTTCTTAGTCATGTTTTACTGCTTTTCGGATTTGTAATTTTAAATCTTCTGTGAGATATTTGTCCCACCAGTTTTTTAACATTCCCGTAAATCCTGTTACGAAGAGGTCAACAATTTTTGTTTGACTAAGATTGTAATTGGTGAGGTAACTGTTAGCAACCATTGACATGTGTTGCATTTTATTTAATATTTCTTGTTCTAATAAACCATCTATATTCCATTCATAGTTTTTAACAGAGGAAACAGAAAATTGACTTTGGTTACCCCTTTCTTCATATTGGAGATCAGGGGGATTTGGCCAACGATACCAATTTTTGGTGAGACTGGTTGAGTTAACTTTTTTATGCGTAATTATGTTTACTTGAAGATTTTGAAAAGCTTTTTCTATTTGAGTTATTTGATATGAGTTTACTAAATCGGGTTCAGACTTAGTGTTAGGATTACTAGTATGGATACTTACTAAATTGACTGAAGTCGATTCCTTTTTATTGGTGATAAATATTTTAACATTTGTTCAATTCTTTGAAGAGTTGGTGTTTTGAGACTTGTTCCTGATTTGATTTTTGGAAGTTTAATTAAAGGTTGTTGTGGTGATTGTTGGCTTGGGATATTATCAATTTTGGTTTCGATTTTATCCAATTGTTTTCCTATTGTGATTAAACATTGATTAGTGTAATTATTTTGTTCTATTATCTTTTTTATTTCATTATCTTCAGAAATTTTAAAGGGCGTAACTTTTATTTGGGCATTTAAATGTTGAATAACTATGGTTTCTATAGGAGGATGACTGGAAGAGGCTGTGGTATTATCTGGTTTTTTCCAAACTTCTTTTGTTAATGTTTGTATCATTTTCTCCTTTTGATAGTATTGTTCTACAGAAACAAAGAAGTATATTTCGGATTGGATTTGTAACATAAATTTTTTTCCAAGCAAACCATATTGGTTTCCTTTGTTCGGGAGTGTATTTTTGTCGATATTGGTTTCTTCTTTCAATGTTACTTTCAGCATTGATGTCTTGGGTGATGTGTTTCCAATTAATTTCAAAAGGTTTGGAGATGGTTAATAGTTGTGAGTCAAATGATGGGTTTACTTCAAATTCAATAGCTGTGGGAGAATGTTGTTTTTCTTCTTCTTCTATTTCTTTATTAGGGTGATTAGATTTGGCATAACAAGGATGACTTATTTGTGAAGATGTTTTAAATCCTTTTAATTTTAATTTGGTTAATTCACTCTCTAAATCAGTCTCTTTGATGAGTTCCTTCAGTAGAAATTGATCATGTGAAAGAATGTGTAGCAGGTTTGGAGGATTGGCTAAGGTGTTCTGTAACTCGAAGGGAAAGTAGCCTAGGGTGGTTTCCAAAATTAATTTTAAATGTACTATCAAGATATTGTTGTATGTAATTAAGATTGCTTGAATCATTTTTTATTTGTGTTGGCTGATTTTCATTAGTTAATAACCAATTAGAGGGTAAATTAACATCTGAGCACTTTATGGTGTGTGGGACTTTAATATTTGCATCTTGAATGCTTTGAATTAATAAAGTTTAATCTCTTGAGCTTTTACAAATGACCTGGAAATTCATGTTGGTTTCGGTGCATTTGTAGTAAATTCGGTATATCAAGTTCAAAGGTTGGAAACCTTCTAAGACTTGATATACAGAAGTTTTAATATTTAAAGTCACTTCTTTTAACATGTGTGGATCACTTAAACTTACTGTGAGATCTGGGAAGCAATCGAAATGAATCAGACTGTTACACAGACTCGATTCGACGATGCTGAGTGTACTGTTATTGAAGTTAGTAAATCAAGCATCTCTAAGACACAACAGAATATAGGCATTAAGACCTTTTCTTGTTAATGGTTTTACTACAACTTGGATACAACCAATATGAATGTAATTGTGACCATCTTTTCGATGTTTTTTTATTGAATCAAGATTAAATAATTGGCATGTTTCATGTTCATTACTAACAGTATAAACTTGTTCAACTGTTTTGACATGGTGTTTAGTTGTAAATGTATTTATTGACCATTTTTTCTTGTAAATATTTTTACTAGGGACTTTAGGAATATTCTAATCAACGTTTTCATCAGACTGGTATTCACAATGTTCTTCATTAATTATGGAGGGTATTGTATTAAGGTTGATTCTGGACGAACTACTAGTTGAAGAATTTGATCTAAAAAATCTACTCATTTTTACAAGTAATTGATTATCGACTTAAGAGTTTTAGATTTCTGATCGTTAATTGACTGTTTAGTACTAGTTTCGCTTGACTCCTAGGTTGTTTCTACCTCTCCGCTCACGCCGCACCTGAGACTTATTGTTTGGAGGGGGGGCCTTACTGTTTGGTTTGGAGTTGGACACCAGAAGAAAAGATAAACAAGTAATAGGCAGAGAATAAAACAACAAGAATATTTAGAATAATAACTGAGATAACTAGCCACTTGGGCGGATGAATAGATGAATTAAATCTATATATATATATATATGTGTGTGTGTGTGTGTGTATACAAATGCATGGCAGTTTGCAAACCAATTTTTAAGAGCACCCATGACTTGTAAGTATCTTTGAACAATCTTGCAAGTTCATCTAAAAAAAGTGAAGGATCGTGCCCTTTTGAAACCTCATGATTCTTGTCCTTTGCAGGGTTAAAATGCATCATGCGTGCTTCATCTCCTTCAAATGAGGGGTTGTCAACTATCAATATTTTATGCATGCCAATTAAGAAAGGTCACCATAGTTGAAAAAAGATGAACCACCAACTATCATCTTGTAGGGTACCTTTTGGACTCCGGCGATAACACCAGATCTTAACTGCAACATATCTGTATAGTGGAAAATACAGATCAATTTTCCACTTAAAAAAAGACTCAAATTGCTGACTATGTTGAAGTTGGTCTTCTAATGTAGTTCAAATATTGTACATTAAATCCAAGTCAGAATAATCACCCATTTATTTGGATTCCCACAAACAAAAGTGTGTTCGAATGAGGAAAAAAAATTAGACTAAAAGTCATTATTTTTCAATTTTTATACACAATTTTTCTTTGTTTATATTCGTAAGTATAGAAATTATAAATTATGAGAGAGAAAAACAAACATGTATTGTTTTATTTCTAAATTTTTATCTTGATAACTGCCTTATAGATTTTCTTGAAAGATGAATAAAACTTTTCATCCTAACCACCTTAATGTTTATCCATCTTTCAAGAAAATCTATAAGGTGGTTATCATCCTAAAACTATATAATATTAGCATCATACACACGTTGACGCGTGCAAGCACGGGCCACAACAAGAGCTGGGGTGTGTTCCAGTCCATCTAAAATTGATAATCTAAAGGAAAAATTTATGTAATGTTAGCTTATATAGCCCAATTTATTAATTAATTTGTTCTACACTTAATAAGAGTGATGTTGAATTTTTAAGAGATCGTATAATATCTTGTCCAAGTAAAAGAGGAGCTTGTTGCAATTTAAGTGTTTTAAATTGTATTTTATTGCATGATTATTTATTGTTTTTTTGTAGAATGTATGTATTTTTACTATGTGTATTTTTTTAATCAATAAAATTCACTTAATATCGTCCAAATTTGATAATAAAAAAATTCACGTAAAAATTTGGTCCATCTCATTTTTAATTCCTGAGTTGGTGCCTGGACGCGTGTGTAAATATATATATTTTTTTTTTAATTTAATTTTTAAAATAAAATGAAATCAAGAATAAATTCAAAAGAAAGAAAAATAAATGAGGGATAGAGTAACTATTCAGTGGCATAGCATGGATTCAATTTGTGGAGGTCCTTTCACAAAATACTTAAAAAAAATTAAACTTTTAATGCAAAACAACTCATAATTAATGTAGGTAAAAATATTCAAATTGTTCAAATCAACAAAATATTATCAAAATAAATAAAGATTCAAAAAGTTATATCATATTACTGATTTATTATATAATTATTCTTGACGGATTCTTATTTTTTAAAATTAATATTATTTAGTATATGATTTTTTTATATCTTTCCATAATTAAAGATATATTGACTAATTTAAATCAATACTTAATTCAAATTTAAATATTTCTAATAAAAATATATTATATTTATATTTCTTTTGCTAAAAATATATTATATATTGGTGAGGAGGCCCAAGACCCAAGTGGACGGGAGGGGATCCGCTGTCCCATTTGTGTGTCCTCCTTCACGTCCCATTTCAAAGTTCTTGACACATCTCCTCCTACTTAACCAATCAATTAACACCGTTAACTTAGAAAGCAACAGAAAAAAATAATCAAACAAGCAGTGGAGCAGCCACCATCCCGCAATCTCCTTCCTCCCCCTTCCATCCCATGACCTCGTGTCTCAGCCACAAATCCGACAGCCACCACCCAAATAAATAAATCACACCGGCGATAGCCCCTCACTCAAAATTGGGATTCGCCTACCCCTCGGCCACTTCCACCGCCTCCTCTTGCCGTTCTATCCTCTAAATTGGATTTCATGGATTCAAATTTTGATGAATTTTCAATTGGGCTTCTGGTATTAATTCACACAAACTGTTGTGAATTAATTTAATGGTTTTTTCAATTGCAAATATGCGGATAAATTTTGTGGAATAATTGGATAGCCGGATCGATCGTATTTGAAGAGCATGAAGAGATGTGACATGAAAGGGGGACACCAAAATGGTACAGCTGATCCCCTCCCCCAGTGGACCCCCTGCCTTCGTCACTGTAACTATCCACTTCCTCTACTGTATATATAATATATGTTTTTTAATTTAAAATATTTAATTTACTATTTACGGCTATTTAATAAATTGTTTTTTATAAATTTTTTATTAATTAAAGGTATTTTTATCCGAATTTTTTTTAGTGAAGCCTGTGATACCGAGTTCTAATTTTGACTTTATAATAATAAAGATGCATTTGTGGTTTCATTTCTGAAAATGTTTCATTTTATAAATTTGTAGTAGTACTAAAACTTCTCTTCCTAAGAGTTTCATTTTGTTTAAAATTGGACTGGATCTTGAACACCCTTATTCTTCTTGCACTTGTTGGGTTCATAAAGTGGCCTATTCTACTTTTACTTAAATGGAAACTATTCAACCCGACCCAGCCCACTTTACAATCCTGCTTCCGCCGCTCGCTAATTTGAAGCCAGTGCAGACTGTGCAGTAGGCACTAGCCAGTAGTAGTAGTACAAGTACAAAGCATAGAATGGTACTAATCCATAATGTGCAAAAGGCCCAATACTATCCATTTTGTTTACCTTCAAATTCAAAATAAGAGAAGCTGCAGGCTAGAAGAACAAAGAAATGAGATAGACCATAACAAAAGGCCCAATACCCCATCCCAGTTAACTCTCATAACAGATTTAACAAAGAAACTTTGATCATATCAACAACATAAACCAAAGATCCTAGAATCCAAATCCAAATCCGAATCTCACCAAATTCAGAAAACAACATACGAAACAAGAGACCTTTTATAATTTTCGAAAAATAACTATGATTCAGCTTACTACATTAATGAAGATGATTCAATTTCAATAATTCTAACGTATCTATACAGTATACACTTTGCTGCTAACAAAGAAGTCAAAATTCCCAATTTACACATACATCAAGTCAAGCACGGCGTCTACTGAGACGCCAAGAGTTGGGCTCATGATGTCTGTCATACAATGGTTGAATACGCTCCTCACGTTTGCGCTTGCACATCTTGGTAAGATCTGCAACCTTAAAAAACCTCGGCATTTGTTCCACAAGCCACTTAAGCTCTATAGCACTGACGTCACGCATGTACTCCTTGGTGGTCATCACCAGCTCATTGTAGATCACCCAACCTGGCTGTCTACGGAAAAGAACGCTGCTCGGGTGGATGTAAACAATCTGGTTGTCCACTAAAGTCCGATACCCGTCTTCTTCATCCCTTCTAGCTACATTGAAGAAGCATCCCGCTATAATCGCCTTTCTGACCATGGTGAGGTCTCTTCCTGCACTTACAACTTCTAGTTCGTGCTTCTCCATCACATTCAGAAGCTGCACTCTAACATCCTTCGCCTTTTGCATTGACCGAAAGTGAACAAAGTTCTCAAAACACCAGGACTCGGAAAAGTTCTTAGCTTTCCAAGCCTCATACACAGCAAGTAAAACCAGATGGTCTCCATCAGCTTGGAAAAACTTGGCCTTTTTCTTATCTGCTTCAGCTTGTTTCTCTCTTGGCCTGTAGAAGATATTCCCTGCCTGAAGCAGGGCAATGATGGTCACAATCTCATTACTGCATCCCAAATTCGCGCTCGCGAGCAGCATTTTAGACAGCGGAGGATCCAGAGGCAACAATGCCATTCTTTTTCCTAATTTAGTCAGAAACCCCTCTTCATCCAATGCTCCAAGACTCTGCAGCTGTTTCGTGGCAGACGCGAGGGCTTGGGGAGACGGTGGATCCATAAAATCAAATGAAAGAAGATCATTGATCCCCATTGCTTTCATCAAGAGTGAAGTATATACCAGATTTGTTCTTTGGATTTCAGGAACTGTTATTGGGGACATCTCATTGTGAAAAGCCGCCTCGGTGTAGAGACGGTAGCATTCTCCTGGCCCTGTACGCCCAGCTCGTCCACATCTTTGTCTGGCTGATGCTTGTGAGATTGGAGTCACAACCAGCTGATCAATCCCTTTCTTGGGATTATACACATTTTGCTTCGCAAAACCCGGATCAATCACGAAATATATCCCATCAATGGTCAAGGAAGCTTCAGCAATGTTGGTAGCAACAACAACTTTCCTCTTCCCTGGAGGAGCAGGCTTAAATATCCTTGACTGCTCGTCGCTAGGTTGAGCCCCATAGGCCGGGAGTATAATCAATTCCGGGATACCTCTGCCTAGCTGCTTCATCTTTTCATTCAGAGTCTCACAAGCTACTTCAATCTCCTCTTCTCCAGTCAAGAACACAAGAATGTCACCTTCAGGTTGAGTCAAGTGAATTTGAACAACAGTCAATATAGCTGCATCTAAGTAATCGCTTTCTGGCTGTTTCGTGTACCGGACTTTTACAGGGTAAGTCCTACCAGGAATTGTGAATATCATACAATTGAAGAAGTAACCTGAAAACTTCTCAGCATCAAGTGTTGCAGATGTGATAATCAATCGAAAATCAGGCCTCTTTTCAACAAGTTGCTTCAAAAACCCGAAAAGAACATCAGTGCTGACTGTTCTCTCATGGGCTTCATCTAGCATGATCACTGAGTACTGAGAGAGATTCTTATCAATCAAAATCTCCCTAAGAAGCATTGCATCAGTCATGTACTTGATCACAGTATCGGGTCCAGTACAATCATCGAACCGAATTGAATACCCGACTTCTTCCCCTAATCTACACCCAAATTCTTCAGAAACCCTCTTGGCTACTGAAGTGGCTGCAACTCTACGCGGTTGAGTGCACCCAAGCTTGCCCTTTGTGGTGTATCCTGCTTCGGCAAGATACTGAGTCACCTGAGTTGTTTTACCCGAACCAGTCTCACCAATGACAACAAGAACCCGGTTTCCATTCACAGCCTGAATCAGTTCCTTCTTCAATCTGTAGATTGGTAAGCTCTGCCTCTGTTTGAGAACCGAAAGGCTTGACCTTGGCCCTAGAGACACAGCCCCTTCATAAGCATTCTTCTTCCACTCTGACTTGTCATAAGTCAGTAAGCCAGCAGCACCGGCAGCGGTGAGCTCTTGTGCAAGAAGCCTATCACCCTTCCCTGGCATTGGGTCTTCCCAAGCCCGATTCAGATCCTTCGGAGTGAAATTCAGCTTATTTGTTTCTCTATCTTTTCTTATTTCCCTTCCCTCCTTTTTCAGCGCAGATTGAATTGCTGCTGCTCGTGTCAGTGACCCATTCGGATTCGAAACAATCCTAACCGGTGACATATCAACTGAGTACCCACTCTGTCGTTGAAAATTTGCTAATCGATCCTCATCGAGCTCAATTTCATCCTCTTCCCCAAAACCCTCTTCTTGAAATTGCAATCGGAACCCATCAGATTTTGCAGCTCCCAAAACACCAGATGCCATCAATTGCTTCATCACCCATCTCTCTTCTGCATCCCCTTCACACCCATCTCTGCGCCTCTGCGTAGATTCCGGGATGGGCTTTTCTAGGCTTTTGTTCGTCTTGGAAGGCTTTCGTGGAGGAAAAATGGCATGAATGATTTTCAACAGCGAGCGGATGAGATGTTCGGGCATGTCATCATCCGCACCGTTTTGCTTCAAGATCGCCTTGAACTCGTCGACGGCATTACAGCTTCGACCCAGCTCCGTCACCAACTCCGCCAAAGCTCTGTCAGTAAAACCCAGATGGTTTTCAAGCTCTGTGCAGATCTCGGAGACGAGAGAAAGGTATTCGAGCCTGTGAAACACAGAATCCTGGGAATCAACCGCCATGACTGGTTTCTAAATTTCAAATTGAAGTATCAGTGAGGGACTTGTTTCGAAGGTATGGGCATAAATAGAAGAAGTCAAGGCCGCCGACATTCACCGTTTTCCGACTCAAATGAGGAATATTCTTCATTCCTTGCTGATCAGGTAAACTTTTAGTCATAGACACGTCACCAATTCTAGAGGTAAAAGGACAAAAAAATAGAAAACAACTTTTCACTCGTTAATTTAAAGAGACCGGAAAAATACACCCACCACAAAAAACACAAAAGTACAAAACTTTTTTGTCCCACCGTCAATTTGAATTACATACTTTGCCAAGTTAATTATTAATATGCATTTTTAGCATATTTGAATTGATTCAAATTTGATTTATGATAGGTTGTCATTCATTTTCGGGTTAAAAAAATGCTGAATAATTATGATTAGTGTAAGATTTCTTGCGAAATGAACCGGTATCGAGAAAGCAAGTCCAAATTCAACATATGAACATTCTGGGGAAGGCTCTCATCCAACCTTCAAAGATTCGTAGCAAATTACAGAAGCACAAGCTACGCCAAGCAAAAACTTACACAACTAGTTAAGTGAACAATTCCAACAATTTGACACTTTCGATAAATTGAGATTAGTCGCATTCACAAATGATGATGGATATATGGAAGTGTATATATTATTAATAAGTACAATCGGACATTTTAAGTTGCTAACCAAAATACTTCGACAAAGAAAGAGTGACCCCAGACCATAACGCCCCTCCAATTATCTTAAGAGCTGGAGAAACTTGATTGCGGCGTCCCAGTAATCTAAGCACCTGCAGTTGTTGCTGAACATTGTCCAAGGGATCAGTGGTTAGAACTCCAAGCAGCAGATATGTGAGGAAGAAATTCAGGAGATGCTAGAAGATTTTTTCAAGTTATTATGCTAGGGAAGTTATTACAAAATCAGAATTAGTACCTTTTGCAGAAGGCTCATCTGGTTTCATAGCCGGGAAGAGAAGAACCTCCTGTCCAATCATAAATAATACAGTTAGAAACAACTAAACATTGGCATCACTCAATACATGCTTGGACATTCGAGAGAATAGAGTGAGTGAATGAGTGAGTGAAGAGAGAAGAGCCACAAACCTTAATATTCTGTGAATCGGTTAACAACATAGATAGACGGTCAATGCCCAAACCCCAACCGCTAGTCGGAGGTAATCCATACTCAAGTGCTCTACAAAATGTTTCATCCAAAGCCATTGCTTCATCATCGCCTGATTGTCGATCCTGAAACTCAAACCGCATATCTTCAGAAAAATTACCAAACAATTTATTTTTAAGATACCAAAACTAAACAGTTAAGTCGGACCTTGAGTTGATCGGCAAATCGTTGGCGTTGTACCACCGGATCATTCAATTCAGTGTATGCATTGGCAAGCTGGACAGCAAAAGAACATTTGGTAAAAAGCAGAATGACAAAGCAAAAGGTGAAAAATAAAAAAATAATTCAAAATAAAAATATGATTGAGTTAGCGAGCATACTTCATGCTTGCTGATAAATAATTCAAAACGCTCAGTGAGGCCAGGTTTTGATCTATGCCACTTCGCTAAAGGACTCATTATCTCAGGATGGTTAATGATGAAGGCAGGATTTACACAGGTCTCCTCCAGAAAGTGCCCCACAAGCTGCAAAAAAAGAAAAAAAATGATGCACAAGCCATTTACCAAAACCATCATGCATCATTAGCTCCTCAAAAGACTAGTTCAAATAAGAAAATGGCATCTAGATAGCACATACCACAGATATAGTATCCTCATTCATGTAATTGATTTAAAAAAATATTTGGAAAGAGGAAGAGAATACCTTATCCAGCAAACGAGTTGTTGTTTCAGGAGGGGAACATTTAATATCGAACTTCTTGCAAGCCTCCTTAAGATATTTGTTAGCTTCCTCGCTAGCGAGATCCTCTGGATTTATATTGAGGTTTGCAATCTTATTTAATTCATCAATCATGTCGATCCTTCTGCAAAAATACCAGTTAAAACGACCAGATCAGTTGTTTTACATATGTTTCAGTTATAACATGCATGACAAAATAGTTTACAGACCTGAAAGGAGGAGTAAAGTCAATTTCAATTGGATCCTTATCGAGCCCATTTGAATGATACTTAATTTTATATCCACCTGTGAGTTCCTTCACCATCCCTATTCACATATAATATATCAGCAAGAAAATCCTAGTTTCAAGTGCATGGAATAGTGCAAAGAAACATGCATCAAATGACCCATACCACTCAACATTTCCTCAGTCAGCGTCATCAAGTCATTGTAGTCTGCGTAAGCCATATAGAATTCACAGGTAGTGAACTCAGGATTATGAGTCAAATCAATACCCTCATTTCTGAACTGTTTCCCAATCTCATAAACACGATCCAGGCCACCAACAACTAGCTGCTTAAGATAGAGTTCTGGTGCAATGCGCATGAAAAGCCTCATGTCAAGTTCATTGTGATAAGTAACAAAAGGACGAGCCGCCGCTCCACCAGCAATCATATTCATCATTGGTGTTTCGACCTGAGGGTGGAAGAAAATAGAAGAAACAAACGAAAAAAGATATAAAAGACACTAATTGCAAGGCACTATCAATAAATGCCCATGAAAACATAGTGAACACAAACATCAAGCTTATGAAAAACTAACCTCCAAGAAATCAAGGTTGTCCAGGAACCTTCTTATATATTGAATGATCTTAAATCTGGTCCTGAATATTTGTCGAACCTCCGTAGTCAGTATTAAATCCAGATAACGTTGACGATAGCGAGTTTCCTAGTTAGAAATACAATTAAGTTAACACATAAAATAATAAAGAATGCGATGAGCATAAAATTTTTGAAATTTAAGGGAAATAAAACAGTGTGACTACTTAACAAAGCTAAAACAAAAATTAAATTAACAAATGACACACTAATATATCAATGTAATGATTAAGTTTAAATCATTTGAATGTTCGTTAGTCTTTCCTCTCTGATAGTTGGACTAATCTCATCATTCTTGCATCTTAAAAGGGGGGTCTAATTTTAAGTCGCCATAAAAATTTCTGTCTAGTCAAACCATAGATAAACAAAAAACTAACAGAACCCAACAAACCAACTATTCAAAGTAAGACCTAATAGAAAATGAGGGTACAAGTTGAGCTAGTAGCCTATATCTCCAAAACTCAAAACACAAGGACTTGAGTTAATAACTAAGGACAAGAAATATTATGTTCCTGAATTTATTAAATAATTTGTCAAGTTACTGTACCTAAGATAGATAGATAGCATAAGGAATCAAGCATAAATGGGTATAACTCAATACTGCAAAAAAATAAATAATACTAATAAACAAGCATATTTTAGATAACCTAGCCAATCACATGTAAGAGAGAGATGTCAATAATGCATAAGCAGTTCTAATGCAAAAACAAAACAAAAAAGTTGTAAATTTCTTTATCAATCAATACCTGGTCCTTTAAAATGTATGATTCAGGATTCCTTGGACTTCCTGGGACCCATCCATCAGTTTTCTGCAGAAGTTAATGTAGTGGTGTCATGAAAAAAGCCTAGGCAGCATAATATTACAGCAGCCAAAATACAAACGGTGCTGACCTTCAAATTAGCATTATCAGAAGCTGGACCAGCTTTCTGCCTTGGCATCATATGAAGACAATGCGATAAGACTACAAATGATCTTGGAAAAATGCTGAGCTCCCCCCTCTTAGTCTTTCCTGTGAGAAGACAAGAAAGAAACAGAAAAGAAAACTATACAATTCAGAACAATGAAGAAATATTAAAGTTCCAAACCACAAATTGTAAAAGATCATGCATCATGAGATGCCTAAAGAAACATTATATAACAGGAATCAACTGATTGTAGATAAAACCCAAAAATAAAAAAGCAAATGAAAAGGACAATGCTCAAAAGACCTGAAGACCTGGTCATTAGATTCATGACCAGTTAGACCAAAAACACATCCACAAAAATTGCGCACACAAGAAGCTTGTAACACTGTTGAATGAATATCAAATTTAACACAATCAGAAATACAAGGTGCAAAAATGTGAAGACTAAGCAACTACTCGCGATATTGTTCATGGGACACTGCAACCTTCTAATCTCTTTTAATTTCATTTTAGCTTTAGAAATCTCCTCCCGAATGTTTCTTTTAATTTTACTTCAGAAAATAACAGATAAATAGTTTACTTCAGAAAAGAAGCAAAAATAATATCAACTGCTAGTCTGGACAGTGAATATCAATTTCAAACATTCAATCATATGACCTTTTGTCAGCAAACAAAGAATAGAAAGACCGCATATAGTTTGGAACCCAAGCTTATCGAGAGAGAAAATCTACTAGTTAATATTAATATCTACCCTCTGCCTTCTTCAGATCCCTCGCTTCACTCAAATAGTATTCATACTTAGAGTAAATGAATGCATTTGTATACAGAAAAGCTCTCTTCAAATGAACCAGGATATTCCTTGTTGGGGGGGGGGGGGGGGGGGGGGGGGTGGGCGGCGGGTTGTGGTTGTTTACACAGTGGTTGGGACAAAGACACCTTTTTTTTTTTCTATTGTGAAACAAATTGTCATAATAAAAAATGTAAAGGGTAGATCGACATCTATTACAAACCTGGAAACCCAGTAACACCAACAATATCACCACGCTTAACACTGGAATGGATCTTCGAAAATTCAGATTCATCCAGCTCTGATTTGCTGCATGAAAAATGCAGACGTTTAGTGAT
This sequence comes from Oemleria cerasiformis, assembly GCA_037349345.1. Lineage (NCBI taxonomy): Eukaryota > Viridiplantae > Streptophyta > Magnoliopsida > Rosales > Rosaceae > Oemleria > Oemleria cerasiformis. The sequence goes on from JAZGTL010000010.1 coordinate 12,469,594, forward strand.
TTTGTACTGAAAAGAATAGTTCAATCAATATCTAATGAGAAGAAAAATAGTTTCCATCTATCTACTTGGGGTGAATCCAGGATTTTCCATGGGAGTGGGCATCCAACTACAGTAAATACATCAGTTTTCTACTTTCTACAAGATTAACTTCACTCCAATACGATCAACGTATTTCTATTTCTTAGAAATGGAAGATGGGATGGAATACGAGAAAGGATCAAAAGAATAAGTTGCCATTATATCCGAAAAAGAAAGTATTTGCTAACCAACTTCGGAGGAAAATCAAAATTAAACAAATACAGCGTATGACCAAGGAAAGCAGCAGAAAAAATTCAGTCTCACTCAAGTCAAGCCTATCTACCTGAAATTTTTAAATACGTCTCACAGAGACAAACTGCATGTGTGCGGCTACAAATCAGCATAGATAATATTGGGGGGTGACAACAATTTTATACCTTAAATCAGCCATCACTTGTGCCTTCCCACCACCAGGTCCGCCACCGTGTAAATCATAAAAGAAAAGCTTAGAGCTGGAGGATCTTTTACTCATAATTCGCCCTTGCATGGGAGTAAATTTATTTTAATCAACATATAGAAAAATGAAACTGAGAGATGATGCCTAAGAAACATGTATAAGTCGTAAAACTGAATACCAGACAATGATACACTGATATCATCACGATGCTCCCCATTGCTTAAGATTTCATACTTCTCTACATATTCAAGCACAGTCATTGAAACAAAGAATTTGTGAGGATATGGATTTTTAGTTTCTGCCTTCTGGGTAGCAAGATACTTCAGCCTATTTTCAAAGTATTGCTGCAAAATAAGGAGAGGAAAAGAGAAAAAAAAAATGAGGCTCAGGGCATAAGTGAGTAGTATGAAAAACCGCACAGAAATCAATTAGATGAAAACCCACCCAGAAATCAATTAGATAAACCCCACCCAGAAATCAATTAGATGAAAACCTACCCAGAATTCAATTAAATGAAAAAATATATTACAAAAATACGTATACCGTTGGATCCATTTCCTCATCTTCCGTTGCCACATTTTTCTTAACCTGTGAGTTTGCAGTGGCAGCAGCCTGTAAGGTAATTAGCAAAGTTATTTAATATAAGACTTCATAATCAAATATGTTGAGCTCTTTAGTGAACAGTAATAAATTATGCATTATCAGTCTAGTGTATCCAGATTTCAAGTGGCTAGTTAGTATCAATCCAGATTTCAAGTGGCTAGTTAGTATCAATCCAGATTTCAAGTGGCTGGTTAGTATCAATCCAGATTTCAAGTGACTAGTTAGTATCAATCCAGATTTTAAGTGACTATTTAGTATCAATTCACTTTCATGGTTCAATTATTATGTAAGATAACTGGGAAACCAACTCACATACAACTAAGTATTACAAAAAAGAAAATCACTATGATATCTTGACTATTGAGTATCAACTTATTTCCACGGTTCGAAATTATATACAACAAATTAATAACTTAAATGTATCAATTTCTCGGAAAATATAATGTGTATGTATTAAATTCACAAATTATCTATCTACATTCAAGGAAGCAATATGCCATCATCTATAATTCCATTGATCCACATAAAGGTCATGGAAGAGTCATATGTACCATATAACTTTCATACTTAATTCTCCGTTGTGTTCTAAAGACCAAGCCGAAAATTATAATAATTATAATAATAGCATATTTTAAGAAAACAAGGAGTACCTGCTTTGCCTTCTCCTCCTCTTTCCGCCGCCTCTCGTCTTCCTTCTGCTTGTTCTTCAACTCCTTCTTGCGTGCACTGTAAGCACATCCAAAACAATCAAAATAAAAAATTAACAGTTTTCCTCGCTAAAACACAAAACCCAAATGGATTTTAAAAAAAAAAAAAATTTAAAGGTAAAATAGAGGGAATTGAACGTTCATATCCGCTCACTTTTTGCTCAGAGTTCCTTCCGATTCCATTGTCAGATCTGAGACAGCTTTGGATGCTTCGTCAATGGTTCCTGACATTGACGCGGCTCGGTATGAGAGGTGGCTTCGAAATGAGACAGGGGATTGAGAGGGAGCTTGGTGGGGGGTTTTTGTGTGCCACAGTGGAGCTAGGGTTTAATCATAAAAGATTAGAATCCGCTTCTTATGTAGCCGGGTCGGGTCATTCTTTTTTAATTCCTTTTTTGTCAACAAATTTCGAGTGTTTCCCTTTCTGTTTTGGTAAAAGTTAGGGCAAGTGCAAGTGTTTTCCTTTTCATTTACAATCATACTACATTCATGCATTCGCGTACACGTGTGTACGTTAATTATTTTTATTTAAATTTATTGTTTATAAGTTTTAAGAAATAAAAAGAAATGAAAATAAATTCAAAAAATAACTACCCACTACTCCATTAAAATGCTTATTTTTAATTTAAATACTGAATTTTACTATTATACCCTTATGTATTAAATGTAAAGGTTATTAATTGAGGGGTATTTTTGTCAAAAAACTTAGTGAAGCCTTTTGACCCTCCTGACTACAATACCAAAAATATTGTAAAAATAAAAGCTTGGATAGAAAATGTATTTATTAAAAAAAATAAATATGCATAAACTTGCGTTCAAAGAAAAGGAAAAAGAAACTTGCACACAAAGTAAAGAAAGAAAATGAGTTACTCACCCATAAGTCTGATAAATCTAAATCAACTTACATTTTTTTACGTTTATAGTACATTCAAAAGTCAATTCATAAAGGAGTAGAATTTGACTATATTTAGGTTGAGCATGTGAACCCAAAATATCGAACAAAACTGAAAACCGATCCAATTGGATTGATTTGGATTTTTTTATAATCACTTTTTAGCATTGGCTTAAAAGCTGAAATGAAATAAGTTCAATTGAGTTTGTTGCAGTTACATATTTTGTAGTTCGAGGTTTAAACTTTTAACAAACCGTAATACTCAAATCGAGTTACTGTACAAAAATCGATCCAATTGAATCCATACACCCATCCCTAATTACATTTCTGCCAATACATCTAATGATTCACTTTTTTTAGCTTAATTACTTATAATTTAAAATTTAGCTATTAGGTTTTGGCATGGAGCTCACAACTCGAGACTTAATTCAAAAGCGAGAAGTGTTACACACATTGTCCAAACAATCATTCTAAAACCCTAGAAGGAAGGGATATATCAACTAAATATTCACTTATATCATAAAAAGTGAAATCAGACGAAAAACATTTGACATTTCTAAAAGGTCATACATATAATTCTATCTATTAAAAAGGGTATAAATATCATTTTATCCTTATAACATAACAAAATTCAACATAATATAGATAATTAAGTAGGTATACCAAATGTGATTACCACTTTAAAATTTTAATATCTCTAATTACCACTCTTTTTATATAATACAACATCTTGCAAGATCACGAGAAAATTACAAAACTAAAAACAAGAATTATCAAGATTTGTTCATACCGATATTCTACTTTTAAGCCAAAAAAACACAATGTGATATTCATAATTAGATTCAATACAAATATATTTTCTCCTTCTCAATTATGTTGGTCAATTTTATAACATTTTAATTAAAAATTAAGAAATAAAAAGTAATAGTATATATTAGGGAAGACCATGATCTGTTATATATGGAGATAGTTGACGAAATGTGACATTGAATAAGGTAATGTGTCGTGTACTACTCCTTCAACATGAGCAGTCAACAAAGTATATAAATATAGCAGTAAAACCAAAAACGTTGTAAAAATAAAAGCTTGGATAGAGAATATATTTATTAAGAAATATCAAACTGCATAAACTTGCGTCCAAAAAAAAGGAAAAAGAAAAAAAAACTTGCACACAAAGTAAAGAAAGAAATTTATTCACTCATAAGTCTTTGATAAATCCAAATCAACTTAGGGTGTGTTGAATGAGGGAAAATAACAAGAGATTTAGTAAAAAGTCAGAATTTTAAAATTCCTAGGTATCAATTCTCTTGTTTTGATTCATAAAAATTGAAATTTAGAAATTTTAACAAAAATAAATAAATAAGGAATTTAGATGCCCCAAATCCCCACTTTAAATTTCATATAACGAGGTGTCATTCTCCAAATTCTATTTTTATAACTATAGTTTATGTATAAACATTAAATTCTATGTTTAAATTTCATTCTATTTTTATATTATCCAAACAAGAAACTTAACAAATTCTAAAAAGTTAATTTCTGTCAATTTAAATTCCGTCATTTTTGTAACGACCCGGACCAGAAATTAAATTTATTTGAAAATTGGACGATTTTACACTCGGTTTTGGACGGGTTCAGAAGCCACTTTTTGACTGGCAGTGCTTTTGGGAATTTTTCTTGGGTCGTTGCGTAGATCTCGAATTCATGAGTTCGTAGACATACGGCATGCGAAACGAAGATCCGGTGAGATCGTTACAAGTCTAGAAGCTTCATGGGCATTTTGGTAATTTTGGTTGGGGGTATATATTTTAACCCCCAAACCATAAATTCATCAGGATTCATTCTCACACTTTCTCTCTGGACCACACAACCCCCCCCCCCCCCCCCCCCCCTCCCCCCCCCCCCCCCTGAACCCGTGTGAGAGAAACACCTAAAACCCACGAAAGTGGACTTTGATTCAAGACCATATCTTATGTTTTGGTGGAACTATTCGAAATCTCCTCATTCCCACGAGCACAACCGTACAAACCATCGGAGGAGGCAACCACGGGAGACGCCAGACCGAGGAAAAGTTAAAATCGAAGGTTCATATCGATTTTTCGGCTACCACAGGTACGTGTTTAATGTTATTAGGTCATTTTTGGATTCCGGGGTTCGAGTAGATAGATTTCGACATAAAATTTGTGAAAACGGTTAATTTTTGAGGAAGTTAGAAAAACTTCAAGGTCGGCCAGAAATGGGGGATTCTGGCGACGGTGACGGAGGCGACACGGCGATCTGATCGTCATCTCCGGCCAGCCTCCAGCGACGATGACGGTGGTCTGGTCGTCTTCTCCGGTGAGTCGTCGGTGACCGATCGGGTCGAGCGGACCGGTCGGGTCGAGTGGACCGATCGGGTTGAGTGGACTGGTCAGGTCGAGTGAATCAAGTCGGGTTGGACCGGGTCAGCGTGTGGGCACTGTAGCAGGCGCGTGGAAGCGCGTGGTCCAGCCTTCTATCGGCACGTGGCGGCGCGTGGAGCCGATTTCGGGGTCACGGCGGCGAGTGGCTAGGGTTTTGGTTCTTTCGGATCAGATTTTGAGGCCATAGGAGTTCATTTAGAGCCCCGGTTGGACAATCCCAGCGGTAACGGTTGACCATGGAGCGGGTTTTGAGCTCAGGAGGTCAGGGTAGTTGGGTCATTAATGTGTCAAGAGTTCCTTGGGGCTAGGGTGTCCATGATTTGGTATTTTATTTGCGCTGTGAACGTACTAGGGTTCCGGGATTGCATGAGTATGCATACTTCTAGGTGTTGGGTTATACCATGGGATTCCCGATGATTGGCATGGAGGGTGTTTTTCTCTGCTACAATGTTGAGGGTTCTCCGATTGGCGTTAGAGGGTATGTCTCTGCTAGATCGTCGAGGGGTTCTCCAATGTTGGTGTTCGAGGGATCTTTCTCCGCCATATCGTTGAGGTCCAAGATTGCTCTAGAGGAGCAGGGATATCGAGTTATCACTCGGGTTGCTCTAGAGGAGCAGAGATATCGAGTTCGACTCATGGCGAGTCAATGAGACTCAATTTAATCAGGTCTGGTTCCTTCGTCATCCGGATCAGTGGGTTGGTGTGGGCAGTGACCCAGAGTGACGAGTTATTGACGGTTCACATGTGGCTGACTAGTTATTTGTCCTGTGTTATTCCATTAGAGGTTTCAGCAGTGTCTGACCTACTGACATTCGGTGTCAGAGTGTGTTACTTTTTGGACCACCACTATTCTGAGGTCTCAGCTTTGACCTGTAAGCTATCTTGCGTTTGAAAGGTAGGTGTGGTCAGTAAATACAGAGGTTCTGTCGGGAACCCTGTAAAGTTTACTAATTATGTTTTAGGATAAAGGGTATTCCTGATATTAAATTTTGAGGAAAAAAAGATGTCAGACATGATAAGGGCTTCTCGCGGATTTCGATGAGAAATTCGGGAAGGGTCCTTACAATTGGTATCAGAGCTCTAGGTTAACTTCTTGTAGACCGCACACTTGTGTGCAAATTATTTAAGGATTCTGTTAACAAGAAGCCTACGAGACGTTTACCTCTTTAGCGACCTTGAACTGAGGGATGCGGAGGTCATGTGATGCACGGGCGAGGTAGGCGTCGCTGTTGATGGTGAGTGGACCCTAGGTTTGTAGATGACAATGCATGCATACACGTATACTTGAATTAGACTCTTTTATGTATTTTACAAATCTTACTGGAGACAGGTTTTCAACATTTCAATGAAATTGTGTTTTGGGAAATGACCTGGTTTATGGACTCGGTTTTGATATCGTTTTGACGTGGTAATTATTAAGTCCATGATTTTGGGTTGGACTCGTATTTGTGATTTTACTGAATTTGGCCATGAATGATTTTTCAATGACTTTGGCTTAGGCCAAGAAATAAAGATTTCAAAACACGGATTTGGTTTTCACTGGTTTTCTGTTCCCGAAGTCAATGTTACTCCGACTAGCGTTGAGGGGTTTTGCTCCGCTGGTTGTTGAGGGTTCTCCGCCGGATCGTTGAGGGTATCTACGCATAGCAAAGATTTCTGCACCACTCGAGGTATATCGGGTTTGCATGGTCATGGTTTTTGCTCTGACTGGTGTTGAGGGGTTTTGCTCCGCTGGTTGTTGAGGGTTCTCCGATGCTGGTGTCGAGGGTGTTCTCCGCCAGATTGTTGAGGCTGTCTATGCATTGTACAAAGTTCTGCACACCTCGAGGTATATCTGGTGTGTGGTGGATATGTCGAGAACCGTGGATTTGATATATTATGTGTCCAGGTTGATTTACATGATTTGAACTACTTTGAGGAGGGTTTTCAAAGCAGGGTTGCAGACCACGAAATGTTTTCATTATTTGGATTTCTTGGGTCCCACCGAATGTTTTTACAAAGATGGAATTTTTCCGGTAAGTTTTGGTTTATCCTTATGAACTTGTTTTAAAAGAAATATTGTGTATGCACGCATTGTTTTATACATGATGGAGGGTCTGCTCCAACACATATTCGTCAAGGTTTACTCCGACTAGCGTAGGTGATAGGACACATCCCGAATTTCCCCTCGAAACCCGGAAAAGGTCCTACTGACGTCTGACAACTTAACAAAATACCCTTAAGCCCTGGCAAACAATTATGAGAATTCTGCCAAAAATTTGGCAAAATTTCCCCTTATAAACTAGCTAACCGTCTTCCACCTGTCAGACAAGGGATCAGATAGCACCCAAAATTCCAACAACCCAACCTCTCAACGAAATATCTACCAATAATTATAAACAATCCAGCAGATTTATCAGAGCATCTAGGTATGATAAATTAATACACAGGTAAATATCCTACTCTCGGTAAACGCACAGTTAAACTGTAATGCATCCGCCTCTGGATATGCCCACGTCAACTCAATAGCCTAGAAGGGATTTAAAACAACAAAATTGTGAGTGGACAAAAATAATCAATTAAAACTATTTCCGAGGAAAACATACATTTTTCCCTCTCCACGAATAAAGTCATGCATGCATCACATAAAACAGTTTATAATAATAAAACATCATCTGAAAATCACCGGAATTCCATGTTCCTTTAAAACCATTTGGTTGGACCTACGCAAAATCTATATAATGAAAAACACACCGTGGTCCACAATATGGTTTGAAAATCCTCTCCGCAGGAGTTTAAAATCCTTTGTAATTAACCTGGACACAAAATGTATATCAAAACATAACATAATCCACTATTCTCGAAATACCCTCCACTCACCTGATATATCTCGAGTTATGTAGAGCCCTATGCTACGCATAGACAGCCATCGCGACCCGACGGAGCAAAATCCCTCAACACCAGTGTCGGAGCCCTCGCAACCAGTGAAGCAAAACTCCTCAATGCTAGTCGGAGAAAACCTTGACCCTCGGGGACAGAAAAATCATTGAAAACCAAAATCCGTGTTTTGAAATCCTTGTTTCTTAGCCTAAGCCAAATTCATTGAAAAATCATTTATGGCCAAATCCAGTAAAATCATAAATACGGGTCTAACCCGAAACCATGGACTCCATAATTACCACATTAAAACGATACCAAAATCGAGTCAAAAAACTAGGCCATTTCCTCAAAACACATTTTCACTTAAATATGTAAAACCTGTGTCCAGTAATAAGTTCTAAATCCCGGAAACATATCACAACAATATATAATAGCATTTAAATCAAAGATACCTTTATGCATGCATTACAATTTATAAACCACAGTCCACTCATTGATAGCTCAATCTCGAGTCGTACGCTGCTCTGCAGTGTCCGGAGCAAAACTGCCTGTCAAAAGTAATAATCGGGATTACTAACGATAATTAAAAACCCTATCTTAAAACTCCCTAAACCCCGGGAAAAACCGCTCGCGTTACACCAAAACGCAACCACTTCGGACGTCCCAAACTACCCCGAAACGACGTCCGATTAACCTGAAACTTGCGCCAAAAGGTCCAGAACAATGAAAACTCAAAGACACGCATCACCGTGACCCCAGAAACGGTCCCACGCGTCGGCGGAAGGACGGACCACGCGGCACGCGCCAGCCACGCGCCTGCTACAGTGTCCCCATGCACTGACCCGGCCCAACCCGATCCGACTCGACCCGGTCTGACTCGACCTGACCCGATTTACTCGACCCAACCTGGTTTGACTCGACCCAACTCGATCTGACTCGACCCGACCGGTCACCGATGACTTGCCGGAAAAAACGGCCGCGCTACCGTCGCCGTCGTCGGAATCCACAATTTCCGGCTTATCTTCAAGCTTTCCTAACTTCTTCAAAACTCAACCGTTTTTCACAAATTTTATGTCTAAATTTATCTACTCAATCCCAGGAATCCAAAAATAAACTCAAAACTCTAAACATGTACATGTACTGGTCGAAAACCTGATCGGAAGCCTTCGGTTCCTTTTTCCTCCAATCGGCGCCTCCCGTAACTGCCTCCTTCGGTGGTGGGTATGGTTGTGCTCGCGAGAAGGAGGAGAAGGTGATGGTGTTGATGAAAAGTGTCAAGGTTCCTCAGATTTGAAGGTCCGAATTCAAGTTTCTTTTGGTTTTCGGTCGGTGTCGGTTTCGGTCGGTCACGGGTGTGGATGGATTGCGTAAGAACTGAGAAGACTGAACAAAAATGCAGAATGGTTAGATAGTTTGGATATATATAATATATATATATCTCCCGAAAGACAAATAACCAAAATGCCCCTACACAATCGAGACCCGACAATTCCTCTCACGGTCTCCGTTTTTCGCGTGCCATCTGTCTATGAACTCGTAAGTTTAAGACTTACGCAACGGTATCCGTAAAAATTGTCAAATGGCTCCACACAAAAATTGAATTCCGAGCCCCCTTTTAAACCAAGGGTAAAATCGTCTTTCCACAAAATAATTTACGAAAATTCAATAATTATATGTCTGGGTCGTTACAACCCACCCCCCTTAAAGAAATTTCATCCTCGAAATTCATACCTATCACTAGAATAAGTGTGGATGTTGTGCCCGCATCAGTGCTTCGGTTTCCCACGTGGCCTCTTCCACGTTCTGATTCCTCCACAAAACTTTAACTAGAGGAATAATCTTTTTGCGCAATACTTTTTCTTTCCAATCCAAAATTTGCACCGGTTGCTCCTCAAAAGTTAAATCATCCGTCAGCTCAAGTGATTGTTCTTCCAATACATGGGACTCATCATACAGGTACTTACAGAGCATGGAAACATGAAAAACATTATGAACCCTTGATAGTTCTGGGGGTAAAGCAAGTATGTACGCCACTGGCCCTATCCTCTCAACAATCTCATACGACCCAATATAGCGAGGACTCAGTTTCCCTCGTCTACCAAAATGTACGACTCCTTTTCAAGGAGATAGTCTCAAGAAAACCCAGTCTCCGACCTCAAATTCAAGATCTCTGAATCTTTTCCTCAGTCATTTCCACAACTTCTGGTGTCGACAGTCGTCTCTCACCTACCTCAGTCTAGTATAATTCTCGCTCTGCAGAATTCCACCAGCAATGGTAGGTAAACAGTATGTAAATATGCCAAAGAACCCGTGGACTTCCTGCTCAGTGCATATGCCACTACATTGGCCTTCCCTGGGTGATACTCTATCGTACAATCATAATCATTTATTAACTCAAGCCACCTTCTCTGTCTCAAATTCAGGTCTCTTTGGGTGAAGAAATATTTCAAACTCTGATGGTCGGTGAAGATCCGACATGTTTCCCCATACAAATAGTGTCTCCAAATCTTCAGTTTGTAACAACCCATCCCGAATCCTCGACAAACAGCGTTGCTATGGCCCCCTTCGAAATCCCCCAGCTGCAGCCTCTTGAGGATTCGAACCCTGGACCAAGGCTTTTTATTCCTCTCAAGGAGGACACCTTTCACCAACTGAGCTGCCTGCACCACTGCTGCTAATTCTAAATCATGCGTGGGGTAATTCAACTCATGTGGTTTAAGTTGCCTGGAAGCATAAACTATTACCGTTCCATGCTGCATCAGCACGCAACGTATACCTCGCAATGATGCATCATTGTACACCTAAAATCCTCCGTTATCATCCGGAAAGGTTAACATTGGGGCAGAAGTTAACCTCATCTTAAGCTCTAGAAAACTTTGTTCTCACTCAGCATCCTAATCAAACTGGACCCCTTTCCTCGTCAACCGAGTTAACGGGGCAGCAATAGTAGAGAATCCGTCTACGAATCACCGATAATATCCCGCTAAACCCAGAAAACTCCTTACCTCTGACACTGTCTTTGGTTGTTCCTAGTTTGCCACTACCTCAACTTTTTTGGGATCCACGCTGATACCCTCAGCAGAAATCACATGACCTAGGAATCCCACACTAGTCAACCAAAACTGACATTTACTGAACTTGACAAACAGTTGCTTTTTCCTCAGCATATTCAGTACCAACCTCAAGTGTTTCTCATGTGCTTTAGCACTCTTCGAATATATCAAGATGTCATCGATGAACACAATCACAAACCGATCCAAATAACGTCGGAATACCCTATTCATCAAATCCATAAATGTTGTCAGGGCATTAGTTAAACCAAAAGGCACCAGGAACTCATAATGCCCATAACGGGTCCTAAAAGCTGTTTTAGGAACATCCTCTTCTCTGATCCTCAACTGATGGTACCCGGATCGAAGGTCAATTTTAGAAAAATACTTCGCCCCTATCAATTGATCGAACAGATCATCAATTCGTGGAAAAGGATATTTATTTCGCACCGTAACCCGGTTTATCTGCCGGTAGTCGATACAGAGCTTCAAACCACCATCATTTTTCCTTACAAATAATACTGGCGCACCCCAAGGTGATACACTTGGTCGAATAAATCTCATATCCACCAAGTCCTGCAATTGAGTCTTCAACTCTCTTAACTCAGCCGGTGCCATTCTATACGGTGCTGGGGATATAGGTTGAGTGCCTGGAAGAATCTCTATGGTGAATTTAATCTCCCGGTGAGGTGGCAACCCCGGAAGATCCTCTAGAAACACATCTAGAAACTCATTCACCACATGAATATCCTTTACTCTCATCGGAGTATCCCGAGAATCATTCACATGAGCCAAATATCCCTCACAACCTTTCCTCAATAACTTCTCAGCCGTCAAAGCTGAGATCACTCCCGAAGAAAGTACCCTGCGATCTCCCTGAAATATCAGTTCCGGCAAACCTGGACTCCGAAACACCACCTTTTTGTCAAAACAATCTATGGATGCATGATGCATGGTTAACCAATCCATCCCCAAAACCACATCAAAATCATATATATCCAAGGGGATTAAATCTGCCTCTAACTCATATCCTCCCACTACTACCGGACAACTGCGAATCACAAGGTTCGCCACTAGTATATCCCCGATAGGAGTACTAATGCCCATGTACTAACCAATCGGAGACAACTCTCTATCAGCAAAAAGTGTAAAACCCCGAGAAATAAAAGAATGTGTAGCCCCAGGATCTATCAAAACACGAGCATCATGATTAAAAATAGATAGTATACCCGTAATCACCTCTGGTGCTGCTCGAGCTTCCTACTGACTCATCGTAAAAACTCGGGCCGGTGTCCCAGAAAATCGACTACGACCCCCACGTCGCCCTCTGGCCCTGCTGGCCGCAATGGCCCTACTGGCCCGACTGGCCATGCTGGCCCCACTGGACTGGGCCTAGCTCCCTAATGTAGAACCAGATGACTGCGTTGTCCTCTGACTCGAATCAGTAGCCTCTCGGCCCAATGAACTGCTACCCCGGACGACGATGTGGACACTCTCTCTTCAAATGACCATGTTCCCCACAGAAGAAGCAATCAATATCACTCTGTCTTCCGGTCGACTGAAATGAAACACCACTAGACTAAGCGGATAACTACTATCCCTGACTGGCTCTACCACTGCCTCCTCCGGATCCTGCACCCCCAGAAGACCTAGAACTAGAACTGCCTCTCTTAGCGTGTCTTTAACTAGAGGTTCCGGAACCCCAACAATCCCAGCAATCCCGGCATCGCCTAGAACTGCTGCTGTTGAGCTGCCCAACAATCCCAGCATCTGCCAAAGCCCTCAAAGATTTATGTGCCACAGCAGTTACTGCTACTCGAATCTCATTCCGCAACCCATACTCAAACCTCCGGCATTTATCCATCTCAGTCGTCACAAGAGCCGGTACAAATCGTGACAACTCAAGAAATCACTGTTCATATTGGGCCACTGTCATATCCCCCTGCTGTAACTGCAGAAACTCGACCTCTCTGGTATCTCGATACGAACGAGGATAAAACTGTTCGAGGAACCACTCCCGGAAAGTCTCCCAAGTAAAAGTACGGACATCCCAGTCTGTCAACTGCAAGGCATGCCACCAGCGGTATGCATAACCACCCAAAAGAAATGTGGCTAACCACACCCTATCCTCCAGAGGGCACCTCATAACAGCAAACACTCGTTCCAAACGATTGAGCCAGTCATCCGCATCATCTGGGCTTAACTCGCCCATAAATACGGTCGCCCCCAACCTATGGGCTCGCTCAATATCAGACACCTCAGTAGTATTCCTACCCACAAGTATCGTAGTCAAAGTCCGACCCAATTAATCCAGGGTCTGTCTCAAATCCGGTTCTCCTACGGGTTCATGAGTGTCATCACTATTTCCAGACCGTTGACGGGGCTCGCGTCTCGTAGGCATTACGTCGAAAGAACCATAAACCACCAATAGACAATCAGATGTACACTAAGTGTACGATCTACAGGAATTTAAACCTAGTGCTTTAATACCAAGATGACAGGACCCATCCCGAATTTCCCCTCGAAACCCGGAAAAGGTCATGCTCATGTCTGACAACTTAAAAAAATACCCAAAATACCCTTAAGCGCTGGCAAACAATTATGAGAATTCTGCCAAAAATCCAGCAAAATTTCCCATTATAAACTAGCTAACCGTCTTCCACCTGTCAGACAAGGGATCAGATAGCACCCAAAATTCCAACAACCCAACCTCTCAACGAAATATCTACCAATAATTACAAACAATCCAGCAGATTTATCAGAGCATATAGGTAGGATAAATTAATACACAGGTAAATATCCTACTCTCGGTAAATGCGCAATTAAACTGTAATGCCTCCGCTTCTGGATATGCCCACGTCAACTCAATAGCCTAGAGGAGATTTAAAACATCAAAATTGTGAGTGGACAAAAAGAATCAATTAAAACTATTTCCGAGGAAAACATACATTTTTCCCTCTCCACGAATAAAGTCATGCATGCATCACATAAAACAGTTTATAATAATAAAACATCATCTGAAAATCACCGGAATTCCATGTTCCTTTAAAACCATTTGGTTGGACCTACGCAAAATCTGTATAATGAAAAACACACCGTGGTCCACAATATGGTTTGAAAATCCTCTTCACAGGAGTTTAAAATCCTTTGTAATTAACCTGGACACAAAATGTATATCAAAACATAACATAATCCACTGTTCCCGAAATACCCTCCACACACCCGATATATCTCGAGTTGTACAGAGCCCTGTGCTACGCGTGGACAGCCCTCGCGACCCGGCGGAGCAAAACCCCTCAACACCAGTGTCGGAGCCCTCACAACCAGCGGAGCAAAACTCCTTAATGCCAATCGGAGAAAACCTTGACCCTCGGGGACAGAAAAACCAGCGAAAACTAAAATCCGTGTTTTGAAATCCTTGTTTCTTAGCCTAAGCCAAATTCATTGAAAAATCATTTATGGACAAATCCAGTAAAATCATAAATACGGGTCTAACCCGAAACCATGGATTCCATAATTACCACATTAAAACGATACCAAAATCGAGTCCAAAAACCAGGCAATTTCCTCAAAACACATTTTCACTTAAATATGTAAAACCTGTGTCCAGTAATAAGTTCTAAATTCCGAAAACATATCACAACAATATATAATAGCATTTAAATCAAATATACCTTTATGCATGCATTACAATTTATAAGCCAAAGTCCACTCACTAATAGCTCAATTCCGAGTTGTACGCTCCTCTGCAGTGTCCGGAGCAGTACTGCCTTTCAAAAGTAATAATCGGGATTACTAACGATAATTAAAAACCCTATCTTAAAACTCCCTAAACCCCGGAAAAACCGATCGCGTTACACCAAAACGCAGCCACTTCGGACGTCCAAAACTACCCCGAAATGACGTCCGATTAACCTGAAACCTACGCCAAAAGGTCCAAAACATCGAACACTCAAAGACACGCGTCGCCGTGACCCAAGAAACTGTCCCACGCGCCTGCTACAGTGTCCCCACGCGTTGAATCGGTCCAACCCGATCCGACTCGACATAGTCTAGCTCGACCTAACTCGATTTACTCGACCCAACCCAATTTGACTCGACCCAACCCGATCTGACTCGACCCAACCGATCGCCGGTGACTTGCCGGAGAAGATGGCAGCACCGTCGTCACCGTCGCCGGAATCCACCATTTCTGGCCGATCTTCAAGCTTTCCTAACTTCTTCAAAACTCAACCATTTTTCACGAAATTTTGGTCTAAATTCATCTACTCAATCCCAAGAATCCAAAAATGAACTCAAAACCCTAAACATGTACCTATACTGGTCGAAAAATCGATCGGAAGCCTTCAATTCCTTTTTCCTCCGATCGGCGCCTCCCGCAGCTGCCTCATTCGGTGGCAGGTATGGTTGTGCTCGCGGGAAGGAGGAGAAGGTGATGGTGTGGATGAAAAGTGTCATGGTTCCTCGGATTTGAAGGTCTGAATTCAAGTTTCTTTTGGTTTTCGATCGGTGTCGGTTTCGGTCGGTCACGGGTGTGGATGGATTGCGTAAGAACTGAGAAGACTGAACAAAAATGCAGAATGGTTAGATAGTTTGGATATATATATATATATATATATATATATATATATATATATATATATATATATATATATATATATATATATATATATATCTCCCCAAAGACAAATGACCAAAATGCCCCTACACAATCGTGACCCGACAATTCCTCGCACGGTCTCCTTTTTCCGCGTGTCGTCTGCCTACGAACTCGTGAGTTCGAGACTTATGCAACGGTATCCGTAAAAACTGTCAAATGGCTCCACACAAAAATTGAATTCAAGTCCCCTTTTAAACCAAGGGTAAAATCATCTTTTCACAAAATAATTTACGAAAATTCAATAATTAAATGTCTGGGTCGTTACAGTAGGAGGGTAGTTCTCCCCCAGATCATTGACAGGTTTTCTGATGTTGGCTTTGTAAGATAGTGCTCCGCTAGATCGTTGAGGTTGACTGCCCGTACCCCTATCTGACACCTGGCTTCGGGGTATGTTCGGTCATGAAGTCATGTTGGGAGTAGGAACCACAGGGGACTTCTCAGGCTCAGAGACGTGTTTCGAGGTATGTTCTGTGTTGAATGGATAATGGTGCCTCCATGATGTCTCCTGGATGTAGTTCTCGACTACGGTTTGTTGTGGAGATTGGAATGAAGAAATGTGCAGAGTGCACGGGTTCTTTTGGGAATCGCGTCTGGGGCCAAATTTGTGTCGGTGGTGACGCGAGAGGAATTGAAACAGGAGGTTAGTTCTTGACTTGAGTTAGGGAAATTTCAGGGATGAAATTTCTGTAAGGGGAGAAATTTGTAACGACCCGGACTAGAAATTAAATTTGTTTGAGAATTGGATGATTTTTACCCTCAGTTTTGGACGGGTTCGGAAGTTACTTTTTGACTGGCAGTGCTTTTGGAAATTTTTCTTCGGTCGTTGCGTAGGTCTCGAACTCACGAGTTCGTAGACATGGGGCATGCAAAAAACGGAGACCCGGTGAGATCGTTACGGGTCTAGAAGCTTCAGGGGCATTTTGGTAATTTTAGTTCAGGGTAGATATTTTAACCCCCAAACCATAAATTCATCAGGATTCATTCTCACACTTTCTCTCTAGAACACAAAACCACCACCACCCCCCCCCCCCCCCCCCCCCCCCCCCCCCCCCCCTCCACCCCGAACCCGTGTGAGACAAACACCCAAAACCCATGAAAGTGGACTTTGATTGAAGACCACATCTCCCGTTGTGGTGGAACTAGTCGGAATCCCCTGCTTCCCACGAGCACAGCCGTACAAACCATCGGAGGAGGCAACCACAGGAGACGTCAGACAGAGGAAAAGTTAAAATTGAAGGTTCAAATCGATTTTCCGGCTACCACAGGTACATGTTTAATGTTTTGATGTCATTTTTGGATTCCTGGGTTCGAGTAGATAGATTTAGACATAAAATTTGTGAAAAACGGTTGAGTTTTGAGGAAGTTAGAAAAACTTCAAGGTCAGCCGGAAATTTGGGATTCCGGCGACGCTGACGGCGGCGATACGGCGGTCCGATCGTCTTCTCCGGCCAGCCTCTGGTGATGGTGATGGTGACGGTGGTCCAGTCGTCTTCTCCAGCTAGTCGTCGGGGACCGGTCGGGTCGGGGAGACTAGTCAGGTCAAGTGGACCATTCGGGTCGAGTGGACCGATCGGGTTGAGTGGATCGATTGGGTCGTGTGAACCGGGTCGAGTTGGACCGAGTCAGGCTGAGTTATGCCTGATTGGATCGGGTCAGGCCCAGTTGGGCTGGGTTGGATCGAGTAAGCACGTGGGCACTATAGCAGGTGCGTGGCTAGAGCTTGGCGTGTGGTCCAGCTTTCTACCGGCGCGTGGCGGCTCGTGGAGCTGATTCTGGGGTCACGGCGGTGCGTGGCTAGGGTTTTGGGATGTTTCAGATCGGCTGTTGATGGTTTTGTGGCCATAGAAGTTCGTTTAGAGCCCCGGTTGGGCAATCCCAGCGGTAATGGTTGACCATGGAGTGAGTTTTGAGCTCGAAAGGTCAAGGTAGTTGGGTCATTAATGTGTCAAGAGTTCCTTGTCGCTAGGGCGTCCATGATTTGGTATTTTATTCGCACTGTGAATGTACTAGGGTTCCGGGATTGCATGGGTATGCATACTTCTAGGTATTGGGTTATACCATGGGATTCCCGATGATTGTCGTGGATGGTGTTTTTCTCTGCTACATTGTTGAGGGTTCTCCGATTGGCGTTAGAGGGTATGTCTCTGCCAGATCGTCAAGGGGTTCTCCAATGTTGGCGTTCGAGGGATCTTTCTCCGCCATATCGTTGAGGTCCAAGATTGCTCTGGAGGAGCAGGGATATCGAGTTATCACTCGGGTTGCTCTGGAGGAGCAAAGATATCGAGTTCGACTAGAAGCGAGTCAATGAGACTCAATTTAATCAAGTCTGGTTCCTTCGTCATCCGGGTCAGTGGGTTGGTGTGGGCGGTGACCTAGAGTGATGAGTTATTGACGGTTCACATGTGGCTGACTAGTTAGTTGTCCTATGTTATTCCAGTAGAGGTTTCAGCAGTGTCTGACCTACTGACATTTGGGGTCAGTGTGTGTTACTTTTTGGACCACCATTATTCCGAGGTCTCGGCTTTGACCTGTAAGCTATCATGCGTCTGACAAGTAGATGTGATCAGTAAATACAGAGATTCTGTCTAGAACCCTGTAAAGTTTACTAATTATGTTTTAGGATAAAGGGTATTCCTGGTATTAAATTTTGAGGAAAAATAGTTGTCAGACGGGATAAGGGCTTCTCGCGGATTTCGAGGCGAAATTCGGGAAAGGTCCTTACAATTTTATACATTCTTGATAATTTTAAACTTTTTCATCCAAACACACCCTTACATTTTTTTACATGTATAGTACTTTATTCAAAAGTCAATTCATAAAGTAGTTGAATTTGACTATATTTAGGTTGAGCATGTGAACTCGAAAAATCGAATCAAACCGAAAATCGATCCAATTGGATTGATTTGAATTTTTTTAAATTAACCTTTTTTATTATTGGCTTAAAAACTGAAATGAAACAAGCTAAATTGATTTTGTTACAGTTACATATTTTTTAGTTCGAGGTTTAAACTTTTAACAAATCGCAATACTCCAATCGAGTTATGGTTTAGGCAAAAACCGATCCAACCGAATTCGTACCCCGACCCCTAATTACATTTCTGCAATACATCTAATGATTCATTTTTTGTTAGCTTAATTTCTTATAGTTTGGAATTTAGCTATTAGATTTTGGCACGAAGCTCACAATCCAGGACTTAATCCTAAAGCCAGAAGTTCTACACACATGCCCCGTTTGTTATGGAGGAATATATGTTAGGAATAGGAATTTATTTCTAAATTCCATCTTTAGTTGATATTTACCACTATTTAGGATCCTGGAAAGGAAAGCAAATCAGAAATTTGATTGGAATCAATTCCATCCAATTGATGGAATTTAATTACCTATTATAGGGTGGTATTCTATAGAATTAAGGAATGTAAAAATTACTTAATATGCCCATAATTTTCATTATTAAACAAGGACAAAATCTTCCAAATGAAAGCAAAATACTTACATACTTTACGTGAAAAATATATGCCCAGATTTTACAAAGAAAAAATTTCAAGTAGGTTTCTGACACTACTCTCCATATGGCTGCAACTTTCTCATCATGTTTGCTTGTCTGCTTTGGATGTCGATTTTTTTTTTTGGTTTGCCGGCTATGTTGGTTTGTTGGTTTATTGTGTTAATTAGTTTCTATTGAGTTTTGCGTTGTATGTTGTTATTGTTTGCTTTCTTTCTTTTTTAAAGATGTTGCGCCTCTCCGTTTGAAAATTAAAGGTTCTTCATCTTCATCGTCATATACAGTCGATTTAGAAGAAGTTTGAACAACCATTATTCGACAATGTACTATGTTGGCATGTATATCACGTGTTCGTCAATGAATAATTAAGGATATTTTGTAGCTTTTGATCTTTGATAATTAGGGCAAATAAGAAAGTGAATTGAGCTGATTGGAATTTATATTTGGGAAAAGATGGCCACCACAATCACCGTTTGGGGTTATTGTTTGCTTTTAATATTGATACTATGTTGTATTTTTTTTAATGTATTGTATTAGTTGTTTTATTGAGTTTATTATATAGTTATTTTGACATTTTTATATGTTGTTTTGTATGCAAAAATAATGGACTTGATTGTGAATTTTTGAATAAATTAGGGCATCCTATTTATTTCGACATATTTCGATTATTTTTCTTTGTTGGATTCAAAAATTTGAATGATGTGTGTCTTGATATTGGAGAACATGATATTTAAGTTCATATTGAATTATTGATTTTCTTTAATTCATAGTCAGGTGATACTTGACAAAAGGGTATTATAGTAAAAATTATTATTATTTTTGTTTCATTGCATGATTTGCCAAACGCAATAAAGAAATTGAATGTTTGAAATCTTATTATTATTCCACCTCGTTCCAAACGCTAGAATGGAATTCTTAAATCATTTCCATTTTGGAATAGGAAAGGAAATAGATATAATTCCTTCCCTCCCTCTTACATTCCAAGCATCCAAACGGGGCCACATTGTCTAAACAATTATTCTAAAACCCTAGAAGGGATATATCAACAAAATATTCACTTATATCATAAAACATAAAATAAGACGACACCAAGTTTGAAATTTATAAAATGTCATACACGTAATTTTATCTATTTAAAAGGGTATAAATGTCATTTTATCCTTAAAACATAACAAAATTCAACATAATATAGATAATTAGGTTTTTATAGTTTGAATAGGTATACCAAGTGTGATGTAGTCGTTTTTCAATAGTTATGAATAAAAGCAGGTTCAAAATACAACTTAAAATTCCCGCATCACTTGGTATTCAAAAGTATTTGGCTCCAAGCTCTCCACTCTTAAAAGAAGGATAAATTTTTTCAAAAGTAATAATTTTAATTTTATCTACCAAATCATGGCACACAAGCAAAATTGTATCTACCATTGTAGATGCTTTAGGATGAAATAAAAACTTTTGCAAAACTGTATTGTGTCTAGCAGTTAGTATTTAACACAAGAATGTTCCATGTTGACAGAGCATAGATATGGGCAATAATATCAGAGTAGTAAGTTACGATAATAAGAAAGCAGTCATTTCATGTACTCAAAAGATTCACAATTATATTCTTAAGTTTCACATTACAATTTATGCTGAACAATTCCAAGAATGGCATTTGATTTTCCCCTTTAAGATTTCAAGGCAGCCTTTACTGTCAAACAAGTTGTAATCCTCATCTAACAAGAGGTATAAGTAGATACTCAGCATAGAAGAGCTGCAAGAACAATAAACAAATCAATTCAAAGTACACCAGAAACATTGAAATTTAAACAAAATAAATTAAATAAGTAAAGATCGAAATGGTTCATGCTCAGGCAGGGTTCGACGGGTTTCAATTCACAGATAAAAGGAAAAAATGCCAAAATGATCTTAATTAAACATATATGAAATCATATTTGAGTCTCAGATTTAGACACTCGTTTTGCTAACTCAAGCACGGTCAGCTAATCCTGTGAGCCTTTGCCATCTCCAAGAACACAGGCATTTCTCATTCCTGAACAAGTTTTAGGTCTTGGTAAAGACAAAGCAACCAATAACAATGTTTGAAACAGAAATTTGAGGACCTGAATTCGTGTGTTAATGTCTGTAGAAGCTTAATAGCAAAGCTGACTGTCTTTTCAAATCATATGTGAAACATTCTTTTGGTATTGAAATAAGGAAATGTTCAACATCTTCACAAATTGTATATGCCAAAATATTTTGGGTCTACTGCATTTGCATTCAGTTACTGTAGTAGGCAATTACCTTCCATATAAACATGTAAAAGGTTGTTATTGCAGCTTTACTGTTGAGATCAACGGATTTGGCTCGGTTCCAGAGTATTGAAGCCAAAATTGCATGTCCCAATACCTATACCAATCCAAACACAGAAAACTAACACTAAGAAGAGATTACAAAAACCCAATTGAGGTTCCACACAATCCAATCTCCTCAGATTTTAGAGTATCACTTTTTCTCATGTAAACTAATCTTAACTAATTCACAAGAACATACTACCCCTGATAGGGAAGTTGAGATAAATACAAACTTAAGTGGCCTCATTTTACACTTTAGATGTTTGCATTTGTGAGGGGAGCCAATAACTTAGAGTCAGAATAAGAAGGGTCACAAATATTCTAGAACCCAACATGTGGGGACACTGAAACAACTTAACCAATTATTTCATAATAACAAGGAGCGCATGAGGAAAGATACATGTAACCAAAACAAACAAAAAATTCATAGACATATCATCACTGAGTTTTTGTTTTCTTCAGAATTAGCCATGTTATAGAGAACGGAGAAAATGAGTCATTCAAATTCGATAATACTCACTACTGCACTATTCAAATTTAGAAAACTGAAACATTACCGTGATGCATTTGCTCAATAGGAAGCCAGACGATGCTCCCACCAAAATGGCAACAGCATAAGCCATTTCAAGTAGTGAAATACAAATCCAAAAGACCTGCCCAAATTAGGCATCAAACCCATATATGTCGTGTAATACCTTTAGGCCTGTAGTAGATTTTAGATTTATGTGCATATAAGTTGAAAAGGTTACCCGTTTTTGTCCTAGTCGTACTGTAAAAGACCGGATGCCAAATATTTTATCTCCATCGATATCAGGTATGTCCTACATGATCCCACAATATCATTGAAATTGACCGTGAATCCTTTTATATCACTAGAACTGCATGCATTGAAATAATAGTAAACAAATATACACAAAACCGACATAGGGCTTTAAACTAAATCTACTCTTCTACTTGCAATGAAAAAAAAGAAAAAAGGGCTCTTACCTTAAACAATGCTATAACAACCGAGAAGAAGCTCATAAATGCAGTTGCAAATATTAGTGGCCTAGAGTAGGCAGCTGGTCTTTTGTACACATGCATCTGGAAATTGTTAGATAGATTAGAACTCAACCAGTGAGAGTGCATCAGACTACATAGACGGTCCAGTTTTACAAGTATCTGCATGCAATGCTCTTTTCAGTGACACCTATGCCAGTGTTGTATTTTCAATTTTTTTCCGGTTTCTGTTAATCAATTATTTACAAATAATAACTAGATATTACAAGTTAAATTGTAAATACACCTAGCCAATGGAATTGTTTCCTTTCCAATCAATTGCCCTGACAATTGTGTGCATGTGTGTTCCGCAGGCTTCTTTGGGTACTTACATATTCAATTTATAGTACCACATAGCCTCCAACATAGAAAAAATAAATGGATAAGTCAAGTGATTTCGAAGAGAATTTTCATCATGAAATTGGATGATAAATACAAATAACAAACCTGCATGTGCAGGAAAAAAGCAAGTTGAACTATCACCGCCCGAACAGCTAGGATGCACATTGCTGCAATCACAGCAGATCTCTTCCATCTCAATAAGGGCAACTGCAATTATAAAGGATTCAAAAGCCATACATTGAGAAAACTGCATCTAATGCATCATTAAATTGCTCGTCAACTTAATTTTTCCTATATGCAACTTCAATTTAAATTAATGAAGAATATCAAAAATCAAGCGGGAGAAACTACATAGAAAAGAACAAGCATATAAAAGTTCTGCAATGCAACTCTTAACAATAAAAATCGAAGGTCTCATCGTTCTTTTCTTTTGGGTTTTCTTGAAGCTGCACAGGTCTGGTAAAAAGTGCAATAGATAACAAAGCAAAAAGGATTATCTGTTTAGTTAACATGTCAATACGAATAGATTATACATACTATTATTAAGAGATCCCTCTTTGTCAACTATTTTATAGGAGATCACTATAATACCTTGTAAATATATGTTAAGATTATGGCAATTCATCCAATTCACTCTTGTCCCACTGTCTTTTTAACTATGATTGTGCACATGCATTGACTGTGTAGTGCATCCAGTTAATGTCGAAGTATGCACAGGCAGAAGCATGAGCATTGGATACGTCAGAGCCTCTTTTTTCTTTCTTATTTATTTTTGTGTGTCAGTGCATGCATGGGGGCGGGGGGATCAATTCTTCACTAAAAAGACACCTGGATCCTCACTTAACTGTTATGGGTTACCCTTTAGTCATACGGAAAACCTGTAGATATTAAAGTTCAGCCTTCTGTAAACTATGGAATGATAACAGCCAAAAGCTAAACTTCATTCTTAAGATGCTTTATCATGATTCATGAGTGACACAAGCTTTGCTTATACAGGTACTTGATGCAAAAGTCAACTCACATTGATTGAATAAGCAGTTCCAAGTACAAAACTGATGAAAAGGGCCCAAAACAATGGCCATGAACCAACAACCCATCCAAGCCAAAAACTCTGTAGAAACAAATGGTTATGATCAGAATTCTTTCACTCAAAAAACCAGAAGGCATTCCAAAATTGTGAAATGATGGCATGTATCTTTGTCAATTAAATTATAACAAGCACATAGTACCTTTGAGATAAGATTCACAAAACTTAAGACTAATCCGGATACTAAGTAGAAATTAAACCACTAATCCCAGCTCTTGTTGTTTATTTACCTTTAAATTTTATCTTCCCAGTAGAACAAACAAGGCAAGTTTTATTAGCTACAAAAGTTTCCAGTGGTGAAGGTTTCATTGGCAATATTAAAAGAAAATTGTAAGAAAAACAAAATGATATCTGAACAGTAAGATGGAAATGAAAAAACAGCAACTCTTGTAAATGAGGCATACTATAAAAGGTGGAAATGGATTCATAGTAATCTAAATTCCAAACAGATGTTGTCACAGAAGTGTATATTGAGACATAGAGTAGCAGCACTTCCTAACTCTATAATTGTGCACATATATTAAGGTATTGGTGTTATTCAGATGGAAAAAAAAATGGTGAATTTTATTTCCTTCAAGCATGTCTTTCACATGTTACTAATGTGAGAATAATAACAAACAAAAGAAAATAATAATAGACTATTTAATAATCAAATCCTGAGATTTAACAATTCTAATCAGGATAACTAAAAGATATACCATTCCTTTATAGCAAACTTCTAGCAATGAATAGGAGGCAGTTTGAAAGGTAAAATTTAGGAACAAATACAGCCCCATTGAGCAACCTTTTCGTTTTGTCATAATTAAAGACAGAATAAAGAAGAGGAGATGGGAGATGTGAAGCATAAAGAACGAATGATTTAGAGACTGATTTTTCAATGGACTTTGGTTTTTAGTTGCAATTTTATCTATCCTCAGATTTCTTCCTCAGCCTACCTCATCTGTCTCTCATCTCCCTTTCTTCTATAATTAAAAAGGACAGAAGAAAAAGCAAACAGTACGAAATGGGACTAAATAAGTGGCAAACTCAGGTATATATTATGTAATCCAAAATGCTTTTGAATCTTTGATACCAGAATTACAAATGATGTCACAATCACAATGCCAGTCCCAACTGAATATTCCCCTGACACCAATGGAAGATAAGGCTTGTTGACCTGCAATGTAACATGCGATCCAGTACATAAGATCCAAGAGGTGAACGAATTGCCAATTGTTTTTCCCAAATCATTGCTACCAGTACATTTGAAAAACCTACCTTGTCTATATCTATGTCAGACAACTGATTCAAACCAACGATGTAAATGTTCATAAAGAGAGCAGCAACTACAGCCTGAAAAATAAAAAAGCCAAGTGTTAAATAACAACAATTAATCTGCCCATTTAATGTTTTAAAATTATCAAGAAATATGAGACATCACCTCCAGAACCCCAGCAAAAAATAATGGAGAAAAATCTGACAGATTCTCGACTGCAAGGAGAGACACTGAAATTATGCTCAACGCCTGTTTAGAGAAAAACTCAGGTGAGGTCTCTCTAAATTGTTAAGAAAAGAAAAGAAGGTAATAAAAAACTAACTGCAATAATTCTAAATCATGGTATTCACTACTAAATCTCAAGTATCAATTTGTAAGAGTTATATGTCCAAAAACTAAATGGGACAACAGCAAGGAAGATAATGATGATTCTGTCAAAAACTCAACTGTGCCTATAACTGTGTGCGGCCTTGAAAACCTATAAAAAGCATCTAAAGCATTTTTGACAGAGTTCGAAATGCTTTTTGAATTATAAGCTTCAGGTTCGGATTCAAGAGGGTGGCCAGCTGTAGCATTCACCAGGAACCTTTTACCACACGTCCAGTAGAC
The DNA here is from genome assembly GCA_037349345.1 of Oemleria cerasiformis. Classification (NCBI taxonomy): domain Eukaryota; kingdom Viridiplantae; phylum Streptophyta; class Magnoliopsida; order Rosales; family Rosaceae; genus Oemleria; species Oemleria cerasiformis. The sequence goes on from JAZGTL010000010.1 coordinate 12,495,406, forward strand.
TGTGGATATTTCCTTAGTGCCTCCAGTTTGATGCTTCAGAAGCTGTAGCTGAGACCCAACACCACAGTATCTTTCCAGAACATCCCATGCTCTGCACCTTGAAACTCTGACCGCCCCATATGAACCTATAAACGCAAAAGATCAGGGTTACAAGAAGTTTGCAACATGGAAAAATAGAAAAGATAAATTATGTCACTTTGAATTTCAAATAAGATTTTAGAACTGTCTTACCGTTTCTTAAATTTATATTACGTAATAATAAGGGTAGATTATGCAATACATTGCTAAGTGAAATTCACCATATCAGATGATGCACAGTGTTATGACAAAATGATTTCATGAGGCACATACTTCTTTCATAATAAAATGTTTTTTAGCAGCAGAACCGCTATGAATTATGGTACATAATTATTCAGTCAAAAACAAGTGCATAAGATGAGTGTAACTAGTAAGATATCTTATACTATGGCCTACCCCCAAATTCAGGATAAAACAACTCATGTCCCAATCCAAAAATTTGAAACCTTATATTAGAATATATGAAGCTATCTTGGAATTTGAGATGTTTACAAGCCATATACTACAATGTATTTCTTTGAATTAGTTTCTAAAAGCTAATAAAAACATCCATCAATATTACCTTTCAATGCTTCCTTCTTATGTAACCCTAACTAATATATGAAGCCTAAGAAGCCCACATACATACAAATGGGCACCTATAAGTGAATATAAGGAAGAAAAGAGCTAGCTCTCTTACAGGTTTCAGCAACAACCGTGCACAGTAGGCTACAAACATAGATGGCTAAAATGTATTTGAATAGTAATAGAAGTTTAAACTAAAACCTCATTTCAATCACACTCAGCATATATTTAATATGGAACTGGGCTAGCTTAACCATGCCTATCTATGTAAGCAATCTTAGGAAGTTTAATTGCTCGAAATTCAAAAGGCAATATTAGATGATTTGAAGGATTCATACCTGAAAAGCATGTCTTGTTGAGATCGTTCCTTCTCCAACTGTGCCCACCTATGGCTTTTTACAAAGCATTAGAAAACACACCCAGACGGTTCAATTACCAGACACTTACAACCAGATCAAATCACCAAATACACCCAAAAATTAAAGAAAAGGAAAATGCATATAATATAACAATGCAGGTAAACCCAGATGAATAAATGTGAATTAGTTCGGTCTGCTGACTCTGAGCACTAAAAGAAGGAACCTTTGAACAAATAAAGATTTCCCCAGTTAGTATACAACTACAACAGAAGAAATCAATACACCAAATGCTTGGAACAGTCCCAGCATATTTGAAGCCAATAGAACCCATTAGACCACTAATATTCATGGGAAAAAAAGAGAAAAAAAATCAGAGTCCTTCACTCAAGAACCAGAAAACTGTGCGTGTTCATGAAATCGACTGAGATCTCATACCTAAAGAAGCTTTGGGGAAGGACCCAAGAAGCGCAGAATCCATTTCTTCAGCTAAGAGAATGATGCCTTCAATTCATCTGTGAAGTGAGACGACTACGAGAAAGCACAGTCAAAACGCAACTGTTCAATTAAATAGCCGAATTCACAATAAAAAGATGCAGGTCCATCGTGTTTTTATTCGACGATGTGACAGACAGGAGACCGTGAAGACCAAGAAGTCTGCGAACCACCACCTTTGTCTCATTACATTACCATACTTAAAAAATAAAAAAATCTTTAGCAGCAAAACAAATTCTAATAAAAGAGGTACCGAGCACCTACCTGCCACACACAGAAGGTTATGTTGGCACACGTTTGGATGTTTCGACCTCCCCACAACAATATATGGCAAAGACAAGATATTTCAAGGAGGATGCATAAGTATGGATAAAAATATTCGTAATATTCGTGAAATTTTTATCGATATATCCGTATTTTGGGATCTTGATATAAAAAAAAAAAAAATATCACGGATATTTCTGTGAATATATCCGTATTTAAGGGCCTTGACATAAAAATAAGGGGGAAGAAAAATCTCCTTTCAATTTACATGATATAGGTATTAGTCTTATATAAATATTATTTGGTGCTTAAGTTTTTTTCAAAATTTCATTCAAAATTTTCAAGTTTTGGACTAAATTTTCAATATTTTTTTATTGAGTGTGAACGATATCGATATCGATATCGAAAATATCCGTCGATATTTCCATAAATTTAACTGTCGATATTTTCGTGAAAAACGATATTTTCGTGAAAAATTATATTTTCATCCTTGTGTATAAGACTCTCTTCAATGTTAAAAACAGGGGAAAGTCACGAATTAGGCATCTGTCAAGTCAGTTAGGGGAATTTTGGAGGATTTATAGAAGTTACGTAAAAAATGTCCATCCTATTCTAGTGTATTCAATTAAAATTTTATAGAACTTATAAAATGTCCACATAAATGTAGGTACATTCAAAATCTTGTAAATTTTAAAGAATTTCATTAAAGGATGGATTTAAGTGAATTTTGGTAGGGCTAGTACGTGAAAAATATAAATACCAATTGCAATAGTAATTCCATCCCTCCCCACAAACATTTTTATGAATTCTCTCTCAGTAAAATAGAAATAAATAAAATAAAGGGCCTGCAAATAAATATCATTCATCTTCATCCAAGTTCATATATATGACCATATAGTTTTGAAATTTTCCATTGATGCAAATTCGAAAAGACGTCTCTCATGAAATTATTTGTCCATGAATTAACAAGGTCGATTGATGCAACCTGCTCTTCTTTGTTGAATTCGAGTGAACTCTTTGAATTGGATGAATTGATGTATTCATCGATAACCTCATTGCTACGTTCAATGAATTCCATTGATTCTTCATGCTCTTTTTCAATGAATTCATTTCGATTGAACACTCTTCGAATTCAATGAATTCATTGACTAGAATTAGCCCCTAATGTTTTTGATTGATTCGTCATATATAGAACATCATCGATAAATTCATCCTACCCTCCTTCGATATTCAATGAAATGATGAATTCATCAATTACTTTGTTGGGTTTGATTTCCAATATATATATATATATATATGTATGTTCATCGCCTTCATTTGCTGGGTTGACATCCATATATATTCGCCACCTCTATTCTTCAATCTACATCATATTAATATATAGGTGGTTTGAAAGATTATATATATATATATATATATATGTATATATAGTTGGTATCGGTAAGAAAGGGTATTGGTATATATTTAGCTGAGATGATAAAGGGTGTTTGGGAAAAAAAAAATACTTTTTTATTTGGGAAGTTGGTCCTATCTACAAATCCCTTGTGATGCATACAAATTCTTAAAAAAAAAAATCCAATCTCAAAATTCATGTAAATTGTGTGGATATACATAGAAATACTCAACAACTCTTTAAAATGTCAATTTAAATAAAATTCTCCAAAATTCTTAAAAATTCCAATTGAATACACACTCGTTAATATTACGGTATGATATTGAATTATACTAACATCAAATAATATGATATCAGGACCGTTGATTTAATCTTGTGTCACATACAAATGCTCAAAAACCATTGTTTGTTTCCGTAATATGGAACTAACCACTCGTTTGGACCCACTCCACGAAACAATATAACAATTTAACTGTTTATTTTATAGCTCATTTTTCAAAGATCATCCATGCAAAAATTCATCCAAACCAAAAATTGTTTAATCATTCGATTATTGGCAAGAACATTGATTTGTGTTATCCAACACACTGTATTTAGCTACTATGTATATAGCCAAACAATTACCAAATTAGATGAATTTTTGCAGAGATGATATTTGAATAATGAACTACAAAATAAACGGTTAGATTGTAATATTATTTTATCGAGTGGGTCTATTAGAATGGTTGGTTCGGTATTATGGAACCAACCATTCTATTATACCCACTCCATAATACCGAACAAACCATTCTATTAGACCACTCCATAATATATATGCGCTATGAGTATTATTGTCATGTTTTAATATTGTTGGACGACATGGTTTCTTGATAGGGTATAATAATAAAAAAAAAAATCCACATATTATATTATAAGTGAAAAAGAACAAGGCAACATGGCGTTCCAGATACATGAAAGTATCTCTTATATTTGAGCCACCAAACCTACAAAAAAGGATGTTGTTGCTTACTAAAAAACCGATTGAACTGTACCTATGAATTTTCCCAAATCTAAAGAATACTGAATTAAAAATATAGAAACCTAACCGAATCCAAGTTAGGTTCAGATTCAATGTTTAATTTAAAAAAAAAATCGAACCGAACCAAAATGATTATATTATTTTTAATTATTTATTTAATACCCACCCCAACTATTTTTATCTATATTTTTTTAAGGCTTATTACTTCAAATGCACCAAGAACAGGATAAGAAGTCTCAATTTGCACCCATAAACAGGGCTTTCGTTTACTCCGTTTCACCAATTGCGTCACAGTGTTACCAACGTCGTTAAGGAAGTTTATGTGGCAACAAAACATAGGGCACTTTAGTAATTTTTTGATGTCACTAGTATCACCCATTGTATCGAAGGAAAACTACTCAAGTAAGCTACCACTTGGAGATCCAAAGACTCGTGCTTTTATTACAGGCTTATTACAGCAAATGCACATAGAACAAGCCACTTAATCTCAAAATGCACCCGAAGTTGAAATTTACCTCACTTTGCTCCCTGAACAGTTACATTGTTAAATTTGTAACGACCCAGACTAGAAATTAAAGTAATTCGAGAATTTAATTAAGGAAAAGACCATTTTACCCTCGATTTCAGAGGGGTTCGGGAGTCACTTTTTATCTGGCAGTACTTTTGGAAGTTTTTCTTAGGTCATTGCGTAGGTCTCGAACTTACTAGTTCGTAGACAGGCTGTAAGGACCCTTCCCGAATTTTCCCTCGAAACCCGGAAAGAACCGTTATCCCGTTTGACAGCTCTTGACTTCAAAATTTAAACACCAGAAATACCCTTTGTTCTGGAATAATTTTTATTAAACCTTACAGGGTTCCCGACAGAACCTCTGTACTTACTGACCACTCATACCTGTCAGACGCAGGATAGTATACTGGTCAAAACCAAAACCTCGGAATAGTGGTGGTCCAAATAGGAATACCATATGTCACCAAACGTCAGTAGGTCAGAAACTGCTGACATCTCTACTGGAATACCACAAGACAACAGACTAGTCAAATACTTGTGAACCAACCATAATTCGTCCCTCTGGGTCACCGCCCACACCAACCCACTGACCCGGCTGACGAAGTATTTTCATAGGTTGATTAAGCCCATGACCATTGTCGTCTGTTTCATATTAGAGCCGGATATATCCTCGGCTATCATATCGTATCATCAGCCGGTATAACCTTCGGCTATCATAACATATCAGTCGGCATATCTCTCGACTATCCTGTCCCTAGCCACCAGGGTATCCCTTGGGGTGTGCTAGTCATGTATCATATCATATCAGTCGGCATATCTCTCGACTATCATAACATATCAGTCGGCATCTCTCGACTATCATATCATATCAGTCGGCATCTCTCGACTATCATATCCCTAGCCACCAGGGTATCCCTTGGGGTGTGCTAGTCATGTATCATATCATATCTGTAAAGACCCTTCCCGAATTTTCCCTCGAAACCCGGAAAGAACCCTTATCCCATCTGACAGCTCTTTACTTCAAAATTTCAACACCAGAAATACCCTTTGTTCTGGAATAATTTTTATTAAACCTTACAGAGTTCCCGACAGAACCTCTGTACTTATTGACCACTCATACCTGTCAGACGCAGGATAGTATACTGGTCAAAACCAAAACCTCGGAATAGTGGTGGTCCAAATAGGAATACCCTATGTCACCAAACGTCAGTAGGTCAGACACTGCTGACTTCTCTACTGGAATACCACAAGACAACAGACTAGTCAAATACTTGTAAACCAACCATAATTCGTCCCTCTGGGTCACCGCCCACACCTACCCACTGACCCGGCTGACGAAGTATTTTCATAGGTTGATTAAGCCCATGACCATTGTCGTCTGTTTCATATTAGAGCCGGATATATCCTCGACTATCATATCGTATCATCAGCCTGTATAACCTTCGGCTACCATAACATATCAGTCGGCATATCTCTCGACTATCCTGTCCCTAGCCACCAGGGTATCCCTTGGGGTGTGCTAGTCATGTATCATATCATATCAGTCGGCATATATCTCGACTATCATATCATATCAGTCGGCATATCTCGACTATCATATCATATCAGTCGGCATATCTCGACTATCATATCATATCAGTCGGCATATCTCGACTATCATATCATATCAGTCGGCATATCTCGACTATCATATCATATCAGTCGGCATATCTCGACTATCATATTATATCAGTCGGCATATCTCGACTATCATATCATATCAGTCGACATATCTCGACTATCATATCAGTCGGCATATCTCGACTATCATATCATATCAGTCGGCATATCTCGACTATCATATCATATCAGTCGGCATATCTCGACTATCATATCATATCAGTCGGCATATCTCGACTATCATATCATATCAGTCGGCATCTCTCGACTATCATATCATATCAGTCGGCATCTCTCGACTATCATATCATATCAGTCGGCATCTCTCGACTATCAGATCATATCAGTCGGCATATCTCGACTATCATATCAGTCGGCATATCTCGACTATCATATCAGTCGGCATATCTCGACTATCATATCATAATTCCAGGAATCATTGCAACAATACATAACAATATGTAAACAAAGATACATTGATGCATGCATTACAGTTTATAAACAATAGTCCACTAATATACATCAACCAACCCTTAATTCATAGACGCTCTAGCCCAAGCAACACATGTACAATAATGTCCCAACTACCTGGACTTCCCGAGCTCAAAACCCGCTAATACGGTCAACTATTACCGCTGGGATTGCCCAAAACAATCTCTAAACGACGTCTGATCAACCTCAAACCTGTACCAACAGATTCGGAACGTCGAAAACTAGTTCCCACGCGCCGCCGTGACCTCAGTCTCGGCCCCACGCGCCGCCACGCGCCGCCGGAAGGTCGGCTCACGCACCCACGCGCGTTCACGCGCCGGTCACGCATTACTACAGTGTTCACGCGCCTGGACCGGTCCAACCCGGTCCGGCTCAACCTGACCCGGTCCAACTCGACCCGACCGGTTCACTCAACCCGACCGGTTCAACTCGACCCGACCGGTCACCAGTGACTCGCCGGAGAAGACAACCGGACGCCGTCACCGTCGCCGGAGGCTGGCCGGAGAAGATGACTGGACCGCCACCTCCGCCGCCGTCTGGTTCGCCGGAATCCCCCATTTCCGGCCGAAACTACCAATTTTCTAACTTCTTCATTTCTTAACCGTTTTTCACGATCTATACATGGAAATTTATCTACTCTCCACCAGGAATCCAAATATGAGGTCAAAGTTCCGAGATCGTACCTGGTTTGGCCGGAAAACGGCCGAGAAGTTTCGGTTCACCTCCCTCCTCCGTCCGTCGCCTACGGCGGTGCTCCCGCTCCAATATCTACCCCAAAATGCTCGTGGGGTCCCGGGGATGATCATCCCGACCTTGGTTTCACTCAACTCGGATCGAAATCCGTCCGATGAAGATCAAGCTTTTTGTGTTCACACGGGGGGGGGGGGGGGGGGGGGTTTCGGGTAGGAGAGAGAGGGACCATACTGACCAATCTGCCGAGGAGAGAGAAAATATCTATTATATAGTTCCAACTTCTCCAAAATTACCAAACTGCCCCTGAAGCTTCTAGACCCGTAACGAACTCACCGGGTCTCCGTTTTCCGCGTGCCGCCTGTCTACGAACTCGTGAGTTCGAGACCTACGCAACGACTTTAGAAAATTTCCCAAAAGTCTTGCCAGTCAAAAAGTGACTCCCGAACCCGTCCAAAACTGAGGGTAAAATTGTCCAATCCTCAAAATAGTTTAATTTCTGGTCCGGGTCGTTACAATATCAGTCGGCATATCTCTCGACTATCATAACATATCAGTCGGCATCTCTCGACTATCATATCATATCAGTCGGCATCTCTCGACTATCATATCCCTAGCCACCAGGGTATCCCTTGGGGTGTGCTAGTCATGTATCATATCATATCAGTCGGCATATATCTCGACTATCATATCATATCAGTCGGCATCTCTCGACTATCATAACATATCAGTCGGCATCTCTCGACTATCATATCATATCAGTCGGCATCTCTCGACTATCATAACATATCAGTCGACATCTCTCTCTCGACTATCATATCATCTCATATCAGTATCATATCAGTCGGTAAGTATCCTCAACCATCGTATCATATCATATCAGTCGGTAAGTATCCTCGACCATCATATCATATCATATTAGTCGGTAAGTATCCTCGACCATCATATCATATCATATCAGTATCATATCAGTATCATATCAGTCGGTAAGTATCCTCGACCTTCATATCATATCATATCAGTCGGTAAGTATCCTCGACCATCATATCGTATCATATTAGTCGGTAAGTATCATCGACCATCATATCATATCATATCAGTATCATATCAGTCGGTAAGTATCCTCGACCTTCATATCATATCATATCAGTATCATATCAGTATCATATCAGTCGGTAAGTATCATCGACCTTCATATCATATCATATCATATCATATCAGTATCATATCAGTATCATATCAGTCGGTAAGTATCATCGACCTTCATATCATATCATATCAGTCGGTAAGTATCCTCGACCATCATATCGTATCATATTAGTCGGTAAGTATCCTCGACCATCATATCATATCATATCAGTATCATATCAGTCGGTAAGTATCCTCGACCTTCATATCATATCATATCAGTCGGTAATTATCCTCGACTATCATATCGTATCATATTAGTCGGTAAGTATCCTCGACTATCATATCGTATCATATTAGTCGGTAAGTATCCTCGACCATCATATCATATCATATCAGTCGGTAAGTATCCTCGACCATCATATCATATCATATCAATATATTGGAGGTTCACCGGGTTCACCGCTAATAACGGATCCTCGTCCCGAGTCCTGGCCTCCCTCAATATGACCAAAATCGATAAACTCATACAACAGGGTCAAAACCCAAATCATTGACTCAATAATTTCCTCGTCAAAACGATATCAAATCCGAGTCTAAAACTACGATATTTCTCAAATCACACTTTTAACCGAAATAGTGGAAAACATATATCCAGTAATCATTTCTAAATTCTAGGAAATCACTGCAACAATACATAACAATATGTAAACAAGGATACATTGATGCATGCATTACAGTTTATAAACAACAGTCCACTCATATACATCAACCAACCCTTAATTCATGGGCGCTCTAGCCCAAGCAACACATGCACAATAATGTCCCAACTACCTTGACTTTTCGAGCTCAAAACCCGCTAATACGGTCAATCATTACCGCTGGGATTGCCCAAAACAACCTCTAAACGACGTCCGATCAACCTCAAACCTGTACCAACAGATTCGGAACGTCGAAAACTAGTTACCACGCGTCGCTGTGACCTCAGTCTCGGCTCCACGCGCCGCCGGAAGGTCGGCATACGCGCCCACGCGCTCTCACGCGCCGGTCACGCGCCTGCTACAGTGTTCACGCGCCTGGACCGGTCCAACCTGGTCCGGCTCAACCTGACCCGGTCCAACCTGGTCCGGCTCAACCTGACCCGGTCCAACTCGACCCGATCGGTTCACTCGACCCGATCGGTTCACTCAACCCGACCGGTTCACTCGACCCGACTGGTCACTGGTGACTCGCCGGAGAAGACGATCGGACTGTCGTCACCGTCGCCGGAGGCTGGCCGGAGAAGATGACCGGACCGCCACCTCCGCCGCCGTCTGGTTCGCCGGAATCCCCCATTTCCGGCCGAAACTACAAGTTTTCTAACTTCTTCATTTCTTAACCGTTTTTCACGATCTACACATGGAAATTTATCTACGTTTCACCAGGAATCCAAATATGAGGTCAAAGTTCCGAGATCGTACATGGTTTGGCCTGAAAACGGTTGAGAAGTTTCGGTTCACCTCCCTCCTCCGTCCGTCGCCTACGGCGGTGCTCCCGCTCCAATAGCTACCCCAAAATGCTCGTGGGGTCCCGGGGATGATCCTCCCGACCTTGGTTTCACTCAACTCGGATCGAAATCCGTCCGATGAAAATCAGGCGTTTGTGTTCACACGGGGGGGGGGGGGGGGGGGGGGGGTGATTTTCGGGTAGGAGAGAGAAAGACCATATTGACCAATCTGCCGAGGAGAGAGAAAATATCTACTATATAGTTCCAACTTCTCCAAAATTACCAAACTGCCCCTGAATCTTCTAGACCCGTAACGAACTCACCGGGTCTCTGTTTTCCGCGTGCCGCCTGTCTACGAACTCGTGAGTTCGAGACCTACGCAACGACCCTAGAAAAATTCCCAAAAGTCTTGCCAGTCAAAAAGTGACTCCCGAACCCGTCCAAAACTAAGGGTAAAATTGTCCAATCCTCAAAATAGTTTAATTTCTGGTCCGGGTCGTTACACAGGCATCTCGCGAAAAATGGAGACTCGGTGAGAACATTGTGGGTCTAAAAGCTTTAGGGGCAATTTGGTCATTTTGGAAAATTCCAAAATTAGGGGGATATTTTTCTCTCTATGGAGACTCTGCTCAGTGGGACTCAGACTCTCTTTCTCCTACCTCGAAAACTCTCTCTCTCCCCGTGCGATCACCGCACTACCCTCACCTTCATCGTCCCATTTTAGGGTCGATTCGACAAAATCCAAGGCCGGGGAAGCCTTCCCCTCGACTTCATGAACGGTCTGGTGTCATTTTCGAGGTGGGTGCGTCACCGAAGATGGCGGATGGAAGAGGAGAGGTGGACTGAAACTTCTCGATCAGATTTCGACCGAACTAGGTATGATCTCGGACACCCGACTTCATTTTCAAGTTCTTGGTGTTGCATAGATGAATCTACAAGTGTGGATCGTAGAAATCGGTGGAGTTTGGGAAGAGTTTGAAGCTCGTCGGAAATGGTGATTTCCAGCAAGAATTTCCAGTTTTCAACCACCGACGACGACGGCGATATGATCGTCGTCCCTGACGTACTCCGATGACTGGTATGAACTACGGTGGCTGATGTGGCATGCCATATGGAAGCCACGTGGTGCCATGTGGTGACCAATCAGCAGCTGACTCAGCTGCCACGTGGAGCTACGTGGCAACACAATCAGCGTCCAGTTAGTAGTTAGTTGACCGTTGGGTCAATTGATGCCGTTAGGATTTGACGGAATATGCTGACGGCGTTAGCATATTCCGTCAAAAGGTAACGATGTTATGATGGAACCCTAATGTCGTTAGTTTGGATGGAATATTCCGTCAGAGCGATGGATTACTCTGCCGTGATAGTACAGAGGCGCGTGGGGGCTCATGGCCGGTGCGTGGCGCGTGGTCCGATCTTCTACCGGCGTGTGGTGGCGCATGGGTTATTTATTGGGGCAAGGGCTTCCTTGAGTTGGTACTTTGGATATACTGTGAACAAACTGAGTTTCTAGGATTGCGTGGCGTGCGTACTTCTATGTATTATGTTATACCACGGATTGTGATTTGGGTTTTGACCTGATGAATGATCTGAGGTATGTTATGGAGGATTCCATCATACTCTCATGATGAGCCGAGATATCTGGTACGGCTCAGGATGAGTCGAGATATTGAGCTACGGCTTTAGTTGAGCTGGGATATCATGTATGGCTCGGGAGGAGCCGGGTTAGTGAGCTACGTCTCATGATGAGCCTGAATATCGACTTAAGACTTGGGGTACCCATGATGAGCCGAGATATTGAGCTACGGCTCAAGATGAGCTGGGATATTAAGCTACGGCTCAAGATGAACTGGAATATTGAGCTACGACTCAAGATGAATCGGTATATCGAGTTACGACTCAGAGTGCTCAATATGAGCCGGGATATCGAGTTACGACTCGGGGTAAGTCAGTAAAATTCAATTCAACCAAGTCAGGTACCTTCGTCATCAGGGTCAGTAGGTGGTGTGGGCGGTGACCCAGATCGACGAGTTGTTGACGATTCACACGAGGCTGACACGTCAGTTGTCTTATTTGCTTGCGGAGGAGGTCCTCCAATGTAGTTTGTGAACTACTGGTCTATCTTTTGTCTGACAAGTAGGTGAAGGTCATTCAGGTAGATAGGAGGTTCTGTTGGAACCCCTGTAAAGTTCAATTGATGTTTCCAAAGATTAAGGGTATTTCAGGTATTTAACTTTTGTGGTTAAAAGCTATCAGACTGGAGCATGGCTTTTCACGAATTTCGAGATGAAATTCAGGAATGGTCCTGTCAATTTGGTATAAGATCTCTAGGTTTAACTTCCTGATCACCACACACTTGTGTGCAAATTATTTAAGGGTTCTTGTCAACGAGATGCCTCCGAGACATTTGTCTCTTCCGCGACCTAGAACTGAGGGAGGCGGAGAGTTGGGAGTCATGATATGCACGGGCGAGGTAGGCGTTGCTGTTTCTGGTGAATGGACTTTGGTTTTGTAAATATTACTGCATGCATAAAGGTATATTTGAAATAAAATCTTGTTACGTATTGTTTTGGCAAATTCGTGGAATTTAGAATTTTTTTTTACTGGACATGGACTTCCAATAATTATTTGGAAATGACATTTTGGAATATGGCCTGGTTTTATGGATTCGGGTTTTATATGTTGACTTGATTGATTTTGGATTTTGGTCGAGTTCATGATTTTCAGTTTAAAACCCGAGTTTTCAATGAATTTGTCTTAGGCCAAGGAACAAAGATTTCAAAACATGGATATGGATTACTGTCCTCAAGGGTCAAGGTTTTCTCCAATGCTGGCGTTGAGGGTTTTTCTCCGCCAGATCGTTGAGGCGAGCTACGGCTCGAGATTCCATTCTAGGAGCAGTGAGTCAGTTTTATGATATTTTGTGCCCAAGTTGGTTTCATGGTTTTTAAACTCCTTTGAGGAGGGATTTCAAGCAGGATTGTGGACCACGAGATGTTTTTATTATTCGGGTTTTTGTGGGTCCCACCGAGTATTTTAACAAAACATGGATTTTGGTTTTCACTGAATTGTTGTCCACAAGGGTCATGGTTTTTCTCCGGCACATGATGAGGGGTATTTCCCATCACTTATTCATCGAGGTTTTCTCCGACTGGCGCTGGAGGGTATTTCTCCGCCAGATCGTTGAGGTTTCTCCGACTGGCGTTGGAAGGTATTTCTCTGCCAGATCGTTGAGGTTTCTCCAACTGGCATTGGAGGGTATTTCTCCTCCAGATCGTTGAGGTTTCTCCGACTGGCGTTGGAGGGTATTTCTCCGCCAGATCGTTGAGGTTTCTCCGACTGGCGTTGGAGGGTATTTTTCCGCCAGATCGTTAAGGGGTTTCTCTGATATAGGCGTGGCAGGGTATTTCTCCGCCATATCGTTGAGGCTGTCTATGCATCGGACTGGGACCCGTATATATTGAGAGGCTCGGATATATGGAGGGATTTCTCCTAGACTGGCGTGGTAGGGCTTTTCCTCCGCCAGATCATCGATGTTCTCTGATGCTGGCGTGGCAGGGTTTCTCCGCCAGAGCATTGAAGCTGACTACAAGGAGTACATGGATCAACATGACTTTGCGATATTTACGGATGCACGTGTACCTATCTGACCCCTGACTTCGAGGTATATTCAGGCATGTGACGTCGTGACTTGAGGTAATTGTAGTCATGTTGGGAGTAGGCCCCGCAGTGGACCTCTCGGGCTTAGAACCTTGCTTTGAGGTAATTTCTGGGTTGGATTGATTTTGGTGCTTTCAGGATGTCTCCTGGATGTTGTTCTCGCCTACGGTTTGTTGTCGAGACGGGAACAAAGACATGTGCAGGGTGCACAAGTTCCATTCGGAATTGCAACAGAGGTTCAGTTGACCTGAGTTAAGGGAATTTTAGGGATGAAATTCCTTTAAGGGGGGAAATTGTAACGACCCGGACCAGAAATTAAAGTAATTCGAGATTTTAATTAAGGAAATGGCGATTTTACCCTCGATTTCAGAGGGTTTCGGGAGTCACTTTTTTTCTGGTAGTACTTTTGGAAGTTTTTCTTGGGATGTTGCGTAGGTCTCAAACTTATGAGTTCATAGACAGGCAGCATGCGAAAAACGGAGACCCGGTGAGAACGTTGTAGGTCTAAAAGCTTCAGGGGCAGTTTGGTCATTTTGGAAAAGTGCAAAATTAGGGGGATATTTTTCTCTCTCTCCAGAGACTCTACTCAGCGGGACTCAGACTCTCTCTCTCCTCCCCCGAAAACTCTCTCTCTCCCCGTGCGATCACTGCACCACCCTCACCTTCATCGTCCCATTTTGGGGCCTATTCAACCAAATCCAAGGCCGGGGAAGTCTTCCCTTCGACTTCATGAACCATTTGGTGTCATTTTTGAGGTGGGAGCATCACCGTAGACGGCGGATGGAGGATGAGAGGTGGACTGAAACTTCTCGGTCGAATTCCAACCGAACATGTTTGATCTCAAACACCCAACTTCATTTTCGAGTTCCTGGTGTTGCGTAGATAAATCTACAAGTATGGATCGTAGAAATCGGTGGAGTTTGGGAAGAGTTTGAAGCTCACTGGAAATGGCAATTTCTGGCGAGAATTTCCATTTTTCGACCACCAGCGACGTCAGCAGTCCGGTTGTCATCCCTGACGTACTCCGATGACTGGTACGAACTGCGGTGGCTGACGTGGCATGCCATATGGCAGCCATTTGGAGCCATGAGTTGACCAGTCAGTAGCTGACTCAGCTGCCACATGGCAACACAGTCATTGTCTAATTAGTAGTTAGTTGACCGTGGGGTCAACTGACACCATCAGGGTTTGACGGAATATGCTGATGACGTTAGCATATTCTGTCAAACGGTAACGGCGTGATGATGGAACTTTAATGTCATTAGTTTGGACGGAATATTCTGATTCCGTCTGGATATTCCTTCAGGTTCGACAGAATATTTCACCGTGACAGTACATACACGCGTGGGGCACGTAGCAACGAGTGGGGGCGTGTGGCACGTGGTCTGGCCTTCTACCGTCACGTGGCGGTGCGTATGGCAGCTTCCCGACCCACGGCGGTATGTGTCTAAGGTTTTGGAGTATTCCGGATCAGATTTTGGCGATTTTGAGGCTGTTGGAGTCTGTTTGGAGCCCCGTTTGAGTAATTTCAACTATATGGACGACCACGAAGGGGGGAGGGGGGGGGGGGGGGGTGTGGATATTGTCAGGGAGCTGGGATATTCCTTGGGGCTAGGGCTTCCTTGAGTTGGTACTTTGGATATATTGTGAACGGACTAAGTTTTCGGGATTGGGTGGCATGCGTACTTCTATGTATTATGTTATACCATGGATTGCGATTTGGGTTTTGACCTGATGAATGATCTGAGGTATGTTATGGAGGATTCCATCATACTCTCAGGATGAGCCGAGATATCTGGTACGGCTCAGGATGGGCCGGGATATTGAGCTACGACTCGAGTTGAATTGGGATATTGGGTACGACCCGGGAGGAGCCGGGTTAGTGAGCTAGGGCTTCCTTGAGTTGGTAGTTTGGATATTCTGTGAACGGACTGAGTTTTTGGGATTGCGTGGCATGTGTACTTCTTTGTATTATGTTATACCACAGATTGTGATTTGGGTTTTGACTTGATGAATGATCTGAGGTATGTTATGGAGGATTCCATAATACTCTCAGGATGAGCCGGGATATCTGGTACGGCTCAGGATGAGCCGAGATATTGAGCTACGGCTCGAGTTGAGCCGGGATATCAGATACGACTCGGGAGGAGCCGGGTTAGTGATCTACGGCTCAGGATGAGCCTGGATATCGAGTTACGACTCGGGATGCTCAAGATGAGCCGGGATATTGAGCTACGGCTCAGGATGAGCGGAGATATTGAGCTACGGCTCAGGATGAACCGGGATATCGAGTTACGACTCGGGGTGCTTAAGATGAGCTTGTATATCGAGTTACGACTCGGGGTAAGTCAGTGAGACTCAGTTCAACCAAGTCTGGTACCTTTGTCATCAGGGTTAGTGGATGGTGACCCAAATCGACGAGTTGTTGACGGTTCACACGAGGGTGACACGTCAGTTGTCTTGTTTGCTTGTGAAGGAGGTCCTCCGAGGTATTTTGTGAACTACTGGTCTATCATTTGTCTAACAGGTAGGTGAAGGTTAATCAGGTACATAGGAGGTTTTGTTGGAACCCATGTAAAGTTCAATTGATGTTTCCAAAGATTAAGGGTATTTCAGGTATTTAACTTTTGTTGTTAAAAGCTGTCAGATGGGATCATGGCTTTTTGCGTATTTTGAGACGAAATTCGCAATGGGTCCTGTCAAAATCCATCGCACCATTTTCGTAACTGACATCAAAATGGCTTATGTGGCAGTACATCATCTTCTTCCATCCAAAGCTTCAATATCTCTAACTAAATATCATCCATGATTACCTTTTCCAATTAGAATTTGAACCCCAAATAAAAATAAAAATTTAATTTTCTTCTCAAACCCAAAATATGAGAATGATTGAAGCACGAGTTCTGAAAAAAGTTGGCCCATTAAATTCATCATCCAATTAATGAAATGCATCCCTAACTCCCAATTCACAACCGAATTGCTGGAGGATGCCAAATTGATGGAGGATGTCGTGGTGGCAAAAATCGCGATGGCCGTAATCGTTGTGGTTGTGGTCAATGTCGCTCGACTCGTTGCCGCTTGGAATCAATTACAGCCGATTGTAGCAATCGCTGCCTAGCTACCACCATCTACGGCAACGGCGACTTCAACTCCTTCTCCCCTTCCCCCTCGTTGTCCTTCTCCTGAGCGTGAGGATAGGTAATTTCCATAGTTTCCGCATTTTTCTAGGTTTTGGAGAGGTTGAGTTTTGCTGGGTTTTTTATTTTTATTTTTAAATAAAATCTTCATTGGGAAGATCTGATGGATTTCTTCGTGCGTTTAGGTCTTTTTCTTGTTTTCTTTTTTAAAATTTGGGGGAAATCAATGGGATTTCTTCGTCAATTTCATTAATTGGATGATGAATTTAATGGGCTAACTCTTTTCATAACTCATGTTTCAATCCTCCTCATATTTTGGGGTACGGATCCTCTGGGGATTTGACAAGATTGAATTTAATGGGCTAACTCTTTTCATAACTCATGCTTCAATCCTCCTCATATTTTGGGGTACAGATCCTCGGGGGATTTGACAAGATTCCCATGATGGGGATTTGACAAGATTCCCATGGTAGGGATCTCTTAATCTTAGCCGTTCAAATCAATCCTGAGGTCATAAATGATTTTTAACTTTTCTCACTTCCTCACGCCTAAAAATTATTGTGTGTTTTAGGTGTGAGGAAGTGAGAAAAGTTAAAAATCATTTATGACCTCAGGATTGATTTCAACTGCTAGGATTAAAAGATCTCTACCATGGGGATCTTGATTCGCTCTCCATATTTTGGGTTTGAGAAGAAAAATAAAATTTGAATTTTTAATTAGGGTTCAAACTCTAATTGGAAAAGGCAAACATGGATGATGTTTAGTGAGAGATGTTGAAGGTTAGATGGAAGAAGATGATGTACTGTTCATTAAATTGGTGTTGATTTATTTTGGAGTTAATGGGTTTGGATGAATTTGTGTAAAATGCCCCTAACTTACTTGCCACAAGTCCGCGACATAAATTATTTTAACTGCAGTTGGATGTCAGTTATGAAAATGGTGCAATAGATTTAATGATATAACTGTTCAGGAAGCAAAGTGAGACAAATTACAGTTTCGAATGTATTTTGAGACTAAGCCCACCCACAATGGAGAGCTAACTATTAAATTATAGACTCTTTTGAGAAAAAAACATCACTAATGGTGATAATTTTGAGCTGAATCAACCCCAACCTCCTTGCGTAGGGTTTCCTTGAAGGCTGTCAAAATACAGCTCCATATACAGCCCAAGCAGCCCCAATATTGGGCCTCACTTTGCTGATTTTTGAAGTAAAAAAATGAAAATGCGAAACAAAAGGACCGGGGCCCACACTTCTTCAATAAATGGACAGTCAATACAAAAACCAATGGGCCTTTTTTTCTTTTACTTTTTTTTTTCTTGTTATTGGGAAGATTTCATGAGGTTTTATTTTCTTATTTCCTTTCTTTTTCTTGTCTCCTTTATTTATTTATTTATTTTTCTGTTGAAATTTTTTCATGTTTCTCCAAAGGTGCTCTTGTATTGTATCAAAATTTCACAACACCCTTCTTTAAAAAATAACAATAATTTCACATCTATAATATATACAACATTTCCTCAATGTGTGAGACAGATTCTCACCTTATTAGAATTGAAATTTTTCTAGATTCAAACTTTTATAAAAAAATATTTATGGATACATAAATAAAAATTAGCTATAAAAAAGTTGATGAAAAAAATAATTTAACTGATAATTAATTTTTCACGTAAGAAAAAAATATAACCTCGTATCTAGCTCCAAAAAATATAGACCTTAATTGTGAACAAGATGCTATCTAGTCTCAAAGATTCTTTTTGGAGCTACATTTGAAGCCACATTTATCACAAATACAACCTCAAATATAAACTACCATTGTAGGCGGGTTAAGTAGCTTTTTATAGGTGCATTTAAAGTAATAAGCTTTTATTAAAAAAAGTGATAAAGAGAATAACCCATAAGGGTGTGTTTGGATAGAGCACTTTCAAAGTTTCATGAAATTTATACTATATTATTAAAAAATAAAAAATATAGGGATTATAAGTAAGTGGTTAAACACTAATAAACAAAAATATGAGTATTGTAAGCATAACAAATCACTAAACAAGAAACTTTCCAAAGTAATACCTCCATAAATGTAACTTACAAATCTCATCTATATGTCTTGCATTGTATCATTTGTAAAATTCCATGATACTTTAAAGTTCCTCATTTTTAACTAAATTTATCCAAATTCCATGAAATTTCGAAATTTTTCACTCAAACGCATCCTTAAAGGAAAAATAAATTCTGATAAGCTTTGGAAAATTTTGTGGGACAATGTTAAGGAATATATTCTTCATTGTTTAAGATACTTTGCCGGTTGAAGAAGATTGAAAGGTGAAAATAAGCAGAGGAATCAAATCTCAAACAGTTAGATTTGCCTTTCCAAATTCTAGCAGCACAAACAACAGTTTTTTTTTTCTAGGTAAATTAATAATGATATGGCTTTTATTTTGATGTATCTAGAATAGGGAACGAAATCTCAATTTGCATTCACAATAAGAATTCGTTTCAATTTATTCTATTTTTGCATCAAATTATTCATAACATTACAAATTCCGTTTAGAATGCTCACATAATAGCAAGAGACGGGATATTTTAATCATTTTATAGCAAATTTAATATTAAAATATTAAAATTAAATATAAAAAAAAATCCGAAAGATGAAGAGAAGATGATAAACAGGGTTTCTCAAACAAAAAAAAAAACTAGCCGCCGTTGCCTACCTCACCTCCAAGCCGAAGCCTTAAACCTCCGAATCCAAACCCTCTATTTCAGTCCTTCCAAATCCAAACCCCTCCATCCCAGCCGTAATTAGCCCTGACCCCAGCGGCCTAGCTCAGTAAGGTTTCTCAGCAGCCCGAGTGAAGCCGAGCATTGAAGCTTTAGGTTTTTGGTTCTTCGTCGTTCTTAACTTTCCCTCTTCTGTCTCACATTCGGAATATCAGTCACTCCCGCAGTCCCATATTTCCCTGTTCAGAAGTTCCTTCGTCAAGAAATTTGAGGCTTGTTTTGCTTTGCTCCAAAAGGTATCTCTTTTACCATAAAATAAAAGTATTTCCTCTTTCAGATTGAATTCCCCAGTTTTTTGGCGTAAGTGATTCTAGTTGGAACATGAACTATTGGTATCGACTGTAATAAAATGGTTTATTTGGACAATTCTTGTTCCTTCTGATATCAATTTTGTCTTTTGGAAAAGAACTGAGAATGCATGAATTGGGGATGGTCAAACCTGAGTTTGAGGGGCGTGGAAGTGGAATTGGAGTTTGAGGTGGAGGGAGGAGGAGGAGCGTGGAAGGAAATTGAGTTCGGATTGGCCTAATTTGAGAAGAGTGCGTTTATAAGAAGCACATCTCTGCATCTCTTCTTTGCCAATTCCACTTGTGCTTGTGCCCTTGTGCTGCATCAATCACTTCCTTCCTCCTTTCTTCCTTTCTCATCCTGCTGCTACCACTGCTGTGTGTGTACAAATTACAAAAACACTAACAAAAAGAAAACTATAGCCCAACCTTTATATTTTGTTGCTTTGTATTTCCTTACGTTTTCTGGGCAACCAAAAATACGGCTTGTGTTTAGTAAATTATCCCAATTTACTCAAATTAAGGAAAATATTCAACTTCCTTTGCGGGAAATATTCATAAATTAGGAGTTTTGTAGAGTTGGCTTTAAGGCTTCGGCTTGGAGGTGAGGTAGGCGACGGCGGCGGGTTCATTTTTGTTTGAGAAACCAGTTCATCATCTTCTCTTCATCTTTTGGATTTTTTTTTATATTTAGTTTTAATATTTTTATATATTTAATATTAAATTTAGTAAGTTACTATAAAAATGACTAAAATACTTCGTCCTTGCTGGTACGGAAACATTTTAATCCAAAGTTTATGTGGTGGAACGGAATTAACAAAAATTATGTTCTGAGTGCAAAGCGATAAAAATTCTTATTTTAATGTAAATTGAGTTTTCGTGTCATGTTATGCGTATATTTGAAGTAATAAACCAACCTTTTATTAACGAATCCTACCCTACTGGCCCATTATCAGCCTCCCCTCCCAATCTCCCTACTCACTAGCCGTTTTCTCTCTCTGCAGAAACCCAGTCACTAGCCGTTTTCTCTCTCTGCAGAAACCCAGTCACTAGCCGTTTTCTCTCTCTGCAGAAACCCAGATCCCAGGTGAGGGGAAGAGAGTGATGGAGGAGAAGAGAGAGGGAGAAGAAGAAGAGCAGGTGGTGAATCCATGGACCGTCTCGGCTAAAGGTGGCGGGAAAATCGACTACGACAAGCTCGTCGACCAGTTTGGCTGCCAGAGGCTCGACCAGTCCCTCATCGACCGCGTCCAACGCCTCACCTCACGTCCTCCCCACGTGTTCCTCCGCCGCGGCGTCTTCTTCGCCCATAGGTATCTTTCCTTCTCCTGTTGCCCATGCTTTCCATCAAATCAAAGTTACATATTTTTGTACTATACGGTCCCTGAAACTATCCTTAAACCCTGAAACTCAAAATTATCACTTTTTTCTTCTCATTCGGCCCCTTGCCGTCGTTAAGTCCGTTAAAACAGCTGATGTGGCGTGGAAGCGACCCAATTTTTTGTTCAAATGTATGCCAAGAAAAAATCGGATTAAAAAATAATTGATATTTCAATTTAAAAATTAAAAACAAAATTGCATAAAAGGGACTCAGCACCTATTTCTTACTTCACAGCCAAGCTTGAAACCAATGCTGGGTGGTCGCCTGTGGTTGATTCTCGCCAAAGAGCTCCTCAATGGGTAGAAGGTTGTGGTTGTTCGAAATTTTTTTGTAAATTATAAAATTGAAATATCAATTAGTTTTGGACAAAAAATGAGTCCTTCCCATGCCACATCATCCGTTTTAATGGAATTGAAGGAAATAGACAAAAGTGAGAAAAAAAAAAAGTGAAATTTTGAGTTTTAGAGGATTAAGTTACGAATTGAGTTTTATGAGATTTAAGGACAGTTCAGGGGCACGTCAATAATTAAGCCTTTTTTTTACCCGACAAAAAATTATTTGATGGTGGAATGTATGTGAATGCAGGGACTTGAATGAGATTCTTGATGTCTATGAGAGAGGAGAGAAGTTCTATTTGTACACAGGAAGAGGCCCTTCCTCAGAGTCTTTGCATTTGGGGCATCTTATCCCCTTTATGTTCACCAAGTAAGACTCTGTGTATCTTTCTGCTTTTCTTTATGTGCTATGCATACATATGTGTTTGTTCATGTATACACACAGTTGTTGGTACTTTGAGGAAGTGCCTTTGTATGAAAATTCTAATGTTTTTGGTTTTCTGAAGTGTGATCCTCAAATCTATGCGATTTGGGTTTGAATTAGTATGGATTGCATGCCATTGTAACGTAAAGTTTTGAAGATTTATCGCTGCAATGTTTTTTGCAGATATTTGCAAGATGCCTTCAAGGTTCCTCTGGTTATACAACTTACTGATGATGAGAAATGCATATGGAAAAATCTTACTGTCGAAGAGAGTCAGAGACTTGCCAGGGAGAATGCCAAAGACATTATTGCTTGCGGTTTTGACATAACACGTACCTTCATCTTCTCCGATTTCGATTATGTTGGTGGGTAAGTAAAACATACGTATGCTTAACTCCATTTGAATTTTACATTTCTTCACGTTGACATATTATTGGTTTGTGGTTCAATTTTTGATCAATGGCTCAAGTGTGGTATTAAAGCCTGTTCCTCTCCCTTCCCAAGTTAGAGGAGTTTGAGATTTGGGGATTCTATGCAAGCCTTTCTTTTTTGAATAGGAAAGTCTTGTTGGCTTTAATATCTTGATTATATTAATGAATTTACGTCAAAGGACCTCATTATTAAGTTAAAGTTGGTTGCTCGACCAAATAATCACCTTGTAATCAATCACATGCCTATATTTAAGAAACATTTTGTTTTCAGCCCTGCCAGGGGATTGATTCTATCATAAATACTTTGTGTGGTAACACTGTTTACTCATTTTATGTATAACTTCCTATGCAGTGCCTTCTACAAGAACATGGTGAAGGTTGGAAAGTGTGTAACGTATAATAAGGTGATTTATAATCTTCCCTCCATGGATAATTTTTTGTAGATAGTTTTCTACCTCTTATTTGAGTTTTTGTAACCATTTTGTGAGTTTGGGATTTATTGTCCAGGTTGTCGGTATTTTTGGTTTCACTGGAGAAGATCATATAGGAAAAATTAGTTTTCCACCTGTGCAGGTATTTTCCTTGGCTCTGCTACTTAAATAATATGTGGATTATGAAGTTATTGTTTGTTGTTTCTGATTAGTTCCACAAAACGAGTGCAGCTAATGCCCGTTTTCTTTTTTATTGTTCACTGAAACATCACCTACTGCTAGTTTGACTGAGCTCATAAATGCCTAGTCTTTTCTGTGAGCTCTTACTTACTTTCACGAATGAACAGCTTTTGTATTAGCTGTCATAATAAAGAAATAAAGCATTGCTTAGTCCAAGTGTAAGCTCCATCAAGAATGCCTTTTCTTTTTTCCTGAAACCGTTTGCTGTTCTGTACTGATTATGTGATTATGCAAGATAACATATGGATGTAAAAGTGTGCTGGGATACATATTAAGGAGATCCAATATAGTCATGTTCTAATGCAGGCAGTTCCATCATTTCCAAGTTCATTTCCACATCTTTTCTCTGGCCAAGACAATCTTCGGTGCTTGATACCTTGCGCGATTGACCAGGTATACATAATATGGTTAGTTATCAAAGCGTGAAATGTCAAGTAACGATTGAAAATTATTTTTTTTGTTTTTAATTAATGTATATATATATATTAATTAAAAAATGAGGAAACAACATGCTGACTTTGTTGGTGGGGGTGTGGGGAGGTGGTGGGGGTGGGGGTGGTTGGTTTTCCTCCTTTTTTCTAAGGCTATGAAAAATGAGGGTTAGTGTTTTAATTTTCTTGGCTGAATTTGTAGTGAACTGCCTCACCTTTCAATACAGTGCCTTTTGAGAGGAAAGAACATGCTGACTGGGATAAGAGTGGTTTTAGTAACTTTGTGTGCTCGTGCATTTGTGTGAATGTTGTTTTTCTTTCTTTTACCAATACCACAGTTTATTTGTTTGTGATTTGTCAAGGATCCTTATTTTAGAATGACCCGAGATGTTGCTCCAAGGATTGGATATCACAAGCCTGCATTGATCGAGTCTTCTTTCTTCCCTGCCCTCCAGGTACTTTTATGGTTTTGGAACAAAACTGGTGTTTATTGTTTCGTTAGCTTTGACAATGGCCCTCATATATTAACTTTTTTTACTAAATAATTACACGCCTGAATGTTTTTCACTGCACTAAAGTCAGTTGTTTCATATTTCGTGTTCCTAGTAACTTATGATGTGATTGCTGATACCTGTTTTGGAATGTGGATACTTGCAGGGAGAGACAGGAAAAATGTCGGCTAGTGATCCAAACTCTGCCATATATGTAACTGATTCCGGAAAGGAAATCAAGACCAAGGTTTGCATTTGATGTTTTATGTAGACAAATGTTAATTTATTCAATGGGCTACTTTCTGTATTGACAACAGTCCATCTAATTATTGTAGTTAAATGATGGGAAGGTTATCCAAACTTTATGAGCGTTTTCATTTTGTTTCAATACTCATAGTCTTGTATTTTAAGATTACCACTGCTACCTATATATACACAAACAAGTTGAGGATGTTACATTAAGATTGGTAACTTGTAGACCTAGACAAAGGCACATGTTTGCCTCCCTTAAGTTTATTCAGTTGTTAAAAGTACATATACGTTTAGAGTATCTTTTATTGCTGTCTTCATTTTATTTAACTGAAATCACCTCATCTTTTTTTAGCTTTCCCACCACTAAAATATTCTCCTAGATTAACAAAAAGAATCTGTGTGTATATATTGTGCAGATAAACAGGTATGCATTTTCTGGTGGACAGGATTCAGTAGAAAAACATCGAGAGCTTGGAGCAAATGTCGAGGTATTTGTATTGTCTCACATGTTAGTAATAGAAATTTGTTCCTACCCAATTGGCATGAGGGTGCAATATGTTGCTGGATGTACTAATGCCTTCTCTTCTAATTAAAGTGATTTCATGTGTTATGAGATTTGTTTGTCAGTAGTTTGTGCCTTGTAACATGTTGGCGAATAATTTTAGCTCTGGACATTATTCAGGTAGACATACCATTCAAATACCTTAGTTTCTTCCTAGAGGATGATGATAAACTTGAAGAGATAAGGAAGGTGAGACTGATATTTCTCTCATGACTTTATTTGTTCTTTTATATCAACATATTGTTTCTTAGTACAAATTATGATGCCTTCTTTTTTCCTCACTCATTTGGGTTGCTATATTAGGAGTATGGTTCAGGGCGCATGCTAAC
The DNA here is from genome assembly GCA_037349345.1 of Oemleria cerasiformis. Taxonomy (NCBI): domain Eukaryota; kingdom Viridiplantae; phylum Streptophyta; class Magnoliopsida; order Rosales; family Rosaceae; genus Oemleria; species Oemleria cerasiformis. The sequence goes on from JAZGTL010000010.1 coordinate 12,520,699, forward strand.
AGGTGAAGTGAAGCAACTACTTACTCAAGTTTTGACTGAAATTGTAGAAAGACATCGCCGGGCAAGGGCTGCCGTCACTGATGAGGTAAGCTTCTGTAGATTGTTAATTGTAACTGTGCAATATAAATAATTCTAGTCACTCGTATAGATTTTGAAAGATGCTTCTTTGGCTACTGGCATTAGTCGGTCTAGATCTAATCGTCGATTTAACTTACAAGAGTTGCCGGCATGAATTATAGTCAAGGCAAACATTTTGAATCATATGAAACTTGGTTGGATTGATTGTTTTTTATTTTTTCAGATTCACTGATGAGGTAAGCTTCTGTAGATTGTTAATTGTAACTGTGCAATATAAATAATTCTAGTCACTCGTATAGATTTTGAAAGATGCTTCTTTGGCTACTGGCATTAGTCGGTCTAGATCTAACCGTCGATTTAACTTACAAGAGTTGCCGGCATGAATTATAGTCCAGGCAAACATTTTGAATCATATGAAACTTGGTTGGATTGATTGTTTTTTTTTTTTTCAGATGGTGGATGCATTTATGGCAGTGAGGCCCCTACCCAATATGTTCAGCTAAAGCAAAGGCTGAGAGAAACTTATATACACATCTCTTACAGTAGATTTGTACACCAATGAAAATCCCGAAAACCGTCAGAGTTGATATTGGCATCGACAGCGGTGGTATCTACCCACTACCATAACCGGTGCAATTGCTGTCCAGAGTTAGTAGTAAATAATGAAGAAGAGATCATTCTGGGCTAGTAGTAAACGAAATAGCATGCATTTGTAATAACATGTATACTGTGGACGATTAGTTTTAATGTCATGAAAATGGCACCTTCTGGTCCGGTTTTAATATTAATATAAACAAAAACTTCTCTTCCAATGTAGAACCAATCTATCTATCAACTATTAATTTTTTATTTTTATGAAATTGTCTTGAATTTCCATATGTAACTATTGAATAGTTGCACTATTATTTAGGAATTGAATATGAGTTGAGGTATATGTAGAGTCAGTTTGGTATTGCTGTGTTTTTTTGAAAAGTTACTTATGTTGTGCTTTTTTAACAAGCTGCTGTATATTAAAATAGTTAAACGTTTGATAAAATTGATTTTTAAAAGTGCTGTGAGTATGAAAAGTAATGTCGAAGTGTTTGGTAAATTTTAGTGTAAAATTGTAGCAGACGTAGATAATGACTAAAATCGATATGATGTTGAAAAGTGTAAGAGGTAGTTGTGGTGGTGATGAGGTGAGGGTATGAGTGGACGAGGAGGTCGTGGTGGTTGTGGCGGTGGAGGTAGGGGTAGATGAGGTGGATGTGGAGGAGGTTGTGGCAATGAAGGTGGGTAGAGGTAGAAGATGTGGTGGTGACGGAGGTAAGGGTGGATGAGGCGGTGGTGGAGATGGAGGTGCGTGTAGTAGTGAAGGTGAGTGGCAATTATGGTGGCGACAGAGATGGTGACTATGGTGGAGGCAGTGGAGGATGAGGTGGAGGTTTGGATGGAAGAGGTGGAGCCATGGAGGTAAGGGTGACATAAGTGGAGGTAACGGTGACAGAAGTGGAGGTAACGGTGACAGAAATGGAGGTAGTGGTGGAGGTGACAATGGCGATTGCAGTGTTGACCGTGACAATGGTGGTGGTGGTGGTAATGGTGGCGGAGTAGGCTTAGGCATGAGGTGGTCGTTTGTTCTTTTAAAAAAAAATGCTTGAGAAATATAAAGGGTGAAAAACTATAACTTTTTATAAATTAATTTGGATATTATAAGAAATAAAAAAATTTCATTAGCTTTTTGTGAAAGCAGCTTTCAAAAGCAATTTATATTGTACTTTTAAAAGTTGCTATCAAAAGTCCATTATTTTTTAAAAAAGCAGGATTTTTCATTTTTACCAAATACTTTTGTACTATTTAACTTTCAAATACAACGGTTTTTTTAAGCAAAAAAAACAATACCAAACGGAGGTATATGTAGTATATTATTCATCCAAACGACCAAAAGAATTTACGATTAAAGGAAAAAAAAATCCATGAATTTGTTTAGATTAAGGATTTAAGAATTAAAATTAATGGAGTGTTAATTTACAATTAGGAATCTACCTCCTCCAATTGGTAGAAGGTAAGATAGTTTTCTCGAATTTCCTATATGCGAACTAAATACTACTTAAGTATCGAACTTCATAATCACGGGTATTACGATATGAAAATTATCATGTCACTTGTAACCGAAAAGTTTTAAATTCAAATCTTTGGAGTGGTGAGGATATTGAAAATTCATGTGGAGTTGGTGCATAGTTGTTGGCTCATTGTGTGGTAATGGCCCTTAAAAATCAAATTTCACTTGAACCTCTCAAACTCATTCTATTACTATATTTCTTCTGATACAAAAATTAATAAAAGAAAGCCTAAAATATACTTGAAACTCTTTTTTTTCAAATGAAAATTCAATTTGATGAAAAACAATATAATTTTTTTTATAAAATTTAATTAAATAAAAAAAAAAAGTGATACTCACCTTCTCATTGAGTAATAAATAGTGATAATTCAACCCTCATGAAAGATTATGTAAATACCAGTATGTATAGTTCTTTCACCCATTATTTTGTCTATAAAAAACCGATCTTTCTCCAAATATCATCTTCAATAGAGACCAGTCATCTCCTACAATCCCTCTTCCTTCTATCTAATCTCTCTGCTCAGAAGATCAATCTTCAGCACAATATCATTTTCAATAAAGACCAATAATCTCGTCTGTCTCTCATCCAAGTCACACTATCAAAAACCATACAGAGAAATGCTTTTCTCACCTGTCGCTGCTATCCAAATCCTATCTTTGCTCACCCAATTTAGCTTCACCTCATCCACTGTACCAAAAACCCCATAAGCCCAATTCTCCATCTACAATGGAAGGCACTGTCTTTCCATCTAGACCAGTGTTTCCTGTTCCAGCAGCAAACAGACCAACGCAACCAATCCCTCCTGTCAAATTCAATTCCACAACATTGCCACCCCCTCCTCAGTCTCCATCTCCTCCATTTCCTATAGACTCTCTCCTGCAACACCTTCTCAACCTCTCTTCACCGCCCAACACTCCCCACAAGCTCAAACCTCTAAACCCGCCTCACCAAACCAATGGCAATTTCCCTTCTCTTCAAATTTCAGCTGATTCAACCCCAAAACGGCACCAACTGAAGAAACCCACTTCAGTTTTAGCCCCAACTTTCGAGCTTGATGAAGAGCTGGTGAAATCAGGAGATGGGCTTCTTGACTTTTTGACGATAAAGGGTAAGTTGATGTTTAATTCCATTGTAGAACAGCCTTTGCCTAGTTTGAATGATTTATTTGGTTCTACTAAGTATGAGTTGCTTGAAGTTGATTTGACTAGTCTCTTGAAAGCATTGGACCTTTCTGGAAATTGGGAAAGATCCCTGTTGTTGTTTCAATGGATTCTGTCCAACTTGAGCTCTGAAAATTTGAAATTGAATAATCAGATGATTGAACTGATGGTTAGAATTCTTGGTAGAGAGTCACAGCATACTATTGCATCCAAGCTGTTTGATGAAATTCCAATAGAGGAATACTCGCTCGATGTCAGAGCTTATACCACTATCCTTCATGCGCATTCTCGAACTGGCAAGTACGAACGTGCAATTGACTTGTTTGAAAAGATGGTACAAATTGGCCTCTCGCCAACTTTGGTCACTTACAATGTCATGCTTGATGTTTATGGGAAGATGGGTCGATCTTGGAACAAGATTTTAGGCCTTTTGGATGAGATGAAGAGCAAAGGGCTTGAATTCGATGACTTCACTTGTAGTACAGTGATATCTGCTTGTGGAAGAGAGGGTTTGTTGAATGAGGCAAAAGAGTTCTTTGCTGGATTAAAGTCACAAGGCTATGTACCAGGAACAGTTACCTATAATGCTCTGTTACAAGTTTTTGGCAAGGCGGGGGTATTTACAGAGGCCTTGAGCATATTAAGAGAAATGGAGGATAACAATTGCCCTCCTGATGCTGTTACTTACAATGAGCTTGTGTCAGCTTATGTGAGGGCAGGGTTCTCTGAGGAAGGTGCATCTGTCATAGAAACGATGACCCAAAAAGGAACAATGCCAAATGCTGTTACATACACGACCGTGATAAATGCATATGGTAAATCTGGCAAAGAGGAAGAGGCTCTAAGGTTGTTCAACCATATGAAGGCGACAGGTTGTGTTCCTAATGTTTGTACCTACAATGCTATCCTTGGAATGCTTGGAAAGAAGTCACAGCCCGAGGAGATGATACAGTTACTTTGTGATATGAAGTCAAGTGGATGTGCCCCTAACCGTATTACATGGAACACAATGCTGGCCATGTGTGGTGATAAGGGTAGGCACAAGTATGTGAATCAGGTGTTTAGAGAGATGAAGAATTGTGGTTTTGAGCCTGATAGAGACACATTCAATACCCTGATCAGTGCATATGGCCGGTGTGGGTCAGAAATAGATGCTGCGCAGATGTATGATGAGATGATCAAAGCTGGATTTACTCCATGTGTTACAACTTATAATGCACTTCTAAATGCTTTGGCTCGGCGAGGGGACTGGAAAGCAGCAGAATCTGTTATTCAAGACATGAGAAATAAGGGCTTCAAGCCTAACGAAACCTCATATTCATTGATGATCAACTGTCTTGCAAAGGGAGGGAATGTGAAGGGGATAGAGAGAATTGAGAGAGAAATCTATGATGGTCATATTTTTCCTAGCTGGATTCTTTTGCGAACTCTAATTCTTGCAAACTTTAAGTGTAGAGCACTGAAGGGTATGGAGAGGGCATTCTGGCAATTGCAGAACAATGGATATAAACCCGACTTGGTTGTATACAATTCTATGCTCTCAATTTTTGCTAGAAACAACATGTATGATCGGGCCAATGACATGCTGTACATGATCCGTGAAAATGGCCTTCAGCCAGATCTTGTAACCTACAATAGCTTGATGGACATGTATGCCAGAAAGGGAGAGTGTTGGAAAGCAGAAGAAATTCTCATGGCCCTACAAAAGGCTGGTGGGAGACCAGACCTTGTTTCTTATAACACTGTCATCAAAGGGTTTTGCAGGCAAGGGCACATGCAGGAAGCCATAAGAATTCTCTCTGAGATGACAACCAGAGGGATTCGGCCGTGCATTTTTACCTACAATACTTTTATCACAGGCTATGCAGGGCAGGGAATGTTCTCAGAAATGGATGAAGTGATTAGCTATATGACTCAGAACAATTGCAGGCCCAATGAGCTAAGCTACAAGATTGCAGTGGATGGTTATTGCAAGGCAAGAAAATATAAAGAAGCCATGGACTTTCTCTCAAAGATTAAAGAAATCGATGATTCATTTGATGATCAATATGTGCAAAGACTTACTTCCCGCATTCGCGGAAATTGGGAAACATGAGTTCATGGGGGCTGTGCTGGTTGATGGTGAAGAAGCAGGTTAACTAATTTTCAATGGATAAGTCACATGTATGATGGTTGCAGGTTTTCTATTTGTTTTCCGCTTCCGAAATCAAACCTATCAAATGCTTTTCTGTCCAATTCTCTAAGATTGGTAGTGGTGCAAATGAAGAGCTCAAGAACCAGTTTGAGTCGAGTTTATTGCAAAACTTGCATACATATAGAGAGGGTTTCAATTTTCAAAGCGAATGTAATTGTCCTTTTTTTTTTCCACACCTTTTGTGGAGTGGGCCTAATTCCCGATTGGATTACGGCTTGTTGCTGATCATAAAGTGCTCTGAGCGGGTAAGGCTTGCCCCCGGCTACAAAGTGCTATGAGTGAATTTCGAACTCTTGTCAGTTAGACACTAGGAAATTCGCTCTTTAAAAGTGGTAGTTTGCCACCTGCATCATAGCATGTGGTTAGCTTTTCTTTCGTATGGAGGCTTTTGTTCATTTGTGTGTTGGAATATGTATATGAAATTTTATTATTAGAAATATATTAATATTACGATCAAGTGATATTATTATTACTAGCGTATTAAGCGATAGGATTGATATTTTCGATCTGCTAACAGTTGGTTTATTGGATTTGGATGAGAAACGTTTCCCAATTGCTCAAACTGGATGAGAATAGGAGACGAGTCAGATGAGAAATGTCTCCCAAATTGCCCAAGTCGAAGAAACAACTTTATAATTTAACCCGATAGCCCAAAATCCGACCCGTATCGAGATTTTTCCCGACAAACCCTGGTCGGTCCACAGAAGATTGGGTGCGTAAATACTAGGGACTAAAAAAGTAACTAATATGAAGCCGACCATCCGTTAGGCATTAGCTAACTTGCCAATCACTGCCCACCACTCCTTTCTCAACCTTAACACACACAGACAGGCTCGAGCTCGACTTCGACTTCGACTTCGATCTCTGATTTGCTCAACAAAAACAGCTAACGATTGATTTCTTATGGGTTGAAGAAGATAGGAAATTGATCGTTCAAGTGCTAAGAAGCAATAATAATGGAGTGGGATAGCAATTCGGATCTGAGCGCCGAGGAAGAGGAAGATGAAGAAGGGAGCTTCATGTTCAACGACGACGACGACGTTTCAGGGCCAAGACCCGGCCCACTTCCCTTCCCCGTTGAGAATTTGCTCCAAACGGCGCCCTGTGGGTTCGTCGTCACTGATGCCCTCGACCCTGATCATCCCATCATCTACGTCAACACTGTCTTCGAAATGGCCACGGGGTACCGAGCCGAGGAGGTTCTGGGAAGAAATTGGTTAGTTTTCTCTCTTGGGTTTTTTATTTTAGGGTTTGAATTGGGGTTTTTAGGGTTGAATGTTTGGTGGGGGATCAATTGGGGTTTCCGAAAATGCTAATTTATGTTGCTGAAAGCCGTGGGGCAATTGTAGTTTGCTTAATTAGAGAAGTTGCCTAATGGGTTTTGTGGATGGTTTTTCCCTTTAGTGTTTGTGGTTGGCATTGGGGAGCTCGTACGTTTGTGAGATGTCTTGGTTTTGTTTGGGCTCGTAAATTGGATGTAAAGTAAGCAAATTGTAGTTGCGAGTAACTGGTTTATTCATTGTTGTCAAAGAAAATTATAAATTTCAGGAGATGTTTCTTTTGAAACGAAATTTTTTAGAAGGATATGTTTGAAAATGCGTTGGACAATTAGTCCATCTAGGTACAACAATTAAAAACACTTAGGTAAAAGGAACAAAACAAGCCACAGTCAATATTGAACACCACCCAGTTGATGAATCACACTAAAGAGAATATATGTAGAGTGCTTAGACAAAGAAATCTATAAGGAAGCCAAAAATATTTTTCTGTCCCAATGAAAACTCAAATCTTCTTCGCTGTCATCAAAGCCTGTTGTTCTTTTCCACCTAACTGATCATGGAACCCAAATACTGGTTAGAAGGTTTTTGTTTTCTATATTTTTGGTGCTATTATAATTTACAGTTTATTTTATGCAAAACCTTCTCCACCGGTACTGTAGGGTATACGTTTGGTGAATTTGATACTTGCTACTTGCTATCATAATGCTTGAGCTCTTTTAGTAAGTTCATTGACACCAATTACTCTTTCTTAAGGTTTTCTCTGAAATCTATTAGTGGTAAGAATTCTATTGAAAACTTACATCTGAGGTGTCTTTTCTGGTGCTTTATCTGTTAGTTGAATTTCCTTTTTGTAAAGGATTCGTGGTTTTCTCCATGTTTGTCATATTATTTTGGACTATCTCTGAATCGATGTTAATGTAGAATGAGTGGTTTTTTTTTTGGGTGTAGTTTAGCAGCTCCATAGGTCCTTTCGTTAAAGGTTTTTTGTTTTTTTGGTGTGTATTTGTTTCTAGGAAATTAATTGTGCATACTATCATTTAGTAACACCATAAAAGGGGGAAACGTTTTTTTTGTTTTTTATTTTTTATTTTTCTTCTGAAAATGGATTTTTCCCTTGGATTTCTTGGGCAATTGTGTGGGCATGAATTTGTTCTACTTTGGCCAGCGATTGGAAACATTTGGTTTAGGTTAATGGAAACTAGAGTATATTGTTTTGGTTTCAGTTTGACTATTTTCATATTGCATAAGTTATTTACTTATCAAAATACTAGAGATGACTTAAGTGAGTGCCATTTTATGAGTTTTTTTTCTTAATAGAATAGGATTGAATGAATATTTTGATATGCTGTCATCTTGGAATATGATGAAGTTTTCTTCCATTATTCTTTTTGATTGACTTAATTATTCTTTTGATAAACTATTGTGGTTTCCAATTATTGATGATTATTGGGTTATTTTAGAAGAAAAGGAGGTTTTCCTGGGAGAGACCTTGTCATTGTCTTAAGTCGTACCTGTAAAGTTACTATTAACGCGTATTGTTGAACAAAAATGTTTAGATTTTCCATGGATTAGAACATAAAGAAGAAAGTGTACGAGTCTCCTTAGTGTATTAGAGCACCATACCCTCTTTAAAACACCAATTTTGTAGGCTTTTCTTACCTAGTATGACAATCTCCATAAGCCTCTAACAACTATGAAGTAGGCCACCTTGAAGTTGGATAAAGCTTAAACATTCAGCACTTAATTGCTATTTGATGACCTTGCTTAATCATAAAGGTTGTGTCGGTAGGGAGGAGTATTTTGATTGTACACCTTATTATGTTGTTGGAGCTTGCAGACATTTCTACATTGTTTTCCAATACATGAACGACATTATAGGTACATATCCAACTTGATTCAAGTGAAGTGTCCCTTGGGCTATGTTTGGATGAGGAACTTAAAAGTACCCAAAATTTAGGCTAATTTAGTTAAAAATGAGGAACTTCCAAGTACCAAGGGATTTCAAATGATTAGATGCAATGCATTTAGATGGATTTGTAAGTAACACCTATCAAGGTGTTACTTTGGAAATCCTTGTTCAGTGGTTTCCTTATGCTCATGCGGTGCATGTGCTCCCTTGCTAGTTTGTCATCTAGTTACTTGCAATCACGCTATTCAATTGTTGGTAGTACATTCCTTAATAATATAGTTCAAGTCTCTTGGTACTTTGAACTTCCTCACCCAAACATACCCTTAGGGTCTTAACAAACATATAAACTAGAAAAAGTTGTTTTACAAGGTTCATCAGGGTCAGTCTTGGCCATACAAAATGAGGTTCATGTTTCCTTGACATGATTTGAATTCTGTTTTGGACCTAAATTTAATGTAGAATCGTGACAATCACTACTTAACTAGGTGTAGAGAAGATCTGTATTGATCCTATCATGGAAATTTAACAGAAACCATGTAAGGTTTACTGAGTGATATATCCTTTTTACTGTTTACATACCTTAGAATAGTGCAATCTTTCATCATAAGGTGTTGGTCACTGAAGCTCAACTGCTTATGTTGAGCTCCTTAATAGTTAACGATTATATTTGTGTGACCTGCAAGAAAAAACATGATTTAGATGTACGACCCTTTAGGTATCGTACTTTAATCGTAATTATTTAAAATCATATGGAAATTCATAAGTACACCAGGTTACAAGCCTCGTGGTGTTTTTGGCTTAAATAAGTTATTCATATCTTGGACAAGCATGTTGAATGTTAGATGGAGAAGCTTGAGAAGATATACAATTTTTGTTCATCACATTTAGGCATAACTATGCTATCAGAATTGTGATCAAGCAAGACTAGTCAATTACTCAGCATTTATACTATGAACTATGTATTTCAATATCCTACAATTGAGGAGTTTTGTCTTCAACCATCATGTTGTGGTTGAAAGGATTTGCTGGTTTATCATTTCTTAGTGTTGGGGTGTATTAGATAGAAAGAACTGTAAAAAACCATTTGCAAAAGTGATCTTATTGTAGGAGCCACCCCCTATTTGGTCAATTGGTCTACTGATGCAAACCTTCTACTTTAAGAATTCCATGCTAAAAATCATCAAAATCTAAATCTATATTGGAATTCTAAATGGAAATCTGAAAATTAGTTGGTTTTGATCATTGGACCACATTCCGGGGTGTCCCCAACAATGCAAATCCTTGTTGGTTCTTATGAAAAGGAAGGGTACTTATGTGTATGTAAATTTATACCAATCATTTTGTTTTAAAAAATAGTTCTTAGAAAATTGGTCTGTAAAATGTTGATAGACGTGCCCTTAAAAGCTCTCACCAAATCATCTTGTGGCTTGATCCTGACTGTTCATATATTAGCAACCCTATGAGGTTCGGCATCCACTGTCAAAGCAATCTTCTTAATGGTATAGTTCATCAAGCCACTAATATCTTGGGGGCTTGCTCTCTGTTGAAACCACTTCCACTTGCTAAGCTACAATCTTCTTAACTCTTGTCAGAATAGGACCACTAATGCAGAATCGTCAAGGTTTAGTCTTTAGGCGTCTAGAGTTTTAGTATTTTAATATTTAAACGTTTTTAATTAGAGGCAGAGGTCTAAAGCGTAGTTAGTTTTATTCTAAAGGGACTAGGATTAGTTTTCCTGTTTCTTTAAGTATTAGGTTTATTTTCCTGTTTTATCTCTAGCAAGATTCTTTCCTATTTTATTAGGTTTAGGTCTTTATATAAACTATCATTGTAAACCCTAGAGGGGAGTTTGATATTGAATAAAAATTGTGGAGCTTTGCTTCTTTTCTGGTTTGTGTGATGCAACCTAACCCTAGGTGCGATGCCTAAGGATTTCTAGGTGTGATGCCTAGAACTAGGAGTGATTCCTAGAAATCTACCGGTGTGATATCAGTAGAATCTATCCAATTTCGGGTGTGAAGCCCTAGGAGTGATTCCAGACCCTAGCTTCTAGTTTTATTCTTGTGTTTTCTATGTTTTGCTTCCGCTAAGTTACTGTCTTCTATTACTCGGTTCTGTCCTACATCAACCACTCTTCATTGGGGCATGTGAACAGAACAACGGAAGTTAAGAAACTAACTATCTGATGGCTCTTTTGCACTTGATGCAACTAATAGGACGTTCTCTATAGATTCTGAGTCTGAATCATTTGACTTTATGGTCACCGAATCGACGACCTTTGCCCTTTTACCTTTGGCCTTAGCTTAGGATATTTACATTGATAGGACATATGGAATTACAATAATAATACTCTGTCCTTGTTATTCCTAGACTTGGATCCATCATGGGCCTTAAGAATCCGATGGAGTGTGTGTTCCAACTTCCAGGTTTCAATCTGCGGGAGATTGAAGTTTCAGAAATTTTTGGTGCTTGTGACAGTTGTAAGCTTTGTTATTATTTATTTATTGGATAAAAATTGTTCTTTTTTGTGATCTAGTATTAGAAAATAAAGCTGTATATTATTCCAAAATCGAAATCGAATCAACAATGACAGTATCTGTGTCAGAACCACTATAGAAAAGCTGCTACGGGAAAGTTTTTACAAATTTTAAAGGAGACTGCTGTAAACTAACCTACTTTTTGGGGAGGTCAGTATAAATTTCACTCTATTATTTGAGATGTAATTTTGTTGTGATTCAACTTGACCTTATTGAAGGCCTTGAATCATTAACTGAATTGGAGTTTGCTGATATCTGCTACAGAGTATAATTGTTTTATGTTTGGAGACATCATAAATAGTCTTTTTGAGTTCCTTTTAGTTTGTGGGCTCTCTTTTGTTGGAAATCTTACAGAAATAATGCATCTCTCTCTCCCTCCTTTACTAAGTTTTGTTCTGATGTTGATCATTTTTTTACAGCCGGTTTTTGCAATATAGAGGGCCATTTGCAAAAAGAAGGCATCCACTAGTGGACTCAGCAGTAGTTTCAGAAATTAAAAGGTGTCTGGAGGAGGGTATTGAGTTCCAAGGCGAGTTATTAAACTTCCGGAAAGATGGATCTCCAACAATGAATAGATTGCGGCTGACACCTATATATGGGGATGATGATGTTATAACCCACGTCATTGGAATTCAGTTCTTCACAGAGGCAGATATTGATCTAGGTCCAGTTCCTTGTACTTCAATCAAGGAGTCTGCAAAATCTTCTGATCAGTTTCGTTCTTGTCTTTCCGCTTTCCGTCCTGCTGTCCTCCTGGGGGAGCGAAACGTATGTCGTGGGGTTTGTGGGATGTTGCAATTGAGTGACGAGGTGCTTGCTCTCAAAATTCTATCAAAGTTGGCGCCTAGAGACATTGCATCTATTGGATCAGTCTGTAGGAGATTATATGAGCTTTCGAAGAATGAAGACCTTTGGAGAATGGTCTGCCAAAATGCTTGGGGTAGTGAAACAACTCGTGTTTTAGAGGCTGTGCCTGGTGCAAAGAGGCTAGGGTGGGGTAGACTGGCACGGGAGCTGACCACTCTTGAAGCAGCAACATGGAGAAAGGTGACTGTTGGAGGTTCTGTTGAACCCTCACGGTGCAACTTTAGTGCTTGTGCAGTTGGAAATCGTGTTGTCCTTTTTGGGGGTGAAGGGGTTAATATGCAACCGATGAATGACACCTTTGTATTGGATCTAAATGCCAGTAACCCAGAGTGGCAGCATGTCCAAGTGAGTTCTCCTCCTCCCGGCCGTTGGGGTCATACTCTTTCTTGTGTGAATGGATCCCATTTGGTGGTATTTGGAGGCTGTGGAAGGCAGGGCTTGCTAAATGATGTTTTTGTACTGGATTTGGATGCAAAGCCTCCAACTTGGCGTGAAGTATCTGGGTTGGCTCCTCCAATGCCAAGATCATGGCACAGTTCCTGCACTCTTGATGGCACCAAGTTAATAGTTTCAGGTGGTTGTGCAGATTCTGGAGTACTCCTTAGTGATACTTTTTTGCTTGATCTTTCAATGGAGAAACCTGTCTGGAGGGAAATACCAGTAGCATGGAAGCCCCCTTCCAGATTGGGTCATACCCTGTCTGTATATGGTGGTAGGAAAATTTTGATGTTTGGGGGCCTGGCCAAAAGTGGGCCACTTCGTTTTCGTTCCAGCGATGTATTCACAATGGATCTGAGTGAGGACGAGCCATGCTGGAGGTGTGTTACAGGGAGTGGAATGCCTGGTTCTGGAAATCCAGGGGGTATGGCCCCTCCTCCTAGACTTGATCATGTAGCTGTGAGCCTCCCAGGTGGTAGAATCCTGATCTTTGGTGGGTCTGTTGCTGGTCTTCACTCTGCCTCACAACTTTATCTCTTGGATCCAACGGATGAAAAACCTACATGGAGGATATTAAATGTACCTGGGCGGCCCCCAAGGTTCGCTTGGGGACATAGTACTTGTGTTGTTGGAGGGACAAGGGCAATTGTCCTTGGTGGTCAAACTGGAGAAGAGTGGATGTTAAGTGAAATCCATGAGCTTTCACTGGCAAACTCTGTAATCTGATTAAGAGTGATTTGTATATGGAAACAGTGTAACCAAGGGTCACATAAGCCTTCAACTAAGATTTGAGATCATTCTGTGGAATCAGCCAGGCAGAGATTGCTGCTCCAGTCGCTAATAGCTCTTGACAAATGTTACTTTAGTCGGGACTTGTTTGGGGGAGATATTGGTGATGCACATTTTCCAGAAAGAATCGTCCTGGCTCAAGATGAAGTTTCAATTATTTTCACTGAGTGACTTGAACCATGTTTGTTTTTTGTGAAGTTTGTGTGAGACTGCCCTTCAGTACGAACAATGAATAATTCTCCCTTGTCAGGTTAGTAGTACATAATGGAAAGGTAGGTTTATATACGTAGGCTTAGTCTTGTTCTGCCTATGTGTTATTTGAATTAGGTTCTGTAAGTTGAAGCAAACGAGATTGTAACGTGTTTTTAGTCCTCCTATATGGTTATCTGTAATGAATCCTTGTTCAGCTATCCTTCACTCCTATAAAACATGCCATCCGGCTTGAAAGTTATACATACAGGCAAAGATTGTGAGGCAGATTTCTGAAGAAGCCAGCACCCAACTCTGCAGAATGTGTCGGCCCATTTTCGGGTGCAGATACAAGTTTTTCTTACCAGAGATGGCTTCTTTAGTTTGCTGCCCTGATCTTTGCTCTTTAGTTTATGTCTGATGTTCTTTTCATGATATGTATCTTACAGTTACAGTTTCATCTTGTCTCGGTCGGTTACAGTAAATTTGATTGTGGTCCTGTTGTTCCCATTTGTATGCACTTGCCCAGTATGTGAGGTGAGTCATTTCAATTTGCTGGAATGATAATGATTGATTGGGATATAAATGTTGCATCTGCTTTTGCTTTGAGTGGTGAGTTAAGGGTGAACAGAATATAGACCAAAGGATAAACATGATTTGATTCCTTTAGAATATATATGTGCTCCATGAAGCATTTTAACCTTTTTGTTACCACTTTCTCTGAATGCCTCTTTACTTTGTGGTTGGGTCTTTTGAGTAATTAGGGAATTCTGAGTTCTGAGTTATGACCAAGGTCACATACTTGTACAAAAATCAGGCCCCTGATGGTATAGAATATGGTTGCCATATTGGGTTCTTCATGACATCTAGGTCTCAAGTACTTCAAAATTATTGATAAAGAAAAGTACTCCCACTTTAATTAATATCCGTCTCGAGGAAAATTCAAATTCAAAATTGATTTGATAAATGATTAGATTCTCAACACTTCTACAACTCTCAAACCTTTAATCAAAGCATCTACATTTCTAAAGAATGATTGACTTTAATTTAAAGTGCATTTTCGTCCTAATAGTTTGTTTAAAATATAATCTCAATTGCAATTTGACCGGTTATAATAATAATGTTACGGTTCAATATTTATTTTCTCTAATTTATAATTTGAGATTCAATTATCTTAGATGATATAATATATAAATGCGATACTGGAGGGTCTTTGGTTAAATTTACATGATTATTTTTTTGGTAAATATCACGAGGTGTTTTCACACCCGAAGAGTGGGGCTAATTTCCGCTCGGGTTCGATTGTACTTAGACGCAAAGTGCTACTAGCAAATTTTAAACTTATGTTAATTAGACATCAGAAAATTCGTTATTTATATGTGATAATTTAACAACTGCACCACATCTCGTGATTATTTACATAAACACTTGATCTTATCGAGTTAAATTACAAAGAAGGAACTTTAAATTTTGAATATAGCAAAATAATACGGGAACTTCAGTTGCCAACGAGCTTGACCTGTTGATGGAAAGTAGGACGTTTGCCTTGTTGGTTGAAACAAATGCACCAATGACCAAATTGCGAAATATACAGTCAGATCGGTAAAAAATAAAAAAGAAATTAACAAAAAAGGAAAGGAAATAAAAATCTAAATATTCCCACAAATACTTAAGTACTTAGGAAGACAGAGATCTGAGCTGTTGGTGTGTTGGGTTTGCGTGCAGTGGACAGTACACTTCTTCTTCCTCTACTGCTGCTTCAGACTCAAAACCCACAAATTTCTCAACTCAACTTTCCCTCACTTTCTCTCTGTTTTTCCTCCTAACCAAACACACCTCAAGATGACTATCAACAGCTCCACTCCTCCGCCAATGATCCGCAAGATGGGTCCTTATACTGTGTTCGCTACTCCGACATCATCACCAGTAACACCACCCGAACCTCCGGTCTTTGATTCCCCCAACAAGGCTGTCTTTGATTCCCCCAAGAAGGTGGTTCCACTTCTGGTTCAGACACCGGCGATTCAGCCGCCGCCGGTCCAGCCGCCGCCTCAGCAATTTGTCAAGCCTATTGCTGTTTCAGACTCTGCAGCCGATGGCTCGGTGTTGGGGGTTTTTAAGAACGCCGTCACCAAAGTGCAAAAGGGTAATAATGCATCCTTTTCTTACTTATTTTTTACTTATGGCTTTGTTTTTATGTGCTCTGCTTGGTGGTTGGAATGCTCAAACGAAAAGAAAGAAAACCCAGATGAAATTTTACTGTGATTGGTTGAGTAAATTATGTAAATTTTTTCTTTGTTAGGAAAACTTAAATTTCATTAGATTTGGTGTTTTGATTATGTTTTTTTTATATATCCTTGTTGGAAAGTAAGCAGAATTCATGGGTGATTTTGTAACCCATGTTTGGTTTCTGAGAAAATTGATACAACATATTGTGGTCTGATAAGAAGCTAGGATGATAGAGTGAATGGTTGTATGGATCTTTGTTTTTTCTTATGTTTCTGTTTTATAGTTTTACCGATTCTGTATCATGTAAAATCCTTGGAGTGTTTGTATTTTCTTGGCTATTGAGCTACAGCTAAGGGTGCTCTCTTTGGTTATATTGCAGCACATTCGAGTTTGGATGACCATTTGGCACGCTGGTTTGGGCTGAATCAGTCCAAATATCAGTGGGCACTAGATGATTATTATCAGACCAAGGGAATGGTAAGCATTTAATTGCGTGCATTCGTATCACTTGTTTAATTTTCGTCATCTTAAAGTTGGATTTGTTGTTAAATTGAGCTCACCGAATTGGTTGTTAACTTGAGTACCAGATAGATTGACATGTGCGGATGTTCATTAATACTGCTATGACCCATTGAGTTCAATCATTGCATTATACCCCCTCATTGATACTCAATACGCCCCCTCATTGATACTCATTATGCACCCTGATGTATCTATTGAGTTCATGTTATGAAGTCCCGCCTTGCATTTATCATTCTTTCTAAGACCAATGCTGTGAAAATCATGGTTTTTTTAATTCCTTGACCAAAACAATGTTTTTTTTCCCCCTTTCAGCTTTGATTTACATAGTTACTTTACAGCAGGTGCTGAGCACTGAGAGCTATAGGTCTTTTAAAAGGTTACAGTATGACAATACCATATGTTAAATTAAGAGGTCATCTGTAAAGATGTCATTGCGGGGGTGCCATAGTAGTCATGGGCTCCTGCAACTGAAAACTCCTTTTGAAATATGGTGATCAAAATTCAGAAATATTCAGATTAGTTTGAAGCCATGTCATAGTACAACTGTGAAGGAATACTGGTAAAATGACCAACGGAAGGACATAACGTAAGATTAGGCTTTAAACACTCATTTCTGTTGTTCTTTAGATTTTAAACAGTTCTCTACTAGAATATGACCAAGACTATTCAGTTTCAAGTCTAAACTGTTTTGGTATGCATTAAAATGATTCGTATGTACGATATAGAATATGAAAGATCCATCATAATGTAGTATTAGTTTCTCACACATAGTTGTCATAAGGTTAGATCGATACTGAATTGTAAGATGTTTCCCCCTTGTAAAACGGAAGTAGGGATAACTTAAAAAGAACATGTCTGAAATCTAATAAAGTACTGAAGTTGCGTGATGTGTGGCTGTGTGCCCAATGAGTGATAAACTTGTGTTCAATAAGACATTCAGCCTTATGAAATCTGATCCTTACGAATTTGCTCTCTCATAAACTTCAACAACAATACATGGCCGCTTGCACTTCTTACATCCGTTCAACTTGGTCCCCATTAGAGCTAGGTAGAATATTATTAATTTATTAGTATCACATCATCGGCTTCAATTTTTCTCAACTTATACTGATAAATCACAATCACCATTGATTTTGCTTACTGCAAGATTTCATTGCACCCCCACATTTAATTTACACATACTCAAAGCTTGGTACTTTCATTTTTTTTCCGTGGAGTTTGCTACTGCCTACCTCTGATGTGGGAACCATACAATTACTTCTCGTTGACTTAAATCCCAAGCCTTAGTATAACTCTTGAACTTATTGGGGTAGGTTGTCAATGTAAGTACTGAAAATTCAAAGGCATGCACTTCCGTTCATTGTATTCTTTTTCCCTGTCCAAAGGATTGTTAAAGTAACTCACGTTTCGAGAACTCCATTTTGCTCCTACACACAAAGATTCTCCAACGGCATGTGTGGAACGATGCTTGGGATTGACGTAGATTGATTTGAACCCTCAAATTTTGGGAAATAAATTTGTTAATTTACAGTTGCCAATCTTCACTGAATCTGTCGAGATGCTTTTTCATTTTGGGATAATATTTTGCCCATTTAGCTTAGGTGAGCTTTGTTGGTGTTGACTGTGACAAAATGACTTGATCCTTTTATTGGACTGCAGGAAATGGACGTGAAACCAAAAGAGATGTCTAGCAAAATGCAGAGTGTGTAATATGGCTACTGCACCGATGAAGGTAACATGATATTTAGATTCCTCTTATTTCGTAATTCTGGGAAGGGATTTCAGCTTTTGAACTAGAAAATTTACGTTGGTTTGCAGAGTTAGTTGCAAGAAAGAGTTCATGCAGGCATGTTTCGAGCATATTATATATGTAGATATACTTATTATGTATGGAGTAGCAATGATGGAGTGTAGAATCCGAACAACATGCGGGGTTCTGGTGAATGCCAACAGCAACAGCTGAGTTTGGTTGTGTCTAACAGTTTATAAGCCAATGTAATCTCATCCTAAGTCCATACTTTTCAGCCGAACTTTTGTTCTTGTATTCCTTTAATTAAGAAGCTAGCTCATTTATTTTTATTTTCTTTTTGGGGTAGTTGTGGGTTCTTTGTACCATCGGCTTCTTTTTGTATTTGTATTTTTCGTAAAACCCATAATTTGCAGCTTATGATTGTCAATTTGTGGGAGATGATTTTTTATTTTGGAACGTATTCACATTGTGTTCCTCATCACTGCTAAATTGGGTAAATTGTCCCGCGAAATCTTGGTTCAGCTGTAAAAAGCATTTGTCAACTCTAAATCATAACAAAGTTTTATGTTTTGATCTCTTAGGAGGAGTGGGTTTGATAAATTTTTGGTTTTTCTTTTCTCCATCTACTTTCTTTTTAAACCTGATTTAAGCACAAAATACTTATGAATACCAAAAACAAAAAATGAAATACTTACGAAATGGACTTGTAATTATGAACTTCAAGGTTCAGGCCTCGGGGTTCCTTATCAAGAAAACCCTTTTTGGCTTGTCAATTTCACTCATAATTAATATGATCCCTAATTCTCCTTGATTTATTCACCCCTAAGCCCCTTTCTACTAATGGAGAGCTAGAGGGCTAGATTTTCAGACACGATTTTTGGCACGGTATTTGATCATCATGTAATCGTAAACCATGTAAGGAGCTTAATTTTCAACAACGTAACAGTTGAAAATTTTGAATGAAAATATGAAAAAGTTCGGTGAAATTATGTATGAATGAGTTAACTATTTATAGTAAAATTTAGAGTTCGTTAGCTGCAGGCTGCAGCAGTATGAGTGAAATCTGAAGGTGATCATTTAATTTCAACGGTCATTTAATCTTAATAGTTGTTATTTAGTATTACGGTCTAATGATATTTCTCACCACACATTATGTGAGAGGCATCGTCTTCGACTCTCATAAAAGGCGAGATCGATATCAAATATGTATAATGTAATACCACTCCCTCGTATCATTGTAGCTGAATCCAACGGCCCAAGTTGCAGGAGAAGCTAGTTGTGTGAAAAGCCCTATTTTTCTATTTTTTTAATTTTATTTTTAAACCTTCGTCAAGAAATCATCCATAGTTTCTTGATCACGCGATTCCGAATGTCTATTGCAATGTGTCCATATGTAGCCCTCGACCTTTCACTTGTATAAATAAAAATGTTACAAAGCCATTGATTCCTTCCACTTTTGGTACAAATTTCCCTCATCTCATTTTCGTTTCTGTTACCCAACTTATTCATACTTCTGAAAGATTTTCACTACAACGCAAAAACACTAGTTTTTGTTATTTGATTGGTGTTGGCGTGAGCCGTACTTTGTAAACATAGGAATTAGAGTAATTATAGGAATTGTAATTATTTTCCTATTTGGTCTCTTTGACCTCTGTATTGTAAAATTATAAATACCTCATAGCGAGAAAAATAGAATTATTCAGCCCAATTAAACCCTAGCCGTCTCTTTGACATTCTATTTGACATGGTATTAGAGCAGTAACACTCTTGAGACCTAAATCCGATGCGTGTTCCCTCGGATATTACCCCCCGTCGGTTGCTTTCTTTTTTCCCTCGGAGATTACCCGTCGGTTGCCTGTGTTTTACACTTATATCAATTATCCTGTGTGACTGGTCATATCTCGTGCGACTAATCATGATCGCTATGATGAGTTCTATATCTAAATTTGGAGCTGCTCCAACCCTTGTCCAATCCGTGAGTTTTACATCAGAACCCATGGAAATTCCTATTGACGTGAAGCTTAATGGAGCGAATTATTCACTTTGGTCACAAGTTGTTGAGACCCTTATTGCCAGTCGAGACAAATTGGGTTATTTAACTGGAGAAATTGAAAAACCGTCTTTGGATGATGTTTCGTTTGAAACATGGAGGACGGAGAATACTCTTTTCAAAAGTTGGCTCATCGGTGCCATGGAACCCCGATGAATGATATTTTTTGTTCGTTTACTCACGGCGAAAAATATATGGGATGCTGTATTTCAAACCTACTCTGAAGGAGCTGATAGGTCTGTGACTTATGTAACCAGTCATCCGTCAGGAAATATTGGTTTTACCCTTGTTACCTCTTCTTCTGCTAAAGACACTAGCTGGATTATTGATTCAGGTGCCACTGACCACATGACCTTTGACCAATCGCTCCTACAGACTACAACTACACTGCATCGGTCACATGTCTCTAATGCTAATGGAGTGTCCTCTCATGTGACTAGTGCAGGCACAATGGTGTTAACACCCTCTTTGTCATTGGAACATACTCTACTTGTTCCCTCACTCTCTAATAATCTCTTGTCTATGCCTCAAGTAACTGAACAATTGAATTGTCTAGCATTAATGTATCCTCATTTTTGCCTTCTTCAGGACCTCAACATCAAGGAGATTATTAGGCGTGGTACTAAAAGAGGGGGACTGTATTATGTGGATGATATGTGCTATGGTAGTGTCTTGACTAGTCATGGTTCTTCTTGTGCTCTGAAGCATCAGATTTGGATGTGGCATCGTAGGTTTGGTCATGCTTCCTTTGGTTATATTAAACATTTATTCCCTTCTTTGTTTAAGGAGTGTGACCTGTCGGATTTTGCATTGTGATGTTTGTGTTTTGGCCATGATTCATCATACTACATATTGTTTGAGTTCTACTAAGAGCACTGAACCATTTTCTTTGATTCATACTGATGTGTGGGGTCCAACTCCTATCTCTACCTTATCTGGCTATCGTTGGTTTGTGATTTTTATTGATGATTGTAGTCGTATGACTTGGCTTTATTTGTTGAAAAATAAGAGTGAGGTGTCTAATTGCTTCCATGTATTTCATACCATGATACATACTCAATTTTCAGCTAAATTGAAAGTTCTTAGGTCTAATAATGGTGGTGAATTCCTTAATCAGATATTACAATCTTATTTTCAAGATCACGACATCCTTCATGAGACAACATGTCCTTATACACCTCAACAAAACGGTGTTCCCGAACGGAAAAACCGGCATATTCTTGAAATTACTCGTGCTTGTTTCATTGGTGCCCACATGCAACCCGCTTCTTGGGGCGAAGCTATTTCGTATGCTGTTTATCTTCTGAATTGTGTACCTAGTAGCGTCCTCAACTTTAAAACACCTTTGGATGAACTTTCTACTCATGTTGGTATCCCATCCCACTTAAAATTAGCTTAGCACTGCGTGTTTTTGGATGTGTTGTTTTTGTTCACTTTCCTTAACATCAATGTATGTAGCTCGATCTGTGTGCCTTAAAGTGTATGTTTGTTGGGTACGTACCTCACCAAAAAGGCTACAGGTGTTATCATCCTCCTACTCACCGCTTCTATGTGACTATGGATGTTACTTTTTCTGAAACTGAATCCTATTTTTCTCCGCTAGTATCCACTTCTCCTCTTCCAGGGGAGACAAATGTTGAAGAGCCGAATTGGATAGAAATGTTTCCGGATCCTGTTGTAGCTTTTGCTGCAAACGTGACCAGTCACGATAGTTCTGATAATGGTATGACTAGTCCCGAAGGTTTTGATGTTGCTATTGGTATGACTAGTCACGAATGTTCTGATAGTTATGATATTGATATTGGTATGGCTAGTCACGACTAGTCTGATGTGAATTTGACTAGTCACAATCCTGTAGCTCGTAATGATTCAGTTTCTACAAGCCCCCCCTTCTACACCAACTGTACCAACCAATGATCCTCATGATGCTGATGATTCTGAGGTATGTAATAATTCTGAGGTTAATACTGACAATCTAATTAATGATAATATGCCAGTTGTATCTAGTGACGGTGACAGGTATTACCTACCTTGTAACGACCCGGAAATTTAAGTATTGAATTTTCGTAAATTATTTTGTAAAAAAATGATTTTACCCTTGGTTGTTTAAGGGGCGTGAAAGTTAATTTTTGTTTCGAGAAACTTTTAGCTGTGTTTCGAGTACCGTTGTGTAGGTCTCGAACTTACGAGTTTGTAGACAGGCGACACGTGGAAAATGGAGTTCATGTGTGAAAGATGCGGGTCTCGAATGTCAGGGGCATTTTGGTAATTTGGCAGGGGTAGATATTTTTTTTAACCCCCAATTGATTTGATCTTATCCTCATCTTCATTTTTACTCTTTTGTCTCCCTGGACCACTCCCCCCTTGAACCCGTGTGACCCAAAACACACAAAACCCATGAAAAGTGAACTTTGATTCAAGGCCATGTCTCCGATTTTGGTGGAACTAATCAAAATCTCCTCCTTCCCACGATCCCAGCCGTACCAACCATTGGAGGAGACAACCGCAGGAGACGCCGGACCGAGGAAAAGAAAAACTGGAAGTTCTGGTTGATTTTTCGGCCAGCACAGGTACGGGTTTAGTGTTTTGAGGTCATTTTTGAATTCATGGGTTTGAGTAGATAGATTTAGACGTAAAATTCATGAAAAATGGTTGAGTTTTGAAGAAGTTAGGAAAAACTCAAGGTCGGCCGAAAATGGAGTTGTTCGGCGACGGCAGATGGCGGCGAACGGCCGCACATTCATCTTCTTCGACAAGGGAATCCAGATTTTGGCCACCGGTGACGGTGGCGGTCCGATCATCGTCTCCGACGAACTCCGGCGACTGGTTCGCCCGGCGGTGGCTGACGTCAGTTGTCAATTGACCGTTGAGTTAACTGACGCTGTCAAGGGTTTGACGGAATATGCTGACGGCGTTAGCATATTCCGTCAAAGGTTAACGGAGTTTGACGGAACCCTAGCGTCGTTAGGGTTGATGGAATATTCCGATTCTGTTAGGAGATTCTGTCAGGTTTGACAGAATATTTCGTTAGGGTTGACAGAATATTCTATCGTGAACTGTGCCGGTGCGTGGGTGGGGGGGTGGGGGGGCGTGAGGGCGCATGGTCGGCGAGTGGAGCATGGGCCGGCCTTCTACCGACACGTGGTGGTGTGTGGGACCGATTATGAGGTCACGGCGACTCGTGGCTAGGGTTTTGTGACATTCTGGATCGAATTTTGGCGATTTGGAGGCCGTATGAGTTCGTTTGGAGCCCCGTTTGAGAAATCCCAGCGGTAATACTTGACCATGGAGTGGGTTTTGGGCTCGAGAAGTCAAGGGAGTTGGATCATTAATGTGTCAAAGAGTTCCTTGGGGCTAGGGCTTCCTTGATTTGGTATTTTAGTTGCGCTGTGAATGGACTAGGTTCCCGAGAATGCATAAGATGCGTACTTCTAGGTATTATGTTATACCACGAGATTCTCCGATGATTGGTGTGGAGGATGTCTTTCTCCGCTACATTTTTTAGGGTTCTCTGACTGGCATTAGAGGGTACGTCTCCGCCAGATTATTGAGGGGTTCTCTGATGTAGGCATTCGAGGGATCTTTCTCCGCCATATCGTTGATGTCTGAGGTATGTCAGGATGATCAAGGATATCGAGTTAACACTCAGGGTGCTCAGGATGAGCATGGATATCGAGTTACCACTCGGGGTGCTCAGGAGGAGCAGGGATATCGAGTTATCACTCGGGGTGCTTAGGATGAGCAGGGATATCGAGTTGCTACTCGGGGTGCTCTAGAGGAGCAGGGATATCGAGTTACCACTCGGGGTGCTCAGGATGAGCCGGGTCATCGAGTTATCACTCAGGGCGCTCTGGATGAACCGGGATATTGAGTTCGACTTGCAGTAAGTCATTGAGACTCAATTCAACCAAATCTAGTACCTTTGTCATCTGGGTCAGTGGGTTGGTGTGTGCGGTGACCCAAATTGACGAGTTATTAACGGTTCATAAGAGGGTGACACGTCAGTTGTTTTGTTAGATTACGGAGGAGATCCTCTGAGCTAGTTTCTTAACTACTAGGCTATCATGCGTCTGACAGGTTGTTGAAACCCCTATAAAGTACATTTATTGATTCTAAAGGTTAAGGATATTTTTAGGTATTAAACTTTTGTGTTAAAAACTGTCAGTTGAGAGGCTGGGGTGTAAAACAAGTTCGCCGGTGTGGTTGCTATGTCGAGGGACTAAGACGGTTAAACAGTCCTTAAGGGGAGATTCAAAGGTGTTTTGGGAAATTTTTCTTAGTTTGTCAGACAAGAGTAGGGTTCTTCCTGGGTTTCGAGGGGAAATTAGGGAAGGGTCCTTACATACCTCCTCGGAGCACCCGGGGCAGACCACCGGAGAGATACTCACCTGATAATTCAAAGATGGTGAAGTATCGTATGGAAAATTATGTCTTTACAGGGAACTTATCATGTGCTATCCAAGCTTTTGTGAATCAAATGTTAGCTGTCACCATTCCTACAAGAGTACAAGAAGCACTCAATGATAAAAACTTGGCAGAAGCTATGAATGAGGAGATGAAAGCACTAGAGAGAAATCAAACATGGGACATTATGTCCTTACCAGAAGGGAAGAAACCCGTTGGCTGTAAATGGGTGTTTATGGTGAAACATAAGCCATATGGTAGGATTGACAAGTACAACGCAAGGTTAGTTGCCCGTGGTTTCACTCAAACTTATGGAGTTGATTACCAGGAGACTTTTACACCTGTGGCAAAGTTAAATACTATTCGAGTTTTATTATCCATTGCTGCAAATTTTGATTGGCCATTATAGCAGTATGATGCAAAAAATACTTTTTTTACATGGAGATCTATCTGAAGAGATCTATATGAGTATGCCACCTGGGTATAGTACTTATGGTGATTCAAACTTGGTATGTAAGTTGAAGAAGGCGTTGTATGGTTTGAAACAATCACCAAGAGCATGGTTTGGAAGATTTCGGCTAGCCATGAAGAAGTATGGATACGAGCAGAGCAATGCAGACCACACGTTGTTCCTAAAGGAACAAAATGGTAAGATAAATGCTCTTATCATTTATGTTGATGATATGATTGTTACTGGTGATGATATAGATGAGATGACTAAGTTGAAGTCTAACTTGGCATCTGAGTTTGATATGAAAGATCTTGGTGGCTTAAAGTATTTTTTAGGCATTGAAGTTATCCGATCTAAGAAAGGGATATGTTTGTCACAACGAAAATACATTATTGACTTATTGGAGGAAACATGTATTCTCGGTTGTCTCATTGATACACCTATTGAGCAAAACCATAGCCTAGAAGAACTTCCAGATCAAGTTCCTGCTAATAAGGGGAGATATAAGAGGCTAGTTGGTCGTTTGATTTACTTATCACACACTCGGCCTGATATTGCTTATGCGGTTAGTGTGGTAAGTCGTTTTATGCATAATCCTAGTGAAGTTCATATGAATGCAGTTGTGCGAATTTTGCGGTATCTGAAGTTAGCACCAGGAAAAGGCCTTATATTCTCCAAATGTTATAGGTTACTGTGATTATGATTGGGGAGGTATAGGAGAAAGACGATGTTCAACTACTGGGTACTTCACATTTGTTGGAGGTTACTTGGTAACTTGGAAGAGTAAAAAATAGAAGGTTGTGTCATTATCTAGTGCTGAGGCAGAGTACCGAGCAATGGTTAAAGGGATACAGGAACTATTGTGGCTTAAATGGCTTATGGGGGAGCTGGGTTTTCTATCTAATGGAGTCATGAAGTTATACTGTGATAATCAGTCAGCTATCAAGATTGTAGAAAACCCAATGCAGCATGATCAGACTAAACATGTGGACATTGATCAGACTAAACATGTGGACATTGATTGTAATTTCATATATGAGAAGTTTGAAGAGAAAATTGTTGAAGTCCCATATGTGAAGACTACTGAACAACATGCTGATATTCTTACCAAAGCCGTGTCCAAACAGGCCTTCAATGACTCACTTGTCAAGTTGGGCATATTTGATGTCCACGCTCCACCTTAAGAGGGAGGGTTGGCATGAGCCATACCTTGTAAATATAGGAATTAGAGTAATTATAGGAATTGTAATTATTTTCCTATATGGTCTCTTTGACCTTTGTATTTTAAAATTATTAATACCTCATGGTGAGAAGAATAGAATTATTCACCCCAATTAAAACCTAGCCGTCTCTTTGACAATATCTTTGACAATTGGGAGTAAGAATATTTTTGTTCTCTGATTCTTGTTTGTTTCTTGGGAAAATAAACGTGTTTGTTTCTTGGAAAAAAAAGAATTGGTTTTGGAGTAGTGAAATGTCGGCCGATTTGGTTCTTCGGTCGTCGTGTAGCGGATGCGGATCGACGTCAGATTTGTACGGAACTAGTTGCAAGCACATGACTTTGTGCTTCTCCAATGCAAATCCATGGCTGAGAAGTGCGCCAAATGCTTTGAATGTGGCGCCATTGTCACTCGCTTGATTCGGAAGTACAATATTTTTTTGGATAAACTACGTAAAAGTACCCAAACTATAGGGGTCATTTCAAGTTCGTACCCGAACTACGAAAATTTTCATTTAGGTACCCAAACTATATGGCCATGAACAAATCACTATCTCCGTCAGATTTTCCATCCTAATTGCCGTTAAAAGTACATGTAGCAACTCTTTGGTTCAGTCAGCTCATGATTTGGCCAAAATTAGAAGGGCAATTTCATCCCAAATTTTCTCATAATCTTCATCAATGTTCCTTATCATCTTCATCAATCTTCCTCATCATCTTCATCATTCTCATCATCCCCAGATTGAAATCCATCCCCAAATGAATAAATAAAAAAAAAAAAAATTAAAACAAAACCCAAATGAATTTAACGATTCACCTACCCCTCCCCCTCCCCCTCAGTTGATCACTTCCAAGACTTGGATCTAACATTAAAAAACTCAAAGCAGCAGACGAAGAAGAATGGAAGATGAAGACGCCCAGTCGATCACATCCACCACTAACAACGAAAGATGAAGATGCCCACAAACTTCTTTCCCCACCCACACCCCTCCCCCCGCAAACCCCAACCACACCCCCCCCTTCCCTCTTTCCTTGCCACTGAGAATCCTCTTTTCTGCTGCAAGTCCAAACCCACCCCAATCACCCACGAATTCGAACTAGATTCGGGTGGACCAACACCACCGATCTTACAACGAAGTCATCTCGCACCTCATCGTCGCCTTCCTCAAATCGATACTTAAGTCGATTCACGATCTCATCTCATCAAAGCCCGACCCGACCCGGACCCACTCCCAGAACTCGCCGGTGCAGATTCTCCGCTCATTCCATCGTGTCCGAAATCTCTCGATCGACTTCCCTTTTGGCGACCTCAGGCTGGAGAAAGGCACGATGATGAAATGGTGAGCTGAGTCCGGAAAAACCATGAGGACCTGCGTGATCCTAGGGTTCCAATCAATCGTTGCCGGTGGTGGGGATGCTCCGGTGGTCCTTAGGTGCCGATCTCCCTCGAATTCCCCCTCGGAAATCGGGAAAAGCCCTGCTCCCGTCTGACAACTTAATAAAATTCCCAAAATACCCTTAAGCCCTTGCAATTAGTTACGAGAATTCTACCAAAAATCCGACAGAACATCCCCTTAAGAAATGGTTAACCGTCTTCCACCTGTCAGACGAAGGATCAAATAACACTCTCAAATCCCAACATCACCAATTAACCATCGACGTAGTCATAAATTACAATAAGTCCAAAATGCTTATAAGAGCATCTAGGTTGGAAAGGTAAATACAGAAAATTTATAAATCCTACTAGATAGTCTAGGTAAAGGCGCATCTAAAATTTAATGCCTTCGCATCTGGATGTGCCCTCGTCAACTCAACGGCCTAGAGGGGATTTAAAATACGAAAAGTGTGAGTGGACAAAATATTATTTTAAAACAATTTCTGAGAAAAACATACCTTTTCCCCCATGAGTAAAACAATGCATGCATCACATAAAATTTCTTTTTAAACAATTAAGCTATAAAGATAATCCGAAAACTTACCGGAAAATCCATTTTAAGTTAAACACTCGGTGGGACCCACAAAAATCCGAATAATGAAAATATCCCGTGGTCCATAACCCTGCTTTGAAAACCCTCCTCAAAGGAGTTTAAAAATCATGTAAATAGACCTGGACACAAAATATCATAAACATGTCTCACTGCTCCCCGAATGGAATCCCGTGCCGTAGCTCGATATCCGAGCTGATTGACCTGGGTGCAACCCTCCACACACCCGATATACCTTGAGTTGTGCAGAACCCTGTACTACGCGTAGACAACCTCAACGACCTGGTGGATAAATACCCTTCGTCACCAGCGTCGGAGAACTCTCAACGATCTGGCAGAGAAATACCCTTCGACGCTAGTCAGAGAAACCTCGACGAACACGTGATGGGAAATACCCCTCATCATGTGCCAAAGAAAACCATGACCCTTGGGGACAATAATTCAATGAAAACTAAAATCCATGCTTTGAAATCCTTGTGTCTTGGCCTAAGCCAAATTCATTGAAAAACTGGGTCTAAACAAAGTCACAAATCAGGGTCTAAACCCAAAAATCATGGACTCAACCGAAACCCAAAATCTATAGTCAAAACGACATAAAAGCAGAGTCCAAAAAGCCCGACCGTAGTCCAAAACGTCATTTCCAATTTATTATTGAGAATCCGTGTCTAGTAATAATTTAATAAAATAATTTTCTAAATTCCAGAAATTTTCCAAAAACAATACGTAATAAGCAATTATATCAAATATACCTTTATGCATGAATTATAATTTACAAAACCAAAGTCCACTCACCAAACGTCCAATTAGCTCAATCCCGGGTTGTACACTCCTATGAAGTTCTTAGAGCAGTATCGCCTGTCAAAAGTAACAATCGGGGTTACCAACGATAATTAAAAACCCTACTAAAAATGCAGCCACTTTGGACGCCCAAAACTACCCCTAAACGATGTCCGATTAACCCGAAACATGTGCCAAAAAGGTCCGAAACTTCAAAAACATGTCGACACGCATCATCGTTACCCAAGGACTGGCCCCACGCACTAGCATGCGCAGTCGGAAGGACGGCGGCTAGGCCACGCGCCGGCACGCTTGCTGACTCGGCGTTGACTCAGCCGCCAGGTGGCCTCCACATGGCTCCACGTGTCTTCCAGGTGGCATCCTATGTGAGCCCACTCAGACCGAACCAGTCGACGGAGAAGATGACCGCTCCCCCGTGCGCCGCTGTCGTTGAAAATCGCCATTGCCTACCGACCTTGAAATTTCCTAACTTCTTCAAATCTCAACCGTTTTTCACGGATTAATAGTCTAAATCCATCTACTCGAGCCCAGGAATTCAAAAATGAAGTCTAAACACAAAACCCATACTCGAGTTGGCCGAAAAATTGATCGAAAGGTTCAGTTTTATGCTTCCTCGATTCGGTGTTTCCCGTGGCGGTTTCCCTCGACGGCCAGTACGTCCTTGATTGTGGGGAGAAGGAGATTCTGATGGGTGGAACCAAATTGGACGAGGTTTCTTCGAATCAAAGTTCAAGGGTACGGGGTTTTGGGTTTGGTCGCATGGGTTGGATGAGGATCGCGAAGAGAGAGGATAAAATGAGAAAAATCTGGAAAAGTGTGGGTTAAAAATATCTAGCAAAGGAAAATTACCAAAATGCCCCTAACATTCTAGACCCACTTCTCTCTCATACGAACTCCGTTTCCCACGTGCCGTCTGTCTACGAATTCGTGAGTTCGAGACCTACGCAACGGTCCTCGAAAAACTGCCAAATGTGTCTCTAACCAAAAAGTGATTTTCTTCCCCCTTATAAAACCAAGGGTAAACTCGTCATTTCCCAAATTAATTTACTAAAATTCACTAATTAAATTTCCGGGTTATTACAACTCACCCCCTTAAAGAAATTTCGTCCTAAAAATTCATAACTGTCACTGGAAAAAATGTGGATGTTATGCCCGCATCAGTGTCTCGGGTTCCCATGTGGCCTCCTCTACTTTATGATTCCTCCACAGAACTTTAACCAGTGGAATAGTCTTTTTACGCAATACTTTTTCCTTCCAATCTAGAAGTTGCACTGGTTGCTCCTCAAAGCTCAATCATCTCTCAGCTCAATTGGTTGCGCCTTCAATACATGAGATTCATCGAACATATACTTCCGGAGCATGGATACATGGAATACATCGTGAACCTTTGATAGTTCTGGAGGTAAAGTAAGTCTGTAATCTACTGACCCTATCCTCTCAATAATATCATAAGGCCCAATATAGCGAGGACTCAGCTTACCTCATCTACCAAAACATACAACTCCTTTCCAGGGGGATAATTTTAAGAAAACCCAGTCTCCGACCTCAAACTCGAGATCTCTGATCCGTCGGTCTGCATAGCTCTTCTGGCGGTCCTGAGCTGCCTTCAACCTTTCCCTGATGATTCTAATTTTTTCCTCTGTCATTTCAACTATCTCTGGCGTCAACAGTCTTCTCTCACCCACCTTATTCATGCATATCGGTGTCCTGTACTATCTCCCATACAATGCCTTGAAAGGAGACATCCCTATACTAGACTGATAGCTGTTGTTGTATGCAAATTCATCAAGGCCATGTGTGAGTCACAGTTTCCTTTAAACTGCAGTACACAAGCTCTCATCATATCTTCCAGAATCTGAATTGTCCTCTCAGACTGACCATTAGTCTGAGGATGAAAAGCTGTACTGAAATGCAATGTAGTTCCAAAGGCTTTCTGTAAACTTCGTCAAAACCTCGAGGTAAACCCGGGATCCCTGTATGAAACAATCGACTCTGGAGTCCCATGTAACCATATGATCTCATCCACAAACAACTTGGCGTACTGGTCCATCCTGTAATCTTCCCGTACTGGCAAGAAATGTGCTGACTTCGTAAGTCTATCAACAATTACCCAAATTCCATCATGTCCTTTTTGAGTCCTAGGAAGTTTATAAACAAAATCCATAGTAATGTGATCCTACTTCCATTCCGGAATAAATAATGGTTGTAGTGCCCCATATGATTTCTGCCTCTCTACTTTTACTTGTTGACACATCATGCATCTACTCACAAACTCTATTATTTTCCTTTTCATTCTAGTCCGCTAATAGTGTTCCTTAAGAGTACGATACATCTTAGTGCCTCCTGGATGCATAGCAAAGGCAGAACTATGAGCTTCCTCAAGAATTTCTCTTTTCAACTTTGGATCATTAGGTACGCACAACCGGCCATCCTTAACCAAGGCCCTATCATCCCTAATCACAAAATCCTGCCTATTTCCAGCCTCCAACTCCATCCTATTAATACACAATGTAGGATCCTGGAGCTGAGCTTCAATAATTTGGTCAATAAAGACAGGTCTCACATGGAAGCTAGCCAACAGAGCCCCCTGACTCTCCATGCCAAGTATAATTCCCGGTCTTCGGAGTTCCACCAGCAATGGTAAGTAAACAGTGTGCAAATAGGCCAAGGAACCCATGGACTTCCTACTTAGTGCATCCGCCACTACAATGGCTTTTCCTAGGTGATACTCTATGGTACAATGATAATCCTTTATCAACTCTAGCCACCTTCTCTGTCTCTAGTTCATATCTTTCTGGGTAAATAAATATTTATGGCTCTAATGGTCAGTAAAGATTCGACATGTTTCCCGATACAAATAGTATATCCAAATCTTCAGTGCATGCACCACTGCAGCTAACTCTAAATCATGTGTGGCGTAATTCAACTCATAAAGTTGCGTGGAAGCATACGATATTACCTTCCCATGTTGCATCAGCATGCAACCTATACCTCGTAATAATGCATCACTGTACACCTCAAATCCTCCGTTATCATTTCGAAGGGTTAACACTAGCGCAAAAGTCAACATCCTCTTAAGCTCTTGAAAACTCTTTTCACACTCAGCATCCCAGTCAACGGGGCAGCTATCGTAGAAAATCCTTCTACGAACCGCCTATAATATCCCGCTAAACCCAGAAAACTTCTCACCTCTGACACTGTCCTATGTTGCTCCCAATTTGCCACTGCCTCAACTTTTTGGGGATCCACGCTGATACCCTCTGCAGAAATCACATGACCTAAGAATCCCACACTAGTAAACCAAAATTGAAATTTACTGAAGTTGGCGAACACTTGCCTTTTCCTCAGCATATTCAACACCAACCTCAAGTGCTTCTCATGTGCCTTAGCACTCTTCAAATATACTAAGATATAATCAATGAACACAATTACAAATCGGTCCAAGTACCATCGGAACACCCTATTCATCAAATCCATAAATTCCGTCGGTGCATTAGTTAAACCAAAGGGTATCACTAGGAACTCATAATGCCCATAGCGTGTCCTGAAAGTCGTTTTGGGAACGTCCTCTTCCCTGATCCTTAATGATGGTACCCAGATCGAAGGTCAATTTTAGAGAAATACCTTGCCCCTATTGGTCAAATAAATCATCAATTCATGGTAAATAATACTTATTCCGCATCGTAACCCTGTTTAACTGCCGGTAGTTGATACATAGCCTCAAACCACCATCTTTCTTCCTTACAAATAACACCGGTGCACCCAAGGTGATACACTCGGTCAAATCCTCCGT
Organism: Oemleria cerasiformis; assembly: GCA_037349345.1. Taxonomy (NCBI): domain Eukaryota; kingdom Viridiplantae; phylum Streptophyta; class Magnoliopsida; order Rosales; family Rosaceae; genus Oemleria; species Oemleria cerasiformis. The sequence goes on from JAZGTL010000010.1 coordinate 12,553,443, forward strand.
TATCATCCCGTATCTTTCCAACGATATATGGCCCATCAGCTAGTTCTTCCCGAGCAGGTGCAGTTAATTTTGAGAAGTTAACACATCTACTGAAGTCTGTTTCAAAGTTTCCTCCTTAGATTTCCAAAAGAACACTCATTAACTCCTTTTGTAACTTTGCTTCCAAAAATCCTACAAAACACGAAAACAAGCTAAGTATTAAGAAAACTTAGGAAACATGCTAAGAAAAGCATAAGAAAACAAGATAAAACGTCGCATAATTATGCTCCTATCAAATTCCCCCACACTTAAGCTTTTGCTAGTCCTCGAGCAAAACAGAATCAAAGAATGAAAGAAAAACAAAGACTCAATGATTCAATGTAAACCTTCCAACATTTGTCTAAGAGATTTTCAATGGATCATGACATATTAAGATTCATGATAAGCATAAGAATTGGTCCACATGATTCGAGAGTTAATACACCTTCATAGAAATCATACACATACTCACAATTAAATCAATCAAAGCAAAAGTACAAAGAGAGATACATGCTGCAAAGAATTAGCTCAAAATTCATACCGAATAAGCTCTGATTTTACCTCATATTTTATGGTTAAGTCACTCTTCCTATACTAGTTATATGTGAGAGGATTGATGTAAAATAGAAACAAATTGCTCACATATGATATAACAAGAAAGAAAGGCACTTTCAGAATTTTTCTTATGAATATGACTCATGAAAGGAATGCTACTATTTGAATGCAAGAACAAGTGACACCATATGCTCATACTTCATTCAAATCTCCACATATTGATATAAACATAACAAACAAGATCAGAAGGTCTTTATGAGGATTGTAATGAGGCCAAAGGGTAAGGGGTTAAAGAAAGAATGGATATGGATAACACAAGGTTCTTAAAGAAATAGTAGAAGCATGCAATGATGTTAGAGACATAAGAACTTGTATCACTATCAAGGCTTAAAAATCATATAAGTACCGAGCAAGTACATACACTCAATGGCCGATTTGAACATTATGGACCATACTTCAACAATCAATACATGTACGGTCAAAGCATAATTAACAGTTCAAACACAATGCCAATTTTTTTCTCTTTTTTTTATTTTTATTTTTATTTTTTTTCTGGTGCCCATTCCAAACCGTGCACAATACTTATCTTTATTTTTTATTTTTATTTTTATTTTATTTAAATATTCCTCCAAACTTGCTCTTTTAACACCCATTGATTCACAATTAAGTCTCTACAAATTATGCTTCACTAATCTTTAAGAAAAAGGGTAAGCATGAAAGTGTTTAGGCTAGGTGAGGAAAATGAGGGTTATGAAACAAAAAGGCTTAAACGAAGGCTCAACAAGGGTTTACCTAGAGGAAAGTATATCATGGGTCAAAGGCCATTTTGGCAATGGTGGTAATCTAGGTGCCTTTATCATCTCAAGTATGTCATGCAAATCAATTCAATACCTCGAAAAGAAATTAGTACCAGTTCTAGCATTTAGTTCCAATGATGATAAGCAATTCAAGTAGCGACCAAGCAAAGAAAGATAAGATCATACAACAACTTAATTGACAAGAAAGTGATAGATTAAACAAATACAACTCTCTCAAACAAAGGATAAAGGCTCAAAAGCTCACAAAAGGGTTGTATTGAGCTTCATTCAATTAAGCATGTTATGGGTACCACTTACTCGGGTGATTACATGTGATTTTGCATATGATAACCATAAATAATTGAGTATTAAGCAAAGAATAATTCAGACCTTGAATCATGCTTAGAAATCAACTTAAAGTCAAGCAATTAAAAACCAAATCTCATCAGTGTGTTGGAAAGAAACCTAAAACACAAAAACTACCCAAAGAACACTACTAAAACCGACATAAACTAAGGGAAAGACAAAGCTGTAAAAAATTATTAATATTATTATTATTTTTTTGTACTGACGCAAAAAACATAAGTGTTCCCACCCCCCCCAACACACACACACACACACACTTACATCTAACATTGTCCTCAATGTTTGAAAGTTAAAAGTATAAACAATGAAGCATTTAAGGAAGGAGAAACAAGCGACGACACACACAAAGAAAATAAAATAAAATAAAACAAAACAAAACAAACGAAGGCAAAGTTAACTACAAAGAAGGATAGGGTGAGAGAAAGCAAATCTGATTGTCAGTGGTTATAGAGTGCCAAAACTGTCATCATCCTCTTCACATGGGTTGCCTCCCAACTTCCCTTTGGGTTACCTCCCAAGTAGTGCTAAGTTTATAGTCTTTAGCCAGACTGTTGGACTCTCATGCAATGTACTGAATAGGTTGGAGAGTCACATCCTCCTCTATAGGCTCAAAGCTCATCTCAATATAGGGCTTTACTTTGTGCCCATTCACCATGAATGTCTGATTCTTCTCTTTGCTATGAACCTCCAAAGCTCCATGAGGGAAAACTTTTGTAACAACATAAGGACCGTACCACCTAGATTTGAGCTTACCAGGGAAAAGTCTCAATTTTGAATTGTAGATCAACACCTTCTGTCCCACATAAAACTCCTTCCTAACTAGCCGCTTATCATGATACGGCTTGGTCCGTTCCTTATACAACTTAGCATTCTCATATGCATCATACCTCAACTCTTCAAGCTCATTCAGCTGTAACTTCCTCTTGTCACCTGCTCGTTGCATATCATAGTTGAATTTCTTAATAGCCCAATATGCTCTATGCTCCAACTCCACTGGTAGGTGACATGCCTTCCCAAAGACTAGACGATATGGGGACATGCCAATGGGGCTGTTGTACGCAGTCCGATATGCCCACAATGCACCATTCAAGCGTAGAGACCAATCCTTCCTTCTAGTATTCACTGTCTTCTCTAGGATGCTTTTGATCTCTCTATTGCTTATCTCCACTTGACCACTGGTTTGAGAATGATATGGAGTGCCAACCTTATGTGTGATCCCATATTTCTTCATTAAGGAAGCAAAAGCCTGGTTGTTGAAATGGCTACCTCCATCACTAATTATCGCCCTTGGTGTCCCAAACCTAGTAAAGATGTTATCCTGCAAGAACTTCACAACAACTTTGTGATCATTAGTTTTTGAGGGGACAGCCTCGACCCATTTAGATACATAATCCACACCCATAAGAATATATAAATAACCAAATGAGTTAGGAAATGGACCCATGAAGTCGATACCCCACACATCAAAGAGCTCCACCACTTGAATGTTTTGCAATGGCATATGATTTCTAGAAGATGTTCCCTGTTCGTTGGCATCTGTCACAAGAGCTGCAAAACCAAAAAGCATCTTTAAACATATTAGGCCAATAGAACCCAGATTGTAATACCTTAAGTGCTGTTCTCTTCGCTCCAAAGTGTCCTCCATATGCAAACTGATGACAATGTTGGAGAATTCTCATATGCTCCTCCTCAAGAACACACCTGCTGATAATTTGATCTGGACAAAATTTGAACAAGTAGGGCTCGTCCCAATAGTAGTGCCTAGACATAGACACTAATCGCTTCCTTTCTTGGCTCGACATACCTGGAGGAAAAACCTTAGTAGTTATATAATTAACAATATCTGCATACCATGGAAGTTGTAAATCAATTGCAAACAACTGCTCATCTGGAAAGTTTTCACTCAAGGGAAGCTTGTTCCCTTCTTCATCATGAAGTAACCAGGACAAGTGATCTGCAACCACAATCTCACTACCCTTCTTGTCCTTAATCTCCAAATCAAATTCTTGCAGTAAGAGCACCCATATAATCAACCTAGGCTTAGCATATTTCTTATCAAACAAAAATCTCAAAGGAGCATGATCAGTAAAAATAATAACTTTAGAACCAATCAAGTAGGACCTAAACTTCTCCAAAGAAAATATAACAGCTAACAATTCTTTTTCAGTAGTAGAATAATTAAGCTGAGCATCATTCAAAGTTCTAGAGGCATAATAAATAGCATGAGGTACCTTGTTAACTCTCTGACCTAGAACAGCTCCCAAAGCATAATCACTAGCGTCACACATGAGCTCGAATGGGAGGTTCCAATCAGGTGCCATCATAATGGGTGCATATGTGAGTAGCTCTTTCAATGTGTTAAAGGCATTCATGCACTCTTTTGTCCACACAAACTCAACATCTTTAGACAATAACGCACAAATAGGTCTAGACATTTTAGAGAAATCTTTTATGAATCTTCTATAAAACCCTGCATGCCCTAGAAAACTTCTCACACCCTTCACATATGTAGGAGGAGGTAATTTTGATATGATGTCAATCTTTCCGTTGTCCACCTCAATGCCCCTGCTAGATATTACATGACCTAAAACAAGACCTTGTTGTACCATGAAATGGCACTTCTCCCAATTCAGCACTAGGTTGCATTCCTCACATCTCTTTAGAACAAGTTGCAAATGGTTAAGACAATCATCGAAGTTAGAACCAAAAACACTGAAATCATCCATAAATACCTCTATAAATCTCTCCACCATGTATGAAAATACGCTCATCATGCACCTCTGGAATATGGCAGGTGCATTACACAAACCGAATGGCATCCTTCTGTATGCAAATGTGCCAAAGGGGCATGTGAATGTGGTCTTCTCCTGGTCCTCTGGTGCTATAGCAATCTGATTATAACCACTATAACCACCTAGAAAACAGTAATGACTATGACATGCTAACCTTTCTAACATCTGATCAATAAAGGGAAGAGGAAAATGATCTTTCTTGGTTTCATTGTTGAGATTTCTGTAATCAATGCAGACTCTCCAACTTGTGGTGAGCCTGGTAGGAATAAGCTCATTCTCTTCATTCTTCATCACTGTGATTCCACTCTTCTTAGGCACAACATGAACTGGACTTACCCATTTGCTATCTGAGATGGGGTAGATGATGCCAACATCCAAGAGCTTAAGAACCTCTGCTCTCACTACTTCCTTCATGTGTGGGTTAAGCCGTCTCTGAGCATCCCTGTTAGGCTTCGCATTATCTTCAAGGAGGATTCTGTGCATGCACTTGGATGGACTTATGCCTTTGATGTCGGCAATGGTCCACCATAATGCAGTCTTGTGCTCCCTAAGAACTCTCAACAACTTCTCTTGCTCCACCAAACTCAAGTTCGCAGCAACTATCACTGGTAATGTCCGGTTCTCTCCCAAGTAAGCATACTTCAGTTGTTCAGGTAGGTGCTTCAATTATAGTTCTGGTGCCCTGAAAATGGAAGGGACAAGAGCAGTATTAGTAGACGCAAGAGTTTCAAAGGAAGGTACAAACTTACTTGGATAAGGCTTAGAAGCCTCAAGAGAATGCACAGCTTCATGGAGGTCTATCTCTGTAACATCACATCCATGTTCATAATTCAGCCTTGTGAGCTTGTGGGCTATGCATGCCTCCAAAGGGTCAAGGCTATGTACCTGAAACACTTGCTCAACAACACTTCCTACCACATCAATCTTGAAACAATCATGGTTATCATGTGACAATTTGATAGTGTCAGACAAAATGAATTCTATCTTCTTAGCATTAACTTTCATGCTGATAGTACCCTTTTTCATACTTATCTTTGTATCAGCAGTTACCATAAAGGGTCTACCAAGAATAATAGGTAATGAAGATGGCATAGGGGAATCTTCCATATCCAGAACAACAAAATCAGCAGGCAAAATAAATTCATTTACCTGAACCAAAACATCCTCTAATATACCTCAAGGTCTTCTGATGCTTCTATCTGCCAATTGCAATATAATTGAGGTTGGTTTGAGTTCCCCCAACCTCAACTCCTCATAAACGGTATAAGGCATCAAGTTAATGCTTGCTCCTAAATCAAGCAAAGCACGTTCAAACAGACGGTCACCAACCTTGCAAGGAATAGTAAAACTACCTGGATCTTTTACTTTAGGAGGTAGCTTTCTCAATAAAACTGCACTTACCTCCTCAGTCAATACAACTTTCTCATGTTCCAGAAACCTTTTTTTTTGTGTGTACAACAATCCTTTAAAAACTTAGCATAAGATGGAATCTGTTTAATTGCATCAAGTCAAGGAATGTTGATTTCTACTTTTCTCAAAGTTTCAAAAATATAAAGAAGATGTTTTTCTTTCTTTTGCTTAACTAACCTTTGAGGGAAGGGTGGCAATATCACCTTCTCCTTCTCACCTACCTTTGCGGCTGGAGGTGGTTCAACATTTTCTGGTTCATTCTCATCTGTCCCCACCTTGTTGTCAACTACCTTGCCACTTCTAAGGATTGTCACATCCTTGAGCTGCTCCTGGCCTCCTGGATTAGGTATGGTTTGTGATGGAAACTCTCTTTTATTTCTCTCACTTAACTCCTTTGCCATTTGCCCTAATTGTGCCTCCAATCTATGAATAGCCTGGCTAGTTGTTGCTTCTAGTTTCTGAATGTTTTGACTAGTTAGAGCATTTGTCTGTTTCTGTGCAATCAAGAACTGGAGTATGGCACCTTCAAGATTATTCTTCTTTTGGTCAGTATTTGGTTGTGCCACCTGTGATGAAGCATGATAATTACTTCCCTATTGGAAGTTCTTCTGTTGCCCTTGTGGATTAAGCACATTCTAACTGTTGCTCCAAGAGAAATTTGTGTGGTCTTTCCATCCTGGATTATAAGTGTTTGAATATGGGTTGTTCTTGGGATGATAGTTGTTTTGCCCCACATAATTAGCTTGCTCATGATCTGTAAAACAAGACATAGGACAAGTCTCAGTAGTATGATTAGAATGAGAAATATAGCACATACCTCGACTTTATCAACTTGTTGAACTTGAGAGATGTTCTGAGCTGACATTGCTTTCACCAGCATATCTAACTGTTTCTCCATTGCTGCCATTTGACTCTGGACTCCACCATTTGTGCTAACTTCATAAACACCTTTACTTTTTACTCCTTGTCTCCCTCTTGATGAGAATTGCTGAGAAATTTCACTTGGGGTCTCAAATAGCTCAATCGCTTCATCACTGCTCTTTTCCATAAGCACACCTCCACAAGCTGAATCAACAAGACTTTTGTTAATATCATTTAAACCTTCATAAAAAGCTTGTACCTGATACTCTTGAGATAGATTATGGTGTGGACACTTGAGAAGCAACTCCTTGAAATGCTCCCATGCCTCGAAGAAAAGATCTCCATCCTTCTGTTGAAAGGCTTGAATCTCCCTTTTAAGTTGTCTTGTCTTTTGGGCTGGGAAAAAATTCTTCAAGAATTTAGTAGCCAATTGTTCCCAAGTAGTAATGGAACATGCAGCCAGAGAATTCAACCAGAACTTAGCATTATCTTTTAAGGCGAAAGGAAAGAGAATTAACCTGATTCCTTCTGGAGTTAAGCCTTGGATGTTCTGAGTCTTGCAGAGATTGAAGAAATCCCTAATGTGCAAGTATTGATCCTCAGAAGGTGTGCCTCTGTAGTACGGCACCATGTTAAGCAATTGAGGTGATAAATTGAAGCTGCCTTGCGCAATTGGTTGGTAGGCAATGCATGATGGTTGATTAAGGTTTTGAGGGAAAAATGAGTCCTTCATTGGCCTTCGAACTTTTTCATCCCCCATTTCATTCTCTGATTCTGATCTTTCTCCTTCTTCCAAATCTTCTCTTAGTGTGTTAAAATTTTCCCTCTTAGCTTGTTTTCGAAGACGTCTAAGAGTTCGTTCAATCTCAGGATTGTAGGCAACAACCGCTAAATTTTGGGATCGACGATCTTGCATAAACGAAATTCAACCTGTAAAAGAAAACGAAAAATCAATTTCATCAAAAACTAATTACACAGTTCCCGACAACGGCGCCAAAAACTTGTTGTACAAATAGCAACCTAAAAATTACGCAACTATATGCACGTTTTAACTCGCAAGTGCACAAGATAAGACAAATAATATAGAAAGCAAATACGAGATCATTCCGACGAGGGCTGGATTAATATGTGTTTAAAATTGACTTCCTAGAACTACTAACTAAATGGCACAAACTAAGAATGCAAAAGTGAAAGAAAACCCTAAAAAAAACTTATTTCAAAACCCTAAGATTTCTAATCAAAGTTAATGTGCAATACACGATGGCACTCGGTGTTCAAAAGGATGATTTTAAGATGATTTTGAAAATTGTAAATTTCGAAACAAAATATTAAAAACAGCGTTTGATTAAAAATAGAATTGGATTGAGGTTAAAACAATGAGAAAACCAGTTAGGGATTTGATGTTCACCGCTAATCTTCTTCCTTAAGCAAACGACATGCACAATGCTACAAAACAGATTTTAGATGCTCATGTTTGTCAACCTAAAGGCATGATATCTACTCTTTAAATTATTGATTTCCCTAAGCAACAAGTTAGGCATGGGTATCTACATTAACTCTTTTAATTCTTAAAGTGTTTAGCATGGTATCTACTAAGTTGCACTTTAAGAATGCATAACACAATGGAAATCGACAAACACACAACTCCTAGAACATGGTATCTATTCTAGTTATTCATGATGATTAATTTCAAGAACTTATAACTAGTTATTTTGTTACTCTCACATACACAAGATTCGGTCATCTAAATTTACCTATGTAACAAACTCAATACCCAACATGCATATGGTGATTAAGCATAACATAACGTATGTAAAGAGTAAAATATAATATGAAATTAATCAATTAAGCATCACAAAAGTAGTTTACAGCAAATGCATATCGAAATCCTTAAAGAAACATGATTAGGGCTTCAATCGAGCCCTAACTAAAGTACTTAGTTTCCCATAATTTAAATAGACAGCAAGAACATACAAAATAGAAAATAAAAAAAGATAGCTCTTGGTGTGGCTGCTGGGATTGAGGCTGAGGCAACGCTGCTGCTGCCTAATTGTGTGAGGTAGAGGGAGTCATTGCTGTGCAGAATTGAAGGAGAGAGAGAGACGCTGCTGCCAAGTCCAAGGTGTGGGCGTTGTTGCAAATTGAGGTGTGGCAGAGAGAAGCCCTTGCTGCCGAATTGAGGGCTCCCAACGTTTCTCCAGTTTTTTTAGGGAGAAAAAAAAGTTGTTTCTTCAAAAGTGAGATAGAGAGAGAGACGTTTCTGCCTTTTTGTGTGGGAGAATGACTCTTTGCTTGCTGCCTTTTTGTCTTCCCTGTGCGTTTTCCTCTTCTCCCATGTATGTGTCTACCCCTTTGCTGCCCATAATTGATGTGGGTGTTAATTTCCTTAATGAGGGAGAGAGACGTTACTGTTTGCATTCGCTGCTCAATCAATCCTCACGTTGTGGCTGCTCCTCTCCCTTTATTATTATTTTTATCTACCTTTTTCTGATTAAAACGTTTCCTCCCATAACCCTAATAACGTCCATGCGCGATAAGGATTAGAAAACTTGAAATAAAAGGAATGTCGAATTCCAGCTCAGCCTGATCTTGCTGTACTAAAACGGCCATAAATCATTCTAGAAACCTCCAATTCACAAACCATAAAATTCTCTAGAAACTAGACTTACGTATCTTTCCAATGATATAGGGCCCATCAGCTAGTTCTTCCCGAGCAGGTGCAGTTAATTTCAAGAAGTTGACACATCTGCTGAAGTCTGTTTCAAAGTTCCTCCTTAGATTTCCAAAATAGGACTCATTAACTCTTTTTGTAACTTTGCTTCCAAAAATCCTACAAAACACGAAAACAAGCTAAGTATTAAGAAAACATAGGAAACATGCTAAGAAAAGCATAAGAAAACAAGATAAAACGTCGCATAAATATACTCCTATCAGGCTCACCCCAAGGTGATACACTAGGTCGAATAAATCCCACATCCACTAGGTCTTGCAATTGAGTCTTCAATTCCCTCAATTCTACCGGTGCCATTCTGTACGGTGCCTGTGATATAGGTTGAGTACTCGGAAGAAGCTCTATGGTGAACTCAATCTCCCGGTGAGGTGGCAACCCTGGAAGATCCTCTGGAAACACATATGCAAACTCATTCACTACATGAATATCCTCTACTCTTACCGGAGTATCCCGAGAATCGATCACGTGAGCTAAATAGCCCTCACAACTTTTCCTCAATAATTTCTCAGCCGTCAAAGGTGATATTACTCCCGAGGGAAGCACCCTCCGATCACCCTAAAATGTAAGTTCAGGCAAAAATGGACTCTAGAAAACCACCCTCTTGTCGAAACAATCAATGGAGGCATGATGCATGGTTAACCAATCCATCCCCAGAATCACATCAAAATCATAAATGTCCAAGGGGATTAAGTTTACCTCTAACTCATGACCTCCCACCACCACCAGACAACTGCGTATCACTTGGTTCACCATTAACATATCTCCGATGGGGTTACTAATGCCTATGTCCCAAACAATCGGTGATAATTCTCTATTGGCAAAAAGTGTAAAACTCCGAGAAATAAAAGAATGTGTTGGCTCGAGATCTTTCAAAACTCGAGCATCATGATAAAAAATAGACAACGTACTAGTAACCACTTCTGGTGCAGCTCGAGCCTCCTACTGAGTCATCACAAAAACTCAGGTCTGAGCACCGGAAGATCGACCACGACCCCACTGTCTCCCACTGGCCCTGCTGGCCCCACTTAACTGTTTCTAGCTCCCTGATACAGTACCAGATGTCTGCGCTGTTCTGATAAAATCTAAAAAGAAGTATGGGCCACATCAATTACTGCTACTCTAACCTCATCTCTCAGTCCATACTCAAACCTTCGGCACTTATCCATCTCATTTGCCACGAGAGCCGGTACAAATCATGACAACTTACGAAATTTTGCTCATACTGTGCCACCGTCATGTCCCCTACTGCAACTGCAAGAACTCAGCCTCTCTGGCATCTCGGTATGAGTAAGGATAAAACTGCTCGAGGAAGCGCTCCCGGAAAGCTTCCTAAGTAAGGGTACAGACATCCCACCCTGTCATTTGCAAAGCATGCCACAAACGGTACACATAACCACTCAGAAGAAATATGGCTAGTCGCACCCTATCCTCCGGAGGGCACCTCATAACAGCAAACACTCGTTCCAGCCTCTGGGCTCGTTCAATGTTAGAAACTTCAGACGTAGCCCTATCCTGAAGTACAATCGTCAATATCCGACCCAATTGATCTAGGGTCAGTCTCAAATCAGGCTCTAATACGGGATCATATGTACCCCTAACGTTATCAACTTCATCACTGTTTCTAGGCTGCGGACGGGCTCGCGTATCGGAGGCATCACGCTGAAAAGAACCATAATTCGTCAATACCACAATCAGATGTACACTAGGTGTAATGTCTACATGAATTTAAACTTAGTGCTCCGATACCAAGTTGACAGGACCCTTCCCAAATTTCCCCTTGGAACCCGAAAAAAGCCCTGCTCCCGTCTGACAACTTAATAAAATTCCCAGAATACCCTTAAGCCCTTGTAATTAGTTACGAGAATTCTACCAAAAATCCGGCAGAACCTCCCCTTAAGGAATGGTTAACCGGCTTCCACCTGTCAGACGATGGATCAAATAACACTCTCAAATCCCAACATCACCAATTAACCATCGACGTAGTTATAATTTACAATAAGTCCAAAAGGCTTATCAGAGCATCTAGGTAGGAAAGGTAAATATAGAAAATTTATAAATCCTACTCGATAGTCTAGGTAAAGGTGTAGCTGAAATTTAATGCCTCCGCTTCTAGATGTACCCTCGTCAACTCAACAGTCTCGAGGGGATTTAAAACACGAAAAAGGTAAGTAGACAAAATAATCGTTTAAAACAATTTCCGAGGAAAACATACATTTTCCCCTTCCATGAGTAAAAAAATGCATGCATCACATAAAATTCCTTTTTAAACAATTAAGCTATAAAGATAATCCGAAAACTTACCGGAAAATCCATTTTAAGTTCAAACACTCGGTGGGACCCATGAAAACCAAAATAATGAAAATATCTCGTGGTCCATAATCCTGCTTTGAAAACCCTCCTCAAAGGAGTTTAAAAATCATGTAAATAGACCTGGACACAAAATATGATAAACGTGTCTCATTGCTCCCCGAATGGAATCCCGTGTCGTAGCTCGATATTTGAGATGACTGACCTGGGTCCAACCCTCCACACACCTGATATACCTCGAGTTGTGCAGAATCTGGTACTACGCGTAGACAGCCTCAACGACCTGGTGAAGAAATACCCTTCGACACCAGCGTCGGAGAACCCTCAACGATCTGGAGGAGAAATACCCTTCGACGCCAGTCGGAGAAACCTCGACGAACACGTGATGGGAAATACCCATCATCATGTGCCGGAGAAAACCATGACCCTCGGGGACAGTAATTCAGTGAAAACCAAAATCTATGTTTTGAAATCCTTGTTTCTTGGCCTAAGCCAAATTCATTGAAAAATCAGGTCTATGCCCAAATCCAAAAAAAGTCACAAATCCAGGTCTAAACCCAAAAATCATGGACTCAACCGAAACCCAAAATCTATAATCAAAACGACATAAAAGCAGAGTCCAAAATGCCCGGCTATAGCCCAAAACGTCATTTCCAATTTATTATTGAGAACCCGTGTCTAGTAATAATTTAATAGAATAATTTTCTAAATTCCATAAATTTGCCAAAAACAATATGTAACAAGCAATTATATCAAAAATACCTTTATGCATGCATTATAATTTACAAAACCAAAGTCCATTCACCGAACGTCCAATTTGCTCAATCCCGGTTCGTACGCTCCTCTGAAGTTCCAGTAGTAGTATCGCCTGTCAAAAGTAACAATCGGGGTTACCAACGATAATTAAAAACCCTACATTTAGACTCCCTAAACTCCGGGAGGTTCGTACGCGTCCCACTAAAAATGTAGCCACTTCGGACGCCCAAAACTACCCCAAAATGATGTCCGATTAACCTGAAACCTGCGCCGAAAGGTCTGGAACGTTGAAAACAAGTCGACACGCGCTCGCACGCGCGCTGACTTGGCGCTGACTCAGCCGCCAGGTGGCTCCATGTGACTGCTAGGTGGCCTCCACGTGGCTGCCAAGTGGCATGCCACGTCAGCCCACTCAGACCGAGCGAGTCGTAGGGGAAGACGACCGCTCCGCCGTGCGTTGCCTTCTGCTGTCGCTGGAAATCGCCATTGTCGGCCGACCTTGAAATTTTCGTAACTTCTTCAAAGCTCAACCATTTTCATGAATTAATAGTCGAAATCCATCTACTCGTGCCCAGGAATTTGAAACTGAAGTCTAAACACGAAACCCATACCTGAGTTGGCCGAAAAATCGATCGAAAGGTTCAGTTTTCCACTTCCTCGGTTCGGTGTTTCCTGTGGCGGTTTCCCTCGACGGTTGGTACGTCCTTGATCGCGGGGAGAAGGAGATTCCGATGGGTGGAACCAAATTGGACGAGGTTGTTTCGAATCAAAGTTCAAGGGTACGGGGTTTTGGGTTTGGCCGCACGGGTTGGATGAGGATCGCGAAGAGAGAGGATAAAATGAGAAAAATCTGGAAAAGTCTGGATTGAAAATATCTACCCAGGGTAAATTACAAAAATGCCCCTGAACATTCTAGACCCGCATCTCTCTCATACGAACTCCGTTTCCCGCGTGCTGCCTATCTACGAAAAACTGCCAAATGTGTCTCTGACCAAAAAGTGATTTTTGTACCCCTTATAAAACCAAGGGTAAACTCGTAATTTCCCTAATTAATTTAATAAAATTCACTAATTAAATTTTCGGGTCGTTATATGCCCCCATTCTTCTTCTTCCCCCTCCCTCTTTCCTTCCCACCGAGAATCCTCTTGCCTGCTGCAAGTCCCTCTTTCCTTACAACGAAGTCATCTTGCACCTCATCGTCGCTTTCCTCAAATCGATACTTAAGTCGATTCACGATCTCGTCTCATCAAAGCCCGACCCTACCCAGACCCGCTCCTAGAACTCACCGGTGCAGATTCTCCGCTTATTCCATCGCGTCCCAAATCTCTCGATCGACTTCCCTTCAGGGGACCTCAGGCTGGAGAAAGGCACGATGATGAAATGGTGAGCTGAGTTTGGAAAAACCCTGAGGACCTGCGTGATCCTGGGGTTCCGATCAATCGTTGCCGGTGGTGGGGATGCTCCGGTGGTCCTTAGGTGCCGATCTCCCTCGACTCCGCTGGTCTCCATCCATTGTACTACTCTTCCTTGCCTTCGTTGATCTCTTTCGACTCCGTTGACCTCCCTCTAATTCTCACATGTTCAAATGAATGAAAACCACCAAAAAAAGTGAATAAGAAATAAAATTGAAAATGGAATATGATAAAACAAGGAATGAATAAGAGAGTGAAAAAGATGATGAGATCATAGAGAAACCAATTCAATTTGAAACCATACCAAGGGTTGGGAATTGGGTTTCGATTTAGGGATTTGAGGGTTTTAGTTTGAGATTTTTATTAATTTATTTATTTTTTTCCTTGAATGCCTTTTAAATTTTGCCACATCATGAGCTGACTGGACAAAAGAGTTGCCACGTTTACTTTTAACGATAATTTGGATGGAAAACCTAACGGAGGTAGTGATTTGTTGATGGCCATATAGTTTGGGTACCTAGATGAAAATTTTCATAGTTCGAGTAAGAATTTGAAATGACCCCTATAGTTTGGATACTTTTATGTAATTTATCCTATTTTTTTTTCGTCCGAATAGTACTGGCAACGACAAGAACTACTTCATTGGAAGGTTTGTGAACGGCTTGCCAAGTTTTCCGACGAAGAAGAATATAAAATGGCGTCTTCATAAGGATGGCCAAGTTTCTCATACCTTGCGGGTAATCAATACAATTTATTATTACTTCCTCTGTTTTACACTTTTGGAGTATGAAGTTTGCGACTTTTGAGTCATGTAGAGGCATTTTGGTGTATTCTTTGCAATTCGATTTTCTTGATTGTGACAACATCTTTATATCTACATTGCACTCCAAAGTAGTAAGTTGTGAGATGTATGATGAATTGATATTCTTTGGGTTTGTTAATTGTTCTGATTTGAATTAAATTTCATTACATAGGAGAAGTACAAGAACAAGCCTTGGGTGTTGGAGGATGAAAATGGTGATTCTTGGTACCAGGGTAATCTTGAAGGTGCACCGATTGAAAATTACTACATTTTAATTAAGCAAGGAAACGAGTTTTTGGCTGTTCCTGCTGGTTCTTGGTTCAACTTCAACAAGGTTGCACAATACAAGCAACTTACATTGGAGGAAGCCGAAGAGAAGATTAAGAATAAGAAAAGGATTGCTGATGGGTATCAAAATTTAGATGATGAAAGCTGCAAATAATGGTGCTGCTTTCTTTGGTCAATTAGTAGAAAGGCTTCACAAGGATATCGTTACTGGGACTGGGAGGGGAAGAAAACAAACGTTAATTGGTGGTGATGATGATGATGATGAAGGAAATGTCTCGAACAATGAAGGTCAATTAGCAAGGAAAAAAAGACTGAAGAAATTAAGAGATGGTGATGATTATGATGTTGAGAAGGGTGATGATTGGGAGCATGAATATATTTTCTCTGATGATGATGAAGTTGTTGGTAATCATGAGGAAGGTAAAGATTTAGAACCTGAAGTTCTAGCAGCTCTAGAATTTGTGCATGATGATGATGATGAGGAGAAGGATGAAGATGAAAATGAGGGTGGACTAAGCAAATCGGGAAGAGAATTGAAGAAGCTAATTGAGCAAAATTTTTTGGTGAATAAGGAGGAAGATGAGGATGAAAATGTTGATGATGATACTGCAGGCATTCCTAAAGTGCTGCCATCAAAATTAGTGCCTAATTCTGATTCTGGGTCTTCTCAATCTCCAGGAACTACTCTGTCTACTTCCAACTCAGCCTCAAAGGGAAAGTGTTGAGATTGCTAGGGTTTAAGGATTGTGGAGCATAGACAATAATTGAAATTTGCAGAGAAAATGAAATAGGTTTTTCATTCATATCTTTGTTGTGACCAAAGGCCAGTACTAAATACCACAAACGGTTACAAATTACTCATAAGTGTTTTGTCATCTTCGTCAGTGTTAGGTGAGGTACAACAAGAGATTATTCTAGAGTGAACTGAATGGGCTGGGCTGTAGTAATGGGCTGTAGATTGTTGGATAACGGTAAGGATCCAACATTGCTCCCCCCTGAAGAGGAAGCCTGACCTCAGGCGAAAAAGTTAGGAAAACACTTCCGGTTGTCTTCGGCGTCCTCCCATGTGGCGTCGGATTCCGGTGAAGACCTCCATTTAATCCACCATTTCTTTTGAGGAGCATTGTTCTTCTTGAAGACGACCCTATCTAGATTCTTTTCGAGCTGCCAGTCAGTGGTATCAATGTCTCTGATTGGAGGCAACATCGTTGATGGTTGGATTGAATTGCCCAACTTGGCCTTGAGTAGAGAAACATGGAAGATTCGGTGGATTTTGGAGTTGGGAGGTAAGTCCAACTTGTAAGCAACCTTGCTTATGCGCTCAAGTACCTGGTAAGGTCAATAGAAATGGGGAGAGCTTGTGGTTTGTTCGCTGATGGAGAGACTGTTGGCGGTATGGCTGTAGGCGTAAGAAAACCCAATCGCCCACCTCGAATTTCCGTTAAGTACGGTGCTTGTTGGCATACACAGTCATGTGATTTTGAGCCATGGTGAGGTTGGCTTTGAGTTCCGTAAGGAGGGTGTCTCTGTCACAAAGGGTCGAATCCACCGTTTCCACATTGGAAAAGTCGGGAAGGTATGCCTCGAATGTGGGTGGTGGGTGACCAAAGAGAGCCTCAAATGGTGTCATGCGAATGGCAGCCTGATACGTGGTGTTATACCACCATTCCGCCCATGGTAGCTAGTAGGACCAAGAAGAGTTTTTCTCGCCCGCAAAGCACCTGAGATAGTGTTCGAGGTGTGATTGAGCACCTCGGTTTAGCCTTGGGTTTGCGGATGATAAGCAGAGCTGCGGCATAATTTGGTACTCTGGAGCTTGAAGAATGCCTACCAAAATGCGCTGAGAAAAAGGGGGTCATGGTTAGTGACAATGGTGCGGGGTAAACCATGAAGATGAAAGACCTCCCGAATGAAAATGTCTGCGATTTGTGGGGCAGTGAATGGGTGGGAGAGGGATATGAAGTGGGCAGACTTAGTGAATCAGTCTACAACCACGAGGACGGCATTCGTGCCTCGGCTGGAAGGTAATCCTACAACGAAATCCATGGATATGTTTTGGCAGGAGCACTGTGGTATGGGTAAAGGCTGGAAAAGTCCAGGGGGATAGATGGCTTCATAGTTGGTGAGCTGGCAAGTGTCGCAAGCAGCGATGAAGGTTTTTTTGTCCTTTCGAATGCCCAGCCAATTGAAGTTGCGGGTTAGCCTCTTGAGAGTGCGTAGATAGCCAGAGTGGCTAGATTCAGAGGTGGAATGGAACTCTGTGAGGATTCGGTGGCGCCAATTGGCCACGGTGGGAACATAGATTCTCCGCTTATAATGTAGGGCGCCGTGGTGGATGGAGAAGTGTACCGGAGCTGGTTGATTGTTCAAGAGATTTTGCAGGATTGGTCCTGCAACGGGGTCAACGACACACATTGAGGAGATATATGCAACATAATCAAATATTGGCTGAGAACGGCCCATTCGGCAAAGAAGGTCTTGCTTTCGGGAAAGGGCATCTGCGCCCTAGTTGAGTGAGCCCTTCTTGTATTCAATTTGAAAATCATATCCCAATAGCTTGATCAACCACTTGTGCTGTGTTGGGGTTGAGATTCGTTGGTGGAGGAAATAGCTGAGGGTTTGGTGGTCTGTGTGGACGGTGAACTTGTTGCCCAACAGATACGATAGCCATTTTGTGGCAGCAAACACAAGTGTCAGCATCTCTTTGTCGTAGACGGACACGGTTTTGTTCATGGGTGAGAGTGCGGTGCTGAGGAATGCAATTGGGTGGCCTTGCTGGGAGAGTACCGCCCCAATTCCTGTTTTAGAAGGATTGCATTCAATAACGAATGGCTTGGTGAAGTTTGGGAGGGCGAGGACCGGTGTGGAGCTGAAGGTGGATTTAAGATCGAGGAAAGCGGCGTCTGAAACCAAGGACCTGGTGAAAGAGTCCTTTAGTAGGTCAAAAAAAGGTCGAGAAATTACCGCAAAATCTTTCATGAATTTACAGTAGTACCCTACCAGTCCTAAAAAGCCCCTAAGGCCCTTGAGGGATTTTGGGCTGGACCACTCTTGGACTGCAGAGATTTTTGATGGGTCAACATGCACTCCGTTTGCTAAAATGATATGGCCCAAGTATTCCACTAATGGTTAAGCAAAGAAGCATTTGGACCTTTTGAGTTTGAAAGAGATGGTCCGTAAGGTCCCAAAGACCGTGGTGAGATGAGTGAGGTGGTCGTTCCAATTTCTGCTATAGATCAGAATATCGTAAAAAAATACCAAAACAAATTTTCTCAGAAAATGGCTAAATACCTCATTCATGATGGATGGGAAGGTGGATGGTGAGGGTATCACTAGAAACTCAAAGTGGCCATCGTGGGTTCGAAATGCGGTTTTGGGAATGTCGGATGGAGACATCCGGATTTGATGGTAGCCAGATCACATATCAAGTTTGGTGAAAAACATAGCCCCTTGCAACTCATTAAGAAGCTCATCGATTACATGTATTTGGTATTTGTCTTTGATTGTGACTGAATTCAGGGCACGGTAATTGACACAGAGACACCACGAACCGTCTTTCTTTTTTACTAGGAGCACTGGAGAAGAATAGGGGCTAGCTAAGGAGCACTTGGTTGGATGATACCACTACTGAGCATCTCTTGGACAATGGCCTCGATTTCTATTTTCAAGAAGTGGGGGTATCGGTAAGGACACACCGAAGTGGGTGGAGTGTCTGGGGCAATAGGGATGCCGTGGTCCTGGAGGTGGTTTGGGGGAAGGCTAGAGGATGGGTCGAAGAGGTCGATGTACTGAATTAATAGATGGGTCAAATATGATGGTGACTCAGTGATGCGAATTTTAGTGTAGTCAAATTTAACCCAAATAAGTTCCAAATTTCAAAGCTCGCAAGTGTACGAATCGTCAAATAATATGGTAGCAAACAAAGTTCGTTCTGCAGAGATTGTTTCAATTCTAATCCACTAACTTAATATAAATTGCACTTATCAATGAAGACTGATTACCAAGTAGGAATTCTGAAAAATTAAATTGAAACTAAGCAACAAAGTAAAATGAGAATGATGACAAAATAGCAATAGTCACCCTATTGAGTGATGAACCAAATGTGAAAGACACTAGAGCTTCCGACTCACTGATCAGTCGTTATTTATGCATCATTTTGATGTCTTTATATGCCTCTCTTACATGTCTTTTGAATGATTTCATGCCATCAATAGTAGGAAATAATCAATCTTGTGAGACTTGTGCAGAGTTAGAAATTTAGGTAAAATCTGGAAAGAATGCAAAAAGAATGACTCAAATCGGAGTCCAGATGAATGAGATATCCTCATTTCAATATCAGGTCCTGAACGGAGTCCTGAGTGCGCCAGTGCCCCGGTGCGCCTATTTTGGGCCACTGGCCAAGTACCTCATATCAGGTGCTCCGGGTCTCAAACTTGTGTTTCATGACATCAAGGTCAGGTCCTAGAAGTGCCAAGGTCGCACCAAGGCAGGTCGATGACATGTCCCAAGAAATCCCATCCGAGCCCAGATGTGCGCCTAAGCCGGGGGTCCCTGTTCCGCCAGCGGTGGATCAGAGGTTCTCTGTCTGCGCTAAGCCTGACAACATTTGCGCCAAGCCTGAACGAAGATGCGCTCTACTATACTCATGATGTACTTTAAAAGCGCAGTCTCATATCCTGATTACAAAGACTGTCCAAAATCCAAGTTTGGCCAGCTTGCATTCCCACTTGCCAACCTGCATTCACACTCCCGGCCGTGCTCTGATTGGTTCTAATAGATTTTAAGGACTTTGTAATTAATTAAAAGTAAAATAACTTTCCCTATTCTTATAGGACATGGTTTTACCAATCCTTATAGAATAAGGTTTTACCAATCCTTATAGAACAAGGTTTTCCCTTGTCTATAAAAAGGAGAATCAGAGAGAGGATCAGGGGTTCCGTTTTGTTTTCTGAAAAATAGAGACCTGAGCCGCATATAGTAATTGATTTTTTAGAGTTTTATACCAAAGCTTTGTTCTTCCCGAAGTTGAGTGTGCTGGACGTGGAGCTTGGAGAAGAAGGCTCTGCCGTGTCTTCTGCTGCACCTGTTCTTCACAATCTCTTATGTACCCTTATTTTCATTATTGCAATTTACTTATGAATTCAATTATACTTGTGTTTATTTCAGTTATGTGTGAGTAGTCATTAGGATTAGGGCTGCTTGAAGACCTAGCCATGTTAGCTTATTGATTGGATTTCTGGCTCTTGATTATGATTGCTATGCATGCTGAATAAGTTGGATTACTATGCTTAATGACCTTAATTTATGCCTATAAGATTAGCTACCTTGTTTGCATATAATTATAGATGTAATTGCTTGAGTGACCGTCTTATCATCTTGTGATTTGGAGCATCGAAAGTATTCTTACTTGTAATCTTAACTCATAACGACCTAGGATTGCATGTCACTTTGCTAGGCTAATGTGGTGTCATTAAATTCTCTTTAAACTTCATGCATCATCTTAAAAGGTAGGTGATAGACATTCTAGGCATATGCCCTGTTTAGAACATGCTAAGTAAGAGGGAATAAGATGTGTCTAGTGAACCAATGCCAGGTCCTAGGCACGGGCACCTAATTCAGAAAATGCATAGTAATTAGGTCAAGGAAATCTGGTTAAGAGCTATAATTGGTTAGAGTGGATAGTAAGCCTTAATTCGCCTTAGTTAATAATCAATCAACCGTTAGTTCTTGCATTGTTATTTTCTGCATTTTATTTTACTTGTGTTTAAATTTCAGTTCTCACATCATAAACCCCCCTGCGTGTGTGTGTGTGTGTGTTTTCACTAAGTTAATAAATCTGAACTAAAGTGGTCATAACGTTGATACAAGTCCTCGAGGGATCGACTCTTGCTGTGCTACTATACTATTCTTATCGATTTGTGCACTTGCAAGGATTTTATAACTGTTAGAATTGAATTGCATATTTCTTGCTCTTTAATTTTACCAACAAGTTTTTGGCGCCGTTGTCGGGGACTTGTCCCTTAACGGTGCCCATTCAAGTTTAGATTTGTAACTTAGTTTTTCTTTTTGTTAGGTACCCGCGTATGTCATTCCAAGGTTCAGTGCACGGGTCATCAAGTGGACCATCATTGCAAGCATCTTCAGTCCACGGCTCCCCGCCACCAAGCCCAAGGAGGATGGCGGGCCACAGAGAAGAGCAGGGCCTGGAACGTGGCCTAGTACCGCAAGCCCCACGGCGCCTTAAGGATTTTGCCATGCCCCATGTCTCGAAGGATCAATTTCCAATTGTTTTTCCCGAGTCAACAGTGGGAAACTTCGAATTAAAGTCGGGGACAATTCACATGCTGCCTACATTCCACGGCCTTGCTGGCGAGGACCCGCACTTTCATATCAAGGAATTTGTTGAGGTTTGTTCAACACTGCGCATCAATGGTATGACAGAATCTGAAATCCGCCTGCGGCTCTTTCACTTCAGTCTCAAGGATCGCGCCAAGACATAGTTTCATTCACTGGCGCTGGCTTCCATTCACTCTTGGAAGGACTTGACGTCCAAATTCTTAACACAGTACTTTCCCGTGGAAAAGACAAATGAGTTAAAGTCCAAGATCATGAACCCACGGCAAGACATGGAGGAGTCTTTCTACAAGTTTTGGGAGCGGTTCAATCAGATGCTACGGGCATGCCCCCACCACCATATTGATGCCCATCATCTTATGCTATACTTCTATGGAGGCTTGAAGACTAGCGATCGGACAATGGTGGACTCTCAATCCCAAGGGATTCTAGAAGGCACAGCCGAGGAAGCAAGGACCGCCTTTGAGAACATTTCTCAAAGGGAAAAACAGTTCAGCTACAGGGGTCCCTCCTCTAGAGCTACGGGTGATACATCCGCCAAATACAAAGATGACGCCATTGCTCATCTCACGGCAATGGTGAAGCAGTTGTGTAGCGAGAAAGCCAAAGAAGTTCACATCTGCGAGGTATGTTCAATTCAGGGCCACAAATCCCAGGACTGCCTGGTTGTGGAAGATGCCAACTTTGCTGGAGTGTTCAACAACAATTCTCGACCCCGGAATGACCCATATTCCAACACTTACAATCCGGGGTGGAAAAATCATCCAAATTTTCGTTGGAGCAACAATCAAGCAGCCGCAAATCCCTTGCCACCTCCTGGATTTTAGCAGCAAGCCGCAGGCCCTCAGGGGAACTATCACGGTCCTTCCTCAAATCAGAATGGTGGAAGCAAGTCTCTTGAGGACTCCCTTCATATCCTGACTCAACAGCATGCTCAATTCATAAAATTCATGCAAGATAGCCAGAGTCAGACGGGAGAAATAAAAAATGCAATTGCAAACTTGGAGCGTCAAATGGGACAGGTGGCGAACCAACTAAATCAGCGAGAGCAGGGCAAGCTACCGAGTCAAGTCCTGGTAAATCCAAAAGGATTTCACAATCCTACGGCTAATGCCATCACGCTGGAGAGGGAAACACCACTTCAATACCCCACATATGCCACCCTCACATGACCTGAAACCGAGCCTCAACCTACTTTGCCAAGGATCACCGACCAGGGCGCGCCGCAAAACATGCCACGGCCAACACCTCTGGCGCAGAACCAGTCCAATGAGTCACCAAGTGCCCTACCACAAGGAGGACCTGACACTGCGCCTACTTCGGCCACGGCTGGCATGCAACCTACTCCTAAGCCCAAGTCGCAGCCTCGAATACTTCTAACTCTAAACCTCAGAATTCCAATTATAAAAAAGTCACTTTTGAGTTAGCTAATAATGTTGATTATCCATTTCCTCGCAGGTTCCAAAACAGGAATAAGCAAAGGGAGGACTTTGAGGAAGAGATCATCAACATG
Source organism: Oemleria cerasiformis (assembly GCA_037349345.1). NCBI lineage: Eukaryota > Viridiplantae > Streptophyta > Magnoliopsida > Rosales > Rosaceae > Oemleria > Oemleria cerasiformis. Next base: position 12,576,405 of record JAZGTL010000010.1, read on the forward strand.
TTGCAGAAGCTTCAGATCACACTGCCTTTCCATAAAATTGTCAAGCACATGCTTATCTTTGCAAAGCTGATCAAGGACTTAGTTGCAAGAAAGCGTGGTTTCAGCTCCACGGACACCGTTGATATCCCTAAGGCCTGCTTGGCTGCCCTTTTGCGCATGCCCCTTAAGGCCAATGATCCTGGGCCGCCATCCCTTCCATGTGTCATTCTGTCAAAAAGATTCGAACATTGCCTTTGCGACATGGGAGCATCAGTGAACATCATGCCATTCCACATTTACAGGTCACTCAACCTAGGCGCACTCAAACCCATGCACCTATGTGTCAGGTTGGCTAACGCTTCTGTAACCAACCTAATGGGGGTTCTTGAGGACGTACTGGTACAAATCGGAGATACATGCATCCCTGCAGACTTTTACGTACTAAGAATGGACAGAATTGACAAAAGTGAGGAACCTCCCCTCATCTTCGGAAGGCCCTTACTAGCCACAGCCGAGTGCCTCATCGATGTCAGAAAGGGCCAAGTCTCCATCAAGGTCCTGGACCAGCTTCGGACATTCTCCATCCATGACACCATCCAGTACCCTACCGAGCCTATTGTAGATTTTCCTTTAAACACAATGGACTTACTGCTATGGGAGACAATTGCTCAGTCTTGCATGACGGATGACCTTGAGAAGGCCGTTACTAGTAACCCACACACTGTGGATTCACTTACAGATAGCGTGATCGAAGAGGTACGAGCCCTTGACATCATGCCAGCCCTCCCATTCCACAGGCCTCCCTTCGAAGCGTTACCATTCACAAGTCAGAAAACCCTGCCGTCTATCATAAAGGCCCCTGAACTCGAGCTGAAGCCCTTGCCCGAGCACTTAAAGTATGTATATTTGGGCGACAATCAAACCCTTCCAGTCATCATTGCATCTACCCTAAGTACGAAAGAGGAAAAGGCATTGGTTCACGTCCTTAAGGTCAATCAAACGGCAATTGGATGGACAATAGCTGACATCAAAGGCATAAGTCCCACAAAATGCATGCATCAGATACTGCTGGAGGAAGACTCCAAACCATCACGAGAGGCGCAGAGGCGATTGCATCCACCTATGAAGGAGGTCGTGAAGAAAGAAGTCCTAAAGATTTTGGATGTTGGAATCATCTATCCAATTAATGACTCCAAGTGGGTGAGCCCAGTCCAGGTCGTGCCAAAAAAAAGTGGGATCACAGTGGTTAAAAACGAGAAGGATGAGCTTGTACCTCAACGGATTCAAACAGGATGGAAAGTGTGCATTGACTATCGAAAGCTAAATATAACCACATGCAAGGACCACTTTCCTTTGCCCTTCATTGATCAAATGCTCGAGCGCCTGGCTCGACACTCCCACTATTGCTTCTTGGACGGCTACTCAGGATACAATCAGATTGCTATTGCACCCGAAGATCAAGAAAAAACAACATTCACATGCCCATATGGCACCTTTGCATACAAAAGAATGCCGTTTGGATTGTGCAATGCCCCAGCTACCTTTCAGCGTTGCATGATGAGCATCTTCTCCGATATGGTGGAAGATATAATTGAAGTATTCATGGACGACTTCTCAGTGTTTGGACATTCATTCGAACTGTGCTTAGTTAACCTAACTCGAGTATTGGAACGGTGCAGAGAAAGCAACTTAGTGTTGAACTGGGAAAAGTGCCATTTCATGGTACAACAGGGAATGGTCTTGGGTCATGTGATCTCTAGCCGAGGCATAGAAGTGGACAAAGCAAAATTAGACATAGTATAGAGGTTGTCGTACCCCACTACAGTCAAAGAGGTTCGATCGTTCTTAGGGCATGCTGGCTTTTACCGCAGATTCATCAAAGATTTCTCGAAAATCACAAGACCTTTGTGTGATCTTCTAGCCAAGGACGCCACATTTGAGTTCACTAAGGGATGCCGTGAGGCATTCAACACACTCAAGGCAAAGCTCACGGCATCACCCATCATCATGCCACCGAATTGGGACTTACCATTCGAACTAATGTGTGATGCCTCAGACTTCGCCATAGGAGCGGTTTTGGGACAGCGTGTTGACAAGCTCCCTCATGTCATTTACTACGCAAGTCGAACCCTGAATAATGCCCTGCTGAACTACTCCACCACCGAGAAGGAGCTCCTTGCTGTTATCTTTGCCCTTGAGAAGGTCCGCTCATATCTAATTCAAACCAAGGTCATAGTATACACGGATCATGCTGCCTTGAAGTATCTGTTCACTAAAAAGGACGCCAAGCCAAGGTTGCTACGTTGGATGCTACTGCTCCAGGAATTCGACCTTGAAATCAGAGACAAGAAGGGCAGCGAAAACGTGGTCGCTGACCATATGAGCCGATTGCTTCACAGTTCCAATGAAGAGGCTGATCAGTTGCCCCTCCTCGAGACCTTTCCTGACGAACAGCTCTTCGCAATCCAAGCTATTGATCCATGGTATGCCGATCTCATTAATTACCTTGTCACTAAGCAAATTCCTTCATCTTTAAACAGGTACCAAAAGGACAAGCTGGCTAAACAAGCTAAGTACTTCATATGGGATGAGCCGTACCTATGGAAGCATTGTCCAGACCAAATCATTCGGCGCTGCATCCCAGAAGACGAGATGAAATCTGTCTTGACATTTTGCCATAGTTTGGCATGTGGGGGCCATTTTGGAGCTAAGAAGACAGCCCTCAAGGTACTACAAAGTGGACTCTACTGGCCCACACTTTTTAAGAATGCACACAAATTTTTACTTACCTGTGACCGCTGCCAACGCCTAGGTAACATCGGCCCTCGCAATCAAATGCCATTACACCCTATTCTTGTGGTCGAAATCTTCGACGTATGGGGCATTGATTTTATGGGGCCTTTTCTGAATTCCTTTGGCAATCTTTATATTCTGCTTGCAGTTGATTATGTCTCCAAATGGGTGGAAGCAATTCCCACCAAAACTAACGACGCCAAAGTAGTGGTGCGTTTTTTACAGAGTCACATCTTAGCAAGATTCGGCGCACCTAGGGCAATCATCAGTGATGGGGGGGGGGGGGGGGGGGGGGGGGGGGGGGGGGGGGCGGGGGCACACTTCTGCAATCATTCGTTTGCAGCCCTAATGAAGAAGTATGGCGTCACCCACAAGGTCTCAACACCGTATCACCCTCAAACGAGTGGCCAAGCGGAAGTGTCCAATCGGGAAGTAAAGGCCATATTGGAAAGAAACGGTAAATCCTAACCACAAAGATTGGTCCAGCAAATTGAATGATGCGTTGTGGGCCTATCGGACCGCATACAAGACCCTGATTGGCATGTCTCCCTTCCGGCTTGTTTTTGGAAAAGGCTGCCACCTACTAGTGGAATTGGAGCATAAAGCATTCTAGGCTATTAAGCAGATTAACAAGAACTTCGATGATGCTGGAATACATAGGAAGCTTCAGCTAGGTGAATTAGAGGAGTTGCGAAACGAGGCCTTTGACAGTGCTCGTATCTACAAGGAAAAGACCAAAGCTTTCCACGACAAGCGCATTCAGCCCAAGGACTTTCACATCGGACATGAAGTCCTCCTCTTTGACTCCCGCCTCAGACTAATGCCAGGTAAGTTGCGTTCAAGATGGACTGGACCATTTATTATTACTAACGGTTTTCCTCATGGTGCAGTTGAAATCCAGCACCCGGAATGGTAGGATCCGTTCAAAGTAAATGGCCACTGCCTCAAACACTACTTCAAGGACCTCTCTAATCCAAGCGCAGTCAACCCTGCAACTCTGCATGCGCCCAGCTCCTAGCATGACAACCCCGTCTTTCCTAGACATTAAATAAAGCCCTCCTAGGAGGCAGCCTAGCCCTGGTTTGTATTTCTCACTTCCTTTTCTGTTTCTGCCCGTTATATCTCAAAAACCTTTCTACTGTTGTCATGCTTACTGCTTATCACATTGAGGACAATGTTCAGTTTAGGTTTAGGGGTGTGGATTTAAAATTTTGCATATAGAAACAAGTAGGTTTGGGGGTGATACACGGCCAGGACATTTAAATTTCTGCTTGTGATTAGTATGATAACTTGTTAATAGGAATGTATATGCTAAGTTAACTATCTTTGCTTTACTAAGAGTCATGCCATGGTCAAGTAGTTCATAATTTGCACTTCACAATGCCATGTTTTAAGTGATTAAGTGAACGAAATAACTGAATGTGAGTGAACCTTAGAAAATTAGTGGAGACTACCTTGTGAGATCTTTGAGCCTAATTGCCATTCTTTCTGAGGGATATACTTGTTTCTACTCTTAAATACTCATCACTTTTGTTCTTAATTGTTGATCTCATTACATCATATTTGCATTGAATTTTAAAGAACTAACATCATTTAGATACTCTTGATTTAATGTATGCTTTGACATAAGAAGTGATGTAGGCTATGTATGCTTTAACCTCTAAAGGCTTGATCCTACCCTATTGCAAGCTCCCTAAGCCAATTTTGAAGCCAAACACTCAGCCTTTTCTTTCATCACCCAAAGTATAACCTAACCCAAAATACTTAGCCATTCATCACAGCCATACCCTATAACCTCAGTTTGTGCTAAGGTTGCCATAAATGAGATTCATGGTGAGAATGAGAGGTGAAAGAAGATGATGCCCAATTCAAAGGAAATTGGCGTCAATTGAAAGTTCAAAAGTAAAGAAAAGTTTTACAAGTTGGCAGCTGAATGAAAATTTGAGGAAATCATTGCATGATCTTGGTTCAATTCAATTCAAAGACGAACAGAAAAAAAAAACGTTCAAATCAAAAGAAAGAAAGAAACGTTGAGAAAAAGAAGGAAAAAAATAAGAGAAAAACAAAGTGAATTGAGCCAAGTGAGCCAAGAGCCACAAAATAAGTCATCAGGAAAGCACAATGTCGTGGGCCTTAAAAAAGGATTCAGTTCAGAAATTCCAAGTTGAATTCATGACTTCTCATGCCTTGGCACAACTCAGGTTCTTTGAATCCCATCCTTCCTTGCTAAACCCCAAAGCTTAGCCCCATTACAACCTAAAAAGGAAGACCTAACTGATCTTATGGACAATCATGCTGAGGATTAAGGTACGTATCTATGTTCTTAAAGTTCAATTCCTTTCATGAGATCTTTATTTCCATAAAGTGCTATTCTTCATTGTTACTCATATGTGATTAAATTTGAATTTCATAACATAAACTCATCACATATGCTTGAAAAGAGTGTAAGCCTAGGATCTTGTGTGAATTGAGAATTGCCTAGTGAGGATTAGAGTCGAGGCGAAATCTTTCTAGGGCACTTAGATGAAGTTGTTTTCAAACTTGATCACCTGAAAATATTGGCATTTATACACATACACCTTCACATGACACTCACGGCTATGGCATTCCTTTTAGTTCTGCAAAGCATATCTACTTACTTTGATTCTTATTAGAGTGTTAAGAGTACTATCTCTAGCATCTTTTTGTTTAAGTAAAACGTTTGTGGGTATCGTGCTGTTATAACCCTCAGGAGACAAAACTCCTCCTACTAGGTGAACCTAGGGGTTTAAATGTTCTATCTTAACTAACTAAAATCGAGTTTTTTTCATTTTGTTAGCGTTTGTTTCCTGAGTGCGCCAGTGAACCTATTTTGGGCCACTGGCCAAGTACCTCATATCAAGCCCTCCGGGTCTCAAACCTGTGTTTCATGACATCAAGGTCCGGTCCTAGAAGTGCCAAGGTCGCGCCAAGGCAGGTCGATGACATGTCCCAAGAAATCCCATCCGAGCCCAGATGTGCGCCTAAGCCGGGGGTCCCTGTTCCGCCAGCGGTGGATCAGAGGTTCTCTGTCTGCGCTAAGCCTGACAACATTTGCGCCAAGCCTGAACGAAGATGCGCTTATACTATACTCATGATGTACTTCAAAAGCGCAGTCCAAGAACTTGATTACAAAGACAGTCCAAAATCCAAGTTTGGCCAGCTTGCGTTCCCACTTGCCAGCCTGCATTCACACTCCCGGCCGTGCTCTGATTGGTTCTAATAAATTTTAAGGACTTTGTAATTAATTAAAAGTAAAATAACTTTCCCTATTCTTATAGGACATGATTTTACCAATCCTTATAGAATAAGGTTTTACCAATCCTTATAGAACAAGGTTTTCCCTTGTCTATAAAAAGGAGAATCAGAGAGAGGTTCAGGGGTTCCGTTTTGTTTTCTGAAAAATAGAGACCTGAGCCGCAGATTGTAATTGATTTTTTAGAGTTTTATACCAAAGCTTTGTTCTTCCCGAAGTTGAGTGTGTTGGACGTGGAGCTTGGAGAAGAAGGCTTTGCCGTGTCTTCTGCTGCACCTGTTCTTCACAATCTCTTCTGTACCCTTATTTTCATTATTGCAATTTACTTATGAATTCAATTATACTTGTGTTTATTTCAGTTATGTGTGAGTAGTCATTAGGATTAGGGCTGCTTGAAGCCCTAGCCATGTTAGCTTATTGATTGGATTTCTGGCTCTTGATTATGATTGCTATGCATGCTGAATAAGTTGGATTACTATGCTTAATGACCTTAATTTATGCCTATAAGATTAGCTACCTTGTTTGCATATAATTATAGATGTAATTGCTTGAGTGACCGTTATATCATCTTGTGATTTGGAGCATCGAAAGTATTCTTACTTCTAAGCATATGCCCTGTTTAGAACATGCTAAGTAAGAGGGAATAAGATGTGTCTAGTGAACCAACGCCAGGTCCTAGGCACGGGCACCTAATTCAGAAAATGCATAGTAATTAGGTCAAGGAAATCTGGTTAAGAGCTATAATTGGTTAGAGTGGATAGTAAGCCTTAATTCGCCTTAGTTAATAATCAATCAACCGTTAATTCTTGCATTGTTATTTTCTGCATTTTATTTTACTTGTATTTAAATTTCAGTTCTCACATCATAAACCCCCCTGCGTGTGTGTGTTTGTATTTTCACTAAGTTAATAAATCTGAACTAAAGTGGTCATAACGTTGATACAAGTCCTCGAGGGATCGACTCTTGCTGTGCGACTATACTATTCTTATCGATTTGTGCACTTGCAAGGATTTTATAACTGTTAGAATTGAATTGCATGTTTCTTGCTTTTTAATTTTACCAACACTCACCATAACCAATCCCACTTAATTTCCGCAGAGAATTATTAACAAGTATTCCCCTAATTGATGGTCAATTTCCCTAATTCGCTTAACATCCATGGCATCTAGATTACTATGCATATTCTAATATACTAACCATCTATGGCATCTAGACTAGCTAAGCATACAAGAACTCATGAAGATCTTAGGAAATTGATAGAAATACCACACAAATCCTAGAGATTCATGGCAACATTTGCACGAAGCTAAACATCGAATTAAACATGGCATACGTTATAATCTGCATATGATAATCTCACTAATAATCCAAATGGTAGCTAATCGCCTAGATTAAAATTAAGAGAAACACACAACAAATGGTACTCAATGGAAAAATACTTGAAAATAATCAAACTGGGGAGTAAGCATTCATGGTCATGGCTACATCGTAGCTCTAGCTATGATGAAATTAGTTCCGAAACATAATCGAAAATAACAATGAATTATTCATAAAATAAATTTAGTATTCGAAAAACCCTTCTTTCTTGTCTTCCTTGTACCTCCATTCTCCTCTGCTTTCTCTGCCTCCAAAATCCTCTCCGTCCCCCGCTCCTTTGGTTTCTCTCCCCTTTTATCAAAATCACAGCAAGCCTCCTAAGTTTCCGCCAAACCCTTCGCTGTCCCAGCTCCAAAAATGGCAAGAAAATTGAATCCCAGTTCAACTCAACCTTGCTTTCTTTTCTTTCATGTTTTGTGCTCAATCCACAGCTGCAATTGAAGTCTCCAAGTCCCTTAACGGAAGCAAATCTCCACCACAATCAAATAAATCAAGAAACCCGATATGGGTACTCTCCCCCATCTTCAAGATGCCCATGAATTGCCTCAAACCGAGCACCGAATACCCACCATTCAAGCTTCCAATTCGAACCCATGGAGCAGAAATTGAGCTGGAATAATGAGTGTTCATCTCTTATGCAAGCTCTGGAAAAATCTTTCTGAATATTTGAAATGGTATCTCGGCCGCACTTTTTGGGAAGTGGTAGAGAAAGCAGCGAGGCTTGCTGCTTTCTTTTTCTCCATTCTGCTGCAGCAAATGAAGGGGCCGATGTAAGCGACTTTTCTATAGCCAAATAAAAGGACCTAAAAAAATAAAACAAGAAAAGTGAATATTTTGGTCAGACCTAAGCACTTATCTTGACTATGCCAAACATGTACATGGTCATCTTATAATTTTAAAAGAAGATCATTCTCAACTCATGTGATTAAATGGGAAGACAAAAGAAATAAATCTTGTCAATTTGGCTTAGAGATGAAAACATGAACATTTTGCTTGAATTTTATCACAAATAATGTTTGCTATTACAAGTTTTAGGGATAAAACATATAGTAAAATATATGGTCATCAAATACCCCCAAACTTGGATTTTGTGTCAGGAGTTGTCCCGAATTTCCCCTCCAAATCCGGGAAGTACCCTGATCCCGTCTGACAACCTAAGGAAAAGTTCCCAAATACCCTTCAATCCTTACAAATTATAATAATAATAAATACTTTCACTTGTCAGACAAGGGATTTAAGCACTCAAAATTTCCGTAAGTAATTACCAACCAAATACAATATAATATCAGAGCGTCTAAGTAGGATAAAGATACAAAATAGACATCCTACTCAAGTACAACTACACAGCGCAGCTGAGAGTGCTAATGCCTCTGCCTCGAGATAATGTCTGCGTCAACTCTACTGCCTGAAGGGGGTGTAAACACAAAAGTTGTGAGTGGACAAAAATAATCGTTTATAAATCGTTTTTCAAGGAATATTACCTTTTCCCCCCTCCATTTATAAAACCATGCATGCATCACATAAACAGTTCATGCTATAAAAACATCATCTTTAAATCACCGGCATTTGCATTTCTCTTTAAAACCACTTAGTAGGACTCACACAAAATCCATATAAGGAAAACACATTGTGATCCACAGTCTGGTTTGAAAATCATCCTCAAAGGAGTTCAAAATCATTTAATTCAACCTAGACACATAATATCTCAAATCCACTGTTCCCGACACATCCACTAGCCACCAGGGTATCCCTTGGGGTGTGCTAGTCCTGTATCACAACTCTCTGTACTATGCATAGACATCCTCGCGACCCGAAGGAGACAAAACTCCACGATGCCAGAGTCGGAGCACTCAACAAACCAACGGAGCAAAACTCTCGACGCTAGTCGGAGAATCAATCACTAATTATATTGGAGGTTTACTGGGTTCACCGCTAATAACGGATCCTCGTCCCATATCCTGGTCCTCCTCAAATGTGTTTATCTTCGAGGTTCACCGGGTTCACCGCTAATACGGATCCTAGTCCCGGGTCATGGCCTCCCTCAAATCAATGTTTATCTTGGAGGTCCAATCCCTTTACCGACCAAGGGTAAAATCGTCATTTTACAAAAATAATTGCGTAAACCCAATAATTAAAATTCCGGGTTGTTACAATCTACCCTCCTTAAAAACTTTCGTCCTCAAAATTCATTCCTAACCATGGAACAAATGAGGATATTGTGCCCGCATTAGTTCCTCGGTTTCCCACGTGGCTTCCTCCACGTTATGATTCCTCCACAACACTTTAACTAGAGGAATAGTCTTTCTGCGAAGTACCTTTTCCTTCCAATCCAGAATTTGCACCGGTTGCTCCTCAAACGTCAAATCGTCTTTCAGCTCAAGTTGTTGCTCTTCCAACACATGAGACTCATCAAACAGATATTTCCGGAGCAAAGATACATGAAAGACATCATGAACTCTGGATAATTCCGAGGGTAAAGAAATACGATATGCCACTGGTCCTATCCTCTCCAAAATCTCATACGGACCAATGTAGCGAGGACTCAGTTTTCCTCGTCTACCAAAACGTACCACTCCCTTCCATGGAGATAGTTTCAAGAACACCCAGTCACCTACCTCAAACTCATTGTCTCTGGTTCGATGGTCTGCATAGCTCTTCTGGTGATCCTGGGCTGTCTTCAACCTTTCTCTAATGATTCTAATCTTTTCCTCAGTCAAATCCACCAACTCGGGTGTTAACAGTCTTCTTTCACCTATTTCACTCCAGCACAAAGGTGTCCTGCACTGCCTCCCATACAGTGCCTCGAAAGGAGACATCCAAATACTCGACTGGTAACTGTTATTATATGCAAATTCCATCAGAGACAAGTGTGAATCCCAGGTCCCTTTAAACTGTAGTACACAAGCCCTCATCATATCCTCCAAAATCTGGATTGTTCTCTCAGACTGACCATCCGTCTGAGGATGAAAGGCTGTACTGAAATGCAATGTAGTGCCAAAAACCTTCTGCAAACTCCGCCAAAACCTAGAGGTAAACCTAGGATCCCTATCCGAAACAATAGACTCAGGAGTCCCATGCAGCCGTATGATCTCATCCACGAATAATTTGGCATACCGACTCATCCGAAAATCTTCTCGCACTGGCAAGAAATGTGCACACTTCATAAGTCTATCAACAATTACCCATATCCCATCATGTCCTTTCCGTGTCCTTGGAAGTTTATACACAAAATCCATCGTAATGTGATCCCACTTCCATTCTGGGATAGGTAATGGTTGCAATGTCCCATAGGGTTTCTGCCTCTTCGCTTTCACTTGCTGACATGTCAGACATCTACTCACAAACTCAGCAATTTCTCTTTTCATCCCAGTCCACCAATAGTGTTTCCTTAGGGTATGATACATCTTGGTACCTCCTGGATGCATAGCGTAAGCCGAACTATGAGCCTCATCAAGAATTTCCCTTTTTAGCTCCAGCTCATTCGGTACGCACAATCCTCCATCCTTAACCAATGCTCCATCATCCCTAACCGCATAATCCTGCCTGTTTCCAGCCTCCAACTCTATCCTGATAATGCACATTATATGATCTTGGAGTTGAGCCTCAATAATCCGATCAATCAGAACATGCCTCACATGGAAACTAGCCAACAAAGCCCCCTGGCTATCCACGTCCAGTACAATCCCTGCTCTACGGAACTCTACCGGCAACGATAGGTAGACTGTATGCAAATGGGCCAAAGAACCCATAGACTTCCTGCTCAAGGCTTCTGCCACAACATTGGCTTTTCCTGGGTGGTACTCAATAGTACAATCATAATCCTTTATCAGCTCAAGCCACCTTCTCTGCCTCAAATTCAGGTCCTTCTGGGTGAACAAGTACTTTAATCTCTGATGGTCGGTGAAGATCCGACACGTCTCCCCGTACAAGTAATGTCTCCATATTTTCAGTGCATGCACCACTGCATCCAACTCCAAATCCAGTGTGGGGTAATTCATCTCATGGGGTTTAAGTTGTCTGGAAGCATACGCTATCACTTTCCCATGCTGCATCAGCACACAGCCTATACCCCGCAATGATGCATCACTATATACCTCAAATCCCCCGTTACCATCTGGAAGGGTTAATACTGGAGCAGAAGTCAACCTTCTCTTTAGCTCCTGAAAGCTCTGCTCACAATCAGCATCCCAGTCAAACTTGACTCCTTTCCTAGTCAACCAAGTCAATGGGCCTGCTATCGTAGAAAATCATTCTACGAACCGCTAATAATATCCTGCCAAACCCAGAAAACTCCTCACCTCTGTCATTGTCCTCGATTGCTCCCAATTTGCCACTGCCTCCACTTTTTGGAGATCTACACTAATACCCTCAGCCGAAATCACATGACCCAAGAATCCAACTTCAGTCAACCAAAACTGGCATTTACTAAACTTGGCAAACAAATGCTTTTTCCTAAGCATATTCAGCACCAACCTCAAGTGCTTCTCATGTGCCTTGGCACTCCTCGAATACACCAAGATATCGTCGATGAACACAATCACAAACCGATCCAAATACTTTTGGAACACTCTGTTCATCAAATCCATAAACGCTGCCGGGGCATTAGTCAACCCGAAGGGCATCACCAGGAACTCATAATGACCATACCGAGTCCTGAAAGCTATTTTCTGAACATCCACTTCACGGATTCTCAACTGATGGTACCCGGATCGAAGGTCAATTTTCGAAAAATACTTTGCCCCCTTCAGTTGATCAAATAAATCATCAATCCTTGGCAGAGGATACTTATTTCGTACCGTCACTCTATTTAACTGCCGGTAGTCGATACACAATCTCAGACCACCGTCCTTTTTCCTCACAAATAATACCGGTGCACCCCATGGTGAAACACTTGGGCGAATAAATCCGATATTCACCAAGTCCTGCAACTGAATCTTTAACTCTCGCAATTCTGCCGGTGCCATTCTGTACGGTACCTGTGAGATAGGTTGAGTACCTGGCAAAAGCTCGATGGTGAACTCAATCTCCCGGTGAGGTGGTAATCCTGGAAGATCATCTGGAAACACATCAGAGAACTCACTCACCACTGGAATATCCTCCACTCTCATCGGAGTATCTCGAGAATCAAACACATGAGCCAAGAAACCCTCACAACCTTTTCTCAACAATCTCTCAGCGGTCAACGCTGATATCACTCCAAAGGGTAGTACCCTACGATCTCCCCGAAATGTAAGTTCCGGTAATCCTGGACTCCGAAAAACCACTGTCTTGTCATAACAGTCTATGGAGGCATGGTGCATGGACAACCAATCCATCCCCAGAATCACATCAAACTCAAAAATATCTAAGGGGATTAAATCTGCCTCTAAACCATGGCCTTCAACCATCACCGGACAACTGCGAATCACGAGGTTCGCCACTAACATATCCCCGGTAGGAGTACTAATACCCATGTCCCAACCAATCGGGGATAATTCTCTATCCGCAAACAATGTAAAATTCCGAGAAATAAAAGAATGAGTTGCCCCGGGATCTAATAAAACACAAGCATTGCAGTTGAAAATAGATAACGTACCCGTGACCACCTCCGGTGCTACTCGAGCCTCCTGTTGCGTCATGGCAAAAACTCGAGCTGGTGTACCCAAAGATCGACCACGATCCCCATACCTGCCTCTGGCCCTGCTGGTCCCACTAGCTCTACCGGCCCCACTGAAATGGGTCTGACTCCCACCTGCAGTATCAAATATCTGTCCTGTGCTCGGGCTAGGATAAGTCGTACCAAGACCCAAGGAACTACTGCCCGGACGGCGTTGTGGACAGAATCTCTTGATGTGACCAGTCTCCCCACAGAAATAACAACTAGAATCACTGAAGCCACTAGATCTGCCACCATGTCTTCTGTTGAACTACACTGAGGCACCGCTAGACTGTGCATAAGATTGTCGTGCCTGACCAGCTCCGCCACTGCCTGTAATAGATCTCGCATTCCCAGAAGATCCAGAACTATGACTGCCTTTTTTGGATGGTCCCTGACTAGAGGTTCCGGCAGTCCAGTGATCTCGACGTCTCCTGTAACCACTGTACTGCTGCGGAATTGGGAAACCCAAACTCAACTCTACTCGGGCTGCAGCATCAGCCAAAGTCCTCAAGGAAGTGTGATCCATAGACGTAACTGCTGACCGAATCTCACTCCTCAGTCCACTTTCAAATCTGTGGCACTTGTCTATCTCGGTCGCCACCAAAGTCGGTGCAAAGTGACTCAGCGCTATGAATCTCTGTTCATACTGGGCCACAGTCATGTCTCCTTGCTGTAAATGCAAGAACTCGGCCTCCTTAACATTCCGGTGTGAGCGAGGGTAAAATTGCTCTAGGAAGCGTTCCCGAAAAGTCTGCCAAGTAAGTGTATGGACATTCCAGCCTGACACCTCCAATGAGTGCCACCAGTGGTAAGCAGAACCACCTAGCAAAAATGTGGCCAACAGAACTCTTTCATCTAGAGGACATCTCATAATCAAAAACACCCGCTCCATGCGAGTAATCCACTCCTCAGCCTCATCTAGGCTAGACTCACCCATAAATATCGTCGCCCCCAGTCTCTGGGCTCTCTCGATATTAGAGACTTCATGAGAAGCCCTATCCTGGAGTACAGAAGCTAAAGTCTGACCCAGCTGTTCCAGTGTCTGCCTCAAATCGGGCTCCACTGCAGGTTCATGGTCACCTCTACCATTCCCCGACCGTTGACGGAACTCACGTATCGGAGGCATTATACGCTGAAAAGAAGTTGTAAATCATTAATACCAAAATTTCACCTGTACACTAGATGTACAATCTACAGGAATTTAACCTAGTGCTCTGATACCAATTGTCAGGACCCGTCCCGAATTTCCCCTCCAAACCCGGGAAGAACCCTGATCCCGTCTGACAACCTAAGTAAAAGTTCCCAAATACCCTTCAATCCTTACAAATTATAATAATAATAAATACTTTCACTTGTCAGACAAGGGATTTAAGCACTCAAAATTCCCGTAAGTAATTACCAACCAAATACAATATAATATCAGAGCGTCTAAGTAGGATAAAGATAAAATTAGATATCCTACTCAAGTACAACTACACAGCGCAGCCGTGAGTGCTAATGCCTCTGCCTCGAGATAATGTCCGCGTCAACTCTACTGCCTGAAGGGAGTTTAAACACAAAAGTTGTGAGTGGACAAAAATAATCGTTTATAAATCGTTTTTCAAGGAATATTACCTTTTTCCCCCTCCATTTATAAAACCATGCATGCATCACATATACAGTTCATGCTATAAAAACATCATCTTTAAATCACCGGCATTTGCATTTCTCTTTAAAACCACTTAGTAGGACTCACAAAAAATCCATATAAGGAAAACACATTGTGATCCACAGTCTGGTTTGAAAATCATCCTCAAAGGAGTTCAAAATCATTTAATTCAACCTAGACACATAATATTTTAAATCCACTGTTCCCGACACATCCACTAGCCACCAGGGTATCCCTTGGGGTGTGCTAGTCCTGTATCACAACTCTCTGTACTATGCATAGACATCCTCGCGACCCGACGGAGACAAAACTCCACGATGCCAGAGTCGGAGCACTCAACAAACCAACGGAGCAAAACTCTCGACGCTAGTCGGAGAATCAATCACCAATTATATTGGAGGTTTACTGGGTTCACCGCTAATAACGGATCCTCGTCCCATATCCTGGTCCTCCTCAAATGTGTTTATCTTCGAGGTTCACCGGGTTCACCGCTAATACGGATCCTAGTCCCGGGTCCTGGCCTCCCTCAAATCAATGTTTATCTTGGAGGTTCACCGGGATCACCGCTAATAACGGATCCTCGTCCCGGGTCCTAGCCTCCCTCAAATCAATGTTTATCTTGGAGGTTCACCGGGTTCACCGCTAATAACGGATCCTCGTCCCGGGTACTAGCCTCCCTCAAAATGACCAAATCCGATAAACTCATACAATTGGGTCAAAACCCAAATCATTGACTCAATAATTTCCACGTCAAAATGATATCAAAATTGAGTCCAAAAACCATGATATTTCTCAAATCACATTTTAACCGAAATAGTGGAAAACATGTGTCTAGTAATCATTTCTAAAATTCAGAAATTCAATGCCACAATACATAACAGTATTTACACAAAGATATTTTGATGCATGCATTTCAGTTCATAAAACAAAAGTCCACTCACAAACCTGTTCAAGCTAGCTCAATCCCGTCTTGTTCGTTCCTCTGAGGTTCCCGGAACAATATCACCTGTCAAAAACAACAATCGGGATTACCAGCTAGTAATAAGACTCTTATATAACAACTTCCTAAACCTCGGGAAGTCTACCCATGCTGTTTCTAGAAAACACAGCAACTTTGGACACCCAAAGCGACCTCTAAACGTCGTCCGATCAACCTGAAACCTATACCAACAGATTCGGAACGTCGAAAACTAGTTACCACGCGTCGCCGTGACCTCAGACTCGGCCCCACGCACCGCCACGCGTCGCCGGAAGGTCGGCACACGCGCCCACGTGCCCTCACGCGCCGATCACGTGCCTGCTACAGTGTTCACGCGCCTGGACCGGTCCAACCCAGTCCAGCTCAACCTGACCCGGTCCAACTCGACCCAACCGGTTCACTCAACTCGACCGGTTCAACTCGACCTTATCGGTTCACTCAACCCGACCGGTTCAACTCGACCCGACCGGTCACCGGTGACTCGCCGGAGAAGACGACCGGACTGCCGTCGCCGGAGGCTGGCCGGAGAAGATGACCAGACCACCACCTCCGCCACCGTCTGGTTCGCCGGAATCCCCCATTTCTGACCGAAACTCCAAGCTTTACAACTTTCTCAAAACTCAACCGTTTTACACAAATTTTACGTCTAAATCTATCTACTCGAACCCAGGAATCCAAATATAACCTTAAAACATCAAACACGTACCTGTGTAAGCCGGAAAATCGATCGGAAGATCCGAAACTTCCTATACTCGGTTCGGCTTCTACCGTGGTCCTCTCATTCGATGGTTGGTACGGTTGTGATCGTGGGAAGGAGTAAAATATGATTAGTTGATCAAAACTGGAAGCTAAAGCCTTGAATTCAAAGTTGACTTTGTGGGTTTTTCGGGTGAGTTTTCGTACGGTTTCGGGTTCGATGTGGGTGTTTATGTTTCAGAGAGAGAGATGAGTGATAATGAAATGAAGATGAAAAATGATTGGGTTAAAATATCTTCTCCCAAAACAAAATTACCAAAATGCCCTTGCACATCTAGACTCATAACTTTCGTCCACGAACTCCGTTTCCTGCGTGCCGCCTGTCTACGAACTCGTGAGTTCGAGACCTACGCAACGGTATCCAAAACACCACCAAAAGTGTTCGAAACAAAACTTGATTTCCGAGCCCTTTACCGACCAAGGGTAAAATCGTCATTTTACAAAAAATAATTGCGTAAACCCAATAATTAAAATTCCGGGTTGTTACATTTTGCTAGTCCCTTAGCAAACAACAACAAACCACAAGGTGTAATAACACAGAAAATGTTAGTTTCTCCCTAGGGCGACCCTCAGAGAATCTCATTCAAGAACACAGTAATTTAGAAGTTGCTAAGCATTAGCACATTCGGAAAAATCAAATGTTAGTGAGAACTGTCCAATCATCCTTGAAGTGTAGTGTGTGTAATAGCCATAACAATGCAAGCCTAATCTCCTTTAAATCATCATATGCCAACAAGTAAGCTTCTCACAGGGCATACACTCAATCACTCAATGTGTTTAAGTTGGCTATTCTACGCTCAAAATATCATTACATGAATGTTCTACCCAAGCTTGCACCTTGATCTCATTGACTGAAAAACTACCACCCTTGGATCAAGTAGGCATTTGACTACAGGTTGTAATGGGGCTAAGGTGATTGGCTAAACAAATGAAGGATATGAAATTCAATGGTTCTGAGAAAGTAGACATTTAGAGATCTTCCAAATGAAAAAGGTAGCAACAACACAGCGAGAATCACACTAGGTACATCAAACCAAGCAGGGAAGTTTAGTACTCTCCTCACCCATTTCTCCCAATTCTATACTTTTTTTTTTAGCACATACCAGTCATGTCTAATACCACACTAGATATTAGACACACAACATCAGTGAGTTAGAATGCAGCAACAAAGTCTTTTCTAATTTCTCTTTTTTTTTTTTTTTCAATATTTTTTTTCATTTTCTTTTGGCACCTTCACAGATGAAAGAAACAACTAGCCACTTCCACTCCAACAAAATCTCCATGTGATATGCAAATCCTCGTATTAGTAACCAACAAATTCAAGCCTAGTACTCACATGTTCCCACCCAAGCTTTTACACAACCCAAACTCAAGTAACCATTTTCTCTAAACACCTTCTCAAAATTAAGGATGGAGATAATATATTGAGGTTAAACTCCAGATTGGAGCATGGGGGGGAGATGCGGCTAGAAAGAAAAATTTATTGCAAAGCTCAAAGGGTTAACTAGAGGGGTAATTATATAAGGCACATGCTTGTATGGCTTTGGTGGTAAATCCTAATGCCGACCATCGTTTCCAAGTCATAATAATTCTCAATGAGGTCTCAAGCAAGCTCTAGAGATACACAACATATAAGATTGCAAACAAGAAATAACTAAGAATGCATGAAAGGTGCATACATCATAATTAGGCACAAAATCTCACAAGGGCGCATAGTGTTACAAAGTCTGCATATTAATCTTTAAATCATGCTATAGTCTCACATTAATATGGCTATGTACATTGCGTTACCAAGGACTTCTTAGACAAGTACGAACTTAACACTTATTTGAGGGTTTTAGAAAGAGATGCTTACTACTTTCTCAATTTTCATGACCCGAACTAGACCCAGTACAATCATTGGGTCGAGAAACTAACAAAAATCTATTTGAAAAATAATTTTTTTTTATACAAGGACCGATAAACACCATAGCACCCGTAGAGGACACATTGCAGAAGAATACATAGAAGTGACACTGATTCAAGTAAGACTACCTTTAGGACTAGCACTTAAAACAAAAAAACATTTTGGGAAGTATTGAGTACACAGCCAAGTAAATCACCATAGAATGTTTTTGAAATCTCACCCCCAAACTTAAACCTAACATTGTCCTAAATGTGAATATCAGAAATATAAAGCATATAAGTCAAGGGGGAGAATATAAAAGATCAGCAGAGAAGAAAGGAGCTGCCCTATATTCTTGCCAAAGCTTGGGGACATGATAGCTCAACTGTGGGACAACCTGCATTCTCCCGTTTCAGACAAGAATTGACCACCAAAATGGATGTACATTGTGTGCTATTGCTCTTGTAAATAGCAGTGAGAAGGTCGGTTTCCAACCTGGAATTTTTGCAAGCTCCTCAAGTGAACCTTCAATAAAGTCCCAAACAGACATTAGTGCAAGAAAAACACATAAACAAGAGATTGGGAAAATGCAAAACAAAACTAAAATTACAAAAAGGGAAAGAGATTGGGTTGCCTCCCAAAAGCTCTAAGTTTAGCGTCTTCAGCCGGACTACAGAACTTCATTCTATGCTGGATCAGAAAGAGAAGTGATGGTCTTCTTGGCATCGAACTGGACATCAATGCATGGCTTCAAACGTTGACCGTTGACCTTGAATGTATTTCCCGTCTCCAGATTTTGTACCTCTACTTCACCATGAGAAAAAACTGGCAATACCAGAAACAGACCATACCACCGGGATCGAAGTTTCCCAGGGAACAATTTGAGTCTGGAATTGAAGAGAAAAACCTTCTGACCTACATGAAACTCCTTTCGCTGGATGTTCTTGTCGTGCCACTTCTTAGTTCTTTCTTTTTAGAGCTTGTCATTCTCGTATGCGTCTTTCGGAATTCCTCCAGCTCATTGAGTCCCAACAATCTCTTCTCCCCAGCTGCTTCCATGCTGAAATTTAGTTTCTTTATTTCCCAAAAAGCCTTGTGTTCGAGTTCAACCGGCAAGTGACAAGCCTTTCCAAAAACTAACCGATACGGAGACATTCCAAGAGGTGTTTTGAAGGTTGTGCGATACGCCCATAAAGCATCATCTAACTTCGTCGACCAATCTTTTCTGGAAGAACTCACAATCTTCTCTAAGATTCTCTTGATTTCCCTATTTGAAACTTCAACCTGTCCGCTTGTTTGAGGATGGTAAGGTGTAGCAACCTTATGAGTGATTCCATACTTAGCCAAGAGAGCTTCAAACTGCTTGTTACAAAAATGTGTTCCGCCATCACTAATAATAGCACGTGGAGTTCCAAATCTAGTAAAGATATTCGCTTTCAAAAATCGAAGAACAACTCGAGCAACATTGGTAGGAGCAGCGACAACTTCCACCCATTTGGACAAGTAATCAATTCCCACCAATATATACTTGTCTGAAAAAGAAGATGGAAATGGACCCATAAAATTGAACCCCCACACACCGAAAAGCTCAACTTCCAAAATATTATTCAAGGGCATCTGATTTCTACAGGAAATATTTCCCATCCATTGACAACGATCATAGGCAGCGACAAAAGCATAAGAATCTTAAAAAAAAAAAGGCAATTTCTTGTAGGAGAAGTACCCATCTGATTAATCGAGGTTTGGCATCTTTCTTCAAATGCAAATACTTTAAGGCAGCGTTGTTAGTGTAGATAATTACCTTGGATCCAATCAGGTTGGACTGGAACTCATCAAGAGCAAACACTATAGGTAGCAGCTCATTTACCAATATTGAATAGTTCAATTGCGCATCATTAAGGGTCCGACTTGCATAGTAAATAACATGGGGCAGCTTCTGTATTATCTGTCCCAAAACAGCTCCAAGGGCAAAGTCACTTGAAGCACACATCAATTCGAATGGAAGAGACCAATCTGGTGCAGTAATAATAGGGGTTGAAGTACGTGATTTCTTCAAAGTGTTGAAAGCATACAAGCACTCTGAATCAAATTGGAATGCAACATATTTTTGGAGAAGGTTGCAGAGAGGCTTGGCGATTTTTGAGAAATCCTTGATGAACCTCCTATAAAAGCCTGCGTGACCGAGAAAACTTCTTACGCCCTTTGTTGTACAAATAGCAACCTAAAAATTACGCAACTATATGCACGTTTTAACTCGCAAGTGCACAAGATCAGACAAATAGTATAGAAAGTAAATACGAGATCATTCCCACGAGGACTGGATTAATATGTGTTTAAAATAGATTTCCTAGAACTACTAACTAAATGGCACAAACTAAGAATGCAAAAGTGAAAGAAAACCCTAAAAAAAACTTATTTCAAAACCCTAAGATTTCTAATCAAAGTTAATGTGCAATACAAGGTATAGTAAAACTCCATAGATCTTTTAATTTAGGTGGTAGTTTCTGCTGCAAAATAGCGTTGCATTCCTCTGTTAACATCACTTTCTCATGCTCTGTGAATCTCTTCTTGTTAGTACAAATATCCTTCAAGAATTTCGCATAACTTGGGATTTGTGTCACTGCATCAAGCAAAGAGATGTTAATATGAACTTTTTTAAACAACTCAAGAATTTCATAAAGATGTTGACCCTGCTTAGCCTTTTTTAACCGCTAAGGATATGGAACTGGTGGCACATAAGGTTTAATTGGATATGTTTGTTACTACACAGGGTCAGTTGTAGAAGTAGCTTCCCACTTCTCTGAATTTTCTGCAATTTCATCAAGCAAGCAAAGTTCGTTCCGTAGAGATTGATTCAATTCTAATCCTCTAACTTAACTTAAATTGCACCTATGATCAACGAAGACGTATTACCAAGTAGGAATTCTGAAAAATTAAATTGAAACTAAGCAACAAAGTAAAATGAGAATGATGACAAAATAGCAGTAGTTACGTTATTGAGTGATGGACCAAATGTGAGAGACACTAGAGCTTCCGACTCACCATAACCAATCTCACTTAATTCCCGTAGAGAATTATAAACAAGTATTCCCCTCATTGATGGTCAATTTCCCTAATTCGCATAACATCCATGGCATCTAGATTGCTATGCATATTCTAATATACTAACCATCTATGGGTAGATAATGCCTGTGTCTAGAAGTTTTAGTACCTCATTCCGAACAACGTCTTTCATGATTGGGTTCAATCGCCTTTGAGCATCAACAGTAGGCTTGCTGTCTTCTTCCAGTAAGATACGATGCATGCAGATTGATGGACTAAGGCCTTTTATGTCGGCTATTGTCCACCCAATGGCCTCTTTGTACTTGCGTAGGATTCTGAGTAGCTTGTCTTCCTCTAGGTTGGTGAGGTCTGCTGCAATGATCACGGGCAGAGTTTCTTGGTCACCAAGGTGTGCATATTTGAGATGGGCTAGAAGGGGCTTCTTTTCCAGCTGAGGGGCTATCTCAATGGAAGGCGGTTGTGGCGTCTTTGGGGGCCCAAGTGCTTCAATCTGAGGCCGCCACCGTGGATAGGGTGGTCGATTGCTATCTAGGGCCGCCATTATTTCTGCAATATCTTCCTCATTTTGGCAGAGGATGGGGTCAATGAGGGCTGCCTATAGAGGGTCGGTATAGAGCAATTGTCTTTGTGCCATGCAGGTTACTTCCTCCAAAACTTCAATTCTACTACACTCTGAAATTTCAGTGGGTCTTTTAGCCATGTCAAACAGGTTTAATACCACAGTTTGGTCTTGCACACGGAATGTAAGAGTGCTGGCTTCTACGTCTATCAGTGTGCGGGATGTGGCCATGAAGGGTCGGCCAAGGATTAGGGGCGTCTCTTTGTCTTCCACCATGTCGAGTACCACAAAATCGATGGGTAGATATACTTTATCCACCTTGATGATGAGATCTTCAATGATGCCCTTGGGGTAAGTGAGGGATCGGTCAGCCAACTGGAGAACCATTGGTGTAGGCATGAGCTTTCCTGCTCCTAATCGCTTAAATATTGAGTAGGGCATAAGGTTGATGCTTGATCCGAGATCTATTAGAGATTGCTGAAATTCGGAATTCCCTATTGTGCAGGAAATAGTAAAGCTGCCCGGGTCTTTTTTCTTTGGTAGTTTGTGTAGAAGGGCTGCACTACACTGTTCTGTCAAAATCACTTTTTCCAGGTCTGAAATTTTTTTCTTATTGGCGCATACCTCCTTCAAAAATTTTGCGTAGGAAGGGATGTGCTTTATAGCATCTAGTAGAGGTAGATTGATATGGACCTTGGCTAATGTCTGCATGAAGTCAATGGTCTGTTGGTCTTTGTTTGAGCGGCGCTGCTGCCTTTGTGGGAATGGCAGTGGTGGAGTGTAGGCAGGGACGTTGGATGGAGCAAATTGAATTTGTGGGGTGAATAGTTCAACCTGAGGTTCAGGTTCAATATTTGACTCGGTGGTATTATTTTCTGAATGGGATGACTTTGATGCCTCCCGATTGTCATAACTTTTTCCCCCTCGTAAAGTCCTTACCATCTTACAGTGCTCGGCTCCTCTCGGGTTTGGTATAGGTTGACTGGGAAAAACCCCTTTATCCCTTTCAGAAATTTCTTGGGCCAGTTGGCTAACTTGCTGCTCCAAGTTTTTAATTGATGCTTGAGTGTTTTGTTGATTCTGGGTAGAGATCTCAATAAACCTGGTAAGCTGCTCTTCTACACTCAATTGGCGTGGAGCGGCCGGTTGGGTCTGATGGTTGAGTGGCTGTTGATAATTCTGCAGATAATTGGGCCTGACCTGGTGTTGTCCATTCCACCCAAAATTTGTATTATTTTTCCATCCAGAATTATATGTATTGGGGTAGGCATCATTACAGGGTCTTGGGAAGGAACTCATGCCATTTACTTGTTCTTGGACAAGGTCGGGATACCCATCATTCTGAGGACATTGGAGGACATTATGTGTAGGGTCCTCACATATGGCGCAAACCTGTGTTGTCTTTGGGGCAGCGGTGGTGAGCATAAAATTTTTGATCTTCTTTTCCAATTGGGTGATTTGTGCTGCAATATTAGGGGTACCATGTCCTTGCGCTACATCATAGACGTGTCCCCTCGTATGAGAGCCATCATCCGTCCATTGTTGAGATTCGTTAGCCATTAGCTCAAATATTTCAAATGCTTCACGGGCTGTTTTGGATATGAGAGAACCACCTGCGGATGCGTTGACGTAACTTTTGGTGATGTGGTTGAGTCCGTCATAAAAAGATGTTCATCTGCATGTCTGAATCCAATCCATGGTGGGGACAACGCATATACAGGTCATTGTACCTCTCCCAAGTATCATGAAACGACTCATTAGATTTCTGGGCAAAGGCCAGTATTTCTTTCTTCAAGGCAAGAGTCTTGGATGATGGGTAGAATTTGTTTAGAAACCTTGTCTGTAAGTGTTCCCACGTTGTTATGCTCCCTGGAGGTAATGAATGTAGCCAAGCCCGAGCTTTATCCTTCTAGGTGTAAGGAAAAAGCCTTAATTTAATTGCCTCATTTGAAATTCCCCGAACAATGATGTTGTCACACCCTGACAAGAATTCAGATATGTGCATGTTTGGATCACTATTTGGGAGTCCATGAAAAGTGGGTAGAAGCTCAAGCATGTGATGCCTGATCTCAAAAGTGACTCCGTCTTGTACCTCGGGGTACACGATGCATTGTGGGGTTCCATTCCCACGTGCTGCAAGGCTTTTGCTAAGCGGTGCTCCGACTTCAGGTATTGTTAATGCCATTGGTGCTGGCACTGTGTTGTCTATCTCCGTGAACAAAGCTGCAAGGAAAGTGCCTTGGAGTGTGAACCTTGCGTTAATTGCTTGTAGTTGTGTTCTTCTTCTTGCTGTTCTTTCAGGTTCAGGATCGAATTGTGCTAGAATCGGGTTCGTAGATCGTGTAGCAATAACCATGCACAATTAGATAGTCCTGCAAGAGTAGAGACCTGTGCGTAAATGTTGATTTGGTGAAGTATAGAAAAAAAATGAAAACAAATAATTAACTAAAAGTAAATTAAAATAAGAATTATCGGCACAGTCCCCGGCAACGGCGCCAATTTCTTGGTACGATTTTTCCCACCTGCAAAACAAGGGTTAAAATCACACAAATAATACCTGCAAGAGTACAGAGCTGTTGTAGTATAGCACTGGAAGCAGGGTCGATTTCCTCAGGGACTGATATTAATATTTCTTATTTTAGTATTTACTCTTAATTAATAATAAAGTAAATTGCTTGAAGTTTGGTAACGGAATAAAAATGAAGTAAACAATGTAAACAAGTACTAGGGCTCAACCTTCACCATTAACAATCATATGTGACTTAGAAAAGTATCTATGAATCAATACATGCAACTTTGATGGTTAGATTTTTCGAAAGCATATTTTCCTCGTGGGCATTCAAGTGAAAACGTATACCTAACATGCGATTAGTCTATGGCATTTAGATCTAATTCTACATGCAAGATTCATTAAGTTCATGAAAATCTTTTATAACCATGCAATCTCTTAGTTATGGTATTTAACCTAGATGTATTACAATCCTTAATCACAAGAAGCTAATCCCAATTTTTAGGTGGGCATTCCTATAAAATTGCATCAAATTACTTGTCTAAATATCCTAAGGGTGATCAAGCATTAAGACATAAAGATAGTTTTAAACAGTGATTAAAAATTCAAAGCATGCATATACGACAACATAGGAAAAGGATAAATCACATAATCATGTTATGGCTTAGGTCTAACCCTAGTGAGAAAATTAGCTACTCATGCTCATAATGAATAGAAACAATTTCATTAAAATTGAAGTTAAGAGAACAAACAGTTTGTAGAACAAGGGTAGCCGAAATCCCAGCTTTGCCGTGCTCTTAGATGGAGAATTGTAATCTGAATTCTGGTCTCCCTAAATCTAAGCCAAGCTTGGATATTTATAAGGAAAGATTCCTAATCCTACTTTGAAAAGGAATAAAATAAAAATAAGAAAATCTAATTCCTAGTTTAAACATAAATAGGAAAGCATATGCCTTCTCCTACTTGAATTGGGATTTCATTGATATATTTCCTTCTTTTGCTCCAAAAACTCCTTCTAGAATAAATCTGTCAATATAATAAATTCGAGTATCAATTCCTCCCAAAATAATAATAATAACTAATTAAATATATGAGAAATACAAGTATATTTTTGGCTCATCAGTACCATGTAGTTTACATCCAATTTCAAAGTTATACTCAATCTTTCAAATGTTGCATTTAAGTACCCTTATCTTTTTAAAACGTTTCAATTGGGCTCTTCCATTAAATATCCTGTTAGAAAATTCGTTAAGTGATGACGTGTCATGTAACGACCCGTGTTTTTGAATTATGTGAATTTCATAATTTATTTTAGGAAAGGACGATTTTGCCCTCAGTTTTAGGAGGGGTTCGAAAGTCACTTTTAGTTTGGGATTACTTTTTAAAGTTTTTCTTGGGCCATCACGTAGGTCTCGAACTCACAAGTTCTTAGACAAGCGGCACACGATAATCATCGTTCGTTTCAGAGAGTCACGGGTTTAGAAAGGGTAAGGGCATTTTGATTAATTGGGTTGCAGATATTTTTGGGAAACTATCTACCTCTTTTCCCTTTAATTCTCCAGATTTTTCTGGTACTCTCTCTCTCCTCACCCACAACATTTTCTTCTTCCTTGCCGTGAGAACACACAAGGAAAGACACAAAAACACACACCACCACAATCACCCAATTTCTTGGACGTTTCAACCCAAGCCAAGGACACTACTACCTTCCCCTCATTTCCACGAACTCAACCATACAATCCTTGAATCTTGAGGATCACCGTGGAAGGAGAATCAAAGGCTCAAAAACTGGACAGAGCTTCCCGGCCAATTTCCGGCCATCACATGTAATAAATCTCAATTTGGACTTCATATTTGGATTCCTTGGCTCGAGTAGATAGATTTCCATTATTAGAACGTTGAATTTCATTGAGAATTGAGAAAGTTATGAAGCTAGGAAGTTTAGGGTGGTTATGGAGGATTTTTCTGCGATGAACAGTAACCGCAACTAGAGGTAGGGGTGAGTACCACGCTGCAGTTGTGAGTGGGAAGGGGTTCCCGGCCGTCCATGATAGGACCCTTCCCGAATTTCCCCTTGAAACCCAGAAAGTACCCTACTCCCGTCTGACAACCTAAAGAAATTCCCAAAACACCCAAGTCCATACAATTAACTATGTGAATTCTGGCGAAATTTCGGCAGAATCTCCCCTAAGGACTGGTTAACCGTCTTCCACATGTCAGACAAGGGATCAGATAGCACTCCAAATTCCAACAGATATCAACCATCCAACGATGTAATTGAAATTTTATAATCAGTCCAAAAGTGTTATCAGAGCATCTAGGTAGGATAAACCGATTTTCAACCATGATTTTGGGTTTAGACCCGTGCTTGTAATTTTAATGGATTTGGCCATAAACCGGTTTTTCAATGAATTTGGCTTAGGCCAAGAAACAAGGATTTCAAAACATGGATTTTGGTTTCATTGTTTTACTATCCCCGAGGATCAAGGTTTTCTCCGACTGGCATCGAGGGGATTTTCTCCGTCAGATCGTTGAGGGGTATTTTCTTCACCGGGTCGTTGAGGCTGTCTATGCATAGTACATGGTTCTACACAAATCAAGGTATATCGGGTGTGTGGAGGGTTTTGAGCTACGGCTCGTAATTTTATTCAGAAACAGTAAGATATGTTTTGATATATTTTGTATCTAGGTCGGTTTCCATGTTTTAAACTCCTTTGAGGAGGATTTTCAAAGCAGAATTTTGGACCACGGTATGTTTTTCATTATTACGGATTTTCGTGGGTCCAACCAAGTGTTTTAACAAAAGATGAAAATTCTGTTGGTTTTCGGATTATCTATATATATTATTTTATATACAAAGGGATTTTGGGTTATGCATGCATTGTTTTACTCGTGGAGGGGGGAAAAGGTAAGATTTCCTCGGAAAATGATTTCTAAATTATTATTTTTGTCCACTCACAACTTTCGTGATTTAAATCCCCTCTAGGATGTTGAGTTGACGTGGGCATAATCTAGAGGTGGAGGCATTAGAATTTCAGCTACGCAATGACCTAGACTATTGAGTAGGATATTTGTTTATGTATTTATTTATCCTACTTAGATGCTCTGATAAGTCTGTTGGACTGATTGTAAGATTCTAGTTACATCGTTGGATGGTTGACCTTATTTGGAGTGTTATCTGATCCTTAGTCTAACAGGGGAAAGGCAGTTAACCAGTCCTTAAGGCCGGATTTTTGGCAGAATTCTCATATTTATTTTGCAAGGATTTAGGGGTATTCTGGGAATTTCTTTAGGTTGCCAGACGGGAGCAGGATTCTTCCCGAGTTTCGAGGGGAAATTCGGGAAGGGTCCTGTCAGTCCACCTGCGCGTGGAGCTTCGCCTCGGGTTCCGACGAACATGTGTTTTCATGGTTTCGACCTTCCGGACCTATTGGCATAGGTTTCGGGTCAATCAGACATCGTTTAGGGGTAATTTTGGGCGTATGAAGTTGCTGCGTGTATACCTCCCGAGGTTTAGGGGGGGGGGGTGGTGGTTTTAGATTTTAGGTTTATAATTGTAATTTAATAATGCCATGTATCGTTTTGACAAGCGCGGTTGCTCCGAAGGTCACGAGGGATACTTTTATATATTTTTCATTAAAAAGGAATTCCATAATTAGCGATATTTATCTTCAAATATTTGGTAATTTAACGAGTCTCGGGAAAGGAGACCCGATTAACGAGTCTGGAAATGAATTCCGATATATTTCTTTATTCTTGAGGATAGACCTTAATAATCGTTTTGAGAATTACTTTGGATTACTTAATATGTAATTATGCCCTATTTTATGAACTTTTGGGTTTACAGGGAGTTATGGAATTTCTTATTATTTATACATTTATGGAATTAAGGATGTTTGTGTTTAAATGATTTATCGTTAATCGTGGATTATGGAGTATGGACCATGGGTTTCCACATTTGATAAATAAAGTTAATGATTGAAAGCGTTTTGGACTACGGTGTGGTTTTGTCGATTTGATATTGATTATGAATCTGATTAAGGGTTTTGGGGAAGGATTTTGGTAAGGACTTGGGCTTAGACCGGAATGGTGGTTTTAGGGAA
This sequence comes from Oemleria cerasiformis, assembly GCA_037349345.1. Taxonomy (NCBI): domain Eukaryota; kingdom Viridiplantae; phylum Streptophyta; class Magnoliopsida; order Rosales; family Rosaceae; genus Oemleria; species Oemleria cerasiformis. Next base: position 12,604,968 of record JAZGTL010000010.1, read on the forward strand.
TCCGGGTTATGGATTTTGGGTTTCTGCCCGAGGTTATGTAGTTGGGGCTTAGACCCAGACGTTAATTGGTTTTGGGGTTTCAGCCCTGGATTTTGGTTTAGGTTTTGGCCCTGGTGGATATGATACGAGGTATGTTATGGAGGATTCCATCATAGTCTCAGAATGATATGATACGAGGTATGTTAGGGAGGATTCCATAATACTCTCGGGATGTTTTGATATGAGGTATGTCAGGGGGGATTCCCGCATACGCTCGGTGGGGTATGTCAGGGAGGATTCTGTCATACGCCCGGGAGATGTGAGGTTTGGTAAGGAGGATTCCCCATACACGATATGGTATGAGCTATGTCATGGAGGATTCCATCATAGGCTCGATACGGGATGACGGCTACAGCTGGGATATCGAGGTACAGCTCGGGATTACGACTAAGGGCGGGATATCGAGGTACAACTAATGATGACGCCTACAGTCGAGATATCGAGGTACGGCTTGGGATGATGGCTACGACCGGGATATCGAGGTACGGCTCGGGATGGCGGCTATGGTAGGGATATTGAGGAACGGCTCGGGATGACAAGTACAGCCAGGATATCAAGGTACGACTCGGGTTGACGGCTACAGTCGGGATATCAAGGTACGACTCGGGATGACGGCTATGGTCGGGATATCAAGGTACTACTCGGGATGATGACTACGGTTGAGATATCGAGGTACGGCTTGGGTTGACGGCTACGATCGGGATATCGAGGTACGGCTCGGGATGATGGCTATGATTGGGATATCGAGGTACGTCCAGGAATGACGGCTACGATTGGCATTTTGAGGTGCGACTCGAGATGACAGCTAAGGCCGAGATATCGAGGTACGGTTCAGGATGATGACTACGCTTGGAATATCGAGGTACGACTCGGGATGACGGCTACGATCGGGATATCGAGGTACAACTAGAAGTGGTGGTGGGCACAGGTAAAGGTAGCGTGGGTTCCGTCGAGGTAAATCAATTGGGTTATGATAAGTTGTATTTACTTATATGCGAATCTTGTTGCATGCAAGGTTTGATAAAGAGGTGGGATACGATAGCCGAGAGTTACGCCGGCTGATAGGAGTTGACGATGACTTTCATGGGCTTTGATAAGTGATGGATGCACCTGTGAGCGAAAGCTCGTTACTGTGGTCAGTGGGTAGGTTTGGGTTGTGACCTGGATTGACGAGTTGTGATTGGTTTGCACGAGTATGACATTTTAGTTATTTAGTACTGTCTTGAGAGACGGGTTACAGTTGCGGATATACGAGGTTGGGTGTAACACTGTTTGACTTATTTTTATTTTATATCCTTCCTCTGATAGGTGGAAGACGGTTCAACCAAAGTATAGGGGAGATTCTGCCAGATTTTCGATAGAATTCTCGTAAAGTGTTTATAAGACAGTAAGGGTATTTTAGGAATTATTTTGGGTTGTCAGACGGGAGCAAGATTTTTTAACGGATTTCGATGGGAAATTCGGGAAGGGTCCTGTCATGTCACTTGTGGGACCTACATTTAAAATTTTTATTTCCACGTAGATGAAATAAATGATAAAAAATTTAAATAAAAGTTAAAAAAGTTAGATACATTTATCTCTCTTCTTCCTTCTTCCTTCATCTTCCTTCTCTCTCCCTCTCTGCGACTTAGAAGCCTAGTAGCCCACCACCACCAATTGTAGTTGGTTTGTAATAACACAAGGATGTGCTACACACTCCTCTGAGGTTCCTTCTTTAAAAGAATATACAATTGGTGAAAAATAAACAAATTATCGTGAAAAATAAAATGGAGAACCATGTTTCACAAGATTTGAGATGCAATTCCACAAATTGCTCAATTTAATGAAACATCAGACTTGACCATTTATGCCCCAGTAGAAACTATATATTCTAAATAAAATATTTCACCTCTTAAAACCCTTATGAATTAGATTTTCCTTCACCAAAACAACCCACATTGCAGGCAGTAGCTTCAGTAATCTTCCTCTTTTTAGGACCGACTAACATAAAAAAAAAAGAATCCAAAAATGAAGAATAAATATTCAGAACATCACAGTGATATCATACGCAACAACTATTTGTCTTGAGCACTAATAATAACAATAAATTGTTGATTTTTGTTCTTTTTTACAGCTACCATTTTTGCAGGCTTGGGTAAGATCTCCCTATGTCCATCTCCTCATTTCCATTGTTTCCCATTCCAAATATGTTTCGTTATGATTTTTTCTTAGTTCGTTTCCTTTCACTTCCGATTCTAAGTATAAAAATGTAATAAATTCATACATTTTGCAGTAATCGCCTTTGTGAAGTTCATGATCATTTACTTAGTATACAAGAAAAGAATTCGGAAAGGTAGCAGCTCAGTGAATCCAGACTTTCCAACACTCAAATTGGAGGAGTTTCTACGTGATATGGAAAGAGAGAAGCCCATCAGGTTTACTGCTCAACAACTTCATACTGCAACGGATAACTTCACGAACTTGTTGGGTTCGGGAGGTTTTGGCACAACTTATAAAGGGCAATTTGGTAATGGGATCCGTGTACCAGTGAAAGTTCTAAATGGGAGCTCAGCGAAGAGAATCGATGAACAATTCAAGGCAGAAGTCATCACAATAGGAAGGATTCATCATATCTATCTGGTCCTTCGTTCTGGCTACTGCTTTGAGAGAAACCTCAGAGCAATTGCTTATGAGTATATGGAAAATGGTTCACTTGACAAGCTCTTATTCCATAGCAATGAGGTCTTACAATTTGAAAAGCTTCATGAAATCGCAATTATGACTGCTAGAGGGTTTGCATACTTGCATGAAGAATGTTGGATAGCCAGACTCGAAGAGGAATCGAAGAGGATGATGATCTCTTCTAGAACGGAGCCGATTCGCCAAAGAGGATGATGATCTCTTCAAGGATCAGAGCCGATTCTCTTCTCAGCAAGAACCGCCGCATGCAAGGTATGAAACTTAAACCTCAATCTTAAGCTGAACCTTTGAATCGAGACTAGCTCGTGATGTATTCAATTTCCTGTTTAAGTTTTGTGAAATCAGATTGAAGATTATTGATAGAAATTAGGTGTTGATCAATATGAGGATCTTATGCACTCTAGATGTTTGTTAATTTGCTTGAGAGAGATTTCTGGATTTGAGGGAGGTCAGTTATGACTGCCTTTCTCCCGTGAGTTTTCTATATTTAAAACTTTTGAGTTTGTTCCAATTACACAACATATATCCTCACTCACACACTCTACAATTCGGTTAGAGATGATAACACTATGATGTCATTACACACACACTTTTGCTCACTCCTTAATATGCTCTCACACACTCTGCAATTCTAATTGTCTCACGCACTCACTGCTCACATACATGCTTCCATTTTGTGCCTTTAGTTAATGACACATTCCTTCTTGAGTCAGTAGCTGGTATGCTGCCAAGTCAACTGCCAGTGATGCAGCTTAGTCACCAACAGCCCCTCCTAAGCTAGTCACGGGAACCATTCCCAGCAAACTCCTAAGATAGCTGAACCTTTCTCTAGGTAGAGCTTTGGTGAAGATATCTGCAAGTTGCTCTTCAGACTTACAATAGTGTAGGGTAATTTCTTCATTTTGAATTGCATCTCTGATGTAATCAAACCGTCGGTTTATATGCTTGGTCTTCTGATGAAAAACTGGATTTTTGGCCATGGCAATGGCTGACAGACTGTTACACAGTGGAGGAGTAGCCTCTAACTGTTCCTCTCCCAAGTCTCCCAATACAAACATTAACCAGACTGCTTGATTTGTTGCCTCAGAGGCACTCACATACTTAGCTTCTCTTGTTGAAAGAGCAACACTGCTTTGTTTGACGTATGCCCAAGAAAATATCCCACTACCAAATGAAAAAGCATAACCATATGTGCTTTTCATGTCATCCTCAGACCCTCCCCAATCACTGTCACAAAAACCCACCAAAGTAGCTGCTTTCCCTTTCTTGTATTAAATTCCATAGGTCAATGTACCTTGGACATACCTTAGGACTTTCTTAGCAGTTCCTAGCTAAGTGCTTATTGGTAGGATTGTGCATGAATCTAGACAGTAGACTTGAGGCCTACATTATGTCTGGTCTAGTAGCAGTAAAATAGAGTAGACTCCCCACAATCTGTCTATAGAGTTGCTCATCAGCAGCTTCACTACCATCATTTCTTTGCAGCTTGTCAGTAGTTGCTAGGGGAGTACTCACTGACTTGCAGTCTTTGAGTCTAAACTTCTCTAGCAATGTAGAAGCATACTTCCTTTGATGAATGAAGATACCTTTCCTAGACTGTAGAACACCCATCCCTAGGCAATGATGCAATAATCCCAGGTCTGTCATCTCTTATTTGTTCATCATGTCTTTCTTGAACTCAGCCATCATAGTGTTGTACAAATAGCAACCTAAATCTTACGCAACTATATGCACGTTTTAACTCGCAAGTGCACAAGATCAGACAAATAGTATAGAAAGAAAATACGAGATCATTCCCACGAGGATTGGATTAATATGTGTTTAAAATTGATTTTAAGATGATTTTGAAAACTGAAAATTTCGAAACAAAATATTAAAAACAGCGTTTGATTAAAAACAGAATTGGATCAAGGTTAAAACAATGAGAAAACCAGTTAGGGATTCGATATTCATCGCTAATCTTCTTCTTTAAGCAAACGACATGCACAATGCTACAAAACATATTTTAGATGCTCATGTTTGTCAACCTAAAGGCATGATATCTACTCTTTAAATTATTGATTTCCCTAAGCAACAAGTTAGCCATGGGTATCTATGAACTCTTTTTATTCTTAAAGTATTGAGCATGGTATCTACTAAGTTGCACTTTAAGAACGCATAACACAATGGAAATCGACAAACACACAACTCCTAGAACATGGTATCTATTCTAGTTATTCATGATGATTAATTTCAAGAACTTATAACTAGTTCTTTTGTTACTCTCATAGGCACAAGATTCGGTCATCAAAATTTACCTATGTAACAAACTCAATACACAACATGCATATAGTGATCAAGCATAACATAAAATATGTAAAGAGTAAAATATAATCTGAAATTAATCAATTAAGCATCACAAAAGTAGTTTGCAGCAAAGGCATATCGAAATCCTTAAAGAAACATGATTAGGGCTTCAATCGAGCCCTAACTAAAGTACTTAGTTACCCATAATTTAAATAGACAGCAAAACATAAAAAACAGAAAATAAAAAGAGAAAGAAGATAGCTCTTTGATGATGTGTTGGTCATCCAGAGTGATTGGATGACGCCTTGACGTTCCTCCTTGCTTCCTAAGCCTTTTAGACCTTGGAACCTTGAAGGATGGAGCATAATGGGATGGTGTGGCTGAGTCCTTGTGTGAGAGCCCAGACGCTGTCTGCAGGTTTTAGGGAGAAAAAAATTTCTTTCAAAGTATCAGATGAGGGGGAGACTCTTTCCTTCTTTCTTGTATGCATGTCTTTGCCCCTTCGGCTTGCCAAGAATTTTTGTGCATGTTAATTCACTGAATGAGGGAGAGCAAGAGTTTCTTTTTTTTTTATTCTTTTTAATTTTCTTATTTTCTCTGATTAAAACAGCTCCTCGCATAATCCTAACAAACTGGGCTTATGTCGCCCAAGCCTGATAAGGATTAGAAAACTTGAAATAGAAGGAATGCTGAATTCCCGCGCAGTCTGAACTCTCTGTACTAAAACAGAAATAACTCCTTCTAGAAAATTCCAATTCACAAACCATAAAATTATCTAGAAACTAGACTTCCGTATCTTTCTAACGATATATGGCCCATCTGCTAGTTCTTCCTGAGCAGGTGCAGTTAATTTTGAGAAGTTGACACATCTACTGAAGTCTGTTTCAAAGTTTCCTCTTTAAATTTCCCAAACAGCAATCATTAACTCCTTTTATAACTTTGCTTCCAAAAATCCTACAAAACACGAAAACAAGCTAAGTATTAAGAAAACATAGAAAACATGCGAAGAAATGCATAAGAAAACAAGATAAAATGTCGCATAAATAAACTCCTATCAAATTCCCCCACACTTGAGCTTTTACTAGTCCTCTAGCAAAACAGAAACAAAGAATGAAAGAAAAACAAAGACACAATGATTCAACGTAAACCTTCCAACATTTGTCTCAGAGATTTTCAATGGATCATGACATATTAAGATTCCTCGTAATCATAAGGATTGGTCCACATAATTCGAGAGTTCATACACATTTACAGAAATCATACACATACTCACAATTAAATCAATCAAATCACAAGTACAAAGAGAGATACATGCTGCAAAGAATTAGCTCAAAATTCTCACCGAATAAGCTCTGATTTTACCTCATATTTTTTGGTTAAGTCACTCTTGCTATACTAGTTATATGTGAGAGGATTGATGTCAAATGGAAACAAATTGCTCACATATGATATAACAAGAAAAGAAAGGCACTTTCAGAAATGTTTTTTTGAATATGATCCCATGAAATGAATGCTACTACTTGAATGCAAGAACAAGTGACACCATATGCTCGTACTTCATTCAAATCTCCACATATCGATATAAACACAACAAATATGATCAAAAGGTCTTTATGGGGATTGTAATGAGGCCAAAGGGTAAGGGGTTAAAGAAAGAATGGATATGGATAACACAAGGTTCTTAAAGAAAAGTAGACGCATGCTATGATGTTAGACACATATGAACTTTTATCACCATCAAAGCTTAAAAATCATATAAGTACCGAGCAAGTACATACACTCAATGACCGATGTGAACATTATGGACCATACTTCAACAATCAAGACATGAACAGTCAGGGCATAACAATTCAAACACAATGCCGATATTTTTTTTCTCTTAATTTTTTTTTTCTTTTTAACATTCCCCCAAACTTGCTCTTCAAACACCCCTTGATTCACAATTAAGTCTCTACAAATTATGCTTCACTAATCTTTAAGACAAAGGGTAGGGATGAAAGTGTTTAGGCTAGGTGAGGAAAATGAGGGTTATGAAACAAAAAGGCTTAAACAAATGCTCAACATGGGTTTACCTAGAAGAAAGTGTATCATGGGTCAAAGGTCATTTTGGCATTAGTGGTAATCTAGGTGCCTTCATCATCTCAAGTATGTCATGCAAATCAATTCAATGCCTCGAAAAGAAATTAGTAATAGTTCTAGCATTTAGTTTCAATGATGATAAGTAATTCAAGTAGCAGCCCGAAAGATGAGCTCATACAACAACTTAATTGACAAGAAAGTGATAGATTAAACAAATACAACTCTCTCAAACAAAGGATAAAGGCTCAAAAGCTCACAAAAGGCTTGTATTGAGCTTCATTCAATTAAGCATGTTATGGGTACCACTTACTCGAGTGATTAAATGTGATTTTGCATATGATAACCATGAATAATTGAGTATTAACCAAAGAATAATTTTAGCCCTTGAATCATGCTTAGAAATCATCTTAAAGTCATGCAATTAAAAACAAAATTTCATCATTGTGTTGAAAAGAAACCTAAGACCCAAACAAACACAAAAACTTCCCAAAGAGCACTACTAAAACCGACACAAACTGAGGCTAAAAACAAAGCTATCAAATTATTATTTTTTTTTTAATAATTGTTTTTTAACCAATGCAAAATCAACGGAAAATACAAGTGTTTCCCCCTCACACCTAAATCTAACATTGTCCTCAAAGTTTGAAAGTTAAAGTATAAACAATGAAGCATTTAAGGAAAGAGAAACAAACGACGACACCTACAAAGAAAATAAAAATAACAAAAAAACAAACAAAGGCAAAGTTAACGATAAAGAAGGAAAGGGTGAGAGAAAGAAAATCTGATTGTCAGTGGTTGTAGAGTGCAAAAACTGTCATCATCCTCTTCACATGGGTTGCCTCCCAACTTCCCTTTGGGTTACCTCCCAAGTAGTGCTAAGTTTATAGTCTTTAGCCAGACTGTTGGACTCTCATGCAATGTACTGAATAGGTTGGAGAGTCACATCCTCCTCTATAGGCTCAAAGCTCATCTCAATATAGGGCTTTACTTTGTGCCCATTCACCATGAATGTCTGATTCTTCTCTTTGCTATGAACCTCCAAAGCTCCATGAGGGAAAACTTTTGTAACAACATAAGGACCGTACCACCTAGATTTGAGCTTACCAGGGAAAAGTCTCAATTTTGAATTGTAGATCAACACCTTCTGTCCCGCATGAAACTCCTTCCTAACTAGCTGCTTATCATGATACGCCTTGGTATGTTCCTTATACAATTTAGCATTCTCATATGCATCATACCTCAACACTTCAAGCTCATTCAGTTGTAACTTCCTCTTGTCACCTGCTTGTTGCATATCTTCAAGGAGGATTTTGTGCATGCACTTGGTTGGACTTATGCCTTTGATGTCGGCAATGGTCCACCCTAATGCAGCCTTGTGATCCCTAAGAACTCTCAACAACTTCTCTAGCTCCTCCAAACTCAAGTTTGCAGCAACTATCACTGATAATGTCTGGTTCTCTCCCAAGTAAGCATACTTCAATTGTTCAGGTAGTTGCTTCAATTCTAGATCTGGTGCCCTAACAATGGAGGGGACAAGAGTAGTATTAGTAGACATAAGAGTTTCAAAGGGAGGTACATACTTACTTGGATAAGGCTTGGAAGCCTCAAGAGAATGCACAACTTCATGGAGGTCTATCTCTGTAACATCACATCCACGTTCATAATTCAGCCTTGTGAGGTTGTGGGCTATGCATGCCTCCAAAGGGTCAATGCTATGTACCTGAAACACTTGCTCAACAATACTTCCTACCACATCAATCTTGAAACAATCATGGTTATCATGTGGCAATTTGATAGTATCAGACAACATGAATTCTATCTTCTTACCATTAACTTTCATGCGTATAGTACCCTTTTTCACACTTATCTTTGTATCAGCAGTTACCATAAAGGGTCTACCAAGAATAATAGGTAATGAAGATGGCATAGGGGAATCTTCCATATCCAGAACAACAAAATCAGCAGGCAAAATAAATTCATTTACCTGAACCAAAACATCCTCCAATATACCTCTAGGTCTTCTGCTGCTTCTATCTGCCAATTGCAATATAATTGAGGTTGGTTTGAGCTCCCCCAACCTCAACTCCTCATAAACGATATAAGGCATCAAGTTAATGGTTGCTCCTAAATCAAGCAAAGCACATTCAAATAGATAGTCATCAACCCTGCAAGGAATAGTAAAACTACCTGGATCTTTTAGTTTGTGTGTACAACAATCCTTTAAAAACTTAGCATAAGATGGAAACTGTTTAATTGCATCAAGTAAAGGAATGTTGATTTCTACTTTTCTCAAAGTTTCAAAAATATCAAGAAGATGTTTTTCTTTCTTTTGCTTAACTAACCTTGAGGGAAGGGTGGCAATATCACCTTCTCCTTCTCACCTACCTTTTTGGCTAAAGGTGGTTCAACATTTTCTGGTTCTTTCTCATATGTCCCCACCTTATTGTCAACTACCTTGCCACTTCTAAGGATTGTCACAGCCTTGAGCTGCTCCTGGCCTCCCGGATTAGGTATGGTTTGTGATGGAAACTCTTCTTTCTTTCTCTCACTTAACTCCTTTTCCATTTGCCCTACTTGTGCCTCCAATCTCTTAATAGCTTGGCTAGTTGTTGCTTCTAGTTTCTGAATGTTCTGACTAGTTAGAGCATTTTTCTGTTGTTGTGCAATCAAGAACTGGAGTATGGCACCTTCAAGATTATTCTTCTTCTGGTAATGATTTGGTTGTGCCACCTGTGATGAAGCATGATAATTACTTCCCTGCTGGAAGTTCTTCTGCTGCCCTTGTGGATTAAGCACATTCTGACTGTTGCTCCAAGAGAAATTTGGGTGGTCTTTCCATCCTGGATTATAAGTGTTCGAATATGGGTTGTTCTTGGGATGATAGTTGTTTTGCCCCACATGATTAGCTTGCTCATGATCTGTAAAACAAGACATAGGACAAGTCTCAGTAGTATGATTAAAATTAGAACATATAGCACATACCTCGACTTTAGCAACTTGTTGAGCTTGAGAGATGTTCTGAGCTGACATTGCTTTCACCAGCATATCTAACTTCTTCTCCATTGCTGCCCTTTTACTTTGGACTCCACCATTTGTGCTAACTTCATAAACACCTTTACTTTTTACTCCTTGTCTCCCTCTTGATGAGAATTGCTGAGAATTTTCTCTTAGGGTCTCAAATAGCTCAATGGCTTCATCACTGCTCTTTTCCATAAGCACTCCTCCACAAGCTGAATCAACAAGAATTTTGTTAATATCATTTAAACCTTCATAAAAAGCTTGTACTTGATCGTCTTGAGATAGATTGTGGTGTGGACACTTGAGAAGCAACTCATTGAAATGATCCCATGCCTCAAAGAAAAGATCTCCATCTTGTTGTTGAAAGGATTGAATCTCCCTTTTAAGTTGTCTTGTCTTTTGGGCTGGGAAAATCTTCTTCAAAAATTTTGTAGCCAATTGTTCCCAAGTAGTAAAGGAACCTATAGCCAGGGAATTCAACCACAACTTAGCATTATCTTTTAAGGAGAAAGGAAAGAGAATTAACCTGATTCCTTCTGGAGTTAAGCCCTGGATGTTCTAAGTCTTGCAGAGATCGAAGAAATCCCTAATGTGCAAGTGTGGATCCTCAGAAGGTGTGCCTCTGTAGTGCGGCACCATGTTAAGCAATTGAGGTGATAAATTGAAGCTGCCTTGCGCAGTTAGTTGGTAGGCATTGCATGATGGTTGATTAAGTTTTTGAGGAACAAAGGAGTCCTTGATTGGCCTTCGAACCTATTCATCCCCCATTTTGTTCTCTGATTCTGATCTTTATCCTTCTTCAAAATATTCTATTTGTGTGTTAAATTTTGCCCTCTCAGCTTGCTTCCGAAGATGTCTAAGAGTTCGTTCAATCTCAGGATTGTAGGCAACAACCGCTGGATTTGGGATCGACGACCTTGCATAAACAAAATTCAACCTATAAAAGAAAACCAAAAATCAATTTCAGCACAAACTAATTATACAATCCCCGGCAGCGGCGCCAAAAACTTTTTGTACAAATAGCAACCAAAAAATTACGCAACTATATGCACGTTTTAACTCGCAAGTGCACAAGATTAGACAAATAGTATAGAAAGTAAATACGAGATCATTCCCACGAGGATTGGATTTATATGTGTTTAAAATTGATTTTAAGATGATTTTGAAAACTGAAAATTTCGAAACAAAATATTAAAAACAGCGTTTGATTAAAAACAAAATTGGATCAAGGTTAAAACAATAAGTAAACCAGTTAGGGATTCGATGTTCACCGCTAATCTTCTCCCTTAAGCAAACGACATGCACAATGCTACAAAACATATTTTAGATGCTCATGTTTGTCAACCTAAAGGCATGATATCTACTCTTTAAATTATTGATTTCCCTAAGCAACAAGTTAGACATAGGTATCTACGCTAACTCTTTTTATTCTTAAAGTATTTAGCATGGTATCTACTAAGTTGCACTTTAAGAACGCATAACACAATGGAAATCGACAAACACACAACTCCTAGAACATGGTATCTATTCTAGTTATTCATGATGATTAATTTCAAGAACTTATAACTAGTTCTTTTGTTACTCTCATAGGCACAAGATTCGGTCATCAAAATTTACCTATGTAACAAACTCAATACACAACATGCATATGGTGATCAAGCATAACATAAAGTATGTAAAGAGTAAAATATAATCTGAAATTAATCAATTAAGCATCACAAAAGTAGTTTGCAGCAAAGGCATATCGAAATCCTTAAAGAAACATGATTAGGGCTTCAATCGAGCCCTAACTAAAGTACTTAGTTACCCATAATTTAAATAGACAGCAAAACATAAAAAAACAGAAAATAAAAAGAGAAAGAAGATAGCTCTTTGATGATGTGTTGGTCAGCCAGAGTGATTGGATGACGCCTTGACGTTCCTCCTTGCTTCCTAAGCCTTTTAGACCTTGGAACCTTGAAGGGTGGAGCATAATGGCATGGTGTGGCTGAGTCCTTGTGTGAGATCCCAGACGTTTTCTGCAGTTTTTAGGGAGAAAAAAAGTTGTTTCAAAGTATCAGATGAGGGGGAGACTCTTTGCTTCTCTCTTGTATGCGTGTCTTTGCCCCTTCGGCTTGCCAAGAATTTTTGTGCATGTTAATTCACTGAATGAGGGAGAGCAAGAGTTTCTTTTTTTTATTCTTTTTAATTTTCTTCTTTTCTCTGATTAAAACAGCTCCTCCCATAATCCTAACAAATTGGGCTTCAATCGTCCAAGCCTGATAAGGATTAGAAAACTTGAAATAGAAGGAATGCTGAATTCCCGCGCAGCCTGAACTTTCTGTACAAAAACAGCAATAACTCCTTCTAGAAAATTCCAATTCGCAAACCGTAAAATTCTCTAGAAACTAGACTTCCGTATCTTTCCAACGATATATGACCCATCTACTAGTTCTTCCCGAGTAGGTGCAGTTAATTTCGAGAAGTTGACACATCTGCTGAAGTCTGTTTCAAAGTTTCCTCTTTAGATTTCCCAAACTGCACTCATTAACTTCTTTTGTAACTTTGCTTTCAAAAATCCTACAAAACACGAAAACAAGCTAAGTATTAAGAAAACATAGCAAACATGCTAAGAAAAGCATAAGAAAACAAGATAAAATGTCGCATAAATATGCTCTTATCACATAGCAGCACTGTCACCTGTGTAGATAATTTCATCTACATAAATTGACACAATTAGAGTTCCTCCATGTTGCTTACACTTTAAATACAGAGTTGCTTCACTTGAACTTCTCTCAAAATCACAACTTAGCAAGTAGGAATCCATCTCCTCATACCAGGCCCTTGGTGCTTGCTTAAGCCCTTAGAGTGTCTTGTTTAGCTTGTAGACTCTGGCTTCATTTCCTTGAACTTCAAAACCTTCAGGCTGATCCACATACACCTCTTCTTGTAGAACACAATTTAGGAATGCTAACTTCACATCAAGCTGAAACAGTTTCCACTCTTTCTGTGTTGCTAGACAAATAGGGTTCTGATAGTATCAAGCCTTGCAACTGGTGCAAAGGTCTCATTGAAATCAATTCCTGGTTTATGAGCATATCCCTTAGCTACCAATCTGGCCTTGTGCTTCTGAACTGATCCATCCAAGTTGAGTTTAGTTTTGTACACCCATTTAACACCAATCACTGGTTTGTCAGTAGGTCTCTCTATTAGTTCCTATGTATAATTTTTTTCAATCATCTGTATCTCATCTGCCATGGCTTTCTTCCAAGCTGAATCCTTGATTGCTTCACTGAAACTTTCAGGTTCTATTATGCACATGTGACACCTAGCATAAACATCACTTAGACTTCTTAGCCTCACAGGTGTATCACCTGAACTTGAACTGGGTGAATCATAGGAACTAGAACTAGAATTTGTACTAGGACCAGAATCAGGGGTTGGGTTTGAACTTGAACTGGTGCTAGTAGTATAAGGACCATGTGTTGCTGGTGTAGCAAAGTCAGTTCCAGTGTCAAACCCTACTGATATGAACTCCTGAACTTCTGCATGTTTCTTCCAATCCAAGCTTCCTTCTTCATTAAATATTACACTTCTTGACACCACAATCTTTCTAGTTTCCAGATTATAGATTCTATAGCCCTTTTCACAACTACCATAGCCAACTAGAACACCTTTCACACTTGAAAAATCTAGTTTCTATCTTCTCTGTGATGGAATATGCATGTAGCATATAGAGCCAAATACCCTTAGGTGTGACACTCCTGGTCTTCTACCAGAGAACTTCTCAAATGGAGTCATACCCTGCACAGCCTTGGTAGGACATCGATTGAGAATGTATACTGCAGTGTTAACTGCTTCACCCCATAATTCATTGGGTAGTTGTTTTCCATGTAACATAGACTTAGCCATCTCTACTATAGTCCTGTTTTTTCCTCTCAGCAACTCCATTATGCTGAGGAGAGTAAGCCACTGTCAGCTGTCTCTTAATTCCATGCTCTTCACAGAGTCTCTGGAATTCATTTGAGGTGTACTCTCCGCCTCTATCACTTCTTAACTTCTTCACCTTGCATCCACTTTATAGTTCAACCATAGCTTTGAACTTTTTAAACACATTCAACACACCTGATTTATGTCTCAGGAAATACAGCAAGCACATTCTAGAGTGATCATCAACGAAGGTAAGAAAATACAGGTTACCTCCCATTGTTTCTGTTTGCATAGGACAACACACATCTGAGTGTATTAACTCTAGAGGTGTAGATGCCCTCCAAGCCTCTTCTATGTCAAAAGGACTCACATCATGTTTCCCTGAAATACATCCTTCACAGAGTTCTTTGTCACCTTCTAGACTAGGTAGGCCAACCACCATGTCCTTCTGTCTTAGCAGCTTTAGGCTTGAGTAGTTCAAATGTCCAAATCTCCGGTGCCATAGTTCTGTGCTTTCCTTGGCTTCTGCTTTTCTGGCTACTAAACTCACATCGTCCAGGGACAGCTTGAAACATCTGCTGCCTGTTATAGGAACCTTAACAACCCTTTGCTTCATGGTCTTATCTTCATAAACCTCTTATGAACTATCCCAAACACAAGGCAATATCCATGTTCCACCATCTGACCTACACTTAGTAGGATCTCATCCAAACCAGGTACAAGCATTACTTACTTGATGTACTTGTCACCTTGGTCAGTGTGCACCAACAAGGAACCTTTCCCTGAAGCTTGAACTAACTCACCAGTACCCATCTTCACTTTTACATTCAGATTTCGATCAATGTTAGTGAGTAAGGACTCATGACCAGTCATATGGTTACTACAACCACTATCCAAGTACCACACACCCACATCCTTCTCAATGGAGGCTGAATGACAATCATAGAACATGTTACCTTCAACTTCATTCACTTTATGAGCTAGATTAGCAATATGGTTTTCAGAACAGTCTTTGGAAATATGGCCAAACTTAGAGCACTTGAAACATTTCACTTTTCCTTTGAACCAGCATTCACCCCAGTGAAGTTTGTTGCAATTCTTGCAAGCATACTTAGAATCACTAGTTTTTCCTTTCTGATTTCCAGAAAACTTGTTCTCATACTTAGGATTACCTTTGAATTTGCTGTTAGTCCAACCCTTGTTTCCACCTTTGAACTGCTGCTTCTTGAGCTTTCCCTTATTAGAACTTGATTGTGCCTGTGACTTGTTATTCACATTCATACTTGAGAATGCTTTCTCAACATCACCCTCAATATGCATCTCCAAACGTTGATCAAATGCCCTGATTGATGCAGAGATACTTTCAACACTAATCTGTTCTAAGTCTCTAGTTTCTTCAAGTATGGACACAATTGAATCATAGGTTTTAGTCAAGCTTATCAGAATTTTCTGTGCTAATCTCTTTTTAGTTACTTCCTCACCATATGTTTTCATTTGATTAACAACACCAAATAGTCTAGTCATATATGTAGAAAAGAATTCATCATTCTTCATATGTGTATACTCAAAATCTCTTCTAAGACTTTGTAATTTAACTGCTTTCACCTTAGGATCTCCTCTGTACTCCTTTTTCAGAATCTCCCTGGCACTCTTGGCTATTTCCTCATTCGAGATTCTTGGGAAGATTTCTTCAAAAACTGCATTCTGAATCAGATTCAAGGCTTTGGCATTCTTGATCTGATCAGCATGGCTTGCTGCTGTCTCAAGCTCTTCATCTTCACCGTCATCCTTAGGATTAGGTAAACTTTGAGTGACTATCTTCCACAAATCACATGCTTTTAGTGTTTTTTTCATTTTTATATTCCATAAGTCATAATTCACTCCTGTGAATACAGGAATCTTCGGTTCTCCCCCTCCAGTACCAACCATGACTTGGCAGTGAAGGAAACTCCTGCTCGGCTTCACCACAGACAGACGCCCCAGAGATATGATCTCAGAGCTCTGATACCATGTTGGATAGCCAGACTCGAAGAGGAATCGAAGAGGATGATCATCTCTTCTAGAACGGAGCCGATTCGCCAAAGAAGATGATGATCTCTTCAAAGATCAGAGCCGATTCTCTTCTCAGCAGGAACCGCCGCATGCAAGGTATGAAACCTAAACCTCAATCTCTAGCTGAACCTTTGAATCAAGACTAGCTCGTGATGTATTCAATTTCCTGTTTAAGTTTTGTGAAATCAGATTGAAGATTATTGCTAGAAATTAGGTGTTGATCAATATGATGATCATATGCACTCTAGATGTTTGTTAATTTGCTTGAGAGAGATTTCTGGATTTGAGGGAGGTCAGTTATGACTGTCTTTCTCCCGTGAGTTTTCTATATTTAAAACTTATGAGTTTGTTCAAATTAGACAACATATATCCTCACTCACACACTCTACAATTCGGTTAGAGATGATAATACTATGATGTCATCACACACACACTTTTGCTCACTCCTTAATCTGCTCTCACACACTCTGCAATGCTAACTGTCTCACACACTCACAGCTCACATCCATACTTCCGTTTCGTGCCTTTAGTTAATGACACATTCCTTCTTGAGTCAGCAGCTGGTATGCTGCCAAGTCAACTGCCAGTGATGCAGCTTAGTCACCAACAAAGAATGCCCACAGCGAATAGTCCATAACGATATAAAGCCTGAAAATATTCTTTTGGATGGAAAGTTTTGTCCGAAAGTAGCTGACTTTGGTTTGGCCAAGGTCTGTAACAGGGAAAATACTCATATAACCATGACTGGAAGGAGGGGGACTCTCGGCTATGCTGCACCAGAACTTTGGCTTCAGTTTCCTACAACCCAAAAGTGTGATGTTTACAGCTTTGGAATGCTATTAATTGTTTGAGATCATCGGTAGGAGAAGGAACCTTGACATCAATCTTGCGGAGAGCCAAGAGTGGTTCCTGGGGTTGGTATGGAAGAAGTTTGAAGACAAAGAGCAAGGGGAGGTGCAGTTTATTTTGGAATGTGGGATAGAGGATGATGACAAAGGAAGGGCATGGAGAATGGTAAATGCAGCTCTGTGGTGCCCCCAGTATAGGCCTGAATCAAGGCCTTCGATGGGTGAAGTGGTGAAAATGTTGGAAGAAGCAGTTGAGATTCCTAGGCCTTCGAACACTTTTCCGCACGTAATGCTGGGCAGTCCATGCCCTAATGCACCTGTCTATGATTCCTCTCAAACTGGAACCAGCGTGTGCGCAACACCTATCATGAGGAGATACGAGTTTGAAATAGCAACTGCATCTATCTAGGTAAGCAGATGTAAATGCCTCAATCTCTTCATTTCTCTCTTGCACATTGTCATATGTTTTCATTTACTTAGTGTATATATTTTGTAAAGCAGCAAAATGTTTATCCATCTCAAGGTTTAGTTACTTATAATTTTGTTTCTCATTGACAATAATTTCTTTTTGCTCTCTATCATGGGGAATTTTTAACTTTGTGAGATTAGTTACTTCTCATTTCACCGGTTAATTAATTGATAGTGAATTGCATGACAACGTACTGCTATGTCATTTGCAGTTGGAGCAGATTTCAACCCAAGCTTTTTGTTGGATATGTTTGTAGCTTTCTGGACATATTGAATAATAGAGAAGATAATTTGATTATACCAAAGCAAAATTGACTGTACCAATCTGGTAATATGACCAGAGTTGAGCATGACATTCTGCTAAACAATAGTCAAACGCCTGTGAAATGTTACAGAGGATTATATGCAAACAAGGTAGCTAATCTTATAGGCATAAATTAAGGTCATTAAGCATAGTAATCCAACTTATTCAGCATGCATAGCAATCATAATCAAGAGCCAGAAATCCAATCAACAAGCTAACATGGCTAGGGCTTCAAGCAGCCATAATCCTAATGACTACTCACACATAACTGAAATTGAAACAAATATAATTGAATTCATAAGTAAATTACAATAATGAAAATAAGGGTACAGAAGATATTGTTAAGAACAGGTGCAACAGAAGACACGGCAGAGCCTTCTTCTCCAAGCTCCACGTCCTATAATCTATGTGTAAAATATTATCTCTAAAAATCTGCTCTCTAATTATCCCTCTCTAATTCCCCCTAAAACACTGAACAAAGGCTCCCTTTTATAGACAAAGGGAAAACCTTGTTCTATAAGGAATGGTAAAACCATGTCCTATAAGGATAGGGAAAGTTATTGTACTTTTAATTAATTACAAAGTCCTTAAAATCTATTAGAACCAATCAGAGCATGGCTGGGAGTGTGAATGCAAGCTGGCAAGTGGGAACGCAAGCTGGCCAAACTTGGATTTTGGACTGTCTTTGTAATCAAGCTCTTGGACTGCGCTTTTGAAGTACATAATGAGTATAGTATAAGTGCATCTTCGTTCAGGCTTGGCGCAAATGTTGTCAGGTTTAGCGCAGAGGGAGAACCTCTGATCCACCGCTGGCGGAACAGGGACCCCGGGCTTAGGCGCACATCTGGGCTCAGATGGGAGTTCTTGGGACATGTCCTCGACCTGCCTTGGCGCGACCTTCGCACTTCTAGGACCTGACCTTGATGTCATGAAACACAGGTTTGAGACCCGGAGGGCCTGATATGAGGTACTTGGCCAGTGGCCCAAAATAGGTTCATTGGCGCACTCAGGACCCCGTTCAGGACCTGATATTGAAATGAGGACATCTCCTTCATCTGTACTCCAATTTGAGTCATTCTTTTTGTGTTCTTTCCAGATTTTACCTATCTTTCTAACTCTGCACAAGTCTCACAAGAGTGATCATTTTCTACTATTGATGGCACGAAATCATTCAAAAGACATGTAAGAGAGGCATATAAAGACATCAAAATGATGCATAAATAACGACTGATCAAATACCCCCAAACCTATCTTTTGCTAGTCCCCGAGCAAAACAAACGCTAACAAAATGAAAAGACTCTTTAGTTAAGATAGAACATTTAAACCTCTAGGTTCACCTAGTAGGAGGAGTTTTGTCTCCTGAGGGTTATAACAACACGATACCTACAAGCGTTTTACTTAAACAAAAAGATGCTAGAGATAGTACTCTTAATAAGCTAATAAGAATCAAAGTAAGTAAACATGCTTTGTAGAACGAAAAGGAATGCCATAGCCGTGAGTGTCATGTGAAGGTGTTTGTGTATAAATGCCAATATTTTCAGGTGATCAAGTTTGAAAACAACTTCATCTAAGTGCCCTAGAAAGATTTCGCCTCGACTCTAATCCTCACTAGGTAACTCTCAATTCGCACAAGAATCCTAGACTTACACTCTTTTCAAGCATATGTGATGAGTTTATGTTATGAAATTCAAATTTAATCACATATGAGTAACAATGAAGAATAGCACTTTATGGAAATAAAGATCTCATGAAAGGAATTGAACTTTAAGAACATAGATACGTACCTTAATCCACAGCATGATTGTCCATAAGATCAGTTAGGTCTTCATTTTTAGGTTGGAATGGGGCTAAGCTTTGGGGTTTAGCAAGGAAGGATGTGATTCAAAGAACCTGAACTGTGCCAAGGCATGAGAAGTCATGACATGAACTTGGAATTTCTGAACTGAATCCTTTCTTAAGGCCCACGACCTTGTGCTTTCTTGATGACTTATTTTGAGGCTCTTGTGGCTTATTTTGAGGCTCTTGGCTCACTTGGCTCAATTCACTTTGTTTTTCACTTTTTCTCAATGTTTCTTTCTTTCTTTTGATTTGAACGTTTTTTTTTCTGTTCTTTCTTTTGAATTGAATTGAACCAAGATCATGCAATGATTTCCTCAAATTTTCGTGCAGCTTGCAACTTGTAAAGTTTTTCTTTACTTTTGAACTTTGATTTGACGCCAATGTCCTTTGAATTGGGCAACATCTTCTTTCACCTCTCATTCTCTCCATGAATCTCATTTACGGCAACCTTAGCACAAATTGAGGTTATAGGGTATGGCTGTGATGAATGGCTAAGTATTTTGGGTTAGGTTATACTTTGGGTGATGAAAGAAAGGGCTGAGTGTTTGGCTCCAAAATTGGCTTAGGGAGCATGCAATAGGGTAGGATAAAGCCTTTAGAGGTTAAAGCATACATAGCCTACATCACTTCTTATGGCAAAGCACACATTAAATCAAGAGTATCTAAATGATGTTAGTTCTTTAAAATTCAATGCAAATATGATGTAATGAGATCAACAATTAAGAACAAAAGCGATGAGTGTTTAAGAGTAGAAACACGTATATCCCTCAGAAAGAATGGCAATTAGGCTCAAAGATCTCACAGGGAAGTCTCCACTAATTTTCTAAGGTTCACTCAAATTCAGTTATTTCGTTCACTTAATCACTTAAAACATGGCATTGTGAAGTGCAAATTATGAACTACTTGACCATGGCATGACTCTTAGTAAAGCAAAGATAGTTAACTTAGAATATACATTCCTATTAACAAGTTATCATACTAATCACCCCCAAACCTACTTGTTTCTATATGCAAAATTTTAAATCCACACCCCCAAACCTAAACTGAACATTGTCCTCAATGTGATAAGCAGTAAGCATGACAACAGTAGAAAGGTTTGAGAGATATAATGGGCAGAAACAGAAAAGGAAGTGAGAAATACAAACCAGGGCTAGGCTGCCTCCTAGGAGCGCTTTATTTAATGTCTAGGCAAGACGGGGTTGTCATGCTAGGAGCTGGACGCATGCGGAGTTGCAGGGTTCACTGCGCTTGGATTAGAGAGGTCCTTGAAGTAGTGTTTGAGGCGGTGGCCATTTACTTTGAACGGATCCTGCCGTTCCGGGTGCTGGATTTCAACTGCACCATGAGGAAAAACGTTAGTAATAATAAATGGTCCAGTCCATCTTGAACGCAACTTACCTGGCATTAGTCTGAGGCGGGAGTCAAAGAGGAGGACTTCATGTCCGATGTGAAAGTCCTTGGGCTGAATGCGCTTGTCGTGGAAAGCTTTGGTCTTTTCCTTGTAGATACGAGCACTGTCAAAGGCCTCGTTTCGCAACTCCTCTAATTCACCTAGCTGAAGCTTCCTATGTATTCCAGCATCATCGAAGTTCTTGTTAATCTGCTTAATAGCCTAGAATGCTTTATGCTCCAATTCCACTAGTAGGTGGCAGCCTTTTCCAAAAACAAGCCGGAAGGGAGACATGCCAATCAGGGTCTTGTATGCGGTCCGATAGGCCCACAACGCATCATTCAATTTGCTGGACCAATCTTTGTGGTTAGGATTTATCGTTTCTTTCCAATATGGCCTTTACTTCCCGATTGGACACTTCCACTTGGCCACTCGTTTGAGGGTGATACGGTGTTGAGACCTTGTGGGTGACGCCATACTTCTTCATTAGGGCTGTAAACGAATGATTGCAGAAGTGTGCCCCCAAATCACTGATGATTGCCCTAGGTGCGCCGAATCTAGCTAAGATGTGACTCTGCAAAAAACTCACCACTACTTTGGCGTCGTTAGTTTTGGTGGGAATGGCTTCCACCCATTTGGAGACATAATCAACTGCAAGCAGAATATAAAAATTTCCAAAGGAATTCGGAAAAGGCCCCATAAAATCAATGCCCCATACGTCAAAGATTTCGACCACAAGAATAGGGTGTAATGGCATTTGATTTTGAGGGCCGATGTTACCTAGGCGTTGGCAGCGGTCACAGGTGAGTACAAATTCGTGTGCATCCTTGAAAAGTGTGGGCCAGTAGAGTCCACTTTGTAGTACCTTGAGGGCTGTCTTCTTAGCTCCAAACTGGCCGCCACATGCCAAGTTATGGCAAAATGTCAAGACGGATTCCATCTCGTCTTCGGGGATGCAGCGCCGAATGATTTGGTCTGGACAATGCTTCCATAGGTACGGCTCATCCCATAAAAAGTACTTAGCTTGTTTAGCCAGCTTGTCCTTTTGGTACCTGTTTAAAGATGAAGGAATTTTCTTAGTGACAAGGTAATTAATGAGATCGGCATACCCTGGATCAATAGCTTGGAGTGCGAAGAGCTGTTCATCAGGAAAGGTCTCGAGGAGGGGCAACTGATCGACCTCTTCATTGGAACCGTGAAGCAATCGGCTCATATGGTCAGCGACCACGTTTTCGCTACACTTCTTGTCTCTGATTTCAAGGTCGAATTCCTGGAGCAGTAGCATCCAACGTAGTAACCTTGGTTTGGCATCCTTTTTAGTGAGCAAATACTTCAAGGCAGCATGATCCGTGTATACTATGACCTTGGTTTGAATTAGATATGAGCGGAACTTCTCAAGGGCAAAGATAACAGCAAGGACCTCCTTCTCGGTGGTGGAGTAGTTCAGCTGGGCATCATTCAAGGTTCGGCTTGCGTAGTAAATGACATGAGGGAGCTTGTCAACACGCTGTCCCAAAACAGCTCCTATGGCGAAGTCCGAGGCATCACACATTAGTTCGAATGGTAAGTCCCAATTTGGTGGCATGATGATGGGTGATGCCGTGAGCTTTGCCTTGAGTGTGTTGAATGCCTTAGGCATCCCTTAGTGAACTCAAATGTGGCGTCCTTGGCTAGAAGAGCACACAAAGGTCTTGTGATTTTTGAGAAATCTTTGATGAATCTAAGGTAAAAGCCAGCATGCCCTAAGAATGATCGAACCTCTTTGACTGTAGTGGGGTACGACAGCCTCTCTACTATGTCTAACTTTGCTTTGTCCACTTCTATGCCTCGTCTAGAGATCACATGACCCAAGACAATTCCCTATTGTACCATGAAATGGCACTTTTCCCAGTTTAGCACTAAGTTGCTTTCTCTGCACCGTTCCAGTACTCGGGTTAGGTTAACTAAGCACAATTCGAATGAATGTCCAAATACTGAGAAGTCATCCATGAATACTTCAATTATATCTTCCACCATATCGGAGAAGATGCTCATCATGCAACGCTGAAAGGTAGATGGGGCATTGCACAATCCAAACGACATTCTTCTGTATGCAAAAGTGCCATATGGGCATGTGAATGTTGTTTTTTCTTGATCTTCGGGTGCAATAGCAATCTGATTGTATCCTAAGTAGCCGTCCAAGAAGCAATAGTGGGAGTGTCCAGCCAGGCGCTCGAGCATTTGATCAATGAAGGGCAAAGGAAAGTGGTCCTTGCGTGTGGTTATATTTAGCTTTCGATAGTCAATGCACACTCTCCATCCTGTTTGAATTCGTTGAGGTACAAGCTCATCCTGCTCGTTTTTAACCATTGTGATCCCACTTTTCTTTGGCACGACCTGGACTGGGCTCACCCACTTGGAGTCACTAATTCCAACTTCCAGAAGCTTTAGGACTTCTTTCTTCACGACCTCCTTCATAGGTGGATGCAATCGCCTCTGTGCCTCCCGTGATGGTTTGGAGTCTTGCTTCAGCAGTATCCGATGCATGCATTTTGTGGGACTTATGCCTTTGATGTCAGCTATTGTCTATCCAATTGTCGTTTGATTGACCTTAAGGATGTGAACCAAGGCCTTTTCCTCTTTTGTACTTAGGGTAGAAGCAATGATGATTGGAAGGGTTTGATTGTCGCCCAAATATGCATATTTTAAGTGCTCGGGCAAGGGCTTCAGCTCGAGTTCAGGAGCCTTTATGATGGACGGCAGGGCTTTCTGACTTATGAGTGGTAATGCTACGAAGGGAGGCCTGTGGAATAGGAGGGCTGGCATGATGTCAAGGGCTCGTACCTCTTCAATCACGCTATCTGCAAGTGAATCCACAGTGTGTGGGTTACTAGTGATGGCCTTCTCAAGGTCATCCGCCATGCAAGACTGAGCAATTGTCTCCCGTAGTAGTAAGTCCATTGTGTTTAACGAAAAATCTACAATAGGCTCGGCAGGGTACTGGATGGTGTCATGGATGGAGAATGTCCGAAGCTGGTCCAGGACCTTGATGGAGACCTGGCCCTTTCTGACATCGATGAGGCACTCAGCTGTGGCTAGTAAGGGCCTTCCGAAGATGAGGGGAGGTTCCTCACTTTTGTCAATTCTGTCCATTCTTAGTACGTAGAAGTCTGCAGGGATGCATGTATCTCTGATTTGTACCAGTACGTCCTCAAGAACCTCCATTAGTTTGGTTACAGAAGCGTTAGCCAATCTGACACATAGGTGCGTGGGTTTGAGTGCGCCTAGGTTGAGTGACCTGTAAATGTGGAATGGCATGATGTTCACTGATGCTCCCGTGTCGCAAAGGCAATGTTCGAATCTTGTTGATTGAATGACACATGGAAGGGATGGAGGCCCAGGATCATTGGCCTTAAGGGGCATGCGCAAAAGGGCAGCCGAGCAGGCCTTAGGGATGTCAATGGTGTCCGTGGAGCTAAAACCACGCTTTCATGAAACTAAGTCCTTGATCAGCTTTACAAAGATAGGCATGTGCTTGACAATTTTATGGAAAGGCAGTGTGATCTGAAGCTTCTGCAACATGCTGATGATCTCTTCCTCAAAGTCCTCCCTTTGCTTATTCCTGTTTTGGAACCTGCGAGGAAATGGATAATCAACATTATTAGCTAACTCAAAAGTGACTTTTTTAGAATTGGAATTCTGAGGTTTAGAGTTATAAGTATTCGAGTGCTGCGACTTGGGCTTAGGAGCAGGTTGCATGCCAGCCGTGGCCGAAGTAGGCGCAGTGTCAGGTCCTTCCTGCGGTAGGGCAATTGGTGACTCGTTGGGCCGGTTCTGCGCCAGAGGTGTTGGTCGTGGCATGTTTTGCGGCGCGCCATGGTCGGTGATCCTTAGCAGAGTAGGTTGAGGCTCGGTTTCAGGTCCTACGAGGGTGGCATATGTGGGGTCTTGAAGTGGTGTTTCCCTCTCCAACGTGATGGCATTAGCCGTAGGATTGTGAAATCCTTTCGGATTTACCAGGACTTGACTCGGTAGCTTGCCCTGTTCTCGCTGATTTAGTTGGTTCGCCACCTGTCCCATTTGACGCTCCAAGTTTGCAATTGTATTTTTCATATCTCCCGTCTGACTCTGGCTATCGTGCATGAATTTTATGAATTGAGCATGTTGTTGAGTCAGGATATGGAGGGAGTCCTCAAGAGACTTGCTTCCGCCATTTTGATTTGAGGAAGGACCGTGATAGTTCCCCTGAGGGCCTGCGGCTTGCTGCTCAAATCCAGGAGGTGGAAAGGGATTTGTGGCTGCTTGATTGTTGCTCCAACAGAAATTTGGATGATTTTTCCACCCCGGATTGTAAGTGTTGGAATATGGGTCATTACGGGGTCGAGAATTGTTGTTGAACCCTCCAGCAAAGTTGGCATCTTCCATAACCGGGCAGTCCTTGGATTTGTGGCCCTAAATTGAACATACCTCGCAGATGTGAAATTCTTTGGCTTTCTCGCTACACAACTGTTTCACCATTCCCGTGAGCTGAGCAATGGCGTCATCTTTGAATTTGGCGGATGCATCACCCGTAGCTCTAGAGGAGGGACCCCTGTAGCTGAACTGTTTTTCCCTTTGAGCAATGTTCTCAAAGGCGGTCCTTGCTTCCTCGGCTGTGCCTTCTAGAATCCCTTGGGATTAAGAGTCCACCATTGTATGATTGCTAGTCTTCAAGCCTCCATAGAAGTATAGCATAAGATGATGGGCATCAATATGGTGGTGGGGGCACGCCCGTAGAATCTGATTGAACCGCTCCCAAAACTCGTAGAAAGACTCCTCCATGTCTTGCCGTGGGTTCATGATCTTGGACTTTAACTCATTTGTCTTTTCCACGGGAAAGTACTGTGTTAAGAATTTGGACGTCAAGTCCCTCCAAGAGTGAATGGAAGCCGGCACCAATGAATGAAACCATGTCTTGGCGCGATCCTTGAGGCTGAAGTGAAAGAGCCGCAGGCAGATTTCGGATTCTGGCATACCATTGATGCACAGTGTTGAACAAACCTCAACAAATTCCTTGATATGAAAGTGCGGGTCCTCGCCAGCAAGGCCGTGGAATGTGGGCAGCATGTGAATTGTCCCCAACTTCAATTCGAAGTTTGCCACTGTTGACTCGGGAAAAACAATTGGAAATTGATCCTCCGAGACATGGGGCATGGCAAAATCCTAAAGGCACCGTGGGGCTTGCGGTACTAGGCCACGTTCCAGGCCTTGCTCTTCTCTGTGGTCCGCCATCCTCCTTGGGCTTGGTGGCGGGGAGCCATGGACTGAAGATGCTTGCGATGATGGTCCACTTGATGACTCGTGCACTGAACCTTGGAATGACATACATGGGTACTTAACAAAAAGAAAAACTAAGTTACAAATCTAAACTTGAATGGGAACCGTTGAGGGACAAATCCCCGGCAACGGTGCCAAAAACTTGTTGGTGGAATTAAAGAGCAAGAAATATGCAATTCAATTCTAACAGTTATAAAATCCTTGCAAGTGCACAAATCGATAAGAATAGTATAGTAGCACAGCAAGAGTCGATCCCTCGAGGACTTGTATCAACGTTATGATCACTTTAGTTCAGATTTATTAACTTAGTGAAAACAGACACACACACATGCAGGGGGGTTTATGATGTGAGAACTGAAATTGAAAGACAAGTAAAATAAAATGCAGAAAATAACAATGCAAGAATTAACGGTTGATTGATTATTAACTAAGGCGAATTAAGGCTTACTATCCACTCTAACCAATTATAGTTACTAATCAGACTTCCTTGACCTAATTACTATGCATTTTTTGAATTAGGTGCCCGTGCCTTGGACCTAGCGTTGGTTCACTAGACACATCTTATTCCCTCTTACTTAGCATGTTCTAAACAGGGCATATGCCTAGAGCGTCTATCACCTACCTTTTAAGATGATGCATGAAGTTTAAAGAGAATTTAATGACACCACATTAGCCTAGCAAAGTGACATGCAATCCTAGGTCGTTATGAGTTAAGATTACAAGTACGAATACTTTCGATGCTCCAAATCACAAGATGATATGACGGTCACTCAAGCAATTACATCTATAATTATATGCAAACAAGGTAGCTAATCTTATAGGCATAAATTAAGGTCATTAAGCATAGTAATCCAACTTATTCAGCATGGCAATCATAATCAAGAGCCAGAAATCCAATCAACAAGCTAACATGGCTAGGGCTTCAAGCAGCCCTAATCCTAATGACTACTCACACATAACTGAAATTGAAACAAATATAATTGAATTCATAAGTAAATTGAAATAATGAAAATAAGGGTGCAGAAGAGATTGTTAAGAACAGGTGCAGCAGAAGACACGGCAGAGCCTTCTTCTCCAAGCTCCACGTCCTATAATCTATGTGTAAAATATTATCTCTAAAAATCTGCTCTCTAATTATCCCTCTCTAATTCCCCCTAAAATACTGAACAAAGGCTCCCTTTTATAGACAAAGGGAAAACCTTGTCCTATAAGGATAGGGAAAGTTATTGTACTTTTAATTAATTACAAAGTCCTTAAAATCTATTAGAACCAATCAGAGCACGGCTGGGAGTGTGAATGCAAGCTGGCAAGTGGGAACGCAAGCTGGACAAACTTGGATTTTGGACAGTCTTTGTAATCAAGTTCTTGGACTGTGCTTTTGAAGTACATCATGAGTATAGTATAAGCGCATCTTCGTTCAGGCTTGGCGCAAATGTTGTCAGGCTTAGCGCAGACAGAGAACCTCTGATCCACCGCTGGCGGAACAGGGACCCCCGGCTTAGGCGCACATCTGGGCTCGGATGGGATTTCTTGGGACATGTCATCGACCTGCCTTGGCGCGACCTTGGCACTTCTAGGACCTGACCTTGATGTCATGAAACACAGGTTTGAGACCCGGAGGGCTTGATATGAGGTACTTGGCCAGTGGCCCAAAATAGGTTCACTGGCGCACTCAGGACCCCGTTCAGGACCTGATATTGAAATGAGGACATCTCCTTCATTTGTACTCCGATTTGAGTCATTCTTTTTGCGTTCTTTCCAGATTTTACCTATCTTTCTAACTCTGCACAAGTCTCACAAGATTGATCATTTTCTACTATTGATGGCACGAAATCATTCAAAAGACATGTAAGAGAGGCATATAAAGACATCAAAATAATGCATAAATAACGACTGATCGATTTACAATATTTTTTAATTTCTTCAACTTATCTGTGCATACTTCTATGTACCTTTATAATTTTTCTTTTCTCATTTTCTTTTGATTCAGTTTTCTGAGCCGAATATCTCGATTCTTAGGACTTTCCGCATATCCTTACAAAAGGCAGGATTATTTCTCTTGGCTTCTCCATATGTAGCCAAAATAGGATAGAGCACAGCAATGTTCCAGCTAAGATTAACCATCTTGGAAAGCTTTAGTACTGTCTTAAAGCTCTAGCCATGAAGCTTATTCTGTACATATTATCTCAACAATCGATGAATCATTTCTTTGGACAAAAGAAGATTATGTATAAACACTTTAATCGAAATATCACTTATTAGATTACTCTTCAAGTTGGTTGAATGCTTTTAATTCTACAATAATTGATCAGTCGTTATTTATGCATCATTTTGATGTCTATATATGCCTCTCTTACATGTCTTTTGAATGATTTCGTGCCATCAATAGTAGAAAATGATCAATCTTGTGAGACTTGTATAGAGTTAAAAAGATAGGTAAAATCTGGAAAGAACGCAAAAAGAATGACTCAAATCCGAGTCCAGATGAAGGAGATATCCTCATTTCAATATCAGGTCCTGAACGGAGTCCAGAGTGCGCCAGTGCGCCAGTGCGCCTATTTTGGGCCACTGGCCAAGTACCTCATATCAGGCCCCCCGGGTCTCGAACTTGTGTTTCATGACATCAAGGTCAAGTCCTAGAAGTGCCAAGGTCGCGCCAAGGCAGGTCGAGGACATGTCCCAAGAACTCCCATCCGAGCCCAGAAGTGCACCCAAGCCGGAACCCCTGTTCCGCCAGCGGTGGATCAGAGGTTCTCCCTCTGTGCCAAGCCTGACAACATTTGCGCCAAGCCTGAACGACGATGCGCTTCTATTATACTCCTAACGTACTTCAAAAGCGCGGTCCCAGATCCTGATTACGAAGACAGTCAAAAATCCAAGTTTGGCCAGCTTGCGTTCCCACTTGCCAGCCTGCATTCACACTTCCGGCCATGCTCTGATTGGTTCGAATAGATTTTAAAGACTTTATAATTAATTAAAAGTAAAATAACTTTCCCTATTCCTATAGGACATGGTTTTACCAATCCTTATAGGACATAGGTTTGACCAATCCTTATAGAACAAGGTTTTCCCTTTGTCTATAAAAGGGAGCCTTTGTTCAGTATTTTGGGGAGAGAGATAATTAGCTAAGGACGTTTTTGTTTCTGGGAAAACAGAGACCTGAGCCACAGAGTTCCGTTTTGGTTTTCTAGAGAATTAGGGACCATATATTTTCGGAGATAATCTTTCACTTAGATTATTGGACGTGGAGCTTGGAGAAGAAGGCCCTGCCGTGTCTTCTGCTTCTTCTGTTCTTAACAATCTCTTCTGTACCCTTATTTTCATTATTGCAATTTACTTATGGATTCAATTATACTTGTGTTTATTTCAGTTATGTGTGAGTAGTCATTAGGATTAGGGCTGCTTGAAGCCCTAGCCATGTTAGCTTATTGATTGGATTTCTGGCTCTTGATTATGATTGCTATGCATGCTGAATAAGTTGGATTACTATGCTTAATGAACTTAATTTATGCCTATAAGATTAGCTACCTTGTTTGCATATAATTATAGATGTAATTGCTTGAGTGACCGTCATATCATCTTGTGATTTGGAGCATCGAAAGTATTCGTACTTGTAATCTTAACTCATGACGACCTAGGATTGCATGCCACTTTGCTAGGCTAATGTGGTGTCATTAAATTCTCTTTAAACTTCATGCATCATCTTAAAAGGTAGGTGATAGACGTTCTAGGCATATGCCCTGTTTAGAACATGCTAAGTAAGAGGGAATAAGATGTGTCTAGTGAACCAACGCCAGGTCCTAGGCACGGGCACCTAATTCAGAAAATGCATAGTAATTTGATAAAGGAAATCTGGTTAAGAGCTATAATTGGTTAGAGTGGATAGTAAGCCTTAATTCGCCTTAGTTAACAACCTTTCATTCTTGCATTGTTATTTTCTGCACTTTGATTTACTTGTCTTTAAATTTCAGTTATCACATCATAAACCCCCCCCTGTGTGTGTGTGTGTGTGTGTGTTTTTATTTAAGTTAACAAATCTGAACTAAATTGGTCATAACGTTGATACAAGTCCTCGAGGGATCGACTCTTGCTGTGCTACTATACTATACTTATCGATTTGTGCACTTGCAAGGATTTTATAACTGTTAGAATTGAATTGCATATTTCTTGCTCTTTAAATCTACCAACAGTAATCTGTCTCCTGATTATTGTCAGCAGTAGAGATATTTATTATCACGGGCTTGGGTAAGCTTTCTACCAGTTTTAATTTCTTCTTTTCTGCCTCTGAGTGTTAAATACTTGTTCTTTTTTTGGTCTTAGAGCAATAATAATGAACTGCTATAGTTGTTTTATTGACAGCAGCTACCATTTTTGCAGCCTTTGGTAAGATCTTCCTCTGTCCTACACTCATTTCCATTGTTTCCCATTGCCAATGTGTTTCATTCTGATTCCTCCTTACTTTGTTTCATCTGATTCACAGTAAAAACTTGTGATGAATTCTCACATTTTACAGGAGTCGCTGTTGTGAAGGGCATCATTGTTCTTGCAGTATACAAGAAAATGAATCGGGAAGGTAGCCGTTATCCTAATCCAGACTTTCCAGACCTCACATTGCAAGACTTTCTAAGTGATATGGAAAGAGAGAAGCCCGTCAGGTTTACTGCTTAACAACTTGGGGATGCAACTGGTAACTTCACCAACTTGTTGGGTTCGGGTGGTTTTGGCGCAGTTTATAAAGGGCTTTTTGGCAATGGGATCTATCTAGCAGTGAAGGTTCTGAATGGGAGCTCAGAGAAGAGAATCGAGGAACAATTCAAAGCAGAAGTTATCACAATTGGAAGGATTCATCTTGTCAATCTGGTCCGTCTTTATGGCTACTGCTTTGAGAAATGCCAACAGCGACTTGTCCATTACGATATAAAGCCTGAAAATGTTCTTTTGGATGCCAAGTTCTGTCCAAAAGTAGCAGACTTTGGTTTGGCCAAGGTCTGTAACAGGGAAAATACTCATATAACCATGACTGGAGGGAGGGGGACTCCCGGCTATGCTGCACCAGAACTTTGGCTTCAGTTTCCTACAACCCAAAAGTGTGATGTTTACGGCTTTGGAATGCTATTGTTTGAGTTCATCGGTAGGAGAAGGATCCTTGACATCAATCTTGCGGAGAGCCAAGAGTGGTTCCTGGGGTTGGTATGGAAGAAGTTTGAAGATAAAGAGCAAGGGGAGGTGGAGTTTATGTTGGAATGTGGGATAGAGGATGATGAAAAAGAGAGGGCATGGAGAATGGTAAATGCAGCTCTGTGGTGCCCCCAGTATAGGCCTTTGATGAGTGAAGTGGTGAAAATGTTGGAAGGAGCAGTTGAGATTCCTAGGCCTTTGAAAAACCTGTTCCAGCACTTGATGCCGGGCAGTCCATACCCTGATCCGCCTGTCTATGATTCCTCTCAAACTGGAACCGGATATGGCGTTTGTGCTACCCTACCATGACAAAATACGAGATTGAAATAGCGTCCATGTCTACCTAACCTAGGTAAGGGTGATGAACATATACTTCATTCTCTCCCTTTCATGAAATATGTCATATCTTCTGAATCTTAGACATTATTATAAGTCCCCTGAATTTTTGTTAGAAGCAATTGTTTAGGACTATTAAATAGGTGCAGCACACGTTGCTTGATTGTAGCTACATTTATAGTCCTTTCTGATTACTTTCGTGGCAAGGCACCTTCTTTGTTGTATGTAGTCTGCAACTGCCACTGCAAGGCAGCAAAATGTAGTATTTTCGTTGTTTAATTACTTACAAAGTTATAATCATATATGCATATATAAGTTCGGGAAAATTTTACCAAATACCACCTGAACTTCAGTTTCATTGCCAATTTTAGCACACAGAATAAAAGCTCAATGCCAATGGCAACTTGCATCTGATTCTTCCCAGATCAATATCAACTTTTTCCACATGTGATGGTTAATAATCAAATTTAGTTGATGTTCTTAAGTAGTTGTAGTCTTATTGATATAGAACATAAAGCACACAAACGTCTATCTGATTAGCAATCACATCATTTGGGACGAAGCTGATAAGGAGATATAAATTTAACGAGAAAATTGACAAATAACTCTGTAGGTTAATATTTTACGGGTAAATTTGTCGAAAAAGAAAAATTATTTTCAGGTAAAAATAGATCAAATAAAAATTCAAAGACAAATATAGGCAAGAAGGAACTTCTTAATTAGAATCCCTTTCTTATGGAGATCGTATTGGTGAGACCCGGCCATCTTGATTGAATTGTCGAAAACATTCATTGTTTAAGTAAGATCGATGCTCAAAAAACATCAACCAAATGGGGAGTAAGGAGCAAACCCTATGAGGTGCTTGCCCTTTGATTGTTGGTTTGTTCTTTAAGGGGTTGCACACCAAACATGTTTGCCAAAATGCTCTTGAAGGAGATTTGAACTCCTAGCACTTGGCATTAAAAGTAAACAAGTTTATTCAAATGAATGAAGGGAGATTTGAACTCTTTTTTCTTTCATTCCTTCTAATTATAAATATAATTGTAGTTTTTTTTGGAAAATTCACTTTACTACCACGTAGTTTACAACTTGTAATACGTTCATACTTGACTTTTAAAACTAGACAAACTCCCCGGCCTTGTACTCTCTAAAACATATCAACCTGGCATGATCGTTAAAAATTCTATCCAAACTTCTGTTAAATACCAACGTGGTGTCTGTGGGTCCCATTATCCAATTATTACCAGCCTGAATTTGCCTATTTTGGAGCCCAATTTGAGTTTTTTTTTTTCCGATTTTCTTTACCTCGTCTGAGTTTTGGGCGCCAAAAGAGATAATTTGATAGATATGTTCTTTTAGTGATGCTAGTAATTAATAGTTAGAAAATGAGACATACACACACCACGTCAGCATTTAACCGAAGTTTGGACAATATTTTTAATGATCGGGCCGGATTGTTATGTTTTAGAAAGTACAAGGGATTGTTTGACATGTTTTAAAAGTCAAATATGAACGTGTTATAAGGTATA
The DNA here is from genome assembly GCA_037349345.1 of Oemleria cerasiformis. NCBI lineage: Eukaryota > Viridiplantae > Streptophyta > Magnoliopsida > Rosales > Rosaceae > Oemleria > Oemleria cerasiformis. Next base: position 12,638,217 of record JAZGTL010000010.1, read on the forward strand.
AGCCACACGTTAATAAAGTGTAATTTTCCGTTTTTATAATTAGGTTAGGGATCGAGAAGGTGAAAGTTAGAACTCATATCACGATTGTAAGGATAAACTCTCTTGCCACAATCTCTTAAAATGGAGCTGTTGCTCTCTTGTTTTTCCAATATCACATAGAAATAGAAAGTGAACTCAGCTTGGTGAGGTTCGCCATTCATTTACTTAAAAATCGTCGTGTTATGGATGGCTTTCCTCCCATTTTCAATCGTCACATATTAAATCTACTATATATATATATATATTATATGCAATTGCTCAGCTGCAACCTATGAAGCGTGTCATATCCTTCACCATCTGATATCGGACAAATTTAATATATATCTATATGGATATATATATATATATAGTAGCCAATAAAGGTACCTTTGATCTTGGTATTTTAGCTGTCCCTGAACTTTTTTTCTTGTCATGAGATGAGACTATGCCGTACATTCGTCGTTTGTAATGTCTCCATGTGCAGCTGTTCCTGCCACTCGTAAATAGGAAGATCGAAGAAAATTAAGGTTCCATTTCAAAATTAAATGGCTGAATTAAATGAAGGGCCTAAGTTCTTATAAGTCCTTACAACGTTTCTCAACTTTTTGATGTGTGACTTTTTTCTTTCACATCCTCACACGAGGCCTCACGTGTGACGAGTCTTTTAGGACTGTTATATTTATACTCTTTCTTGGTATCAACATTTTGATTTTCCAGCAGGTGTATATGTCGTTTGCTTTTGTTTCTATTTAGGGATTGTAACATCTTAAATGGGACTCATTGCTGAATACTTAATTATTAGAGAGGGTACATATATAATACATATAGGATACTATTCTTTTTAGCCCGCCTTGTGAGTCGTGATCTCATGCCAACCCCACACGGTTTCGATGAGTTTGGCCAAATAATGGACTTGATTAGCAACAAGTATCCTTTCCTTTCAGCTTAATTTCTCTCTAATGAAATCCAGATTTTGAGATGTTTAATCTCAATTCTGCTAATCTCTCTAATGAAACGCACATGCAGTACTTTTGGCCTGGTTGCTCAGAGTTGAATATTCTATAACTTCGCTCATCATCATCTCCTGATTGACGTCGAGTAGTTTCTCGAGCCCACCCTCATCGAGTGGTGCAGACGCAGCATATGTTATTGTACTCTTGGGTAAGATCTATCTCTCATCTCATCACTCTATTCTTCTTCTGAATTTTTATTTTCTGTTACGGGCCAGCAAACTTCATTTTACACTCGAAGATTTGGAGGTGTTTTTCAAAATATGCAACAGAATTTTGATTTTCTTAGATTACTCCATAAGATTTTCAAAACACATCAATTTAAACCCCTGTTAGCTTGAGCACTAATTTTCAGTTAAATTCGTAACATAACAAATACTGAACTAATTAATTTTCAGTCAATCAAAATTTTTTTAGTGTTTCAGGTGGGTTGCCATATGGGATTGTTCAATAAAAGAATTAAAGAATCAAATACTGAACTAATGTTTTCTTTGAACAATTAAAGAATTAATCTTTTAAAACTGTTTTCAATTATCTTTATCTACGAGTTACTATAAAAGTTGGTACTTAAAACTAAGGATCAAACTAACCGACGTTGTAATTAAATTGATGCCTTTTGAAATCCTTAGATAGTAAATTGAGAAAATCAAAACGGTGGAGCTTCATTTTGAGAGATAACCCCATACTTTTGGTGTAAAATGAAGTTTTCCCTTATGTTAACAACATAGAAGTAAATGATTTTTTCATTTTATGAGTTATCTAATCCAATCTAATCTTAAAATGTGTAGTGGTCATTGTGGTGAAGATCTTTGTCGTGATCGCAGTGTGCATGAAAAGAAATAAGAGACACAGTCCAGTGGTTAAACCAGCAGATTTCTTTCTGACACTCGCAATGGACAAGTTTCTAACGATATGGAAAGAGAGAAGCCCATCAGGCTCACTTCTCAACAGCTTCGCATTGCAACTGATAACTTCACAAACTTGCTGGGTCAAGGCGGCTTTGGTGCAGTTTACAAAGGCATATTCAGCAATGGAACCCTTGTAACAGTCAAGGTCCCCAATGGAAGCTCAGACAAGAGAATTGAAGAACAGTTCATGGCAGAAGTTAGCACAATCGGAAGAATTCATCACTTCAATCTTGTCCGTCTTTACGGCTTCTGCTTCGAAAGACACCTACGAGCACTTGTTTATGAGTACAGGGGAAATGGCTCGCTTGACAAGTTCTTATTCGGAAGTAACAAGGTGCTAGGGTTTGAGAAATATCATGAGATTGCGGTTGGGACAGCTTGAGGAATCGCGTACTTGCACGAAGAATGTCAGCAAAGGATAATCCATTACGACATAAAACCCGAGAATATTCTGTTGGATGCAAGTTTTTCTCCGAAAGTAGCTGACTTCGGGTTGGCCAAGCTGTGTAACAGGGATAATACTCATGTTACAATGACAGGAGGGAGGGGAACTCCGGGGTATGCTGCGCCCGAGGTTTGGCTGAGGTTTCCTATAACGCATAAATGCGATGTTTATAGCTTTGGAATGTTATTGTTTGAGATCATTGGAAGGAGAAGGAATCTTGATGTTAATATTCAAGATAGTCAAGATTGGTTCCCGATATGGGCGTGGAATAAGTTCGAACCAGGAGAGCTTGGAGAGCTAATGGTGATGAGTGGGATAGAGGAGAAAGATAGAGAGAAGGCAGAGAGAATGGTGAAGGTGGTTTGTGGTGTGTCCAATATATGCCTGAGGCAAGGCCTTTGATGAGCGTTGTGGTGAATATGTTGGAAGGAGCAGTTGAGATTCCTAGGCCTTCAAAGAACCCATTTCAGCACTTGATGCCGGGCAGTCCGTACCCGACTGCGCCTATTTATGACACTTCAAATTCAACGTACAACAGTAGCGGTTTAAGCTCAGATCCGTCTCAAATGGTTACGGGATTGTACATGGAACTCCGATCATGAGGAGATACGAGTTTGAAGTAGCATTTACCTAGGAGGGAGACTGCATTATTACTCTAATCTTACAGGAAAATGCTAAAGAATAAAGCATTTGTCGACCATATTCTAATATAGGTGGACCCTCTTTGTATTAGCATGTAATTTACAAATATGATATCATAGCATTGTCCAATCTTATAAGGCTGTTTTCTCTATGTACTGTTGACACTTGAGAATAAATGTATGTTAGCTCATATAAAGCATCTTCTTTTGCACATCAAATTGCTCTTTCTTAAGTTCCATGGTAAGTTAAAGGGGTGGCCACATGTGCCATTTTTTTTCGCTGGCTATATAATAAGTGCTACGCTTTTGAGACATTTCCCTTTTATTTTTAATCATCAATGTGCAAATTTCTGAGATCTTTATTTATCGACTACGTGGCGTTCCGAGAACACTAAAGAATTACTCTATAGAATCTGTAGAAATAACATGCATCTTTTTTCCATTTGGGAGGGTACTCCGCATTAATGCTGATTAATTAGTTAGCCTTAGTGTTTTGCGCATTTTTAGTTTAGTGTTAGCTCTGAGCCAACATGCCTCGAAAATCTTCCTATAACTGAAAGAGGTCGAAAGAAACTCATTATCATGCTCATGTGGTAGTTACAAATTTACAATGATTGAGGAGAGCAAAGCATCCATTGACTGCTTGTTAGGCTAGATTCCATATGATCTTGTTTGCAGGGAGTGCCACGTACATACCGCACTAGCGGAGTGAAAATAAAACAGGAGAAATCCTTTGATTGCGTATAAGAAAATGTAAATTAACTAGTGAAATTTAAATTCAAAGATCTCCTTATTTCTTTAATTGGGATTCTCGTGTCTTTTAATTTTTAAAACATATGTTGATAGAGAAAGGAATAGTTACGAATCCACACTCCAAAACTAGAGTCTATAGTCTGGGCAGTCAGCTTTGAAAAGTCTAGAGTCTTTGTTTCTCCTAATGTATCTGCTAGTGTTGCGCAGAGCTCAGTGCTATATGTGGCTCCCCATTGACCTGTAATTTGGGTAGGTATATGGGTGTGTGACATAATCCCTCCCGAATTTCCCTTCAAAATCCGTGAGAAGCTCTGCTTCCGTCTAACAAAATCGGAACCTTAAAAAAATTCCCAAAATACCCTCATTACACCAAGAAATACCCTATGAGAATTCTACCAAAAATTCGGCATAGTCTCCCCTGTAGCCGGGTCAAACTGTCTTCTACCTGTCAGACGAAGGATACAAATAACAAATTCGCTAACCCAACGTTTCAAATAAACTAACTCCAACTAAACCACACAACCACTCAACAACTAACCCATAGAACAACTAGAGCCCATTAGATTAAATTACATATACAACTCAATCCAACCATATACCAACCATGCAGCAGAAGGTGATGCCTCCTCCTAGTCTCGGAGCCTCGTCCCGCTACGGCCTGGAGGGTACAAAACAAAAACAACTGCGAGTGGACAATAGAACCAAATACAATAAAAATGTGGTCTCGCAAATAAAATAATAATACTCATCGATATAATCCCACCTTGTATCACCCCTTACATGCAATAAGATCCACATATATAAGTAAATATCACTTACCGGAATCCAATCAATTTACCTCGGTGGAACCCAATCAACCTTTACCTATGTCCGCCATATCAGTAACCCGATGAAGTCATGATCCTCGACCGAAGCCGATATCCTGGCCGAAATCGTCATTACCATAACCGTCATCCTGAACCGTAGCTAGATATCCAAGCCATAACCGTAATCCCTCTCAGCATAAGATGGAATCCTCCATACCATACCTCGTACCTTTCCGAACCTATGATGGAATCCTCCATAACATAGCTCACATCCTCCCGAGAGTATGATGGAATCCTCCATACCATACCTCGTACATTTCCGAGCCTATGATAGAATCCTCCATACCATAGCTCACGTCCCCCCGAGAGTATGTTGGAATCCTCCCTACCATACCTCGTATCACCCGGAGTGTATGATGGAATCCCCCCTGCCATACATCATGTTCGTCCGAGTGTATGAGGGAATCCTCCCTGCCATACCTCACCGAGAAACTCCCACCAACCCTCCCACCAGGGTCAAAGCCTAACCCACCATCCTTAGTCGAAACCCCAAAATCATCAAATATCTAGGCCTAAGCCCAAATACATAATCCCGAGCCTAAGTCCAAAATCCATAGAATCATGCTCCATAAAACTAAAATCCCTAAAATCGGGCCGTAGCCCAAAACCTCATAACCGAGCTTAATGCTCAAAATCATTTTCAAAGTCGTTACTGAAAACTCATCATCCATAATAAACCATTAGAATAATTATTCTAAAGTTTCTGAAATTTCATAATGATAATAAATCATTTTAGACTAATTATTCTAATATACTAAAATGCATATTTAATAGGAATTTATTTTAAAACACATATTATGCATGCATTAGGACATAAAAACCAAATCCACTCACCTCAAGGTCCGAATGAGTCTAAAAAAACCCCTAAACGAACTCCGATGGACCCGAAACCTGCCCAAACAGATCCAGAACGTCGAAAACATTAAAACAAGAGTCGCGGTATTGTTCATGGGCACTGTTCACTTGGTAATATTCACTGTAATTGTTCACTCGCCGGGTACTGTACACTCACCGGCCGAAAAACTCCATAACCACCCGATTTTCAAACTTCATATCTCACTCATTTCTCAACCAAATTCGATGTTCTACTAATGGAAATCTATCTACTCGAGCAAAGGAATCCAAATGTGAAGACCAAATCGAAAACCCATACCTGTGGTGGCCGAAAATTGGACTCAAAGTTCCGGCCAAGCTTTCAAGCTTTGTTTCTATCCCTCCGCTGTCCTCAAGCTTCATGGATGGCATGGTTGAGTTCGTGGCAAGGAGAGGAAGGTAGTAGTGTCCTTGGTTTGGGTTGAAACGTCAAAGAAATATGGTGATGGTGGTGGTCAGGCACAGGCCCACAGCATGGGCTGGGGTGGGCTTCAGGCCATCCGAAAATTTCAGCCCCCTTTATATTAGCCCATAAGTAAAAAAAAAAAAATTTGCGACCTTTACCACATCCGAAATTTTCAGCACATATATAATTTACACACATATATATCAGCCCACTTACTCAATTAAAAAAAAAAAACCAAACTCAAGTTTCACTTCCTCACTTTCACACTTTCTCACTTGCTGAGAAAGAGGGAACCGAATCCCCTTGGAGTGGAGACTAAAGTCATGAGCTAATTGGTTGCTTGGCCAATTAATCAAAAAATAAACTCATCCAATTAAATTAGTAAGTGTGTTTTTTCTTTTTCTTTTTCCTATTTCATTGTTAATATTTTTTATTTGGCTTCTATATATTAGGGATTTGTTATTTGGGGATTTAGATTTAGTGGGTTGCTTGTTAGGATTTTGATGAACTTAAATACATTACTTAAGCTTTATGTTGAGTTAATGAATCAAATAAATTACATAAGCACATTAGTAATTTTTGTTAATTTATTGTGTTGTGGTCCTTATGGAGTATATTAGGTTTTCATTGTTGTATGTGCAATCTTGTTTGTTTTTTTTTTTTTTTTCTTTTCTTTAATAGATGATGGTGGATTGGTATGTGGGATAAAGGGACAACTTCTTATTGTTCTTTTAGTTTTTAAATTTTGAGAATTAGATTTATAATTTTGTTAAACACATGTTAATTGCATACTAATTAGATTTATCTCACATATGTCATATAGGTTATCATTCCTCCTTTGTTATGTCTAAACAATCCAAAAATTCCAAGTCAAAAAAGAACATTCTTGCACATTTTACAAAAAGAATGAGGGTGAATCATCAAATCCATGTCTTTCTCCAACTTTTGTATGATGATGACGATGAGGAATTTGTTGAAAACATCGACATAGATTCGATAATTGATGAATTTAGTACCTTGAAGACTCGTAGGGTACAATTTAAGTAGTTTTCTATTGTATTGCACTGCATGTTGATTTTTGAGTTTATTGTTTTTTCTTTGACTTTTTATGTATGGTATGCATTTTGAGGGTTAAGGCTAATTACGTCCCCCCTAACTGGATGCATATTTTTTTCCTTCTTATTAATAAAATTTACTCGTACCGTCGAGTTTTTCTAAAATTTCACATTAAAATTTAGCCCACCCCATGTTCAAATACTAGGTTCGTGCCTGGTGGTGGTTTGTGTTTATGTGTGTTTTCTTGCGTGTTCTCACGGCAAGGAAGAAGAAAATATATGGGTGAGGAGAGAGAGAGAGAGAGAGTACCAGAAAAATCTGGAAAAACTAAAGGGGAGGTAGATATTTTCCCAAAAATATATGAATTCAAAATTACCAAAATGCCCTTGCACGTTCAAGACTCATAACTTTCTCAAACGAGCTTCGATTCTCGCGTGTTGTCTGTCTACGAACTCGTGAGTTCGAGACCTACGCAATGGTCCAAGAAAAACTTCCAAAAGTATTCCTAAACTCAAATTGAATTTCGGACCCCCCTAAACTCGAGGGCAAAATAATTATTTTCAAATTTAATTCTCAAATTTACTTTAATTTTATATCTGGGTCGTTACAGCGTGCCTCTCCTCCAATCTCGAGTCACTAAGCACATTATCAAGGGATCATTGACAAAGTTCAGCATAGACTCTCCGCTTGGAAGAGTAAGCTCCTTAGTTTACCGGCTAGAGTAACGCTTATTCAATCTGTGACTTCGGCTCTCCCTCTTTATACTATGCAGACAGTCAAGTTTATTCCTGGTAGCATTTTTACTCTCTTGATAGGCTTAACATGAATTTTCTCTGGGGCAGTGTAGAGGGTTCCAAGAAAGTTCATCTAGTTAATTGGGCGTTTGTTTGTTGCCCCAAGGTTAAAGGGGGTTGGGCTTGAAGTCTGCCTTAGGTATGAACCAAGCTATGCTTGCTAAAGTTACTTGGAGAATAATAATTCAGAATAAGGAGAGTTTATGGGTTTGTGCTCTGCAAAGCGATATCTCAAAGGGGATGTTATGGCGCTAACCCGAAAAGACATGCCTAGAGCCTCAGGCCCTTCGGCCATTTGGAGAGCGATTCTCCTTGGTGCTAGCCTCCTGCAGGAAGGGCTTCATTTTCATGTGGGCAAGGGTAGATCAGCCATGTTCTGGACTGACTACTGGTGTGGGCATGGGCCTCTGAATTAAAGATGAGGTAGGAGCCTTGCCGGCGGAAATCCTTGGTCTATGTGTTGCTAATTATTTGAAGGATGGTTGGTGGGATATCTCAAAGCTTTCTGCTGCACTCCCTAGTCATCTGATTAAGGCTGTTATCTGTATCCCAGCTGGTCTTCCAGGTTGTTCTGAGGAAAGAATTATTTGGGACCATTCCCCAACGAGTGTTTTTTCAGTTAAGTCTGCTTATTGGCTTGGTATGAATTTTGACTCTCTGTCGGATAGCAATCTTGCCCCTGTTTGGAAAGCCCATGTCCCCCCCTAAGATGAAAACCTTCCTTTGGCTGAGTATGCAGGATCGTCTCATGGTGAACTCCCAATGACGAGTATGCCACTTGACTCAATCTAGTTTATGTGATGTATGCAGCGGGGATGAAGAGACTGGATCATGTGGTTAGACATTGTCCAGCTGCAAAGGAGGTGTGGGAAACTGCTTTGCTTCCTACCTGTATGCAGCAATTTTCCTCTTTCGGGCTCGCTACCTGGGTGTTGAAAAACAGTATGGAGCGGTCGTTAATGGTGGTTGGCTTGGAGTGGGGTACAATCTTTGGCTTCACTTGCTGGTTTTTGTGGGTCTGGAGGAATGAAAATTTTTTTGATCTGGAATTTAGAATGCCTACGAATGCGGGAGCTGTTATCTGGAACGCAGGGACTGAATGACACCGTGCAAACCTGAGAATTGCTACTAAACCTCTGTGTCATCTAACCAATTTGGCTTGGAGTAGGCCGGCGTTGGATCGGTGGAAGCTCAACACTGATGGATCAAGATGTGGAGAGGATGGAAGAATTTTCTGCTAGTGGTGTGGTGCGTGACTCAGAAGGGACTTGGATTCATAGGTTCACTGCAAACTTGGGTGTGGGTGAGGTTCTTGAGGCTGAGCTTTGGGGGGTTTATCATGGCTTAAAGATGGCCTGGGATTTGGGGATTACTGCCTTGGACTTGAAATTGATTATGTTGTTGAAGTGCTCCTTTTGGAAAAGAGTGTTGATCCTAACCATCCTTTGGCTTCCTTGTTGGACGCTTGTCTCTCCTTTATCCAGTTAAGTTGGACTTGTTCCTTCCGCCATATCTACCGTGAGTTCAATGGAGTTACTGATAAGTTGGCTGCGATTGGCATGAAGTTCCCCTTCGGTGTGTCTTTATTTTCTTCCCCTCCTGCTGATGTGATCTATCTGGTTGTGGCTGATGCTAGGGGGCTTTCCCTTCAGCGCCTTGTTGTTTCTTAGCTTTCATTTTTCTTTGGGCTCTGCCCCGTTTGTTCACCGGAAAAAAAAACTTTTTCACCAACTTAGAAACTATTGAGTAGAATTTTCAAGAAAAAAAACCCCGTACAAATGGATAGATTAATGAAAACTCGAAAAGAAAAAACACATCAAATCAGGCCGGACTGGTATCAAATGACCTCAGTTTTCTTGGGCAAACTACAAATTAACTTCAAGGCCCAAAGCCGAGGAAGAAAAATGACGTTACAATACGGCCAACTCTTATTTTCGGGACGTTACAATCCATCTGGACATCCGTTTCTTATTTAGAAAATGAGACCCACAAACGCTAAGTTAGCATTAACAGTAGTTTGGACAGAATTTTTAACGATCGGGCCGGGTTATGTTTTAGAAAGTATAGGGTGTTTGTCCAGTTTTGAAAGTCATTATGAACGTGTTACAAGGTGTAAACTATGTTAATGACTATGCTGCCTAGCTAGATATCTACAAGACTGTGAGGTGGATAAAGTGAGAGTGTGTGAGTTGAGTGAGCTATAAAGCTAAACAGAAAATGTATGTGTGTTGAGTGTGTGTGTGAACATTGCTTGAATATCAAGGAGATTGTAAAACGGCTTATCCATGTGGCAGCTTGTAAATGGCCAATGTGATATCATAATGTCACACTCCCAACTGAATACAAGGAGTGAGAATGCATGAGTATGATGCTGTAATTATTCGAGAAAAAATTGAATGAAATCAACTCAGTCATAGCTGAGGTATTATCTAGAAAATCCTAACCAAGCATTTCATCAAACACTTGGGGTGCATTGATCATTACAGTGATCATCACTCATATTCAAGTACCAATATCAATTCTATTTTAAAATCAAACAATTAGGAGAGAAGAGAGAATCCTATACTAGCCCTAAACCAATCATTTCAGCTAAGAGTTACAATTGAGAATCATACCTGGTTTGCTTGCCGTAGCCATTAGCACCACCATACTCGGTTGAGTTTCTGATAATCAATATGGTATCAGTGCTTAGTCTCTGATCATCATTTGGGCATAGATCTGTGCAAGGCTCTAACATTGTGAAGTTGGGTGATCTGCAATGACAGAAACACATGGTGAAGGTGAGCTGAGGACGCCAATCTTCACAGGCTCTAACTATGATGTGTGGAGTATCAAAATGAAGACTGTGTTGAAGGGCTATGATCTATGGAAATATGTAGACGTGGGATTACCTGAGATAGTGACTGTAAAAGGAGAAGCTGAAGCTGTTTTGAATCAATCTTCTCATGTTGACTTGGTGAAAGATGCTAAGACGTTGAGAATGCTTCAGAATGCAGTTGTTGATGATATTTTTTCTAGGATCCAGAATGAAGAGAGTGCAAAAGCAGCTTGGAATGTTCTGAAAAGAGAATACAAAGGAGACTCAAAGGTTAGAGATGTCAAACTTCAATCTCTTAGACATGATTTTGAATATACAAGAATGAAAGAAGGTGAATCATTGTATGTGTATATGTCTAAACTATATGGAGTTGTAAATCAAATGAGAACGTATGGAGAAGACATTTCAGAAATGAGACTAGCTCAAAAGATTCTAATTAGCTTGACTAAACCCTATGATCCTATTGTATCTATCATAGAAGAAACCAGGGACATGGAATCTTTGAATGTTGAAAGTGTCATTGCTTCAATTAGGGCTTTTGATCAAAGGATAGAAATGCACAGTGAAGGAAGTGTTGACAAAGCCTTTGCTAGTTTGTCTGTGAATTCCAAAGGACAACAGGGTACCTCCCAAGGCAAGTTTAAGAAACCCTACAAGAGCAACAAAAATTGGAATCAAAAGTCCAATGCTACTGGTAAATCCAATTATCACCATAATGCAGGCTCCAACAAGGTAGAGAACAGTGGAGAAAAATGTAAAGTGTGTGACAAATTACACTATGGTGAGTGTTGGTTCAAGGGTAAGCCTAAATGCTATAATTGCAACAAATTTGGTCATTATGCCAAAGATTGCAATGGGAAGTCTATAAATATGGCCAGAGCGGTGACTGAAACCACTGGGAACTTATTCTATGCATGTAACACAGCTTCTATGAAGGATGAAAATGTGTGGTATGTGGATTGTGCATGTAGTAACCACATGACTGCACAAGAATCACTACTTGTGGACATTGATAGGAGCATTAAAGCAAAAGTGAAGATGGGAAATGGAGAGCTTGTTCAAGCAGAAGGAAAAGGCACTCTTGTTATTCACACTAATCAAGGTGAAAGACACATAAAAGATGTTATGCTCTTACCTAGATTGGAGGAAAATCTGCTGAGTGTTGGTAAGATGATAGAGCATAGCTACTTTCTGGTATTTGTAGATCAAACAATGGATATCTTTGAAGACAAAGAGCTGTGTCACAGAGTAGCTAAAATTCCTATGACAAAGAACAGATGCTTTCCTATGTCATTTGAGTGTGTAAATTCTATAGAAATGAGGGCAACTATTGCTGAAGATTCAGACTTATGGCACAAGTGATATGGCCATCTGAATTACACTAGTTTGAAGTGTTTACATCAAAAGGATATGGTTGTTGGTATGCCTAAACTACAAGGTTGTGGTGATGTTTGTGCAAGCTGTGTAGCTGGAAAGCAGCATGTGGAGCAGTTTGACAAGGAATCTGCTTGGAGAGCAACTTTACCTCTTGAACTCATACACTCATATGTGTGGGCCCAATGCAAGTAGAAACTATTGGAGGTAACAAGAACTTCTTGACCTTTATTGATGATTTTACTAGAATGTGCTGGTTGTACTTTCTTAAACATAAGTCTGGAGTTCTAAATGTGTTTAAGAAGTTTAAAAGCATGATTGAGTTGCAAAGTGGTTATAAGATCAAGAGACTCAGAAGTGATAGAGGTGGGGAGTACCTTTCATATGAGTTTGAAAAGTTCTGTGATGAGACAAGAATAGTAAGACAATTAACAATGGCTTATTCTCCTCAACAAAATGGAGTTGCTGAGAGGAAGAATAGAACCATTGTTGAATTGGCTAAGGCCATGATGCATAGAAAAGGTGTACCCTACAAATTCTGGGGTGAATATGTGAATACTGCAGTGTACTTGCAGAATAGATGTCCTACAAAGGCTTTGAATGGTAAAACACCATTTGAGCAGTTTAGTGGGAGAAGGCCAGGAGTCAAACACCTAGGAATTTTTGGTTCTATCTGCTATTCTCACATCCCTGATCAACTGAGACAGAAACTAGATGAAAAGGGAGTGAAGTGTGTGTTCATGGGATATGGAAGTTGTGAAAAAGGCTACAGGTGATATAATCTTCAAACCAACAAGATTATGATATCTAGGAGTGTTGTCTTTGATGAGAATGCAGAATGGGATTAGAATGTTACAAAGGCTGATGCTGGTGGCACTCTTATATTGAAATATGGTTTTTGAACATGCTAATTCTCAAACTGAGAATGCAACTGCGGTCCCTCAAGAACCTGCAGCTGAAGTTTTTCAAGAACCTGAGCCTCAAAATGAAACTTAGATAGTAGAAGTGCAACCTGCAGATGAATCCTCTACTGGAACACTTGTCAAGCTCATAAGTATTCATGACATTTATGCACGATATCACATGTGCATCATTGAGCCTAAATCCTATCAAGAAGCAGCTAAAGACCTAGCTTGGAAGAAAGCAATGGAGACTGAAATAGACATGATTCAAAAGAATGAGACATGGGAGTTGGTGGACAGACCTATGAACAAACCAGTGATTGGAGTGAAATGGGTTTACAAGACAAAGTTAAACCTAGATGGTTCTATACAAAAGCACAAGGCTAGACTTGTAGCCAAGGGGTATTCACAGAAGCCTGGTGTGGACTTCAATAAAACATTTGCTCCAGTAGCAAGGTTAGAGACCATTAGATCTCTCATTGCTCTAGCAGCTCAGAGGAATTGGAAATTATACCAATTGGATGTAAAATCTGCATTCTTGAATGGAGTACTAGAAGAAGAAGTATATATTGACCAGCCAGAAGGTTTTGAGGTTCAAGTAGAAGAAGGAAACGTCTACAAGCTTAAGAAAGCTCTTTATGGACTCAAGCAAGCCCCAAGAGCCTGGTATAGGGAAATTGATTCTTACTTGTTGAGTTGTGAGTTTAAAAGGAGTTCTAGTGAGGCTACACTTTACATGAAGTTTGATGAAGCTGGTGAAGTCCTAATTGTGTCTATCTATGTGGATGACATAGTATATACTGGATGTTCACAAGCATTGATCAAGGAATTCAAGCATGTAATGATGAGTAAGTATGAGATGACATATTTGGGTCTACTTCATCATTTCCTAGGAATGGGAGTGATACAATCAGACAGAAGTATCTTCATACATCAAAGAAAGTATGCTACTACTCTTCTTGAGAAGTTTGGTCTCAAGGATTATAAACCAGTGAGCACACCATTGGTTCCAAGAGATAAACTCAAGAAGGAAGATGGAAGTGAAGCTGCTGATGAGCAACTTTACAGAAAGATAGTGGGAAGCCTACTCTACTTTACAGCAACAAGGCCTGACATAATGTATGTTGCAAGTCTCCTATCTAGGTTCATGCATAGTCCTACAAGTAAGCATTATGGAACTGCAAAAGGGTCCTGAGATACATTCAAGGTACACTTGCTTATGACATTGAGTATGTTAAAGGAAAAGCCTCTACTTTGATTGGTTTCTGTGACAGTGATTAGGGAGGTTTTGAAGATGATATAAAGAGTACTTCGGGTTATGCATTTACTCTAGGAAGTGGGGTGTTTTCATGGGCCTCAGTAATACAAAGCACAGTTGCTTTGTCCACTGCAGAGCCAGAATATGTTAGTGTGGCTGAAGCAACCTCACAAGCCATTTTGCTCATATTTGTGCTCAAAGACTGTGGAGAAGAGCAAGGAAAGGCTACACCATTGCTTTGTGACAATATGTCAGCAATAGCAATGGCAAGGAATCCAACTTTCCACCAGAAAACCAAACATATTAACAGGAAGTTTTATTTTATCAAAGATGCTTTACAGGACAACAAGATCAATCCGATGTTCAGCAGATCAGAAGATCAATTGGCTGACATTTTCACAAAGGCACTACCTAAGGAGAGGTTGGGGCACCTAAGGTTTCTACTTGGAGTTAAATCAGCTAGTAGCTTAGAGGGGAGTGTTGATGACTAAGCTACCTAGCTAGATATCTACAAGACTGTGAGGTGGATCAAGTGAGAGTGTGTGAGTTGAGTGAGCTATAAAGCTAAGCAGAAAATGTATGTGTGCTGAGTGTGTGTGTGTGTGTGTGAACCTTGCTTGAATAGCAAGGAGATTGTAAAAAGGCTTGTCCATGTGGCAACTTGTAAATGGCCAATGTGATATCATAGTGTCACACACCTAACTGAACTCAAAGAGTGAGAATGCATGAGTATGATGCTGTAATTATTCTAGAAAAAATTGAATGAAATCAACTCAGTCATAGCTGAGGTATTATCCAGAAAGTCCTAACCAAGCATTTCATCAAACACTTGGGGTGCATTAATCATCACAGTGATCATCACTCAGATTCAAGTACCAATTTCAATTCTATTTTAAAATCAAACAATTAGGAGAGAAGAGAGAGTCCTATACTAGCCCTAAACCAATCGTTTCAGCTAAGAGTTAGAATTGAGAATCATACCTGGTTTGCTTGCCGTAGCCATTAGCACCACCATACTCAGCTGAGTTTCTGATTATTAATAAACTATTGGTTAGTGAAATGTAATTTGCGATTTTTATAATTAGGTTAGGGATCGAGAAGGTGAAAGTAGAACTCTTGTAACGATTGTAACGGTAAACTCTCTTGCCACAACCTCTTAAAATGGAGCTGTTGCGCGCTCTCTTGTTTTTCTAATATCAACATAGAGATAGAAAGTGAATTCAGCTTTGGAGAGGTTGGCGATTCTTCTACTTAAAAATCGTCTTGTTATGGATGACTTTCCTCCCATTTTCAATCGTCACATATTAAATCTACTATATATGCAATTGCTCAGCTGCAACCTATGAAGCCTGTCATATCTTTCACCATCTGATATACAACAAATTTACTATATATATATATATATAGTAGCCAATAATATATGGTACCTTTGATCTTGGTATGTTAGCTATCCCTGAACTTTTTTTTTTGTTATGAGATGAGACTAGGTAGTACATTGTCGTTTGTAATGTCTCCATGTGCAACTGTTTCTATCACTAAAGTAAATATAGGAAGATCTAAGAAAGGTAAGGTTTCATTCCAAAATTAATAGTTAAGGTTTCATTCCAAAATTAATTAGCTGAATTAAATACAGGGTCTAAGTTCTTATAAGTCCTTAAAAAGTTTCTCAACTATTTAACATGTGACATTTTTCTTTCACATCCTCATACGAGGCCTCACGTGTGACGAGTCTTTTAGGACTAATATTTATACTCTTTCTTGCTATCAACGTGTTATAGTCTTTTAGGCCTCAGGTGTATGTCATTTGCATTTATTAATTTATATTTAGTGATTGTAACGAGTTTGTATTAAAAATAGCCAATAATTTATCCTTAAATTCACAAATGTCACTTTTTTACAAAATTTTCAAATATAGTAGAAAATGTAGTTAAATAGTCTCATATACCCTTAAAAGAAAACAAAATTAAAATTTAATACACTATTTTATACAAAATATTACATAATGTAGAAACTTTAAAAAAATAAAAATAAAAAGAATTATAAGCTCAATACCATAGGCACCACCCGACCCTCCTCCTCCCCCCAGCTACATTGCGCAACAACCTCCACCTCCCAGGAATAGGATGTTAAAAAATAGACAAAATAAAAATAAAAAATGCAATGGATTGCAATCGTACAATAAAAAGGATCAGCTGTAATCTAAGATAGATCATTCAACAGATAAGTTTTGGACATCCATCGCCAGATTTTTTTTTTAAGTCTGAAATGCCACAAAGGCAGAGCAACAACAGTCGCAACGAAAGAGCATCAAAGAAAACAAGACAAGGGGAAAGAAAACAGAGACGACACAGGATAAAGTTGGAAAAATTTTAGAGAGAGAAATCGAGAAAGAGAGATGGAGGCCTTCGCTTGTGGAACAAAATCATGGGTTTCATAGGAAACCCAATTTCTTCTGAATTCGTCCAACTAAAACGAAAAGATAATTAATTATTTTAATAAATAGGGTTTTAGTTTGTAGGTTTTGATTATGTAATTATGGGGTATTTAAGTTGAGATTTTTCGCTATATTTGAAAGTTTTGTATAAAAATGACATTTGTGAATTTGAGGGTTAAATTTTGGCTATTTTTGATAAAAACTTGATTGTAACATCTTATCGCTGAATACTTAATTATATATATATATATATATATATATATATATATCAAGGAACACTTATGTTTACATCTAAATTTACACTCTTTTTGGGCCTTTAGATCGATATGGTATCAACTAAAGGCTTTGATTAGAAATAATGTGGAATCTCATTAATGTTTAGATTACATGGATTTTAATTAATAATTTCTTTTATCATTTAAAAACTTTTTATTTTATTTCAATTAAAAATTATTTTCATATTTAAAAACAAAATTCTATCAAAAAGGGAATTAAAAAGAAAACACTAAAAAAAAAGAAGTGCAAAACGCTTGAAGGTGTCACCGAGAGATGCCTTACATATGTGCACTTCTGGAGGAGCCAAGGCGAGGGATTCGACAAAATTTAGATTTGCATCAACTGGAAGCTAGCTTTCTAGCAAGGTACAGAAAAGACTTCTCAAAGTTAAAATTCACTTGTTTTGCCTTGACCTGCTTGTTTGCAAATGCCTATCAAATTGTCAAAATGCAGTTAGAAAAACTAGTCATAAACCACCAAAACATATCTAGCAAACCAACTCACTTACATTATCCACAAGGTTTAGAATTTTATTTCTTAAATAAGCCAATTCGTAAGTTCAAATTGTGAGGTCTTTTGTCTATTTGCATTAAGAATTGCAAAATTCTTCCAATTATCTATCAATAGCTAGTAATTGGGTATGCTGATCATGTCTCAATTCAACCATTATATATATAGTTTCTCAAACTTTATTTCATCTCTCGGCGACACCTTCAAGCGTTATGCGCTTCTTCTTTTTTTAGGGTTTTTTTTTTAATTCCTTTTTTTTTATAGGATTTTGTTTTTAAATTTGAAAATAATTTTTAATTGAAAGAAAATAAAAAATTTTAATTGATAAAAAAAATTATTAATCAAAATCCATGTAATCTAAACATTAATGAGGTTCCACATCATTTCTAATTAGAATCCTTGGTTGACACCAAATTTAAATAATTCAGATGTAATTAACATAAGTGTCCCTTGATCCTAACTATATATACATATTGCATTTTTTAGCCGGCCTTGTGAATTGTCATCTCATGCCAACCCCACACGGGTGTCGATTTCGATGAGTGGACGTCAAAGAATGGACTTGATTACTCTGTAATGAAATCCAGATTTTGTGATGTTTAATCTCAATTCTGCTAATCTCTCTAATGAAAAGCACATGCGCAGTACTGTTGGCCTGGTTTGACACCGAATTTGGAGTGGAAAATTAATTTTTAGGCATGTGGTTAATTAATCTATCTATGATTATTTGATGCATTCATCTTATTAATTCTAGTTTAGAATTAAGTGTTTTCAAAATCATAAATAATTATGTCATATGTGATTTGTATGAGTCAAATGTAAGGTTTCAATGAGTCATATGTATATTTTTCATGAGTCATACATGTACCTTATTTATTAAGGAGTCAAACTTATTCATGGGGAGTATACATGACTAGCCTATAAATACTCTCTCCATTTGGAGTAAGACATCATCTCAGAATTATTCATAACATTTTCTTAGTGAAGAGTGTTCTTCCTAAACTATCTTCTCTTATCTCTTAATTTGGTGGATTCCATTGATCAAGTGCTAAGTTGTTCAACTCTTATATCTAAATTGGATTTAATTTCTTGTGATTTTGCCCAATATGGATTAGAAGGAGGAAGAGGAAGCTATGAATTCTTCTCTGCCATTGGTGAGCGATGCTGTAACTCGACTTTACATATAGAAATATCTTCCTTCTGCTTCGTCTGTTTGAGGGTCCTTTAAACCCTTAATAACTTATGATGATAACGTTGCATGCCTTCCAAGTCCACTTACGTCTTCTCATCTTCTCATTCACCACTTGCAGGTTCTAACCCTTGATGAGTTGCAAGAAACGAAGCGATCCAGAAGAAAACATCAAAATAGCCGACAGGTTGCTGTGGCCTGAACTCCGTTGACCTTAACCAATTCAAGCTCTGGTTATCTTGCTTGAAGATAATTCCACAATGTGTGCTTCACCTACCCGCCATTGGTTGAGATTGATGTAACCTGCCTCCAAGTTGACTAATGTGTTGAGTGATTGGCTGGACTCTAGCCTGATTCGGAAATAAGTTGTTATAATTACAATATTTGTCATTGTAAATTTGATAGAAATTTTGATGGAATGATAATGTAAATTTTTCTTCAAGAACATTGCTCCACGTAACCAATAAGCTTTGGAAAATTCATTAATCTATATGTTATAGATATTTTACTCATTCTATACAAGTAAAATTGTTGGTTATCATAATTGGATGCAGTTTGTTAAGAAATTATTCTCACTGTACGTGTTTCTCTAGCTAATGTGAATTATGTGATGATGGTTGGAATGGATGGAGGCGTTAAGTTGTCTCTTTCCCTTTAGAGTTTCTTTCTTGGTGATTTCTCTCATTATTTTCGTCGGTATGCAAATGTCCCAAATGGACAGGTGAACGTCGTTTTCTCCTGATCTTCTGGAGACATAGGGATCTGATTATACCCAGAATAACCGTCTAGGAAGCAGTAGTGAGAATGCTGGGCTAGTCTCTCCAACATTTGATCAATGAATGGTAAGGGAAAATGATCTTTACGTGTGGTGAGGTTGAGCTTCCAATAATCAATGCAAACTTGCCAACCTGTAGTCAATCTCACTGGAACCAGTTCGTTATTAGCATTGGTTACCACAGTAGTGCCACCTTTCTTCGGAACAACTTGGACTGGACTAACCCATTTACTGTTAGATATTGGGTAAATAATCCCAGCATCCAAAAGTTTGAGAATTTCAACTCGGACACTTCTTTCATTGGTGGGTTCAATCTTCTCTGAGCTTCAATTGATTGTCTGATTCCCTCCTCAAGAAGAATTCTATGCATACACATAGTTGGACTAATGCATGCCTTTAATATCAACAATGGTCCATCCAAGGGCTGTCTTATACTCCTGTAGTGCCCGGAAGAGCTTCTCTTCTTCAACTGGTCTTAGATAGGCAAAAATGATGAATGGTAAAGTTTTAGAAGCTCCTATATAAGCGTATGTGATATGCGTCGGCAATTGTTTTAACTCCAATTTTGGTGCAACTTAAATAGATGGCTGAATTTTCACCGGGGATGCTTGTTGGTAGATTTAAAGAGCAAGAAATATGCAATTCAATTCTAACAGTTATAAAATCCTTGCAAGTGCACAAATCGATAAGTATAGTATAGTAGCACAGCAAGAGTCGATCCCTCGAGGACTTGTATCAACGTGATGACCAATTTAGTTCAGATTTGTTAACTTAGGCAAAAACACACACACACACACACAGGGGGGGGTTTATGATGTGATAACTGAAATTTAAAGACAAGTAAATCAAAGTACAGAAAATAACAATGCAAGAATGAAAAGTTGTTAACTAAGGCGAATTAAGGCTTACTATCCACTCTAACCAATTATAGCTCTTAACCAAATTTCCTTGACCTAATTACTATGCATTTTCTGAATTAGGTGCCCGTGCCTAGGACCTGGCGTTGGTTCACTAGACACATCTTATTCCCTCTTACTTAGCATGTTCTAAACAGGGCATATGCCTAGAACGTCTATCACCTACCTTTTAAGATGATGCATGAAGTTTAAAGAGAATTTAATGACACCACATTAGCCTAGCAAAGTGGCATGCAATCCTAGGTCGTCATGAGTTAAGATTACAAGTACGAATACTTTCGATGCTCCAAATCACAAGATGATATGACGGTCACTCAAGCAATTACATCTATAATTATATGCAAACAAGGTAGCTAATCTTATAGGCATAAATTAAGTTCATTAAGCATAGTAATCCAACTTATTCAGCATGCATAGCAATCATAATCAAGAGCCAGAAATCCAATCAATAAGCTAACATGGCTAGGGCTTCAAGCAGCCCTAATCCTAATGACTACTCACACATAACTGAAATAAACACAAGTATAATTGAATCCATAAGTAAATTGCAATAATGAAAATAAGGGTACAGAGGAGATTGTTAAGAACAGATGCAGCAGAAGACACGGCAGGGCCTTCTTCTCCAAGCTCCACGTCCAATAATCTATGTGAAAGATTATCTCCGAAAATATGGTCCCTAATTCTCTAGAAAACCAGAACGGAACTCTGTGGCTCAGGTCTCTGTTTTTCCAGAAAACAAAAACGCCCCTAGCTAATTATCTCCCCCTAAAACACTGAACAAAGGCTCCCTTTTATAGACAAAGGGAAAACCTTGTTCTATAAGGATTGGTATAACCTTGTTCTATACAGATTGGTAAAACCATGTCCTATAGGAATAGGGAAAGTTATTTTACTTTTAATTAATTATAAAGTCTTTAAAATCTATTCGAACCAATCAGAGCATGGCCGGAAGTGTGAATGCAAGCTGGCAAGTGGGAACGCAAGCTGGCCAAACTTGGATTTTTGACTGTCTTCGTAATCAGGATCTGGGACCGCGCTTTTGAAGTACGTTAGGAGTATAATAGAAGCGCATCGTCGTTCAGGCTTGGTGCAAATGTTGTCAGGCTTGGCGCAAATGTTGTCAGGCTTGGCGCAAATGTTGTCAGGCTTGGCGCAAATGTTGTCAGGCTTGGCGCAGAGGGAGAACCTCTGCTCCACTGCTGGCGGAACAGGGACCCCGGCTTAGGCGCACATCTGGGCTCGGATGGGAGTTCTTGGGACATGTCCTCGACCTGCCTTGGCGCGACCTTGGCACTTCTAGGACTTGACCTTGATGTCATGAAACACAAGTTTGGGACCCGGAGGGCCTGATATGAGGTACTTGGCAAGTGGCCCAAAATAGGCGCACTGGCGCACTGGCACACTGGCGCACTGGCGCACTGGCGCACTCAGGACTCCGTTCAGGACCTGATATTGAAATGAGGATATCTCCTTCATCTGGACTCCGATTTGAGTCATTCTTTTTGCGTTCTTTCCAGATTTTACCTATCTTTCTAACTCTGCACAAGTCTCACAAGATTGATCATTTTCTACTATTGATGGCACGAAATCATTCAAAAGACATGTAAGAGAGGCATATAAAGACATCAAAATGATGCATAAATAACGACTGATCAAATACCCCCAAACCTATCTTTTGCTAGTCCCTTAGCAAATCAAATGCTAACAAAATGAAAAGACTCGATTTTAGTTAAGATAGAACATTTAAACCCCTAGGTTCACCTAGTAGGAGGAGTTTTGTCTCCTGAGGTTTATAACAGTACGATACCCTCAAACGTTTTACTTAAACAAAAAGATGCTAGATATAGTACTCTTAACAAGCTAATAAGAATCAAAGTAAGTAGACATGCTTTGCAGAACTAAAAGGAATGCCATAGCCGTGAGTGTCATGTGAAGGGGTACGTGTATAAATGCCAATATTTTCAGGTGTTCAAGTTTGAAAACAACTTCATCTAAGTGCCCTAGAAAGATTTCGCCTCGACTCTAATCCTCACTAGGCAACTCTCAATTCACACAAGAATCCTAGGCTTACACTCTTTTCAAGCATATGTGATGAGTTTATGTTATGAAATTCAAATTTAATCACATATGAGTAACAATGAAGAATAGCACTTTATGGAAATAAAGATCTCATGAAAGGAATTGAACTTTAAGAACATAGATATGTACCTTAATCCTCAGCATGATTGTCCATAAGATCAGTTAGGTCTTCCTTTTTAGGTTGTATTGGGGCTAAGCTTTGGGGTTTAGCAAGGAAGGATGGGTTTCAAAGAACCTGAGTTGTGCCAAGGCATGAGAAGTCATGAATTGAACTTGGAATTTCTGAACTGAATCCTTTCTTAAGGCCCACGACATTGTGCTTTCCTGATGACTTATTTTGTGGCTCTTGTGGCTTATTTTGAGGCTCTCGGCTTACTTGGCTCAATTCACTTTGTTTTTCACTTATTTTTTCCTTCTTTTTTCTCAACGTTTCTTTCTTTCTTTTGATTTGAATGTTTTTTTTGTTTATGTTCGTCTTTGAATTTAATTGAACCAAGATCATGTAATGATTTCCTCAAATTTTCATGCAGCTTGAACTTGTAAAACTTTTCTTTACTTTTAAACTTTCAATTGACGCCAATGTCCTTTGAATTGGGCAGCATCTTCTTTCACCTCTTATTCTCACCATGAATCTCATTAATGGCAACCTTAGCACAAACTGAGGTTATAGGGTATGGCTGTGATGAATGGCTAAGTATTTTGGGTTAGGTTATACTTTGGGTGATGAAAGAAAAGGTTGAGTGTTTGGCTTCAAAATTGGCTTAGGGAGCATGCAATAGGGTAGGATAAGGCCTTTAGAGGTTAAAGCACACATAGCCTACATCATTTCTTATGGCAAAGCATACATTAAATCAAGAGTATCTAAATGATGTTAGTTCTTTAAAATTCAATGCAAATATGATGTAATGAGATCAACAATTAAGAACAAAAGTGATGAGTATTTAAGAGTAGAAACAAGTATATCCCTCAGAAAGAATGGCAATTAGGCTCAAAGATCTCACAGGGTAGTCTCCACTAATTTTCTAAGGTTCACTCAAATTCAGTTATTTCGTTCACTTAATCACTTAAAAACATGGCATTGTGAAGTGCAGATTATGAACTACTTAACCATGGCATGACTCTTAGTAAAGCAAAGATAGTTAACTTAGCATATACATTCCTATTAACAAGTTATCATACCAATCACAAGCAGAAATTTAAATGTCCTGGCCGTGTATCACCCCCAAACCTACTTGTTTCTATATGCAAAATTTTAAATCCACACCCCCAAACCTAAACTGAACATTGTCCTCAATGTGATAAGCAATAAGCTTGACAACAGTAGAAAGGTTTGAGAGATATAACGGGCAGCAACAGAAAAGGAAGTGAGAAATACAAACCAGGGCTAGGCTGCCTCCTAGGAGCGCTTTATTTAACGTCTAGGCAAGACGGGGCTGACATGCTAGGAGCTGGGCGCATGCGGAGTTGCAAGGTTGACTGCGCTTGGATTAGAAAGGTCCTTCAAGTAGTGTTTGAGGCGGTGGCCATTTACCTTGAACGGATCCTGCCGTTCCGGGTGCTGGATTTCAACTGCACCATGAGGAAAAACGTTAGTAATAATAAATGGTCTCGTCCATCTTGAACGCAACTTACCTGGCATTAGTCTGAGCCGGGAGTCAAAGAGGAGGACTTCCTGTCCGATGTGAAAGTCCTTGGGCTGAATGCACTTGTCGTGGAAAGCTTTGGTCTTTTCCTTGTAGATACGAGCACTGTCAAAGGCCTCTTTTCGCAACTCCTCTAATTCACTTAGCTGAAGCTTCCTATGTATTCCAGCGTCATCGAAGTTCAGGTTCATCTGCTTAATAGCCCAGAATGCTTTATGCTCCAATTCCACTGGTAGGTGGCAGCCTTTTCCAAAAACCAGCCGGAAGGGAGACATGCCAATCGGGGTCTTGTATGCGGTCCGATAGGCCCGCAGCGCATCATTCAATTTGCTGGACCAATCGTTGCGGTTAGGATTTACCGTTTTTTCCAATATGGCCTTTACTTCCCGATTGGACACTTCCGCTTGGCCACTCGTTTGAGGGTGATACGGTGTTGAGACCTTGTGGGTGACGCCATACTTCTTCATTAGGGCTGTAAATGAATGATTGCAGAAGTGTGCCCCCCCATCGCTGATGATTGCCCTAGGTGCGCCGAATCTGGCTAAGATATGACTCTGTAAAAAACGCACCACTACTTTGGCGTCGTTAGTTTTGGTGGGAATTGCTTCCACCCATTTGGAGACATAATCAACTGCAAGCAGAATATAAAGATTGCCAAAGGAATTCGGAAAAGGCCCCATAAAATCAATGCCCCATACGTCGAAGATTTCGACCACAAGAATAGGGTGTAATGGCATTTGATTTCGAGGGCCGATGTTACCTAGGCGTTGGCAGCGGTCACAGGTGAGTACAAATTCGTGTGCATCCTTGAAAAGTGTGGGCCAGTAGAGTCCACTTTGGAGTACCTTGAGGGCTGTCTTCTTAGCTCCAAAATGGCCCCCACATGCCAAACTATGGCAAAAAGTCAAGACGGATTTCATCTCGTCTTCTGGGATGCAGCGCCGAATGATTTGGTATGGACAATGCTTCCATAGGTACGGCTCATCCCATATGAAGTACTTAGCTTGTTTAGCCAGCTTGTCCTTTTGGTACCTGTTTAAAGATGAAGGAATTTGCTTAGTGACAAGGTAATTAATGAGATCGGCATACCATGGATCAATAGCTTTGATTGCGAAGAGCTGTTCGTCAGGAAAGGTCTCGAGGAGGGGCAACTGATCAGCCTCTTCATTGGAACTGTGAAGCAATCGGCTCATATGGTCAGCGACCACGTTTTCGCTGCCCTTCTTGTCTCTGATTTCAAGGTCGAATTCCTGGAGCAGTAGCATCCAACGTAGCAACCTTGGCTTGGCGTCCTTTTTAGTGAGCAGATACTTCAAGGCAGCATGATCCGTGTATACTATGACCTTGGTTTGAATTAGATATGAACGGAACTTTTCCAGGGCAAAGATAACAGCAAGGAGCTCCTTCTCGGTGGTGGAGTAGTTCAGCTGGGCATCATTCAGGGTTCGGCTTGCGTAGTAAATGACATGAGGGAGCTTGTCAACACGCTGTCCTAAAACCGCTCCTATGGCGAAGTCTGAGGCATCACACATTAGTTCGAATGGTAAGTCCCAATTCGGTGGCATGATGATGGGTGATGCCGTGAGCTTTGCCTTGAGTGTGTTGAATGCCTCACGGCATCCCTTAGTGAACTCGAATGTGGCGTCCTTGGCTAGAAGATCACACAAAGGTCTTGTGATTTTTGAGAAATCTTTGATGAATCTGCGGTAAAAGCCAGCATGCCCTAAGAACGATCGAACCTCTTTGACTGTAGAGGGGTACGGCAGCCTCTCTACTATGTCTAACTTTGCTTTGTCCACTTCAATGCCTCGGCTAGAGATCACATGACCCAAGACAATTCCCTGTTGTACCATGAAATGGCACTTTTCCCAGTTCAGCACTAAGTTGCTTTCTCTGCACCGTTCCAGTACTCGGGTTAGGTTAACTAAGCACAGTTCGAATGAATGTCCAAACACTGAGAAGTCGTCCATGAATACTTCAATTATATCTTCCACCATATCGGAGAAGATGCTCATCTTGCAATGCTGAAAGGTAGCTGGGGCATTGCACAATCCAAACGGCATTCTTCTGTATGCAAAGGTGCCATATGGGCATGTGAATGTTGTTTTTTCTTGATCTTCGAGTGCAATAGCAATCTGATTGTATCCTGAGTAGCCGTCCAAGAAGCAATAGTGGGAGTGTCCAGCCAGGCGCTCGAGCATTTGATCAATGAAGGGCAAAGGAAAGTGGTCCTTGCGTGTGGTTATATTTAGCTTTCGATAGTCGATGCACACTCTCCATCCTGTTTGAATCTGTTGAGGTACAAGCTCATCCTGCTCGTTTTTAACCACTGTGATCCCACTTTTCTTTGGCACGACCTGGACTGGGCTCACCCACTTGGAGTCACTAATTGGATAGATGATTCCAACGTCCAAGAGCTTTAGGACTTCGTTCTTCACGACCTCCTTCATAGGTGGATGCAATCGCCTCTGTGCCTCCCGTGATGGTTTGGAGTCTTCCTCCAGCAGTATCCGATGCATGCATTTTGCGGGACTTATGCCTTTGATGTCAGCTATTGTCCATCCAATTGCCGTTTGATTGACCTTAAGGACGTGAACCAATGCCTTTTCCTCTTTCGTACTTAGGGTAGATGCAATGATGACTGGAAGGGTTTGATTGTCGCCCAAATATGCATACTTTAAGTGCTCGGGCAAGGGCTTAAGCTCGAGTTCAGGAGCCTTTATGATGGACGGCAGGGTTTTCTGACTTGTGAATGGTAACGCTTCGAGGGGAGGCCTGTGCAATGGGAGGGCTGGCATGATGTCAAGGGCTCGTACCTCTTTGATCACGCTATCTGTAAGTGAATCCACAGTGTGTGGGTTACTAGTAACGGCCTTCTCAAGGTCATCCGTCATGCAAGAATGAGCAATTGTCTCCCGTAGCAGTAAGTCCATTGTGTTTAACGGAAAATCTACAATAGGCTCGGCAGGGTACTGGATGGTGTCATGGATGGAGAATGTCCGAAGCTGGTCCAGGACCTTGATGGAGACCTGGCCCTTTCTGACGTCGATGAGGCACTCGGCTGTGGCTAGTAAGGGCCTTCCAAAGATGAGGAGAGGTTCCTCACTTTTGTCAATTCTGTCCATTCTTAGTACGTAGAAGTCGGCAGGGATGCATGTATCTCCGATTTGTACCAGTACGTCTTCAAGAACCCCCATTAGGTTGGTTACAGAAGCGTTAGCCAACCTGACACATAGGTACGTGGGCTTGAGTGCGCCTAGGTTGAGTGACCTGTAAATGTGGAATGGCATGATGTTCACTGATGCTCCCGTGTCGCAAAGGCAATGTTCGAATCTTTTTGACTGAATGACACATGGAAGGGATGGCGGCCCAGGATCATTGGCCTTAAGGGGCATGCGCAAAAGGGCAGCCGAGCAGGCCATAGGGATGTCAATGGTGTCCGTGGAGCTAAAACCACGCTTTCCTGCAACTAAGTCCTTGATCAGCTTTGCAAAGATAGGCATGTGCTTGACAATTTTATGGAAAGGCAGTGTGATATGAAGCTTCTGCAACATGCTGATGATTTCTTCCTCAAAGTCCTCCTTTTGCTTATTCCTGTTTTGGAACCTGCGAGGAAATGGATAATCAACATTATTAGCTAACTCAAAAGTGACTTTTTTAGAATTGGAATTCTGAGGTTTAGAGTTAGAAGTAATCGAGTGCTGCGACTTGGGCTTAGGAGCAGGTTGCATGCCAGCCGTGGCCGAAGTAGGCGCAGTGTCAGGTCCTCTTTGCGGTAGGGCACTTGGTGACTCATTGGACTGGTTCTGCGCCAGAGGTGTTGGCCGTGGCATGTTTTGCGGCGCGCCCTGGTCGGTGATCCTTGGCAGAGTAGGTTGAGGCTCAGTTTCAGGTCCTGTGAGGGTGGCATATGTGGGGTCTTGAAGTGGTGTTTCCTTCTCCAGTGTGATGGCATTAGCCGTAGGATTGTGAAATCCTTTCGGATTTACCAGGACTTGACTCGGTAGCTTGCCCTGCTCTCGCTGATTTAGTTGGTTCGCCACCTGTCCCATTTGACGCTCCAAGTTTGCAATTGCATTTTTGAAGTCTCCCGTCTGACTCTGGCTATCGTGCATGAATTTTATGAGTTGAGCCTGCTGTTGAGTCAGGATATGGATGGAGTCCTCAACAGACTTGCTTCCGCCATTCTGGTTTGAGGAAGGACCTTGGTAGTTCCCCTGAGGGCCTGCGGCTTGCTGCTCAAATCCAGGGGGTGGCAAGGGATTCGCGGTTGCTTGATTGTTGCTCCAACGGAAATTAGGATGATTTCTCCACCCCGGATTGTAAGTGTTGGAATATGGGTCATTCCGGGGTCGAGAATTGCTATTGAACCCTCCAGCAAAGTTGGCCTCTTCCACAACCGGGCAGTCCTGGGATGTGTGGCCCTTAATTGAACAAACCTCGCAGATGTGAACTCCTTTGGCTTTCTCGCTACACAATTGTTTTACCATTGCCGTGAGCTGAGCAATGGCGTCATCTTTGTATTTGGCGGATGCATCACCCGTAGCTCTAGAGGAGGGACCCCTGTAGCTGAACTGTTTTTCCCTTTGAGCAATGTTCTCAAAGGCGGTCCTTGCTTCCTCGGCTGTGCCTTCTAGAATCCCTTGGGATTGAGAATCCACCATTGTCCGATCGCTAGTTTTCAAGCCTCCATAGAAGTATAGCATAAGATGATGGGCATCAATATGGTGGTGGGGGCACGCCCGTAGCATCTGATTGAACCGCTCCCAAAACTCGTAGAAAGACTCCTCCATGTCTTGACGTGGGTTCATGATCTTGGACTTTAACTCATTTGTCTTTTCCACGGGAAAGTACTGTGTTAAGAATTTGGACGTCAAGTCCCTCCAAGAGTGAATGGAAGCCGGCGCCAATGAATGAAACCATGTCTTGGCGCGATCCTTGAGACTGAAGTGAAAGAGCCGCAGGCGGATTTCAGATTCTGTCATACCATTGATGCGCAGTGTTGAACAAACCTCAACGAATTCCTTGATATGAAAGTGCGGGTCCTCGCCAGCAAGGCCGTGGAATGTAGGCAGCATGTGAATTGTCCCCGACTTTAATTCGAAGTTTGCCACTGTTGACTCGGGAAAAACAATTGGAAATTGATCCTCCGAGACATGGGGAATGGCAAAATCCTTAAGGCGCCATGGGGCTTGCGGTACTAGACCACGTTCCAGGCCCTGCTCTTCTCTGTGGTCCGCCATCCTCCTTGGGCTTGGTGGCGGGGAGCCGTGGACTGAAGATGCTTGAGATGATGGTCCACTTGAAGACCCGTGCACTGAACCTTGGAATGACATACACGGGTACCTAACAAAAAGAAAAACTAAGTTACAAATCTAAACTTGAATGGGCAACGTTGAGGGACAAGTCCCCGGCAACGGCGCCAAAAACTTGTTGGTAGATTTAAAGAGCAAGAAATATGCAATTCAATTCTAACAGTTATAAAATCCTTGCAAGTGCACAAATCGATAAGTATAGTATAGTAGCACAGCAAGAGTCGATCCCTCGAGGACTTGTATCAACGTGATGACCAATTTAGTTCAGATTTGTTAACTTAGGCAAAAACACACACACACACACAGGGGGGGGTTTATGATGTGATAACTGAAATTTAAAGACAAGTAAATCAAAGTACAGAAAATAACAATGCAAGAATGAAAAGTTGTTAACTAAGGCGAATTAAGGCTTACTATCCACTCTAACCAATTATAGCTCTTAACCAAATTTCCTTGACCTAATTACTATGCATTTTCTGAATTAGGTGCCCGTGCCTAGGACCTGGCGTTGGTTCACTAGACACATCTTATTCCCTCTTACTTAGCATGTTCTAAACAGGGCATATGCCTAGAACGTCTATCACCTACCTTTTAAGATGATGCATGAAGTTTAAAGAGAATTTAATGACACCACATTAGCCTAGCAAAGTGGCATGCAATCCTAGGTAGTCATGAGTTAAGATTACAAGTACGAATACTTTCGATGCTCCAAATCACAAGATGATATGACGGTCACTCAAGCAATTACATCTATAATTATATGCAAACAAGGTAGCTAATCTTATAGGCATAAATTAAGTTCATTAAGCATAGTAATCCAACTTATTCAGCATGCATAGCAATCATAATCAAGAGCCAGAAATCCAATCAATAAGCTAACATGGCTAGGGCTTCAAGCAGCCCTAATCCTAATGACTACTCACACATAACTGAAATAAACACAAGTATAATTGAATCCATAAGTAAATTGCAATAATGAAAATAAGGGTACATAGGAGATTGTTAAGAACAGATGCAGCAGAAGACACTGCAGGGCCTTCTTCTCCAAGCTCCACGTCCAATAATCTATGTGAAAGATTATCTCCGAAAATATGGTCCCTAATTCTCTAGAAAACCAGAACGGAACTCTGTGGCTCAGGTCTCTGTTTTTCCAGAAAACAAAAACGCCCCTAGCTAATTATCTCCCCCTAAAACACTGAACAAAGGCTCCCTTTTATAGACAAAGGGAAAACCTTGTTCTATAAGGATTGGTATAACCTTGTTCTATACAGATTGGTAAAACCATGTCCTATAGGAATAGGGAAAGTTATTTTACTTTTAATTAATTATAAAGTCTTTAAAATCTATTCGAACCAATCAGAGCATGGCCGGAAGTGTGAATGCAAGCTGGCAAGTGGGAACGCAAGCTGGCCAAACTTGGATTTTTGACTGTCTTCGTAATCAGGATCTAGGACCGCGCTTTTGAAGTACGTTAGGAGTATAATAGAAGCGCATCGTCGTTCAGGCTTGGCGCAAATGTTGTCAGGCTTGGCGCAAATGTTGTCAGGCTTGGCGCAGAGGGAGAACCTCTGCTCCACTGCTGGCGGAACAGGGACCCCGGCTTAGGCGCACATCTGGGCTCGGATGGGAGTTCTTGGGACATGTCCTCGACCTGCCTTGGCACGACCTTGGCACTTCTAGGACTTGACCTTGATGTCATGAAACACAAGTTTGGGACCCGGAGGGCCTGATATGAGGTACTTGGCAAGTGGCCCAAAATAGGCGCACTGGCGCACTGGCGCACTGGCGCACTCAGGACTCCGTTCAGGACCTGATATTGAAATGAGGATATCTCCTTCATCTGGACTCCGATTTGAGTCATTCTTTTTGCGTTCTTTCCAGATTTTACCTATCTTTCTAACTCTGTACAAGTCTCACAAGATTGATCATTTTCTACTATTGATGGCACGAAATCATTCAAAAGACATGTAAGAGAGGCATATAAAGACATCAAAATGATGCATAAATAACGACTGATCAATCCTCCTAACTCGTCATAGTGATGTCTCCATCACTGATTGTGTATAGGGGCAGAATTAAGAACTGTAGAGACAGCAACAACATCTTCCGGAATATCATCATTAAATTCAGGTTGAACTATGCATGCTTCCAATGGATCTTTCAGATGTTGTGCTTGAAAATTCTGATTCACTACTTCCTCCAACACATCAGCTCGAAAGCATTCTTCAGAATCACTTGGATTATGCATTGCCTCAAACACCTTGAACACCGCTTCCTTGTCTTTCACACTCAAAGTGAGAATACCCTTTTGTACATCAATCACAGTTCCAACCGTAGCCATAAATGGGCGACCAAGTATGATTGGAATCTCTTTGTCCTCTTCCATGTCAAGTATAAAGAAATCATCCGGTAGAATAAATTGATGAACCCGCACCAACACATCTTCGATTATTCCTTGTGGATAAGTGACTGATCGGTTTGCTAGTTGGAAAGAAACAGATGGCAACTTCATTTCCCCCAAACCAAGTTGTTTAAATATAGTGAAAGGCATCAAATTAATACTAGCACCTAAATCAATCAAAGCTTTTTCAAAAGAAAATTTTCCAATGGTACACGGTATAGTAAAACTCCATAGATCTTTTAATTTAGGTGGTAGTTTCTGCTGCAAAATAGCGCTGCATTCCTCTGTTAACATCACTTTCTCATGCTCTGTGAATCTCTTCTTGTTGGTACAAATATCCTTCAAGAATTTCGCATAACTTGGGATTTGTGTCACTACATCAAGCAAAGGGATGTTAATATGAACTTTTTAAAACAACTCAAGAATTTCATAAAGATGTTGACCCTACTTAGCCTTTTTTAACCGCTAAGGATATGGAACTGGTGGAACATAAGGTTTAATTGGATATGTTTGTTACTACACAGGGTCAGTTGTAGAAGTAGCTTCCCACTTCTCTGAATTTTCTGCAATTTCATCAAGCTTCCTTTTTGGTGCTGATTCAACCTACTTACCATTTCGAAGTGTAATTGCATGGGCCTGGTCTTGGTTCCTAGGATTTACCTCAGGCTGACTTGGCAACTTCCCAATTGCTCTCTCGTTCAATGCATTAGCAATCTAACCAACTTGAACCTCTAGTTTACCAATTGAAGCTTGCTGGTTTTGGAGGGTAGTTTGAGTTGCTTGCATGAAATTGTTAGTATTCTGAGCCATCTGTGCCAGAATCTCTTCCAGGGAATTTTTCTTTGCTTCATTGCCCTGGAATTGGTGTGGGGGTGGGTTCAATTGCCTTTGAGTGTTGCTCCATGAGAAATTCGGATGTCATCGCCACCCCGCATTGTATTTGTTGTCCGAGAGGGGATTAATCTGATGGCGGTTGGAATTGGTGACTTGATTGGCTTGTTCTTGAATAAATCCTGGGAAAGGGTTTCTCATGTGACACTCCATGCTAGAATGTGTACCTGCACAAATTGCACACACATAAGAAACACGCATTGATTGATTTTGAGACATTAAAGAATCAAATTTTTTGCTTAGGTTAGAAATTTGTGCAGCCATAGCAGTGTATGAGTCGATCTCATGGATTCCACCCTTCTTTGGTAGTTCTCTTTCTGCACCCCAATTTTGAGAATTGGCAGCTAAGGTATTGAAGAGTGTAAAAGCTTCAACCACTGTCTTTGTCATCAATCCCCTCCACTATCTGCATCTATCATCCTCTTGTAATCTATGCTTAGACCTTGATAAAAAGATTGAAGTTGCAAACATTCTGGTAGACCATGATGTAGGCATTTCAACAAGTCTCTAACCACTCCCAACTCTCATAAAAAGGCTCAAAATGGAATTGGGCAAAGGTCATAATATCATTCCGTAACTTAGAAGTCTTGGAAGGAGGAAAAAATTTCTGCAAAAACAGATTAGCCAAGTTATCCCAAGTTCTTATCGAGTTTGGTGTAAGGGAGTGCAGCCAACTCTTCGCCTTGTCCTTAAGGGAAAATGGGAACATGCGCAGCCTTATTGCTTCATCAGTTACACCGTTCAGCTTCAAAGTGTCGCATATTTCGAGAAAGTCATTGATGTGCAGATTGGGATCTTCGGTTGACAAGCCATAGAAGGAAGGCATCATATGGATCAACGATAGCTTCAACTTGAAGTTGTTGGCTGTAATTTGTGGTCGAACAATGCATGATGGTGAGGTGGACACCGTAGGAGCTGAATAATCCATCAGTGAACGGTTTTCATTTGGATTTGGAACAGCCATCTAGTCCTTTGAATCACCTTTACCCTCTTAGCAATTGCCGGAAGGTTCTCTCGATCTCTGGATCGTATGGCATAAATTCTAGACTCCTAGAACGGTGACCGTGCATATAAGCTTTGGAAGAACTTAAGAACAAAAGAATAAAACAATTAAAAAACACAAAAATGGAAAACAAGTGTCAAAAAAACTAAGAAAGAGATAGAATTAATTTCGATCCCCATCGACGGCGCCAGAAACTTGATGCGATTTTTAGTGTAGTCAAATTTTACCCAAATAAGTTTCAAATTTCAATACTCGCAAGTGTACGAATAGTCAAATAATATAGTAGCAAGCAAAGTTCATTCCGCAAAGATTGGTTCAATTCTAATCCTCAACTTAATTTAAATTGCACTTAAGATCAATGAAGACTGATTACCAGGTAGGAATTCTGAAAAATTAAATTGAAACTATGCAACAGAGTAAAATGAGAATGATGACAAAATAGCAATAGTCGCGTTATTGAGTGATGAACCAAATGTGAGAGACACTAGAGCTTCCGACTCACGATAACCAATCTCACTTAATTCCCGCAGAGAATTATTAACATGTATTCCCTTTATTGATGGTCAATTTCCCTAATTCGCATAACATCCATGGCATCTAGATTAGTAGGCATATTCTAATATACTAACCATCTATGGCATCAAGACTAGCTAAGCATACAAGAACTCATGAAGATCTTAGGAAATTGATAGAAATACCACACAAATCCTAGAGCATGGCATCTACTACTAGAGATTCATGGCAACATTTGCACGAAGCTAAACATCGAATTAAACATGGAATATATTATAATTCGCATATGATAATCTCAATAATAATCCAAATGGTAGCTAATCACCAAGATTAAAATTAAGAAAAATACACAGCAAATGGTACTCAATGGGAAAAATACTTGAAAATAATCAAACTAGGGATTAAGCATTCATGGTCATGGCTACATCGTAGATCTAGCAATGATGAAATTAGTTCCGCAACATAATCGAAAATAACAATAAATTATTCATAAAATAAATTGAGTGTTCGAAAAATCCTTCTTTGTTGTCTTCCTTGCACCT
This sequence comes from Oemleria cerasiformis, assembly GCA_037349345.1. Lineage (NCBI taxonomy): Eukaryota > Viridiplantae > Streptophyta > Magnoliopsida > Rosales > Rosaceae > Oemleria > Oemleria cerasiformis. Next base: position 12,672,827 of record JAZGTL010000010.1, read on the forward strand.
CCGTTCTCCTTTGCTTTTTGTCCTCCGAAATCCTCTTCGTCCCCCGCTCCTTTGGTTTCTCTCCCCTTTTATCAAAATCGCAACAAGCCTCCTAAGTTTCTGCCAAACCCTTCGCTGTCCCAACTCCAAAAAATGGCATGAAAATTGAATCCCAGTTCAACTCAACCTTGCTTTCTTTTCTTTCATATCTTGTACTCAATCCACAGCTGAAATTGAAGTTTCCACGTCCCTTAACGGAAGCAAATCTCCACCACAATCAATTAAATCAAGAAACCCGATATGGGTACTCTGCCCCATCTTCAAGATGCCCATGAATTGCCTCAAACCGAGCACCGAATATCCACTATTCAAGCTTCCAATTTGAACCCACATGGAGCAGAAATATAGCTGGAATAATGAGTGTTCATCTCTTATGCAAGCTCTAGAGAAATCTTTCTGAATATTTGAAAGTGTATCTCGGCCGCACTCTTTGAGAAGTGGTAGAGAAAGCAGCGAGGCTGGCTGCTTTCTTTTTCTCTTTTCTGCTGCAGCAAATGAAGAGGCATTCTTCATTGTAAATGGGTGGTCACGTGAAGGGGCTGATGTAAGTGACTTTTCTATAGCCAAATAAAAGGACCTAAAAAAATCAAACAAGAAAAGTGAATGTTTTGGTCAAACCTGAGCACTTATCTTGACTATGCCAAACATGTACATGGTCATCTTATAATTTTAAAAGAATATCATTCTCAACTCATGTGATTAAATGGGAAGACAAGAGAAATAATGCAAGTCTTCTTAATCCTGTCAATTTAGCTTAGAGATGAAAACATGTAATTTTTGCTTGACTTTTATCGCAAATAATGTTTGCAAATACAACTTTTAGGGATAAAACATATAGCAAAATATGTGGTCATCGCTCAGGTGTGGTTGGTGTGGAGGGATTGGATGGATTTGGGCGAGGAGGGCCAAAGACTCATGTCGAATAAGGTGGGTCATTTGTTCTCTGGTGATGAGAGTGGGTACTGGAATGAGGGTATTTAGTAATCTTTGGTGGGTTCCATTGGTATGGAACTCCATGAATTTTTCTTTGAAATTCTAGGAGATGTTGCCCAAAGTCTGGAGCTAAGAAATACCCAGGAGGATGTCACAGCCTGAGACTGGTAGGATGTGATAATCAGCGAAAAGCGTAGAGTTTTTAATATGAAATGGGACTTGAGCAAGAAAACCCGAGGTTGTCATAGTGGCTCCGTTGGCAATGGTAAGGGTCAGGATGGGGGATGGTTTTATAGGCAGACCTATAAGTTTAGCCATGGTGGGGTGGATGAAGTTTTAGGAGGCGCCACAATCAACAAAGATGCGGACTATGTTGGTGGCCAATGTCCTAGTGAAACACATGGTTTGTGGGTGATCAGGTGCCATTATGGCATGGACGGTAAGGGTCGGTTCGATGGTGTCTGGATCCAGGTTGGTGGGTTCTTGTTGGGGTTGTGGTTGTTCTGGTTCTGCAGTATCCTCTAAGAGATCATCAAGCACCAACAATTTTGGTTTGGAACAGGTGTGGCCCGGGTGGTATTGCTCATCGCAGTTAAAGCAGAGATCTTTGGTTCTACGTTCTTGCATTTGGACTGGGGTGAGGCGTTGGATGGGAACAGTCATGGTGGTGGTTACAGATGGTATCCTGGCTGAGAAAGGGCGATGCGTAAAGGTGGAGTTTTGGAAGGGCCGGAAGAAATTTGTGCAGGATGGTCGTTTCTGAACGTGGCATTCTTCATATATGTGGGCGATTTCGATGGCCCTTTAAAGGAAATTGGGACCAGATCTTGAACATCAGTTCGAATATATTCCAGTAAGCCACCAACATAAGCTCCCTTCAGTTGAGAGTCAGACCAATCAGATGCTCGACAGGCAATTTTGACGAAGTGTGCTGTGTAATCGGCAATAATGCCTTTTTGGTCAAGGTGTGTTAAGGCAGAATCGAGGTTCAAAGGGAGGTCTCTGGGTCCAAACCGTTTCAACAATAAATCAACAAAGGTTGGTCACGAATGCTGTTGGTGTTTTGAATCGAACCAACGCATCCAGAATGCGACGTAACCACCCAGGTGGACAGAGGCGACAAGCACCTTCTGGTGGTCAGGAATTTCGTAATATTCGAAAAACTTTTTCTGCCATAGCTATCCAGGCCAGAGGATCGTCCCCTGTAAATCGAGGTAAGCCAAATTTCAGAGGTTTAAAGGTTTGTAGGGGTGGTTGTGGGGTTTGGTAGAAGTTAAAATGCGTAAATGGGTGGGGCAAAGTCGAGGCTTGATGAGGAAAATGGGAAGAGGGTCGAAGTGAGGAGGTCGGTTGGTACATAGTATAGGTGTTTGAGGTGGGATACGTTGGTATCGCGGAGGGAGGTGGGGATATGGATTGTGTGCATGATGTGGATGGGCCGGGTGCCGAACAAATGGGGAGAGAGAAGGTTAAGGAGCTCTAACCCGTGGAGGTAGGAATATGGTGAGATGGGTTTGATATGGGAGCGGGCTGCGGTGCTGGCCAAAAAGTGGTTCCTGGAATGGGAGCGGTGAGGGGAAAGGGTATTGGTGTGCTCGTAAGGATTGAAATTTGTCCATCACGGACTACTGAAAATGCATATTGTGGATTTGGTGTTCTGTGAGGAGGTTGAGGGTTTTTTGGATATCGTCCAGGTTGGGTGGTTTATCTTGGGGGCGAGAGACCAAGGTGAGGAGTGGCTCCATGGGTGAGATTGGGGACACTGGAATGGGTGGGGATGTGGTGGGTAGGCTAATTGCATCACGAGACCCCATAGAAAGGGGCTCTGATACCAGTGTTGAGATTGCTAGGGTTTAAACTCTTCTGATATTTGTGTACTTGTACACTTTGTCTTGTCTCATTTGCTTTTGTTGCAGTTTGTTGATTATAGTATCTCGATTCTTAGGACTTGCCACTTACTTTTCCACTTATGATGCTTCTATTGGCTTCTTCGTTTGTTTTCAAAATAGGGTAGAGCAAAGCAAGGTTTTCCAGACAAGATCATTTTGGAAAGCTTTAGTATCATCTTAATGATGTAACTTATAAGATTACTTCTGGAATTTGTCCTGTTATCTCATAATCGTCATCCAAACTCCACACTGCTCTTCATTTTTTCTCTGTAATGGCTTATGAGATTCATGTGTGTTTTTCTCTTGTTGGATATATTTTTCCATGTGTAGTCTGAACTCTGTTACTTACTCTTGTGCAAATTTGCGAGTTTGTTGAATTCTTTTAAATTTTAATTCTAGAGTAATTTATCTCCTGATTAATGTCACCTGGAGAGATAGTTGCTATTGGCGTAGCCGTGTGTAAGATTTCTCGCCGTTCAATATCTCTAGCACTGTTAAGTAAAAAACTTGTTCTTCTTTCTTTTATTTTTGTGCAAATTACATTTTAGTATCATGTGGTTTATATCCAATTTCAGAGTTATACTTTACCTTTCAAATGTTGCAGTACCCTGACATTTTTAAAACGTTTCACTTGGGCTCTTCCGTTAAATATCCTGTTAGAAAATCCGTTAAGTGGTGATGTGCCACTTGTGGGACCTACATTTAAAATTTTTATTTTTCACGTAGATTAAATAAATGATAAAAAAATTAAAATAAAAGTTAAAAAAATTAGATACATTTATCTCTCCTCTTCCTTCTTCTTTCATCTTCCTCCTCTCTCCCTCTCTGTGACTTGGAAGCCCAGTAGCCCACCACCACCAATTGTAGTTGGTTCGTAATAACACAAGGATGTGCTACACACTCCTCTGAGGTTACTTCTTTAAAAGAATATACAATTGGTGAAAAATAAACAAATTATCATGAAAAATAAAATGGAGAACAATGTTCACAAGATTTGAGATGCAATTCCCCAAATTGCTCAATTGAATGAAACATCAGACTTGACCATTTCTGCCCCAGTAGAAACTATATATTCTAAATAAAATAGTTCACCTCTTAAAACCCTCATGAATTAAATTTTCCTCCACCAAAACAAACCACATTGCCGGCAGTAGGTTCAGTAATCTTCCTCTTTTTAGGACCGACTAACATAAAAAAAAAAAAAATCCAAGAATGAAGAATAAATATTCAGAATATCACTGTGATATCATATGCAACAACTATTTGTCTTGGAGCACTAACAATAACAATTAATTGTTGATTTCTTTTTTTTTACAGCTACCATTTTTGCAGGCATGGGTAAGATCTCCCTCTGTCCATCTCCTCATTTCCATTGTTTCCCATTCCAAATGTGTTTCGTTATGATTTTTTCTTAGTTCGTTTCCTTTCACTTCCGATTCTAAGTATAAAAATGTGATAAATTCTTACATTTTGCAGTAATCGCCTTTGGGAAGTTCATTATCATTTGCTTAGTATACAAGAAAAGAATTCGGAAAGGTAGCAGCTCAGTGAATCCAGACTTTCCAACACTCAAATTGGAGGAGTTTCTACGTGATATGGAAAGAGAGAAGCCCATCAGGTTTACTGCTCAACAACTTCATACTGCAACGGATAACTTAACGAACTTGTTGGGTTCGGGAGGTTTTGGCACAGCTTATAAAGGGCAATTTGGTAATGGGATCCGTGTACCAGTGAAAGTTCTAAATGGGAGCTCAGCGAAGAGAATCGATGAACAATTCAAGGCAGAAGTCATCACAATAGGAAGGATTCATCATATCTATCTGGTCCTTCGTTCTGGCTACTGCTTTGAGAGAAACCTCAGAGCAATTGCTTATGAGTATATGGAAAATGGTTCACTTGACAAGCTCTTATTCCATAGAAATGAGGTCTTACAATTTGAAAAGCTTCATGAAATCGCAGTTATGACTGCTAGAGGGTTTGCATACTTGCATGAAGAATGTTGGATAGCCAGACTCGAAGAGGAATCGAAGAGGATGATGATCTCTTCTAGAACGGAGCCGATTCGCCAAAGAGGATGATGATCTCTTCAAGGATCAGAGCCGATTCTCTTCTCAGCAAGAACCGCCGCATGCAAGGTATGAAACTTAAACCTCAATCTTAAGCTGAACCTTTGAATCGAGACTAGCTCGTGATGTATTCAATTTCCTGTTTAAGTTTTGTGAAATCAGATTGAAGATTATTGATAGAAATTAGGTGTTGATCAATATGAGGATCTTATGCACTCTAGATGTTTGTTAATTTGCTTGAGAGAGATTTCTGGATTTGAGGGAGGTCAGTTATGACTGCCTTTCTCCCGTGAGTTTTCTATATTTAAAACTTTTGAGTTTGTTCCAATTACACAACATATATCCTCACTCACACACTCTACAATTCGGTTAGAGATGATAACACTATGATGTCATTACACACACACTTTTGCTCACTCCTTAATATGCTCTCACACACTCTGCAATTCTAATTGTCTCACGCACTCACTGCTCACATACATGCTTCCATTTTGTGCCTTTAGTTAATGACACATTCCTTCTTGAGTCAGTAGCTGGTATGCTGCCAAGTCAACTGCCAGTGATGCAGCTTAGTCACCAACAGCCCCTCCTAAGCTAGTCACGGGAACCATTCCCAGCAAACTCCTAAGATAGCTGAACCTTTCTCTAGGTAGAGCTTTGGTGAAGATATCTGCAAGTTGCTCTTCAGACTTGCAATAGTGTAGGGTAATTTCTTCATTTTGAATTGCATCTCTGATGTAATCAAACCGTCGGTTTATATGCTTGGTCTTCTGATGAAAAACTGGATTTTTGGCCATGGCAATGGCTGACAGACTGTTACACAGTGGAGGAGTAGCCTCTAACTGTTCCTCTCCCAAGTCTCCCAATACAAACATTAACCAGACTGCTTGATTTGTTGCCTCAGAGGCACTCACATACTTAGCTTCTGTTGTTGAAAGAGCAACACTGCTTTGTTTGACGTATGCCCAAGAAAATATCCCACTACCAAATGAAAAAGCATAACCATATGTGCTTTTCATGTCATCCTCAGACCCTCCCCAATCACTGTCACAAAAACCCACCAAAGTAGCTGTTTTCCCTTTCTTGTATTAAATTCCATAGGTCAATGTACCTTGGACATACCTTAGGACTTTCTTAGCAGTTCCTAGCTAAGTGCTTATTGGTAGGATTGTGCATGAATCTAGACAGTAGACTTGAGGCCTACATTATGTCTGGTCTAGTAGCAGTAAAATAGAGTAGACTCCCCACAATCTGTCTATAGAGTTGCTCATCAGCAGCTTCACACCATCATTTCTTTGCAGCTTGTCAGTAGTTGCTAGGGGAGTACTCATTGACTTGCAGTCTTTGAGTCTAAACTTCTCTAGCAATGTAGAAGCATACTTCCTTTGATGAATGAAGATACCTTTCCTAGACTGTAGAACACCCATCCCTAGGCAATGATGCAATAATCCCAGGTCTGTCATCTCTTATTTGTTCATCATGTCTTTCTTGAACTCAGCCATCATAGTGTTGTACAAATAGCAACCTAAATCTTACGCAACTATATGCACGTTTTAACTCGCAAGTGCACAAGATCAGACAAATAGTATAGAAAGAAAATACGAGATCATTCCCACGAGGATTGGATTAATATGTGTTTAAAATTGATTTTAAGATGATTTTGAAAACTGAAAATTTTGAAAACAAAATATTAAAAACAACGTTTGATTAAAAACAGAATTGGATCAAGGTTAAAACAATGAGAAAACCAGTTAGGGATTCGATATTCATCGCTAATCTTCTTCTTTAAGCAAACGACATGCACAATGCTACAAAACATATTTTAGATGCTCATGTTTGTCAACCTAAAGGCATGATATCTACTCTTTAAATTATTGATTTCCCTAAGCAACAAGTTAGCCATGGGTATCTATGAACTCTTTTTATTCTTAAAGTATTGAGCATGGTATCTACTAAGTTGCACTTTAAGAACGCATAACACAATGGAAATCGACAAACACACAACTCCTAGAACATGGTATCTATTCTAGTTATTCATGATGATTAATTTCAAGAACTTATAACTAGTTCTTTTGTTACTCTCATAGGCACAAGATTCGGTCATCAAAATTTACCTATGTAACAAACTCAATACACAACATGCATATGGTGATCAAGCATAACATAAAATATGTAAAGAGTAAAATATAATCTGAAATTAATCAATTAAGCATCACAAAAGTAGTTTGCAGCAAAGGCATATCGAAATCCTTAAAGAAACATGATTAGGGCTTCAATCGAGCCCTAACTAAAGTACTTAGTTACCCATAATTTAAATAGACAGCAAAACATAAAAAACAGAAAATAAAAAGAGAAAGAAGATAGCTCTTTGATGATGTGTTGGTCATCCAGAGTGATTGGATGACGCCTTGACGTTCCTCCTTGCTTCCTAAGCCTTTTAGACCTTGGAACCTTGAAGGATGGAGCATAATGGCATGGTGTGGCTGAGTCCTTGTGTGAGATCCCAGACGTTTTCTGCAGTTTTTAGGGAGAAAAAAAGTTGTTTCAAAGTATAAGATGAGGGGGAGACTCTTTGCTTCTCTCTTGTATGCGTGTCTTTGCCCCTTCGGCTTGCCAAGAATTTTTGTGCATGTTAATTCACTGAATGAGGGAGAGCAAGAGTTTCTTTTTTTTATTCTTTTTAATTTTCTTCTTTTCTCTGATTAAAACAGCTCCTCCCATAATCCTAACAAATTGGGCTTCAATCGTCCAAGCCTGATAAGGATTAGAAAACTTGAAATAGAAGGAATGCTGAATTCCCGCGCAGCCTGAACTTTCTGTACAAAAACAGCAATAACTCCTTCTAGAAAATTCCAATTCACAAACCGTAAAATTCTCTAGAAACTAGACTTCCGTATCTTTCCAACGATATATGACCCATCTACTAGTTCTTCCCGAGTAGGTGCAGTTAATTTCGAGAAGTTGACACATCTGCTGAAGTCTGTTTCAAAGTTTCCTCTTTAGATTTCCCAAACTGCACTCATTAACTTCTTTTGTAACTTTGCTTTCAAAAATCCTACAAAACACGAAAACAAGCTAAGTATTAAGAAAACATAGCAAACATGCTAAGAAAAGCATAAGAAAACAAGATAAAATGTCGCATAAATATGCTCTTATCACATAGCAGCACTGTCACCTGTGTAGATAATGTCATCTACATAAATTGACACAATTAGAGTTCCTCCATGTTGCTTACACTTTAAATACAGAGTTGCTTCACTTGAACTTCTCTCAAAATCACAACTTAGCAAGTAGGAATCCATCTCCTCATACCAGGCCCTTGGTGCTTGCTTAAGCCCTTAGAGTGTCTTGTTTAGCTTGTAGACTCTGGCTTCATTTCCTTGAACTTCAAAACCTTCAGGCTGATCCACATACACCTCTTCTTGTAGAACACAATTTAGGAATGCTAACTTCACATCAAGCTGAAACAGTTTCCACTCTTTCTGTGTTGCTAGACAAATAGGGTTCTGATAGTATCAAGCCTTGCAACTGGTGCAAAGGTCTCATTGAAATCAATTCCTGGTTTATGAGCATATCCCTTAGCTACCAATCTGGCCTTGTGCTTCTGAACTGATCCATCCAAGTTGAGTTTAGTTTTGTACACCCATTTAACACCAATCACTGGTTTGTCAGTAGGTCTCTCTATTAGTTCCTATGTATAATTTTTTTCAATCATCTGTATCTCATCTGCCATGGCTTTCTTCCAAGCTGAATCCTTGATTGCTTCACTGAAACTTTCAGGTTCTATTATGCACATGTGACACCTAGCATAAACATCACTTAGACTTCTTAGCCTCACAGGTGTATCACCTGAACTTGAACTGGGTGAATCATAGGAACTAGAACTAGAATTTGTACTAGGACCAGAATCAGGGGTTGGGTTTGAACTTGAACTGGTGCTAGTAGTATAAGGACCATGTGTTGCTGGTGTAGCAAAGTCAGTTCCAGTGTCAAAACCCTACTGATATGAACTCCTGAACTTCTGCATGTTTCTTCCAATCCAAGCTTCCTTCTTCATTAAATATTACACTTCTTGACACCACAATCTTTCTAGTTTCCAGATTATAGATTCTATAGCCCTTTTCACAACTACCATAGCCAACTAGAACACCTTTCACACTTGAATAATCTAGTTTCTATCTTCTCTGTGATGGAATATGCATGTAGCATATAGAGCCAAATACCCTTAGGTGTGACACTCCTGGTCTTCTACCAGAGAACTTCTCAAATGGAGTCATACCCTGCACAGCCTTGGTAGGACATCGATTGAGAATGTATACTGCAGTGTTAACTGCTTCACCCCATAACTCATTGGGTAGTTGTTTTCCATGTAACATAGACTTAGCCATCTCTACTATAGTCCTGTTTTTCCTCTCAGCAACTCCATTATGCTGAGGAGAGTAAGCCACTATCAGCTGTCTCTTAATTCCATTCTTTAACTTCTTAACTTCTTAACTTCTTCACCTTGCATCCACTTTACCTTGCATCTATCACTTCTTAACTTCTTCACCTTGCATCCACTTTATAGTTCAACCATAGCTTTGAACTTTTTAAACACATTCAACACACCTGATTTATGTCTCAGGAAATACAGCAAGCACATTCTAGAGTGATCATCAATGAAGGTAAGAAAATACAGGCTACCTCCCATTGTTTTTGTTTGCATAGGACAACACACATCTGAGTGTATTAACTCTAGAGGTGTAGATGCCCTCCAAGCCTCTTCTATGTCAAAAGGACTCACATCATGTTTCCCTGAAATACATCCTTCACAGAGTTCTTTGTCACCTTCTAGACTAGGTAGGCCAACCACCATGTCCTTCTGTCTTAGCAGCTTTAGGCTTGAGTAGTTCAAATGTCCAAATCTCCGGTGCCATAGTTCTGTGCTTTCCTTGGCTTCTGCTTTTCTGGCTACTAAACTCACATCGTCCAGGGACAGCTTGAAACATCTGCTGCCTGTTATAGGAACCTTAACAACCCTTTGCTTCATGGTCTTATCTTCATAAACCTCTTATGAACTATCCCAAACACAAGGCAATATCCATGTTCCACCATCTGACCTACACTTAGTAGGATCTCATCCAAACCAGGTACAAGCATTACTTACTTGATGTACTTGTCACCTTGGTCAGTGTGAACCAACAAGGAACCTTTCCCTGAAGCTTGAACTAACTCACCAGTACCCATCTTCACTTTTACATTCAGATTTCGATCAATGTTAGTGAGTAAGGACTCATGACCAGTCATATGGTTACTACAACCACTATCCAAGTACCACACACCCACATCCTTCTCAATGGAGGCTGAATGACAATCATAGAACATGTTACCTTCAACTTCATTCACTTTATGAGCTAGATTAGCAATCTGGTTTTCAGAACAGTCTTTGGAAATATGGCCAAACTTAGAGCACTTGAAACATTTCACTTTTCCTTTGAACCAGCATTCACCCCAGTGAAGTTTGTTGCAATTCTTGCAAGCATACTTAGAATCACTAGTTTTTCCTTTCTGATATCTAGAAAACTTGTTCTCATACTTAGGATTACCTTTGAATTTGCTGTTAGTCCAACCCTTGTTTCCACCTTTGAACTGCTGCTTCTTGAGCTTTCCCTTATTAGAACTTGATTGTGCATGTGACTTGTTATTCACAGTCATACTTGAGAATGCTTTCTCAACATCACCCTCAATATGCATCTCCAAACGTTGATCAAATGCCCTGATTGATGCAGAGATACTTTCATCACTAATCTGTTCTAAGTCTCTAGTTTCTTCAAGTATGGACACAATTGAATCATAGGTTTTAGTCAAGCTTATCAGAATTTTCTGTGCTAATCTCTTTTTAGTTACTTCCTCACCATATGTTTTCATTTGATTAACAACACCAAATAGTCTAGTCATATATGTAGAAAAGAATTCATCATTCTTCATATGTGTATACTCAAAATCTCTTCTAAGACTTTGTAATTTAACTGCTTTCACCTTAGGATCTCCTCTGTATTCCTTTTTCAGAATCTCCCAGGCACTCTTGGCTATTTCCTCATTCGAGATTCTTGGGAAGATTTCTTCAAAAACTGCATTCTGAATCAGATTCAAGGCTTTGGCATTCTTGATTTGATCAGCATGGCTTGCTGCTGTCTCAAGCTCTTCATCTTCACCGTCATCCTTAGGATTAGGTAAACTTTGAGTGACTATCTTCCACAAATCACATGCTTTTAGTGTTGTTTTCATTTTTATATTCCATAAGTCATAATTCACTCCTGTGAATACAGGAATCTTCGGTTCTCCCCCTCCAGTACCAACCATGACTTGGCAGTGAAGGAAACTCCTGCTCGGCTTCACCACAGACAGACGCCCCAGAGATATGATCTCAGAGCTCTGATACCATGTTGGATAGCCAGACTCGAAGAGGAATCGAAGAGGATGATCATCTCTTCTAGAACGGAGCCGATTCGCCAAAGAAGATGATGATCTCTTCAAAGATCAGAGCCGATTCTCTTCTCAGCAGGAACCGCCGCATGCAAGGTATGAAACCTAAACCTCAATCTCTAGCTGAACCTTTGAATCAAGACTAGCTCGTGATGTATTCAATTTCCTGTTTAAGTTTTGTGAAATCAGATTGAAGATTATTGCTAGAAATTAGGTGTTGATCAATATGATGATCATATGCACTCTAGATGTTTGTTAATTTGCTTGAGAGAGATTTCTGGATTTGAGGGAGGTCAGTTATGACTGTCTTTCTCCCGTGAGTTTTCTATATTTAAAACTTATGAGTTTGTTCAAATTAGACAACATATATCCTCACTCACACACTCTACAATTCGGTTAGAGATGATAATACTATGATGTCATCACACACACACTTTTGCTCACTCCTTAATCTGCTCTCACACACTCTGCAATGCTAACTGTCTCACACACTCACAGCTCACATCCATACTTCCGTTTCGTGCCTTTAGTTAATGACACATTCCTTCTTGAGTCAGCAGCTGGTATGCTGCCAAGTCAACTGCCAGTGATGCAGCTTAGTCACCAACAAAGAATGCCCACAGCGAATAGTCCATAACGATATAAAGCCTGAAAATATTCTTTTGGATGGAAAGTTTTGTCTGAAAGTAGCTGACTTTGGTTTGGCCAAGGTCTGTAACAGGGAAAATACTCATATAACCATGACTGGAAGGAGGGGGACTCTCGGCTATGCTGCACCAGAACTTTGGCTTCAGTTTCCTACAACCCAAAAGTGTGATGTTTACAGCTTTGGAATGCTATTAATTGTTTGAGATCATCGGTAGGAGAAGGAACCTTGACATCAATCTTGCAGAGAGCCAAGAGTGGTTCCTGGGGTTGGTATGGAAGAAGTTTGAAGACAAAGAGCAAGGGGAGGTGCAGTTTATGTTGGAATGTGGGATAGAGGATGATGACAAAGGAAGGGCATGGAGAATGGTAAATGCAGCTCTGTGGTGCCCCCAGTATAGGCCTGAATCAAGGCCTTCGATGGGTGAAGTGGTGAAAATGTTGGAAGAAGCAGTTGAGATTCCTAGGCCTTCGAACACTTTTCCGCACGTAATGCTGGGCAGTCCATGCCCTAATGCACCTGTCTATGATTCCTCTCAAACTGGAACCAGCGTGTGCGCAACACCTATCATGAGGAGATACGAGTTTGAAATAGCAACTGCATCTATCTAGGTAAGCTGATGTAAATGCCTCATTCTCTTCATTTCTCTCTTGCACACTGTCGTATGTTTTCATTTACTTAGTGTATATATTTTGTCAAGCAGCAAAATGTTTATCCATCTCAACGTTTAGTTACTTACAATTTTGTTTCTGATTGACAATAATTTCTTTTGGCTCTCTATCATGGGGAATTTTTAACTTTGTGAGATTAGTTACTTCTCATTTCACCGGTTAATTAATTGATAGTGAATTGCATGACAACGTACTGCTATGTCATTTGCAGTTGGAGCAGATTTCAACTCAAGCTTTTTGTTGGATATGTTTGTAGCTTTCTGGACATATTGAATAATAGAGAAGATAATTTGATTATACCAAAGCAAAACTGACTGTACAAATCTGGTAATATGAGCAGAGTTGAGCGTGACATTCTGCTAAACAATAGTCAAACGCCTGTGAAATGTTACAGAAGATTTTAATACAAGTTTTCTTATTGAATGATATGTAGTTGTCTATTTGTCTCAGCAGATGAATGCTTGAGAAGCTTTCTTTTTTGCATTTTCCGGACACAGCCTAACACTAGGCTAAAACATCAACTCCGCCAGGTTTGGATTGTAGAACTGACTCTTTCTATTTGATGTCGTTGGCCGTGTTCTCTTGTTTTGAGAGCTTGCAGAAATTAGTGTGCGGAGATGGTTTCACATGGCTGGTGCTTTTGTTGCAAGAGTTTGGCATATGAATCGAAGAAACTAACATTTTCACATCAGTCATCAGTCTCATTACTTTTTGGTACTAGAAAAGGGTAATATCCTTGAAAAAATACCCTAAAATCATCTGCTTAAGTGAAAAATTGTTGGCCACAATGGTTGTTGCTGACAAGGGAATCTGATGAGCATCTAGATCTTATCTATGGAATCTGTTGCCATCAACATGCACCCTTGATGATAACTGTTGGATGACCAGACTTCAGTGGAATTGCAGGGGATTATGGTCGATTGTGATCGGTGTGTAGAAGAGGATGATGATCTCTTCACAGATTAAAGTCGACTTCAGCTTTGAACAAGAACAGCCGCATGCAAGGTATGATCCCTAACCTCTAATCTCTAGCTGAAATCTTGAATCGGGATTAGCTTGTGATGTATTCAATTCACTTGTCTGGTTCTCTGTTTAGATTTAGGGTATTTTATTAGGGAAGTTTGCAGTGATTAGATGATGATCAATGTGATGATCATCTGCACTCTAGGTGTTTGAAGAAACGTTTGAGAGAGTTTTCTGAGCTGAGGGAGATCAGATATGACTGATTCTTCCCGTGTGTAATTCTTGTTATTTCTCTTTTCTTTTTTGTTCAATTACATAACAGTTTTCACTCACTCTCTCTCACTTACAAAACGGTTTGGGATGTTATAACAAACCCTCACATACTTCTTCACACTATGCAGTTTCTAACTTCCTCACACACTCACTCACATGCTTTAGTTTATGCCTTTAGCTGATGACACCTCCTAGCTCGAGTCAGCAGCTTAGTAGACTGCTAAGTCAGCTGCTAAGTGACGCAACTTAGTCACCAATAGCCCCTCCTAAGCTAGTCACTGGAACCACTCCCAGCAAACCCCTTAGGTAGTTAAACTTCTCTCTAGGTAGAGCCTTGGTGAATATGTCTGCAAGTTGTTCTTCTGACTTGCAATAGTGTAGGCTAATCTCTTCATTTTGGATTGCATCTCTGATATAATGATACCTCCTATTTATGTGTTTGGTCTTCTGATGGAAGACTGGATTCTTGGCCATGGCAATGGCTGACATACTGTCACACAGTAGAGGGGTAGCCTCTATCTGTTCTTCTCCCAAATCTCCCAAAACAAACCTCAGCCAGACAGCTTGAGTAGTTGCCTCAGAGGCACTGACATACTCAGCTTCTGCTGTTGAGAGAGCAACACTGCTTTGCTTGACAGATGCCCAAGAAAACACTCCATTACCAATTGAAAAAGCATCTCCAAATGTGCTTTTCATGTCATCTTCTGAACCTCCCCAATCACTGTCACAGAAACCTACCAAGGTTGCTTCTTTTCCCTTCTTATATTCAATGCCATAGGTTAGTGTACCTTGGACATACCTTAGCACTCTCTTAACAGTGCCTAGGTGCTTCTTGGTAGGGTTGTGCATGAATCTAGACAGTAAACTTGAGGCATACATTATGTCTGGTCTAGTAGCAGTAAGATAGAGCAGACTTCCCACAATATGCCTATAGAGTTGCTCATCTGCTGCTTCACTGCCATCATTCCTTTGTAGCTTCTCTGCTGTCACTAGAGGAGTACTCACTGGTTTGCAGTCTTTCAGTCCAAATTTTTCTAGCAATGTGGTAGCATACTTCCTTTGATGTATGAAGATGCCATTGCTTGACTGTAGAACACCCATCCCTAGGAAATGATGCAGTAAACCCAGGTCTGTCATCTCATATTTGTTCATCATGTCCTGCTTGAACTCATCCATCATAGCAGCACTGTCACCTGTGTAGATGATATCATCTACATAGATTGACACAATTAGGGTTCCTTCAACTTTCTTGCACTTTAGATACAGAGTTGCCTCACTTGAGCTTCTCTCAAAACCACAACTCAGTAAGTAGGAATCAATCTCCCCATACCAGGCCCTTGGTACTTGCTTTAGTCCATATAGTGCCTTATTTAGCTTGTAGACACAGGGTTCATGTCCTTGGACATCAAAACCTTTAGGCTGATCTACATATACTTCTTCCTCTAGAACACCATTTAGAAATGCTGATTTCACATCAAGTTGAAACAGCTTCCACTATTTATGTGTTGCTAAAGCAATTAGGATTCTGATAGTGTCAAGTCTTGCAACTGGTGCAAAGGTCTCATTGAAATCAACTCCTGGTTTCTGAGCATATCCCTTAGCTACCAATCTAGCATTATGCTTCTGAACAGATCCATCCAGGTTAAGCTTGGTTTTGTACACCCACTTGACACCAATCACTGGTTTGTCAGTAGGTCTCACTGTCAGTTCCCAAGTGTCATTATTTTCAATCATATGAATCTCATCCTCCATAGCTTTCTTCCAAGTTGAATCCCTGATTGCTTCACTGAAACTTTCAGGTTCAATTATGCACATGTGACACCTAGCATAAACCTCACTTAGACTCCTTAGCCTTACTGGTGTATCTCCAGTACTTGAGCTGGGTGAATCACAAGGACTAGGACTTGTACTAGGATCAGATTCAGAACTTGAGTTTGAACTTGAGCTGATGATTGTAGTTTGAGGACTTTGAGTTGCTGGTGTAACACCATCAGTTCGAGTGTCAAAACTCAAAGATATGGACCCCTGCACTTCTGCATGATTCTTCCAATCCCAGCTTCCTTCTTCATTGAATATCACACTCCTTGACACCACAACTTTTCCAGTTTCCAGTTTCCAGATTATAGATTATGTAGCCCTTCTCACAGCTACCATAGCCAACTAGGACACCTTTGATACTTGAATCATCCAGTTTCTGTCTCTTCTGAGATGGAATGTGCATGTAGCATAAAGAGCCAAATACTCTTAGGTGTGACACTCCTGGTCATCTACCAGAGAACTTCTCAAATGGGGTCTTGCTTTGCACAGCCTTGGTAGGACATCTATTTAGGATGTATACTGCAGTGTTAACTGCTTCACCCCATAACTCATAGGGTAGATGCTTACCATGTAACATAGACTTAGCCATCTCTACTATTGTCCTATTTTTCCTCTCAGCAACCCCATTTTGCTGAGGAGAGTAAACTACTGCCAGCTGTCTCTCTATTCCATGCTCTTCACAGAGCCTTTGGAATTCATTTGAGGTGTATTCTCCACCTCTATCACTCCTTAACTTCTTCACCTTGCAGCCACTTTGTAGTTCAACCATAGCTTTGAACTTCTTGAACACATTCAACACCCCTGATTTGTGTCTTAGGAAATACAGCCAGCACATTCTTGAGTGATCATCAATGAAAGTAAGAAAGTACAGGTTACCTACCATTGTTTCTATTTGCATAGGACCACACACGTCTGAGTGTATTAACTCAAGAGGTGCATATGCCCTCCAAGCCTCTTCTGTGTCAAAAGGACTCACATGGTGTTTCCCTGATATACACCCTTCACAGAGTTCTTTGTCACCTTCTAGGCTAGGTAGACCAACCACCATTTCCTTCTGTCTTAGCAGTTTTAGGCTTGCATAGTTCAGATGCCCAAACCTCTTATGCCATAACTTTGTGCTCTCCTTTGATTCTGCCTTTCTAGCTACTGGACTCACATAGTCCAGAGAAAGCTTGAAACACCTGCTGCCAGTCATAGGAACCTTGGCAATCCTTTGTTTCATGGTGTTGTCTTCATAGACCTCTGTTGTACTGTCCCCAAACAGAAGACAGTAACCATGTTCCACCATCTGTCCTACACTTAGTAGGTTTTCATCTAAACTAGGTACAAGCATCACTTCCCTGATGTACTTGTCACCTTGGTCCGTATGAACTAGTAAAGAGCATTTCCCTGTAGCATGTACTAACTCACCAGTACCCATCTTCACTTTTACATTCAGATGTCGATCAATGTTGGTCAGTAAAGACTCATGCCCTGTCATATGGTTACTACAGCCACTGTCCAAATACCACACACCCACATCCTTCTCAATGGAGGCTGAATGACAAGTATAGAACATGTTGCTTTCATCTTCATTCACTTTCTGAGCTAGATTAGCAACCTGGTTCTCAGAACAGTTCTTGGCAATGTGGCCAAACTTAGAACACTTGAAACACTTCACTTTGCCTTTGAACCAGCATTCACCCCAGTGAAGCTTGTTTCAATTCTTGCAAGCATCCTGAGAACCACTGGTCTCACCCTTCTGATTCCCATAGAACTTGTTCTCATACTTAGTATTTCCTTTGAATTTGCTATTAGTCCATCCTTTGTTTCCACCTTTGAACTGTTGCTTCTTGAACTTTCCCTGATTTGACTGAACCTGAGACTTGTTGCTCACACTCATGCTTGAGAAAGCTTTCTCAACATCACCCTCAGAATGCATTTCCAAACGTTGATCAAATGCCCTGATTGATGCAGAGATACTCTCAACACTAATCTGTTCTAAGTCTCTAGTTTCTTCAATTATGGACACAATTGAATCATAGGGTTTAGTCAAACTAATCAGGATTTTCTGTGCTAATCTCTTTTCAGTTACAGCCTCACCATATGTTTTCATTTGATTAACCACAACTAACAATCTAGTCATGTATGTAGAAAATGATTCATCATTCTTCATACGTGTGTATTCAAAATCTCTTCTAAGACCTTGTAATATAACTGCTCTAACCTTGGGATCTCCTCTGTACTCCTTCTACAGAATCTCCCAGGCACTTTTGGCTATCTCTTCATTTGAGATTCTAGGAAAGATCTCCTCAGAAACAGCATTCTGAATCAGATTCAAAGCCTTGGCGTACTTGATCTGATCAGCATGACTTGCTGCTGCTTCAAACTCTTCATTGTCACCCTCAAACTCAGGATCAAGTAAGCCTTGAATAATAATTGTCCATAGATCGCATGCTTTCAGTGATGTTCTCATCTTTATATTCCAGAAGTCATAGTTTACTCCTGTGAATACAGGTATCTTCAGTTCACCTCCTCCATTACCAACCATGACTTGGCAGTGAAGGTAACTCCTGCTCGGCTTCACCACAGTCAGACGCCCCAGAGATATGATCTCACAGCTCTGATACCATGTTGGATGACCAGACTTCAGTGGAATCGCAGGGGATTATGGTGGATTGTGATCGGTGTGTAGAAGAGGATGATGATCTCTTCATAGATTAAAGTCGACTTCAGCTTTGAACAAGAACAACCGCATGCAAGGTATGATCCCTAACCTCTAATCTCTAGCTGAAATCTTGAATCGGGATTAGCACGTGATGCATTCAATTCACTTGTCTGGTTCTATGTTTAGATTTAGGGTTATTTGATTAGGGAAGTTTGCAGTGATTAGATGATGATCAATGTGATGATCATCTGCACTCTAGGTGTTTGATGAAACGTTTGAGAGAGTTTTCTGAGCTGAGGGAGATCAGATATGACTGATTCTTCCAGTGTGTAATTCTTGTTATTTCTCTTTTCTTTTTTGTTCAATTACATAACAGTTTTCACACTCTCTCTCACTTACAAAACAGTTAGGGATGTTATAACAAACCCTCACACGCTTCTTCACACTATGCAGTTTCTAAGTTCCTCACACACTCACCCACATGCTTTAGTTTATGCCTTTAGTTGATGACACCTCCTAGCTCGAGTCAGCAGTTTAGTAGACTGCCAAGTCAGCTGCTAAGTGACACAGGTTAGTCACCAACAATAACTCGGTTCGCAAAATGCTGCATGAACATCACCCACTGGAGCTCTTATCTCATATATATTATTATATGCATTGGATTGCATGATTGGCATCAACAACTTCAATAGTATATACCATGTAGAGAAATATTACTTAATTATCGATAATAGCCAAGGGTACTGATGAGTCAAATATATACTTGTATTTCCCATATATTTAATTAGTTATTATTATTATTTTGGGAGGAATTGATACTGGAATTGATTATATTGACAGGTTTATTCTAGAAGGAGTGTTTGGAGCAAAAGAAGGAAGTATATCAATAAAATCCCAATTCAAGGAGGAGAAGGCATATGCTTTCCTATTTATGTTCAAACTAGGAATTAGATTTGATTATTTTTATTTTACTCCTTTTCAAAGTAGGATTAGGAATATTTCCTTATAAATACCCAAGCTTGGCTTAGATTTGAATACACCAGAATTCATAATACAATTCTTCATCTAAGAGCACGGCAAGCTGGGATTTTCGGCTACCTTTGTTCTACAAACTGTTTGTTCTCTTAACTTCAATTTTAATGAAATTATTTCTATTCATTATGAGCATGAGTAGCTAATTTTCTCACTAGGGTTAGACCTAAGCCTTAACATGATTATGTGATTTATCTTTTTCCTATGTTGTCGTATATGCATGCTTTGAATCTTTAATCACTGTTTAAAACTATCTTTATGTCTTAATGCTTGATCACCCTTAGGATATTTAGACAAGTAATTTGATGCAATTTTATAGGAATGCCCACCTAAAAATTGGGATTAGCTTCTTGTGATTAAGGATTGTAATACATCTAGGTTAAATACCATAACTAAGAGATTGCATGGTTATAAAAGATTTTCATGAACTTAATGAATCTTGCATGTAGAATTAGATCTAAATGCCATAGACTAATCGCATGTTAGGTATACGTTTTCACTTGAATGCCCACGAGGAAAATATGCTTTCGAAAAATCTAACCTTCAAAGTTGCATGTATTAATTCATAGATTCTTTTCTAAGTCACATATGATTGTTAATGGTGAAGGTTGAGCCCTAGTACTTGTTTACATTATTTACTTAATTCTTATTCAGTCACCAAAATTATTGCTATTATTTTATTATTAATTAAAAGTGAATTCTAAAAATAAGAATTATCCATATCAGTCCCTGAGGAAATCGACCCTGCATTCAGTGCTACACTACAACAGCCCTGTACTCTTGCAGGTATTATTTGTATGATTTTAACCCTTGTTTTACAGGTGGGAAAAATTCTTATCAAGAAATTGGCGCCGTTGCCGGGGACTGTGCCGATTACACTTATTTTAATTTACTTTTAGTTAATTATTTGTTTTCAATTTTTTTTCTATACTTCACCAAATCAACATTTACGCACAGGTCTCTACTCTTGCAGGACTATCTAATTGTGCATGGTTATTGCTACACGATCTACGAACCCGATTCTAGCACAATTCGATCCTGAACCTGAAAGAACAGCAAGAAGAAGAAGACAACTACAAGCAACTAACGCAAGGTTCACACTCAAAGGAACTTTTCTTGCAGCTTTGTTCACGGAGATAGACAACACAGTGCCAGCACCAATGGCATTAACAATACCTGAAGTCGGCGCACCGCTTAGCAAAAGTCTTGCAGCACGTGGGAATGGAACCCCACAATGCATCGTGTACCCCGAGGTACAAGACGGAGTCACTTTTGAGATCAGGCATCACATGCTTGTGCTTCTACCCACTTTTCATGGACTCCCAAATAGTGATCCAAACATGCACATATCTGAATTCTTGTCAGGGTGTGACAACATCATTGTTCGGGGAATTTCAAATGAGACAATTAAGTTAAGGCTTTTTCCTTACACCTTGAAGGATAAAGCTCGGGCTTGGCTACATTCATTACCTCCAGGGAGCATAACAGCATGGGAACAGTTACAAACAAGGTTTCTAAACAAATTCTACCCATCATCCAAGACTCTTGCCTTAAAAAAAGAAATACTGGCCTTTGCCCAGAAATCTAATGAGTCGTTTCATGATACTTGGGAGAGGTACAATGACCTGTACATGCGTTGTCCCCACCATGGTTTGGATTCAGACATGCAGATGAACATCTTTTATGATGGACTCAACCACATCACCAAAAGTTACGTCAACGCATCTGCAGGTGGTTCTCTCATATCCAAAACAGCCCGTGAAGCATTTGAAATATTTGAGCTAATGGCTAACGAATCTCAACAATGGACGGATGATGGCTCTCATACGAGGGGACACATCTATGATGTAGCACAAGGACATGGTACCCCTAATATTGCAGCACAAATCACCCAATTGGAAAAGAAGATCAACAGTTTGATGCTCACCACAGCTGCCCCAAAGACAACACAGGTTTGCGCCATATGTGAGGACCCTACACATAATGTCCTCCAATTTCCTCAGAAGGATGGGTATCCCGACCTTGTCCAAGAACAAGTAAACGGCATGAGTTCCTTCCCAAGACCCCGTAATGATGCCTACCCCAATACATATAATTCGGGATGGAAAAATAATACAAATTTTGGGTGGAATGGACAACACCAGGTCCGGCCCAATTATCAGCAGAATTATCAACAGCCACTCAACCATCAGACCCAACCGGCCGCACCACGCCAATTGAGTGTAGAAGAGCAGCTTACCAGGTTT
Organism: Oemleria cerasiformis; assembly: GCA_037349345.1. Taxonomy (NCBI): domain Eukaryota; kingdom Viridiplantae; phylum Streptophyta; class Magnoliopsida; order Rosales; family Rosaceae; genus Oemleria; species Oemleria cerasiformis. The sequence continues at coordinate 12,694,515 of JAZGTL010000010.1, forward strand.
ATTGAGATCTCTACCCAGAATCACCAAAACACTCGAGCATCAATTAAAAACTTGGAGCAGCAAGTTAGCCAACTGGCCCAAGAAATTTCTGAAAGGGATAAAAGGGTTTTTCCCAATCAACCTATACCAAACCCGAGAGGAGCCGAGGACTGTAAGATGGTAAGGACATTACGAGGGGGAAAAAGTTATGACAATCGGGAGGCATCAAAGTCATCCCATTCAGAAAATAATACCACCAAGTCAAATATTGAACCTGAACCTCAGGTTGAACTATTCACCCCACAAATTAAATTTGCTCCATCCAACATCCCTGCCTACACTCCGCCACTGCCATTCCCTCAAAGGCAGCAGCGCCGCTCAAACAAAGACCAACAGACAATTGACTTCATGCAGACATTAGCCAAGGTACATATCAATCTACCTCTACTAGATGCTATAAAGCACATCCCTTCTTATGCAAAATTTTTGAAGGAGGTATGCGCCAATAAGAAAAAAATGTCAGACCTGGAAAAAGTGGTTTTGACAGAACAGTGTAGTGCAGCACTTCTACACAAACTGCCACCAAAGAAAAAAGATCCGGGCAGCTTTACTATTTCCTGCACAATAGGGAATTCTGAATTTCAGCAATCTCTAATAGATCTCGGATCCAGCATCAACCTTATGCCCTACTCAATATTTAAGCGATTAGGAGCAGGACAGCTCAGGCCTACACCAATGGTTCTCCAGTTGGCTGACCGATCCCTCACTTATCCTAAGGGGATCATTGAAGATCTCATCATCAAGGTGGATAAAGTCTATCTACCCATCGATTTTGTGGTACTCGATATGGTGGAAGACAAAGAGACGCCCCTAATCCTTGGCCGACCCTTCATGGCCACAGCTCGCACACTGATAGACGTAGAAGCTGGCACTCTTACATTCCGTGTGCAAGATGAAACTGTGGTATTAAACCTGTTTGACATGGCTAAAAGACCCCCTGAAATTTCAGAGTGTAGCAGAATTGAAGTTTTGGAGGAGGTAACCTGCATGGCACAAAGACAATTGCTCTTTACCGACCCTCTAGAGGTAGCACTCATTGACCCCATCCTCTGCCAAAATGAGGAAGATATTGCAGAAATTATGGCGGCACTAGATAGCAACCGACCACCCTATCCACGATGGCGACCTCATATTGAAGCGCTTGGGCCCCCAAAGACGCCACAACCGCCTTCCATTGAGATAGCCCCTCAGCTGGAAAAGAAGCCCCTTCCAGTCCATCTCAAATATGCACACCTTAGTGACCACGAAACTCTGCCCGTGATCATTGCAGCAGACCTCACCGACCTAGAGGAAGACAAGCTACTCAGAATCCTACGCAAGTACAAAGAGGCGATTGGGTGGACAATAGCCGACATCAAAGGCCTTAGTCCATCAATCTGCATGCATCATATCCTACTGGAAGAAGACAGCAAGCCTACTGTTGATGCTCAAAGGCGATTGAACCCAATCATGAAAGACGTTGTTCGGAGTGAGGTCCTAAAACTTCTAGACGCATGCATTATCTACCCAATTTCAGACAGCCCATGGATAAGCCCAACACAAGTTGTTCCTAAAAAATCAGGAATCACGGTTAGTACTAACGAAAAAGGGGAGCAAGTTCCTACAAGGTTAACTACTGGGTGGAGGGTGTGTATTGATTATCGCAAGCTGAATTCAGCCACACGAAAGGATCACTTCCCACTCCCATTCATTGATCAGATGGTGGAACGGTTGGCAGGTAAAGCATTTTACTGTTTTCTAGATGGTTATTCAGGGTACAATCAGATTCCTATTGCATCGGAGGATCAGGACAAAACTACGTTCACGTGCCCATTTGGCACTTTTGCCTATCGACGTATGCCTTTCGGACTGTGTAATGCACCTGCCACTTTTCAGCGATGCATGATGAGCATATTCTCAGACATGGTGGAACGAATAATTGAAGTATTTATGGATGACTTCTCCGTATACGGAGATTCATTTGACAACTGTTTAGAAAACTTGGCCACTGTTTTAGAAAGATGCAAAGAGACGCATTTGGTATTGAATTGGGAAAAGTGCCACTTTATGGTGAAGCACGGAATCGTGTTAGGGCACCTAATTTCAGACCGTGGAATCGAGGTGGACAAAGCCAAGATTGACGTCATCAGCAACCTGCCACACCCCACATCAGTCAAGGATATCAGATCCTTTCTTGGCCATGCTGGATTCTACAGAAGATTTATCAAGGATTTTTCTAAGGTTAGTCGACCACTGTGCAATCTATTGGCCAAGGACTCGGACTTCATATTCGATGACAAGTGCCTCGAATCATTCACGACCCTGAAGACACTTTTAACCACAGCCCCAATTATCACCGCACCAGATTGGAACCTACCTTTTGAAGTCATGTGCGATGCATCAGATTATGCAGTTGGAGCTGTTCTAGGACAGCGACAAGACAAGCTACCAAGCGTGATATACTACGCCAGCCGAACCTTAAACGATGCATAACTCAATTATTCAACAACAGAGAAGGAGCTCCTAGCAGTGATTTTCGCATTGGAAAAATTCCGATCATATCTAATCGGTGCTAAGGTAATTATTTTCACTGACCACGCAGCATTGAAATACCTTTTTGCCAAGAAAGATTCAAAACCTAGACTCATACGATGGATTCTCCTACTACAAGAGTTTGACATCGAAATTCGTGACAAAAAGGGGAGTGAGAATGTGGTGGCAGACCACTTATCTCGGCTGGCGAACACCACTGCAGCAGAGTCTGAGTCATTGCCACTCCAAGAAACTTTTCCTGACGAGCAGCTCTTCGCCCTCATGCAGCACACACCCTGGTATGCAGATATTGTGAATTTTCTGGTTAGTGGAAAACTTCCGATTGACATTACATCCCAACAGCGGAAAAAGTTCCTATCCACTATCAAATATTATTTCTGGGATGAACCCTACCTATTTAAGCACTGTGCAGACCAACTTATTCGAAGGTGTGTGCCAAGTGAAGAGCAGGAAAGTATCCTACAATTTGCACACCAATCTGCGTGTGGTGGTCATTTCGGTCCAAAACGAACCGCAACCAAAATTTTACAGAGCGGTTTCTATTGGCCTTCTTTATTCAAAGATGCTTACACATGGTGTAAAGCATGCGATCGCTGCCAGCGCGTTGGAAACCAGTCCAAACGAAATGAGATGCCCCAGCAGAGCATTTTGGTTGTTGAAATTTTGACGTTTGGGGAATTGACTTTATGGGTCCGTTTCCCTCATCTCACGGCAATCTCTACATCTTAGTGGCTGTGGACTATGTCTCTAAATGGGTGGAGGCCATGGCCAGTCCAACAAATCAAGGATCAGTGGTTCTCAAATTTCTACAAGGTACAATTTTTCCTAGATTTGGAGTCCCCAGAGCTATCATAAGTGACGGAGGCAAGCACTTCTTGAATAAGCCATTTGCCTCATTACTTGCAAAGCATGGCATCACTCATCGGGTGGCAACACCGTACCACCCCCAAACATCTGGGCAAGTTGAAGTTTCTAATCGCGAGCTTAAGCGAATTCTAGAGAAAACAATGTCTTCTACAAGGAAGGATTGGAGTACAAAGTTGAATGATGCACTATGGGCGTACCGAACAGCTTACAAAACCCCAATTGGAATGTCCCCATTTCGACTGGTTTATGGCAAAGCTTGTCATTTACCAATGGAGTTAGAACACAAGGCATTATGGGCAGTCAAGCAACTCAATCTTGCTTATGATGAGGCAGGAGAGCAGCGTAAACTGGAGCTCAGTGAGCTGGAAGAAATTCGGAATGATGCCTACGACAATGCAAGGATCTATAAAGAGAAGACCAAGCTTTTTCATGATCGGCAGATTTTAAGAAAGGACTTTCATCCCGGACAAAAGGTACTCTTATTTTAACTCCAGACTCAGACTCTTTCCAGGGAAGCTTAAGTCCCGCTGGTATGGACCATTTGAAGTTGTCCATATACATCCACACGGAGCAGTGGGTATAAAGAACGTCCAAACCGGAAAGGAATTCACAGTTAATGGACATCGTCTGAAACCTTATTTGGAGTCACCCTACGACCTAGCTAAGGATGTCGTGGCTCTACAACCGCCTACTCCATGATCCTACCATCCCTACGTCGAGCTCTAGACGTTAACTTAAGCGCTTAATGGGAGGCAACCCACCTATATCCTTTACAATAGCGTATTTGTTTTTGTTTTACTTAACCAACATGCAATGGCCATTTTCTGTTGTTACCTAGCACTAAGTGTGATTCCAGGCATACATGGTTGATTTGATTGGCGCGCCCTATCCACTAGCAGTCGGGTATAATCATACAACAAAATGTAGACATGCTTCACAATCTAAATACCAAGGATAGAGGAGTCATACCTGGGCTGATGATGACCGTGATCCTAGGTCTATTATTACAACACTTTTACATCAAATGAATTGAATAACCTAGGAATCTACACCCTACTCTAAGTTTGGGGGTTGGGCCTGCACACACACCAGTCTAGGTCAGTATCATTTTCAATTTGGAATTAAAAAAAAAAAAAAAAACAAAACAAAACAAAACAAAACAAAAAAATGCTTGAAAAAAAAAAAAAAAAAAAAAAAAAAAAAAAAAACTACGGACAGAATTGTAGTGAGTTTACCTGCCGGCCCACCCAAGCACGTGAGCTGCATCCAGGCTCGAGTCAAGCAGCCGAAGCCGTCCAAGCCCACACAAGCGACGGCCACGTGGGTACCCAACCTGGCCCTCCTGCGCCTTACTACTAGGACCAATCACATCTTGGGCCCAGGTTCCGGGCAGGTCCACACTAGCCGGGTCGCCCACGATACATCCCCGCCTGCTTAGACTTAGACCCACACAAACTACCGGCCCAACCACGCCCGAGGCCCGACCCGCGGTAAATTCGGGCCTTACTCTTAGGCCTGCTATCAACTCAGGCCCAATTTCGAGGACCTCAACCGCTACTGGACCGGGCCTATGGTGGCTCCACCCCACTTCACCTCCGCCTCCGATGGCCTGTTTCCTCGTGGGCCCACGCCAATCGACCATACTAGCCCGATGCGTACAACCTGGTCCTCCCTTCCCTTACTCATGAGCCCATCGGGCCCACTTTCCGAGCCGGGTACCCCTAGCCGTATGCCCCGAGTGTTCCCGCCATTGGAGTGAGCTCACGCTCGAACGATTGGCCCACTTTCGGCCTCCAGCCACGGCCGCACTCGATCCGGGCCCAGTTACACGGATCCCCGCTCTCCGGTCAGTCCCTGCACACCCACCATCACCAACATCGCCTCCGACGGCCGGTGATGGCCCACACAGACATTTCAGATGAACGCATCTCAACAAACACATCTCAATAAACCTATGTACACATATGCCTACCAGTTTTTGCAGACATGAGGGTCCATTCCCTTGCATGGGTTTCTGTCCGCGTCCCCTGCCCGCTCCAGGTCTCTCTGCCATCCCACCTCCATTTCTCCCACCTACACACCGGTACCCGCTTCCACATCAGACGCCACGAACAACAAACAAATAAAAAGAAAAACCAAAAAAACATACCACACAACCCACATGGCTCAGCCCGTGCTTGCTCCGATCGCTGCTGCTGGTTCCCTCTCGGCCGCTGGAGCAGTGTGGTGATGGTCCGTGTCCCAGCCATTCTCCTTTCCACTGTCCTGGGCTCCGACGGGTGCTCGGCTTTCCACGCTTTTGGAGCCCATTTCTCTCGGACATAGTTGGGTATCGGCGATTGGGAGGTTCGTGGTGTCTCTCGCTTGCACAACGGTGGTGGATCGTCGCTGGCAGTACTCGGAGAAGCATCACGGCGTGAAAGTGTTGGTGGGTATTTTCGGAGCTGTTGAGACAGACTCTCTGCTCTCTTGCTCCTGGACGGCTAGGGTGAGAAATGAAGCCCTAAGTCTGCAGAAGGGGGCTTTATATCTGACTCAAAACGGTGGCGTTTCGGTCCACCATCAACTACCACACGACGACGCCGTTTTACTGGCTGGGAGAACAGCTCACGTCTTGGGTTCATTTTCTTTCTTCTTTTCTCTTTTCCACCATGGGGACATGTTGCATGATAAGTTTGGGGGTAGAAAACTATTATTTTGTTTGTGTCTAATAAAAAAAAAATGAACAATTTAAATACAAAAAATATATATATATAAAATAAACATTTTAGAAAAAAAAAAAATAATAATAATAACAAAGATTTTTGTTTAGATTTAATTTGATTTTTCCTTCCTAAATTATTTTTAATGCACTCTATTTGCTATGATCGAAATTTGAAACTTCATAAGTGAGATTAAATATTAGAGCATAACCACCAAGAACATATAGTTGATTTTTGCACACAATTCGTACCATATTCAATTTCGCACATGCACATCAACTTATTTGTGGAAATTAAATTTGTTTCAAGCATGCTAATTTTTCTTACTCTAAGATTGTGGGTTATTTAATTTGTTACCATCCAAGGTTCGAAAAAGTGAAAGCCATAAATAAATCGGAGGTGAGTCCGAGCCCTAAAATAAGGGTGTGCATTTACCCATCCATTACATGCTAGCCTTTCCAATTCGAGTAAATAAATCATTTGGGACATTTGTTGTCTGGTGCCCTAAAGTCATCTGATTTGGGAGTCATCGATCTAAAGCTCGTTACATGGGTTGGATAGAAAGCTTGCTTAATGTTAAATAAAATTCCATCCTTTGTTATAAAAAAATATATATATATATATATATATATTATAATAATAATAAATAACAAAACATAAATAAATAAAAATAAAAATAAAAATTTCAGGCAAGAATGCTTTGGATGGTGATAAGTTAAGTGATTTTACAGTTGGTGGGTACATATGTAATGCAAGTGAGGGACTGGTTTAACTCTTACAATTTTGTTGAGATTCACATTACACGAATATGGTTTATGGATTGCTCACCAGAATCTGGTAATCTTCTGTTTTGAAAGTGTGGATTTGCTCTCTCTTTTAGACTTGCTTATGACTTGAGAATTTTGATTTTGCTTTTATGAGTGTTGCTTTATATTCAATAGAAGGACGGTTAAATTAAGTTTAACAAATTTTGAAAGTGTTTGTGGGTATCATAACTGGTAAACCCTCAGGAGACACAACTCCTCCTACTAGGGACACCTAGGGGTTTAAAACATGTAGTGTTTGCTCAGCACTATCGAGTTCCCTGCGAAAGTGGCATTTTATTTTCTCAATGTTTTCTTAGTTTTGTTTTATTTACTTGAGGACAAGTAACAATTCAAGTTTGGGGATATTTGATGAGTCAAATATATACTTGTATTTCCCATATATTTAATTAGTTATTATTATTATTTTGGGAGGAATTGATACTCGAATTGATTATATTGACAGGTTTATTCTAGAAGGAGTGTTTGGAGCAAAAGAAGGAAGTATATCAATAAAATCCCAATTCAAGGAGGAGAAGGCATATGCTTTCCTATTTATGTTCAAATTAGGAATTAGATTTGATTATTTTTATTTTACTCCTTTTCAAAGTAGGATTAGGAATATTTCCTTATAAATACCCAAGCTTGGCTTAGATTTGAATACACCAGAATTCAGAATACAATTCTTCATCTAAGAGCACGGCAAGCTGGGATTTTCGGCTACCTTTGTTCTACAAACTGTTTGTTCTCTTAACTTCAATTTTAATGAAATTATTTCTATTCATTATGAGCATGAGTAGCTAATTTTCTCACTAGGGTTAGACCTAAGCCTTAACATGATTATGTGATTTATCTTTTTCCTATGTTGTCGTATATGCATGCTTTGAATCTTTAATCACTGTTTAAAACTATCTTTATGTCTTAATGCTTGATCACCCTTAGGATATTTAGACAAGTAATTTGATGCAATTTTATAGGAATGCCCACCTAAAAATTGGGATTAGCTTCTTGTGATTAAGGATTGTAATACATCTAGGTTAAATACCATAACTAAGAGATTGCATGGTTATAAAAGATTTTCATGAACTTAATGAATCTTGCATGTAGAATTAGATCTAAATGCCATAGACTAATCGCATGTTAGGTATACGTTTTCACTTGAATGCCCACGAGGAAAATATGCTTTCGAAAAATCTAACCTTCAAAGTTGCATGTATTAATTCATAGATTCTTTTCTAAGTCACATATGATTGTTAATGGTGAAGGTTGAGCCCTAGTACTTGTTTACATTATTTACTTAATTCTTATTCAGTCACCAAAATTATTGCTATTATTTTATTATTAATTAAAAGTGAATTCTAAAAATAAGAATTATCCATATCAGTCCCTGAGGAAATCGACCCTGCATTCAGTGCTATACTACAACAGCCCTGTACTCTTGCAGGTATTATTTGTATGATTTTAACCCTTGTTTTACAGGTGGGAAAAATTCTTATCAGGTACCTTATATCTTCATACCTTGGCTTCTCTAAGTCTTCTCCTGATCAATAATAGACTAGGTGGATTTCATTTTTATTGTCTCCATGGCTTCATGTCAATTGTACTTGTATAACTATGGATATTTACATTATTTTAATTTCTTAAACTTATCTTTGCATACTTGTGTTTACCTCTATAATTTTTCTTTTCTCATTTTCTTTTGATTCAGTTTTCTGATCAGAATATCTCGATTCTTAGGACTTTCCGCATATCCTTACAGAAGGCAGGATTATTTCTCTTGGCTTCTCCATATGTAGCCAAAATAGGATAGAGCACAGCAATGTTCCAGCTAAGATTAACCATCTTGGAAAGCTTTAGTAGTGTCTTAAAGCTCTAGCCATGAATCTTATTCTGTACATATTATCTCAACAATCGATGAATCATTTCTTTGGACAGAAGAAGATTATGTATAAACACTTTAATCGAAATATCACTTATCAGATTACTCTTCAAGTTGGTTGAATGCTTTTAATTCTACAGTAATCTGTCTCCTGATTATTGTCAGCAGTAGAGATATTTATTATCACGGGCTTGGGTAAGCTTTCTACCAGTTTTAATTTCTTCTTTTCTGCCTCTGAGTGTTAAATACTTGTTCTTTTTTTGGTCTTAGAGCAATAATAATGAACTGCTATAGTTGTTTTATTGACAGCAGCTACCATTTTTGCAGCCTTTGGTAAGATCTTCCTCTGTCCTACACTCATTTCCATTGTTTCCCATTGCCAATGTGTTTCATTCTGATTCCTCCTTACTTTGTTTCATCTGATTCACAGTAAAAACTTGTGATGAATTCTCACATTTTACAGGAGTCGCTGTTGTGAAGGGCATCATTGTTCTTGCAGTATACAAGAAAATGAATCGGGAAGGTAGCCGTTATCCTAATCCAGACTTTCCAGACCTCATATTGCAAGACTTTCTAAGTGATATGGAAAGACAGAAGCCCATCAGGTTTACTGCTTAACAACTTCGGGCTGCAACAGGTAACTTCACCAACTTGTTCGGTTCGGGTGGTTTTGGCGCAGTTTATAAAGGGCTTTTTGGCAATGGGATCTATGTAGCAGTGAAGGTTCTGAATGGGAGCTCTGAGAAGAGAATCGAGGAACAATTCAAAACAGAAGTTATCACAATTGGAAGGATTCATCATGTCAATCTGGTCCGTCTTTATGGCTACTGCTTTGAGAGAAACCTCAGAGCACTTGTTTATGAGTATATGGAAAATTGCTCGCTTGACAAGTTCTTATTTCATAGCAACGAGGTTTTACAATTTGAAAAGCTTTATGAAATCCCGGTTGGGACTGCCAGAGGAGTTGCATACTTGCACGAGGAATGCCAACAGCGACTTGTCCATTACGATATAAAGCCTGAAAATGTTCTTTTGGATGCCAAGTTCTGTCCAAAAGTAGCAGACTTTGGTTTGGCCAAGGTCTGTAACAGGGAAAATACTCATATAACCATGACTGGAGGGAGGGGGACTCCCGGCTATGCTGCACCAGAACTTTGGCTTCAGTTTCCTACAACCCAAAAGTGTGATGTTTACGGCTTTGGAATGCTATTGTTTGAGTTCATCGGTAGGAGAAGGAACCTTGACATCAATCTTGCGGAGAGCCAAGAGTGGTTCCTGGGGTTGGTATGGAAGAAGTTTGAAGACAAAGAGCAAGGGGAGGTGGAGTTTATGTTGGAATGTGGGATAGAGGATGATGACAAAGAGAGGGCATGGAGAATGGTAAATGCAGCTCTGTGGTGCCCCCAGTATAGGCCTTTGATGAGTGAAGTGGTGAAAATGTTGGAAGGAGCAGTTGAGATTCCTAGGCCTTTGAAAAACCTGTTCCAGCACTTGATGCCGGGCAGTCCATACCCTGATCCGCCTGTCTATGATTCCTCTCAAACTGGAACCGGATATGGCGTTTGTGCTACCCTACCATGACAAAATACGAGATTGAAATAGCGTCCATGTCTACCTAACCTAGGTAAGGGTGATGAACATATACTTCATTCTCTCCCTTTCATGAAATATGTCATATCTTCTGAATCTTAGACATTATTATAAGTCCCCTGAATTTTTGTTAGAAGCAATTGTTTAGGACTATTAAATAGGTGCAGCACACGTTGCTTGATTGTAGCTACATTTATAGTCCTTTCTGATTACTTTCGTGGCAAGGCACCTTCTTTGTTGTATGTAGTCTGCAACTGCCACTGCAAGGCAGCAAAATGTAGTATTTTCGATGTTTAATTACTTACAAAGTTATAATCATATATGCATATATAAGTTCGGGAAAATTTTACCAAATACCACCTGAACTTCAGTTTCATTGCCAATTTTAGCACACAAAATAAAAGCTCAATGCCAATGGCAACTTGCATCTGATTCTTCCCAGATCAATATCAACTTTTTCCACATGTGATGGTTAATAATCAAATTTAGTTGAGGTTCTTAATTAGTTGTAGTCTTATTGATATAGAACATAAAGCACGCAAACGTCTATCTGATTAGCAATCACATCATTTGGGACGAAGCTGATAAGGAGATATAAATTTAACGGGAAAATTGACAAATAACTCTGTAGGTTAATATTTTAAGGGTAAATTTGTCGAAAAAGAAAAATTATTTTCAGGTAAAAATAGCTCAAATAAAAATTCAAAGAGAAATATAGGCAAGAAGGAACTTCTTAATTAGAATCCCTTTCTTATGGAGATCGTATTGGTGAGACCCGGCCATCTTGATTGAATTGTCGAAAACATTCATTGTTTAAGTAAGATCGATGCTCAAAAAACATCAACCAAATGGGGAGTAAGGAGCAAACCCTATGAGGTGCTTGCCCTTTGATTGTTGGTTTGTTCTTTAAGGGGTTGCACACCAAACAAGTTTGCCAAAATGCTCTTGAAGGAGATTTGAACTCCTAGCACTTGGCATTAAAAGATTCAAATGAATGAAGGGAGATTTGAACTCTTTTTTCTTTCATTCCTTCTAATTATAAATATAATTGTATTGTTTTTTGGAAAATTCACTTTACTACCACGTGGTTTACAACTTGTAATACGTCCATACTTGACTTTTAAAACTAGACAAACTCCCCGGCCTTGTACTCTCTAAAACATATCAACATGGCATGATCGTTAAAAATTCTGTCTAAACTTCTGTTAAATACCAACGTGGTGTCTGTGGGTCCCATTTTCCAATTATCACCAGCCTGAATTTGCCTATTTTGGAGCCCAATTTGAGTTTTTTTTTTTTCCGATTTTCTTGACCTCGTCTGAGTTTTAGGCGCCAAAAGAGATAATTTGATAGATATGTTCTTTTAGTGATGCTAGTAATTAATAGTTAGAAAATGAGACATACACACACCACGTCAGTATTTAACCGAAGTTTGGACAATATTTTTAATGATCGGGCCGGATTGTTATGTTTTAGAAAATACAAGGGATTGTTTGTCAAGTTTTAAAAATAAAATATGAACGTGTTATAAGGTATAAGCCACACGTTAATAAAGTGTAATTTTCCGTTTTTATAATTAGGTTAGGGATCGAGAAGGTGAAAGTTAGAACTCTTATCCCGATTGTAAGGATAAACTCTCTTGCCACAATCTCTTAAAATGGAGCTGTTGCTCTCTTGTTTTTCTAATATCACATAGAAATAGAAAGTGAACTCAGCTTGATGAGGTTCGCCATTCATTTACTTAAAAATCGTCGTGTTATGGATGGCTTTCCTCCCATTTTCAATCGTCACATATTAAATCTACTATATATATATATATATATATTATATGCAATTGCTCAGCTGCAACCTATGAAGCGTGTCATATCCTTCCCCATCTGATATCGGACAAATTTAATATATATCTATATGGATATATATATAGTAGCCAATAAAGGTACCTTTGATCTTGGTATTTTAGCTGTCCCTGAACTTTTTTTCTTGTCATGAGATGAGACTATGCCGTACATTCGTCGTTTGTAATGTCTCCATGTGCAGCTGTTCCTGCCACTCGTAAATAGGAAGATCGAAGAAAATTAAGGTTCCATTTCAAAATTAAATGGCTGAATTAAATGAAGGGCCTAAGTTCTTATAAGTCCTTACAACGTTTCTCAACTTTTTGATGTGTGACATTTTTCTTTCACATCCTCACACGAGGCCTCACGTGTGACGAGTCTTTTAGGACTGTTATATTTATACTCTTTCTTGGTATCAACATTTTGATTTTCCAGCAGGTGTATATGTCGTTTGCTTTTGTTTCTATTTAGGGATTGTAACATCTTAAATGGGACTCATTGTTGAATACTTAATTATTAGAGAGGGTACATATATAATACATATAGGATACTATTCTTTTTAGCCCGCCTTGTGAGTCGTGATCTCATGCCAACCCCACACGGTTTCGATGAGTTTGGCCAAATAATGGACTTGATTAGCAACAAGTATCCTTTCCTTTCAGCTTAATTTCTCTCTAATGAAATCCAGATTTTGAGATGTTTAATCTCAATTCTGCTAATCTCTCTAATGAAACGCACATGCAGTACTTTTGGCCTGGTTGCTCAGAGTTGAATATTCTATAAAATAGCTCATCTCATAATATTCTATCACCATCATCATCATCATCTCCTGATTGATGTCGAGTTCAAATAGTGGTGCAGACGTAGCATATGTTATTGTAGCCTTGGGTAAGATCTATCTCTCATCTCATCACCCTATTCTTCTTCTTAATTTTTATTTTTTGTTACAGGCCAGCAAACTTCATTTTACACTTTAAGATTAAGAGGTGTTTTTCAAAATATGCAACCGAATTTTGATTTTCTTAGATTATTCCATAAGATTTTCAAAACACATCAATTTAAACCTCTGTTAGAGCTTGAGCGCTAGTTTTCAATTAAATTCGTGACATAACAAATACTGAACTAATTTTTGTACTGACATTGATAAGTCTAACTGCTAACTTTTCTTTTAACTTTCTTTTTTATAAATGCTCGTCAATTGTAAATTTTTTTAGTGTTTCAAGTGGGTTGCCATATGGGATTGTTCAATCCAAGTTGTATAAAAATGTATGAAGCCAAGTTGAAATAGATTAATGCTTTCTTTGAGCAATTAAAGAATTAATCTTTTTAAACTGTTTTCAATTATCTTTATCTACAAGTTACTATAAAAGTTGGTACTGAAAGCTAAGGATCTGACTAAAAAACGTTGTAATGAAATTGATGCCTTTTGAAATCCTTAGATAGTAAATTGAGAAAATCAAAACGTGGAGCTTCATTTTGAGGTATACCCCCAAACTTTGGGTGTAAAATGAAGTTTTTCCTTATGTTAACAACATAGAAGTAAATGGTTTTTTCATTTTATGAGTTATCTAATCCAATCTAATCTTCAATCTGTAGTGGTCATTGTAGTGAAGATCTTTGTCGTGATTGTAGTGTGCAAGAAAAGAAATCAGAGACACAGTCCGGTGGTTAAACCAGCAGATTTCTTTCTGACACTCACAATGGACAAGTTTCTAAACGATATGGAAAGAGAGAAGCCCATCAGGTTCACTTCTCAACAGCTTTGCATTGCAACTGATAACTTTACAAATTTGTTGGGTCAAGGCGGCTTTGGTGCAGTTTACAAAGGCATATTCAGCAATGGAACCCTTGTAGCAGTCAAGGTCCTCAATGGAAGCTCAGACAAGAGAATTGAAGAACAGTTCATGGCAGAAGTTAGCACAATCGGAAGAATTCATCACTTCAATCTTGTCCGTCTTTACGGCTTCTGCTTCGAAAGACACCTAAGAGCACTTGTTTATGAGTACATGGGAAATGGCTCACTTGACAAGTTCTTATTCGGAAACAACAAGTTGCTAGGGTTTGAGAAATATCATGAGATCGCGGTTGGGACAGCTAGAGGAATCACGTACTTGCACGAAGAATGTCAACAAAGGATAATCCATTACGACATAAAACCCGAGAATATTCTATTGGATGCAAGTTTTTCTCCAAAAGTAGCTGACTTCGGGTTGGCCAAGCTGTTTAACAGGGATAATACTCATGTTACAATGACAGGAGGAAGGGGGACTCCCGGGTATGCTGCGCCCGAGGTTTGGCTGAGGTTTCCTATAACGCATAAATGCGATGTTTATAGCTTTGGAATGTTATTGTTTGAGATCATTGGAAGGAGAAGGAATCTTGATGTTAATATTCAAGATAGTCAAGAATGGTTCCCGAGATGGGCGTGGAAGAAGTTCGAACCAGGAGAGCTTGGAGAGCTAATGGTGGTGTGTGGGATAGAGGAGAAAGATAGAGAGAAGGCAGAGAGAATGGTAAAGGTGGCTTTGTGGTGTGTCCAATATATGCCTGAGGCAAGGCCTTTGATGAGCATTGTAGTGAAAATGTTGGAAGGGGATGTTGAGATTCCTAGGCCTTCAAATAATCCATTTCAGCACTTGATGCCGGGCAGTCCGTACCCGACTGCGCCTGTTTATGACACTTCAAATTCAACGTACAACAGTAGTGGTTTCAACTCAGATCTGTCTCAAATGGTCACGGGATATAGCGTTATACATGGAACTCCGATCATGAGGAGATACGAGATTGAAATAGCATCTACCTAGGACGGAGGCTGCATTATCACTCTAATCTTATAGGAAAATTAATGCTAGAGAAACCACATTTGTCAACCACATTCTTATAAAAGTGCACCCTACTTGTATTAGTATGTGATTTACAAATTTAGAATCTTGGCATATTATCCAATCTTATAAAGCTCTTTTCTCTATTTTCTGTTGACACATGAGAATAAATGTATAGTTACTCATGTACAGCATCTTCTTTTGTACAGCATCTTCTTTTGTACATCAAATTGCTCTTTCTTATGTTCCATAGTATTAAGTTAAAGGGGTCGCCACATGTGCCATTTATTTTAGCTTACTATAATCTTACAAGTGCTAAGCTTTTGGGACATTTCCTTTTTTTTTTATTCATGATTGTGCAACTTTCTGAGATTTTCGTTTCTCGACGATGTGGCGTTTCGAGAACACCGAATAATTAATCCACAAAAACATGCATCGTTTTTTCCTTTTAGGAGGGTACTCCGCATTAATGCTAGTTAGTTAGCCTTTTTTCGCGCCTTTTTAGTTTAGTGTTAGCTCTGAGTCTACATCCCTTGAAAATCTTCCTATAATAGAAATAGGTTGAAGAAACTCATTATCAGGCTCATGTGATGGTTACAAATTTACAATGATTGAGAAAACAAGGCACCCGTTGACTGCTTGTTAGGCTAGATTCCATATATATGATCTTGTTTGCAAGGAGTGCCAAATACCGCACTAGCGGTATGAAAATAAAACAGGAGAAATCCTTTGATTGCGTATAAAAAAACGTAAAATTGTAAAATTTAAATTCAAAGATCTCCTTATTTCTTTAATTGGGATTCTCGTGTCTATTAATTTTAAGACATATGTTGATAAAGAAAGGAATAGTTGCGAATGCACCATCCAAAACTATTTCACCAACCTAGTAACTATTGATTTGAATTTCCAAGAAAAAAAAAACCCGTACAAATAGATAGATTAATGAAAACTCAGAAAGAAAAAACACATCAAATCAGGCCGGATTGGTATCAAAAGACCATAATTTTCTTGGAAAACTACAAATTAACTTCAAGGCCCAAAGCCGAGGAAGAAAATTGACGTTACAATCCAACTTTTATTTTCAGAACATTACAATCCACCTGGACATCCGTTTCTTATTCAGAAAATGATACCTCCAGACGCCATCTCAGCATTAATAGAAGTTTGGATAGAATTTTGAATGATCCGACAGGATTATTATGTTTTAGAAAATACAGGGTGTTTGTCAAGTTTTAAAAGTAAGCTATGAACGTGTTATAATGTGTAAATTACATGTTAGTAACGTGTAACTTTTCGTTTTTATAATTAGGTTAGGGATCGAGAAGGTGAAAGTAGAACTCTTGTCCCGATTAATGTAAGGGCCGGTAAACTCTCTTGCCACAATCTCTTAAAATGGAGCTGTTGCTCTCTTGTTTTTCTAATATCAACATAGAAATAGAATGTGAACTCAGCTTGGAGAGGTTCACCATTCTTTTACTTCAAAATCGTCGTGCATGTTATGGATGGCTTTCCTCCCATTTTCAATCGTCACATATTAGTTCTACTATATATCCAATTGCTCAGCTGCAACCTATGAAGCGTGTCATATATATCACTTTCACCATCTGATATTCGGACAAATTAAATATATATATATATATATATGTAGTAGCCAATAATGGTACCTTTGATTTTGGTTTGTTAGCTGTCCCTGAACTGTTTTTCTTGTCATGAGATGAGACTAGGCCGTACATTCGTGGTTTGTAATGTCTCCATGTGCTAGTTGTTTCTGTCACTCGTAAATCGGAAGATCAAAGAAAGTTAGAGTCCGTTTGGAAACAAAGATTTGAATTTGGATTTCAAATTAAGGGATTGAAGGGATTTGAAATCCCTTCATTTGAAATTCTCTTGTTTGGCAACATAAATATTTGTTTGTGGATTTGAAATTTCTTCATTTAAAATCAATTATTTGGCAAACTTTTTATTTGTAAGGATTAGAATTGAGGATTTCAAATAAGCAATTTCATTACACAAATTAAAAATAATAATGTCAAAATGACTCATTATTTATTTAGCTAAATGAATTTTATTAATAATCATAACCATTAATACATAGTTAACTGCATAAATAAATTCTTTTAATATTTTTTAATTTTTTTTTAATTTTTTATTAATAATCATAATTAATACATAGTTAACTTCGTAAATAATTTTTTTTTTAATTCGTTTTTAATTTTTTAAAATTTTTTTAATACCTAGTTAATCATTAATACATAAATAAAGACATGAAAGAAGAGATTTAGATTTTTCAAATGACTAGTTTTAAAAAGGATTTGAAATTTTAAAATTTGGTCTTATGAAATTCATAGATAAATTTGAATTTAAAGACCCAAATTCAAATCCAAATCAATATCCAAACGGACCTTAAGATTCTATTTCAAAATTAATTAGTTGAATTAAACGAAGGACTTAAGTTCTTAAAACTCCTTGTAAAAATTTCTGAACTTTTTGACGGTTGTCCTCAGACGAGGCCTCATGTTTGGCGATTCTTTTAAGACTCTTATATTTATACTCTTTCTTGGTAGGAACGGTATGATTTGATTTCCCAGCAGGTGTATGTCATTTGCTTTTGTTTCTATTTAGTAATTGAAACATATTTAATGGACTCATCACTGAATACTTAATTAGAGAGAGTACGTACATAATAAATATAGGATAATATTCTTCTTATTCTCTTGATTACCATTTATATATATTGCATTGTTTAGCGGGCCTTGTGAGTTGTGTCAACATACCAAACACATGTATGCTTGTTGATTGATGTTAAGTTACAAGCAAAGTACATATTCCCTTCTGCTTCTTCAACATGCTTAGCTAGATTCACAGTAAGTTTGGATTCACAGTTCTCGACTATGTGACCAAATTTACTGCATTTGAAACACTTGGTCTTGCCTTCATACCAGCACTTGCTATAGTGCAATTTGTCACATATTTTGCACTTACCAGAACCACCCCTACTGCTTGCTCTACCTCTATTATTTCTAGTGGATTTGTTGTATTTCCTTGTTGAATTGAACTTGTTATTCCAATGTTTGTTTCCACCTTTTTATGACTTTTTAGACTTGCCTTGATTTGAGTTTTGCTGTTGTGACTTTGAATTCATACTAAGACTAGAGAATGCCTTCTCAACAACATCACTGGAGTGCATTTCTAATCTTTGATCAAAGGCACGAATAGATGCAACAATTCTTTGTGAACTTATGTGCTCAATATTTTTAGTTTCTTCAAGAATAGACACAATGGCATGATATGGTTTAGTTAGGCTAATTAGGATTTTCTATATAAGTCTCTGCTCAGAGATGTCTTTCTCCATAAGTTTTCATTTGATTTACTACTCCAAATACTCAAGAGAAATAAGCAGATGAGGACTCATCATCTTTCATTCTAGTATATTCAAAATCCCTTCTCAATAATTGAAGTTTTACAGCCCTAACCTTAGAATCACCACGGTATTCTTGTTTTAGCATACCCCAGGCATCTTTGGCATGCTCTTCATTGGAGATTTTGGGAAAGATGTCTTCAGCCACTACATTCTGAAGCATTCCCAGCGCCCTTGCATCTTTGATCTGGTTTGCCCGAGATTGTGGAGTCTCAATCTCCTCATCATCACTGTCAAACTGTGGTTCAGGTATGTCATTAACCACAGTTTTCCATCGATCATGTCCCTTCACTTTGTGTTCTGCTTCAAATCGAACCACACCCATTAAAAGGTACAAGTTCTATTGTCTTTCCACCCTCTTTATCAATGCATTATTGTTCCCGTTATTTTTTATCTTTAGAGATAAGAGGAGCTGCAGGATTTTTCTTGGGACAATGCCATGGCGTGGCTCACATGACACCGCAGCGAGATTTTCACAGTCGTGAGGCTTGTACTTGCATATCAACAGGAAAGGTGTAATTGAAGCACAGCATAAACAGAGATGAACAGGGCACCAAAATTTACCTTTTCCTTCAGAACTTTGGCTTCCTTCTTCAGCAAAAAGAGCCTAGGCTCGTTTCTTCCTTCAATCAATTATCTCTAGACTGCTGCTCTTCCTCTCTGCGTCGTTTTTTTCTTTTCCCTCCGACTCTCATACCTTTAGATAGGTTCTACTTATGAGGGTTTGAGATATGAACGCCATGCCAAAAATTCTTTATCAGCAAGGACCTCATTCAACCCAAAAAACACGCCTCCATTTAAAGCACTGCCGTGAGGCAGTAAAAAAAATTCATTTGACGTTTCACCTTTCTGTCTCCTATTAATCAGGAGTTTTGATTTTGCTGGCTTTTTTTTTTTTTTTTGTATTTTATTTTAGTAATTTTTTTGTTTCAACAGATGCCCCTTTAGCATTGTACGTTAAACAAATTTTCACATATGAGGCTTGACTTCCCTTGCTTTTCCCTTTGGTCTAATTGTAGACTGAATTTTTTCGCAACAGTACTTCATTCGCAGTTATACTCATGTGAGGTAGGAGTATAGTAGATAGCAGTTTAACCACATGCTTATACTGTTGGTGGGAAAAAATGAATTTTAAAATTTTATTTAATTTATGGCTGCATTTAAAATTTGAGATTAGACTGCCTACGTACCTTGTAAAGGGATCAAGCCAAACGTAGTTCACCTCTTTGATTTGAGGGAGAAAGTTTAAAATTTGATTTTTGCGGCTATATCTAGTTCTTTTTTGTTTAACTAGACTTCCTACGTACCCTTATTGTGGGATCAAGCCGGCTGTAATTCTCTAATTTTTTTTTTTGGTAGCTCTAATTTTTGCTTGGACCGCCCTTCCGGGTTTTCAATCAAACGAGCTTTTTTATGTAGCTCTACTTTTTTTCTTGGATCGCCCTTTCGGGTATTCAATCCAACAAGCGTTTTTTTTAGCTCTGATTTTTTATCTGACCGCCCTCTTGGGTTTTCAATCCTACCAGCCTTTTTTTATTCCTCACAGGGCCAGCTCCATCTCATTACTGTTGATTATTTGTTGGATTACGTTTTTTGAGAATGTAGCACTCCCTTGTGGGATGATTGGGCTGTGATGATACTGACAATGACTGGAATTGTCTATCATGTTGACTTTCGCGAGTCTTTTCTGCTTCGGAAGCTTGATAGCTTTGGCTTTGATGAGTTCAGAAATAATTTCTTCCAAGTCATCATTGTTGCAGATGTACTTGACTTCTTTTCCTTCTTTAAGTGTGAATCTACTTTGTGCTTCTTTTTCATTTCCATTTTTAAAATTTTTGTCATCAATTTCGACAAAGTTAGCCATTAATGACTCTTCTTCCTCCTCATTGTCAGTTTCTTCAATTTATACGTCTACCTATTGAGCTACATTTTTAGGTCGAGAGATTTGTCTTTCGACGTTGCTTGCCTTTGAGACTAGCTCCTAGAATGTTTGAGGCTTTGCAATTATGACAAATGTTGATATCTCAGGCAAGAGATTGTTTGAGCACATTTGTACTGCAGCCTGTTCAGTTAATTTCTCTGTGCATTGAAGATTGAGGCCCTCCACCTTACAATGAATCCATTCCCGCTTTCGTTGTACTTTTGCATAGCTCCAGCTAAGTCGCTGATTGAGACTTTCTTCTTAGAACAACTGAATTGTGCTAAAAATGCCCCCTGCATTTCATGTGAGGATGGATTCTGGTTGCAGTTGAGTATACCATGTGAAAGCGGGTCCATTGAGGGGCTGAACGAATTGTCTTATGAGTAACGGATCTAACTGCGAGGTTTCTCCGCATGTTGAATAGAAGTGAGCCAAGTGTTCTTCAGGGGAGTCATTTATGCCATAAAAATTTTCGAAGGTTGGTTTATGGTAACCCTTCGAGAATGGCAATGCATCATAGCGGGCTGGAAATGGATTTTTGATATCCGAGGATGGGCGAATTCAGAGACATTTGGTATTCACGAATTCCTTCAGCTATCAATGACTTTATATTTGGTTGTGTAAGCGGTTTTGAGGAACTCATTCCTTTTTCTATATCTCCGCCTGCATCGATTTTAGTTTTAGCAACTAGTTGAGCGGTTAGCTCTGCTATTTGTGCATCTCTTTCAGCTAGTTTTCTTTGCATTTCTAGGTGTTTTTGTTGTAATATTTGGATTTGTTCTTCTATAGTCGATGCACTGGTGACCATGACTTCCGACACTACGTCTCCGGCCGACGGTGCCTTGAACTTGGTTTGTTAACTTCTTTTGATTTTTCCTCTTTTGTGATAGAAACTTATCATCTCTACATGGAGGAATTTTGAGACTTTCTGCACCAGCGCCTGTGAGAATATCATTTGAGGTCGATGTATTCTTCACCCGAGCTCGTGCACATTTGATTGACTTTGGCTTGAATTGAAGTTTCGACCATGCCCCCTTTGATATGTCAGGGTTGGCTTTTGATTTAACTTGCTCTTTAAAGGATGCCCTCTGCAACATCTTAGCTCTGTGTCTTGACTTGCCATGTGACTTGGAAAATGCCCCATGTGCTTTTTCACCTTGGGATCTACTTGATGGCTTGTTTGCTCCAGTTGTCTTTTTGGATTTGGTGAGATTGATCACCATCATTTGCTTCCCTGATTTTGGTGATTTGGTTCTCTTCCCTTTTGCCTTGCTTGGATTGGTGGAGCTCGGGTTCACTTGGAGCACTTGAGAACAAGGCATGGTTGCATGTTCCTTTGTGAGCTGGATGGATTTTGTTGACCTTTGTGGGACTCTTTGCAGGGCCTTCCGGGTTTGTTCCAAGGCCTTTGTTGCAACTTCATTTACTTATTTTGTGGAAGTGATGGTTGATGTCTCCTTGGTGATAAGTGTTGGTGGAATTAAAGAGCAAGAAATATGCAATTCAATTTTAACAGTTATAAAATCTTTGCAAGTTCACAAATCGATAAGAATAGTATAGTAACACAGCAAGAGTCGATCCCTCGAGGACTTGTATCAACGTTATGACCACTTTAGTTCAGATTTGTTAACTTAAATAAAAACGCACACACACACACGCAGGGGGGGTTTATGATGTGAGAACTGAAATTTAAAGACAAATAAAATAAAAATGCAGAAAATAATAATGCAAGAATTAACGGTTGATTGATTATTAACTAAGGTGAATTAAGGCTTACTATCCACTCTAACCAATTATAGTTACTAATCTGATTTCCTTGACCTAATTACTATGCATTTTCTGAATTAGGTGCCCGTGCCTAGGACCTGGCGTTGGTTCACTAGACACATTTTATTCCCTCTTACTTAGCATGTTCTAAACAGGGCATATGCCTAGAACGTCTATCACCTACCTTTTAAGATGATGCATGAAGTTCAAAGAGAATTTAATGACACCACATTAGCCTAGCAAAGTGGCATGCAATCCTAGGTCGTTATGAGTTAAGATTACAAGTAAGAATACTTTCGATGCTCCAAATCACAAGATGATATGACGGTCACTCAAGCAATTACATCTATAATTATATGCAAACAAGGTAGCTAATCTTATAGGCATAAATTAAGGTCATTAAGCATAGTAATCCAACTTATTCAGCATGCATAACAATCATAATCAAGAGCCAGAAATCCAATCAACAAGCTAACATGGCTAGGGCTTCAAGCAGCCCTAATCCTAACGACTACTCACACATAACTGAAATTGAAACAAAGATAATTGAATTCATAAGTAAATTTCAATAATGAAATAAGGGTACAGAAGATATTGTGAAGAACAGGTGCAGCAGAAGACACGGCAAAGCCTTCTTCTCCAAGCTCCACGTCCAACACACTCAACTTCATGAAGAACAAAGCTTTGGCGTAAAACTCTAAAAAATCAATTACTATATGCGGCTAAGGTCTCTGTTTTTCCAGAAACAAAAACGGAACCCTCTCTCTCTCTCTAATTCTAATTCTTCTCAAAACACTGAACAAAGGCTCCCTTTTATAGACAAAGGGAAAACCTTGTCCTATAAGGATTGGTAAAATCATATTCTATAAGGATTGGTAAAACCATGTCCTATAAGGATAGGGAAA
Source organism: Oemleria cerasiformis (assembly GCA_037349345.1). Lineage (NCBI taxonomy): Eukaryota > Viridiplantae > Streptophyta > Magnoliopsida > Rosales > Rosaceae > Oemleria > Oemleria cerasiformis. The sequence continues at coordinate 12,717,595 of JAZGTL010000010.1, forward strand.
GTTATTGTACTTTTAATTAATTACAAAGTCCTTAAATCTATTAGAACCAATCAGAGCACGGCTAGCAAGTGGGAACGCAAGCTGGCCAAATTTGGATTTTGGACTGTCTTCGTAATCAGGATCTGGGACTGTGCTTTTGAAGCACATCATGAGTATAGTAGAAGTGCATCTTCGTTCAGGCTTGGCGCAAATGTTGTCATGCTTAGCGCAGAGGGAGAACCTCTGATCCACCGCTGGCGGAACAGGGACCACGGGCTTAGGCGCACATCTGGGCTCGGATGGGAGTTCTTGGGACATGTCCTCGACCTGCCTTGGCGTGACCTTGGCACTTCTAGGACCTGACCTTGATGTCATGAAACACAAGTTTGAGACCTGGAGGGCCTGATATGAGGTACTTGGCCAGTGTCCCAAAATAGGCGCATTGGCGCACTCAGGACTCCGTTCAGGACTTGATATTGACATGAGGGTATCTCCTTCATCTGAACTCCGATTTGAGTCATTCTTTTTGCGTTCTTCCCAGATTTTACCTATCTTTCTAACTCTGCACAAGTCTAACAAGATTGATCATTTTCTACTATTGATGGCACGAAATCATTCAAAAGACATGTAAGAGAGGCATTTAAAGACATCAAAATGATGCATAAATAACGACTGATCAAATACCTCCAAACCTATCTTTTGCTTGTCCCTGAGCAAAACAAATGCTAACAAAATGAAAAGACTCGATTTTAGTTAAGATAGAACATTTAAACCCCTAGGTTCACCTAGGAGGAGGAGTTTTGTCTCCTGAGGGTTATAGCAGCACATAACCCACAAACGTTTTACTTAGACAAAAAGATGCTAGATATAGTACTTTTAACAAGCTAATAAGAATCAAAGTAAGTAAACATGCTTTGCAGAACTCAAAGAAATTTCATAGCCGTGAGTGTCATGTGAAGGTGTACGTGTATAAATGCCAAAATTTCGAAGTGATCATGTTTGAAAACAACTTCATCTAAGTGCCCTAGAAAGATTTCGCCTCGACTCTAATCCTCACTAGGCAACTCTCAATTCGCACAAGAATCCTAGGCTTTCACTCTTTTCAAGTATATGTGAAGAGTTTATGTTATGCAATTCAAATTTAATCACATATGAGTAACAATGAAGAATAGCACTTTATGGAAATAAAGATCTCATGAAAGGAATTGAACTTTAAGAACATAGATACGTACCTTAATCCTCAGCATGATTGTCCATAAGATCAGTTAGGTCTTCCTTTTTAGGTTGTAATGGGGCTAAGCTTTGGGGTTTAGCAAGGAAGTATGGGATTCAAAGAACCTGAGCTGTGCCAAGGCATGAGAAGTCATGACTTGAACTTGGAATTTCTGAACTGAATCCTTTCTTAAGGCCCACGGCATTGTGCTTTCTTGATGACTTATTTTAAGGCTCTTGTGGCTTATTTTGAGGCTCTTGGCTCACTTTGCTCAATTCACTTTGTTTTTCACTTATTTGTTTTTTCTTCTTTTTCTCAACGTTTCTTTCTTTCTTTTGTTTTCTTTATTTTTATCTTTTCTTCTTTGAATTGAATTGAACCAAGATCATGCAATGATTTCTCAAATTTTCGTGCAGCTTGCAACTTGTAAAACTTTTATTTACTTTTCAACTTTGAATTGACGCCAATTTCCTTTGAATTGGGCAGTATCTTCTTTCACCTCTCATTCTCACCATAAATCTCATATACGGCAACCTTAGCACAAATTGAGGTTAAAGGGTATGGCTGTGATGAATGGCTAAGTATTTTGGGTTAGGTTATACTTTGGGTGATGAAAGAAAAGGCTGAGTGTTTGGCATCAAAATTGGCTTAGGGAGCATGCAATAGGGTAGGATAAAGCCTTTAGAGGTTAAAGCATACATAGCCTACATCACTTCTTATGGCAAACCACACATTAGATCAAGAGTATCTAAATGATGTTAGTTCTTTAAAATTCAATGCAAATATGATGTAATGAGATCAACAATTAAGAACAAAAGCGATGAGTGTTTAAGAGTAGAAACAAGTATATCCCTCAGAAAGAATGGCAATTAGGCTCAAAGATCTCACAGGGTAGTCTCCACTAATTTTCTAAGGTTCACTCAAATTCAGTTATTTCGTTCACTTAATCACTTAAAACATGGCATTGTGAAGTGCAGATTATGAACTACTTGACCATGGCATAACTCTTAGTAAAGCAAAGATAGTTAACTTAACATATACATTCCTATTAACAAGTTATCATACTATTCAAAAGCAAAAAATTTAAATGTCTTGGCCGTGTATCACCCCCAAACCTACTTGTTTCTATATGCAAAATTTTAAATCCACACCCCCAAACCAAAACTGAACATTGTCCTCAATGTCATAAGCAGTAAGCATAACAACAGTAGAAAGGTTTGAGAGATATAATGGGCAGAAACATAAAAGGAAGTGAGAAATACAAACCTGGGCTAGGGTGCCTCCTAGGAGCGCTTTATTTAACGTCTAGGCAAGACAGGGCTGGCATGCTAGGAGCTGGGTACATGCGGAGTTGCAGGGTTGACTGCGCTTGGATTAGAGAGGTCCTTGAAGTAGTGTTTGAGGCGATGGCCATTTACCTTGAACGGATCCTACCGTTCCGGGTACTGGATTTCAACTGCACCATGAGGAAAAACATTAGTAATAATAAATGGTCCAGTCCATCTTGAACGCAACTTACCTGGCAATAGTCTGACCCGGGAGTCAAAGAGGAGGACTTCCTGTCCGATGTGAAAGTCCTTGGGCTGAATGCGCTGGTCGTGGAAAGCTTTGGTCTTTTCCTTGTAGATATGAGCACTTACGAAGGCCTCATTTCGCAACTCCTCTAATTCACTTAGCTGAAGCTTCCTATGTAATCCAACATCATCGAAGTTCATGTTCATCTGCTTAATAGCCCAGAATGCTTTATGCTCCAATTCCACTGGTAGGTGGCAGCCTTTTCCAAAAACAAGCCGGAAGGGAGACATGCCAATCGGGGTCTTGTATGCGGTCCGATAGGGCCACAGCGCATCATTCAATTTGCTGGACCAATCTTTGCGGTTAGGATTTACTGTTTTTTCCAATATGGCCTTTATTTCCCGATTGGACACTTCCGCTTGGCCACTCGTTTAAGGGTGATACGGTGTTGAGACCTTGTGGGTGACGCCATACTTCTTCATTAGGGCTGCAAACGAATGATTGCAGAAGGGTGCCACCCCCCCCCCCCCCCCCCCCCCCCTAGGGCACCGAATCTGGCTAAGATGTGACTCCGCAAAAAACGCACCACTACTTTGGCGTCGTTAGTTTTGGTGGGAATTGCTTCCACCCATTTGGAAACATAATCAACTACAAGCAGAATATAAAGATTGCCAAAGGAATTCAGAAAAGGTCCCATAAAATCAATGCCCCATACGTCGAAAATTTCGACCACAAGAATAGGGTGTAATGGCATTTGATTTCGAGAGCCGATGTTACCTAGGCGTTGGCAGCGGTCACAGGTGAGTACAAATTCATGTGCATCCTTGAAAAGTGTGGGCCAGTAGAGTCCACTTTGTAGTACCTTGAGGGCTGTCTTCTTAGCTCCAAAATGGCCCCTACATGCTAAGCTATGGCAAAATGTCAAGACGAATTCCATCTCGTCTTCGGGGATGCAGCGCTGAATGATTTGGTCTGGATAATGCTTCCATAGGTACGGCTCATCCCATATGAAGTACTTAGCTTGTTTAGCCAGGTTGTCCTTTTGGTACCTGTTTAAAGATGAAGGAATTTGCTTAGTGACAAGGTAATTAATGAGATCGGCGTACCATGGATCAATAGCTTGGAGTGCGAAGAGCTGTTCATCAGGAAAGGTCTCGATGAGGGGCAACTGATCGGCCTCTTCATTGGAATTGTGAAGCAATCGGCTCATATGGTCAGCAACCACGTTTTCGCTGCCCTTCTTGTCTCTGATTTCAAGGTCGAATTCCTAGAGCAGTAACATCCAGCGTAGCAACCTTGGCTTGGCGTCCTTTTTAGTGAGCAAATACTTCAAGGCAACATGATCCGTGTATACTATGACCTTGGTTTGAATTAGATATGAGCGGAACTTCTCAAGGGAAAAGATAACAGCAAGGACCTCCTTCTCGGTGGTGGAGTAGTTCAGCTGGGCATCATTCAGGGTTCGACTATCGTAGTAAATGACATGAGGGAGCTTGTCGACACGCTTTCCCAAAACAGCACCTATGGCGAAGTCCGAGGCATCACACATTAGTTCGAATGGTAAGTCCCAATTTGGTGGCATGATGATGGGTGATGTCGTGAGCTTTGCCTTGAGTGTGTTGAATGCCTCACGGCATCCCTTAGTGAACTCAAATGTGGCGTCCTTGGCTAGAAGATCACACAATGGTCTTGTGATTTTCGAGAAATCTTTGATGAATCTGCGGTAAAAGCCAGCATGCCCTCAGAACGATCGAACCTCTTTGACTGTAGTGGGGTACGACATCCTCTCTACTATGTCTAACTTTGCTTTGTCCACTTCTATGCCTCGGCTAGAGATCACATGACCCAAGACAATTCCCTGTTGTACCATGAAATGGCACTTTTCCCAGTTCAGCACTAAGTTGCTTTCTTTGCACCGTTCCAGTACTCGAGTTAGGTTAACTAAGCACAGTTTGAATGAATGTCCAAACACCTAGAAGTCGTCCATGAATACATCAATTATATCTTCCACCATATCGGATAAGATGCTCATCATGCAACGCTGAAAGGTAGCTGGGGCATTGCACAATCCAAACGGCATTCTTCTGTATGCAAAAGTTCCATATGGGCATGTGAATGTTGTTTTTTCTTGATCTTCAGGTGCAATAGCAATCTGATTGTATCCTGAGTATCCGTCCAAGAAGCAATAGTGGGAGTGTCCAGCCAGGCGCTCGAGCATTTGATCAATGAAGGGCAAAGAAAAGTGGTCCTTACGTGTGGTTATATTTAGCTTTCGATGGTCAATGCACACTCTCCATCCTGTTTGAATCCGTTGAGGTACAAGCTCATCATGCTCGTTTTTAACCACTGTGATCCCACTTTTCTTTGGCACGACCTGGACTGGGCTCACCCACTTGGAGTCACTAATTGGATAGATGATTCCAACGTCCATAAGCTTTAGGACCTCTTTCTTCACGACCTCCTTCATAGGTGGATGCAATCGCCTCTGTGCCTCCCGTGATGGTTTGGAGTCTTCCGCCAGCAGTATCCGATGCATGCATTTTGTGGGACTTATGCCTTTGATGTCAGCTATTTTCCATCCAATTGTTGTTTGATTGACCTTAAGGACGTGAACTAATGCCTCTTCCTCTTTCGTACTTAGGGTAGACGCAATGATGACTGGAAGGGTTTGATTGTCGCCCAAATATGCATACTTTAAGTGCTCGGGCAAGGGCTTCAGCTCAAGTTCAGGAGCCTTTATGATGGACGGCAGGGTTTTCTGACTTGTGAGTGGTAATGCTTCGAAAGGAGGCCTGTGGAATGGGAGGGCTGGCAGGATGTCAAGGGCTCGTACCACTTTGATCACGTTATCTGCAAGTAAATCCACAGTGTGTGGGTTACTAGTAACGGCCTTCTCAAGGTCATCTGTCATGCAAGACTGAGCAATTATCTCCCGTAGCAGTAAGTCCATTGTGTTTGATGGAAAATCTACAATAGGCTCGGCAGGATACTAGATGGTGTCATGGATGGAGAATGTCCGAAGCTGGTCCAGGACCTTGATGGAGACTTGGCCCTTTCTGACGTCGATGAGGCACTCGGCTGTGGCTAGTAAGGGCCTTTCGAAGATTGGGGAGGTTCCTCACTTTTGTCAATTTTGTCCATTCTTAGTACGTAGAAGTCTGCAGGGATGCATGTATCTCCGATTTGTACCAGTACGTCCTCAAGAACCCCTATTAGGTTGGTTACAGAAGCGTTAGCCAATTTGACACATAGGTACGTGGGTTTGAGTGCACCTAGGTTGAGTAACCTGTAAATGTGGAATGGCATGATATTCACTGATGCTCCCGTGTCGTAAAGGCAATGTTCGAATCTTTTTTACTGAATGACACATGGAAGGGATGGAGACCCAGGATCGTTGGCCTTAATGGGCATGCGCAAAAGGGTAGCCGAGCAGGCCTTAGGGATGTCAATGGTGTCCGTGGAGCTAAAACCACACTTTCCTGCAACTAAGTCCTTGATCAGCTTCGCAAAGATAGGCATGTGCTTGACAATTTTATGGAAAGACAGTGTGATCTGAAGCTTCTGCAACATGCTGATGATCTCTTCCTCAAAGTACTCCCTTTGCTTATTCCTGTTTTGGAACCTGCGAGGAAATGGATAATCAACATTATTAGCTAACTCAAAAGTGACTTTTCTAGAATTGGAATTCTGAGGTTTAGAGATAGAAGTATTCGAGTGCTGCGACTTGGGCTTAGGAGCAAGTTGCATGCCAGCCGTGGCCGAAGTAGGCGCAGTGTCAGGTCCTCCTTGCGGTAGGGCACTTGGTGACTCATTGGGCCAATTCTGCGCCAAAGGTGTTGGTTGTGGCATGTTTTGCGGCGCGCCCTGTTCGGCGATCCTTGGCAGAGTAGGTTGAGGTTCAGTTTCAAGTCCTCCGAGGGTGGCATATGTGGGGTCTTGCAGTGGTGTTTCCCTCTGCAGCGTAATGGGATTAGCCGTAGGATTGTGAAATCCTTTTGGATTTACCAGGACTTGACTCGGTAGCTTGCCCTGCTCTCGCTGATTTAGTTGGTTCGCCACCTGTCCCATTTGACGATCCAAGTTTGCAATTGTATTTTTCATGTTTCCCATCTGACTCTGGCTATCGTGCATGAATTTTATGAATTGAGCATGCTGTTGAGTTAGGATATGGAGGGAGTCCTCAAGAGACTTGCTTCCGCCATTCTGATTTGAGGAAGGACCGTGATAGTTCCCCTGAGGGCCTGCGGCTTGCTGCTCAAATCCAGGAGGTGGCAAGGGATTTGCGGCTGCTTGATTGTTGCTCAACGGAAATTTGGATGATTTTTCCACCCCAGATTGTAAGTGTTGGAATATGGGTCATTTTGGGGTCGAGAATTGCTATTGAACCCTCCAGCAAAGTTGGCCTCTTCCACAATCGGGCAATCCTGGGATGTGTGGCCCTGAATTGAACATACCTCGCAGATGTGAACTCCTTTGGCTTTCTCGCTACATAACTGTTTCACCATTGCCGTGAGCTGAGCAATGGCGTCATCTTTATATTTGGTGGATGCATCACCCGTAGCTCTAGAGGAGGGACCTCTGTAGCTGAACTGTTTTTCCCTTTGAGCAATGTTCTCAAAGGCGGTCCTTGCTTCCTCGGCTGTGCCTTCTAGAATCCCTTGGGATTGAGAGTCCACCATTGTCCAATCGCTAGTCTTCAAGCCTCCGTATAAGTATAGCATAAGATGATGGGCATCAATATGGTGGTGGGGGCACGACCGTAGCATCTGATTGAACCGCTCCCAAAACTCGTAGAAAGACTCCTCTATGTCTTGCCGTGGGTTCATGATCTTGGACTTTAACTCATTTGTTTTTTCCACGGGAAAGTACTGTGTTAAAAATTTGGACGTCAAGTCCCTCCAAGAGTGAATGGAAGCCGGCGCTAGTGAATGAAACAATGTCTTGGCGCTACCCTTGAGACTGAAGTGAAAGAGCCGTAGGCGGATTTCAGATTCTGTCATACCATTGATGCGCAGTGTTGAACAAACCTCAACAAATTCCTTGATATGAAAGTGCGGGTCCTCGCCAGCAAGGTCGTGGAATATGGGCAGCATGTGAATTGTCCCCGACTTCAATTCGAAGTTTGCCACTGTTGACTCGGGAAAAACAATTGGAAATTGATCCTCCGAGACATGGGGCATGGCAAAATCCTTAAGGCGCCGTGCGGCTTGCGGTACTAGGCCACGTTCCAGGCCCTGCTCGTCTCTGTGGTCCGCCATCCTCCTTGGGCTTGGTGGCGGGGAGCCGTGGACTGAAGATGCTTGCAATGATGGTCCACTTGATGACCCGTGCACTGAACCTTGAAATGACATACACGGGTACCTAACAAAAAGAAAAACTAAATTATAAATCTAAACTTGAATGGGCACCGTTGAGGGACAAATCCCCGGCTACGGCGCCATATACTTGTTGGTGGAATTAAAGAGAAAGAAATATGCAATTCAATTCTAACAGTTATAAAATCCTTGCAAGTGCACAAATCGATAAGAATAGTATAGTAGCACAGCAAGAGTCGATCCCTCGAGGACTTGTATCAACGTTATGACCACTTTAGTTCAGATTTGTTAACTTAAATAAAAACGCACACACACAAACACGCAGGGGGGGTTTATGATGTGAGAACTGAAATTTAAAGACAAGTAAAATAAAAATGCAGAAAATAACAATGCAAGAATTAACGGTTGATTAATTATTAACTAAGGTGAATTAAGGCTTACTATCCACTCTAACCAATTATAGTTACTAATCAGATTTCCTTGACCTAATTACTATGCATTTTCTGAATTAGGTTCCCGTGCCTAGGACCTGGCGTTGGTTCACTAGACACATCTTATTCCCTCTTACTTAGCATGTTCTAAACAGGACTTATGCCTAGAACGTCTATCACCTACCTTTTAAGATGATGCATGAAGTTCAAAGAGAATTTAATGACACCACATTAGCCTAGCAAAGTGGCATGCAATCCTAGGTCGTTATGAGTTAAGATTACAAGTAAGAATACTTTCGATGCTCCAAATCACAAGATGATATGACGGTCACTCAAGCAATTACATCTATAATTATATACAAACAAGGTAGCTAATCTTATAGGCATAAATTAAGGTCATTAAGCATAGTAATCCAACTTATTCAGCATGCATAGCAATCATAATCAAGAGCCAGAAATCCAATCAACAAGCTAACATGGCTAGGGCTTCAAGCAGCCCTAATCCTAACAACTACTCACACATAATTGAAATTGAAACAAAGATAATTGAATTCATAAGTAAATTGCAATAACAAAAATAAGGGTACATAAGATATTGTGAAGAACAGGTGCAACAGAAGGCACGGCAGAGCCTTCTTCTCCAAGCTCCACGTCCAACACACTCAACTTCAGGAAGAACAAAGCTTTGGCGTAAAACTCTAAAAAATCAATTACTATATGCGGCTAAGGTCTCTATTTTTCCAGAAACAAAAACGGAACTCTCTCTCTCTCTATAATTCTAATTCTTCTCAAAACACTGAACAAAGGCTCCCTTTTATAGACAAAGGGAAAACCTTGTCCTATAAGGATTGGTAAAACCATGTCCTATAAGGATAGGGAAAGTTATTGTACTTTTAATTAATTACAAAGTCCTTAAATCTATTAGAACCAATCAGAGCACGGCTGGGAGTGTGAATGCAAGCTGGCAAGTGGGAACGCAAGCTGGCCAAATTTGGATTTTGGACTGTCTTCGTAATCAGGATCTGGGACTGCGCTTCTGAAGCACATCATGAGTATAGTAGAAGCGCATCTTCGTTCAGGCTTGACGCAAATGTTGTCATGCTTAGCGCAGAGGGAGAACCTCTGATCCACCGCTGGCCGAACAGGGACCCCGGGCTTAGGCGCACATCTTGGCTCGGATGGGAGTTCTTGGGACATGTCCTCGACCTGCCTTGGCGCGATCTTGGCACTTCTAGGACCTGACCTTGATGTCATGAAACACAGGTTTGAGACCCGGAGGGCCTGATATGAGGTACTTGGCCAGTGTCCCAAAATAGGCGCACTGACGCACTCAGGACTCCGTTCAGGACCTGATATTGACATGAGGGTATCTCCTTCATATGGACTCCGATTTGAGTCATTCTTTTTGCGTTCTTCCCAGATTTTACCTATCTTTCTAACTCTGCACAAGTCTCACAAGATTGATCATTTTCTACTATTGATGCCACGAAATCATTCAAAAGACATGTAAGAGAGGCATATAAAGACATCAAAATGATGCATAAATAACGACTGATCAATAAGCTTGATTGGAATTGACCCAATCATTACTTCAACGATTGAATGAACCTCAGTTGCCACTGGCGTAGAGGTTTTGGATCCTTGGTGAGATTTTGCCTTGGTGGCTTTAGTTGTTGTTGGTGTTGTCTTCACAACTACCTTTGAAACAACCTCAATAGCTTCGTCTTGATTGATCTTCGCGATCTTTGTTTGAGCGTTAGTGGACCTTTTCTTTGCATTTAAAGCATTCTTTGAAAAAACATCCTCAATTTGGGTCTTGATAGTCTTTTCGGTAACCTTGTTGGGGTCAGCCCCAAGAAGACGCATTTGGACAATGCATGGGTTGGGAGCCGTCTCAATGGCGAAAGAGATGATGTAACCAACTCGTTTTGCATGTCCCATTTTTGTTTCGACAGTTGGAAGCTAGTGAAAATGGATTATAATTTTTGGTGCCATCTGTTTCCTCTTGAAAGATAACATAAAGCAAATATGATTAGTTTCAGCATTGGAGATGAAAGGGAGAATGGATTCCACCGGGCGTGCCAAAAACTATGTTGGTGAAAAACTTGTTCGTCAATATAATTTCACCACCACTGCCTAAGCAATGGGGTTTTATTATTTATTTTTAGGTTCGACCCATTCAAGATAAGTGTGTCTCTTAATTACAACCCTTGATAGAAAAGGAAAACCCTTTGCTTCCAATAAAGCAAAAACTTAGTAAGGAGATGGATATTTGTTTGTTTTTGAAGCTACACCTAAGTCGAACCTTAGGTTGCTTATGTATCCTCCATTGGAATCAAGCCACTCATAGTTCTAGGATTTTCAATGAGTGAATGACTCATAAAAATAAAATAAAGAATTTGGAGTGAACGTATTTGGAAATGTGTTTGGGAGAACTTGGTTGGAATGAACCAGAAATTCTGTTTAGATAAAATGTTTTGAGTGAATTTGGTTTAGAATGAACCAGTGATTCAAAGATTGGTTGCGGTTGCATCTAGTGGGATGCTAGATTGCCTACGTATCGCTTAGTGGGAATCAAACCGACATAGTTCATTGATTTGGGTTCTCAAAGAGTGAATGACTCACTGAAAAATAAGAATAGTGTTTGGTTTAGTGAATGAATTTTTGTGTCAGGACCCGTCCCGAATTTTCCCTCGAAACCCGGGAAGAACCCTGATCCCGTCTGACAACCTAAGAAAAGGTTCCCAAAATACCCTTCAATCCTTACAAAATATAATAACAATAATAAATACTTCCTCTTGTCAGACAAGGGACTTAAGCACTCAATAATTCCCGTAATTAATGACCAATCAAATACAATATAATATCATAGCGTCTAAGTAGGATCAAGAGTAAAATTTAGATATCCTACTCAAATATAATTACACAGCGCAGTCGAAGTATTAATGCCTCTACCTCGAGATCAGTGTTCGCGTCAACTCTACTCAACTGCCTGAAGGGGGTTTAAACACAAAATTTGTGAGTGGACAAAAATAATCATTTATAAATTCCTTTTCGGGAAAATAACTTTCTTCCCCTCCATTTATAAAATCATGCATGCATAACATAAAACAATTTATGATACTAAAACATTATATGTAAATCACCAAAATTTCCATTTCTCTTTAAAACCACTTAGTTGGACTCACATGAAATCTGTATAATGAAAATACCTCGTGATCCAAAGTTTGGTTTGAAAACTCTCTTCAAAAGAGTTTAAAATCATTTAAATCAATCTGGACACATAATATCTCAAATTCATTTAATTCCATCTGGACGCATAATGTCTCAAATTCACTGTTCCCGACATATCCATAACAACACACCAGGGTATCTCTTGAGATGTGTTAAAATCTGTACAACAATTCTATGTACAATCTGTACTATGCATAGACAGCTTCGCGACCTGGCGGAGCAAGGCCCCTCAACACCAAGGTCCGAACCCTCAACAACCAGCGAAGCAAGACCCCTCAACACCGGTCAGAGCAACAGTAACCATCGGGACCGGAACTAGTGAACCAAATCCATACTTTGAAATATTTGTTTCTCGGCCTAAGCCAAATTCTTTGCAATATCATTTTTATGGCCAAAATCAATAAAATCATAATTACGGGTCTCAACCCAAATCACATACTCAAATAGTTACCACTTCAAAACGATATCAAAATCAAGTACAAAAACCAGGCCATTTCTCAAAATACACTTTCACTGAAATATTGGAAAACATGTGTCCAGCATCATTTCTAAAATCCAGAAATTCATTGCACCCATACATAATAGTATTAAAATCAAAGATACATTTATGCATGCATTATAGTTTATAAACCAAAAGTCCACTCACAAACCTGTTCAAGCAAGCTCAATCCCGAACTGTACGCTCCCATGAAGTTCCTGGAGCAGTATCGCCTGTCCAAATTAATAATCGGGATTACCAGCTAATAATAAGAACCTTAAATATAAACCCCCTAAACCCCGGGAGTCTAACTATGCTGGCCTAGAAAACGCAGCAACTTTAAAACGTCTGAAACAACCCCTAAACGACGTCCGATCAACTCAAAACCTGCGTCAACAGGTCCAAAACGTCAAAAACTACCTGTCACGCGCCACCGTGACCTCAGACTCGGCCCCACGTGCCGACGGAAGGTCGAAACACGCGCCCACGCGCCGCCACGCGCCCTCACGTGCTGGTCACGCGCCTGCTACAGTACCCACGCGCCTGGACCGATCCAACCCAGTCCAACTCGGCCTGACCCGGTCCAACTCGACCCGACTAGTTCACTCGACCCGACTGGTCACCCGACCCGACCGGTTTACTCGACCCGACCGGTCACCGACGACTCGCCGGAGAAGACGACCGACTACCGGCGCCGCCGTCTGGTTTCTGCCGGAATCCTCCATTTTCGGCCGAAACTTCAAGCTTTCCTAACTTCCTCAAAACTCAACCATTTTCACAAATTTTATGTCTAAATCTATCTACTCGAACCCAGGAATCCAAATATGACCTCAAAACCACAAACACGTACCTGTGCTAGCCGGAAAATCGATCGGAAGATCCGAAACTTCCTACACTCGGTTCGGCTTCCCCCGTGGTCCTCTCCTTCGATGGTTGGTACGGTTGTGATCGTGGGAAGGAGTAGAATACGATTAGTTGATCAAAACTGGAAGTTGGAGCCTTGAATCAAACTTGGAATTTATGGGTTTTTGGGTTAGTTTTCGCACGGTTTCGGGTTCGATGGTTTGTGTATGTTTCAGAGAGAGTGAGGACTGTTAAAGGAGATGAAGATAAAAATGAAATGAAGATGAGACAATGATTGGGTTAAAATATCTACCCCAAATCAAAAATTACCAAAATGCCCTTGCACATCTAGACCCATAACTTTCGTCCACGAACTCCATTTCCTGTGTGCCGCTTGTCTACGAACTCGTGAGTTCGAGACCTACGCAACGGTATCCAAAACACCACCAAAAGTGTCTCGAAACAAAATTTGACTTCCATGCCCTTTACCGACCAAGGGTAAAATCGTCATTTTACATAAATAATTACGTAAACCCAATAATTAAAATTCCAGGTTGTTACATTTTGGGTGAATTTGGTTTGAGAAACTAGGGATTCGATTTGGGTTTAGAGATTGCAGTTGCATCTAAATTAAATCTCTAGATTTCCTAAGTATCCCTCTGCGGGAATCAAACTGGCGTAGTTTGTGATTTTCAATGAGGGAATGACTCATTGAAAAGAAGATTTATTTGAGAGTTTAGTGAGTGAATGACCCACTAAAAATATGTGTTTGAGTAGTTTGGAGTGGATTTAATTTTATTTGAGGTGGCGGCTGCATCTAGATTTGATTCTAGATTGCCTACATACCCTTGGCGGGATTAAACTAGCGTAGTTTAATTTTTTGGATGGTTGGATTTTATTGGTTAGGAACCAGATGATTAAAAATAGGTTGCGGTTGCATCTAGCAGAATGCCAGATTGCCTACGTATCCGTTACGGGAATCAAACCGACGTAGTTCGCTATGAGATTTTTGGTGATGGAATTTGGATGGTGGTGGCAGTATTTGAGGCTGGTTATTTGGCCATGGTGGTATTTAGATTGAATTTGGAAATGAGGTGTTTGGGGCGAATTTGGTTAGGGTAAAACAAGGATTTTGTTTGGGCTTGCGATTGCATCTAAATTTTACTCTAGATTGCCTACGTATTCTTGATGGGATCAAACCAACATAATTCGGAATTTGGGTGACTGATGGGTAGATAACCCGTCATTTGGAATTTAAGAATTAATTCATTCTTTTTAAAGTACACCAATTAATTTAAATTTAAATTTTCTTTGTTGAAGTGGACGAATCATGATCCTTGACTTTAAAGTGGAAGAACCACAACCTTGACTTTAAAGTGGATGAACCACAGCCGTTGATGACTTTTTTTGAAGTGGGCGAACCACGAGCTTTGGCTTTAAAGTGGACAAGGCCACTGCTTGTACTTTGAAGGGGCAAGAGCCTGCTGCATCTTGGCATTCATCGAAAGGGTACAAACCCTTAAACGATAAACCAACCTTCCTTTGATTTTGTTTATTGGTTCATCACATGGTTTATGTGATAATCGTGGAAATGACCAAGACCAAATCTCTTCTAACATGTAGGCTTGCTATTTGACAAACGCCTCACCCTCTTCAGCTTTGGTGTTCACTTTGGAGAGTAATGATTTAGTTTCTCTTGCTGTCTTGACCATAATTCAAGAGACAACAAAAGACTTCAAATCTTTATCACCTTGCATCCATGACATGATCTCTTCGACTGAAATGGCCCATCATCTAAATTGGACATATTTTCTGCAGAAAATATGAGGCTTAGTTTCATGGAGTGACAACAATTAACTCCCCAGAGCTTCAATTTTGTTTCGATCATGAAACCACTAAGACCAATTGTAGTCAAGTAAGGATTTGCACCAGCAGCCTTAAATAAAAAAGGACCGAAGCCCAGAGTGCCGACTTCGAAACTGCACTTTGCTCCACAAAAGCCGAGACTTCCTCCTGTGGTTTTAAGCAAAAGGTCACCCTTTTACTTAAGCCAACCATGGAGTACTCTTTCCCTTTTATCATGTCATAAACTGATATAAATCTTTTCTTATTCTTCTTGCAGGTGCTGTATAGAAACCAGAGAGATAAAAGCTTGCATTCCTCGCTGTCGCAGCCAGTAAGCAAGGTAGGCAAAAGGTCACCCTTTAACTGCCCATTGAATATGCGTTGTGTTTTGCTGTTAGCCTTGACGAAATTTTTCCTTCCTTTATCCTTGCAGGCGTGCGTAGAGACCAGAAGACAAAAGCTTGAATCCTCTCTTTTCCTTCGTTGAAGCAGAACACAAATTGAGTAAAAGTCACCCTTTTGCCCACATAAATTTGGCTCCTTCATCAATGATGCTGACGCATACATCTTCTTTTATCTTTGTAGGTGCCGTGCAGAAATTGGAGAGATATAAGCAACTTTTTGCTCTTTGTTGCAGATCACTAGGTAAGCCCTATATTTATATATGTTTTGTAAAGCCACATGGAGCTTGAATTCTTCTTTTTTTGGTCAGAGAAGATGAGATTGATGTTGGCAGTTTACCAAAATTTCTTCCTACCTTATTTAATCATCACTTTCATTTTAGACTTCTTTTGTTCTTTCTTTGCCGACTAGGAAGATGATTCTTCCTCTCATCTTCTTTCTTGACTACAAAGAACAATTAATTGACTCCATCGGTGAGTGGAAATTGCTCCGCGTAAGTTCTTCAATACGAGTCGGCAATTGATTTATTTTTATCTGCTTGTGCACAGCTTTTTTTTGGGAAGAGCCCCGTACTTCAGTCAAGCGACAAATCGAACCGCATTCATTAAAAGGTACAAGTTCTATTGTCTTTCCACCCTCTTTATCAATAATGCATTATTGTTCCCGTTATTTTCAATCTCAATAATGCATTATTGGTAAAAAAAAATTCATTTGACTGTTTCACCTTGCTATCTCCTATTAATTAGGAGTTTTGATTTTGTTGCCCCTTTTTTTTTGTATTTTATTTTAGTAATTTTTTTGTTTCAACAAGAAGTGTATGATACTTCTGAAGAAAGTTGAGAGGTTCTACCCACTACATCAGAATCGGTCATTTATGGCGCGCAATGCACGCTATCATAATTCATTACGGCGTATAGTTATATGCCGTAAAATGTATATTTCAATTACGGCTTGTTTATGTATGTTGTAAATAAAAAAAAACACGCCTTAACAGACTTTTCACGGCATGCTTTGTGCGCCCTGAATAACTCCCTATTTTATGACACACTTTGCAAGTCGCAAATACTGGACTTTAAAGCCTCGTTTGCAACGCCGTATTTTACTGACTATTTCAGCCGGATACACTAATTTTTCCACCGGATAGATTGAGTATTTAGTCAGGCGTTTGGTGCTCTACCAGATTAAAATGTCTACTATATTATATTGACCGGATTATATTATATTATTTGATAAGAAATATCTATATATCATAAATATTAATTATGTAATGATTATTATTATTTATTTTAATTTTATTTTAATTAATTATTGATATTATTACTATTTATTTCATTATTATTAATTTATTATTATTAATTTATTATTTATTATTATTATTATTATTATTATTATTACTTTTCAAGATTGCTAATCATCCGACTATTTAATACGGACAATTTCGAGGTATTATTTTAGCTGGTGTGGATCATATAAAGGTACTTAGCCGTATTAACTTATTCGGTAGCTAATTAATATGAGTGGTACCAAACACCGGCTTCGTACAATATTATCCTATATGGTTCCTTATACGGCGTACCAAATGTAGCCTAAGTTAATTAAGGCATGTCAAGCACGTCATATTTGAGCTGAATATTAACCCTACAACCTACACATTTGAGCTGAACATTAACCCTATAACCTACACATTCAAGCTGAACATTAACAATTATATGATCAAATACCGCTGCAAGAGGCTCAGAACACCATGAAATGTAAACCAATATTTTGGAAAATGTACAAAATGCATTAACGATCCAAAATCCAACGTACATATCATGATGAGTATAAGATAACCAATATTTACTCAAAATACAATATCTCCATCACAAAATATCTTCTAATTGCTCCTCTAAATTCTGATACAATAAGAGGAAACCGGTGCTAACACAAAATATGTTCTATATGCTCCTGTAAAGTCTGATACAATAAGAGGAAATTGGTGTCAACACAAAATATCTTCTACGTGCTCCTGTAAAGTCTGATATAATAAGAGGAAACCAATGCCAACACAAAGTCTTCTAACCAATATTTATCATAAACAGATTGGACAAGCCATATTGTAATCACAGCATGGACTATACATTCAATATCTCAACGAAATGTTTGTCCAAAAGGATTGAACAAAGTCACTTTATCAAACCAAAAAAAAAAAAGATTGAACAAAGTCCATGTAAAAGTGAAGGAGTTTATAATATCGGTTCATCTGTGTCTACCTCTGTTCATGTGACTGTTCAAAAGAGAAAAAAATGTGAGCATGAGAAAGAGAGAAGTATAACGTACAGAAGATAATAGTACACTTTCAAGCTAAAGCAGCATAAGAAAGACCCTCACAAGTGCTTTGTCTTGTTTAAATTTACAAATGATTTAGGTAAAGATCCTGAAATTTGGTTCTGGTCAGTTTGTATTCTGTCCAAGTTCGGAAGATAACCAAACTCATCCGGCAAGGAACCTATTAATTGGTTTCCATTTAGAAGCCTGTAAAGAGAGAATATTACAGGTAGAATGAAAAGTTAAGAAATTTAGCAATAATGTGATCAAAATTGGAGGAATGCTTTGACTAAGTGATTCAAATATTGGGAGTACCTAATAAAATGCAAAATCAATGCAATGCTTCAAAGGAGCTTAACTTCCAAGAGTTCCAAGGATAATGTAATATTGCCTATGTCCTTTGGTATACTTCCACTTATCTTGTTCCACATAATATCCCTATAGCAGAATAGATGGAGGAAATAGGCATGCATCAGAGGAAAGAGAAATCATTCACCATCATATACTTCCACTTATCTTGTTCCACATAATATCCCTATAGCAGAATAGATGGAGGAAATAGGCATGCATCAGAGGAAAGAGAAATCATTCACCATCATATTAGGGTACCAAATTTTCCAGAGTATTGAGAGAAGATTGTCCAAGGAATTAAATCAGCCTATAGTTTCATAACCTCAAGAAACATATCGTATTTCTCTCTTTCGTCTTGAAACATGTCCTTCACTTCTTTGAGATACAGTAGAGCATAGTTGGTTGTCAATTTCTGAGAAGCACCTCCTCCTCCAGTGGCCCCTCCTCCACCTACTCCAACTCCCCCTCCTCGACCTCCTCCCCCCGCTATTTGGGATTGCCTATTGAACCACATCTAAAAATAAATGAATATCAATTCAATAATTATAAATACTGTCAATTCGTGGAACATCATAAACAGTAACACAATTACTCCACACATACAACTCATTCACAGAACCTCATATGCTCGTGTTAAGAGACACTAAATCTAGTACCCTAAACAGTAGAGAAATAGCACACCTTTTCTAGAAAACAAAGATGGTTATCATTCAATTGTACTATTTCCGTCAACATTCTCGAGTCAACGGTCTGTCAACCCTAAAATTAAATCATAGTAATATTCTGTATACGATTTCATCTTAGTAAAAGCATATCCATATCTGCTTGATTTACAATACCTAACAAAACTCCAGAAAGCTCCCCAATTCACCTTTAAAACCCCAAATTTTACTCAGTTCAACTTCAATAACCAACAAACCCCAAACAAATTGAAGAAATTTCACGATCAAGCACGACCAATCAAATCCACAGTAAGCACACGATACGATCAAGTCCACAGGAAACAAAACCGAAATCTTACACAACACAGTGCCATGGGAAAAGAAAATTCTAACAATCCAAACAAAACTGAAGCAATCATGCCATTGAAGAGTGAAAACCTGCTTCAGAGCCAAAACTAATAGACTTACGAGTCCCCTCGGGAAGAGCCAGGAGGGCGTTTTAATTGGGAGCCAACTTAAACATCATCCCTTACTCTCTTCATTCCTGTAATCACAAAAACATTGTAAATTTTAGAGAGAGGGAGATTTGGGCATTAAGATAACAAAAACATTGTAAAAGCTCACTTTTGGCATAGTGACCTGGCCTTTAATCAATTGGCATTTGAGGGTAGCCCAACCCCTTTCAAACCCTAGTCAGATTTTTTTCAATTTATGTTCAAGAAGATTATTGAAAGGGTTTGATAAATATAATAGCTGTATGTTGAAATAACAAGGAAGTTTTTGTTGATTTCAGCAGCTTCAACACAGTCGGAAAGCGATTCTCCTTGAAATCGGGTAAGTTCTCTTAACACAACCTCAATTGATTAAGGCTTTGATTACATATTTCGATTGATTGTTCTTAGATGTAGGAAGGAATCCTTCGGGTGATGAACAATTATGTTTAATTTATGTAGGAATAGGATGGTATTGTGTGTTTCACACTAACTGTTTGATGAAATGCTTCTATGAAATTTTGTTTTTCATTTGATGATCTCTCTGCTGTAACAGAGAGAGATTGTTCAATTATAATTTAATTGAATTATTACACACTCACACACCTATTACATTCACTCTTACAAACTGTTAGTGTGATGACACTATGATGTCACACACACACTCATCTCTCACGGCTCTTCTAACTTAGGTGCCAAGTTAGGCTCACACACACACTGCTCTTCTTTCTGTTGTAACAGAATCTTCACAGCTTTGATTGCATCCTTTGCTGACTTCTCTTAGCCACCTAGATGCCTCGTGACAGCTTAAGCACCAACATCCCTTCCTAAGCTGTTCACTGGCATTACCCCTAGCATACTTCTTAAGTAGTAGAATCTGCCTTTAGGTAGTGCTTTAGTAAACACATCTGCAAGCTGCTCTTATTACCTACAGTAGATTAGGTCAATCTCACCAGCTTGCCTAGCTTCTCTTATGAAGTGAAACCTCATGTTGATGTGCTTAGTCTTTTGGTGAAAGACTGGGTTCTTTGACATGGCTATAGCTGAAGTATTATCACATAGGATAGGTGTAGCTCCAACTAGTTCTTCCCCAAAGTCCTCCAACACTAATCTCAGCCATTTGGCTTGAGCAGTAGCCTCATATGCACTAACATACTCTGCCTCCGCAGTAGATAAGGCCACACTATGCTGTTTCACAGAGGCCCAAGAGAATACCCCACTGCCAAATGAGAAAGCATAACCCGAGGTGCTTCTCATATCATCCAAGCTTCCACTCTAATCACTATCACAATACCCTACTAGAGTAGCTTGTTTTCCCTTTTGATATTCAATTCCATAAGAGATAGTTCCTTGAATGTATCTCAACACTCTTTTAGATGTACCATAGTGTTTCTTCGAAGGATTATGCATGTACCTAGACAGCAAACTAGATGCAAACATGATGTCTGGTCTAGTGGCAGTTAAGTATAACAGACTACCAACAATCTGTATATAGGTACCTTCATCTGCAGCTTCTGAACCATGACTTCTGCTGAGCTTGTCATCAGTAGCAAGTGGTGTGCTCACAGGCTTGCATTCTTTCATTCCAAACTTGTCAAGTAAAGCCTGTGCATATTTCTGATGATGAATGAATATGCACTTCTCTGTTTGAATAACTCCCATACCAAGAAAATGATGTAGAAGCCCCAAATCAGTCATCTTATACTTGGTCATCATGTCCTCCTTGAACTCCTTCATCAATATGTCACAATTGCCAGTATAGACAATGTCATCCACATATATGGAAACTATTAAGGTCATGCCATCCTTAGTTGCTTTCATGTACAGTGTAGCTTCACTAGGACTCCTTAGGTAACCACAACTGAGTAAGTGAGAATCTATCTCACCATACCAAGCTCTAGGGTCTTGTTTCAATCCATACAAGGCCTTTTTGAGCTTATAGACCTTCCCTTCTGCTCTTTGTACTTCAAAACCAGCAGGCTGATCCACATAGACTTCCTCTTCTAGAACACCATTTAGGAAGGCTGATTTGACATCAAACTGATATAGACTCTATTTCTTCTGTGCAGCTAGTGCAATCAAAGTCCTGATTGTATCTAGTCTTCCAACAGGAGCAAATGTTTCATTGAAGTCAATTCCAGGCTTCTGTGCATAGCCTTTAGCTACTAGCCTTGCCTTATGCTTCAGGATTAAGCCGTCTAAGTTCAGCTTGGTTTTGTACACCCATTTAACCCCAATCATTGGTTTATCAGTTGGTCTGTTAACCAACTCCCAGGTTGAGTTCTTTTCAATCATCTCAATTTCACTCTCCATTGCTTTCTTCCAGGCAATGTCCTTCACTACTTCTTCAAAATTCTCAGGCTCAACAATAGTTAGGTTACACCTAGCATAGATATATCCTATACTTCTCATCTTTGCTGGAATGTTTCCTAACTCAGATGATGTTTCTGAGGATGAGCTAATGCTTGGACTTGGTTGTGAGTCCTGAGCTTGTAGGTTTGGTTCTTGAACCATAGGAACTTCAGCTTCCAACTCAGTGTCCATTCCATTTGGAACTGGGACTTTGATTTCTCCATTTGTTTCCCAACTCCACATTGCTCTCTCATTGAAGGTCACAGTTCTGGAAATCACAATTTTCTTGGTTTCCAGATTGTGAACCCTATACCTTTTCTCACAACTTCCATAGCCTACAAACACACCTTTTGTAGCAGTTTCATCCAGCTTTTGTCTAAGCTGTGATGGCACATGAATGTAGCACACAGAACCAAACACTCTTAAGTGTTTTACTCATGGTTTCCTCCCACTGTACACCTCAAATGGTGTCATCCTTAGAACTGCCTTTGTAGGACACCTGTTGAGCAAATAGACTGTTGTATTAACAGCTTCAGCCCAAAACTAATATGGCATCTTCTTGTCATGCAGCATAGACTTTGCCATTTCCACAATAGATATGTTCTTCCTTTCTGCAACCCCATTCTGCTGTGGTGAGTATGCCACAGTAAGTTGCCTTCCTATTCCCATTTTTTCACAGTAGGTCAGAAACTCTTGTGATGTGAACTCACCTCCTCTGTCACTTCTCAACCGTTTGATCTTGTTCTCAGTCTGCAACTCAACCATTGCCTTAAACTTTTTCAAAGCATTGAACACCCCAGACTTGTGCTTTAGGAAGTAGACCCAACACATCCTAGAGTAGTCATCAATGCATGTTAGGAAATACTTGTTTCCTCCCTTTGTCTCAGTCTGCATTGGACCACAGACATCAGTGTGAATCAATTCTAGTAGTTTTAATGCTCTCCAAGCTTTATCTTTGTCAAAACTTTCAACATGATGCTTGCCAATGATGCAACCTTCACACACTACTCTTCTTGGATAGCTTAGGCATTCCCACAACCATATCTTTTGTGTACAGAACAGCCAGATTATAGTGGTTCAAAGGACCAAACCTCCTATGCCATAGCCAGGAACATCCCTCTTCAGTAGCAATACTTGCTACTAGAATGACTTGGTTGAATGAAAGTGGGAAACACATATTCCTTGTCATTGGAACAGTTGAAACCTCATTTCCCTGATCATAGATCTTAGCAATCTTGTCCTCAAACACAAGATTGTATCCATGCTCCACCATTTGTCCAACACTTAGCAGATTCTCATCCAGACCTAGCACTAGCATCACTTCCTTGATCAATCTGTCTCCATTCTGTGTCTTGATCACAAGAGTGCTTTTACCACTTGCATCCACAAGTTCACCAGTCCCTATTTTCACCTTGGATCTTAGAGACTTATCTAGGTTAATCAATGAGGCTTCATTTGAGGTCATGTGATTACTGCAGCCATTGTCAAGGTACCAGATATCAGTGTTAGGTTTAGTTGTAGCAGAGTGACAGGCATAGAACATTGCACCTTCCTCATCTGCTTGCCTTGCAACATTTGCATTCTGCTTCCCGTTGTAGTCCTTGGCCCTGTGACCAAACTTGTTGCACTGATAACACTTGGTTTTCCCTTTGAACCAGCATTCCCCATAGTGTAGTTTGTCACAGGTCTTACACTTAGTACCACTGCTCTCAGCTTTACTAGAATTCACATTTTGGTTGTAGTTAGCCTTTCCAGAATTGAACTTCTGATTCCAGTTTTTGTTTCCTTTAAACTGCTTCTTGAATTTGCCTTGTCCAGTTCCTTGTTGTCCCTTATCATGCATAGATAAACTAGAAAATGCCTTATCCACAGTATTCTCATGCATTTCTAGTCTTTGATCAAAAGCTCTAATGGATGCTACTACGTTCTCAACATTCACAGTGTCCATATCTCTAGTCTCTTTTATAATATATACTATAGAATCATAGGATTTAGTTAAGTTGATCAGTAATTTATGTGCTAACCGTTTTTCAGTAACATCTTCACCATAGGTTCTCATTTGATTCACAATTTCATATAGTCTATATAGATAGTTGGATAAGGATTCAGTTTATTTCATCCTCGTATATTCAAAATCACGTCTTAAGGATTGTAACTTGACTGCTCATACCTTCTGATCACCTCTGTACTCTCTTTTCAGCAGATCCCAGGTTGATTTGGCAGTCTCCTTGTTTGAGATCTTTGAAAAGATTGTATCAGCAACACATGTTTGAAGCATCCCCAAATCCCTTGCATCCTTGATGTAATCTGCTCGGGTTGGCTGGTTAACCACGTCACCAGCAGCATCTCCTACTTCTTCATGCAGTGCAACATCAATATACTCCTAGAGATCATGTGCTCTAAGTTTGGTCCGCATTTTGATGCTCCAGAATTCGTAGTTGGTTCCATCAAAGATCGGAGCTCGTAGCTATGATCCACCAGCTCCTGTCATGTTAGACACGGATGCTTCTTCTTCACATATGATCGTCCCTTATGTCGATGCTCACGGATCAGATAGCTCTGATACCATGTTGATTTCAGCAACTTCAACACAGTCGGAAAGCGATTCTCCTTGAAATCGGGTAAGTTCTCTTAACACAACTTCAATTGATTAAGGCTTTGATTACAAATTTCGATTGATTTTTCTTAGATGTAGGAAAGAATCCTTCGGGTGATGAACAATTAGGTTTAATTTCTGTAGGAATAGGATGGTATTGTGTGTTGCACACTAACTGTTTGATGAAATGCTTCTATGAAATTCTGTTTTCCGTTTGATGATATCTCTGTTGTAACAGAGAGAGATTGTTCAATTATAATTGAATTGAATTATTACACACTCACACACCTATTACATTCATTCTTACAATCTGTTAGTGTGATGACACTATGATGTCACACACACACTCATCTCTCACGGCTCTTCTAACTTGGGCGCCAAGTTAGGCTCACACACACACTGCTCTTCTTTCTGTTGTAACAGAATCTTCACAGCTTTGATTGCATCCTTTGCTGACTTGTCTCAACCACCTAGATGCCTCGTGACAACTTAAGCACCAACAGTTTTGCTGATGAAGAATGCTACTATGAATGTTAATGTTATGGGCAAACTACAATTAAACGCCAAAGGTTAATGTTATGGGCAAACTACAATTAAACGCCAACGCCCACGTCCCAGTAAAAAGACTGATCTACGTTACAATTTTGAGTAATGTCATTTAGCCACTAAATTGACCACATTTAGTGACTATATTGATGTGGCAATAAATGAATGGTACTATTTCAATAAATTAAATTACTTTGCATTTATTTTTTGTGGTAAATAGAATATCACATCAATATAGTTATTAAATGTCGTCAATTTAGTATGTCTAAATAGCATTATTCTACAATTTTGGACATTCGTTTCTAATCTTTAATGGTAAAAACAAGGCACTTTCCAAACGTAGATTATATTGGAAATCTGATTTCAAAATTCAAATTCTAGACCCTGATTTCAA
Source organism: Oemleria cerasiformis (assembly GCA_037349345.1). Classification (NCBI taxonomy): domain Eukaryota; kingdom Viridiplantae; phylum Streptophyta; class Magnoliopsida; order Rosales; family Rosaceae; genus Oemleria; species Oemleria cerasiformis. The sequence continues at coordinate 12,742,549 of JAZGTL010000010.1, forward strand.
ACTCAAATACCAGACGCGGATTTCAAATCCGCCCATTGTAGAAGAAGAGGATGATGAAGCTGATATACGAGAGCCCGGCTTAACTAGGGTTTCAAAATATCGAATCGATGATTTACTAGATGGTCAAGTATATTTATTTGTTTATATAAGCCTAGTCAATTTTCATTTACCACCAATTCTCCTGAATCTATATGCAAAAAGTTTGGTCGAATTGGTGTTCATCAGGTTGTGATGAATTTTATCTAATTTTCTTGACTTAAATCGTGAGGAACAAATGATCGTTACGAATAACAAATTGGCTAAGCTCTAGGTGGTATATAAACTCAGTTCTAGATTTGAATTAGATATTTATAATTCATGTGGTTCGCCAAATACAGATTAGAAAAGTTGAATAGGTTAATTACTTGTTCAAGCACAAGAAGGAAGCCGGCGGGCCTTGATTTATTTTCCCATGTGCCAGCAGCTTTCATGATACATGAAATCTATTAGAACTTCTCTGCCACAGTGTAAAACTTCCTTTTTGTTGCAATTGGCTCTCCATTTGACAGAAAGTTTACCAGCTCACTTCAATCGAAAAGAAACTACGTAATCTTCTAAAAATAAGTTTTTACAATTTTGTCATTGTTGAATGTTGATGTTAATATATTAATTTTATATCGAAAGCATATCTTTTAAATCTCGATTAAGTAATCATGAATAACTGATGATTTAGTCAACGGACGAGATGTAAAAAGTATGCTTTATCTCTCATAACGGAAATGTGCATCTCGATCGATTATCTTCATCAAGCACCCCATGCCTTTATCTCAATCGACTTTATCGAGAAACATACATTTTACATTTTGTTTATCTTTGTTTGCTTATTTATTTCATTTTACGATCATGATCATAATTTAATACAATTGATAAAACGCATAAAGTAATTACAAAGCCATTGTCAAAAGGCTAATTTGTTTTAATTAATAGCCATATTATTCTATAATTACTCTGAACTTTTAATCTCTTACTCACACTGTCCTATATAAAAAGAACAAAACTTCTTACTTGACTCGTCACGTAAAGAGATCTTATGAGAAGGAAAATCCTCAGTAATTGTTACTTAATTACACGACAAAACAAAAACAAACAAAAAACACCAACAATAATCTTCTAGAAAAAAATAAACAAATTGTCTTTCATTGATTTTGTTATTATATATACATTCACACAATGAATTACAACCAAGTGAGCCTCGTAACATACTTTGATTGACTACAATTCAGTCATGTACTTACAATTGTTTCATCAATTTCCTGCTGTCTAGTAAAAATAAATCCCTAGTATCACTTTTTCAAGCTCTCATTCGGTAATTAAGAAAAATAATCAAACAGCATGAACTCATTTAATCCCAATGAGCAAGTAAGGAGAGGAGCTTTGATGTATTTGATGTGGTCGAACAACACAAGGCTCAACCATTTGAACAAACTCCAACACCATCACCTAAGGGAGCTCACGCTGTAGCTGGTCGATTTGACCTAAATGGTTTGCCTAGCTATAAAGGCAACCCCTGAGGAAGATTGAATTGGAAATTAAAAAAATTATTGAATAATTGAAATAATGAGCATGAAATGGAGATATATTCAAGATATAAGATATAGATATATATATATATATATATATATATATACATACCTGATTTGGTAAATCATCGATGCGATGTTTTAATTTTGAAACCCTAGCTGGTTTCAGGAATATCACAATCATCCTCTTCATCTTGGCCTTCAAATGACTCAGAAACATGCACCATTTTCTGTAATCAGAGGATCCAATCCAAGTGGAGAGCACAAAGTTTTGTGAACAATATTGGGCAGGGTTGGGTGAGTTTTATAGATCAAAACAATGGCAGATTTAAAATGAATCATTAATGGGAGGATTTGAAAACAACGTTTGGTATTAGGATTTTGAAATAATTAATTGGATCGTATCTCTGCAGGTTTGGTAAGTGTATTTTTATTACCTTACAAAATATTGGGACTTTAATTAATTAGAAAGGTTTTGCCAGGTGTGTATTGAATTCATGATGCTTCCAACTCTGGAAAACAAACCTTGTTCTTGGGTCTTTGTGATCCAATGAATCCAGTATGTAATTCTAAATTTTTCTTTCTGCACATTGTGGAGTAGGCATATGATCATGAGTGGCATGCACCACATTGTTGACACAAGATTTGAACCATTAGATTTATACACATTCAATGATTGAGGTTGAATCAAATATACATTATTTACTTTCAATTCTTATTTACTTTTCTAATACATTATTTACTTTATAAGAAACCATTAATAATTTTCCTTTTCTGTTCTCATTTACATGCACCTGCGTTTTGTTGTGCCCATTCTTTTCCATTTCAATAACTAAGAATTCACATATTAGATCAAGAAAAAGGAAGTTGTTATCTACTGTTGCAAGCTAATTAAGGCCATAGGTTTTCTCGATCCTATGGTTTAAGATTTTATCATCTTCAATTTCAAGGTTTAATATTAACATGGAGAAATAGATATATAGGAAGAAAAAAATGATAACGGGCCGGATGAATGGAGAAGAAAGAGATGCAACAAGAAGGAAGAAAAAGAAAGATCAAAATAGGAAACGGAAATATAATTAATGAGAAACAATTAAGGAGAGAAGAAAGAATAAAAATAAAAATCAAATGTTGTAAGAATTTAATTTTCAAAGGATAATTATCGGAAAAAAAAGAAAATTTTAAATTGCCAAATATGAGTAAATCTCAACCATTAAATATGTATCTAATGTTTCAACATTTAAGTCTAATACGTGTCCAAAATATGGTGTCACCGATCCACTTTATATATATATATATAATTATCAATCTCTTGTGTTTATTAGTGTAATATTGTTTATTAATTAAAGGTAAATTACACTTTACTATCATGTGATTTACACCTTGTAATTCATATATGACTTTTCAAATGTTACAATTATTATTGCCCTAACTCTTCAAAACGTTACACCATGGTCCCTCTATTAACTATCACTACAAGAAATCATAAGTTGTCCGGCGGAATGACGTCGTCGCGCAACGTAAGACATCCGTCTAGTAACACTGACAACGGCGACTCACCGTCGGGCAATAGGCGACGGGCTATTGTAGTCGGGCTTTCATATTACTCGACGAGCAAAGTGTCCTCGTCGAGCAATTTCACAATGCCCGGCGGTAGTGTTCGTCGTTGATACTGTCGTCGAGCAACTAAAGTCAACATCTTATTACCGTCGGGTAAGGTTCATACAATCCGTCGGTTAAGGTTAATATTATCCGTCGGGTAACGTTATAAACAACCGTCGGGTAACGTTATATACACCCGTCAGGTAACATTATATATGTTCGTCGGGTAACGTGTTGGGAAACCCGTCGGGTAACGTCATTTATGTCCTTCGGGTAAAGTGTTACAAAACCCGTCGAGTAACGTTATATATGTTCGTCGGGTACGTGTTACACAACCCGTCGGGTAACGTTATATATGTCCGTCGGGTAACGTGTTACACATCCGTCGGGTAACATTTCCCCCTTTCGTCGGGTACAGTTTTAAAAAATTCCGTTTTTATGCCCGATGGAATGACTGTGTGTCGGGCACGCGTTCCATATTTAATATATTTTTAATAAAAAATTAAAAATAAAAAATTTAATTAAAAAATATAATTAAAAAATTTTAATAAAAAGAATCAAAATTAAATTAATATTAAAAAAAATGAATGTAATATTTTGACATCATTAAAACTATAAAAATATTGTATATATAGTACACTCTAACAATTAGTCGAGGGGTCAAAGTAGCCAGGATCCTGAGGGGGCTGTTGGGTGGGCGGTGAGAAAATGACATCCAATCCACGGTCACCCATACGTTGAAAGATGTTGTCAAGGGCGCTCTTGATTTGTTGGTTTTGGACTTGCATCTCCGCAAATTGGGCTTTGAGCAGAGCGTTTTCGGCCTGGAGGATATCGAAGTTTCTCCTTAGGTCCGACGTCTCCTGGGTATTGCCTATCCGAGATGAAGACGACGACTGAGAGACAGCCCGCACAATCCCGTCGCCGGCCCCCCAAACGACCCTCCCTGGGCGCCTCCCAAGTTTTCGCTCTAGAATAGCGATCGACATATCGACATTAGGGAGCTGCTGCTCCAACAACACATCCTGATGCTGTTGGGTGAGCTCAGCTTGTGTCTGCTGGACGTCTTGCTGCATCGCATCCTACAAATTCGAATAAATATTAATTAGAAATATAATTATCAAATTCAGGAAAAATGTTTAATCTTCAAAAAATATACTTACGTGAATTCGATCAGCCTCTTGATCCCCCCGTCCAGCGTACACCTGCCCCAGGCATCCACCTTTGGGAACAACGACACGGCGATGCGCCGATCTTCCTATCGGGCTGATAAGGATCGCGACCCCATGTGGTGGTTGAATTTTTTCGCTCCCCGATTCGATTTGTTGGCAATCGATTTCCGCTATTCATTCGTAAAACCAAATATTAGATTTTAAAATGGAAAATAACATAAAAATTAAATAATTTAATTAATTAAATAGATAATACGTACCAAATAGGTGGGGGACACGAAATGGTCGCACATCCACAACCACCCTGGCAGTTTCACCCCGTCCAACTCTTCCGGAGGATTTGACCGAGCTTCCTCCGGAGAAGGCCAAGACAAGAAGTACTTGTGGAGCTCGTACTTCCAGTCGGCGTACCGTAACTGCCAGTGGCGGCACAGGTATGTACTGAGCTCGACGTTCTCCAAGTCGAACAAAAATAATCTGCAATCAATTATTAAAGTTAGTAAAATAATTAAAACATATGAAATTAATGTTAAAAATGGGAAAACAATATACCGATAACTCGCCTCAACAACGCGTGATCTCCTCTGGAGTTTGGGTTCGAAAAGTGTGCCCCATCATCAGTGACTTGGTGCGAAGAATCGCACCAATGTCATGAACCAGGAGGCTGTGAATTTTTACCGGCGCGGACCGGAGGCGCTACACGTACACCACCAGTATCTTTGCATTTTTTGTCCTGCAAATTCGCTGGGATGTCAAACCTCGGTTTATCCCACGCACGTTCACCGACCTACCTGCAAATTCGATGAACATTAGTAAATAAAATGAGTAGCAAATAAAAACAGTTGGTTAAATAAACAAAATAATGAGCTTACCCGTAGGGAGTGATCCGACATTAGTGCCTGTTTCGTCGGCTCCGACGTCATCCTGTGAGGGCTGGGGGTCGGTACGAGGTTCCCCCCGTTTCTTACTATGTTGTCGACGAGCCGATCGAGCACCGGGTCGCATATAAATCGACAGCGGTGCGTGAACGGACACCGCTGTTGAGGCAACCGAGTCCGGGGCTGCCTCCTCCGGCTCATGATCATCAATGGGATCAGGGCAAGGGGGAGACCTAGACGTGATGAAGGTGCGATGCGACATCTAAAATATCAAATAATAATTAATTAATATAAAATTAACCATCACATTTTTAATTAAATAAAAAAAACCAAACATTTTTAATATTAAATTAAAAAAGTAAAAACAAAATCACATTTAAAATTAACCAACATTTTATACTTTCAATAAACTTAAAAAAATAAAGCAATAATTGTTTTTAGTAATAATTAGTAAATTGGTATCTAAAAACTAAAACCACCAAATTTTAATTTTTTTAAATAAATCCAACACAAACGAAAAATTAACTTAAAAAACTAATTAATCCAAACGTACTAAACTCAAAATTCACAACATTATACCTAAATTTCTAAATCCAAATTTCAGGACCAAAATCTAACTTACATATTAATCCAAACATATAATATCCAAATCCTAAAATTCACAAATTAAAAATTTTTAAAACTCACATTTCCAAAATTCACTTATACTACACCATATAAAAATTTCCCAAAATTGTTTTTAAAATTCAATTACCCAAAATTCATAAATTTCACATATCCAAAATTCAAATAAATTTCATATCCAAAAGCATAACAAAAAACATAACATTATATCAATTCCAACATTATACCAAACATCAAAATTTCAACAAATCTTCAACTATTATATATACATTAACAATAACAATAAACCAATAACAAATATATATATCCAAATACATATACATAAACATTAACAAAAACAATATCCAATTTCATAAATTCATAAATTCTTTTTCCAAATAAAAATTAACACTAAACAAATATATCCAATATCAGCCAATATAAACCAATAAACCATTATATCCAATATCAACCAATATAAACCAATATAAACAAATATATCCAAATTAACAATAAACAATATATTGAAACTAACATTAACATTAACATTAACATTAACATTAACAAAAACAATATCTAATTTCATAAATATTTTTTCCAAATAAAAATTAACACTAAACCAATATATCCAATATCAACCAATATAAACCAATAAACCAATATATCCAATATCAACCAATATAAACAAATATATTCAAATTAACAATAAACAATATATTGAAACTAACATTAACATTAACATTAACAAGGGAAGCGGCGGCGACGGCATACCTCGGTGAGGGGAAACGGTGTCCTTGACTGCTTGGCCGGCGGCTTGAAGGATAGCAAGACAAGTTGGCAGCTTGGAAAGGTAGAAAATGATGAAGTTTTCGGGTCAGAGAGCAAGAGGAAGAAAGGGTCTGCAATTTTCGAAGATGCGAAATTTTAGAAAATGAAGAAGAAGGAAGAAAAAGAAGAGTCTGTCTGATTTAAGTATCAGACTGTCTGTGGACCGACGCAAACATCTGTCGGGTAACACTTTAATGACCTGTCGGGTATTAAAAACCAGTACTTATTTGTCGGGTATTTGTGTTCAACATGCGTCGGGTAACGATTCAATCATATCGTCGGGTATCTTTTTAGTTACCGTCGGGTAAACTCTTTGAACTCCGTCGGGTTATTTTAACGTTTCCGTCGGGCAATATTAAGTGGTAAATTTCAGAATACGCGAATATTTAGGTAGGAAGCCCGTCGGGTAACAGCCAAAACACCGGTCGGGTAACGATAATGGTCGGATATCCGTCGGGTAACACCTTTACTACCTGTCGGGCCACGAAAATTTACGCGCAGGGTCTGTCGGGTAACATTTAAAATATCCGCTGGGTCATATACCCGGTCAGTAGTCCGTCGGGTAACACCAAGCGGGAAATTTGAGATTTCACCAAAAATTAGGCGGAAATTTGGAATTTTTGAAAACTGGCAATTTTATTGAAGTTACCCGACGGAGGTTTTCACATCTCCGTCGGGCATGACCTTTCTGATGTCGTTTTTGGCCTTAATCCGAAAACCAAGTCTGGCGAAAGTATAAGCAACTTCGAGACCGTTCAAATTTTGGCTTTACATGCCTAAAGCCCCATTTATCGTTATCGTGTTGTTTTGAGGATGTCAAAACGTCCGATCGTGAAAATATGTTGTGTAACCGTTGAATCATCGCGCACCGTTACCTAATCCTGGGATTTCCAATTTGGGAAATTTTTCGCGTAGGCGATCTATGGGTACCTACCATAAATGTGGACGGTTAGATCGATCATTTTCAATTTTTAAGTGTTTGAAAATCAGAAAACAACCATATTGCCCAAGGAGTTCAAACTTTTCAAGGAAACTTCAATACATTTGTCGAATTTTGGATCCTATTGATATTCAAACAATTGAATTTGAGCGATCTAACTGTTCACTTTGTGGTTTTACGTGCCTAGATCTCGCCCGTCGAAAATCTTGATGTTTTGAGGATTTCAAGCCGTCAGATCGTGAAGAAACGTTGTGTAACCGTTGAATTGTCGCGCACCATTTCCTTATCCTGGGATTTCCAATTTGGGATATTTTTCGCGTAGGCGATCTATGGGTACCTACCATAAATGTGGACGGTTAGATCGGTCATTTTCAATTTTTAAGTTTTTAAAAATCAGAAATCAACCAAATTGCCCAAGGAGTTTAAACTCTTCAAGGAAACTTCAATACATTTTTCGAATTTTGGATCCTATTGATATTCAAACGATTAAATTTGAGCGATCTAACCGTTCACTTTGTGGTTTTACGTGCCTAAATCTTGCCCATCGAAAATCTTGATGTTTTGAGGATTTGAAGAAACGTTGTGTAACCGTAGAATCGTCGCGCACTGTTTTCGGATCCTGGGATTTCCAATTTGGGAAATTTTTCGCGTAGACGATCTATGGGTACAGTATCCGTTGGGTAACAAGCGTTATAAAAAATTGTAAATATAATCAGCTCAATCATACCCAACGGATATTCATTTATAACCGTCGGGTAATTGTAAGAGGAGGTAGACGTCGGGTAACCCGTAACTTATTCGTCGGGTAACCCGTAACTTATCCGTCGGGTAATGTAAGAGGAGGTAGACATCGGGTAACCTATACCGTATCCGTCGGGTAAAATGTGTTATTAAAAATTTTCCGTATAATCTGCTAAATTATACCCGACGGATATTCATATATCTATACGTCGGGTAATTATATGCGGAGGCCGGCTTTGGGTAACCCATACCCTATGCGTCGGGTAAGTATAAGAGAAGGCAGTCGTCGGGTCACCTGTACCATATCCGTCGGGTAAATAATTGTTTATGAAAAAATTATCAAAGCACATTTTATAGACAATATTTATGGAAAAAAATTGTTGTATCTTTTTTCGTTTAGTATGAATATATATTGGGTTCTATTTTTTTCAAATTGCACTAAAGAGTAAAAAGTGACCCTCATGATTTATCACTCTGACCTTCATGACTTATCATCAAAATATTTGACAAAATCTTTTACCTCCATTTATTTTGAAGTTGCGTATTTTGTGGAGTGCATGTATGGTCTCCTCACATTAAGAAAGTAAAAAACTATTTTTTTTAATGAAATCATACAACATACATATAAATCAAATATATTGATTTGAAGATGGATATTACATATATGAATGAAATTTCGAATTTACAACTTTCATTCGGAATCGCTTTCTCCCTCCCAATCACGCTCGTCATCCGACATGTGTACAGTACTTGATTCCTCCGAATCACTTTCAATTTGTTCTAATTCCCCCATATCAATAAAAATGTCATCAATTGCAATTGGTGGGATGATGTCATTGGTCCGAACTCCATCCACGTTGTGGATGGATGCCGATGAATCCACCTGGTAAATGATTTGGTCATCGTTTATTTCCCCATCTTCTTCAAGGTATCGGTCATCCAAGTCCCAAATGTTTCTATGATTCACCATCTCAGCTACTCTCCATCCACCACCAGCTTTTGGATCATCCAAATAGAATACTTGTTTCGCCGTACTAGCGAGGAAGTAGGGATCCCTTTCAAACCACCGAGTGTTTGTGTTTATAGAAGTATATAATTGATCTTTGATGACACTGCCTGGGATATTTGGGTTCGTATCAAACCAATGACACTTGAACAAGACGACTTCCTTGCGATCAGCATATAACACCTTAACCACAGTTAACAATTTGCCGTAGAAACCTGTCTCAGCATTTTCCCCATCCCCCGGCACGAAGACCCCGCTGTTTTGCATAGACAACTTGTCATCTCGCTCTGTGCACACGAACTTAACTCCGTTAACATGACAACCAGCGTACGTTTCTCCTCGGAATGGGCTAATGGCCAGCTGCATTAATTCTTTATTGAATTTTTGCGAGTTGACATCTTTAAGCTGTGCCATCTGGTAAGATACACACAAGAAACGAAATAGGTAAGCTTAAAACCAATTTAAAAAATTTGGAAATAAAATATTTGACTTACATGCTGACAAAACCAACATGGAAACAGTTGTTTGTCCATTTCTTCCCAATTAGAAGGAAATTGGGCCTTCATCAACGTCTCGTGATGCTCGTGAAAGGGCCAGACTTCATCACTATAACAACCCGAAATTTCAATTATTGGATTTACGTAAATTATTTATGTAAAATGACGATTTTACCCTTGCTTGTTAAGGGGAGTGAAAGTCAAATTTTGTTTCGAGACACTTTTGGTGGTGTGTTTGGATACTGTTGCGTAGGTCTCGAACTCACGAGTTCGTAGACAGGCGGCACGCGGAAAACGGAGTTCGTGTACGAAAGTTACGGGTCTAGATTATTAGGGGTATTTTGGTAATTTTTGACTTGGGGTAGATATTTTTAACCCCAAATCATTGTTTCATCTTCATATCATCATCTCACTCTCTCTCTCTCTGTGAAACACACTCCCAAACACCGAACCCGTGCGAAAACTCTCCCAAAACCCACAAATTCCAACTTTTGATTCAAGGCCAAAACATCCATTTCTATTCCACTAATCGTATTCTACTCCTTCCCACGATCACAACCGTACCAACCATCGAAGGAGAGGACCACGGGGGAAGCCGAACCGAGTATAGGAAGTTTCGGATCTTCCGATCGATTTTTCAGCTAGCACATGTACGTGTTTGTGGTTTTGAGATCATATTTGGATTCCTGGGTTCGAGTAGATAGATTTAGACATAAAATTTGTGAAAAATTGTTGATTTTTGAGGAAGTTATGAAAGCTTGAAGTTTTGGTCGGAAATGGGGGATTCCGGCGGAAACCAGACGGCGGCGCCGGCAGCCGGTTGTCTTCTCCGGTAAGTCACCGGTGACCGGTCGGGTCGAGTAAACCGGTCGGGTCGAGTGATCGGTCGGTTGAGTTGAACCGGTCAGGTTGAGTGAATCGGTCGGGTCGAATGAATCGATCGGGTTTAGTGAACCGGTCGGGTCGAGTTGGACAGGGTCAAGCCGAGTTGGGCCGGGTTGGATCGGTCCCGGCGCTTAGGTACTGTAGCAGGCGCGTGACCGGCGCATGAGGGCGCGTGGCGGCACATGGGCGCGTGTTTCGACCTTCCGTCGGCGCGTACCGGCGCGTGGGGCCGAGTCTGAGGTCACGGTGGCGCGTGACAGCTAGTTTTTGACGTTTCGGACTTGTTGGCGCAAGTTTTGGGTTGATCGGACGTCGTTTAGGGGTTGTTTTGGGCGTTTGAAGTTGCTGCGTTTTCTAGGCCAATATAGGTAGACTTCCCGGGGTTTAGGGGGGTTTATATTTAAGGTTCTTATTATTAGCTGGTAATCCCGATTATTAATTTGGACATGAGATACTGCTCCAGGAACTTCAGGGGAGCGTACAATTCGGGATTGAGCTTGCTTGGACAGGTTTGTGAGTGGACTTTTGGTTTATAAACTATAATGCATGCATAAATGTATCTTTGATTTAAATACTGTTATGTATGGGTGCAATGAATTTCTGGAATTTAGAAATGATGCTGGACACATGTTTTCCAATATTTAAGTGAAAGTGTGTTTTGAGAAATGGCCTGGTTTTTGTACTTGATTTTGATATCGTTTTGAAGTGGTAACTATTTGAGCATGTGATTTGGGTTGAGACCCGTAATTACGATTTTACCGATTTTGGCCGTAAATGATATTTCAAAGAATTTGGCTTAGGCCAAGAAACAAAGATTTCAAAATACAGATTTGGTTCACTGGTTTCCTATCCCGATGGTTACAGTTGCTCTGACTGGTGTTGAGGGGTTTTGCTCCGCTGGTTGTTGAGGGCTCGGACTTTGGTGTTGAGGGGTCTTGCTCCGCCGGGTCGCGAGACTGTCTATGCATAGTACAGAGAATTGTTGTACAGATTTTAACACATCTCAAAGGATACCCTGGTGTGTTGTGGATATGTCGGGAACAATGGATTTGAGATATTATGTGTCCAGATTGAATTAAATGATTTTTAACTCCTTTGAAGAGAGTTTTCAAACCAAACTATGGATCACATGGTATTTTCATTGTACAGATTTTATGTGATTCCAACTAAGTGGTTTTAATGAGAAATGGAAATTTTGGTGATTTACATATGATGTTTTTATATCATAAACTGTTTTATGTGATGCATGCATGGTTTTATAAATGGAGGGGGGAAAAGGTAATATTTCCTTGGAAAACGATTTATAAATGATTATTTTTGTCCACTCACAATTTTTGTGTTTAAACTCCCTTCAGGCAGTTGAGTTGACACGGACACTTATCTCGAGGCAGAGGCATTAGTACTTCGGCTGCGCTGTGTAGTTATACCTGAGTAGGATATCTAAATTATACTCTTGAACCTACTTAGACGCTCTGATATTATATTCAATTTGGTTGGTCATTAATTACGGGAATTATTGAGTGCTTGAATCCCTTGTCTGACAAGTGGAAGTATTTATTATTATTATATTTTATAAGGATTGAAGGGTATTTTGGGAACCTTTCCTTAGGTTGCCAGATGGGATCAGGGTTCTTCCCGGGTTTCGAGGGGAAATTCGGGACGGGTCCTAACAATTGGTATCAAAGCTCTAGGTTAAATTGTTGTAGACTGTACACATAGTGTACAATTATTTTGGTATTGATGGGTTATAGTTCTTTTCAGCTTAATGCCTCCGAGACGCGAGTTCCGTCAACAGTCTGGAAACAGTGGGGACACACATGAACCTGCAGTGGAGCCTGAAATGAGGCAAACATTGGAACAATTGGGTCACACTTTGACTTCTGTACTTCAGAGTAGGACTGTTACTGAAGGTTCGGACATTGAGAAAGCCCAGAGATTAGGGGCAACAATATTTATGGGCAACTCTAGCCCAGATGATGCAGTAGAGTGGATTACTCGTTTAGAGCGAGTGTTCTCAGTTATGAGATGTCCTCAAGGGGACAGGGTGTTGTTATCCACTTTTCTGCTAGGTGGTTCCGCTTATCATTGGTGGAATGCATTAGAGCTATCAGGCTGGGAGGTCAGTACAATTACCTGGGCGACTTTTCGGGAGAAGTTCCTTGAGCAATTTTATCCTTGCTCGTACCGAGATGCTAGGGAAGCTGAGTTCTTGCACTTACAGCAGGGAGATATGACAGTGGCTCAGTATGAGCATAAATTCATAGAGTTAGCTCGTTTTGCACCGACTCTAGTGGCAATCGAGAGGGACAAACGACGCAGATTTGAAAATGGGCTGAGGGGCGAACTTCGGTCAGCGGTAACGGCTGCAGCCCATACTTCATTGAGAGAAGTGTCTGACGCTGCAGCTCGTGTAGAGTTGTGCATGGGTGTGCCAGTCCAGCAGCAGTTTAGGGGTTCCAGGCGACATCGGGATGGCTGGGATATTGGAGCCTCTAGTCAGGGACCGTCCAAGTGAGGCAGTTTCAGTTCTGGATCTATTGGGGGTGCGGGATCCAGATCAGGTAGTGGCGGAGCCAGACAGGCACCGCAGTCATCCGCTCGTTCTAGTGGTATTTTAGTGCAACCAACTGGAAGACTGAGTGGCAGCTCCGGTGGCACTGGATGTTACTTTTGTGGGGAGATTGGTCACATAAGGAAATTTTGCCCACATCTTCATCCGGGCAGTAGTTCCTGGGGGTGGGGTGCTACTGAACAGAGGCAGAGGATAGTTCAGACGTCTGGTATTGCAGCTGGAAGCCAGAGTCAATCCAGTGGGGCCAACTGGGCCAATTGGACGAAGAGGGCTAGTGGGTCCAACAGGGCCAGAGGCAGACGGTGGGGTCGTGGTCGATCTTTGGATACACAAGCCCGAGTTTTTGCTATGTCGCAACAGGAGGCCCGAGCAGCACCAGATTTGGTCACGGGTACGTTATCTATTTTTAACCGTGATGCTTATGTTTTGATAGATCCTGGGGTGACTCATTCTTTCATTTCTCGGGGTTTTACATTGTTTGCTGATAAAGAATTATCTCCGATTGGTTGGGACATGGGTATTAGTACTCATACTGGGAATATGTTAGTGGCGAATCTCGTGATTCATAGTTGTCCAGTGTTAGTGGAAGGTCATGCATTAGAGGCAGATTTAATCCCCTTAGATATTTTTGGTTTTGATGTGATTCTGGGGATGGATTGGTTGACTATGCACCATGCCTCTATTGATTGTTATGACAAGAGAGTGGATTTCTGGAGTCCAGGTTTACCGGAACTTACGTTTAGGGGAGATCGTAGGGTACTACACTGTGGAGTGATATCAGCTTTGACCGCTGAGAGATTGTTGAGGAAAGGCTGTGAGGGTTACTTGGCTCATGTGTTTGATTCTCGGAATACTCTTATGAGAGTGGATAATATTCCAGTGGTGAGTGAGTTCTCTGATGTGTTTCCAGATGATCTTCCGGGATTGCCACCTCACCGGGAGATTGAATTCACCACAGAGCTTTTACCAGGTACTCAACCTATCTCACAAGCACCGTACAGAATGGCATCGGCAGAATTGCGAGAGTTGAAGACTCAATTGCAGGACTTGGTGAATATGGGATTTATTCGCCCAAATGTTTCACCTTGGGGTGCACCAGTTGACTCTGTTGACTAGGAAAGGAGTCAAGTTTGACTGGGACGCCGATTGTGAACAGGGATTTCAAGAACTGAAGAGGAGGTTGACTTCTGCTCTAGTATTAACCCTTCCTAATGATACTGGGGGATTCGAGGTGTATAGTGATGCATCATTGCGGGGTATAGGTTGCGTGTTGATACAGCATGGAAAGGTGATAGCGTATGCTTCTAGACAACTTAAACCTCATGAGTTGAATTACCCCACACATGATTTGGAGTTAGCTGCTGTGGTGCATGCATTAAAAATCTGGCGACATTATTTGTACGGGGAGACATGTCGGATCTTCATCGACCATAAGAGTTTAAAGTACTTGTTCCCCGAAAAGGACCTGAATCTGAGGCAGAGAAGATGGCTTGAGATAATAAAGGAATATGCTTGTACTATAGAGTACCATCCAGGAAAAGCCAATGTTGTGGCGGATGCCTTGAGCAGGAAATCCATGGGTTCTTTGGCCCATTTGCATACAGTCTACCTACCGTTACTGGTAGAGTTCCGTAGAGCAGGGATAGTACTGGACATGGATAACCAGGGGGCTTTATTGGCTAGTTTCCATGTGAGGCATGTTCTGATTGATCGGATTATTGCGGCTCAACTCCAGGACACCGTTATGCTGGAACGAAGTGGGTGAAAGGAAACTGTTAACACTAGAGTTGGTGGATACGACTGAGGAAAAGAAAAGAATCATCAGAGAAAGGTTGAAGACAGCTCAGGATCGCCAGAAGAGCTATGTAGACCGTCGAACCAGAGATCTTGAGTTTGAGGTAGGTGACTGGGTGTTCTTGAAACTATATCCTTGGAAGGGAGTGGTACGTTTTGGTAGACGAGGAAAACTGAGTCCTCGCTACATTGGTCCGTATGAGATTTTGGAGAGGATAGGACCAGTGGCATATCGTCTTGCTTTACCATCGGAATTATCCAGAGTTCATAATGTTTTCCATGTATCTTTGCTCCGGAAATATCTTTTTGATGAGTCTCACGTATTGGAAGAGCATCCACTTGAGCTGAAGGATGATTTGACCTTTGAGGAGCAAACGGTGCAAATTTTGGATTGGAAGGAGAAGGTGCTGTGCAGACAGAGTATTCCTCTAGTTAAAGTGTTATGGAGGAATCATAACGTGGAGGAGGCCACGTGGGAAACCGAGGAACTAATGCGGGCGCAGTATCCTCATTTGTTCCAAGGGTATAGTTGAATTTCGAGGACGAAATTTCTTAACGGAGGTGGATTGTAACAACCCAGAATTTCAATTATTGGATTTACGTAAATTATTTATGTAAAATGACGATTTTACCCTTGCTTGTTAAGGGGCGTGAAAGGAAAATTTTGTTTCGAGACACTTTTGGTGGTGTTTTGGATACCGTTGCGTAGGTCTCGAACTCATGAGTTCGTAGACAGGCGGCACGCGAAAAACGGAGTTCGTGTACGAAAGTTACGGGTCTAGATTATTAGGGGTATTTTGGTAATTTTTGACTTGGGGTAGATATTTTTAACCCCAAATCATTGTTTCATCTTCATATCATCATCTCACACTCTCTCTCTCTGTGAAACACACTCCCAAACACCGAACCCGTGCGAAAACTCACCTAAAACCCACAAATTCCAACTTTTGATTCAAGGCCAAAACTTTCATTTCTATTCCACTAATCGTATTCTACTCCTTCCCACGATCACAACCGTACTAACCATCGAAGGAGAGGACCACGGGGGAAGCCGAACCGAGTATAGGAAGTTTCGGATCTTCCGATCGATTTTTCAGCTAGCACAAGTACGTGTTTGTGGTTTTGATGTCATATATGGATTCCTGGGTTCGAGTAGATAGATTTAGACATAAAATTTGGGAAAAATGGTTGAGTTTTGAGGAAGTTATGAAAGCTTGAAGTTTCGGTCGGAAATGGGGGATTCCGGCGGAAACCAGACGACGGCGCCGGAAGCCGGTCGTCTTCTCTGGCGAGTCGCTGGTGACTGGTCGGGTCGAGTAAACCGGTCGGGTCGAGTGATCGGTCGGTTGAGTTGAACCGATCGGGTTGAGTGAATCGATCGGGTCGAATGAACCGGTTGGGTTGAGTGAACCGGTAGGGTCGGGTTGGACCGGGTCAGGCCGAGTTAGGCCGGGTTGGACCGGTCCAGGCGTGTGGGCACTGTAGCAGGCGCGTGATGGCGCGTGAGGGTGCGTGGGCGGGTGTTCTGACCTTCCGTTGGCGCATGGCGGCGCATGGGGCCGAGTCTGAGGTCACGGTGGCGCGTGACAGCTAGTTTTTGACGTTTCGGACTTGTTGGCGCAGGTTTTGGGTCGATCGGACGTCGTTTAGGGGTTGTTTTGGGCGTTTGAAGTTGCTGCATTTTCTAGGCCAGCATAGGTAGACTTCCCGGGGTTTAGAGGGGTTTATATTTAAGGTTCTTATTATTAGCTGGTAATCCCGATTATTAATTTGGACATGCGATACTGCTCCAGGAACTTCAGGGGAGCGTACAATTCGGGATTGAACTTGCTTGGACAGGTTTGTGAGTGGACTTTTGGTTTATAAACTATAATGCATGCATAAATGTATCTTTGATTTAAATACTGTTATGTATGGGTGCAATGAATTTCTGGAATTTAGAAATGATGCTGGACACATGTTTTCCAATATTTCAGTGAAAGTGTGTTTTGAGAAATGGCCTGGTTTTTGTACTTGATTTTGATATCGTTTTGAAGTGGTAACTATTTGAGCATGTGATTTGGGTTGAGACCCGTAATTACGATTTTACCGATTTTGGCCGTAAATGATATTTCAAAGAATTTGGCTTAGGCCAAGAAACAAAGATTTCAAAATCCAGATTTGGTTCACTGGTTTCCTATCCCGATGGTTACAGTTGCTCTGACTGGTGTTGAGGGGTTTTGCTCCGCTGGTTGTTGAGGGCTCGGACTTTGGTGTTGAGGGGTTTTGCTTCGCCGCGTCGCGAGACTGTCTATGCATAGTACAGAGAATTGTTGTACAGATTTTAACACATCTCAAGGGATACCCTGGTGTGTTGTGGATATGTCGGGAATAGTGGATTTGAGATATTATGTGTCCAGATTGAATTAAATGATTTTTAACTCCTTTGAAGAGAGTTTTCAAACCAAACTGTGGATCACGAGGTATTTTCATTGTACAGATTTTATGTAATTCCAACTAAGTGGTTTTAAAGAGAAATGGAAATTTTGGTGATTTACATATGATGTTTTTATATCATAAACTGTTTTATGTGATGCATGCATGGTTTTATAAATGGAGGGGGGAAAAGGTAATATTTCCTTGGAAAACGATTTATAAATGATTATTTTTGTCCACTCACAACTTTTGTGTTTAAACCCCCTTCAGGCAGTTGAGTTGACGTGGACACTTATCTCGAGGCAGAGGCATTAGTACTTCGGCTGCGCTGTGTAGTTATACCTGAGTAGGATATCTAAATTATACTCTTGATCCTACTTAGACGCTCTGATATTATATTGTATTTGGTTGGTCATTAATTACGAGAATTATTGAGTACTTGAATCACTTGTCTGACAAGTGGAAGTATTTATTATTATTATATTTTATAAGGATTGAAGGGTATTTTGGGAACCTTTCCTTAGGTTGTCAGACGGGATCAGGGTTCTTCCTGGGTTTCGAGGGGAAATTCGGGATGGGTCCTGACAATCACAGTTGTTCAGAATGAACCAATGAGCCACCTCCATGTCGGTATTGATGAACGGCTCCGAGATTGGACCAGTGCCGAATGGTCGTGTAGGTTGAGCAAATACAGATGGGGTCTCGGGACGTTGACCACCATCGTCGTTGCGAGATGCCCTATTGAAGGCAGTTTCAATATTTCGAAGGTATATTGCACAAAATGTGAGTGCCTCCTTTGCATTGTACACCTCGCCTATAGAGCCTTCGGGACGTGTCTTATTCCGAACGTACCGCTTATACGTACCTAACATTCTGCAAGGAAAGTTACATTAAGATTCACATATATACATGATAGTAAGGAAATATTATCAAATAGCAGGGATAAGTTATACCTCTCGATTGGGTACATCCAACGATAATGCACCGGGCCAACTAGCTTTGCCTCATCCTGTAGATGTAATAGTAGGTGCACCATTATATCAAAGAATGCAGGTGGATATATTTGCTCAAGCCGGCACATGATGTACACAATATACTCGTTAATTGCTTGAAGGTCCGCCTTAATCAATGACCTGGCACATAGTATCTGGAAGAATTGAGACAAATAAACTATCGCCTCAACAACACCAGCCTCCAAGAAGGGTCGAATACCAATCGGAATAAGTCGTTGTAGCAAAACATGATAGTCATGGCTCTTCATACCAGAAATGGTCCCACCGTCCGTGCTAACACTCCGGGATATGTTGCCGGCGTACCCGTCGGGAAATTTCACACCCCGCAACCACTTCAGGAACTTTTTCTTATTGTCCGGCGTAAATGTATAACTTGGATGAGCCATGATGTATTTGCCATTGACGACTTTTGGCCACAAATTAGGCCAAATGCCCATTTCTTTCATGCCCAAACGAGTCTTTTTTGTGTCCTTTGACTTGCCTTCAATGGGTAAAGTCGTTCCCACAACACTCTCAGCAACATTCTTCTCGATGTGCATAGGATCGGTGATGTGTCTGATTTTCAATTTCGACCAATATGGCAACCGGAAGAATATGCATTTTTCGTCCAATTTTCCTGTTCAGCTGGTTTCGATCCTCTTGTCACGAACTCATGTATACTGTTGAGTTTGGATAATATCTCATCACCGCACTTTTCCCTTGGTCGACCTCTTAACTCTGATTTACCATCAAATGAGTCAGACTGCATTCGCCATCGGTGATCCCAGGGCAAAAACTTTCTCGCACCCACGTAGCATTAGATGCGTGCTAAAAGGACGTTGTTTCTGGTCCACATGTCGGGCAAGCAAGATAGCCCTTGGTGTAACATCCCGATAACATACCATAAGCAGGAAAATCATTAATTGTCCATATTACGGCAGCTCGTACGGTGAACATTTCTCCACTGCACTTGTCGTATGTTCGGACACCATTTTCCCACAAATCCACGAGCTCGTCAATCAACGGCCGCAAATACACATCGATGAATTACTCGGCGATTTGGGCCCTGGTATCAAAGTACTGAGGATTGTGAATTATTTCTTCATGCATCTCTAAGGAGGCAAGTTATACGAAACCATAACAACCGGCCAATTGCTATAGGGCTTTGCAAAACTTCCAAACGGATTAAACCTGTCAGTAGCAAGCCCTAATCTGATATTTCTTAGCTCTACAGCAAACTCGGGATACATTTTATCAAATTCTTTCCAAGCCTCTCCATCCGCCGGATGCCTCAGTACATCATCATCAATGCGTTCATCCTTATGCCACCTCATATCACTGGATGTGTGAGATGACATGTAGAATCTTTGTAACCTTGGCTTCAGTGGAAAATAACGCAACACCTTGTTAGGAATCTTGTTCTTTTGAAACCTAGGCTCATTGCACACAAGACATTTGTCAAGCTGCTCGAATTCACCGTAAAACAAAGCACAATTGTTCTTGCATGCATGGATCTTGATATACCCTAAACCAAGCCCCTTCAATAACTTCTTCGAGCTGTAATGATCTTTTGGCAGAGAGTTGTCTTCAGGGAGCATTCGGATGATAATGTCCAACATGTGATCAAAATGCTTGTTCGTTTGATTATACTCAACTTTCATGTGCATCAACTCCACAACTGCCCCTAGAATCGAAAATGATTTACACCCGGGGTACAATTCGCGCTGAGCTTCTTTCAACAATCTCTCATAATGAAGCTCAGAGTCTTCAGGTTGCAACCTTCGCGCATCATCTTCCATATCATCTGATGCCGAAGGAAAAACATCGGTTAATAACTCAACGACTTGATCATTATCACATCGCCCATCCAAACCACTTTCGTCCCGGCGGGTCCCGGGAACCGAAGATGTCGATGCGGAAAATATTTCTTCACCGTGATAGATCCAATTAGTGTAGTTGTGTACGATCCCATTCCATTCCAGATGAGTTTGGACCTCATTCAACGACATCCAAATGCAATTATTACATTTACGGCATGGACACCTGATACGTCTTGTATCATTACAATGACTACGTGCAAAGGCAATGAAGTTGTCGATCCCATCAAAATACTGATCAGAAGATCTATCAAACATTCGCATCCACCCTCTGTCCATTGTGCCTACTTTCACAACATATAGTCAACGTAAGTAATTAAGTTAACATTGTCCCGTAAATAGAACATGTTAAAATCAAAAGCAACCCTTCTCGTTATGCCTCCGGTGATTTGGCCCTATCCCATTCGAGAGTGCACGTTCTGTGCTGTGTCGTTTGAGAGCTACGAGGCTAAGTTCCGATCGAGGGAAATTTCGGCAGCATCTCCCTACAGTTCCCCAAATGCACGACGTAGATATTATAAACAAATATCTAGTATGCATTCGGAGAACGTGCAGGGGATACAAACTGAATTTCCCACTATCGAAACCTAACATCGTTGACCGCCAACTACACAACACATAGTTGCGCACCCCCAAAATATCCGAATAAATGGACAATTCAAGAGTCAGTCAATCAATCTGATTCACTAACTCTCAAATGGGTCTAAGGTTTTTCATTGAATTTCATTATACGAAGTTAATCAACTCGATTAACTTCGCATAAACGGTTATGAAATATGAACGTATTTCACTCCGTCGCAACTAAATAAAGCGTTTTAATAAAAATATCACAACAAATTCACAAATACGAACATATATAAATTATGCATAAAACAAAGTTTTTAATTTTATAATTTATGTATATATTTTTTATTTCCCTATTTTCCTAACATATTTTCTAATTTCCAAACATAATTTCGAATTTTAATAATCTCATTACATATTTTTTATTTTCCTAAAATGTTTTCTAATTTCCTAAAATATTTTCTATGTCCTTATTTTCCTAACATATTTTCTAATTTCTTTACATATTTTTATATTTTCCTATTTTCTAACAAAATTTTTTAATTTCCTAACATATTTTATATTTCCCTAATTTCCTAACATTTTTCTTAATTTCCAAACTTATTTTCTAATTTCAATCATTTCAATACATATTTTTTATTTTCCTATTTAACAACAAAATTTCCTAATTTCCTAACATATTTTCTATTTTCATATTTTCCTAATTTCATAACATTTTTTCTATTTTCATATTTTCCTAACAAATTTTCTAATTTCTAATTTCCACAAATTCTAAACAATTTATACAGATTTTTCACAATAAATACAAAAATTCCTAACATAATTATATCCAACATTCTTAACAAAATTAAATAGAGAGGTAAACACACATACCTTTTTATAAGTATTCCTTCAAATCAACTACAAAATTCCTACAACACAAAACATAATTAATTCCTAATCAAAAATCAAAATTTCAAAATTACAAGAAAATAAAATTTTCATACCTTAATATTTGATATTTTATGATTAATAGAGAAAAAGGATTTGATTGGTAGTAAAATTGGTAATGAGAAGATAACAATAGGTTGAGAAAAGAGAGTGAGTGAGTGAGAGGGAGAGAGAGAGCAGAACGGAGGAGGATGAAGCAGAGAGCAGGAAGAAGAAGAAGAAGAAGAAAAGAGAGAGTCTCGGGTATTAAGTGTGTTTAGACTTTTGCCCGACGAACTCAATTCGCAGAGCAATCTTTAATGATTCGTCAGGCAATATAGAGTCAACGCCCAATGTTACCTGACGGCGATTGGTCGTCGTTGTTGATAATGTTACCCGACGGGGGATTCAAATCGTCGGGTAACAACTTCCAATTTTGCGCGCCAAGGGCTGTTTCTTCCTGCCAACATGTTACCCGGTGAGTATTCATATCCGTCGGGCAACATTAGATTACCCCGCGAGATAGTATGCGTCGGGCAAAAACTAGTCGGGCAACTAAGATTTTCTTGTAGTGTATTCCGTTAAACTTTCTGTTAAATGCTAAAGTGGACAATATGGGAACCATCGTTTAATTTAAATTAGTGACAACTAAATGCCACGTGAAAAAAAAATAATTAACTAATTTAAATAATAAATTAATAAATAATTGATTAAAAATTATAAAAAAAGGAAATTATTCATTTAATCAAGTATAAATTTTTTTTCCAAAAAATTAATCAAATATAATTTAATCACGTCAAAAAACAGGAGAGATATATATATATATATATATATATATATATATATATATATATATATATATTACTTTCTTTTTTCAATTTTTTTAATTTTAGTTTTTAATTAAGCATTATTAATTTATTATTTTAATTAGTTAATTATTATTTTTGCGACATGACGCTTAATTGTCACTAATTTAAATTAAACGATGGGTCCCTTTTTTTCCACTTCAGCATTTAACAAAAATTTTAAGGAAATAGTTCACGGAGGGTCGTAGTGTACACTACAAGAAAATAAGGCTTGCTTGGCGAAATGAGTTCGTCGAGCAACATGTAACAGTCGTCGGGCAACATTAATCTCGATGATTCCTTGTCGGGCAACTTGCATCGGGCCACAGCCGTCGGGCTTAATGTTAGTCGACGGAAACAATGATTGTCGAGCAAATTTAAGGTTGTCCGGTTGATCCATTCGTCACACATGACTTGTCGAGCAATCCAAAAGTCAACTATTTTGCCCGACGAATAACATTCACCGGGCCAAGTTATATTTTTGCCCGACGAAGTGTTTATTCGTCGGGCAACATTGTAATATTTAAAAATAATAATTTTTTTTTAATTAAATAAAAATCTTTTTTAAAAAATACAATTAAAAGAATAAAACGAATCAAATTAAAATAAAAAATATATTTAAAAAAATTAATGTTATGCTTTTACATAATTAAAACTAAAACAATGTTTTACATAATACATTCTAACTACTCGGCGACGGGTCGGGGTGGTAGGGATCCTGGGCGGGCTGTTGGGACGGGGGATGAGGCTGTGATAAAAGCTCATCCAGTCCACGCTCACCCAAGCGGTCAAGCACCTTGGCGATGGGGGTCTTGATTTGATCATTTTGGGCCTAGATCTACGCATTTTGAGCCTTGATCTCAGCATTTTCGGCCTGGAGGATCTCGAAGTTCCTCTTGAGCTCCGACATCTCCTCGGGATTGGCTACCTAAGATGAACTAGACGAGTGACTTGAGACATCCCGCACTATCCCGTCGCCAGCCCCCTGAACGATCTTCCCTGAACGCCTCCCAAGCCGTCGCTCCAGGATGACGATCGACTTCTCGGGATTCGGGAGCTACTGCTCCAACGGCACTTCGGGATGCTGTTGTGTGTGCTCAGCATGTGTCTACTGGACGTCTTGCTCCATCGCCTCCTACAAATTCGAATAAATATTAATTAGAAATATAATTATCAAATTAAAAATTAATGTTTAATCTGCAAAAAATAAACTTACGTGAATTTTTTCAGCCTCTTGGTCGCCCCGTTCAGCGTACACTTGCCCCCAGGTATCCACCTCCGGGAACATCGACCCGGCGATGCACCGATCATCCTGCCGGGCCGATAAGGATCGCAACCCCCCATGGTGATTGAATTTCTTCGCTCACCAGTTTGATGTGTTGGCAACCGATTTCCGTTGTTCATTAGTAAAAACAAAAATTATATTTTCAAATGGAAAATAACATAAAAAATAATAAATAATTTAACTAGGTGAATAGTACGTACCACATAGGTGGGGGACACGAAATGGTCGCACAACCACAACCACCCTGCCAGTTTTGGCCCGTCCAACTCCTCCGGAGGATTTGCCCGAGCTTCCTCTGGGGAAGGCCAAGTCTTGTAGTACTTGTGGAGCTCGTACTTCCAGTCGGCGTACCGTAACTGCCAGTGGTGTCTCAGGTATCTACTGACGTTGACGTCCTCCAAGTTGAACTCAAAATTAATCTGCAATAAATTATTGAAGTTAGTAAAATAATTAAAAAAATTGAAATTAATGTAAAAAAAGGTAGAAACACGTGCTGATAACTCTCCCCAACAGCGCATGATCTCCTCTAGGGGTTGGGTTCTGAAAGTCTCCCTCATCATCAGGGACTTGGTGCGAAGAATCGCGCCAATGTCATGCACAAGCAGGCCGTTGATTTTTACCGGCGCAGACCGGAGGCGAGGCACGTACACCACTAGGATCTTTGCATTCGTTGTCCTACAAATTCGCTAGGATGTCAAACCACGGTTGATCCCGCGCACGTTCACCGACTTCCTTGCAAATTCGATGAACATTCGTACCTAATATGAGTAACAAATAAAAACGGTTGTTTAAATAAACAAAATAATCAACTTACCCTTAGGGAGTGCTCCGACATCAGTCGCCGTTTCGTCTGCTCTGGCGTCGTCCTGTGGGGGCTGGGGGTCGGTACGGGGTTCCCTCCGTTTCTTGCTGTGCTGTCGACGAGCTGATCAGGCATCGGGTCGCTGATGATCCAAGATCGGTGCCTGAACCGACGCCGCTGTTGAGGAAACCGAGGCAGGGGTTGCCTCGTCCGCCGCATGATCATCAACAAGATCAGGGCAGGGGCGAATCCTAGATGTGATTAAGGTGCGATGCGACATCTACAATAAGAAATTTAAAATAATTAATATAAAATTAACTAACATATTTTTAATTAAATAAATAAATAACCAAATATTTTTAATATTAAATATTAAATTCACAAAATAAAAACAAAACCACATATAAAATTAACCAACATTTTTTAATTCCAATAATAAATAAACAAAATAAACCAATTTTTTTTATTAAAAATTAGTAAATTGGTATCTAAAAACTAAAACCACCAAATTCTAATTTTTTTAAGTAAAACCAACACAAACGAAAATTAAACCTAAAATACTAATTAATCCAAAAGTACTAAACTCAAAATTCACAACATTAACCTAAATTTCTAAATCCAAATTTCGGGAATAAAATAAATCTTACAAATTAATCCAAACATACAATAATAATATCCAAATCATAAAATTCACATATTAAAAATTTATAAAACTCACATATCCAAAATTTATAAAACTCACATATCCAAAATTCACATATCCTACACCATATTAAAAATTTATAAAACTCAAATATCCAAAATTCATAAAATTCACATATCCAAAATTCTTAAAATTCACATATCCAAAATTCACATAAAATTCATATCCAAAATCATAACAAAAATCATATGCAAAATTCATAACTTTATACCAATTTCAACATTATACCAAACATCAAAATTTCAACAAATCTTCAACATTAACCATAAATTCCTAAATCCAAACAAACTTAGTAAACCAAATATTTATATTCCAATCCAATCCAAAATCACAATATTCAACTAATCCCCATAAATTCTCAATCTGCAAAATTGACAATAATGCACAATCTGCCAAAATCCAATCCAAAATTAAATTTCATTTTCAATACAATTTCATAATATCCAAACCAAATTTCAATTGAAATTTCAATCCAAACTAAAATTAAAATTTAACCAATCAAAATTTACGATAATCAATATACATTAACAATAGAGAGAGAGATGGATAATGAATTCGACCTTGAGATAACTGCCGGCGAGGATAGGGGCGGCGGGACCTAACCACGGTGAGAGAGCGGCGGCACGAGAGATTGATACGTCGGCGGAGTAAGAGCTGGAGTACGAGTGAGAGAGAGTGAGAAATGGAGGGAGAGCTATGAGTTGCGGCGACCTCCACATCCCAGCTCTGGTCTGAGTTGCAGAGAGATGGGGGTCGGGAGAAAACAAGGAAAATGAAGAAGAAGGAAGAAGAAGAAGAGTCGGTCTGATTTATCTGTCTGAATACGTTTGCCTGACGAAACAGACCATCGGGTGAACTTTTAATGACTTCGTCGAGTGAAAACAAGCAGTAAATATTCGTCGGGTAACTATTTACATATTTGTCGGGCAACGATATGCAGTAAGTTTGAGTTTTTGCGAAAATTTTGACGGAATGTTTGAAATTTTCGGGGAAAAAAATGCGCGTTTTTGTTACTTTGCCCGACAATATTTCTATAGTTGCCTAACGCATATTTACATATTGCCCAGTGAATAGTTTACTTCGCCGGGCTAAAGTCTCATGATGTTGAGTTTATGACTGATCTAAATACCAGGTACGACGATAGAATTTTCAAGATCGGGACCGTTCAATATTTGGTTTTACATACCTAAAGCCCCATCGATCGTTATCGTCATGTTTTTCTGAGCTTATGTACCTCGATCGTTAAGTTTATGAATTTCAATGGGTTTTTCGTAGTTTTGGTTCAATTGATATTCAAACGATGGAATTTCAAAAAATTGACCGTTCAATGGTTACTTTTAAGTCTGTAGACCTCACCCGTCAAAAATCTTTATGTTTTCAGTATTTCAAGCCGTCTGATCGTGAAGAAACATTATGTAACCGTTGAATCGTCACGCACCGTTACCTAATCCCTGGATTTCCAAATTGGGTAATTTTTCGCGTAGGCGATCTATGAGTACCTACCACAAATGTGGACGGTTATATCGGTCCATTTCAATTTGTAAATTATTAAAAATCGGAAAACAAGCATATTCATCAAGGAGTTTAAACACTTGAAGGAAACTTAAAAACAATTTTCGAAGTTTTGGTTCTATTGATATTCAAACAATTGAATTTGACCGATCTAACCGTTCATTTTTTTATTTTATGTGCCTAGATCTCGCCCATCGAAAAGCTTGATATTTTGAGGATTTCAAGCCATCCAATCATGAAGAAACGTTGTGTAACTGTTGAATCGCCGCACACCGTTACCTAATCCCAGGATTTCCAAATTGGGTAATTTTTCACGTAGGCGATCTATGAGTACCTACCATAAATGTGGACGGTTAGATCGGTCCATTTCAATTTGTAAATTATTAAAAATCGGAAAACAAGCATATATATCAAGGAGTTTAAACACTTGAAGGAAACTTAAAAATAATTTTCGAAGTTTTGGTTCTATTGATATTCAAACTATTGAATTTGACCGATCTAACCGTTCATTTTTTTATTTTACATGCCTAGATCTCACCCATCGAAAAGCTTGATGTTTTGAGGATTTCAAACTGTCCTATCATGAAGAAACATTGTGTAACTATTGAATCGTCGCACACCGTTACCTAATCCTGGGATTTCCAAATTGGGTAATTTTTCGCGTAGTCGATCTATGAGTACCTACACTAAATGTGGACGGTTAGATCGGTCCATTTCAAGTCGTAAGTAATTTAAAAAAGTTGTTTAATAAATAAATGTAAATTGAATCTGCTATATATTGCCCGACGAATATAATCTTTCAGTTTCGACAACCGCCCACCGAACAGAGAAAGTCGGTATGATATTTGAAGCATTTGCCCGACGGATGTAAAAGTATATTCGTCGGGCAAATGTAAGTTAGTTTTTATAAATTGAAAATAGATTTAGTTTAAATTCTTTCAAATCAACCACAAAATTCCTAAAATACAAAACATAATTAATTTCCAATCAAAAATCAAAATTCCAAAACTAGAAAAATTAAATTTCTCAAATCTTTAAAATTGATATTGTTGATTGAGAGAGAAAGAGATTTGATTGATAGTGAAACAGGTGATGAGATGATGAAGCTAGAGAGAGAGAGAGAGAGAGGAGCAAGGACTGAGAGATTGTGAAGTAGAGAGGAAGAAGAAGAAAGGACCGGCTGGGTTATTTAGTGTGTTTAGACTTTTGTCCGACGAAGAATATTCGTACGGTAAAGTTTAATGATTCGTCGGGCAAGATTCAGTCAATGCCAAGTGTTACCCGACGATTGATATTCGTCGTCATATCTCATCTTACCCGATGGGAAGAACATATCGTCTGGCAAACTCTTCCTATTTTACGCGCCAACAACTTGTTCTTCCAGCCACCACCTTGCCCGGGGAGCCTTCGTGTTCGTCGGGCAAACTATATTTACGCGGCAAAAAACACTTCGTCGGGCAAATGTTTGTCGGGCAATCTAGAATTTCTTGTAGTGGCAACGTTTTGAAGAGTGCTCAGGGAGGTATTTGCAACATTTAAAATGTCATGTATGAATCTGTTACAAAGTGTAAACCACAAAGTAGTAAAGTGTAATTTACCCATTAATTAATTAAGCACATTTTGTTGAGTAATTATATATTCTCTTTGTATTTGTAGATGGTGATAGTTATGATCAATATAATCGTTGTAGCTAGGTTAGTTCTGTAAATCAACAGTAGATCGAGGTGCGCATTTTGCCTTGTGAAATTTTTTTGGGACGTTTGATGATAATTTTTTCGTTTTTGATTTTCAGCTTTCATTTTTTATGCCAAACTTGAAATATGAGAAGCATGCACTGAGGTAGTTAATTGTCTTATTTTGAATGCTTTCAACCCAGCTGGGTGGCTCTTCCTTACGAGATTTTTCTGGGAGTTGGCTGTTGATGTGTATATATATATATATAGAAGTGGGAAGTATTTTGACTACTAAATTCTAACTTGCCGGGTATTCGGGGATCCATGAGAATAGCATTAATAGTTATACTTAGGAATGTCTCCCAAGTCAACAACCTAGCTAGCTAATTAGACTTGACCTAAGTCATACATTTGACAACAGATCGGGAGTTCAAATACGACCTAAACTTAATTATCAAATTGACATAGTTTGAATAGCACACAAAATATAAGCAGAAAATCAAGTATTAACTTTAACATCATTCTCTTTTAATGCTTTGCTGCAATTCACTTCTGGAAGTTATCTTAGGTAAAGGAATTTGTCCTTTAACAGTGATTTGGTGAAAATTTCAACAACTGTTGACCTTCAGACATGCGGTATAGATCACATCAACTACGTATACATTTTCTTCCACAATATCTCTGATGTAGTGATACCTTCTGTCGTGATTAATTAGATTCTTGCTCATGACAATTGCAATTTGTTATCAAAAAGAGTAGGAGTTGGTCCTGCTAGTTTCTTTTCAGCCGAAGTCTTCTATAATTCTTCTCCGCCAAACTGCTTCTTGAAAAGTTGCAATTGAATCATATATTCAGCTTCTGCTGTTAGTGAGATGTTAAGAAGCTAAAAGAATTTATAGAACATCATTAACTAATCCGACCTCTTAACGTACTAAGTAGCTGAAATCCGACATTTAGAAATTTAAATAGATGTTATGAACATAATACTAAGGACGTGCAGATTTCATCGAAAGTCCAGTTTTCATCGAAAGATAATAAATGATAGATAAGTAGAATACATACATGTGTCAACACTACTCGGTAAATACCTAAGAAAATTACTAGAATCGTGGTAAAACACAATAAAAGAGTGCGAGTTATTAAACACGCACAATGCGTGCATGCATGCACACAGAAAAAAGAGAGGATCATACCAAAGGGGTATATTCAATCTGAATTTTTGATGTAGAACAAATGGCAGGATGGATTGAAGAAGAGATGGATCGAAAAATAAAAAAAAGGACGCAGCGGTAATTTACAGATTTGGCGTTCGAGCACAGAATTAGGCGTATGATACCTTTCAGGAAAGGGAACAACGAGACGAACAAGACACACCACTTATGTTGTGATATATGGGCTATTTTAGCCAAATAAGGTCGTTTAGGGCCTCAAAATCAGCTTTTAAGAATTTTGGTTATTTTCGGAATTTTTATTAATTAGGTTTTTTGTTTTCCTTTTCAACCTAGGGTTTTCTAGGTATATAAACAACCTTTAGACGTTGTATTGGGATTATCTTATATTTTATTTAATCAAATTTGAGAGTTTCTTAACTATTTCCTGGTGGATTCCAGTTTATGTTCCTTTAGGATTTATGCTTGTAAACCTTATTAGCTTGTGTTGCATCAAGTGGTATCAGAGCGGGTATCTCCCTTCTTGTTATCGTTCATTTGTATCCATGGGTGATCATGCAGATGATGCCCCTGTCACTAGAGCGGATTTGGATTCCCATAACTGTTGTATTGCTGAATTGGTCACGCAAATGGGGGAGATTCGTGAGTTGTTGTTGGAAAATAATCGAAGAGGCAACATAGGCATCAACCAGGAAGGTAACGATAGGGGAAACCCTAGGAGACCTCGTGAGCAAGAAAGTGAGCCTGACTCTGAGGAGGAAATTAAAGAGCCTCGGGATAATAATCGGAATAGTCTAAGTAACAATAACAACCGCAACAATTTTGATGACTACCGGATTTGGACGTGGCGAAAGATGAAACAACTCATGATGGAGAGGTTCTTACCTGCTGACTATGAACAGATTTTGTGACGCATGTTTATGGGATGTGTACAAGGCAATAGAACAGTGGCTGAGTATAATGATGAGTTCATGAGGCTGGCAGAACGTAATAACCTAAGGAAGACCGAGAATCAGAAGGTGGCAAGGTATGTGAATGGGTTGAAACCTTCCATTCAAGATAAGATTGGTTTGCAAAATTTGTGGCCCCTCTAGGAGGCAATTAACATGAGGTTGAGGGCGGGATTGATGGAAAAAGAGAAACGTCAAATGCCTTACCGGAGGAATATGCCAGAATCGTCTGAAACTGCTGCTATTGTCCTTGCTGATAAGGGGAAAATAGTGCATCAATGCACATCAAAACCTTCAAACTTCCAGTCTAGAGGAGTTAATGAAGGAAGTAGCAGAACTTCTGATAGAGGGCAGACTCAAAATCAGACCCAGCAGCAGAATCTGTATGCCAAACCCACAAGGGATACCTATTATCGTTGGGGCAAACTGGGGCATCGTTCTAATGTTTACCCCGACCGGAGACAAGCCAATTTAGTAATTGTGGATGATGGTCAAGAAGAAGAAGAAGGAGAAGGGGTTGAAGATGAGTATGAAGGAGCTGAGTTTGCAATGGAAGAGGGATTAGAAAGAGTTACTGTAGTGATGCAGCGAGTTCTTTTAGCTCCAAAAGAGGAAGGGCAGCGTAATAGTATCTTCCGTTCTCGTTGCTCAATTAAAAATAAGGTATGTGATGTGATTGTAGACAATGGTAGCTGCGAGAATTTTGTGTCGAAATAATTGGTGGACCATTTGAAGCTACCAACAGAGCCACATAGCACTTCTTATTCGTTGGGTTGGGTGAAGAAAGGGCCTTTAGTTCGAGTCTTTGAAATTTGTCATGTACCACTCTCCATTGGTAAGCACTATAGTGATGAAATATTGTGTGATGTAATTGATATGGATGCATGTCATATTTTGTTGGATCGACCTTGGCAGTTTGATGTGGACACTACCTTTAAGGGTCGAGATAATGTTATATTGTTTACCTGGAATAATCATGAAATTGCTATGGCTCCTACTACACATTCGGGAAAAGTAAGTGTACCAAGAAATGAGAGTTCTAGTTTTCTGACCTTGAATAGCAATGAGAAGGAGATTAATGAGGCAATCAAAGAAGCTGATTCTTTTTATCCAGTGGTGTTGAAAGGATTATTGACATCAAGCAAAGAAAAGGTCGAAATCCCCTATGAAGTGCAGCAAATGTTGAGGGAGTTTAAGGTGCTCTTATCTGATGAATTTCCTAACAAACTACCACCTATGCGGGATATCCAACATCAAATTGATTTGGTACTCAGAGCTAGCCTACCAAATCTACCTCATTACCGTATGAGCCCTAAGGAGAATAAGATTTTGAGGGAGCAGATTGAGGATTTGTTGAAGAAGGGATTTATCGGGGAGAGCTTGAGTCCATGTGGGGTTCCTATCCTTCTAGTTCCTAAGAAGGAGAATGCTTGGCGTATGTGTTTGACAGCCGAGCCATCAACAAGATCACAACAAAATACAGATTTCCCATACCGCATTTGGAAGACATGTTGGACGAACTAGAGGGTTCTAAAGTGTTCACAAAATTTGACTTGCGAAGTGGCTACCACCATATTCGGATTTGGCTGGGTGATGAATGGAAAACAACATTCAAAAGCAAGGATGGGTTATATGAGTGGTTGGTCATGCCTTTCGGGTTGTCAAACGCACCTAGCACTTTCATGAGACTTATTAATCAAGTTTTTCGTCCATTCCTTGGCTCTTTTGTTGTGATTTATTTTGATGACATTTTAATCTATAGTCAGACCAAAGAAGAACACATGGTGCATTTAAGGCAAGTTTTAGGTGTTTTAAAAGAAAACAAGTTGTATGTGAACCTGAAAATTGTACTTTTTGTACAAATAAGCTGCTGTTTTTGGGTTTTGTGGTTGGTGAGGATGGTATTCAGGTGGATGACGAGAAAATTAGGGCAATTTGTGATTGGCCAGCTCCAAAGTCAGTGATTGAGGTGAGAAGTTTCCATGGTTTGA
This sequence comes from Oemleria cerasiformis, assembly GCA_037349345.1. NCBI lineage: Eukaryota > Viridiplantae > Streptophyta > Magnoliopsida > Rosales > Rosaceae > Oemleria > Oemleria cerasiformis. The sequence goes on from JAZGTL010000010.1 coordinate 12,775,313, forward strand.
CCACTTTTTACAGGAGGTTTGTGAGGAATTTTAGCACCATTACTGCACCTATCATAGAATGTTTGAAGAAAGGGAAATTTCAATGGGGAGAAGAACAAGAAAATAGCTTTGCCCTAATAAAAGAAAAACTTTGCACCGCACCAGTTCTAGCTCTTCCGAATTTTGGGAGAGTATTCGAGGTCGAATGTGATGCTAGCGGAGTGGGAGTGGGTGTTGTACTGTCACAAGAGAGGAAACCAATAGCTTTTTTTTTTTTTGAAAAACTAAGTGATGCCCGTCAGAAGTGGAGTACCTATGATCAGGAATTTTATGCAGTTGTGAGGGGTTTGAAACAATGGGAGCACTACCTCATTCAAAAGGAGTTTGTACTGTATACAGATCACCAGGCTTTGAAGTTCCTTAATAGCCAGAAGTACGTTGATAAGATGCAGGTAGGTGAATTTTCTGCAAAAGTTTCCAGTTGTTATTAAACATAAGTTAGGAACCCTAAATCATGTTGTTGATGCTCTAAGTAGAAGAGCTACCTTGCTGGTTACTTTTTCTCAAGAAATTGTGGGGTTCGAATGTTTGAAGGAGTTGTATGAAAGTGATGATGATTTCAAAGAAATATGGGCAAAGTGTGTTAAGCTTGAGCCTGTAGCAAATTACTTTATTAATGAGGGGTATTTGTTCAAGGGTAATCAATGTATTCCCATCTCATCCTTGCGAGAAAATCTTATTCGGGATTTACATGGAGGAGGATTGAGTAGCCATTTGGGCCTAGACAAAACCATTGCAAGTTTGGAGGAGAAGTACTATTGGCCACAATTGAAGCGGGATGTTGGAGCTATTGTGAAGAAGTGTTATAGTTGTCAGGTCTCGAAGGGTCAGGTTCAAAATACTGGTTTGTATATGCCTTTGATTACATGTTCCTAAAAATATTTGGCAAGATGTAGCTATGGATTTTGTGCTTGGGCTACCCCGTACACAAAGGGGCGTGGATTCAGTTTTTGTTGTGGTTGACAGGTTTTCCAAGATGGCGCACTTCATAGCTTTTAAGAAGACAGCGGATACATCCAACATAGCCAAACGGTATTTCAGGGAGGTTGTTCGACTGCATGGGGTGCCTAAATCCATAACTTCTTATCGTGACACCAAGTTCCTGAGCCATTTCTGGATTACTTTGTGGAGGATGTTCGGGACTGCTTTGAATCAGAGTAACACTGCTCATCCTCAAACTGATGGATAAACTGAGGTGACAAACAAAACTTTGGGAAACATGGTGCGTAGTATTTGTGGTGAGAAACCAAAGCAATGGGACTCTACCCTTCCACATTTAGATTTCGCTTACAACAATGTAGTTCATAATGCAACAGGGAAGTCTCCATTTGCCATTATTTATATTACTGTGCCTAGCCATGTGGTGGACCTAGTGAAGCTGCCTAAGGGTCATGGAGTAAGTGTTGCTGCAGAAAATATGGCTGAAGGTGTAGTAGTTGTTAGAGATGAAACTAGGTAGAAGCTGGAGCAGACTAATGCCAAGTACAAAGTAGCAGCAGACAAGCACATGTGAGTTAAGGTGTTTCAAGAGGGTGATTCGGTTATGGTGTTTTTGAGGAAGGAGAGAGTTCCTGCTAGTACATACAGCAAGCTGAAACCGAAGAAGTATGGCCAATTCAAAGTGCTGAAAAGAATCAACGATAATGCCTATGTGATAGACTTGCTAGAGTCCATGGGAATTTCCAATACTTTCAACGTTGCTGATATGTATGAGTTCCTTGAAGATGTAGCCCTTTATCCGGATGATAACTAGGGGTCGAGTTCTTCTGAAGTGGAGGGGACTGATGTAGAACATATGGCATAATGAATTGAAGAAGAGATGGACCGAAAAATGAAAAAAGGACGCAATAGTAATTTACATATTTGGCCTTCGAGCTCAGAATGGGGCATATGACACCTTTCTAAAAAGGGAACGATGAGATGAACAAGACTCACTACTATTGTAGTGACCTATGAGCTATTTTAGCCAATAAGGTCGTTTAGGGCCTCAAAATCAGCTTTTAAGAATATTGGTTTTTTTCGGGATTTTTATTAATTAGGGTTTTTGTTTTCCTTTTCAACCTAAGGTTTTTTAGGTATATAAACAACCTTTAAACGTTGTATTTGGATTATCTTATATTTTATTCAATCAAATTTGAGAGTTTCTCAACTATTTCCTTATGGATTCCAGTTTATGTTCCTTTAGGGTTTACGCGCTTGTAAACCTTGTTAACTTGTGATGCGTCAATATTTTTCATGATTCATGATGCTTAATCAAAGATTCAGGGTCATGGTGGAGAAGATCTGGTCATGGCCAAGTCCATTTTCGTCCACTAACATTCATCATCTCATCAAGATATATACTTTCTTCATTTCTATTCTTACTAAAAAAATTATAGAATACAATGCATTTTAATAGTCTAAATAACACTTTACCCTTGTTATCAAAACCAAATCCACACAATTTCAAAAGGAACCTAACTCTATAAGCTGATGAGTATTCTAATCCTAGCTAGCTAGTGACTTAAAACAACAGTATTGCCAAGCATGCCTTGCAAGAAAAGAAAAAAAAAAGTAGAATTGAAATAACAATTACAACTTAGGAATGAGGCTTTCTATGTACTATATATTGGTCTAGTGGTATTTCTACTTCCAATGTTAAGTCTTAGGCTCGACTCTCTTAAAGGGCAAAGTAGATACACATTAATGTGTAATCTCCTTCGTCAATATCTTTGCATCAAAACGTTTATAGGAAATTTGTTTGGGACGAACTTCACAGTATATTCAGATTCGTCCCAAGTTGGTCTATTCTTAGGGGAAATGGAAAATAATATTAATTAATACATAGAGAGATCTTATGAGAAGGAAAATGCTCTGTAATTGTTGCAATAAAAGACCATTAATCAAACAAACACACAGAGATCTTATATGAGAAGGACATTAATCTATGATGGTGGAAAAAAAAAAAGACCAATACATAATCTGCATAAAAAAAGATTGTCTTTTCATTGATTTGATTTACAATATCACATAATTATTTACAAGATCACATAATTATATACAATAGCAAGTGAGCTTTTAAGAAGCTCAACAGATTTATAGCTCCCCATTAACTAATAATCCAACCTCTTTACAATTCAAATATATTTACAACTATATATACATCTCAATCCTTGGCTCCTCACTTGGTAATTAAGCTTTATCTCAGGCACTCCGCAATTGGTGTATCTTCACTGCCACCGGTTTATGTAGTTATTGAGCGTTAGAAGAACAAGCGCCAGCTTCGATGTTTGCACGCATGGACTAGCATGAAGCTCAGCCAAATGAACAAGCGTGTCCATCACTCAACTGGGAGGCCGGTCGATTATTTGGCCTACTTGAATTGCCTGCAGAGGCAACCCTACAGGAAGGTCGAATTGAAAATTAGCAAAACAAATTATTGATTAAAACATTGATCGTAGAATATGGAGATTGAAGTTTTAGAAATCGATATAGAGATATATACCAAATCTGATCTGGTAAATCATCGATGCGATGTTTGAATTTTTGAACCCTAGCCGCGTCAGGAATATAGCACCACTGTCCTTCATCTTGGCTTGCATGCCACTCACAAAATTCCACCATTTACTCTATCTGAATGGAACCCAAAAACCTAATAAGTAATCAGAGGATATATCCAATACAAGAGGAGAGGACAAGTTTTTGTGAAAAATATTGGGCAGTGTTTGGTGAATTTTATAGGTGAAAACAATTGCTGATTTGAAAAGAAACAATGGGCGGATTTTAAAACATCTGGCGGTATCACGATTTTGAAATCAGAGTTTAATGCGTTGGTATCTGCAGGTTTGGAAAGTGTGTTTGCATCAGTTACAAAGTATTGAGACTTTGAGAGACGTTTCAAGGTGTGCATTTGCATTCATGATGCTTCCATCTTTGGTCTTGGGCCTTTGAGTAGTAATGGGTCAGGTAAGATGTTCTATTTTTTTTTCAAATTAGCCTGAGATCTCCTTAATTTGTTGAAAAAGAGATCGGTTTTTTTTTTATTGAAAGAAAAAATGTTACATATATCTAGATAAGGGGGACATAAACCTTATATATTCCTCAAAAACTAAGATAAAACACTCCAAGAAATCAGAAGTTGCCCGCCGGAATGACGTCGTCGCGCAACGTAAGCCCTTCGTCTAGTAACACTGACAATGGCAACTCGCCGTCGGGCAATAGACGTCGGGCTATTGCAGTCGGGCTTTCAGATTACTCGACGAGCACAGTGTCCTCGTCGAGCAATTTCACAATACCTGGCGGTAGTGTTCGTCGTTGATACTGTCGTCGAGCAACTAAAGTCAACATCTTATTACCGTCGGGTAAGGTTAATACAATTCGTCGGTTACGATTAATACAATCCGTCGGGTAACGTTATAAACAATCGTCGGGTAACGTTATATACACCCATCGGGTAACGTTATATATGTTCGTCGAGTAAAGTGTTGGAAAACCCGTCGGGTAACTTCATATATGTCCGTCGGGTAAAGTGTTAAAAAACCCGTCGGGTAACGTGTTACACACCGTCGAGTAACGTTTCCCCCTTTCGTCAGATACAGTTTTAAAAAATCCCATTTTTATGCCCAATGGAATGACTGTGCGTCGGGCAAGCGTTCCATATTTAATATATTTTTTAATAAAAAATTTAATTAAATAATAAAAAATAAAAAATTTAATTAAAAAATATAATTAAAAATTTTTAATAAAAAGAATCAAAATTAAATTAATATTAAAAAAAATGAATGTAATATTTTGACATCATTAAAACTATAAAAATATTGTATATATAGTACACTCTAACAATTAGTCGAGGGGTCAAAGTAGCCGGGATCCTGAGGGGGCTGTTGGGTAGGCGGTGAGAAAATGGCATCCAATCCACGGTCACCCATACGTTGAAAGATGCTGTTAAGGGCGCTCTTGATTTGTTGGTTTTGGACTTGCATCTCCGCAAATTGGGCTTTGAGCTGAGCATTTTTGGCCTGGAGGATATCGAAGTTTCTCCTTATGTCCGACGTCTCCGGGGTATTGCCTATCCGAGATGAAGACGACGACTGAGAGACAGCCCGCACAATCCCGTCGCCCGCCCCCCGAACGACCCTCCCTGGGCGCCTCCCAAGTTGTCGCTCCAGAATAGCGATCGACATATGGACATTAGGGAGATGCTGCTCCAACAGCACATCCGGATGCTGTTGGGTGAGCTCAGCTTGTGTCTGCTGGACGTCTTGCTGCATCGCATCCTACAAATTCGAATAAATATTAATTAGAAATATAATTATCAAATTCAGGAAAAATGTTTAATCTTCAAAAAATATACTTACGTAAATTCGATCAGCCTCTTGATCCCCCCGTCCAGTGTACACCTGCCCCCAGGCATCCACCTCTGGGAACAACGACCCGGCGATGCGCCGGCCCTTCTACTGGGCCGATAAGGATCGCAACCCCCCGTGGTGGTTGAATTTTTTCGCTCTCCGGTTCGATTTGTTGGTAATCGATTTCCGTTATTCATTCGTAAAACCAAAAATTAGATTTTAAAATGGAAAATAACATAAAAATTAAATATTTTAATTAATTAAATAGATAATATGTACCAAATAGGTGGGGGACACGAAATGGTGGCACAACCACAACCACCCTGGCAGTTTCGCCCCGTCCAACTCCTTCGGAGGATTTGCCAGAGCTTCCTCCGGAGAAGGCCAAGTCAATAAGTACTTGTGGAGCTCGTACTTCCAGTCGACGTACCGTAACTGCCAGTGGTGGCACATGTATGTACTGAGCTCGACGTTCTCCAAGTCGAACTCAAAATTAATCTGCAATCAATTATTAAAGTTAGTAAAATAATTAAAAAATATGAAATTAATGTTAAAAATGGGAAAAAAAATATACCGATAACTCGCCCCAACAATGCGTGATCTCCTCTGGGGTTTGGGTTCCCCCATCATCAGTGACTTGGTACGAAGAATCGCACCAATGTCATGAACCAGGAGGCTGTGAATTTTTACCGGCGCGGATCGGAGGCACTACACGTACACCACCAGTATATTTGCTTTTGTTGTCCTGCAAATCCGCTGGGATGTCAAACCTCGGTTTATCCCGTGCACGTTCACCGACCTACCTGCAAATTCGATAAACATTAGTAAATAAAATGAGTAGCAAATAAAAACGGTTGGTTAAATAAACAAAATAATGAGCTTACCCTTAGGGAGTGATCTGACATTAGCGCCTGTTTCGTCGGTTCCGACGTCGTCCTGTGAGGGCTGGGGGTCAGTACGGGGTTCCTCCCGTTTCTTACTATGTTGTCGACGAGCCGATCGGGCACCGGGTCGCATATAAATCGACAGCAGTGCGTGAACGAACGCCGCTGTTGAGGCAACCGTGTCTGGGGCTGCCTCCTCCGGCTCATGATCATCAACGGAATCACGGCAAGAGCGAGACCAAGACGTGATGAAGGTGCGATGCGACATCTACAATAACAAATATAAATTAATTAATATAAAATTAACCATCATATTTTTAATTAAATAAAAAAAACCAAACATTTTTAATATTAAAAATTAAAAAACAAAAACAAAATCACATTTAAAATTAACCAACATTTTATAATTCCAATAAACTTAAAAAAATAAAGCAATAATTGTTTTTAGTAATAATTTGTAAATTGGTATCTAAAAACTAACACCACCAAATTCTAATTTTTTTAAATAAATCCAACACAAACGATGAATTAACTTTAAAAACTAATTAATTCAAACGTACTAAACTCAAAATTCACAATATTATACCTAAATTACTAAATCCAAATTTCGGGACCAAAATCTAACTTACATATTAATCCAAACATATAATATCCAAATCCTAAAATTCACAAATTAAAAAATTAAAAAATTTTAAAACTCACATTTCCAAAATTCATTTATACTACACCATATAAAAATTTCCCAAAATTGTTTTTAAAATTCAATCACCCAAAATTCATAAATTTCACATATCCAAAATTCACATAAATTTCATATCCAAAAGCATCACAAAAAACATAACATTATATCAATTCCAACATTATACCAAACATCAAAATTTCAACAAATCTTCAACTATTATATATACATTAACAATAACAATAAACCAATAACAAATATATATCCAAATATATATACATAAACATTAACAAAAACAATATCCAATTTCATAAATTCATAAATTCTTTTTCCAAATAAAAATTAACACTAAACCAATATATCCAATATCAACCAATATAAACCAATATATCCAATATAAACCAATATAAACAAATATATCCAAATTAAAAATAAACAATATATTGAAACTAACATTAACAATAACATTAACATTAACAAGGGAAGCGGCGGTGACGGCATACCTCGGTGAGGGGAGACGATGTCCTTAACTGCTAGGTCAGCGGCTTGAGGGATAGCAAGACAAGTTGGCAGCTTGGAAAGGTTGAAAATGACGAAGTTTTAGGGTCGGAGAGCAAGAGGAAGAATGGGTCGGCAGTTTTCGGCGATGGGAAATTTCAGAAAATGAAGAAGAAGGAAGAAGAAGAAGAGTCTGTCTGATTTAAGTATCAGACTGTCTGTGGCCCGACGCATGCATCTGTCGGGTAACACTTTAATGACCCGTCGAGTATTAAAAACCAGTGCTTATTCGTCGGGTATTTGTGCGAAAATTTAGGCGCAGGGTCCGTCGGGTAACATTTAAAATATCCGCGGGGTAATATACCCGGTCGGTAGTCCGTCGGGTAAGAGTTAAAATGTCCGTCGGGTAACACCAAGCGGGAAATTTGAGATTTCGCAAAAAATTAGGCGGAAATTTGGAATTTTTGAAAACTGGCCGTTTTATTGAAGTTACCCAACGGAGGTTTTCACATCTCCGTCGGGCATGACCTTTCTGATGCCGTTTTTGGCCTTAATCGGAAAACCAAGTCCGGCGAAAGTATAAGCAACTTCGGGACCGTTCAAAATTTGGTTTTACATGCCTAAAGACTCATTTATCGTCATCGTGTTGTTTTGAAGATTTCAAGCCGTCCGATCATGAAAAAATGTTGTCTAACCGTTGAATCGTCGCGTACCGTTACCTAATCCTGGGATTTCCAATTTGGGAAATTTTTCGCGTAGGAGATCTATGGGTACCTACCATAAATGTGGACGGTTAGATCGGTCATTTTCAATTTTTAAGTTTTTGAAAATCAGAAATCAACCATATTGCCCAATGAGTTTAAACTCTTCAAGGAAACTTCAATACATTTTTTGAATTTTGGATCCTATTGATATTCAAACGATTGAATTTGAGCGATCTAACCGTTTACTTTGTGGTTTTACATGTCTAGATCTCGCCCATTGAAAATCTTGATGTTTTGAAGATTTCAAGTCGTCCGATCGTGAAGAAACGATGTGTAACCGTTGAATCGTCGCGCACCGTTTCCTAATCCTGGGATTTCTAATTTGGGAAATTTTTCGCGAAGGCGATCTATGGGTACCTACCATAAATGTGGACGGTTAGATCGGTCATTTTCAATTTTTAAGTTTTTAAAAAGGTTGGGTAAAAAAAAAAATTTAAGTTTTTAATCTGCTAAAAACATCATACCCGACGAATATTCAAATACAAACCCGTCGGGTAACATGTGTAATAAAAAATTGTAAATATAATCTGCTTATAATTACCCGACAGATATTTATATATCTATACCCGTCGGATAATGATAAGAGGAGGTCGACGTTGGGTAACCGGTACCGTATCCGTCGGGTAACAAGCGTTATAAAAAATTGTAAATATAATCTGCTAAATCATACCCGACGGATATTCATTTATACCCGTCGGGTAATTATAAGAGGAGGTAGACGTCTGGTAATTATAAGAGGAGGTAGACGTCGAGTAACCCGTAACTTATCCGTCGGGTAATGTAAGAGGAGGTAGACGTCGGGTAACCTATACCATATTCGTCGGGTAACATGTGTTATTAAAAATTGTAAATATAATATGCTAAATTATACCCGATGGATATTCATATATCTATACGTCGGGTAATTATATGCGGAGGCCTTCGTCGGGTAACCCGTACCCTATGCGTCGGGTAAGTATAAGAGGAGGCGGTCGTCGGGTCACCCGTACCATATCCGTCGGGTAAATAATTGTTTATAAAAAAATTATCAAAGCACATTTTATAGACAATATTTTTGGAAAAAAATTGTTGTATCTTATTTGGTTTAATATGAATATATATTGGGTTCTATTTTTTCAAATTGCACTAAAGAGTAAAAAGTGACGCTCATGATTTATCACTTTGACCTTCATGACTTATCATCAAAATATTTGACAAAATCTTTTACCTTCATTTATTTTGAAGTTGCGTATTTTGTGGAGTGCATGTATGGTCTCCTCACATTAAGAAAGTAAAAAAACTATTTTTTTGAATGAAATCATACAACATACATATAAATCAAATATATTGATTTGAAGATGGATATTACATATATGAATGAAATTTCGAATTTACAACTTTCATTCGGAATCGCTTTCCCCCTCCCAATCACGTTCGTCATCCGACATGTGTACAGTACTTGATTCCTCCGAATCACTTTCAATTTGTTCGAATTCCCCCAGATCAATAAAAATCTCATCAATTGCAATTGGTGGGATGATGTCATTGGTCCGAACTCCATCCACGTTGTGGGTGGATGCCGATGAATCCACCTGGTAAATGATTTGGTCATCGTTTATTTCCCCATCTTCTTCATGGTATTGGTCATCCAAGTCCCAAATGTTTCTATGATTCACCATCTCAGCTACTCTCCATCCACCACCAGCTTTTGGATCATCCAAATAGAATACTTGTTTCGCCGTACTAGCGAGGACGTAGGGATCGCTCTCAAACCACCGAGTGTTTGTGTTTATAGAAGTATATAACTGATCTTTGATGACACTGCCTGGGATACTTGGGTTCGTATCAAACCAATGACACTTAAACAAGACGACTTCCTTGCGATCAGCGTATAACACCTTAACCACAGTTAACAATTTGCCGTAGAAACCTGTCTCAGCATTTTCCCCATCCCCCGGCACGAAGACCCAGCTGTTTTGCGTAGACAACTTGTCGTCTCGTTCTGTGCACACGAACTTAACTCTGTTAACATGACAATCAGCGTACGTTTCTCCTCGGAATGGGCCAATGGCCAGCTGCATTAATTCTTTATTGAATTTTGGCAAGTTGACATTTTTCAGCTGTGCCATCTGGTAAGATACACATAAGAAACGAAATAGGTAAGCTTAAAACCAATTTAAAAAATTTGGAAATAAAATATTTGACTTACATGCTGGGAAAACCAACGTGGAAACAGTTGTTTGTCCATTTCTTCCCAATTAGAATGAAATTAGGCCTTCATCAACGTCTCGTGATGCTCGTGGAAGGGCCAGACTTCATCACAGTTGTTGAGAATGAACCAATGAGCCACTTCCATGTCGATATTGATGAACGGCTCCGAGATTGGACCAGTGCTGAATGGTCGTGCAGGTTGGGCAAATACATATAGGGTCTCGGGACGTTGACCACCATCGTTGTTGCAAGACGCCCTATTGAAGGCAGTTTCAACATTTCGAAGGTACATTGCACAAAATGTGAGTGCCTCAATGTACGCCTCGGCTATAGAGCCTTCAGGACGTGTCTTGTTCTAAACGTACCGCTTATACGTACCTAACATTCTGCAAGGAAAGGTACATTAAGATTCACATATATACATGATAGTAAGGAAATATTATCAAATAGCAGGGATAAGTTATACCTCTCGATTGGGTACATCCAACGATAATGCACCGGGTCAGCTAGCTTTGCCTCATCCGGCAGATGTATTAGTAGGTGCACCATTATATCAAAGAATGCAGGTGGATATATTTGCTCAAGCCGGCACATGATGTACACAATATACTCGTTAATTGCTTGAAGGTCCGCCTTAATCAATGACCTGGCACATAGTATCTGGAAGAATTGAGACAAATAAACTATCGCCTCAACAACACCAGCCTCCAAGAAGGGTCGAATACCAATCGGAATAAGTCATTGTAGAAAACATGATAGTCATGGCTCTTCATACCAGAAATGGTCCCACTATCAGTGCTAACACTCCGGGATATGTTGCCGGCGTACCCGTCGGGAAATTTCACACCCTGCAACCTGTAACAACCCGGAATTTCAATTATTGGATTTAAGTAAATTATTTATGTAAAATGACGATTTTAACCTTGGTCGGTAAAGGGCATGGAAGTCAAATTTTGTTTCGAAACCTTTTCGATGGTGTTTTGGATACCGTTGCGTAGGTCTCGAACTCACGAGTTCGTAGACAGGCGGCACGCGGAAAACGGAGTTCGTGTACGGAAGTTATGGGTCTAGATGTGCAAGGGCATTTTGGTAATTTGGTTTTGGCAGAAGATATTTTAACCCCCCCAAATCAGACTTATCTGATCCATATCATCTTCATTTCATCTTTATCACTCATTCACTCTCTCTGTAACAAAAACACAAACACACCCACCCGAAACCGTGCGAAAAACCAAGAGAAAAACCATAAAGTCAACGTTGGATTCAAGGCTTTAGCTTCCCATTTGGATCAACTAATCGTATTCTACTCATTCCCACGATCACAACCGTACCAACCATCGAAGGAGAGGACCACGGAGGAAGCCGAACCGAGGATAGGAAGTTTCGGACCTTCCGATCGATTTTCCGGCTAGCACAGGTACGTGTTTGTGGTTTTGAGGTCATATTTGGATTCCTGGGTTCGAGTAGATAGATTTAGACATAAAATTTGTGATAAATGATAAACAAAATATATACTTGATTTTGGATACAATATCGTTTTGAGGTGGCCCAGGAGCCGGGCCTTGGTTCCGTGTTGGCGGACTCCCGGTGAACCCCCAATATAAACAAAACCGATTTGAGGGGGCCTAGGATCCGGGCCTTGGTTCCGTGTTGGCGGACTCCCGGTGAACCTCCAATATAAAAGGTGTTTTTGCAGAGATTGTGGTCGAGTCCAAGTAATACAGATTTTAACACATCTCAAGGGATACCCTGGTGTGTTTTTGATATGTCGGGAATAGTAAATTTGAGATATTATGTGTCTAGATTGGATTAAATGATTTTTAACTCATTTGAAGAGAGTTTTCAAACCAAACTGTGAATCACGAGGTATTTTCTTTATACATATTTTCTGTGATATCAGCTAAGTAGTTTAAAGAGAAATGGAAATTTTGGTGATTTACATATGTTGTTTTTATATTATAAATTGTTTATGTGAAGCATGCATGATTTTATAAATGGAGGGGGGGAAAATGTAATATTTCCTCGAAAAATTATTTAGAAATGATTATTTTTGTCCACTCACAACTTTTGTGTTTAAACCCCCTTCAGGCAGTTGAATAGAGTTGACGTGAATACTTATCTCGAGGCAGAGGCATTAGTACTTCGACTGCGCTGTGTAATTATATTTGAGTAGGATATCTAAATTTTACTCTTGATCCTACTTAGACGCCCTGATATTATATTGTATTTGATTGGTCGTTAATTACGGGAATTATTGAGTGCTTAAGTCCCTTGTCTGACAAGAGGAAGTATTTATTATTGTTATTATAATTTGTAAGAATTGAAGGGTATTTTGGGAACCTTTCCTTAGGTTGTCAGACGGGATCAGGGTTCTTCCCGGGTTTCGAGGGGAAATTCGGGACGGGTCCTGACAATTGGTATCAGAGCACTAGGTTAAATTCCTGTAGACTGTACACTACGTGTACAATTATTTTGGTATTGATGAGTTATAGTTCTTTTCAGCGTAATGCCTCCGAGACGCGAGTTCCGTCAACAGTCGGAAAATATTGGGGACACACCTGAACCTGCAGTGGAGCCTGATATGAGGCAAACACTGGAACAATTGGGTCATACGTTGACTTCTGTACTTCAGAGTAGGACTGCTACTGAAGGTTCAGACATTGAGAGAGCCCAGAGATTAGGGGCTACAATATTTATGGGCGACTCTAGCCCAGATGATGCAAGAGAGTGGATTACTCGTTTAGAGCGAGTGTTCTCGGTTATGAGATGTCCTCAGGGGGACAGGGTGCTGTTAGCCACTTTTCTGCTGGGTGGTTCCGCTTATCATTGGTGGAACGCATTAGAGGCATCAGGTTGGGAAGTCAGTACAATTACCTGGGCAACCTTTCGGGAGAAGTTCCTTGAGCAATTTTATCCTTGCTCGTACCGAGATGCCAGGGAGGCTGAGTTCCTGCACTTACAGCAGGGAGATATGACAGTGGCTCAGTATGAGCAGAAATTCATAGAGTTGGCTCGTTTTGCACCAGCTCTAGTGGCAACTGAGAGGGACAGACGACGCAGATTTGAAAATGGGCTGAGGGGCGAACTTCGGTCAGCGGTAACGGCTGCAGCCCATACTTCATTGAGAGAAGCGTCTGACGCTGCAACTCGTGTAGAGTTGAGCATGGGTTTGCCAGTCCAGCAGCAGTTTAGTGGTTCCAGGCGACATCTGGATCGCTGGGATATTGGCGCCTCTAGTCAGGGACCGTCTAAGAAAGGCAGTATTAGTTCTGGATCTTCTGGGGGTGTAAGATCTGGATCGGGCAGTGGCGGAGTCGGACAGGCACCGCAGTCATCCACTCAGTTTAGTGGTGCTTCAATACAGTCAACTGGTAGACAGAGTGGCGGATATGATGCCCCAAGATGTTACACCTGTGGAGAGACTGGTCATATAAGGAGATACTGTCCACAGCATCGACGGAATAGTAGTTTCTTGGGTCATCGTGCGACTGAGCAGAGTCAGAGGACAGGGCAGACTTTTGGTACTTCAATAGGGAACCAGGCCCAATACAGTGGGGCCAGCGGGGTTAGTGGGTCCAATAGGACCAGAGGCAGACAATGGGGTCGTGATCGACCTTCGGGTGCACCGGCCCGAGTTTTTGCTATGTCGCAACAAGAGGCCCGAGCAGCACCAGATGTGGTCACGGGTACGTTATCTATTTTTTTTTTTTTTTTTTTTTTTTTAACCGTGATACTTATGATTTAATATATCCCGGGGTGACTCAATTATTCATTTCTTGGGGTTTCACATTGTTTGTTGTTAGAGAATTATCTCCGATTAGTTGGGACATGGATATTAGTACTCCTACTGGGAATATGTTAGTGGTGAATCTTGTGATTCGTAGTAGTCCAGTGTTGTGGAGGAATCATAACGTGGAGGAAGCCACATGGGAAACCGAGGAACTAATGCGGGCGCAGTATCCTTATTTGTTCCAAGGGTAGAGTTGAATTCCGAGGACGAAATTTCTTAAAGGGGTAGATTGTAACAACCCGAAATTTCAATTATTGGATTTAAGTAAATTATTTATGTAAAATGACGATTTTACCCTTGGTCGGTAAAGGGCATGGAAGTCAAATTTTGTTTCAAAACCTTTTCGATGGTGTTTTGGATACCGTTGCGTAGGTCTCGAACTCACGAGTTCGTAGACAGGCGGCACGCGGAAAACGGAGTTCGTGTACAGAAGTTATGGGTCTAGATGTGCAAGGGCATTTTGGTAATTTGGTTTTGGGAGAAGATATTTTAACCCCCCCAAATCAGACTTATCTGATCCATATCATCTTCATTTCATCTTTATCACTCATTCACTCTCTCTGTAACAAAAACACAAACACACCCACCCGAAACCGTGCGAAAAACCAAGAGAAAAACCATAAAGTCAACGTTGGATTCAAGGCTTTAGCTTCCCATTTGGATCAACTAATCGTATTCTACTCCTTCCCACGATCACAACCGTACCAACCATCGAAGGAGAGGACCACGGAGGAAGCCGAACCGAGGATAGGAAGTTTCGGACCTTCCGATCGATTTTCCGGCTAGCACAAGTACGTGTTTGTGGTTTTGAGGTCATAATTGGATTCCTGGGTTCGAGTAGATAGATTTAGACATAAAATTTGTGATAAATGATAAACAAAATATATACTTGATTTTGGATACAATATCGTTTTGAGGTGGCCCAGGAGCCGGGCCTTGGTTCCGTGTTGGCGGACTCCCGGTGAACCCCCAATATAAACAAAACCGATTTGAGGGGGCCTAGGATCCGGGCCTTGGTTCCGTGTTGGCGGACTCCCGGTGAACCTCTAATATAAAAGGTGTTTTTGCAGAGATTGTGGTCGAGTCCAAGTAATACAGATTTTAACACATCTCAAGGGATACCCTGGTGTGTTGTGGATATGTCGGGAATAGTGAATTTGAGATATTATGTGTCTAGATTGGATTAAATGATTTTTAACTCATTTGAAGAGAGTTTTCGAACCAAACTGTGAATCACGAGGTATTTTCTTTATACAGATTTTCTGTGATATCAACTAAGTAGTTTAAAGAGAAATGGAAATTTTGGTGATTTACATATGTTGTTTTTATATTATAAATTGTTTATGTGAAGCATGCATGATTTTATAAATGGGGGGGGGGGGGGGGGGGGGGGGAATGTAATATTTCCTCGAAAAATTATTTAGAAATGATTATTTTTGTCCACTCACAACTTTTGTGTTTAAACCCCCTTCAGGCAGTTGAATAGAGTTGACGTGAATACTGATCTCGAGGCAGAGGCATTAGTACTTCGACTGCGCTGTGTAATTATATTTGAGTAGGATATCTAAATTTTACTCTTGATCCTACTTAGACGCTCTGATATTATATTGTATTTGATTGGTCGTTAATTACGGGAATTATTGAGTGCTTAAGTCCCTTGTCTGACAAGAGGAAGTATTTATTATTGTTATTATAATTTGTAAGAATTGAAGGGTATTTTGGGAACCTTTCCTTAGGTTGTCAGACGGGATCAGGGTTCTTCCCGGGTTTCGAGGGGAAATTCGGGACGGGTCCTGACACAACCACTTCAGGAATTTTTTCTTATTGTCTGGCGTAAATGTATAACTTGGATGGGCCATGATGTATTTTCCATTGACGACTTTTGGCCACAAATTAGGCCGAATCCCCATTTCTTTCATGCCCAGACAAGTCTTTTTTGTGTCATTTGACTTGCCTTCAATGTGTAAAGTCGTTCCCACAACACTTTCAGCAACATTTTTCTCGATGTGCATAGGATCGGCGATGTGTCTAATTTTAATTTCGACCAATATGGCAACTGGAAGAATATGCTTTTTTTCGTCCAATTTTCATGTTCGGCTGGTTTTGATCCTCTTGTCACGAACTCATGTATACTGTTGGGTTGGGATAATATCTCATCACCGCACCTCTCCCTTGGTCGACCTCTTAACTCTAATTTACCATCAAATGAGTCAGACTGCATTCGCCATCGGTGATCCCAGGGCAGAAACCTTCTCGCACCCAAGTAGCATACCTTAGATGCGTGCTAAAAGGACGTTATGTCTGGTCCACATGTCGGGCAAGCAAGATAGCCCTTGGTGCTCCATCCCGATAACATACCATAAGCAGGAAAATCATTAATTGTCCACATTACAGCCGCTCGTAGGGTGAACATTTCTTCACTGCACATGTCATATGTTCGGACACCATTTTCCCACAAATCCACGAGCTCGTCAATCAACGGCCGCAAATACACGTCGATGGAATTACTCGGCGATTTGGGCCCTGGTATCAAAGTACTGAGGATTGTGAATTCTTTCTTCATGCATCTCCAAGGAGGCAAGTTATACGGAAATATAACAACCGGCCAAGTGCTATAGGGCTTTGCAAAACTCCCAAACGGATTAAACCCGTCAGTAGCGAGCCCTAATCTGATATTTCTTGGCTCCGCAGCAAACTCGAGATACATTTTATCAAATTCCTTCCAAGCCTCTCTATCCGCCGGATGCCTCAGTACATCATCATCAATGCGTTCATCCTTATGCCACCTCATATCACGGGCTGTGTGGGATGACATGTAGAATCTTTGTAACCTTGGCTTCAATGGAAAATAATGCAACACCTTATTAGGATCTTGTTCTTTTGAAACCTAGGCTCATTGCATACGGGACATTTGTCAAGCTGCTCGAATTCACCGTAAAACAAAGCACAGTTGTTCTTGCATGCATGGATCTTGATATACCCTAAACCAAGCCCCTTCAACAACTTCTTTGAGCTGTAATAATCTTTTGGC
Source organism: Oemleria cerasiformis (assembly GCA_037349345.1). Lineage (NCBI taxonomy): Eukaryota > Viridiplantae > Streptophyta > Magnoliopsida > Rosales > Rosaceae > Oemleria > Oemleria cerasiformis. The sequence goes on from JAZGTL010000010.1 coordinate 12,792,515, forward strand.
AGATAGTTGTCTTCATGGGGCATTCGGATGATAATGTCCAACATGTGATCAAAATGCTTGTTCGTTTGATTATACTCAACTTTCATGTGCATCAACTCCACAACTGCCCCTAGAACTGAAAATGATTTACACCCGGGGTACAATTCGCGCTGAGCTTCTTTCAACAATCTCTCATAATGGAGCTCAGAGTCTTCGGGTTGCAACCTGGGCACATCATCTTCCATATCATCTGATGCCGAAGGAAAAGCATCGGTTAATAACTCAACGACTTGATCATTATCACATCGCCCATCCAAACCACTTTCGTCCCGACGGGTCCCAAGAACCGAAGATGTCGATGCGGAAAATATTTCTTCACCGTGATAGATCCATTTAGTGTAGTTTTGTACGATCATATTCCATTCCAGATGAGTTTGGACCTCATTCAACGACATCCAAATGCAATTATTACATTTACGGCACGGACACCTGATACGTCATGTATCACTGCAATGACTATGTGCAAAGGCAATGAAGTTGTCGATCCCATCCAAATACTGATTAGAAGATCTATCAAACATTTGCATCCACCCTCTATCCATTGTGCCTGCTTTCACAACATAGAGTCAACGTAAGTAATTGAGTTAACATTGTCCCGTAAATATAACAAGTTAAAATCAAAAGCAACCCTTCTCCTTATGCGTCCAGTGATTTGGCCCTATCCCATTCGATAGTGCACGTTCTGTGCTGTGTAGTTTGCGACCTACCAAGCTAAGTTCTGATCGAGGGAAATTTCGGCAGCATCTCCCTACAGTTCCTCAAATGCACGACGTAGATATTATAAACAAATATCTAGTATGCATTCGGAGAACGTGCAGGGGATACAAACCGAATTTCCCACAATCGAAACCTAACATCGTAGACCGCCAACTACACAACACATAGTTGCGCACCCCCAAAGTTTCCGAATAAATGGACAATTCAAGAGTCAGTCAATCAATCCAATTCACTAACTCTCAAACGGGTCTAAGGTTTTTCATTGAATTTCATTATACGAAGTTAATCAACTCGATTAACTTCACATAAACGGTTATGAAATATGAACGTATTTCACTCTGTCGCAACTAAATAAAGCGTTTTAATAAAAATATCACAACAAATTCACAAATACGAACATATATAAATTATGCATAAAACAAAGTTTTAAATTTTATAATTTATGTATATATTTTCTATTTCCCTATTTTCCTAACATATTTTCTAATTTCCAAACATAATTTCGAATTTTAATAATTTCATTACATATTTTTTATTTTCCTAAAATGTTTTCTAATTTCCTAATTTCCTAAAATATTTTCTATTTCCTTATTTTCCTAACATATTTTCTAATTTCAATAATTTCATTACATATTTTATATTTTTCCTATTTTCTAACAAAATTTTTTAATTTCCTAACATATTTTATATTTCCCTAATTTCCTAACATTTTTCTTAATTTCCAAACATATTTTCTAATTTCAATCATTTCATTACATATTTTTTATTTTCCTATTTAACAACAAAATTTCCTAATTTTCTATTTTCATATTTTCCTAATTTCATAACATTTTTTCTATTTTCATATTTTCCTAACAAATTTTCTAATTTCTAATTTCCACAAATTCTAAACAATTTCTACACATTTTCCACAATAAATACAAAAATTCCTAACATAATTAAATCCAACATTCTTAACAAAATTAAATAGAGAGGTAAACACACATACCTTTTTATAAGTATTCCTTCAAATCAACCTCAAAATTCCTACAACACAAAACATAATTAATTCCTAATCAAAAATCAAAATTTCAAAATTACAAAAAAATAAATTTTTCATACCTTAATATTTGGTATTTCATGATTGATAGAGAAAAGGATTTGATTGGTAGTAAAATTGGTGATGAGATGATAACAATAGGTAGAGAAAGAGAGTGAGTGAGTGAAAGAGAGAGAGAGAGAGCAGAACGGAGGATGAAGCAGAGAGGAGGAAGAAGAAGAAGAAGAAAAAAAAGAGTCTCGGGTATTAAGTGTGTTTAGACTTTTGCCCGACGAACAAAATTCGCAGAGCAATCTTTAATGATTCGTCGGACAACATAGAGTCAACGCCCAGTGTTACCCGACGGCGATTGGTCGTCGTTGTTGATAATGTTACCTAACGGGGGATTCAAATCGTCGGGTAACAACTTCCAATTTTGCGCGCCAAAAGCTTTTTCTTCCCGCCAAAATGTTACCCGGCGAGCATGCATATCCGTCGGGCAAAATTAGATTACCCCACGAGATAATATACGTCGGGCAAAAATTAGTCGGGCAACTAAAATTTTCTTGTAGTGAAAGTACCCATTAAGAAAGTGAGACAAAACGGTTACTAAAGATTTTCAAATGATGGAACTAGTGAGATGATGTTGGTGGTTGCGGAGATATATATGGTGACAGCTGTGGGTTAGTGGGAGTGATCATAATGGAGGATAGGTCGACTACAGCATTGGCGGTTGTCGGTGATGCTGGTTGGGGGAGTAGGTGCTATGGTAATCGGTAGTGGTGGTGGTGGCTATGATCGTAGGGGTGGTGGTGGCAATGTTAGCGATAATGGTGGTTGGGTGGTGGCAACCTCCCTGTTTAGATGGAGTAGGAACGGTGGTTTATTTTCCATCTCTTGAAATTTTAGAAACGATCAATATTTTAGATGATGAAATTTAGAGATTCAAACTCCATGTTTTTTTTTCACCTCGAATTCTATATTCTTAGCTATGTTTCTCCATCAAAATTAAGGAATTGGTGCATATATGGTTGTTTTCCCTCATCCAATAGTTAGACTAGTTAACCTCTCCACACGAGACTCAAAAGTTGTTTTCTTAATCACATGCGTTATGCAGTCATAAATTAATGTGTTTTGTTTTAAGTAGAGACGGTGGTGACTTTTTTTCTTTTTCTAGAATTCTCACTCTCTTGAAATTTTAGAAACAATCAACAACTTTTTAGATGAAATTTAGACATTCAAACACCATATTTGTTTCCACATCGAACTTCGATATTTCTATGTTTATACATCCAAATTAAAGAATTGGTGCATGGCCATCCCTCATCTAATCGTTAGAGTAATTAATTAATTGATCTCCACACGAAACTCAAAAGCCTTTTTCTTAGTCGCATACGCTGTGCACGTCTTAATAAATTTGTAATATATTTTAGTTTTGTAATTTTATTAATTGTTGTGTCTCTATTTCAAAAGAAGTACGACGTATATTCATTATATGAAGAATATATGCGGATAAGAACATAAAATGTATAACGTATAAAAATGGCGAATTTGAGAGTGTTTGTGCATAATCTGCTCCTTTCATCTAAGGCCCTTCATTACTTTTTATTTTTACATGAGAGTTAGAGACTGAGAGAGATAGAGAATGGTGAAAGCTTGTGAGGCGTCTGAATTAAGGCCAAGAGTATGGTGTAGGTATACGAGAATTTGACCTATCTAGGTATATATCCAAAATATCGAATCGATGATTTACCAGATCAGGTATATTTCCTTATTCATATATATCCTTCAATCTGCATTTACCGTCAACTCACCTTGAATATATGCAAAAACCTTGGTTGATGTGGCGTCCAAGGCTGCGATGAATTTGATCTTTTATTTTCTAACGTATTAAACAGTGAGAAATCAACTACCCTATTGAGAATATATGATTCATAAGAATTAGAAATTTGATCGATAAGCTCTAGGTGTCATATAAACTAAGTTGATCTATATCTTAATTTGGATTACATTTCATGTTTGTGCAAATACAGATATGAAAGCTTGAAGAGGCTTGGGACATGGCACTGAAGTCGTTATCTTCGCTTTCTGACTTCCATGTCTTGCGGCTACTCTTGCCCAAATACTTCCATCTATATTTGCAGAGTCTACAACAGCTATTCTTCAAGAATCGGACATGCCGAGCCGAGTTTCTCCTGGGTAAGCTGGCTTTCTTCTTGAAAGCATACCTTCGCTTCTCCAGCTTTGCATATATAGTTCGCACATATCGATTAGCTTTGCTTGCTTCGCAAGGTTTAGAGCTCTTCTTTTTGGTTTCACTCATGAACTCCCTCGAAATTAGGGTTTTCCTGAGTTCTCGGCCATTGAGGATGATGCTTGCTCTCAAAAATGACTCTTCCTTTCTCTTTGAGGGACGTTTAAACCCTAAAAGTTTGAAGCCAAGGACGCATTCAATGCGCCTTCTAACCCGTGAAGAGGAGAATCTAACTATTCAAGCACACGAAGGAAGATGAAGAGGATGTTAATTATATAATTGTAAACATGATTCCATTGTAGTTATTGATGATCGAGCTATAAGATCTGTCGAGCTTCTTAATGGCTCATATGGTTATATATATAATTATATGTAATTCTAATCTGATAATAAACCGATGAAATGAAATGAAAATATTTTTCATTAGCATTATAGAGCCGTGTATTAAGCTTTGGAAAAATTCATTAATTTATAATTTATGATCTCGTGTCATTGTTAATTAGTATAATATTTTTGGTTTGATACATTTGTTGAGCAATTATATATTCTCATTGTATAAAAATTAAGATGGTTACAGTTGTAGGCTCTAAGAGTCAACATTGAAAAGTAAATTCTGCAATTAATGGCTTTGTTTGCAAAACTTTGCGGTATTCTAGCTTATGCAGCAAGTGCAAGCAATTCTATGCATCCTTTTAAAGAGTTGAAGGTTTCATCAAAATCATAAATTATATATAGGTCCCAAGTTTTCAATTTCTACCTTTTACGCTTAAAATACGAAGAGGGAATGAAGGAAGGATATAGTGGAAGAAAATAAAGGATAAAAATAGAAGGAAAAGTAGGCAAAATAGAAGAAAAGTTTGAAGATTTTGACTCCCTCCTAGTATGGTATGGGCCGGTTTGGAAATGAATCGCCTCTCTCCTTGCTATATATGTGGCAACTCATTTTTGCTTTTCTTTCCAAAATAACCGCTATTTAGGGAGTTTGCTTTAAGTGTTTTATTCAACTCAGTAGTTAAATTGGTTACAAAGTTGAGAATAGCAACTACTCTTAACAATACTACTTTAGTAGTGCTCTCTAATTTTGACCATTATTCGTTATTGCAAGAGATTAAATTATTGAAAGACAAAAAGACACGTACGTACACAAAGAATTCGATTTGGCCAAAAAGTTGTTTTTGCCCTTGAATAGCTATGTATGACTAGCTACCCTAATTCAGAAGATTTCCACACAAAAATTGATCAAATATGTTGGAAAAAACATGTTTTTAAAAAGACTCTACTGAGACCACTTTGATCGGTTCCTAGTTTCGTTGGACACGGTCCATTGGCTCCATTGTTTTCAGCTTTGTTGGGCATCTTCCCGCTTACTAACGAAAAACGCTGAGCTCAAAAAGCCCAGACCATTATTATTTGGGCTCGATCCATTTTCAATCTGATGGGCCCTCAATTACAGATATTAAAAATTAAAAAAATTATTGGAGGGGGCGCTCGAGGGCTTCCGCATTAGAATGAAATAGTAGAAGAGCAGACAATATATAATCAGTAGCCACCGTTAAACCTTAAAACCCAAAACCCTCCAAACACCAAAGAGGCTGCGCTGCTCAGCCGAGAGAGACTCACTCCCAATTCTCAAACCCTGACTTTTTCAGAGAGAGGGATGATTAGTGGAGGTAAGAATTACGTTTCGGCACCTCCGGCCTTCTCCAACGACGCCAAGCGCCTCCTCGTCTGCACAGGCACCGTCGTCTCCATCTTTAGCACATCCACTGGTTTACAGGTTTCCAAATTTACCCTCTTCTTCCACCCCAATTTACCATCCGATACCCCTGCTGTCTGATAATATTTGATTTTTCTTTTCTATTTTGTTTATTAGTTAACGTCCTTGGAGGCTCACAATGATTTAGTCACCTCCGTCATAGTGGTTCCCGGTAACAAAGTTCTTAACTTCTGCTGGACCGCCTCCCTCGACGGAACCATTCGCTCTTGGGACTTTGCAGTCGCTGAGTTGATGAAGATCATTGATGTTAAAATGCCCATTTTCTCTATGGTATAGTTCACTTGCTTTGTCATTCTTATTCTTCTAATTTTCTGTTTGGGAACCGAGAAAATTTGAACGGGATTTGGCTTCAATTCTCAGGTTATTCCATCATTATTGGCCCAACGGGAGAAAGGAATACAAGAAAGTGGGCCGCCGGCTCATGTTTTTGCTTACTTGTCTGTTGAAAATACCCGAGAGCAAGGAAATACCATAGTGAAAGAAAATACAACAAATCCATTGCGTGGACAGATTAGGAAGTGTGATTTGACTGAATCTCGATTGGCTGGAGCCATTATCTCAGAGGTGCAAGAATTGTGTACCCCCAATTATGTTCTTTTAGTTTTTGGCTATGGCTTCTATTTATGATATTAATGAGGGTTTAGTTGGAAAGGAAATAAAAATATGAAAAGAAATAAAAAAGGGTGCTGTTATATGATTCACTTGAGAGAAGTCATATAATTCTATCTGTCTACTGTTTTTTCGCATTGGTTGTTAGGTGGTGTAGTTACGTATTTTTGCATATGTGCTTATTCCTTTTTGATTTGAGATTATTAATCATGCTCAGAGCTTGAAGGTTATAACAACTGAAGTCTATAAACCACATATGTTCTTGTCACTATCAATGCTATAGACAGTCTGTATGCACTTTTCGCATTGGTTGTTAGGTGGTGTAGTTACGTATTTTTGCATATGTGCTTATTCCTATTTGATTTGAGATTATTAATCATGCTCAGAGCTTGAAGGTTATAACAACTGAAGTCTATAAACAACATATGTTCTTGTCACTATCAATGCTATAGACAGTCTGTATGCACTTTTCTACGAGATTCCTGTTAAGCTACGAGAACATATGCTGTTTAGTGCTTTCTAAAAAAAGCTGTTAGTGGCATGGTGATTAACTTCTTTATGGTGAAGCAAAGGCCTTTCAGATCATCTTTGTTTTAACCTCTTTTTTTCGATAAGCTTTGCCTAACTATACGTTGATTCTAGTTTAGCAAGTCTTTTTTTTTAATAGCTTAGTTGAACTTCACCGTTGAAATACTGATTATAGTGCTAATCTTTGCTGCTGGAAATTTCCTTTTTACCATTCACTCCCTCTAGATTCTGTTAAATTGAGCCCAATTGTGGTCCTACTTTTTGTTTTTTATGACCGAGTTTCACGCACAACTTCCAGCATTTTGTATACAAATAAGCTTTCCTTAAGTAATTAGAAGTATCTCAAAGTGGACTTCTTGAGCAGGTTGAGATAATGGAGAGATGAGGATCAAGTTAATAAATAAAATGTACTTTGGGGATAATTATGAATCTGTATGAAATGAAATGGAAAACCCCCATTAAGTATTGTTATTTAATTCCAATTTCCTCTCTATTGTTATTCAAGATGCCTGAAAATTGACAATGGCTTGTTTTTATTTGACAGACTAAAAAACCAGAGGTTATAACTGTTAGTCCCTCTGGAAAGTTTTTTGGAATCCCGAACAAGCGGAAGATTCATATATGGAGAACTCCTGCTGTAGATTCTAAACTCCCAATAGCTAAGAAGATTACTCTGCACCATACAAAAAAGTTGACGGTTCTTGCATTTCATCCAACGAAGACAATTGTTGCTGCAGGTGATACAAGTGGGAGAATTCTAATTTGGAGAGGTTTCGGTAATAGTATATTTTCTGATGGTGACAAACAAACGAATAGAAGATCACATGAGGAAGAAAGGCCTGGAGTTAGGGGAGATGATGATGCTGATTCTTGCTCCACATGGCATTGGCATCCCGCTGGAATACGTTTTGTTTCTTTCACTTCAGATGGAGCCTATTTATATTCAGGTATGAGGGTTTTGAGCGCTTTCAGGTGAAAACTGGCCTGGATTGTGTCCTGACTAGAAACTATCATTCCTTTCCCCCACTCCACCGCATCCCTCCTCTTTTTCTTTGTCTTGCATTTCTTACTGTGTAAAGTGTTCACTTTATGACACTTCTGTGTTATCCAGGTGGAATGGAAGGAGTTCTTGTGGCCTGGCAGCTAGACACTGGGAAAAAGAAATTCTTGCCGAGAATTGGATCTCCGCTTCTATATTTGACTGATTCTCCAGATCCTTCACTTTCTTCTGTAAGAACTAATAAGACTTCCAATTTAATGGGATGGAGTATTGTAACATAGTCATGCATTCTCTGTGATAAAAGGAACTAATGATTGTACTGGTTTCACTGACATATGGGTTTTAGATATCTTGTGCAGATAATCAAATTCATATGCTAAAAATGCCATCACTGGAAATCTTGAAGTCTATTTCAGGGATTAAGGTTTGTTTGTTTCAATTGAAAAGTTTGATTTGTGTTTTCCAAAGCCATATTATTGTTTGTTGTTGACTTATTATGGATGTTTAATAGATTGAGGTAACAGTGAATAGTAAGAAACATTATGTTTATGGTAAGAATTACAGATTAGTAGGTATTGTTGACAGTGCACACCTTTAGGACATGGCTACAAGTAAGTTGCACATTGAGTAACATGCTACTAACAGTACCAAAACCTGTGGAGTATGCCTCAATATTTGGGGCTAAACAATATGCAAAGAAAGTCAGTGTCAACTGTTGCTTTAGTTGTGAGGCTAGTATGTTCAAATCCTACCCATGATTTTTCTTGACGAACCTTAGAATGGGTCACAAGTGGTGTGGGGCTCATGACTTGTTGCATAAGCATGGAAAAGGACATCATTAAGTCTGCACGTCTGATGGGATGAATGTGCATGGTGAAATTCCTGCATAATCTCCGCTTGAGATGAGCCTTCGCTATTTTTGACCCTACGTCCAGTTTGAATGTTGATGTGTGTATATGTGAGATTAATTGAGCTGGTGCTTAAGCGACATGCTATGAATTGACCAGGATGGCTGCTGGGTGTTTTGTCGTATATACCTGGTTGGTATATGCATGATGAAGTTCATAATAATAGTGAACGTAGACATTCTATAACGTCTATAACTACCTTGCCTTGAGATCAGCCTTAAATTTCCCCAACCCTTCTTTCAGGTTGAATGCACATGCGTAAATGTGTGAGATTAGATGAGCTTGTGCTTAAGTTACTTTTTTTGTTTTTTCAATGAATGAAAATAGCTGCTGAATGTTTGGTGGACTCCATCACCTTTTGTACTGTATATCTTTGAAGTTAGTTCCAGCAGCTTTGCATGAGGAATAAAATATTCTCAGCTTCTAAATATAATTCTTTACTTTTCAGCCTCCCTATTCATGTTCAGAGATATATGAAGGAATTTGCAGCAAGTTTGCCTTTGATCACACTGCTGGGTTGGTTGCCTTGCGTACAGAGAATTATCGCATCCAGTTCTATAGTTTGTTTGATGACCGTGAAATTTCTGAGGTGAAGAGGTTTCAATGTATAATTGTTGAACTTTCTAGAATGATTTTTGTATTGATTTCTGGGTCTTTTAATTGTCCTCACAAGGCAGTTTCTCCACTTGTAACTACCCATGACAGGGATTCCTAGGTTCAAGTACTAAGAAAAACTGCTTATGGTTCTTGAATTCTTTCAGCAAGTAGTTAGGTGACATTAGTGTGTTGACATAAATAATTTTGGGTGTGTTGTTTTTTGTTCATGTTTGGGAGGAGAGAAAAGGTTCTTACTTGAAGCATTTCTCTAGACACAATATATTTTTTTCAAGTGAATACTGTATTATTAAGGATTGTGGGGAGTATATCGTTATGGTCTTCTTAAGTTCAAATATTAAATTGTTTTGGATTGTCCATTTTGCAGGTTCAAGTCTTTGAGAGAAACCATCAACCAGGGGATGAAGTCAGAGTAAGTGCTCATTTTACTTTCTAGCTTCAGCGAACCATCTCATTTTCTTACATTCTTCTAAAACATGTGATCACTAATTTGCCCATAACTTGGGTTTTGTGGTCACAGGTAACAGTGACTTTGGTCTCTCTATCTGGAGATGGCTCTATGATGAGCACTGTTGAAGTTAAGCTTCCTGAGGAGGGATTGGGTGGTCTAGTTTGTCTCAAGTTTTGGGCATCAGGGTCACAGAACAAAAATTTCAGCCTGTCCACTGTTGTTTATGAACCTCACAGGTTTGGGCCTTCTCTGATTAACCAACAAAAGTGGAGTGGGTGGAAATTGATATAGTGTTAGTTGTGATACTCATTGAGAGTCCTGCTTCTGATGAATTATTTCTACTGAACTTGTTAAGAATGAGGAAAATCGTATGTTGTTCATTTCCAATATCTTATGTTCTTCCAAGTCATGAAGCTTAATATATTTTAGTTAGGTTGCACTGCTTTTTGAATAGATAACTTACACAAGGAAGCAACTATTAATGTTTTTTTATTGTATAGGGATGCTGGAATTTCTTCTCTTGCTTTCCATCCTACCCGTCGTATGGTAGTCAGTTCATCCTATGGTGGAGATTTCAAGGTAATTTTGAATGATTTGTATTATTGTTGTTGACTATTCTTTTTCTATGAAATTTACAATGTTGTTTCACTTTTTCAGATTTGGGTTTGCAGTGATGATATTCAGCAGAAAAATGGGGCACTGCTACATGCTGGTTGGATGTGTCATGCCGTAGGTTCATACAAGTATGCTCCTTCTCTATCTAGGAAGTCAAATCTTTCTTGTGGAGATGATTATGGTGTTCACTTGGTTCTTGGTACAACTTGAACCACTTTGATAATTCTGAGTCTTATGGACAATAATTTCCCGTCCAGGAAGAAGCCAATGACAGCTGCTGCATTTTCTGCTGATGGTTCTGTTCTTGCTGTTGCGGCTGAAACTGTAATTACCCTATGGGACCCTGACAACAATGCACTTGTGGCTGTGCTGGGAGAGATGCAGATGGTGATGTTTTCAGATCCCAAATGTCTTTGGTTTAACCTTTCTTCAGAAACACATTATTTCATGTGAGACTGGTCCAAACTGTAGAGTTGCTGGAACATATAGTTAAAGAATTACACACACTTAATAGAGTTTTCTTGAATCGTTCTCTCTTATGAGTTGCTCTCTCTCTCTTGCTCATATAATTTTTTTTTCGTCTCAGCCAATTGTCACCCTGTCCTTTGCTGGGAAATCAGAGTATCTTGTGTCTGTCGCTCAAGGTTTAAAACAACAACTATCCGTGTGGAGCATGTCTAGTCTATCTGAATCTTGGTCATACAAGCTTCAAATAGAAGGTTTAATCTCTCTCTCTCTCTCTCTCTCTCTCTCATTGTTTTGTGTGTATTCTTTTCTCCTCTTCCTCGGGGGTTTTTTCTGGCTCCTGTGTTAAATTCTGTTTAATGTATAAAGTAAGAGCTAAGAAATCCGCTTATTAAATGCTTGCCTGGAAAACATAGTCTACTAGCTGTTTGCTTAGATAATGGTTTAAACTTTAAACCAGGCAACCCATGCCTATATTCATAACTCCCAAAGAGCTCAGATTGCCGCTCACAACATTGCATCTTTATATCCCACTGACATCAAGACAAATGTTCCATTATCTACTAATTGTGACAGTCATATCACTGGTGTTATACTTTTATTTGACATTCTGTTATTTATATATTTTTCAGATGTTACCTGTGCAGAAGATTCATCATCTTTTGCAGTTCTTGCTCTGCTTCCTGAATCATCTAAATGTATAGACTCTAATGAACCATCTTTTGTGGGGAAAGATGGGGTAATTTTACTATTCAATGCAACAGATCCTGTTCCATTTGCTACATGGTCTGTAAAGAAGGTATGCAATATGTCAAATCTCTTCTTTTTGTTGAGCGCTTTTCTGGTATATCCATCCCCATTTTTTAAACTTAGAATCACTAAACGTGAAATATAAGAAATATGCATTTTTATTTTTCCCTTAGCCTTTATTAGTATTAGGATTTAATTGAAATATTTATTTTTCTATTAATAAAGATATAACCCTGTAATTTGGTGGGCACAGCATTGCCACATAAATCCGACGGCTCACATATCCACAGCATTGAAGTGTGTTTTTTTCACATCACATTTCTGATCACATCACATTTGTGGATTTTTTTTATAATTATCCTTTGGATACCCCCAGTAATCAATCTTCGCATAAAATGGCCTCTGACATTATGAGAAATCTAAACACAGAAAAAAGAAAAGAGATAGATGCCAAAAACAAGAAAAAAAAGTCTAAAGATAACTGTAGTTGTTTACTCTAGATGTGTATTCTGGTGAAGCGTGAATTCATGATGCTTTTTTTTTGTAATTTCTGTTCCTCCATGGCATTGAAAACAAATGGATTGTATTTGATCCTTGATTCTTATTTTGCAGGCTAATGGAGGGGGGATTGCTTTCCTAAACAGCAACCAAATTTCCTCCCAACTATCCAATATAGATGAAAACCCACCGCAAGCTTTACTTGTGTATATAAATGGTGACCATGAGTACGTCCTCTTTGACCCATCTGACAATGAACTTAGCCTAACAAGGCGCGAGGGTCAAGTTCCCCTTGATGAAAGAGGTAGACCTCTCTTGTGCATTGGTGTAATGTTATTATCTTTTGTAATTGATGAAAGATAAACATGATGCCTGAACAAGGAACTGATATATAAAATTCTTAATTTTTCGGAAACGTGTACAGAAGATAGAAATGCTCATAGTAAATTGCTCTTTAATCTTTATTATTGTGCATCTTAGTATAAATGCTTTCCAGCAGAAAATATTCGGTTGAGAAACAAAATCAGCCGAAGAATTTATAACTAGTGTAGAACTGTTGTGTTCTAGAACCTCAGAGCGAGTAATGATATTTTAGTTTCTACTTAGTTTTGTTACTAATTTAAGTTTTCATGTAACAGGACGATTTGGATATGCATCTATTTATGGGGAGCTGCCGAAGTTTGATACTCCAAGAGACGAGACTCTCTTGACACCATCTGCTCCATCAGACAGGCCTTGGGAGACCCTATTTAGTGGGTCATCACATAATCTTCCACCCCTCACCAAACTGTGTTCAGAATTTATGGAATCGCTGCTAGAAAGGAGGACTGCCACGGTAGAATAACTACCCTTATTGCTCTCCATTACCAATCTCAATCAGGTGGAATATGAAGATTAGATACCTGGCTGATATATGTGCATGTTTGTTTGCCTTGGGGCACAAGACAAAATTGGATGTAATATTTAGTAGCCTTCGCGAGGGTTCTGATATTGGTTTATTGCCCTGAAAATTTTGTACTTAGGAAGGGGATGATTACTGCCATCTTTAGAAAGAAAAAAAAAACCGTTTAATTTGATGAATTTGTATCAGATGCTGAGTTATATTGTAAGTTTTGGATTCTAAGTTATATATGTCCATTTCAACTGGACCAGTATAATATGCCTAATTTAATTTGTAATTTAACATTTTATTGCATAAGAGCTTAATTCATTGTGCATTTTATCTGCCAACTAATGTGTCCTTCGCTACTTATTTATAGGGATAGATAATGTAACTCGGCTCGTCTTTTTTTTATTTCTTTTGCTACACAGCCCATAGGATACTTATCAAATTAGATAGAATGTTAAAGCCCATAAGCCTAGAATTTGAATTTCTAACACAAATTCAAAGAAATCCCAAATTCATTGACACTCGATTTATTCGAAAAGAGTCATTTATTACTACCGTTTAATAGTATTCATGTTTTCAGCTTCAACTCTCATGGATGGTTCCTAATGGCGTTATATATTTGTGTTTAATACTTAATTATTTATTCATTTTGCGGTTTAGATTAAATATCTTCTTACTTTATAGTGTGTCCCCATCTCCTTTGAAGTAGTATGCTCCTCTACATACATAGGTTTGTAGAATATAGTAATTTTATTTAATATAAGAGAAAAAACGGATTATATGCATTGGGTTTCGACCTCACTCTTATGAGAGTCGAATCCAAAAATGGGAATCGAACTCGAGATCTTCTATATAAAGTGTATAAAAAAGAATAGCACTAAATCTTAATAAAGGAAATAAGTTAAGCATTTCACCCTATTTCATTTGGTCGGAAATTGAAGTTGGAAGTCTCATGTTTTAACATTGTAATATAATTCTAGACATTAATTTGCAGTGAATAAAACGTTTCACAAATTCACAAAAATAGCAATTTCTAGGTCTAATAGATATGAACTGGTTTCAAGTAGTATTTTTTGATGTGAGTATGGAGTAATTTTAAAATCGTAGAGTGTACGTTTTAATATTTTAACCTACTCTACGTTAAGTAAAACATTATTTATTTTGTACGTATAGAATCTGACAAATAATTAATCCGTGGGAGCCCCCTAGTCTATATAGTTAATTAAGCTACCAAATATCCCAAACCCTATGCACAAAAGTTGGTAATGAACAATAATAGACTATAATACTCCTGATCTATTATCTTAATCACTTTCCCTTACCGCCACTTCATGCGCTAACCCTAACGTTTATGTACATACATCTTTTTAACCAAAGTTATTATTTGATTACTACTTATTTAGAGTAATTAAGCATGTTCAGAATTGATTATGGAAAAAAATAAATTATTTTATGTATTTACCCAAGTTATTATTTTAGTACACTGGTCTAATTTAGGATCTAAATTTTTTATTCCGTTTAACTAAAATGATTAGTTTATCAAATATTGATTATTATTTATCAAAATTTAGGATGGTCTGTGATCATTAAGTAATGAAACAAATATATATGAATTAAACATGATGAGCATCGCAAGCTTAGTGAAGCCGCCACAACTGAACTCCTCGTCATCTCTCCAATGATTTATAGTTTCAAATTAATTAATTAATTAATTAATGATCAACAACTCTAAATGATTATATATATATTATACCGGCCAAAATATATATTTTTGTGTTAAAGCTCCACGAAACCCTATTTAGTGAATGATCGTTGTTGTCGTTGCACTCACTACCCATTATTCCCAAAGTCCTTTCGAGTTAACCAACCTTCAACCCACTAAGAACTCTCCCTTATGAGCTAATAACCTAATTAATAATCTCTCTCTCTCTCTCTGGAGGGTACTGTTGACCTAACACACTATGTTATACATATGTGGCCTATATATATGCGCCGTCCCAGAAATTTAAAGTCTCAACTGCCTCTACATGTGTATGCATGCAATGCAAAGCCAGGAAACTTATTACGATCCCCACCAGTACCCAATACTGCACCTGAACACTATCCATCAATATTTAAATGTGTTCCAAATATTTTCATATTTTATCAATAAACACACGCATTAAAATATGAATTACTTAAGTAATAAAACATGAAAAATACTTCCCTTTAATCTATGGCGGATGAACTTATTCTTAATTCCCCTATTGTTGATTATTTATTTTTTCGTATGCAAATGTAAAAATCGAAATCATTGATCTCTTAAAATATCATGTAAATATCAACTTTGTAAAAAATCAACTAAATTGGAGATCGTTTAGTAACTACAATAAAATCCATCTTGTCCGGCGAACAGATGTCGTCGAGCAACTTTAAGTCTTCGTCGAGCAACATTAAAAACGTCGAATCTCCGTCGGGCTAGCGCAGTCGGGCTTTATGTTAGTTGACGACAACAGTTGATTCGTTGAGCAATTAAAGCTTGCCCGGAGGACGTGTTCGTCGTCTATGTCCGGCGACTTGATTATTCGTCAGGCAAACCCTGAATATTTAAAAATATAATTTTAATAAATTATTTAATTAAATAAATATATATAATTAAAAAAATTAATTCAATTAAAATAATCAAAAGAATCAAAATAAAAAAAAACAATATTTATAAAAATTAATGTTATGTTTTTACATAATTAAAATTAAAACAATATTTTACATATATTACACTCTAACTACTAGTCGACGGGTCGAAGTAGTCGGGATCTTGGGCGGGCTGTTGGGAGGGGGGGCTGAGGTTGTGAGAAAATGTCATCCAATCCACAGTCACCCAAGCGATCAAGGACCTTGGCAAGGGCGGTCTTGATTTGGTCGTTTTGGGCTTGGATCTCCGCGTATTGGGCCTTGATATGACCATTTTCGGCCTGAAAGAACTAGAAGTTTCTCCTGAGGTCCGACATCTCCTCGGGATTGTCTGCCCGAGATGAACTCGACGAGTGACTCGAGACATCCCGCACTATCCCGTCGCCCGCCCCCCGAACGATCCTCCCTGGACGCCTCCCAAGTCGTCGCTCTAGGATGGCGATCGATATCTCGGGATTCGGGAGCTACTGCTCTAACGGCACATCCAGATGTTATTGTGTGAGCTCATCCTGTGTCTATTGGACGTCTTGCTGCATCGCATCCTACAAATTCGAATAAATATTAATTAGAAATATAATTATCAAATTAAAAAAGAATGTTTAATCTGTAAAAAATAAACTTACGCGAATGTGGTCTGCCTCTTGGTCCCCCCGACCAGCGTACACTTACCCCCAGGCATCCACCTCTGGGAACATCGACCCGGCGATGCGCCGATCCTCCTGCCGGGCCGATAAGGATCGCGACCCCCCGTGATGGTTGAATTTCTTTGCTCCCTGGTTCGATGTGTTGGCAACCGATTTCCGCTGTTCATTCGTAAAAACAAAAATTATATTTTCAAATGGAAAATAACATAAAAAAATAAATAATTTAATTAACTAGGTGGATAATACGTACCACATAGGTGGGGGACACGAAATGGTCGCACAACCACAACCACCCTGGTAGTTTCGGCCAGTCCAACTCCTCCAGAGGATTTGCCAGAGCTTCCTCCGAGGAAGGCCAAGTCTTGTAGTACTTGTGGAGCTCGTACTACTAGTCGGCGTACCGTAACTGCCAGTGGTGGCTCAGGCATCTACTGAGCTCGATGTCCTCCAAGTCGAACTCAAAATTGATCTGCAATAAATTATTAAAGCTAGTAAAATAATTAAAAAATAAGAAATTAATGTTAAAAATGGGAAAAACACATACCGATAACTCTCCCCAACAACGCGGGATCTCCTCCGGTGGTTGGGTTCTGAAACTCTCCCCCATCATCAGGGTTTTGGTGCGAAGAATCGCACCAATGTCATGTACCAGGAGGCTGTGAATTTTTACCGACGCAGACCGGAGGCGCGACACGTACACCACCAGTATCTTTGCATTTGTTGTCCTGCAAATCCGCTGGGATGTCAAACCCTGGTTTATCCTACGCATGTTAACCGACCTACCTGCAAATTCGATGAACATTCGTACATAAAATGAATAACAAATAAAAACGGTTGGTTAAATAAACAAAATAATGAACTTACCCTTAGGGAGTGCTCCGACATTAGGCCCTGTTTCGTCTGCTCCGGCGTCGTCTTGTGGGGGCTGGGGGTCGGTACGGGGTTCCCCCCGTTTCTTACTATGCTATCTGCGAGCCGATCAGGCACCGGGTCGCTGATGAACCAACATCGGTGGCTGAATCGACGTCACAATTGAGGCACCCGAATCAGGGGCTGCCTCCTCCGGCGCTTGATCATCAACAAGATCAGGGCAGGGGCGGGTCCTAGACGTGATTAAGGTGCAATGCGACATCTACAATAAGAAATATAAAATAATTAATATAAAATTATTCAACATATTTTTAATTAAATAAAAAAAAAACCAAACATTTTTAATATTAAATATTAAATTCAAAAAATAAAAACAAAACCACATTTAAAATTAACCTACATTTTTTAATTCCAATAAACGTAAATAAATAAAGCAATAATTGTTTTTAGTAATAATTAGTAAAGTGGTATCTAAAAACTAAAACCACCAAATTCTAATTTTTTTAAATAAAACCAACACAAAACAAAATTAAACCTAAAATACTAATTAATCCAAAAGTACTAAACTCAAAATTCACAACATTATACCTAAATTTCTAAATTCAAATTTTGGGAATAAAATCAAACTTACAAATTAATCCAAACATACAATAATAATATCCAAATCATAAAATTCACAAATAAAAAATTTATAAAACTCACATATCCAAAATTCACATATACTACACCATATCAAAATTTCACAAATTTTTTTTTTTAATTCAAATATCCAAAATTCATGAAATTCACATATCCAAAATTTACATAAATTTCATATCTAAAATTTACATAAATTTCATAGCCAAAATCATAACATTATACCAATTTCAACATATATTATACCAAACATCAAAATTTCAACATTATACCAAATAAAAATTTATATTCCAATCCAATCCAAAATCACAATATTCAACTAATCCCCCTAAATTCTCAATCTGCAAATTTGACAATAGTGCACAATCTGCAATAATCAAATCCAAATTTAAATTCCTTTTTCAATACAAATTCATAATATCCAAACCAAATTTAAATTTAAATTTCAATCCAAACAAAAATTAAAATTTAACCAATCAAAATTAACAATAACTGATATACATTAACAATAGAGAGAAAGAGAGGGACAATGAGTTTGACCTTTAAGAAACTCAGTGGGAGATCGGTCCGGCGAGGCGAGCGGCGACAACAACAAACCTCGCTGAGAGAAAGGCGGCGCGATGGATTGCTAGGGCGGCGGAGTGAGGAAGAGCGAGAAAGGGTGGGAGTTGCGGCGAACGGAACGGCGCGAGGCTGGCGGGAGTGTGAGTTGCAGAGAGCTGCGGTTTTCGGATAAAATAAGGAAAATGAAGAACAAGGAAGAAGAAGAAGAGTCGGTCTGATTTATTAGCCTAATTAACCTTGCACGACGAACACATTCGTCGGGTAATACTTAAATGATTCGTCGGGTAATAACAAGCGGTGCCTATTCGTCGAGTAACTTGTTACATATTCGTCGGGTGACGTTTTACATATTCGTCGGGTAACTTGTTAAATATTCGTCGGGTACCTTTTTAAATATTCGTCAGGTCACTTTTTAAATCTCCGTCGGGCAACATTCGGCGGTAAGTTTGAGATTTCGCAAAAATTTTGGCGGAATGTTCGTCGGGCAACATTTTACAACCTTCGTCGAGTAACAACAAGGGTTGCATGTCCGTCGGGTAGCATTTTTACAATCCGTCAGGCAACAGTACGCGGTAATTTTGAGATTTCGCGAAAATTTAGGCGGAATTTTTGAAATTTTGGGGAAAAAAAAATTGCGCGTTTTATTTACGTTGCCCGACGACGGTTCTAATGTTGCCTGACGAAAAATTACATTTTTTCCCGACGAATGACTTTCTTCGTCGGGCTTGAGTTTTCTGATGTCATGTTTATAATTGATCTGAAAACCAGGTCTGACGAAAGAATAATCAACATCGGGACCATTCAATTTTTGGTTTTACAAGCCTAAAGCCCCATCAATCGTTATCGTCATGTTTTGAGGATTTCAAGTCATCCGATCGTGAAGAAATGTTGTGTAAACGTTGAATCGTTGCACACCGTTACTAAATCCTTGGATTTCAAAATTGGGTAATTTTTCCCGTAGGCGATCTATGAGTACCTACCATAAATGTGGATGGTTAGACCGGTCCATTCAATTTGTAAATTATTGAAAATCGGAAAACAAGCATATTGACCAAGGAGTTTAAACTCTTGATGGAAACTTCAATACATTTTGCGAAGTGTTGGTTCTATTGATGTTCAAACGATTGAATTTTACAGATCTAACCGTTCATTTTTTATTTTACATACTTAGATCTTGCCCGTCCAAAATCTTGATGTTTCGAGGTTTTCAAGCCGTCCGATCGTGAAGAAACGTTGTGTAACCGTTGAATCGTCGCGCATCGTTACCTAATCCCGGGATTTCCAAATTGGGTAATTTTTCGCGTAGGCGATCTTTGAGTACCTACCATAAAATTTTATGGTTAGATCGGTCCATTTCATCTCGTAAGTAATTTAAAAAAGTTATTTAATAAATAAATGTAAATTGAATCTGGTATATATTGCCCGACGAATATAGATGGTATACGTCGAGCTAAATCTCCTAGTTCGGCAACCGCCCACCGAACAGAGAAACACGCACTGATACTATTCGAAACCTTTGTCCGACGGATGGTATTCGTCGTGCAAATGTCAGCTAGTTTTTATAAGATTTGTTCAATTTTATACACAATTTTTATAAAATTATTATCATAGCATATTTTATTCGGTCAATATTAATGTTGGGTTCTCTTTCTTTCACATTGCACTAGTGAGTAAAAATTGACCCTCATGACTTATCAATTTGACCTTCATTTATTTCGAAGTTATGTAATTTGTGCAGTGCATGTATGGTCTCCTCACTTTTCTCGGTAAAAAAACTATTTTTTTCTTCCTAACCACATGTAATCAAATTATAAGTTTTTTGAGTACACAAGAAAGCAGGCTGGCTTTTCAATTTTACCTTTTTTGAAAAAGAGGTTGCTTCCGGTATGAAAAGCTACCGAGTAGCACATATATAAAAGATTAATTGAAACTTTTGTGAATGAAATCATACAACATACATATAAATCACATTTATTGATTTGAAGATGGATATTACATATATAAATGAAATTTCTAATTTACAACTTTCATTCGGTGTCGGATTCGCTTTCCCCCTCCCATTCACGCTCGTCATCCGAGATGTGTACAGTACTTGATGCCTCTGAATCACTATCAATTTGTTCTAATTCCCCGAGATCAATAAAAATGTCATCAATCGCAATTGGTGGGATGATGGCTTTTGTCCGTACTCCATCCACATTTTGGATGGATGCTGAGGAATCCACCTGGTAAACGATTTGGTCATCGTCTGTTTCCCCATCTTCTTCATGGTATCGGTCATCCATCCCAAATGTTTTTATGATTCACCATCTCAGCTACTCTCCAACCACCACCAGCTTTTGGATCATCCACATAGAATACTTGTTTCGCCGTACTAGCGAGGATGTAGGGATCACTCTCAAACCACTGGGTGTTTGTGTTTACAGAGTTACATAATTGATCTTTAATGACACTGCATGGGATACTTGGGTTTGTATCAAACCAATGACACTTGAACAAGATGACTTCCTTGCGGTCTGCGTATAATACCGTGACCACACTTAACAATTTGCCGTAGAACCCCGTATCAGCATTTTCCCCATCCCCCCGCACGAAGACCCCGCTGTTTTGCGTAGAAAACTTATCATCTCGCTCTGTGCACATGAACTTAACTCCGTTAACGTGACAACCAGTGTACGTCTCTCCTCGGAATGGGCCAATGGCCAACTGCATTAATTCTTTATTGAAACTTGGCGAGTTGACATCTTTCAGCTGTGCCATCTGATAAGATACACACAAGAAACGAAATTGGTAACCTTAAAACCAATTTAAGAAATTTGCAAATAAAATATTTGAGTTACATGCTCGAAAAACCAACGTGGAAACAATTGTTTGTCCATTTCTTCCAAATTAGAAGGAAATTGGGCCTTCATCAACGCCTCGTACTGCTTGTGGAAGGGCCATACTTCGTCACAGTTGTTTAGTATGAACCAATGAGCCACCTCCATGTCTCTATTGATGAATGGCTCCAAGATTGGACCAGTGACGAATGGTCGTGCGGGTTGGGCAAATACAGATAGGGTCTCTAGACGTTGACCACCATCGTCATTGCGTGACGCCCTATTGAAGGAAGTTTCAACATTTCGAAGGTACATTGCACAAAATGCCAGTGCCTCATTTGCAATGTACGCCTCGACTATAGAGTCTTCGGGGCGTGTCTTGTTCCGAATATACCGCTTGTACGTACCTAACATTCTGCAAGTAAATTTACATTATGATTCACATAAATACATGATAGTAAGGAAATATTATCAAATAGCAGGGATAAGTTATAACTCTCGATTAGGTACATCCAACGATAATGCACCGGGCCAGCTAGCTTTGCCTCATCCGCTAGATGTATTAGTAGGTGCACCATTACATCAAAGAATGCAGGTGAATATATTTGCTCTAGCTAGCACATGATGTAGACAATATCCTCATTAATTACTTGAAGGTCCGCCTTAACCAACGATCTGGCACATAGTATCTGGAAGAATTGAGACAAATAAACTATCGTCTCAACAACACCAGCCTCCAAGAAGGGTCGAATACCTATCGGAATGAGTCGTTGTAGCAAAACATGATAGTCATGGCTCTTCATACCAGAAATGGTCTCACCGTCCGTGCTAACACTTCGGGATATGTTGTTGGCGTACCCGTCAGGAAATTTCACACCCTGCAACCACTTCAAGAATTTTTTCTTATTCTCCAGCGTAAATGTATAACTTGGATGAGCCATGATGTATTTGCCATTGACGACTTTTGGCCACAAATTAGACCGAATTCCCATTTCTTTCATGCCCAAACGAGTCTTTTTTGTGTCCTTTGACTTTCCTTCAATGGGTAAAGTCGTTCCCACAACACTCTCAGCAACATTCTTCTTGATGTGCATAGGATCGGCAATGTGTCTGATTTTTTATGTCGACCAATACCGTTCAGTTTGGATAAAATCTCCTCACCGCACATCTCCCTTAGTCGAGCTCGTAACTCTGATTTACCATCAAATGAGTCAGATTGCATTCGCCATCGGTGATACCAGGGTAGAAAACTTTTCGCACCCAAGTAGTAACCTTAGATGCGTGCCAAAAGGACGTTGTGTCTGGTCCACATGTCGGGAAAGCAAGATAGCCCTTGGTGCTCCATCCCGACAACATACCATAAGCAGGAAAATCATTAATTGTCCACATTACGGCCGCTAGTAAAATGAACATTTCTCCACTACACTTGTCGTATGTTCGGACACCATTTGCCCATAGATCCACGAGCTCGTCAATCAACGGCCGCAAATACACATCGATGGAATTACTCAGCGATTTGGGCCCCGATATCAATGTACTGAGGGTTGTGAATTCTTTCTTCATGCATCTCCAATGAGGCAAGTTATACAGAACCATAACCACCGGCCAAGTGCTATAGGGTTTTGTAAAACTCCCAAACGGATTAAACCCATCAATAGCGAGCCCTAATCTGACATTTCTTGGCTCCGCAGCAAACTCGGGATACATCTTATCAAATTCCTTCCAAGCCTCTACATCGGCCGGATGCCTCAGTACATCATCATCAATGCGTTCATCCTTGTGCCACCTCATATCACGGGTTGTGTGGGACGACATGTAGAATCTTTGTAACCTTGGCTTAAGTGGAAAATAACGCAACACCTTGTTAGGAATCTTGTTCTTTTGAAACCTAGGCTCATTGCACACGGGACATTTGTCAAGCTGCTCGAATTCACCGTAAAACAATGCACAGTTGTTCTTGCATGCATGGATCTTGATATACCCTAAACCAAGCCCCTTCAACAACTTCTTCGAGCTATAATGATCTTTAGGCAGACAATTGTCTTCAGGGAGCATTCGAATGATGATGTCCATCATGTGATCAAAATCCTTGTTCGTTTGATTATACTTAACTTTAATGTGCATCAACTCCACACCTGCCCCTAGAACCGAAAATGATCTACAACCGGGGTGCAATTCGCGCTGAGCTTCTTTCAACAATCTCTTGTAATGGAGCTCAGAGTCTTCGGGTTGCAACATGTGCGCATCATCTTCCATATCATCTGATGCGGGAGGAAAAGCATCGGTTAATAACTCAACGACTTGATCATTATCACATCGCCGATCCAAACCACTTTCGTCCCGACGGGTCCCGGGAACCGAAGATGTCGATGCGGAAAATATTTCTTCACCGTGATAGATCCAATTAGTGTAGTTGTGTACGATCTCATTCCATTCCAGATGAGTTTGGACCTCATTCAACGGTATCCAACTACAGTTGTTACATTTACGGCACGGACACCTGATACGTCTTGTATCACTGCAATGACTACGTGCAAAGGCAGTGAAGCTGTCGATCCCATTCAAATAAAGATCAGAAGATCTATCAAACATTTGCATCCACCCTTTGTCCATTGTGTCTGCTTTCATAACATAGAATCAACGTAAGTAATTGAGTTAAAATTGTCCCGTAATTAGAACAAGTTAAAATCAAAAGCAGCTCGTCTCCTTATGTCTCCGGTGATTTGGCCATATCCCATTCGAGAGTGCACGTTTTGTGCTGTGTAGTTTGCGACCTACGAGGATAAGTTTCGATCGAGGGAAATTTCGGCAGCATCTCCCTACAGTTCCCCAAATGAACGACGTAGATATTATAAACAAATATCTAGTATGCATTCGGAGAACATTGAGGGGATACAAACCGAATTTCCCACAATCAAAACCTAACCTCGTAGACCGCCAACTACACAACACATAGTTACGCACCCCCAAACTGTCCGAATAAATGGACAATTCAAGAATAAGTCAATCAACCCGATTCACTGACTCTCAAATGGGTCTAAGGTTTTTCATTGAATTTCATTATACGAAGTTAATCAACTCGATTAACTTCGCATAAACAGTTATGAAATATGAACATATTTCACTCCGTCGGAACTAAATAAAATACTTTACAAAAAATATCACAAAAAATTCACAAATACAAACATATATTAATTATGCATAAAACAGAGTTTACAATTTTATAATTTCTGTATATATTTTCTATTTCCCTATTTTCCTAACATATTTTCTAATTTCCTAACATATTTTCTAATTTCATTACATATTTTTTATTTTCCTATTTTCCTAAAATAGTTTCTAATTTCCTAACATATTTTCTATTTCCCTATTTTCCTAACATAGTTTCTAATTTCCTAACATAATTTTGAATTTCAATAATTTCATCACATATTTTTTGTTTTCCTATTTTCCTAAAATATTTTCTAATTTCATAATTTCCTAACATATTTTCTATTTCCCTATTTTCCTAACATATTTTCTAATTTCCAAACATATTTTCTAATTTCAATAATTTCATTACATATTTTTAATTTTCCTATTTTCGAACAAATTTTTCTAATTTCCTAACATATTTTCTATTTCCCTAATTTCCTAACATTTTTTCTAATTTCCAAACATATTTTCTAATTTCAATAATTTCATTACATATTTTTAATTTTCCTATTTTCCAACAAAATTTTCTAATTTCCTAACATATTTTCTATTTTCCTAATTTCATAACATATTTTCTATTTTCATATTTTCCTAACAAATTTTCTAATTTCCACAAATTCTAAACAATTTCTACACATTTTCCACAATAAATAAAAAATTCCCTAACATAATTATATCCAAAATTCTTAACAAAATTAAATTGAGAGGTAAACACAAATACCTTTTTATAAGTATTCCTTCAAATCAACCACAAAATTCCTACAACACAAAACATAATTAATTTCTAATCAAAAATCAAAATTTCAAAACTAAAAAAATAAAATTTTCAAACCTTAAAATTTGATATTTGGTGATTGATATAGAAAAAGGATTTTATTGGTAGTGAAAATGGTGATGAGATGATGATTTTAGCTAGAGAAAGATAGTGAGTGAGTGAGAGATTGAGAGAGAGAGAGAGAGAGCAGTTCAGTGATGAAGCGGAGAGGAGGAAGAAGAAGAAGAAGAAAAGAGAGAGTCTCAGGTATTTAGTGTGTTTAGGCTTTTGCCCGATGAATCACATTCGCAGGGCAATCTTTAATGATTCGTCGGACAAATTAGAGTCAACGCTAAGTGTTATCCGACGACGAACAATCGTCATTATATATAATTATGCCCGATGGACGGCACAATTCGTCGGGCAACCCTTTTCTACTATGCGCGCCAACGTCTAGCTGTTCCCGCCAACAGGTTACCCGGCGAGCCTTCGCATCCGTCCGGCAAACTAATTTGTCCGATGAATTCCATTCGCAGGGCAATCTTTAATGATTCGTCGGGCAACATGGAGTCAACTCCAAGTGTTACCCGACGACGAAAAAATGTCGTTATATATAATATTGCCCGACGGAAGGTACAAATCGTTGGGCAAGCCTTCATATTTTGCGCGTCAACGTCTTGCTATTTCCGCCAATAGGTTACCCGGTGAGCAGCCTTCTTTTTCCGTCGGGCAAACTTGATTTATCCGGCGATATTATCTTCGTCGGGCAAAAGCTAATCGGGCAACATCGCTTTTCTTGTAGTGAGCAATCGGTATGTAGTAAAACAATTGATAATTTTGACCACATGATAATTAATGTACTTAAAATATCAACAAAAGTTATTTAGGTGTGTTTAAAATAGCTTAATCTACGTACGTACCTATTATAAACATACATAGTATAATACGATCATATAATTTGAATAATTAATATGAAATGTGACGCTCATGAAACATATTCGATCTCCACGTACCCATACATCTTCGTCGACGTAGTTGTTATTATATATTATTGTTTTTCAAACTTTGAGTAGGTAGCCCTTGTAATTTCTTTCTTAAATATATATGTGTATATATTGAATGCATATTCTGACCTCAATAACCTGGTTCCTCAGAAGATACCTGAAATAGACATATATACCCTCATATTATACACCGGCGAAAAGAAAAATAGGTATAATATTATTGAAGATGGGAAAATTATATATATAATGGCTAAAAACTTGTATGTGTACGTGGATGAAACTGGTTGATTAGAAAATCCATTTAATGATTGATGGTGGCAATGGAGCTGCATGAAAATAATGTAACAACACAATAATTTAACAGATGAACTGCTACTGCTGGCATCCATATAATTACGACAAGTTTTTAGCCAATTGGCGGGTTTCCATCACTCATCAGTGACAGCTCTGCTGAGTCCGCTGGAGCTTTTGGGTTTTTGGGTAGGCCTCCAAAAGCATGCATGCCGACTGCCATCACAGCAGGCAAATTAAATTCATATATATATATATATATATATATATATATATATGTTGGTAGAATCCAAATATAAATCATTTCTCATTAATCACAAAATTAACTAGCCCAAAAAATAAAATGGACAATTTTATTTGTTTATTCTTCCTTACTTTTATAATTAACATCTAAATACTTTTTCAACTCTCATTGTCTCACTCAGTTTTTATATTATATTCGTTGAACTGTCATGCTTTCATGCATGATATATGTGTCTCCTTACGATATGGTCGTGTGTCCATTAATTTCTTTTAGCTAATTAATTTCTTTATAACTCTACTTTGTGCATCTCGATCAATTGTCCATTTTTTATCTTGCATCTCACGCCTCCCATGTCTGCAACTTTCATTATATAAAAATATACCAAAATTAAAGATTAAGACAAAAAATATATCAAATTGCAACAATTTTTCTACGTTCGAATTTGATTTTTCATCATCGCGCGCACAATTCACATTAGTGCATTGGAATTTAAATTCTTGTTCGTATACTTTAAATAAAGGGTATATTTAAGGTGTATGAGTTCATTCAATCAAACGTTTAGAACTGTTGATTTCTTAAAACATCATGTAAGATATCAACTCTGCAAAAAGAAATCAAACAAACGAGAAATTGTTTACTTATACATATATATCTATCATTTGAATCGATCGTTCACCTAAACAGCTTTAACTGAAACATATATAACCAAATATTTTCCAATTTTTTACTTTTTTATATAGAAGATACTTTAAAAAATTAACGTATCTAGTTATCGCATATGCTTATGAAAAGTCATTATCAACAATAAAAATAACAAGCACATCTATCCTTCTAAAGATAAAAACAAATATTTGCTTAAATAAAATCATCTCCCTTTTTTTAATGTTGCAAAAAAGTGATGCTGTCAAATCACCTTAAGTTTATAACAATGCCATCTTCACGTGAAGCGGGCTTGCTAACATCACCTCTCACTGTCTCTCTACATTTTTGCTTTATATATAAATATAAATTTATTATTTAATATGCACTCGGAACAAATTAACGAATTTTAATTAATTTTAATTTTAATATATAATTTAATCAAATATAACAAATATCTTAATTGTCTTTATAAATTTTGTAATATTAATGTCACATCAGTATTTTTAACGGAATTAATAACAGAGACTGACGGATAATGCAACAGAGATAACTGAATGACTGTTCTGAGTGCAAACTGACGCAAATTTCAATTTTTAGTGCAATTTAAGATTCACTGACTTATTTTGAGTGCATATCAAGAAATAAGCCTTAAATATATACCAAGAACATCTGTAAATCTGTATGTACACATGTAGTACACGTCCATGAAAATTGATGAGGTTAGGAAAATGAGTGGTATATATATAATTGACATAAAGTTCCCAACCCTTTTTTTGGCCCTTTCATCATCATCATCATCATCTAACAACTCGCTGTGGAAATAGAATCATGTGGTGAATTTGAGAAAGAACTCGTACATTCATGCTCTAAGTCCTCAAAACCCCAAAACTCATCTTGTTCTTCTTCCTCCGCCATCTTCCACCTCTCTTTATCCACTTCCCCCTCTGATTCCATCACCTCCAACACCTGTAAATGGCAGCAAGATTGTTACCTTAGGTAACCGTGACAAAATCACAGAAAAGGGTATTTTGATACAATTAATTACGATTTACTTCCATGTTTAACTCGTTAATACATGAATTTTGTGATGATCTAGAGAAGAAATTGTTTTGTTTTTGATCGTGCAGAATTAGATTTTCTTAATTACGTGATCAATATGCAAAGGAAAAGGACTGCTGAAGTTGCCATGGCTAAAAAACTGAGTCAAATTAGGACCCACTTTCGCAATCATTTTGGTGTTCATGTACTAATCCTTTTTTAATCAGGTACCTAATAATTTCCTTACGATAGATATTCTACATTTTAGCATATATTCTTTTAGGTTAGGTGGGAAGGAACCATTTGTTGGGCAATAGGAATTGCGTGAAAACCCCAAAAGCCCTGCCACCAACTCTCAAAAAGAAAAATTAAATCCAATTTTCATCTATTTTGGTCCTAACTGGTGAAAATTGATGCCCAAAGTCCTTACAGGCAAAACCACCACACACCATTTTGAAATCATAACATAGAAAATAACTTGCATGAAATAGAGATGTCATTGTGTTCAGTATTCCGAATTAATCTCGAACAATCACGGTAAAAAGTTAGCTCAACATACTATCATAGTAGAATCCCCGTCGCATGGAATGATTTTTCCCCGGCACACGACTATTAAATAGGTAAGATAGGTAGCTTGTCAACCCAAAGTTTACTATCGGAATTTGGATTCAATACATCAATATGACAATTGATCGAGACACAAATATCTATAAAAATATGAATATGATCTTTTAATTATCATTTTTTCCAATATAGATCCCATTGTGTGTGACATAGCATTTTGTGATTTTGTTCAAATTAGTCAATATATGATATGGTTTATTAATATGAGATGTGTTGGTGTTGAGGCACAAGATGTAATTTATAATGATTAAAAGAAATAGCTACCTCTGTCATAGTAGGGCGCCATGTTGGAGATGCTCTAATGCAAAGAGATCCAGCGAAGGCAAGTCTTTTCAGCTGTGTAACATCATAGGCCCCTCTAAGCCTTGGATCTACTAATTGTTCACTCTCTCCTTGGTTTAATATTGGCTTTGCCTGTTCAATTTAATTATTTAAATTCAATTAGAAAGACAACAATTGCATCATAATAAAATCCCAATTATTAATCACCTAGTCTTACTAAGCTAAGTACTCTACAAGAATCAAAGCCCCTAGGCCATGAGGGATATGATAACGTTAACACAACTTAAAATTATGAGATGATAGTAAATTTATATAAAAACTCTCGCTTTCCGATGACAGACCTCAACTTGCAATAGAGTAATTCATATGATAAAGTTTGAAGAGGGATTGCTATTGTTACCCAGCTATGTAAGCTTTGGTGAGACCCATCCACTGGTTTCCTGCCTGAGATGAGTTCTAATAAAATAACTCCAAAAGCAAACACATCTGTTTTCTCATCCACAATCCCATGCATGTAGTACTCAGGTGCTAAGTGCCTGCATAATATAATACAAAAATCAGCAATCATTTTCAAAATGGGATTCAAAGTTTCAAATCATTGGGGATTGATTGATAAAAAAGCTTGAAAGATTGAGTACCCAAATGTCCCTTCAATTGGAGCAATTGAATGATGAGTCCATTGAGATGGAAGCCACTTTGCTAGTCCAAAATCAGATATCTGTGTTAATATATCCAACCATTAAATGACACCAAATTCAATGCATTTCAAAAACCCACTTCAAAATCTCAAATGAATATACCTGTGGATCAAAATCTAGGGTCAATAGAATGTTTGTGGACTTAATGTCCCTGTGAATTATCCTTCTCTGGCATCCCTTGTGCAAGTAATGAAGGCCTCTAGCTGTCCCCATAGCTATCTTGTACCTTGTTTTCCAATCCATAGCTGGCAAATCTTCATCTGCAACAACAATTCTTTCACGGAATACATAACACAAACAAAATAGTTCCAAAAATGCAAAATGACCCATAAATGAACAAACCCAATAAACAAATAAGCAAAACAAGATTGGGGTTTTTTTTTTTTAATCCACAAAATCATCATTGTGGTACGTAAATTTACCATGGAGAAGAGAAGCCACAGAGCCTTTGGAGGAGAAATGGAAGATGAGGTAGAGGCCATTGTCAATGCAACAACCCACAAGAGACAACACATTTGGATGGCAAACATGGCCAATTGTCCCAATCTCATTCAAAAACTCCTTCTCTTTTCTTTCATCAGTCACAGCTTTTGTGAGCCTCTTCACTGCAATTTCCTCACCATCTTTTAAAATCCCTCTGTAAACCTCTGCATACCCTCCTTTCCCAACCAAATTATCTGACAAACCCACATCACAAAATCCCAAATTTCGATAAATAAAAAACCCAGAAAATATCAAACAGTTTGTAAACTCATCTGGGTAGCAACAAACCTGAGCTGAAGCCATTTGTGGCCTCAGAAATTTCCTCATAGGAGAAGCATTTCCAGGTGGGTCTAGGAGAAAGCTCTGTTGCTTCACCATTTTTGAAGCCATCTTTGTTTTCTTCGCCTTTGGAGCCATTTGGGCTTGTGGGTTCTTCTAGGCTTCTCCATTTGAGTGAGAAGAGGCGCTTGAGGCTGTTGGTTCTAATGTATTTCATTGCTGTCGAGTTTTCAAATGAAAGAAGCTCTGGTTCAATTGCAGAGGAAGCAGAGAAACAAATCTCCAGGGGGGAGGAGGTGAGGCTGAAGTGAAGAATAAGAAACAAAGGAACCAAAGTCTCTGATCTTTTTCTCTTTCTCTTTCTCTCTTTCTCTGATTTTAAGAGGCAGAGTCAAGGGATGTCTGTGTCTTACATGTTGGTTCAAAATTCAAAGAAAATGTTTTGTTTTTGTGTGGGGGTGTTGTTGGGGGACTTGGGGAGGAATGATGGTTATCCATGCATGGGATCATTTTGCTTTTATAGAAGCAAATATGGATACATGAGTTTCTTGAAAATTAGAGAAACGTATTTACTGCAGTGAAGTTGTTTTTACCGCGCGATAATATTAGCAGCATATATATTTAAACAAGAAGAAGGAGGGTTAGAAAATTTTGATTAGAGTTTTGGAGTTTAGCTAATTCTGAGGTAATCAGTGGGAGGAGACTAAAGACAATGTGGAGCGGCAATGGGCCATCTGGTTGAGCTCCTTGTGGGGTAAGATTGATGGCATGGGACTGGGTCTATGTCTATGGCTGGCTCAATTCATCTCCTTCTCCATTGTCTACTTGCTACTGGCCCTGCCTCGGCATACAACAAGTATCGACCCAAAAAATTCAAGACGTCCTAATACAGTGTCAAGAAATATCATTAGACCAATTGTACTGATGATAAATGAAATTCAGCGCTAGGAATGAGTGAAACTTTCATTTCTCTTCAGCGCCAAGGAGTGAAACCTTCATTTCTCTTCGTAAAATTGATAAGTGCTCAAAATTCAAATCTTCAAAATTTATTTAACAAAAAAAATAAAGTAATTTGCCAATCAGTTTCTCCTAAATTATTATAGATTTTTCAAACCCCCCATTACCATTATATTTACTTATATTTCATTTAATTTTTTGACACTATCACACATATCTTCAATACATGTTATTCATTATTTGTTAATTTTGTTTTAGTAATGTTATCTTTTTTGAAATGTACGTGATTGTGGGGCTGAAAGTCATTCTTGCCCAACGTCACACTACAAAATTCGTTTCCATTAGGCATTCATGTGGGGTTGGGGAAATTTGGGTAAATCAAAAGTTTATAGAACAAACCGACACTCATGTACAAGTTTAGAAAAGAAATCGGCAAGGAAGTCAAAAAAAATATTCGAATCGATTGTTCAGCAAGAAACATACTACAGTATTTTTGATAAAAGTTCTGCAACATTGGATTTCTAAATTATTACGTCGACTGCAAATGATCACTTGAGAGATTGTGAAGGTGATGGATTGCCTAATATTTACAAACTTTGGCACATTGGGATGATGCCAAATTCATATTTCAATTTTGGTTAAGTTGGACATCATGCAAACGTGAAGATTGGATGTGTTAATTTATTGACAAATTTGCCAAAATATAATAAGCAATCTTTTGCCATCAAATGTTGTTTTCAGGACTTGCAATGCATTTAGGCCTGTGAGTCGTGAGAATGAACCGTACAAAATATTAGTCAATATACAATGCATGACTTGGTTGGAAAACGATTCAAAAAAGCAATAATTTATTTTTAATAATTTATGATTAAAGTTTTAATTTTTTTTTTTAAGATAAGATATTTAATTTCATTGAACAAAAAATATAATACAATCGAAGGTAAGGCATGGTGCATACATGTGGCATCGTTAAAATCTTGTCGTTCTAGACAAACTTAAGGGAAAAGAGTACCACGCACCATAAACAAATCAAAGGAAACCACAATCCTCAAATATGAAATCAGATTTAAAAGTCTGGAGGTTCTTCAAACCATATGTACTAGTTGTCACACCCAATGTCATATTAGGCCAAGTGGTGTGCATCAACACATTCTTCAACCACCTGACATCCATAAGCACTGGTCCAAGCAGAGGACTAAGAGCGGAATCCTGAGAGTAGAACCCCCACACACCAATCTCCAAAGCTGAACTAACATCAAGCAGCACAAACACATAGACGAGAGGCGTCGACAATGAAAACTCAAAAAATTTAACTCTCCTATCATGCTAGAAAGACTAAGAGAAAACTCCAATAAGATATTCGAGACTAAATATAGCCAACTCGATATATATAAGAGTCGCTAGACTTATTTGCACAAAGAAAAAAAAAATCAAATAAATCTCCCAACAAAAGGCACAAAAGAGCCACTTCCACTGTTATCGTTGTCTATTACTACTGCCATTTCCCTCTCTATAGAATACCGAAGACGACGAGGATTACCGTCCACCAACGTATTGCGGATGCTCCGATACACCGCGATTGACACCACCACCAACAATGGTGGACCACGATCACTGGATTAAAACCTATTAGGCCGCATCACGAGCAAAATCCCTTTGGAGGCATATCAGGCTTCCGAAGACAAGAGATTCATCGGCAACTTGGTCTATCGGGGGAATCAAAATTTTTTATCATAATCGATACCATGGCAGTAGAACAAGAAAGGAAGCTTGAAGACTCATGAACTCCGATGAACTCGATACTAAGATCGACTGGATTATTTGATGTATACATTCCATTCTTAAGTGTACTAGAAGAAAACCCTTGGACCCGAAATGGAACAGCCGAAAAAGTTTTTTGGGAGAAAATTTCTTAAGGGAAGTTTGCTGCAGGGATATATGTGGGTTAATTAATCTCTTACTTAAGTTTAATTAGAGAAAAAATTTAAACTTAAAATTTATTCTCGCGTTACAAAGAGAAGTGCCACAAAATGAAGAATTAATTTGTAGAAAAGAAATTAATATTTAATTGATACTAGGTCATGCGTTATTTCGTGTTATAAGAGCATCTCACATTGAATAAGTAAGTAAGCTTTCATGTTAAATGTTTTAATGAACATGAAGATTCCACAAGTTTGTATGCATGACCCACTGAAAGTATTTTGGTACACTTACCGACCATAAAAGATAAACTAATTAGATATTGAATAAACAACATACCCACTGAAAGTATTTTGTAGCCAGAAATAAGTCGTATTCTGAATGAAAATTAAGATTACTCTTCAAATATAAGAACACCTCGTGATACTTGAAAAAACTGCCCCGTGATATAGGAATAAATATATGTAAACATTTAACATGGAAACTTACCTCAATGTTTTTTTGTAAAATTTTGAGCAGACCAACCACCCCATGTCGATCACCAGCCCTCTTTAAAATATTTATTTTTCCATTAATGCCCTTTAAACTTTATAGACAGCTGCACCTACGTCCAATATATATCAAGTACAAAAGAAGCTCTTCTTGGTTTTGACAAAAAAATAAATAAATAAAAGAAGCTCTTCTTGATCGATCTGTGATATGTCTACAGTGTACCCTACCACCAGGCTTGCCACTTTGTCTTAAATCATGGTCCACCACCAGCAGCTTGTAAAACCCTACAGAGATCGAAGAACAATTAATTAAGTTAATTAAATTATATACCTTCAAAAAATAAAAATTGAAAACAAGTCAATATCAAGATTTTTGTATCAGCTTTATCTCATGTTTATCAACATTTTTGTACAGAATGCATAACTAAGTCAGTTTCATTTTTTTATTGTACCTCCACCATATGGTCTTGAAGTAGCGGTTTTTATACAACAAAATTGAGGTACATGGATATATAGATAGGTACCGAGTCCGTTATTTACGAATGTCGAATTCGAAATTGGAAATTTTTCATTACATAATAAACAGGAAAAATATTATACCATATTACTATACATTGAAAATTATGAGAGGGGCGATTTGGGTGTCATTTATGAGAGTTAAATCTAATTAAAATCTATCACTTACAAGTGATAGAAAAATATTAATGCCATTGACAACTTTTAAGCAATTAGGAATTAGGAAATTCTTATATGGACAAATAGTTTATAGTATATATACCATATTGATCATTAGGATTAATATTTATATTTGTATTTGTATTAGGCAGCCTCTTTATCATATTGTATTGAGATTGACTCATGGAGTACGTAGCTAGGATTATATTGAATTGATCATGATAAAGCTCCATTAATTAGAACATGAAATCTTCGGATTTAGGACACATATGGAACCTAGTCTCACTCATTAGTAGGAACCGATCTTGAATAATCATGTACTTTTTTTATATGTTTTTAGCATCAATCATGGTGTCTACTATGAATAACATCGATCACGCTTGTCATTAAAAAAACATCTCCAAATTAAATTAATTAATGATTCTATGTTTCATATGACAAATTGTTTGGTCAAAATATATATATATATGTTTTGGGAAACTCTAGTTTTACTTTTACCCAAAGCCCGAAAGGGAATCGTAGGTGGGTTAATTATTTTTTAGTTACACAAAACTATATTAAGGAGGCAATGCAAAGCTACTGTTTTACTTTTTGGTTGCACAAAGGGGGCAAATATTTTATTTTTATTTTTTTGGTTAGGAGAGAAAATAATCACGTTGCAGCAGTCTGCTTACTACCAGCGTAGTTCCTCAACAGTTCTTGGGCCAAAAATACAACACAAGTTTTGTTGACGACGAGATTTTATGCGGTGGATAACTCCGTCAATTTTTTTAACTGGTGAGTTTGATCTATTAATTTAAGTAACTGTAAAATTAAAATTTAACCGTTAAAAATAAATTTGATGATTTTTTTTTTTTCATTTTAACATAATTTTCAAATAAATTAATGGTAGGAAGCAATTGACAAAAAGTGATTCAATAAGAAGGACGTAATAACAAAAGTTGTTGAAGAAATAAAGTACTTGAAATTTAAATCCAATTTTAAAGGACATTTTGAAGTACTAAACCTACTTCACTGTATAGTTTTGAAGTACTTAATCGGATGCATCAGTGTACCTACATTACAAG
This sequence comes from Oemleria cerasiformis, assembly GCA_037349345.1. Classification (NCBI taxonomy): domain Eukaryota; kingdom Viridiplantae; phylum Streptophyta; class Magnoliopsida; order Rosales; family Rosaceae; genus Oemleria; species Oemleria cerasiformis. Next base: position 12,828,495 of record JAZGTL010000010.1, read on the forward strand.
AAATCAGGTCTGGCTCAATCAGATTTAGCCCGACGAAGATATTTTTGTCGCCTAAAGGAGCTTTGACCAGTGAACTTTACCCTTCGTTGGGCAAAAATCTATCAAATGTTGCACGATGAACATTTTCGTAGGGTAACCGTCGTTCGTGGGGCAAGTTTTTGGGGGGAAAAAAAAATTTCTAGCATACTTTTGTGAACGTTGCCCGACGAAGATATTAGAAGGGCAAAGTTGTTTCGTGGGGCAATTTTTTGGCGCAAAGAAAATTGTAATGGCGCGTAAAATTGATGATTTTGCTCTACGAATTTTTTGTGTTCGTCGGACAAAAGTATATAACTCGACGATAATTATTCGTCAGGCAATGTTCTTTTCGTATGAAAAATTCTAACCATTGACCTCTTTTGCCCGACGAAGTCATTAAATCTTGCTTGACGGAATCTTCGTCGGGCAAAGATTTAATTGCACGCAACAACGCCCATCTTCTCCTTTTTCTTCCTTCTTTGCCTTAATTCATCCCCTCTCTCTCTCTCTCTCTATCTTTCCTTCTTTGATCTCTCTATCTTTCCTTCTCTCTCTCTCTAGCTCTTATTACACCAACAACCATCATCTTTCACTACCAATCTCTCATTCTTTCTCAATCAAACACCAAACTCAATCAAATATCAATTTTAAAGGTTTGAGAAAAAAAAATTTGTTTTGAATTTTTGATTTTTGATTTGAAACTAATTATTATTTGGATTTTAGGAAATTTGTGATGGATTTGGAGGAATACTTATAAAGAGGTATGTGTATTTGCCTCTCAATTTAATTTTGGTAAGAATTTTGGATATATAATTATGTTAGGAAATTGTTATAAATATGTGGAAAATATGTTGAAATTGTGTATAATTTGTGGAAAATTGTGTAGAAATTGTGGAAAATGTGTTATGTGATTTTGTAGGAAATTAGAAAATATGTTAGGAAATTAGAAAATTGTAAACTCTATGATATGCGTAATTAATATATGTTTACATTTGTGAATTTGTTGTGATATTTTTTATAAAGCTTTAGGTAGTTCCGACGGAGTGAAATATGTTGATATTTCATAACCGTTTATGTGAAGTTAATCGGGCTGATTAACTTGGTATAATGAAATTCAATGAAAAACTTTAGCCCCGTTTGAGAGTCAGTGAATAGGGTTGATTTACTGACTCTTGAATTGTCCATTTATTCGGACTGTTTGGGGGTGTGCAACTATGTGTTATGTAGTTTATGGTCTACGAGGCTAGGTTTTGATTGGGGGAAATTTGGTTTGTATCCCCTCAATGTTCTCTGAATGCATACTAGATGTTTGTTAATAATATATACGTCGTGCATTTGGGGAACTGTAGGGAGATGATGGGGGGAGACTTTCAAGAAGCAAGAACCGGAAGCGCTCACCCAGTGTTGGTATGAGTTATCGGTGTGTGTTTCTCCATTTTTTAACATTTTTTTTCATTTTTTTTTAAATATTTTACTAACTTTATTATTTTATTGCATGTCAATTTTCATTTCGACATGTAGGACCCCGACGTCAATGAGTACCTGCATATTCATTGGCAGAAACAGTATGGCGACTGGAAGTACGAGCTCCACAAGTACTACAAGAGCTGCAGTAGCCAGGAGGAAGCTCATGCAAATCCTCCATCCGAGTTGGAGGTGGGCCTCGGGTGGAAGGGTGGCTGTGGTTGTGCACCCATTTCGAGGACCCCTCATATTTGGTACTTGCCAATGAATTTAATTATTTCTTTATTTTTTATGTAATTTTACATTTGAATATATAATGATTACCTTTACTAATGAACAGAGAAAATTGGTTGCCAACACAGCAAATCGGGGAGTGAAGAAATTCGACCACCACGGGGGGTCGCGATCCTATGCTCACCGGCACAAGGATCGGCGCAACGCCGTGTCCCTGTTCCTGGAGGTGGATGTCTGGGGCTAAGTCTACGCTGGCCGCGACAACCAGGCAGCTGACGCTATTTACGTAAGTTTATTTTTTGCATATTAAATATTAATTTTTAATTTTATAATTATATTTATAATTAATATTTATTTGAATTTATAGGCGGCGATGGAGCAAGACGTCCAACAGGTACATGCTGAGTTGTCGCAGGAGTAGCCCGAGGTGCCGTTGGAGCAACAGCTACCGGATCCCGAGAGGTCGGTCGAGATCTTGGAGCGACAACTTGGTAGGCGTCCAGGGAAGATCATCCGGGGGCGGGCGACTCGATAGTTCGGGATGTCATTCGAGTTCTTCCCGGGGAGCCACTCCCGAGGTGTCGGAGCTCAGGACAAACTTCGAGAACCTCCAGACCTAATGACGAGTGTCAGGGCCGAAAACGCGACCATCAGTGCCGAAAACGCGACCATCAGGGCCGAAAACGTGAGCATCAAGGCCACCTTCAAAGCGGTGCTTGAATGCTTGCATGCGCGTGGGGTGGATATTCCTCTTCCACAGCCTCAACACCCAGCCCAGCAGCCTGCCCAGGACCCCGACCACTCCGAGCAACACGCCGACTAGCCACCGAATACTTAGATATAGGACGTTGTAAAACATTAATTTAGTTTTAATTATGTAAAACATTAATTTTTAGAAATATTTTTCTTTATTTCATTTGATTCGTTTTATTATTTTAATTATATTCATTTAAAAATATATTTATTTTAATTATATATATATTTAATTATATAAATTATTTATAAAAAAAAAATTTAGAATTGAAGACTTGCCCGACGAACTACCATATTTCGCCGGGAAACATTACAACAGATTCGGTGGACTGCTGTCGAATTTAAGAAGTCCAATTTGGTGGTGTGTCACCGTTTATTTCACACTTTGCGCCGCAAAATATTATAGTTTGTCGGGCAAAGTTTAAGACTTTTGCCTAGCCGAGGCTTTGTCTTCGTCGGGCAAAGTTTAAGACTTATGCCCGGCCGAGGCTTTGTCTTCGTCAGGTAATGGGCGTTGACTTTTTGAGATTGCTTGACGAACCATGCGCGACCATTTGCCCTCCTTGGGCAAGTTTCACTTTGCATGTCGAAGACGTTCTTTTTGCCGGGCAACATCATGCCCGACGACGGAGACCAGACGAGTTTTGCCCGACGGAGATTCGCTGGAGCTGTATTTGCCCGGAAAATTTTTGTCTTTGCCCGACGAACTTATTTCGCAGGGCAAGACCGCTGTTCTTGCTACTTCAGTACTGTGTAGTTTTGGTCAATAGAAATTGGTTTTCTTTCAATCTTGAGATAGGGATGTTTTCCCGCCAATCACAGCATGTTCAATAAATAAATAAAGTGACTATCGCTTTACTGTTTCTTCACATGCAAGCTGCAGTAAATAAAGTGTTATATGTGCGTGTGAGAATATTAAAAACAGAATCACTAACTTTAATCCCACTAATCCATTCTCAAATCTTAAATGAGAATGGTGGGAGTTGTGGAATCTTTCAAATTCAAAGGATCCCAAATAGAAATCATCACCAATATTAAATAACACCTATCTTAAATGACATTTTAAGCTTAAGTCATTAGATTATTTTTTATTAAAGAGCAAATTCTTCCACTTAGAATTTGTTTTGCTCACATAAGAATTTCAAACTCACAATTTATTATAAAAGAACATACAAACACAAACTCGATTTAATCACTTGATTGAATCCTGGGGCAAACAATAAGACTAACGTCGTAAACTTGATATACGCAGCAGACTACCAAGTTGGTTTGTTGTCAGAAACTCGAATTACATTTTTATAATAAAAATACAGTTAAGGGCAAAATGTGGTACGTACAAGTCAAGGACGTACACCACAAGTAACCCTAGCTAGGGATGATATTATGAAAGTATCCAGATATATGATTTTATATCGACCCATGCATCTAATTGACCTTTCTACACTGCTCGATGTATCTTCGTTACTTTGCTGATGCTTGTAATCAACATTCAACAAAGAAAATATTTTTTTTTTAGTAAATACTACAAGATGTCCCCACACTCGAAGAGTGTGACTAACCCCTGGTTGTAGTGTGACTTGCCCCTAATCACAAAGTGCTCCCAGCGAATTTCGAACTTTTGTCTGTTAAGCATAAAAAAATTTACCATATGAAGACAATTTATCAATTGCACCGTATCTTATAGTTGAAAATAAAATTTGAATATTACTAGTGTGATTTATTATTTAACTTTTGAGCCGGTGAAAATGTGAATACTATCTCCCACTTTGATCTCTCTTTGGTCCCCAAAATGATTCGTATTTGGAATAGATCGGGGAGGGGGAGGGGGAGGGGGAGGGGGAGGGGAAGGGGAGGCTCCATTGGTCCAAGTCTTTATAACTGCCTTTTTTTTTTACCAGTTCTCGGTGTACGCATGCAACGGTTTTGAAGTTGTTGATAGTTTTCATGATAATCATGGGGACAAGGAAAATGGCTGGTCCCTTTAATATTCTTGTCCTGGCCCATCGTATATGTTGTAAGTTTCTTCACTCATAATCCCTAAACCCATTGATGCTCTATGGCTCTTGAATCCTTGATCGACTAAATTTTTGGAAGCTTACAGAGATTGTGGGGTTTTAGAAATTTTGTAAAAGGCTTATTACTTAAAATGCTCCCCAAAATAGATCTAAAATCTCAATTTGCTTCATGAATCCGAAATCGTAACAATGTGCAGTCATAATCCCCCTTTTGTCAACTCCATTGCACCAAAAGTTACACTCTGTTACTAACTCTGTTTAGGATACTTACGTGGCAGCAAGAGATTGAATGTTTTATTCATTTTGCAGCAAAATATTAAAACTAAATATTTAAATAAAAAAAACAAAAAAATGAAGAAGAATATGATGAACAATCTGGGTTTCTCAATTCATTCTTAAACCTCTGAATTCAATATGGGTTTCTCCACACGATGCCAAGCCTTCCAATTCCCAAGATCCAAAATCCCTCCTCACTCTCTCTCTACCCAATCTCATTTCTCTCTCCCCGATCTCTCACTCTCGTCCATTTCCCAAACTCCACCAAAACTAGCAGTTCATCCACCAAAACTTATCTACAAAAATCCAGGAGCACGAATTTAGACTTGGATTCGAGAAATTTTACCTCCATCAAACAGAAAATGGTTGGGAGCTTCGAAAGTCGTTGATCTTCAAATCTTCAATTCGTTAGCTACATCTACTGATGAGCGTGAGGGAGGCTATGGTTAGCTTCGTCTTATCCAGGCGAAGCTTTTGAGACTGGTCTTGAAGTCCTAGTCGGTCAGAAATCGCGACGGCGACAGATGATGGTTCTGGGTTTCGAAGCTCTAATTCGCTCCTTCCTGTGAGCGTCGAAGGTGGATTAAGGCAGGGATGGCTTCGCCTTACCCAGACAAAGAATTTGGATGTGGTTTCGCTGCCTGGGTCGACGAAAAAATGTCATTAGTGGAGGCGTCGTCTTCTGGGTTTCACTGCCTGGTTTCGCCTTCTCCAACGAGGGTCGACGGTGGGAGGTGGTTGGGAGAGGCTCATCTTGATGATGAGATGGATTTGGAGCCGTTGTCGAGGGTTGGGTTGGTCAGAGGCGAGAGTAGTGTCGATGGTGGTGTTCGTGGTCTCTGTCTGAAACGCAGAGGGTTGGATCTTGGGAATTGGAAGGCTTGGCATCGTGTGGAGAAATTCAGATTGGATTCGGAGGTTTGGGAATGGGTTGGGAAATCCAGATTGTTCATCATCTTATTCTTCATTTTTTGTTTTTTTTTTAATATTTTGTTACAAAATGAATAAAACATCAAATTTTTTACTGCCACGTAAGCATCATAAACAGAGTTAGTAACGGAGTGTGACTTTTGGTGCAACGGAGCTAACAGAAGAGGGGTTATAGTTGCACATTCTTACGATTTCGCGTTCGTAGAGCAAATTGAGATTCTAAATATGATTCATTGAGCATTTTGAGTAATAAGTCTTTGTAAAAACAGATTTTTTAGAGGCTCTCAATAATTTTAACTTTCAAATGGTTCAAAATTAGGTGAGTTCAACCTCAAAATTAGGTTCCACCTCAAAATTAGGTTCCAAATTCTCCCCAACCCACCCACCCAGTATCAAATCAACTAATTAGGGGTCAGTTTGACGTTGTTGCATCTAAAAATGAGCATTGTAATAATTATTGTTTGAATCCAAAAATCTGTTTCGGCAATAATTACATTCATACTTTTGAAAATTTTAAATTATAGTCAAAATGAACAAATTTCTTAAATAGTGTCGCCCATAATCAAAAACAGAAACCTCTGACTCAAAAAATAAATAAAAAACAGTATTTACCCACAAGTTTGGTTTCCAAAACATTTGGGAAATGAATCAAAGGATATGGACCCTCTTATGGACTCGGTTGCCAAAAAGGAGCATTGGGCCAAAACAAGATCCAGAACTCTCACGTAAATACTCTTATCACAACAGAAAGTGCACGTACAACATTGACAACAAAATCAATTAAAGAAAATTCTTAATTTCTCTTCTATCCCAGCTTCACACAAAAACAATTAAGATAAGGAATTTCACGGTGATTTATGTGAATTTGAATCTTATATATAAGAGTCAGGTTACCTGAATTTGATTCCTATAATATTAATTTTACACTAATGAGTTTTATATTTTTATGTATCGATAGTGAGACCCAACTTATTTTTATTGGTCATTACAATTTTATTATTTTTTTATTTCTTATTTTGTCCTAAATTATGTGGCCCACCACGATGAAAATCAAACTCATAAGAGCAATATAGTGCTCTCAAAAATAAGAATCGACCATATTACACTTAAATAAGAATAAAACTCAAATTTTCCAGCTTATTGTGAAAGGCCTAACCATCTCCTCAAAACATGTGTTCAGGAATGATCTTTTTCTAGTGTTATATATATTTCATAAGATAAGTGCACATCATGCTGATAAATGTAATGCTTTCTACTAGACACATAATCTATAAATTAACTATTAAGCATTATTGGATTACGTTACTACCTGATTTGGGTTAAATAATTGGAATTTTGACTTAATAGTATTGTTGATATACAAAATGGACCAACTTAAGAGTAAGAATCTTGCTGGTGTTATTGCAGTATTCCTCTCTCGGTGTAATCTGTTACACCGAAGGACAAGCGGTGATTAGAGGGAGGCATCAGTGTAGCCGGCCAAAGACTCTCTGTCGCCCAAGTCAATATGTATAGGAAAATGTTGGGTGAGGGAGAGAGAGTGTGCAGCCTTTATCTCGCGTGAGGTGGGCTTGCGTTGGGTCCCTTTCGAGGCTTGGGCTTTATTGGTTTTGAAAGAGAAAGTGTGCAGCCTTCATCTCACGTGAGGTGGGCTTGCGTTGGGTTCTTTTCGAGGCTTGGGCTTTATTGGGTTTGAAAGAGAAACTGTGCAGCCTTCATCTCACGTGAGGTGGTATGCGTTGGGTCCTTATCGAGGCTTGGGTTTTATTGGGCCTGTTTGTAGGTGGGTTTTTTTAATGTTTGTATCCCACTGAACCGGTTATATTTGGGGTGAACATACCACATTTTATATAACACATTTGTGAATGCAGACTAATTCATGCAGACATTTAGACGGATGAATTTTACGTGTATTAGTGTTGTTTACAAAACTAAATATAATATTTCTTGTCCTAAAAATAATTGATTTCCCAAAAAAAAAAAAGCCATTAAAATATGCCACAAAATCACTCTCCTAAATTCACCCAAAAAACAATCCTTGGTTGATAAAAGCATCCTCTCCCTTCTAAAATCACGAAGCAGCTGTTTACTCTCACGGACTATGGGGGACCGGGAACGCGACCGGGACCGAAACCGAGACAGAGACAGAGACAGACGCCGAGACAGAGACGACCGTGATCGCGACCGGGTCCGTAGCAAGAGGTCGCGTACACCTGAACGCACCAGACCACGACACACCCGCTCCCGCACACGCTCGCCGGACCGGTACCGCTCACGCACGCGCTCAGTGTCCCGTTCTAGGTCTCCAGACGACCGGTCCAACCGGCGGCGCCACCACCACCACCGCAGCCCCTCACCGGAGCCACGCAAGCGGCAGAGGCGCGAGTTGACTGTGGAGGATGAGAAGGAGAAGCAGAAGGCGGCGGTGTCGGACTTCGTTGAGGGCATCGCCAAGGAGCAGAAAACTCAACAGAAGCCGAGCAGTGATGGTGGCGATGGGGAGGGTGGGGACGAGGACGAGATTGAGATGATGAAGAAATTCGGGATTCCGATTGGGTTCGACTCCACGAAGGGGAAGCCAGTGGCCGGCGCCGATGTGAGTGGCGTTAGGGCGGTCACAAAGCGCCAGCCGAGACAGTACATGAATCGCCGCGGTGGATTTAATCGGCCCTTGCCTGCTGAGCGCAATCGCTAGAGTACCGGTTAGTGTTTGAAATCCCCTTATTTTCTGTCTGACCTAGGGTTTTGTAAAGTTCTTTTTTTTCTCTGTTTAACTTAACTGAATAAGTTGGATAGTGTTTCTTTTTGTTTCCTGAATAAATTGGATATTGCTAGTAGAAGCAAGAACTTACAATCCCATTTCTGCGGCAGTTTGAGTTAGGGTTTTGAATCTATATACTTTACTTTATGATGATAGGGTTTTCTAGATCTTCTGGGGATTCTTATCTGATTGTGTTTCTCTAGCTGTCTACAATGTGAGAGATACTTCCAGTATCAGAAGCAGGATTTTTATACTAAAAAAGTAGGATTTGAATGTTTGGGTGTTTTTGTCTTGTGTTAATTTACTTTTAAGGTCGGTTTGGTTTAGATAGGGGTTTGGGTTTGATAACAAGGGTAAATTTGTTCCTTAGAGTTTAGACTAATACAATGCATGTATGCTAGGACTTGAAGAAGAAGAAAATTGGAGAAAGCAAATGGATTTTAAATGGCTTTTTGCATGTTTCAAATCTCTCTCAATAGCAGTACATCTAGTTATTTCAAATACATTCAATCTATTTTTTTCTAGTTTTTATATTAAATTTAGCCTTGTTACCAAAATTCAAATTCCTACCAAAACTAATGGAGCCTAGTATATTTCTTTCATCATAATTCCAAAATATTTTGGTTCTTTAGGTTCAATTTTTTCTTTCTAGCTAAAAATAATTTTAATAATGCTGCCCTGGATTTTGCTCTCGTGGTATTGCTTTTCATGCTTCTTGGTTATGGCCAAAAGATGCTTGGATATGTAATTTCATTTTTAGTTGGATAATTTCAAGGCATTCCTCAACTAGATGTAGTGATGCATTGGAAAATGGAAAGATATTCCATAGTGCTGTGTGTTTGGAACAATTGCATGTAGTACTGGGTTAACTTGTTTAAGGAGTTAAACTGATCTCCCTGTGTCATTTAGACATGGTTTTGTGTGTCATTTAGACATGGTTTTGTGATGTGAATCAAAGTTTTTCTTCATGATCCTCCATTTCCCCTTTTATAATTTTTGTTGCACAGATGTCAAACTTTGTCAGTTTTTCAGTATGTTTCTCAGTGACTCAATTCTTTGATTTTCCCTGTTTTAGATTGGTTATAATTTTCCTTTGTCATGAGATGAATTGAAAGATTTGTAGAGGATCTGTTTTTTTTTTTAACTGAATAACTGCATAACTGTATGGGGTTCAACACTCATGTAAGTTTGGTTGGAGGATGGGACTTGATCTAGGAGTTGTCAATAATAGCTCCCTGACAAAACCAGAACTTTTGGAAAACCCTCAACATCCATATTGAAACTTATAATCTCTGATTCAAATGCCAACTCATAACATGAGTTGGACTTGATTCTATTGCCCCCAACGCATCACAGAACTCGTTTATTTTGTTTGTTATGATTGTAGATTTTGAGTGTAGTTTGCTCAACTTCTAATAGCATCAGATTAATCACTTATGGCTTCTAAAACCCTAAACTCCCCACCCTTAAAAAACAAAAAAGAACAATTCTACAATCCTAAACCCGAAAATCCAAAGAACAGAAGTTTTGTTTTAGAGTGGCAGAAAGGTAATAAACATATGTAAAAAGACAAAAAAGAAATCTGGTTGGTAACCTTAAGGGACTTATTATTATAAAAAACTGGTCATTTAAGGTCCTTTTTAGTTGAAAAGAGGTGAATGAGAGTTCTTGAATGATTTTAATTTTTTCCAGGGTGGTGGATGTAATTGTTTATTTCTTCTTTCATAAGTGGTCCTTGGTTTTATCTCAGCTATTTATCATTTAAAATGACCAGGAGCTTTATAAGCTGGATGGGCAGAATGGGTCACTTACTGGTTTCAGACTTGCTTATGGGTTACAAATCTTTAATGTTCTGGTCACACTCCTTTCATAATGGAGGTATGTGCAATTGAAAATTTCAATGCATGAATACTTCTGCTGATGGGAACTAGTATTTTGTCTTCTGTTCAGGTGGAACTTCTGTTTCTTATGTCTTTTTCTTTTTGAGGTCGAAAGGATACAATTTTGTCCCATGTCTTTTTTAATGCAATTAACCTGGAAGTCATTTGATGAATAGATAATTTTATTTGGAAATTTTCCAGATCAATATCCAAGTACACCGAAAAGTATACAAAGGTAATTAAGGGCACAAGTAATTCTTGTCACGTGGTAATGAAGTTGATTTTCTGCTCGATAAATGTTCATATTGGTGCCTAATTAGGTTTCCACATGTTAATGAGTTGTGTTTTTATTGCATTGCGTATGAGACATAACCATTTTGATATGCAGACAACATGGATTTTAAGTTATGAGTATAACCATCTGAAATTTTGTTTGGTCTGTATATTTCTTAATTATCAGTTTCTTTTACTTGCAGATGATGAGGGTCATCCGGCATGAGTTGAACCATACTGGCACAAATCGGTGAGACCATGTAAGATTCTTTGAGTTCATTGTAGCGCATCTAATGATGGATTCCCATGAAATTGATGTTATTGACTAATTTTATTTTGAACACATTAGTCAGCATGGTGGATCAGTTATGCTTATATATTGGTATTTGCGCTGTCTTCTAAATTCGATGCTGACTGCAATTGAGGATTTGTGGTGCATAATGTCTAAAGACTTTTTTTGTTTGAAAGAAAATAACCTTCATCAAATTCTTCATAAAGAGCCTTGATTAGAAAGTATAATATGAAAATTACCAGGTCTGTAAGTGATACCCCTTCTTCTTCTTTTTTATAATAGAGAGGGGAGAGAGTTTTCACTTGAATTGTAAGATTAAGCTTGAATGGTGTGGGTGTTTAAGGTGCATATAGTGGTGACTGCGACCCAATTTGTTGTCGTGTTGTCATGGATGCGAACTTCGTCCCTAATTAGCTATTTTTCATGCTCTCATAGAAAATCCAAGATGTCCCGACCGGAAATGTCTTCCCTTGTTTTTTCTTTAGACGGGATGGTATAGATGTCAATGACACGGCATGATCGGAAAAAATCCTTGAGTAAAACTTAAAGATAAACATATTGTTGTTACCAATTAGGAATCAAAAGATTGAGATATCAGGGCCATCGACGAACTATCCGGCGCATTTAGAAAATGGTTAGTTTACAAATTGTAGTTTAATAAGACTTTTAAGGTCGCAGTACCAACTCTTTTCCATATAAAACATAATATTTCTTTGTCGTTGTGGGAGGCAGCATTGTTCAACTGGATTGAAAAGTAGAGTATAAAAGGACGATGAAAGGTAATAAACTACTTCAATTTGGAAAACCAGGTAAGCACATGACATGGTGTTGGACGAAGAGAGTCAAACAAAACGACTTAATCCCAGATTAATGGTGTTTGCCCCACCAATTAATTAACTTAATGAATGAGAGAGGTTGGAGCAATGGTGTATGCAACCGTTTCATGTAAGTTTTCTTTCATTAGTCGGAACTAGTAATCTATTGAACTCGCCATATACCATAAAAGTTTCCGAAAGTGGAATAGGAAAGATCAAATTCATGGATATCCGACAGCATCAAATTCATGAGATGTCCCAGAAAAGCTAAGCTACGAACGATATAGGTCACGGACATGTCATACCGTGAACAAGGGCGTCTAGTACTAGAGTTTCTTATTATCTCTCCAAAACAAGGGGAGGGATGTGTGCAAGCTATAATAACCGTCTTAACGTCTTATGCATACAAACCACAGAAATGGGTAAAGGAAAACAGAGAGCGCGAAAATGGAAACTGAGATGGTAGAAAGCTCTAGGGAGGAACCGGGAAAGCTGAGTCTTGCCTTTAAACGCTGGTGGCTGGCTTCTGAATGATAAAGGCCATGCACTGACCCTGGTTTTTGTTGTCGAATGCCATACAGCGGATATAAGCATTTGGGTATGCTGTTTTGCACTGCTGGATTTCATTCAGCACCAGAGAAGGATCAGTGCAACCAAACATGGGCAGCTTCCACAACGTCCAATATCTCCCATCATAGTACCCTGGCATCTGGCTGTTCTCCCTGTGAACATACCCAACCTGCACATAGTTGCAACAATAAAATGTTAACCATATCAAATTGAACACCTAAAATCTTATGGGGTAATTGGTATTCCAAACCCAGTTTCATAATCAAGAAAATATGAGTAATGACAAATACAAAATTACAAGGTACGTAGCATATTTGGTATTGTCATAAGACACTGATTTGGATTAAATAGTCTGAAACTCGTATTGGGTGTCACTCATATTACTTGCAAACTGTATAAATTTAAGCGAAAACTTATCTACTTGCATGCCGTATACTATGCTTCAGCCATGCTAAAGACTAAAGAGTACAAAAAACTCTTAACACATCGCATTGCAGTCCAGCCTAAGATAATTTAGGACCTAGGCCATGTTTGGTGTCTGATTGGATTGGATAACTCACTGTATTTAAGGGTGGTATGGGGAAGTAAGAAATGGAGGCCAACTTGAAGGAATTAGATGAACTAGTGCAATCCAATCCAATACTAGGCACCAAACATGCCCTAAGTATATAGAACACAAGTTCAAACTTCAAATATGATTTCTTCAGAAACATAGAAGAGCAACTAAACTTCTGAAATCAACAAACCTCATCGAATTCAAGGCAAGGGATCCATCCCTTTTTCAGCATGTAGTTAATCTCCTTAGCGATTGAATCATCGGAGAGTGGTGGCAGGTAGGAGAGAGTCTCAAACTTCTTGTTGTTGATTGGATTCCATACCTGTAAAACTCAGCACAGCGGGCAAACTGAGAAACAAACCAAAAATGAGGTCTTGGTACTTGGGATAAAACTTATAGTTACAAATTACATTACCTTCATGCAGTGAGTTCTTGAACCATTGGAGACGGTTTTCTTGGTCCATCCAATAGAATCCTTAGCTGGGAAATTTTTTGAAGGGTTGGTTGTCAAACCGACGTATCCGGATGCAGCAACCGGAGCATTAAAAATTGCAGCTGACATCTTCAAACTTGATGCTTAGCAGAGTGATTGATCAAAAGTGAGAAAGAACAGCAGTGTTGTAAAAGTGAAAGGAAATGAACCAGTCTATGTGTTCTGTAAAAATCATGTACAGTTTGTTAAAAGAGGGAGTGGGAATGGTATTGAGAAAACGGTGGGTAGAAACAAGGTGTTTGGAGAGTTTTATAAGTCACATTAGCATTGATCAACTCACTACGAATCAAAATCCACTTGGCATGCCAAGGAAGCAATGAGCCCCACCAAAGCTCATGGTGCCACCACTAGGGAGTTTCTGCTAGCCAGTTTTGCCGACATCATAGTAACTGTGGGAATTAAATATTAGTATCATATATGACTCATATCTGCAATTGGCTTTTTATGGAGCCTGGAGAGAACTTAAAAAAATCCTGGATGCACCAAAACAGATGCTTAGCACCAAAAATTCTGGATGCATCAGGGGTATTTCGACAACCTTTAATATAATATAATGCCAAGTTGAATTGCTCAGCATACAGACAGATGCACCAAAACAGATGACCATGGTAATTAAATGGAGACTACGGGGAATCACATACACAATAACAATTGATCAAGTTTCTTTTTTACCATTTAAAACCAGGGGCTGACTACCGCAAGCACTTCCCCATGAGGTATTTAGGTTTACAGAATCCCTGCTAGCCAAGTAAATTTTTTTTTACTATTAATCTGCCTCACTAACCGGCTTCAAATTGTTCAAAGGGCAGGCAGAAGATATCAAAATCCATAGGATACTCAAGGAAACACCAAAGGATCCATGCTCATGTGCTATTAGGAAAAACACAGTTTATCAGATTCAAAGTAAAGATATGTAGCTGGATGCATCTTAAGAAAGGCAGGATAGACTTGCATGTGGATCGATCCTTCCAATTTCACAATAAAGACATCTTTAAAGAAAAGATGTGTCACTAGCTATGCAAAAACTTTCAAGCTCCCTTCTGAGCTGGTTTAAAGTTCTGTATATCTTTCTCGAATGAGAATGAGACTTGTCGTCAGCTACAAATTTATGGGCAATGCCATCAATCTCAATGAAGCTCCAAGCAGAAGTTGTAGCTACTTCTCTATCCTTCATCATTTTCCTGAGCCTCGTCACATCCTCCCAGCTGCCCATTTTTGCATACATGTTGGCCAGAAGAACATACCTTCCACTATGCTGAGGCTCTAATTCAATCAGAAGCCTCCCCACTCTATCTCCTAACTCAACATAGCCATGTATCAGACACCCATTAAGCAAAGAACCCCATATAGCACCGTCTGGTTCCATTGTCATACTTCGTATCAATATCTCTGCTTCTTTTACTTGTCCTGCACGGGCCAAGAGATCCACCATGCATCCATAATGCTCCATCCCAGGAGCAATGTCATAAACTTTACTCATACGTCCCAAAGACCACCATGCTTCATTCACAAGAGCTTTGTGATTACATGCAGTCAGAACTCCAATAAATGTAACAGCATTTGGTTTCGGTCCCTTCTTTTCCATTTCTGCAAAAAGCTCAAGCCCCATATCATTTTCACCATTAAAAGCACAGCCCATAATTATGGCACTCCAAGCAGTTACATCTTTTTGCGGCATCATGCTAAACACATGTTGTGCATCTTCAATGCATCCGCATTTTGCATAAAAATCTATTAGTGCAGTACCAAGCTCAAGTCCATACTCAATACCATTTTCATCCAAAAACAAATGAATCCATTTCCCTTCTTCAAATGCACCAATGGACGCACAAGCACTAAGAACACTAACCAAAAGAGAATCTTTGAACCTCACATTTGTTTTCTTCAATTCCCGAAACAGGTCAATTGCTTCATTGAAACAAGCATTCCAAACATACCCAGAAACCATTGCACTATAAGAAACATCATTTCTATCAGGCATTGCATCAAACAAATCACGAGCATCATGAACCAACCCATTACAACAATAACCACTAATAAGACTAGTCCAACAAACCACATTCTTATTCAGACTTTCCTCAAACACTCTATGGGCAAATTCTACAGCTTCACATTTACAGTACACACTAATAACTGAGCTAATGACATAAACATCACAGCCATGCCCAAACTTCAATATTTGACCATGCAGCTGACCAAGTGATGATATACAAACACAAGCTTTAACTAGAAACGTGAAAGTACGCGCATTTGGTTCCATACCTATCCTTCTCATTTTAGTGTAAACAGAGATACCCTGCTTATATTCTAAGTTTTTCAAGAAACCCACTATCATGGAATTGCAATCAAATACATTGGGTCTCAGAATTTTACTAAACACAGTCTCTGCATAGCTCAAGTCACCATGTTCTGACAATGCATAGGAGGCTAAGAGCTTACTGGTGATGTAGGTGAAACGAGCGAGACCAGAGGTAACTGTATGGGCATGGATTTGCTGAAGTTCTTTCATGGTTGAACATCTTTGTAGTAGGAGAAGATATGCAGGATTTGTGACTGACTTGGGAAAGACTCTGCTCATGCTGAGAACACCTTGAAGCTGACAAAAAAACTAGTCCCATTTTAAGCCTTCTTGTGGTTCATCAAACTTTAGGAGGAAATGCTATTTGTGCACAGTCAACTCAAAATCAAATCCAGGATCGCTCACTGTCAATAAAAAGATACGTTGAGTATGCCACAAAGAAAATTAATATTGTGCTGGAAAAAGTAGAAGAGGGAGATGATATGGGGGATTAAAGGGTGCATAATAAAGTTGGACCTTCTAGCTAAAGAATTTGACCCCTTATTCTTAACAATAGCCAAAACCAGTTGTGTTATTGTTAACAATTATCTTACCACTGGGCCAACCGAATCTGTATGTGCATACATCTTTAGTCTGATGATATACTTTCTATGTTATAAAATACTCAAAAACCCGAACTTTTTTTCCATTACAAATTAGTCTTGGATTTACCAGAAGATCTTTTGATCCTCATTAACACTATGTTTCTGTATTTCTTTTTGCTAAAGCCATTTTCATTATTTCACTTCTTGTTTGTTAATTTTTTTTTTCTTTTCTTTTATCTACACTAACCAACAACTCTAGGTTTGGTTTACCAATGAAGAAAGGAAACTGAAATGAATATCATACTATCTCAAAATGGAGGAGATTCTGAAAGAAGGTTATCAATAGATTCGATAAGAAAGTAAAAAAAAATCTTCGTTTCTGTATGTTCTTCTTTCCATATTCTTCATATACAATTGTAACCAAATACATTAAAATTCTTGGTTTTCCCCCCTTTTCTTTCTTCTACTCACTGTAGTTGAAAAGTGAACAAAACATAAGGTAAATAACCTATAGGGCTATATTGCTCTTCCATCCAAGGATACGAAAAGTTTCAGCAGAAGCAACCGTCACATTTGCAGGCGGATACCGCAAACAACACCCGCCCGCATAACAAAATCTCTCACCATACCCACTATCTGAACTAGAACCATGCACCCATCAAATTTTTCTTACGAAACTTTCATATTTACTCTTCTGATATCTTAAATGAAGAGAATTTACATTATATTTGTAATAATTTCGCCTAATTTCGATTCCGAAGGCAGGGTTTCCAGAAATTCAAGGTAACGAGAACAGTAAGTTTGTGACTTTACCTGATACTGTATCAGACTCCTCTGGAAGTAAAGAGGAACGCCCAACGCGATTTTTGAACCGAAGACCAGTGCAAGCTAATCCTTGATGCGACTTCCGCACAAGATCGGAACTTTGTAAGAACGACTATATTTTTCCGGGTAACAAACACATCAAGCTCACTTCAATTTTTAGACTGTCGAGTGATGACGAAGAGACCTTGCTTAGATTGGGGCTTCCTTCATATTTCCTTAGCCCTAATTTTAGATGTTTCTAGGTGTTGGGAGTTTTTAGAGGTTTTAGCGGAGGCAAAAGATTAAAAATTTAAAATAAATATGTAGGGTTCGGGTTCCCGCGATTATGACCCATACCCACCTTTGCCACGGTTTGGAAGAAAATTACCCATACCCGCTTTTCCTGCATCCAATTATTCTCAATTAGTCAAAAAATTATCAATTTATTCGACATAATAAGGCATTTGTATACTATAATCAAGAATGAAAATATCGTTTTTTTATGAAAGTATCGACAGTCAAATTTATAGTAATATAGATAGATATTTCGATATCGTTTACGTTTACGCTCAACAAAAAAATATTGAAAATTTAGTTCAAAATTTGAAATTTTTAAAAGGAAAAATGTAAGCACCTAATAATACTTATATAAGACTAATACGGATATTTTCTTCCCCTTTTTATTTTATGCCGAGACCCTTAAATGCAGATATTTCTTTTCCCTATTTTTATATCGAGACCCTAACTAAAGATATAACTACAGAAATATCGCGAATGTTACGGTATTTTGATTAATGACTGTAATGATCAAATATAGTTCGTACGTCGTCAATTCTAGCGCTAGGATGTGCATTCCATTTTTTATCCTTTCAAATTTGAAATACTACAAAATGAATTGAAAAAAAGAAAAAGAAATTGTGTGACTAAAACAATGACCATAGGTTTGATTAATAATGACCATAGGGTTGTTTAATAATGACCATATACGTCTTAAAAAAAAGAAAAAATCCGAGCCATCATCCCTAACCCCACTGCCAGCCATGGCAACAGCCGTGCCAACCTACCTACTCCATGTCTTTTCATTCCTTCTCTTCAAAAACCCAAACAGCGTTCATATCCATGGCCAACATCACCTTCTTCTGTGTTTCGCAAAGGATTTGAGATTATCCGTCCTAAAAAATTGAGGAAAAAAACAAATTTGATGGCATAGGCTTGAGGCTTGATTAATAATAAATACATTCTTTCTTTAAGAACAAACTGTAGTAGAAAGGCTTGTTCAAACAAGCAAAATGTGTGAGGCAGTTAATAAACTATCGATTTGAACGCATAATCTAGGCTAATACTTCACAGCTCTTGGTAGATAAATGGCTTTTCAGGCCCCGAGATGGCAGCTTGCTGATTGCGGGGAATAAATTTTGTGGGCTTGACATGACCTTCCCAAGTGTTGAGGTTTTTTGTTTGTTTTTGTGATCCCAATTTCTGAGTTAGATTTTCTCTTAGTATTACGTGAATGAATGATATTCCATTGTTTGGCATGAAATTAGTAGTAAAAATCGTTGTCTAAGTATTTATTTTTCCGAATAAATTTTTAAAGAATCATGAAATTAATCTCTTGATTTATAAATGTACCTCATACTAGGTCATCATCGCATTTGGACTTCTCTTAATTTTTGGATATCAACACTCTATAAAGACGAAAGTCATACCAACTATGCAATAAATTTTGTACTTGTAGTCTTTGTAGAGTAATTTTGTACTTGTAGTTATCCCAAGTGCTTCTTCCGTGAAAGACGGTGACGTTGCTTTTAAAAAAAAAGCGGATAGGCCTATGATTCAAATTAGAAATTAGAGTTAAACAATAATAGGGTTTTCTCTACAAGCTTGAAAGGATATTTCGTTTACGCTTGATGCAGGTTTTGTGTTTGGTATTGGACCCTTAACATTGCTCTGAAGCCGTTTATTTTAACATTCACTAATGCCTTTGTTTTGGTAGGAAACCACATTACCAATCTCCTTTGCTTGCTCAACAACAACAACTATCCAACACCTAGAATTATGGGATTTCATCTCTTTAACTTCCTTTCCGGGCACAGATTCTAAATTTGGTATGACAATTGGTGCCATTTGGGGTATCTCCTGGATCGTTTTGGTAGTTCTATTGTTCAGGTCTCGAGGATTCATCTGAAGGCTAGGCTGTCCTCTGTGTTGCTTGATTGGAGATGGAATTGGCCCATGATGGCGGACAGGGATTGCAGATTGATTCAATTGGCTAGTAACTCTAGTGTGGTTCATCCCTCTAGTCATGATTCGTTTGTTTGGACTGTTGCAGCGAATGGTGTGTTTTCCTCTGCTTCGCTGTGGAATAAAATTAGAGGTGAGGGCACCCCGGGCACATTTGGCTTGGTTTCCAGGAGCCATCCTGCGCTCTAGCTCTATCTTGTGGTTGGCTTTAAACATGCGTCTTTCCACTCTAGACCGCATTGGTTTATTTACTAATAGGGGCTCCATGGTTTGTTGTCTTTGTGCTCGTGAGGATGAGTCACATGCTCATCTTTTCTTTAATTGTGTTTTCACTTCTTGGATTTGGGGTGAGGTGCTGCGCACTACTGGCGCTGTGTGGAGCTCTCATGAGTGGCCACCTTCGATTTTCACGGCTGCTCTGCAGTGGAAGGGGAAGAACCTGTCGATGGTCGCTAGGAGGCTCTCCCTTGCTGTGACTATTTATGTTATTTGGCAGGAACGAAATCGGCGCCTTTTTGGCAATTGCAGGCGTTCTCATCTCATGGTGCTTGCTGCGCACCACACCATTATTTCAATGATTCGTTCTAAACTTTGTAGCTGCTAGGACTTTTAATATTGAGGTCTGGGTTGTTCTCCCTGGCTGTTTGTTGGGTCTCTGAGTCGTTGTGCTATGTGTCGTGGGCTTGTTTCCCCCTTTATATAATTTAATGATTTAACAAAACAAATTATTTTAGTGCAACGCCCTCGGTGACTTGTGGGTCATCTTCGGCCTTGAATCACAACATTACGGGCCATAACTACACAGACTCCAACCCAAGCCATGGCCCTTCTTTGTTAACTCTTCCGACCCAATGATATTTCTTTTTGTTTTGTTAGGTCGACCCAATGATATTTCGACGTAAGTTCGGCCGAAGGCCATTAATCTGGGCGAATACATTTTCGGTGAAAATGGGCGCAAATATTAGTAAGAGTTGCTACTTCCATGAATGTCCCAAAATAGCAGCACCCGCTATCATTAGCTACATTGCTTTTTAGTCATTTATATTATTATAAAATTAAGAAGATAAAAAAACTTCATTAAATTTTTTTAACAAAAATATTCATCGATTAATAATTTTTATATTTAATACATAAAGATGTAATAGTAAAATTACATATTTAAATTTAAAAAAATTAAAAATTAAAGTAGAGGGGTGGGTAGTTACACCAACACTCATTCTTTTTTTATTTATTTTATTTTTTGAATTTATTTTTATTTATCCTTATTTCTAAAAAATTATAAACAATAAATTTAAAATAAAAACAATCAGCATATATATATATATTACGATACTTTGAGGGGTTAATGAATTGTGGGGCTTTATTTTGAAAGTTTGTTTTGGACCTCCGAAATCTATGAAGGGAGAAGATGACTCAATCTGTGAGGGGAACAAGTTGCTGGCGATTAATCGGATGGAGTGGGTGGTTTTAGGCTGCGAATTTTGTATTCAGTAAATTTTTTAAAGATATTAAAATCTAATTTTAACGGGAAAAATATTGGAAGTTCGGTACACAAAAAGCTGCCTTAAAATTACCATTTAATCTTTCCATATTAACTCTCTTTTTTGGTAATCTTAACCTTAATTTTAGATTTTCTTTTGTTCCCATCTTACTTTTACTTTATTCATTTATATTTTATTTATCAGAAGTTATAGGCACTTAATTACTTAAAATTGCTCACAAAGTAATTAAACAAAAATAGGGAAAATTATGCTTCAAATTTTAGAACATAATTACACAGTGATCAAATTCAAATTTTACACTAAATAAAAACATTTCGTAAGGCTACAATTTCCAGATGGTGAAGTGCTGGACTGAGAATTTATTTAGCAAAACAATATATACAGTTGTTTAATTAATTAGCAAATCAATTGTGGTATTCATATCACTTGTTTATAGAACTGACTCTTTTTCTTTGTGAATCAGTTACTATGACAATACTCTTTGTACTTGTCATTTTTGCAGTGTTCGTAGGCTATTGCGGCCTGCCTTTATTCTTCCTTTGCGGCCTGCATTTCTCACGGCTCTTCCCGTCCCGCTGCATCAGCTTCAAGCTCAGGACCAGGCAAGACACGCCTATTTCTTTAACAAGGCGATGAGTGGATCCATTGATATGACCAGGGCAGACTAATCTGGCAAGGCAGCCGCCTCAGGCTCCCACCTTGAGTAGGCACCGAAATTTTTTTATACATATTTGATATGTTAATATAATATATAATATTAGTAATTAATACATATATACAATTGCTTAGCTAACCAAGTTCGTTGTCGTGTTTAACAGGGACTAGGCATTGTTTTGATTCCTTTAGGGCCATTTTACTTCAGTTTTTTTCTTCGGTTTTTCTTTTGGCTTCTAGGCCAACTGGCCCTTTTTTATAATTTTTTTATTATTTAGGGCCAGTCCTGGATATGACATCCTACACCGATGTCAGGAGGCATGGTCTTCTTCATGCTGATAACATCAGAATGTTAATATACATATTGTTGTAACTTTGTTGGCATATTACCTATTGTGGGATCAGGGCCGACCCTGAGGGTAGTCCGGCAAAGCGGCTCCCTCGGGCCCCCACCTCGAGGAGGACCACAAATTTTTTTATTATACATAATTGATATGTTAATATTGGTAATTAATACATATATACAACTGCTTACCTGAACACCAGCAGATTGGGGTCGAACACTAGCAGATGGGGGTCGAACATCAGTAGAATTTGGACATAAAGAATTTGGACCATCAAAATTTGGATAAGCAGAATTTTCATTTTCCCATGGAGAATTTTTTTTTTAAATTTGCTGAGGAGCCTGCTTAATATGGTTGCATGATTGACTTGCCAATTCCTGATGAATCTGATGTATGTTTTGACTGGAAAAATGATGGTGAATGTACAAGGGTTGATTGCAGACTGAGAAATCGTTGGCCTTGAGATGTACGTCATTGCAAATGGTTGCAGTTATCAGAGGAACTAGTACATATCAAGATCAAGAAAACATAAATTTTTTGTTTGTATTACCTTGTAGGACAAGTTGACTATCATAAGTTCTAGTTTTGTACAAGCACACACAATATTACTTGAAAAAGGCCAAATATGATGTTACCTCTTCTTCGCTGTCCAAAAAAAAAATTGCTCAGCTAACCAAGTTCGTTCCCAAGTTTTCTACAACGGACCAGGCCTTATTTCGATTCCTTTAGGGCCTTTTCACTTCAGTTTTTTTTTCCTTCTCTTTTCTCTTTTGGCTCTCCATATGCCTTTTTTTTATATATATTTTTTATTGTTTTGGGATGGCCCTGGATATGACATCCAACACCAAGATTCACAACATCAAGTAAGTGTAACGACCCGGACCAGAAGTTATAGTAATTCGAGAATTTAATTAAGGAAATGACGATTTTACCCTCGATTTCGGAGGGGTTCGGGAGTCACTTTTTATCAGGCAGCACTTTTGGAAGTTTTTCTTGGGTCATTGTGAAGGTCTCGAACTCACGTGTTCGTAGATAGGTGGCATGCGGAAAACAGAGACCCGATGAGAACGTTGTGGGTCTAAAAGCTTTAGGGGCAATTTGGTCATTTTGAAAAAGTCCAAAATTAGGGGGATATTTTTCTCTCTCTCCGGAGACTTTGCTCAGATCGGACTCAGACTCTCTCTCTCTCCTCCCTCGGACACTCTCTCTCCTCGTGCGAGCATCACTCATCTCCACTACCATCGACCCATTTTGGGTTCGATTCGACCCAAACAAAGGCCAGGGATGGAATCACCTCGACCTCGCGAGCGGTTTGGTGCCAGTTCGAGCCTCGATACCCACCAAAGACGGTGGTTCGATGGTAGGTGATGAAGCCAAAACTTTCCATGGATTTTTCGATCGATCGAGGTATGTTTTCTCAAATCTAAGCTTGGATTTGAACTCCTGGGAAGGAGTAGATGAATTTGCATGGGTGGATCGTGAAAAATGGTGGAGTCTGGAGGAATATGGGGAGCTTGGAGTCTCGGTCGTTAATGGCAGATTCCGGCCACCGTCGACGGCGGCATTGATGTGGTCCGGTCATCTTTTTCGGTAAGAATTCCCAGATTTCGACCACCGGAGGCGGCGACGACGGTCGTGGTCCGGTCGTCGTCCCCAACGAACTCCGATGACTGGTTCAAACTGTAGGTGCTGACGTGGCATGCCACCTGGCAGCCACATGGCGACCAGTCAGCGTTCAGTCAGTAGTTAGTTGACCGTTGGGTCAACTGACGCTGTCAGGGTTTGACAGAATATACTGACGGTGTTAGCATATTCCGTTAAAAGGTAATTGTGTTATGACGGAATCCTAACGCCGTTAGTTTGGATGAAATATTCGGATTCTGTCAGGATATTCCGTCAGAGCAACGGAATATTCCGCTGTGAAAAGTACAGATGCGTGCAGTCCGATCTTCTACCAGTGCATGGTGGCGCGTGGGGCGATTTCACGGTCCAAGAGGGCGAGTGTCTAGGGTTTTGGAACATTCCGGATCGGATTTTGACGATTTTGAGGCCGTCGAAGTCCGTTTAGAGCCCCGTTTGAGTAATTCCAGCATATGGACGACCATGAAGCGGGTTTTGGCTAGGGGGGGTGGGGGGTGTGGTGTGGTGGTCAAGGGAGTGTGGTTATTTGTATGTCAATGGGTTCCTTGGGGCTAGGGATTCCTTAAGTTGGTCCTTTGGATATACTGTGAACGGACTGGGTTTCCGAGATTGCAAGGCATGCCTATTTCTATGTATTATGTCATACCACGGATTGTGTGTGGTGGGACTACATATTAGCACCTTTCGAGGCTCAGAAATTTAAGCTTAAGGTTTAAAGGGATTTATCGAATGTCTTCTCACTATGCATCTCTCGAGGTGTATGAAATTATTTTAGGGTTTCAGACCGGGATCATAATTTGGGTTTTGACCCTGATGAATGATGTTATGAAAGATTCCATCATACGGCTCGGGCTGAGCTGGGATATTGAGTTACGACTTGGAATGAGCTGGGATATTGAGTTACGGCTCGGGATGAGTTGAGATACTGAGTCACGGCTCGACTGAGCCGGGATATCGAGTTACGGCTCGAGGTAAGGTATGTGAGACTCAATTCAAGCAAGTCTTGAACATTGAATAGCCAAAGAACCTTTCGGTTTATGTACGATGTTTACGGTCACTAAGTGTGACCAATGCCTAAATTTTTGTTAAGGGTACTTTCGTCATCAGGGTTAGTGGGTGGTGACCCAGATTGACAAGTCGTTGACGGTTCACACGAGGGTGACACGTCAGTTATCTTGTTTAATTGCGGAGGAGGTCCTCCGAGGTAGTTTGTAAACTACTGGGCTATCCTTCGTCTGACTGGTAGGTGAAGGTCAAGCAGGTACAAAGGTGGTTCTATTGGAACCCCTGTAAAGTTTATTTGATGTTTCCAAAATCAAAGGTATTCCAGGTATTAACTTTTGTGGTTAAAGGCTATCAGACTTGAGCAGGGTTTTTTTTGCAGATTTCGAGACGAAATTCGGGAAGGGTCCTGTCAATTTGGTATCAGAGCTCTAGATTTAACTTCCTGCAGACCGCACACTTGTGTGCAAATAATTTAATGGTTCTTGTCAACGAGATGCCTTCGAGACGTTTCTCTCCTCAACGACCTAGAACTGAGGGTGGCGGAGAGTTGGGAGTCATGATATGCACGGGCGAGGTAGGCATTGCTGTTGCTGGTGAGTGGACTTTGGTTATGTAAATTATAATGCATGCATAAAGGTATATTTGATATAATTGCTTGTTACGTATTATTTTTGGTAAATTTCCCAAATTGAGAAATTATTATTACTAGACACGGGCTTTCAATAATTACTGGCCTGGTTTTATGGATTTTGGTCGAGTTCATGATTTTGAGTTTGAAACCCAGTTTTTCAATGAATTATGCTTAGGCCAAGGAACAAGGATTTCAAAGCATGGATATGAATTACTGTTCCTGAGGGTCAAGGTTTTCACCGATGTTGGCGTCGAGGGTCTCTCTCCTCCAGATCGTTGAGGCTAGCTACGACTCGGGATTCCATTCGGGGAACGGTGAGTCAGGTTTATGATATTTTGTGTCCAAGTTGGTTTCATGGTTTTTTTTTTTAAAACTCCTTTGAGGAGGGTTTTCAAAACAGAGTTGTGGACCACGAGATGTTTTCATTATTTGGGTTTTCATGGGTCCCACCGAATGTTTTAACAAACCATGGATTTTGGTTTTCACTGAATTGATGTCCCCAAGGGTCATGG
Organism: Oemleria cerasiformis; assembly: GCA_037349345.1. Classification (NCBI taxonomy): domain Eukaryota; kingdom Viridiplantae; phylum Streptophyta; class Magnoliopsida; order Rosales; family Rosaceae; genus Oemleria; species Oemleria cerasiformis. The sequence goes on from JAZGTL010000010.1 coordinate 12,854,042, forward strand.
TTTTTCTCCGGCATATGATGAGGGGTATTTCCCATCACATGTTCGTTGAGGTTTCTTCAACTGGCGTTGGAGGGCATTTCTCGGCCAGATCGTTGAGGGGTTCTCTGATGTTGGCGTTGGAGGGTATTTCTTCGCCACATCGTTGAGGTTTCTCCGATTGGCGTTGGAGGGTATTTCTCCGTCAGATCTTTGAGGGGATCTCCGATGTTGGCATTAGAGGGTATTTCTCTGCCACATCGTTAAGATTTCTCCGACTGGCGTTGGAGGGTATTTCTTCGCCAGATCATTGAGGGCTTCTCCGATGTTGGCGTTTGAGGGTATTTCTCCGCCACATCGTTGAGGGGTTCTCCGATGTTGGCGTTGGAGGGTATTTCTCCGCCACATCGTTGAGGTTTCTCCGACTGGCATTGGAGGGTATTTGTAACGACTCGTCTGGAATCCTCCGTAAACGGCGCCGTTAGTGGAATCCCCTTCACCCGGAATCCTCCGACATAATCATTATTGTTAGCTTGTCCCCGTTCGAAAATCCCCTAGCTGCAACATCTTTGAGGACTCGAACCCTGGACCATGCCTTTTTTTTCCTCTCCAAGAGGATTCCAGGGACGGATCGTTACAGTATTTCTCCGCCAGATCGTTGAGGGGTTCTCCGATGTTGGCGTTGGAGGGTATTTATCCACCACATCGTTGAGGTTTCTCCAACTGGCGTTGGAGGGTATTTCTCCACTAGGTCGTTGAGGGGTTCTACGATGTTGGCATTGTAGGGTATTTCTCTACCACATCGTTGAGGTTTTCTCCGACTGGCGTCGAAGGGTATTTCTCCGCCAGATCGTTGAGGAGTTTCTCCAATGTTGGCGTTGCGGGGTATTTCTCCGCCATATCGTTGAGGTTGTCTATGCATCGTACAAGGACCCACATATATTGAGATGCTCGGATATGTGGAGGGATTTCTCTGAGACTGGCGTGGTAGGGCATTTCCTCCGCCAGATCGTCGATCTTTTTCTGATGCTGGCATGGTAGGGTAATTCTCCGCCAGATCATTGAAGCTGACTACATGGAGTATAGGGATCTGCAAGACTTCGCGATATCTTCGGATGAACGTGTACCTATCTGACCCCTGACTTCGAGGTATATTTGGTCATGTGACATCATGACTTGAGGTAATTATAGTCATGTTAGGAGTAGGCCCCGCAGTCTCGAGTTCATAGCCTTGCTTTGAGGTAATTTCTGGGTTGAATGGATTCTAATGCTTTCAAGATGACTCCTGGATGTTGTTCTCACCTACGGTTCGTTGTCAAGACGGGAACAAAGACATGTGCAGGGTGCACAGGTTCCATTGGGAATCACATCAGAGGTTCAGTCGCTTACGGTGCGTCCCTGAAATTCCTTTAAGGGGGGGGGGGGGGGGGGGGGGGTGGAAATTGTAACGACCCAGACCATAAATTATAGAAATTCAAGAATTTAATTAAGGAAACGACAATTTTACCCTCGATTTCAGAGGGGTTGGGGAGTCAATTTTTGTCTGGCAGTACTTTTGGAAGTTTTTCTTGGGTCGTTGCGTAAGTCTTGAACTCATGAGTTCGTAGATAGGCGGCACGCAGAAAACGGAGACCCAGTGAGAATGTTATGGGTCTAAAAGCTTCAGGGACAGTTTGGTCATTTTGGAAAAGTCCAAAATTAGAGGGATATTTTTCTCTCTCTCCGGAAACTCTGCTCAGACCGGACTCAGACTCTCTCTCTCTCTCTCTCTCCTCCCTTGAACACTCTCTCTCTCCTCCCTTGAACACTCTCTCTCCTCGTGCGAGCATTACTAATCTCTACCACCATCGCCCCATTTTGGGTTCGATTCGACCCAAACAAAGGCCTAGGATGGAATCCCCTCGACCTCGCGAACATTTTGGTGCCAGTTCGAGCCTCGATCACCACTAGAGACGAAGGTTCGATGGTCGGTGATGAAGCCAAAACTTTCCATGGATTTTCTGATCGATTGAGGTATGTTTTCTCACATCTAAGCTTGGATTTGGACTCCTGCGAAGGAGTAGATGAATTTGCATGGTGGATCGTGAAAAATGGTGGAGTCTGGAGGAATCTGGGGAACTTGGAGTCTCGGCCGTTAATGGCGGATTTTGGCCACCGTCGATGGTGGCGTTGACGTGGTCCAATCATCTTTTGTGGTGAGAATTCCCATATTCCAGCCACCGGAGGCGGCGGCGACGGCAACGGTCTGGTCGTCGTCCCCGAAGAACTCCGATGACTGGTTCATACTACAGGTGCTGATGTGGCATGCCACGTGGCGACTAGTCAACAGCTGACTTAGCTGCAACGTGGAGTCTCGCGGCAACACAGTTAGCGTTCAGTCAGCAATTAGTTGATCGTTGGGTCAACTGACGTAGTGAAGGTTAGACGGAACATATTCCGTCAAAAGGTAAAGGTGTTATGACGGAACTCTAACGCCATTAGTCAGAGCGACGGAATATTCCACTGTGAACAGTATAGACGCGTGTGGGGCGCGTGGGAGCACGTGGCGATGCGTGGTCCGATCTTTTACCGGCGCATGGGGCGGTTTCCTGACCCACGGTGGCCCGTTTCTAGGGTTTTGGAACATTTTGGATCGGATTTTGATAGTTTTGAGGCCGTTGGAGTCCATTTAGATCCCCGTTTGAGTAATTTCAATCATATGGATGACCACGAAGCGGGTTTTGGCTCGGGGGGGTCAAGGGAGTGTGGTTATTGGTATGTCAAAGGGTTCCTTGGGGCTAAGGCTTCTTTAAGTTGGTCATTTGGATGTACTATGAACGGACTGGGTTTCCGGGATTGCAAGGCATGCGTATTTCTATGTATTATGTCATACCACGGATTGTGTGTGGTGGGACTATATATTAGCACCTTTCGAGGCTCGAGAATTTAAGCTTAAGTTTTAATGGGATTTATCGAATGTCTTCTCACTACGCATCTCTCGAGGCGTATGAAATGATTTTAGGGTTTTAGACCAGGATTATGATTTGTGTTTTGACCCTGATGAATGATGTTATGGAAGATTCCATCATACGGCTCGGGCTGAGCTGAGATATTGAGTTATGGCTCGGGATGAGCCGGGATATTGAGTTACGGTTCGGGATGAGCCGAGATATTGAGTTACAGCTTGGGATGAGCCGAGATACTGAGCCACGGCTCGGCTAAGTCGGGATATCGAGTTACGGCTCGAGGTAAGGTAAGTGAGACTCAATTCAAGCAAGTCTTGAACATTTAATAGCCAAAGAACCTTTCGGTTTATGTATGATGTTTACGGTCACGAAGTGTGACCAATGCCTGAATTTTTGGCAAGGGTACTTTCGTCATCAGGGTCAGTGGGTGGTGTGGGCGGTGACCCAGATTGACGAGTCGTTGACGGTTCACACGAGGGTGACACGTCAGTTATCTTATTTCATTGCGGATGAGGTCTTCCGAGGTAGTTTATGAACTACTGGGCTATCCTTCATCTGACAGGTAGGTGAAGCAGGTCCAAAGGTGGTTCTTTTGGAACCCCTGTAAAGTTTATTTGATGTTTCCAAAATTAAGGGTATTCCAGGTATTAACTTTTGTGGTTAAAGGCTGTCAGACAGGAGTAGGGCTTTTTTTGCGAATTTCGAGACGAAATTCAGGAAAGGTCATGTCAGTAAGTTTGGTAACTTAGATTATATATCTTCACATAGTCATATACTAGAGTTTGGAATGGTCATCCATAGCTACATGGTGGTGCGTCAATGTTGTTGAAACCAGCAGACTATCGTTCACATATTGGGTATGATGTAAGTTTTTCCTCCAAATTTAAAAAAGTTTCATTATACATTTGATTATGGTAAATCATATGAAATAAGTCTAATAATGTGTCATTCTATTATTTCAGAACAATAATATTGATGTATGGACCCTTGATTTTGAGAGAGCACCAGAAGAAGGGCATATTATTTTAGGAGGTCAGCCCCGAAATTTACACTTGTTATCGAATTTTTATTGCTAATAATTAAGACTATATGACCTTTCTTGTTTCTTCCATGGTAGAACTTGTTCTTAAAGACAAGATAATCATATGCAATTTAACTCGTGAGCGATTAGGATGGGTAAACTACGAATGTAAGATTAATATGAGTCTGGCCACTTAATTTTTAGTTTCATATCCTTCCCCTATATATTCTGATTAAGTTTTTATATTTCTCTTTTCAGGCTTGTTGCCTATGAATATCAATGTAACATTTGGCAGAGGTGAAAGTAGGCAACACCATAGTGGGAGTAGCTCATCAGGAGGCATGGTATTCTTCATGTTGATAACAGCATAATTGTTAAATGTAAATATTGTTGTAACTTTGCTGGCATATTACCTATTGTGGGACCAGGGTCGACCCTGAGGGCAATCCAACAAGGCGGCTGCCTCGGGCACCCACCTCGAGGAGGACTCCAAATTTTTTTTATACATAATTGATATGTTAATATTGGTAATTAATTCATATATACAACTGATTACCTAAACAAGTTCGTTACTGTGTTTTCTACCAGGGACTAGGCCTTGTTTCGACTCCTTTAGGGCTTTTTTTACTTCAGTTTTTTTCTTCTTTTTTTTCTTCTGTTTTCTCTTTTCGCTTCAGTTTTTGTATTATTTTGGGCCGACCCTGTGTATGACATCCTACACAGATGTTCACCACATCGGGTAAGTTTTGTAAATTAGGTCATATATCTTCATAGTCATATACTTAAGTTTGGAATGGCAATCCATAGCTACATGAGTTGATTAATTTGAAAGAAACATAGCACCAAAGTAAGCAACATTTTTATGATATATGCATAACAAATTTCTTTAAAAATAAATAAAAAAATAAAATGGTTTAAAATTTATGAATTACCAGTATGGATCAAGAGTTGCACAAAAAAATATAGTGGGTAGTTGAAATTGAACGGTGGATGTTAGTGTAAATATATAATTGTGTATGCCACATTCTCAGTGTAAATAATTCATTGAGGAATGATGAGAAATAAGAATAACTTGGAACATTTTTATTAACATTAACAGTGAAGGTTACTTAAGATGTGTTGGAAACAGGTGTAGCACCCATGAATCTGGGATGCTCACACATAATGTAACTGCATTTTGTGGGATATTTGGGTTTGGCTGAGGGGACTTGTCAGTTATATCCCAACTATCAGCCCGAGGGTTAATTCCGAATGCCTTCTCCCATTGTCTTAGGAGAGAGGACAATGCAGTGGGTGTACGTACTGGTTCTTGGAGAGGAAGTAGACTCGAGCATACTGTACACCCCCCCTTATCCCATCAAGGTATAAGTCTCGATCTTATTGAGAATATCTTTTATTTTAATTAAAATGTTTCATAAATATTTTTTTTTCCAATTACTTCAAATAGCTTCTAATTTAATTTTCATGTAAATTTCAGGCATTATAGCATAAAGCTTGAAGGTATTGCTGTCAATGGGAAAACCTTACCCATGTACCCAGCAACCTTCACATCACACAGGCGAGAGACTGTGGTTGACACAGGAACGACACTCGCCTATTTAATCACAGAAGCATTTGATGCTTTTGTAAACGCAGTAAGTATTTGTTCACTTACTTGATTAGTACTCAAGCTTCTTAATTTTTGTTAACTTCGGTAGTGTTTGATCATACATTCAGATTGTTTCTGCCAGGTTCTCTCTTTCGCTCTTTCTGTTGCTCGATCATAGTCGATCTCTAAAAGGCTGCAGTTAGGGGATTTGAATGGGGACTTCGCTAACAATACCTTTGTGAAGGTAAGATTTCACTGTTAAAGGTGGTGAACCTTGGGCTTCGCTTTGGGAGGATTCCCGGCGGCCATAACAATGGCCATCCCGTAAGGCTTACGAGCGGGGGTGGGTTGTTACATAATCCCGGTGTCGCCTGGAACCCCTAAACTGCTGCTGGACTGGCAAATCCATGCTCAACTCTACACGAGCTGTAGCGTCGGACACGTCTCTCAAGGAAGTATGAACTGCAGCCGTTACCGCTGACCGAAGTTCGCCCCTCAGTCCATTTTCAAATATGTGTCGCTTGTCCCTCTCGATTGCCACTAGAGCCAGTGAAAAACGAGCAAACTCTATGAATTTCTGCTCATACTGAGCCACTGTCATATCTCCCTGCTGTAAGTGCAAGAACTCAGCCTCCCTGGCATCTCGGTATGAGAAAGGGTAAAATTGCTCAAGGAATTTCTCCCGAAAAGTCGTCCAGGTAATTGTACTGACATCCCAACCTGATAGTTCTAATGCGTTCCACCAATGATAAGCGGAACCACCTAGCAGAAAAGTGGCTAACAACACCTTGTCCCCCTGAGGACATCTCATAACTGAGAACACTCGCTCTAAACGAGTAATCCACTCTGCTGCATCATCTGGGCTAGAGTCGCCCATAAATATTGTAGCCCCTAATCTCTAGGCTTTCTCAATGTCCGAACCTTCAGTAGCAGCCCTACTCTGAAGTACAGAAGTCAAAGTATGACCCAATTGTTCCAGTGTTTGCCTCATATCAGGCTCCACTGCAGGTTCATGTGTGTCCCCACTGTTTCCAGACCATTGACGAGACTCGCGTCTCGGAGGCATTACGCTGAAAAGAACTATAACTCATCAATACCAACCAAATACAATATAATATCAGAGCGTCTAAGTAGGATAAATCGTTTCCCAAGGAAATATTACCTTTTTCCCCCTCCATTTATAAAACCATGCATGCATCACATAAAACAGTTTATGATATAAAAACATTATTTGAAACCATCGAAATTCCATTTCTCTTTAAAACCACTTAGTTGGACTCACATAAAATCTATATAATGAAAATACCTCGTGGTCCACAGTTTGGTTTGAAAACTCTTCAAATGAGTTAAAAATCATTTAATTCAACTTGGACACATAATATCTCAAATCCACTGTTCCCGACATATCCACAACACACCAGGGTATCCCTTGAGATGTATTAAAATATGTACTACGCGTAGACAGCTTCGCGACCCGGCGGAGCAAGACCCCTCAACACCAAAGTCCGAACCCTCAACAATCAGCGGAGCAAAACCCCTCAACACCAGTCAGAGCAACTATAACCATCGGGACAGAAAACCAGTGAACCAAATCCGTATTTTGAAATCTTTGTTTCTTGGCCTAAGCCAAATTCTTTGAAATATCATTTACGACAAAATCGGTAAAATCATAATTACGGGTCTCAATCCAAATCACATGCTCAAATAGTTACCACGATATCAAAATCAAGTACAAAAACCAGACCATTTCTCAAAACATACTTTCACTGAAATATTGGAAAACATGTGTACAACATCATTTGTAAATTCCAGAAATTCATTGCACCCATACATAACAGTATTTAAATCAAAGATACATTTATACATGCATTATAGTTTATAAATCAAAAGTCTACTCACAAACCTGTCCAAGCAAGCTCAATCCCGAATTGTACGCTCCCCTGAAGTTCCTGGAGCAGTATCGCCTGTCCAAATTAATAATCGGGATTATCAGCTAATAATAAGAACCTTAAATATAAATCCCCTAAACCCCGGGAGGTCTATCTATGCTGGCCTAGAAAACGAAACAACTTCAAACGCCCAAAATAACCCCTAAACGACGTCCGATCACCCAAAACCTGCGCCAACAGGTCCGAAACGTCAAAAACTAGCTGTCATACGACACCGTGACCTCAGAATCAGCCCCACGTGCCGCCACGCGTCGACGGAAAGTCAAAAAACGTGCCCACGCGCAGCCACGCGCCGATGGAAGGTCGGAACACGCGCCCACGCTCCGCCACGCGCCCTCACGCGCCGGTCACGCGCCTGCTACAATACCCACGCGCCTGGACCGGTCCAACCCTGCCCAACTCGACCTGACCCGATCCAACTTGACCCGACCAGTTCACTCGACCCGACCGATCATCGGTGACTCGTCGGAGAAGACGACCGGCTGCCGGCGCCGCCCTCTGGTTTTCGCCTGAATCCCCCATTTCCGACCGAAACTTCAAGCTTTCAACTTCCTCAAAACTCAACCATGTTTCACAAAATTTACGTCTAAATCTATCTACTCGAACCCTGGAATCCAAATATGACCTCAAAACATCAAACACGTACCTGTATAAGCTGGAAAATCGATCGGAAGATCCGAAACTTCCTATACTCGGTTCGGCTTCCCCTGTGGTCCTCTCCTTCGATGGTTGGTACGGTTGTCTTCGTGGGAAGGAGTAGAATACGATTAGTGGAATAGAAATGGAAATTTTGGTAATTTTGGTTTGGGAGAAGATATTTTTTTATCCCAATTATTTTACATCTTCACTTCAATTACATCTTCATCTCATTATCATCTCCCTTTCTCTCTGTGAAACAACCACACCGAACCCGTGCGAAAAAAAAAACACCCAAAAACCCACAAAGTCAACTTTTGATTCAAGGCTCTAACTTCCATTTCTATTCCACTAATCGTATTCTACTCCTTCCCACGATCACAACCGTACCAACCATCGAAGGAGAGGACCACGGAAGAAGCCGAACCGAGTATAGGAAGTTTCGGATCTTCCGATCAATTTTTTGGCTTATACAGGTACGTGTTTGATGTTTGAGGTCATATTTGGATTCCTGGGTTCGAGTAGATAGATTTAGACGTAAAATTTGTGAAAAATGGTTGAGTTTTGAGGAAGTTGAAAGCTTGAAGTTTCGGCCGGAAATGGGGGATTCCGGTGCAAACCAGACGGCGGCGCCGGCAGCCGGTCGTCTTCTCCAGCGAGTCACCAGTGACCGGTCGGGTTGAGTTGAATCGGTCGGGTTGAGTGAACCGGTCGGGTCGAGTTGGATCGGGTTAGGCCATGTTGGGCCGGGTTGGACCGATCCAAGCACGTGGGTACTGTAGCAGGCGCGTGACCGGCGCGTGGTGGCACGTGGGCGCATGGTTCGACCTTCCGTCGGTGCTTGGCGGTGCGTGGGTACGAGTCTGAGGTCACGGTGGCACGTGACAGCTAGTTTTTGACATTCCGGATCTGTTAGCGCAGGTTTTTGGGTCGATTAGACGTCGTTTAGGGGTTGTTTTGGGCATTTGAATTTGCTACGTTTTTTTGGCCAGCATAGCTAGACCTCCTGGGGTCTAGGGGATTTATATTTAAGGTTCTTATTATTAGCTGGTAATCCCGATTATTAATTTGGACAGGCGATACTGCTCCAGGAACTTCAGGGGAGCGTACAATTCGGGATTGAGCTTGCTTGGACAGGTTTGTGAGTGGACTTTTGGTTTATAAACTATAATGCATGCATAAATGTATCTTTGATTTAAATATTGTTATGTATGGGTGCAATGAATTTCTGGAATTTAGAAATGATGCTGGACACATGTTTTCCAATATTTCAGTGCAAGTGTGTTTAAGAAATGGCCTGGTTTTTTTACTCGATTTTGATATCGTTTTGAAGTGGTAACTATTTGAGCCTATGATTTGGGTTTAGACCTGAAATTATGATATTATTGGTTTTGGCCATAAAATGACTTTTCAAAGAATTTGGCTTAGGCCAAGAAACAAAGATTTCAAAACACAGATTTGGTTCACTAGTTTTCTGTCCCGATGGTTACAGTTGCTCTGACTGGTGTTGAGGGGTTTTGCTCCGCTGATTGTTGAGGGCTCCGACTTTGGTGTTGAGGGATCTTGCTCCGTCGGGTCGCGAAGCTGTCTACGCGTAGTATAGATTTTAACACATCTCAAGGGATACCCTGGTGTGTTGTGGATATGTCGGGAACAGTGGATTTGAGATATTATAAGTTCAGGTTGAATTAAATGACTTTTAAACTTCTTTGAAGAGAGTTTTCAAACCAAACTGTGGATCACGAGGTATTTTCATTATACAGATTTTATGTGAGTCCAACTAAGTGGCTTTAAAGAGAAATGGAATTTCGATGGTTTCAAATAATGTTTTTATATCATAAACTGTTTTATGTGATGCATGCAAGGTTTTATAAATGGAGGGGGGAAAAGGTAATATTTCCTTGGAAAAACGATTTATAAATGATTATTTTTGTCCACCCACAACTTTTGTGTTTAAACCCCCTTCATGCAGTTGAGTTGACGTGGACACTTATCTCGAGGCAGAGGCATTAGTACTTTCGACTGCGCTGTGTAGTTATACTTTAGTAGGATATCTAAATTGTACTCTTTATCCTACTTATGTAACAACCCACCCCCGCTCGGCAGCTCAATTGGTGAAAGGTGTCCACCTTGAGTGGAATAAAAGGCTTGGTCCAGTGTTCAATCCTCAAAGGCTGCAGCTAGGGGATTTGAATGGGGACTTCGCTAACAATACCTTTGTGAATGTAAGATTCCACTGTTAAAGGTGGTGAACCTTGGGCTTCGCTTTGGGAGGATTCTCGGCGGCCATAACAATGGCCATCCCGTAAGGCTTACGAGCGGGGGTGGGTTGTTACAGGTTAACTACGACTCTAAGATTAATATGAGTCTAACCACTTAATTTTTACCTTCGTATCCTTCCTCATATATTCTGATTCTGATGCTATATTTCTCTTTTTAGGCTCGTTGCCTATGAATATCAGTGTAGCATTTGGCAGAGTTGAAAGTAGGCGACACCATAGTAGGAGTAGCTCATCAGGAGACATGGTATTCTTCATGCTGATAACAGCAGAATTGTTAATGGACATATTTTTGTAACTTTCCTAGCATATTACCTCTTCTTGTTAATGCGTCGACGTTGTTGAAACCAACAGAACTATCTTTCACATACTGGTTACGATGTAAGTTTTTCCTCCAAATTTAAAATAGTTTCATTATACATTTATGATTTAACTCGTGAGCGGTTAAGATGGGTTAACTACGACTCTAAGATTAATATGAGTCTGACCACTTAATTTTTAGCTTCGTATCCTTCCTCATATATTCTGATTATGATGTTATATTTCTCTTTTTAGGCTCGTTGCCTATGAATATCAGTGTAGCATTTGGCAGAGGTGAAAGTAGCCGACACCATAGTGGGAGTAGCTCATCAGGAGGCATGGTATTCTTCATGCTGATAACAGCAGAATTGTTAATGTACATATTGTTGTAACTTTACTGGCATATTACCTCTTCTTGTTAATGCGTCGACGTTGTTGAAACCAACAGAACTATCTTTCACATACTGGTTACGATGTAAGTTTTTCCTCCAAATTTAAAATAGTTTCATTATACATTTATGATTTAACTCGTGAGCTGTTAAGATGGGTTAACTACGACTCTAAGATTAATATGAGTCTGACCACTAAATTTTTAGCTTGGTATCCTTCCTCATATATTCTGATTATGATGTTATATTTCTCTTTTCAGGCTCATTGCCTATGAATATCAGTGTAGCATTTGGCAGAGGTGAGAGTAGACGACACCATAGTGGGAGTAGCTCATCAGGAGGCATGGTATTCTTCCTACTGATAACAGCAGAATTGTTAATGTACATATTGTTGTAACTTTACTGGCATATTACCTCTTCTTGTTAATGCGTCGATGTTGTTGAAACCAAAAGAACTATCTTTCACATACTGGTTACGATGTAAGTTTTTCCTCCAAATTTAAAATAGTTTCATTATACATTTATGATTTAACTCGTGAGCGGTTAAGATGGGTTAACTACGACTCTAAGATTAATATGAGTCTGACCACTTAATTTTTAGCTTCGTATCCTTCCTCATATATTCTGATTATGATGTTATATTTCTCTTTTTAGGCTCATTGCCTATGAATATCAGTGTAGCATTTGGCAGAGGTGAAAGTAGGCGACACCATAGTGGGAGTAGCTCATTAGGAGGCATGGTATTCTTCATGCTGATAACAGCAGAATTGTTAATGTACATATTGTTGTAACTTTACTGGCATATTACCTCTTCTTGTTAATGCGTCGACTGTAAGGACCCTTCCCGAATTTTCCCTCGAAACCCGAAAAGAACCCTTATCGCGTCTGACAGCTCTTTTATCTCAAATTTTAAATATAAGAAATACCCTTTATCCTTAAATAAATTTTCTTCTTTCTTTTAAACCTTATAGGGTTCCCGACCGAACCTCTGTACTTACTGACCATTCCTACCTGTCAGACGCATGATAGTATACAGTTCAAAGCCAAGACATCGGAATAGTGGTGGTCCAAATAGGAACGCTCTCTGACACCAATTTTCAGTCGGTCAGACACTACTGACATCTCTACTGGAATACCACAAGACAACCAACTAATCAGATACTTGTGAACCAACAATAATTCGTCACTCTGGGTCACCGCCCACACCAACCCACTGACCTGGATGACGAAGTATTTTTGTGGGCTAATTAAGCCCATAGGCTGATTAAGCCCATGACAATCGTCGTCAAATCATATTAGAGCCGGAAATATCCTCGGCTATCATATCACATCAGTCGGCATATCCCTCGACTGGCATATCCCTAGCCACCAGGGTATCCCTTGGGGTGTGCTAGTCCTGTATCACAACTCTCTGTACTATGATATCACATCAGTCGGCAAGTATCCTCGACTATCATATCATATCATCAGCCGGCATAACCTTCGGCTATCATATCACATCAGTCGGCATATCCCTCGACTGGCATATCCCTAGCCACCAGGGTATCCCTTGGGGTGTGCTAGTCCTGTATCACAACTCTCTGTACTATGATATCACATCAGTCGGCAAGTATCCTCGACTATCATATCATACCATCAGCCGGTATAATCTTCGGCTATTATATCATATCAGTCGGCAAATATCCTCGACTATCATATCATATCATCAGACGGTATAACCTTCGGTTATTATATCATATCAGTCGGCATATCTCTCAACTATCATATCATATCATCAGCCGGTATAAGCTCCGGCTATCATATCATATCAGTCGGCATATCTCTCGACTATCATATCATATCATCAGCCGATATAACCTTCGGCTATGATATCATATCAGTCGACATATCTCTCGACTATCATATCATATCATCAGCCGGTATAACCTTCGGCTATCATATCATATCAGTCGGCATATCTCTCGACTATCATATCATATCATCAACCGGTATAACCTTCGGCTATCATATCATATTAGTCGGCATATCTCTCGACTATCATATCATATCATCAGCCGGTATGACCTTCGGCTATCTTATCATATCAGTTGGCATATCTCTCGACTATCATATCATATCATCAGCCGGTATAACCTTCGGCTATCATATCATATCAGTCGGCATATCTCTCGACTATCATATCATATCATCAGCCGGTATGACCTTCGGCTGTCATATCATATCAGTCGGCATATCTCTCGACTATCATATCATATCATCAACCGGTATGACCTTCGGCTATCATATCATATCAGTCGGCATATCTCTTGACTATCATATCATATCATCAGTCGGTATAACCTTCGGCTATCATATCATATCAGTCGGCATATCTCTCGACTATCATATCATATCATCAGCCGGTATGACCTTCGGCTATCATATCATATCAGTCGGCATATCTCTCGACTATCATATCATATCATCAGCCGGTATAACCTTCGGCTATCATATCATATTAGTCTGCATATCTCTCGACTATCATATCATATCATCAGCCGGTATATCCTTCGGCTATCATATCATATTAGTCGGCATATCTCTCGACTATCATATCATATCATCAGCCGGTATAACCTTCGGCTATCATATCATATCAGTCGGCATATCTCTCGACTATCATATCATATCATCAGCCGGTATAACCTTCGGCTATCATATCATATCAGTCGGCATATCTCTCGACTATCATATCATATCATCAGCCGGTATATCCTTCGGCTATCATATCTTATCAGTCGGCATATCTCTCGACTATCATATGAAATCATCAGTCGGTATAACCTTCGACTATCATATCTTATCATATTATATTGGAGGTTCAGCGGGTTCACCGCTAATAACAGATCCTAGTCCCGAGTTCTGGTCTCCCTCAAATATATGGCCAATTCCGATAAACTCATACATCCAGGTCAAAACCCAAATTGTGGACTCAATAATTTCCACGTCAAAAGGATATCAAAACCGAGTCCAAAACCCATGATATTTCTCAAATCACACTTTAACTGATATAGTGGAAAACATATGTCTAGTAGTCATTTCTAAAATCCAGAAATTCAATGCCACAATACATAATAGTATTTAAACAAAGATATTCTGATGCATACATTTGAGTTTATAAAACAAAAGTCCATTCACATACATCATCCAACCCTTAATTCATGGACGCTCTAGCCCAAGGAACACATGCACAATAATGACCCAACTACCTTGACTTTCCGAGCTCAAAACCCGCTAATACGGTCAACTATTACCGCTGGGATTGCCCAAAATGACCTCTAAACGACGGCTGATCAACCTGAAACATGTACCAACAGATTCGGAACATCCAAACCTAGTTACCACATGCCGCCGTGACCTCAGACTCGGCCCCACACGCCGCCACGCACCGCCGGAAGGTCAGCACACGCGCCCACGCGCCGGTCACACGCCTGCTACAGTGTTCACACGCCTGGGCCGGTCCAACCCAGTCCAGCTCGACCTGACACGGTCCAACTCGACCCGACTGATTCACTCAACCCGACTGATTCAACTCAACCCGACCGATTCACTCAACCCGACCGGTTAACCTCGACCCGACCGGTCATCGGTGACTCGCCGGAGAAGACGACCGGACTACCGTCGCCGTCGCCGGAGGCTGGCCGGAGAAGATGACCGGACCACCACCTCCGCCGCCGTCTGGTTCGTCGGAATCCCCCATTTTCGGTCGAAACTCCAAGCTTTACAACTTCCTCAAAACTCAACCATTTTACACAAATTTTATGTCTAAATCTATCTACTCGAACCCAGGAATCCAAATATGACCTTAAAACATCAAACACATACCGATGCTAGCCGGAAAATCGATCGGAAGATCCAAAACTTCCAATACTCGGTTCGGCTTCCATCGTGGTCCTCTCCTTCGATGGTTGGTACAGTTGTGATCGTGGGAAGGAGTAGAATACGATTAGTTGATCAAAACTGGAAGTTGGAGCCTTGAATCCAAAGTTGACTTTATGATTTTTCTTCGGGTGTTTTCGCACGGTTTTGGGTTCGATATGGGTGTTTTTGTTTCAGAGAGAGAGATGAGTGATAATGAAAATGAAGATGAAAAATGATTGGGTTAAAATATCTTCTCCCAAATCAAAATTACCAAACTACCCTTGCACATCTAGACCCATAACTTCCGTAACGAACTCCGTTTTCCGCGTGCCGCCTGTCTACTAACTCGTGAGTTCGAGACCTACGCAACGGTACCCGAAACACAGCCTAATAAGTTCCGAAATAAAACTTGATTTCCAAGCCCTTTATCGACCAAGGGTAAAATCATCATTTTACAAAAATAATTGTGTAAACCCAATAATTAAAATTCCGGGTTGTTACAATCTACCCTCCTTAAGAAATTTCGTTCTCGAAATTCATTCCTAACCATGGAACAATTGAGGATATTGTGCCCGCATTAGTTCCTCGGTTTCCCACGTGGCTTCCTCCACGTTATGATTCCTCCACAACACTTTAACTAGAGGAATAGTCTTTCTGCGAAGTACCTTTTCCTTCCAATCCAGAATTTGCACCGATTGCTCCTCAAACGTGAAATCGTCTTTCAGCTCAAGTGGTTGCTCTTCCAACACATGAGACTCATCAAACTGATATTTCCGGAGCAAAGATACATGAAAGACATCATGAACTCTGGATAATTCCGAGGGTAAAGAAATATGATATGCCACTGGTCCTATCCTCTCCAAAATCTCATGGGGTTTAAGTTGTCTGGAAGCATACGCTATCACTTTCCCATGCTGCATCAGCACACAGCCTATACCCCACAATGATGCATCACTATATACCTCAAATCCCCCGTTACCATCTGGAAGGGTTAGTACTGGAGCAGAAGTCAACCTTCTCTTTAGCTCCTGAAAGCTGTTTTCTGAACATCCTCTTCCCGGATCCTCAACTGATGGTACCCGGATCGAAGGTCAATTTTCGAAAAATACTTTGCCCCCTTCAGTTGATCAAATAAATCGTCAATCCTTGGCAGAGGATACTTATTTCGTACCATCACTCTATTTAACTGCCGGTAGTCGATACACAATCTCAGACCACCATCATTTTTCCTCACAAATAATACCGGCGCACCCCATGGTGAAACACTTAGGCGAATAAATCCCATATTCACCAAGTCCTGCAACTGAGTCTTTAACTCTTGCAATTCTGCCGGTGCTATTCTGTACGGTACCTGTGAGATAGGTTGAGTACCTGGCAAAAGCTCAATGGTGAACTCAATCTCACAGTGAGGTGGCAATCCTGGAAGATCATCTGGAAACACATCAGAGAATTCACTCACCACAGGAATATCCTCCACTCTCATCGGAGTATCCCGAGAATCAAACACATGAGCCAAGTAACCCTCACAACCTTTTCTCAACAATCTCTCAGCAGTCAACGCTGATATCACTCCATAGGGTAGTACCCTACGATCTCCCCGAAATGTAAGTTCCGGTAATCCTGGACTCCGGAAAACCACTATCTTATCATAACAGTCTATGGAGGCATGGTGCATAGACAACCAATCCATCCCCAGAATCCCATCAAACTCAAAAATATCAAACGGGATTAAATCTGCCTCCAAACCATGGCCTTCAACCATCACCGAACAACTGCGAATCACGAGGTTCGCCACCAAAGTCGGTGCAAAGCGACTCAGCGCTATGAATCTCTGTTCATACTGGGCCACAGTCATGTCTCCTTGCTGTAAATGCAAGAACTCGGCCTCCTTAACATTCCGGTGTGAGCGAGGGTAAAATTGCTCCAAGAAGCGTTCCCGGAAAGTCTACCAAGTAAGTGTATGGACATTCCAGCCTGACACCTCCAATGAGTGCCACCAGTGGTAAGCAGAACCACCTAGCAAAAATGTGGCCAACAGAACTCTGTCCCCTAGAGGACCTTTCATAATCAAAAACACCCGCTCCATGCGAGTAATCCAATCCTCAGCCTCATCTGGGCTAGACTCGCACATAAATATCGTCTCCCCCAGTCTCTGGGCTCTCTCAATATCAGAGACTTCATGAGAAGCCCTATCCTGGAGTACAGAAGCTAAAGTCTGACCCAGCTGTTCCAGTGTCTGCCTCAAATTAGGTCCCACTGCAAGTTCATGGTCATCTCCGCCATTCCCCGACCGTTGACGGAACTTACGTCTCGGAGGCATTATACGCTGTGTAGAAGCTGTAAATCATTAATACCAAAATTTCAATTGTACACTAGATGTACGGTCTACAGGAAATTAACCTAGTGCTCTGATACCACTTGTAAGGACCCTTCCCGAATTTTCCCTGGAAACCCGAAAAAAACCCTTATCCCGTCTGACAGCTCTTTTATCTTAAATTTTAAATATCAGAAATACCCTTTATCCTTAAATAAATTTTTTTCTTCTTTGTAAACCTTACAGGGTTCCCGACCGAACCTCTGTACTTACTGACCATTCCTACCTGTCAGACGCAGGATAGTATACAGGTCAAAGCCAAGACCTCGGAATAATGGTGGTCCAAATAGGAACACTCTCTGACACCAATTTTCAGTAGGTCAGACACTGCTGACATCTCTACTGGAATATCACAAGACAACCGACTAGTCAGATACTTGTGAACCAATAATAATTCATCACTCTGGGTCACCACCCACACCAACCCACTAACCCGGATGACGAAGTATTTTCGTAGGCTGATTAAGCCCATATGCTGATTAAGCCCATGACAATCGTCGTCAAATCATATTAGAGCCGGAAATATCCTCGGCTATCATATCACATCAGTCGGCATATCCCTCGACTGGCATATCCCTAGCCACCAGAGTATCCCTTGGGGTGTGCTAGTCCTGTATCACAACTCTTTGTACTATGATATCACATCAGTCGGCAAGTATCCTCGACTATCATATCATATCATCAGCCGGTATAACCTTCGGCTATCATATCACATCAGTCGCATATCCCTCGACTGGCAAATCCCTAGCCACCATGGTATCCCTTGGGGTGTGCTAGTCCTGTATCACAACTCTCTCTACAATGATATCACATCAGTCGGCAAGTATCCTCGACTATCATATCATATCATCAGTCGGTATAATCTTCGGCTATTATATCATATCAGTCGACAAATATCCTCGACTATCATATCATATCATCAGACGGTATAACCTTCGGCTATTATATCATATCTCTCGACTATCATATCATATCATCAGCCGGTATAACCTTCGGCTATCATATCATATCAGTCGGCATATCTCTCGACTATCATATCATATCATCAGCCGGTATAACCTTCGGCTATCATATCATATCAGTCAGCATATCTCTCGACTATCATATCATATCATCAGTCGGTATAACCTTCGGCTATCATATCATATCAGTCGGCATATCTCTCGACTATCATATCATATCATCAGTCGGTATCCCTAGCCACCAGGGTATCCCTTGGGGTGTGCTAGTCCTGTATCACAACTCTCTGTACTATGATATCACATCAGTCGGCAAGTATCCTCGACTATCATATCATATCATCAGCCGGCATAACCTTCGGCTATCATATCACATCAGTCGGCATATCCCTCGACTGGCATATCCCTAGCCACCAGGGTATCCCTTGGGGTGTGCTAGTCCTGTATCACAACTCTCTGTACTATGATATCACATCAGTCGGCAAGTATCCTCGACTATCATATCATACCATCAGCCGGTATAATCTTCGGCTATTATATCATATCAGTCGGCAAATATCCTCGACTATCATATCATATCATCAGACGGTATAACCTTCGGTTATTATATCATATCAGTCGGCATATCTCTCAACTATCATATCATATCATCAGCCGGTATAAGCTTCGGCTATCATATCATATCAGTCGGCATATCTCTCGACTATCATATCATATCATCAGCCGATATAACCTTCGGCTATGATATCATATCAGTCGACATATCTCTCGACTATCATATCATATCATCAGCCGGTATAACCTTCGGCTATCATATCATATCAGTCGGCATATCTCTCGACTATCATATCATATCATCAACCGGTATAACCTTCGGCTATCATATCATATTAGTCGGCATATCTCTCGACTATCATATCATATCATCAGCCGGTATGACCTTCGGCTATCTTATCATATCAGTTGGCATATCTCTCGACTATCATATCATATCATCAGCCGGTATAACCTTCGGCTATCATATCATATCAGTCGGCATATCTCTCGACTATCATATCATATCATCAGCCGTTATGACCTTCGGCTATCATATCATATCAGTCAGCATATCTCTCGACTATCATATCATATCATCAGTCGGTATAACCTTCGCCTATCATATCATATCAGTCGGCATATCTCTCAACTATCATATCATATCATCAGCTGGTATAACCTTCGACTATCATATCATATCAGTCGGCATATATCTCGACTATCATATCATATCATCAGCCGGTATAACCTTCGGCTATCATATCATATCAGTCGGCATATCTCTCGACTATCATATCATATCATCAGCCGGTATATCCTTCGACTATCATATCATATAAGTCGGCATATCTCTCGACTATCATATCATATCATCAGTCGGTATAACCTTCGGCTATCATATCATATCATATTATATTGGAGGTTCATCGGGTTCACCGCTGATAAAGGATCCTAGTCCTGGGTTCTGGTCTCCCTCAAATATATGGCCAATTCCAATAAACTCATACATCCGGGTCAAAACCCAATTCGTGGACTCAATAATTTCCACGTCAAAATGATATCAAAACTGAGTCCAAAACCCATGATATATCTCAAATCACACTTTAACTGATATAGTGGAAAACATTTGTCTAGTAATCATTTCTAAAATCCAGAAATTCAATGCCACAATACATAATAGTATTTAAACAAAGATATTCTAATGCATGCATTTCAGTTTATAAAACAAAAGTCCACTCACATACATCATCCAACCATTAATTCATAGACGCTCTAGCCCAAGGAACACATGCACAATAATGATCCAACTACCTTGACTTTCTGAGCTCAAAACCCGCTAATATGGTCAACTATTACCGCTGGGATTGCCCAAAATGACCTCTAAACGACGTCCGATCAACCTGAAACCTGTGCCAACAGATTCGGAACGTCGAAACCTAGTTACCACGTGTCGCCGTGACCTCAGACTCGGCCCCACACGCCGCCACGCGCCGTCGGAAGGTCAGCACATGCGCCCACGCGCCGATCACACGCCTGCTACAGTGTTCACACGCCTGGACCGGTCCAACTCGGTCCAGCTCGACCTGACCCGGTCCAACTCGACCCGACTGGTTCACTCAACCCGACCGGTTCAACTCGACCCGACTGATTCACTCAACCTGACCGGTTCAACTCGACCCGACCGGTCATCGGTGACTCGCCAGAAAAGACGACCGGACTACCGTCGCCGGAGGCTGGCCGGAGAAGATGACCGGAATACCACCTCCGCCGCCGTCTGGTTCGCCGGAATCCCCCATTTCCGGCCGAAACTCCAAGCTTTACAACTTCCTCAAAACTCAACCATTTTACACAAATTTTACGTCTAAATCTATCTACTCGAACCCATGAATCCAAATATGACCTTAAAACATCAAACACATACCTGTGCTAGCCGAAATATCGATCGGAAGATCCAAAACTTCCTATACTCGGTTCGGCTTCCACCGTGGTCCTCTCCTTCGATGGTTGGTACGGTTGTGATCGTGGGAAGGAGTAGAATACGATTAGCTGATCAAAACTGGAAGTTGGAGCCTTGAATCCAAAGTTGACTTTATGATTTTTCTTCGGGTGTTTTCGCACGGTTTCGGGTTCGAAGTGGGTGTTTTTGTTTCAGAGAGAGAGATGAGTGATAATGAAAATGAAGATGAAAAATGATTGGGTTAAAATATCTTCTCCCAAATCAAAATTACCAAACTACCCTTGCACATCTAGACCCATAACTTCCGTAACGAACTACATTTTCCGTGTGCCGCCTGTCTACGAACTTGTGAGTTCGAGACCTACGCAACGGTACCCGAAACACAGCCTAATAAGTTCCGAAATAAAACTTGATTTCCAAGCCCTTTACCGACCAAGGGTAAAATCGTCATTTTACAAAAATAAATGAGTAAACCCAATAATTAAAATTCTGGGTTGTTACATCGACGTTGTTGAAACCAACAAAACTATCTTTCACATACTGGTTACGATGTAAGTTTTTCCTCCAAATTTAAAATAGTTTCATTATACATTTTTTATTTAACTCGTGAGCGGTTAAGATGGGTTAACTACAACTCTAAGATTAATATGAGTATGAGCACTTAATTTTTAGTTTCGTATCCTTCCTCAAATATTCTGATTATGATGTTATATTTCTCTTTTTAGGCTCGTTGCCTATGAATATCAGTGTAGCATTTGGCAGAGGTGAAAGTAGGCAACACCATAGTGGGAGTAGCTCATTAGGAGGCATGGTATTCTTCATGCTGATAACAGCAAAATTGTTAATGTACATATTGTTGTAACTTTACTGGCATATTACCTCTTCTTGTTAATGCGTCGACGTTGTTGAAACCAACAGAACTATCTTTCACATACTGGTTACGATGTAAGTTTTTCCTCCAAATTTAAAATAGTTTCATTATACATTTATGATTTAACTCGTGAGCGGTTAAGATGGGTTAACTACGACTCTAAGATTAATATGAGTCTGACCACTTAATTTTTAGCTTCGTATCCTTCCTCATATATTCTGATTATGATGTTATATTTCTCTTTTTAGGCTCGTTGCCTATGAATATCAGTGTAGCATTTGGCAAAGGTGAAAGTAGGCGACACCATATTGGGAGTAGCTCATCAGGAGGCATGGTATTCTTCATGCTGATAACAGCAGAATTGTTAATGTACATATTATTGTAACTTTACTGGCATATTACCTCTTCTTGTTAATGCGTCGACGTTGTTGAAACCAACAAAACTATCTTTCACATACTGGTTACGATGTAAGTTTTTCCTCCAAATTTAAAATAGTTTCATTATACATTTATGATTTAACTCATGAGCGGTTTAGATGGGTTAACTACGACTCTAAGATTAATATGAGCCTGACCACTTAATTTTTTGCTTTGTATCCTTCCTCATATATTCTGATTATGATGTTATATTTCTCTTTTTAGGCTCGTTGGCTATGAATATCAGTGTAGCATTTGACAAAGGTGAAAGTAGGCGACACCATAGTAGGAGTAGCTCATCATGAGGCATGGTATTCTTCATGCTGATAACAGCAGAATTGTTAATGTACATATTGTTGTAACTTTACTAGCATATTACCTCTTCTTGTTAATGCGTCGACGTTGTTGAAACCAACAGAACTATCTTTCATATACTGGTTACAATGTAAGTTTTTCCTCCAAATTTAAAATAGTTTCATTATACATTTATGATTTAACTCGTGAGCGGTTAAGATGGGTTAACTACGACTCTAAGGTTAATATAAGTCTGAGCACTTAATTTTTAGCTTCGTATCCTTCCTCATATATTCTGATTATGATGTTATATTTCTCTTTTTAGGCTCGTTGCCTATGAATATCAATGTAGCATTTGGCAGAGGTGAAAGTAGGCGACACCATCGTGGGAGTAGCTCATCAGGGGGCATGGTATTCTTCATGCTGATAAAAGCAGAATTGTTAATGTACATATTGTTGTAACTTTACTGGCATATTACCTCTTCTTGTTAATGCGTCGACGTTGTTGAAACCAATAGAAATATCTTTCACATACTGGTTACGATGTAAGTTTTTCCTCCAAATTTAAAATAGTTTCATTATACATTTATGATTTAACTCGTGAGCTGTTAAGATGGGTTAACTACGACTCTAAGATTAATATGAGTCTGACCACTTAATTTTTAGCTTCGTATCCTTCCTCATATATTCTGATTATGATGTTATATTTCTCTTTTTAGGCTCGTTGCCTATGAATATCAGTGTAGCATTTGGCAGAGGTGAAAGTAGGCGACACCATAGTGGGAGTAGCTCATCAGGAGGCATGGTATTCTTCATGCTGATAACAGCAGAATTGTTAATGTACATATTGTTGTAACTTTACTGGCATATTACCTCTTCTTGTTATTGCGTCGACGTTGTTGAAACCAACAGAACTATCTTTCACATACTAGTTACGATGTAAGTTTTTCCTCCAAATTTAAAATAGTTTCATTATACATTTATGATTTAACTCGTGATCGGTTAAGATGGGTTAACTACGACTCTAAGATTAATATGAGTCTGACCACTTAATTTTTAGCTTCGTATCCTTCCTCATATATTCTGATTATGATGTTATATTTCTCTTTTTATGCTCGTTGCCTATGAATATCAGTGTAGCATTTGGCAGAGGTGAAAGTAGGCGACACCATAGTGGGAGTAGCTCATCAAGAGGCATGGTATTCTTCATGCTGATAACGGCAGAATTGTTAATGTACATATTGTTGTAACTTTACTGGCATATTACCTCTTCTTGTTAATGGGTCGACGTTGTTGAAACCAACAGAAATATCTTTCACATACTGGTTACGATGTAAGTTTTTCCTCCAAATTTAAAATAGTTTCATTATACATTTATGATTTAACTCGTGAGCGGTTAAGGTGGGTTAACTACGACTCTAAGATTAATATGAGTCTGACCACTTAATTTTTAGCTTCGTATCCTTCCTCATATATTCTGATTATGATGTTATATTTCTCTTTTTAGGCTCGTTGCCTATGAATATCAGTGTAGCATTTGGCAGAGGTGAAAGTAGGCGACACCATAGTGGGAGTAGCTCATCAGGAGGCATGGTATTCTTCATGCTGATAACAGCATAATTGTTAATGTACATATTGTTGTAACTTTACTAGCATATTACCTCTTCTTGTTAATGCGTCGACGTTGTTGAAACCAACAGAACTATCTTTCATATACTGGTTACAATGTAAGTTTTTCCTCCAAATTTAAAATAGTTTCATTATACATTTATGATTTAACTCGTGAGCGGTTAAGATGGGTTAACTACGACTCTAAGGTTAATATAAGTCTGAGCACTTAATTTTTAGCTTCGTATCCTTCCTCATATATTCTGATTATGATGTTATATTTCTCTTTTTAGGCTCGTTTCCTATGAATATCAATGTAGCATTTGGCAGAGGTGAAAGTAGGCGACACCATCGTGGGAGTAGCTCATCAGGGGGCATGGTATTCTTCATGCTGATAAAAGCAGAATTGTTAATGTACATATTGTTGTAACTTTACTGGCATATTACCTCTTCTTGTTAATGCGTCGACGTTGTTGAAACCAATAGAAATATCTTTCACATACTGGTTACGATGTAAGTTTTTCCTCCAAATTTAAAATAGTTTCATTATACATTTATGATTTAACTCGTGAGCGGTTAAGATGGGTTAACTACGACTCTAAGATTAATATGAGTCTGACCACTTAATTTTTAGCTTCGTATCCTTCCTCATATATTCTGATTATGATGTTATATTTCTCTTTTTAGGCTCGTTGCCTATGAATATCAGTGTAGCATTTGGCAGAGGTGAAAGTAGGCGACACCATAGTGGGAGTAGCTCATCAGGAGGCATGGTATTCTTCATGCTGATAACAGCAGAATTGTTAATGTACATATTGTTGTAACTTTACTGGCATATTACCTCTTCTTGTTATTGCGTCGACGTTGTTGAAACCAACAGAACTATCTTTCACATACTAGTTACGATGTAAGTTTTTCCTCCAAATTTAAAATAGTTTCATTATACATTTTATTATTATATATCATATGAAATAAGTCTAACAATGTTTCATTCTATTATTTCTGAACAATAATATTGATGTATGGACCCTTGGTTTTGAGGGAGCACCAGAAAAAAGGGCATACTATTTTAGGAGGTCAGCCCCGAAAATAACACTTGTTATCGATTTTTTTTACTAATAATTAAGACTATATGACCTTTCTTGTTTCTTCCATTACAGATGTTGTTCCTAAAGACAAGTAATCGTATATGATTTAACTCGTAAGAGGTTAGGATGGGTTAACTACGACTATAAGATTAAAATGATTTCGGCCACTTAATTTTTGCTTTCGTATCCTTTCCCTATATATTTTGGTTATGTTTTTATGTTTCTCTTTTCAGGCTCGTTGCCTATGAATATTATTGTAACATTTGGCAAAGGTGAAAGTAGGCGACACCGTAGTAGGAGTAGCTCGTCAGGAGGCATGGTATTCTTCATGCTGGTAACATCAGAATTGTTAATATACATATTGTTGTAACTTTGCTGGCATATTACCTAGCTATTGTGTGTACATTGAATAACATGGATCTAATGGATCTATTCAACTCTTTGGTTGAAAGTGTATATATAGAAAGAGTAGTTGATATCTCACACTCTTCAGCTGTTCAGTAGAAGTGTCATATCTTTTAAGTTATGATTCAGGCACATGGAACAAACAACTCAAAATTCAATAAATTGTTGTTGGATAGAAAATGGGCTGAAAACATTACTAGTAGAAACAACATAATTAATCAATGAATGAAGCCGAAACTGCATTTTAATAATAATAAATAATTGAATTCCAGCATTTTTACAATCATAAGAATGGCAAATGAGGATGGTAAATATAATGGAAGATGATGATCGATAGACTATAAATAACAAATGCTAGCAGATTCAAAAGAATTACTGCTGCTGAAACCATGAGTGGGACTTCAGAACTCTTAACAATATTTTACCAATACCCTAACACAGGATGCTCAATGCCAAAGCTTCATGCAGAACCCACTAGGCACAACAGATGATTTCTTGCTTGGAATACTTTCAGAAAACGTGTCGACAAGTTGGCCGGCAAGAGATGCTGGATCTTCGATAAAGGTATCTACAAACACTTTCACAATCCTTATTACCTCCTGAGAGGTAGCTCTCAGGAACACTAACTGAAGTCCTTTCTTCGTATCATTTCAACTTTTGATAACTAGGAGTAGGAAGAAGAAGGTGCATGAATTTATTTCTGATACAACAAAATATCGAGTCATAAGGTAAAAATTTGGAAAAATTAGATTGCAAATGAAATTAGTTCTATTAGAGGAAAAATTGGATTGCAAATCAAATTTGTTTTAAATTGGATTGCAAATCAAATTTGTTTTTTTTTTTTGTTAGAACCCTGACTTTGTTAAAACCAACACTCATCAGACTCTCACTTCTCAAACTCACTCAAAGTTTCAAATCCTACCCAGCCGCTCCTCATCTCCGTGAGTACTCTGTCTATCTCAAATCCAAACGACCAGCCTCTCCACCTGTCCACCCAACTCTTCGTCTTCCTCTCCATCTGTCTTATCCTCTTCGTCTCTCTTCCCTCTCGGCGATTTCGCCATTAAAGCTTCAACCTCCTTAACCCTTGGCAAGGTTGCATGCTCGCATGTAATGTATTCGCTTCAACCTCCTCTTCTTTCTTTGCATGTTCGGTTCACATGCTTTTGAACTTATTAATTTTTCTATGCTTAATGGGTTCTTTTAATTCTATAATTTTCTTCTGTTGATTGGATTTTCCTTAGATTGTGTTTTGACTTTGGAGTGGGTTCTTTTTTATCGTAGTTTCCTTTTTCTTTTTTTTTTAATTTATAAAACCTTATATTTTGATCCGACCAAAATATTGGTACAGATTTCAAGATCATACAATAAAACAATAAATTTGAGGTATATGATAATAAATGGAAGTGCTTATCAGATTTAGTGAGAATTCACTTGTATTTTATTTCAATAGGAAAGATATATATATATATTAGGAATGTTATTATGGGCCTAATTAGTGGACTGAATTTAAATAGGAATATACAGCTCCCATTGACACTCCCCTTCAAGTTGGAGCATGTATGTCGTCAATGCCCAACTTGCTAAGTGAGCTGTGGAATAGTCTGCCGGTGACTGCTTTAGTGAGGACATCTGCAAGTTGATCTTCAAATTTAACAAATGATACATCAATGATCTTTGCCTCGAGTTTCTCCTTGATAAAATGTTTGTCAACTTCAACATGCTTGGTTCTATCATGTTGCACTGGATTATGTGCGATGTCTATTGCTGCTTTGTTGTCACAATTTAGTTTCATGGCATGATTGAGTTTTAACCCCAATTCCCCCAACAAATTCCTTATCCAAAGTAGTTCACATTGTCAGGACCCGTCCCGAATTTCCCCTCGAAACCCGGGAAGAACCCTGATCCCGTCTGACAACCTAAGGAAAGGTTCCCAAAATACCCTTCAATCCTTACAAATTATAATAATAATAAATACTTTCACTTGTCAGACGGGACAGGATTTTTCCCGGGTTTCGAGGGATTCCGGCGGAAACCAGACGGTGGCGCCGGCAGCTGGTCGTCTTCTCCGGCGAGTCACAGGTGACCGGTCGGGTCGAGTGAACTGGTCAGGTTGAGTGAACCGGTCCGGTCGATTTGGACCGGGTCAGGTCGAGTTGTGCCAGGTTTGACCGGTCCAGGCGCGTGGGCACTGTAGCAGGAGCGTGACCAGCGCGTGAGGGCGCGTGGGCGCGTATTCCGACCTTCCGTCTGCGCATGGCGGCGCGTGGGGCCGAATCTGAGGTCACGGTGGTGCGTGACAGCTAGTTTTTGACGTTTCGGACCTGTTGGCGCAGGTTTTGGGTCGATCGGACGTCGTTTAGGGGTTGTTTTGGGCGTTTGAAGTTGCTGCGTTTTCTAGGCCAGCATAGGTAGACTCCCAGGGTTTAGGGGGTTTATATTTAAGATTCTTATTATTAGCTGGTAATCCCGATTATTAATTTGGACAGGCGATACTGCTCTAGGAACTTCAGGGTAGCGTACAATTCGGGATTGAGCTTGCTTGGACAGGTTTGTGAGTGGACTTTTGGTTTATAAACTATAATGCATGCATAAATGTATCTTTGATTTAAATACTGTTATGTATGGATGCAATGAATTTCTGGAATTTAGAAATGATGCTGGACACATGTTTTCCAATATTTCAGTGAAAGTATGTTTTGAGAAATGGCCTGGTTTTGTACTCGATTTTGATATCGTTTTGACGTGGTAACTATTTGAGCATGTGATTTGGGTTTAGACCCGTAATTATGATTTTACCGATTTTGGCCGTAAATGATATTTCAAAGAATTTGGCTTAGTCCAAGAAACAAAGATTTCAAAAACACGAATTTGGTTCACTGGTTTTCTGTCCCGATGGTTACAATTGCTCTGACTAGTGTTGAGGGGTTTTGCTCCGCTGGTTGTTGAGGGCTCCGACTTTGGTGTTAAGGGGTCTTGCTCCGCCTGGTCGCGAGGCTGTCTACGCGTAGTACAGATTTTAACACATCTCAAGGGATACCCTGGTGTGTTGTGGATATGTCGGGAACAGTGGATTTGAGATATTATGTGTCCAGGTTGAATTAAATGATTTTAAACTCCGTTGGGGAGGATTTTCAAACCAAACTGTGGATCACGAGGTATTTTCATTATACATATTTTATGTGAGTCCAACTAAGTGGTTTTAAAGAGAAATGGAATTTCGATGGTTTCAAATAATGTTTTTATATCATAAACTATTTTATGTGATGCATGCATGGTTTTATAAATGGTGGGGGAAAAATGTAATATTTCCTTGGAAAACGATTTATAAATGATTATTTTTATCAACTCACAACTTTTGTGTTTAAACCCCCTTCAGGCTGTTGAGTTGAGTTGACGTGGATACTTATCTCGAGGCAGAGGCATTAGTACTTTCGGTTGCGCTTTGTAGTTATACTTGAGTAGGATATCTAAATTGTACTCTTTATCCTACTTAGACACTCTGATATTATATTGTATTTGGTTGGTCATTAATTACGGGAATTATTGAGTGCTTGAATCCCTTGTCTGACAAGTGAAAGTATTTATTATTATTATAATTTGTAAGGATTGAAGGGTATTCTGGGAACCTTTCCTTAGGTTGTCAGACGGGATCAGGGCTCTTCCCGGGTTTCGAGGGGAAATTCGGGACGGGTCCTGACACACACTCTCCTTGTGCCATACCTCCATATTATGCTTCAGCACTTGATCTTGACACTACTTTATGTTTTTTACTTCGCCAAGTCACTAGATTGCCTCCCACAAAGGTAAAGTATCCAGATGTTGATCGCCTGTCAGTAACAGAACCCGCCCAGTCTGCATCAGTGTTGCCCTCAACATCTAGATGATCATGTCGTGAGAACATTAATCCTCTTCCAGGAGCTGACTTCAAGTATCTCAGAATTCGGTTTACCGCATCCATGTGGGCTTCACTTGGTGCATGCATGAACTGATTCACCACACTTACGGCATATGCGATATCAGGTCTAGTGTGTCCTAGATAGATTAACTTACCCACCAGGCGTTGATATCTTTCTTTGTTGGTGGGTACCTGATCCGGATATTCACCAAGCTGATGATTCAACTCCATTGGCGTATCTGCTGGTTTGCTGGCTAGCATTACAGTGTCAGTTAAAATGTCAAGGATATATTTCCGTTGTGATAGAAATATTCTTTGGTTTGAACGAGCCACTTCGATGCCTAAGAAGTATTTCAGAGCACCAAGATCTTTCATTTCAAACTCACTTGCCAAGTGGTGCTGCAACGCTGCCTTTTCTTCTGGGTCATTCCCGGTAACTACCATGTCATCAACATATACAATAAGGGCAGTGACTTTACCTTTCTTATGTTTCAAGAAAAGAGTATGATCTTAGTTACTTTGTTTGTATCTGAAGTCGTTCATTGATTGGCTGAACTTTCCATGTCAAAAATAAAAGATGGAAGAATATTTATGAATTGTATTATTGAATGTACAAAGACACATATTATATACTAGTTACAATAAGCCTAACTAGGAAAAGAAATATTCTATTCTAATTAAACAAGATATGAAATTAGGATATCGAATCAATCTATGATACTGAATCAATCTAAGATACTGAATCAATCTAAGATACTGAATCAATCTATGATTTGTCACGATTTGATTTCTAACACTCCCCCTCAAGTTGGAGAGTGAACATTGTGAAGTCCCAACTTGCTGATTAAGTCGGTGTTGTGTCGCAGGTGATGTGTCATCAGATGTTGTGTCGTCGGATGCTGTGCCGTCGGATGATGTGTCGTCGGATGCTTTACCGTCGAATGATGTGTCGCCGGATGATGTGTAGTCGAATGATGTGTCGTCAGATGTTGTGTCGTCAGATGCTGTGCCGTCGAATGCTATGCCATCAGATGCTGTGTGACAAGTTGAATGGAATGGAATTGGACGGGTGTCCAGAAAAGTGTCTTGGAAGATGAGGAGGCTATCAGATTATGTATTGATATTGATATATTATTTTAATTGAAAATCGAAAATTGAAAATTGAAATTGAATTTGAAATTGAGATTGAAGAAATTGAAATTGGAATTGAAATTGAAAAAATCAAAATTGAAATTGAAAATTTGAAATAGATGTCTCGTGTGATCAAATATCTTTCTCGTGGGTGCACAGAGGAATTAGGCTCCGCACACCCACAGGGGAGGAAGCACAACTGATTTGTGTCTCAAGAGCGTAATTGCTCGGATACCATGTTCTGGGTGATTGCTTCAATCCATAAAGGGACTTCCTCAGTTTACAAACCATGTTGCCCTTATTGGGCCCCATCTTGCATCCTGGAGGTGAATCCATATAGACTTCTTCTTCTAAGTCGCCATGTAGGAAGGCATTTTTTACATCAAATTGGTGTAATGGCCAATCTAGGTTGGCTACTAGAGAAATAAGTACCCGAATTGTGTTGATCTTGGCTACAGGGGCAAAGGTCTCCCCATAGTCAATCCCATAAGTCTGAGTGTAACCTTTCGCCACCAGTCTTGCTTTCTATCGTTCAATGGCGCCATCTGCCTTGAACATTACTGTATATATCCATCTACAACCCAATGTTCTCTTCCCTGGCGGAAGGGTAGTCATCTCCCAAGTGGAATTCTTCTGGAGAGCCTCCATTTCATCATTCATCGCATGTGTTCACTTGGGATCTTTCAGAGTGTCCTGCACATTACTTGGAATAGATACAATGGATAATTGACACAAAAATGATGCACATGACGGAGACAACCTATGTAGGGACACATGATTAGCAATAGGGTATTTAACTTTTGCTTTAGGGTCAGGGTCATAATGTTGTCTAGGAATCCCTCTAGTCGTGCATGGGGGTAACTGATAACCTGTATAATTTGACGCAGGTAAGGTGCTTGAGATAGAGTTTGAATGTTCAGTTACCTGTGGGGAATCTTCAGGACCTGATTGGATGAATGGTGACGGTACTGTAAGAGAGGGAATTATCTGAACCAGTATCAGGAGTGTCGAGGGACTCTTGAGCTTGTAGCACCTCAGACACTGACGGCTCGGATGAATGGTGTTGAATTTGGACGTCAATCTGAGTATCTTCGGCTGCAAAGATACTGCTCTCCACCTGCAGAAGATGCTCAGTGACTCCCCCTGAGTAATAGAACTCACTCTCGTTGAAGGTTACATCGGCGGTTACGTGCATGGTCTGAGTGGGAGGGTCGAAACACTTATAGCCCTTCTGAGTGGCAGAATAACCCACAAAAACACAATGCTGTGCACACGGATCAAGCTTGCCACGATGATGTGGATATACCTGAACATACGCAACACAACTAAAGATACGTGGTTCGAGATTTGGTGTTGATGGCATGTTGAGGAGAGTAGTCAATGTCTGAAATGGAGTTTGATACTAAAGAGTGTTGGATGGTGTTCGATTGATGAGGTAAGCCGCAGAACAAAGAGCCTCCCCCCAAAAATGATGCGGCATGTGGGCCTCAACTAAAGAGGCACAAACAACCTCCAATAGATGTCGATTCTTGCGCTCCGCAACACCATTCTGTTTTGGTGTATAGGCGCATGTGGTTTGATGAACAATACCATGGTGGCCGAAAAACTGATGTAGGTCAAGGTTGATGTACTCACCTCCATTGTCAGATCGAAGGGTCATGATTTTCTTGTCAAACTGAGTAGCAACGTATTGATAAAAGAGCTTGAATTTGACAGTGACGTCACTTTTCTGGTGTAGGGGAAAGACCCAGGTCATCCGGGTGCAGTCATCAATAAACGTCACAAACCACTTAAAACCACTAATCGTGGGAACTTGTGATGGTCCCCAAACATCAGAATGGACAATCATGAAGGGCATGGAGCTTTTATGCAATCTTAATGGGTACGAATGACGATGGCTTTTCGCCAAAATGCAAGTTTCACAATGAAAGTCTGACTCATGAAACCGTGAAAACAAATCTGGAAATATAAGTTTCAGATAACCAAAAGACGCATGCCCTAACCGTCGATGCCATTGCCAAATTTTCTTCATCCGAATGGACTCATCGCCTTGCACATGATGTGTGTGACTCAATCGCTTACTGATGTCGGCTGTCAAGTCCAGATAATACAACTTTCCCCTCCTAGTACCACATCCAATCATGGCCCTGGTGAGAAAATCCTGAAAAAGACAATATGATGGCCAAAAACACACGGTACAATTAAGGGAATCAATGATCTGAGGAACAGATAACAAGTCATAGTCGAGAGAAAGGACAACTAAGACATGATCAAGACGTAATGAGGGTGTAAGAAATAAGGACCCTTCTCCCGTGACTTGGGAGGTGGTTCCGTTGGCATTGGTAATCTGTGTTTGGCTTGAGGGTTTGGTAGAGTGCAACCCAGTGAAACTAGATGTCATGTGATCGGTAGCGCCAGTGTCAATAATCCATGATCGATTACAAGTAAGTGAAGAGGTGCAAGAGGTACCTAGGGTGGCCAAGGCTGTGGAGTCAGATGTACCTGATGGAAGTTCGGATGCAGTCCCCTGGGATGACTGAGCGGATGCAAATGAGGCTATGTTCGAATCCGTCGTGCGCCCTTTGTGGACCCATCCGACTGGATAACCAATGATCTCATAACAGCCCTTAATTGTGTGGTTACCTAAACCACATTTGGTACACTGCATTGGAGGCCGGTGACGAGTAGGGTAGACACTATAAGTGAGCGGCCAAGATTGTTTGGACCTGGTTGAGGTCACACCAGCTTCATTATGGTTCCCGGTCCTTTTTTTTTTTTTTTTTGTATAAAACTTAATGCTCCATAAAGTTCGGTGGCTAGCTACCGATGCTGGTCTGGGACCAGTGGTTGAGGAAATACTGGACCTCAATGGAAGATTCGGTGAGGGCGAGGCCGGTCGTTGAGGGTGATGGGTCGGTATGTTTATGGTCTGGGACCGGTCGGTGAGGACGAGTCGGTGAGGACGAGTCGGTGGGGCCGAGGGGGTGAGGGCGAGTCGGGGAGATCCGGTCGTTGAGGGCCGAACGAACTCGGGTATAGTCGTGGTCGCACGGCCTGAGATGCCCGGGAACGTCGACAGCGACAGAGGATGGCTCTGGATTCTCTTGGCCGAGACTCGCCGTCTACGGTGAGGTCGACTGCGTTGTGGTATGTCCTTTTACGGTGGACGGTGAGGTTGTGTCGATTGTGTTCGGATTTGAGAGCGGAGTGGTGCTGGATTATCGTTTTTGGGCGGAAGGCTGGTCGGTGGGTCGGAAGGCTGGTCGGTGGGGCAGAAGGCTGGTCGGTGGGGCGGAAGGCTGGTCGGTGGGTCGGAAGGCTGGTCGGTGGGGCGGAAGGCTGGTCGGTGGGGCAGAAGGCTGGTCGGTGGGGCGGAAGGCTGGTCGGTGGGTCGGAAGGCTGGTCGGTGGGGCGGAAGGCTGGTCGATGGGGCGGAAGGCTGGTCGGTGGGTCGGAAGGCTGGCTGCAGAAGAGGTGTGTTCTATTTTAAGGGATTTGGTTGCGGAAGTGATTGTGCCGCAGAAGGGGTGTGTCTGTTTGGCTGCGGAAAATGTTATGCGGGTATTGGGATTTTGCTGCGGAAGGGGTAGTGTTGCGGAAGGTGTGTTCTGTTTAGCTGCGGAATATGTTCTACTGGTATTGGGATTTGGCTGCGGAAGTGAGTTTATGCGGCAGAAGGTTTTGCGGCAGAAGGTTTTTTTTTTTCCAACGGAAGATGTTGGTGCTGTTTCTAGGGTTATATGACGGCTGGGGCACTGTATTGATTTTGTTTAGGGTTAGGGTAAGAGACAGTCACGATCGACTGCTCTGATACCATATCAGATTTGGTGAAAATTCACTTGTATTTTATTTCAATAGGAAAGGTATATATATATATATATTAGGAATGTTATTATGTACCTAATTAGTGGACTGAATTTAAATAGGAATATACAGCTCTCATTGACAGTGCTGCAGTACTTGGCATTTAGGAGAAACCAGGATGTTTTATGTGGTTTCTAATTGGTGTTTGTGGTTTCTAACTGATAATAAATGGTGGCTGATTGTGATTGTGGTTTCAAAGTGAAGTTTTATGTTTTTGCAAACCAGGATGAGTCATACTTGAATAGCTACATCAGCACAATTGGAGTTGACTTTGTAAGCATTTCTTATGTTTTAATTTTACATCACTGGCTCGGTTGATTAATTGTGGTTTCTAATTGATGTTTTCTGCGGCACAGATTGATATCAGTGACTGATTCATTGAACTGACCCGAAATTCCTCCTCCTTTTCCTTATGGTACGTAGAGTATCATCGCATATCCAATTAAAAAAAAATAAAAAATTTAGGAATGAAATAGTACTAATATAGTTTGTAATCTGAGTCTACGTACAACCATCGTACCTCTTTCGTCCTTGCTAACAAAAACTTGAACAAATCTGAAGAAAGGACTCCGGTTAGTGTTCCTCATTGTGTTTTTGGTTGCTGCATTTTCTGGTAAAACACCTCCCTCAAATTTATGATATTATTTTTTGTTATAATTGTTATCAATTTATTAGATTGTCATATTATTCGGAAATTCTACAATACCACGTCGGATTAAGTGCGGCATGGTACTGGAGCGTTGGATGTAAGGATCCAGCATCCAAAGGGCTGGTGAAAAAATAAGATAAAAGTATGTTAAAATAGTGGGAACAAAATGTAAAACCGGTAGAGAAGGTGTTCCCGGTTGAAGGTGTTTTGGGTATTTCCTCGCCATCATCTTCTCAACTCCACCATCCTCTCTCGATTCATCCATCATCCATCATCCATCATCCATCATCCATCATCCTTTCCTCACTGAAATGCCCAAACTCTCGAACTCCGATTTCAACCCAAATTCCACCATCATCCAACTTACGGCAATTTTAGACATTAAAAATTACATTGAAATACTATTATTACATTGAAAAAATAAAAATTAAAAATTAATTATGCAAACCAGAAATTGAAACTCAAATTGAGAACGACGCCACCGAGTCCGCCTCCAAGCTCCATCGCCATGACTCCAAGATCGACACCTCCATCTCCATCTCAGAAATTCATGTTACATTTCCTCGCTCCACGGTGATCTTCAACGATATTAACTGGGTTGGGTTGGTCACGACGAGGCGAAGAAGGGAGTGGAGGTGGCGAGGTCTGGGTCGTTCGTGGGTAATGGTGGTCAATTTGGTGGCTCTGCTTTGGTTGCTTCTCAGTTGTCTTCGTGTGGCCCGTGCTCCATGTCAAACCTCCACCAAATCGAACATGCAATTAGTCAAAATCTAACTAATCAACCTAAGGAATCCAATGGTACAACTTTCAAGCTTCAATTTTACCTCGATAAGTCGGAAATTCGTCGAAGAAGCTCGGTGACACTGCCGGATTTCTCCTCGATTCTCACCCCACGGCGGGCGTCGACGGTGGAAACTTACTTGTTTGGACTCCTCTCGTCACTACACTAAGGGTGGCGGTGATAGTGAGGGTGGTTCTGCCGGATTTCGAGGGTGGGGGTGATGGTGGGTTTCGGTGTCTCTGTTTGAGTCCGAGAGGGAGAAGAAATCGAGAGGGAGAGAGAATAAGATAGAAATAAAGAAGAAGTGAGGAAGTGGACCGTCACTACGCTTAAGGTGGCGGTGAAGGTGAGGGTAGTTCATCGGATTTCGAGGGTGGTGGTGGTGGGTGTCTCTGTTTCAGTTACATTCTGAGACTATGAAGAGCACTGAGATAATTCTCGAGAGAATTCTCGAGAGAATTCGAGAGGGTGAGAGACTGAGAGACGCTCAAGGAGAGAAGAAGGTGAGCTTACTTCGGAATTGAAAGGGATTGGGCTTAAACATTTGGGGTTAAAACCGGTTGGGCTTTTGACCTTCGGGGTTAAAATGGGTTTGGGCTTAAATGGTTTTTAAATCAATGGTTTGTTTATTATAATTCATGGTTTTTTTTAAAAAAAAATCATAATAACAAAATCAAAAAAATAAACCGTAACATTCTACGGGCTTCTCAGGGCGCTCTTCTCGCTCTTATAGATTGAAATTAGAATTTTAATTCATAAAAAAAATTTAAAAGAATCATCATATATATTTTGGTCTAACACTAATAACTATTTCCTTAAAATACTCAACATTTCTCTTTATTCAATCCATTTAATTTTTACTTTTTAATTTCTTTAAATAAAAGCCCAAATTTAACACTTTAAAATCAAAGAAAATGACATAACGAGTTCGGATCAATTTTTGGAATATTTTTTGGATATTATTTCAATTTAATAGGATTTTTGAAGAAACAAATTTTGAATTATAACTAAAAATGACATGTGGCAGCACCAGAGATGTTCCTCCACGTGGGGCACCTCTTTGGTACTGTCACATGTCATTCTTTTTGTTCTTTTGATTATAATTCATGATTTTTTCTTCAAAAAATTATAATAAATTGAAATAATATCCAAAAGATATTCTGAAAATTTTTACAAACTCATTATGCCATCCCCTTCGATCTTAAAGTGTCAAATTGCTGTTACAATTTAAATAAATAGGACAGTAATGATTAAAATGAATTTGGTAGAAAGGAAGAATAAACATATTACGTAAAAAGTTATTAATATTAGGCCAAAAATGGGTTTGATAATTGTTTTTTTTTTTCGAAAATTCAAATGCCAATTTCAAATTATAAGAATGAAGAGAATTATTTAAAATCGTAAAATCATCTTATTCATCAAACACTTTAAACACTTTAAGTATATTTCAATACGTATTTCGAAGTTTTGGTTCAACCGATATTCAAACAATCAAACTTTCAAGATCAGGACCGTTCACTTTCTGATTTTACATGCCTAGACCTTGCTCGTCCAAAATCTCCAGATTTTGAGGAGTTAAAGCCGTCTGATCGTCAAAATACATTTTGCATCCGTCGAATCGTGTCGCACCGTGACTTAGTCCCGGGATTTCGAAATTGACTAATTTTTGGCGTAGGCAATCTATGAGTACGTACAATAAATGTGGATGGTTAGATTGGTCGATTGATTTTGACAATTATTTAAAATCGTAAAATCATCTTATTCATCAAACACTTTAAACACTTTAAATATATTTCAATAGGTTTTTCGAAGTTTTGGTTCAACCGATATTTAGACGATCAAATTTTCAAGTTCAAGACCATTCACTTTGTGATTTTACGTGCCTAGACCTTGCCCGTCGAAAATCTCCAAATTTTGAGGAGTTAAAGTCGTCCGATCGTCAAAAAATATTTTGTAACCGTCACACTATTACTTAGTCCCGGAATTTTAAAATTGGCTATTTTTTGGCGTAGGCGATTCAGGAGTGCGTACAATAAATGTGGACGGTTAGATCGGTAGATTGAATTCGAAAATTATTTAAAATAGTAAAATCATCTTATTCATTAAACAATTTAAACACTTTAAATATATTTCAATACGTTTTTCGAAGTTTTGGTTCAACCGATATTCAGACGATCGAATTTTCAAGATCGGGACCGTTCACTTTGTGGTTTTACATGCCTATACCTTGCCCGTTGAAAACCTCCGAATTTTGAGGAGTTAAAGCCGTTCGATCGTCAAAACACGTTTTGTAACCGTTGAATCGTGTCACACCATTACTTAATTCCGGGGTTTTGAAATTGGCTAATTTTGTCTTAGGTGATCTATGAGTACGTACAATACATATGGATGGTTAGATCAGTCGATCGATTTTGAAAATTATTTAAAATCGTAAAATCATCGTATTCATCAAACACTTTAAACACTTTAAGTATATTCCAATATGTTTTTTGAAGTTTTGGTTCAACCGATATTCAGACGGTCGAATTTTTCAAGATCGAGACCGTTCACTTTGTGGTTTTACGTGCCTAGACCTTGCCTGTCAAAAATATCCAGATTTTGAGGAGTTAGAGTCATTCGATCGTCAAAAAATGTTTTGTAACCATCGAATCGTGTCACACCATTACTTAGCCCCGGATTTCAAAATTGGCTAATTTTTGGAGTAGGCGATCTATGAGTACATACAATAAATGAGGACGGTTAGATTGGTCGATTGATTTCGCAAAATTATTTAAAATCGTAAAATCATGCTTTTCGAAGTTTTGGTTCAACCAATATTCAGACGATCTAATTTTCAAGATCATGACCATTCACTTTGTGGTTTTATGTGCCTAGACCTTGCCTGTCGAAAATTTTCGGATTTTGAGCAGTTAAAGCCGTTTGATTGTCAAAAAACGTTTTGTAACCGTCGAATCGTGTTGCACCGTTACTTAGTCATGGGATTTCGAAATTGACTAATTTTTGGCGTAGGGGATCTATGAGTATGTACTATAAATATGGACAGTTAGATAGGTCGATTGATTTTGAAAATTATTTAAAATCGTAAAATCATCTTAATTATCAAACACATAAAACACTTGAAATATATTCCAATACGTTTTTCGAAGTTTTTGTTCAACCGATATTCAAACGATCGAATTTCAAGATCGAGACCGTTCACTTTGTGGTTTTACGTGTCTAGACCTTACCCATCGAAAATCTCCGAACTTTGAGGAGTTAAAGCCATATGATCGTCATAAAACGTTTTGTAACCATCGAATCATGTCGCGCTGTTACTTATTCTTGGGATGTCGAAATTGGTCAATTTTTGGCGTAGGCGATATTTGAGTATGTATTATAAATGTAGGCAGTTAGATCGGTCGATTGATTTCAAAAATTATTTAAAATTGTAAAATCATCTTATTAATCAAACACTTTAAACACTTTAAGTATATTTCAATATGTTTTTCGAAGCTTTGGTTCAACTAATATTCAGACAATCGAATTTTAAAGATCGGGACTGTTCACTTTGTGGTTTTACATGCCTAGACCTTGCCCGTCCAAAATCTCTAGATTTTTAGGAGTTAAAGCCGTCTGATCGTCAAAAAACGTTTTATAACCGTCGAATCGTGTCACACCGTCACTTAGTCCTAGAATTTCGAAATTGGCTATTTTTCGGCATAGGCGATCTATAACTTTGTACAATAAATGTGGACGATTAGATCGGTCAATTGATTTCAAAAATTATTTAAAATTGTAAGATCATCTTATTCATCAAACACTTTAAACACTTTCCATACTTTTTTCGCAGTTTTGGTTCAACCGATATTCAGACCATCGAACTTTCAAGATCGATACTGTTTACTTAATGGCTTTACGTGCCTAGACCTTGCCGTCGAAAATCTCCTGATTTTGAGGAGTTAAAGCCATCTGATCGTTAAAAAATGTTTTGTAACCGTCGAATCGTGTCGCACTATTACTTAAATTCATGATTATTTATGATTTTATGATTTTTTGTTATAATATTAAATTGAAATAATATCTGAAAAATATTCCAAAAATTGTTCCGAGCTCGTTATGTCATTTTCTGCGATTTTAAAGCGTCAAATTTGGGCTTTTATTTAAAAAAATTGAAAAGTAAAAATTAAATGGATTGAATAAAGAGAAAAGTTGAGTGTTTTAAGGAAATGATTATTAGTGTTATGCCGTTTGAATTTTGATGATTCTTTTAAAAAAAATTATGAATTAAAATGTTAATTTCAATCTAAAAGAGCGCGGAGAGCGTCCCTAGAAACCCGTAGAATGTTACGGTTTATTTTTTTTATTTGTTTTATTTAATTTTTTTTGATTTTTTAAAGAAACAAATATGAATTATAATGAGCAAACATTTATTTAAAAACCATTTAGGCCCAAACCCGTTTTAACCCCAAAATTTTAAGCCCAACCCCTTTTAACCCCTAAAGTAAACTCACCTTCTCTCTCTCCTCCCTCTCCTTAAGCGTCTCTTAGTCTCTCACCCTCTCGAATTCTCCCGAGAATTCTCTCAGTGCTCTTCATAGTCTTACTGAAACTGAAACAGAGACTCCCACCACCACCACCCTCGAAACCCAGCGAACCACCCTCACCATCGCCGCCACCTTCAGCGTAGTGACGACCCACTTCCCTACTTCTTCTTTATCTATGTCTCACACTATCTCCCTCTGGATTTCTCCTCCCTCTCGGACTCAAACAGAGACACCGAAACCCACCATCACCTCCACCCTCGAAATTCGGCGAAACCACCCTCACCATCAACAGCACCTTCAGCGTAGTGACGAGACGAGTCCAACCTAATAATTTTCCACCGTCTACGCCTGCCGTGGCGTGAGAATCGAGGAGAAATCCGACGGCGGCACCGAGCTTCTTCGGCAAATTTCCGACTTATCGAGGTAAAATTGAAGCTTGAAAGTTGTACCATTGGATTCCTTAGGTTGATTAGTTAGATTTTGATTCATTGCATGTTTGATTTGGTGGAGGTTTGACATGGAGCATTGGCCACACGAAGTTGACCGAGAAGCAACCAAAGCAGAGCCACCAAACTGACCACCACCACCCACGAAAGCGACGACCCAGACCTCGCCACCTCTACTCCCTTCTTCGCCTCGTCGTGATCAACCCAACCCAGTCAACCACCATTGTCGAAGATCACCGTGGAGCGAGGAAATATAACATGAATTTCTGAGATGTAGATGGAGGCGAAGATGTTGGAGTCGTGGCGATGGAGCTTGGAGGCAGAACTCGGCGGCGTCGTTTTCAATATTGAGTTTCAATTTATGGTTTGCATAAATTAATTTTCAATTTCTGTTTTTCCAATGTAATAATAGTATTTCATTGGACGAAGATGGAATATGGATTGGATTATTGGAATATTGGAATATTGGAACTGGGATGCTCTCGGGGGGAGATGGAATATGGATTGGATTAGTTATAATACTTGAGGAAAATTTTCGATTTCCTGGTATTGGAATTTGGGATGATGGATGATTGTGTTTCACACTCGATCCTTCCGATTTCGATCACGCCACCACACACCACCATACTCGTCTTCAATCCCCACTGCGTCACTCACCATCGCTGGAAGTTGTCGATGAGGCCAATGAAATTGCCAAAAGTTGCTCGCTACTACGTATCTTCCTTCCAACCTACCACACGTGCTTTTCGCGTGCTCATTAATTCTCACCTCTCACCGGCTACACTCTTCTTTTCCTCAACTTCCCACTTTTGCAAATCTTCACTTTTTATTATTTTTTTTATTCAATTTTAGCACCGCACTTAGTCCTGCATTGTTTTAAACTCTCGCACTATGTTTTTAAATTATTTGTACTATTATTGAAGTAACAAAGTTGTGATCAAAAAGTTACCGCCCCTAATAAAAATTTGTAGAAAGCACCCATTTTGAAAATTATAGAGCTGGCCACGGATCGAGTTGTGTCAGGTTTTGAAAAACTCCCGAACCAACTCAAGGTCTTTGGATTTTCAATTATCCAAACCTAAATTGAGTCGCATCAAAGTTATACTCTCGGTTTTTAAACCACTCGGGTTGGTTCGGATTGGTTCGATTTTAGGTTGGACTTATATATAACTAATTTATTTATTTATAACCATATAATCATCATTTAACAATAATCATTGTGTAAATTGAAATTCTCATTTACAAACATTAATAATTGTAAATTATCCATACAACTCAAAAATTAATAAGAATTTAACAAATATCAATATAAATTCATTCAAACGTCCACAAGCCTTAAAATATTCAAATGTCTCAAATACTCATATTTTAACAATTTTATAAGTGAAGTAGCATAAGAGTTCAGGTTAATGATTTTATACTTAGTTATTGATTTGAAAAGCTTTATATATACTTGGCAGAAAAGTTCCGGCGGCGAATGTTGTTGGTGTTTGAGTCTTGGGTGACGGAGATGGTGAGGTTGGAGTTCAAGGACTGCTAAATGGAGTCGGAGGTGGAGGAGAGAGCTGGGTAGGATGAAGAGGTGGGCAATAATTTTTCCCTTCGTCGAAGAAGAGAGGAGGGAGGAAGAAGATAGCAAAAGCGAGAGAGGCTCGGTACATTTACCGATTACTATTCAAAATGTTAAATTTATAGTTAAATTTAACTCAATATGATTATGCACTGTTGGGCAGATCACCTGTTCAGATCCATTGTGCACTCCTTCATTTGATTCAGGAACCAAATGCTCTTCGTGCGCATGTAATATGACATATGACAACGGAGCCCAGACATCCGGTTCTTACCTATTTGACTTACTGCATTTCGATATGCTTACGGATCAATTCAACTCTTCGGAGTACGTTGCTTTCGGGTAAGCTATTTAAGTTTTAATATATATTTTTTTTTTAAAAGTGATGTGGTGAAAAATAAGAATAACTTAAGAATTTTTGTTTATTAATTAACATTGAAGCTTACTTATGATTTGTTGGAAACAGGTGTAGCACCCATGAATCTGGGATGCTTACACACTTAGTGGGATACTTGGGTTTGGTGGAGAGAGGACAACGCAGGAGGTGTACTTGTTCTTGGCTAGGCTATAGACTCGAGTATACTTTACACCCCCCCTTATCCCATCAAGCTATAAGTCTCGATCTTGAATATCTTTTATTTTAAATAAAAAGTTTCCTACGTATTTTTTTCCAACTATAGCTTCTAATTTAATTTTCATGTGAATTTCAGGTTTTATAGCATAAAGCTTCAAGGTATTGCTGTCAATGGGAAACTCGTACCCTTTGACCCAGCAATCTTCACATCATACGGGTGAGAGACCATAGTTGACATAGGAACGACACTCGTCTACTTAGTTGCTGAAGCATATGATGCTTTTGTAAAGGCAGTAAGTATTTGTTCACTTATTTGATTTGTACTCGAGCTTCCTTAATTTTTGTTAACTGTGTTGATGTTTGATCATACATGCAGATAGTTTTGGCAGCTTCAAAGTCAGTGGCGATCGTCACTTCAAACGTAGACATTACTATGTCGTTTATAACAGGTTCTCTCTTTCGCTCTTTCTCTTGCTCGATCACAGTCGATCTCTGGAAAATTTTGAATGTTATTTTCGTCTATTAAATTTTCAGTTTGTTGGGCGAGGAATTTCCTTTGGTCAGTCTAAACTTTACCGGTGGTGCGTCGATGCTATTGAAACCAGCTGACTATCTTTCACATTCGGTTACGATGTAAGTTTTTCCTCCAAATTTAAAATGGTTTTCATTATATATTTGATTATTGTAGATCATATGAAATAAGTCTAATAATGTTTCATTCTATTATTTCAGAACAATGGTATTG
Organism: Oemleria cerasiformis; assembly: GCA_037349345.1. NCBI lineage: Eukaryota > Viridiplantae > Streptophyta > Magnoliopsida > Rosales > Rosaceae > Oemleria > Oemleria cerasiformis. The sequence goes on from JAZGTL010000010.1 coordinate 12,897,716, forward strand.
ATATATGGACCCTTGGTTTTGAGAGAGCACGTGATGAAGGGCATACTATTTTAGGAAGTCAGCCCGTAATTTACATTGTTATCAATTTTTTATTACTAATTAAGACTATATAACCTTTCTTGTTTCTTCGATTGTAGATCTTGTTCTTAAAGACAAGATAATCGTATATGATTTAACTTATCTTGTGGGTTAACTACGACTGTAACATTAATGAGTCCGGCCACTTAATTTTTATTTTCGTATCCTTCCTCTTCCCCTATATATTCTGATCATGTTTTTACATTTCTCTTTTCAGGTTCATTGCCTATGAATATCAATGCAACATTTGGTAGAGATGAAGGCAGGCGATGCCGAAGTGGGAGTAGCTCATCAGGAGGCATGGTATTCTTCATGCTGCTAATGGCAGAACTGTTAATATACATATTGTTACCAACACACTTGTTTGCATTACAATCTTCAGCTCTTGGTTGAAAGTGTATAGAAAGAGTAGTTGATCTCTCACACTCTTCAGCTTTTCAGTAGAAGTGTCATATCTTTTAGGTTATGATTCAAGCACAAGGAACAAACAACTCAAAATTCAATAAATTGTTGCTGGATAGAAAATGGACTGAAAACATTACTAGTAGAAACAACATTATCAATGAACGAAGTCGAACCTGCATTTTAATAATAATAATTGAATTCCAGCATTTTTACAATCATAAGAATGGCAAATGAGGATGGTAAATATAATGGAAGATGATGATAGACTAAAAATAAAAAATGCTAGGAGATCCAAAAGAATTACCGCTGCTGACACCATTTGGGTTTCACTTTAACTTCAGAACTCTCAACACTTTCCCCAATACCCTAACACAGGATGCTCAATGCCAAAGCTTCATGCAGAAGCCACTTGGCACAACAGAGGATTTCTTGCTTGAAATACTTTCAGAAAACGTGTCGACAAGTTGGCCGGCAAGAGACGCTGGATCTTCGATAAAGGTATCTACAAACACTTTCACAATCCGTACCTCTTGAGAGGTAGCTCTCAAGCTGTACCAAGTCAGAAATTTCTGCCTGAAGTTCTGCTCAATATGGCCCTCACACTCTAACCATCTGATAATTTTAACATAATACTCAAAATCCCGACCTGAAACACCATTCGCTGCGCATCCCTCATCTTGCCTTTCTGCACTTCTCTTCTTTGATGTGCTGCCATCTTGGGGTTCCTCTCCTTTCCCGGTCCCATTTTTCAAATCCTTGCTGCTGGAGTTGGATCTTGCATTCCTTCCAAGCCCACTTTTAAGTAACTCCACTTTGCAAGGAGTGATGGGCAAGCCAGCCTCTGAGCTACTAACAAATGGCACACATTCCATTCCAGTTCGAGCAGGGGAGTTTGACCCATTATCGGTGCTGATGTCTTCAATGATTTGGCCCTCAGGTGTTTGCTTGCTCTCAAGTTTCTGGTTATCTGAATCAGACATGGAGCCAACCATCCCAGTGGCATGTTCTTCGTCCAGCAAAGAAATTGCATCGGCTGTAGGTGCTCTGTCCATGCTGGAGTTGATAGCATCGTTGGACAAATCAGCAGAGACAGTAGTTTTAGTGTCCTTGCAATAAGCAGGATAATTATCCGCTCGGTTATCAGTCTGATCACCAAATGGAGCAATGTTATTAGTTTCATCTTCTACTGAAGAAGGATTAGAAAGGCTACTATAGTTGGTAGCTGGGCTCTGACTTCTCTCTGTCACTGAACAATTAGGGACTTCATCTCCAGCAGTACTTGTAGAGTGCCGAACTTCACATGTGCCCAAATGTCTTGTACCATGCAACAAAGTAACTTTGAAACAGTACTCTGTGGCCGGAATTAGTCCAGTGACCAGAAACCTTGTCTTCGGCGCAAACAGTGTTCCAGTTGGCTCTTCTGGATAATTCATGTCATCAGCCTTACAATGCCAAAGCTTGTAACCAACCAAATTTTCTGGGGGAGGATATTCGGAACGCAAAACCACAGTGAGGGATGTAGTGTTGACATCCTCAAATCTAACCATATCTGGAGCAATCAAATCTGGATCTGAAAGGTTTAAGAGATGTTCAACAGAAAAAAAATCATTAAATCCCTGCATGCACAAATGTTTGAAGAAAACAATAAACAAGATAAAATACATTATCTCCAACAACCTCATTGATTTTTTGTGATTCAATTAAGAAAAGATGATGAGAGAAGCAAAGAAACCAGATAATTCTGGAATCAAACAAATTAAGAGATCATATGAAGCTAATTATTTAACACAATCACATCATGGTTATACTTGCCACACAAAGTCTCCAGAAAATTTGTGGAACCGCAGTAAATCCAAGTATTATGGTTAGCACGTGACAGTAGCAGATAATTAAATTACCTTGTACTTTAGGCTTTTGCAACGGATGCAACGTTGCATTGGAAAGCACCGAATCCAGTGACTCCACAGCAAATGTACAAAGTTTCTGAACTTCTGGTCCAGAAGAAAGCCTGTTAACAATACCCCGACCCATCTTCAATGGTAGGCCAGTTAATGGACCCACTTCAGCTTGAAGCTTCTTCATAGCTTCATCCAGAATCGCATAAAGGTTTTGATACTTTTTAGTCCCTTTGAGAAGCTTATGACTCAAGGAAATACGATAGCACAGTATGTCCACTCGTCTCGTATCCTTCGCCATCACCAGTTGTTTTCGCCAGGAACTAATACATGTAAAAAGACAATGCCAATCAGATAATTTATCCGAGGAAAAAGTAACATATAAGCTAACCCAATACAGGATTAGTATTAATTATGTGCTTCATCGTGATATTGCATGCTATTCAAAGTTGGCAAGTATTTCATTACAAAATCGCACAGAACGAATGATCACTTAATTGCATCAGATGAATAGGCAATGAAGTGATTAGTCAAGAACAATCCTTGGTATAAAATATCAATTCTGAAATGAAAAAACAAGAACATGCCCATTTTCCAATTCAATTAACTTATAACGATGTAAAAAAAGAGGACTTGGATGAACTTTAACCAGAAAAATGAAAACCATCAATGCAATTGTCTAGAAATAGTAGAAAAGAAGAAAAGATATAAAATGGATTTAATTTATGGAATATTTACCCAAGCAAATCATTCACTTTCCCACAAAATACACAATAAAAGCTCCCATCAAGCTCCCTACGCCCTCCCTCTTTGATACCAGAACTTTCCCGTTTTAAAGCACACTCGAGGTGGCAGGACATGCCACATGAATAACCCTGGAATGGCGGCTCAGAGCTGCAAACCAGCCATAGGCCCGGATCCTTGTTGTCATCAAACTGATAACAGATGCAGCATGAACACCTCTTGCAAAATGCATCTTGACGACTTAAGGTTGCTCTGCAAGCTGAGTTTTTGCAGAATGTAGTATTGGCTAACTCACTCCCACTACTGTTGACTGAAATACTGTTTTCTGGAACAGGTAGTCGAGATGGATTCTCAGTCTTCCTCTGCCTTTTAGTAGTTCTTTGACCAGGTGCATTAGAGGACTGTGGTTTAGGGTCCGTTACAACCTCACTTCCCTCTTGTTTCCTTTCAGACACAACTTTCAGAAGGTGCTCTATTATTTTCAGTTTTGTCAAGCCGGTATATTTCCTTTCTTTCCCCATTTCTGCACATAGGATCTGTAAAATCTCCTGACGGCTCCATGACTGTAGCACTTCGGAGGCACCCTGTGACCAGTTTGATATTTCATAGACAAGCTCTCTCTTCTTCTCCATACTTGACTTACTGCATTTTGACTGATTAAGTGCAAGTCCTAAAGCCAAGGAGAAAGAATGCATGTGTCAATAGTCAATACATAGAAAGCATAATAGTCAAACAAGGTAACGGAAAAATATACATCTCTAACAAAGTCCTCAAAAAGGTAAAAGATTTAATGAAAAACATTATACGTTCAATCAAAATTCGTTTTCTGCATCTTTTCTCAATTAGGATCATCACATTGAATCCAAAGTCCATATGCGTGACATGTCAACAGTAAGGAACAAGAAGCATGATATGATCAGAAGCACAAATTCTTAATCAACCCGCATGCACAAAACTGTCAACTAATATCTCCATTTCCTGCCACCTTCAAGGACTCATTAAGAATCCCAGTTCAAACTTTAATTTCTGTCATGAAATGAACCTAGAATTAAATAGAAAGAAACTACAAGCAATACCAAAATCATTAAGAAAATGGTTGACTTGCATTTACAATGACAAGCCAACTACACAAATAGAAAAAGAACTGCATGGGACGACCACACATAATTGGGTAAGATCCATCACCCCCACACGAATCCTGGAAGTAAACACAACCTCAGTTGACTTTCAATGCCCCTGGCTCTGCATTTTCTTAAGAGTTTCCACATGAATTATTTGATAAGGTAGCGTACTCGGAAGTATAAACCCATTAAAAAAAAGACAAGCTTTACTTCTCCTAATAATGCAAGGAGATAATAGTATGCTGTCAAAAAGACGCCACCGCATTCTATCATCAGATTAAATGCAGCCGAACAACTCTAACCTTCCGAATTTAGCTCAGAAAAGCTGAATATCATCAGAGGGGAGATGATATTAAAAAACACAAATCAATCTAGAAACTAAAAGCGTTGAACAAATTTTTTTTTTATTTTTTATTAAAGAAGAAATCACCATCCTAATCGTCCTTACCCATTAAAACCCTGCTCAGATCAAAACCAAAAAACACCAAATTCGTAATTTTTCCTGCAATCTACAACAGTTACTGCCCAATCAAAACCAAACAGTCACAGACCACCATGAATTAAAACCCAGAAATGATTTGAGCATAGAAATGAAAACAGAAGATTAATCAGAACCAAAAGGGTACCAATACCATCAGAAGAAGAATCCGCGGCCATAGTTATTGAATAAGAAGCAGTCGAGCCTCTACATTACCACAAAGAGCCCAACTTTTGTGAAGCTGCAAATCAGGAAAACATTGAGACACGCCCAGAAGACCACCACATCACATAGGAACAAAAATAGTAAATAGCAAAAAAAAAAACCCAAAAAAGAGAGAGACAGAGAAAGAAATGGGATGATGAAGAGAGAGAATGAGAGGGAATAGAATAACAACTACCAGGAAAAAGAGGCTTGAAATTCCGCCACAAAGCCTACGAATCCATGGCTTCAATCTCCCTGTCTTTCTTTTTCATGTTGCTTTCAGGACCCGAAGATGCAGTGGAAAGAGATTCGAGGTGGACTGGTAATCAGCTGCTGCTGCTTCTTCCTCCTCCAATTCAGAGAGAGAAAACGAGAGAGCAAGAGATGGGAAAAAAATATAAAATCCCATCAATTTATGAGAGAGAGAATGCACAGAAGGCTATGACCCTGAATTGAGGCTACGACAAGGGCAAAAGCGGCTGCATGTCATCTTCTTTTTCACCTCACTCACTCTCTCACTCACTCAATCGTTACTTTTCTTTGCTTAATTCCATTTCCACCCAAAAACAAATTTCTTGTTTTTTAAGAATTTCCTTTCATAACCTTCCGATACAAATCAATACAACCCGAGCAAAATCAATACAAATCTATAATCTTTTCCCTAATATTTTTATAAAAATATATTATATATAAATTTCCTTTCATTTTTACCCAAATTACAATTACTTGATTAACCTTTTTTTTTTTTTAATATCATGATTTCATTGTTGCAATAGTTAATCACTCACCCTCTCAAAACTCTCTTTTCCATTCTTGCTTCCATAAAAAAAATTACGTAAATTATTATTAACATTGCCTTGGAATGTACACACGTTATTGTGAAGTGTCAACAATAACTTTGTATGTATGTACAACTATTTGTGACATATATAAATAAATACGTTTTTTTTTAATACTATATAATGAGAAATTTTAAAGTTCTGATTTTAGCACTCATATAAAATGAATTAAATATAAAATTATTAAAATTATATATATCATTGCTGTATGAAGAGAACATTATTTACTTATTTATTTTATTTAATTAATTGACCGGTGTTCAATTATAACCTGCGACTGATTGGCAAGTTGCGAGTCCATGTATACCAGAACCACCGATGTTAATGATTGTCTGTATGTGACAGTTGAAGGAGAATACACCTTTTTCTAAGATGGGGAAGCCGCACACAGACACAGAGTCTCTCCTCCAATTCTCAAACTCCCGCAAAGTCTCAATAAGTATTCATATGTATATTCTTCAGCTGCCTAACAAAAAGAAAAATAGGGATTCATGATGTACTTTGTTTTAGTCAAACAAAATGAACTCAGTTTACATCTTTTTCGATTGACCAAGGTGTATGAAGTATGACCACACAATACATGTATGTACATAATAATAATGTTAAATAGACGGCCATCTTATTAGAAATTTGACACAAAAGATAATATTCTCAAGTAAAAAATAAGGAGCCTAGTCTCAAAGCAGGCACACTTCGAATAAATAGACAACTTATAATGATTTAAACCATAAACTACAAACTTCGTTTTATGAAAATATACATAACTAAAATGATAGCCTTGTATTTTTATATACGCATATGAATAAACATATCACATATATAAGCAAATATGTAATGCAAAGATATAAACTTAGTAAAATCTTATCGAGATTGGCATTAGTCACAAATATTATAAATGAGAAATTTCAATTGTTTTTTTTTAATTATACATGTGCACAAAATTTGCTAATTAGTGATTGATATAGTGTGTGATTTAACCAAAATTTTTGACTTCAAATATGCACTATATATTTAAAACTTGACCAACACAAAAGGTGATTATTATATATATGAGAAGTTTAATTTAGTTTTTAAAAATGAAAGATATGTTTTGTATACACGAGTGTTCAGAAATAGATTATACACAATAATATTAGTCTCGCTTTAAAATAGCTTATAATATAAAAAATATTAGCACTGTAGTATTGTCAGTTTGGGGGGGCCATATTTAGTTGTTACTAGTTAGAACTTCGAAGACTACATTTGTACATAAGTATATGACTATATGAGGGTATGTATTGCCTAAAAACATAAATAGATGATCAACCAAATAGGGGTACAATTGTCAATTCCAGAGAAACAGTGAAAAATTCAGGGTGATTGTGTTGTGCCAAATAAGCCAATTGAAGGAGAAGAAAGACAAGGTTGACCAAAAATAAAAGGATAAGAAAGACAAGGATAGAATTGTAAATGCACAAAGGAGTGCCCACATATAGATTATACACATATATATATGTGATATAATTGAAGTGTGAGGTAAGGCAAAAGGTAGGGTTATGCAACATAATTAGTTAATATCCATAAATCAATGATAGTGCCTTCCATTTGCCTATTTGCCTATTTTCCTATTTGCCTTGCCAGTTAATATTGTAGAGCCATAAATCAATGATAGTGCTTCCCATGCCAACCATTTGCCTATTTGCCTCACCGGAGTAGGGGAGTGTTGGACCAACATCAATGATTTTCCTTATAGTTTCATAATAGTCCATGAACTTTACTATAATTTTTAAAATTATCTCTAAATTTCAATATTAATTTTCCACGTCCTTGTACTTTACTATAATAGTTGATTTAGTCCCTCCGTAAAAAATTCGAATGAAATCCGTAAAAATTAAGGGAAAAATTGTCATTTCAAGTGAAATTTTTCTCACATATTCCGTTCGAATTTTTGACGAAGAGACTAAATCAACTATTATGGTAAAGTACAAGAACATGGAAAACTAATATTCAAGTTTAGAGATGATTTCGAAAATTATGGTAAAGTTTAAGGACTATTGCTCCTATTTAGTTTTTAATCAAACCAATCAAAATCGCAACACCATAATTTAATGGTTTTTTTTTTTATTATATGTGGGAAGTTCGGTTTAATATATATATATATATATATATATATATATATATAATTTATCGATATATTGAGTTCGATATATGATAATTAACAAAATAAATTATGTAGTTCAATTCAAATCAACGTGCTCGAATAAGATACATTACATATAGCGTCATATATGTGCTTCATTTTTAGAGCAAGACGACTTGAGTGGAATGGGTCACGTCATCGATCTTAAGGGTTAGTAATGGCATAGAATTTTGTTGAGTTCACTTAATAATTGAAATCAACACACAAGTCACGTTTTATTAAACGTTGTCTTCACTTATAAGTGAAATTTGTTAAAAAAATATAATCCCACATTAGAAACTCAAATAAAATAAATATAATATATATAATGAAACGGTCCACCCCTAAAAGCAACGAGGCATTTTGAGATAAATCTTCACACCTACTTAAGTGACTAAGTCGGACAATATCGATATTATTAGTGGTGAGTACTGAATATATTAACTCTGCAAATATCAGCTTTATCATTGAATTTGATGGAAATCGTTAAAAAAAATTAATAGAAGAATGATTGATGTAGCTCGACACATCTTTCAAGTACTGTAGACACAAAAAAGTTTAGGAACAAAAATTAAAATTTGTGTATCATTCAAGGACGATGACAATCATTAAACTTAGAGATATATTCTTCAACGTCTGTCTTGGGCACACTAACTGGGTTTCATGATCTTCCTTTTTCAGACTACCTTTAGGGCTCGTTTGGTAGTGAGATTGGATTGGATATATAACTCATCAAATTCAATGTATCTTGAAATCTTGAAGGTAAAATGAGTGTTTTCATTGTAAGGGAATTATAGGTAGACATAGAAGAAAAGTATTTATCCAATCCAATTCCCTCATACAATAGGATTATATAAGAGGTAAGTTTCATTTTATGTCTAATCCTATTTAATCCTCTTACAATGAAAATTCATCCAATTTTATATTCAAATACATTGAATTTAATGAGTTGCCCAATCATTCTAGAATCTCACTCTCCAAGTGCAGCCTTAGAGTATCATGTGCATTTAGTTTTATCTTTTGATCTTGGACGTGAGAAATATTTAAATGTACTTATAATGTCGTTATTTAGTGTCTTATTATACGTATTATGGGGATAAACAACATAATTGATTAATATTTCATACTAGTTTAAAGTTCAATGTAAATGTCACTAAGTACTACGATTTCGTAGTATTCTTCTCTACGTATGTGAAGTCTCATGTTCAATTCTCGTAAAGGATATAGTCGATACTCAGTATACGTAATGTAACCCATTTTTATATCATTGTATCAAAAATTTAAATAAACATATATTATTCTGAGGTTATAATACCATAGGAGAACGTAGAGAGAAGATATAAAAGTCACTCCTCTCGACCTTTAATTGCTACCATCGACTTCCATGTTACAGCTCACAAGCATCACAGGAAAGAGGAAGGAGCCGAGGGGTTCGGTAGGAAATGAATGGATGTGAATCTAGGTCAAGATTATAAAATTCAAGAGGATAACCAAGTCGGATATAATACAATTTAGTAAAATATTGCAATTATTTGGGAGGAGAGATTTCCCACACTCTCGTGATTGCCAATCTAATCAGCTATATTTCTAGTAGTTCTATATCTAGCTAATTTATGAGGGTCGGGAAAGATTTCATTCTCATTGATCGGTAAAGAATTACATGGGTGCATAAGTATGGCCTCGGAAAAATTTTGCAGGGTTAAAGAATTATAGGAGTGCATAAATATAGTAGGTAGTTTTATGTTCAATTTTTATAAATAATAAAGTTAATAATTAGTGCATAAATTATTTGTTTTTAATATTATCGTATTAAATAATATCATTTTTAAAACTAAATTGCTCTGGTGTTTAAAATATGTATAGTACATATTTGTTTGGCATCAAGAAGCAAAAATTTGTTTTTATTTATTTTGAATGGAAACGTACATTATTGAGTGGTTGAGAAATTTGACACAAGTATTGTTTTATTGTTTTGTGTGAATTATGAAAGAAACCTTTGAGAAAGTGACGTATGCCTAACAAAAGCCATATTTTCATAATCCATGCATGAAAATATTGGAAAAAAAAAATTTAGAGATAAGGAAGAAGATGCCGTAATTGGACGCCGACAAACTAACATCGTCATCTTCCCATCATAAAAACTCCGTATGAAACGGTTGGACAGGACTGTGGGAGGATCATGATTCGTTGGATGAGAAAATTACTTGTTTTTTTCTTGCGGTGTGGACCGTGTGGGTGTTTGTTTGGAAGCAATTATCAAAACCGGCCAATCTTTTGCCACCTGGATTCCTTGGAATGGATTGGACGGTGAGATGGGCGGTGTGCCAAATATTTGGTTCACTCAAAATCTACTCAAATCCTGCCCCTATATAATATTATAATATGTTATCCACTTTAATTATTGTTCAAGCACTTAGCTGCGTGTTAGTGTGTGAATTAGGAGGAACTCTTTTGTAAAGTTGGTTGATCACACGGTGAATGAGGCCGTCCACAAATATATACCATACTTTTAAAATCAATTTGTCCTGATTTTTTAAGAAAATATTTACGTTCACTTTAGGAGGGGTGTTTGAACTAACACACATACTTAATCTAACATACGAAAAGTCTCCAATGGTATTTAGACCCATCAGATTATATTCAAGAAGAAAAAATAGTTAGAATTAGAAGAAATTGAAAAGTTTGCCATTGAGATAATATTAACAAATCAAAATGGAAAATTTTAAAAGAAAAACAAAATTATTGAGTGGAGAAATTCGAAATTGATCAACTTCTTGAACAAAAAAATTGATCGAATTTGAAGAGCATCAACTACAAAAGTAAGAAAAAAGCCTCCTCTCCAAAATAAATCTTCCTTCAAAAAACTTTTTCTCCGATTGATTTTCTTCAAGTCTAGGGCGGCTTTCCTCTGTACCTATAGGGATGTAGTGAATAACCCGGATAATCCAACAGGTCTTTGTGTCGATTTTTCCCATGTTTATTCGTCTTCATACTTTATTTTCTCTTCTATCGTCATGGTGTCGATCATGATAACATGTTTCGGCGTCCCGACGGGTCAGGTTGCCGGTGAAACTCTTGTCTTCAGGAGCTTGATCTGCCTTGGACCATCTCCTCGACTCTAACTTACACTTTGATGGCTAGCTGCTACTAGTACTACAGTTTAATGATTATATTCCTCTCAACTGTGTAGTGGGAAGTCTCGAGTTTAATTCCGTGAATGGAAGTTTGATAATCAATGTGTAAATCCACCTCCTCGAATATCATTGTATAAAAAATAATGAATTTCTAGTATATTGGATAGGTTTCTTTTTAATACAATGAAATTAGGATTTAGAGAGTGAGATTAGAGTTAAGACACACAATTTCTTAAAATACAAATTGAACTCGCGTCCAAAGGGAGGACATGTCCCCTCGTCTCTTAAAAAAAAAACCTTGATGGCTAGCATTGGATACACAATGGTTCAATCACTAGTATCGAACTCTACACAAATATACGTCACAATCTGCAGAAGTCCAACATGAAATCTCTCACTTACCAGTGGAGGCGAATACTACTGGACTATAGTGCTATTGACCTATTTAAATTGACTTTAAATGAGGGAGTGTTTAATTAATGTTTTCTATAATACGACAATATGGAAGATGATTATACACAATTGGGTATCAACCTTATTTTTTACGAGAGTCGAACTACACTCATAAACAATTGACAGAAACACAAGTAGACTAATATTAATAGCCTTGAAAGTTCATTAATTAAAATATAGCCAGAGCTCTAGTGATATTTTTAATTAATCACTATGTAATTTTAATTAATCACTATGTAATGAGATATTTCAAATTCAACTTTCATAAGAAATGAAATAAATACTCAATATGTATAATTCTCCTCCCCAATTTCCTTATATCAAATAGCTAGATTACTCGATGGAAAGTTGGTAACCTGCAGAGTTTAATTAAAACAAGCACGTGGCCTCGAATTTTGAAAGTGAACCATCCACCTTCACTTGCGGAGACATGTTGCATTTTTAGTATAAAATTAAAGTAGGTAGCTAGGTTGCATTCCAATTTGCATGTTTAAGTAATTCTCGCTGCCAAACATTACGCTGGACGCTAAACTGCTCATTTCCAGTTGCTACATATATAGTTATATAAATACACGCACTGAATCTGTAACTGCATCCAGGTAATAAAGTAAATGTTAATTAGCCTGCAGCCTGCAGGAACAAAATTCATATATAAATATTTAACCTTGTATTAAAAAAACAAAATATTTAACCAAAAATAAAAAATAAAAAAATTCATATATAAATGACAGGATGCCCGGCACTAATGAGCCACTAGGAGCATAATAAAAGTTTCTTTGATGGGGGAGTTGCAAATCCTTGCTGTTGACATACCATATACCAAAATAATTCATCCACTATAGGTGGATATAAATATATATATGTTCTATCTCTTTATTTGTGATTATTGACTTTATATATATATACACATGTTGTATATGATTGAAACAACTATTTTTGAAATCACGATTGTAACTTATATCTATAAATAATTAAGCAAATTAAAATTATTTAGTCGTACTTTATATCAAGAAATTAATAATTTTAATTATGACGTAAATATAAGAAAATTATTAATTATATTATAAAGGAGTACGGGGCGTATCCACCCTTAGTACGTATGCCATTAATAATTTCATCATGAAGTGATCATTGCATGCACATTTTCACATTATTATGGGCATGAATTTTGTTGTGTGATGCTGGGTTGTATCCGATCAATTCCTCTAATTACACCCAACTTTTTACTTTTTCAGATCTCATATTTTATTTTTCATTTAGCTATTATTTTTTAATTAGAGTCCAATTTTCAGAAACAAATGAAGAGCAAATATATATACAAGAAAAACGATTGAGATATAAACGATTCTGCACATAGAGTAGTACCGGTGTGTAAGGAATCACACAGATAGCATGAAAGTGCATTAATGGTGATCACTCCATACATATACTCATTTGCTTTTGGCTACAGGTGTGTAGAAGAGGAGAAATGAATAATCACGCAGCAAGCAAGCTGGGGTTTTTAGTGCAGTGCACGCCAGCTAGGGATTATGATCAAATTGGTTTTTTTAAGGGTGTGAGTACCATAACTCATTTTCAATTTTAAAGGGTATATCTATATCCTACCCAATGAGTAATTGTACCCATGATTCTTTTACTATTTTTGCTTTCATTTTTGTTTTCTTCTCCATGATAATAAACACTCTCCCAAAATTCTTATAAATAACATTAGTTTTCTAGTACATATATAAAATTAAAAAATATTACAAACTTACAAGTTCAAATCTTATAACGTTAAAATAAACTAGTTAGGACGTTTGTGCAATGTTAATTATCATTATCAACAACCTAAACATCAACGTCATTGTCAAATATGCCAAATTGTTTTTAACTTCACGGGTATTCAATACTCATTGGTAAACCTTAATCCTCCCCATTAGATGATGGATAATCTATTACCCGTCTAATTTTTGCCCATTTATACAACATGTGTATTTATGCCCATCCCTAACGCCAACTTTTAGCAAAATAATATAATTTTATTTATATTTTTTTATATAATAATATCGAGAGAAGGGATTATAATATACACGTTGGGTATTGATTTCGTTATTTATGAGAGTCGGATCCGAGACCTCCAACATAACGTGTGTAGAAGAATATCACTAAGTCATAGTACTAAATGGTTGCTGATACTCTTTTAACAAACATATAACTCATTATTTGAATATATTATACCCGCATTAAAGATTAGTGCCCGTAAAGTGGTTGAATAGTGTGCAAATACCAACACTATACCACTAGTACTACGTCATTAGAGTTTGATGGTATTCATTTCTATTATATAGTAAATAAGCTCGGATTCGAATTTGGTAAAAAAAGAGATTAATAATCAATGTGTATAATTTGTTCTCCCATATTTTTGTATGAAAAAAAAAAAAGATGCGTACTTTATATTACTTAGGCACTACAATAAGGCCAAAAAATTAATTGTGGCCGTTCAACTATTAACACTTGATTGGTAGGCCTTTAGACTAACACATTTGTTGGCCCAAATATTATTACACATTCTTTCCAGCCCAACGAAAGAACCAAAAAAAAAAAAAATTGCTACTTCACTTCTCCGAGCGGCAGAAAGCTCCGCGTGCATCGTGGTTAGAGCTGGTGCTCTGCTCCTCTTCTTCCTCCTCCTCCTCAATTTACCCTTCTTCTATCAACACGGTAAGTCAGTTCTTCTTTCTTTTTCTCATTTCTCTTTGAATTAGGGTTTTGTAATTTGTAATTGAAGTCAAGAATAGTAGGTATGTATATGATGTGCACATTTAGAGCATCAAACGAGTTATTTCATTATTTACTTTCGACATTTCGATTACTGTATACTTCTCTGTAATGCTATTTGATTGTTGATTTGTGTTTCTGTGTGTTTCCCGATAAATCCAGTCCCTTGAATACCATTTCCTTGCGTATACTTTCATTTCATTGTTTTTCAGCTTGAATTTTTTTGGTTTTTTTCTTTTTTACTGGCCTAATACCCTGATTTGGTTGCCTCTGGTACGGTGCTTATATCGCTGATATAGAAAATGGTTTATGTTCAACTGGTCATTGGCCCTGCAGGCAGTGGCAAGGTACTTTCACCACCCAAAATTACTAAAACACTCACATACAAACAATATAATCGTATGGGCAACCACAAAGATTATTATTTTTTGATGTTTTTATGTAGCCATTGCTAGTTTTAATCTTTTAACAAGTTTGTTTGCTTCTTGGTATCAGTCATCCGCTTTTCCTATTCACTAGCACACTGCGCGCTAGACTTATTACTTTAATTTGCACCTACATCATAATCACATGGGAAATCTCTAGGAGTAGTGTTTTTAGATGTTCTTATACATGACTAGTTTTGAAAGTTCGTCTTCTTTTTGTAACAAGCGAATCATTGCTGGAGTTTGCAACAGCACTGTTTGAATGTGGGATATATGATAAGCACACCGGAAATCACTGCTATTAGTATTTTGTTGTTGTCGATATGTACCATTACTAGTTTTGATAAGGTTTTTTGCTCCTTGGAACCAGTCAGCGTTTTGCTCTAATCTGCACCGACGCTGTTTCAATGTGGGATTCATCATAAATACATAAGGAATCACTATTACTGGATTTTTGATGTTTTTATGTACCAATTACTAGTTTTGATAGGTTTGTTTGCTTCTTGGAACTAACACTGTTTGAATGTGGAATACATCATAATTGGATGGGAAATTGGTATAATTGATATTTTATGATGTTTTCTTGGCTGCCCATTATTAGTTTTGATGAGTTTGTTTGCTTCTTGGAACTAGTCGACTTATTGCTCTACTTTGCACCAACATTGTTAACTTGGATCCTGCTGCAGAAAATTTTGACTACCCTGTGGCCATGGGTAAGTAGCCAATTCATTTATTTGCTCGCTTGTTTAGTTTCATTCAATGCACTAACTTTTTATTTTCCCTCGTAGATATTAGGGAGCTTGTTTCCTTGGATGATGTTATGGAGAAACGTGGATTGGGTCCCAATGGTGGACTTTTATACTGCATGGAGTATCCTTTTTCCAAATTGTTCGTTGCTTTTCCTGTGATATATATTGCCTCCACTAGTGAGGGTTGCCATTGGCTTACAGATGTGGAATGTTTACGTGTGACAAAAGCAGTGAATCATTTATACCACTTACTGTGATCTCGCTTTAAAAAAATTTACTCCTTTGGTGACTGGCCTTAATCTTGACCTAGACACCTGGAAGACAATCTGGATGAGTGGCTCACAGAGGAATTGGACAATTTCTTGGATGATGATTACTTAGTTTTTGACTGCCCTGGTATCCAAGCTAACATGAATGTTTTGTTGTCTGTATTTATTATCATCAATAACCTGGTGAGATTTATAGATGGAAAAGTTTAGTACCATGAGCTTAAGGTTTTTAATGAAATTGTTACATTGAAAGGGTAAAACTAAAGTACTAGCTGGTTGACATTAATGGTTTTTTTTCTATAAACATCTGCTGATACTCAGCAGGTGTAGTCGAAAAATGACACTTTAAACAGTTAATGTATTTATCTTTGTTTTCTTAATCTATAGTTTCTCTGTCTTCATGTAAATATCTAGACTAAAGTATAGTATCATGATCATTGCATCTTGGTGGTTAGTAGCTAGCTCCCAATCTCATGTAAATCATGATCTTTTGTTTTCTTTAAATTTAGACTAAAGGACAGTATCTTCACCATAGTAGATTCTTTATTACGTAAATTTTAACTTGCCGTGGAAAAAATGTGCAACTTCATTGGAAAATTGAAAAGGTTACTTTGTCATAATGATAATCATGCTTGCCATTCGAATAGCCATAATCCCAAGTAGTACCCATTGGCACCAAAGGATAAAACATGCAAGCCCTCTGTCTCGCTTTTTGATTGAACTCTTTCTTTTTAGTTGTTTGTTAATCCATTACAATGAAGCTATGGAGTTTTCTTTTTGGTAATATTATGGAGTAAAACCAATGTAAGTAGACAAAACTGGGGCGTATTTATCCAATTATCTAAAGGAGGGGCTGTTTATTCTAGTACAATGTGATGATGGACCTTAGAGGCATACATGTAGGTATGTTTTCCTCGGTCAATTCTATTATCCAAAAGATACTTTTGGCTGCCATGATGCAGTGTACGAGGTTTAACTTGTAGAAATAAAGTACGTAAAGGAAATCGGTAATGTATTGTTTCTCATACTATAAAGTAGAATTATGTCTCCTGGTTCCTTATGTGTGTGTGTTAAAGGAATTGTGTGACGCAAAATAATTTGAGATTTCCACTTGTCATAGGCCAGATAGAACTTTTTTCACATGTTCCTGTGCTAAAGAGCTTTGTGGAGCATTTGCAGCGCAAGAATGTTAGCGTCTGTGCCGTATACTTGCTTGATTCACAGGTCTGTTTCAGTTTTTGTAGCTCTACGCTGTATTCTTTTCTTTTCCTGTCTTGGTATTATTGGTAATTCTATTTGTTTCCCTAAATAAATTGTTTCAATTTCTACTGAAACAGTTCATGACAGATGTGACAGTTTATTAGTGGGTGCATGGCATCTCTCTCGGCAATGGTTCAACTTGAAGTACCACATGTCAATATCCTCTCCAAAATGGACCTTGTCGAGAAAAAAAAAGATATTGAAGAGTGGGATACTCTATCCTTTACTACTGCTATCATCTTGCTTCTCTATTGATATGTTTAGTTCATTCTATTAGCTCAAGATGTTTGCATCTTTAATATTTCAGTTACTTGAATCCGGAGCCTCAGTTTTTGTTATCAGAATTGCATCGACGCATGGCTCCTCAATTTGCAAAGCTAAACAAATCTTTGATTGAACTGGTGAGCAGAAGCCACTTAAAATCCGAAAAAGTTGTTTTTTGAACTTTGACATTAGTTGCTGGAATTTTAAATTTCAAGGTTTAGGTGTCATATTTGAATCTGCAATATCTATACGGGTCCTACCAAGTCTTCTAGCATCAAGTTCTGTTTGATTGGTTATGACTTGTGGCAGTTACAGCCTTACAGGCATCTCAGCATTGTTTTTTTTGGGCAGACTTTGTAAGCAATAGTAACTATATTATGATTTTTGGTTGTTTAGGTTGATGAGTATAGCATGGTGAGTTTTGTGCCATTAGACTTGACGAAGGAGGAAAGGTCTGCATTTTATTTCTCTGTTCAGTTGCATCATCGATTGTTAATTTATGTTTTTCATTTCCATTATATTGACACTTCCATCAACTGGCAAACTTATAAATTTCTTCGTTTTTGTTTGTTTCTTTTTAAATTATCCTTCTTGGCAGTATAATATATGTGTTGGCTCAGATTGATACCTGCATTCAGTACGGAGAAGATGCTGATGTAAAGATAAAGGATGTTGATCCTGAAGATGAAGATTAAGGAACTTGATGTAGAAGATCAGCTGAGCTGATTAAAGTTTTCACTCTTGATCTTGAAAATATGGTGATTTCCCCTGATGTAGATCTTATGACTTATGAGGAGCCAAAACTGTGAATTATGGTAGTGGTTTTGTGAACATGTACAGACCTAGTTATGAAGTTTATAGGTCCATGTATAAGTCCCATTGCAACATGGCTATATATAGATTTTTTTTTTTTTAATAAAATTGACAATAAGCTCCATGTTTGAATTCGCCTATAAATAAAAATTTTAACGATTCGATTTGGATTTCAACGACTCAAGATATATCTGGTCAAATTCAAATCGTATGCCAATAATTGTTTAAATCAAATCGATTTCTAATTTTAACGGATTTATGTCCACTCCTAATGGATATAGGTATACTAAAAGTATACTAAACTAGTTGTGTACCCTATTTAATAGTTATATTGTGTATCATACCAAATTACCTGAAGAATTAACTTGTACTAATTTCACACAATCGTAAATATTTTATTATTCTTTTTACAATAGTGTAGTGGTCTGAGTGTGAACGAAAGGATCTGTAGACCCAAAGGATCGATAGAAAGTGCAAACAACTGATGATGTGAGTTTTATCAAAAGCCAATGTTAGTGATTTGTAGACTATATTTATGAACCAAATACTAATATAAATAGGACATATCAATATAAATAAAATTTATCTATATTAATATGTGATTTACAAATAGTGTACCTCACTAAAATTTTCACTTATCAAAATGAGTCAAGAGCAAGGATTCAAGGATGTTATAAAAGCACCCTATATATCCGCTTGTACGGTTTTCAAATCAATCAATGAATATCCACCCTTTTGTCAAAAATTGCATTATTCCTTGTCATTAAAGTTTCAGTATTGTTAACACCCATATTAGTCCTAGCCCATCTTTCAAACCATTGGCTAACACGTGGCACTCAAGGGACGAGGAGGTCCCACATAGCCAAGTCAGCAAGCCAAATCGTAGTGACCAACGCCACAACTTCCTAGACTGGCCCCACAGGGCATGACCTCACTCCACGCAAGGGTCGGCAAGACGGAGGGTCAGCATGGCCATCCCGACACCTTTTGCCAAATGCGATACCAAGGACCATACAACAGTGCTCTTGATATTAGTAAAGCGCTACCGCCCCTATAGAGTAAGGCTCTTCTGCTATCAATGAAACCGAAAGAAAGACAAAAACCCAGTGCGTTTTGTAAGGGCAAAAGTACATGAACAGTCACTGGCTCGGATATGGCCAAGCCGGGACACCTGTAGAGTCCGTCAGAGATCTCATGTGAGTTGGTCTGTCACATTGCCCATATGTTGCAGATCTTTAGTTTTATTCTGATAAGATCTACTAAGTTTAAAAATACTCTGTCAAAAATATATTCAGAGTTGACACTAACTTTATCATCAGAGGGGATAAGTTGGCCTACCCAGCTTCCCTTTTACCTCTCTTCTTGTTTACTTGTGTGCAAATCTCTCCCAGCAAGATATATAGATCATCTGGCGCCCACTGCCATCATGGCCGACCTTGAACCACCAGCTCATCACCAAGGCATTAACCCTTCAACGCCTACTCTAACTTTTCGTTTAAGAAAATCTATTGAGTTAATACATACATTTACTGGATAACGAGTATAAAATTTAAACCTAGTATATGAACATTCAAAAATTTGATGTACTTGCATGTACTGATGTTTTCATTTGGACTGATGAAGAAGGAGCTGAATGAATAGCTAATTAAGTTGAATATATTATTCAGGAGATAGAGATATAGTCCACCTTTATCTTCTTTTTCTACATCTACTTTTTATGTTGTTTTGTATGGGGTTTGCCCTTGATTAAGCGTTTAATAAACAAAACTAAAAAGAAAGTACGCTACACTTGTTTTCTACTTTCATTTTAACTTATTCTTTTTCATTAACACCAAACTTTGGTCATTTCATTTGGAAACAGACAACAATATCTCATGATTTAGTCATCATCATTATAACCTTTTTATTCCTCTCTCTCTCTCTCTCTCTCTCTCTCTCTCTGTACATGAATTGCTTTGATTGAAGAACTTAACTGGTTTTGGATTTGAGACATCACTCATCACAACATCATGCAACATCAATATACTTCTTATATTTATCAGCCTTCTAAAGAAGCCTACCATAATTATCCATCTTACCCTAGCTACTTCATTAGGGAAACATATATATCATGACACATGACATCTCTCCTTCCTTAATTTGAAATTTCTCCTTATTATGATCATTATGAAGAAGAAAATGGTGATCCAGTACTAAATGTTGGAGGCACCATCACTGAAGAAGAAACCTTGAACCTCTTACTCCTTGACCCCTCCTCACCATCATCACCAACACTCACCCGACTGCCCATCTCATCATCTGGGCTGTCCATCCACCCCATAATTTGCTCCATAATGTTGTCTTCCCCAATCTCAGACCCTTCCGATGAGTCCACCCCTGCTTGCCGGAAACTGTGGGCCCAATCCGCGCTGCAATCCGAAATACTAGAGCTTTCCCAAGAGGCTGGATCAGTAATACTACTAGTACTACCCTCTCCATTATTATGAGGCACAATGATGCTAGGCTGTACCGCTTTCTCTATATTCTTCATGTCAAGTAAAGGGTTGTTTATTTGGTTTTGGTATTGGTATTTCCTAAAGTGGAAAATATTTGCAAAGGTGAAGTGATCACTCACCCTACTCTTGGATGATTTGTTGTGGTCACTACTCCTAGCCATGATGCTTTGGAGGTTCTTGCTTAACTTGGCCTTCAAGGAAGAGAAGCTAAGCCCTGTGCCTCCATGCCTGCCATCAGAACCCGGCACAAACCCTGGCCCATGGGAAACAGAAGAGACCAATGGGTTTGAGTTGGGGTTCGTACCAACAGGCCCAGGGGGCGCAAAGTTGGTACGGGCGTTTTCACCACGCAAAGCTCTAGCAGCTTCATCATAGGCTCTTGCTGCTTCTTCAGGTGTGTCATAAGTTCCAAGCCATAGCCTCACATGTTGAGACGAGTCTTTGATCTCGGCTACCCATCTTCCCGACGGCCTTTGCCGTACCCCAACAAACCTCCGAAGGCCGGTTTTCGCAGTTGATGATGATTTGGTCACCATGTTTTTGGTGGTAGTGGTGGTGGTGGTGTTTGTGGCAATAGTAGCTTTAGTGAGTAGTTCAGGTCCTGCCATTCACAATTCAAGTGTATATGTCTAGCTAGGGTTTCTAGCTTGGAGCAAGCTAGCTAAAGTTGAATTGAGTTTGAGCTTTGATTAGGCTTTTTTCTAGATTAATTAGCATGTGAAAAACACATGGGGTTGAGTTATAATGGATGGCACTATATATAAGGTTGCTCCAAGTGATGAATATTAGTTTATAATAGGCATATACCATTCTCTATTATTTGGTTGTCTTGGCATTCATATCCTATACAATTTTATATTCTTAACCGTGTGCATGATTTACTTCCAAGTTGCCTTAGCTTGGCTTCAAAATGAGTGTCATCCAGCTCGCGAGCTATTAGCCAGCTACTTACTAAGAACTCCAGCAATCCTAATGACCCTTAATTAATGATTAATGATCAACACAAAGTAGAAAACTTTAGTGATTTAGTATATTCGATGTACCACGTAAAAATGATATATATATATGCAATATCGAATTATCTCATCCACTTTTTAACCATCTCCGAGTTAGAATTTTGATTTTTTCAAACGCATTTTGTGGGTTTGTATTATATGAGCATGTTGCGTGATATGTTTAATTTAGTAAGGGGTTCATACATTTTAAGTATTGACTTCGCACTTTATGAGATTTGAACTTGAAAGTGATATATAATTTGAGAGATGATTATACATTTTGGATATCGATTTGATACTTTATAAGATTCGAACCGCGGAGAAGATTCTACATGTTGAGTATCACTTTGTCCTTTACAAATTTCGATTCGAATGCTGGAGGTGGATTATACACGTTTGATATCAGTTTCGCTCTTAATGAGATTCGAAGCTATAAAGAAATGTACATTTTAAATATTGACTTTTTTTTTTTTACAAGAATCGAGTTTGATATCTTTATTACAGTGTTTAAAGTGAATTATTAACTTACTAAACAACAAAAACATAATAAGAGCCGGGCCGAAGTTAGTTGAGTCAGAAAAAATAAGAAGATAGGTAGAGAATGGGACAGAAGAAAAGGCGGTCCGAGCTTGGCAGCTTGTAAATGAAGAACGGATATGGAACGTTGGATTCGAATTTTAAAATCCGGCTGGTAAGTTAGTTTTAAACTTTATAAAATTATTGGATGATTACTGATGACGCAAAGGCTAACCCTCGGATTTTAGTATTTGGAGACTTGATCATTCAATGATTGTGGGCCCCACTATTTCATACTTTTGTCCTTTCTGCTGTTTGTATTTTCCTGCCCAAATTGCCCTCCAATGTCGACATATTTATGGCTTGCGTTGGAGACCTTTGATTTGTTTTGCAATGAGATTAGTGGGCTAATTGGACTTTGATTTTGTCTTAATCACGAACCCGTGGCCCTTGGATAGTTGAGATTAGGACTCTAGTCGTTTAAATGCGGCCATAGATTCCTATTATTTCATTCCCTCTTCATAGTCAAGTTGAGAAATTGTCAATTAGCACATCAACAATTTTTTTTTTTGCACATGACACATGCAAGAATCACACGTAGCACACATCATATTGTTTAAACAAATTGAGATTTAAAGGCGATAAATATTCTTCTATTTTAAATTAATCTAAATTGAACAGAAGAGGATTTGAAGTCTAGTGTTGAGCATATTAGTCTAAGCGATTGACGTACAACAATTTGGGAAGTTAAGTGAGACGAATTTAAATTGTGAGTGTAAAGTGAGACGAAATGACAAATTCTAGGTGCATTTCAAATAATAAGTTTTAATCTAATTGATTTGACTACGTACACACGCTCAAGTCTCGTACTTGGCTTGGAAATATGGTTTTAATTAGAAGCCTTAAAAGGTTGGTATTGTGAGTTTGTGAAGAAACAATTCTTTATCCCACTTTGGAAAGTTGATAAATGTTGTTTCTTATAAAAAGTTGATCTATTTGATCCCTCATTATTACCAATTGGTAATTAGGGCAGAATCTCAACTCCCTTCATGATATTAGAGCATGTTAGTCCACGTGTGAAGTCTAATGACTTCTCCTAACTAATATATGTTGTTCACAAAGGGCGCTTGTAACGATGTGAATGAACAAATATTGTTATTACACGGGCTTAAAAATCTTCAACATATTCTCCAATTGCCAATTAATTTAGAGGTGAAACATCAGCTTCGTCCCCGGTATATATCAAACCCTATTGACTTTATATATATTTAAGAAAAAATGTTTCCTTTTAGGTTGCAGTACTCTAAGCTTGGCAGCTGCGTACGTTGGTGGAAGTAGTACAGTGTACTTGTAATGATCATCATCTAAAGTAAGGCATTAATATTAATTGTCTGTTAATTGATGTTTTATAGCAGATTGAATCATTCACAAATTTGCACGTCGATGTTATCAACAAAAGACTTGGTCTGTTTCTGGATTTTAAGAAATGGAGTTTTGTTAAGCTTCACCTTGAGTCCTTGACTGCTCTTTGCTTCTTACTCAGAAAACAACAATTTTCATTGTACTTGAGAAAATGACAACGCCATTGGCATAGTTTGCATGGCATTGCATGCATAATCTGTTGGCTTTTACTGCTCAATAATTAACTTAATTAGTTCCCAATTAATTGAGGCTAATCACATTAGTTCACGCATAAAGACGTATACCAAGCCAACTTCAAGGATAGAAAATGGCATCTAATTAATGATCGACTGGTATGATATAGCTAGTATTAAGCTATTAGCTGATCACAAACTCTACAATCTACATGCAAATATAAGATATATATATTTGTTGGAAATTGCCTCTTTTCAAGTTGGTGGGTATTTGATATTCTCGCTCTTAACAATTTGATGAGGTAGGGTATTGGAAGTTATTATTTTAATTAATTAGAATGTCATAATTAAATTTGTATTATTTTTCAAGTTTGACACTCATAACGAGTGAGATTAATGTACACAAAGTATATATCTCCTTTCTCAATATCGTTTATTAAAAAAAAATTAATTTTATTAATTTTAATTATTTTCTTTATCAATAAATTTTATTTTTCGATATTTCTTGTAACGTATGTAATTATGGTTTCTAACGCATATCAAAGGTTATCTTATCAATAGAAAAATCGCAGGTTTTTTGGCTTATCCCTATATACATGATGGTTTTATCGACACCCTCAAATTGTTGAAATTAAACACTCTCACTCCAAACTTCTTTCCTCAAACTTCCACTTTACCCCTTACATATTTTTTAAAGACTAAAACAAAAAATAAATCCATGCATCTCGAAACCACCAGACCCAACTGGAAACCAACCGTCAATATACTGTACTAACGGCATCCACACTCAGCCCTGACATATAATATGGATTCTCGACACCACCCCAAATCTTGAGCCGATCTTCCCTACTCCGAAATTTCCAACGAAATCAAACGGGAATGATTTGAACCCGACCATAAACGGGCTTGGCCGGGATCGATTCTGAAAGACTGAAACCTCAATCCGACGGGATCCCAATAGAACCTTACTCTACAGCCACCACCACAGCCACTTGATCTGTCCTTGCCAACACTTACAGCCATCATAACTACCACTCAATCTCTCGTTGCCAACATTTACAACTGTTAGCAATACATAATATAGAGCTGGTTAGTATACAGCTGTTAGGTTAGTTAGGTTAGTTAGACAGTTAGTTTGTTAGAACTACAGCTGTGTGTAGTTGACAGCTATAGATACAACTGAAAGTTGTTAGGTAGTTAGTTTGTTAAGCTCTACTATGTATAAATAGATGTATTATGTAATTGAAACAATAATGAAAATGCAGCAAATCTGTAAGTTACACAAACTGACTCTTCATCCCTCTCACTGCTTCTGCACTCTTGCTTCTTCCTCTTCTTCTTAAATTCTCTTCTTCTTCTTAACCTCTCAGCTGATGAATCCGATCATGGTATCAGAGTTGTAAAAAATGGCTAACACCAACTGATCCTGTTGCTTTCCGCAGCTACATTTCTACCTCTTCTTCTTCGTTTATACACACCAGTTGTTCGATAGAAACACACAGTCACTTCTGAATTCCTGCTTCTTTGCCATAGAGCTCACTGCTTCTCTTCTGTTCCTTGTGCTCCACGCAAATCAACGATCAACGATCTTGATTCTTAACTCACTGCTTCCTCTGATCTTCCTTTGATTCTCTAAAAGCCCTATCGGTTTTGTAAAAGAGATAAGTACTCTTGACCTTGACTCTTTCTTGTCTTCCTCCTACACTATGACTTATGCACTAGAATTACTCAAACATGCTACTGGTTTTGTGTCTATCAAACTTGATGATACAAATTATATTTCCTGGAGTGTTAAAATTCACAGATTGTTGAAAAGTTTTCATTTGTTTGGATATCTCGATGGATCTTGTCCTAGTCCTTTGTCTTCTGATGTATCTTATCAGACATGGCTTGATATGGATGCTGCCTTGCTAAATCTGTTAATTGCAACGATTTCTGAGGATGCATTCACTGAGATCATGACCTGTGAGTCATCTAGAGCTGCTTGGCTTACCTTGCAAGAGAGGTTCTCCTCCTTATCTGAAGCTAACATCATGCAGTTACAAACTAATCTTCAAACAATACAGAAAGGACTTGACACCATTGAGGTCTTCTTGAGCAAAATCAGATCGGCAAGACAACGCTTGGCCAGTGCTGGTCTCATTGTCACTGATAAGGATGTAATTCTAATAACCTTGAACGGCTTGCCTACAGACTATCATTATTTCAAGTCTCACATCCGAGCACGACCAGTACCAGTCTCTTTGTCCGAACTTCGCACTCTTCTCTTGGCTGAGGAGGTAGATCTTTCCAAGATTACAGCACAACAACAGATTCAGACCTCACTTCTCACTGCTATGGTTGCGACCAAGGAGCCTACTGAATCTCCACCGCCACAACCTTATGCTTCACAATCCTCACAGTGGCATGGGAGGCATACCTATCCAGACAACTATCAACACAACTGGTATGGTAGGAACTCCTACCGTGGTAGAGGGAGGAATAATGGCTATCGAGGTAGAGGCAGTAACTATCGAGGAAATCGGTACAATCCAAACTATCACTATAATCACAACTACAACAACAGTTATCCTCAGCAATCTGGTTATAAAGGCTTCAACAACACGCAATCTGGTTATGAAGGCTTCAACAACACCTATCCTCCCAATTCTTCTAACAGTTCTGATGGATCTTCACCACATGGTTACACTCGATCTTCGGGTGCTCAGTTTCATGTACCTACTAATTCAGCTCCCGGTATTCTTGGTGCTCCGCCAACTATTTCCTGCCAGGTTTGTAAGCTGCTTGGTCATGAGGCCCTAGCATGTTCTCAAAGGGGCCATCTTGGTAGGATATCTGGGCCTCCTTTGCAACATCATGCTTACTCGGCTACGACTGGTTATGAATTCAATGACCCGAGTTTTTGGCTGGCTGATTCAGGAGCTACTCACCATATGGTGTCTGATGAGTCTCAGTTACAACAAACCAAGGCCTGTTCACCAAACTCAGGTATTTCTGTTGGAAATGGCAATGTTTTGCCCATAACTAGTGTTGGATCTGTCACATTGCCTCTGTCTCTTCATAAGTTTGAATTGTCCAAAGTCTTCCATGTTCCACACTTAGTACATAATCTTCTCTCTGTGCATAAGTTTTGTTTGCATCATAATTGTAAAATGATATTTGATGCATCATCTCTCCACATCCAGGACAAACTGGGGAACGTGCTGTATCACACTCCTAGTGTTGCTGGTCTTTATCCTATTCCAATGCGTGTTTCCTCTTCCTTTCCTTTACCTGGTTCTGTTGGTGTTGGTTGCTTGGGAAAGCAGATACAATCATCTCTTTGGCACCATCGGCTTGGACATCCCAGCAACACTGTTCTACATACCATGCTAACTCAGGCTCAGATATCACCCAGCCTGATTCTTCGTCTCATCTTTGTGGTTCCTGTCTTCAAGGGAAAATATCTAGACTTCCTTTTCCTCTTTCTGGTCATAAGGCATCTCTGCCATTCTCTAAAGTTCACTCTGATGTCTGGGGTCCTAGTCCATGTCTATCTACCCTTGGTTATCGGTATTATGTTGTTTTTATAGATGATTGTACCCGATACTCTTGGATTTATCCTTTATTCAATAAATCTGATGTTTGTTCCGTGTTTATCAAATTTCATTCTTATGTTTCTACTTGTTTTGGCAAGTCTATTCAAGCTCTCCAAAGTGATGGTGGGGGTGAGTTTATCGGTAAGGCCATGAGTGACTTCTTGTCCTCTAAAGGTATTCAACATCAAAAATCGTGTCCTCATACTCCTCAGCAGAATGGCCTTGCTGAGAGAAAGCATAGACATCTCATTGAGACCACCATCACCTTGTTAAGTGCTGCCTCTATACCTCACTCTTTTTGGTTCCATGCTTGCTCAACGGCCAATTTTCTTATTAATAAAATGCCATCTTCTGTTTTACAAATGCAATCCCCTTACTTCTGCTTACTGTCTCATCATCCTTCTCTAGTCTCTCTTCGAGTCTTTGGTTGTGCTTGTTACCCCTATCTCAGACCCTATGTGAAACATAAACTTGAGTCTCGCACCACACAATGTGTCTTTATCGGTTACCCTCAAGATTACAAAGGTTTTCTTTGCTATCATATTCCCACTAAACGAACGTACATCTCTCGACATGTCATTTTTGATGAAACTCAATTTCCTTTTCAGTCTGTGTCATCACCAGTGTCTTGTGCTACTTCTCCTCCTGTTGTTACTACATCTTGTTTTGGCAATGTGACTCCACCTAGTTGTACACCTCTCTCTGGTACACAGTTTATTTCCAACAGGTTATTTCCTAGTATGGCTTCAACTTCTCCCTTATCAGCTTCCCCTATGGCACCAACCTCGCAGTCAGGCTCTTCGGCATCTCTTGATTCTCAGGCTACTGTTCCAGCCGCATCTGCCGTCCCAAATTTACACGCAGACTCTGTTAGAACTCCTGTTACTCTAGCTCAACCAAGTTCTCCTGCCGCTCCTATTGATCTGGTGGTTGATCTTTCATGTCCTGCTCTTCCAGCCCATTCCTATTCGTCTACTTCGACACATCCTATGCTTACTCGTTCAAAGTGTGGTATAGTCAAACCCAGCAGGAAAGGTTTTCTTGCATTGCACGCTACTGTTCCTGCCATTAGCTCTCTCATTGAGCCCGTTTCCTACCACCAAGATTTACAGGTTCCTGAGTGGCATCATGCTATGATTGATGAAATTGCTGCTCTCCATCATCAACACACATGGACCCTGGTTCCCTTGCCTCCTTCTCGCCGTGTGATTGGCTGTAAATGGGTCTTCAAAGTCAAGACACACGCTGATGGGTCTATAGCTCGCCACAAGGCAAGGCTTGTCGCCAAAGGATATCTTCAAGAAGCTGGTATTGACTATGAGGAAACTTTCAGTCCAGTGGTTAAGCATACCACAGTTCGGCTTGTGTTAGCCCTTGCAGCTCAGTTTCATTGGCCCCTGCGCCAACTCGATGTGAAGAATGCTTTTCTGCATGGGTTATTGGATGAGGATGTCTATATGGATCAACCTCCTGGCTTTGTTGACTCTACTCATCCCGACCATGTCTGCAAGCTTGTTAAGTCCTTGTATGGCTTGAAGCAGGCTCCTCGTGCTTGGAATGCTCGCTTCACCACTCACATGCTCCAGTTAGGGTTCCTTCAGTCATCCTCTGATTCCGCCTTGTTTATATCTCATAAGGGTTCCGACTTGTTGATTGTCTTGCTCTATGTCGATGACATTATTATCACTGGTACTGATGCCTTGGCAGTGGCTGGCTTAATTACGGTCCTTGGTAGAGAGTTTGACATGAAAGATTTGGGTCCCTTATCCTTCTTCCTTGGTTTGCAGATCTCTTACTCCACTACGGGTATCTTCGTCTCACAACGTAAATATGCTACTTATCTCTTGGCCAAAGTTGGTATGTCCACATGCAGTTCGGTTTCCACTCCTTTGGTCCCGGATACAAAGCTTCTCATCAATGATGGCATTATGTTGACTGATCCCACATTGTATCGCAGTATGGTTGGTGCGCTTCAGTACCTAACCTTTACCCGGCCTGATATTGCCTTCTCTGTTAACACGGTGTGTCAGTTCATGCACGCCCCCACTGATGTGCACATGGTGGCTGTGAAACGTATCCTTCGTTACATCAGCGGCACCCTTGATTATGGCCTTCACTATGTCTCTGGTCCCTTACATTTACAGGCCTTTTCTGATGCAGATTGGGGTGGTGATCCCAACACTCGCCGCTCCACTTCTGGCCATATTGTTTTCCTTGGTCTTAATCCCATTTCTTGGGGGGCAAAGAAGCAGGCTACTGTATCCCGTTCTTCTGCAGAAGCTGAATATCGCTCACTTGCAAATACAGCTTGTGAACTGCTTTGGATCTCTTATCTGCTTGCTGATTTACGTCTCACTCCTTCTCGAGTTCCTTTGATCGGGTGTGACAGTATCTCTGCCATTCAAATGGCACACAATCCTGTCTTCCATGGTCGCATGAAACATGTGGAGATTGACGCTCACTTTATCCGTGAACGTGTCCAAAAAAAAAAATCTTCGCTTGGCTCATGTATCCTCCACTAATCAACTGGCCGATGTCATGACACATGGTCTTCATGCGCCACAATTTGAGTTCTTTCGCAATAATCTTCTGCTTCGCCTTCCTCGCATCCGATTGAGGGAGGGTGTTAGCAATACATAATATAGAGCTGGTTAGTATACAGCTGTTAGGTTAGTTAGGTTAGTTAGACAGTTAGTTTGTTAGAACTACAGCTGTGTGTAGTTGACAGCTATAGATACAACTGAAAGTTGTTAGGTAGTTAGTTTGTTAAGCTCTACTATGTATAAATAGATGTATTATGTAATTGAAACAATAATTAAAATGCAGAAAATCTTTAAGTTACACAAACTGACTCTTCATCCCTCTCACTGCTTCTGCACTCTTGCTTCTTCCTCTTCTTCTTAAATTCTCTTCTTCTTCTTAACCTCTCAGCTGATGAATCCGATCAACAACCAACATAATAGTCACTTAATTATATCTCTCCGTCAATCATGAAAACCAAGAACCCTACTACTACTTGAAATCTCATCTAGTCCATCTAAAATCAAAACTCAAATCATAAAAATAAATTTGAGAACTGGGTTATCGTTTTCATATCAAGATTGAATAGTTACAAAAGGAAAGATGAATGCTTTGGGGAGGTGGGTACGGATGTTTCAACCTTCCATTTTTTTTTATCAAATTCACTCGGCACGAAGTAATAAGAGTTACAAGCGTAAATCCTAAAAAAATATAAACTGGAATCCATCAGGAAATACTTGAGAAACTCTCAATTTTGATTGAATAAAATTATAAGATGATCTCAATATAATCTTTAAAGGTTGTTTATATACCTAAAAAACCCTAGGTTAAAAAGGAAAACAAAAATCCTAATTAATAAAAAAATTCTGAAAATATCGGAAAATCTTACAAGCTGATTTTGAGACCCTAAACGACTTTATTTGGCTAAAATAGCCAATAGATCAAAGAGCTAGCTATGAGTTGTGTTCCTCTCGTCGTTCCCTTTCCGAAAAGATATCATATGCCTTGTTCTCAGCTCGGGCGCCAAATCTGCAAATTACCACTGCGTCGTTTTTGCATTTCGGTTCATCTGATCTTCGATCCATTCTGCCATCTGTTCTACATCAGTCCCCTCCACTTCAGAAGAACTCGACCTCGAGTTATCATCAGGATAGAGAGCGAGATCATCAAGGAACTCATATATATATATATATATCAGCGACATTGAAGGTATTGGAAATTCCCATGGACTTCGGCAAGTCTATCACATAGGCATTGTCGTTGATTCTTCTCAGCGCTTTGAATGGCCCATACTTCTTCAATTTCAGCTTGTTGTAGGTGCCAGCAGGAACTCTCTCATTCCTCATAAATACCATACCCGAATCACCCTCTCGAAACACCATAACTCGCTTGTGCTTGTCTGCTGTTGCTTTGTACTTGGCATTGGTCTTCTCCAGCTTTTGCTAACTTCGTCCCGAACAACCACTACACCCTCAACCATATTTTCTGCAGAAACACTTACTCCATGACCCTTAGGCAGCTTTACTAAGTCCACCACATGGCTAGGCACAATAGTATAAAAAATAGCAAATGAAGACTTCCCTGTTACACTATGAACTGCATTGTTGTAAGCAAACTCAACCTGTGAAAGAGCATAGTCCCATTGCTTCGGCTTCTCTCCAAAAATACTATGCACCATGTTCCCCAAAGTTCTAATTGTTACCTCAATCTGTCCATCAGTTTGAGGATGGGCAGCGCTACTACAATTCAAGGCAGTCCCAAACATCATCTACAAAGTAATCCAGAAATGGCTCAGGAACTTGGTGTCACGCTCAGAAGTTATTGATTTAGGCACCCCATGTAGTCGAACAACCACTCTGAAATACAGTTTGGCTATGTTGGATGCATCTGATGTCTTCTTACAAGCTATAAAGTGCGCCATCTCTGAAAACTGGTCAACCACAACAAAGACTAAATCCATGCCCCTTTTTGTACGGGGTAACCCGAGCACAAAATCCATAGCTACATCCTACCAGATATCTTTAGGAACATGTAAAGGCATATACAACCCAGTGTTTTCAAGGATTGGCACGTATAAAACTTCTTCACGATAACTCCAACATCCTGCTTCAACTGTGGCTAATAGTATCTCTCCTCCAAACTCGCAATGGTTTTATCCCGACCCAAATGGCCGCTCAATCCGCCTCCATGTAGATCCCAATTCAGCTTTTCCCGCAAAGATGAGATGGGGATACACAATTGATTACCCTTGAACAAATACCCCTCCTTAATAAAGTAATATGCTATTGGCTCAAGGTTAGAACACTTTGCCCATATTTCCTTGAAATCATCATCACTTTCGTACAACTAACTCAAATATTCGAACCCCTTAATTTCTTGAGAAAGAGTAACCAGTAAGGTAGCTCTCCTACTCAGAGCATCATCAACCCGATTTAGGTTTCCCGACTTGTGCTTAATAAAAAATGGGAACTTTTGCAGGAATGTTACCCACCTGGCATGCATCTTATCAACGTACTTCTGGCTATCAATGAACTTCAAAGCTTGGTGATCTGTAAATAGTATGAACTCCTTCTTAATCATGTAATGCTCCCATTGTTTCAAAGCCCTAACAACTGCATAAAATTCCTGATCATTGGTACTCCACTAATGACGGGCTTCACTTAGTTTTTTCAGAAAAGAAGGCTACTGGTTTCTTTTCTTGTGACAGTACATCACCCACTCCCACTCCGCTAGCATCACATTCGACCTCGAATACTCTCTCAAAATTCGGAAGAGCTAGAACTGGTGCGGTGCGAAGCTTTTCTTTTATGAGGGAAAGGCTATTTTCCTGCTTTTTTCCCCACTGAAATTTCCCTTTCTTCAAACATTCAGTGATAGGTGCAGTAATGGTGCTAAAATTCCTCACAAGCCTCCTGTAAAAAGTGGGCAAACCATGGAAACTTCTCACCTCAGTCACCGACCTTGGAGCTGGCCAATCACGGATTGCCCTAATTTTCTCATCGTCTACCTAAATACTATCCTCACCAACCACAAAACCCAAAAACAGCTGTTTGTTTGTACAAAAAGTACATTTTTTAAGATTCACATACAACTTATTTTCTTGCAGAACACCTAAAACTTGCCTCAAATGCACCATGTGTTCTTCTTTGGTCTAACTATAAATTAAAATATTTTAAAATAAACCCCAACAAAAGAGCCAAGGAATGGATGAAGAACCTGATTCATAAGTCTCATGAAAGTGCTAGGTATGTTTGACAACCCGTAAGGCATGACCAACCACTCATTTAATCCATCCTTGCTTTTGAACGTCGTTTTCCATTTGTCACCTGGTCTAATCCGAATTTGGTGGTAGCCACTTCGCAAGTCTAATTTTGTGAAAACCTTAGAAGCCTCCAACTCGTCCAGCATATCTTCCAAGCGCGGTATAGGAAATCTGTACTTTATTGTGATCTTGTTGATGGCTCAGCTGTCAACACACATACGCCAAGAATTCTCCTTATTAGGAACTAGAAGGATAGGAACATCATAAGGAATCAAGCTCTCTATGATAAATCTCTTCCTCAACAAGTCCTCAATCTGCTCTCTCAAGATCTCATTCTCCTTAGGGCTCATACGGGAATGAGGTAGATTTGGTAGGCCAGGTCCGGGTACCATATCAATTTGATGTTGGATATGCAGCATAGGTGGTAGGTCATTAGGCAATTCATCCGATAAAAGCTCCTTAAACTCCTTCAACATCTGCTGCACATCATGGGGAATTTCGACATTTTCTTTGCTTATTGTTAGTAATCCCTTCAACACCACTTGATAAAAAGAATTAGCTTCTTGGATTGCCTCATTAATCTCTCGCTCATTGCTAGTCAAGATCAGAAAGCTAGAACTATCCTTTTGGGATACACTCGCCTTTCCCGACTGTGTAGTAGGAGCCATAGCGATTTTGTGATTATTCCAAGTAAACAATATGACATTATCCCGACCTTTAAAGGTAGTGTCCACATCAAACTACCAAGGTCTACCCAACAAAATATGACATGCATCCATATCAATTACATCACACAGTATTTCAACACTATAATGCTTACCAATGGAGAGTGGTACATGACAGATTTCAAAGACTCGAACTGAAGGTCCTTTCTTCACCCAACCCAGCGAATAAAGAGTGTTATATGGCTTTGTTGGTAGCTGCAAATGCTCCACCAATTTCTTCGACAGAAATTCTCGCAGCTTCCATTGTCTACAATCACATCACAAAATTTATTTTTAATTGTACAAAGAGAACGGAATATGCTGTTTCGATGCCCTTCCTCTTTTGGAGCTAAAACAACTCGTTGCATCACCAAAGTAAATCTTGCTAATCCATCTTCAATTGAAAACTCAACTCCTTCATAGTAATCTTCAAACCTTTCTCCTTCTTCTTTGTCATGGCCATCATCCAAATCTACTAAATTGGCATGTCTCCGGTAGGGACAAACATTCGAATGATGCCAAAGTTTTCCACAACGATAACATGTATCCCTTGTGGGTTTGGTGTAGGGATTTTGCTTCGGGGTCTGATCTCGGGGCTGACCTCTATTGAAAGTTTTGCTACTTACTTCATTACCTCCTCTAGACGGGAAGTTCGAAGGCCATGCTGTGCTTGTTTTCCTTGATCAGCAGGGACAACATGACCGGTTTCAGACGAATCTGGCATATTCCTCTGGTGGTAAGGAATTTGTCGTTTCTCGTTTTCCATCAACTCAGCCGTTATCCCTATGTTAATTGCCTTTTGCAAGGTCCACAATTTCTGCAAACCAGTCTTCTCTTGAATGGAAGGCTTCAGCCCATTCACATATCTTGCCACCTTCTGATTCTCGGTTTCTCTTAGGTTGTTACGTTCGGCCAGCCTCAAGAACTCATCAGTATACTCCGCCATTGTTCTATTGCCTTGTTCACAACTCATAAATATTCGGTGCAAAATCTGTTCATAGTCAGCGGGTAAGAACCTCTCCATCATAAGTTGTTTCATCTTTCTCCACGTTTGAATATTATTCTTTCCCTGTCTTTGACGGGTGTTCTGGAGTTAATCCAACCAGACAGCCGCCGTGCTTTTCATACGGAAAGCAATCATCTTTACCATCTTGGCCTCAGGAATCTCCATAATCTCAAAAAATCTCTCGACTTCCACCAACCAGTCTAAGAAATCTTCAATCTTCAAATTTCCCGAAAAGTTGGGAATATTACCTTTAATCCGGTAATCATCAAAGTTGTTGCGATTGTTATTGTTATTTTGATGATTCCGATTATTAGCATAGGGCTCTTCGACTTCCTCCTCAGACTCAGACTCACTTTCTTGCTCCCGAAGCGTCCTATGGTTTCCCCTATCGTTGCCTCCCTGGTTGTTGCCTCTGTTGCCTATTCGATTATTTTCCAACAACAACTCACAAATCTCCTTGAGTTGAGTGACCAATTTCGCAATACGACGGTTTTGGGAATCCATATCCGCTCTAGTGATAGGGGCATCATCTGCACGATCACCCATGGATACAAATCAACGATAACAAGAGGGGAAATACCCGTTCTGATACCACTTGACGTAGCACGAAGTAACAAGGGTTACAAGCGTAAACCCTAAAAGAACATAAATTGGAATCCACTAGGAAATACTTGAGAAACTCTCAATTTTGATTGAATAAAATTATAAGATGATCCCAATACAACATTTAAAGGCTGTTTATATACCTAGCAACCCTAGGTTAAAAAGGAAAACAAAAACCCTAATTAATAAAAAATCCCGAAAAAATCGGGAAATCTTAAAAGCTGATTTTGACCCTAAACGACCTTATTTGGCTAAAATAGCCCATACACCCAAGAGATAGCTGTGAGTTGTGTTCTTCTCGTCGTTCCCTTTCCGGAAAGGTATCATATGCATCGTTCTGAGCTCGGATGCCAAATCTACAAATTGCTACTGTGTCCTTTTTACATTTTTCGGTCCATCTGATTTTCGATCCATTCTGTCATCTGTTCTACATCGACGCAGTGGTAATTTGCAAATTTGTTGTCCGAGCTCAGAACGAGGCATATGATACCTTTCCGGAAAGGGAACGACGAGAGGAACAGAACAATAGCTATTCCTATTATGTATGTGCTATTTTAGCCAAATAAGGTCGTTTAGGGCCTCAAAATTAGCTTTTAAGATTTCTCGGTATTTTCGGGATTCTTCCCTACTCCGAAATTTCCAATGAAATCAAACGGGAATGATTTGAACCCGACCATAAACGGGTTTGGCCGAGATCGATTATGAAAGAATGAAACCTCAATCCGACGGGATCCCAATAGAACCTTACTCTACAGCCACCACCACAGCCACTTAATCTGTCGTTGCCAACACTTACAGCCATCATAATAACCACTCAATCTCTCGTTGCCAACATTTATAACCACCATAATAGCCACTCAATTATCTCTCTCTGTCAATCATGCAAACCAAGACCTACTACTACTTGAAATCTCATCTAGTCCATCTAAAATCAAAACTCAAATCATAAAAATAAATTTGAGAACTGGTTTTCGTTTTCATATCAAGATTGAATAGTTACAAAAGGAAAGATTAATGCTTTGGGGAGGTGGGTACGGATGTTTCAACCTTACATTTTTTTTAGGATAAACTACATAAGAGTACCCAAACTATTGGGGTCATTTCAAATTCATACCCCAACTATGAAAATTTTCATCTAGGTACCCAAACTATCAAAACACAACATCTAGGTACCAACCGTTAGCAATCTGTTAAAAAAAACTGTTAAGAGCCCAAGTGGCACTTGTGAGGCCCTTTATCATGCTAACATGCATGCCATGTAGACAAAATATTAATAAATTTATAATTATAATAATCCACGTAGGCAAAAAAAATAATAATAAATTATTTTATATAAAAAAAAAGAAAAAACTAATAAAAAAGAAAGACAAAAAAATTAATAAAATTGTAAAATAAATAAACAAAAAAAATGAAAAACACCAATCTTCCTCGCCCAAAACGGATTCTCCTGCGAGTTGGAACAGGTCTCTAGGATTTAGCAAACCAACCACACCACCAGCGGCCATGGTTCTCAAGACCGAGCTCTGTCGTTTTAGCGGCGCCAAGATTTACCCTAGAAGGGGAATCAGATTCATCCGTTTCAATTCCCAGGTCTTCCTCTTCCTCAACTCCAAAAAAAATGGATTCGCCTACTTTGCTCTTGACCTCGAAGGCCACGGCCGATCCCGCGGCCTCCGGGCATTTGTCCCCAACGTCGATCTCATTATCCAAGAGTGCCTCACTTTCTTCAACTTGGTCAAACAACAAGACCCCCAATTCCTCAGCCTCCCCTTCTTCCTCTTCTGCGAGTCCATGGGCGACGCCATTTGCCTCCAGATCCATTTGTCCAACCCAAAAGCATTTCAAGGCGCGATTTTGGTGGCTGAAAGAGGCAGCGGCGGAGCTCATCAAAGATCAATTTTGACCCATAGCATTCTAAGAAAACGGCGACGTCAATAGAGAGGAGGTCGAGGAGGATAGCCTTGGGCTGAGAAGGATTGGTAATGGTGGATTGTAGGGCACGAGGGAAGTAGAGACCTTCCAACGACGACAACCTCTCTAATATGATCTCCATCGCTTCGCTTCTTACTGCCTTTCTCTCCATCTCTACTTTTCTCCCTCTCTCTCTATTGTGAGACTCGCTCAAATTTCTGGGTTCGACCAACACCCGATGGTCGCATGTAGTTTTGTTTTGTTTTGAGGATGAATGGTGTGAGGGAAGCTTTGGTTTTGTTTATGTTTTATCAAAGACCAATTTTGTGGTCTGGGTTCGGAATTGGGATGTTTGCAGATCTGGGTGTGGAAGTAATTTTGGGGTAATGCATGTTTTCGTTTCTTATTTTGATATAAGGACAAATACTTGGTGATGAATAGAATTGCAATTGGATTCTGTTTGTGATGAATTGAATTTTGCTGGGTTTGGGGTAGTCGGATTTTGCTGGGTTTGCCAGCGATAAAGATGAAGATGTTTGGTCAAAGACCAATTTTATGGATTAATTTCTTTAATTTTTAAGAATTTAGTGTATTTTTATTTTTGTTTATTTTATTGTTTTCTAGCTTATGTGGATGCCAAATCAGCATAAAAAGGGCCACACAACTGCCACTTGGGCACTTAACAGATTTTTTTAACAGATTGCTTACAATCGGTACCTAGATGTTGTGTTTTGATAGTTTGGATACCTAGATGAAAATTTTCATAGTTGGAGATGAACTTGAAATGTCCCCTATAGTTTGGGTACTTTTATGTAATTTATCCTTTTTTTTTTTATCAAATAGATATTTTATTATATCATAACGAGACAACTACAATCATATCAACAAAATCAAGTTATGAAAGTAAGACTAAAAAGCTAATATGACAAAACGAACGCGAACAAATGTCGCACAAACAACTAAAGAAACCCATATCACTAAAATTATGCAAAATTACAACCAAACCACAAAACTCAAAATAACCAAAACCCTAACAACACCCAACCCTAAAAGACTACCTCCAGTACAAGATTTGGCCATCGATGTCAAACCCATCGAGTCTAGTCTTAAACAATCTGTAGAGCATTGATGCATCTGATGAAGACAACCTCTAGTGATCCAACTGTGTATAAAAGCGAATACAGGCTGTAACCTAAACCAATTGGTGATATTACGGAAAACTCCTCTAACATTAAAGTAGAACACTATTTAGGGAAAAAATAAGAAATTTTAAAGGAAGATTTTTAATAAGGGTATATATTGAGAAAATGCAAAAATAATAATGATCGGGAACTCAAATCTGAGCATGGCTTAGACCAAACAGTTATTACAAGGGAATCTTACTATCAACCCAAAAGAAGGAAGAGAAAAAGTATAGGGGAGGAGGGAAGAAGATGGTCTTCCTCCTGTTCCCCTTGGTGTGTTCTTTTCTTTAGAAGTCAAAAGAAAGAGGAAATAAGAAGCCTATCCTTACTTACATTCAATTGATGATATGTGATGCTTTTTATAATAAATACAGTAATTAAATTCACGAGACAATTATTTTATTAAAAAAAGTTATATATGTCATTCAGTACTACAATCTAGTGATATTTCTCTCCACACGTTATGTGAGAAGTCTCAGATTCGACTCTCTTAAAAGGTAAAGTTGATACCCAATATGTATAAATAATCCTCCTCCACCCATATGATTGTATAAAAAAAAAAGTCATACATAAGTTACAGTGTAAAGAAAATTCTACAATTTTAATCACCAAATCAAAATTCTACAATTCAAAACCAATTGACAATTTGGTAAAGATATAATGAGACAATTGAAGGGCCATCTCGACCTAAGTGATGTAGGTTTTTAATTGTTTGTGCGGTTTGCGTTAATTTTGCCGTATTAGCTTGTGAGTTTGTTGTTATAGTTTGAATTTGATGATATTAGACTATATTTGTACCCTTCATTATGATATATCTATATCAATTTTGATAATATAAAAAAATAATAATAAATAAAAAAGGCCATCTCCTCAATTTTGGTTGTAGATGCGCCATCTCCCCATCTCTGTTTCATTAGCCCATCTCTCCCCATCTAGAGATGAACAGAGCAGTAAGGAGCCTGATCGACTGGAAATATATACAAAAGTTAATTAATTAAGAGTGAAGCCCAATACTAGCATTGCATTTTTAAAAATCATGAAGAGGCCATTTCATTTCTTAGGGTTAGGGAACTAGGAGAGGCCCATTCATATATGAGCTCCATTTTATTTCCTCATCGATTCTTAATCTTAGAAATGTAGGCCTCAAAACTTATAACAAAACTTTAAAACTATACCTGTGTACGTTAGTGTACAAAGAATTGGTCGATATTCATTATATGTAATTCTTCAAATACGCATCTACCGTATGAGTTTTTTTTTTTGGGGAGCAACACCATATGACTAGTTTAGCCTAATCCAAAGATGCATTGAAGTTCCTCATTCTCATCCAAATATAACCCTTACTTAGTTACCGCATATAACCAACTGGTTACGTTTTCAAAATTGAAAGAGTTCCTAAGTTCACATTGCCTTTAATTAAAAGAAAAAATGATAACACATTTTATAAACACTTAAATTTTTACAAAATCCACAGTAAGAGAGTTTAACGATAAAAGTTAATTTCATAGAACATTTATTTTTACAAAGCTCACAGTAAGAGAGTTTAACGATAGAAGTTAATTGAGGTTATGCTTTAAAAAAAAAATGACAAATGGGGCTGATCCAACTCTTTATAATCTATTTCAAAATTTCTCAAAATTTCTAATATGAAACGTTTTTCTTTCACATTCTTACATATCACCGTAATCCAACCAAATAATAAAAAGGAGAGTGAAGAGTGAAGAGTGAAGAGTGAAGAGTGTGAGTATGGTAGAGATGTCCACGTTGATGCATGTGAATTTACCTAATAAACAGGGTAAAAACAAATAAATAATGATCAGAAACATGTAGGTGAACAACATCAAAATTTACAGCCTTTGGGTTAGTCTTCATCTTCACTCATCACAAATATAAATTATATAATTAATTATATAATATTTGCAGGATCTCCAGAAGCACCAGCTATCAACAACAGCCTTTGATTTTGCTCATCCTATCAGAGGAAGGAAGCTCTCTTCTCTGTCGATGAAGGACTCGATTTCCAAGTCCAACATTCACCCGCACACGTCGGCGGAAACCCGTGTCTTCCAGCACGTGCGACCTCATCACCCCCATCATTATTATATTTATACTTGCAACACCCTAACCCAAATTATTACAATAATTACAACCACACAATAATTAAACAAAGCAAGGAAGAATATAAAAGCAAAGTTCAAGATATGACTGTCAGTCTAATGTACTCTTATTACCACTACTTTTATTACTTAATACTATTACTGTGTGCTTCACATCATTATCCACGAGTCTTTGTTCACATCCTAATAGATTAACAAAGCAAAAAGAATCTTGGGCGTAATGTAAGAGAGGTCTAATAGTTCAAGCATTATTTTGGTTGTTCTTGAATGAATATTTTTGACCTTATATCGATCTCATTTAAACGACAGGATTTCATGGAGACACCTCGTACAATAAAAAAATGAATCATGACCTGATAAGTGAATTAAGGTGTTACTTGCCACATTCAAATCTAGTTTAGAACTATGATTTTATAACTTAGTTCTTGATCAAACCAATTATATAGTCAAGGTTATGAGAGGTAGAGAGAATGTTTGGGTAGAGAGAATGTTTGGGCAGAGATGGTGGTGGAAATTTCATGGTTTAGAGTTTAGTTCCCGAGTTTTAGATGGAGGGATGATGGGGTGTTTGGGTAGGGATGGTGGTGGGGGAGTTTGCGATAGACTCAGGTTTAGTCTTCGAGTTTTGGGTGGAGTTCAAAACTTAAGAACTAAATCCTAAGCCATAACCAATGACCTATTGGGATGTAGATGGGAGTATTTTAATTGTTTATTAGAACCTTTGTCCTAGATCATCAAGTTTTGAGATGAATTGTCTTTAATTGATTAGAAATTTTAGTTGTGTCCTTGTGTGGAAAGGAAAAAATTGTCATGAACCACTATGACATTAATTATTTTTTCGTTTATAAATAAGAAATTTCAAGTTCGCTAGAGTATGTATATATATATATATATATATATATAATAAGAAGTATTATAACGAATCAACTTATTGAATAACTTAACTTGAATTATGGAAAACGGAAATAAGTAGCTAGCTAACCCAAATCTTTTTCATCATTAATTAACCAAAACAAACAGTGAATTTGGTGTCTAAGATACTGATCTTGTACATTAACAATTGGGTGATTCAGTCAAAGCTACAAAAAGCTAGTGGTGGGTGTGGCCGACATAACTTGTTTGTAGGCCTAAAGGGAAAGGGAGGGAAACAAGGATCGAGACTCAACTTCAAAAACAAATACAAGGAAATAAAAGGGTCCCTCCCTCAGTCCCTCTCCTCCCCCCCCCACACAAGTTTAATTGTAAAGAAAAGGCAACATACATGATCATTTGTTGTTGTACTACATGACTATTGATTAGCTAGGGTTTGTTCGCATTTGACTAATATTTCTTGCGTTTTAAAACGTTGCCTTTTCAGGTAATGTCATGTGCTGCTCGATCAGTAGTAGTGGTTGTGACTTTTAATTTGAAGACAAAGTTTTTGGTAGGCATGCATGGCGCAGTACAAAAGGGTTTGCTACCCTTTCACTTATTCTTTAATCACAGCGCGCGTTTTATTCTCCTACAGTAATCACCAATAATTAATAGGTGTTAATTAATTAACTATATTATATATTATAGTTTAATTAATTATATAATCTCGTGTTCAAAGTTCAAATTCACATAAATGACAAAAATAATTTACATTCATATTGATAGTTCGATACTCAATTTATCTCACATATTGTAGGACTTAATTTAAATCCATACTTTTAAATTAGAATGTCAAATTTATTTCTAGTCTGTAATTTCTTTAATTTGTTTAGGGTATGTACCCTACTACTACTGAGATTCTTCTCTCTTTTTATTCTTTTCTTTTTCCCTTTTAATCAAAGGAGCATCCAGTAGGACCAGCTGCTACTAAACAATCATGGTATATCTATCAATTTTGGTTTATTGATTCTTAAAGTACTGCGGATATTCCCAGAATTTGTACAATTCACTTAAAATGCATAATGAAGCGGAAGCTTTCAATTCGAGTTCCAGAGTAGACAAAGATTCTAATCGATTATACATATTGAGCATCAATTAGTTTCTTTACGGATAATATTAATCCCTCTCTGATAAATATGGAGGAAGAATTTAAAGTAGCTAGGCCACCAAATTGGAGCGAGAATGTTAGGCTTTATGTTAAAATATCAAAATTTGGTGTGTCGATATGTTAATGAAACATAGAATTTTGGAAGAAGCTAGGTGAACCCTGGGTGAGTTATTGGGCATCGCTGCTAATTTCTAGCTAGCCTAATATTACATCTATGTTTTCTTTATATTGACACCACATTCGACAACTTTCTTCCTTAAAATATTGCTAGACAACTGCAACTATCTCAATCTATTTGTTTGACGTACAACTGCAAAAAAACTTAATTTGGCCAATCGTGGTGAAGTAGTTGAATGAATGTCATCTTCATAAACTTTAGCTGAATTTGAAAATAAGAACTAAGTTTTTACTATATGAAGTGTGATGTAGTCGTTTTTTATACACGGTAAAATAAAATTGAAAATTGAAAATATAATTAGAGTATATTATTTAATATTTAAAACTTGATATCTCTCTTATTACACAGTTGAATATTATGTATACGTACATTAATTGAATTACTGTGACATGCATGCTCATGTTTATATATGTATATATATATACTATGGAATATTGTGAATGGACACAAAAATCCAGCAGCTATACAACGTTGAATCCGGGTATTATTAGGTGAAGCCGCAAGGCAAGTTCGGCACCATTATTGGACTTCTGTGTTCCTACACAATCATATAATCCAAGGGAAACCAATAATATAATGCTAATTAACAATCAATACAAATGCTTTATATATACTATTATCGTTTTTGGTTTTTTCGTTTGGAATGTTATTAATTAGGGTTGATGATAAAAACTAAGAAGATCTTAGTTTTTTGGTCAAATATACCTTCAAAATTTGGACCCTCGGTTTTGAGAAGAAAACAAACAAAATGAAATTTCACTCAAAGCTATATCCTTATGTAAAGCCTTTGCACATAAAAAAGTCAAAACTTAATTCACCTTAAATTGGCGATAGGAGAAATAACTTAACATATATACCGTGCTCTTTATAAGCACAATGGAATTAATTATTTTTTAAATTTCCAAGGTACGTAGTCCATCATGTTATGAAATTATCAAAATATTATATTATACAACCATTATTTGACTGCTTATTCAAACAATGGCACAAAACCATGTTCGAGTTCGACCATTAAAAAAGATATCCTTTTCCTTTTCTTTTATCATATATATATAGAATCCATCCTCATTATACATTAATGTCTGAATATATATATAATTTTTAACAACCATATTTTATTTCAAAATAAGAGTGAACTTAATTAGAGTAATGAAGCTCGTGCACTTAATTGTTGTGTGTGTGTGGTGAGAACTCAAAATGATGGTCAAAGATAAGGGCGGGTAGCTAAGGAAGATCTAATGGGCGCCGAAAGGTACGAAGGAAAGGACTGCATGCCATCATGCAATCTGCTTAAGAGGGATGATGTCTCATTTATATGTAATAAGAGACAAGAAAAGACAGGATTCTTTATATTTGGAGCTCTCTTTCTCTCTCGCTCTCTCTCAAAGGCTAAAGGCTAAAGGCTAAAGCCTAAGGCTCTCTACAAAGCAAAAAGCTCACATAAACAAAAATGAAAACATGCAATTGAAGATGGGTTTTGTTCTTGTCCCATTGCATATTATTATCTTGTGAGAAATTCTGTTATCTCTCTTAACTTTGGCTTTCTCACTTTTGGTCAAAGCCAATCTTGCTCATCAGCCTTTATTTAAGACTAAAAGATAGTGGAGCGCCTTTTTGCAGTATACACACAAGAGTAGAGAATAT
The DNA here is from genome assembly GCA_037349345.1 of Oemleria cerasiformis. Taxonomy (NCBI): domain Eukaryota; kingdom Viridiplantae; phylum Streptophyta; class Magnoliopsida; order Rosales; family Rosaceae; genus Oemleria; species Oemleria cerasiformis. The sequence goes on from JAZGTL010000010.1 coordinate 12,942,090, forward strand.
AAAGAAACAAATGCTAATTTCACGTTCAAATTGTTAATTTAATATTAAAAATTATGTAGTTAATTACTTCACGCAATAGTGAATATGTAACAAGCATATGAAAATCAGATACTTCTATTTCTTAGCTAGTCATTCATAATCACTGATCAAGGAATCCTCAAAAAGTTAAGAATTAGTATTTCTTTTTCCAAATCAAATGGATTCGGTCTTACGCATACGCAAAGAAGGTAATCCAAAATGAAAGAAGATGAGTTCTTCTTTCTTTTATCATATTTTGTTAGACACTTATAAACGATGCTCTTATTATAAAATTATTAAGACGTCTATATTAGGGCATTCCACCATAATAGCATTTTCTTGTACTACCTTAATTTTCAATTTATCGAATAGTTACTATATATATATATATATTTTTTTAATTAAAGATCATTTACACAATAAATCAACCAATTAATTGGAGATCATTATTTAGCTATTTATATGTATCAACTAAATGAATGGTTCACCATTAGAATCTTAATTGTTACTAAAATCGTTGATTTATTTAATACGTATGAATATGTTAAACGACCTTTAATCTTGTTGATTTTTTACCGAAATGATCTTTTTTTTTGGAAGGTATTAAAATAACGACTTATATAGAAGAAACGGTTATGATTATCATATATGTGCAAAAACAATTCAATATATAAATCAAAAGAGTAATACAAATAAATACCACCAGAGTGAAAGATAAATATTATATATTATATATATATATATATATATATATTATATTTTTTTGTATTCAACTTCGTATAATCTGCCAGGGATTATATGGATACGACCGATGAAGATTTACAACACACGTTTAACACATTTTTCATCAAGTTTTGAAATTTTCTTTCCGTTTTCTCTTCACATGGATACTTTAGATACTAACAAAAACAGAAGATTAGAAAAGGATTTCTTTTTCATTATAACCATATAAAATCATGTCAGTAAAAAGAAAAAGAAAAAGCTAAAGACCGAGAGAACCAAAGGGCAAAAAAAAAAAAAAAAAAATTAAAGGGTAAAAGAAGAAAAGAAAGGTGGCACCATCTGGGCAAAAAGAAGTTGAGTTAGTACAGTAGTGTCAGCAGCTGGCCTCTATACTCAACTAAAGTTGTTGACTCCCATGTGCATGCAAACTCCAAATATTGTCATTTTCCATGATCATAATTTGCTTCCACACCCTCGCTCGTGTGATATCACCTTAAATTATTTCAAGGCCAAAGAAACGCCACCAAAGTGGATAATAGGGCACTGCGTCTCTGTCCGCGTCCTCCTCTTGTCCACTTACGTAAATGCCCTTGAATAATAATTATTCCATGCCAAAGATTGGTGTCTGAAAGAGATTGGTCTTTGCATGGGTCTGAAATGTGTGGAGACTTGGCCCGATCCACCCTCCATAGCCAGAAGAAGTTTCATAGGCGCCATTGTTGTTGCTGTTTAGAGCAATGGGTGTAGCAAATGGGATCGAATTGGTGCTTTGTTCTTGTTGATGTTGATGTTGTTGGTGTTGCTGCTGCTGATCATGGGGATTGTAATTACCAAAATATCCATCGTTGGTCCCAGAGGGAGAAGTGCTGGAAGTGGCTGAGAAGTCCATGTTGAATGGAAGTGATAATGATGGGGGATTGTCGTTGTTGCCATAAGACCCATTGGGGCAAGATTGGAACAAGGATGACGAGGGTAGAATTGGAATTGTACTACTAGGGTTTTTGGCACCGGTTAGGGAAGGGTTGTTATTGGGGTGGTAACCGAAAATGTTGGACCAGTAATCGGCTGATGGGTCTTGTTTGATGGGAATTGCAAAGCTTAGGGTGGAGGAGCTAGGCTGCTGAGAAGCAAATGTGACGGACGACGCCGACGAGAGATCGCGGTCATCAGCCGAACGGCTACCTTCAATGCTCTTGCTATCGGAGTCCGACGAGTTCTTGGATTTCCCGGACATTCCTCCGATGGGAAGGTTGCTATTGGCAATGCTTTTTACGTCGTAGCGGCTCATATCGAAGTTGGTCACGGCGTTTAGGCCCCGGAACTTGATGGCTGCAATGTCATAGGCCTCAGCTGCTTCTTCTTGGGTGCCTGTCGAACGAAAGTTGAATTAATTAAAGTTTTAATTAGATGTTAATTAACATAATTGAAAATTTTAATCGTAAAAGAAAAAGAGTGTGGGGACTTACTGAAAGTGCCAAGGTATAGATCTTTATTGCCTGCAACCCGTCCTATTCTTGCTTGCCATCTACCATGTTGATGGTGCCTGAAATCAAAATAGGGTTTTAACTTTTAATTAATTGTCAACTATCTTTAGGAAGGAAAAAAAAATTCGATTAATTATCAAAAAGAAAAATTGATTAATTCTAATTTAATATACACAATGGTAGCTACAAACCTTGTGACTCCTCTATAAATAGAAGCTCCTCTAGAAAATCCACTACTTTTCCTACAACAATTAAAAATAAAAATACTATCAACAAAAAACCGATGCATCAATGAAAAACAAAAATCCAAAGCATGTAATAAGAAGAAACCGGTGCACCCCAGAATTATTCGTTATGATTATTACCTACGGAGAGAAGCAACAAATTCCTGCCTAGTCATGTTCTTCATCTCCGACAATTCCTTCTCATAGTTAGTAACCTTCAAAATTGAACATACATTTAGATCAGAGCTTTTTAAAGAGGAAAAGAAAAACAAATAAATATTGAAACTGCTAATTAAAAAGAAAAAAAACAAATTAATCAGCTAATAATTTGCATGCAGCTGATCTTACCGGAAAATTTGTGGTGGTAGTCGGACCCCAATACTTGAGAGCTGCCATATCGTAGGCTCTTGCTGCTTTATCTTCTTTATCATAACCACCTACACACATTATTCATAAAATTTAATAATGTAATAAATTATTTCTTTAATCACTTTTCGAACCGAAGAAGGGATCATGCTTGAGACAGTCGCTCATCAGATTGACACTGTGTAATGCTAAGAACAGTCGCCCAAGAATCAACGGAATCTGGCCCATGATTTGATGCATTCATGCAAAGAATATTTTCTGATACAGTGACCAAAAGCTATACTAGATCTAATTTTGATCATGATCCATCCCTTCATGTACTTGATGATGATGATGATTTTCATTATAGAGGGCAAAATAGTAAAATAGAAAAGGCCACCAGCGAACTGAACTCACCCAAATAAACTGCAGATGAGATGAAGTTGTCGATGATTATAGCATATCCATAGCAGCAATCATTTGCGTCATGTACATGCGCACAATAGCAAGCAAACCACATCAGAAACTAAACTCATAATGCCATAATGCGCACAATAGTATAACCAGATACTTCAACTCTAATGTGCGCCTAACGTGTCAATAGCAAAATCGTCTAATCTCAATCTGAGCCCTTAGATAAGATCGTTGGACCCAGAAAGAAATAGATCCAGTGGACCCATTTGATTCTGAAGCAATATGGTACGCCTTAGGCGCTCGTTATAATCACAGAGAGGACCATAAAGAATCTTAAAACCCTAAAAAAGTTTTAATTGTAAATAATATATGGTAAATAAATAAATAAAAATTACCTTGTCTGCCCTTCCTACTTTGTCCTTCTCTTCTGCAACTGTTATCCCACAGATGCGCTTCATACCTTCCTGTCCACCTATGCCTAAATATTCAAACCCACCACCACCAACCCCCCGAAAAAAAATGATATCAATATAAATAACTATTAAGGCAATACCCTAAAAAGATCAAACATTTAAACACCCTTAAAAGTTTAGAATCATCAACTTGTAGTTACTTATCGGAAAAAAATCTAACTTGTAGCTCGAATTGTTAAAAGCATTTATCCAGATAGTGTAAAAAAAAACCACGTAGAAAACATTTGGAAAGAAATTATTTTAATTATTTACCGTGTGACGCCGCGGTAGATGGAGGTGCGTTGGCCGAAAGTGTCGGCAGCTTTTTTGGGGGTGAGGTCGGAGGAGGTGACCGGGCGGTGGGTTTCGGGTTTGGTAGTTTGGAAAGTGGTGGTATTGGTGGCGGCGGCGGTGGAGAAGCCGCGGAGGAAGCTAGCGGCTATTGTTTTGAGTTCGGAGTCATAAATCTCGTTCTGGGTCAAAGCAAGAGGAGTAGTGGTTTGGTGATGGTCAGCAGGAGAGAAGTGAGCGAGAGAGGCCGTTGTTGTGACGGTGGTGGCGGTGGTGCAGCTGCCTCCGAGAAAGTCCTCGAGCTTAGGGCCGTTGACGCCGGAAGTGAAGATGGAGAGGTCGGTTGGAGAAGCTGGAGTTGCACCAGCAGCAGCAGCAGCAGCAGCAGGGTTTGAATGATCTTGATGTTGATGAGCTGCAAGGACAAAAACCAAAGAAAAAACACAAAAAAAAAGACGATGTATAAGTGATCGGTTTTAAATTAAAATATATAGGGGTACGAATAATAATAATATATTTTGGAGAGAAATAAATGAATAATTTGGGAACCTGTGGGGGAGTTGGAGGTGAAGGCCTCGAAGAGGGAGAGATCATGAGAAGGATGATGGTGATGATGAGAATGGTTGGAAAGAGAGAAGCCAAGGAGCCAATTCTGAGGGGATGAATCCATGTTTTTGTGTGTTTTGTTTTCAATGTGTTTTTGATGAAAGAGATGTGCGTGTTGGGGGTTGTGGGTTTTTTTTTCTTTGGCTTTGGAAATAGAGCAAAAATATAGAGAGGATTATTTTTGTTTTTGCAGAGGATGGAGAGTGAAGGTGAAAGTGTTGTTGGGCTGGGGTTAAAAATGGAGCAGAAGAAACTAGCAGTGGTTGCAGGATAAGAAGGGAAGGGGAGGGTGAGAATTATGAATCAAATAAGAGAGTGAGATATTAAGAGTTGCACGAGGATCGAGACTTGGTTTTTATTTTATTTATTTGTGTATGAGTGAGGAGAATTGAATATTGCAGTAAATGGTGAGAGAGAGAGAGAGAGGGAGAGGGGGGCAAGGAAAGCAAAGTGGAAGCTTTTGATGGGATAGACTGGGCGGTGTCCATTTCTCTCTCTTCTCTTTGGGTCATGAATAAATATGTGACCTAAACAAAAATTATACCATCTTATATAATACTAGTTTTTTTGCACCGGTTTATTGTGTAAATATTTTTTAGTAGAGAGAGTGGAGTGTTAAGATAACTGTTATCTATATTTTAAATATATATGAAACTGCTATATGCCTATATCCCACCTAACGCTGAGCATGTGTCCATCCTAGTACGAATTTTTATTTTTACTTCTTCTCATTTTCAGCTCATATTTTCCCTACACATTTCTCTCCATCTCATCTCATCTCATATACATTTAAGTTTCTTTTTTATTTACTTATATTTTAATTTTTTATTTAACTTTGATTTCTTAATTATCTCATATGATCGATATAATACTTTTTTGACCTTCAATTATATTTTTCTAATGTAGAATTATGGAAGTATTTTTGTCAGAAAAGCCTTTTGACCCCCATTGACTTTATAATAATAGAAATTATAGTATATATGAATAAGTAATTTTAAAATTTCAAGGAATTCAAATTAAGTTAGTTATAAATGAGGAACTTCAAAATATCAAGATATTTCAAATGATGAACATAGCAAAATAACTAAACAAGGAATTTTCAAAATAATACTTGATAGATGTTAGTTATAAATCTTGTCTAAATGCCTTGCATCTTACGGTATTGTAAACTCGTAATGTTCAATTTGCATCACAGTGGGTGCTACACAAAGAAGTTAAGCTACTTCAATTTATTTTTTATATATAAGAAAATGGTTTTTTTTTCTTGGATATTAATGATATTGAGAAAGGGGGATTACAGTAAATATATTGAGTATCAATCTTGCCATTTATGAAAATCCAACCCAAAACTTTCAACATAATGTATGAACAGGAATATCACTAAGGTGTAACTTAAGTTGCATTATACAATAATATGGTTATTATTTACTTGGGTCTCATCCATATGAAGGGTAGGTAAGCTAGCTATTTTTACTTTAGTAATTTTCACTTTATATATTGGTTTCATAAATAGTAATGCGTTATGCCGGATGTAAATTTTTCTTGACTTATTACGGGAGTTAGATTTTTCATTTTCATAATAATTTACGATGAGTTTAATTATTTAAGATTGGGTTATTTGAGGTTTGATTTTTATAACTCTATTTCAGAAATACTGTAAGAGATATGGGTCTCATAAGTCCTTTAATTGCTCGACAATATTTTTATAATTGTTATCACTTTATTTTTACTTTTTAAGTTTTACCTAAAAATCTTAATGCATAATATTAATTAATATTTACTTATAACATAACATAAATAGTTAAAGTATATAATTGTAGGTATTGTTTTTAAGAATATCAACAAGAAAATCATAGAATTTTTCCACAACTAACGATCGAAGTCAAGAAAAATATATCTTAATCGTATAAAAAAGTCGAATATGAAAATTTTATTGCTACGATGTAATTGCATCTCCTGACCGAAGAAAGGATTACTTTATATAGGGTTTTTTTTTTTTTTGCTAAATTACTTTATATAAGGTTTTTAGGGAGGGGTAGAGAGAAGATATTATTGTATGTATGAATGTAGGGAAGCAAGAGGGATAGAGAGGGGACACCGTGCCCCATAACTAGGGTGATGTGTAGGACTTTTCTTTAGGACCCCCTCCCTAATTAAAATCATCCTTCGTTTGCCGCGTGTCATTTCCTTTTGTCCCTACAACTTTAGGACTATACCCTTCATTTCTTTATTTTACTTTCTATTTTCAGTAACAGTCAAGTCTTGTGCCAGGACAACTCGCACCTCTCGGGCGCGCTTCCGTTTTTTAACCACAACCAATCATTTTGTGGAAGGCATCCAGGTGTCAACCAGCAATCAGACCAACTCAACTATTCATGAACAAGCTCGGACACAACCCTACCTAATTACTGTTGGAATTTTACCTTGTCTTTTAGGCATTTTATCGAATATATTACCTAATTAACGATCACAACTAACAATATGGAACTTCTCGAACCGGTAACCACAATATGTTCCTCTACAATAGAATGCATGTGTTTTCCTTTCGTGCGAAGCAAGCATTCTGAGATTCATAATATTTCTGTAATTGTATAATGTGTTATATATAGCATTTTTGTTCCCAAATAATCAGTTATATATATATATATATATATATATTTTTTTTTTTATCTAAATAAGCGATATAATATGTTACTATTTAGAAAATAGTTACGATATAAGTAAACGTAGTTTTCTAATCCATCTTCAAACCACATCAAAATAATGAGTAAATCTAATGTCGAATGGTGTAAAAATTTGCTTATGATTAATTTCAACCTAACAATTGTAGCGAATTTGAACAAAAAATAGGATCGAAAATAATCACTCACAAATGACAAATACATAACAATTTATACAACAACCTGAAGTTCGATGGTTCGCTACTAAGCTAAGGCCTTCCATAGCATACATAGGTCATATGAGTTTGATTCATATATAAGAATCAGGTCACATGACTAATTCTACACTAGTGAGTGTAATATATGTGAGTTTTGTGTATTAAATGTGGGATCCAATTTGTTTTGATTGGTCATTACATTTTTATTTTTGTTTTTCTTTCATTTTTTCTCCACTAAATAATGTGACTCATCACAATAAGATTCAAACTCATGAAAGCAATATATTGCTCTCACAAATAAGAATTAGCTCCATTACACTCAAATTTTCCTGACAAATGTAGGAATTTGATTCATATAAATAGAAATCAAACTAAAAATTTCCAGCCTATTGTGGAGGGACTAAAGGAAACAAGAATGGCGCCTAGAGCCTAGAGCCTAGCACCTAGCAGTCATGTTTCGGTAAGTGACCAATCAATGAGTCTCAAAATGCATCCAGAACAAATCAGCGAGTCTCAAAATGCTTCTAGAATTGAAATTTGCCTCACTTTGCACCCAGAATAGGCATTTCGTTATCTCGGTTGCACCATCCGTCAGTCTCTGTTACTAACGCCGTTAAAAGTGCTGATGTGGCAGTAATATTACAAAATTTGTAGGGGCAATTATGACATTTACTATATTTTATTAAATTTTATATTAAAATTCTTTTTATAAAATTAAAACTAATTTTAATTACCCTTCCCCAACCCACCCGACCACCTCTACTGAACCTCCCCCCATTGTCCACCCACCCACCCACCCAAGCCTTACCCTTGGGAATTTCTACCCACCCCGATTGGACTCTATTGTGACGACCGTCTCGCCTCACCTCCCAAGACCGCCGCATCGACTATCAACACCTATACTGGTCCTCACGCCGTCAACACACACCTTCCCCACCAACCAAACAAATTGATCAAGAAATTACTGAAACTATTGAAAATTTCTATATTTTCGTCACACTTCAAGCAAAAATCAACAACTACTATTCCCAATTTGCACTTTGTGAAAAATAGAAAAAACAAATCCAAATGTTGAAACTGCATCTTTTTTCGATCCACTGAGCGAGACGGAGAGAGAGTAGCAGAAACTTTGCCTCCTTCTTCTTTGCTTGGTTTGGCCTTGGCTTGGCTGGGTTAGAACGAGAGCGAGAGATCCATAGAGAGAAAAAGAGAACCCACCTCAGTAATATTCCCTCTTTGGTCTTGGGGTTTTGTTATCAGTTCATCTTCTTCATCTTCCTTCCCTCTCTGGAACCTCGAATAATCGTTGTGCTTAACGCGTACCAGTATCCGATTCAAACGAGGATTTTCTCCTTTTTTTCTTTTCTTATCGATTTTTTTTTAGTTTCTAAGTATTTTTGGGATTTGGGGGTTCTGGTCGAGAATGGCTTTGGCTTTAGCTTTTATGGAGATTTTGAGACGACCCACAATTTTCGAAGTGTTGGGTGAGCTTATGATATTCATAACCCTTCTTTGGATTGCTGTAATTGTTGGGGTTATCGTTGGGTGGGCATGGAAATCGAAATGGGTGAGCTTGGGAGAGACTTGTCTTGCCCAATCTAAACAGATTGACGCTTTGTCAGCAGGATCATCCATATGTTTCGGCGCTATTCTCAGCTTAAGTTCATTAATATTCAGCTGCCCCAGTTGCCTTCCTTAGGTTGCTGATGATAGGAATAGGAGGGTAGTGGGCAGAGGTCTAGAGAGGGAGACGAGGGTGGTCGAGTGGGTTGGGGAAGGGGAAGGGGAAGGGGAAAGGTAATTAAAATTAGTTATAATTTTTTAAAAAGAATTTTAATATAAAATATAGAAAATGTCTTAATTGCTCTTACAAATTTTGTAATATTACTGCCACATCAGCACTTTTAACGGCGTTAGTAACAGAGACTGACGAATGGTGTAACGGATGTAACATGATGCATGTTCTGAGTGCAAAGTGAGACAAATTTCAGTTATGGGTGCATTTTGAGACTTGTTAACTTATTCTGTGTGCATTTCAAGTAATAAGCGTATTTTTAATTCACATCAGGATTTCTAAGTTGAACATGAGTTAAATCTTTTTTCTTAAAATGATAACATAATTCAATTATTAATAAGGAACTCTCATTAGAAGGTCGAATATGAGTCCTTAACTTATTTTGTAATAGAAAATCCCTTTAATTAAAACTCAATGCGACTTGTCAATGATCATATATATCATATATGATTTTCTACCATTTTCAAAATCACTCATTTATAATATACATATCATACGTCACATACATAATATGTATGCATTCAAATATTTTCCAAACGGCATTTAAATTTCCATGTTTGATGTTTCCATCTATTCTTCCTTTTTTCACTGAAATTTATTGGTAAAATGGAGAAATATTATTTATGAAAATCCGACCAAAGATTTTCAGTAATGACCGTAATAATGTAATTTGTATGCTATTATGATATTACCATGCGAGCCTATAATTTGTGTTTATTTTTTATTCTTAATTGAGAGAGAGAGAGAGAGAGAGAGAGAGAGAGAGATGGGGGAGGTGGAGGTGGAGGTGGTGGATTTGTCTGCGAGAAGATAGATTTGGTAATGGCAACCACATGCCTGCATGTCATCTCGAGGACACGTGTGCATTACAAATATGAATTGTTTATGAATATGATGCGTACGTGTCATGCTGCATGCACGAAATGATGAAATGGGATTCATTGATTAATATAATGTATTTATGAGATGAGGTATATGAATATGAATATGAATATGACATGTAATTATATAAGAGACCGGGTTATGTGGTACCTGAGGAGACTACGTACGTAGGCCAGTCCCACACCGGCTGCCTGCCGCCTGCTGCTATGCTACATGCATTCTCAATCAATCAACTTGGTCTTCAATTAATTAATTAATTAATTATTATAATCCATCAAGATCTTCTTGATGCGTTGGCTCCATATTCATATATTGCCGTATCATTCAACAAAGATATATAGCACACGTCGATTGTGAAATTCTAATGCATGTGGTATTTTATCTCAATCAATATTTATTTATCAAAGGGTTTGTTATAGTTTGTTGGTTTGTTATGTTGTCAAATTAAAATTTAGTTTGTTGGTTTCATTTTTACATAAATAATTTGAGTTTACAATTTATTAGTGTCAACAAAATCATATATTATAAGTCACCATAACACGTAATAATGACTTAAAGATTAGTAATAACCACATTTGATATGCAATATTGTTCATATTTCATTTGATCGAGCAGTTAATTTCTGACTTAATAGAACAATAGGTCCAAGACAATGAGATTGGTACCCGCCTCGTGACCCCCGAGCTCAGTACCAAGAAATTCCTATCAAGAAAACCCTTCAGAGGAAACAAATCGCATGCCCAACTTAGCACACCCAGGAGTTGGTAAGGCTCACTAACCTAACCACCCGTAGATGGTTCTCGGGTTCATGTCAATTTCACAACGAAAAAAAAATGAAATATTTTTTCTCTCGTTAATTATATGTACAATAGGTTGCTCTCCTACTCATATATTGCATCATCATTCAACCTAGAAGATAGCACATAGATATACTGTGAAAATCTAATGGGCTATTTTATCTGAATAAGTGAAACAAAAAATAATATATATATATATATATATATATATATATATATATATTTGATTGAAATAGTTTAGTACGAAGATATTCATATATATTGTCAAACTAAAATTTCGTCCGTTATTAAGTTATTTTATTGAAGGAAAATACTTGCATCCCACCTTACTGGTATCTCCTCGTACTATTTTTTTTTTTTATCGAATTGTTTGTATAAATATATCATAATTGGAACCGTTCATTATTTAAATCATCATGTCAAGATCATCTCTGTAAAAAATCAACAAGATTGGAGGTTGTTTAGTTATTCATATGTATCAAATAAATGTCGATTTTGGTAAGAATTAAAATATTTATAGCGAACTATCCATTTAGTTGATATATAGAAATGGGTAAACAATATCTAATCTTGTTGATTTTTTACGGAGATGATCTTGACATGATTATGTAGACAATGAACGGTTCCTATTATGATATATGTACAAAAATAATTCGATAAATAAAAAAAATGGTACGAAAAGGTATCACCAGGGTGGAATGCAAATATTGTCATTTATTTGAATGCATAATTTGAATTCATAATCTATCAATATCAACAAAAATTACATTATATATATATATATATATATATATACAATACGTAATGACTAAAAAATTTCATACTCATAACATATTAATAATGATAGATATATTGATTTTCCAAAAAGTCTCATACACTCCTTTGTAGATATATAGATAAGGAAGGAGCAACATAATGACATCTTAATTAAATTACTAATAAGTAATAACAACTCTATTTGATTATTGGCTCATCACTTAGAATCGGTGGTGATCTTTAAAAAGTAGAGCAAACAATTGAATGCAAATTAATGGTTTTAGAGTGTGCGCATATAATTGTTGGTCGTCGGATTTCATTTCTAGAAGATACGGATTGATTTGAATTGAGTTCTTTTCTTGGCTCAGAGATCGTACGGCTGAAAAGTTTGAAGAAATCTTTCGATTCTCATTCTACCCTTTGTGGACCATGGTACCTACTATTTGTATTACATAGGGAAGAATAATGAAGTGTATTATGAGTTCATGCCACAGAAGGGTAAAAGTAGAGAAATTATTTAGTTAAAAGAAAATTAGAAATTAAGTGGTCGTTTGATAATTATTTTATTTTTATTTTCTTAGATTAAACCAATTAAATGATGAAGGAAAGATGTGTTGAGAAAAATAAATTACATTTTTAGAAGAAAAAGTAGACTGAAATAAAAATAAAAACTTATTTTTTTTTAGGTTTTACCTTTTCCATTTTTTTTGCGTCTATTCTTCCTTACTTATTTTCTTCAATCTCCACATCGCACTCTTTCTCATTTATTCTACCTCTTTAATACTTTCTGTATGTTTCATACAAAAAAAAAAAAAGAATAAAATCATATGATCCTATTACTTAGTGCTATGGCATAGTTAATAATATTTATCTTCACACGTTATGTTGTAGGTATCGGATTCAAGTTTCGAAAAGAGTGAGGTCGATACCTAATGTGTATAATTTTATTCCGTTCCAATATTATTATATAAAAAATTATTATTATTATGTGTCGCTAAATGAAACTATTTTTTTTATATATAGTAAGACGATGATGATTACATTATGCATATTGGTATCGACTTCGTCTTTTACGAGAATCAAACTCGAAACTTCTTACATAATATGTAGAAAATATCACAAAACTGCAGTAATAAAGAATCCACATGAAACCCTAAATTTCAAACACAAAGGCCCTTCTCTTTTCCCATCCCCTATAGTCAGCCTTCTCTTTTCTATGGTTACCCAAATGCGCAGCAACTCTCTCTATTTGTGTCTGTCGGAAAATCCAAATGCCACCTCTAATCCGGAGGCTGCGGGCACATGCCCCCCAAGTGCATGTTTGATAAATAATATATATATATATATATAGAGAGAGAGAGAGAGAGAGAGAGAGATAGAAATAGGGCATTGTGAGTGAGTGAGTGAGTGAGGGACGGGACCAAGTTGACCAACCCCCCATTGGAAGCTGCAGGACAAAGCAAAATCCAGATGTCAAGTGTAAGCAAGTCATTAAAAGATGGATTAAGATTAATTACCCAAGGACAAGGTGGGCAGGGCAGAGCCTCAAAACCCGGATAAGATGAGCTTAAACTGCTTTTACACTAAGCAACCAAAAAGCACAAAATTACAACCCAAGCCATCCAACTAGCAATCAAGCCTTCAACTACGTTCAAAGGGAAAAAGAAAATTAAAAGCACAGATCCATATTTTCCATTGGCAGACACTTCGGTGTTCTTATTAGATCACTTTTTGCAATTGCAGCTCATCAATCATAAAGTTTAAACTTCATGTAACAAATAGGTTAAAATCACGTTCAAGTTCAACGATAACTAATGTTCAATAATGTTTATCATACGTGGTTATAAGTGAATAGACAACTTAAAAGTGTTACAATTACAATGATTCAAGTTCAATATTTATTTGCAACGTCAAAAAATGTAAACTCAAATGCCAACCGATTGAATTTCTGTTATCTTACAAGTTATGAAAAAAAATTAATTTTCTTCTTTCTTGCGTAGTATACGGACTTCAAAATTGTTGAAGAATACAAAATAAAAATATGAAGGAGAAGAGTTGTGAGGAAAAGGGTCCAAAAATATTAGTAGGAAATTGGCTGGCTCTCATAATTCAAACCCTAAAATGTTTTTCTTGCCGGTCAAACTAAGTTTAAAGTAATAATGAGTAAAGCAATGTGCAAATGTGCATGGTGGGTTTGTGGTCACTGGTCAGAGAAACGAATCATTCCTCAGGTTCGCACCCCATTTATTTATTTTTGTTGTAACTTTTTTTCTATTTTATTAATTCCATTTTGTTCTCTTGATAGATACCATTATTGTCACTTGAATAAAAGTTTAGTATATTGTATTTACATTCTGTGTGTGTGTATGCCGGAAAAAGGACAGTGTGACTGTGCCTGATGTGAAGTTGAAACATGTCTTTATGTGTGTGTGTGGACACGTGAGCCCTATGGCATTTTTAAGGCTTGTCATCATTCTCAACTATTTGATAAATAAATACAGCTTTTATGGAGATTAAGGGACAAACAAATTGGGCAAACCCAGTTGTGCCAAACTTGAGTTTGATTGTTTTGACTTGAAACTTGTACGTATTTGATTTTATTGATCGAGTGATATGGTGTATGTAAGCACAACCGATGCCTACCCAAAAAACATCTCAAATTCGAGTTCTATTTTTAAAAATCAATTGATAATGATATGATTTGAGATAGTGACGCAATGAACTACATTAGAGCTATATAGATCTCTATAGATGATGAGATTAAGCTCTAGCAAGGTCTTCTACAAACTGAACATTTTGAGTTTTATTTCTTCTAATGGTTCGCAAAACTTGTGATGTTTGAAATAAAATTTGAATTTGAATACTCACTCTGGACGAGAAAATTTGAGTTCAATAAGAATGAATACGACTACTGAACGTCATCTCATGAGTATGATTCTTAAAATATAGTGGGGTAGAGCTATTAAAAATTTTAAACTCATACCTCTACAGCATTAATCATAGATATATCAAACTCAAAGACAAATTGATTCCTACCTATGCGAATAAAAACCATTGTCAAATAGCTTGAAAAGAGCTCAAAATCAGCAAACCCAAGCTTTGAATGCTCACAAACTAGATGAACTAGTGCAATTCTAATAGAAGACATTGGATTCTTAACCCCAAAGAAAGAAAAAGAGTTGATAATTGGATTCTTAATCCCCAAAGAAAGCAAAAGACATGAAGTTAATTAGATTCTTAATCACAAAGAAAGAACAAGACATGAAATATAAACCGCAAGGCAAACGAAGAAGAGGCTGGTAAGGTGGAAATATTAGTAAATATCTTAGGTGTCCACATTTTAGATAGCTAGACTATAAGATGTACACAAAACAAAATGCTGATAGTTACTTGAATACGCCATCCTCTGCATTTCAAGTTTTCTCAAGTTTCTAGTGTACTTTTAAGGATTCACGCAGCAAAGTAAAAGAGCACAACCTAATTGAGGCCAAGACTAGTCGTAATCACTTTACTCAAGCATTGGCAGTTGATTTGTAGTGATCGTCATCAACTGTCGAGTAAATTTTGCCTTCCTGTACAAGATTCTCGATAGCCAACCTGTCAATGACCGAAAGATTTAAGATTTAGATATTGGTTTGGATGAATAAGTATGCAGGTAAATGTGTTTTAAGTGTGTGTGAGCGGGGAGGGAAAGAGAAAGAGAAAGAGAGAGACGCGAGATCATTCACTGGAATTTTCAGTTGTCGAGCTATATCATCAAGGTGTGCCCCTTCTTCCCTTGCACTGAAACAAGCAAAGTCAGTTACAATTAAGTGGGAAAGAAACAAAGACACCACCATATAATCAAGTACAGATTGATATGAAAGCATTCAGTACATCATTGATCTGCATGCAAGAATTTCTTAAGCATCTCCCACCCTTTGCCTAGTTTCATACTGAGGAATTGAAAATCTCATTGCATTATACAAGGCGGCCTACCATAGTAGCCATCTAGGCCATTGGATTTTGGTTACTATTTACCGCTCCAAAGCTGACAAAATTAAGCAATGCCCTGTAGACTAATATTGAAACAACCAAGATCATGCCAAAAATTAAAGAAATGCCCAAGACAGAAGAATATACTAAACATTTAGCAGATAATGTTATTATTGTGACTCAAGTACTTGACAACGAACTTTGTATTAAGAATCAACAAGGCTGTTGCTTGAGTGAGAATTCCTATGCTATGTTTGGATGAGGAACTTCAACGTATCAAGGGATTCAGGCTAAATTAGTTAGAAATGAGTAATTTCAAATCAGTAGATGCAATGCATTTAGATGGATAAGTAATATAACATACACTCATGGTTTAGTGGTTTTGTTATGCTCCTGTGGTGCATGTGCTACCTTGCTAGTTGTTCAACTAGTTACTTACAGTCACTCTATTCAATTGTTTTTAGTGCATTTCTTAGTAATATACCATACAAACCTTGGTACTTTGAAATTCCTCATCCAAACCTACCCTAATTATTCTATTTATTATACAGAAAATAGAAATGTCACGGACATAAACATTCTTGAGCTTTAGTCAAGGACAAGTGATACCCACGTTATTGTCAAAATTTTGAGCAACTTTTGAAACAAAGGAACACTATACCTTAATAGATGATTTTATTATCATGATTTGGATTAACCATTCAACAACATAGGATTGGTATTTGACAGCGAATGCGAAGACCAACCTATTCCATAATCGAACAGAATACTAGAGAAGTAAAATAACCTTGTTCAGGGCTCTGTTTACCCCTCAGTGTGTGTCGTTTCAAGTAATATTCCTGGTAAATAAATAGATTGACCAACTATCTCATGGACCAATATCTATCTCAATCTGTTTAATTATGAGACAAATGTGATTACCATCTACTTATTGTAGAAGATATTCAATCTTGCCTCAACCTTACAGATAAAGAAATAAACATCTAACATTCCAGCAAGGTCGAAATGAAACTGGATAGACCAATACAGGCCATCTAAATTCTAAACATGCAACTTTTGAACTGAAGGCACGTATTCTTTTTGATGAATTGTCCCAAAACCCCATATAATACCAATAAAGTTTTGATTACAGTTTGGGGATGTTTTAACAGCAACACAAAATCACGAGATTCCTCATGAACAATTTGCTAAATAGTAAACTGATTTTCCACTTGGCCCACTTCACAACAATGTTCTAAATTTGTTACAGATAAACATGATTATTACATGGTTATAGGTACTCACAGGTATGAATGGTGGCTCAAAATTTCTAACACCTTTACTTCAGTGCTACTCTGCCCATCAAAAGTATATTGGCCAGAAAACTGTAGGAAACAACGAAGTTGACAGTAAGGAAACATTATAAACTACATTAGACTGAAATCTAGAGTTAAACATCAAACCTGATTTGTGGGAATTGTCGTATGTGTTTGAGTAGTGACACCAACATCATCCTGTGGTTTCTATCACAATATTCACAAAAACATCAGAAAACCAGAGCATGCATTTCCATATCAATGTAATAAGTATGCAACCAAGACAATCACATTTTCAGTAGTTAGACCAATACCCGTAACCGGATGTTGTAGAAATGGACGTAGATGCACTCAATGAAGTGGCTTGCAATCTCATTATAGTCACCCACAGGCCTGGAAATCACACCAACTTCAATGTGTCAACCTCAATATGAACTATGGCAGATTCTAGGAAAAGATGCTACTAGTCTTAGTGGTCACACCTTAGGGGTGTTTCTCGCAAGAAGCATTTAGATTTTCACTTACTAAGTGGCCCTAAGGACACTGATTACTTAACGAGATCAAGAACACAATATCCTAACACATGTTAAATTCTTACATTCTCTCTGAAAATTGACAGCTCCAATAACATGGGCCCTTTCTAATTCTTTATAAAACAAAACTATTCCACATAAGTTTGTTGTCAGTACCTCGTGTGCCAAGCACAGCTGTAAAGAAAATACGTGGGACAACATATTGTATTTACGAAAAATGAGATATACCGAGTATCTCAGTGCAGGGTTTTTAGAAGGTAACATGACCAACATAGCGTTCGCCTCAAATTCCAGTTATAGCAAGAATATGAGCAACAGAATTCTCATCAAGTAAACAACAAGATCCGAAAAGATATAAGTACAAGCATGCATATGAATCATATTTTCCTATCAACTGTACCATATCACAAGAAAACTTGTAAACGCCTATAGAGCTCCTTCATAAAATATTACAAAAAGATAAAAGTGATAGATTCTTTTAAAATATAACTAATTTTAGTTGCTTAAACAAATTTTGTTTTTCCCAGACATCCAAATTATGGGTCATGCACTGCCTCCACAAAGAACTACAAACTTTAGTAAAACTGACAAAGGGAAATAGTCAGAAGCAATATCTATTAAAGCGTGAAGCAAAAGGTATTAGTAAGTACCTAATACAGAAGACACTTAAGGTCTTCTTACCCTGAAAGCTCTTCAAGCGTCCATGGATACGGACATACATTCCAACCCTAGTATTAAAATATTAGTAATATCTTAGGCGTTCATAGTAAATTAGAAGCAAAAAACTGCAACATGTCTTGGCAAAAATGGAATAAAATGAACAGCTTCACGTCTTAGATATTAAAGAAAAACTTGAAAATGAGAGTAATTGTTTTTCTGAAATAAATTTTTGAGAAACACCTAAATAGAACTACTTGTCAATAGAAGTACAATGTGGAAAGAAGTGCAATTGGTTTTTTTTTTTTTTGGTCAAAGAGGTGCAATTGGTTAAGCAAGAAAGAAGCATACAAGATCCCTTCCATTTCCTCTGCATCTGCTGGTTCATTAAACCTACACAAACACAGAAGCCGTAATTAACATAGAATCAAAGAATTTACCATCCTATAAATTATCAAACTAATGACAAGAAGAGGCTTGAGAAAACTCACCACTTGCTACAATCCAGTCGTCCAGTCCCGTCATCCAGACTGAAAGTAACATCTGTAATTCTTCCAGCTTTGTCATGCACCATTCCCACAAGGGTAACCTAAAGAAAAATAAAAGTAAAGAAACCCACCGACCATTTAAGAAGAGAAAAAAAAAAAAAAAGAAAAACACAAACATACACTGTTCACGTCGACACCATCAATAACAAATTCTGATTTATCACTTGCTGAGGCAAACGCATTGTTAATTTGCTTCACGGTCAGTGGAAGCAATGATTGAACATCACGATTCTGAAAAAGAGTCGCAAAAACCATAATAACCGCACTTCAATTGGTCAATGAAAGATACACATATATGCTGCAATTGAGCATTTCCTATCTCACAAAACACACAACAAAGCATATCCCTAAGTCTCTGTTTGGGTCACAGTAAGGGGTAATCATGAGAAAATGGATAGTTTTCTAAACTACCCATTAGTTTAAAACCCTAAAGCTCGACAAAGTCCTACTCAACTGGATGGGTAGACATCCCAATTACTGGATTGAAATTTTAATTTTTCGGAACCAAACAGAGAGTAAACACAAGTGAGCGAGAGGGAGATACCTTGGAGGTATGGGAAGAGAAGTCGGTGGTCTGGGTTGCCTGAGGGGGCATGAATCCACCGCCAGAGAAGGCCGCACTGCCATCGAATTGGGTAAAGCTCATGTCTTTCTGTTATGTTAGAAACCCTGAGATTGATCAAATGACCCACCTGTTGAGTATCGAAAGTGCTGTAAATGGAAATTGGGTTCCCGCGTGTTTTTTTTTTCGTTGCCCTTTACTCTTTTGTTCTTAATTAACAACGAAAAACTTATATAAAAAAAAAAAAAAAACCAGCAACGAAAAATTGATCAACTTCAATTAGGAATCTTTGGGCCCGTTTGGTAGCGTTTTGAAGATTGAAGAAGTCCTAAGAATTCCAATGAATAAAAATGAGGCCTCATAGTATAGAAAAGAAATAATCAGTGTATAAAAATTTACATTTTTAACGATTAGGTGTGTGAATTAAGGACAAATTTTATACTCTTGCTCTAGGCCTCCAAATGTTTGGACCGGCCCAGTTATCCGATGCCAACCAGCTAATATTGTACATTCCAAATCGTTTGTATTATTTTTATATAGTCGGCTCTTGCAAAACACTTCTTCCTTGTGTGCGTCTTCTCCTCTCACGCGTCGTCTTCATTACATATCAACAAAATTGTGAGATTCTAATCATCATCAACACATGTGGCTCCCCCAATGTGTATATAATGTAATTATTCTTCCTCTCCCAATATCATTGGTATCAAAAATAAAAAATAAATTTAGTTGTTATGTTCCTTCAATTACCTTATATTTGTGCTAATAGTGCTTTCCATTAACTCAAGTTTACAGACTTATAACCAAATAGACGAAAACGGGGCACCATAAAGTGAGAAGTATCATGATTCGAGAGAAAAAGTAAAATTAAGTGGTAAATTTAAGGAGTATTTAGACTAATAAGCCTAAAACTAATCATAAAAATGAGTCAATATACTTTCCGATGCACAGATGACTCTATCCCACTAAAACAAATACGATAAATGCATGAATACACTAGACAAGAAATGAAATATCCAGAAAACTTGGGTTAAGAAGAAGCAATTTCTTGTTAGTAATTGTGTTGGTTTACTTTAGAGTTAGTGTCAGCTACCTAATTGTTCCATCTCCATTAATATCTATCGGATTATAAAACTTCAATTTTAATAAGACTTAAATGAGTCATTCATGTTAGCCGATGTTAGAAATAAGTGATTTCAGCAATGAAGAACTGAATTGTTAGATGGATATGATTTGATTTACTTTAAGGATATCTTATATCTACTGAGAAATCAATTATATATAGCTTTCTTTTTCTACATGATATGAGAAATGAAAAATTTCTTGTCCATGTTTGTTAATATCGGAAAAATTAATAACAAAAAAATATCATTTTATTTCTCTTTCTATTTTTAATTAGTTTGTGGATGATTAGGAAACAAAATTTATTTAGATTTTCAATTATATATATATCCTTAACCTGAAAATATGCAATCAATGTTTTATTTTCTCATAGCTACGTACGTACGTATTACGTACTTATACAGTGGAGGGTTTTATTTCTTGCGTACCCCTCTTCTTCCATGAGCCATAAACATTTTGTAAACTTGGGAGTTTGAATCACCATACATACAAAACAAAGCAATTTATCATTTTCAAACTTCTTTTACGATCAATATCAAATTGAAGAATAAGAATTAAATATTTTTTAATTCTATTAAATGTTATGATCTGCTCCCCGGCCGACCCTGGCTTACTGCTGTGAAGCTGGAAAAGTAAGGATGGGTTTTAATATTTTTTTATATGAGAAAAAGAAAACGGGTAATAATAACTCGCAAGCAGAGGGCCAACCGTGCGGCCAGTTCAGAAATCTATTAGGGTTTTTTTTTGGTCTGTAAATTAATTAGGTTCAACAGTTCAACCATGAAATGCAGAGAATGCCCTCCTCCTCATATATAGTTAATTTCCACTTCAGATCACACCTAAGATTTTAGTTGGCCGTAACTTGCTACTTTGTTGAGTCCTCGCATAAAAATAAAATAAATATGGTTTACTTAGCATTTTCTTATATCAAATTATTTGAAAGTCAATATTTATTCTCTCTTTTAAATATTATTATATAAAAAAAATTAAAATAAAATAAAACTCCAGCCCCTAAAGTCCCCAAATTACATACGAGGAGAGTTTCGCCTTCTAAAGTAGGGCAATCGAAGAGGAAGGACTAGATTGTTACTAACTCTAAGTACGTTAGCTTAATTATATATACACTACAATTCAAAGCCAGATTTTATTATATATATATATATATATATATACATCTCAGCCACCCAGCAAGTATATACTTCGATCAATATATATCATTCGACTAGCTAGTAAATGAAATATTTCTCTTTAATAATTAATTGGAAAGAAAAATTAATTTAGTGATCAACTTAGGTTTTGTTTGAGAAGGCTTCTAGAACAGTTACAAGCACTTTTTGAAAACTAAAAGCGTTTCTCACAACGTGTAGAAAAATTTTGATATTTGAGAAAGAGGACTAGACACTTATTGAGCTTGTATCAACCTCGTTCTTTATCGATCTTATCATTTATAAAAATCGAAATCGAAATTGAAATTTTCTATTACCTATTAAAGTAGGTAGAAATATCATTAGACAAATAATAGTGAACTTCAATAAATACTTCTAATTAGTGATGAAAACATAATTTTTTGCTAATAACTCTTACGAGAGCGAGAGCGAGAGCAGAAGCGCTTATAAAAGTAATCCAAAGGGCCCTTTTAACATTTGGAGATTCACAAGACTTTTTATATGCTTCGTGATTAATGGATTCACCATTGCTTGCTATATTATACGTAGTGATACATATTGAACAAGTAAATAAAATAAGAACTACTATATATATATATATATGTGCGCACGCGCTACTAACTTGTAGCCAGATTGATTGTGTAACCTATTATGAGGAAATTAAGAACAAGAAGCAATGATAGCCAGATTGATTGGAAAATGGGTTCAATATTCATCACTAAGTAATATATGAATATTCTTAATCAAGACACAATACTAATAGATTAATTTCAGCTTCTCTGATCATGAGAAATTAATTTTTAATTAAGAGAGAAAAAAAAAGTAGCATAAAACACTAAACTGCAGCTCGGCGTGGCGTCCCCTTGCGTTGCCTCCGGCGCTTTGTACGCATCATGAGTACCGGATGACTGGTAATTCCGGCAGCCTCCAGATCATCCTCATCATCAACATCAACATCAACATCAGGGGAAGTGCATTCTTCAGCTAATTCTGCCAGATTCTCTGTATCGTTGACCAGAAGTTGACCACCTTTGCCACATTTCTTTGGCCTTCCTCTCTTTCTTTGTAGGTTAATCTTCACTTTGCTACTATTCTCTTCACCAGTACTGTTATTTAGGCTCTCTTCTTTTTGCACCTCCATCGTCTCTGATCTCTCTCTCTCTCTAGCAGTCTATAAGGCAATATTCTATAAGTAGATGAATAACACGTACAGTGATGTAAAGTTGATTTTTGTGGAATAAGCAGTTGTCAGCTGGAAATGTTGAATCCTCCAAAACTGGAAAGGAAGTGCTTTAGCGGTTGAGAGAATTTATGTTACAAATAATTGTCCAACTTGAGGCACATTTGTAGAAAAAATACCAAGATTAAATTCCTCACTGAATTTTTAAGAAATAAATTTCATTATTCTCAACTCATCATTTAAATAGGGGTCTTTATCACCAATAATCTATGTATTATTCTCAACTCACAATTTTCTTCCTTATTTTTCAATTCAATTTCAATTAATGTCCTCTATATATTAAATTGTTGCATACATCAATTTAGTCCATAATATCAATTTTGTTAACTTTTTTGTGAAAGTTAAAGGCAATATCGTCAATCAATCGGATTTCTTTTTTCTATCAATTAAAATTAACAAATAAAATTAAAAATAAATATAAACACGAATTAAATTAAATAAAGTAATTATAAAACTTATCCATCTTTTTTTCTACTAACGATATTAATTGGGAGGTGGATTATATATAGATTTAGTATCAAGCTAGTAAAATTCGAAATTACCCACTACACAATACAGAGAAACACCATTAGACCGTAATATATACTAGTAAATATTAATTTATTATTATTTTCTATCTTTTAGTTTGTTTCCTTAATTTTCTTTTGTTTCAAAATAGTTTTGTTCTATTAATTTATTATTATCAAAAGGTTTGTCAAAAAAAAAAAGGGGTTAAAATTGGATAGATTGACCGTATTAAAATAAGGATCGCAACAATAGCATTAATCTTTTTTCATTATCAACACTGCTTCACTTACAATATATTCGCATCTGAAATAATTTCTACGTCAGTAACCTGTCATTATTTAAAGATATTTCAACTAAAATACTCACCATGCACCACGCCATAAAAATATTTTTACGACGTATATTTTACGGTGCACTGTAAACTATTTGGATAGTTTATTTTCACCTTCAAAATTGTTTGCTAATCTAAAATTCTGAGCAATTTTTGGATTTTTTATTTACTTTCGAATGATTTCGACTTTTTGAACGGAATTATTAAAAGAAGACTTTTTATTTAATTTTTTTGGATTGGAATGTAAGCTAATTATTATATTCATATTTGTTTGATCCGAAAATGTACCTAACAGAATGGGGTCTTGACGACCGCTGGTAGGTCTTCTTCTCGTCCGTCGGGAGACCTGCGGAACAACAAAAAGAGTACTTGACACCGGTGGGATGCTGGCCTAGTGGACTTTGATGCTTAGGTTAGTAAGCAAAGAGGGAGATTGAATATGAACTAGGCAGCGTGCATATAAGTGAATGATGTTACCTTTATGGGGGAGTGTACCCCGTATTTATAATAGTAATGAATGTGGTGGTTGAAATCTTAATGTTGTGATGCTCAAGTTATCTCCAGGATGTTGACACGTGTCTTGAGGTATCAAACGAGTGGTGGTGATTCGTTTGGCCATTAGGGCAGCGTTGTCACTACGTGGGTGAGCGTGTCAACCAAGGGTGCCGACCACGGGTGCCAACCACCTGTTCTGACCACGGGTGGTGTGATCGGTTGCTGAAGGTTCGTGATGGTGGCTGGTGGATGGCCGACCAGAGATGATATGGTCGGCAGGCAGGTGACGTCAGCCAGGGAGGACGTGTGTTCTGTGGTGTTGGTCTTCCTCTTGGTGGTCGGTCGGAATAATGTAAACATAAGTCCCCTAAGTCGTTGACTGAGGTGGATTTCCTCAGTCGAGGACTTGTCATTTCCATGGAGACCTTGTAGACTGACCAGTAGGGCTATACCCTATAGTCCCCCAAGTCCTTGGGTGAGGAAGTGCGCCTTAGTCAGGCAAATCCTCTGAGAGAAACGTGAATGGTACGATAGATCGGTCGCTGCTGGAGGCTTGCCGATCAGTGCAATCTCGGAGAGGAACCTCGAATGATGCGACAGATCGGTCGCCTCTGAAGGCTTGCCAATCAGTGCGATCTCGGAGAGGAACCTCGAATGTTGCGACAGATTAGTCACCTATGAAGGCTTGCCGAATAGTGCAATCTCGGAGAAGAACCTCAAATGATGCGATAGATCGATCGCCTCTGAAGACTTACTGATCAGTGCAATCTAGGAGAGGAAATCATGGGTTGGGGTTGAATCCAAGCCAACTTGACTCAACTCCAAACTCGTAAAATCCTGAATTAACTTAAACTTACATAAATATAGATTAACTTAAACTTAGATAAGCCTCAGATAACCTGAACCTAAATTGTGAAGGATGAGTTAACCTTCTAACCCATCTTGCAGTGCCAATCCCCTTCTTTTTCTTTCTTTTATATTTTTACCATGTATATAAACCTAAAGGTCGTTCTCTATAATTTTTAGTTTTTTTTTATATATCATCATTCATCAACCCTTGTTACTAAAAGAAAAAGAATAAACTTATTCTATTTATATATATAAAAAAAGAATAAACTTATTCTATATATTTTGGTTTTTTTTTGCCATTGACATGCATTATTCCAAAGCTTTCAACCAATGACTAATCTGACCCGAGGATCGGGAAGACTCACAGAGACATTTCAGCCTCCCATGGCCACAAGTCAAATGTCAGTTTCGTATCTCAAACCCAAGACCAGGGATCAAACCTGACTTGGAACCCGAATTTCCACTGGATCACTTGCTCGTGATTATTCTAAATATTTTGTTCAATTAATTAATTTTGTTCCTATTTGTTGAAACTATTGAACTATCGTCTGAGTTGCACTCCTAATCGACATTGAGGTTTCGACGCTAGCTAATCAGAATGGATTAAATTAAAAAATTCCAAAATTCCAAATTAGAATTGATATTTTATTATGATTTTTTTTGGATTGAAAGTGGGTAAAATATCAACTAAGAAAAATGTAAGGTATAACTTAATCAAAAAGGAAGATAAATTGTAAAAATTGGAAGTCCGTTGAAATTTTAACCAAAGAAAATGTATTACCCTCAGGAAACAATTTTCGTAATTCTAGTTTTTTTTTCTTTCAAACTCAACGTAACATGATTCTTAAAATAAGAATCAACTCCATATAAATTGCATTCACAGTATATCTGAGTCAAATTAGAAATCACAAAAACCATAAGTATAATGAGTCAAATGTGAAATCACAAAAACCATGAGTATAATGAGTCAAATGTGAAATCACAAAAACCATAAGTAGTTGTGTAGTGAATGACAAGCTTGACGGGAACCACCCATTCAAAGTTCAATACTCATTTGGTGGGTCCTAAAATGAAATTTATTTGATATCTCATTAGGAGATAGAGATTAGTCTGACACCAATGTATATTAAGGTACCTGTGAAATCACAAATAAAAATACACCAAACGTAGTAGTGGTGATTACTCCATAATCAATTATTGCACTATACATACACATTGACTATTAAATTCATGACCTTCATCGACGATAAATCACCTTCTCACTTGACAATTATTACTTTGTGACATCCAAACACTAGAGAAAAAAAAATTATTATGAACCCAAAGTTTAATTAATCAATAATACTAATCAATTATGCAAATTGAAACAAAATGAAGCCGAACCAAGAGCACATTGTTGCTGTTGATGAAGCTTGAATATAACAAAATACCTAAAATGCCCATCTGATGAAACCCCTGGCTAGCCTGTGTAACTTGGACTGTCGAAAATTGCCTACGGCTAGATCAGATGTAGTAGTACTAGAAGATGACGATGATGAACAAGCTGAAGAATTACAAGAATTTGAGCAGCATTTCATATTTTCATCATCAAACTTGCACAAATCAGCCCGATTATAAAACCGGTCCGACCCAGCTCCATTGCCCTTGCCATGAGCCTCTCCATTCTTCTTGTTGTTCTTGTGAACCTTTTGCTTCTTCAACTTCTTCCATACGGAAACCTTGGAGTGGCCCGACATCGGGCCAGAATAACTCCGCCTGGCTATGGTCAGGCTCTGCATGGCCGGCGAAGGGCCCGATATCAAGGGATAGTCAGGCACAAAATCGAAATGTTGTTTTTGTTCCACATCTTGGGGGTTCAATTTGGGCTTGCCAGGCCTTGTTTCCCATTCAAAAGGAACACCTCCAGCCACACGGCCAAAATAAGAACGTGAAGAATTGCTGCCTACAGATGAGTTTCTGGAGAGAATTTTGTGTGAAAAAAACTCATTTTGGAGAAGTGAAAGGGTTTTGAGATCAGAATTTTGAGTTGCTGATTTCTCCATGGAGTTTTTGTCTCTCTTTTTCATTTTTCCATTGACGAATGACACCTTTATTTATGTTTATATTATATATAGGGAGGGAGGCCATCATAGTAGGAAGGTAAAGCAAAGTCATACCAATTTCATCATATATTTAGGAAATCAATCCCGAGATATCACACCTTGAATTCAATAATTTGTTGACTCACTTCCTAATTGTGAAAAAAAAAAAGTTATGAGATAATGGGAGTGGATTTTGGATATCCAAAATTTTCTACCTTAGTTAAACACTCTTGGTTAATTTGAAGCAATATTGGTCCTTAAACTTATCTTCAATTACATTTTAGACCTCAAACTTTTCTTTTGTTTGATTATTCCTTCAATTTTACCATCTCTCGCAAACTTAATTTGTTACATTTTTTGTCATAAGTTTTTTGTAATACTGCCTTCTAGTTATGCTATATGAGATCATTCTCAAATGAAGATATTTTTTTTTTGTCAAAAATAATTTTTATTAATCAAGACGAATAGATACATTGACATACTTTCTTCTTAAAGTATTAGATAATTATTCTAAACCAACATAATCACACCAACAAGATTTACCTACTCAATTGATAAACAAAGTTACTAAGTAGTGCGATGCTCGATTATTTAGGTTATACTTTGCTATCTTTTTGGCGGTTCATTAAAACATATATCTAGAAATTAAAATAAAATTTTAACAAATTTAACGATTGATTTAGAGTGCTATTTTGAAGATCACATGAACCAAAAACAAAATTGAGGGACTAAAATGCAATTTGAGAATAAGTTCAAGAACCGTCATTCCCGTTAGCCAATACTATTTTATTTTCTATTTATACTTTAAGAATTTCCCATATTACGAAAGTAATAATAATTCTTGAATTATTATTTTTTGTTTGAGAAGAAACGAAATTTCATTGATTAAATAAAGATACAAAACAAAAACAAGTTAGACTTCAATAGCTTGACGACAAACATGGGTAAATACCTCCAATGATCAGGTTCGATATATGTCGAAACTATCTAGAGGGAATAACGCACAAAATTATTTAACTTGAATCCCCTAGGTATCATCAAGGCCATTACTGCCCGAACAACTAATCTTTGCAATCTCACAAAAGGGAAAACCTAACACAGCCAACCCGAAATAAGAGCCGCTGGACTTATTTGCACAAAACAAACTAAAAAGAATAAATAAATAACCCAACAAGGTACAAATGGGCCACTTCCACCGTTGTCGATGCCTATCACTTCCGTTATTGCAGCTTTTGCGGAATTCCGAAGACGATGAGGATACCGTCCACCACCATATCGTAGATGTTTCAATCCACCGTGATTAACACCACACCACTAATGGAAGAATGCGATGGCTCGATCAAAACACACCAGGCCGCATCACGAGTCAAAACCCTGTGAAGGCATATCAGGCTCCTGAAGACAAGAGTTTCACCGACAACCTGACATGTCGGGATGCCGAAATCTGTTACCCTAATTGACACCATGACAATAGATGAGAAAAGAAAGCATTAGACGACCAAACTTCAATAAAATCGACACCAAGATCGGTTGGATTATCCGGTTTATTCACTACATCCCTATGGGTACCAAGGAAAAACCCCATGGACCCGAAGAAGAGCAGTGGAAGAAAACGTTTTTTGAAGGAAATTTTATTTTGGAGATGAGGCTTTTTTTTATTTAATTTTAATTCTATAATTCTTGAATTATTATATAGCTTAATCATAGCCACAAACCCTAGATAAAAATAAAGTTGCTACCTTGTAGGAGTTTGACCAAGTGTTACCAACTTCCACATGATCTTGAAAAGTTTTTGAAATCAAGTTAATTTTGACTAAATGAGGAATTTATTTCTTTAAGGGAGTCTTGCTATATCATCATTTTAGCAAGAAAATAAATAAATGGGGAAAATAAACGAGAAAAATTTGCAACTAATTTGTAGTATTTTGTTGGCTACTTGCGAGAAATAATATGTGGTTAATGAATGGTTGGTGTAATTAAGCTGATTAATTCGATTAATTCATGTTTCCTGACGACTTATCATTCTGTTAAAACTACTAAACAAATTAACTGACCGCACGGTTTATACTAACCAACTTTAGGTACAGGTAAGTATTTTTATCATGCCAAATATCAACTTGAAAATTTAAGAAAAATATTATTAGCATTAGGAAAAAATTCATTATGCACTTTACATTTCAAACAAAATAAAAAGGGAGCGGGTTTTTACATTCCATTTTTTACTTCACTACAAGAAAATCTTGGTTGCCCGACTAGTTCTTGCCCGACGAATAATATCTCGCGGGGTAAGCTCATGTTGCCCAACGGATATGCATACTCGCCGGGTAACAGGTTGGCGGGAAGAACAAGCCGTTGGCGCGCAAAATTGGAAGTTGTTACCCAACGATTTACATCCCCCCGTCGGGTAACAGTATCAACAACGACGACCAATCGCCGTTGGGTAACACTAGACGTTGACTCTATGTTGCCCGACGAATCATTAAAGATTGCCTTGCGAATTATGTTCGTCGGGCAAAAGTCTAAACACACTAAATACCCGATGTAACGACCCGGACCAGAATTTAAATTCTTTTGAGAATTGGACCATTTTACCCTCATTTTTGGATGGGTTCGGGAGTCACTTTTTGACTGGTAATACTTTTGGGAATTTTTCTTGGACCGTTACGTAGGTCTCGAACTCACGAGTTCGTAGACAGGCGGCACGCGGAAAACGGAGATCCGATGAGTTCGTTACGGGTCTAGAAGCTGCAGGGGCAGTTTGGTAATTTTGGAAAAGTTGAAATTATATAACAGATATTTTTCTCTCTCCTCGAGAGATTGGTCGATGTAGTCTCGGTCCTACCCGAGTCCTCCCCATGCGAACACCGAAGGTCCATATTCATCGGAGGGATTTCGATCCGATTCGAACAAAACCGAGGTCGGGAGGATCTTCCCCGGGACCCCACGAGCATTTTGGGGTAGTTATTGGAGCGGGAGCACCGCCGTAGGCGACAGACGGAGGAGGGAGGTGAACCGAACATTCTCGGCCGTTTTCCGGCCAAACCAGGTACGATCTCGGAACTTTGACCTCATATTTGGATTCCTGGTGAAAAGTAGATGAATTTCCATGTGTAGATCGTGAAAAACGGTCAAGAAATGAAGAAGTTAGAAAACCTTGAAAATCGGCCGGAAATGGCAGTTTCCGGCGAACCAGACGGCGGCGGAGGTGGCGGTCCGGTCATCTTCTCTGGCCAGCCTCCGGCGACGGCGAGGGCCGTCCGGTCGTCTTCTCCGGCGAGTCGCCGGTAACCGGTCGAGTCGAGTGAACCGGTCGAGTCGAGTGAACCGGTCGAGTTGGACCGGGTCAGGTCGAGACGGGCCGGGTTGGACCGGTCCAGGCGCGTGAACACTGTAGCAGGCGCGTGACCGGCGAGTGTTCTGACCTTCCGGTGGCGCGTGGCGGCGCGTGGGACTGTTCCCGAAGTCACGGCGGCGCGTGACTAAGGTTTTGGGACGTTCCGGATCAGATTTTGTTGGTTTCGAGGCCATAGGAGTTCATTTAGAGCTCGGTTGGGCAATCCCAGCGGTAAGGATTGACCGTGGAGAGGGTTTTGAGCTTGGAAAGTCAAGGTAGTTGGGTCATTATGGTGTAGGTGTTCTGAGGCTAGAGCGTACATGAATTTTGGGTTGGATGGTGATGGTAAGCGGACTTTGATTTATAAATTGTAATGCATGTATAAATATCTTTGATTTAATTACTGTTGTGTATGGTTGTATTTATAAATTGTAATGCATGTATTAATATCCTCGATTTAAATACTGTTGTGTATGGGTGCAATGATTGCTGGATAATTGTTGTTCCAATATTTCAGTGGAAGTGTATTGTGAGAAATGCTATGGTTGTTGGATTCGGTTTTGATATTGTTTGGACGTGGTAATTATTTGGGTACATGGTTATGAGTTGAAATCGTATTTGTGATAAATGATAAACAAAATATATACTTGATTTGGATACAAAACTGATTTGATGGGGCCCGGGCCTTGGTTCCGTGTTGGCGGACTCCCGGTGAACCCCCAATATAAACAAAACCGATTTGAGGGGGCCTAGGATCCGGGCCTTGGTTCCGTGTTGGCGGACTTCCGGTGAACCTCCAATATAAAAGGTGATTTTGCAGAGATTGTGGTCGAGTCCAAGTAGTACATATTCTAGCACACCCCAAGGGATACCCTGGTGGCTAGGGATATGATATGATAGTCGAGAGATATGCCGACGGATATGATATGATAGTCGAGAGATATGCCGACTGCTATGATATGATAGTCGAGAGATATGCCGACTGATATGATATGCCAGTCGAGAGATATGTCGGCTGATGAGATATCATAGTATAGAGAGTTGTGATACTGGACTAGCACACCCCAAGGGATACCCTGGTGGCTAGGGATATGATAATCGAGAGATATGCCGACTGATGTGATATGATAGCCGAATGTTATACTGGCTGATGATACGATATGATAGCCGAGGATATTTCCGGCTCTAATATGAACCAGACGGCAATTATCATGGGCTTAATCAACCTATGGAAATACTTCGTTATCCGGGTCAGTGGGTTGGTGTGGGCGGTGACCTAGAGGGACGAATTATTGTTGATTCACCAGTATCTGACTAGTCTGTTGTCTTGTGGTTTTCCAGTAGAGATGTCAGCAATGTCTGACCTACTAACATTTGGTGTCAGAGAGTATTTCTATTTGAATCACCACTATTCCGAGGTCTTGGCTTTGACCTGTATATTATCCTGCGTCTGATAGTAGGAGTGGGTAGTAAGTACAGAGGTTCTGTTGGGAACCCTGTAAGGTTTAATAAAAATTATTTAAGAACAAAAGATATTTCTGGTATTTAAATTTTGAGGTAAAAGGGCTGTCAGACGGGATAAGGGTTCTTTCCGGGTTTCGAGGGAAAATTTGGGAAGGGTCCTTACACCCGAGACTCTCTTTTCTTCTTCTTCTTCTTCCTCCTCTCTGCTTCTCATCGGTTCTCTTTGCTCTCTCTCTCCCTCTGACTCACTCACTCTCTTTCTCTACCTATTATTATCATCTCATCACCATTTTCACTACCAATTAATCAAATCATTTTTCTCTATCAATCATCAAATATCAAATATTAAGGTATGAAAATTTTATTTTTTTGTAATTTTGAAATTTTGATTTTTGATTAGGAATTAATTATGTTTTGTGTTGTAGGAATTTTGAGGTTGATTTGAAGGAATACTTATAAAAAGGTTTGTGTGTTTACCTCTCAATTTAATTTTGTTAAGAATGTTGGATATAATTATGTTAGGAAATTTTGTATTTATTGTGGAAAATGTGTAGAAATTGTTTAGAATTTTTGGAAATTAGAAATTAGAAAATTTGTTAGGAAAATATGAAAATAGAAAATATGTTATGAAATTAGGAAAATAGAAAATATGTTATGAAATTAGGAAAATAGAAAATATGTTAGGAAATTAGGAAATTTTGTTGGAAAATAGGAAAATTAAAAATATGTAATGAAATGATTGAAATTAGAAAATATGTTTGAAAATTAAGAAAAATGTTAGGAAATTAGGGAAATATAAAATATGTTAGGAAATTAAAAAAATTTCTTAGAAAATAGGAAAATATAAAAATATGTAATGAAATTATTGAAATTAGAAAATATGTTAGGAAAATAAGGAAAGAGAAAATATGTTAGGAAATTAGGAAATTAGAAAACATTTTAGGAAAATAGGAAAATAAAAAATATGTAATGAAATTATTAAAATTCGATATTATGTTTGGAAATTAGAAAATATGTTAGGAAAATAGGGAAATAGAAAATATGTACCGAAATTATAAAATTTAAAATTTTGTTTTATGCATAATTTATATATGTTTGTATTTGTGAATTTGTTGTGATAATTTTTTTAAAACGCTTTATGTAGTTCCGACGGAGTGAAATACGTTCATATTTCATAACCGTTTATGCGAAGTTAATCGAGTTGATTAACTTCGTATAATGAAATTCAATGAAAAACCTTACACCCGTTTGAGGGTCAGTGAATCATATTGATTGACTGACTCATGAATTGTCCATATATTCGGACAGTTTAGGGGTGCGCAACTATGTGTTGTGTAGTTGGCGGTCTACGAGGTTAGGTTTCGATTGTGGGAAATTCGGTTTATATCCCCTCAATGTTCTCCGAATGCATACTAGATATTTGTTTATAATATCTACGTCGTGCATTTGGGGAACTGTAGGGAGATGCTGCCGAAATTTCCCTCGATCGGAATTAGCCTCATAGGTCGCAAACTACACAGCATAGAACGCGCACTCTCGAATGGGATAGGGCCAAATCACCGGAGGCATAAGGAGAATAGTTGCTTTTGATTTTAACTTGTTCTATTTACGGGACAATGTTAACTCAATTACTTACGTTGACTCTATGTTGTGAAAGCAGGCACAATGGACAGAGGGTGGATGCAAATGTTTGATAGATCTTCTGATCAGTATTTGGATGGGATCGATAACTTCATTGCCTTTGCACGTAGTCATTGTAGTGATACAAGACGTATCAGGTGTCCGTGCCGTAAATGTAATAATTGCATTTGGATGTCGTTGAATGAGGTTCAAACTCATCTGGAATGGAATGGGATCGTACACAACTACACTAATTGGATCTATCACGGTGAAAAAATATTTTCCGCATCGACATCTTCAGTTCCCGGGACCCGTCGGGACGAAAGTGGTTTGGATGGGCGATGTGATAATGATCAAGTCGTTGAGTTATTAACCGATGCTTTTCCTCCGGCATCAGATGATATGGAAGATGATGCACCAAGGTTGCAACCCGAAGACTCTGATCTCCATTATGAGAGATTGTTGAAAGAAGCTCAGCGCGAATTGTACACCGGTTGTAAATCATTTTTGGTTCTAGGGGCAGTTGTGGAGTTGATGCACATGAAAGTTGAGTATAATCAAACGAACAAGCATTTTGATCACATGTTGGACATTATCATCCGAATGCTCCCTGAAGACAACTGTCTGCCAAAAGATCATTATAGCTCGAAGAAGTTTTTGAAGGGGCTTGGTTTAGGGTATATCAAGATCCATGCATGCAAGAACAACTGTGCTTTGTTTTACGGTGAATTCGAGCAGTTTGACAAATGTCCCGTGTGCAATGAACCTAGGTTTTAAAAGAACAAGATTCCTAACAAGGTTTTGCGTTATTTTCCACTGAAGCCAAGGTTACACAGATTCTACATGTCGTCTCACACAGCTCGTGATATGAGGTGGCATAAGGATGAACGCATTGATGATGATGTACTGAGGTATCCGGCGGATGGAGATGCTTGGAAGGAATTTGATAATATGTATCCCGAGTTTACTGCGAAGCCAAGAAATGTCAGATTAGGGCTCGCTACTGACGGGTTTAATCCTTTTGGGAGTTTTGCAAAGCCCTATAGCACTTGGCCGGTTGTTATGGTTCCGTATAACTTACCTCCTTGGAGATGCATGAAGAAAGAATTCACAATACTCAGTACTTTGATATCGGGGCCCAAATCGCCGAGTAATTCCATCGATGTGTATTTGCGGCTGTTGATTGACGAGCTCATGGATTTGTGGGAAAATGGTGTCCGAACATACGACAAGTGCAGTGGAGAAATGTTCACCCTACGAGCGGCTGTAATGTGGACAATTAATGATTTTCCTGCTTATGGTATGTTATCGGGATGGAGCACCAAGGGCTATCTTGCTTGCCCGACATGTGGACCAGACACAACGTCCTTTTGGCACGCATCTAAGGTATGCTACTAGGGTGCGAGAAGGTTTATGCCATAGGATCACCGATGGCGAATGCAATCTGACTCATTTGATGATAAATCAGAGTTAAGAGGTCGACCAAGGGAGAGGTGCGGTGATGAGATATTATCCAAACTCAACAGTATACATGAGTTCGTGACAAGAGGATCGAAACTAGCCGAACAGGAAAATTGGACGAAAAAAAGCATATTCTTTTGGTTGCCATATTGGTCGAAATTGAAAATCAGACACATCGCCGATCCTATGCACATCGAGAAGAATGTTGTTGAGAGTGTTGTGGGAATGACTTTACCCATTGAAGGCAAGTCAACGAACACAAAAAAGACTCGTCTGGGCATAAAAGAAATGGGGATTCGGCCTAATTTGTGGCAAAAAGTTGTCAATGGCAATACATCATGGCTCATCCAAGTTATATATTTACGCCGGACAATAAGAAAAAATTCCTGAAGTGGTTGCAGGGTGTGAAATTTCCCGACGGGTACGCCGACAACATATCCCGGAGTGTTAGCACGGACGGTGGGACCATTTCTGGTATGAAGAGCCATGACTATCATGTTTTGCTACAACGACTCATTCTGATTGGTATTCGACCCTTCTTGGAGGCTGGTGTTGTTGAGACGATAGTTTATTTGTCTAAATTCTTCCAGATACTATGTGCCAGATAGTTGGTTAAGGCGGACCTTCAAGCAATTAACGAGGATATTGTGTACATCATGTGCCGGCTTGAACAAATATATCCACCTGCATTCTTTGATTTAATGGTGCACCTACTAATACATCTGTCGGATGGGGCAAAGCTAGCTGGTCCGGTGCATTATAGTTGGATGTACCCAATCGAGAGGTATAACTTATCCCTGCTATTTGATAATATTTCCTTACTATCATGTACATATGTGAATCTTAATGTAAATTTCCTTGCAGAATGTTAGGTACGTATAATGTAAATTTCCCGAAGGCTCTATAGCCGAGGCGTACATTGCAAAGGGCGTCTCGCAACGACAATGTTGGTCAACGTCCCGAGACCCTATCTGTATTTGCCCAACTCGCACGACCATTCGGCACTGGTCCAATCTCGGAGTCGTTCATCAATACCGACATGGAGGTTGCTCATTGGTTCATTATCAACAACTGTGATGAAGTCTGGCCCTTCCACGAGCATCACGAGGCGTTGATGAAGGCCCAATTTCCTTCTAATTGGGAAGAAATGGACAAACAACTGTTTCCACGTTGGTTTTCCCAGCATGTAAGTCAAATATTTTATTTCCAAATTTCTTAAATTGGTTTTAAGCTTACCTAGTTCGTTTCTTGTGTGTATCTTACCAGATGACACAGCTGAAAGATGTCAACTCGCCAAATTTCAATAAAGAATTAATGCAGCTTGCCATTGGCCCATTCTGAGGAGAAACGTATGCTGGTTGTCACGTTAACATAGTTAAGTTCGTGTGCACAGAACGAGACGACAAGTTTTCTACGCAAAATAGCGGGGTCTTTGTGCCGGGGGATAGGGAAAATGCTGAGACGGGTTTCTACAGTAAATTATTAACTATGGTTAAGGTGTTATACGCCGATCGCAAGGAAGTCGTCTTGTTCAAGTGTCATTGGTTTGATACGAACCCAAGTATCCCAAGCAGTTTCATCAAAGATCAGTTATATACTTCTATAAACACAAACACCCGGTGGTTTGAGAGTGATCCCTACATCCTCGCTAGTACGGCGAAACAAATATTCTATGTGGATGATCCAAAAGCTGGTGGTGGATGGAGAGTAGCTGAGATGGTGAATCATAGAAACATTTGGGACTTGGATGACCGATACCATGAAGAAGATGGGGTAATAAACGATGACCAAATCATTTACCAGGTGAATTCATTGGCATCCACCCAAAACATGGATAGAGTTCGGACTAATGACATCATCCCACCAATTGCGATTGCTGACATTTTTATTGATCTGGGGGAATTAGAACAATTGAAAGTGACTCGGAGGAATCAAGTACTGTACACATGTCGGATGACGAGCGTGATTGGGAGGGGGAAAGCAAATCCGAATGAAAGTTGTAATTTCGAAATTTCATTCGTGTATGAAATATCCATCTTCAAATTAATAAATTTTATTTATATGTATGTTGTATGATTTCATTCAAAAAAAAAGTTTTTTTACTTTCTTAAAATGAGGAAACCATACATGCCCTCCACAAAATACGCAACTTCAAAATAAATGAAGGTAAAAGATTTAGTCAAATATTTTGATGATAAGTCATGAAGGTCAATTTGATAAATCATGAAGGTCAATTTTTACTCTTTAATGCAATGTGAAAAAAATTGAACCCAACATTCATATTAACCAAATAAGATACAACAATTTTTTATAAAAAATTTTGTATATAAAATGTGCTTTGGTAATATTTTTATAAACAATTAGTTACTAGATTAAATTTACCTTTATTTAATAAAAAATTTGTTTAAATTGATTTTGCCCGACGGTTATTACACATGTTACCCGACGGATCGCAACAACTTTTGTTACCTGACGGCTACGTAAATATTATCCGACGACTATATGTAACACGTTACCCGACATATATTTTACGGGTTACCCGACGGGTATAAACAATTAGTGTTACCCGACGGGC
Source organism: Oemleria cerasiformis (assembly GCA_037349345.1). Lineage (NCBI taxonomy): Eukaryota > Viridiplantae > Streptophyta > Magnoliopsida > Rosales > Rosaceae > Oemleria > Oemleria cerasiformis. The sequence continues at coordinate 12,979,567 of JAZGTL010000010.1, forward strand.
ACTTAACGGTTTACCGACCGATAGCCTCCGCCTGTAATTACCCGACGGATATTGTTTATAATTCGTCGGGTCTGATTTAGCATATTAAATTTGCAATTTTTTATTACACCTGTTACCCGACGGATATTGTACGAGTTACCCGACGACCGCCTCCGCTTATAATTACCCGACGGATATTTATGAATATTCTTCGGGTATGATGTATTTAGCAGATTAAAAACTTTACATTTTTTTTTTACACAACTTTTTCAAAAACTTAAAAATTGAAACGGACCTATCTAACCGTCCACATTTATGGTAGGTACGCATAGATCGCCTACGCGAAAAATTTCCCAAATTGGAAATCCCGGGATCAGGTAACGGTGCGCGACGATTCAACGGTTACATAACGTTTCTTCACGATCGGATGGTTTGAAATCCTTAAAACATTAAGATTTTCGACGGGCGAGATCTAGGCACGTAAAACCACAAAGTGAACGGTTAGATCGCTCAAATTCAATCGTTTGAATATCAATAGAACCCAAATTCGAAAAATGTATTGAGGTTTCTTTCAAGAGTTTAAACTCCTTGGGCAATATGCTTGTTTTCCGATTTTCAAAAACTTAAAAATTGAAACTGACCGATCTAACCGTCCACATTTATGGTAGGTACCCATAGATCGCATACACGAAAAATTTCCCAAATTGGAAATCCCAGGATTAGGTAACGGTGCGCGACGATTCAACGGTTACAGAACGTTTCTTCACGATCAGACGGCTGGAAATCCTCAAAACATCAAGATTTTCGATGGGGGAGATCTAGGCACGTAAAACCACAAAGTGAACGGTTAGATCGCTCAAATTCAATCGTTTGAATATCAATAGAACCCAAAATTCGAAAAATGTATTGAAGTTTCCTTCAAGAGTTTAAACTCCTTGGGCAATATGCTTGTTTTCCGATTTTCAAAAACTTAAAAATTGAAATTGGCCGATCTAACCGTCCACATTTATGGTAGATACCCATAGATCGCCTACTCGAAACATTTCCCAAATTGGAAATCCCGGGATTAGGTAACGGTGTGCGACAATTCAACGGTTACACAACGTTTCTTCACGATCAGACGTTTTGAAATCCCCAAAACATCACGATAACAATAGATGGGGCTTTAGGCATGTAAAACCAAAATTTGAACGGTCCTGATGTTGCTTATACTTTCGCCGGACTTGATTTTCAGATTAATGCCAAAAACGGCATCAGAAAGGTCATGCCCGATAGATATTTTAACATTTCCGTCGGGTAACTTCAATAAAACAGCCAGTTTTGAAAATTTTCAAATTTCCGCCTAATTTTTCGTGAAATCTCAAATTTCCCGCTTGGTGTTACCCGACGGATATCCTAAATGTTACCCGGCGAACCCTGCGCCTAAATTTTCGTAAATTCTCAAAAGTCCCGTGTTTTGTTGCCCGAGGGAGTATAAAGGTATTACCCGACGGATATTCAACCATTATCCTCACCCGACAGACGTCCCACCTAAATATTCACGGATAAGGATAATGATATTGCCCGACAGATATGTTTAACATAACCCGACGGAGTTCAAATATGTTACCCGACGGGTACTTAAAAGTTACCCGACGATTGTATTTAATAGTTACCCGACGAATATAGTACACGATACCCGACGCATAATCACCTGTTTTTAATGCCCGACGGATCATTAAAGTGTTACCCGACGCACGCATCCGTCGGGCAATGCCAATCGGATACATAAATCAGACCGACTCTTCTTTGTCTTCCTTCTTCTTCATTTTCTGAACTTTCCTCCTTATTTCTCTTCCCGTTTTTGCTCAACCTTTCCAAGCTGCCAACTTGTCTTGCTCTCCCTCAAGTCGCCGGCCAAACAGTTAAGGACACCGTCTCCCCTCACCGAGGTTTGCCGTCGCTGCCGCTCCCCTTGTTAATGTTAATGTTAATGTTAATTTTGATATATTTTTTATTGTTAATTTGGATATATTCGTTTATATTGGTTTATTGGTTTATATTGGTTGATTGTTTATTGGTTTATATTGGATATATTGGTTTATTGTTAATTTTGATTTGAAAAAAGAATTTATGAAATTGGATATTGTTATTGTTAATGTTTATGTATATATATTTGGATATATATATTTGTTAACGTATATATAATAGTTGAAGATTTGTTGAAATTTTGATGTTTGGTATAATGTTGAAATTGATATAATGGTATGATTTTTGATATGGTATTTATGTGAAATTTATGAATTTTGGGTATTTGAATTTTAAAAACAATTATGGGAAATTTTGATATGGTGTAGTATAAGTGAATTTTGGAAATGTGTGTTTTATAAATTTTTAATTTGTGAATTTTAGGATTTGGATATTATTATTATATGTTTAGATTAATATGTAAGTTTGATTTTGGTCCTGAAATTTGGATTTATGAATTTAGGTATAATGTTGTGAATTTTGAGTTTAGTACGTTTGGATTAATTAGTTGTTTAAGTTTAATTTTCGTTTGTGTTGGATTTATTTTAAAAAATTAGAATTTGGTGGTTTTAGTTTTTAGATACCAATTTACTAATTATTACTAAAAAAAATTATTGCTTTATTTATTTATGTTTATTGGAATTATAAAATGTTGGTTAATTTTAAATGTGATTTTGTTTTTATTTTTTGAATTTAATATTTAATATTAAAAATGTTTGGTTTTTTTTTATTTAATTAAAAGTATGTTGGTTAATTTTATATTATTAATTTATGTTTGTTATTGTAGATGTCGCATCGCACCTTAATCACGTCTAGGACTCGCCCTTGTCCTGATCCCGTTGATGATCATGAGCCGGAGGAGGCAGCCCCTGACTCGGTTGCCTCAACAGCGGTGTCGGTTCAGGCACCACTGTCGGTCTATCAGCGACCTGGTGCCCGATCAGCTCGTCGACAACATAGCAAGAAACGGGGGGAACCCCGTACCGACCCCCAACCCTCACAGGATGACGTCGGAGCAGACGAAACGGGCCTTAATGTCGGAGCACTCCTTAAGGGTAAGTTCATTATTTTGTTTATTTAACCAACCGTTTTTATTTGCTACTCATTTTATTTACCAATGTTCATCGAATTTGCAGGTAGGTCGGTGAATGTGCGCGGGATAAATTGAGGTTTGACATCCCAGCGGATTTGCAGGACAACAAATGCAAAGATACTGGTGGTGTACGTGCCGCGCCTCCGGTCCGCGTCGGTCAAAATTCACAGCCTCCTGGTTCATGAAATTGGTGCGATTCTTCGCACCAAGTCATTGATGATGGGGGAGACTTTCCGAACCCAAACCCCAGAGGAGATCACGCGTTGTTGGGGAGAGTTATCGGTATTTTTTTTTCCCATTTTTAACATTAATTTCATATTTTTTAATTATTTTACTAACTTTAATAATTGATTGCAGATCAATTTTGAGTTCGACTTGGAGAACGTCGAGCTCAGTAGATACCTGTGCTAACACTAGCAGTTACGGTACGCCGACTGGAAGTACGAGCTCTACAAGTACTTCTTGACTTGGCCATCTCCGGAGGAAGCTCGGGAAAATCCTCTGGAGGAGTTGGACGGGGCGAAACTGCCAAGGTGGTTGTGGTTGTGCGACCATTTCATGTCCCCCACTTATCTGGTACGTATTATTTATCTAATTAATTAAATTATTTTGATTTTTATGTTATTTTCCATTTTAAAATCTAATTTTTGGTTTTACGAATGAACAGCGGAAATCGATTGCCAACACATCGAACCGGGGAGCGAAGAAATTCAACCACCTTGGGGGGTCGCGATCCTTATCGGCCCGGCAGGAGGATCGGCGCCTCACCGGTTCGATGTTCCCAGAGGTAGATGGCTGGGGGCAGGTGTACGCTGGACGGGGGGATCAAGAGGCTGATCGAATTCACGTAAGTATATTTTTTGAAGATTAAACATTTTTTCTGAATTTGATAATTATATTTCTAATTAATATTTATTAGAATTTGTAGGATGCGATGCAGCAAGACGTCCAGCGGACACAAGCTGGGCTCACCCAACAGCATCCGGATATGCTGTTGGTGCAGTAGCTCCCTAATGTCGATCGCTATTCTGGAGCGACAACTTGGGAGACACCCAGGGACGGTAGTTCGGGGGGCGGGGGGGGCGGGATTGTGAGGGATGTCTCGACTCAGTCGTCGTCTTCATCTCGGATAGGCAATACCCAGGAGATGTCGGACCGTATGAGAAACCTTGAGGCCGAAAATGCTATGATCAAAGCCCAATTCGCGAAGATTCAAGTCCAAAACCAACAAATCAAGAGCGCCCTTGACAACCTCCTTCAACGTTTGGGTGACCGTGGATTGAATGATATTTTCTCACCGCCCACCCAACAACCCCCTCAGGATCCCGGCTACTTTGACCCCTCGACTAATTGTTAGAGTGTACTATATATAAAATATTTTTATAGTCTTAATGATGTCAAAATATTACATTAATTTTTTTAAATATTAATTTTATTTTATTTTGATTCTTTTTATTAATTTTTTTAATTAAACTTTTTATTAAATTATTATTTTATCAAATATTTTATTAAAAATATATTTTAAATGTGGAGAGGTTTCCCGACGAATGAGGGACATGTTACCCGACGAATGAGGGACATGTTACCCGACGGCTGTGTAACACGTTACCCGACGGGTGTTTATAATGTTACCCGACGGATGTATATAACTTTACCCGACGGGTGCATATAACATTACCCGACGGGTGTATATAACAGTACCCGACGGGTGTGTATAACGTTACCCGACGGGTGTGTATAACGTTACCCGATGGGTATATATAACGTTACCCGACGAGTTTTAAACCTCCCCCGACGTATATTTAATAGATTACCCGACATATTTGGGAAACCTTGCCCGACGGTATTATGATGTTGACTTTATGTTGCTCGACGAAGACATCAGCGACGAACTATACCGCCGGGCATTATGAAATTGCTCGACGAGGACACTGTGCTCGTCGAGTAATCTCAAAGCCCGACTGCGATAGCCCGACGCCTATTGCTCGACGGCGAGTCGCCGTTGTCAGTGTTACTTGACGGAGGTCTTACATTGCTCGACGACATCATTTCGCCGGGCAACATCTGATTTCTTGTAGTGCTTGTTGCACTCCATTTTTAGTTCTTTTTTTTTTATCTCTTTAAAGAATGAGTGGAGTGCAGAAAATGAAAAATGAAGTACGGAAATCATCTTTCAATAAAAACCATTATGCACTGCATCTTCGGGAAAAAAATATATAAATAACACAGCTCCCCAGCTAATTTAATTACGTAAACCAAAAAATAATAATTTAAGGTTCGTATTAGCATCTCCAATAACCACATGCCTTGTGTTTAGTGGCAAAGTAACCATAGGACCAAAGGAGTCCTAGGCCCCTCCTGCAATATTTTTCGTTACAATTTATACTTGTATATGTATATATGAATTACATGAATATTGTATAATAAAGTTTTTAAAGTTTGTTTCTCTTCTTTTGCTTATTGCTTTCTAATTTTTATTAACACGTCTATATTACTTATACTTAATATATCAAATTTGAGTGTAGCGGTATTTTTTTTGCATTCCTTATGGGCCCATAAATAACATATAAACCATGAAATTCTTTAACTCCCCATTAGTTTTAGGGGGGTGTATTTGATTGAAATTTAAATGGGTTTTAATATGTTCTAAATGATTTAGAATTGTAATGGGTTTTAATCTTGACCCTTCAAAAAGATCTAAAGGGTCAAAATTATCCCACCGCGCCATATATATAGTATTGCAATTTTGCAAGAATTCAAATGCCCAGTGAGTGTATTCAATTACCCTTCGAAAAGTTCAGAAAGAGTTTCTTAATGGGGCAATACTTGAACAATCATTTATTGTTGAGTACGTTGAAAATGAACATATGTGTGAATCTTTTTCAAGGGTTCAGGCCAACCCTGACCAATGTTTCTCACAGACGCGCGTTTTCTATCTGGAGCAGCTGATCCTGAAGCATGGTGCTGCTGCTAGTGCCATTAAAATATGGAACAAGGCATAGACTATCTTTTTTTGCAAACCGGAGTCATGGTGTGAAATTTGTAGGGTAAAGTTGCTCCTGTAAGGAGCCGAAGTGACAAGCAGCTTGTTTCCCATGATTCTAAAAGTAATAATTATAATTATTTTCACACATTCTCAGTTGAGATAAGCCCCATTTGCCGTGAAGATTTAATTTTTTCTGCCTCCCAGGGTTAGTTCTAGTTTGGGAAATATTGATCCTTTTGTCATTTGCACGAAAGTGACCAACAGTATTGCTTTGCTTGATCCTTCTACCCTGAGGCATTGTTTTTTGGATACTGACCAGTATTGGAGGTATTCCTTTATGTCTCCGCATTCTAGCAGGGAGCCGGTGGAGTATATAGTAGTGCTTCATATTGAGATTATTTCCGCTGAAGTTAATGTTGGTGGCTCAAGGTATATATACTTTAGCTGATGCAGAAGTTGCTCGCGTGTCTGATTTTGGGAAGAATAATACTATCTTCCACATAACCCACTGGGCAATTGAATTCTTGCAATTCTATATACATATATATATATATATGTATATGTATTGTAAGCTTCTAGAAGAAAAGCCCAAGGAGGATGCTGCTTCTGATGATGGAGGTGAAGTGATAGTTCTTGAGAAAGTTGAAATTCTCTCATTTTCTTGATTAATTTGTACACACAAGGCTTACATTGTTTTATACAATACTAGAGTAGTTATTCTAGGAAGTTCTACAAAAGGGATCAAACTAATTGATCTATACTATAAATACATCATATATGATCCAATAAATCTGGAACTAATTCGTTCCTTCCTGCAATAGACTGGTACTGGAGGTCGGGTGGGAGGTGAAATGATAGTGGAGTGGTACTGGAGGTCGGGTGGGGCTGGGAGACCGAACAACATGTTTTGAGGAAGATGCTTTTTTTTTTTCAAATCCATTGAAATATTTGGATGTGGTGTGGTATTTTGTTGAAGCGTTGATATGTGTATTTTTTTTCTCTTCAAAATCCATAAACTTATCAAATCATGAAAAATCATCAAATTTTTAAATACACCTATACTTTTACATTGTATTTTACCATCTTGATTGAATACACCTAGATTTTTAAGAGTTTTAAAACAATTCATCAAAAGTTAGATTGAATATACCTAAATTTGTATAGAACCTATTAAAATCCTAATTGAATACATTTGGATTTAAAAAACCCTTGAAATCATTTAAAATCTCCAATTGAATACACCCCCTTATTAGTGTTTTTTTTGGGCACTATGATTGTCTATATAAAATGCTTATTCGAACATTAACTTATTTCGGAAAGGAATCAGAAAACTGGTTTCCAAAATGTTTCAACTATAAACATACTTAATATTATTTACATAAATGTTCCTTCACTTAATTTTCTGGTTAGGCTACTACTTGTGTCGGGAGATTCTTTAGAGTGAATGAGTAATTATGATTGGGGTGTTAAATATACTTGCCTGAAAGCTCTAGAAGGGCCATAGGCCAAAACAAAAACCAAGCCCTATAGGCTAAAGGGCTGGCTACATGTACCTCGGAGTTTGCATGTGAGCATGAGGATCTAATTTTTCCCCTTAAATCAATCTAATTTCCAATTTTTCAGGTACTTACGATTCTAAGAAATTTTTTGAGGAGATCACTTTAGACGATGTTTGTAAATCATGCACTAATAAAGACAGACTTTATTTGTGTTAATAGGTCCTATCTATATTAATGTATGGTTTGCAAATGTAGTTTACAAATATGATTTCTCTAACATTGTCTCGATTCTTATGTCACGTACATTACATGTTGATAATGTATGTGACTATGTTTTGTTCGAGCTAAGTTACACAGTGGGTCAGTTATAAGGTATCAATAAACTCCAAACAAATGTATCTTTGCCACAGACGAATACCGCTAGACCCTAGTACTATTAACGTGTTAATAAACAACTAGACTTCCTACACGCGTGTTGCACTTGTGATATTATTTTTGAAGCTTAAGCGACTTTTTAAATTCGTTTATATTAAGTGTATAGGAAATTATTTTAGTTTTTAAGTTCATGTATTTATATATATATATATATATATAATAGATGAAATTAAAAATTAAAAATTAAAAAAAAAAACATGAATTAGTGAGAAGTGGTATTAACCACTAAAAATGAGATTACTATTATACCCTCATTATTTATACTTGATTAAACTATTTTATATAGTTAAATAAAAGGTGTATATGAAAAGAAAAAAAAACTTCACCAAACTACCCTCGCAAAAAAATCTTTCAAGAAGAAATTAACAGGGTCTTGGCCGAACCTCTCGCTCGGACAAGGTTGGTTTTGTCCAATTTAGATTTAACCTATTTGATTTTTCTTTTCCTTCAAACTTGTCTCATCCTCCTTAAAGTCCAAGCCTAAACATCATTCTTTAATAACCAAGAATCTTATTAAATAAAAATAAATCATATATATAATATATTACAAATCATATATAATATATTACAAATCATATAACACAACTAAATGAATTAATTTTGTACTTTATCAAACTCGCCTTGCAATACTAATGAGAAAAGGGCTAAAACTCCAAGGACTGCAGCTCATGAAATGATCAGAACTACTGTAAGAATCCCTTGCCGGAGTACTTCTCAAGCTCGAGCACTGCCTAGAAAGCCGGCCTTTCGAAAAAGAAAACGACGATGAAGACGAGGAGCTTGAGTTCCTCGGCGAAGTTGACGATGCCATGAATTCAGAATCGGAGCTACAAAACTCGACCTTATCAAACTTATCATCTGATGATCGACCAACAACGTTATTAACACTGTCATAAACATGATTATTTTTTTTAATTTGTTTATTTTTCTTACTTTTTTTTCTCCAAAACTTGAGCCTATATAGAGGACTTGTTGGGGGATTCTTGTTGTTATGAGCCTGTTGATCAATGAAGGGCTTCGGAAACCCTAGGCTGATCACCGCCGGGGGAGGACTGATCGGCGGCATGGCTTCCTCTTTTGGTGGGTTTCTTGGTGTCCCTGGCTGCATTTCCCAATTGAATGGAACCCCTTCAGTGCTTCTGCAGTAATAAATCCTAGAAGAGCAACCAACTGAGGAGTTTCTTGAAAGGTTTCTGTTTGAAAAAAACTCTTGACCCCCTACCGAAACTCCGGTTATCTCCATCTTCTTTCGAAGCTCGTAATCCATTCTTTTCGGGGCGAAATTGAGGACTTGGAATAGATCAATGTGTGTCTCACAGTTTGAGTTTTTGAAGCAATATATTTTGTGATGAAAAGGGTTAGATGGAAGTATAGTATGGGGAATAGTTGTGTATAAATATAGAGGTTTGCTTGTGATTTTGAGTGCGGTTTTTAGGGCATGTGATGGTGTGTTGGGGCGCACGATCCTCTTGTTTTGATGATTCATTAACAATCTTAAATGTAGTAGATTTCGTTTTAATTTACTTGTGATTTTGTTACTTCTATTTTGAATTACTTGAATATTGTAGGCAAGCAAACTCACCAGATTTTCATTTATGTTCACTTACTAATGAGAAATCTGAAATATAATTCTCATCACAATGTCATTAATATTATTGGGGCAGTGGTATTCCTAGTTATTTTAAGGACAATACTTGCATCCCACCTATTTGATATGAACCAATTACATGTTGATATATATCATAATCCGAACCGTTCATTCTCTAAATCATTATGTCAAGATCATCTCCATAAAAAATCAACAAGATTGGAGGTCGTTTAGTCATTCACATGTATCAAATAAATCAACGGTTTTTGTAAGAATTATGATCTTTATGGAGAATCGTCAATTTAGTTGATAAATATGAATGACTAAATGACCTCTAATCTTACTGATTTTTTTACGGAAATGATCTTGAGATTATGATTTAGAGAATGACCGGTTCCGATTATTATATATGTACAAAGACAATTTGATAAATCGAAAAGATAATACGAGGGCATCCCACCAGGGTGGGATGCAAGTATTGTCCTTATTTTAATGTGCGGTGGACAATTTCGTATTCAATTTTGTAAAGAACAAAGTTAATCCCCAATATGTATAATTCCCTTCCTAATATTCTTATATCAAGAAAAAAACTCCTACAACAATAATATGGTATATTTATGTAAATTTTGGTTTACAATTATAAAGCTCATTAGGAGAGTTGATCTAACACGCCCCTCGCCTTTTCTTTTTGTAGAATCTCATTGTGAAAAAACATAAAAAAATATTTTTTAAAAAAACCAAAGAGAAAAGAGGAAATTTATCTTTATTCTTAAGGTTACGTTAAACAGATGCATGTACAATTTACCAAATCTTTAAGACAAGTCTACACCTTTGCTTCAGCCTAAGATCATCAACTGCTTATATATTTTTATTTACCAAAAATAAATTAAATTGGCCACTATTTGTTAATTTGTTGTTCTTGGGATGAGAACGTGCCACGTCATCAATTTAGGAAAAAATCTAGAAGGTTAAAAACCCCAATTTTATTTATTTTTTGGTCAATGTCAAGAACGCCTAACAAAAATCTACTGTAATTTTGGCTTTCTAGTTTTGAAGAAACAAATCAAGTGGGCTTGTGCAGGACTTTTGATTCAATGAACCAGAGCTAATTTTTTACCAAAATGGATCTGAGCTGTGTTTCCCATTTAAGTTTTAACAAAATGGATCCGAGATGTTTTTCTGATTTAAGTTAAAAAAATTTTGATAGTGAAGAACAATTATATTACATTGAGTATCAATTTTATTCTTTACGAGAGTCAAACTCGAAGATATGCAAAATTATTCGGAATTTTAAGAATACAACCTTTCCAATATAAAGATGTGCCCATTAAATTTCCAACCCTTGCAACCCTAGAGTCAACCATACAATTTAGTATAAAGTTGACTTAACATGCTTTTTTTTTCTTGCATTTGAAATTGATGTTTTGGGAAAGTTTACATAAAGTAAAGAGATTATAGAGGAAGTAGTTAACCAAATTATATTAAGAAACACTAGACTTGTTAACTACACAAAAGGAGGATGTAATCCCCATGTCCTCCCATAAAGCTCTCCACTGATGAAGGTGATGTGAAGTTTTATAATTATAAAGCAACCATTAAAATAAAAACTCACAAAAAGTCGTACCAAGAGGAAATGGTTTTGGCCTTTTAGGGCTCACATGTTAATGGATTCGAATTAAAACTGCGGGAAACATGCATTCATAAGGAAAGCTAGAAAATAATTACATTGGCAAACACATTAATTGTGGTCTAGATTATACATACTGGAAAAAAAAAATTTGGGGTACTCTGGTCAGAAACAAGTCAACAATACCTTACATGTTTGCTTCCATTCATCTCACCTTGCAGTCAACTTCAAATCATCTATGGCATTAGCTAAATGAGGCGACACCGAGCTTGTTAATTTCTTACCCCCTGTGAGCATCAATGAAGAAGAAAATTAGACCAATACTCCTACCAAAATTCATAGTTGACAGCTCCCTTCTAACATTGGCTACTGTATTTACTTGCTTAACATAAGTCTTAAACCAAAAAGGTTTTGACAGCCCCCTGTGAGCATCAATAAATACCTCATTATGGGTCTTTTAAATTCAACGACAATGGGGACTAACTTGTAAAAGTAGTCAGAAAATATGTGGGGAAACTCTACAAGAATATGTGTGAAATATGAAAAACCTAGATGACCATTTTAAACCAGGACACACTCCATGATTGACTTGATATTGAGGCATGCCACTATCTAAGGCTATCCTTGTTTAACACTACAAATTTTATAGATATCTACCATGGAGCTCAAGATCATAAAAAACCCAGAAATTAAAAGAAATTTGTTTATCTTATTTTTACCTCAGGTGATGAAATGATAGAATCCCTGCCAGAATTAAAATGGCCATTTGTATTCCTGCATAAATGCATAACCATATAAATATCTACTTCACAGAAAAATTAAAAGGGACAAGGGAAATACCTTGGTCTTTCAGACTTAGCCAATTGTTTTGACATTATGGATGCCTGCATTATAAACAATTATGTATGTTATTCCTGAACCAAAAACTAAATAAACAGCAGAATTAGATCACTGCACTAATACATGGCCAGCGCACTTGCACACTGTAAAAGGAAACAGAAAAAAAAACATTGCTGAACAGGTAACAGGTATATGAACTTTGAAGAAAACTGTAGTATTTGAAGCAACAGAATTAGAAAGTAGGAGATTCAGCTGCTTCGAAAGTTTGCAATTTTGTGCACTTTTCTGGTGACACTTAAAAATAATAAAATCAATGAAAACGTCTATAAAGAAAGAGGTAGGGGATACAAGAGGAGATAGAGAATAAGTACATCTAAGAATAGTCCACGGACAATGCTAAACAAGCCTAAAAATATAATCATTACATAAGATGTCAGAGAATCTAGCATCTTATGTTGTCTGACAGTGGATCAAAACTATTGATTAGGTAGCATCATGTTTGAATGTGTGGTCATGACTCACAGCCTGCCAATTAACATGTCAAACACCTGGCAAGCGATCTTTACTCTGTATATGTATATACACATATAGAAATGTAAAACAAAGTACAGAGTGCCTCTTTGAAAGAATATTCATTTTATCTGTATACAACTAACACGTGGATTGCCTCATATCTATTTTCTGACACATTAGAGTAAAAGAGTGAGACCTGCTCTTGGATTATGCTCCTTGCTTCAACAAGTTGAGCTTCAAGCTCAAGCTCCCTCTCAGTTGCTTCAGACGTAACCTCTGCTCCTTTTTGAGCATCTTGCAATTGAACCATGCGCTCCTTCCAATTTATAACATAAGAAGAAACAAAACCCATCAATAGTTCATCTTTTGCAAGATTCAGAACACAGACATGTGTTAATGGAAAAGAAACTACCTTTATGGAAGCCATCTTATTTCGGAGACTTTCTTCTATTTGATCTCTAGCCATGTGGAAAGGCAGGTCAAAGACATCCTGCAAGGAGAAAACTAAGGGATATAATTTCACATGAACCAATGAAAAATTTCACTCATACACTTTTTAGAAAATGTCATACCGTCCTCCCACCCAACGGAGACTGGGTGTGGTCAGTGTCAACTCGTTCATTGGCTGGTGAAGACTGCTTGGACAGCCCATTTGGAGCATTTATGAAATCACGCATGTCCACCTATAAAGCAACCATTCAGTATAACTTCTGACACATTGAGTTGCAAAGAAAATGAAGAATTGTCACTACAAAATATGAATAGAAGTATGAAATAACAAGAAATTAAACTGGTGTAGTGCAGATGCTGGATAAGGGGAGGTTCAAGGGGAGGAATTCCTAAATGCTGACTAGAGTACCACTTTACATGCACGTATGCAACAACATCAGAAACTCTACAAAATGCAGAAGTTGAATACCTAGTAAAAGAATCCTGATGTCATCCACTGCAGATACAGACCAGTTTCCTATATTGTGTAAGGATAAATGCCCAAAAACTAAGAAGACACAAGAGTTGCAAAGACTTTTTCATCTTTCAAAATTTATTAGCATTATCGTGGTTACAGGATATTTTACTAGCATGACAGCCGTTATCATGCAATAGGACAGTCAAACTGATAAGTAAACGGGGACCAACGAAAATATTATGCATTAAAGACAGCAGGAGAATAGGAATTAAAATATGAATACATATATGAACAAACATAACGAAGAGATGATGAAGAGCATAGCAAGTTAAAGGCTGCTGCACAACACAAAACGGGCACGATGGATATACAAAATCTTTTAGTTCCGCAGTAACCTACATCCAAGGTATTACTTCTACAGTAGAAACTAGAGATGTAAAAAGGGAAATTATGCATGTGTCCATCGATACTAAACATTAACAAACACAATTAACTTAGAAATGTGAACACATAAAGTGTGAGTAAGTAAAATGACGCACTCAGTTTCTGATCCCTATTTCTCATGCAGAATGGGGAGAAATTCTTCATTAGATAGGGTGTGTACTACAACAAACTTAACATCACCCCTATCCCTATGTATGGCTCTTGCAGGAAAAATCAACTAGAGGATATCACTCTTTTTATCTATACTCTGTTGTAGATACCTCAAAGAGTTTTTCTTTAACATAACAGCCATGTTTCTTGAATTCTTTTTAATATTTTCCCCACACCCAGTGGGATAAGTGTATTAGACAAAGCTGATCCATTTCAGTTATTAATGTAACTGGGGCCAATAACTCATATCTTCAATGATTTTTGTTATGAAATAGAAAAATATAATTCACCAGCATAGCAGTCAACAAAAATGCTCTAAAATTGCTGCCACATAAAGCTATGTACCCCTAGTAAAAATTGGGAGTCATGAAGCGACAAAATTGACCATAATGACAACTTTAATAATGATTAACAACACCTGCATTGATCGCAATAATGCCTTTAAATCAGCATTTTCTGCCATCAATTCTTGATTTTTTGCCTCATAAGTATCCACCTGCAAGTAATGATAAGTCAAAAATCAGAAAAGAAGGGCTGTAAAAGCCAAAATACGGAAATCAAGCTACTTACAATCTTTTTATAAATATCATTATCAGCCTTCTTTCCGTTCCATGTTCCACGCTGTCGCCCTTCTTTCTGTTTTCACACAATATTAAGGGAGAGAAAAAAAAGTTAAGTTAGGTGGTTGAATTTGAAATGTAGGTCATTTGAGTAAGTTAGCCCATTAATACCTGAAGCAAATTCATTATCTCCATGCCTGATCTAGATTCCTTCTTTTTCTCCATCAACACTTGGTTTAGTCTCTCCTGAAATTAAACTGGTATGATTCTGTCTTTCTAAATCTCATATCCACTCATGTTTAGTCACATATAATATCCTCATCTGTAAACATATCCACTATTCTCCTCACAGGACAAGAATACACGTAGAAAAAAACAGTACCTGCAACTTTATGTACTCCTTTTCTTTTTTCTTCATCTCATGCATTTGTTGAGTCCTAACTTGCTTTGGAAGCATAGATCATTGATACTTGTCAGGACATGTCGATTTGACATAGTAGCTACCAAAAATCATTTAGAAATGTTATTCAACTCAAATTTCCCAACCTGATTGCCAATAACCATCCTCTGAAACTCATCTCGTTCCTGCTGTAACTTCTCAATTTGGGACTTAAAAGCTGCTGTAGCTTTAGCTTCCTAATCATAGGGAACTTCCAAAAGAATCAATGAAACAACCAAACCAATACAAAGTTTCTTTTGAAAAGATGAAAATTTCTAACCGTTCGCGTTATTGTTGCTATCTCCCTATCTTTGGCTTGTAACTGCCCCTCAAGCCTCTCAACTTTAGCTTCTAACCTTGATATGTCTGACAATAGCCTATCGCATTAAAAATTAAAAAAATAAATAAAAAGGAAAAAGATCATTGGTATCATTCTGGATACTGAAATGCTGAAAAAATTTCACCAAACTAAGAGTCCATACAAATTAGAAAGATAAAATTAAGTGACATTTGCTCAATCAAATACATATTTAACAGTTAATTAACCAAAAATGACGACTTTAAACATTATTACCACTCGAAGTTGCTAATTCAGAAATCTAAATTGAAACAAAGAATCCACAAGTTCTAGGGAGAATCATACCGTTGCCTCTGATCATTAGCGGACTCTCGAAACTCCACATCGCGTTGTCTCTGCTGAATTAACGCATACATACAATTGCAAGTACGAGCAACAGAAACCTAAAAATTGCAACAGATAAACCTAAATGAATAGATCACACTAAAAAGAAAAGGAAAAAACATAGAATTTTTATTCAGCAAATTCAAAAGGGAAAGCAAAACTGACCGGATCATTGGCAAAGAGATCAAGCGAAGCCGGGAATCCGAAGGTAACAAGCGTCTGATTCAAATACTTAATACAATGATCCAAATTACCCACATCGGCAAATGCGTACTCTCTGAAGCAAAAAATCAAACACCTAGACATCAAAACATCTACACGAATACACCTATCCACATTGCCTATATAAATACAATAGAAACCCTAGAAAGGAGGTGGGGAACTGACCCGATTGTGAAGGCGGACTGCGGAGACGGCTGTACCAAACCAGAGAGAGATAATGTGATAAAATTAGAGATAAAAATGGAAGAGCATTGTTAGGGTTAAGAAGAATAGTACTCTGAGATCGAAGTCTGCGTCAGTCGCTGGCATTGTCAAGAACCCTTTCTTCAAGCTCGGAGAGATAGAGAAAGGAGATTTGGTATTGATTAGAAGCACACAAAGTCCCAACTCCCAAGTGTGTGTGAGTCTCCCTCAGTAGATCTGAGAGCGGTGTCCAAACTTCAATGCTTTCAAATTTCTTTGGACTTGGTTGGACTCCGGTGGTTAGTTTCGGAGAGAGGCATGTTCACCTGTGGACCAGTCTACTTACGCTTTAGGTAGCAGCCAATAGTCGTCGGACAGTTTGACTGGCTTTAGCTCGCATGGTGACGTGGTGAACTCCTAGTGGTGTTATTGTAGTGGGATGGCTATGTTGGGATGCAGCGGATATGAAGTAAATGGCGGCAGACGCCATGAAAGGCGTGAGTAAAGCGATTATAGTGGACCCTTGGGTATAATGTATCCTCCTACATTTTGAATTAACTACAGCCTCTTAAAACAGTGTGGCCATTTGATAAGTTCTTTACACTTTAGTTGGCGATATATATATTAACTTTTTTTTAATAAGTTATATATATATGGTCGATATATATTGGAACTTATTTTATGGGGCAAATTATATAAAATTTCTTAAATTATAAGGGTCATTTTAAGTTTATAAATGAATTATAAAAAATTCATCTAGTATCCAAATTATCGAAACACATCATCTAAGTATCATCCGTTATTCAATTCGTTAATCAAACCGTTAAATATTTACGTGATTAATAAGTTTCAATTTTTATAATTATAATAATTCATGTTGAAAAAAGAAATTAATAAAAAATTCTTTATAAAAACAACAAGAACAAACGAGCAAAAAAGAAAAACTCTTTATGACCAATCTAGATCGTCCCTCTTCATCCCCTATGCATCTATCTTTCTCTTCTCTCTATCTCCACAAGCACGAAGCCGTCATACATCAACAGCTACTAGCAGATGAACGGAGAACTCGGATCGATCGAAGTGGGGGCCGATCAATTGGACGACGTGGAAAGCTTAGAAGGCGGTGGAGCTCGGAAGGAGGCGAATCCCCATAATTGGCGGGTCAGGGTGGTCATCGTCTTGTTCCTCATCTGAAAATTCAATTCAATTTCTCCGTTGTCATCGTCTTGGGGTTTGGTGGCAGTCCTGACCAATTGCAAAAAAAGATTAGGAGGATCAATTACTCGAGAGACTACAATTTTTTGTCCTCCGAGCACGGCGACTCATCAAATTGAGTTCAAAACCAACATTGATGCCAAAATTTACAGTGCAATGACCAAAGCTCTCAACTTTGGGTTGCAAAGCCGCCGACAAAAAATTCATTATATTATTAAGGCTAGGCCGCCGGCCAAAGCTCTCAACTCAATTCCGCCTGGCCACCGTTGTCGTCAAGCTGTAGCGAGTCAGCGAGCGAGAGCTGTTATGGGTGGATTCCTTTTTTTCATCTGCAGGCTTGGTGGATTTGGCTGAAGATGGTTAATTGGGGTGAACGAGAACGAGAGGCTGAGGAGGGAGATGGAGATTAGAGAGAGAGAGGGAGATGGAGATTAGAGAGAGAGAGGGAGATGGAGATTAGAGAGAGAGAGGGAGATGGAGATTTCTGGGTTTCTTACCTTGGTCATTGCAACAACCATGGTCATTGCAGATTTTCTGGGTTCTGCGTTTCTTACTCATGAAATTGCAGATGAGAGAGAGGGAGACGGAGATTTCTGAGTTTTTTTCTCGGGTGGGGGGAGGGGGTTTTGTTTTGGTTTTTTTAAAATTTATTTATTTTAAGATTTTATTTATTATTTTTAATATATTTAAAATTTATTATTAATATTTTTTACATGTCGTACATGTCAGTATAAAAAAAGATCTTATAAGTGCTAATTAGGCATTTAATAGTTTAACTAACAGATTGACTAATGGAAGGTACTTAGATGATGTGTTTTGATAGTTTGGGTACCTAGATGAAAATTTTCATAATTTGGATATGAACTTGAAATGACCCCTATAGTTTGGTGGGTTTTATGGAGTTGATCCTATTTTATAAGCCTTTCTATAGTAGGCTGAAAAACATTGATCTTGATTCCTATTTATAGCAATCAAATTATTACACTTAACTAAAATATTTGAATGTAATGAGGTTTATTCTTATTTGTAAGAGCAATATATCGCTTTCATGAGTTTCATTTCTATTGTGCTGGATCACATTATTAATAAGAGAGAAAGAAATAAAAACAACAACAAAACAAGTTGGGTACCACAATTAATACATAAAATTCACCTATATTATACTCACTAGTACATAATTAGTGTTAAGGAGTCAAACTTAGTTGACCTGATTTTTATATATAGGAATCAAACCCACCTGAACCACTATGGAAGACCTAAATTTTCAGAATTTTGTCGATATATAGACATTTTTATGATAAGTTGTACATATTTTACCAATATAAATCGACACTTTTAAAAGAAGTTTATATACTTTGTCGATATAAATATTGAAACTATTTGATTAGTCATGTGCTATGTCGATATATTTCTACACTTTTATGATAAGTTGTTCGTATTTTACCAATATATATCGACACTTTTTATAAAGTTTTTGTAATTTGTCTATATATATATATCGATATTTTTTTATAAATTTTATGTACTTTGTCGCTATCAAACGACACTATTTGATAAGTTGTTCATACTTTGTTGTTATATATCAACACTTTTACAATAAGTTGTATGCACTTTATCAATATATATCGACAACTTTTCATTAAGCTTCCATTCTTTGTCGATATATATATCGACATTATTTGATCAGTTGATTGTACCTTGTCGATATAAATCGACACTTTTATGATAAGTTGTCTGTTCTTTACCAATATATTGACACTTTTTTTTATAAAGTTTATATATTTTGTCGATATATATCGACATTTTTTTTTATAGAATTTATGTACTTTGTCGATATATATCGACACTATTGGATAAGTTGTTTATACTTTGTAGATATATATCGACACTTTTCTTATTATTTGTTTTTACTTTACCAATATATATATCCACACTTTCCTTTATAAAGATTATGTACTTTGTCGATATATATCAACACTATTTGATAAGTTTTATGTACTATTACTAATATATATATATATATATATATATATATATATAGACACTTTTATGATAAGTTGTTCGTACTTTACCAATATATATCAACATTTTTTATTATTAAGTTTCTATATTTTGTCGATATATATCGACACTATTTGATAAGTTGTCTGTACTTTATTGATATATATTGACATTTTTATGATAAGTTGTCCGTAATTTACCAATCTATATCTACACTTATTTTTATAAAGTTTTTGTACTTTGTCGATATATATGTCGACCCTTTTTTTTTATGAAGTTTATGTACTTTGTCGATATATATCGACACTATTGGATAAGTTGTCTGTACTTTTTCATAAACCCAGGGTAAAAATGTAAATTCTGAAATTATTTTACAAATTAACTTATTTCCAGGTCTGGCTCGTTACAACTCACCTCCCTTAAAGAAAATTTCGTCCTCAAATTTCATACAAGTCAAAGAAAGGAAAAGTGGATACTAGGCTCGAATAAGCTCCTCGACTCCCAAGTGGCCTTCTACTGCACCAGTACTGGAATCTCAAGCTTAAGTTCCCGAAGATCCACCCCGGTTTGCCTGCTTCTAGCTCTGCTTGCTCTATTGAACTGGGCCTGACTATCCTCAATAGTACTGGAAGGTGGTGCAATCCCCTGAACATGCTCTGCCCCTTCCTGAACTAGAACGAGATGACCCAACCGGCTAGGGCAATCCTTCTTCAAGTGACCAAACTCACCAAAATAGAAACTCCCGATGGAACTGACCAACACGAGCCTATTCCTCTGAGGCCCTCGTCACCCGCTCACCGATTCTGAACCCCCACTTAGGGTAGCTGCTGGAAGTTGCCCTGCAGAGAAACCTCGAGATACTCCCCAACTAACAGAACCAGACCCAAGGTCCTCCGACTTATCACTCCCAGAATTATCGAAACTATGACTACTTCTCTTGGACAGTCCCTGACGCTAATCCCCAGAAAACAAACGATCTTGGCATTGTCTAGACCTGCTAGATTAAGTCCTAGCTAGCTGCAAGGTTCCTTTCTACTCGTGTGGCAGCATCAGTTAAGGCTCTCATGAACGAATACTCAGCCTGTGTAACCACCTCTCTAATCTCATCTCGTAACCTAGATTCAAAATGCATGCACCTGTCCACCTCATTAGCAACCAAATATAGGACATAACGAGATAATTCCACGAACCTCTACTCATACTTTAATACGGTCATCATACCTTGTCTCAAGTGCAGAAACTCAGCTTGCATAGCATTCCTAGGACTGAGGGTAGAACTGTTTGAAGAATCTTTCCTGAAAAACCTCCCAAGAAGTGGTGCGAACATTCCAACCCGCCATCTCCAGGGCATACCACCATCGATAAGCATGTCCATCCAGAAGAAAGGTGGCCAAACGAACTTGGTCATCTAGAGGGTAACTCATAATCGTAAACACCGTCTCTAGCCGAGTAATCTAACTATCAGCATTCGCCAGGCAAGTCTTGCCCATGAAAATCGTAGCCCCAAGTCTCTGGGCCCTCTCAACATCGGATGCCTCGAAAGCAGACATGACTCTTCCCAAATTCCCTCTCGGAAACCGGGAAAAGCACTGCTCCGTCTGACAATTTAATAAAAGTTCTAAAAAATACCCTTAAGTCCTTGCAATTAATATGAGAATTCTGCCAAAAATCCGGCAGAATCTCCCCTTAAGGACTGGTTAACCGTCTTCCACATGTCAGAAGAAGGATCATATAACACTTTCAAAACCAAAGTCCACTCACCAAACATCTAAATAGTTCAATCCTGAGCCGTACGCTCCTCTGAAGTTCCTGGAGAAGTATCGACTGTAAAAAGTAACAATCGGGATTACTAGCGATAATTAAAAACCCTACATTTAGACTCCCTAAATCCCGGGAGGTCCGCTCCAGTCATACTAAAAATGCAGCCACTTCGGACGCCCAAAACTACCCCTAAAAGATTTCCAATTAACCCGAAACCTGCGCCAAAAGGTCCGAAACGTCGAAACCTTGACGACACCCGTCGTAGTGACCCAAGGATCGATCCCACGCACCGACTACAGTACCTCACGCGCCAGCTATTGTACCTCACGCGCTGCTATAGTACCTCACACGCCTGCTGACTCGGCGCTGACTCAGCCACCAGGTGGCATACCACGTCAGTCCTTCTGACCGAGCTAGTCGTCGAAGAGTAACCTGAGAAGGCGACCGCTCCGCCGTGCGTCGTCGTCCACCGTCGTCGGAAATGGATTGCCGGTCGACCTTGAAGTTTCCCTAAGTTCCTCAAATCTTAACCTTTTTTCATGAATTTTTAGTCTAATCCATCTACTCGAAACCAGGAACTCAAAAATGCAGTCTAAACGTGAAACCCATAACTGTGTTGACCGAAAAATAGATCGAAAGTTTTGATTTTTCCTTTCCAAGGTTCGGTGTCTCCCGCGGTTGCTTACTTCGACGGTCGGTACGTCCTTGATTGCGGGGAGGAGGAGAGTCCGATGAGTGAAACCAAATCAGACGATGTTGCTTCGATCAAAGGTCAAAGGTGCAGGATTTGGGGTTCGATGTCACGGGATTGGGTGAGTGTTGCGAAGAGAGAAAGTGGAAATGAGAACATCTGAATTGTCTGGGGTTAAAAATATCTACCCATGACAAATTACCAAAATGCCCTTGAACATTCTAGGCCCACAACTCACTCACACGAACTCCATTTTTGACATGCCACCTGTCTACGGACTCGTGAGTTCGAGACCTACACAACGGTCACCGAAACACTGCCAAAAGTGTCTTCAAACAAAAATTGACTTTCGAGCCCCTTATACAACCAAGGGTAATTTCATCTTTTTGCAAAATAATTTACAAAAATTCACTAATTAAATTTTCGGGTCGTTACAATTCACCCCCCATAAAGAAATTTCATCTTCGAAATTCATACATGTTACTAGAACAAATGTGGATGCTGCGCCCGCATCAGTTCCTCGGTTTCCCACGTGGGCTCATCCACGTTATGATCCATCCACAATACTTTAACTAGAGGAATAGTCTTTCTACGCAGTACTTTTTCCTTCCAATCTAGAAGTTGCACTGGTTGCTCCTCAAAAGTCAAATAATCTCTCAGCTCAATTGGTTGCGTCACTAATACATGAGATTCAACGAATAGGTACTTCCAGAGCATGGATACATGAAATACATCATGAACCTTTGACAGTTCTAGGGGTAAAACAAGTCTGTAAGCCACTGGCCCTATCCTCTCAAACTCAAGTTCTCTAATCCGTCGGTCCGCATAGATTTTCTAGTGGTCCTAAGCTGCCTTCAACCATTCCCTAATGATTCAAATATTTTCCTCTGTCATTTCAACTATCTCTAGTGTCAACAGTCTTCTCTCACCTACCTCATTCCAGCATATCGGTGTCCTGCATTATCTCTCATACAGTGCCTCAAAAGAAGACATCCCAATACTAGACTGATAGCCGTTGTTGTATGCAAACTCCATCAAGGCCAGGTGTGAATCCTAGTTTCCTTTAAATTGCAGTACACAATCTCTCATCACATCCTCCAAAATCTGAATTATCCTCTCAGATTGACCGTCAGTCAGAGGATGAAAAGCTGTACTGAAATGCAATGTAGTTCCAAAGGCTATCTGCAAACTCCACCAAAACCTCGAGGTAAACCTAGGATCCATGTCTAACGCAATCGACTCTGGAGTCCCATGTAACCGTATGATCTCATCCACAAACAATTTGGCATACAGGCCCATCTAGTAATCTTCTCGTACTAGCAAGAAATGTTCTGGCTTCGTGAGTCTATCAACGATTACCCAGATTCCATCATGTCATTTTTGAGTCCTAGGAAGTTTATAAATAAAATTCATAGTAATGTGATCCCACTTCCATTCCGGAATAGGTAATGGTTGTAGTGTCCCATATGGTTTATGCCTCTCTGCTTTTACTTGTTGACACGTCAGGCATCTACTCACAAACTCTGCTATTTTCCTTTTCATCCCAGTCCACCAATAGTGTTCCATAAGAGTACGATACATCTTGGTGTCGACTGGATGCATAGCATAGGCAGAACTATGAGCTTTCTCTAGAATTTCTCTTTTCAACTTTGGATCATTAGGTACGCACAACCGGCCATCCTTAACCAAGGCCCCATCATCCCTAATCACATAATCCTGCCTATTCCCAGCCTCCAACTCCATCATAATAACACACAAAGTATGATCCTGGAGTTGAGCTACAATGATTCGGTCAATCAAGATAGGTCTCACATGGAAGCTAGCCAACAGACCCCCCTGGCTATCCATGCCAAGTATAATTCCCGCTCTTTGGAATTCCACCAACAACGGTAGGTAAATAGTATGCAAATGGGCCAAGGAACCCATGGACTTCCTGCTCAAGGCTTCTACCACTACATTGGCTTTTTCTGGGTGATACTCTATGGTACAGTCATAATCCTTTATCTGCTCAAGCCACATTCTCTATCTCAAATTCAGATCTTTCTGGGTGAAGAAGTATTTCAGACTCTGATGGTCAGTAAAGATCTGGCACGTTTCCCCATACAAATAGTGTCTCTAAATCTTCAGTGCGTTCACCACTGCAGCTAACTCTAAATCATGTGTGGGGTAGTTCAACTCATGAGGTTTAAGTTGCTTGGAAGCATATGCTATCACCTTCCCATGATGCATCAACACGCAGCCTATACCTCGTAATGATGCATCACTATACACCTCAAATCGCCCGTTATCATCTGGAAGGGTAACATTAGGGCAGAAGTCAACCTCATCTTAAGCTCTTGAAAACTATATTCACACCCATCATCCTAGTCAAACTTGACTCCTTTCTTCGTCAACCGAGTTAACGGGGAAGCTTTCATAGAGAATCCTTCTACGAATTGTCGATAATATCCCGCTAAATCCAGAAAACTTATCACCTCTGACACTGTCCTCGGTTGCTCCCAATTTGTCACTGCCTCAACGTTTTGGGGATCCACGCTGATACCCTCAGCAGAAATCACATGACCTAAGAATCCCACACTGGTAAACCAAAACTGACATTTACTGAACTTGGCGAATAGTTGCTTTTTCCTCAGCATATTCAGTACAAACCTCAAGTGTTGCTTATGTGCCTTAGCACTCTTCAAATATACCAAGATATCATCGATGAACATAATCACAAATCGATCCAAATACAGTTGAAACACCCTGTTCATCAAATACTTAAATGCCGCCGGTGCATTAGTTAACCGGAAGGGCATCACCAGGAACTCATAATGCCCATAGAGTGTCCTAAAAGCCGTTTTGGGAACATCCCCTTCCATGATCCTTAACTGATGGTACCCGGATCGAAGGTCAATTTTAGGGAAATACCTTGCCCCTTTTAATTGGTCAAACAAATCATCAATTCGTGGCAAAGGATAGTTATTGAGCTTCAATTCCCTCAATTCCACCAAGTCTTGCAATTGAGTCTGCAATTCCCTCAATTCCGCCGGTGCCATTCTGTGAGGTGCCTGTGATATAGGTTGAGTACCCGGAAGAAGCTCTATGGTGAACTCAATCTCCCGATTAGGTGGCAACCCCGGAAGATCCTGTGGAAATACATCGGGAAACTCATTCACCATAGGAATATCCTCTACTCTCACCGGAGTATCCCGAGAATCAATCACGTGTGCTAAATAGCCCTCACAACCTTCCCTCAATAATTTCTCAGTCGCCCAAGTTGATATTACTCCCGACGGAAGCACCCTACGATTACCCCAAAACGTAAGTTTTGGTAAGCCTGGACTCCAAAAAACCACCCTCTTGTCGAAACAATTTGTGGAAGCATGGTGCATGGTTAACCAATCGATCCCCAGAATCACATCAAAATCATAAATGTCTAAGGGGATTAAATCTGCCTCTAACTCATGACCTCCCACTACTACCGGATAACTACGTTTCACAAGGTTCACCACTAATATAACTCCGGTAGGAGTGCTAATAGCTATATCACAACCAATCGAGGACAATTCTCTATAAGCAAAACGTGTAAAACCCCAAGAAATAAAAGAATGTGTAGCCCCGGGATCTATCAAAACATGAGCATCATGATTAAAAATAGACAACATTCCAGTAACAAGCTCTTGTGCTACTCGAGCCTCATGCCGAGTCATAGCAAAAACTCGGGCATGTGTACCAGAAGATCGA
The DNA here is from genome assembly GCA_037349345.1 of Oemleria cerasiformis. Classification (NCBI taxonomy): domain Eukaryota; kingdom Viridiplantae; phylum Streptophyta; class Magnoliopsida; order Rosales; family Rosaceae; genus Oemleria; species Oemleria cerasiformis. Next base: position 13,005,115 of record JAZGTL010000010.1, read on the forward strand.
CCTTGACCACCATGTCTCCCTCTGACCCTGTTGGCTGCATTGGCCATGTTGGCCCCACTGGACTGGGTATGGCTCCCTACTGCAGTGCCAAATGTCTGCGCTGCTCTCTGACTCGGTTCAGCAGCATCTCGGCCCAAGGAACTACTGCCCGGACGATGATGTGGAAAGTCTCTCTTAAAATGATCTGTCTCACCACAGAAGTAACAACCGGTGTCACCCATCCGTGTGGGTATGCCACTATGTCTCCCTGTCGACTGCACTGAAGCCCCGCTAGACTGAGCGGATGACTGCTTTCCATGACCGGCTCCGCCACTACCTGATTCGGATCTTACACCCCCAGGAGATCCAAAACTGAAACTGCCTCTCTTAGATGGTCCTTGACTAGAGACCCTGAAACTCAGGCGATCCCGGCATGGCCTGGAACCACTAAACGGGTGATGAGCTGGAAAACTCAACTCTACTCTAGCAGCAGCGTCTGACAAAGCCCTCAAAGACGTATGTGCCACCACAGTTACTGCTACTCGAACCTCATTTCTTAGTCCATACTCAAACCTTCGGCACTTATCTATCTCAGTTGCCACTAGAGCCGGTACAAATCATGACAACTTAAGAAATTTATGTTCATATTGGGCCACCATCATGTCCCCCTGCTGTAACTGCAAGAACTCAGCCTCTCTAGCATCACGGTATAAATGAGGATAAAACTGTTACAGGAAGCACTCCCGAATGCTTTTCAAGTAAAGGTACGGACATCCCAGCCTGTCAGCTGTAAAGCATGCCAACAACGGTACGCATAGCCACCCAAAAGAAATGTGGCTAGTCGCACCCTATCCTCCGGAGGGCACCTCATAACACCAAACACTCGTTGCAAACGAGTAATCCACACATTAGAATCATCGGGGCCTAACTCGCCCGTAAACATTGTCACCCCCTACCTCTGGGCTCGCTCAATGTCAGAAATTTTAGACGTAGCCCTACCGTGGAGTATCGTCGTCAACGCCCGACCCAATTGATCCAAGGTCTGCCTCAAATCAGGCTTTACTATGGGTTCACGTGTGTCCTCACCATTTCCAGGACGCTGACGGGGCTCGCGTCTTGGAGGCATTACGCTGAAAAGAACCATAAATTATCAATACCACAATAAGATGTACACTAGATGTACGGTCTACAGGAATTTAAACCTAGTGCTCTGATGCCAAGTTGACAGGACCCTTCCCGAATTCCCCCTCGGAAACAGGGAGAATCCCTGCTCCCATCTAACAATTTAATAAAATTTCCAAAAAATAGCTTTAAGTCCTTGCAATTATTTATGAGAATTCTGCCAAAAATACGGCAAAATCCCCCCTTAAGGACTAGTTAACCTTCTTCCACCTGTCAGACGAATGATCATATAACACTCCAAAGCCCAATAACACCAACCAACCAACGATGTAATCATAATTTTACAATCAGTCCAAAAGACTTATTAGAGCATCTAGGTAGGACAAATAAACATAAATAAATATCCTACTCGATAGTCTAGGTAAATGCGCAGTTGAAAATTTAATGCCTCCGCCTTTGGATATGCCCTCGTCAACTCAACAGCTTGCAGGGGATTTAAAACATGAAAAGTGTGAGTGGACAAAAATAATCATTTAAAAATCTATTATGAGGAAAACATACATTTTTCCCCCCTCCACGAGTAAAACAATGCATGCATGTAAATAATATGTATAGATAATCCGAAAAATCACCGGAAAATCCATCTTTTGTTAAAACACTAGGTGGGACCCACGAAAATCCGAATAATGAAATTATCTCGTGGTCCACAATCCTGCTTTGAAAACCCTCATGAAAGGAGTTTAAAATCATGTAAACAGACCTAGACACAAAATATCAAAACATATCCTACTACTCCCCAAATGAAATCCCGAGCCGTAGCTCGATACCCTCCACACATCCGATATACCTCGAGTTGTGCAGAACCTTGTACTATGCGTAGATAGCCTCAACGACCTGGTAGAGAAAAACCGTTCAACACCAGCGTCAGATAACCCTCAACGATCTGGCAGAGAAATACCCTTCGACGCCAGTTGGAGAAAATCTTGACCCTCGGGGACAATAATTCAGTGAAAACCAAAATTCATGTCAAATCCTTGTTTCTTGGCCTAAGCCAAATTCATTGAAAAACCGGGTTTATGCCCAAATCCAAATAAATCACAAATCCGAGTCTAAACCCAAAAATCATGGACTCAATCGAAATCCAAAATCAATCAAGTCAAACCATATAAAACCTGAATCCATAAAGCCATGTCATAGCCCAAAATGTCATTTTCAAATAATTATTGAAAGCCCGTGTCCAGTAGTAATTTGCATAATACTTGGCAATTCCAGAATTTACCAAAAATAATACGTAACAAGAACTTGTTCAAATATACCTTTATGCATGCATTATAATTTTCAAAACCAAATTCCACTCACCAAACGTCCCAATAGTTCAATCCCGAGCCGTACGCTCCTCTGAAGTTTCTGGAGCAGTATCACCTGTCAAAAGTAACAATCATGATTACTAACAATAATTAAAAACCCTATATTTAGACTCCCTAAATCCCAGGAGGTCCGCTCGCGTCACATTAAAAACGCAGCCACTTCGAACGCCCAAAACTACCCTTAAACGACGTCTGATTAACCCGAAACCTATGCCAAAAGGTACGGAACGTCGAAATCTTGTCGACACGCGTCGCCGTGACCCAAGGACCAGTCCCACGCGGTTTACAGGAATTTAAACATATAGCTCTGATACCAAGTTGACAGGACCCCACCTAAACCCGAGGGTAAAAATGTAAATTTTCAAATTATTTTACAAATTAATTTATTTCCAGGTCCGAGTCGTTAGTTGTTCTTACTTTGTCAATATATATAGACATTTTTTATTATAAAGTTTTTGTACTTTGTTGATGTATATCGATATTTTTATGATAAGTTGTCCGTACTTTGCCAATATATATTGACACTTTTTTTTTAATAAAGTTTTTGTACTTTGTCGATATATATCGACACTATTAGGTAAGTTTTCTGTACTTTGTCGATATATATCGACACTTTTATGATAAATTTTTAGTACTTTATCGATATATATTGACACCTTTATGATAAGTTGTATGTACTTTGTCGTTCTATATATCAACACTCTTATGATAAGTTGTTCATATTTTGTCAATAGGCTTTTTACTTCGAATGCCCCTTGAACTTGCCACTTAATCTGAATTGCCCCTTTAAACTAAATATTATCTCACATTATATTTTGAACATGACTTCTATTAGCTAAGTTACCCAATTTCCGTCAAAACACTCAAACTTACGTTAAGTTCCATTAAGTTTGTTGATGTGGCATAATAAGATCCATTCATTTGTTGCCATGTGTACTACCTTAAAAGTAAACCCTAATTAAAGTTTAAATTAAGAATTATAAAAACTAAATCTAAATAGAAAAAAGAAAAAAAACTTTGTTGTTGTTCTTCTTCTAGTGTCATTTTCCAAGATATACTCTCTCTCTCTCTCGTGAGCATGTTTGTTTGTTCCAGAAGATTGCTGTCTTGCTGTGCTTTAGCTCAATAAGAACGCTTGATGTTTGAAGAGCGCCAAAGTATACATGCAAACTTCCTCACCATCATCATCTCTCTCTCCTCCGTTTCTCTCTCTAACCCATCTCCCATGGCAGGGAAATTAACCAAGAAGCAAACTTTCTGCTCAACTCACACACAATATCAAAATCCAAGCCCAAAATCAGAATCATTCACATATTTGCACCGGAAATTATCAAAATCGACGTCGCCGACTTCCGGGAGCTGGTGCAGAGACTCACCGGAAAGCCCTCTGAAAATGGCGGCTACTGCAGCAAAACGACCAAAAGGCCCAGAAACACACCCATCAGCAGCAACAGAGAATTAGGACCCAAGAAAAATGCGTCAATGGCGGAGAAGCTTGAGCGGATGAGAAGTGGATACAACATGGGGTTGGATCAAAACAGAGAGAGGGTTAAGGAAGAAGGGCTGATGTGGAATGCAGAAAATTCAGGTGGGTTTTTGGAGAAATTTTCAGATTTAGAGTTATTCAGGAATTTGGGGAATTTTCTCTTTTGTCCAATTTGGATACTTCTTCAAGCTCTCACCTTCATGGCTTTGAAGGAACCCAACTTGTCTAGCTAGCAAGACAGCAATCTTCCTGAACAAATAGACATGTTCACGAGAGAGAGAGAGAGAGAGAGAGTATATCTTGGAAAATGACACTAGAAGAAGAAGAACAAAGTTTTTTTTCTTTCTATTTAGATTTAGTTTATATAATTCTTAATTTAAATTTTAATTGGGGTTTACTTTGAAGGCAGTACACATGGCAACAAATAAGTGGATCATATTATACCACATCAGCAAACTTAATGAACTTAACTGAAGTTAGAATGCTTTGACAGAAATGGGGTAACCTAGGTAATAGAAGTCATGTTCAAGGAGTAATGTGAGATAAAATTTAGTTCAAGAAGGAAACTGAGATTAAGTGGTAAGTTCAAAGGGCATTCGAAGTAAAAAGCCTTGTTAATATATAACGTCACTTTTATGATAAGTTGTCAATTTTTTTCCATACATATGGAAAATTTTATGATAAGTTGTCAATGTTTTGTCGATATATATTATATATTGATACGTTTATAAGTTGTGTGTACTTTTTTGATGTATATATATCCACATTTTTATAAGTTATCCGTATTTTGAAGAGATATATTGGACACTTTTATAATAATGTCTGTGCTTTGGAAATTAAATTGAATTTTTACCTGATCTTAAATTTTGGTTTTTTTTTTCCATGTTAAGTTTTCTGATTTAGAACATCTACTGATGGCCTAAGCTACTTTATATGTGTAGCCCAACCGTTATGGATAGAGCTGGCTTTAATTTATTGGATTTTGATCTACAATTCGGCCTTCGGCCCTTCATCAGGGTTTTCCCCTCTTTCTTGCTTTTCTTTTGTGTCGTGGGCTTTGTAATGTTTTGTAGGTTACCCTTTCGGCCGAAGAATAAAAACTCTTTTTTTTTTTCAGGAATAAAAACTCTTTTTCACTTGCAAAACTCTTCCATTCAAAATTCAAATTGGAAAAACAAAGAATGAGATGTTTCGTGAGAGTATTTTTAACAGACTCTTTATATATTTGGTACAATTTGATTTTAAATGACTCAAAATTTTTTAATACTTATTTAATTTTTAATGCGACTAAAATCAATGTTCTCTATATTTTAAAAAGATAAGTTAAATTTGTCTAAAAACTCTCAAAACATCTCTAAATTTGACTTAAAATTTGTCAAAAAATATGAAAACAGCTCTGCAGCAGACTCTATGTTTTTAATGTTAAATTTAACATAATGAACAGTGTTAGCTACATATAGGCCACTACTGTTCATTTTGGACAAATTTGAAGTTAAATGTAGAGAGCATGCTGCATAACTATATTAATATTTTTTAAATAAATTTGTGCAAACATTACATTTGAAGAGTCCAATGTTAATGCTCTGAATTGTTAGTGCATTCATATGTAGTATTGGCCCTTCCAAGATGAGATGAATAAATCCAATAGTGAACCATCAAATTCAATCAATAAAGAAGTCGATGCTGGTGCGAAGCTCGACTTCCAGAATTCTCTAAGTGAGACGACTTAAGAAGTCTTGATCTTATTCTATGATACCACAAAAAGAAATCCTCCCTCATTTCGAAGAACATATAGATCACATTTCATTTGAAGTCGAAGCATAAGGCATAGAGGAAAGCGAGGAAAGTCATAATTGAGCAAATATGTCTGTATCTATCTTTTGTCTCCAAGTAGTTTTTTCGTCTGCAAAATTACCCACACATTGAACTATGAACTATCCATGTGGCTGACAGGCGAGGCACATCTAGGACCTTTTAAAACTTGACAGACAGCGATGCTATGAAAGTGGCCAACCGTAGTACCCCAAAAGGAAATTATGAAAGTTAAGGAGATCTGGCTTTTAGTTCCATGAATTCACATAGAATTAGGGCACACAGACATAAGAAACACACATTACATGTTAAGATGGAGACCAAGGCAGCATGGGTCACACGTGGCGCATATGGATTTCGTGGTTTTCAAATATGATTATTGTGGTGAATCAATGGTGCGTGACTGCTAGTGTGAATGTGAGTGAGTGGCTGCTGTATAATCAAAAGATTATTTAAATATATACCATGATAATGTACTCTAAGGTGGAGAGTATATATGCTAAAGATATCACATTATAAGTTGATATTTAGTCAAATGCATAATATTCTCATTATTTATATTTTTATTTATAAATAAGAAGAAGATAAAATTATATTTAAGGTCATAATTATAACCAAGCTTAATTACATAGGAAGACAATAAATTGTTTTCTTACAAGCAATGACGTAAAAATTCATTTTTTTAATTTTGATTTTACTTGTTTGTCTTTAAAGGAAATCAAGGATATTAATTACCATGAATTGTGATTTTACATTTGTTTACGGTTTATGAATTGGGATTTTACATTTATTTACGGTTGACAAAACTAAGGATGTCCTATTTGTTACAGTTTTAGTCATGGTGGCTTTGTGTGAAGCCAATAATTATTATAAACCTTTATGTCATCATTTTTAAAATGAAGTGCGATTAGGACTTAGTTGTTATTATTTTAATAATTAAAGATGTAAACTTGTAAACTTGTGAGAGTGAGTGACCCACACATATTGCCCCACATACGTGATAGATCAAGATCTTGTACACCACTATTTAATCATGTGGCGCCAAGTGGAGTTTTGTTTTTTCTTGTGAACATGCCTTTTTGCATATGACAATTATAAAGATATGGACCCCAAAGAAAGGGACAGGTTTTTTTAACAATTAGGCCAATAATTAAATTAAAGAGGGTGATGCCGTAGATCCTGATGGGAGGGATATCGAGCTTTAATGTTTATTTGTTTATAAGAGGAGGTTGGTTCGTGGAAAGTAAGAGTAACACTACCATATTTATAAAGAGATATAAGGAAGATTGAATATATCTGTTTGCATATCTTGCTTGTTGATTACTTTAAAAAAAAAAAATATTTCAAGTGTCTATTTCTAACGGTAATAGATAGGTTGATTGAGATTTAGATATATACTACAAGAAATTCGAGGTTGCTCGATAAACTTTTGTCCGACGAAGTAGTTTTCGCCTCCAAAATTCATTTTGCCGGACGAAAACGAAGGCTCGCCGGGTAAGGTGTTGGCGAGAAGAACAAGTTGTTGGCATGTAAAATAGGAAGGGTTAGTCCGACGATTTGTTCTATCCGTCGGGCAAGATTAGCTCTAACAACGAATATTGGCCGTTGGGCAACACTTGCCGTTGACTATATTTTGCCCGATGAAACATTAAACTTCGCCCAGCGAATATGCTTCGTCGGGCTAAAGTCTAAACACACTAAATAACACAGACGCTAATTTCTTCTTCTTCCTCTCTGCCTTCATCAGACTCTCACTCTCTTACAGGACCCTTCCCGAATTTCCCCTCGAAACCCGGGAAAAACCCTGCTCTTGTCTGACAACTTAAAGAAATTCCGAAAATACCCCTAAGTCCTTGCAATTAATTATGAGAATTCTGATAAAAATCCGGCAAAATCTCCCCTTAAGGACTGATTAACCGTCTTTCACATGTCAGACTAAGGATCAGATAATACTCCAAATTCCAATAAGGTCAACCATCCAACGATGTAACCACAATTTACAATCAGTCCAAACGACTTATCAGAGCATCTAGGTAGGATAAGTAAATACAGAAATAAATATCCTACTCGATAGTCTAGGTAAACGCGTAGTTGAAAATTTAATGCCTCCGTCTCTGAATATGCCCATGTCAACTCAACGGCCAAGAGGGGATTTAAAACACGAAAATTGTGAGTGGACAAAATAATCATTAACAAATTATTTCTGAGGAAAACAAACCTTTCCCCCCTCCACAAGTAAAACCATGCATGCATAACACAAAATTCCTTTTTATATAAATATAATATATATATAATCCAAAAACCCACCGGAAAAATCCATCTTTTGTTAAAACACTTGGTTGGACCCACGAAAACCCGAATAATGAAAACATTCCGTGGTCCACAACCCTGCTTTGAAAACCCTCCTCAAAGGAGTTTAAATCATGTAAACCGACTTGGACACAGCATATACATAAAAATATATCCCACTGCTCGCCTAATAAAAACCCGAACCGTAGCTCGACACCTTCTACAAACCCGATATACCTCGAGTTGTGCAGAAACCTGTACTACACGTAGACAGCCTCAACGACCTGGTGGAGAAAGTACCCCTCGACACCAGCATCGGAGAACCCTCAACGATCCGGCTGAGAAAGACCCTCGACGCTAGTTGGAGAAAATCTTGACCATCGGGGACAAAAATCTAGTGAAAACCGAAATCCATGTTTTGAAATCCTTGTTCCTGGCCTAAGCCAAATTCATTGAAAAATCGGGTTTAAACTCAAAATCATGGACTCGATCGAAATCCAAAATCAATCTAGTCAAACCATATAAAACCCGAAACCATAAAGCCATGCCATAGCCCAAAACGTCATTTCCAAATAATTATTGAAAGCCCGTGTCCAGTAATAATTTATAATATCCAGAAATTTTCCAAAACAATACGTAATAAGCAATTATATCAAATATACCTTTATGCATGCATTATACTTAACAAAACCAAAGTGCACTCACCACACGTCCAAATCAGCTCATTCCCGAGTCGTACGCTCCTCCTAAGTTCCTAGTGCAGTATCACCTATTAAAACTAATAATTGGGATTACCAATTATAATTAAAACCCTACATTTAGACTCCCTATATCCCAGGAGGTCCGCTTGGGTCACACTAAAAATGCAGCAACTTTGAACGCCCAAAATTACCCTAAACGACGTCTGATAAGCCTGAAACCTGCTCCAACAGATCCGGAAAGTCAAAAGCATATCAACAAGCGTTGCCGTGACCCAAAACTCGGTCCCACGCGCTAGTGGAAGGACGGACCATGCGCCGTCACGCACCTGCTATAGTGCCTCACGCGCTGCTACAGTGTTCCATGTGCTGCTACAGTACCTCACGCGCCACACGATCTGACTCGGTGCTAACTCAGCGTTGACTCGGCTACTAGGTGGCACCCACGTGGCTGCCAGGTGGCATCCACGTGGTTTCCAGGTGTCATGCCACGTCAGCCCCCCTCCGATCGAACCAGTCGTCGGACTCACCGGAGAGTTGCCGGAGAAGATGACCGCTCCGTCGTCCGTTGCCGTCCGCCATCGCAAGAAAACTCCATTGCCGGCCAAGCTTGAATTTTTCCTAACTTCCTCAAATCTGAACTGTTTTTCACAAATTTTTAGTCTAAATCCATCAACTCGAACCCAGGAACTCAAAAATGAAGTCTAAACATGAAACTCATACCTGTGTTGGCTGACAAATCGATCGAAAGTTCTGATTTTTCCTTTCCTCGGTTCGGTGTCTCTCGCGGCTGCATCCTGCGACGGTTGATACGTTCTTTATCACGGGAAGGAGGAGAATCTGATGAGTGGAACCAAAACGGATGAGCTTGCCTCGAATCGAAGTTCCAATTTCTTGGGTTTTTGGGTTTTGGTCGCACGGTTCGGGTGAGTCGCGATGAGAGAGTTTGAAAAATTAGGAAGATCTGATCTGATTAGGTTAAAATATCTACCCAAGCCAAATTACCAAAATGCCCCTAAATAATCTAGACCCACAACTCTCTCACACGAACTCCGTTTTTCGCGTGCCGCCTGTCTACGAACTCATGAGTTCGAGACCTACGTAATGCTCCTCGAAACACAGACAAAAGTGTCTTGAACCAAAAATTGACTTTCAAGCCCCTTAAACAACCAAGGACAATTTCGTCCTTTTGTAAACTAATTTACGAAAATTAAATAATTAAATTTCCGGGTTACAACAATTCACCCCCTTTAAAGAAATTTCATCCTCGGAATTCATACCTGTCACTGGAACAAATGTGGATGCTACGCTCACATAAGTGCCTTGGTTTCTCACGTGGCCTCCTCCACGTTATGATTTCTCCACATAACTTTAACCAGAGGAATACTATTTCTGCGCAGTACTTTTTCCTTCCAATCTAAAAGTTGCACTGGTTGCTGCTCATAAGTCAAATCATCTCTCAACTCAATTGGTTGCGCCTCCAATACAGAAGATTCATCGAATAAATACTTTTGGAGCATGGATACATGGAAAACATCGTAAACCCTTGACAGTTCCGGGGGTAAAGCGAGTCTGTAAGCCACTGGCCCTATCCTCTCAATAATCTCATAAGGCCCAACGTAGCGAGGACTGAACTTTCCTCGTCTACCCAAACGTACAACTCATTTCCAAGGGGATAATTTCAAGAAAACCCAGTCTCCGACCTCAAACTCAAGATCTCCGATCCGTCGGTCCGCAGAGCTTTTCTGGCGGTCCTGAGCTGCCTTCAACCTTTCCTCGATGATTCTAATCTTTTCCTCTGTCATTTCCACAATCTCTGGCGTCAACAGTCTCCTCTCACCTACCTCAGTCCAGAATATCGATGTCCTACACTGTCTCTCATATAGTGCCTCGAAATGAGACTTCCCAATACTAGACTGATATCTGTTGTTGTATGCAAACTCCATCAAGGACAGGGGTGAATTCCACTTCCTTTAAACTGCAGTACACAAGCTCTCATCATATCCTCCAAAATCTGATTTGTCCTCTCCGACTAACCGTCAGTCTGAGGATGAAAAGTTGTACTGAAATGCAATGTAGTGGCAAAGGATTTCTGCAAACTCCGCCAAAACATTGATGTAAACCTAGGATCCCTGTTTGAAACAATTGACTCTAGAGTCTCATATAACCGTATGATCTCATCCACAAACAATTTGGCGTACTGGCCCATCCAGTAATCTTCCTATACTGGCAAGAAATGTGCTAATTCCGTCAGTCTATCAACAATTACCCGGAATCCATCATGTCCTTTTTGAGTCATAGGAAGTTTATATACAAAATCCATCGTAATGTGATCCCACTTCCATTCTGGAATAGGTAATGGTTGTAGTGCTCCGTATGGTTTCTGCCTATCTGCTTTTACTTGTTGACACGTCAGGCACCTACTCATAAACTTTGCTATTTCCCTTTTCATTCCAATCCACCAATAGTGTTCCTTAAGAGTACGATACATCTTGGTACCTCTTGGATGCATAGCATAAGCAGAACTATGAGCTTCGTCAATAATTTCTCTTTTCAACTCTAGATCATTTGGTACGCACAACCGGCCATCCTTAACCAAGGCCCCATCATCCCTGATCACATAATCCTACATGTTCTCAGCCTCTAACTCCATCCTAATAACACACAAAGTATGATCCTGGAACTGAGCTTCAATTATTCGATCAATCAAGACAGGTCTCACATGGAAATTAGCCAACAAAACCCCTTGGCTATCCATGCCAAGTATAATTCCCGCTCTTCGGAATTCCACCAACAACGGTAGGTAAACAGTATGCAAATGGGCCAAGGAACTCATGGAATTCCTGCTCAAGGCATCCGCCACTACATTGGCTTTTCCTGGGTGATATTTTATGGTACAGTTATAATCCTTTATCAGCTCAAGTCACCTTCTATGTCTCAAATTCAGATCCTTCTGGGTGAAGAAGTATTTGAAACTCCAAATCATGTGTGGGGTAAATCAACTAATCCGGTTTAAGTTGCCTGGAAGCATATGCTATGACATTCCTATGTTGCATCAGCCTATACCCCATAATGATGCATCACTGTACACCTCAAATCCTCCGTTATCATCTGGAAGGGTTAATATTGGGGCAGAAGTCAACCTCCTCTTTAGCTCCTGAAAGCTCTGTTCACACCGAGCATCCCAGTCAAACTTGACTCCTTTCCTCGCCAACCGAGTTAACGCGGCAGCTATCGTAGATAATCCTTCTACGAATCGCCGATAATATCCCACTAAACCCAGAAAACTTCTCACCTCTGTCACTGTCTTCGGTTGCTCCCAATTTGCCATTGCCTCAACCTTTTGGGTATCCACGCTGATACCCTCAGCAGAAATCACATGACCTAAGAATCCCACACAGGTCAACCAAAACTGACATTTACTGAACTTGGCGAATAATTGCCTTTTCCTCAGCATATTCAACACCAACCTCAAGTGTTTCTCAAGTGCCTTAGCACTCTTCAAATATACTATGATATCATCGATGAACACAATCACAAATTGATCCAAATACTTTCGGAACACCCTGTTCATCAAATCCATAAACGCTGTCGGGGCATTAGTTAACTTGAAGGGCATCACCAGGAACTCATAATGCCCATAGCGTGTCCTAAATGCCGCTTTGGGAACATCCCTTTCCCTGATCCTTAACTGATGGTACCCGGATCGAAGGTCAATTTTAGAGAAATACCTTGCCCCTTTTAATTGATCGAATAAACCATCAATTCGTGGAAAAAGATACTTATTCCGTACCGTAATCCTGTTTAACTGCCGGTAGTCGATACAGAGCCTCAAACCACCATCTTTCCTCCTTACAAATAACACCGGTGCACCCCAAGGTGATACACTAGGTCGAATAAGCCCCATATCCACCAAGTCTTCCAATTGAGTCTTCAATTCCCTCAATCCTGACGGTGCCATTATGTATGGTGCATGTGATATAGGTTGGGTACCTGGAAGAAGCTCTATGATGAACTCAATCTCCCGATGAGGTGGCAACCCCTGAAGATCCTCTGGAAATAAATCGTGAAACTCATTCACCACAGGAATATCCTCTACTCTCACTGGAGTATCCCGATAATCAATCACGTGAGCTAAATAAACCTCACAACCTTTCCTCAATAATTTCTCAGTCGCTAAAACAGATATCATTCCCGAGGGAAGTACCCTACGATCACCCCGAAATGTATGTTCCAGCAAGCCTAGACTCCGAAAAACCACCATCTTGTCCAAACAATCTATTGAGGCAAGGTGCATGGTTAACCAATCCATCCCCATAATCACATCAAAATAATAAATATCTAAGGGGCTTAAATCTGCCTCTAACTCATGAACTCCCACTACTACCGGATAACTACGTATCACGAGGTTAGCCACTAACATGTCTTCGGTAGGAGTGCTAATACCCAAGTCCCAACTATTCGGGGATAACTCTCTATCAGTAAAAAGTGTAAAACCCCGAGAAATAAAAGAATGTGTAGCCCCGGGATCTATCAAAATAGGAGTATCATGATTAAAAATAGACAATGTACCAGTAACCACATCTGGTGTTGCTCGAGCCCCCTGTCTCCCTCTAGCCATACTGGCCCCATTAGCCCCACTAGCCCCACTGGCTTTGGTCTGGCTCCCTGATGCAGTACCAGATGTCTGCGCTGCTTTCTGACCCGGTTCAGCAGCATTTCGACCCCAGAAACTACTGCCCGGACGACGATATGGACAATTCCTCTTGAAATGACCAGTCTCCCCACAAAAGTAGCAGCCGGTCTCACCAGGTCTGCCATTCTGTCTCCCGGTAGACTGCACTGAAGCCCGGCTAGACTGGGCGGATGATTGTTGTTCATGCCTGGCTCAGCTACCGCCTGAACCAGATTTCGCACCCCCAGAAGATCCAAAACTAATACTGCCTTTCTTGGATGATCCTTGACTAGAGGACCCGAAACTCTGGCGATCCTGGTGTCGCCTAGAACCACTAAACTGGTGTTGAGCTGGCAAACTCAACTCTACTCTAGCAGTAGCGTCTGACAAAGCCCTCAAAGAAGTCTGAGCAACAACAGTTACTACTACCCGAACCTCATTTCTCAGTCCATACTCAAATCATCAGCACTTATCCATCTCAATTGCCACCAGAGCCGGTACAAAGCGTGACAACTCATGAAATTTCTGTTCATACTAGGCCACCGTCATCTTCCCCTGCTGTAGCTGCAAGAACTCAGCCTCCCTGGCATCCTAGTACGAGCGAGGATAAAACTGTTCGAGGAAGCACTCCCGGAAAGCATCCTAAGTAAAGGTATGGACATCCCTGCCTGGCAGCTGCAAAGCATGCCACCAGCGGTACACATAACCACCAAGAAGAAATGTGGCTAACCGCACCCTATCCTCCGGAGGGCACCTCATAACCGAAAACACTCGTTCCAAATGAGTAATCCACTTATCCGCATCATCTGGGCCTAACTCGCCCGTAAATACTGTCGCCCCTAACCGCTGGCTCCCTCAATGTCAGACACTTCAGTAGTAGACCTACCCTGAAGTATTGTAGTCAAAGCCCGACCCAATTGATCCAGGGTGTGCCTCAAATCAGGCTCTACTGCGGGTTCATGTGCGTCCTCACCGTTTCCAAACCGCTGACGGGGCTCTCGTCTCGGAGGCATTACGCTAAAAAGAACCATAAATTATCAACCCCACAATCTGTTGTAGACTAGGTGTACGGTCTACAGGAATTTAACCTAGTGCTCTGATGCCAAGTTGACATGACTCTTTCCGAATTTCCCCTCGAAACCCGGGAAAAACCCTGCTCCCGTCTGACAACTTAAAGAAATTCCTAGAATACCACTAAGTCCTTGCAATTAATTATGAGAATTCTGCCAAAAATCGGACAGAATCTCCCCTTAAGGACTGGTTAATCATTTTTCACCTTTCAGACTAAGGATCAGATAACACTCCAAATTCCAATAAGGTCAACCATCCAACGATGTAACCACAATTTACAATCAGTCCAAAAGACTTATCAGAGCATCTAGGTAGGATAAGTAAATACAGAAATAAATATCCTACTCGATAGTCTAGGTAAACGCGCAGCTAAAAATTTAATGCCTCCGTCTCTGAATATGCCCACGTCAACTTAACGGCATCGAGGGGATTTAAAACACGAAAATTGTGAGAGGACAAAATAATCCTTTAAAAATCATTTTCTAGGAAAACATACCTTTCCCCCCTCCACGAGTTAAACCATGCATGCATAACACAAAATTCCTTTTTATATAAATATAATATATAGATAATCCAAAAACCCACCGGAAAAATCCATCTTTTGTTAAAACACTTGGTGGGACCCACGCAAACCCGAATAATGAAAACATTTCGTGGTCCACAACCTTGCTTTGAAAACCCTCCTCAAAGGAATTTAAAATCATGTAAACCGAACTGCACACAAAATATAAAATCCTGAATAAAATCCCGTGTTGTAGCTCGATACCCTCCACACACCCGATATACCACGACTTGTGTAGAAACCTGTACTACGCGTAGATAGCCTCAACGACCTGGTGGAGAAAGTACCCCTCGATACCAGCTTTGGAGAACCCTCAACGATCTGGCGGAAAAAGAGTCTCGACGCTAGTTGGAGAAAACCTTGACCATCGGGGACAAAAATCCAGTGAAAACCAAAAACCTTGTTTTGAAATCTTTGTTCTTGCCCTAAGCCAAATTCATTAAAAAACCTGGTTTAAACTCAAAATCATGGACTCGACCGAAATCCAAAATCAATCAAGTCAAACCATATAAAATCCGGAACCATAAAGCCAGGCCATAGCCCAAAACGTCATTTACAAATAATTATTGAAAGCTCATGTCCAATAATAATTTAATAATATCCAGAATTTTACCAAAATAATACGTAAGAAATTATATCTAATATACCTTTATGCATGCATTATACTTTACAAAACCAAAGTCCCCTCGCCACACGTCCAAATCAGCTCAATCCCGAGCCGTAGATTCCTCTGAAGTTCCTGGAGCAGTATCGCCTGTTAAAAGCAATAATCGGGATCACCAACTATAATTAAAAGCCTACATTTAGACTCCGTAAATCCTAGGAGGTTCGCTTGCGTCACACTTAAAATGCAGCAAATTCGTATGCCTAAAATTACCCCTAAACGACGTCCGATCAGCTCGAAACCTACGCCAACAGATCCGAAACATTGAAAGCTTATTGACACGCGATGCCGTGACCCAAAACTCGGTCTCACCTGCCGCCACCTACCATGGGAAGGCCGGACCACGCGCCGGCCACGCGCTTGCTACAGTACCTCACACGCTGCTACAATGTTCCATGCACTGCTACAGTACCTCACACGCCACTCGGTCTGACTCAACTGCTAGGTGGCACCCACGTGGCTGCTAGGTGGCATCCATGTGGCTGCCAGGTGGCCTAGCAGCCACGTCAGCCCACTTTCCGATCGAACCAATCGCCGGAGAAGACGACTGCTCTGCCGTGCGCCGGCTTCAGTCGTCCCCGGAAAACTCCATTAACGACCGAGCTTGAATTTTTCCTAACTTCCTCAAATCTTAACCGCTTTTCAAAAAATTTTAATCTAAATCCATCTACTCGAACCCAGGAACTCAAAAATGAAGTCTAACAACGAAACCCATACCTGTGTTGGCCAAAAAATCGATTGAAAGTTCTAATTTTTCCTTTCCTCGGTTCGGTGTCTCCCATGGCTGCTTCCTGTGACAGTTGGTACATTCTTGATCACGGGAAGGAGGAGAATCCGATGAGTGGAACCAAAACGGATGAACTTTCCTTGAATCGAAGTTCTAATTTCTTGGGTTTTTGGGATTTGTTCGCACGGTTCGGGTGAGTCGCGAAGAGAGAAACTGAAAAATGAGGAAGATCTTATCTGATTAGGGTAAAATATCCACCTAAGCCAAATCACCAAAATGCCCCTGAATAATTTAGACCGACAACTCTCTCACATGAACTATGTTTTCTGCGTGTCACCTGCCTACGAACTCGTGAGTTCGAGACCTACGCAATGGTCCCCGAAACACAGTCAAAAGTGTCTCGAAACAAAAATTGACTCTCAAGCCCCTTAAACAACCAAGGGTAATTTAGTCCTTTTGCAAAATAATTTACAAAAATTAAATAATTAAATTTCCGGGTCGTTACACTCTCTCTCTTACTCACTCACTCACACACTCTCTCTCTAGCTACAATAATCATCTCATCACCATTTTCACTACCAATCAAATCCCTTTCTCTCTCAATCACCAATATCAATTTTGAAGGTTTGAGAAATTTAATTTTTTTAGTTTTGAAATTTTGATTTTTGATTGGAAACTAATTATGTTTTGTGTTTTAGGAAATTTGTGGTTGATTTGAAGGAATACTTATAAAAAGGTATGTGTGTTTGCCTCTCAATTTAATTTTGTTAAGAATTTTGGATATAATTATGTTAGGAAATTGTGTATTTATTGTGGAAAATGTGTAGAAATTGATTAGGATTTGTGGAAATTTGTGTAGGAAATTAGAAAATTTGTCAGGAAAATATGAAAATTGAAAATATGTTATGAAATTAGGGAAATAGAAAATATGTTAGGAAATTAGAAAATATTTTAGGAAATAAAAAATATATAATGAAATTAGAAAATATGTTAGGAAATTAGAAACAATGTTTGGAAAATAGAAAATTTGTACGGAAATTAGAAAATTGTGAACTCTGTGATATGCATAATTCATATATGTTTGTATTTGTGAATTTGTTGTGATATTTTTTGTAAAACGCTTTATGTAGTTCCGACGGAGTGAAATATGTTTATATTTCATAACCGTTTATGCAAAGTTAATTGGGTTGATTAACTTCATATAATGAAATTCAATGAAAAACCTTAGACCCGTTTGAGAGTCAGTGAATCGGAATGATTGACTAACTCTTGAATTGTCTATTTATTCGGACAGTTTGGGGGTGCGCAACTATGTGTTGTGTAGTTGGCGGTTTACGAGGTTAGGTTTCGATTGTGGGAAATTCGGTTTGTATCCCCTCAATGTTCTTCGAATCCATACTAGATATTTGTTTATAATATCTACGTCGTGCATTTGGGGAATTGTAGGGAGATGCTGCCGAAGTTTCTCTCAATCGAACCAAAGCCTCGTAGGTCGCAAACTACACAGCACAGAACGTGCACTCTCGAATGGGATATGGCCAAATCATCGGAGGCATAAGGAGACGAGCTTCTTTTGATTTAACTTGTTCTAATTACGAGACAATGTTAACTCAATTACTTACGTTGACTCTATGTTGTGAAAGCATGCACAATGGACAGAGGCTGGATGCAAATGTTGGATAGATTTTCTTATCAGTATTTGGATGGGATCGATAACTTCATTGCCTTTGCACGTAGTCATTGCAGTGATGAAAGACATATCAGGTGTCTGTGCCGTAAATGTAACAACTGTAGGTGGATACCATTGAATGAAGTCCAAACTCATATGAAATGGAATGAGATCGTACACAACTACACTAATTGGATCTGTCACGATGAAGAAATATTTTCCGCAATGACATCTTCAGTTCCTGGGACCCATCGGGACGAAAGTGCTTTGGATGGGCGATGTGATAATGATAAAGTCGTTGAGTTATTAATCGATGATTTTCTTCCCGCATTGGATGATATGGACAATGAGGCGCCCAGGTTTCAACCCGAAGACTCTGAGCTCCATTACGAGAGATTGTTGAAAGAAGCTCAGTACGAATTGTACCCCGGTTGTAAATCCTTTTCAGTTCTAGGGGCAGTTGTGGAGTTGATGCACATGAAAGTTGAGTATAATCAAACGAACAAGCATTTCGATCACATGATGGACATCATCATCCGAATGCTCACTGAAGACAACCGTCTGCCTAAAGATCATTATATCTCAAAGAAGATGTTGAAAGGCCTCAGTTTAGGGTATATCAAGATCCATGCATTCAAGAACAACTGTGCATTATTTTACGGTGAATTCGAACAGCTTGACAAATGTCTCGTGTGCAATGAGCCTAGGTTTCAAAAGAATAAGATTCCGAACAAGGTTTTGCGTTATTTTCCACTGAAGCCAAGGTTACAAAGATTCTACATGTCGTCCCACACAGCCCAAGATATGAGGTGGCACAAGGATGAACGCATTGATGATGATGTACTAAGGCATCCGGCCGATTGAGAGGCTTGGAAGGAATTTGATAAGATGTATTCCGAGTTTGCCGCGGAGCTAAGAAATGTCATATTAGGGCTCGCTACTGACGGGTTTAATCCGTTTGGGAGTTTCGCAAAGCCCTATAGCACTTGGCCAGTGGTTATCGTTCCGTATAACTTATCTCCTTGGAGATCTATGAAGAAACAATTCACAATCCTCAATAGTTTAATACCGGGGCCCAAATCGCCGAGTAATTCCATCGATGTGTATTTGCGGCTATTTATTGACGAGCTCATGGATATGTGGGAAAATAATGTCCGAACTTACGACAAGTGCAGTAGAGAAATATTCACTATACGAGCGGCCGTAATGTGGACAATTAATGATTTTTCTGCTTATGGTATGTTTTCGGGATGGAGTACCAAGGGCTATCTTGCTTGCCCGACATTTGGACCAGACACAACGTCCTTTAGGCACGCATCGAAGGTATGCTACTTTGGTGCGAGAAGGTTTATGCCGTGGGATCACCGATGGCGAATGCAATATGACTCATTTGATAGCAAATCAGATTTACGAGCTCGACCAAGGGAGAGGTCCGGTGATAAGATATTGTCCAAACTGAACAGTATACATGACTTCGTCACACGAGGACCGAAACCAGCTGAACAGGAAAATTGGAAGAAAATGAGTATATCCTTCCAGTTAGCGTATTAGTCGAAATTGAAAATCAGACACATTGCGGATCCTATGCACATCGAGCAGAATGTTACCGAGAGTGTTGTGGGAACGACTTTACCCATTGAAGGCAAGTCAAAGGACACAAAAAAGACTCGTCTGGGTATGCAAGAAATGGGGATTCGGCCTAATTTTTGGTCAAAAGTCGTCAATGGCAAATACATCATGGCTCATCCAAGTTATACATTTACGTCGGAGAATAAGAAAAAATTCTTGAAGTGGTTGCAGGGTGTGAAATTTCCCGACGGGTACGCCAGCAACATATCCTGAAACGTTAGCCCCGACGGTGCGGCCATATTTGGCATGAAGAGCCATGACTATCATATTTTGCTATAACAACTCATTCCGATTAGTATTCGGCCCTTCTTGGAGCCTGGTGTTGTTGAGACGATAGTTTATTTGTCTCAATTCTTCCATATACTATGTGCCAGGTCGTTGGTAAAGGCGGACTTCGAAGCAATTAATGAGGATATTGTCTACATCATGTGCCGGCTAGAGCAAATATATCCACCTGCATTCTTTGATGTAATGGTGCACCTACTAATACATCTGACGGATGAGACAAAGATAGCTGGCCCGGTGCATTATAATTAGATGTACCCAATCGAGAGGTATAACTTATTCCTGCTATTTAATAATATTTCCTTACTATTATGTATATATGTGAATCATAATGTATATTTCCTTGCAGAACGTTAGGTATGTACAAGCGGTACGTCCGCAACAAGACACGTCCCGAAGGCTCTATAGCGGAGGCGGACATTGCAAAGGAGGCACTAACATTTTGTGCAATGTACCTTCGGAATGTTGAAACTTCCTTCAATAGGGCCTCGCGCAACGACGATGGTGGTCAACGTCCAGAGACCTTATCTGTATTTTCCCAACCCGCACGACCATTTGGCACTGGTCAAATGTCGGAGCCGTTCACCAATAGCGACATGGAAGTGGCTCATTGGTTCATACTGAACAACTGTGATGAAGTCTGGCCCTTCCACGAGCAGCACGATGCGTTGATGAAGGCCAAATATTCTTCGAATTGGGAAGAAATTGACAAACAACTGTTTCCAAGTTTGTTTTTGAGCATGTAAGTCACAAATTTTAATGTCTCAATTTGTTAAATTGTTTTTAAGTTCACCAATTTCATTTCTTGTGTGTATCTTACCATATGGCACAGCTGAAAGATGAGAACTTTCCAAATGAAAATAAAGAATTAATGCAACTGGCCCTTGGCCCATTTCGAGGAGAAACGTACGCTGGTTGTCACGTTAACAGAGTTAAATTCGTGTGCACAGAACGAGACGACAAATTTTCTGCGCAAAAGAGCTGGGTCTTCGTGCCGGAGGATGGGAAAAATGCTGATACAGGGTTTTACGGCAAATTGTTAAGTGTGGTTAAGGTGTTATTCGTAGACCGCAAGGAAATCATCTTGTTCAAGTGTCATTAGTTTGATACGAACCCGAGTATCCCAGGAAGTGTCATTAAAGATCAGTTATGTACCTCTATCAACACAAACACCCGGTGGTTTGAGAGTGATCCCTACATCCTCTCTAGTACGGCGAAACAAGTATTCTATGTGGATGATCCAAAAGCTAGTGCTGGTTGGCGAGTAGCTGAGATGGTGAATCATAGAAATATTTGGGACTTGGATGACCGATAGCATGAAAAATATGGGAAAACAGAGGATGAAAAAATCATTTCCCAGGTGGATTCCTCTGCATCCACCCTAAACGTGGATAGAGTACGGACCAACGACATCATCCCACCAATTGCGATTGATGGCATTTTTATTGATCTCGGGGAATTAGAACAAATTGAAAGTGATTTTGAGAATCAAGTACTGTGCACATCTCGGATGACGAGCGTGATTGGGAGGGGGAGTGTAACAACCCAGAAATTTAATTAGTGAATTTTCGTAAATTAATTTGAGAAAGGATGAGTTTACCCTTGGTTTTATAAGGGGCTCAAAAATCAATTTTTGGTTAGAGCCACATTTGCCAATTTTCAGGGACCGTTGCGTAGGTCTCGAACTCATGAGTCATGAGTTCGTAGAAAGGTGGCACGTAGAAAATGTAGATCGTATGAGAGAGTTGTGGGTCTAGAATATTTAGGGGCATTTTGGTAATTTTCCCTAGGAAGATATTTTTAAGTCAGACTTATCCAAGTTTTATCATTTTTTCTTCTCCCTTCGTGATCCTCCTCTAACCCGTCCGATCGAACCCAAAATCCCGCACCCGTGAACTTTGATTCGAAGAACCATCGTACATTTTGGTTCCACCCATCGGAATCTCCTCCTTCCCGGGATCAAGGACGTACCGGCCGTCGAGGGAAACAGCCACGGGAGATGTCGAATCGAGGATGGAGAAAACTGAACCTTTCGATCTATTTTCTGGCCAACTCAGGTATGGGTTTCGTGTTTAGACTTCAGTTTCCAGTTCCTAGGCTCAAGTTGATGGATTTAGACTATAAATTTGTGAAAAAACGGTTGAGATTTGAAGAAGTTAGGAAAATTTCAAGGTCGGCCGGTAATGGCAATTTCTGGCTACGGTGGATGGCGGCGCACGGCAGAGCGATTGTCTTCTCCGGTGACTGGTTTAGTCAGAGGGGCTGACGTGGCATGCCACCTGGTAGCCACATGGTAGCCACCTGGTAGCCACGTGGAGGCCACCTAGCAGCCACGTGGAAGCCACCTGGCAGCCACTTGGAGCCACGTGGAGGCCACCTAGCAGCCATGAGGAGCTACCTGGCGGCTGAGTAAGCACCGAGTCAGCACACGTGTAGGCGCATGGGGTACTGTAGCTGGTGGGCGGACGAGCCGTTGGGCTTCCACCGGCACGTGGTGATGCGTGAGGCCGGTCCTTGGGTCACATCAGCGCGTGTCATATGTTTTCGATGTTCTGAACCTTTTGGCGTAGGTTTCAGGTTAATCGGACATCGTTTAGGGGTAGTTTTGGGCGTCCGAAGTGGCTGCATTTTTAGTGGTTCGCGTGCGGACCTCCCGGGCTTTAGAGAGTCCAAATGTAGGGTGTTTTTAATTATTGTTGGTAACCCCGATTGTTACTTTTGACAGGCGATACTGCTCCAGGAACTTCAGAGGAGCGTACGACTCGTGATTGAGCTTAATTGGACTTTTGGTGAGTAGACTTTGGTTTTATAAATTATAATGCATGCATAAGCATATATTTGAAATAATTTACCTATTGTTTTTGGAAAATTTCTGGAATTTAGAAATTACTGGACACGGGTTCTCAATAATAAATTGGAAATGACGTTTTGGGCTATGGCATGGCTTTATGGACTCTGGTTTTATGTCGTTTCGACCTTATAGATTTTGGGTTTCGGTAGAGTCCATGATTTTTTGGTTTAGACCCGGATTTGTGATTTTATTGGATTTGGGCATAAACCGATTTTCAATGAATTTGGCTCAGGCCAAGAAACAAGGATTTCAAAACATAGATTTTGGTTTTCACTGAATTACTGTCCCCGAGGGCCAAAGTTTTCTCCGATACTGGTGTCGAGGGTCTTTCTTCACCATATCGTTGAGGGTTCTCCGACGCTGGTGTTGAGGGCTATTTCTCCACCAGGTCATTGAGGCTTTCCATGCGTAGTACCAGATTCTGCACAACACGAGGTATATCGAGTGTGTGGAGGGTTGGACCCCGGTTAGTCAGCTTATATATCGAGCTACGGCTCGGGATTTCCATTCGAGGAGCAGTAGGATATGTTATGATATATTTTGTGTCCAGATCTGTTTACATGATTTTTAAACTCCTTTGAGAAGGGTTTTCAAAGTATGGTTGTGGACCATGGGATATTTTCATTATTCAGGTTTTCGTTGGTCCCATTGGTATTTTACCAAAAATAATGGATTTTCCCAGTAAGTTTTTGGCTTATCTTTATGGATTTGTTTGAAAAGGAATTTTATATTATGCATGCATTGTTTTACTCTTGGAGGGGAAAAATGTATGTTTTCCTTGGAAATTGTTTAAAAATATTATTTTGTCTACTCACACTTTTCGTGTTTTAAATCCCCTCAAGGTCGTTGAGTTGACGAGGGCACATCCAGAGACGGAGGCATTAAATTTCAGCTGCCCCTTTACCTAGAATATCAAGTAGGATTTAAAATTATGTATTTACCTTTCCTACCTAGATGCTCTGATAAGCCTTTTGAACTTACTGTAAATTATGACACCGATTGAAAGTTGTAAATAAATTATTTCATTTATATATGTAATATCCATCTTCAAATCAATAAGTGTGATTTATATGTATATTTTATGAATTCATTTACAAAAGTTTCAATTAATCTTTTATGTACTAAAGCCACAAACTTTGATGTCCTCATCCTTGATTCGGCTTCCCAACATTTCATCTTAGGTCCATCCTTGGAATCATCTGTAAGTAATGTCCTTGATACTTACACTAGTCAGGTTCCAAAATGCAGTGATGAAGATTTTCTAATGAACAATCAAAATGACAATTTTTATGAATGCTTCCATAAGCATAGTCGGTTTTGACCTTTTTTACTTGATAAAATAGTTTATAGAATTTTGGGAAAAATGTGTAATAACATTTGCCCGACGAATATACATGTACCTTCGTCTGGAAAAGGCTTCCAATATCACGTGGTTCTCTGTTCGGTGGACGGTTGCCGAAATTAGAAATGTATGGCCGACGAATATTCATTTTTCTTCGTCGGGTCATATATACCAGATTCAATTTACATTTAATATTAAACAACATTTTTAAATTACTTATGAAATGAAATGGACCGATCTAACCGTCCACATTTTTTGCACGTAATCATAGATCGCCTACGCAATAAATTACTCGATTTGGAAATCTTGGGATTAGGTAACGGTGAGCGACGTTTCAACGGTTACACAATGTTTCTTCAAGATCGGATGACTTGAAATTCTCAAAACCTCACGATTTTCGACGGGCGAGATCTAGGCACGTAAAACCACAAAATGAACGGTTAGATTGGGCAAACGTAAAACCACAATGTTTCTTTGATTAATATGCTTGTTTTACGATTTTTAATAATTTACAAAATGAAATGGACCGATCAAACCATCCACATTTATTGTTCGTACTCATAGATCGCCTACGCGAAAAATTACCCAATTTGGAAATCCCGGGATTAGGTAACGGTTCACGACGTTTCAACTGTTACACAACGTTTCTTCACGATCAGACGGCTTGAAATCCTCAAAACATCAAGATTTTCAACGGGTGAATATCAATTGAACCAAAACTACGAAAAACTTAATGAAATTCACAAACTTAACAATCGAGGCACATAAGCTCCGAAAAACATGACGATAACGATCGATGGGGCTTTAGGCATGTAAAACCCAAAATTGAACGGTCCCAATCTTGAAAATTCTCTCGTCGGACCTGATTTTTTGATCAATCATAAACTCAACAACATAAGAATTTAGCCCGACGAAGGTAACTATTCGCAGGGCAATATGTAATGAGGTGTCGGGCAACTATACATACGTCGTCGGGCAACGTAAACAAAACACGCACTTTTTTTTTCGCGAAAATTTCAAAACTTCCATCAAAATTTTAGCGAAAACTCAAACTTACTGCTTATATTTGGCCGACGAACTATTTACTTGTTACCCGACAAACTATAAATTTGTTACCCGACGAATATCCACCGCGTTTTGTTACCCGAAAAATTCATTAATAGTTGGCCTGACGTAGGGTTCGTCGAGCAAGGTTATTCAGACAGATAAATCGCAACCGACTCTTCTTCTTCTTCCTTCTTCTTCATTTTCCTCGTTATCTCCCGACTGCCACCTCTCTGCAACACAAACCAACCCTCGTCTGTGGAGGTCGCTGGCGTCCAATACCACTCATTTCCTTTCTCGCTCTCTCTCACTAGGACTCCGCCTCTCACTCCACCGCCACAGCTATCTCTCACGCCGTCTCTCTCTCAACGAGGTTAGGTTTCGCCGCTGCGCCTATCTCTTGCCGGCAGTCATCTCAAGGTCGAACTCATTCTCCCTCTCACTTTATTGTTAATGTGGATTGGTTATTGTTAATTTTGATTGTTTATATTTTAATTTCAGTTTGGATTGAAATTTCAATTGAAATTTGGTTTGGATATTATGAAATTGTATTGAAATTGAAATTGAAATTTGGATTGGATTTTGGTAGATTGTACATTTTTCTCAAATTTGCAGATTGGAAATTTAGGCTTTTTACTTGAATATTGTGAATTTGGATTGGATTGGAATGTAAATATTTGGTTTACTAAGTTTGATCTTTGGTATAATGTTATGAATTTTGCATATGATTTTTGTTATGATTTTGGATATTAAGTTTATGTGAATTTTGGATATGTGAATTTTATGAATTTTGGATATTTGAATTTAAAAAATATTTATGTGAATTTTTGATATGGTGTAGGATATGTGAATTTTGGATATGTGAGTTTTATAAATTTTCGATATGTGAGTTTTATAAATTTTTGATATGTGAATTTTATGATTTTGGATATTATTATTGTATGTTTGGATTAATTTGTAAGTTTGATTTTATTCCCGAACTTTGGATTTAGAAATTTAGGTATAATGTTGTGAATTTTGAGTTTAGTAATTTAGGTATAAGTTTTTTTGGATTAATTAGTATTTTAGGTTTAATATTAGTTTATGTTGGTTTTCTTTAAAAAAATTAGAATTTGGTGGTTTTAGTTTTTAGATACCAATTTACCAATTTTCAATAAAAAAAAAATTTGTTTTATTTATTGATTTATTATTAGAATTAAAAAATGTTGGTTAATTTTATATGTGGTTTTGTTTTTATTTTGTGAATTTAATATTTAATATTAAAAATGTTTAGTTTTTTTTTATTAAATTAAAAATATGTTGGTTAATTTTATATTAATTATTTTTAATTTCTTATTGTAGATGTCGCATCGCACCTTAATCACATCTAGGATCCGCCCCCACCCTGATCTCGTTGATCATGCGGCGAAGGAGGCAGCCTTTACTCGGTTGCCTTAACAGCGGCGTCCGTTCAGGCACCGATCTCGGATCATCACCGACCCAGTGCGTGATCGGCTCGTCGATAGCACATCAAGAAACGGGGGGAACCCCGTACCGACCCACAGGACGACGCCGGAGTAGACGAACCGACGACTGTTGTTGGAGCACTCCTTAAGGGTAAGTTGATTATTTTGTTTATTTAAACAACCATTTTTATTTGTTACTCATATTATGTACGAATGTTCATCAAATTTACAGGGAAATCGGTGAACGTGCGCGGGATCAACCGGGGTTTGACATCCCAGCGGATTTGCAGGACAACAAATGCAAAGATCCCGGTGGTGTAAGTGCCTTGCCAGAGTCAGCGCCCGTAAAAATCCACAGCCTTGTTGTGCATGACATTGGCGCGATTCTTCGCACCAAGTGCCTAATGATGGGGGATACTTTTAGGAACCAACCCCCATAGGAGATCACGCGCTGTTGGGGAGAGTTATCGGTTTGTGTTTCTCCCTTTTTTTACATTAATTTCATTTTTTTTTAATTATTTTACCAACTTTAATAATTTATTGAATATAAATTTTGAGTTCAACCTAGAGGACACCGACGTCAGTAAATACCTGAGAAACCACTGGCAGTTACGGTATGCCGATTAGAAGTACGAGCTCCACAAGTACAACAAGTGCAGACTGTAACGACCCGAAAATTTAATTATTTAATTTTTTGTAAATTATTTTGCAAAAGGACGAAATTACACTTGTTTGCTTAAGGGGATTGAAATTAAATTTTTGTTTCGAGAAATTTTTGGCAGTGTTTCGGGGACCGTTGCGTAGGTCTCGAACTCACGAGTTCGTAGACAGGCGGCACGCTAAAAACGAAGTTCGTGTGAGAGAGTTGTGGGTCTAGAATATTCAGGGGAATTTTGTTAATTTAGCTTGTGTAGATATTTTTAACCCCAAGTATATCAGATTCTCTCATTTTTCACTCTCTCTCTTCGCGACTCACCCAGCCCGTGCGTCCGAACACAAAAAACCCAAGAAATTGGAACTTTGATTCAAGCCACCCTTGTCCATTTTAGTTCCACTAATTGGATTCTCCTACTTCCCACGATCACAGACGTACCAACCATCGCAGGAAGCTGCCGCGGGAGACACCAAACCGAAGAAAGGAAAATCGAAACATTTCGATCAATTTTCTGACCAACACAGGTATGGATTCCATGTTTAGACATCATTTTTGAGTTCCTGAGTTCGAGTAGATAGATTTGGACTAAAAATTTGTGAAAAAGTGTTGAGATTTGAGGAAGTTAGGAAAAATTCAAGCTCGGTCGGCAATGGAATTTTTCGGCAACGGCGCACGGCGGAGCGGTCGTCTTCTCTGGCGACTCCGGTGACTAGTTCAGCCAGAGGGCGGCCAGATGTGGCATGCCACTAGGCAGCCATGTGGATGCCACCTGGCAGCCACATGAAGGCCACCTAGCAGCCACGTGGGTGCCACCTGACGACCGAGTCAACGCTGAGTTAGCGTCGAGTCAGACCGAGTTGGACGTGAGGTACTGTAGCAGCGCCTGGAACACTGAAGCAGGCACGTGAGGCACTAGAGCAGGCGAGTGGCCGACGCCTGGCACGTGGTCCGGGCTTTCGCCTGTTCGTGGCGGCGCGTGGGACTAGGTTTTGGGTCACGACGATGCGTGTCGACAAGATTTCGACATTCTGGATATGTTGGCACAGGTTTCGGGTTAATCGAACATCGTTTAGGGGTAGTTTTGGGCGTCCGAAGTGGCTGCATTTTTAGTGTGACGCCCGCGAACCTCCCAGGGTTTAGCGAGTCTGAATGTAGGGTTTTTAAAATTAGTTGGTAATCCCGATTGTCACTTTTGACAGGCGATACTACTCCTGGAACTTCGGAGGAGCGTACGACTCAGCATTGAGCTGATTTGGACGTGTGGTGAGTGCACTTTGGTTTTGTTAAGTATAATGCATGCATAAAGGTATATTTTATATAATTTCTTAATACGTATTGTTTTGGCAAATTTCTGGATATTATTAAACTATTAATGGAAACGGGCTTCCTAAAATTATTTGGAAATGACGTTTTGGGCTATGGCCTCGCTTTATGGATTCGGGTTTTATATGGTTTGACTTGATTAATTTTGGGATTTCGGTCGAGTACATGATTTTGGGATTTCGGTCGAGTACATGATTTTGGGACTTCGGTCGAGTACATGATTTTGGGATTTCGGGTTTTGTCCCCGATAGTCAAGGTTTTCACCGACTGGCGTCGAGGGTCTTTCTCCGCCAGATCGTTGAGGGCTCTCCAACGCTGGTGTCGAGGCGTATTTTTCCACCAGGTCGATGAGGTTGTCTATGCGTAGTACAAGTTTCTACACAACTCTCGAGGTATATCAGGTGTGTGGATGGTATCGAGTTACGACTCAGAATTTCATTTGGGAAGCATAGGGATATGTTTTGATGTATATTTTGTGTCTAGGTATGTTTATATGATTTTTAAACTCCTTTGAGGAGGGTTTTCATAGCTGGGATGTGGACCACGGAATGTTTTCATTATTCAGGTTTTCGTGGGTCCCACCACGTGTTTTAACAAAAGATGGATTTTTCTGATGGGTTTCCAGACTATCTATATGTTCTATTTATATAAAAAGGAATTTTATGTTATGCATACATGGTTTTACTCGTGGACGGGGGAAAGGTATGTTTTCCTCGGAAATGATTTTTAAATGATTATTTTGTCCCCTCACAACTTTTGTGTTTTAAATCCCCTCTAGGATGTTGAGTTAACGTGGGCATATCCAGAGGCGGAGGAATTAGATTTTCAGCTGCACATTTACCTAGACTATCGAGTAGGATATTTATTTATGTATTTACTTATCCTACCTAGAGGCTTTGATAAGTCCTTTGAATTGATTGTAAAATTATGGTTACATCGTATGATGGTTGACCTTATTGGAATTTGGAGTGTTATCTGATCCTTAGTTTGACAGGTGGAAGACGGTTAACCAGTCATTAAGGGGAGATTCTACTGGATTTTTTTGCAGAATTCTCATTATTGATTGTAAGGACATAGGGGTATTCTGGGAATTTTTCTTTAGGTTGTCAGACATGAGCAGAGTTCTTCCCGGGTTTCGAGGGGAAATTATGGAAGGGTCCTGTCAACTTGGTATCAGAGCACTAGGTTAAATTCCTGTAGACCGTACACCTAGTGTACAATGACGAATTATGGTTCTTTTCAGCGTAATGCCTTCGAGACGCGAACCCCGTCAGAGGTCTGGAAACGATGAGGATACACATGAACCCGTAGTAGAGCCTGATTTGAGGCAGACCCTGGATCAATTTGGTCAGGCTTTGACTACAGTACTTCAGGGTAGGGCTACTATTGAAGTGTCTGATATTAAGCGAGCCCAGAGGTTGAAGGCGACAGTATTTACATGAGAGTTAGGCCCAGATGATACGGATGAGTGGATTACTCATTTATAACAAGTGTTTTCGGTTATGAGGTACCCTCCGGAGGATAGGGTGCGGTTAGTCACATTTCTTCTGGGTGGTTAAGCGTACCGCTAGTGGCATGCTTTGCAGCTGTCAGCCTGGGATGTCCATACCTTTACTTGGGAAGCTTTCTGGGAGCGCTTCCTCCAGCAGTTTTATCCTCGCTCGTACCGGGATGCCAGGGAGGCTGAGTTCTTGCAGCTACAGCTGGGGGACATGGCGGTGGTGTAACGACCCGGACCAGAAATTAAACTATTTTGAGGATTGGACAATTTTACCCTCAGTTTTGGACGGGTTCGGGAGTCACTTTTTGACTGGCAAGACTTTTGGGAAATTTTCTAAAGTCGTTGCGTAGGTCTCGAACTCACGAGTTCGTAGACAGGCGGCACGCGGAAAACGGAGACCCGGTGAGTTCGTTACGGGTCTAGAAGCTTCAGGGGCAGTTTGGTAATTTTGGAGAAGTTGGAACTATATAATAGATATTTTCTCTCTCCTCGGCAGATTGGTCAGTATGGTCCCTCTCTCTCCTACCCGAAAACTCCCCCGTGTGAACACAAAAAGCTTGATCTTCATCGGACGGATTTCGATCCGAGTTGAGTGAAACCAAGGTCGGGAGGATCATCCCCGGGACCCCACGAGCATTTTGGGGTAGATATTGGAGCGGGAGCACCGCCGTAGGCGACGGACGGAGGAGGGAGGTGAACCGAAACTTCTCGGCCATTTTCCGGCTAAACCAGGTACGATCTCGGAACTTTGACCTCATATTTGGATTCCTGGTGAAGAGTAGATAAATTTCCATGTATAGATCGTGAAAAACGGTTAAGAAATGAAGAAGTTAGAAAACTGGTAGTTTCGGCCGGAAATGGGGGATTCCGGCGAACCAGACGGCGGCGGAGGTGGCGGTCCGGTCATCTTCTCCGGCCAGCCTCCGGTGACGGCGTCCGGTCGTCTTCTCCGGCGAGTCACCGGTGACCGGTCGGGTCGAGTTGAACCGGTCGGGTTGAGTAAACCGGTCGGGTCGAGTTGGACCGGGTCAGGTTGAGCCGGACCGGGTTGGACCGGTCCAGGCGCGTGAACACTGTAGTAACGCGTGACCGGCGCGTGAGCGCGCGTGGGTGCGTGAGCCGACCTTCCGGCGGCGCGTGGCGGCGCGTGGGGCCGAGACTGAGGTCACGGCGACGCGTGGGAACTAGTTTTCGACGTTCCGAATCTGTTAGTACAGGTTTGAGGTTGATCAGACGTCGTTTAGAGATTGTTTTGGGCAATCCCAGCGGTAATAGTTGTCCGTATTAGCGGGTTTTGAGCTCGGGAAGTCCAGGTAGTTGGGACATTATTGTGCATGTGTTGCTTGGGCTAGAGCGTCCTTAAATTAAGGGTTGGTTGATGTATATTAGTAGACTATTGTTTATAAACTGTAATGCATGCATCAATGTATCTTTGTTTACATATTGTTATGTATTGTTGCAATGATTTCCCGGAATTTAGAAATGATTACTGGATATATGTTTTCCACTATTTCGATTAGAGTGTGTTTTGGTCATATTGAGGGAGGCCAGGACTCGGGACGAGGATCCGTTATTAGCGGTGAACCGGTGAACCTCCAACGACTGATATGATATGATAGTCGAGATATGCCGACTGATATGATAGTCGAGATATGCCGACTGATATGATATGATAGTCGAGATATGCCGACTGATATGATATGATAGTCGAGATATGCCGACTGATATGATATGATAGTCGAGATATGCCGACTGATATGATATGATAGTCAAGATATGCCGACTGATATGATATGATAGTCGAGATATGCCGACTAATATGATATGATAGTCGAGATATGCCGACTGATATGATATGATAGTCGAGATATGCCGACTGATATGATAGTCGAGATATGCCGACTGATATGATAGTCGAGATATGCCGACTGATATGATATGATAGTCGAGATATGCCGACTGATATGATATGATAGTCGAGATATGCCTACTGATATGATATGATAGTCGAGATATGCCGACTGATATGATAGTCGAGATATGCCGACTGATATGATATGATAGTCGAGATATGCCGACTGATATGATATAATAGTCGAGATATGCCGACTGATATGATATGATAGTCGAGATATGCCGACTGATATGATAGTCGAGATATGCCGACTGATATGATATGATAGTCGAGATATGCCGACTGATATGATAGTCGAGATATGCCGACTGGTATGATATGATAGTCGAGATATGCCGACTGATATGATATGATAGTCGAGATATGCCGACTGATATGATATGATAGTCGAGATATGCCGACTGATATGATAGTCGAGATATGCCGACTGATATGATATGATAGTCGAGATATGCCGACTGATATGATATGATAGTCGAGATATGCCGACTGATATGATATGATAGTCGAGATATGCCGACTGATATGATAGTCGAGATATGCCGACTGATATGATATGATAGTCGAGATATG
This sequence comes from Oemleria cerasiformis, assembly GCA_037349345.1. Classification (NCBI taxonomy): domain Eukaryota; kingdom Viridiplantae; phylum Streptophyta; class Magnoliopsida; order Rosales; family Rosaceae; genus Oemleria; species Oemleria cerasiformis. The sequence continues at coordinate 13,037,799 of JAZGTL010000010.1, forward strand.
CCGACTGATATGATATGATAGTCGAGATATGCCGACTGATATGATAGTCGAGATATGCCGACTGATATGATATGATAGTCGAGATATGCCGACTGATATGATATGATAGTCGAGATATGCCGACTGATATGATATGATAGTCGAGATATGCCGACTGATATGATAGTCGAGATATGCCGACTGATATGATATGATAGTCGAGATATGCCGACTGATATGATATGATAGTCGAGATATGCCGACTGATATGATATGATAGTCGAGATATGCCGACTGATATGATATGCTAGTCGAGATATGCCGACTGATATGATATGATAGTCGAGATATGCCGACTGATATGATATGATAGTCGAGATATGCCGACTGATATGATAGTCGAGATATGCCGACTGATATGATATGATAGTCGAGATATGCCGACTGATATGATATGATAGTCGAGATATGCCGACTGATATGATATGATAGTCGAGATATGCCGACTGATATGATATGATAGTCGAGATATGCCGACTGATATGATATGATAGTCGAGATATATGCCGACTGATATGATATGATACATGACTAGCACACCCCAAGGGATACCCTGGTGGCTAGGGACAGGATAGTCGAGAGATATGCCGACTGATATGTTATGGTAGCCGAAGGTTATACCGGCTGATGATACGATATGATAGCCGAGGATATATCCGGCTCTAATATGAAACAGACGACAATGGTCATGGGCTTAATCAACCTATGAAAATACTTCGTCAGCCGGGTCAGTGGGTAGGTGTGGGCGGTGACCCAGAGGGACGAATTATGGTTGGTTCACAAGTATTTGACTAGTCTGTTGTCTTGTGGTATTCCAGTAGAGATGTCAGCAGTGTCTGACCTACTAACGTTTGATGACATAGGGTATTCCTATTTGGACCACCACTACTCTGAGGTTTTGGTTTTGACCAGTATACTATCCTGCGTCTGACAGGTATAAGTGGTTAGTAAGTACAGAGGTTCTGTCGGGAACCCTCTAAGGCTTAATAAAAAATTATTCCAGAACAAAGGGTATTTCTGGTGTTTAAATTTTGAAGTAAAGAGCTGTCAGATGGGATAAGGGTTCTTTCCGGGTTTCGAGGGAAAATTCGGGAAGGGTCCTTACAGGTGGCCCAGTATGAACATAAATTTCTTGAGTTGTCACGCTTTGTACCAGCTCTGGTGGCAATAGAGATGACGATTTGCGTATGGACTGAGAAATGAGGTTTGGGTAGCTGTAACTGATGTGGCTCATACTTCTTTGAGAGCTTTGTCAGATGCGGCTGCCAGGGTAGAGTTGAGTTTGCCAGCTAAGCAGCAGTTCAGTGGTTCCTGGCGACGTCGGGATCACTTGAATTTTGGGGCCTCTAGTCAAGGACCATCCAAGAGAGGTAGTTTTAGTTCTGGATCTTCTGGGGGTGCGAGATTTGGATCAGGCGATGGAGGAGCCGGTCAAGGACAACAATCATCCGCTCAGTCTAGTTGGGCTTCAGTGCAGTCGACCGGGAGATAGAGTGGCATACCTGCACAGGTGGGTGACACCGGTTGCTACTTCTGTGAGGAAACTGGTCATTTTAAGAGGGATTATCCACATCGTCGTCCAGGCAGTAGTTCCTTGGGCCGATATGCTGCTGAATCGGGTCAGATAGGATCGCATATATCTGTTACTGCATCAGGGAGCCAGACCCAAGCCAGTAGGGCCAGCAGAACCAGTGCGGCCAGCAGGGCCAGAGGGAGAAAGGGGGGTCGTGGACTGTTTTCTGGTACACAAGCTCGAGTTTTTGCTATGACTCAGCATGAGGCTCGAGCGGGACCAGAGGTGGTCACTAGTACGTTGTCTATTTTTAATCATGATAGCACTCGGGGTTTTACACTTTTTACTGATAGAGAGTTGTCCCCGATTGGTTGGGACATGGGTATTAGCACTCCTACCGAAGATATGTTAGTGGCGAATCTCGTGATACGTAGTTGTCCGATAGTAGTGGGAGGTCATGAGTTAGAGGAAGATTTAATCCCCTTGGACATTGATGATTTTGATGTTATTCTGGGGATGGATTGGTTAACCATGCACCATGCCTCCATAGATTGTTTCGACAAGAGGGTGGTTTTCTGAAGTCCAGAATTACCGGAACTTACATTTCTGGGTGATTGTAGGGTACTTCTCGAGGGAGTGATATCATCTTTAGCGGCTGGGAAATTATTGAGGAAAGGTTGTAAGGGCTATTTAGATCATGCGATTGATTCTCGGGATACTCCGGTGAGTGTAGAGGATATTCCTATGGTGAATGAGTTTCCCAATGTATTTCCAGAGGATCTTCCAGGATTGCCACCTCATCGGGAGATTGAGTTCACCATAGAGCTTCTTCCGGGTACCCAACCTATATCACAGGCACCGTACAGAATGGCGCCGGCAGAATTGAGGGAATTGAAGACTCAATTGCAGAACTTGGTGGATATGGGGTTTATTCGACCAAGTGTATGACCTTGGGGTGCACCGGTGTTATTTGTAAGGAAGAAAGATGGTGGTTTGAGTCTCTGTATCGACTACCGGTAGTTAAACAGGGTTACAGTGCGGAATAAGGATCCTTTGCCATGAATTGATGATTTGTTTGATCAATTAAAAGGGGCAAGGTATTTCTCTAAAATTGACCTTCGATCCGGGTACCATCAGTTAAGGATCAGGGAAGGGGATGTTCCCAAAATGGCTTTTAGGACACGCTATGGGCATTATGAGTTCCTGGTGATGCCCTTCGGGCTAACTAATACACCGATAGCATTTATGAATTTGATGAACAGGGTATTCCGAAGGTATTTAGATCGGTTTGTGATTGTGTTCATAGATGATATCTTGGTTTATTCGAAGAGTGATAAGCCACATGATAAGCACTTGAGATTGGTGCTAAATATGCTGAGGGAAAAGCAACTATTCGCCAAGCTCAGTGACGGTCTGTCTGAGAGGACAATTCAGATTTTGGAGGATATGATGAGAGCTTGTCTACTGCTGTTTAATGGAAACTGGGATTCACACCTGGTCTTGATGGAATTTGCATACAACAACAACTATTAGTCTAGTATTGGAATGTCTCCTTTCGAGGCACTATATGGGAGACAGTGCAGGACACCGATATGCTGGACTGACGTAGGTGAGAGAAGACTGTTGACACCTGAAACAGTGGAACTGACATAGGAAAAGATTAGAATCATCAGGGAAAGGTTGAAGGTAGCTCATGACCGCCAGAAAAGCTATGCGGACCGACGGATCAGAAATTTTGAGTTTGAGGTCGGAGACTGGGTTTTGTTGAAATTATCCCCCTGGAAAGGAGTTGTACGTTTTGGTAGACGAGGAAAACTGAGTCCTCGCTACATTGGGCCTTATGAGATTATTGAGAGGATAGGGCCAGTGGCTTACAAACTTTCTTTACCCCGGAACTGTCAAGAGTTCACGATGTTTTTCATGTATCCATGCTCCGGAAGTATCTATTCGATCAATCTCCTGTATTGGGGGTGCAACCAATTGAGCTGAGAGATGATTTGACTTTTGAGGAGCAACCAGTGCAACTTCTAGATTGGAAGGAAAAAGTATTGCGCAGAAAGATTACTCCTCTGGTTAAAGTGTTGTGGAGGAATCATAATGTGGAAGAGGCCACGTGGGAAACCGAGTCACTGATGCGGGCGCAGCATCCACATTTATTCCAGTGACAGGTATGCATTTCGAGGATGAAATTTCATTAAGGGGGTGAATTTTAACGACCCAGAAATTTAATTATTTGATTTTCGTAAATTATTTTGTAAAAGGGCGAAATTACCCTTAGTTGTTTAAAGGGCTTGAAAGTCAATTTTTGTTTCGAGACACTTTTAGCTTTGTTTCGGGGACCGTTGCATAGGTGTCGAACTCACGAGTTCGTAAACAGGCGGCACGTGGAAAACGGAGTTCGTGTGAGAGAGTTGTGGGTCTGGAATATTCAGCAGCATTTTGGTAATTTGGCTTGGGTATTTTTAACCCCAAGTAGATCAAATTCTCTCATTTTTCACTCTCTCTCTCTTCGCGACTCACCAAGCATGTGCGACCGAACCCAAAAAACCCCAGAAATTGGAACTTCGATTTAAGGCAACTTCTTTTAGTTCTACTAATCGGACTCTCCTCCTTCCCATGATCACAGACGTACCAACCATCGCAAGAAGCAGCCGCGGGAGACACCGAATTGAGGAAAGGAAAACTGAAACCTTTCGATCGATTTTCCAGCCAACCCAGGTATGGGTTCCGTGTTTAGACTTCAATTTTTAGTTCCTGGTTTGAGATTTGAGGAAGTTTGGAAAAATTCAAAATTGGCTGGCAATTGAGTTTTCCAGCGACGGCGGACGGCAGCGCAAAGTGGAGCGGTCGTCTTCTCCGACGACTGGTTCGGTCAGAGGGGGGCTGACGTGGCATACCACCTGGCAACCACGTGGAGCCACGTGCATGGCAGTTGGCAGCCACGTGGAGGCCACCTAGCAGACCCGTGGGTGCCAGATGGCAGCCGAGGCAGCACCGAGTAAGCGTAAAGTCAGACCGAGTTGGCGGATGAGGTACTGTAGCCACGCGTGGAACACTGTAGCAGGCGCGTAAGGCACTATAATAGGCACGTGGTGGCACGTGGTGGCGCGTGGCGCTTGGTCCGACCTTCTGCCAGCACGTGGCGGCGCTTGGGACCGGGTTTTGGGTCACGGTGGCACGTGTCGACAAGATTTTGACATTCTGGATCTGTTGGCGTAGGTTTCAGGTTAATCGGACATCGGTTAAGAGTAGTTTTGGGTGTCCGAAGTGGCTGCATTTTTAGTGTGATCCAAGCGTACCTCTCGGGGTTTAGGAAGTCTGAATGTAAGATTTTAATATTATTTGGTAATCCCGATTGTTACTTTTAACATGCGATACTGCTCCGGGATCTTCGGAGGAGCGTACAACTCGGGATAGAGCTGATTTGGACGTGTGGTGAGTTGACTTTGATTTTGTAAAGTATAATGCATGCATAAAGGTATATTTTTTATAATTGCTTATTACGTATTATTTGGAAAATTTCTGGATATTATTAAATTATTATTGGACACGGGCTTTCAATAATTATTTGGAAATTACATTTTGGGCTATGGCCTGGCTTTATGGATTCGGGTTTTATATGGTTTGACTTGATTGATTTGGGATTTCGGTCGAGTCCATGATTTTTAGTTTAAACCCATGTTTTCAATGAATTTGGCCTAAGCCAAGAAACAAGAATTTCAAAACAGGGATTTTGGTTTTCACAGGATTTTTGTCCTCGATGGTCAAGGTTTTCTCCGACTAGCGTCGAGGGTCTTTCTCCGCCAGATCGTTGAGGGTTCTCTGACGCTAGTATCGAGGGGTATTTCTCCACAAGGTCGTTGAGGCTATCCATGTGTAGTACATGTTTCTGTCCAGCTCGAGGTATATCGGGTGTGTGGAGGGTATCGAGCTACGGCTCGGGATTTCATTCGGGAAGCAGTGGGATATGTTTTGATGTATATTTTGCGTCCATGTATGTTTACATGATTTTTAAACTCCTTTGAGGAGGGTTTTCAAAGCAGGGATGTGGACCACAGAATGTTTTCATTATTCGGGTTTTCGTGGATCCCACCAAGTGTTTTAACAAAAGATGGATTTTCAGATTATCTATATATTATATTTATATAAAAAGAAATTTTATGTTATGCATGCATGGTTTTACTCGTGGAGAGGGGAAAGGTATGTTTTCCTCGGAAATAATTTTTAAATGATTATTTTGTCCACTCACAACTTTCGTGTTTTAAATCTCCTCCAAGCTGTTGAGTTGACGTGGGCATATCCAGAGGCGGAGGCATTCGATTTACAGCTACGCGTTTACCTAGACTATCAAGTAGGACATTTAATTTTGTATTTACTTATCCTACCTAGATGCTTTGATAAGTACTTTGGATTGATTGTAAAATTGTGGTTACATCGTATGATGGTTGGTCTTATAGGAATTTGGAGTGTTATCTGATCCTTAGTCTGACATGTGGAAGACGGTTAACCAGTCCTTAAAGGGAGATTCTACCAGATTTTTGGCAGAATTCTCATAATTAATTGCAAGGAATTAGGGGTATTCTGGGAATTTTTATTTAGGTTGTTAGACGGGAGCAGGGTTCTTCCCGGGTTTCGAGGGGAAATTCGGGAAGGGTCCTGTCACTAGCCTTCCCCGAAGGCAGCTCGGACAAATCTTCCAGAGTAGTTGGACAGGCCGAAACTAGCAGGGTGGATGTGGTTGTGCGACCATTTCGTGTCCCCCGCCTATGTGGTACATATAATACACCTAGTTAAATTATTATTTTTTGTTATGATATTTTCCATTTGAAAATATAATTTTTATTTTTAGTAATGAACAACGAAAATCGGTTGTCAACACATCAAATCGGGGAGCGAAGAAATTCAACAAACATGTGGGTTCGCGATCCTTATCGGCCCGACATGAGGATCGGAGCATCGCCGGGTCGATATTCCCGGAAGTGGATGCTTCGGGGCAAGTGTACGCTGGCCGAGGCAACCAAGAAGCTGACAATATTCACGTAAGTTTATTTTTTTTTCATATTAAACATTAATTTTTTATTTGATAATTATATTTCTAATTTATATTTATTCGAATTTGTAGGCGGGGATGGAGCAAGACGTCCAGCAGACACAGGCTGAGCTCACATAATAGCATCCTGACGTGCCGTTAGAGCAGTAGCTATCGGATCCCGAGAGGTCGTCATCCTGGAGCGACGACTTGGTAGGTGTCCAGGGAAGATTGTTCGGGGGGCGGGCGATGGGATAGTCCGGGATGTCTCCAGTCACTCGTCGAGTTCTTCTTTGGGAACCAATCTCGAGGAAATGTCGAAGCTCAAGAGAAACTTTGAGAGCCTCTAGGCAGAAAATGCTGAGATCAATGCTCAAAACGTGCAGATTCAGTCCCAAAACGATCAAATCAAGACCACCTTTGCCAAGGTGCTTGACCGCTTGGGTGAGCGTGGGCTAGATGAGCTTATGTCACAGTCTCTGCCCCCAGCCTAACAGTCCGCCTAGGACCCCACCACCCCGACCCGTCGCCGATTAGTTAAAATTTAATATCTAAAACATTGATTTAGTTTTAATTATGTAAAAACATAACATTAATTTTTATAAATATTGTTTTTATTTTCATTTGATTCGTTTTATTCTTTTAATTGTATTTTTAAAAAATATTTTTATATTGGTTATATATATTTATTTAATTAAATAAATTATTAATTTTTTTTAAATATTAACCTTTGGCCTGACGCATAATCGTTTCGTCGGGCAAAGTAATACTTAGCCCAGCGAAACGTATTCGTCGAGCAACATATGTTGACTTTTGGATTGTTCGACAACTCATATGCGACGAATGGATCCGCCGGGCAAGCTTTAAATTGCTCGGTGAATTATTGTTTTCGTCGACTAACCTCAAGCTCGACGGACGTTGCCCTACGAAGAATCACAGAATTTAAAGTTGCCCGACAAACATTAAACTTTGCTCAACGAACATGTTTCGCCGGACAAGTCTGCTTTTCTTGATACCATTGATTGTTGAGAAACATAAATCATTAGTAAAATGGTGAAATTACCTGGCTTTAGCATAAATTTATTGATGTTGATGTTGGTTAAGGTACTGTTAGTTTATTTGGTCTAATTGTTAAGTCTTTGTGCGTGCTTGGGAAACCTAAATTTTGGAGCTTCAATATTTGGTTGTTTCCTGAAGAATAATTTTTTTTTCATAAAGGTTTGTGTGAAGATTATTGCTCACACGCAGGATAGATTTCTTGTTATTCGGGGTATTATCAAGCTTTAGCTATTAAAGTTAAGGTATGCAGCTTTAAATTTTGGTAATTATTACTTGAAATGTACCCAAAACAAGTCAGTCAGTCTCAAAATGCACCCAGAACTGAAATTTGCCTCACTTTACACCGAGAACAGTCATTTTCTTACCTCCATTGTACCAAATAATTCACACCGTTACACCCTCCGTTTAGGAGGCTTACGTGGCAGCAAGGGATTGGGTGTTTTAATCATTTTGTAGAAAAATATTAAAACTAAAAATTAAAAAAACAAAAAACAAAAGATGAAGAAGATGATGATGAACTAACTGGGTTTCTCAACCCATTCCCAAACCTCCGAATCCAAACCCTCCAAGCCTTCCCCAACCTACCGACAATAATAGAGCTTTAGGTACCTCTCGAGACACTCATCTTGCATTGCAGAAAGGGCTTCGGCCAGAGGGTAGCTAATGGCGATGCCCCTACCACCAAAAGCCATGGAGTGACTAAAGTAAGTGTTGGCAGAGTGACTCTCAGATGGGCCTCCCACATAAACCATCCTCAATGAGTCATATTTACCGAGCACATCAACGAGATTATCAACGTTGATAATGGTGTCGTCATCGGCCAGGAGGAACCACAGGACATTAGGCAACCCGAGGAGGAAGCACTAGGAGATTATTCGGGAGATTCAGAGCCCCAACGGGTCACCCATCGGGTTGGTGTAGCGAAAACGTGAAATGTCCTCGGAAACCATGAACGGAGGCAAGGACTGATCGATTTCGCTTCCTGGGAGCTTCTCTTCCAGGCAGACGTGGCCGCGCATGTCATTCCGACGCCACCAGAGTTGTACATACTCCTTCCGCTGCTTCCAAAGTTAGGTCGACCCGGCAATGCCAAAAATGATATCGCTTAATTTCAACTCCTCGTGGTGCCAGACTTCTTGGGAAAGTGAAACAGTGCAATTTAGAGAGTGAGTGAGGGATTGGGGGTAAGGGACAGACTGAGGAGTGCCGGAGAAAACAAGGAAGAGCCAAGCAGTGGTGGAGATCAAAAGCGCAGCGACGGCAGTGACGGCGTTGGCCACTTGGCTCTGACGGTGACGTCGGGTATTGGGTGATCGGGAGGCGGTGGCGGTGGTGTCGTGGTCCTTGGGATTGGTGGTGTTGGGGTTTGTTGACAACGTGGTCATCGCCCCCAATGTTCATTATGTGCACAAATCGCCACCAAACAAAAACTTCTATATTCTAATATGCAGTTGTGAATTCGATTTCAGATTTGAAGAGAGGAAAATGAGGAGGGAGTGTTGAGTTCCAGAGGTTGGTGGGTGATTGGGGTGGGTTGACGAAGGCTTGGAGGGTTTAGATTCGGAGGTTTGGGAATGGATTGTGAAACCCAATTAGTTCATAATCTTCTTCTTCGTCTTTTTTTTTTTAATATTTAGTTTCAAGAATTTTTTTACAAAATGATTAAAACACACAATCGCTTGCTGCCACGTTAGCCTCCTAAACGGAATGTTTAACGCTGTGAATTATTTAGTGCAACGGAGGTAACGAAATGTCTGTTTTGGGTGCAAAATGAGGCAAATTTCAATTCTAGGTGCAATTGCAGATTCACTGATTTGTTCTGGGTGCATTTCAAGTAATAAGCCTTAGATTTTTTATACCATTGATTGTTGAGAAACTTAAATCATTAGCAAAATGGTGAAATATTGTGATGAAATAAATAGAGAAACAGGCTTCTTTCAAGAAACACTCAAGTGACTACCTTCTAATCAAATGGTTAGAAAAAATTCAGATTTTGGTAAGATTTGCAGAGATGTCTATGAATTAATACTTGAAAATTAGAGGATTGGATCATTGAGGCATAAACGGTACGTATCTTCATTCTTCAGCCTTTAGGCACTGTTTGGTTTATGAGAAAATTTACGAGAACAAAAGAAAAGAAAATTCTGGGTGTTCATCTTCAATTTGTTCTTTGTTTTTATGCTTAGTGGTTACAAACTAAAACATTTGAACTGCTTAAGATAGTTTACATCTCTAATGAAAAAGGGGTATTTTTCTTTGTTTTAACTCTCTACAAATGGTCAATGCTTAAAGTGGATGTTTGCATGATTTTGACATATATAAGGTGTGTGTTTGTGTGTGTATATATTTGTGTGCTTTTTATGTTAAATGCTTAATGCTTTTTCGCTGCAATGTAAAAGGACCTCCTTTCTTATTGTGCCATTTGAATGTTCTTTATCTGTCTATTTTTGAGCTATCTTCTAAGGATATATGGACAATTTTCTTGGATTATTTGTGAGCCATGCTCTGTTGTGTTGATTCATTTGTAGTAATTTTAATAATGTTTTGCATATGAAATGTATGTTGCTGTTAATATTCTTGATCTTGGGTGTAAGAAATAACTGGCCTAATAAGTATAAGATGTGCTTAGCGCCTCTGTAATCTTGATCATAGATATAAAGATTCATGCTTTCTTAATTCTTATGCTATTTTGAAGTTGGGTGTGGAAATTATATGAAAATCTCAAGTTAATTACTTTCTTGGTTGAATATTGAAAAATTAGTCCGACTCTATTTTGTTGTTCTTGGGTTGTTTTCTCTGCATTTTCTCACTAAACAAACAGTGAGTTTTGAGCTTTATTGGTTTGTAATTCTTATGCTATTTTGAAGTGGGGTGTGGAAATCAACATGTAACATTCTATCTTTTGTGGCTTTGTAGGAAAGCATCCAAATGGAGAAGAAAAAAAAAGACAATGACGCAAAGCGTATGCGTCATGTTGCAATTGTCTCGACAGATTCTAGCTATTCCATTACAATGAATACCACTAATCTTGGTAAATTGATTTTGAATGAATGGAAAAAAAAAATGGGCAGTATGTACAATTATTCTTATTTTATATAACTACTAATATAATAATGTGAAGTGAGTAACTAACCGTGCAGTACAACAACAATTCAGGTAGCGGTTTTATCGTGCATTAGACGAGCTTAAACAAGCAAGTCTCTCCGACCTTATTTGGACATACAAAACTGTTTCGCGAATTAGGTACAAAATTCAAGATTTAATTTTATAAAAAATTTGTTTTGGTGGCACAAGAGGAAACGCAATCAAGAGCATAAAGACTTTCTAGGCCAGGTAATTTATAACATTTTATATTTCAAAATTTGTTACAACATAAAAAATCAACTATGTAAGAAATTTCGATCGCGTTAAAATTACGTTCTCAAAAATACATTTTTATTTTATGCATTTTTTTTTTTGTTAGATTGATTTTATTATTTGATTCAAAGTTTCAAAATTGAAATATAATTGCTCACAACTCCTTATAAAACTTAATCACGTTATGAATTATATTCTTTTTAAAAAAATTAATTACTTTTCCATTATTGTTAGAGAATTTGTTTTTATTTGTTATGGGTGGTAGTGTTAAGGGGGAGAGGTTTGTAGGTAATAGGGTTCTTGAGTTCTGTAGTTTTTTAACATCCAAAAATAAATGTACTGTTTAGTTTATATGTCTATATATTTTTTAATTTAATAATAAATATATTTTCATTCGGACATAAGAAAGATGGTTAATTGTTTATTGTACCATCATTTTGTAATATTTTTTTGTTTAAACTTTTACAATGAATTTTGATAAAAAAAAATTAAGCCTAAATAGAGTGACTAAAAATTTTATCCTTCAATTTTTGACAGTTTTACAAGCATCATCGTCGTATTTTTGTGAAGAAGATAAGGCACGAGATTGAGGTAAACAAAGCATATTATCAATTTTAAATTTCTTTTAAGCTAATATTCAAGATAATTGAACTTTATAATGAGCGTCACATAATTTATGATAGATTTCTTGCGATATTTGGAGTATACATGATGTATTAGAGAGACTATCAAAATTTAAGATGCTATGCTGATCTGAAATAATTAATCAATCATTTTAAAATAGTAGTACAAATTTAATTCAATTTGACGGTAATAATTGGTCCATATTATTTGTTCATAGGCCGACAATGAAAGAGTGAAAGATCAACTACAAAGAAACGGGTGGCGCAAGTGGTCTTAAAGTGTAATGTTTATATGTATTCGTGTTATGTGCAAACTTTATATCACAATCCCTTAGTATATCTAAAGAGTTATAATCTCTTAAAGCATTTTTATGATATAAATTTTAATCTGTACATTATTTAGTAAATTTGGCTGATTGGAGAAGCCCACTCTCTGTCTTTCGCTCTTAACCACGTGTTTTTCATTCGTAAATAAACGGGAGAAAAGTCCATAGTAGAATAGGTTTCACCTTCTGATAAAAATAAAATAAAAAATGGAGAGGGAGGGGGTAATTCCATGGACCTGACAAAAAAAATGTTTCCACGGATAAAAAAATAAAAAGGAATATAAGAACCAAAATTCATTTCTTTGAGGCAAGGTTTGGCGCCTTCCTTTTCAACCAAATTACCCACGTAATAAGAGATGAGTTTTTTTTTCCGCCCTTTGACAGGACCCTTCTCGGATTTTACTCTCGAAACCCGGGAAAAACCCTGCTCTTGTCTGACAACTTAAAGAAATTCCCAAAATACCCCTAAGTGCTTGCAATTTAAATATGAGAATTCTGCCAAAAATCCAGCAGAATCTCCCCTTAAGGATTGGCTAACCATCTTCCACCTGTCAGACTAAGGATCAGATAACACTCCAAATTCCAATAAGGTCAACCATCCAACGATGTAACCATAATTTACAATCAATCCAAAAGACTTATCAGAGCATCTAGGTAGGATAAGAAAAATACATAAATAAATATCATACTCGATAGTCTAGGTAAAAGTGCAGCTGAAAATTTAATGCATCCGCCTCTAGATATGCCCACATCAACTCAACAACCTGGAGGGGATTTAAAAAACGAAAGTTGTGAGTGGACAAAATAATCATTTAAAAATCATTTCCGAGGAAAACATACATTTTCCCCCTCCACCAGTAAAAACCATGCATGCATAACATAAAATCCCTTTTTATATAAATATAATATATAGATAATCCGAAAATCCACCGGAAAAATCCATCTTTTGTTAAAACACTTGGTGGGATCCACAAAAACCCGAATAATGAAAACATTCTGTAGTCCACAACCCTGCTTTGAAAACCCTCCTCAACGGAGTTTAAAATCATGTAAACATACTTGGACACAAAATATACATCAAAACATATCCCACTGCTCCCCGAATAAAATCCCGAGTCGTAGCTCGATACCCTCCACATACCCGATATACCTCGAGTTGTTCAGAAACTTGTACTACGCGTAGACAGCCTCAACGAACTGGTGGAGAAAGTACCCCTCGACACCAGCGTCGGAGAACCCTCAATGATCAGGCGAAGAAAGACACTCGATGCCAGTCGGAGAAAACCTTGACCATCGGGGACAAAAATCCAGTGGAAACCAAAATCCATGTTTTAAAATCCTTGTTTCTTGGCTTAGGCCAAATTCATTGAAAAATCGGGTTTAAACTCAAAATCGTGGACTCGACCGAAATCTAAAATCAATCAAGTCAAACCATTTAAAACCTGAATCCATAAAGCTAGGCCATAGCCCAAAACGTCATTTTCCAAATAATTATTGAAAGTCCGTGTCCAATAATAATTTAATAATATCCAGAAATTTGCCAAAACAATACGTAATAAGCAATTATATCAAATATACCTTTATGCATGCATTATACTTTACAAAACCAAAGTCCACTCACCACACGTCCAAATAGTTCAATCCTGAGTCGTACGCACTTATGAAGTTCCTAGAGCAGTATTGTCTATCAAAAATAACAATCGGGATTACCAATTATAATTAAAACCCTACATTTAGACACCCTAAACTCGGGGAGGTTCGCTTGCATCGTACTAAAAATGCAGCAACTTCGGACCCCCAAAACTACCCCTAAATGACGTCTGATCAACCCGAAATCTGCTCCAACAGGTTTGAAACGTCGAAACCTTGTCGTCACGCACCGGCGTGACCCAAGGTCCGGTCCCACGCGTCGCCACGCAATGGCTAAAGGCCGGACCACGCGCCTGTTACAGTGCCACACACGCCTGCTATAGTATTCCATGCGTTGCGACAATACCTCACCCGCTGACTCGGCCTGACTCGACGCTGACTCAGTCTAACTCAGCGTTGACTCAGCACGGACTCGGTGCTAACTCAACACTGACTCAACCGCTAGGTGGCACCACGTGGCTGCTAGGTGGCCTTCACGTGGCTGCCAGGTGGCCTCCACGTGGCTACCAGGTGGCATGCCACGTCAGCCCCCCTCTGAACGAACCAGTCACCAGAGATTCACCGGAGAAGACGACTGCTCGGCCGTGCGTCTCCATCCGCCGTCGCCGGAAAACTCCTTTACCGACTGACCTTGAATTTTTTCTAACTTCCTCAAAACTTAACCGTTTTTCACAAATTTATGGTCTAAATCCATCAACTCGAACTCAGGAACTCAAAAATGAAGTCTAAACCTGAAACCATACATGCGTTGGTCGGAAAATCGATGAAAAGTTTTAGTTTTTCCTTTCCTCAGTTCAGTGTCTCACGCGGCTGCTTCCTGCGACGGTTGGTACGTTCTTAATCACGGGAATGAGGAGAATCCGATTAGTGGAACCAAAATGGACGAGGCTACCTTGAATCGAAGTTCAAATTATTGGGTTTTTGGGTTCGGTCACACGGGTTTGGGTGAGTCGCGAAGAGAGAGAGTGAAATGAAGGAGATATGATATGCTTGGGGTTAAAATATCTACCTAGGGAAAATTACCAAAATGCCCCTGAATATTCTAGACCCACATCCCTCGCATACGAACTCCATTTTTCGGGTGCTGCCTGTCTACAAACTCATGATTTTGAGACCTACGCAACGGTCCCCGAAACAAAGTCAAAAGTGTCTCGAAAAAAAAATTGACTTTCAAGCTCTTTAAACAACCAAGGGTAATTTCGTCCTTTTTCAAATTAATTTAGGAAAAATTAACAAATACAATTTTCGGGTAGTTACAATTCACCCCCTTAAAGAAATTTCGTCCTCGAAATTCATACCTATCACTAGAACAAATATGGATGATGCAACCGCATCAGTGCCTCGATTTCCCACGTGGCCTCTTCCACATTATGATTCCTCCACATAACTTTAACCAGAGGAATAGTCTTTATGCGCAGTGTTTTTTCCTTCCAATCTAAAAGTTGCACTGGTTGCTCCTCAAAAGTCAAATAATCTCTCAACTCAATTGGTTGCGCCTCCAATACATGAGATTCATCGAATAAATACTTTTGGAGCTTGGATACATGTAAAACATCGTGAACCCATGACAGTTCCGGGGGTAAAGCAAGTCTGTAAGCCACTGGCCCTATCCTCTCAATAATCTCATAAGGCCCAATGTAGCTTGGACTCAGTTTCCCTCGTCTACCAAAACGTACTACTCCTTAAGAGTAAGAATTTCTCTTTGCAGCTCTGGATCATTAGATACGCACAACCGGCAATCCTTAACCAAGGCCCCATCATCCCTGATCCCATAATTCTGCATGTTCCCAGCCTCCAACTCCATCCTAATAACACACAAAGTAGGATCTTGGAGCTGAGCTTCAATGATTCGATCAATCAAGACATGTCTCACATGGAAACTAACCAACATAGCCCCTTGGCTATCCATGTTAAGTGTAATTCCCGCTTTACGGAATTCCACCAACAACGGTAGGTAAACAGTATGCAAATGGGTCAATTAACCCATGGACTTCCTGCTCAAGGCATCCGCCATTACATTGGCTTTTCCTGGGTGATATTATATGGTACAATCATAATCCTTTATCAGCTCAAGCCACCTTCTCTGTCTCAAATTCAGATCTTTCAGGGTAAAGAAGTATTTCAAACTCTGATAGTCAGTAAAGATCCGACACGTTTTCCCATACAAATAGTGTCTCCAAATCTTCAGTGTGTGCACCACTACATCTAACTTCAAATCATGTGTGGGGTAATTCAACTCAGGAGCTTTAAGTTGCATAGAAGCATATGCTATCACCTTCCCATGTTGCATCAACACGCAACCTATACCCCGTAATAATGCATCACTATACAAATCAAATCCTCCGTTATCATCTGGAAGGGTTAACACTGGGGCAGAAGTCAACCTCCTTTTTAGCTTCTGAAAGCTTTGTTCACACCCATCATCCCATTCAAACTTGACTCATTTCCTTGTCAACCGAGTTAACGGGGCAGCTATCGTAGAGAATCCTTCTACGAATTGCCGATAATATCCCGCTAAACCCATAAAACATCTCACTTCTATCACTGTCTTCGGTTGTTCCCAATTTGCCACTGCCTCAACTTTTTGGGGATCCACGCTGATACCCTCAGCAGAAATCACATGACCTAAGAATCCCACATTGGTCAACCAAAACTGACATTTACTGAACTTGGTGAATAGTTGCCTTTTCCTTAGCATATTCAGCACCAACCCCAAGTGCTTCTCATGTGCCTTACCAGGATATCATCGATGAACACAATCACAAACCGGTCCAAATAATTTCGGAACACCCTGTTCATCAAATCCATAAATGCTGATGGGGCATTAGTTAACCCCGAAGGGTTTCACTAGGAACTCATAATGCCCATAGCGTGCCCTAAAAGCCGTTTTGGGAACATCCCCTTCCCTTATTCTTAATTGATGGTACCCGGATCGAAGGTCAATTTTAGAGAAATACTTTGCCCCTTTTAATTGGTCAAACAAATCATCAATTCGTGGCAAAGGATACTTATTCCTCACTCTAACCCTGTTTAACCGCCGGTAGTCGATACATAACCTCAAACCACCATCTTTCTTCCTCACAAATAATACCGGCGCACCCCAAGGTAATACACTTGGTCGAATAAACCCCATATCCACCAAGTCCTGCAATTGAGTCTTCAATTCCCTCAATTCCGCCGGTGCCATTATGTACGGTGCCTATGATATAGGTTGGGTACACGGAAGAAACTCTATGGTGAACTCAATTTCCCGATGAGGTGGCAATCTCGAAAAATCCTCTGGAAATACATCGAGAAACTCATTCACCACAGGAATATCCTCAACTCTCATCGGAGTATCCCGAGAATCAATCAGGTGAGCTAAATAGCCCTCAGAACCTTTTCTCAAAAATTTCTCAGTCGTTAAAGCCGATATCACTCCCGAGGATCACCCCAAAACATAAGTTCCGACAAGCCTGGACTCCGGAAAACTACCCTCTTGTCGAAACAATCTATGGAGGCATGGTGCATGGTTAACCAATCCATCCCCATAATCACATCAAAATCATAAATGTCCAAGGGGATTAAATCTGCCTCTAACTCATGACCTCCCACTATTACCGGACAACAAGGTATCACGAGGTTCGCCACTAACATATCTCTTGTAGGAGTGCTAATACCCATATCCCAACCAATCAGAGACAATTCTCTATCAGCAAAAAGTGTGAAACCCCGAGAAATAAAAAAATATGTAGCCCCAGGATCTATCAAAATACGAGCATCATGATTAAAAATAGACAACATACCAGTAACCACCTTTGGTGCTGCTTGAGCCTCCTGCTGAGTCATAGCAAAAACTCGAGCTTGTGTACCAGAAGACCGACCACAACCCCCATGTCTCCTTCTGGCCCTGCTGGCCCCACTAGACTGGGTCTGGCTCCCTGGTATAGTACCAGATGTCTGCGCTGCTCTCTGACCCGGTTCAGCAGCATCTCGACCCAAGGAACTAATTCTCGGATGACGATGTGGACTGCACTGAAGCCCTACCAAACTGAGCGGATGATTGCTATCCCTGACCAGCTCTGCCACCGCCTGATCCGGATCTTGCACCACCAGAAGATCCAGAATTGAAACTGCCTCTCTTAGATGGTCCTTAACTAGAGGCCCCGAAACTCTGGCAATCCCGGTGTCGTGTGGAACCACTAAACTGGTGTTGAGCTGGCAAACTCAACTCTACTCTGGCAGCAGCGTCTGACAAAGCCCTCAAAGAAGTATGAGCCACATCAGTTACTGCTACCCGAACCTCATTTCTCAGTCCATACTCAAATCGTCGACACTTATCCATCTCAGTGCCACGGTATGAGCGATGATAAAACTGCTTGAGGAAGCGCTCACGAAAAGTCTCCCAAGTAAAAGTATGGACATCCCAGTCTGTCAGCTGCAAAGCATGCCACCACTGGTACGCATAGCCACCAAGAAGAAAAGTGGCTAGTCGCACCCTATCCTCCGGAGGGCACCTCATAACAGCAAACACTCATTCCAAACAACTAATCCACTCATCTGCATCATCTGGGCCTAACTCGCCCGTAAACACTGTTGCCCCCAACCTCTAGGATCGCTCAATGTCTGAAACTTCAGACGTAGCCCTACCCTGAAGTACTGTAGTCAAAGCCTGACCCAATTGATCCAGGGTCTGCCTCAAATCAGGCTCTACTACGGATTCATGTGTGTCCTCACTGTTTCCAGACTGCTAACGGGGCTCACGTCTCGGAGGCATTACGCTGAAAAGAACCGTAATTTATCAAAACCACAATCAGTTGTACACTAGGTGTACAGTCTACGTGAATTTAACCTAGTGCTCTAATACCAAGTTGACAGGACCCTTCTCGAATTTCCCCTCGAAACCCTGGAAAAACCATGCTCCCGTCTGAGAACTTAAAGAAATTCCCAGAATACCCCTAAGTCCTTGCAATTTAAATATGAGAATTCAGCCAAAAATCCGGCAGAATCTCCCCTTACGGACTGGCTACCTGTCTTCCACCTGTCAGACTAAGGATCAGATAACACTCCAAATTCCAATAAGGTCAACCATCCAACGATGTAACCACAATTTACAATCAGTTCAATAGACTTATCAGAGCATCTAGTTAGGATAAGTAAAATACATAAATAAATATCCTACTCGATAGTCTAGGTAAACGCGCAGCTAAAAATTTAATGCCTCCGCCTCTGGATATGCCCATGTCAACTCAACAACCTAGAAGGGATTTAAAACACGAAAGTTGTGAGTGGACAAAATAATCATTTCCGAGGAAAACATACATTTCCCCCCTCCACGAGTAAAACCATGCATGCATAACATAAAATTCCTTTTTATATAAATATAATATATAGATAATTCGAAAACCCACCGGAAAAATCCATCTTTTGTTAAAACACTTTGTGGGACCCACGAAAACCCGAATAATGAAAATATTCCGTGGTCCACAACCCTGCTTTGAAAACCCTCCTCAAAGGAGTTTAAAATCATATAAACATACTTGGACACAAAATATACATCAAAACATATCCCACTGCTCCCGGAATAAAATCCTGAGCCGTAGCTCAATACCCTCCACACACCCGATATACCTCGAGTTACGCAGAAACTTGTACTATGCATAGACAGCCTTAACGACCTGGTGGAGAAAGTACCCCTCGACACCAGCGTCGGAGAACCCTCAACGATCTAGCGGAGAAAACCTTGACCATCGGGGACAAAAATCCAGTGAAAACCACAATCCATGTTTTGAAATCCTTGTTTATTTGCTTAGGCCAAATTCATTGAAAAACCGGGTTTAAACTCAAAATCGTTGACTCGATCGAAATCTAAAGTCAATCAAGTCAAACCATTTAAAACCCGAATCCATAAATCCATGCCATAGCCCAAAACGCCATTTTCCAAATAATTATTGAAAGCCCGTGTCCAGTAATAATTTAATAATATCCAGAAATTTGCCAAAACAATACGTAATAAGCAATTATATCAAATATACATTTATGCATGCATTATACTTTACAAAACCAAAGTCCACTCACTACACGTCCAAATAGTTCAATCCTGAGTCGTACGCTCTTCTGAAGTTCCCAGAGCAGTATCGCATGTCAGAAGTAACAATCGGGATTACCAACTATAATTAAAACCCTACATTTAGACTCCCTAAACCCCGGGAGGTACGCGTACGTCACACTAAAAATGCAGGAACTTTGGACGCCCAAAACTACCCCTAAACGACGTCCGATCAACCCGAAACCTGCGCCAACAGGTCCAGAACATCGAAACCTTATCGACACGCATCGGCGTGACCCAAGGACCGATCCCACGCGCCACGCGCCGCCACGCACAGCCACACGCCTACTACAGTGCCTCAAGCGCCTGCTACAGTGTTCCACGCGCTGCTACAGTACCTCACGTGCTGACTCGGCGTTGACTCAACCGCCAGGTTTTACCACGTTGCTACCAGGTGGCCTCCACGTGGCTACCAGGTGGCCTACAGTGTTCCACGCACTGCTACAGTACCTCACACGTTGACTCGGCATGACTCGGCTCTGACTCAGTCTGACTCAGCGCTGAATCAGCCGTCAGGTTTTTCCCCGTGGCTGCTAGGTGGCCTCCACGTGGCTCCACGTAGCTACCAAGTGGCATGCACGTTAGCCCCCTCTAACCGAACCAGTCGCTGGAGAAGATCACTGCTCTGCCGTGCGTCGCCGTCCGACGTTGCCGAAAAACTCCATTGTCGGCCGACCTTGAATTTTTTATAACTTCTTCAAAACTTAACCTTTTTTCGCAAATGTTTAGTCTAAATCCATCTACTCGAACCCAGGAACTCAAAAATGAAGTTAAACATGAAACCCATACATGTGTTGGCCGGAAAATCAATCGAAAGTTTCAATTTTTCCTTTTCTCGGATCGGTGTCTCTCGCGACTGCTTCCTGCGACGGTTGGTACGTTCTTGATCACGGGAAAGAGGATAATCCAATTAGTGGAACCAAAACAAACGAGGATGCCTTGAATCGAAGTTCAAATTCTTGGGTTTTAGGGTTCGGTTGTACGGGTTGGGTGAGTCGCAAAGAGAGATAGTGAAATGAAGAAGATCTGATCTGCTTGGGGTTAAAATATCTACCCAGGCCAAATTACCAAAATGCCCCTGAATATTCTAGACCCACATCTCTCACATACGAACTCCGTTTTTCGTGTGCCGCCTGTCTACGAAATTGTGAGTTCGAGACCTACGCAACGGTCCTCGAAACACAGCGAAAAGTGTCTCGAAACAAAAATTGACTTTCAAGCCCCATAAACAACCCAGGATAATTTCGTCCTTTTGTAAATTAATATACGAAAATTCACAAATATAATTTACGGGTCGTTACACCCTTACTTAAGAGAGGCAATTTTTGTTATCGAATAAGCAAAAATTATGAAATAAGCACGAAATGTCAATATATGAATTATTTCATTATTAGTTATTTTGGGCCGGCTCCTATAAATATGTGATTAGTACGATGCCATCATTATGTTAATAATTAACTTAATTTATATAGGATAAAAATGGACATGATTTGATCATCTTTTCATGTTAATCTTTCTCATATTAACTTCTAATAAAAATTACATGTTTTATGTCTTTTTTTTAAAATAAGACTTTAATTCATTCCATGAATCTATTAAAATTAAGAAAAACACTTATGCTCCATCCATAGAGCGAAGTCTTTGCTCTGTGCTTAAAGATATACTAGCCTCACCACAAGCGGCTCTGTGCCTGCGAGAGGCTTTTCGGGGCGCTTCGTGCGCCATCCCGCATTACTCGAGATTTCATTATTTTTTATTTATAATTCTCAAATATAAATATCATGAAATCATATAATAAAATTAAATAATGTACGAATTAAAATTTACAGAAAAAAGATGCCTACATCAAGAAGGAAAATTCAAAATTTCCCTAGGCATCTTTTTTATGTAAATTTCAATTTATACATTATTTAGTTTTATTATATGATTTGATGATATTTATATTCGAGAATTGTAAATAATAAATAATGAAATATTGGGTTGCACAGTATGGAGCGCGTCGAAAAATCTCTCGTAAGCGCGGAACCACGTGTGTTGAGGCTAGTATATTTAAAACACTAGAAAGCCAAATCTATGGTGAGAATAAATTAAAAAACAAAACAACGTGCAATACCAATCTCATAATAAAACATAGGAATTAGTAAACTACCACGAATTCCAGAGAAGAACAACGCCATTAAGAAAGATCGATGGCTTACCACTCAGCTTCCTCCCGGCATTTAAAGAAGCACATGACAGGATTTGGATTGAATATTGTATTTGGATTTGAATTTAATGGATCTGAAATAATTATGAATATAGAGTAATTTGAATTTATTTTTTTTCCTTTTTTTTTTTCTATTTATTTATTTATTTTCATTTTTTTAGAACAGTCCAATCACTGTTATTTACAAGGGAGGGGAGATTCTACTACACAATATATCGTCGGGATTCGAACTTGGGACTATTAGTCTGCAAGTTAAGGTTAGAATCATCTTAATTAGACCCACTTGATATTTAATTTTTAGAAAACCGATAACATTTAAAAATTTTAATAAAAAGAATATACCATGAATCCTAAATTACAGCACGTGAACCGATTATACATCTTAAATTTTCTTCTTTCCTTTAGTTCGCTAGTTTAGTGAACTATTCTGAGTGGAGGAAATTCCCCTCGATATTATTAGCGTCCATAAAATTTTAACGAAATTATTTAGGTGTTATTCATGGATTGTGTATTGAATATTATACCCTTTAACAAAAAAGTTTTATGTATACGTGTCAAAAATTGTGTGGCTTCCGAATTTTTACTTATTAGGCTTCTTCGGCTGCGCCGCGCCTCTATGATTGTCCAGCCTGAATACAACACATGGGAATATAAAATGAGCAAGGGGGTTCAATGTAAATCCGGTCAAATGTACGCTCAAGGGTGGACACGGAATTTGACCTATTTCAAAGAAGCACCACATTCAAGGGTGGAGCCACTCATCGATTTGAAGTGATCACCATAGCCTTTTAACATTATAAAACAAGTATGATATGTTAAAAGAAAATTTATACAACGATATTTTGACTATAATTTTAACCTAGAATAAAGAATATTGTTAGAATTTAAAATTTAAGATCACTAGCTTGGGGATTAAAATTATTTTTAAATGAGTCTGGATTATCCCTTTAACAATATATCGATCACATATGGCCTCTTTTCCATTATGTATAAAGTGACTGTTCTATTTATACAAATATGGTAGAGAGGCACATTCATTCTTTATTTGTCCATTCTTTTCTATTTGTAAAAATAAAATATTCTTAAAATTATCCATTGATACGACATACTATTTTTTCTATTCATTTTTTTCAGAATCAATCGCAATCTTACAAACTTTACCGAAAATATGGATAAATTTTTTACTTCATACAAATATATAAAATATGCTAGTCGCACTTAAAAACGGATTACTCTATGGTTGAGTTAGCAACCCCCTTGAATAGTTGTTAAAAAAGTATTAGAAAAATATAAATATATAATATTAGCCCAGTTAAAAAACAAAAACTGGATCCAATTCTGACCACTGGCCACATCCCTCCTTAATTCTTCATTTCTTATGAAACATGAAAGTCTTGCCCTAGCTACCCATTTTCTCCTCTCGTTTTTTTCTTCTTTTTTTTGTTATTTTAATTTGCACCAAGCCTTGGACTTGACGATGATACGCGTAAATATATTGTCCGCACTCGCAATTTGACAATGTCAGAATTGAGAAGAGGAATTTTAACGGACTGCCAGTATTCCGATGATGTCTCAAAATTTTATACAAAATTATCAAATTTGTGAGGTGACACATAAATTTATATAAAACAATTCCATATAATTAACATAAGATTAAAAATATAATATTTATACAAAATATCAAATTTGTGTGAACAAATTTGTATTAGAATTTGGTGGTATTTTTCTTCAAAGTATAGTGGGAGTTCTCATATTTCAGATTTAATATTCGTAAAAGGAAAATTCAATATATAATACGTGTATCGAAACTGATTTCTGCATTCTATTTTAGAAAAATATTAAAGAGAAAATAGAATGCAGAAATTAACATATAGAGCGTAGAAATCAACTCTTTATATGTATATCTTCTCTCTCAATAACGATATATTTAAAAAAAAAAAAAACTTGGGGTGCAAGCCAAATGTCAAATTTCACTTTCTTTGTCGTTGGGGATTGGACGGTGTGAAATTTTTAGGTAAAACCACTCCACAAATATTGACCGTATATGGAAACTGATTTTGCCACTCCATAAATTACTTGTTGTACTCCAATTTTTTTATTTTAATGTTTTCTTATTTTTTTATGGATCAAACTTCCAAACTTACCACTTATCTTTTAATTTACTTTATTTTATTACAATTTAAAAATTCACAAAAATTTAATAGCCTAACTATAAATCATCACCAAGTATTACTATTTACTACAACCTATATTTCTTTCTATCTTATTGCAATATTACTTCTTTCTATATAATTCAAGAAACCTAGAATTGCGTTTGGATAAAAGAAAAAGAAACCTAGAATTGTCATTATACTTTAATGGCAGAATGATAATACTCATAATTGTGAAAATAGAAAGCGGGAAAGATATGTAGCGGGAAAGTAGGGATTATCGAGAAAAATAAATTCCAAATGTTTTAATAAACAAAAGAAATAAAATAAAATATTTTAAATTGAAAAGAAATATAGGTAAATTTAGAAGTTTAATTGATGAAAAAATATTAAAATAAAAAAATGAAGTGTAGCAAGTAATTTATAATGTGCCAAAATCAGTTCCCTATACATATAGCTTTTGGTGTAGCCCTGGTGGACCCCTTCTTGAACTCTGATGTAGCCCTGGCGGTCTTGGCTAGTTTATATTTTGGAATATTTTGGTGTGTTTATGTGATTTTTTTTATGCTTGGTTACTTTTTTTTAACCCATATAATTTTTTATTAAGATTTTAACGAAGTCATATTATACATTATTGTAATTCTTTTCCCATCAATGAAAATTACTCCCCTTTTCAAAGAATATATATATATACACTAGATTGTAAGGACTTTTTTAGCTAGATATCTATTTATTATGTTGTTTATCATTTGTCAACAATCGAATTGACGGTAAATAATTCTTTTAAAAACTATAATTCGTTTAGAGTATTGAATTAAATTAATAAACTGACCGTAAAATAAATATCAAGTTTAAATTTTGAAAAAAAAATATATCAAGTTTAAATTTTGATCCTTATTATGACAAGATGTAAGTTAGTCAAACTCATTCTGCGGGGTATTTATTATTCATTACTAGTAAAGAGATCTTAAACTGTGGGTACCTCCCAAGTTCCAATAATATGAGCAACAATGATAAGTTGAAGAAATGGAGGCCAGAGTATCAACCTTCAACTTACAACCATATGATATTGAAAGTTTTGTGTATTTTAAACTACTTTGCCACCTGTAGGACACACCGGTTCTTGAATCTCCGCGGCTTTGGTTTTTTTAGATAATATTTATTTGGTGGTATCTTATTATTTCACAAATTTGATTTATCGATAATTCATATACACATATTATAATTGGAACCGTTCAATTTCTAAATTATTATTTCAAGATCATTTATACAAAATATCAACTAAATTAAAGATCATTTAGCTATTCATACTAAATGAATGGTTCATCATAAGGATCTTCTTTATTACTAATACCATTGAATTATTTTATACACATGAATGACTAAACGACTTCCAAAGTTGTTAATTTTTTACGAAAATAATCTTAAAATGATTATTTAGTGAGATGAACGGTTCTGATTATGATATATATATATATATATATATATATATATATATATATATATACACACGAATTATTCCATATATCAAAAGAATGGTATGAGAATGTACTACCTAGGTGGGATTCAAGTATTATCTTTCTTTTTTTTTTGTCCAAAGATAATTTTCATTAATTCAAGATAAAGATTTTACGACTCAAAATAGGAGCCCAATTACAAACATCGTCATAAATAATAAAAGGCTCAACCAAATAAAGATAAAAGCCTAGATACAAATATAATTGGTCTAAGACAACAAAAACCCAAAAAATAAAAACCGTATCATCAACATAAACCCTAAAGCAACCGAAGCAGTAGTCTGTAGCCACCATTGGTCGCTCTTCCATGAGGGGGGGATCTAGCTGTAGAGGATAGTGTTGGGTAACAAGTCATCAACAATCTGCATATTCAAGCTATCCAAGCGGTCATTAAAGACCCTAGAACAAACCAAACTAAAAACGGAATGAAGTTGTAGATGGGGGTTGGCAGTTGGGAAGAGGAGTGTTTCTAGGACTTTCAACTTTTGGATGAAAAGATACACATGCCTAATGGAGGAGATATGGAGGGGGGAGTGGGATGCAAGTGTGATTATGCTTTGTTTAAATGTGTTGGGACCGGGGATTTAATGGTATGCCTATCTATATAACCAAAGCGCATGGATTCTTGTGAACGGACACTCTCCACGTAGCGTATCTTTGAGTGGAGTTTTTGGTGTCTTTCAGCCAAGTTTGTCGACTCATTATACATTCCCATTGTTTATGTAGCTTATGAGTTTGTTACCAATTTAGAATGCTTTTGAAAGGAATGTTACCAATAAGAAGAATTGATATTATAAATAAATTAGTGAACTTAAGTACACTAATAAAGTTGTAAGCAACATTAAGAGGAAACTCAAATATTCGAAACTCGAAATGAAACAAAAAAGACGTTGTAACTGGTATAGGTTATGTGGCTCTGTTGGGTTGGATGGATCAAGGTTGCCAAGAGAGGCAATGAACGTACCTCAAGCTGTCGACTTTGGTACATTTTCTGCATCACACCACATGCACTTGCTAGCACTTTATATGTTCGCCCAAAATGATGAAACACATTTTCTGCATCACACCACATGGACTTGCTACCACCTTATATATTCACCCAAAATCATGAAACAACAATAACTCTATGTATAGACTCTAACCAAGTTATGTTAACATTCTCTCATGCCCTTAAATAATACTAACTTGAAGTACCTTCTTATGCTTATTGTGCTAAATCCTCTTCAATTGATAAATTTTTGTGAGTATCTAAACATCGTGATATTTATCATTTCACGTGTTATAATATGAGTGTACGATAATTACCTTTTTAAATAGAATTGTAAATTGACTCAATGCAATTTTGAATGGATTGTAAGGTAACAAAATATTTGGCTTGAAAGATGTTGAAATTTATAGTTATTTTTACGAATAATTTGTAGTTGTTTTTACGAATTATCATTTAGAATTTTCAAATAAGAAATTTAGAATTGTGCTCAAACATTATCAAAAGAAATTAAAAATAGGTATGCTACAGTAAGTGCGTGGACAATTCTTGATCTTTCATGCATGAAAGGCCCAAAATGTATCGACAATCATATGTTATTTATTGCCTAATGATTGACTCTAACAATACTCTTTAAGAATCCTATGCATCGTGAACTATTACTTGTAGATTTCACTACCAAGTTCGAAGAAATCAAACCATTATCATTCGCAACTAATTAAATAGTAATTTCTAAGCTTACGTAAAGCAAGGTTATATTAATAGTATCATTATATTCATCCGTCCGTAAAAGATAGAATATCAATTATTTTATATATTCAGTTTTTCAGACGATAAAATTTATAATTATACACATTAACTTTGTACTTAATAAGATCATATATAAAACTATTCATTAAACAGTGTAAATAATTGCTATTAAACCGTAAAAGTAGTCACATTCATCCTCAATATAAAACATGTGACAGTAATTTGTGTACACGTAAAAGTTAAGCATTAAACTAACATTACCAAAAATAAATAAAAAGTAGTAAAAAAATATCCGTATAATAGTGCCTTTCTAAAAAAGCACAAGACACAAAACAACACACCCAAGCATAATTATTGCGCTTCAAAAAATCTCCCCACGTTTTTTCTTCTTTTCTATTTTCCCACACTTTCTTTCCTTCTTTTCCATTTCCCCACATTTTCTATTTTTAAAGAATCCCGTTATTATTAGATAATTTTTTTTTCCTTTTTAACGTTACACGAGGCCTCCCTGTTCACTTAGTGTGGGATTAGACACTAGTCCTCGTCTATAAAATTTCCGCATCCATATGAGGACGCCTATATGATATTGATATCGAATTAAGGTCACTCGACCACAAATGACCTTGAGTATGGTTCGAATACTAGAATTTGAAAAATAACCAAACTAGTACTTCAATTACAACCAGTAAATCACCTCTTGTGGTTTATAAAATAAAATTTTAAAAATATTGTAATAAATTATCTTCACGGCCGCCTCTTGATTTAATTTTGGAAAAAATGGAGCCATAATTTGTATAGTAATATAGAAAGACAAACCGGTCATAAATCATAATGACCATGCGGCTACCAACATTCCTATTTTCCTATTTTTTCTACCATCAAAGGAAAAAGAAGGAAGAAGGAAGAAGGAGGAGGTAGTCTTATAAAGTAGTTTTGTTAACCATGGTTAGTGTTAGGTGGGTTTGACCAGTCGGTTTTGGTAGGCCTTTGGTTCAGTCACACCCACACGCACACCCTTTCTTCTCTTCCCTCCCCTTAAACACTTATAAACCCGCCCTCCCTTCCTTTCATCCCTCAAAATTTCCCTCTCTCTCTTCAACTACCCCAACTACCTCACCTCCCCTCTCCAATTCCTGACACTACAGATCTTACAGTTTGTCCTTCGTCACCGGAATCCGGCCACTCCGTCACTCTATCTGTGACACTATCATTTCCGCCACCGGATTCCGGGCTCCACCGCTTCATTGTAAATTACTAGCTTCTGCGTTTGGTATGGACTCCTCTTCTAACTCGATGAAAATCTCACCGTTGGATCTGATGGCAGCAATCATCAAGGGCAAGATGGACCCCACCAACGCCTCCTCCGAATACTCCGGCGCTCAAGTCACCTCAGTCATTCTCGAAAACCGCGAGTTCATCATGGTCTTGACCACTTCCATTGCCGTCCTTATCGGCTGCGCCGTCCTTTTGTTTTGGAGGCGATCCAGTACTCAGAAGCCCAAAGCCATCCAGCCTCCTAAGCCAGTGATCGTGTTAGAGCCTGAGCCGGAGGTCGACGACGGTACAAAGAAGGTCACCATCTTCTACGGAACCCAAACCGGTACCGCTGAAGGCTTCGCCAAGGTCTTGTTTTGCATCAGAACACTTCAATTTTAATCAATATGTTTGCTTTCTGAGCTCGTTTCATGCTTCGTTTGACTTTTTTGATGGTAGTGATTTGTTGTCTCAACGTGTTGTTTGATTCAAAATCTAGGCTTTGGCCGAGGAAGCAAAAGCCCGGTACGAAAAGGTCACGTTCAAAGTTGTTGATTTGGTATGCTCGAAATTTTTTACTTATATTTTCTTTTGCCATGCTGCAATTGGTCTGTTTTTTTTCTTTTAAATTGTATTTGAGATGATGAGATTGGATGGTGTTGTGTTCATGGTAGGACGATTATGCTGCCGATGACGAAGCATATGAGGAGAAATTGAAGAAAGAGACTTTGGCATTTTTCTTCTTGGCCACGTGAGTTTTAAAATTCATCTAGAAATTTATTATATTCAGACGTTGATATAAATTTTTTGTTTTTGGGTTTCATAAATAATATGTATGATTGGTTGTGGATGCAGATATGGTGATGGTGAGCCAACCGATAATGCTGCTAGGTTTTACAAGTGGTTTACAGAGGTAAATTTTGTGTTTATAAATTTTGATTTTTGAAATTCAGTTAATGGAATTTTCAGTTGTTGTTTTGATTCCATTGTAGAATGATATTTTATTTATTTTATTTTAGTTTCTTTCTAATTGTTCGAATTGTGATGAGTGTAGGGTAAAGAGAGAGGAGACTGTTTTAAGAATCTTCACTATGGGGTGTTTGGCCTCGGAAACAGGCAGTATGAGCATTTCAATAAGGTTTGAACTGAAATTTAGTTTAAGTAACTTCTAGATTCATGTCACTCAATCTTCCGGACTTGAATTGTACTTATAAGATCTTTGGTTTCCTGCTGCATCATGTTTAATTTGTATTTTTTTTTGTTGTTAATCAGGTTGCCTTGGTTGTGGATGAGATCCTCACTGCGCAGGGTATGCCTTCCTTCTTTATTTTTGTTCTCATTTTTTTTGGGGTGCTTTTGTTCCTTTGGGATGAAAGTCATGTGGGAGAGGGACCTTGTGGATTTTGTGATGATTTTTATTGCTGTGTTGTTACTTTATCCCTCATCGGAGTTGTTGGTTTTTGCACTCTAGCTTTGCATCAGAGACAGATTTAGTTCAGTGTTATTGTTTACTCATTTACTGTTATCATTTTCAGGTGCAAAGCAACTAGTTACAGTGGGCCTTGGAGATGATGATCAATGCATTGAGGATGACTTCACCGCATGGTATTGAGAAGTTTGATAGCCATTTTGACTTAATAGCTTCAGAGTATAACCCTTTATGAGTTTTCTAGTAAAATCTCATAAATAATTACATTGACTGATGCTCTTCTAGGCGAGAGTTGATGTGGCCTGAGTTGGATCAGTTGCTCCGAGACGAGGATGATGCAACCACACCTGCTGCTACACCTTACACTGCTGCTGTATTGGAGTATCGAGTTGTAATTGAAGATGCTCCATCAGTAGAAAATAACAGTTGGAACAATGCAAATGGTCATGCTGTCATTGATGCTCAACATCCATGCAGGTACTAAGACAGAAAAAACCGTTCAAGGTCCCAAGATTACAACATTTTCTGTAACTTTTTCGCATATGTTATCTGACATATATTTTTTTTGCTTGAAGAGCTAACGTGGCTGTCAGAAAGGAACTTCATACTCCTGCATCTGATCGTTCTTGCACCCATCTTGAATTTGATGTTGCTGGCACTGGACTTACGTAAGTTGCTTTTCGAAGGCTATATTTTTCTTCTGGTCTTCTGAGAACGGAAGCTATCTAAGGCTGTAAATGAAAGTGGAATGTAAACTGCCCATTGTTTCCATAATGTGCTTAATATATGCTTGTTCCTTTTCTCCTCAGATACGAAACTGGCGATCATGTTGGCGTTTATTGTGAGAATCTTCCTGAAATTGTGGAAGAGGCACTAAGCTC
Organism: Oemleria cerasiformis; assembly: GCA_037349345.1. Taxonomy (NCBI): domain Eukaryota; kingdom Viridiplantae; phylum Streptophyta; class Magnoliopsida; order Rosales; family Rosaceae; genus Oemleria; species Oemleria cerasiformis. The sequence continues at coordinate 13,068,655 of JAZGTL010000010.1, forward strand.
GTTGGGCTTGTCCCCAGAAACATACTTCTCCATACACACTGATAAAGAGGATGGCACACCACTAAGTGGAAGCTCATTGACACCTCCTTTCCCACCATGCACATTACGAACAGCACTAACTCGATATGCTGATCTTTTAAGTTCTCCCAAAAAGGTTGGCCCTAACCCCCTTGTATTTCTTTTATAATAGTGGTTGGTTAATACTTAAAAGTTTCTCTTACGAAAACTTGTGTAACTTTGGGTGCTTGATATTTTCCAGTCTGCCTTACTCGCTTTAGCAGCCCATGCATCTGACCCAACAGAAGCTGATCGATTAAGACATCTTGCATCACCTGCTGGGAAGGTAGTAAAATATGCACTTTGCTATTTACTAAGTACCCTTGTTACTATTACTTCACTAATATCTGATTCTTGGATGTTTGTCAGTGTGTAACTTTTTGTTGTAAATGTGCAGGATGAATATGCACAATGGGTGGTTGCAAGTCAGAGAAGCCTTCTTGAGGTCATGGCTGAATTTCCATCAGCCAAACCCCCACTTGGTGTCTTCTTTGCAGCAGTTTCCCCACGATTGCTGCCTAGATACTATTCAATCTCGTCATCCCCAAGGTAATTGTTTGTTTCTCCTTCCTTCTTTCCTCTCAAAGGGTCTCTTTCAATGTTTAGTAACTTGAATTTGCGAGTCAGATACCAAGGATGTTTTTCGTGAATAGAAGTTCTTTTATACAATAAGAACATTCTATAGCTGAGATTGATCGTATTTAAAGATGTATTATTGAGCAAACACCCTGTTTCAAGGTTACTTAATGACTGAGAAAAAACTTGATATACATCAGGTCCTAGTGATTAGCTATCCAGGAAAAAACTACCAAAAGAACTGAACAAGAAATGGTTGTTTTTCAACAAATCATTAAAAATCTAATGGCATAAACAAAGAATGCTTGGTTTTAGATAAAAAGTAATGTCTTAAAACTGAGATATCTTATAGAACATAAACCATAGAATTTGCTAGGGAATGTTATAAGGTATAGAGTGACCTAATTTTTTTCCTATGTGGTTCTATTTTTCTTTTATATCTTATTTAATATATTTGTGACCATGTACTCACTACAATTATATTCCACAGGATGGCGTCTTCTAGAATTCATGTTACATGTGCTTTAGTTTATGAGAAAACACCAGCAGGAAGGATTCACAAAGGAGTGTGTTCAACCTGGATGAAGGTAACATACATGTTCTCTTTCTGAAATTTCTGAGACCTCTCAAGCTCAAAAATAGTGAATAGAGTTTTCCTGGCTATAAATAGTTAAATACTATAGGCAATGGATTTGAAAATGTCAGCTTGATTTTATTACGTTTATTTAATTTCCAACAAGAAGACAATGCAGAGGACTTGCTTATAAGCTGTTTTTAATGTGGCTACACATTTCCATTTAGTACACTAAATTAATTTGAAAGGATTTAAATTCATTTCTTCTTTCACCCCTTCGCAGAATTCCATGCCTTTGGAGAAGATCGATGAATGTAGTTGGGCACCTATTTTTGTTCGGCAATCAAACTTCAAACTGCCTGCCGATACTACAGTACCTATTATTATGATTGGTCCTGGAACTGGATTTGCTCCTTTCAGGGGTTTCCTGCAGGTGCTATTGGCTGACTGGATTATCATTTACTTTTCCGATCACTCTTTATAAGTCTCAATATCTAATGAAACTATAAATTATTATGGATTTTACCCTTCCAGGAAAGATTTGCTCTTAAAGAAGCTGGAGCGGAACTCGGACCTTCCACATTATTCTTTGGGTGCAGAAATAGTAAAATGGTAAGTATAGCTAGATAGATTGATGGGTGAATGTCGGTGCAGGTGTGCTGGGTTTGTCTGCGGAACTTGGTTGTTGTATTTGATAATTGATGCTCTCTTATTGCAGGATTACATTTATCAAGATGAGCTGAACAACTTTTTACAAACTGGTGCTCTCTCTGAGCTGGTGGTTGCATTCTCACGCCAGGGACCTACCAAGGAATATGTGCAGCATAAAATGATGCAGAAGGTTTGATACCTTCCCTCACGGACCACCACCTTCGCAGTTTGTTAATTTTCGTCCATTCGGAATATTAACGACATATTTTTTATCTGTGTTCAGGCCTCAGACATCTGGAACATGATCTCTCAGGGAGCTTATATTTACGTTTGTGGTGATGCTAAGGGCATGGCCAGGGATGTCCACCGGACCCTTCACACAATAGCGCAAGAGCAGGTATGCAAATATGTGTGGATTTTAAAATTACACGTTTTGCAAATGTGGCTGCGATTGTCACCTACCAGTTCTGAAGGTGACAATGAACATCAAAACCACCTATCACATCTTTGTGGTTGCAATGAGCAAATGACTCCACATCATAGGGAGCCATATGGTTGGGGGGGTCTGGGACCAATGAAACTGCTTTTGGCATATGATGATAAAATGATAAAACAAAATCTGTGGTGTAATTTTGCTGTCGTTGCGTAGTGTTCATACGTGTGGTAAAATCTGTCGGGATCATATAAACTAAGCGGGGTGATTTTTTAATTTTGTTTCAGGGATCTATGGACAGCTCCAAAGCTGAGAGCTTGGTGAAAAATCTGCAAATGAATGGCCGGTATCTGCGTGATGTGTGGTAGTAGCTTGTGCCCAAGGAGAGAAGTGAAGTTACAGTAATAACCCTCTAGAATATATCCCTGCCGAGTGCCGAGGGTAGTTTGGGATAAACACATATGAGAGGGCTATTCCTGGTCTTGTTGTGATTATAGCAGTGGAATCTGCGATTCTTTTTATCAAGGATTTTTTTGTTCTTGTAATTTATTTATACATATTAATATAATAATTAGGATTTAGTGTATGGAGTTTAATTTTGGTTGTAAGAACCTACAAGAAGGGTTCAAATGACAGGCAAATGTGTTTATGTTCCATCAGTAATTCTATTACTTATGTACAAGTTTGGTATCTCAAGTACCAAGTCTTCTTAATCTTCTTTTTCCTCTTCTCGATATAACATAAGTGCTCAAGGGAAAAAAGAAAAGGACAATACTTGCATCATATTCGGGTAGTATCTCATCGTATTATTTTTTTATATATAAAATAATCTTTAAATATATATCATATTCGGAACCGTTCAATTTTTGAATATTCATTTTAATATCATCTTTGTAAAAAATGAACACTTTGTAGATCTTTTAGTGATTCATATGTATAAAATAAATAAGTGGTATTAGTAATAATGAAAATCCTTATGATGAATCGTTCATTTAGTTTACACATATGAATGGCTGAATGAATTCTAATTTGGTTGATTTTTTGTATAAATAATCTTGAAATGATGATTTAGGAGTTGAACGATTCTTATTATAATATTTGTATACAAATTATTGGATAAATCTAAAGAATAATACGAGGAGATGCGATGTAAGTATTAACAAAAAGAAAAAGATGGAGAAAAAAGGGGTATTTCATGTTTTTGTTTTTTTATTTGGGACTTTTGAGTTCATGACTAAATGCTTCTAATAACAAGGACAAGTGCGCTTGTATTCAAATTAAACCGACGGAGTGAACATTCATCCAACTACTTTATTATTTGTGTCGTAATTTCATATCAAAGGCAGCAAATAGCATTGACAGTGAAGCATCAAGTATCATGTGGTCAAATAAATATATATATATATATATATATATATATATATATTAATATTATTAATATTTACACTTGTAAACAAATTTGCTGCGTTTGGGAGCACGTTATTTCCACGTAAACAAATCGTACGGTCCCTTTCGGCGAAATCAAACCAAAGAAATTGCATACTTCTTACGACCAAAAAGAAATTGCATACTTCTTACGACCAAAAAGAAATTGCATACTTCTTTTGTACAACTTTTTAAATCAAGCAGATGATGCCTGCTACAATGACGATACATGCATGTACATAAATAATAGTTTTTTTATTATGAGTAATTGAATTTGTTTTTTAATATGTAATGATATTTTATTTTAACGGGGCATCATCTCTATTTTTATAATGTCAAAAGAGTCAAAAAAATTCATCAAATTTTTGTGATCAAAATACTCCCATAATTCTAGATTAGACAAATATAATTGAAGGTCAAAAAGCTGATATATCGATCAGAAGAGATAATTAAAAGATTAAAATTAAATAAAAAAAATAAGAGATAAAAATACAATAAAAAAGAAACGTGGAGGGGAGGAGGTGGATGTGGAGAGAAATGTGGAGAGATTGGGTAGTTACTCCTCTTCCCACAATCCTTTTTATTTTTTTTATACTTTTGAATTTGTTTCATTTCTCCTAATTTTTAAAAATTAAAAAAAAAATTACACATCCGTAAGAGGGTGCAAGGAGGTTAGTTCTACTTGAATAAGGAGTAGAGGATCTGAAACTAAGCCACAAAACGAAGTAATTATTAAGTAAACTTTTTTTTTTTTCCAAAGTATCGAAATCTTTTTATTCTTCAAAATATTGAAATTTATACAATTGTAAAATATTTTCACTATTTATAAAAATCGAATTTAATATAACCATCATTACAATCGTATAAATAAAGACGAATATTATTATACCATAATATTTGTGATAGATAATACATTCACGAGTGGTCCAAATCTTTAACTACTAAATGTGGTTGGTCAAAACTTAGCATGCAGGAAATTAGGACATGACTTGGTTTAGTACTTAATTAACCATTAAGAGCATCACATCAGACTCTAAATTTTTGGGCAAATTTAACTTAAAATGACCTAAAAATTATTAATAACTAGTCAGTTTTTACAGTTATCAAAATCAGACTTTATATTTGACCAACTTTGAATATTATATTCTTTTTTTCAAATTTGAATATATAACATAATTTTCCTACAAAGATTAATTTTTAACGGCTAGTTTTTAACCGTTAGTATCATGATAAATGATAAATATATATATCCAAAGACAATTTTTACCAATCCCCGATGCAGTTTTATCAAAAATTTAATGAAAAGGAGAATAAAAATCGTCTAAATGTATAACTACTCATCAAAATTCCATCTTAATCTAACCAGTTCATGTCTCCATAGTATGATATCACAACATGATGATCATATAAATTTTATTCACACAAATTTCAGCACAAAACCAAATTAACAACAATCCAACAATAGCCATTACTGCAATCCAAGAATAGCCATGAAATAGACGTTTCATGTATTCCCTTCAAAAGCACTCGATCTTTATACTTTATAGGGTGGGAAAGGGAAGGAGAAGTTGCATAACAATAATTCTTTGCCGCCCAATTCAACTTTGAATCCCAATTTTATAACACCAAAAAAACAATCGGAATTATGTGCTCAGAAAGTTTTAAAACCTTTGTCATCGACATCGCAAACTTGGCAATGCACCTAGCTCCTTCAAACTGCAACTATGCATTCCCCACGACCCAATAACATTACAGCCGCTGGCCAAATTTGACTAACAAACCTGATGTATAGACTAGACAACAATTGAATAATCACTTTTTCAACCTCAGATACAATTCTATGCCACATTATTCAAAAAAAAAAACACATCCACAGCAAAAAACTAGTAGCAATAACCAAATTCTATGCTATATTTGATTGTTCATAATGCCTCGCTTGAACTAAAGAAGAGAACAAAAACAGTGCAAAAGAGTTCAAAATCAAATTCCACTTACTTACTTTGTCAGTCCTCAACAATTCACTTTGTCAATCCTCAACACACCAATTAAAAAATTTGACAACAAAATGTGTATTGCAGAAGGTGTCATTACATATTTGACTACCCATGGGTGATGGGACCAACATATCCAAAATTCTTGAAACCCAAGGATGTTTGTTTAATCTAATCAATTCAATGATTTCGAGAATGAATACAATAATACAAACTTATGTCAAAATTGCCATTGCTGGATAAAATGGGGGTTGTTAGCTATTACAAATTGCACACACACACTTATCTCACTAATTCTTACATTCTGTTAGTGTGATGACACTATGATGTAATCCACACACTTCTCTCACGGCTGCTTAGCCTTGGGCGCCAAATTAGGCACACACACTGTATTATGTTAAAACAGAATCTTTACAACTCACAAGTGTGCCTTCACTCTCCAGCTCAGCCGCTAACTGGAGTAGACCTTTGGACAACTTATAGTCCAACAGTCCCTCCTAAGTTGTTCACTGGTTTCATTCCAAGAAAACTTCTTAGGTAATTAAATCTATCCTTAGGTAGAGCCTTAGTAATTACATCAGCCATTTGTTCCTCTGACTTATAGTAGAACAGATCCACCTCACCCGATTGAATTGCTTCTCTGATGAAGTGAAAACGTCTGTGAATGTGCTTTGTTTTCTGGTGAAAAATAGGGTTCTTTGACATGGCTATAGCAGATGTGTTGTCATACATAATAGGAGTAGGTTCAGTTTGCTCTTCTCCAAAATCTTCTAGTACAAACCTCATCCATCTTGCTTGTGTTGTTGCTTCAGAAGCACTCACATATTCTGCTTATGCAGTAGACAACGCTACACTGTGCTGCTTTACTGAAACCCATGAAAACACTCCACTCCCTAGAGAAAATGCATACCCAGATGTACTCCTCATATCATCAAGACTTCCACTCCAATCATTGTCACAGTACCCAATTAGAGTAGCTTGCATTCCCTTCTCATACTCAATACCATAGTTAACAGTACCCTGAATGTACCTCAGCACTATTTTGGCTGTGCCAAAGTGCTTCTTAGTAGGATTGTACATAAACCTAGCAAGTAGACTAGCAGCAAACATTATATCAGGTCTGGTAGCAATCAAATAGAGTAAGCTACCTACCATTTGTCTGTAGATCGTTTCATCTGCAGCTTCTGACCCATCCTCCTTACTTAGTCTGTCATTAGTTGCCAATGGGGTGCTAACTGGCTTACAATCTTTTAGGCCAAACTTCTTAAGTAGAGTCAGTGCATATTTCTTTTGGTGAATGAAGATACATTTATTGGTTTGGATCACTCCCATGCCTAGGAAATGGTGTAGGAGACCCAAGTCCGTCATCTCATACTTTCCCATCATGTCCTGCTTGAAACTTGCAATCATTTCTTCACTATTTCTAGTGTAGATGATCTCATCCACATAGAAAGATACTATAAGCACTTCATTGTCATGATTTGACTTCATGTACAATGTAGCCTCACTAGGTCTTCTCTGGAATCCACAGAACAGTAGATATGAATCTATTTCTCCATACCATGCTCTACGAGCTTGTTTCAATCCATAGAGGGCCTTTATGAGCTTGTACACCTTCCCTTCTTCACTTTGCACTTCAAAACCATCTGGCTGATCCACATAAACTTCCTCTTCTAGCACACCATTTAGGAAGGCTGATTTGACATCAAGCTGATATAGACTCCATTTCTTTTGTGCAACTAGTGCAATCAAGGTTCTGATTGTATCTAGCCTTGCAACATGTGCAAATGTTTCATTAAAATCAATTCCAGGCTTCTGTGCATAGCCTTTAGCTACAAGTTTTTCCTTGTGTTTCAGGATAGAGCCATCTAAGTTCAGCTTGGTTTTGTACACCCATTTAACTCCGATCACTGGTTTATCAGATGGCCTGTTAACCAACTCCTAGGTTGAGTTCTTCTCAATCATTTCAATCTCATTCTCCATTGCTCTCTTCCATGCATTCGCTTTCACTGCTTCTTCAAAACTTTCAGGCTCAACAATAGTTAGATTACATCTAGCATAGATGTCCCCTATACTTCTCATTTTCACTGGAGTATTCCCAAATTCAGATGATGGTCCTGAGGGTGAGATACTGCTAGGACTTGATTGTGAGTCCTGGGGGTGAGATACTGCTAGGACTTGATTGTGAGTCCTGTGTTTGTAGATCTGGTTCTTAAACCATAGGAACTTCAGCTTCAATCTCAGTGTCAATTCCACTTGGAATTTGAACTTTGATTTCTTCATTTGCTTCCCAACTCCATATTGTTTTCTCATTGAAAGTCACAGTCCTAGAAATCACCATCTTATTGGTTTCTAGATTGTGAACACGAAATCCTTTCTCACAACTCCCATAGCCTACAAATACACCTTTTGTAGCAGTTTCATCCAGCTTCTGTCTGAGTTGGGTGGGCACATGAGTATAACACACATAACCAAACACTCTCAATTGTTTTACACCTAGTTTCCTCCCACTGTACACCTCAAATGGTGTCTTCTTTAGAACAGCCTTTGTAGGACATCTGTTAAGAAGATAGACTGTTGTATTAACAACTTCAACCCAAAAATGATATGGCATTTTCTTGTCATGTAGCATTGACTTTTCCATTTCGACAATTATTTTGTTCTTCCTTTCTGCAACCCCATTCTGTTGTGGTGAGTATGTCACAGTAAGCTGCCTTTCTATTCCCATTTGTTCACAGAAAGTGAGAAATTCTTGTGATTTGAACTCACCTCCTCTGTCACTTCTTAACATCTTGATCTTGTTCTCAATCTGTAATTCAACCATTGCCTTGAACTTCTTGAATGCATTGAACACACCAGACTTGTGCTTTACAAAGTAGACCCAACACATTCTAGAATAGTCATCAATGAATGTTAGGAAATACTTGTTCCCTCCCATTGACTCAGTCTTCATAGGACCACATACATCTGAATGAATCAATTCAAGTAGTTTTCATGCTCTCCATGCTTTTTCCTTGTCAAAACTCTCCAGATGCTGCTTTCCAACAATGCAGCCTTCACACACTTCACTCTTCTTAGATAGCTTTGGCATCCCCACAACCATGTCCTCTGAGTATAGAATAGCTAAGCAAGAATGGTTCAAGTGACCAAACCTTTTATGCCATAACCAGGAACATCCCTCCTCAATGGCAATTCTTGCTACTGGAATAACTTGGTTGAATGAGAGTGGAAACATCTATTCCTAGTCATTGGAACAGATGCAACTTCATACCCCTGATCATAGATCTTAGCAATTCTGTCTTCAAATACCAGATTGTATCCATGCTCAACCATTTGACCTACACTGAGTAGATTTTCATCAAATCCTGGCACAAGCATTACTTCCTTTATCAATATGTCACCATTCTGTGTTTTGATCACAAGAGTACATTTACCACTGGCTTCCACAAGTTCACCAGCCCCCATTTTCACCTTGGACTTTAGTGTCTTATCTAGATCAATCAATGAGGCCTCGTTTGAGGTCATATGATTACTGCATCCGTTATTTAAGTACCAGATATCAGTATCTGATTTGGTTGTAGCAGAGTGACATGCATAGAACATTGTACCTTCTTCATCTGCTTGCTTTGCTACATTTGCACTTTGCCTCCCATTGCAGTCCTTGGCCATGTGACCAAATTTATTGCACTGGTAGAACTTAGTTTTTCCCTTGAACTAACATTATCCATAATGAAACTTGTCACAGATCTTGCATTTAGTACCACTGCTTTCAGCTTTACCAGTACCTACATTTTGATTGTAGTTAGGCTTTCCAGAATTGTACTTCTGATTCCAGTTTTTGTTGCCTTTGAATTGCTTCTTGAATTTGCCTTGTACATTTCCTTGTTGTCCCTTAGCATGCATAGATAAACTAGAAAACACCTTATCCTCATTATTTTCATGCATTTTTAGTCTTTGATCAAAAGCTCTAATGGATGCTACCACATTTTCAACATTTACAGTATTCATATCTCGGGCCTCTTCAATAATAGATACTATAGAATCATATGATTTAGTTAAACTGATTAGTACCTTCTGTGCTAGCCTCTTTTCAGTGACATCTTCACCGTAAGTTTTCATTTGATTTACAATTTCATATAGTCTAGACATATAGTTAGATAATGATTTAGTTTCTTTCATCCGAGTGTATTTAAAGTCACGTCTCAATGATTGTAACTTCACATCTCTTACCTTCTGATCTCCTCTATACTCTCTTTTCAACATATCCCAAGTTGCTTTGGCACTCTCCTCGTTTGAGATCTTAGAGAAGATTGTATCAGCTACAGAAGTTTGAATCATTCCCAAAGCTCGTGCATCCTTGATGTAGTCTGCTCGTGTTGGCTGATTAACCACTTCACCAGCATCATTTCCTTCTTCTTCATGCAGGCCAACGTCAACTTACTCCCAGAGATCATGCGCTCTGAGTATAGTTCGCACCTTGATGCTCCAGAACTCGTAATTAGTTCCATCGAAGATCGGAGCTCTCAGCTCTGCTCCACCAGCTCCTGCCATGTTAGACACAGCTGCTTCTTCACAGTTGGACATCCCCAAGCCAATGCTCACAGATCAGATCAGCTCTGATACCATGTTGGTTTATGGAGTTCTTGAACAGTCGGAGATGAAATCGCAAGATTCGGGTAAGCTCTCAACATAGAACTTTGATGAAATCGGTTTTGATTTAGGGTAGGATTGAATTGGTTGTGTTTAGTTTTAGGATTGAATTCTTCGGGTGATGAAACTTAGTTAATTTCTGCAAAGAATAATGTGATATTGTTTTGCACTCCAACTGTTTGATAATATTCGTTTGTGAATTTTCTTTTGTTTTCAATCTCTCTGCTGTAACCGAGATGATTGCTTCAATTATGGTTGTTAGCTATTACAGATTGCACACACACACACACACACACTTATCTCACTCATTCTTACAATCTGTTAGTGTGATGACACTATGATGTCATCCACACACTTCTCTCACGGCTGCTTAGCCTTGGGCACCAGGTTAGGCACACATACACACTACATTCTGTTAAAACATAATCTTTACAACTCTGACACACCTTACTATCTAGTAATCCTAGGTGTGCCTCCACTCTCCAACTCAGCTGCTGACTGCAGTAGACCTTTGGACAACTTATAGTCCAACAATTCTCCAGTCTCAAACAGCTGCTTGATCACCTCAGCACTTCCCAGATACTTTCCCTTTATAAAAACTTGTGGCAAACTCACATTTTTCTCCCCCAAAACGCTCTGCAATTCTTTCCTATAGGCAGAATCAATAGATTTGTCTCTCTCGTCAACCCAAACCCTCTGAATATCATCCTCACAGCATAACAATCCTCGTATGTCCTTTGAACTCCTCTCAAACTCGTGAAATACACCACAATTCGATCATCAGTGCCCGGCAACCGAATTGACAGGGCCCGAAAATCCAGCGCCATAGTTTTCGACGGAACAAATGATTTCGAGGGCCTTTGCTTGACATTCGATAGGGCCTTCGGTTCATCAGGGTTTCGAGAACCAGGTTTCTCCGATTCGAAGAAACTGCAGAGCTTCTTGACCTTCCCTTTGAAGGAACTGCTGGCGGAACGCACCCTCCTCGCTTCCAACCGATAAGGAGCAGCCCAATATGGGCTTGGAAGAGCATCACTTGATCATCTTTATGGGCTTGGAGTGAGGGGCTTGATGCTTAGGCGGTCTCCGAGCTTTTGGGGTCCACCAGTGCGGTGACAGCGACGGGTTCGACGACCTCGATTTCTGGCTTCCTCTCACGATGATGATGAGGGCAGGGACCTCGAAGTCTAATGTAACAACCCGGAATTTCAATTATTGGATTTAATTAAATAATTATGTAAAATGACGATTTTGCCCTTGCTTGTTAAAGGGCATGGAAATCAAGTTTTGTTTCGAAACCTTTTTGGTGGTGTTTTGTATACCGTTGCGTAGGTCTCGAACTCACGAGTTCGTAGATAGGCGGCACGCGGAAAACGGAGTTCGTAGACGAGAGTTATGGGTCTAAATGTGCAAGGGCATTTTGGTAATTTGGTTTTGGGAGAGATATTTTGTTACCAAAACAGTGTAATCTGATCCATCTTCAATTCATCTTTATCATCTCTTTCTTCTCTCTCTGTGACAAAGAAAACAAACACAAACCTTCAACCCGAAACCGTGCGAAAATCATCCAAAAAACCCACAAAGTCAACTTTGATTTCAAGGCTTCAACTTCCAGTTTTGATCCACTAATCGTGTTCTACTCCTTCCCGTGATCACAACCGTACCAACCATCGAAGGAGAGGACCGCGGAGGAAGCCGAACCGAGGATAGGAAGTTTCGGACCTTTCGATCGATTTTCCGACTAGCACAGGTACGTGTTTGTGGTTTTGAGGTCATATTTGGATTCCTGGGTTCGAGTAGATAGATTTAGACATAAAATTCGTGAAAAATGGTTGAGTTTTGAAGAAGTTGGAAAGCTTGGAGTTTCGGCCGGAAATGGAGGATTCCGGCGAAACCAGACGGCGGCGACGGCGACTGCCGGTCATCTTCTCCGGCCAACTTCCGGCGACGGCGACGGCAGCCGGTCGTCTTCTCCGGCGAGTCGCCGGTGACCGGTCGGGTCGAGTCGAACCGGTCGGGTCGAGTCGAACCGGTCGGGTCGAGTCGAACCGGTCGGGTCGAGTTGAACCGGTCGGGTCGAGTTGAACCGGTCGAGTTGGACCGGGTCGGGCCGAGTTGGACCGGGTTGGACCGGTCCAGGCGCGTGGGTACTGTAGCAGGCGCGTGACCGGCGCGTGAGGGCGCGTGGCGGCGCGTGAGCGCGTGTTCCGACCTTCCGTCGGCGCGTGGCGGCGCGTGGGGCCGAGTCTGAGCTCACGGTGGCGCGTGACAGTTAGTTTTTGACGTTTCGGACCTGTTGGCGCAGGTTTCGAGTCGATCGGATGTCGTTTAGGGGTTGTTTCGGACGTTTTAAGGTTGCTGCGTTTTCTAGGACAGCATCGTTAGACTCCCGGGATTTATGGGGTTTATATTTAAGATTATTATGATTGGCTAGTAATCCCGATTATTAATTTGGACAGGCGATACTGCTCCAGGAACTTCAGGGGAGCGTACAGTTCGGGATTGAGCGTGCTTGAACAGGTTTGTGAGTGGACTTTTGGTTTATAAACTGTAATGCATGCATAAATGTATCTTTGATTTAAATACTGTTGAGTATGAGTGAAATGAATTTCTGGATTTTAGAAATGATGCTGGACACATATTTTACAATATTTCTGTGAAAGTATGTTTTGAGAAATGGCCTGATTTTGTACTCGATTTTGATATCGTTTTGACGTTGTGACTATTTGAGTATGTGATTTGGGTTGAGACCCATAATTGTGATTTTACCTATTTTGGCCATCAAATGATATTTGCAAAGAATTTGGCTAAGGCCGCGAAACAAAGATTTCGAAGTATGGATTTGATTCACTGATTCCCGTCCCGATTATTGTTGTTGCTATGACTGGTGTTGAGGAGTATGACTCTACCAGTTGTTGAGGGTTCGGACCTTAGGTGTTGAGGAGTATGTCTCCGCCGGGTCGCGAAACTGTCTATGCATAGTACAGATATTACAGACAGTACATATGGTACACAGAGTTGTACAGATTTGAACACATCTCAAGGGATACCCTGATGTGTTATGAATATGTCGGGAACAGTGAATTCTTGATTTTGAGATATTTGCCAAATGGAACCAAATGATTTGATTTTGAGATATTATGTGTCCGATTGAACCAAATGATTTGGATTTGAGATAATTTGTGTCCAGATTGAATTATATGATTTTAAACTCCTTTGAAGAGAGTTTTCAAACCAAATTGTGGATTACGAGGTATTTTTATTATACATATTTTATGTGAGTCCAATTCATGATTTTAAAGATAAATGTGAATTTTGGATGATTTATATATGATGCTTTTATATGATAAATTGTTTTATGTTATGCATGCATGATTTTATAAATGGAGGGGAAGAAAGGTAATTCTTCGAAAATGAATTTATAAATGATTATTTTTGTCCACTCACAACTTTTGTGTTTAAATCCCCCTTCAGGCAGTTGAGTAGAGTTGACGCGAACATTGATCTCGAGGCTGAGGCATTAAGATTCTGACTGCGCTGTGTTGTATAATTGAGTAGGATATCTAAATTTTATTCTTGATCCTACTTAGATGCTCTGATATTATGTTGCATTTGATTTGTCGTTAATTACGGGAATTATTGAGTGCTTAAGTCCCTTGTCTGACAAGAGGAAGTATTTATTATGGTTATTATAATTTGTATGGATTAAAGGGTATTTTGGGAACATTTTCTTAGGTTGTCAGACGGGATCAGGGTTCTTCTCGGATTTCGAGGGGAAATTCGGGACGGGTCCTGACAATTGGTATCAGAGCACTAGGTTAAATTCCTGCAGACTGTACACTACGTGTACAATTATTTTGGTATTGATGAGTTATAGTTCTTTTCAGCGTAATGCCTCCGAGACGCGAGTTCCGTCAACCGTCGGAAAATATGGGGGACACACCTGAACCTACAGTGGAGCCTGATATGAGGCAGACACTGGAACAATTAGGTCATGCGTTGACTTCTGTACTTCAGAGTAGGACTGCTACTGAAGGTTCAGACATTGAGAGAGCCCAGAGATTAGGGGCTACAGTATTTATGGGCGACTCTAGCCCAGATGATGCAAGAGAGTGGATTACTCGTTTAGAGCGAGTGTTCTCGGTTATGAGATGTCCTCAGGGGGACAGGGTGTTGTTAGCCACTTTTCTGCTGGGTGGTTCTGCTTATGATTGGTGGAGTGCATTAGAGGTATCAGGTTGGGAAGTCAGTACCATTACCTGGGCGACCTTTCGGGAGAAGTTCCTCGAGCAATTTTATCCTTGCTCGTACCGAGATGCCAGGGAGGCTGAGTTCATACACCTACAGCAGGGAGATTTGACAGTGGCTCAGTATGAGCAGAGATTTTTAGAGTTGGCTCGTTTTGCACCAGCTCTAGTGGTAACCGAGAGGGACAGACGCCGCAGATTTGAAAATGGGCTGAGGGGCGAACTTCGGTCAGCGGTAACGGCTGCAGCCCATACTTCATTGAGAGATGCGTCTGACGCTGCAGCTCGTGTAGAGTTGAGCATGGGTGTGCCAGTCCAGCAGCAGTTTAGGGGTTCCAGGCGACACAGGGATCGCTGGGATGTTGGAACCTCTAGCCAGGGACCGTCCAAGAGAGGCAGTTACAGCTCTGGATCTACTGCGGGTGAGGGATCTGGTTCAGGCAGTGGCGGAGTCAGACATGCACCCCAGTCATCCGCCCGTTCTAGTGGTGCTTCTGTGCAATCAACTAGAAGACCGAGTGGCAGCTCAGGTAGCACTGGATGTTTCTTTTGTGGGGAGAGTGGTCACATCAAGAGATTTTGCCCACATTTGTATCCGGCTAGTAGTTCCTGGGGGCGGGGTGCTGCTGAACAGGGGCAGAGGACATTTCAGACGCCCGGTTTTGCAGCTGGAAGTCAGAGTCAATCCAGTAGGGCCAACAGGGCCAATTGGACAAACAGGCCCCGTGGGTCCAACAGGGCCAGAGGCAGACAGTGGGGTCGTGGTCGATCGTTGGATACCCAAGCTCGAGTGTTTGCTATGTCGCAACAGGAGGCCCGAGCAGCACCAGATGTAGTCACGGGTATGTTATCTATTTTTAACCGTGATGCTTATGTTTTAATAGATCCTGGGGCTACTCATTCTTTCATTTCTCGGGAGTTTACATTATTTGCTGATAGAGAATTGTCTCCGATTGGTTGGGACATGGGTGTTAGTACTCCTACTGGGAATATGTTAGTGGCGAATCTCGTGATTCGAAATTGTCCAGTGTTAGTGGAAGGTCATGCATTAGAGGCAGATTTAATTCCCCTAGATATTTTTGATTTTGATGTGATTCTGGGGATGGATTGGTTGACTATGCACCATGCCTCTATTGATTGTTATGACAAAAGAGTGGATTTCCGGAGTCCAGGGTTACCGGAACTTACATTCAGAGGAGATCGTAGGGTACTACCCTGTGGAGTGATATCAGATTTGACTGCTGAGAAATTGCTGAGGAAAGGTTGTGAGGGTTACTTGGCTCATGTGTTTGATTCTCGGGAAACTTCGATGAGAGTGGAGGATATTCCCGTGGTGAGTGAATTCTCTGATGTGTTTCCAGATGATCTCCCGGGATTGCCACCTCACCGGGAGATTGAGTTCACCATCGAGCTTTTGCCAGGTACTCAACCTATCTCACAGGCACCGTATAGGATGGCACCGGCAGAATTGCGAGAGTTAAAGACTCAGTTGCAGGACTTGGTGAATATGGGATTTATTCGCCCAAGTGTTTCACCTTGGGGTGCACCAGTGTTATTTGTGAGGAAAAAGGATGGTGGGTTGAGGTTGTGTATCGACTACCGGAAGCTAAACATGGCTACGGTGCGGAATAAGTATCCTTTGCCAAGGATAGATGATTTGTTTGATCAACTGAAGGGGGCAAAATATTTTTCGAAAATTGACCTTCGATCCGGATACCACCAGTTGAGGATCAGAGAAGGGGATGTTGAGAAAACAGCTTTCAGGACTCGTTATGGTCATTATGAGTTCCTGGTGATGCCTTTCGGGTTGACTAATGCTCCAGCAGCATTTATGGATTTGATGAACAGGGTGTTCCAAAAGTATTTGGATCGGTTTGTGATTGTGTTCATTGATGACATCTTGGTGTATTCGAGGAGTGCTAAGGCACATGAGAAGCACTTAAGGTTGGTGCTGAATATGCTTAGGAAAAAGCATTTGTTTGCCAAATTCAGTAAATGCCAGTTTTGGTTGACCGAAGTTGGATTTTTAGGTCATGTGATTTCGGCTGAGGGTATCAGCGTAGATCCCCAAAAGATTGAGGCAGTGGCAAACTGGGAGCAACCGAGGACAGTGACAGAGGTGAGGAGTTTTCTGGGTTTGGCAGGATATTATCGACGGTTCGTAGAAGGATTTTCTACGATAGCAGGGTCGTTGACTCGGTTGACGAGGAAAGGAGTCAAGTTTGACTGGGGAGCTGATTGTGAACAGGGATTTCAGGAGCTGAAGAGGAGGTTGACTTCTGCTCCAGTATTGACCATTCCTGATGATACTGGTGGATTCGAGGTGTATAGTGATGCATCATTGCGGGGTATAGGCTGCGTGTTGATGCAGCATGGAAAGGTGATAGCTTATGCTTCTAGACAACTTAAACCCCATGAGTTGAATTACCCCACACATGATTTGGAATTAGCTGCAGTGGTGCATGCATTGAAAATATGGAGACATTATTTGTACGGGGAGACGTGTCGGATCTTCACCGACCATAAGAGTTTGAAGTACTTGTTCACCCAAAAAGACCTGAATCTGAGGCAGAGAAGATGGCTTGAGTTAATAAAGGATTATGATTGTACTATAGAGTACCATCCAGGGAAAGCCAATGTTGTGGCGGATGCTTTAAGCAGGAAATCCATGGGTTCTTTAGCCCATTTGCATACAGTCTACTTACCATTACTGGTAGAGTTCCGTAGAGCAGGGATAGTACTGGACATGGATAGCCAGGGGGCTTTGTTGGCTAGTTTCCATGTGAGGCCTGTTCTGATTGATCGGATTATTGAGGCTCAACTCCAGGACCCTACATTGTGCATTATCAGGATGGAGTTAGAGGCTGGAAACAGGCAGGACTATGCGCTTAGGGATGATGGAGCCTTGGTTAGGGATGGTCGGTTGTGCGTACCGAATGAGCTGGAACTAAAGAGGGAAATTCTTGATGAGGCTCATAGTTCGGCTTACGCTATGCATCCAGGAGGTACCAAGATGTATCATACCCTAAGGAAATATTATTGGTGGACTGGGATGAAAAGGGAGATTGCTGAGTTTGTGAGTAGATGCCTGACGTGCCAGCAAGTGAAAGCAGAGAGGCAGAAACCATATGGGGCACTTCAACCATTACCTATTCCGGAATGGAAGTGGGATCACATTACGATGGATTTTGTGTATAAACTTCCAAGAACACAGAAAGGACATGATGGGATATGGGTAATTGTTGATAGACTCACGAAGTCTGCACATTTCTTGCCAGTGCGGGAAGATTTTCGGATGAGTCAGTATGCCAAATTGTTCATTGATGAGATCATACGGCTACATGGGACTCCAGAGTCGATTGTTTCGGACAGGGATCCTAGATTTACCTCCAGGTTTTGGCGGAGTTTGCAGAAGGCTTTTGGCACTACATTGCATTTTAGTACAGCTTTTCATCCTCAGACGGATGGTCAGTCTGAGAGGACAATCCAGATTTTGGAGGATATGATGAGAGCTTGTGTACTACAGTTTAAAGGAAACTGGGATTCACATCTGGCTCTGATGGAATTTGCTTATAATAATAGTTATCAGTCGAGTATTGGGATGTCTCCTTTCGAGGCACTGTATGGGAGGCAGTGCAGGACACCATTATGCTGGAACGAAGTGGGTGAAAGGAAACTGTTAACACCAGAGTTGGTTGATACGACTGAGGAAAAGATAAGGATCATCAGAGAAAGGTTGAAGACAGCTCAGGATCGCCAGAAGAGCTATGCAGACCGTAGAACCAGAGACCTTGAGTTTGAGGTAGGTGATTGGGTGTTCTTGAAACTATCTCCTTGGAAGGGAGTTGTACGTTTTGGTAGACGAGGAAAACTGAGTCCTCGCTACATTGGTCCATATGAGATTCTGGAGAGGATAGGACCAGTGGCATATCGTCTTGCTTTACCATCGGAATTATCCAGAGTTCATAATGTTTTCCATGTATCTTTGCTCCGGAAATATCTGTTTGATGAGTCTCATGTGTTGGAAGAGCAACCACTTGAGCTGAAAGATGATTTGACTTTTGAGGTGCAACCGGTGCAAATTTTGGATTGGAAAGAGAAGGTACTGCGCAGAAAGAGTATTCCTCTAGTTAAAGTGTTGTGGAGGAATCATAACGTGGAGGAAGCCACGTGGGAAACTGAGGAACTAATGCGGACGCAGTATCCTTATTTGTTCCAAGGGTAGAGTTGAATTTCGGGGACGAAATTTCTTAAGGGGGGTAGATTGTAACAACCCGGAATTTCAATTATTGGATTTAATTAAATAATTATGTAAAATGACGATTTTGCCCTTGCTTGTTAAAGGGCATGGAAATCAAGTTTTGTTTCGAAACCTTTTTGGTGGTGTTTTGTATACCGTTGCGTAGGTCTCGAACTCACGAGTTCGTAGATAGGCGGCACGCGGAAAACGGAGTTCGTAGACGAGAGTTATGGGTCTAAATGTGCAAGGGCATTTTGGTAATTTGGTTTTGGGAGAGATATTTTGTTACCAAAACAGTGTAATCTGATCCATCTTCAATTCATCTTTATCATCTCTTTCTTCTCTCTCTGTGACAAAGAAAACAAACACAAACCTTCAACCCGAAACCGTGCGAAAATCATCCAAAAAAACCCACAAAGTCAACTTTGATTTCAAGGCTTCAACTTCCAGTTTTGATCCACTAATCGTGTTCTATTCCTTCCCGTGATCACAACCATACCAACCATCGAAGGAGAGGACCGCGGAGGAAGCCGAACCGAGGATAGGAAGTTTCGGACCTTTCGATCGATTTTCCGACTAGCACAGGTACGTGTTTGTGGTTTTGAGGTCATATTTGGATTCCTGGGTTCGAGTAGATAGATTTAGACATAAAATTCGTGAAAAATGGTTGAGTTTTGAAGAAGTTGGAAAGCTTGGAGTTTCGGCCGGAAATGGAGGATTCCGGCGAAACCAGACGGCGGCGACGGCGACTGCCGGTCATCTTCTCCGGCCAACTTCCGGCGACGGCGACGGCAGCCGGTCGTCTTCTCCGGCGAGTCGCCGGTGACCGGTCGGGTCGAGTCGAACCGGTCGGGTCGAGTCGAACCGGTCGGGTCGAGTTGAACCGGTCGGGTCGAGTTGAACCGGTCGAGTTGGACCGGGTCGGGCCGAGTTGGACCGGGTTGGACCGGTCCAGGCGCGTGGGTACTGTAGCAGGCGCGTGACCGGCGCGTGAGGGCGCGTGGCGGCGCGTGAGCGCGTGTTCCGACCTTCCGTCGGCGCGTGGCGGCGCGTGGGGCCGAGTCTGAGCTCATGGTGGCGCGTGACAGTTAGTTTTTGACGTTTCGGACCTGTTGACGCAGGTTTCGAGTCGATCGGATGTCGTTTAGGGGTTGTTTCGGACGTTTTAAGGTTGCTGCGTTTTCTAGGACAGCATCGTTAGACTCCCGGGATTTATGGGGTTTATATTTAAGATTATTATGATTGGCTAGTAATCCCGATTATTAATTTGGACAGGCGATACTGCTCCAGGAACTTCAGGGGAGCGTACAGTTCGGGATTGAGCGTGCTTGAACAGGTTTGTGAGTGGACTTTTGGTTTATAAACTGTAATGCATGCATAAATGTATCTTTGATTTAAATACTGTTGAGTATGAGTGAAATGAATTTCTGGATTTTAGAAATGATGCTGGACACATATTTTACAATATTTCTGTGAAAGTATGTTTTGAGAAATGGCCTGATTTTGTACTCGATTTTGATATCGTTTTGACGTTGTGACTATTTGAGTATGTGATTTGGGTTGAGACCCATAATTGTGATTTTACCTATTTTGGCCATCAAATGATATTTGCAAAGAATTTGGCTAAGGCCGCGAAACAAAGATTTCGAAGTATGGATTTGATTCACTGATTCCCGTCCCGATTATTGTTGTTGCTATGACTGGTGTTGAGGAGTATGACTCTACCAGTTGTTGAGGGTTCGGACCTTAGGTGTTGAGGAGTATGTCTCCGCCGGGTCGCGAAACTGTCTATGCATAGTACAGATATTACAGACAGTACATATGGTACACAGAGTTGTACAGATTTGAACACATCTCAAGGGATACCCTGATGTGTTATGAATATGTCGGGAACAGTGAATTCTTGATTTTGAGATATTTGCCAAATGGAACCAAATGATTTGATTTTGAGATATTATGTGTCCGATTGAACCAAATGATTTGGATTTGAGATAATTTGTGTCCAGATTGAATTATATGATTTTAAACTCCTTTGAAGAGAGTTTTCAAACCAAATTGTGGATTACGAGGTATTTTTATTATACAGATTTTATGTGAGTCCAATTCATGATTTTAAAGATAAATGTGAATTTTGGATGATTTACATATGATGCTTTTATATGATAAATTGTTTTATGTTATGCATGCATGATTTTATAAATGGAGGGGAAGAAAGGTAATTCTTCGAAAATGAATTTATAAATGATTATTTTTGTCCACTCACAACTTTTGTGTTTAAATCCCCCTTCAGGCAGTTGAGTAGAGTTGACGCGAACATTGATCTCGAGGCTGAGGCATTAAGATTCTGACTGCGCTGTGTTGTATAATTGAGTAGGATATCTAAATTTTATTCTTGATCCTACTTAGATGCTCTGATATTATGTTGCATTTGATTTGTCGTTAATTACGGGAATTATTGAGTGCTTAAGTCCCTTGTCTGACAAGAGGAAGTATTTATTATGGTTATTATAATTTGTATGGATTAAAGGGTATTTTGGGAACATTTTCTTAGGTTGTCAGACGGGATCAGGGTTCTTCTCGGATTTCGAGGGGAAATTCGGGACGGGTCCTGACATCTAAACCGACGAGTTTGGGTATGAGTTTGGGTTTGGAGCCTTATTTTTGGCAGAGAGAGTGAGAACTGGGAAGAAGAGAAATTTAGGTTTGGGTGCAACGGAGACTGACGGATGGTGCAACGGAGGTAACAGAATGCCTGTTCTGGGTGCAAACTGAGGCAAATTTTAATTTTGGGTGCATTTTAAGATTCATTGACTTGTTCTTGGTGCATATCAAGTAATAAGCCAGTTAAAAACTCAGAAAACGAAACGAAGCGGAAGAGCTTAGACCTTTGTGAATCGATTGATGAAAGCAAGCATTGATTAATGAAAGCAAACATATCCGAAAGTCAAAATAGGTAATACTTAAGAGTAGTGAGAGCGATTGAGACTTACCGGGAAGCAAAACCGATGGATCGAGGAAGAGAAGCTGGCGGTCGTGAAGCCAGTTGGCATTCGTCGACGAGGATTGTGGTGGCGGTGAGTCGACGTCGAAGTGCAGAAACGTGAAGAAGATAGTAAGGCGGGCGTGAAGCCACTGCTCGTCCACAGAGAGAGGAACAAGATGAAGAATAGCAATTCTCGGGCTCGGTATTAGTAGCGAATTTTACTTAAAAAGTTAAATTTAGTTAGTTTGCGTCAGATTATTTTGAGATTATTTTGGATTAAATTTAACTAATTTGCTGCAGAACCATTGAAATTTATACGGCAATTTCAACAAACAATAGCAAGTAAAGAAAAGCAATTGTACGTGGTCGGCTGATCCCATTGCGATTATGTGACGTCAACACTTCGTCACATTTGCGTTTTTTGGCTTTCTTCTTCGTACTTTTTTCCCTGAACAAATAGAAAAATAAATGGAAGGGGGGTTAGGTCGGCAAGAATCTCAACCACATAAGTAGCTCTCATTTCGGTGAAGCCTTTTCTACAACCACAAAAAACAAAACCAAAAAAAAATCCAGAAAATTTAGGCAATATTTAAGAAACTCTTTGCTAATTAAACAAGCATTAGGCTTCACTAGTTTGTAGTTAGATAGCGTTGGATAATATGTATCAAACTAACACTCTTTGTAATTACGTGTAATTATCTATTTTACACATAACATGATGAACGTATTTGAACACACAACATTTTAGGGAATGAGAGTTTTTTTTTTTGGATTAGAAGAGATATTTTATATAAAAACACATTATGAAAGTACATGGATGGACAGTAGGTCCATTAATAACTCAATCGTGAATATTAGAGGTAATAGCACAATCTGTAAAAGATCTGCAGCCTGATTCGGTTCACAAGAAACTAAAAAAAAATAAAAAAAATATAAGCGTATTCAAACAACAATTTAATGACAAAGAAACAACGAGATTGGGTACAAAAGCCTAGTGTAACTTGTGGAGTGCGCATAATGATGCCTCATTAAAAAACATTTCCGAAAAAACTCATTGGAAAAAAATCAATACAAAAAAAAAAAAAATATAGCGCGCTTAATATAATATGGGAAGACTAAGCATTTCCAGATAGAGACGCGCCATGATTGAGCAGAAACTGCAAAATGAAAAAATAAATAACGCATTAGGGTCAAGAAGAAACAAAGAGGTAAAACAACGGTGGCAAAATAGAGAGCTACCACCCTACATTTCAACCAACGGTTACCCGCTAAAAACAAGGAGCTATATGAGAGTAAAAAAGAAAGTAGGAAAACAAACGAAAAGCAAACTATACAAGTTGGAACCCAGAATCTATTAATAAAAAAATAAAAAATAAACTCATTGGCTAACTATGTATCATCCAAAATAAAGGCCATTTAAAAAAAAAAAAAAACCAAGCACGAAAACTTATCCCCCTACATAGAGTAGTTCTTGATTGAAAATTTTGAAATACTGCGTATCACTAACAAAAAAAAAACCAGCAACGTTAAAATGTTTGATTTGTTAGCCTTGTGGCAAAATTGATATAAGTTTTAAGACATTTTGCATTAATTATGATAGAAGTTAAAACTAAATCGTCATTGTTTTCAGTTCTTTTAGTTTATATTTTCTTTATTTTTTTACCCGTTTGGATTATTTTGACAAGGATCAATATATTATTAGGCGTGGCGCTTTGATTTACCATCTAATAATTGCATGACTTATTCGACAAAAAAACCCATCAATTTATATTGTGATTTATGGTTGGACTGCATAAGGATGTGTTTTCAGTTTTGGTTGATGAAGCCAATTGGATTTATTGCATTTTGGAGGAGAGTAGACAGAGATACTGACGTTTTTGTTTTTATTTTTGTTTTTGTTAGTAATTGTTGGCTGCTTTTGTTAATTCATTTCATGGTGAGCATTGCAAGCTGCTTCACAACTCAAAGCCATTCAATCATTTTGCCCTGGAAGGCTGGAACTCCAACAACCACTAAATACCAAACAGTAGGGGCAGCTGCAGCTGCAAAAGCAACCTTCCTCATGTTTATATTAAAAGTGCTTTCTATAGAAGCACCCAAGCAATACCAGAAAGCCCCCAAGTGGAAGGCATGTTTGATAGATTGAGAAAAATAAAAAGTTTTCGTTAAATCACATTACTGATTTTCATTAAATCTACCTGAACCATCAAGATTATCAGTCACATTAGGGAATCATAACCGTTACGATCCGATTTCAAATAACTTATTACACAATATAGAAGATTATCACCAAAGTGTAATACTAGTAGCATAATTTCCATCCTTGAATGTCATCGAATACTATTCACTTCCCCACCATTCTTGTAACTTCACTTGGACTCTAACACTAGTGACAACAATATATTAATTTAGACGAGAATGCTTTTTTGTTGTGAGAAGAATACACATAGAATGAAATTTTTTATTTTAATTTAAATATTTAAGGAGAATATATTGAATAAATTTCATTCTATATCTAATCTCATCTAATCAACTTACATTGAAAAACATTCACATCCACCTCCAAATTATATTGCACGTAATGAATTTTCCAATCCAATCCAATACTTAACAACGCACAAAACGTTACCTTAAGATTTTCTTCCAGGGTAATAAAAATAAAAGGGTTGCATTTCAAATCATATGGTTTTGTTACCTGAAAAAAGGAATGATTGGTAAGGAACCGGAGCTCAGTAATTGTCTACAATCTCATTCAAGTTTAGAAAACCATTGGTAAGTTAGGACCCTTTAAATGGGACGGCCATGTCAATTAAACATCCAACCATATCTCCTCCCTCTACATACAAATACAATCTAAGGCCTCACTCCAGGTTACAACACAACTGCTTCAAAGTCCACGTCTCAGTCTCGTTCAGCATCTTCAATTTCTTCATCCTCTGGCACCCCACGAAGATAGAGAACATTGTTGCATCTGCACAAGTAAACAGAAAAATGCTTTCAACTCGTTGGAAGCTTGATGTGAAAATATCCACAGCTTTAGGGAGGAAACAGGTTGTATTGGCTAGAGAAAAATAGAGAGTTTCCGGCCCGTTTGATAACCAATTCATTGTTTGTTTATACTTTTCACTTTATATACTTCAACCATGAGGAAAGGAGGGATGAAGAAGAGTGGGAGAAGGATATGATGGAAGAGATGGAGAACAAATGTGGAAGGAAAGTACAAAAATGAAACCTAAAAACTAGTTTTTGTGGGTTTCACTTTCTAGGTTTTTGTTTCCTCTCCAAACCACCACCCTTCTTTATCTCCTATACTTTCTCCATTTCTCAAGCACAAAAAGTGAAAACTGAAAACCAAAACCGAAATGGTTATCAAACGGTCCTTTAGTAATCTAGTATCATGGCAGTTTGTTACCAAACTCACTCATATTCCACATTGTAAAAAGGAGGAATTAGAAATCTCCATATGACATAGCAGTGCACACTATCCATGAACAATTTGTTACTATATTATTACAGTTAGCACAAGGCATGCAACTAAGAAAGAGCAAAAAGGAATAGGCTAATTAATAGCATTTCAAAATCCATAAATATTAGGATTCTAGCCCAGACATTAAGAGTTCTCCTGCCACATATTTCTAGACCACTTCAGTAGTTTAGTGGACCAACATTCTACATGAACCACACCTGTGGACCTTTTCAGGGACCATGATCAACACAATACTTATTCCTGGCCCTCAACCTTTTTTCTAGGACACTCATAAACTAACACTTTAGTTTTGCATCATCTACTTTCACCCTATGCCCCAACTTTCCTCCTCAAGGGTGTTCAGAAATCTCAACATATCCTTTCTCTTTGTTTGAAAGTAAGGCTCCAATTGTTTAGGTAGAGATTAGGTTAGATAAAAGGCTAAATTTGCTATAAAACTAGGACACTAGACTCGATGTAGTTGAGAAAACTAGATGTAGTTCTAGATAAAGGGATTTGATATAACTATATGCACAAAGTCATTAAAAATTCATTTGCTTTCTCCATTTTTCTTCCTATTCAAATCCTAGTATACATGAATTCTATATTCTAAACAACCAATTTAGCCTAGTTATCAAATTCAAATTCCCTATTTACACAAATGGAGCCTAAAAGTTCACATACAGTAGACAAAACAGAATTTATCTTAGCTTATCCCTCTAAAAATAAATTAGACCACCAGGTTTTAAGAAAAGAAAGCACACTGGCGCACAAAGATGACCACATTACAGGTGCGTATAATATGAAAAGCAGAGGTAGACAATGGGTTCAAATACAACTGAGCTCTAAATACTATATTCTAGAAAGATGAATGCGGGGGACAGTGGAGAGATAGAAAAAGAGCGGAGAGACTCATATGCCTACTATTATAGCCTTTCAACGTCGGATATGAAGCCATTTGATGTATTAAAAAACCAATGGGTTCCCATGCTCATGCCCATATGGCCATTCGTAAGAATAAGGTAGACATCCTCTAATCCATTGTTCACCAAATGCAACTGAAGCTTTAAAGTTACTCCATGTCTTATCCTATATATTACATGTTGTATCTGGTTCTTACATGCTTTCCCACAAATAGAAGTCATACTATAAGCTAAAACCTAGCAAAAACTAAATATTAAAAAAAAAACCCATATAGACAATAGGTTCTAGGAAATACATAGTTAAGAAGTTCACACATTTAATTTGAATGGTTAAGAAGTTCACAGCATTTAATTTGAACTCACCTGATCAAAATCTCCCCAAGATTCCCAGTGAAATTTCCATCAATATACTCTTCAGTATTGGCCAACTACATAGAAGATAACATATATATTAAACATGGCCATGACCTTCAGATTTAGAGTCTAGCAGAAAAAAAGGTAAAAAGCAAAAGAACCTGAATATGTATTTGAACTGTGCAAACATAAAGAGTTGGTATTTAGAATATTACCTGCAAGTTCATATAGGAGTCGACTGAGACAAGAAAACCTGAATGGATGCATAATCAAACAGAATTAGGGATACAAGACGCACGCGCTAAATAAAGTTAAACAGAAAAAGGAACCAAAACAGATGACGACATAAGAATCAAATACTTTCCAGAAACGGAAGAACTATACCTTTGTACTCCATTCCCCATTTAAGTTTCACAATGACCGTCTTTCCAGTCAAATTGTTCAAGAAAGGTTTCGGGTTAACTGGTATAGTCTGCATTGTGCACATAAACAGATCTTTTAAAATTCAGAGCACACAATCATGTTTAACGAGTTGAAATATACCAACGCATAGATATTTTGAAGGAATAAATGTTAAAAGATATTTTTCATAAACTACTAATTAAACACGGGACAGACCCTATGGCACCGATATTCTGGTGAAACTTTCTAGTTCAATATTGTGCTATGTTTTTAACAGAGGATCATACTCATAACCTCCCATCAGAACAAAGCACAATAAAACTAACCCGTCTAGACATACATACCCAGGTAGCAGACCATATGTTATCTATATTAGCATATTATCAAATACCAAAACCCTAAATTATCCGAAAAATAATTAAATCTGAAAAGAAACAATTTTTCGCAATTATCTATAGATTGCATATTATCCAAATAGCAACCCGAAATTCTCCGAAAAATTAATTAAATCGTAAAGGTATAATTTTTGGTTGTGAAAATGAACCTTCCAAACTCTACCACTAACATCCAATTAAGAAATTATAAGCATCTAAAACCTCTCAAAGAGATCGTACATTTAAGAAGGAAACTGGAAAATTTGATAACCTGGCGTCTCATTCGACACTGGTTAATTTATACATAATATCTACAAATATGAATATGCGAGGAAGAAAGATATCTAGAAAAGAAATTACGCACAGCCATTGGCGAGGGAGAGGAGAAGCTTCAGTGGAGCTAACGAGAGGGTTTTAGGGTTTTCAATTTGGGCGAGAGTTGTGTTGGGAAAAGTAACTAAAATCAAACAGGATTCAAAGTATAATCTATTAGGCTGCCCTGCGGGCCTTCATTGTTTTAGGCTAGGCTTGGCCCAAGCTCAAATTTGGTTTAAAGTTCGGCTCGTTTGAACCCTACAAGGCCCGAAGTAGCCCGACCACTTATTTAGGCTCATACCTAATTTATAATGAATACTTATTGTCAACAAAAGTAATAATGGATGTTTATAATTATGCGAAATCATTTGAGATGACTGTGACTAATATTACAGTGTAGTGGTGTTGTTTTAAGTTTGAATCTCGTAAAAAAATAAATTTAAAATTTAATATATATAATTTTCATTTTAAATATTATTGTATAAAAAAAAAACGCGAGATCATTAACCACCAATGGAGGATCTCCAAAGAGGCAAGGAGGGTCACTTTCCCGTCGCGGGGAGATCACCTATGCATGTGACTTGATATGTTTGAGTTCGATACTTGTACACAATCACGTATTCACATATTCTGTGACATCACCTAAATTCAACTCTTTTATATAATTTATTAGAACCCAAAACGAGGGACAGAGTGGCCTTTTGCAAGACATAATCAAAGGGTAGAAAGCTAGCGAGTAGGAACATCAGTTTTGGTTTGGTTTGGTTTGGTTTGATACATGTATGGGGAGGATGCGTGGTTTCCGACCATCTGAGAGTCAAAGTCGCGAGCCGTTCGGCGACCGGTGCGCGGTCGTCACTCGTCACCCGTCACCACAGCCCATGCATTTCAATTTACAAGATCCATTTGTTTATTTATTGTCTTTTTACAGCTTCAGCTTGCTTTTCCTTCACGCATGTTGATCACCATCCCGATACCATTATTATTTAATGGAAAAAATAATTCATGACAGAACCTACTCCCAATAAAATATTAAATAAAAAGTACAAGAGAGGAGACACACGCACAAACCCTCTTTTGCTTTCACAAGCAAACATCCCTCACTCTTTCACACCCTACCTATTCTATCGGTAATGCTACGTACCCAGCTGTGTTCGCCCATAAGTTATAAGATAATATAATATTACGGTTATGTAGCATAAGCGGTATTTGTTTTTTTTATCATAAACGAGATATATGTGTTCATTTTAGAGTAAATATGCTCATTATTTTTTATAATTGATTGTCGAATTTTTGATATGAAAATGATATAATCGGAACCGTTAAATTCAATACAAAAAGTTGAGTAATCAATCATAGTGGAATGAGCTCTTCCACCTTTGAGTGGATGAAAGTAGTTTTTTTTTTAACAATGATATTAGAAGAGTGAAATTGCATTATACACATGAGGTATCGTTCTTTTTTATAAGAGTGAAATTCGAGACCCTTCATATAATGTGTGAAGAGAAATATCACTAAATTAGCACTAAGTAACTTATCATAAATATAATTAAATTATATGTTATTTATTGATAATTTATAAATAGAATACATTACATTACCATAATAGAATATTTTTATATTATTACTCATATTGAATACATTTCAAACTCTCTGTTTCTTTTGTAGTTTTATAATAATATTGGAATTTCTCAAACAAAAATTATAACAATAACATTGGCTTTTTCCGTTGATCCATATCATTTGCATCAAAGAGAGAGCTCACTGTATACGTACAGTAAACAAATTGGATGAACACAAATGTGGAGAAGTCGTTAGTTACGGCTGCCCGAACACAATGGGTTTATGAGTGAATTATTGTTGAATGTTTCTTAGAAGATAAAAAATTTCATTTATATAACAAAAATATAAAATAAAAATAAGTTAGACTGTAATAGCTTGAGAATAAATATGAGTAAATACCTCTAGTAATCAGACTCGACATCAGTCGAAACGATTTAGAGGGAATAACGCAAAAATTATATAACTTGATCGAATCCCCTAGGCATCATCAAGGTCATTACTGCCCAAACAACTAATCTTTGCAGTCTCACAAAAGGAAAAACCTAACACATCCAACCCGATATAAGAAACGTTGAACTTACTTGCCCCAAGCAAACCTAAAAAGAACAAAAAAATAACTCAACAAAAAGCACAAATGAGCCACCACCACCGTTGTCGTTGCCTATCACTACCGTTATTGGCACTTCCGTGAAATTATGAAGACGGCGAGGAATACCGTCCATCACCATATCAAATTGATACATCCCGTTCCGTATACTTGGATTCGGAATTTGTAAATGACCAATTTAACCTTACGAGCTTTTATTCAAGCCGCGCTTATTCTAAATTTTCGTTGAGTTTATCTAAAGCCCATATTGATTTTAGGCCCAAGTTGAAACAAGCCCAATTGTTATGCTCCATCTCATTTATTGTTGGCCCATCCTTGTTGCATCAGAGCAACCAACACTCTGATACCTCTTAATCTCCCTCAAGCTCTCACTCGTTCTCACCCTCACGCGCAAAAACACACAGAGACTGCGAGACCACCACCACCTCCCTGGACACTTCACCATCGACACCCAGCCACAAAACCACCCTCGAAATCCCCCTCACTTCAGAGAAACAAACCTGCCTTAGAGAGCGAGCTAGACTTCTCGACTCATCTTCATCTTCTTCATGTTTTTCATCCGAGAACCACCAAAATCGACGGCTTCAAGTCTCAAACCAGGACCTCCCACCACCACCAATGAACTCGCCTGGTGATTGTGAACTCAGTGGACTAAACCGCGAGCCACGAAGCTCGTCGGAGCTCGAGTCGGAAGTGGACTTCGACTTTGAGTCCGAGACTTCCCAACGAAATTCTAAGTGAACCAGGTAAAATCGAACTCTTGGAGTAGAACCATCTTCTTATTCAAGCTAAGAGCTTTCTATCTGACCAATTGCATGTTGATTTCCGACTTGGTTCGACGGCGAAGGTAGTCACTGGAAAAAGCAGAGTTGCAGGAGATCTTGAGATTCGCGGCGAATTCCAAGCTAACCATGTATTATTTCGAGCCCAAACTCATGACATTCGCTTCGTCTCATTGAGAGTTTGAAAACCTAGTTCTTGCATGTCATTTTCGAACCAGGCTCGCGGCGGAGGAAACTCGGAGGTTCGACGGAAGGCAGAGTTTTCGCAAAGGATTACGATCAAACAAGGTAAGCTCGTGTCTTAAAGATTACACCACTAGAATCGTCTCGTCATGGGCTTCATTTCTGACCTATTGCTTGTAGGTGTTGGGTAGCGATCGATGCGAATGAAGCTCGCCGGATTCTAGCTTTTTGCTCTAATCACTGAGGCTTCACGGTAGCTTTCCGGCCTCATTAGGTAATCTCGTGGCCTGGAAATTGGATATTCGTAATCTTTGTTTCGAGTAGATTAGGACTGGTTCATTGCTTGTTTTTTGGTTCAGATTACGAGAATCCGACCACCAGTCGCTGCGGCGCCAGCCCCTGATCATTGAACACATGACGAGCACGTGACAGACACGTGGATGCCACTTGACAACCACGTGGCTGCCACCTGGTAGCCACGTGGGTGCCACCAGGTAGCCACGTGGCTGCCGCGTGGGCATAACATTCAGAAAACGGGCGATGGCGCGTGACGACGCGTGAGGTCACTTCACGACTTCCGGCTAGTGTGTTGCGGTGCATGGGGCTATTTCGTGGCCTACGGCGATGCGTGGGCCTAGTTTTAGGATGTTTCAGATCTTTTAATCACGTATTTAGTTCGTTTAGAGTTATTTTTGTCTCGTTTTGGATAACCCAAGAGGGGTTTCTTTTAGTGTTTATCTTAGAATTTATTAGTAATCTTTCTGGTCAATCTTGTTTAGGATTTAGACAAGCTCGGAGCTTTCATGGCTTGGAACTATCGAGTGACTTTGACCCCCAACTAATCTATGAGTAGACCTGTTTCTCAAACTTGGTTTTTACGGCAATCTTTTATTTGCACGTTCTTTATACAATTAATTGAGTTATGATATGTTGCTATTTCGGGTCATTAATGATGGGATTGATAAGTCATATCGTTGTTGTTTATTTTATTATTAGACTCCCGAGCATGCCTTGACTGATTATTATATCATATTTTCTGAGCATGCCTTGATTGATTATTGTATTATATTTCTTAAGCATGATGTGATTGATTGTGGTTGTTATTCCCCGAGCATGACTTGACTGAGATCAATGATTAGTTATCTTCATAAGAGTTGTGATGCATGCGCATTACACATGAGATGTGTAGTACCCACATAGGAGTCACCGGTATCTTAGTACCTGTATGTTGGCCACAGATCAGCCTCCATGTGATTGATCACTAGCG
The DNA here is from genome assembly GCA_037349345.1 of Oemleria cerasiformis. Lineage (NCBI taxonomy): Eukaryota > Viridiplantae > Streptophyta > Magnoliopsida > Rosales > Rosaceae > Oemleria > Oemleria cerasiformis. The sequence goes on from JAZGTL010000010.1 coordinate 13,100,718, forward strand.
CTTGCTCGAATACTAGTTAAATAGCGCCAGCTTGTCCCCGAGCCCTAGGGGACATGAGGTGTTGAAGCTTAGCACCCAACTTTCATGTGGTCGAGGTACACGAGCGAATCATAGATACTCAGCCTGTCATGTGCACATTACTCAAGCGACTCAAGAGCATAACAAATAGTGGGTTATATCTCATAGGTCTTTGCTTTGGGATTAACTTTAGACTTCTTATTGTTATAAGACTATTTCTTGTTGAACGTGCATGTTTGTCGTTTGTACATTGTTGGTATCTTGCATTTTCTTCCTAAAACTGAGGGGTTAAGTTATGTTTTCAATTTACTGATTTACACTGAAATAAACTATTAGGTCCACTCTCCCTTCTATTTTTGTATCCCTCAAGTATTTATGGTACTTCGCACTTATCGAGGAGTTTTCAGTTGTTGCTCTGACATTCACATTGGGTGGTGTGTTTGAACCCAACTTAACCAAAGACCCAAAAAATCACTCCGTTGGGTTTGGCAACTCTTTGGGAACTTACTACCCTAAGACTTTGGATTTTTTGGAGGATTAGAATTTTTGGAATTGTGGTTACTGAACGTATCGTGGGTTTCCGTGCTGCTTCACCGAATGGAACTTTAGGGCAGTTTAGGAAGCAGTCTTGGGAACTTTTCTTGGTCGTCAAGTGGGACGTGTGCTCAGTTTTTCCTTCTGAGCGTGGTTTTACCACCGCTATTTCTATTGTGGATTTCTTTTGCTATAATATTTCATGTGTATACCAAAGAAGCCAGTCGAATTGTGTAGTCTACTTGTCTTGGTTGCATGTTTTATGCATTTGGCTCAAATGCTTAGATGTTGTTTATATGTACGGTTTTTACTTAGACATGCCTATTTTGTAGTTTATTACCCCCATCATGCAAATAAGTTTGCTTGCTATTTTAGTGTGTTGAGTAAATGTTTTACAATTTATGTGAACTTCCTTGTTGGTGATGGTAAAATTTTCTGGTTGAAATAATACTGGTTAAGCGGTATCATGACTATAGCACGTGTTATGATGTGATACTTCTTGATACCAGGTACATTTACTTTAACCAATTTGTCGAATTTTGTTCGAGCTGGTTCTCGTCTGTATGGAATTTTACCTTTTGCAATCTGATACTTGAATATTTCCTTAGCCATTTCCACTCAATATATTTGAACCAGTTATTGATTTTGAAATTGTTTTTAACTGCTGCCTTTGACCATTGCGGTTTACTTGATTCAATAGTTTTCTTTTCTTTGTGGTTTATAACAGTTTGTTTCAATTCCTCGATTTGATTTTACACTTCATCATGCATGCCATATCCAACATGCAACCTATTTTTGCAACCCTCTTCTTTTCTTTTGGTGGTTGACAAATTCATTAATGTTTGGTTGAGACTGTTATCACTTTATATCTCTTTTTCATTAAATGTTTCAGAGTAGTAATTGGAATTGTTGAGTTTTAACTTTCTATAGACAATTCTTATCCCCATCATTATGCATTGGGGCCTTTTTCATGCAAACAAATGATTTTTCAAACTGACAGCATTAGGACCATGTTTTGTACCCTTATCCTAAACTGACTTGTTCACCATCTCCAAGATTCGTTGAATTGAGTGTTAAGCCGTGTTTACTTGGACCTCAGAGAGGTATTACTAGTGACGACTTGAGTTGGTGTGTTGATGACAATTGAAGCTTTGACGGATTTCCTTACTGTATCTTGGTTAGCAGTTGTTGGGTTCATAATTGTTATCCGGTGTCCCCGAAAGCAATTGTTGGGTACACAATTGTTATTCGGTGACTTTGCCTACGATTTAGTGTGATCAATGTACTCCGGGCTTAGTGTCTGAAGCGCCTCTTGATTGGGAGTTAGATAACAACAGTTCTATCCAATCCTCATTGGCCTTTCACTCTTAGCCTTAAGTCATCCCTGTTTTCTGTCTCTAGAATTTAGTCGGCGCATGACTGTGTTAACGACTCGAATGGTACGAACGAGTGTCACCTCTAGTCGTGTAACTTGAGGTAGCCGAGTTTAAACGAGAACCGCAGGAACTCATACGCATGGACTCTCTTTCCGAACTTGTACACCGGCCTTGCGTTCAGCTTGATGGACTGGCGCCTCAGTGTTCGTATACCACGAAGGAGGTTAGTGTGCATTCTTCTGGATCGGTCTGTCTGGCTGAACGAGTATTAGTAGTTTTGAAGGAAGTGTTTGTGTAGAAAATTGAACTAGGAAGTTAATATTGTTGCTACAGGCTACTTTTAGGTTAAGCTTGCACCTAGATGTGTGCTTTTCACCCCGGTAATGTAGAGATGTGTCAAACTATTCAACCACCTTACCAGACCGAGTTTGAAGCCTCGTAGAAACTCCCAACCTTTTCCCTGATCCTAAATGGAAGTAGGAACGCATTACTCTGTAATTGTGTTTTGGTCACTTCACACCAATCTCGGACGTGGTGTCTATTGTTTGATTGTAGACCGAGTGACTAACTAATGCGCTTATTACCCTTTCGTGGAATGCTACTTTTGTGTGAACTTGCTTAGTTGTTTGAGAACGAAACCGTACCTAACCTCAAGACAAGATCACTTCGATCGAGAACCTTGAGTCACCTTCAACCTTGGGGAAGAATTTTCTAGCAACCCTAGCTACCCAATTGTTTGTTGACACCACTTTACAACTACAAACTGATGTACGATCCAGACCTTCTGAGTCAGAAGTGACTACTCGCCAAGCGTAGCTTTTTACTGAGGCAAATTATTGACATTTGTTACCCAAGTCGTTGGTGTTAAAGTTTTTGATCCCATGATGAGAACTTTGAGACATGTTTGACGAACTAGTAGTTTCGGGTGATTTTACCATCGTGGACAATTAATGGCGTTAGTTGGGGCATTGAGAGAAGACTGCAAGTTTTACGTTGGGTTGTTGGGTGTTGACAGAGTGAGTTCACTGTAGGGTGAAGAAGAAAGTATGGGTCTACTAATCATGAAATAGCCTTGGTTAGGAAGACTTTAGTACAAAGAAATTGAAGTTACTGTCTATGATTATTTCGTTAATCATACCTAAAGGACTGAAAATGCAATGGTCGGGATTGAACGGAATTAATCGAAATTCTCACCTAGGGGAGTTTGCTGGATTGTGAGATTAAACTGTCAAATTGTTATGTCACGTATCTTTTTCTGAGAGTTGTTTTGACTTAAGAAAGTTGTCGGTGGAAGTTTGTTTACATCTAGTTTTAGACTTAAAGGTTGAGAGAAACTTTTTGCACCACTCGGTACTTCTTACGTGGGAGAACCATCTAGTTGTGACGGTTACCTGAGGAGTCCGAAGAACTAACGAGGGAGTTGCGCTCTCGTCTCTTCTTCAGTTGGGAACCTGGTGAACCTAGTTGTTGTTACTTCCAATCTTGTGGAGTTAAGAATTTTTCTGTACAATCTAGTGCACAGTTACGTTCGGACCTTGTGGCCGGTGCGCATTTAACCATTCTAGTATCTGTTGTACGTTTTTGAATGGCTTCATAAGGAACCTGTTCTTAATGTTGTTAGTTGTTATTTGGGTTAGTGTAAACCCGAGGTGATCTATAGGGACCGAGTTAGACGAAGCAATCACTAGGAGCTTGGAAATTTCTGAAGAGATTAGTTGGCACTCATTGTAAGGCCTAGTGTTTGAAATCGATAAGCGTGGTTTTAGTAACCGTTACCTCGATACAAGTGCTGAAGTTTTTTTTAAAATAAGGATTAGAGAGACCTTGACTCGTGGTACGTTGTAAGACTGTTGGGAATGATGAAGTTCTGTCAATCGTTTGACCCACCAAGATCGTTAGCAGTGGAGTGGTTGTTGACCAACCTGACTGACACTGAACTTTGTGTAGGGTAAGTGTAAATTTAGCTTTAGTAAAGGGATTAGGAAGCTTGCTTTGTGGAAAGTTACGAGGAAGTTGTAAGGATGTTCTCAAATTCTTTGATTCTCTACACCCCTTGTGGATGGGGAAATTAATTTGAGGAAGGTTCTTGATTTGTTGTTTCATTTGTGGTCAACTTATAGTGAGTTTGTAGAGTTTTAATTGGAGAGTCGCATTAGAAGTTTAAAATTTTAAGTTAACGTTCTACCAGAGAGACCCAGTGAACCATTTTAAACTGATGTAAGGAAGTCGAGTTTCGGATCGGTGGTGGCACGAGAGGACTCGAGAATCGTAGGAACTGTACCTTGACTTACGTCGAGCGAATTTCGAGGGCGAAATTCCTTTAAGGAGGGTAGATTGATATATCATGTTCCGTAAACTTGTAATCGGAATTTATAAATGACTAATCTAACCCTACAAGCTTTTATTTGAGCCGCACTTATTCTAAATTTTCGTTGAGTTATCTAACGGCCAGATTGATTTTAAGCCCAAGTTGAAACAAGCCCAATTGTTATGCACTAGCTCATTTATTGTTGTCCTATAATGCACTAAGCCCAATTTCTTATTGCAACAGAGCAACCAACACTCAGATACATCTTAATCTCCCTCAAGCTCTCACTCGTTCTCACCTTCACACGCGAAAACACACAGACTCTGCGAGACCACCACCACCTCCCTTGACACTTTACCATCGACACCTAGCCACAAAACGACCCTCAAAATCTTCCTCACTTCAGAGAAACAAACCCCCTGCCTTAGAGAGCGAGCTAGACTCCTAGACTCATCTTCATTTTTTTCACGTTTTTCATCCGAGAACCACCAAAATCGACGACTTTAAGTGTCAAACTAGGACCTCCCACCACCACCAACGAACTCACCTAGTGGTTTCGAACTCGGTGGACTGAACCCCAAGGCACGAAGCTCGTCGGAGCTCAAGTCAGAAGTGGACTTCAACTTTGAGTCCGAGACTTCCCGGTGAAATTCTGAGTGAACCAAGTAAAATTGTACTCTTGGAGTAGAACCATCTTCTTATTCGAGCCAAGATCTTTCTTCATGACCAATTGCATGTCAATTTCCGACTTGGTTCGACGGTGGAGGTAGTCACCAGAAAACGCAGAGCCGCCGGAGTTATTGAGATTCGCAGTGAATTCCAAGAAAACCAGGTATTATTTCGAGCACAAACTCATGCCATTCGCTTCACCATGTTGAGAGTTTGAAAACCTAGTGCTTGCATGTCATTTTCGAACCAGGCTCGCGGCGGAGGAAACTCGGAGGTCCGACCGAAGGCAGAGTTTTCGCGGAGGATTACTGTAAGGACCCTTCCCGAATTTTCCCTCGAAACCCAGAAAGAACCCTTATCCCGTCTGACAGCTCTTTACTTCAAAATTTAAACACCAGAAATACCCTTTGTTCTGGAATAATTTTTATTAAACCTTACAGAGTTCCCGACAGAACCTCTGTACTGTCTGACCACTCATACCTGTCAGACGCAGGATAGTATACTGGTCAAAACCAAAACCTCGGAATAGTGGTGGTCCAAATAGGAATACCCTATGTCACCAAACGTCAGTAGGTCAGACACTGCTGACATCTCTACTGGAATACCATAAGACAACAGACTAGTCAAATACTTGTGAACCAACCATAATTCTTCCCTCTGGGTCACCGCCCACACCTACCCACAGACCCGGCTGACGAAGTATTTTCATAGGTTGATTAAACCCATGACCATTGTCGTCTGTTTCATATTAGAGCCGGATATATCCTCGGCTATCATATCGTATCATCAGCCGGTATAACCTTCGGCTACCATAACATATCAGTCGGCATATCTCTCGACTATCCTGTCCCTAGCCACCAGGGTATCCCTTGGGGTGTGCTAGTCATGTATCATATCATATCAGTCGGCATAGATCTCGACTATCATATCATATCAGTCGGCATAGTCGGCATCTCTCGACTATCATATCATATCAGTCGGCATATCTCGACTATCATAACATATCAGTCGGCATATCTCGACTATCATAACATATCAGTCGGCATATCTCGACTATCATATCATATCAGTCGGCATAGTCGGCATCTCTCGACTATCATATCATATCAGTCGGCATAGTCGGCATCTCTCGACTATCATATCATATCAGTCAGCATATCTCTACTATCATATCATATCAGTCGGCATATCTCGACTATCATATCATATCAGTCGGCATATCTCGACTATCATATCATATCAGTCGACATAGTCGGCATCTCTCGACTATCATATCATATCAGTCGGCATATCTCGACTATCATATCATATCAGTCGGCATATCTCGACTATCATATCATATCAGTCGGCATATCTCGACTATCATATCATATCAGTCGGCATATCTCGACTATCATATCATATCAGTCGGCATAGTCGGCATCTCTCGACTATCATATTATATCAGTCGGCATATCTCGACTATCATATCATATCAGTCGGCATATCTCGACTATCATATCATATCAGTCGGCATATCTCGACTATCATATCATATCAGTCGGCATATCTCGACTATCATATCATATCAGTCGGCATAGTCGGCATCTCTCGACTATCATATCATATCAGTCGGCATATCTCGACTATCATATCATATCAGTCGGCATATCTCGACTATCATATCATATCAGTCGGCATATCTCTACTATCATATCATATCAGTCGGCATAGTCGGCATCTCTCGACTATCATATCATATCAGTCGGCATATCTCGACTATCATATCATATCAGTCGGCATATCTCGACTATCATATCATATCAGTCGGCATATCTCGACTATCATATCATATCAGTCGGCATATCTCGACTATCATATCATATCAGTCGGCATATCTCGACTATCATATCATATCAGTCGGCATATCTCGACTATCATATCATATCAGTCGGCATAGTCGGTATATCTCGACTATCATATCATATCAGTCGGCATATCTCGACTATCATATCATATCAGTCGGCATATCTCGACTATCATATCATATCAGTCGGCATAGTCGGCATCTCTCGACTATCATATCATATCAGTCGGCATATCTCGACTATCATATCATATCAGTCGGCATCTCTCGACTATCATATTATATCAGTCGGCATATCTCGACTATCATATCATATCAGTCGGCATATCTCGACTATCATATCATATCAGTCGGCATAGTCGGCATCTCTCGACTATCATATCATATCAGTCGGCATATCTCGACTATCATATCATATCAGTCGGCATAGTCGGCATCTCTCGACTATCATATCCCTAGCCACCAGGGTATCCCTTGGGGTGTGCTAGTCATGTATTACATCATATCAGTCGGCATATCTCTCGACTATCATAACATATCAGTCGGCATCTCTCGACTATCATATCATATCAGTCGTCATCTCTCGACTATCATATCCCTAGCCACCAGGGTATCCCTTGGGGTGTGCTAGTCATGTATCATATCATATCAGTCGGCATATCTCTCGACTATCATAACATATCAATCCGCATAGTCGGCATCTCTCGACTATCATAACATATCAATCGGCATAGTCGGCATCTCTCGACTATCATATCATATCCGTCGGCATAGTCGGCATCTCTCGACTATCATAACATATCATATTAGTCGGTAAGTATCCTCGACCATCATATCATATCATATCAGTATCATATCAGTCGGTAAGTATCCTCGACCATCATATCATATCATATCAGTCGGTAAGTATCCTCGACCATCATATCATATCATATCAGTATCATATCAGTCGGTAAGTATCCTCGACCATCATATCATATCATATTAGTATCATATCAGTCGGTAAGTATCCTCGACCATCATATCGTATCATATTAGTCGGTAAGTATCCTCGACCATCGTATCATATCAGTATCATATCAGTCGGTAAGTATCCTCGACCATCATATCATATCATATTAGTATCATATCAGTCGGTAAGTATCCTCGACCATCGTATCATATCAGTATCATATCAGTATGATATCAGTATCATATTAGTCGGTAAGTATCCTCGACCATCATATCATATCATATCATTATATTGGAGGTTCACCGGGTTCACCGCTAATAACGGATCCTCGTCCCGAGTCCTGGCCTCCCTCAATATGACCAAAATCGATAAACTCATACAACAGGGTCAAAACCCAAATCATTGACTCAATAATTTCCTCGTCAAAACGATATCAAATCCGAGTCTAAAACTACGATATTTCTCAAATCACACTTTTAACCGAAATAGTGGAAAACATATATCCAGTAATCATTTCTAAATTCCAGGAAATCACTGCAACAATACATAACAATATGTAAACAAGGATACATTGATGCATGCATTACAGTTTATAAACAACAGTCCACTCATATACATCAACCAACCCTTAATTCATGGACGCTCTAGCCCAAGCAACACATGCACAATAATGTCCCAACTACCTTGACTTCCCGAGCTCAAAACCCGCTAATACGGTCAACTATTACCGCTGGGATTGCCCAAAACCACCTCTAAACGACGTCTGATCAACCTCAAACATGTACCAACAGATTCAGAACGTCGAAAACTAGTTCCCACGCGCCACCGTGACCTCAGTCTCGGCCCCACGCGCCGCCACGCGCCGCCGGAAGGTCGGCACACGCACCCACGCGCCGGTCACGCGCTACTACAGTGTTCACGCGCCTGGACCGGTCCAACCCGGTCCGGCTCAACCTGACCCGGTCCAACTCGACCCGATCGGTTCACTCAACCCGACCGGTTCACTCAACCCGACCGGTCACCGGTGACTTGCCGGAGAAGACGACCGGACGCCGTCACCGTCGCCGGAGGCTGGCCGGAGAAGATGACCGGATCGCCACCTCCGCCGCCGTCTGGTTCGCCGGAATCCCCCATTTCCGGCCAAAACTACCAGTTTTCTAACTTCTTCATTTCTTAACCGTTTTTCACGATCTATACATGGAAATTTATCTACTTTTCACCAGGAATCCAAATATGAGGTCAAAGTTCCGAGATCGTACCTGGTTTGGCCGAAAAACGGCCGAGAAGTTTCGATTCACCTCCCTCCTCCGTCCGTCGCCTACGGCGGTGCTCCCGCTCCAATATCTACCCCAAAATGCTCGTGGGGTCCCGGGGATGATCCTCCCGACCTTGGTTTCACTCAACTCGGATCGAAATCCGTCCGATGAAAATCAAGCTTTGTGTTCACACGGGGGGTTTTCGGGTAGGAGAGAGAGAGCCCATATTGACCAATCTGCCGAGGAGAGAGAAAATATCTACTATATAGTTCCAACTTCTCCAAAATTACCAAACTGCCCCTGAAGCTTCTAGACCCGTGACGAACTCACCGGGTCTCCGTTTTCCGCGTGCCGCCTGTCTACGAACTCGTGAGTTCGAGACCTACGCAACGACTTTAGAAAAATTCCCAAAAGTCTTGCCATTCAAAAAGTGACTCCCGAACCCGTCCAAAACTGAGGGTAAAATTGTCCAATCCTCAAAATAGTTTAATTTCTAGTCCGGGTCGTTACAATTACGATTAAACGAGGTAAGCTCGTGTCTTAGAGATTACACCACTAGAATCATCTCATCCTGAGCTTCATTTCTGACCTATTTCTTGTAGGTGTTGGGTAGCGATCGACGGCGAATGAAGCACGCTGGATTCTGGGTTTTTGCTTGAACCACCGTGGCTTCACGGCAGCTTTCCGGCCTCATTAGGTAATCTTGTGGCCTGGAAATTGGATATTCCTAATCCTTGGTTCGAGTAGATTAGGACTGGTTGATTACTTGTTTTTTGGTTCAAATTACCAGAATCCGACCACCGATCGCGGTGGCGCCGACCCCTGATCATTAAACACATGACGTGTATATGATGGACACGTGGCAGACACGTGGCAGCCACATGGCAGACACGTGGCAGCCACATGGTAGCCGTGTGGGCAGAACACTCAGAGCGCGCATGAGCGCTTGTGATGGCGCGTGAGTACACTTCGCGACTTCTGACCGGCGCGTGGCGGCGCATCGGGCTATTTCGTGGCCTACAGCGATTCGTGGGCCTAGTTTCAAGATGTTTCAGATCTTTTAATCACATATTTAGTTCGTTTAGAGTTATTTTAGTCTCGTTTTGGACAACCCAAGAGGGGTTTCTTTTAGTGTTTATCTTGAAAGTTGTTAGTAATCTTTGTGGTCAACTAATCTGCGAGTGGGCCTCTTTCTCAAACTTGGGTTTTATGAGAATCTTTTATTTGCACATTCTTTATACCATTAATTGAGTTATGATATGTTGCTATGTCGAGTCGTTAATGATGCGATTGATAAGTCATATCATTGTCATTTATTTTATTATTAGACTCCCGAGCATGCTTTGACTGATTATTATATGATATTTTTGAGCATGTCTTGATTGATTATTATATTATGTTTCTTGAGCATGCTGTGATTGATTGTGGTTGTTATTCCCCGAGCATGACTTGATTGAGATCGATGATTAGTTTTCTTCATCAGAGTTGTGATGCACGCGCATTACACATGAGATGTGTAGTACCCACGAGATTGTAGTACCCACATAGAAATCGCCAGTATCTTAATACCTGTCTGTTGGCCACATACAAGCCTCCACTTGATTGATCACCCGCGCTTGCTCGAATACTAGTTAAATAGCACCAGCTTGTCCCCTAGCTCTAGTGGACATGAGGTTATGGTGTTTAGCACCCAGCTTTCTCGTGGTCGAGGTACACGAGCGAATCATAGATACCTAGCTTCTCATGTGTGCATGACTCGAGCGACTCAAGAGCATAACAAATAGTGGGTTATATCTCCTAGGCCTTTGCTTCGGGATAAACTTTTAGACTTATTATTGTTATAAGACTATTTCTTGTTGAACGTGCATGTTTGTCGTTTGTACATTGTTGGTATCTTGTAGTTTCTTCCTAAAACTGAGGGATTAAGTTATGCTTTCGACTTACTGATTTACACTTAAATAAACTATTAGGTCCACTCACCTTTCTGTTTTTGTATCCCTCGGGTATTTATGGTACTTCACGCTTATCGATGAGTTTTCAGTTGCTGCTCTAACATTCACACCGACTGTTCGAGTGTTTTGGGAAATTGGGGTAACTCAGGTAGTTACTTAACCTTATGATCATCAAAGTTGTGTACTATGCTATGAACTTCCGTTGTTGTGGTAAACTGTTGGTTGGTTTTTTTTTTACTAACTACGTTTCACACAACTTCCTAAAACTACCGTTTTAAACTTTTGGCATTCGTTATCTGGACGTCACCGTTCAGATGTCGGCGATCATGCCTCGATTTTGGTGTCCTTAGTGACTTACCGGGTTGGGGTGTGTCACAAATGCTCTGATCCATCGTGATTGACACCACCACCACTAATGGAGGACCATGATCACTCAATCAAAAATCATAAGGCCGCATCACGAGCAACAACCATGTGAAGGCAGATCAAGCTCTTGAAGATAAGAGATTAACCGATAACATGATGCGTCAGGATTGAAAATGAAGACCTTTTTAATTTAAATGAATACATATATATATATATATATGTATGTTATAATTTAGAATTGAGGATTCAATAGTATCACTTGTTCATGGTAATGGTTTTGAGTGAAATGTTTCCCTACGGACTGAAAATAAAGACCTCTTTAATTTTACAATAAATGAATTTTAAAGTGAAATAAAAATATGTTATGTTGAATTGAATATAAATAATGTTCAGAGAAATCCTTATAGGTTCTTATGTATGTGAGTACTGGGCACGTAGGACGTCTGATGGTTATGAAAAATAAACTTGGTTTGTTAACTAAACAATGAAATGGACCAAGAATATATAAGCTCTTTCCGTGTGGGGTTTATTTCTACCTAGGAGGCTCAATTTTCTTTGGTAATTAGGGCTCAACTTCATGTCTTATAAATTTTAGGACCTACCTTGAATGATCAATAGAGGGGCCTATATTTTAGCCAACTCCACACACAAAAGCTTAAATTGATAACTACATTCTAGATAGATGAATAAAATTATTAGTTGAGGCAGGAGTATTTTTAGTTGTATTTGTAATTAAAAATTATTTACTAAATACACATGTTATAAGAGTAATAATATTTGCATCTCCCCTAAAAATCACTTATGAGGATAAAATTTTATTATTTTATCTCATATATTATCGTCTTTTTACTCATAATATAATTGGTAGTTTATAAAGATTTTATTATGAAGTAAATTTTTGGTATATTTGAAACATCGTGAGATCGTATTTAATCGACCTATATAATAGCATTTGTATTTTTCTCAATTATTCTACTTTAAAATGTATAAATCATACTCATATTGTAATAAATAGAAAAACAATATCACATCACTTATTATGTTCGGAGTACTTCAGTCTTCATAGCTACAAATTTCTGGTTTCAGACACTAACTGATCTGACCACTTACGACATTTGTGCTCCTCTCTTTTTTTCTCTCCCTCTTTCTTCCCTAAATCTTCTATTTATACATTTTTGCCAACACTCAACACTCCCACCAAGTTTTACACCAAATCCTCTCTCTCTCTCTCTCTCTCTCTCTCACACACACACACACAAGTATTAAGTGATCGATAGAACATGAATACTTTTGATTCGCAGACACAAGACTCCTTGAAAAGGAGGTGGCAGGAGAGGAGGCAGCAGCAGCAGATTGGTGGCGGTGGCGTTGGTGGTGCAATGACTCCTCCTCCTCATTTGATCAGAAACCCTAATGGTTCTAGTCTCCACTGCTTCCCAGGACTTCTGGATGACGATCTCGTTTCCACGATGGTCCCTCCGGTGACCGTTGTGCTGGAAGGCCGGTCGATCTGCCAGCGCATCAGTCTCCAGAAGCATGCAAGCTACCAAAGTCTAGCCAAGGCCCTCCGCCAAATGTTCGTAGACGGCGGCGATGTTGCGGGGCCCACTAACGACAAGGATCTGGATCTTTCAAATGCTGTTCCTGGTCATGTCATCGCTTATGAAGACATGGAAAATGATCTTCTTCTTGCCGGTGACCTCAATTGGAAGTGAGTAGTTCTAAATTTTATTTTCACAAGTTCACTGATTTATCTTATATTTTATATTGTTAAACTGTGAATTTTTGATTTATCTGATATGTTATATTATTAAATTGTGAATTTCAACCGTGTGTTTATCACATATGACGTGTTACAGAGTTTTTATACGCGTTGCAAAGAGAATTCGAATACTACCAGCCAAGGGAAGTTCGAGGTGGGGAAGAAAGAGTACATAGAGGTAGCTAGAAATATATATGCCGGAATTTGGCATTTTATGGAGATGGTGGCGGCAACAAAGTCAAGCAAGTTAAGATATATATACAAGTCATAAAATCGATCAATGAAATGTAAAGCATGTCCACTCATATTAATTTCCTAGCTTGTAATTTTATGAATAAAAAACCTTTTTCCCAAATCAATTATCTAATTATTTAGGATTGTTTTTTTTTTTGGAAAATACTAAGAGGTGTTCTCACATCTGAAAGTTGAGACTAATTTTCACATGGGGTGTAACTTGCTCCTTACTTTAGAATATTACAGCAAGTTTCGATAACTGCTTAAGATTGTTTTTTTTTTATTTTATCGTTTTTACAGTTCGATTATAAAAAACAAATATTTAATAGAAAAAGTAAAAAATAAATAAATTATGGAAATTAAAAATAAAAAGCCAAATGTTTATAAAAAAAAAGTCCTTCAATTTTTTGTTCTTTGGTTTTTCGTTCAATTTAATTTCTTCGATGACGTGAAGAAATACAATCACAAAAGAGGAGAAACTAACTTCTAGTTATCTATTATAATTTCTAGGTACATTGCCAGCATGTATCCAAAATTCTCTGACTAGTGAAAGAGAAAAATGTTTACTGGATTTTTTTTTTTAATTTTAGATGAATGTTCTATTAACTTATAATATTTTTTAAATTTCTTAAAAATGATCAAATATATTTAACTTACTGCATTTTAGAAATAAGTAATAAAAATCATGAAATTAATACAAAGTGCAAGTATATAAGTAGAGTTTCTTACTATTCTTTCTATTTAGAATTCACATGCTCGTTTTCCAAAAAGAAATCCAATTCACCTCTTTTGCATGCATTTTAGAATGCTTGATATATTAGTCCAATCTTTACTAATTGGTGATCTGGTGAAAGGTACATAGACCAGTTTAGGTTGCTTAATTAAGGTATTCGTCTTATTTACTTATTTATTTTTAAAAGTTAACAAATATATATATATATATATATATATATATAGTTCTTGAATATTCAATTTAAATGAACTTTAAATTTTGAACTTGCCACTTAGTGTTATGATCTAAAGATATTCTTCTCGACATATTATGTGGAAGGTTTCGGATTCGATTCTTGCAAAATAACGGAATCAATACCCACGGTGTAAAATATAATTCTAATAACAATAATGATATACTTATTCTAATTATGTAATACCGATAATAACGATGTAATTATATAAAAAGTAACACCATGAGGCAACAGTAAAGTAAGTAGTAGAAGTAGTGATTCGATATTGTACTCTATCGAATTTATCCACTTAATTGTGTGGTCCTAAATATTAATTAATTATTTGCACTAAAGTTTTATAAATGGTCCTAAACTCCCGATCAAGTTGATGAAGTTGCACAGGGAAAAGGCTATATATTGTGGCATCATCACTATGGTGACGTCGTCGTGCCAACTTCAAAAAAATAAGTTGCTACAAGTTGCAATTCTAGTCTCAAAACATAAATTTGTGCCCAAAGGCATAATGTTGTGTAGGGCCTGTAATGGAGTTGTGCCCACAAACAGGCTCTACTACAAACATGGTCCTCATCCTAATGACATGCCAACCAGCCTCCCAAAAAGGCCCAAAACCCATGCTTCCAAGCTACCACTTTTTATTTGGGTTAAAGCTTTGCACTAGCAGAGTGAAATTCAGCATTAAATCCATTATTTAAGATTGGATATGATGCAAAACCAGCTGGTGGTAGCAACTAGCAAGCAACCACCATATACCATTTCATTGTGTGGCCCAACCGAGGTCCTAAACCTCTGTGTTTAAGGCCGGTTGGTGGCAAGTAGCAACCACCATCATATCTTATATTAAGTTAGATTCGATTATTTTCGAGTCAGATTACTCTTAAATCTTGATTCTTATTTAATTTGTTAAGCCAAAGGCGTTATCAGATTCCTCGTCAGTTTTATGATTTAATAGTATTATTATAAGAATAATGTTATTTAGACACACTAAATTGATCATAATTGGTGACCACGTTGATGTGGTATTCTATTGATCACACAAAATAAATACAAAATGATTTAAATTATTGAAATAACATCATTTATTGATTGCCACATCAATGTGATCGATTAGTGTATCTAAATAGCATTACTCTTCTTATAAACTGTACAATGGAAAATCTCGAGTTCCACTGTGTTAATGGACGATATTAATATTATCTAAGGTGTATAATATTCTTCCCTAATATGGTTGTATAAAAAAATGAATTAAATATAAAATAGATTACCAAGTTCAAATAATCATTGCATTATCAAATTTAGAATCTTAATTTATCTCTTATTAATTACATCGAATCATAATCTAATTTGTTGCAATTTGATTTTTTTAATACTTTTGATACAATAATATGGAGGAAGATGGATTGCATTATATACATTGGATATCAACCTCGTCTTTTAGAAGAATGAATCTAATACCTTCCATATAATATGTGAAAAAAAAGAAAGAGGAATGCATAAAGTAAAATATTGAGCGTGAAAATCTAGCCTTTTCCACTCTCTGCTCTAACTCATCTTCATAGTTCATTCTACTGAATCTACTCTACCATCTGTGTTGTATATCAGTTTCAGTAATAAAGAGGCCTCCATTTCTGAATGCATATCAGTTTAAGAGACAATATAACTCATTTCGTTGCCCCAAGAAACAAGGCCTCATCTAAAGATCTTAGAAGAAAACTTTTTGCCCTAATTCTTAGCGGAGGCACAATTATATGACCAAGTATCCAACCCAACATCATCAATGGATCATCTAAGTAGAGCCTGGAAGTTCAGACTTCAAAATAAAAAAATAAAAAATACAATTCGATGGTAGCTAGTGCTATCACGCCTTAATCCTTCATTCAAAATAAAAAATACAATTCGCTTGAACGTACCACACACAACTAAAGAATAATCCAAGTCGTGGCTCCAAATGCCAGAATATTTAAAATACCAATCTTTGTCTATGACACATGCATACAACTCTTTGTTCGGTATCCAGGGAAAAAATAGCGAACCTAACCAACCTTCATTTAAAAACAAACAAGATGCCTATTCTTAGAGTCCAACAGACAAACCATAAATAAGAAAGAAAATAAGTGTAATCTTTTGAGCACATGTTACTAGAAAGCATGACACAATTTATGAATTGACGCTACAGCTCAAGCTGTAGAGCGATAATTAGAACATTTTGAAATTTCAAAAGAGGTATATATATATATATATTATGTGAGATATTGCACGTCTCACCATCCGTTTAAAACACCACATATCAACATCGATCCTTTAATTTTTATATTAGCAAGCATCCAGCTCCAGTTCCATATTTCGATCTCTTGTGATAAAACAAGTCCACGTATATTGTTGGCAACCAAAAGTATGGTTGCGAACATGCGACTATACCGGCCATTCAGTCTAAAACCTATTTCTCATAAAATTTAAATTTAAGTTGACCTTAATACAATAATATAGTACTCAAGTGGTAATACAATGCCAACCATTTTTTTGATTCACTCTATAAAATAATATCACAACTTAAACGTTATTGTCATTCAAATAATATCACAACTTAAACGTTATTCTCATATAAATAACCTTAATTATAGCCAACAACCAACATAGTCTTCAGTAATACAATGATCTCAATGCAAGCTTAGCTAACTAAGGTACCCTAAAACTTCCGATAACTTTTTTAAAGGAAAGTCAAGTTTCATTTACTAGGTCACCGTTTGAGCCTTTCAGAGGTCATCCCCTTTTTTCTAAATAGATTAATAATGGTCAGGCGACGATATTTTGTTTTATTTTTATGTCATTTTGAATATTCTTAATTATATTGCAAGTGATTAAAGAACTAATTCTAATGAGATGAATTTATTAATTTGGGTACCTCGGTAACACAGTTCGATAATGTTATTCATATTTTACGATATAATTAAATGCTAAAATTATAATATGGTTCATTTTTTAAGTTTTCCTTTTACTCTATTAAAATAAACAAATAATGGAATAACATTATTTACAGATAATTTTATTGATTTTAATGTACGTGCATGGTTCCGTTTCTCAGAATATTGAATATATGGTAGGTATATACAAACATTCGTGAAGAATATGGGTAGAAATCTTAGCTAGACAGTAATGCACGCGTTTCTATTCGTGATTAATTTGACACAATAGTCACGAAAATGAATAAATTAATACATAAATATTTTTGCTCACACTATTTTGTAGCATTGATATTGAGCAGAGGGCACGAATATTCGTATCATACATAATAGTATTACTATTTATAAAATCAATAAATATTAGAAACATTATTGATAAATTATGTCTAATAAGTGTGTGATAATAAAAGTAAAATTAATATTCAAAATACAGCCACAAATCACACATAGACATCACCTGCAACATCAAATATTCGAAGCCACATCTGATACAAAAAATTGTCATCACCATATCATTTTCCTTCTCAAGTATTTCTATCTCTTATTATATATAATATGGATTATTTTTCAGTCCTTCTCATTCGCTTTGTGCAAGGCTTTCTAGAGAAACAATGCCCTTCTCTATCTTCTTTCTCTTTCTTCTCTTCTAGAAGACTACTAACACACCAAAACTTATGTCGCTATTAAAACTCCAAAACAAAAATAAAAAATAAAAAATCTAGAATTAATATTCTAAGAAATCATCGACATAACACCATCCTCTCTCTCTCTCTCTCTCTCTTAGTCGTGGTACCATTTATGTATATATTCCTTCGGTCTCTCCTCAATCCTCTAGAAATCTATGCACAAAACAAACACTTCCATTTCCAAAAAAGAAAAGCCTCAAATTTCTCTTCTTCAAAAATGGGAGATGACAATTGCATTATCCTCGACCTTCATTATCAAGACGACCAATCAGAAGGAGGAGATGCCGAGGAGGCACTCTCCCTATGCGACCTTCCCCTTGACAACATTCAAGACCAAGTCCAAGAATTCCACGACATATCGTCCAAGCACCTCCACGCCCGCCGCTCCTCCTCCGACCAGCTATTCGAATTCTTCAACGACTTCAGCTCCGACAGCTTCATGTGCTCCGCCGAAGACATCATCGATTGTGGGAAACTCGTCCCCTTCGCACAAGTCACACAACAAAACAACAATGAAGCACCCAACACAAAATATCGTTCTCACGAGAAACAAACGTCTTTTCGACGGCGTTCCGAGTCGCTGTCCGAGTTACAAAGCTCGGCGGCAAGATCAAGCAGCACCAAGAAGAGCCAGGTCATGATGAGGAACAGCAGATCGTTGGATTATCAAAAGCTTCATCGGCAAACGTCGATGGTGTCCCCGACGCCGGCGGAGATGGAGAGGAATTGTTCGGTGAAAAGTGTCGGAAAATATGATAAGAAAAATAATAATGGTATTAAGCCAAAGTGGTTTTTTCTTATGTTTGGGATTAATGTTAGGTTTCCGGCGGAGATGGACCTTACCGACATCAAGAACCGGCAGATTCGACGAAACCCGTCCACCACCATGTTCCCGAGGGAAATCTCCGGGAAGTTGCCGGATAATCGGAGCTCCAGTAAGGGCTCTTGGCGATTGCTCAAGGCATTGAGCTGCAAGGACCATGCAAGTGTTGCCGTAACGACACCGCTTTGTGGACAAGTGTGAGAGGCTATGATTTGATCACGTGCCATGCATGCTCTGTATTATCATAACCCTAATTAAATATAGTCCACTAACTCATGAGTATAATTGCGTGATTAAAGGTAACGCTCTCTTGCCAGATAATTTTACATGTTATATTATCAGATTGTTTATATACGAATCACTTATTTAACCAAGAATTTATTTGGTTCTTTTGTTCGTATATATTGACCGTTTGATTTGATAATATAATATGTTATTACGATAATTGAATATCGTTAATTATCACTTTAATCAACATGGGTTTGATAATGATTTGGTTTGCATGAGAGTGGGTAAAATGGTCATAAAAATTATGGGTTTGCTTGTACGTGGGGATAAATTAATATGATTATGGTGGTTATATATATATGACGTTCCGTAGAAGGAAGGAGAAGGCATAGTTTGAGGATGGTGCCCTCTTACCTTAACTTACAGTATCGATCTTAAGGATGATGACGATATCGATGAAGACGAGCAGCAGGTTTTGTTTGTTAGGTGGCCACAGACAGAGTCACAGAAGTGAAATGAATGAAAATCACGAGGATCCGATTATGACATTAAATTCCTCAATTTTTTTTTTAAATTTTATTTATTTATTCATTCATCTGTATTGTGACTATTTATGCGATGCTCCTAAATATCAATTTATATTATTCAAATTATTATATTTTCATTTGTGGAGGTTGGTGGGATGATATCATGAAAAATATACTTTACCATAAAATTCATATATAAAGACAAATCCCAAAGATAATTGATGATGATATATATATAGGTTTACTTTGTAATCTCAACCTTAAGTATATAATTAATAAATAAAAACGTTTGAATTAGTGAATCTTGACAACAGCGTGTGCATGAAGCAAAAAGCAAGGCGTTTTGAATTTTTATTTTTTGGATTTTAGTAGTTAGTGGAAGAAGCTGCTGGCATATATATGTTAGCAATGAGGTATTGAGATTGACATATTAATTAATAAATATATATCCACACGGTTAGGTAGAATGAATGTTATCTTTTTGGCTACTTGTGAGCACAATTTGGCACCACACGAAATGTAAGAGAATGTTCTTTCAACAAATATATTTGCTGGCATTAGAATTAATAGGTTATACTGTTTTTTTGTGGATAGTAACAAAATTTAAATTTGACTGTCTGTAAAAAAATGAAATCAATAATTAACTCAATTCTTTAATGAACCGATGAATTTAACAGGTTTATAATAACCCTCTTCTTATCAATTTCAACAATGATGATGTGGACCGTTATTGAATCGTTGGTCACTGGACTCGACACTTCTTGCAAGCAATTAAGTTAAATGGTTTTTTTATTTTATTTTATGAATTTGAAAAAACTATAGTCTAAATGGTTAATTGTGTAAAATCAAATGTCAATTGATTGTACATGGTCATTGCAGTATGTTAGCAATTGAGCATATTATTTAACTTTAATCATTAAGACAGCATGTTTTCGTACCATTTAGGCAATCGTCTTGCTTAATTATAATATTAAACTTTTGTCATTGTGTTATTTATTTTTGTAAGAAAAAATTAAAATCAAATAAATAATATTAATTTAATTTTTTTTTAAAGTAAAAATAAGAAAAGTAACTACATGAACCCACTATTCTTTTTTTTTACTTGACTTAATTAAAAGTATATACATATATTTATATATTTTTATTTCATACTTAAATATTAGGATAAACTACATAAAAATATCCAAACTATAGGGGTCATGTCAAGTTCATACCCTAACTATGAAAATTTTCATCTAGGTACCCAAACTATCAAAACACAATATCTAGGTACCCACCGTTAGTCAAACCGTTAAATGCTGAGCTGACATTTTTTGGTCAAATTGTTTATGCTGAGTTGGACTACATGTGGATAAAAAAAAATAAAAATTGAATATATATTAAAAAATTAATAATTGTAAAATAAACAATAAAACAAAATTAAAAAAACAAAATTGTTTAAAAAATCTTAAAATAAATATAACCCCCAAATTTTAAAAAAAAAACTCAAAATTCCAAAACGCCTCACACCATCCATCCTCTCTTCCTCACATCCTCAAAATCACAGAAATTCACGCCTCCATCGCCATTTTTAGTTGTTGATAGCGATGGCCTTTGGAGCTGCCAAGGTTGAAGACTACGAGCTCCCGTTCTGCAGCGTGGCGGTAGGATCGATAGGGGATTGGCTCCGGGTGCCAAGGCCACAGGTGGCCAAGAAGGCCCACTTGGAGATTTGGGATTGAGGACGACACCGTTGCCGTCACCAGCCTCGTCTTTGCTGGCCGTCGAACCTCACACCATCCAACCTCTGAGATTCTAAACGCCTTACAACATCCAACCTCTGAGATCTGAAACCTCGGCATTGCCTCCGACGGAGATACAGAACTTCAGCATCTCAACGTGGGCGTGCGCCGCCCTGATATGGATCGGAGTTCGACCTTCCCGGTCTACCAAATTCACGTCGATTCCCGTGAAACTCCTGCACAAAATCTCCATCAAATCGACCCGGTGGGGGTGATCAGCTTTCTCACATCGTCAACTGCTGACCTGAGATTTTGGAGCAATCAGACGGCGGAGATGGAGAATGCCGATGTGTTCTTGGGCCTGCAAGACTTTCTAGAACGCATGCATCAACCTTCGACTTCATATTTCTTTAAGTCCATAAAAGGGTCAGAAGTGAAAAACCAAAATTGAATTGAATTCAAAGGTGTTTGATTTTTTTGTTGCATTGAATTGAATTGGATTGGGTTGGATTGCAGTTTAATAGTGTTATTTTCGAACAATGCACCTGATCCAGAGAGAGACAGTGGTACAGTGCATGTGTTCTTTGCCCAAATGGGAATGGATTTTAGGGCTCATGCACTTCTTTGCCCAGAGAAAGACAATGAGTTCATCACTCTCATTGAGGGGTAGTTGTTCGTGAAATTGATTTGGGAAAAGTTTTGGTTTTGGAGGCAGAAGCTGAAGAAGTAGAGAAACAACGCCATCTATTGACCCTCGATCTGCACGTTAGGAGCACCGGGGATGGCGATGGAGGATAGGGCTACACTCACCTTGTCTAGCCGAGTCGATTGGGAGTAGTCTCGCAGGTTGGGTTGGCCTGAAACGTCGTCGACGGTGGCAACGTTTTCTGGGTTTCTCTGCCGTGAATCTCCCTCAATGGCGAGCTTCGAGTGCGATGTTGGCAGGAACAGTTTCGACTTGACGAGGGGAAGAAGATGGTGTCACTAGCGAGGGTTGGATTGGTCGGAAGCGGGGGTTGCAACATTAGCCTCGTCACTGTAGCAAATAAGAGGAAGAATGAGGGTTCGGGGCAAGAAAGTGAGATTCGGTCGAGAGAGAGTGAGATTAGGTTTTGTTTTGGTTTTATTAATTTTTTTATTATTCAATTTAATATTTTATTAATTGTTTTTAATTTATTTAAATTTTATTATTTATTTTGCCAATGGAGTCCATATCAGCATAAAAAAAAAGGACCCCCCATATTTTTTAAACAGATTGCTAACGGTGGGTATCTACATGTTGTGTTTTGATAGTTTGTATACCTAGATGAAAATTTTCATAGTTGGGGTATGAACTTGAAATGACCCCTATAGTTTGGAAACTTTTATGTAATTTATCCCAAATATTAAGTTGGAGTGTGATGTGTCATATTTTAGATTGTTAGATTAATCAAATGATTAAGATGAAGTGAAATGCGGGTAAATGCTAGAAACCTAAATGCAGGGACTCGCGGTTCATATAGGTAACTAATTATATAGTTAACTAATTATTTGGAGTCATAATATGACGCTAATAGTTTCAAAAAAGAAAAATTATAAATATACAAGCAAAGATGAAAATATCGACAGTCAAATTTATGGAAATATCAACGGATATTTCGATATCGATATCGTTAACGCTCAATAAAAAAATGTTGAAAATTTAGTCCAAGTACTTGATATTTTTAAGTGAAATTTTGTGAAAAATTTAAGCACCCAATAATACTTATATAAGGCTAATACAGATATCGTGGAAATTGGGGGAAGATTTTTCTTCCCCCTATTTTTATGCCGTGACCCTTAAATACGGATATATCCACGAAAGTAGCATGGATATTTGCGGATATTTTCATCCATGAATACTGATATTAATTTGTAAAATAAATTTAAACAAATTATTAACTTTATTATTGGATAACTGATTTGTGTTAGAGAAGTATATATATATATATATATTTGTGAGTTAAATTCTGTTTAGAATCAGACAACTGTGTCTTGGAGAGATATTGTGTGTGTATGTATAAAGTTAATGAGAGAATCCCGTGTAATACAGAGTCACAAAGAGAATCCAACGCAGGATATCATGTATAATGGGTTTAAGCCTTATCCTGATTAAATTCATTGCTTCCACTTATTATGAATGAATGCTAAGTCATTATTATTTGTTTGATAGAACTAAATATATAATTATATTTTAGCATGCGAGGCAAACTGATGGAGGAGGATTAATAGTATATGCTATAAATCATTGCACACTGAATATAAACTAAAGGATTCATATAACTTTTTCTGTTGTTAGACGCAGGATTTTAAGAAACTAAATGGTATATAAAAAACTAGAAAATAAATAAATAAAATTAGATAATATTTTAAGAAGATGGCAGTTCTAATTATTATATGTACATAGGAAAAGTTCCGTAATTAACAAGGATGCAATATTGCTCTTGCTCTTGCTCTTTTGTAACTAACGCGCTATTTGATGCATCATTTTACAAATGAAAGTGAAAGGGACTCGATTCGATTGTAAGAGTATTTATATTTATATGAATTTGTCGTTATTATATATTTTTTAAAAATTTAATATTTTACAATTTTCAATTTAAATGAATTTACAAATATATATATAATCTTTGAAAAAAAGTTAATAATAAACTGATAAATTGATTTGAGCATTCCTGGAGAAGGAATTCATTGACAACTTGTGCAGTGAAGAACCGACAACATGTTTAGATCTTTTCGAATCTATTGGGTGAGAAATTAAAAAGCATACGACTCCTGTTGCATGAAAACCTTGACAACTCAACTCCACCAGACACTTGTTTTCTTCGCCATTAAAGCCTGAAATTTTGTCGAGGCCTTCTGGAGATTACTTTGACTTATTTACGTTGACTCTAAACTGTTCCACTTCCCAGGAACCTCAATCAAGGATTGGCAATAGGTGGGATCGTGATGTGTCGGATGCATCTTGTGTTATGAATTTTGTTTTATCAAAATATATCCAGTGTTATAATTATATATAATTATTATTATATTATCACAATTTTATCATTTATTTTGTAAATTCTATTTTAGAGATTTTTTTTAAAATTCACAAATTAATAATTGTTTGATTAAAGCATAAGCACCGCTATCAAATTGGATACGACAATTGACTCCACTTGTTAAATGTATGTGAATATAATTGCAAACTGCAATGGTGCTTCATTTTCCACATCATTAGCCAATAGGTTTGCTCTCAAGTTACGCAATTCTTGAAATATGCCAAATAAAATCTCAAAAACCTGAATAATCAACACGTCTTTGCCCGACCAAAACAATTAGGAAATTGGCTGTTGTTCACTCCGAAAAGAATCAAGGTTGATGATACATGTCTATGAAAAAATTCAATAATAATATGGTAAATTATTATATTTAGAGGACGAATTTTTTTATGTCTAATTGGTATAGTTTGAAATTTGCTAGGAGCATTTTGTGACTAAGGACAAGTCGCATCTCAAACGGAAATAAGGCCCACCATTCGATGTGGGGACACCCCATGGTACTTAGCGAAAAACAAATTCCACATCTTAATAATAATGATAATCTAACGTAAAAACTGACAATTAAAGACAAATTTCAACAAACACCCAAATATATCCAAATCTACTAAATTTAAGGTCACAAGAACGACTTTAAAACAAAAATATCGAGTTAGTCATTTATAGTTTAACCTTAAGTTTTGGACCCAACTCAAAACCCAATAACTGAACTCTAAACCATAAGTTACCTCACCTCCACCAATACCAATCCTACCAAAACCTTCTACAAATCCTAAATCCTCAACCGTTTATATTTATTTCTTGGTCAAGTAATACTTAACAGCTAAAACCAGACAACACCATTAATTTCGTCAAGAGCAACAAGTAAAATCCCAAATTTAAAAAATTGAACTTGCATTTGCCAATCTGGAGCTAAAACTCGTTTCACGACTCTTAAAGTTACTAAATCTGCATCGTTTTGATCATGAACACAACGGCATAATAAACCTAGAAAGTAAACTCCAGTCTGGAAAGTGCCCTACAATTGATCTCAATGCTTCCACCAAACGCTCAAGGCTCTACTTTACAGGCTTGGAACATAAAAACCACAACACGGCAGTGACATCAAACAAGAAACATGGGAAAACAACTGCTGTCTGGTAATCTGGTTCATACCTTTTCATGCCTCTACCAAAACAAAAAGATCAAACACAAAAAAGGAAACACAAAAAAAGACAATCTGATATAGGAGGATACATATGGACATAAACTTCAATCTTAAAGCCAGGTCATCATCCAGTGTGCATTTTGTTCTTGCTTCGATACTACGCTCTTCTCAGATAAGAACAATTGAAGAACTAAGCGTAGCATCGTAACTTAGAAACTTATGATCAATTTTTGAAACTGAAATGCATGCAAAAAATTCCCCAAGTGTGTTATAATCATACTTACTGATCACAGTAACTGAATACAACATAAAAATATTGAACCTAATGCATCCACAATTAGCTCTTCCAAAAGAAGGGAAAATTAAAGCTACACCTACATACCTATAATATCATCACCACAATGACCAAAGTTTCACTTCCAGCATGTGACTTAAAATTGACATCGATTCATGTAAAATCACAGATGAAATAAGCTTCTTACAGTAAATTACAGTTTGTAAGAATAGACACAAGGTGGACAAATTTAACCTTTATCGTTGCTCAATTTGCGTTTCCGGGACATTGGTTTCCTGCCTCGGAGAAATCATGACAAAAAGTCATGTCTCCATCAACCAGCATGACAGGAATGTAAATTTGAACCACATTAAAGACATAAACTACGAGGTACCTTTCCTGCAACTAAAACTATAGGGATTAAATGGAATTAAGGTTAGCTACAGGAACCAAAACTATAACTTAATCAGACTTCAACTCGCTACATATTGTCCAGAAATTCTACAAACTACAAAAGAGAAATGTCTAACTGATTTCCAATTAGTCTTGGATCTTGGGTTTAGCAAAGAGATTCACTGTAACAAAGTTACGATGCAGAGTAGCCCGATTAGCAAAATCCAATCACAGCTAACTCATATGTCGGGAAACAGAATAGTCCTGGGGTGTTTATTTTCATTACTGAAAAGTAAACACTTCCTAGCTAGAGCTACAGAGTTAAAATACACTGATACAAAGTCATTTTGTATGTTGAAAAATTGAAAATTTTAAAATGCATTCGAATGAACACTTCAAATGGGTAATGTACTTATGCTTTCAATGTGATAAATAAGACTTGGGTGCATTCATCAATTCCCCCCTTCTACACATCTCAGCTACCATGTACACATAACTACCCTAAGGGCTCGGTGCGTTTGGAATAGGTGATAACTTAAACCGTTAGGACTTACGAAACAGAGAATATAGAAATCATATACAGCAGCTAATTCTGCCAAAAGAATAATACAAAATTGAATAGCAATATGAATATAGTTTTAATCTATTAAGTCTGAGTATTGTTCTTATTCTTTTTCTTGATCACATAATAAATTATTGAATCAATGGCCAAAGGTTTGAAAACAAAAACACACAAATGCATAAGAATTCATCCTTATTTTCAACTTTACCTGGAAAGAGGTATATATGGTTTTGTCATTATGTTTGGATGCCATGTAAATTACAATACAAGAACAAGTCACTTGTTTAATGAAAGTTTCAAGAATACATGTCTTTCCAATAATATCAAATAAATACATTTGCAAGACTTTAAAGTTGAAAAGGGCATGCAAATCTATAAAAATTGAACAGAACTTCTACAGACAAAGAACTCCATATGTTCTCAACAAATTTACCATCTTCGATATTGATTGTGTGAACATCGTAGGTTAATTCTAAAATTCAACAGATTGAGTCCAAATGCTCCTCAGTTAATGTATATGGTTCAATATAATCTCATGTTTGTGATTAATTCCACAGTTTGTTTTATCAATAGGTTTCAAAAACTACAGGTTCATATGATAGTAAGAATAATAAACCCAGATGGAAGAAAGCATGTAAACAGAAACTTGCATATCCATTCATACAAACAAATACTCCAAACAAAAAGGCACAGATCTTTCACATGACTGATAAACTAAGCTACAAACTCATCATCAAAGAATGCTACAACAAAATACAATCATCCTCTCAAAAAGAACCAAAAAAGAAGAAGCACAACCTCTACACTGCAACAATGATTCCAGCATGGCTCAATTGCACATATATACCCCACTCTCATACCTGTGATTAACCTCATAAAAGTCTGTACTGCCCTCGGAAGCTGGCCGCAAGCAAACTCCAGACAATGATTTGGTTCCTTGCCAGGAAAATTTTACATAAGCAACGGCTTCAATCTCCTCACTACCATCTCCTTCATTAGTATCCACAGGCATCCTTGCTCTCAACCGACCAGGAGACCCATTCAACGGAATCTCAGGGATGTGCCATTTCAGTTCTTTATCAGACCTACTTAATACAGCTTTCGGTGACACCTTCAACAATGTAGGGTCGAGGGGGAGTTTCAAAATAAATGTCACATCAGTCAATGGGGCTGGCAACTCAGGGTTTGACACATATTGTATCATCACTGAGAGTAAGCTCCCTGTATGGCGTTGCACGAGACGAACCCTCAGAGGCAATGGTGTCAACCTAGGCAGCAGACTATACTTCAAAACCGGTAAAGGCTCATCGGAGGCTGCAGTCCTCACATGAAACATCCCATTGCCTAGACTACTAGTTCGAGAATTTTGCATAATAAACCTCTTAACTGCGCTGGTTCCTTCAACCCGGAATGAAAACTCCGTTTCTTTGTCACCACTAGTTTTGGTTGGTAAAGTTTTCAAATAAATAACACCCACTAATCCTACTCTAGCAAGCAATGACTCTCTAAATTCTGCACTTATTTCTTCCACAATATGCATCTCAGGACCCTTCATTTCAGATTTCACAAGGCTATCAAGAGGGGTACCTGCTGCTGCACCACCCGCAGCCGCATCAGCAGTTTTTGGAGCATCTGGTCCAGTCTGCAACAATTCAAGCCCACCAAGCCCTTCCTTCTTCGGAACCTTCTTTGTTCCAACGAACTCGGAAGCATCCAACCCGCCACCCCAAGCATCACTGAACCCTTCAAAAGTCTCACCCAAAGAAGCCTGTTCGTTCCCAAACTCAATCCCACCATACTCCCCTTCAAACCCTTCAACAGCAATATGGGTACTCTGGGTCGCCTCCGCCGGGGGCAATGTCGTCACTTCAAGAGTAGACAACGCCAACGTCAAGTCTGTGGCCGAAGGATCCTTGTTCTTCTTGAACCCACTCACCAATTCTTCAGGTTGATTAATCTTCTCACTCGCCGCAAATGGGTCCTTCTCTACTTGGCTCTCTTCCTCATTCTCTACCTTCAGATCTTTCTCCTCAGTCTGCACTACCGGCGCCAAGGTGGCCGCGACCTCATCTCCAGCGGCGATCGTCTCCGGCGGCAACTCGAACCCCAAATTGTTGAACGCCACAATGCTCGCCTCGTGTTCGACGGAAAGCGCCTCAACAGCTCTCCAGTTCTCGGCGCCCCGAATCTTGTTCTCGGTGTCCAGCGCCGAGTGCACCATCTTCGCAATGCCATCTCCGTGCATCGACGAAAGCATCGCCGCCAATCGAATATTGCTGACACCACGAAGAACAATGTCAAGGGCCATGTAGATCTCGGCGTACTTACGGCTCAGCTTCTCCGGAGTAACATCGACACCACGGCAAGCAGTGACGATGACGCTGACGGCTTGATTGACGATGTGGATGCATTCAAAGACGTTGATGGAGTTGTCGTGATCAGCCGTAGTGACACCGAGGACGTAGATGGAGTTGACAAGGCGGTACACGACTCGGTATCGGGATTCGATGCCGACGATGAGCTGCCCGCTTGAAGCGGCGAGAGGGTCATCACCCAGAGAGGCGATGGAGTCAGCGGTGGCGTCGGAGGAGTCGGAGTGGTTGTTGTGGTGTTGATCTTTGGAGATGTGGAGCTGTTGTTGTTTGGCGGCGGCGAAAGCCAGGCGAGTTTGGCGGAAAGAGGAGACGGCGACGAGAGCTCGTGCCGGCGGGAACCACTCGCGGGTTTGGAGTAAGATGTCGGATCCATTGGCAGGTTGGAGAGAGAGGGCTAAGCAGGACATGGTGGAATCGGATCAAGGTCGGATCTGATCCAGGTTTTGGGTCTGAGAATTTTGATACGAAACTGTAGAAGGAGAGAGCGAGAGAGAAACTCCGACGGAAGACTCGGAGTAGATGCGGTACTGGTTATGGGCCAAAATGAAATCAAGGCCTATTGCTTTTTTTACACTCACGGTAAAAGTTAAAAATCCTGATAATGCTTATTGCTTAAACTAACCCTCATTTATTTTAAAAAGCAACATTAATTGTAATTTGTTTCAATTTACACTCTAAATAGTAACGTCGTTAAAAACGTTACATCATTCCATTTATATTGTTACTAATACTGCTAATACTGTTAAAATCGATATCAAATCCCTTAAATACCCAAATGTTCTTCCTTCACCGTCGCCAACGCCCTCCACCATCCCCATTGACCTCCACTAGTAGGAGGTCTCTTCTCTCTTTGATTCTTAGATCCTCCCCTCGTTGCCTCGCTAAGGAAGCTTGACCGATTGCCAATTGACCTAGGTTCCGACTCACCACGCGGGTCTCCACCATCCAATCACCGAACTCCTTGCTGACCTTGAGCTCGATATGCCACCGAATCTCTGGAATCTTCTTCTCCAGCTTCCGCTTGAGCGTAGATGACGGAGTTTTGTCTAAAAATTCGGATTCGATGGTGTCGACGCACTTGAGCGCCATGTAGAAGTTGCTGCTGGAGAGATGGTGATTGGATCGGGAGCATAGCTCCATCAAACGAATAGAGTTGCGGACCGAGTCCAGCACGAGATTGATGTTTCTGGAAACGTTTCGGGCTTCCACGAAGGTGTCGAGGGAGGAGAGAAGAGGGAGTCCGACCGACTGAAGCTTGGCGTTGGAATCGGAGAGAGAAGACTTGGGGTCATCAACGTCGGAGAGGAGAGATCGGAGGTCATCTACGACGAGGGTGAAGTCTTGGTAGTGAGCCTTGCATACCTCCTCGATTTCTGACTCCTTGGATCGAGCGAAGTGGCAGAGGTACTGGAGAAGCGTCTCGGGCTTGCCAGAAGTGAAGGCCTTGCGGACAAACGGGCCCACATCCTCGCCGTTGCAGATGGCGGAGGATAGGAGCAGTTGGTCGAGTTTTTCAGCCGAGTCTCCGTTTTTGGCGGCGGAGGGAGCCAATTTCCGCCGAGATTTTGTGGACATCGTGGCGTTGCGGGAGTTTAGGGCGCGTAGAGGATTTAGGAAAAAATGGAAGAGAGAGAAAGAGAGAGCGGTAGTGGAGGTCGATGGGGATGGTGGAGGAGGTAGATGGTGGAGGGCGTTGGCGACGGTGATGGAAGAACATTTGGGGATTTACATAGGGGTATTTAAGGGATTTCACAATGTTTTAACCGTGTTAGTAATGATGTGAGTGAAATTGTGCAACGTTTTTAATAATGTTACTGTTCAAAGTGCAAACTGAAATAAATTATAATTAATGATACATTTTGAGAATAAATGACGTATTTTTGGATACATTTTAAATAATAAGTCTTTAAAGAATAGTGGATCGGGCCTTAATGGGCTCTCCAATCTTAACTTCCCAAAGCTTTTTTACCAGATTGCATTGTATTAAAAATCCTGATATTTGTCATCCTCACATTTTTATTTCTTTAATAAACTTCATTTAACCGTTAGGCCAGAAAAAACCAGTACAAAAGTGTTTGACTTTTTGGTCAAACCCGCCCGACTTACCTTTCAAATTTTTATCCTTTCGTTAAAGCCCCGCTCAGCCCAAGTCTGGGCCCGGCCCCATTGATGAGCCCTAACTAAAAATATAAAGGCGACAGACTGACTGTTAAGTGTTGGCGGTTGAAAAATTCATCAAAGATATGTGAGAGAGCATTGTCGTACAAGTTATCTTTTTGTGGATTAGGGTTTTGATTAGGATTCGTGATATGGAGCCTCGAGTTGTCAAAGTGACAGCCTTGATATATAATAATACAGAGTCTCTTAAATAAATAAATAAACTTGAAAAATAATTAAAAGCTTATCTCCACACCACTCCTTTTTCATGTCCTCACTTTGTGGTCGAGTGTTAAGTGTGGAGTGTGACCGCCAGATTTAGGTGTACATTGTTGTTATCCGTCATGTGAGTCAACCCCAAACACCCCATGTTTTGTGATGACAAACTCACATGATGTTGGGGGCCAATGAGGCGCAAAAACGACCTCAAGTCGCCTCTTTGTTTGCCTACACAGACAACTCTTCTGGCTATTATTGTTGTCTTCACCAACAATCTCCTCATTTCTCGACAAGAACACCCTTGAGTTCACGCAATTCGACCAAGCCAGCCCCAGAGCTGGACAAACCCGTCTTCCCGATGAATACAGTGAACCCAAGTTGCCCACTCTCATCCCGTTTATCCCCTCGCTTGGCCCCATAAAATCAACCACCTGGTTCGTCACTACCACCGCCAACCCAAACCTCTTTGCCAACCACTTCAATTTTCCCGAAATCTTGAAAAATAGAGATGATCTTCGCTTAAGATCCGAAGGGGTGTTCTCAAATTCAGACCGGAACAAAGCCGCAATGGAATCAATCACAATTAGTTTGACTGGGAGCCGGGTTTTGGCATTCGCAATAAACGACTCTATCTTGGGCATTATGTCGAACAGTTGGTGTGCGTCATTCACAGCCTGAACATATATGTCTTCACAGGGGTTAATGGGTGTAAGGTTAGGGTGTGTGGAGTGAAATGAGTGGGAGAGCTGGTGGAGGCGGCGAAAAGAAAAAGGGAATTCAGTGTGGAGGTAGAGAGAGGAGGCGGAGAGGCCGCCATGGGAGGGCGGGAGCTGAGCGGAGAGTGTGAGTTGGAGGCAAAACTGAGTCTTGCCGCAACCACTCTCCGCCACGAGCTCGGTTATGGAGTTGCAGGGAATGCCGCCGGTAAGGTGGCGGTCGAGGAGCTTGCAGCCCAGAGTTAATTTCTGGGTGGTGAAAAGATGGTGAAGGAGATTTTCTGGTTGCATTAGTTTTTCACTTTTTTGCATCGCGGTAAGGCTAAATTAATTTGAATGGGTAAGCAAAGGCGGGAAATTGAGGTTTAGCGTTTAAATTATCAAATAGTAAAAGGTCTGCGTTGAGAACTTGAGATCATCCCACTCTAAAATTGATTAATTTTTTTTGAGATAATTACTTTAGAGTCCTTAACAGCAGTAGAAAATACTCAGAATCTAAATAGACCTCAGCCAAGTATTTTATTAAACTAAAGTCCCTGATGCAAGGTGGCATTTTGCAGTTTTTTTTTTATGATCTAATTTATATTCTTACATTTGAGTTACAATTACATACACATTTTTTTTTTGTGTCAAAACAATAGCATACAATTAAAGCACTTTTATAACTAAATTTATATATTATAAATGAATTTTTTTTTTTCGAAACCAAGAATGAAATTCGTGTTGTCTGGGAATTTAACGGTAGGTTATAGAAAGTTTTAGGGAAGGATGGGGGACTGTTTGGGTAGGGGTGGTGGTGGAAGAGCTTATGACTTAGGGTTTAGTTATTGGATTTTGGGTAGCCCTAAACCATAAGCGATTAACCTAATCTTTTAATATCGGATAATGAAGATTTTTCAAATTTGAAGTTTAAAATTATTTTTGAATAATTCTTGCTCTTAATTATCGAGTTTTAAATTTGATGGTCCTTACATTACTCCTTAAAATGAGCAATTTAAAAACAAAAATTATAAGTGGGGAAAAAGCTTTAAAGGATCAATTTCATTGTTTGAGTAATTATTATGGTGATCAGAAATTGGAAAGTTTAAAAAATATGATTAATGAAATTTTGAATAAATATTAATATTGTCAAAGACTCATAAATAAATATAACCATTTTTTTTTAGCAATTTAAGGAAACGTGGGATTTTAATCATTTTGAGGAAAGGTCGAATTTTTGTCAAATAATTTGACGAACCAACCATGTTATTCTCATACGGTATTTTAAACATGCTCTATGTTACTCGAGTCTCATTGACTTCAATTCTCCATTCTTCTTCATCGTGGTCAACTATTTTCAAAAGCAACATTTTCCGGTGGTAAAAACATTTCCCAAGCCAATAGGACCACGCTATAGTAATATTCTTCTCCCATTATACAACGGTGATTTCAGATTCTAGTCTAACAAAAACTGAAGTCGATATTCATTATAGAATTCTAGTCTCGCCAAAAACGAAGTCGATATGCAATATATAATCCCCTCTTCTAGTATCATTGTATTAAAAATAAAAACATTTCTTAAAAAATCGTAAACGTTTATTATTGTGCTCATTACTTGCAGTGGGTCAAAGAGGCAACCTAGAAAACGCATTTTACATACAAGCAAAAGCAGTACCAGTGGCCAGTACAAGTAGTAAAATAAGTTTCGACATTGATGATTTTGAGTTTTGATCCCCATAACCATGTCGCCATTGACATCATACCTTAATTTCGACGAAATTTTAGTTTCAAGCTCAAAGACATTGTGGAATGCCTACACTCACATATATCCTTTTTATATTTAAAAGCTACCTGAAAGCATATACATTTTAATGGCATCAAGAAACCTAAGAGGATTGCTACCTTTGTTCCTGTTGCCTCTTTCGCTCCTGGTACTGAAAGGAGAGGTCGCTTCACCTATTTCAAAGCCCTGAAAACAACCAGGACGGTGTTAGATGCAAGTGTTTCGTTTTCAGACTCCTGTCACCTTCGAAACAGCTTCAACACCTACAGAAAAATAAAAAAAACATGGAAATGGTTGGTAACTAACTTGAGTTGCATTGATCAGACTAAATAAAAGGCTCAAGATATTATTTCACGTTGTTTTATTAGTAATGGCAACGTTTGTGGAATTTGGGATGTGGATTGTGAGACCTATTAAGAGGAGGAATGTGGCTGCATCCAGCTGGTCACATCATTTGAAATTGTTGCTTAGCAAAGGCGAAACGGGGTCAAGGCTCAGACTTCACATGAATAAGGGTGGTGTTTAAGTTAGAGAAACCGAAGTAACGTTGCCTTCAAAGGGAAGAAAAACTCTTCATACATGCTCACTCAAACTATCTGCTTTGCTCAATTAAGGATAAGGCCATATGTTTCCAGGACAAGGACTGGAGATTCGAGTTCCACAAAGAAGAAGAAAAGAGAGGGTGGCTGAAACTTAGGTCCCCCTCTTTGGACTAATAATCATAAGATCAAAGGCCAACTTGACCACCACTGGATCGACAACACTTATATAGAATTTAAATTTTAGAATTCGACAATGTGACTGAGAATATGTAGCAAACCAACAGGAAATGATTAAACTAATAATCTGGAAGAAAATCCTACGAAAACTAATACACATCCATTATCAACTGAATTTGGAACAATTATGTGATGCGATTCATATTTCAACATTTTGTCATTCCACAGTGACAAAATCCTCTTAGAAGCTCTTGACAATAAAAAAAATATTATCCTTGTGACAACCAATAAATTCATGCTTGTCAAGATTATGCAATCTAGAAAATTTATAGGCCATGTAAAAGACTTGGAAGTTTTATTCATATTTAAGACAATTTCCCACCTTTTGGATAGCAATTTTTTTTAAGAAGGAGAAACATTTTTTTGTTTTTCTCCTTTTTGACTACAACTGAATTCTGGCCTTCATTTCACTTTAAGAATTTTCAAAAAATTTAAATTTAAGTAATTGAGTGTGAAAGCAATAAAAGTACCTTTCAGTTTCCATCCTTGTCAAGCGGAGTGTATGTACCACTTTTTCTCAACTTGAATAAAATACAAACGGAACTGCAAAAAGAGAACCCTTTATAAGTGTAGTTTTACAGAGCCACAAATTATTAACTTTCAACGAAACAAACGAGGTATAAGTATTAACATTTCCAAAAGATTGTAAACCAATATCCTCTATGATTCAATTATGTCACAGAAATCAACAGAGGTAGACACTGAACAAACTGGAAGAATGCATGTGAAGCAACATGATGCACATTGTTAAATGCAAAAGCATGTAAAAATAGAGGTCTTAAAATCTTATCATGTCTTTATAAGCTAGACCAGAAACAATATTTTAGTGGCTGTTAGGCTGTCCTATTAAACATTTCCAGCAAATGCAATAATTCCCAAACAGTTCTACTGTTTTCAAGTTTTAATTAGAAAAGACGTAATCCGTTTGAAAGTTAGGGACATATTCTTTTCAACTCTAGACATTTCACAAATTTGAACCATGAAATTATCACTTAAGTCTAATATGAAACTCCTATTCTTATTTTTTGTTTATGTACATACATTTGAAGAAGTATAATTTCAAAACCCCTTTACTGATAGATAGTCTAGAACTGATACATTTCTCTTTCATTTTAACGTGCAATGTTATCTGAGATGATCATAGTTTGGAGAAATTGATTAAAACAGCTTGGAAAGCACTGAAGACCATTTTCAGTCTAGTATATCGTATTGACTTCTTGATTATTCAAATGCTTCAAGTTCAAGCCAATTAACTGCTTACCAAGTAGAAAAATAGTGAGCATCAAACCCAGGGTAACTTGCACTGAACAACGGTTATGTAAGCGTAGTGGTGGTTGCCATTGCTTTTGTGGACTTTGCGATTGCCTCTGAGATGCACCCACCCGACCAAACAGCTGCAGAAACAAATGATAATAATCTATCAACTGAAAGAAAGCGGAGGAGAAAGAATAGATAAAATAACAGAATCCATGCTGATTCTTTTCTTTCCCCTTGCATGGGTAAGATAGTAAGATAGTAAGATATAGTGCCTTTAATTCAAATGTTAATTTTAACACTTCCGTTCAAATATGCAATAATCTGACCTGGTTGAACAAATTAACTGCTCTTGTTCCCTGATGCAATTGCCCACGCCTTTGATTCCAGAAGACAAGTTTGGAACCTTTTTCTTTGGGTGTGTCCTCAAATCCTGGAATTAGTTTTTTTCTCGGTTCAACTTCATCAGCTATTACGATCCTCAAATCACCATAATTTGGTAAACTACATGTCTTCCTTGTATTGGTTGTTCTATCTGCATCATAAATTATATCATCCCTCATTTCTGGGGTGTCTTTCTCTTTCAGTTCCATGACAAAACTTGGATCCTGAGGTAGAGAAACTACATCTTTAACAATCTTTATTTCATTAGAAATCTCTCTGTTGCAGGCAGCATTAGACTTAAGGTCCAGATCTTTTCCTCCAGTGTCACTTTCCTCAGAGCTTTTCATAGAAGTTTGAAGTTCTACATGTTCATTTTTGGAACTTTGCATATTTTGGGATGTCCCAGAGAGAAATGCAGCAAAATCATCATGTTCTTCTTCATCTAGGTTTACCCATCGAAGAGGTTGCTTTCCGTTCACGCTAAATGATTCCCTTAATGCTGTCTCAACATGGGAAATTTGGTTTTCAATGGCAGAAATAAATTGTCCGTGCCTAGCTGTTGTATGGTCATCACCACGTTGTCCATAGCTCAACCTAACAGCTTTCTCGAACTCTTCCAACTAAAGAAACATTCACAATTCAACACGACAGAATTAAACGTACGAAAGGGAGTATACCAGCCAAACTGCTTGCAAACAACACTTTCTCTTATTTCTAATTTAGTGATAATACCAATAATAAATAAAATAAAATCAGGAGATTGTGTGCAACAAATATCGACACTAAGAAAGCATATATCCTCATCTCAGGACACAAAAGAAAAAATAATGGTTAAAGCTGAGACGAGGCTTTAACTTTCCAGAACCAAAACTGATGGAGAACTTATCTAAACCGGATTTTCCTTCCCCCTAAAATTTCCGTAGCAACCACCAAGATTGTTTTGACTATTGAGACACTTAGAAATTCTAATAATATTTTATACAGTGAATAAACAGGAGGAAAATAAGAGTAGACAGCTAATGAGGGACAAGAGACCTACCTGCCATTTGGCAGTACCTAAGGCAGTTTGCAGCTCCCTACAGAGTTCATCCAAACCTTCTGGTGCTAGCCTTTCTCTCCTCTGTCTAACCCATGCCCTGTATGTGGACTCCATTCTGAAAAAAACCAAAAAATTAATGGGGCCAAAGGCACAATTACTTCGACATCCAATTTTATTGAACAATTCTAGACAGAAATACATGTCATTAAAATGATACTTTCCAAGCGGAAAAAGAGAATAGGCTCCCTTCAATCTGTAGAAAAACTTAAAAGAGGGATTAGTAGTATAGTACCACCTAACCACTCTGATCATTGATTGCCGAACATAAGAGTTGATAATTAATCAAATAACAACTCAATTTTAAAAACGGAATAAGCCTTTTCTTTAGGCCTGGAAGAAAGTGGCTTCCAATTTTGCTTGTCTATTCGCGGGATATATGGCGGTGTATCATCACCTTAACAGTGCAATTACAGACACCGTAGCAATAGCAAACATTCAAAAAGCCATCCAACATCATAAGTGATGTCCCTTCCATCCTTTGACTCAAATAATTAGGAACAAAATATTAAACTTTCCCCATTCCCAAACAGTTGCCGAATATTCATATTTTCTTATCATCAAAACGAAGGGTATATCCAACTGACACTAAATTACAGCACATATAAGCTGTTGAAATAGACAAAAATTTAAATATATTTTAAACAGAGCCAAAACCTTGTATGCTAGTGAACAAATATCATTCATAGAGCATCATGAGAGCATACAATTCTTAAGCCTATCTAGAAGTTGAACCTTGTATGCTAGTGAACAAATATCATTCATAGAGCATCATGAGAGCATACAATTCTTACGCCTATCTAGAAGTTGAAATTCAACCTAAAACCGGAGACAAAGATAGAACCTAAACTACCAAAAAAAAGCAACCCCCCCATGAATTAACACTCAAAAGTTCAAAACCAGTAGAACAACCACGCAATTGAAATATCTCTTAAGAAATTATGTACTTTAAACACTATATTCACTTAGAAAAATCTCCAATACAATCCATATTCGCTTCAGAAAATCCCATACAAACACAATATAACACAATCATCGCCAAATTCCAAAATAAAAGTCCAGATAAACACAGAAGCGAATTGAGGTAGCTGAAACCCACATGAGAAAAATCAATGAAAAAGCAAAAGGGAACATCAACGTACATATCAGCTGATTCTTGAACCTCCTCAGCTGCAGGAAAGAAGACGTCCTTCTTCCAAAGATCAAAACTGCTAGCCACCATCATCTTGACCAACACCAAAAACCCACGCAAAAAAAAAAAAATCAAAAGGAACGAAACCCAATTCCCGTCCGAGCCTTAAAACCAACAAAAAGGCTTCAAATTTGTCCACACAAACACGTATATGTTCCTGGGGAAGGTGGGTTTTCGTTCCTGGGTTGCCTCCTGCCCTCTCTTCTCTTCGTTGCTTCTCCCAAGCAAAGAAGGAAGAGAAAGAAGAAGGAAAGCAAACAGAGAGAGAGAAGGAGACGTAAAAGCGATGATCCTATTCGCTCTCCTTTTTTTTTTCTCACTACATTTTTTCCCTCTGGATCTATGTGTGTATGTTTTCTTTTCTTCTTAATTTTATTTTTTTCTCACTAAATAAAACATGTAAAACGTAAAACAAAGCCAAAAAAAAAGAAATGTAAAATAAGAAAAAGATCAGCTGCGGCAGCGTAAAAGAGAATAATAACAAAGACCACTAATATTTTGCCACGTACGGGTATGAGTGTCTTTTCAAAAGGAATCTGGGTTTGGATATTGGCTGGCAGTAGATGAGGTGGGCTGTAGTGGATGTACTTGGAAGAGAGTAAAAGAAGGCGTCGGCGGTTGGGACAATAGGACAAAGTAAGGGTGGTGAGCTGCCCACTTGGAGGGGAGAGAGGGCAGAGAGCCAATGTAGGCATTCTTATTGGGACCTTTTCCAGCTCAGACATCAACACAAAAATGGGTGATGAGTCACATTATTGTGATTATGCCATGTCAAATCTTTCATCAAGCATTTGCATATTTGAGGAATGTTTTCATTGTTTTTGCTAACCTCTCGTTTTTTTAAAAACACTTTCTTTTCTTATCTGATTGATTGATTTTAAATATCTTAAAAAAAAAAAAAAATATCGTTATTATCTCATTGATTCGATAATTATGATTTTTATTTAAGGCGACTAGCTAATGGCGAACCATAACAGTCCACTTTTCTAAGGGTTGAGAGCGGTTTACAATTCGTCTTTCTATCCTCAACAAGGTTTGACTTCGCGTGGTGAGAAGCATACACGCGTTTCAACGCACACAAGGCCACAGTCAGTACAATCACTAGTAGAGATCGAACCTAAGACGAGGCAGAGCATATGACTATGATATAAAGGTATGAAAATTTATACATACAAGCGTTTTAGATTATGTTCATTCCACAAAATATCAGAATCTGTTCATTTTTTGTAACGACATGTACATTCAATTACTTAATTTTCGTAAATTAATTTAGAAAAAGACAATTTTGCCCTCGGGTTTAGAAGGGGTTCAAAAGTCACTTTGAGTTTGCGAGTACTTTTGGGAATTATTTTTTTATCATCGCGTAGGTCTCGAACTCACGAGTTCATAGACAGACGACACGCGAAAATCAGAGCTCGTTTGAGGAAGTTACTGGTCTAGAAAGTGCAATGGCATTTTGGTAATTTTGACCCAAGATCTTTTATAGGACCTTATCTATTTTTCTCTCCTCCCATCAGATATTTTCCTCCCATTTCTCTTTCACTCACTCTCGAATTTTCTTCCTCCCTAGCCGTGAGAAACAAAAGAAACACAAAAAAAGCCACCACCACCATCACCAAAATTTTTGACCTTTTTGAGCTCAACCATGGACACCATCACCTTCTTCTGATCTCCACGAACTCAATCATACCTTCCTTGGGCCGTGAGGATCGTTGTTGACGACGGGGCGATGCTCGGAAGTTTGGCCGAAACTTCCTGTCCATTTTTCAACCACCACATGTATGGGATCTCAGTTTGGACTTCATTTTTGGATTCATTGGCTCTAGTAGATAGATTTTGACTATTAGAACATCGAATTTGGTTGAGAAATGAGTGATATATGGAGCTTTGAAAATCGGGTGGTTATGGCAGATTCGGGTCGGCCCGGCGGGAGGTTGAAGGCGAGTAGAACTTGCAGTTGCACGTGGGGAAGAGCCACCGCCCCTCCACCGGCACGTGGGGTAGTCCCTTGGCTTCTGGTGACTTGAGTTTTTAAGGCTTTCGACGTTCCGGATCTTTTGGCTTAGGTTTCGGGTCAATCGGAGTTCGTTTAGGGACTGTTTTAGATGTTCAAAGTTACTTTGAACGCGTTTAGGGCACGTGTGTACTCCCAGGATTTAAGGGGTTGGATTTGAGGTTTATAATTGCCTTTTAGTAATGCCATGTATCATTTTTTACAGGCGTGGTGGCTACAAGGTCACAAGAGACCGAATAGCTTGAAATCAGACTCGTTTGGACCTTGAGGTGAGTGGACTTGAGTTCTTAAAAGTATAATACATGCATAAGTTTATGTTTTACATGTTTTATCATTAAATATGGAATTCGGAGGTTTAGATGATTATTCCAATTGTTCGTTATAAATCATGTGATTTGGAAACTAAGTGTACTCATTTAATGATTTGTTATGGTTTACGGATTTCAATAATGACTTGAGATGATTATGACCGTTAAGCCCGGGATTTTGGCTTTATGATTTTGGAAAAAAATTTTGATATTGACTTGGGCTTAGGCCCGGGATGGTGATTTTATGGATTCCGATTTATGAATTTTAGGTTTAAGCTCGAGGTTATGTATTTGGGCTTAGGCCAAGGTATTTGATGGATTTGGGATTTTGGCCCAGGATGGTGGGCACGAGGTATGGTATGGAGGATTGTATCATACTCTCGGCAGGATATGAGCTATAGTATGGAGGATTTCATCATATGCTCAGCGGGATATCGAGCTAAAGCTCGGGATGACGGCTATGGCCGGGACGTGGGGCTACTGTCTGGGGATATTGATAGGTCATTCAAGATATTAATGTATGCCATCTTTATCTTGTCATTTTGTAATATTTTTGAGTTAAATAGGTTACATTTAATCCTAGCTCATGTGAAATGTGCAGTAATGAGATATGGAAGCTAATTGAATGCATTTGGAGATGAAATATTCAGTTTTGCCTCGATAAGTTACAGTTCACTGGAAACTGATCATGTGCAACAGCCAACTTTCCGGACTTACCTAGATCGTTTCACAAGGAATTAGATGTCGAGCCACATATGGATGGAAAGATATTGAAGTCAAATTTCTAGGGAATTTTACGGTTTCTGATTTCATTATGCTTGGAGGAAGTAATGGAGGAATGAATGCCGACAGGTCAGATTAGGAAATCTGTTCAATTCAGACTTAATGTGATTTGATCACTACAAAATGTCAAAGGCTTACTTTGGACGGTTTTGGGGTTTTAATTGGAGTTTAAATACTCTATTAACTCAGTCACAAAATCCCTTGAAGTTAGGAGTTAAGTTGGAAAAGGAAAGTTGACTTTGGGATGAATCAGAGTCCATTTTTGAAGCTGTTTTGTATCTGGACGGGGTTGAGGGATTCATTGGCTTTCAATTGGTCATTATACATGCATATTTAAGAAGAAAACTCAGTCATTGTGAGGGATTTTCGTCCACCACCATCAGAAACAATTCACTCACATTCTGCGGCCAATTTCACTCAAGAAACCACCCAGCCGTGCTGTGCTTGAAGGAGTTCGACATCAGAATTGCTTCAAAGGTTTCTTCTTCTTTTGAGTTTGATTTCACTCATGTTTTATATTGTTTTTATACTTTCTTTAATCTTGATGTGTAACTAAATTCATATCTAGGGTTTTGATGTAACCTTGCAATTTTTATTTCATGCAAGTGTTTTTCAGTTTCTTGCTATGTTTTATGATTCAATTACTATGCTCTATTGATAATTAACATTCTATTTTGATGTCTGATCACCATTATGATTGTTTGTTAGTTTTCTTATCCAAATACTGAGTAGACACCTATACCTTGTTTGGACGATCTGTAATTGAATGAATAATATCCTGAGAAGACACCCATTCCATGGAGTTATTTGGTTATATTGTTTTCTTGTTCTTATTGGTTCTTTGATTGAAATCTACGTTGGACATCACATCTAGATTAAGGTTAAAGGAACTTAGTTTGATCGGACACCCACGACTGAGCATAAGTAACTGAAAACCAACCCATGAAACTATCTAGTGAAACTGATTTGTGCTTGGTTTACTTTACATGGAATTGAATTGTAATGGTGAAGTCAAGACCCTAGGCCTTTTAATAATCAGTTTTCCTTCTTCTTTAGTCTGTTCTCTACTTATTTTCTTATAAGGTAATTCAGTTACTGATTCAAAACCAAATAAAAAACCTAAACTTTCAATTTTCTATTTTTGTTGCATTTACATAGAATAGTTTAAGGCTAGTTTCTGGTAAAGTCTAATTAGTCTCCGTGGTACGATAACCTTTACTTTTGCTCCGCTATATTATCTGCTACTTGTGCACTTGCAAGGAAAATTAAACATCAAGTTTTTGGCGCCGTTGCCGGGGATTGATTCAGTCTTAGCATAGCATGCCTTTACCTATTCTATTTTTCATTTTTTGTTTTAGTTCTAGTTTACTTATTTTTGTTTTATTTGCTTCATTTTCAAGTAGTTTATGTCTAGTAGTCTCGTGGAACAAGTCAAATCTGCTAGAAGAAAACATTCCAGAGCATTGGGACACAAACCAATCCGAGGGGAACCAATTCTGAACATCCTAGAAGAGAACCTCAAAGTTGCAAAGCTTTCTGCCTTAGAGCCATACATAAGTATTTCTAATGAGGATCCATCCGAGACCGAGAGTGTTTGCACTGAATCCGAGGAAAAGGAAGAGATGACAGAAGAAGAGAAGTTTATGGGAGACCTTGATATCCCAACCATTGATACCAATCCAGCTTGCATTACGCTGCCATCGCAAGCCCGAAACTATGAGCTGAAATCTTCTCATCTTAATATGCTTCCTTCTTTTCACGGTTTACCTAATGAAGATCCACTTATGCATTTAAAAGAGTTATTTAACGTAGTGAGTACTTTTCCTTTGATAGGTGTATCCGAAGAGGAATTGAGGATAAAAGTGTTTCCGCACACATTGAAGGGGAGAGCTAAGTATTGGCTTAATTCTCTTAGGGCTAGATCACTAACCACATGGGCTGATATTCAAAAG
Organism: Oemleria cerasiformis; assembly: GCA_037349345.1. Taxonomy (NCBI): domain Eukaryota; kingdom Viridiplantae; phylum Streptophyta; class Magnoliopsida; order Rosales; family Rosaceae; genus Oemleria; species Oemleria cerasiformis. The sequence goes on from JAZGTL010000010.1 coordinate 13,144,321, forward strand.
AAATTCCTAGAGAAGTACTTTTCTACAGCCAAGACAGATATGTTGAGGGATCAAATCATGACATTCACACAACAAGTTGATGAGTCATTCTCAAAGGCATGGGAGCAATACAATGGGCTACTTCTCCAATGCCCCCATCATGGCATTCCTTTAAACTTACAAATGCGTTTTTTTTTATAAAGGACTAATCCTCTCGAGCAAGAACATTGTTACAAACTTTTCAAGGGGTTCCATGAAGAGCAAGACTCCTGAACAAACTTGTACTCTTTTTGAAGAAATTGCCATGGAAACTCAACACATGGACAAGAGAGGTAAGCGAGCTAGGATTTATGAAATTAGTGGTTCTAACGATGCTAAACTTGGTGCTCAAATTTCTATGCTAGCAAAGAAGTTGGATGCATTAGTTGCTACTTAACCGAGGCCTAGCATGAAGGAATCATGTGGGGTATGTGAAGCCTTTGATCATACCACACATGAATGCCTTATGGGATATGCCTATCCGGAAATTGGACAAGAACATGTCAATTTCACAAACTCCTACAATCAGAGGGATCCATTCTCTAACACATACAATCCCGGATGGAGGAATCATCCCAATTTTTCATGGAGTAACAACAACAATGTTCATAATCAAGCTAGTTCCTCTTTCCAATCGAAAACCAACAATTCACTCGAGGACACCGTGAAGCTGCTTGTCCTGAATACTTTGCAATTCCAACAATCAACGAATAACATGCTTCAAAACCATTCTTCAGCCTGAAATAAGATGGAGACTCAACTAGGGCAGATTGCATATGCTCTTAATCAAAGGGAACTTGGAAAATTGCCAAGCCAACCACTTGTGATTCAAAGGAATGAAGAGCAGGCCAAAGCAATTACAATGCTTAGGAGTGGTAAAATGTTTGATAATGGTGTTAATAATGATGGTTCTAACTCCAAATCTGAAATGAATGCATGGGCTACTGACGAGAAGAACTTAGGGGACCAAACAGATAGGGAGCAGCAACCAAAGGATTCAAGTCATGCAAACTCAAGCCAAATTGATCAGCCACTTCACAAGGCTACAAATCCTTATATACCACCAATTCCTTTCCCTGGAAGACTTGCTAAAAGCAAGCAAGATAAGTCTTTTAAAGAAATATATGATCTGTTAAGTAAAGTGAACATTAATTTGCCTTTACTTGATGTGATTAGGAACATGTCTGCATATGGGAAGTTTTTCAAGGAGCTGAATAGCCACAAGAGAAAATATGGACCAAATGAGAAGGTTACGGTGCGTGAAAATGCTAGTGCTGTGCTACAAAGGAAACTACCACCAAAATTGAAAGATCCATGAAGTTTCTCCATCAACATCACCGTTGGAGACAAAATGATTGAAAAGGCCATGCTTGACTTGGGGGCAAGCATTAATCTGATGCCATACTCGGTGTACTTACAATTAGGTTTGGGGGAGCTAAAGAAGACCACCATCTCACTTCAACTTTCCGGTCATTCAGTCAAGTATCCTAGAGTTCTTGATATGGATGAGGTTCCCATACATGACCGTGACCTACCAATCTTGCTTGGAAGACCATTCATGGCGACGACAAAGACTGTAATTGATGTACATAATGGGCTACTCACCATGACTGTACTAGGAGAGACCGTTCAGTTTGAAGTGTTTGAATCTCTAACTCATCCTTCGACTACTTTGGATTGTTTTTATGTTGATAAGTTGGATTCTTTGGTGGTTTTTAAATTTTTGCAGACCCAATCTGGTGATACATTAGAAGTGGCATTAACTCACCCGCAAGATGAATTTGAAGAGGAATATGCATTAATGGAAGAGGTTGATGCTCTAGAAGTTTTGAAGTTATACCCATCCTCCATTAAACCTTAAATTGAACCACTTTTACCCTTCGCCATCCATCTGATTCTTTCGATTGTTCAAGCCCCTAAGCTAGAGCTCAAACCATTTCCATCACACCTCAAATATGCCTACATTGGTGAAGAAGAAACCCTCCCAGTTATCATAGCTTCTTGTCTAACTCCATTGGAAGAAGACAAGCTTATTAGAGTGCTTAGGGAGTACAAATCTACTATTGGCTGGTCTATTGCAGATATCAAAGGAATAAGCCCTACAATGTGCATGCATAGAATTCTAATGGAGGAAGGAGCCAAGCCAGTTCGTGAGCCTCAAAGAAGATTGAATCCTCACATGAAAGAAGTGGTGAGAGCTGAAGTGTTGAAATTTCTTGATGTGGGTATCATATACTCTATTTCTGACAACAAATGGGAGAGCCATGTCCAGGTGGTGCCTGAAAAGTCGGGGATCACAGTGGTGAAGAATGATAAAAATGAGCTTGTGCCTACAAGAATGACCATTGGTTGGCGTGTGTGCATTGATTACAGGAAGTTGAATTATGCCACTCGAAAGGATCATTTCCCTTTACTTTTTATTGATCAAATGCTGGAAAGATTAGCTGGCCACTCACACTATTGTTTTCTTGATGGATTTTCAGGTTATAATCAAATTCTCATTGCTCCGGAAGATCAAGAGAAAACCACATTCACTTGTCCATTCAGAACATTCGCATATAAGAAGATGCCATGTGGTCTATGTAATGGTCCTGCCACCTTCCAACGATGCATGATGATCATCTTTTCCGATATGATTGAGAGGTTTATAGAGGTATTCATGGATGATTTTTCAGTGTTTGGTTCCTCATTTGATAATTGCCTTAACCATCGCTCTCTAGTGCCTCAAAGATGCAAGGAAACCAATCTGATCTTGAATTGGGAGAAGTATCATTTTATGGTAAAACAAGGTATTGTGCTTGGTCATGTGATTTCTTGCAAGGGAATTGAGGTAGATAAAGCTAAAATAAATCTCATCTCTAAACTTCCCCCACCTACATCCGTTAAGGCTGTTAGAATTTTTCTTCGACATGTAGGTTTTTATAGGCAGTTTATCAAGGATTTTTCCAAAATAACTCGTCCTTTATGTGATTTTCTTGCTAAGGATTATGTTTTAAAGTTTAATGAGGAGTGTTTGATTGCTTTTGAGACTTAACTAACATCTGCTCCTATTATCATGGCTCCCAATTGGTCTTTAACTTTTGAATTAATGTGTGATGCCTCTGATTATGATGTAGGTGCAGTTTTGGGACAACGCGTTGATAAGTTACCTCATGTGATCTACTATGCTAGTAGAACCTTGAATGACGCTCAACTCAACTACCTTACTACCTTATTACCTTGAATGACGCTCAACGACAGAGAAGGAGTTTTTGGCTGTAGTCTTTGCTTACTGCCTTACTACCTTACTGCCTTACTGCCTCTATGCATTGCATGCATTCCATTCATTTTCAAGCATTGAGGGGCAATGCTTAGTTTAGGTTTGGGGGTAGGAATTGAAATTTTTCTTGTGTGTTTAGTCAGTTTGTTAGAGTATTTTTGAAACTTTGTAATGGGAACGTACATGTTATGCTAAGTCATACAATCATTATTTAGAAGTAAGCTTTGTAAAGTTTCTGATTTAGTTGTGCATTATGACTTTGTGCTCTTAGAATTGTGGTGAATAAGATACTAGCTCAAACAAATGAAGAAGAATAGTGAGACTACCCTAGTGACGTTTTGAGCCTAACTTATTTTCTTGAAAGGGTTTAAAGTGTTTCTACTCATCAGTTTTCTAAATTTCCAGTTCACTAAAACTTGTCTCATTATTTCTTCTTGATTGAATGCTAAGAATGATTCATTTTGCAGATGCCATGTGCTTGCTATCACTCATAAATGAACTCATCGAAGGGATTCTAGGCTATGTGTGTTTAAACCTTCAAAAAGTCATGTTTTTATCCTACCCATGTGTGCTCCATCACCCCCTTTGCAGCCAAACACTCAAAGCCATTTTCTTTCATCACCTTCATTTCTCCCACCTTGATATCTCAAACTGAGATTCTTACCCCATTCAAGCCATACCCTATAGCTTAGAAATGTACCAAGGTTATACCATAAGGGAAATTATGCAAGGAAGCTGTTGTGTGCCTTATGTCAGGACCCGTCCCGAATTTCCCCTCGAAACTTGGGAAGAACCCTGATCCCGTCTGACAACCTAATAAAAGGTTCCCAAAATACCCTTCAATCCTTACAAATTATAATAATAATAAATATTTTCACTTGTCAGACAAGGGATTCAAGCACTCAATAATTCTCGTAAATAATGACCAACCAAATACAATATAATATCAGAGCGTCTAAGTAGGATCAAGAGTATAATTTAGATATCCTACTCAAATATAACTACACAGCGCAGCCAAAAGTACTAATGCCTCTGCCTCGAGATAAGTGTCCGCATCAACTCAACTGCCTGAAAGGGGTTTAAACACAAAAGTTATGAGTGGACAAAAATAATCATTTATAATTCGTTTTCCAAGGAAATATTACCTTTTCCCCCCTCCATTTATAAAATCATACATGCATCACATAAAATAGTTTTTGATATAAAAATATTATTTGAAACAATCAGAATTTCATTTCTCTTTAAAACCACTTAGTTGGACTCAGATAAAATATGTATAATGAAAATACCTCGTGATCCACAGTTTGGTTTGAAAACTCTTTTCAAAGGAGTTAAAATTCATTTAATTCAGCCTGGACACATAATATCTCAAATCCACTGTTCCCGACATATCCACAACACACCAGGGTATCCCTTGAACTGTGTTAAAATATGTACTACGCGTAGACAGCTTCACGACCCGACAGAGCAAGACCCCTCAACACCAAAGTCCGAACCCTTAACAACCAGCAGAGCAAAACCCCTCAACACCAGTCAGAGCAACTGTAACCATCGGGACAGAAAACCAGTGAACCAAATCCGTATTTTGAAATCTTTGTTTCTTGGCCTAAGCCAAATTTTTTGAAATATCATTTTACGGCCAAAATCGGTAAAATCATAATTACGGGTCTCAATCCAAATCACATGCTCAAATAGTTACCACTTCAAAACGATATCAAAATCAAGTACAAAAACAAGGTCATTTCTCAAAACACACTTTCACTGAAATATTGGAAAACATGTGTCCAACATCATTTCTAAATTCCAGAAATTCATTGCACCCATACATAACAATATTTAAATCAAAGATACATTTATGCATGCATTATAGTTTATAAACCAAAAGTCCACTCACAAACCTGTCCAAGCAAGCTCAATCCCGAATTGTACGCTCCCCTGAAGTTCCTAGAGCAGTATCGCCTGTCCAAATTATTAATTGGGATTACCAGCTAATAATAAGAACCTTAAATATAAACCCCCTAAACCCCGAGAGGTCTACCTATGCTGGCCTAGAAAACGCAGCAACTTCAAACGCCCAAAACAACCCCTAAAAGACGTCCGATCGACCCAAAACCTGCGCCAACAGGTCCGGAACGTCAAAAACTAGATGTCACGCGCCACCGTGACCTCAGACTCGGCCCCACGCGCTGCCACACGCCGACGGAAGGTCGGAACACACACCCACGCGCCGGTCACGCGCCTGGATCGGTCCAACCCGGCCCAACTCGACCCGACCGATTTACTCAACCCGACCAGTTCACTCGACTCGATCGATTCAACTCGACCCGACCGGTTCACTCGCCGGAAAAGACGACTGGCTGCCGGTGCCGCCGTCTGGTTTCTGCCGGAATCCCCCATTTCCGGCCGAAAGTTCAAGCTTTTATAGCTTCCTCAAAACTCAACCATTTTTCACAAATTTTACGTCTAAATCTATCTACTCGAATCCAGGAATCCAAATATGACCTTAAAACATCAAACACGTACCTGTGTAAGCCGGAAAATCGATCGGAAGATCCGAAACTTCCTACACTCGGTTTGGCTTCCCCCGTGGTCCTCTCCTTCGATGGTTGGTACGGTTATGATCGTGGGAAGGAGTAGAATACGATTAGTGGATCAAAATGGAAGTTAAAGCCTTGAATCAAAAGTTGACTTTGTGGGTTTTGGGTGTGTTTTTCGCACGGGTTCGGTGTGGGTGTTTCACAGAGAGAAAGGGAGATGACAATGAGATGAAGATGAAATGATGTGGATCAGATTAATATGATTTGGGGGGTTAAAAATATCTCCCCTCTATGGCAAATTACCAAACTGCCCTTACACGTCTAGACCCATAACTTTCGTACACGAACTCCGTTTCCCGCGTGCTGCTTGTCTACGAACTCGTGAGTTTGAGACCTACGCAACGGTATCCAAAACACCACCAAAAATGTCTCGAAACAAAATTTGACTTTCACGCCCCTTAACAAGCAAGGGTAAAATCGTCATTTTACATAAATAATTTACGTAAATCTAATAATTGAAATTCCGGGTTGTTACAATCCACCCCCCTTAAGAAATTTCTTCCTCGAAATTCAACTCTACCCTTGGAACAAATGAGGATACTGCGCCCGCATTAGTTCCTCTGTTTCCCACGTGGCCTCCTCCATGTTATGATTCCTCCACAACACTTTAACTAGAGGAATACTCTTCCTGTGCAGTACCTTCTCCTTCCAATCCAAAATTTGCACTGGTTGCTCCTCAAAGGTCAAATCATCCTTCAGCTCAAGTGGCTGCTCTTCCAATACGTGAGACTCATCAAACAGATATTTCCGGAGCAAGGATACATGGAAAACATTATGAACTCTGGATAATTCCGATGGTAAAGCAAGACGATATACCACTGGTCCTATCTTCTCCAAAATCTCATACGGACCAATGTAGCGAGGACTCAATTTCCCTCGTCTACCAAAACGTACCGCTCCCTTCCAAGGAGATAATTTCCAGAACACCCAGTCACCTACCTCAAACTCAAGGTCTCTGGTTCGACGGTCTACATAGCTCTTCTGGCGATCCTGAGCTGTCTTCAACCTTTCTCTGATGATCCTTATCTTTTCCTCAGTCGTATCCACCAACTCTGGTGTTAACAGTTTCCTTTCACCCACTTCGTTCCAGCATAACGGTGTCCTGCACTGCCTCCCATACAGTGCCTCTAAAGAAGACATCCCAATACTCGACTGATAACTATAATTATAAGCAAATTCCATCAGAGCCAGGTGTGAATCCTAGTTCCCTTTAAACTGCAGTACACAAGCTCCCATCATATCCTCCAAAACCTGGATTGTCCTCTCAGACTGACCATCCGTCTGAGGATGAAAAGCCGTACTAAAATACAAGGTAGTGCCAAAAGCCTTCTGCAAACTCCGCCAAAACCTGGAGGTAAATCTAGGATCCCTGTCCGAAACAATCGACTCTGGAGTCCCATGTAGCCGTATGATCTCATTAACGAAAAATTTGGCATACCGACTCATCCGAAAATCTTTCCGCACTAGCAAGAAATGTGCAGACTTCGTGAGTCTATCAACAATTACCCATATCCCATCATGTCCCTTCTGTGTCCTTGGAAGTTTATACACAAAATCCATCGTAATGTGATCCCACTTCCATTCTGGAATAGGTAATGGTTGAAGTGCCCCATATGGTTTCTTCCTCTCTGCTTTCACTTGCTGACATTTCAGGCATCTACTCACAAACTCAGCAATTTCCCCTTTCATGCCAGTCCACCAATAGTGTTTCCTTAGGGTTTGATACATCTTGGTACCTCCTGGATGCATAGCGTAAGCCGAACTATGAGCCTCATCAAGAATTTCCATCTTTAGCTCCAGCTCATTCGGTACGCACAACCGGCCATCCCTAACCAAAGCTCCATCATCCCTAAGCGCATAGTCCTGCCTGTTTCCAGCCTCCAACTCCATCCTGATAATGCACAATGTAGGGTCCTGGAGTTGAGCCTTAATAATCCGATCAATCAGAACAGGCCTCACATGGAAACTAGACAATAAAGCCCCCTGGTTATCCATGTCAAATACAATCCCCACTCTACGAAACTCTAACAACAATGGTAGGTAGATTGTGTGCAAATGGGCCAAAGAACCCATGGATTTCCTGCTCAAGGCTTCCGCCACGACATTGGCTTTCCCTGGATGGTACTCTATCGTACAATCATAATCCTTTATTAGCTCAATCCATCTTCTCTGCCTCAGATTCAGGTCCTTTTGGGTGAACAAGTACTTTAAACTCTTATGATCGGTGAAAATCTGACACGTCTCCCCGTACAAATAATATCGCCAAATTTTCAGTGCATGCACCACTGCAGCTAACTCCAAATCATGTGTGGGGTAATTCAACTCATGGGGTTTAAGTTGTCTAGAAGCATACGCAATCACCTTCCCATGCTGCATCAATACGCAGCCTATGCCCCGCAATGATGCATCACTATACACCTCGAATCCCCCAGTATCATCAGGAAGGGTTAATACTGGAGTAGAAGTCAACCTCTTCTTCAGCTTCTGAAATCCCTGTTCACAATCGGCATCCCAGTCAAACTTGACTCCTTTCCTAGTCAACCGAGTCAACGGGCCTGCTATCGTAGAAAATCCTTCTACGAACCGTTGATAATATCCTGCCAAACCCAGAAAGCTCCTCACCTCTATCACTGTCCTCGGTTGCTCTAGTTTGCCACTACCTCAACCTTTTGGGGATCTACGCTGATACCCTCAGCCGTAATCACATGACCTAAGAATCCCACTTCTGTCAACCAAAACTGGCATTTACTGAACTTGGCAAACAAATGCTTTTTCCTAAGCATATTCAGCACCAACCTTAAGTGCTTCTCATGTGCCTTAGCACTCTTTGAATACACCAAGATGTCATCGATGAACACAATCACAAACTGATCCAAATACTTTTGGAACACCATGTTCATCAAATCCATAAATGCTGCTGGGGCATTAGTCAACCCGAAGGGCATCATCAGGAACTCATAATGACCATAACGAGTCCTGAAAGCTGTTTTCTGAACATCCCCATCCCTGATCCTCAACTGATGGTACTCGGATCGAAGGTCAATTTTTTGAAAAATATCTTGCCCCCTTAAGTTGATCAAGCAAATCATCTATCATTGGCAGAGGATACTTATTCCGCACCGTAGCCCTGTTTAGCTGCCGGTAATTGATACATAACCTCAGACCACCATCCTTTTTCCTCACAAATAACACTGGTGCACCCCAAGGTGAAACACTTGGGCGAATAAATCCCATATTCACCAAGTCCTGCAACTGAGTCTTCAACTCTCGCAATTCTGCCGGTGCCATTATGTACGGTGCCTGTGAGATAGGTTGAGTACCTAGTAAAAGCTCTATGGTGAATTCAATCTCTCGGTGAGGTGACAATCCCGGAAGATCATCTAGAAACACATCAGAGAACTCACTCACCACTGGAATATCCTCCACTCTCATCGGAGTATTCCGAGAATCAAACACATGAGCCAAATAACCCTCACAACCTTTCCTCAATAATTTCTCAGCGGTCAAAGCTGATATCACTCCACAGGGTAGTACTCTACGATCTCCCCTGAATATAAGTTCCGGTAAACCTGGACTCCGGAAATCCACTATCTTGTCATAACAATCAATAGAGGCATGGTGCATAGTCAACCAATCCATCCCCAGAATCACATCAAAATCAAAACTATCTAAGGGGATTAAATATGCCTCTAATGCATGACCTTCCACTAACACTGGACAACTACGAATCACGAGATTCGCCACTAACATATACCCAGTAGGAGTACTAATACCCATGTTCCAACCAATTGGAGACAATTCTTCATCAGCAAACAATGTAAAACCCCGAGAAATGAAAGAATGGGTGGCCCATAAATATTGTAGCTCCTAATCTCTGGGTTTTCTCAATGTCCGAACCTTCAGTAGCAGCCCTACTCTGAAGTACAGAAGTCAAAGTGTGACCCAATTGTTCCAGTGTTTGCCTCATATCAGGCTCCACTGCAGGTTCATGTGTGTCCCCAATGTTTCCAGACTGTTGACGGGACTCGCGTCTCGGAGGCATTACGCTGAAAAGAACTATAACTCATCAATACCAAAATAATTGTACACTAAGTGTACGGTCTACAAGAATTTAAACCTAGTGCTCTGATACCAATTGTCAGGACCCGTCCTGAATTTCCCCTCGAAACTCGGGAAGAACCCTGATCCCGTTTGACAACCTAAGGAAAGGTTCCCAAAACACCCTTCAATCCTTACAAATTATAATAATAATAAATACTTTCACTTGTCAGATAAGGGATTCAAGCACTCAATAATTCCCACAAATAATGACAAACCAAATACAATATAATATCAGAGCGTCTAAGTAGGATCAAGAGTATAATTTAGATATCCTACTCAAATATAACTACATAGCGCAACCAAAAGTACTAATACCTCTACCTCGAGATAAGTGTCTGCGTCAACTCAACTGCCTGAAGGGAGTTTAAACACAAAGGTTGTGAGTGGACAAAAATAATCATTTATAAATCGTTTTCCAAGGAAATATTACCTTTTCCCCCCTCCATTTATAAAATCATGCATGCATCACATAAAACAGTTTATGATATAAAAACATTACTTGAAACTATCAGAATTTCATTTCTCTTTAAAACCACTTAGTTGGACTCGGATAAAATTTGTATAATGAAAATACCTCATGATCCACTGTTTGGTTTGAAAACTCTTTTCAAAGGAGTTAAAATTCATTTAATTCAGCCTAGACACATAATATCTCAAATCCACTGTTCTCGACATATCCACAACACACCAGGGTATCCCTTGAGATGTGTTAAAATATGTAATACGCGTAGACAGCTTCGCGACCCGACGAAGCAAGACCCCTTAACACCAAAGTCCGAACCCTCAACAACCAGCGGAGCAAAACCCCTCAACACTAGTAAGAGCAACTGTAACCATCGGGACAGAAAACCAGTGAACCAAATCCGTGTTTTGAAATCTTTGTTTCTTGGCCTAAGCCAAATTCTTTGAAATATCATTTTACGGCCAAAATCGGTAAAATCATAATTACGGGTCTCAATCCAAATCACATGCTCAAATAGTTACCACTTCAAAACGATATCAAAATCAAGTACAAAAACCAGACCATTTCTCAAAACACACTTTCACTGAAATATTGGAAAACATGTGTCCAACATCATTTCTAAATTCCAGAAATTCATTGCACCCATACATAACAGTATTTAAATAAAAGATACATTTATGCATGCATTAGAGTTTATAAACCAAAAGTCCACTCACAAACCTGTCCAAGCAAGCTCAATCCCGAATTGTACGCTCCCCTGAAGTTCCTGGAGCAGTATCGCCTGTCCAAATTAATAATCGGGATTACCAGCTAATAATAAGAACCTTAAATATAAACCCCCTAAACCCCGGGAGGTCTACCTATGCTGGCTTAGAAAACGCAGCAACTTCAAAAACCCAAAACAACCCCTAAACGACGTCCGATCGACCCAAAACCTGAGCCAACAGGTCTGGAACGTCAAAAACTAGCTGTCACGTGCCACCGTGACCTCAGACTCGGCCCCACACGCTGCCACGCACCGACGGAAGGTCGGAACACGCGCCCGCGTGCCTGCTACAGTGCCCACGCGCCTGGACCGGTCCAACCCGGCCCAACTCAACCTGATCGGTTTACTCAACTCGATCGATTCACTCGACTCGATCAGTTCAACTCGATCCGACCGGTTCACTCGCCGGAGAAGACGATTGGCTGCCGGCGCCGCCGTCTGGTTTCCGCCGGAATCCCCAATTTCCGGCCGAAAGTTCAAGCTTTTATAACTTCCTCAAAACTCAACCATTTTTCACAAATGTTACGTCTAAATCTATCTACTCGAACCCAGGAATCCAAATATGACCTTAAAACATCAAACACATACCTGTGTAAGCCGAAAAATCGATCGGAAGATCCGAAACTTCCTACACTCGGTTCGGCTTCCCCCGTGGTCCTCTCCTTCAATGGTTGGTACGGTTATGATCGTGGGAAGGAGTAGAATACGATTAGTGGATCAAAAATGGAAGTTAAAACCTTGAATCAAAAGTTGACTTTGTGGGTTTTGGGTGTGTTTTTCGCACGGGTTCGATGTGGGTGTTTCACAGAGAGAAAGGGAGATGATAATGAGATGAAGATGAAATGATGTGGATCAGATTAATCTGATTTGGGGGGTTAAAAATATCTCCCCTCGATGGCAAATTACCAAACTGCCCTTACACGTCTAGACCCATAACTTTCGTACGCAAACTCTGTTTCCAGCGTGCCGCCTGTCTACGAACTCGTGAGTTCGAGACCTACGCAACGGTATCCAAAACACCACTAAAAATATCTCGAAACAAAATTTGACTTTCACGCCCCTTAACAAGCAAGGGTAAAATCGTCATTTTACATAAACAATTTATGTAAATCCAATAATTGAAATTCCGGGTTGTTACACCTTACCAAAAAGAATGGTGTATTTAGTGTGCTAGAAATATTCAAGAAATGATCAATAGAACCAAGTGATCTGAAAAAAAAAAAAAATTCAAAAGAATGATAGAGATAATAATTCAGTTTCAAAGGAAGAAGCACAAGTCCATCACCAAGAAATTGAAGGGGTGCAGCTCTGCCAATCAAGATTCCCTGAAATTCAAGTAAAATTCAGCCTTGGTATGGTTCTAAGTTCGTTGTCATCTTCCACCTTTCCTTTCTTTGCCCTAACCCAAGCCTTCATTACAACCATGTAAAAGACCTAGCTGATCATTGAGGATGTATTCATGGGTGTTGGTAGTATATGCGCTATCTATATTCATAGTATTTGATTATTTCATGAGATCTGATTCAGAAATTGTCCCATTGTTTCTATTGTTCATACGTGAGAAATCTTGCTTTCCATGACATAACTTCACTCACATATGCTTGCTGAGAGATCAAGCTCTAAGTTATGTGGGATTTAGCGAATCTGTGAGATTAGAATTGAGACGAATTCTCTCTTCCTTGTTTGAGATATATATATATATATATATATATATATATATATATATATATATATATATATATATATATATATATATATATATCTATGAAGCTATGAAACCTGGAGCATGAGTGTTCACTTTCACACTCAGTTAGTTGCTGGACATGGTGAATTAGAAATGGTGAAGGCATGACTAAGTTTTCATTGGTTCCTATTACATTATTTCCATTATGCTCTAAGCTTTGTTTTGTAGAGTCCAAATGGTGTTTGTGGGTGCCACCTCTGTTAAACCCTCAGAAGACACAACTCCTATTAGGGATGCATGTAGGTTCAAAGGCTTATTGCATATGCTCAATGCAATCGTGTAGCCCATGAAAGTGGCCTGGGAAGAATTTTTTATTTTGTTTGTTAGTTTTTAGTTTTCCTCCTACTATGTCTTTCTATTTGTTAGTTTTAGTTTTGCTCGAGCACTAGCAAAATGCAGGTTTGGGGGTATTTGATAGGCTAATCAAGATATGCATGTATGCATTCTTTATCTTGTCATTTTGTAATGTTTTTGAGTTAAATAGCTGACATTTAATCCTAGCTTGTGTGAAATGTGCAGTAATGAGATATGGAAGCTAATTGAATGAATTTGGAGATGAAATATTCAGTTTTGCCTCGATAAGTTACAGTTCACTGGAAACTGATCATGTGCAACAACCAACTTTCCGGACTTACCTAGATCGTTTCACAAGGAATCAGATGTCGAGCCACATATGGATGGAAAGATCTTGAAGTCAAATTTCTAGGGAATTTTACAGGTTTCTGATTTCATTATGCTTGGAGGAAGTAATGGAGGAATGAATGCCGACATGTCAGATTAGGAAATCTGTTCAATTCAGACTTAATGTGATTTGATCACTACAAAATGTCAAAGGCTTACTTTGGACGGTTTTAGGGTTTTAATTGGAGTTTAAATACTCTATTAACTCAGTCACAAAATCCCTTGAAGTTAGGAGTTAAGTTGGAAAAGGAAAGTTGACTTTGGGATGAATCAGAGTCCATTTTTGAAGCTGTTTTGTATCTGGACGGGGTTGAGGGATTCATTGGCTTTCAATTGGTCATTATACATGCATATTTAAGAAGAAAACTCAGTCATTGTGAGGGATTTTTGTCTACCACCATCAGAAACAATTCACTCACATTCTGCGGCCAATTTCACTTAAGAAACCACCCAGCCGTGCTGTGCTTGAAGGAGTTCGACATCAGAATTGCTTCAAGGGTTTCTTCCCCTTTTGAGTTTGATTTCACTCATGTTTTATATTGTTTTTATACTTTCTTTAATCTTGATGTGTAACTAAATTCATATCTAGGGTTTTGATGTAACCTTGCAACTTTTATTTCATGTATTGAGCTCAAGTGTTTTTCAGTTTCTTGCTATGTTTTATGATTCAATTACTATGCTCTATTGATAATTAACATTCTATTTTGATGTCTGATCACCATTATGATTGTTTGTTAGTTTTCTTATCCAAATACTGAGTAGACACCCATACCTTTGTTTGGACGATCTGTAATTGAATGAATAATATCCTGAGAAGACACCCATTCCATGGAGTTATTTGGTTCTATTTTTTTCTTGTTCTTATTGGTTCTTTGATTGAAATCTACGTTGGACACCACATCTAGATTAAGGTTAAAGGAACTTAGTTTGATCGGACACCCACGACTGACCATAAATAAGTGAAAACGAACCCATGAAACTATCTGGTGAGACTGATTTGTGCTTGGTTTGCTTTACATGGAATTGAATTGTAATGGTGAAGTCAAGACCCTAGGCCTTTTAATCATCAATTTTCCTTCTTGTTTAGTATGTTCTCTATTTATTTGCATATAAGGTAATTCAGTTACTAATTCAAAACCAAATAAAAAACCTAAACTTTCAATTTTCTGTTTTTGTTGCATTTACATAGAATAGTTTAAGGCTAGTTTCTGGTTAAGTCTAATTAGTCTTCGTGGTATGATAACCTTTACTTTTGCTCCGCTATATTATTTGCTACTTGTGCACTTGCAAGGAAAATTAAACATCAGATATTAGCTTCGATCGGGTTATTACGATGATAGGTACAGTTGGATGTGGCGTGAATTCCACCTAGGTAATGGAATGGTACTCTGGCAAGTTGTATGTATATCTATGTATACATATATATAAGTGAAATGGAGAGTTTACTGTAAGTATGGTTTACCACAGAGGTAGGTTGCCATGATTATTATTATTATTCTTTTCATCACTTTATTAGTGTGTTTACGCATAGATATAGTTCTTTGGTCCACTCACAGTGGTTTTCTACCTCCAGGCCGTAGCGGGACGAGGTGACAAGATTTGGAGGAGGCATCTTCTTTTGCTGCACTACCACCACGTAGGACTTTCATTAGTTTGTGTACATTTAAGGTTAACTTAGTTTGCTCTGATCCACTTCTGGTATTGTAAATTTTTCAGAGGGCTTGATAGTTTGAGCTAGGGGTTGTTTAGATTGTAGTTGTTTTGCATCCTTCGTCTGACAAGTGGAAAACAGAGTGACCTTATTATAGAGGAGATTCTATCGAATTTTCGGTAGAATTCTAGTAAGGGTATTTCTGGAAGGGTTTTAAGTTTTTCCAATGTGTCAGACGGAAACAGGGCTTCTCACAAGTTTCGAGGGAGAATTCGGGAGGAGTCCTGTCATTTTATGAGCAATCATTTAAAGATTATGCATCTATTGTATAACAGCCAACATACTATGTTTATCCATGTCTTTAGCTATAGTGTTAGATAGTCAAACAATTATTTATCTGGACGAATTTTTGCTAAGATGATACTTGAATGATGACCTATAAAATGAGCAGTTTAATTATTATATTATTTTGTAGAGTAAGTTCACTTGAGTGGTTGATCTAGTATTATAGTGTGAATTGATTTGCATATATATATATATATATGTATGTATGTATGTGTAATTATCCATTAGAGTGGTTTTGGCTTAAGTAATCAATTGATTAATTACATATAAGTTATAACTCTTTATTAGTTCACTACTTATAGCGGTTGAATACTTCAACAAGATCTCAAATCAAAGTTCTACTTGCACCCACTTATACCAACTTTCCAATTTTCTATTTTCTTTCCACCTAAATATTTTTTTCTTCCCTCACTTCACCTCCTATAAAAAGTATTCATCTTATTTTATTAATTATTCTTGAATTATTTATTTATTTATTTACGGAGTGGAATAGCTATAAAATGTATCATTCAAATAATATAGGTTAAAAGGGTCTATTCCTAAACTAATAAATTGAATCGAAAACTCATTTAAATTAATCAAATAAAAATATCTCTAAATCAAACATTATTTGATTGAAGAATCATTTGATAACTAAGTTTAATTATAAATGCAATTGGTTTATAAAGTGGGCATGGTGGGGAATGCCTTGGGCGCATTATAAAGGGATAATGTCATCATCAACATGATGAGTTGAGCATTGGGAAGGAATTATGTAACATCATCTTTCCTCCTCCTTAACAACCCTCTAACTACCATTACCTTTGTGTAAACATTACCTTAGTATAAACTTGAAACCCCTCATTGTCTTTTGTTTTCTTTCTCCACAATATGTCTTTATTTTATACCACTATATATTAAGATGACTTCATCATCATTCTAGTGTGACTTAATGATAAAATAACATATTAAAAGGGCACATACAGTATAAATGAGTTGAGTTAATCTAAATATTAAGGCATTAAAATTTGGCTCGGATAATATCATTTAGCTTTAAATTCATAGATTCACGATTAAGCTCAATTCAACTAAAGAGACAAAGTTTAACAAATGAACTGAGTTGAATTAAATTTAAATTGTCTAAAAAATTATATGACTTGCTCAAAAAATTTATGAGCGGAAATATATATATATATATATCAAAACCCGAATTCGGTTCATTAATTTTTCTACTCGTCTTAATATTTTTATTTGAGAATAGTTTTACTAGTATGAGACCCAAATATGATCCTTCTATTGAGTATTTTTTATTTTTTTAATTCAGCTATTTCTGTAGTTGACCAAACACCTACATTTTCTTCAACTGTCATGACCAAATATACTTTTTTGTGGAACTATAATATTACTATTATCAATGGTGCTGGAGATACTTGGAGCCGACAATTAGGTACAAAACAAAATTATATTCTTACCAATTATTAATGCGACACGAGTTGCACTGCCACTGCATGTGAAATATATTCTGGAAGCCTTGGAATGGAATGCCTTTCATCAAAACACACTTCTTCTTTTAATTTTAAACTAATTACGAAATTAGATTAAATTATAATACTATTCGATTATCAATATTAAGAAATGAACTCATCAACAAGAACGCAGGGTTATAAGTATAAATAGAACATATGAAACAAATATTATAAAAAAAATTGCGTGGCTCAAAGTCAAATGTGATCATCCTTATTATCTCCTCACAAACTATAAATTTTTCATCACCTCCAATAATCGAAACGATTTTAAATTGACCACATAAAAAAGCAATGTTCATGCCTTTTATTTAATTTAATTTCTTTTATGGCCCTTCAAGATTCTTCAAACCACCACATTTAAAATAAACGATATTTTATTTAAAATTAATCTAAAATGTTAAAAAATAAAAATAAAAAAAATCCAAACTCGGCCAATCTACAACAAAATATGGGGTGGGGTGTGATATGAATTATTATAAAAATAATAGAACAATAGCTAAAAATAATAGAACAATAGTAAGCATACTTTCTTTGGATATCAAATGCATCATCATCACCAAAATTTCTGTGTTTAACCAGCTCAGCTCACTTCATACAAATGAGGACAAACAAAATTTTACAAAATTTTCACATTGACAGATCATTGACCTAAATTTGTACAAAAACAAAGATTTATGATCACTAGTTTGGTATATTCTCCACTGAAACAGAATTGTGCCCTACATACACTAAGAAGCTTTGCTCATTTTGGAACTTACATTTGCTTTGAGCCTCTTTTCGCTTCTCATCTTAGTCCTCAGCCTTGCATTTAGACAGTTCATGTTTCACCGTGTTCAGGCCAGAGTAACATGAAGTTAAAACTGAAGAGATGATACTTCTTTGAATATCTTTGCCCTCGATTGCCAGCTTCACATCCCAACTCGCGTTTTTCCTGCAAAAAACAGGAAGATACATCCTCATTTCAAATTCAATGAAGGAAAGGTTTGGCAGCTTCAGTCACGGACTATGAGATAAATACTAGGAGACTTTATTTACCTGCCATCAAGGTCTGCATCACCAAGACTATCCATCATGTCATTAAACATGGATACAACATCTTCAAGAACTCCAATTTCAATCTTCAAATTTTCCGGCAACTGCTAAACAAGGAAAATATAAAGCACAAGTTCATATGTGAGAAAGATTGATTCAACATAAAACCTAAAGATGGAAAGTATTCACAAACTGAACCTACCCCTATTGGAAAGAACATGCAATTTAACAAAAGCATTTTTCTTCTTAACACAGAAGACTAATGCAAAAGTAATAACAAAACAGGAAAGCCATTTCCTAATGATAAGCGATGAAGATGATGTCAATCATAAGTCATAACAAAGAATAATAGCATAGAAAATTACAAGGGCCTTAGTATGCAGCATGGAACTTCGAGATTTCCTTAGGCAGTCCAAGAATGGAGACGGCAATCCGTAGTAGAAAATATTGCGGTTATTTGACAACCAAGTACCCCGCACCATGTGAGTGGTGCAGTTGGATATGGTGCACCCTTCAGTAGAAGCATCTTGGGCATCCTTAATATCTGCATGAAAACCATTGTTATTTAATAAATAAGAGCAAAAGTCCTTGACAATTTCTCAACAATAATACAACGGTGTGTAGAAGATTTATCAAGACTGTCATGTTTTGTACTACTGGAATGTGATAGAACAACAAACTCACCTAGTGGAAGGACATCATAGGGATTGTCTCCTTGTGGTACAAAGCCATAGAAGGTAATTAGATGAGAACTAGAAAATTTTCCATAACTAAGAAAGCATTCTTGTCCCGCACTGCAAGGTCTCGATAGACAGAATTTCAAGGTATTTGTTGCAGAATCTACCGTACCATAGTTCACTACATGGGGGCATAACTGCAATACGGAACAGAACATAAGCATGACCATGAGATATTTTTCCAACTTCAAATACCTTAACGCGTAAGTTTCTAAGTAGTGAATGTAAAATATTCCTAACTTTTACCAACAATAGGAATCATTCACGTGCGAGGGGCGGATATAAAGGGTGGCATACCGAATGGTTTAAAAATCCAGCAATAGGAATCAAGCATGTCCTTATATTTCCATCAGCAAACTTGATTTTCATGCTATTTGAGTACCACAGTTCACATGCCCACAAGAATTGCACCCAAGTGTAAAGCTCTGGTGGAAAGATATCTGGATGCTCATTGCACAGTGCAGGGAAGAGCAAATCAAACTGAAAGCGCAAATACTGCGACAAGAAAAAGGTATGAGAACGTTATGTATGATGAAATGCTAACAGAAACATTAAAAAAAATAAAGAAAAGAAACCCAAGAGGATAAAAGACAACATTCTTTTCTTAAGGAAGTGAGAGATCAAATATTTCAATGGCAAGCGGAAAACTATTGGCTGGAGGCTCCATAAAGCTAACCCTTTCCGATATTACTCCCTATACCCGATTTAGTAACTTACAGCAAAGTGAGGGTTAGTGCAATCAGGTTAAGTAAGACCTTTTTCTCAAGACCAGGGTTTAGACACAAAGCTTTCCTTGGCCCACATGTTCTACTCTCTTCCCTATTTCTCCCTTAAGCATAATGCCTAAACCTCAAAGGGAAAGGACAATACAGGCCAAATTTCCACCTCAATATTGAGCCATAAAATAATATTGATAAATTCTTACAATAACTAACAAAAAGAGAGTATAAATGTCAAATAAGTTTAATCTATAACACTATGTTGGAAGGTCTTATAACCTCTTTGGCTTCCGTTATCTCCTCCAACAGCAAGGTTTCATCCAATGCCACCAACGCATCGACTCCAAAACTCAATCCTGCAGCATATAGGGGAACAAAGATTGAGCAAAAAAAAAACTAAGAGATAATTAAAACAAAATCAATGGTCCTATACCAGATAAACATACTTGTTTATATGGTCAGACTCAAGATAACTTTACTAAGGACACAACTGATGAACTAGTGCTTTCCATGGTAATAATTAAAAAAAAAGGCATCCCAAAATGATCAGTAATGTCTGATAGAACAAGTACAATTTTTGGCATTAATTCTGTGTTCAATTTTAGGTAGAATGAAAACGAGTACATTTAGCCCCAACCCTCCAGGAATGCAAACACATCCTGGAACTTTCAGTAGAGATCTTAGAGTCAAAGAATACTCAGAAGTCATTATGTGAAAATTAAGTGGTGTTCATATCCCAAATCTTTTTATAAACTCATTTGCCTAATAATTATAGCTAAACTAACAATGGTTTTTCCTACTGAATTCTTCATAAATTTTCTATTTCGCTGAACCGACTCTTACCAAAGAAGGAATATCATGATACTATCGTAGATTGATCTATATTAAATTAACTTGTATTACAATTACAATACTACTTTATATACTACAATATATACTACATATACGACAATATATACTACAATAACAATACTAGATAGTATGGTAGACAGAGAGTCTGAGTACCAGTATGAAATTCTTCTGGGAGTGTGTCAAAGTAGATCTTGAATTGTGAATCCCCATTGTGCCTCTCCTTCATGCTCCACAATAACAACATCGTCTCTGAGGAAATGTCTCCAAACTTCTTTAATGCATCATACTGCAGTAAAAAAAGAAAAGTAATTATATTGGACCTATTTTCTTGTTCATAGACTGCATTTAATAATCCCCTCCTTCCTTACGTATTTGAACCATTAGACTATATGGACATGAAAGATACAGATTTAAGACCTACCCTAGTCTTAGGTCATCCCTAACCAGCTCAGCAAGCATGAGGAAAAAGGTACAGACGCATCAGTAAAAGAAAACATTCTTATATATCAAGAAATAGTTGAGACTAAAGAGTTTATTTGTGATTACAATTACATCACGTAAAAAGTTGAATCATACACTGGGATAAAGTCCAAATTTTCCTAGTAGCTGAATTGGTAACTTTAAGCGTCTAGGGAAACATACATTGACCTTTGATGTGTGGGAAGGTTGACAACTCAAAGTCTCAAACTCCATATATTGCAAATAAACAGATGTTCATAAAAAATTGATCGTCCATCAAATGTTTCTTCATCCAAAATACTCTAGAACCAGCTCTGTGAATCACATTAAGAGCATGTTCATGATATGCATCCTGTTACTAGATGGGGAGTCTATATAGTTTCACTTTCATTTTTTGTTTCCGCAAATATATTTTTGGAAACCTATTAACAAGACAGGAATTAAAGAAAAGTCAAAAGTATTATAAAAAGGTTTTTCCAATTGATAATACATACCATATCCGCTTGCACAAGCTCCTCAGAAATTAATAAGGATGTCGGGATCTCTAAAGCAGTATCTCCAACTTTCAGATCCTCTGTAGCTATGGCTCCTCTACCAACCCCTTCGACATCTATTAAATGAAGTAAACAATAAATTATCTGATGTTTTCATGTCGATGATAAAATCACCACCCCGAGGGCAGAAAACCCCCCTTAACAGTAGAAAAGAAGAAACAAGTTTGAATAACTGCAGTCATAGTAGTGAATATTAAGACTTACAAGCTATCTGCAACCTAGTCTTGACGCCATTGTTTCCACCCCATTGTATCAATTGATTTTCTTTATCGGGGTAGCCTTCTACAATTGTAGTCATCACAACGTTTCTGTCCGCAAACTGACAAATCATATCAACAATAGCATTGCGTAGTTCTTGGAGGACATTCGTTTGAGTTTGACAAGCACCAAAGAATGAGCTTTCAACAAGCTGAAGGATTGAATTCAGAGCCTCTAGTTCATTCCTGGAAACATATGAGCCCAATGGTTCATCTTCCCAAAAATAGAGCTCTACCTACACCCCATCAAAGCCCATAATTTCATCATTAGTCAGTAAATCATACAGTGGAATCAAGGTAGTATAATTAGAATATGAGTTTTAAGGATCTAAACCGGAATTTATTAGGCAGGAACATGGACTAAATTCCTTGGCATCATATTAATGTGAATTCAACTGTGTTCTAGTTCTACAATAGATCCCTAATCTCAGCTTTGTATATCCCTAATTTAAAGAGCCTAGTGACAGAGATTACCTCATCTGCTTTTATGATTTTTGAAATCTGGAGCATTACTTTCAAGGAGGTAGTGACCCAATCCGGATCTGAAGAACTTTTAACATGTATTTGTTCCTTGGTATTAAATCCCTTATCTTGTAGCAATTTCTGCCAGAAAATCAGGGAAGAAAAAGTTACAATAAACATTATTATAGAAACAACTCAACTAACTCAGGGGCATATACGAATCACCATAAACTCATTAATCTTGAAGAATAATATGATCAGCAAGAAATAGAAAACCACCAAGAAGTATGAAAATATTAGTCATAGTAATATGCAAGTATTGACAGTGGTTCTTTCGGCACTGAGCCTTAATGTGAAATCCTATAAGCTATAAATCAACAAAATTTCATATATGAAAGTAAAGATTTCATATATTTATTGATTCCTCACCTTCTTTTTATAAAAAAGAGGGTCAGTTTCAGACAGGTCGAGGACAATTGAGCAGTCCTTATCCAACTTCGTGGCATCATAAGATGAAAATTGCTGCAACGAAAATGAATTTTCAAGAACATAGAAGAAAGCAATCGAGAACATAAAAGAAAGCAATCGAGAACATACAAGAAAGCAACCAAGTTGGAGGAGCAATAAACAGTGGATAGATGGTAAGGGCTTACATTATTGGCCGCCATTGAATGGCAGACTCGAGCAGAATCTACTGTAACAATAGACAGAGAGAGAGAGTGTTTGAGAGAGTGTAGAGAGAAATTGGGCGGTAAGAGAAAGTTTGTCACTGAATTTGGAAGAGCGACAGAGAAAGTGGTTATTGGAAAAAGGGATTATATTTTATTGGAAAAGGGAATGACATCTTATATATAGAGCCCGAAGGGATCTAAATAGTGACATTTGATATAATGCCGAAAATACCTTTGCATGACTAATTAATGATTTAATAATTGAGGGCAAAATAGTAAAAATAGGATAAATTTCTCATAATCCCCAAAATATCCTTACTTAACAAATTTATTCAAAAATGAATAATTTAATAGTGAGTTTTTTTTTTCTTCGTGAATTTCATAATTATTAAATGTGAATAGAAAGTCCTAAATCCTCAACGAGAAGGTTAAAAAGCCAATTTGGTTCATAATCCAACCACACATGACACCCTCCCAAATCTCTCACATGGGCAATTATAGAATGAGCTACCTTGTTACTTGCCCGTGGGGCAAACTGAATGGAAAACGATCAAAATGACCCATGAAGAACTTGGATTTCATATAAGATGTTGGCAATGGATTCGTCCCTTCCTTGATTGAGCACCAGCTGGACCAAGTGAAGAGAATCCGACTCCACCACCACCCTACGATGACCAGTCACAAGACATGCCTCCAAACCCCCTAAGACTGCCATCGCTTTAGCATGGAGAGCAGAACCACACAACATACCACCTTCCCCACATGCACCCTTGAAGCTTGCGGACCAGGAGCGCACAACCCACCCTACTGCACCCTTCTTAGTCACGGGTGACAAGGCCCTATCACAATTAATCTTGACCACTCCAAAACCAGGCCGCTGCCAAGACTGCTCCGTGGCCCTCTCAATCACCTCAGGCTCCATCACCACTTGGCCAATCGGTGGGGCTGGAATCTTGGCATCAGTGAACTCCGAAACTTGCTGATTCAACAACCTAATCACCTCCCCTGGGTCTGGAACAACCTCTTTAAAGCACCGATCATTCATGGCTTTCCAAATTCTCCAACAACCGAAAGCCAAGAACTGAAACACATTATCTCCTACATCCAGTTTACCAAAAATCTCATGCAAAGCAGCCCAACAATCTCGAAAGGAAAGGCCCCGAAAACGTTCAATATCCAACTGAAGCGGACACCCAAACCACACAATAGAAGCAAACTTACAGGTGAAGAAAAGGTGACCAGCCGTCTCACATTCCTCCCCACACATTGAGCACACATCGTCAACTGGTACACGTCGGCCTAAGAGATTATGCATGACTGCAATAAACCCTCTACAGCAGTGCCAAACGAATTGGCGAATTTTATTTGGCACCTTTAGCTTCCAAATAGAAGCATCATTCTAAGAGCTTCTTGACTCTCCTCCTCCCTTCCTTTTCAATTCACCATTTCTGCTCATCACTGTAGCCAACATATAGCCAAAATGAACGCTATAAAGCTCGGATTTTGTATAATGCCACACCAACCGATTTGGACAACCCCTCTTACTCAGAGGTATCATCTCAATGATCCTCGCCTCTTCATCCGAAAAAAAATGCACCAAGAGATCATGATTCCACATAGATTGAAAGAAGGAGCAAAAGATCACTGGCCTTCAAAGATGAAGGGAAATTTGCAGACTTTATTTGAAAGGGCCTACTTGTTGGAATCCAAGGATCAGACTGAACACTAATTGTCGTCCCATCTCCTACATGCCATCGAAGACCCTCCTTCAGAATCCTTCGCCCCTACAGAATTCCTTTCCATCCCCAAGACGAACCTGCCACCTCATTTGCCTCAAAGAAAGAGATATTCGAATAATATTTTGATTTCAATACTCGTGCCAACAAAAAGGATGGTTCCATGAGCAAACACCATCCAATTTTCGCAAGCATAGCCAGATTGAAACATCTAAGGTCCTAGAAACCCAATCCCCCTTTACACTTTGGCGTAGTCACCTTATCCCATGACACCCAATGAATCCCTCGCTGAAGGTGTTGTTTCCCCCACCAATAACGAGCCAAGATCCTTTCCACATCTTTGCACACACCAAAGGGAATTTGGAAGTATGACATAATATAGTTGGGAAGAGCTAGAGCAACTGCTTTCACCAACACCTCCTTCCCAGCCATGGACAAAAATTGCTCAGACCACCCCTAAACTTTCGCCTTCACCCAGTTCCTTATTTCTTCAAACACAACCTTCTTAGAAGCGCCAAAGTCAGCCTTAAAGCCTAAGTAACGCCCAAAATCAGCCTTCTTCTGCACCCTTAATTCTGCCACAATCTGATCTTGGAGAGTTCCAGTGCGATCAGCACTAAATAGGATTGAGCTCTTCTCATAGTTAATAAGTGAGTTCAAAATAGTAAAAATAAAAATATATTAATTAAAGAGTAAATATATATATATATATATATATGAGTTATTTACACAAACACCCCCTGAGATTTTTTGTGTTTTCACAAGCACCCTCTCATGTTTTAGGCCTACACAAACCCCCCCTAAGGTTCCAAAAATATTACACATAACTCATAAATTATGAAAAATCTTTAATTAAATATAATATAAGTTATATAAATACAAAAATGCCCTTATGATTATTTAGATATATTATCATTCCAATTCTGATAATATTACTGTAGAAGGTCAATTTTGTCAATTTTAGGTTAATATCAGGTTTTAATTGATATTCACTTAACAAATGAGTATACGTGTAATGTTTTTGGAACCTAAGGGGGTGTTTGTGTAAGGTCTAAAACTTGAGAGGGTGTTTGTGAAAACACAAAAAATCTCAAGGGATGTTTGTGTAAATAACCCATATATATAAGCCAAAACTTGATTTTGGTTAAATTTTCAATGAACCCAAATAGTTGAAGAAAATCTTAAAGAAAAGACAATCTAATATATTAAGGGTAAAAGGTCAAATATATAATGAAATAAAAAAATATATAAATATTTAATTTTTGTAACACTTTTGAATTTTTAAATCAATCAACATTATTTGATTTTTTGTTTTTGGTTATCATAAGTAGGGATGTGCACCATTTGGATCGATGCGGATATCATCCAAATCGTTAAAATCTTAACAGTCCGATAAGGTTTGATTTAAAAAAATATAGAATTGAAACTGTTCCAATCCAGATCATTATCAACAGTTTGATTTGGATATGTTTGGACAGTTTAAGCATAAATTTTTTATGTAATTTATTCAGTAAAAAACCTCCTCCAAGACATATTTTTTTTTTCAAAATTCCACAATTCTCATTAATATTTCATTTATTCACATCAAGATTTCATTTATTCGCATTAAAATTTTATTCACACATATCAACAAATTAAAATTTTCAACATTTTAAACTTCGAAATATGACGGGTTATGTTTAAATATAATTTAAATTCGAAAGTAGCACAAAATGAGTAAGGATTAAGTGATGTAGGGTATTTAATGAACACTTACATTAACATATTATAAAATGAAAAATATTAACTAACAAATATAAATAAATAAGTACCTTAAGTTCGGCTTCGAATTCAACGGTTTTCAAAATGAAAATTCAAAACAAAACTGTTACTAATGGAATAGTTTGGATTTTCAAATCGTTTGACTTTTATCCAGTTAAATCCAAACCGAAGTGCTAATAACAGTTTGAATCGAGCATGTCCTTATATTTCCATCAGCAAACTTGATTTTCATGCTATTTGAGTACCACAGTTCACATGCCCACAAGAATTGCACCCAAGTGTAAAGCTCTGGTGGAAAGATATCTGGATGCTCATTGCACAGTGCAGGGAAGAGCAAATCAAACTGAAAGCGCAAATACTGCGACAAGAAAAAGGTATGAGAACGTTATGTATGATGAAATGCTAACAGAAACATTAAAAAAAATAAAGAAAAGAAACCCAAGAGGATAAAAGACAACATTCTTTTCTTAAGGAAGTGAGAGATCAAATATTTCAATGGCAAGCGGAAAACTATTGGCTGGAGGCTCCATAAAGCTAACCCTTTCCGATATTACTCCCTATACCCGATTTAGTAACTTACAGCAAAGTGAGGGTTAGTGCAATCAGGTTAAGTAAGACCTTTTTCTCAAGACCAGGGTTTAGACACAAAGCTTTCCTTGGCCCACATGTTCTACTCTCTTCCCTATTTCTCCCTTAAGCATAATGCCTAAACCTCAAAGGGAAAGGACAATACAGGCCAAATTTCCACCTCAATATTGAGCCATAAAATAATATTGATAAATTCTTACAATAACTAACAAAAAGAGAGTATAAATGTCAAATAAGTTTAATCTATAACACTATGTTGGAAGGTCTTATAACCTCTTTGGCTTCCGTTATCTCCTCCAACAGCAAGGTTTCATCCAATGCCACCAACGCATCGACTCCAAAACTCAATCCTGCAGCATATAGGGGAACAAAGATTGAGCAAAAAAAAAACTAAGAGATAATTAAAACAAAATCAATGGTCCTATACCAGATAAACATACTTGTTTATATGGTCAGACTCAAGATAACTTTACTAAGGACACAACTGATGAACTAGTGCTTTCCATGGTAATAATTAAAAAAAAAGGCATCCCAAAATTATCAGTAATGTCTGATAGAACAAGTACAATTTTTGGCATTAATTCTGTGTTCAATTTTAGGTAGAATGAAAACGAGTACATTTAGCCCCAACCCTCCAGGAATGCAAACACATCCTGGAACTTTCAGTAGAGATCTTAGAGTCAAAGAATACTCAGAAGTCATTATGTGAAAATTAAGTGGTGTTCATATCCCAAATCTTTTTATAAACTCATTTGCCTAATAATTATAGCTAAACTAACAATGGTTTTTCCTACTGAATTCTTCATAAATTTTCTATTTCGCTGAACCGACTCTTACCAAAGAAGGAATATCATGATACTATCGTAGATTGATCTATATTAAATTAACTTGTATTACAATTACAATACTACTTTATATACTACAATATATACTACATATACGACAATATATACTACAATAACAATACTAGATAGTATGGTAGACAGAGAGTCTGAGTACCAGTATGAAATTCTTCTGGGAGTGTGTCAAAGTAGATCTTGAATTGTGAATCCCCATTGTGCCTCTCCTTCATGCTCCACAATAACAACATCGTCTCTGAGGAAATGTCTCCAAACTTCTTTAATGCATCATACTGCAGTAAAAAATGTGATTGCATTAACTTCATATGACGAGTCGAATTTGAGACTTCTTATGATATGTTGAGATAAATATCATTAGATCATAACACTAAATAGCGAGTTTGTACAGTTTAATTACACTTGGTAAATTCAATTATTATTAATTTTTAAACTTAACAAATAAATAAAATATAAAAAAAAAAACGTAAAGAGAAAACTAAAAACATGCCCAACGAAAAAAAAATTCAGCTAGTACGAGTAAAATTTTCTTTAAAATCCAATTCCCAAACACTTTCAAAATGTTGACGAAAAGAACACAGTAAAATTATTTTTCGTCTTAAAATTCCGTTTGGGTTTTGGACTTTCCTCCTTCCAACTTAACTGAAAAAAAAAATTTGTTTGCTCAGATATTGGGTGGGTCATAATTTTTCGTCCTTGTCATTTTCTTTCTATATTTATTAAATCTAAAAATCACTAAGAATTGAATTTATCAATACCCATGTCACATCAACTTAACAGTCTTTATAACAGAGTTGATGAAATAGGACAAATTGAAATATGAAATAAAAGCACATGAAGTAAATTGTGACATAGTAAAACACATAGAGAAAATTGAGATTCAACAAAAAAAAACACAGGGATTAGTCAATAACATGCCTTTCTTTCTTATGTTTGCCCTTTCCCTCACATTTCCCTCTAAATAACACAAGACACATACTAGTGACTATAAATTTAGAGAATGAACGGTTCCGATTATGATATATATGCACAAAGACAGATCTGTAAAAGGGGCAGCCGGAGCTGTAGCCTAGGTGAGTTTTATATTTATATATAATATAACCCTACCTTTGCATGAAAGTCTCTTTAGCACAGTTGGCTTTGTGGTTGGCAACTCTTCTTAAATTGAATTTTCAATAACTCTACATTTTTCATTGAAGCCTGGGTAGATGCACATGCCAATACGAAGGTTCTAAGAGATTGCCAATATGTATGCTTTTGAAGCAGTGAGGTGGTCATTGATTGCATTAAACATGTTTTCATGGAGGCAACATTTGTGGTATGCACTTGCCAATATGGGCCTTTCAAGATGTGACATGCATATCTAGCTCCAAGGGCTTCTTCATTTTGATCTTGTAATTATGTAAATTGGGGTTGCCGCAGAGGGTTCTCCATCTAGTGTGTCCTGTTTTGTTATTTTTTCCTCATAAAATCTTGGCTTATTACTTACAATGCACCCAGAACAAGCCAGCGATTCTCAAATTGCACTCAGAATTGAAATTTGCCTTAAAATGCACCAAAAACAGTAGCAACGTCAAAAACGTTGCACCAAATGACTGACTCCATTTTAAACTCCGTGAAGTGTGCATATATGTATGTGGCATTCTTTGGCTGGGTATTTCAGCCATTTTGTGTAGAAGGAGAAATGTAACAAATAGGGCGAGAAGATTGTCTCCAATCTCGTCAAATTGAGAAGAGGTGGGTGGCAGCGAAGATCGAGATATGGATGAGATTAGAGGGTGGGAGTAGCAGCGAAGATGCCTTTGTGGGAAGGTGGCTACAATGAAGACATCATGGACTGATGATAACCCAAGGAGAAGGTTTCTTGTTTGTCCAGACGGTCGGGTAAGAGAGAGTTTGGCATAATTGTTTATGAGTGTGTGGATTATGAATTTAAACTGATTTGGTTTTGAAAAAATTTATGGATTTGGAAGGAATTGGTGGTTAGAGGCATTCTTGGTGGTTTTGAATGAAAAGTCAGAAAAAAAATTTGGTGGGTGACATAAATTGGGGGTTTGAGCTAAAGCCACCACATCGGATTTGTAAAAAAGGGGGATTTGTGGTAGGATTGCTGCTGCTGTGTTTGAAACAAGTAATGGGTTGGACAAATTTTTTAAAGTTTGGATAAAATTTCAATTTGATTTGTATGGATGCAATTGAAGATCAGTTTGATAATGCATGTTAGGGGTCAGAGAGGTCGTGGCAAAGGCTGTGACTTTTGGGAGTGGTTAGATCCAAAGATGTGCAAAAGGTCAACGACAATAATTCAGGGCTTGCTAAGGAAGCTTGATAGAGGAGAATAGCAATTGTTGAATGAGAAGAGGAAGGTCTTTAAGCTTAGGATTGCACTTATGTTCACTTGGCTTGTATTGATTGGAATTATGTATGTGTAAGGTGCACAAGTAAGTTAGAAAGCTTGAAGTAAGTAGTTAAGATACTTTATGCAATGGATGGTCAAGCTTGTGCTTGGATGTATGTTTGATGTATTATAAGTGTTCAATGTTATGAAATGGTGGAATTGAGAGAATTGACTTTGGTTATGAAAATGAGATTAAAAATGGAGCATAAGTTTTGAGCATAAGATGATTCAAATTTGGCCACTTTGAGCATAAAATTTGACCATAAAAGGAGCATGACACTTTGTGCATAAAACTTGACCATAGCACTTTGAGCATTAAAGGAAGCATAAAACTTGACCATAACACTTTGTTCATAAAAGGAGCATAACTTGTGATTCAAATTTGGACCATTACAAAATGATGCGTTGTTTTTCTTACAAAAGCACCACTACAAAACCTACAAACATCAAAATTTTGAAGTCCAATGAGTCAAAAAGGAAGGCATTGGACTTGAAAAGTTTCCATTACACTACAATTAGGCTTTGCAAACTACAAAAGCTATGTAAGCAACAAATGGTTCCAAATGCTAACAAAATACAGCAAAAAGGATTAGCCTAGCTAGTAGGTTTCTAATAATGGTGCCAATGGGGCAACAATTCCTTTGCCCTTTTCAACCAATCTTTGTTGTCTGGTTTTGGCTTTGGCTTTGGTTGTGGCTTTGGCTGTGGCTGTGGCTTTGGCTGTGGCATTGGCTGTGGTTGTGGCTTTGGCTTTGGCTTTGGCTTTGGCTTGGAACTCCCCACTCTACTTTCTTCTTGTGGCTGAGCTTGTGAGACTTTGCTAGATTGAGAATCAGCAATTGGTTGTGTGATTGGTTGAGACTCGGGTAGGTTACGAGGTGGGATAGGATACCTTATTCTCCATGCTGGCCTTTTCAGTCTCGTTCTCTTAGTTGGGGTTATGGAAGGGGAACTCAATGAGGACACTGGTGGTTTCTGGGAGGAGTTAGTTTGGGGAAGTTCATGTTGTTGTTGGGAGGAGTCAGTTTGGGGAGGTGGAGGTGGTTGATGGGAGGAAGCTGGTGCTTCAGTTTGGACAACATGTGGGGTTTGATTGGGCAGCACATCTGCATGAGTTGAAACATAACCTGTTTACTTCCTTTTCTTCACCTAAGCACAAACTAACAAACACACTATCACATTAAGATGACAATTCAGATTTCAATCACATTATCACAATTCTATCACATTAAGATCACAATTTCTTAACATCACATTTCACATGCCCTTAAGATCACATATCACAATTCACAATTCAGCACACAATTCAGATTTCACTATCACAATTCACTATCACTATCACAATTGTCCAAGTTATATAAACTATGAGAACTTCTAGCATCAGACAGATAACACGTGTCAGGACCCGTCCCGAATTTCCCCTCGAAACCCGGGAAGAACCCTGATCCCGTCTGACAACCTAAGAAAAGGTTCCCAAAATACCCTTCAATCCTTACAAATTATAATAACAGTAATAAATACTTCCTATTGTCAGACAAGGGACTTAAGCACTTAAAAATTCCCGTAATTAACGACCAATCAAATACAACATAATATCAGAGCGTCTAAGTAGGATTAATAGTAAAATTTAGATATCCTACTTAAATATACAACACCGCGCAGTCGAAATCCTAATGCCTCAGCCTCGAGATCAATGTTCGCGTCAACTCTACTCAACTGCCTGAAGGGGGTTTAAACACAAAAGTTGTGAGTGGACAAAAATAATCATTTATAAATTCCTTTTCGAAGAATTACCTTTCTTCCCCTCCATTTATAAAATCATGCATGCATAACAATAAAAAATTTATCATATAAAAGCATCATATGTAAATCATCCAAAATTCACATTTATCTTTAAAACCATTTAATTGGACTCACATACAATCTGTATAATAAAATGCCTCGTAATCCACAATTTTGTTTGAAAATCTCTTCAAAGGAGTTTAAAATCATTTGGTTCAATCTGGACACAAATTATCTCAAATTCAAATCATTTCGTTCCAACTGCCACATAATATCTCAAATTTCAAATCATTTGGTTCAATCTCACAAATATCTCAAATTCACTGTTCCCGACATATTCATAACACACCAGGGTATCCCTTGAGATGTGTTCAAATCTGTACAACTCTGTGTACCATATGTACTGTCTGTAATATCTGTACTATGCATAGACAGTTTCGCGACCCGGCGGAGTCATGCCCCTCAACACCTAAGGTCCGAACCCTCAACAACTGGTAGAGCAAGGCCCCTCAACACCAGTCAGAGCAACAACAATCATCGGGACGGGAATCAGTGAATCAAATCCATACTTCGAAATCTTTGTTTCTCGGCCTAAGCCAAATTCTTTGCAAATATCATTTTATGGCCAAAATCGGTAAAATCACAATTATGAGTCAAAACCCAAATCACATACTCAATTAGTTACCACGTCAAAACGATATCAAAAATCGAGTACAAAATCAGGCCATTTCTCAAAACATACTTTCACTGAAATATTGTAAAATATGTGTCCAGTATCATTTCTAAAATCCAGAAATTCATTTCACTCATACTCAACAGTATTTAAATCAAAGATACATTTATGCATGCATTATAGTTTATAAATCAAAGTCCACTCACAAACCTGTTCAAGCAAGCTCAATCCCGAACTGTACGCTCCCCTGAAGCTCCTGGAGCAGTATCGCCTGTCCAAATTAATAATCGGGATTACCAGCCAATCATAATAATCTTAAATATAAACCCCATAAACCCCGGGAGTCTAACTATGCTGGCCTAGAAAACGCAGCAACCTTAAAACGTCCGAAACAGCCCCTAAACGACATCCGATCGACTCGAAACCTACGCCAACAGGTCCGAAACGTCAAAAACTACTTGTCACGCGCCACCGTGACACCAGACTCAGCCACACGCGCCGCCACGCGCCGACGGAAGGTCGGAACACGCGCCCACGCGCCGCCACGCGCCCTCACGCGCCGGCCACGCGCCTGCTACAGTACCACACGCGCCTGAATCGGTCCAACCCGGTTCGGCTCAACCTGACCCGGTCCAACTCGACCCGACCGGTTCACTCAACCCGACCGGTTCAACTCGACCCGACAAGTTCAACTCGATTCGACCGGTCACCGGCGACTCGCCGGAGAAGATGACCGGCTACCGTCACCGTCGCCGGAGGTTGGCCGGAGAAGATGACCGGCAGTCGCCGTCGCCGCCGTCTGGTTTCGCCGGAATCCTCCATTTCCGGCCGAAACTCCAAGCTTTCCAACTTCCTCAAAACTCAACCATTTTTCACAAATTTTACGTCTAAATCTATCTACTCAAACCCAGGAATCCAAATATGACCTCAAAACCACAAACACGTACCTGTGCTAGCCGGAAAATCGATCGGAAGGTCCGAAACTTCCTATCCTCGGTTCGGCTTCCTCCGCGGTCCTCTCCTTCGATGGTTGGTACGGTTGTGATCGTGGGAAAGAGTAGAACACGATTAGTTGATCCAAATGGGAAGTTAAAGCCTTGAATCCAACGTTGACTTTTGGTTTCTCTTCGGGTAAGTTTCGCACGGTTTGGTTCAATGGTTTCGGGTGTGTTTGTGTTTGTTTGTTCCAGAGAGAAAGGAAAAGATGAAGATGAAATGAAGATGAGGATGAGGTGGATCAGAGAATATCTGATTTGGGGGTTAAAAATATCTACCCCTAAGTCAAAAATTACCAAAATGCCCTTGCACATCTAGACCCATAACTCTCGTCTACGAACTCCGTTTTCCGCGTGCCGCCTGTCTACGAACTCGTGAGTTCGAGACCTACGCAACGGTACCCAATACACCACCGAAAAGGTTTCGAAACAAAACTTGATCTCCATGCCCTTTAACAAGCAAGGGCAAAATCGTCATTTTACATAAATAATTTAATTAAATCCAATAATTGAAATTCCGGGTTGTTACAATCTACCCCCCTTAAGAAATTTCGTCCTCGAAATTCAACTCTATCCTTGGAACAAATAAGGATACTGCGTCCGCATTAGTTCCTCGGTTTCCCACGTGGCTTCCTCCACGTTATGATTCCTCCACAACACTTTAACTAGAGGAATACTCTTTCTGCGCAGTACCTTCTCTTTCCAATCCAAAATTTGCACCGGTTGCTCCTCAAAGGTCAAATCATCTTTCAGCTCAAGTGGTTGCTCTCCCAATACGTGAGACTCATCAAACAGATATTTCCGGAGCAAAGATACATGGAAAACATTATGAACTCTGGATAATTCCGATGGTAAAGCAAGACGATATGCCACTGGTCCTATCCTCTCCAGAATCTCATATGGACCAATGTAGCGAGGACTCAGTTTTCCTCGTCTACCAAAACGTACGACTCCCTTCCAAGGAGATAGTTTCAAGAACACCCAATCACCTACCTCAAACTCAAGGTCTCTGGTTCTACGGTTTGCATAGCTCTTCTGGCGATTCTGAGCTGTCTTCAACCTTTCTCTGATGATCCTTATTTTTTCCTCAGTCGTATCAACCAACTCTGGTGTTAACAGTTTCCTTTCACCCACTTCGTTCCAGCATAATGGTGTCCTGCACTGCCTCCCATACAGTGCCTCGAAAGGAGACATCCCAATACTCGACTGATAACTATTATTATAAGCAAATTCCATCAGAGCCAGATGTGAATCCCAGTTTCCTTTAAACTGTAGTACACAAGCTCTCATCATATCCTCCAAAATCTGGATTGTCCTCTCAGACTGACCATCCGTCTGAGGATGAAAAGCTGTACTAAAATGCAATGTAGTGCCAAAAGCCTTCTGCAAACTCCGCCAAAACCTGGAGGTAAATCTAGGATCCCTGTCCGAAACAATCGACTCTGGAGTCCCATGTAGCCGTATGATCTCATCAATGAACAATTTGGCATACTGACTCATCCGAAAATCTTCCCGCACTGGCAAGAAATGTGCAGACTTCGTGAGTCTATCAACAATTACCCATATCCCATCATGTCCTTTCTGTGTCCTTGGAAGTTTATACACAAAATCCATCGTAATGTGATCCCACTTCCATTCCGGAATAGGTAATGGTTGAAGTGCCCCATATGGTTTCTGCCTCTCTGCTTTCACTTGCTGGCACGTCAGGCATTTACTCACAAACTCAGCAATCTCCCTTTTCATCCCAGTCCACCAATAATATTTCCTTAGGGTATGATACATCTTGGTACCTCCTGGATGCATAGCGTAAGCCGAACTATGAGCCTCATCAAGAATTTCCCTCTTTAGTTCCAGCTCATTCGGTACGCACAACCGACCATCCCTAACCAAGGCTCCATCATCCCTAAGCGCATAGTCCTGCCTGGTTCCAGCCTCCAACTCCATCCTGATAATGCACAATGTAGGGTCCTGGAGTTGAGCCTCAATAATCCGATCAATCAGAACAGGCCTCACATGAAAACTAGCCAACAAAGCCCCCTGGCTATCCATGTCCAGTACTATCCCTGCTCTACGGAACTCTACCAGTAACGGTAAGTAGACTGTATGCAAATGAGCTAAAGAACCCATGGATTTCCTGCTTAAAGCATCCGCCACAACATTGGCTTTCCCTGGATGGTACTCTATAGTACAATCATAATCCTTTATTAACTCAAGCCATCTTCTCTGCCTCAGATTCAGGTCTTTTTGGGTGAACAAGTACTTCAAACTCTTATGGTCGGTGAAGATCCGACACGTCTCCCCATACAAATAATGTCGCCAGATTTTCAATGCATGCACCACTGCAGCTAATTCCAAATCATGTGTGGGGTAATTCAACTCATGGGGTTTAAGTTGTCTAGAAGCATAAGCTATCACCTTTCCATGCTGCATCAACACGCAGCCTATACCCCGCAATGATGCATCACTATACACCTCGAATCCCCCAGTATCATCAGGAAGGGTCAATACTGGAGCAGAAGTCAACCTCCTCTTCAGCTCCTGAAATCCCTGTTCACAATCAGCTCCCCAGTCAAACTTGACTCCTTTCCTCGTCAACCGAGTCAACATCCCTGCTATCGTAGAAAATCCTTCTACGAACCGTCGATAATATCCTGCCAAACCCAGAAAACTCCTCACCTCTGTCACTGTCCTCGGTTGCTCCCAGTTTGCCACTGCCTCAATCTTTTGGGGATCTACGCTGATACCCTCAGCCGAAATCACATGACCTAAGAATCCAACTTCGGTCAACCAAAACTGACATTTACTGAACTTGGCAAACAAATGCTTTTTCCTAAGCATATTCAGCACCAACCTTAAGTGCTTCTCATGTGCCTTAACACTCCTCGAATACACCAAGATGTCATCAATGAACACAATCACAAACCGATCCAAATACTTTTGGAACACCCGGTTCATCAAATCTATAAATGCTGCTGGGGCGTTAGTCAACCCGAAAGGCATCACCAGGAACTCATAATGACCATAACGAGTCCTGAAAGCTGTTTTCTCAACATCCCCTTCTCTGATCCTCAACTGATGGTATCCGGATCGAAGGTCAATTTTCGAAAAATATCTTGCCCCCTTAAGTTAATCAAACAATTCATCTATCCTTGGCAAAGGATACTTATTCCGCACCGTAGCCATGTTTAGCTTCCGGTAGTCGATACACAACCTCAGACCACCATCCTTTTTTCCTCACAAATAACACTGGTGCACCCCAAGGTGAAACACTTGGGCGAATAAATCCCATATTCACCAAGTCCTGCAACTGAGTTTTTAACTCTCGCAATTCTTCCGGTGCCATCCTATACGGTGCCTGTGAGATAGGTTGAGTACCTGGCAAAAGCTCGATGGTGAACTCAATCTCCCGGTGAGGTGGCAATCCCGGAAGATCATCTGGAAACACATCAGAGAATTCACTCACCACTGGAATATCCTCCACTCTCATCGGAGTATCCCGAGAATCAAACACATGAGCCAAGTAACCCTCACAACCTTTCCTCATCAATTTCTCAGCAGTCAAAGCTGATATCACTCCACAGGGTAGTACCCTACGATCTCCTCTGAATGTAAGTTCCGGTAAACCTGGACTCCGGAAACCCACTCTCTTGTCATAACAATCAATAGAGGCATGGTGCATAATGAACCAATCCATCCCCAGAATCACATCAAAATCAAAATATCTAAGGGGATTAAATCTGCCTCTAATGCATAATCATCCACTAACACTGGGCAACTACAAATCACGAGATTCGCCACTAACATATTCCCAGTAGGTCCCAACCAATCGGAGACAATTCTCTACATCCTCTGGGCTAGACTCGCCCATAAATATTATAGCCCCTAATCTCTGGGCCCTCTCAATGTCTGAACCTTCAGTAGCAGTCCTACTCTGAAGTACAGAAGTCAACGCATGACCCAATTGTTCCAGTGTCTGCCTCATATCAGGCTCCACTGTAGGTTCAGGTGTGTCCCCAATATTTTCCGACTGTTGACGGAACTCGCGTCTCGGAGGCATTACGCTGAAAAGAACTATAACTCAATAATACCAACATAATTGTACACGTAGTGTACAGTCTACAGGAATTTAACCTAGTGCTCTGATACCAATTGTCAGGACCTGTCCCGAATTTCCCCTCGAAACCCGGGAAGAACCCTGATCCCGTCTGACAACCTAAGAAAAGGTTCCCAAAATACCCTTCAATCCTTACAAATTATAATAACAGTAATAAATACTTCCTATTG
Organism: Oemleria cerasiformis; assembly: GCA_037349345.1. NCBI lineage: Eukaryota > Viridiplantae > Streptophyta > Magnoliopsida > Rosales > Rosaceae > Oemleria > Oemleria cerasiformis. The sequence goes on from JAZGTL010000010.1 coordinate 13,182,268, forward strand.
TCAGACAAGGGACTTAAGCACTTAAAAATTCCCGTAATTAACGACCAATCAAATACAACATAATATCAGAGCGTCGAAGTAGGATTAATAGTAAAATTTAGATATCCTACTTAAATATACAACACCGCGCAGTCGAAATCCTAATGCCTCAGCCTCGAGATCAATGTTCGCGTCAACTCTACTCAACTGCCTGAAGGGGGTTTAAACACAAAAGTTGTGAGTGGACAAAAATAATCATTTATAAATTCCTTTTCGAAGAATTACCTTTCTTCCCCTCCATTTATAAAATCATGCATGCATAACAATAAAAAATTTATCATATAAAAGCATCATATGTAAATCATCCAAAATTCACATTTATCTTTAAAACCATTTAATTGGACTCACATACAATCTGTATAATAAAATGCCTCGTAATCCACAATTTTGTTTGAAAATCTCTTCAAAGGAGTTTAAAATCATTTGGTTCAATCTGGACACAAATTATCTCAAATTCAAATCATTTCGTTCCAACTGCCACATAATATCTCAAATTTCAAATCATTTGGTTCAATCTCACAAATATCTCAAATTCACTGTTCCCGACATATTCATAACACACCAGGGTATCCCTTGAGATGTGTTCAAATCTGTACAACTCTGTGTACCATATGTACTGTCTGTAATATCTGTACTATGCATAGACAGTTTCGCGACCCGGCGGAGTCATGCCCCTCAACACCTAAGGTCCGAACCCTCAACAACTGGTAGAGCAAGGCCCCTCAACACCAGTCAGAGCAACAACAATCATCGGGACGGGAATCAGTGAATCAAATCCATACTTCGAAATCTTTGTTTCTCGGCCTAAGCCAAATTCTTTGCAAATATCATTTTATGGCCAAAATCGGTAAAATCACAATTATGAGTCAAAACCCAAATCACATACTCAATTAGTTACCACGTCAAAACGATATCAAAAATCGAGTACAAAATCAGGCCATTTCTCAAAACATACTTTCACTGAAATATTGTAAAATATGTGTCCAGTATCATTTCTAAAATCCAGAAATTCATTTCACTCATACTCAACAGTATTTAAATCAAAGATACATTTATGCATGCATTATAGTTTATAAATCAAAGTCCACTCACAAACCTGTTCAAGCAAGCTCAATCCCGAACTGTACGCTCCCCTGAAGCTCCTGGAGCAGTATCGCCTGTCCAAATTAATAATCGGGATTACCAGCCAATCATAATAATCTTAAATATAAACCCCATAAACCCCGGGAGTCTAACTATGCTGGCCTAGAAAACGCAGCAACCTTAAAACGTCCGAAACAGCCCCTAAACGACATCCGATCGACTCGAAACCTACGCCAACAGGTCCGAAGCGTCAAAAACTACTTGTCACGCGCCACCGTGACACCAGACTCAGCCACACGCGCCGCCACGCGCCGACGGAAGGTCGGAACACGCGCCCACGCGCCGCCACGCGCCCTCACGCGCCGGCCACGCGCCTGCTACAGTACCACACGCGCCTGAACCGGTCCAACCCGGTTCGGTTCAACCTGACCCGGTCCAACTCGACCCGACCGGTTCACTCAACCCGACCGGTTCAACTCGACCCGACCGGTTCAACTCGATCCGACCGGTCACCGGCGACTCGCCGGAGAAGATGACCGGCTACCGTCACCGTCGCCGGAGGTTGGCCGGAGAAGATGACCGGCAGTCGCCGTCGCCGCCGTCTGGTTTCGCCGGAATCCTCCATTTCCGGCCGAAACTCCAAGCTTTCCAACTTCCTCAAAACTCAACCATTTTTCACAAATTTTACGTCTAAATCTATCTACTCAAACCCAGGAATCCAAATATGACCTCAAAACCACAAACACGTACCTGTGCTAGCCGGAAAATCGATCGGAAGGTCCGAAACTTCCTATCCTCGGTTCGGCTTCCTCCGCGGTCCTCTCCTTCGATGGTTGGTATGGTTGTGATCGTGGGAAGGAGTAGAACACGATTAGTTGATCCAAATGGGAAGTTAAAGCCTTGAATCCAACGTTGACTTTTGGTTTCTCTTCGGGTAAGTTTCGCACGGTTTGGTTCAATGGTTTCGGGTGTGTTTGTGTTTGTTTGTTCCAGAGAGAAAGGAAAAGATGAAGATGAAATGAAGATGAGGATGAGGTGGATCAGAGAATATCTGATTTGGGGGTTAAAAATATCTACCCCCAAGTCAAAAATTACCAAAATGCCCTTGCACATCTAGACCCATAACTCTCGTCTACGAACTCCGTTTTCCGCGTGCCGCCTGTCTACGAACTCGTGAGTTCGAGACCTACGCAACGGTACCCAATACACCACCGAAAAGGTTTCGAAACAAAACTTGATCTCCATGCCCTTTAACAAGCAAGGGCAAAATCGTCATTTTACATAAATAATTTAATTAAATCCAATAATTGAAATTCCGGGTTGTTACAATCTACCCCCCTTAAGAAATTTCGTCCTCGAAATTCAACTCTATCCTTGGAACAAATAAGGATACTGCGTCCGCATTAGTTCCTCGGTAGATTGAATAGTTTGCAATCCCTATATAGATTGAAATTCAATACTACTTATAACAAAATGAAAACAAATTAATATTACAATCCCTATAATAGACAAAATAGTTTGCAATCCTTATATAGACTGAAATTCAATATTGCTTCTAACAAAATGAAAACAGATTCAGATTACAATCCCTATAATAGACAAAATAGTTTGCAAGCCCTAAATACAAATTCTTAACATCACATTTCACATGCCCTTAGGATCACATATCACAATTCATAATTCAGCACACCATTTAGATTTCAATATCACAATTCACTATCACTACCACTATCACAATTTAGCACACAATTCAGATTTCAGCACATAATTCAGATTTCAGCACACAATTCACACATGCTTAAGATGACATTGTAAGTTCAAATAATGGGCACTTACAAGTAGTTTGTCCACCTTTTCAGCCTTTGCAGGTCTGGAAGCTTCTCTATGTTTCCTAAGTTCCTGCTTATGCTTGAACTTGGCTTCCTTCTTATGGTCCACCGGTTGTGTGCAGACATTTCTTTTGTGTTCGTCGGCCTTACAATTGCCACACTTGAGTGTAGAATGGTATCTTGGCAGCTTCTTTGGATTTGAAAGTGCCTCCTCATTCTTAATTTTCTTCCTTTTCATCTTTGGCCTCCCGGGCTGCTTATGATATCTAGGAGGCTTTAATGGTGGGGCACCAACTTTCACCCATTAGTCTTCACTAGGGACATGTTTGATTATCCCCTCGTATGCCTTAGTATATGCAGCCTCTTTGTAGAATTGATGGACATACATTTCTGGGTTGCCCTTAAACCGGCTAATTGCACTACAGGCATGGAATCCCACTGATTCTGCATGAGCAAGTGTGGAGATTCAAGTCCATTCTTCTTCCAAGAGGATGAAGGATCTCGAAGATATTATTCCCACAATGTATAGGAATCAACATCTGCCCTTTATTTTTGAAATCCTCTAGCACATCCTGAATTCCTTTTCCCACCAGATGCCTATTCCAATGTCGCCCCTCCTCTCGTCTCTTAGTCATCAAGGCAGTAATGTATTGCCTTACTTTGTCCAACACTGACAACACATGCTTGACTTTATAAGGCACAATCGCTTTGTTGAAGGCTTTGGATAGGTTGTTTAGCAATATGTCGCACTTGAAGTCTATTCTGAAATGGGATCTGCACCACTGTCTTGCATCCTGTTCTTTTAGCCATCGGTGAGCACTAGGACTGAGGACTTCCATTTTCCTCATCTTTTCTTCAAACCATGGTATGGTGGTGGCACGTGCAATGACATCCATTTGATTCTTGAGGGCTAAGCCTTTATGGGTATGGTTGAAATTATCCTAAAGATGCTTAAAGCAATGGCGGTGCTCTGCATCTAGAAAAACTTGATTGACTGCTTCAAGCAAACCCTTCGACTTGTCTGTCATTATCAACAACCCTCCACTGTTTTCAATTATGAGGTCCCCTTCCAAGATCTCTATAAACCACTTCCAGCTGTTAAAATTCTCCACCTCACATAGGGCATATGCCACGGGAAACATCCCATTGTTGGCATCCACTCCGACTGTCGACAAAAGTTATCCTGGGTGAATGCCCTTAATGTGGCAAGCATCTAACCCTATGAAAGTGTAACGACCCGAAAAAAATATAATTATCAATTTTTGTAAATTATTTTGTTAAAGGACGATTTTACCCTTGGTTGGGTAAGGGTATGGAAATGAAGTTTTGTTTCGAAACATATTTCGCGTATGGAAATCAAGTTTTGTTTCGAAACATATTTCGCGGTGTTTTGGGTACCGTCGCGTGGGTCTCGAACCCACACGGGAAATGGAGTTTGTATAAGAAAGTTATGGGCCTAGATGTTAAAGGACATTTTGGTAATTTTGACTTGGGAGTAGATATTTTTAACCCCAATCATTATTACATCTTCATTCTTCATCAATTCATTATCATCTTCATTTCTCATTTTTCTTCTCTGAACAACACACACCCCGAACCTGTGAGAACAAAAAAAACACCCCAAAACCCACAAAGTCAACTTTTGATTCAAGGCTTAAACTTCTATTTTCGTTCCACTAATCAGATTGTACTCCTTCCCACGATCACAACCGTACCAACCATCGAAGGAGAGGACGACGGGGGAAGTCGAACCGAGGAAAAGAAGTTTCGAAACATCCGATTGATTTGTCGGCTTACACAGGTACGGGTTTGTTGTTTTGAGGTCATATTTGGATTCCTGGGTTTGAGTAGATAGATTTAGACATAAAATTTGTGAAAAATGGTTGAGTTTTGAAGAAGTTATAAAAGCTTGAAGTTTCGGGCGAAAATGGAAGATTCCGGCGAAACCAGGCGGCGACGACGGCCGGTCATCTTCTCCGGCCATACTCCGACGACGGTACGGCGGTCCGGTATCTTCTCTGGTGAGTCACCGGCAACTGGTCGGGTCAGGTCGAATCGGGTCGGACCAAGTGAACCAGGTCGGACCGAGTGAATCGGTTGGGTCGAGTTGAACCGATCTGGTTGAGTGAACTGGTCAGGTTGAGTTGGACCGAGTCAGGTCGAGCTGGATTGGGTTGGACCGATCCAGGCGAGTGTGCACTGTAGCAGGCACATGGCCTACGCGTGACGGCGCGTGGGCACGTGTTCTGACCTTCCAGCGGCGCGTGGGGCCGAGTCTAAAGTCACGGCGACGCATGGTAACCGATTTTTGACGTTCCGAATATGTTGGTGCAGGTTTCAGGTTGATCGAACGTCATTTAGAGGTCGCTCTGGGCGTCCGAAGTTGCTGTTTTTTCTAGAACAACATAGGTAGACCTCCTGGGATTTAGGGAGTTGTTATATAAGAGTCTTATTACTAGCCGGTAATCCCAATTGTTGTTTTTGACAGGCGATATTGTTCCGGGAACATCGGAGGAACGAACAAGACGGGATTGAGCTTGCTTGGACAGGTTTGTGAGTGGACTTTTGATTTATAAATTGAAATGCATGCATCAATGTATCTTTGTTTAAATACTGTTATGGATTGTTGCATTGAATTTCCGGAATTTAGAAATGATTGGTGGACACATGTTTTCCAATATTTCAGTTAAAGTGTGTTCTGAGAAATGTCATGGTTTTTGGACTCGATTTTGATATCATTTTGACGTGGAAATTATTGAGTCCATGATTTGGGTTTTGACCCGTATGTATGAGTTTATCAAATTTGGCTATATTTGAGAGAGGCCAGGACCCGGGACCAGGATCCGCTGTTGGTGGTGAACCTGGTGAACCTCTAAGATAAATATATTTGAAGAAGGCCAGGACCCGGGACCAGGATCCGCTGTTGGCGGTGAACCCGGTGAACCCCAGTATAAACACCAATTTGAGGAGGACCAGGATCTGGGACCAGGATCCGCTATCGGCGATGAACCCGGTGAACCTCTAATATAATTGGTTATTGTTTCTCCGACTAGCGTGGAGAGTTTTGCTCCGCTGGTTCGTTGAGTGCTCCGACTCTAGCATCGAGGAGTTTTGGCTCCGCCGGGTCGCGAGGCTGTCTATGCATAGTACAGAGAGTTGTGATACAGGACTAGCACACCCCAAGGGATACCCTAGTGGCTAGTGGATGTGTCGGGAACAGTGGATTTGAGATATTATGTGTCCAGGTTGAATTAAATGATTTTGAACTCTTTTGAGGATGATTTTCAAACCAAACTGTGGACCACGATGTGTTTTCCTTATATGGATTTTGTGTGGGTCCAACTAGGTGGTTTTAAAGAGAAATGGAAATTCCGGTGATTTTCAGATGATGCTTTTATATAATGAACTGTTTTATGTGATGCATGCATGATTTTATAAGTGGAGGGGGAAAAGGTAAAATTTCCTCGGAAAACGATTATTTTTGTCCACTCACAACTTTTGTGTTTAAATCCCCTCCAGGCTGTTGAGTTGACGCGGACACTTCTTACGAGGCAGAGGCATTAGTTTTTCGGCTGCGCTGTGTAGTTAAACTTGAGTAGGATATCTAAATTGTACTATTTATCCTACTTAGACGCTCTGATATTATATGTTATTTGGTTGGACGTTATTGTTGGAATTGTTGAGTGCTTTGAATCCCTTGTCTGACATGTGAAAGTAAAATTATATTATATTAGTAAGGATTTGAAGGGTATTTTGGGAACCTTTTCCTTAGGTTGTCAGACGGGATCAGGGTTCTTCCCTGGTTTCGAGGGAAATTTGGGACGGGTCCTGACAATTGGTATCAGAGCACTAGGTTAAATTCCTGTAGACCATACACCTAGTGTAAAAGTGAAATTTTGGTATTAATGAGATATAACTTCTTTTCAGCGTATAATGCCTCCGAGACGTGAGTCCCGTCAACGGTCTTGGAACGGTGGAGATGCCCATGAACCCGCAGTGGAGCCTGATTTGTGGCAGACATTGGAACAGCTGGGTCAGACTTTAGCTTCTGTACTCCAGGATAGGGTTACTAATGAGGTTTCAGATATTGAGAGAGCCCAGAGACTGGGGGCGACGATATTTTTGAATGAGTCTAGCCCAGAGGATGTAAAGAATTGTCTCCGATTGGTTGGGACATGGGTATTAGTACTCCTACTGGAGATATGTTAATGGCGAACCTCGTGATTCGCAGTTGTCCGGTGATGGTTGAAGGCCATGGGTTGAAGGCATATTTAATCCCCTTAGATATTTTTGAGTTTGATGTGATTCTGGGGATGGATTGGTTGACCATGCACCATGCCTTTATAGATTGTTATGACAAGATAGTGGTTTTCTGGGGTTCAGGTTTGCCGGAACTTACGTTTCGGGGAGATCGTAGGGTACTACCCTTTGGAGTAATATCGGCGTTGACCGCTGAGAAATTGTTGAGAAAAGGTTGTGAGGGGTACTTTTCTCATGTGTTTGATACTCGGGATACTCTGATGGGAGTAGAGGACATTCCTGTGGTGAGTGAGTTCTCTGATGTGTTTCCATAGGATCTTCTAGGATTGCCACCTCACCGGGAGATTGAGTTCACCATAGAGCTTCTACCAGGTACTCCACCTATCTCACAGGCACCGTACAAAATGGCACCGACAGAATTGCGAGAGTTGAAGACTCAGTTGCAGGACTTGGTGAATATGGGACTTATTCGCCTAAGTGTTTCACCATGGGGTGCGGCGGTATTATTTGTGAGGAAGAAGGATGGTGGTCTGAGATTGTGTATCGACTACCGGCAGTTAAACAGGGTTACGGTGCGGAATAAGTATCCTCTGCCAAGGATTGACGATTTATTTGATCAAATGAAGGGGGCAAAATATTTTTCAAAAATTGACCTTCGAGATCCGGGTACCATCAGTTGAGGATCAGGGAAGGGGATGTTCAGAAAACAGCTTTCAGGACTCGTTATGGTCATTATGAATTCCTGGTAATGCCCTTCGAGTTGACTAATGCCCTTCGGGTTGACTAATGCCCCATCATCGTTTATGGATTTGATGAACAGGGTATTCCGAAAGTATTTGGATCGATTTGTAATTGTGTTCATCGACGATATCTTGATGTATTCAAGGAGTGCCAAGGCACATGAGAAGCACTTAAGGATGATGTTGAATATGCTTAGGAAAAAGCAATTGTTTTCCAAGTTCAGTAAATGCCAGTTTTGGTTGACCGAGGTAAGATTCTTACGTCATGTGATTTCGGCTGAAGGTATCAGCGTGGATTCCCAAAAAGTTGAGGCAGTGGCAAACTGGGAGCAACCGAAGATAGTGACAGAAGTGAGGAGCTTTCTGGGTTTAGCGGGATATTATCGACGGTTTGTAGAAGGATTTTTTACGATAGCAGGCCCATTGACTCGGTTGACTAGGAAGGGAGTCAAGTTTGACTGGGATACTGATTGTGAGCAGAGCTTTCAGGAGCTAAAGAGGAGGTTGACTTCTGCTCCAGTATTAACCCTTACGGATGGTAACGGGAGATTCGAGGTATATAGTGATGCATCATTGCGGGGTATAGGCTGTGTGCTGATGCAGCATGGGAAGGTGATAGTGTATGCTTCCAGGCAACTTAAATCCCATGAGATGAATTACCCCACACATGATTTGGAATTAGCTGCAGTGGTGCATGCTCTGAACATCTGGAGACATTATTTGTACGGGGAGACGTGTCGGATCTTCACCGACCATCAAAGTTTAAAATACTTATTCACTCAGAAGGACCTGAATCTGAGGCAGAGAAGGTGGCTTGAGCTGATAAAGGACTATGATTGTACTATAGAGTACCACCCAGGAAAAGCCAATGTTGTGGCAGATGCCTTGAGCAGGAAGTCTATGGGTTCTTTGGCCCATTTACATACAGTCTACCTACCGTTGCTGGTAGAGTTCCGTAGAGCGGGGATTGTATTGGACATGGATAGCCAGGGGGATTTGTTGGCTAGTTTCCATGTGAGGCCTATTCTAATTGATCGGATTATTGAGGCTCAACTCTAGGATCCTACATTGTGCATTATCAGGATGGAGTTGGAGATTGGGAACAGGCAGGGCTATGCGGTTAGGGATGATGGAGACTTGGTTAAGGATGGATGGTTATGCGTACCGAATGAGCTAGAGCTAAAGAGGGAAATTCTAGATGAGGCTCATAGTTCGGCTTACGCTATGCATCCAGGAGGTACCAAGATGTATCATACCCTAAGAGAACACTATTGGTGGACTGGGATGAAAAGAGAAATTGTTGAGTTTATGAGTAGATGTCTAACATGTCAGCAAGTGAAAGCAGAGAGGCAGAAACCCTATGGGACACTGCAACCATTACCTATTCTGGAATGGAAGTGGGATCACATTACAATGGACTTTGTGTATAAACTTCCAAGAACACATAAGGGACATGATGGGATATGGGTAACTGTGGATAGACTCACGAAGTTTGCACATTTCTTGCCAGTGCGGGAGGACTTCCGGATGAGTCGGTATGCCAAACTGTTCGTGGATGAGATCATACGGCTACATGGGACTCTAGAGTCAATTGTTTCGGACATGGATCCTAGGTTTACCTCTAGGTTTTGGCGGAGTTTGCAGAAGGCTTTTGGCACCACCTTGCATTTCAGTACAGATTTTCATCCTCAGACGGATGGTCAGTCTGAGAGGACAATCCAAGTTTTGGAGGATATGATGAGGGCTTGTGTACTACAGTTTAAAGGAAACTGGGATTCACACATGGCTCTGATGGAATTTGCGTATAATAACAGTTATCAGTCGAGTATTGGGATGTCTCCTTTCGAGGCACTATATGGGAGGTAGTGTAGGACACCATTGTGCTGGAGTGAAATAGGTGAAAGGAGACTGTTAACACCAGAGTTGGTGGATTTTACGGAGGAAAAGATTAGAATCATTAGAGAACGGTTGAAGACAGCCCATGATCGCCAGAAGAACTATGCAGACCGACGAACCAGAGACCTTGAGTTTGAGGTAGGTGACTGGGTGTTCTTGAAATGATCTCCCTGGAAGGGAGTGGTACGTTTTGGTAGACGAGGAAAACTGAGTCCTCGCTACATTGGGCTGTACAAGATTTTGGAGAGGATAGGACCAGTGGCATATCGTATTTCTTTACCCTCGAAATTATCCAGAGTTCATGATGTCTTTCATGTATCATTGCTCCGGAAATATTTATTTGATGAGTCTCATGTGTTGGAAGAGCAACCACTTGAGCTGAAAGACGATTTGAAGTTTGAGGAACAACTGGTGCAAATTCTGGATTGGAAGGAGAAGGTACTTCGCAGAAAGAATATTCCTCTAGTTAAAGTGTTGTGGAGGAATCATAACGTGGAGGAAGCCATGTGGGAAACATAGGCTTTAATGCGAGCACAATATCCTCATTTGTTCCAAGGATAGAAATGAATTTCGAGGACGAAATTTCTTAAGGGGGGAGGATTGTAACGACCTGGAAAAATGTAATTATCAATTTTTGTAAATTATTTTTGCAAAGGACGATTTTACCCTAGGTCGGGTAAGGGCATGGAAATCAAGTTTTGTTTCAAAACATATTTGGCTGTGTTTCGGGTATCGTCGCGTGGGTCTCGAACTCACGAGTTCATAGATAGGTGGCACACGGGAAATGGAGTTCGTATAAGAAAGTTATAGGCCTAGATGTTCAAGGGCAATTGGGTAATTTTGGCTTGGGAGTAGATATTTTTAACCTCAATCATTATTACATCTTCATTTACATCTTCATTCTTCATCAATTCATTATCATCATCATTTCTCATTTTTCTTCTCTGAACAACTCACACCCCGAACCGATGAGAACAAAAAAAACACCCCAAAACCCACAAAGTCAATTTTTGTTCCACTAATCGGATTCTACTCCTTCCCACGATCACAATCGTACCAACCATCGAAGGAGAGGACCACGAGGGAAGCCAAACCGAGGAAAAGAAGTTTCGGAACTTCTGATCGATTTTTCGGCTAACACAGGTACGGGTTTGTTATTTTGAGGTCATATTTGGATTCCTGGGTTTGAGTAGATAGATTTAGACATAAAATTTGTGAAAAATAGTTGAGTTTTGAAGAAGTTATAAAAGTTTGAAGTTTCGACCGGAAATGGAAGATTCCGGCGAAACCAAACGGCGGCGGCAGCACGGCAGTCCTATCGTCTTCTCCGGCGAGTCACCGGCGACTGGTCGGGTCGGGTCGAATCGAGTGAATCGGGTCAGATCGAGTGAATCGATTAGGCCGAGTTGAACCAGTCGGGTTGAGTGAACCGGTCGGGTTGAGTTGGATCGGGTCAGGTCGAGTTTGATCGGGTTGGACTGATCCAAGCGTGTGGGCACTGTAGCAGGCGCGTGGCCGACGCGTGTTCCGACCTTCCGGCGGCGTGTGGGGACTTGTCTAAGGTCACGGCGACGCGTGGTAACCAGTTTTCGACGTTCCGGATATGTTGGTGCAGGTTTCGGGTTGATCAGACGTCGTTTAGAGGTCGTTTTGGGTGTTCGAAGTTGCTGTGTTTTCTAGAACAGCATAGGCAGACCTCCCGGGGTTTAGGGAGTTGTTATATAAAAGTCCTATTACTATCCGGTAATCCCAATTGTTGTTTTTGGTAGGCGATATTATTCCGGGAACCTCGGAGGAACTAACAAGATGGGATTGAGCTTTCTTGGACAGGTTTGTGAGTGGACTTTTGATTTATAAATTGAAATGCATGCATCAATGTATCTTTGTTTAAATACTGTTATGGATTGTTGCATTGAATTTCTGGAATTTAGAAATGATTGCTGGACACATGTTTTCCAATATTTCAGCTAAAGTGTGTTCTGAGAAATGTCATGGTTTTTGGACTCAGTTTTGATATCGTTTTGACGTGGAAATTATTAAGTCCATGATTTGGGTTTTGACCCGTATGTATGAGTTTATCGAATTTGGCTATATTTGAGGGAGGCTAGGACCCGGGACCAGGATCCGCTGTTGGCGGTGAACTCGGTGAACCTCCAAGATAAATATATTTGGGGGAGGCTAGGACCCGGGACCAGGATCCGCTGTTGGCGGTGAACCCGGTGAACCCCAGTATAAACACCAATTTGAGGAGGACCAGGATCCGCTATCGGCGGTGAACCCGGTGAACCTCCAATATAATTGGTTACTGTTTCTCCGACTAGCGTGGAGAGTTTTGCTCCACTGGTTCGTTGAGTGCTCCGACTCTGGCATCGAGGAGTTTTGGCTCCGCCGGGTCGCGAGGCTGTCTATGCATAGTACAGAGAGTTGTGATACAGGACTAGCACACCCCAAGGGATACCCTAGTGGCTAGTGGATGTGTCGGGAACAGTGGATTTGAGATATTATGTGTCCAGGTTGAATTAAATGATTTTGAACTCTTTTGAGGATGATTTTCAAACCAAACTGTGGACCACGATGTGTTTTCCTTATATGGATTTTGTGTGGGTCCAACTAGGTGGTTTTAAAGAGAAATGGAAATTCCAGTGATTTTCAGATTATGCTTTTATATAATGAACTGTTTTATGTGATGCATGCATGATTTTATAAGTGGAGGGGGAAAAGGTAAAATTTCCTCGGAAAATGATTATTTTTGTCCACTCACAACTTTTGTGTTTAAATCCCCTCCAGGCTGTTGAGTTGACGCGGACACTTCTTACGAGGCAGAGACATTAGTTTTTCGGCTATGCTGTGTAGTTAAACTTGAGTAGGATATCTAAATTGTACTATTTATCCTACTTAGGCGCTCTGATATTATATGTTATTTGGTTGGACGTTATTGTTGGAATTGTTGAGTGCTTTGAATCCTTTGTCTGACAGGTGAAAGTAAAATTATATTATATTAGTAAGGATTTGAAGGGTATTTTGGGAACCTTTTCCTTAGGTTGTTAGACGGGATCAGGGTTCTTCTCGGGTTTCAAGGGGAAATTCGGGACGGGTCCTGACAGAAAGACCTGCACCTATTAATCCATCATGCTTTGCAAGCCTGTAAGCATACATATACCCTCTCAAATCTAGCCATCCCATCAGACTCCAACTCAGACTTGATGACCACAGTAGAACTAGGATTGGTCTTCTTCAATTGTAGATAGTATTCCCTAAGAATATGGTATTGTCTTTGGCATGATCCTTCAACAAGCTCCATAATCACCTGCCTTGACCTGTAGTAGGTTTCCCTTGATGGTCTGTAGCCGGTTTCTAAAGCCACAATCTCTTGAAATTCATGAAAATCTCATTTGCTACTAGTCAGCTGCCTTGCATACTGCTTTACCATCGACTTCACATTCGCATGTATGTTTGTGTTCCCTACACCACAAACGTGCTCATCATTGAACTCTCTGATCTCAAACACTTGTTGGCTTCTACTGAGGTGGCATAGATAATAAAGGGACACTCACGACATCATTTCACATTAATGCGATTCGGTTGATTTTTCTTGAACTTCAGCTGTCTCCTTTGGATGACTGAATATTTTCTCACTGCTTACCTAAAAATGGTAGCATTTTGAAACTTCAACCCTATCTCAAACCTTGGATTCTCCATGTCAAGAGAGGGAATAAAATCCCGCTTATTACGTATATCCCCATTATCTTCCTCACCACTAAGATCAGCGAAACTGTCAATCCTAGGTGACAGAGGGACATTGTTCTCTTCATCTAATTGTGGCCCTATGGCAACATCCACATATCCACCAAAAGCCCCAAACAGCTCATTATCATTGACCACTATCGGTTCCTCATCATTCTGATAAAAAGCTTCATCTTCAAAGTCTACCACAAACTCTTCATCACTATAACTATCATCCTCACTGTCACTACTTGAAGAATCCTTAACAATTACTTTGGCTTTCTCTCGTCTCTACCTTGCCACTCTTGCTATATGAGCCTCCTCACTGGCTTGACTAACCGGTTCTTGATTAACTAGCTCTTGATTAACCAGTTCTTGACTAACTGGTTCTTGATTAATCGGTTCTTCATAAACCAGTTCATCATCAATTGGTTCTTCATAAACCGGTTCAGCATCAAATGGTTCTTCTTCACATATGCTTGACCCGCACTCAATAGCAGCATGCACTTCTTCAATAAACCCACCCTCCACAGCATGTCTGTAGTATACATACACAGTTCTTTCTTTCGACTTTGCTGACCTTCCAACCAATTCCAACAGTTGATAATCCGTCCCAATTTGAAAAAACTGCCCTCCCTCTTTAAAGTATAATTCCACCTTCCCGGCAGCATAATGGTTGTCCTTCACCAGAGCATTTAAGTCAATCAACGATATTTAGTCCCAAGAGCACCAATCATACCAAGTCAGTGACCCACTGTCGTATGTCCATTGTCCTACTGTCTTTAAGATCCTTCCCCCATGATGTAACTCAATGGAAACTATACAATCAATTCCACCTAAACCAAATAACCAAAATCAAAACATTATAAACACATCACAACTTAGACATTTCACCCAAAATGACATCTTAAACCTCACCACTAAACTTGGCATGTAATACTTATAATAGTTAACACAACAAATAAACAATGCCTCAAGCTCCAATTTCCAAATGACAGCCATATTACACCAATTTGACAAATGAAAACCATATTACACCAATTTGTCAAATGACAACCATATTACACCCTCTAATACTTAACAAGATTAACACCAAATGATAGCCATATTACACCAATTTGACCACCACAAAACTTAGTAAAGCCACAACTATTTCACACCCTAAACCACATCCATTTGACACCCGGAACCACATCTATTTCACACCAAAAACCCTAAACTTTACCCTTAAGCAAATCACCCAAATCACACCCATAAAACACTCAATTTACAACACTAAAAACCCTAAACTAAAGTCTCATTACCCCAAAACTTTATAAGCCTTTTTCATGCCTTTTCAGAGACTAGTCCACACACCCCACCACTACCAAATACCCCATTGACAATTTCAACATTATTCAATTAAAATCCACACCACTGCCCGACAAGGTTTAAGCCTTTTAATAACCTCACAAACCGAAATTAATGTAAGACAAATGAAAATAATATTCTAACCACACAACCATTCACTTCAATACCATAAACAACCAAAATTTTTAACTTTTTCGAAGCAAAATCAGTAAACAATGCCTCAAGCTCCAATTTCCAAACACAGCAAGTAAAGTCATATACCAAACCAGCTCCAATTTCGATTTATAACTTACCATAATCGAGTTGCACTCCATCAGGTCCTCGAAGTACTGGCATCCTCTAACTCCTACCTCTTTGAGCTCGCCTTCAAGTCCGATTGAAAACCCTCATAGCCCCACGAACGTTCGCGTCCGTTTGCAACCTTTCCCCCAAATTTTTCGAAACCCTAGCAGCCCAGTTTTCCCCCAGTTTTCGATTTCGCTCAATACTACCGAAATCAACAACTCCTACCTCTTTGAGCTCGCCTTCCCGTCCGATTGAAAACCCTGAAAGGCCCACGAACGTTTGCTTCCGCCTTCAACCTTTCCCCCAATTTCTTAGAAACCCTAGCAGACCATTTTTCCCCAATTTGATTTTCTCTCAATGCTAATGATTTCGATTTCCACCTCACTATACACGTCCACAATTATTAGGTCCCACTATTGCCACCTTGCCTCCACGTATGCAAAGTTAGACAAAAATTCCCTCACACTTCACGGAGTTTAAAATGGAATCAGTTATTTGGTGCAACGTTTTTGACGTTGCTACTGTTCTGGGTGTATTTTGAGGCAAATTTCAGTTCTGGATGCAATTTGAGAATCGCTGGCTTGTTATGGGTGCATTTTAAGTAATAAGCCTAAAATCTTTAAAAGAAACTAATTATTTTGAATATTTTTCTTTTTTCATCGTACAACTATTTCTCTAGAGTTGGTTCTGGAAGAAAGGTACATTTGAGATTTTGCATGACCAAACATCTTCGTTCTTTTTTGAAAAAATTAGGCATGACCAAAATTAAATTAAAATAAGGCTCAACCATTAATAATTAACGAATAAATGAACTGATCAACATCTAATGGAGACTTCACGAGAACGCGCAGTTAAATGTCATCGTCCTTGTTATCCTTCCAAATTATAAACTTTTCTTCCCCTCCAATAATATATTTAACGATGTAAAATTGAAAAACAATTGATTGACCACAATAAAATGAAATTCATTGTTAGACAATATAATTATATATATACACACATACACAATATTCTAATTTAAACTACTCTAATATGCGGAAAAATAATTTGAACTCAAGTGCATTGAGAGAAATACATCCGCTCTAACCACGGTGTTCCACAAAATATAGATTTGGTTGAGGTAGGTGGGGTGGAATAAAACCTATTATACAAATAACAGAACAATAACAAGCATAATTTTTTTGGATATCAAATGAATCATCACCAAAGTAATATTATGTGCTTAACCAGCTCAGCTCTCTTCATACAAGGGAGGATAAGAAGACTCCATACAATTTTCAAACACATTGACAGATCATTAAACTTTCTCTCGAACAAAATGGCAGTCGACTTAAATGCTTTGTTCTTTCATGAAACATAGGATTAGAGGCAATGTGAATTGTGGGCTACAAGTGATTAAATCCCAAGTCACCAAGTAAAGCTCGTAACCAAATTATTTCACTTGTGGTTGATGCCATTACTCGATATTCAGCCAATCAGCCTCCGCACTTGAGCGAGCAACTACATTTTGCTTTTTACTCTTCCAAGTTACTAAATTCCCTCTAACAAAAGTGCAATACCCAGTTGTGCATTTCTACCAACTTGACAACCTGCCCAATCAGCATCGCAATATCCAACAAGTCGAGTATGATTGTTGTTTTTCATGTGACTTGTTCTTGGAGAGTGCATACATTGACTTACTAGGCTGACTGGCTGACTGCATGAGTAATATCTGGATGTGTGATGGCAAGATATATTAGTCGACGGACAAGCTTCTAATGTTGACCAACATCAGTAATAAATCTCCATCCAATCCAAGCTTGCAACTGCTGTCTCTTCTTGTAGCAAATCTAACACATAGTTTCTCTGATTAAGAAAAACTCCCTTCTTTGAATAAGCTATTCCAATACCAATGAAGAATCAGCTCCGCTCCTTTTAAGCCTAGAGTCCATGAGAGTTGATCTAAGCTTTGCATACCAAGCTCGAGGAGATTGCTTGAGGCCATAAAGAGATTTATTTAGTTTGCAAACTAGATCCTTTCGAGCTTCTTGTGGATACCCAAGAGGAAGATTCATGTAAACTTCTTCCTCAAGATCTCCGTGCAAGAAAGCATTCTTCACATCCATTTGGAACAAGGGCCAGCCTTGATTGGTTGCAATAGAGATCAGAACTCGAATAGTATTCATTTTAGCATCTGGAGCAAAGGTTTCCTTGTAGTCCACTCCTCAAGGCTTTATTTGGTTCTGAAGATTATGAACCAAAAGGATTCCTAGTCTGCTTAGAGAACTTACACACCTCACAAGTTTCACTTCCAATACTAGAGAGGGAAACAAATGAGACAAAACTTGACTAGTAGGATGACCCAATCTTCGATCTATGCCACAAACCACTATCCAAGGAAGCCTTGTAACAGAAAGCCTTTGAAGTTTTCTTCTCCGTAGGTTGATGCCTCAAATATAGCCCAGTATTCGCGCCAATGCTTGATAAAGAACCTTCACCAATCTTGGAACCTGTCACTCGGTCCTGCAAAATTACAGATTTTTCATTGTGATTGGCGTTACTTTGATCTTTCTCACCCTTTGGCTTCAAATCTAGGTGAAGAACCCAGCAAGTTTCTTTGGTGCGTCGACGTTGTTCACAGTAATCGCACATTACTGGCTGTCTTCTTCTTGTGGAGGGCTTGCCTTCTCTTTTTCTTTTATTAACAAAGAAAGCTCTAGACTCGGATGTTGCATTTTTCCTCACAAGTCATCACTTTCTTTCAAGTTTCTTCACGTTGAATTTAAAAAAGGGGATTTTTTATTTATTTAAAATGAATCTAAAATGTAGAAATAATTCAAAATCTTCCACAAAATATGATTTGATTGAGGAGATATATTATTATATATAAAGATAACAGAAGGATAACAAGCAAAATTTCATTGGATATCAAATGAATCATCATCACCAAACTACTATCCTGTGCTTAACCAGCTCAGCTCACTTCATACAAATGAGGACAAAGAAAATTCTATAAAATTTTCAGACATATTTACAGATCATTGACCTAAATTTGTACAAAAACAAAGATCCATGATTACTAGTTCGGTATATTCTCCACTGAAACAGAATTGTGCCCTACATACACCAAGAAGCTTTGCTCATTTTGGAACTTACATTAGCCTAGAGCCTCTCTCTGCCTCTCATCTTAGTCCTCAGCAGTGCATTTAGCCAGGTCATCTTTCACCATTTTCAGGCCAGCGTAACATGAAGTTAAAACTGAAGAGACGATACTTCTTTGAATATCTTTGCCCTCGATTGCCAGCTTCACATCCCAATTGGCGTTTTCCCTGCAAAAAACAGGAAGATATATCCTCATTTCAAATTCAACGAAGGAAAGTTTTGGCTGCTTCAGTCATGGAATATGAGATAATTACTAGGAGACTTTATTTACCTGTCCTCAAGGTCTGCATCACCAAGAATATCCATCATGTCATTAAAGATGGATAGAAGATCTTCAAGAATATCAATTTCAATCTCCAAATTTTCCAGCAACTGTTAAATGAGAAAAATATATAGCACAAGTTCATATGTGAGAAGATTAACACAACATAAAACCCAAAGAAGGAAAGTATTCAAAAACTGAACCTACCCCTATTGGAAAGAACAAGCAATTTAACAAAAGAATTTTTCTTCTAAACACAGAAGACTAATGCAAAAGTAATAACAAAACAGGAAAGCCATTTCCTAACCATAAGAGATGAAGATGATGTCAATCATAAGTCATAACAAAGAATAATAACATTGAAATTTACAAGGGGCTTAGTATGCAGCATGGAACTTTGACATCTCCTTAGGCAGTCCAAGAATGGAGATGGCAATCCGTAGTAGAAAATATCGCGGTTATTTGACAACCAAGTACCCCGCAACATGTGAGTGGTCCAGTTGGATACGGAGCTGCCTTCAGTAGAAGCATCTTGGGCATCCTCAATATCTGCATGAAAACAATTATTAGTTAATAAATAAGAGCAAAAGTCCTTGACAACTTCTCAACAATAATACAACGGTGTGTAGAAGATTTATTCAGGCTGTCATGTTCTGTACAACTGGAATGTGATGGAACAACAAACTCACCTACTGGAAGGACATCGTATGGATTGTCTCCTTGTGGTACAAAGCCATAGAAGGTAATTAGATGAGAACTAGAAAAGTTTCCGTAACTAAGAAAGCATTCTTGTCCCGCACTGCAAGGTCTCGATAGACAGAATTTCAAGGTATTTGTTGCAGAATCTACTATACCATAGTTCACTACATGTGGGTATAGCTGCAATACGGAACAGAACATAAGCATGACCATGAGATATTTTTCCAACTTCAGATACCTTAACGGGAAAATTTCTAAGCAGTGAATGTAATATATTTTTAACTTTTACCAACAATAGGAATCATGCAGTGACACATTCAGGGGATATATGTGGGGGGCAAATATAAAGGGTGGCATACCGAATGGTTTAAAAATCCAGCAATAGGAATCAAGCATGTCCTTATATTTCCATCAGCAAACTTGATTTTCATGCTATTTGAGTACCACAGTTCACATGCCCACAAGAATTGCTCCCAAGTGTAAAGCTCGGGTGGAAAGATATCTGGATGCTCATTGCACAGTGCAGGGAAGAGCAAATCATACTGAGAGCGCAAATGCTGCGACAAGAAAAAGGTACGAGAACGTTACCTATGATGAAATGCTAACAGAAACAATAAAAAAATAAAGAAAAGAAACCCAAGAGGATAAAAATACAACATTCTTTTCTTAAGGAAGTAAGAGATCAAATATTTCAATGGCAAGAGGAAAAGTATTGGCTGGAGGCTCCATAAAGCTAACCCTTTCGGACGTTACTTCCTCTACCTGATTTACTAACTTACAGTAAAGTGAGGGTTATAGTGCAATCAGGTTAGGTAAGACCTTTTTCTCAAGACCAGGGTTTAGACCCGGAGCTTTCCTTCGCCTACATGCTTTACTCTCTTCCCTATTTCTCCCTTAAGAATAATGCCAAAACCCCAAAGGGAAAGGACAACACTGGCCAAATTTCCACCTCAATATTGAGCCATCAAATAATATTTGATAAATTCTTACAATAACTAACAAAATGAGAGCATAAATGTCAAATAAGTTTAATCTATAACACAACATTGGAAGGTCTTATAACCTCTTTGGCTTCCGTTATCTCATCCAACAGCAAGGTTTCATCCAATGCCTTCATCGCATTGACTCCAAAACTCAATCCTGCAAACACATTCAGGAACTTTCAGTAGAGATCTTCGAGTCAAAGAATACTCAGGAGTCATCATGTTAAAATTAAGTGGTGTTCATATCCCAAATCTTTTGATAAACTCATTTGCCTAAGAATTATAGCTAAACTAACAATGGAGAAAGTTTATCACAAGTAGTCTGAGTACCAGTATGAAATTCTTCTGGGAGTGTGTCAAAGTAGATCTTGAATTGTGAATCCCCATTGTGCCTCTCCTTCATGCTCCACAATAACAAAATCGTCTCCGAGGAAATGTCTCCAAACTTCTTTAATGCATCATACTGCAGTAAAAAAAAGAAAAGTAATTATATTGGACCTCTTTTCTTGTTCATAGACGGCATTAAATAATCCCCTCCTTCCTTATGTATTTGAACCATTAGACTATATGGACATGAAAGATACAGATTTAAGATCTACTCTAGTCTTAGGCCATCCCTAACCACCTCAGCAAGCACGAGGAAAAAGGTACAGACGCATCAGTAACAGAGAAGATTCTTATATATCAAGAAATAGTTGAGACTAAAGAGTTTATTTGTGGTTACAATTACATCACGTAAAAATTTGTATCATACATCACGTAAAAGTTGTAGCTGAATTGGTAACTTTAAGCGGCTAGGGAAACAGACATTGACCTTTGATATGTGGGAAGGATGACAACTGAAAGTCTCAAACTCCATATATTGCAAATAAACAGATGTTCATAAAAATTGATCGTCCATCAAATGTTTCTACATCCAAAATGCTCTAGAACCAGCTTTGTGAATCAAATTAAGAGCATGTTCATGATACGCACCCTGTTGCTAGATGTTGAGTCTATGTAGCTTCACTTTCATTTTTTCATTTCCGCAAATATATTTTTGGAAACTTCTTCACAAGACAGAGGGTTTAAAGAAAAGTCAAAACTATTATAAAAAGGTTTTTCCAATTGATAATACATACCATATCCGCTTGCACAAGCTCCTCAGAAATTATTAAGGATGTCGGGATCTCTAAAGCAGTATCTCCAACTTTCAGATCCTCTGTAGCTATGGCTCCTCTACCAGCCCCTTCGACATCTATTAAATGAAGTATACAATAAATTATCTAATATTTCATGTGAATGATAACAACTCCACCCCAACCCCCTTCAAAGTGGAAAAGAAGAAATTTTTTTGAATAATAGCAGTCATAGTAGTGAATATTAAGACTTACAAGCTATCTGCAACCTTGTCTTGACGCCATTGTTTCCACCCCATTGTACTAATTGATTTTCTTTATCGCAGTAGCCTTCTACAATTGTAGTCATCACTACGTTCCTGTCCGCAAACTGACAAATCATATCAACAATAGCATTGAGTAGTTCTTGGAGGACATTCGTTTGAGTTTGACAAGCACCAGAGAATGAACTTTCGACAAGCTGAAGGATTGAATTTAGAGCCTGTAGGTCATTCTTAGAAACAAGTGAGTCCATTGGTTCATCTTCCCAAAAATAAAGCTCTACCTGCACCCCATTGAAGCCCATAATTTCATCATTAGTCTGCTAATCATACGGTGGAATCAAGGTACTATAATCAGAATAAGAGGTTGAAGGATCTAAACCGGAATTTGTTAGGCAATAACATGGACTAAATTCCATGGCCTCATATTAATGTGAATTCAACTGTGTTCTAGTTCTACAATAGATCCCTAATCTCAGCTTTGTATATCCCTAATTTAAAGAGCCTAGTGACAGAGATTACCTCATCTGCTTTTATGATTTTTGCAATCCGGAGCATTACTTTCAAGGAGGTAGTGACCCAATCCGGATCTGAAGAACTTTTAACATGTATTTGTTCCTTTGTATTAAATCCCTTATCTTGTAGCAATTTCTGCCAGAAAATCAGGGAAGAAATAAGTTACAAAAAAAATTATTATAAAAACAACTCAACTAACCCAGGGGCATATACGAATCACCATAAACTCATTAATCTTGAAATAGAAAACCACCAAGAAGTATGAAAATATTAGTCATAGTAATATGCAAGTATTGACAGTGGTTCTTTCGGCAGTTTTCCACCTTCTTTTAGTTCTTAGTATTCTCACACTTCTACTATAACTGTCAATAACCCTTAATGTGAAATCCTATCAGCTATAAATCAACAAAATTTCATATATTAAAGTAAAGATCTCATATCTTTATTGATTCCTCACCTTCTTCTTATCAAAAAGAGGGTCAGTTTCAGACAGTTCGAGGAGAATTGAGCAGTCCTTATCCAACTTCGTGGCATCATAAGATGAAAATTGCTGAAACGAAAATGAATTTCAAGACCATTGAATTTTCAAGAACATAGAAGAAAGTAAAAGTTGGAGGAGCAATAAACAGTAGATTGTAAGGGCATACATTATTGGCCGCCATTGAAGGGCAGATTCGAGCAGAATCTACTGTAACAATAGACACACAGAGAGTGTGAGAGAGTAGAGAGAGAGTACAGAGAGAGTGTGACAGAGTAGAGAGAGAAATTGGGCGGCAAGAATGAGTTTGGCACTGAACTTGGAATAGCGACGGAGAAAGGGTATATTGGGAAATGGTATTTACGTTATATTTGGAAAGAAAAATAAAAATAAATAAATTAACTTTTAATTTTTAAAAAAATAAAAATGTAAGGAATAACTACCTGAGTCCCAAAAAATTTGAAAAACCTTTCTCTCTCTAAAACTTTTTCTCTCGCTTCTCTCTTCAACAAATCTCAGCCGGCCCTAGCTCTTAGAGGTGAGGCGTTCTTCGGATCTCCTTCTTATGGGGAAAATCTAAAAGGAACCCCTGCCTCCCTTACACCTTTGTTGTTCCTGCTCCTCCTTCCCCTCTCTCAGCTCTCCTGGTGTGGTCATCCTCCATAGCTTGATGGGGGTGGGATGCATCTGCTCTTCTTCCCCAAAGAATATGATGGCGGCGATTCCTCCTTTTGTTGATGTGCTGGTGTTGATGACCGGTAGTCTTGACGGCTGCTCCTACCAGTTGGGTTTTGTTGAGGTCGGGTTTTGGGTGTCCAGTGGCTTGGGTTGATTTATTTTGTGTTTTTTTATTTTTCTTTATTTTTTTTGTAATAAATTTGTTGGGGTGTGCGATGTGCTGCCTGCGGAGGTCGTTGCCTGCCACTACGGTGGCTCATCTGGCGGTCTGAAGCTGGTCTCGTTTTGAGAGACCTGCTAAGGGTTTGGTTTAGATGGAAGGTCCGATCTGGCTCGTGTTCTGATGTTGCGATGGTGGTGTTTGCGTTCGTGGCGTGCTGCCTCGGCGGCGGTGTTGCGTTTGCGATGGTAGCGATAGTTTGATGGAGTTGCTACGGCTACGTCGGTGCAAGGAAGGAGGCACTGTTGCGGTTGCGGTTGCGGTTGCGGTGATAATTGGACAGTGTTTGCTGCGACTGCTATGTTGCTTCGACGGCGGTGCTTCCTTGCTTCGACTGCTTCGATGCTGCGATGGGAGATGCAACGGTGGCTGCGCTGATGGCCACGACGGCGACTACGATAGCAGCTGCGATTGCAGTTACTACAACGGCCTCATCGGCGACTTTGTTATGGTTGAGGGAGGTTCTACTGCTTGTGGGTGTGTGTGGTTTCCTGGCAGTCGCTGGGATTTGTTAATATGGGCTGATCAAGTCTTGGGCTTTGGTGTTGGTCTAAGCCCTTGTTTTTTGTTGGGCCTAGTTTAGTTCAGGTTCTAATCTCTTGTTTGGACTTGGGGTTTTGGGTTTTGAACTAATTTTGAATCATAGTTATTGCTTGATTTAGTTTAAGCCTTGTGCTTTTGTTTATGAGTTTATTTGTGGGTTTAAGCCTTGTGCTTAGGTTTCTTGCTTTTCCGTTAGAACTTGTAGTCCTATATATTTTTTGAATGATACTATTGACCTATAAAAAATAAAAACTACATGTGTCCATTTCTTCAGAAAAGTTAATTTTGTGGCGGATTCTTTGCCAGAGATTGGACATCATAGTGATATGAATCAAAGATGGTTGAGGTTTTTTCCGAATGAAGCGATTGGAGCGTAGATATTTGATTTCTCTAGTTGTGTTTGATCTATGCGCTCCTCTTTATTCTAACTATTTTATTTTGTATAAAAAAAATAAAAAAAAAACTACCCGAGGCCACTATCAATACCCTTACTCCATTAACAATTAATTTTTAATAATTTTTAAATTTAATATTTGATTTACTATTTTATTCTTGTTTATTAAATAATTTAATTTTTAAAGGTTATTTTTCGAAGGGAAAGGGAAAGGGATTACATTATATATACCTATAATTCGTATACGCTCATTGCATTTGTGATATTATTTTTTAAATTGGGTCAGTGCGGCCTCAAGAGTTAAAATTTTAATTTACTTTATTTCAATTCTATAGGAAATTATTTTATTTTAGAAGTTCATGTATTTTTATAATAGATAAAAACTAAAAAAAAGGAATTAATTGTAAATTGGATGTGGGGGTTAACCAACACAAGGTGAGATTACTAATGTGCCCTCAATTTTGATATTTGATTAAATTATTTTATATTATTAAGTGAAGGGTATATAGGAGAAAAAAAAAGGCTTCACCAAATTACCATCTTCTCTTTATAATAATAGAGATGATATTGAGAAAGAAATTACTTAATTTATAATAATATTGGGAAAGGGGATTACATATTGGGAAATGGGAGTTTATGCAATTTGTGCAATTTTTTATTTATTTTTGATACAATGTGATAGGACCCCTCCCGAATTTTCTCTCGAAATCCGTGACAACCCTTACTCCTGTCTGACCAAACATAAACCTCCAAAAATACCCTCACTACACCATCAAAGACCCTACGAGAATTCTACTGAAAGTTAGGCAGAGTATTCCCCGTAACCGGGTCAAACCATCTTCCACTTGTCAGACGAAGGATGCAACAACCAATATAAAACCAAACAAACCAGCTAAAACCACAAATCTGAACTAAAACTACCAAGCCCTCGAAATAATTTACAATACCAAAAAGAGAATAAGAGCAACTAGG
Organism: Oemleria cerasiformis; assembly: GCA_037349345.1. Lineage (NCBI taxonomy): Eukaryota > Viridiplantae > Streptophyta > Magnoliopsida > Rosales > Rosaceae > Oemleria > Oemleria cerasiformis. The sequence continues at coordinate 13,207,737 of JAZGTL010000010.1, forward strand.
TAATCCTTAATTTATATAACTACATAAGGTCCTACATGGCGGTAGCGCAACAATAGATGATGCCTCCTCCTAGTCTCGTCCCACTACGGCTTAGCGCACAAAACCAAAAAAACTGTGAGTGGACAATAGAATCTTATCATTGCGTACACACGCTAATAAAGTAATGATAATAATAATAATCAGAATAATCAAGACAACCCACCTCGTGGTAAATCGTATTTACATTAAGACCCTCCACACAAAATATGTATCTATATAATCCTACAACTTACCGGAGTACCATTTAATTACTTAGGTGGAGCTCACGCCATATCCAATTATACCTGCCATCGTAAGAATTCGATCGGAGCCGATATACCGGGTCGTAGCCCCACATCCCGGTCTTAGCCGTCATCCCGAGTCGTAGCTCGATATCCCGGCCATAGCCGTCATCCCGAGCCGTAGCTCGATATCCCGGTCATAGCCGTCATCCCGAGCTATAGCTTGATATGCCGGTCGTAGCTCGATATCCTGGCCATAGTCGTCATCCAGAGCCGTAGCTCGATATCCTGGGCCGAGCATATGATGGAATCCTCCATACCATAGCTTATATCGTACCGAATATATGAGGGAATCCTCTCTGCCATACGTCTTATCCTACCGAGCGTATAAGGGAATCCTCTATGCCATACCTCACCGAGTGTATAAGGGAATCCTCCCTACCATACCTCACCGAGCTTTGAGGGAATCCTCCCTGCCATACCTCACTGACTCTTACTAAACCAACTCACCATGACTAAAACCCAAATACTCAACCCGGGTTGAAGCCCAACCCACAATTCTGGCCCGAAGCCCCAACTCACATAATCCGCCCAAGCTAAAATCCATAACCCCGGGCTAAAGCCCAACATCCATATCCAGGACAAGCCCCAAACTATATCCAACTTAACGTGAATAATAAATAAGCTAACCCGATTATACTTAATTCTCGAATCTTATAGTTACTACTATGCATTTAAAACATATACTTCATGCTTTACAATCTAGAAAACTAAGTTCACTCACCTCGAGGTCCAAACGAGTTCAATTCCAAACTATTTGATCTCCCGTGACCTTTGAAGCCACCACGTCTGTCAAAACGACACTTTGCATTATTAAACGAAAATCATTGATCTAAAATTCGATCCCTCACGTACCCTAAGGGCATCATTGAAGATCTCATCATCAAGGTGGATAAAGTATATCTACCCATTGATTTTGTGGTACTCGATATGGTGGAAGACAAAGAGACGCACCTAATCCTTGGCCGACCCTTCATGGCCACAGTCCGCACACTAATAGACGTAGCAGCTGGCACTCTTACATTCCGTGTGCAAGATGAAACTGTGGTATTAAACCTATTTGACATGGCTAAAAGACCCCCAGAAATTTCAGAGTGTAGCAGAATTGAAGTTTTGGAGGAAGTAACCTGCATGGCACAAAGACAATTGCTCTATACCGACCCTCTAGAGGCAGCACTCATTGACCCCATCCTCTGCCAAAATGAGGAAGATATTGCAGAACTAATGGCGACACTAGATAGCAACCGACCACCTTATCCACGGTGGCGACCTCAGATTGAAGCACTTGGGCCTCCAAAGACGCCACAACAGCCTTCCATTGAGATAGCCCCAAAGCTGGAAAAGAAGCCCCTTCCATCCCATCTCAAATATGCACACCTTGGTGTCCAAGAAACTCTACCCGTGATCATTGCAGCAGACCTCACCGACCTAGAGGAAGACAAGCTACTTAGAACCCTTCGCAAATACAAAGAGGCAATTGGGTGGACAATAGCCGACATAAAAGGCCTTAGTCCATCAATCTGCATGCATAGTATCTTACTGGAAGAAGACAGCAAGCCTACTGTTGATGCTCAAAGGCGATTGAACCCAATCATGAAAGACGTTGTTCGGAATGAGGTACTAAAACTTCTAGACGCAGGCATTATCTACCCAATTTCAGACAGCCCATGGATAAGCCCAACACAAGTTGTTCCTAAAAAATCAGGAATCACGGTTAATACTAATGAAAAAGGGGAGCAAGTTCCTACAAGGTTAACTACGGGGTGGAGGGTGTGTATTGATTATCGCAAGCTGAATTCAGCCACACGAAAGGATCACTTCCCACTCCCATTCATTGATCAGATGGTGGAGCGATTAGCAGGTAAAGCATTTTATTGTTTTCTAGATGGTTATTCAGGGTACAATCAGATTCCTATTGCACCTGAGGATCAGGACAAAACTACGTTCACGTGCCCATTTGGCACTTTTGCCTATCGGCATATGCCTTTCGGACTGTGTAATGCACCTGCCACTTTTCAGCGATGCATGATGAGCATATTCTCAGACATGGTGGAACGAATAATTGAAGTGTTTATGGATGACTTCTCCGTATACGGAGATTCATTTGACAACTGCTTAGACAACTTAGCCACTGTTTTAGAAAGATGCAAAGAGACGCATTTGGTATTGAAATGGGAAAAGTGCCACTTTATGGTGAAGCACGGTATCGTGCTAGGGCACCTAATTTCAGACCGTGGAATCGAGGTGGACAAAGCCAAGATCGACGTCATCAGCAACCTGCCACAACCGACATCAGTCAAGGATATCAGATCCTTTCTTGGCCATGCTGGGTTCTACAGAAGATTTATAAAGGATTTTTCTAAGGTTAGCCGACCACTGTTCAATTTATTGGCCAAGGACTCAGACTTCATATTCGATGACAAGTGCCTCGAATCATTCACGATGCTGAAGACACTTCTAACCACAGCCCCAATTATCACCGCACCAGATTGGAACCTACCTTTTGAAGTCATGTGCGATGCATCAGATTATGCCGTTGGAGCCGTTCTAGGACAGCGACAAGACATGCTACCAAGCGTGATATACTATGCTAGCCGAACCTTAAACGACGCACAACTCAATTATTCTACAACAGAGAAGGAGCTCTTGGCCGTGATTTTCGCATTGGAAAAGTTCCGATCATATCTAATCGGTGCTAAGGTAATTATCTTCACTGACCACGCAGCATTGAAATACCTTTTTGCCAAGAAAGACTCAAAACCCAGACTCATACGATGGATTCTCCTGCTACAAGAGTTTGACATCGAAATTCGTGACAAAAAGGGGAGTGAGAATGTGGTGGCAGACCACTTATCTCGGCTGGTGAACACCATTGCAGCAGAGTCTGAATCATTGCCACTCCAAGAAACTTTTCCTGACTAGCAGCTCTTCGCCCTCATGCAGCACACACCCTGGTATGCCGATATTGTGAATTTTCTGGTTAGTGGCAAACTTCCAATTGACATTACATCCCAACAGCGAAAAAAGTTTCTATCAACTGTCAAATATTATTTCTGGGATGAACCCTACCTATTCAAGCACTGTGCAGACCAAGTTATTCGAAGGTGTGTGCCAAGTGAAGAGCAGGAAAGTATCCTACAATTTGCACATCAATCTGCGTGTGGAGGTCATTTCGGTCCAAAACGAACCGCAACCAAAATTTTACAGAGCGGTTTCTATTGGCCTTCTTTATTCAAAGACGCTTACACATGGTGTAAAGCATGCGATCGCTGCCAGCGTGTTGGAAACCAGTCCAAACGCAATTAGATGCCCCAGCAGAGCATTTTGGTTGTTGAAATTTTTGACGTTTGGGGAATTGACTTTATGGGTCCGTTTCCCTCATCTCACGGCAATCTCTACATCTTAGTGGCTGTGGACTATGTCTCTAAATGGGTAGAGGCCATGGCCGGTCCAACAAATCAAGGATCGGTGGTTCTTAAATTTCTACAAGGTACAATTTTTCCTAGATTTGGAGTCCCCAGAGCTATCATAAGTGACGGAGGCAAGCACTTCTTGAATAAGCCATTTTCCTCATTACTTGCCAAGCATGGCATCACTCATCGAGTGGCAACACCGTACCACCCCCAAACATCTGGGCAAGTTGAAGTTTCTAATCGCGAGCTTAAGCGAATTCTAGAGAAAACAGTGTCCTCTACAAGGAAGGATTGGAGTACAAAGCTGAATGATGCACTATGGGCGTACCGAACAGCTTACAAAACCCTAATTGGGATGTCCCCATTTCGACTGGTTTATGGCAAAGCTTGTCATTTACCAATGGAGTTAGAACACAAGGCATTCTGGGCAGTCAAGCAACTCAATCTTGCTTACGATGAAGCAGGAGAGCAGCGTAAACTGGAGCTTAGTGAGTTGGAAGAAATTCGGAATGATGCCTACGACAATGCAAGGATCTATAAAGAGAAGACTAAGCTTTTTCATGATCGCCAGATTTTAAGAAAGGACTTTCATCCCTGACAAAAGGTACTCTTATTCAACCCCAGACTCAGACTCTTTCCAGGGAAGCTTCAATCCCGCTGGTATGGACCATTTGAAGTTGTCCATATACATCCACATGGAGCAGTGGGCATAAAGAACGTCCAAACCGGAAAAGAATTCACAGTTAATGGACATCGTCTGAAACCTTATTTGGAGTCACCCTACGACCTAGCTAAGGATGTCGTGGCTCTACAACCGCCTACTCCATGATCCTACCAGCCCTACGTCGAGCTCTAGACGTTAAGTTAAGCGTTTAATGGGAGGCAACCCACCTATATCCTTTACAATATTGTATTTGTTTTTGTTTTACTTAACTAACATGCAATGACCATTTTCTGTTGTTACCTAGCACTAAGTGTGATTCCAGGCATACATGGTTGATTTGATTGGCGCGCCCTATCCACTAGCAGTCGGGTATAATCATACAACAAAATGTAGACATGCTTCAAAATCTAAATACCAAGGATGGAGGAGTCATACTTGGGCTGATGATGATCGTGATCCTAGGTCTATTATTACAACACTTTTACATCAAATGAATTGAATAACCTAGGAGTCTACACCCTACTCTAAGTTTGGGGGTTGGGCCTGCACACGCACCAGTCTGGGTCAGTATCTACTTATTAAAAAAAAAAAAACCACGGATCGAATCGTAGTGAGTTTACCTGCTGGCCCACCCAAGCACGTGAGCTGCATCTAGGCCCAAGTCAAGCAACCGAAGCCGTCCAAGCTCACTCAAGCGACGGTCACGTGGGTACCCAACCTGGCCCTCCTGCGCCTTACTACTAGGACCAATCACATCTTGGGCCCAGGTTCCGGGCAGGTCCACACTAGCCGGGTCACCCACGATACATCCCCGCCTGAATAGACTTGGACCCACACAGACTACCGGCCCAATCACGACCGAGGCCTGACCCGCGGTCAATTCGGGCCTAACTCTTGGGCCTGCTATCAAATCAGGCCCAATTTCGAGGACCTCAGCCGATACTGGACCGGGCCTATGGTGGCTCCACCCCGCTTAACCTCCGCCTCCGATGGCCTATTTCCTCGTGGGCCCAAGCCAATCGACAGTACTAGCCCGACGCTTACAACCTGGTCCTCCCTTCCCTTACTCATGAGCCCATCGGGCCCACTTTCCAAGCCGGGTACCCCTAGCCATATGCCCCGAGTGTTCCCGGCATTGGAGTGGGCTCACGATCGTACGTTGGCCCACTTTCGGCCTCCAAACCACAACCGCACCGGATCCGGGCACGGTTACACGGACCCCCGATCTCCGGTCAGTATCTGCTCACCCACCATCACCACCATCGTCTCCGACGGCCGGTGATGGCCCACACAGACACATCACAGGCATCAAGAGCATTAACAACACATTTCAAATGAACACATCTGCACACATCTGCATACCAGATTTGCAGAAATGAGGGTCTGTTACCTTTCAAGGACTTCTGTCTGATTCCCTGGCCCGCTCCAGGTCTATCCTCCATCTCACCTCCATTTCTTCCACCTATACACCAGTCACCGATTCCACACCCAACAACACGAACATACATCAAACATACCAAGCAAAAAATGGCTCACGCACCCGGTCAGAGAAAACACGAGGACCTTACCTCGTGACCACTGCCGATCGCTGATGCTGGTTCCCTCTCGGCCACGGGAGCTGCGTGGTGATGGTCGGTGTCCCAGCCGCTCTCCTTTCCGTTGTCCTGGGCTCCGACGGGTGCTCGGGTTTCCACGCATTTGGAGGCATTTCTCTCGGACATAGTTGGGTATCGGCGTTGGGGAGGTTCGTGGTGTCTCTCGCCTTCACACCGATGGTGGATCGTAGCTGGAAGTGATCGGAGCAGCATCACGGCGTGCAAGGTTGGTGGATATTTTCGGAGCTTTTGGGACAGCTCTCTCCGATCCTTTCAAGCTCATGGACGGCTAAGGGTGCGAAATGAAGCCCTAAGTCTGAAGATGAGAGTTTTATACCTACATCCAAACGGTAGTGTTTCGGGCCACCATCAGCTGCCAGACGACGACGCCGTTTTACTGGCTGGGAGCACAGCTCAGATCTTTGGTTCGACCCCAGGTGCTCTTCTTTCTTTCTATTTTATTTTCCTCTTTATTTTTATGATTAATTATTTATTTTGTTTTGTTTTTCTTTCTTCTTTTCTTTCGTTTTTCTTTGTCCTTTCCTCTTTTGCACCATGGGGACATGTTGCATGATAAGTTTGAGGGTAGGAAACTATCATTTTGTTTGTGTCTATTAAAAAAAAAAATTTAAAAACATTTTAGAAACATATTACAAAGATTTTTGTTTAGATTTAATTTGATTTTTCCTTCCTAAATTATTTTTAATGCACTCTATTTGCTATAATCGAAATTTGAAACTTCATAAGTGAGATTAAATATTAGAGCATGACCACCAAGAACATATAGTTGATTTTTGCACACAATTCTTACCATATTCAATTTCGCACATGCACATCAACTTATTTGTGGAAATTAAATTTGTTTCAAGCATGTTAATTTTTCTTACCCTAAGATTGTGGATTATTTAATTTGTTACCGTCCAAGGTTCGAAAAAGTGAAAGCCATAAATAAATCGGAGGTGAGTCCGAGCCCTAAAATAAGGGTGTGCATTTACCCATCAATTACATGCTAGCCTTTCCAATTCGAGTAAATAAATCCTTTGGGACATTTGTTGTCTGGTGCCCTAAAATCATCTGATTTGGGAGTCATCGATCTAAAAGCTCGTTACATGGGTTGGATAGAAAGCTTGCTTAATGTTAAATAAAATTCCATCATTTGTTATAAAAAAACAAATAAATAATAATAATAAATAAAAAATAAAATAAAATAAAATAAAAACAAAAAATAAAAATTTCAGGCAAGAATGCTTTGGATGGTGATAGGTTAAGTGATTTTACAGTTGGTGGGTATAGATGTAATACAAGTGAGGGACTGGTATAACACTTACAATTTTGTTGAGATTCACATTACACGAATATGGTTTATGGATTGCTCACCAGAATCTGGTAATCTTCTGTTTTGAAAGTGTGGATTTGCTCTCTCTTTTAGCCTTGCTTATGACTTGAGAATTTTGATTTTGCTTTTATGAGTGTTGCTTTATATTCAATGGAAGGAAGGTTAAATTAAGTTTAACAAATTTTGAAAGCGTTTGTGGGTATCGTAACTGGTAAACCCTCAGGAGACACAACTCCTCCTACTAGGGACACCTAGGGGTTTAAAGGCGCGTAGTGTTTGCTCAGCACTATCGAGTTCCCTGCGAAAGTGGCATTTTATTTTTCTCAATGTTTTCTTAGTTTTGTTTTATTTACTTGAGGACAAGTAACAATTCAAGTTTGGGGGTATTTGATGAGCCAAAAATATACTTGTATTTCCCATATATTTAATTAGTTATTATTATTATTTTGGGAGGAATTGATACTCGAATTTATTATATTGACAGATTTATTCTAGAAGGAGTATTTGGAGCAAAAGAAGGAAGTGTATCAATGAAATCCCAATTCAAGTAGGAGAGGGCATATGCTTGCCTATTTCTATTCAAACTAGGAATTAGATTTTCTTATTTTTATTTTACTCCTTTTCAAAGTAGGATTAGGAATATTTCCTTATAAATACCCAAGCTTGGCTTAGATTTAAGGAGACCAGAATTCAGATTACAATTCTCCATCTAAGAGCACGGCAAAGCTGGGATTTCGGCTACCCTTGTTCTACAAACTGTTTGTTCTCTTAACTTCAATTTTAATGAAATTGTTTCTATTCATTATGAGCATGAGTAGCTAATTTTCTCACTAGGTTTAGACCTAAGCCTTAACATGATTATGTGATTTATCATTTTCCTATGTTGTCGTATATGCATGCTTTGAATCTTTAATCACTGTTTAAAACTATCTTTATGTCTTAATGCTTGATCACCCTTAGGATATTTAGACAAGTAATTTGATGCAATTTTATAGGAATGCCCACCTAAAAATTGGGATTAGCTTCTTGTGATTAAGGATTGTAATACATCTAGGTTAAATGCCATAACTAAGAGATTGCATGGTTATAAAAGATTTTCATGAACTTAATGAATCTTGCATGTAGAATTAGATCTAAATGTCATAGACTAATCGCATGTTAGGTATACGTTTTCACTTGAATGCCCACGAGGAAAATATGCTTTCGAAAATTCTAACCTTCAAAGTTGCATGTATTGATTCATAGATTCTTTTCTAAGTCACATATGATTGTTAATGGTGAAGGTTGAACCCTAGTACTTGTTTAAATTGTTTACTTAATTTTTATTCAGTCACCGAACGTATTGCAACTATTTTATTATTAATTAAGAGTGAATTCTAAAAATAAGAATTATCCATATCAGTCCCTGAGGAAATCGACCCTGCTTTCAGTGCTATACTACAACAGCCCTGTACTCTTGCAGGTATTATTTGTGTGATTTTAACCCTTGTTTTACAGGTGGGAAAAATCGTATCACATATGTATCAACTAAATGGATAGCTCGTCATGAGGATCTTAATTGTTACCAAAATCGTTGACTTATTTGATACATAATGGTTAAACGACCTCCAATCTTGTTATTTTTTACGCGGATGAACTTGAAATGGGTATTTAGAGAATGAACGGTTCCGATATATATATATAATCAATTCGATAAATCAAAAGGGTGGTACGAGGATGTATTACAAGGGTGAGATGCAAGTATCATTCATATTTGAGCGTCCAATTTTTTGTTGGATCCGTGTCCTCAACCTCATGGGTCGAAACTGAATTCACCAAATCTAATCTGAAATATGAATTAACCTGAACGCATATACTCGAACTCGAATTATGAAACTCGAATTCAATACCTCTATATTTCTCGTTGAAGTTTGGGTAGATGCACTTGCCAATACGAAGGTTCAAGAGATTGCCAATATGTATGCATTGAAGCTTAAGGTGGTCATTGCTTGATTAACATGTTTTCACAGAGGCAAATTTTGTGGTCGATGCACTTGCTAATATGGGCTATTCAAAAAGTGACATGCGTATCTAGCTCCAAGGGCTTCTTCTGCTCTTCATTTTGATCTTGTAATTATGTAAATTGGGGTTGCCGTAGAGGGTTGTCCCTCTAGTGAACCCTCTAGTGTGTTCTGTTTTATTGTTCTTACCTCATAATTAAAAAAAAAAAACTAATTATTTTTGGGTATTTTTCTTTTTTCATTACCCCATATTCTATATTTCTCTAGAGTTGGTTCAAGAAGAAACGTACATGTGAGATTTTGCATGATCAAATATCCTCATTCCTTTTTGAAAAAATTGGGCATGACCAAAATTAAATTAAAATATGAGCTAAATGGTTGATACCGTCCTGAACTTTACCATAATTTTAGCAATTATCCCTTTACTTCAATATTAGTGTCCCCCGTCCTTGAATTTTACCCTAATGTTTCCTTTAGTCCCTTCGTCTATTTTTCAAACGAATTCCGTTAAAAAAATTAGTGCGCAAAATTGTCAATTCATATGCGGTTTACGTGATTTTTTTTTAACGAAATTCGTTTGAAAAATAGACGGAGGGACTAACGATAATATTAGGGTAAAATTCAGGGACGGAGGATACTAATATTGAAGTATAGGGACGGTTGCTAAATTATGTTAAACTTGAAGGACATTTGCAACCATTTATCCTAAAATATGGCTCAACCATCAATGATTAACGAACAAATGAACTAATCAACAAATGGAGAACCACACGGTGTGGTGCAGTTGTCAAACTGTTAACTCCGAAGGGCGAATTTCCTTGTGTCTAACTGGTAGGAGTTCGAAACTCGCCTCTCGAAATGGAATTAGGCCCACCCTTCGGGTTGTGGACACCTCGCGGTATTTACCAAAAAAAACTTCCAATGGAGACTTTACGAGAACACAGAGTCAAATGTCATCATCCTTATTATCCTTCCAAATGAAAAACCTTTCATATTTTCCAATAATATATTTAAATGATGTAAAATTGACAAACAATTGATTGACCACATTAAAATGAAATTCACTGTTAGACAATATAATTATATACATATATATAATATTGTAATTTAAACTACTCTAATATGCAGAAAAATAATTTGAACTCAAATGCATAGAGAGAAATACATCCCTAACCACGGTGTTCCACAAAGTACAAATTTGGTTGAGGTAGGTGGAGTGGGATAAGGCTTATTAAATGAATCTTCGCCAAAGTAATATTATGTGCATAACCAGTTTAGCTCACTTTATACAAAGGAGGACAAAAAAAACTCCATAAAATTTTCAAACCTATTGACAAATCATTGACCTAAATTTGTACAAAACGAAGATTTATGAAGTGTGATCAAAGAAGTCATGATCCTAAGATCTTACAATGGTGGTTCAAGTGATTTAGGACAAAGAGCCACAAAATTCGGCTATTTCAAATATCAATAAAATAAAACAAAAATAAACTTGTTCATGTGCTCAAATGAAACTTGAACACTTCAATTCCTTTGCTACTTTTGTTAGTCCAGTGGAGTACTTGCTGTAATGTTTTTAATTGATATTTGGATACTATCATATATGTGAACTCTGATTCCTTTGATACATACTTTGACCCATACACACATTTCATTTTACTTCAAAATTCTTCTTACTTCATGAAATCTATTCATTGTGTTGCTTGCGGCATCAACATTTGTGAAAGAGAGGATCATATGTTTGTCACCTTTGTTCTTTGTTCTCCTCTCCGAAGTGTTAATTTTTTTTTCTGACCTAATTAAGTCCAAGCTTATGTTCAGGGGGAGTTTATTTATTTCACTGCACTACCTTATGCATTTAAGATTGTTTTGTATTCCCTCATTGCTTGCTCCAACTATTCTTTCCACACCCTGATTTCATGCTTTTGGTCGTGATGCTTTCTTGGTTTTCTAGACTTTCTATTTATTAAGTGAATTATGGTTGTTTCATCAATTTCATGGTTGTTGTGCACTGTTCCTATGCTCACTATACCTTATGAGGTATAGAGGCTCCAACTGCTTGTACTTCGGCAATATCAATTGTTTTTCTGCTTTAGATTTGTGTAATTATGTAAGGGGAGCTTCTCATGCTATTGTTTACTATGTTATTTGGTATATTTTGTGCTTCATTGAGGGGGAGTACCCTCCTATCTATTTGGTGAGAATCTAGCTTGAAATTTCACATTTGTGGTTTGTTATTCTATGCTTTATTGATTGGAGTTCATTTCAATATGACTTGATGTTCGTCATTTCCTATCCACCTCTTCGCATTAGCATGAATTGTCATCCACTATTCTCTTTTCATTCGGTGTTTTCCTTATCCTATGTGGTTTTCCCATTGTGTTCTTTTGCATGGGTTACTATCCCTAATGTGCAACGTGATTTTTGCATTGTCCTCCTTGTTTGCCAATTTATGGGGAGTGTTTCCCTCTACTTTTTCACAGTCATCAATAGTCGGACCTGCAGGGGTATATTCTTTGTCTTTCCTTGTCAAAAGGGGGGAGAAAGTTTACAACTGACCTCTATTTCTATCTCAACGTGCTTAAGCTAATAATATGGATTGATCATTTGTTCTTGGTCTTAAGGTTCTTTTTGCAGCACTCTGTCTTTTCAAATAATAGGTTGGTCATATTTAGTTATGGTGTGTTAGAGAGATCTTTGTTAGGTTGAATGATGGGTTTTGACAAGGCAAAGCCAAAATGAGATATTTCTAGTTCTTTGTATTAGACATGTCATTGTAATTGGTTTTGTTTGTCATTGTAAACTTTCATACCATGTACTTTTGCTCAATCTAGGAACTTAGCAGTTTTAGATGATGGTGATGCTTTATGTTGAAGATGGTTGAAGCTGTGAGAATAAAAGTATTTTACATTTTCATAATAAGCATATTTATGCATTATTTGAAAGTGTTTTCTAAAAACGCTGGATGACTAGTCATATATCCAGTTTTCCAGAATTATGCCTTGCACATGATTTTCTTTAAGTCGGCATTTTTCCATTATTTACTCTCTATCCATGTGTCTCTTTTTGGGTCAATTATTTAGAGGTTGTTATTCCTCTTCTCTTGGATTGGGACACGTGGCTTTTGGATTGCTAGCCATGTGATGGGTTTATAGCAAAACAATTTGGGCATTTGAAAGGTAGAGAGTGTGAGGAAAAATTCTGGATTTTGGGGGTTCTCTCTCTATAGAAAATTAGACCAAAGGTGCTCTTATTTTTGGGTTGGTTTTCACTAAAAAACAATTAAGTGATTTTCATTACTGAAAATTTTTTCTATTTTTATTTTAGAAAATTGCATAGCATCTATATAATCATATTTTGATTTCATCTCCAAATTGTTTTTCATTGAAGTCACTCTTCTGGTTCATCAAGTATCATGACTTGATGAATTTGGATTGAGATTTATCATCCAAATCTTCATTCATACATTTGGGTCATTGATTAGTGTGGCAAGACGATGAAGAGCAATGGTTCTGCTAGTCGAGGACTGTCGTTGGATTGCTGCCGTTGATTTGCTAACCTCGTGAGAATCATCAATGAAGAAGTTTGAAATTGCACAAGGTATGACTGCCTCTAGGTTAGTTGTTCGAGATTGAGCTAGGTTAAACCCTGTATTGAATATCAAACTGATTGGATTGCTTGACCAGCAGATCGACTCCCAATTTTCACCTTGAGGAAGGTTTCTGGGTCTCAAGCTTTGAGTGCTTCTTTAGTTTTTGTTGTGTTGGTTTATGATGCTTTCAATATGGTCTAATTGCTTTGTGTGACTATATCATGTTGATTCATATATTGCATAATTCATCTGATATGAACTGCTTGAGAATACTTGTTGATTTGCTCACACTGCGTACCTCACTTAGAATTAGCACAAGGTTACCTACATTGACAGAGTTTCTAGGTGCATACGGTGTCACTACTGTGAACGTGCTATTGCAGGGAGCTTGTGATATTGTGTTGACTATGTGTGCACTATTTAATGTCTTGCTTGCTGCTTCTGGACTTGACTAGTTACAATCAGTGAGTGTTGATTGTGTGAGTGACATCTCTGTGCATTTAGGCCTAGTATCGAACTTTCAAACTTTCATAAGCATAACCAATCAAGCAAACAAGCATACTTGATCATGACCCAACTATAAAAGTCGGTTTATAAAAAATGGAAAGGCTCAATCGAATCTGAACAAGAAGTCCATTCAAAACAAAATAGACTATGCCCAAAACCCTTAATAACAACACCAAATTAAACCTAACCTTACTCTAATCCGATAAACATGAACATAGTCATATTGATTAAAATGAATATACTCTTTTCATGAACCCAAGTTCTTCTTCATCACTCTAACCCGATTAAACCCTCTATATGTCGGCCACCTCCATCGGAAGATATAAGTTGGTTTTTCTAGCAAATACTAAGGCCACGTGTGGTGGTTCTTATTGGATTGGATTTGATTACTTATCCAGTTCAATATATTTTGAAGGTAGAAAAAAACTTATCTAAACAATCCCCCTAGTATTTTATAAAGTAAATGTGTTTCCTTATTTATCTAAACCCTTTAGAATGAAAAAAAAAAAGCGTTCACTTTTATTTTCACAATATATTGATTTTAATAAGTTATTTAATCAAATCCGGCTAATACAAGCTCACCAAATGTGACATGAGAACCCTGATAGTTTAATACCCGATAAATTAATAACTTTGGTTAAATAATATTTTTGGCCAGTCCCAATTTGGGGATAACGTGCTAAATTAATAATTCGCTAAATTTATAAGATAATACATTATAAAAAAAAAACTCGCATAGGTCCCATGTAATATATAAATTAATAATTTTTCAATACATAATGATAATGATTCGACTATTACGCCTTTCTAAAATAAGACTCAATCATTGTTTGTTTCTTTCAAAAATTGATGGAACATTGGACCTCATCGCTAACTTTTAATAACATTATTCAATGTAAGCATCGCTTCGAAAACTTCTTTTTGCCAAACGGGCAATATTAGAACTATCATCTTCAACTTCATCATCTTGATTTGTTTAAGCACAAACAGCTTTGCTAGCCAGCATATTTGACTCCCCATCCTTGTATATTTTTTAGTTGATTTGCCACTTTAATTGGGAACTTTTATCTTTTGAAGTGATAATATGAACAAAAATAAGACTAATCAAGGACAAGCTGAGCATAAGTAGCCCTAAAATATAGGTGGTCAATTCCCCAAGTTGATTTTATTGGTCTGAGAATCCAATCTTTTTAACAGCATGATACCATTATTAGCCTTCCTTCACTACTTGTTTATCTCTTGCCCTAAATTTGACATGTACTTTGTTGATGGGGTAGTCGGACCCGACAACGTAAGAGCCCTCGGGATCCGAAGACTATGCTCCTAAGTTCCATGGACTAGATGGCGAGATTCCTCCCACGAAAAAGGCGGGTTTCTTGGGCTCCAAGGCTTGATTTCCTTTGTCTGATCGAATCTCCCTTCACCTGGTATTGAAGTACCTAAGAAGAAAATAGAAGACGAAGAGAAGGAAAAGGAAGAGAAGGAAAAAGTTAGGCTTAAGAGGACGGTGTGGCTCCAGCCTACTACCCTCTGATGCCTAAGTTAGTATTTATTTGAGAGGTATGGAAAAGCATGGTGAAAACATAATCAATCTTCCATAAATAAGGAAGTTAGAAGAAGAAGAAGGAGCAAAATATGACAAGGGATATTTCTAGAGAGAAGGCAGATAGTTTAGGGAGAGAAGGTGTTTTTAGAGAGTAACTACTTGAAGTCCGCCTTTTCTGGGCAAAGTGTGGGGATATTTATAGGGAAAATATGCTGAGTCGGGTCAGCATAGCCAACCCGATCGCAGCTGTCTATTCAATGGCGGGTACCCGCTCTCTTAGGGTCCTGTGCCAATCCTATTTTATGTGTTGATCTACCAGGAGAACAACACTTGGCATTCTAGGTTAACAGCTATGGCATTGGGACCATGGATCACCCTGCCCAAGGGAGCTTTGGCCAGTGATAGATGGGATTTTAGCTGTTGACTTCTCTACCAAGGGATGATCGACATGTGTACTCCAGGTGGCTGATTTGATTAGGGGCTCTAACATGGGTGGTGGCATACTCGACCGGGTTGGCTATGCTCTTTGTAGAGGGGGTCGGCTATGTTGTCCTCCCTCCTGAGCGGGTAGGCTATACATAGAAGGTATGTGTGCTCTATGGTTGGACTGAGCTTTGAGTTGCTCATCAGAGGGGCCAACCCTTTGATGGGTCCAAGCCCGGGGCCCACAAGATGGGAATATATGGATTATTCCTTGTGAGTTTCGAGATGGTCATTTTATATACAGTCTGATAGATTCGGCTTGGCGTACTAAAGGTATCAACAGGAGCCCCCCAACTCCTTAGTCGAGAGTACCTCGGATCGTGAGTTGAATCTTCCTAGAGAAGTTCGAGTCGAATCATACAGACTCGAGGAAATCTTGGCTTGTCCAGCCAACCCGTAGGAGTCTGAAAGTCAAGGCGGAGACCAAGTCCCCTAGTCCCTTCAAGTCCCCAGATGGGGTCGAAGACCAAGGGGTGGCAGCTGACTTTTTTGATTTGCTGTAATTATGGGGATTTTGGGATGTTGTGCACGATGGGAAGTGGGACGGATGCGACGGGAAGTGTGAGGGTTGAAGAGCCACGTGGCTTGAGGAGGCTGGCGGGCGTGTGTGGTGCATTTAATGAGGTCGCGTAGGAAACAAGGGGGCGGCATGCATCGTCTTGGGCGCTAAGCGTAGTGGGTCACAAGGCATACAGTAATGATGGGAGGGATTTCAATTTTTGCATTTACCCCCTTTTCACCTATAAATGGGCATGACTTGGTCTGAGTACCACTTTTGCTCCATTCACCATTTTTCGTTTTGCCCATTTGCTATTGAAGCCATGGGTGGGTGAGAAAAGCATGGAGATTTCATGGGTTTTCTCTGAAACACCTAGTGAGTGCCTCTTTCCTCCTCCCTCTTTAATGCTATCTTGCTTTGGTTGGTGTATTTCGTTGCTAAGTTTTTTAGGAGGAAAGGGTTGGAGTTAAGAAAGAATGTCGGACGTGGTGGATTCGCAACGTGGGATGTCGGACCCGTTGGGTCTGTCAGATGTAAGCGGGAGCATAGATTAGGGGGAGATAGATCGGTCCGCCCTGGATATGCCAAATGGGGAGTTGCCAGTGGGGTTAGGTGGGAACTACGATTTTACACCAGAAGTGGTACGTGCTGAGGAAAGGCGAGCCGTAGGTAACGAGAGAGGCGAGTAGGGTCAGCGGGGTGGCGGTGAGAGCCGACCGGGTGGGTTACTCGTTCGAGCCTACGTAGGAGGTTGGGTGGGGACTTCAGCCATGAGGGAGCAGGTGAGTCAAGTCGAGTTGGTGAGGAGAGGACATCAGAGGCGGGTAGTGGTGATAAGGGAGCTGAGGAGGGTAGCGGGGATAATGACAGTAAGATCAGCGATGTGCGTAGTACTGGGCAGGAGTCGTGTATGTACCGAGCCGAGTTACCGTTGGACATGTATTTCTACGAGCATGAAGATTGGTCAGCAAACTTGTTAACATCAGTGGTGACGGAGGAGAGGCTCAGGTACTTGAGGTAGGCGTATGCGATCCCGGAGTCAGTCGTTTTGAGGATGCCGACTCCAGGCGAAAGGGCGTGGGTGACATTGTACTAGTAAATGTTTAAGTGCGGGCTGCAGTTGCCTTTACATCGATGGGTGCAAGAGCATATGAGCTTCGCAGGTTTTGCACCGTTCGAAATGAGTTTGAACATGATCTGATCCGAACTTTACTGTCGATGTATGTGCTATGGAGTGAGATGAACTCCTCGGAGCCGTCAACTGACGCGATGACGCATGCTTATGAACTACAATCTAGCCCTCGGCATGTAGCCTTTTATTACATGATGCGGGGGAAGGGTGCCCTGATAGACAACGATGTTGTGGGGACTCGCGAATGGAAAGATCGATGGTTCTTTGCTAGTGGTGCATGGGAGGTCGCTCTAGGGTTGGATGAGCCTGGTCGGCATGTGGCTAGGCGATTTAGGAATAAAGGTCAGGTTGGTTGACATAAACTCCACCTTTGGGTGGGTTGATCTCAGTTTTTGCATCTTTTTTTTTGTTTGTTTTCGTGGGATAGTATCGCATTTCGTTGTTCTAATTGCCTATGTTTGATTTGTGCTTGCAGTGGACTTGTCGGAGGTCGCTGCGTTGGGGGATATTGAAGAAGCGAAGCTCGAAGTGGTGAGAGCGTTACCAGATAAGGAGCGGGTGGCCTCTGGTATATTAATTGGAGCAAAGTTGAAAGAAGGCTTGCTAGAGACGATGGTGGTTGATAGGAATGACCCGGTGACTCGTGCACGGTTGGAAAAAAGAGTTGGGGAAAGTATCGGTGGGGGGCTCGAGTGGGTCTGCGGAGAAGGCTGGTAGGTCAACTATGAAAGGTAGGGGGTAGCACGGCTGGGAGAACACCAGCGGTGGGGTCAGCTGAGAAGAATGGTGGGAGTACTATGGGACTTTCAAATGGTCGTTCGGCAGGTAGGCAGTCTGCGAATAGGAGTCCCCTTGTGTCTCCGTCGAGGCCGGGCACCAAGAGGCCAGCAACTGAGGAGGGCTCCTCAGGTGGGTCGGCTTCGAAGAGAACGCTGATCGGGGGTGGGTACCTGGTACCCCGAAGCCTAGCACTACTACCGCTGATGGCACACTATTGATTGGTGTCACAGCTGAGGCGGGGCTAATTGAGGAGTTTCAGGTGACGAGGAAAAGGGTGCTACAAGGGGACATAGTGGTGCATTCGAACCACTTGGAGCTGGGAGGCTATGCGGGTACGTGTCTGCAGGCGTATGAGGACTTGCTGAAGGCATGTATGTTGCTTTTATGAATAAAGTGAAGCGTAGAGCATATTCAAGGGCATTCCCCTAAAGGGTAATTAGGACGAGACATACACCGCAACCACTCTTATTGGAGGCGCCGTTGACATATAGGGTCCATATAGGGTATTTGGATGATGTAAGTGATGTAGATGAACTGGCATGGTCAGTGAAGACTAGGTCTGCTTCTTGGGGTGTGAATTCAGCGATGAAGTCTGCTACAACTTGTGCTTTAAGTGCGGACCTGCCCTTGTATTGTATATCAAACTCACCCATTTCGATGGACCCTTTGATGAGGTGACCCGACGTCTCGGGTCGTTGGAGGACCTGGCGAATTGGCTGGTCATTCATGACCTCAATTGCATGAGCTTGGAAGTTGGGATGAAGTCTCCTAGCTGAGGTGACGAGGGCCAATGCTAGTTTTTCAATGGCAGGGTAGTGGGTCTCAGCGTCAAGATATGCTTTCAATATGTAATACAATGGGTTCTACTCAGACCCGGATGTACATATAAGGACGGAGGAGACACTGCCAAATACAAGGACAGGGTCTCACCTATTTCTGGCTTTGAGAGGATTAAAAGCTGACCCATGTGTTGTTTGAGTTTCTTGAAGGCGTCCGAGCATTCTCCTGTCCATACAATAACTTGTTTGGCACCTTTAAGTGACTTGAAAAATGGGAGACATCGGTCTGTAGCACATGAGATCAAGCGGTTTAGAGCGGCTACCCGACCAGTTAGACATTGGATTTCTTTCTTTGTGGTAGGGGCTTGCATGTCAAGGAGAGCCTTGATTTTCTCCGGGTTAGCCTTAATACCTCGTTGATTGACCATAAAACCTAGAAACTTGCTAGAGGCGACCCCAAACACGCACTTGGCTGGGTTGAGCTTCATGTTGTAACAGTTCAGGATCGCAAAAGTGGTGGTAAGGTAATTGACATGTTGAGAGGTCTTGATACTTTTCATCAGCATATCATCAACGTAGACTTCTACTGTTTTACCCAAATGTTCTGTAAACATCCAGTTCACAAGTCGTTGATACGTTGCTCCTGCGTTCTGCAATCTGAAAGGCATCACATTGTAGCAATACAACCCTTTGTATGTGATTAAGATTGTTTTCTCTTGGTTGTCAGGGTGGAGACGCATTTGATTATACCCGGAATATGCATCCATGAAGCTAAGCATCTCATGGCTGGTAGTTGCGTCTACAAGTTGGTCAATCCATGGGAGGGGGAAGCTATCCTTGCGGCAAGCTTTGTTCAAGTCAGTAAAGTCGACACACATACGCCACTTATCCTTTGTCTTTTTTACCGTGACTACGCTTGACACCCAAGTGGGGTATGTG
Source organism: Oemleria cerasiformis (assembly GCA_037349345.1). Taxonomy (NCBI): domain Eukaryota; kingdom Viridiplantae; phylum Streptophyta; class Magnoliopsida; order Rosales; family Rosaceae; genus Oemleria; species Oemleria cerasiformis. The sequence continues at coordinate 13,227,322 of JAZGTL010000010.1, forward strand.
GACTCATGGAAAAAGCCGATTGATCTTAGTTTTTCCACTTCTTCTTTCATGGCAGCATATCGCTCAGTGTCGTAAGACTGTCGCTTGGCTGATGCCAGGCATGTCAGAGTACGACCATGCGAACGTTGATGCATTAGTCTGTAAGAAGTGGATGAAGTCAGCTCGCTCTTTGGCAGGTTGATTAGCTCCTATTTTTACCACCCGTTACGGGTGTTCATCTGAAACTAGTATTTCCTCAATATCTTCCATGGGGCGGGGATTGAGACTTAGAAGGCGATCCCTGGGATCTAAGTCAGTGGTGAGTGGGTTTTCACTGGAAGTAGACGAGGTCTCTTCAATTATGGATAAGGTTTCTTGCGTACGCATTCAGACTATTGAGGCATAAAATTAGCGAGCGGATGGTTGATTCCCTCGAATCGTCCCAATTCCCTCCGCAGTAGGGAACATCATAAGAAATATCCGTTAGTTGATGGTGGCGTCCAACTCTATCAGGGCGAGTAAGCCAAGTATGACGTTGTGGGCGGATGCGCAGTCGATGATGAAGAAGTTCGTATTGATGCTTGTCTGCACATGAAAAGTTCATACCGTGAGGGTGAGACTAATATGTCCCAAGGGTTGGATACTACCGCCTCCGAAGGCTACTAGAGCAAGTGTTGTGGAGTCAAGTGCAGTGGTACTTAATCCCAATTCTTCGAAGGCTGGAATAAAGAGGATATTAGCATAGCTGCCCCCGTCCATAAGGACTCGTGACACGCCACAATTGGCCATTTCCACAGCTATTACCAGGGGGTCATCGTGAGGCTTATAAGTACCTTGCTTGTATGTCTAAGAAAATGTTATGGGGACAACGTCAATGTGGGTCCTTTTCTCGGGTCGGCTCTAATATCCCACTGATAGTGTATGTTGGCTTTCTAGGGCGGAAGCATGGGCGTAGTTCTTTTGTGCTCTGTGAGATGTACTTGAAAGAGCCGATCGACCATAGATGGTGGCTATGAAACGTCGTGGTGGAGGAGCTTCCATGATTGCAGATGAGGGTTCTTCCACCCATATAGACTGTGATTGACGAACCACAAATTCTCCAAGACAACCTCTCCTGATGAGCGCATCGATCTCATCCTTTAGCAATTTGCAATCGTTTGTATGATGGCCATATTCTCTATCGTAGCGATAGTATTTGGAATCCTCTCATTTTCCCTAGTAAGGGAAATGAGGTGGTCGTGGCGTTGGTAATTTTCTTTCAAAAAGATTGAACACCTCTGTGATGGCGGCATTGAGGGGAGTATAGGTGGAATATGTCGGGGGTTTGTCACGACGATAATCATTCCTCTGGTTGGCGTATTCCTGATCATAGCTCTTTTTCTGGGAGGGTCGGCTATGATAACTGTGGTTAGGCTCATTGCGCTCTCGATCATTGTTAGCTTTAGTTGTTCTAGCAGGTAGGGAAGTGGTTTTTCTTGCCTCATTCAACTACTCTGCTCAGCTGTAACTGGTGGCTTCCCTGAGGTGGTTGATAGAAGAAATATTGAACACAATAATTATGAACTTTATTTCTACTAAGTATAACTTTGCAAGTGCACAAAATCGATGGAGATAGTATAATGACAAGCAAAGGTCGATCCCTCGAGGACTTGTTCAACGATTAACCCAATTAAGTTCAGATTTGTTAACTTAAATAAAAACACACACACACACACGCCAAGGGGGGGTTTATGATTGAGAGCTGAAAATTAAAGACAGGTAAATGAAAGTGCAGAAAATAACAATGCAAGAATGAAAGGTTGATTGTTTGTTAAACTAAGGCGAATTAAGGCTTATTAACCACTCTAACCAATTATAGCTCTTAACCATATTATCTTGACCTAATTACTATGCAATTCTGAATTAGGTGCCAGGCCTAGGTCCTGGCGTTGGTACACTAAACATATATCATTCTCTCTTACTTAGCATGTTTTAGACAGGGCATATGTGTAACAACCCGGAATTTCAATTAAGACGGGACAGGATTCTTCCCGGGTTTCGAGGGGAAATTCAGGACGGGTCCTGACAATATGCCTAGAACGTCTATCACCTACCAGTGAAGATGACGCATGAAGTACTAAGAGAATTTAATGACACCACACTAGCCTAGAAGAGTGGGATACATTCCTAGGTTGTCATGAATTCCGATTACAAGATTGTCAGGACCCGTCCCGAATTTCCCCTCGAAACCCGGGAAGAACCCTGATCCCGTCTGAAAACCTAAGGAAAGGTTCCCAAAATACCCTTCAATCCTTATAAAATATAATAATAATAAATACTTCCACTTGTCAGACAAGGGATTCAAGCACTCAATAATTCCCGTAAATAATGACCAACCAAATACAATATAATATCAGAGCGTCTAAGTAGGATCAAGAGTATAATTTAGATATCCTACTCAGGTATAACTACACACCGCAGCCGAAGTACTAATGCCTCTGCCTCGAGATAAGTGTCCACGTCAACTCAACTGCCTGATGGGGGTTTAAACACAAAAGTTGTGAGTGAACAAAAATAATCATTTATAAATCGTTTTCCAAGGAAATATTACCTTTTTCCCCCTTCATTTATAAAATCATGCATGCATCACATAAAACAGTTTATGATATAAAAATATTATATGTAAATCACCAAAATTTCCATTTCTCTTTAAAACCACTTAGTTGGACTCACATAAAATCTGTATAATGAAAATACCTCGTGATCCACAGTTTGGTTTGAAAACTCTTTTCAAAGGAGTTAAAATTCATTTAATTCAGCCTAGACACATAATATCTCAAATCTACTGTTCCCGACATATCCACAACACACCAGGGTATCCCTTGAGATGTGTTAAAATCTGTACTACGAGTAGACAGCTTCGCGACCCGGCGGAGCAAGACCCCTCAACACCAAAGTCCGAACCCTCAACAACCAGCGGAGCAAAACCCCTCAACACCAGTCAGAGCAACTGTAACCATCGGGACAAAAAACCAATTAACCAAATCCGTATTTTAAAATCTTTGTTTCTTGGCCTAAGCCAAATTCTTTGAAATATCATTTTATGGCCAAAACCGGTAAAATCATAATTACGGGTCTAAACCCAAATCACAGGCTCAAATAGTTACCACGTCAAAACGATATCAAAATCGAGTACAAAAACCATGCCATTTCTCAAAACACACTTTCACTGAAATATTGGAAAACATGTGTCCAGCATAATTTCTAAAATCTAGAAATTCATTGCACCCATACAAAACAGTATTTAAATCAAAGATATATTTATGCATGCATTTTAGTTTATAAACCAAAAGTCCACTCACAAACCTGTCCAAGCAAGCTAAATCCCGAATTGTACACTCCCCTGAAGTTCCTGGAGCAGTATCGCCTGTCCAAATTAATAATCGGGATTACCAGCTAATAATAAGAACCTTAAATATAAACCCCCCCTAAACCCCGGGAAGTCTACCTATATTGACCTAGAAAACGCAGCAACTTCAAACGCCCAAAACAACCCCTAAACGACGTCCGATCGACCCAAAATCGGCGCCAACAAGTCCGAAACGTCAAAAACTAGCTGTCACGCGCCACCGTGACCTCAGACTCGGCCCCACGCACCAACGGAAGGTCGAAACACGTGCCCACGCGCCCTCACGCGCCGGTCACGCGCCTGCTACAGTGCCCACGCGCCTGGACCGGTCCAACCCGGCCCAACTCGGCCTGACCCGGTCCAACTTGACCCGACCATCACTCAACCTAACCAGTTCAACTCAACCCGACCGATCACTCGACCCGACTGATCATCGGCGACTCGCTGGAGAAGACGACCGGCACCGGCGCCGCCGTCTAGTTTCCGCCGGAAGCCCCCATTTCCGGCCGAAACTTCAAGTTTTACAACTTCCTCAAAACTCAACCATTTTTCACAAATTTTATGTCTAAATCTATCTACTCGAACCCAAGAATCCAAATATGACCTTAAAACATTAAACACGTACATGTACTAGTCGAAAAATCGATCGGAAGATCCGAAACTTCCTATACTCGGTTTGGCTTCCCCCGTGATCCTCTCCTTCGATGGTTGGTATGGTTGTGATCGTGGGAAGGAGTAGAATACGGTTAGTGGAATAGAAATGGAAGTTTTGGCCTTGAATCAAACTTGGAATTTGTGGGTTTTTGGGTGAGTTTTCGCACACGGGTTCGATGTGGGTGTTTCACAGAGAGATGAGAGTGAGATGATAATATGAAGAAGATGTAATTGAAGATGTAAAATGATTGGAGTAAAAATATCTTCTCCCAAACCAAAATTACCAAAATGCCCTTGCACATCTAGACCCATAACTTTCGTCCACGAACTCCATTTTCCGCGTGCCACCTGTCTACGAACTGGTGAGTTCGAGACCTACGCAACGGTATCCAAAACACCACCAAAAATGTTTCGAAACAAAATTTGACTTTCACACCCCTTAACAAACAAGGGTAAAATCGTCATTTTACATAAATAATTTACGTAAATCCAATAATTGAAATTCCGGGTTGTTACAAGATTGTTTCTTAACCTCAACCTCTTGAAGCTAATGAATCACAGGATGATATGGTGGTCACTCAAGCAATTCCATCAATAATTTATGCAAACATGGTAGCAAGTGTCATAAACATAAAAGAATGGTAGTTAAAGCATTAATCAGAGTTATTCAGCATGCATAGAAATTAAGAACAAGAATAAAAATATACTTAACGAGCTAACATGGCTAGGGCTTCAAACAGCCCTAATTCTGAAAGGAACTACTCACTCATAACTGAAATTGAAACAAATATAATTGAATTAATAAGTAAATTGCAATAATAAAAATAAGGGTACAGAAAAGATTGTTGAAGAACAGGCACAGCAGAGCCACGACAGAGCCTTCTTCTCCAAGCTCCACGCCCAATAATTTGTGTGTAAAATATTATCTCTAAACATATGGTCCCCCAAAACACTAAACAAAGGCTCCCTTTTATAGGCAAAGGGAAAACCTTGTTCTATAAGGATTGGTAAAACCCTAGCCTAGAATGTTCTGGAATAGTTATTATACTTCTAATTAATTACAAAGTCCTTAAAATATATTAGAACCAATCAGAGCACGGTTGGGAGTGTTAATGTAAGTTGGCCAGTGGGAACACAAGCTGGCCGCGGGCAGCCCGCGGTCTTCCCGTGGTCTTTGGAATGTCTTGGTCATAGGGGTCTGGGACTGCGCTTTTGAGGCACACCATGAGCATAGTAGAAGCGCATATTCGCTCAAGCTAGGTGCACAGGTTGTTAGGCTTAGCGCAGAGGAGGAACTTTGATCCACCGTTGGCAGAACAGTAACTAGGGTTTAGGCGCAGAGGTTGTGCTTGGATGGGAAGTTCTTGGGACATGTACTCGACATGTCCTGGCATGAACTTGGCACTTCTAGGAGATGAACTTGATGTCATGAGACACAGGTTTGGGACCCAGATGGCATGATCTGAGGTACTTGGTCAAGGACTCAAAATAGGCGCATTGGCGCACTCATGACCCAATTCAGGACCTGATATTGAAATGACGACATCTCCTTCATTTGAACTCCGATTTGAGTCATTCTTTTCGCGTTCTTCTCAGAATTCACCTATCTTTCTAAATCTGCACAAGTTTCGTAAGATTGATCATTTTCTACTATTTATGGCACGAATTCATTCAAAAGACATGTAAGAGAGGCATATAAAGACATCAAAATCATGCATAAATAATGACTGACAATGGTCTTTGTAGGTTTCGAGGGGGTTCTTTGTTTAAGAAAAGAATAAGTCGCCAACTCACTGGCCACCCATCAGTGCATTGTAGGTAGTTGCATCATCAACACCAACGCACTTGGCATACTCATTACTGAACCGGGTGATACTCCCTAAGGGGTTCTGTTGACCCTTGCCGTACTGCACTGAGGTTAGTTGCAGTGTAGAGCCGGGTGGAGATAATCATGTATCGTTCTAGGAATACTTTCCTCAGGTTCGCGAAGCAGGAAATGGATTCTAGGGCAATGTGCTTGAACCAGTTGCGAGCCGGCCCTCTCAAATTTGTGGCAAATATGCAGCATCGACTGGCTTCATTGGCCCCTCGACTTTCCATTGCATACTTTAAACTATCCAGGTGGTCGAACGGATAGGTAGAGTCGTCATAAGATTAGATTTTGAGCGATTTGGTGGTACCAATCGCCTCTAAGGCTAGAAGTTCTTTGGTGTAACGGCCCGGATCAGAAATTAAATTAATTTGAGAATTCGACGATTTTACCCTCAATTTTGGATGGGTTTGGGAGTCATTTTTTTACTAGTGGTGCTTTTGGGAATTTGTCTTTGGTCGTTGCGTGGGTCTTGGACTCACGAGTTCGTAGACAAGCGGCACGCAAAAAACGAAGACCCGGTGAGATCGTTACGGGTCTAGAAACTTCAGGGGCATTTTGGTAATTTGGTAGGGGCATTTTGGTAATTTGGTAGGGGTAGATATTTGTTTTTAACACACCCCCCCCCCCCCCCCCCTAATTTGATCAGATCAGGATCATCCCCCACTCTCTCTCTCTCCTACCCGATCCCTCCCCCGAACCCGTGTGACTTAAAACTCACAAAACCCATGAAAGTGGACTTTGATTCAAGGCCATGTCTCCAATTTTGGTGGAATTAATCAGGATCTCCTCCTTCCCACGAGCACAACCGTACAAACCATCAGAAGAGGCAACCGCGGGAGACGCCGGACAGAGGAAAAGTTAAAATCGAAACTTCTAGTCGATTTTTCGGCCCGTACAGGTATGTTTTGTGTTTTGAGATCATATTTAAATTCCTGAGTTCGAGTAGATAGATTTAGATGTAAAATTCATGAAAAATGGTTGAGTTTTGAAGAAGTTAGAAAAACTTCAAGGTCGGCCGGAAATGGCGGATTCCGGCGACGGAGACGGTGGCACGACGGCAGTCCGATCGTCTTCTCCAGCGAGTTACCGACACCGGGTCAGGCCGAGTGGGCTGGGTCAGGTTGAGTGGGCGGGGTCAAGCTGAGTGGGCCAAGTTAAGCCGAGTGGGTCGGGTCATACTAAGTTGGACCAGGTTAGGTCGAGTGGACCGGGTCAGGCTGGGTCAGCACGTGGGTGCTATAGCAGGCGTGTGGCCGGCGCGTGGCAGGCGCGTGGCGCGTGGTTCAGCCTTCTGCCGGCTCGTGGGACCGATTCTGAGGTCACGGCGGCCTGTGGCTAGGGTTTTGGGAGATTTCGGACAGGATTTTGATGGTTTTGAGGTCGTTGGAGTTTGTTTAGAGCCCCAGTTGGGTAATCCCAGCGGTAACAGTTGACCATGGAGCGGGTTTTGAGCTCGGGAGGTCAAGGTAGTTGGGTCAATATTGCATCAAGAGTTCCTTGGGGCTAGGGGGTCCATGTTTTGGTATTTTGGATGTGCTGTGAAAGGACTAGGGTTCCGGGATTGCATGGGTATGCATACTTCTAGGTATTGGGTTATACCATGGGATTCTCTGATGATTGGCGTGAAGGGTGTTTTTCTCCGCTACATTGTTGAGGGTTCTCCGATTGGCGTTAGAGGGTATGTGTCCGCCAGATCATCGAGGGGTTCTCCAATGTTGGCGTTCGAGGGATCTTTCTCCGCCATATCGTTGAGGTCTAAGGTAGCTATGGAGAAGCAGGGATATTGAGTTATCACTTGGGGGCTCAGGACGAGCCGGGATATCGAGTTACCACTTTGGGTGCTCTGGAGGAGCAGGGATATCGAGTTCGACTCGGGGCGAGTCAGTGAGACTCAATTCAACCAAGTCTGGTTCCTTCGTCATCCGAGTCAGTGGGATGGTATGGGCGATGACCCAGATTGACAAGCCAGTTGTCTTGTGTTATTACAGTAGAGGTTTCAGCAGTGTCTGACCTACTGACATTTGGTGTCAGAATGTTTTTACTTTTTGGACCACCACTATTCCGAGGTCTCGGCTATGACCTATAAGCTATCATGCGTCTGATAGGTAGGTGTGGTCAGTAAGTACAGAGAGGTTTTGTTGGAAATCCTGTAAGGTTTATTTATTATATTTAAGGATTAAGGGTATTCCTGGTATTAAATTTTGAGGAAAAAGAGCTGTCATACGGGATAAGGGCTTTTCATGGATTTCGAGATGAAATTCGAGAAGGGTCCTTACATTTGGTGTAGGGGAGGATTTCTTCCTCTAGATATTCCGCAGGTCGGCTGGTGACTACTCGCCCAGCCTCCACTCTGCCAAGGCGATCCCAGACATTCTTCGATTCACCATTCATGAGCTCTCTCAGGCGAGCTGTTAAGTCGGTGGCTCAATATTATCCTGGTCTATAATCACAGCTTTGGCCTTGGCGGCGGCTCGCTCCCTCTGCTGATCCAGGATGTGCCGGGCGTCTCCATTGGCAAGAACAATAACTGACTCAGCCATTGTGGCACTTATAGGTCGGCTAGACGATGCACCCGCATTCCTAGGGATGGGTGTAGTGATATGTGCAGTGGTAGGGGCAGCACCGAACACGCGTTCCTCGACACATCTAGTACGCCTTATTCATTCTTCCAAATGTTCTCTGTGATGAACAAAATTATATTTATCGCAAGTGCACGAATCAATGTGATAGTATAGCAAGAAAATACAGGTGTCGTACCCACAAGGACTTGTAAAGTTTATTAATTAAATCCAATTATGCAATGCCCTAAAGAAATCTAAAAATAAAACAAAGTTGTAAAAATGGAAAATCAAAGATCAACAAAGAATTTTGGTTTTTTTTTTAACAAGTAATTTAATTTGCAATTAAATAAAATAACACTTTTTCTTATTGATTTGTGTAAACAATGATTGAAAATACTAGGTATCTGATTTCACTATAACATTCCAATTATATGCCTCTAATTAACTTAGTGAAAAAGATTCAATTTAGTTTCTAGGATTTGTTCCATCATATTATGATTATCCGTTAAGTGTCCGGTTGTAACCAAGTATTCTTAATCATCAACTTAATCACGGTGTCTAGTCTAAGTGAAAAATAGAAAAATCCATTAAGTTCAAAAGGAACATTCAGAATCAAAAAGTGTCTTAGCATGGTGTCTACATCAACAACAATTCTTTCATTCAATAGAGCTATCTCAAGGCTAAGCATATGGTGTCTACTATAACCTTGTCTCAGATAATCAACTAAATTAACATTAAAGATGGTCAGTCCATAACATAAACATAAAGATAGTATGAAGCACAAAGAATGAAACTAGAAACATTGAATTGATAAAAGAAAGTTAACTAAGGCATAGAATTTTCATGTCAGGTTACATCAGATTCTTAGCAAGGAATTTAGCTACTCATAATCACCATACTAACAAACATCATAGTTATGAAAATCATAATTACAAAGTTTGAACAAGAGATAGAAAAAACCCTTAGAGACTCCCTTTGGTGTCGGGCTTGCTCCTTCGGTTGATCCTCAATGGCAATGGAGGCTATGAGAACTTTGGATCAAGATGGGTGCTAGGATATATCTCTTTTTTCTTGCATGAGAACCTCTATTTTTGCTGCTGCCTTTTTTTTCTTTTATAACCATCCAAATTGAATTCATTTCCACACCATCAAATTCCATCACATTGAAGAGTCCTTAATTGCTTTAGGATGTTACTTTCCTTAGGCTTTCAATTGTCCCTCCAAGCAATTACAGCTGATTATAACTGAATTAAAAGAGAGATTAAATGCCCCAAAATTCCCATGAACCGTCCAAAATGTTACCTTCCAAGACTGGTAATTTGTAACGTCACTTTGGCAAACACTACGCAGAAATTTCTAGCTGAACCTCTGGTACGAAAACTGAGATAACGTCTTCTAGAAACGTCGGAATTACAAACCGTAAACGTCTACAGAAACTAGACGTGCATATCTTTCCAAACATATAAGGCACATCACCCAGTTCATCCCGAGGAATTTATGGTGGCCAAAAGAGTATGGTTGTTCTGCACAGTAATTTTCAGCTTCAGCAGTTCTTTTAGCTTGCATACCATCAAATTAACTCCAAAGCCATCATTAGGATTAATTACCTGTAAAACACATATTAAACTCATAAAAGAACCAATTTCACAAGAAAACATAACACAAAACCTAGTAAAGAAGGGCATTAAATACGTATAAATATGACGTTATCACTCTGGACTGTAGAACTTGTTCTATCAAATGGTTCTGGTGAGACTGGAGGGTCGCGTTCTGGGCATGGAGAGATTTGCTAACCGTTTGCATGTTTTCCATGCTCCCAAGGAGTTGGCCTATGGGCCCTCGAGGTCACCAATTCGAGTCTTTTCATGTTGCCACCTCTGCTTGCGGTGTTCTCTCGTAAGAGGGGCGAGATCTCCCAATCCCTTGGAGACCATGTTGGTCTTAAGATACACTGTGTTCCTATCTCAGGGAAGAGTTGTAGCAAGTTCTGTTCAAGAGCTTCCCATTGACGGCGCCAAATATTGATGGGGTAGTTGGACCCGACAACGTAAGAGCCCTCGGGATCCGAAGACTGTGCTCCTAGGTTCCGTGAACTAGATGGCAAGATTCCTCCCTCAACAAAGGCAGGTTGCTTGGGTTCCAAGGCATGATTTCCTTTGTTTGATCAAATCTCCCTTCACCTGGTATTGAAGTACCTAAGAAGAAAATATAAGACGAAGAGAAGGAAAAGGTTAGGCTTAGGAGGCCGGTGTGGCTCCCGCCTACTACCCTCCGATGCCTAAGTTAGTATTTATTTGGGAGATTTGGAAAAGCATGGTGAAAACATAATCAATCTTCCATAAACAAGGAAGTTAGAAGAAGAAGAATGAGTAAAATATGACAAGGGATATTTCTAGAGAGAAGGCAGAGAGTATAGGAAGAGAATGTGTTTTAGAGAGTAACTACACTTACTTGAAGTCCCTCTTTTCTGGGCAAAGTGTGGGGATATTTATAAGGAAAATATGTTGTGTCGGGTCAGCATAGCCGACTTGACCACGGTTGTCCGTTCAATGGTGGGTACCCGCTCTCTTGGGGTCCTGTGCCAATCCTATTTTATGTGTTGATCTACAAGGAGAACGACACTTGGCACTCTAGGTTAACATTGGGACCATAGATCACCCTGCCCAAGGGAGCTTTGGCCGGTGATAGATGGGACTTTAGCTGCTAACTTCTCTACCAAGGGATGATCGACATGTGTACTCTAGCTGGCTGATTTGATTGGAGCCTCTGACATGGGCAGTGGCATACTCGGCCGGGTCGACTATGCTCTTTGTGGAGGGGGTCGGCTATGTTGTCTTCCCACCTGAGCGGGTAGGCTATACATAGAAGGCAGGTGTGCTCTATGGTTGGACTGGGCTATGAGTTGCTCCTTAAAGGGGCCAGTCCTTTGATGGGTCCAAGTCTGGAGCCCACAAGATGGGAATATATGGATTCTTCCTTGTGAGTTTCGAGATGTCTTTTTATATACAATCTGACAGATTCGGCTCAACGTACTGAGGGTACCAACATACTTCACAAGCAATTGTCAACACTCCTTTTTCATTCCCAACTCATAATTTGATTCTTGTTCTTGTACCCCAGTACGTTTTTCTAGTTGTTCTTATACTCGTTATCCAACTAACTCGTGATTTGATAATATTTTTATTTTGATATTAAGAAATAATTAAATTTGAATTCATGTAATGATTTTAAAGTAGTTATTCTAACATGTTCTTATTGATTTATTGGGCATGTATGAAAAATTAAGTTACCTACTATGTCGTGAGGCTTATAACTATAGCGGTAAAGCGCTTATTCCAACACTTTGAATTTTGTCCCTAACCTTTTCTGAAAATAGGAAGGAAAAAAAAATCATAATTACATGTTTCAATGCTAGTATTGCTCTCAATCCCAATTATTATCAATTACGGAGATTCGACGAAACAATATTTCAATTTTGCAAATATGATTCTATTTTAAACTGTTTTAAAGGAATTGGATTTGAATTCAAATGCAAATGAGTGAGCATATTGATTTTAACCAATTTGTTTAAGCACTCTAATATGTCTACTTAGTCAATATGGTCAACTTATTCAATGTTAATTAGCTCAGTCAACAAATTCATGAAACTTTTAATTATGTTGTTAATTTGTCTAAGATCCTCATAGTTGAAACTTGAAAGGTATTTTTTCTTTTGAACTTTTCAGTAAGTAAGCAGCACACCGTTGAATTTATTCTCAATTTTGGATATGCCAATGGGAACCATTTGAAGTATATAATTACTGGGACAAAATGCAAAACGGGTACTTCTTTTTCTGTGGTGGGACAAATAACATTTCTCAATGGGGAACAATGCGAATAAAAATCTTTTTATTGATTTCAATGGAAGAGAAATAAGTAGGACTCCGATGTTCTCTACTTAGCATTTGGATGGTGATGTTTAGGAGTGGAGATGCATGCTGGTTAGGGCTAGCAAAGGGTTAGATCGTGTCCGGTTAGTGTCGTATTATAAATTCTATTTTACTCAAATATATCCAATATGAATCTGACCCATTTAATAATCGTGTCAATGATAGTCAACCCGAACTTGACATGTTAATGAACCAGGTAACCCGTATAACTCATTTAATAAATAGGTCGTATTCGAAACCCGATTAACCTATGATCTGTTTAACTTATTTGACTTTCTAACTTTATGAATTTATGTTATACACCCTAAAATTTCAATATATACTACAAAACACCATCAATATATGAATTCATCCCCAAATAATCTTAAAATTATAAATATTTAATAGGTATATAGGTAGGTAAATAAGTAGATATATGGGTTAGTGAGTGACACGTTTATTAAACGAGTTAATAGGTCATTACACGGGCTAACGGTTTGACCCGAGGGCCACCCGTTTATTAAATTTGTCATAACTGGTTGATTTGAAAATAATCCAAATTTTTAATCATGCTGATTGACCTGGTTAAATTTCTTGCAGGTTTCGAATCGTTTATTGAGTCGTGGAAATTGCCACCCCTACTGCTGGCTCAGACATATACATGTTTTGGTTTCGACGTCTCAAACTCAATAACAGGTCACTAACGTGCATGCTTATAATCGTACTTTCTTTTATATGTACTGAAATTCTATTACTAAATATATATGACTTAATGACCGGTCATTTGCATTATAGTTGCTCTTTCCTAGATATATGATGTGTTACATGGTCGGATTTGTGAGGTGCAAGTGTAAAAATTCTTTGCTTTTTAAATGAGATAAATTGAGGCTAATTTACCAAACAAAATGATGGATTTTAAGCAATTTTTGTGTACCTTACTTAAAAAATGACATTGATGCCATAGTACAAAGATTCCTCATAAAGCACCATTTTCCAATTCCCAAGTGTATACTGAGAAGCAACCAGGTGATATCGTATTCTCTTAATCAATTCTTCAATTTTTTGAAATATTTTGTCGAAATAAGACTTATCTAGCAAAATATATTTACTCAAAAAATTTAACGATATATTTTTTATATATATTTTAACGATATCACACGATACACTTACTCAAAAAGTATCACTTTTTATGATCTGGATGCTACTACAAGGCAAAGGCAAAGGCATGTTTTTCATGAAAAACTTTTAAGAATGTTTTTGTCACATGTCACCAGCATCTAGGACTTTGAAAGGCTTTGGATTAATCCAAGGCCTTTCCAACTCAAAGATGAAAATCAACCAAAAAATGTCCCCTTTATACTCATTAGAAACCAAGACTCTCTTGCTGCTTTTCCAAAACTCAATCCTCCTTTTCAAAACATAAAATCTGGGGCTTGTACATCTGTTTCACCTTTTCATGCCAGCTATTTCCTAAACTACCCTCCTCCCCTCTATTCCTATCCATAAACACAGTGTTTTTCTTTATTTTTTCCATTATTTTTGCTTTTTTTAAAATATTATTTTTACAAAACTCCTTGAGTGCAAATGGACAAAAAAAAACTAAAAAATGTTCCAAGAAAAACTCAATTGGGCAACCAACCTTTTTTCTTTTTTTCAAATATAGCCTGAGATCATCAATGAAACACTCCTTCATTTGTTTCTTTCCCTCCTCATCAATTTTTCGGTGAACGATTTCAAGTCTAAAGTTTAATAAAAGATCACATAGGGACACTTTTTCCTTCAAATATAGACTTCAAGGTTAAAATTGAAGCTCGGTTTGAATTATTAAAATAAAATTACGCTGTACTTTATTGAACCAATGGTAACCATGGGATTTTAATGTCCCAACATCTCCATCAAGAGGCAAATTTGGCCATGTTAACCCCAACCCCAGGTGCGCAAAGAAGCAGAGCTCAGCCAGCTAATGCAAGCATATGCAGAGAGGATAACAACTTAACAAGATACATGAATGGAAACATCTTAAAACCAATTTTTTAATAAATAAAAGCAAAGTATGAAAACATATAGCCAACCAAACCACATGCAAATAAACTAGGCTTTATCCATGGATCATAGTATATAACACTAACGATAATATTTGATTTCATTATTCAAAAACTACAAAGATAGATTTTTTTTTTTTGATAACATGTTAGAATTGGATAATATAAGAAAGCTTCTAACTTTGGGATCTCATCCCAAGGGCCAAAGCCCTCCGAAACAAAATTTGAAGATCCAAATCCTACCAATTCAATAATCAATCAGCCTTTTCCATCTTCTGTTTCCACCCCAAAACCACAAAACAAAAGAAAAAGAAAAAAGAAACCTAACCTTCATTTTTCTTTCTTCTCATCATCATCGTCATCAACACTACCTTTCTTGCAGCTGCCCTCCACAAAGTCACACCCTTCATCTTTAGGACTCTCCAATGCCCTCTTCTCCTGCTCTTCTTCTTCCTCCAAATCATCACCCCCATTACCCTTTACCCTCAAACCACTACCACCTGCATTTTCCTTTTTCCCAGCCTTCACCTTCAATGTCTCCAACAACTCCCTCAAAGCCTTGCCCTTATCTCTTCTATTCTTGATCAAAACCTCACTGACATCAGCAGGTGTCATCCCAGCCCTGTCCAAAACCCCTTCAAACTCCTTCCCAATCCCCTCATCCAAATCCCCCTCCTCATACCCCAAATAATTCTTCAACAAAATCTTCAATGCTGGGAATGAACAGTGGCTCATGAAAATATGCATATCCATCCTCCCACTTCTGAGCAATGCTGGATCAAGCTTCTCAATGTGGTTTGTTGTGAACACAAAAATCCTCTCACTCCCACAACAAGACCACAACCCATCAGTAAAATTCAACAACCCCGAAAGCGTAATCGAATTCCCACCACCACCACCGTCCTCCCCTCCACCACCACCACCACCGACACCTCCTCCGCCGCCTCTCATCCCCATTGGATCATAATAACCTCTACCACAAGAATCCCCAGCCCCATTACTATTCTTTTTCCTATTGGTCAAATTGAGTGAACAATCAATGTCCTCAATCACAATAATAGACTTAGAACTAGTCTTCATCAGCAACTTCCTAAGCTCAGAATTGTTATGCACCTCAGTGAGCTCAAGATCATAAATATCATACCCAAGATAATTAGCCATGGCTGCAATCATGCTTGATTTTCCAGTACCTGGTGGGCCATACAAAAGGTACCCTCTTTTCCAAGCGCGCCCTGTTTTCTGGTAAAAGTTTTGGCCATTGGCAAAGTCCATGAGATCATCCATAATCTCTCTCTTGACCTTTGGGTCCATAGCCAATGTTTCAAACGTGCTCGGGTGCTTGAAAGGCACAGATTCCCATGGATGCCCTCGAGAATCCAACGACCCTCCTCGTGAATTCGTGTACAGAAGCCGATCCTGATTTTTTCTTCGAATTTCGTTCGCCTTTTCCATTATGAAATCGAGGTAATTGTTGAGGATGAGGAACTTGTCCTTCTTCTTGATGCGAAGAGTGAAGCCCCTTTTCTCCTCCGGCAATGGCCTCCATGAGAAGGTTTGGGATTGCCTCTGAGAGACCACGTGTTCCCAGAGGACGGTGACGCCATTGAAGGTGTCCACCATGCAGTCATTGTTGGAGAGGCCGAAGGTGATGGCGCTGGAGTTGAGGGCACGTGTCAGGCTGAGGCGTGAGCCGGTGATTGAGACGGTGGAGCTCAAGTAGAGCTGGACGGCGTTGTAGAGCTCGTTGGTGTTGACGCCGTCGATCTCCGTGATGTCGAAGTAGTAGTAGGAGGAGAACCAATGGAAGATCTTGCTAAAGAGCTTCAGAAACGCAAACCGAAGCTCTGGTGGGAAAACGGCTTGGAGGAGGCTCTGGCAGAAGGCTAAAACGCCTAGCAAAGAGGCCAGAGAGGTCCAAAACTCCTTCATTCTTCTTTTATGGTGAATTAGGCAAGTGAGGTTTTTTTGAAAAGGAGGTGAGATTTCTTGGGATTTTGAGCAATGGGTTTTGCTCAATTTAGAGAGTTATTTGGGTTTTTTATTTTAGGAAATGGGTGCTGTCTCAATTTGTAAAAGGATTGATGGAATTTAAAAAGCATGGGTTTTGCTCAATTGGGAGTTTAGAGAAATGGGTTTTGGTCAATTTATGGAGGGAGAGGTGGGATTTTGTAGTTGTTGGGTCTTTTAAGAAATGGGTTATACTTATGCTCAATTTATAGAGGGTGAGAGTGAGGGGTTTCGGAATTGTTTCTTTGAAATTAGTGGATGAGAGAGGGAGAGAATAAAGCAAAGGTGAAAAATAAATTAAAAAAAGTGATTGAAAAGAGCAAAAGGGATTAACTTTTGAGATGGAGGAGAATTGGCTATTGGCTGGCCAAGGAGGGGTGATGTATATAAGTACAAACAGAACAGCACAGAGAAGGGGCTAAAAAACAAAAAGGGTTTCTAGAGTTTGGGTTGGGAAGAATCAGAGAGACGAGAAAGGGGCCCTATAATCCTCTTGGGTTATTGGGGTTTTGAGAGTTTGAGTGATTTCCAGGGATTTTTGTTGGACTTTTTCCCCTTATATTATTATGAAGGATTTGAATTTGAGTTTCGTTCTGTCTGTCAATGAAGGAGCAACTGGATTGTGAAATTAGAGAGAGGACAAAAAATGTGGTTAAATTAAAGTTACGACTGGAGGGAATTTTAGTTTTTTACTGAAGAGTAATGAATTTATAGAAGCAAGTTAAAAAAAGATTGAAAGGTCAGCAAGCAGGCATTATGTATAATTTTCTCCCAGTATTATCATTAAATTTGTATCAAATAAAAAGAGGAAAGCAGAAAGAATATAAAGCAGTGACTGATGAGGACCCGCTAAGCTTTTTGGTCGCATGTCAAACTTGTTGATATGGTTTGTTACTAATTGCCACATATATTCTGCTAAAGGTTCTTAATTTGGTGAAGAAAATCTTGGAAGATTCATTATTTTATTACATTTTGAAATTACCTTAATTCCTTTGGATATTTTTTTCTTATACGTTTTTGTTCCAAGTTTTTTTTTTTTAATTTAAATTAATTTAAAATAGAAAATGGGTTTCATTTGTTGGTTTAATATTACTTTTAAAATTGACCTATATAGCATGTTGGCAGTATATAGGTCTTGTGCTTAGGCTGCCCCTAGAGGCCGAGGCCGCCCTTTATATTTCTTGTATTTGCCAGGCCTCTTGCATCTTAACCCATTCAATTGGTATATGAGCATTTTTCGTCAGGTTTTACCCAGCCCTATTGAGTCAAAACTCTATAGTCGAGCCTCGTTAAAATACCACGTGACATATGTTTCAAATACATACAAATATTTCTTTTATTAGAAAACAAAAATGAAAAAAGCAAGAAAAATGAGTATCTAAGAAGAAAATAAATGCAATGGCAATGCTTACAAGTGCAAACCTATATAAACGGCTATGAATTATTTTATTTGATTATGAGTTTGTAACGCATTGATTATGCTTACAAGTGCTAAAAACCGTTTTGTTTTTCATGAAGAAAAACAAATGTAGTAAAACTGAAAACCTTTAGGGTGACTCAAACTAAAACCATCAAACTCAAGAGTCTTGTAAACTATATAGAGGATGGAGTAAATCCAAACATAAAGATCACAACACACTTTGCTTAATTCTTTTTCTTTTTTCTATGACCTAAGATGATGAGTTTAAAACAAATCAAAACTTATTCAAATTGGAAATTGAAATTTGAAACCAACCCAAACAATTTTGGGAAGCATACATGCATGCAATTATTATAAGTAGTAATTCAATGTACACATGATCAATGTGTGGTCCACTTGTGGTTCTTCCCCAAATATAAACACCCCCTAGACTTGTAATTAAAAATGTTGTTAGCATCATTGTTGTCTAATTAAAGAGCTTTTTGGATTCTAGATTTTGATACATTGCTCTCAAGTGGAAGTGGGGACCTTACCTATCTATAATCAAGGGTTTGAGTGAGTGAGGATAGGAAGAAAAAAAACTTTGTAATGTCTCCAGCATGACAACAGCTTTGAGCCAGCTATAAACAAATTACATTTATGTGAAAACAATAATCAAAATTAAAACAATATATAAATAACCAGTTGAAAGATACCAATCATAGGAATCAATCTCTATTTTCTCATCATTTTTTTTTGTTTTGTTTTGTTTAGTTCTCATACCTGAAATCATAAGCCACTTTATTTTTATTTTTTTTATATGATGATATTAAAATAACGGACATATTTATTGGTGATGATATTAAAATAAGAGACATTTATTGGTACTGATTATGCTATTATAAGTGTCAAAAGATAAGATTTGAGACTGATAATACATAATTAAAGAGAAATATCACTTAAATGTAGTATTAATTACTTATATATATATATATCACAAGTACATGTTATATTTACTCTTTTTGGTAAAACAAGTATTTATATATTTACTTGCAATAGAGTTATCACTTTTTAAATACTAAAGGATAAATTAAGATTTAATTTATCATGGGCGTATTTTGGATATATTTTTATTCACGACAGATGAAAAAAAAGTCAAATTACACATACTACAAACTAAGTACACTCACTATTTTTCTATTGCGGTTCAAGGTACTGATGTAGTGGTTTAAGAATATAATATCCCTAGTGTTTTCACACATAAATCTTCATGCATTTCAGTTCATTTGGTCCCATATTAATCTCATCGGTGACATTTTTTTTTTTTTTGGATAATGTTCTGTCTAAAAATGTGACAACGGGTCCGGGGTCACCTTCGGTGGATCTCGGTCGAAATCGACGCTGAAGGAGCGGGTTCGTGTGGATTTTAGTGATGTGTAGGTGATGTATGACTTATTGGAAGTTGTTTTTGGGTTTGAATGATGTGGGCTTTGAAGCCTTGATGCCACGGTCTTTCCCTAGATGGGCTGGCCAGGAAGCAAGTAGGCTTTTAGCTGCCTTCAAAGTAGGCATGCCACTAGTAGAGACTGCTACTAGATAGTTACAAATGGGTTCGATTACGGCCCATAAACCTTTATTTTAATCAAGAGATTGTGAGGTGAGCGGGCAAATTGCTCACAATGTTCTTCTTTATGCCTTATTCATAGTGTATCCAAGGACTTTAATAATTTTCTTTCAGTTTAGTCCAAGTTCAGTTTATGTTAATTCCGAATTGTTCATGTTAGCAGCATTATTGGTTAGGTGCAGTTGGGTACTAAGGTTTCCTGAAGTCGGGATGATACTATTGGACCAAAACACATAAGTGATTTTATGACTTAAAGACAGCCACAAAACACAATGGTTGGTATATTCTGAATACTTTTAACTCTTCTTAAGAAAATCTGTTGAAATATAAAGAAGATTGAATGCAAATACTGAAAAGTAACTGCGTGGATATTAAATGCAGTAAACAAAATACAAGTGTTGTAAGTAAATATTTCTTTCGAAATCAAGCCTCGTTAAGGGGCACAATCTTGTAGAAATCTTCAACTGAGATGAACATCAGTCGGAATCATGTCATGGATTGGTAAAGTATTCAAAAGACGATGACATGTCAAGGATTGAGTGCATGGATGCCTCACAAACTGAAATAGTCGGGATGAAGGGAGTGTTTGGGGTTTCCCAATGACTGAATTGAGCAGCAGTCGGGATGAGGGAAATCTTGAGTTCCTAGTCGGGAACTGAGAGAAAGAGGTTGAGAGAAGAAACTGGATCTCGATCCTAGATCGAAGAAACTGGATCTCGATCCTAGATCGGAGAAACAGGTTGTGCCTTAATAGGTGAGCCTTTGAACAAATAAGCTTTTGAGGTTTGCTTTGTTTTGAAATTGATTGGTTTAATAATTTATTTGTTTGATTGATTGATTGGTTGTTCTTTGAGAAGAAGGCTTCTTCTCCTTTTATATGCGGTTTGAGGAGTTGATTTGGCTTGTCAAGTGAACCTTTGCGGGACCCATGCTACAGTTGCTTGTCTCGAACATCCCCTTTGCCTTCTGACACGTTCGGCGCCTTCAGAATCGACTTTCCTCCTTTCCACATCTTAAAATGTGTTTTGGGCTGGGCTATGCGAGTTGGGCCTTTAATTTCTTTGACTCCTTGCTTCAGCCCAAATGAGATTTTTTTCGGGTGTAAACAGTTAGCTAGGGAAACATACCTCACATTGGATGTGCATTAAACATGAAAATCCTGCCTCGTGCCCCTGAAGAGGGGTTAATTAGGAACTCGCGAAGCAGCTAAGAGATCGAATACCTGATCATGCTTGCGTTTACAGCTATAGTCCCCAGCCATCTCCTCGAACCAATTCTTTTACGCCCCTAAAAGGAGACCACACAAGAATAGTCCAAGAGAAATCAAACCCAAGACTTAAGACATATCAAAATTTTTGTCCTTACTACTTGGACCACCCTTCGTGGTTAAGCTCATCAGTGACACCATTGTGACTTCTTGTTTACAAATATTAAAATTTTGATCACATAACATTTTTATCGAAGTGACAACAATGCAACTTCTTATTCACAAATATGTAATTGCAATATAAGTTAGATCAATCTACTATGGTACCGCGATATTTCTTTCCTATATATATATATATATATAATTAAGATTTGGTCACCTAAACATTTTTACCGAAGATTCTTCCATTCGGGAAGTGTGTAGAGTGTTTGATGTGTGCCCATGAGAAGATATAGAAAGAAAGGGGATCTTAATTGTTAATAAATTGTGAAAGCGTGGATGAGGGGTGAGCTCTTTATCCTAAGCGAGGAGAGCCTGTTGCTTGCAGGAGTCTGGAGATGTTAAATCGCTTGCAGAAACAGAATCCTTTTGGGCTTCGTTCCTCTCTGACTCCACTCCCATCATTTCGTCACCTCTTCTTATCTTACATGCAAAATAAATAAATAAATAAAATAAAATAAATAAACAAAATTAAGTAAATAAATGAATAATTAAAAATACCCAGAAATGAACTCAACCCCACATCACAGTCGGGTACAGTCGGGAGCAGCAGAGGCGACCCACAATTGCAAGCAATGCTCGTCCACTACGTAAAGCAGGGAAGCAAGCAAGCAAGCTAGCTGTTCAAATAATTTTCTGATCAGCTGCTGCTACTGTTACTGACCCTACTGGTGTTGATTCGGCCTGTGACCGTACGATTTTCACTTACACGGTAATCGACGATCGAAATGATATATAGTTAGAGGAAAAAATAGACGAGTGTCATTGTGTCAAGTGTCAATGACAATACGGAATGCGTATACACATTACACAGTTGTGAGTGACTAAGTGATGAGCATCTCAGACCGAGGGACGGGTGCGTGACCGTACAATATAGGCCACCAGCCACGTAAAACCAAACAACACTCGCGATAAAAATTGTACCATCACTATGCCTTCTGAGTTCTGACCTCGCAGTTCATACCCCTCCTCCTGCACGCATACATATAATATAAAATAAAGAAAAAGAAATGATAAAAAAGTTAACTTTATTTGAGCCATATATTTTTACAAATTTACAACACAATTCGGCTTGAAACAAATATCAATTACCTTATAATATTACACTGATTATTCATATTCAATAACAAGGAATTTATCTTCTGTACTTTAAAGTTGGCTTCTTTATAAATTTGACTTCAAATTTATCCAAAAAATCAAAATAATCATCTAGCAGACTTCTTATTTTTAACTTCAAATTTGACCAACTGCGTAGGACTATTTACAAATAATCAGCTACTATTCATTAGGTCAAGCTTAACAATAAAAATAGAGAATCTGCCGGAGGGTTGTTTTGATGTTTTTGGACAACTGTTGGGTTAAATTTGAAGAGTTGTTGCAAATGCTTTGAGTGCTTTCGGACTAATTTTCACTTCTCTCTTTAAGATTAAGAGATATATATATATATATATATATATATATATAGCATTGATCTTAATAACATTAAAAATTGACTAGCTATTAATATATTTTGGATAATTTATAGTTAAATTTAATCAATTTATAAAGAATATGATGAAGATGCTTTTAGGTTTACTCTTCTCTCAATACCAAAGGAAAAATCGACCCAGATGGAACATCTTCTTTCTCCTCTCCCCTGCCATCTACCAATTCTTTTTTTTTTTTTAGATTTAATTAGTAATAAGAGTTCCCTTGTGATTATTGTTATTTGAGTTCCCATCATTCTTATTTTTCTATTTATTTGAGTTCCCATTATTCTAATTTTTCTAATTTTCCATCCAATCCCTTCTTTCAAATTTTCCCGCTAAAATTGATGTTTTTTCTAAATTTGATTCTATCAAGCTTTAGATGAGTTTGTCGCACTAGAAAACAGCGGACCTTCAATCATTTGTCTATGACCTTTATTTGTTTATATGCGCAGTTAGATTGCTAGAAAACAAGTTTTTCCGAGTTTTGCTCCATGCTTTACAAACTCTTAAAGGCTAGATATGATGGGTTTGTCAGCGGTGTTGCTTCACATAGTTTGACGGTAGGCCGTTAGGATTATGATTTGGATTTTGTTTGTTTTAGGCGGTTTCATTCTCTTTCAGGATACAACAATTTTGAAATTGCCCGGAAATGCAGATTAGACAAGGAAAATCTATTCTCCAATATGAAAAGAATTTTAATAAGTAAAAATATATCAAAGCTACTATATATCTTAAAAGTTGAAATATGACTGCCGATGACTGCAGAGTAGCTAGCTAGTCCTTGAGTTATGGTGTGAAGTCATATCAGAAAGTTGAATTCCATAGGAGGAAATGCAGCAACTCCTCTTTCTTCCTTTTACTTCCATCAGAATTCTAATCCGGGAAATGCGTTCCCCTAAATCAACCCCCAGTCCCCACCAGAGTTAAAACATGTGCATGAAAATGTAAAAGGTGTTGCAGTGTTTTCCCTATTGACAGAGCTCTTCACTCAAACTGGACATTTTTGTAACTTAAAAACTGGTCAAAATTGTATCCCCAGTCTTACACCTCCATCTTTAAATGCTTTGTTTCGTTTTAATGTATTTTCATATGATGACGTGATAAGTCATATATTATTATATAAGTGAACATTGATAATATATACCCAAAAAAAATATATCAATAATATCTCTACGGCTCTACCCTTGCAATATCGTACTATTCTTATTTGATGATGATGAGGTTAGGTTAGTTAATCAGAGTTAAAACCATTATATGATAGAAGGGTTAAAACCTTGATTTGATTATTTTACCCGGCCCAATGATCATCAGTCCACGGTGGGTTTGCAGTGGTTAGGTCATCTCACAGCTGACATGGTTCTAAGTTGGAAGATTAAACTTGTCGGGTTTGTGACCATGGATGATGATACAGCTTTCTAAACCAAAAAAAGTGGATTTGCATTAAGCCCAACATCTAGTACAGATGAGCTACGTGAAAGCAGATGGAGGCAAAATTTGGATAAAATTATTCTATATATCCCATATTCCATTCCCATATTTTGAATTGTCAGTTTTTTTTCATTAAAAAATATAGGAAAAACAAATTATATTATATATATTCAGTATCAATCTTATTTTTTATAAGAATTAAATTCGAAACCTCCCATTTGAATGGTCAGATTAGTTTACTGTGTATTTGTGATCGATCTTGAATGATCCATATTCTCTTCGACCCTAGTGAGAGTCATGCTTCTGTCATTTGAATCCTTACTTTGCAACCATTATAACTGGGAAGGCTAATTTCAGTTTTGGGTTCAGAGTTTAAATCATCACAACCAGCATTTTCAGGAGAAACCTTAATTGCTTCTTTCTTTCGGGGGGAGAGACGAACTTCCTAGCTCAACACTCGTCCCTCTCAATTCATAATTGCGCTTATCCATCAAGCCCTGACATATGCTTTTAATCCGATAAGAAACGAGATTATACATGTTGAATATTAATCTTTTTTTTAAGTGAGTCAAACCCAAAACCACCAACTATAATAAGTGGAAGTACCACAAAACCATGCTCATAAATCCCAAGAAAACCAGCTACCAAGCCTAGAGCTAAAGACTCGAGGCATTAGGCTTATACATAGAATCGTGAGAACCAGTCATATGAGGTAATGTGGGCACTTATCAATCGACTAAAAAAGTCCGAAGAAAGTGACTTGCACTCGATTGACGCCTAGGATCGAGTAATCACATGGCCCTAATGGTTCCATTCAGCTCAATCAAGGGATCAATTTTGGGGAAGACGGGCATATACAACGGTCATATACAAAGAATTTTCCACAGGTATGACTATGGTTCAAAGCTCTGGTTACAACCTTTTTAGACAACAACAATGATCAATCATATGCAAAAATGGGCTTTAAACACTAGCGTTTACAAACCAGCAATATTATTTAAGAACAGGAACTTTTAGATGGTGCTTCTAAGTTTTTAAAATATAATCACATTACTTCGTAAAAAATGCATCACAAGTCGGATTGAAGAAACGTATCTCATCACAGCAGTTGAAAAAAGTATGAGACGTGATAGGTATAAAATCATGTAAGAAGTTTCATACAACAAATATGGTATAGGCAGAAAGACGGAGCTCCAAAATCTCAAGTAACAAGTCAGAATATGAAGCACCCAACAAAAATCCTATTTAACAGCATGTTTACATTTGATGTGTTAATCAATGGCAATAATGAGAAAACCAACAGATACATACAGTAGGAAAACAGGGTAAAGCGCCAGGGCTTTTCTCCTGGGGTTGACTGCTGAACTCATGAAAGGATACGCGGACCAAGAACTCCAAGCCAATGTTACGCTCACCACAACCACCTTCAATATCACATTGTCCTTCAACATACAGATTAGAGCTCCGATGTCCAGAGGGAATAGGCAATAACCTAGAAGACTCAGGCTCTGGAAGAAAATTATGTGCCCACCCTGAAACACACAACTTTTTTAACCACCTTATTTTGCAAGAGAATCATCAATTTCAAAAATGTCTAGCATGATATATTTCGCAATGTGAATCCAGATTACACATTTCTAGATAATTATTTTCCCTAAGCAACCCTCACAATTCACAGTCGGACAGCATAACTTACCATACCACCTCAGATTAAGCCAGAATAAAACTCTTATTTGTATGATCAACACATACAAGTAAGAAAATTTGTAACATGCTATACTCTCTTGGACAAGTAAGAAAATTTGTAACAAGCTATACTCTCTTGAACAAGTAAGAAAATTTGTATCATATTGGACAAGTAAGAAAATTATAACATGCTATAGTTTCTTGGAATAGTAAGAAATTTGGAGCATGCTATACTTTCACGCACAGCAGTAAAGTTGCTCTATTTTCGCTGGAGCACTCAAACACTACCATTGATGTGCCAGTTTCATTTCCTCAAATCTGGGCTAATTCTGGACCCTAATTTGTGTCCAAGAAGTAAGATACTAACACTTACACTAATAACATCATCACAAATTTGGCAAGTGTAGCAATGGTGATATTAGATAGAGCAGGCAACTTAGTTTCATGGATCTCCTATCCACATGCAAATCTTGGCAATCAAAACCCAACCTAAACAAATCAACACAAGAGACAAGGGAAAAGTTCATTACCAGGAGGAGTACATTCAAGGTCAAAATTACAGCACCAGCAGCAAGCACAGCAAAAGCAACAGCAAAAACCTCAGACTGTAAAAACAATACCAATTGTCATTCAATTATGCAATATACATGCTACCGAAATCAAATGAAAAAACCCAGAAACCAAACACTTTAAAAACTAAAGTCTACCTTTTTGACAGATGCAGACCAAGAAAGAGTGAGACCCAAGAACACAATGAAGAAGAAAGGTCCCCAGAGATCCCAATCCCTGAGAGCCTTTCCTGGGTCCTCACGATACGGGTTTGGGAACACCACAAGCTTCAAATTGCTCACAATTCTCGACAAATCCCGTTTCACGGTGTCCCACACGGGTTCTGTTAGGGTGTTGGGCGGGGACCCGAACCCAGAAGGCGAGGGGCCGTTGTTTGCGGAGGGAATGGGGGGCGGAGCAGGAACAGATGGCGGCTTCTGTTTAGGGGCGGCGGGGGTAGGTTGCGGAGGAAGGTTTGATTGGATGAAGGGCGAGGATGAGACGGGGATGGAGGCTCGGGGTGGGCTCGAGGGTTTAGCTGGGAGGACGGTAGTGGGACCCGATTGGACGCTGGCGTTGATAAGGTTTTCGATCTCGTCGATGTCCGATTGGGAGGAGGGGTGGAGAGGCACGGTGTCGCGTTCGGAGTGCGACATTTTGGGTTGTCGGAGAGTTTGGATCTAGGAGGAGGAGGGTGAGATCTACAGACGACCAATTTAGCGAAAGGAGGTGTTGGGGAAATGGAAATTTTTTTCAGTAAACGTCGTCGTTAAGGGATGGATGGATGGAGAGATAGACGAAATTACCCATCCATAAATCAATTAAACGTGCGTTAGGGGTGACAGATTTGCTTCTTGTTTTTTGAGATGATGGACCTCATCTTACATATAAGGCTTATTACTCAAATGCTCACCGAATCGGATAGCGAGTCTCAATTTTCTCTCCAAACGTGAAATCGTAATAATATAATTCCCTTCTGTCAAGTTCGTTGCACCAAAAGTTAGTCTTCATTATTAACGGCAGTTAGAAGAGGGGTATTTTGTCAAAAAATTAAAACAATTACCCTAAAAGAAAAAAATTATTCCCCAATCCACCCCAACCCTCCAAATTCTCACCTTCAACCAAATTACCCAACCCACCACCTCTTCACCTTCGATCCCATCGCCATCCTCTTCTCACAAACCCAACACCACCATCATCTTCATCTCGCTTCGTCTCCCTTCTATGTCGACGCCGAAGAGCAGATTGAGACTCCCTAAACCCCTTTTATTCTCATATGCCTCCTCTTTCCAGTAGTTGATGCAGAAAATATGGGTACCAAAAGTTCCAGGAGTGTACCTTTGGAGCTGCTTCTTCATTGGACCTTCAGTTCATTCTTTAAACGGAGTAGCATCTCCATCCAAATCTTTAGGTTGCTTCTTCATTGGAGAAGATCCTCTTTAGTAAGAGAGAAAGAGAGATAGGCGGATTGAGATCGATCAACCTTATCTAACTTTCAAGGTTAGGGATTTGTCTCGCACCACCTGCCAAGTGCAAATTCCAAACCCTAATCACCTCATCAGGTAATTCGCCCTTTGATTCCCACAATTACTATTGATTTATTTTACCATGTTTTAGGGTTTTGATGATTAAATTGCAATTTCTTCATATTTATCATCCAAATCTGAGGGATTTTGGATAAAACTGTTTTCTACATCAACTACTGGGAAGAGGAGGCAGATGAGAATAAAAGGGGTTTAAGGGAGTCTCAATTTTCTCTTCAGCGCCGACAAAGAAGGGAGATGAAGCGAGATGAAGATGATGGTGGTGTTGGGTTTGTGAGAAGAGGATGGCGATGGGATCGAATGTGAAAAGGTGGTGGGTTGGGTAATTTCGTTGAAGGCGAGAATTTGGAGGGTTGTGGAGGGTTGGGGTGGATTGTGGAATAATTTTTTTCTTTTAGGGTAATTGTTTTAATTTTTTTGACAAAATACCCCTCTTCTAACTACCATTAGTAATGAAGACTAACTTTTGGTGCAACGGACTTGATAGAAGGGGAGTTCATGGATTACATTGTTACGATTTCGTGTTGGGGGAGCAAATTGAGACTCGATGTCCAGTTCGATGAGCATTTTGAGTAATAAGCCTACATATAAAGCCCGAAGGGCTCTAAATAGTGACATTTTTTATAATGCCAAAAATACCCTTGCATGACTAATTAATTAAAAAGCAAATTACATTTTAGTACCCTCGCGTTTACACTAAATTTAAGAGTTATACCTAACTTTTTAAAATTTGTATTTTAGTAACCTGAACTCTTTAAAACGTTTCACCTTTGTCCCAACGACACATTTTTCGACTGAATTTATGTTGGTTGATGGCGTGACGCGTGTGGGGGCCCCACAAAAATAAATTTCACGGTGACTTTGGGGCAAAATTACATAATTAGGCATTGGTTATCTCATGTCTAACATCTCCTGTCGAAATACTGAGTGAGAGATAACCAATAGCTAATTAAGTAATTATGCCTACAGTCACCGTGAAATTTGTTTTTGTGGGGTCCCCACACGCTTCACGTCATCAACTAACAGAAATTTAGCCTAAAAATGTGTCGTTGGGATAAAAGTGAAACGTTTTAAAGAGTTCAGTGTACTAAAATGTAAAATTTGATAAGTTAGGTATAACTGTAAAATTTAGTGTAAACGTGAGGGTACTAAAGTGTAATTTGCTCTTAATTAAAAGACCGATGATTTAATAAGTGAGGGCAAAATAGTACAAATAGGTTAAATTTCTCATAATCCGCAAAATATCCGTACTTAACAAATTTATTCAAAAATGAATAATTTAATAAGTGAGTTCAAAATAGTAAAAATAAAAATATATTAAATAAAGAGTAATATATATATATATATATATATATATATATATATATTAATTAAAGAGTAAAAAAAGCCAAAACTTAATTTTGGTTAAATTTTTAATAAACCCAAAAAAAGTCATTAGTATTAAAGGTAAAATGTCAAATATATAATGAAATAAAAAAAATATAAATCTTTAATTGTTGTAACACTTTTGAATTTTTAAATCAATCAGCATTATCTGATTTTTTGTTTTTGGTTATCATAAGTAGGGATGGGCACGGTTTAGATCGATGCAGATATCATCCAAATCCAAACCGTTAAAATCTTAACAGTTTGATAAGGTTTGAATTTTCTAAAAATAGAATTGAAACCGTTCCAATCCAAACTGTTATCAACGGTTTGATTTATATGGATTTGGACAATTTAGGCATAAAATTTTCATGTAATTTGTTCAGTAAAAAGACTCCTCCAAGACATATTTCTTTTCCAAAATTCCACAATTCTCATCAATATTAAATTTTTTCACATCAAGATTTTATTTATTCGCATTAATATTTTATTCACACATATCAACAAATTAAAATTTTCAATATTTTAAACTTCGAAATATGACGGGTTATGTTTAAATATAATTTAAATTCGAAAGTAGAACAAAATGAGTGAGAATTAAGCGAGGTAGGGTATTTAATGAACACTTACATTAACATATTGTAAAATGAAAAATATTAATTAACAAATATAAATAAATAAGAACCTAAAGTTCGGCTTCGAATTCAACGGTTTTCAAAATGAAAATTCAAAACAAAATTGTTACTAATGGAACAGTTTGGATTTTCAAACCGTTTGACTTTTATCCAGTTAAATCCAAACCGAAGTGCCAATAACGGTTTGAATCGAATCGATTTCTGATTTCAATGGATTTATACCCACCCCTAATCATAAGGGCATTCTTTGGTTGTATTTTTGCCACATACCCACATTCATTTTTTTTTTCAGTTACCAAACCAATCCAAATTCTACGAACATGGAACTAGCAACATCCATTTAGATCTTTTTTATTCCATTTGTTTTTTAAAAAAAAAAAATTGTAATCACATTTTATATAATAAAAAATGTAAATTGACGTGCACATATACATTAAATTTAAGTGCGTTTAAAGTCGCACTATGAAAATATCTCATGCATGCTTGTGTCAATTCATTATTCAGTTGTGAAGTCACGTGTAACGCACAGAAATGTCTCTGCGCCTAAGTTGAAGCTAGTTGAGCATTAATGGGGGTGATTGAGTACTACTTGATCTTGGTAGTTGGTACTACGACATCATTATGGTAGTAAGTATTTGGTACTACCGCATCACTATGGTAGCAAGTAATTGGTACTACTGCATCACTATGGTAGTAAGTATCTGGTTCTACTGATCTGGATTTTGAGATACATTTAAAACATTTGGTATATTCAATTGTGACTCGTGATTACTTTCAGAAATTCCACAAAAATCCACATATATTCAAGGATTTGATAAAATCTACGTAAATCAAGTGTATCTGAAAGAAGATGGTGAATTTGGAGAAGTTTAAGGTAAAAAATATGAAAATAATTATCCAATTTTAGCTACACGGATAAAATAAAAATACAAGCTACAAAGTAAAACTGGAGTTTCTCGAATTCTAGGCTTTAGCACCAGAGATTATGGAATCAAATAAATTAAAGAAACATCTAGAAATGAAACAGAAGATACTCAGCAGCTTAGGCAGCAGGTTTATTAACGCTGAAATCATACGTGCCAGCTTAGCCAGTGCGACATTGCGAAAATTCAAAGATGACAACTGCTATCATAGTAAGATTTTTCCAAAACTGGGTTCAAATCCCAAACAATTATCAGTACACCAAATCCTTAGTTTTCCAATATAATTTGGGTAGAAAATTATATTCCTCACTTCAGGAGAAAGAATGTAAGATCAAAGGTATTCCCATTACCAATTTTCCCCATATCAGGGCTTGAGTGCGAGAGCAAGACCTAACTTTGGGGATGCATTGAGTGCCTTCGAGTCATACTCAGCCGATACAGTTACTAATGACTTTGGTCTCCATTCACGCTGCCATAGCACGCCTGCTTTTCCACTATCAGAGAATCGGGTTTTTATCACATTGAACTGATCAATTGCATGAGCGCTTCCAAGGGTAAAACTGTTCTCGAAGGTGGAAAATCTATGGGTCAGTTCTGCAGCAACTGTAGTTCCATTGTAGGAATCAACAGCATGAATGTAAGATGCCTTCAGTGTCTGTCCTTTGTCCGTCCTGCATCAACAAACATGAGTTCCAATTTCAATGCCAAACTATTAAGAAATTAACAATGACATCAAACTACTGTAACACACTACTTCATAAGTAACGAGGGCACGGCCAAGAAGTTAGTCCAACCAACCATAGATATCCATGTAGGGCAAATCATTGAAAATTTCCACCAACTTGGTTAAGAGAGATCTTCAAAAATTATTTTTAAATAGTAGGACAAATACCGAGGTGTTCCTAACCTGCATCCTTTTAAGTCCAATAATGAAGAAAGTAGGTTCATATCTTCTATAAACTAAACTCAAAGATTCTGATTAAACAAATACAGGAAAAAAAAAACAATTCCTGCTATCATTGTTAACATATTTGTCAACACCAAGAGATGAGCTTGCGACTGACTATTATTTCCCTTAAAAAATTAAGAGACTGCAAACATCACCTTCACCACCGACTAGAAGGTCAGGGGTCTCGTTTCTTCAATCATTTGGCCAATAGGAACTGCAATCTCAAGCTATGCCATGACTTGAAACACCAGTATTTGTATGACCAAACACTATATTTTCTAGAGAATGAGCGGTCCAACCAATTCATTCCCAATTAGCACCAAGATGAGTTGCATAATAATATTTGGGAAGTATAATTTACCACCAGCATATCAGACGCATTAAACAACTGTGTTAACTAATTATGACATAGGTATATAAGAAAATAAAACTAAAAACTAATTTTAACATAGTGTAAACTTACTAATAAATTACGTATTCAAGAATTACATGCATGGAGGTACAAAATCACATGTAAAGTAATTTTTTTAGCGTGCGGCAGGATTTCCAGGGAAGTCATAAATTCGTCGAAATATAAATTCTTAGAACAGGAAGAAAGAAACAGGCCTAGATAAATTTATGAAAATGAGGTTTCATCAAAACTTACAGCAAAAGGGCTGCAGAGAAATCTGGCTTATTAAAGCTGATCCCAGCATTGTATTTGGTCAACAAAGAGGATGCTGTGTCAAATCCAATCTCACCACCCAAACTAAGATCCTTACTTCCAATAGTCGCAGATAGTTCCAAAAGAGGGGTTGGGTTCAGGCCTATGCTGGAATCAAAGGCTGCGTGAGGATGAAGGTACTGCACGTCCAACTGCAATTACAAGAAAAAGAGTCTAGAAATTGACCAAAAAACCAGAAGTTGGCATTGATTTCATATTATACCATTAGAAGCTCCATTATAAGAAACAAAAATACAAGCATGTTTCTCTAAGCTAAACTCGTTTAGTCAAAACAAGCATTGAGAACGAGCTAGGTGCCTGGCATGAAACATAATGTGTGAAAATATACAACTTCAATACCAAAAACGTCACTCTACAGCTAAAATTACAGGACGAATACAAACTAGTTTATTACAGCTAGCATCAAGAAATACACCTTTTTTCCTTTTTGATAATAGCATCAAGAAATAAACTAACTGCATTAACTAGGTATACAATGATCAGTAAGAAAACAAGACTTGGGAGATTCTGTTTCACATAAAAGAAATCTTGCTTGGGAGAAATTCATCGTGTGAGTGAGCATGTAAATTTTAACTACTTGATAGCCAATAGCCAATACCCACCCCCACCTTTTAAGGCTGGTCCTGCTTTCTCAAATGAAATCAGCTTGTTTAATAAACTAGTAATTTAACATAATTATGATGTTAAAATAGCTGGACCAAAATCCATGATCTAATAATTATTGTAACAGTTGAAGTCAATTTTTCAAAAGCTTAAACTGAAGCAGGTGACAGATTTGTCAATGATGACAACCAAAGAAGCAAGTTTGGGCTACAGGGATTGTGATAAGATTATACTCTCTGAGAGTCAACAAAATAACAAAAACTGACACTGGAAACATAATGACTTAGTGAGACGCAAACACAAACACACTGATGTACCCGCATGTCATACAGCCCATATTGCATGACCTTGATTTTTGTTCTACTTTATTCCCTTTTTTTTTCTAGTGTCATGTGAGCTGAATTTCACTGACCTTGCCAGATTTGTGATCGGGTATTTTGAAGCTAAATGCTGCTTTTGTGCTCGGCAAGACATCACTCACAGTCACTTTTGTTGACACCTGCAAAGAAAAAGTTAGAATAAAGATACAGTTGAGATCAATAAGAAAGAGAAAAGTAGAACATTAGCCAAATATACTCACAACAGTGAGAATATGTATTATCAAGCGATACAAGAAATTTCAAATAAGCTCTTTCAAAATAAAATCTTACATTAGAATAAGTATCAACTTTCACATCCACAGTAGTGTTTCCACTCTTGTACAGGGTATTTATATCACCGACAAAAAATTGATCCCTCTTCAAACCATTAGCTGTAAGCCCCTGCATTATTGAAGATAACAAGCCAGATTAGTCACATAACTAAGTGGAAAAAATAAACAAAAACATATAGCATAAATGTCTCTTAGTCTAAGCCTGCATTTATTTATCACATTTCCTTAATGTGAAAATTTTCAAATGCGCTTCTTTTAAAACAACTTAAGATAGAGAAGCACCAATAAATACAGAGCAGCCAGCTATACCAGGCATTACTAAATTACCAAAAGGGAAGGAGAAAACAACGAATATTATGAATGACAGGAAAGAGCTGAAAACACTAAAAAACACCAAAGAGAAGAATAATGTCCGTTTGACTACTTGAATTATTAAAGGTTGCTAGTAAGTGAAGGAATGAAACACAGCAGAAAGTTATGGAACAGGCTATCATCAGGATAAAATTTCAAGTATATTTCCATACTAGTTATATGGCATTACAAAGTTGTGAAAAGGAATCCCAACCACAAGAGAAATACAAAAATCCTAGCTCTAGAAAGAATAGCAATAAAAATACAGTGAAAAGCAAAGCTACTATTACATGCTAGTAAGCAGGACTGGGTGAAAATAAAATAAGGTCAATAACATATAGTTTCTACATCAATTTACGACATTATTACATGAAGAGAAAACAGATGCAGGGAACACCCAAAATAAACTACGTATTCAGGCGTGTTCAATAAAATTCTCAGCTCTAAGCAAGCACTCAAACTTGTCATAGCATCAGATTTAATTGTAGGTATGAAACACCTTTCCTACCGTTACACATATCAAAACAAGTGAACTGTTGGGTATAAGATCTTGAATGTATAATCCTGGGGAGTTTATTTAGAAAAAAGGCTTCAACTGATGAACTATTTTAATGATGTCCAATATTCTTAAAGATGTTTTATGATAAATATTGGGAAAAAGGAAGGAATTTACTAAACATCCACTCTTATTCTTTTTTACAGCTGCTATTAACAATATTAGAAAAGAAGTTTAATGACACCCAATATTCTTAGAGATGTTTTACGATAAATATTGGGAAAAGGAAAGGAATTTACTAAACATCTATTATTCTTCTTTTTTACAGCTGCTATTTACAATATTTGTACATCATCATTAACTACAGAACGTAGGTAAAAAAACAAATATAGAACTCTGCCATGCCATCAAGAGTCTAATAAAGCAATATATCAAAGCTTAAAAATTTAGCTCACAAGTAAAAAAATAAAACAGGTAAAAGGAAGAACTGGAAGAAAGAACCTAAATTTATAAAGTAGAATTAGATAATACCAGTCCAGTAGAGCCAACCACTGACAGGGTAAACTTTTGGTCAAAGTTGTAATCTTTGGTCAAGAGATCTGCATAAAGGCAAGGAACATTTGGAATAACTTAACTGAACATCTTTGGTCAAGCCATGTGAAATATTTCATCCATGCCATAAGGTGGCTTCCACTTTTGGATATTGCAACATCATATATAAAGCAGTCTTGTGCAAATTATGGTTCAAGAATTCAAGCAGCCGCATAAAACATAAAAATATGGAGATAAATTTTTTTGTAATCTTGATGCAATAAATCTGACGATTGATACCTTTTGCTCTCTTGCCAATATCTGAAAATGGTGCTGGACTGCTTCCCATAGTTACTAAGAACTGGACCAAAAGGTGTCAAACCCTAAAGAAATAGTTAGAAAAGGGATAATTCCCTGATCAATTATACATTGTGAATAATGCAAGAACAATTCTGTCACGGATGGGAAAACTGTAAAAGAAAACAGAAAAAGGCAGAACTCAAGTAAAAATAAATATGGATTACCCACCAGAATGAATAATGCAAAGAACCAGAAATTACATGTACAAACATTTGTGTTCTAACTTTTTTCTGCATCGAACTTTGAAGAAAAGTCAAGAAGGGCATTTTGGTAACCATCAAAGAAAGAAAAAACCATGTTTACAATGTCAGAGTACTAACAGAGATCCTAATGGAAACATGCTATACAGTGACTTTTTCAAGACGATGATAACATAAAGAGATCAGTAAATTCCCAGTTGATGACCCATTTTCAGTAGAAAGGAAAGCTCAATCGGTCATGAAGACAGAAATTAAAGATTAAAATCTTAGTAAAGTTCACACACATACATGTAAAGGGTATGTGAGTTTAAAGCAAAGAGGATATAATGTGCACTACTTTCCTACAGACTTCAGTCTACATAAGTTCAACTGAAATTTTGAGATCTCAACGCTTAGTGTTCTTTCATATTACAACAGTATCTTTGGTTAACTCTTACAATCCATCTGAGCCTAACTAATTCAGTAAACCCAAAAGATTACAAGACCAAATCTGGCTGATGCTACTCGAGAAAGAATTTCAAGTCCTAAAATGGTCATTCATACTCAAAATATTCCCCCAAAAACTTCAAAAGTAAATCACCATCTAACAATAAATCAATCAAACCAGAGAGAACGGGTCCATTAGTTTTAGCTCATGAACACAGATGGCCCAAGTCAAGACAATCAGAAAGGACCCAAAATCCAAAACACCCACATTGGTTTTCTCTACCAAATCGCAGATAAACCATAAAGATTTGATTTTCAAGATTTTGGCATGAAGCTATGACATAGAAGCAGAGCTATAGCAAGAGTGAGAGAGAAAGGGAACCAATCTTACAGAGATAGAGGAGCGCCGACAAACCCCTGAATGACCCCCTTCCAGGCGAGAGAGAAAGAGGGCTGAATAGTGAAGAATATCGACAGCTTATGGGTTTTGAAAAGAGCGAGGCCAAGGGTCAAGGGTAGTCTCAAACAGCCACCAGGGGTTTTGATTACCTACTGGTGATTAAGGACCGGAGGGATGGATGGAGCTAGAATTTGGAAGAGCACCCCGTGGCGAAATCTGATTGGTAGTGAGCTGGGTAGGTTAATGAGCCGTGGAAGAGGAGTTTTGAGTCTTTTGACTACGGCGTGGAAGAGAGTAGTTTTGGTTTAATGTGTACGTAAAATGTATTATTAAAATCGTTTAGTAATAAATAAAAAAAACGTTTAATACGTTAATTATATGTTCAGTGTCATTTTGATCTATAAATTGAATTATTATATTTTGTAATCATTAATTAAATTCTATCAAATGTGTCAAGTTAGTAATTCTTAGTCAAATTCTATGAAAATGTGAAAATACGTCAAAATTAATTAAGAATGACTAACTTGACACATTTGATAGAGTTTGAGAACTAGAAAATATAATAATATACCAAAATGACACTCAACGTAAAATTCAGAAACCATTTGAGGCATTAACCGTAGTAAAAAAGAAACACTTCTTCAAATTAGGTGTAAACAAATAACAATTGAACAAACAAAATATATTAATTAATGTACCAACAAAACAACATTACAATATGAATTCTACTCGTAAATTACGAAAAAATTATCAAGTAAATCCAAGCATGTACAATTGATGATCTGATGAAAATATTATATTAAAAAGAAAGCACTAAGAACAACAAAAACTAATTAAGGAAGAACACGAGGCTAAGGAATCTAATGGTCACCACCAGTTGTGGTAGTAGTGGTAATTTTTCCGTCAGTATCGACTGGAGCCATAGGGTCGAGTGGTTGCTGATACAAAGGTGGCGGGCCCAAAGCATAAGCTTCGTCGAAAGCCTCCATTGGGAAATCAAAGTCGAAGTCCAGTGGCTGATCCTCATCAAACCAGAATCCAAGTTGATTCGCAATATCCGTGGTTGCAGTTGAAGCCATTGAATCCATGTTCATTGGAGTTTCTTGTGGTCCAAGCAACATTGTTGGGGATACCTGCGTCCCTTGTTGATGAGCACCATTGAATCCACACCCATCTTGATTTTGAATATCCATGGTTGGAGTTGGAGCCATTGAATCCACGTTCATTGGATTTTCTTGTGTTCCAAGCAACATTGTTGGGGCTACATATGTCCCCTGTTGATGAGCACCATTGAATCCATGCACATCTTGATTTTTAATATCCATGGTTGAAGTTGAAGGCATTGAATACATGTTCATTGGACTTTCTTGTTGTCCAAGCAACATACTTGGGTCTGAATGTGTCCCCTGTTGATCATAGGCACCATTGAATGGAGGAGGAGGAGGGTAGTAATAATTATTCATGTTGTATTCTCCAACATTGGGGAATGGAAGGCCAGGATTTTGTTGAGGGGGAAGATGTTGATATGAAGTTGTGCTTCCATTGAATCCATGACCACCTTGATTGCTATACATGCCCATTCTATTAAGAAGCAATGGATTTTGAGTATCTTGTTGTTGTGTCACATATTGTTGAGGATTTTGGTAATTCGTCATGTTTCTTTGTCCACAGTTAGGAACAGAAGACGAGCTCCCAATTTCCATGATCGGAGATGGCGGATGGCTATGATCAAGCACCACAAGGGCTTGATTATCTTGAGCTTGTGAGCTAATTAGAGCTGATGATGATGATGATGATGATAATGAACCTGCCTCCTCCTCATAGTTTGTGTTTGTTTCAGGCTCTACATTTTTCTTCTTCAGCTTGTTTTGTTTGGTGTTGTATATTTTGCAAAGAACCCACTTATCGAACTGTTCAAAAAAAAAAAAAACAATATGTTAGCTTATGAA
Organism: Oemleria cerasiformis; assembly: GCA_037349345.1. Taxonomy (NCBI): domain Eukaryota; kingdom Viridiplantae; phylum Streptophyta; class Magnoliopsida; order Rosales; family Rosaceae; genus Oemleria; species Oemleria cerasiformis. Next base: position 13,265,423 of record JAZGTL010000010.1, read on the forward strand.
AAAGAGAATAGTTGCAAAATAAGAAGAAACTAATTAAATTATAGTAGTACATACCTCATTGTTATTTTGAGGTGAATCACTAGTAGGTTTTGATGCTCCCTTCGGTTTTCTTTCAAGTAGGTATTCTTGCATAATCCAATTGGTCTTTTTTCCTTTTGGTTGTTTTCCTTGAAAAAACACCAAAGTTTTCCTACTCCCAATTGTCTTACCCTTGTCTATGATTGGTTTATCGGCTCCAGTTGCTTTCCAGAATCCACCGGAATATGCCTCATTCTCCGGACAACTCTCCTTTTCATACTTACCGCTAATTGTCCGGTCCGGCCGAGTACCATTCGCATACTTCCGCTGCCTTGGGGTGAAGAAGAACATGTCAGGGTCTTCTGGTAATTGATACCTGGCTGCAAATCCATCACATAACAAATTAAATAAAAAAAATGTAATTAGTATACAAAATTAATAAAAACTAATATAAAATAAATAAATTTTAAAAAATTAGTTTATGGTGGGTCCTACACGAATACATGTCAAACCCTACTTGTATAGTTTACAAAATATGATTTAAATGCGATGTCCTAACATTGTCAAAGTGTAAAACACATTGACCTAATTGACTTTTGGGAAACAAAAACGTTAACCAAAAAGGTATTTTCCCCATTAATTAATGGACGGGATTAAAAACAAACCTGCAAGTTTCATGGGGGTGTAGTCGTAGAGATCGATATCAACGATTCGTCGATTGACGGTGAGAAGTTGAGGATTCTTGCCTACTTTTCTTTTCAAGTAAACATTAATCAACTCGACATCGGTAGGGCAAAACCTCCATCCCGGTGGAATATTCAAAGCAGCTTGCTCTCGCCTCGTTCTCTGTAAATAATACGCATCATCACGATGATCATCATTAGCAACAACAATAGCACGACGTTCATGATCATCGTGATGCTGTTGATGATGATGATCACGACCGTTGAGATTATTCATCGCTTGGAGCACTGTCACTGTTCGGAGCTAGGGTTACTAGAACTGAAGTTAATATAACGTATACACAAATCGCATTTAGATTCAAAGACTGCCTCTGCCTCTCCATCTCTATATATAGGTTTTCATTGGAGACGAGGCCAATCCCAATATGCTTCGGTTTAGAAAATGTGATTTGAATTCATTATTCTTGTTGAACTCGGTTTTGTTAATTGGGTAATTGTTCCGGTGTGCTTGAAACATCAAATAATTGTGTTCCATCTTATATTATCAAGTGTGTATTTATTTTTAGCCAATGTATTCTACAAGTATGACATATAATTTATATCGTCCAATTATATTATTACACAATATGACATATATATGTTACAGATATATCTAATTAGTATTTCTAGGACAAACATATTATTTCATTTTTATTGTGTGCAAAAAATTGGAAAAAGAAAAAAACACATCAACTTTTTTTTAGGTTAGATCCCTTTTTCGGTGATAAAAACATAAACTCTTTGTCCCATCTTCTTCGGAATCGTTGGCTCAAAGATTTAAGAAATTTAATAGCTTAATGAAGATTTCTACCGTAAGGATGAAATCAAAGCTGTATATATAGTTGGGCTTCTCGATTTCCTTTACCCTCATTCTCTTCCTCAGATCTCGATCTGCCGTCATCCTCTCAACATTACCAGAATCTTCATCAACCCAAATCCACCGTCTTGGCAGCACCAAAGCCACCAATGGCTGCCTTTCAGGTCTCAGCCACCAGACTGAGTACCAAAGTTCTCCATGCCCAAAAACAAGTTTCGTTTTTTAATATCTATAATTATTAGAATTTAATTACAATTTAATACCTTAAGCAGTAACATTTATTAATTTTATTATCATTAGTATCCACATGGTGCCTTTTTGCCCTATTTTAAAGCAATAATATTACAGGCACCAACTACATTTCAAACACTTGTTATACTAACACATGTGATATATGACGTGGATTCATATGTCATATTTATTTCAATTATATAATTTTTTTCCATAAAAGAAACAAAATAAAAATCAAGGATTAAAAAAGTATGAGCAAGAGTTTTAATCCAACCTACCCTCCAATTCTCCTTTCCAAATAAATCCTAGAGATGCAACATCGATCATTCCCTCTATGGAAGACATTCAATGCCTACCTCTATTGAAGACTTCAAGCTCTCATGGCACCACGTACCATGTCACTCCCTCCATTAAAAGGAAGTTTATGTTCAATCAAGTGAACTAATGTATTTAAATTCAGAATCGAATGATGAAGACACCATCAATTTCTATGTCACCTTAATTAAAAACAATAAAACTCTCTTGTATTACAGCAAAACCCTATGAAGGAAAATTATCATGATAGTTGTACTAGAGATGGAGACCAAATAACAGAAGTTGTTGCGAAAGAAACAAAAAGAAAAAGAGGATTGAGCGGTAAAATTAATTCCAAACCCGATGATTACCTATTAACCAAATACCAATGAAACTAATTAATTCTCTGTTCAGTATAATAAAGACGATGTTCGTTCTCAAATTCATGTAAATTAAAGAAGATATATAGAACAATTTAAGACTAGACAACAAGAAAATTGAACGAAAATTTCACTTCGATCTTCTCCAAATAGAGAAGAAAACGATGAAAAAAAATGTTCAGGTGTGTACAATAATGTCCGGTCTAGGGTTTTCTTAAAAATAGGGAGGAGGGAGGAGGGAGGAGGATGGAGGAAGAAGGTTAAGGCATATTTATTTACTATTTTTAATTTTTTATGTTTGATTTTTTTTATTTTTTATTTTGAGATAATTAAATAATAATAAATGATATGGATTGTTATGTCGTGCGCCACATGTGTTGAGATAGGTAAAGTTGGGAATGTAGTTTGTGCCCGTAGCGTTATTAATTTTAAATATGTTAGCACTTAAATCTTTAGAGAAAACAGTTGCCAGAGTCCTTGGATTTTACACTAATTTTAGGTATCGTCCTTAAACTTTATTATTAGTAGAAGACGTCACTGAACTATCTCTAAACGTGCAAGTACGTCAATCCTTCCGTTAAATTTCTCAACGATTTATGTTAAGAATCATGGTAAAATTGTCCTATCAGGTGTTTTTTTTTAACAGAGATTGTTAACAAATTTAACGGAAGGATTGTCCTTGCACGTTTAGAGATAGTTTAGGGACGTCTACTACTAATAATAAAGCTTAGGGACAATAGCTAAAATTATTGTAAAATTCAGGGACGTTGGCAATCATTTTCCCTAAATACTTAATGCAAGTTTTATTAGGAGTAAAGGTACAAACAATAGTAACGGTGTTGATGATGAAGCATAGTGTGTTAAGTTAGATTATTATAATCATGTAAAAGAATAGTTAAGTTGTTATTATACAGCTGTGTTGAGTTAAATTGTTATTATACAGCTGTGTTGTTGTACTTGGTATATAAAGAAATTAATGAGAAGTCAATATACACGGTGTGAGATTATCCAATATATGTTTTCTCTCTACTTTCCCCTTCCTCTCTGTGTTCTTTCTAAGTCTTCAATTGATAACTCTTCTTCCTAATTTCTTCTACCTACGTCCATAGAGCAATGGTTTCATGAATCATTTCATGGTATCATGAATCATTTCATGGTATCAAAGCCTCTATAGCTTGTAGCTTGTGATCCTGTTCTTCCATCTCTATTTTTTGTTTTCAATTTCTGATTCCTAAGGAAATTATGCGATAGAAATTGCTATGAAGTTTGACCTAGAAATTCTCCATTTCTTTTTTTATTCTTGATTTGTGAAATTGATCTCGCCTTGTCTTTGTATCTTCATCGAGTCGATCTTCATTCTCAGATTTCGCAGCTCACTGTGCTACGCATTTCACAACAGTTTTCTCAGATTTCTTCGATCTTAATTTTCAAGATTTCGCAGCTAAGTTGTTCGTCTATTCTTGCGTTGTTCTTCTGTTAATCTGCTTCAACTATGCTTTTCTTTACTTGGAAAAATGACAACAACAATATAATATCTTAAACATGCCACTGAAATTGTTTCTTTGAAACTTGAAGAGACGAATTACATTTCTTAGAGTATAAAGATTCAGAGGTTACTCAAAGGATTTCATATGTTTGGATACCTAGATGGTTCAATTTCTTGCCCTGCAAGTACATCAGCTACGCATCAGTCTTGGATGGACATGGATGTTGCGTTGCTGAACATGCTCATCGCAACCATCTATGAAGAAGCTTTTGCTGAGATAATGACATGTGAAACGTCTCACTCTGCCTGACTTACATTACAAGAGCGTTTTTGTTCGCTATCTGAAGCTAATTTGATGCAATTGAAGACAAACCTTCATACTTTACTGAAAGGAGCGGACTCTATTGAAGTTTTTTTGGGCAAGATCAGAGCAGCAAGACAACGTCTTGCTAGCGTAGGAGTTTGTGTCTCTGACAAGGATGTGATCTTAATCATTCTCAATGACTTGCCTACTGAGTATCATCCATTTAAGTTCCATATTCGAGCTCGTCATGTGGTTGTGACATTCTCAGAGCTTCGAACACTCTTGCTTGCTGAAGAGAGTGATCTCACTAAGGCTTTTGCTCAGCTGACCTCACAGGCCACTTTACTTATAACTATGGTTGCTACCAAGGATGTGGTTGAGACTCAGTCATCCACTGGTGCTGACAAATCCACTGTGTCACAACCTCAATGGAATAATGCTCCTCATTAGCAGGATCGTGGGGGATATAACAAAGGTCGAGGACGTTATAATTGGGGCTATCGTGGACGTCGTGGAAATCGATACTACAACAATGGTGGTTATTACAACAACAATGGTAGTTATTACAATAACAATGGTGGCTATTCCAACAACAATTACAGTGGTGGATACAACTCTTATAATGGACAAGGGAATGGTTACAACTCTTATAATGGACAAGGAAATGTTGCTTATGGGTACAATGGTGGACGTGGACACTACAATGGTTATAATGGTTGAAATGGAGCACCTAATGTCAACAATGGTAATCCTGGCTATGGTTATGTAGATCAAGAAAATTATCAATACAATGGTGCTCAGTATCTGGTCTCACCAAACTCAGGTGTAGGGGTTCTTGGCTCTGCACCTACTGCTCATGCATCTCCGGTCCAAACTCATGCTTCTTCAGCTGTATGTTAGTTATGCAAGCAGCAAGGTCATGAGGCTATTGGATGTCCACAACGCATCAGTTTTCTTCTGCCTGTTTCAGCTCCTCAAGCTCATGCTTATACTGCCTCAGTTGATCACACATTCGCATATCCTAACTTCTGGTTGGTTGACTCAGGGGCTACAAATCATATGACCTCAAATTCGTCTCTAGTTCATCAGGCTCAGCCTCATCCTTCATCTTCAGGTATTTCTATTAGGAATGGAAAATGTTACCTATTACTAGTGTCGGTCTGCCATTCTACATACTCCTGACCATAGTTTCAAATTGCATAATGTTCTTCAAGTTCCCAGTCTTGTTCAAAATATGTTGTATGTCCACCAGTTTTGTCTTCATAATCATTATCAACTTGTTTTTTATGCCTCTGTCTTCCATATTCAGGACAACAAGGGGAGAGTTCTTTATAGAGGTCCCAATGTTGATGGTCTCTATCCTATCCCTCTCATTCCTTCTTCTTCTCCTCGTCATGTTCATGCCTCCGCCTTTCTTGGTAAGTAGGTCTCACGTTCTCTCTAGCATCAGCGTCTTGGTCACCCTTCTGAGGACATTGTCACTATAATGTTACAACATGCCAAGATAATCACCAAATCTGATGTTGTTTCTCATCTTTGTCAAGATTGTTTGCAAGGTAAGATGTCTCTATTGCCATTTCCTTCATCTTCTCACAACTCTTCTATCCCTTTTCATAAAATTCATTCTGATGTGTAGGGTCCAAGCCCTTGTGTTTCTAGTCTTGGCTATAGGTACTATGTACTCTTCATTGATGATTGTACTCATTACGTTTGGATTTACCCTTTGAATAAAAAGTCAGATGTTTTTCCTATTTTTGTTAAGTTTCATTCTTATGTTACTGCTCAATTTCATAAACCTATTCAAATTTTTCAAAGTGATGGTGGTGGTGAGTTTGTAAACCATGTTATGACTACTTTTCTTGAGTCTCATGGCATTCTTCATTATGAGTCTTGCCCTTACACACCACAATAGAGTTGTTTGGCTGAGCGTAAGCATCGCCATCTTATTGAAGCCACTCTTACCTTGCTAGCCACCTCATCTATGCCTCTGTCTTTTTGGTATCATGCACGTTCTACTGCTAACTTCCTTATTAATCGTATGCCCTCCACCACTCTTGCTATGTCTTCTCCGTATCAGAAACTATTTGGTCATTCACCATCTTTAACCTTTCTTCGTGTGTTTGGTTGTGCTTGTTATCCGTATTTGCGTCCATATAATAATCACAAATTGGAACCTCATGCTTCCCAATGTGTTTTTGTTGGTTATGCTTTACATTTCAAAGGTTATCTTTGCTTTCATATTCCAACACAACGTACCTATGTCTCTCGTCATGTTATTTTTGATGAGTCTGTTTTTCCATTTTCTACTCAGCCTTGTTTATTTCCTCTGTCATCATCTGTGTCTTCTGTTGCTCCTCTTTCTTCCTCTTTGGTGTCTTCTTTTATTCCCTTAAGGGAGGATAGATGTGGCAGTCCTCATACTAATGTGGCAGGTTCCTCAAATAGTATCTCTAGCAGTTCTTCTCATCCTACACTTGTAGTTTCCTCAAGTAGTCCATCTGGCAGTACCTTTGGCAGTCATGCTGATGTTGCGGGTAGTATTCATTCTGTCGCGCACTTCACACCACCTCAGACCTCCACACCAGCTCTTGTTAGTTCACCACCTCTGACAGACTCTGCTGCGGTTTCTAGCAATCCATTACATGTGACAGACTCTGATGCGTCTCCTCAGTCCATTGCCGAATTCATGCCCTCATCTCAGACAGATTTCAGGTCCACTTCTTCACCTGTTGCAGTCGCTATTATTCCTTATGCAGTGGACGATGTTACTGCTCAGCTAGCGTCTACTTTGAATTCAGATTCCACGGCTTCTTCTTCACATATTGGGTCCGGTGATTCCACATATGCTCCACCTGCTCAGCTGCCTCCTACTACTTCTCGGCCTTTCATGTAAACAAGATCACAGGCTCGCCATTCTTTGGTTAGAAGGTGCAAAGCTAAGCTTCACAGTACTCCGAGAGTGGGCTTTCTTGCTGTTCAACCTTCTTCCTCCACTGATCTGCCTCACACAGAGCCTACAACTCATAAGTAGGCATTACAGCATCCTCTATGGTGTCAGGCTATGAAGGAAGAATTGGATGCGTTGCGTCAACAACTTACATGGAAGTTGGTTCATTTACCTCCTAATCGTAGTGTTATAGACTGCAAATGGGTTTTCAAACTGAATCACAACTTCGATGGGTCTATTGCTCATCACAATCTAGTTTTCCATGTCCCTACTAAGCATGTGGAACTGGATGTTCATTTTGTTCGTGAGCGAGTTCAACGCCACGACCTTCATCTTGCTCATGTCTCCTTTGAAGATCACATTGCTGATGTTATGACCCACGACCTCCACACTCCAAAATTTGTCTATCTTCGCAACAATCTCATGCCAGCCTCTCCGCATGAGCTTGCAGGAGGGTATTAGGAGTAAAGGTACAAACAATAGTCACGGTACTAATGATGAAGTCTAGTGTGTTAAGTTAGATTATTGTAATGATGTAAAATAATAGTTAGGTTTCTATTATACAGTTGTGTTGAGTTCAAATGTTATCATACAGTTGTGTTGTTGTACTTGGTATATAAAGGAATTAATGAGAAGTCAATATACACAGTGTGAGATTATCATGTATCTGTTTTCTCTCTACTTTCCTCTTCCTCTCTGTGTTCTTTCTAAGTCTTCCATTGATAACTCTTCTTCCTGATTTCTTCTACCTAAGTCCATAGACCAATGATTTCATGAATCATTTAAAGTTTTGTTGATTTTTCACTTAGTGCTATAGCCTAGGTGATATTCCTCTCCACACACTATGTGAGAGGTCTCGAGTTCGACTCTCGTAAATAGCATGGTCGATACCCAATGTATATATTGTAATCCCCCATCCCATTATCATTGTATAAAAAAAAGTATTGATAAATTTTGTAACGGAGGCCAACGATTGAAAATAACACATAAAGCTTAAGTAGTAAACTGAAAGATTTGAGAGTATAAACCACTTTCTTGATGCATAAAATGGACTAACTTAGTCTGAGAAAACACATACTCACACTAAGAACACAAACATGTACGTGGTTCACCCACACTAGGCTAATTATACAGGATCATACCATTCTCATTAATAATATGTATTTGTTTCGTACATGATACAAGAAGCTTAGAGCCTTTTAGAAAGAGATTGGAAAATGTAGAGAGAAGGGAGAGCCATGTTAGAGAGAAAGAGATGGATCTCTAGAGAGAGAGAGAATGGAGTCCCCAAATAAGGGAGATAATCCTCCTTATATAGGCAATGTTAGGTCTTGATGGTGGATTCCAATATATGGTGGGGTTTGGTGATGAGCCTTGATGATGGGCTTTGTTAATAGGTCTTGATGATAGGCCGTGACCTTGTTCATGTGGGCCTTGATGATGGGCTTGATTTGATCTTCCAGATCTTCTACTAGCATTGTTGCTTAGTCAAATACGGTACGACCACATAGAATAGTAAATTATAATTTGTTATTCTTTTTTATAACCAAATACAACATGTAGGATTATCTACATATATATATATATAAGGGCGGATCGGTGACACCACAATTTAGACACAAATTTTGACACAAATTTTCAACTATTAGATTAAAAGCACTTTCAATGGTTGAGATTTAATGTTTCTTAATTAAAATTCCTTTTTATTTTAAAAGTAATAATAATTATAAAAACAGTAATAAATGTATTTTGTTTTCAATAATTATGGCAACTTTCATTCTCCCTAATTTCTCTTCAGCTTCGAACTAAGAACACTTCATCATATTTCTTCATCAATCTCAATCATTTGCCCACGTTTATTCACAGATTCAATTCAGTGAATAATTTTAATAGAATTTTCATCTCTTTGTAGTTTCAAATTTGAAGTGTTAATCCTCAAATAGCATCTTAAATTCCTTTAAAAAAAGGAACGCGACCCCCCTGTGGTGGTTGAATTTCTTCGCTCCCCGGTTCGATGTGTTGGCAATCGATTTCTGCTATTCATTCGTAAAACCAAAAATTATATTTTCAAATGGAAAATAACATAAAAAATAAATAATTTAATTAATTAGGTGGATAATACGTATCACATAGGTGGGGGACACGAAATGGTCGCACAACCACAACCACCCTAGCAGTTTCGGCCCGTCCAACTCCTCCGGAGGATTTACCCGAGATTCCTCTAGGGAAGGCGAAGTCTTGAAGTACTTAGGGAGCTCGTACTTCCAGTCGGCGTACCGTAACTGCTAGTGGTGGCTCAGGTATCTACTGAGCTCGACGTCCTCCAAGTCGAACTCAAAATTCATCTGCAATAAATTATTAAAGTTAGTAAAATAATTAAAAAAATATGAAATTAATGTTAAAAATGGGAAAAATACATACCGATAACTTTCCCCAACAACGCGTGATCTCCTCCGGGGGTTGGGTTCTGAAAGTCTGCCCCATCATCAGGGACTTGGTGCGAAGAATCGCACCAATGTCATGCACCAGGAGGCTGTAAATTTTTACCGGCGCGGACCGGAGGCGCGACACGTACACCACCAATATCTTTGCATTTGTTGTCAAGCAAATCCGCTGGGATGTCAAACCCCGGTTTATCCCGCGCACGTTCACCGACCTACCTGCAAATTTGATGAACACTGGTACATAAAATGAGTAACAAATAAAAACGGTTGGTTAAATAAACAAAATAATGAACTTACCCTTAGGGAGGGCTCCGACATTAAGCCATGTTTCGTGTGCTCCGACGTCGTCATGTGGGGGCTAGGGGTCGGTACAGGGTTCCTCCCGTTTCTTGCTATGCTGTCGACGAGCCGATTGAGCACCGGGTCGCTGATGAACCGACATCGGTGGCTAAACTGACGCCGCTGTTGAGGAACCCGAGTAAGGGGCTGCCTTCTTCGGCCCTTGATCATCAACAGGATAAGGGCAGAGGCGGGTCCTAGACGTGATTAAGGTGCGATGCGACATCTACAATAAGAAATATAAAATAATTAATATAAAATTAATCAATATATTTTTAATTAAATCAAAAAAACCAAACATTTTTAATATTAAATATTAAATTCAAAAAATAAAACAAAATCACATTTAAAATTAACCAACATTTTTTAATTCCAATAAACGTAAATAAATAAATGAATAATTTTTTTAGTAATAATTAGTAATTTGGTATCTAAAAACTAAAACCACCAAATTCTAATTTTTTAAAATAAATCCAACACAAACGAAAATTAAACTTAAAATACTAATTAATCCAAAAGTACTAAACTCAAAATTCACAACATTATACCTAAATTTCTAAATCTAAATTTCGGGAACAAAATCAAACTTACAAATTAATCCAAACATATAATAATAATATCCGAATCATAAAATTCACAAATTAAAAATTAATAAAACTCACATATCCAAAATTCACATATACTACACCTTATCAAAATTTCATAATTTTTTTTTTAAAATTCAAATATCCATAATTCATAAAATTCACATAAATTTCATATCCAAAATCATAACATTATACCAATTTCAACATTATACCAAACATCAAAATTTTAACAAATCTTCAACTATCATATTCCAATCCAAACAAATCTTAAAAATTTCAACATTATACCAAACAAATATTTATATTCCAATCCAATACAAAATCACAATATTCAACTAATCCCCCTAAATTCTCAATATGCAAATTTGACAATAATGCACAATCTGCAATAATCAAATCCAAATCTAAATTCATTTTTCAATACAATTTCATAATATCCAAACCAAATTTAAATTTCAATCCAAACAAAAATTAAAATTTAACCAATAAAAATTAACAATAACCAATATACATTAACAAGAGAGAGAGAGAGAGGGACAATGAGTTCGACCTTCAAGGAACTCGGTGAGAGATCGGTCCGGCGAGGTGAGCGGTGGCGACAGCAAACCTCGCTGAGAGAGAGGCGGCGCAATGAATTGCTAGGGCAGCGGATTGAGGGAGAGCGAGAAAGGGTGGCAGTTGCGGCGACCGGAACGGCGCGAGGCGGGCGGGAGTGTGATTGCAGAGAGCTGCGGTTTCTGGAGAAAATAAGGAAAATGAAGAACAAGGAAGAAGAAGAAGAGTCGGTCTGATTTATCTGTCTGCTTGACCTTGCCCGACGAAAGGGTTCGTCAAGCTACCCTTTAATGATTCGTCGGGTAATAACAAACGGTGGATATTCGTCGGGTAACTCGTTACATATCTTTCGGGTAACATTTTACATCTTCATTGGGTAACTTGTTACATATTCTTCGGGTAACTTTTTAAATATTCGTCGGGTTAATTTATAAATATCCGTCGGGCAACATCCGGCGGTAAGTTTGAGATTTTGCGAAAATTTTGGCGGAATTTTCGTCGGGCAATGTTTTCAAACCTTCCTCAGGTAACAACAACAGTCGGCTATCCATCGGGTAACATTTTAACATTCGTCGGGCAAAAAAACGCGGTAATTTTGAGATTTCGCCAAAATTTCGGCGGAATTTTTGAAATTTTCGGGGGAAAAAAATTGCCGTTTTATTTACGTTGCTCGACGACGGGTCTAATGTTGCCCGACAGAACGTTGCCCGGTGAATAACTTTCTTCGTTGGGCTTGAGTTTTCTGATGTAGTTTATAATTAATCTAAAAACCAGGTCCGACGAAAGAATAAACAACATCGGGACCGTTCAAATTTTGGTTTTACATGCCTAAAGCCCCATCAATCTTTATCGTCATGTTTGAGGATTTCAAGCCGTCCGATCGTGAAGAAACGTTGTGTAACTGTTGAATCGTCGCGCACCGTTACCAAATCCTGGGATTTCGAAATTATTTAATTTTTCGCGTAGGCGATCTATGAGTACCTACCATAAATGTGGACGGTTAGATCGCTCCATTTCAATTTGTAAATTATTGAAAATCGGAAAACAAGCATATTGACCAAGGAGTTTAAACTCTTGATGGAAACTTCAATACATTTTGCTAAGTGTTCGTTCTATTGATGTTCAAATGATTGAATTTTGCAGATCTAACCGTTCATTTTTTGATTTTATGTGCCTAGATCTCGCCCATCGAAAATCTTGATGTTTTGAGGATTTCAAGCCGTCTGATCGTGAAGAAACGTTGTGTAACCGTTGAATCGTCGCGCACGGTTACCAAATCCCAGGATTTCAAAATTGGGTAATTTTTCCCGTAGACGATCTATGAGTACTTACCATAATTGTGGACAGTTAGATTGGTCCATTTCTATTTGTAAATGATTGAAAATCGGAAAATAAGCATATTGACCAAGGAGTTTAAACTCTTGATGGAAACTTCAATACATTTTGCGAAGTGTTCGTTCTATTGATGTTCAAACGATTGAATTTTACAGATCTAACCGTTCATTTTTTTATTTTATGTGCCTAGATCTCGTCCGTCAAAAATCTTGATGTTATGAGGATTTCAAGCCGTCTGATCGTGAAGAAACGTTGTATAATCGTTGAATCGTCACGCACGGTTACCAAATCCCGGGATTTCAAAATTGGGTAATTTTTCCCGTAGGCGATCTATGAGTACTTACCATAAATGTGGAGGTTAGATCGGTCCATTTCAATTTGTAAATTATTGAAAATCGGAAAACAAGCATATTGACCAAGGAGTTTAAACTCTTGATGAAAACTTCAATACATTTTGCGAAGTGTTGGTTCTATTGATGTTCAAATGATTGAATTTTACAGATCTAACCGTTCATTTGTGATTTTACGTGCCTAGATCTCGCCCGTCGAAAATCTTGATGTTTTGAGGATTTCAAGCCGTCCGATCATGCAGATACGTTATGTAACCGTTGAATCGTTGTGCACCGTTACCTAATCCCGAGATTTCCAAATTGGGTAATTTTTTGCGTAGGCGATATATGAGTACCTACCATAAAAGTTGACGGTTAGATTGGTCCATTTCATCTCGTAAGTAATTTAAAAAACTTGTTTAATAAATAAATGTAAATTTAATCTGCTCAATAATGCCCGACGAATATAAATGAATATTCGTCGGTTAAGTCGTTATATATCTGTCGGGTAACGTTTTACATCTTCGTCGGGTAACTTGTTACATATTCGTTGGGTAACTTTTTAAATATTCGCCGGGTTAATTTATAAATATCCGTCTGGCAACATTCGGCGGTAAGTAGGAAAATCATTAATTGTCCACATTACAGCCGCTCGTAGAGTGAACATCTCTCCACTGCACTTGTCGTATATTCGGACACCATTTTCTCACAGATCCACGAGCTCGTCAATCAACGGCTGCAAATATACATCGATGTAATTACTCGGCGATTTGGACCCCGGTAACAAATTACTGAGTATTGTGAATTCTTTCTTCATGCATCTCCAAGGAGGTAAGTTATACGGAACCATAACCACCAGCCAAGTGTTATAGGACTTTGCAATACTCCCAAACGGATTAAACCCGTCAGTAGTGAGCCTTAATTTGACATTTCTTAGCTCCGAAGCAAACTCGGGATACATCTTATCAAATTCCTTCCAAGCCTCTCCATCGGTCAGATGCCTCAGTACATCATCATCAATGCGTTCATCCTTGTGCCACCTTATATCACGGGCTGTGTGGGACGACATGTAGAATCTTTGTAACCTTGGCTTCAGTGGAAAATAACGCAACACCTTGTTAGGAATCTTGTTCTTTTGAAACCTAGGCTCATTGCACACGGGACATTTGTCAAGCTGCTCGAATTCACCGTAAAACAATGCACATTTGTTCTTGCATGCTTGGATCTTGATATACCCTAAACCAAGGCCCTTCAACAACTTCTTCTAGCTATAATGATCTTATAGCAGACATATGTCTTCAGGGAGCATTCGGATGATGATGTCCATCATGTGATCAAACTGTTTGTTCGTTTGATTATACTCAACTTTCATATGCATCAACTCCACAAATACCCCTAGAACCGAAAATGATTTACAACCGGGGTACAATTCGCGCTGAGCTTCTTTCAACAAGCTCTCGTAATGGAGCTCAGAGTCTTCGGGTTGCAACTTGGCCGCATCATCTTCCATATCATCTGATGCGGGAGGAAAAACATCGATTACTAACTCAACGACTTGATCATTATCACATCGCCGATCCAAACCACTTTCGTCCCGGCGGGTCCGGGAATCGAAGATCGATGCGCAAAATATTTCTTCACCGTGATAGATCCAATTAATGTAGTTGTGTACGATCTCATTCCATTTCAGATGAGTTTGGACCTCATTCAACAACATCCAACTGCAGTTGTTACATTAACGGCACATACACCTGATACGTCTTTTATTACTGCAATGACTACATGCAAAGGCAATGAAGCTGTCGGTCCCATCCAAATACTGATTAGAAGATCTATCAAACATTTGCATCCACCCTCTGTCCATTGTGCCTGCTTTCACAACATAGAGTCAACGTAAGTAATTGAGTTAACATTGTCACGTAATTAGAACACGTTAAAATCAAAAGCAGCTCGTCTCCTTATGCCTCCGGTGATTTGGCCCTATCCCATTCGAGAGTGCACGTTTTGTGCTGTGTAGTTTGCGACCTACGAGGCTAAGTTTCGATCGAGGGAAATTTCGGCAACATCTCCTTACAGTTCCCCAAATGCACGAAGTAGATATTATAAACAAATATCTAGTATGCATTCGGAGAACATTGAGTGGATACAAACCAAATTTCCCACAATCGAAACCTAACATCGTAGACCGCCAACTACACAACACATAGTTGCGCACCCCCAAACTGTCGGAATAAATGGAAAATTCAAGAGTCAATCAATCGACCCGATTCACTGACTCTCAAACGGGTCTAAGATTTTTCATTGAATTTCATTATACGAAGTTAATCAACTCGATTAACTTCGCATAAACGGTTATGAAATATGAACGTATTTCACTCCGTCGGAACTAAATGAAGCGTTTTACAAAAAATATCACAACAAATTCACAAATACAAACATATATTAATTATGCATAAAACAGAGTTTACAATTTTATAATTTCCGTACATATTTTCTATTTCCCTATTTTCCTAACATATTTTCTAATTTCAATAATTTCATTACATATTTTTTATTTTCCTATTTTCCTAAAATAGTTTCTAATTTCCTAACATATTTTCTATTTCCCTAACATATTTTCTAATTTCCTAACATAATTTCGAATTTCAATAATTTCATTACATATTTTTTATTTTCCTATTTTCCTAAAATATTTTCTAATTTCATAATTTCCTAACATATTTTCTATTTCCCTATTTTCCTAACATTTTTTCTAATTTCCAAACATATTTTCTAATTTCAATACATATTTTTAATTTTCCTATTTTCCAACAAAATTTCCTAATTTCCTAACATATTTTCTATTTTCCTAATTTCATAACATATTTTCTATTTTCCTAATTTCATAACATATTTTCTATTTTCATATTTTCCTAACAAATTTTCTAATTTCCACAAATTGTAAACAATTTCTACACATTTTCCACAATAAATACAAAATTTCCTAACATAATTATATCCAAAATTCTTAACAAAATTAAATTGAGAGGTAAACACACATGCCTTTTTATAAGTATTCCTTCAAATCAGCCACAAAATTCCTACAACACAAAACATAATTAATTTCTAATTAAAAATCAAAATTTCAAAACTAAAAAAAATAAAATTTTCGAACCTTAAAATTTGATATTTGGTGATTGATAGAGAAAAAGGATTTGATTGGTAGTGAAAATGGTGATGAGATGATGATGTTAGGTAGAGAAAGAGAGTGAGTGAGTGAGAGATTGAGAGAAAGAGCAGAGAAGTGATGAAGCAGAGAGGAGGAAGAAGAAGAAGAAAAAAAGAGAGAGTCTTGAGCATTTAGTGTGTTTAGACTTTTGCCCGACGAATTAAGGTCGCAGGGCAATCTTTAATGATTCGTCGGGCAATATATAGTCAACGCCAAGTTTTACCCAACGACGAATAATCTTCGTTATATATAATGTTGCCCGACGGAAGGTATAAAACGTTGGACAACCCCTTCCTATTTTGCGCGCGAACGTCTTGCTCTTCCCGCCAACAGGCTATCCGGGGAGTCTTCGTATCCGTTGGGCAAAAGTTGCTTAACCGGCGATATTGTCTTCGTCAAGCAAACACTAGTCGGGCAACATTGCTTTTCTTGTAGTGCTAGTTGCTCAATTAGTTACTTACAAGCACTATATTCAATTATTTATAGGCTTATTACTTAAAATCCAACTAGAACATACCAATCAGTCTCAAAATGCACTCAGAATCGCACCCGGAATAGTAACAATGTCTAAACATTTGCACCATTTAACTGACGCCGTTTAGGGTAAGGGTACTTTTGTCTAATTTTGCATACGTGGAAGGAACGTTGCTAATGTGGGCTCTGGAAATTGTGGACATATATAGTGAGGCTCAGTTCGAATGGTGGGCATTGAGCGAATTGCAATTTGGGGAAAAATTGGGCTGCTAGGGTTTCAAAGAATTTGGGGGAAGGTTGAAGACTGAAGTAATTGTTTGTGGGGCTTTCAGGGTTTTCAATCGGACGTGAAGGCGATCTCAAATAGGTTGGAGTTAGAGGATGACAATTCTTCGAAAACCTAGTGGAGTGCAACCTGATTATGGTAATTTCGAAACCAAAATTTAGAAAGGGTTTGGTCTATGAGTTTACTTTTCATTGTTGGTTGATATAGAGAAAGGGTTTTGAAATTGGAGCTTAATGCATTGTTTACTGATTTTTGTTCGAAAATTGAAAATAATTTGGTGGTATATGGTATTGGAGTGAATAGTTGTGTGCTTAGAATATTATTTGAATTTGTCTTATACTATTGTTGGTTGGTGGTGATTTTAATGCTTAAAACTTTTTCGTGCAGTTGTATGGAACTAAATTGAATAATGTTGAAATTGTCAGTAAGGTATTGGGCAATGGTGTGGACATGTCTCTAAAAAGGCTGATAAAAGGTTTATAAAGTTTGAGTTTTTGTTAATGGGACTTGAGTTTAGGGATTTTTGGGTTGTTAAATTGGTGTTTTTTTTTTGCTGTGAAGTAGGTGTGAAATTTCTTAAGTTTAGGGTTCAAGTTAAGGGTTGTGGTTTAGGGTACAAAATGGCTGTGAAAGTCAAAGTTTAGGGTTGTGAAAATGGTGTAATTTTGCTGTGATTTGGTGTGAATTTGCTTAAGTTTAAGGGTCAAGTTTAATGGTCAAGTTAAGGGTTGTGGTTTAGGCTATGAAATGGTTGTGATTTGTCTAAGTGTTGGGTTGTGAAAAAGGTGTAATTTGGTGTGAATTTTCTTAAGTTAAAGGGTCAACTTTAGGGTTGTGCTTTAGCCTGTGTTGGGCGTGAATTGTCTAAGTTTTGGGTTGTAACAGTGGTGTAATTTGGCTGTATTTTGGTGTGAATTTGCTTAAGCTTAAGGGTCAAGTTTAGGGTTGTGTTTTAGGCTGTGAAATGGCTGTGAATTGTCTAAGTTTTGGGTTATGAAATTGGTGTAATTTGGCTGTTATTTGGTGTTAATTTGGTTAAGTTTTACAGGGCAAGTTTAGGGTTGTGGTTTAGGCTATGATTTGGGTGTGCATTGTCTAAGTTTTGGGTTGTGAAATTGGTGTACTTTGGCTGTGATTTGGTGTGAATTTGCTTAATTTTAGGGCTCAAGTTTAGACTAAAATCCAAAGTGGTGCAGAATGAGGTGTTTCTAATGTCTTGCTTTTGGTTTTGTGGTTTAGGTGAAGCTGATGATTTAGTCTCCATTGGGTTACGTCATGGTGGAACGATCTTAAAGAAAAAGGAGAGTAGACATACAAGGGTGGGTCATTGTCCTGGTATGATTGGTGTTTTTGGGACCACTTATCTTTGCTTGAGTTAAATGCGCTGGTGAAGGCAAACCATTATGTTGCAGGGTAGGTCGAATTCTACTCTAACGAATGAGGGAAATTTTTGCAAATAAGGACGGGTTATCAACTGTTGGCACTGGTTGGAAGGTCAGGGAAGTCCAAAGATAAGAGAGTAAATGTATACTAAAGACATTGTTGTGGATGGTTCAGTTTTAGAAGAGTTGACTCATGCTATAGAATGCGGGTAAAGCAGATGTCATGAACCGGTGAACCAAGAACCAGTTAATGAAGAACCAGTTTATGAAGAACCGATTTAAGAAGAATCGGTCAACCAAGAACCGGTCTGCCAAGAATAGCTGAACTAAGAACCCGTGAGTGTAGAAGACAATGATGAGACTCATATACCAAGAGTGGTGAGGCAGAGACGAGGGAAATCGAAAGTTATTGTTGAAGAAATTTCAAGCAGTGACAATGATGAAGATAGTGATAGTGATGATGAAGACTTTGCATATGAGGTTTTTGATCAGAATGATGAGGAATCGATAGTGGTCAGTGATGATGAGCTTTTTGGGGGCATTTGGTGCATTTGGGGATGAGAACACTAGGCCACAATTAGATTAAGATGAGAATGTCTTTCTGTCACCTAGGGTTGGCAGTTTGAATGACCTAAGTGGTGGGGAAGATAATGGGGAAGTTCCTAAGAAGAAGAATAGGAAGAAACCTGTGCCTAAATCTAGAGAATTTATTCCAAGTATTGAACTGGATAATCCAAGGTTTAAGATAGGGCTGAAGTTTCAAGACGTTGCCACATTTAGAGAAGCAATGGGAAAATATTCAGTAATCCAAAGGAGACAACTAAAGTTCAAGAAAAATCAACTGGAGGTGTTTGCAGATCATAGAGTTCAATGATGAGCACATTTGTGGTATAGGGAATACCAACATACATGCGAATGTGAAGTGGATGGTAAAGCAGTATGCTAGGCAGCTAACAAGTAGCAAATGGGATTTTCTGGAATTCCAAGAACTGGTGAATGCTGAAACTGGCTACAGACCATCAAGAGCTACCTGCTACAGGGCAAGGTCAGTGATTTTGGAGCTTGTTGAAGGATTATGCCAAAGACAATATGAAATACTTAGGGGAATATTGTCTACAGTTGAAGAAGACCAATCGCAGTCCTACTATGGTGATCAAGTCTGAATTGGAGTCTGATGGGATGGCTAGATTTGAGAGGGTTTATGTATGCTTCCAGGCTTGAAAAGTAGGATGGCTTAAAGGCTACAAGTCTTTCATAGGGTTAGATGCCTGCCACATTAAGGGCATTCACCTAGGACAATTGTTGTCAGTAATCAGAGTGGATGCCAACAATTAGTGACAACAATGGGATGTTTCCCGTGGCATATGACTTATATGAAGTGGATAATTATAGTAGTTGGAGGTTGTTTTTGGAGATCTTGCAAGAGGACTTGAGAATTGAAAACAACCATGGTTTGTTGATCATGACATACAAGCATAATGGTTTGATTGAAGTAGTGAGTCAAATATTCCCCAATGCAAAGCACCGCCAATTCTTGAGGCATCTCTGTGAAATCTTCAATAAAGACCATAAAGGGTTGGCCCTCAAGAATCAAATGGATGCTATTGCAAGGGCCACCACAATACCTTGGTTTCATGAAGAGATGAGGAAAATGGTAGAGCTTAGACCAAGTGCTCACCAATTGCTAAGAGAATGGGATGAAAGACATGGGTGCATATCCCATTTTAGAATTGACTTCAAGTGCGGCATACTGCTAAACTTCCTTTCTAAAGCCTTCAACAAAGTGATTGTGCTGTACAGAGCCAACCCTATCTTGTCTGTGTTGGACAAAGTGAGGTAATACATTACTACCTTAATGACTAAGAGATGTGAAGATGGTCGACTGTGGAATGGCCATGTTGTGGGAAAAAGAATTCAATCTTTGTTAGAGGATTACAAAAAGAAAGGTTAGAGGTTGATTCCTAGACATTGTGGGAATAAAATCTTCGAGATCATTCATCCTTTTGGAAGAAGGTTTTCAGTGGATTTGAATCTCCATACCTGCTCCTCCAGAAGATACGAACTAAGTGGGATCCCATGCCCACATGCTTGCAGTGCAATATGCCGTTTTAAGGGAAACTCGGAGGTGTATGTCCATTAATACTACAAAGAGGCTACATATACTAAGACATACGAGGGGATCATCAAACCGGTCCCTAGTGAAGATCAATGGGAGAAAGTTGGTGCCCTAGCCTTAAAGCCTTATAAGTATCATAAGCAGCCCGAGAGGCCAAAGATGAAATGAAGAAAATTCAGAATGAGAAGGGACCTTCAAATCCTAACAAGTTGCCAAGATACCATTCTACATTTAAGTATGGTAATTGTGGGGCTAACGGTCACAAAAGAAATGTGTGCACACAGCCCGTGGACTGTAAGAATGAAGCAAAGTTCAAGCATAAGCAAGAATTGAGGAAACAACGAGAAGCTGCCAGATCTAAAAAGTCTAGAAAGGTGGACAAGATATCGGTATGTGCACCTTATTAAACTTATTTAACTCAACTTCTTTAATTGTGATTGTGAATGGATCATTGATTATTTGTGCCAATTTGATTGTGGAATGGATTATTCATTATGTCTACCAAAGTGATTGTGGAATAGATAGTGATTGTGGAATATATGATGATTGTGGAAAATATAGTGATTGTGGAATAGATAGTGATTGTGGAATATATAGTGATTGTGGCATATATAGTGATTGTGACATTTATAGTGAAAGCTTTGGCATTTTGAATTTAGGACATAATTGTGATTGTGCCTATTATGTGATTGAACTTAGAATAGATAATGATTGTGCCTATTCTGTGATAGAATTGTGATTGAACTTAGAATACATAATGATTCTGCCCTATTCTGTGATAGAATTGTGATTGAACTTAGAATAGATAATGATTGTGCCTAATCGATTTTTTGATAGAATTGTGATTGAATGAAGATAGTGCCTATTATGTGATTGTCTAGTATATAAACAATGTTGTGCCTATTTTGTCAAACAGTTTATGCTAGAATTGTGATTGTGGTTGGTTGTGTTTTAATGTGATTAGGTGAAGAGAGGGAAGAAAACAACTTCAAGTTCAAGCAATGCAGCTGTGCCTCCCAATGAAAACCCACCACCTCCCCAAACTGAAGCACCACAGTCCTCCCAACAACCATCCCCACCTCCCCAAACTGAAGTAGGATACTCCTCCTAACAACCACCATGGCCTCATTGAGTTTCCCTTCCACAACTCCAACCAAGCTGAGAATGAGAGTAAAAAAGACTGGAATGAGAATAAGGTCCCCTAACCCACCTAATAACCAACCTGAGTCTCAACCAATTCCACAACCATTTGGTGATTCTCAATCTAGCCAAGTCTCAAGTCAACCAGGTGAAAATTCACATGACCAGACACGAGAAAAAAGTGGAGTTGGCGGTTCCAAACCAAGAGGTTCAAGTCACCTACAAAGCCAAAGCCAAAGAACAAAGATTGGTTGGAAAGGGCAAAGGAATTGCTCCACCATTGGCACCATTATTAGAACCTACTATAGATAGGCTAATAGTTTTTTTTATCTATTTTGGATAAATTTGGAACCTTTTGCTCCTTACATTGCATTTGTAGTTTGCAAAGCCTAATTATAGTTGCCAAATCCTAATTGTAGTCCAATGGAAACTGTTCAAGTCCAATGCATCCTTTTTTGTTACATTGGACTTCAAAAGTTTGATGTTTGTAGGTTTTGTAGTGGTGCAGCTTTTGTTAGAAAAATAATGTATCCTTTTGTAATAGTCCAAATTTGTATTATGCTTAAAGTTTGATTTCAGGAATTTTATGACATGAACTATCTCATTTGCTCCATTTCCAATCCATTTCATAAGCACCATCTTCATACCAAAGTCAATTCTCTCAATTCCACCATTTCATAACATTCTACACTTATAATACATACATAACATCCATAACATCCTAGTACAAGATTAACCACCCATTTCATAAAGTATCTTAACTACGTAGTACAAACTTTCAACTTAATTATGCAACTTCAACATACATAACATCCTACACTTAAGCACTCTATTCCTACCTAATTTCAACCAATTCACTTGTTACACTTAATATGGGGATAGAGCATAATTCCAATCAATATGACCCAAGTCAACATAAGTGCAATTCTAAGCTTAAACACCTTCCTATGCACATTCAACAATTGCTCTTGTCCTCTATTAAGCTTCCTTAGCAACCCTGGAATTATTGTCGTTCACCTATTGCACATCTTCGGATCTAACTACTCCCAAAAGTTATACCCTTTGTCACGACCTCTCTGACCCCTAACCTAGTATCAAAACCAATGATCAATTGCATAAATACCAATCAAAATGAAAATTCTTCCAAACCTGAAAAAATTATTCAAACTCATTACTTCTTTCAAACCCAGCAGTAAGCCTAGGCCCCCAATTTTTACAAACCCAGAAGGTGGCCTTAGCTCAAACCCACATTTTGCAAACCTAGAAGGTTTCTTTAGCTCAAACCCAGAAATTTTTGTCGTTGCCCGAAAATTCTTTTTAGAGTTTTCATTCAAAACCAACCAGGAAGCCTTAGCTCAAACCCCCATTTCTTGCAAACCCATAAATTTTTTCAAAACCCAAAATTTCTTTCTACAGTTTAAATTCAAAACCCACAAACGCACATCCAATTATGTAAACCTATCACTTACCCGACCATCTGGACATACAAGAAACCTCATGCCTGGGTTATCATCGATCCATGATGTCTTCATTCTAGCCACCTTACCACAACACCCTCCACTCTCATCCATATCTGAATCTTTTTTTTTTTTCTAAATGAATTGATGTTGTGGGTGTATTCAGAATCCTTTATAAAGAAATTTTCTGGTGGGAATCTTTCCAATTTTTCAGAATTTAGTTGCCCACCCCTTCTCAATTCGACGAAATTTGGGGCAATTTTCGCTTCCTAATTTCTACCCATCTCCTTCTATACAAAATGACTCATATACCCACTCCTTGGATGCCACATAGATGCCATATAATCTCCCCAAATGGTGTCTGAAACATCGTCAGTTAAATAGTGCAACGTTTTTGACATTGTTATTATTCCGGGTGCAAAGTTTGCAAATTGCGGTTCTGGGTGCATCTTGAGACCGAGTAGCGTGTTCTGTGTGCATTTTAAGTAATAAGCCTTATTTGTAATGCATGTATTACCACTACAAGAAAATCGCAGTTGCCCGACTATATTTTGCCCGACGATTATATCTCGCAGGGTAAGGTCATAATGCCCGACGGATATGCATAGTCGCCGGGTAACAAGTTAGCGGGAAGAAAAAGCTGTTGGCGCGCAAAATTGGACATTGTTACCCGACGATTTGAACTCCCCGTCGGGTAACAGTGTCAACAACGACGACCAATCGCCGTCGGGTAATTGTAGACGTTGACTCTTTATTGCCCGACGAATCATTTAATATTACCCTACGAATAATGTTCGTCGGGCAACTGTCTAAACACTCTAAATACCATAGTCTATTTTTTTTTCTTCTTCTTCTTCCTCCTCTCTGCTTCTCATCCTTCTCTCTGCTCTCTCTCTCTCCCTCTCACTCACTCACTCACTCACTCTCTTTATATACCTATTATTATCATCTCAACACCATTTTCATTACCAACAAATCCATTTTCTCTATCAATCATCAAATATCAAATATTAAGGTATGAAATTTTTATTTTTTTGAAAATTTTATTTTTTTGAAATTTTTATTTTTTTGAAATTTTTATTTTTGATTAGGAATTAATTATGTGTTGTGTTGTAGAAATTTTGTAGTTAATTTGAAGGAATACTTGTGAAAAGGTATGTGTGTTTACCTCTCAAATTAATTTTGTTAAGAATGTTGGATATAATTATGTTAGGAAATTTTGTATTTATTGTGGAAAATGTGTAGAAATTTTTTATAATTTTTGGAAATTAGAAATTAGAAAATTTGTTAGGAAAATATGAAAATAGAAAATATGTTATGAAATTAGGAAAATAGAAAATATGTTATGAAATTAGGAAAAAAGAAAATATGTTAGGAAATTAGGAAATTTTGTTGTAAAATAGGAAAATTAAAAATATGTAATGAAATGATTGAAATTAGAAAATATATTTGGAAATTAAGAAAAATGTTAGGAAATTAGGGAAATATAAAATATGTTAGGAAAATAAGGAAATATAAAATATGTTAGGAAATTAGAAAATTAGAAAACATTTTAGGAAAATAGGAAAAATAAATATGTAATGAAATTATTAAAATTCGATATTATGTTTGGAAATTAGAAAATATGTTAGGAAAATAGGGAAATAGAAAATATGTACGGAAATTATAAAATTTAAAACTTTGTTTTATGCATAATTTATATATGTTTGTATTTGTGAATTTGTAGTGATATTTTTTTTTTAAACGCTTTATTTAGTTCCGACGGAGTGAAATACATTCATATTTCATAACCGTTTATGCGAAGTTAATCGAGTTGATTAACTTCGTATAATGAAATTCAATGAAAAACCTTAGACCAGTTTGAGAATCAGTAAATCCGATTGATTGACTGACTCTTGAATTGTCCATATATTCGGACAGTTTGGGGGTGCGCAACTATGTGTTGTGTAGTTGGCGGTCTACGTGGTTAGGTTTCGATTGTGGGAAATTCGGTTTGTATCCCCTCAATGTTCTTCGAATGCATACTAGATATTTGTTTATAATATCTACGTCGTGCATTTGGGGAACTGTAGGGAGATGCTGCCGAAATTTCCCTCGATCTGAACTTAGCCTCGTAGGTCGTAAACTACACAGCACAGAACGTGCACTCTCGAATGGGATAGCGCCAAATAACCGGAGGCATAAGGAGAAGAGTTGATTTTGATTTTAACTTGTTCTATTTACTGGGCAATGTTAACTGAATTACTTATATTGACTCTATGTTGTGAAAGTAGGCACAATGGACAGAGGGTGGATGCAAATGTTTGATAGATCTTCTGATCAATATTTGGATGGGATCGACAACTTCATTGCCTTTGCACGTAGTCATTGCAGTGATACAAGACGTATCAGGTGTCCGTGCCGTAAATGTAATAATTGCATTTGGATGTCGTTGAATGAGGTCCAAACTCATCTGGAATGGAATGAGATCGTACATAACTACACTAATTGGATCTAGCACGGTGAAGAAATATTTTCTGCATCCACATCTTCGGTTCTCGGGACCAGTAGGGACGAAAGTGGTTTGGATGGGCGATGTGATAATGATCAAGTCGTTGAGTTATTAACCGATGCTTTTCCTCCGACATCAGATGATATGGAAGATGATGCACCAAGGTTGCAACCGGAAGACTCTGATCTCCATTATGAGAGATTGTTGAAAGAAGCTCAGCGCGAATTGTACCCCGGTTGTAAATCATTTTCGGTTCTAGGGGCAGTTGTGGAGTTGATGCACATGAAAGTTGAGTATAATCAAACGAACAAGCATTTTGATCACATGTTGGACATTATCATCCGAATGCTCCCTGAAGACAACTGTCTGCCAAAAGATCATTATAGCTCGAAGAAGTTGTTGAAGGGGCTTGGTTTAGGGTATATCAAGATCCATGCATGCAAGAACAAATGTGTTTTGTTTTACGGTGAATTCGAGCAGCTTGACAAATGTTCTGTGTGCAATGAGCCTAGGTTTCAAAAGAACAAGATTCCTAACAAGGTGTTGCGTTATTTTCCACTGAAGCCAAGGTTACAAAGATTTTACATGTTGTGTCACACAGCCCGTGATATGAGGTGGCACAAGGATGAACGCATTGATGATGATGTACTGAGGGATCCGGCGGATGGAGAGGCTTGGAAGGAATTTGATAATATGTATCCCGAGTTTGCTGCAGAGCCAAGAAATGTCATATTAGGGCTCGCTACTGACGGGTTTAATCCGTTTGGGAGTTTTGCAAAGCCCTATAGCACGTGGCCGGTTGTTATGGTTCCGTATAACTTGCCTCCTTGGAGATGCATGAAGTAAGAATTCAAAATCCTCATTACTTTGATACCGGGGCCCAAATCGCCGAGTAATTCCATCGATGTGTATTTGCGGCCGTTGATTGACGAGCTCGTGGATTTGTGGGAAAATTGTGTCCGAACATACGACAAGTGAAGTGGAGAAATGTTCACCCTACGAGCGGCCGTAATGTGGACAATTAATGATTTTCCTGCTTATGGTATGTTATTAGGATGGAGCACCAAGGGCTATCTTGCTTGCCCGACATGTGGTCCAGACACAACGTCCTTTTGGCACGCATCTAAGGTATGCTACTTGGGTCCGAGAAGGTTTCTGCCCTGGGATCACCGATGGCGAATGCAATCTGACTCATTTGATGGTAAATCAGAGTTAAGAGGTCGACCAAGGGAGAGGTGCGGTGATGAGATATTATCCAAACTCAACAGTATGCATAAGTGACAAGAGGATCGAAACCAGCCGAACAGGAAAATTGGACGAAAAAAAGCATATTCTTCCGGTTGCCATATTGGTCGAAATTGAAAATTAGACACATCGCCGATCCTATGCACATCGAGAAGAATGTTGTTAAGAGTGTTCTGGGAACGACTTTACCCATTGAAGGAAAGTCAAAGGACACAAAAAAAACTCGTATGGGCATGAAAGAAATGGGGATTCGGCCTAATTTGTGGCCAAAAGTCGTCAATGGCAAATACATCATGGCTCGTCTAAGTTATTCATTTACGCCGGACAATAAGAAAAAATTCCTAAAGAGGTTGCAGGGTGTGAAATTTCCCGACAGGTATGCCGACAACATATCCCGGAGTGTTAGCACAGACGGTGGGACCATTTCTGGTATAAAGAGCCATGACTATCATGTTTTGCTACAACGACTCATTCCGATTGGTATTCGACCCTTATTGGAGGCTGGTGTTGTTGAGACGATAGTTTATTTGTCTCAATTCTTCCAGATATTATGTGCCAGGTCGTTGGTTAAGGCAGACCTTAAAGCAATTAACGAGGATATTGTGTACATCATGTGTCGGCTTGAGCAAATATATCCACCTGAATTCTTTGATGTAATGGTGCACCTACTAATACATCTGCCGGATGAGGCAAAGCTAGCTAGCCCGGTGCATTATCGTTGGATGTACCTAATCGAGAGGTATAACTTATCCCTGCTATTTGATAATATTTCCTTACTATCATGTATAATCTGTGAATCTTAATGTAAATTTCCTTGCAGAATGTTAGGTACGTATAAGCGGTACGTCCGTAACAAGACACGTCCCGAAGGCTTCATAGCCGAGGCGTACATTGCAAAGGAGGCACTCACATTTTGTGCAATGTACCTTCGAAATGTTGAAACTGCCTTCAATAGGGCGTCTCGCAACGACGATGGTGGTCAACGTCTCGAGACCCTACCCGTATTTGCCCAACCCGCATAACCATTCGGCACTGGTCCAATCTCGGAGCCGTTCATCAATACTGATATGGAGGTGGCTCATTGGTTCATTCTCAACAACTGTGATGAAGTCTGGCCCTTCCACGAGGATCACGAGTCATTGATGAAGGCCCAATTTCCTTCTAATTGGGAAGAAATGGACAAACAACTATTTCCAAGTTGGTTTTCCCAGCATGTAAGTCAAATATTTTATTTCCAAAGTTCTTAAATTATTTTAAGCTTACCTATTTCGTTTTTGTGTGTATCTTACCAGATGGCACAGCTGAAAGATTTCAACTTGCCAAATTTCAATAAAGAATTAATGCACCTTGCCATTGGCCCATTTCGAGGAGAAACGTACACTGGTTGTCAAGTTAACGGAATTAAGTTCGTGTGCACAGAACGAGACGACAAGTTGTCTACACAAAACAGCGGGGTCTTCGTGCCGGGGGATGGGAAAAATGCTGAGACGGGTTTCTAAGGCAAATTGTTAACTGTGGTTAAGGTGTTATATGCCGATCGCAAGGAAGTCATCTTGTTCAAGTGTCATTGGTTTAATACGAACCCAAGTATCCCAGGCAGTGTCATCAAAGATCAGTTATATACTTCTATAAACACAAACACCCGGTGGTTTGAGAGTGATCCCTACATCCTCGCTAGTACGGCGAAACAAGTATTCTATGTGGATGATCCAAAAGCTGGTGGTGGATGGAGAGTAGCTGAGATGGTGAATCACAGAAACATTTGGGACTTGGATGATCAATACCATGAAGAAGATGGGGAAATAAACGATGACCAAATCATTTATCAGGTAGATTCATCGGCATCCACCCAAAACATGGATGGAGTTCGGACCAATGACATCATAACACCAATTGCGATTGATGACATTTTTATTGATCTGAGGGAATTAGACAAATTGAAAGTGATTCGGAGGAATCAAGTACTGTACACATGTCGGATGACGAGCGTGATTGGGAGGGGGAAAACGAATCTGAATGAAGCGTTGTAATTTCGAAATTTCATTCATATATGAAATATCCATCTTCAAATCAATAAATTTTATTTTTATGTATGTTGTATGATTTCATTGAAAAAAATAGTTTTTTTACTTTCTTAAAGTGAGGAAACCATACATGCCCTCCACAAAATACGCAACTTCAAACTAAATGAAGGTCAAAGATTTAGTACAATATTTTGATGATAAGTCAATTTTTACTCTTTAATGCAATGTCAAAAAAATTGATCCCAACTTTCATATTAACCTAATAAGATACAACAATTTTTTTATAAAATTTTTTGCATATAAAATGTTCTTTGGTAATATTTTTATAAACAATTAGTTAGTAGATTAAATTTACCTTTATTTAATAAAAAATTTGTTTAAATTGATTATGCCCGACGGATTCACTATTTTACGCGACGGATCGCCACAAATGTTACCCGACAGATTCATAAATATTACCCGACAGATTCGTAAATTTTACCCGATGACTATATGTAAAATGTTACTCGACGGGGAATATAAGGTTTACCCGACGACTGCGTTAACCTGACATAACCCGACGGATATATATGAAGATTCGTAGGGTCTGATTTAGCTAATTAAATTTACCATTTTTATTACAGATGTTACCCGACGGATACTTTATGGGTTACCCGACGACAGAATCGGTAACATGACCCGACGGATATATATGAATCGTCGTCGGGTCTGATTTAGTTGATTAAATTTACAATTTTATTAGACATGTTACCCGACGGATAATGTATGGGTTACCCGACGACAGACTCAGTATAGTTACCCGACGGAGATATAAGAAGATTCGTCGGGTCTGATTTAGTTGATTGAATTTACAATTTTATTAGACCTGTTACCTGACGGAGATATATGAAGAGTCGTCGGGTCTGATTTAGTTGATTAAATTTACAATTTTTATTACACATGTATCTACCAAATTAAAAACTTTACATTTTTTTTTTCCACAAATTTTCAAAAACTTAGAAATTGAAACTGACCGATCTAACCGTCCACATTTATGGTCAGTACCCATAGATCATCTGTGCGAAAAATTTCCCAAATTGGAAATCCCGGGATTAGGTAATGGTGTGCGACGATTCAACGGTTACAGAACGTTTCATCACGATCGGAAGGCTTGAAATCCTCAAAACATCAAGATTTTCAACGGGCAAGATCTAGGCATGTAAAACCACAGAGTGAACGGTTAGATCGCTCAAATTCAATCGTTTGAATATTAATAGAACCAAAATTCAATAAATGTATTGAAGTTTCCTTCAAGAGTTTAACCTCCTTGGGCGATATGCTTGTTTTTCGATTTTCAAAAACTTAAAAATTGAAACTGACCGATCTAACCGTCCACATTTATGGTCGGTACCCATAGATCATCTGCAAGAAACATTTCCCAAATTGGAAATCCCGGGATTAGGTAACGGTGCGCGACGATTCAACGGTTACAGAACGTTTCATCATGATCGGAAGGCTTGAAATCCTCAAAACATCAAGAATTTCGACGGGCGACATCTAGGCACGTAAAACCACAGAGTGAACGGTTAGATCGCTCAAATTCATTCGTTTGAATATCAATAGAACCAAAAATTCAAAAAATGTATTGAACTTTCCTTCAAGAGTTTAAACTCCTTGGGCAATATGCTTGTTCTTCGATTTTCAAAAATATAAAACCAAAACTAACCGATATGCCCGTCCATATTTATGGTAGGTACCCATAGATCGCCTGCACGAAACATTTCCCAAATTGGAAATCCCGGGATTAGGTAACGGTGTGCGACGATTCAACGGTTACACAACGTTTCTTCACGATCGGACGTTTTGAAATCCCCAAAACATCACAAAAACGATAGATGGGGTTTTAGGCATATAAAACCAAAATTTAAACGGTCCTGATGTTGCATATACTTTCGCCGGACTTGGTTTTCAGATTAATTCCAAAAACGACATCAGGAAGGTCATGCCCGACGGATATTTCAACATTTCCGTCGGGTAACTTCAATAAATCGTCCAGTTTTTGAAAATTTCAATTTTCCGCCTAATTTTTCGCGAAATCTCAAATTTGCCACTTGGTGTTACCCGATGAATAATTAACATTTCTGTCGGGTAACAGAAATATATTGTCCAGTTTTTTGAAAATTTCAATTTTCCGCCTAATTTTCCGTGAAATCTCAAATTTGCCGCTTTGTTTTCCCCGACGAATGAGTTACAGTTTGCCCGACGGGCCCGACCGACTTAATTTTCGCGGATTCTCAAGAGTCCCGCGTTTTGTTGCCCGAGGGATATTCGACAATCAGTCTTACCCGATGGGTGGGATGGCTGTTACCCGACGGACGTCAGACCTATTATTCCGTATTTTGATGATGTTATTGCCCGACGGGGTGTTAAACGTTACCCGACGAGGTGATTTAATTGTTACCCGACGGGTTGTGAAACGTTACCCGACGCATAGGACCTTTTTCTTATGCCCGACGGATCATTAAAGTGTTAACCGACGGATGTATCCGTCGGGCAATACCAATCAGATACATAAATCAGACCGAGTCTTCTTCTTCATCCTTCTTCTTCATTTTCTGGATTTCTTTCTTCTTTGGTTCTTCTTCATTTTTGCTTGAAGCGGCACTTGCATCTTCCTCTCCCTCAAGCAGTCAAGGACACCTTTTATTACACCTAGTTTTCCTGTCGACTCCGCTCTCCCAAACAGTCAAGGACACTGTTTTTGTTCACGGAGGTTTGTCGTCACCACCGCTCCCCTCACCGAGGTTTTCCGTCGCCGCCGCTCTCCTTGTTAATGTTAATGTTCATTTTGATATATTGTTTATTGTTAATTTGGATATATTGGTTTATTGGTTTATTGTTTATTGGTTTATATTGGTTTATATTGGATATATTGGTTTATTGTTAATTTTCATTTGAAAAATGAATTTATGAAATTGGATATTGTTATTGTTAATGATTATGTATATATATATATATATATATATATATATATATATATATATATATTTGGATATATATATTTGTTAAGGTATATATAATAGTTGAAGATTTGTTGAAATTTTGATGTTTGGTATAATGTTGAAATTGATATAATGGTATGATTTTTTTATATGGTATTTATGTGAAATGTATGAATTTTGGGTATTTGAATTTTAAAAACAATTATGGGAAATTTTGATATGGTGTAGTATAAGTGGATTTTGGAAATGTGTGTTTTATAAATTTTTAATTTGTGAATTTTTGGATTTGGATATTATTAGTATATGTTTGGATTAATATGTAAGTTTGATTTTGGTCCCGAAATTTGGATTTAGGAATTTAAGTATAATGTTGTGAATTTTGAGTTAGTACGCTTGAATTAATTAGTTGTTTAAGTTTAATTTTTGTTTGTGTTGGATTTATTTTAAAAAATTAGAACTTGATGGTTTTAGTTTTTAGATACCAATTTACTAATTATTACTAAAAAAAATTGACGCTTTATTTATTTATGTTTATTGGAATTATAAAATGTTGGTTAATTTTAAATGTGATTTTGTTTTTATTTTTTGAAATTAATATTTAATATTTAATATTAAAAATGTTTGCTTTCTTTTTTATTTAATTAAAAGTATGTTCTTTAATTTTATATTAATTACTTTATATGTGTTATTGTAGATGTCGCATCGCACCTTAATCACATCTAGGACTCGCCCTTACCCGAATCCTGTTGATGATCATTAGCCGGAAGACGCAGCCCCTGACTCAGTTGCCTCAACAGTGGCGTCGGTTCATGCACCCCTGTTAGTCTATCAGCGACCGGGTGTCCGATCGGCTCGTAGACAGCATAGCAAGAAACGGGGGGAACCCCGTACCAACCCCCAGCCCTCACAGGACGACGTCGGAGCAGACGAAATGGGGCCTAATATCGGAGCACTCCCTAAGGGTAAGTTTATTATTTTGTTTATTTAATCAATCGTTTTTATTTGATACTCATTTTATTTATCAATGTTCATCGAATTTGCAGGTAGGTCAGTGAATGTGCGCCGGATCAACCGAGGTTTGACATCCCAGCGCATTTGTAGGACGACAAATGCAAAGATACTGGTGGTGTACGTGCCACGCCTCCGGTCCGCGCCGGTCAAAATTCACAGCCTCCTAGTTCATGACATTGGTGCGATTCTTCGCACCAAGTCACTGATGATGGGAGAGACTTTCCGAATCCAAATCGGAGAGGAGATCTCGCGTTGTTGGGGAGAGTTATCGGTATGTTTTTTTTCCCATTTTTAACATTAATTTCATATTTTTTAATTATTTTTTTAACTTTAATATTTGATTGCAGATCAATTTTGAGTTCGACTTGGAGAACGTCGAGCTCAGTAGGTACCTGTGCCAACACTGGCAGTTACGGTACGCCGAGTGGAAGTACGAGCTCCACAAGTACTTCTTGACTTGGCCTTCTCTGGAGGAAGCTCGGGCAAATCCTCCGGAAGAGTTAGACGGGCCGAAACTGCCAGGGTGGTTGTGGTTGTGCGACCATTTCATGTCCCCCACTTATCTGGTACGTATTATCTATCTAATTAATTAAATTATTTAATTTTTATGTTATTTTCCATTTTCAAATCTAAGTTTTGGTTTTACGAATGAACAACGGAAATCGATTGCCAACACATCGAACCGGGGGGCAAAGAAATTCAACCACCACGGGGGGTCGCGATCCTTATTGGCCCGGCAGGAGAATCGGCGCATCGCCGGGTCGATGTTCCCAGAGGTGGATGCTTGGGCGCAGGTGTATGCTGGACGGGGGGATGAAGAGGCTGATCGAATTCACGTAAGTTTATTTCCTTCTGATTAAACATTTTTTCTTAATTTCATAATTATTTTTCTAATTAATATTTATTCGAATTTGTAGGATGCGATGGTGCAAGACGTCCAGTAGACACAAGCTGAGCTCACCCAACAACATCCAGATGTGCCTATGCATCAACAGCTCCCTAATGTCGACATGTCGATCGCTATTCTGGAGTGACAACTAGGGAGGCGCCCAGGGAGGGTAGTTCGGGTAGCGGGCGATGGGATTATGCGGGATGTCTCGACTCAATCGTCGTCTTCATCTCGGGTGGGCAATACCCAGGAGACGGCGAATCGTATGAGAGATCTTGAGGCCGAAAATGCTATGATCAAAGCCCAATACGCGGAGATTCAAGCCCAAAACCAACATATCAAGAGCGCCCTTGACAACATCCTTCAATGTTTGGGTGATCGTGGATTGGATGATATTTTCTCACCGCCCAACCAACCGCCCCCTCAAGATCCCGGCTATTTTGACAACTCCACTAATTCTTAGAGTATATATAAAGTATTTTTATACTCTTAATGATGTCAAAAAATTACATTATTTTTTTTTAATATTAATTTAATTTAATTTTTATTCTTTATATTAAAATTTTTAATTAAATTTTTTATTGTTTATTATTTAATTTAATATTTTATTTTCAATATAAAGAGGAGGTTGCCCCACGAATTCTGTACATGTTACCCGACGAATTGTAACAATACACGCGACGAATGGGTGACATGTTACCCGACGACATTTAAAACTATTACCGACGAATGAGTTTCATGTTACCCGACGGATATTCAAACTATACCCGACGATTGAGTGACATGTTACCCGACGGCTGTGTAAAACGTTACCCGACGGCTGTGTAAAACGTTACCCGACGGTTGTTTATCATGTTACCCGACGCGTGTATATAACAGTGCCCGACAACTATATTTAACCATACCCGACGGTGTTTCTTAACGTTACCCGACGGGTATATATGACTTTACCCGACGGTCTATAAACCTCCCCGACGTATATTTAATAGATTACCCGACGGATACGGAAGCCCTTACCCGACGGTCTTATAATGTTGACTTTATGTTGCTCGACGAAGATGTCAGCGACGAACTTTACCGCCGGGCATTAGTTAATTGCTCGACGAGGATACTGTGCTCGTTGAGTAAACTTAAAGCCTGACCGCGGTAGCCCGACGCCTATTGCCCGATAGAGATTCGC
This sequence comes from Oemleria cerasiformis, assembly GCA_037349345.1. Classification (NCBI taxonomy): domain Eukaryota; kingdom Viridiplantae; phylum Streptophyta; class Magnoliopsida; order Rosales; family Rosaceae; genus Oemleria; species Oemleria cerasiformis. The sequence continues at coordinate 13,300,095 of JAZGTL010000010.1, forward strand.
CGTTGTATATGTTACTCGACGGAGGATTTACGTGGCTCGACGAAATGGTTTCGCCGGGCAACCTCTGATTTCTTGTAGTGTACTAATGTAGCCTAAATCCTTTAGAATTTCAAAACTCCTCGTCCAAACATAGGTGTGTAGGTCGATTCCACTTGCTTGACCTTGACCTGAAGCACACTCCAAATCAATTTCCACGAAAAAAGATAGAAAAAGCATATGAATGGTGAAACTTTTCCATGAGAACATCTCATGTGTAAGAATGTAAATTTGAAGATGTAAATGTATTTTTTACAATTTCGGTGGCATCTAATTAGAATGTTCAAAATGTAAAACTATTTTGATCCAATGGGAAATTGAAATATATTAAGATATAAAATTTACATTTTCATCATGAAGTTTGATCTCAATCCTTGATTCCAAATGAATTTAAATTTGAACCATTAGATATACACTGATGCGTTAAATAATCCACTATTTGTCATTAAATAATATCCAGATTTAATGCAAGGTGACCTCTCACTATATATATATAATTTGTTTAAAAATTCTGGGGAGATGTTAAATTGAAAACAAAATTGAAAGTCGAAATTATAAAACTTCAATTCCGACAAATTTACATCTTGCATGAGAGATGGTATGATGCTGATAAAATTGATCAACTGCGGCTGCTTCCTGCTTATTCCCACTAAAATAAATTCAATCTCCTGCTTGACTTGACTTTTGACTAGCTAGCAAGCAGAGTTAAGGGGAAACATCATATAGTTTTTGTGGTGAAATTCACTCGGAGTTAAGAAACACATGTTCCAACTTCCAACCAACTATATATATATATATATATGAGTTCCATGTAAGAAAATTCCAACAGAAAATAGAGAAACTTAAGCTTGCTGAAGCGCATTACTCCAACAACGTCTCAGTGCTTGTTAACTTTTTTCCAATTTTCTTTCCACCTTGGATATAAGTGGTGCCGGCTGGTTCAAGTCCATTACTGATTATTTTCTGTACAAATTTATAAAAAACCACATCCCCTACCACTAATATTAAAGAAAATAATAAAAACAATTCTCCAATTTGATTTTTTTATACAACAATATTAATAAGAGAGTATATATATTCAGTATCTATCTTACTCTTTAAAAGTGTTAACTCGACACTTAATACCTCTCATTATTAAATATTGATAATTGGAACACTAGAGCAATAATAATAGTGACACCCTCCAATCTAAATCTGTAGAAAAATATTGAATCTGATTTTCTAATATTTTGCTCGGTTTGGTTTCTAAACAGATATTGAATTTTCTTTTATAACAATCCAAACCAAATCAACCGCGCGCACCCATCTTGCTCAGTTTCTGGTTTAGTTTAGTTCCTTTGGTTCAATTAAATATTGAGCCCTAATGTAACCTATGTGAAATGATATGAATAAACAACATATAATTGATATTAATTTCTAATTTTGTAAAATATATTATCAATTTATTTTTACTCATATTATAACACGTAAGTTAAAAATACTAAATCATGACTATACACTAGCGCATGATATAATTACCTTCGTACACCAGCCCGGGCATAGTAGGGCTGGGAAAGTGGGAAGCATATACTTTGGAGCTAAAACATCATGGAAATATCATAGGTAGCTAGTGCCATATATGATTGCCATATATCTGGCTCCGAGTAATAGTGGGTGACGTATAATGGGGCATGGAATGATGACCTAAACCTATCTCTCCAATTAATTAGCTTATAAATTAAGGCCAAATATTAAGAAGATTATGCTCATTCCAGGAAGAAACAACATATAATCTTTTATCTGCTGTTATGGAAAGTGCCATTAATATTTGCAGCTCCTTCTTCTTCCTCAGGTTCCTCATTAGTTTCTTCCTACTACTTATAATAATACTATGCTCTTTGGAGCCGGAGACGGGCTTTGCCATGGCAGAAACAGAATTATTTCATACAGTTGAAGTCAAGTCTCTTCTACCAGCAACCACCTGTGACCCATCCTCCACCCAAGGTTATTCTCATCCTCCTTTGACATCTATCGCTTTCTCTGCGTGCTAATCGTATTTTTTTGTTTCTTAATTTAGAGCTACGCGCGTACCGCTTCAAGGTAATAATTTAGAATACGAGCGGGATTTCGATGGTTGTGTAAGTGGGACGATGAGGTTAATTATGATTGTGATTGATTATTTTAAGTTGGTTCCAAGCTTTTCCATCATTCAGCCATTCAAAAGTCCCCATACCATATATGTACAGTGCTCAAGCGCCAACCAAGTACTCGTGTCTGGGACGGGACTATCCTAAGGGCTAGGATGGCTACAGCCCTTTGAAGATTTTTATTTTATTTTAAAATTTTATATTCAGTCGTTTATTAATTTATTGTATGTAGAAGTTAGTCAAACCAATTTTAGAAATTTAGACCATCTGTGCCTAATTAACATCCTAAATAAAACTAATATAATTGGGTCTTAGATAGTGATATTTGTGTTTGCATTGCTTATTGATTCATAGTTACTATTGTAATTTTTCTTTTTCTTTCTATCAAACTTTTATTTATGTATAGAGATGCATTTGAAGAATACGGCTCATTACGTCCCCCTAACTAGGTATATTTTTTTATGTTTATTATTAAAATTCAATCGTATAGTCGATTTTTTTTTTCCAATTTTAACATGTAAGTTTAGCCCACTCGAAATTTGGATCTAGGAACCATCCATGATTGGTGTTATATTAAATCAACAACTTGTTTGGGTTCATTTCCCAAAATAATATCACATTCTAACCGTTTATTTTGTAGAACTTCATTTAAAGATCATCATTGCAAAGATTGATTCAAATTGGCAATGGTTTGATTATCCAACACTACAGTCACATATATAGATGCAAAGTGTCCTCGATATATAACACAATAATGTTCATGATAATATATAATTAAATGTCTACATGATTTCTGATATATAACACAATGATGTTCATGATAATATATAATTAAATGTTTAAATGATTTCTGAACTATGTAAAATTTTGCAAGAATAACTTCTAAACAAAGGCCTATAAAATAAACAGCTAAATTATAATGTTAATTTGTAGGGTAGGTCTAAATAAGTGATTAATTGGTTCCGTATTACGAGGTCAACTGGTTAGCATTTAAGCACTATCGATATCGTAAAAAATAACTTTTTAGTTAATTATGTTTAGTTTGTAATGAATGTCCTATTTCCATTCAGGTCATGGCAAGAAGGATCCATCAATACTTAAAGTGGTACACAACCATGGCCCTTGCTCCCAACTCAATAGTAACCAGTTGGACAAAGAAAATACTCCCACTCTCACTCAAATCCTCCACCAGGACCAACTCCGGGTCAACTCCATCCAATCTCGACGTCATTCCCATAAACAGATCAACCATCGCGATGGAAGACAATCGGATTCCGGCGCTACCATCAAGGCCCACTACGGCATCATGCTAGGTACCACCAACTACGTCGTGGCAGTGGGCCTCGGCACGCCCAAGAGACAACTTTCACTTGCCTTTGACACCGGAAGCAGCCTCACGTGGACTCAATGCAAGCCATGCGTTAGACCTTGCTACAGCCAAGCCGAGCCCATCTTCGACCCTTCCGGCTCCACCTCATATGCCAATGTCTCATGCAATTCCCAATCATGCTCTCTACTCAGATCGGCCACCGGCAACCCCCCGCGCTGCGTAGCTTCCACGTCCACATGCGTCTACGCCACACAATACGGCGATGGGTCGTTCTCTATCGGGTTTTTCGCCAAAGAAAGACTCACCGTAACTTCAACACAAGTGTTTGATGAGTTCCTCTTTGGCTGCGGAGAAGTCAACCAGGGCATTTTTGGATCTACTGCTGGGTTGCTCGGACTCGCTCGCGACAACCTTTCCTTCGTCGAACAAACCGCAAAAAAATACTACCGCTTTTTCTCTTATTGCTTGCCGTCCAGCAGCGGCTCCACCGGTTACCTCAGGTTCGGCAGAGGCTATTCCTACCGAGTCAAGTTCACGCCGTTTTCAACCCTACCAAAGTACTCCTCATTTTACGGCCTTAACTTGGATGGCATTATTGTGAACGGACGTAGATTATCCATTTCAGGTTCAATTTTTTCAACCTCCAGTGCAATCATCGACTCCGGCACAGTCATAACAAGGCTGCCGCCAACCGCGTACGGTGTTTTGCGGGCTGCATTTCAGAAAGCAATGAAAGGGTACCTGGTAGCTCCAGAGTTTTCAATATTGGATACATGCTATGACTTTAGTAGTTTTGAGAGGGTTTATCTACCGAAGGTTGGGATTTCATTTGTGGGTGGATATACGTTAGATTTGGATGAGAGTGGGATAATGTATGCGGCCAGTGCTTCCCAAGTTTGCTTAGCGTTTGCTGCAAATGGGAATGACAAAGACCTTACGATTTTTGGGAATGTTCAACAAAAGAGGTTGGAGGTAGTGTATGACGTGGCGGGAGGGAAGATCGGATTTGCCCCTAGAGGTTGCATTTAAGCTTTAGCATATTCAAAACTAGAGCTCATGTGTAGTGTCTAATATGGAAATAATGTCAGGCCTCCGATCCGGATTAAGGTAAAAAAATGGCAGTATAGTTTGGAGAATGATTAAATAAAAAGAAAGAGTTTTTATTATCAGTTGTTTCTATACTATTCTCGACTCATCATTTCCATCGTTTCTATTTCAATTCAATCAATGTTCTTCATAAACTCTTGTTTCGCTCATCAATTTAGGCCCGATGTCAATTCCGTTAGAATTAAGGATGATATGGTCAACCCATCTAATTTCTAATAAATCAATATTACAAAATTAATTTAAAAAAAATTAGAGAAACAAGCTAAAAGTGTTACAATCTGTTCCGGAATTTCGTTTTTGAAATTATTAAATTGCCAAATTACCCTTTTATGGTAATTATCGAATTTCCGTGAAATTTACTGAATAAGCGAAAGGAATTAATTCGGGAGTTAGACTCTGAATTTTTTATTTATATTGAGAATGTGGAAGGAAACTTTCGAAGACGGAATTCGAAACGAAAAAATCAAATTTAGTTAGGAATTCGTAAATAAAGTATTTTTAAAGGGAATTAGAGATTTTAGTATTTATTTCTTTATTTTAATTAAGTATTTTTATCCCTAAAATATCTAAACCCACCCATCCCATCTCACCATTTTTGCTCTCTCTCTCTCTCTCCGGTCGTGTCCTCCCTCTCTTTCCTGCGACAGAGACATTGAATGTCATCAGCCGTCGCCGCCCTCGCCTCCGACCAATCCAACCCTCGACAGCGACGCCAAATCCATCAACTAATCAAGACAAACCGCTCCCTGCCCTCTCCGACCGTTGGCGCTGGCCGGAAGTGCGAATCGAAGCTTCGAAGCCAGAGAACGTCGCCGTCTTCCATGGTGATTCCGGTGGACCTAGGCTACGAGACCACGTCTGTTAGACTCGCCTGGACAAGGCGAAGAAGACTGTACCTTCCTCCACCGTCGCTGGTGCTGTTAGCTCGAGATTTGGGGGTCAATGCCCAGTGGGGGTTCGAAGCGTCCCGGCTCAATTTCGTGTGATCCAGGTAGATTTTAGAGAATCTAAGGTCAAATGCGAGTTCCTGGGAGTTTGTAGATGGGGTTAGGTAGCTGGATTGCTAAATTTGGTGAAGTTTGCTAGAAATTAGGTTTCCGTTGAGTTTGGGCCGTTCCCGGCTCGGCGGCGATAACGGCGGCACCACCATGTTCTCTAGCGAACATTCCAGGGACCCGCCATCACTCACGGTGGCTGTTGTACAGAACCACCAACTGCACGAGGAGGTGCGTGGCAGCGCGTGTTATTCCTTAGGGTCTCCTAGACCTGTTTTTGTTTATTTAGAAGGTTGAACCCACTGTAATCCTATTGTGGAAATGTTAAAAAATAGGATTTGTTGCTGATTTGCTTGGTTGTGATTATTAAACTGGTTGCCTAATTGTTTCAGGCATTTGAAGGCGTGGGAGCTACTGCGGTTCACGATAGTAGGGTGACGTGGACTCCAAGTACTGTGAGTGGACCCATTTGTTTATATGTTATATATATATATATATATATATATATTATCTGTATGAATGTGTGTGAATGTTTGATGAATAGCTTGGAAAGATGAACTTAGAATGAATATGTTGACTATGTGGTCTTGGATTGGACATGATTGAGTCTGAAATAGTTGAGTCTGATCCTCTTTAATTGGTTAAGGATCATGATGAGTATTAAGCCTGTTTGAGATTAGTAAAGAAATGGATATCTTGAATGAGGATTATAAGGTAGAAACTCTACTATTATGTGTTTTGGCTCATGGCATAGTTGAGTTGATCATAACTGTTTGTATAATTGCCATGATGAATTTGTGCTCTTATATATGATTGTTGGTGAAAAGAGTACATGGGAGGTGATGGATGAGAATTTCGCTATATGTGTTATAAGTGAGTCCTTGAGAATCGATTCTAGTGATAAAGTCTTCAAATGTGAATTAGTGGCCACTAGTCATGTCAGTAAAGAGTATTGAGTTGAGTATGAAAAATATGTTATGTGTAAGCTCGAGGAGAATGCCGAGCTAATATGATGATTGATGAGATATGGACCATTCGGTAGTCGCTGGTATCGTACATGTCTGTTGGCCACAGACCACTCCTCTACGTTATCGTTCACTTGCGCTCACTCTATACTAGTTAAATAGCGATAGTCTTGTCCCGGGGTCCTAAAGGGACATGTGGTGATGGTGCATTGCACAGTCCTTTACGTGGTTGTGGTACAGAGCGAAGATACCCAGTCATGTCACATGAGTGTGACTCGTGCGACTATGGTACCGATGGTATATTAATTATATTGTTGATGTTATACTCTCCTGAGGGAGGACTTGATTGAGAAAGTACCATTGAGGGTAAAAAATATTGTATGTGGTTATATGTGATGGTTTTAAGTTTAAGGGACCATATGTAACGACCCGGACTTAATTTAAAATAATTGGTAAAAAGTCAATTGGAAAAAGGACGACTTTACCTTCAAGTTTAGGAGGGGTTCAAAAGTTACTTTTTGTTCAGAGAGAATTTTGAGAATTTTCCTCATACCTCGTGTACGTCTCGATCTCTTGAGTGTGTAGACAGGCGGCACTCGGGAATCGGAGTTCGTACGAGAAAGTTATGGGTCTAGAAAAGGAAGGGCGTATTGGTAATTTCTCGAAAAGTCCAAAAATATAATTGGGATATTTCTCTCTTCCCTCACTCTGCTCAGACTCTCGCACTTTTTCTTCCCTTGGTCACTCTCTCTTTCTCCATGCGAACAATTCACGCCTCCACCACCATCGACCCGTTTCTAAGCCGATTCGATCCAAATTGAGGCCATGAATCGAATCTTGATTCCACGAGCCATTTGGTGGTATTCTCGAGGTGCGAGCATCACCAGACACGGTAGATCGAAGATGGGTAATGGGGCGAATCTTCTCGATGAATTTCCGATCAATCGAGGTAAGATCTCTCAATTCTAAGCTTGGATTTGGACTCCTAGGACGGAGTAGATGAATTTGTTTGTGTGGATCGTAAAAAATCGGTGAAGTTTGGGAGAAGTTAGAAGCTTACCGGAAATCACCATTTTCGGCGAGAAATTTCTAGAATCCGGCCACTATATCGGTGGCTACCACGGTGGTCCGATCATTTTCCTCGGTGAATTGGTTTGACTGGTAAACCGATGTGGCATGCCACGTGGCAATATAATAAGCAGCTCAGTAAGTGGTTAGTCAACCGTTTAGTCAACTGACGCCGTCAACAATTGACATAATATACTAACGGCGTTAGCATATTCCGTTAAAGGTTAACGACATCATAACGGAGTCTTGACATCGTTAATTGGACGAAATATTCTGATTTCGTTAGAATATTCTGTCAGAGTGACGGAATATTGTGTCAAAGTTGACGGAATATTCTGTCGGCATTGTGCAGGCACGTGGTGGCGCGTGGGGCCGTTCTCCGACAATAAGCGATGCGTGCCCAGGGTTTTGAGGCATTCCGGATCTATTTTTGGCAGTTTCGAGGCCATTTGAATCAATTTAGAGCTTTGTTTGAGCGTTTTAATTGGAAGTTGAGCTATTTAAAGGGCGTGCGTAAACCCGAGGTCTAGGGACCCCGTTTAATGTTTTACTTGAGGATTTATCGATACTAATCCTTCCTTTGGTTTGGTATTGTGGATGTGGTGACGTTAGAGGTTCACCTCACACTAGACGAAAACTAAGGGAGTGTTCGGGAACAAACGGATTGATAAGGAGAGTAGCAATGGATATTGTCAGATGTTCTCCTCCGTGACGTACTGTGAGTGGACTTTGGATTTACATTACGGTTTCGCTAGGTTTACCATCCCCGGGTATTATGATCTTTCTCCGACACATAACTTGAGGTATTATCGGTCGTGTGCTCGTTGAGGCTGTCTACACGTCGTTATGCTCTTTCTCCGACACATGACTTGAGGTATTATCGGTCGTGTGCTCGTTGAGGCTATCTATGCGTAGTATAGGGTTCACATATCTTAAGGCATTATCGGATGTGTGGAGAGTAGGTCCCCAGGTTGGACCCCCTCGGGTTCTAGCCATTGCTTGAGGTATTATCGGAGGTGGTTAGGAGGGTTTGTCTTCATGTTGGACGGCCCCGGATGTCGAGCTGCTACTCGAGATTACATTTAGGGGATGGTAGGATGTTTTAGGATAGGATCGCCGATGGTTATTTCTGCGGAGATAAATGGACGACGATTGTCATGTGCTTTGTAGGGATCGAAGCACTTGTGAGCGGGTACTCGTTGTCGTGGTCAATAGGTGGTGTGGGTGGTGACTCAGATTGACGAGTTAAGTTTAGTTCAAACGAGTGTGATTTTTCAATTATTTGATACCGTCTTAAGAGACGATGATATTGGTAGAATCTCCGCTACTATAGAATCTAGTATTCGACCTTCGTCGTTAGGACTTAGTTTCCAGGTGCTAGTCAGCACTCAGTACTGTCTGTACCCAGATGGATACTTGGGGCTGGGTGAGACACTGTTTGGTTGTAATTGTTATTGCACCCTTCGTCTGACAGGTGGATGATGGTTAACCAAGTACCGGAGGGAGGATCTGTCGGATTTTCAGTAAATTCTCGTACGGTGTCTATACGACAGTAAGGATATTTCTGGTATAAAATTGTGACGTCAGAGGTTGTCAGACGGAAGCAGGGTCTTTCACGGGTTTCGAGTGTAAATTCGGGAAGGGTCCTGTTACCATAAGGTTCCAAGTACATTGTGAGTATGATTTGGAGTAATATGAAATGAATTTGAATGATTATTGCATTGGTATGAGTACATGGTTGGTTTTATGGATTCCATGTGATATTATTAGGTGTACAAGCTTATGGCTATGTTGTGGATTATTTTTTGTGTACAGGGGAGACTTTGACCAAATTTCATGTGAAATGTTTGAATTGGATTTTTGGTTATATTACTCATGTGAGGTGTTAAAGTACCTAGTTATGTGTATAAATACATGTGTGTATAAATATGCATGAAAATCTCTGTTTATTTTTCAACTGAGGGGTTAGTATATATTATTATCACTGACTTTATTTTTGGGTTCACTTACCTTTGTTTTTTGTTCCTTAGGAGTTAAGGAGCGTTAAGTCGAAAATTTGAGGAAGATATTACTAGTGGCAGCTGAATTTCATAAGTGTATGGGTTTTAACCCTATTTTGTATACACCAACTTTAGTGCTAAATTTTGAATCATCATGCACGTTTTTGCTGTAGACATGCTCTGTACCACTCACGTTGTTAATCATGCTATATATATATATATATTTAATTATACCTTGTATGTCGTTAGTATGGATTGTAGTATACTTCCTATACTTGTTTTAGGGCCTTGTCACGTGGACGTTATGATCCATGTGTCAGCCGCATGTCTCGATTATTATATATTTACTATTGTATCTGAGTCGGGGTGTGCCAATTTGATATCAGATCAAGTTAGGAAGTATGGACACCAATGTGTCTGAGTTGTTGCATGATGATCATTAATTGTTGCCTTTTTTTGTGATAGTATTATGCCTCATCGACATACCCCACAAAGGGGATTGTTATGGTAGAAGGAACTAGTGAGGTTATGGACATTCCACGTGAAATGTGGATGGTTACAGTAGCTTTCTTCCTTTGTGATTCTACTGAGGATTTGTGGAGAGCTGAAAAGCTCTTACTAACTTTTGAAAATCGTAATAGTTGGGAAGCTTTCAAACAGAGGTTTCGGGATAAGTTCATATCTCCAGAGTATGGGAACATGATACGGGATGAGTTTTTTGCATATTAGATAGGAAAATCAAGCAGTTACGGGGTATGAGAGCAGTCTAGGAGACTGGCCCGCTATTTCCCAGTGATCAGTGATAGCATAGTGGAACTAAAGAAACGCTTTTATAATGGGTTGCACAAGAGAATCCTTACATAGTAACTACAAGGAATTTTGAAAATTTCTAGGAAGTGTTTAATGCAGCTTTACAGCTAGAAGGGATCTGAAAATGCCGCTTCCAAAGATGAGTTAAATGATAAAGTATCATCGAGAATACAACCTTTATGGATATTATTGGAATAAAGTCGATATGGTGGTAATGCTTGGATTATTATTATTATGGGTACGTTACTTAAGTGTGGTTTCCTTGTTAGGGTACTGATATAATTTGGAGCTACTCTTTCAGTTGTGTCCCCATGAATTTCACAACAAGCATCATTAATCCCTACTCCACTTGAGTTTGAGATAGTCTTGGCACTCTCTAGGATGAGATTTGAGTGGTATCTGATGAACAAAATTATATTTCTCGCAAGTGCAAGAATCAATGTGATAGTATAGCAAGCAAACACGAGTGTCGTACCCACAGGGACTTGTAAAGTTTATTAAATAAATCCAATTATGCAATGCCCTAAAGAAAACTGAAAATAAAACACAGTTGCTAAAATGGAAAAATAAAATATCAACAAACATTTTTGGTTTTTGTGAACAAGTAATTTAATTTGCAATTAAATGAAAGAGAGCTTTTTATGATTAATTTGTGTAAACAATAAATGAAAATACTAGGTATCCGATTTCACCATAACAATCCAATTCTATGCCTCTAATTATCTTAGTGAAAAAGATTCAATTTAGTTTTTAGGATTCGTTCTATCGTATTATGATTATCCGTTCTATCGTATTATGATTATCCGTTAGGTGTCCAGTTGTAACCAAGTATTCTTAATCATCAACTTAATCATGGTGTCTAGTCTAAGTCAAAAATTAAAAATCCATTAAGTTCAAAAGGAACATACAGAATCAAAAGGTGTCTTAGCATGGTGTCTGCATCAACAACAATTCTTTCATTCAATAGAGCTATCTCAAGGCTAAGCATATGATGTCTACTATATCCGTATCTCAGAAAATCAATAAATTCATATCAAAGATGGCCAATTCATAACATAAACATATAGATAGAATTAAGCACAAAGAATTAAACTAGAAACATTGAATTGATAAAAGAAAGTTAACTAAGGCATATAATTTTCATGTCAGGTAACATCAGATTCCTAATAAGGAATTTAGCTACTCATAATCACCATACTAACAAACATCATAGTTATGAAAATCATAATTACAAAGTTTGAACACGAGATAGAAAAAACCCTTAGAGACTCCCTTTGGTGTCGGACTTGCTCTTTCGGTTGATTATCAATGGTAATGGAGGCTATAAAAACTTTGGATAAAGATTGGTGTCGGAATTGCTCCTTCGGTTCATTTTTATTTTATTTTCTCTATTTTCGGTTCTCAGTGAGCAGGAAGTGCGCAACAAGATTTCTACAGTGGCTGAACTTGCTAGGAGGTTGCAGTTGAATAGGCAAACAATGGAGCCAATCTTGAATCAGCTAGTTTTGGAGCACCAAGGAAAACTTGCTAGAAATGAAATCTTGAATCAGCTAGTTTTGGAGCACCGTACCATACAAAACTAGCTAGAAAGGCCGACCAGTGTGATGCAGCAGAAGACAATAATGGCAGCAAGATTTGAGGATAGGGGCGGTAAATAATCCAACTTAGATTTGATGATATGCAAGTGTCACAAATATTTTCTCATATTTGGCATTATCTGTTTATTATTGTTAGAATCTAATTTGATACAAAATAGATGACCGGGTTTGCTATTGTGTTTTTGTTAGAATGTGTATGAAGTTGCCAGAAACTGATGGAAAATGTCACAGATACTACATTTTTAAATCATATTGTATACCACATTTTTAATATACAGGCGGATGATACTTGTAGTGATGAGTCATGCCTGTATTAGAAATGTGATTTACAATGTAGTATACAAATGTAATCTTCTTAGCATTACCCAAAACCAATATATGAACTTGTTCATATTTTCCATAAAGGATATATAACTAAGGAAAATTGTTGGTAAGATTAAAAAGTAAATGCACAAGGCACAAGGTTACAATGAAGCACACTCAAATCTTAGAGACGAACTGTAGAACAAGTTGGAAATCAAAGAATATGAATTTTATATCGAAATTTTCAAATAAATAAATACAATATATTGAATAGTTTTACTCTTAAATACAACTACTTGGAAAGTACGTATTTAAGTTGAAAATAGTATCTGTATTATTAACACACCAGTACGTGATAGGTCATTGAGCCAACTTTAAATCTTACCGTAGCATATAAACCCAATATGGAATCTGATCAAGGAGAATTCAAGTGAAAACTATTTCCTCTGCAATATCGAAGCTGTAATGAAATCTGTCTTTCTATATTAAGTTGGCGACGAAAATTGGCTATGAACATTTCTGCTCTTTGATCGATGTCATCTTGATCCGATAGGTAGCTTAGGGTCCTCTGAAGGTGTCCCTTAGAAGAACCCGAATCCTCTGAGTTCGTGTCATCAGCACACGCCGCCGTGAGTCCTGGCCGGTCGTTGAAGCTCCTCAACCGATGCGTGGTTATTGAGGAAGTACTACGGCTGAGCATGGAGGCGATTCGCCAGTGGTTGAGGCTTAGATTTAGTAGGAAGCTTACTTTGTTGACGGCTTTCCTTAGACGGCTTAGCAAAGACCACTTTACCATGTTGAAATATGAAATGAAAATGAAGTGTGTTTCCCTTATTTATAGTTAGACTTATTACTCAAAATGCACCTAGAACAGGACAACGATTCTCAGTTTGGACCCGGAACTGAAATTTGCCTCAAAATGCACCCAGAACAGTAGCAACGTCAAAAACGTTGGACCAACTAACTGACTCCATTTTTAACTCTGTGAAGTGTGAGGGTAATTTTGTCTAATCTTTCATACGTGGAGGCAAGGTGGCAAAAGTGGGACCCGATGAATGTGGACGTGTGAAGTGAGGTGGATTTCCAATAAGAAGCTTTGAGAGAAAATCAAATTGGGGAAAAATGGTCTGCTAGGGATTCTAAGAAATTGTGGGAAAGGTTGAAGGCGGACGCAAATGTTCGTGGGCCTTTTAGGGTTTTCAATTGGACGGGAAGATGAGCTCAAAGAGGTAGGAGTTGTTGATTTCGGTAGTATTGAGCGAAATCGAAAACTGGGGTAATACTAAGCTGTTAGGGTTTCGAAAAAGTTGGGGGAAAGGTTGCAGACGGACGCGAACGTTCGTGGGGCTGTGAGGGTTTTCAATCGGAGTTGCAGGCAAGCTTGAAGAGGTAGGAGTTAGAGGATGCCAGTAGTTCGAGGACCTGGTGGTGTACAACCCGATTATGGTAAGTTCTAAACCGAAATTTAGCAAGGTGGTTTTGTATATGACTTTACTTGTTGTGTTTGGTTGATATAGAGATAGAGTTTGGAAATTGGAGCTTGAGGCATTGTTTACTGGTTTTGCTTGGAAAAAGTTAAAATTTTTGGTTGTTTATGGTATTGAAGTGAATGGCTGTGTGGTTAGAATATTATTTGCATTTGTCTTACAATAATGTCAATTTGTGGGGTTATTAAACGGCTTAAAACCTGGTCGGGCAGTGGTGTGGATTTGAATTGAATACTGTTGAAATTGTCAGTGGAGTATTTGGCAGTGGTAGGGTGTGTGGACTAGTCTGTGAAAAGGCATTAAAAGGCTTGTAAAATTTTGGGGTAATGAGACTTTAGTTTTGGGCTTTGAGTGCTGAGTGTTTATGGGTGTGATTTGGGTGATTTGGTTAAGGGTAAAGTGTGGGTTTAGGGTGTGAAATGGATGTGATTAAGGGTAAAGTTTAGGGTTTAGGGTGTGAAATGGAAGTGGTTAAGGGGAAAGTTTAGGGTTTAGGGTGTGAAATGGATGTGGTTCATGATGTAAAATGGATGTGATTAAGGGTAAAATTTAGGGTTTAGGGTGTGAAATGGATGTGATTAAGGGAAAAGTTTAGGGTTTAGGGTTTAGGGTGTGAAATGGAAGTGGTTAAGGGTAAAGTTTAGGGTTTAGGGTTTAGGGTGTGAAATGGACGTGGTTCATGGTGTAAAATGGATGTATTATTTTTGTTCTGTAAAGAGGCTGTAATATAGGTGTAATATGGATGCAATAAGGGTGTAAATTTTAAAATTGGTGTAATATGGCTGTCAATTTTAAAATTGGTGTAATATGGCTGTCGTTTTTAAAAATTGTGTAATATGGCTGTCATTTTCAAATTTGTGTAATATGACTGTCATTTGTGAAAGGCTTTTCAAATTGGTGTAATATGGCTAAAATTTGGAAATTGGAGCTTAAGGCATTGTTTGCTTGTTGTGTTAACTATTATAAGTAAGTATTACAGGTGGAATGTCTAAGTTGTTATGTGTTTATAATGTTTTCATATTGTTTATGTGATTTAGGTGGAATTGATGGTATAGTTTCCATTGGGTTACATCATGGGGGAAGCATCTTAAAGAAAGCAGAACAGTGGACATACGACAGTGGGTCACTGACTTGGTATGATTGGTGCTCTTGGGGACTACATATCGTTGATTGAGTTACATGCTCTAGTGAAGGACAATCATTATGCTGCTGGGAAGGTGGAAGCCAATGTGGAATTCTACTTTAAAGAGGGAGGGCAGTTTTTTCTAATTGGGACGGATTATCAACTGTTGGATTTGGTTGGAAGGTCAGCAAAGTCGAAAGGAAAAACACTGTATGTATACTGCAGACATGGTGTGCAGGGTGGGGATATTGAAGAGGTGCATGTTACTATTGTGTGCGGGTTAAGCAGATGTGAAGAAGAACCGTTTAATCAAGAACCGGTTAATCAAGAACCAGTTAATCAAGAACCGGTTCATCAAGACCCGGTTACTCAATAACCGGTTAATCAAGACCCAGTTAATCATGAACCAGTTAATCAAGACAATGAAGAGGCTCATATAGCCTTTCCGAAAGATTTGACCTCAGTGGGATCCCATGCCCCCATGCTTGTAGTGCAATTAGCCAGTTTAAGGGCAACCCGAAGATGTATGTCCATCAATGCTACAAAGAGGCTGCGTATACTAAGGCGTACGAGAGGATAATCAAACATGTACCTAGTGAAGACCAATGGGTCAAAGTTGGTGCCCCACTATTAAAGCCTCCTATATATCATAAGCAACCTGGGAGGCAAATGATGAAAAGGAAGAAAGGTCAAAATAAGGAGGCACCTTCAAATCCAAAGAAGCTGCCAAGATACCATTCTACACTCATGTGTGGCAATTGTGGGGCCGATGGACACAAAAGAAATGTCTGCACACAACCGGTGGACCCTAAGAAGGAAGCCAAGTTCAAGCATAAGCAAGAACTTAGGAAACAGAGAGAAGCTGCCAGAGCTGCAACGGCTGAAAAGGTGGACAAGCTAACTGTAAGTGCCTATTATTTGAACTTACAATGTTAGCTTAAGCATGTGTGAATTGTGTGCTGAAATCTGAATTGTGTGTTGAATTTGGTGTTGAAATGGGATATTGATATCTGAATTGTGATACTGAATTGTGATATTGAAATCTAAATTATTATAAACAGTATTCAATTTGTCTATTATAGGGATTGTAATATGACCCTGTCTTGATTTTGTTAGAACCAGTCTTCAATTTCAATCTATATAGGGATTGCAAAGTATGTTGTCATAGAACCGTGCAAGTAATCTGAATGTGTTTTCATTATGTTATGAGTGGTATTGATGCTAGAAGTATTGGTGCCTATTATCTGTTTGATGCTAGAAGTTCTCATAGTTTATAGTGCTGCCTATAATTGGGAATCATGATAAGTGATATTAAGGGCATTTGAAATGTGATGTTAAGAAATTGTGATATGAATGGTGATCTAAATGTGATACTGTGATAGTTTCTGTCATACTGGATATGTGATGGTGTGTTTGTTGGTTTGTGCTTAGGTGAACAAAAATAAGAAAACAGGTTATGTTTCAAATCATGCAGTTGAGCCGCCCAATCAAACCCCACCTGTTGTCCAACCTGAAGCACCACCTTCATCCCAACAACCACTTCCACCTCCCCAAACTGACTCCTCCCAGCAACAACCTCCACCACCCCAAAATGACTCCTCCCAATGGCCTCATTGAGTTCCCCTTCCACAACCACAACCAAAAGAATGAGACTGAAAAGGCTAGCACAGAGAATTAGGTCTCTTATCCCACCTCAACCAATCACACAACCAATTGCTGATTCTCAATCTAGCCAAGTCTCTCAAGCTCAACCGCAAGAACAAAGTAGAATGGGGAGTTCCAACGCAAAGCCAAAGCCTAAGCCAAACACACATCGAAAGTCATAGCCAAAGCCAAAGCCAAACAACAAAGATTGGATGAAGAGGGCAAAGGAATTTTTGCCCCATTGGCACCATTATTAGAATCCTACTAGCTAGGCTAATCCTTTTTGCTGTATTTTGTTAGCATTTGGAACCATTGGTTGCTTACATAGCTTTTGTAGTTGGCAAAGCCTAATTGTAGTGTAATGGAAACTTTTCAAGTCCAATGCCTTCCTTTTTGACTCATTGGACTTCAAAAGTTTGATGGTTGTAGGTTTTTAAGTGGTGCTTTTGTAATAAAGACAATGCATCCTTTTGTAATGGTCCAAAGTTGAATCACAAGTTATGCTCAATTTATGATCAAAGTGTTATTATGCTTCCTTTAATGCTCATAGTGTACAAGTTAAGTTTTATGCTCAAAGTGTCATGCTCCTTTTATGGTCAAGTTGTATGCACAAAACTTATGCTTCATTTTCAATCTAATTTTCATAACCAAAGTCAATTCTCTCAATTCCACCATTTCATAACTTTGAACACTTCAAATACATCAAACATACATCCTAGTACAAACTTGATCATCCATTGCATAAAGTATCTTAACTACTTACTTCAAGCTTTCTAACTTACTTTTGCACCTTACACATACATAATTTCAATCAATACAAGCCAACTGAACATAAGTACAAACCAAAGCTTAAAGACCTTCCGCTTCTCAATCAACAATTGCTCTTCTCCTCTATCAAGCTTCCTTAGCAAGCCCGAAATTATTATCGTTGACCTTTTGCACATATTCGGATCGAACCACTCCCAAAAGTCATAGCCTTTCACACGACCTGTTTGATCCCTAACCTGCATTATCCAAAGTCACAGCCTTCAATTGCATACATACAAATCAAATTGAAATTTCATCCAAACTTTTATACAAACAGCCAACAATCCTACCACAAACATAGCAGCAACAATCCTACCACAAACCCATTACTATACTACACAGCAGCATCCAAACGTTTAACCAGTCCCATTACGTGTTTCAAACACAGCAGCAACAATCCTACCACAAACCCCTAATGTATGTCACCCACTGAAATTTGTTCTTACTTTTCATTCAAAACCACCAATTCCTTCCAAAACTAGAAATCAAATTGAAATTTCATTCAAATCCTACCATAACGCCGCATGCCCCTACCCAACAATCCTTCCAAACCCAGAAATCAAACTGAAATTTCCTTAAAATCCTACCATAACGCCGCACGCCCCTACCCAACAATCCTTCCAAACCCAAAAATCAAATTGAAATCAGCCATTCTAAAATCCTACCAGAACGCCGCACGCCGCTAACCACCAATTCCTTCCAAACCCATAAATTTTTTCTTAACCAAATCAGTTTAAATTCAAAATCCACACACTCATAAACAATTATGTCAAATTCTCTCTTACACGACCGTCTCGACAAACAAGAAATCTCCTCCTGGGTTTTCTTCGGTCCATGAAGTCTTCATTGTAGCCACCTTCCCACAAAGGCATCTTCGTTCTTGCTCCCACCCTGCACTCTCATCCATGCCTCGTTCGGCGCTGCCGCCCCATTTTCTCATTTCGACTCTGCAACAATCTTCTCCTTCTCGGCCGATATAAGCTACATGACTCCTCATGTGGCAAAATGACTTAAATACCCAGCCAAACACTGCCACATAGATGCCACATATGCACACTTCGCGGAGTTAAAAAAGGAGTCAATTAGTTGGTCCAACGTTTTTGACGTTGCTACTGTTTTGGGTGTATTTGGAGGCAAATTTCAATTCCGGGTCCAAACTGAGAATAGCTGTCATGTTCTGGATGCAAATGAAGTAATAAGCCTTATAGTTATATGCGTGGGGTGTGAGAAAATTTGTAGGCAAATTGGTGCATAATACATGACATATGCATGAATCGGAAGTGGAAGAAACATGTTAATTAGCGGACAGCTGCTATTGGTTGGAAAGTATATGTTTGTAAAAATATTGATAATTGCTATATTTACATAAATATGAAAATAAAACAAATTTTATATTCAAAATGAATTACAAAATAAAAGCAAAGTAAGAGACTCTTTACAGGTGATCGAGTCTAGAATTTGGTTCTATTTCCTTAAGACGAAATTGCCTCCTCACCAGTGCTCAAGGATTTTGCTTGACAAATGTCTCACAGGATACAACGATCGGTTTCTTGCGAAAGCAGCACTTCAATCCACAAGAATATCGAACTCAAACCGTGTTTAAAACTCTCTCTTGAAATATTCTAAAACTATATGTTTTCTAGAACTAATATTCAATCTCCACAAAATGTATTGAATAATTGAATATTTTTTGAATGAATGAAATGCATTGTGGGCATCTCTTTTTATAGAAGCATTAACATCTCTTCATAAAAGATGCTTCTCTTCACAAGAGATTCAGCTCTTAAAATAATAATCTGATATCCCTCTCTTGAAAGAATGTGACTGCAAAATTATGCAGCAAATACATTTCGTTTGAACGGAAAGGTTGCGTTGCTTCAAGGATCCAACGGATCCATCACAGTGGCTTGCATGCACTGGCACCGTTTTTTCAAATGGTTGCGCAATTTGATTGGATGCCTACACATGCCCTTTCGATTGGCAAGCGGCATGAATGATTTCCATGAACCAATTCAATGGATTGGCAGCAACATCCAAGTCCAAATTCAATGGACTTGCAGCCAATGCAATCGCACCTTCATTCATATATATTCTGTAATTTTCTAGTCTAAATATTAATTTTATACAAATTAATATTTATTCAGAAAATTATTAAGCAATTCTTAAGGTCAAACCTTAATTCCAAAAGGTATAATGGTCAAACGAAAATGTCATTTCAATTTCCATTTTGTTCTGTCCAAAAAGTAGCGACAGCAGGCCCGGGGTCGCCATTGGTGGATCTTCGTCAAAATCCAAGCTATTTGAGAAGGAGCGGGCTCGTGTGGGTTTCTCTTAGTGATGAGTTGTGTGGACTGTGTGGATGAGTTGGGTTGAAAGCTGTGGGCTAAGGGGCCTTTGAGCCACGGTCCTGCCGTAGATGGGCTGACTAGGAAGCAAGTAGGTCTTAGATGTCTTCAAAGTAGGCGTGCCACTAGTAGAGACTGCTACTAGACAGTTTAGAGATGGGTTCCGTTTGCGGCCCAAGAACCTTTCTTTTAATCAAGTGATTGTGAGGCAAGCGGACAAATAGCTTGCGCTGTTCTTTTCTATGCCTTCTTCTTAATGTATCAAAGGACTTTAATAAAGTTTCTTTCCAGTCTAGTCCAAGTTCATGTGATTTCCAAGATGTTCATGTTAGCAGCTTGTTATTTAGTTAATTGGTAGTTAGATACGCGAGTTTCCTTAAGTCGGGATGATAGTATCAGACCAAAACACATAGATGGTTTTACGACTTAGAGGCAGCCATAAAATACACTGGTTGACATATTCCGAATACTTAACTCTCCTTAAGAAAATTCGTTATATTGCGATTAAAGTAACGTACAAATACTGAAAGAGTAAATGCGTTAGTATTGAATGCAGAAAGTAAATTACAAGTGTTGTAAGTAAATTATTTCTTTCGGAATCAAGCCTTGGGGAGACACGATCTGCTACAAATCATCAACTGAATGAACATAAGTCGGAATCATGCCATAGGTTGGCAGAGTATTCGAGAGATGTTGAGATGTCGAAGGTTGAGTGTCTGGATGCCTCAAAGACTGATTTTAGTGGCAGTCAGGATGAGGTGAGTGTTTGATGATCTTCAAGACTAACTTGGGAAGCAATCAGAATGAAGGAAAGCTTTGTATTCTTGGTTTAAGAACTGGGAGAGGGTTGAGAAGAGAACTGAATCCTGATCATGGATCGAAGAAACAGGTTATGCCTAAATAGGCGAGCCTTTGAACAATGAAAACTTTTGAAGGTTTGCAGTTGTTTTGAAATTGATTGAGTTTGATCAATTTGTTTGTTTGTTGATTGATTGGTTGTCCTGAGAAGAAGGCTTCTTCTCCATTTATAGGCGGTGAGGGACTAATTTGGCTTGCCATGTAGACCTCTGCGAGACCCATACTGCAGTTGGCTTGTCGCAAACATCCCCTTTGCCTCCTTATCCTTTATGCGCGTTAGAACCGATTTCCCCTCTTCCAAGTTTCCACGTCTGCACGCTCCAAGTGGGTGCTATTGGGCTGGGTCTTGTGAATTGGGCATTTAATTTGGTTGGCCATTTGCTTTGGACCGAGGCAGGATTTTTTTCGGGTGTAAACACGTTCACATTATTAGAAATTAACTGTTTAATTTTCTAATACTATATATGTAAGAGAATCAAGAATGTATTGATGGTCAAGAAAAGTAAAGTTCAAAATTCATTTCATTTGGATATTTACCTGCGAAAAAGTCAAGTTGTACATACAATTTGCCAGAAATCGATACTAGGGAGAAGTTGTTGGGAGATGGATATAACAACTTTGTGCTTACAAAATGTGGACAAACATTTTTTCGTATAAAACAATCAACTAGGGTTGCCTTAACAGCGGCGTCCGTTCACGCAACGCTATCGATTTATATGCGACCCGGTGCCCGATCGGTTAGTCGACAACATATTAAGAAACGGGGGGAACCCCGTACCGACCCCCAGCCCTGACAGGACGACGTCGGAGCCGGCGAAACAGGCTCCAATGTCGGATCACTCCCTAAGGGTAAGCTCGTTATTTTGTTTATTTAACCAACCGTTTTTATTTGCTACTCATTTTATTTACTAATGTTCATTGAATTTGCAGGTAGGTCGGTGAACGTGCGCGGGATAAACCGAGGTTTGACATCCCAGCAGATTTGCAGGACAACAAATGCAAAGATACTGGTGGTGTACGTGCAGTGCCTCCGGTCCGCGCCAGTAAAAATTCACAGCCTCTTGGTTCATGACATTGGTACGATTCTTCGCACCAAGTCATTGATGATGGGGGACACTTTTCGAACCCAAACCCCATAGGAGATCACGCGTTGTTGGGGCGAGTTATCGGTATATTTTTTCCCATTTTTAACATTAATTTCATATTTTTAATTATTTTACTAACTTTAATAATTGATTGCAGATTAATTTTGAGTTTGACTTGGAGAACGTCGATCTCAGTACATACTTGTGCCACCACTGGTAGTTACGGTACGCCGACTGGAAGTACAAGGTACTTCTTGACTTGGCCTTCTCCGGAGGAAGCTCGGGCAAATCCTCCGGAGGAGTTGGACGGGGCGAAACTGCCAGGGTGGTTGTGGTTGTGCGACCATTTCGTGTCCCCTACCTATTTGGTACGTATTATCTATTTAATTAATTAAATTATTTAATTTTTAGGTTATTTTCCATTTTAAAATCTAATTTTTGGTTTTACGAATGAATAGCAGAAATCGATTGCCAACAAATCGAACCGGGGAGCGAAAAAATTCAACCACCACGGGGGGTCGCGATCCTTATCGGCCCGGCAGGAGGATCAGCGCATGACCGGGTCGTTGTTCCCAGAGGTGGATGCCTGGGGGCAGGTGTATGCTGGACGGGGGGATCAAGAGGCTGATCGAATTAGTAAATTTTTTGAAGATTATACATTTTTCCTGAATTTGATAATTATATTTCTAATTAATATTTATTCGAATTTGTAGGATGCGATGCAGCAAGACGTCCAGCAGACACAAGCTGAGCTCACCCAACAGCATCTGGATGTGCTGTTGGAGCAGCAGCTCCCTAATGTCGATATGTCGATCACTATTCTGGAGCGACAACTTGGGAGGCGCCCAGGGAGGGTCGTTCGGGGGGTGAGCGACGAGATTGTGCCGGCTGTCTCTTAATCGTCGTCTTCATCTCGGATAGGCAATACCCAGGAGACGTCGGACGTAAGGAGAAACTTCGATATCCTCCTGGCCGAAAATGCTCAGCTCAAAGCCCAATTTGCGGAGATGCAAGTCCAAAACCAACAAATCAAGAGCGCCCTTGACAGCATCTTTCAACGTATGGGTGACCGTGGATTGGATGCCATTTTCTCACCGCCCACCCAACATCCCCCTCAGGATCCCGGGTACTTTGACCCCTCGACTAATTGTTAGAGTGTACTATATATACAATATTTTTATAGTTTTAATGATGTCAAAATATTACATTCATTTTTTTAATATTAATTTAATTTTGATTCTTTTTATTAAAAAATTTTAATTATATTTTTTAATTAAATTTTTTATTTTTTATTATTTAATTAAATTTTTTATTAAAAAATATATTAAATATGGAACGCTTGCCTGACGCACAGTCATTCCATCAGGCATAAAAACGGGAGTTTTTAAAACTGTACGCGACGAAAGGGGGAAACGTTACCCGACGGTGTGTAATACGTTACCCGATGGACATATATAACGTTACCCGACGAATTTTTTAACACTTTACCCGACGGACATATATGACATTACCCGACGGGCTTTCCAACACTTTACCCGACGAACATATATAACGTTACCCGATGGGTGTATATAACGTTACCCGACGGTTGTTTATAACGTTACCCGACAGATGGTATTAACCTTAATCGACGGATTGTATTAACCTTACCTGACGGTAATAAGATGTTGACTTTAGTTGCTCGACGACAGTATCAACGACGAACACTACCGCCGGGCATTGGGAAATTGCTCGACGAGGACACTGTGCTCGTCGAGTACTCTGAAAGCCCGACTGCAATAGCCCGACGCCTATTGCCCGACGACGAGTCGCCGTTGTCAGTGTTACTCGACGAAGGGCTTACGTTGCGCGACAACGTCATTCTGTCGGGCAACTTCTGATTTCTTGTAGTGGTTGCTATTGATGCCTTCAAGATCAATGGTTGGAATAGCGAGTGGGGCTGCACCTATTTCCTCCCTCTCTCCTGCTCTTTCTTAGGCCACCATTTTCTTAATTTGGTTTAGGCTTTAGACAAGGTACGTGTTTGAGTTCCAGGTATCGGCTATTTGTGATGGAGCTAAAGAGAAACAAGAAGCGAACAAGAAATTGAAGCTTAATTGAGAGAATGTTGAAGGCTCTAATTCTAAGATTCAGATTGCACAATATTGTTTACAAGCCTTGAGCTTCATATGCTTGCAGGTTGCAAGCTGTAACTTAGCTGTTAAGCTAACTGAAACCTAAAAATAATCTCTACACCTAGAGGTTGTTAAGTGCTAACAAATTCTGTTTGAGCAGTTGTAACAATCTAACCTCTAACAAATATAGCAATGAATCTTTAACTCCTAACAATATGTATGTAGGTAAAAAAAAATTTAATGAAAATTCATCTTTATTAACTCACAAACGAATAGAAACACCAACATCCTCAGCGAGAAGGTTAAAAAACCAATTTGATTCAAAATCTGACCAGACATGACACCCCCCATACTTTTCACATAGGCCGCCACCTCATGGGCAACCTTGTTACAAGCTCTAGGCACAAAACAAAAACTTACAAACTCATGACACCCCCCATACTTTTCACATAGGCCGCCACCTCATGGGCAACCTTGTTACAAGCTCTAGGCACAAAACAAAAACTTACAAACTCAAAAGACTCACAAATCACATAATATCATGCATGACATTAGCAATAGACATCTCTGTACCCTTATGATTTAACAATTGATGGAGATAGTAAAATGACAAGCAAAGGTCGATCCCTCGAAGACTTGTTCAACGATTAACCCAATTAAATTCAGATTCGTTAACTTCGAGAAAAACACAAATACGCCAGGGGCGGTGGGGTTGATTGATTTTATGACTAAGGCGAATTAAGACTTACTATCCACTCTAACCAATTATAGTTACTAATCAAATTTCCTTGACCTAATTACTATGCATTCTCTGAATTAGGTGCTTGTGCCTAGGTTCTGGCGTTGGTTCACTAGACACATCTTATTCCCTCTTACTTAGCATGTTCTAAACATGGCATATGCCTATAACATCTATCACCTACCGTTTAAGATTATGCATGAAGTACAAAGAGAATTTAATGACACCACACTAGCCTAGAAAAGTGACATGCAATCCTAGGTTGTCATGAGTTAAGATTACAGGTAAGTGTCCCAAATACCCTTGATGCTACAAATCACAAGATGATATGACGGTCACTCAAGCAATTACATCAATAATTATATGCAAACAAGGTAGCTAATCTTATAGGCATAAATTAAGGTCATTAACCATAGTAATCTAACTTATTCAACATGCATATCAATCATAATCAAGATCCAGAAATCTAATCAACGAACTAACATGGCTAGGGCTTCAAACAACCCTAATCCTAAAACGACTACTCACGCATAACTGAAATTAAAGACATAATGTAAATTCTCAATTAAAATTGCAATGAAATAAAAGGTTAAAGTAAAGAACAATGATGAACAATGATGCACAGCAGAGACACGGCAAGGCCTTTCTCTGCAAGCTCCACGGACAAGACTCTCAACTTTGGAAAAATAAAAACTGTTTGAATTTAAAACTGAATTACAAAGAATGTATGCGGCTAGGGTTTCCCGGTATGGTCTCCAAAATAATGTGTCTAAAACACTGAACAAAGGCTCCCTTTTATAGACAAAGGAAAATTTCGTCCTGCAAGGATTGGAATTAGAAACCCTAGCCTAGAGTGTTCTAGAACAGTTATTGTACTTCTAAGTAAGTACAAAGTCCCTAAAATCTAACAGAACCAATCAGAACACGGTTGGGAGTGTGAATGCAAACTGGTAAGTAAAAACACAAGCTGGCCGCGGGAAGCCCACGGTTTTCCCGCGGTCAGACGCTGGAAACTTAGAACTTGGCCTTTATAATGTCTTTGTCACTGGTGCTTAAAGATTTTTGCTTGACAAACGTCTCCCAAGATACAATGATCGGCTTCTTGCGGAAGCACCACTTCAATTCACAAGAATAGCGAACTCAAACTGTGTTTAAAACTGTCTCTTGAAATATTCTAAAACTATATGATTTCTAGAACTAATATTCAATCTCTACAAATGTATTGAATAATTGAATGTTTTTTGAATAAATGAAATGAATTGTGGATATGTCTATTTATAGATTTATAGATGAAATGAAAAGATATATCTCTTCGCAAGAGATACATCTCTCCATAATCTAATACCTCTGTTCATAAAGGAAATGTCTGTAAATAAACAGCCGCATTTTTCTTTTGGGACCGATAGTTGCGTTCCTTCATGGATCCAACAGATCCATTCCCCAATGCCTGTCTTTGCATGCACCGTTTCACCAAACGGCGATCGACTTGGCATGCATGCATCTCTACAAACGGCTTACGCCGTTTTTCTTCAAATGGTTTGCGCCATTTGGCAAGCGGCAGGAATTAATTCAATGGACATGGCAGCCACATCCAAGTCCAATTCAATGGACTTGCAGCCACAATCCAATTGTCCAACGTAATTGGACAATTTTTTTTGGATCAAAATAGAATTCATTCATTCATGAAACGGAATACAAACAAAAGTTCAGACTCCAGGGTATTACAAGCAACTTGGACCTCATTACAGCCTCATTATGAAAACCCGTTAAACGGGGAAAATTCGATTGAGGAAAAAGAGTGCCTCACCCCACAACAATTAACCCTCTATTCTAGATCCCTTTGGAGAATTGATATAAGCCATGGAGGTGCATGTGGCACCCACATCTGAGGTCCTGGTCCGTACAGCCCTGCTTGGGCTAGAGTATGAGCTGCCTTATTCTCCTGCCTCGGTGCAAACGTCAGGAAGTCAAGAGGGACATGGAGCCTGTCCATTTTCTGTGTTCAAGTAGGAGCTCAGCAACGAGAAGAAACAGATTGAGCATTTATACCCCTGATTTCTCTTGATCGCACTAACTTATGTAATTAAAATTTCAAAGTAATGGGTTTTCATGGGAGGATTTAATGAGGCCCCTTTCACAATCCATGCTTGTATCCTTTCTTCCAATTCAATGCATAGTTTATTTTTGATAAAAAAATAATAATAATAAAATTTGGTAGCCAATAATATTAACCGATCCTATATTAATTTGGTCTTATATTACCCCAAAAAAATTTAGACGCCAAATTTAAAGGAGACAAAAATTACTCAAAATAAGTTTGGTCCCCTAAGATTTATTATTGGCTATAAAATAGCGACCAATGTTTGGTCCCCTAAAATTGGTGACTAAACAACAATTTGGTTTCCAAATTACTTATTGGCTATAAAAAGTTTGCCGTCCATTGTCTCACATTTGGTCATTAAATATCTTTAAAAAAAAAATTCAGATTTGCAAATATCCAAATAAATTTTTGACGACCAATTTGTAAATTTTGGTCGTCTTTATAAACTTTGACGACCAGAAAAAATTTGGACGCTCATAATTTGGCTGCCATGAGGACTTTTGATTAAATTGAAAAGTCGTCAAGGAATGATAAGTGATTTTTTTTTTCGATATCTCGTGCATCACAGTTTGAAATGTTCTAATGCGGAAGTCCCTTTAATCCTTTCAGAGAGGTAGTGTGTAAGATACTCTTGAACACTAGTTTCTCGGTAAATTTTAGGATTTTCTTTGGACAACAACTCCTCGATCGGTTCCTAAACTTTTGAATTTTCTGGGAGATCAGGTGGTTTGGAAAAGCTTGGCACCGAAATTCTTGAGCCAATGGTCTGTGCTATAACTCTGTGATTAACACTAACAAATTTGTCGTTTGTGATGAGCTGCGCAAAAGAAAAAACATAATTATTATAAATTTACTTTCAACACAAAAAATATTTTACTCTAAACTAATCTAGACTGCAAAAAGAAAGATGTGACCAAGCATGAAATTTTATAATTATGATGAACTTGATGGAGAAGGTCTCCAACGTTGATTACAAGAGCTCCATGCATGGGGGGAACATCAACCCATTGGGTCTGATATAAAACTTGGAGGCCACCCACTTGGTCTTGTAAAAGTATGGTGATTAAGGTCGCATCTGTGTGGTTTTTGGTGCCTAAAGTCAAATTTGTGTCGGGGCACGGCGGGTAGTAGTGACCCATAATCGAAAGCCCTTCTCCACAATCCTTGTCCTTAAGTTTGTTTGGATCAAGTCCAAGAGCCTCAGACAGCAACTCTAACAAAATGAATCCCAAGTTCTTCACTTGCTTTGCGTACTCATTCACTATTTCTCTGTAAGTATATTCAATACGATCATGTTATAATGTATATATTTATCAATATTAAACCTCAATAAGACGACCACAAAGAGATATTTCTCAAGTATAGCCATATATATATATATATATATAGTTATTAGTTATTACACTTGCATACCTGCACATTGAGGGTAATTCTTCGGGCGTTGGAGGATCGGGAGACACGTAACACACGAACGAGTCCCTCCTACCGTCTGAAGATTTGAAGAACTGATTTTTGGATGTGTATTGATCC
Organism: Oemleria cerasiformis; assembly: GCA_037349345.1. Classification (NCBI taxonomy): domain Eukaryota; kingdom Viridiplantae; phylum Streptophyta; class Magnoliopsida; order Rosales; family Rosaceae; genus Oemleria; species Oemleria cerasiformis. The sequence continues at coordinate 13,328,266 of JAZGTL010000010.1, forward strand.
TTGTTGGTCCCAGAATCTTTTGAAGATAAGTGTTTCTTAGTAAGCTCATTATGGTGCTCATGGAGCTCACGTATTCCCTGCAGCATGGTGTCCAAAACATGAACTAGAATTCCATTTTGAACCTGAAAGAAACCCCATTTCTCACATGCATATCGAATTTTGTTGACGACTTGGGCTCGTTGGAATGAGTTGCTATTGATGCCTTCAAGATCAATGGTTGGAATAGCGAGTGGGGCTGCACCATTTCCCTCCCTCTCACCTGCTCTTTCTGAGGCCACCATTTTCTTAATTTGGTTTAGGCTTTAGACAAGGTACGTGTTTGAGTTCCAGGTATCAGCTATTTGTGAGCGGGAAGCCCGCGTTTTTTCCACGGTAAAACGCTGGAAACTTAGAACTTGGCCCTTATAATGTCTTTGTCACTGGTGCTTAAGGATTTTTGCTTGACAAACGTCTCCCAAGATACAATGATTGACTTCTTGCGGAAGCAGCACCTCAATCCACCAGAATAGCGAACTCAAACTGTATTTAAAACTCTCTCTTGAAATATTCTAAAACTATATGTTTTCTAGAACTAATATTCAATCTCTATAAATGTATTGAATAATTGAATTTTTTTTTTTGAATAAATGGAATGAATTGTGGGTATCTCTATTTATAGATTTATAGATGTAATAACATCTCTGCATGAAAGATATATCTCTTCGCAAGAGATACATCTCTCCATAATCTAATACCTCTGTTCATAAAGGATATGTCTATATATAAATAGTTACATTTTTCTTTTGGGATCGATAGTTGCGTTCCTTCATGGATCCAACAGATCCATTGTAACAACACGGAATTTCAATTATTGAATTTAAGTAAATTATTTATGTAAAATGACGATTTTGCCCTTGCTTGTTAAAGGGCATGGAAATCAAGTTTTGTTTCGAAACTTTTTCGGTGGTGTATTGGGTACCGTTGCGTAGGTCTCGAACTCACGAGTTCGTAGACAGGCGGCACGCGGAAAATGGAGTTCGTGGACGAAAGTTATGGGTCTAGATGTGCAAGGGCATTTTGGTAATTTTTGACTTGGGGTAGATATTTTTAACCCCCAAATCAGTGTAATCTGATCCATCTTCATTTCATCCTTATCATTATCATCTCACTCATCCTCTCTGTGACAAACATACACAAACCACTCGAACTCGTGCGAAAATCATCCAAAAACCCACAAAGTCAACTTTGATTTCAAGGCTCCAACTTCCAGTTTTGATCAACTAATCATATTCTACTCCTTCCCACGATCACAACCGTACCAACCATCGAAGGAGAGGACCACGGAGGAAGCCGAACCGAGGATAGGAAGTTTCGGACCTTCCGATCGATTTTTCGGCTAGCACAGGTACGTGTTTGTGGTTTTGAGGTCATATTTGGATTCCTGGGTTCGAGTAGATAGATTTAGACATAAAATTTGTGAAAAATGGTTGAGTTTTGAGGAAGTTGGAAAGCTTGGAGTTTCGGCCGGAAATGGAGGATTCCGGCGAAACCAGACGGCGGCGACGGCGCTGCCGGTCATCTTCTCCGGCCAACTTCCGGCGACGGCGACGGCAGCCGGTCGTCTTCTCCGGTGAGTCGCCGGTGACCGGTCGGGTCGAGTCGAACCGGTCGGGTCGAGTTGAACCGGTCGGGTTGAGTGAACCGGTCGGGTCGAGTTGGACCGGGTCAGGTTGAGCCGAATCGGGTTGGACCGGTTCAGGCGCGTGGGTACTGTAGCAGGCGCGTGACCGGCACGTGAGGGCGCGTGGCGGCGCGTGGGCGCGTGTTCCGACCTTCCGTCGGCACGTGACGGCGCGTGGGGCCGAGTCTGATGTCACGGTGGCGCGTGACAAATAGTTTTTGACGTTTCGGACCTGTTGGCGCAGGTTTCGAGTCGATCGGATGTCGTTTAGGGGCTGTTTCGGACGTTTTAAGGTTGCTGCGTTTTCTAGGCCAGCATAGTTAGACTCCCGGGGTTTAGGGGGTTTATATTTAAGATTATTATTATTAGCTGGTAATCTCGATTATTAATTTAGACAGGCGATACTGCTCCGGGAACTTCAGGGGAGCGTACAGTTCGGGATTGAGCTTGCTTCGAAAGGTTTGTGAGTGGACTTTGATTTATAAACTATAATGCATGCATAAATGTATCTTTGATTTAAATACTGTTGAGTATGAGTGAAATGAATTTCTGGATTTTAGAAATGATACTGGACACATATTTTACAATATTTCAGTGAAAGTATGTTTTGAGAAATGGCCTGATTTTGCACTCGCTTTTGATATCGTTTTGACGTGGTGACTATTTGAGTATGTGATTTGGGTTTAGACTCATAATTGTGATTTTACCGATTTTGGCCATAAAATGATATTTCAAAGAATTTGGCTTAGGCCGCGAAACAAAGATTTCGAAGTATGGATTTGATTCACTGATTCCCGTCCCGATGATTGTTGTTGCTCTGACTGGTGTTGAGGGGCCTTGCTCTACCAGTTGTTGAGGGTTCGGACCTTAGGTGTTGAGGGGCCTTGCTCCGCCGGGTCGCGAAGCTGTCTATGCATAGTACAGATATTACAGACAGTACAGATGGTACACAGAGTTGTACAGATTTGAACACATCTCAAGGGATACCCTGGTGTGTTATGAATATGTCGGGAACAGTGAATTTGAGATATTATGTGGCGGTTGGAACGAAATGATTTGAATTTGAGATAATTGTGTCCAGATTGAACCAAATGATTTTAAACTCCTTTGAAGAGATTTTCAAACAAAATTGTGGATTACGAGGTATTTTATTATACAGATTTTATGTGAGTCCAATTAAATGGTTTTAAAGATAAATGTGAATTTTGGATGATTTACATATGATGCTTTTATATGATAAATTGTTTTATGTTATGCATGCATGATTTTATAAATGGAGGGGAAGAAAGGTAATTCTTCAAAAAGGAATTTATAAATGATTATTTTTGTCCACTCACAACTTTTGTGTTTAAACCCCCTTCAGGCAGTTGAGTAGAGTTGACGCGAACATTGATCTCGAGGCTGAGGCATTAGGATTTCGACTGCGCTGTGTTGTATATTTGAGTAGGATATCTAAATTTTACTCTTGATCCTACTTAGACGCTCTGATATTATGTTGTATTTGATTGGTCGTTAATTACGGGAATTATTGAGTGCTTAAGTCCCTTGTCTGACAAGAGGAAGTATTTATTATTGTTATTATAATTTGTAAGGATTGAAGGGTATTTTGGGAACCTTTTCTTAGGTTGTCAGACGGGATCAGGGTTCTTCCCGGGTTTCGAGGGGAAATTCGGGACGGGTCCTGACATCCATTCCCCATTGCATGTCTTTCCATGTAACAATTATAATGTCAGTTATCAAACGGGAAGGAACAAAAGCACTTTGGAATTGAGAGATGATACCTGACATCATAACCTTCATCATGTTGACAATGGCTTTGGATATAATCTTATAGATCACCCGGCAAAGACGATTAAGATGATTCTCAGTTACTTTCATCGGTTGGTCTACTTTCGGAATTAATGTGACTAGAGTTTGATTCACTTCACGGACACTTTATCCCTCATTAAGAACATCCAGACAAAAATTAACCACATCATCACCCACCGTCCCCAAATATTTCGGGAAAAACAGGTCCGGAAGGCCATCCACCCCTAGTGCCTTCATAGGGAACATTTGGAACACCACCCCTTCTATCTCACTTCTACTAAAACGGTTCAATGCAGCATTCTGTTCAACTGTCACCTTTGTTGGCACTGTCTCCAGGATCCTGGACAAGTCACCATGTCCGGAAGATGAGAAAAGCTCAGGAAAACAACTTTTAAAGACCCCCCCAATTGCCTCATCCATCATTTTCCATCGTTGATGTTGATCGAAAATCCCTTTCATTGAATTTTTATGTCCCCTCTGCTTTGAAAATTCATGGAAGTAATGGATATTATGGTCACCAAAACGCAGCCAAGACACCCGAGAACGCTGCCTCCAGAGCAATTCCTCCTAGCCACATAGGGAATCTAACTCAGCAATCATCTATTTCTGCCTTTGAAGCACAATTGCCTTGGTGTTAGGGTCAACCTGTCTCTCCAAGCAGTCTTCGAGCTGTCTGATTCTCCTTCGTAGCGAGCCTACCATACTGCAACTCCATTGGCTTAGTTTAGCATTGAATCCCTCAATTTTTCCAAGAATAGAGGCCCCCCCTCCCCCCCCCCCCCCCCCCCCCCCCCCCCCTAGCATTCCACGCCTGGTCAATGACCTTTCCACAATTTGCTCTGTGTGACCCTAACTAGACCATTGTCTCTCCACCTATTCGACTAGGTGAATTTGCTTCCCTTATAATCGACCGTCTGTAACTGGAAATCCTCCAACGCTGTTCCAAACTCCTTCATTTGTGACAAATGCCTTCTTCTAGGACCTACATGTTCCCCCACCTCCATAACTTCATTAAAATCCCCTCCTACCACCCAAGGCTCAGACATATCCCCTCTCAAACGCTGCAACTGCTCCCACGAGCAATGTCTAAGGTATGTCACTGGATTTCCATAAAAATCGGTGAAGTGGAAGCCCTCCCCCTTGAGTCCCTCTACCCAAGCATCAATCTGTCCTTTAGAAAAGGACCGAATCGTCACCCTAGTGCCTAGCATCCATAGCAAGGCCATGCCACCCCTAAAAACTTGTATGTCTACACAAAAACCTCCACGCACATAAAGATACCTCTTCACTATATTCATATGTCTCACTGATTTCCGCATTTCCATAAGAAAAATGAGTTTGGGCGCCTTAATTTTAATGAGGAACTTAAGAGCCCAGATGATGAACGGGCATCCCAGCCCGCGAACGTTCCAACATAGGATACTCATCCCTCGTGATGGGTCCTTGATTTGGAAACCATCACGGGAGTGGCTGCCAACAACGATTTATGCCCAGCCAAGGAACCACGCTCGGATGAGGTCGAGGATTGTTTGTATCTTGTCATCTGTTTTTGGGGACTGCATAGAAACCCCGGCACCGTCCGTTTCCCGACTTCACTTTTACATTTGCAAGCACTTCCTCTGAGCTTGCATTCTTAGTCATAGCAGGACCTATCTAGAGCGAACCAGGATCCTTTTCAGGCACAGCTGGGACACCCTGCGAAGCCCCTCTACCTGGTGTACAGCAGCAGCAGTCGGTGTCTCTCTCCCTTGTGCGTCTGCAATCAGGCGCCCAACACTCAAAGCTGCTCCCTGCACTCGTGGACCAGTCTCCAGAAGCTTTCGCTTCTTAAACAGGTTACCAACATCAGGCTCATCCCGCCCTTCTCCACCATCAGCCACGCAAGCACTGAGGGGAACCAAAAATGCCTCATTAAACCGTTGCACATGTCCTGACAGGGCCCTTCCCGAATTTCCCCTCGAAACCCAAAAAATGCCCTGCTCCCACCTAACAACTTAATAAATTGCCTAGAATACACTTAAGCCCTTGCAATTAGTTACGAGAATTCTGCCAAAAATCCAGAAAAACCAAATATCTGCCAAGTGAAAATTACCAAATTGCCCCTTGCCATTCTAGACCCACAACTCTCTCATACGAACTCTGTTTTCCGCGTGCCGCCTGTCTACGAACTCGTGAGTTCGAGACCTATTCAACGGTCCATGAAAAACTGCCAAATGTGTCTCTAATCACAAAGTGATCAATTTTTGAGCCCCTTATAAAATTAAGGGTAAAATTGTCCTTCCCCAAATTAATTTACAAAAAATCACTAATTAAATTTCTGGGTCGTTACATGTCCCACCCCAGTAAAGCCAGTCTCAATCAGAGGTGGATTTAAACCCCGAGCTCGTAGAGTTAATCCAACAACACGCCCAGGCTTCGCTAGCTTAGGGCTGATATTAAAAACATATCCACCGGCCAAAAGCATCCACACTGTCAGTTTCCATTTAAATGAAGCTACAACCAGTACCAACGTGGTCCAAACGACCACAGCATAAACAAAAAAAGGGGAGGCGTTCATATTCCACAGCGTAATGTTTTGTAGCTTCATCCTGAAACAACCAGAGTGTAACCACCCTCTTCAGCGCCGACGACACAGACAAAGCCACCCTTACATGAAAAAAGCTACCAAGAAAATCTCCGTTCAAACCCTTGTCCACTCCTATGAAATTCCCCACATGATTTCCGATCCTCTGCGCTAGTTTAGGTGAAAGAAAGATAGGCGGTATCTTCCGAACCCTAATCCAGAATTCCTGAAACTCCAAATTAACTCCACTAGGATCCTCCCGACCATCAGTGGTCGCCAAACATAAGAGAGCACGGTCAAAACTCCAAGGAGCCCCACGCAGGACCTTCATGCGATCAAAATCCGACTTGAAGGAAAATAATATCTGGTCAGAATCATCCAACCACATAGCCGTAAAGTCATCCCTTAGATGCCATATACGAGTCATCATACCGATTAGTGCATCCCTATGAAACCCCTTTGTGGTCAACAGTCGTCCCACTAAGAACACACGTGCATACTGGTTTTCCCCTAGATCCTCAAAATCCACGATCTCATCTGCCTCCGCTACCGAGATACCCAACTGTAAATCCATTTGACCAGTAATAGCTTCCATGGATGAATCGACAAACTAGCATAGCAGATTGCTCCACCAACGTAGAACTAGAATCCAAACTCTACCGCAAGCTTGCACGACACGCATCAGCAACCGAGCAGTGCCATCAAGAATCCAAAACCCTAACCGAAAACTTTGGAAGGGACTCTATGTATCTAGTACGCTTTTCAATTAGACTATTAAATACATACATATATATATATATATATATATATATATATATATATTATTCTGCAATTTTTTAATCAAAACCCTAACCCTAAACCCTAAACCCAGAAAATCATGAATCAATCCCTAGGATCAAAACCCCAATTCCAAAGGTCATGTCTTAAATCAATTGGGCATAACAGTCCAACGAAAATTTCCTTTTAATTTCCATTCACATTATTAGAATTTAAATATAAATATTTAATTTTCTAACAAGAAATTCATCACCTATTTTGTTTCGAAGTCCATTCTGATGGGTTGAAGAAAATGGTCAGGTATCATGATATTAATTAAAACCAGAAGAAAAAAAATGGAATATATATATATATATATATATATATATATATATATTTCTTATTTTTGGCTAGGCTACAGTCCCTGTAACCCTTAATAAGGATCCATCTGTAAAATATTCCGAGTTAAAACAACAAATACATGGAAGATGTACAAACATAATAATAAAGTTATATGCAATTTTTTCATCGTCTTATTTTTGGGGAATTATCGCTAATGCCCCATTTCCGCAAAAATTATCCGTTGTTACCCCTTTTCCATTTTTTAACCAACAACAAGAATTAGAAATAGGGTATTTGCACTTTTGGCTCAAGTATAAATAGAAAAGAGGAGAAGCTTAAATCCCACTTAGCTACTTCTCTTCTCCCTCTATTCTCTCCTCCCCCTCGATTGCAGCCGAGACGCACCAAAACAGAAAGCCCTTCGCCACCGAAGAGGAGAGAGGGAGGCAGCGGACTCTCATCTCTCTCAAACCCACCTTTTTCCTCCATTCGTCTTCTTCACGCGAAGAAGACCCAGACTAGTAGACACCACTCTCATCTCTCTCAAACTCACCCTTCTCCTTTAGTCGTCTTCTTCACGCGAAGAAGACCCAGACCAGTCAACACCAGGCAGAGGCACCAGTCGACACCACCACGACCCTCGTACATCCGCCGCTCCACCAAAGACCATTAACCCACTCGAGCGATTCTCTTATATGAATTGCACCCTAGATCTCCTCACGCAGCTTTTCTCGCTGCATTTTCCTCAGGTTATTCTCTATTACTTCTGCTATTTTTCCTCTTTTCTTTGTTTTTTCAGCATATAGATCCATTTATTACATCTCCTTTCTGTTTTCTAACCAAAAAATCCATCGACTGTAACTGCAAGCCTGTGTTGAACTGGAGCTGAAGGCTTCGTTCCAGTGTAGCTTTAAGGTAAATCCCTAATTAAATTGTCCAAAATAATGAATAAATTGAGTGGAAAATAAATGTCCTTAGTTGGAAGGGAGATTGGAGAAGTAGGAATAGGAATTAGTTTTGCAAGGAAAATCAAAGTTTGATTCAGTTTGTTTGGATTGGGTGAAAAAAATTTTGGTTTGTTAGGAATCGATTAAGGTGTGATTTTTTCGTTTTGATAAGCATGCCTGTATGAGAAGGAAAATTTTAGATAAGTATGTCATAAACGGTACATAAGTATGACATAAACGGTAGATAAATATGACAATAACGGTAGATAAGTATGACATAAACGGTAGATAAGTATGACATAAGTTGGTTCTAAGTTGTAAATAAGGACCTATAAACGGTAGATAAGTATGAAATAAAAATGTACTAATCCGAAAGTTTCTTTGGTTCTTGAGATAGTACCCTGGGGTTGTGGTACTTGGTTAGTATAGTAATGCTTGAAACATAACCCCAAAATTAAGAGAATGGATCAGGAAATGTAAGTAAGGCTGTTATAAGTTGCAACCAAGGATTAGTAAATGGTAGTTAAGTGGTAGAATCCGACATATGTTGAAACATAAATTTTTTTGATGATGTGCAGGTATAGATGAAACATTGGGAATTCTAATTTGCTACAATGGGAAATGGGTGAATAAAGGAATGAATTCTAGATACGAAGGTGGAGAAACAAAAGAGATTCTAGTTTCGGCCAATATTAGTTATGAGGAGCTTGTTGAGCGAGTTTGTTGTATTGCTCATGTAGATGCCAGCAAAGAAAGAATTGGCTTGAATTACGCAGTCCCCATTTCTGGGGGAGGGCAGAAGGTTGTGCCAATTGAAGACGGGGATGACCTCCAATTTTATTTGAATCACAAGAAGCAAGTAACATCATCAACCGTGGTTCCTTTAGTTGTGGTTCGGAAAATAATTGCAGAAGATGGTGTGGCAAGAACCAATGGCAACAACTTGGGGCATATGAATGGGAATTTGCATGTACAAGGTAGCAACAATGGATTGCAAAGTGAGGGAGATGGCAATCCAGATTGGTTGTCGGTTTTGGACTTGGATGGTGCGGATGATATAAACACGGGTTGGAATGCAGATAAAATGATGGATGCGAACAGTTTGGGGTCTCAGTTTAATACAAGGGCACTCGGTGGGAGTACTGAAGGTGGTGTTGGTATGAATCTGAATGGAATAAATACGGGAGAAGAAGATGTTACAGATAGCTCATTGGGTGTGGTTGGTGTCGTTAATTCAATGCCTAATATACAAGGCAGTGATGGTTCGAGAGGTGGACGTGGAGGAAGAAGGGGAGAAGGAAACAATGCTTCGGGTGCATTGAATTCTCGTTTGGCAATGTCAAATTATCGTCGCGGCCTAGACAGTGTTAATTTGAAGCCAAAATTGGTGGAAGGGCATGTATTTTGTATGAAGGCATCCCTACTTAGGCTTATAAAATTAGCTGATGTTAGAGGCCACTTTCAAATAAGAACAGCAAGATCAGATCCTAGCAGATTCGATGTGAAATGCAAGGATTTGGAGTGATGTTGGGGTGTAAGGGCTCAAAAATTCGGTGATAGTTAGTTTTGTGTGGTGATGTACCAAGGCACACATACCTGTGATATGAGATCAATCAATAGTCCCCAACCGAGGTACGTAAGTGGTTTTGTGTCGGACTCAATGGAACATAGGTTGAAGGATGCACGAACTCTATTTACACCGGGGGATGTTATAAATGATGTGAAGCACCATTTTTGGGATGAATATAAGTTATGCAATGGCATGGAGAAGTAGGGAGCGAGCTTTACAAACACTTCGAAGGAAGCTGGAGGATTCTTATGCGTTGCTTCCTTCATATTGTCATGAATTAGAGCACACTAATCTGGGTACGTTGACTTTCATACATACGGAGGAAGGGAATTATTTTAAAGATTTGTTTATTACTCTTGGGGCGTCTGTTGAAGGATTTAAGAGTTGTATGTGACCGGTGCTTGCAGTTGATGCCACACACTTGAAGTCAAAATGCAAGGGTGTTCTATTTGTTGCAACTGCATTTGATGGTAATAGGAATATTTACCCGGTGGCTTTTGGAATATGAGATTTGGAATGTGATGATTCATGGGTTGATTTTTCAGTAAGTTAAGGTTGGCAATTAGGGAGTGTCCCAATCTTGTGGTAATTTCCGATAGGAATTACAGCATACCTAAAGTTATAAACAAAGTATTTCCTGATGCAATTCGCGAGGTATGTTTTTATCATCTCAAGGGTAACATGAAGAGCAAGTGTCAGTTGAAGAAAAATAGCAAGATCCTATACCAATTTGAGATGGCAGTGAAGTGCTATAGGTTTGCTGAGTTTGACAAAGAATTTGGTAAGATAAGGAATCAAAAGGTTGTTGACAACCTGCATGAGATTGGGGTACCTAGATGGTCTAGAGCTCATTGTGATGGAAAGAGATACAACGTAATGACAACAAACATTGCCAGTCTATCAATTCAATTTTGATGTTTGCAAGGCTCTTTCTGGTTGTGCAACTTATTGATGAGATATGGAGTATGCTGCAAACATGGTTTACAATGAGAAAAGAGAAAGCGACGAGGTGCACTTCCATATTGTGTCCTGATTTCGATGAGAAGAAATTGGCGAGCCGGGTACTAGATGTGACGAGGATGAACGTTGTCAAGATCAATGAAATGCAGTTCAACGTATTAGATGGTGATTTAGATGGTTTAGTGCATTAGGGGAATAAAACTTGTTCATGTCGAAAGTTTGATCTTGAACAACTTCCATGTAAGCATGCTCTAGCGGTATGTATGCACATCAACATTCATGTGTACGAGTTGGCTTCATCTTATTACATAAGAGCGACTTGATATAGGGCGTATTCAACTTCAATTTATCTTGCACCCCCAAGAAGAGGATGGGATATCCCTGAAAGTGTGAGGAATATTGTTGTTCTACCACCCCCCCCCCCCCCCCCCCCCCCCCCCCAAAGGAAAGGTGATGCCCGGTCGTCCAAATAGGCGAGAAGGCCCGCTGTATGCTCAAGGTGTGGTGGCAATGGGCTTTACCAACCAACTTGCAAAGAAACTGTCCCACTTTCAAATAGGGCAGGTTAGGACGCGGGTGTGGAAATGGTGGCTGCACTTTAATGTGGTCAGAACTAGATGAAATTTGCCAAAGTAATTTTTCAAGCTTCACTTGTCGGTGAGTTGTCTTTACTTGATGAAGGATTTTGGTCAACTTAGCTTGTATTCTGTGGTGTTATGCAAATATATAAACATTACCTTAGTAGTAGGCTTTATGGACTGGTTATAATTTAATGTGGAACTCGATAACATTCCCAAATCTATATTGGAGCTTGTTTTGTTATTGGTATTTATGATTGTTAGTTTACTATGAATGTGAAACTAATATGTTGAATGTTATTATGGTTGCCAAACTGATCAGGTTGACTGGTTGGTTGTGGAAAAAGTTAGGTAGAGACTGGTTGGTAGTGGAATTAGTTAGGTAGAAAGCTGAGGGCAGATGCTGTCGGCAGAAGGTAGGGCATCAAGGACCACGGACTAACCGTGGTATAAGTGTGCTCTAACTTGTAACTAACTGTGACCTATGAGTTCAAACCTGATGAGGGTGGTTTGGTTAATTTAGGAAATGTGATTTTTTATGTGCACAAAAAAAGGTATATTATGCACTTCCATAGCATGTCAGAAAATGTTAAATAAATTCACAGCATAGGAAGAAAAATGTCAAAGATTACAAAGAAATTAAGTTTGGGGTGTGGTGTGCTCGATCAGTTTGTGGGTGGGGGGATTCCACTCAATGAAATCACCGAGATTGTAGGTGAGAGCAGTTTTGGAAAGACACCGCTCTGCATGCAGATCTGTTTAGTAGCCTATCTCCCTCTTACATTAGGCGGATTAGGCAAGTCGGCTATATACATTGCCACCAATTACAACCTTCCGTTAAGATGCTTCCAGGTGATGGCCAGAATGTGGACGACCACACACCCTTGTTTAAGAGGGTGGAACCCATGTGATAGCATATCTATGAGGGCAATTGGCGATGCACACCACCTGCTTGATATAATGTCTCAACTAGAGAGTTTTATTTCAGGTTGCCAAAGTAGTATGCCAGTTAAAGTTCTTGTTATTGATTCCATAACTACCCTTTTCAGTTCCTAATTTGATACCTCACCAGAGTCATTACGTATCCGATCCCAAATGATGGGGAATGTCATATCCCACCTTAAAGATTTTTCAAATAGGTTTGGCTTCACAATGGTTTTCACCAACCAAGTACGTGACTTCATTACACGCAATGACGGTCTTAGTTCAATAAGACTTGCTGGCTCCAACCCACTTTGGACATCGGGGATGAGGGTTGTTTCTGCATTAGGTTATGCATGGGCAAATCATTTGGATAAGCGTCTATTTTTGGTCAAGGAAGGATCAGGTTTTGGATGAAGTTAGTAGGGACGGTGGCGTGGGTTTTGTGTCATCGTTTAACGGTACACACTGACAACCCGAAGGGCGTTAATCGTGTCCACTACGTGTCAAGGTGATCGAAACCAAGTTAGATATTTTAATCTTTATTAATTTTTTTTTATATATTTTGATACCTTTAGGAATGTAATGCTAAAAAGTCTTAATTTGAACACAACGCACCAAATGGTAGTAGAGTGTGATGAATCTACCGTTATTTGGCCAAATGATTGTACCTCCACGCAGTGTTGTTGCTGTGAAGATGTGCTATAGTATGCATAATTTGTTTTCACTAATTGATATAAAAATGGGTGATAAGTGGTAGATAAATGACCCATACTTGTATTGTCCGAGATAGAAAAGGTATGGTATTGACAAACCAAAACAAGGTACTTATAAAAAGTGTACAATTCCATTACCTTCTGTCTTTCCATTATTAAACATATGGATTATAGAGAAAAACAAGGATCCATCTAAGGATCTCAATGAAATAGAAACGGGGATTGCCTACGTCCCGATGCGAGGAAATTCATTGCTTGCTAGGCGAATATGTCTGGCATTTTGAAGTCAGTGTCAATGAAAGAGGCAAACTTTTTGAAACAAGCAAAACTTGCTTCGAACGCTGCCATTTTTTTTCTTCCATTTCATTTGACTGCTTGAACTCCGACACAGCTGTCTGTTGGGCTACTTGTAGCGTCTTTTTCATTCCCTCAATAGCCCTGAGATTGAGGAGTGCGTGATGCCTTTTTTTTATACCCTTGTTTCTCACTTCCCGTAACGTGGCTTGGTCAGCTCTTTTGTGCTCAACAATTTTCTCATGCATATCCTTCATAATAAAAGTGATTTTTTTGCAAGATTCAAGGCCCATGGCATTTATGGCACATTCAATGCCACTAGAAGGTTGTTGCTCACCAATCTCATGGGATGGTAGGGTGAACACCTCGGGTGGAACCCCCAATGACATCTTCTTCAATTCAGTTGGTACCTGTGGATTATTTAGAGTTAATGGGGTTGATGTGGTTGTTGGAGGCATTAATATGGGAGATATTATGCGTTGAGATGAAAGTGGTTTCATAGTTTTTGCCTTTTTGGAGTTGAAAAAGGGTGAGATTACATGAACCAGCGGCTAGGTTGGTTGGTGTTGGCACTTAATGTTTGTCCCTCCTTCAGAGGACAAGTAATTGTGTGAGTTGGTTTGGAGGGAAATCACAATTTCCTCCCGCCAACTAGCATTAAATTGTGGGTCAATTCCCTCGTAAATAATAGCCACACGTTCGCCATGTACAAATTGTATTATATTAGGCTACCTAAATATCTGTTTTGTCTTCTTTGTTGTCAACTTGGAGATTGAAAGACCCAAATTAAAACCAATTAAAAGTGCCTCAAATTGAGACAAGGTTGCACACACCTCAATAATAGTGACCGGCAAAACTTGGTTCCAACGTGGCTTAGTTATCTAATATAAACATTTGTTCGAGTACAAACAAGTTGAATACATTTATTTATCGTTTCCAATATGCACCACATCGTGGCGGGTTTAACATGTGGATCGAAGAGTCGAAACTTAGTCGATTTTAGATAATTGACATAATATTAGAGGGTTGTTGGGTATAAATAGTCATATTATTTAAATTAGTGCGTCCAAATGGTGGGGTTAGTGAGTATGATCTAATACACTTTTTTGAGAAAATATAACTATGAAATGGCTAACCTATTCTTGACTTAAGTAACAAATAAGATATTTTTGGTTCACTTAATGGCCACCAACCACACCAAATCGGAAAGGCAAAGTTAGCGTATAGGTGTCCACCTGTTTGGGTAATTGGCCATTAATATTGACATTACTTGAAAACTCCACCAAGGTGTTGCCCACATATTCATGATCAACTCACAGTGAACACACCCATCTTTGGCCTACAAAAGGAATTGTCATATTAAGGCAGAGGGAACATCTCTCTTCTACATAGTGAGAAGAGATCCAGCCAAAACCTTTTTGTTCCAATGTCAGACATTAGGCCAGCCAATGAAGGACCTTGCTACCAAGGTGATGGCCCGTGGCCTGTTCCCTTTCCCGAAGAACCGGATTTCAAAGGTGGTGCATCACATTCAGCCTCATTTTCATCCAATGGTGATTCAGATGATCCAAATGAAAAAATTGAAGAGGTAAGGCAAACACTTGAATACTTTTCTAAAGGCACTAGGTGGCGAGGACGGAAAGTTGCGTTAGACTCTGATGAATTGGTACTTTTGAAAAATGATTTGAATGATGCAAAATTTAAGGAAATTATGAACACTATGAAAGCGGAAAGTCATTTTTCTAAGTTGGATGCTATAAAGAAAGAAGTAGACGCTGCAAAGGCAAAGGCATTGGAAGCTTACAAACAGTCTGAAGCATATAATTTGGAGATTGACAACGCTTTCAAGGAAGGCTTTTAGTTGTTCAGGGAGTGTATGAAGATCATGTAACCGGACAGGCATTGGGACAACATTGACATAGCTGGTGCCCTTGAAGTGGAGAAGACCGACCACCCTAAAAACCATCCCCTAGTCCGTGCAGCAAACAAGAGGAAGACACCAATGGAAGCTATGTAAGCCATGTTCCATGCGAACAAGATATGTATGTAACTAAGCTACGGTATTTTGTGTTTTAGGAGGCCATATCTTCATGGATGGGGTTTAGAACCTAAAAACTAGGTTTACCTTTTGTAGTACCCTAACCCCAAAATCATGCATGCTAGCCCTGCAAGGGCGTTCACCTCTTTGTACCCACTTAGTGGAAATTTTCATGTATTATATGCGATGGTGTTATTGTAAACTCCCTTTTATTCTCCCTATGAGTTCACATATATGTGCTTGAGCTTCAATTAATACAACCAAGCACCTTGCTATGCCTACACCAAATAATACATTTTACATAGTTTCTTAAAGTTCATATTTGAATCGACCACATATATACCACTTATTTACAATTTATCTACTAGTTATATACCGGTTATGTACATGCTTATGTTATGAACAAGTTTTCTACCGGTTATATACCGATTATGTACATGTTATCAACCGGTTATATACCACTTACATACAAGTTATCTACCGGTTATACAATGGTTGTGGACAGAGTTAGGCAGAGACTGCTGGTTATAAACCACATATGCAATTAGGATGCCACAGTACTATGAAAGGAGCAAGTGATGGACCATTAGAGGAGAGGACAAAATACTCATGGAACGTACTTGATTTCAACTCCCCCGCACTTACCTTATGTTTCCTAGACCATGAAGTTACTACTTCATTTGGAAGCTATCACTTATATACATGTTATCTACATGTTATTTACCGGTTTATACCAATTTCAAACCTGTTATATAGTTGTTAATGGACCACTTATGTATCCCTTAAAAGCAACTACAGGAGAGGACGAAATACTCATGGAACATACTTGATTTCATACTCCCACACCTTGCACGTATGAGAGTTTCTTAATTTGAAAATAGGAATCTACCACTTACCTCACCACGTTTATACATGTTATCTACCACTTATGTACCACTTATATACATGTTATATATCGGTTATATACCCCCACCTACAGTTGAACTCCATTGTAGTAGTTGTACCAGGAAAATCAAACCTATGAATGCAAAACATAAAGCTCCCTATCGTACAACAAACCAGCAAGTTATGGACCATTACAATTGAAGTACATAAGTTTCCAACCATAATTCATCATAATAAAAGGTTGTCATCACAAAACCAATGAACTTCACATTCCACAAGTTCAAAATGGTCATAATTTTAAAAGTACGAAAAGCAAAGATTAGGATGTAAAATGGGTTAACTTATGCAGCTTCCAACCAAACGTCCAGCATATTACATATGCATATTCAAACTTTGATCATAATTTTCAAAGGACGTTGCTACAATTTGTAATAAAGCTGACTAACAATATGCCTACCTCCGCATTACTTCAACAGCCAATTTTAACCACATTTGGGGTATATCATCCTAGGAACAGCACCCTTGAATGCTACGTTTTGAAATCAAGAAGTCCAAAAACCGAAGGGTAAATACACCACAGCTGCTACTGCAATATGTCAGACCTACTGTGTTATCGCATACACTATATGAACTAAATTCAGAGCAAAAAAATCAAGTC
The DNA here is from genome assembly GCA_037349345.1 of Oemleria cerasiformis. Taxonomy (NCBI): domain Eukaryota; kingdom Viridiplantae; phylum Streptophyta; class Magnoliopsida; order Rosales; family Rosaceae; genus Oemleria; species Oemleria cerasiformis. The sequence goes on from JAZGTL010000010.1 coordinate 13,344,963, forward strand.
TCAGACATTAGGCCTACCAATGATGGACCTTGCTACCAAGGTGATGGCCAGTGGCCTGTTCCCTTAACCTAAGAGCCGGATTTCAAAGGTGGTGATCACATTCATCCTCATTTTCATCCGATGATGATTCGGGTGATGCAAAGGAAAAAATCGAAGAGATAAGATAAACACTTGGTTACTTTTCTAAAGGTACTAGGTGGTGGGGATGGAAACCCTACCTCAAATTCCCCGTATGAGACGCTAAGTTATCTCCTCATTTAGAAGCTACCACTTATATATATATATATATTAGCTATATGTTATGTACCATTTATATAACGATTTACAACATGTTAAAGAGCAAGTAATAGACCACTTATGTATCCCGTAAAGACGATTAGAGGGGAGGATGAAATAGTGATGGAAGGTACTTGGTTTCATACTCCCACGCTCTTCCCTTATGTTTCCTACACCATTAAGTGACTACAACCAATCTTCTTGCACGTGCACTGAACTCAACGGTACTAGTTGTACAACCAAAATCAAACCTTTGAATGCAAAGCATAAAGCTCCCTATCTTAGATCAAACCAACAAGTTATGGACCATTACACATCAAGACCAAACCTAATAACGTCATAAGGCAAAACTCATATAATGTAGTCAACTTCAAATTTTTCCTAGCAAAGTAAAACAAATATATATATATATATATATATATATATATATGTATACAATTGAACTACGTAAGTTTTCAACCATAATCCATCATAATATATAGGTTGTCGGAAAAAAACCAATGCACTTCACATTTCAAATGTTCAAAACTGTCATAATTTTCAAAGCGCATAAGGCAAAGATTAGGATGTAATAAACTAACTAACAATATTCTGCCTTTCGCATTACTTCAACTGCCAATTTCAACTGCATTTGGGGTATATCATCCTGGGAACTGCACCCTTGAATGCTATGTTTTGAAACCAAGAAGTCCAAAAACCGAAAGGCAAATACAGCACAGCTGCTACTACAATATGTAAGATCGAATGTGTTATATCATACCTATATAAACTAAATTCAAAATAAATAAAAAACCCAAGTGTTAGCCACTTTACCCATCCCTTTGTTGGGGCACTTGTTTGGCTCGAACGAGGGCCCATGGCTTTGCCATTTGTGGTTCAGGCAAACCAACATAGAAATTCATTGAATTTAGCACCCGGGGCACCATGTGGGTTAGCGGCGTACATTCAAGTTCCAACTTTTTGGCTTTGTTTTTGGACACCATCGAATTATATATTGACACGCACCGCATCTGCAAATCCAATTCCGCTCCAATGATCCTTTCCCCATGAATAGGGCAGGTACACTTTTGATACACCTGACCACGGAAGACCATAAAATTTAGGGTACCGGCCGTTAACGTAATCGACAATTGCTGCAAACCTTGGTTGGTTTGCCTTTCCTAAACCCAGCTCATCCGGAGATGGCAAACCATCCTCCACTTTTTCAAGATACCGATGTTCAAAACATGGTAACAAGCACATCCTTTTATTTCAGTCAACTTATCACAAGTGCTAAACCAATAGTATGGTGTCACATTCAAGTCACGATTTCCTAATATTACCTGGAACCACATATCAATTGTTGTCCATGTTTTACAATACAAATCCGGGTTCTCAAATTGCCTCTTCCTCATCAGATACAAGGAGACCTCCAAATGTTGCAGTATGTTTCGAATTAAATAATAAATACGTTCATTTCATATGCAAAACTGAATAAGTCTGTAAAGGTTGAAGATCTAACCTCATCCGTTAGCCACCCATCCATGTCAAACAGCTTCATGAAAAACTTCAATCGCACAAGTAGAATCTCCACATCTACCTCACATCTGCATCCAATTAGTTTCACAATTAACTAACATTATAACATTAATATTAGTTTGCTACATAATAGAGGAGATTCAACACCAAATCACTTACACAGGTTTAGTGGCCCATTCTTCCATGAACTGAACCAATATCTCCACATCCTCCACGGGAATTTTAGATGACGGATCATTGCAGTTTAGTTCCTCTGCAGTCTGCCATGTCCTCTTTGCCTTCGACTGCTCTCCGGGCCTTTTTCTTCAGTGGATTTGTGAAGGGCGAGCAAAGTGTTGGTCATTTCCGTTTGGTCCGCTGCACTTTTCCAACATCTCCACTGTCAATTATGCTAATGACAACCCTAGGAGACATGGACCCAACCGGAGCTTCTGCTGCCTCCTCAAAAACCACGTCTAAGGTTGCTTTTTCCCTTTTCTTCAATGCAGCCTTCAACTTGGAAGCAAGTCTCTTCAACAATAGCTTGCTACCCTTGGAAAAATTAACCTCCTACGGAATCACAATTGAATGCTTAATAGGTTCTCCTCCCAAAACTATACCAACCCTCTTAGTTGCTGTAACTTTGGCATCGTCTGCTCCACTTTCGACCGTAGGACAGTCCAACACTTTATCAGTAGGATCCACTTCTTATACATCCACTTCCACTTTATCACTTCCATCCTAATTGCATTATCTGCTTCACTAGTGTCCAAACCATGTACAGGTACTTCTTGCTTACCACCATGCACTCCATCACTATCCTTGTCATCAAATTTATTGCCCGCATCTTCCGTGGGTACTTCTTCACGTGTCATCACCTCCTTTATCCCTGCAACCACTTGCAAAATTGTTACTCCATCTAATTGTCCACCCCCACTGGAACACCAGACAGCTTCCGGCTCTCTAACTTCAACGGTCCTCGGCTCCTCTAAATCTACAACCGCTTTTTCGACCGCTTCTTCTTCAATATGTACACCCGCCTTTGGAACCGCGACTTTTTCCATCAGCCCACCGTCACGTGGCTTCCCATCCTATATTTCTTCATCCACTGTCCCCATTTGTTCTTGTTGGACATGTCGAGAAGCCCTAGAACCCCCGCCTCCTATGGGTGTGGTAAATACAAAATAAGTGCTTGGGCCCGCATTTGGGGACTCCCAACCCTTTCCCCTTAGCTCCTTAAGTTGTTCCTTCACTTCCAACATCTCTTTCTTCATTAATTTCGCAAATACCGCCTGCCTGAAATTGGCCTCCCCTAAATTCGAAGACTCATCCACCAAGCTCAAATGACGCTTCAAACTTGCATTCTCATGGAACAAGATTTTAACTGAAGTTGCCAATTCAACTGCCAGATGTCACAGCCTCCCACATCAAGCCCAGCTGGTATTTGCAGTTTGGGAATGTCAACATCTTCATCTTCTACCACTGGGGTCCAAATATAGTAGTCCCCCTCCATTCATTCATTTCCACCTTCTCTTGGCTCACTCCCGCTTGACTAAAAACCTGCCTAAACCTCTGCAGTAGTTGGAACCAACGGCAATACCTCCGCTTGAACAATAATACTTTTTTCAGTTACCAACACCATTAACATGCCTCACTCTTATTAAATAGGATTAGAAATTTCTCATAATATTAATTCACACTGTTTCCCACTCACCTTTTCATATTTAAACAAGTTATTGTAAATACCGTGAAATGTTATGACTTTGATAGAAGACCAGTGAAGTAATCTGGGCACTCTTCAATTCTCTCCAACTTCACGTACCCATTGTCACGCATAAATGGCAGAGACTCAAACACCCACACCTTCAACATCATATGTTTTTTAGGTTAGATCACATAATAATCACATAATATAGGTATTCATACATTTTCGGTTAGTACCAATTAAACGAGATACTACTTTTTGATATCTTACCTGGAATGCATGAGAAAACTCTCTGACTCTATAACACAATTTGTTTGACCACATCCACTCCAACTCAACTTCTTCGACTTTGGCCTTCCCTATTCCTACTTTCTTTTCAGCTTCTTTTGACTCAGTGTTCACAGCTTCCTCCTCAATTTCCTCGTTCTCTGCATCAATTTCCTTATCTTCTTCTTCATTCTTCTTCAAACTCATCATCGTCATCACTCACTTTGTCTGAATCCTTCATACTATTCGCCCCTTTTGAACTGCTTGCAACACCCTTCCCTTTTTCGCTCTCCTTCCTCTTCTTTCCTTTATGTCCTCTTTTGGTAGACAACCTAGGAGGCCGCTTCTTGTAACCCTGAATTAGAACTCTAGCTAGGGATTCATGCACTTTTGCATAAGATTCTGACCCCCATGGGTAATTATTCCAATCTTCCAGATTCTCATCCAATCTTAAAATGTCCTCATTTATCCTCCCACTTGGATCCCTCCCAAAAAGGAATGTTTCATCAAAATACACCAACCCTAATTTGAATGCATCCTCTGTACTCCGACACTTTTGGAAGGCACTCACCAAGTCCGAAATCGTTATCCTCTTCTTATTCTTGAAGTACCTTCTAGCCAATCTCGGTGAGGTTGCATTCTCAGCTGGCTGTCTGATTGTATCCCCAGATTTAAGCCCCGTTATGAGACAGAAATCTTTGGAAGTGAACTGCTGGACCTTCCCACCAATGAGGAAACATACACCTTGAGCTTCATTAACACCACCGCCCCGCCCCCCCCCCCCCCCCCCCCCCCCCCCCCCCCCCCCCCCCCCCCCCCCCCAATTATTTTACGTGAAATCATCCCATGAACAATGGAGCCGCTCCATGGCAAGTCTTCTATATCCAATAATGTGACCGAAGGATGTTTATACTCCGAAACTTTTCTAAGTGGGACCTTGTCAGTTTCGCCTTTATGTCCTTCACTATTCTACTCGGTTGTGAGGCAGCTTGAGCTTTTGCTGAACATTCATCGTCTTCCCCTACGATTAGCTTGTAATTGCGTCCCATTTCCTGTGACCAGTACAATGTTATATCAAATACAAATTTAACATTCTCTATCTTCTCAATTAACTATAATATTCACCTGTTATTCAAACACCCACATTTCTCTCCACATACTAAAATTCTTACTTATCATCATCATCTTATAAAAAGACACTAAACTAATTCTATCAACCTATTCACATTCTTTTTTTTTTATTCAATTCAATATCTTCACTCACCCCCTCTAACCTATCTACATTAACAAAACACTAAAACCCCTCATTTTTCAAAACAAAAGCAAATTTAGGAGTGACATCTCCTTCCTAGTTACTCCTACGTCAATTACAGTGCCTTGTTCTTTCCTGTAGCCACCACTTATATGCCAAATATATACCGATTATCTACAAATTACTTACCTATAAAAAATCTACCTCATATGTTTCAATAATCATACGTTGTTAACACAATCCATTTCTAACTCATATCCAACAACATTTCCCGCCATTTCTTCCCTAAATGTCTCTGCATTTCTTCCCTAAACGTTTCTGCATTTCTTCCCTTCGATTTAACAATTTGAAACCAAAATTACTTTCTCCAATCAATTAATTAACGTTTTCATTTATTAAGCAAGAACAATTTTCTACCTAAACAACCGATAATCTCTCAACAATCAATTTCGGAATTAATTCTCCTTTGAATTTTACAACCCTAGGTCTTCCGATTCAATAACCAACCCACCATACAATAGCTTAGGCTTCGAATTTAACATACCTTTCAATATACCTCGTCGCCTTCCGTCTTCTATATTATCTTACCAACAACCGCTGCCACCGTCCGTCGTCTTTCGCAACTCCACCCAACGACTCCTCCCGTCCTACTCTTTTTGAAACTCAAAACCCCACCGCCTATCGCTCTCCTCATTCGCAACTTCAGACCTATTTTGGTACGTCAATCGAGGGTGGACGTGAATTGAGGGTCGTGGTGGTGTCAACTGGTGCCTCTGCTTGGTGTCGACTGGTCTAGGTCTTCTTCGCGTGAAGAAGACAACTGGAGGAGAATGGTGGGTTTGAGAGAGATGAGAGTGGTGTCGACTGGTCTGGGTCTTCTTCGCGTGAAGAAGACGACTGGAGGAGAAGGGTGGGTTTGAGAGAGATGAAAGTTTGCTGCCTCCCTCTCTCCTCTTCTCTGCTCTTTGGTGGCGAAGGGCTTTCTGTTTTGGTGCATCTCGATTGCAATCGAGGGGGATGAGAGAATAGAGGGAGAAGATAAGTAGCTAAGTGGGATTTAAGCTTCTCCTATTTTCTATTTATACTTTGGTCAAAAGTGCCAATAGCCTATTTCTAATTCTTGTTGTTGGTTAAGAAATGGAAAGGGGGTAACGATGGATAATTTTTGCGGAAATGGGGGATTAGCGATAATTCCCCCTTATTTTTTAGTCTTAATTCAAGTTGTTAATATTGTATGCCTAGTAGGAGCCTTCTTTTATATTATATTAGCCTTCTAGCACCCGCTACGCGTGTGTTAATTTATTTTTTATCTTTATTAGAAAAAATTAAAATAAAATAAAATAAACTTTTAATTAAAAAATATATATGAAAATGAGAGAAATAACTACATAAGCCCACTACCCATTCACTTCTCCCATTAACTATTAATATTTAATAATTTATAAATTTAATATTTGATTTTACTATTTTATTCTTTTTTATTAAATGATTTATTTGTTTAAAGGTAATTAGTTGAAGGGTATTTTTGTTAGAAAAGTTAATGAAGCCTTTTGACCCTCATAACTTTATAATAATATAGATGTCTTGACCGATGTTATGTTTCCATCCTTTGTGGCTTGAAATGAGTTAACTTGCTTGATAAGAAAATAAAAACCCAACGGGCCCTATTTCGAACTTTTTATGTAGCATAATTTTCTATAAATTAAATTCTGTAAGAAATATTTTAAGAAAAATTAATAATAACACTAGGCCCTTTTCAAACCTTTTCAATGGGTAAGAATATGCAGACAATTCTACACTAAGCTTGTTTTTGTTAAGAATTTCATATTGTAAGAGCATCTCCAATCACACTCATTATTTTCAAGTTAAAATTTTAATTAGAAATACTAAAAAGTTATTCTAGGAGCTATCTATTTTTTTTTTTTTTTATGGCAGTCATACTCCTTAAATTAAGAGTTCTAAATTTTGGCTAAAAAAAAATTTAAGAGTTCTAAATGTTATTTTTAGAAAATCATTATTGCTAAGAATATCAAAATAATAACAAAGTTTACAGTAGAGATTAAAATAATGATAATTAGAGGTAGAAATCATTGTAGCATTAAATTATAATGAATCACTAGGAGTTCATTCTCTATTCTTAGAATTACGAGTTTCTAATGATTTCTCTAATATTTAACTTAGAAGCTTGTTTAACTAGTCTATTAGAAATGCACTGATTTATAATATATAGTAAGTATGTATGTATATAACTTGAAAACATTTAGGGTTCCTTTGAATCTGGGGCTTTGTGGGCTGTCCTTGTTAGTATCATTTAGAAATATTCTCCACCGTGTAGTTGGTAGTTTTATTGGTCTCTCATAAGAACAATATTGGTACCCATATGTATATTCCTCCTCCTTTATATCGTTTTTTTTCTTATTCCCCTTTATTTTGGGAGGTCGTAGATCTCGTTTCAACACTCATGAAAGCGAAGTCCATTCCCAATATATATATATATATATATATATACCCCTCCCGCCAATATCGATTCCGACAATTTTAAGGAGATTGTATTAAATAAGTTTTCTTTTATGCCTAATATACTTTAATCTCGTCTAATCACTCTACAAGTAAAATAATATTGACTTTGCTTAACAAAGAATAATAATATTGACTTCTAACTTCAAAATACTGAATCCAATGAGTTATATAATCCAATCCAATATTATTCACTAAAGAAATTTAGTGCCTATTGACTTTTCCGTTTACTAGAGTCGAATCTAAGACCTTTGCTATTTAGTGAAAAATAGTTCAATAAACGGTATACATGGCCACCAATATCTCTATTATTATATACCATTTATTTTATTTTTTTGCCAAGTTATATTCCATTTATTAAACGTAAATATTAAAACATACAAAATTATATTAAACATGTTAAAATCGTAAAGCAAACAGTAAAAAATGAAATAGGATAATAAAATTTGAGAGAGAGAGAGAGAGAAAAGGCTAATAATGCATCTCCTGGTGGTCAATTAAGCTCCCACCTTATTTTTCATCCCATTACTTTTTTTTTTCTTTTACAATTCTATTAATTTATTATTTATAAATAAAATACATAAATTTGAAAATGACAAATTATATTTTACTATTCTATGATTTACATCAAATTACACAGTTATATTTGTACTTTCAAATCTTGCATTTACCACCTTATATTTTTTTAAACGTTACAACTTTAACCTTCCGTTATAATTTCTGTCAAGTGAGGACGTGGACAAAATGAGACCCACATTTAATTTAAATAAGTGACAAATTAGCGCCACTTGGAAAAAATAATAAATAAACTAATTAAAAAATAAAACAAAATATAAACCAAAAAAAATATCTCTGCCCCACTCAAGTCGACCTCTTCCATTCTCCGATTAGAACTGGTGAAGACATCCGCCGCTTCCAATGGTTTCTCCAGCAAACACTCCCACACCTCCTCTTTGACCCTAAACCAATCGTAATGAACATATGGAACTCAGTCGCCCTTTGAGCCAAGAATCCAATCGCAACCGCCTCTCTTTACCTTAATCCCATCCCACGAACATTATTAAAGAAAGCCATATTTTTCACCAAAACTGAGCAATCGGACCGGATCCACCAATTCGAACTCGAGAAATTTCTATCAATTCTTCAAAGTCTGTGTAACTCAACTAAATTGTTGATCCTATACAGTCATGGTTAAATCGATAAGTTTATCCATTATTGAGCGGTCGGTGGTGGCCTGATGGGATTGAGTTTTTTTCAAATTTTTTTTTTAATTCCATCCCATTTAGTTATACTACCCATGTAATTAGTGGGTGCTAACATCCCTGACATGGTTAAATGGTTAAAACAACCAAGAAGATGGGTGGTTGGAGTAGGTAGTTCTGGTCTTTGAGTAGGAAACTCAAGAATGAGGATGGTTCTGGGATTTGGGTTGGAGAGGGAAGATGGCGGCAGTGAGAGAAGGGAAGAAGGGAAGAGAGGCACATGAGGAGGGAAGGGGAAAGAGCGAGCAAGGATGTTAACCACGAGGTGGGATTTTTTTTTTCTTCTAATTTTTTACTTATTTTAATAATTTAATTATTATTTTATGTCACGTGATGCTTATTGTTATTGATTTAAATTAAATGTGGGTTCCATTTTGTCCACGTCATCATTTAACAGAAATTTTAACGGAAGGTTAAAGTTGTAACGTTTTAAAAAATATAGAGTGGTAAATGCAAAAGTTGAAAGTACAAGTATAACCGTGTAATTAAGTGTAAACCATATAATAGTAAAATGTAATTTGTTCATTTAAAAAAAAGAACAATTTCGTTTACGTCCGATATAAAGAAATAACAAAAATGTCACTTAGTGTTATAACCTAATGGTATTACTTTCCACTTTTTATGTGAAAGATCTCGAATTCGACTCTCGTCTGATAAAGTCGATACCTAATATTTATATAATATAATCTCCCTCTTCAATATAATTGTATCAAAAAAAACAAAAAAGATGACAAAATTCGCAAGCAGATTAAAAAAAAAGGTCCCCACAAAATGCCCATTATATTAGAAAAAAAAAACACAATCTGATGTGGTAATACGAACGGCCAAGATTCCGTTTAGTACTCCATGTCAATATCAACGGTTCACTTGTACAAATAAGCCATCCCAGCGGAACTCTTCTATCCTTTTGGACGACTTCTCGCTAGGGTTTCTCTGCTCCACCGAAACCAAAGCTTTGGGTTTTCAGCCACTCTAAGCAGATCTCTCTCCGAATCGTGATTCCCCTTCTGGTAAAATCGAATGCCGAAGTCCTTTTGTTCATTAGATTTTGTCACATTTGAACAACTACTCTGTTTCTCGAGAAAGTATAGTATGATCTATCTCAATTTTGTCCACTGCACAAAAGAAAGAAAGAAGAATAAGATTGATTTTTTTTTTTTTGCAATATCCAGAGATCTATAATGCTAAAACATCCAGGATTGTAGTATATATGTATGTATTTGGTTGTGAAATTTAAACTAAAAGAAGTTTTAGGTTGCGGTTTTTGGTATTGGCCCTTTTAAGTTTGTGAATGGGTTAGTTCTCTCTTTGAGAAATTGTGATAAATTAACTGAGTTCAGGTTATGCATCATAGATTTCTTTTATATTTTGCAATTGAGAATTCAAAGAAGTACCATTTGCTCTTACTTAGACTGATAAAATAAGCTAACCAAAATTCTGATTTTTCAACAGTTATCAATTCTCATTCATGGATTTTTATATTAAAATTTGGAATTTTTATGCCATTATTTTCAGATTTGTCAAGATGTATACGTCAAGAAAGAAAATTCACAAGGATAAGGATGCTGAACCCACTGAATTTGAAGAGTCGGTGGCACAAGTAAGCTAGTTGTTATTGTGCTTTAATCATGCAATTGTTGTTATAACTTCAAGTTATGAACATGAGTTCTAAAAGAAAGTAACAATCATGACACTCGTAATCTCTGCAGGCAATATTTGATTTGGAAAATACAAACCAAGAGCTGAAAAGTGATCTGAAGGATCTATATATAAATTCAGCTGTGTAAGAATAGTTTACTGTATGCATTTGTGTTATGACTTGTGAGTTGTTTTCTCTGTCTTATGATTAATAGTTTTCTTCCTTTCTGCTGCAGTCAAGTTGATGTATCTGGGAACCGTAAGGCTGTTGTTATTCATGTGCCCTATAGATTGAGGAAGGCATACCGCAAGATTCATGTTCGACTTGTGAGGGAGCTAGAGAAGAAGTTCAGTGGAAAGGTGATTAGTGATTTATGATCTTTTGTCATTTGTTCAAATAAAAAAGACAGTTTTTCTCGATGAATTGTGGGATAGCTGCTTCTGCGCATTACATTATGCTGCTTGCAATATTTGTTTTTGCATATGTTCTTCTCATATTTGTTTACTTGTCTAGAATTATATTTATTCTGGTTTGGCTCTCCTATACCATAATCTGTATTTACTTACAATATTGTGATTGTGTTTGGAGATTTTATAGCCCTTTTTTTTTCATTACCATGTTGTAGGATGTGGTCCTGATTGCCACGCGTAGGATAGTGAGGCCTCCCAAGAAGGGTTCTGCTGCTCAACGACCCCGCACTCGTACGCTAACTGCTGTGCACGAAGCAATGTTGGAGGACGTTGTTTTGCCTGCAGAGATTGTTGGGAAGAGAATTAGATATCGTCTTGATGGATCCAAGATAATGAAGGTACATTTCTATGAGTTTCTTTCTAAATGTATAAGAATATTTTGGTTGCCAACACTCACATGCACACTTGGAAAAAAGAGAAAAAAATTGTGTCTATTTTAAACGGTTAAGGAAAGTGCTTTTTAGCCAAGAGATGTTTACCTAATGAAGATGTCCAAAGGCAGGCTACTCGGGGTCACAAATTAGTAATGGATTGCTAATAAAGAACATGTATAGGTTGTCGCTGGTTGTTCTATGCATTTCTTTTGTTGGATTACAACAATATTTACCAATATTCAATTGTAATGTTCGGCAGGTGTTTTTGGATGCCAAGGAACGAAACAACACCGAGTACAAGTTGGAGAGCTTTTCTGCTGTTTACCGGAAGCTTTCAGGAAAAGATGTTGTGTTTGAGTACCCAATAACTGAGGCTTAGAAATATTTTGTGGGAGGGCACCTTTTAGACATCCTTGGCCCTTTTTATTATCTGAAGAACTGAATTTAGCAGGTAGTCAATTAAAATTTTGATATTGAGGATGTAGTTTAGAATGCATTTGGATTGGTTTTGTTGTCTTTGTTATATTCATTAAGTGTTGCGTCTTTCTGACTCTTTTCAAAATCGTTTTTTTTTTTCAATTCAAAATAGTATTCTGGGTGTTACAATTGTGCTGTGATTTTTTTCTGCGGTTAAATCTTTGCTTATTAGATTGCTGAAGTTCTAGTTGCGAATTTTTATTTTTTTAAAATAAAAGCAGCTCAATTAAAAACTAAATTAAATGCTACCCACATCTATTGTAATATGGCTAGTTTTATTGGTTGCTAACAAAAGCTGGTCTAATTAAGTGTAACCAAATCATTTAGTATAACAAAAATTGGTATTAATTTTTTTTTGAAAAATGTCTGTACTTAAATAATCACTAAGCTCGGACTTCCAAAAAATTTGATTATGTTCATTGAAGATTTTAGAGTGGATTTGAAAGCATTATAGGAAATGAAGGATTGTTTCTAGGATTTCAATCTAAACAACATGCACCGTACTAAAACCAATACCACAATCTCCATCATCACCAATGATGCAGCTTCACCGCTAATACAACCATTACCACCCTCCGACCCTCGCCATAACGGCTCCACCACGACAGCTGCTAATCCCTCTACTTCTATTGTCACTACCACCACCACCATGACGCTGATAACCATTGTAGCCCGTTCCCACAACGGCTCCATAATGACAACCCAGGGTTGGTCATGAGATGGCCACTTTGGGCTCCCACCTCGAGGAGGCCCCGAAATTATATATAATTGATATGTTAATATAATATATAATTTTTGTAATTAATACATATATACAAATTGCTTACCCAACCAAGTAAGTTGGTTGCCTTGTTTTCTATTAGGGTTTTGATTCCTTTAAGGGCTTTTTGACTCTCGGGGCCCTTTTTTAAGTTTTTTTTTTAATCATTTTGTTTTCTCTTTTACAAATTAGTTTTTTCACTTGTTTTTAAAGTTTTTTTGTCTTTTAAGACAAACACAATAACTTTTTATTTTATTTACTTTTGTCCTAACTCAAATCAAATAATTTTTGTTATTGATTTTGTTAAACTCTAGCCTCCTCTTTTTACTATCACTATCTATATTACTGATTTAAGTTATTTTCATTCGTTACTTAAACATAAGGAGACGATATTATTCATATGACCACCAAATATAAGACACTTTGAGTGTTGAAAACAGTTTTTTTATAATTCTTACCAATATGGATATATGTATTATTTGGTTTATTCACTATATCACTATGGGTATCAGAGGAGGGGGAAGCCCCCTGGACTCGAAGAATATGAGTTGAAGAAAAAGTTTTTTGGGAAGGTATTTTCAGAGAGAGCGGCTAGAGTTTCAAAAAAGTGAGCGACTGATTTAAATTGAGACATTTTTTGAATTATATGACTAACGATTGCGATGTATTAATATATTGTTTAATATTAAATTTTGACAATTAAATTAGTGCCATAAAAAATTTGACACTTCAAGTCGAAACCAACGTCATCACATTGCGATATAAATTGGGTCGAGATGCTAAAACCCCTCTTACCCGCCTACAATCCAAACTGAGACCCGAACCAGCTTTGAAGGATTGAGTTGACTGTTGTTTTTTTTTTTTGGGGTCAACAGTTGACTGTTGAGGTTTGAGAAGGGCAAAACCTAGCTTAGTCCTCCCACTCCTCGTGACATCATCGCTCCCTCCCTCCCTCTCGCCGGCATCGAATTCACCTGCAGCCGCGAAGGGCGTTGGTTTCTCCAGTTCATCTGATCGCTTTCTCTTCTCAGCTGTCAGGTTTTTCATCTTACTCCGGATTTTCAATTTCTTTGACAGTTAACTTGTTTAGCTCATCGGTGTAATTGCCTCAAAGTTGGAGCGCAGAGGCAGTGGGCGAGCAGAACTCTCAAACCCAGGCGCAAAAGCAAGGGGAATTAAGAGCAATTACTTATTAGAGAAGCACTTAGAGGGCAAGATGTTAGAGGTTTTAGGCTTCAAGATGGAAGCTTTAATGGAGGTTTTCAGGGGTTGGCTGGTCAATTGACCACCGCTGCCCCTTAATAGATCCACCCCTGCCACTACTCTGTTTTTCAAAAAAAAAAAATTCAGAGTTCTATAATGCTAAAACATGCAAGATTATAGTATCTATGTATTTTGGTTTGAATATTTCTGAATTTTATGTAGAAGAAGTTTTAGGTTGGGATTTCTGATGTTGTCTCTGTTAATTGTGCTGATTGCTTAGTTGGGAAAATGTGATAATCTAACTCCAGAGTAGTCTATGCATCTTAGATTTCCTTTCTTTTTTGCAATTGTGATTTTGGTGAAGCTATAAACCCTTTCCTCTTCGTACTGAAGCTAACAAAAATTCTGATTTTTCAATAATTATCAATGTTCATTCATGGATTAATATAACATTTTGAGTTTTATGCCGTTGTTTTCAGATATTTCATGATGTTTACGTCAAGAAAGAAAATTCACAAGGATAAGGATGCTGAACCCACTGAATTTGAAGAGTCTGTGGCACAAGTAAGTTGCAGTTGTTTATTGTGGCTTTTCGTCATGCAATTGTTGTGATAACTCAAAGTTATGAACATGAGTTCTTATAAAAGAAAGTAAGAATCATGACATTCCTTATCTCTGCAGGCAATATTTGATTTGGAAAATACAAACCAAGAGCTGAAAAGTGACCTGAAGGATCTATATATAAATTCAGCTGTGTAAGAAATTAAGAATAGTTAACTGTATGCATTTGTATTATGACTTATGAGCTGTTTTCCCCCGTCTTATGATTAATATTTTTCTTCCTTTCTGCTGCAGTCAAGTTGATGTATCTGGGAACCGGAAGGCTGTTGTTGTTCATGTACCCTATAGATTGAGGAAGGCTTACCACAAGATTCATGTTCGACTTGTGAGGGAGCTAGAGAAGAAGTTCAGTGGAAAGGTGATTAGTGATTTATGGTTCTTTGTCATTTGTTCAACTAAAAAAGACTTAGTTTTTCTTGATGATCTTGTGAAGGATCAAATTAGGGCTTAGTTAAAAAGTCTTAGTCTTTGTCATATTTGTTTATTTGTCTATGATGAAATATTATTCTGGTTTGGTCTCTTATACCATAATCAGTATTTACTTGCAATATTTTGATTACGCTCGGAAATTTTATAGTGCCGTTTTTTTATTGTCATTTTGTAGGATGTGGTCCTGATTGCGACACGTAGGATAGTGAGGCCTCCCAAGAAGGGTTCTGCTGCTCAACGACCTCGCACCCGTACGCTAACTGCGGTGCACAAAGCAATGTTGGAGGATGTTGTTTTGCCTGCAGAGATTGTTGGGAAGAGAATCAGATATCGTCTTGATGGATCCAAGATAATGAAGGTAGATCTCCACTGAGTTTGTAAATGTAAAAGAAAGTTTTGGTTGGTGAGCCATACTCTTGGAAAAAGAGAAAAGTTGGTGTCTATTTTAAAAGGTTAAGGAAAGTGCGTTGTAGCCCAGAGGTGTTTACCTAATGAAGATGTCCAAAAACAGGCTACTTGGTTAGACAAATTTGAGAAGATAGTCGTTTTGGTAAGATAGATCGTTGTAATGGATTTCTAATAAAGAGCATGTATTGTTTGTCGCTGGTTGCTCTATGCATTTCTTTTGTTGGATGGATTACAACGATATTTACCGATATTCAATTGTGATGTTTGGCAGGTATTTTTGGACCCGAAAGAACGAAACAACACCGAGTACAAGCTGGAAAGCTTTTCTGCTGTGTACGGGAAGCTTTCAGGGAAAGATGTTGTGTTTGAGTACCCAATAACGGATGCTTAGAAATATTTTATGTGACGACACCTTTTAGATACCCCTTGCTCTTGTTAATTATCTGAACTGAATTCAGCAGGCAATCAATTCAAAATTTTGATATTGAGGATTCAATTTAGTATGCATTTGGAATGATTACAATTTACAAGTCTTTGTTATATCCACTCAGAGTTGCGGATACTCTTTTGTTAATTCCTTGCTTTATTTGATTCCTCAAGTTCTTGTTGCTTTTGGGTCTTGTTTTGGTAAAATGTTTAGGACATCAAGTGATGTGGCAGGTTTTATTTTTTGTGAATGAAAACTGAGTCAAATTTAAAACAAATGAGATTTTGCCTTATTACTTTATATAAAAACCTAGTAGCTCTGTTCGTCTATCACTACTAGTTGATTTGTTCTTACATATCCAGTTGGGTGTCAAACAGTCTCTGCTGTGTTTTGTTGGCTCAGTTTATATGTATTTTGTTTGGTATGTGTCGGTTCATTATCATATTCGTGTCTTATCGTACACTACTTACTGATTTTTTATCGTTCTTTGTCATGCTTGATTCGTATCATATTTGTGTCTTATCGTACACTAATTTATCGTGCCAGATTCACGCTGTAACCATGCCGGCAACACCTCTAGATGGAGTCGAGAAAAATGGGAACTTAAAACCGCAAATCTACACCAAAAAACTACTAGAATGGGATTTCATTTTCTAACAAAAACGTGTGGTACTCATCTTATTGCTAAGTTGTCTCAATTCAAAAGGATCAAATTCAAACATTCTACTTAAATGCTCCTTCTTCACAATCAGAAACCCTTTTTGTGACGAAACAATCAAAATCGATGACCTCCCCAACAACATAAACATCAAACCAAGATGGAAATGTTTTATATTCTTGCCCAAACTTCATTTTAGTTTCAGCACTCTATCGAAAACGAAGTAACGACCATTCAACTAATACATTATATAAGGATCAAAATCTCTTCGCAGACTGAAACGAGTATACAAAAGATGCTCTTTGCACCATCATCAAAGGCGGTGACCCTATCTCTATGTTGAAAAACTAAACAAGGGAGAGAACAATGAAAATTATTAGTATGGGGAATACAAAGGTCTTGCTCCTTCTCACTGTTTCTTGTGGGCACTTCTTGTGTGTTCTCAAGGTGCAAGTGATAAGGAAAAGAAGGAGTCCAAAGAAAACGGGTACGGTACGGGTATGGAGGGCCATACGGATATGGGGGCCCATATGCATACGGAGGGCCACACGAATATTGGGCTCCATATGGATACGGACGAGGCCCATACGGCTATGGGAGTCCATATGGCGGCTATGGGTGCCCATACGGTTACGGGGGACCATACTGCTACGGTGGATCATACGGATGGGGAGGCTATGGTGGGTTAAAAGGTGCTCATGGTGGGAAAGGAAATCAAAAATCTAAACCTAAAGGCGGCAGTGATGGTGGAGCTAGCGGCGGCGGTCAGCATCCATAGTCAAATACCATGCTTTTATGGTACAAAGTTACCAACTATCAACTGAACTGAGGTGTAACATAAATAAATTTCCCTCAGTTGTATCATCACTCTCATGAAACTAATCAAATTTATAATCATTTTGTAACCCTTTAGTTCTTGGTTATTTTTTTATTTAATCATATTTAGGTTTTTTTATTTTTTTATATGTTGATCATATCAAAATCACAAAGTAATCCTTTTAACACCGATATTGTCTCCAATTCGTCAACTCCGATATTGTTCTCAATTTGTTAGTACCAACTGTACAGGTTGACATGTCGACATTTATCACATAACGCCTCGATTTTGATATCAGTAGAGCCACTTATTATATATTGAATTATTGTTCTATATTTCTGAGTGCGATTATTCAACAAATCATATCTAAGCTCAAACTAAACAACATAATTACCAAAAAAAGACCTTCAATTTTCTCTTAAAAATAGATTACTTACTTCGAGTTTTATACTCAATGTATATATCCCACCCTCCACTATCACTTTTCAGAGATACGGGGGACTAAGGTATATGATACAATTTGGACCCCTTTAGATTACGAGTGACATTAAAGAACTTCAATGTCCGAATCCATTTTTCTTGATTCTTCAACAAATGAACTGCAACGGTGTCCGGCCACAGATCATGCGTACACTTCGTAGGTGGCTCAGGAAAATTGTACATAGACCACTTCGCATTGAACCGATTCTTACTCCGATGCCCGTCCCGAATCCAATCCCCAAAAGTCTTGTCCTCCGGCCCTTCCAAATGGTTCTTAGGGATCTCAGAGTCCTTAATCCACTCCACTATGTCCCAAAAAATCAAGTACCCCATGCCAGACATGTAGTGACCAAATGGCTCCATACTTGAGCATGGAATCACATAGCCATAATACAAGTCTTCTCTTGGCAATGGCTTCAAAGAATCCACCAATTTCTGAACCCTAAAGTATGCATCGTCGTCGGCTTTCATTACATAATGGTAAGGTGGATAATAATCTCCCTTTGCATCATCATTGAACATCTCAGGCAAGCTCGAAAAATATGTGTAAGTCTTACCCTTGTTCATATTCTCTTTGCAATTGAGAATAATGATGTCATCGTAACGCATTATTTCTAGTGCTACAAGTACCTTTTGGTCTTCCTTTGTGAGGTTACACATCACAAACTTCACGTCGACTTTTGAGCCCGCCAGAGGAGTCTGCGTGCAGTAAATCAAACGGAGGAAGCTACGGCGTTGGTATTGGTCCGGGAGTGTTAGAATGCCTAAAAGCACGCGAATTTCTTCGTTTTTTCTCGGGGAGCAAAGTGTTTGGCGTTGATGAGTTCAATGCTACCTGAGATGGGATCTTGTTGGTGTTGGCAAGAGTGCAACGGTCAAATTTTCGAAGATGATCGAATCGAAATTCGGTTATGGACGCAAGAGCATAGAGGAGGCAAATGAAGAAGAAAGAAGAAATTATAAAACATAGCTGGTCTAGCTTTGGTGACTTCATTATCATTTGGTTTATTGGACCCTAGAGAAAACAAGAGCTAATTTGTAGCTGAGGATGACCTAAAATTTCAAGGTTTGGTGTTGAGTTTCTTTCTTTCTTTGGATTCTATATTTCTAATTTGGATATTTTGGTTTAGAATTGTATTTATGGAGATCATTATTCGTGTTCTTTGGTAAGCAAAGTACAACATTCTTCATCTCTTAGTTCTGAATAATGTACCAATAGCAATGATTGAAGTAAAAGACAACACTGCCAACCTAATGGAGTTATTGCATGAGACAAAAATGTTTTTTTTGGGTAAATTAGACAAAAATATTTAGAGGAACGATATGTTTATTTAATATTTAATAAACAAACATGCATTTTTATCATATTTGTCTTTAATAAAACTTTGGTACGTGAACAAATTAATGGTACTCAATTAATTTTCTCTTAAATCTATATCCAATAAAACAAAATAATAGGATTTTATGGTTTTTTTCCTCACCAACTGAACTGATAAAAAAAAAAATCAGGAAAATTTGACCAAAGGAACATAAATAAATTAAAACCAAACTGAAAGGTTCAATCTGGTTTTGGGACCAAACCAGATTTTCCAAATTCTCGGTCCGGTTATTCCCAAAATTAGGCCAGAGCAACATGCACCTATCTCTTTTATAAATAGGAACTTTACCTTTAGTCTCTAGACGGTGAACTCGGTTTTATAACAAAATATCGCCTGAAACACACTTTTCATCTCAAAATATCCACTGAAACTCACTTTTCGTCTCAAAATACTTCATGAAATCTATTTTTCGTCTCAAAATGCCATTTTTTCTATTAAGTCTGTTAACTTACCGTCAAATATAATGTCAATATGGTCACTTTGGACAAGTCATCATTTGAGTGGGCCCTACTTAGAAAAGTAAAACATGTAGAAAATTTTCAAAAAATTTCCAATTCAAATGCAACCACTTATCAAATAGCTAAAACTACACATATGACGGGTTACACCGACACTTTCAATTAATTTTTCATTTATTTTTTTATTTAATTTAGTTTTGTGCCTCCACAGTCGACAGTGCTAAATCCACAAAAATGTAAGACTCTGAGAGCACCGTCACACAACCAGTACCAGACCAGAGCTCCGCCGCGAAAACCCAACAACAGCACCACCAAGAGACACCTTCTCATAAACCAGAGAAGCAGAGCCATATCACCATCTTCAGCATATGGCCTCCGGCCTAGTGCACCCGCGACGCCGTCGTCAATCGTCTCATCGAAATCCTCTCCACCCCTTCCGCTCTCTCCAAGTGCTATGGCACAATGGCCACATATGAGGCCTCCATCACCGCCCGCCTCATCGAGGAAAATGCTTTCGCCGCCGCAGGAGGCTCCGCCGCGACCAAGGAGGACGGGATTCAGATCCTGCAGGTCTACTCCAATTAAGGAGATCAGCAAGCGGATGCTCGACACCTTCAAGTCCAAGACCGCCGCTGTCTCCGCTCCTCAAAATGGTGCGTCGGAGTCGGAGACCGTCATGGAATCCTCCACTGCTGCCCCTAGTGAGGATGTGAAGACCGAATAGTAAAGATCTCTTTGTGTTTTAGCTTCATATTTTGGGCTTCCAAATCGAGATCTATTTCGTATTAATATGGATTTCTTTTGATGCCTATATACTATAATAACTTGCAAAATATTTAAATTTTAAGGTATTATCGCAATGCAATTCAATTCTATGTGGTTCATATCTTATGAATTTATGTTGAGTATTGATCTATTAATCATGCATCTGATTTGTTCCAAGATGTTTGTGCTTCACAAATATAATGAAGTGGATGCATTTTGAATTGGAATTTTTTGAAAATTTTCCTCTTACATAGTCTCTACATGTTTTACTTTTTTAAGTGGAGTTCACTCAAATGCTGACTTGTCCAAATTGACCATATTGCTCATATATTTGACAGTAAGTTAGCAGACTTGACGGAAAATGGGCATTTTGAGAGGAAAAGTGAGTTTCATGGAGTATTTTGTTACAAAATCGAGTTCATGGTCCATTTTGAGACTGATGTTAAAGTTCATGGGGCATTATGAGTAAAAATCCTAAATAGAAAGAGTTCCTCACTTTGGGAAGTGAAGTAGTAGTGAGCTCTCACAAGTTCTAGTCTCTGCTTCCATGGCTATGGAACTATGTTTGGAGGTTCATATTGGTCACATCGATCATGTGAAACTATAGTTCTCTAGATGCAGAAAAGATATTTATCTCGTAAATCATTTATTTTCATAGAGCATCTTTAATAATAGCTATAAAGAGTGTTTGTAAAGACCCATTTGTAACACCTTTTATTAGAAAGCGCTTCAATGGTTGTTGTAAATAGGCTTGGAAAAAATAAGAGAGAACTAAATAGAAAAACAAGACGAACAAGAAAGAGGGGGAGAAACAATTAAACCAAACATAATAATTCTGAAAAAGTGGAAAAGTAAAATATATAACATTTGTTTATAGCATTTCTATTATAGGAAAAATGAAATTTACAACACCAGAGTTGTATAAGATATTGTAAAAGTAGCTTTACAGCACTCTACTGAAGATGCTCTTAATGTTTGATTGATAGCGGTAAATATCTCTAAGTTGCTTTTACTATCTTCATGATTTTAAGGATGGATTCTTGAAGATTTTGGAAGTTAGTCCAAAAATTTAAGTTCTCTCTCTTTCATAAAGAAAATAGTTTCACATTTCAATCAATCCTATAAACTATATGCTGGGAAATTAATTTTAACAACAAACTGAATAACTTTGGAGGCCGATTTGAACCTCAAATAAATTACATGGTATAGAGCACATCAAGAAAGAAAAAGCCAAGTTACATAGTATAGAGATAATGAATCATCAAAATCAGATTGTATCATCTAATTCAGCAAGAATCTCAAAGAATCTCAATGAAAACTGTCAAGGCATGTCTTCAAGTCTTACCTAAGGTATATGGTACAATTTGGAAGGCTTGAGATTATCAGTGACATTAAAATACTTCAAAGTAGTAATCCACTTCTCTTGATTCTTCAACAAATGAACTGCAATTGTGTCTGCCCAAAGCTCGTGTGTACATCTTGTAGGCGGCTCCGGAAAATTGTACATCGACCACTTGGCATTGTACCTGTTCTTAGCTCGATGCCCGTCCCGAATCCAATCCCCAAAAATCTTATCTTCCGGCCCTTCCAAATGGTTCTTGGGGATCTCAGACTCCTTAATCCACTCCACAATGTCCCAAGAAATCAAATACCCCATTCCAGACATGTAATGCACAAAAGGGTCCATACTTGGACATGGGATCACGTAGCCATAGTACAAGTCTTGCCTAGGCAGTGGCTTCAATGAGTCCACCAAGCTCTGCAGCCGAAAATAAGCATCGTCGTCTGTTTTCATCACGTAATGATATGGCGGATTTGGATTTGGATTTGAATTTGAATTTGAATTTGAATTTGGACCTTCTGAGTCGTTAAACATGTCTGGCAAGCTCGAAAAATATGTGTAAGTCTTACCTTTGTTCATGTTCTCTTTGCAATCCAGGATTATTATATCGTCGTAACGCATTATTTCTAGTGCAACGAGAACTTTCTGGTCCTCCTTTGTGAGGTTGCAAAACACAAACTTCACATCTACTTTGGCTCCCACCGTATTCTGAGTCCCGTAGATTAAACGGAGGAAATGGCGGCGTTGGTATTGGTCCGGGAGTGTTAGAATGCCGAACAGCACACGAATTTCATCGCCGTCAGAGGAGGACGAGGAGTTGTTGGTGGTGCTGTTGTCGAGGAGCATAGTGTTTGATGTTATGGAGCCATTGATGTTGGAAAGAGCACAACGGCCGAATTTAAGAAGACTGTCGAACCGGACTTCGTTTAAGGAAGCTAATGCACATAGGAAGCAAATGAAGAAGAAGGAGGAGATTATGAAACGACGCCGGTCTTGCCGCGGCGTCTTCATCGTGAGGTTTGGTTGGTAATTGGAGGTTTGAGAGAAACAGAGCGGATGCAGAGAGGGTGAGTTTGGTTTGGTTCTCAAGGCAGAAAATGATACTAATAAAATTGGGAGGTTTCTTAGATGAAACGCATTAGTTGTCATTTTTAGTGCTTTTGAGACTAACGTTTTGACTTTTCTGGCTGCAAGGAACGTGAGTCGTGATAGGGAAAAGCCTCAAGTGAAGGACTTTACAATTTTAGTGATTTATAAACAGCGTCGGATTGAAATTCTATTTCTAAAGGAACCAATAATGTATATTTATATTTTTAAGATGTAGAATTGTAAAAATGTAATATTTTAATAACGAATATCAGAGTTTAACATAATTTGTTTTAGGGGTTTATGGCCAGTCCATGCCCCAAGTGTAACTCCTTGTTCATAGAGAAGCAAGAGGAGTGGAGGAATTTTTGGACATTTTGGTAAATACACACTCCTTGTTCATAGAGAAGCAAGATGAGTGGAGGAATTTTTGGACATTTTGGTAAAGTTGTATTTCCCCCAATAGAGGGCTGGTATCAAGGGAATTTAGTAAATAAAAGGGTTGAGAGCACTGAGGGAACGGTGGAGATGAGCCTACAATGAGTTTTGAGTCACTTTTTATGAGTCTTTGCTTGCACATGAGCAAAGTGGTTTGGTCAACGTTTCGTAATTAGGTATTTTTGCATGTATACACACCACCGTAATGGTCGCTTCAAAAATGAAAGATCTTTAGCTTTGGTACCGCTCGCCATACTTGAATATGAAGCAACATCATCTCACTATCATACTCTTATAAATATGACTCATCATTCAATGAATGTATTTAATACATGCATGTATTGGATCATCTTCCGATATTATCATAGCCTTCGTAGGTTACAAGAATTGAAGAAAAAACGAGTGTGAAAACTTTAAAGAATGTCACATGTTTATAGAGTTTTACAACCAAACACTTTCACTTTAAGCTCTTGTAATTTGTAATTTCAACCCGGAGAATATGGGAGTCTGCAGAACACCATGGCATGCCAATATGCCATGCCATCTTGTGAAGAAAAGCTTTGGTGGACACTTCCCTACCACGTAGGGTTTTGAGTAACGGACATTATACAGTTAAAATTTTCCATGTGTCATAGAATTTGAATAATGAATAAGAATATCAACTTATACTAACACATGACATGTTTTAAATGGACGGTGCCTAACCTGCCACGTGATATAGGAAGTCCCCCTTTGATATGATTTCAAAAACCTAAAGTTTCTTCATATAGAAAAGAGAAGAAGTAGACAAGTAGAGAAGAAAAGATTTCTACTGGAAGAATTAAACAAAAATGCAGATTTTGAGCTTAACAAAAATTAAAATCGAGCTATTGCCAATAGCAGCTCATCCCTATTGACATATCTCCATACCGGAGATGAACATACTACAGCAATCCATTTCATATTTCCCAATTGGGACATCTTCAAGTGTGCATTCCTAACATCGATCGTGGAAAAGACCTAGTTCCCCAATATGAATAAAAATTCTATCTACAGCTTACAAGTTGGCACGAGGGGTACATCTTGGGATAATCAAGTCTCTATTTACGCCTCAGGCTGACTAACTCAATATCAAATACAAGAGTCCCCAATGTTGAGCCTTCTCCATTCGCAAGACGAGTTGGATTGAAAATGGTTGTAAACAATCTCTGCCTGTCAAAAAACTGAGGAAACAGAAAAACAATGAGCCTAACTTGATGAAATTAATAAAGGTAACTTGAACTGAAAAGATTTGAACCGTAACACAGGCAAATCTCTCTGCAGATCAATGTAAAAACAAACGAATTTTGTTTGAACTAAGGTGTATGCTCCATGTTTAAGAATAAATTCTCTGAGATAACTGACTAATTAAATGAAATAACTTGGAAGAAAGAGACTATGTACATTAGGTGGTATGGGTTCTTGTGACGTGTTCTGATACCCTTGGGATGGCGGTATAACAACTCTACGAACACCACCCACTTTCATAGATTTCACAGCTGTTTCAATTCCTGAAATGACCTGAATATGCTTTTGAAACATCAATATCGAGAGATTCTCACAGTCCATGACAATAAAAAAAAAAAGCATAAAAATGTTTCTAAAGGTAGAAGAGAGGGAAAGTCACCAAAGGCTAGACAAACATAATGCCCTTTATTTTTACTCGCTCTACTCGAAAATGCCACGCAGTCATACATTTAACATCTGATAATGCATATCATACTCATATAACTTCTATTCTAGGATCAGAACTTTCTTGACTGAGTGGAAAAATTCTAGGACTAACTTAAAGGGTACGTTGTGAGGAGATCCTGGACAGTGTGACAGCATAACAAGGTTGCACCTATCACTGAGAATGTATTGATCTGCACAAGTCTTAAGTACAAATTTGAACCACAGTGAAACTTTACCGGGAGAGAGCTAGAACAACTAATAACATAAGATTTTCCAAACAACACTGCCTCCCATCTCATAACAGGTGTCTGCTCTGGCCACAAAGATTAGATCTATTCCCTTTAGAAGACGTTAAGTTACGTAACTACAATTTCAATTAAGCAATGAAAACATCTAAGAAAGCTTCAAAAACGAATCTTTAATCCCTAGATTCTAATCCTTATGCCTGGTTGTTAAATAGGCATGCCACCAATACCAAGCAGTGTCAGTATAGATGGGAATTTTAGGCCAAATGAGCAGGAAATTTTACAAAGATTTCATTTTCATATAATTTTTTTCCTTATGATGTGATACATTTTCTTTTTTCAGAAATAAAAAGAAACTTTGGGCTTCCTGGTTTATGAATGTTATCATATACCAAGTAGCATGATTTAAGCTGCTTCAAATCATGTACTACTTCGTTCAGATCAGAATGGAGAAATGGAATTAGTATTGCATAACAACACCGCTTTCAATTTGCTTTCTATGTTGTCGGTTAATGGTATACAGAACAATACTTTCATAGGTGTTAGTAAGACAAAAAAAAAAAAAAACAATGACATGAACAATTGGTAAAGACTAGGAAATTATATTTGTGAGGACTTACTTTTCCGGACCCAATCACGAATACAAAAGGAATTGGTTCACCATTCTCATCCTTGTGATCATATGTTGAATCAAAACGCCATCCTTGTTTCGATGCCAATCTTCCATAGTAATGAACAGAAACCTTCACCAAAAAAGCGCATATTTAGAAAGATGAAGATGCATTTGAAATTTTGAATCAATGCAATAGGCCATTTCCCACAAATCCTAATTTCCAATCCCAAATAAGAAATTTTTTGAGGAATAAAATGTGCACTCAAACTCATTTATGCTTTTTGAACCGTCTTACAAATGTAATATAGATATAGTACTTCAAATGCTGCAAAAATCTGAAAATACAGTATTTTTGTTTTGTTTTAAACACAACAGTATGCAATAAGTAGGCCACAAAAAAATTAGAGCACTCAACAACATAACTGCTTGAATTTCAAAATAAATAATCCAAGCCCGGTTTGATTATATGAAAGTAAAAAATAAATGCAATTAGAACAAACAGCTACATAGCCACATACATATCCATCAACTGATCAACACAACAACTTATCTCAGTTTTCACAACTACCCACTTCATAAATACATTCATTCATATAAATAACCTGGTCACCGTCGGCGGGTGCTTTGCCGTCACCAAGGCGAAGGTCCAAAGCCTTGACGCCACCTGAGTTGGGAAGTTCCGAGAATTCGGCGGTGGCCGACTTCGAAGGAGGAACTAGTGTCAAGATTAGTGTACAGAGTGTGGCGGAGATTAGAGCGGTGGATAAAGCTCCCCTTCTTGTTACAATTGAAGACGGAGGCGTTGAAGATGTGATATTGGGAAGAACTGAACGGACGGTTGGATGGTGGGGAACAAGGGAGCATTGTAGTGCCGAGAAGCACTGGATAATCATCTTTCTTGTTCAAAATTTAGGGGAAATTGAACGCCCTACAAAACCATTTTGCTCCTTCAGATTCAGAATAAAATTCAAATTTGAGATGAAATAAATTGCGTAAAATTGCCAACTTACCCTTATTGATAGCGAAAATTTTCAAATTTGGGGTTGGTCCTCCCTCTCTCACTTCTCCCTCAGTTCTCTCTACACACCCAAATTTCTTCCTGACTGCCAAAACAAAATGAAAATTTGTAAGGGCTTTTGTGGCTGATTCAAGACCTAACTCTTACGAAACTCGCAAAATATAAGACTAATCTATGTTTCATTAGTGCCACGTACTTAATTCGGTCCGAATAAATTTCATTAGTGTTACGTACTGTACTGAATCTAGATTAAACATCATGAGTGTCATGTGTATGTGCTAAATTTAAACAGTTATTTGTAACAATTAAATGTTTGTAGCGTAACTGCCTAAAAAAAGAAACTTTATAATTGTTTTCATATCTATTAACTGTTTATGTCAGTTTCTAGTTTATACTGATCGTTTTATTAATTGTAGTCTGTTTCTAGTTTCATTCGAGAAATTTATGGTTGTTTGATAATAAGTCATTTGATTTTTTATTTACAAATTACAATACTAATTACTGAATGAAATCGACAACTAGCTCTTTCATCTTGATCGATCTCTTACAATAGTCTTAAAAAAGAAAATTGGTATTACTAGGTTCTTTGAGGGTATGTTTGGACAAGGAACTTCAAAGTTCGAGGGATTAGGCAAAATTAGTTAAAAATGAGGAACTTCAAAGTTCAAGGGATTAGACAAAATTAGTTAAAAATGAAGAATTTCAAAGTTCAAGGAATTAGACAAAATTAGTTAAAAATTAGGAATTTCAAAGTATTAAGAAATTTGCAAATAATTAGATGCAATGCATTTAAAGAGGGTTTGAATCAAGGTGTTACTTTGGAATCCCTTATTTAGTGATTTTGTTATGCTCATATTTTGCAGGTACTAAGCATTCTATTCAATTATTTGTAATGTATTTATTATTAAGATATTCTAAATCCTTTTGAGTTTTGGAACTCCTCGTCCAAACATAGGTGTATAGCTAGATTGATTCCACTTGCTTGACCTTGACCTTGACCTTGACCTGAAGCAAAATCCAAATCAGTTTCCACGGAAAAACAAGCTAGAAAAAGCATATGAATGGTGAAACTTTTCCATGAGAGCATCTCGGAAATTTGAATATGTAAATATATTAATTTTTTATAATTTCAGTGACATCTTATTAGAATATTTTAAAAAATAAAATTATTTTGACTGAAAGGAAAATGCAAAATAGTGAGATGTAACAAATTTATATTTTTATCATGAACTTTGATCTCAAGACTCAACCCTTGATTCCAATATATACGGATGTATTAAACGAATACATTTCCCACTATTTGTCATTAAATAATATCCTAATTTAAAAAGGTGGTCTTTCACTATATAACGTTTTTTTTTATAAATTCCAACGAGGTGAACATCCCACTTTTCTGAACCATTAAACTACAAAATTGTAAAACTTTCATTCCGACAAATTTACATCTTGCATTAAAAATGTTAATTATGATGATAAAATTGATCATCGATCTGCAGCTTCCTGCTTATTCCCACTAAAATAAATTCAACAAAGATATGATTGACGAGCAATCTGCTGCTTGAGCCTTGACTTTACTTTCGGCCAGCTAGCAAGCAGAGTTAAGGGAAACATATAGTTTTTTGTGGTGAAATTCACTCGGAGTTAAAAGCACATGTTTCAACCAACTATATGTGAGTTCCATGTAAGAAACTTCCAACAGAAAATAGAAAATTAAGCTTATTGCTGAAGCGCATTACTCATACAACGTCTCAGCGCTTGCTAACTTTTTTCCAATTTTCTTTCCACCATGGATATATAAGTAGTGCCGCTGGTTCAAGTCCATTACTAATTTTCTATAAACATTTATAAAACTCCACTTCCCTACCACTAATCTTATAAAAAATAATAAAAATTATTCTCCAATTTGATTATTTTATATAACAATATTAAAAAGATGGTATATACATGTATTCAGTATACATCGATCTTACTCTTTAATAGTATTAACTCGACACTTAATACCGTCTCATTATCAAACAGTAGTGATAATAGGAAAACTAGACCAATAATACCAATCTAAATTTGTAGAAAAAGATTCAATCTGATTTCTTTTGTTCGGTTTGGTTTCTTTGATCGTTTTGGTTTCTAAACCGATATTGAATTTTCTTTTATAACAATCCGAACCAAATTATCAACCCATCTCGTTCAGTTTCCGATTTAGTTTAGTTTCTTTGGTTCAGTTAAATATTGAGCCCTAATGTAATCTATGTATAATGATATGAATAAACGCCATCTATTCCTCGTTTTGTAAAATACATAATCAATTAATTAATCTTCACTTATATTATAACACGTAAGTTTAAAATCTCAAATCGCGACAATACACTAGCGTGATATAATTACTCCGTACACCAGCCCGGGCATAGTAGGCTAAGCTGGGAAAGTGGGAACCATGCATATACTTTGGAGCTGAAACATCATGGAAATTTCATGTTGATTTTGGCACTCCCCAAATTACTTACTGCACTCCATTTTTTTACTTTAATGTTTTCCTATTTTTTCAAGAATCAAACTTTCAAACTTACCCCTTATCTCTTAATTTTATTTATTTTATAAAAAAATTTAAAAATTCACAGTAATTTAATAGCCTAATAACAAACCATCACCAAATATTACTATTTACTACCGCATATGCATCTTTTTATCATATTGCAACAAATTTTTTTGATCATGCACATATAATTCAAACAGCCATCTAACAAAAAAAAATCAAGCAACTTAGAATTACCGTTATACTTTAATGACAGAAGCATAGTACTCATAATTGTGAAAATAGAAAATGGGATGATAGGATTTTTCGAGAAAAAAAAAAGTCCAAATGTTTTATATAAACAGAAGAAATAAAAATAAAATATATTAAATTCAAGAGGAAGAGGGGTAAGTTAGGAAATTTGATTCATGAAAAAATAAGAAAGCATTAAAGTAAAAAAATAGAGTGTAGCAAGTAATTTATAGAGTGACAAAATCAACTTTCAAATTTCATAGCTAGTGCCATATATGATTGCCATATATCTGGCTCCGAGTAATAGTTGGTGACGTATAATGGGGCATGGAATGATGACCTAAACCTACCTCTCCAATTAATTAGCTTATAAATTAAGGCCAAATATTAAGAAGATTATGCTCATTCCAGGAAGAAACAACATATAATCTTTTATCTGCTGTTATGGAAAGTGCCATTAATATTTGCAGCTCCTTCTTCTTCCTCAGGTTCTTCATTAGTTATTTCTTCCTACTACTTATAATAATACTGTGCTCTTTGGAGCCGGAGACGGGCTTTGCCTTGGCAGAAACAGAATTATTTCATACAGTTGAAGTCAAGTCTCTTCTACCAGCAACCACCTGTGACCCATCCTCCACCCAAGGTTATTCTCATCCTCCTTTGACATCTATCGCTTTCTCTGCGTGCTAATCGTATTTTTTTGTTTCTTAATTTAGAGCTACGCGCGTACCGCTTCAAGGTAATAATTTAGAATACGAGCGGGATTTCGATGGTTGTGTAAGTGGGACGATGAGGTTAATTATGATTGTGATTGATTATTTTACGTTGGTTCCAATCTTTCAATCATTCAGCCATTCAAAAGTCCCCATACCATATATGTACAGTGCTCAAGCGCCAACCAAGTACTCGTGTCTGGGACGGGACGTCTATCCTAAGGGCTAGGATGGCCATAGCCCTTTGAAGATTTTTATTTTATTTTAAAATTTTGTATTCAGCCGTTTATTAACTCACTGTCTGTAGAAGTTAGTCCAACTAATTTCAGAAATTTAGTCCATCTGTACCTAACATCCTAAATAAAACTAATATAATTGGATCTTAGATAGTGATATTTGTATTTGCATTGCTTATTGATTCATGGTTACTATTGTAATTTTTTTTCTTCTTTCTATCAAACTTTTATTTATGTATAGAGATACATTTGAAGAATAAGGCTCATTACGTCCCCTAACTAGGTAAATCATTTTATGTTTATTATTAAAATTCAATCGTATAGTCGATTTTTTTTCTTCCAATTTTAACATATAAATTTAGCCCACTCGAAATTTGGATCCATTAACCATCCATGATTGGTGGTTATATTAAATCAACAACTTGTTTGGGTTCATTCCCTAAAATGATATCACATTCTAACCGTTTATTTTGTAGAACTTCATTTAAAGATCATAATTGCAAAGATTGATTCAAATTGGCAATGGCTTGACTATCCAACACTACTGTCACATACATATATATATATATATATGTAAAGTGCGCTCGATATATAATTCAATGATGTTCATGATAATATATAATTGAATGGGTAAATGATTTCTGAATTAGGTAAAATTTTGCAAGAATAACCTCTAAACAAAGGCCTAGAAAATAGATAGTTAAATTATAATATTAATTTATAAAGTAGGTCTAAATAAGTGATTAATTGGTTCCGATACGAGGCCAACTAGTTAGCATTTAAGCACTATCGATATGGTAAAAAATAAATTTTTAGTTAATTATGTTTAGTTTGTAATGAATGTCCTATTTCCATTCAGGTCATGGCAAGAAGGATCCATCAATACTTAAAGTGGTACACAACCATGGCCCTTGCTCCCAACTCAATAGTAACCAATTGGACAAAGAAAATACTCGCACTCTCACTGAAATCCTCCACCAGGACCAACTCCGGGTCAACTCCATCCACTCTCGACGTCATTCCCAGAAACAGATCAACCATCGCGATGGAAGACAATCGGACTCCGGCGCCACCATCAAGGCCCACTACGGCATCATGCAAGGTACCACCAACTACGTCGTGGCAGTGGGCCTCGGCACCCCCAAGAGACAACTTTCACTTGCCTTTGACACCGGAAGCAGCCTCACGTGGACTCAATGCAAGCCATGCGTTAGACCTTGCTACAGACAAGCCGAGCCTATCTTCGACCCTTCTGGCTCCACCTCATATGCCAATGTCTCATGCAACTCCCAGTCATGCTCTCTACTCAGATCGGCCACTGGCATCTCCCCGCGCTGCATAGCTGCCACGTCCACATGCGTGTACGCCACACAATACGGCGATGGGTCGATCTCTATTGGGTTTTTCGCCAAAGAAAGACTCACCTTAACTTCAACACAAGTGTTTGATGAGTTCCTCTTTGGCTGCGGAGAAGTCAACCGGGGCATTTTTGGATCTATTGCTGGGTTGCTCGGACTCGATCGCGACAACCTTTCCTTTGTCGAACAAACAGCAAACAAATTCGACCGCTTATTCTCTTATTGCTTGCCGTCCAGTACCGGCTCCACCGGTTACCTCAGGTTCGGCAGAGGCAGATTTAGCCGTGGCTTTTCCTACCGAGTCAAGTTCACGCCGTTTTCAACCCTACCAAAGTACTCCTCATTTTACGGCCTTAACTTGGATGGCATTATTGTGAACGGACGTAGATTATCCATTTCAGGTTCAATTTTTTCAACCTCCGGTGCAATCATCGACTCCGGCACCGTCATAACAAGGCTGCCGCCAACCGCGTACGGTGCTTTGCGGGATGCATTTCAGAAAGCAATGAAAGGGTACCCGGTAGCTCCGGAGTTTTCAATATTGGATACATGCTATGACTTTAGTAGTTTGGAGTGGGTTTATCTTCCGAAGGTTGGGATTTCATTTGTGGGTGGATATACGTTAGATTTGGATGAGAGTGGGATAATGTATGCGGCCAGTGCTTCCCAAGTTTGCTTAGCGTTTGCTGCAAATGGGAATGACAAAGACCTTACGATTTTTGGGAATGTTCAACAAAAGAGGTTGGAGGTGGTGTATGACGTGGCGGGAGGGAAGATCGGATTTGCCCCTAGAGGTTGCATTTAAGCTTTAGCATATTCAAAACTAGAGTTCATGTTTAGTGTCTAATATGGAAATAATGTCACGCCTCCGATCCGGATTAAGGTAAAAAAAATGGCAGTATAGTTTGGAGAATGATTAAATAAAAAAAAAGAGTTTTTATTATCAGTTGTTTCTATACTATTCTCGACTCATCATTTCCATCGTTTCTATTTCAATTCAATCAATGTTCTTCATAAACTCTTGTTTCACTCATCAATTTAGGCCTGATGTCAATTACCTTAGAATTAAGGATGATATGGTCAACCCATCTAATTTCTAATAAATCAATATTACAAAATTAATTTTAAAAAAATTAGAGAAACAAGCTAAAAGTGTTCCAATTTGTTCTAGAATTTCGTTTTCGGAATTATTAAATTGCCAAATTACCCTTTCATGGAAATTATCGAATTTAAGTGAAATTTACTGACTGAGCAAAATGAACTAATTCGAGAGATAGGCTCCAAATTTATTATTTATATTGAGAATGTGGAAGGAAACTTCCGAATATGGAATTCAGAACGAAAAAATCTAATTTGATTAGGAATTCGTAAATAAAGTATTTTTAAACGGAATTTGAGATTTTTCTATCTATTTCTTTATTTTAATTAAGTATTTTTATTAAATTATAATTTTTATCCCTAAAATATCTAAACCCACCAATCCCATCTCACCATTTTTGCTTTCTCTCTCTCTCTGATCGTGTCCTCCCCCTCTTGCCTGCGACAGAGACATTGAATGTCATCAGCCGTCGCCGCCCTCGCCTCCGACCAACCCAACTCTCGACAGCGACGCCAAATCCATCAACTCATCAAGACGAACCGCTCCCTGCCCTCTCCGACCGTTGACGCTGGCCGGAAGCAGCGAATCGAAGCTTCGAAGCCAGAGAACGTCGCCGTCTTCCATGGTGATTCCGGTGGACCTAGGCTGCGAGACCACCTCTGTTAGACTCGCCTGGACAAGGCGAAGAGGACTGTACCTTCCTCCACCGTCGTCGGTGCTCGTAGCTTGAGATTTGGTCAACGCCCAATGGGGGTTCGAAGCTTCCCGTCTCAATTTCATGTGATCCAGGTAGATGTTAGAGAATCTAAGGTCAAGTGCGAGTTCCTGGGAGTTTTTAGTATTTTTATTACATGTCTAACAAAAATATGATCGGGCATTTAAAAAATGAGCATTCAAAATATTTCGAACAGATAGCATTTCACCTCTAACAAATGTCATCTTGGACCTTTCATCATTGACCTCGTCAAAATAGTGAAATGCAGAACTCTCAAAAAAATCCAATTCAATTTTATAAATCCCTTTTGCTCTAAATGCCTGATCATATTCTTCTCTTTCATGTTCCCTCCAAAACTTAATGTATTCCAGACCTTTTTCGATTAGCTTTCCCTTCAAACACATTTTGAGACACTCAGAGAAACACTTTCCCCGGGCATATGCATCTGCCGCGAGGTCATAGCATCCTGCTAGAGAGAAGCATTCACCAGCTCTTTTAAGACAAAGCATTCCCGAAAGGCTTCTTTGTTCAATAACTCGCTTGAAAAGGCAAAACCTGTTTCTCATATCCGGATCAAGATTCAGTCTCTCTTTACCCTATTTTCAGTTCCCAACTTGGGACTCTAGCCTACTCCCACATCCCTACTGGCACCCAAACGATCTCTGAGGAAACAAATTTAACACTTTCCCCCTAACATTTCTGTTGTCTCTTAATTGCTCTGTCATCTACTGGTATGATCCAACTGACATCCATTTCAGTTGAAGATTTTCAACGCCTCTAACAACTTATTTAACCTTAGGACCCTTCACATCTACATCTACTTATAAAAAGCACCTACACAAGCAAGTTTGAATCCTGTTATCTTAACTGAGAATGTCGAGAGATCTTGCTCATGAGTTAGGCCGGGCCTTGGAAGGAAATATTTATATTCAGCACTTGTATTTTATTATTACATTCAGTATTTACTCAATTCTCACAACACTAGTATTTCATTTTATTTACATTTGAACATATTTCCTTAAGCGAAGTTGAGGTATTTTGGAGAACACCAACCGTATGCATTTTGTGGCTGTTTTAAGCCGTAAAATCGTGTATGTGCTTTGTTCCCCTAATACTATCCCGACTTGAGGAATCCCGAGTACCTAACTGACTCAAACCAATAATGACTTACTACCCCGAATATATTATTCTCCATGCAGTAGGATCCAGTACTCAGAGACTTTTGTTTCACGACTGTACATTATTGATAATAATTTGACCTCGTTCGAATGCATTCATTTTATGAAAAGTCAATCACAGACAGGATCTCCCAAGATGGCGTTAAAACTTGATATGGTAAAGACATAGGATCGGGTTGAATGGTGCTTCTTAGAGGCGATTATGGTCCGGATGGGTTTTGCAAGTACATGGATTGCATAGCCACTGTATCCTTTTTTGTTCTTTGGCAGGGATCCTCTATAGGGCATATAACCTCACATAGAGGCTTGCGGCAAGGTTGCCTATATTGTTCCCATATCTTTTTCTGTTGTGTGCAGAGGGCTTTGTAGGTCTCCTTCGCGAAGCTGAGCAAGACGGGGCTCTGCGAGGAATTCAAGTCGCCCCAAATGCTCCTATAATCTCTCATTTGTTTTTTGCCGATGATTCTATTTTATTTGTAGATGCTACAACTCAGGCCAGTGAAGTGCTCCAAAATATTTTTAATATCTACGAGGAGGTCTTCGGACAAAAAGTAAATTTAGACAAGTCGACATTATCTTTCAACCACAAGCTCCTAAATGATCAAAAGCTTGCTGTCACCAATGTGCTACAAGTGCCTGTGGTAGTTTGCCATGCCAAATATTTGGGTCTCCCAACGATGGTGGGTCGGGGTAAACGTTCTCTTTTTGAAGCAATCACACAAGCTAAAACGACAGACAACATGAGGAAGAAGCAAATTCTCTCTACTGCAGGTGTGAAATCCTAAAAATTTTCAAATAGCTTATATGGAGTTTTGTTACATAATTGAAGAATAATTTGAATTATTCTGTTCTAATGGATGAATTAAGTTCTAAAGTAAACTTTGAGGTCAATATAAAATGACTACATTTTCTTTAGATGTGATTTTGGTAAAATAAAAATAGTAGAATATAAATTAATGCCACCAAGTGACATATGGCATAAGTTCAAAAAGCCAACAAGTGACATGTGGCATAATTGAAACAAGCCACCAAGTGACATGTGGCATAGTTGAAATAAGTCACCAACGTGATATGTGGCTCCTCTATATATATATATTGAAAGAAGTAAGATACATGAATATCACAATGATCGATATCTCAAGTATGCTAAATCGATATTTTGAAGTCTTTTCTAACTGAGATGAATTAAGAAGCTGAATGTTAAAAACTGGATGCTAGACAACTATGCTCTTAAAACATGCTATGAATTATGTCTGTCTGACTAAAGGAAATGAACTAGCTTAAATAGATTGGGGGAGGCCAATATGACCAAGAAGATTGTGGAGTTAATTACGGAGATACTTATGGTCTCCAGCTGTCTGATGCGAATTTGATTGCAGCGTGATTCACGGAGCTGATTGAGGAGATCTGTCTTCAAATTGACATTATTGGACGCCAGGTATAATTCACGGATTTTACTATCTTGACTTTTTTTTATGAATAGTAAAAAAGTCACTATTTATAAATAGTGATTTGTCTGATGGACTATTCATGAATATTCATGAATAGTAGTTTGTCTGATGGAATGATTTTTTCAAAATTCAAAATCCAAATCATATGGATCTTGAAAATCCGTGAATCATACCTAGTGTCCAATAATGTCGGTTTGAAGACAAATCTTGTCATTAGCTCCGTGAATCACGCTGCAATCAAATTCGCATCAGACAGCAGAAGACCACAAGTATCTCTGTAATTAACTCCACAATCTTCTCGGTCATATTGGCCTCCCCCAGTCTATTTAAGCTAGTTCATTTCCTTTAGTCAGACATGCATAATTCATAGCATGTTTTAAGAGCATAGTTTTCTAGCATCCAGTTTTTAACATTTAGCTTCTCAATTCTTCTCAATTAAAAGAGGCTTCAAAAGATCGATTTAGTATACTTGAGATATCGATCATTGTGATATTCATGTATCCTACTTCTTTCAATAAGTCTCTCCAGTTGTAATCACTTGCATTCAAGTAAGATTTAGAATAAAATCTTATTCCAGTTATTTCATGATTTTAAACAACATATTTTTATCTTTCATTCCAATTATCTTCTTATTCTTATTTTTCATATTATTTATATTTTATCATGTTATTTAAGTTATTATCTGATTCCTCAAACTATTGAAATTATCCGCTCTCTTACTGAAGAAGTATTATGCTTATTTAGTAAATCACTATAGCTCCATTTTGGAAAACAATAACTGAGACAACCAGCCACTTGGACGGATGAATAAACAAAATAGATTCATAATAGTATGTATATGATGATTAACTGGAACAAATGGATATGAATAGTGGAACAGATGTATACTTATGAAGAATAGATTCATAAAGTAAGCCATGCACTCTTATGGCTTTGATACCAGAAGGGAGCTATTCCATTCATAATGAACAAAAGGGGTGACGAAGGCGGTTGTTTCTACCACTCCGCTCACGCCTCACCTGGGACTTATTGTTTGGACGGGGCCTTCTTGTTTGGTTTGGAGTTGCACACCAGAAGATAAGATAAACAAGTAATAGACAGAGAATAAACAATAGGAATATTAAAAACAATAACTGAGATAATCAGCCACTTGGGCAGATGAATAAACAAAATATATTCATAATAGTATGTATATGATGATTAACTGGAACATATGGATATGATGTTGGAACAGATGTATACTTCTGAAGAATAGATTCATAAAGTAAGCCATGCTTATGCTGTAAGTAATGAACATGAAACTTGTCAATTATTTAATCTTGAGTCAATTAAAAAACATCGGAAAAATGGTCACAATTATATTCACATTGGTTGTATCCAAGGAGTAGTAAAACCATTAACAAGAAGAGGTCTAAATGTCTTTATTCTTTTGTGTCTTCGTGATGCTCGATTTACTAATTTCAATTATAGTATTCTCGGTATCATCGAATCAAGCATGTGTAACGACCCAGATCGGAAATTAAATTAATTTGAGAATTTGACGATTTTACCCTTGATTTTGGATTGGTTCACGAGTCACTTTTTGACTGGCACTGCTTTTGGGAATTTTTCTTGGGTCGTTACGTAGGTCTCGAACTCGCGAGTTTGTAGACAGACGGCACCCAAAAAATGGAGACTCGGTGAGATCGTTACTGGTCTAGAAGCCTCAGGGGTAGTTTGGTAATTTTAGAAAAGTTGGAACTATAAATAGGATATTTTTCTCTCTCTTCGGGGGATGGGTCCATTTCAGTCTCTCTCTCCTACACGATTAGCTCCGTGCGAACACCAAACCCCCCTTCTCATCGGACGGATTTCAGTCTGACTTGACTGAAACCAAGGCCGGGAGGGTCTTCTCCGCGAATCAACGAGCATTTTGGGGTCACCATCGAGGTGGGAGCACCACCATAGACGACGGACGGAGGAAGGGGGGGGGGGGGGGGTGGACTGAAACTTCTCGGCCGATTTTTGGCCAAACCAGGTACGATCTCGGAACTTTGATCTCATTTTCGGATTCCTGGTGAAAAGTATATGAATTTACCTGTGTGCATCGTGAAAATCGGTCAAGAAATGAAGGAGTTGGAAGCTCGCTGGAAATGGTGATTTCCGGCGAGGCAGACGGCGACGACGCGACAGAGGAATCGTATTCTCCGGCCAGCTTCCGACGACGACGACGGCGGTCCAGTCGTCTTCTACGGTGAGTCGCTGGCAACCGGTCGGGTTGAGTGAATCGGTCGAGTTGAATGAACCGGTCGAGTTGAGCTGGACTGAGTCGAGTCAGGCTAGATTGGGTCATGCCGAGTTGGACCGGTCCAGGAGTGTGGGTTACTGCAGCATCGGGTGGCCGACGCGTGATGGCGCGTGGCCGGTGCTTGGTGCGTGGTCCAGCCTTCTACTGGCGCATGGCGACGCGTGGCTAGGGTTTTGGGATATTTCAGACCGGATTTTGATGGTTTTGAGGCCATAGGAGTTCGTTTAGAGTCCCGGTTGGGCAATCCCAGCGGCAACGGTTGACCATGGAGTGGGTTTTGAGCTCGGGAGGTCAAGGTCGTTGGGTCAATAATGAGTCAAGAGTTCCTTGGGGCTAGGGGGTCCATGATTTGGTACTTTATTCGCGATGTGAACGGATTAGGGTTCCAGGATTGCATGGGTATGCATATTTCTAGGTATTGGGTTATACCATGTGATTCTCCGATGATTGGCGTGGATGGTGTTTTTCTCCGCTACATTGTTGAGGGTTCTCCGATTGGCATTAGAGGGTATGTCTCCGCCAGATCGTCGAGTGGTTCTCCAATGTTGGCGTTCGAGGGATCTTTCTCCTCCATATCGTTGAGGTCTAAGATAGCTCTGGAGGAGCAGGGATATCGAGTTACCACTTAGGGGCTCAGGACAAGCCGGGATATCGAGTTTGACTCAGGGCGAGTTAGTGAGACTCAATTTAATCAAGTCTGGTTCCTTCGTCATCCGGGTCAGTTGGTTGGTGTGGGCGGTGACCCAGAGTGACGAGTTAGGGACGGTTCACAATAGACTGACTAGTTAGTTGTTTTGTGTTATTCCAATAGAGGTTTAAGTAGTGTCTGACCTACTGACTTTTGGTGTCAGAGCGTGTTACTTTTTGGACCACCACTATTCCGAGGTCTCGTCTTTGACCTGTAAGCTATCATGCGTCTGACAGGTAGGTGTGGTCAGTAAGTACAGAGGTTCTGTCGGGAACCCTGTAAGGTTTACTAAATGTATTTAAGGATAAAATGTATTCCTGGTATTAAATTTTTAGGAAAAAAAGCTGTCAGATGGGATAAGGGCTTTTCTCGGATTTCGAGCCGAATTCGGGAAGGGTCCTTACAATTGGTATCATAGCTCTAGGTTAACTTCCTGCAGACCGGACACTTGTGTGCAAATTATTTAAGGATTTTGTTAACAAGATGCCTCCGAGACGTGCTCCTCTTTATCGACCTTGAATTGAGGGAGGTGGAGGTCATGTGATGCACGGGCAAGGTAGGCGTCGTTGTTGATGGTAAGTGGACCCTGGTTTTGTAGATGACAATGCATGCATACACGTATATTTGAATGAAACTCTTTTATGTATTTTACAAATCTTACTGTACACTGGTTTTCAACATTTAAGTGAAAATGTGTTTTGAGAAATGGCCTGATTTTTGGACTCTGTTTTGATATCGTTTTGATGTGGTAATTATTGAGTCCATGTTTTGGGTTGGACCCGTATTTGTGAATTTTAATGGATTTGGCCATGAGTGTTTTTTCAATGACTTTGGCTGAGGCCAAGAAACAAAGATTTCAAAACACGAATTTGGTTTTCACTGGTTTCCTATTTCGATATTAGATATAGCTCCGACTGGCGTTGAGAAATTTTGCTCTGCTGGTTGTTGAGGAAGTTATATTTAGCTCCGACTGTCGTTGAGAGATTTTGCTCTGCTGGTTATTGAGGCAGTTAGATTTAGCTTCGATTGGCGTTGAGAGATTTTGCTCCGCTGGTTATTGAGGTAGTTAGATTTAGCTCCGACTGGCGTTGAGAGATTTTGCTCCGCTGTTTGTTGAGGCAGGTAGATTTAGCTCCGACTGACATTGAGAGATTTTGCTCCCTGTTTGTTGAGGCAGTTAGATTTAGCTCCTACTGACATTGAGAGATTTTGCTCCGCTGGTTGTTGTGGTAGTTAGATTTAGCTCCGACTGGCGTTGAGAGATTTTGCTTCGCTGGTTGTTGAGGCAGTTAGATTTAGCTCCGACTGGCTTTAAGAAATTTTGCTCCGCTGGTTATTGAGGCAGTTAGATGTAGCTCTGACTGGCGATGAAGGTGTTCTCCGCCGAGTCGTTGAGGCTGTTTATTCATCGTACAAAGTTTTATAGTACAGAGTTGGTAGTACATATTTTAGCACATCTAAAGGGATATCCTAGTGTGTTGTGGATATGTCGAGAACAGTGGATTTGAGATATTATGTGTCCAGGTTGATTTACATGATTTGAACTCCTTTGAGGAGGATTGTGGACCATGGAATGATTTCATTGTTTGGATTTCGTGGTTCCCACCGAATGTTTTTACAAAAGATGGATTTTGGTTTATCCTTATGAACGTGTTTGAAAAGAAATGTTGTGTATGCACACATTATTTTATACATAATGGAGGGTCTTCTCCAGCACATATTCGTCAAGATTTTCTCCGACTAGCGTAGGAGGGTAGTTCTCCACTAGATCGTTGACGGGTTTTCCGATGGTGGCATAGTAAGATAGTGCTTCGCTAGATCGTTGAGGCTGACTGCATGTAGTGCATGTACCCCTATCTGACACCTGGTTTCGAGGTATGTTTGGTCATGTGACGTCATGTTGGGAGTAAGAACCACAATGGACTTCTCATGGATGTAGTTCTCGCCTACGGTTTGTTGTTGAGATTGGAATGAAGAAATGTGCAAAGTGCACAGGTTCTTTTGGGAATCGCGTCTAGGGCCAAGTTCGTGTCGGTGGTGACGCGAGAGGAATTGAAACAAGGGGTTGGTTCTTTGACTTCAGTTAGGGAAATTTCGGGGACGAAATTTCTTTAAGGGGGTGATTTGTAACGACCCGGACCATAAATTAAATTCATTTGAGAATTTGACGATTTTACCCTCGATTTTGGACGGGTTCAGGAGTCACTTTTTGATTGGCAGTGCTTTTGGGAATTTATCTTGGGTCGTTGCGTAGGTCTCGAACTCAGGAATTCGTAGACTGGCTGTAAGCGAAAAATGGAGACCCGATGAGATCGTTACGGGTTTAGACGCCTCAGGGACAGTTTGGTAATTTTGGAAAAGTTGGAACTATAAATAAGATATTTTTCTCTCTCTTCGGGGGATGGGTCCATTTTAGTCTCTCTCTCCTATCCGATTAGCTCTGTGCGAACACCGAACCCCCCTTCTCATCAGACGGATTTCGGTCCGACTTGACCGAAACCAAGGCCTGGAGGGACTTCCCCGCGACTCCACGAGCATTTTTGGGTCACCATCGAGGTGGGAGCACCGCCGTAAACGACAGACGGAGGAGGGAGGTGAACCGAAACTTCTCGGTCGATTTCTGGCCAAATCAGGTACAATCTCGGAACTTTGACCTCATTTTCGGATTCCTGGTGAAAAGTGGATGAATTTACATGTGTGGATCGTGAAAATCGGTCAAGAAATGAGGAGTTGGAAGCTCGCCGGAAATGGTGATTTCCGGCGAGGAAGACGACGGCAGCGCGACAGTGCAACCATCTTCTCCGGCCAACTTCCGACGACGACGACAGCGGTCCGGTCGTCTTCTCCGGTGAGTCACCGGTGATCGATCTGGTTGAGTAAACCGGTCGGGTTGAATGAATCGGCCAGGTTGAGTTGGACCAAGTCGGGTCAAGCTAGGCCTGGTCAGGCCGAGTTGGACCGATCCAGGCGTGTGGGTTACTCTAGCAGCGCGTGGCCAGCGCGTGGCGTGTGGTCCTGCCTTCTGTCGGTGCGTGGCGACGCGTGGGACCATTTTCGAGGTCACGGTGGCGCGTTGCTAGGGTTTTGGGATGTTCCAGACTGGAATTTGATGGTTTTGAGGCCATAGGAGTTCGTTTAGAGCCCCAGTTGGGCAATCCATGCGGTAACGGTTGACCATGGAGCGAGTTTTAAGCTCGGGAAGTCAAGTTCGTTGGGTCAATAATGAGTCGAGAGTTCCTTGGGGCTAGGGTGTCCATGATTTGGTACTTTATTCGCACTGTGAACGGATTAGTGTTCCGGGATTGCATGGGTATGCATATTTCTAGGTATTGGATTATACCATGGGATTCTCCGATGATTGGCGTGGAGGGTGTTTTTCTCCACTACATTGTTGAGGGTTCTCTGATTGGCGTTAGAGGGTCTGTCTCCGCCAGATCGTCGAGGGGTTCTCCAATGTTGGCATTCGAGGGATCTTTCTCCGCCATATCGTTGATGTCTAAGATAGCTCTAGAGGAGCAGGGATATCGAGTTACCACTCAGCGGCTCAGGACGAGCCGGGATATCGAGTTTGACTCAGGGCGAGTCAGTGAGACTCAATTTAACTCTGGTTCCTTTGTCATCTGGGTCAGTGGGTTGGTGTGGGCGGTGACCCAGAGTGACGAGTTAGGGACGGTTCACAAGAGACTGACTAATTAGTTGTTTTGTGTTATTCTAGTAGAGGTTTCAGCAGTGTCTGACCTACTGACTTTTGGTGTCAAAGCGTGTTACTTTTTGGACCACCACTATTCTGAGGTCTCGTCTTTAACCTGTAAGCTATCATGTGTCTGACAGGTAGGTGTGGTCAGTAAGTACAGAGGTTCTGTTGGGAACCCTGTAAGGTTTACTAAATGTATTTAAGGATAAAGGGTATTCATGGCATTAAATTTTCAGGAAAAAGAGCTGTCAGACGGGATAAGGGCTTTTTGCGGATTTCGAGGCGAAATTCGGGAAGGGTCCTTACACATGTGTAATGGTCCGGTTCATTTCGATTGTTTTTCAGATCTCGCAATAAGTTAAGTGATCCCATACGTTAAAAGTATTGATTTTAAACATTAAAACTTATGGATATCAAGTGTTAGAAGGTGTCCAACCTTTGGCCTTGATATACTGAATTTACTACAAATGTACTGGAACCAACATGAATTTCCAGGCCATTTGTAAAAGCCCAAGAGATCAAACTTTATTAATCCAAAGTAGTGAAGATGCAAACATTAAAGTTCCACACACCATAAAATGATCAGACGTGTGTTTACTATCTAATTGGTTATTAACAAACGAAAATCAGCCAAAACAAATAAAAAACGATTCAAGCAATCTTAACTACATACAACAATATCTTGATGGTACAATAAAAATTAATTTTGGAAACCACCCTAGGCCACCTTCCTTCCGAGTTACAGAACACCTTAGTCAATCCTCCAAACTAGAACACCTTAGTCAATCCTCCAAACCTCCCAGACATTCCTTCACAGGATCAATTTCCACTGAAGAAACTAATCAAAGAGACTCTGATTTAGAAAATGAACTGACTAAATTAAAATTAAAAGGAATTAAAACATCTTCACAAATCATTCATCCTTGCTACGCCCAATCTAGTAACACTAATAAAGAAAATGAGGAAGAAGAAAAACAGATGGAGTCTAGATGACTCTCTAATCAATCAACTGCTGGCAAAACTCCAGCAGCACCAATCAAAAAAGAAGTTAAAGAAGAAAACCCTTCTTCCCAAGGGCTTGTTCCTTACAGGACACTCCCAGTTACTCTCACCAACAGATTTACAACACTTGGATCTTCAAGTAGCCAGTCACAACCCAATTACCATTCAGCTTTAGTTACAGCTTATGACTCATACCAATCTGTTCAGGCCATTGGCCAACCAATTACCCATTATAAGCCCCAATCATCACCTTATTTTCCAAAAAATTCCAGCCATGCAGTCTTTTACGTTGAAGAGTGTTTTCGTCATCTTAAATCACCCTCACAATTAACTA
The DNA here is from genome assembly GCA_037349345.1 of Oemleria cerasiformis. Taxonomy (NCBI): domain Eukaryota; kingdom Viridiplantae; phylum Streptophyta; class Magnoliopsida; order Rosales; family Rosaceae; genus Oemleria; species Oemleria cerasiformis. The sequence continues at coordinate 13,389,054 of JAZGTL010000010.1, forward strand.
AAGCCTATTTCCCACCTAATTATCATTATGCCCCAGTCATCCTTCCAAAAACCTCCAATACTACACAACCATCCTTTTCCACACATAATCAATTAGTATTAAACCCATTTATGAAAAGAATGACCCCCCAAATTTACTTTATCACTCCATTTACATTCTTCAAGTTATTAACCAGCAAGAGTGGGGAACCAAACCTCACATCCTCAAATACTTCCCCAGAGCAAATGAAGAGATTCCATACAGTTACTACGATTACATTGATGCATGGTACAAAGTGTTCCTGCACCAAAATGACAATTGTACTTATTCATGGTTTGTTAATTTTGATAGAAAGTTCAAAAGCCGCTCCCCCGCCTGATTCCAGAAATGGTGGACTACGCATGGCCCCACCAGTGAAATCATCCCCAATCAACTACATGACACAACCAAACATTTCAGCAAAAGTTACCCCAAGAATAATACTCATGCAGTCATGTAACAGTTCGTGGAAAAATACAAAGTGTCGTGGATTGTCAAATAGGAATACAAGATTGAATCAGACATAGTGGTCAGACTATTCCACACAAAATGGTGGGATAAGCTTGATCTCGACAGAATTATCCAAATGTTTAACAAAGAATTTCCATAAAAAAAAAAAAGGAAGTTAAACCCGCAGTTTCAGAAGTATCTTCATCATCTCTCTCAATTGAGGGAAAGACTAAATCAGAAATCCAGGAGTGAGCCAGACAGCTCTTGGAACAAGCAAGTCAAATGAAGAACGAAGAAGAACAGATTCCGGACTCTCCGAACTCATCAGCAGCATCTTCATCCAGTCAACCGAAGTTATCTCCATTACGAAAGCAAAGATGGGAAGATTTCCAAGATTCTCAAGATCCATATGATTTGGGATTTTATGTTTGAAAAAATCATTCCATCAGACAAATTACTATTCATGAACAGTTTCATAAGACAAATCACTATTTTTACTATTCATCAGAAAAAGTCAAAAATAGTAAAATCCGTGAATCATACCTGGCGTCCAATAATGTCAGTTTGAAGACAGATCTCCTCAATCAGCTCCGCGAATCACGCTGCAATCAAATTCGCATAAGACATCTGGAGACCACAAGGATCTCCGCAATTAACTCCGTAATCTTCCCGGTCATATTGGCCTCACCCAGTCTATTTAAGTTAGTTTATTTCCTTCAGTCAGGCAGACATATATATATATAGGGGTCCTTGCACTCCCACTTTCTAAGAGGTTAAAAAAAAAAAAAAGATCGAGGAGGAGAAAAGGATGAGAGAAAAGAAAGGGGAAAAGGAAAAAGAAAAAGGAAAGAAAGAAAGAAAAAAGAGGAGGAGAAAGGGATGAGAGAAAAGAAAGGAGAAAAGAAAAAGAAAGAAAGAAAGAAAAAAGAGAGGAGAAAGGGATGAGAGAAAAGAAAGGAGAAGAAAAAGAAAAGAAAGAAAAGAGGAGGAGGAAGGGACGAGAGAAAAGAAAGGAGAAGAAGAAAAAGACAAGAAAGAAAAGAGGAGGAGGAAGGGACGAGGTAAGAAAGGAGAAGAAGAAAGCGGTAAAAAAGAAAGAAGGACGAAGGGACGAGAGAAAAGAAACAGAAAAAAGAAGAAAAAGAAAAGAGAACAGGAAAAAGGGTGAAGAATAAAAATGGGGAGCAGAAAAAAAAAACTATTACAATATATATATATATATATATATATATATATATATATATATATATATCTATAGCATATCTAGGATTTTATTTGTGGAGGGTCTTTTCTAAAGTACTTAAAAATAAAAATTGAACTTTAAATGTAATTGAATTCATTATAATACATATCAAATTTATCAAAATATAAAAAACATATCATATTATGTTACTAATTCAGTACAATCATAATTGCCCTTGACGGGTCCTTATTTTTTGAAATCGTTGCATAATAATTTTGTTATCTATGCATACTCTTAAAAAAAATCTTTCTCAATATACGAAGTCAAGCAATTAGTTATTCATAAATACCTCATTCGGTTTCTTAAGTCATTCTTCACATAATTATTCATAGTAAAAAATAAACGCTCTACACTTGCGGTTGCAACTGGTAGAATTAGTGCTAGAGTAAGAAGTAAGTACACTAACGAGTAAATATGATATTTTTTTTGTCTCAACGTACCATTTTTTTGCAAGACCAGTAATTCTTTTCAATTCTCTGAAATCATTGTTATAAGTCATGTCTCATGTAATTCTCAAGTTCTTCTTCAAGTAGCTCAATGTCATGTTTAGAGAAATCACTTGGATAATATTGGGCAAAGCACATCAATTTTAGTCAAAAGCAGAGAATGAATTGGTTGGATTCAAATATGGCACACAAAGAAGTAATTCAGTAGTCGTTTCGCTAAACCGGTCATTTAACTCTTATAGTAGTTGTATATCAATAACATCAACAAATAAATCAATACGATAATGATGTAAGTTTGTGATGGATTGAGACTTGCGTTTGGATCGCCTTTCGATAGAAAAAATATCATATCCATGTTAGGGAACTGAATATATTGCTTGTCATAAAACGAAGAAACATGATCGAGTAAAGAATCCCAACCACTATTTCTCATACTTTGCAATCTTCCTTTAATTTGCATAGCTTGACCAATTTCGTAGCATTCACAATATCTTGATCCTTCATTTGTAGTGCCTGTGACAAATCGTAAGTGATTCCCAACACTTTTTTCATCAAATGCGCGCAGACTAAAAATGAAGTTGAAATCGTAAGTGATTCCCAACACTTTTTTCATCAAATGCGCGCATATTAAAAATGAAGTTGAAAGGTTTCATAAAAGTCAATAGAACCATTGCTTCAAATTTTTGTTCAGAACTTGATCCATCTATATATTCTTACAACCTCAAGGACATCTATCACATATGAGAACATATTAGCCAAACTGAGTAAACAATTATGGTGAGAGCTCCATAGAGTATCAGTAGGTCGCTTAAGATTAGTTTCTCGAGTTAGACCATCTCCACTTGAGATCTCATTATTATTGAGTGCTTCAAGAACTGTATCAGCGTGTTTTTCTCCAAGGATGTCATGATCACGACGCTTAGCTGATGCCGCCACAACATTCACAACTTTAAAAACCATAGTAAAAAGATCTACAATGTTTGAATGTTTCTTTGCCACGACTACTAGAGCTAGTTGAAGTTGGCGAGCAAAGCAATGAATATAAAAAGCTGAATTATTTTCCTTTAGAATGAGTGTTTTAAGACCATTGTACTCACCTTGCATGTTACTTGCCCCATCATAACCTTGCCCTCGCAACCTTGAGATGCTTAATCCATGTCTCGAATAAAAATTATCAATGCCTAACTTGAGGGAGCAAGCTTTAGTATCTGTTACATGCTCAATACTTATCGCTCAATTATTGCATGACCCTTATCCACATCAAGTAGAACAATTGCCATTTGCTCATTTATAGATATGTCGCGTGATGCATTAATAAGAACGGAAAATCATGAATCGCTAATATTTCTAGTGATTGCATCAACAATTTCAGTTGAAATAGCATTTGTAATGTCATTCTAGATATCAAGTAACGTTAATTTATGATTTTCAGGAGCATTTTTAAGCGCTACAGCTTTAATATCCTCATTAAAACCACATAGCCACTACAAAACTTCAAGAAGATTCCCTTTGTTGGTTGAATTTTCAGATTCATCATGGCCACGGAATGGAAGACCTTGGTGTAAAAGAAGGCTACTAACACTATTGAAGCAACCAAACGAGTTCGATAATTAATCAATTCGATCTTGATCTGAATGTTTTAAGATAACTGTTTCAAAATGTTGCTTTTGGTTTAATAAGACCTCACAATTTCTCCAAGCTTTATTATGGGCACTATTAGGTCATCCAACAGGGGGATGAGGGAGAATATCATCTTCTTTCCTCCTCCCCTCAAAACCCCCCCCCCCCCCCCCCCCCCCCCCCCCCCCTTTCTTTTTCTTTTGAGTTAGAAAAAAGAGTCCATTTGTGGTGACGGTATGATCTTAACCATGCTCAGATTTGAGTTTCTCATCATGTTATTTTGTTATTTTTTCAATCCATCCCCTTATCCAAAATCTTCCTTTAAAATTTCTTCTTTCCCTAAATCTTGTTTTACCTTATTGTTGGAGGTGTTTGTCACAATATCTCCCATTGGTCTTGGTCACAGTAGTTAGATTATGATTTTTTGTCCTTTATTCATTTTTATGCGCAATTGAATCGCTAGAGATCAAACCTTCATCAAATTCGTCATGCTCTTCAAGACCAGATGTGATGAGTTTGATGACGGTGACTGTTTTTTTTAGTGGAGGTAGTTTGTTTAGGGTTATAGGCGTTATTAGAGTTTTTGTTGTTTTGAGCTTTGTGAGTTTGATTTGTAATTTTGCATAATTTCAGTGATGTGAGTTTGTTAGCAGTTAGTGCGGTTTTGTTCGCGTTAGTATTACCATATTGGCTTATGAGTCTTGCTGTCATAGTTTGATTTTGATAGTATGATTGTACAATTTCTTTATGATATACAATTATTTCATTTTTTATCCAAAAAAAAAAGCTGAGTTTGCACCCTCTCCTTTTTCTTCCAATTCCAAAATCCATTGCCAACAAAAGAATCACCCTCAGATGGGTCTCCAATGTTAGGTTTAAAGAGATAACACAATAAACAAAAGGCAGCATCTTTTTCTAAGATGTACTCCAACCAAGTAGGAAACTCGCTAAACTAAGCAGGATCGAAACGTCTTGACTTAATTCTTGTAAGGGGAATCATGGGCTCTAGGTTGACATGGACCTTTTAGGAGATAAGCTCTTTGAACTTGGTCTTTAACATTTGGACGATAACTCATCGTTCGATTGCGTAATCAATCCAGGATCAGCTTGGAGATTTTCCATGTCAACTTCCACAAAAATTTCTTTTGAACTATTTTCATCTGTCTTTTTATTTTTTTTCTTTGATGGAAATGACCCCTATACCTCATAGAAAGAAATAAGCAAAAACAGAAAAATAAAATTTTAAGAGTAATTTGCATATACATATATATATACAAATAAAGACGGATACAAAAAATTCACCAGGAGGGCACAGGACCCCTCTGGTCCGTAGATGGCTACGCCTCTGTTCAAGACCAATACTTACGTAAGTCGCAAACCAAAAGGCTAATATATGCTTCATCAGTGCCACGTACTCAATCCGACCAAGCTAAGCTTCATTATTAGTGCCATGTATTGTATCCAAGTTAAACACCAATACTATATACGGAATGAAACGGACAACTAACTCCTTGATCTTGATCTTGATCGATCTCTTAAAAAAGCTTGGTATTACTGGGTTCTTTGAAGGTGTAGATTGATTCCACTTGCTTGACCTTGACCTTGCCTTTGCCTTAAGCAAAATCCAAATCAATTTCCACGGAAAGAGATGGATGGTGAAACTTTTCCACGATGATGATAAAATTCATCATCTGCTGCTTCCTGCTTAATCCCACTAGAATAATTTCTATCAAGTCTATTCATGTTTCAAAGATAATGATAAAAAACTAACCGCATCTCTTCTTTATAAATATAAAGCTAAAAGAACTAATAAGTTTTATTAAAAATTTCTGATAGAAACTACTTTTTAAATTATTTAATAATTAAAGATATAATAGTAAAATTAAATATTAAATATTAAATATTTTATTACTTTATTTTATATTTTATTCTTTCATTTTCTTTAAAAACAATTGGGTAAAAAAATAGGTACTGGGCTCAGTTAATTGTTCCTCTCATTTTTGTTTTTAAAAAGAAAAATTAATTCATTTTAATTCTTTTTATTTTAATTTTTTCTAATAAAATAAAAAAATAAATTGACACACAAGAACCAAGAGGCTAGTATGTATGAAACGAAAATCAACAGAAATAGTTATTTCTTTGCCTTTATAGATGAGGGCGTGGGCGAGCGTTTGATATGAATATGAAACGCGTAGGGGGGGAGTTGGTATTACTGGGTTCTTTGAAGGTGTAGATTGATTCCACTTGCTCAACGTAATAACGTAAAGAAACAAACCAATTCACCAAAACAAAACAAAGCAAATCAGAATATTGAAGCTGTCGATCATACATAATCCGTGCTGCATGTAAGATATATACATTTTCTCTGGTTTTTCTTCTTGTTCTAAATCAAGGTGTCAATTTGACTGCAATCTACTCGACAAGAGGATCTTTACGGTCCGTTTCTAAGGTTGTATGTAATGGATTCAATAGCTAACTATATACCAATATGTTAATGAAGAAATTTTGTAAAAGTTTCTTTCACGTCTAAAATCCCCTTGAAAATGAAAAATCCTTCACCTTTGGCTTCGATAATCTGTTTGATCTAATTATATGCAGATAGTTAACAGAGAAGCAAAAAAGTATGATGGAAGGTAGCTCTGATACTGTCAGTGACAGCTTCACTGACATTGTATTTTCATGGACTCTTGAAGACATCATTAATGAAAATCTCTACAAGAACCACCAGGTACTCAATTATCTCTCCCAAATTGTCATTATCCTTGTCTTTGTTTTGCTTCATAAACAATTCATTGACATGTCATCTCATAATTTATGTTACTAAAGCAGTCAATCTGGTTCAGGATTATTTTGGATCGTATTCATATCCATTACTGCATGAAACTCGAGCTCAATTGTATTCTAGTATGGAAACTCTGGACACAGCACCGTTTAGTGAAGTGATTGTCATTAAAGAATCAAAGCCATATGGGAAAAAGCTGTATGATATCGAAATTGATTACTGGAAGAACATGCTCAGTGATTGCTCCAAGAAACCATACAAAACTCGGCCTGGAGATGTTTTTGTTTTGGCAGATGCTAAACCACAAAGTCTTCATGATTTGCCGAAGTCATCGAAATCATGCACATTTCTGATGGTCACTCAAGTCTCCAAACATAACAATGAGGACGATGAAAGTCCCATTTCTTTTCAAGTCAAAGCATCAAAAGAGCTTGATGTGAAAAATGTTATTCACAAATCTCACTTTACCATTTTCTTAGTGAATATCACTCCGAACATGAGAATGTGGAAAGAGACCAACATCAACAGAAGTGCCAGCAGATGGGAGGTATAATATAATTTTCCAAGATTTATGGATTTTTCTTTCTCTTTTTCCTCTAATTTCCAAGAGCATTTGCGATGACACTTGAAAATATTTTTCCTTTAAAATAATCCTAGGTGCTTTGTAGTGGTAAATTTTTGAAATCATTCAAAAGACTGAACACATTCAGCGTCAAGATGTCAGTTCTTTACCTCCTACTCAAGCTTTCTAGTGGCTGGAGACCAACCAGAGGAAATGTAGACAAAGTTTGTAAAAGCACTTCGATGATCTGGAAGCAGTTTAAGGTTGAAGGTCTATATATTGTTTGTACAATTGACATTGTAAAAGACTTGAGACACACGCAAGTGTTAAAGATCTGGGACATAGTGCCTAATCGGATGGATATTCAAAATCTGGTTGGTCAATTGGACTGTAACTTTAACAAATACACAGATGGTTTTTTCAGTCTCTGCAGGAAGAAATGTCTCGAAGGGTACGTTGATTTTACACTAGCATTTCTGTCTTAAGATGTGCTTTCATATAATAATAATAATGGCTACGGATGATTTGATTTTTTGTATGCAGTGATTTGGAAGTTCCAGCAAGCTGGCAGTCATTGGATATTGCCCGGTTTAAAGATGTAAGAGACACAGAAAACCCAAGTGATTTACTTGGTGACACTTTTGCAGATCATAGAAGTTATGTTGAGAAATCAAAAGTGAGTGAGAGTTTGTTGCTGCTGAAATTCTACTCCTTGTCAAGCGGGGTCGCCAACTTCTTGTTGTCTGACAATGAGGGTAAAGAATTAGACCTCCCCTTTCAACTTACAGACCAACAAATGGAGACCATCCTTTACAATAGAAGTACAATTATACTAGGACGCTCAGGAACCGGAAAGACAACTGTTCTAACAATGAAATTATATCAGAAAGAACAGCATCACGACATGGCAAAGGAAGGATTCTATGGTGATGAGGATGCAGCCTCAGAGGTTGAGGAGAGTACGAGTGTTCTTCGCCAGCTTTTTGTCACTGTCAGTCCAAAGCTTTGCTTTGCCGTCAAGCAACATGTCTCCCATTTGAAAAGGTGCCAGCTTTTTTCCAGTGTTTCATATTTCTTGTTCTTAAATTAAAGAACTATAACTATAAATGCTAGTGGGAGATGCATAATTTTATTGATATTAATTTGTGTATTGGCAGTTTTTCTTCTGGTGGCTCAGTTGAATGCAGTAGGACCGAAATGGATGATTTTGAGGATGAAGGGCAGTTCAGCAATGTCCCGGATTCTTTTCTTGATACTCAACCACATTGTTATCCTCTTTTCATTACATTCAACAAGTTCTTGATGATGCTTGATGCAAGTTTGAGTTAATCATTCTTCGAAAGATACATTGACTTGTCAAAACCTATGGTTCTAAGGACAAAGGAGGTCAATTTTGTGTGGTTTAGTGAGTATTATTGGCCTCATTTTAACATCCAGCTAACAAAGGAGTTTGATCCTTCTAAAGTCTTTACGGAGATTATTTCTCATATAAAAGGTGGTTTGGGAGCCATTGAAGCAGATGATTGGAAGCTCAGTAGAGGAGACTATGTTCAACTGTCAGAGGGCCGGGCCTCCACCTTAAGCAGGCAGAAGAGGGAGATGATATATGACATATTTTTTGGCTTATGAAAAACTGAAGATGAAACGTTCCGAATTTGATGTAGCTGATTTTGTTAATGATATTCACCTTAGACTCAGGCATGAAAGATACAATGGTTATGATATGGATTTTGTATACATTGATGAGGTGCAGGACCTATCAATGAGTCAAATTACACTCTTCAAACATGTCTGCAGCAATGTTGAAGAGGGTTTTATTTTTTCTGGTGATACCGCCCAAGCAATTGCAAGAGGTATTGATTTTAGGTTCCAAGACATAAGAAATCTTTTCTACAGGAAGTTTGTATTGGAATCAAGAAGAGCTAAAGATGAAAAAATACAAGACAAAGGAATAATCTCGAAGATGTTTCATTTGTCTGAAAACTTCAGAACACGTGATGGTATTCTGAGGTTATCACAAAGCATAGTTGATCTAGTTTACCGTTTTTTCCCTCAATCTATTGATAAATTAAAACCGGAAACCAGTCCAATATATGGGGAAGCTCCCGTTGTACTTGAATCAGGAAGAAATGAGGATTTAATCATGAAAGTATTTGGAAGTAGTAGCACTTTTTGTGGAAGTATAGATGGCTTTGGATCAGAGCACGTCATTTTGGTTCGTGATGTTAGTGCATGTAAGGAAATTTCCAACTTTGTTGCGAAGCAAGCTCTTGTTCTTACTATATTGGAGAGTAAGGGACTCGAATTTCAGGTGAGGGTTTCAATGACAGAAAGTTGGTGGAAATTTATACAATTAAGATATTTTCAATGTGATTTGTTCCTAACATTCTTTTGACCTTGTAGGATGTACTGCTGTACAACTTTTTTGGATCATTGCCGTTGAAAGGTCAATGGAGGGTGATATATGATTACATGCAGGAACATGATTTGCTTGACTCCAATTTTCCCCAGAGGTTTCCAAGTTTTGATGAAAGCAAACACAACATCTTGTCCTCTGAGTTGAAGCAACTGTATGTTGCTGTCACCCGGACAAGACAGAGGTTGTGGATTTACGAGAACATGGAAGAGCTCTCCAATCCGATGTTTGAGTACTGGAAAAGGAAATGTCTTGTGCAAGTTAGGCAACTTGACGATTCATTTGTAATGGAAATTAGAGTTCCAAGCACTCCAATTGAGTGGAAGGCTCGTGGCATGGAGGTTTGTTTAATTTGTACTTGTGATAAGACTTTTCCTTTTTAAGCTTTTTAGTAAAACATTATTTTTGTTGTGTTCGTTTCATGCAGCTATATCAGGTGCACAACTATGAAATGGCAACAATGTGCTTTGAAAAAGCAGGTGACATTTATTTGGAAAAGACGTCGATAGCTGCTGGGCTTAAAGCTTTGGTTGACCAAAAGCGCTTTTCGAATGGTGAAGAGAGTAATGCCATCCTCAGGGAAGCTGCTAATATTTTTGAATCTATAGGGAAGGTAGATTCTGCTGCCCAATGCTTTTTTGATTCGGGGGACTACGAAAGAGCAGGTACAAAATAGCAAATCTGTGTATTGAGTGCTGCAATCTGAATCTTCAAATTTGTTGCTTGTCTGAACTGTAATGTTTAATTGATACGGCTAGGATTTATTTCGACAAATGTGGCAAACTAGAAAGAGCTGCAGAATGCTATTTTCTAGCAAGATGTTATGCAATTGCAGCACAAATATATGAATCAATAGGCAAGGCAGATTCTGCTGCCAGATGCTTCTATACCTTGGGGGAGTATAGAATGGCAGGTATGAATTTAACATCTCTTCTGCTTATCGTTCCAGAAGTCACATGATGACAGTTATTGAAATTTTTTGTTATGCAGCAAATATTTACTTGGAAAAATGACGTGAACCTGGGCTTGAAAGAGCTGGGGAATGCTTCTCTCAAGCAGGATGCTATGACCTTGCGGCAGATGCATATGCCCGGGGTAAATGTTTCTCTGAGTGTCTCAAATTGTGTTTGAAGGGAAAGCTATTCGAAAAAGGTCTGGAATACATTAAGTTTTGGAGGGAACATGAAAGAGAAAAATATGACCAGGCATTTAGAGCAAAAGGGATTGATAAAATTGAATTGGGTTTTTTTGAGAGCTGTGCATTTCATTATTTTCATGAGGTCAATGATGAAAGGTCCAAGATGACATTTGTTAGAGGGGAAATGCTATCTGTTCGAAATGTTTTGAATGCTCATCTATCATCAAGCCAGTATGTGTGGGAAGAAAAACTTATTTGTGATCTGAAGAAGTATTCGGAAGTAGACATATCTAAAAAGCAGTATTCTATTGATTCACTGGTTTACTTCTGGAATTCTTGGAAGGATAACATTGTTTATTTGATGGATTCTTGTGGATATCTTGTAACCCAAGGTTTAAATAAAAGAAGTTATGGAGACTTCTTTTTAAATTACTTGGGAGTGTTTAGGCAGTTTCATGATGATCTGAATCCAATCTATCTACTGCTCATCACTGATACTGAATGGGTTCGAGGCATGGATAAAAGGTATTTTCAAAATAATGACGAAATGCTCACTGTTGATACTTTGAAGATTGTTTCAGCTGTTGAGACTTATTGGAGATCAGAGCTACTCTCTTTTGGCACTATGATTTTGAAAAAGTTTCAAGCGCTTTACGAGTTTGTTAGCAAGAAATCTGGTTCATCAAACTTCTGCCAAAGTTGGTGTCTTATCCAGATTTATGTCGTTTCCAACTGTCTTCTAGATTCCAAAAACTTGAGGTGCCTGAGAGATACTGATGTGAATATGCTAGAGGATTTTGTTAGTTTTTCAACTAAAAAGATTGTTTCTTACATATTTGTTTTTGATTGGAGGAAATTTTTGAGAGAAAATATGATTTCTCTGAGGCAAAACGATGCGTGTAAAAGTTTACTCAAGAAAGTTGTGGTTGATTATACGAGCTCAAAGAAATTGCTGTCCAGTGGGCAAGTTGGAAGGCTTGCAATGATTATTCTTGGCTCTGGCAATCTTGATGATGAACTGTATAAGAAGCTTTTGGACAATCTGAATTGTAGTCCACCATGGAAGGTGTTGATTAAGAATATATGTGGAAATTATATTGCTGAAGGCCCGAAAGAGGTGTCTATTCTATCATGGTTCCACAAAGCTTTGGATGACACTTACAAGGCGAATTGGAAGACAGAACACGACTACATTTCACCTGATTGCTTCTTGTATCTTTCAGAGCGCCTTCTGATGTCGGTATCTTGCATTCAAGGTTATGTTCTGACTACGAAATCTTGTTTTGTGGAATGGCTGATACACCAGCAGAGAGATACAGGATTTACTTTCACTATAAGGCCTGATGTGCTAATAAATTTCGAAGCCATTTTTCAGTTTCTGACTGATGTTGTTCGGGAGTTTCTTTATGACAAGGAGAACAAAGTTGAATGGATTCGGAAGTCTATCATAGATTGGGAGAAGTACTATTCGGTCCTCATACAGAGATTGGTGGTCATGTTATGCTTGCTTTATCTGAACTTTGGGATGTGCTTTGATGTACTCTTGGATCTTCTTTGGAGAAACGACATCACTGATCAACTGCCAAAGGAGTTTTGTGAGGCCATTAGGAGAATTGTATTTGCACAAAGTTCTCTTAGTATAACTGTGAATGTGATTGCAGAAGCTTTTAGGAAGATTGGGAATCCTTCGGTAGTTGCAAGTTTCGGGATTGACTGTTCCAGGTTCTTTTGCTCAGATGGCATTTATTTCAACATGAAAGACAAGTTTTGCAGTGATGAAATGTTAGCAAACTTGCTTTTGAAAACACACATTCATGTTCAGATGCCTTCTTCTGTTTATGATTTAGATGAGGTTAAGAGTTGTAAGCTTCTTCCACACAGCTCTGGCTTGATAGGAGATCATCAGGTCCGAAACAAAGGTATGTTTCTAGTGGATTTGCATCCCTTTTGGGAAACAGTTGAAGGGTTACAGTTGGTGGATGAGAAGGAAGCAGATCAGAGGAGTTTATCCTCAAATGCCTCAATGATCAAGGTAATTTATTATTTTTTCCCACTTGTTCTTTTATCGGTTTAGCTTGGACTACGAGCAATATATAGTTGTTGCACTGAATTTCCTTGTTACTTGAAATTAATTTTAGTTGGATCTGGAGAAAGTTATTAGCGTTTGTATTGCTGCCTGGCCTGCACGCTTTCGAAACTCTGTTGATAAAGAAGAACAAATATCCAGGGAAGTACTGTGGATGCTTGATGTAATGGTCCAACTTTATGCTGCATTAGACGGGAGGTTGGTCTTTTCTCTATCTCATAATTTGAAATCTTTTTCAGTGGATGCATCAGTCTTGGTTCATTTTTATTTTATTTTCTCTATTTTCGGTTCTCAGTGAGCAGGAAGTGCGCAACAAGATTTCTACAGTTGCTGAACTTGCTAGGATGATGCAGTTGAATAGGCAAACAATGGAGCCAATCTTGAATCAGCTAGTTTTGCAACACCATCAAAAGGCAATCTTGAATATGTTAGTTCTCAACCAACATAATAAATTTTCAATGAAGGCGTTCTTGAATAAGCTTTTGGAGCACCAAGCAAAACTTGCTAGTTGCTAGAAATGCAATCTTGAATCAGCTAGTTTTGGAGCACCATACAAAACCAGCTAGAAAGGCCAATCAGTCACTTGTTACCAGTGTGATGCAGCAGAAGACAATAATGGCAGCAAATTCGAGGGTAGGTGATGTAAATAATCCAACTTAGATGATATGCACGTGTCACAAATATTTACTCATATTTGATACAAAATAGATGACCGGGGTTGCTTTGTGTTTTTGTTAGATGTGTATGGGAGAGCCAGAAACTAATAGATAAGAAAATGTCATCGATACTATATTTGTAAATCATATTGTAAACTACATTTCTGATACAGACGAATAGTACTTGTAGTAATGAGTCATCGCTGTATTAAAATTTTAATTTACATTGTGGTATTCAAATGTGATATTGTTAGTGTTACTCAAAACTAATATATAAACTTATTCATATTTTCCATAAAGGATAACTAAGGAAAATTGTTGGTAAGATTAAAACGTAAATGCACAAGGCAGAAGGTTACAATGAATCACACTCAAATCATAGAGACGAACAAGTAGGAAATCAAAGAATCTGAATTTCACATCGGAAATTTAGAATAAATAAATACAATATAATGAATAGTTTTACTCCTAAATGCAACTGCTTGGAAAGTACAGGCTTAAGTTGAAAACAGTATCTCTATATTGTTATGCATCAAGGAGAATTCAATATGGAATCTGATCAAGGAGAATTCAAGTGAAAGCTATTTCCTCTGCAATAACGAAGCTGTAATGAACTCTGTCTTTCTATATTAAGTTGGCGACGAAAATTGGCTATGAACATTTCTGCTCTTTGATCGATGTCATCTTGATCCGATGGGTAGCTTTGGGTCCTCTGAAGGTGTCCCTTAGAAGAACCCGAATCCTCTGAGTTCGTGTCATCAGCACACGCCGCCGTGAGTCCTGGCCGGTCGTTGAAGCTCCTCAACCGATGCGTGGTTATTGAGGAAGTACTACGGCTGAACATGGAGGCGATTCGCCAGTGGTTGAGGCTTAGATTTAGTAGGAAGCTTACTTTGTTGACGGCTTTCCTTAGACGGCTTAGCAAAGACCACTTTACCATGTTGAAATATGAAATGAAAATGAAGTGTGTTTCCCTTATTTATAGATATATGCGCGGGGTGTGGAAGAAACGTGTTAATTAGCGGACAGCTGCTATTGGTTGGAAACTATATATGTCAGAGAATGAAGAATGTGTTGATGGTCAAGAAACGTAAAGTTAAAAAATCATTTCATTTGGATATTTACCTGCGAAAAAGTCAAAGTTGTACGTACAATTTGCCAGAAATCGATACTAAAGAGAAGTTGTTGGGAGACGGATATAACAACTCTGTGCTAATTACAAAATGTGGACAAATATTTTTCCCTATAAAACAATCATCAACTAGCATTTGCAAACATGAACGTACGTAGTCGTTGATTAGAATAGAAGTATTCTCTAACTTTTGTATTATATAAGTTTATATTATGTTGAAATTGCAGATATACAAACAGAATTTTATGACAAAAAATGAACAATATTCATTATATATTATGCATTTATTCTAAGTATTTGATATGATAATCGCGTATTCCATTTCAAGTCAAAGAGTTCTAAAGTTGATCATTTGTACGTGTACGTGAATCGAATTTAAATATTTTATTTATTTATTGTCATTGTCTATACACATGGATGGACATAATCAAAGTAATTAAATAAACCCTCCCCTGAATTATCTGAAAGTTTGATGGTAGTAGTACATTGAAGGCTGTAACTTACCTATCTGCATCATAGAATTAGTAGTTTCCCTCCCTTATAAGAATAATACTTGCATCTCATCCGGGTGGTGCCTTCTCGTACAATTATTTCGACATATGGAATAATTCATATATATGTATCATAATAAAAAATCGTTCATCTCTTAAATAATCATTTCAAGATCACCTTCGTAAAAAATCAACAACTTTGGAGGTCGTTTAGTCATTCATATGTATTAAACAATTCAACGGTATTGATAACAAAGAAGATCCTTATAATGAACCGTCAATTTAGTTTACATATATGAAAGGCTAAATGATTTCCAATTTAGTTGATTTTTTGTATGAATGATCTTGAAATGATGATTTATGATTTAAACGGTTTCGATTATGATATATGTATATGGATTAATGCAAGTATTATTCCCATTATAATATTATACTTATTTTCATAGTTATATATGATCAAACCTACGTACGTGATTGCATAATCATTATTTGAGTCACCTAGGAACAATTGTGATCAGCGAGAAAAGGAATAATGTATGTATATAATAACAATTATTATATTAACTAAGAAATTATGTTTATGTGCCTCACAAGTTCTCTAAATTACCATTTAAATTAATAAAGATCATAACTGTAAGTTGCTATATTAATTTTTCTGAAATTTTAACTGACAAGAATAAAATTAATATGATTTCCGTTAAAAGATTTCTCTAGTTAATTAACCAAAAATATTAAAAAATTGCCAATTTGACTTGGAAATTGTGATCAAGTTTGTGTTCAGGTTTTGCTTAAAATATTTAACCATATGGCAACTTCATTCATGTATTCTCGTGGCCATGCCTTTGCAAGTTGGTTGGTAATTATTAATAAATTAATATAGATTTAAGCATATCTCAACTGAGCTGGAGTAGCTGGCTTTAAGTCTCCACCAACTTGTACCAAATCCATTAAGGAAGAAGACATTTGACCTCGTAAACATTCCAATCTTGTACTTCAGAAAATCAGAATTTGAGACAGACAACCCAAAGCCGGCCATCAAAACTATCCTATAATTAAACATTTTTAATGACAAGAGATGTGGGGTAATTGATTTGTCAATGTATTTTGGTCTTATTTACAACATTTTTGTGCCAACAATTAACAGATCATAGGGCTTTTCTACTCATAGGTTCTTGACCAATTCACAATTTATTTAAAATTCTTCAATATCCATTTTAAAAATATTAGTCTCTCATTCAAAATTCAACTATAAAACAATTTGAACTTGACAAAATTGGCCTCAATGCAATACATAACAACCTTTTTTTCTTCGTTTTAATTATATATTTAAATTTAATTCTTCTTAACCTCCATTAATTTCGGATTAATCGCTTATGATTTAGGGTTTAGCTCTCAAATTTTGGGAGACCTAATCTCTAATTCATAAGCTCCACTCACACCCTTCAAAAAATACATTTTAAAACCCTAGAATTGAGACATATCAACATTGTCGTCCACCTATATCATATTAACTAAAATGATAACACCACGTGTTACCTTTTAAAAAGGGTAAACATATCATTTTATCTCTCTATAAGTATAAGTGTGATTGAAAAATTGAGAAAAGAAAATGTTACACATGCATAGTTGGGGCTTTGAATTCCCATGAGAAGTACAATTTTACTATTATTGAAAACAATTTGCTAATATGTAACTTTAATATAGAAAAATCATAATAAGAAAGTACGAGGACTTTTGATTAAAAACTCAGGGTGCATTTTTTTCACCACATTGCTCACCAGTATAGTCATTGTTTGACATCTGTCCCAAAATCAACCATCACTACAAGAAATCTTGTCTGGCCCGACAAGACCTTGCTCGATGAAAACATACTCACCGGGTAATTAACTGTTGCCCGACGGATAAGCATACTCGCCGGGTAACCTGTTCGCTAGAAAAGCATGCCGTTGGCGCGTAAAATTGGAAGGTGTTACCCGATGATATGTACCCCCCGTCGGGTAACATTATATACAACGACGAATAATCGTCGTCGGGTAACATTTGGCGTTGACTTTTTGTTGCACGACGGATCATTAAAAGTTGCTCGGCGAATGTGGTTCGTCGGGCAAAGGTCTAAACACACTAAATACCCGAGACTCTCTCTTTTCTTCTTTTTCTTCTTCCTCCTCTCTGCTTTAGCACTTCTCTGCTCTCTCTCTCTCAATCTCTCACTCACTCACTCTCTTTTCTCTACTTAACATTATAATCTCATCACCATTTTCACTACCAATCAAATCATCTTTCTCTATCAATCACCAAATATCAAATATTAAGGTTTGAAAATTTTATTTTTTTTAGTTTTGAAATTTTGATTTTTGATTAGGAATTAATTATGTTTTGTGTTGTAGGAATTTTGTGGTTGATTTGAAGGAATACTTATAAAAATGTATGTGTGTTTACCTCTCAATTTAATTTTGATAAGAATGTTGGTTATAATTATGTTAGGAAATTTTGTATTTATTGTGGAAAATGTGTAGAAATTATTTAGAATTTTTTAGGAAAATATGAAAATAGAAAATATGTTATGAAATTAGGAAAATAGAAAATATGTTAGGAAATTAGGAAATTTTGTTGTAAAATAAGAAAATTAAAAATATGTAATGAAATGATTGAAATTAGAAAATATGTTTGGAAATTAGGAAGAATGTTAGGAAATTAGGGAAATAGAAAATATGTTAGGAAATTAGAAAATTTTGTTAGAAAATAGGAAAATATAAAAATATGTAATGAAATTATTGAAATTAGAAAATATGTTTGGAAATTAGAAAATATGTTAGGAAAATAGGGAAATAGAAAATATGTTAGGAAATTATGAAATTAGAAAATATTTTAGGAAAATAGGAAAATAAAAAATATGTAATGAAATTATGTTTGGAAATTAGAAAATATGTTAGGAAAATAGGGAAATAGAAAATATGTTAGCAAATAGGACATTAGAAAATATTTTAGGAAAATATGAAAATAAAAAATATGTAATTAAATTATTGAAATTAGAAAAATATGTTAGGAAAATAGGGAAATAGAAAATATGTACGAAAATTATAAAATTGTAAATTATGTTTTATGCATAATTAATATATGTTTGTATCTGTGAAATGATTGTGATATTTTTTGTAAAATGCTTTATTTAGTTTCGACGGAGTGAAATACGTTCATATTTCATAACCGTTTATGCGAAGTTAATCGAGTTGATTAACTTCGTATAATGAAATTCAATGAAAAATCTTAGACCCGTTTGAGAGTCAGTGAATCAGATTGATTGACTGACTCTTGAATTGTTCATTTATTCAGACAGTTTGGGGGTGTGCAACTATGTGTTGTGTAGCTGGCGGTCTACGAAGTTAGGTTTCGATTGTGGGAAATTCGATTTGTATCCCCTCAATGTTCTTTGAATGCATACTAAATAGTTGTTTATAATATCTACGTCGTGCATTTGGGGAACTATAGGGAGATGCTTCCGAAATTTCCCTCGATCGAAATTTAAACTCATAGGTCGCAAACTACACAGTACATAATGTGCCCTCTCAAATGGGATAGGGCCAAATCACCGGAGGCATAAGGAGAAGAGCTGCTTTTGATTTTAACTTGTTCTATTTACGGGACAATTTTAACTCAATTACTTACGTTGACTCTATGTTGTGAAAGCAGGCACAATGGACAGAGGGTGGATGCAAATGTTTAATAGATCTTCTGATCATTATTTGGATGGGATCGACAGTTTCATTGCCTTTGCACGTAGTCATTGCAGTGATACAAGACGTATCAGGTGTCCGTGCCGTAAATGTAACAACTGCATTTGGATGCCGTTTAATGAGGTCCAACTCATCTGGAATGGAATGGGATCGTACACACTTTTTAATATGTTTTGAAATTTGGAAAATCCCACGGCATGCCTCTTTCACTTCCAACCGCACCTGGCCTTTCCACTCCTTCACGTCCTTCAAGGCTCAGTAAATGTCGTAATGAAGATGAACAAAAGCTTGATCAACAACACAACGTAATAACATAAAGAAACAAACCAAACCAAAACAAAACAGAGCAAAGCAGAATACTGAAGCTGTCCATCATACATAATCCTTGCTGCATGTAAGATATAATACATTTTCTCTGATTTTTCTTCTTGTTCTAAATCAAGGTGTCAATTTGACTACAATATACTCAACAAGAGGATTTTTACGGCTCGTTTCTCAGGTTAGATATATTGGATTCAATAACTAACTATATACCAATGTGTTAATGAAGAAATTTTGTCAAAGTTTCTTTCACGTCTAAAATCCCCTTGAAAATGAAAAATAATCCTTCACCTTTGGCTTCTATAATCTGTTTGATCTAATTATATGCAGATAGTCAACTGAAGCAAACAAGTGTGATACTGTGATGGAAGGTAGCTCTGATACTGTCAGTGACAGCTTCAATCACATTGTATTTTCATGGACTCTTGGAGACATCGTTAATGAAATCTCTACAAGAACCACCAGGTACTCAATTATCTCTCCCAAATTGTCATTATCCTTGTCTTTGTTTTGCCTCATAAACAATTCATTGACATGTCATCTGATAATTTATGTTACTAAATCAGTTAATTAAGTTCAGGATTATTTTGGGTCGTATTCATATCCATTACTGGATGAAACTCGAGCTCAATTGTATTCTAGTATGGAAACTCTCGACAGAGCACCATCCAGTGAAGTGGTTTTCATTAAAGAATCAAAGCCATATGGGAAAAAGCTGTATGATATCGAAGTTGATTACTAGAAAAACATGCTCAGTGATTGCTCCAAGAAACCATACAAAACTCTGCCTGGAGATGTTTTTGTTTTGGCAGATGCTAAACCACAAAGTGTTCATGATTTGCAGAAGTCATCGAAATCATGCACATTTCTGATAATCACTCAAGTCTCCGAACATAACAATGAGGACGATGAAAGTCCCATTTCTTTTCAAGTCCAAGCATCAAAAGTGTTGGCTCCTAAGTTATCTACTACTTGAGTGTACTAAGTGAATAAGTGAGGTGACACTCGAATGAGAGTGCAAGTGTGTGCTGTGATATCAGCCATGGATTCAAAACAGATTTGAGGTGAGGTGGATTACTTGAAGGGCAAGGTGTTCTAGTTGTCATAGCTTCTAGACTAGTGCTAGGTGTCCTATTGTAATTGGTGCTTGTCATCACTATGACAGCACCATCCCTAACCGTTTTACTCACTTATGTAATGCATGTATCTGATTTGAATCAACAGAGAAATTTCACATGGTTCTCTCTAAGAAATAGCTCATAGGCATATCAACAAACATTTGGTGTGCATCATATTTCATAGTTAATATTAAACAATTTTTCAATCCAAAATTCATCCATTCAATCAGTAAAAGAAGCCCTAATCTATCCTAACCACAATTGGATTCAGCTAAGAGATGGAGATAGAAAACTTACCTTGAAGCTAGCCGAGTCCAATATCCTGGATTCTATGCTTTGAGATTGAAATACCAAAATGGTATCAGAGCAATTTGGTACTTGATCGGGTATCTGGGGTGTGTTTTGTGATTAGTAGCAGTGTCTAACATGGTGGGTGCTGTTGGAGCTGAGCTGAGAGCTCTGATCTTTGATGGCAGCAACTATGAGTTCGGGAGCATAAAAATGAGAACCATTCTCAGAGCTCAAGACCTCTAGGAGTATGTGGATGTTGGGTTGAATGAAGAAGAAAGGAATGCTGCTGGTGAAGTTGTAAATCAGCCAACTCGAGCTGATTACATCGAGGATGCATGAGCCTTGGAGCTGATACAAACCTCTGTGGTAGATCGCATCTTCTCTAAGATCAGAAATGAAGAAAGTGCTAAGGCAACTTGGGATATGTTAAGAAAAGAGTACATAGGAGATCAAAAGGTTAGTTTGATTTTGGTCCCGAAATTTGGATTTAGAAATTTAGGTATAATGTTGTGAATTTTGAGTTTAGTACGTTTGGATTAATTAGTTTTTTAAGTTTAATTTTCGTTTGTGTTGGATTTATTTTAAAAAATTATAATTTGGTGGTTTTAGTTTTTAGATACCAATTTACTAATTATTACTAAAAAAAATTATTGCTTTATTTATTTACGTTTATTCGAATTATAAAATGTTGGTTAATTTTAAATGTGATTTTTTTTATTTTTTTCAATTTAATATTTAATATTAAAAATGTTTGGTTTTTATTTATTTAATTAAAAATATGTTGGTTAATTTTATATTAATTAATTTATATTTGTTATTATGGATGTCACATCGCACCTTAATCATATCTAGGACCCGCCTCTGCCCTGATCCCATTGATGATCATGCGCCGGAGGAGGCAGCCCTTGACTCGGTTGCCTCAACAGCGGCGTCGGTTCAGTCATCGATGTCGGTCCATCAGCGACCCGGTGATCGATCGGCACGTCGACAACATAGCAAGAAACGAGGGGAACCCCGTACCGATCCCTAGCCCCCATAGGACGACGTCGGAGCAGACGAAACAGGGCCTAATGTCGGAGCACTCCCTAAGGGTATGTTCGTTATTTTGTTTATTTAACCAACCGTTTTTATTTGTTACTCATTTTATTTACCAATGTTCATCGAAATTTCAGGTAGGTCGGTGAACGTGCGCGGGATAAACCGCGGTTTGACATCCCAGCGGATATGCAGGGCAACAAATGCAAAGATACTGGTGGTGTACGTGTCGCGCCTCCGATCCGCGCCGGTCAAAATTCACAGCATCCTGGTGCATGACATTGGTGCGATTCTTCGCACCAAGTCCCTGATGATGGGGGAGACTTTCAGAACCCAAACCCCGGAGGAGATCACACGTTGTTGGGGAGAGTTATCGGTATGTTTTTTTTTTTCCCATTTTTAACATTTATTTCATATTTTTTAATTATTTTACTAACTTTAATAATTGATTGCAGATCAATTTTGAGTTCGACTTGGAGAACGTCAAGCTCAGTAGATACCTGAGCCACCACTAGCAGTTACGGTACGCCGACTGGAAGTACGAGCTCAACAAGTACTTCTTGACTTGGCCTTCCCCGGAGAAAGCTCGGGCAAATCCTCCGGAGGAGTTGGACGGGTCGAAACTACCAGAGTGGTTGTGGTTGTGCGACCATTTCGTGTCCCCCACCTATCTGGTACGTATTATCTATCTAATTAATTAAATTATTTAATTTTTATGTTATTTTCCATTTTAAAATCTAATTTTTGGTTTTACGAATGAATGGCGGAAATCGATTGCCAACACATCGAATCGGGGAGCGAAGAAATTCAACCACCACGGGAGGTCGCGATCCTTATCGCCCCTGCAGGAGGATCGGCGCAACGCCGGGTCGATGTTCCCAGAGGTGGATGCCTGGGGGCAGGTGTACGCTGGACGGGGGGATCAAAGCCCGACTGAGATTCGACGTTTTCAAAGTTGCTTGACGAATCCCTACGATTGCTCGACGACGTTCTTTCGCCGGACAACTTGGATTTTGCTGTTGTGCATAGTTAAACATTATATTAAATGCTTTAAATAAACATATTTTTTTTTATAGTTAATTTAATGAAAAAATTAAAAAAACACAAAATAATAAAAGAATAATTAAAACCATTGGGTCCCACTCAATGGCCATCTCTCCCCCACCTCTGGTCTACCGTCTCTCGCTCATCTTGGCGGTCATGACTGCAAAGACTTTCAAGTGAGTTCGAGAAGAACACTAAGAAAGAAAACACTTGTAAATTTTAATAGGAAATTATGTGAGAACTTGTTGTTTAGCTCCATGGATGAGAACTTGTTGTTTAGTTCCGTCGCAATTGCACATTTGTGCTGTTCTAAGTACTGCAGATCAATATTAGGGATATCTTCCTCAAATCCACCTTCATAAACAAGCTCTTCATCCCCAAACTGGAGATCGCTATTGGGTTTCGAATTTTCATTGATCAACAAAGAACAATTTAACAAAGTATTCAAGGAGAGGTCAAGGCATTCAAGTTTAAGTTTCGGAACATTAATACAACAAGTTCTCACTTAATTTCCACCTATTAAGTTTTAAAAGTGTTATATATGTTTCTTCATTTTTTTCTGAAACTCACATGAAAATGTTTGCAGCCATGGCTGCCGAGATGAGAGAGAGACGATCTACCAGAGGTTGAGGGTGAGAAGACTATTGAGTGGGACCCGGTGATTTTAATTATTCTTTTATTCTTCAGTATTGTTTTAATTTTTATTAAATTAGCTATAAAAATAATTTATATATTAAAAGCATTTAATATTGTTTAACTATAGTTAGAAGTTAGGAAAGATGTTAATCAAAGACCTATACAGGTGAGCTCACCAAGCGGTTAGCAAAAATGCACCCAAAAACTCATTTGTTTGAGGTTCATATATATTATTTTAATAAAGGTTACCCATTCAGTGAGTCATTGATAATGTTAATATTTATTCAAAATTCCACTAATTATATTTTTTAAACTTTCTAATCCCTAACCACTATAATAATTATTCAAACAATGAAATTGACCATTTAAAGCTTTTAATCCATATTTTGTAGCTTTTTTTTTTCCTTTCTATTTTATGAAAACATTATTCCCACTTAAAATATTTTTTTTTCACTTGTTCATTTTTAAGGAGTAATGTAAGGCCAATACAACTTAAAACAAGATAATTAAGAGTAATAATTCTTCAAAAAAAAATTTTAAAATTCAAATTCGATAAATCTTTATTATCCGATATTAAAATATTAGGCTAATCGCTTATGGTTTAGTTCTTGGATTTTGTATCTAAAATCCAAGAATTAAACCCTAAACCCTAAGTCATAAGCTCTTCCACCACCACCCTTATCTAAACACCCCCCTCTCCCCCTAAAACTTTCTATACCCTACCGTCAAACTCCAGATAACACGGATTTCATTCTTGGTTTCAAAGAAGAAAAAAAATCAATTGTAATATATAATTTTAATTATAAAAGTGTTTTAAGTTTAATTATAAAATAGATGTTAGAATCATAATTATGCATTGTACAAGATGATGACAATAAACATGCATGACTGAAAAATAATGAAGGGACCTAAGATTAAAAAATTGTCATATTCTAACTTTTAAGTAAAATATAATCTTGTCAAGTATTAGTTAATAACTTATCCTTTTAATAATGAGCCATAAGAACTTTTGATTAAATTAAAAAATTGTCCAGGAGTGATGTGGGATTCTTTCTTAATCATATTCTCATTTTGGTTTGACACCTGTTTCATTCTACTTGTTTTAGTTTTGCCCTAAAATGATCTCTTTATTTGAGCTAAAATGCTAATTAATTAATTAATCAGAATTATTAGTGGATAGTACAGCTGTATATATCCTTACACAAGTAGGGTTATAATCAGGGATATAGGAGCCGCTATTTCTATTTCATTACAATTCAATGCATATAGCTTTCCCCCCGCCCAAAATTTGTGTGCAAATGTTTCATCCTAGCTACCTAATCAGCCAAAAATACGAGAGACTCCAGTCAAATTATTCGTCCTCTCTTTTCCTGTGTGAAAGCACGGGATATTACTATCATATTTATTTGTATACACATTTGTTTTCTATATGTCAATTGTTCCGCCCGGTCCGACACATGAACTTAAGATTTTCTTTTTGAGTATTAGAAACATAAATTATCATTAAATTAAAAACTATTTGGTAATGCAACTGAGATCGAAAGTATATACCAATTCACTTCACCGAACAGCTAGAAAACGTGAACTTTCCAGCCAATAGAAAAATAAATACAAAAGACTCGCAGTCTTTCCAAAACTAGGCCTCGGAAATTATTCCATAGAGCAAAGAATAAAATTTACACAAAAAAGGAAAAATAAAGCAATGCCAAAAACTAGCATAAGATTACATGAGAAAGTACCCAAAAATGTAGGCCACTTGTCCTATGTACTGTCGTATAGGCAATCAAACAAAGCCATGACAAAATCACACACAAAAAATTAAAGAATTAGAAAAAATCGAAACCCTTTTAGGATCTTAAAATTCCCATGATGGAGATGAACCGTCTTTAAAAAAAATATCACCGGCTATATCTCCGCCGTCACCAGCCGAAGTCGATCATGGAGAGTTCATCGAGTCGAAGCTATTTCCTCTACAATAACGAAGCTCTAATGAAATCTGTCTTTCCACCTGGAGTTGCCGCCGGAAATTAGCTATGAACATCTCTGCTCTTTGATCAATATCATCTTGATCAGAGGGGTAGCTTATGGTCCTTTGAAGATGTGATCCCCAAGGTGACCCCGAATCCTCGGATATGGCGACATCATCATCAGCGCAGGCCGCAGTGATCCCGGGGCGTTCGTTGAAGCTCCTGAGCCGGTGGACGTCGCCAGAAGCAGTACGGCCGAGCATGGAGGCGATTCGCCAGCGGGTGACGTTGAGATTAAGTAGGAAGCTTACTTTCTTGACGGCCTTCCTTAGGCGGCTTAACAAAGACCATTTGTCCATGCTCATGTTATTGGAGAGATTGAGATATCAATTTGTTGAATGATCGAAATATGATGTAAAATGAAATATATGTTGCTGATGGTGATTTATACGTCTATATATATATGGGTGTATTTTGTGTGTGTGCATGATATAGGAAGTCGGTAGGCAATTGGCAAAGGATGCGTTACGAAATGGAAGACCGTGTTAATTATAAACTAGGTCAGAGACGCTCCATCGAGTATGGTCAATGAAAGGGTATTAGTTAGGCGTATTCAAACCTAGTAGGATTCGAATAGCATCTTCAGCAATTATCTCGTCTACAATTTTAGTTTATATTATTTTGTTAACTCACTTATAGCAGGCAGGGAATTACATTACACACATTAGGTATCGATTTTGCCTTTTACGAGAGTCAAGTCCGAGACCTTCTATATAATGTATAGACAAAAATATCACTAGGCCATAACACTAAGTAACATAACACCTCTAATTATGTCCCTTATTTAAAAATAATATTTTGACTAAACATACTAGAAAGTTATTCTAACAACTCTCAAAAATTCTTTTACTTTAATCATGCTTAATAGTTGAGGGAGTCATGAATGCTTTAAGCATTCTTTTATTTCAATTTTGAGCATTATTAAATTTCATTTTCAATTCTGAGCATGGATAGAGTTGATTTGTTGGTATTTTTCTCCTAAATTTAGCTTAGAAGTCATTAATTAGTTCATTGGAGATCTCCCAGTGCTAAGAGGTAAATTTAAGATGCAAATACAATTTTTACAAAATTGGTGGCATCTTATTAAATGATGATTCTGAACATAAATTTATTGTACTCTAGTGGGAAATTATAAAATATTGAAAATGTTAATCTCAACCCTTGATTTAAAATGAATTCAAATATATATGGACCTTTAGATATGCCGTCTGCCTTAAATGCATATTTTGTATTAAATACTCAATATTTTTTAATGTTGTTGGGGACTCATTTTTGAGATGTAATCAAAGATGTAAATTTACAATTTTATTTTTACAACTTCAGGCAAGATGTGAATTTTACATCTCGATTCTCATTGGATACAAAATTAGATTTCGAAGCTGTAGAACTTCCATTCTAGCAACTTTGCATCCCAACAATGGATCTGCTCTTAATTAGTCCATCAACCCCTTTTTTTGATAAGCCATATATTGTTCATGAGAGCAAGCAATATATTGTTGTTACAAATAAATCGAAATAACTCTTGTAGCTTAGTATAAAAGTTTAATTCATATTGTATCAGAAAAAAAAATGGTTTAATTCCAATAAATAAGAATTAAATTCAAAAATTTTAGTTTAATGTGGAAGGGTTTAGTGAAAACTTTTATAGGATAATTGACATTTGACAACAACAGTAATATTGATTTTGCTTGTTGACTGAATCAAAACGAAATTTGCCACCAAAATCCAAATCCCTTGCTTGAAAATGAAAGTCCATGAGCAAACGCAGGCCTCTTGGTCAATATAGAATTTAGATGCTGGAAAGGTTTCCTTGGCAACCAAGTTTTTAGAAACGTACAAATGAAACTGCAACTTAATTTCTTGGGACTTTGTTTATCCATCCGCGACGTACTTGATAACTATTTAATTTTCTGTTTCTATTTTTAATTTTTACTTTAAATTTGTAATATAGAAAAATAAACCGAGGGTGATAAATAATAAAGAAAAGATAGTGGAAGGAATTATAAAAACATATAATAAAGAAATATCGATAAAGTGAAAATTAAAAACCAAAATTCATTTTCACTTTCAAAAGTTTGTTTTCAATGTATTTTTTTCCTTTCACCTCCTTATTAATTACAATTATTCTCCCTCCTTTATTTTCTTCATATGCTTTATCACATTTTAGACAGAAAAATTGAAAAACCGAAAATCAATTCGTCATCAAATAACTTAAACTTTACAAGCTTGACCTTTTCAGCCACAAACAACAAAAAAGAGTATTTTTTTTTTTCAGGAACCCCGACTGCCATGGTAATCATGGAGACTTTATTGATGAAGTAAATTTACAATGCGGACTTGATACTCGACCCTAAAAATCTCTATCATCCAATAGAACATCCTGAATAATTTACAATTTTGTTTAAACCCACGTACCCCAATTACCATAAGGAGAATAAGGGCCCAATTACCATAAGACGACTAAGGGCCCAATACAGGTGAATAGAACCAAAGCCCAAGGCCCAGTTCAGCAGTTTCGATAAATAAAGTTCTTCACCAGTAACATTTAACTGGACCGATTTAGACTTTTTTTTATCCTTTGCAACTCTAGACACAGATTTATCACATATTACTTTATCTGTTCTTCTCCAAAAAAAAAGAAAACATGATTATCAGTTCTTATTTGAAAAAAAAAAAATGATTCTAGTTAGCATTCATCTCAACTGATTTTTTTTTTCTCAAAATTTGCAGTACTAATAAATTTCAGTTCGAAATAACTTTTAGTTAGGTGCGTCCGATAATTTATCTTATATTGTAGCCCAAATTGCTTCAAAAGGTAAAAATAATTTCTATTGTTATATTTACTTCCATCAGTAATTCACCTTCTCGGATCGAGCTGAAAAATATGTGTAATTTAAATCTCAAAATTTTAGTGTCACAACTGCACGGAACCTTCATTATTGTTGATACATCACATTATGACTTGTTCTGAACATTTTAATTTGATGGACTTGGGAAGAATATTGACGTTCTAGAACTATTAATGATTAAGAAAGCACCAATCTAATCGTTTGACCTAATTTACATATCCAAAATATAAAAACAAAACACTCATGTTACTGTGAATAAGTTATCATATACATATATATATATATATATATATATATAATTAGCATACCAACAAGGGTGGGGCACTATTTTTCGTTGTTTTGATGTTTGCTTGTTGTTTGTATCTATTTTTTGAGTGGAGTATTCTTTTTTTTTTTTGTCGGAATTTTTTCGATTAGCAGATTTTCATGGTGAGATTTTAATGAAGTTCTGTTTAAAGCCATTACCCCGATTGAATTTTCCCATACACAATGAACTCTCTCTTTCAATAAAAAAATATATAAATACCAACAATGGTATAAAGAGACGACGACAGCTACCGGGAGAGAGACAACAACAGCGGCCGGGAAAAGAGGCAGCGATTGCGGTCGAGGGAGAGAGAGACGACGACGATGGGCCACAACTGGGGGTAGTATGACTTTAGAAGGGCTGAAGATGAGAGCGGGAGTTGCGCTATTGCAGGGATACCTTTTTTCTTTTCTTTTTGAAATTAAAAAAAATAATAAAAAAAAATAAGTGATAGTATATATCAAAATTAGTTTTACTCTAACGTAATTATTGGGATGTGGTGTAATTAAAAACCATAAAATACATTAATAATTAAAATTTATGTAAATGCACGTAAATGCGCAGATACTAAATGCAGAAGTTCGCGATCCAATTATTTTATTTTGGTAGGTGAAGAACTAGTCTCATACAACTATAAGGATAAGATATAAGTTTCATGCGAGATATATTTTGTTCTTTTCCTTTTTGGGTCAAAATGCCCATAAGATTGATAAGTTCAAAAAGTCTCTATCATCTCATCATAGAGTTTGAGTGGCAATATATATATATATATATATATATATATATATATATATATATATATATATATGTGTGTGTGTGTGTGTGTATGTGTACACTTACGCCCACCTGGTGTTTTAAAAGTCATATATAGATGGGACTTTCCATCGGAGGATAGGGTTGGTGGTGTGGTTGCGGTGGTTGGAAATGATCCAAGAGGGCGTATTTGCGGCTCCGGCCTTGCATATATGATACTGTGCAACTACTAATTTTTTTTTGGAGAATTTATAAAAAATTAACCAAAATTCAAGTTTCAAATTCTTAAATGTCACTTTTTATGAATATACATACTCAATTAATTACTTATTTAATCAATATCGTATTTTCTTAAACATACAAGTTTAGTTTTTTACGACTTTTGGGTTCTAAAATTTTTTCATCTTTATTATTGTACTACATTAGGGAGTTCAGGAGGGGCACCATATTTCAAATATGTGTAGTGTTTGTGTTTATACCCGAAAAATCCCACCCCGGGCCAAAGCGCGTGATCAACCAAAATAAATACCCAACTCATAAGGCCCAATCCAAAGACGCCCACTTGGAACGTGGAAGCGTGCAAACGTGGAGAAGGGGAAGTCTGCTCTGAAGTGCCGAATGTGTCAGAGGGCAAAGGGGATGTTCGAAACAAGCAAACTGCAAAGCGGGACCTGCGGACATCTACTTGGCAAGCTAAATCAACTCCCCACAGCCTATAAAATGGAGAAGAAGTCTTCTTCTCAAGGACAACCAATCAATCAACCAAACAAACAAATTGATCAACCCAATCAATTTCAAAACAACTGCAAACCCACAAAAGTTTCTTTATTTAAAGGCTCGCCTATTTAGGCACAAACTGTTTCTTCGATCCAAGATCAAAATTCAGTCTCTTTTCTCACTTCATTCTCAGTTCCCGACCAGAAATACAAGCTTTCTCCTCATCATGACTAACTCCCAAACCAGTCCCTGGGAATTCCCAAACACTACCTCATCCTGACTACCATTCACCCCCGTCTTTAAGGTCCCCATACACTCAGCCCTTGACGTATCACCATCGTTTGAATACTCTGCCAACCTATGGCATGATTCCGATTAATGTTAATTTCAGTTGATGATTTCTAGAAGATCGTGCCCCTCAACATGGCTTGATTGCGAAGGAAATGTTTAATTATAGCACATGTATTTCATTTGTTGCATCTAACATTCACGCATTTACTTTCCAGTAATTGTACTTTACTTTCTTTACATTTCAAAGGATTTTCTTAAGAGGAAGTGTCAGTATTCGGAATATACCAACCATGACATTGTACGGCTATTCTAAGTCATAGAATCATTTATGTGTTTTGGTCCAATACCATTATCCCGACTTAAGGAAATCCTTGCACCTAACTGCTTCGAACCAATAACAAGCTACTAACATGAACAAATCGGAATTAACATAATCTGAACTTGGATTAGATTGGAAAGAAAATCTATTAAAGTCCTTGGATATATTAAGAAGAAGGCATAGAAAAGAACAATGCGAGCTATTTTCTCGCTCGCCTCACAATCACTTGATTAAAGAAAGGTTCTTAGGCCGCAACCGAATTCATTCATCACTGTCTAAAAGCAGCTTCTACTAGTGGCACGCCTACTTTGAAGGCATCTAAGGCTTATATACTTCCTGGTCAGCCCATCTAGGGATAGACTGTGGTATCAAGGCCTCTAAGACCACAACCTTCAACCCAAACCCAACATCCAAACAAGTCCACACCACCACCAGCACTAAAGAAACCCACACGAGCCCGCTCCTTCAAGCGCAGATTTCGACGGAGATCCATCGAAGGCGACCCTGGGCCCGCTGTCACATTTTTGGGAAGAACATAATCTAGCACGCCTAATGGGAATCTTTTTAGTGCAAGTCCATGTTCAGAAATTCCGAAAGACACCGAGAAGCTAGAGGAAGATTTCTAAAAGATCCATCCCGAGAAACGGTGTCTGAGTTATCTCTACCACCAGTCGACATGGAGCCTCCTCAAAACGGGGTAGTAGAAGAGATTTTTGCCAAGGAGACGCAGGTATCTGTGTCTTTAGAAGATGCAATGCAGGTTGTCAAGGACAGCATGACACCACTCCTCCCCCAGATCGAAGCCATGAACGTACAAATCCAAGAGCTCAAGCGAGAGAAGTCTGAAAATAGGTCAGAAGCCAACATCCCGACCTTGGGGTTCTTGGGCCTAGACAAAGGCAAGGGAACCATAAGGTTTGGAGCACATGTGATGGAAACTATTTTTCTTGGACCTAATTTCTCAAAAGGATTCGGGATTGAATTCCTAGAAACAAGCAAGAATTGTGATAGGCAAGTTAGGGAAGAAATCGGGATATCTTCCAAGTATAGACCACCTATGGTCAATCAGAAAGAATCCCAGTCAAAGCAAACCATGATTACCCAGATTGGAGAGAAAAGTGATTTGGAGAATTGAAGGAAAACTAATCCAAATGACACTGGATTAGAAGAAGAAATCATGATCAATCACAGAGCACCACACAATCCTGAACATCAAGCCATCATGAACGAGATGGCAGAGATAAGGCGAATGATGCAAGGCCAAGCTATTGCTTCGAGAAGAGCTTATGTTTCGGTGTATAGAAAGCCATATTCGGCTTATGTAGACCAAGATAATCCTTTTCCAAGGAATTTCAAGCCACCAACATTTTCACTCTTCAATGGAGATGGCAGTACTTCATCCCTTGAACACATCAGAAGATTCTCAGCACAATGTTTGGCCATAAAAGATAATTCGTACCTCAAACTGCGATTGTTCAGCAGTTTCCTCTCTGGAGATGCTTTTTCTTGGTACAATTCACTACCTGAAGCATCCATACTCACTTGGGGGCAAATGGAGGCCAAATTCCATGAGGAATTTCACAGAATTGAGCCTAAGATAACCATTAGTGACCTAACGGACATCAAGCAAGGGGAGTACGAATCAACTGAAAAATTCATTGCAAGATTCAAAAGATTGAAAATGAAGTGCAGATTCCCCATGAACAATGCCCAAATGGTGGCCATAGCACAAAGAGCCTTAAGATTCTCTCTTAGGAAGAAATTTGATGATACTACCTTTTTTGATCTTCAAGAGATAGTAGTGTCAGGAACCAAGTTTGAGAGGTTGCTGGAGGAAGAACAAAGACAAAAACACAGCTCTAAAGTACCCACATTCTACAAAAACAAGATCCATGTGCATCAGATGGAGCACAAGGAGAGATCTACGACAAGTTAGTAAAGGAAAAAGTAATCAAACCTGATCCCAAGCAGGAGATGCCTTGACCAGAGGATATTAAAGGAAAACAATTCTGCAAATGGCATGTCTCAACACATCATGCCACAGCCAACTGTGTCCAGTTCAGGGACACAATTAAGAGTTTAATTAATCAGGGGCACATTTCATTAGCCCCAATTCCTCAAGCACCAATGGGAGTAGATACTAATCCTTTCCCGATGGCCTTAGTAAATATGCTCAACCTACAATGGCCTCAATCTGAAAAGAAGGCCAAGACAATAAACAAATATCAACTAAGACCTCAGGAAGGAACTCAACAACCCGAGAAGTTGCTAGCCACAATTATTGCTGGAGTAGTAATGTGTAGCAAATGTAGGACAGAGTGTGTCCTAGAGATCCCAGCCCCAGGTGCTAAGATAGACCTGGAACTTAAAAATTCAAAGGATCGTCTGGATGAGGACTTTCTCAAGGTCCCAGAATCAAACTTTGGTCCACAAAGTCCTAAAGGGGGACTACCTCGCAGCTCTTTTTCTAGAGGTTGGGGAACATTAAGAGAAAACATGAATGAATTGCTAGTCAAGAGACTAGGGGACAAACCAGCCAACATAGTCTTAGCAGCAAGAAACCTACTTTTCCAGAGTAGACGACAATGAAGACAAAGGCCCAGAAAGCAACGATACAGGAAGGAAAATGGTATATGGCTAGAAAAGATGGAAAACCAGTTAAATAATTGGGAAGATCGGCAAAGCGTAGAATCCAAAGACAATATGGAGCTTACATGCGCGCCCAGAAGAACGTGGGGGCATTTCTTCCCAAAGAGGAAAAAGAGCCAAAACCCCTCCCGTGATCAAGAAAGAATCAAGAAGTCCTCCCGAAAAGAACTAGAGGAAGAATGAAATCGTGACTAATATCGTGTCCCTACCTAATTCCATTTAGAGAACATCTTCTAAGGTGACAAGACGAATCTTGTTTGGTAGCTTCGCCCAAGATAAGGTACCCAATGAGCAATTCAAGGCTCCGGAGATCCCGACGTCAAAAGGGAAGGCTAAACAAGTCATTCAAGAGAAATACGGTCAAGACATGACCGAAGAAGAACTGAGAGAGTTCGAGAGAGACTTGTCGGAAGTTATGGAAATGGATGACTTGTTTGACAAGAAACAACAAGAAGTTCAAGCAGAGGTGGACCTGGTAATCATATTACCAGATCATTTGGCAGCAGTTTACCAACAGGGGTACTGCATGAAAGCAAATGTCCTTACCCACGAGCCATCTCGAGCTTTGATCGAGATCCCAACGAATCATAAGGATGATCAGAATATTACCTCGGAATCCAACATGCATAAAGGAAGGATGATGTTCTCGAATCCGACTAAAGAAATGATGGATCACTTGTGACCTATCTTCATCACGGCCCATCTAGAAGGGATCCCGATCGACAAGATGATGATAGATGGATGAGCAACCATTAATGTCTTACCTTCCAGGATGCTGAAGAAATTTGGAAAAACCCTTCGAAACTGTTTGCTGACTATGGCTATAATGTCAATTTTCAGTGGAACCATTACCAA
Organism: Oemleria cerasiformis; assembly: GCA_037349345.1. Lineage (NCBI taxonomy): Eukaryota > Viridiplantae > Streptophyta > Magnoliopsida > Rosales > Rosaceae > Oemleria > Oemleria cerasiformis. The sequence continues at coordinate 13,423,037 of JAZGTL010000010.1, forward strand.
AACTCATGGAGTTCTACCTCTAAAGATTGAGGTCGGTTCCAAGAAGATGATGATAGCATTCTTCTTGGTAGACAGTACTGCAAGTTATAACGTACTTCTAGGAAGGGATTGGATACACAAAAGCATATGTGTTCCTTCCACTTTTCACCAAAACATCATCATCTGGAATCCTACGGAAACTGCCTACGAAAGAGGTTTCTAGGAAATAATTCAGGGTGATTCAAGGCCCTTCATAGCAAGCCCCACCATTGTTGAAGCTAGTTTCTATGATCCCGAAGTGGGAAACATCAAGTTAGATGGAGAAAATGAGAACGGCCGCTCTACCAAGGTGACGGCCCACAAACTATTAGAACAAGGGCTCCTAACTCATGAAGAGTGGGATAGGCATTTCCTGAAATGGGACTTCTAGAATGAATAGCACACCCAACAGGGAAATAGACCAAGCAGAAGCAATCAAATCTATAAGAAAAAGATTGACACACTAGAGGGAACAAAGAGAGTTACGATCCTCTCTATTTAGCGAAGAGAAGGACCAGCTCTAGAAGATAGAAAAACAAAACCCAGCGCTGAAAGAACCAGCCATTATTATGGCATAATTCATTTGACATATCGGGGAGGAGGACGAAGAAGACGAGATCCCATAGGAAATAATCAAGTTTTGGTCATCAAAAGTATATAAAGCCATTTTTATGCCAGGATTAGACAAACAACTTGTAGAGCACATATTACCTATCAAAGAAGGATACAAGCCCGTCTGCCAAGCAAGAAGAACGATGTTAGTAGAAACTGAACTCAAAGTCAAAGAGGAGCTTGATAGACTTCTCAAGGCCAATTTCATCCTAACGGCCAAATATGTGGAATGGGTGGCCAATATATTACCTGTCATCATGGTGAAACATGATAGGCAAGGATATGTGTAGACTACCGCAATCTCAACGAAGCTACCCCGAAAGATGAGTACCCAATGCTAATGGCTCACATGCTAATTGATGGTGCCTCTCTCAAAATCAACTTCTATCATTCATGGATAGCAATGCAGGATATGACCAAATCCTGGTCGAAGTATAAGACGTCCACAAGACAGCATTCAAGTGTCCTGGACACTTCGGGGCATTTGAATATATCGCCATGCCATTCAGATTAAAGAATGCAGGGGCTACTTATTAGCGAGCGATGAACGTTATCGTCCATGAAATGATAGGAAAGAACTTGGAAGTGTACATTGATGACGTGGTGGTGAAGTCTCAAGAAAAGGAACAACACATTGAAGATTTAAGACAAGCTTTCCTAAAGATGAGACATTCGGGGTTCAAGCGGGAAATTTCTTGGGATTCCTAGTCCACCAGAGAGGAATTGAGGTGGACGAAAACAAAGCAAAGGAAATCATGGAATTACCTCCACCCAAGAACAAGAAACAACTTCAAAGTTTGCTCGGAAAAGTCAATTTCCTCAGAAGATTCATAGCTAACTTGTCTGGAAAAATCCAACCCTTTTCCTCGCTTGTCAAACTCAAGGACACAAAAGAATTCAAATGTGAGGAAAAGCATCAGGTAGCCTTCGAAGAACTCAAAAACTACATATCCAGACCACCAATACTAATGCCTCCCAAGAGAGGAAAACCTTTGAAGTTGTACATATCGGCATCCCTCAACAGCATCGGAAGCTTACTGGCCCAGGACAATAAAGAGGGAAAAAAGCAAGCAATATATTATTGAGCAGGACATTGGCAGAAGTAGAGGAGAGATATACAACAGTGGAAAAATTTTTCCTTGCATTATATTTTACGGCTATTAAATTAAGGCAGTATATGCTACCCTTTACTGTTCGGATCATTACTTAGACGGATTTGTTGAAATACATGTTATCCCGACCTATTCTGAGAGGTCGGATAGGCAAATGGACCCTAGCGTTATCAGAATTCAATTTCCAGTACGTACCACAAAAAGCTGTAAAGGGCCAGGCCATTGCCGACTTCCTAACGGCGCATCCCGATCTGGATTTTTAAGAGGAAATCATCCCGCGAGTAAGCATGGTGACAATACTGCCGTGGAAATTGTACTTTGATGGATCCAAAACCAAAGATTCAACAGGAGCCGGAGTATGTTTAGTGGATCCCAAAGAAGTATACCACCAGTTCTCATTCAAGTTGGATTGGGAGAATATAACAAATAATCATGCAGAGTATGAGGCTTTGATTATCAGTTTAGAGATCTTAATCGAGATAGAAGCCTGACAGGTGGAAATCTTTGGGGATTATGAGTTGGTAATTAATCAGGTCACAGGCATATACACATGTAGGAATCTTTGTTTGGCTAGCTATTATGATGCGGTTACAACTCTTGCGTCAAAGTTCATCACCCCAACTATTGAACATATTCCACGAGAAGAAAACTAGGCAGCCAATGAAATGGCCCAAGTATGGTCTGTAGTATTACTCCAAGAGGGGCAATTGGAGAAATGGATCAAAGTCGAAAGGAGATCCTTGCCTTCTATTATGAAAAGAGATGTCGAGCTAGAGATTATGGATATCGAAGCTGAGCTTGACGATTGGAGGACACCCTTTATCAAGTACCGAAGATATCCATCCAACGAGGATAGAAGCTTTAAAAATAAGGCTTGTCATTACACCTTATGGGGACAAGACTTGGTAGGAAAGAATTATGATGGTACACTATCCCGATGTATTGGCCCCAAATAAGCCATGGTCATAATGGGAGAAGTACATGAAGGAGTGTGCGGAGCGCACCAAGCAGGGCCAAAAATGAAATGGCTCATACGAAGACATGGTTACTACTGGCCAGATATCGAATCCGATTGTTATGCCTATGCTAACGGATGTGAAGTGTGTCAAAGGCATGGCCTGTTCCAACATGCACCTGCAGTGCGAATGAATCCGGTGGTCAAGCCTTGGCACTTTCGGGGTTGGGCCACATATTTCATCAGGAAAATCTTCCCAGAGTCATCAAAGAAACACTGCTTTATCATCGTAGCTTCAAATTACTTCACTAAGCGGGTTAAAGCAAAGGCTATGAAGCAAATAACAAGTCATAATTTGATAAATTTTTTGAAGCAAAATATTTTGAGTCGATTTGGGGTACTAGAGATGATTGTTACTAACCGTGGACCATCGTTAATCTCCCTAGAGTTACAGAAATTTGGTGAACAATTTTCCATCAAATTTGGGCATTCCAGCCCCTATTATCCTCAAGTCAATGGCCATGCAAAAGCTAGCAACAAAAGCATCCTCACAATCTTGAACAAAATGCTTGATAAAAACCCTGACAATTGGCATGAACAGTTGATTTACACCCTCTGGTCCGATCAGACATAAAAAAGGAGAGCAATCGGAACCGCACCGGCGGACTTAGTCTATGGTCAGGATCTTATGCTACCTATGGAAGTAAATGTGAACTCATTGTGACTTCAACACCAATAAGGGATAGAGACCAACGAGTATGCCCAAGCTATGTGTTATGAGTTGGAAGATCTAGATCAACAAAGGATTGACGCTTTGAAAAAATCATGGCCAACAAAGCAGCTATGCAAAGAGCATACAACAAGAGGGTGAAAGGAAAGTCATTTTAGGAAGGTGATTTAGTCTGGAAAACTATTTTACCATTGGGAACATCTGTGCTTAGAAGGGGGAAGTGGAGCCCGACTTGGCAAGGGTTGTTTGTCATCCACAACGTGAATGGAAAATGATCATACTACTTAAGGGACGACGACGGAACAGTGGATAAGAATCCTACCAATACTATCCACCTCAAGAAGTTTTACCCAACACTTTGGGATTCAACTGAAGGAGTGATCGGATAGGAATCCCACGTTCACAAGGCGGGAAAATTGCTTGGAACCTCCTTAACACTTGATTGGAAAGTATAAAAGTTCCATTAGAAGTTAAAAAGGCAAAGTACAAGCAAAAGATAAAACATACATTACAAGGAGAAGCCAGCCTAGGAACTAACTCATGATACAAAAGAAAAGCCACACAATGGCCAGAAAACCCAACAGGGACAAGACGACGCTATCATTACTGAGGAGTGGCCCGTCCAACAACGACGCTGAATCGGGATCTGGCCGCGATTTCCGCCATCAACTTATCCTCAGTCCAACCATCAGGATGAGGACGGCCAGAAGCATGAGTGATGTATCCATCGCCATATCCATTCTTGTATGAGACCTAAGAGATAGTCTCAATGACATGGTCCCTAGATTTCACCGTCTCCAGAAGTTCAGAAATCCGTGTCTTAGAGATAGCACATTCGCCATGCGCTTGCTGGAGTTCCAGACACTTCTTTTGGTAAGAACCTTTGAGGTTTGAATCTGATGCTGGAAGGATAACAGACAAATAGCAGAAAGATGAAGGTTGTTTTGGTCATCAATCTGGTGCGCGTAGACCAAATCTTGCAAATGCTATATTTCAGCTGCTTGGGCTTCAACCAAGCGGCGAAGGGAAGTAGTATGAATCTCTAAGAAGACTACAAGGTTTTGGGAGCTATTAGGATTAGAAGATTCAGCTTGGGCATTCATGGGGTTGCTAGAGCTGGCCATGATCAGAAATGAAATATTAGAGGAGAATGTATGATGTTGCATGCAGATTCATGTTATAATTTATAGGCCAATTATTATGGCTTACGTTATCACACAATTATTTCTCCATGCAACTTTAAGTTATCCCAAGCCAACACATCAGCTCTGACGGACAGTAAATATGTGCCTAGGTCTGAATTTAGCTTACAAAGAAAGCGGTGGAAGGCAGTAGAAATGCTATTTTAAGCTTAAAAGATAAGGTTACAACATGAGGTAATAGTTTAATGCCTTAAAAGGAAAATTACAGATTCAGAGTTCGGGGATGACGCTTCTCGACTACACAATTAGTAAAACCTTGATCGAACCCATCCGGATAAGAGGCCAATCTCAGCTGTTTGGTCAGCACATCACAAAAAGCAACATCCACCCTGAGTTGTTATGTTTCGTCCTTCATAATAGCTACTTCACCTTCAACATGAAGGAGTTCATCTCGGGTTTCTCTAATTTTCTCACAGGGGGAGATAGATTGAAAATGAAGTGAAGTTCGCTTATGATGACATTCAATGAGGCCATTTTCTTCAGCAACCCTCGATGAGTGAAGCTATTTCCTCATATCAATAATGATCCTTAACTACTCTTGAGATTGAGCATGAAGGCGTTTAATGAGCTTGTCATAGTGAGGGATGAGAAGAAAATGAGAATCATAGTTATTGGACACCATGACAGTGCAAGAAACTCACTGGAGAAGAGCCAATTTATAGGCAAATGGAATGAGAAATCACAATAAATGATGCGGTTGGGAGTTAGAAATAGTTGAAGATTTTAAAGAAAGAGAGACAAAGAACTTCAAGCCAATATGAATATTTTATTAATGTTCGAAATGGCGGGAGTACAATAAAAAAGTTAGAAGTGATATCTTCAAATAAAGCCTACTTTATCAAAACTGACTCCAAGTTCGACAGTAACGGCCTCATCCCAATTCTGAGTGACCTTCTTCTCTACCTTGTGAAGCTGGGCCAGGTTCGCTTGCAGTTCTTTCCTCCTCACCTGAAGATTGTCTAGCGCCTTAAGATTGTCATGGCCTAGTTGGTGCAAATCGTGTTCACACTTTTCCCAGGCCTCTCGGGCTACCTACAGCCGGACGGGCCTTTAACGTTTGGTTCTTGGTCCGATAGTGTTCAACCTCTTCCAGGAGGGCTTCATACATAGGATAAACGAACTCGTCCAAAGAAGAAGAACTGGGATCTAATAGACCATGAGAGGAAGAAGGAGAGGAAGACATTGTTTAGGCAACGAAGAGGCGTGCAAAAAAAATGAATTCTGCTTCGTACTTATAACTAAAGAGGTTGGTTGGGTGTTAATCTCAAATTACGTGAGCAGTAATGGGGTTTAAAGAGAGTATTACTACCGTTATAATTCCAAGACAAGCAGGAATCTCAAAAGTATCAAAGGAGTAATTACCCATGAAGCAAAATGAACGACCATTGTCAAAGAGAAAAGGGCATGCAAAGGCCCAAAAGTTACAAAAGAGCTTAAATAGAAGAAATTACTAGAAGTCCAACAACTTTCCAAGCATGGCTTGAAGGCCCACTTTCATAATTCTTGCATCATGGGAAATTATAGAATCCTGACGAGCCGCTTCACGAACACGTTGCTCGCCTTCATGAAGTGCCTTTTGCGATGCATTTCTTTGAGCTTTAGCAAGATCATACCACTGCCTGACCATCACTTGATGTTCCCCCACCTCAATAACCTGAGCTTTGAGAACTTGTAATTTCTTAATCTTATCACGCAAGGCAGCTCCCTGGCTAAGGCAGTCGTCATTTTCAACAGACCATCTCTGACGGAGTTCCACCAGCTCAACTCTAGTTGGAACCTCCGCTGGATGAGAGAGTTGTTGCAGGCCAAGGGAACTATAGCACTCTCAGTATCGGTTTAACATCACGACCACAGGATGAGAAGAAGCTGAAGTTGTAGGGGAGGAATTGAAAAAGATATTCACTGCTCGAGCTAATTCCCCCATATCTTGAGAATAACCCTTAGCCAGGAAAGACATAATGATAACCCGAGCGGCAGACAGTTCAGGAAAAGATGAACTCGTGGGTGATACACCAGCTTGACCAGATAAAGCAAAAAAATTCATCTCTTCCTATAAAAGTTCAAGCTCAGACGGAGGACGTACCTGTAAAGTAAATCGACAGATCAAAATATTAGAAACATCAAGTAACACAGGGCCATAGTCAAGGTTAAAATGAATTTACCAAATAAACCCCCAATCTTTGGTCATTGGAGGGGTCTGAGGATTGAACATCAGAGAAAGATGGAATCAGAATGAGTTGACAAGGGTTACTACACACAGACAAATCAGTCCGAACAAGACAGACCAGTCTGAAAGAGTCGGACTCATTGGGCCAACCCGAAAATCAAAAGTGTTCATGCTACTGTTCCAAAAACATATGGCGGAACTGAGAAGATTAAAGTCAGGATGAGTAGGGATGGTAGAAAGACTCACCAAGTGATAAATTACATTGCTCCAGAAATCGGTGGAATACAACCAATGCATCCTTTGAACCCACAAATCCAGAGATTGGGAAAACCCAGTTCATTCATGGAAGGAAAAGGGTGTCCCCAATCTGAATGAAGTTTCTCCCATGGAAATGGTTGCCGCGGGTAGATTGGTGAGACTTGAAACTTTTTAAGATGGGTAGAAAGGAGTTCCACGCTGATCGAAATATGACCTCTCCAACAAGGACCCAATGCAAAGTGGCGAACTGAGTCAATCATGAAACAGGGGTCACGGATGATATCACTATCGTTCTCAAAAGTCGACAGAATATCTAGAGAAATAGTTGCTTGTTCTTCAAAACCCAACCACATATCCATGGAGTAGTAGCGGTGGGTTATGGAACAAGAGGATTGGAAGGTTCCGCTTTTCGCCTTGAGACAAGTTTAGGGGCCATATTTGCTAATGGAACAGTATAGGACAAAGGATGAATCAAGATTTACAGTTGAAATGGCAGGAAGCAACAAGAACTATGCTTAACCGCCAAAACACTAGAAGTGGAACCGACGAAGTCGTAGAAGTAGGGTCAAGGTGAATTTGAAATATTTTAAATTAAAACATTTCGAATTCAGGGGGCAATGTTTACACCCGAAAAATCCCACTCTGGGCCAGAGCACGTGATCAGCCAAAATAAATACCCAACTCACAAGGCCAGCCCAAAGACGCCCACTTGGAACGTGGGAGCGTGGAAACATGGAGAAGGGGAAGTCGGCTCTGAAGCGCCTAATGTGTCAGAGGGCAAAAGCGATGTTCAAGACAAGCAAACTGCAATGCGAGACCTGCTGACATCTACTTGGCAAGCCAAATCAGTTCCCCAACGCCTATAAAATGGAGAAGAAGGGTTCTTCTCAAAGACAACCAAACAAACAAATTGATCAAACCAATCAATTTCAAAACAACTCCAAACCCTCAAAAGTTTCTTTGTTTAAAGGCTCGCCTATTTATGCACAAACTGTTTCTTTGATCTAGGATCAAGATTCATTCTCTTTTCTCACTTCATTCTCAGTTCCCGACCAGGAACACATGCTTTCTCCTCATCCCGACTGCCTCCCAAACCAATCCTTGAGAAATTCCCAAACACTACCTCATCCCGACAACCATTCACCCTAGTCTTTGAGGTCCCCATACATTCACCCTTGACGTATCACCGTCGTTTGAATACTCTGCCAACCTATGGCATGATTCCGACTGTTGTTCATTTCAGTTGATGATTTCTAGAAGATCGTGCCCTTCAACAAGGCTTGATTGCGAAGGAAATGTTTACTTACATCACTTGTATTTTGTTTGTTGCATTTAACATTCATGCATTTACTTTCCAGTAATTGTACTTTACTTTCTTTACATTTCAAAGGATTTTCTTAAGTGTCAGCATTCAGAATATACCAACCATGGCATTGTATGGCTATTCTAAGTCATAGAATCATTTATGTGTTTTGGTCCAATACCATTTTCCCGACTTAAGGAAATCCTTGCACCTAACTGCTTCTAACCAATAACAAGTTGCTAACATGAACGAATCAGAATTAACATAATCTGTACTTGGACTAGATTGGAAAGAAAATTCATTTAAGTCTTTGGATACATTAAGAAGAAGGCATAGAAAAGAACAGTGCGAGCTATTTGCCCGCTCCCCTCACAATCACTTGATTAAGGAAAGGTTCTTAGGCCGCAACAGAACCCTTTCATCATTGTCTAGTAGCAGCTTCTACTAGTGGCACACCTACTTTGAAGGGAGCTAAGGCTTATATACTTCCTAGTCAGCCCATCTAGGGATAGATCGTGGTATCAAGGCCTCTAAACCCACATCCTTCAACCCAAACCCAACATCCAAACAAGTGCACACTACCATCATCACTAAAGAAACCCACACGAGCCCACTCTTTCAAGCGCAGATTTTGACGGAGATCCACCGAAGGCGACCTTGAGCCCGCTGTCACATTTTTGGGCAGAACAGTTTGTAATTGGCTTAATAATGTACGTGATGGTAAACGATAAGTACCCAATTAAAAAAATTTCAAACTCAAAGAAAGAAAAAAATAAAACGAAACTTATTCAGCTCCATTCAGAAATGAAGACCAATATTGTTAATTATATGTGAATTGATCGATCATAAGTCATTGTCGGGAGATCCTTTTATAATGAGAACCTTATAATGTGGGATGAATTTAATAATCCTTAAATTTATCAATCGGCTTAAATTTTATATTAATTTTATGGTGAAATTGAGTTAAACATACCCCCAACTACCTCTAATAAGAGATAGCAATTCGCAGAGTGAACAAAAGGATAGTACAAAACCTAGCATCATAGTCGGAGGATACAGTGGATGTGTTGGCTATTGAGAGTAGGGTATAATTAGAGTAATGTTACTTAGTTTTAGCTATAAGTTCAATATTAATTTGAAGTCTACTGATGTTAAAAACACTCTACATTAATTATAAATTAATCCAGTTAAAATAATCAACATTGAAAACAGTCCACTCTCTTATCATTTAAATTCCACATTAGCATATTACTCTTTTTTTACTCTTTTTTTTTGTTTTTATTTTCCTCATACCTCTTTTACCCTTTCACAATATATTAGAATACACCTATTTTTTTGGTATAGTGATTATCGGAAATAGATTATCAGTTTTCACAATTTAAATCATTAATATTTCTATCAAACTATTAATATGAGAATTAATCAACACTTGCACCAAAACTGACAAGATGAGAACACGTACAATCAAAACTAAAAGCGGCCCTATTCTTCTCTATTCTTCGTTTTTGTATCTACTTGTTTGTTTATACATTGATTGAACACTCCAATTACCAATTAATTAAGTCCCCAAACCTTCATCACATTGTCACCACCAAAAAACTAAGACCAACAATCCACAACAATGGAGACCATAAGCAAGGAGCTTGTGATGGGCTCCCAAGGTGGGTTCTGGCAAACCAATGGAGTTCCTTAACCCTGTCAAGTTCATCGGTAAAGCTCGATTCAAGGCCGAAGAAGAGCGAATTGTACGTATATTAAGGTATTCATAGTAGATATATTAATAGAATATTTATGTTTTTATAGGTATATTGTATTGTCTTCCTTTATAGAAGTAGAGTGAAAGTATTTCTATTTTATAGGTACATTAGGTAATTGTCTTCCTATGAAGTAGGTTAGGGTATAATCTATTTCTATTTTCTAAGCACAATGTATTTTGTTTACCTACATAATTGGCTTTTTTTTTTTTACCTATGATTATGGTAAAATATAATTTTGGAGCAGTGTGTTTTACATGATTGTGCCTACAATAAAGGCAGAATATCACATTTTTAATTTTATAAGGTATAATACGTACATAAATATATGCACCTTTGTTAGAGGTATAATGGACATTGTCTTCTTATGATTATCTGAAACTTAATGTATTATTTTCTCAATTCTAGCTAGTGATTGCAGATGTATTTGATCATAGGAAGGATTCTGGTAAAAAACAAATTCATTGAAAATTTAAATTTAGGATAAAGAAAGGAAGTCATAAAAGTAAGGAATTCTAATTTTTTTTCCATTTCTTTTATTAGGATAAAATAGGTATAAAATAGAAAGAAAAAATAACAAAATTATTAACTGGACTAAATTAAAAAATAAATTAAAACTTTTGGACTCAAATATAAGAACCCAATTATAAATTACACACACTACGATGTTAGACACGTTTAGAACTACCACAAAATTGGAGTTAGACAAAGTACGTGTTGGCACTTGAGAGAAATATTTCTTCAACTACCTTACGTCAAGGGAAGGAAATCAATGAATTTAATTACTGCTAAGTGTCAATTAATTACGAGAAATTAATATGGAGGTGGTAGGTGAGATTGCTACCTTTGTTGCCTGCATATGCTTCTCGGGTCCTACAACTTTGGGGATGCTGATGCTGATCATGAGAATCGGCTTACGTGGCTAGCCAATTTTGGGAGTCAGCCAGCCAGCTAGCTCTTGATCACTCTTAAGGTGAGGGGTTGGTTAAATTTCGTGTATTATGATATATAATTATGAGTAAATTACATTTTTTTACTTGGTGGTTTGCATAAAATAAAATAGTTATATACATAATTTTAAATCTTGTATTTTACTATCTTATATTTTTTAAAATTTTACAATCTTGTCTTTCCGTTAAATTTTCTATTAAAATTTCTATTAAGTGATGATTTGGACAAAGTGAAATTTATATTTAATTTAAAGAAGTGTCAAATAAGAGTCATATGATATAAAATAATAATAAATATTAAAATAGATTAAATAATAATAAAAACAATAAAAGATAAAAAAAAAAAACCAGAGGCACCAAATCCCCAGCTTCAATCCCAACCACACACAACATATCAAACGACTCTGCACCCAGCGCAGCAGACCCATCCACCCAGCACACCTCCATCTCCGTAAAATTTGCAACATCAACCGCCGGAACCGATCCAACACTGCTGCTCGACCCACTACACCCAACAACTCCCACCCTTTCTTTCAAATGAATTGAATCCATACTTTTAAACTCATCATCCATTCTCTAAATTAAAAATTAAATCTTCCTAATTTGAAATGCAAATTCAAGAATATTTGAGAATTTGGGAGAGCAAAAGGGTTAATTGAAGGTGGGGAAGCCACTAACTCCTTCAAGTTTGTCATATGTATGTGCATAGAAATGGATTTGCTGAGGAAAACTGACAACAAGGAGATAGGTGGGAGGATGAAAGTGGTGGGCGACAGAGTAGCCATGGAAGGGATCCGTTGGGTTTTTGGTTTTTTGTAAAATTATTGAGAAAATTATTATATGATGAAATAAATGGTAAATTTGTTTCTTAGTTTCTAATCCAAATTTTTTTTAAAAAAATATGGAATTTCTGGGTTACAGTAAAAAACACCTTTAGTGACAAACTCTTTTAAGAACATCGTCGCAAAAACTTAAGAATACCTCTTTTTGCGACGCTATTCATCAAAACATTGGTCACTAAAGGTATTCTTAACTCTTAGTTACGAAAAATGCATAGATATTCATAGTTTTTTCAAGATTATTTCAGAATTTCCAGAGGCACTCTCGTTTTTTTTTAAAATCTTTTATTTCATTTTATTTAGTTTTTATTATTATTTAACCTATTTTAATGTTTATTATTATTTTATGTCATATGACGCTTATTTGGCACTTTATTAAATTAAATGTGGGTCCCACGTTGTTCAAATAATCACTTAACATAAATTTTAATGGAAAATCTAACGGAAAGACAAAGTTGTAACGTTTTAAAGAGTATAAGGTACTAAAATGCAAGATTTGAAAGTATGGGCATAACTGTGTTATTTGATGCAAAATACAGAATAGTAAAATGTAATTGTCCCTATAATTATTTGCAATGGCGAAGCCATGAATATATATGGCCATACGCTAAATTTTTTTTTACTATCATATTATATATTTTACTTCTATCTAAGAGAATACACAATCATAACAATAAAAACTTCAAAAATTTACATAGTAAATTGGGGAAAAAATTAAAAATACACATATGAAAAACCTAAACATATGGAGTAAATTGAGAAAAAAATTAAAGATATATATACAAAATACCTACTATTTTTTATAAAGAAATCAAATTAAGATTTAACACTAAATATCTTTTGTTTCCTTAAAATTCTTAAAATTTGGGATTGGACTAAATTCATTTTTTATTAATTTTACACATAAAATACCTAGTATTTTTTCCACACCAAAATTCCCCCTATGCTATAGCACACCCCAGCCCAACCATTGCTCCACCCTTGATTATTTGTATTATGGAATAGTATGGTAGTATGAGTACGTAATATTTAAGGATCGTTTGTTAATTATTTCGTTTTTTATTTTTAGTTTATACTTTTTGTGCATGAGACTAGTAGAAAGTATTGGAGAGTTAGAAGGAATGAGGAAAAGTGGTGATACGAGGAAGAATGAAAAAAAAAAATTGTAAACTACATTCATCCAACAATATATATATATATATATATATATATATGAGAATTTGCTTAGTTCTACCTATATTAATAGGTTTAACCTACGATAGAAAAACACTCTAAAATTTGTCAAGCCTAATGTTTGGTAACCTAATATAAAAGGCATGGCGAATTAAAAAGGCTTCCTTTGCCCAAAACAAAAAAGAAGGAAAAATTCTTGTAAGTGTCTTTGAATTTAACACTAATTTTAATTATTATTTCCAAACTTTATTAATAAAAAGCCTACTATTTCTGTTGAAAATAAGGATAAAGTTGTCCTATTATGTGTGTTTTTTTAACAGAAATCGTCTGCTACTAATTAATAATAAAATTCAGGATAATAGTTAAAATTAGTTTAAAATTTAAGGATGTTAGACAACCATTTTCTAAAAAAAAAAAAAATTTAAAAATGCTTCCAATTTCTCCCTTTCCTCATCTCTTAAACTACCAACTCCACCGAGTCCAAATTGTAGGTGGCAAAAACTGGACTATTCTTTAGATGCCAAAACAAATTGATGAGAAACATTTTATAGAATGATATTTTATTAAGGATGTAGCATTTTGGTAAAGGAAAAAAATTAGTCCATCTTAATTACCTAGATATAGATCAAACTCAACATAATATAAATCGCAATCAATATAAATCGAACTTAAAATCACTCATGTACAAAATAAAGAAAAACACCATATTTGGAGAGAACTTAATGAGATTGTTTTTTTTTTGGTCTATGAGTGACCAACTTCAATTCTTTTTTTTTTTTTTCAGAGTAAAGGACGATATATATTTGACATATGTTTATCAAATTAAAATTTAAAAGGTGGTACATCGTGCCAAAATTAAAATTAAAATTTTAAACAAGACAAAAACAGACAAATTCACAAAACTACTGAGACAACACCGCCGTCAAACTCTTTTTTCACTTTGATCACCGAAGAAAATCAGAGGCATCGCAGTACATCATCCCTCACATTTGAGATAGATGATTCGATGCACAACCCCCAGCACAAACAATAAAAAAACTGACATTCTGATACGAAATAAGGCACGTTTTGTAGAGAACATGACCATTAAGCGCTTGATTTTCCATTCACAACCCAAGAAAATTCGACCACGGTAGGGCACCCCCCCCCCCCCCCCCCCCCATATACGTAGGCATATTGGACTCATAAATTCGGAGCTTCACTATTAACCTGCCCTTTCTTGGTATTAAATCCACTGGCTATGATCAACATCGCCACCAAATGAGAGTTCATGTACGTCATATTGTTAATGCCCTTCCTCCCCCACCATGACACCCATGACAGAAAAACAAGAAATGGAAGCTCGTTTAACTCGACACCAAGGCTAAGTTATTTGCATTAAAAACGTAAAGGAATGGATTATACTGGAGCTCTCTAAACCTCAAGAGGTTTCAAATTTGAGTTTTTTACAAAGATGGAAAAATAATTTTTCTACACATTTTGCAACCGAAATTGAACATTGAGTTTCTATTATAGTAAGAGATGATATATCTTTATTTTAAAGGGTAAGTGATCAATATTTTTGGTATAAAATAAGAGAATATATCATATATATACACATTTTGTATAATCACGATTTTTACGGGAATTAAAGTTGAGATTACATGTTGCCCAATAAAAAAGAATATTATTAGACTTTTTAATGATGACATGTAGGATGGGAAGAAACACAAGGAAAAAATAGAAAAGGAAAATGCGGATTTGAGCCAGCGAGCCGTACTTGAGCTGGTTAGTGAGCGAGTGACGCCATTTACGACGTCATTTCGACGCGCATTTTAATCCATGATAACCAGTTGTAGTAGGTGAATGGACTTTGCGTTAGGTGGAGTGTCCGACGTGGCAGCCGATTTGTGGCTTTTGGTCCAACGTGTGCCCCACAAAAACCAATCCATTTACTTCTCACCCCCAAACATCCTTCACCAACCACCAATTTTCTTCACATTACTGATCCTCTACAACGGCAAACCACAATAACATTCCCCCCAGGTAGTTACTAGACACCACGTGTCGAATGGTGTATGCTAATTGAAGAAAGAAAATGAAATCTCCACATGTGGTGTGATCATTGGCTTTGTTAGTAATTTCCGTCACAGCCATGTAACCCAAAGAGTTGATACTGTTTACAATTAGACCTTATTGGTCATGTTCTACCCTTTGGAAATATTGTAATACCAAGGAAGTCCATTTCCCTATCACCTACCTGTATATTACATCAACCAAAACTCAAACCAAAAATCAGGGAGAAGGTCTGCTGCAAGAAATCTTCCTACTTTCTCTCACATTTTCCAACCTCCCAAACACATAATTCAGCAATGGAGCAACACAAAGATGATCAGTTCCTTTTCCGGTCCAAACTTCCCGATATTTACATCCCAAACCACCTCCCTCTCCACACCTACTGCTTCGAAAACATCTCCCAGTTCAAAGACCGCCCATGTTTAATCAACGGCACCACCGGCGACACCTTCACCTACGCTGACGTCGAGCTCACCTCGCGTAAAGTCGCTGCGGGGCTCGACAACCTCGGCATTCACCAGTCCGACGTCATCATGCTTCTCCTCCAAAACTGCCCGGAGTTCGTCTTCGCGTTCCTCGGCGCCTCCCACATCGGGGCGGTGGTCACCACCGCCAACCCCTTCTACACTCCCGCCGAAGTCGCCAAGCAGGCAAAAGCCTCCAACGCCAAACTCATCATAACACAAGCGGCTTACGTGAACAAAGTTAAGGACTTGGCCATTAAAAACGTCGTCAAGATTATGGTCGTCGACGACGCGCCAGCTGAATCAAAAGACGTGTCATTTCTGCATTTCTCGGAGCTGACAGCCTCGGACGAGAAGGAAATCCCGGCTGTGAAAATAAACCCGGACGACGTCGTTGCGCTCCCGTATTCATCGGGGACCACGGGGCTTCCCAAAGGGGTCATGCTGACGCACAAGGGGTTGGTGACCAGCGTGGCACAACAGGTGGACGGAGAAAATCCAAATTTATATTTTCGCAAGGAGGATGTGATCCTCTGTGTGCTGCCATTGTTTCATATCTACTCCCTCAATTCGGTGTTGCTGTGCGGGTTGAGGGTCGGTGCGGCTATTTTGGTGATGCAGAAGTTTGAGATCGCCAAATTGCTGGAGCTTGTGGAGAAGCATAAGGTGACGATTGCGCCTTTTGTGCCTCCCATCGTTTTGGCTATTGCCAAGAGCCCGGACTTGCACCGGTACGACTTGTCGTCGATCAGAACCGTCATGTCCGGGGCAGCTCCGATGGGGAAGGAGCTGGAAGATACTGTGAGGGCTCAGCTGCCTAATGCCAAACTTGGACAGGTAATTAAACTCAATAAACGTCTTTAATTTTATTTTTCTTGCTTTGCTTGTCATAATTTGCTAATAATTGAATAGTGATCCCATTGTCAATCATGTTTTGGGAACTTTTAATCCACGTCTGTTAATCATGTTTTGGGGACTTTTAATCCACGTCATTACTTCGTTTTTGGTGGGCCCATAATATATAGATTGGCATTTAGATACATAAAAGAAAAAATATATAATTATACTAATTTAGTATTGTTTTAACCAATTAAGAAATAATTGTTCAAAACATTTCATGAAAATAACAGATATGTGGATAAATAGATTGGATATAATAGTGTGTGATAAATAAATAAATAAATTTGGAATTTGTACAGGGATATGGAATGACAGAGGCAGGACCTGTGCTGTCAATGTGCTTGGCATTTGCAAAGGAGCCATTCGAGATAAAATCAGGTGCCTGCGGGACTGTGGTAAGAAATGCTGATATGAAAATCGTGGACCCTGATACAGGTGTTTCTTTTCCACGTAATCAAGCTGGAGAGATTTGCATCAGAGGTAGCCAAATCATGAAAGGTAAACATGTCAACCATGCACCTAACAATTATAAAATTAATTTTCTAAGATTTTACTAGTTAATTATCCAAAAGGATTTGTAGTTACGTTATAATTTTCTTAGATTTTATTTATTTATTATAATATAATTTCTGTCTTTTTTTCATTTATTTACTGGCTTAATGTTTATATAATATTCGTGGGAAATAACTTGTCTGATAGGTTATGGCCTTCGTTTAAAACTAAAATACAAGATTGTTTTGGTATGATATATGCAAATTTAAGCATTTTGTTTTTAATAAAATTTCCTATCGTTAGACAGAAAAAACCCCTAAGAAACCAGCTGTCAGTTGATTCATTCATTGCCTAATCATTCATAATATTCTAGAAATGAATGACTGAGTAATTTAATTATTTAATATTTCATTTGGTTTTTCATTTACTTAAGTCAAAACTTAATTACAAATTAAAATGGAGGAGGATTTTTAAAACCTTTTGTACGTCTAGAAATTAATTAATTAATGCATAACGAAGTTGCTTACATTTTTCTCTCATCCTTATAGATATGTTGTGTGTGTGTGTATATCTGAACATAGAGTATACATATTTTTTCAGTAAGATTATATATTGAATATCGATTAAGACTTGAATTAAATTATTGATGGAATAGTAATTAAATTATTAAGATTATATATATATATATATAGGTTGTTTGTGGGTAGAGGCAATTTGTCTGGTGAAAGGGAATATATTGATGTGGTCGCAATCATTTGGTGAACGGGTAGGAATTCGTTTTGTTGTTTTCATGCTTTTAGGTTGACCAAGTCAATGGTCTTTGCTATTTGCACAGACAACCCACCCAAATTTTCAATGCATTTTATTATTGTTAAATTCTTCATTCTCATTTATAAAGTCTTCGATTGCTCTTTCAACAAAAAAAAGAAAAAGAAAAGTCTTGATAGCTCTTTTTAGTTCAAACCTATAACATGCTTGTTAGAAGAAGCACTAGGATTTTACGTGAGAAAATTAGCGAAATTGCAGTTCATTTTACCTAAATTACATGCTCACAATTCAAGACTTTGTAACAATTCAAAATTATCCGATAAATTTATTTTAATGAGTATAGAAAATTTCAAATTCTAACCTTTTTAATTAGTAGAGACGAATTTCAGTACTGATATATAAAAAAATGAGTAAAACCATTGCTTGCTTTCTAGAATTTCTATTATTAAACTGACCATTTAAGGCATAGATTGATTGTTACTTAGTTTTTATTACCTTTCGGGCTTTGGCCACATATATATATATATATATATAAACTCAAAAGCATGTAATTAGGTGGGGGATTAAGGTGTGTGGCCTAAAATGTAAAAAAAACTCGATCACGAGCTTCTTTCATTAATTCTTTTATTGCTTTGTGGCTAAAACAAAAAAAACTCACAAGCAATAATTTTGTTTCATAAAAAGGTATAGAGTAAGGTGTTTTCTATTTATTTTATATATGCGTCGAACAATATTTCTCTAGAGGGCATGATTCACATGTGCAGTGAGCAAGTCTCAATCTCATTGGAACCTATAACTCCATTTCCATGGCTAGTACGATAGCTATGGCCTATGTGGCTATGTGGGTCTTCAAATCACATAGTTGGTTGTCACATTTTTCTTGTCCGAAGAATTTGACATCTAGATACAGATAGGAGATCAGGTCTCAGACATCTCCTGTGATTTGTTTTGTTACTATGTTTATTTTTGTATAATATATTGCAATATACATTAATATTGCGGACATTCAAAAATTTTGTTTATTTCTTGCTTTTCCAAAAAATTATACAATATTGTTTTTGCGATGCAGGTTACCTTAATGACCCTGAGGCCACAGAGAACACCATAGACAGGGAGGGATGGTTGCACACCGGTGACATAGGGTACATTGACGACGACGATGAACTCTTCATCGTCGACCGATTAAAGGAACTCATCAAATACAAAGGGTTCCAAGTCGCGCCCGCCGAGCTTGAAGCCATGTTGGTTGCCCACCCCAACATCTTCGATGCCGCAGTTGTTCCGTAAGTCATCACTTTACACCCTAAACCGTAAGCGATGAGCCATAATATTGTTAACTTGTTTAATTAATGCGTGTTGGCTTCAGCATGAAGGATGAAGCTGCAGGAGAAGTTCCTGTTGCATTTGTTGTAAGATCCAACGGTTCCAAGATCTCCGAAGATGACATCAAGCAATACATCTCGAAACAGGTATATATCTTTAGCTAGCTAGTAAAAACACCAGAATTTTTAACTGTTGAAATATCTGATGCACCATATTAATTAAAATTTCTGGAACATACGACGACGTACATGTAGGTTAAGGCTGTGTTGTTGTTTTGCAATGATGCCCAGCTGGTTTTAAACACATAGGTAGAAGAAGTTGGAGAAAAATGTGACATGCAAGTCGGTTCTTCTTATGGTCAAATCAATGATGGAGCTAGATCTACTTTTAGACACATCTCACATGCATGTTATAGACTTATAGGCAGGAGTACCTATCTACACTATTGATTTCTCTATCACCGAAATATTAGATGGATAATACAAACTAAACATTTCAACCATGATGTTACATAAACTTGACTTCCTACTGCCCAAATCAATTTCAAAATTAAATTCTTATCAATCATAGTATCCGTTTGGAAAACTTGTGGAGACATTAGTACAGTTTCGGATAACTGAAAACTCTTCTGCCATACTTAGTACAACGTCGCTTACGAGTATTATATACGTTTTATAAAAAGGCCACTTTATAACTATTTAGTTTTTAATTTTTTATGCCTGAGATATGAGGAAATTAGGGATGAAGGAAGGATAAGGTGAACAAAACAGAGAACAAATATAGAAGAAAATGTACATAAAAAAAATTTAACCTATTTTTTTGTGGGTTTCAATTTTTATTTTTTTTTGTTCATTTTACCCTTTTTATTTATTTGTCTCCATGCCATCATTCTTCCTCCTCCCTTCTACCTCTCCAATATTTTCTACGTGCATTTCTTATTCACAAAAAATGAAAATTGGAAACAATAAACGAAATGGTTATCAAACGACCTTAAAGTAATTTTGAACTGGGCCATAGTTTGTTAGGTCTTCCTATGTCATGGCTTTTTTTTTTTCTGATTTTATTTCACTTGACCCAAACAATAAAATTATAATTTTTTGAAGATTTTCTGATCATGTACTTTATAATATTTGTGCAGGTGGTGTTTTATAAGAGAATTGGTCGGGTGTTCTTCACAGACAAAATCCCAAAAGCTCCCTCAGGCAAAATCTTAAGAAAGGACTTGAGAGCAAGGCTGGCTGCAGGCCAACCAAATTAGGGTTCCAAGTGACAAGTTAGCAACACATTATAAATATATCAAGGTTATCAGTGTGAAGATGAAAAAAAAAACATACAAATGTCATGGGCTATTGTCGAAAACTGTAAAATATGGCAAAAAAATCAGGATGTGAAGGAAAAGCCATTGTTGTTTTTAAAGCGGTGATGATTTTTCAAAGCCTTAATTTATTGATCTCTTCCTCTTTGGAACCAGTTTATTAAACATGTCCAATGGAGAGAAAGAGAGAAGTTGCAGCAGGCTTTTATACAAATTTGTTTATGTATAGCTAGGGTTTTCGATATCCATCTATCCGAAAATAAACCTCAGAAATGCTTGTAACAACTCTACTCGTTAAGAAAATATATTGTTTCAAATATATATGATTGTTAATTAATCTCTACTTGTTACTTATTATTTGTGTTACAAGATGAGTACAACGTAGTACACGGGTTTTGAGCCAGTTTTGAGTTCAAATCGATTAGGAAAGTCTGGTGTAAATGAGTAACCACCATATCACTGTTGGATTTTGAGAAGTAGAACACAGCAGCAGAATTGGTGATGGCCAATTGATACTGCTGTCCCATAAATTTTGGGCCGTTCCAATGCTGAGGCCAACTCCAAGTCATAGACCCTATAATCTTTTTCAAAGCTTCCATATCCCATAAATACACCTTTAGTGCTACTCATCCAGTTTCTGTCTTTTATGAGATGGAACATGCATGTAGCATATAGAACCAAATACTCTCAAACGTGTCACACCAGGTCTTCTTCCACTGAACTGTTCAAATGGAGTCGATCTTACCCTGCAATGCCTTAGAAGGACACCTATTCAACAAGTAGACAGCAATATTGACTGCTTTACCCCAAAACTCACAAGGAATTTTCTTCTCATGCATCATAGACTTAGCCATCTCCGCCACAGTTATGTTCTTTCTCTCAGCCACAACATTTTGTTGTGGTGAGTAAGCAACTGTGAGTTGTCTCTCAATACCACAATCTTCATAGAAAACTTGAAAATCACTTGAGGTGTACTCTCCACCTCTGTCAATTATTAGTTTCTTAATCTTGAAACCACTTTGAAGTTCAACCATTGCTTTGAACTTCCTACATACATTTAGTACCCCTAACTTGTGTCTTAAGAATTCAAAATATAGCCAACACATTCTTGAATAATCATCAATGAAAGTGAGAAAATATATACTTGTTACCTCTGCAATGGTTTCAGTTTGCATAGGTCCACATACATATGAGTGTATAAGCTCTAATGGTGTTGATGCCCTCCATGCTTTGTTAGTGTCAAATGGATCCACACGCTGTTTCCTAGCAACACACCCTTCACACACTTCACTTCCACCAACTAGGCTAGGTAGACACCATTTCTTTTTGCTTCAATGCCTTGAGGCTAGAGTAGTTTAATTGCCCAAATCCTCTTTGCCATAACTCAAAATCTCCTTCAATTTCAACCTTCCTTGCCACATGATTGACATAATCAACTTACAATGGGAAACATCTGCTTCTAGTCATTGGCACCCTTGCCATTCTATGAGTCATGTCCTTGTCTTCATAGACATCCACAGTTTGATAACCAAACACTAGGAAGTAACCATGCTCCACCATTTTGTCTAGTACACTTAGCAGATTTTCGTCGGGTACAAGCATCACATCCTTGATGAATCTGTCACCTTACTTAGTATGAATTACAAGTGTGCCATTTTCAGCAGCTTGTACTAAGTCTCCAATGCCCATTTTCACTTTCACTTTTATGGTGCTATCAATATTAATTGATCAATAGGGACTCATGTACTGTCATATGGTTATTACAACCATTATCCAAGTACCACAAACCAACATCTTTCTCAATGGAACCAAAATGACATGCATAGAACATATTTCCCTCTATTTCTTCAACCTTTTGAGCCTTGCAGTTTGTTTCACCAAACAATCTTTGGCAAGATGATCAAACTTAGAGCATCTATGACACTTAGGTTTTCCCTTGAACCAACATTCACCATAGTGTAGCTTGTCACAGATTTTGCAGGCATCTTTAGTACAACTGCTTTCACCTTTATGATTTCCTGCAAACGTTTTTATTATCATACTTCACATTGGATTTGAACTTGTTGTTAATGTTCCAATTCTTGTTTCCTCCTTTGAATTGCTTCTTGAATTTTCAATGATTGGTGTTTGATTGATACTGAGACTTTGTGTTAATACTCATGCTAGAGAATGCCTTCTCAATTTCACCATCAGAGTGCATTTCAAGCCTAAGATCAAATGCCTTGATAGATGCAGTAATACTTTGAACACTTAAGTTTTCTAGATCTTTGGTTTCTTCAAGGAAAGATACAATGGAGTCATAGGTCTTTGTTAGGATGATTAGTATTTTATGTGCTGGCCTTTTCTCTGTGATTTCTTCCCCATAAGTTTTCATTTCATTCACTACTCCATACAATCTAGATAGATATGCAGCTATTGACTCATCGTTTTTCATCCTTTTTGATTCAAAGTCTCTCCTATGAGATTGTAATTTATAAATAGCTCTCAACTTAGGATCTTCTCTGTATTCTTGTTTCAGGATGTCCCATTCAGCCCTGGAACTCTCCTCATTTGCAATCTTGGGAAAGGTGTCATCAGCCACTGCAGTTTGCAGCATGCTTAGTGCCTTTGCGTCCTTGATCAGATTAGCACGATTTTGTTGATCCTCAATCTCTTGGTCATCCTTATTATACCAAACTTGTAATCCCTAATCTAAAAGTTTCCATAGATCATAAGCTTTAAATACCGTTTTCATTTTGATACTTCAAAAATCATAGTTAAATTGGAGGTCTCAACTCCCCTACCATGTGAACCATCCATGTTAGACCAAAGTTGCAGCAATGTGACGCTACACAGCACAATCAGACGCCCCAAATGAGTATCAGAAATGCTCAGATACCATGTTGGATTATGAGAAGTAGACTATGTTGGATTCTGAGAAGTAGAACACAACAGCAGGGATGGTGATGGTTAATTGATACTACTGTGAATCTCATGTATGATTTATAAATCAAACTATGTAGCTGAAAACGATTGGTATAGGATTCTCTCTTCTTCTCTTTTCGTTTGGATGGAATTGTTCTTGTAAATTTGTGTGATGAACACTATGATATTCAGTGCACACTAGGTGTTTGATAAAATGCTCTAGAGAGTTTTCTGTTGTAATTCTCAGTGATGATTGATTTTTCTTAATTGCATTATGATTAAAAAATGAGTACTAATGAGTATTACTGAGTACACACACTCTCCACACTTCTTGGATTCAGTTAGAGTGATGACACTATGATGTCTGATTGCTAATTTTCAAGTGTACAAAATCAATCAATAATATTTCAACAAGTAAAGAGTTATCGTCCCACGGAGATCGAATTATGCTACCAATTTACCACTTTAAACCTTTATTTATTTGAATTAGAAAATCAATTTGATTGTGAAGAATTTAAATACAAAACTAAACAACAAACAAGTAAGAAAAAATATGGTGATGGACACTAGGACTTCGGACTCCTCACAATTAATCCTATTTAATTCCTATATGCATACTCATTCCAATTTACCCTTTCCAAGTTGATAGTATTTTCACTTAATTTTTACTAATATTCCGGCTAAGGGAAAAATAGACGTGTTCTTTTAATTAACCTAATCCAACTATGACACTAGATCTACATAAAAGAACCCATTAAGATTTATGAAAAACAGTGAACAAAGTTGCATAAACCATACGCACGACTCTTGTCCTATTGGCTATGTAATTTATGGCAACTCCTATAAGAAGCTATCTATTAAGTATCTCTGTTATGACTCAACTTAATTCTTCAGGCAAATAATGGCCATGCATTTGATAACATAAAGCATAGTAGAAATTACTCAATCATGAAAAGGAAAACTGAAATTAATATAACAAAAAGAACTAAATATTCATAATTGGGTTACGCCCTCGTCCTATCAAAGTGATTTAGCTCATGACGATCTTAGGAAGCATGATCAATGAATGTGTTTGTAGATTGTTGGGGTGGGTGGATTGGTGGATTGTAGATGATGGATGGTGGATTATGGATGGGTCGGTGTGTTGATGGGTGGATGGGTGGACGGGTCTTTACAAAGAGCCTATGCCTCCTTTCATAAGAGAAAGTTAATCCTCAAATAAAAAAGAGTTCGCATTTTGAAGTTCTAGAAGGAAAAGGTTTAGAAAACTATTTCATTAAACAAAATAATTATAAATTAAAGTCCTAATGAAAAATGGTTTCCTCAATGGGAAAGAAAGGAAAAATCAAGAGTTTGTTGGAGTAGTTTTCCTCCAAAAATATGGAAATCAGATCTGGAAGCTTCTTCGATGAAATTCGATGGAGGGCTGCCGAAACAGGGGGATATGGGCATGCACCTTGGCTCATCAGGGACTTGATCTGCTAGGCATCAAACATGGTTTCAGGACCCTCATGGCTCGATTCAAGGTTCTTGGTCCTACGCCCTAAATAGGACACACTGGCACGCTAGGGCCTAGCTTAGGACCCGATATTGAATTGAGGACATCTCCTTCATTTGAACTCCGATTTGAGCCATTCTTTTTCCTGTATTCTCATAATTAGGCTATCTTTCTAAAGCCAACACATGTCTCACAAGAGCATCACTTTCTACTATGGTTGGCACAAAATTAAGCAAAATACATGTAAAAGGGCACTAAATGACATAAAAATGATGTATAAATAATGACTGAACAACATACAATGTCCAAGGCTCTTGATGATCAAAAGATGGCTGTTCGTAAGGAAACTGTTAGATATCGACGAGGATGGTTAGTGCTTTAAATCAATATTGTGCTAGCTTTTAACAGATTTTTAACTCCTGTAATTTTATCAATTCACTTCCATTTGACCCCGTTTACAATGAACAGGGCATCAATTGCATAAAGGAAGTCTTCATAGTAAAGAGTTAAAGACACGTCCCAAGGCTAGCTCAACAAATCGAATCGTGCAATTCTTAGCCTTTTTTTCCATATGGGTGAGGGATTGCTCATGGTAAGCATAATATTTCGTGCTTATGGGATGTAGTCATCTTAAGTACTTGTAAATATTCGAATACGTAAGGCAAGGCGATTTTGTGTAGAATGCTTACATTGTTTGTTCAATATAGTAGAAGGTACTACATTTGTGCTGTCGTTTGCAAGTTGCAACAGATCCCACAAATCCCTCACTTCACTTCAATGAGGGGCTTATTTGGAACAATGGTCCTCATCTTATTATCCCAGTTATACTAGTCCTCAACTTTGTTACCATTCTTAGCTATCTTTTCATGCATTCTTCTTGTTGTAGACTCACATTGTACAAGTAAAAGCTTTCATTGATTTATGCTTAATGCTAATAATGCAGTGTTTTCTTTAGCATCACATTGTAGAAGTGGACACGGTTGGGACTTGGGAGGAAGCACTCTACAATCAAATAATGAGGAGTCATGTACAACTTATAACATGTTGAAGGTATGCCTGTTGTAATTGTTTGAAAGGCTGCTGATAAATCTTTTCATTAGATATGTCAGAACTTGATTGATTGCCTTCAACTTTGGCACACCTTCATAGCTTACATGTTATTTACCTAAAACCTTGGTGCTCTTGCAACTTTAGCACATTTAAATGTTCTTGTAGGTGTTTCGCCACCTCTTTAGATGACCAAAGTAGCAGCATACGCTGATTATTATGAGAGTTTTTCCATCTACGAAACAAGTTAAGGCTTTTCTTTGATTCTTTGCCAAATTTAGGCTTGGTTTCCTTGTTGCCTACTTGTACACTTCAAATTGAGATTTTGTAATTGACATTAATTAAGATGATAATTAAAGTGTTTTTGTTTTTACATTTGGTTCATAATTATTGTACTCTTTGTTTTGTTTTTCTTTTGGTGAAATGTTAAAGAAGCCATCCGATACAATAGAAATGTAAAAAAGTAATTGGAATAGGCAGAAATGTGCCTACTTAATTTAAAAAAAAAAAAAAAAAAATTAAAACATAGCGTGCATTGAGAGCCTTAAATGAACTTCAGATACATTTTACGGCGTGCAATATGTGCCCTAAATACATCAATAACCTCTATTACAACACGTTTTTTTTTTCATATACGGCATCAAAATGCACGCCTTAAATGATATTTACTTTTTACGGTATAAGCTTTTACGGATCACACCTGTATGCCGTGAAAGGTATTTACAATTGCGCACCATAAATGGCTAATTTTGGCGTAGTGAAGTATCTTTGCTACAACTCAACTTAATTCTTCAAGCAAATAATGGTAAGTTATTTGATAACATAAAGCCTGGTAGAAATGATAAACTACATAACAGTACCCAAACAATAGGAGTCATTTCAAATTCATACCCCACCTATAAATGTTTTTATCTAGGTATCCAAACTATCAAAACACAACATCTAGGTACCCACCGTTAGCAATCTGTTAAAAAAATCAGTTAAGTGCCCAAGTGGCACTTGTTGGGCCTTTTTTTTTTATGCTGATATGGACTTCATATAGATAAAAAAATAATAATAAACTTTTAAATATATTAAAAATAATTAATAAAATCTTAAAATTAATAAACAAACAAAACAATTTAAAAACAACACCACACCGCCCCAACCCAGGGCCAAATAGGCGTTTATCGATGACCACTTTGAGTTCGCCGTTGACCTCTACACCCAGGCCATCGCTCCCAACCCTCCAAACGCCGAGCTCTACTTTGACCGCGCCCAAGCCAACATCAAATCCAACAATCTCACTGGTATTTCCCTATTTCTCTTGCAATTTCACACTAAGATGAATGCCCACCAACCAAGATCCTAAATTTGAATAATCATTCTCGGCGACCATAAATTTCACATCCAACATGTTTCAGAGGGAGGGATTTGGTGATTCGATTGGACGAACTAGGCTCAGCTCCTCAAAACCACCATCATTCACTATCCTCATCTTTCCTCTGCTATGATTTAGAATCAAATGATTTATAGTAATTAACTTTTCAAAAAGAAATAGAAACGCAAATTAGAGAATCAATTGAAGCTTTCATAATCTCAATTAATAGGCAACTCCAAAATCACCCCACAAATTCATGAAATCACTACCCACAACTCAAACAGAAAAAAAGAACGTACTCCCCGTAAAACCAAGAACAAATAGGAGGAAATAAAAAATACCATAAAAAAACCATCGATTAATCAGAGGAAATAAGAAGGAAGATAGTGTTACTAGGTTGGGATTGCAAAGATGGTGTTATCCGGGAAGAGGACGACGACGCCGATTCCTTGGGCGATTAATCCCGCGATGAATGTTGTGGGTAGTCTAGTCAATCTATTTTGTGGGTGGAGATGGCGGGGGCGGAGGTCTAGATTGGTTCCGCCTAGAGATTGCCGGTGCCGGTGCTAGTAGCGGCGATGATGGAGGCCTCGGAATTGTAGAGGAGCCATTCAACATCGAGCTTCGACTGCAATGCTGGCAGGAACGATTTCGACTTGACGAGGGGAAGAAGATGGTGTCACTGACGAGGGTTGGGTTGGTCGGAAGCGGGGGTTGCGATGGTGGCCTCGTCGTTGTCGTAGAGAAGAGGAAGAAGGAGGGTTCGGAGAGAGAGTGAGATTAGGTTTTGTTTTGGTTTTATTAATTTTTTTATTATTTATTTTAATATTTTATTAATTTTTTTTAATATATTTAAATTTTGTTATTTTTTTGTCTACATGGCATCAATGTCAGCATAAAAAATGGCCCATCAAGTGCCACTTGGACACTTAACATATTTTTTTTAACAGATTACTAATGGTGGGTATCTAGATGAAAATTTTCATAGTTAGGGTATGAACTTGAAATGACCCCTATAGTTTAGGTACTTTTATGTAATTTATCCTAGTAGAAATTACTCAATCATGAAATAGAAAACTGAAATTAATATAACAAAAATAATTAAATATTGATAATTGGTTACGCACTCGTCCTAACAAAGTGATTTAGCTCATGACAAGCTTAGGAAACATGATGAATGGATGTGCTTGTAGATTGGTGGGGTGGGTAGATTGGTGGATTGTTGGATTGTAGATGGTAGATTGGTGGATTGTAGATGGTGGATGGTGGATTATGGATGGGTCGGTGTGTTGATGGGTGGATGGTTGGACGGGTCTTTACAAAGAGCCTAAGCCTCCTTTTATAAGAGAAAGTTAATCCTCAAATAAAAAAGAGTTCACATTTTGAGTCCTAGAAGGAAAAAGTTTTCTAAACCTTTTCATTAAACAAAATAATTATAAATTAAAGTCCTAAAGAAAAATGGTTTCCTCAATGAGAAAGGAAGGCAAATCCAAGACTTTGTTGGAGTAGTTTTCCTCCAAAAACAAGGAAATCATATATGGAAGCTTCTTTGATGAAGGCTGCCGAAACAGGGGGATATGGACAACAGCTAGGCGCCTAGGGACGCCAAAGAGTTATTCGGCGGATGCCCGCCGTAACTAATTAGGTTATTTCGGTGTACACACGCCGAAGGAAGGCTCCTATGCTGAATTACAGCGCTGGGTTCTTCTCTTTAGTGGACTCGGTGGACAGCCAAATTGACTTGCTATTTTCGGTAGTTGATTTTGTTTCTTTTATATATTCTTTGTTACAACTCCGATTGAGTTGATTCTTTCGTCCAAATTCTCATAATTTTATGCTATATTTAATTCTGCATATTTCTCATTAAACATATTGTTTTCTCCTATTTAATCATAATATTTAAGCTAAATCATAGATTAAATGGGTATAGAAATATATATAAATTGCAACTTATCAATGTCATTCACACCAATCACAAGCTTACACACATTCTAACGAATGTTATCACACATGGTTCTCCTTGCTCTCCAAACAAACACACACTCAGCATTTTCTGTTTTTTTACACCTCACACACTCACACACTCACACACTTCACCTCACTTTATACAACACGTGTAGATAGCTTAGTCACCAACAATCACTCCTCAATAATATTGTCTTCTGTTTCGTCTGCTGCTTTTTTAAAATTGGATGATGTTGTTGCTTTGGAGGTAACTTCGTCTATCGGAATCAAGGAAGCAAGTTGAGGAGGGAATTTTTGCATTCCAAGGATTTTTGCGTCTGAGGGAGAGTTCAATCTCTTCGCAGCTACAATGTGGTCTTGCGATTCAGCCTGCATACATCCAATATTCCAATGCAACTTGCTATAAAGTCTCTTCATAAAAAAAACAGTCAATTATGTCTCTAAATTACCTTGTGAATTGTGCCAAACCGTCCTTGACCGATCTCCTTTCTTTTGCTAAAATTTCCAGTAGCATCTTCTGATTGTTTGACGGTAACAGGCTCTTCTAGGCCTACATTTCTTTCTGTTCCAAAACCCATAACAAAGTTTGATATAACTTCGTATATATATTATATGAGGGGAAATTATTTTTGTATATATATCATAAGTCAAAAGAATTGTACGAGGATATCCCACCAGGATGAGATGCAAGTATTATCCTTTGAAATACATACTAGGATTTTAAGAATGCGCCAATAGCAGCTTCTTATATTAATTCGAAATTCAGTAGTTGATATTTTAGTTACCTTGCCGGCGATCATTTTTTCCAATCCATCCCATCATCCAAGTGAAAGCCAGTACAAGAAGCCCAAAAACTGTGGCTGAAGCTACGCTAATCAACGTTACATGCAACGTAGATAACTTTCCATCGTCTAGATCAAACGCTGATGAATTCAATGATAGTCAAATAATCAACAATATATAAGAAAGAAAAAAAATAAAGTGTTAGTAGAGGTGGTTAATTAAAGGCCAATTTAATAATAATTTGATTTTAGTTATGAAGCGAGAATCAGATAACAATACCCGGAGTTACAGCAATAGCGGAAATGAGGGGTCCATTTAAGGTAGAGAGTTTTGCCATCGACTCTCTCGCATAAAAAATGGGTCCATCGGAAGAAGACCCCTTTCCAGCCCAGTACAAGTGGATCTCCAGTACACGATCATGGGTTACATGAGCCGTCAAATTTTGTATATACAATATATTCACTCCCCTTGCCCTCTCTTTAATGTTGAAATCCGTTAACTTTTTTTCCCCCTGCAAATGGATCGCCACGTTATTCATTCTTTATGGTATAAAAAAGGTGTCGATATTATCATAAATTATTACCATTACCTGAATATACACATCAAATACGCGTTTCGAAGCGTTATAGGTTTCGTCTTCGGAGTATGAAATTTCAGCAAAATGAAGTGCGACATTGTATTTGCCTTGGCGCAAACAGAATCCATAGTACTTGAGAGAGACAGGGCAAGATCGAGCTTGTCCGTAGAGGGGTGCATCAGGGGTAGAAATATAAGTGGAATTTGAAACAACTGACATGAAGCTTCCAGAACTGGTATATGCCCAGGTTCCTTTCGGACTCACATAAAATTGTCTTCTATCAGTGTCTTTCTCGTAAGTATGGCCTCCCATTTCTGTCTCTTCACCACCGCAATTTATAAACAACGAATTGGCTGCCAAAAATTCCATTTTGTTTTATAAGCATAAGTAAGAGTGTTGGATATTCTAGCTAATAAAAATATGAATGGTTTCAAATTCAAACGGTAATTCCTTAAAACAACACGTGAGTTGAAAAGGACTAAAATTGAGATGTTTTGATCATCTACACGTACGTATCAGAAAAAAAACGAAAACCACAGTTCCTTAAAAAATTAACATCTTTAAAAAATCAACTGTTTGAATTTTCAAGTAGTGTTTTTTTCTTAAATAAGGTTATTTGACGATACATTCCACATTGAATATTACAACAATCCGATAGTCTGATTTTAGTGCATATTTGGTTCAAGGAATTGAAGTAGCTAGTTCTGGTTAATCACGTATAAATTATTATTAGTAGATCATAATAATTAACTTACAAATATTTTTCCGTCCAGGACATCGATTCTCCATGATTTGATCTGGATTAATTCTGTATAAATACTTGGCAGTGGAGAGATTATAAGAAAAAGCTCATCATGTTTTGTAATTAATAAGAGAAATTATAAATATTTACATACGTATTTGGAGCACAGCGGCTTGTTGAGGAGTTGCAGCAGCAGGCAAACAAGTTCCTGAAATACATGAAGAGAATATATCAAATTACACTTTTGTATCCTGTTTTGTTTACACTTAATTTTAAAGTTATATATATATTTGACTTTTCAAATGTTTCCTTGTAACTAAAAATACATATTATATACGTAGATAATTGTTGATTTAAGTATAAATACATGATAAGCAAATAAGCACTGCCTTACAGTTCTAGCTTGTGTGATGGTGGAACTGCAAAGGCCAAATTCGAAAAATTATTGTACGAAAGATCCCTGCATAAAAATAAAAATAAAAAGAAGAAAAATAAGTAAATACTCTAAAAAAGAAGTAAATATTCCTAATCAAACATATATAATTAGGGTGGTTTTATTGCCACCCCTAAATTGTTGAAACCATATATCCCTCTGTTCCTAAAAAACTCTCTTAAAATTTTTAAACATATATATTAATTTAGTAAAAAACCCAATTTGGGGGGGACCTTTGTGTGTGGAAATAGCCGATCGACCTGTTAAACTCAAATCTAATCATAACATAATTAAATATCATTCTACGAATCAAGTATTCAAATCAAAAACCCAATTGACACCAATTTCCATGTTGGCTCTACTCTTTTTGTCATAATTGAATGTGTGATTTTCGTTGCTTTAGTTGTAGGCTTTAGATAGAACGGATGAGATTAATAATTAGGTTTGAGAATTAAGATGATGCATATATACTATATGGTAAGGTTTTATTTTTTATTTTTTTTATGTAAGAGTTTTGTGGATTTTAGGACCAGTTTCGTATTGTTGCACTTTTTTGAAAAATTGTTTCTGTTGTAATTTCTTAACAATCAGTTGTATGTTAAAACAATTAAACGTTTGATCAAATTTGTTTTTAAAAATGATGTGAGTATGAAAAGTATTTGCTAAATTTTAGTATGAAACTATGACAAATGTGAATAATGACCAAAATAGACATGATATTAAAAGTGTAAGAGGCAGTTGGGGAGGTGGAGGTAAGAGTGGGTGACGAGGTCGTGGTAGAGGCAGAGGTAGATGAGGTGGAGATGGATATATGGAGGTGGTGGTCGACGTTGTGGCGATGAAAGTGCATGGCAGTGGTTGTGGTAGAAGGTAGAGAGCGCACGGCGGTAGTACGTGGTGGAGGTATGGAACGAGGTGGTGGTGGAGAGGGAAGTACTTGTGGTAGTATAGCAGCAGCTGTGGTGGAGAAGGAGGAAGAGGTGGAGGTTCGGGTGGAAGATGTGGAGATAAGGGTGGTGGTAGTGGCGATGACAGTGTTTGCCATGATAGTGGTGGATGTGGCATGTTTGGGTGAAAGCGGTGAAGATAAGGGTACTTAGTGCTTGTGGTGGTGGAGGAGATGGAGGTTGGGGGATGAGCTGGTGGTAGAGGAGGTAGAGGTAAGGGTGAAGAAGGTGGTGGTAGTGGTAGAGGTGGTGGTGGTGATTGGCGCTTTTAAGAAAAATTATAAGCATGGGAAATATAACTTATGAGTAAATGATAACATTTTTCCAAATTAATTTGGATATTATATGAAGTGAAAATTTCATTAACTTTTTGTGAAAATATCTTTCAAAAGCAACTTATATGCTGTTTTTAAAAGTTGATGTAAAAATCTATTATTTTTCCAAAAAACTAGAATTTTCATTTTTACTAAATATTTTTGTATTATTTCACTTTCAAATAAAACAGTTTTTCAAGGAAAAAAGTAATACCAATAAGAGCTGTAGGGAGTGTAGTCATAAATTAATTTTTTATTTAAAGATATTTTTGGTCTAATTAGTAATTTTATGTTTGGGCAAATAAGTCATTTAATTAATAGTTTTTATGAGGGGTGGTTTCAACAATATGAGGGGTGACAATAAAAACACCCTATAATAAATACACATTGATGCAGAGTAAATCAAGAGATTTATAATTATTTTCATTTAAATTATATTAATTATTTTATATTCAATATTCACATAGTAAGGGGGATTACATTATATAAACATTTGTTATCGACCTCATCCGACGAGAATTGAACTTGAAACCGCTCCCACATAACAAGTGGAGAGGAATATCACTAGGCCATACTTTATTTAATTATGTGTTTTTATTTCTTATTTGAGTCTTAGGTTATTATTACTATATAAGCAATGTAATTTAGATGTGTATGTTATTATTGCCTATTGGTTTTTAAGCAAAAAGGGTTCCTAGCTTGTGTTTATCATTTTTCTCATGTGTATGTTCATTGTGTGGTTTTGTGGATGTGAGTGTTTCTGCATCCGCATCACACATCTTTTCTTCTTCTTAACTTCTTGTAACTCATAATAAAATATATAGAAAGTTTATTTTTGATCAGTTATTTTGTGAGGGTTTGGCTTCTCTCATATGCATGTGTTATGATACCTTATTGAATCCTACTATTCCGAGAGAATGGGATTAGATACATTATAACCCTCGAATCCATTTACAATGATATTGCGACTTTCGTTTATGTCTTCAAAATGCTTTCAATTCGATGAGTTATCCACTTGAATATATCCAATCTTCCCAACCAAACAAGCCCATATGTACATCATGGCTAAAAGACAACTTTAAAGATTTTAATGAGAAAACATACATCTTGGTCTGGTTTGCGGTAGTAATCCAATCAGGAATCGTCCCATTAAGCATATTTTTCGCAAAAGACCTGAGCAGATATAAATACCACATCGATGAAGTCATGAAGATTAATGAAGCACATATGTGTAAGTTAAATATTTTCAGTGTTGTAGCAAAATAAAGGAGAGAAATATTTGACATACAGGTAAGTTAAATTTAACTTTCTCAAAGAATTTGGGATTCCACCAGTTAACTTGTTGAAGCTCAAATCTCTGCAACACCAAATGATAGCTATGGATTCAGTAACTGTATATTTCACATTTGTTATGGCATGTATGTACGTACCAGACGATATGATGATATATGGCGCCGTACAATGATAATTTAACACTTGAAAAAATTAAAAGGGTTTTTATCGTCAATATTCCCTATACTGTATATTCACAACTCATCATTTTCATACTACTATTCCCTATAAATGAAAGTTGAATCCGAAATTATCCAACTATACAATGCAGAAGAATACTAGTGAACTTTAATTTATTATTATTTTTTATATTTTAGTTTGTTTCTTTAATTTTTTGTCGTAAATTAATTTATTAAAAGTTATAAATTGTCATTGATTTTAATGGAAAAGTTAAACTCGAGAGTCGAACCCGAATTAAAACAATATTATACATTAATGAAGAACTAATAATTAAACAACTTACAGGTACGCCAATGATGACATGCTCCCGATATACGTTGGGATTGGACCGGTGATCGAGCAGTTTCTTAGTATCCTGCGGAAACCGGCCAAAATGAAAAAACAGCTTTTGCTCTTATTATTAAGATTACACTGATTAGTACACTCGATCTGTTGGCCAAGTTTCTGAAAATTATGTGGTAATTAATTAAATTAAGGAATAATTACTAACAGAGAATATATGTTGGCCAAGTTTGCTTGTACTGGGAATTGAAACTGAGAGTCGGCAACATCACTTATCACCCTACAAAAAATGAAAAGAATGAATTAAAGAACTTATCAAATATATATATATATATATATTCGTTAATTTATTTTAGTAAACCCTAATCCAATAAAATAGGTAAAAATGGTGATGTATTTGGAAACACTTACAAACTCTTGAGACTTGACATACTGAAAATTCGAGACGGTATGCTCCCTCTGAAATTGTTTCCATAAAATGACCTATAATAATTAAGCAATAAGCAGCTGGTTGATCAATTTATTGTTCTTGTTTGACTTTAAAACTTTAAGGATGATCGAGTTACTATGAGGTTCATTTGAGGAACTACGTACCAATGAGCTGAAATGTGCATTAATCAAAGTGGTTTTCATTATTATGATGTCTATATATAAAGTGTGTCTCTTAATATTAGATTCTTAATTTAGAATGTAATTAAAATAATAATTTCATTTCGGCTGAAAAAAATCATGAACATTTATCTATATAAAGTGCTCCTCCATATATAAACACCTCTGCCAGTTTATAACACTTGATCACGAAAAATTAAACTTACAGGAAGTTCATTAAGGTCCAGTTTGCTATGAAGTCAGGTATAGGGCCAGACATATAATTCCCAGAAACTGAACTGCATTTCGCAAACAAAGATACATTGCATGTCATATTTTAGACGATCATATATATTTTGTAAAAAGTCAATCAAATTGATGATTGTTTAGTCATTCATTTATATCAAACAACTTGACGATTTTAGTAAGAATTAAGTTAGGTATGATGAACCGTTATTTAGTTTATATATAAATGACTAAACAATCTCCAATTAATTAGAAATGATTTTAAAATGATATTTTAGAAGATGACCACTAATGATTATGAAAAGAAAAAAAAATTCATTGAGCGGGAGTACGTAGTTACAATTGCTGCAAGGACTTCCCGAATGTAACGTTGGCATAACTACCCGGCAATGTCCCAGTGATATTATTAGATCGCGCCGAGCTGCACCAATAATATGTACAAAATTAAGTATATAACTGTTAATGTTAATTCAATCATATCTTTTTTGTATATTTAAGAAATATTAGCAATATTGTCTGAATTTAAAAAAAAATTTAGATGGCCAAGCTAGTGTCATATATAGGAGATAAAATTGAGGTGGTATTGCTAAAAATTTGCCCTCTTTGAATATATACTTTGCACAAACTTACAAGCCAAAAAGACTTTTCAAATTTCCGAGTGCTGGTGGCAGAGCTCCAGACAAGCCATTGTCGTCCAAAGACCTTCAAATTTTATAAACAATAAATAATTAAAGAAGGAGAAAAAAGAAAAAGAATAGTTAGCTGCCCAGCTAGCTATAGTTTTGAAAGGAAAAATGGAAGTACAATTTAATATATATATATATACATAGTTTGATAGTTGCATACAGATATTGTAGATTTGTCAGATGACCAAAGGATGATGGTATATTGCCGATGAGGAAATTGCTCTGCAGGCGGCTATGGGCCAGAAAAATAGAAGAGAGCTACGATGAGTTTATAATCAGCATTCTGATTATGATATATATAAGACATTAAGTGAAAATGAGAGACGAGGAGGTATCCCCAGGGGAAATGAGATTTACAGGTGAGTAAGGTTAGTGAAGTTCCCAAAGCTCTGTGGTATGAATCCTGCCAGCTTATTGTTTGAAAGATCCCTGAAGATATAATTAATAAAGGTCTACTTAATTAACATATTATTTATAACATGTAATAAATTACTAATTTCATTTATATTTTTATCACTTACAAGAAAGTAGAAAGGATGAAAATGTACTTTGACTTATTTAACATATAATTATCAATCACCCGCATGCAGTGAAAAAATGGAAGTACAATTTAATATACATAGTTTGATATATAGTTGCTTACAGATATTTTAGATTTGTCAGATGACCAAAGGATGATGGTATATTGCCGATGAGGAAATTGCTCCGCAGGCGGCTATGGCCAGAAAAATAGAAGCGAAGATGAGTTTATAATCATCATTCCGATTATGATATATATATTTATAATTCATTCAGTGAAAATGAGAAATGAGATGGTATCCCAAGGGGGAATGAGATTCACAGGTGAGTAAGGTAAGTCAAATTCCCCAGGCTCTCTGGTATGAATCCTGTCAGCTGATTGTTTGAAAGATCCCTGAAGATATATTTAGTGAAAAATTGGAGATTAGTTAGTTTTTTATATTAATCGGAAAAATATGACTTTAGAAAGAAATAAGATTTTCATGTGAACCAAAGTAAAATTGTGGTGGTGGTGATGATCATAGTAAAATTGTGGTGGCTAATTTTGTTTTTAAGAACTCTTAGTTTGTATGTAGTTTGTTTCTTTATTTTTTTTCGTCGTATCCTTAAAAGCCTTAGAAAACATCAATTTGATGTTTTATAAAATGAATTTATGTTTTATAAAATGTAGTCTAATTATTAATGTATCATGTGTTTTCATATTCTAAATCCGATCTTCAAAAACAATAATAATTACCAAACGCATTTCACACATGTTTTTATATCCAAAAAAGGAAAATATGAATAAACAAACATTACAAGATAGGGCCTCAAGTCTTTAAATTTACATGGAGATAATTTTATATGTACTTAAAAAGAATTCAAATATTTCCACTTAATATTATAATTCAGTGAGATTTGTCTTTAGCCGTTGTATAGTTGAAGATGTCGAATTTGAATCTCACAAATTGTTTGCTAAAATATGTTGCTAACATATTAAGGAACTTACATGCGGAACCGCAAATCTACATCACTCCCCGAGTCAGGCCAAGGAATAGGACCGCTGCTATTTTAAAAACATATATAACACTGTATTATTCATTACAAGTCAAACATGCAAGGTTACTAAAAAAATTTATTAGTTAATACACCCAACAAAATATGTGCAATGCCCTCTTTTCTTTTTTGTTGGTTTGAATTATCATGTCAAAGTTGGTATGTTTGTAATATTTGCTCAAACTCTCATCTCTTGCCACATGTATGGCTAAGATGAAAACACTTAGTTTACAACCTAAGTACAAATACTAAATGTGTGAAATATCACAGTAGCTTTTTGCACAACGCCTCTCAGTCTCTATTTCTGCTCTCTGCCGTGTTCTCTGTTTTACAGCTCTACATAGAGCTGATTTCTTCTCTTCATTTCTTCTTGAGTTGAAATAAACCAAATTTCAACATGGTATTAGAGCTTAGCTGATCAAGAAATGGAATGGGTCGATTGGGTGTTGTTGATTTCTGAAAAGGGGGAAATTTCTAAATGAAACCCTAGAATCACTTTTCTTCAAATTCATGACAAATTCAAGTAAGGGTGGAGATATTAGAAATCCAATGTTCAATGGATTAAACTACGACTTTTGGAGGATAAAGATGAAGACTATTTTCTTATCTCATGAATTATGGGGCTTGATTGAAGATGGCTATGAAATTCCACAAAATTCTGAAGTATTGACAGAAGCTCAGAAGAAAGAGTTGAAGAATAATATCAATAAAAATGCAAAAGCTCTTGGACTCATACAAGGAGCACTTTCAGACGGAGTCTTTCCGAGAATTTCGAACAAAACAATTGCAAAAGCAGCTTGGGATGTTCTTGCGAAAGAGTACAGAGGTTCTACGAAGGTAAGAGCAGTTAAATTACAATCATTGAGAAATTTTTTTGAATATTGTAGAATGAAGGATGATGAACTGCTGGATGCTTATTTGAGTAGATTTTATGAGCTTGTTGATAGACCGGTTGACAAAGATGTGATAGGAGTGAAGTGGATTTACAAGACAAAGCTCAATGAAGATGGTTCCATACAGAGGAATAAAGCTAGATTGGTGGCAAAGGGGTATTCTCAGAAACCTGGGATTGACTTCCATGAAAAATTTGCACCTGTAGCTAGACATGAAACAATCAGAGGCCTAATCTCTATTGCTGCTCAAAAGGGATAGTACCTACACCAACTAGATGTGAAGTTTGCTTTTCTAAATGGAGTCCTAAAGGAGGATTTGTTTGTTGAACAACCTCAAGGGTTTGTTATTGAAGGGCAATGGCAGAAAGTGTACAAGCTTAAGAAGGCACGTTATGGTCTTAAGCAAGCAACTAGAGTATGTATGGAGAGATCGACTCATATTTCAGTGAAAGAGGATTTCGAAGAAGTGAAAATGAAGCTGCCCTCTACCTCAAAATTGAAGATAACTTAGATATTCTCATTGTTTCTTTATATGTCGATGATCTGATAAATATTGGAAGTAGTGAGAAAATGATCTTAAATTTCAAGAATGATATGATAAGAAAGTATGAGATGAGTAATCTAGGCATGTTGCATTATTTTCTGGGTATTGGTATTAGTCAATCAGAAGATGGTATCTTTATTACTCAAAAGAAATATGCAAAGTCTATACTAGAGAAGTTCAATATGTCTGGTTGCAAACCTATTGCAACACCTCTAGTAGTAAATGAAAAGTTTCAAAAGGAAGATGGTAGTGGTAGTATTGATGAATCTGTGTATAGAAGCCTTGTGGGGAGTCTGTTGTATTGGACAACAACTAGGCCAAATATTATGTATGTTGC
This sequence comes from Oemleria cerasiformis, assembly GCA_037349345.1. Lineage (NCBI taxonomy): Eukaryota > Viridiplantae > Streptophyta > Magnoliopsida > Rosales > Rosaceae > Oemleria > Oemleria cerasiformis. The sequence goes on from JAZGTL010000010.1 coordinate 13,462,639, forward strand.
AAGCTTGTTGTCTAGATTTATGCATAATCCAACTTGAGTTCACTAAGGAGCTGCAAAGAGGATCCTAAGATACATTCAAGGTACAAGTGACTTTGGCATAATGTATGAAAGGAATGTTGAACCAAAACTGTTTGGGTTATGTGATAGTGGTTGGGGAGGAAGTGGGGATGACTTGAAGAGCACCGTTGGCTACACATTTACACTAGGGACTGGTGTATTCTCTTGGGCATCTAACAAGCAGAAATCAGTTGCTCTATCTACTGGTGAAGCTGAATATGTGACAGCTTCAATTGCAACCTCTCAAGCAGTTTGGCTGAGAAGTGTTATGGAAGACTTTGGTGAAAAGCAACAAGGGCCAACTCCTATTCTCTGTGATAACAAGTCATCAATTGCTATGTGCAAGAATCATGTTAATCACAGTCGAATAAAGCACATTGCTCTAAGGTATCACTATATCAGAGATGCAATTGAAGAAAAGGTAGTTGATGTGATCTACTGCAAGTCTGAAGATTAAGTTGCTGACATCTTCACCAAAGCATTGCCATCAATTCATCTACCTAAGAGAACTTATGGAAGTGAAGTAACAAAGAATTAAGAGGGAGTGTTAAAATATGTGTAATGCTCTGATTTCTTTTTTGTTGGTTGGAATTATCATGTCCAAGTTGGTATGTTTGTAATATTTGCTCAAACTCTCATCTCTTGCCACATGTATGGCTAAGATGAAAACACTAGTTTAACAACCTAAGTATAAATACTAAATGTGTGAAATATCACAATAGCTTTTTGCACAACACCTCTCAGTCTCTATTTCTGCTCTCTGCCGTGCTCTCTGTTTTACAGCTCAACATAGAGCTGATTTCTTCTCTTCCTTTCTTCTTGAGTTGAAATAAACCAAATTCCAACAGTAATTACGAGGATATTACGTTATATAAAGTCACACCATAAAAGATTACGATCCAGCCAGTTCATAGAATTATGAGAAAATTATATAATTGATTGTAGGTTTACCTTATTAGATATAGAATTATTTACCTTATTTTGTATTCGATAAATGAGAGGGAGGATTCAAATTTGATACATATTCCACCATTGAGCAAGCAAGTACCATCGATTCATTAAAAAGTAATATCAAAGCCACAGGCCCGAAAGGACTTACATACTCTCTTGCGACTGCAAATTCCCCAAGCTAGCTGGTATGGAGCCACTCAAATGATTGTATGAGAGATTCCTGAATGTACATTATTCTCATTACAAATTCTTACCACAATCACCTCAAGGCAACTTTCATTTCAAAGCAACCAGATATATATATGTAAATGTAAATGTATATGTATAGTTGAGACTTACAAGTAGGAGAGTGAGGTCAGAGTGCCCAACGCAGCGGGTATTGGGCCATGAAGTTGGTTGGAGGGCAGACTACTGTATATGCAAAACGGAAGAAACCCCTTTTAGTGAAACATTCAAAATATGGGTACGTGTTCATAAACTATTCATGATTAACATAATATTAAGCAAAAGGACTTTAAGTTCATACAAGCGATTCAGACGTCTAAGTGTATAAAAATGAATTCTAGCTCTTAGGTTATGTTTGGGCAGGTCTCACAAGTCCGGACCAGCCAATTAAAACTGTATTAATTAAATAAGAAATCTAATTCATGTTTGGCAAAAGACTAGATTGGCATAAGTGCAACTAATAGTCCCAGCTTAGGTGGATTCTCCTATATAAAATGCAAGTATTAATCTTTTGAGAAAATGAGAGGAATTATTACAGCATAGACAGTAGCGTAAGGTTGGCCAGTTCTTGAGGTATAACTGCATTCAAGTATCTCCCACTCAAACTTCTGCAACTCAAAGGCAAAGGTTACTTAATAAAACCAATATGGTACTTGAATAATCAAACAAAATAAAAAAGAAATTGAACGCAGAAATATTTTTAAATTTTCTTTGAAAAACAAACCCAAAAGAGCCTTAAATAAGTGTGGGGCAGTGGATTGAGGGTTTCTATAATTCAAGTGCCCATTAATAGCTGTACGTTGAGCAAAACTTACATGCTAGTGAAGTGGCAAACGGTGCCCTCTTCAAAATAGCAGTTACATTGGATGGCCGACTTATAGGTGGTCTGCGTGGAATTTCTGTAATCGCAAAACGCCGAGTTTCTGAAGTCTGGAGCCGTTCCGTCCGGAAATAAATCCAACTTGTCTCCTATTGTTTCAAGAGCCGACACTATATATCCAACATGTAATATTCATTGCAAATTATTAACCTATGCTTCTCTTATTTACATTCATAAAACAATATATATGTATAATTATATATCGTCAATATTGTGAACAAATTAAAGCTGATGATTAATACGTACCTTCAGATTCAGGGAACTTTTGAGCCAAACTCTGAGATCTGAATTCTGAAGTAATAAGGTGAGAAAGAAGGAAGTAGTTGAGGCAAAGAACCACAAGTTTTGCAGAATAAGTAGTTTCACTCATTTTCTCTTGTGACTCTCAGTGCCCTAAACAATATACTTTTGCTCATGAATTCTGTGTCTATATATATAGACGAACTTCCTTGTTCCTCCATTCTTCCTTTTTCATTATGGGCTGTTTCGCACAAAAGTACGTAGTTATTATCGACTTTATTGCAAACTAGCCAGCTAGGTTAGGGCCAAGTCTGATAATGAGATTTACAAATTAAAACAATAGGTTAAATGGTTGCAACCGTCTCTGAACTTTATCATAATTTTAGCAACTGTTCCTATGCTTCAATATTAGTGTCATCCGCTCCTAAATTTTATCCTAATGTTTCCGTTAGTACCTCCGTCTATTTATCAAACAAAATCCATTTTTAAAAGGGCAAAATTGTCAATTTATGTGCGTTTCGTGGGTTTTTTTTAACGGAATTCGTTTGAAAAATAGACAGAGGGACTAACAGAAACATTAGGGTAAAGTTCAGGGACGGGGGACACTAATATTGACGTATAAGGACAGTTGCTAAAATTAGGTAAAGTTTAGTGATGGTTTCAACCATTTAGCCAAAACAATAAAGTTAAAGCGGTCATGAACAACAATTTCAGTGCAATAATGTAACTTTAAAAAAAAAAAATTCAATGCAATGTTGTGAGATTTTTATTTATTTACAAGACCAAATTTTTATTTACAATAAATAAAGCAGCCTTTTAGAGTTCGGAGCCCTTTTGTGACGGAACCTTAAAATTCTTTGACTTTCCACACTATTTACACTCGAAAAACGCTAGCAATTGGGCTTTGAGAAATTTGCGTTATTAAAAGCCCAAAAAGTAAGGATGACCCAAAGGGCCAGAAAAAAGACAAAAAAGAAAGCGATGACTAGGCGCCGCCCAAGCTATGTTTAAAAAAGGATTTTAGAGTGATCGAAGGATCGATAGTGGGTCATAATTAAAGATAACCACTTGCGAAAAAGTACTCATCCAAGAAGGCTATATAAGGGGTGACGAAACTCCTTCGAATGGACCAATCAATCAATACAACAACAAACCCTTTACAAACAAAGCAACATGACTAGTTTGAAATAAAAAAGCCTGCATAGACTAAGTTTTGTCAATACATCCCGATTTTGGATAAACACCACAACAAAATCCAAGTTGCCCGGCGAAAGGACGTCGTCGAGCAATTCTGAAAACGGCGAGTCTCCGTCGGGCAATCTCCGTCGGGCTTTGATTTTAGTCAACGCCCACAGTGTATTCGTCGAGCAACAATATCTTGGCCGACGGACTAGTTCGTCGCTGAAGTCTTCGTCGAGCAACCTAAAAGTCAACAACATATTACCGATGTACAATATACGTCGGGTAACCTTACAATATTCGTCGGGTAACTGTTTAAATATCCGTCGGGTAACGTTTTACACATCCGTCAGGGAACGTGTTACATATTCGTCGGGTAACGGTTTACTTATCCGTCGGGTAACATGTCCCACATTCTTCGGGTAAAGTTTGAATAATTTCCGTTTATATGCCCGATGCCTTGGCTATTCGTCGGGCAAACTCTGAATAATTAAAATATATTTTTAATAAAATATTTAATTAAATAATAAAAAATAAAAAAATTTAATTAAAAAATTCAATTAAAAGAATCAAAATAAAATAAAAATAATATTTATAAAAATTAATGTAATATTTTTACATCATTAAATATATAAAAAATATTTTATATATAGTACACTCTAACTACTAGTCAAGGCGTCAAAGTAGGCGGGATCCTGAGGGGGCTGTTTGGTGGGCGGTGAGAAAATGTCATCCAATCCACGATCACCTAAACGTTGAAGGACCTTGTCAAGGGCGGTCTTGATTTGTTGGTTTTGGGCTTGAATCTCCGCGTATTGGGCTTTGCTCATAGCATTTTCGGCCTCTAGGTTTCTCCAACGATCTGACGTCTCCTGGGGATTACCTATCCAAGATGAACTAGACGATTAGGTCGAGACATCCCGCACAATCCTGTCGCCCGCCCCCCGAACGACCCTCCTTGGGCGCCTCCCAAGTTGTCGCTCCAGAATTGCGATCGACATGTCGGGATTAGGGAGCTGCTGCTCCAACGGCACTTTCGGATGTTGTTGGGTGAGCTCAGCTTGTGTCTGCTGGACTTCTTGCTGCATCACATCCTACGAATTCAAATAAATATTAATTAGAAATATAATTATCAAATTAAAAAATAATGTTTAATCTTCCAAAAAAATAAACTTACGTGAATTTTGTCAGCCACTTGATCCCCCCGTCCAGCGTACACTTGCCCCCAGACATCCACCTCTGGGAGCATCGACTCGGCGTTGCGCCGATCCTCCTACCAGGCCGATAAGGATCACGACCCCCCGTGGTGGTTGAATTTCTTCGCTCCCAGGTTCGATGTGTTTGCAATTGATTTCCACTATTCATTTGTAAAACCAAAAATTAAATTTTAAAATGGAAAATAACATAAAAATTAAATAATTTAATTAACTAGATAGATAATACGTACCAGATAGGTGAGGGACACGAAATGGTCGCACAACCACAACCACCCTGGCTGTTTTGGCCTGTCCAACTCCTCTAGAGGATTTGCCCGAGCTTCCTCCGGGGAAGGCCAAGTCAAGAAGTACTTGTGCAGCTCGTACTTCCAGTCGGTGTATCGTAACTGCCAGTGGTGGCTCAGGTATCTATTGAGCTCTACGTTATCCAAGTCGAACTCAAAATTGATCTGCAATCAATTATTAAAGTTAGTAAAATAATTAAAAAATATGAAATGAATGTTAAAAATGGGAAAAAAACATACCGATAACTCTCCCCAACAACGCGTGATCTCCTCCGGGTTTGGGTTCTAAAAGTTTCCCCATCATCAGGGACTTGGTGCGAAGAATCGCACCAATGTCATGCACTAGGAGGCTGAGAATTTTGACCGGCGCAGACTAGAGGCGCGACACGTACACCACCAGTATCTTTGCATTTGTTGCACTGCAAATCCGCTGGGATGTCAAATCGCGGTTTATCCCGCGCACGTTCACCGACCTACCTGTAAATTCGATGAACATTGGTAAATAAAATGAGTAACAAATATAAACGGTTGGTTAAATAAACAAAATAATGAACTTACCTTTAGGGAGTGCTTAGACATTAGGCCCTGTTTCGTCTGCTCCGACGTCGTCCTGTGGGGGCTGGGGGTCGGTACGGGGTTTCCCCTATTTCTTGCTATGCTGTCGACGTGCTGATTGGGCACGGGGTCGCTGATGGACCGACATCGATGACTAAACTGACGCCACTGTTAAGGCGACCGAGTCAGGGGCTGCCTCCTCCGGTGCATGATCATCAACAGGATCAGGGCAGAGGCGGGTCCTAGATGTGATTAAGGTGCGATGCGACATCTACAATAACAAATATAAATTAATTAATATAAAATTAACCAACACATTTTTAATTAAATAATAAAAACCAAACATTTTTAATATTAAATATTAAATTTAAAAAATCATAAAAAAATCACATTTAAAATTAACCAACATTTTATAATTCCAATAAACGTAAATAAATAAAGTAATTATTTTTTTTTAGTAATAATTAGTAAATTGGTATCTAAAAACTAAAATCACCAAATTATAATTTTTTTAAATAAATCCAACACAAACAAAAATTAAACTTAAAAAACTAATTAATCCAAACGTACTAAACTCAAAATTCACAACATTATACCTAAATTTCTAAATCCAAATTTCGGGACCAAAATCAAACTTACAAATTAATCCAAACATATAATAATAATATCCTAATCCTAAAATTCACAAATTAAAAATTTATAAAACTCACATTTCCAAAATTAACTTATAATACACCATATCAAAATTTCACAAAATTATTTTTAAAATTCAAATACCCAAAATTCATAAAATTCACATATCCAAAATTCACATAAATTTCATATCCAAAATCATAACAAATAATAATATCCAAATCCTAAAATTCACAAATTAAAATTTTATAAAACTCACATTTCCAAAATTCAATTATAATACACCATATCAAAATTTCACAAAATTGTTTTTAAAATTCAAATATCCAAAATTCATAAAATTCACATAAATTTCATATCCAAAATCATAACATTCTATCAATTTCAACATCATACCAAACATCAAAATTTCAACAAATCTTCAACTATTATATATACATTAACAATAACAATAAACCAATAACAATTATATATACATTAACATTAACATTAACATTAACAATAACAATAAAAATTAACATTATATATACATTAACATTAACAATTACCAATAACAATTAACAATAACAATATCCAATTTCATAATTTCCTTTTTCAAATCAAAATTAACAATTAACCAATATATATACATTAACATTAACAATAACAATAACAATAACAATATCCAATTTCATTTCAAATCAAATTTAACAATAAACCAATATATATACATTAACAATAGAGAAAGAGAGGGACAATGAGTTCGACCTTCAAGGAACTCGGTGAGAGATCGGTCTGGAGAGGGGAGCGACGACGATGGCAAAGCTCGCTGAGAGAGAGGCGGCGTCTTTGACAGCTGGGGCGGCGGATGGAGGAAGAACGAGAAATTCCGATGTGGTTCTGATATTCAAACGATATTCAGAAAGCAAATTGGGAGAGAAACCGAGAGGAACGCAGGAACAGCAGAAAATGAAGAACAAGGAAGAAGAAGAAGAGTCGGTATGATATATCTCTGTGGTTGACATTGCCCGACGAACGTCTTCGTCGGGATCCTCTTTAATGATTCGTCTGGTATTAACAAACGGTGAATATTCATCGGGTATCTCGTTCGGTATCCGTCGGGTAACATGTTCACTATCATCGTCGGGTAACATGTTGGATATCCGTCGGGTAACTTGTTTCATATCCGTCGGGTTAATTTAAACATATCCGTCAGGCAATATTAGGCCATAACTTTGAGATTGGCGAATATTTAGGCGGAAATTCCGTCGGGCTAAATTATAAAACATCTGTTGGGTAAGAACAACGGTCGGCAATCCGTAGAGTAAGATTTTCAACCTCTGTCGGGCAAAAAAATGCGGGACTTTTGAGATTCTACGTAAATTTAGGTGCAGTGTCTGTTGGGCATAGTTCAAAACCGTCGTCGGGTAAGACCACCTATCGGCAGTCCGTCGGGTAACACTACGCGGGAAATTTGAGATTTTGCAAAAAATTACGCGGGAATTTTGAGATTTCGCGAAATTTTTAAAAAATTGCGCGTTTTATTAGAGTTACCCGATGACGTACCAAAGGTAGCCCGACGGATGTTGGCCCGACGAATACCTTTATTCGTGGGGCATGACTTTTCTGATGCCGTTTTTACCATTAATCTGAAAACCAGGTTCGGCGAAAGAATAATCAACATCGGGACCGTTCAAATTTTGGTTTTACATGCCTAAAGCCCCATCTATCGTTATGGTGATGTTTTGAGGAATTCAAGCCGTCCGATCGTGAAGAAACGTTGTGTAACCATTGAATCGTTGTGCACCATTACATAATCCCGGCATTTCCAAATTGGGTACTTTTTCGCGTAGGCGATCTATGGGTACCTACCATAAATGTGGAAGCTTAGATCGGTCAATTTCAAGTTTTAAGCTTTTGAAAATAGGCAAACAAGCATATTGACCAAGGAGTTTAAACTTTTGATGGAAACTTCAATACATTTTGCGAATTTTTGGTTATATTGATATTCAAACGATTGAATTTGACCGATCTAACCGTTCACTTTGTGATTTTACGTGCCTAGATCTCGCCCGTCAAAAATCTTGATGTTTTGAGTATTTCAAGCCATCCGATCGGGAAGAAACGTTGTGTAACCGATGAATCGTCGCAAACCGTTACCTAATCCCGGGATTTCCAAATTGGTTAATTTTTCGTGTAGGCGATCTATGGGTACCTACCATAAATGTGGACGGTTAGATCGGTCAATTTCAATTTTTAAGTTTTTGAAAATCAAAAAACGAGCATATTGACCAAGGAGTTTAAACTCTTGATTGAAACTTCAATACATTTTGCGAATTTTTGGTTCTATTGATATTCAAATGATTGAATTTGACCGATCTAACCGTTCACTTTGTGGTTTTAGGAGCCTAGATCTCGACCGTCGAAAATCTTGATGTTTTGACGATTTCAAGCCGTCCGATGGGGAAGAAACAGTGTGTAACCGTTGAATCGTCGCGCAACGTTACCTAATCCCGGCATTTCCAAATTGGGTAATATTTCGTGTAGGTGATCTATGGGTACCTACCATAAATGTGGACGGTTAGATCGGTCAGTTTCAATTTGTAAGTAATTTTAAAAAGTTGTTTAATAAAAACGTGTCAATTTGTTCTGCTCAATCATGCCCGATGATTATTCATGTATATTCGTCGGGTACCACGTTAAATATCCGTCGGGTAACATGTTAAATATTGTTATCGGGTAACAGTTAAGTTTCCATTGGGTAACAGCAATTGGTGTGTTCCGTCGGGTAACCCGTACCATTCCGTCGGGTAAAGTGTTACATATAGTCGTCGGATAACAGTTACGTATCCGTCGGGTAACACCAATTGTTTCGATCCGTCGGGTAACATGTTAATTTTCCGTCGGGCAACATTAATTTAAACAAATTGTTATTAAATTAATGTAAATTTAATATGGTAAATAATTGTTTATAAAAATATTATGAAAGCACATTTTATAGACAATATTTTTTATCAAAAATTATTGTATCTTATTTGGTCAATATGAATGTTGTGTTCAATTTTTTTCACATGTCACTAAAGAGTAAAAATTGACCCTCATGATTTATCAAATTGACCTTCATGACTTATCATCAAAATATTTGACTTAATCTTTGATCTTCATTTATTTTGAAGTTGCGTATTTTGTGGAGTGCATGTATGGTCTCCTCACTTTAAGAAAGTAAAAAAAACTATTTTTATAAATGAAATCATACAACATACATATAAATCAAATTTATTGATTTGAACATGGATATTACATATATGAATGAAATTTCGAATTTACAACTTTCATTCGGATTTGCTTTCCCCCTCCCAATCACGCTCGTCATCCGATATGTGTACAGTACTTGATTCCTCCGAATCACTTTCAATTTGCTCTAATTCCTCCAGATCAACAAAAATATCATCAATCGCAATTGGTGGGATGATGTCATTGGTTCGTACTCCATCCACATTTTGGGTGGATACCGATGAATCCACCTAGTAAACGATTTGGTCATCGTCTATTTCCCCATCTTCTTCATGGTATCGGTCATCCAAGTCCCAAATGTTTCTATGATACACCATCTCAGCTACTCTCCAACCAGCACCAGCTTTTGGATCATCCACATAGAATACTTGTTTCGCCGTACTAGCGAGGATGTAAGGATCATTCCCAAACCACCGGGTGTTTGTGTTTATAGAAGTACATAACTGATATTTGACGATACTGCCTGGGATACTTGGGTTGGTATCAAACCAATGACACTTGAACAAGACGACTTCCTTGCGGTCGGCGTATAACACCTTAACCACAGTTAACAATTTACCGTAGAAACCAGTATAAGCATTTTCCCCATCTCCCGGCACGAAGACCCCGCTGTTTTGCGTAGACAACTTGTCGTCTCGTTCTATGGAAACGAACTTAACTCCGTTAACGTGACAACCAGCGTACGTTTCTCCTCGGAATAGGCCAATGGCCAGTTGCATTAATTCTTTATTGAAATTTGGCGAGTTGACATCTTTCAGCTGTGCCATCTGGTAAGATACACACAAGAAACGAAATAGGTAAGCTTAAAACAAATTTAAGAAATTTGGAAATAAAATATTTGACTTACATGCTCGGAAAACCAACGTGGAAACAGTTGTTTATCCATTTCTTCCCAATTAGAAGGAAATTGGGCCTTCATCAACGCCTAGTGCTGCTCGTGGAAGGGCCAGACTTCGTCACAGTTGTTTAGTATGAACCAATGAGCCACGTCCATGTCACTATTGATGAACGGCTCTGAGATTGGACCGGTGACGAATGGTCGAGCGGGTTGGGAAAATACAGATAGGGTCTCTGGACGTTGAACACCATCGTCGTTGCGAGACGCCCTATTGAAGGCAGTTTCAACATTTCGAAGGTACTTTGCACCAAATGTCAGTGCCTCCTTTGCAATGTACGCCTTGGCTATAGAGCCTTCGGGGCGTGTCTTGTTCCGCACGTACCGCTTGTACGTACCTAACATTTTGGAAGGAAATTTACATTAAGATTCACATATATACATGATAGTAAGGAAATATTATCAAATAGCAGGGATAAGTTTTACCTCTCGATTTGGTACATCCAACGATAATGCACCGGGCCAGCTAGCTTTGCCTCATCCGGCAAATGTATCAGTAGGGGCACCATTACATCAAAGAATGCAGGTGGATATATTTGCTCAAGCCGGCACATGATGTACACAATATCCTCGTTAATTGCTTGAAGGTCCCCTTTTACCAACGTCCTGGCACATAGTATCTGGAAGAATTGATACAAATAAACTATCGTCTCAACAACACCAGCCTCTAAGAAGGGTCGAGTACAATCGGAATGAGTCGTTGTAGCAAAACATGATAGTCATGGCTCTTCATACCAGAAATGGTCCCACCGTCTGTGCTAACACTCCAGGATATGTTGCCGGCGTACCCGTCGGGAAATTTCACACCTTGCAACCACTTCAGGAATTTTTTCTTATTGTCCGGCGTAAATGTATAATTTGGATGAGCCATGATGTATTTGTCATTGACGACTTTTGGCCACAAATTAGGCCGAATCCCCATTTCTTTCATGCCCAGACGAGTCTTTTTTGTGTCCTTTGACTTCCCTTCAATGGGTGAAGTCGTTCCCACAACACTCTCAGCAACGTTCTTCTCGATGTGCATAGGATCGGCGATATGTCTGATTTTCAACTTCAACCATTATGGCAACCGAAAGAATATGATTTTTTTCGTCCAACTTTCCTGTTCAGCTGGTTTCGATCGTCGTGTGACGAAGTCATGTATACTGTTCAGTTTGGATAATATCTCATCACCGGATATCTCCCTTGGTCGACCTCTTAACTCTGATTTACCATCAAATGAGTCCGATTGCATTCGCCATCGATGATCCCAGGGCAGAAACCTTCTCGCACCCAAGTAGCATACCTTAGATGCGTGCCAAAAGGACGTTGTGTCTGGTCCACATGTCGGGCAAGCAAGATAGGCCTTGGTGCTCCATCCCGACAACATACCATAAGCAAGAAAATCATTGATTGTCCACATTACAGCCGCTCGTAGGGTGAACATATCTCCATTGCACTTGTCGTATGTTCGGACACCATTCTCCCACAGATCCACGAGCTTGTCAATCAACAGCCGCAAACACACATTGATGGAATTACTCGGCGATTTGGGCCCCGGTATCAAAGTACTGATGATTGTGAATTCTTTCTTCATGCATCTCTAGGGAGGCAAGTTATACTGAACCATAACCACCGGCCAAGTGCTATATGGCTTTGCAAAACTCCCAAACGGATTAAACCCGTCAGTAGCGAGCCCTAATCTAACATTTCTTGGCTCCGCAGCAAACTCGGGATACATTTTATCAAATTCCTTCCAAGCCTTTCCATCGGCCGGATGCCTCTGTACATCATCATCAATGCGTTCATCCTGATGCCACCTCATATCACGGGATGTGTGGGACGACATGTAGAATCTTTGTAACCTTGGCTTCAGTGGAGAATAACGCAACACCTTTTTTAGAATCGTGTTCTTTTGAAACCTAGGCTCATTGCACACAGGACATTTGTCAAGCTGTTCGAATTCACCGTAAAACAATGCACAGTTGTTCTTGCATGCATGGATCTTGATATACCCTAACCCAAGGCCCTTCAACAACTTCTTCGAGCTATAATGATCTTTTGGCATACAGTTGTCTTCAGGGAGCATTCGGATGATGATTTCCATCATGTGATCAAAATGCTTGTTCGTTTGATTATACTCAACTTTCAAGTGCATCAACTCCACAACTGCCCCTAGAACCGAAGATGATTTACGACAGGGGTACAATTCGCGCTGAGCTTCTTTCAACAATCTCTCGTAATGGAGCTCAGAGTCTTCGAGTTGCAACCTTGGCGCATCATCTTCCATATCATCTGATGCGGGAGGAAAACCATCGGTTAATAACTCAACGACTTGATCATTATCACATAGCCGATCCAAACCACTTTCGTCCCGACGGGTCCCGGGAACCGAAGATGTTGATGCGGAAAATATTTCTTCACCGTGATAGATCCAATTAGTGTAGTTGTGTACGATCCCATTCCATTCCAGATGAGTTTGGACCTCATTCAACGACATCCAAATGCAGTTGTTACATTTACGGCACGCACACCTGATACGTCTTGTATCACTGCAATGACTACGTGCAAAGGTAATGAAACTGTCGATCCCATCCAAATACTGATCAGAAGATCTATCAAACATTTGCATCCACCCTCTGTCCATTGTGCCTGGTTTCACAACATAGAATTAACGTAAGTAATTGAGTTAAAATTGTCCCGTAAATAGAACAAGTTAAAATAAAAAACAGCTCTTCTCCTTATGCCTCCGGTGATTTGGCCATATCCCATTCGAGAGTGCACGTTATGTGCTGTGTAGTTTGCGACCTACGATGCTAAATTTCGATCGAGGGAAATTTCGGCAGCATCTCCCTATAGTTCCCCAAATGCACGACGTAGATATTATAAACAAATATCTAGTATGCATTCGGAGAACATTGATGGGATACAAACCAAACTTCCCACAATCAAAACCTAACTTCGTAGACCGCCAACTACACAACACATAGTTGCGCACCCTCAAACTGTCCGAATAAATGGACAATTTAAGAGTCAATCAATCAATCCGATTCACTGACTCTCAAACGGGTCTAAGGTTTTTCATTGAATTTCATTATACGAAGTTAATCAACTCGATTAACTTCGCATAAACGGTTATGAAATATGAACGTATTTCACTCCATCGGAACTAAATAAAGCGTTTTACAAAAAATATCACAACAAATTCACAAATACAAACATATATTAATTATGCATAAAACAGAATTTACAATTTTATAATTTCCGTACATATTTTCTATTTCCCTATTTTCCTAACATATTTTCTAATTTCCTAACATATTTTCTAATTTCAATAATTTCATTACATATTTTTTATTTTCATATTTTCCTGAAATATTTTATAATTTCCTAACATATTTTCTATTTCCCTATTTTCCTAACATATTTTCTAATTTCCAAACATAATTTCGAATTTTAATAATTTCATTACATATTTTTTATTTTCCTATTTTCCTAAAATATTTTCTAATTTCATAATTTCCTAACATATTTTCTATTTCCCTAGTTTCCTAACATATTTTCTAATTTCCAAACATATTTTCTAATTTCAATAATTTCATTACATATTTTTATATTTTCCTATTTTCTAACAATATTTTCTAATTTCCTAACATATTTTCTATTTCCCTAATTTCCTAACATTCTTCCTAATTTCCTAACATATTTTCTAATTTCAATTATTTCATTACATATTTTTAATTTTCCTATTTTACAACAAAATTTCCTAATTTCCTAACATATTTTCTATTTTCCTAATTTCATAACATGTTTCTATTTTCATATTTTCCTAACAAATTCTAAATAATTTCTACACATTTTCCACAATAAATACAAAATTTCCTAACATAATTATATCCAACATTCTTATCAAAATTAAATTGAGAGGTAAACACACATACCTTTTTATAAGTATTCCTTCAAATCAACCACAAAATTCCTACAACACAAAACATAATTAATTCCTAATCAAAAATCAAAATTTCAAAACTAAAAAAAATAAAATTTTCAAACCTTAATATTTGATATTTGGTAATTGATAGAGAAAAATAATTTGATTGGTAGTGAAAATGGTGATGAGATGATGATTTTAGCTAGAGAAAGAGAGTGAGTGAGTGAGAGATTGAGAGAGAGAGAGCAGTTCAGTGATGAAGCAGAGAGGAGGAAGAAGAAGAAGAAAAAAGAGAGCCTCGGGTATTTAGTGTGTTTAGACTTTTGCATGACGAACCACATTCGTTGAGCAACTTTTAATGATCCGTCGGGCAACAAGAGTCAACGCCAAATGTTACCCGACGAGGATTATTCTTCGTTGTATATAATGTTACCCGACGGGGGGTATATATCGTCGGGTAACACCTTCCAATTTTGCGCGCCTCCGGCATGCTCTTCCGGCCAACAGTTTACCCAGCGAGTACACTTATCCGTCGGGCAATATTTGATTACCCGACGAGGATGCGTTCGTCGGGTAAGATCTTGTCGGGCCAGACAAGATTTCTTGTTGTGAAAGCCACTTCACATAAGCAATCATTTCTCTTTTTAATCTTGAATTTCTCTGCCACTTATTGGTATGATCCAACTATTATTCATTCCAGTTGAAGATTTCTGAAAAGTCACATTCCTGATTGATCTAGTTTGAAGAATGATTTATATGGTATTACTTGTTACTTTCGTGCAATTTTCTTTGATTGTAATTAGTCTCAATTGGATATTATCAACAATGGTAAATAAAACTAACTGTATTGCATATAAGTCATAGAATAATGTGTTTTTGGTCCATTAATATTTACCCTAACAAGAACATCCGGATAGCGGATTTCTTCATAATATCACATTCAATCAATACTACTTATACATTATTTAATTTTGAAAACTAAGAGGAAAATATTATAAGGTCCTTAGAAACATTAAAAAAAGGCATAAAAAGAATTAATAAGCCAATGTTCCGCTTATGGCACAATTACTTTATTAAAGTCGATCTCTTGGACGCAATAAAATCTCATTCTCTATCTATACACAATAAAATCTCATTCTCTACCTATTAACAATAAAATCTCATTCTCTACCTATTAACAGTATTCTAATAGTGGCACGTCTCTATTGAAGGCAGCTGAGCCCACAATAACACTAAGTCGGCCCACTAAAGGATATAATGTAGTGTACTTAAGTGTCTCAGGCCCAGGTCTTCAATACAAGCTTCAACATCCACGTTCAAAACAAAAGAGAAGTCCACCAGGTCAGACTACTAGCGACCTTCTAGGGCCAATACATACATTGTATATTAATAAAAATAAAAAATTTACCAATTAATTAACTACTTCTAAGAGTCAATTTCTATTAAATTATTATTAATAATTATTATCCAATAATCCTACGAATCAACATAATACACTTTCTTGCATAAAAAGTAAGATAGGCGTTAACTATTCAAGGCCTTTGTGATGAGTTGAAGGTTCAGGGTCGACCACGGGATAGTGGACTAACCTGGCTTAATAAGGGCTTACCTGCATACAAGTAGACATAAATGGGATCAGAAGGAAGCTCAGGTTGGCGTTGAAGTTCCTCTCCAATGGTAAAGTCAGTGACAACCCTAGCGGACTGTACTGGGATTCCGGGAAATTGCCTAGCCCGTCCGTTATTCTTGTCCTATTGTCGACCTTGGAGTATTGTGGTACAGTTCCTAGATTCACAATCGTCAAAGCGGATAGGGATTGCTATTCCTACCCCGTCTTGCCCACCCATGTGCGAGGTGAGGCCATTCCTTGGAGGTGTGGGCCCCTTTCATACTTCAGTTGTCACATGTCATTAAGTGATTGAACAAATGGGCTAAGACTAATATCAAAGTTAGGGTCCGCAAAAAGTAGACGGAATAAAAATTTCAGAGATCAAAATGACACTCAAGATATACTTCAAGGACCATTTAAAGCACTAATTCTATATTGTGTGTTGATATTAATTTTTACGAGAATCGAATTTGACGAACTAAAAATCAACTACTATACAATAAAAATATATATAATTAGATCATAAGATTAATGCCATTGTAAATTGAAGCGAGCCCTATTATTATTGTGCAGCGCGCTCTATTATGTGCATTGTAAATGGAACAATTATTCTTATATTATTAAATAATGCACACACGGAACACGTGTTGTCCATCAATATTTTGTTGTTGTTAAAGATTTGTCCATGTGTTGATTATTCTATTTCAGACTTTATGTTTTAGTCCGATGATAATAAAAGCAAGTTGTTGATGATAAAAAGGGAAGCAAAGCTAGTGCTTCACGTAAACAATAAGTTGAGATTCAGATTCCCATACCACGAAAAAATTTAGAGCAAACATATCATCCCATCGATAGCATAAAACTAATAACAATAATAGAGGCGGATCGATGACATCATTATTTTGACATCAATTTTAATAGGACTTTTAAATTATAAGATTAGTTCAATTTTAATGAGTAAGATAACCAATAGTTTGTTTAGAGTTATAGGCATTGTTAGAGTTTTGGTTATTTTGGACTGTGTTGGCTTGATTTGTACTTTTCATAATTTCAATAATGTGGATTTGTTAGCTGTTACTGCGGTTTTGTCGCGTTAGTATTGCTATATTGACTTGTGGGTCTTGCTATTGATGATGCCAAAAATGGACCAACTTAGAGTTGCTTCGCTGAGCTCGCTCTTCTCGGTGGTGGTAAGACCTGCAAGGAGAGAGTAAGAGCAAAAGAGCACTAGTGTGGTGCCGGCCTAAGGGCCTCTGATGCTTAAGTCAGTTAAGTGAAGAGGGTACTGTGGTAATTTAGGCAGCGTAAGGGCAAGAATGTCATTACATTTTTTAGGGGAGGTCCACTTGTAATTATAGTAGCATTGAATGTTGTAGGTGAAATATTTCGATTTGGGATAAATGTCCCTGATCCTAGAGCTGACATGTATCCAGGTGGTCCTATATCCCGTGGTCGTATTGACCTGGTCGGCCGAGGGATGGGTAGGCCGACCGGGCTTGTGTCTTTTGGCATGTTTGTCCAAGGGGGTAAGTTCGTGGGACGCACCATGTTTGATGGGATTGTGTTTGTTGTATTTTTTGTTGAGCTGAGGGCCAAGTAGGATTTGTCAAGATTGGATGGTCTTTTTGCAGGTCGATCAGTTTAGGTACGAACAGAAGTCCTCCAAGTCGTTGACTGAGGTGGATTTCCTTGGTTGAGGGCTTATTGTCTGTCCTTTCGACCTGTATAGGTGTATGTCCTATACTAGTCCCCAGTCCCCCAAGCCCTTGGCTGAGGTGAGACGCTTGGTCAAAGATTACTGGAAAAGGGTGTTTAAAATCGTATTTCTTGGTTGATGGTGTGGCCGATCGGCCTTGAAGATGTTCGAGGCCGACCGAGTGCCACGAGGTGGGTGTATCCCACCCAATTCAGTCCACGAAGGTGGAACCTCGCACGATGATGTGGCCGATAGGCCTTGAAGATGTTCTAGGCCGATCGAGTACCACTAGGTAGGTGTATGCCATCTTGTACGGTCCACGAAAGTGGAACCTCGCATGATGATGTGGCCGATCGACCTTGAAGATGTTCTACACCGATCGTATGCCACTAGGTGGGTGAATGCTACCTTGTACGGTCCTTGAAGGTGGAACCTCGCATGATGATGTGGCCAATCGACCTTGAAGATGTTCTAGGCCTATTGAGTGCCACTAGATGGGTGTATGCCACTTTTTACAGTCGACAAAGGTGGAACCTCGCATGATGATGTGGTCGATTGGCCTTGAAGGAGTTCTTGGCAGATCGAGTGCCACTAGGTGGGTGTATGCCACCTTGTACGGTCCACGAAAGTTGAACCTCACACGATGATGTGGCCGATTGACCTTGAAGATGTTCTAGGTCGATTGAGTGCCACTAGTGGGTGTATGCCACCTTGTACGGTCCACGAAGGTGGAACCGTGCATAATGATGTGGCCGATCGGCCTTGAAGATGTTCTAGGCCGATCGAGTGCCATTAGGTGGGTGTATGCCACCTTGTACGGTCCTCGAAAGTGGAACCTCGCACGTTGATGTGGCTGATTGGCCTTGAAGATGTTCTAGGCTGATTGAGTGCCACAAGGTGGGTGTATGCCACCTTGTACGGTCCACGAAGGTGGAACCTCACACGATGATGTCGCCGATCGGTCTTGAAGATGTTTTAGGCCGATCCAGTATCACTAGGTGGATATATGCCACCTTGTGCGGTCAACGAAAGTGGAACCACGCACGATGATGTGACCGATCGGCCTTGAAGGTGTTCTATGCCGATCGAGTGCCACTAGGTGGGTGTATGCCAACTTTTTCGGTCCACGAAAGTGGAACCTCACATGATGGTATGGCCGATCGGCCTTGAAGATGTTCTAGGCTAATCGAGTGCAACTAGGTGGGTGTATGCCATCTTGTACGGTCCACGAAGGTGGAACCTCGCACGATGATATGGCTGATCGATATTGAAGATGTTTTAGGCCGATTGAGTGCCACTTGGTGGATGTATGCCACGTTGTACGGTCCACGAAAGTGGAACCTTACATGATGATGTGGCCGATCGGCCTTGAAGGTGTTCTAGCCAGTCCTTAAGGGGAGATTCTGCCGGATTTTTGACAGAATTCTCATAATTAATTGCAAGGATTTCGGGATATTCTGAGAATTTCTTTAAGTTGTCAGACGGGAGCAGGGTTTTTCCCAAGTTTCGAGGGAAAATCTGGGAAGGGTCCTATCAACTTGGTATCAGAGCACTAGGTTTAAATTCGTGTAGACGTACACCTAGTGTACAACTGATAGTGGTACTGATGACTTATGGTTCTTTTCAGAGTGATGCCTCTGAGACGATAGCCTCGTCCGCGACCTAGAAACGGTGATGAAGTTGTTAATGTTGGGGGTACACATGAGCTCGTATTAGACCCTGATTTGAGACAGACCCTGGATAAATTGGGTCGGGCTTTGACGACTGTACTTTAGGGTAGGACTACTTCTAAAGTTTCTGACATTGAGCGAGCCCAGAGGCTGGGGGCGACAATGTTTATGGGCGGGTTAGGCCCAGATGATGCTGATGAGTGGATTACTCGTTTGGAATAAGTGTTTGTTGTTATGAGGTGCCCTCCGGAGGATAAGGTACGACTAGCCACATTTCTTCTGGGTGGCTATGCATACTGGTGGTGGCATGCTTTGCAGCTGACAGACTAGGATATCCATACTTTTACTTGGGAAAATTTTCGGGAACGCTTCCTCGAGCAGTTTTATCCTCGCTCATACCGTGATGCTAGAGATGCTGAGTTCTTATAGCTACAGCAGGGGAACATGACGGTGGCCCAGTATGAATAGAAATTTCTTGAGTTGTCAGGCTTTGTACTAGCTCTAGTGACAAATGAGATGGATAAGTGCCGAAGGTTTGAGTATGGACTGAGAGATGAGGTTAGAGTAGCAGTAAATAGTGTGGCCCATACTTCTTTGAGAGCTTTATCCGACGTTGTTGCCATAGTAGAGACGAGTTTGCTAGCTCAGCACCAGCTTAGTTGTTCTAGGCGACACCGGGATCGCCTGAGTTTCGGGGCCTCTAGTCAGGGATCCTCTAAGAGAGGCAGTTTCAGTTCTGGATCTTCTGGAGGTGCAAGATCCAGATTAGGAAGTGGCAGAGTCAGTGAGGGATAGCAATCATCCGCTCAGTTTAGCGGGGCTTATGTGCAGTCGACCGAGAGACAAAGTGGCAGACCTGCATAGGTGGGTAACACCGGTTGCTACTTATGTGGGGAGAATGGTCATTTTAAGAGGGACTGTCCACATAGTCGTCCGAGCAATAGTTCCTTGGGCCGAGACGTTGCTGCATCGAGTCAGAGAGCAGCGCAGTCATCTGGTACTGCAGTAGGGAGCCAGAACCAGTCCAGTGGGGCCAGTAGGGCCAGTAGGGCAAGTGGGGCCAGCAGGGCCAGAGGGAGACATAGGGGTCGTGGTCGATCTTTTGGTACACAAGCTCGAGTTTTTGCGATGAGTCAGCAGGAGGCTCGAGCTGCACCATAGGTGGTTACTATTGCGTTGTCTATTTTTAATCATGATGCTCGTATTTTGATAGATCCCGTGGCTACAGATTCTTTTATTTCTCGGAGTTTCACACTTTTTGCTGATAGAGAATTATCCCCGATTGGTTGGGATATGGGTATTAGCACTCCTACCGGAGATATGTTAGTGGCGAACCTCGTGATACGTAGTTGTCCGATAGTAGTTGGAGGTCATGAGTTTGAGGCAGATTGAATTCCCTTGGACATTTATGATTTTGATGTGATTCTGGGGATGGATTGGTTAACCATGCACCATGCCTCCATAGATTGTTACGAGAAGAAGGTAGTCTTCTGGAGTCCAGGCTTGCTAGAACTTACGTTTCGGGGTGATCGTAGAGTACTTCCCTCGGGAGTGATATCGACTTTAACGGTTGAGAAATAATTGAGGACAGGTTATGAGGGGTATTTAGCTCATGTAGAGGATATTCCTGTGGTGAAGGAGTTTCCCGATGTATTTCCAGAGGATCTTCTGGGATTGCCACCTCACCTGGAGATTGAGTTTACCATAGAGCTTTTTTCGGGTACCTAACCTGACGGGACCCTTCTCGAATTTCATCTCGAAATCCGTAAAAAGCCATGCTCCCGTCTAACAGCTTTTAACCACAAAAGTTAGTACCTCTAATACCCTTAAACTTTGGATACATTAAATAAACTTTACAAGGGTTCCAACAGAATATGCCGCCACGCGCCGGTAGAAGGCCACACCACGCGCCACGAGTTGTCCATGCACCCTCACGTGCCACCATGCGCCACCACACGCCCCCACGCACGTCGATACTGTTCACGACGGAATATTTCGTCACTCAGACGGAATATTCTGCCGAACCTGAAGGAATATCCTGACAGAATCAGAATATTCCATCCAAACTAACAGCATTAGGGTTTCGTCATAACCCCGTTACCTTTTGACGGAATATGCTAACGCTGTCAGCATATTCCGTCAAACCTTGATTGCGTCAGTTGACTAAACTGTCAACTGACTGCTGAATGGACGCTGACTGGAGAGAGAGAGATAATCCGGGCTGGTCTGGGTAGAGTCCGAAAAGAGAGAACAATATCCCCCTAATTTTGGACTTTTTCAAAATGACCAAACTACCGCTGAAGCTTCTAGACCCACAACACTCTCATCGAGTCTCTGTTTTTCGTGTCCCACTTGTCTACGAACTCATGAGTTCAAGACTTACGCAACGACCCAAGAACAATTTCAAAAAGTACTGCCGTTCAAAAAGTGATTCACGAACCCTTCCGAAATTGAGGGTAAATTTGCCGTTTCCTTAATTAAATTCTCAAATTAATTTAATTTATGGTCCAGGTGGTTACAATTTCCCCCCCTTAAAGGAATTTCGTCCTCGAAATTCCCTTAACTCCGGTCAAAGAACCAACCTTCTGTTTCAAGTCCTCTCGCGTCACTACTGACACGAACTAGGCCTCAGATGCGATTTCCATTTGAACCTGTGCACTCTGCACCTTTCTTTGTTCACGTCTCAACAACAAACCATAGGCGAGAACAACATCCAGGAGACATCTTGGAGGCACCATAATCCATTCTACCTGGAACACACCTCGAAGCAAGGCTCTTAGTCAAAGAAGTACATTGCGGGGCCTACTCCCAACATGACTACAATTACCTCAAGTCATGACGTCACATGACCGAATATACCTTGAAGTCATGTGTCGGATAGGGTCACGTGTACCAAGTGCAGTTAACCTCCACGATCTAGCGGAGAACTACCTGCCACGCAAGAATAAGAGCATATTGACCATCTGGCGAAGGAAAAAACCCTACCACGCCAGTCTAGGAGAAATCCCTCCACATATCCGAGTATTTCAACATATGCGAGTCCATGTACGATGCAGAAATAGCCTCAACGTTTTGGCGGAAAACACCCTGCAACTCCAACATCGAAGAACCCCTCAATGATCTAAGGTAGAAAAACCCCTCGACGCCAGTCGGAGAAAACCTTGACCCTCGGGGACAGTAAATCAATGAAAACTAAATCCATGTTTTGTTAAAACACTCGGTGGGACACACGAAAATCCGAATAATAAAAACATACCGTAGTCCACAATCCTGTTTTGAAAATCCTCCTCAAAGGAGTTTAAAAATCATAAAATCAACATGGACACAAAATACCATAAACTTGTCTCACCGCTTCTCGAATGGTCTCCCGAGCCGTAGCTCGCCTCAATGATCAAGCGGAGAAAAACCCTCGATGCCAGCATCAGAGAAAACCTTGACCCTCAGGGACAGTAATAACGGAGTCCATAAAATCAGGCCACAACCCTAAACATCATTTCCATTGTAATATTGAAAACCCGTATCCAGTAATAAATATTAGCACAATTTCTAAATTCCAGAAATTTACCAAACAATACGTAACAATAGTTAATTCAAATATACCTTTATGCATGCATTATAGTTTACAAAACCAAAGTCCACTCACCAGCAACATCGACGCCTACCTCGCCCGTGCATCACATGACTCCCAACTCTTCGCCTCCCTCAGTTCTAGGTCGTTGAAAAGACAAATGTCTCAGAGGCATCTTGTTGACAAGAATCCTTAATAATTTGCACACAAGTGTGCGGTCTGTAGGAAGTGAAACCTAGAGCTCTGATACCAAATTGACAGGACCCTTCCCGAATTTCGTCTCGAAATCCGCTAAAAGTCCTGCTCCCGTATGACTACTTTTAAGCACAAAAGTTAATACCTGTAATACCCTTAAACTTTGGAAACATTAAATAAACTTTACAGGGGTTCCAACAGAACCTCCTCTGTAATGGACTGACTTCACTTACCTTTCAGACGCATGATAGCCTAGTTGTTCACAACTACCTCGGAGAACCTCCTCCGTAATCAAACAAGACAACTGACGTGTCACCCTCGTGTGAACTGTCAACAACTCGTCAATCAGGGTCACCGTCCATACCAACCCACTGACCCGGATGACGAAGGTACCAGACTCGGTTGAATTGATTCTCACTGACTTACCCCGAGTCGTTCTCGATATCCCGGCATATCCTGAGCACCCTGAGTAGTGATAACTCAATATCCCAACTCATCCTGAGCACCCTGAGTAGTGATAACTCAATATCCCAGCTCATCCTGAGCACCCTGAGTGATAACTCGATATCCCGGCTCATCCTGAGCACCCCGAGTGGTAACTCGATATCTCGGCTCCTCCTTAGCACCCCGAGTGGTAACTCGATATCCCGGCTCCATGACATACCTCATATCCTCTTGAGAGTAGGATGCAATTCTCCATGACATACCTGAAACCTCAACGACATGGTGGAGAAAGATCCCTTGAAATCCAACATTGGAGAACCCCTAAACGATCTGGCGGAGACTACCTTTAACGCCAGTCGAAGAACTCTCAACAATGTGGCGGAGAAATACACCCTACACGCCAACATCGGAGAACCCCATGGTATAACATAATATATAGAAGTACACATGCCACACAATCCCGGAAACCTAGTCCGTTCACAGTACATCCAAAGTACCAACTCAAGGAAACCCTATCCGCAAGGAACCCTTTGACACATTACTAACCCAACTCCCTTGACCTCCCGAGCCAAAACCCACTCCATGGTCAACCATTACCGCTGGGATTACTCAAACGGGGTTCTAAACGAACTCCAATGGGCTCAAAACCGCGAAAATTCAATCTGAAATATCCCAAACCAGTAGGCACGCGCCGGCATGGGTTGGGAAACAGCCCCACGCGCTGTCGTGGGCCGAGAAATAGCCCCACGCGCCGGTAGAAGGCCGGACCATGCTCCACGTGCCTGCCACCCGCCCTCACGCATTGCCATGCTCCACCACGCGCATCGGTACTACTAACGGTGGAATATTTCGTCACTCTAATGGAATAGTACGTTCAAACTAACAGCATTAGGGTTCCGTCATAACCCCGTTACCTTTTGACGAAATATGCCAGCACCGTCAGCAAATTTCGTCAAACCCTGACGGCGTTAGTTGACTTAACGGTTAACTGACAGCTGACTAGACGTTGACTGTATTGCCACATGGCTCCACGTGGTAGCTGAGTCAGGCGCTGACTGGATAGAGAGAGAGAGATAATTCTGGCCGATCTGGGCAGAGTCCAAAAAGAGAGAAAAATATGCCTCTAATTTTGGACATTTTGAAAATGACCAAATTGCCCCTGAAGCTTCTAGATCCACAACGCTCTCACCGAGTCTCCATTTTCCGCGTGCCACTTGTCTAGGAACTCGTGAGTTCGAGACCTACACAACGCCTAAGAAATATTTCCAAAAGCACTACCGTTCAAAAAGTGACTCCTGAACCCTTCCGAAATCAAGGATAAAATTATCTTTTCCTTAATTAAATTCTCAAATTAATTTAATTTCTGATCCGGGTCGTTACAATTTCCCCTCATAATGGAATTTCGTCCCCAAAATTCCCTTAACTCCGGTCAAAGAACCAACCTCATGTTTCAAGTCCTCTCGCGTCACTACCGACAAAAACTGGGCCTCATATGCGATTCCGAATTGAACCTGTGCACTCTGCACCTTTCTTTGTTCACTTGTCGACAACAAACCTTAGGCGAGAACAACATCCAGGAGACATCATGGAGGCACCAGAATCCACTCAACCTGGGATATACCTCCAAGCAAGGCTATGAGCCCGAGAAGTCCACCGCGGGGCCTTCTCCCAACATGACTACAAATACCTCAAGTGATGATGTCACATGACTGAATATACCTCGAAGTCAGGTGTCAGATAGGGTCACGTATACCAAGTGCAGTCAGCCTCCACGATCTAGCGGAAAACTACCTGTCACGCAAGAATCAGAGCATATCGACGATCTGGCGAAGGAAAAAACCCTACCACGCCAGTCTAGGAGAAATCCCTCCACATATCCGAGTATATCAACATATGCGAGTCCTTGTATGACGCAGAAACAACCTCAACGTTCTGGTGAAAAACACCCTGCAACGCCAACATCGAGGAACCCCTCAACGATCTAGCGGAGAAAAACCCCTCGACACCAGTCGGAGAAAACCTTGACCCTCGGGGACAGTAAATCAGTGAAAACCAAATCCATGTTTTGTTAAAACACTCGATGGGACACACGAAAATCCGAATAATAAAAAAATACCGTGGTCCACAACCCTACTTTGAAAACCCTCCTCAAAGGAGTTTAAAAATCATGAAACCAACATGGGCACAAAATACCATAAACTTGTCTCACCACTTTTCGAATGGTTTCTCGAGCCGTAGCTCACCTCAACGATCTAGCGAAGAAAAACCCTCGACGTCAACATTGGAGAAAACCTTGACCCTCAGGTACAGTAATTCAGTTCCATGTTTTAAAATCCTTGTCCCTTGGCCTAAGCCAAATTCATTGAAAAACCGGGTCTATGACCAAATCCAAGGATATCACAAATTCGGGTCTACACCAAAAAAAAAAATCAGGTACTCAATCGGAACCCGAAATCTATCAAGTCAAACCCATTTAATAATAGAGTCCATAAAACCATAATAGAGTCCATAAAACCAGGCCACATCCCAAAATATCATTTCCACTG
The DNA here is from genome assembly GCA_037349345.1 of Oemleria cerasiformis. Taxonomy (NCBI): domain Eukaryota; kingdom Viridiplantae; phylum Streptophyta; class Magnoliopsida; order Rosales; family Rosaceae; genus Oemleria; species Oemleria cerasiformis. The sequence continues at coordinate 13,488,666 of JAZGTL010000010.1, forward strand.
TAATATTGAAAATCCGTGTCCAGTAATAAATATTAGCACAATTTCTAAATTCTAGAAATTTACCAAACAATATGTAACAATAGTTAATTCAAATATACCTTTATGCATGCATTATACTTTACAAAACCGAAGTCCACTCACTAGCAACAGCGATGCCTACCTCGCCCGTGCATCTCATGACTCTCAACTCTTCGCCTCCCTTAGTTCTAGGTCGCTGAATAGACAAATGTCTCGGAGGCATCTCGTTGACAAAAATCCTTAATAATTTGCACACAAGTGTGCGGTCTACAGGAAGTGAAACCTACAGCTTTTATATCAAATTGATAGGACCCTCTCGAAATTCGTGAAAAGGCCTACTCCCGTTTGACAGCTTTTAACCACAAAAGTTAATACCTGTAATACCCTTAAACTTTGGAAACATTAAATAAACTTTACAAGGGTTCCAACAGACCCTCCTCTGTAATCAACTAACTTCACCTACCTATCAGACGCAGGATAGCCTAGTAGTTCACAACTACCTCGAAGGACCTCCTCCGTAATCAAACAAGATAACTAACGTGTCACCCTCGTGTGAACCGTCAACCACTCGTCAATCAGGGTCATTGCCCACACTAACCCACTGACCTGGATGACGAAGGTACCAAACTTGGTTGGCTAAACGAACTCCAACAGCCTCAAATCTGCCAAAATCCAATCCGGAATGTCCTAAACCCCTAGGCACGCGCCGCCGTGGGCTGGTAAATAGCCCCACGCGTTGCCACGTGCCTATAAAAGGCCATACCACGCTCCATGTGCCTGCCACGTGCCCTCACGCACCGCGACGCGCCGCCACGCTCCCCCACTCACATTGGTACTATTCATAGTGGAATATTCTGTCACCCTGATGGAATATTCCGTCGAACGTAACGGAATATCCTGACGAAATCAGAATATTTCGTCCATACTAAGGGCATTAGGGTTCCGTCATAACCCTGTGACCTTTTGATAGAATATGCTAACACCGCTAGCATATTTCGTCCAACCCTGACGGCATCAGTTGACTCAACGGTCAACTGACTGCTGACTGTGTTGCCACGTGGCTCCACGTGGCACCTGAGTTAGCCGCTGACTAGTCACCACGTGGCTCCACGTGGCACTACGTGGCTGCTAGGTGGCATACCACGTCAGCCATCGCCGGTCAGACCAGTCACTGGAGTTTATCAGAGAGGACGACAAAACCATCGCCGCCGCCACCGTCGTCGGTGGCCGGAATCTGGGTTCCCTCGTCGGAATCCACCATTAACGGCCGACCTTGAATTTTTCCTAACTTCCTCAAATCTTGACCGTTTTTCACAAACCTTTTGTCTAAATCCATCTACTCGAACTCGAGAACTCAAAAATGAAGTCTAGAGTTCGAGATCTTACCTGGTTCGGACGTAATTCGATCGAGAAGTTTCGGTCCACCCCTTATCTTCTATCTGCCATCTACGATAATGCTCCCACCTCTACATTGACATCAAAACGCTCGTGGAGTTGGGGAGAAGACGTCGACGACCTTGGATTTGGTCGAATCGATCTAGAAATGGGCCAATGAAGGAGAGGGTTAGGTGGTGATCGCATGGGGAGAGAGATTTTTGGGTAAGAGAGAGAGATATAATTCGGGCCAGTCTCGACAAAGTCTGAAAAGAGAGAAAAAATATCCCTCTAATTTTGGATTTTTCAAAGATGACCAAACTCCCCCTGAAGCTTCTAGACCCACAACGCTCTCACCGGGTCAAAAAGTGACTCCAGAGCACTTCCAAAACAGAGGGTAAAATCGTCTTTTCCTTAATTAAATTCTCAAATAATTTAATTTCTGGTCCGGGTCGTTACACAAACTATATCACATGCACCGTATAGAATGGCACCGGAAGAAGTGAGGGAATTGAAGACTCAATTGCAGCACTTGGTGGATATGGGGTTTATTCGACCAAGTGTATCACCGTGGGGTGCACCGGTGTTGTTTGTAAGAAAGAAAAATGGTGGCTTGAGGTTATGTATCGACTACCGGCAGTTAAACAAGGTTATGGTGCGGAGGATTTGAGGTGAACAGTGATGCATCATTACAGGATATAGGCCGCATGTTGATGCAACATGGGAAGGAAATAGCATATGCTTCCAGACAACTTAAACCTCATGAGTTGAATTACCCCATACATGATTTGGAGTTAGCTGCAGTGGTGCACGTACTGAAGAATTGGAGACATTATTTATATGGAGAAACGTGTCGGATCTTTACTGACCATCAAAGTTTGAAATACTTCTTTACCCAGAAAGATCTGAAGTTGAGATAGAGAAGGTAGCTTGAGCTGATAAAAGATTATGACTGTACCATAGAGTATCACCCAGGAAAAGCCAATGTAGTGGCAGATGCACTGAGCAGGAAGTCCATGTGTTCCTTGCCCTATTTGCACACTGTTTGCCTACCGTTACTGGTGAAACTCCGAAGAGCGGGAATTATACTTGGCATGGATAGTTAGGGGGCTCTGTTGGCTAGCTTCAATGTGAGACCTGTCTTGATTGACCGAATTATTGAAGCTTAACTCCAAGATCCTACAATGTGTGTTATTAGGATGGAGTTGGTGGCTGGGAATAGGCAGGATTATGTGATTAGGGATAATAGGGCCTTGGTTGAGGATGACCAGTTGTGCGTACCTAATGATCCAGAGTTGAAAAGAGAAATTCTTGATGAAGCTCATAGTTCTGCCTATGCTATGCATCCAGGAGGCACTTAGATGTATCGTACTCTTAAGGAACACTATTGGTGGGCTACGATGAAAAGGGAAATAGCAGAGTTTGTGAGTAGATGCATGGCGTGTCAACAAGTAAAAGCAGAGAGACAGAAAGCATATGGGGCACTACAACCATTACCTATTCCAGAATGGAAGTGGGATCACATTACTATGGATTTTGTTTATAAACTTCCTAAGACTCAAAAAGGACATGATGGGATCTGGGTAATTGTTGATAGACTCACGAAGTCAGCACATTTCTTGTCAGTACGAGAAGATTACAGGATGGACCAGTACGCCAAGTTGTTTGTGGATGAGATCATACAGTTACATGGGACTCTAGAGTCGATTGTATCAGAAACTGAGTCCTCGCTACATTGGCCCTTATGAGATTATTGAGAGGATAGGGCTAGTGGCTTACAGACTTGCGTTACCCCCAGAACTTTCAAAAGTTCACGATGTATTCCATTTATCCATGCTCCAAAAGTATTTATTTTATGAATCTCATGTATTGGATATTGCGCAGAAAGACTATTCCTCTGGTTAAAGTTATGTGGAGGAATTGTAACGTGGAAGAGGCCACGTGGGAACCCAAAGCACTAATGTGGGCGCATCATCCACATGTATTCCAATGACAGGTAAGAATTTCTACGATGAAATTTCTTTAAGGGGGTGAGTTGTAACGACCCGGAAATTTAATTAGTGAATTTTAGTAAATTATTTTGGGAAAGTACGAGTTTACCCTTGGTTTTATACGGTGCTTATAAATCACTTTTTGTGTGGAGACACATTTGGCAGTCTTTCGGGGACCGTTGGGTAGGTCTCAAATTCACGAGTTCGTAGAAAGGCGGCACGCGGGAGACAAAGATCGTATGAGAGAGTTGTGGGTTTAGATTGTTCAGGGGCATTTTAGTAATTTGCACTAGGTAGATATTTTTACCCAAACTTAACCATATTTTTCTCAGTTTTATCCCTTTCTCCGTAATCCTTATCCAACCCGTGTGACCAAACCCAAAACCACAGAATTTGAACTTTGATTCGAAGCAACCTTGTCCGATTTGGTTCCACCCATCAGATTCTCCTCCTCCCCGCGATCAAGGATTTACCGGCCGTGGATGGAAATAGCCACGGGAAGCACCGAACCGAGGAAAGGGAAAATTGAACCTTTCGATAAATTTTTCCGCCAACACATGTATGGTTTTCGTGTTTAGATTTTAGTATCGAGTTTCTGGGCTCGGGTAGATGGATTTAGACTATTAATTTGGGAAAAACGGTTGAGTTTTGTTGAAGTTAGGAAAATTTCAAGGTCGGCTGGAAATGGTGATTTCCGGCGACGACAGACGGCGGCGCATGGCAGAGCGGTCATCGTCTCCGACAACTGGTTCGGAGTGGTCTGACGTGGCATGCCACCTGGCAGTTACGTGGAGCCACGTGGAGGCCACCGGACAGCCACGTGGAGGCCACCTGGCAGCCACGTGGAGGCCAACTGGCAGCCACCTGGAGCACCTCGCAGTCACGTGGATCCACCTGGCGGCTGAGTTAGCGCGCGTGCAGGCGCGTCGGTTACTATAGCCGGCGCATGGCCGAGTCGTTGACCTTCCGTAAATGCGTAGCGGGACGTGGGATCAGTCTTTGGATCCAAACATTGCTTGTCGACATGTTTTCGACGTTTCGGACCTTTTGGTGCAGGTTTCGAGTCAACCGGACATCGTTTAGGGGTAGTTTTGGGCATCCGAAGTGACTGCATTTTTAGTGTGATGTAAGCGGACCTCCCAGGATTTAGGGAGTCTAAATGTAGGGTTTTAATTATAGTTGGTACTTCTGATTGTTACTTGTTACAGGCGATACTGCCCCGGGAACTTCAGAGGAACGTATGACTCGGGATTGAACTATTTGGACGTGTGGTGAGTGGACTTTGGTTTTGTAAAGTATAATGCATGCATAAAGGTATATTTGATATAATTGCTTATTACGTATTGTTTTGGCAACTTTTGGATATATTAAATTATTAATGGACACGGGCTTTCAATAATTGTTTGGAAAATAACGTTTTGGGCTTTGACCTGGCTTTATGGATTCGATTTTAAATGGTTTGACTTGATTGATTTTGGATTTCGGCCGAGTTCACGATTTTGAGTTTAAATCCGGTTTTTTTTTCAATGAATTTGGCTTAGGCCAAGAAACAAGGATTTCAAAACATGGATTTTGGTTTTCAATGAATTATGGTCCTCGATGGTCAAGGTTTTCTCCTACTAGCGTCGATGATCTTTCTCCGCCAGATCGTTGAGGGTTCTCCGACACTGGTGTCTAGGGGTATTTTCTCCACTAGGTCGTTGAGGCTGTCTACGCGTAGTATAGGTTTCTGCACAACTCGAGGTATATCGGGTGTGTGGAGAGTATCAAGTTACGGCTAGGGAATTCATTCGGGAAGCTGTGGGATATGTTTTGATGTATATTTTGTGTCCATGTATGTTTACATGATTTTAAACCCATTTGAGGAAGGTTTTCAAAGTAGGGTTGTGGACCACAGAATGTTTTCATTATTCGGGGTTTCGTGGGTCCCACCAAGTATTTTAACAAAAGATGGATTTTTCTGGTGGGTTTTCGGATTATCTATATATTATATTTATATACAAAGAGATTTTATGTTATGCATGCACGCTTTTACTCGTGGAGGGGGGAAATGTATGTTTTCCTCGGAAATGATTTTTAAATGATTTTTTGTCCACTCACAACTTTCGTGTTTTAAATCCCCTCCAGGCCGTTGAGTTGACGTGGGCATATCCAGAGGCGGAAGCATTAAATTTTCAGCTGCGCGTTTACCTAGACTGTCGAGTAGGATATTTATTTCTGTATTTTACTTATCCTACCTAGATACTCTGATAAGTCTTTTGGAATGATTGTGAATTGTGGTTACATCGTTAGATGGTTGACCTTATTGGTATTTGGAATGTTATCTGATCCTTTGTCTGACAGGTAGAAGACGGTTAGCCAGTTTTTAAGGGGAGATTCTGTCGGATTTTTGGCAGAATTCTCATAATTAATTGCAAGGCCTTAGGGATATTCTGGGAATTTCTTTCAATTGTGAAACGCGAGCAGGGTTTTTCCCGAGTTTCGAGAAGAAATCTGAGAAAGGTCCTATCATTCCGGTGTCAACGAGTATTCTTCCCATGTTGAAATTGGAAATATGGGCTCTAATGATGAAAGGATCATCATGCGGGAATACTATGCCCTTCACTTCCTCCTCTGAGAATGTAATGGGTTCCCATCCATTCTTGGCCACCTTGGCCACTCAATTAGAGTCGATGCTTAATGCATGTTGGTTGGCTTGGGTAGCCCGAAGAAAGTTCTTCTTTGCTCTGTTTGAAGTGAGTGAGGAGGATAGGGTTGGTCCTTCACTGATGGTGTTTATTTATGGGTGTCCCGCCAGTGGCGGGGCATCCTGTAAGAATTGGTTGATCTTCCTATCTTGGACTAGTTGTTCCACAATGTCCCGAAATGCGATGCATTGGTCAATGGTGTGTCCATTATACTTGTGGTATTGGCAGTAGGACTCTGCATTGTGGGTGGGGCGATAGCTGGGATTCCTTGGCTTGGGCTTGGGTATCATATCCTCCACGTTCAACAATATGCGATCCAAGGGGATGTTCAAGATTGTGTATATTTCAAAATGAGGGGTGGGCCAGCGTTGTCACCCATCAAACCTCGTATTTCCTGGTGATGATTGTCACCTCGTTTGAACCCTCGGTGGTCGTGCTTTGATTGACCATTCTTCCCCTGGTGCTTCCCATTATACTTAAGTTTTCTCTTCCCCTGGTGTGATTGGTTTGACCCTTGATTGTAGCCTACTGGGCTGTAGTTGGTCTTACCGTGGCTATTGTTGTTACTTCAAGGGGGGAGGGGATTGAGTAAGAGGATGTCTTCTTCTCCTTGGTGGGAGTGTGGAAGAACTCTGCCTTGGCATGGATCGCTGCCCTTCGCATGATCTCATTATAATCCTTCCAGTCTTCAGTATGGGTTGCATACTTGAAGGTGATTCCTTTAGGCTGCTACGGAAAGCGTTGAAAGTAGCTTCGTCGTCTGTGTCCCGACAATATGAGTATTCGGGACTAAATCTGGCGGCATATTTTTGAAGTGTTTCCTCTTCGTCTTGACTGATGGAAAAAAGGTCTTCCGTGGAGACCAACCTACCTGTTTTGATCATGAATTGGTTGAGGAAGGTTGCTTTTCAATTCCTCGAAGGAGTCGATGGTGTTGGGAGCTAGGCGGTAGAACTAATTGAGAGCTGCGTTGGTAAGAGTAGAGCTGAAAATGAGGCATTGAAATTCATCTGTCACGTTCTTATATGTAAGAGCAGAGACGTAGTTGTTCAGGAGAGTGACGAGATCGCCTTTTCCTCTGTAAAAGGCTATCTGCAGGGGTTTAACCTCGGTATTGTGCCTTGATCGAAGGATTCGGTTGGTGAAAGGGCCAGTGTTGGTCTTCCCCCATGCTGGCACCTTGCCCTTGCCTTTCTCTGCCTCAAGATTGCGCACCCGGCATAGGAGACTTCCTACCAAGGTGTTGTCTTGATGGGGTTGTGGTCGATTTGATTGGTGTTTTATGCGAACAACGTTTCTTTCTTGGCGATCTCTATTTCTCCTTGGGCCGTGTGAATAGCTCCCAGCAGTTGATTCAGTCTTATCTTGTATCTCACACCTGTTCGCCCTTTGGGGTTCGAGGCGTTGTGCGCCCCGGTTATCTTGGCTATTGGCCACGCCAGAAGTGTGTCCCATTGCTTGTCGTCCCATTGCTGGTAAGATTGGCAAGGGAGGTTGTCTAATAGCCCTGGGATCCGATGTGGCCTAAGTTAAGCGAACGACTTCTATTTGTACCTAGCGATCATCCAGGAGTTGGCGGGCGTCCCGATAAATACTTGGTTGTGAAGGACCGGTGCCATTGGAAGGTTGGATGAGGAGTCGCCCTCCAGATGAAGTATGGTTCACCCTTGGTTGCTGCTTCTTGTGCCTGTCCGAGGGGGTTCGATCGGTCAGGAGCTGGTCGGCTGGGGTGAGGTCTGCCAGATTTTGGTCGGCCATAGCATGGTCGACCGACCTTTTCTCTCGCCCTTGATGCCGCTGGGACATCTTTAGAAGGGCAAGTGTGTTAGATAAGACATGATTCTTAGTGTATGTCTTATCATTATGGGCCCTGAACTCAGCTACTTCTCGTTGGAGGTCGTCCAACGTATGCCTTGACACGTCGGGGATGTTGTCCCGTGAGTTCCTTTGCTGAAAAGGGGTGTGAGTCAATTCACCTTCATCTTGATTGTCCAACATGTTGCCCTGGGGTGTTGGGACATCCTTTGTGGTAAGTGAGTTGGTGGGAGGTTGTTTCAGAATTCCCATAAACGGCGCCAAACTGTTGATACAAAAAATGGACCAATTTAGAGTTGCCTCACTGAACTCGCTTGACTTGCTCTTCTCGGTGGTGGTAAGACATGTAAGGAGAGAATAAGAACAAACGAGCACCAGTGTGGTGCCGGCCTAAGGGCCTTCGATACCTAAGTAAGTTAGGTGAGGAAGGTACTGTAGTAATTTAGGCAGCGTAAGGGTAAGAATGTCATTACCTTTTTAAAAGGAGGTGCCCTTGTATTTATAGTATCATTGAATATTGTAGGTGAAACATTTCGATGTAAGATAAATGTCCCTGATCCTGATGTTGACACGTGTCTAGGTGGTCTTAGATCCTGTGGTCGTATTAACCTGGTCGGTCGAGGGATGGGTAGGCCGACCAACTGATCGGCCTTGTGTCTTTTGGCGTGTTTGTCTAGGGGGGTAAGTTGGTGGGACGCACCATATTTGATGAGATTCTGTTTGTTGTATTTCTGTTGAGCTGAGGGCCAAGTAGGGTTTGTCGGGACTAGATGGTCTTTTTACAGGTCGATCAGTTTAGGTACGAACATCTGTCATAGCTTAATTTTGATGGTCTGTTTGTACTTATTTTTTATGATATACAATGATATCATTCTTGATAAAAAGTAATAATAATAATTAACATAACTATAATTTTGACACAAGTTTTGATACGACTTATAGACCAATAGATTAGTTCAATTTTAATGATTGACATATAACAACAAGAAAATTGATTTCATTTTTCCAATTATGATTTTTCTTAAAGATGACCATTCTCATTCATTATTTATGTTTTTTCTTAAAGATGACCATTCTCATTCATTATTTATGTTTTTTCTTAAACACGACCATTCTCTTTCATTATTTATGTTTTTTCTTAAAGATGACCTTTCTCATTCATTTTTTATGATTTTTTTTTAAAGATGACCATTCTCTTTCATTATTTATTAATTGCTCCTCGACCTTTTTTATGGCCAGTCGCCTTCATCTTCTCCTCCACTATTTTTGGATGAAACATTCCTCCATGTTCATATTGATAGTTGTTACTTAACCAACTTTTAAATTTTTTTGTTTCATTCTCTTGTTATTTTGAATATATTTTTTTTAGATTGTAACAAATTATCATAATTCTTTAGTTTGCACGAATTTACCATTATATGTGATGAATAAACCTGAAGATTATTCCGACCAAAAAAAAAGAAAAAACCTGAAAATTATATGCATGGCTCATGTGGTTGGCTAAGGAGGAAATATATTGAAGAAGAACCAAAATTTTTCGTTCTTTCTTTTGGACGAAAGAAACATTGTTTAAAAATATTTATTCATTTTGCATAGAATTCTGGAATTTTCCTAGAGTGTGTGATTAGGTGCTAGTCAGCCAAGGGCTGTCCAGTAGGTTGCTTATGCTGCGTTTCTTCACCAAAAAAATTCTGCAATTTCAATCTTGGCGGAGAATCTAATCAAGTAAAGTAGGTATGTGGGAAGGATTAGAGCCGGACTGGTTATCTGATGTTTTACTTTCTGATGCAAGCCTTCACATTCAACATAAATAAAGTGTTGTAAAAAGAATATATGATGAGTTTTTTTGAAAGAATTAGTGTGAACTTTAACAGCATAGAAATTAATATTGAGGAAAAAATATATAGAGTTTTTCTTGGTTCAAAGATGGAAATAAATGAGAGAGATTGAACGTGTCATAATTATTTTCCATAACAATTCATTCAATTGTCTTTTTATATAATTATTATTGTTTTTAAATTTTATATTAACAAATATTAATCTCAATCATTCAAAATGCTTTTGATCTAACCACTTTAGAATTGTGTCAATATAGTTGGTTCCGTATACGCAAATGCTCAAGAACCAAATAGTTGGTTCCACAATACGGAACTAACTACTCGTTTGGACTCACTCCACGAAATAATATCACAATCTAACATTGTATTTTATAGCTTCTTCTTCAAAGATCATCCTTGCAAAAATTCATCAAAATCGGAAATCATTTGGTCATTGGATAATTGACAAGAACATTGATTTTGTTACATGATGCACTATGTTCGTCTATATATTTAGCTACTGTGTTATATAGCCAAATAATTACCAAATTGGATGAATTTTTTAAAGATAATCTTTGAATAAAGAACTACAAAATGAGCGGTTAGATTGTGATATTATTTTGTTAGGTGTGTCTAATCGAGTGGTTGATTCTCATATTATGAAACTAACCAACTGATTCTAGAGCACTACCATATATAATATATGAACGGATCATGTCAACCATTGAAGCGCTCAATGATGGGCCTTTTTGATATAAAATTGCTTTACAATTTTGTAAGTATAAGTTAGTTTCCCCATATAATTTTCTTCTACATTTTTGTTTCATTAATTCTCGTTCTTTATTTTCTAGTAGTACAACAATTAAAAAATCAAATAATGATCAAACAGGTTTATAATTAATTTAATTAATAGGGACGAAAAGAACATTTTACTTATGATCCAAGAATTGATAGCAGTGAATGACTTGATATAATCTCGATCGGTTTATTTTTCACTTTATTGATGTCAAAAATGGACCAACTTAGAATTGTTCCTTCGAGTTCGCTTTACTCACTCTTCCTGGGGGTAGGGGGACCTGCAGAGGGAAAGTAAAAAGTAAAGGAGCACCGGTGGGGTGACGGCTTAGTAGTCTACGATGCTTAAGTTAGTTAAGTGTGGAGGGATTTAGGCAGTGTAGGGGCAAATATGTCATTATCTTTTTGAAGGGAGGTACCCTTGTATTTATAGTGGCATTAAATGTTGTTGGTGGAATATTTCGATGTGGGATAAATGTCCCTATCCTTGGAGCTAACGCGTGTCCTGGTGGTCCCGAGCTTCGTGGCCGTGTTGATACGGTCGGCCGAAGGGTAGGCCGACCAGACCTGGTCGGCGTAGTGGATTTTTTCTTTTTCCATAGGCTATGCTGGTGGGGTGCACTTGGTGTTTGTGGATTTACATTGTTGTGCTTTTTGTTGAGCCTAGGCCAAGTATGGTTTTGGAGGGCTTGGTCGGCCCTGATCAGGTTCATTAATTTTGGTAAAAACATGAGTCCCTAAGTCATTGACTGAGGTGGATTTCCTCGGTTGAGGGCTTGTTCTTCTTTTGTCAACCTGTGGGGATTCGTCCCATGCTTAGTCCCCCAAGCCCTTAGCCGAGGTGATGTGCCGTAGGTTTAATCGGGTCAAGAAGAAGATGCCCCAATTTTTATTTTTTTTAGACCGACTGTATCTTGGTCGGCCTGCTGGGGCGGAACCTCGTACTATCGCGTGGCCGATCAGCTTGGAGGGTGTCCTTGGCCGATCGAGTGCCACTCCAAGGTTGATTGTATGTCACCTTGGTCGGCCCGCTTGCACGGACCCTCGCGCGATCAAGTGGCCGATCAGCTTAGGGGGTGTCCTTGGCTGATCGAGCCCCACTCCAAGGTTGATTGTATGTCACCTTGGTCGGCCCGCTTCCTCGGACCTTCGCACGATCACGTGGTCGATCGGCTTGGAGGGTGTCCTTGGCCGATCGAGTGCCACTCCAAGGTTGATTGTATGTTACCTTAATTGGCCCGCTTGCGCGGACCCTCGCACGATCACATGGCCGATCTGCTTGGAGGGTGTCCTTGGCGGATCGAGCACCACTCCAAGGTTGATTGTATGTTACCTTGGTCAGCCTGCTTACATGGATCCTCGTACGATCACGTGGCCGATCAGCTTGGAGGGTGTCCTTGGCCGATCGAGTGCCACTCCAAGGTGATTGTGTGTCACCTTGGTAGGCCCGCTTGCACGGAACCTCGCACAATTACGTAGCCGATCGGCTTGGAGGGTGTCCTTTGGCCAATCGAGTGCCATTCCAGGGTAATTGTATGTCACCTTTGTCGGTCCACTTGCGCGGAACCTTGCACGATCACGTGACCGATCGGCTTGGAGGGTGTCCTTGGCCGATCGAGTGTGACTCCAAGGTTGATTGTATGTCACCTTGGTCGGCTCGCTTGCGCGGACCCTCGCACGATCACGTGGCCGATCGGCTTGGAGGGTGTCTTTGGCCGATCGAGTGCCACTCCAATCTCTGATTGTAAAGTGCTGATGTGCGACAAGTGGCATGGTATGTTGTGCCACGCGTCGCGAAATAAATATCTTGGGTTTTTTTTGTTCGACCTTTCGACTAGCCGAATGGGTGTATAAGATGTCGAATTCATCCCATACCAGTCAGTTTTTTCTTTTTGAGAGAGTATTACGAAAATTTTGAGGCGATTTCCGGCAGTTCTTGACCCTTGTTTAGGCGATTCCAAGCAAGTGATTTACGGTGATGTGCACGGTGGAATTCTATAAACAAGGTATGGCCTTCTTCTTTCGTCGTTTTTTCGATTGAAAATGTGTTTTTGCATGAACTGGGGATGAACTTGATGTATGTTGTTAGGTAGATCTTTTGTTTTTCAATATTGGTTGTGTCTTGCATCTTTCCCTTCTTAGAATTTCTGTACTGTCTGTAGATGTCAAGTTCTCATGGTGTTTCAGAAGGATCCGAGGATCGGTCCTGTTATGAATTTGACGGTGAGTCGGATGCTAGCTCGACTAACTCCGATTCTCGGGTAAATGCATCTGAATCTTCCTCTGACTCCCCTCGGCCAAACCCTATGGTAGAGCCAGAAGTGGATCCAAACGCAGCTGGACCGATCCTTGAGGCATCTCAAGGGCTGTCGTGCCAGCAATTAGAAGATGAGCTTGAGAAGGCTTTCAAATTTATTGATACCCTTTATGCTTCGGCCGTTGACGGGGCCGAGACCTCTAACGCCGAGGTGTCATCAGTCGGGCAGAGTAAGATGTTGAAGTCACCGGCTAATAGGTGTAGGGTGGTGGCTTCAACTTCAAAGTCTGTGGAAATTGCATCGGTACTGGGGCCGATGGAAATCGATATTGAAGAGGCGATGAAGCTGGTGACAGTCGCCAGTTCGGTTTATGAAGTTGACCGACGGGTGAACACACTGGATGATGATGACCTTTTGGCCTACCGAAGGTTATTCAACATTCCAGACTCCATGAAGATGAGGCTTCTCGGCAAGAGGGAGAGGCCGAGTAATCCTCCGGTTGGCTGGGCCACATTCCACCCAGATAACTTCATCAATGGAGTAGGACTTCCCCTTCACCCGTGGCTGCAGAGGATGGTCGTGGAAGTGGGTGTTGCTCTTGGTCAATTAAATCCCAACTGCTGGATAATGTTGACTGGGGTCTACACTGCCTTCAGGCTGTGTGGGAAGGGAGAGCCGACCTGGGGTCATGTCTGCCACCTGTACAAAATTGTGAGAGACAAGACCGGCTGGGTGTACGTGGAATCCCGGACGAAATGGGGAAGCATACCCTTTATTGAAGATATGCCGACTTCCCAAAAAGCCTGGAAACACAAGTTCGTGTTTGTATCGGGAAATTGGGAGGGGGTAGAGTTGCCATTGTTCGGCCGACACATGCCCCTCGTGTATCAGTCGAAAGGTGGTGGCCGTAGGACAATTTTGTTTATTTTTCCTATTTTCTTTGTTTATTTTTTGTTCACAATGTTGCCGATCGAGCTGACCCTTATTGTTTGTGTAGAGGTGTTTAAGCGGCTGAACATCAATGAGTAGGAGATTGCGGATTACGCCGAAGTTTTTTGAAGACTTGACCGATCGGAGAGGAGTAGGGACTACCTGCGGTTGCCTGCTTACCTTTTACAAGTTGGGCTCATATCCTTTCTGCGTAAGTGCTTTTTACCCGTACCTTTTACTAATAACATTGTAGGTGATTGATATGTTGGCGTGTTGCAGCCGATCCTGACTTCTTCTTACTCGCAGCCGATGAACTCAAAAAAAGAATGGATAAGATCGTCTAGGCGTTGAGGAAGGCGGCCGAGATGAAGGCCGAGGTGAAGAAGGCAGGGGCTTCCATGGGCAAGGGGGACTACCGAAAGCATATCCGGACGAGGCCGTCGGTAAGGGTCACGCTTCGAATTGAGGGTCCCACAACCGAGCAGGGTGATGAGGAAGTTGGTGACCCGGTGACTAGGGAGCCTTTGGCTCAGCTCTTCCCTAGTGCCTCGGAGTCAGTCGTTTTACGGCCGATTGATGCCTCCGCATCCTCCTGAAGCCGACCTCCTACGGCCACCGTTATTGACGTGAATGACGAGGAAGATGAGCGACGCCGCTTTATGGCTGAGGAGTGGAGTAGGAAAGGGAAGAAGGGAAAGGTGGTGGCCGTCGACCCGGATGAAGTGTTGCAATGGAAGAAGCAGGCGCAGGTTGAAGTCCTGGAGACCGTGCGTCAAATTGTCTGTCCCAATATCAGCTCAGATTTGGAGGGTCGAAGGGTCCCCAAGAAGATGAGGAAATCGTATCTGGATTCTTCCGTCCGGTGATATTTTTTGAAGACCGATGGAGAGCCGGACATGGTGAGGACTCATGAGCCGGATGTGACTTGGTGGTAGCTGTCGACGACCTTCCTTCCTTCCCAATTGGACTTCATGAACACAGTTGTTCGTGGGTCCCAGTACGAGCTGGATGAGATAGCGACCTTGAAGGCGAAGGACTTCGCGGATTGTTGCTACAAAACCATGCGGGCCGGGGCACATGTAAGGACCTTCATGCTGTAAGTTCTTTGTTTATTACTGTTAGTCAGCTTCGGAGCATAATTTGTGTTGGTTTTATTTGCAGTTTCTTGGTGAGGTCTTCACCACACTTCGGTATGCCAGCCAGGCCAAGGAGAAGGTAGCCGAAGAGCACCAGACGCTGAAGGAAAAAATAGAGGCAGCGGCTGAGAATGCGAAAATGGCCGAGAGGTCAATCTAGGCCAAAGTGGATGCCGAGCTTAAGGTGAAAGAGCTGGAAAAGCAGCTGGGTGCTCAACGGGATGCCGTTGAATCAAAGATGGCTGAGCTGGGAGCCCAACGGGATACCGCTGAAGCGAAGATATCCAAGCTAGAGGCCCGAGTCTAGCATGAAGAGTCGGCCAATGTTAAGCTGGCCGACCAGCTTGTCTCCGCCAAGAAGGTTAGTGCGGAAGAGTACAAGGTATCCCAGATGCATCATCACGACTTGCAACGGTTCGAGGCTAGGTTGAAGGACGGGCTGTTCAAGCGAATCCTCCTGGCCAACACCAGTGTTGCCATCCGATTCCCTTGGCTGAAGCATCCCCTCAGCTGGAAGACTACGTGGATGAGGATGGAAATCCACTGCTGGATGAGGAGAAGGACGATGATACCGATGGTCAGGCCGAGGTGCTGGGTGATGACAGAGATGTCCCAGAAGATCAGGGGAATGCCCCTTAGTTTTGTTTATTAATTGTAACTTTGTATTCATCTTGTGGCCAAAAGGCTGTGTATTAAACGATTTTAATTGGTTTTTGGATATGAACTGTTGGTGTATTTGTTTTATGTTTAATATGTTTGTGTTTGATTATGGCTAAAGAATATGTTTAGACCGATTTGTAGTGAGGGGAAGCCGTTGGCCATAAAGTTGGTAATCCAAATGTAAAAAACTTGTTCTTAACAAATCCAGGGTCGTGTAGAGGAGGATTGCCTCGTAGTGAAGTAGGATCGGTTGCTTTGTAGTGAAAGAGCGTTGGAGATTAGGACTAAGAGGGATTGCCTCCTCGTAAATACATTCATTGATAATTTCACTGGGTATGCCAGAATGGTTACAAAAAATTCGCCATTGGCCGAACATGGGTGTAGCCGTGGGCCTCCCTTTACCTATAGTAGAATTTTAGATGGTCCACGTTCCATGGATTTGGGAGAGTCTTGCCTCTTGGATCCTTGAGTTCATAGGTTCCTTCTCTGCAAATTCGGGAGATTGTATAGGGTCATTCCCAAGTAGGGGCAAAGGTGCCGGCAGATCTTGCCCTGGTGGTAAGGACGACCTTCCGTAGGACTAGGTCGCCTATCCTAAAGCTCCGGTGGCGGACTCTCGAGTCATAGTATCGTGCGACTCGCTGCTTGTATGCCACTTGCTTGATGTTGGTTGTTTCCCTGCGCTCCTCCAGTAGGTCCATGCTAAGAGCTAGTTGGTGATTGTTTTGTTTTGGGTCGTAGAAGATAACTAGATATGACGTGTCACCGATCTCTACGGGCACAACCGCCTCGATGCCGAAAGCTAAGGGGAAAGGAGTCTCATTGGTGGCCATCTTGAAGGAGGTTCTGTTGGACCATACTACGTCATTGATGACGTCGGACCATTTGCCCTTGTCCTCGTCGAGTCTCTTCTTTAAGTTGTACTTGATGCACTTATTGACAGCTTCTACCTGTCCGTTGGACTAGGGGTGTGAGGGTGAAGCAAAAAGGAGCTTGATGTCGTAGGTCTCACAAAAAACCTGGAAATGATTGCAATCAAATTGTTTCCCGTTATCAGTGACAATTCTGTGGGGGATCCCAAAGCGACAAATGATGTGTTGATAGACGAAGTGCTCGATCTGGGCGGCCGTGATGGTTGCTAATGGTTTCGCTTCGGCCATTTTGTGAAGTAGTCCACTGCGACGACTGCTTAGTTGACATTTCCCTTCCCCTCAAGTATTTGACCGATCAGATGGAGTCACCATTGGGAGAATGGCCATGGACTGAGCATAGAATTTAGGGGCTCAGCTGGGAGGTGAGGGATTTGTGCGTGTCGCTAACACTTGTCGCACTTTTGTGTGAGTTCAACGGCGTCGGAGAGCATGGTGGGCCAATAGTAGGCCTATCTAAAGGATTTATGTGCCAAGGTGCTTGCTCCTGAATGATCCCCGCAAATGCCCTATGGCATTTCCCTAAGTACGTAATCGCCCATATCTGGTGTTAGGCATTTCAGTAGTGGGGCTGTAAAGCCGTGCTTGTAGAGATGGTCGTGCTGGAGAGTGTACCGAGCTAATTATCTCTTGATTTTCTTAGCCTCCATCCTATCACTTGGGAGAGTGCCATCTCTGAGGTAGGCCTTGATGGGTTCCATCCAGGTCGGGCTGGTGTTGATGGTGTATATTGGTTGTTGCCTCGTGCTGGGCACGTGTTGGACTTCCACGAGTACTTGTCGTTGTTCCTTCTCATCCATGGAGGATGCGAGTCGTGCCAGAGCGTCGGCATGGTTGTTCTCTGATCTAAGGATTTTGTTTAATTCGTAAGTCGGGAAGCTTTGAAAGAGTTATTTTGCCAGGGCCAAGTATAGTGACATGGACGGGTCCTTGGCCTCAAAATCCTCGTTGACTTGGTTGACGACTAATTGCAAATTGCTATAAATTCTCAACTGATTGGCCTTAAGGTCTTTGGCTAAGCGTAGGCCGGCCAACCGTGCTTCGTATTCGGCCTCGTTGTTGGAGGCTTTGAAACTGAAGCGTAGGGCGTGCTCTAGCTTGACCAGTTATAGGGAGGTGAGAATTAATCCTGCCCCGGACCCACTGTGGCAAGCTGAACCACCCACGTATAATTTCCAGCAAGGGCGTTGTAGGTCGATCGGGGGTGCCTTGGATGGTTTCTGGAGTTCTTCGTTGCTGGGTGCTTGTGGAGGGGTTGCCTTTGGTGGTATGTATTATGTAGGTTTATACGAATACTCGGCTACGAAGTCTGCCACGGCTTGTCCCTTCTCAGCTGTCCTGGCCATGTAGGATATGTCGATCTCGCTTAGCTCAATTGCCCATTTGGTGAGACATCCAGAGGCGTCTGGCTTCTGCAAAACCTGTCTCAAAGGCTTGTTGGTGATGATCTTGATCTCATGTGCCTGGAAGTACGGTCGGAGCCTCCGAGCTGTGACTACAAGGGCTAAAGTAAGTTTTTCTAGGTCGGGGTACCGTGTCTCCGCATCCTGAAATGCTTTGCTGACATAATATACGGGATGCTCCACCCCGTCCTGTCGTGTGATAAGAACAGAGCTGACAGCCGAGACGGATACCGATAAGTAGACAAAGAGTTGCTCACCGTTTTCGGGTCTGGCTAGCAATGGTGCTCTGCCCATGTATTATTTTAGCTCGTCGAATGCCTTGGCGCATTCCTCCGTCCAATCAATGTGTTTATCTCAGCCTTTGAGGGCTTTGAAAATGGGTCGCATCTGTCGATGGCTTTGGAAATGAAGCGCGTTAGAGCTACCACCCGTCCTGTTAGGCGTTGAATTTCTTTGTGATTTTGTGGAGCCTGCATGTCAAGGATTGCCTTGATTTTCTCGGGATTCGCCTCGATCCCCCTCTGGCTGATCATGTAGCCCAAGAATTTGCCTGATCCCACCCCAAAGACGCATTTCGTTGGATTGAGGCGCATCTTGTACTCCTTGAGGATGTTGAACATTTTAATCAGGTTGGGAATGTGCTCGTCGGCCGTTTTTCTCTTGACGAGCATGTCGTCAACATACACTTCCATCGTTTTTCCTATTTGATCGGCGAACATGAAGTTTACCAATCTCTGGTATGTAGCTCCTGCATTCTTTTGGCCGAAAGGCATAACATTGTAGCAGTAGATACCCAGGTTAGTTCTAAAACTCGTATGGATTTGATCACTTGGATTCACGAGTATTTGGTTGTAGTCGGAGTATGAATCTATGAAGTTGAGTAACTCGTGTCCCACGGTGGCATCAACAAGCATGTCGATTTTGGGCAGTGGGAAGCTGTCCTTGGGACATTCCTTGTTGAGATCGGTGAAGTCGATGCACATGTGCCAGGATCCTGATGGTTTCTTGACAAGTACCACATTGGCTACCCAAGCGGCATAGATGGCTTTCTAGATGAAGTGGATGCTACTCAGCTTAGTGATTTCGGCGTGCATGGCCAACTGCCTTTCGGTGTCATGGCCACACTACTTCTGGGTGATCGGTCGAAATGATGGGTCGATGGTGAGCCGATGGTAGATCACATCCGTGGAGATGGCGGACATGTCTGCGTAAGACCATGTGAAGGACGAGGGTTGTTCGTATGGAGGGCTTGAGTTTCGACCCTATCCGGACCGTGCGATCTTTGTGTAGATCAGAAAGAGGTATTTCCTCTGTTTATTGCACATGTTCTGCGTGTGGCATACTCACAAGGTCTCGTGGATCTTCCGGGGTGCTATTTCGGAATTCCTGTATGAGCTCAGGATGGATGGGGTCGTCCCCTAGGGCTGTTTCGGCGACGGATAGTGTTTCTGTGTGATCTGACCAATCTTGCCTGCTTGTCTTGGTTAGGGTCGTGGCGGAGCATGTTCATCCAGAGAGTTGATCTCCTCTGACCTGTCCCGTTCCCATGGGAGTTGGGAATTTCATTAAAATTAGGTGGGTTGCCATGATAGCTTTCATCTGGTTAAGCAGTCCTCTTCCAATAATGGCGTTGTAGGCCGTGGGGCAGTCTTCTACCACTAGGAAGGTTGTGATAGCTGTAGCGATTGTTGGGGTGGTGCCTATCGATACTGGTAGGGAAATGATGCCCTTAGGTAAGACCGAGTCCCCGGAGAAGCCCGGAGAAGCTGAGGAGGGGTGTGACCTTGCGGTCGAGCACCTTCTCGTCGATGCGTATCCGTTTGAAAGCGTCCCAGAAGAATACGTTGACCGAGCTTCCAGTGTCAATGAGTATTCTCCCTGTCTCATATTCGGATATTTGGGCTCGGATGATGAAAGGGTTGTCGTGCGGGAACACGATGCCTTTCTCTTCTTCCTCTGAGAATGTGATGGGTTGCCATCCATTTTTGGATATCTTGGTTGCTCTCCCAGAGCCGATGCTGAGGATTTGGTGGCTAGCCTGGGTTGCGCGAAGAAAGCACTTCTTTCCTCGGTTGGAGGTGACGAAGGAGGATAGGAAGGGTCCGCCGCTGATGGTATTGATTTGCGGATGTGCGATTTGTAAGGGGGGATGCTGTAGAAACTGATTGAGTCTGCCTTCACGTACCATTTTCTCGATAATGTCCTTGAAAGCGATGCATTCTTCGATCGTGTGGCCATTGTACTTGTGGTACTGGCGGAAGGCCTCTTTGTTGTGGGTGGGGCGATAGCTGGGGTTCCTTGGCTTGGCCTTGGGGATCATGTTTTCCCCGTTTAGTAAGACATGGTCCAAGGATGTGTTCAAGATGGTGTAAGTTTCAAACCGGTTTTGCGGTCCGAAGTTGTCACCTACCAAATTTCGTGCCTCCTGGTGGTGTCGGTCGCTCTGCTTGAAACCTCCGCCATTGTAATTTGACCGGCCCTTCTTGCCCTGATGGTGTCCATCGTAGGTGAGTTTTCTCTTTCCTTGTTGGGATTGATTGGAGTCGTGATTGTAGCTGCCGGGGGCATGGCTGGTCCTCCCTTGGCCGTTGTTCCCGGTGGTTGTTGAGAACGAGGAAGTCCGGGGTCCTTGGTGGGGGTGTGGAAGAATTCTGCCTTTCCATGAATTGCCGCCCTTCGCATAATTTCACTGTAATCCTTCCAGTCCTCGGTGTGGGCTACATACTTGAAGGGTGACTCATTTAGGCCGCTTCGGAAAGCGTTGAATGCGGCCTTGTCATCGGTATCCCGACAACGGGTGTATTTGAGGATGAACCAGGCGGCATATTTCTGAAGTGTTTCGTCCTCTTCCTGTCTAAGGGAGAAAATATCTTCCGTGGAGACCAGTCTATCTGTCTGGATCATGAACTGATTGAGAAAAGTTGTCTGAAGTTCATCGAAGGAGTCGATTGTATTGAGGGCTAGGCGGTAGAACCAATTAGGGTTGCGTCAGTGAGAGTGGAGCTGAAGATCAGGCATTGGACCTCGTCCGTCACGTTTTTGTATGCCAGGGCAGAGACATAGTTGTTTAGATGGGTGACGGGGTCCCCTTTTCCCTTGTAGGGAGCTATTTTTAAGGGTTTTACCTCGGTCCTTCGCCTTGACTGAAGGATTCGGTTGGTAAAAAGGCCGGTGCTAGCTTTTCCCCAAGTCGAGGTCTTGCCCTTTTCTTTCTCTGCCTCAAGATTGTTCACCCGTCGTAGGAGGCTTTCCACTAGGGCATTGCCGTGTTGGGATGAGGGTGGATTCGACTGGTGTTCATATTGGTCATCACTTCTCGCTCGGCGATCCCGATTTCTTCTTCGGCCATGGGAATAACTCCCTGCGGTTGAGCCGATCTCGTTTTGAGTTTCCCGGTCGCATGCCCTTTGTTGTCGCTCGGGACCTCTCGTCCCTTAGTCCTCTTGGTCGTGAGCCATGCCAGAGGCATGTCCCGCAGTTTGCCGGCCTGCTGCGAATAAGATGGGCAGGGAGGTTGTCCCGTTGCCCTGGGGTCCGATGTAGCGTAGGTCAGGCGAATGGGTTCTAACTCAATTTGTCGATCGTCCAGTAGTTTCCGAGCGTCCCAGTAAATTCTAGGTTGAGAGGGTCCGTCGCCGTTTTGTGGCTGGATGAGTAATCGACTTCCGGATGGGCTAGGGCAAACCCTAGCCTGTAGCCTCTTGTGTTTGTCCGAGGGAATTAGCTCGAGGACGGGTTGATCAGTTGAGATGCGCTCGGTTGTGACCGAGTCGGCATGCACAGGGTCGACTGGTCCTTTGTCTCGCGGTTCTTTGCGCTGGGACCACCTTACAAGGGCGAGTGTGCTCTCATACTGTTACGATATGACCTGATTCTTGGCCTCAATCTTGGCGTTGTGAACCCTGAGCTCTGCCACTTCTCGTTAGAGGTCGTCCAACGTCTGTCTTAGCATATCTGGGATGTTGTCCCTAGGATTCCTTTGCAGAGGGGTGTTGTTGAGTTCTCCTTCGTCTTGATCTCCCAACATGATTCCGGAGGGTGTTGGGACGGCCTTTGTTGTGAGTGAGATCGTGGGAGGTTGCTTCAGGATTCCCACAGACGACGCCAAATTGTTGATGCCAAAAATGGACCAACTTAGAATTGTCCCTTCGAGTTCGCTTTACTCACTCTTCCTGGGGGTAGGGGGACCTGCAAAGGGAAAGTGGGAAGTAAATGAGCACCGGTGGGGTGCCGGCCTAGTAGTCTCTGATGCTTAAGTTAGTTAAGTGTGGAGGGATTTAGGCAGTGTAGGGGCAAATATGTCATTACCTTTTTTAGGGGAAGTACCCTTGTATTTATAGTGACGTTAAATGTTGTTGGTGTGATATTTCGATGTGGGATAAATGTCCCCGTCCCTGTCCCTGGAGCTGACGCATGTCCTGATGGTCCCGAGCTTCGTGGCCGTATTGATCCGGTAGGCCGAAGGGTAGGCCGACCAGACCTGGTCAGCCTAGTGGATTTTGTCTTTTGCCAAAAGCTATGCTGGTGGGGGTGCACTTGATGTTTGTGGATTTGCATTGTTGTGTTTTTTGTTGAGCCGAGGTTAAATATGGTTTTGGAGGACTTGGTCGGCCTTGACTAGGTTGATCAATTTTGTTACAAACACACTCCTTTTTGGTGAACTGAGTTTCAGAGAGGTGCTAGCTAGCTTGTTGCTAGAATATGGGCTTGCCTTGGTCAAAATTAATTTGGAATGAAGTTGGAATAGGATGACCAGACCAGGCCTGCATTACTTTACAGTTGCTTCTGGGCTCTGCCTTCATTCACCGGATGACCGGAAGAAGCTACATTGTATTAGAATATATAGCTAGTTATCCATCTTGTTAAATCCCAATTATCTTTGTAAATATTAACACTAGAAACTATTAAAACTCAATTTAATTACTTATCTCCATCTCCATCTTGTTAAATCCGAATTATCTTTGTAAATATTAACACCAGAAACTTTTAAAACTCAATTTACTTATCTCCATCTCCTTCACATTCTTTCTTACGTACTGTTCCTAATAACAAAAATGTGACCAAAAAAAACAAAACCTAATAACAAAATATTATAAAACATGTTAAAATAGCCAAGATGGTTGGAATTACATTTTAAAACTAATTAACCAATTAAATAGCTTTTAACTGATTTTTACATCAAAATAATTAAAATATAACGTCGTGAATCGTGATACTCTCTAAAGCTTAAACGATGCTCGAGAGGGAGATCTCTCTATTCATGAAAATATAGAGAGTTTTCTTTTTTATCATAAAAAAAATGTAGAGATCCGTTGATGAAATAAGAAAGTAGTCGGTTGGATCGATGAGTTCATTTTTCATCCCCCACTGAACTGAAAAGAGTACGTTAGTGGTGACAAATCAGCATCCAATAGCCAACGTGTCAATCCCTAAGGTCAACTTGTGTTGTTCTTTTGTCTGCCACCTGTCCGGAAAACCCTACTTTCCATTTTCTATATATCTCCTGCAAAATCCCACTATAAAATCTTGTCCTCATATCGCCTGTCCCCTTTCAAACAGTGTATTTAGGAGAATAACAATAATTATGCAATGCTAGGACACTTAGAAAGGTAGTCGGGAATTTATTAGATCATGAACGGCATTTTACATAGATAGATAAATGATTATGATTTTTTTCGATCGAAAAGAAATTATTGTTTTGATTCTATTTTAATTAAAAATTTAATATTAAGTGAGACGTCACTTTATATGAATAATGATAATAACGGAAAAATACAAAATTAATATAATAGTAACAATATCGATAAGTTGATTAAATTTTATGGGCATATATATTATCCATTTTTCATAAGCAATTATAATAACATCTATTTTGAGTACTTAAAAATACGCAAAACAAATATTCATTCACTTAGATTTTAATATTTATTAAGTGAATGTGATATATTAATAAAGAATAAAAAAAATAAGGAAAACAAATTTAAAAATTCTAATAATATTAGTGTAATTTAAATATATATATATATATATATATATATATACATAAAAAAGGTAATGAAAAAATCATAGGAGGGGTTTGGGACTCCTCTTGTCCCAAAGTGACTCCCCCTCTGGGGACATGTATTATATTTTAGGTTTAAACATATATATATTACTTTTAACTTATAATTTATTTTTTAATCATTTTAACTTTCGTTTGCATTGGTCATATTTTTTAAGAAGCTAATTTATTAACAGATGATATAGCAAGTTTAAGAAAAAGCATGCTTGTATAATTAGCTTGATGGTTGATCAAACACACAAAAAATTGTGCAGATAGTGGAAGCCCACATCTGAAAGGTAAGTGAGTTGAAGGGAGATCGATCCTATACTAACTAGCTTTTGTAAGTCATGGCCGCCAATCAGCTAGCACTAAAAATTAGTGTTTCATTTAAAAGTGAGGCGAGGATGCCTAGTGTTTTTGTCTTAGAAAATGTAGGGCAAGTCTTGAAGTGCTATTTTTTTTTAAAGGGTAATTCTCATTAAGTGAAAAGGAAATACAAAGTGTGGCTTCGTTAAAATTTTGTCGTAGTTTTTATTTCGATTAAGAAAAAAAAAAATACCACGTACAATCAAGCATAGAAACAAGTCTAAAAGGGCGAGAGAAACAGAGCTACAACCATAGAAAAGAAAACTAATTAGGTACTAATTAAGTCTATATGATGCAAGCTATTATTTATAATTACAACATTTAAGTGTCTTATTTTATAAAATTAGTAGCTTTTATATATATCTAATTTTATGTTTTACAAGATTTTTGAAGGACCAAGCTGAATATTTAATTAAAAAAATCTACAAGTGAAAGGGGCTGCACATATTAACTTGACAAACCCAACGTACACCAATTCCTAAACGATAAGACGTGGGTTTTTCACTGTTTTGTCGCCAAAGCATACGTCTTTGGTTACTTTTACTAAACCACATTACACATTGCTAAAAATGAGAATGATCAATTGATCATCATGAACAAGCAAATTGACGATGAAATAAGTTTGTGAGAATCAACCTTTTGGAGAATAAGAGAGTAGTTTGATTTCAACCACGCATGAATATATGATATATCCATATCGAGAAAGAATATATAATATTACAAAATGGATTAATGTACGTACATAGGCGTTGATGAGCAAAGCAGAGTGTGATAGTGGCACTCATTAATGTTCCTTCTTCCTTAGAATATATATATATATATATATATAGGAATAGTACGCAGTTTCTTGCGGTTTTTGTTGGGTCTGGGATTCACTGACAAAGTTCACCGTAATCATTGCCGACTGCAAGATTATGATCCCCCATTTATTCAATTTCTTAATAGCTTTGATTATGATTATATTATGATTATGATTATGATTACGATTATGATTATCAACATGATCATGATCATGTACCATTCCTTGACTTTACCACTTGTTTGGGAACACATATATAGTGGACTTCATTTGTCTCCCATCCTTCTCCGTTATTGTATGCAAATATCCCCTTTACCCATGTGCTCCTCCTAGTTATTGGGTTTATTACTCTCAACAAAATTAAAAATCAATTAAAATATTTAACGCGCAGTACTCATACATAATACGTAATAGTATAAGAGCTAACGAAATATACATATATATATATATATATAGATGACCAGTTCTGACAATTTTCTTTTATATACAAAGATATTATAATATCCAAATTTATTGTAGTACATAATTAGTTAAGGAATTATACTTTATCACAATAACCTATTTTTAATGGTAAAGATAATATTTCAATTCATTATAAAAGTATTAATAGAAAAGAAGATCGAAGGTAAAAAATTTGACCATGAAGTTTGAAAAAAGAAAAAATTGACCATGATGAATATATATAAACTAGAAACCAGCCTCTAGCAAAACGATTTGTGTCGAGAATGGTGAAACCATACAATGCATAGGAACAACGTTAGTTATTAATTAACTTTTCTCAAGTTCTTGGCATATATCATTATTCTAGTATTTAAAGTACGTGGAAGATACACGATCCTCCTCGGACCAAATGTATAATCCTTCTCTAACAATGTCATGCGCCAAAAACCACTAAAAGTTAATTCTAAAGACAAAACCAACTCCCAAATGATTAACAGCAGACATAATTTAATTATCTTATGAATAAAGAGGAGTATAATTATAAGTTAATTAATTTAGTTGTCAAGCAGAAGACATTGACGCAAACCCAACTTTGAGAGTGATCACCAGCTGAAGGAATAAATTGCCATGAAATATCCTGTGTACTTATAAAATTCCAGACATAAAAAGTTAGTGATTGGACATGCAGAATGAACGTGTAGTGGTAGTTGCATGTACACTACGGATTAATTGAAGGGTTCACTGCCACGGGATGATGACCTGTTTCTTTCATTTTTATTTTGTTTGTGATTTTCACTCCTTTTTTTTTTTAAATTCAATTGCCTTCTATTAATTCACAGTACTCTTGTTTTTTATTTATGTGCGCACTCCTTTACTTGTTTAATTACTTGTCTGATCGAGTACATCAAAACAGAATTAGTACGTGGACATGCAGAAACAAATGAGTAGGAGAAAAAAGGAATACGTGTGAATTAAAATCACATTTTTCATGCAACGACAATTTATTTTACGAGGAATAACCACACAATAGATATATACGTCATAATTAGATATCGAATGCAATATATATATATATATATATATATATATATATATATCTCTTGTTTTCATAATTTATCTAATCTAAAGATGAGACCTACCATTTACAAAACAAAGAAAAAATGCGAGTGGACGACTATAGTGCTCTGGTGGTCGATCAGTGAACGCGACTTAGGCCACGTTTTATAGGTGAAATTTGATTGGATTGGATTGAATTGGATAACTCATCAAATTCAATGTCTATTTATTGAATGTAAAAATTGATGTATTTTCATTTTAAAATGATTATATGAGATTAGACATTTTCTTCTCCTATGTTGAGGGGAAGAGATTGTATAAGTTTTCTTCTATATATGCCTACTCTACTCTAACCCTCTTACAATAAAAATACATATATTTTTACATTTAAAATACATTAAATTTAGGATAAACTACATAAAAGTGCACAAACTATATGAGTCATTTTAAGTTCGTACCCTCACTATGAAAATTGGCATCCAGGTACCCAAACTATCAAAACACAACATTTAGGTACCCACTGTTAGCAATCTATTAAAAAATCTATTAAGTACCTAAGTGGCATTTATGGGACCATTTTTTATGCTAATATGGACGCCATGTAGACAAAAATAATAATAAAATTTGAATATTATTAAAAGTAATTAATAAAATATTAAAATAGATAAACAAAAAAATTAAAAACAAATACAAAAAAAGGAGAAAGCGAAGCGAAGAGGCCAAAATCCCCAAATCGGAAATCGAAGAAAGAGAATGGCGGAGTAGTCGAGCTGTGGACTGACGTTCAAGCTTCATCCCCTAGTGATTGTGAACAAATCTGATCACTTTTCTAGGGGTAAGTCTCAGATGCACCTACCCATCACCAACACAACCACAACACCACCCAACAATGGCTCTAAATGAGCAGTAGAAGCGGTATCTTCTTCTTCCAAGCAATAGCTTCCGCGAGACAGTAGATTTGGAAACATGAGGCCGAAGACGATGGAATTCTTTGACAAGATGGACGAACATAGCTCCACTATGGCCATGGATGTGGACAACGTTGACACACTCGAGATGTTCAGCAAGGGCGTCATCGGTGAAAGCAAATCGAGGACGATTTCGACGACACCATCATCAACCAAACCAACCAGAGCTTCTTCTCCATTATACCCATGTAATGATTTAACTTCGATTAGCTCTGGTTTTTAGGGTTTTGGATATGAGGAAGGTGCCTCTTTAATTGGGAAAAAGGTTTTATGCAATATTACTGTGTGGATGGTTTGGGAATGGTCGATCAGGGTCCGGGTTTCGACCTAATCAAAAGCAGCATTTCGAGTAGCGGCGTTTCCGAGCCGAAATTTGGGTTTTCGGGTCTTGGGTTTGCAAACAACGACAGTAATCGGCGAGCCTCCACTTTGTGAGAGGCGACTTCGGCTCGCTTTCTACCTCTTCCTCAGAGCCCTAGCCGCCTCCGCTTTGCTTTTCACATACGCCGATGAAGGTTGGATGGTAGGGCTTGCCGATTTGGGTGGGTTTTTGGCTCATGAATTTGCAGATTTTCTAGGTTCTTGGTTTTGTTTTTTTACTTTGAACATCATCTGCATCTGGCCAGATATTTCAATGGGCATCAAGATTTTCTCTTTCTGAGACTGGGATTAGAAGATTAAGCTCTGATTTTGAGCTTTGGATTCATCTGGGATATATTTTTATTTTCTTGATCTGTCAAAGAAAGGGGTTGTGAGTATAGAGGAGGTGGAGAAGAAGGTGTTGCAGTTGATGGGCTTGGAATCGAGAAGAGCGCCGGGAGTGGGTTCCCTCGTTTTGGTCCTATCGTTTGATTTTGTATTTTTATTTTTTTTATTTTAAGATTTTATTAATTACTTTTAATAATATTCAAATTTTATTAATTTTTTTTGTCTACATGGCGTCCATTTCAGCATAAAAAAAGACCCCACAAAAAGCCACCTAGGCACTTAACATATTTTTTTAACAGATTGCTAACGGTGGATACCTAAATGTTGTGTTTTGATAGTTTAAGTACCTAAATGCCAATTTTCATAGTTGGGATACGAACTTGAAATGACCCCTATAATTTTGGTAATTTTATGTAATTTATTCTAAATATAAATTACTCAATCCAATCAAATTCCAGCAACCTACTTTATTTTTCACGACAGTGGTTCAATGCACATTAACTCCTACTTTAACAATTATTAATGGTCATCAATACATTATCATCTTCCTTGTTTAGTTTAGTTAAGATGGTTTTATCTTGTTTTCCATCAAGTACTTATAATAGAAATTTGACAAGATATTACAGGGATCTTAACTCTTAGAGATAAGGGGAGATAATGAATGATTAAGAGGGATTGGACCCATGATTAGATGGGTACTTAAGTAATCATATAACATAAGGAAAAATAATTGTCAACGTCTCTGAATTTTATATTAATTTTAGCTATTGTCCTTAAATTTTATTGTTAGTAGCTGATGTCCCTGAACGGTGTCTAAATGTGTTAGGACAGTTTTTCCGTTAAATTTTTCAGCGATTTTTATTTAAAAAAATAATTAATAAGACAATTTTACCCTCATTATTAATAGAAATTATTGAGAAATTTAACAGAAAAACTATTCTTGCACGCTTAGACATAGTTCGTGGATATTTGCTACTAATAATAAAATTCAACGACGATAGATAAAATTAATGTAAAATTTAGAGACTCTGGCAACCATTTTTTCTAAACATAATTACATTTTCAAATTACTCCCTGCATGCTATTAAACATAGTGATTTAGTATTAAGAGGGTATAATTTGATTGACGTTATATTGCCCAATGACAATGTATTGAATTTGTATACGATCGATGTTATGTTGCCCAATTGTATTGAATTTGTAATAATAATTAGATTGATTCTTATGTGAATGTGGAGTTTACTATAATTTAACAGCAAAAATATACTTGTCGGACATTACAACCTGAACCTCCAATTCAAAAAACTCTAAATCAATTGTTTATAAAAGAGGAATTTTGTAAAATTCATGAAGGGCAATATACTAGCATCTTCTAATGGAGATCTTCTCGTCTCCTTTTACTTTCACACATGCAATTTGTGTATATACAAACCAATTTGTTCTTAAAATTATTTGAACATTTTCTTTTAAAAAATTAACTAAATTAGAGATTATTTAATTAAAATCAATTTGATAATTATTTTGTTTTTAAGTTTCAATTTTTATTTTTTGAACTATAGGAAAAAAAAAGGAATGAAGAAAAGATGTAACAATCAAACCAAAACTTTGAAAGTGGAAGCTCACAAAAATTAGGTTTTCATATTTGGTTCTTTGCACTACAAGAAATCATAAGTTGCCCGGCGGAATGACGTCGTCGCGCAACGTAAGACATCCGTCGAGTAAAACTGACAACGGCGACTCATCGTCGGGCAATAGGCGTCGGGCTATTGTAGTCGAGCTTTCATATTA
This sequence comes from Oemleria cerasiformis, assembly GCA_037349345.1. Classification (NCBI taxonomy): domain Eukaryota; kingdom Viridiplantae; phylum Streptophyta; class Magnoliopsida; order Rosales; family Rosaceae; genus Oemleria; species Oemleria cerasiformis. Next base: position 13,518,648 of record JAZGTL010000010.1, read on the forward strand.
CTTGACGAGCACAGTGTCATCGTCGAGCAATTTTACAATGCCCGGTGGTAGTATTCATTGTTGATACTGTCGTCGGGCAACTAAAGTCAACATCTTATTATTGTCGGGAAAGGTTCATACAATCCGTCGGTTAAGGTTAATACAATCCGTCAGGTAACGTTATAAACAACTGTCGGGTAACGTTATATACACCCGTCGGGTAACGTTATATATGTTCATCGGGTAACATGTTGGAAAACCCGTCGGGTAACGTCATATATGTCCGTCGGATAAAGTGTTACAAAACCCGTCGGGTAACGTTATATATATCCGTCAGGTAACGTGTTACACACCCGTCGGGTACAGTTTTAAAAAATCCCGTTTTTATGCCCGATGGAATGACTGTGCGTCGGGCAAGCGTTCCATATTTAATATATTTTTTAATAAAAATTTTAATTAAATAATAAAAATAAAAATTTTAATTAAAAAATATAATTAAAATTTTTTAATAAAAAGAATCAAAATTAAATTAATATTAAAAAAAATGAATGTAATATTTTGACATCGTTAAAACTATAAAAAATATTGTATATATAGTACACTCTAACAATTAGTCGAGGGGTCAAAGTAGCCGGGATCCTGAAGGGGTTGTTGGGTGGGCGGTGAGAAAATGGCATCCAATCCACGGTCACCCATACGTTGAAAGATGCTGTCAAGGGCGCTCTTGATTTGTTGGTTTTGGACTTGCATCTCCGCAAATTAGGCTTTGAGCTGAGCATTTTCGGCCTGGAGGATATCGAAGTTTCTCCTTAGGTCCGAAGTCTCCTGGGTATTGCCTATCCGAGATGAAGACGACGATTGAGAGACAGCCTACACAATCCCGTCGCCCGCCCCCCGAACGACCCTCACTGTGCGCCTCCCAAGTTGTCCCTCCAGAATAGCGATCGACATATCAACATTAGGGAGCTGCTGCTCCAACAGCACATCCGGATGTTGTTGGGTGAGCACAGCTTGTGTCTGCTGGACGTCTTGCTGCATCGCATCCTACAAATTCGAATAAATATTAATTAGAAATATAATTATCAAATTCAGAAAAAATGTTTAATCTTCAAAAAATATACTTACGTGAATTCGATCAACCTCTTGATCCCCCCGTCCAGCGTACACCTGCCTCCAGGCATCCACCTCTGGGAATAACGACCCGGCGATGCGCCGATCCTCCTGCCGGGCCGATAAGGATCGCGACCCCCCGTGGTGGTTGAATTTTTTCACTTCCCGATTCGATTTGTTGGCAATCGATTTCCGCTATTCATTCGTAAAACAAAAAATTAGATTTTAAAATGAAAAATAACATAAAAATTAAATAATTTAATTAATTAAATAGATAATACGTACCAAATAGGTGGGGGACACGAAATGGTCGCACAACCACAACCACCCTGGTAGTTTCGCCCCGTCCAACTCCTCCGGAGGATTTGACTGAGCTTCCTCCGGAGAAGGCCAAGACAAGAAGTACTTGTGGAGCTCGTACTTCCAGTCGGCGTATCGTAACTGCTAGTGGTGGCACATGTATGTATTGAGCTCGACGTTCTCCAAGTCGAGCTCAAAATTAATCTGGAATCAATTATTAAAATTAGTAAAATAATTAAAAAATATGAAATTAATGTTAAAAATGGGAAAACAATATACCGATAACTCGCCCCAACAACGCTTGATCTCCTCTGGGGTTTGGGTTCGAAAAGTCTCCCCCATCATCAGTGACTTGGTGCGAAGAATCGCACCAAAGTCATGAACCAGGAGGCTGTGAATTTTTACCGGCGCGGACCGGAGGCGCTGCACGTACGCCACCAGTATCTTTGCATTTGTTGTTCTGCAAATCCGCTGGGATATCAAACCTCGGTTTATCTCGCGCACGTTCACCGACCTACTTGCAAATTCGATGAACATTAGTAAATAAAATGAGTAGCAAATAAAAACAGTTGGTTAAATAAACAAAATAATGAGCTTACCCTTAGGGAGTGATCCGACATTAGAGCCTGTTTCGTCGGCTCCGACGACGTCCGGTAAGGGTTGGGGGTCGGTACGGGGTTCCCCCCGTTTCTTACTATGTTGTCGACGAGCTGATCGGGCACCGGGTCGCATATAAATCGACAGCGGTGCGTGAACGGACGCCGCTGTTGAGGCAACCGAGTCCGGAGCTGCCTCCTCCGGCTCATGATCATCAACGGGATTAGGGGAAGGGCGAGACCTAGAAGTGATGAAGGTGCGATGCGACATCTACAATAACAAATATAAATTAATTAATATAAAATTAACCATCACATTTTTAATTAAATAAAAAAAACCAAATATTTTTAATATTAAATATTAAATTAAAAAAATAAAAACAAAATCACATTTAAAATTAACCAACATTTTATAATTCCAATAAAGTTAAAAAAATAAAGCAATAATTGTTTTTAGTAATAATTAGTAAATTGGTATCTAAAAACTAAAACCACCAAATTCTAATTTTTTTAGATAAATCCAACACAAACGAAAAATGAACTTAAAAAACTAATTAATCCAAACGTACTAAGCTCAAAATTCACAACATTATACCTAAATTTCTAAATCCAAATTTCGGGACGAAAATCTAACTTACATATTAATCCAAACATATAATATCCAAATCCTAAAATTCACAAATTAAAATTTTTTAAATCTCACATTTCCAAAATTCACTTATACTACACCATATAAAAATTTCCCAAAATTGTTTTTAAAATTCAATTACCCAAAATTCATAAATTTCACATATCCAAAATTCACATAAATTTCATATCCAAAAGCATAAAAAAAAAAACATAACATTATATCAATTCCAACATTATACCAAACATCAAAATTTCAACAAATCTTCAACTATTATATATACATTAACAATAACAATAAACCCATAACAAATATATATCCAAATATATATACACAAACATTAACAAAAACAATATCCAATTTCATAAATTCTTTTTCCAAATAAAAATTAACACTAAACCAATATATCCAATATCAACCAATATAAACCAATATATCCAATATCAACCAATATAAACCAATATAAACAAATATATCAAAATTAACAATAAACAATATATTGAAACTAACATTAACATTAACATTAACAAAAACAATATCTAATTTCATAAATTCTTTTTCCAAATAAAAATTAACACTAAATCAATATATCCAATATCAACCAATATAAACCAATAAACCAATATATCCAATATCAACCAATATAAACAAATATATCCAACTTAACAATAAACAATATATTGAAACTAACATTAACATTAACATTAACAAGGGAAGCGGCGGCGACGGCATACCTCGGTGAGGGGAGACGGTGTCCTTGACTACTTGGCTGGCGGCTTGAGGGATAGCAAGACAAGTTGGCAGCTTGGAAAGGTAGAAAATGACGAAGTTTTCAGGTCTGAGAGCAAGAGGAAGACTAGGTTGGCAATTTTCGGAGATGGGAAATTTCAGAAAATGAAGAAGAAGGAAGAAGAAGAAGAGTCTGTTTGATTTAAGTATCAGACTGTCTGTGGTCCGACGCATACATCCGTCGGGTATTGGAAACCAGTGCTTATTCGTCGGGTATTTGTGTTCAACATCCGTCGGGTCACGATTCAATCATATCGTCGGGTAACGTTTTAGTTACCGTCGGGTAAACTCTATGAACTCCGTCGGGTTATTTTACATTTCCGTCGGGCAAGATTAAGCGGTAAATTTCAGAATCCGCGAATATTTAGGTAGGAAGCCCATCGGGTAATATTCCACACACCCGTCGGGCCACAAAACGTGGGACTTTTGAGAATCCGCGAAAATTTAGGCGCAGGGTCCGTCGGGTAACATTTACAATATCCGCCGAGTAATATACCCAGTCGGTAGTCCGTCGGGTAAGAGTTAAAATGTCCGTCGGGTAACACCAAGCGGGAAATTTGAGATTTCGCCAAAAATTAGGCGGAAATTTGGAATTTTTGAAAACTGGCCGTTTTATTAAAGTTACCTGACGGAGGTTTTCACATATCCATCGGGCATGACCGTTCTGAAGTCGTTTTTGGCCTTAATCCAAAAACCAAGTCCGGCAAAAGTATAAGCAACTTCGAGACTGTTCAAAATTTGCTTTTACATGCCTAAAGCCCCATTTATCGTTATCGTGTTGTTTTGAGGATTTCAAGCAGTCCGATCGTGAAGAAACGTTGTGTAACCGTTGAATCATCGCGCACCGTTTCCTAATCCTGGGATTTCCAATTTGGGATATTTTTCGCGTAGGCGATCTATGGGTACCTACCATAAATGTGGACGTTTAGATCGGTCATTTTCAATTTTTAAGTTTTTGAAAATCAGAAATCAACCATATTGCCCAAGGAGTTTAAACTCTTCAAGGAAACTTCAATACATTTTTCGAATTTTGGATCCTATTGATATTCAAACGATTGAATTTGAGCGATCTAACCGTTCACTCTGTAGTTTTACGTGCCTAGATCTTGCCCGTCGAAAATCTTGATGTGTTGAAGATTTCAAGCCTTATGATCATGAAGAAACCTTGTGTAACCGTTGAATCGTCGCGCACCGTTTCCTAATCCTGGAATTTCCAATTTGGGAAATTTTTCGCGTAGGCGATCTATGGGTACCTACCATAAATGTGGACGGTTAGATCGGCCATTTTCAATTTTTAAGTTTTTAAAAATCGAAAATCAACCATATTGCCCAAGGAGTTTAAACTCTTCAAGGAAAATTCAATACATTTTTCGAATTTTGGATCCTATTGATATTCAAACGATTGAATTTGAGTGATCTAACCGTTCACTTTGTGGTTTTACGTGCCTAGATCTCGCCCGTCCAAAATCTTGATGTTTTGAGGATTTAAAGTCGTCCGATCGTGAAGAAACGTTGTGTAACCGTTGAATCATCGCGGACCGTTTCCTAATCCTGGGATTGCCAATTTGGGAAATTTTTCGCGTAGGCGATCTATGGGTACCTACCATAAATGTGGACGGTTAGATCGCCCATTTCAATTTTGAAGTTTTTAAAAAGGTTGGGTAAAAAACAAAAATTTAAGTTTTTAATCTGCTAAAACCATCATACCCGACGAATAATTAAATACAAACCCGTCGGGCAACATGTGTAATAAAAAATTGTAAATATAATCTGCTTATAATTACCCGACGGATATTTATATATCTATACCCGTCGGGTAATCATAGGAGGAGGTAGACGTCGGGTAACCGGTAACCTATCCGTCTGGTAACAAGCGTTAAAAAATTGTAAATATAATCTGCTAAATCATACCTGACAAATAGTCATTTATACCCATCGGGTAATTATAAGCGGAGGTTGACGTCAGGTAACCTGTACCGTATCCGTCGGGTAACATGTGTTATTAAAAATTGTAAATATAATCTGCTAAATGATACCCGACGTATATTCATATATCAATATGTCGGGTAATTATATGCGGAGGCCTTCGTCGGGTAACAGGTACCCTATGCGTCGGGTAAGTATAAGAGCAGGCGGTCGTCGGGTCACCCGTACCATATTCGTCGGGAAAATAATTGTTTATAAAAAAATTATCTAAGCACATTTTATAGACAATATTTTTGAAAACAAATTGTTGTATCTTATTTGGTTTAATATGAATATATATTAGATTCTTTTTATCACTTTGACCTTCATGACTTATCATCAAAATATTTGACAAAATCTTTTACCTTCATTTATTTTGAAGTTCCGTATTTTGTGGAGTGCATGTATGGTCTCCTCACATTAAGAAAGTAAAAAAACTATTTTTTTGAATGAAATCATACAACATACATATAAATCAAATATATTGATTTGAAGATGGATATTATATATATGAATGAAATTTCGAATTTACAACTTTCATTCGGAATCGCTTTCCCCCTCCCAATCACGCTCATCATTGTTCCGAACTCCATCCACGTTGTGGGTGGATGCCGATGAATCCACCTGATAAATGATTTGGTCATCGTTTATTTCCCCATCTTCTTCATGGTATCGGTCATCCAAGTCCCAAATGTTTCAATGATTCACCATCTCAGCTACTCTCCATCCACCACCAGCTTTTGGATCATCCAAATAGAATACTTGTTTCGCCGTACTAGCGAGGATGTAGGGATCACTCTCAAACCACCGAGTGCTTGTGTTTATAGAAGTATATAACTGATCTTTGATGACACTGCCTAGGATACCTAGGTTCGTATCAAACCAATGACACTTGAACAAGACGACTTCCTTGCGATCAGCGTATAACACCTTAACCACAGTTAACAATTTGCCGTAGAAACCTGTCTTAGCATTTTCACCATCCCCCGGCATGAAGACCCCGCTGTTTTGCATAGACAACTTGTCGTCTCGTTCTGTGCACAGGAACTTAACTCCGTTAACATGACAACCAACGTACGTTTCTCTTCGGAATGGGTCAATGGCAGCTGCATTAATTCTTTATTGAATTTTGGCGAGTTGACATCTTTTAGCTGTTCCATCTGGTAAGATACACACAAGAAATGAAATAGGTAAGCTTAAAACCAATTTAAAAAATTTGGAAATAAAATATTTGACTTACATGCTGGGAAAACCAACGTGGAAACAGTTGTTTGTCCATTTCTTCCCAATTAGAAGGAAATTGGGCCTTCATCAACGTCTCGTGATGCTCGTGACAAGGCCAGACTTCATCACAATTGTTGAGAATGAACCAATGAGCCACCTCCATGTCGGTATTGATGAACGGCTCCGAGATTGGACCAGTGCCGAATGGTCATGCAAGTTGGGCAAATACAGATAGGGTCTCGGGAAGTTGACCACCATCATCGTTGCGAGATGCCTTATTGAAGGCAGTTTCAACATTTCGAAGGCACATTGCACAAAATGTGAGTGCCTCCTTTACAATGTACTCCTCGGCTATAGAGCCTTTGGGACGTGTCTTGTTCTGAACGTATCGCTTATACGTACCAAACATTTTGCAAGGAAAGTTACATTAAGATTCACATATATACATGATAGTAAGGAAATATTATCAAATAGCAGGGATAAGTTATACCTCTCGATTGGGCACATCCAACGATAATGCACCGGGCCAGCTAGCTTTGCCTCATCCGGAAGATGTATTAGTAGGTAAACAATTATATCAAAGAATGCAGGTGGATTATTTGCTCAAGCCGACATATGATGTACACAATATCCTCGTTAATTGCTTGAAGGTCCGCCTAAACCAATGACCTGGCACATAGTATCTGGAAGAATTGAGACAAATAAACTATCGTTTTAACAACACTAGCCTCCAAGAAGGGTCGAATACCAATCGGAATAAGTCGTTGTAGTAAAACATGATAGTCATGGCTCTTCATACCAGAAATGGTCCCACCGTCCGTGCTAACACTTCGGGATATGTTGATGGCGTACCCGTCGGGAAATTTCACACCCTGCAACCACTTCAGGAATTTTTTCTTATTGTCCGGCGTAAATGTATAACTTGGATAAGCCATGATGTATTTTCCATTTATGACTTTTGGCCACAAATTAGGCCGAATCCCCATTTCTTTCATGCCCAAACGAATCTTTTTTGTGTCATTTGACTTGCCTTCAATGGGTAAAGTCGTTCCCACAACACTCTCAGCAACATTCTTCTCGATGTGCATAGGATCGTAGAAGTGTCTGATTTTCAATTTCGGCCAATATGGAAATCGGAAGAATATGCTTTTTTCGTCCAATTTTCCTGTTCGGCTGGTTTCGATCCTCTTGTTACGAACTCATGTATACTGTTGAGTTTGGATAATATCTCATCACCGTACCTCTCCCTTGGTCGACCTCTTAACTCCGATTTACCATCAAATGAGTCAGACTGCATTCTCCATCGGTGATCCCAAGGCAGAAACCTTCTCGCACCTAAGTAGCATACCTTAGATGCGTGCCAAAAGGACGTTGTGTCTGGTCCACATGTCGGGCAAGCAAGATAGCCCTTGGTGCTCTATCCCGATAACATACCATAAGCAGGAAAATCATTAATTGTCCACATTACGGCCGCTTAGGGTGAACATTTCTCTACTGCACTTGTCGTATGTTCGGACACCATTTTCCCACAAATCCACGAGCTCGTCAATCAACGGCCACAAATACACATCGATGGAATTGCTCGGTGATTTGGGCCCTGGTATCAAAGTACTGAGGATTGGGAATTCTTTCTTCATGCATCTCCAAGGAGGCAAGTTTTACGGAACCATAACAACCGGCCAAGTGCTATAGGGCTTTGCAAAACTCCCAAACGGATTAAACCCGTCAGTAGCGAGCCCTAATATGATATTTCTTGGCTCCACAGCAAACTCATGATACATTTTATCAAATTCCTTCCAAGCCTCTCCATCCGCCGGATGCCTCAGTACATCATCATCAATGCGTTCATCCTTATGCCACCTCATATCATGGGTTGTGTGGGACAACATGTAGAATCTTTGTAACCTTGGCTTCAGTGGAAAATAACGCAACACCTTGTTAGGAATCTTGTTCTTTTTAAACCTAGGCTCATTGCACACGGGACATTTGTGAAGCTGCTCGAATTCACCGTAAAACAATGCACAGTTGTTCTTGCATGCATGGATCTTGATATACCCTAAACCAAACCCCTTCAACAACTTCTTCGAGCTGTAATGATCTTTTGGCAGACAGTTGTCTTCAGGGAGCATTCGGATGATAATGTCCAACATGTGATCAAAATGCTTATTCGTTTGATTATACTCAACTTTCATGTGCATCAACTCCATAATTGCCCCTACAACCGAAAATGATTTACACCCAGGGTATAATTCGCGCTGAGCTTCTTTCAACAATCTCTCATAATGGAATTCAGAGTCTTCGGGTTGCAACCTTGGCGCATCAACTTCCATATCATCTGATGCCGGAGGAAAAGCATCGGTTAATAACTCAACGACTTGATCATTATCACATCGCCCATCCAAACCACTTTCGTCCCGGTGGGTCCCGGAAACCGAAGATGTCGATGCGGAAAATATTTCTTAATCGTGATAGATCTAATTAGTGTCGTTGTGTACGATCCCATTCCATTCCAGATGAGTTTGGAGCTCATTCAACGACATCCAAATGCAATTATTACATTTACGGCACGGACACCTGATACGTCTTGTATCACTGCAATGACTACGTGCAAAGGCAATGAAGTTGTCGATCCCATCGAAATACTGATCAGAAGATCTATCAAACATTTGCATCCACCTTCTATCCATTATGCTTGCTTTCACAACATAGAGTCAACGTAAGTAATTGAGTTAACATTGTCCCGTAAATAGAACAAGTTAAAATCAAAAGCAACCCTTCTCCTTATTCCTCCGGTGATTTGGCCCTATCCCATTCGAGAGTGCACGTTCTGTGCTGTGTAGTTTGCGATCAACGAGGCTAAGTTCCGATCGAGGAAAATTTCGGCAACATCTCCCTACAGTTCCCCAAATGCACGACGTAGATATTATAAACAAATATCTAATATGCATTCGGAGAACATGTAGGGGATACAAACCGAATTTCCCACAATCGAAACCTAACATCATAGACCGCCAACTACACAACACATAGTTGCGCACCCCCAAACTGTCCGAATAAATGGACAATTCAAGAGTCAGTCAATCAATCCGATTCACTAACTCTCAAACGGGTCTAAGGTTTTTCATTGAATTTCATTATACGAAGTTAATCAACTCGATTAACTTCGCATAAATGGTTATGAAATATGAACGTATTTCACTCCGTCGCAACTAAATAAAAATATCACAATAAATTCACAAATACGAACATATATAAATTATGCATAAAATAAAGTTTTAAATTTTATAATTTATGTATATATTTTCTATTTCCCTATTTTCCTAACATATGTTCTAATTTCCAAACATAATTTCGAATTTTAATAATTTCATTACATATTTTTTATTTTCCTAAAATGTTTTCTAATTTCCTAAAATATTTTCTATTTCCTTACTTTCCTAACATATTTTCCAATTTCAATAATTTCATTACATATTTTTATATTTTCCTATTTTCTAACAAAATTTTTTAATTTCCTAACATAGTTTATATTTCCCTAATTTCCTAACATTTTTCTCAATTTCCAAACATATTTTCTAATTTCAATTATTTCATTACATATTTTTTATTTTCCTATTTAACAACAAAATTTCCTAATTTCCTAACATATTTTCTATTTTCATATTTTCCTAATTTCATAAAACAATTTGCTATTTTCATATTTTCCTAAATTTGTTCTAATTTCTAATTTCCACAAATTCTAAACAATTTCTACACATTTTCCACAATAAATTCAAAAATTCCTAACATAATTATATCCAACATTCTTAACAAAATTAAATAGAGAGGTAAACACGCATACATTTTTATAAGTATTCCTTCAAATCAACTACAAAATTCCTACAACACAAAAAATAATTAATTCCTAATCAAAAATCAAAATTTCAAAATTACAAAAAAATAAAATTTTCATACCTTAATATTTGATATTTTATGATTGATAGAGAAAAAGGATTTGATTGGTAGTAAAATTGGTGATGAGATGATAACAATAGGTAGAGAAAGAGAGTGAGTGAGTGAGAGGGAGAGAGAGAGAGCAGAACGGAGGATGAAGCAGAGAGGAGGAAGAAGAAGAAGAAGAAAAGAGAGAGTCTCGGATATTAAGTGTGTTTAGACTTTTGCACGACGAACAAAATTCGCAGAGCAATCTTTAATGATTCGTCGGGCAATATAGAGTCAACGCCCAGTGTTACCCGACGGCGATTGGTCGTCGTTGTTGTTAATGTTACCCGACGGGGGATTCAAATCGTCGAGTAACAACTTCCAATTTTGCGCGCCAAAGGCTTTTTCTTCTTGCCAAAATGTTACCCGGCGAGTATTCATATCCGTCGGGCAAAATTAGATTACCCTGCGAGATAGTATGCGTCGGGCAAAAACTAATCGAACAACTAAGATTTTCTTGTAGTGTTGTTTTCATTTTGTGTACTTTTCAATTGTTCCTCATTTCTTTCACTATATAATTTATTTTCTCATATCTAAGTGTAAAATTTAAAACAAAAAAAATGAAATAGTTATCAATTGAACTCTCATTTTTTTGGATGTTCAAGTAAATTGACTGTTAGTAACAATAAAATTTGTTATTGTGATTTTGTTAATTTAGTTTAAAGATGTGATAACTAAAATGATTGATTTTTTTCAGAAATAAATTCTAAATGAATAGATTGAATGGAGTAGACAAGAAAACGAGAAGGTAAGCGAAGGACCTTCCATCCATTAATTAAAAATTTGCATGGACCGACAAGGGATTGAAATGCTGCCATTAATGAAGGCGACAATCCTTCGATTCCCAACTGATCTCTCTCTCTCTCTCTCTCTCACATAGCCACATAGGGACACTGACATTATAAGGGTGCCATATCTCTAGCCATTTGATGATCACTTCATCATTTACTATTTGTGGTTATTACACCAACGGTGATATAATATAATCCCACACTAACCCTCTCCATACTTCACATTCATCTCTCTCTCTCTCTCTCTCTCTCTGATGGATTTCCAGCCAAATACTACTCTTCATCTAAGCCTACCCACCAATCAGCTGAATTTAGAACTTGTCTTGGATCCATCATCATCATCAACTTGTTTCTCATCCTCATCATCATCTTTTGGTCCTTCAGAGCCACCGCGTCTGTTTTCTTGCAATTATTGTCAAAGAAAGTTTTACAGCTCCCAAGCACTTGGTGGCCACCAAAATGCTCACAAGCTCGAGCGCACTTTAGCCAAGAAAAGCAGAGAGCAGCTCAACTCCTCCGCCTCGGCCGCTGCCGTCCGAACACACAGCGGGTTGAACCAGAGGCCGGCAGCGGCAGCGGCGGGGTCTAATAACAGCTTTGACGAGTCAAGTCATGCAAGGCATATTCATGTTGGTAGGTTTGGTGGTCATATGATGAACTGTGGATACAGGCCTGAGAATAATGTTGAGGAGGAGATTGGCTACCTCGACTTGTCTTTAAGGCTTTGATCAATTAATTAATTGTGCACATTAAGTAAATTTTCAAATCAATGTTTTATGATCTCTCATCGATCGACTTTCATGTTTGATGTGCAAACTTATTCGATTCTGAAACTTAAATAATGAGTGATTCATAGAGCTAAAGGAGATTAATCTTGTTCATTATTAATTTGAATAGATATGGTAATTTAAATATATTTGTTTAATCTTTTCTAATCTGCTTATAATGATTACATTAAGAAATTTATTTTCTATCTTTAAAATGTTTTAAATTTTTGATAAGTTATACAATCCACAGTCATATGACTCACCAATGAGCTCTCAATTGCTTTTTATTCTTATTGATAAATGTCAATATATATCTATATATATATATAGAAAAATGTTGGATGCACCAGTTACTATTTTCTCAACGTTATTGATACACCAACACATATGGCGTACATATGGCGTATGGCATGGATTGCCATGTCCTCTATTTCGTATTAAATAAAAATATAATTAACCATCTAAAATAGAAAAATTAAAATAAAGACAAAAAATACAAAATTTATTTTTATTGAAATCCCTTCCTCTTCCCGATCTCCAAAAAAAAACCCTAAGAATTCTATAGAATTCAAGCTCTCATATATCCCTTCCTCAATTTCTTACTGTATTCATTTTCATGATCTAATTTTACTGAAAATAATATTATCTAGTAATATATATAATAACCTGTCTTAGCCTTAATAATTCCTACACAAATTGAATCCCCTTCCCTCCTGATGAAAAAGATATGGGGATAAAAAATTGGCCCCCTCTCCCTATTACTGATCATACAAATTGAACCCTCGTGAAGGAATACAGATCAAAGCCTCCTTCCACCTGTCCGGCGATCACACAAATTGAACCCTTTCCCCCTAGGAGAAGCAATTGATGGCATATATAGAATCGAGAGTGTTGCCATTATGTTGGTGATTTTTAATATTGGAGGAAGCAGATGATGAGATACATAGAGGAGTTCAGGGAGTTCCCATCGTGGCCGGTGGTGAGATCGAACTCTCAATGGAAATGAAGTTGCTAAGGTTTTTTCACGTTCAATCAAAATTGAAGTGTTTTTTTCAATTATTTTATTTTATTTAAATGACTGATTTTCTTTTTATTAATTTGTGCATTAAAGGATATAATTAAAAAAAATGACATGGCAATCCACAATACACACAACATATGTTTGTATTTAAAAGGTTGGAAAAATAGTTGGTTCCCATAGCGCCATTGATTAAGGAACCTTATATATATATATATTATATACACCCAAGTTAAGTGACTGAAACTGCTGTCCATTTTAAGCAAGCCATTGTGATGACTCTGTTGAGTTAATGTATGATTCAATTGTACGTGCAACACAAGGAGGAACACACATACACCACTCTCAAGTCTCAAGCCAAAACTAATTTAGTCAACATAATAATTCTTTCTTCAGATTTGACGCTTGAAATTTTGATATGAGTGGTAAGTGGCCTAATTACAATTAGGCAATTTTGACACGTAACGGAAGCTGGAGGGGACCCCCTACGTCCTTAATTTCCACAAGTTGATGGATGAAGCCAATGAATTTGCCATTGATGTAGTTCAATACACTAACTCAACTCCAGTTGATGCATGGCCGTTTTACTCATCATTATCAATCTGCTTTTGAAAGTTGTCTATTTTCTGATTAAAGTGAGATGTTAAACAAATTAATAGTACGTGCACGTTGATTACGTGAAAATAAATTGGTAATTAATTAGTTAACCACCCTCGTCATAATCTTTGTTTTTTTTTTTTGCACATTGCTAGACGATGAGGGATTAGGCGAGCCGAGTTACACACTAGAACTCAATCATCGGATTACTTCAACAGTCTACCCTCCTAACGCACAAAGCAAATGAGAGAGAACTAATTAAGCGCGTGATTACCCTCGCCATAATCACGCAAGATAAATTCTATCTCTTCAACTAGTTTTTAATGTATGTACCTTTTCACCCAATTCTTTTCATTTGCTTGGAGAAATGCTCTGGAAAACAAAAGAGTATTTATCAAATATAATCAAAATTTAACTCTTAAATTCACAAATGTCACTTTTTATAAAAAATTTTAAATATAGCAAAAATCATATGTAAATATACTTAAATGCCCTAAAAAATAAACAAATTACTCTTACTAACAAGGAATGAAATTACTCAAAATAAAAACACCATATCCATGGTTGCCTACTTGCCTCCGTGGCTCTTCAGCATAGCTGCACCTAAACGATAAATTCATTCTCTATCTCTCAGTGAAATCCAAGCCAAATATTCTTTTATTTTATTTTCTTGATACATATTTTAATAAATGAATTCTCGTGTGAAAACACCTGATAAAATAACCATTTACTTATAAATCGAAATTTCAACATCAAAACCCAAATCTTATTATTTTCAAGTCACTAGAAGTTGCTGAATGTGCACTTCCATAAGTTCTTCCGATCCGGTGACCGTAATACTAGTTGATGAAGTGTGTTCTTCTCTTCCACGATGAAGTCGTAAAATTATTCATCGCGTATAAGGCAAATTCAAGTCGCCCAAATGGAGTCATGAATCAATAACTCTGAAAGATCTCCATTAATATTTTTAAAAGAAATTATATAAAAATTTCTCTAATGCTATTGGCTTGGAAATTCAACTCGGAGGTATTGAGTTATGCAAGACAATCATTCTATTGGAGTTCTCACAAGAGAGCCCAATTATTTAAATTTGTATCAAGTAAGATATGGGTTTGGATTTCACCGAGCGTGTGGAATGAATTAATTGATTTGGTTAGAGTCATTGAGGCAGCCATGGATAGGGATCATATGGCGCGCGGCTCTTTTTTATTTGATAGCTATGCAAAGGGTGTTGTCATCGGAGCAATTGACTTTTTAGATTTAAGGGAATTTAAGTATATTTACGTGTATTTTTTATTATATTTAATTTTTTTTATAAAAAGTGACATTTTTTAATTTGAATATCAGATCAGTGGCGTAATAATAATTCAATTTGTTGGGGGACTTTTTACAAAATGCTTAAAACAAAATTTGAACTTTTAATGTCTCACAACTCATAATTATTGTATGCAAAAGTATTCAAATTGTTCAAATCAACAAAATAGTATCAAACTAAGTAAAAATTCAAAAAATCATATCATATTACTGATTTATTATATAATTATCCTCGAGGGAATTATCAAACTAAGCAATTGAGTTTTTAGATTTAAGGGAATTTAAGTATATTCACTACAAGAAAATCGAGGTTGCCCGATAAGGTTTTGCCCGACGAAGTAATTTTCGCCGAGTAAACACAATTTGCCCGACGAACCCGAAAGCTCGCCGGGTAAACTGTTGGTGGGAAGATCAAGATGTTGGTGCGCAAAATAGGAAGGTTTTGTTCTGGAGGTTGATACATCATGGGGGAAGGATTGTATTGGTAGGTTTGTATGTGTGAGGGTTCAGATGCGGGTGGATGATCCCCTAATGCGAGGGACATTTGTGGAGTTTCCGGCAGAAGGACAACTTTGGGTGGGGTTCAAGTATGAGATGTTACCAGTGTACTGTTTGGTGTGTGGTTCCTTAGGCCACAATACCCGAAGGTGTGCCTCTTTGTTGATGGAGGGTGAGGGGAGATTCGGGGTCATGCATTCCGGGGTTTGGAGGCAAAGATGGATCTCCGGGGTCAACCATTGCGGAGTGTTGTCCGCCGCCCGGGCAATGGCATGGAGACCTCCGGGGTAGGAGGCTGGGGGCGTGGCCGAGGCGATTGGGTGGCCTCGGGATTGGCTGCGTCGATCAGGGCAGGGGTAAGCGGCATCGGGAGACAATGGAAGGTACGGTGGCCTCATCGAGTGGGAGGGTTGGGGTGGCTAGACGGAGACTGCTGGAGTGTGGGGTGGAAGTCTGTGTTTCTCAGGTGGTCGGGACTGACCTAAATGGGTCTCTTGAGCGAAGGGGGGCAGGGTCCACCTCTTCCCAATCGCCACAAATGTTCTATGCTGGAACTGTCAGGGTATCGGAGGTACGTTGACAGTTCATAACCTGGTGGAGCAAACGTTTCTGCACCAACCGGATATGGTGGTTCTATTGTAAACGAAAAATAATAGCAGACGATTTGAGTACCTAAAAAATAAGTTACGTATGCCTTTCATGCACGCTGTCGAGCCACGGGGTTTGAGTGGTGGCCTATGCATTTTCTGGAAGGATGTTCAACAAGTTATGTTAGTTAAATATGGCAAATTTATTATTGAAGTTTTAATAAAGGATGTTATTTCTGGTTATACTTGGCGGTTTTTCTCTATATATGCAAGTACAGATGACAGGATTCGAGCGGATCAATGGCAACGTTTGGGGACTCGGATAGCCAGGTGTGGGGATCCTTGCCTCCTACTAGGGGATTTTAATGATGTGTTATCCGTCACTGAAAAAGAGGGGGGCCTTATTCGGACAGAAAATTCAATGCATTCTTTTCGGGAGTTTGTGGCGGATAACCGATTACTCGATTTGGGGTACCAAGGGCACCCGTTTACATGGAGGAATAAGAGGGACACGGGATTCATCTAGGCTCGATTGGACCGAGGTTTGGCCATAGCGGAGTGGGTGGAGTTATACCCCATTGCGAATCTTCATCACATTCTTGTGGAAGGATCTGACCATCTGATGATGCACCTATGTCTTTCTCCGTATTTGCGCTGGCCGAAGGGGCGGTTTGTTTTTTTACCCTAGATGGAGGAATGACCAGGAGTGCAGGCGGATGATTGCGGAGTGCTGGCACCGGGAGACCTGAGGCTCAAAAGCATTTCAGGTCTGTGAGAAATTGAAGGGAGTGCGTTCGGGTCTTCTTGGTTGGAGAAGGAGGAATCAGCGAAACAGCAAGGTGCTTATTGAGGAAGTACAGAGGCAGTTACGTAGTGCTTATGTTCAACCCTCCTTTGATGGTGTGTGGTTTCGGCATAAAGAGGTTGAGCTAAAACGGTTAATCCGTGAAGAAGAGTGCTACTGGAAACAAAAGGCTCGGGTGAATTGGTTACAGGAGGGGGATAAAAACACGAAATTCTTCCATGCTTCCACAGTTAAACGGCGAAGGTTCAATTGACTCCATGGTCTTGAAAACTAGGAAGAGGAGTGGGTAGAGGAGGGACACCAGATGAATCATGTCGTGGTGGAGTATTTTGATCGACTATTCACTACTACTGATCCCTCTCCATGTCCGGACATCCTAGAGTCTATTGGGTGGCGGGTCACGCAGGAGGAAAATGAGGCTTTTGTGACTCCCATCACTCGGGCTGAGGTGCAGAGGGTGATGTTTCAGATCAATCCATCTAAGGCCCCTGGACCAGATGGATTCACCGGAGGCTTTTTCCAGAAAACTTGGGAGGTGATGGGGGAGGATATTTTTGAAATGGTGACGCATTTCTGGAGGTTCGGACGGTTGCTGAGGAAAATCAATTACACGCATCTCTGCTTGATTCCCAAAGTTCCTAGCACAACCAAGATGTCCCAGCTGCAGCCGATTGCCTTGTGCAATGTCATCTATAAGGTCATTTCGAAACTCCTTACTAATCGTTTAAAATTGGTGTTGAATTGTATTATCAGTGTCAATCAGTCCGCCTTCGTGGCAGGTCACCAAATACAGGATAATATTCTTGTTGTCCATGAGCTTCTCCACTCGATAAAGCTTCATGGGCAACCGGAAGACAAGAATGTGGCTCTCAAGTTGGATATGGCAAAGGCATATGATAGGGTGGAGTGGAAATTTGTGATTGACATACTTAAGGGGATTGGGGTGGATGACCGGTTCTATGGCTTTGTGTATGAATGTCTATCTTCGGTCTCTTACAGTGTATTGGTCAACGGGGAAGAAATGGGTTATTTCTCCCCTATCTGGGGGCTTAGACAGGGAGATCCCATGTCACCGTTTCTATTCTTGGTCTGTGCGGAAGGACTATCCGCCCTCTTCCAGCGTCGGGAGGAGGAGGGGGGCTTACACGGATTTCGCCTTCTTAAGTCCAGTAATGTGCGCATCACCCACCTGTTCTTTGCTGATGACGCGGTTGTCTTTTGTTGGGCTACGACTAGGGAGATTGATGTAGTAAAGAATATCCTGGATTGTTATGTTGTGGCATCTGGCCAGCTAGTTAATTTGGAGAAAAGTTCATTATTGTTTGGGGGGAATTGCCTAGACGCCTACGGGGGAGGCTGGCTCGGAGATGCCAGATTACGGCACGGGACGGGTTTGGGAAATATCTTGGACTTCAAGCGGATTTTGGTCTATCGAAGAAGGTTATTTTTTATGAAGTCCGAAACAGAATTGCCAGCAGGGTACAGGGGTGGTCAGAGAAATTTCTATCCCCGACGGGGAAGGAGATTTTGATCAAGGCGGTGGCCATGGCCATGCCTAAGTATGCCATGTCGTGTTTCAAGCTTCCAGTAGGGGTATGTCGGGACGTAGAGAAGTTAATTGCCAACTACTGGTGGGGAAAACAGCATGGCCAACGGGGTATCCACTGGGTCGCCTGGAAGAAAGTGTCACGAGTAAAGAAAGTGGGTGGGCTTGGTTTCCGGGACTTGGAGTGCTTCAACTTGGCAATGCTGGGGAAGATTGGCTAGCGCATTATTCATGATCCAGCATTGCTCCTAGCCCAGGTGTTGCGAGATAAGTACTACCCTAATGGCTCGTTCCTCCAGGCATAGGTAGGCCGTAGGTCCTCCTGGGGGTGGAAATGGCTTCTTCAAGGCCGGAAAGTACTAGAGGCGGGGTTGCGGTGGAGGATTAGGGATGGTGCGCAAGTACAGGCTACATCTGATCCGTGGGTGCCAATTCCATACACATTCAAGGTGACCTCTTCCTACCCTGATAAATCGCGACTGACTTTTCTTCTTCTTCATTTTCCTCGTTATCTCTGCACCTTCACCTCTCTGTAAACACACCAGACTACTCCTCTCTCAAGGTCGTGGCGAAGAAAACCATTCTCTCCCTCTCTCGCTCTCTCGGACTCCTCATCTCTCAAGCTCGTCGCCGCAACTCTCTCTCTCGCCGCCTCTCTCTCGCCGATTCTCTCTCGCCGGTAGTCATCTCAAGGTTTGTCTTGTTCTCTCTCTCTCTCTCTCTCTCTATCTCTCTCTCTCTCTCTCTCTCTTTCTCTCTCTCTCTCTCTATTGTGAATGTGGATTGGTTATTGTCAATTTTGATTGTTTATATTTTAATTTTAGTTTGGGTTGCTATTTCAATTGAAATTTGGTTTGGATATTATGAAATTGGATTGAAATTGGAATTGAAATTTGGATTGGATTTTGGCAAATTGTGAATTTAGGGTTTTTCCTTGAATATTGTGAATTTGGATTGGATTGGAATATAAATATTTGGTTTACTTAGTTTGTTTGGAGTTTAGTAATTTAGGGTTAATGTTGATGATTTGTTGAAATTGTGATGTTTGGTATAATGTTATGAATTTTGCATATGATTTTTGTTATGATTTTGGAAATGAAGTTTAATTGAATTTTGGATATGTGAATTTAAAAAAATTTATTTGAAGTTTTTATTTTGATTTAGGATATGTGAATTTTAGATATGTGAGTTTTATAAATTTTGGATATGTGAATTTTATGATTTTGGATATTATTATTGGTTTTATTTTTAAAAATTAGAATTTGGTGGATTTTTTTTTTTGGCAAATTTACTAGTTTTCAAAATAAAATGTTTGGTTTTTTTTTAATTATTATTAAATTAAAAATATGTTAGTTAATTTTATATTAATTCTTTTAAATTTCTGATTGTAGATGCTGCATCGCACCTTGATCACATCTAGGATCCGCCCCCTCCCTGAGCCCGTTGATGATCATGCGGCAAAGGAGGCAGCCCCCGGCCCAACTGCCCACCCAGGTCCCCGACCACCCAGACCCGTCGCCGAGTAGTTAGAAATTAATATGTAAAACATTAATTTAGTTTTCATTATGTAAAAACATAACATTAATTTTTATAAATATTTTTTTCATTTTCATTTTATTCGTTTTATTATTTTAATTGTATTTATTTAAAAATATTTTTATATTAATTATATATATTTATTTAATTAAATAAATTGTTAAAATTATTATTTTTAAATATTAAGATTTTGCCCGACGAACATACACTTTCGTCGGGCAAAGTAAGACAATTCGGTGGACACTTGCCGAATTTTTGTAATTTTGCTAGGTGAAACTCATTCGTCGGGCAAAAATGTGTTGACTTTTGGGATTGCTCGATGAATAATAGGCAACAAAATTATTCGTCGGGCAAGTTTAATGTGCTCGGCGAATTCACTGTTTTCGTCGGCTGACATCAAGCCCGACGGCGGTGGCTCGACGAACTTTGCCAGACGAAGATTTGCCAAGTTTAATGTTGCCCGACGAATGTTGATTTTTGCTCGACGAATCTGGTTCGTCGGGCAGGCCTAATTTTCCAATAGTGTAACAATGGAAAAAAAAAAAGTGAAACTCATAAAAGATAGGTCCTAGTTTTCTATTTTTTTTGTCTAATTTTTCTACTACATTTGTACTCCATCTCTTTCACATATATTATTCTATTCCTCCAACCTTTTTCATCTCTCATATCCTTATATATCTCAACTATAGAAAATAAAAACGACTACTGAGAACATAATAGTTATCAAACGGCTCTTAAATTATCGTCATTCGACTTTCAAACGTCTTCATAATATTTTATTTTGAAATAAAATATCATGGAGAATATTCTCTAAGTTTGTAATTAATTATATCGAAGAAGTAACAAGCAACGCTAGGAGATTTCAAGTTAACAGTACAATTGAAATCCTATATAAACGAATTGGAGCACGAATTAATTCATAAGAAATCAATTAGAACAAACAGAATAAATTTAGTAAATAAACCACTATATGGCTTCCTAAACCCAATAATTGCTAACAACTTAATCTTATGTATAGTGTATACAGTATACATGAAGTCATAGAAGAAAACAAGAGAAACACAAATTGAATACCTGATCGAGCAAGAAACAAAGCCAAGCCAGGTATACGTTAACGTTACACCCTTTCAAATCTTGTTTGAAGCAAGATGAAAAAATTGAACACTTCCCAAGTTGAAGCATATTATAACCAGCAGCCACAGAAGCAACATAAACCAAAACCCTACAAGAAAACCAAAATTCGAACTTGAATTATAAACTGACGATCGAAAGGCGAAAATGGCAAAGAGAGAAAGCTAGCAAGAGATCTTACAAGAGGGCATTCAAATCTTTGAAGGTAGCTGTTCTATAAACGAAAATCACAAATTTAGTTTGAGTATCGAATCCTACTAAGCATGCAGTAAGAACTAGGGCTACAACAGCAGAAAGCCTCAGAAAGGCCTCCATTTTCTCCATCACACGCTTCATTTTCTGTGACTGATTTTAATCGATATTTTGTCCATTATAAATTCTCCTCAAGGCTCCCATGAGTGAATTTAGTGCAGAGGATTGAGTAGTGCTAATATTGACTAAATTTACTGGTGTCAAAAATGTCCACGTTGCCCACACGAGTTGTGTCCCAATCCCAGTAGGTATATATTGAAGATAAATATGAATCCATCAATCATTTCTTTTATCAATTCATGTATTAATGGTGGAAAAAAGATGCAGTTCCTAATTTGCCTGGCCAGTCGGTTGTGGCCTAATAATTATACTTTCAACTTGCAGATATATATATATATATATATCCAGATCTCAAGTTGCATACATGGAACCATCCTTTTTATCAAGTCATTTATATAAATATGCATGCGTACATATATATATATATATATATATTGAAAGAGTAGTACGAGGAAGTAATTCCAGAAGGGGATGCAAGTATTATCCTTTTCATTTTCAGATTTTATTTTAATTTTTTTCTATTTATTTTTCTTCTCTCGTCCACTATATATATAATTTGATTCCTTCTTTTTGTTGTTTACTTTCCTCAAATCTTAAGCACAAAACTTAATTAGAAATAAAAATGATTATCGAAGATAACTCTTGCTCCTGGACTTAGTGGTGTATTATTTTCTACAAGTTATGTGGGAGATTTCGGGTTCGATTTTTCTATTGACGAAGTCGATGTATATTAAATATGTCTATATATACATGCCCCCACAATTTAGGTAAGGTTTATTAGATATTCATGTTGGAAAACTTGCTTAAATTCAAAAACTTTAATAATTTGTTACCTTATTTTCAAACGTTTTGGTATGATACATCTCAGTGGTACTGGAGCTTGCAAGAGACCAAGGGTGGCCTTGGCCTCTACAAATTTTTTTGGGCATTCTAATTACGCTGTAGTTGTATAAGGTATTCAACAAAGAAACAAACATAATATATATATATATATATATATATATATATATATATTTGTTGGTGAACTCCTATGTCTCTTAATTACTTTTGAAACAAAGAAAAATAAATAATTGTGAACTTGAGAACCAACCGACTAGGGCCTAAAATATGAAACCCTATAGGCTTACTATCCCTCATTATCTTAATGTCGGCCTACAGGCCTGTAAAAGTCCACCTATACATTTCTTCTTGCTTCATTAGGGAAAAGTATGCATATTGAGTATTATATATCTTTTTTCTAATGAGATTAGAACTCGAAATCTTCTATTATTATGCGAAGAATATTATTAAAGAATTGTAGTAAGTTGCTAACATAACTTTTTTTTAATTGTATGAGATACAATACCGTTTGTACTAATAATTAAGTTAGTTTGTGGGACTCTAAAAGAGATGTATTAAGCTTCTAGGATTACAATTTAATTACATGTCTTTCTATCGTGTTATGACTAGTCTACAAGAACAAAACCGATACCATTGTGTATACTTTCTTTCCTAAAATATTTTTTATCAAAAAAAATCATTTATTTACATTAGTTTTAAATTTGTTATTTGTAGCCATTTTTTTGTTCAAATTCATTTGTAGCCATTAATACTACTGGTTTAATGTATTCCTAAAGACTTCAATATATGTAGGTCTTGGATTCGACTCTCGTAAAAGGTAAGATCGATACACTACCAGAAATTTGAGGTTGCCAGACAAGCTTTTTGTAAGGACCCTTCCCGAATTTCCCCTCGAAACCCGGGAAGAACCCTACTCCCGTTCGACAACCTAAGGAAAATCCCAAAACACCCTTAAGTCCTTACAAATTTAATTATGAGAACTCTGCCAAAAGTTCGACAGAGTCTCCCTTTAGGGACTAGTTATCCGTCTTCCACCTGTCAGACAAGGGATCAAAAAGCACTCCAAATTCCAACTGACAACAACCATCCAACGATGAAATCGAAAGTCTACAGTAAGTCCAAAAATATTATCAGAGCATCTAGGAGGATAATTAATTACAGAATTAAATATCCTATTCGAAATTTAGGTAAAATGCGCAACTGAAAATCTAATGCCTCCGCCTCTAGAAGTGCCCACGTCAACTTAATAGCTCGGAGGGGATTTAAAACACAAAAGTTGTGAGTGGACAAAAATAATCATTTAAAATCGTTTTCCGAGGAAATCTTATATTTTCCCCCTCCACGAGTAAAATCATGCATGCATAACATAAACATTTCTTTTTATGTAAATAAGATATAAAGATATAAATATATATAATTAAACTTTAAAAAAAAATTAATTCAATTAAAAGAATAAAAAGAATCAAAATAAAATAAATATTTATAAAAAGTAATGTTATGTTTTTACATAACTAAAACTAAAACAATATTTTACATTTATTACATTCTAACTACTTGTCGATGGGTCGAAGTGGTTGGAATCCTGGGCGGGCTGTTGGGACGGGGGCTGAGGCTGTGAGAAAAGCTCATAGGCGACGAATAGATCCGCCAGGCAAGCTTTCAATTGCTCGACGAACTCACACTACAAGAAAATCGCAGTAGCCCGCCTATATTTTGCCTGACGGACAATATCTCGCGGGGTAAGGTAATATTGCCCGACGGATGTAAACAGTCGCTAGGTAACAAGTTGGCGGGAAGAAAAAACCGTTGGTGCGCAAAATTGGACATTGTTACCCGACGATGTGAACTACCCGTCGGGTAACAGTGTCAACAACGACGACCAATCGCCGTCAGGTAATATTAGACGTTGACTCTTTATTGCCCGACGAATCATTTAATATTACCCTGTGAATACGGTTCGTCGGGCAACTGTCCAAAGACTCTAAATACCAGAGTCTGTTTTTTTTTTCTTCTTCTTCTTCCTCCTCTCTGCTTCTCATCCTTCTCTTTACTCTCTATCTCTCCCTCTCACTCATTCACTCTCTTTATATACCTATTATTATCATCTCATCACCATTTTCATTACCAGCAAATCCTTTTTCTCTATCAATCATCAAATATCAAATATTAAGGTATGCAATTTTTATTTTTTTGAAATTTTTATTTTTTTGAAATTTTGATTTTTGAATAGGAATTAATTATGTGTTGTGTTGTAGAAATTTTGTAGTTAATTTGAAGGAATACTTGTGAAAAGGTATGTGTGTTTACCTCTCAAATTAATTTTGTTAAGAATGTTGGATATAATTATGTTAGGAAATTTTGTATTTATTGTGGAAAATGTGTAGAAAATTTTTAGAATTTTTGGAAATTAGAAATTAGAAAATTTGTTAGGAAAATATGAAAATAGAAAATATGTTATGAAATTAGGAAAATAGAAAATATGTTATGAAATTAGGAAAAAAGAAAATATGTTAGGAAATTAGGAAATTTTGTTGTAAAATAGGAAAATTAAAAATATGTAATGAAATGATTGAAATTAGAAAATATATTTGGAAATTAAGAAAAATGTTAGGAAATTAGGGAAATATAAAATATGTTAGGAAAATAAGGAAATAGAAAATATGTTAGGAAATTAGAAAATTAGAAAACATTTTAGGAAAATAGGAAAAAAAATATGAAATGAAATTATTAAAATTCGATATTATGTTTGGAAATTAGAAAATATGTTAGGAAAATAGGGAAGTAGAAAATATGTACAGAAATTATAAAATTTAAAACTGTGTGTTATGCATAATTTATATATGTTTGTATTTTTGAATTTGTAGTGATATTTTTTTTAAAACGCTTTATTTAGTTCCTACGGAGTGAAATACATTCATATTTGATAACCGTTTATGCGAAGTTAATCGAGTTGATTAACTTCGTATAATGAAATTCAATGAAAAACCTTATACCCATTTGAGAGTCAGTAAATCCGATTGATTGACTGACTCTTGAATTGTCCATATATTCGGACAGTTTGGGGTTTTGCAACTATGTGTTGTGGAGTTGGCGGTCTACGTGGTTAGGTTTCGATTGTGGGAAATTCGGTTTGTATCCCCTCAATGTTCTTCGAATGCATACTAGATATTTGTTTATAATATCTACGTCGTGCATTTGGGGAACTGTAGGGAGATGCTGCCGAAATTTCCCTCGATATGAACTTAACCTCGTAGGTCGCAAACTACACAGCACAGAACGTGCACTCTCGAATGGGATAGGGCCAAAAAATCGGAGGCATAAGGAGAAAAGTTGATTTTGATTTTAACTTGTTCTATTTACTGGGCAATGTTAACTGAATTACTTGTGTTGACTCTATGTTGTGAAAGCTGGCACAATGGACAGAGGGTGGATGCAAATGTTTGATAGATCTTCTGATCAATATTTGGATGGGATCGACAACTTCATTGCCTTTGCACGTAGTCATTGCAGTGATACAAGACATATCAGGTGTCAGTGCCGTAAATGTAATAATTGCGTTTGGTTGTCGTTGAATGAGGTCCAAACTCATATGGAATGGAATGGGATCGTACATGACTACACTAATTGGATCTATCACGGTGAAGAAATATTTTCTGCATCAACATCTTCGGTTCCCGGGACCAGTAGGGACGAAAGTGGTTTGGAAGGGCGATGTGATAATGATCCAGTCGTTGAGTTATTAACCGATGCTTTTCCTCCGGCATCAGATGATATGGAAGATGATGCACCAAGGTTGCAACCGGAAGACTCTGATCTCCATTATGAGAGATTGTTGAAAGAAGCTCAGCGTGAATTGTACCCTGGTTGTAAAACATTTTCGGTTCTAGGGGCAGTTGTGGAGTTGATGCACATGAAAGTTGAGTATAATCAAACGAACAAGCATTATGATCACATGTTGGACATTATCATCCGAATGCTCCCTGAAGACAACTGTCTGCCAAAAGATGATTATAGCTCGAAGAAGTTGTTGAAGGGGCTTGGTTTAGGGTATATCAAGATCCATGCATGCAAGAACAACTGTGTTTTGCTTTACGGTGAATTCGAGCAGCTTGACAAATGTCCCGTGTGCAATGAGCCTAGGTTTCAAAAGAACAAGATTCCTAACAAGGTGTTGCGTTATTTTCCACTGAAGCCAAGGTTACAAAAATTCTACATGTCGTCTCACACAGCCCGTGATATAAGGTGGCACAAGGATGAACGCATTGATGATGATGTACTGAGGCATCTGGCGGATGGAGAGGCTTGGAAGGAATTTGATAATATGTATCCCGAGTTTGCTGCAGAGCCAAGAAATGTCAGATTAGGGCTCGCTACTGACGGTTTTAATCCGTTTGGGACTTTTGAAAATCCCTATAGCACTTGGGCGGTTGTTATGGTTCCATATAACTTGCCTCCTTAGAGATGCATGAAGAAAGAATTCACAATCCTCAGTACTTTGATACCGGGGCCCAAATCGCCGAGTAATTCCATCGATGTGTATTTGCGGCCGTTGATTGACGAGCTCGTGGATTTGTGGGAAAATGGTGTCCGAACATACGACAAGTGCAGTGGAGAAATGTTTACCCTACGAGCGGCCGTAATGTGGACAATTAATGATTTTCCTGCTTATGGTATGTTATCGGGATGGAGCACCAAGGGCTATCTTGCTTACCCGAAATGTGGACCAGACACACCGTCCTTTTGGCACGCATCTAAGGTATGCTACTTGGGTGCGAGAAGGTTTCTGCCCTGGGATCACTGATGGCGAATGCAATCTGACTCATTTGATGGTAAATCAGAATTAAGAGGTCGACCAAGGGAGAGGTGCGGTGATGAGATATTATCCAAACTCAACAGTATACATGAGTTCGTGACAAGAGGATCGAAACCAGTCGAACAAGAAAATTGGACGAAAAAAAGCATATTCTTCCGGTTCCCATATTGGTCGAAATTGAAAATCAGACACATCGCCGATCCTATGCACATCGAGAAGAATGTTGCTGATATTGTTCTTGGAACGACTTTACCCATTGAAGGAAAGTCAAAGGACACAAAAAAAACTCGTTTGGGCATGAAAGAAATGGGGATTCGGCCTAATTTGTGGCCAAAAGTCGTCAATGGTAAATACATCATGGCTCATCCAAGTTATACATTTACGCCGGACAATAAGAAAAAATTCCAAAAGTGGTTGCAGGGTGTGAAGTTCCCGACGGGTACGCCAACAACATATCCCGAACTGTTAGCACGAACGGTGGGACCATTTCTGGTATGAAGAGCCATGACTATCATGTTTTGCTACAACGACTCATTCCGATTGGTATTCGACCCTTATTGAAGGCTGGTGTTGTTGAGACGATAGTTTATTTGTCTCAATTCTTCCAGATATTATGTGCCAGGTTGTTGGTTAAGGCGGACCTTAAAGCAATTAACGAGGATATTGTGTACATCATGTGTCGGCTTGAGCAAATATATCCACCTGCATTCTCTGATGTAATGGTGCACCTAATAATACATCTGCCGGATGAGGCAAAGCTAGCTGGCCCGGTGCATTATCGTTGGATGTACCCAATCGAGAGGTATAACTTATCCCTGCTATTTGATAATATTTCCTTACTATCATGTATAATCTGTGTGTCTTAATGTAAATTTCCTTGCAGAATTTTAGGTACGTATACGCGGTACGTGCGGAACAAGACACATCCCGAAGGCTCCATAGCTGAGGCGTACATTGCAAAGGAGGCACTCACATTTTGTGCAATGTACCTTCAAAATGTTGAAACTGCCTTCAATAGGGCGTCTCGCAACGACGATGGTGGTCAACGTCCCGAGACCCTATCCGTATTTGCCCAACTCGCACGACCATTCGGCACTGGTCCAATCTCGGAGCCGTTCATCAATACTGATATGGAGGTGGCTCATTGGTTCATTCTCAACAACTGTGATAAAGTCTGGCCCTTCCACGAGCATCACGAGTCATTGATGAAGGCCCAATTTCCTACTAATTGGGAAGAAATGGACAAACAACTATTTCCACGTTGGTTTTCCCAGCATGTAAGTCAAATATTTTATTCCCAAAGTTCGTAAATTATTTTAAGATTACCTATTTCATTTCTTGTATGTATCTTACCAGATGGCACAGCTGAAAGATGTCAACTCGCCAAATTTCAATAAAGAATTAATACACCTTGGCATTGGCCCATTTCGAGGAGAAACGTACGCTGGTTGTCATGTTAACGGAGTTAAGTTCGTGTGCACAGAACGAGACGACAAGTTGTCTACGCAAAATAGCGAGGTCTTCGTGCCGGGGGATGGGGAAAATGCTGAGACGGGTTTCTACGGCAAATTGTTAACTGTGGTTAAGGTGTTATACGCCGATCGCAAGGAAGTCATCTTGTTCAAGTGTCATTGGTTTAATACGAACCCAAGTATCCCAGGAAGTGTCATCAAAGATCAGTTATATACTTCTATAAACACAAACACCCGGTGGTTTGAGAGTGATCCCTACATCCTCGCTAGTACGGCGAAACAAGTATTCTATGTGGATGATCCAAAAGCTGGTGGTGGATGGAGAGTAGCCGAGATGGTGAATCACAGAAACATTTGGGACTTGGATGATCGATACCATGAAGAAGATGGGGAAATAAACAATGACCAAATCATTTATCAGGTAGAATCATTGGCATCCACCCAAAACGTGGATGGAGTTCAGACCAATGACATCATAACACCAATTGCGATTGATGACATTTTTATTGTTCTAGGGGAATTAGAACAAATTGAAAGTGATTCGGAGGAATCAAGTACTGTACACATGTCGGATGACGAGCGTGATTGGGAGGGGGAAAGCGAATCCGAATGAAGCGTTGTAATTTCAAAATTTCATTCATATATGAAATATCCATCTTCAAATCAATAAATTTTATTTTTATGTATGTTGTATGATTTCATTGAAAAAAATAGTTTTTTTACTTTCTTAAAGTGAGGAAACCATACATGCCCTCCACAAAATACGCAAATTCAAACTAAAAGAAGGTGGCAAATTTAGTACAATATTTTGAGGATAAGTCAATTTTTACTCTTTAATGCAATGTCAAAAAAATTTAACCAAACTTTCATATTAACCTAATAAGATACAACTTATATAAAATTTACGCGACGGATCGCCACAAATGTTACCCGACAGATTCGTAAATATAACCCGACGACTATATGTAAAATGTTACCCGACGGGGAATAGAAGGTGTACCCGACGACTGCCTCAGCTTGAAATAACCCGACGAATATAAATGAAGATTCGTAGGGTCTGATTTAGCTTATTATATTTACCATTGTTATTACAGATGTTACCCGACGGATAATTTATGGGTTACCCGACGACAGAATCCTTAACATAACCCGACGGATACGTATGAATCGTCGTCGGGTCTGATTTTGTTAATTAAATTTACAATTTTATTAGACATGTTACCCGACGACAGACTCAGTAAAGTTACCCGACGGATATATAAGAAGGTTCGTCGGGTCGGATTTAGTTTATTAAATTTTCAATCTGTTACCTGATGGATAATGTATGGGTTACCCGATGGCAAGCTCCGTATAAATACCCGACGGAGATATTTTAAGATTAGTCGGGTTGGATTTAGAGTATTAAATTTACAATTTTATTGTACTTGTTACCCGACGGATAATGTATGGGTTACCCGACGACCAACTCCGTATACATACCCGACGGAGATATATGAAGCTCCGTCGGGTCAGATTTAGTTGATTAAATTTATAATTTTTATTACACATGTATTTACCATATTAAAAACTTTACATTTTTTTTTTACAAAACTTTTCAAATACTTAAAAATTGAAACTGACCGATCTAACCGTCCACATTTATGGTCGGTACCCAAAGATCATCTGCGAGAAAAATTTCCCCAATTGGAAATCCCGGGATTAGGTAACGGTGTGCGACGATTCAACGGTTACACAACGTTTCATCACGAATGGAAGGCTTGAAATCCTCAAAACCTCAAGATTTTCGACGGCCGACATCTAGGCACGTAAAACCACAGAGTGAACGGTTAGATCGCTCAAATTCATTCGTTTGAATATCAATAGAACCAAACATTCAAAAAATGTATTGAAGTTTCCTTCAAGAGTTTAACCTCCTTGGGCGATATGCTTGTTTTCCGATTTTCAAAAACTTAAAAAATGAAACTGACCGATCTAACCGTCCACATTTATGGTCAGTACCCAAAGATCATCTGCGAGAAAAATTTCCCCAATTGGAAATCCCGGGATTAGGTAACGGTGTGCGACGATTCAACGGTTACACAACGTTTCAACATGAATGGAAGGCTTGAAATGCTCAAAACCTCAAGATTTTCGACGGCCGACATCTAGGCACATAAAACCACAGAGTGAACGGTTAGATCGCTCAAATTCATTTGTTTGAATATCAATAGAACCAAAAATTCAAAAAATGTATTGAAGTTTCCTACAAGTGTTTAACCTCCTTGGGCGATATGCTTGTTTTCCGATTTTCAAAAACTTCAAAATTGAAACTGACCGATCTAACCGTCCACATTTATGGTCGGTACCCATAGATCATCTGCGAGAAAAATTCCCCCAATTGGAAATCCCGGGATTAGGTAACGGTGTGCGACGATTCAACGGTTACACAACGTTTCTTCACGATCGGACGTTTTGAAATCCCCAAAACATCACAATAATGATAGATGGGGTTTTAGGCATATAAAACCAAAATTTAAACGGTCCTGATGTTGCATATATTTTCGCCGGACTTGGTTTTCGGATTTATTCCAAAAACGGCATCAGGAAGGTCATGCCCGACGGATATTTCAACATTTTCGTCGGGTAACTTCAATTAATCGTCCAGTTTTTGAAAATTTCAATTTTCCGCCTAATTTTTCCCGAAATCTCAAATTTGCCGCTTGGTGTTACCCGACGAATTATTAACGTGTCCGTCGGGTAACCACAAAATATCGTCCAGTTTTTTGAAAATTTCAATTTTCCGCCTAATTTTCCGCAAAATCTCAAATTTGCCGCTTTGGTTGCCCCGACGAATGGTTACAGTTTGCCCGACGGGTCCGACCGACTTAATTTTCGCGGATTCTCAAGAGTCCCGCGTTTTGTTGCCCGAGGGAGTATAAAGGTATAACCCGAGGGATATTCGACAATCAGACTTACCCGACGGGTGGAATTGCGGTGACCCGACGGACGTCAGACCCTATATTCCAAATTTCGATGTTTCTATTGCCCGACGGGGTGTTAAACGTTACCCGACGAGGTTATTTAATTGTTACCCGACGGGTTCTGAAATGTTACCCGACGCATGATCCATTTTTATTATGCCCGACGGGTCATTAAAGTGTTAACCGACGGACGTATCCGTCTGGCAATACCAATTAGATACATAAATCAGACCGAGTCTTCTTCTTCATCCTTCTTCTTCATTTTCTGGATTTCTTTCTTCTTTGGTTTTTCTTAAGTTTTGCTTGAAGGGCCACTTGCATCTTCCTCTCCCTCAAGCAGTCAAGGACGCCTTGCATCTTCCACTTGCATTTCCTATCGGCTCTGCTCTCCCAAACAGTCAAGGACACTGTTTTTGTCCACGGAGGTTTGCCGTCACCGCCGCTCCCCTCACCGAGGTTTGCCGTCGCCGCCGCTCTCCTTGTTAATGTTAATGTTAATTTTGATATATTGTTTATTGTTAATTTGGATATATTGGTTTATTGGTTTATTGTTTATTGTTAATTTGGATATATTGGTTTATTGGTTTATTGTTTATTGTTAATTTGGATATATTGGTTTATTGGTTTATTGTTTATTGGTTTATATTGGTTTATATTGGATATATTGGTTTATTGTTAATTTTGATTTGAAAAATGAATTTATGAAATTGGATATTGTTATTGTTAATGATTATGTATATATTTATGTTTGGATATATATATATATATTTGTTAAGGTATATATAATAGTTGAAGATTTGTTGAAATTTTGATGTTTGGTATAATGTTGAAATTGATATAATGGTATGATTTTTTATATGGTATTTATGTGAAATGTATGAATTTTGGGTATTTGAATTTTAAAAACAATTATGGGAAACTTTGATATGGTGTAGTATAAGTGGATGTTGGAAATATGTGTTTTATAAATTTTTAATTTGTGAATTTTTGGATTTGGATATTATTAGTATATGTTTGGATTAATAAGTACGTTTGATTTTGGTCCCGAAATTTGGGTTTAGGAATTTAGGTATAATGTTGTGAATTTTGAGTTTAGTACGCTTGAATTAATTAGTTGTTTAAGTTTAATTTTCGTTTGTCTTGGATTTATTTTAAAAAATTAGAATTTGATGGTTTTAGTTTTTAGATACCAATTTACTAATTATTACTAAAAAAAATTGATGCTTTATTTATTTATGTTTATTGGATTTATAAAATGTTGGTTAATTTTAAATGTGATTTTGTTTTTATTTTTTGAAATTAATATTTAATATTTAATATTAAAAATGTTTGCTTTCTTTTTTATTTAATTAAAAGTATGTTCTTTAATTTTAAATTAATTAATTTATATGTAGATGTCGCATCGTACCTTAATCACATCCAGGACTCGCCCTTGCCCGGATCCTGTTGATGGTCATGAGCCGGAGGAGGCAGCCCCTGACTCAGTTGCCTCAACAGCGGCGTCGGTTCATGCACCCCTTTCAGTCTATCAGCGTCCGGGTGTCCGATCGGCTCGTAGACAGCATAGCAAGAGACGGGGGGAACCCCGTACCAACCCCCGGCCCTCACAGGACAACGTCGGAGGAGACGAAATGGGGCCTAATATTGGAGCACTCCCTAAGGGTAAGTTTATTATTTTGTTTATTTAACCAATCGTTTTTATTTGCTACTCATTTTATTTATCAATGTTCATCGAATTTGCAGGTAGGTCAGTGAATGTGCGCGAGATCAACCGAGGTTTGACATCCCAGCGTATTTGTAGGATGACAAATACAAAGATACTGGTGGTATACGTGCCACGCCTCCGGTCCGCACCGGTCAAAATTCACAGCCTCCTAGTTCATGACATTGGTGCGATTCTTCGCACCAAGTCACTAATGATGGGGGAGACTTTCCGAACCCAAACCGCAGAGGAGATCTCGCGTTGTTGGGGAGAGTTATCGGTCTATTTTTTTCCCATTTTTAACATTAATTTCATATTTTTAAATTATTTTTTTAACTTTAATATTTGATTGCAGATCAATTTTGAGTTCGACTTGGAGAACGTCGAGCTCAGTAGGTACCTGTCCCAACACTGGCAGTTACGGTACGCCGACTGGAAGTACGAGCTCCACAAGTACTTCTTGACTTGGCCTTCTCCGGAGGAAGCTCGAGCAAATCCTCCGGAGGAGTTAGACGGGCCGAAACTGCCAAGGTGGTTGTGGTTGTGCGACCATTTCATGTCACCCACTTATCTGGTACGTATTATCTATCTAATTAATTAAATTATTTAATTTTTATGTTATTTTCCATTTTCAAATCTAATTTTTGGTTTTACGAATGAACAGCGGAAATCGATTGCCAACACATCGAACCGGGGGGCAAAGAAATTCAACCACCACGGGGGGTCGCGATCCTTATCAGCCCAGCAGGAGGATCGGCGCATCGCCGGGTCGATGTTCCCAGAGGTGGATGCCTGGGGGCAGGTGTATGCTGTACGGGGGGATGAAGAGGCTGATCGAATTCACGTAAGTTTATTTCCTTCTGATTAAACATTTTTTCTTAATTTCATAATTATTTTTCTAATTAATATTTATTCGAATTTGTAGGATGCGATGGAGCAAGACGTCCAACAGACACAAGCTGAGCTCACCCAACAGCATCCAGATGTGCCTTTGCATCAACAGCTCCCTAATGTCAACATGTCGATCGCTATTCTGGAGCGACGACCAGGGAGGCGCCCAGGGAGGGTCGTTCAGGGAGCGGGCGACGGGATTGTGCGGGATGTCTCGACTCAATCGTCGTCTTCATCTCGGGTAGGCTCCCAGGAGACGTCGGATCGTATGAGAAATCTTGAGGCCGAAAATGCTATGATCAAAGCCCAATACGCGGAGATTCAAGCCCAAAACCAACATATAAAGAGCACCCTCGACAACATCCTTCAACGTTTGGGTGATCGTGGATTGGATGATATTTTCTCACTGCCCAACCAACCGCCCCCTCAGGATCCCGGCTATTTTGACAACTCCACTAATTCTTAGAGTATATATAAAGTATTTTTATACTCTTAATGATATCCAAAAATAACATTATTTTTTTTAATATTAATTTTATTTTATTTTTATTCTTTATATTAAAATTTTTAATTGTTTATTATTTAATTTAATATTTTATTTTCAATATAAAGAGGAGGTTGCCCCACGAATTCTGTACATGTTACCCGACGAATTGTAACAATACACGCGACGAATGGGGTACATGTTACCCGACGACATATAAAACTATTACCGACGAATGAGTTAAATGTTGCCCGACAAATATTCACACTATACCCGACGATTGAGTGACATGTTACCCGACGGATGTGTAACACGTTACCCGACAGTTGTTATCATGTTACCCAACGCGTGTATATAACAGTGCCCGACGACTATATTTAACCTTACCCGACGGTGTTTCTTAATGTTACCCGACGGGTATATATGACCTTACCCGATGGTCTATAAACCTCCCCCGACGTATATTTAATAGATTACCCGACGGATAAGGAAGACCTTACACGACGGTCTAATGATGTTGACTTTATGTTGCTCGACGAAGATGCAAGCGACGAACTTTACCACCGGGCATTATTTAATTGCTCGACGAGGTCATTGTGCTCGTCGAGTAAACCCAAAGCCCGACAGAGGTAGCCCGACGCCTATTGCCTGACAGAGATTCGCCGTTGTATATGTTACTCGACGGATGATTTACGTGGCTCGACGAACCGTTTTCGCCGGGCAACTTCGAATTTCTTGTAGTGTCACTGTTTTCGTCGACTCACATCAAGCCCGACGAATGTTGCCCGATGAAGGTTCGCCGGGTTTTATGTGGCCCGACGATTTGTGAACTTTGCTCGGTGAATCTGTTTCGCCGTGCAAGCATGCTTTTTTTTTGGAGTGATACTCAACATGTATAATACCCCTCCTCAATATCCTTATATATAAAATAATTTTGTTTATAAAATGAAAATTCAAATATATAAATATATAAATATATATATGATATTAGGTTAATTAATTACAAATTGGTGCCTCTTTGGTCTTGAAGAGAAGGAATTGTTTTGGAGAGTAAAGCCTAAATAGATTGAAAGCAGTGATGGAGGATATGAAGGCCAGTAGGAGACAAGCCATATATCCACATGCCAAAGCCCCTCCGATTTGAAAGCAAAATCTTGTATATTTGTTGCACAACTTCATCCATTGAAAATCTTGTGCACCTGTTACTGCTAGAAGCGATGCCTGTAACGCAGCCGAGTTTGCCCCAAATGCCACGTACACTGCCATCTGTTTGGCAAAAGGTAATGATACCACAATTTGAGATGATTTTAGAGAGGGCTAAAAGATTTACATATATATAGGTTTAAATCTATTACATGGTGGGAAGACATTTTCAGAAAATTGAGAAATACTTTCGGCATGCGCAACATAATATGCAAGATGGTTTTCTTATTTCTGTTATAATGTTTGTGGACGATATAGTTGATATGTCACATTATTAAAATATAATAATTATAAAAATACACATGTCATAATTATATAAGTAAGTGCAACAGAAAAAAAGTGGTATATCAAGTACACCAACAAATTACTAAACTAAGAACACATCGATATCTAGTGAGTTATTACCCGCTTAAAATACCGTAACAACTAGCTATTTTCAGTGCTAGCTCATAAATATGCCATATTAATATTCACTTAAAATAACATAGGGAGAAGCCCATTCTAGCTAATTAATAGCATTAGGGTAATACTTGCATTCTTTTTTTTTCGAGAACTTAATTTTCTTGTTTCTCCCTTTTGATTAAAGCTATTTTTCAAGTTCATTTATATGTGATAATTAGAACCACATTTATTCTTTAAACTAATATTGGAAAATCATTTTCGCAAAAAAATTAAAAAGATTGGAGGTCGTTTATTCTTCGTTTATGTATGTATACAACAAATCAATGATATTGGTAATAATTAAGATTCTAATGGTGAGCTTTTCTTAGTTGATAAATATATGAATGACTAAATGTTTTTCAATTTTGTTTATATTTTGCACAAATAATTTTGAAATGTCCATTTATAAGTTGAATCATTCCGATTATGGCATATATACAAACATAATTCACTAAATTTAAATGTGAATAAAGTTTCACGGATTCGAGATTTTCTTATAATATTTCTTTCTCTCTCGCTGTGTGATATAACGAGAAACAAGCACATCATATTAGCATAGCTTTATACTTGACCTAATAATTACATTAATTTCCATTGAAGTTTGGGTTCAAAATCACGGCCATGGTAGTTTTTTTAACCCTAAAAGCTTCTCCACATCATTAATAAGATGCTCATGAGTAGGTGCGGTGCTGGCGCGAAGTGAGGTTGACATGAACCTTCCTTCATAACTAAAGAAAATGACTCTTCACAGCAAGTGGTTAATTATTTTGAGAGGAGGGAGATGGGGCAGGCTTAATTAAGGAGGACACCACAGAGAGATCCTAGCCAAAGATGAACTGCACGGATACTCTTAACTGTATTCAATTAGTCATTGAAAAGACTAATATGATGAAGTCATCCTATGTAGTTTGTTTCATTTGGGTCTTGCCCTTCAATATTAACCAAAAGAGTAGAAAGATACAAAAAAAAGACACCATGCATGGTAAATACATGTATTCTGCATTTTCTACTCTTTTTTCTTTCACTAGGTTTTATCTCAATGGAATTTTCCAAGGTTTTTAATAAGACAACAATTAATAGTGTGCCTGATTTCACATAAGCATTGCACTTGGATATTTGTTTTATGATTACGCTTTTATTTCTGACGTTCAAGTTTGAAGTAGTTCTCTAGTGGACGTTTTGGCTATACGTCATTTGTAAGATTAATTACTTGGTGTTTTCCCCTATCGAATAAATTTTGTCCATAATAAAAAAGGACTATATATTAATCACGTGTTGGAGCACGTGGTTTAAGAATATGGTTACCCTAGCTAATATTAGTCAATGGTAAATACATCATGGCTCATCCAAGTTATACATTTATGCCGGACAATAAGAAAAAATTCCTAAAGTGGTTGCAGGGTGTGAAGTTCCCGACGGGTACGCCAACAACATATCCCGGACTGTTAGCACGAACGGTGGGACCATTTCTGGTATGAAGAGCCATGACTATCATGTTTTGCTACAACGACTCATTCCGATTGGTATTCGACCCTTATTGAAGGCTGGTGTTGTTGAGACGATAGTTTATTTGTCTCAATTCTTCCAGATATTATGTGCCAGGTCGTTGGTTAAGGCGGACCTTAAAGCAATTAACGAGGATATTGTGTACATCATGTGTCGGCTTGAGCAAATATATCCACCTGCATTATCATGGCCCGGTGCATTATCGTTGGATGTACCCAATCGAGAGGTATAACTTATCCCTGCTATTTGATAATATTTCCTTACTATCATGTATAATCTGTGAGTCTTAATGTAAATTTCCTTGCAGAATGTTAGGTACGTATACGCGGTACGTGCGGAACAAGACACGTCCCGAAGGCTCCATAGCTGAGGCGTACATTGCAAAGGAGGCACTCACATTTTGTGCAATGTACCTTCAAAATGTTGAAACTACCTTCAATAGGGCGTCTCGCAACGACGATGGTGGTCAACGTCCCGAGACCCTATCCGTATTTGCCCAACCCGCACGACCATTCGGCACTGGTCCAATCTCGGAGCCGTTTATCAATACTGATATGGAGGTGGCTCATTGGTTCATTCTCAACAACTGTGATGAAGTCTGGCCCTTCCACGAGCATCACGAGTCATTGATGAAGGCCCAATTTCCTACTAATTGGGAAGAAATGGACAAACAACTATTTCCACGTTGGTTTTCCCAGCATGTAAGTCAAATATTTTATTCCCAAAGTTCGTAAATTATTTTAAGCTTACCTATTTCGTTTCTTGTATGTATCTTACCAGATGGCACAGCTGAAAGATGTCAACTCGCCAAATTTCAATAAAGAATTAATACACCTTGCCATTGGCCCATTTCGAGGAGAAACGTACGCTGGTTGTCATGTTAACGGAGTTAAGTTCGTG
The DNA here is from genome assembly GCA_037349345.1 of Oemleria cerasiformis. Lineage (NCBI taxonomy): Eukaryota > Viridiplantae > Streptophyta > Magnoliopsida > Rosales > Rosaceae > Oemleria > Oemleria cerasiformis. The sequence goes on from JAZGTL010000010.1 coordinate 13,557,334, forward strand.
TGCACAGAACGAGACGACAAGTTGTCTACGCAAAATAGCGAGGTCTTCGTGCCGGGGGATGGGGAAAATGCTGAGACGGGTTTCTACGGCAAATTGTTAACTGTGGTTAAGGTGTTATACGCCGATCGCAAGGAAGTCATCTTGTTCAAGTGTCATTGGTTTAATACGAACCCAAGTATCCCAGGAAGTGTCATCAAAGATCAGTTATATACTTCTATAAACACAAACACCCGGTGGTTTGAGAGTGATCCCTACATCCTCGCTAGTACGGCGAAACAAGTATTCTATGTGGATGATCCAAAAGCTGGTGGTGGATGGAGAGTAGCCGAGATGGTGAATCACAGAAACATTTGGGATTTGTATGATCGATACCATGAAGAAGATGGGGAAATAAACAATGACCAAATCATTTATCAGGTAGAATCATTGGCATCCACCCAAAACGTGGATGGAGTTCGGACCAATGACATCATAACACCAATTGCGATTGATGACATTTTTATTGTTCTGGGGGAATTAGAACAAATTGAAAGTGATTCGGAGGAATCAAGTACTGTACACATGTCGGATGACGAGCGTGATTGGGAGGGGGAAAGCGAATCCGAATGAAGCGTTGTAATTTCAAAATTTCATTCATATATGAAATATCCATCTTCAAATCAATAAATTTTATTTTTATGTATGTTGTATGATTTCATTGAAAAAAATAGTTTTTTTACTTTCTTAAAGTGAGGAAACCATACATGCCCTCCACAAAATACGCAAATTCAAACTAAAAGAAGGTGGCAAATTTAGTACAATATTTTGAGGATAAGTCAATTTTTACTCTTTAATGCAATGTCAAAAAAATTTAACCAAACTTTCATATTAACCTAATAAGATACAACTTATATAAAATTTACGCGACGGATCGCCACAAATGTTACCCGACAGATTCGTAAATATAACCCGACGACTATATGTAAAATGTTACCCGACGGGGAATAGAAGGTGTACCCGACGACTGCCTCAGCTTGAAATAACCCGACGAATATATATGAAGATTCGTAGGGTCTGATTTAGCTTATTATATTTACCATTGTTATTACAGATGTTACCCGACGGATAATTTATGGGTTACCCGACGACAGAATCCTTAACATAACCCGACGGATACGTATGAAACGTCGTCGGGTCTGATTTTGTTAATTAAATTTACAATTTTATTAGACATGTTACCCGACGGAATATGTCTGGTTTACCCGACGACAGACTCAGTAAAGTTACCCGACGGATATATAAGAAGGTTCGTCGGGTCGGATTTAGTTTATTAAATTTTCAATCTGTTACCTGACGGATAATGTATGGGTTACCCGATGGCAAGCTCTGTATAAATACCCGACGGAGATATTTTAAGATTCGTCGGGTTGGATTTAGAGTATTAAATTTACAATTTTATTGTACCTGTTACCCGACGGATAATGTATGGGTTACCCGACGACCAACTCCGTATACATACCCGACGGAGATATATGAAGCTCCGTCGGGTCAGATTTAGTTGATTAAATTTACAATTTTTATTACACATGTACTTCAAAAAACTCCTTCAAATTCACAAACTTAACGGTCGAGACACATAAGCTCAGTAAAATATGACGATTTCTACAGGTGGGAAATTAGGCACGTAAAACCAAAAAGTGAACGGTCCCGATCTTGAAAATTTTATCGTCAGACCTGGTTTTTTGATCATTCGAATTTCAACAACATAAACATCTTGTCCGACAAATTAAATCATTCGCAGGGCAATAGTTTCAAATATTCGTCGGGCAATTTCATGTATTCGTTGGGCAAATGTTAAAAACTCCCGCAAATTTTTTTTGCGAAATTTTCAAAAATTTTGCCAAAAAATTAGCCAAAACTCAAACTTGCCGCGTATATTTGCTCGACGAACTCATTAAAATTTGCCCGACGAAGCCTTCGTCAGGCGATGGTCTTCACACACTGATAAATCGCTAGTGATTCTTCTTCTTCTTCCTTCTTCATCATTTTCCTTGTTATCTCCGCACCCTCACCTCTCTACAAACGCACCAGACTCCTCCACTCTCAAGGTCGTCGGCGAAGAAAACCACTCGCTCCCTCTCTCGCTCTCTCGGATTCCTCCTCTCTCATGCTCGTTGCCGCAGCTCTCTCTCTCTCGCCGCCTCTCTCTTGCCGATTCTCTCTCGCTGGCAATCATCTCAAGGTCTATCTCGTTCTTCCTCTCTCTCTATTGTGAATGTGGATTGGTTATTGTAAATTTTGATTGTTTATATTTTAATTTTAGTTTGGATTGAAATTTAGTTTGCATATTATGAAATTGGATTGAATATTGGAACTGAAATTTGGATTGGATTTTGGCAAATTGTGAATTTAGGGTTTTTACTTGAATATTGTGAATTTGGATTGGATTGGAATATAAATATTTGGTTTAATTAGTTTGTTTGGATTTAGTAATTTAGGGTTAATGTTGATGATTTGTTGAAATTGTGATGTTTGGTATAATGTTGAAATTGGTATAATGTTATGAATTTTGCATATGATTTTTGTTATGATTTTGGAAATGAAGTTTAATTGAATTTTGGATATGTGAATTTAAAAAAATTTATTTGAAGTTTTTATTTTGATTTAGGATATGTGAATTTTAGATATGTGAGTTTTATAAATTTTGGATATGTGAATTTTATGATTTTGGATATTATTATTGGTTTTATTTTTAAAAATTAGAATTTGGTGGATTTTTTTTTTTTGGCAAATTTACTAGTTTTCAAAATAAAATGTTTGGTTTAAAAATGTTTGGTTTTTTTTTTAATTATTATTAAATTAAAAATATGTTGGTTAATTTTATATTAATTATTTTAAATTTCTAATTGTAGATGCTGTAACGCACCTTGATCACATCTAGGACCCGCCCCCTCCCTGAGCCCGTTGATGATCATGCAGCGAAGGAGGCAGCTCCTGGCCCAACAGCCCACCCAAGACGCCGACCACCCTGACCTGTCGCCGAGTAGTTAGAAATTAATATTTAAAACATTAAATTAGTGTTCATTATGTAAAAACATAACATTACTTTTTATAAATATTTTTTTCATTTTCATTTTATTCTTTTTATTATTTTAATTGTATTTATTTAAAAATATTTTTATATTAATTATATATATTTATTTAATTAAATAAATTGTTAAAATTATTATTTTTAAATATTAAGATTTTGCCCGACGAACATACACTTTCGTCGGGCAAAGTAAGACAATTCGGTGGACACTTGCCGAATTTTTGTAATTTTGCTAGGTGAAACTCATTCGTCGGGCAAAAATGTGTTGACTTTTGGGATTGCTCGATGAATAATAGGCAACAAAATTATTCGTCGGGCAAGTTTAATGTGCTCGGCGAATTCACTGTTTTCGTCGGCTGACATCAAGCCCGACGGCGGTGCCTCGACGAACTTTGCTAGACGAAGATTTGCCAAGTTTAATGTTGCCCGACGAATGTTGATTTTTGCTCGACGAATCTGTTTCGTCGGGCATGCCTAATTTTCCAATAGTGTAACAATGGAAAAAAAAAAAGTGAAACTCATAAAAGATAGGTCCTAGTTTTCTATTTTTTTTGTCTAATTTTTCTACTACATTTGTACTCCATCTCTTTCACATATATTATTCTATTCCTCCAACCTTTTTCATCTCTCATATCCTTATATATCTCAACTATAGAAAATAAAAACGACTACTGAGAACATAATAGTTATCAAACGGCTCTTAAATTATCGTCATTCGACTTTCAAACTTCTTCATAATATTTTATTTTGAAATAAAATATCATGGAGAATATTCTCTAAGTTTGTAATTAATTATATCGAAGAAGTAACAAGCAACGCTAGGAGATTTCAAGTTAACAGTACAATTGAAATCCTATATAAACGAATTGGAGCACGAATTAATTCATAAGAAATCAATTAGAACAAACAGAATAAATTTAGTAAATAAACCACTATATGGCTTCCTAAACCCAATAATTGCTAACAACTTAATCTTATGTATAGTGTATACAGTATACATGAAGTCATAGAAGAAAACAAGAGAAACACAAATTGAATACCTGATCGAGCAAGAAACAAAGCCAAGCCAGGTATACGTTAACGTTACACCCTTTCAAATCTTGTTTGAAGCAAGATGAAAAAATTGAACACTTCCCAAGTTGAAGCATATTATAACCAGCAGCCACAGAAGCAACATAAACCAAAACCCTACAAGAAAACCAAAATTCGAACTTGAATTATAAACTGACGATCGAAAGGCGAAAATGGCAAAGAGAGAAAGCTAGCTAGAGATCTTACAAGAGGGCATTCAAATCTTTGAAGGTAGCTGTTCTATAAACGAAAATCACAAATTTAGTTTGAGTATCGAATCCTACTAAGCATGCAGTAAGAACTAGGGCTACAACAGCAGAAAGCCTCAGAAAGGCCTCCATTTTCTCCATCACACGCTTCATTTTCTGTGACTGATTTTAATCGATATTTTGTCCATTATAAATTCTCCTCAAGGCTCCCATGAGTGAATTTAGTGCAGAGGATTGAGTAGTGCCAATATTGACTAAATTTACTGGTGTCAAAAATGTCCACGTTGCCCACACGAGTTGTGTCCCAATCCCAGTAGGTATATATTGAAGATAAATATGAATCCATCAATCATTTCTTTTATCAATTCATGTATTAATGGTGGAAAAAAGATGCAGTTCCTAATTTGCCTGGCCAGTCGGTTGTGGCCTAATAATTATACTTTCAACTTGCAGATATATATATATATATATATCCAGATCTCAAGTTGCATACATGCAACCATCCTTTTTATCAAGTCATTTATATAAATATGCATGCGTACATATGTATATATATATTGAAAGAGTAGTACGAGGAAGTAATTCCAGAAGGGGATGCAAGTATTATCCTTTTCATTTTCAGATTTTATTTTAATTTTTTTCTATTTATTTTTCTTCTCTCCTCCACTATATATATAATTTGATTCCTTCTTTTTCTTGTTTACTTTCCTCAAATCTTAAGCACAAAACTTAATTAGAAATAAAAATGATTATCGAAGATAACTCTTGCTCCTGGACTTAGTGGTGTATTGTTTTCTACAAGTTATGTGGGAGATTTCGGGTTCGATTTTTCTATTGACGAAGTCAATGTATATTAAATATGTCTATATATACATGCCCCCACAATTTAGGTAAGGTTTATTAGATATTCATGTTGGAAAACTTGCTTAAATTCAAAAACTTTAATAATTTGTTACCTTATTTTCAAACGTTTTGGTATGATACATCTCAGTGGTACTGGAGCTTGCAAGAGACCAAGGGTGGCCTTGGCCTCTACAAATTTTTTTGGGCATTCTAATTACGCTGTAGTTGTATAAGGTATTCAACAAAGAAACAAACATAATATATATATATATATATATATTTGTTGGTGAACTCCTATGTCTCTTAATTACTTTTGAAACAAAGAAAAATAAATAATTGTGAACTTGAGAACCAACCGACTAGGGCCTAAAATATGAAACCCTATGGGTTTACTATCCCTCATTATCTTAATGTCGTCCTACAGGCCTGTAAAAGTCCACCTATACATTTCTTCTTGCTTCATTAGGAAGGAAAAGTATGCATATTGAGTATTGTATATCTTTTTTCTAATGAGATTAGAACTCGAAATCTTTTATTATTATGCGAAGAATGTTATTAAAGAATAGTAGTAAGTTGCTAACATAACTTTTTTTTAATTGTATGAGATACAATACCGTTTGTACTAATAATTAAGTTAGTTTGTGGGACTCTAAAAGAGATGTATTAAGCTACTAGGATTACAATTTAATTACATGTCTTTCTATCGTGTTATGACTAGTCTAGAAGAACAAAACCGATACCATTGTCTATACTTTCTTTCCTAAAATATTTTTTATCAAAAAAAATCATTTATTTACATTAGTTTTAAATTTGTTATTTGTAGCCATTTTTTTGTTCAAATTCATTTGTAGCCATTAATACTACTGGTTTAATGTATTCCTAAAGACTTCAATATATGTAGGTCTTGGATTCGACTCTCGTAAAAGGTAAGATCGATACACTACCAGAAATTCGAGGTTGCCAGACAAGCTTTTTGTAAGTACCCTTCCCGAATTTCCCCTCGAAACCCGGGAAGAACCCTACTCCCGTTCGACAACCTAAGGAAAATCCCAAAACACCCTTAAGTCCTTACAAATTTAATTATGAGAACTCTGCCAAAAGTTCGACAGAGTCTCCCTTTAGGGACTAGTTATCCGTCTTCCACCTGTCAGACAAGGGATCAAAAAGCACTCCAAATTCCAACTGACAACAACCATCCAACGATGAAATCGAAAGTCTACAGTAAGTCCAAAAATATTATCAGAGCATCTAGGAGGATAATTAATTACAGAATTAAATATCCTATTCGAAATTTAGGTAAAATGCGCAACTGAAAATCTAATGCCTCCGCCTCTAGAAGTGCCCACGTCAACTTAATAGCTCGGAGGGGATTTAAAACACAAAAGTTGTGAGTGGACAAAAATAATCATTTAAAATCGTTTTCCGAGGAAATCTTATATTTTCCCCCTCCACGAGTAAAATCATGCATGCATAACATAAACATTTCTTTTTATGTAAATAAGATATAAAGATATAAATATATATAATTAAACTTAAAAAAAAAATTAATTCAATTAAAAGAATAAAAAGAATCAAAATAAAATAAATATTTATAAAAAGTAATGTTATGTTTTTACATAACTAAAACTAAAACAATATTTTACATTTATTACATTCTAACTACTTGTCGATGGGTCAAAGTGGTTGGAATCCTGGGCGGGCTGTTGGGACGGGGGCTGAGGCTGTGAGAAAAGCTCATAGGCGACGAATAGATCCGCCAGGCAAGCTTTCAATTGCTCGACGAACTCACACTACAAGAAAATCGCAGTAGCCCGCCTATATTTTGCCTGACGGACAATATCTCGCGGGGTAAGGTAATATTGCCCGACGGATATAAACAGTCGCTAGGTAACAAGTTGGCGGGAAGAAAAAACCGTTGGCGCGCAAAATTGGACATTGTTACCCGACGATGTGAACTACCCGTCGGGTAACAGTGTCAACAACGACGACCAATCGCCGTCGGGTAATATTAGACGTTGACTCTTTATTGCCCGACGAATCATTTAATATTACCCTGTGAATACGGTTCGTCGGGCAACTGTCCAAAGACTCTAAATACCAGAGTCTGTTTTTTTTTTCTTCTTCTTCTTCCTCCTCTCTGCTTCTCATCCTTCTCTCTACTCTCTATCTCTCCCTCTCACTCATTCACTCTCTTTATATACCTATTATTATCATCTCATCACCATTTTCATTACCAGAAAATCCTTTTTCTCTATCAATCATCAAATATCAAATATTAAGGTATGCAATTTTTATTTTTTTGAAATTTTTATTTTTTTGAAATTTTGATTTTTGAATAGGAATTAATTATGTGTTGTGTTGTAGAAATTTTGTAGTTAATTTGAAGGAATACTTGTGAAAAGGTATGTGTGTTTACCTCTCAAATTAATTTTGTTAAGAATGTTGGATATAATTATGTTAGGAAATTTTGTATTTATTGTGGAAAATGTGTAGAAAATTTTTAGAATTTTTGGAAATTAGAAATTAGAAAATTTGTTAGGAAAATATGAAAATAGAAAATATGTTATGAAATTAGGAAAATAGAAAATATGTTATGAAATTAGGAAAAAAGAAAATATGTTAGGAAATTAGGAAATTTTGTTGTAAAATAGGAAAATTAAAAATATGTAATGAAATGATTGAAATTAGAAAATATATTTGGAAATTAAGAAAAATGTTAGGAAATTAGTGAAATATAAAATATGTTAGGAAAATAAGGAAATAGAAAATATGTTAGGAAATTAGAAAATTAGAAAACATTTTAGGAAAATAGGAAAAAAAAATATGAAATGAAATTATTAAAATTCGATATTATGTTTGGAAATTAGAAAATATGTTAGGAAAATAGGGAAGTAGAAAATATGTACAGAAATTATAAAATTTAAAACTGTGTGTTATGCATAATTTATATATGTTTGTATTTTTGAATTTGTAGTGATATTTTTTTTAAAACGCTTTATTTAGTTCCTACGGAGTGAAATACATTCATATTTGATAACCGTTTATGCGAAGTTAATCGAGTTGATTAACTTCGTATAATGAAATTCAATGAAAAACCTTATACCCATTTGAGAGTCAGTAAATCCGATTGATTGACTGACTCTTGAATTGTCCATATATTCGGACAGTTTGGGGGTTTGCAACTATGTGTTGTGTAGTTGGCGGTCTACGTGGTTAGGTTTCGATTGTGGGAAATTCGGTTTGTATCCCCTCAATGTTCTTCGAATGCATACTAGATATTTGTTTATAATATCTACGTCGTGCATTTGGGGAACTGTAGGGAGATGCTGCCGAAATTTCCCTCGATATGAACTTAACCTCGTAGGTCGCAAACTACACAGCACAGAACGTGCACTCTCGAATGGGATAGGGCCAAAAAATCGGAGGCATAAGGAGAAAAGTTGATTTTGATTTTAACTTGTTCTATTTACTGGGCAATGTTAACTGAATTACTTATGTTGACTCTATGTTGTGAAAGCAGGCACAATGGACAGATGGTGGATGCAAATGTTTGATAGATCTTCTGATCAATATTTGGATGGGATCGACAACTTCATTGCCTTTGCACGTAGTCATTGCAGTGATACAAGACATATCAGGTGTCAGTGCCGTAAATGTAATAATTGCGTTTGGTTGTCGTTGAATGAGGTCCAAACTCATATGGAATGGAATGGGATCGTACACGACTACACTAATTGGATCTATCACAGTGAAGAAATATTTTCTGCATCAACATCTTCGGTTCCCGGGACCAGTAGGGACGAAAGTGGTTTGGAAGGGCGATGTGATAATGATCCAGTCGTTGAGTTGGAATCCTGGGCGGGCTGTTGGGACGGGGGCTGAGGCTGTGAGAAAAGCTCATAGGCGACAAATAGATCCGCCAGGCAAGCTTTCAATTGCTCGACGAACTCACTGTTTTCGTCGACTCACATCAAGCCCGACGAATGTTGCCCGATGAAGGTTCGCCGGGTTTTATGTGGCCCGACGATTTGTGAACTTTGCTCGGTGAATCTATTTCGCCGTGCAAGCATGCTTTTTTTTTGGAGTGATACTCAACATGTATAATACCCCTCCTCAATATCCTTATATATAAAATAATTTTGTTTATAAAATGAAAATTCAAATATATAAATATATAAATATATATATGATATTAGGTTAATTAATTACAAATTGGTGCCTCTTTGGTCTTGAAGAGAAGGAATTGTTTTGGAGAGTAAAGCCTAAATAGATTGAAAGCAGTGATGGAGGATATGAAGGCCAGTAGGAGACAAGCCATATATCCACATGCCAAAGCCCCTCCGATTTGAAAGCAAAATCTTGTATATTTGTTGCACAACTTCATCCATTGAAAATCTTGTGCACCTGTTACTGCTAGAAGCGATGCCTGTAACGCAGCCGAGTTTGCCCCAAATGCCACGTACACTGCCATCTGTTTGGCAAAAGGTAATGATACCACAATTTGAGATGATTTTAGAGAGGGCTAAAAGATTTACATATATATAGGTTTAAATCTATTACATGGTGGGAAGACATTTTCAGAAAATTGAGAAATACTTTCGGCATGCGCAACATAATATGCAAGATGATTTTCTTATTTCTGTTATAATGTTTGTGGACGATATAGTTGATATGTCACATTATTAAAATATAATAATTATAAAAATACACATGTCATAATTATATAAGTAAGTGCAACAGAAAAAAAGTGGTATATCAAGTACACCAACAAATTACTAAACTAAGAACACATCGATATCTAGTGAGTTATTACCCGCTTAAAATACCGTAACAACTAGCTATTTTCAGTGCTAGCTCATAAATATGCCATATTAATATTCACTTAAAATAACATAGGGAGAAGCCCATTCTAGCTAATTAATAGCATTAGGGTAATACTTGCATTCTTTTTTTTTCGAGAACTTAATTTTCTTGTTTCTCCCTTTTGATTAAAGCTATTTTTCAAGTTCATTTATATGTGATAATTAGAACCACATTTATTCTTTAAACTAATATTGGAAAATCATTTTCGCAAAAAAATTAAAAAGATTGGAGGTCGTTTATTCTTCGTTTATGTATGTATACAACAAATCAATGATATTGGTAATAATTAAGATTCTAATGGTGAGCTTTTCTTAGTTGATAAATATATGAATGACTAAATGTTTTTCAATTTTGTTTATATTTTGCACAAATAATTTTGAAATGACGATTTATAAGTTGAATCGTTCCGATTATGGCATATATACAAACATAATTCACTAAATTTAAATGTGAATAAAGTTTCACGGATTCGAGATTTTCTTATAATATTTCTTTCTCTCTCGCTGTGTGATATAACGAGAAACAAACACATCATATTAGCATAGCTTTATACTTGACCTAATAATTACATTAATTTCCATTGAAGTTTGGGTTCAAAATCACGGCCATGGTAGTTTTTTTAACCCTAAAAGCTTCTCCACATCATTAATAAGATGCTCATGAGTAGGTGCGGTGCTGGCGCGAAGTGAGGTTGACATGAACCTTCCTTCATAACTAAAGAAAATGACTCTTCACAGCAAGTGGTTAATTATTTTGAGAGGAGGGAGATGGGGCAGGCTTAATTAAGGAGGACACCACAGAGAGATCCTAGCCAAAGATGAACTGCACGGATACTCTTAACTGTATTCAATTAGTCATTGAAAAGACTAATATGATGAAGACATCCTATGTAGTTTGTTTCATTTGGGTCTTGCCCTTCAATATTAACCAAAAGAGTAGAAAGATACAAAAAAAAGACACCATGCATGGTAAATACATGTATTCTGCATTTTCTACTCTTTTTTCTTTCACTAGGTTTTATCTCAATGGAATTTTCCAAGGTTTTTAATAAGACAACAATTAATAGTGTGCCTGATTTCACATAAGCATTGCACTTGGATATTTGTTTTATGATTACGCTTTTATTTCTGACGTTCAAGTTTGAAGTAGTTCTCTAGTGGACGTTTTGGCTATACGTCATTTGTAAGATTAATTACTTGGTGTTTTCCCCTATTGAATAAATTTTGTTCATAATAAAAAAGGACTATATATTAATCACGTGTTGGAGCACGTGGTTTAAGAATATGGTTACCCTAGCTAATATTATTCAAAAGGAAAATAAAAATTAATTATTTGCTGATTTTGGGGCCGTTTGATAACCAATTCGCTTTTTGTTTCTAATTCTTTTTTTTTTTTTGTGCACGAGATATGGAGAAATTATATGAGAGACATAAGAGATGAACAAAAGCGGTGGTATGTAACACTACAAGAAATATGGGGTTGCCCGACGAGATTTTGTCCGTCGAAGTAATTTTCGCCGCCCCGTGTCATTTTGCCCGGCGAAAATGAAAGCTCGCCGGGCAAGGTTTAGGCAGGAAGAAGAAGTTGTTGGCACGTAAAATATGAAAGTTTGGCCTACCAAATTTTTCTATATATCCGTCGGGCAAAATTAGTTTAACGAAAAATATTTTTCATCAGACAAAACTTGGCGTTGACTATAATATGTCCGACGAATCATTAAATTTGGCCCTACAAAACTTCTTCATCGGGCAAAAGTCTAAACACATTACCTTCGTCTACCTATATTCGGTTGACGGTTGCCGAAATTGGAAACGCATGCCCGGCGAATATTCATTTACCTTCGTCGCCCCATATATACCAGATTCAATTTACATTTAATTATTAAACAACATTTTTAAATTACTTACGAAATGAAATGGACCGATATAACCGTCCACATTTATGGCACGTACTCATAGATCACCTATGCGAAAAATATCCAATTTGGAAATCCCAGGATTTGGTAACGGTGCACGACGTTTCAATGGTTACACAACGTTTCTTCAAGATCAGAAAGCTTTAAATCCTCAAAATCTCACGATTTTCGATGGACGAGAACTAGGCATGTAAAACTTCAAAAAACAGTTGGATCGGTTAAATTCAATCGTTTGAATATCAATTGAACCAAAACTTCGAAAAATGTATTGAAGTTTCCTTCCTTCAATTGTTTAACCTCCTTGATGAATATACTTATTTTACGATTTTCAATAATTTGCAAAATGAAATGGACCAATCTAGTGCAATAAATTATTAATGTTAGTAAAATAATTAAAAAATATGAAATTAATGTTAAAAATGGGAAAAACACGTATCGATAACTCTCCCCAACAACACGTGATCTCCTCTGGGGGTTGGGTTATGAAAGTCTCCCCCATCATCAGGGACTTGGTGCGAAGAATCGCACCAATGTCATACACAAGGAGGCTGTGAATTTTTACTGGCGCGGACCGGAGGTGCGGCACGTACACCACCAGTATCTTTGCATTCATTGTCTTGCAAATCCGCTGGGATGTCAAACCCCGGTTTATCCCGCGCACGTGCACCGACCTACCTGCAAATTCGATGAACATTCGTACATAAAATGAGTAACAAATAAAAACGGTTGGTTAAATAAACAAAATAATCAAACTTACAAATTAATCCAAATTTCGAGAATAAAATCAAACTTACAAATTAATCCAAACATACAATAATAATATCCATATCATAAAATTCACATATTAAAAATTTATAAAACTCACATATCCAAAATTCACATATACTACACCATATCAAAATTTCACAATTTTTTTTTTTTCAAATATCCAATATTCATAAAAGTCAGATATCCAAAATTCACATAAATTTCATATCCAAAATCATAACATTATACCAATTTCAACATTATACCAAACATCAAAATTTCAACAAATCTTCAACTATTATATTCCAATCCAAACAAATCTTCAAAATTTCAACATTATATCAAACAAATATTTATATTCCAATCCAATCCAAAATCACAATATTCAACTAATCCCCTAAATACTCAATCTGCCAATTTAACAAAAAAGCACAATATGCAATAATGAAATCCAAATTTAAATTCCATTTTCAATACAATTTCATAATATCCAAACCAAATTTAAATTGAAATTTCAGTCCAAACTAAAATTAAAATTTAACCAATCAAAATTAACAATAACAAATCTACATTAACAATAGAGTGAGAGGGACAATGAGTTCGACCTTGAAGAAACGGCCGGCGAAAATAGGGGCGGCGGCGACGGTTACCCTCGGTGTGAAACGGCCGACAAGTTGCGATGATAAACGTCTGGCTGGAGTCTGACTAAGAGAGAGTGAGAAAGGGCTGGAGTTGCGGTGATCGGACGATTGTAGTGAAGGGGAGTCGACTGAGTTGCAGGGAGGGGGAGTGGACTAGGTTCCAGAGAAAATAAGGAAAATGAAGAAGAAGGAAGAAGAAGAAGAGTCGGTCTGATTTATTAGTCTGATTGACCTTGCCCGACGAACTTCTACGTCAGGCAATCCATTAAATGATTAGTCGGGTAATAACAAGCGGTGGGTATTCGTCGGGTAACTGTTTGCATATTCGTCGGGCAACATTCGGCGGTAAGTTCGATATTTCGCGAAAATTTTGGTGGAATGTTCGTCGGGCAACCGTTTAAAAACTTCATCGGTTAACAACAAGGGTTGACTATCCGTCGGATAATATTTTAAATATTCGTCGGGCCAAAGTACGCGGTATTTTTGTGATTTTGTGAAAAATTTAGGCGGAATTTTTGAAATTTTAGCAGAAAAAAATCGCGTATTTGTTTTACATAGCCTGACCACGTGTTTAAATTTGCCCGACGAATAATGTACATTTTGCCCGGCGAATTGTTTACTTCGTTGGGCTTAATTGTTATGATGTCGTGTTTATGATTGATCTGAAAACCAGGTCCGACGAAAGAATTTTCAACATCGGGACCGTTCAATTTTTGGTTTTACATGCCTAAAGCCCCATCAATTGTTATCGTCATGTTTTGAGGATTTAATGTCGTCCGATCGTGAAGAAACTTTATGTAACTGTTGAATAGTCGCGCACCATTACCAAATCCCAAGATTTCCAAATTGGGTAATTTTTCGCGTAGTCGATCTATGAGTACCTACCATAAAAGTGGACGGTTAGATCGGTCCATTTCAATTTGTAAATTATTAAAAATTGGAAAACAAGCATATTGACCAAGGAGTTTAAACACTTGATGAAAACTTCAATGCATTTTGTGAAGTTTTGGTTTTATTGATGTTCAAACGATTGAATTTTACAGATCTAACCATTCATTTTTTGATTTTATGTGCCTAGATAGGCCGTCAAAAATCTTGATGTTTTGAGGATTTCAAGCCGTCCGATCATGAAGAAACGTTGTGTTACCGTTGAATCATCGCGCACCGTTACCAAATCCTGGGATTTCCAAATTGGGTAATTTTTCGCGTAGGCTATCTATGAGTACCTACCATAAATGTGGACGGTTAGATCAGTCCATTTCAATTTGTAAATTATTGAAAATCGGAAAACAAGCATATTGACCAAGGCGTTTAAACACTAGATGGAAACTTCAATACATTTTCAGAAGTTTTGGTTCTATTGATGTTCAAAAGATTGAATTTTACAGATCTAACAGTTCATTTTTTGATTTTACGTGCCTAGATCTCGGCTGTCGAAAATCTTGATGTTTTGAGGATCACAAGCCGTCTGATCGTGAAGAAACGTTGTATAATCGTTGAATCGTCGCGCACCGTTACCTAATCCCGGGATTTCCAAATTGGGTAATTTTTCCCGTAGGGGATCTATGAGAACCTACCTTAAAAGTTGACGGTTAGATCGGTCCATTTCATCACGTGAGTAATTTAAAAAAGTTGCTTAATAAATAAATATAAATTGAATCTGGTATATACTGCCCGACAAATATAGATGAATATTCTTCGGGCAACATATTCCAGAGTGGCACCCGCTCACCGAACAAATTCAACTTAGATTTAGTTTAATTTTTTTATTTTTTAGATTTCTTTTAATTAATTGTTTGTTGTTTACACCATTTTATCAAATAAGATGAAATGTTGGGAAGCCGATTCAAGGATGAGGACATCAAAACATACATATAAATCACATTTATTGATTTGAAGATGGATATTACATATATAAATGAAATTTCTAATTTACAAATTTCATTCGGTGTCAAATTCGCTTTCCCCCTCCCATTCACGCTCGTCATCCGAGATGTGTACAATACTTTATTCCTCCGAATCACTATCAATTTGTTCTAATTCCCCGAGATCAATAAAAATGTCATTAATGGAAATTGGTGGGATGATGTCATTGGTCCGTACTCCATCCACGTTTTGGTGGATGCCGAGGAATCCACATGGTAAACGATTTTGTCATCGTCTATTTCCCTATCTTCTTCATGGTATCGGTCATCCAAGTCCCAAATGTTTCTATGATTCACCATCTCAGCTACTCTCCGACCACCACCAGCTTTTGGATCATCCACATAGAATACTTGTTTCGCCGTACTAGCGAGGATGTAAGGATCACTCTCAAACCACCGGGTGTTTGTGTTTACAGAGGTACATAACTGATCTTTAATGACACTACCTGGGATACTTGGGTTGGTATCAAAGCAATGACACTTGAACAAGACGACTTCCTTACGGTCTGCGTATAACACATTAACCACACTTAAAAATTTGCCGTAGAACCCTGTAGCAACATTTTCCACATCCCCCGACATGAAGACCCTACTGTTTTGCATAGACAACTTGTCGTCTCATTCTGTGCACACGAACTTAACTCCATCAACGTGACAACCAGCATATGTTTCTCCTCGGAATGGGCCAATGGCCAACTGCTTTAATTCTTTATTGAAATTTGGCGAGTTGACAACTTTCAGCTGTGCCATCTGGTAAGATACACACAAGAAATGAAATTGGTAAGCTTAAAACCAATTCAAGAAATTTGCAAATAAAATATTTGACTAACATGCTCGGAAAACCAACGTGAAAACAGTTGTTTGTCAATTTCTTCCCAATTAGAAAGAAATTGGGCCTTCATCAATGCCTCATGCTGCTGGTGGAAGGGCCAGATTTCGTCACAGTTGTTTAGTATGAACCAATGAGCCACCTCTATGTCGCTATTGGTGAACGGCTCCGAGGTTGGACCAGTGCCGAATGGTCGTGCGGGTTGGGCAAATACAGATAGGGTCTCTGGACGTTGACCACCACCATCTTTGAGCGACGCCATATTGAAGGAAGTTTTAACATTCTGAAGGTACATTGCACAAAAAGTTAGTGCCTCATTTGCAATCTACGCCTCCGCTATAGAGCCTTCAAGACGTCTCTTGTTCCGAACGTACCGCTTGTACGTACCAAACATTCTGCAAGGAAATTTAAATTATGATTCACATATATACATGATAGTAAAGAAATATTATCAAATAGCAGGGATAAGTTATACTTCTCGATTGGGTACATCCAACGATAATGCACCGGGCCAACTAGTTTTGCCTCATCCAGCAAATGTATTAGTAGGTGCACCATTACATCAAATAATGCGGGTGGATATATTTGCTTTATGCGGCACATGATGTAGACAATATCATCATTAATTGCTTCAAGGTCCGCCTTAACCAACGATCTGGCACATAGTATCTGGAAGAATTGAGACAAATAAACTATCGTCTCAACAACACCAGCCTCCAAGAAGGGTCGAATACCAAACGGAATGAGTCGTTGTATCAAAACATGATAGTCATGGCTCTTCATACCAGAAATGGTGCCACCGTCGGTGCTAACACTTCGGGATATGTTTAGGGAAATTTAACACCCTACAACCACATCAGGAATTTTTTCTTATTCTCCGGCGTAAATGTATAACTTGGATGAACCATGATGTATTCTCCATTCACAACTTTTGGCCACAAATTAGGTCGAATCCCCTTTTCTTGCATGCCCAAATGAGTCTTTTTTGTGTCCTTTGACTTGCCTTCAATGGGTAAAGTTGTTCCCACAACACTCACAGCAACATTCTTCTCCAATTGCATAGGATCGGCGATGTGTATGATTCTCAATTTCGACCAAAATGGCAACTGGAAGAAAATGCTTTTTTCGTCCAATTTTCCTCTCCCGTGGTCGACCTCGTAACTCTGATTTACCACCAGGGCAGAAAACTTCTCACGCCCAAGTAGCATACCTTAGATGTGTGCCAAAAGGACATTGTGTCTGGTCCACATGTCGGGAAAGCAAGATAGACCTTGTCACTCCATCCCGACAACATACCATAAGCAGGAAAATCATTAATTGTCCACATTACGGCCGCTCATAGAGTGAACATTTCTCCACTGCACTTGTCGTGTGTTCGGACACCATTTTCCGACAGATCCACGAGCTCGTCAATCAACGGCCGCAAATACACATCGGTGGAATTACTCGGCGATTTGTGCCCCGATATCAAAATACTGAGGATTGTGAATTCTTTCTTCATGCATCTCCAAGGAGGCAAGTTATACGGAACCCTAACCACCGACCAAGTGCTATAGGGCTTTGCATAACTCCCAAACGAATTAACCCCGTCAGTAGAGAGCCCTAATCTGACATTTCTTGGCTCCGAAGAAAACTCGGGATACATCTTATCAAATTCCTTCCAAGCCTCTCCATTGGCCGGATGCCTCAGTACATCATCATTAATGCGTTCATCCTTGTACCACCGCATATCACGGGCTGTGTGGGACGACATGTAGAATCTTTGTAACCTTTACTTCAATGGAAAATAACGCAACACCTTAGGAATCTTATTCTTTTGAAACCTAGGATCATTGCACACGGGACATTTTTCAAGCTGCTCGAATTCACCGTAAAACAATGCACAGTTGTTCTTGCATGCATGGATCTTGATATACCCTAAACCAAGACCCTTCAACAACTTCTTGAGCTATAATGATCTTTAGGCAGACAGTTGTATTTAGGGAGCATTCGGATGATGATGACCATCATGTGATCAAAACTCTTGTTCGTTTGATTATACTCAACTTTTATGGGCATCAACTCCACAACTGCCCCTAGAACCAAAAATGATTTACAACCGGGGTACAATTCGCGTTGAGCTTTTTTCAACAATCTCTTGTAATGGAGCTCAGAGTCTTCGGGTTGCAACCTAGGTGCATCATCTTCCATATCAATTGATGCGGGAGGAAAATCATCGGTTAATAACTCAACAACTTGATCATTATCACATCGCCGATTCAAACCAGTTTTGTCCCCACGGGTCCTCGGAACCGAAGATGTCGATCCGGAAAATATTTCTTCCCCGTGATAGATCCAATTCGTGTAGTTGTGTACGATCCCATTCCATTGGAGATGAGTTTGGACCTCATTCAACGGTATCCAACTGCTGTTGTTACATTTACGGCACGGACACCTGATACGTCTGTCATCACTGCAATGACTACGTGCAAAGACAATGAAGCTGTCAATCCCATCCAAATATTGATAAGAAGATCTATCAAACATTTGCATCCAGCGTCTGTCCATTGTGCTTGCTTTCACAACATAGAGTCAACGTAAGTAATTGAGTTAACATTGTCTCGTAATTAGAACAAGTTAAAATCAAAAGTAGCTCGTCTCCTTATGCCTCCGGTGATTTGGCCTTATCCCATTCTAGAGTGCACGTTCTGTGATGTGTAGTTTGCGACCTACGAGGCTAAGTTTCGATCGAGGGAAATTTCAGCAACATCTCCCTACAATTACCAAATGCACGACGTAGATATTATAAACAAATATCTAGTATGCATTCGGAGAACATTGAGGGGATACAAATCGAATTTCCTACAATCGAAATCTAACCTCGTAGACCGCCAACTACACAACACATAGTTGTGCACCCTCAAACTGTCAGAATAAATGGACAATTCAAGAGTCAGTCAATCAACCCGATTCACTAACTCTCAAACGGGTCTAAGGTTTTTCATTGAATTTCATTATACGAAGTTAATTAACTCGATTAAGTTCGCATAAGTGGTTATGAAATATGAACGTATTTCACTCCGTCAGAACTAAATAAAGCGTTTTACAAAAAATATCACAACAAATTCACAAATACAACCATATAATAATTTTGAATAAAACATAGTTTACAATTTTATAATTTCCCTACATATTTTCTATTTCCCTATTTTCCTAACATATTTTCTAATTTCCTAATTTCCTAACATATTTTCTAATTTCCTATTTTCCTAACATATTTTCTAATTTCCTATTTTCCTAACATATTTGGAATGGGATCGTACACAACTACACTAATTGGATCTATCACGGTGAAGAAATATTTTCTGCATTGACATCTTTGGCTCTCGGGACCTGTCGGGACGAAAGTGCTTTGGATGAGCGATGTGATAATGATCAAGTTGTTGAGTTATTAACCGACGATTTTTCTCCCGCATCGGATGATATGGACGATGAGGCGCCCAGGTTTCAACCCGATGACTCTGAGCTCCAATACGAGAGATTGTTGATAGTAGCTCAGCGTGAATTGTACCCTTGTTGTAAATCATTTTCAGTTCTAGGGGCAGTTGTGGAGTTGATGCACATGAAAGTTAAGTATAATCAAACGAACAAGCATTTTGATCACATAGCTCAAAGAAGCTGTTGAAGGGCCTCGATTTAGGGTATATCAAGATCCATGCATGCAAGAACAAATGTGCATTGTTTTATGGTGAATTAGAGCTGCTTGAAAAATGTCCCTTGTGCAATAAGCCTAGGTTTCAAAAGAACAAGATTCCAAATAAGGTGTTGCATTATTTTCCATTGAAGCCAAAGTTACAAAGATTCTACATGTCGTCCCACACAGCCTGTGATATGAGGAGTCATAAGGATGAACACATTGACGATGATGTACTGAGGCATCCGACCGATGGAGAGGCTTGGAAGGAATTTGATAAGATGTATCCCGAGTTTACCGTGGAGCCAAGAAATGTCAGATTAGGGCTTGCTACTGACGGATTTAATCCATTTTGGAGTTTTCCAAAGCCCTATATCACTTGGCTGATGGTTATGGTTCCATATAACTTGCCTCATTGGAGATGCATGAAGAAAGAATTCATAATCCTCTATACTTTGATACCAGGGCCCAAATCACCGAGTACTTGACAAGCTTGTGGATCTGTGAGAAAATGGTGTCGGAACATACGACAAGTGCAGTGGAGAAATGTTCACTCTACGAGCAGCCGTAATGTGGACAATTAATGATTTTCCTGCTTATGGTATGTTGTCGGGATGGAGCACCAAGGGCTAACGGTCTTGTCCAACATGTGGACCAGACACAACGTCCTTTTAGCACACATCGAAGGTATGCTACTTGGGTGCGAGAAGGTTTCTGCCGTGGGATCATCGATGGCGAATGCAATCTGACTCATTTGATAGCAAATCAGAGTTACGAGCTCGACCGAGGGAGAGGTCCTGTGATGAGATATTGTCCGAACTGAATAGTATACATGACTTCGTGACATGAGGACCAAAACAAACTGAATAAGAAAATTCGAAGAAAAAAAACATATACTTCTGGTTGGCGTATTGATCGAAATGGAAAATCAGACACATCGTGGATCCTATGCACATCGAGAAGAATGTTATCGGGAGTGTTGTGGGAACGACTTTACCCATTTAAGGCAAGTCAAAGGACACAAAAAAGACTCGTCTGGGTAAGCAAGAAATGAGGATTCGGCCTAATTTGTGGCCAAACATCGTCAATGGTAAATACATCATGACGGGTACGCTGGCAACATATCCTGAAACATTAGCACCGACGGAGGGACCATCTCTGGTATGAAGAGCCATGGCTATCATGTTTTGCTACAACGACTCATTCCAATTGGTATTCGGCCCTTCTTGGAGCCTGGTGTTGTTGATACGATAGTTTATTTGTCTCAATTCTTCCAGATACTATGTGCCAGATCGTTGGTAAAGGCGGACCTCGAAACAATTAACGAGCGTATTTTCTGCATCATGTGCCGGCAAGAGCAAATATATCCACATGCATTATTTGATGTAATGGTGCACCTACTAATACATCTGCCGGATGAGGCAAAGCTAGCGGGCATTTAATTTCTTATGTGTATCCTACCAAATGGCACAGCTGAAAGATGACAACTCGCCAAATGAAAATAAAGAATTAATGCAGCTGGCCATTGGCCTATTTCGAAGAGAAACGTACGTTGGTTGTCACGTTAACGGAGCTAAGTTCGTGTGCACAGAACGAGACGACAAATTATCTAAGAAAAACAGCGGGGTCTTTGTACCGGGGGATGGGGAAAATGCTGATACGGGGTTCTACGACAGATTGTTAAGTGTGGTTAAGGTCTTATACGTAGATCGCAAGGAAGTCGTCTTGTTCAAGTGTCATTGGTTTGATACGAACCCAAGTATCCCAGGTAGTGTAATTAAAGATCAGTTATGTGCCTCTGTCAACACAAACACCCGGTGGTTTGAGAGTGATCCCTATATCCTCGCTAGTACGGTGAAACAAGTATTCTATTTGGATGATCCAAAAGCTGGTGCTGGTTGGAGAGTAGCTGAGATGGTGTATCATAGAAAAATTTGGGATTTGGATAACCGATACCATGAAGTAGATGGGGAAACAGACGATGAACAAATCATTTACCAGGTGGATTCCTCAGCATCCACCCTAAACGTGGATGGAGTACGGACCAACGACATATTCCCACCAATTGCGATTGATGGCATTTTTTTTTTCTCGGGGAATTGGAACAAATTGAAAGTGATTCTGAGGAATCAAGTACTGCGCACATCTCGGATGACGATAGTGATTGGCAGAGGGAAAGCGAATCCGACACTGAATGAAAGTTGTAAATAAATTATTTCATTTATATATGTAATATCCATCTTCAAATCAATAAGTGTGATTTATATGTATGTTTTATGATTTCATTCACTAAAGTTTCAATTAATCTTTTATGTACTAAAGACATAAACTTTGATGTCCTCATCCCTGATTCGGCTGCCCTAGAATCATCTTAGGTCCTGCCCTAGAATCATCTGTAAGTCACGTCCCTGATACTTACACTAGTCAGTTTTCGAAATGCAGTGATGAAGATTTTCTAATGAACAATCAAAATGTCAACTTTTATGAATGATTCCATAAGAATAGTCGGTTTTGACTTTTTTTACTTGATAAAATAGTGTATACAATTTTAGGGAAAATGGGTAATAACATTTGCTCGACGAATATACATGTACCTTCGTCGGGCAAAGGCTTTCAATATTACGTGTTTCTCTGTTCGGTGGGCGGTTTTCGAAACTGGAAATGTATGCCCGGTGAATATTCATTTATATTCGTCGGGCCATACATACCATATTCAATTTACATTTAATTATTAAGCACAATTTTTAAATTACTTACGAAATGAAATGGACCGATCTAACCATCCACATTTATTGCACGTACTCATAGATCGCCTACGCGAAAAATTACTCGATTTGGAAATCTCGGGATTAGGTAACGGTGCGCGACGTTTCAACGGTTAGACAAAGTTTCTTAACGATCAGACATCTTAAAATTGTCAAAACCTCACGATTTTCGACGGTCGAGATCTAAGCATGTAAAACTACAAAATGAACGGTTAGATCGGTCAACTTCAATCGTTTGAATATCAATAGAACCAAAACTTCAAAAAATGTATTGATGTTTACTTCAAGTGTTTAAACTCCTTGATGAATATGCTTGTTTTACGATTTTCAATAATTGACGAAATAAAATGGATCGATCTAACCATCCACATTTATTGCACGTACTCATAGATCTCCAACGCAAAAAATTACCCGATTTAGAAATCCCAAGATTAGGTAACGGTGCGGGACGTTTCAACGATTACACAACGTTTCTTCAGGGTTGAACGGCTTGAAGTCCTCAAAACCTCACGATTTTTTACGGGCGAGATCTAGGCACGTAAAATCACAAAAGGAACGGTTAGATCGATCAAATTCAATCATTTGGATATCAATAGAACCAAAACTTCAAAAAATGTATTGAAGTTTTCTTCAAGTGTTTAAACTCCTTGATGAATATGCTTGTTTTACGATTTTCAATAATTTACAAAATGAAATGGATTTATCTAACCATCCACATTTATTGCGAGTACTCATAGATCGCCTACCCAAAAACTTACCTAATTTGGAAATCCTGGGATTAGGTAACGGTGCGCGACGATTTAACAGTTACGCAACATTTCTTAACGATCAGACGGCTTGAAATCCTCAAAACATCAATATTTTTTACGGGTGAGGTCTACACACTTAAAAGTAACCATTGAGTGGTTAATTTTTTGAAATTCTATCGTTTGAATATCAATTGAACCAAAACTACGAAAAATCCAATGAAATTCATAAACTTAACGATCGAGGCACCTAAGCTCCGTAAAACATGACGATAACAATCGATGGGGCTTTCGGCATGTAAAACCAAAAAAGTGAACGGTCTCGATCTTTAAAATTCTATCTTCGAACCTGGTTTTTAGATCAATCATAAACTCAACAACATAAGCATTTTGCTCGACGAAGTGAATTATTCGCTGGGAAATTTGTCAGGAGGCATTAGGCAACTATATTAAAGTCATTGGGCAAAGTGAAAAAACGCACACTTTTTTTTTGCAAAAAATTTGAAAACATCAGCCAAAATTTTTCCGAAAACTCAAACTTACCGCGTATATTTGCCCGACGAACGTTAAACTTTTTACCCGACGAATATCCACCGTGTTTTGTTACCCGACGAATTCATTAAAAGTTTTTCCAACATAGAATTCCTCAGGCAAGGTTATTCAGACAGAAAAGTCGCGACTGACACTTCTTCTTCTTCATTTCCTCGTTGTCTCCCCACCGCCACCTCTCTGCAACATAGACCACACCTCCCCTCTCGAGGTCACCATCGTCCAATACCACTCCCTCCCTTTCTCGCTCTCACTCACTCGGACTCTGCCTCTCACTCGGCTCCCGCAGCTCTCTCTCGGGCCCCCCTCTCTCGCTGATTCTGTCTCGCCGCTGCAGTTGTCTCTCGCCGACAGTCATCTCAAGACCGAACTCGTTCTCCCTCTCTCTCTATTGTTAATGTGGATTGGTTATTGTCAATTTTGATTGTTTATATTTTAATTTTAGATTGGATTGAAATTTCAATTGAAATTTGGTTTGGATATTATGAAATTGTATTGAATAAAAAGTTCGTTTTTTTATTTATTTATTATTCGAATGAAAAAATGTTGGTTAATTTTATATGTGGTTTTGTTTTTATTTTGTGAATTTAATATTTAATAATAAAAATGTTTGGTTTTTTTTATTTAATTAAAAATATGTTGGTTAATTTTATATTAATTATTTTAAATTTCTTATTGTAGATGTCGCATCGCACTTTGATCACATCTGGGACCCGTCCTGATCCCATTGATCATGGGGCGGAGGAGGCAGCCCTTGCCTCGGTAGCCTCTACAGTGGCGTCCATTCAGGCACTGATCTTAGATCATCAGCGACCCGGTGCGCGATCGGCTTGTCGACAGCACAGCAAAAAACGGGGGGAACCCCGTACCGACTCCCATCCCCCACAGGACGACGCCAGAGTAGACGAACCAGAGACTGTTGTCGGAGCACTCCCTAAGGGTAAGTTGATTATTTTGTTTATTTAAACAACCATTTTAATTTGTTACTCATATTATGTACGAATGTTCATCGAATTTTTAGGGAAGTCGGTGAACGTGCGCGAGATCAACCGGGGTTTGATATCCCAGCGTATTTGCAAGACAACGAATGCAAAGATCCCGGTGGTGTACGTATCTCGTCTCCGGACAACGGCCGTAAAAATCCACAACCTGGTGGTGCATGACATGGGCGCGATTCTTCGCACCAAATCCTTGATGATGGGGGGATACTTTTAGGAACCAAACCCTGGAGGAGATCACACGTTGTTAGGGAGAGTTGTCAGTTTGTGTTTCTCCCTTCTTTTACATTATTTTCATTATATTTAATTATTTTACTAACTTTAATAATTTATTGTAGATCAATTTTGAGTTCAACTTGGAGGATATCGACGTCAATAAATACTTGAGAAACTACTGGCAGTTACGGTACACCGATTGGAAATACGAGCTCCACATATACTACAAGAGCTGCCTTTCCCTAGAAGAAGCTCGGGTAAATCCTCCAAAGGAGTTGGACGGGCCGAAACTGGAAGGGTGGCTGTGGTTGTGCGACCATTTCGTGTCCCCCAGCTATGTGGTACGTACTATCTACGTAGTTAAATTATTTATTTAATTTTTATGTTATTTTTCATTTGAAAATATAATTATTGTTTTTACTAATGAACTGCGAAAATCAGTTGCCAATACCTCAAATCGGGGAGAAAAGAAATTCAACCAACACGGGGAGTCGTGATCCTTATCGGCCCGGCAAGAGGATCGGCGTATCACCGGGTTGATGTTCCCTGAGGTGGATGCATGGGGGCAAGTGTACTCTGACCGGGGCAACCAAGAGGCTGACAATATTCACGTAAGTTTATTTGTTGCAGATTAAACATTAATTTTTAATTTGATAATTATATTTCTATTTAATATTTATTCAAATTTGCAGGCGGCGATGGAGCAAGACGTCCATCAGACACAGGCTGAGTTGACGCAATAGTATCCCGACGTGCCGTTGGAGCAGCAACTACCGGATCCCGAGAAGTTGATCGCCATACTGGAGCGACGACTTGGTAGGCATCCAAGGAAGATCTTCCGGGGGACCGGCGACGAGATAGTTCGGGATGCCTCCCGTCGCTCTTTGAGTTCTTCCTGTGGAGCCAATCCCGAGGAGATGTAGGAGCTCAAGAGAAATTTCGAGACCCTGCAAGCCGAAAATACGGAGATCAAGGCCCAAAATGCGCAGATCTAGGCCCAAACGATCAAATCAAGGCCGCCCTCGCCAAGGTGCTTGACCGCTTGGGTGAGAGTGGGCTGGATGAGCTTCTGTCACAGCCTCAGCCCTTGGCCCAACATGTAACGACCCGGAAATTTAATTAGTGAACATTCGTAAATTAATTTGGGAAAAGATGAAATTACCCTTGGTTTTATAAGGGGCTCAGAAGTCAATTTTGTGTGGAGACTCATTTGACAGTTTTTCGGGTACTGTTGCATAGGTCTCGAACTCACGAGTTAATCCCGATTGTTACTTTTGACAGGAGATACTACTACAGGAACTTCAGAGGAGCGTACGACTCGGGATTGAGCTATCGGTGAGTGGACTTTGGTTTATAAATTATAATGCATGCATAAAGGTTTATTTGAATTAAATATTGCTATATATTATTTTTGGTACATTTCTGGAATTTAGAAATTGTGCTATGAAATGATGACTGGACACGAGCTTTCAATATTACTGTGAAAATAATGTTTTGGGTTGTGGCCTAGTTTTATGGACTTTGTTATTAAATGGTTTTGACTTGATAGATTTTGAGTCCATAGTTTTGGGTGTAGACCCAGATTTGTGATTTCCTTGGATTTGGGCATAGACCCGGTTTTTCAATGAATTTGGCTTAGGCCAG
Source organism: Oemleria cerasiformis (assembly GCA_037349345.1). NCBI lineage: Eukaryota > Viridiplantae > Streptophyta > Magnoliopsida > Rosales > Rosaceae > Oemleria > Oemleria cerasiformis. The sequence goes on from JAZGTL010000010.1 coordinate 13,584,038, forward strand.
GAAAAAAGAATTTTAAAACATGGATTTTGGTTTTCACTAATTTATTGTCTCTGAGGATCACGATTTTCTCTGACTGGCGTCGAGGGGTTTTTCTCTGTCAGATCGTTGAGGGTTCTCTGACGCTGGTGTCGAGGGGTATTTTCTCCACCGGGTCGTTGAGGTTGTCTATGCATGGTACAGGGTTCAGCACAGCTCGAGGTATATCGAGTGTGTGGAGGGTATTGAGCTACGGATCAGAATTTTATTCGAGAGGAATGTAAAATGTTTTGATATACATTTTGTGTCCAGGTTGGTTTCATATGATTTGTAAACTCCTTTAAGGAGGGTTTTCAAAACAGGGTTGTGGACCACGGGACTTTTTCATTATATGGTTTTTCGTGGGTCCCACGGGTGTTTTACAAAAAAATTGGATTTTCCGGTATGTTTTCGGGATATCCTTATGGTTTTGTTGAAAAGGAAGTTCATGCATGCATTATTTTATTCGTGGAGGGGGAAAGGTATGTTTCCTCGAAATAGTTTTAAATGATTATTTTTGTCCACTCACACTTTTGGTATTTTAAATCCCCTCCAAGCCGTTGAATTGACGTGTGCATATCCAGAGGCAGAGGCATAACTTTTCAACTGCCCGTTTACCTAGAGTATGATATTTATTTATGTATTTACTTATTCTACCTAGATGCTCTGATAAATCTGTTGGATTGATTGTCAATGTGGTAATTATATCGTTGGATGGTTGGGTTGTTGGAAATTGGTTTGCTATTTGATCCCTTGTTTGACAGGTGGAAGACGGTTAACTAGTCCTTAAGAGGAGATTCTGCCGGATTATTGGCAGAAATTTCATAATTATTTTCAAGGACTCAAGAGTATTTTGGAAAATTCTTTAGGTTGTCAGACGAGAGCAGTGCTTTTCCTGGGTTTCGAGGGAAAATTCGGCAAGGGTCCTGTCAACTTGGTATCAGAGTACTGGGTTTAAATTTCTATAGACCATACACCTAGTGTACATCTGATTGTGTTATTGGTGGTTTATGGTCTTTTCAGCGTAATGCCTCCGAGACACGAGCTCCGTCAACGCCCTGGAACTAGTGAGGACACATATGAACCTATCGGAGAGCCGAATTTGAGGTAGATCCTGTATCAATTAGGTCGGACTTTGACTACGGTACTTTAGGGTAGGGCTACTACTGAGGTGTCAGACATTGAGCAAGCTCAAAGGTTGGGGGTGACAGTATTTACGGGCGAGTTAGGCCCAGATGATTCGGATGAGTGGATTACTCGTTTGGAACGAGTGTTTGCTGTTATAAGGTGCCCTCCGGAGGATAGGGTACGGTTAGCCACATTTCGTTTGGGTGGTTATGCATACCGCTGGTGGCATGCTTTACTTGGGATGCCCAGCTGACAGGCTGGGATGTCCGTACCTTTACATGGGAAACTTTCCGGAAGCGCTTCCTCGAGCTGCTTTATCCTTGTTCATATCGAGATGCTAGAGAGGTTGAGTTCCTGCAGTTACAGTAGGGGGACATGACAGTGGCACAATATGAAAAGAGATTTCTTGAGTTGTCACGCTTTGTACCGGCTCTTGTGGCGACTGAGATGGATAAATGCCGGAGGTTTAAGTATAGACTGCGGAATGAGGTTTGAGTAGCAGTCACTGCTATGGCACATACTTCTTTGAGGGCTTTGGCAGATGCTACTACCATAGTAGAGTTGAGTTTGCCAGCTCAGCAGCAGTTCAGTGATTCTCGGCAACGCCGATATCGCTGGAGTTTCGGAGCCTCTAGTCAAGGACCAGCAAAGAGAGGCAGTTCCAGTTCTGGATCTTCTGGGGGTACAGGATTTGGATAAGGTAGTGGCAGAGCCAGTCAGGGACAGTAGTTATCCGCTCAGCTTAGTGGGACTTCAGTACAGTCGGTCGGGAGACAGAGTGGCAGACCTGCACGGCCGGGTGACACCGATTGATACTTTTGTGGATAGACCGGTCATTTCAGGAGAGATTGTCTACATCGTCATTCGGGCAGTAGCTCTTTCGGCAGAGAGGCTGCTGAATCGAGTAAGAGAGCAGCGCAAACATCTAGTACTGCAGCAGGGAGTCATACCTAGTTCAGTGGGGCCAGCGGGGCTAGTGGGGCAAACAAGGCTAGTGGGAGACGTGGGGGTCGTGGTCGTTCTTCTGGTACACAGGCCCGAGTTTTTGCTATGACTCAGCAAGAGGCTTGAATAGCACTTGAGGTAGTTACTGGTATGTTATCTATTTTTAATCATGATGCTCGTTTTTGTTAGATCCCGGGACTACACATTCTTTTATTTCTCGGGGTTTTACACTCTTTGTTGATGGAGAATTATCCCCGATTGGTTGGGACATGAGTATTAGCACTCCTACTAGTGAGATGTTAGTGGCAAACCTCATGATTCGCAGTTGTCCGGAAGTAGTGGAAGGTCATGAGTTAGAGGCAGATTTAATTCCCATGGACATTTATGATTTTGATGTGATTTTGGGGATGGATTGGTTAGCCATGCATCATGCCTCCATTGATTGTTTCACCAAGAGGGTGGTTTTCCAGAGTCCAGGTTTTCCGGAACTGACATTTCAGGGTGATCATAGGGTACTTCCCTCGGGAGTGATCTCAGCTTTGACTCCTGAGAAATTATTGAGGAAAGGTTGTGAGGGATATTTATGTAACGACCCACCCCGCACGGCAACCCCGGCCTTGACGGCGTCGTTATGGCCGCCAGGAATCCTCCCAAAGAGAAGCCCCTGGTGGCAGCCTTAAGCACACTCACCAGCCCAAAGGTATTGTTAGCGAAGTCCCCATTCGAAATCTCCCAGTCTGCAGCCTTTGAGGATCGAACCATGGACCAAGGCTTTTTATTCCACTCAAGGTGGACACCTTTCACCAATTGAGCTGCAGCTGAGATGGTGAAAGGTGTCCACCTTGAGTGGAATAAAAAGGCTTAGTCCAGGGTTCAATCCTCAAAGGCTGGAGCTAGGGGATTTGAATGGGGACTTCGCTAACAATACCTTTGTGAAGGTAAGATTCCACTGTTAAAGGTGGTGAACCTTGGGCTTCGGTTTGGGAGGATTCCCGGCGGCCATAACGTACTGTCGTCGTACCGGGGTTTTCGGGACGGATCGTTACAATTTAGCTCACGTGATTGATTCTCGGGATACCCCGGTGAGAGTAGAGGATCTTCCTGTGGTGAATGAGTTTCCAGATGTATTTCCAGAGGATCTTCCGGGGTTGCCACCTCACCGGGAGATTGAGTTCACCATAGAGCTTCTTCCAGGTACTCAACCTATATCCTAGGCACCGTACAGAATGGCACCGGCAGAATTGAGGGAATTGAAGACTCAATTGCAGGACTTGATGGATATGGGATTTATTAGACCAAGTGTATCACCTTGGGGTGCACCGGTATTATTTGTAAGGAAGAAAGATGGTGGGTTAAGACTATGTATCGACTACCGACAGATAAATACAGTGTGAAATAAGTATCATTTGCCACAAATTGATGAATTTTTAGGTCAATTAAAAGGGGCAAAGTATTTTTCTAAAATTGACCTTCGATCCGGGTACCATCAGTTAATGATCAGGGAAAGGGATGTTCCTAAAGCAGCTTTTAGGACCCGCTATGGGCATTATGTGTTCCTGGTGATGCCTTTTGGTTTAACTAATGCACTAGCAGCATTTATGGATTTGACTAACAGGGTGTTCCGACAGTATTTGGATCAGTTTGTGATTGTGTTCATCGATGATATCTTGGTATATTCGAAGAGTGCTAAGGCACATGAGAAGCACTTGCGGTTGGTACTGTATATGCTGAGGAAAAAGTCAATGTTCGCCAAGTTCAATAAATGTCAGTTTTGATTGAGTAATGTGGGATTCTTAAGGCATGTGATTTTTGCTGAGGGTATCAGCGTGGATCCCCAAAAAGTCGAGGCAGTGGCAAACTGGGAACAACCGGAGACAGTGTTAGAGGTAAGGAGTTTTCTGGGTTTGGCGGGATATTATTGGCGATTCGTAGAAGGATTCTCTACGATAGCTGCCCCGTTGGCTCAGTTGACGAGGAAAGGGGTCAAGTTTGAGTGGGATGTTGAGTGTGACCAGAGCTTTCAAGAGCTTAAGGTGAGGTTAACTTCTGCCCCAGTGTTTACCCTTCCAGATGATAACGGAGGATTTGAAGTGTATAGTGATGCATCATTACGAGGTATAGGGTGTGTGCTAATGCAACATGGAAAGGTGATAGCTTATGTTTCCAAGCAACTTAAACCTTATGAGTTGAATTACCCTACACATGATTTAGAATTAGCAGCAGTGATACATGCACTGAAGATTTAGAGACACTATTTGTATGGGGAAACATGCCAGATCTTCACCGACCATCAGAGTCTGAAATACTTCTTCACCTAGAAAGATCTGAATTTGAGACAGCGAAAATGGCTTGAGCTGATAAAGGATTATGATTTTACCATAGAGTATCACCGAGGAAAGGCCAATGTAGTGGCGGATGCACTGAGTAGGAAGTCCATGGGTTCCTTGGCCTATTTTCACACTGTTTATCCACCGTTGCTGGTAGAATTCCAAAGAGCGGGAATTATACTGGACATGGATAACCAGGGGGCGCTGTTAGCTAGCTTCTATGTGAGACCTGTCTTGATTGACCGGATTATTGAAGCTCAATTCCAGGATCCTACTTTGTGTATTATTAGGATGGAATTGGAGGCTGGGAACAGGCATGATTACGTAATTCGAGATGATGAAGCCTTGGTTAAAGATGGTCGGTTGTGCGTACCTAATGATCCAAAGTTGAAAAGAGAAATTCTTGAGGAAGCTTATAGTTCTGCCTATGATATGCATCCAGGAGGTACTAAGATATATCATACTCTTAAGGAACACTATTGGTGGACTGGGATGAAAAGAGAAATAACAGAATCTGTGAGTAGATGCCTGACGTGTCAACAAGTAAAAGCAGAGAGGCAGAAACCATATAGGGCACTACAACCGTTACCTATTCCAGAATGGAAGTAGGATCACATTACTATGGATTTTGTCTATAAACTTCCAAGGACTCAAAAAGGACATGATGGAATATGGGTAATTGTTGATAGACACACAAAGTCAGCACATTTCTTGCCAGTACACCAAGTTGTTTGTGGATGAGATCATAAGGCTACATGGGACTCCATAGTCGATTGTCTCAGACAGGGATCCTAGGTTTACCTCGAGGTTTTGGCGGGGTTTGCAGAAAGCCTTTGGAACTACCTTGCATTTCAGTACAACTTTTCATCCTCAAACTGACGGCCAGTCTGAGAAGACAATTCAGATTTTGGAAGATATGATGAGAGCCTGTGTACTACAATTTAAGGGAAACTAGGATTCACACTTGGCTTTGATGGAGTTTGCATACAACAGCATCTATCAGTCTAATATTGGGATGGCTCCTTTTGAGGCACTGTATGGGAGACAATGCAGGACACTGATATGCTAGACTGAGGTAGGTGAGAGAAGACTGTTGACCCCAGAGGTTGTGGAAATGACAGAGGAAAAGATTCGGATCATCAGGGAAAGGCTGAAGGCAGCCCAGGACCGCTAGAAAAGCTATGTGGACCGACAGATCAGAGACCTTGAATTTGAGGTCGGCGACTGGGTTTTCTTGAAGTTATCCCCTTGGAAAGGAGTTGTACATTTTGGTAGATGAGGGAAACTGAGTCCTCGTCACATCGGGCCTTATGAGATTATTGAGAGGATAGGGCCAGTGGCTTACAGATGTTCTTTACCTCCAGAACTGTCAAAGGTTCACGATGTATTCCATGTATCCATGCTCCGGAAGTACCTGTTCGATGAATCTCATGTATTGGAGACGCAACCAATTGAGCTGAGAAATGATTTGACTTTTGAGGAACAACCAGTGCAACTTCTAGATTGGAAGGAAAAAGTATTGCACAGAAAAACTATCCCTCTGGTTAAAGTTCTGTGGAGAAATCAGAACGTGGAGAAGGTCGCGTGGGAAACTAAAGCACTGATGCGGGCACATCATCCACATTTGTTCCAGTGATAGGTATGTATTTCGAGGACGAAATTTCTTTAAGAGGGGTGATTGTAACAACCCGGAAAATTAATTAGTGAATTTTCGTAAATTAATTTGGGAAAAGACGAAATTACCCTTGGTTTTATAAGGGGCTCGGAAGTCAATTTTGTGTGGAGACACATTTGACAGATTTTCGGGTACTGTTGCATAGGTCTCGGACTCACGAGTTAATCCCGATTGTTACTTTTGACAGGCGATACTGCTCTAGAAACTTCAGAGGAGCGTACGACTCAAGATTGAGCTATCAGTGAGTGGACTTTGGTTTATAAATTATAATGCATGCATAAAGGTATATTTGAATTAAATATTGTTATATATTGTTTTTGGTACATTTCTGGAATTTAGAAATTGTGCTATGAAATAATGACTGGACACAAGTTTTCAATATTACTGTGAAAATAATGTTTTGGGTTGTGGCCTAGTTTTATGAACTTTGTTATTAAATGAATTTGGCTTAGGCGAGGAAACAAGAATTTCAAAACATGGATTTGGCTTAGGCGAGGAAACAATGAATTTGGCTTAGGCGAGGAAACAAGAATTTCAAAACATGGATTTTGGTTTTCACGGATTTACTGTCCCCGAGGATCACGGTTTTCTCCGACTGGCATCGAGGAGTTTTTCTCCGTCAGATCGTTGAGGGTTCTCCGACGTTGGTATCGAGGGGTATTTTCTCCACCGAGTCGTTGAGGCTGTCTATGCATAGTACAGGGTTCTACACAGCTCGAGGTATATCGAGTGTGTGGAGGGTATTGAGCTACGACTCGGAATTTTATTCGGGAGCAGCGGAAAATGTTTTGATATACATTTTGTGTCCATGTTGGTTTCATATGATTTGTAAACTCCTTTGAAGATGGTTTTCAAAAAAGGGTTGTGGACCATGGGATGTTTTCATTATACAGTTTTTCGTGTGTCCGACCGGTGTTTTACTAAAACAATGGATTTTCTTGTATGTTATCGGGTTATCCTTATGATTTTGTTGAAAAGGAAGTTCATGCATGCATTGTTTTATTCATGGAGGGGGAAATGTATGTTTTCCTCGGAAATAGTTTTAAATGATTATTTTTGTCCACTCACACTTTTGGTGTTTTGAATCCCCTCCAGGCTGTTGAATTGACGTGGGCATATCTAGAGGCGGAGGCATTGCACTTCAACTGCGCGTTTACCTAGAGTAGGATATTTATTTATGTATTTACTTATTCTACCTAGATGCTCTGATAAATCTGTTGGATTGATTGTCAATGTGGTAATTACATCGTTGGATGGTTGGGTTGTTTGAATTTGGTTTGCTGTCTGATCCCTTGTCTGACAGGTGGAAGACGGTTAACTAGTCCTTAAGAGGAGATTCTGCCGGATTATTGGCATAATTCTCATAATTATTTGCAAGGACTCAAGGGTATTTTGGGAAATTCTTTAGGTTGTTAGACGGGAGCATGGCTTTTCCCGGGTTTCGAGGGGAAATTCGGGAAGGATGTTGTCACAACAGCCCGCCTAGGACCTCGACCACCCTGACCCGTCGCCGAGTAGTTAAAACTTAATATGTAAAACATTACTTTAGTTTTAATTATGTAAAAACATAACATTATTTTTTATAAATATTTTTTTTATATTCATTTGATTCGTTTTATTATTTTAATTGTATATTTTTTAATTATTTTTATTTTTATTATATATATTTATTTAATTAAATAAATTATTAAATTTTTTTTAAATATTAAGCTTTTTCCCGACGCACAATCATTTTATCGGGCAAAGTATGACAATTCGTTAAAAATGAGCCAAATTTCTGTATCTTTGCTCGGCGAAACACGTTCGTCGGGTAAAAGTTGTTGACTTTTGGATTACTCGACAAATCATAGGCGACTAATGGATCCATCGGGCAAGCTTTAAATTGCTCAACGAACTTACTATTTTCGTCGACAAACCTCAAGCCCGACGGCGGTGGCCTGACGAACATTGCCCAATGAAGGATCGTTGGGTTTAAAGTTGCCCGACGAATAGTGAACGTTACTCGACGAATATGTTTCTCCGAGCAAGCTTATTTTTCTTGTAGTGACAAATTATTTTTGGGCATTCTTATTACGCTGTAGTTGTATAAGGTATTCAACAAAGTTATAACGTGTTCCCTATAAGAATTTTATGTTTCGTAACTCTTGTTTGACCCCTACTAAAATAATTTTTGGCTTCACCTCTATGTATGATAATCCATACGTCATTAACAACTATTAACTATACGTGTACGGTGTACGTTTAATGCATCATGATCACCGGCGATTTAAAACGTGACTCGAACTAGAATAGAGCCCCACTAACACATCAGCATGTGCAATATTGAAAGTAAAAACCACTAAGGGGGCCGGCCATATGTCCATTTGGTGGTCTTAGGTGCAAAACTAAAATGAGGCCAACCAGAATAGTCAGTAAATTATTGCATAGTACGCAGTTTCATTATACTAATTAGGTAAAACAATTAAGCTTATTGGTCCATGTACATAGTATTTATAATCTATTTAACCATAGAAATCGTGAATCTTTTCATTTCACTCCAAAATTCCACTCCGTTGCTCAATTCCATCCAATCGTTCAATTAGGCGTTAAATTGCCTTATATGGCAAGTAAGATGTGGGCATTTATATCGATATGTTACTAACTACATTTTGGTGCAATATAACCGGCCAAAACATCCCCAATTCGTTGAACCCTAGCCAGTAGCCCCCAACTATTCCAATTCTGCTCTCATCGTTATTTTGTTTGCAATTTTCATTTTCTGTAATCTGGGCTTCCGTGGTTTTGTATTCAATTTATTTGGTTCTGCATGTTTTGGTTTGTATTCAATTTTCCAGCCACATAAATAGATATAATCATATACTAAAGCTCACAAAAAAAAAAAAATTCTACCTATTATTAATTTATTGAGCGCTGCTATTTAAACCATCTTAATTGACCACACTTGATGTGGCATTTTATATCAAAAATAAATACAAGGTGAATTAATTTATTGAAATAACATCATTCATTGATTGACACATCAGATGACTCAATTGATATGACTAATTAATAAGATAGTTCAAATATAATAATTATTATTGAAATAACATCATTCATTGATTGTCACATCAGATGACTCAATTGATATGACCAATTAATAAGATAGTTCAAATATAATAATAATTATTCTTTGAATAAAAAATAATATCATTGTATATCAATATCATTTCTCTTGTTTTATAAGGCTTAATGCTTTTATTAGGACTCCTGAATTATACCTTATTCAACTTAAATTATAGTCCATATCAACACCAAAATTAGTTATTATGCTACTTTAATTTAGTGGCGCATTTTAATTTTTTCCTTCTGTCATCCCGTCAAATTTCACATTAAATTCAAAAGGCAAATTCAGATCCAGCCTATATACGTACTTTCATAAAATAAAATCCGACTTTTCTTTTTGTTTTTCATTTTTTAATATATTAGTTAATTTACAAATTAAGGTTTGGATTGATTTCTTAAGTTACCTTAAATTTAATAGAAAAATTGGCAAAGTGTTTAGTCTAAAGGATTAAGACTACAACACGTACATCATGACTTAATTAATTAGAGAAAAATGTAACCATGAGTTCCATTTTTTTTCAATTAATTTGATTAACTATGTTAATTTTGCAAAGCTAAGCATTCCTAAATCCGTTCTAGGATTTCTTGATGTAGCCATGTAATTCTTGATATATTTTTCTATGTTACGTTTATGCAATTCCCGATCATGATTTTTTTTCCTTTTCAAATTAAGTCCTTCATGTGATTAATTGTCTTTGCGAGTCTTAATGCCACCTTAACATTTACATGTACGTTAATCTATCTTAATCGAACTTTAGGCATACACCATGCATGTTATTAATTATTTGATGAATAACTGAATGAACGAAATGACTATAAATACGGCAGATATATCCACATTCCACACCACAAGCACACTTACAAAAAAAACTGCCCGAAGAGAAACTATATATAAACACAACAAATCTATTTTCTTTTTTGTTCTTTTTTGGGTCAAGACTCCAGAACAAATCAATATTGAGTTTTGAGTACGTAGATGGAGTGTGGCATGCATTTCCCACGCCTCTTCAAGCTTGAATAAGCTTCGATTAATTCTTAGAGATTCCCTTCACACTGAAACTCTAGTATGACCGTGAATGGGTTATAGGATCTGTTGTTTTACTCCATATATATTATCTCTCCATTCATGATTCATAGAATGATTAAGTGTGAAAGGAATCTTACGTACTTACATCCTACGACTTGGTATAACCAATAGTATTAGGGACACAGTTTTGTATTAAATATAGATAGTACTATGCAAGCACGCGATGAACACACGTACGTATGCTTTTATTTTTTTGAGGAAATTCTTTTGAGTATTAATATTGACCATTTGACCTAGTAGATCGAAACAATCAAGATCCAAGCTATGGCATGAAGCACCCCGCTTTAGTACGTTGACAGTTCCTAGAGATAGATTTTTGGACGTTAACACGTGGCAACACCATTTTCATGCTACCAACACTGAGTCATCAAAAGAACAAAATCAATTCAAATTAAATTTTTTAAATCATTCTAATCCAAATTCTAAATTCCTATAAATACAGGTAAAACACATTCCACAATACTCAAAACCAAACCAAAGCCTTCTAATATTCGATCACCTCCATCAATCTAAACGACAACGTACACATTTACTCACTAATTAATGGCTGCCCTCCAACTCTCCAACTTTGAAACCCAAATTCCTGCCGAGCTTCTCATAGCTCACATTATGCAACTTCATGCAAGCATATCCAATCTTGACTCCCTTCGACCTTCAACGCAAGTGAACTCCCTCTTCACTCAGCTTGTCAAATTATGCATTGTTCCATGTGACATAGACATCATGGGGTTACCCCGAGAAGCGCAATTTATGCGTGAGAGTCTAATCAATCTATGTGGTCGCGCTGAAGGCCTTTTGGAGCTCGAGTTCTCCACATTTCTTGCAAAACTTCCACATCCCCTACACAATCTCAATCTTTTCCCTTACTATGACAACTATGTCCTACTGGCCAACTTGGAGCACAAAATCCTCATGGACAATGGGGTGGTGCATCCCAACAAGGTAGCCTTTGTTGGGTCAGGGCCAATGCCTCTCACTTCCATCATAATGGCTACCCATCAAATGACCTCCACTCATTTCGATAACTTTGATATCGACGAGAAGGCGAATGATGTGGCTCGAAAAATTGTTGCTTCTGACGTTGAGCTAGCAAAGAGGATGAAGTTTGAGACGCACGATATAATGAAAGTTAAAGAGAGGCTTGGAGAATATAATTGCATATTTTTGGCTGCTCTGGTGGGGATGAGTAAGGAAGAGAAGGTGAAGATTCTTGGGCATATGAGGAAGTATATGAAGGAGGGAAGTGTTTTGCTTGTGAGGAGTGCTAAAGGGGCAAGAGCATTTTTGTACCCAGTTGTTGAGGAGCATGACTTGCTGGGTTTTGAGCTTCTTACAATCTTCCATCCAAATAATGATGTGATCAACTCCGTTGTTCTTGTCCGCAAGCCTTCCTTTTAGGTTTTCTACCTTTTAATTAAGTATCTCCATGTGTGATGATGTTTTTGGGTGTTTCAATTTCTACGTGTTGAGAATAAATTGAGGGCTTACTTCCTCTAGCTCTCTTTCTTTTTGCAAACAATGATGTGCTATTATCAAATGAAGTTATATTAAAAGATCTTAGTATGCTTATTACATATGCTTGAATCTCATTCAAACAATCATTTTATGATATTGATTCTCTTTGTAGCAAGTGCTAGTTAACATGAAAATTCTATAATTAACCGGCTGAAATCAAGTTCCTTTCCTTTCTCCTCATGTGCGCGTCATTTAAGCTTAACATTTGATAACATGTATTGAATGGCGGCTGCTCTAAGAGCATGTCTAGTGGTACGTATATATGTAAAGGCAAGGGCAAGGGGCTAGAGGCAAAGTTTTGCCTCTCAAATGACAATGTTCATGCATTTTGTCCAATGTTATTTTTTGTTGTTCTAATGGAGAAAGGTAAGGGGCAAAACTTCAATTCTTTTGTGAATTATTTTCTTAAAGATAATAATAATGTAGAAATCTTATATATAATATTTTCGGAATACTATTTAATTCCACTTTATCTTATTTGATTTTTTTTTATCTACAATCTAAATGATTTTTTTTATCCTTCAATTGCATCCGAAGTGACGGCTGCCCAAAATTTGCACAACAACACTTCTTCATCATTTGACCATTTCTGGTTTTGGTGTCATATTTGAGAATAACAAGTTTGAGCAAAATGTAAAAAATATAAGTATAAAGAATTTGGGTTTGAATTGGAGAGGATAAAATGTGTGTGATAAATGATGATTAAAGGATGAGTATTTATAGAAGTAAATACTAAGTTTAAAAAAATAAAAATAAAATTTCCAACGGCATCCTCCAATGGCTAAATCTGAATTTTATGAATATTTAAAAAAAAAATAGAATTTTGAATGTAGTGCCACATGACACTATCCTATTGACCAAGCAAGTAGCTATTGGGAGTCCACATTGCTGCACGGGGGGTGTCAACTTTTGAAGGCTGTGGGCCAAGAGCCCAGCCCGATTCTCTATTGAGGCAAGCCTAGCTTCAAGACTTGCCAAAGCCTGATCTAAAGTAGATGGGCTAGAAGCAAAAAGGCAAGAGCAAGAGGCTATATCAAGCCTTGTCCAGTCCACTTTTGATGATTAGACTTATTCTAATAATGTACATAAGGACGGCTATTCTTAATTTAGTATGTAAATTTAGTTTAGTTGACTTTTGTAGTCAGGATCTGCCATTGACCGCTCTGATTGACAGATTTAGTATCCCGCAGCAACCGAATTTCCTTCTTTTGATAAATAATTTGGATTTCTTTTCCCCTATATCAATCTTAATTCTGTCTCTATCCTTTTGGGTCTGGAATCTCTGCTATTTTACCTTTTTTACAGAAAGAAAAATGCTATAAGCAATGATTCCATTGCTATACAAGGCCCTGAGATGAACAAATTTTTAACTCCCAGTACATGATGCACATGAAAATCGAAGAGAACAGAAAAGAAGGTCACCACACTTAATGCAAAATTCTAAGAAGAATCCTTTTGGTTTTATTGGACATGGTATATGATGAGCCAAAAATATACTTGTATTTCCCATATATTTAATTAGTTATTATTATTATTTTGGGAGGAATTGATACTCGAATTTATTATATTGACAGATTTATTCTAGAAGGAGTATTTGGAGCAAAAGAAGGAAGTATATCAATGAAATCCCAATTCAAGTAGGAGAGGGCATATGCTTGCCTATTTCTGTTCAAACTAGGAATTAGATTTTCTTATTTTTATTTTACTCCTTTTCAAAGTAGGATTAGGAATCTTTCCTTATAAATACCCAAGCTTGGCTTAGATTTAAGGAGACCAGATTTCAGATTACAAATCTCCATCTAAGAGTACGGCAAAGCTGGGATTTCGGCTACCCTTGTTCTACAAACTGTTTGTTCTCTCAACTACAATTTTAATCAAATTGTTTCTATTCATTATGAGCATGAGTAGCTAATTTTCTCACTAGGGTTAGACCTAAGCCTTAACATGATTATGTGATTTATCCTTTTCCTATGTTGTCGTATATGCATGCTTTGAATTTTTAATCACTGTTTAAAACTATCTTTCTGTCTTAATGCTTGATCACCCTTAGGATATTTAGACAAGTAATTTGATGCAATTTTATAGGAATGCCCACCTAAAAATTGGGATTAGTTTCTTGTGATTAAGGATTGTAATACATCTAGGTTAAATGCCATAACTAAGAGATTGCATGGTTATAAAAGATTTTCATGAACTTAATGAATCTTGCATGTAGAATTAGATCTAAATGTCATAGACTAATCGCATGTTAGGTATACGTTTTCACTTGAATGCCCACGAGGAAAATATGCTTTCGAAAAATCTAACCTTCAAAGTTGCATGTATTGATTCATAGATTCTTTTCTAAGTCACATATGATTGTTAATGGTAAAGGTTGAACCCTAGTACTTGTTTACATTGTTTACTTAATTTTTATTCCGTTACCAAACTTCAAGCAATTTACTTTATTATTAATTAAGAGTAAATACAAAAATAAGAAATATCAATATCAATCCCTGAGGAAATCGACCCCGCTTCCAGTGCTATATTACAACAGCCCTGTACTCTTGCAGGTATTATTTGTGTGATTTAACCCTTGTTTTGCAGGTGGGAAAAATCCAATCAAGAAATTGGCGCCGCTGCCGGGGACTGTGCAGATTACTCTTATTTTAATTTACTTTTAGTTAATTATTTATTTTCATTTTTTTTCTATACTTCACCAAATCAACATTTACGCACAGGTCTCTACTCTTGCAGGACTATCTAATTGTGCATGGTTATTGCTACACGATCTACGAACCCGATTCTAGCACAATTCGATCCTGAACCTGAAAGAACAGCAAGAAGAAGAAGACAACTACAAGCAATTAACGCAAGGTTCACACTCCAAGGCACTTTCCTTGCAGCTTTGTTCACGGAGATAGACAACACAGTGCCAGCACCAATGGCATTAACAATACCTGAAGTCGGCGCACCGCTTAGCAAAAGCCTTGCAGCACGTGGGAATGGAACCCCACAATGCATCGTGTACCCCGAGGTACAAGACGAAGTCACTTTTGAGATCAGGCATCACATGCTTGAGCTTCTACCCACTTTTCATGGACTCCCAAATAGTGATCCAAACATGCACATATCTGAATTCTTGTCAGGGTGTGACAACATCATTGTTCGGGGAATTTCAAATGAGGCAATTAAATTAAGGCTTTTTCCTTACACCTTGAAGGATAAAGCTCGGGCTTGGCTACATTCATTACCTCCAGGGAGCATAACAACGTGGGAACACTTACAGACAAGGTTTCTAAACAAATTCTACCCATCATCCAAGACTCTTGCCTTGAAGAAAGAAATATTGGCCTTTGCCCAGAAATCTAATGAGTCGTTTCATGATACTTGGGAGAGGTACAATGACCTGTATATGCGTTGTCCCCACCATGGATTGGATTCAGACATGCAGATGAACATCTTTTACGATGGACTCAACCACATCACCAAAAGTTACGTCAATGCATCCGCAGGTGGTTCTCTCATATCCAAAACAGCCCGTGAAGCATTTGAAATATTTGAGCTAATGGCTAACGAATCTCAACAATGGACGGATGATGGCTCTCATACGAGGGGACACGTCTATGATGTAGCGCAAGGACATGGTACCCCTAAGCATAACAACGTGGGAACACTTACAGACAAGGTTTCTAAACAAATTCTACCCATCATCCAAGACTCTTGCCTTGAAGAAAGAAATACTGGCCTTTGCCCAGAAATCTAATGAGTCGTTTCATGATACTTGGGAGAGGTACAATGACCTGTATATGCGTTGTCCCCACCATGGATTGGATTCAGACATGTAGATGAACATCTTTTACGATGGACTCAACCACATCACCAAAAGTTACGTCAATGCATCCGCAGGTGGTTCTCTCATATCCAAAACAGCCCGTGAAGCATTTGAAATATTTGAGCTAATGGCTAACGAATCTCAACAATGGACGGATGATGGCTCTCATACGAGGGGACACGTCTATGATGTAGCGCAAGGACATGGTACCCCTAATATTGCAGCACAAATCACCCAATTGGAAAAGAAGATCAACAGTTTTATGCTCACCACCGCTGCCCCAAAGACAACACAGGTTTGCGCCATATGTGAGGACCCTACACATAATGTCCTCCAATGTCCTCAGAAGGATGGGTATCCCGACCTTGTCCAAGAACAAGTAAATGGCATGAGTTCCTTCCCAAGACCCCGTAATGATGCCTACCCCAATACATATAATTCTGGATGGAAAAATAATACAAATTTTGGGTGGAATGGACAACACCAGGTCCGGCCCAATTATCAGCAGAATTATCAACAGCCAATCAACCATCAGACCCAACCGGCCGCACCACGCCAATTGAGTGTAGAAGAGCAGCTTACCAGGTTTATTGAGATCTCTACCCAGAATCAACAAAACACTCTAGCATCAATTAAAAACTTGGAGCAGCAAGTTAGCCAACTGGCCCAAGAAATTTCTGAAAGGGATAAAGGGGTTTTTCCCAGTCAACCTATACCAAACCCGAGAGGAGTCGAGCACTGTAAGATGGTAAGGACTTTACGAGGGGGAAAAGTTATGACAATCGGGAAACATCAAAGTCATCCCATTCAGAAAATAATACCACCGAGTCAAATAATGAACCTGAACCTCAGGTTGAACTATTCACCCCACAAATTCAATTTGCTCCATCCAACGTCCCTGCCTACACTCCGCCACTGCCATTCCCACAAAGGCAGCAGCGCCGCTCAAACAAAGACCAACAGACCATTGACTTCATGCAGACATTAGCCAAGGTCCATATCAATCTACCTCTACTAGATGCTCTAAAGCACATCCCTTCCTATGCAAAATTTTTGAAGGAGGTATGCGCCAATAAGAAAAAAATTTCAGACCTGGAAAAAGTGGTTTTGACAGAACAGTGTAGTGCAGCCCTTCTACACAAACTGCCACCAAAGAAAAAAGATCCGGGCAGCTTTACTATTTCCTGCACAATAGGGAATTCCGAATTTCAGCAATCTCTAATAGATCTGGGATCAAGCATCAACCTTATGCCCTACTCAATATTTAAGCGATTAGGAGCAGGACAGCTCAGACCTACACCAATGGTTCTCCAGTTGGCTGACCGATCCCTCACTTACCCTAAGGGCATCATTGAAGATCTCATCATCAAGGTGGATAAAGTCTATCTACCCATCGATTTTGTGGTACTCGATATGGTGGAAGACAAAGAGACGCCCCTAATCCTTGGCCGACCCTTCATGGCCACAGCCCGCACACTGATAGACGTAGAAGCTGGCACTCTTACATTCCGTGTGCAAGATGAAACTGTCGTATTAAACCTGTTTGACATGGCCAAAAGACCTACTGAAATTTCAGAATGCTCACGAATTGAAGTATTGGAGGATGTGAACTGTATGGAACAAAGACAATTGCTCTACGACGACCCTATAGAGGCAGCCCTCAATGACTCCATCCTTAGCCAAACTGAGGACGATATTGTTGACGTAATGGCAGCACTAGATAGCAACCGGCCTCCATATCCACGGTGGCGTTTTGTTCACTCGGACCACCATAAATGCGACGACGCCGTTTTTGTCCACAACTGTGCACGACGCCGTTTCTTGGCTGCTTCTACTTCCTATCATTTTAAGAGAAGGGAGCACAGCTCAGGTCTCTATTTCGATCCCAGGTGCTATTCTTTCTTTCTATTTTATTTTCCTTTTATTTTTGTGTTACTTCTTTATTTTGTTTTGTTTTTCTTTCTTCTTTTCTTTCATCTTTCTTTGTCTTTTCTTCTTTTGCACCCTGGGGACATGTTGCATGATAAGTTTGGGGGTAGGAAACTATCATTTTGTTTGTCTGTTTTATAAAAAAAATTTAGTAAAAATACAAAAATAAAAATAAAATAACAAAGATTTTTGTTTAGATTTAATTTGATTTTTCCTTCCTAAATTATTTTTAATGCACTCTATTTGCTATGATCGAAATTTGAAACTTCATAAGTGAGATTAAATATTAGAGCATGACCACTAAGAACATATAGTCAATTTTTGCACACAATTCGTACCATATTCAATTTCGCACATGCACATCAACTTATTTGTGGAAATTAAATTTGTTTCAAGCATGCTAATTTTTCTTACCCTAAGATTGTGGGTTATTTAATTTGTTACCGTCCAAGGTTAGAAAAGGTGAAAGCCATAAATAAATCGGAGGTGAGTCCGAGCCCTAAAATAAGGGTGTGCATTTACCCATCAATTACATGCTAGCCTTTCCAATTCGAGTAAATAAATCCTTTGGGACATTTGTTGTCTGGTGCCCTAAAGTCATCTGATTTGGGAGTCATCGATCTAAAGCTCGTTATATGGGTTGGATAGAAAGTTTGCTTAATGTTAAATAAAATTCCATCATTTGTTATATAAAAATAATAATAATAATAAATAACAAAAAAAAAAATTCAGGCAAGAATGCTTTGGATGGTGATAGGTTAAGTGATTTTACAGTTGGTGGGTACAGATGTAATGCAAGTGAGGGACTGGTTTAACACTTACAATTTTGTTGAGATTCACATTACACGAATATGGTTTATGGATTGCTCACCAGAATTTAGTAATCTTCTGTTTTGAAAGTGTGGATTTGCTCTCTCTTTTAGACTTGCTTATGACTTGAGAATTTTGATTTGGTTTTATGAGTGTTGCTTTATATTCAATGGAAGGAAGGTTAAATTAAGTTTAACAAATTTTGAAAGTGTTTGTGGGTATCATAACTAGTAAACCCTCAGGAGACACAACTCCTCCTACTAGGGACACCTAGGGGTTTAAAGGCGTGTAGTGTTTGCTCAGCACTATCGAGTTCCCTGCGAAAGTGGCATTTTATTTTTCTCAATGTTTTCTTAGTTTTGTTTTAGTTACTTGAGGACAAGTAACAATTCAAGTCTGGGGGTATTTGATGAGCCAAAAATATACTTGTATTTCCCATATATTTAATTAGTTATTATTATTATTTTGGGAGGAATTGATACTCGAATTTATTATATTGACATATTTATTCTAGAAGGAGTATTTGGAGCAAAAGAAGGAAGTATATCAATGAAATCCCAATTCAAGTAGGAGAGGGCATATGCTTGCCTATTTCTGTTCAAACTAGGAATTATATTTTCTTATTTTTATTTTACTCATTTTCAAAGTAGGATTAGGAATCTTTCCTTATAAATACCCAAGCTTGGCTTAGATTTAAGGAGACCAGATTTCAGATTACAAATCTCCATCTAAGAGCACGGCAAAGCTGGGATTTCGGCTACCCTTGTTCTACAAACTGTTTGTTCTCTCAACTTCAATTTTAATGAAATTGTTTCTATTCATTATGAGCATGAGTAGCTAATTTTCTCACTAGGGTTAGACCTAAGCCTTAACATGATTATGTGATTTATCCTTTTCCTATGTTGTCGTATATGCATGCTTTGAATTTTTAATCACTGTTTAAAACTATCTTTCTGTCTTAATGCTTGATCACCCTTAAGATATTTAGACAAGTAATTTGATGCAATTTTATAGGAATGCCCACCTAAAAATTGGGATTAGCTTCTTGTGATTAAGGATTGTAATACATCTAGGTTAAATGCCATAACTAAGAGATTGCATGGTTATAAAAGATTTTCATGAACTTAATGAATCTTGCATGTAGAATTAGATCTAAATGTCATAGACTAATCGCATGTTAGGTATACGTTTTCACTTGAATGCCCACGAGGAAAATATGTTTTCGAAAAATCTAACCTTCAAAGTTGCATGTATTGATTCATAGATTCTTTTCTAAGTCACATATGATTGTTAATGGTAAAGGTTGAACCCTAGTACTTGTTTACATTGTTTACTTAATTTTTATTCCGCTACCAAACTTCAAGCAATTTACTTTATTATTAATTAAGAGTAAATACAAAAATAAGAAATATCAATATCAGTCCCTGAGGAAATCGACCCTGCTTCCAGTGCTATACTACAACAGCCCTGTACTCTTGCAGGTATTATTTGTGTGATTTTAACCCTTGTTTTGCAGGTGGGAAAAATCCTATCAGTATACCAGAAATAAATGAGATCGAAAATGAAATGAAGGAATTTGAAAAAATTACAGGAAAACAAATGAACAATAACACCAAATATATATATTATGGTTTAGTCTGTGACCCATGATGGATCTAGGGCAAATTGGTGAGATAGCATTCTGGTGCAAAGCCTTGGGGAAATCGCTTTGTGTCAGTGCAGTAATTGTAGATCATGTAGTTTTTTTGCACCCATTCCATCCTCCCTTTCTCTCCAAAATCAATCTTGTCCCAGTACCATCCGCCTTTTCCTTTTCCGTTATTCGACTGCGAATCGCAAGACGATGAAGTTCCATACCATACGCAAGCATCAGCATTGAAATTCTGGTAGGAAGCAGTGAACGGAGATTGTGTCCAATCTATCTTCACCAGGCCACCTCTTGTTGCCCAGTTATCAGCATTCCACAGACTTGAATATATCCTCATTGGTTGGTATTTTGGGAATGGAATCCCGTATGTCTCCAGGTTCTTGTATTGTCTTATGGGAAGGCCATCAACCATGAAGCTGTATGTACATGGAGGAGTACAAAAACACAATCAATACAAAGCCAATTAATTATGACACCATTATAGGTTTCTAAATCAAGAGTACTTAATGTCAAATATTTTCCGACTACAAATATATTTTACTTTAACATTTAAACTACGACTAAAGAAATTTGAACTTAGATGCAATATGGGGAAACTTAACTGCACTGAATTGTGCATCGGTAATATATATAGTAGATCATCATCATATAGAGAAAACTACACTGAACACAATTATAACCACACTTAATAATTACATGGAAGACCAATAACTTTTTTCTTTAACCAAGCACAAACCCTTCTTTTTTAAGATAGAATTATGATTTTACATAATATTTATTAACAAGATCAAGGGTATTGTCTGGGGTTTAACTTAAAATTTGACAATTAAGAACAAAAATTCTTCAAAAATACCTTTAAATCACAAATTTGAAAAATCTTCATTATCCAATAATAAAAGATTAGCTTAATATATCGCTTCCAAGAATTAAACCTCAGTCATAAGCTCTTCCGCCGCCATTCCTACCCAAATACCCCCCGGACCCCCTTCCTAAAACTTTCTATATCCTACCGTGAAACCCCTGACAACACAGGTTTCATTCTTGGTTTTCAAAGAAAAAAAAAGTTAGTTTTCATATATAAGTTCAATTATAAAAGTGTTTGAAATGTATGCTATTGCAACTCAAAATTAAATAAAAAGAAAACTACAAAGAGTCACCACGTGTCAGGGACTTTAGCTTAATAAAATGCTTGGCCAAGGTCTATATATATATAGATCGTGTATAAGCGCAAGAAGGGTTCTGAGTACTTTCTACTGCTGTTAAGGACTCTGAAGTAATTATGTCATATTTTTTTTGTTTAGGAGCACTGTTGGGATTTAAATATGATTGATAGGAGTATTTTTTGTTGTTGGTTGAACTTTTGCCTTTGATTATCAATTTTTGAGTTCAATTGTCTGTATTTATTAAGAGTTTGACCTTGTATCCTTACTTGTAACAAAAAAATTATCAAGAACTTCTCTGTCGTTAGCCCTAATCATAATCAATGATAAATGTTTACTTACATAATATTTTGGGGATTCCAAAGTATAGTGTAGGTGTGGAAATCAGCAGTGGGGTCAAACCAAAGGTAGAATTGCTGCTCTCTGTTACCTTTGCCTTGGCAAAAGATATTAGTATGAAGAATGTAGGGATCACCACTAAGGTTCCCCAAGAATTCAAAGTCTATCTCATCATGATTTGACCCTGTTGACGATAACTGAAACATATATATACCGAAATTTGTACCAATATAAGCATCACAAAATACATATATTTAATTTATGCAAATTAATAGATTCTACATAATTATTATCTAAAACTTACATAAAATGTGGTGACAGTGCCAGCAGAATTTCCACCAACAAGCTTGATTTGCATATCAATCTTTGCGTATAGATATTGATTGTATGACTCAAAAGCTGAGCCACTGACATTGTCAAGGGAGACGGTCAGGAGGTCGCCGCCGTAGAGCATTTTTGCATGATTATCTCCGCCCCATGTTATGTAGAAATCCTCGTAAAACTTACCGGAAACGGCAATATTGCAAGTGCTGATCACGCATAGGAAAATCAGCAAAATGCTTGAAACAGTGGAAGAAGAATAAGCAAAAACCATTATTGCTTGATTCTAATAAAATGGTTAATTAGCAAAGTAGAAATAATTTGCAAAAAAGAGAAGTTTAATATATATGAGTAGTTTTGGCAGACATGCGCGCATTGCTTATTTATAAGGGTGAAGATCGATGTGCGGACCTGCATATAGAGTTGGTGAGGCAACATAAACTGCGCGCTTACATTTTTATTCAATCAGACATGATCAAAGGTGCCTTCATATTGGTCGACCTTTATTATTTAATTCTTCAAAATTCATGTCATAGGAGAGAAAAATAGAATAGAAAAGTATTTGACTAAATTTGAGAAGTTGGGGCCAGTGGTAAACTAATGCCCGGCCAAGACTATAATTTGCTTGAACGTGATGGCCACACAGTTTATAGAGAGGTAGCTAGCCAGCTAATAACACCACAACCAAAATATATACACCAGTTGTTTTTTCTTGACTGTTAAACCATTGGTTGACACGTGCATATCCTTTGAACTAGTTAGTCTTTTTCTTCTCTTGACTTTGAGGGTTCATGATTTTTTATTTATTTATCTATCAGCCTTTTGATTCACTAATATATACTTGATATATTTTGGTTTTATTATAGGGTGATTGATATACTTAAAAGTGGTAAAATAATAATTATTATTAATCTAATAGTATTTCTATTCATTTTAATCTGCAACGAAAGGTCTTGAATTTATCTTTTTATAAAAAATAAGGTCTATACTTATATTATCGTAGAAATACTTATGGCTTAGCTAGTATTATTCCGTACAAACTCTCTTTTTTTTCAATCAAAAATAATTAAATACTTGGTTTTTGAGAGTTCCAGTTCGTCTACTCTTGTTTAAAAGGTTAATGAGATTTTGCTTGGTGGATTCAATGAGTATTTTTTATCAAGTTGATTATCTATAAATATCATCTGCATAGGTATTTTCTTCTAGGACTTGACGTAGTAATCATAATGATCATATTTTCAGTAAATTGACACGTACGCAAATTGGAATGCCATCTTCTACACCTTTTGTTTTTTCAGTCTATTTATAAGGAAGGGGAACTGATCAATAATCAATATGTAATTGGGATTTGAATTTGAAATTATTGGTCCACAAGTCAAGACTCTTATCAATAGAGCTAGACCCACTTGACAACGAATCATTTTAAGTGTTTAAAGTCGTGATCACATCATTTTGACGAAAATGTATAATATCTACAGCCCTTTTATGAGTGACAAAAAAACTACATATATATATATATATACATGTGACAAAAACCATACATGCATATTTGTGTGACAAAACCCCTACATATATATATATATATATATATATATATATGTTGTTATATACTGTGTATGCGATATTGAAAAATGCTAGTTGCATTTAAAAGAAATGCAAGTTTTTAAAATCAATTAATTAAAAAAAAAAACCAAACAGTTTCGCTTATTCATATTATTCAATTATTGGAAGGAATTAAAGGAATGGAAATTCTAATATTTTAAAATAAATGCATGTTTTTTGAATTAAAATTTTAAAAGAAAAACAAAAAAGTTTCATCATTTATTCTTGTTTCTATTTATTTATAACTTATATTTTTTTGTGCGATATTAGAAGAAATTAAAAAAAAATAGTTTTGAAAGAATTCCAAATTATTACAGATGGACTTACATTCTTAATTTGTTCCTCAAATGTATTGGTCATTCATGCAAACCCGCATAAATGATATAGACTAAAGTTAAAGAAGGTAGAGCAAGAAATGTTCAATCAATCATCATCCAATTCAATTCAGAGAATAGAGGTGTACGTAGAAAGTCCTAATCTAATCCTAAACCATTCGTTTTTAGCTCCCATTCGTTTTCAGCTAAGAATAGCTCCCATTCGAGCTAAGAATTGAGTTAGAAGATCATACCTAATTAGCTGAGCTCCAACTGCCATTTCTGCATGCCATTTATGCTCAAATACCTGACAGACAAGTTCATCTTCATTCACCAGAAGAAGTATGCCCTAATATAAGACACTAATGTATATAAAAGTCTAACCAAATTTAGAGTACTAAAAGCTTAGTTGGGTAACACGCACACATGCATCATATTGGAGTACCCCATAATAAAGCTAATTGCGGATATATGATACAAGCTCAAACAGGTTTTTATCCTAAAATATAAAACACCATCATCATCAGGAAATAGAAAATAAAAAATTAAACTTCTTAGATAAAGTAAAAAACTCACTACAAAAAATATGAGGTTGCCCGACGAAGGAATTTTCGCTACCCCGTGTCATTTTCCCGAGCAAAAATGGAGGCTCGCTGGGCAAAGTTTAGGCTGAAAGAAGAAGTTGTTGGCTTGTAAAATAGGAAGGTTTGGCCTGATGAATTAACTCTATCCGTCGGGTAAAATCATATTTAACGACGAATATTGTTCGTCGGGAAAATCTTGGCGTTGACTATATTTTGCCCGACGAATCGTTAAATTTTGCCCTGCGAAACTGTTTCGTCGGGAAAAAGTCTAAACACAATAAGTACCCAGACCCCCTTTCTTCTTCTTCCTCTATGCCTTTTGCTCATCAGACTGCTCTCACTCTCTCTCTCTCTAGCTATATAACATCAACAATCATCATCTCATCATTATTTTCACTACCAATCAAATCCCTTTCTCTCTCAATCACCAATACCAATTTTGAAGGTTTGAGAAATTTAATTTTTTTTAGTTTTGAAATTTTTTTTTTGATTGGAAACTAATTATGTTTTTTATTTTAGGAAATTTGTGGTTGATTAGAAGGAATACTTATAAAAATGTATGTGTGTTTTTCTTTCAATTTAATTTTGTTAAGAATTTTGGATATAATTATGTTAGGAAATTGTGTATTTATTGTGGAAAATGTGTAGAAATTGTTTATAATTTGTGGAAAATTTTGTAGAAATTGTGTAGGAAATTAGAAATTTTGTTAGAAAAATATGAAAATAGAAAATATGTTATGAAATTAAGGAAATTAGGAAATATGTTAGGAAAATAGGAAAATAAAAAATATGTTATGAAATTATTGAAATTAGAAAATATGTTAGGAAAATAGGAAAATAAAAAATATGTTAAGGAATTATTGAAATAGAAAATATGTTAGGAAATTAGAAAATTAGAAAATATGTTAGGAAATTAGGAAATTAGAAAATATGTTAGGAAAATAGGAAAATAGAAAATATGTTATTAAATTAGGAAAATAGAAAATATGTACGGAAATTAGAAAATTCTAAACTCTGTGATATGCATAATTAATATATGTTTGTACTTGTGAATTTTTGTGATATTTTCTGTAAAGCGCTTTATATAGTTTCGACGGAGTGAAATATGTTCATATTTCATAACCGTTTATGCGAAGTTAATCGGGTTGATTAACTCCGTATAATGAAATTCAATGAAAAATCTTAGACCCGTTTGAAAGTCAGTACATCCGGTTGATTAATTAAGTATTGAATTGTCCATTTATTTGGACAGTTTGGGGGTGTGCAACTATGTGTTGTGTAGATTGCGGTCTACGAGGTTATGTTTCGATTGTGGGAAATTCGGTTTGTATCTCCTCAATGTTCTCCGAATGCATATTAGATATTTGTTTATAATATCTACGTCGTGCATTTGGGGAACTGTAGGGATATGCTGTCGAAATTTCTCTCGATCAAAACTTACCCTCGTAGGTCGCAAACTACACAGCACATAACGTGCACTTTCGAATGGGATATGGCCAAATCACTGGAGGCATAAGGAGACGAGTCGCTTTTGATATTAACTTGTTCTAATTACGGGATAATGTTAACTCCATTACTTACGTTGACACTATTTTATGAAAGATGGCACAATGGACAGAGGCTGGATGCAAATGTTAGATAGATGTTCTAATCAGTATTAGGATGGGATCGACAGCTTCATTGCATTTGCACGTAGTCATTGCAGTGATGAAAGACGTATCATGTGTTTGTGCCGTAAATGTAACAACTGCAGTTGGATGTCATTGAATGAGGACCAAAATCATCTGGAATGGAATGGGATCGTACATAACTACACTAATTGAATTTATCACGATGAACAAATATTTACTGAATCGACATCTTTGGTTCTCGGGACCCCTCTGGACAAAAGTGCTTTGGATAGGCAATGTGATAATGAACAAGTTGTTGAGATATTAACTTATGATTTTCCTCCTGCATCGGATGATATGGACGATGCGACGCCCATGTTTCAAACTGAAGACTTTGAGCTCCATTACTAGAGATTGTTGAAAGAAGCTCAACGCGAATTGTACCCTGGTTGTAAATCATTTTCGGTTCTAGGGGTAGTTGTGGAATTAATGCACATGAAAGTTGAGTATAATCAAACAAAAAAGCATTTTGATAACATGATGGACGTCATCATCCAAATGCTCCATGAAGACAACTATCTACCTAAAGATCATTATAACTTGAAGAAGCTGTTGAAGGGCCTCGGTTTAGGGTATGTCAAGATTCATGCATGCAAGAACAACTAGGCATTGGTTTACGGTGAATTTGAGCAGCTTGATAAATGTTCCGTGTGTAATGAGCCTAGGTTTTAAAAGAAAAAGATTCTGAACAAGGTGTTGCGTTATTTTTCACTGAAGCCAAGGTTACAAAGATTCTACATGTTGTCCCACATAGCTCGTGATATGAGGTGGTACAAGGATGAACGCATTGATGATGATGTACTGAGGCATCTGACCGATGGAGAGGCTTGGAAGGAATTTGATAAGATGTATCCCGAGTTTTCCGCGGAGCCAAGAAATGTCATATTAGGGCTCGCTACTGACGGTTTTAATCCCTTTGGGAGTTTTGCACAGACCTATAACACTTGGCCGATGGTTTTGGTTCCTTATAACTTGCCTCATTGAAGATGCATGAAGAAAGAATTCACAATCCTCAGTACTTTGATACCGGGGCCCAAATCACCGAGTAATTCCATCGATGTTTATTTGCGGCCGTTGATTGATGAGCTCGTCGATCTATGTGAAAATGGTGTCCGAACAAACTACAAGTGCAGTGGAGAAATGTTCACTCTACGAGCGGCCGTAATGTGGAAAATTAATGATTTTCCTGCTTATGGTATGTTGTCGGGGTTGACTACCAAGGGCTATCTTGCTTGCCCGACATGTGGACCAAGCACAATGTCCTTTTGGCATGCATCGAAGGTATGCTACTTGGGTGCTAAAAGGTTTCTGCCCTGGGATCACCGATGGCGGATGCAATCTGACTCATTTGATGGCAAATCAGAGTTACGAGCTCGACTAAGGGAGAGGTCCGGTGATGAGATATTTTTTAAACTGAACAGTATACATGACTTCGTCACACGAGAATCGAAACTAGCTGAACAAGAAAATTGGATGAAAAATTGCATATTCTTCCGGTTGGCGTATTGGTCGAAATTGAAAATGAGACACATCACGAATCCTATGCACATCGAGAAGAATGTTACCGAGAGTGTTGTGGGAACGACTTTACCATTGAAGGCAAGTTAAAGGACACAAAAAGACTCGTCTAGGTATGCAAGAAATGGGGATTCAGCCTAATTTGTGGCCAAAAGTCGTCAATGGAAAATACATCATGGCTCATCCAAGTTATACATTTACGCCGGATAATAAAAAAAATTACTGAAGTGGTTGCAGAGTGTGAAATTTCCCGACAGGTATGCCGACAACATATCCCGAAACGTTAGCACCGGCAGTGGCACCATGTCTGGTATGAAGAGCCATGACTATCATGTTTTGCTACAACGACTCATTCCAATTGGTATTCGGCCCTTCTTCGAGCCTGGTGTAGTTAAGACGATAGTTTATTTGTCTCAATTCTTCTAGATACTATGTGCTAGATCGTTGGTAAAGGTGGACCACGAAGCAATTAACGAGGATATTGTCTACATCATGTGCCAGCTAGAGAAAATATATCCACCTGCATTCTTTGATGTAATGGTGCTCCTACTAATACATCTGCCGGATAAGGCAAAGTTGGTGGCCCAGTGCATTATCGTTGGATGTACCCAATCGAGAGGTATAAATTATTCCTGCTTTAGATAATATTTCCTTACTATCATGTATATATGTGAATCATAATGAATATTTCCTTGCAGAATGTTAGGTACGTACAAGCGATACGTCCGCAACAAGACACGTCCCGAAGGCTCTATAGCGGAGGCCTACATTCCAAATGAGGCACTGACATTTTGTGCAAAGTACCTTCGGAATGTTGCAACTTCCTTCAATAGGGCCTCAAGCAATGACGACGATGGTCAACATCTAGAGACCCTATCTGTATTAGCCCAACCCACACGACCATTCGGCACTGGTCCAGTGTCAGAGCCGTTCACCAATAGCGACATGGAGGTGGCTCATTGGTTCATACTGAACAACTGTGACAAAGTCTGGCCCTTCCATGAGCAGCACGAGACGTTGATGAAAACCCCAATATCCTTCGAATTGGGAAGAAATGGACAAACAATTGTTTCCACGTTGGCTTTCCGAGCATGCAAGTCAAATATTTTATTTGAAAATTTCTTAAATTGTTTTTAAGTTTACCAATTTTGTTTCTTGTGTTTATCTTATCAGATGGCAAAGCTGAAATATGACAACTACCTAAATTTCAATAAAGAATTAATGCAGCTAGCCATTGACCCATTTTGAGAAGAAACGTACACTGGTTGTCACGTTAACGGAGTTAAGTTGGTGTACACAGAACGAGATGACAAATTATCTACGCAAAACAACAGGGTCTTCGTGTTGGGGATAGGGAAAATGCTGATACGAAGTTCTGCGGTGGATTGTTAAGGTCTTATACGCCGACCGCAAGGAAGTCGTCTTGTTCAAGTGTCATTGGTTTGATACGAACCCAAGTATCCCAGGCAGTGTCATTAAAGATCATTTATGTACCTCTGTCAACAGAAACACCTGGTGGTTTGAGAATGATCCCTACATCCTCGCTAGTACGGCGAAACAAGTATTCTATGTGGATGATCCAAAGGCTTGTGCTAGTTGGAGAGTAGCTGAGATGGTTAATTATAGAAATATTTGGGACTTGGATGACTGATACCATGAAGAAGATGGAGAAACAGACAATGACCAAATCGTTTACTAGGTGGATTCCTCGGCATCCACCCTAAATGTGGATGGAGTACGGACCAACGATATCATCCCACCAATTGCGATTGATGGCATTTTTATTGATCCCGGGGACTTAGAACAAATTGAAAGTGATTCTGATGAAACAAGTAATGTACACATCTCGGATGAAGAGCGTGATTGGGAGGGAGAGAGCGAATTCGACACCGAATGAAAATTGTAAATAAATGATTTCATTTATATATGTAATATCAATCTTCAAATCAATAAGTTTGATTTATATGTATCTTTTATGATTTCATTCATAAAAGTTTCAATTAATCTTTTATGTTTTGATTAAATGTATGTTTTGATTTATATATGTACTAAAGCCACAAACTTTGTACCAACTTTGATGTCCTCATCCTTGATTTGGCTTCCCAACATTTCATCTTATGTCCTGCCCTGGCAACCAATCTTCATTTTCACTGTCAAATGTGTTTGGTTACATAGAAAATTTAATAGTTATCACCATCTTCACTATGTACCAAATTCATTCATTTCAAAAAAATGGGGCAGACAATTTGCGTGACGAATTTTCATGTACCATTCTTCGGGCAAAGTTATCCAAGGTCCAATTATTAAACAAAGTTTTTAAATTATTAAACAATTTACCAAATCTCAAGTTGGTAAGGATTAAAACATCCATTCATTTTTATATTGATCATAGAGGGGCCTCTTTACCATTATGTATAAATGGGCTATTCTATTTATACATATATGGTAGAGGGGCACATTCAATCCTTGTTTGTCCATTAATTCTCAGTTCTTCTCTTCATCGCAGGGTAGAGCAACGTGGTAGCTCGAACAAGATAATAACAAATAATACTAATAAAAAAAAGGTGGATTATTATACATATATTTCATGCAGAAATATGTAGAAAGATGAATAGGTTCATTTACTTACTTACGTATTTATTGTATTTTATTAATTAAAATTAATTAATATATAATATATATTTATTAAAACAGAGGATTTTCCCGACAATTTTTCATTTACCTTCGTCTGCCAAAGGCGTCCAATATCTCGTGGTTGTCAGCCGAAAACATCAGTCTGTATTCGATCGACAGTTGTCGAAAATGGAAAGACATGCCCGACGAATATTCATGTATATTCATCAGGCAATATATACTAGATTCAATTTACATTAAATTATTAACCAACGTTTTAAAAACACTTACGTAATGAAATGGACCAATCTAACCGTCCATATTTATTGCATGTACTCATAGATTGCCTACGTAAAAAATTACCCAATTTGGAAATCCCGGGGTTAGGTAACGGTGCGTGACGTTTCAACGGTTACACAACGTTTTTTACGATCCGACGATTTTAAATCCTCAAAACCTCATGATTTTCGACGGGCGAGATCTAGGGATGTAAAATCACAAAATGAACGGTTAGATCGGTCAAAGTCAATCTTTGAATATTAATGGAACCACCACTTCGAAAAAAGTATTGAAGTTTCCTTGAAGTGTTTAAATTCCTTGATGAATATGCTCATTTTACGATTTTCAATAATTTACAAAATAAAATGGACCGATCTAACCGTCTACATTTATTGCACGTAAACATAGATCACATACACGAAAATTTACCTAATTTGGAAATCCCGAGATTAGGTAACGGTGCGTGAAATTTCAACGGTTACACAACGTTTTTTCAAGATCCGACAGTTTTAAATCCTCAAAACCTCACGATTTTCGATTGGCAAGATCTAGGCGCGTAAAACTACAAAAATGAACAATTGGATCGGCTAAATTCAATTGTTTGAAAAACAATGGAACAAAAACTTTGAAAAATGTATTGAAGTTTCCTTGAAGTGTTTGAACTCCTTGATGAATATGCTAATTTTACGATTTTCAATAATTTACAAAATGAAATTGACCGATCTAACCGTCCACATTTATTG
This sequence comes from Oemleria cerasiformis, assembly GCA_037349345.1. Taxonomy (NCBI): domain Eukaryota; kingdom Viridiplantae; phylum Streptophyta; class Magnoliopsida; order Rosales; family Rosaceae; genus Oemleria; species Oemleria cerasiformis. Next base: position 13,615,176 of record JAZGTL010000010.1, read on the forward strand.
CATGTATTCATAGATCACCTACATGAAAAATTAGCCAATTTGGAATTTTCAGGATTAGGTAACGGTGCACAACGATTCAACGGTAACAAAACATTTTTTCACGATCGGACGACTTTAAATCCTCAAAACCTCAAGATTTTCGACGGGTGATATCTACACACCTAAACGTAACCATTGAACGGTCATTTTTTGAAATTCCAACGTTTGAATATCAATTGAACCGAAACTACGCAAAACCCATTGAAATTCACAAACTTAATGATCAAGGCACATAAGCTCCGTAAAACATGACGATTTCTGTCGGTAGGGCTATAGGCACGAAAAACCAAAAAGAGAACGGTCCCGATCTTGAAAATTCTATCGTCGGACTTGGATTTTAAATCAGTCAGAATTTCAACAGCATAAACATCTTGCCAGACGAATTTAATCATTCGTCGGGAAAAGTTAAAAAACTCGCGCAATTTTTTCCTCACAAAAAATTCAGAAATTCCGCCAAAAATTTCACCAAATTTTGAAAATGGCGCCTTTTTGTGCCTAGTGAATCATTAAAGTTTGCCCGACGAATGCTTCGTCGGGCAAAGGCCTACACTAAGACTAAAATAGACCCGACTCTTATTTTCCTCTTCCTCTTCCTCTCTTCGATTCCACTGCCTTTTCTGCAAAACTTCCGAAACCCATACCCTAAACCTAGCAACAATCGACTCCATCTCTCAAGCACTCTCCATCTCAAGCACTCGCTATCTCTCACTCTCCCTCTCTCTCAGCAACCCTCACGGCCGTGAGCCTCACTCAGTCGTTGTCTCCCTTAGTTGCTGCCGTCTCGGATATTGTAAATGAGGGCACTATCCCTCTCTCTCAGCAACCCTCACGGTCCGTGAGCCTCACTCAGCCGCCGTCTCCCTCAACCGTCGTCTCCCTCAACCGCCGTCTCCCTCAACCGCCGCTGCCTCGGATTCGCAGCCACCATTCTATCTCTCGGACTCCCTCACTGTAAGCCCCTATATTTCAAAACCAAATTCTTTGATTAATTCAAATTTAGAAATTGAATTTTGATGATTTGTTGAAATTGTGATGTTTTGTATAATGTTAAAATTGGTATAATGTTAGGAATTTTGCATATGATTTTTGTTATGATTTTGGATATGAATTTTATGTGAATTTTGGACATGTGAATTTTATGAATTTTGGATATGTGAATTTAAAAAAATTTAAGTGGATTTTTTATATGATTTAGGATATGTGAATTTTGGATATGTGAGTTTTATAAATTTTGGATATGTGAATTTTATGATTTTGGATATTATTATTGGTTTCAAAATTATATAATTTGTATGTTAGGATTAATTTGTAAGTTTGGCTTATTTCCGAAATTTGAATTTAGAAATTTAGGTATAATGTTGTGAATTTTGAGTTCAGTAATTTATGTTTAAGTTTGTTTGGATTAATTAGTATTTTAGGTTCAATTTTGGTTTGTGTTGGTTTTATTTTGAAAAATTAGAATTTGGTGGTTTTATTTTTTATTGGCCAATTTACTAATTTTCAATAAAAAAAAATTTCTTTATTTATTTATTTATTATTCTAATTAAAAAATGTTAGTTAATTTTATAGGAGGTTTTGTTTTTATTTTGTGAATTTAATATTTAATATTAAAAATGTTTGGTTTTTTTTTTTTTTTATTAAATTAAAAAGATGTTGGTTAATTTTATATTGATTATTTTAATTTTTTTATTGTAGATGTCGCATCGCACCTTGATCACATCTAGGACCTGCCCACACTCTGATCCCGTTGATGATCATGCAGCGGAAGAGGCAGGCCTTGCCTCGGTAGCCTCCACATCAGCGTCCGTGTAGGCACCGATCTCGGATCATCAACAACCCATTGCGCGATCAGCTCGTCGAGAACACAACAAGAAACGGGGGGAACCCCATACTGACCCCCAGCCCCCACAGGACGACGCCGAAGAAGACCAACCAGAGACTGTTACCGGAGCACTCCCTAAGGGTAAGTTGATTATTTTGTTTATTTAAACAACCATTTTTATTTGTTACTCATATTTTGTATTAATGTTCATCGAATTTGCAGGGAAGTCGGTGGACGTGTGCAGGATCAACCGGGGTTTGACATCCCAGCGGATTTACAGGACACCGAATGCAAAGATCTCGGTGGTGTACGTGCCTCGCCTCCGGACAGCGATCATAAAAATCCACAGCCTGGTGGTGCATGACATGGGCTCGATTTTTTACACCGAGTCGTTGATGATGGGGGATACTTTAAGGAACCAACCCCAGGAAGAGATCACGTGCTGTTGGGGAGAGTTATCGGTATGTGTTTCTCCCTTTTTTTACATTATTTTAATTATTTTTAATTATTTTACTAACTTTAATAATTTATTACAAATCAATTTTCAGTTCAACCTAGAGGACACAAACGTCAGTAAATACCTGAGAAGCCACTGCAGTTATGGTACGCTGACTAGAAGTACGAACTCCACAGGTACTACAAGAGCTGGCCTTTCCCGGAGGAAGCAAAGGCAAATCCTCCAGAGGAGTTGGAGGGGCCTCAGGTGGAAGGGTGGCTGTGATTGTGCGACCATTTCGTGTTACGCAACTACCTGGTACTGTCCACCTAGTTAATTTTTTTTTTTTTACGCTATTTTCAATTTGAAAATATGATTATTTTTTTAACTAATAAACTGTGAAAATCGGTTGCCAACACATCAAACGGGGGAGCGAAGAAATTCAACCACCACGGGGGATCGCGATCCTTATCTACCCGGCAGGAGGATCGGCGCAACACCGGGTCGCTGTTCCCGGAGGTGGATGCCTGAGGTCAAGTATTGATAATTATACTTTTAATTAATATTTATTCGAATTTGTAGGCGGCGATGGAGCAAGTCGTCCAGCAGACATGGGCTGAGCTGACGCAACAGCATCCCGACGTGTCGTTGGAGAAGCAGCTACCAGATCCCGGGAGGTCGATCGCCATCCTAGACCGACGACTTGGTAGGCGTCCAAGGAAGATCGTCTAGGGGGCGGGCGACGGGATAGTTCGGGATGTCTCCAGTCGCACTTCGAGTTCTTCTCGGGGAGCCAATCCCTAGGAGATGTCAAAGCTCAAGAGAAATTTGGGACCCTCCAGGCCAAAAACGAGGAGATCAAGGCCCAAAACGCGCAGATCCAGGCCCAAAACGTGGAGATCATGGCTGCCCTCGCCAAGGTGCTTGACCGCTTGGGTGAGCGTGGGCTGGATGAACTTCTGTCACAGCCTCATCCCCCGTCCCAACAGCCCGCTCAGGACCCTTACCACCCCGACCCCGTCGTCGAGTAGTTCGAACTTAATATGTAAAAAATTACTTTAGTTTTATTTATGTAAAAACATAACATTAATTTTTATAATTTTTTTTTTATTTTCATTTGATTCGTTTTATTATTTTAATTGTGTTTTTTTAAAAAAAATTTTGTTTTAATTTATTTATTTATTTAATTAAATAAATTGTTAAAATTATTTTTTTAAATATTAAGATTTTGCCCGACGAACAAGCACTTTTGTCGGGCAAAGTAAGACAATTCGGTGCACGCCTGCCAAATTTCGGTAACTTTGCCCAGCGAAAGGAGTTCGTCGGGAAAAAGTTGTTTACTTTTGGAACTGCTTGACAAATCATAGGTGACGAATGGATTCGCCAGGTAAACTTGGAATTGCTCGATGAATTCACTGTTTTCGTCGACTGACATCAAGCTCGACGGTGGTGACCCGACGAACATTACCTGACGAAAGTTCACTGGGTTTAATGTTGCCTGACGAATTTTGACATTTGCTCGACGAATCTGTTTTGCCGAGTAAGCCTACTTTTCCTGTAGTTACTGCATTTCGATGCTTAAGGAGGTCCATCAAAATAAGTGAGGAGAAAATTGATGGGGATTGTTTCAGCATAATTAAATTTCAAATAATTCTTCACCGCACTGTAAAAAAAAAAAGAAACAAATTAACTTCAAAACGAATCCGTATATTGTATATGTTAAAACAAGAAAGTGAAAACATTGAATAATAAAGATGTAATATTATTCAAATTGAAGAATGTTTTACCAACCCAAACAGATGAAACAAAAAAAGAAAATTAACCAAAAGCAATGTACACATATCTGTTGCCAAAGATTTTGTTTAAGAAATTTGAAAAAACAAAAAATAAAAAAGTTCATAGTGCGATAGGATATTTGATAACCAAAAAAACGAGGTCCTAATTAATTGATGAGACGATTAAATTCCCCCTATGGTGAGTTAGTAAATATGATCAAATTCTGATGGTAAATCGGGAAAGTGTTGGGCCTTCTTGCTAATTGGTAAGGATCCTGGTATAGGCCAGGGTACTGAATCTACTGATAAAGATTCACTCCAAAAGGATGACCATAACCTGCGCCAAAAAAATTAATAAAAACGGTTCAAAAATAATTAAAGACTTTGATTGAAAATTGGATAAATGGAAGATCATTACGAAATTAATAAACATTTGAAATTTTAGATTTTTAATGTACTTACCAGTACCATTTGGAAATTGGTGGTACATTTCTGAAATATCAGAATATTGCTGATATGGGTTTGCTGGAGGATGATCTACCAAATACGAAACATTCCCATTGTCTTGTGATTGTGAATTACTAACATGATTATAATTTGATTGTTCTTCAATTCCAATAACTTCAATATTGGATTGGTACGAAACACCTTCAATGTTGGATAAATGGAAGATCATAATAAAATTAATAAAACATTTTAAAAATGAGATTTTTAATGTACTTACCTGTACCATTTGGAAATTGGTCTGAAAAATCAGAATTTTGCTGATATGGATTTGCTGGAGGATGATCCACAAATTGTGATGAATTACTAAGATAATTTGATTGCTCCCAATTCGAATACCTTCACTATTGGATTGGTTCGAAACACCATTACTATTGGATTGGTTCGAAACACAATCAATGTTGGATAAATTGGTTCGAAATCCCATCCATGTTGGATTGGTTCGAAACACCTTCAATAATGTTGGATTGATTCGAAGATTTCAATCTGGCAAGATTCTTATATATCCTACATAAAACCCACTCATCAAGCTGTAAAGCAAAAAACTCTAGCAATTAGGGTTTATTGTGAGGTACTCAAATAAAAATAGTTTAATAATGATCTATTTCAGACCATCATGTTACTACTATCTGAGGTCTTTTGTTGATTATTAGGAATTGTATATTCATGCATCTTCCAGTCAGTCTTAACAACAAAGGGAGATCTTCCTCGAAGGAAAACCAGTGAAGTCTTACAACCGACTTTAACATTATTAAGCTTGAAATGTTCTGTGCATGATTAGAATGGTATACAAACAATTCAAATTATAATAAAAGAGAAAACCCTAGAAATATAATCTCCAAGTGAATATTGTGGTACCAAAAAAAAAATTCAATAAGATCCGAATTGAGATTTTCAAAGACCAAATGTTGGACGTGAAAATATAATTGCCATTTCACTAGTACTAACAATCATGGACAATATGTACTTTTGTATGTTTGCGTTGTGGAAAAATGTCGATACACAAGGTATTCCTTTGTGTTTTACGGATATTTTATGCTTCGCATTAAAAAAATTCAATAAGATCCGAATTGAGATTTTCAAAGACCAAATGTTGGACGTGAAAATATAATTGCCATTTCACTAGTACTAACAATCATGGACAATATGTACTTTTGTATGTTTGCGTTGTGGAAAAATGTCGATACACAAGGTATTCCTTTGTGTTTTACGGATATTTTATGCTTCGCATTAAAAAAATTCAATAAGATCCGAATTGAGATTTTCAAAGACCAAATGTTGGACGTGAAAATATAATTGCCATTTCACTAGTACTAACAATCATGGACAATATGTACTTTTGTATGTTTGCGTTGTGGAAAAATGTCGATACACAAGGTATTCCTTTGTGTTTTACGGATATTTTATGCTTCGCATTAAAAAAATCGACACTTATCCACACATAAAAACATAAAAAAGCACAGATTGTGTGTGGACAAACATACCAAAGTACGTATATATATTGTTGCATCCACTAATTAATCACAGACTAATTACTAATAATATATAGAATACATGAACTGGTAACAAGAACGAAAAATATTTTAATCAAGTGACCTGCTAGGAAGTCGGGGCTCAATTTGGAGAGTGCAACTTCATTAATTTTATTTGGAGGCAATTCCTCTTTCGCAATTTTTATCATCAAGTAGAAAACCACAAGTGCTTCATCCAACGGCTTGAATCGATACCCAGGCGGTATCGTATCGAAATATGACCTATAATTATATTGGTCTTGGAGACCATTATTGTCATTGTAGGTCACCAAGCTAGCTTCATCATCTTGGTTATTACTTATAGTAACATGCAGGTTCTCCATGTTGATTTGTTAGGCTGTCCCGCTTTTGATTCTGTTAGGACTACTAGAGACGTAGTATGTGATACAACGATATTGAGAAAGAGACATAATTTTTTATACAATTATATTGGTGGAAACTTTACTTTTTTATTAGATTGGGGGAGACATACATTTTTTTTTTTTGAGGTCGCATGGGGAGACTTAGTTGAAACGTTGCGAAATTGTTGTTATCGGATAGTAGAGGTTGAGTTGGATATGGTGACTATTTCCTAGCAAAATTGATTACGAGATTGAATAATAATATTTGAGTTTATATATATATATATATATATATATAAGATATTGAGTCCTATCAAATTTCTTTCGCAAATATATCTCTTCGTTATTATCTCTTTCGCTAGATAATTTCTGTAAATCAAATGGCACTGTAAATCAAATGGCAAACACAATTTAAAAAGAAAAAACTAAGGGACTCAAATGAAATGCCACATGAATTTTGGCATAGGTTTTTTTCTTTGGTAAGTACCAAAGAGGTGTCTCCACACTTAAAGGGTGGGCATAATCCTAGTCCGGGGTGCGGTTTGTCCCTGACCACAAAGTGTTCCCAGTAAGTTTCGAACTCCTATCAATTAGGCACTGAAAAATTCGCCCTTAGAAAATTAGCAACTACACTAAACCTTGTAGTTATTTTGACATAGGTTTCAATTTCTAACTTTATAACAAAAACTTAAAAGATGTTATCTTAAGTTTTCAAAATTCATGATATATCGCATGATGCTAATCACGTTAAACCTTCCATCCAAAATATTGCATGGGCAATATGTATATATATATATGACGTTTTCTTCCAGGGTAGTTCAGACCATTCTACCAAAAAATGATAAAACGCAAAATTAGAATTTTTTGGTAAAAAGTTTGAAGTGTCCTTTAGTTTGACGTTGTTCTGTTTTCTTTATACAAAAATGTGTGGGGAAAAAATTAGTACGTACATTGGAATCAGATACCCTAAATTAGTACGTAGTACTAGTGGTTGACGATTTTTTTTTTTATACATAAAAGAAAAAATTAAAACATTGAGAATCTTTTAGGCATCTAAAATAAGAAAAGTCAAATTTTCAAGCTTCAGTCGTCTCCTTTGGGACCATTCTTTCCCATCTCTGATTGGAAGCACACTGATGCCCCAACTCTGTCAGTAAATCCGTTCCAAAATTAGCTTCTCGATATATGAGGAAGAAATTGGATTCAATAAAGCTTCTCCTCCTTTTCACATTTGAGATAATTCTGATAAATCCTCCACGGAGGCTTAAGCTTGCCATCAATGGCATCAATGATTATCTTAGCAGATATTCGATAAAATTTTAAAATCTAATTAAGGTCACAGTTTTTCTTAATTTTTTCTCTAAATGACAAATCAAATAGGTGTCTAAATTAATTCATGTAATATTTTAGCAAAATTTTCAAAAAGTAATAATACCTGGTAACTTTTTTTTTCATATAATAATATTGGGGGTGGGAATTACAATATAAATATTGAATATCGACATCGCTATTTATAAGAGTCAAACATAAGACGGTACAATAAAATCGATCTTGCCCGGCGAACAGATTTTGTCGAGCAACATTAGGCCTTCGTCGAGTAACATTAAAAACAGCGAATCTCCGTCGAACAATCTTTGTCAGGCAAGTGCAGTCAGGCTTGAGGTTAGTCGACGACAACAGTGTATTCATCGAGCAATTGAAGCTTGCCCGGCGGACGTATTCGTCGCCAATTATTTGTCGAGCAACGCAAAAGTCAACAACCTTTGCCCGACGGACCCATTTTCGTCGGGCATATATACAAATATTCGGTGGGTGTCCATCGAAATTTATTGCTACGCCCGACGAAACGACACGTAGTCTGGCAAACGCAAAATGTTTAAAAATATAATTTTAATAAATTATTTAATTAAATAGATATATATAATTAAAAATAGAAACAAATTTAAAAAATTCAATTACTATGCCTGACGAAATGAGTATTAGTCGGGTAAACTCTGAATATTTAAAAATATATTTTTAATAAATTATTTAATTAAATATATATATAAATAAAAAACTTTATAAAAACTTCAATTAAAAGAATCAAAAGAATCAAAATAAAATAAAATAAATATCTATAAAAATTAATATTATTTTTTTATATAATTAAAACTAAAACAATATTTTACATATATTACATTCGAACTACTTGTCGACGGGTCGAAGTAGTCGGGGATCCTGACGGGGTGTTGGGAGGGGGGCTGAAGCTGTGAGAAAATATCATCTAATCCACGGTCATCCAATCCACGGTCACCCAAGCGGTTAAGGACCTTGGCAAGGGCGGTCTTGATTTGGTCGTTTTGGGCTTGGATCTCCACATATTGAGCCTTGATCTCAGCATTTTCGGCCTAAAGGAACTCGAAGTTTCTCCTGAGGTCCGACATCTCCTCGGGATTGCCTGACTGAGATGAACTCAATGAGTGACTGGAGATATCACGCACTATCCCGTCGCCCGCCCCCCGAACGATCTTCCCTGGACGCCTCCCAAGTCGTCATTCTAGGATGGCGATCGACATCTCGAGATTGGGGAGCTGCTGCTCCAACGGCACGTCCGGATGCTGTTGTGTGAGCTCAACCTGTATCTACTGGACATTTTGATGCATTGTATCCTATAAATTCGAATAAATATTAATTAGAAATATAATTATCAAATTAAAAAATAATGTTTAATCGGCAAAAAATAAACTTACGTGAATGTGATCAGCCTCTTAGTCCCCACATCCAGCGTACACTTGCCCCCAAGCATCCACCTCTAGGAACATCGACCCGCCGATACGCCGATCCTCCTGCTAGGCCGATAAGGATCACGACCCCCCGTGGTGGTCAAATTTCTTCGCTCCCCGGTTCGATATGTTGGCAACCGATTTCCGCTGTTCACTCGTAAAAACAAAAATTATATTTTCAAATGGAAAATAACATAAAAAATAAATAATTTAATTAACTAGGTGGATAATACGTACCACATAGGTGCGGGACACGAAATGGTCGCACAACCACCCTGGCAGTTTCGACCCGTCCAACTCCTCCAGAGGATTTGCCCAAGCTTCATCCAGGGAAAGCCAGGTCTTGTAGTACTTGTGGAGTTTGTACTTCCAGTCGGCGTACCGTAACTGCCAGTGGTGTCTCAGGTATCTACTGAGCTCGACGTCCTCCAAGTCGAACTCAAAATTGATCTACAATAATTATTAAAGTTAGTAAAATAATTTAAAAATATGAAATTAATGTTAAAAATGGGAAAAACACATATCGACAACTCTCCCCAACAGCGCGTGATCTCCTCCGAAGGTTGGGTTCTGAAAGTTTCCCCCATAATCAGGGACTTGGTGCTAAAAATCGCACCAATGTCATGCACCAGGAGGCTGTGAATTTTTACCGGGGAGGACCAGAGGCGCGACACGTACACCACCAATATCTTTGCAATCGTTGTCCTGCAAATCCGCTGGGATGTCAAACCCCAGTTTATCTCGCACACGTTCACTGACCTACCTGCAAATTCGATGAACATTCGTACATAAAATGAGTAACAAATAAAAAAAGTTGGTTAAATAAACAAAATAATCAACTTACCCTTAGGGAGTGCTCCGACATTAGACCATGTTTCGTCTGCTCCGGCGTAGTCTTGTGGGGGCTGGGGGTCGATACGGGGTTCCCTCCATTTCTTGCTATGCTGTTGACGAGCCGATCGGGCACCGGGTCGCTAATGAACCGACATCGATGGTTGAACCAATGCCGATGTTGAGGCACCCGAGTAAGGGGTTGCCTCATCCGACGCTTGATCATCAATAGGTTCAGGGCAGGGGCGGGTCCTAGACGTGATTAAAGTGCGCTGCGACATCTACAATAAGAAATATATAATAATTAATATAAAATTAACCAACATATTTTTAATTAAATAAAAAAAATCTAACTATTTTAATAGTAAATATTAAATTCAAAAAATTAAAACAAAACCACAATAAAATTAACCAACATTTTTAATTCCAATAAACGTAAATAAATAAAGCAATAATTTTTTTTAGTAAAAATTAGTAAATTGGTATCTAAAAACTAAAACCACCAAATTCTAATTTTTTAAAATAAAACCAACACAAACAAAAATTAAACCTAAAATACTAATTAATCCAAAAAGTACTAAACTCAAAATTCACAACATTATACCTAAATTTCTAAATCCAAATTTCGGGAATAAAATCAAACTTACAAATTAATCCAAACATACAATAATAATATATAAATCATAAAATTTACATATTAAAAATTTATAAAACTCACATATCCAAAATTCACATATACTACCATATCAAAATTTCACAAATTTTTTTTTAAATTCAGATATCCAAAATTCATAAAATTCACATATCCAAAATTCACATAAATTTCATATCCAAAATCATAACAAAAATCATAACATTATACCAATTTCAACATTATACCAAACATCAAAATTTCAACAAATCTTCAACTATTATATTCCAATCCAAACAAATCTTCAAAATTTCAACATTATACCAATACAATATTTATATTCCAATCCAATCCAAAATCAAAATATTCAACTCATCCCCTAAATACTCAATCTGCAAAATTAACAATAAAGCACAATCTGCAATAATGAAATCCAAATTTAAATTCCATTTTCAATACAATTTCATAATATCCAAACCAAATTTAAATGAAAATTTAAATCCAAACTAAAACTAAAATTTAACCAATAAAAATTAACAATAACCAATCTACATTAATAATAGAGCGAGAGGGACAATGAGTTCGACCTTGAAGAAACTGTAAGCGAGGATAGGGGCGGCGGCGGCGACGGTTAACCACAGAGAGAAACGGCCGACAATTTGCAGTGAGAAATGTCCGGCTGGAGTCTGACTGAGAGAGTGTGAGAAAGGGTTGGAGTTACGGTGATCGGACGGCTACAGTGAGGGGGCGAGTCGACTGAGTTGCAGGGAGGGGGTGTGGACTAGGTTCCGGAGAAAACAAGGAAAATGCGGAAGAAGAAGAAGAAGAGTCAGTATGATTTATTAGTCTGATTGACGTTGCCTGACGAAGGGTTCGTCGGGCAATCCATTAAATGATTCGTCGGGTAATAACAAGCGGTGGATATTCGTCGGGTAAATGTTTACATATTCGTCGGGAAACGTTCGGCGGTAAGTTTGATGTTTCGCGAAAATTTTGGCGGAATGTTCGTCGGGCAACCGTTTAAACACTTCGTCGGGTACCAACAAGGGTTTACTTTCCGTCGGGTAACATTTTTCAATATTCGTCGGGCATAAGTACACGGTATTTTTTAGATTTTGTGAAACTTTTGGCGGAATTTTTAAAATCTTCGGGGAAAAAAAATTGCGCGTTTTATTCACATTCCTCAACGACGATTCTAATGTTGCTCGACGACCAATACACATTTTGCCCGGCGATTGCCTTGCTTCATCGGGTTTGAGTTTTATGATGTCGTGTTTGTTATTGATCTGAAAACTAGGTCCGACGAAAGAATAATCAACATCGGGACCGTTCAATTTTTGGTTTTACATGCCTAAAACCCCATCAATCGTTATCGTCATGTTTTGAGGATTTCAAGTTGTCCGTTCGTGAAGAAACGTTGTGTAACCATTGAATCGTCGCGCACCGTTACCAAATCTTGAGATTTCGAAATTGGGTAATTTTTCGCGTAGGCGTTCTATGAGTACCTACCATAAATGTGGACGGTTAGATCGGTCCATTTCAATTTGTAAATTATTGAAAATCGGAAAACAAGCATATTGACCAAGGAGTTTAAACTGTCAGGACCCGTCCCGAATTTCCCCTCGAAACCCGGGAAGAACCCTGATCCCGTCTGACAACCTAAGGAAAGGTTCCCAAATACCCTTCAATCCTTAGCATAATATAATAACAATAAATAATTTCTCTTGTCAGACAAGGGATTTAAGCACTTAAAATTCCCGTAAGTAAATATCAACCAAATACAAGAATATCAGAGCGTCTAAGTAGGATCAATGTACAAATTAGATATCCTACTCAAATACAACTACACAGCGTAGCGGAAGTGCTAATGCCTCTGCCTCGAGATACTCTCCTCGTCAACTCTACGGCCTGAAGGGGGTTTAAACACAAAAGTTGTGAGTGGACAAAAATAATCGTTTATAAAACGCTTTCCAAGGAATATTACCTTTTTCCCCCTCCATTTATAAAACCATGCATGCATCACATAAACAATTCATGTTATAAAAACATCATCTTTAAATCACCGGCATTTTCTTGTTCAAAATCATTTATTTCCACCTAGACACATAACATCTCAAATCCACTGTCATCGACACATCCACTAGCCACCAGGGTATCCCTTGGGGTGTGCTAGTACTGTATCACAACTCTCTGTACTATGCTATCACATCAGTCGGCCTATCTCTCGACTAGCATATCATATCAGTCGGCATATCTCGACTATCATATCATATCAGTCGGCATATCTCGACTATCATATCATATCAGTCGGCATATCTCGACTATCATATCATATCAGTCGGCATATCTCGACTATCATATCATATCAGTCGGCATATCTCGACTATCATATCATATCAGTCGGCATATCTCGACTATCATATCATATCAGTCGGCATATCTCGACTATCATATCATATCAGTCGGCATATCTCGACTATCATATCATATCAGTCGGCATATCTCGACTATCATACTTTAACTGAAATAGTGGAGAACATATGTCTAGAAATCATTTCTAACATTTAGAAATTCAATGCCACAATACATAACCGTATTTAACAAAGATATTTTGATGCATGCAATTCAGTTTATAAAACAAAGTCCACTCACAAACCTGTTCAAGCTAGCTCAATCCCGTCTCGCTCGTTCCTCTGAGGTTCCCGGAACAATATCGCCTGTCAAAAACAACAATCGGGATTACCGGCTAGTAATAAGACTCGTATATAACAACTTCCTAAACCTCGGGAAGTCTATACATGCTGTTCCTAAAATCACAGCAACTTCGGACACTTAAAACGACCTCTAAACGATGTCCGATCAACCTGAAACCTGTACCAACAGATTCAGAACGTCCGAAACTAGTTACCACGCGCCGCCGTGACGTCAGCCTCGACCCCACGCGCCGCCGGAAGATCGGCACACGCGCCCACGCGTCCTCACGCGCCGGTCACGCGCCTGCTACAGTAACCACGCGCCTGAACCGGTCCAACCCGGTTCGGCTCAACCTGACCCGATCCAACTCGACCCGACCGATTCACTCAACTCGACCGGTTCAACTCGACCCGACCGGTCACCGGTGACTCGCCGGAGAAGACGACCGGACGCCGTCACCGTCGCCGGAGGCTGGCCGGAGAAGATGACCGGACCGCCACCTCCGCCGCCGTCTGGTTCGCCGGAATCCGCCATTTCCGACCGAATTTCCAAGCTTTACAACTTCCTCAAAACTCAACCGTTTTACACAAATTTTACGTCTAAATCTATCTACTCAAACCCAGGAATCCAAATATAACCTCAAAACATCAAACACGTACCTGTATAAGCCGGAAAATCGATCCAAAGATCCGAAACTTCCTTTACTCGGCTCGGCTTCCACCGTGGTCCTCTCCTTCGATGGTTGGTACGGTTGTGATCGTGGGAAAGAGTAGAATACGATTAGTTGATCCAAATGGGAAGTTAAAGCCTTGAATCCGTCGTTGACTTTTGGTTTCTCTTTTGGTTTTTCTCTCGGTTTCGGTTCAATGTTTCGGTGTGTTTGTGTGATGTTTGTTTTGTTACAGAGAGAATGAAGGATAAGGAGATAAGATGAAATGAAGATGTAAAATAAGTGAGGTAAAATATCTCCCATCTATGGCAATTTACCAAAATGCCCTTACACATCTAGACCCACAACTTCCGTATACGAACTCCGTTTCCTGCGTGCCGCCTGTCTACGAACTCGTGAGTTCGAGACCTACGCAACGGTACCCGAAACACCATCAAAAGTGTCTCGAAATAAAACTTGATTTCCAAGCCCTTTACCGATCAAGGTTAAAATCGTCATTTAATAAAATAATTGCAATAAATCAATTATGAAAAGTCCGGGTTGTTACAATCTACCCCCCTTAAGAAATTTCGTCCCCGAAATTCATTCCTAATCATGAAATAAATTAGGATACTGTGCCCGCATTAGTTCCTCAGTTTCCCACGTGGCTTCCTCCACGTTATGGTTCCTCCACAACACTTTAACTAGAGGAATAGTCTTTCTGCGAAGTACCTTTTCCTTCCAATCCAGAATTTGCACTGGTTGCTCCTCAAATGTCAAATCGTCTTTCAGCTCAAGTGGTTGCTCTTCCAACACATGAGACTCGTCAAACAGATATTTCCGGAGCAAAGATACATGAAAGACATCATGAACTCTGGATAATTCCGAGGGTAAAGAAATACGATATGCCACTGGTCCTATCCTTTCCAAAATCTCATATGGACCAATGTAGCGAGGACTCAGTTTTCCCCGTCTACCAAAACGTACCACTCCTTTCCACGGAGATAGTTTCAAGAACACCCAATCACCAACCTCAAACTCAAGGTCTCTGGTTCTGCGGTCTGCATAGCTCTTCTGGCGATCCTGAGCTATCTTCAACCTTTCTCTGATGATTCTAATCTTTTCCTCAGTCAAATCCACCAACTCAGGTGTTAACAGTCTTCTTTCACCTATTTCACTCCAACACAAAGGTGTTCTGCACTGCCTCCCATACAGTGCCTCGAAGGTGACATCCCGATACTTGACTGGTAACTGTTATTATATGCGAATTCCATCAGAGACAAGTGTGAATCCCAGTTCCCTTTAAACTGTAGTACACAAGCCCTCATCATATCCTCCAAAACCTGGATTGTTCTCTCAGACTGACCATCCGTCTGAGGATGAAAGGCTGTACTGAAATGCAATGTCGTGCCAAAAACTTTCTGCAAACTCCGCCAAAACCTGGACGTAAATCTCGGATCCCTGTCCGAAACAATAGACTCTGGAGTTCCATGCAGCCGTATGATCTCATCCACGAACAATTTGGCATACCGACTCATCCGAAAATCTTCTCGCACTGGCAAGAAATGTGCAGACTTCGTAAGTCTATCCACAATTACCCATATCCCATCATGTCCTTTCCGTGTCCTTGGAAGTTTATACACAAAGTCCATCGTAATGTGATCCCACTTCCATTCCGGAATAGGTAATGGTTGCAATGTCCCATAGGGTTTCTGCCTCTCTGCTTTCACTTGCTGACATGTCAAACATCTACTCACAAACTCAGCAATTTCTCTTTTCATCCCAGTCCACCAATAGTGTTTCCTTAGGGTATGATACATCTTGGTACCTCCTGGTTGCATAGCATAAGCCGAACTATGAGCCTCATTAAGAATTTCCCTCTTTAGCTCCAGCTCATTCGGTACGCACAACCGTCCATCCTTAACCAATGCTCCATCATCCCTAACCGCATAGTCCTGCCTGTTTCCAGCCTCTAACTCCATCCTGATAATGCACAATGTAGGATCCTGGAGTTGAGCCTCAATAATCCGATCAATCAGAACAGGCCTCACATGGAAACTAGCCAACAAAGCCCCCTGGCTATCCATGTCCAGTACAATCCCTGCTCTACGGAACTCTACCAGCAACGGTAAGTAGACTGTATGCAAATGGGCCAAAGATCCCATAGATTTCCTGCTCAAGGCATCTGCCACAACATTGGCTTTTCCTGGGTGATACTCAATAGTACAATCATAATCCTTTATCAGCTCAAGCCACCTTCTCTGCCTCAAATTCAGGTCTTTCTGGGTGAATAAGTACTTTAAACTCTTATGGTCGGTGAAGATCCGACACGTCTCCCCGTACAAATAATGTCTCCATATTTTCAATGCATGCACTACTGCAGCCAACTCCAAATCATGTGTGGGGTAATTCCTCTCATGGGTTTTAAGTTGTCTGGAAGCATATGCTATCACTTTCCCATGCTGCATCAGCACACAGCCAATACCCCGCAATGATGCATCACTATATACCTCAAAACCCCCGTTACCATCTGGAAGGGTTAATACTGGAGCAGAAGTCAATCTTCTCTTTAGCTCCTGGAAGCTCTGCTCACAATCAGCATCCCAGTCAAACTTGACTCCTTTCTTAGTCAACCGTGTCAATGGGCCTACTATCGTAGAAAATCCTTCTACGAACCGCCGATAATATCCTGCCAAACCCAGAAAACTCCTCATCTCTGTCACTGTCCTCGGTTGCTCCCAGTTTGCCACTGCCTCCACTTTTTGGAGATCTACGCTGATACCGTCAGCAGAAATCACATGACCCAAGAATCCAACTTCGGTCAACCAAAACTGGCATTTACTGAACTTGGCAAACAAATGCTTTTTCCTAAGCATATTCAGTACCAACCTCAAGTGCTTCTCATGTGCCTTGGCACTCCTTGAATACACCAAGATATCGTCGATGAACACAATTACAAATCGATCCAAATACTTTTGGAACACTCTGTTCATCAAATCCATAAACGCTGCCGGGGCATTAGTCAACCCGAAAGGCATCACCAGGAACTCATAATGACCATACCGAGTCCTGAAAGCTGTTTTCTGAACATCCTCTTCCCGGATTCTCAACTGATGGTACCCGGATCGAAGGTCAATTTTTGAAAAATACTTTGCCCCTTTCAGTTGATCAAATAAATCGTCAATCCTTGGCAAAGGATACTTATTTCGCACCGTCACTTTATTTAACTGCCGGTAGTCGATACACAATCTCAGACCACCATCCTTTTTCCTCACAAATAATACCGGTGCACCCCATGGTGAAACACTTGGGCGAATAAATCCCATATTCACCAAGTCCTGCAATTGAGTCTTTAACTCTCGCAATTCTGCCGGTGCCATCCTGTACGGTGCCTGTGAGATAGGTTGAGTACCTGGCAAAAGCTCGATTGTGAACTCAATCTCACTGTGTGGTGGTAATCCTGGAAGATCATCTGGAAACACATAAGAGAATTCACTCACCACAGGAATATCCTCCACTCTCATCGAAGTATTCCGAACATCTATCACATGAGCCAAGTAACCCTCACAACCTTTTCTCAACAATCTCTCAGCTGTTAACGCTGATATCACTCCATAGGGTAATACCCTACGATCTCCCCGAAATGTAAGTTCAGGAAAGCCTGGACTCCGAAAAACTACTGTCTTATTATAACAGTCTATGGAGGCATGGTGCATGGACAACCAATCCATCCCCAAAATCACATCAAACTCAAAGATATCTAAGGGGATTAAATCTACCTCCAAACCATGGCCTTCAACCATCACCGGACAACTGCGAATCACTTGGTTCGCCACTAACATATCTCCGGTAGGAGTACTAATACCCATGTCCCAACCAATTGGAGACAATTCTCTATCCGCAAACAATGCAAAACCCCGAGAAATAAAAGAATGAGTTGCTCCCGGATCTAATAAAACACAAGCATTGCGGTTAAAAATAGGTAACGTACCCGTGACCACATCCGGTGCTACTCGAGCTTCCTGTTGCGTCATGGCAAACACTCGAGCTGGTGTACCTGAAGATCGACCACGATCCCCATACCTGCCTCTAGCACTGCTGGTCCCACTAGCTCTACCAGCCCCACCGTAATAGGTCTGCCTCCCAGCTGCAGTATCATACATCTGTCCTGCACTCGGGCTAGGATCAGTCGCACCACGACTAAAGGAACTACTGCCCGGACGTCGTTCTGGACAGAATCTCTTGATGTGACCAGGCTCCCCACAGAAATAACAACCGGCATCACTGAAGCCACTAGATCTGCCACCCTGTCTCCTGTTGAACTGCACTGAGGCACCCCGAGACTGTGCAAAAGATTGTCGTGTCTGACCAGCTCCGCCACTGCCTGTGCTAGATCTCCCAGAAGATCCAGAACTATGACTGCCCCTTTTTGATGGTCCTTGACTAGAGGATCCTGCAGTCCAGTGATCTCGACGTCTCCTGTTCCCACTGTACTGCTGTGGCATTGGGAAACCCAAACTCAACTCTACTCGAGCTGCAGCATCAGCCAAAGTCCTCAACGAAGTGTGGTCCATAGACGTAACTGCTGACCGAATCTCACTCCGCAGTCCACTCTCAAATCTGTGGCACTTGTCTGACTCGGTCGCTACCAACGTCGGTGCAAAGCGACTCAGCGCTATGAATCTCTGTTCATACTGGGCCACCGTCATGTCTCCTTGCTGTAAATGCAAGAACTCGGCCTCCTTAACACTCCGGTGTGAGCGAGGGTAAAACTGCTCCAAGAAACGTTCCCGGAAAATCTGCCAAGTAACCGTATGGACATTCCAGCCTGACACCTCCAATGAGTGCCACCAGTGGTAAGCAGAACCACCTAGTAAAAATGTGGCCAGTAGAACTCTCTCCTCTAGAGGACACCTCATGATCATAAACACCCGCTCCATGCGAGTAATCCACTCCTCAGCTTCCTCTGGGCTAGAGTCACCCATGAATATCGTCGCCCCCAGTCTGGGGCTCTCTCAATATCAGAGACTTCGTGAGAAGCTCTATCCTGGAGTACAGAAGCTAACGTCTGACCCAGCTGTTCCAGTGTCTGTCTCAAATCAGGCTCCACTGCAGGTTCATGGTCATCTCCACCATTCCCTGACCGTTGACGGAACTCTCGTCTCGGAGGCATTATACGCTGAAAAGAAGTTGTAAATCATTAATACCAAAATTTCACCTGTACACTAGATGTACGGTCTACAGGAATTTAACCTAGTGCTCTGATACCAATTGTCAGGACCCGTCCCGAATTTCCCCTCGAAACCCGGGAAGAACCCTGATCCCGTCTGACAACCTAAGGAAAGGTTCCCAAATACCCTTCAATCCTTAGCATAATATAATAACAATAAATAATTTCTCTTGTCAGACAAGGGATTTAAGCACTTAAAATTCCCGTAAGTAAATATCAACCAAATACAAGAATATCAGAGCGTCTAAGTAGGATCAATGTACAAATTAGATATCCTACTCAAATACAACTACACAGCGTAGCGGAAGTGCTAATGCCTCTGCCTCGAGATACTGTCCTCGTCAACTCTACGGCCTGAAGGGGGTTTAAACACAAAAGTTGTGAGTGGACAAAAATAATCGTTTATAAAACGCTTTCCAAGGAATATTACCTTTTTCCCCCTCCATTTATAAAACCATGCATGCATCACATAAACAATTCATGTTATAAAAACATCATCTTTAAATCACCGGCATTTTCTTGTTCAAAATCATTTATTTCCACCTAGACACATAACATCTCAAATCCACTGTCATCGACACATCCACTAGCCACCAGGGTATCCCTTGGGGTGTGCTAGTACTGTATCACAACTCTCTGTACTATGCTATCACATCAGTCGGCCTATCTCTCGACTAGCATATCATATCAGTCGGCATATCTCGACTATCATATCATATCAGTCGGCATATCTCGACTATCATATCATATCAGTCGGCATATCTCGACTATCATATCATATCAGTCGGCATATCTCGACTATCATATCATATCAGTCGGCATATCTCGACTATCATATCATATCAGTCGGCATATCTCGACTATCATATCATATCAGTCGGCATATCTCGACTATCATATCATATCAGTCGGCATATCTCGACTATCATATCATATCAGTCGGCATATCTCGACTATCATATCATATCAGTCGGCATATCTCGACTATCATATCATATCAGTCGGCATATCTCGACTATCATATCATATCAGTCGGCATATCTCGACTATCATACTTTAACTGAAATAGTGGAGAACATATGTCTAGAAATCATTTCTAACATTTAGAAATTCAATGCCACAATACATAACCGTATTTAACAAAGATATTTTGATGCATGCAATTCAGTTTATAAAACAAAGTCCACTCACAAACCTGTTCAAGCTAGCTCAATCCCGTCTCGCTCGTTCCTCTGAGGTTCCCGGAACAATATCGCCTGTCAAAAACAACAATCGGGATTACCGGCTAGTAATAAGACTCGTATATAACAACTTCCTAAACCTCGGGAAGTCTATACATGCTGTTCCTAAAATCACAGCAACTTCGGACACTTAAAACGACCTCTAAACGATGTCCGATCAACCTGAAACCTGTACCAACAGATTCAGAACGTCCGAAACTAGTTACCACGCGCCGCCGTGACGTCAGCCTCGACCCCACGCGCCGCCACGCGCCGCCGGAAGATCGGCACACGCGCCCACGCGTCCTCACGCGCCGGTCACGCGCCTGCTACAGTAACCACGCGCCTGAACCGGTCCAACCCGGTTCGGCTCAACCTGACCCGGTCCAACTCGACCCGACCGATTCACTCAACTCGACCGGTTCAACTCGACCCGACCGGTCACCGGTGACTCGCCGGAGAAGACGACCGGACGCCGTCACCGTCGCCGGAGGCTGGCCGGAGAAGATGACCGGACCGCCACCTCCGCCGCCGTCTGGTTCGCCGGAATCCGCCATTTCCGACTGAATTTCCAAGCTTTACAACTTCCTCAAAACTCAACCGTTTTACACAAATTTTACGTCTAAATCTATCTACTCAAACCCAGGAATCCAAATATAACCTCAAAACATCAAACACGTACCTGTATAAGCCGGAAAATCGATCCAAAGATCCGAAACTTCCTTTACTCGGCTCGGCTTCCACCGTGGTCCTCTCCTTCGATGGTTGGTACGGTTGTGATCGTGGGAAAGAGTAGAATACGATTAGTTGATCCAAATGGGAAGTTAAAGCCTTGAATCCGTCGTTGACTTTTGGTTTCTCTTTTGGTTTTTCTCTCGGTTTCGGTTCAATGTTTCGGTGTGTTTGTGTGATGTTTGTTTTGTTACAGAGAGAATGAAGGATAAGGAGATAAGATGAAATGAAGATGTAAAATAAGTGAGGTAAAATATCTCCCATCTATGGCAATTTACCAAAATGCCCTTACACATCTAGACCCACAACTTCCGTATACGAACTCCGTTTCCTGCGTGCCGCCTGTCTACGAACTCGTGAGTTCGAGACCTACGCAACGGTACCCGAAACACCATCAAAAGTGTCTCGAAATAAAACTTGATTTCCAAGCCCTTTACCGATCAAGGTTAAAATCGTCATTTAATAAAATAATTGCAATAAATCAATTATGAAAAGTCCGGGTTGTTACAATCTACCCCCCTTAAGAAATTTCGTCCCCGAAATTCATTCCTAATCATGAAATAAATGAGGATACTGTGCCCGCATTAGTTCCTCAGTTTCCCACGTGGCTTCCTCCACGTTATGGTTCCTCCACAACACTTTAACTAGAGGAATAGTCTTTCTGCGAAGTACCTTTTCCTTCCAATCCAGAATTTGCACTGGTTGCTCCTCAAATGTCAAATCGTCTTTCAGCTCAAGTGGTTGCTCTTCCAACACATGAGACTCGTCAAACAGATATTTCCGGAGCAAAGATACATGAAAGACATCATGAACTCTGGATAATTCCGAGGGTAAAGAAATACGATATGCCACTGGTCCTATCCTTTCCAAAATCTCATATGGACCAATGTAGCGAGGACTCAGTTTTCCCCGTCTACCAAAACGTACCACTCCTTTCCACGGAGATAGTTTCAAGAACACCCAATCACCAACCTCAAACTCAAGGTCTCTGGTTCTGCGGTCTGCATAGCTCTTCTGGCGATCCTGAGCTATCTTCAACCTTTCTCTGATGATTCTAATCTTTTCCTCAGTCAAATCCACCAACTCAGGTGTTAACAGTCTTCTTTCACCTATTTCACTCCAACACAAAGGTGTTCTGCACTGCCTCCCATACAGTGCCTCGAAGGTGACATCCCGATACTTGACTGGTAACTGTTATTATATGCGAATTCCATCAGAGACAAGTGTGAATCCCAGTTCCCTTTAAACTGTAGTACACAAGCCCTCATCATATCCTCCAAAACCTGGATTGTTCTCTCAGACTGACCATCCGTCTGAGGATGAAAGGCTGTACTGAAATGCAATGTCGTGCCAAAAACTTTCTGCAAACTCCGCCAAAACCTGGACGTAAATCTCGGATCCCTGTCCGAAACAATAGACTCTGGAGTTCCATGCAGCCGTATGATCTCATCCACGAACAATTTGGCATACCGACTCATCCGAAAATCTTCTCGCACTGGCAAGAAATGTGCAGACTTCGTAAGTCTATCCACAATTACCCATATCCCATCATGTCCTTTCCGTGTCCTTGGAAGTTTATACACAAAGTCCATCGTAATGTGATCCCACTTCCATTCCGGAATAGGTAATGGTTGCAATGTCCCATAGGGTTTCTGCCTCTCTGCTTTCACTTGCTGACATGTCAAACATCTACTCACAAACTCAGCAATTTCTCTTTTCATCCCAGTCCACCAATAGTGTTTCCTTAGGGTATGATACATCTTGGTACCTCCTGGTTGCATAGCATAAGCCGAACTATGAGCCTCATTAAGAATTTCCCTCTTTAGCTCCAGCTCATTCGGTACGCACAACCGTCCATCCTTAACCAATGCTCCATCATCCCTAACCGCATAGTCCTGCCTGTTTCCAGCCTCTAACTCCATCCTGATAATGCACAATGTAGGATCCTGGAGTTGAGCCTCAATAATCCGATCAATCAGAACAGGCCTCACATGGAAACTAGCCAACAAAGCCCCCTGGCTATCCATGTCCAGTACAATCCCTGCTCTACGGAACTCTACCAGCAACGGTAAGTAGACTGTATGCAAATGGGCCAAAGATCCCATAGATTTCCTGCTCAAGGCATCTGCCACAACATTGGCTTTTCCTGGGTGATACTCAATAGTACAATCATAATCCTTTATCAGCTCAAGCCACCTTCTCTGCCTCAAATTCAGGTCTTTCTGGGTGAATAAGTACTTTAAACTCTTATGGTCGGTGAAGATCCGACACGTCTCCCCGTACAAATAATGTCTCCATATTTTCAATGCATGCACTACTGCAGCCAACTCCAAATCATGTGTGGGGTAATTCCTCTCATGGGTTTTAAGTTGTCTGGAAGCATATGCTATCACTTTCCCATGCTGCATCAGCACACAGCCAATACCCCGCAATGATGCATCACTATATACCTCAAAACCCCCGTTACCATCTGGAAGGGTTAATACTGGAGCAGAAGTCAATCTTCTCTTTAGCTCCTGGAAGCTCTGCTCACAATCAGCATCCCAGTCAAACTTGACTCCTTTCGTAGTCAACCGTGTCAATGGGCCTACTATCGTAGAAAATCCTTCTACGAACCGCCGATAATATCCTGCCAAACCCAGAAAACTCCTCATCTCTGTCACTGTCCTCGGTTGCTCCCAGTTTGCCACTGCCTCCACTTTTTGGAGATCTACGCTGATACCGTCAGCAGAAATCACATGACCCAAGAATCCAACTTCGGTCAACCAAAACTGGCATTTACTGAACTTGGCAAACAAATGCTTTTTCCTAAGCATATTCAGTACCAACCTCAAGTGCTTCTCATGTGCCTTGGCACTCCTTGAATACACCAAGATATCGTCGATGAACACAATTACAAATCGATCCAAATACTTTTGGAACACTCTGTTCATCAAATCCATAAACGCTGCCGGGGCATTAGTCAACCCGAAAGGCATCACCAGGAACTCATAATGACCATACCGAGTCCTGAAAGCTGTTTTCTGAACATCCTCTTCCCGGATTCTCAACTGATGGTACCCGGATCGAAGGTCAATTTTTGAAAAATACTTTGCCCCTTTCAGTTGATCAAATAAATCGTCAATCCTTGGCAAAGGATACTTATTTCGCACCGTCACTTTATTTAACTGCCGGTAGTCGATACACAATCTCAGACCACCATCCTTTTTCCTCACAAATAATACCGGTGCACCCCATGGTGAAACACTTGGGCGAATAAATCCCATATTCACCAAGTCCTGCAATTGAGTCTTTAACTCTCGCAATTCTGCCGGTGCCATCCTGTACGGTGCCTGTGAGATAGGTTGAGTACCTGGCAAAAGCTCGATTGTGAACTCAATCTCACGGTGTGGTGGTAATCCTGGAAGATCATCTGGAAACACATAAGAGAATTCACTCACCACAGGAATATCCTCCACTCTCATCGAAGTATTCCGAGCATCTATCACATGAGCCAAGTAACCCTCACAACCTTTTCTCAACAATCTCTCAGCTGTTAACGCTGATATCACTCCATAGGGTAATACCCTACGATCTCCCCGAAATGTAAGTTCAGGAAAGCCTGGACTCCGAAAAACTACTGTCTTATTATAACAGTCTATGGAGGCATGGTGCATGGACAACCAATCCATCCCCAAAATCACATCAAACTCAAAGATATCTAAGGGGATTAAATCTACCTCCAAACCATGGCCTTCAACCATCACCGGACAACTGCGAATCACTTGGTTCGCCACTAACATATCTCCGGTAGGAGTACTAATACCCATGTCCCAACCAATTGGAGACAATTCTCTATCCGCAAACAATGCAAAACCCCGAGAAATAAAAGAATGAGTTGCTCCCGGATCTAATAAAACACAAGCATTGCGGTTAAAAATAGGTAACGTACCCGTGACCACATCCGGTGCTACTCGAGCTTCCTGTTGCGTCATGGCAAACACTCGAGCTGGTGTACCTGAAGATCGACCACGATCCCCATACCTGCCTCTAGCACTGCTGGTCCCACTAGCTCTACCAGCCCCACCGTAATAGGTCTGCCTCCCAGCTGCAGTATCATACATCTGTCCTGCACTCGGGCTAGGATCAGTCGCACCACGACTAAAGGAACTACTGCCCGGACGTCGTTCTGGACAGAATCTCTTGATGTGACCAGGCTCCCCACAGAAATAACAACCGGCATCACTGAAGCCACTAGATCTGCCACCCTGTCTCCTGTTGAACTGCACTGAGGCACCCCGAGACTGTGCAAAAGATTGTCGTGTCTGACCAGCTCCGCCACTGCCTGTGCTAGATCTCCCAGAAGATCCAGAACTATGACTGCCCCTTTTTGATGGTCCTTGACTAGAGGATCCTGCAGTCCAGTGATCTCGACGTCTCCTGTTCCCACTGTACTGCTGTGGCATTGGGAAACCCAAACTCAACTCTACTCGAGCTGCAGCATCAGCCAAAGTCCTCAACGAAGTGTGGTCCATAGACGTAACTGCTGACCGAATCTCACTCCGCAGTCCACTCTCAAATCTGTGGCACTTGTCTGACTCGGTCGCTACCAACGTCGGTGCAAAGCGACTCAGCGCTATGAATCTCTGTTCATACTGGGCCACCGTCATGTCTCCTTGCTGTAAATGCAAGAACTCGGCCTCCTTAACACTCCGGTGTGAGCGAGGGTAAAACTGCTCCAAGAAACGTTCCCGGAAAATCTGCCAAGTAACCGTATGGACATTCCAGCCTGACACCTCCAATGAGTGCCACCAGTGGTAAGCAGAACCACCTAGTAAAAATGTGGCCAGTAGAACTCTCTCCTCTAGAGGACACCTCATGATCATAAACACCCGCTCCATGCGAGTAATCCACTCCTCAGCTTCCTCTGGGCTAGAGTCACCCATGAATATCGTCGCCCCCAGTCTCTGGGCTCTCTCAATATCAGAGACTTCGTGAGAAGCTCTATCCTGGAGTACAGAAGCTAACGTCTGACCCAGCTGTTCCAGTGTCTGTCTCAAATCAGGCTCCACTGCAGGTTCATGGTCATCTCCACCATTCCCTGACCGTTGACGGAACTCTCGTCTCGGAGGCATTATACGCTGAAAAGAAGTTGTAAATCATTAATACCAAAATTTCACCTGTACACTAGATGTACGGTCTACAGGAATTTAACCTAGTGCTCTGATACCAATTGTCAGGACCCGTCCCGAATTTCCCCTCGAAACCCGGGAAGAACCCTGATCCCGTCTGACAACCTAAGGAAAGGTTCCCAAATACCCTTCAATCCTTAGCATAATATAATAACAATAAATAATTTCTCTTGTCAGACAAGGGATTTAAGCACTTAAAATTCCCGTAAGTAAATATCAACCAAATACAAGAATATCAGAGCGTCTAAGTAGGATCAATGTACAAATTAGATATCCTACTCAAATACAACTACACAGCGTAGCGGAAGTGCTAATGCCTCTGCCTCGAGATACTGTCCTCGTCAACTCTACGGCCTGAAGGGGGTTTAAACACAAAAGTTGTGAGTGGACAAAAATAATCGTTTATAAAACGCTTTCCAAGGAATATTACCTTTTTCCCCCTCCATTTATAAAACCATGCATGCATCACATAAACAATTCATGTTATAAAAACATCATCTTTAAATCACCGGCATTTTCTTGTTCAAAATCATTTATTTCCACCTAGACACATAACATCTCAAATCCACTGTCATCGACACATCCACTAGCCACCAGGGTATCCCTTGGGGTGTGCTAGTACTGTATCACAACTCTCTGTACTATGCTATCACATCAGTCGGCCTATCTCTCGACTAGCATATCATATCAGTCGGCATATCTCGACTATCATATCATATCAGTCGGCATATCTCGACTATCATATCATATCAGTCGGCATATCTCGACTATCATATCATATCAGTCGGCATATCTCGACTATCATATCATATCAGTCGGCATATCTCGACTATCATATCATATCAGTCGGCATATCTCGACTATCATATCATATCAGTCGGCATATCTCGACTATCATATCATATCAGTCGGCATATCTCGACTATCATATCATATCAGTCGGCATATCTCGACTATCATATCATATCAGTCGGCATATCTCGACTATCATACTTTAACTGAAATAGTGGAGAACATATGTCTAGAAATCATTTCTAACATTTAGAAATTCAATGCCACAATACATAACCGTATTTAACAAAGATATTTTGATGCATGCAATTCAGTTTATAAAACAAAGTCCACTCACAAACCTGTTCAAGCTAGCTCAATCCCGTCTCGCTCGTTCCTCTGAGGTTCCCGGAACAATATCGCCTGTCAAAAACAACAATCGGGATTACCGGCTAGTAATAAGACTCGTATATAACAACTTCCTAAACCTCGGGAAGTCTATACATGCTGTTCCTAAAATCACAGCAACTTCGGACACTTAAAACGACCTCTAAACGATGTCCGATCAACCTGAAACCTGTACCAACAGATTCAGAACGTCCGAAACTAGTTACCACGCGTCGCCGTGACGTCAGCCTCGACCCCACGCGCCGCCACGCGCCGCCGGAAGATCGGCACACGCGCCCACGCGTCCTCACGCGCCGGTCACGCGCCTGCTACAGTAACCACGCGCCTGAACCGGTCCAACCCGGTTCGGCTCAACCTGACCCGGTCCAACTCGACCCGACCGATTCACTCAACTCGACCGGTTCAACTCGACCCGACCGGTCACCGGTGACTCGCCGGAGAAGACGACCGGACGCCGTCACCGTCGTCGGAGGCTGGCCGGAGAAGATGACCGGACCGCCACCTCCGCCGCCGTCTGGTTCGCCGGAATCCGCCATTTCCGACCGAATTTCCAAGCTTTACAACTTCCTCAAAACTCAACCGTTTTACACAAATTTTACGTCTAAATCTATCTACTCAAACCCAGGAATCCAAATATAACCTCAAAACATCAAACACGTACCTGTATAAGCCGGAAAATCGATCCAAAGATCCGAAACTTCCTTTACTCGGCTCGGCTTCCACCGTGGTCCTCTCCTTCGATGGTTGGTACGGTTGTGATCGTGGGAAAGAGTAGAATACGATTAGTTGATCCAAATGGGAAGTTAAAGCCTTGAATCCGTCGTTGACTTTTGGTTTCTCTTTTGGTTTTTCTCTCGGTTTCGGTTCAATGTTTCGGTGTGTTTGTGTGATGTTTGTTTTGTTACAGAGAGAATGAAGGATAAGGAGATAAGATGAAATGAAGATGTAAAATAAGTGAGGTAAAATATCTCCCATCTATGGCAATTTACCAAAATGCCCTTACACATCTAGACCCACAACTTCCGTATACGAACTCCGTTTCCTGCGTGCCGCCTGTCTACGAACTCGTGAGTTCGAGACCTACGCAACGGTACCCGAAACACCATCAAAAGTGTCTCGAAATAAAACTTGATTTCCAAGCCCTTTACCGATCAAGGTTAAAATCGTCATTTAATAAAATAATTGCAATAAATCAATTATGAAAAGTCCGGGTTGTTACATAAACACTTGATGGAAACTTCAATACATTTTGCGAAGTTTTGGTTATATTGATGTTCAAACGATTGAATTTTCCAAATCTAACCGTTCATTTTTTGATTTTACGTGCCTAGATCTCTCCCGTCGAAAATCTTGATGTTTTGAGGATTTCAAGCCGTCCGATTGTGAAGAAACATTGTGTAACCGTTGAATCATCGTGCACCGTTACCAAATCCCTGGATTTCCAAATTGGGTAATTTTTTCCGTAGGCGATCTATGAGTACTTACCATAAATATGGATGGTTAGATCAGTCCATTTCAATTTTCAAATTATTGAAAATCGGAAAACAAGCATATTGACCAAGGACGTTAAACTCTTGATGGAAACTTCAACACATTTTGCGAAGTGTTGCTTCTATTGATGTTCAAAAGATTGAATTTTACAGATCTAACCATTCTTTTTTTAATTTTACTTGCCTAGATCTCGCCCATTGAAAATCTTGATGTTCTGAGGTTTTCAAGCCGTTTGATCGTGAAGAATCGTTGTGTAACCGTTGAATCATCGCGCATCGTTACCAAATCCCGGGATTTCCAAATTGGATAAATTTTCGCGTAGGCGATCTATGAGTACCTGCCATAAAAGTTGACGGTTAGAACGGTCCATTTCATCACGTAATTAATTTTAAAAATTTGTTTAATAAATAAATGTAAATTGAATCTGGTATATATTGCCCGACGAATATAGATAATATTCGTCGGGCTAAATCTCCCAGTTCGGCAACCGCCCACCAAACAGAGAAACACGTACTTATGCTATTTGAAACATTTGCCCGACGGATGTAACATATTTGTCGGGCAAATGTTTGTTAGTTTTTATAAGATTTGTACAAATAAAAAATGAACAAGGTGAAACAAAAAATTCAAAAAAAAGAGACAACAAATTTTTATAAGATTTGTACAAATAAAAAATGATAGTTGTATTGATCACATTTTATTCAAACCAAATTAATTATGTACTAAGTATAATGTGATCTAACTTTTTTACTTATTATAAATACCAATAAATCTAAATAAATAGTAAATTAAATATTATCATAGCACATTTTATTCACAATTTTTTATAAAAATTTGTTGTCTCTTATTCGGTCAATATTAATGTTGGGTTCTCTCTCTTTCACATTGTACTAGTGAGTAAAAATTGACCCTCATGACTTATCAAATTGACATTCATGACTTATCATCAAAATCTTTGACTAAATCTTTTATCTTTATTTATTTCGAAGTTCTGTAATTTGGGCAGTGCATGTATGGTCTCCTCACTTTTCTCGGTAAAAAAAAAACTATTTTTTTCTTCCTAACCACCTGTAATCAAAATTTAAGTTTTTTGAGTACACACGAAAGTAGACTTTTCAGTTTTACCTTTATTGAAAAAGGGCTAGCTTCCTGTATGAGAAACCCTACTGTTTAGTATATTCTCTTTTTCAATAATATTTAATTATTTATTTAGTGTCTTGGAATATGGGAAGCCGATTCAAGGATGAAGACATCAAAAGTTTGTGGCTGTAGTACATATATAAAAGATTAATTGAAACTTTTGTGAATGAAATCATACAACATACATATAAATCACATTTATTGATTTGAAGATGGATATTACATATATAAATGAAATTTCTAATTTACAACTTTCATTCGGTGTCAGATTCGGTTTCTCCCTCCCATTCACGCTCGTCATCCGAGATGTGTACAATACTTGATGCCTTCGAATCACTATCAATTTATTCTAATTCCCCGAGATCAATAAAAATGTCATCAATCACAATTGGTGGGATAATGGCATTGGCCCGTACTCCATCTACGTTTTGGGTGGAAGCCTAGGAATCCACCTGGTAAACGATTTGGTCATCGTCTATTTCCCCATCTTCTTCATGGTATCGGTCATCCAAGTCTCAAATATTTCTATGATTCACCATCTCAGCTACTCTCCAACCACCACCAGCTTTTGGATCATCCACATAGAATACATGTTTCACCGTACTAGCGAGGATGTAGGGATCACTCTCAAACCACCGGGTGTTTGTGTTTACAGAGATACATAACTGATCTTTAATGACACTGCCTGTGATACTTGGGTTCGTATCAAACCAATGACACTTGAACAAGATGACTTCCATACGGTCTGCGTATAACACCTTAACTACACTTAACAATTTACCATAGAACCCCGTATAAGCATTTTCCCAATCCCCCGGCACGAAGACCACGCTGTTTTGCATGGACAACTTGTCGTCTCATTCTGTGCACACGAACTTAACTCCGTTAACGTGACAACCAGTGTGCGTTTCTCCTCGGAATGGGCCAATGGCCGCTGCATTAATTCTTTATTGAAATTTGGCAAGTTGACATCTTTCAACTGTGCCATTTGGTAAGATACACACAAGAAACAAAATTAGTAAGCTTAAAACCAATTTAAGAAATTTGAAAATAAAATATTTGACTTACATGCTCGGAAAACCAACCTGAAAATAGTTGTATGTACATTTCTTCCCAATTAGAAGGAAATTGAGCCTTCATTAACGCCTCGTGCTACTCGTGGAGGTGCCAGACTTCGTTACAGTTGTTTAGTATGAACCAATGAGCCACCTCCATGTCGCTATTGATGAACAGCTCCGAGATTGGACCAGTGCTGAATGGTCGTGCTGGTTGGACAAATACAAATAGGGTCTTTGGACGTTGACCACCATCGTCGTTGCACGACGCCCTATTGAAGGAGTTTCAACATTTCGAAGGTACATTGCACAAAATGTCAGTGTGCCTCATTTGCAATGTACGCCTCGGCTATAGAGCTTTCGGGACGTGTCTTTTTCCGAACGTACCGCTTCTACGTACCTAACATTCTGCAAGGAAATTTACAATATGATTCACATATATACATGATAGTAAGGAAATATTATCAAATAATCGGGATAAGTTGTACCTCTCGATTAGGTACATCCAACGATAATGCACCGAGCCAGCTAGCTTTGCCTCATCTGGAAAATGTATTGGTAGGTGCACCATTAAATTAAATAATGCAGTTGGATATATTTGCTCTAGCCGGCACATGATGTAGACAATATCCTCGTTAATTGCTTGAAGGTCCGCCTTAACCAACGATCTGACACATAGTATCTGGAAGAATTGAGACAAATAAACTATCGTCTCAACAAAAACAGCCTCCAAGAAGGGTCGAATACCAATCGGAATGAGTCGTTGTAGCAAAACATGATAGTCATGGCTCTTCATACCAGAAATGATCCCACCGTTCGTGCTAACACTCCGGGATATGTTGTCGGCGTACCCGTCAGAAAATTTCATACCCTGCAACCACTTCAGGAATTTTTTCTTATTCTCCGGCGTAAATGTATAACTTGGATGAGCCATGATGTATTTGCCATTGACGACCTTTGGCCACAAATTAGGCTGAATCCCCATTTCTTTCATGCCTATACGAGTATTTTTTGCGTCATTTGACTTGCCTTCAATGGGTAAAGTCGTTCCTGCAACACTCTCAGCAACATTTTTCTCAATGTGCATAGGATCGGCGATGTGTCTGATTTTCAATTTCGACAAATATGGCAACCGGAAGAATATGCCTTTTTCGTCCAATTTTCCTGTTCAGCTGGTTTCGATCCTCGTGTGACGAAGTCATGTATACTGTTCAGTTCGGATAATATCTCATCACCGCACATCTCCCTTGGTCGACCTCTTAACTCTGATTTACCATCAAATGAGTCAGATTGCCTTTGTCATCGGTGATCCCAGGACAGAAACCTTCTTGCACCCAAGTAGCATACCTTAGATGCGTGCCAAAAGGACATTGTGTCTAGTCCACATGTCGGGCAAGCAAGATAGCCCTTGGTGCTCTATCCCGGCAACATACCATAAGCAGGAAAATCATTAATTGTCGACAATACGGCCGATCGTAGAGTGAACATTTCTCCACTGCACTTGTCATATGTTCAAACACCATTTTCCCACAGATCCACGAGCTCATCAATCAACAGTCGCAAATACACATCGATGGAATTACTCGGCGATTTGGGCCCCGGTGTCAAAGTACTGAGGATTGTGAATTATTTCTTCATGCATCTCAAGGAGGCAAGTTATACTGAATCATAACCACCAGCCAAGTGCTATAGGGCTTTGCAAAACTCCCAAACGGATTAAACCCGTCAGTAGCGAGCCCTAATCTGACATTTCTTGGTTCCGCAGCAAACTCGATATACATCTTATCAAATTCCTTCCAAGCCTCTCTATCGGCCAGATGCCTCAATACATCATCATGAATGCGTTCATCCTTGTGACACCTCATATCACGGGTTGTGTGAGACGACATGTAGAATCTTTGTAACCTTGACTTCGGTGGAAAATAACACAACACCTTGTTAGGAATCTTGTTCTTTTGAAACCTAGGCTCATTGCACATGGGACATTTGTGAAGCTGCTCGAATTCACCGTAAAATAATGCACAGTTGTTGTTGCATGCATAGATCTTGATATACCCTAAACTGAGGCCCTTCAACAACTTCTTCAAGCAATAATGATCTTTAGGCAGACATTTGTCATCGGGGAGCATTCGGATGATGATGTCCATCATGTGATCAAAATGCTTGTTTGTTTGATTGTACTCAACTTTCATGTGCATCAACTCTATAACTGCCCCTAGAACCGAAAATGATTTACAACCGGGGTACAATCTCTCATATTAGAGCTCAGAGTCTTCGGGTTGCAACATGGGCGAATCATCTTCCATATCATCTGATGCGGGGGTCCCGGGAACCGAAGATGTCGATGCGAAAAATATTTCTTCACCGTGATAGACCCAATTAGTGTAGTTATGTACGATCCCATTCCATTCGAGATGAGTTTGGACCTCATTCAACAGCATCCAACTGCAGTTGTTATACTTACGGCACGGACACCTAATACGTCTGTCATCACTGCAATGACTAAGTGCAAAGGCAATGAAGCTGTCGATCTCATCCCAATACTGATAAAAAGATCTATCAAACATTTGCATCCAGCCTCTGTCCATTGTGTCTACTTTCACAACATAGAGTCAATGTAAGTAATTGAGTTAACATTGTCCCATAATTAGAACTAGTTAAAATAAAAAAACAGCTCGTCTCCTTATGCCTCCGGTGATTTGGCCATATCCCATTCGAGAGTGCACATTCTGTGCTGTGTTGTTTGCGACCTACGAGGCTAAGTTTTGATCCAGGGAAATTTCGGCAGCATCTCCCTACAGTTCCCCAAATGCACGACGTAGATATTATAAACAAATATCTAGTATGCATTCGGAGAACATTGAGGGGATACAAACCGAATTTCCCACAATCAAAACCTAACCTCGTAGACCGCCAACTATACAACATATAGTTGCGCACCCCCAAACTGTCCGAATAAGTGGATAATTCAAGAGTCAGTCAATCAACTTGATTCACTGACTCTCAAACGGGTCTAAGGTTTTTCATTGAATTTCATTATACAAAATTAATCAACTCGATTAACTTCGCAAAAACGATTATGAAATATGAACGTATTTCAGTCCGTCGGAACTAAATAAAGCGTTTTACAAAAAATATCACAACAAATTCACAAATACAAACATATATTAATTATGCATAAAACAAAGTTTACAATTTTATAATTTCCGTACATATTTACTATTTCCCTATTTTCCTAACATATTTTCTAATTTCCTAACATAATTTCTAATTTCAATAATTTCATTACATATTTTTTATTTTCCTAAAATATTTTGTAATTTCCTAATTTCCTAACATATTTTCTATTTCCCTATTTTCCTAACATATTTTCTAATTTCAATAATTTCATTACATATTTTTAATTTTCCTATTTTCCATCAAAAGTTTCTAATTTCCAAAATATTTTTCTAATTTCCTAATTTCATAACATATTTTCTATTTTCATATTTTCCTAACAAATTTTCTAATTTCTAATTTCCACAAATTCTAAACAATTTCTACACATTTTCCACAATAAATACAAAATTTCCTAACATAATTATATCCAAAATTCTTTACAAAATTAAATTGAGAGGTAAACACACATACCTTTTTATAAGTATTCCTTCAAATCAACCACAAAATTCCTACAACAAAAAACATAATTAGTTTCTAATCAAAAATCAAAATTTCAAAATTAAAAAAATTAAATTTATCAAACCTTAAAATTTGATATTTAGTGATTGATAGAGAAAAATGATTTGATTGGTAGTGAAAATGGTGATGAGATGATGATTGTAGCTAAAGAAATAGAGTGAGTGAGAGAGAGAGAGAGAGAGAGAGAGAGAGAGAGAGAGAGAGAGCAGAGACTGAGGGATGAACCAGAGAGGAGGAAGAAGAAGAAGAAAGAAGAGTGTCTCAAACATTTAGTGTGTTTAGACTTTTACCCGAAGAATACCATTTGCAGGGCAAAGTTTAATGATTCGTCGGGCAACATAGATTCAACGTCAAGTGTTACCCGACGACGAATAATCGTCGTTATATATACTCTTTGCCGACAGATTGTCCACTTCGTCAGGCAACAGTTCCTATTTTCCGCGCCAATATCTTGCTCTTCCCTCCAACAGTTTACCCGATGAGTCTTCAGGGCAAACTATCTTTACTCAGCGAAAAATGGATCCGTCGGGCAACCACGATCTTCTTGTAGTGAGACCTCTTACATAACATGTGGGGAGGATACCACTAGGTCATCGCACTAAATTGCTGATACCCGACAATTTTTGAAAAGTAACCATAGGCCCACCAAATCGACCCCTTCCCATTGTCCATTATCTATGCTCCTCTAGTCATCTTATAGTCGGTTCGACAATTATTATTCCAAGATTTTTTTTCCTAGGGTTTATCAGTTAACAACAAATGGTCCAATCTAGCACCAGATCGAGAACTGTCTTGATCGATAATGGGCACTTTTTTTTTTCCTTACAAAGGGGTAGCTAGTGGCGAACCAAGGTAGTCCACTCTTTTGGAGGCTGGGAAGACTCACACAAGCATTTTAGCCCACCCATATCCACAATCAGAAGACACGCCAACAAAGGATCAAACCCAGGACGTGCTGGAATTTTTGTACAAGCCCTGAAAACACCCTAACCACTGGGTCAACTTGTTGTGGTTATCAATAATGGGCACTTGGGGACAAACAATAATGTAGTAGGAAACCATACTTGCCACAAGTTTTTAATCATAAAATATATCAATTTGCAACAAAGTAATTAAATGTAAAATTTCAATATTATGTTAATACTAGCCTCATTACAGGCGATTCGTGCCTATAAGTGACATTTCGACGCGCTACGCACGATTTCACAACTGAATAATAAATTGGCACATGCGTGCGCGAGACATTTTTATGTCACCACTTTAAACGCACTTAAATTTATTGTATATGTGTATGTCAATTATTTGTATTTTTTTAATATATAAAATGTAATTACAATTTTATTTTTTTATTTTTTTAAATGCACTACTTATGATAACGAAAAATAAGGAATCAGATAATGTTGATTGCTTTAAAAATCAAAAAATGTTACCGCAATTAAATATTTATATTTTTATTTATTTCATTATCTATTTGACCATTTTACCCTTAATATGTTAGATTGTCTGTTCTTTAATATTTTTTTCAACCAAGGATTTTTTTGGATTTATTGAATATTTAACCAAAATCAAGTTTTGGTTAAATATATATAGATTTTTACTCTTTAATTAATATATTTTTTATTTTTACTATTTTGACCTTACTTATTAAATTGTTCATTTTTGAATAAATTTGTTAAGTAAGGATATTTTGGGGATTATGAGAAATTGAACCTATTTTTACTATTTTTCCTTCACTTATTAAATCATCAATTTTTTAATAAATTAGTTTTGCAAGGGTATTTTTGGGATTATGGAAATTTAATCAAAATGACCTTCTCCTTTTATATATATAGATATATGATCACAAAATTCATAATAATATTAAAAATAAAAAGTTGTATACAATCTAATAAACAACTATTCATCCATTAATGAAAAATAAGCACTAAGCCACTACCAATAATATATACCACAAGAAAAACCCTAGCTTTCGTTTTCTCTCTTCCTAGTCTCAAAGAAAAAGCAAACTAAAGGGGAGGAGGGAGAAGATCCCTCCTCCCTCTTAACCGTTTTTCCGCTTTTTCTTTTGAGTTAGTAATAAGAATCTCTTTGTGGTGACTGTATGGTCTGAGCCATGCTCATATTTGAGTTCCCCATCATGTTATTTTGCTATTTTTTCAATCCATCTTCTTACCCAAAATCTTTCTTTAAAATTTCTTCTTTTTCCCTAACTCTTGTTCTACCTTGCTGTTGGAGGAGTTTGGCGTAATATTTCCCATTGGTTTTTATCACAGTAGTAGTTAGATTAGGACTTTTTATCCTTTATTCGTTTTTATGCGTAATTGGATCGCTGGAGATCAAGTCTTCCTCAGATCCGTCATGCTCTACAAGTTCTTCAAGACCAGATGTTATAGGTTTGACGACGATGATTGTTTCTTTTAGTTTAGTGAAGGTAGTTTGTTTAGGGTTATACTCTCTATTTGGGTTTTGGTTGTTTTGGGGTTTGTAGACTTGATTTGTAATTTTGTATAATTTCAATGATGTAGGTTTGTTAGTTGTTAGTAGGGCTTTGTCCGCATTAGTATTGCTATATTGGCTTGTGGGTCTTATTGTTATAGCTTGATTTTGATGGTATAGATGTATCATTTCTTTATGATATCGTTCTTGATAAAAAAAAAAAACCTAATAATAAACAACTTTTCATACTCCGCCATCATACCATCTATTGAATTGAGTCATTATATTCAATCCTCTCCAAAAGTCCTATAATATTTGTGTTTATTGACATATTTTATATTAATAATATTGTTTTAATCGATTCCTAGATTTAATTTTTGGGAATATGAGGAAATATGCAGAGGCATATAGATGGTGTGCGGTGTGTTTGTGTTAGGGTGGAGACCGGAGAAGATCTTAATGGTGTGAGAGAGAGTTGGAGATATGCGGAAGGGGATGGGAAGATGTTAAAAAGAGAGGGCTTACGTACCAACAACATATAGTTTAATATAAATATATTGGTTTTTTTTTATATTAATATTGGTTTGATAGTATATTTATTCATTCTTATGTTCAGTAGGAGATCCGCCCTGGATGATGCGCTGGGAGTTGAACACTGGCGTGCTGTAGTGTAGTTTCTGGTTTTGTTCTTTCTTGTTCTCGTTGTAATCACCAAAAAATAAAAAAATAATTAATTGACTCCCATATTGGACAACACTGATCCAATGTAGAGAGCAACTGTACTGCCGTAGCAAGAGGTTGGACGACTTAAAACCAATGAATTACCACATTAACCCTAGCAAAACCCACCAAGCCCACCCGTCCCCTCGTCATCGGTTCTTCAATTATTATTCCACTCGTCATCGGTTCTTCAATTATTATTCCACGATTTTTTCATAAGGTACATCATTGACAATAGTAATATAGTAAGAGAAAATTGTTATCACCGTCTATAAATTTTACATTAATTTTAACTATCGTTTTTAAAATTTATTATTAATAGCAAACGTCCATAAACTATGACTAAATGTGCATTAACAATCATTTTGTTAAAATTCTTAACTATTTCTATTAAAAATAAGGGTAAAATTATCTTTTCAATTATGTTTAAAAGAGTAAAATAAGGGTAAAATTTGGACTTCATTTCTGTTGAATAAAGGGAATTGTATAAACACACTTGAAAATATAATTTTATCCTTATTTTTAACATAAATAGTTAAGAACTAGTAACCTTGCATGCGCGATGTTGCGGGTCTGAAAAATGTAACTAAAATTAGGGACGCCTGTTGCTAATAATGAAGTTCATGGACGATAACTAAAATTAGTGTAAAATTCAAGGAAGGTGACAACAATTTTCCCGATATAATAATATAGTATGTACAGTCTTCATCAATAATGGGCACTTTGGGACAAACTATACTATATACATACTATATATATATATATACATACACTTCTACATGTAGATTGGTCCTTGTCCTTCATAGTGGTGGAACAAATAATTCAAATAAGGGTTATTACTTAAAATGCACCCAGAACAAGCCATTGATTCTCAAATTGCACCCAGAATTGAAATTTGCCTCAAAATGCTCCCAGAACAGTAGCAATGTCAAAAACGTTGCACCAAATAACTGACTCCGTTTTAAACTCTGTGAAGTGTGCATATGTGGCATCTATGTGGCATGTATGTGGCAGTCTTTGGCTGGGTATTTAAGTCATTTTGTGAATAAGGAATCATGTAGCAAATAGGGCGAGAAGATTGCAGAGTCGAATTGAGAAAAGGGGGGCGGCAACGCATATCGAGCTATGGATGAGAGTAGAGGGTGGGAGCAGCAGCGAAGATGCCTTTGTGGGAAGGTGGCTACAATGAAGACTTCATGGACTGAAGAAAACCCAGGCAGGAGGTTTCTTATTTGTCCAGACGGTCGGGTAAGAGAGAATTTGACATAATTGTTTATGAGTGTGTGGATTATGAATTTAAACTGATTTGGTTATGAAAAAATTATGGGTTTGGAAGGAATTGGTGGTTAGCGGCGTTCTTCGTGGATTTGAATGAAAAGTAAGAAAATATTTCAGTGGGTGACATACATTGGGGGTTTGAGCTAAAGTCACCATATCATATTTGTAAATAGTTGGGTTTGTGATAGGATTGTTGCTGCTGTGTTTGAAACAAGTAATGTGTTGGACAAAATTTTAAAAGTTTGGATGAAATTTCAATTTGATTTGTATGTATGCAATTGAAGATCGTTTTGATAATGCAGGTTAGGGGTCACACAGGTCGTGGCAAAGGCTGTGACTTTTGCGAGTGATTCGATCCAAAGATGTGCAAAAGGTCAACGACAATAATTCCGGGCTTGCTAAGGAAGCTTGATAGAGGAGAAGAGCAATTGTTGATTAAGAAGAGGAAGGTCATTAAGCTTAGGATTGCACTTATATTCAGTTGGCTTATATTGATTGGAATTATGTATGTGTAAGGTGCAAACGTAAGTTAGAAAGCTTGAAGTAAGTAGTTAAGATACTTTATGCAATGGATGATCAAGTTTGTACTAGGATGTATGTTTGATGTATTATAAGTGTTCAAAGTTATGATGTAACAACCCGGAATTTCAATTATTGGATTTAAGTAAATTATTTATGTAAAATGACGATTTTACCCTTGCTTGTTAAGGGGCGTGAAAGTCAAATTTTGTTTCGAAACATTTTTTGTGGTGTTTCGTCTTCTCCTGTGAGTCGCCGGTGACCGGTTGAGTCGAGTAAATCGGTCGGGTCAGTTGAACCGGTCGGGTTAAGTGAACCGGTCGGGTCGAGTTAGACCGGGTCAGGCCGAGTTGGACCGGTCCAGGCACGTGGGTACTGTAGCAGGAGCGTGATCGGCGCGTGAGGGCGCGTGGCGGCGCGTGGACGCGTGTTCCGACCTTCCGTCGGCGCGTTGCGGCGCGTGGGGCCGAGTCTGAGCTCACGGTGAAGCGTGACAGCTAGTTTTTGACATTTCGGACCTGTTGGCGCAGGTTTTGAGTCGATCGGACGTCGTTTAAGGGTTGTTTTGGGCGTTTTAAGGTTGCTGCGTTTTCTAGGCCAACATAGGTAGACCTCTCGGGGTTTAGGGGGTTTATATTTAAGGTTCTTATTATTAGCTGGTAATCCCGATTATTAATTTGGACAGGCGATACTGCTCCAGGAACTTCAGGGGAGCGTACAGTTCGGGATTGAGCTTGCTTCAACAGGTTTGTGAGTGGACTTTTGATTTATAAACTATAATGCATGCATAAATGTATCTTTGATTTAAATACTGTTATGTATGGGTGCAATGAATTTCTGGAATTTAGAAATGATGTTGGACACATGTTTTCCAATATTTCAGTGAAAGTGTGTTTTGAGAAATGGCCTGGTTTTTGTACTCGATTTTGATATCGTTTTGACGTGGTAACTATTTGAGTATGGATTTGGTTCACTGGTTTCCGTCCCGATGGTTACAGTTGCTCTGACTGGTGTTGAGGGGTCTTGCTCCGCTGGTTGTTGAGGGTTCGGACTTTGGTGTTGAGGGGCCTTGCTCCGCCGGGTCGTGAGACTGTCTATGCATAGTACAGATGGTACATAGAGTTATACAGATTTTAACACATCTCAAGGGATACCCTGGTGTGTTGTGGATATATCGGGAACAGTGAATTTGAGATATTATGTGTCCAGATTGAATTAAATGATTTTTAACTCCTTTGAAGAGAGTTTTCAAACCAAACTTTGGATCACGAGGTATTTTCATTATACTGATTTTATGTGAGTCCAACTAAGTGGTTTTAAAGAGAAATGAGAATTTTGGTGATTGCATATAATGTTTTGGTATCATAAATTGTTTTATGTTATGCATGCATGATTTTATAAATGGAGGGTAAGAAAGGTATTTCCTCGAAAAGGAATTTATAAATTATTATTTTTGTCCACTCACAACTTTTGTGTTTAAACCCCCTTCAGGCAGTTGAGTAGAGTTGACACGGACACTGATCTCGAGACAGAGGCATTAGTACTTCGACTGCGCTGTGTAGTTATTTTTGAGTAGGACATCTAAATTATACTCTTGATCCTACTTAGACGCTCTGATATTATATTGTATTTGATTGGTCGTTAATTACGGAAATTATTGAGTGCTTAAATCCCTTGTCTGACAAGAGGAAGTATTCATTATTATTATAATTTGTAAGGATTGAAGGGTATTTTGGGAACCTTTCCTTAGGTTGTCAGACGGGATCAGGGTTCTTTCCGGGTTTCGAGGGAAAATTCGGGACGGGTCCTGACTTATGAAATGGTGGAATTGAGAGAATTGACTTTGGTTATGAAAATGATATTGAAAATGGACCATAAGTTTTGAGCATAAGATGATTGAAATTTGTCCACTTTGAGCATACAACTTGACCATAAAAGGAGCATGACACTTTGAACATAAAACTTGACCATAACACTTTGAGCATAAAACTTGACCATAACATTTTGAGCATTAAAGGAAGCATAATAACACTTTGATCATAAAATGAGCATAACTTGTGATTCAACTTTGGACCATTACAAAAGGATGCATTGTTTTTATTACAAAAGCACCACTTCAAAACCTACAACCATCAAACTTTTGAAGTCCAATGAGTCAAAAAGGAAGGCATTGGACTTGAAAAGTTTCCATTACACTACAATTAGGCTTTGCAAACTACAAAAGCTATGTAAGCAACCAATGGTTCCAAATGCTAACAAAATACAGCAAAAAGGATTAGCCTAGCTAGTAGGATTCTAATAATGGTGCCAATGGGGCAACAATTCATTTGCCCTCTTCAGCCAATCTTTGTTGTTTGGCTTTGGCTTTGGCTATGGCTTTGGATGTGTCTTTGGCTTAGGCTTTGGCTTTTCCTTGGAACTCCCCATTCTACTTTCTTCTTGCTGCTGAGCTTGTGAGACTTGGCTAGATTGAGAATCAGCAATTGGTTGTGTGATTGGTTGAGGTGGGATAAGAGACCTAATTCTCTGTGCTGGCCTTTTCAGTCTCGTTCTTTTGGTTGGGGTTGTGGAAGCGGAACTCAATGAGGCCATTGGTGGTTGCTGGGAGGAGTCATTTTGGGGAGGTGGAGGTTGTTGTTGGGAGGAGTCAGTTTGGGGAGGTGGAGGTGGTTGTTGGGAGGAAGTTGGTGCTTCAGTTTGGACAACATGTGGGGTTTGATTGGGCAGCTCAGCTGCACGATTTGAAATAGAACATGTTTTTTTCCTTTTCTTCACCTAAGCACTAACCAACAAACACACCATCACATATCCAGTATGAGATAAACTATCACATTATCACATTTAGATCACCATTCTGATCACAATTTCTTAACATCACATTTCAAATGCCCTTAAGATCACATATCACAATTACCAATTCATCTCTCATATCCACTATCACCATCACTATCACTATAAACTATGAGAACTTCTAGCATCAAATAGATAATAGGCACCAATACTCCAAGCAGAGTCAATCTTCCATGATTAACTTATATCTAAATACTCCAAGAAATACTCCAACAAAGTAGATATATGTAGAATGGTAAGCATATAAGAGATCTCATCTCTGCAATCAGACATAAACTGATAAGAATGAAACCTCCAATAATAGATATTTGATGTGGAGGAGCATA
This sequence comes from Oemleria cerasiformis, assembly GCA_037349345.1. NCBI lineage: Eukaryota > Viridiplantae > Streptophyta > Magnoliopsida > Rosales > Rosaceae > Oemleria > Oemleria cerasiformis. The sequence continues at coordinate 13,658,217 of JAZGTL010000010.1, forward strand.
ATAGTTTGCAATTTTGCCTATCTCAATCCCTATATAGACTGAAATTCAATATCACTCATAACATAATGAAAACACATTCAGATTACATACATTGTTCTTTGACAATAATAAGCAGCTGGTTTTGTTTGTGTTTCCCACCAATTGGCAATCCCTATGTATATTGAAATTGAAGACTGCTTCTAAAAAAATCAAGACAAGCTTAGATTATTATCCCTATGTATATTGAAATTGAAGATTGCTTCTAACAAAATCAAGGCAAGCTCAGATTGCCATCCCTATGTATATTGAAATTGAAGATTGCTTCTAACAAAATCAAGACAAGCTCATATTACAATCCCTACAATAGACAAATTCAATACTGCTTATAATAATTCAGATTTCAATATCACAATTCAGTATCACAATTCATATTTCAATATCACATTTCAACACCTTATTCAGCACACAATTCAGATTTCAGGACAAAATTCACACATGCTTAAGCTAACATTGTAAGTTCAAATAATAGGCACTTACAGGCAGCTTGTCAACCTTTTCAGCCTTTGCAGTTCTGGCAGCTTCTCTCTGTTTCCTAAGTTCTTACTTATGCTTGAACTTGGCTTCCTTCTTACGGTCCACATGTTGTGTGCAAACATTTATTTGGTGTCCATCGGCCCCACAATTGCCACACTTGAGCGTAGAATGGTATCTTTGCAGCTTCTTTGGATTTGAAGGTGCCTCCTCATTTTGGCCTTTCTTCCTTTTCATCTTTGGCCTCCCGGGCTGCTTATGATATATAGGAGGCTTTAATAGTGGGGCACCAACTTTCACCCATTGGTCTTCACTAGTTACAAGTTTGATTATCCCTTCATACGCCTTGTTGTACGCAGCCTCTTTGTAGCATTGATGGACACACATCTCCGGGTTGCCCTTAAACTGGCTAATTGCACTACATGCATGGAGGCAGGGGATCCCACTGAGGTCAAATCTTCTGCATGAGCAAGTATGGAGGTTCAAGTCCACTGAAAACCTTCTTCCAAGAGGATGAAGGATCTCGAAGAGATTATTCCCACAATGTCTAGGAATCAACATATGCCCTTTCTTTTTGTAATCCTCCAGCACACCCTGAATTCGTTTTCGCCCCTCCACTCGTCTCTTAGTCATCAAGGCAGTAATGTATTGACTCACTTTGTCCAACACTAACAACACAGGCTTGACTCTATAAGGCACAATCGCTTTATTAAAGGCTTCAGATAGGTTGTTTAGCAGTATATCGCACTTGAAGTCTGTTCTGAAATAGGATCTGCACCACTATCTTGCATCCCGTTCTTTTAGCCATTAGTGAGCACTAGGACTGAGGACTTCCATTTTCCTCATCTCTTCTCAAACCATGGTATGGTCATGGCTCGTGCAATGGTATCCATTTGATTCTTGAGGGCTAAGCCTTTATGGGTATGATTGAAATTATCATAAAGATGCCTAAAGCAATGACAGTGCTCTGCATCTGGAAAAACTTGACTAACTGCTTCAAGCAAACCCTTCTGCTTGTCTGTCATTATCAACAACCCACCACTGTTTTCAATTCTGAGGTCCCCTTGCATGATCTCTAAAAACTACTTCCAGCTGCTAAAGTTCTCCACCTCACATAGGTCATATGCCACTGGAAACATCTCATTGTTGGCATCCAGTCCGACTGCTGACAATAGTTGTCCTGTGTGAATGCCCTTAATATGGCAGGAATCTAACCCTATGAAAGACCTGCACCAATTAAGCCATACTGCTTCGCTAGCCTAGAAGAATACATATACCCTCTCAAATCTGGCCATCCCATCAGAGTCCATCTCAGACTTAATGACCACAGTAGAACCAGGATTGGTCTTCTTCAATTGTAGACAGTACTCGCCAAGAATTTCGTACTGTCTTTGGCATGATCCTTCAACAAGCTCCATAATAACCTGCCTTGACCTGTAGCGTGTTGCCCTTGATGGTCTGTTGCCGGTTTCTAAAGCCACCATCTCTTGAAATTCATGAAAATTCCATTTGCTACTAGTCAACTTCCTTGCATACTGCTTTACCATCCACTTCACATTCGCATGTATGTTTATGTTCCCTACACCACAAATGTGCTCATCATTGAACTCTCTTACCTGCAAACACTTGTTGGCTTCTACTGAGGAGGCATAGATAATAAAGGGACACTGAGGATAGCATTTCACTTTAATGCGATCCAGTAGATTTTTCTTCAACTTCAGTTGTCTCCCTTGGATGACTGAATATTTTCTCACTGCTTCTCTAAAAGTGGCAGCATCTTGAAACTTCAACCCTATCTCAAACCTTGGATTCTCCCTGTCAAGAGAGGGAATAAAATCCCTAGACCTAGGCACAGGTTTCTTCCTACTCCTTTTCTTAGGTATATCCCCATTATCTTCCTCAACACTAAGATTAGCGAAACTGTCAATCCTAGGTGACAGAGGGACATTGTCCTCATCATCTAATTGTGGCACTGTGGCATCATCCACATATGCACCAAAAGCCCCAAACAGCTCATCATCACTGACCACTATCGGTTCCTCATCATTCTGATCAAAAGCTTCCTCTTCAAAGTCTACCACAAACTCTTCATCACTATCACTATCATCTTCACTGTCACTACTTGAAGAATTCTCAACAATTACTTTGGCTTTCCTTCGTCGTTGCCTTGCCATTCTTGCTATATGAGCCTCCTCATTGTCTTGATTAAGTGGTTCTTGATTAACCGGTTCTTGATTAATCGATTCTTGACGAACCGGTTCTTGATTAACCAGTTCTTGACGAATCAGTTCTTGATTAATCGGTTCTTCAATAATCGGTTCTTCAAAAACCGGTTCATCATCAATCGGTTCTTCATAAATCGGTTCTTCTTCACATCTGCTTGACCCGCACTCAATAGCAGCAAGCACCTCTTCAATATCCACACCTTCCACACCATGTCTGCAGTATACATACAGTGATTTTCCTTTCGACTTTGTTGACCTTCCAACCAAATCCAATAGTTGATAATCCGTCCCAATTTGAAAAAACTGCCTTCCCTCTTTAAAGTAGAATTCCACATTGGCTTCCACCTTCCCAATAACATAATGGTTGTCCTTCACCAGAGCATGTAAGTCAATCAACGATATGTAGTCCCAAGAGCACCAATCATACCAAATCAGTGACCCACTGTCGTATGTCCACTGTCCTGCTTTCTTTAAGATGCTTCGCCCATGATGTAACCCAATGGAAACTATACCATCAATTCGACCTAAACCACATAACCAATATCAAAACATTATAAACACATCACAACTTAGACATTCCACCTATAAAACTTACTTATAATAGTTAACACAACAAGCAAACAATGCCTCAAGCTCCAATTTCCAAACGATAGCAATATTACACCAATTTGAAAAATGACAACCATAGTACACCAATTGGAAAATTGACAGCCTTATTACAGCCATATTACTGCCTCTTTTACATAACAAAAATAATACAACCATTTTACACCATGAACCACATCGATTTCACACCCTAAACCCTAAACTTTACCCTTAACCACATGCTTTTCACACCCTAAACCCTAAACTTTACCCTTAACCGCATCCCTTTCACACCCTAAACCCTAAACTGTACCCTTAATCACATCCATTTTTCACCCTAAACCCTAAACTTTACCCTTAACCAAATCACCCAAATCACACCCATAAACACTCAGCACTAAAAACCCTAAACTAAAGTCTCATTACCCCAAAACTTTATAAGCCTTTTAATGCCTTTTCAGAGACTAGTCTACACACCCCACCACTGCCAAATACCCCACTGACAATTTCAACATTATTCAATTCAAATCCACACCACTGCCCGACAAGGTTTTAAGCCATTTAATAACCCAACCCCACAAACTGACAAGGTTTTAAGCCATTTGTAAGACAAATGCAAATAATATTCTAACCACACAGCCATTCACTTCAATACCATAAACAACCAAAAATTTTAACTTTTTCCAAGAAAAATCAGTAAACAATACCTCAAGCTCCAATTTCCAAACCCTATCTCTATATCAACCAAACACAACTAGTAAAGTCATATACAAAACCACCTTCCTAAATTTCGGTTTAGAACTTACCATAATCGGGTTGTACACCATCAGGTCCTCGAACTACTGGCATCCTCTAACTCCTATCTCTTCGAGCTTGCCTGTAACTTCGATTGAAAACCCTCACAGCCCCACGAACATTCGTGTCCGTCTCCAACCTTTCTCCCGACTTTTCGAAACCTTAATAGCCCAGTGTTTCCCCAGTTTTCGTTTTCGCTCAATACTGCCGAAATCAACAACTCCTACCTATTTGAGCTCGCATTCCCGTCTGATTGAAAACCTTGAAAGGCCCATGAACATTTGTGTTCGTCTTCAACCTTTCCTACAATTTCTTAGAAACCCTAGCAGACCATTTTTCCCCAATTCGATTTTCTCTCAAAGCTACTGATTTCGATTCCACCTCACTTTACACGTCCACAATTATCGGGTCCCACTATTACCACCTTGCCTCCGCGTATGAAAAATTAGACAAAAATATCCTCACACTTGACGGAGTTTAAAACGGAGTCAGTTATTTGGTGCATCGTTTTTGACGTTGCTACTGTTCTGGGTTCATTTTGAGGCAAATTTCAGTTCTGGGTGGTGCAATTTGAGAATTGATGCCTTGTTCTGGGTGCATTTTAAGTAATAAGCCTTCAAACAATTGATAATCCTTATTTATGCGCCCAGCCCTAGTCTCTTTCAACCATTACAAATAGGTCTTTTTCCTTTGGGTGGTGTTAACGTGTGAAATAGATTGAGGCAAGGATGTCTAATCTAAATATTTATAGTGGTTCGCCCGATAAGAGGGTTACGTCCACTGTGGAGTAGTGTTTGTATTATATATGAGAATACAAAGTTATTTTACAAGAGATGTTGTATAGAAGAGGGGTTTTACACGGGAGGCCCAACGTCCCCATCTCTATTCTCTAAATATACATATATGTGGAGTATGAAGAAGAAATAATCTAGATTGGAGACTTCTCAATGGGAAAGAGAGAGAGAGAGAGCATTTGGAAATAGAGAAAGAGGCTTAGAGAGAAGGGAGAGAAAGTGATTCTAGGGAGTAATCTTCCTTCCTTTTAAGTCCCCCTTTCTAGGCAAAGTGTGGGTATATTTATAGGAAAATATGCTGAGTCGGGTCAGTATAGCCGACCCGACCGCGGAAGGTGGGTACCCGCTCACTTGGGAGCTTGTGCCAGTCTTGTCCTATGTAGGGAGCCACATGAGGGGTGACACCTGGTGTTCTAGGTCTACAACTAGGGTATTGGAACTTGGAATAGCTCTATCCAAGGAACTTGAGGAAGCATGAGGGGCACTCCCCACATAAGACTTTCTCCACCAAGGGATGAACGAAATGTGTAGTCCAACTGGCTAAGTTAACAAGAGTCTCTGACACAAGCGGTGACAGACACGACTGGGTCGGGTATGCGTTTAGTGGGGATCGACTATGCAGATCACCTAACTGAGCGGGTCGGCTGTACAAAGCACCTAGCCGAGTGGGTCGGCTATCCGGGTAGCCAAGTACTACTCTACTACTTTGGCTTGGGCCTAGGGCAGGTCTTAGTGGGCTGATAGTGGGTCCACGTGGTGGACCCTTAGGGTTCAATTTTTTAGGGTCCCAAGGCAAGCCTTGTCAGCTACTATTTGGTAGATTCGGCTCGGTATATTATGACCATCAACAGGAGTCCCCCAATTCCCTAGTCAAGAGCTTCACCTCGGGTGGGGAGTTGAATCATTGCAGACTTCTGAGCCGAATCTAGCAGACCCAAAATGGTTGATCATCTTAGCCGCCCCGAGGGGGTCTGCAACCGAGGCAAGAAGTCCCCGAGTCCCCTCAAGTCCCCAGTCGAGGTTGAACTTGTGTGCATGCTAAGTTAACCAGACTTAGAAAACATAAGAAGATTAAATTGACAATAAGTAGATATGATTAAAAGAAAACACATAATGTAAGGGCATAAAATCCTGACCAGGGCACTACTTAGCCGACCAGGTAGTGCTGGTCGAGTACGAGAGGCCAAATTTGGGCAACTGTCCACGTTGTAGGTGAGCGTAGATGGGTAAGGTGTTGTGGTGCGAGGCAAGGAGTGTACACTTTAGGTCAGCTGCGATCAGAGCCAGACACAACCCTTCCCGCTTGCCATTAAGGACGCTAAGGGAGAGCGGATCATCCCTTCATTATGTACAAGGTGGAGAGCGTTTCTTCCAAAAGGTTGGAGAACAAGTCATCCATTAGGTGGAGAGCGGGTCATCCGTTAGGTGGAGAGCGGGTCATCCTGTAGGTGGAGAGTGCGTCATCCATTAGCTGGAGAGCGGGTCAGTTGTGTACCTGGCGAATAGCTTGGACATCTGGTCGGCTCTGTACACAGCGACCGAAATAGCTTGAACTAGAAAATCACCGACTTGGTTTAGAGTGGCTTACAAGAATGGCTCACGGTTGTGAGGGTGGCTGTTGCCACAAATTTAAGCCGCGTCAGAGCCTGGCTAGGAGAACACAAAGCCATTCATGGCTAGGTTCCCACAGACGGCGCCAAATGTTGACGTGTGAAATAGATCGAGGCAAGGACGTCTAATCTAAATCAAACATCGAACATCAATATCTATAGTGGTTCACCCTATAAGAGGGTTACGTCCATTGTGGGGTAGTGTTTGTATTATATATGAAAACACATAGTGATTTTACAAGACATGTTGTATAGAAGAGGGGTTTTACACAGGAAGCCTAACCTCCTCCTGTCTATTATCTAAATATACATATATGTGGAGACTTCTCAATGGGAGAGAGAGAGAGAGAGAGAGTGTGTGCATTCTGAGAGAGAGAGAGAGGCTTAGAGAGAAGGGCAAGAGTTTTAGGGAGAGAAAGTGATTCTAGGGAGTAATCTTCCTTCCTTTCAAGTCCCCGTTTCTGGGAAAAATGTGGGGATATTTATTGGAAAATATGCTGAGTCGGGTCAGCATGGTCTACCCGACCGCGGAAGGCGGGTACCCGCTCACTTAGGATCCTGTGCTAATCTTGTCTTATGCAGGGAGCCACCAGGGGGGTGACACTTGGTGTTCTAGGTCTGCAGCTAGGGTGTTGGAACTCGAAATAGCTCTGCCCAAGGCACTTGAGGAAGCATGAAAGGCACTCCCCATGTGAGACTTTCTCCACCAAAGGATGAGCGACATATGTAATCCAGTTGGTTGAGTTGACAGGAATCTCTGACACAGACAGTGACAGATCCGACCGAGTCGGCTATGCTTTTAGTGGGGGTCGGCTATGCAGATCGCCTAGCCGAGCGGGTCGATTGTGCAAAGCACCTAGCCGAGCGGGTCGGCTGTGCAAAACGCCTAGCCGGGAGGGTCTTCTGTCCGGGTAGCCAATTACTGCTATGCTGCTTGGGCTTGGGCCTAGGGCAGATCTTAGTGGGCTGACAGTGAGTCCACGTGGTCAGGCCCTGGGGTTCAGCTTTTGAGGATCCAAAGGCAGGTCTTGTCAGCTACTGTTTGGTAGATTCGACTCGGCATATTATGACCATCAACATGTGGAATTATATCTAATATTGTCAACTAGAAATAAAAGAAATTATTATGTTCGGACAGAAATAAAATTTTGTTAGAATGATTACAATACTTAAGCTTGAATATTTTTTTTTTTTTAGAAGAAAATATCTTCGTTAAAAAGTAAGGAGGACATAGAGGGTAGAACTACAGTGCCCTTGGCAAATCATTGCAAGTTACCGACTCATAAGCGTTACTGATAAATAGGCTCGTTAAAACTTGTTGATAAGACAGTTAAAAAAAGTACTGCAATAAAGACAAGTCCATACTTAAACCATATTACATCTAATAAACCCGAGATAAAATTTGGGCCAGTAGCCAGTCAAATTTGCATCAGCCGGCCTCTAAATTATTTCTTAAAAGCTAAGGGATAATTCTACAATTCGCTATGCTCGGGTTGTTGACTCTTGAATTGGCTGCCTTCTGATCTTTCTTGCAAGATTTGAAGGCCCATGTACCTGCCCAAAGAATACACATTCAAAGAGATTAGAAAGAGAAATATAGCATGGACTTCAACCAAACTAAAGGATTTGTATCACATACCTTCCGAACATCAAAAGTGTTCCGGCAGGGTGGCTGGCCGGCGTGACAGGGAATGCGGAGCCATCAACGACGCGCAATCCATCGATCCCGAGAACACGCAGACCAGTATCAACCACCTTCCCAACAAGGCATCCGCCGTGGAAATGCCAATAAGAAGCCACCTGATCTTTGCAATGCCTCTCAAAGCCTGCATCATCATTTTGGTCACTCGGCAAAGGAAGACCCAAAAAGTTGAAACCCTCCACACCGGGCAAATCTTTGTTAGCCTTAAATGGCTTCAATGCATTTGTCCTCAACAACTCACCCAACTTCTTCAACCCACTAACACAATTAGAAAGGTCTTTGGGATCTTCAAAGTAGTTGAATCTGATTTTCGGATGCACTCGGACATCGGAGGATGATCCTAACTTGAAAGAAGCAAGAGACAAAGGTCCTGGAATTTTGTTAGCAATGTGAATGAAACTTGAGTTTGAAGTCGTCGAAGGAAAGAGGCTGTAGGGTACTTTGGTAAATGGCGGGCCTGAGATTGAACATTGGTAGAAATTGTCTGAAATTCCTACGTATCTTACATTTGAGGGTTCTACTTCAGTTGGGGGCAAAATGTTAATGTAATTACGAGGATTCTCTGCGAAAAATTCAGCCACGTAAGGATGGGGACGAACAACTGGGATTTTAAGAGAAGAAAGGTAAGACTCGGGGCCGACGCCGCTGAGTAGTAGAAGTTGGGGTGTTCCGATTGCGCCTGCACTCAATATGACCTCGCCCTTGCCCCGAACAAATGCCTTGTGAGTGTTTCCGTTTGAATCACTAAATATGATTCCTGTAGCTGTCACACCTGCTTCAGAGAAGGGGTTATAATTAGTCTCAAAAATATTGTATGAAAATATATCATATTAGTAAAAACTCCAAAGTTAATGCGAATTTGGACAAAAATAGTATTTTGATGGGTCAATTCCTCGGAAGTCTTCATGCTGTGCATATTAAGAAAAAATTATGTCATAAAGATCCTGACAAAATTATTTTTTGGTACACAGAGGACATAAGACTAAAGTCTTAAAAAATTAAGGGCAAGTCATTTTAAAAAGCTACCTAATATACCCTTATTCACAAATTTAAAATCCAACCATGACAGTAAACCAAAACATATCAGATCAAAGTCCAAGCACTAAACGGTAAACTATAAGCTCTACCACTACTACTCCTATCGTAACACCTCATTTTCTCCCCCAAAACTTTTTAAAAATCTAAGCCCTAGACAATATCCTTAATTTCGTCATGAGCAAACCCACAAAAATCTTAATTCTTAAAAATTGAGTTTGCACTTAGCAATTACACAAGTAAAATCAAAATTCTTAAAAAAAATGTATTTGTCCTTAATTGTAAAATTGATTGTCCTTCTATATAGTTTAGCTATAATTATATTCTTGAATATAGTTTAATTTCTCAAGACATGACATATAACGAAATAGAAAAAAAAATTTATTCAGAAAAAATGTATCACAAATGCTAATAAAGTAATAATTAACATACTTGATTCAGAGGAAGAGAAGATGATCTTCTCGACTGTGGCATGAAGGGCAATTTTCAAGTTATTTGGGTTGCCTTTGTTAAGCAGCTCATCAGCTGCATGCCTGTTCCCCTTGTTATCGAAAGTCATAGCGTTGCTTCTTGTCCCTTTAATGTGAGCTAAATTGAATCCATTGTCTGGATGAACACCAATCTCCAAGAACCCTTGTTCCTGAGCAGTTTGCCATTCTGGGAAATCCACTGGCTTGTACACAATCGCATCTTCAACCCACTCATACGCTTTATTCACCAAATCCATGTCCCATGCAATTCCTGTCTCCTCATAGAAATCCTTCTTAGCTCTCGTGTAGAGTCCAGCATTGATGCCGCTGGTCCCACCAAGGACCCTTCCTCTGATGCTAGCCACTCCTTCTTCCGACACGAACCGATCCACCGGTGTCGTCTTTCCGTCGTCCTCTTCCTGGAGAACGGTTACAAAATCCCCCTCAGTCGCGAGGCTCGGGAATGATGTGGGAAGACCGCCCCTTTCTAAAACAAGCACCTTGTAGGATGACGATAAGGTCGCCGCCAATGGGCACCCTGCCGTGCCCCCTCCAACGACAATGTAGTCATATTCTCCTTGTGACGGTAGGTCATTTGCGTCGTGCGCAAATTTCACGTAGCCAAAATCTGCGACATGTCAAGATTCAAGAGAAGAAATTGTTATTGTTACACATGTACATGATGAAACAAAAGATGAAGTAATAATGAATTTACCTCGATCTTTAGATGGAGTGGCGGCAAGTGAATGAACCCGTGAGTATTGAAATGAGTGCAAGAACAATAATACAAAGACTGAGATTGTTGATTTCTCCATGCTTGTTTCTGCAAAAAAAGTGAATCATTAGATGGCCTCTTATAAGGGGCAGGGAGCCATGTATGTTGTTGGGGTTAAATGCTTTTCATGCTAAACATGCTTTTCACACATTATTATGTGTCCTGCTGCAAGGTTTAAGTGTGCCACACCCCCCCCCCCCCCCCCCCCCCCCCCCCCCACCAACAGACTATTTTATGCACCTAAAAACAAAAATAAAGGAATATATATCAATTTTTGTGCAAAATTTTAAAAATAAATGATATTATAATTATTTTTCGTTCGTTTTAAAAGATACGGTAATGGATAAGTCTGGCGCCATTTGTCTTCACCCATGAGTAGATCTAGATATTCTATGGTTATTATAAAAAGTAAGACCCTTTTGCCATGGATAAGACAAATCCAATGCCAATAATGCATTTCGCGCGCCTTCATAGTCGTTTTTATTTTATTTTATTTTGATTACTTTTATATATAAAGATATTGGAGATAAAAATTATATATATATATATATATATATTAATTAGTATCAATTTCACTTTATGAGATAGTCGAATTTGAAACTTCTACTATATAATTAATATAAATATTATTAGATTAATAGTACTAATAACAAGTTTGAAATGGTTGAGGCAAATCACGCTCGTTTGTCTTTTTGAAGACAATATTTGTATCCACCTTTGAAGAAATTTATTGTTCTATTTTGTTAATACAACAATATCAAAAGAAAGAAATTTATGCTAATCCAAAATGTCAATCATTATGTATTGAACTCTACATAGATATTATCCTTACTATTTACGAGAATCAAATTTGAGAGTATCTCTCACTAACTAATCAAGTGACATACCATCACACCGTACCGCTAATGGCCTTGTTCTACTCTTTTCATTTTGCAAATTTTTTTTGTATACATTTTTCATATTCAAAATCATTCATTTTCATCTTTAGCGATTTATATGAGAGAAATTTATGCTAATCCACAAGGTCAATCACTATGTATTGAACTCTACATAGATATTATCCTCACCATTTACGGGAGTTAAACTTGAGAATATCTCTCACTAACTAATCAAGTGACATACCATCACACCGTACTGCTAATGGCCTTGTTATACTCTTTTCATTTTGCAAATTTTTTTTTTTATACATTTTTCATATTCAAAATCATTCATTTTCATCTTTAGCGATTTATATGTCTAAACAAAATGGACAGTTTACCAAAAGAATTTTAATTGTTATAAAAATCATCGATTTATTTCATACGTATGTATGACTATATGGTTATCAATTTAGTTCTTCTTTTTTCATATATAGTATTGAAATATTGATTTAGAAAATAAACATTACATATTATAAAATATATAGGAAAAATTCATTAAATGAAAATGGTGAAATAAGGAGTTTCCCTAGTAAGCAAGTATTTTCCTAACCTTTTATTCATAAAAACTTTTGAACAATTACATATTGTACTTACTCGTAAAAAGAGTGGCACTAGTTTTATTCCCAAATCTCATTTTCTCACCGACTTTTCAATAAATGAATATGAGTTAATATCTCAAATGGTCCCAAATTATACCTCTAGTTTCATTTATTACTTTATTACATTGTGTTTGCCTCGAACTCTATCAAACATTTTAAACGGCTCCTTCTAAGTAAAAATATTTTCAATTTTGTCTTCTACTTGAGGGATATAATGGTCAATTCATGTCATTTTCAAAAGAAAAAATAAACAAATTAAATAAAAGGAGATTTTTTAAAATAAAAACACTACTGAAGAGCGTTACCAATTTCATTCCCATTACAGCATCAATAAAATCCGCCCTTGTCACCTACAACGGATTGCCCCTTCGCGGACCCTTATTTTTTAACCGTTTCAATCTAAAATGATCAACCCAATAATTATCTCCCCTATTATTTAGGTGTTCAATTTATTTGTACTTTAAAAGGTAAGTAAGGGACAATACTTACATCACACTCTGGTGGTACCTTCTCGTACAACCCTTTCGATGTATTGAATTATCTTTGTACATATATCATAATCGGAACCTTCATTCTCTAAATCATCATGTCAAGTCTCCGTAAAAAATCAACAAGATTGGAGAACGTTTAGTCATTCATATATATTAAATAAATGGATGGTTTGCGAGGATCTTAATTCTTACCAAAGCCGTTGATTTATTTGATACATATGAATGACTAAATGACCTTCAATCTTATTGATTTTTTACGGAGATGATCTTAACATGATGATTTAGAGAATTGATGGTTCCGATTATGATACATGAATAAAGACAATTCGATAAATTGAAAGGGTGATACAAGGAGGTACCACCACGGTGGGATGTAAGTATTTTTCGTAATTAAGGGTCCATGAAGGGAAGCGGGTTGGGTGGATTTGGCGTGGGAATATTGGAACAAGTAGGCGTTTGTTTTTGTTTCTTTTTTTTTTAATTCAAAAAAGTTTCTTTTATTTAATTCAATTTTATGTTTTCTTAACGAGACATTAATTCTTTTATATCCCTAAAATAGAGGCTAAATTAAATTGACAAATTTGGCGGAGAATTACTAATTTAGAACACTTGAAAAAATTTGATGATTGTAAAATGTAATATTTAATTTAGACAACAAAATCACACTAAATGTATGATTCTGAAGAATTAACCCAAAAAAATGTTATAATTCATCACACTAATAAAATTAATAAAAAGTGGTATTTTTCACCACAAACATCAAATTGATGGTCCAATCTTATCAAGGCACCTAAGAATATTTCTAATTAGGGCCCGAACTTAGAAAAATGAAAATAAAATGCCTGAATATATCCTTCCTAGCATGCTCACCCAGCCCATATATATTGCAGCACCTCCAAGCAACATAAGATCGGCCCATCCCTCCCACGCACCCACCACCATATATCCCCTCCCAATATCAATGCGTGTATCAAGAGAAAAAAATAAAAATAAACTAAATAAAAGTACCTAAATTATAGGGGTCATTTCAAGTTCATATCCTAACTATGAAAATTTTCATCTAGGTACCCTCCGTTAGTCAATCTGTTAGTCAACCCGTTAATTGCTGAGTTGTCATTTTTTGGTCAACTGTGTTATGCTGAGTTGGAGTTCATGTGGATAAAAAAATAATTCAAAATTAAATATATTATTAAAAATAATTAATAAAATTTTAAAATAAATTATAAAATAAAATTGTTAAAAAAACAAAAACACCGCCGATCGACTCGTATGCCAATCGACTCGTATGGACAAGGTGAATAGAACTCTGCCTCCTTCACGATCATCGGTGGTCAATCCCAACCACTACCATGCACAACTCCAGCCTCGCCACCAAAACGACTTCCCCCTTAGAGACAACCTTCCCTACCACCGTCGACGTGCTAGAGGTCGAACATCTCGCCGCGAAGAGGACGACGAGTTAGAGAGGATGGAGCTGGTGTTTAACGTCGTCGTTATCCACGTGGACTCCAACTCAGCTACCCTCCATTTGTAAGGACCCTTCTCGAATTTCCCCTCGAAACTCGAGAAGAACCCTTATCCCGTCTGACATCTCTTTTACCTCAAAATAATATACCAGGAATACCCTTTATCCTTAAATAATATTTAGTAAACCTTACAGGGTTCCCGACAGAACCTCTGTACTTACTAACCACTCATACCTGTCAGACGCAGGATAACATACAAGTCAAAGCCAAGACCTTGGAATGGTGGTGGCCCAAATAGGAATACCCTTTGAAACCAAATGTCAGAAGGTCAGAAACTACTGACACCTCTACTGGAATACCACAAGACAACTGACTAGTCAGCCACTTGTGAGCCAACAATATCTCGTCACTCTGGGTCACCGCCCACACCAACCCACTAACCCGGATGACGAAGGAACCAGACTTGATTAAATTGAGTCTCACTAACTCGCCCCGAGTCAAACTCGATATCCCGGCTCGTCCTAAGCACCCTCGGTGATAACTTGATATCCCGGCTCGTCCTGAGCACCCCGAGTGATAACTCGATATCCCGGCTCGTCCTAAGCACCCCGAGTGATAACTCGATATCCCGGCTCGCCCTGAGCACCCCGAGTGATAACTCGATATCCCTGCTCCTCTAGAGTTATCTTGGATCTCAACGATATGGCGGAGAAAGATCCCTCAAACGTCAACATTGGAGAACCTCTCGACGATCTGGTTGAGGCATACTCTCTAACGCCAGTCGGAGAACCCTCGTCAATGTAGCAGAGAAAACACCCTTTACGCCAATCCTCGAAAATCCCATGGTATAACCCAATAACTAAAAGCATGCCTTCCCATGCAATCCCGAAACCCTACTCCGTTGGCAACACGAATAAAATACCAAATCAAGGAAGCCCTAGCCCCAAGGAACTCTTGACACAACAATGACCCAACTCCCTTGACCTCCCGAGCTCAAAACAAGCTCCATAGTCAACCATTACTGCTGGGATTGCCCAACCGGGGCTCCAAAGGGCCTCATATGGCCTCAATACCATCAAAATCAGATTCGGAACGTCCCAAAACCCTAGTCATGTGCTGCCGTGACCTCGGAAACAGTCCCATGCGCCGCCACGCGCCGCCATACGCCACCACGCGCCGCCATGCGCCACCACGCGCCGACAGAAGGCTGGAACACGTGCCGACAAAAGGCTGGAACACGCACCGACAGAAGGCTGGAACATGCGCCGACAGAAGGCTGGAACACGCGCACACGCGCCGATCACGTGCCTGTTAAGTACCACGCGCCGGTCACGCGCCTGCTACAGTACCACGCGCCTGGACCGGTCCAACCGGACCCAACTCGGCCTAACCATATCTAACCCGACCCAATCCACTCGACCCGACTGATCCACTCGATCTGATCGATCCACTCGACCAAACCGATCGCCGGCGACTCGTCGGAGAAAACGACCGGACAACCGTCGCAGTCACCGGAGGCTGGCTAGAGAAGATGACCGGACCGCCGCCTCGCCGTCGCAGAAAATTACCATTTCCGACCAATTTTTAAGGTTTTCTAACTTCTTCATTTCTTGACCGATTTTCACGATCCACATATGTAAATTCATCTACTTTTCACCAGGAATCCAAATATTAGATCAAAGTTCCGAAATCATACTTGGTTTGGCCGAAAAATGGCCGAGAAGATTCAGTCCACGTCCCTCCTCCGTCTGTCGCCTACGGCGGTGCTCTCGCTCCGATGAATACCTCAAAATGCTCGTAGGGCCCCGGGGAAGATCCTATCGGCCTTGGTTTCGGTCAAATTGGACCCAAATCCGTCTGATGGAAGGGGGGTTCGGTGTTCGTACCATGAGCAATCGGGTAAGAGAGAGGCTGAAAAATGGACCCCCTCCCGAGGAGAGAGAAAAATATCTTATTTATAGTTCCAACTTTCCAAAATTACCAAACTACCCCTGAAGCTTCTAGAACCGTAACGAACTCACCGGGTCTCCATTTTTCGCGTGCCACCTGTCTACGAACTCGTGAGTTCGAGACCTACGTAATGACCCAAGAAAATTCTCAAAAGCTGTAAGGACCCTTCCCGAATTTTCCCTCGAAACCCGGAAAGAACCCTTATCCCATCTGACAGCTCTTTACTTCATAATTTAAACACCAGAAATACCCTTTGTTCTGGAATAATTTCTATTCAACCTTACAAGGTTCCCGACAGAACCTCTGTACTTACTGACCACTCATACCTGTCAGACGCAGGATAGTATACTGGTCAAAACCAAAACCCCGGAATAGTGGTGGTCCAAATAGGAATACCCTATGTCACCAAACGTCAGTAGGTCAGACACTGCTGACATCTCTACTGGAATACCACAAGACAACAGACTAGTCAAATACTTGTGAACCAACCATAATTCGTCCCTCTGGGTCACCGCCCACACCAACCCACTGACCCGGCTGACGAAGTATTTTCATAGGTTGATTAAGCCCATGACCATTGTCGTCTGTTTCATATTAGAGCCGGATATATCCTCGGCTATCATATCGTATCATCAGCCGGTATAACCTTCGGCTACCATAACATATCAGTCGGCATATCTCTCGACTATCCTGTCCCTAGCCACCAGGGTATCCCTTGGGGTGTGCTAGTCATGTATCATATCATATCAGTCGGCATAGATCTCGACTATCATATCATATCAGTCGGCATCTCTCGACTATCATAACATATCAGTCGGCATCTCTCGACTATCATATCCCTAGCCACCAGGGTATCCCTTGGGGTGTGCTAGTCATGTATCATATCATATCAGTCGGCATATATCTCGACTATCATATCATATCAGTCGGCATCTCTCGACTATCATAACATATCAGTCGGCATCTCTCGACTATCATATCATATCAGTCGACATAGTCGGTATCTCTCGACTATCATATCATATCAGTCGACATAGTCGGCATCTCTCGACTATCATATCATATCAGTCGACATATCTCGACTATCATATCATATCAGTCGGCATATCTCGACTATCATATCATATCAGTCGGCAGAGTCGGCATCTCTCGACTATCATATCATATCAGTCGGCATAGTCGGCATCTCTCGACTATCATATCATATCATCGGTATATCTCGACTATCATATCATATCAGTCGGCATATCTCGACTATCATATCATATCAGTCGGCATAGTCGGCATCTCTCGACTATCATATCATATCAGTCGGCATAGTCGGCATCTCTCGACTATCATATCATATCAGTCGACATATCTCGACTATCATATCATATCAGTCGGCATATCTCGCTATCATATTATATCAGTCGGCATATCTCGACTATCATATCATATCAGTCGGCATATCTCGACTATCATATCATATCATTATATTGGAGGTTCACCGGGTTCACCGTTAATAACGGATCCTCGTCCCGAGTCCTAGCCTCCCTCAATTTGACCAAATCCGATAAACTCATGTAACAGGGTCAAAACCCAAATCATTGACTCTATAATTCCCTCGTCAAAACGATATCAAAATCGAGTCTAAAACCATGATGTTTCTCAAATCACACTTTCACAGTAATAGTGGAAAACATTTATACAATAATCATTTCTCACAATACAGAAATTCAATGCCACAATACATAACAGTATTTAAACAAGGATATTTGGATGCATGTATTTCAGTTTATAAAACAAAGTCCACTCACAACATCAACCGACCCTTAATTCAAGGGCGCTCTAGCCCAAGCAACACATGCACAATAATGTCCCAACTACCTGGACTTCCCGAGCTCAAAACCCGCTAATACGGTCTACTATTACCGCTGGGATTGCCCAAAACCACCTCTAAATGACGTCTGATCAACCTCAAACCTGTACCAACAGATTCGGAACGTGGAAAACTAGTTCCCACGCGTCGCCGTGACCTCAGTCTCGGCCCCACGCGCCGCCGGAAGGTCGGCACACGCACCCACACGCGCTCACGCTCCGGTCACGCGCAACTACAGTGTTCACGCGGCTGGACCGGTCCAACCCGGTCCGGCTCAACCTGACCCGGTCCAACTCGACCCGACCGGTTCACTCAACCCGACCGGTTCACTCAACCCGACCGGTCACCGGTGACTCGCCGGAGAAGACGACCGGACGCCGTCACCGTCGTCGGAGGCTGGCCGGAGAAGATGACCGGACCGCCACCTCCGCCGTCGTCTGGTTCGCCGGAATCCCCCATTTCCGGCCGAAACTACCAGTTTTCTAACTTCTTCATTTCTTAACCGTTTTTCACGATCTATACATGGAAATTTATCTACTTTTCACCAGGAATCCAAATATGAGGTCAAAGTTCCGAGATCGTACATGGTTTGGCCGGAAAACGGCCGAGAAGTTTCAGTTCACCTCCCTCCTCCGTCCGTCGCCTACGGCGGTGCTCCTGCTCCAATATCTACCCCAAAATGCTCGTGGGGTCCCGGGGATGATCTTCCCGACCTTGGTTTCACTCAACTCGGATCGAAATCCGTCCGATGAAAATCAAGCTTTGTGTTCACACGGGGGGGGGGGGGGGGGGGTTTCGGGTAGGAGAGAGAGAGCCCATATTGACCAATCTGCCGAGGAGAGAGAAAATATCTACTATATAGTTCCAACTTCTCCAAAATTACCAAACTGCCCCTGAAGCTTCTAGACCCGTAACGAACTCACCGGGTCTCCGTTTTCCGCGTGCCGCCTGTCTACGAACTCGTGAGTTCGAGACCTACGCAACGACTTTAGAAAAATTCCCAACAGTCTTGCCAGTCAAAAAGTGACTCCCGAACCCGTCCAAAACTAAGGGTAAAATTGTGCAATCCTCAAAATAGTTTAATTTCTGGTCCGGGTCGTTACAATCTACCCTCCTTAAGAAATTTCGTCCCCGAAATTCATTCCTAACCATGAAACAATGAGGATATTGTGCCCGCATTAGTTCCGCGATTTCCCACGTGGCCTGCTCCACGTTATAATTCCTCCACAACACTTTAACTAGAGGAAAAGTCTTTCTGCGAAGTACCTTTTCCTTCAAATACAGAATTTGCACCGTCACTTTATTTAACTGCCGGTAGTCAATACACAATATCAGACCACCATCATTTTTCCTCACAATTAATACCGGCGCACCCCATGGTGAAACACTTGGGCGAATAAATCCCATATTCACCAAGTCCTGCAACTGAGTCTTTAACTCTCGCAATTCTGCCGGTGCCATCTTATACGGTGCCTGTGAGATAGGTTGAATACCTGGCAAAAGCTCAATGGTGAACTAAATCTCACGGTGAGGTGGTAATCCTGGAAGATCATCTGGAACACATCAGAGAACTCACTCACCCCTGGAATATCCTCCACTCTCATCGGAGTATCCCGTGAATCAAACACATGAGCCGGATACCCCTCACAACTTTCCCTCTATAATCTCTCAGCGATCAACGCTGATATCACTCCAAGGGTAGTACCCTACGATCTCCCCGAAATGTAAAATTCGGTAATCTTGGACTCCGGAAAACCACTGTCTTATCATAACAGTCTATGGAGGCATGATGCATGGACAACCAATCCATCCCCTGAATCCCATCAACTCAAAAATATCTAAGGGGATTAAATCTGCCTCCAAACCATGATCTGCAACCATCACCGGACAACTGCGAATCCCGAGGTTCGCTACCAAAGTCGGTGTAAAGCGACTCAGCGCTATGAATCTCTGTTCATACTGGCCACAGTCATGTCTCCTTGCTGTAAATGCAAGAACTCGGCCTCTTTAACGTTCCGGTATGAGCTAGGGTAAAACTGCCCCAAGAAGCGTTCCCGGAAAGTCTGCCAAGTAAGCGTATGGACATTCCAGCCTGACACCTCCAATGAGTGCCACCAGTGGTAAGCAGAACCACCTAGTAAAAATGTGGCCAGTAGAACACTCTCCTCTAGAGGACACCTCATAATCAAGAACACCCGCTCCATGCGAGTAATCCACTCCTCAGCCTCATCTGGGCTAGAGTCACCCATGAATATTGTCGCCCCCAGTCTCTGGGCTCTCTCAATATCAGAGACTTCATGAGAAGCTCTATCCTGGAGTACAGAAGCTAAAGTCTGACCCAGCTGTTCTAGTGTCTGCCTCAAATCAGGCTCCACTGCAGGTTCATGGTCATCTCCACCATTCCCTGACCGTTGACGGAACTCTCGTCTCGGAGGCATCTTGTTAACCGAAATCCATAAATAATTTGCACACAAGTGTGCAGTCTGCAGGAAGTTAACCTAGAGCTCTGATACCACTTGTAAGGACCCTTCCCGAATTTTCCCTCGAAACCCGGAAAGAACCCTTATCCCATCTGACAGCTCTTTACTTCATAATGTAAACACCATAAATACCCTTTGTTCTGGAATAATTTCTATTCAACCTTACAGGGTTCCCGACAGAACCTCTGTACTTACTGACCACTCATACCTGTCAGACGCAGGATAGTATACTGGTCAAAACCAAAACCCCGGAATAGTGGTGGTCCAAATAGGAATACCCTATGTCACCAAACGTCAGTAGGTCAGACACTACTGACATCTCTACTGGAATACCACAAGACAACAGACTAGTCAAATACTTGTGAACCAACCATAATTCGTCCCTCTGGGTCACCGCCCACACCAACCCACTGACCCGGCTGACGAAGTATTTTCATAGGTTGATTAAGCCCATGACCATTGTCGTCTGTTTCATATTAGAGCCGGATATATCCTCGGCTATCATATCGTATCATCAGCCGGTATAACCTTCGGCTACCATAACATATCAGTCGGCATATCTCTCGACTATCCAGTCCCTAGCCACCAGGGTATCCCTTGGGGTGTGCTAGTCATGTATCATATCATATCAGTCGGCATAGATCTCGACTATCATATCATATCAGTCGGCATCTCTCGACTATCATAACATATCAGTCGGCATCTCTCGACTATCATATCCCTAGCCACCAGGGTATCCCTTGTGGTGTGCTAGTCATGTATCATATCATATCAGTCGGCATATATCTCGACTATCATATCATATCAGTCGGCATCTCTCGACTATCATAACATATCAGTCGGCATCTCTCGACTATCATATCATATCAGTCGACATAGTCGGCATCTCTCGACTATCATATCATATCAGTCGACATAGTCGGCATCTCTCGACTATCATATCATATCAGTCGGCATATCTCGACTATCATATCATATAATCGGCATATCTCGACTATCATATCATATCAGTCGGCATAGTCGGCATCTCTCGACTATCATATCATATCAGTCGGCATATCTCGACTATCATATCATATAATCGGCATATCTCGACTATCATATCATATCAGTCGGCATAGTCGGCATCTCTCGACTATCATATCATATCAGTCGGCATAGTCGGCATCTCTCGACTATCATATCATATCAGTCGGCATATCTCGACTATCATATCATATCAGTCGGCATAGTCGGCATCTCTCAACTATCATATCATATCAGTCGGCATAGTCGGCATCTCTCGACTATCATATCATATCAGTCGGCATAGTCGGCATCTCTCGACTATCATATCATATCAGTCGGTATATCTCGACTATCATATCATATCAGTCGGCATATCTCGACTATCATATCATATCAGTCGACATATCTCGACTATCATATCATATCAGTCGGCATATCTCGACTATCATATCATATCAGTCGGCATATCTCGACTATCATATCATATCAGTCGGCATATCTCGACTATCATATCATATCAGTCGGCATAGTCGGCATCTCTCGACTATCATATCATATCAGTCGGCATATCTCGACTATCATATCATATCAGTCGGCATATCTCGACTATCATATCATATCAGTCGGCATAGTCGGCATCTCTCGACTATCATATCATATCAGTCGGCATATCTCGACTATCATATCATATCAGTCGGCATATCTCGACTATTATATCATATCAGTCGGCATAGTCGGCATCTCTCGACTATCATATCATATCAGTCGGCATATCTCGACTATCATATCATATCAGTCGGTATATCTCGACTATCATATCATATCAGTCGGCATATCTCGACTATCATATCATATCAGTCGGCATAGTCGGCATCTCTCGACTATCATATCATATCAGTCGGCATAGTCGGCATCTCTCGACTATCATATCATATCAGTCGGCATATCTCGACTATCATATCATATCAGTCGGCATATCTCAACTATCATATCATATCAGTCGGCATAGTCGGCATCTCTGGACTATCATATCATATCAGTCGGCATAGTCGGCATCTCTCGACTATCATATCATATCAGTCGGCATATCTCGACTATCATATCATATCAGTCGGCATATCTCGACTATCATATCATATCAGTCGGCATATCTCGACTATCATATCATATCATTATATTGGAGGTTCACCGGGTTCACCGTTAATAACGGATCCTCGTCCCGAGTCCTAGCCTCCCTCAATTTGACCAAATCCGATAAACTCATGTAACATGGTCAAAACCCAAATCATTGACTCTATAATTCCCTCGTCAAAACGATATCAAAATCGAGTCTAAAACCATGATGTTTCTCAAATCACACTTTCACAGTAATAGTGGAAAACATGTATACAATAATCATTTCTCACAATACAGAAATTCAATGCCACAATACATAACCGTATTTAAACAAGGATATTTGGATGCATGTATTTCAGTTTATAAAACAAAGTCCACTCACAACATCAACCGACCCTTAATTCAAGGACGCTCTAGCCCAAGCAACACATGCACAATAATGTCCTAACTACCTGGACTTCCCGAGCTCAAAACCCGCTAATACGGTCTACTATTACCACTGGGATTGCCCAAAACCACCTCTAAACGACGTCTGATCAACCTCAAACCTGTACCAACAGATTCGGAACGTCGAAAACTAGTTCCCACGCATCGCCGTGACCTCAGTCTCGGCCCCACGCGCCGCCACGCGCCGCCGGAAGGTCGACACACGCACCCACACGCGCTCACGCGCCGGTCACGCGCTACTACAGTGTTCATGCTCCTGGACCGGTCCAACCCGGTCCGGCTCAACCTGAGCTGGTGCAACTCGACCCGACCGGTTCACTCAACCCGACCGGTTCACTCAACCCGACTAGTCACCGGTGACTCGCCGGAGAAGACGACCGGACGCCGTCACCGTCGCCGGATGCTAGCCGGAGAAGATGACCGGACCGCCACCTCCGCCGTCGTCTGGTTCGCCGGAATCCCCCATTTCCGGCCGAAACTACCAGTTTTCTAACTTCTTCATTTCTTAACCGTTTTTCACGATCTATACATGGAAATTTATCTACTTTTCACCAGGAATCCAAATATGAGGTCAAAGTTCCGAGATCGTACCTGGTTTGGCCGGAAAATGGCCGAGAAGTTTTGGTTCACCTCCCTCCTCCGTCCGTCGCCTACGGCGGTGCTCCCGCTCCAATATCTACCCCAAAATGCTCGTGGGGTCCCGGGGATGATCTTCCCGACCTTGGTTTCACTCAACTCGGATCGAAATCCGTCCGATGAAAATCAAGCTTTGTGTTCACACGGGGGGGGGGGGGGGGGGGGGGGGGGTTTCGGGTAGGAGAGAGAGAGCCCATATTGACCAATCTGCCGAGGAGAGAGAAAATATATACTATATAGTTCCAACTTCTCCAAAATTACCAAACTGCCCCTGAAGCTTCTAGACTCGTAACGAACTCACCGGGTCTCCATTTTCCGCGTGCCGCCTGTCTACGAACTCGTGAGTTCGAGACCTATGCAACGACTTTAGAAAAATTCCCAAAAGTCTTGCCAGTCAAAAAGTGACTCCCGAACCCGTCCAAAACTGAGGGTAAAATTGTCCAATCCTCAAAATAGTTTAATTTCTGGTCCGGGTCGTTACAAAAGCACTGCCAGTCAAAAAGTGACTCCCGAACAGATCCAAAATCGAGGGTAAAATCGTCTAATTCTCTAATTAATTTAATTTATGGTTCGGGTCGTTACACCGTTAGTCCCACGCTGCTTGTTGCCTAAGTTTCTCAGAAATTGACCGAAAAGCTTCGAACTCCACCGGGCTTCAACCCTCAATTCGCACGATTTAGACACCGGCGATGGTAACAGATGGCAGGGTTAGGCTCGCCTTGCTTAGGCGAAGCCTCTAGAGGTGGTCTCGCATGCTAGGTCGACAGAAAACGCCATGAAAAACGGCGAGGGTTTCCTGGGTTCGCAGCTCCAATTCGCTCCTTTTAATGAGCGTTAGTGGTGGACAAAGATAGGGACAACTTCAGCTTGCCCATGCGAAGCGATTGGTGGTGCTCCCGCAACCTAGGTCGGCCGGGAACATCATCAGAGACGATGGCAGCTGCTGGGTTTCTCAGCCTGATTTCGTCTTCTCCAGCCATGGTCAATGGTGGAAGAAGGCTGGGAGAGGCTCATCTCGATGAGGGGATGTATTTGGCGTCGCTGTTGAGGGTTGGGTTGGTCGAAGGCTAGGGCAGCGACGGCTGATGGTGTTTGCATTCTTTGTTGCAAGAAGGAAGGAGAGGACGCAGTCGGGGAGAGAGAGAAAGAAAAATAAGATTGTGATTGGTGGAATTATATTTTTAGGAAGATGAGATTGAGATTGTGATTGAGATTAAAAATGGAATTATTTTTAATAATATATTTAATTTTTAATTATTTTTTTATCCACATGGACTCCAACTCAGCAAAAAACAGTTGACCAAAAAATGACAACTCAACAATTAACGGTTTGACTAACATATTGACTAATGGAGGGTACCTAGATGTAGTGTTTTGATAGTTTGAGTACCTAGATGAAAAGTTTCATAGTTTGGGTATGAACTTGAAATTACCCCTATAATTTGGGTACTTTTATGTAGTTTATCAAAAAAATAAATACCAAAGATTCCCCTCTTAAAAAGTAAATTTACTATCTTATGTACCCTCAAGCTATGAAATTACAACTTGACCCCCCTGACCTTCTTAACTGACTTAGGGATCGTAGAAAATTAAGCTAGTACCACACCCATGCTCCTTAATTTACCTTCTTGATAGTATATGCCAAATCTGGTCTACTATAATCTGATTTACTTGTTTGTTGGTCTGTGTTCTATTTATTTGTTTATGCCAAATATGTGTCTTGGCATTTCTGGATTCGGGAACATGTTTTGAGATAACTGGATTGTAAAAGTAGGGGTGGTGTCTATTGAAACAGGTACTTAGATTTGGATAACCAATCACCCTTTGGTTTAGGTTACATGGCAAATAAAATGTTTCTTAATTTAGTCTGATTATAACTTTTTATATGGAATTAAGTCATCAGAGATTACTTCTTAAGCTAGGTTTGGACTTTACTATAGCTATAGCCAAAATTAGAGAAAAGGCGAAATTCTGGGTCTTGGGTGCAGGTTTATAGTAATAAGGATGTTTATGAGGGTGAATTTGATAAAGGGAAGTGTTCAGGAAGTGGGGTTTATTACTATCATATGAGTGGGAAGTATGGAATTGGAGTCTATAGATTCTTCACTGGTGATGTTTATGCTGGAGAGTGGTCTAATGGGTAGTGTCATGGGTGTGGAATACACAAGTGTGAGGATGGAAGCTGGTATGTTGGGGTGTTCAAGTGGGGTGTCAAACATGAACTTGGGCATTATCATTTCAGGTAATCTTCTCATTTAGACATATGTTTGTTGGCTGTGTGAAGTAATGGATTTGGATCTCCATGTTCTTTTATATGATATGATATGATATCGATGTGTGGAATTAATAAGACTGATAGTGGCTATGTTGTTCTATGCCCTCTGATTTTGCGTGGTCTTAGTTCGTTCAAATGAGAGTAATGAAACCTTTGTGATTTCCTTTAGGGATGGCCAATATTTCTCTTCTTGAAAGAGAAATGGGAAAGGGTGAGAGGTTTGAAACTATTATTTAGCCTAGCTCACTAAGTTCGTAGTTTGGTTACAAAATTAAGTCAATGTATTTACATCCGAAAAAATCTCACTTGGGCTAGGAAGGCGGATCGAAGGAATTAAAGGCCCAACTCGCATAGCCCAGCCTAAAAGCCATTTTAAGACGTGGAAAGGAGGAAAGTCGGCTCTAAAGCCGCCGAACGTGTCAGAAGGCATAGGGGATGTTCGAGACAAGCAACTGCAGTATAGGTCCAGCAGATGTCTATTTGACAAGCCAAATCAGCTCCCCAAAGCGCTTATAAAAAGAGAAGAAGCCCTCTTCTCAAATGACAACAAGACAATCAATCAATCAAACAAACAATTGATCAAACCAATCAATTTCAAAACAAAGCAAACCCTCAAAAAATTCTTTGTTCAAAGGCCCGCCTATTAAGGCACAACCTGTTTCTCCGGTCCAAGATCGAGATCCAGCCTCTTCTTTCAACCTCTTTCTCTCAGTTCCCGATTAGGAACTCCAGCTTTCCCTCATCCCAATTGATGTTCAATTCAGTCTTTAAGGAACCCCAAACACTCCCCTCATCCCAGCTATTTCAGTCTTTGAGGCATCTATACACTCAATATTTGACATCTCATTGTCTTTTGAATACTCTGCCAATCCATGGCATGATTCCGATTGATGTTCATCTCAGTTGAAGATTTGTAGAAAATCGTGCCCCTCAATGAGGCTTGATTTCGAAAGAAATATTTACTTGCAACACTTGTATTTTATTTACCTCATTTAATATCCACGCATTTACTTTCAGTATTTGTGCTCCATCTTCTTTACATTTCAACGGATTTTCTTAAGAGAAGTTACAATTATTCGGAATATACCAACCATTGTGTTTTGTGGCTGTCTTTAAGTCATAAAATCACTTATATGTGTTTTGGTCCAATACTATCATCCGACTTAAGGAAACCCGTGCACCTAACTGCCCTTAACCAATAAAAAGCTGCAAACATGAATAACTCGGAATTAACATAAACTGAACTTGGACTAAACTGGAAGAAAATTATTGAAGTCTTTGGATACATTATGAAGAAAACATAGAAAAGAACAGCGTGAGCAATTTGCATGCTCACCCCACAATCTCTTGATTAAAAGAAAGGTTCATAGGCCGCAATCGAACTCATTTCTAACTGTCTAGTAGTAGTCTCTACTAGTGGCACGCCTACTTTGAAGGTAGCTAAAAGCCTACTTGCTTCCTGGTCAGCCCATCTAAGAAAAGACTGTGGCATCAAGGCTTCAAAGCCCACAACCTTCAAACCCAAACCAAACTTCCAATAAGTCATACATCACCTACACATTACTAAAATCCACATGAGCCGCTCTTTTAGAGTCGATTTCGACTGAATCCACCGAAGGCGACCCCGGACCCACTGTCACATTTTTGGGCACGACAATGTGTTTTTTGTCTGGTGGTGGAATTATTAGGCTACCTAGTGTGGTCAGTTCACTGTCAAGTACCTATACTATTGACAGATGTAGGAAGTTCAGTTGCAAAATTCATAGACGGAGTACTTGGACATGGATACAATCTTCTTAGGTGACATATGGGAACTAGTTATTTCTACTTATATATATATAAGAAATTGAACTGAATATTGAATTTGATTAGTGTTATTGGCTATTTTATTTGTATATAGGTCATAGAAGATATTCTGTGCGGAGCAGCTAGAAGACTTTGTGTTGGCACCGGGGTTTCCTCTTATTGTATCAGACTTTACAGGAGGATGTAGAAGATAGTTTGTGTTGACACCGGTTCCCTCTTTTTGTATCAGACTTTAGAGGAGCATGTTAGAAGACATTTTGTGATGGACATATTGTATTTTGAGTAAATATTGGTTATCTAATCACTACGTCCATAACAGCTTTTTACGACGTGCATTTCACGGCGTGCAAAATTACGTGCCGTAAAAAGGTGTTTATTAAAGCGTGCATTTTTGCACGCTGTAAAATAATTTATTTGTGTCTTATTTACGGCGTGCTTATACTGTATGCCTTCTTTTATAACTAAGTCCGGCACACAATGGATGTATGCCGTAAAAATATGTCTTTTAAAGCGCGCTCTGCATACCGTAAAAATATGTCTTTTAAGGTGCGCGCTGTATGCCGTAAAAACAAAAACAAATTTTTAGTTCCCACCATAATTTTCACTTCCTAAAAGGCTAAAAAATTTCAATTCCCTCCCACCCAATTTTCTATACCGCCCACGGTTTGAACAATTTTTCACTTTTGTTCCTTTTGGTCTGACTTCACATGAAAAAATAACTTTCACTCTCCTCTCCTCACCGTCTCTGCCGTCTCCCAAAACTCTCACAATCTCTCATCTCTTCCTCATTTAGAAGGAGAGGAGTTTTAGGTTTGCAATTTTACACTACGCCAATTTTGACATTACACAACACCACATTGGCATTGGTAAATGCCAAATACAATGCCTTTATTAGTAAAGACCTCGCTCTTATAAATACTGATGTCCAAAAAATAAAAAGACATAAGTCCCAAATTCTAATGACTTCTAAAGAATAAGAAGACATCCGTCCTAAATTCTAGTGATGCCTTTGTAGACTATTTAGCATCGGATGATATAAGAATCGAAGCCTTAATTCATATCTCTCTTTTCATCAGTTCGGCATGGCTTAGTAAGAAGCCAATGTACTGATGTCTTTTATGAAACCCACACTTGGTCACAAATACTTTTTCCCTCCATTTCCCGTTTGCTCAAAATTTTCGGGGAGCGTACCTTTCCTTCTAATTTTGTAGAAATTGTCAAGCCAAAACTCCAAAAAAAATAAAAACAAAAACAAAAAGAACAACAAAAATATCCAAACCTAGCCGTTTCCTTCCTTCCCCAATTCGACGTCAATATTATTCATCCAACCTAATCGCTTCCCCTCCCTCAAACACTCCGAGTTTTCCAAATCTTCACAGTAACACAGAGATTTCTTAACTCTCTTCCACTCCAAGTCATTGTAGCTCCAACTCCAGGCCACTTACCTTGAGGAGGAAGAACCGATTGTGTTCGTGGGATAAAGAGACGTTGAGGCGGTCATTGACCGCGGCGACGGCGACTTAGGGTTTGTGATTCTCTTTTACCGATCTCTGTATCTTTGTGATTGGGTGTCTTATTGGATCTATGATTGGGTCAGTAACGCTGTTGGAATCCAAAACAATCAGTAACGCTCTAAGGAGGTGGTGGTGGCCTCGTCGTTGATCGAAGCAGTCATTGGCTACTGGGACCTACACAACGGTGCCGAGCAGCTCCGCTACAAGCTCTGTACCTCTCCGCCTCACCGCCTCGTCGTCGATCGAAGCAGGCATTAGCTGCTGGGACCTACACACCATCGCCTAGCAGCTCCGCTACGAGCTCTGTGCCTCTCCGCCTCACGGCCTCGTCTGCGGTGGGGAATGAATCCTCGCCTCCTCTCAGCTCCGCGAGACTTTGCCTCCTCTGGCTCTGTCCAGTACTGGGCCTGGTCCAAGGTGCCTCCTTTCTTCTGCATACGAGCTGTTTTATGAATTGTCTCCATTGATAGAATTGTAATTATTAATTTTTATTTATTTATTTAAAATTTTGGTATGCTCAAGTTGATGTGAAGAGCTTCCCAGCAGAACCAATCAAGCTGCTCGCTGCTAACAGTGAAGGAACGTATATTGTTGGTGGAGGTTTATCTGGGAATATCTACTTGTGGGAGGTCATTTTTCTTAAGCAATTGTGTTTATCTATTTGAAACATTTTCTTTTGAAATTTTAAATGCTAATAGACATGTGGATTTTTGCCCCTTTTAGGTTGCTAGTGGTAGACTTCTTAAGAAATGGCATACTCATTACAGAGCTGTTAGTTGCTTGGTATTTTTAGATGATGGCTCTTTGCTAATTTCTGGGTGAGAGGATGGAGGCATTAGAGTTTGGTCCCTTTTATTATAATCATCTCTTGTCTTCAACTTTTATAACTTTATATACTCTGTGTTGTTTCTAGTTATTACTGAAAAGGGTTTTATCTCTATCTATTTTTTTTTAGAATATTTGTCGATTTTGAAATGACCCAAAGTAGCCATCTATACATGCATAAATTTACAGAGCACACGCTATGTGTAACAGATGTTGTCACAGGATATGGTGGAGGCTGCCATTATCGTGTCATCTTCACAGGATCGCACTTGCTGCTTTACTTCCTTTAATTTGCAGTCCTGCATTGCTGTCTCTTTGCTCTGGGTTGCATAAATGGTGAGTGAACTTGTTCTTTATTTCTGCTGATGTATGATCTTTCACCTGTTCTTTCTTCGTTTCCAATGGAAAACTTCTAGCTAAGTTTCCAGTTGAAGTTTGTTCAACATCTATCCAGGTGAGTAATTGAATGTCTACTGTCATGTGCAGTTCATCAAATTAGACTTCTGTATTGTCATCAAACTTTGAGGTTAACATCTTAGCTGTTCAGTCTTCCAAACTTTCTAGTCAGTTTTGGTTTCAAAACTACTTGCTGCATTTTTGAGTCGTAATGGATGCATCTATGTTAAGTCAAATTTCTAATCACTATCGTATCAATTCATTGTCACTGTTTCTTAATTATATCGTTTGGTATGATCCTAGATATTTTGGATATGGACATTTTAGATTAGTTTATTAATGATCAATTGTTATTGCTATTGCTATTGATGATTGTTGTTTTCTGGTTTGTGTTATCGTGTGGACTTTAATTGTTGATTGTTGTTTTTTTTGGTTTTCCCTTGTTGGTACTAGGTCACATTTCTAATTGGGAGCAAAAGATTATCCAGCTCAAAGCCTTGTATTTGAAGATATTTTTGTACTGCTTGGAAGGAATATGAGGTGGTAGACTTGGTTTTTGTTTGAGATTATATTCATTAGGGATTCCAAGGAAATTTGATTAAGGCTAGTTTTATTATTTTGTGTTTTATTCAAGAACCTCAACTTGTTACTTTTCTATCGAATTTACCATCAATTAATGAAGTGTTTCTTTCTTTCTTATGTTTGGTGTACTTGTAAATTGGTTATTTTTTTCTTTTTATTGAATCTACTGTACAATGTAATAGGAATTGGGTTTGTAAATGGAAACTTAAAAGAATTATTAAGTGAATATAAAAAAAAATTACAATGAGGACGTACAAAGCATATGCCTTCAATATTCATTTTTACGGCGTGCACCGTGTGCCTATAATATTCATTTTTACTGCGTGCGCCGTGTGCTTTTAAAAGACATCAAATTAGTTTTTACAGTGTGCAGTGCGTGCTAGGTTCAACTAAGATGCGGTTCATATTTGTGTTTGCCTAGATAATGTATGAATTTTCCATAGAGCTTCATGATCTCTAGGTGTTCATTTAACTTGCAGTTCATGATTAGATGACATGAAGAGAATGGTTTGAAAGCGATTCGAAGTTTAATTCAATAGAGTTAGGGAAAATAATAGGATTAATTAGTGCCCTTCACAATTATTTCTAGACATTGTCATTCACTAGTTTGTAAAGAAATTTCCGGAAATAAATTGATGTGCATATGTTTGGTGTGTGGAGATTGAACCTTTAGCTAGTTTCTCACCATCAAACTTACCTTAGATTTCATTACATTTGCATTAGTTTCGTCATATTAAATCCAAGTCTCACAATTCTTCTCTCAATCACTTTATTAGTTATCTTTTCTTTTTCCCTTCATGTTAGTTAGCAAGTCCTCTAATCCCTAGCGTAGAACGATCCTTGCTTATCCTATACTACTACAAGTTTTGTAGGGTATTAAATTGTGTGTTAGGAATTAGCACATCAAAGTAGAGGCAATACCACTAGCTGTAGTGCTAGTTGTAGAGAGTGTCATACTAAGTTGGTCCATTTACTACATAAACACATAATAACAGTGGCAGTTATGTATTTAAGTATGTTTCCTTTTTGCATGTACATCAACAAATTATTATATGATTGTCTTTTTTATTCGTGGTAAACTTGTATACACATCAAACAACGATGTTCAATACTTCACATATTACATAATCAAATAAATTTGAAGAATAAAAAATTAGGGCTCACAAAATTCGGTTGCACGATGAGTGTCCAAGTTTAGTTGGTGGAGGTGCATTCGGGAGGGAGGCCTTGAGGGAATCGCTTTGTGTCCGTACAATAATTATAAGTCATGTAATTGTTTTGCACCCATTGAAGCCTCCCTTGGCTTGTGGAGTCCAATTCTTGCGAGAGCAAAATTGAGTTGGTGGAGTTAGAATTATTTGAACCGCAAGAAGAGGAATTAGATGAGGACCGCCATACACAAGCATCGTCGGCAGTGAAATTCCGGTATGACGCCGTAAAGGGGGCTTGGGTCCAATCTGTCTTCACCAGACCTCCTCTTGTGGCCCAGTCGTCGGCGTTCCAGAGACTGGATTGTATCCTCATTGGAAGGTTCTTAGGGTACGGAACACCAATTGACTCAGAGTTCTTGAACTCTCTAATGGGTGTGCCATCAACATAGAGGCTGCAAGATAGAAAGAACATAAAAAATTTCAAGATAAAAACGTTTATATATAGAACATTGAGCATATATATATTTTTTGAGAACTTACACAATATGTTGGGCATTCCAAAGAATGGAGTATGTGTGAAAATCAGCAGTGGGGTCAAACCAGAGGTAGAACTGCTGCTCTCTGTTGCCTTTGCCTTGGCTGAAAATATTGGTATGAACAATATAAGGGTCACCGCTAAGATTCCCCAAGAACTCAAAGTCTATCTCATCCCATGAAGATCCTTCTGACCGCAACTGCATGCACCAATATTCACATAAAAATTAATATACAATAAGGTTAATTTATAGATACATAATTAGCAATATATATATATATATATATATTTAGACTGGAGTATTCATTTCTAAATTTTGAATCCAAAAAATTTATGAGTGAAAAATAATAACTTACATAATAAGCTGTGACAGTGCCCGCAGAATTACCAGGAACAAGTTTGATCTGCATGTCAATCTTTCCAAAGAGATATTCATTTGTGGACTCGAAGCCAGAGCCAGAGGCTTTGTCGAGGGAGAGGGTGAGAAGCTGGCCGTTTTCTAGGATTTTACCGCGGCCATCGCCCCATGTAACCTGAAAATCCTGATAAAAGTTGCCGGCAAAGGCAACAATGAAAGAGCTCAAGAAGACGGTAATTAATAATAGAGCATAGTTTGGAGTTGGAGGAGGTGAAAATATAGCAGCCATTGCCTGATGAAGCGTATGTATATAGTAGGAGTGTTTGATTAATTCGTAGAGGCTTGATCTGAGTTGTGATATATATAGCTTTGGAAATGAATGCATGTATTTTTGGAAGGTTCTTCATTTTCAATAATAATATGATGAATTGTATAAGCGTGTGGGGAAAAGTGGGGAAGACTAGATGTAACCAGCTGGAGCCCAAAATAGGCTTTTTTGCGCCATCATTTTCATGCCAAAATAAAAGTGGGTTTGGTTGGAGCTAGGAAACCACAATGTTATTTCTCTATAATATAAATTTGATTGATTTTAGTCGCTTTAGTTTTTTGAAAGCACCATATTCATCATTCTTATTATTTCAATTTAAATAATTTTAATAGTCTTTGTTTTTTTTTTCCAAATTCTTTTATAGTCTTTGTAATTTTTCAAAAGTATCATTTAAATCTCGTATTTTTAATTTGATCAATTTTAATTTTTATAATATTTTAAATATATATAACGACATAATTTTATACATGCCTTAAATTTTGACCTTTAATGCGCGACAAGGATAGATCAAATTAAAATAAGAGAATGAAAATAGTCTTTTGTAAGAAGTAAAAGAACTAGACAAAATCTAGGCATTTAGTAGCTTTCCAACACGCAATTTTATGACATATATAAGTAGGTAGGTGTATAGGTTCAATAATAGTCAAACAATCTAGCAAGTCGGACCAGCAACCTTGAAAGCTTGGCAATATACTAATATAAATGAATTCATACCTCATCAACGACTATCCTTTATATATATATATATATATATATATGTGGCTAAATTTCTTTAGGTTAGGTAGCAGAATAATGAAGTTTTTTTTTTTTTGTCAATGAATAATGTAGTTTTATGTTTCAAATAAAGATTTTATAGTTTAATAAGTGATTGAAAATATATAATGAGCTTCTGTCCATTTGAACTAATTAGAATATTAATTATTACAACGAACTGAAAATTAATTAACATTTATTATTTTTTGATCCACCAAGACATAATAAATGTTAATAATAATCATGAGCCACAAAATTTAGCCCTCGTTATATTTATGATATAATACTTGCATCTCATTTTAATAGTACCTCCTAATATCACATTTTTGATTTATCAAATTATTTTTATACATATGTGATAATCGAAACCGTTTATTCTCTACATTATGTAA
This sequence comes from Oemleria cerasiformis, assembly GCA_037349345.1. Classification (NCBI taxonomy): domain Eukaryota; kingdom Viridiplantae; phylum Streptophyta; class Magnoliopsida; order Rosales; family Rosaceae; genus Oemleria; species Oemleria cerasiformis. The sequence continues at coordinate 13,692,607 of JAZGTL010000010.1, forward strand.
TCAAGATCATCTACGTAAAAAATCAACAAGATTTAATTGAGGTCGTTTAGCTATTTATATATATATATATATATATATATATATATATATATATATATATATATATATCAAATAGATCACTGGATGTGGTAACAATTAAGATACTCATGGTAAACTATTCATTTAGTTGATATATATGAATAGCTAAATGGAGCTGATTTCCACACTTTATTTTTACAGTATGCACTCCCATTGTAAAAATCAATTAATATTGAAGCAGAGTGTAGAATTTTGTAAAACATTGAGTATGAAAATCAGCTCCTATAACTAACCGATCTCCAATTTCGTTGATTATTTGCATAAACCTTTAAAAACTTGATATAAACCTTATGCTATATGTAAATCACCCTTTAAAGCTTTTCTAACATATAAGTAATGTCATTTTTGTGTGTAAAAATATATAAAGTAAATTTTATATCAGATTTTGGTGAGAATTCTCTTATTTTATTAATTCAATAGGAAAGTTATATATATATATATATATATATATATATATATATATATATATATATATATATATATATATATATATATATATATATATACAGAGATTAAGAATATTACTATGGGCCTAATTAGTGGACTGAGTTTAATTAGGAATATACAGCTCTCATTGACACTCCCCCTCAAGTTGGAGCATGTATGTCGTCAATGCCCAACATGCTAAGTGAGTTGTGGAATACTCTTCAGATTTAACCAATGATACCTCAATGATCTTTGCCTCGAGTTTCTCCTTGATGAAATGTCTGTCAACTTCAACATGCTTGATTCTATCTTGTTGCACTGGATTATGTGCGATGTCTATTGCTGCTTTGTTGTCACAATTCAGTTGCATGGCATGATTGAGTTTTAACCCCAATCACCCCAACAAATTCCTTATCCATAGTAGCTTACATACTCCTTGTGACATACCTCGATATTTTGCTTCAGCACTTGATCTTGACACTACTTTCTGTTTTTTACTTCGCCAAGTCACTAGATTGCCACCAACAAAGGTAAAGTATCCAGATGTTGATCGCCTGTTAGTAACAGAACCCGCCCAGTCTGCATCAGTGTGACCCTCAACATCTAGATGAACATGTCGTGAGAACATCAATCCTTTTCCAGGAGCTTACTTCAAGTATCTCAGAATTCGATTTACCACATCCATGTGGGCTTCACTTGGTGCATGCATGAACTGACTCACCACACTTACGGCATATGCGATATTAGGTCTAGTGTGTCCTAGATAGATCAACTTACCCACCAGGCGTTGATATCTTTCTTTGTTGTGGGTACCTGATCCGGATATTCATCAAGATGATGATTCAACTCCATTGGCGTATATGCTGGTTTGCTGGCTAGCATTCCAGTGTCAGTTAAAATGTCAAGGATATATTTCCGTTGTGATAGAAATATTCCTTGGTCTGAACGAGCCACTTCGACGCCTAAGAAGTATTTCAGAGCACCAAGATCTTTCATTTCAAACTCACTTGCCAAGTGGTGCTGCAACGCTGCCTTTTCCTCTGGGTCATTCCCGGTAACTACCATGTCATCAACATATACAATAAGGGCAGTGACTTTACCTTTCTTATGTTTCAAGAAAATAGTATAATCTGAGTTACTTTGTTTGTATCCGAAGTCCTTCATTGATTGGCTGAACTTTCCAAACCATGCTTTGGATGATTGCTTCAATCCATAAAGGGACTTCCTCAGTTTATAGATCACGTTGCCCTTATTAGGCCCCATCTTGCATCCTGGAGGTGAATCCATATAGACTTCTTCTTCTAAGTCACCATGCAGGAAGACATTTTTGACATCAAATTGGTGTAATGGCCAGTCTAGGTTTGCTGCCATAGAAAGAAGTACCCAAATTGGGTTGATCTTGGCTACAGGGGCAAAGGTCTCCCCATAGTCAATCACATAAGTTTGAGTGTAATCTTTCGCCACTAGTCTTGCTTTGTATCATTCAATGGTGCCATCTGCCTTGAACTTTACTGTATATATCCATCTACAACCCACTGTTCTATTCCCTGGCGGAAGAGTAATCATCTCCCAAGTGGAATTCTTCTGGAGAGCCCCATTTCATCATTCATCGCTTGTGTCCACTTGGGATCTTTCAGAGCATCCTGCATATTACTTGGAATAGATACAGTGGATAATTGACACACAAATGATGCACATGATGGAGACAACCTATGTATGGACACATGATTAGCAATAGGGTATTTAACTTTTGCTTTAGGGTCAGGGTCATACTGTTGTCTAAGAAACCCTCTAGTCGTGCGTGGGGGTAATTGATAACCTGTGTTTCCTGTATAACTTGACGCGGGTAAGGTGCTTGAGATAGAGTTTGAATGTTCAGTTACCTGTGGGGAATCTTCAGGACCTGATTGGATGAGTGATGATGGTACTGTAGTAGGAGTTGTAGAAAGGGAATTATCTGAACTAGTATCAAGAGTATCGAGGCGCTCTTCAGCTTGTTGCACCTCGGACACTGACGGCTCGGATGAATGGTGTTGAATTTGGACGATATGAGTATCTTCGGCAAAGATTCTGCTCTCCCCCTGCAGAGGATGCTCAGTGACTCCCCTTGAGTAATAAAACTCACACTCGTGGAAAGTCACATCGGCGGTAACGTGCATGGTCTGAGTGGGAGAATGGAAACACTTATAACCCTCCTCAGTGGTAGAATAACCCACAAAGACATAGCGTTGTGCACACGGATCAAGCTTGCCATGCTGATGGGGATACACATGAACGTACTCAACACAACCAAAGAGACGTGGTTCGAGATTTGGTGTGGATGGCATGGTGAGGAGAGTATTCAATGTCTGAAATGGAGTTTGATACTGAAGAGTGCTGGAAGGTGTTCGATTGATTAGGTAAGCAGCAGAACAAAGAGGCTCCCCCCAAAAATGATGCGGCATGCGGGCCTCAAATAAAGAGGCACGAACAACCTCCAAGAGATGCAGATTCTTACGCTCTGCGACACCATTCTGTTGTGGTGTATAGGCGCAGGAGGTTTGATGAACAATACTAAGTTGACTTAAAACATTATGTAGGTCATGGTTGATGTACTCACCTCCATTGTCAGACCGAAGTGTCATGATTTTCTTGTCAAACTGAGGAGCAACATATTGATAAAATAGCTTGAATTTGGCGGTGACGTCACTTTTCCGCTTTAGGGGAAAGACCCAGGTCATCCGAGTGCAATCATCAATAAACGTCACAAACCACTTAAACCCACTAATAGTGGGAACTCTTGATGGTCCCCAAACATCAGAATGGACAATCATGAAGGGCATAAAGCTTTTATTCAATCTTAATGGGTACGAAACACAATGGCTTTTCGCCAAAATGAAAATTTCACAATGAAAGTCTGATTCATGAAACTGGGAAAACAAATCTGGAAATATAAGTTTCAGATAACCAAAAGAAGCATGCCCTAACCATCGATGCCATAGCCAAATTTTTCTTCTTCCTGATGGACTCATCGCCTTTCACATTATGTGTGTGACTCAATCGCATACTGATATCGGCTGTCAATTCCAGATAATACAACTTTCCCCTCCTAGTACCACATCCAATCACGGCCCTGGTGAGAAGATCCTAAAAGAGACAATAATATGGCCAAAAACACACGGTACAATTAAGGGAATCAATGATCTGAGGAACAGATAACAAGTCATAGTCGAGAAAGGGACAACTAAGACATGATCAAGACTTAATAAGGGTGTAAGAGATAAAGACCTCTCTCCCATGACTTGGGAGGTGGTTCCGTTGGCACTAGTAATCTATGTTTGGCTTGAGGGTTTGGTAGAGTGCAACCCAGTGAAACTGGATGACATGGATCAGTAGCGCCAGTGTCAATAATCCCTGATCTATTACAAGTAAGTGAAGATGTGCAATAGGTACCTGGGGTGGCCAAGGCTGTGGAGGCAGATGTACCTGATGGAGGTTCGGATGCGGTCCCCTGGGAGGACTGAGCCAATGCAAATGAGGCTCTGTTCAAATCCGTCTTGCGCCTTTTGTGGACCCATCCTTCTGGATAACCAACGATCTCATAACAGACCTTAATTGTGTGGTTACCTAAACCACATTTGGTACACTGCATTGGAGGCCAGTGACGAGTAGGGTCGACACTATAAGTGATCGACCGAGATTGTTTGGACCTGGTAGAGATTACACCAGCTTCAGACATGGTTCCCGATCTCTCCCTTTTTTTTTCTTTTTTTTTTTTTCTAAAACTTCAAATGGGCCATAAAATTTGGGTTGCTCGCGAACGATGCTGGTCTGGCACCGGTCGGTGTGTTTGAGGAAATAATCATCCTCAATGGACGGAACCCGAACCAGAATGAACTCGACGCCGAACGAACTCTGGTATAGTGGTGGTCTCACGACCTGGGACGCTTGGGAACGTCGACAACGACGGAGGAGGGCTCTAGGTTCTCTCAGCCGTGACTCGTCTTCTACGGTGGGGGTCGACTGCGGGTGAAGGAAGGAAAAGTCTATCTTGGAGAGGGGGTTGTTTGGTGTCGTTGGTGGTATCTGTCGTGGTCACTAGGCTGCTAAGAATGACCGCGACCCCGAACCCGAGCGCGAACTCGAACCCGAACGAACTCAACGATGATGACGAACCCGAACGCGAATGAACTGCGAGGAACCCGAACGGGGGCGAGTCGGTGTGTGTTGTGGTCTGGGTCAGATTGTGGTGGGCCGGTGAGTTTGTGGTACGGTTGTGCCTGGCTGTCGAGTAACCGAAGCCGAATGGGTCGGGTCTTGAGCTTGAGGTGTAACGCGTTTATTGATATGCTGATTGATCAGATTGTCAATGGCTTTTTTTTTTAGACTGACCTTACTGATTGGTTTGATGACATTTGAAGATGAAGACAACGTCAAATATCTACTTCCCAAAGTGCGGAAGGCTGGTCAGTGAGGTTGTTGCGGAAGGCTGGTCGGTGTGGACGGTGAGGTTGTTGCGGAATGCTGGTCGGTGGGTAGGTGTGGCTGTGGGAGGGTTTTGGCTGCGGAAGTGATTGTGCAGCGGAAGGGGTGTGTTCTGCGGGTATTTGGATTTTGCTGCGAAAGTGGTGGTGCTGCGGGAAGGTTTATGCGGTGGAAGGTGGTGGTGCTGTTTCTAGGGTTGTATGACAGCTGGGGTACCATATTGATTTTTAGGGTTAGGATAAGAGACAATCACGATCAACTGCTCTTATACCATATCAAATTTTGGTGAGAATTCTCTTATTTTAATTCAATAGGAAAGTTATATATATATATATATATATATATTTATATACAGATACTAGGAATGTTACTATGGGTCTAATTAGTGGTATAAGTTTAATTAGGAATATATATCTCTCATTGACATATTATGTAGGCAGAAAGTAATCGGGGAGTACATCAGCAATCGTTTTGAGACAAATAGGCATATTAAGTGCAAAGTGAGATTAAAAGTGCAGTTTTGGATGCATCTCAAATAAAAAGCCAAAAAGTTAATACCCATCACAGCACAACTGAATACAAGCTGCACGAACTCATTATAATATAAGAATTTGAAAAGTTACTACACATCGTAGTAGTAGTATTATTAAACAAAAACTACACCAAAAATATTGAAATCTCGAATAACTTTCCTATCAACCAAGGTCTTGATTCTAGAAGTGGGTACAATGAAAATTTTGTTCGATGAAAATGTCTAATGCAAATCCGCCAAAAAATGTCTCCGGTAGTGCTCTAACTCAAACTCTACAATTTCAGGATACTCGCACGGGTACAATGAATATGTTGTTCCTTATAACGCCTTAATCAAATCTGCCAAATTTCTCCTGTAGAACTCTAGCTCTAACTCTACAATTTCAGGATACTCGCACGCAAAGGCACGCTCCACATAAAAAAATAAATTTATATTAGGAAGTCTACAAACTTTAAAATTCAAAATAAACAACATTCAAGTAGACATTACCTACCATATGAGTATCGATATTTCGTCTGAATTTTAGGAAGGCTGCATCGATATCTTTATACATCGGCTTGACTATAGGCGAATCCTTAACTACATTAGATGGATGTTTACAACATTAAAGTATAGCCTTGGGCCACTGCCGAACATCATGTAATTTAGACATGTATTTAAGAACCATAGTTAATTTATTCTCATCATCTTTCAGCGCATCACGAACTGCTGTCATATACCTCAATCATTTACCAGCATTCATGAAAGCCGGATGAAGTGGAGCACCTTTTAACATGAGCCTGTAAAGGGAAATGAAAAAGAATTTAAGAACCAATAAGAACAACATATAATGATACTAATTGTTGAGTTGACCTTAGACTTTGGTGAAATTTGGTGAAGTAGCCCATTCCTTCACTAGTAAGATTCTTTATCACAGCATTATCAACCTTTTGAAAGACATGAGTTACGTACTTACATTTCATATCTATGAGTCATAACAACATTTAGATGTTCTAATGCCTCAAGTGGCAGCTTAATATTCATTACCCTGAATATCTACGAGTTAGAACAACATTTAGATGTTCTAATGCCTCAAGAGGCATCTTAGTATTCATTATCCTGAATAGCTGCTGAAGCTGGAAAATGTCATTTGGCTGCTCACAATTATTTCAGAATTTGAGAGCACGACTCATTTTGTTGTGTCGATAGCCTTCACAAATTTGATATAAACCTTATGCTATCTGTAAATCACCCTTTAAAGCTTTTCTAACATATAAGTCATGTCATTTTTGTGGGTAAAAATATATATAGAGTAAAAATTATGTAGGTAGAAAGTAATCGGGGGTACATCAGCAATCGTCTTGAGGCAATATACAGTAAATCTTTTTAGAAAAGATGTGACTAACAATTATTAATTAGATATCCCCATGGACCTTATTCCCTGCTTCTCCATCATGACGTGATCATTTTATCACGCTTGATCGTGATGATTCCTCACGCTTGATGTAGAGTTTTTTCTTGATAAGCAAGTAAATAAGGATACTTAAACGGAGGAACTGCATCGAAATTTTGAATGTAGAAGAATATCGCCACTCATATCTCTTCGATCATCATCAGCCGGGAACAACCTAGTATGAAGCCTTTTTGCAACCACTACAAATGTGACTCTGGGCTGATATCCCTCCCCAAAAGAAGCACAAACTTGAAAACAAGACTTAACTGCTATGTCAGGACCCGTCCTGAATTTCCCCTCGAAATCCGGGAAGAAACCTGTTCCGTCTGACAACCTAAGGAAAAGTTCCCAAATTACCCTTTAATCCTTAAAAATAAATTATGAGATTTCTACCTAGAGTTCAGCAAAATTTCCTCTTAGGGATTTAAATAACTGGTTTCCACCTGTCAGACAAGGGATTTAAAGCACTCCAAATTCCCATAGACAACAACCATCCACAATATATCATAAGAGCATCTAGGTAGGATAAATAATACAAAATTAGATATTCTACTCAAAGTTTAGGTACAAAGCGCAGCTGTAAAACTAATGCCTCCGCCTCAGAATGTGCCCACGTCAACTCAACTCAACAACCTGGAGGGGATTTAAAACACAAAGTTGTGAGTGGACAAAAATAATCAGTTATAAATCCTTTTTCGAGGAAATCTTACATTTTCCCCCTCTACGAATAAAACCATGCATGCATCACATAAAACAGGTTATGATTAAAACATTATTTGAAACCATCGGAATTTCATTTCTCTTTAAAACCACTTAGTTGGCCTCACATAAAATCTATATAATGAAAATACCTTGTGGTCCACAGTTTGGTTTGAAAACTCTCTTCAAAGGAGTTAAAAATCATTTAATTCCACCTGGACACATAATATCTCAAATCCACTGTTCCCGACATATCCACTAGCCACCAGGGCATCCCTTGAGGTGTACTAGCCCTGTACTACGTGTAGACAGCCTCGCGACCCGGCAGAGCAAGACCCCTCAACACCAAAGTCGGAGCCTTCAACAACCAGCGGAGCAAAACCCCTCAACACCAGTCTAAGTAATTTTAACCATCGGGATAGAAAACCAGTGAAAACCAAATTCGTATTTTGAAATCTTTTTTTCTTGGACTAAGCCAATTTCTTTGAAAAGTCATTTTATGGTCAAAACTAGTAATATCATAATTACGGGTCTAAACCCAAATCACAGGCTCGAATAGTTACCACGTCAAAACGATATCAAAATCGAGTACAAAAATCAGGCCATTTCTCAAAACACACTTTCACTGAAATATTGAAAAACATGTGTCCAGCAACATGTGTCCATACATAACAGTATTTAAATCAAAGATACATTTATGCATGCATTATAGTTTATAAACCAAAAGTCCACTCACAAACCTATCCAAGCAAGCTCAATCCCGAATTGTACGATCACGGAAGTTCCGGGAGCAGTATCGTTTGTCCAAATTAATAATCGGGATTACCAGCTAATAATAAGAACCTTAAATATAAACCCCCTAAACCCTGGGAGGTCTACCTATGCCGGCCTAGAAAACGCAGCAACTTCAAACGCCCAAAACAACCCCTAAAAGACGTCCGATCGGCCCAAAACCTGCGCCAACAGATCCGGAACATCAAAACTAGCTGTCACTCGCCACCGTAACCTCAGACTCCGCCCCACGCGCCGTCACGCACCAACGGAAGGTTGGAACATAAGCCCACGCGCCCTCCCACGCCGGCCACACGCTTGATACAGTGCCTACGCGCCTGGACCGGTCCAACCAGCCCAACTCGGCTTGACCCGATCCAACCCGACCCTACCGATTCAATCAACCCGATCGGTTCACTTAACCCGACCGATTCAACTAGACCCGACCGATTACCGGTGACTCGCCGGAGAAGACGACCGGCTACCGGCGTCACCGTCTAGTTTCGCCGGAATCCCCCATTTCCGACCGAAACTTCAAAATTTTATAACTTCCTCAAAACTCAACCATTTTTCACAAATTTTATGTCTAAATCTATCTACTCAAACCCAAGAATCCATATATGACCTCAAAACCATAAACATGTACCTGTGTAAGCCGAAAAATCGATCGAAAGATCTGAAACTTTCTATTCTCGATTTGGCTTCCCCCGTGGTCCTCTCCTTCGATGGTTGGTACGGTTGTTGTAACAACCCGGAATTTTAAATATTGGGTTTATGCAATTATTTATGTAAAATGACGATTTTACCCTTGGTCGGTAAAGGGCATGGAAATCAAGTTTTGTTTCGGGACTTATTAGGTGGTGTTTTGTGTACCGTTGCGTAGGTCTCGAACTCACGAGTTCGTAGACAGGCAGCACGCGGAAAACGGAGTTCGTGTGCGGAAGTTACGGGTCTAGATTGATAGGGGTATTTTGGTAATTTTTTACTTGGGGTAGATATTTTTAACCCCAAATCATTGTCTCATCTTCATATCATCATCTCACTCTCATCTCTCTGTGAAACACCCACATCGAACCCGAAACCGTGCGAAAACACACCTGAAAAACCATAAAGTCAACTTTGGATTCAAGGTTTTAGCTTCCAGTTTTGAATAACTAATCGTATTCTACTCCTTCCCACGATCACAACCGTACCAACCATCGAAGGAGAGGACCACGGTGGAAGCCGAACCGAGTATAGGAAGTTTCGGATATTTCGATCGATTTTTCGGCTTAAACAGGTACGTGTTTGATGTTTTAAGGTCATATTTGGATTCCTGGGTTCGAGTAGATAGATTTAGACGTAAAATCTGTGAAAAATGGTTGAGTTTTGAGGAAGTTGTAAAGCTTGGAGTTTCGGCCGGAAATTGGGGATTCTGGCGGAAACCAGATGGCGGATTCGGTAGTCAGTCGTCTTCTCCGTTGAGTCACCGGTGACCGGTCGGGTCGAGTTGAACCGGTCGGGTTGAGTGAATCGGTCGGGTCGAGTTGAACCGGTCGGGTTGAGTGAACCGGTCAGGTCGAGTTGGACCGTGTCAGGTTGAGCCGGACCGGGTTGGACTTGTCCAAGCGCGTGAACACTATAGCAGGCACGTGATCGGCGCGTGAGGTCGCGTGGGCGCGTGTTCCGACCTTCCGGCGGCGGGTGGGGCCGAGTCTGAGGTCTCGGCGGCACGTCGTAACTAGTTTTCAACGTTCCGAATCTGTTGGTACAGGTTTCAGGTTGATCGGACGTCGTTTAGAGGTCGCTTTAGGTGTCCGCAGTTGCTGTGTTTTCTAGAAACAGCATGGGTAGACTTCCCGAGGTTTAGGAAGTTGTTATATAAGAGTCTTATTACTAGCCGGTAATCCCGATTGTTATTTTTGACAGGCGATATTGTTCCGGGAACCTCAGAGGAACGAACAAGACGGGATTGAGGTAGCTTGAACAGGTTTGTGAGTGGACTTTTGTTTTATGAACTGAAATGCATGCATCAAAATATCTTTGTGTAAATACTGTTATGTATTGTGGCATTGAATTTCTGAATTTTTGAAATGATTACTAGACACATGTTTTCCACTATTTCGGTTAAATTGTGATTTGAGGGAGGCCAGGAACCGGGACTAGGATCCGTTATTAGCGGTGAACCCGATGAACCTCCAAGATAAACATTGAATTGAGGGAGGCCAGGAACCAGGACTAGGATCCGTTATTAGCGGTGAAACCAGTGAACCTCCAAGATAAACACATTTGAGGAGGACCAGGATATGGGACTAGGATCTGTTGTTGGCGGTGAACCCAGTAAACCTCCAATATAATTGGTTATTGATTCTCCGACTAGCGTCGAGAGTTTTGCTCCGTTGGTTTGTTAGGTGCTCCGACTCTGGCATCGTGGAGTTTTGGTTCTGTCGGGTCGCGAGACTGTCTTTGCATAGTACAGAGAGTTGTGATACAGGACTAGCACACCCCAAGGGACACCCTGGTGGCTAGTGGATGTGTCGAGAACAGTGGATTGGAGATATTATGTGCCTAGGTTGAATTAAATGATTTTGAATTCCTTTGAGGATGATTTTCAAATCAGAGTGTGGACCACAATGTGTTTTCCTTATATGGATTTTGCATGAGTCCTACTAAGTGGTTTTAAAGAGAAATGGAAATGCAGGTGATTTAAAGATGATGTTTTTATATCATGAACTGTTTATGTGATGCATGCATAGTTTTATAAATGGAGGGAGAAAAAGGTAATATTCCTTGGAAAACGATTTATAAACGATTATTTTTGTCCACTCACAACTTTTGTGTTTAAACCCCCTTCAAGCAGTAGAGTTGACGCGGACACTTATCTCGAGGCAGAGGCATTAGCACTTTCGGCTGCGCTGTGTAGTTGTACTTGAGTAGGATATCTAATTTGTACCTTGATCCTACTTAGACGCGCTGATATTATATTGTATTTGGTTGGTAATTACTTACAGGAATTTTGAGTGCTTAAATCCCTAGTCTGACAAGTGAAAGTATTTATTATTATTATAATTTGTAATGATTGAAGGTTATTTGGGAACCTTTCCTTAGGTTGTCAGATGGGATCAGGGTTCTTCCCGGGTTTCGAGGGGAAATTCGGGACGGGTCCTGACAGTTGTGATCGTGGGAAGGAGTAGAATACGATTAGTGGATCAAAAATGGAAGTTAAAGCCTTGAATCAAAAGTTGACTTTGTGGTTTTTGGGGTGTTTTCTCACGGGTTCGAGTGGGTGTGCTTTACAAAGAAAAGATGAGGAAATGAAGATGAAGTAATTGCTTTGGGGATTAAAAATATCTACTCCTAAGCCAAATTTACCAAAATGCCCTTGCACAGCTAGACCCGTAACTTTGGTACACGAACTCTGTTTCTCGCGGGCCACTTATCTACGAACTCGTGAGTTCGAGACGTACACAACGGTATGCAAGACACCACCTAAAATGTTTCGAAACAAAATTTGATTTCCTAGCCCTTAACAACTAAGGGTAAAATAGTCATTTTACATAAATAATTTACATAAATCCAATAATTGAAATTTCGGGTTGTTACAATCCACCCCCCTTAAGAAATTTCGTCCTCGAAATTCAACTCTACCCTTGGAACAAATGAGGATACTGCGCCCGCATTAAAGTCGCAGTTTCCCACGTGGCTTCCTCCACGTTAAGATTCCTCCACAACACTTTAACTAGAGGAATACTCTTTCTACGCAGTACCTTCTCATTCCAATCCAAAATTTGCACTGGTTGCTCCTCAAAGGTCAAATCATCCTTCAGCTCAAGTGGCTGCTCTTCTAATACGTGAGACTCATCAAACAGATATTTTCGGAGCAAGGATAAATGGAAAACATTATGAACTCTGGATAATTCCGATGGTAAAGTAAGACGATATACCACTGGTCCTATCCTCTCCAAAATCTCATACGGCCCTATGTAGCGAGGACTCAGTTTCCCTCGTCTACCAAAACGTACCACTCCCTTCCAAGGAGATAATTTCAAGAACACCCAATCTCCAATCTCAAATTCAAGATCTCTGGTTCGACGGTCTGCATAGCTCTTCTGGCGATCCTGAGCTGTCTTCAACCTTTCTCTGATGATTCTTATCTTTTCCTTAGTCGTATCCACTAACTCTGGTGTTAACAGTTTCCTTTCACCCACTTCGTTCCAACATAACGGTGTCCTGCACTGCCTCCCATACAGTGCCTCGAAAGGAGACATCCCAATACTCGACTGATAACTATTATTATAAGCAAATTCCATCAGAGCTAGGTGTGAATCCCAGTTCCCTTTCAACTGCAGTACACAAGCTCTCATCATCTCCTCCAAAACTTGGATTTTCCTCTCAGACTGACCATCCGTTTGAGGATAAAAAGTTGTACTAAAATGCAAGGTAGTGCCAAAAGCCTTATGCAAACTCCGCCAAAACCTGGAGGTAAATCTAGGATCCCTGTCCTAAACAATTGACTCTGGAGTCCCATGTAGCCGTATGATCTCATCAACGAACAATTTGGCATACCGACTTATCCGAAAATCTTCCCGCACTGGCAAGAAATGTGCAGACTTCGTGAGTCTATCAACAATTACCCATATCCCATCATGTCCCATCTGTGTCCTTGGAAGTTTATACACAAAATCCATCGTAATGTGATCTCACTTCCATTCCGGAATAGGTAATGGTTGAAGTGCCCCATATGGTTTCTGCCTCTCTGCTTCACTTGCTGACATGTCAGGCATCTACTCACAAACTCAGCAATTTTCCTTTTCATCCCAGTCCACCAATAGTGTTTCCTTAGGGTATGATACATCTTGCTACCTCCTGGATGCATAGCGTAAGCCGAACTATGAGCCTCATCAAGAATTTCCCCCTTTAGCTCTAGCTCATTCGGTACGCACCACCGGCCATCCCTAACCAAGGCTCCATCATCCCTAAGCGCATAGTCCTACCTGTTTCCAGCCTCCAAGTCCATCCTGATAATGCACAATGTAGGGTCCTGGAGTTGAGCCTCAATAATCCGATCAATCAGAACAGGCCTCACATGGAAACTAGCCAATAAAGCCCCTTGGTTATCCATGTCAAATGCAATCCCCGCTCTACGGAACTCTAACAACAATGGTAGGTAGGTTTTGTGCAAATGGGCCAAAGAACCCATGGATTTCCTGCTCAAGGCATCCGCAACAACATTTGCTTTCCCTAGATGGTACTCTATAGTACAATCATAATCCTTTATTAGCTCAAGCCATCTACTCTGCCTCAGATTCAGGTCCTTTTGGGTGAACAAATACTTTAAACTCTTATGGTCGGTGAAGATCCGACATGTCTCCCCGTACAAATATTGTCGCCAGATTTTCAGTGCATGCACCACTGCAGCTAACTCTAAAACATGTGTGGGGTAATTCAACTCATGGGGTTTAAGTTGTCTAGAAGCATACGCTATCACCTTCCCATACTGCATCAACACGCAGCCTATACCCTGCAATGATGCATCACTATACACCTCGAATCCCCCAGTATCATCAGGAAGGGTTAATACTGGAGCAGAAGTCAACCTCCTCTTCAACTCCTGAAATCCCCGTTCACAATCAGCTCCCCAGTCAAACTTGACTCCTTTCCTAGTCAACCGAGTCAACGGGCCTGCTATCGTAGAAAATCCTTCTACGAACCGTCGATAATATCCTGCCAAACCCAGAAAGCTCCTTACCTCTGTCACTATCCTCGGTTGCTCCTAGTTTGCCACTGCCTCAAGCTTTTGGGGATCTACACTGATACCCTCAGCCGAAATCACATGACCTAAGAATCCAACTTCTGTAAACCAAAACTGGCATTTACTGAACTTGGCAAACAAATTATTTTTCCTAGGCATATTCAGCACCAACCTTAAGTGTTTCTCATGTGCCTTAGCACTCCTCGAATACACCAAGATGTCATCGATGAACACAATCACAAACCGATCCAAATACTTTTGGAATACCCTGTTCATCAAGTCCATAAACGCTGTCGGAGCATTAGTCAACCCAAAGGGCATCACCAGGAACTCATAATGATCATAACGAGTCCTGAAAGCTGTTTTCTGAACATCCCCTTCCCTGATCCTCAACTGATGGTACCCGGATCGAAGGTCAATTTTTGAAAAATATCTTGCCCCCTTAAGTTGATCAAACAAATCATCTATCCTTGGCAGAGGATACTTATTCCACACCGTAGCCCTATTTTGCTGCCGGTAGTCGATATATAACCTCAGACCACCATCCTTTTTCCTCACAAATAACACTAGTGCACCCCAAGGTGAAACACTTGGGCGAATATATCCCATATTCACCAAGTCCTGCAACTGAGTCTTCAACTCTCACAATTCTGCCGGTGCCATTATGTACGATGCTTATGAGATAGGTTGAGTACCTAGTAAAAGCTCTATGGTGAACTCAATCTCCCGGTGAGGTGGCAATCCCGGAAGATCCTCTGGAAACACATCAGAGAACTCACTCACCATTGGAATATCCTCCACTCTCATCGGGGTATTCCGAGAATCAAACACATGAGCCAAGTAACCCTCACAACCTTTTCTCAACAATTTCTTAGCGGTCAAAGCTGATATCACTCCACAGGGTAGTGCCCTGCGATCTCCCCTAAACGTAAGTTCCGGTAAACCTGGACTCCAGAAATCCACTCTCTTGTCATAACAATCAATAGAGGCATGGTGCCTAGTCAACCAATCCATCTCCAGAATCACATCAAAATCAAAAATATCTGGGGGGATTAAATCTGCCTCTAATGCATGACCTTCCACTAACACTGGACAACTACGAATCATGAGATTCGCCACTAACATATTCCCAGTAGGAGTACTAATACCCATGTCCCAACTAATCGGAGACAATTCTCTATCAACAAACAATGTAAAACCCCGAGAAATGAAAGAATAAGTCTCCCCATGATCTATCAAAACATATGCATCACGGTTAAAAATAGATAACGTACGCGTGACCACATATGGTGCTACTCGGGCCTCCTGTTGCGACATAGTAAAAACTCGGGCTTGTGTATCCAAAGATCGACCACGACCCCACTGTCTGCCTCTGGCCCTGTTAGACCCATTGGCCCTGTTCGTCCAATTGGCCCGGTTGGTCCCACTGGATTAACTATGGCTTCCAGCTGCAATACCAGACGTATGAGCTGTCCTCTGCCTCTGTTCAGTAGCACCCCGCCCCCAGGAACTACTGCCCGGATAACATCCAGTGCCACCGGAGCTGCCACTCAGTCTTCCAGTTGACTGCACTGAAGCATCACTAGAACGAGCGGATGACTGCGGTGTCTGTCTGGCTCTGCCACTTCCTGATCCGGATCCTGCTCTGGATCCCGCACCCCCAATAGATCCCGAACTGAAACTGCCTCTCTTGGACGGTCCCTGACTAGAGGCTCCAATATCCCAGTGATCCAGGTGTCGCCTGGAACCACTAAACTGTTGTTGGACTGGCAAACCCATGCTCAACTCTACACCAGTTGCAGCGTCAGACACAGCTCTCAAGGAAGTATGAACTACAGCTGTTACCGCTGACCAAAGTTCGCCCCTCAATCCATTCAAATCTGTGTCGCTTGTCCCTCTCGGTTGTCACCAGAGTCGGTGCAAAACGAGCCAATTCTATGAATTTCTGCTCATACTGAGCCACTGTCTTATCTCCCTGCCGTAAGTGCAAGAACTCAGCCTCCCTAGCATCTCGGTACGAGCAAGGGTAAAATTCCTCAAGGAACTGCTCCCGAAAAGTCTCCCAGGTAATTGTACTGACATCCCAGCCTGATAGCTCTAATGCGTTCCACCAATGATAAGCAGAACCACCTAGAAGAAAAGTGGCTAACAGCACCATATCCCTCTGAGGACATCTCATAACTGAGAACACTCGCTCTAAATGAGTAATCCACTCCGCTGCATCATCTGGGCTAGAGTCACCCATAAATATTGTAGCCCCTAATCTTTGCGCTTTCTTAATGTCCGAACCTTCAGTAGCAGCCCTACTCTGAAGTACAGAAATCAAAGTGTGACCCAATTGTTCCAGTGTTTGCCTCAAATCAGGCTCCATTGCGGGTTCATGTGTGTCCCCACTGTTTCCAAACTGTTGACGGAACTCGCGTCTCGGAATTTAAATTAAGTGACGAGACTCATCAATACCAAAATAATTGTACACTAACTCTACTGCCTACAGGAATTTAAACCTAGTGCTCTGATACCAATTGTCAGGATCCGTCCCGAATTTCCCCTCGAAACCCGAGAAGAATCCTGTCCCGTCTGACAACCTAAGGAAAAGTTCCCAAATTACCCTTTAATCCTTAAAAATAAATTATGAGATTTCTACCAAGAGTTCGGCAGATTTTCCTCTTAGGGATTTAAATAATTGGTTTCCACCTGTTAGACAAGGGATTTAAAGCACTCCAAATTCCCATAGACAACAACCATCCAAAATATATCATCAGAGCATCTAGGTAGGATAAATAATACAAAATTAGATATCCTACTCAAAGTTTAGGTACAAAGCGCAGCTGTAAAACTAATGCCTCCGCCTCAGAATGTGCTCACGTCAACTCAACTCAATAGCCTGGAGGGGATTTAAAACACAAAGTTGTGAGTGGACAAAAATAATCAGTTATAAATCCTTTTTCGAGGAAATCTTACATTTTCCCCCTCCACGAATAAAACCATGCATACATCACATAAAACAGTTTATGATTAAAACATTATTTGAAACCATCAGAATTCCATTTCTCTTTAAAACCACCTAGTTGGACTCACATAAAATATGTATAATAAAAATACCTTGTGGTCTACAATTTGGCTTGAAAACTCTCTTCAAAGGAGTTAAAAATCATTTAATTCCACCTGGACACATAATATCTCAAATCCACTGTTCCTGACATATCCACTAGCCACCAGGGTATCCCTTGGGGTGTGCTAGCCCTGTACTACGCGTAGACAGCCTCGCGACCCGGCGGAACAAGACCTCTCAACACCAAAGTCGGGGCCTTAACAACCAGCGGAGCAAAACCCCTCAACACCAGTCTGAGCAATTTTAACCATCGGGATAGAAAACCAGTGAAAACCAAATTCGTGTTTTGAAATCTCTGTTTCTTGGACTAAGCCAATTTCTTTGAAAAGTCATTTTATGGCCAAAACCAGTAATATCATAATTACGAGTCTAAACCCAAATCACAGGCTCAAATAGTTACCACGTCAAAACGATATCAAAATCGAGTACAAAAATCAGGTCATTTCTCAAAACACACTTTCATTGAAATATTGGAAAACATGTGTCCAGCATCATTTCTAAATTCCAGAAATTCATTGCACCCATACATAACAGTATTTAAATCAAAGATACATTTATGCATGCATTATAGTTTATAAACCAAAAGTCCACTCACCAACCTGTCCAAGCAAGCTCAATCCCGAATTGTACGCTCCCCTGAAGTTACTGGAGCAATATCGTCTGTCCAAATTAATAATCGGGATTACCAGCTAATAATAAGAACCTTAAATATAAACTCCCTAAACCCCGGGACGTCTACCTATGCTGGCCTAGAAAACGCAGCAACTTCAAACGCCCAAAACAACCCCTAAACGACGTCCGATCAACCTAAAACATGAGCCAACAGATCCGGAACGTCAAAACTAACTGTCACGCACCACCGCAACCTCAGACTCAACCCCACACGCCGCCACGCGCTGACGAAAGGTCGGAACACATGCCCACGCGCCGCCACGCGCCGGTCACGCTCCTGCTACAGTGCCCATGCGCCTAGATCGGTCCAACCCGGCACAACTCGACCTGACCGATTCACTTAACCCGACCGTTTCAACTCGAGTCGATCGGTTACCGGTGACTCGCCAGAGAAGACGAGCAGCTGCCGGCACCACCGTCTGGTTTCGCCGGAATCTCCCATTTCCGACCGAAACTTCAAACTTTTATAACTTCCTCAAAACTCAACAATTTTTCACAAATTTTATGTCTAAATCCATCTACTCAAACCCAAGAATCTAAATATGACCTCAAAACCACAAACACGTACCTGTGTAAGCCGAAAAATCAATCGGAAGATCTGAAACTTCCTATACTCGGTTCGGCTTCCCCCGTGGTCCTCTCCTTCAATGGTTTGTACGGTTGTGATCGTGGGAAGGAGTAGAATACGATTAGTGGATCAAAAATGGAATTTAAAGCCTTGAATCAAAAGTTGACTTTGTGGTTTTTGGGGTGTTTTCTCACAGGTTCGAGTGGGTGTGTTTTACAGAGAAAAGATGAGGAAATGAAGATGAAGTAAAGGCTTTGGGGGTTAAAAATATCTACTCCTAAGCCAAATTTACCAAAATTCCCTTGCACAACTAGACTCGTAACTTTCGTACACGAACTCCGTTTCTCGCGTGTCGCCTGTCTACGAACTCGTGAGTTCGAGACCTATGCAACGGTATGCAAAACACCACCTAAAATGTTCTGAAACAAAATTTGATTTCCACGGCCTTAACAACCAAGGGTAAAATCGTCATTTTACATAAATAATTTACGTAAATCCAATAATTGAAAATTCGGATTGTTACATGATATACATAATTTCATTCCATAATATTGATTTTTCTTTCTTTTATAACTATTAAGTTAAGTTGTAGTATACCTCTTTGATAGCATTCACCTCATGTAGCAAAACTTGACTAAATTGGCTTTCACCAACTTTACGCCTATCAGGTATAAAATATATATATATATATATATATATATCAGCAAATGTTGTCTAATTTTGCTTGGTTACATGCAGTTGAAACATTTACATACCTGTAGAAAATAATTATCTGAGTTGGTTTTTGAGTAAGTAATCATTCTCGAAATGCAATGCACAATCGGATTAGTGCAATGCACAATCATATTAGTGCAATGCACACTCATTTATGAGGATAAAAAATATATATATAAAGTAAATATTATGTAAGCGGAAAGTAATCGGGGAGTACACCGATAATATTAACATCCGTCTTGAGGCAATACACTTAAGTAGAAGTGAATCAAACTTGAAAACAAGAAGTTGAAAATATTAAGAAAATAGTAATACTACGTACATCCATTTTATAGCTACTTTGGTCCAAGCTATAAGGATAGGAAGAGACTCAACTATTTGGTAGTTGTATGTTTGGTCCAAATGTGCATGTTCTGAAATTTGGATGTATATATATATATATATAAAGGCCAAAATGAGGAAGAAAACAATGATAATTGGAGATCACACTTCTGCATCGGGTATTCCTAATCTGATTGTTTCATCAAATAAGGGCATACCTTGTTCATCATGTTTTACTACTTTTCGGATTTGTAATCTTAAATCATCTATGAGACATTTGTCCCACCAGTTTTTAACATTCCCGTAAATCCTGTTACGAAAAGGTCAATAATTTCTGTTTGACTAAGATCGTTATTGGTGTGGTAACTATTAGCAACCATTGACATGTGTTGCATTTTATTTAATATTTCTTGTTCTGATAAACCATCAATATTCCATTCATAGATTTTATCATAGGAAACAGGAAATTGACTTTGGGTACCCCTTTCTTCATACTGGAGCTCAGGAGGAGTTGCCTTTGGATACCAATTTTTGGTGAAACTGGTTGGGTTAACTTTTTTATGTGTAATTCTATTAACTTGAAAATTTTGAAAAATATTTTCTATTTGAGTTATTTGATATAAGTTTATTGAATCGGGTTCAGAGTCAGTGTTGAGATTACTAGTATGAATACTTAATTACTACGTTGACTGAAGTCGATTCCTTTTTTATTGGTGATATATATATATATATATATATATATATATATATATATATATATATATATATATATATCTTAAGCCTTTTATGTTGTAAAGGACAAACAATGGTAGAGTACCTACTCCTTGAGAAATTATTAAGTGGTATTGTAGCACCACGTCAACTCATGATACTCACATTCAAAATTTGACACGTGTCTATTTTTTTACATGTGGATTTAATTTTCTTTTTATGTTTTGAAATTAAATTAAAAAATCAAATAAAACACTTAAAAAGTAAAAAATCCAAAAACTATACCCTAATTTGTCGTTCTCTTTTCCTCCCCCGGTCGTTACTCTCTTCCCCAGGTCATTCATATTTGGTGTGGCTCCAAAGAAGCAAAGGAGGTTATTTTTCGCCGTCATGGCACCTGAAATGCATAAGAGATACCAGATTCGAAAGCTAGATCATCTTCATCATAGCTGTAAATTGTTTCATGGTTTGCTGTTTGGTTTCTTTGCTTTCATTTCTGGCTTTTTAAAGAGTGTGTTTGATAGATTTAAGTGGGTTTTTTTTTCCATTTTATTTTAGGCCTCCCTCCCTCTTTGTTTTTGGTTTTGATCTGGGATTGAACAAAGAATGGGGGAGAGAACGACTTGGGGGAAAGAGAACGACTGGGGGAAGAGAATAACAACCGGGGGAGGAGAAGAGAACGACAAATTAGGGTATGGTTTTTTGGATTTTTTTACTTTTTTAGATTTTTATTTTATTTTTTAATTTCATTTCAAAACATAAAAAGAAAATTAAATTCACATCTAAAAAAATAGACACATGTCAAAATTTGAACGGGAGTACCATACGCTGACGTTATGCTCCAATACCACCTAATAAGTTCTCCTAATCCTTATCTGAGCGAAGTAAATACAGGGAGTCTCGTATGAACACATGATACTTCTCATTTTTGTTGTAATTATACCACATAAATGCACGATTTTTTGTAACTCAACGTACGTTATGGTACAATATATAATTGACAAGATTTATTTTGTGTTGAAATTTCTTAAAATGAAATAAAACATATAAGTAAAATACAAAAACAATAATTATATGAAGAACACAAGAATTTATTTACGCACGTGGTTTGATTTGAAATCTTATGTTCACGAGTGAAGATGATGAGGAGATGAAACGAATAACAAAAGAAATTATCTAAGCGCCTGAATTAAGCACTGTCAAATGCTTAAGCCTAAAGATTCATGTACTCACAAACACATTAATTATGGTCTAAAATTGCACCAATAGACTCATTACATACATGAAAATTTTTCCAAGTCTAAGAATATCTGAGTACAAATTTTGGTGGCATAAATTGACGTATCACAAACGAAAGCATTTCACCCGAAAACTCAAATGGTAGAACCACCAAATCTTTTGTTATTGGCTCATCATGACCCTTACCATGATTCGCATGTCACTATTAGGACAACCAAAATGTTCTTAATTAAGTGTGTTGCATGCTTCACTATTTCAATTTCACAATATTTAATAAATTGGCCCTTACACAATATACACTGCCAAAACTAATATACCAATACATAAAACATCTGTAGTGTGTCACTATTTAGATTTCTAAAATGACTATTTGGGACTTGTGAGGAAGGAAAAATTACGTGTTTTAGGTGCGTTACCGTTGAAAGGGTTAGAGAGAGAGAGAGAGAGAGAGAGAGGGGGTTGAGGAAGGTGATACTAATGGTAGAGTACGCAAGTGAAGTTGTGGGGTGGAAAGGAATAGGTGGCAATGGATGAGAGATAGTAGTGGCAATGGATGTGTCAAAATGAGCATGTCAAACAAGTGCACCCCCATGCAATGGTGCAAACCTTCACTATATATATAACACGCTTTCAAACCTTTTTGACCAACCCTTCTTTTCCCTTTGTTAAGGAAAGTGCCCAAAACACTAAAAAATTACAACAAATTTCCCTTTCTAGTTTCTACTCCTAATCCTTCTATTAGTATTATGTTAATTAACCATCCATCATTTAAAATTACAACGAATTTCCCTTATATTAGTACTAGCTCGTTCCCGTTTCTTCCACAACATACATGTGCATGGTATTTTGTACACTCTATATTGTCGGTGGTATAGGGGGGTTGGTACTGTTGACCTAAAATATAAACGAACAATTATTCGAGTCCTTTTGGGAAAGGCTTCCAGGGGAACTGGGCTTCACCTCCCCATGCAAACACTTTCCTCAGTTAACAAAATAGAAAACAATCTGGCCCAAACCGCGTCTTCTAAATTGGGTTTTAGACCCCAATATATATAATCTAATCCCCCCTTGGTTTTCTGATCCATGAGCTCATTAGCTATCTCACTAGCCACAGCCAGCAAATTGAACCTTCCAATCTCTTTCCACTCGCTCAAACCAACCCACTATATAAAGTCTAAGCCATGCTATTTTCTGTGTACCTCAACACCAATAACCTGCTCTCTTTTTACTCATTAATTTCATAATTAACCAAACCCATGGCTTCCTTTAAGTCACTGCTGATGCCTCTCATTCTTAGCTCTTTGATTGTTGCCTCGGCTGGTAACTTCGACCAGGACTTTCAGATTACCTGGGGAGATGTGATAGGAGCATATTTATGCAACGTTTTATCTTGTTTTCTTATGCTTTTCTTAGCATGTTTCCTATGTTTTCTAAATACTTAGCTTGTTTTCGTATTTTATAGGATTTTTAGAAGCAAAGTTACAAAATGAATTAATAAGTGCTGTTTCGGAAATCTAAAGAGGAAACTTTGAAACAGACTTCAGCAGATGTGTCAACTTCTCGAAATTAACTGCACCTGCTCAGTAAGAACTAGCTAATGAGCCATATATCATTGGAAAGATACGGAAGTCTAGTTTCTAAAGGAATTTACGGTTCGTGAATTGGAATCTTCTAGAAGGAGTTATGGACGTTTCAGTACAGCAAGTTCAGGCTGCGCTAGAATTCAGCATTCCTTCTATTTCAAGTTTTCTAATCGTTATCAGGCTTGGACGACTAAAGCCCAATTTGTTAGGGTTATGGGAGGAGCTGTTTTAATCAGAGAAAAGAAGAAAATTAAAAAGAATAAAAAAAGAAACTCTTGCTCTCCCTCATTCAGTGAATTAACATGCACATAAATTCTTGGCAAGCCGAAAGGGCAAAGACACGCATACAAGAGAGAAGCAAAGAGTCTCCCCCTCATCTCATACTTTTAAACAACTCTTTTTCTCCAAAAAACTGCAAAAAACTTTTGGGCTCTCACACAAGGACTCAGCCACACCATCCCATTCTGCTCCATCCTTCAAGGTTCCAAGGTCTAAAAGGCTTAGGAAGCAAGGAGGAACGTCGAGGCGTCATCCAATCACTCTTGCTGACCAACACATCATCAAAGAGCTATCTTCTTCCTCTTTTTATTTTCTGTTTTTTTGTATGTTCTTGTTGTCTATTTAAATTATGGGTAACTAAATACTTTAGTTAGGGCTCGATTGAAGCCCTAATCATGTTTCTTTAAGGAATTCGATATGTCTTTGCTGTAAACTACTTTTGTGATGCTTAATTGATTAATTTCATATTATATTTTACCCTTTACATACGTTATGTTATGCTTGATCACCATATGCATGATTTGTATTGAGTTTGTTACATAGGTAAATTTAAATGACCAAATCTTGTGCATGTGAAAGTAACAAAAGAACTAGTTATAAGTTCTTGAAATTAATCATCATGAATAACTAGAATAGATATCATGTTCTAGGAGTTGTGTGTTTGTCGATTTCCATTGTGTTATGCGTTCTTTACAACTTAGTATATACTATGCTAAACACTTTATGAATGAAAAGAGTTAGTGTAGATACCCATTCCTAACTTGTTGCTTAGGGAAATCAATAATTTAAAGAGTAGATATCATGCCTTTAGGTTGACAAACATGAGCATCTAAAATCTGTTTTGTAGCATTGTGCATATCGTTTGCTTAAGGAAGAAGATTAGCGGTGAATATCGAATCCCTAACTGGTTTTCTCACATTGTTTTAACCTCAATCCAATTCTATTTTTAATCAAACGCTGTTTTTTTTTAATATTTTGTTTTGAAATTTTCAGTTTTCAAAATCATCTTAAAATCAATTTTAAACACATATTAATCAAGTCCTCGTGGGAATGATCTCGTATTTTCTTTCTATACTATTTGTCTGATCTTGTGCACTTGCGAGTTAAAACGTGCATATAGTTGCGTAATTTTTAGGTTGCTATTTGTACAACAAGTTTTTGGCGCCGTTGTCGGGGATTGTATAATTAGTTTGTGCTAAAATTGATTTTTGGTTTTCTTTTACAGGTTGAATTTTGTTTATGCAAGGTCGTCGATCCCAAAATCCAGCGGTTGTTGCCTACAATCCTGAGATTGAACGAACTCTTAGACATCTTCGGAAGCAAGCTGAGAGGGCAAAATTTAACACACAAATAGAAGATTTTGAAGAAGGAGAAAGATCAGAATCAGAGAACGAAATGGGGGATGAATAGGTTCAAAGGCCAATGAAGGACTCCTTTGTCCCTCAAAACCTTAATCAACCATCATGCATTGCCAACCAACCAACTGCGCAAGGCAGCTTCAATTTATCACCTCAATTTCTTAACATGGTGCCGCACTACAGAGGCACACCTTCTGAGGATCCATACTTGCACATTAGGGATTTCTTCGATCTCTGCAAGACTCAGAACATCCAGGGCTTAACTCCAGAAGGAATTAGGTTAATTCTCTTTCCTTTCTCCTTAAAAGATAATGCTAAGTTGTGGTTGAATTCTCTGGCTGCAGGTTCCATTACTACTTGGTAACAATTGGCTACTACATTTTTGAAGAAGTTTTTCCCAGCCCAAAAGACAAGACAACTTAAAAGGGAGATTCAATCCTTTCAAAAACAGGATGGAGATCTTTTCTTTGAGGCATGGGAGCATTTCAATGAGTTGCTTCTCAAGTGTCCACACCACAATCTATCTCAAGACGATCAAGTACAAACTTTTTATGAAGGTTTAAATGATTTTAACAAAAGTCTTGTTGATTCAGCTTGTGGAGGTGTGCTTATGGAAAAGAGCAGTGATGAAGCCATTGAGCTATTTGAGACCCTAAGTGAAAATTCTCAGCAATTCTCATCAAGAGGGAGACAGGGAGTAAAAAGTAAAGGTGTTTATGAAGTTAGCACAAATGGTGGAGTCTAGAGTCAAATGGCAGCAATGGAGAAGAAGTTAGATATGCTGGTGAAAACAATGTCAGCTCAGAACATCTCTCAAGTTCAACAAGTTGCTAAAGTCGAGGTATGTGCTATATGTTCTCATTTTAATCATACTACTGAGACTTGTCATATGTCTTGTTTTACAGATCATGAGCAAGCTAATCATGTGGGGCAAAACAACTATCATCCCAAGAACAACCCATTTTCGAACACTTATAATCCAGGACGGAAAGACCACCCAAATTTATCTTGGAGCAACAGTCAGAATGTGCTTAATCCACAAGGGCGGCAGAAGAACTTCCACCAGGGAAGTAATTATCACGCTTCATCACAGGTGACACAACCAAATACTGACCAAAAGAAGAATAATCTTGAAGGTGCCATACTCCAGTTCTTGACTGCACAGCAACAGACAAATGCTCTAACTAGTCAGAACATTCAGAAACTAGAAGCAACAACTAGCCAAGCTATTCAGAGATTGGAGGCACAAGTAGGGCAAATGGCAAAGGAGTTAAGTGAGTGAAAGAAATGAGAGTTTCCATCACAAACCATACCTAATCCGGGAGGCTAGGAGCAGCTCAAGGCTGTGACAATCCTTAGAAGTGGCAAGGTAGTTGACAATAAGGTGGGGACATATGAGAATGAACCAGAAAATGTTGAACCACCTCCAGCCACAAAGGTAGGTGAGAAGGAGAAGGTGATATTGCCACCCTTCCCTCAAAGGTTAGTTAAGCAAAATAAAGAAAAACATCTTCTTGATATTTTTTAAACTTTGAGAAAAGTAGAAATCAACATTCCTTTACTTGATGCAATTAAACAGATTCCATCTTATGCTAAGTTTTTAAAGGATTGTTGTACACACAAAAGACAGTTTCAGGAACATGAGAAAACTGCATTGACTGAAGAGGTAAGTGCGGTTTTATTGAGAAAGCTACCACCTAAACTAAAAGATCCAGGTAGTTTTACTATTCCTTGTAGGGTTGGTGACCGTCTGTTTGAACGTGCTTTGCTTGATTTAGGAGCAAGCATTAACTTGATGCCTTACACCGTTTATGAGGAGTTGAGGTTGGGGGAGCTCAAACCAACCTCAATTATATTTCAATTGGCAGATAGAAGCATCAGAAGACCTAGAGGTATATTAGAGGATGTTTTGGTTCAAGTAAATGAATTTATTTTGCCTGTTGATTTTGTTGTTTTGGATATGGAAGATTCCCCTATGCCATCTTCATTACCTATTATTCTTGGTAGACCCTTTATGGTAACTGATGATACAAAGATAAGTGTGAAAAATGGTACTATACACATGAAAGTTAATGGTAAGAAGATAGAGTTCATGTTGTCTGATACTATCAAATTGCCACATGATAACCACGATTGTTTCAATATTGATGTGGTAGGAAGTGTTGTTGAGCAAGTGTTTCAAGTACATAGCATTGACCCTTTGGAGGCATGCATAGCCCACAACCTCACAAGGCTGAATTATGAACGTGGATGTGATGTTACAGAGATAGACCTCCATGAAGTTGTGCATTCTCTTGAGGCTTCTAAGCCTTATCCAAGTAAGTATGTACCTCCCTTTGACACTCTTATGTCTACTAATACTACTCTTGTCCCTTCCATTGTTAGGGCACCAGATCTAGAATTGAAGCAACTACCTGAACAATTGAAGTATGCTTACTTGGGAGAGAACCAGACATTACTAGTGATAGTTGCTGTAAACTTGAGTTTGGTAGAGCAAGAGAAGTTGTTGAGAGTTCTTAGGGAGCACAAGATTGCATTAGGGTGGACCATTGCCAACATCAAAGGCATAAGTCCATCCAAGTGCCTGCACAGAATCCTCTTTGAAGATATGCAACAAGCAGGTGACAAGAGGAAGTTACAGCTAAATGAGCTTGAAGAGTTGAGGTATGATGCATATGAGAATGCTAAGTTGTATAAGGAGCAGACCAAGGCGTATCATGATAAGCAGCTAGTTAGGAAGGAGTTTCATGTGGGACAGAAGGTGTTGATCTACAATTCAAAATTGAGACTTTTCCTTGGTAAGCTCAAGTCTAGGTGGTACGGTCCTTATGTTGTTACAAAAGTGTTCCCTCATGGAGCTTTGGAGGTTCAAAGCAAAGAGAAGAATCATACATTCATGGTGAATGGGCACAGAGTAACGCCCTATATTGAGATGAGCTTTGAGCCTAGAGAGGAGGATGTGACTCTCCAACCTGTTCAGTACATTGCATGAGAGTCCAACAGTCTAGGTGAAGACTATAAACTTAGCACTACTTGGGAGGTAACCCAAAGGGAAGTTGGGAGGTAACCCAAAGGGAAGTTGGGAGGTAACCCAAAGGGAAGTTGGGAGGTAACCCAAAGGGAAGTTGGGAGGTAACCCAAAGGGAAGTTAGGAGGCAACCCATGTGAAGAGGATGATGACAGTTTTTGCACTCTACAAAAATAACAATCAGATTTGCTTTCTCTCACCCTTTCCTTCTTTATCGTTAACTTTGCCTTTATTTGTTTTGTTTTTATTTTTATTTTCTTTATAGGTGTTGTCATTTGTTTCTCCTTCCTTAAATGCTTCATTGTTTATACTTTAACTTTCAAACTTTGAGGACAATGTTAGATTTAGGTGTGAGGGGGAAACACTTGTGTTTTCCGTTGATTTTGCATTGGTTCAAAAAACAATTATTAAAAAAAAAAAAAAATTTGACAGCTTTGTTTTTACCCTTAGTTTGTGTCGGTTTTAGTAGTGTTCTTTGGGTAGTTTTTGTGTTTGTTTGTGTCTTAGGTTTCTTTCCAACACAATGATGAGATTTGGTTTTTAATTGCATGACTTTAAGATGATTTCTAAGCATGATTCAAGGGATGAAATTATTCTTTGGTTAATACTCAATTATTCATGGTTATCATATGCAAAATCACATGTAATCACCCGAGTAAGTGGTACCCAAAACATGCTTAATTGAATGAAGCTCAATACAACCCTTTTGTGAGCTTTTGAGAGAGTTGTATTTGTTTAATTTATCACTTTCTTATCAATTAAGTCGTTGCATGAGCTCATCTTTTGGGTTACTACTTGAATTGCTTATCATCATTGGAACTAAATGTTAGAACTAGTACTAATTTCTTTTCGAGGCATTGAATTGATTTGCATGACATACTTGAGATGATGAAGGCACCTAGATTACCACCATTGCCAAAATGACCTTTGACCCATGATACACTTTCCTCTAGTTAAACCCCTGTTGAGCCTTTGTTTAAGCCTTTTTGTTTCATAACCCTCATTTTCCTCACCTAGCCTAAACACTTTCATCCTTACCCTTTTTCTTAAAGATTAGTGAAGCATAATTTGTAGAAACTTAATTGTGAATCGAGGGGTGTTCAAAGAGCAAGTTTGGGGGAATGTTAAAAAGAAAAAGAAAAACAAATCGGCATTGTGTTTGAATTGTTATGCCCTGACTGTTCATGTATTGATTGTTGAAGTATGGTCCATAATGTTCAAATCGGTCATTGAGTGTATGTACTTGCTCGGTACTTATATGATTTTTAAGCTTTGATGGTGATAAAAGTTCATATGTGTCTAACATCATAGCATGCTTCTACTTTTCTTTAAGAACCTTGTGTTATCCATATCCATTCTTTCTTTAACCCCTTACCCTTTGGCCTCATTACAATCCCCATAAAGACCTTCTGATTTTGTTTGTTGTGTTTATATCGATATGTGAAGATTTGAATGAAGTATGAGCATATGGTGTCACTTGTTCTTGCATTCAAGTAGTAGCATTCCTTTTATGGGATCATATTCAAAAGAACATTTATGAAAGTGCCTTTCTTTCTTGTTATATCATATGTGAGCAATTTGTTTCCATTTGACATCAATCCTCTCACATATAACTAGTATAGGAAGAGTGACTTAACCGGAAAATATGAGGTAAAATCAGAGCGTATTCAGTGAGATTTTTGAGCTAATTCTTTCAACATGTATCTCTCTTTGTACTGTTGCTTTGATTGATTTAATTGTGAGCTTGTGTATGATTTCTATAAATGTGTATTAACTCTCGAATTATGTGGACCAATTCTTATGCTTATGATGAATCTTAATATGTCATGATCCATTGAAAATCTCTGAGACAAATGTTGGAAGGTTTACGTTGAATCATTGAGTCTTTATTTTTTTTTTAATTCTTTGTTTCTGTTTTGCTCGAGGACTAGCAAAAGCTTAAGTGTGGGGGAATTTCATAGGAGCATATTTATGCGACGTTTTATCTTGTTTTCTTATGCTTTTCTTAGCATGTTTCCTATGTTTTCTTAATACTTAGCTTGTTTTCGTGTTTTGTAGGATTTTTTGAAGCAAAGTTACAAAAGGAGTTAATTAGTGCTGTTTGGGAAATCTAAAGAGGAAACTTTGAAACAGACTTCAGTAGATGTGTCAACTTCACGAAATTAACTGCACCTGATCAGGAAGAACTAGCTGATGGGCCATATATCGTTGGAAAGATACAGAATACTAGTTTCTAAAGGAATTTACGGTTCGTGAATTAGAATTTTCTCGAAGGTGTTATGGCCATTTTAGTACAGCAAATTCAGGCTGCGCGGGAATTCAGCATTCCTTCTATTTCAAGTTTTCTAATCCTTATCAGCCTTAGACGACTAAAGCCCAGTTTGTTAGGGTTATGGGAGGAGCTGTTTTAATCAGAGAAAAGAAGAAAATTAAAAAG
This sequence comes from Oemleria cerasiformis, assembly GCA_037349345.1. Classification (NCBI taxonomy): domain Eukaryota; kingdom Viridiplantae; phylum Streptophyta; class Magnoliopsida; order Rosales; family Rosaceae; genus Oemleria; species Oemleria cerasiformis. Next base: position 13,722,762 of record JAZGTL010000010.1, read on the forward strand.
AATAAAAAAAGAAACTCTTGCTCTCCCTCATTCAGTGAATTAACAAGCACATAAATTTTTGGCAAGCCGTAGGGGCAAAGACATGCATACAAGAGAGAAGCAAAGAGTATCCCCCTCATCTCATACTTTGAAACAACTCTTTTTCTCCAAAAAAAACTACAGAAAACGTCTGGGCTCTCACACAAGGACTCAGCCACACCATCCCATTATGCTCCATCCTTCAAGGTTCCAAGGTCTAAAAGGCTTAGGAAGCAAGGAGGAACGTCAAGGCGTCATCCAATCACTCTGGCTGACCAACACATCATCAAAGAGTTATCTTCTTCCTCTTTTTATTTTCTGTTTTTTGGTATGTTCTTACTGTCTATTTAAATTATGGGTAACTAAGTACTTTAGTTAGGGCTCGATTGAAGCCCTAATCAAGTTTCTTTAAGGATTTCGATATGCCTTTGCTGTAAACTACTTTTGTGATGCTTAATTGATTAATTTCATATTATATTTTACTCTTTACATATGTTATGTTATGCTTGATCACCATATGCATGATGTGTATTGAGTTTGTTACATAGGTAAATTTAGATGACCGAATCTTGTGCATGTGAAAGTAACAAGAACTAGTTATAAGTTCTTGAAATTAATCATCATGAATAACTAGAATAGATATCATGTTCTAGGAGTTGTGTGTTTGTCGATTTCCATTGTGTTATGTGTACTTAAAGTACAACTTAGTAGATACCATGCTAAACACTTTATGAATGAAAAGAGTTAGCGTAGATACCCATGCCTAACTTGTTGCTTAGGGAAATCAATAATTTAAAGAGTAGATATCATGCCTTTAGGTTGACAAACATGAGCATCTAAAATCTGTTTTGTATCATTGTGCATATCGTTTGCTTAAGGAAGAAGATTAGCGGTGAACATCGAATCCCTAACTGGTTTTCTCACATTGTTTTAACCTCAATCCAATTCTATTTTTAATCAAACGCTGTTTTTTTTTAATATTTTGTTTCGAAATTTTCAGTTTTCAAAATCATCTTAAAATCAATTTTAAACACATATTAATCCAGTCCTCGTGGGAATGATCTCATATTTGCTTTCTATACTATTTGTCTGATCTTGTGCACTTGCGAATTAAAACGTGCATATAGTTGCGTAATTTTTCGGTTGCTATTTGTACAACAAGATGGTCGAGCTAAGGTCCTCAACAATGGCGACCTTCTCACTCTTTCTCTAGACAAAGCCTACGGCTCTGGCTTTTAGTCCAAAAATGAGTATCTCTTTGGAAAGATTGATATGCATCTCAAACTTGTGCCTGGAAACTTTGCTGGCCGGCACTGTCCCAGCCTACCATGTAAGTTCATCACTATTTATTAATTTAAAAAAAGAAACTGCATTTAAGGACACAATTATAATCAAACTTATATAAAAATATAATCAACATTATTTTCTTACAACCACAGACAATTCATTTTTTTGTTTTTTGATACAATGATATTATTAGGGTCTTACAACCACAGACAAATTCACTTTTTTGTTTTTTAATACAATGATATTATTAGGGGAGGGAGAATACATTATACACATTGGGTATCGACCTCGCAAAGTACGAGAGTCGAACTTGAAACTTCTCACATACGTTTGAAAAGGAATACGACCAAGGCATAGCACTCAGTGGCTTAATTGTGATTTTACTTGTTTACCTCTAAGGTAACTAAGGGTCTTAATTGCTAAGTGCAAACTCAATTTTTGAAATTGGGATTTTACTTGTTTAACCTTGATGAAATCAAGGGTGTTGCTTGTTTTGGGGTTTACTATTTTAGGGTTTAGAGGTTTTTAGAAAGTTTTGGAGAGTCAACTTAAACCTTATACCGTAAACAATTAACTTGATAATTTTTTTGGTTAAGGGGCATTGTAGGGATTTGAACTTAGCGGCTAGATAGTATATTTGCTTGTTTTTTTTGGAATTTTGCTCTTAATTATCAAATTTTGAGTTTTTTTTTTTATTTTGCAAAATAAAAATTTGGAGGTGAATTGTCTTTATTTGTTCATATATTATATATAGTCTTATGTGTAAAAAAAATTTCGGAGCCTATGCGTCATAAATCTAATATTAAATTTCAATTAATAATGAATTTTATAGTCCAAACACTACAATAAAATTCATCTTGCCCGGCGAAAGGACGTCGTCGAGCAACGGTGAAAACGGCGAATCTCCGTCGGGCAACCTTCGTCGGGCTACTGTAGTCGGGCTTGATATTAGTCGACGACAACAGTGTATTCGTCGAGCAACTAAAGCTTGCTCGGCGGAAGAGTTCGTCGCTTACAACTTCGTCGAGCAACCCAAAAGTCAACAACATATGCCCAACAGACAATATGCGTCAGGCAAACGTTAAATGTATTCGTCGGGTAACGTGTTAAATATGCGTCGGGTAACTTTTTAAATCTTCATCGGGTAACGCGATACATATCCGTTGGGTAACGTTTTACATATCCGTCGGGTAACTTTTTACATATCCGTCGGGTAACCTTTTACATATTCGTCGGGTAAATTTTTACATATCCATCGGGTAACATTTTACATATCCGTCGGGTAACTTTTTACATATTCGTCGGGTAACTCTTTACATGTTCGTCGGGTAACTGTTTAAATCTTCGTCAGGTAACGTTATAAAAATTCCATTACTATGCCCAATGCCTTGACTGTTCGTCGAGCAAGCTCTGGATATTTAAAATATAATTTTAATAAATTATTTAATTAAATAATTTAAAATTAAAAAATTAAAAATTCAATTAAAATAATCAAAATAAAATAAAAATAATATTTATAAAAATTAATGTTATGTTTTTACATCATTAAAACTAAAACAATAATTTACATATATTACACTCTAACTACTTGTCGACGGGTTGAAGTAGTCGGGATCTTGACCGGGCTGTTATGAGGGGGGTTGAGGCTGTGAGAAAATGTCATCCAATCCACGGTCACCCAAGCGATCAAAGACCTTGGCAAGGGCGGTCTTTATTTGGACGTTTTGGGATTGGATCTCCGCGTATTGAGCCTTGATATGAGCATTTTCGGCCTGGAGAAACTCGAAGTTTCTCCTGAGGTCCGACATCTCCTCAGGATTGCCTACCCGAGATGAACTCGACGAGTGACTCGAGACATCCCGCATAATCTCGTCGCCCGCCCCCCGAACGATCCTCCCTAGACGCCTCCCAAGTCGTCGCTCTAGGATAGCGATCGACATCTCGGGATTCAGGAGCTGCTGCTCCAACGACACATTCAGATGCTGTTGTGTGAGCTCAACTTGTGTCTGCTGGACATCTTGCTCCATCTCCTCCTACAAATTCGAATAAATATTAATTAGTAATATAATTATCAAATTAAGAAAGAGTGTTTAATCTGCAAAAAATAAACTTACGTGAATTCGGTCAGCCTCTTGATCCCCCCGTCTAGCGTACACTTGCCCCCAAGCATCTACCTCTGGGAACATCGACCCGGCGATGCGCCGATCCTCTTGCCGGGCCGATAAGGATCGCGACCCCCTGTGGTGGTTGAATTTCTTCGCTCCCCGGTTCGATGCGTTGGCAATCGATTTCCACTATTCATTTGTAAAACCAAAAATTATATTTTAAAATGGAAAATAAAATAAATAATAAATAATTTAATTAGGTGGATAATACGTACCAAATAGGTGGGGGACACGAAATGGACGCACAACCACAACCACCCTGGCAGTTTCGGCCCATCCAACTCCTCCGGAGGATTTGCCTGAGCTTCCTCCAGCGAAGGCCAAGTCTTGAAGTACTTGTGGAGCTCGTACTTCCAATCGGCATACCGTAACTGCCAGTGTTGGCTCAAGTATCTACTAAGCTCGACGTCTTCCAAGTTGAACTCAAAATTGATCTGCAATAAATTATTAAGTTAGTAAAATAATTAAAAAATATGAAATTAATGTTAAAAATGGGAAAAACACATACTGATAACTTTCCCCAACAACGCATGATCTCCACCGGGGGTTGGGTTATGAAAGTCTCCCCATCATTAGGGACTTGGTGCGAAGAATCGCACCAATGTCATGCACCAGGAGGCTGTGAATTTTTACCAGCGCAGACCGGAGGCGCGACACGTACACCACTAGTATCTTTGCATTTGTTGTCCTGCAAATCCGCTGGGATGTCAAACCCCAGTTTATCCCGCGCACGTTCACCGACCTACCTGCAAATTCGATGAACATTGGTAAATAAAATGAGTAACAAATAAAAACAGTTGGTAAAATAAACAAAATAATGAACTTAACCTTAGGGAGTGCTCCGACATTAGGCCATGTTTCGTCTGCTCCGACGGCATCATGTGGGGGCTGGAGGTCAGTATGGGGTTCCCCCCGTTTCTTGCTATGCTGTTGACGAGCCGATCGAGCACCAGGTCACTGATGAAGCGACATCGGTGGCTGAATCGACGCCGTTGTTGAGGCACCCGAGTTAGGGGCTGCCTCCTCCTGCGCTTGATCATCAACGGGATAAGGGCAAGGGCGAGTCCTAGACGTGATTAAGGTGCAATGCGACATCTACAATAAGAAATATAAAATAATTAATATAAAATTAACCAATACATTTTTAATTAAATAAAAAAAACCAAACATTTTTAATATTAAATATTAAATTCAAAAAATAAAAATATAAATAAAATCACATTTAAAATTAACCAACATTTTTTAATTCCAATAAACGTAAATAAATAAAGCAATAATTTTTTTTTAGTAATAACTAGTAAAATCATATCTAAAAACTAAAACCACAAAATTCTAATTTTTTAAAATAAATCCAACACAAACGAAAATTAAACTTAAAATACTAATTAATCCAAAAATACTAAACTCAAAATTCACAACATTATAGCTAAATTTGTAAATCCAAATTTCGGGAACAAATTCAAACTTACAAATTAATCCAAACATACAATAATAATATCCAAATCACATATACTACACAATGTCAAAATTTCACAAATGTTTTTTTAAATTCAAATATCCAAAATTCATAAAATTCACATAAATTTCATATCCAAAATCATAACATTATACCAATTTCAACATTATACCAAACATCAAAATTTTAACAAATCTTCAACTATTATATTCCAATCCAAACAATCTTAAAAATTTCAACATTATACCAAACAAATATTTATATTCCAATCCAATCCAAAATCACAATATTCAACTAATCCCCCTAAATTCTCAATCTGCAAATTTGACAATAATGCACAATCTGCGATAATCAAATCCAAATGTAAATTCCTTTTTCAATACAATTTCATAATATCCAAACCAAATTTAAATTTAAATTTCAATCCAAACAAAAATTAAATTTTTACCAATCAAAATTAACAATAAACCAATATACATTAACAATAGAGACAGAGACAGAGGGACAATGAGTTCGACCTTCAAGGAACTCGGTGAGAGATCGGTCCGGCGAGGCGAGCGGCGGCGACAGTAAACCTCGCTGAGAGAGAGGCGGCGCGTACGTTTGCTGGTGAGGGAGAGCGAGAAACGGTGGTAGTTGCGGCGACCGGAACACACAAGGCGAGCGGGAAGGTGCTTGTAGAGAGCAAGGAAGGAAAATGAAGGAAAATGAAGGAAAATGAGGAAAACGAAGAAGAAGGAAGAAGAGTCGGTCTGCTTTATCTGTCTGATTGACATTGCCCGACGGATGTATTCGTCAGGCAACACTTTAAAAATTCGTCGGGTAGTCAAAAACGGTGGACATTCGTCGGGTAACTCGTTAGATATCCGTCAGGTAACGTTTTACCTATCTTCGTCGGGTAACTTGTTAGATACTCGTCGGTTAACGTTTTAAATATTCGTCGGGTTAATTGATAAATATCTGTCGGGCAATATTCGGCTGTAATTTTGAGATTTTGCGAAGTTTTAGGCGGAAGATCCGTCGGGCAACCTTTACAACCGTCGTCGGGTAAATTCTACGATCGGCTATCCGTCAGGTAACAAATTAAAACTCCGTCAGGCAACAATACGCGGTACTTTTCAGATTCAGCGAAAATTTAGGCAGAAAGTTCGTCGGGCAACGCTTTAAAACATGTGTCGGGTAATACCAACGGTCGGCTATTCGTCGGGTAATATTTTAAATATTTGTCGGGCCAAATTACGCAGTAATTTTGAGATTTCGTGAAAAAGTAGGCGTCTTTTTTGAAATATTTGGGGGAAATATTTTGTGCCTTTTATTACGTTGCCCGACACCATTTCTAAGGTTGCCCGACGGGATGTTGCCCAGCGAATTGATTTATTCGTCGGGCTTGAGTTTTTTTATCTGTTTTATCATTAATCTGAAAACCAGGTCCGACAAAAGTATAATTCACATCAGGACCGTTCAAATTTTGGTTTTACATGCCTAAAGCCCAATCAATCGTTATCGTGATGTTTTGAGGATTTCAAGTCGTCCGATCGTGAAGAAACGTTGTGTAACCGTTGAATCGTTGTGCACCGTTACCTAATCCCGGGATTTCTAAATTGGGTTATTTTTCGCGTAGGCGATCTATGAGTACCTACCATAAATTGGACGGTTCGGTCAATTTCAATTTGTAAATTATTGAAAATTGGAAAACAAGCATATTGACCAAGGAGTTTAAACTTTTGATGGAAACTTCAATACATTTTGCGAAGTGTTGGTTCTAATGATGTTCAAACGATTGAATTTTATAGATCTAACCGTTCATTTTTTGACTTTACGTGCCTAGATCTCGCCCGTCGAAAATCTTGATGTTTTGAGAATTTCAAGCCATCCGATCGTGAAGAAATGTTGTGTAACCGTTGAATCTTTGTGCACAGTTACCTAATCCTGAGATTTCCAAATTGGGTAATTTTTCGCGTAGCTGATCTGTGAGTACCTACCATAAATGTGGACGGTTAGATCGATCATTTTCAATTTTTAAATTATTGAAAATCGGAAAACAAGCATATTGACCAAGGAGTTTAAAGTCTTGATGGAAACTTCAATACATTTTGCGAAGTGTTGGTTCTAATGATGTTCAAACGATTGAATTTTACAGATGTAACAGTTCATTTTTTTATTTTACGTGCCTAGATCTCGCCCGTCGAAAATCTTGATGTTTTGAGGATTTCAAGCCATCCGATTGTGAAGAAACGTTGGGTAACCGTTCAATCGCTGTGCATGGTTACCTAATCCCGGGATTTCCAAATTGGGTAATTTTTCGCGTAGCCGATCTGTGAGTACCTACCATAAATGTGACGGTTAGATCGGTCATTTTCAATTTGTAAATTATTGAAAATCGAAAAACAAGCATATTGACCAAGGAGTTTAAACTCTTGATGGAAACTTCAATACATTTTGCGAAGTGTTGGTTCTAATGATGGTCAAACGATTGAATTTTACAGATGTAACCATTTATTTTTTTATTTTACTTGCCTAGATCTCGTCCTTTGAAAAACTTCCTGTTTTGAGGATTTCAAGACGTCCGATCGTGAAGAAACGTTATGTAACCGTTGAATCGTTGTGCATCGTTACTTAATCCCGTGATTTCCAAATTGGGTAATTTTTCGCATAGGTGATCTATGAGTACCTACCATACATGTGGATGGTTAGATCTGTCCACTTCATCTCGTAAGTATTTTTAAAAAGTTGTTTAATAAATAAATGTAAATTTAATCTGCTACATAATACCCGACAAATATAAATGAATATTCGTCGGGTAACTTGTTAAATAATCGTAGGGTAACGTGTTAAATATTCGTCGGATAATTTTTTAAATATTCGGGAAACTTGTTAAATATTCTTCGGGTAACTTTTTACATATTCGTCGGGTAAGTCGTTAAATATCCGTCGGGTAAGTCGTTAAATATCCGTCGGGTAACTCGTTATAGATCCATCGGGTAACGATATAAATCATCGTCGGGTAACTTGTTACATATCCGTCGGGCAACAATCGGAGATATTTGGGATTTCGTGAACATTTTGGCAGAAAGTCCGTCGGGTAACAACAAAGGTGAGCTATCCGTCGGGTAACATGTTTAAAAATCGTCGGGCAACAGTAATTTAAAAAATTGTTTAATAATTAAATATAAATTTAATCAGGAAAATGTGTGATAGATTTTATAAGATTTGTACAATTTTGTTCACAATTGTTTTTATAAAAATATTATCAAAGCACATTTTATTGACAATGTTTTTTATAAAAATTTGTTGTCTCTTATTCGGTCAATATTAATGTTGGGTTCTATTTCTTTCACATTGCACTAGTGAGTAAAAATTGACCCTCATGACTTATCAAATTGACCTTCATGACTTATCATCAAAATATTTGACTAAATCTTTGACCTTCAATTATTTCGTAGTTCGGTAATTTGTGGAGTGCATGTATGGTCTCCTCGCTTTAAGAAAGTAAAAAAACTATTTTTTTCTTCCTAACCACCTGTATGAAAAGCTACCGAGTAGTACATATATAAAAGATTAATTGAAACTTTTGTGAATGAAATCATACAACATACATATAAATCAAATTTATTGATTTGAAGATGGATATTACATATATAAATGAAAATTTGAATTTACAACTTTCATTCGATGTCAGATTCGCTTTCCCCCTCCCATTCACGCTCATCATCCGATATGTGTACAGCACTTGATTCCTCCAAATCACTATCAATTTATTCTAATTCTCCGAGATCAATAAAAATGTCATCAATCGCAATTGGTGGGATGATGTCGTTGGTCCGTACTCCATCCACGTTTAGGGTGGATGCCGAGGAATCCACCTGGTTAACAATTTGGTCATCGTCTGTTTCCCCATCTTCGTCATGGTATCGGTCATCCAAGTCCCAAATGTTTCTATGATTCACCATCTCAGCTACTCTCCAACCACCACCAGCTTTTGGATCATCCACATAGAATACTTGTTTCGCCATACTAGCGAGGATGTAGGGATCACTCTCAAATCACCGGGTGTTTGTGTTTATAGAGGTACATAACTGATCTTTGATGACACTGCATAGGATACTTAGGTTCGTATCAAACCAATGACACCTGAACAAGACAACTTCCTTGCAGTCTGCGTATAACACCTTAACCACACTTAACAATTTGCCGTAGAACCCCGTATCAGCACTTTTCCCATCCCCCGGCATGAAGACCCTGCTGTTTTGCGTAGACAACTTGTTATCTCGTTCTGTGCACACGAACTTAACTCCGTTAACGTGACAACCATCGTACGTTTCTCCTCGGAATGGGCCAATGGACAGCTGCATTAATTCTTTATTGAAATTTGGCGAGTTGACATCTTTCAGCTGTGCCATCTGGTAAGATTCACAAAAGAAACGAAATAGATAAGCTTAAAACCAATTTAAGAAATTTACAAATAAAATATTTACCTTACATGCTCGGAAAACCAACGTGCAAACAGTTATTTGTCCATTTCTTCCCAATTAGAAGGAAATTGGGCCTTCATCAACGCCTCGTGCTGCTCATGGAAGGGTCAAACTTCGTCACAGTTGTTTAGTATGAACCAATAAGCCACCTCCATGTCGCTATTGATGAACGGCTCCGAGATTGGACCTGTGCCGAATGGTCGGGCGGGATGGGAAAATACAGATAGAATCTCGGGACGTTGACCACCATCGTCGTTGCGCGACGCCCTATTAAAGGCAGTTTCAACATTTCGAAGGTACATTGCACAAAATGTCAGTGCCTCCTTTGCAATGTACGCCTCGGCTATAGAGCCTTCGGGACGTGTCTTGTTCGGAACGTACCGCTTGTACGTACCTAACATTCTGCAAGGAAATTTACATTATGATTCACATATATACAAGATACTAAGAAAATATTATCAAATAGCAGGGATAAGTTATACCTCTCGATTAGGTACATCTAATGATAATGCATCAGGCCAGCTAGCTTTACCTCATCCGGCAAATGTATTAGTAGGTGCACCATTACATCAAAGAATGCAGGTGGATATATTTGCTCTAGCCGGCACATGATGTACTATCCTCGTTAATTGCTTGAAGGTCCGCCTTAACCAACGATCTGGCACATAATATCTGGAAGAATTGAGACAAATAAACTATCGTCTCAACAACACTAGCCTCCAAGAAGGGTCGAATACCAATCGGAATTAGTCATTGTAGCAATACATGATAGTCATGGCTCTTCATACCAGAAATGGTCCCACCGTCCGTACTAACACTCCGGGATAAGTTACCGGCGTACCCGTCGGGAAATTTCACACCCTGCAACCACTTCAGGAATATTTTCATATTCTTCGACGTAAATGTATAACTTGGATGAGCCATGATGTATTTTCTATTGACGACTTTTGACCACAAATTAGGCCAAATCCACATTTCTTTCATGCACAGACGAGTCTTTTTTGTGTCCTTTGACTTGCCTTCAATGGGTAAAGTCGTTCCCACAACACTCTCAGCAACATTCTTCTCGATGTGCATAGGATCGGCGATATGTCTGATTTTCAATTTCGTCCAATATGGCAACCGGAAGAATATGCTTTTTTTCGTCCAATTTTCCTGTTCAGCTGGTTTCGATCCTCGTGTGACGAAGTCATTTATACAGTTCAGTTTGGATAATATCTCATCACCAAACCTCTCCCTTGGTCGACCTCTTAACTCTGATTTACCATCAAATGAGTCAGATTGCATTCATCATCGGTAATCCCAGGGCAGAAACCTTTTCGTACCCAAGTAACATACCTTATATGCGTGCCAAAAGGACGTCGTGTCTGGTCCACATGTCGGGCAAGCAAGATAGCCCTTAGTGCTCCATCCGGACAACATACCATAAGCAGGAAAATCATTAATTGTCCACATTACGGCCGCTCGTAGGGTGAACATTTCTCCACTGCACTTGTCGTATGCTCGGACACCATTTTCTCACAGATTCACGAGCTCGTTAATCAACGGCCGCAAATACACATCGATGAATTACTCGGCGATTTGGGCCCCGGTATCAAAGTACTGAGGATTTTGAATTCTTTCTTCATGCATCTCCAAGGAGGCAAGTTATATGGAACCATAACCACCGGCCAAGTGATATAGGGCTTTGCAAAACTCCCAAACGGATTAAACCCGTCAGTAGCGAGCCCTAATCTGACATTTCTTGGCTTCGCAGCAAACTCGGGATACATTTTATCAAATTCTTTCCAAGCCTCTCCATCGGCCGGATGCCTTAATACATCATCATCAATGTGTTCATCTTTATGCCACCTCATATCACAATCTGTGTGGGACAACATGTAGAATCTTTGTAACCTTGCCTTCAGTGGAAAATAACGCAACACCTTGTTAGGAATCTTGTTCTTTTGAAACATAGGCTCATTGCACACGGGACATTTTTCAAGCTGCTCGAATTCACCGTAAAACAATGCACAATTGTTCTTGCCTGCATGGATCTTGATATACCCTAAACCAAGGCCCTTCGACAACTTCTTCGAGCTATAATGATCTTTTGGCAGACAGTTGTCTTTAGGGAGCATTCGGATGATGATGTCCATCTTGTGATCAAAATGCTTGTTCGTTTGTTATACTCAACTTTCATGTGCATCAACTCCACAACTGCCCCTAGAACCGAAAAGGATTTACAACCGGGGTACAATTCGCGCTGAGCTACTTTCAACAATCTCTCGTAATAGAGCTCAGAGTCTTCGGGTTGCAACCTGGGCGCCTCATCTTCCATATCATCTTATGCGGGAGGAAAAGCATCGGTTAATAACTCAACGACTTGATCATTATCACATCGCCGATCCAAACCACTTTCGTCCCGACAGGTCCAGGGAACCGAAGATGTCGATGCGGAAAATATTTTTTCACCGTGAAAGATCCAATTAGTGTAGTTGTGTACGATCCCATTCCATTCGAGATGAGTTTGGACCTCATTCAACGGCATCCAACTGCAGTTGTTACATTTACGGCACGGACACCTAATATGTCTTGTATCACTGCAATGACTACGTGCAAAGGAAATGAAGCTGTCAATCCAATCCAAATACTGTTCAGAAGATCTATCAAACATTTGCATCCACCCTCTGTCCATTTTGCCTGTTTTCACAACATAGAGTCAACGTAAGTAATTGACTTAACATTGTCCCGTAAATTGAACAAGTTAAAATCAAAAGTAGCTCGTCTCCTTATGCCTCCGGTGATTTGGCCATATCCCATTCGAGAGTGCACATTATGTGCTGTGTAGTTTGCAACCTACGAGGTTAAGTTTCGATCGAGGAAAATTTCGGCAGCATCTCCCTATAGTTCCCCAAATGCACGACGTAGATATTATAAACAAATATCTAGTATGCATTTGGAGAACATTGAGGGGATACAAACCGAATTTCCCACAATCGAAACCTAACCTCGTAGACCGCCAACTACACAACACATAGTTGCGCACCCCCAAACTATCTGAATAAATGAACAATTCAAGAGTCAGTCAATCAACCTGATTCACTGACTCTCAAACGGATATAAGGTTTTTCATTGAATTTCATTATACGAAGTTAATCAACTCGATTAACTTCGCATAAACGGTTATGAAATATGAACGTATTTCACTCCGTCGGAACTAAATAAAGCGTTTTAAAAAAAATATCACAACAAATTCACAAATACAAACATATATTAATTATGCATAAAACAGAGTTTACAATTTTATAATTTTCGTACATATTTTCTATTTCCCTATTTTCCTAACATATTTTCTAATTTCAATAATTTCATTACATATTTTTTATTTTCATATTTTCCTAAAATATTTTCTAAATTTTCTAATTTCCTAATTTCCTAACATATTTTCTATTTCCCTATTTTCCTAACATATTTTCTAATTTCCTAACATAATTTCGAATTTTAATAATTTCATTACATATTTTTTATTTTCCTAAAATATTTTCTAATTTCATAATTTCCTAACATATTTTCTATTTCCCTATTTTCCTAACATATTTTCTAATTTCCAAACATATTTTCTAATTTCATTACATATTTTTATATTTTCATATTTTCTAACAAAATTTTCTAATTTCCTAACATATTTTCTACTTCCCTAATTTCCTAACAATTTTTCTAATTTCCAAACATATTTTCTAATTTCAATAATTTCGTTACATATTTTTTATTTTCCTATTTTCCAACAAAATTTCCTAACATATTTTCTATTTTCCTAATTTCATAACATATTTTCTATTTTCATATTTTCCTAACAAATTTTTTAATTTCCACAAATTCTAAACCATTTCTACACATTTTCCACAATAAATGGAAAATTTCCTAACATAATTATATCCAACATTCTTAACAAAATTAAATTGAGAGGTAAAACACACATACCTTTTTATAAGTATTCCTTCAAATCAACCACAAAATTCCTACAACACAAAACATAATTAATTCCTAATCAAAAATCAAAATTTCAAAACAAAAAAAAAATTCAAACCTTAATATTTGATATTTAGTGATTGATAGAGAAAAAGGATTTGATTGGTAGTGAAAATGATGATGAGATGATAATATTAGGTAGAGAAAGAGAGTGAGTGAGTGAGAGGCATAGAGAGAGCAGAGAGAACGGATGAAGCAGAGAGGAGGAAGAAGAAGAAGAAGAAGAAAAAAAAAAAGTCTCGGTATTTAGTGTGTTTAGACTTTTGCCCGACGAATAACATTTGCAGGGCAATTTTTAATGATTCGTCGGGCAATTTAGAATCAACGCCAAGTGTTACCCGATGACTATTATTCGTCGTTGTATATACTTTTGTCCGACGGGAGGTTAAAATCGTCGGGCAACACCTCCCTTTTTTGCGCGTCAACGACTTGCTCTTCCCGCCAACAGGTTACCCGGCGAGTCTTCTTATCCGTCGGGCAAAGTATGCTTATCCAGGAATAATGTCTTCATCGGGCAAACCCTAGTCGGGCAATATTGATTTTCTTGTAGTGAAATATTTTAAATGACAATTTGGTTAAATTTTTTTTTTCTTAGTTATCATCAAAAGGTTCAACATGGGATGAGATAGACTTTGAGTTCTTGGGCAACTTAAGTGGAGATCCATACATTCTTCACACCAATGTGTTCAGCCAAGGCAAAGGCAACAGAGAGCAACAATTCTATCTTTTCCCATGAATATATGGCCTTAATTAACCCCTGCCCTGCATATATCATTGTATCTTTATTTAACACTTTCTGTTCATCTTTTCCCATGAGTTTTTAGATTTTTAAAATTTTGAATATTCAGTATAAGTGGATGACAATAATCAATATTTCTTATTTAATGTCTATTACCAGTAATTGATAATGAATATCATTAAATTAATTGTATTGTTATTAGCAATTATTCAATTTTTCCGAAGTATTTTTAAACGAATATTTGAAAATTTATTCTATTTTTCCCAATTTTGTAATGTTATTTGATGATTTAAAGTTTCAAACTGCCCATTTTCTAATAACCATCAAATTATTACCAAATATATATTCAAACTATGTCTTTTAATTGAAGAATCTCTAATTTAAAAGAAATGCTAGAATAGTCAGCGGTGGATTTTAAACAACATTCCAGATTTTAAAAAATAATAATACATCAAATGTTTGCAAACCGCCGATATTCTTAACAAAAAATTGCAAAAACCGATTTTTTTTTTTGTCATCTTTTTTTTTTTGCCAAAAAGTCACTGATTGTATTAATAACGAACAGATACACCAGTATCAATTGCTAAAGTATCAAACAACCAATCGATTCCCAGTTCATCCCAACAATGAGAATCGCCTACTCTAGTAACATAAGCCGCAACCAGATGCGCCGCCATGTTCGCCTGACGTGAAACAAACACAAACTGGACACTCCGCAACTGTAAACCAAGCACCCGGATATCGAAAATATAACAATCCAACTCTACCCCTCTAGGGCCCTTTCCAGTCAGGGCATTGACAAGCTCTAAGTTATCCGACTCAATCATGATCCGCTCATGTCCCTCCGCCACACACTGGACTAAAGCACACCGCACTGCTTTTACCTCTGCAATTAGGCTCGACTGAAATCGGAAACCGCCATGACCCCCATTGGCTTTTGGCGGTGAAGGGAGAGGTTGAAATAAAATAATAGCATAGTGTTTGAAGAAGTTTGTGATGTAAGTGGGCGCGTAGCAGGCAATTATATATTGCCAAAAACCTCACTCTTTGCATACAGCTTGCATGTGTGAATTAGCTATTAGCTAAATAGCTAGCTAGCTAGTGCGCTTTGAGTCTTGACACCCAATTTCATTTCGTCTTCTTTCTTCCCCACTGCTGCCCACTATTCCTAACCCTCAAACCTCACTGGACCTTATAAACCATGCTAGCTAGCTACCCACCACCTCCATCTATATATGTTTATCTAATCAATTTATTTATTTTATTCAAGTGCTCTCCTGGCCGTCCAACATTTTATTCAATGTTGGACTATTAGACACGTCATTTTAAAATCTTAAAAATACAGCAAATTTATATGACTCTTTGCTTCCGTAAGCATTTCTCTGTATAAATACTGCCTAAAAATCCCTCAAGCCCCCCACACAACTCACTCACGTCAAAATTCAAATCGAAAGTTTCATAACAAAACAACCAATATGGCTTTGGCTTCATCAAAAGATTCCTGCTCTCCGGTGTTGGTTCTCAGTTTTTTCATTGGCTCTTTGATCTTTGCTGTCTCCGCTAGTAATTTCAATCAAGATTTTGAGATTACATGGGGTGATGGTCGAGCTATGATTTCAAACAACAACGAGCTTCTCACACTTTCCCTTGACAGAAACTCAGGCTCTGGATTTCAGTCTAAAAATGAGTATCTATTTGGAAAGATTGATATGCAGCTTAAGCTGGTCCCAGACAACTCTGCTGGAACTGTTACCGCTTACTATGTAAGCTTAATTTCTACTCTTATATATTCATTTAATTATACAATTAACCAGACTGTACAATGAATTAATATTTATGTTATTAAATTAAGAATGGACATAATATTTTTGCCTTATTTTTTCATTACTTTGCAGTTATCCTCAAAAGGGTCAACATGGGATGAGATTGATTTTGAGTTCTTGGGGAACTTGAGTGGTGATCCTTACGTCCTTCACACTAATGTGTATAGCCAAGGAAAAGGCAATAGAGAGCAACAATTCTATCTATGGTTTGACCCAACTGCTGATTTTCACACATACTCAATCCTTTGGAACCCTCAACACATTATGTAAGTAGCCACAGCTTAACAAAAATTATTGAAATCAAAATTTGTTTTCCAAATGATGTCGGAGCGTATAATTTATTAAAAAAAAATTCATTAATGATAACGTACTGAAAATAATTATGAAATTTATGAACAGATGGATGTCTATATTGACCAATAATTTTTTGGTTTTTGTTCTTGTGACAGATTTTCCGTGGATGGGACCCCAATAAGGGAGTTCAAGAATTTGGAGTCAATGGGTGTTCCATTCCCAAAGAGGCAGCCAATGAGAATATACTCTAGCCTTTGGAATGCTGATGATTGGGCTACTAGGGGTGGTCTAGTGAAGACAGATTGGACCAAAGCTCCTTTTGTTGCCTCTTATAGGAACTTCAATGCCGATAATTCATGTGTGTGGTCCTCTGCTGGGGCATCTTCTTGCTCTACAAAATCTCCATCAAAATCTCCTAGTTCAACTAATGATCAATGGTTGTCCCAAGAGCTGGATTTGACAAGTCAGCAGAAGCTCAAATGGGTGCAAAAGAACCATATGATTTACAATTACTGCAAAGACACAAAGAGGTTTCCCCAAGGCTTTCCTCAAGAATGTACTCTCATGTAGTCCGATCAACTGAACGGAAAATAAGACCCGCGATCGGAGTCCATCGTTTTTTTGTTTGTGAATATAATAAAAAAATAATTCTCTCTTGTTGTTTAATGGCTAAGTGGATAAACGTTTGGTAGATATTGATGATGAAATATCAATGCTAAGGGTTAAATAAAATTTGTCACTCATTGTGATGTTGTTATATTGGCGTTGGCTACAACGCTGGATTCATGTGACTGACATGCATGCGCGCAGCAGCTAAAACTTCCAAATTATGTTAAGGAAAGTTGACCACCTACGCAAGCATGGATGACTATCAATTGTCCATAGAAAAAAAAAAACCTGTTCATCTACTCAAATCTGGATGATTGTCAATTTATTGATGAAAAATGAGAAAATACAATATGTTATATATAAAGTTTGTCACTTAGTGTGACGTTGTTATATTGGCATTTGCTGCACAGCTGGAGTTATGTGGCATGCATGCAGCAGCAAAACATCCAAATTATGGTAAGGAAAATCGTCTACCTACGCAAGTCTGGACGACTATCAATTGTCGATGCATATACATACATAATGTATATTATGTATATATGTATATATATACATATATATATATATATATATATATGTGAGCAATTTTTTTTGGAAGAGAATACGATAATTCATTAAAAATAAAGATAATCGTATAAAGTTTGGCGGTGTATAAAGATGGTCTCGTTAAAATCTTGCAGGGAATTTCAATCCGGTCGAAAAAAAAAAGTGTTACGCACACGCAAATTACATATTCAGAGAATCCTCAACAAATAAATCCAAAATAATATATGCGGGTTCCTCAAACCACAAGACTTCTTGATCCAAAAGGACGCCCAATCTGGCTAATCTATCAGCAACCTTATTGGTTTCCCGCTTTGAGAACTGAAAATGAATACAGCCCAGTTCCATGGCCACGAACTTGGCATCGTTCAAAATTGGACCCACGGACGAGAGGTCCTCCCGCTGCTGTGATACAGCCGCCGTAACTAGAGCATAATCCCCTTCAATTTCCGCAGGGTGGAAACCCAGCTGGGCAGCCAACTGCACCCCTCGCAACGCAGCTACCGCCTCCGCATGAATCGCCGACTGAACTCCTGCAATTTTTCCAGCCCCTACTGCTACAAACTTCCCCTGCCAGTCACGAAAAACGACTCCATATCCTCCCCAGCTCTCCTCCTCCACATATGATCCATCCAAATTACACTTGTACCATCCCCTCAGTTCAATTGGTGAAAGGTGTCCACTTTGAGTGGAATAAAAAGGTTTGGCCTGGGTTCGATCCTCAAAGGCTGCAGCTAGAGGATTTGGACAGGGGCCTCGCTAATAATAGCTTTGGGCTGGTGTATGTGCGCAAGGCTGTCACCAGAGGCTGCGCTGGGTGGGACCCGGCGGCCATAACAATCAGTTGGTGAAAGGTGTCCACCTTGAGTGGAATAAAAATCCTTGGTCCATGGTTTGATCCTCAAAGGCTGGAGACTGGGGGATTTCGAATGGGGCCTTGGGAACAATACCTTTGGACTGGTGTGTGTGCTTAAGGCTGCCACCAGGGGGTTCGCCGTGCTGTGAGGCCGGTGTCCATAACGTATCGGCTTTCTGAGGATTTGGGGTCAGTCTTTACACATAAAATCATGAGAAACAAATCAAAGCCTCCGCTGGGCAGCTGGGTTGCCATACGCATAGTCCAAGCCGCCAAGGAGTGGCAATTGTCGGCCCTAGAATGGATGGCCAACGAACTCCCAAACCAAACCCCACATGTCACAGAGCACTCTTTTAAGATGTGTATATTAGTTTTTGGTGCAATACCACAAATGCAGCAGGAAGTATCAAGAGGAACCCGACGTTTCTGCAAATTAGTTTTGGTAGGGAGGATATTTCTACACGCTCGCCAGCAAAAAGTTTTAACTTTGTTTGGGACGCAGGAGGCCCAAATTTTCTTCTAGAGTAACTGATGCTCCCCACCAGAACCTGAACTGCTAGCCCAGCTTCCTTCGCACGCCATGTGGGACATTACCATCATGTAGGCGCTCTTGACCGAAAACAGTCCAGAGCGCTCCCCTTGCCAAATAATCTGATCCTCAGGACGTCAAAAACTCAGAGGGATGCCCATAATAATATTAGCTTCATCCGGCAGAAATAATTCTCTAATTCGATGCTCATTCCATGACCCCCCCTTGATCTAATAGGATGCTCTCAAGTTTGCAGTTCTCGGACAACCCTATCGGCCTAGGGGATAAAACAAATGGCAAGCAGGTCTTGGCAACCATCTATCACGCCAGATTCTAACTTTTTCACCATTTCCAATTTGCCATCTTGTACCCCGGTGGAGGACCTCCCAAGCTTGGGCAATACTCATCCACGAAAAAGAAGCATTAGGCCCTATAATAGCATCCATAAAATCCACATTCTCAAAATATTTGGCCTTAAGCAACCGAGCCACCAGAGAGTGCGGATTTGTCATAATTCTCTAGCCCTGCTTAGCTAGGATACTCAAATTGAAAGCATCAAAGTTCCTGAACCCCAGCCCCCCTTCAGATTTCGGTTGGCACATGGTTCGCCAGTTAAGCCAGTGAACCTTCTTTTTTAACATAATATCTCCCCACCAGAATTTAGCAATGGTTTGGTGGAGCTCATGGCATAGCCCTTTGGGGAGGAGAAAACAATTCTTCACATATAATGGGATAGCCTGAGCTATGGCTTTAATTAAAATTTCTTTGCCAGTAGAACTGAGGAGCTTACCTTTCCAGCTATTCATCCTTTTTTGAAGTCGTTCCTTGACATAACTAAAGGTGGTGGTCTTTGATCTTCCAATGAAGAGGGGCATCCCAAGATATTTATCATGATATTCTACTCTCTCCATCTCAAGACAATTAGCAAGCAATTGTTGATCCACCCTGGAAAGATTCCACTGAATGCCACACATGATTTTTGTAAATTTGTAGTTTGACCCGAAGCTTCCTCATAAAGCTGTAAAATCTTTTTTAAAGCCATGCATTCCTCCAGAGTACCTCTAACAAATAATAGGTTGTCATCGGAGAATAACAAGTGGTGGAAATTGGGCGCCATCGGTGCAATAGTGATGCCATTGATTCCGTCGGTGCAAAGCTGAAAAACCTTCGGCACATATAACACATAAATAAGGGGACAGAGGATCACCTTGGCGAATCCCCCTACTTGGTGTGACAAAACCCACTAGCTCGCCATTAAGATTAAAAGAATAAGATACTGTAGTAACACACATCATAATCACTTCAATCCATTCCTCTGCAAACCCCAGTTTTCTCATCACACCTTTAATGAAGGACCACTCCACTCTATCATAAGCTTTGCTCTTATCAAGTTTAAAGGCCATAACTCCGTCTCACCCACTTCTTTTTTTGCAAATATGATTAGAAAGCTCCGCTGCAATTAAACTGTTATCTAAAATAAGTCTACCCGGAATAAAGGCGCTTTAAGTAGGGGAAATTACCTGGCCCAGAATGTGCTTTAATCTATTCATCAGAATTTTGGCTCCAATCTTGTATAAAACATTGCAAAGGCTGATAGGCCGGAGGTGAGCCATACTGGTGGGATTTTTAACCTTAGGAATCAATGTAACATGAGTATAATTAAGGCCGGGAATCATCTGCCGAGATTGAAGCATATGCTGCACTCCATCACACACCTCAAGCCCACTACATCCCAGTATTGCTGGAAGAACATTGGGGACATACCATCCGGGCTAGGGGTCTTTGATGGGTGCATCTGAAATAATGCACTTCGAATTTCTTCGTTCGAATAAGGCAGCAGAAGACTTTGATTCATCTCTTCTGAAACCCTTGGTTCAATTGACTCGAGAACTTCCTCCATGACTCCAGTATCCTGAGAAGTAAACAAGTTATGAAAATATATTCAACAATAATGGCCTCCATACCTCGCTCATCTTCACACCAGACGCCTCTTTCATAAAACAGCCCATGCAAAGTATTTTTCTTTCTTCTCTCAGATGCATGCTAGTGGAAGAACTGAGTGTTCCGATCGCCATGTTTCAACCAATCCTCTTTTGCTCTCTGCTTCCAAAACATCTCTTCTTAATGCAAAAGTGTATTTAATTGATCGGAAATTTGGTGTTTCAGTTCAATTGAATGAGTAGAAAAGGGAGCAGTCACAACAGCTTGCAACTGGGCTTCCAAAACATCTCTTCTTGATGCAGAAGTATATTTAATCGATCGGAAATTTGGTGTTTCAGTTCAATTGAATGAGTAGAAAAGGGAGCACTCACAACAGCTTGCAACTAGGCTTGGACCCGTGAGATTTCTCGTGGCAGAGTGAGAGCATTTTGCTGGGCCCACCGGTTTAGGCCCATACGGGTTTGGGTAATTCGCTCCATGACCCAATGCATGGGAGAATGCTCACAAGCAAGTCCATGGGCCCATTTCTCTTTAATCAGCTCACGGCATTCCTCATTTCCCACCGAAACTTGTTCAAACTTGAACCTTTTCTTCTTTTTCCGAGGCCTCCCTTTTGCTTTCTCCCAATTTTCAATAATTGGGGCGTGATCCGATGTGGAGAAATCCAGGTGACAAATAGAGTGGTGAGGAAAAAGAAGCCTCCACAGTTGGTTTGCTAATCCTTTGTCTAATCTAACTTTAATACCTCAATCTCTGGTTGTAACCATGTGTATTTTGCCCCCGAAAAATCCAAATAAATTAAATGGCAATCAGACGCCGCATCATTGAAATCAGTAATATATCTCTTAGGTCTAGCATTTCGACCTTCATACTCATCCTGCTGAAGGATTTCATTAAAATCACCCATACAGAGCCAAGGGAGAGAGGATGAGTCCTTAAGTTGACGAAGCATGTCCCAGGACTTATGCCTCTCTGCAGTTGTAGGAAAACCATAGAACCCTGTGAGCCTCCAATGATAAGGATCCCCAATACCTCCAATTTCAACATCAATATGATTCAAAGAAGACGACTGCACATAAAGATCAACATCATTCATCCATATTAAGCTCAAACCCCCTGAAGCTCCTACACTACTTACTGTAAAAATATTACCAAAACCAAATTGAAGTTTCTTCCTACTCATACAATCCACCGAACTTTTTGTTTCACTAAGAAAAAAAATAGAAGGTGCATGACTCTTAAGTAAACATTTAACTGCATTTATTGCCTGTGGATTGCCCAATCCATGGCAGTTCCAGCTAAGGTAACTCATTGTGGCTGATGGTGCTGGTCTTCGCCAGTCACCACCCGAATGAGGATTGAAGAGTCCACCCATGTGTCACACCTCCGCTTCAAGCCGGGCATGTCTGCACAAAAAGCTTCGTCTCTACTCCCCCTTTTACCAGTACCTTGAAATTTCTTCGGTTTCCACTTCCTCCTTCGATTCCCCGCAGTCCCTTGGGAGGTTGAACCACAAGGATGATGTTTACGGGCCGCGACTCGGCTCTGTCTTTGAATTATGGGTTCCAGACCGAATGGGTCAGACCCAAGGGAAGTGTGACTAGTCCCATTCTCCAGCATGCGGACCGCATGTGGGTTTGGGTGCAGTAACGCCAATTCATTTACTG
Source organism: Oemleria cerasiformis (assembly GCA_037349345.1). Classification (NCBI taxonomy): domain Eukaryota; kingdom Viridiplantae; phylum Streptophyta; class Magnoliopsida; order Rosales; family Rosaceae; genus Oemleria; species Oemleria cerasiformis. Next base: position 13,745,172 of record JAZGTL010000010.1, read on the forward strand.
GTGTCCTGCTCTGGGCCGCAATACAAATAAGCCCAATACTATCAGGTGCCCACTCTGTGCCCCTCTCATCTGTCCTTGTCACAGTGTCACTTAGGCCCAGCCCATCACTTTTAATTGGTCCAGCTGGCCGCCCCAAACAAAGCTGAGTACTTCAAGAACCCTCAGCAGCTTCATGCAAATCTTGCACAGATATAGGAACTCCAAATAAAGCAAAGGTTGACTTCTCACTGAATGAGAAAGGTGAAAACTAATCGCCACCAATTAATCCCTGTGCATTAGGTCTTCCCAAATCAATTGCAGAAGAGTCAACTATGGGATTCCTCTGATCCCCATATGGAATAACAGCCCATGATTGCGCAATCAACTCCTCCTGGTCCTCCACTTCCATATTGAGATCAGGCACGAAGACCGCTCTCCTCCACTCATCGCCGGTCGCCTCCTGCTCATCCCCCACGGCATGAAACTTCGGGTTACTGTCCATGGCGGTGGCCACGGTGGTCCCAGTGGCATCGCTTGCATTTCTTTGAACTTCTCCTGCCCTTTCATCATCAGAGTCGACATCCATTGGGGCTTTTGTAGACCAACCCGGCTCTGGTGACAGTCCATATCTCCGCCCAGGTATCCCCCGATACCCTGGTCCCAACACGTCCTCCTGGAACCATCGTCCGTAGGGCTTGGACCTATCATCCGTTATGCCCCGAGATTATGCCCATTCTCGGGGCAGCGCAATGCTTCTCCATATGGTTCATCATGCCACACACGTAACAGGTCGAAGGGAGCTTCTCGTAGCGAAGTTGCACTTCAGCTACCTCCCCCTCAATTCTGATAACCATGCTCCAGCGAAGGGGCCTCGTCACATCCAGCACGACCCGTAGGTAATTGCCCAAGTCCTCATACTTCTTACTCTAATCCGTTAAGATGTATTCCGCAAACTCATTACCAATCAGCCTCCCCATCTCCCGCGTCATGTAAGGAAGTGGGAGGCCACGAACCTGCACCCAGAACTCCTGCTGCCACAGAAGGATGTTCGCTTGATTGGAGAAGTTGTCAGCCTCTGCCATGACAAGGAGATGACCATTGAACAACCATGGTCCGCCTTTAAGTATAGTATCCAGTTCAGTACTATTATTGAAAGCAAAAGAAAAACGGTCGTTGTCGATCTCCAGGATGATAACCCTGGCCTTTGGTCTCCACAGAGTCTGAAAGGTTCTCTTGAGTGCCTCTTTGTTGTAAGTTTTTGAAGTGAGCAGTTTTCCAACAAGCCAACATTTGTTGGCTCGAAACCCTGCATCTTCCTTTTTTGTGATTACCAATTCTCTCATCTCCTCGTCGGTGATGGCGAACCGAGAAGAGAAGTTGGATAAAACTTCCTCCATCCAGCCTGCTACCGTTGCCAACTATCAGAGACTATGAATGTTACTATGGGTCTAATTAGTGTACTGAGTTTAACTAGGAATGTTACTAGGAGCCTAATTAGTGGATTGAGTTTAATTAGGAATATACAGCTCTCTCAAGTTGGAGCATGTATGTCGTCAATGCCCAACTTGCTAAGTGAGATGTGGAATACTCTGCCGATGACTACTTTAGTGAGGGCATCTGCAAGTTGATGTACAGATTTAACAAATGATACCTCAATGATCTTTGCCTCGAGTTTCTCCTTGATGAAATGTTTGTCAACTTCAACATGCTTGGTTCTATCATGTTGCACTAGATTATGTGCGATCTCTATTGCTCCTTTGTTGTCACAATTCAGTTGCATGGCATGATTGAGTTTTAACCTCAATTTCCCCAACAAATTCCTTATCCAGAGTAGCTCACATACTCCTTGTGCCATACCTCAATATTCTGCATCAGCACTTGATCTTGACACTCCTTTCTATTTTTTACTTCGCCAAGTCACTAGATTGCCTCCCACAAAGGTAAAGTACCCAGATGTTGATCGTCTGTCAGTAACAGAACCTGCCTAGTCTGCATCAGTGTGATCCTCAACATTTAGATGACCATGTCGTGAGAACATCAATCCTCTTCCAGGAGCTGACTTCAAGTATCTCAGAATTCGGTTTACCGCATCCATGTGGACTTCACTTGGTGCTTGCATGAACTGACTCACCACACTTACAGAATATGCGATATCAGGTCTAGTGTGTCCTAGATAGATTAACTTACCCACCAGGCGTTGATATCTTTCTTTGTTGGGGGTACCTGATGTAACGACCCGTAACGAATCCTCAGCACAACGGCGTCGTTAGTGGAATCCCCTCCACACGGAATCCTCCGGCACAATCAGTATTGTTAGCGTATCTGCTGGTTTGCTGGCTACCATTCCAGTGTCAGTTAAAATGTTAAGGATATATTTTCGTTGTGATAAAAATATTCATTGGTCTAAATGAGCCACTTCGATGCCTAAGAAGTATTTCAGAGCACCAAGATCTTTCATTTCAAACTCACTTGCCAAGTGGTGCTGCAATGCTGCATTTTCCTCTGGGCATTCCTAGTAACTACCATGTCATCAACATATACAATAAGGGCAGTGACTTTACCTTTCTTATGTTTCAAAAAAAATAGTATGATCTCAGTTACTTTGTTTGTATCCGAAGTCCTTCATTGATTGGCTGAACTTTCCAAACTATGCTCTGGGTGATTGCTTCAATCCATAAAGGGACTTCCGCAGTTTACAAACCATGTTGTCCTTATTGGGCCCCATCTTGCATCATGGAGGTGAATCCATATACACTTCTTCTTCTAAGTCGCCATGCATGAAGGCATTTTTTACATCAAATTGGTGTAATAGCCAGTCTAGGTTTGCTGCCAAAGAAAGAGGCACCCGAATTGTGTTGATCTTGGTTACAGGGGCAAAGGTCTCCCTATAGTAAATCCCATAAATTTGAGTGTAACCTTTCACCACTAGTCTTGTTTTGTATTGTTCAATGGTGCCATCTGCCTTGAACTTTACTGTATATATCAATCTACAACTCACTGTTCTTTTCACTGGCGGAAGGGTAGTCATCTCCCAAGTGGATTTCTTCTGGAGAGCCTCCATTTCATCATTCATCGCTTGTGTCCACTTGGGATCTTTCAGAGCGTCCTACGCATTACTTGTAACGACCCGGACCAGAAATTAAATTATTTTGAGAATTGTACGATTTTACCCTCGATTTTGGACGGGTTCGGGAGTCACTTTTTGACTGGCAGTACTTTTGGGAATTTTTTCTTTGGTCGTTGCGCAGGTCTCGAACTCATGAGTTCGTAGACAGGCGGCACGCGAAAAATGGAGATCCGGTGAGTTCGTTAAGGGTCTAGAAGCTTCAGGGGCAGTTTGGTAATTTTGGAAAATTTGGAACTATATATCAGATATTTTTCTCTCTCCTCGGGAGATTGGTCCATTCAGTCTCTCTCTCCTACCCGAAATTCTTCATGTGCGAACACCGAAAAACCCTTTTCATTGGAAGAAATTCGGTCTGATTCGACCGAAACCAAGGTCGGGAGGATCTTCCCCGGAGCCCCACGAGCATTTGGTGGTATTTATCAGAGAGGGAGCACCGCCGTAGGAGATGGACGGAGGAGGAAGGTGGACCGAATCTTCTCGGCCATTTTTTGGCCAGACCAGGTACGATCTCGGAACTTTGACCTCATATTTGGTTTCCTGGTGAAAAGTAGATGAATTTACATATGTGGATCGTGAAAACCGGTTAAGAAATGAAGAAGTTAGAAAACCTTGAAAATCGACCGGAAATGGCAATTTCCGGCGAACCAGAAGGCGGAGGCGGCGGTCCGGTCGTCTTCTCCAGCTGGTTACCAGCGATTAGTCGTGGCGGGTTGGACTGGGTCGTGTTGAGTGAACCGATCGATTCGAGTGAATCAGTCGGGTAGAATGAACCGGTCGGGTCGAGTGAATTGATCGGGTCGAGTGAACCGATCGGATTGAGTGAATCGATCGGGTTAAGTTGGACCGGGTCAGGCCGAGTTGGATCAGGTTGGACCGGTCCAGGTGCGTGAGTCAATGTAGCAACGCGTGCCGGCGCGTGACAGCACTTGGGCGCGTGTTTTGACCTTCCGGTGGCGCGTGGCGGCGCGTGGGACTGTTCCCGATGTCATGGCGGCGCGTGACAAGGGTTTGGGGACGTTCCAGATCAGATTTTGTTGGTTTCAAGGCCATAGGAGTTCGTTTATGGCCCGATTGGACAATCCCAACGGTAATGGTTGACCGTGGAGCTGGTTTTGAGCTCGGAAAGTCAAGGTAGTTTGGTCATTATTGTGAATGTGTTCCTTGGGCTAGAGCGTCCATGAATTTTGGTTTGGATGATGTTTGTGAGTGGACTTTTGGTTTATAAATTGTAATGCATGCATCAAAATCTTTGATTTAAATACTGTTATGTATGGTTGCAATGATTTCCTAGAATTTATAAATGATTGCTGGACATTTGTTTTTCCAATATTTCAGTGAAAGTGTGTTGTGAGAAAGGGCATGGTTGTTGGATTCGGTTTTGATATTGTTTTGACGTGGTAATTATTAGAGTCCATGATTTTGAGTTGAAACTGTATTTGTGATTATAAAATACTTCATTTTGGATCCAATAATGATTTGAGGGAGGCCAGGACCCGGGGCCAGGATCCGTTATTCACGGTGAACCCGGTGAACCTCCGAGATAAACATTGATTTGAGGGAGGCCAGGACCCGGGGCAAGGATCCGTTATTCGCGGTGAACCTCTGAGATAAACATTAATTTGGGGGAGGCCAGGACCCGGGGCCAGGATCCGTTATTCGCGGTGAACCCAGTGAACCTCCGAGATAAACATTGATTTGAGGGAGACCAGGACCCGGGGCCAGGATCCGTTATTCACGGTGAACCCGGTGAACCTCCGAGATAAACATTGATTTGAGGGAGGCCAGGACCCGGGGCCAGGATCCGTTATTCGCGGTGAACCCAATGAACCTCCGAGATAAACATTGATTTGAGGGAGGCCATGACCTGGGGCCAGGATCCGTTATTCGCGGCGAACCCGGTGAACCTCTGAGATAAACATTGATTTGAGGGAGGCCAGGACCCGGGGCCAGGATCCGTTATTCGCGGTGAACCCGGTGAACCTCCGAGATAAACATTGATTTGAGGGAGGCCAGGACCCGGGGCCAGGATCCATTATTCGCAGTGAACCCGGTGAACCTTCAATATAATTGGTTACTATTTCTTCGACTAACATCAAGAGTTTTACTACGTTGGTTCGTTGAGTGCTCTGACTCTGGCATCGAGGGGTTTTGGCTCCGTCGGGTCGCGAGGCTGTCAATGCATAGTACAGAGAGTTGTGATACAGGACTAGCACACCCCAAGGGATACCATGGTGGCTAGGGATATGTCAGTAGATGGATATGCCGACTGATGTGATATGATAGTCGGATGTTATTCCGGCTGAGGATACTTGCCGATTTATATGATATGATAGCCGAGGATATTTCTGGCTCTAATATGGTTTGACGACGATTGTTTTCTGATTAATCAGCCTATGAAAATACTTCGTCATCCGGGTCTGTGGGTTGGTGTGGGCGGTGACACAGAGTGACGAGTTATTGTTGGTTCACAAGTAGCTGACTAGTCGATTGTCTTGTGGTATAAATATTATTTAAGGATAAAGGATATTCATGGTATTTAATTTTTGAGGTAAAAGAGTTGTCAGACGGGATAAGGGTTCTTCCCGGGTTTCGTGGGGAAATTCGGGAAGGGTTCTTACAAATTGGTATAAGAGCTCTAGGTTAACTTCCTGCATACCGCACACTTGTGTGCAAATTATTTAAGGATTTCTGTTAACAAGATGCCTCCGAGGCGTTTACCTCTTTAGCGACCTTGAACTGAATAGGAGGTTGGTTCTTTAACCTGAGTTAGTGAAATTTCAGGGGCGAAATTTCTATAAGGGGGAAAATTTGTAACGACCCGGACCAGAAATTCAATTATTTTGAGAATTGGACGATTTTACCCTCGATTTTAGACGGGTTTGTGAGTCATTTTTTGACTTGCAGCACTTTTAGGAATTATTCTTGGGTCGTTTTGTAGGTCTCGAACTCACGAGTTCGTAGACAGGCGGCACCCGGAAAACGGAGACCCAGTGAGTTCGTTACGGGTCTAGAAGCTTCAGGGGTAGTTTGGTAATTTTGGAAAATTTGGAACTATATATCAGATATTTTTCCCTCTCCTTGGGAGATTGGTCCATTCAGTCTCTCTCTCCTACCCGAAATTCTCCGCATGCGAACACCGAACAACCCTTTTCATCGGACGAAATTCGGTCTGATTCGATCGAAACCAAGGTGGGGAGGATCTTCCCCGGAGCCCCATGAGCATTTAGGGGTATTTATCAGAGCGGGAGCACCGCTGTAGGTGACGGACAAAGGAGGGAGGTGGACCGAATCTTCTCGGCCATTTTTCGGCCAGACCAGGTACGATCTCAGAACTTTAACCTCATATTTGGATTCCTGCTGAAACGTAGATGAATTTACATGTGTGGATCGTGAAAAACGGTTAAGAAAAGAAGAAGTTAGAAAACCTTGAAAATCTACCGAAAATGTCAATTTCCGGCGAACCAGAAGGCGGAGGAGGCGGCGATCCAGTCGTCTTCTCCGGCATGTTACTGGTGATTAGTCAGGGCGGGTTGGACCGGGTCGTGTTGAGTGAACCGGTCGGTTCGAGTGAAACGGTCGGGTAGAATGAACCGGTCGGGTCAAGTGAATCGATCGGGTCAAGTGAACCGATCGGGTCAAGTGAACCGATCGGGTCAAGTGAACCGATCGGGTTGAGTTGGACCGGGTCAGGCCGAGTTGGATCGGGTTGGATCGGTCGAGGTACGTGAGTCAATGTAGCAGCGCGTGGCGGCGCGTGACGGCGCGTGTTCTAACCTTCCGGTGGCGCGTGGCGGGGAGTGGGACTGTTCCTGATGTCACGACGGCGCGTGACAAGGGTTTTGGGACGTTCCAGATCAGATTTTGTTGGTTTCGAGGCCATAGGAGTTCGTTTAGGGCCAGTTTGGGCAATCGCAGTGGTAATAGTTGACTGTGGAGCGGGTTTTGAGCACGGAAAGTTAAGGTAGTTGGGTCATTATTGTGAATGTGTTCCTTGGGCTAGAGCGTCCATGAATTTTGGGTTGGATGATGTTTGTGAGTGGACTTTTGGTTTATAAATTCTAATGCATGCATCAATATCTTTGATTTAAATACTGTTTTGTATGGTTGCAATGATTTCCTGGAATTTATAAATGATTGCTGGACATTTGTTTTTCCAATATTTCAGTGAAAGTGTGTTGTGAGAAAGGGCATGGTTGTTGGATTCGGTTTTGATATTTTTTCGACGTGGTAATTATTAGGGTCCATGATTTTGAGTTGAAACCGTATTTGTGATTATAAAATACTTGATTTTGGATCCAATAATGATTTGAGGGAGGCCAGGATCCGTTATTCGCGGTGAACCCGGTGAACCTCCGAGATAAACATTGATTTGAGAGAGGCCAGGATCCGTTATTCACGGTGAACCCGGTGAACCTCCGAGATAAACATTGATTTGGGGGAGGCCAGGACCCAGGGCCAGGATCCGTTATTCGCAGTGAAACCGGTGAACCTCCGAGATAACCATTGATTTGTGGGAGGCTAGGATCCGGGGCCAGGATCCGTTATTCACGGTGAACCCGGTGAACCTCCGAGATAAACATTGATTTGAGGGAGGCCAGGACCTGGGGCCAGGATCCATTATTCACGGTGAACCTAGTGAATCTCCGAGATAAACATTGATTTGAGGGAGGCCAGGACCCGAGGCTAGGATCCGTTATTCTCGGTGAACCCGGTGAACCTCCGAGATAAACATTGATTTGAGGGAGGCCAGGACCCGGGGTCGGGATCTGTTATTCGCGCTGAACCCGGTGAACCTCCAAGATAAATATTGATTAGAGGGAGGCCAGGACCCGAGGCCAGGATCCGTTATTCACGGTGAACCCGGTGAACCTCCGAGATAAACATTGATTTGAGGGAGGCCAGGACCCGGGGCCAGGATCCGTTATTCACGGTGAACCCGGTGAACCTCCGATATAAACATTGATTTGAGGGAGGCTAGGACCCGGGGCCAGGATCCGTTATTCGTGGTGAACCCGGTGAACCTCCGAGATAAACATTGATTTGAGGGAGGCTAGGACCCGGGGCCAGGATCCGTTATTCGCGGTGAACCCGGTGAACCTTCAATATAATTGGTTACTATTTCTTCGACTAGCATCGAGAGTTTTACTCCGTTGGTTCGTTGAGTGCTCCGACTCTGGTATCGATGAGTTTTGGCTCCGCCGGGTCGCGAGGGTGTCTATGCATAGTACAGAGAGTTGTGATACAGGACTAGCACACCCCAAGGGATACCCCTGGTGGTTAGGGATATGCCAGTCGATGGACATGCCGACTGATGTGATATGATAGTCGAATGTTATTCCGGCTGAGGATACTTTCCGATTTATATGATATGATTGCCGAGGATATTTCCGGCTCTAATATGGTTTGACGACGATTGTCATGGGATTAATCAGCCTAAGAAAATACTTCGTCATCCGGGTCTGTGGGTTGGTGTGGGCGGTGACCCAGAGTGAAGTGTTATTGTTGGTTCATAAGTAGCTGACTAGTCGGTTGTCTTGTGGTATAAATATTATTTAAGGATAAAGGGTATTCATGGTATTTAATTTTTGTGCTAAAAGAGTTGTCAGACGGGATAAGGGTTCTTCCTAGATTTCGAGGGGAAATTCGGGAAGGGTTCTTACAAATTGGTATCAGAGCTCTAGGTTAACTTCCTGCAGACCGCACACTTGTGTGCAAATTATTTAAGGATTTCTGTTAACAAGATGCCTCTTTGGCGTTTACCTCTTTAGTGACCTTGAGCTGAATAAGAGGTTGGTTCTTTAACCTGAGTTAGTGAAATTTCGGGGGCGAATTTTCTGTAAGGGGGAAAATTTGTAACGACCCGGACCAAAATTTCAATTATTTTTAGAATTAGACGATTTTACCCTCGATTTTGGACAGGTTCGGGAGTCACTTATTGACTGGCAGTACTTTTGGGAATTTATCTTGGGTCGTTGCGTTGGTCTCGAACTCACAAGTTCGTAGACATGCGGCATGCGGAAAACGGAGAGTCGGTGAGTTCGTTACGGTTCTAGAAGTTTCAGGGGGAATTTGGTAATTTTGGAAAAGTTGGAACTATATATCAGATATTTTTCTCTCTCCTTGGGAGATTGGTCCATTCAGTCTCTCTCTCCTGCACGAAATTCTCCTCTTGCGAACACCGAACAACCCTTTTCATCGGACGAAATTCGGTCCGATTCGACCGAAACCAAGGTCGGGAGGACCTTCCCCGGAGCCCCACGAGCATTTAGGGGTATTTATCGGAGCGGGTGCACCGCCGTAGGCGACGGATAGAGGAGAGAGATGGATCGAATCTTCTTAGCCATTTTTCAGCCAAACCATGTACGATCTCAGAACTTTGACCTCATATTTGGATTCCTGGTGAAAATTAGATGAATTTACATGTGTGGATCGTGAAAAACGGTTAAGAAATGAAGAAGTTAGAAAACCATGAAAATCGACCGGAAATGGCAATTTCCGGTGAACCAGACGGCGGCGGTCCAGTCGTCTTCTCCGGTAGGTTACCGGCGATTAGTCGGGGTGGGTTGGATCGGGTTCTGTTGAGTGAACCTGTAACGACCCGGACCAGAAATTAAATTATTTTGAGAATTGGACAATTTTACCCTCAGTTTTGGATGGGTTCGGGAGTCACTTTTTCACTGGTAATACTTTTGGGAATTTTTCTTGGGTTGTTGCGTAGGTCTCGAACTCACGAGTTCGTAGACAGGCGGCACGCGGAAAACGGAGATCCGATGAGTTCGTTACGGGTCTAGAAGCTACAGGGGCAGTTTGGTAATTTTGCAAAAGTTGAAATTATATAACAGATATTTTTCTCTCTCCTCGAGGGATTGGTGGATGTAGTCTCGATCCTACCCGAGTCCTCCCTGTGCGAACACCGAAGGTCCATATTCATCGGAGGGATTTCGATCCGATTCGAACAAAACCAAGGTCGGGAGGATCTTCCCCGGGACCCCACGAGCATTTTGGGGTAGTTATTGGAGCGGGAGCACTGCCGTAGGCGACGGACGGAGGAGGGAGGTGAACCGAACATTCTCAGCCGTTTCCGGCCAAACCAGGTACGATCTCAGAACTTTGACCTCATATTTGGATTCCTGGTGAGAAGTAGATGAATTTCCATGTGTAGATCGTGAAAAACGGTCAAGAAATGAAGAAGTTAGAAAACCTTGAAAATCGGCCAGAAATGGCAGTTTCCGGCAAACCAGACGGCGGCGGAGGTGGCGGTCCGGTCATCTTCTCCGGCCAGCCTCCGACGACGGCGAGGGCCGTCCGGTCGTCTTCTCCGGTGAGTCACCGGTAACCGGTCGAGTCGAGTGAACCGGTCGAATTGGACCGGGTCAGGTCGAGCCGGGCTGGGTTAGACCGGTCCAGGCGCGTGAACACTGTAGCAGGCACGTGACCGGCGCGTGGCAGCGCGTTTTCTGACCTTCCGGTGGCGCGTGGCGGCGCGTGGGACTGTTCCCGAAGTCACGGCGGCGCGTGACTAAGGTTTTAGGACGTTCCGGATCAGATTTTGTTGGTTTCGAGGCCATAGGATTTCATTTATAGCTCGGTTGGGCAATCCCAGCGGTAAGGATTGACCGTGGAGAGGGTTTTGAGCTTGGAAAGTCAAGGCAGTTGGGTCATTAAGGTGTAGGTGTTCTGAGGCTAGAGCGTACATGAATTTTGGGTTGGATGGTGATGGTAAGCGGACTTTGATTTATAAATTGTAATGCATGTATTAATATCCTCGATTTAAATACTGTTGTGTATGGGTGCAATGATTGCTGGATAATTGTTGTTCCAATATTTCAGTGGAAGTGTATTGTGAGAAATGATATGGTTGTTGGATTCGGTTTTGATATTGTTTGGACGTGGTAATTATTTGGGTACATGGTTATGAGTTGAAACCGTATTTGTGATAAATGATAAACAAAATATATACTTGATTTTGGATACAATATCGTTTTGAGGGGGCCCAGGAGCCGGGCCTTGGTTCCGTGTTGGCGGACTCCCGGTGAATCCCCAATATAAACAAAAACCGATTTGATGGGGCCTAGAACCCGGGCCTTGGTTCCGTGTTGGCGGACTCCCGGTGAACCCCTAATAAAAACAAAACCGATTTGATGGGGCCTACAACCCGGGCCTTGGTTCCGTGTTTGCGGACTCCCGGTGAACCCCTAATATAAACAAAACTGATTTGATGGGGCCTAGAACCCGGGCCTTGGTTCCGTGTTGGCGGACTCCCGGTGAACCCCTAATATAAACAAAACCGATTTGATGGGACCTAGAAGCCGGGCCTTGGTACCGTCTTGGCGGACTCCCGGTGAACCTCCAATATAAAAGATGATTTTGCAGAGATTGTGGTCGAGTCCAAGTAGTATATATTCTAGCACACCCCAAGGGATACCCTGGTGGCTAGGGATATGATAGTCGAGAGATATGCCGACGGATGTGATATGATAGCCGAATGTTATACCGGCTGATGATACGATATAATAGCCGAGGATATTTTCCGCTCTAATATGGTTTGACGACGATTGTCATGTGATTAATCAGCCTATGAAAATACTTTGTCATCCGGGTCAGTGGGTTGGTGTGGGCAACGACCCAGAGGGACGAATTATTATTGGTTCACTAGTATCTGACTAGTCTTTTGTCTTGTGGTTTTCCAGTAGAGATGTCAGCAATGTCTGACTACTGACATTTGGTATCAGAGAGTATTTCTATTTGAACCACCACTATTCCGAGGTCTTGGTTTTGACTGGTATTTTATCCTGCGTCTGACAGTAGGAGTGATCAGTAAGTACAGAGATTTTGTTAGGAACCCTGTAAGGTTTAATAAAAATTATTTAAAAACAAAGGGTATTTCTGATAATTAAATTTTGAGGTAAAAGAGCTGTCAGACGGGATAAGGGTTCTTTCCGGGTTTCGAGGGAAAATTCGGGAAGAGTCCTTACAGAACCGATCGGGTCGAGTGAACCGGTCGGGTCGAGTGAACCAGTTGAGTATAGTGAATCGATCGGGTCGAGTGAACCAGTCGGGTCGAGTGAATCGGTCGGGTCGAGTGAACCGATCGGGTTGAGTTAGACCGGTCCAGGCTCGTAAGTCACTGTAGCAGCGCGTGGTGGTGCGTGACGGTGCGTGGCAGTGCGTGGGCGCATGTTCTGACCTTCCTATGGCGCGTGGCGTAGCTTGGGACTGTTCCCGATGTCACGGTGGCGCGTAACTAGGTTTTTGGGACGTTCCGGATCAGATTTTGTTGGTTTCGAGGCCATAGGAGTTCGGTTATGGCCCGATTGGGCAATCCCAGCTGTAATGGTTGACCGTAGAGGGGGTTTGAGCTCGGAAAGTCAAGGTAGTTGGGTCATTATTGTGAATGTGTTCCTTGGGCTAGAGCGTCCATGAATTTTGGGTTGGATGATGTTTGTGAGTGGACTTTTGGTTTATAAATTGTAATGCATGCATCAATATCTTTGATTTAAATACTGTTGTGTATGGTTGCAATGATTTCCTGGAATTTATAAATGATTGCTGGACATTTGTTTTTCCAATATTTCAGTGAAAGTGTGTTGTGAGAAAGGGCATGGTTGTTGGATTCGGTTTTGATATTATTTTGACGTGGCAATTATTAGAGTCCATGATTTTGAGTTGAAACCGTATTTATGATTATAAAATACTTGATTTTGGATCCAATAATGATTTGAGGGAGGCCAGGACCTGGGGCCAGGATCCGTTATTCGCGGTGAACCCGGTGAATCTCCGAGATAAACATTGATTTGAGGGAGGCCAGGACTCGGGGCCAGGATCCGTTATTCGCGGTGAACCCAGTGAACCTCCGAGATAAACATTGATTTGAGGGAGGCCAGGACCCGGGGCTAGGAACCGTTATTCGCGGTGAACCCGGTGAACCTTCAATATAATTGATTACTGTTTCTTCGACTAGCGTGGAGAGTTTTACTCCGTTGGTTCGTTGAGTGCTCCGACTCTGGCATCGAGGAGTTTTGGCTCCGCCGGGTCGCGAGGCTGTCTATGCATAGTACAGAGAGTTGTGATACAGGACTAGCACACCCCAAGGGATACCCTGGTGGCTAGGGATACCCTGGTGGCTAGGGATATGCCAGTCGATGGATATGCCGACTGATGTGATATTATAGTCGAATTTTATTCCGACTCAGGATACTTGCCGATTTATATGATATGATAGCCGAGGATATTTCCGGCTCTAATATGGTTTGACGAAGATTGTCATGTGATTAATCAGCCTATGAAAATACTTCATCATCTGGGTCTGTGGGTTGGTGTGGGCGGTGACCCAGAGTGACGAGTTATTGTTGGTTCACAAGTAGCTGACTAGTCGGTTGTCTTGTGGTATAAATATTATTTAAGGATAAAGGGTATTCATGGTATTTATTTTTTGAGGTAAAAGAACTGTCAGACGGGATAAGGGTTCTTACCGGGTTTCGAGGGGAAATTCGAGAAGGGTTCTTACATTACTTGGAATAGATACAGTGGATAATTGACACACAAATGATGCACATGATGGAGACAACCTATGTAGGGACACATGATTAGTAATAGGGTATTTAACTTTTGCTTTAGGGTCAGGGTCATACTGTTGTCTAGGAATCCCTATAGTCGTGCATGCGGGTAACTGAAAACCTGTGTTTCCTATATAACTTGACTCAGGTAAGGTGCTTGAGAGAGAGTTTGAATGTTCAGTTACCTGTGGGGAATCTTCAGGACCTGATTGGAAGAGTGGTGATGGTACTGTAGTAGGAGTTGTAGAGAGGGAATTTATGAACCAGTATCAGGAGTATCGAGGGGCTCTTGAGCTTGTTGCACCTCAGACACTGACGGCTCGGTTGAATGGTGTTGAATTTGGACGATCTGAGTATCATCGGCAGAGATACTATTGTCCCCCTGCAGATGATGCTCAATGACTCCATTTGAGTAGTAGAACTCACTCTCGTTGAGGTCACATCGGCGGTAACGTGCATGGTCCGAGTGGGAGGATGGAAACACTTATAGCCTTTCTGAGTGGCAGAATAACCCACAAAGACACAACGCCGTGCACACGGATCAAGCTTGCCACGCTGATGTGGATACACCTGAACATACGCAACACTACCAAATAGACGTGGCTCGAGATTTGGTGTTGATGGCATGTTGAGGAGAGTAGTCAATGTCTGAAATGGAGTTTGATATTAAGAGTGCTGGAAGGTGTTCTATTGATGAGGTACGCAGCAGAACAAAGAGCCTCCCCCCAAAAATGATGTGGCATATGGGCCTCAAATAAAATGGCACGAACAACCTCCAAGAGATGCCGATTCTTGCGCTCCGCGACACCATTCTGTTTTGGTGTATAGGCGCATGTGGTTTGATGAACTATACCATGGTGGCCGAAAAACTGATGTAGGTCATGGTTGATGTTCTCACCTCCATTTTCAGATCAAAGGGTCATGATTTTCTTTTCAAACTGAGTAGCAACGTATTGATAAAAGAGCTTGAATTTGGCGGTGACGTCACTTTTCTGGCTAGGGGAAAGACCCAGGTCATCCGGGTACAATCATCAATAAACGTTACAAACCACTTAAAACCACTAATAGTGGGAACTCGTGATGGTCCCCAAACATCAGAATGGACAATCATGAAGGGCATGGAGCTTTTATGCAATCTTAATGGGTAAGAAATACAATGGCTTTTCGCCAAAATGCAAGTTTCACAATGAAAGTCTGATTCATGAAACTGGGAAAATAAATCTGGAAATATAAGTTTCAGATAACCAAAAGAAGCATGCCCTAACCGTCGAGGCCATAGCCAAATTTTCTTCATCCTGATGGACTCATCGCCTTTCACATGATGTGCGTGACTCAATCGCTTATTGATGTCGGCTGTCAAGTCCAAATAATACAACTTTCCCCTCCTCGTACCACATCCAATCACGGCCCTAGTGAGAAGATCCTAAAAGAGACAATACGATGGCCAAAAACACACAATACAATTAAGGAAATCAATGATCTGAGGAACAGATAACTAGTCATAGTCGAGAGAAGGGACAACTAAGACATGATCAAGACGTAATGAGGGTGTAAGAGATAAGGACACCTCTCCCATGACTTGGGAGGTGGTTCCGTTGGCACTGGTAATCTGTGCTTGGCTTGAGGGTTTGGTAGAGTGTAACCCAGTGAAACTAGATGTCATGTGATCGGTAGCGCCAGTGTCAATAATCCATGATCTATTACATGTAAGTGAATATGTGCAAGAGGTACCTGGGGTGGCCAAGGCTGTGGAGTCAGGTGTACTTGATGGAGGTTCGGATGCGGTCCCCTGGGATGACTGAGCCGATGCAAATGTGGCTATGTTCAAATCTGTCTTGCGCCCTTTGTGGACCCATCATGCCGAATAACCAATGATCTCATAATAGCCCTTAATTGTGAGGTTACCTAAACCACATTTGGTACACTACATTAGAGGCCGGTAACGAGTAGGGTCAACACTATAGGTGATCGGCCGGGATTGTTTGGACCTGGTAGAGGTTACACTAGCTTCAGACATGGTTCCCTGTCTTCTTTTTTTTTCTTGTTTTTTATTTTTTGTCTAAAACTTAAAATGGGCCATAAAATTTTGGTCGCTAGCGAACGATGCTGGTCTGGGACCGGTCGGTGTGTTTGAGGAAATAATGATCTTGAATGCGAACGAACTCGACGATGAGGGCGAGTCGGTGAGGGCCGAACGAACTCTGGTATAGTGGTGGTCTCACGGCCTAGGACGCCCGGGAACGTCGGCAGCAACGGAGGGGGGCTCTTGGTTCTTCCAAGAAGAAGAAAAGCCGAAAGAGGAGGTGAGAAGGGGGAACAGACGAGCTAAACAGCCTCCGGGTCAGACCCCCCGGTTGTTTGAGGGATCACCGGACAAGTCTGATAGGTCTGCCCCGCCTAATCGCTCCATCTTCAGCAACCCCACTTTCCAAGGTCTATTCCTTTTTGAATCCCCTCTGGAATGTTCTGTTATCAGAAGCTGTAAAATGATGAAATTTTGGAGCTTTAGTTTTGTTTTCTGTTTTGAAATCAGTTATGGGTTTCTTTGTTTGGTTGAATTGCTTGGTGGTTTCGATGGTGGTCAGATTTGAGGGTGGTGGTGCTGGCTTTTGGGTGCATCCCATTTTGGTCTGTGCTTTTCGGTGGGCGGTGAGGTTGTTGTGGAAGGCTGGTCGGTGGGTCGGTGTGACCGCGGGAGGGATTTGGCTATGGAAGTTATTGTACCGCGGAAGGAGTGTGTTATGCGGGTGTTGGGATTTGGTTGCGGAAGTGATTGTGTCGCGGAAGGAGTGTGTTTTGCAGGTGTTGGGATTTGGCTGCGGAAGTGATTGTACCGCGGAAGGGTGTGTTCTGCAGGTGTTGGGATGTTGCTGCAAAAGTGGTGGTGCTGCAAGAAGGTTTATGTGGCGAAAGGTGGTGGTGTTGCGGGAAGGTGTATGTGGCGAAAGGTGGTGGTGCTGATTCTAGGGTTGTATGACGGTTGGGGCACTGGATTGATTTTCAGGGTTAGGATAAGAGATAGTCACGATCGACTGCTCTGATACCATATCAGATTTGGTGAGAATTCTCTTGTATTATTAATTCAATAGGAAAGCTATATATATACAGAGACTAAGAATGTTACTATGGGTCTAATTAGTGGATTGAGTTTAATTAGTAATATACAGCTCTCATTGACACCAACCACGTTCTTCCCTGCTTCACAAACCTTCCTACAGAAAGCCAGATCCGCTTAATCATAGAAGCCAACGTCGAATGTCCGCCGTACGCGTCGAAACTCTCATAGGTGCGGCACCGTAGACCTAGAGAGAATTTTTAACTTTTTGAGCGATTTTTAATAAGGTGTCATCGGTTATGAATGAAACACCAAGCTCAAATGTAATTATCTTCCCAATCCAATGCTAAATGCACTTAAATATCTAACTGGAACCAATAATCATATGGGAATTAAAGTAATAACTTCAATTTGTCTCTTGTATGTAGAGAAAATTTTACAGTGTGAATCAGCAGATTTTTCAGCTTAATTAATGATCAGCGTGACAACGACAATAAGGAATGAAAGAATTGATCTATGAGTAAATAAATTTCCCTAGGCTGTGCTGCATTCTACAGGTAGGCCCTGAGTAATCTCTTTGTGTTAGTGCAGAACTTGTAGCTCAATTTAATTAAAACATAGCACCAGAAATTAAGTTACATGATGCACTGTGAATTCCAGAGGATAGAATTGATTATTAATGGGAACACATTGGTGTGAAGAATGAGTCAATTCCACTCAACTTGCACAACTGTAAAGTTCAACATTACCCAGAAAAACAACTTGCCATAACCTTAACTTATACACAAAGGCCAGAGCTAAGTGAATATAGCAAATAAAGAGTCTTGTCATCTTCGATGGGCGGGCCATGGCATGTCATACCTTGCGACCATCAACGTGTATGTGAGGGATATAAGCAATCTTGGGCCACTCATCCCCTGTATCTCTCTGGAGTCTTTGTTCTAGTAGAGGACAATCCCAGATTTCTAGCTCAGAAAGAGAAGTTGGTAGCCTCCATCTGGTATGCACTCAAGCTTTGGGCATCCCCAAATATTGAATGTTTTTAGAGAAGTGAGTTGTCTCAGCTGACAGCTCCTTGCCTTGGATGCTTCTAAGACTTGGAAGATTGGAGATGGAGAGATCGGTAAGAGTGGTGGGCATAACATGGCCAGAGGTTATGCATGCGACAAGTCTGCTATCAAGATTCATGCAAGATCAAAGTCAAGTACGTTATGGAGCAGGAAAGAGAATATCGAGATACTTGCAAGGCACATATGACTACGGCATATCATACAAGCCTACTGAATATCCAAGACTATTTGGATAAGGTGACAGTGATTAAGCTGGATAAGTAGATGACATGAAAAGTATATCAACCTATGCATTCTCGATCGAGTCAAGTGTATTTTCTTGGTCATCAAAGAAGTAAGATACAGTAGCACAATCATCAGCAGAAGCCAAGTACGTGATAGTGGCAAGTGCATAATGTCAAGCAATATGGCTCTGAAGAATATTTAGACATGGGTGAGTGGCAACATGAAGCTACAGAGTTGTTCTACGATAACAAGTCTTCTATAGCAATGGCTAAAAATCATGTGTCATAGCAAGACCAAGCATATTGCCCTTAAGCATCACTTCTTACGATAAATTTCTGCAGACAAAGAAGTTGAACTCAAGTACTGCAAAATGGAGGAGCAAATTGTAGGCATCTTCATTATAGCACTTCCAAGACCAAGATTTGAAATGCTACGAAGCATACTCCGAGTAACACAAATGTGCATTAAGGAGGAGTGTTAAATTAATGCACATATGTGAGATTTTCTATATAATTCTACAGGCTTTGAGAGCTTTCTAGATAAGCCTAGAGGATAGTCATGATTGCTGGAATACTACATATAATTATCTTTATACTAAAATTATTTAGACAACTATACAGAGTTAACTTCGGGTGCGTTTGGATGAGAAATTTCAAAATTCCATGAAATTTGGGTAAAATTAATTAAAAATAAGGAACTTGAAAGTAATATAGAATTTATAAATAATACAATGCAAGGCATATAGATGTGAATGGTAAGTTCATCTATGGAGGTGTTATTTTAAAAAGTCTCTTGTTTAGTGGTTCGTTATATTTACAATCCCTATAATTTTGTTTTTTAGTGTTTAATCACTTACTTAACATCCACCTATTTTTTATTTTTAATGTTTATTTTAGTAATATAGTATAAATTCTATTCAATTTTAAAGTTTCTCTTCCAAACGTAATTTAGAGAATTCTAAATTAAGTAGTGACTAGATTAAACTAGATAAATGTAGAATAACCCACAATTATGTAGAAATCTCCAAGTCGGTGGAGTTAGTCGGCAGCACAATTATAAATAGAGGCAAGCCTTTGGTCTTGTCATCATGAAAAACCATTAAAGCAGATGATAGAAGTATAAAACCCACTGTCCAATACCCTTACACTAAACCACTTCCCAAATATGAACTCCTCTGTTTTTTCAAAAAAATCCTCTGTTTTTTCAAAAAAATCCTCTGTTTTATTTCTAGCCATTTAATCCATCCACGATAACAACCACTTCACCAAAACTAACACCCAAAAACTAACAATCTTTACTAATTTGATGACATTGTCAAAACATTCGGTACAAAATTATAGAAGTTGAAATCTAGGCTGTGGTGATTACAATAAATAATGAAAGAATTGATCCATGATATGTGTTATAAATTTGTCTAGGCAGTGGTGCATTCTACAGGGAGGCCCTGAGGAAATCTCTTGGCATCGGTGCAGTAATTGTAGATCATGTAGTTGGTTTGAACCCATTTCAGCCTTTCTTGACGTGTAGAGTCCAGCTCTTCAGAAAGCCAATCGCCATTACTATTACTAGCTGATGATGATGATGAAGATGAAGTGCAAGAAGAAGCTCCAGAAGATGAAGACCAAACGCAGGCTTGAGCATTGAAATTTCTGTACGAGGCAGTGAAAGGAGCTTGACTCCAATCTGTCTTCACAAGCCCACCTCTTGTTGCCCAATCATCAGCATTCCAAAGGCTGGAGTATATTCTCATTGGCTGGCTCTTTGGAAAAGGAACTCCCTTGCCTTCCTGGTTCTTGAACTCTCTAATTGGAGTTCCATCTACAGAGAATCTGAATCAACAAACAAAACAGAGAAAAACAGAGCATACGTTAAATAATTGAATCATCAATTTAAAAACAGAGCATCAGAGATTCAGAGATGATGAAGCAATTAATTAATTACTTACATGATGCGCTGAGAATTCCAGAGGATTGAGTAGGTGTGAAAATCAGCAGTTGGGTCAAACCAGAGATAGAATTGTTGCTCTCTGTTTCCTTTGCCTTGGCTGAACACATTTGTGTGAAGAATGTATGGGTCTCCACTTAAGTTCCCCAAGAACTCAAAATCTATCTCGTCCCATGTCGATCCTTTTGATGATAACTGCAAATATTAAAGTTTTTTAATAACATCAGTTTCCAATTTTCAGAGGGAAGAAAATGAAGTGAAATTAACAATTTGAAAGATGAACTTACGTAATAGGCTGTGACAGTGCCAGCAGAGTTTCCAGGCACAAGTTTGAGCTGCATATCAATCTTTCCAAACAGATACTCATTTTTGGACTGAAAGCCAGAGCCGGAGGCTTTGTCGAGGGAAAGAGTGAGAAGGTCGCCATTGTTAACGATCTTAGCTCGATCGTCTCCCCATGTAATGTCAAATTCTTTGTTTAAGTCGGCAGCAGAGGGAGCCATGAGAGAGCCAAGCACAAGCAGAGGGATGAGCAGAATGAAAGAAACAGTTGAAGTTGAAGAAGCCATGGGCATGGATGGTGTTGGAATTTAGGTTACAAGATTAGTGGTGAATTGATGGATTTGTAGAAGGACTTCGATGGGTATTTATACTACAAATTAGGATGTGCATGTTTTGTTCTTTTTCCAATTAAGTGAGATTGAGGAGTGAGTGAAAGGAAATTTGGAAGGAAGGTTCGCCGTTCAGTCAACTCAGCTGTGGACAGTTGTTGGCGGCTTCAAAAAACAAACTTAGCTGTCGAGATCGCACTAACCAAACACAACCATTTAGGTTGCAACCATCGTCCATTATTATTATTATTATTATTAAAGCTTTTTTCATGTTTTATGATGAATTTTTTCTATACTAATTCTTGCAAATTATAAGTTTTGGCATAATTTATATATATATATATATATATATAAGTGATAATCACTTGTTTCTTTCCTTTATTGTATTCTTGACGGTGAGAAGATATGTAGCCAAAGCTGCCAAAACGTAATACAATTTGGTAGGGTCCTTAGGGAGGTGGAATTTTGTGGTGCCCTCAACGCGGTCGCAAAACAACAAATACTGCATCACTTAGGGACGTTTAGATGTACTTTTCTTCTAGACGGATAAAAGTACTTTAATTTTAAAAAAATTCTGTTTGGTAATTTTTGAAAAATGCTCTATATAAGAAGTAGAAGCACTGGTTTTTTGAGAAGCACATAAATGATACTTCTTTGTGGAAGTGCTACTAAAAAAAACAGGGAAGTATTTAGAATCATTTAATGAAACTTTCATTTATTCCAAAAATATATGTATATTTAAAACTTAATATCCGAAATGTTCAAATACTTTTATTTTTACTATCAAACACTCTAAAATTATATTGCAAATACTTATTTAGAAATAAAAATATTTTTATATGTGCATATATACCAAACATTAAACTGTTTTTTCATAAAAACATAACTGAATACGCGATAATAATCAAAAATGCTACTACTTAAAAGTGCTTTATAAGATGCACATCCAAATGGCCACTTAATTTCTTCCACCAAGTTATTAAGATTGCTTAAAGACACCAATTAATTAGTTTGTTTACCAAATTTTGCATCCAAACTTATGTAACACTAGTTTTATTTTGTTTTCTTTAGACCGGCATTTCTCAAGAAATTAAAAAGGAAAAACTGATAAAATATGTAAATCTTAGTGTCATGTTATTTTCTTGTCCCAAATAACAATTCAAAATAATCCATGTTTATCTTCTTCTTCTTCTTTTTTGTCTGGATCTGCATGGGCATAGCCATCTATATCTGAACAACTAAAGATTGCCTAAGATTATCAGTGTCCCCTGCCAGGAGGAGGATCGCATTAAATTTAGACGCAAGAGAAACGCGTGATATATGAAATCTCACTTTCACTTTTGCATACCCACTTTCTCTCTTTATTCCAGTCTTTGGCGGTGATGGGATTGCATTCTTGGTTGTAAATATGTAGGGAAAAAAAATTATTTATATTAAATGGAATGATTATATTTTAATTATTTATTTAAATAATATGATTATAGATATAATCATTTAAATGATTTAATTATAGTTATTAATTATTTAATTATTAGTTAAATTATTTAATTATTTATTACATAACCATTTAATTATTTATTACATAATCATTTATTGCATAACCATATAAATTTAGATTGTTTGTTATTTTTTTTGTCATATTTATGTAGTGTTGTTTAATTAAAGTCATTTAAAATCATAACTATTTAATGGTTATGCTAATTGTTAATAACTATTTAGCTAAATAATTAATAATCGTAAATAATCACAGTTATAATCTTAAATGATTATGACAAAAAAAAACTCCGATTAATAATCATTTGACCATCCTTAATTGTAAAGATATCTATACACTAGGAGTACCGCATCAAAAAAAAGAAGAGATTACACCCCTTTTTCATAACTATTTGAGGCTTGTTTGTTAACCATAGGATAATTGAGTTTCAGTTTTTTGTATTTGAGTGAATGCCTGAAAGAGAGATGGAAAATTGAGAAATATAATATACAGAGGTGTTAATGAAATATTAAAAAAAAAATTAATGAATACAGATTGAAAATAAAAAACCAACCATCACTATTTGCTTTATTGTCTGTGTAGGAAATTCTTCGATCCCCTCTCTATATTTAAGACGATGTTCCTTAAATCGTTATGTCCGTTGAAAATCCACAAAATTATAAATTTCTTTTTGGAAAAAATTAGAGATTTTTAGTATTTCATATATTTAAGGAGAGTCCTTAAATTTAATCTAAATTCTAGTTGAAATAGTTGGAAAGTTATTTTAACAAACTATTTAAAAAAAAAAAACAATTTAATACGAGGAAAAGAAATTAAAATAGAGAATAGCCTATAGGGCAACCATAACCAAAAAGATTAAATTTCCAAGGAGTTATCGCTTCCGAGGGACTAGACCTCCACCATCTATGCTCCATATTTGCTATATGACCCAGCTTCGCCAACGCGTCAACAACAAAGTTCGCCTCTCGATGCACATACTTTAAAAAAGTTTACTCCACGACTGTACCATATTTTGACAAATCTTAAATATTTTATTATTTGTTTCAAATGAAACATTTGAATATCCATAATTTCTTATTTTATTATTTATGGAATTCATCTAATTGTGAGGAGATATGAATTCCTACAATCTCTCATATTTGTTAAATTTAGGAATCCAAAACCCGCAAAATATCAAAATTCTAAAATATGAAGTGAAATAAGGACTCTGTTATAGCCTTTTTTCTTTGAAAATTCCTAAATTAGCTAAAAAATGTGTTTTGGGGACTCCTTATACCACCATTTCTATTTATCGAATTGTTTTTTGTCCATATATCATAATTGGAATCATTCATTCCCTAAATCATGATCAAGAGATCATCTTCGCAAAAAATAAACCAAATTGGAGGTCATTTAGCCATTCATATTTATCAATTAAATAGACAGTTCGCCGTGAGAATCTTAATTATTAGTAAACCCGTTAATTTATTTGATACATATGAATGACTAAATAGATCAATTTATTAATTATTGCACATGTGAACTTTATGTTTATGATTTCTTATTTTTATGCAATGAGCCACTAAAAATACGAAATTATATTTTTAGATTTTCATTTAAATTGGTATTATTATGTTGATTTTAATCATTTGAATTAGTTTATAAGTTAAATTACATCAAAAGTTTAATTTTTTTTTTTAAGCATTTTGTGAAAGTTCTCCCACCCCACAATTGAAATTGTGGCTACGCCTCTGGATAAATTAAAACGGTGGTATGAGAAGGTATCAATAGGGTGGGATGTATATATTGTCCAATTTAAAATTTTAAACAAATCAACACATTTGGAAACGATAATTAAAATCTCCATAGTGAATTGTCCATTGATAAAATACCTAAATTATCTCATATTTTATTAATTTTTACAGATATAATCTTGAAATAATAATTTAAATATAAATTTATGATAAAGAGGTATGTAATTAAAGATATTGAGGTGTACCAATAAAAAAAGGATCGCGAGTTTCTGCATTTAGCATTTGAGCATTTACGTGCATTTACAGAAATATTAACCATTGGATGCATCTTATGGCTTTTAATGACAATACATCCCAATAATTATATTAGACAAAAACTAACTTTGATGTATCCTATTACTTATTTATTTATTTATTTTTCATTTAAAAAAGAAAAGAAAAAAGGTGTCTCTACAATAGCGCAACTCCCTATCTTATCTTCATCCCTTCTAAGGCCATACTACCCCCAGTTTTCGCCCATCGTCGTCGTCTCTCTCTCCCCCTAGTCGCCGTTGCTGTCTCTTTTCCTAGCCCCTGTTGTCTATCTCTCGGTCGATGTCGTTGTCTCTGTCTCCCTGGTTACCGTCGCCGTCTCTGTCTCTCTTTCCCCCTCCCCTCTCATCTTTGTTTAGAATCAACACCAAAATTGTTTCATCATCGTCATCATCGGCATCTTGGCCACCAAAATTATTGATGTTCATCAAATCATCATTTGAATACATTTTCATGCCCAAAGCTGCTAGCATACCCTCCATAGATTTCATTATTTTTTCCATTTTGGCTTCTTTAGTGATAAGTTTTATGGGATACTATTTCTTTTTAGATTTTATTTGAAATGAAAAAATTAAAATAAAATATATAGAAGTGATAGGGTGCATCAAGACTAATTTTAGTGTAATGCAATAAATATGATGTGTAATAATTAAAAATCATAAGATATATATAATAGTTAAATTTTATGTATATGCACATAAATACGTAGATTTTAAATACAGAAACTCGCGACGCATAAAAAACAACACTATCCAATAAGCACAAATTCTTAGGAAGTAGGAAGCTTTGCCGAACCACTAAAGACTACAACACCAAAATTTCCAATTACGCGGTGAATAGGCGATGGCAAATTTAGAATCAATATTAAAACACCCACTTTCTTCCCATAATTACAGAAACAGCGTCCTCTGTTCAATAATCAAACCAGTGTGTTCGTGTTGGATAATTACTCGTTATTATAATATTTGACAGCTCATTTTTAACTACTTTTTTAACCCAACAACGACAACTGTCAACAGCCCAGCTGACTGAAGGTGTAAAGTGGCTCCCATCCCTTTCCTCAGCTTCTTCTATTTCCATTTTCCTCTCTATAAATACCAACTCAATCTTCACAACTTTAACCTCATCAAATTCCTTCTTCCAACTCTGCTTCTTCATATTCTTCTCTACCCTGCTCACCAATGGCTTCTTACACTTCAATGCTGCTCATACCAATATTTCTACTTAGCTTTCTCATGCCTCCCTCTGCTGCTGACTTAAACAAAGACTTTGACATCACCTGGGGCGACGGTCGAGCTAAGATCGTCAACAACGGCGACCTTCTCACTCTTTCTCTCGACAAAGCCTCTGGCTCAGGTTTTCAGTCCAAAAATGAGTATCTATTCGGAAAGATTGATATGCAGCTCAAATTTGTGCCTGGAAACTCCGCTGGCACTGTCACTGCGTATTACGTAAGTTCATCTTTCAAATTTTAATTTCACTTCATTTTATTCTATCTGAAAACTCAAAACTGATTTCGTTAAAAACTTGTTAATATTTACAGTTATCATCGAAAGGATCGACATGGGACGAGATAGATTTTGAGTTCTTGGGGAACTTAAGTGGAGACCCATACATTCTTCACACAAATGTGTTCAGCCAAGGCAAAGGCAACAGAGAGCAACAATTCCATCTCTGGTTTGACCCAACTGCTGATTTCCATACCTATTCAATTCTCTGGAATTCTCAGCGCATCATGTAAGTAATTAATTAATTAATTAGTTTATAAATTTATGATATTCTGTTTTTAAATTGATCATTAAGTAATTAAACTTATGCTCTGCTTTTTTGGTTGATTCAGATTCTCTGTAGATGGAACTCCAATTAGAGAGTTCAAGAACCAAGAAGGCAAGGGAGTTCCTTTTCCAAAGAGCCAGCCAATGAGAATACACTCCAGCCTTTGGAATGCTGATGATTGGGCAACAAGAGGCGGGCTTGTGAAGACAGATTGGAGTCAAGCTCCTTTCACTGCTTCTTACAGAAATTTCAATGCTCAAGCCTGTGTTTGGTCTTCATCTTCTCGATCTTCGTCTTGCACTTCTTCTTCATCATCATCAGCCACTCATTCGAATAGTAATGGCGATTGGCTTTCTGAAGAGCTGGATTCTACAAGTCAAGAAAGGCTGAAGTGGGTTCAAACCAACTACATGATCTACAATTACTGCACTGATGCCAAGAGATTTCCTCAGGGCTTCCCTACCGAGTGCACCACCGCCTAGACAAAATTTATTAAAACAATAATACATCGATTCTTTCATTATTTATTGTAATTATCTGTTTTTAAATCAATTGGTTTTAGGACCCCATTCATTTAGTATTCTCTGATATTGTACTAGGTTACTGGCACAATCAACAAATGCATATATTCTTTTCTTTTTCTTTCAAAAATTTATATAGGGTTAACTATAAATTAATCTATTTTTAATAATCAACCTATAACCTAATTCACTTACTAATTTACCAGATTCACGTATTATTAATTTTTTACTTAATTATTTATTTTATTTACCTATTACCCTTTATATCCTTTTAATCGGCTATTTTTTATATCTACCTATTTTATTGGGAGTCTGGTTATCAGATGTGGATGACAATTTTTCAAATTTTAAATATTTTATATTTAATTTTTAATTTTTATGTTGTAATTAAGATATATAATTTTTGCAAATAAATTTCCTACTGATATGTTTTAAAGAGTCATTTTAAACATCTAAGCCTTTTAAGATACTATATATCTTATAGGTTTGCAATATTATAATACAGTTATTTTATCTATCTTTTAAATTTTTTATTTTTTCCTTTTGATATAATTAGAATTTAAATTGTAATATACCTATATTACATATCATATGACATATCATATTCCTAATATACCTCTAGATATAATTAGAATTCGGTTATAATATACCTATATATATTACATATTATATTACTTTAAAATTTTGCCTTATTCCTTTGCCGCAGGTACTTAAACTATAGGTATATAAATATAGTTAGATTTTAAATTTGAATTTACCTATAGTTATATTATTCCACCATGCCTAATCCACCAATCCACCCAACCTAATATACCTATTTGTAATCTATCCTAACAATTTGTTGTAGGTAAAATGAATCGTAAATTCTTGCACATGCACATTTGAGCACTATACCAATTACTCACCATACATAAATTAGCATCTCTGAACACGCAATCAATTAAAATCCACCATACCACCATATATTGCTAGAACCGCAATAGGTAAAAAATAAAAAAATGATGAAAACATAACCAAGAAGACTAAATTTCAATTGTAAACAAAATCAAACAATTCAAATTTGAATAAAATAGACGAGTTTCAATAACCATGTGGGGCAAAAAATAAAATTGAATTTTGCACCGGGATAACCAATTTACTTATAAATTCCACAAGAACAGGTATTAATTATTAATTTTTGTAAGTAATAAGTAGATAATTATTAATTTATCTACTATATCGTTATTTCTACATGTATGACTATAATCAGAAGGAATAAAACCAAAAAAAAATTATAAGATAGATAAAATACTTGAATGATTGTAATCCTGCAAAATTATCATATATTACCATGAAGTTCGGACGATTAATCACTCATTAATTTATAGTTACTTCTTAAAGAAATCCGTAGGAAATTTATTTGAAAAAATTATCTTATCAAAATAAATATTAAAAATTAAATACAAAAAATTTAAATTTTGAAAATTCATCATTCACATCTGATTAACAGACTCCCAAAACATAGACGTAGTAGGTAAGTAGTGGTTAAAAGGGTATAAATGGTATTAGGAAACTAAAAAGTAATTAAGTATAAAAAAAAAGTAAATTGGTTAAGTGATATCTGGTAAATCAATAAATTGACTAACTTATATGTTATACCTCAAAACTGGACTAATTTATAATTCATTCAAATTTATATATTCTTTTTCAAATTTGTTTTAAATTTTAATTAAGGTTGATCGAAGACTTACTGGAAAAAAAAAATTCTGATACTGTTTAAGTAGCCATGAGCAGTAATTCCTTTTCCTAATAAATTTCGTAATAATAATAGTTTGTTTCTCTTTGTATGAAAATAAATATATTTCTCTTTCTTTTCCCACAAGGATAAGGTAAATAAATAACCAACTAGTTCTAAAAAAAATAAACAACCAGTGAATCTCCTTTTCCTTGACGGACAAGGTAACTAAATCAAACTAGAAGTTGGACAAGCATCCTTCTATCGTCAGTAGCGAGCTCTATATAATGCCCCCAACACTCAATCTTTGAAACACAAATCAACCAGCGCTCAATCCAAAGTCTAAACTTGGAATCAAGCAATAAAACCTCGCAAAATATTATTGTCATACAACACAACAATGGCCTCTGATGACGGGAAGAAGAAGATAACTCTGAGGAGCTCAGACGGGGAGACGTTTGAGGTGGAAGAAGCCGTGGCTATGGAGTCACAAACCATCAAGCACTTGGTGGAGGACGACTGTGCCAACGATGCCATACCTTTGCCGAACGTGACGAGCAGTGTTTTAGCAAAGGTTGTCGAGTACTGCAGGAAACATTATGAACATGAACATGAAGAAAAGATCAAGGAAGAGGACATAAAGGCGTGGGATGCCAAGTTCGTGGATATGGACCAGAAGAATCTGTTTGATCTAATTTTGGCTGCAAACTATTTAGATATCAAGGGATTGTTGGATGTGACATGCCAGAAAGTGGCAGACATGATAAAGGGAAATACACCCGAGGAGATTCGCAAGACCTTCAACATCGAGAATGATTTCACGCCCGAGGAAGAAGAAGCCATCCGTAAGGAGAATGCATGGGCATTCGAGTGATAGAATAATTCACGACATTAATTTTTTTTTCTTCAAATTAATCACCTTTTTCTTTTGTTCATAGCTAGTGACTATTGCTTAATCTTCTAATGAATGTCCCTGGATGGATCACATAAAATTTGAATAAAAAGGAATTTGCAACAGAGCGTACGTGTGCCATATACATATTTAGGAGCTCTTTTGTTTCTTCCCTTTCTTGTATTCAATGGCGGTGAGAAGATATGTAGCCAAAGCTGCCACGAACCTAGCTACTACAATTTGGTAGGGAGACGGAATTTGTGGTGCTCTCCTCAACGCGGTGGCAAATCTTTTTCACCGAGTTATTATTATGATTCAGTTTATTATAAAATTTATTAGAGATACAAATTAGTTAATTTTTTTTACCAAATTTTGAATAGAAACTAATTATGTAGCACTAGTTTTTTTTTTTTTTTTGATCAAGAACACTAGTTTTATTTTATTTTTTCTAGACCGAATTTTCTCAAGAAATTAAAAAAAAAAACTGATAAAATATGTAAAATTTGATATCACGTTATTTTTTTTTAATCTCAAATAACAATTCAAAATAACCCATGTTTATCTTTGTTTTTTTGTCCTGATCTGCATAGCCATCTATATCAGAACGACTGAAGATTGGCTAAGATTCTGGGTGTCTCCAGGATGCAGGTCGCAGGATGGCATTAAATTTAGACAAATTGCATTGCATCCGCAAGAGAAACGCTTGATGAATGAAATTTTGATGATGATGGTGATATATGAAATTTCACTTTCACTTTTGATTTTGAATGCCCACTTTCTCTCTTTATTCCACCTTTGATAAACTATTTTGAGGATTGTAACCACATGAGTGAATGCAGGAAAGAGGGATGGAAATAGTTAGAGAAAAATTATATTAAAGATGTTGATGATTCTTTAGTAATTAATGTATTTAAAATTTTAAACAAATTAACAATTTTTGAAACGATAATTAAAATATTCATTGATGTTCTCCAAATTTATTGATTTTTTTACAGATATAATCTTAAAATAATAATTTAAGAGATGAATGATCTCAATATATATATATATATAAAGAATTTTCCTTAAATGAAAGGAAGTGGAACGATAAGGTTATAAGAAATGCGCACGAAGTATTTTCCAAAACGGAAAACTATTTTAAATTGCTTTCCTTTTTTAAATTTTGTTTTCATTAATTCTCCTTCATAATTTTCCCTCTATACTATTATTTTTCTTCATTTTTCGTCTATCACAAAAAGTGAAAATTATATGGTATTAAACACTTCGGAAAAAAAAAAGTTATTAAACTGGCTCTTAACCAACATGCCAAATTCCAACTAGTACTATACATTTAGTAGTATTCATTCTTTGAGAATATACGAAATTTCATTGATATAATTAAGATACAAAACAAAGACAAGTTAGACGGTAATAACTTGACAACAAACATAGGTAAATACCCCCAGTTATCAAGCCCGATATCTGTCGAAACGATCTAGAGGGAATAATACCCAAAATAATATAACTTGAATCCCCTAAGCATTATCAAGACCATTACTACCCGAACAACTAATATTTGCAATCCCACAAAAGGGAAAACCTATACAGCCCATTCGAAATAAGAGTCGCTGAACTTATTTACATAAAGCAAACTAAAAAGAAAAAAATAAATAACTCAACAAAAGGTACAAATGAGCCACTTACACCGTTGTCGCTGCCTATCACTTCCGTTATTGCTGCCTCCGCGGAATTCCGAAGACGACGAGGATACCGTCTACCACCATATCGCAGATGTTTCAATCCACCATGATTGACACCAAGACACCAATGGAGAACCGTGATGGCTCGATCAAAACCCAACATGGCGCATCACAAGTCAAAACACAGTGAAGACAAATCAGACTCTTGAAGACAAGAGTTTCATCAGTAACTTGACTCGTCGGGATACTGAAACTCGTGACCATGATCGACACCGTGACGATAGATGAGAAAATAAAACTTGAAAACGAACAAATTTCGGTGAAATCAACACCAAGACCGATTGAATTATCCGATTTATTCAATATATCCTTATGGGTATCATAGGGGATTGGTCAAAGAAATTTTTTTTTGAAAGAAGATTTCTTTTGGGGAAGAGGCTAGGGTTTTGGAGAGGAGGCTAGGTGCTACTATTTATATATTAATTGTTTACTCAACTAAATTTAGTAATATCCATACTCAATATATCGTGAGAAATTTTAAATTCAATTTTTGTAAATAATAAGATCGATATACAATGATACATAATCTTCTGTTATATTCAAAAAAAAAAAACCAACATCCAAATTTCCTGTTTTATGACATTCTCACATATACATAAAACGAAAAAAGTTCTTTTATGGAGTTAATTAAAGAAAGTTGACATCTAAAAGTAGAGTATATTGAGGTGTATGTACCAATAGAAACCCTATCCAATAAGCACAAATTCGTAGGAAGTCCGAAGTTGGAAGCTTTGCTGAACCACCGACCTCCTGCTGCTACTGCTTAACGCGGTGAATCGGTGATGGCAAATATGGAATTAATATTAAAACACCACCTTCTTCCCAAATTCTTCCACTCATAACTACAAAAAACAGCGTCCGCTGTTGAGTAATCAAACCTGCGTGTTCGTGTTGGATAATTACTTGTTATTATAATATTTGACAGCTCATTTTTAATTACTTTTTTAACTCAACAACTGTCAACAGCCCAGCTGACTAAAGGAGTAAAGTGGCTCTGCCTCCTCCGACCTTCCCAACCCCCTTCCTCTGCTTCTGCTTCTGCATCCGTTTCCATTTTCCTCTCTATAAATACCAACTCAAACTTCCCAACTTTAACATCATCAAATCAATCTTCCAACACCAACATCTTTCCTCGGCTTCTTCATATTCTTCTCAACTCCACTCACCAATGGCTTCTTACACTTCAATGCTGCTCATACCAATATTTCTACTTAGCTTTCTCATGCCTCCCTCTGCTGCTGACTTAAACAAAGACTTTGACATCACCTGGGGAGACGGTCGAGCCAAGATCGCCAACAATGGCGACCTTCTCACTCTTGCTCTCGACAAAGCCTCCGGCTCTGGCTTTCAGTCCAAAAATGAGTATCTATTCGGAAAGATTGATATGCAGCTCAAACTTGTGCCTGGAAACTCCGCTGGCACTGTTACTGCCTATTACGTAAGTTCATCTTTCAAATTTTAATTTCACTTCATTTTCTTCCATCTGAAAACTGGAAACTGATTTCGTTCAAAAAATTGTTAACTTGTTCAGTTATCATCGAAAGGATCGACATGGGACGAGATAGATTTTGAGTTCTTGGGGAACTTAAGTGGAGACCCATACATTCTCCACACAAATGTGTTCAGCCAAGGCAAAGGAAACAGAGAGCAACAATTCTATCTCTGGTTTGACCCAGCTGCTGATTTTCACACCTACTCAATCCTCTGGAATTCTCAGCGCATCATGTAAGTAATTAATTAATTGCTTCATCATCTCTGAATCTCTGATGCTCTGTTTTTAAATTGATGATTCAATTATTTAACTTATGCTCTGTTTTGTTTGTTGATTCAGATTCTCTGTAGATGGAACTCCAATTAGAGAGTTCAAGAACCAGGAAGGCAAGGGAGTTCCTTTTCCAAAGAGCCAACCAATGAGAATATACTCAAGCCTTTGGAATGCTGATGATTGGGCAACAAGAGGTGGGCTTGTCAAGACAGATTGGAGTCAAGCTCCTTTCACTGCCTCGTACAGAAATTTCAATGCTCAAGCCTGCGTTTGGTCTTCATCTTCTGGAGCTTCTTCTTGCACTTCTTCTTCATCATCATCATCAGCTAGTAATAGTAATGGCGATTGGCTTTCTGAAGAGCTGGACTCTACACGTCAAGAAAGGCTGAAATGGGTTCAAACCAACTACATGATCTACAATTACTGCACCGATGCCAAGAGATTTCCTCAGGGCCTCCCTACAGAGTGCACCACCGCCTAGACAAATTTATTAGAAATCATACATTAATTCTTTCATTATTTTTTGTAACTATTTATTTTTAAATCATTTGGTTTTAGGACCCCATTCATTTACCGGAACATATTTTCAATTAAAACCCATATTTCCTATCATTTCCTTTACCTTGTTGAATTAATAAATTGATCTCCTTTTTCCACGCGGACAAGGTAAATAAATTAATCTCCTTTTCCTTGACGGACAAGGTAACTAAATCAAACTAGAAGTTGGACAAGAAGCCTTCTATCATCAGTAGCGAGCTCTATATAATAACCCCTAATCTCAATCTTTGAAACAGAAATCAACCAGCGCTCAATCCAAAGTCTTAAACTTCGAAGCAAGAAAAAAAAATCTCGCAACATATTCTTGTCAACCAACACAACAATGGCCTCTGATGACGGAAAGAAGAAGATAACTCTGACGAGCTCAGACGGGGAGACGTTTGATGTGGAAGAAGCTGTGGCTATGGAGTCTCAAACCATCAAGCACTTGGTGGAGGACGACTGTGCCAGCAATGGCATACCTTTGCCTAACGTGACGTGCAGTGTTTTAGCAAAGGTCATCGAGTACTGCAGGAAACATTATGAACATGAACATGAAGAAAAGAAGGAAGAGGATATAAAGGCGTGGGATGCCAAGTTTGTGGATGTGGACCTGAAGAATCTGTTTGATCTAATTTTGGCTGCAAACTATTTAGATATCAAGGGATTGTTGGATGTGACATGCCAGAAAGTGGCAGACATGATAAAGGGAAATACACCTGAGGAGATTCGCAAGATCTTCAACATCGAGATTGATTTCACGCCAGAGGAAGAAGAAGCCATCCGTAAAGAGAATGCATGGGCATTCGAGTGAAAGAATAA
Source organism: Oemleria cerasiformis (assembly GCA_037349345.1). Taxonomy (NCBI): domain Eukaryota; kingdom Viridiplantae; phylum Streptophyta; class Magnoliopsida; order Rosales; family Rosaceae; genus Oemleria; species Oemleria cerasiformis. The sequence continues at coordinate 13,779,045 of JAZGTL010000010.1, forward strand.
TTAACGACATTCATTGTTTTTTTTTCGTTCAAAATAATCTCATTTTTCTTTTATTTTAATTTTGTGTTTTTCATTTGGAATCCTTATATATATGTAACTGAAACTTGATTGCAACCAATGATTCTATATTCTTGAAATCTAACTACTTGCAATGTTGCAAGCTCTTTTGGTGTTTCTGGAATGTTGCAAAGTCTGTTGGTCTCCACCTACTTAAATTTCTGCTCAATTTTCTACCCATATCTGCTGGGTTCGCCGAGCTTTGGATGGCTCTTTCAACAACTTAAATTAATTCGGATTTGGAGTTTGAGATTATTGTTCCTGAGTATTCCAATTAGATGGGTTTTTTGTTTTTTTTAAGTAATATCATTCATTAATAATGAAAACTATTATAAGGCGTAGAGAACCCAATAACATAAGCAGCCCAAAGGAAATAAAACAACATAAAAAGGTCTAAAATAAAATAAAACACAATTTAGGCCCCAAGTAAAGTTCAAAATATGAAACCGGCCCCTGATTCAAAGGAGACCCAAGTAAAGTCCAAAATATGAAACCGGCCCCTAATTCTAAGGAGATAGTGCAGTGATCAAAAGCACACCACACCAGCCGCATCACAATAGCAAGATTGCAACAAGATTGCAAGCGCGCGCCATGGTTGAGGACATGGTAAGCATACAAACTAAAAGACCAAACAACTCTCCCATAATCCATCCATAAGCGCATATTGCACTTTAACTACTACCCAACACCACAGTGTGCAAATCCAAGGAGATTGCGTACCTGTTGAGCCGAGGAATGGATGGAGGTACGTGGTTAAGAACTTACGATGAGAAGTCGTCATTGTTGTGGGGTGGAGGACACCAGGACAAAGGGAAGATAAGAAAATTGGAGAAGTAGGCGGTGAAGATTGAAACATCATGTTTCTAGATGGGGAAGGAAGGAGGATGAGAAGATGTAGACTTGGGTTTCAAAATTGGACATAAAAGAAAGAAACCTGCAAACATGAAAGAAAAAAATGTGGCAATTCAGTCTCAGACATCCAAGGATGAAAATATCGTTTTTCACCGAAATATCGACGGATATTTCGATATTGATATCGTTCGCAACAAAGATATTTTACTCGTTGAATTTCACTAAAAACAAGTATAGTGTACCGGATTCGAAATCATATTGGAATCTATCTACCCTGATACAATAATTTTGCCAAGTAATGCTAGTTGACCAAGTGGAATGGAGGAAGGATTTTCTTTTCCTTTTATTTTTATGCTGAGACACCAAAATATCGATATATCCACGGAAATATCGCAGATATTTTTTTCTCTTTAATTTTATATAGAGACTCAAAAACATGAATATATCGACAAATATATCGCTAATATTACGGATATTTTCATCCATTCAGATACCCACAAAGGGTGGAGATGAGCCACCGACTCTCAAACTAGAGAGGTGGGTTTAGAGAGAACCAAAAAACATTATCCTAGGTGTGTGTCTTTCGCTCGTTTGCTTCTCTAACTTGGCTAGGCCCTGCTTTCAATTTAGTGTTGAGATTTCAATACACATCTTTAATTAGTTGGCTGATTAATCCAAATACCCCTATAATCTACCACTTAATTTCACTTAAACTCAATGTATCATAATCTCCAGACTTAACTCAAATTTACCGTTCTCTATAACACCGCGTGTCCCAAATTCGTCAACTCTATCTAAATACCGTGAAATTAGCTTATGTGGCACACTAAGCATTTCTCATTTAATCCTTGCTTTCTATTGTTTGGGACGCTTGATCTGCTTGATTAGACCATGGTATTTCGAAGCAAGTGGAGCATGATGTTCAAGCATTTGGTGAAGTGAAAGTTTGCACTTCTATTTAGATTTCTCATAATATGCTTTGTTTTTGTTAGTGATGCTACAGAATTTAAGCTTATTCTTTGTTTGAATCACATTGGTTTCACCAAAGGAACAAATTCGAGCATTCTTTGATCTAGTTTTTTATTTGTTATATATTAGTCGCTCAATTTTATAAGTCATGAAGAAAAACTAGTAACCCTAAAAACTCAAATTCATCCATGATCTTAAGTTTGAATTCCCACTCCCTAGAGAAAAGAAAAAGAAAATAGATATGGAGTCTTTGGAGTGACAAAAGGCTCGTGGGTCTGTAATCTTGGAATAGACATGCTGTTGCCATGCTAGTCTCAAAAATGGAAAAGATCCTTTCACTTTTCACTTAATTTCCAGTCGAGTGTCTTATGTTCAAATCGGGTAACAAAAATAATTGCAATTTGTGATTGAAGGTAGCTAGCTAGCTGAGCTCATTTAATTTGCCAACGCAATCCCCCAAATCTCCAGCATGGATATCATACTCACAATTCACAACATGCAATGCAAAAGGACCTCCCAAAAGCAGTACTTAGTCTTCAATCATGTTATTTTCTTTTTGAATTAATTATAAATTAGTCTAGTTTTAATAATTAACATATAAGTTAGTCCAATTACTGATGACTCATATTCCACCTAATCATATTAAACCTTTTTTTACTTAATTGTTTTTTTTATTTTCTTAATACCTTTTATACTCTTTATCTTGTTGACTGATTCTTTTCCATGTACGTACACATATTTTTTTGGATCTTGTTATCTCCACCAGATTTGTTTTATGAGTCATTTTACTCGCTTTAACCCTCATGGACCCTTTCATTTGATAGATTCACAATTTTATATTCCTACAGGTAAACTACTTATCTCTCAAATTTTTTTTATTGTTTTCCTTCTAAATTAGTCTTTCATATTTTGATATATCTATTTTTTTTAATATACCTATTATCATAATAGTTTCTTTAATATACCTATTAACAGATAAATAGGTTTATTTTATTTTTTTAGATAAGCATAATAGTTTTTTTATATTTTGTGGAATGTGTTAAAAAAAATGGCATTATATGAAAATTGTGATTAATATGTAGATAAAAATTTATTTATTTGGCTGGGGTTGGTGAGTTAGAACTCTTATTAATAAATTAGACTATATTAAAAATTCACCTATTAAAACTGAACCTATATCTAACTACCTTTTTTTTAGGTCAAATATGAATTTTGATAAAATAGTTTTGCTAGATAAATCTCCACCAGATTTGTTTTATGAGTCATTTTTCTCGCTTAAGCCTCTTGGAACCTTTCATTTGCTAGATTCACAATCTTATATTCCTACAGGTAAACTACTTATCTCTCAAATTTTTATTGTTTTCCTTCTAACTTAGTCTTTCATATTTTGATATATCTATTTTTTGAGTCCGATTTTACTCACCACCACCTTTTCGTGATGATACTTACCACCAATCTAAGTGTTTGCCATGTGTCTTGCAAGTTAACTATCGTTAACACTTTCATTAATATATAAATTTTGTTAATCTAAAAAAAGAAAATATTATTCATTCCATATTTGTGTTTATTAAATATTTTTATTATTTTATTCAATCAATAATAATAATGCCTTCAATCTCATATTGAATTAATTAGTCATAAAAAAAAATTATTTGTTTACCTATCTAACAAAAAAATATTAAATTCTTGTAAGATAAACACATCTCTAAATTGTTATTTTTGTTGGGGTGACTACATGGGGCTTGAGAACAACCGCAATATATATATATATATATACACTAAGTTAGTAGATTGAAGCAATTTACCTTTGTTCGTATAAGATATATATCATAAACAACGACATCTATATAACAAAATAATTATTAGTTTGGTTGCTTCTGGGAATTGGTTGCATCTGGAATAACTGATTGCATGTGTTCTTGAGTAAATTGTTCACCCTGTAAAAAATCAAAAGCTTTTTTTGTTGCGAATTTTGTTTCTTTTCTTGAGTAGGTAATAAACAAGTAATCATGATTTGATTGAAAATTAATTGGATATAAAATTAATGCATTCCTTGTATTAAAAAAAATTGTGTAATACAAATATGGAAAGAATAATAATTTCTTTTATTATATTTACAAAATTACATATTAATTAACATTACTAACTATGATTAACTTCCGGACATATATCGAACTCTGAGATTGGTGTTAAGCGTCACCATTAAAGGATGGAGGTGAGCAAAATCGGACTCCTATTTTGTTTATATACCTATTGTAAAATTCCAATATAGGTATATTACGATAGCCAAGGTAATTAAATAATATAGGTGGATTTTCTATAAAAAAACAAATTCATATTTTTATCTCAAAAAATTGTTGTGAAACTAATTCACAGGTAAATTTGTCCAAAAAAAAAATCTAATTCATTGGTAGGCTCATCTCATAAGCTTTTTTTTATAGGTATTTTATATTGTACGTACTATTGCATGTATTCCAATTTTTTAATTTTTCTATAGGTATTTTATATTTGTACATACAATTATATGTCTTCCAATTTTTTAATACGATTATATGTATGTTTTCTATTTGCAGGTAACTAAAAGGATGGAGACTTTATCCTTTTGAAATTGAAACACTTCAAAAATAAATTATTTCAAAAAAGTATTAGAAGATTTAATATGGAAAACTCATTTCCAATATCAACGACTAAAATGACATGGGTGTAATTTGTTTAAAAACAAAGCTCTAACAAAAAAAGAGGTGGATGACTCACAGTAAAAATCTGATATGGATTTATAGTTATGGAACTTATTTATTATATTGGACTCTACAAATGGACCGACATCAAAACACCTTTTTTTTTACTCACAAACGATAATTTACTTCAAATTAATCTAAATAGTAAAAAGAGAGATCCGAATTCTCAACCCGTATTGGACTTAAGAGTTTCCGACTTCTCAATTACATTTTAAACAAATTAAAAGCGGACATATAAAATTTAATTCGAAATGTAGGAGCAAGAAGAGCTTGTCTAGATTAACCATGAACTGACTTCTGCTTGCCGACTCTTCTTCTTCACGCCTCTAGATATATTAATGATGGCTGATGAATTACTTAGAGCTTAACTAATAATCATCCAAAGTCCTTATAATTAAGAATTATTTACTTGAGCTTCCCTAATTATCCAAAGTCATTATAATTAAGAATTAATTACTTGAGCTTCCCCAATTAAATGGACTGCACTTTTGAAAACAGCTTGCGCTGGTAATTCTAGAATCTAGATCTGTCTGCATTTACCCACCAAGCCATGCATGCTCACAGTACACACACATGGAGAGTGAGAGAGACCAAGAAAAAGTTTTACATTGATCTTAGGCTACAATACTATTGGCCAAATAGCAGAATTGATATAAAATGGCTATGAAATCCCAAAAATACAGAAAAATAAATAGATAAATGGACCATCTTTTTCAGTAGATTTATGAGATCTCAAGCTCTGATTTGATGGCTCCATCGATAATTTTCACACCTCACCGAATATCATATCGATCTCTAATTAAGGCGATCGGGAACAGCTGGCCAGCAAGCAAGAAATATTTTGGAGTGATTGGGTTGCGGATGCAGTCTTGCTCTTGCAGAGACGAGGAGGAGATGGTAATTATATCTGGTTGGCTGCGCATAGAGGTATTTTGGATATTTTGGACTGGTTGTGGGAGCTCCTTTGAGGGCCTGGGGATTTCAATTCCATTCATTCCATTCCAAACCCATCATCATTTGGAAACGGAAATGAAAATTGAAATGAAGAAGAAAATGAAAATGCCCCAAAACCCCGAGTTCTAGTCTCCCATCCACCCTCTTTATATAGGGAGGGCATCATCATGGGCCTCATGGCAACCCGCCACGTACTTGGCGATACTTGCTGGGTACCTGGGTCATTGACCGTTTGAGACTTCTTTGTTCTTTTTTAATTTATTTCAGGGATAAGAGAAAACAGAATTTGAATTAAATTATGTGATAAGTTAGATAGTTAATATCAAACTCCACGCAAGTATATCATAATCATTAACAGTGACGTAGTCAAAAGATTAGGTTATGATGAGTCCTTATATAAATAATGATAAATATACTTTTTAGTCGATCGAAATGTTTCTGAGAATCAGTGTTCTCTGATTCCATTCCGAAATAAGTTAATGTTCGAAGAAGCACCTTATATAATCATAATACCAGAAAAAATAACAAATAAAATTTATGGCAATGAGTGTGAGAATTATATACACATATATGTTATTCATTTGTCAATAAGCAATTGTGCTATTCTCTATCTTGAGTAGCCATAAGTATGCAAAATAAATACCGACGCACTCAAATTTCAATATTTTAAGTATAAGTGATATTGATCATGTTAATGAAAAATAGAGAGCAATTCGAACATTTTAGCAATATTGATATAATTTACATATAAATATATAAATAAAAATAATAACGAAAAATATTGCAAAAGGGGCATGGAACCCCTCTGGTTCCATATATATCTATGGTGGCTCTGCCTTTGATCATTCAAGAGAGCTAGCTAAACTTCAAATCTTTCATTTCAAGTGAAAATTATATATAGGCCGTATTTTTATATGGCTAAATGGTTTAAACCGTACTTGAATTTTACTATAATTTTAGCATCCATCCTTATATTTTAATTTTAGTGTCTGTCGTTCATGAACTTTGCCTAAAAATTTTAGCTAGTCCCTCTATCTATTTTCCAAACGAAATCTGTTAAAAACAAGGGCAAATATGTCAATGCACAATGAATGACACTATTGTCCTTGAATCATTGCATAATTTTATTATTCGTCCATGAATTTCAAAATTAGTTGCTATGGTCCTCCAATTATGTTATATTTGTACTAAGTATTATGTCGAGTTTTTTTTTGTCCAAGTATTATGTCCACTTTGAGCTCTCTTTCAGCGAAGGGTAACGAAGAAGAAGAGAATACTCAAGGCAAAATGTCTCTTTTGCTCTTAAAATTTAGCCTATGTGAGTGTCATGTGATGTTTTTTAACGGAAAACATTAAACAAATTGACGGAAATACCATTATTGCACATTGGGTAAAATTTAGGGACGACATTCTTTAATATTGAAGTTTAAGGACGATTGATAAAATTTGGATAAAATTTAGGAACGTTGGCAACCATTTAGCCTTTTGGGTAGATAAAATTTGTTTTTCCCAAAATCTGGATTGACATATATACCTTTGTTTTTAACAAAAATCGTTTAGAAAATAGATGGAGGGACTAACGGAAATAATTAAATAAAGTTGAAGAACGACATACACTAATATTGAAGTATACATAGGGACGGCTGCTAAAATTATAATAATATTAAAGGACGGTTTAAATTATTTAGTTTTTTATATATAATACAAGTATATTGTTATTAATCTTAATTGAAACGAGGGAATTCGAATTTACCAACCAATTTGTTGATTTTTTTTTTTCCAAAATAAAAGAAACACTTCTCTACAGCTTTTCCATTTGGAGTAAATTCGAGAAAAACCAGTAACCAAAGATAGTTATTAGAATTAACTGCATGTAAATTCTATACCCATGTTACCCCATAACGGGAGCGGATTCGCTGTCCCATTTCGGTGTCCCATTCTGTGTTCCACTCTTAAAAATCTAACATGTGTCCTTTAATTTAACTGGGAGTTAACTCTTGTTAACTTGTTATATTTGAATTAACAAATAAAAAAATCACAAAATAAAATTAAAAAACAAAAATAAAATTAAAACGTTTCTCATTCCTATTAGGAGTCAGATTGTTGTCTCCTACATTTTTTCTTAAAGAAAAACCCTAAACCCAGTACTCTTCATGTTCTTCCTACAAAGTCAATATCTAGTGATCAGCTAGTGGTTCATTGATCGCTCAATGGATCGATCGGGGATGGAGAGTGGTTGGAGTGTAGGAGTAGGATTACCAGTGGGATGCATATTTGAGCCCTGTGAGAAAGAGCTTTTATTCGACTACCTGTAAAACAAGGTGAGCGGAAATCCTCTTCCTTCATATGTTATATTTGAGTGTGATCTTTACGGAGGCGAAGAACCATGGAGGAAGGCATTCGATGAAAGTGGTGAAACATGTCTGTATTTCTTCACCAAGTTGAAGAAGAAGACCGCAAGAGGTTCGAGGGTAGGGCGGACGGCATCTGGAGGTTGCGTTACGTGGATTCTCCATATTCATCAACAACCCATCGGCCACAAGAGAACCTTCTCGTATGTCCCCAAAAAGATTTCAAAATCAAGCAAGAAGAAGGGAGAATGGGATAAGAAACGTTTAATTTTTTTTTTTGTTTTTTAATTTTGTTTTGTGACTTTTTTTTTTTAATTTAAATAAAATAAGTTAACAGGAATTAACTCTCAGTTAAATTAGAAGACACATGTCAAATTTTTAAGGGTGGGACACAAAGAGGGACACCGAAATGGGACACCGGATCCGCTCCTCCCGTAACTCTAAGCAAGCTGAAAGCTTTGACCCAATCCCATTCCCACTTTAGCTCATGTATCTGTTATGAAGTAAATCCTTCCCTATTCAATTATGACGTGAAATTAATTTATCAATGAAGTAAATCCTTGCCTATTCATTTACCACTAATTAACTCAATAACGGTAATTTTTATATCTAAATTTATTGTTCTGGCATGATGTATATCAATAGTAACTAATACGTTACAGCAAGAGTGGACTCAAGTGATGAGTTGTGAAGAAAAGGATTAGAGTTTGAAAACTTAATCTTATCCTCATGCAGGCACGAACCTAGGATTTGGACACGAGGTGAGCTAAGTTTTAATGTAGAATTTTAGCAAAATTCAACGGTACGAGTGAATTTCATTAATAAGAAGGAAAAAAAGATACACCTAGTTAGAGGGGGACGTAATGAACCTTACCCCTCAAAATGCATACTATACATAAAAAGTCAAAGAAAAAACAACAAACTCGAAATAAACATGCAATGCAATACAATAGAAAAGTACTTAAATTGTACCCTAAGAGTCTTTAAGGCACTAAATTCATCAATTATCGAATATATGTCGATGTTTTCAACAAGTTCCTTTTCAATGTTAAGAATCATACAATCTCCAAGAAAGTCATCTTCCATCTTGTTTCGAAGTCGATTTTTAATGATTTTCATAGCTGAAAATGCCCGCTTTGTTGTAGTTGTAGAAACAAGGAGAGTCAATACTAGCCAAATTAATTTCTCAATAAAAAAAAATGTCTTCCTCGATGTAACAATTTCTTCATGCACTTTGTTGTTAAGTCCATTCATTTCCATGTTTCAAAGAACTGCACTAGTGAGGTTAAACAAGGCAATCAACCCCCTAATATATTCAAAATGGGAGCTCCAACGAGTAGCTCCAGCTCATTGCAAAGTACATATTTGATTAGCCCTTGAACCAGTTTCAACTTCTACATAATCAAGTTGTTCTACAAGTTGAGCTTCTCTTGCACATTTTAGCTCAGAAATACGTTTGGCAAAAGATATAACAATATTCACAATATTAATCAATTGTGAAAAAAATAGATAGATATCAGAAACATCTTTAGTCGCCGCATTCAAACAAAGTTGGAGGCGATGAGCAAAACAATGTACATAACATGCATATGGACAAACTTGAAGAAATGGTGTTTTTAGTCCATTCGATTGACCCCGCATATTATTAGCACCATCATATCCTTGACCACGCATATTGCTCACTAGAAGCTCATTTTGAGAAAGCACATTATCTATCTTTACCTTGAGAGTTATAGCACAAGTGTCTTCAACACTTACCACATCAAAGTAACTTTCACGAACAACACTATCACAATCGACAAATCTTAATATAATAGTCATTTGTTCCTTACTAGATTCATTAAGTGTTTCATCAACAAGAAGACAAAAAAAACCAGTACCAATTTCCTCACGAATCTTCGTTCTAACTCTATTAGCAAGAATATTCAAAATCTCTTTTTGAATCTTTGGTGAACAATAACTAGCATTTTGAGGAGCTTCCAATGTAAGTTTGGCAAGTTCCTCATCTATTTCTTCGTAAGACTTGACTACCTCAATAAAATTTCCACGATTGGAGGAGTTTATAGATTCATCATCACCTCTAAAACCCAATGCTTGTTTTGCTAGTAACTTCACGGCAACTATTGTGTACTTAAGAAGCAACCGATTATTTTTCACATGTTGTGGCGATTGTGGATTCATTGCCCTCTCGATATGCTCACTTGTTCTTGGTAAGTTATACCATTTTTGCATAGCACCATTATGAGGTGAAGTAGAAAGCCCCACATGCTTTACAAAGAAACATTGATTTTTGCCACCACCAAACCTTTTCCAAGTATTAAAACCTCGATAAGTGAATAGAGAATGGCTTGGTGGACTACTATAAAAAACAAAGCATGTAAAACAATATACTTTGTCATTTTCAATTGAGTACTCAAGCCAAGGAAATTTTGAGAACCAACCTCTTTGAAATTGACGGAATTGCCTCCCATCAAAAGTGCGTGGGTACTCAACCAACTCGGGTTGATATAGCTCATTTAGTATATACTTTCTTCTAACATTATCCCGTTCATTAAAAGGATAAGTCGATATTGAGGGACACTTTCCAATATCTCTTTCAAGATAATTGGTGTCAACACTTTCAACTTGGTGATTGACTCTAAGTGACTCAACTCTTTGGGACTTAGAAGGTTGTTGCTCATCGTCATCATCATACAAAGTTGGAAGAGGATGTGGATTTGATGATTCACCGTCATTCTTTTTTGTAAATATGCAAGAATATTCTTTTTTGACTTGGAATTTTTGGATTGTTTTGACATAACAAAAGAGGAGTGATAACCTATATGCCATATGTGAGATAAAATATTTAATTAGTATGCAATTAACATGTGCTTAATAAACTTATAAATCTAATTCTTAAAATTTAAAAACTAAAAGAACAATAAGAAGTTGTCCATTTATCCCACATACCAATCAACCATCATCTATTAAAGAAAAGAAAAAAAAACAAACAAAATTGCACATACAACAATGAAAAACTCAATATACTCCATAACGACCATAACACAATCAATTAACAAAAATCACTAATGTGCTTAAATAATTTATTTAATTCATTAACTTAATATAAAGCTTAAGTAATTTATTTAAGTTCATCAAAATCCTAACAAGCAACCCACTAAATCTAAATCCTTAAATGGCTAAATAACAAATCCCTAATATATAGAAGCAAAATAAAAAATATTAACAATGAAATAGGAAAAAGAAAAAGAAAAAACACACTTACTAATTGGAAGAAGATGATCGGATGAAAGAATTTTTTATTAATCGGACAAACAACCAATTAGCTCTTGGCACTTTGCACTCCAAGGGCTGTAGTCGGTTCCTCTTTCCCAGCTAAGAGAAAAAAAATTCTCTGTTTTGAGACTTGAAAAGTGAGTTGAGTACTTAGTAAGTTAAACCAATTTTTTTTTTTGAAATTTTTTACTGTACCTGATGTAGTGGTGGGCTGATGTGTGTAATGGGCTAATAAAAAATATGCAGAAATTTTCGGATGGGCTGAATTAGTGGGTTGGTGTGCTAATTTCAAATGCGGCTGAAAATTTCGGATGGGCTGGAAGCCCACCCCAGCCCATGTTATGGGCCCGTCCCTGTCCTCATGCATTGACAACCGACGCAGTCAGCCCAGTCAAGACGAGAAGAAACATGCAACTACAAAATTAGAATTAGATTGGATAATTTATCAAATTCAATATTGTTACAACGTAAAAGGAAATGTGTTTTTCATTATAAAGGGAGATGAGGGGAGTTTTTAAAATTATTTATATAGTGATAGGGGGAAGAGGATTATATTAGAAACATATTGGATATCGATATCGCCCTTTACGAGAGTCGAACTCAAGACCTTCCACATAACGTATGGAGAGAAATATTATTATAACGTAGTACTACATGGTAGGGGAGTAGAGGGAATCCTGCAAAAGGAAACTCACTATTCCAGGGCCGGTCCAAGAAATTTGCGGCTTGGGGCGAAAATTTTAAAAATACCCCAATAACCTACATACACAATATATATGTACTTCATAAATTTTTAATCCTTTTTTTTCCAATCTTTCCAGCAATACACAAAAAAAATTCAAGAATTTGAATACATTACTCACCCATAGAAAACATTGTCGCATTGCAATACTTTATTATAAAAAAAAACAGTGAAATTTTATTAAATATTAATACATATAGCTTTCAATTAAATATGGTGAATTCTAGTGTAACTCTATATTCATTCAATAGCCAAGACGACAATATATATACAAGTTGTTGCTATGAGAGTTAGAGTCCTAGTGACTTTACAAGACATACAGATAATACTCAACACAAACTAGATAATTATACACAAATCAAGAAAATCCTTATAAATACTTTTCAAGAATATGGGCCCAATTTTATTAATAAAATAATAAATTTAGTCTTCTAACTCCAATACATTTTTTCAAATATTTAAACATTTTTTAATTTTTCTTCCCACAAAAATAAAATAAATTTAAAATTTTTTGGGCCCTCTTAATTCGTGGGCCCAGAACTGTCGCCCTTATTGCCCTAGGTCAGGGCTGACTCTACACTTTTCTATCCTTACTATATATTTAGATGGAATTGTAGTGGATAAGTTTTCTTTTATATCTAATCTCCTCACAATTAAAACATATCCATTTTTACTTTTAAAATAGATTGAATCTTATGAGTTATACACATTGAATCTCATTTGTAGTGGATAGTTAATTTTTTCTTTTTTCACATTTTGAATTTGGATTTTAGTATTATATTAATATTTTTCTAATGTGATTTTGGTTTTTATTGGTGTTAATTTTTCCAATCCGCAATATCAAACGCTAGAGTTTCATATAAATTTTATAATTCCAAAATTCAAACGTGAAATTTTGAAAATAAAATAAAATTTAACTTCGAAACCCCAATCGTATATTGTTAGAGTTCATTTGAACCTTTCTATTGAAAAAATATGAAAATAGAAAAATGCCAGAATTAGTTTTCCAATCCGCAATATCAAAATGCTAGAGTTCATATAAACTTTATAATTCCATCATCCAAACTCAAAAATTTGAATAAATTAAATTAACTTCAAAACCCCAATCGTATATTATTAGAATTCACATAGACCTCTATATTGAAAAAATCAAACTCAAAATAAAAAGTGTCAAAATTATTTTCTAATATGTAATATCAAACGATAGCGTTCATATAAACTTTATAATTCCAAAATCCAAATTAGAAATTTTGATTAAAAAAAAAAAAAAAATTTAACTTCGAAACCTTAATCGTATATTATTAGAGTTCACTTTAGGGAGCTGATTTTGACACTCTACAAATTACTTGTTGTACTCCACTTTTTCACTTTAATGTTTTCTTATTTTTTCATGAATCAAACTTCCAAATTTACCCTTCTTCCTTTTGAATTTCATATATTGTATTTTTATTTCTTTTGTTTATATAAAACATTTGAACTTTTTTTTTTCTCGAAAAACCCTACTCTCCCGCTTCATATCTTTCCCGCTTTCTATATTCACAATTATGAGTATTATGTTTCCGTCATTAAAGTATAATGGCAGTTTTAGGCAATTTGGATTATATGGACACTTTGCTGCATATGTACATGATCAAAAAAATTGTTGCAATATGATAGAAAGACGATAGGCGGCAGTAAATAGTAATGTTTAATGATGGTTTATTGTTAGGCTATTAAATCATTGTGAATTTTTAATTTTTTATAAAATAAAAGTAAATTAAGAGATAAGGGGTAAATTTGAAAGTTTGATTAATGCAAGAATAAGAAAACATTAAAATCAAAAAGTAAAGTGCAACAAGTAATTTGGGGAGTGCAAAAATCAGCTCCCTTCACTTTAACACTTTGATGCACAAACTTTGCCCTCAAACCTATGCAACATCGTAGTTTCCACCATGCTCCAAAGTATTCCAAAAGTTTTATTTTTGTTTGATCAATTTACTATCATTTTTTTCCTTTTCAATTGTACTGGAGTTTTGTTTTTCACCAAAAAAAAGGTTTTTCATCAGTGAGTTATCGAGACAAATTTTCTACCTCGTTTTCGAATTATGTAGAATACTTCGGTTAATTCACTAAATTCTCCCGATCAAAATCGAAATTAATTTTAATAGAACCCAACTAGTGGTTCTTTTTATGCATCATATACATTAGACCACCAACAATTTATTTGAGTACGCCGTAATATACTGACTATTTTAATAGATAGACTAATATGTCCATCGAATTAATTGGCTATATAGTCAGTCGTTTGGTACTCTACCATTTTAAAAGACTATAATAAGAATAATATTATTTTTTTTAAGTTGCAGTGAGTGAAATTTTACATTATATATAAACATATGCATATAAATATAAATATTTATATACACACATATACATAGCGGGGTCGTTACCTCGCGATTAGTTTTAAGGGAATGAACGAGATGATTAATATTGGGTTATCGCTTTATTGGCATGTAGGTATTTGGTGTGGGAGGAGGTACAGTGGCTGTACTAAACTTGAAAAATGGTGGAATGTCGTCATAAAAAATGGTGTGAGATAGGTCTTTTTGTAGAATTGTTATTTTTCTTGTTTTGCAACTTTTACAGAAGATATTAGTTTTGGGAATATTCATCATCAAACCATTTAATACGAACAATTTGAGGGATTTTATTTTAGCAGGTATTGACCGTTTAAAGGTAATCAACCGTATTAATTGGTGACTATAGAATATGAATGGTACCGAATACTAATTTGTATTATTTTATCATATCCAGTGCTTCTTTATACGGCGCACCAAACATAGTCATAGTCTTAGTTGCACAAATAGCATGATGGCTATCTTTTTCTATTTCGGGCCCTTAATTTCGGGCAACTGGTGTCCGGTGACCTACTGGTCTTTCTAATTTGGAGAAATTATCAAAAGAAATTTCGAAAACAAATCTTTGTAAGCTTGTGCACAAATTAATGAAGGCTGAAAGTTCACAAGTTAATTCTTTCAATTGTGAAAAATTGCAAATGCCAAGGTAAACTTCCTTCTATATGTCCACACGCGCCTGGGACAAGGTACTTCCAGCCTGAGTTGGTGTTGGTCAGTTCAATTCAATCCAATGTTCCAACTCCCTCCCATGTGAAGCTTTAGTTTTGGGTATGCAAACTCACATCCCATTAACAAAAGCAAAACAAAAATTTGAAAAATCAATATGGAGTTACGAGGACCTTACCTTATTGTCACGGTAATTTCAATACTGAAAACAAGACAACTCAAAAATTGAAGTAAAATATATTCAACAAATTCCAGTCAATTTGAATTACAAAGGGAAGTAGCACAATAACATAAAAATTAAAATACAGCATCCTTGTGCAACAATTTAATCCAAACAACAGATTATAGTCATCCTGACAATATTTGTAGTCCTCCTCCCTAATACTGTCAACAGAAAAAGAGGCAATAAGAAATTTGCCCCTTAGAAGCCAAGACCGTATGTCATTCGAAGAGTGACACGGGAGAGAAACCTTCACGAGTAAGAAAAACAAAAGGAAACAACTAACTGTACAGGCAGCTGTACAAGAATAGATACCTTGCCATGTATCAGATCTCCACAAATGTCAGTCATGTCTTCGAGGCTTCTGAAACCAACGTCTTCTTCAATCAGTACTAAATTACTAATACCTCAAGTTGTAGTTGATACCGATTGAAAGTTAACCTTCAGCATAAATATTGCACTGCAGAGAAAGACTTGGTAACACGCTAAAACCCAAAATCGATCACCATATTGAAAGACGCCATAGCAAGAACCTTGTATCAACACCTTTGGACGTGCATTTATTCATCCTCTATTTCAACAATCTGTGCCCGTCTCTCAGCTGCTTTCCTCCGAACAAAGAAACCCCATCTCATTGCTGCTTTAATTTTTAGCCACCCCACGACAGCAGCTTTTCCAGGACGGGTGCGATCTTCGTCAAAATTCGGCATTGGTGATGGCATGTATGAGGGGAATGCATACCCATCATCAGGCACATCAATGGAGCCATGGCCACCCATACTGAAGATTCTAAGCAAGTGCTGCATATCCTCATTTTCGAGCATCTCATGACTTCTAATGCGAATCTCCTCCTCAGAAAAGAAATCTCGGTTGGTTGACCAGTCGTCTAAAGGATTAAGAGTGGAGGAATGAGCAGATGAATTGATAGTCTGAAATCCTGAAGTAGATGATTGTGGAGGACCAAGGGCAAGCCCTACAGCATTGGCATCACTTCTTGTGCTTTGTGCCTGATGAGCATTGCTGATCAATTGATGATCATCTAGTGCAAATGAGGTGCCATCAAACTGGGTATGAGAATTGGAATTCAAATGTGTCTGGGTCGAGTATCTTGTAGATAGACTATCATTATACCCTGCAGAAGACAAAAAAAAACCAAAAGAGAACAATAATTTACCCTATCTAGTCAACGTCCTCATTGGATGGCACACTATGTCAGTGCACGCATTTGTGTGTGTGTGAGAGAGAGCGGGACAGGGCTAGTTAGCATCCTCATTGGATGGCACAATATGTCAAAGCATGCACGCATGGATGTGTGTGTGTGTGTGTGTGTGTGTGTGTGTGTGTGTGTGTGTGTGTGCGCGCGCGCGTGTGCGAGGAGGGAGAGAGAGTACAAGTATGTACAATTTCCCAACTTCAATATAATAGAAGGCCTCCAAAAAATGGTCCAAGACCAAGACTACTGACCCTATGCTCCAAAGGGAAGAAGACTGGAGCGTTGTGGGGATGCTGTAGGCTGCTATTTTGTGGGTAATTTGGTCAGGAAGAAATAAAAGGGTCATCGACGATCATAAAGGGTTGGCCATTGAGGAGCTGTGGGAGAGATTGAGGGTTCTGTCGATGTTCCTCTGTGTTCCATATTACATGACTGGAAGGCTGCTATTGTTCAATTGTTCGATTGGCTCTTATGTGTTTAGTTTTGTTCTCTTAGCGGATTTCTGGTCCTCTGTTCTTGTTGTATTGTACAATTTTGTCGTTAAATAAAATTGTTTTTCCTCAAACAAAATAATGTATATTACATATAATATATATATATAGATATTACGTTAGTATTCATCTTCCTAATTCCTTTAATATGGCGAAGAATACATTTTATTTTGGACAATACTTAGGTCCAAACCAAGTAAGGATGCGATTCAGCCTTACCTTCATTCAAATGTTTGCATGTGTAGCTTTTGGTACTAAATACAAGAATTAAATGCATGTACAATTAATTTGATTAAAAAACCTATACAAGTGTCATAATGTTTTGGACCACTTGAAAAAGTAGGGATAATATATCCTCACTGTCATTCTACGAATTTGTAGTGACCTAGGTGTACGCAGTCAAGTTCCAATGCATTTGAAATTTATTTTTGGAGGATTTTACATCCCACTGATTCAAAATTTCCAGGTTGTGCTCTGTAAATCTAGGTGAAACGAGTACTACTTATAAATCCTGCACTACCTATATTTCACCTCAACTTATATTCCATGCAGCAAGAGATCCCTTCAGTCCGTCAGCTTATCTATTGATTACTCAATCTTTTTCTAGCTCAGAAAATTACTTCCATACATAAAGTTTATCAGGCCGACCTCAAGTAGATGAATTCCCCCAAACCCCAGGAAAAAAAAAAGAATGCTAATGCATGTAAGTTTTTAAACAAAATGAAAGTTTATACAGGCTATACTAACCTCCAATTGGTAGGGCTGGATCCAATGGAGGAGGCTGCTCTGAGGGAACTGAATTTGTCAGGCGAGGTAGTTGCAGCTGATGATCTGAAGCATCAGAGTAACTGATTGAGCCCATCTGAAATTCAGATCGAGTTGTAACTGACCTCTTATTCTCCTTTAAGTTTAGAAGAGACTTTCCATCATACTCAATAACTTGATCCCAATTTTCATATGCTTTCTTCACCAGTGTATCTACATAGACCTGCAAGAACATAAGCATTGTACAAATTTCATCTACTTGACCTTCCTAGTTTCCATATTACGAGAGATAATTAAGATTGTATGTAGTATCTGGAACTCTAGGAAAGATTGTAGAAATAACACCAAACTGTTAAGTCAGCAAACCTAATTGGTATAAAAGAATTTTCACTACAGGGGTTGTTTCAAACTATAACTTCGTCAATTCTACTTTTTCATCCTTTCCAATTTTTTTTGGTTGGTGTTGAGGGAGGAGGAATAGCAGAAAGCTACAGAAGATGCAAAGGTTTAAAAAGAGTGCATCCTAACAAGGATTATCACATAATTCAGCTCCCTACATGCTAATGCTCCTTGTTTCCATTAAATAACTATTACACACCTGTTCACTACAAGTAGGACAACGAAATTTGATCTCAAAATACGTAATACAAAACAAAACAACACAACATTGACCACCTATAAATAAGAAACTAAAAACATAAATAAACAAAAAAGAAAAGCAAAATTTTATAACCTACCTTCTGGCTGTCAGAAAGAGCATCAGCAGAGTGAAATTGCTCCTCTGCAATGAGGCCACTCAGCTCATAAATGTTGTTAAACATGACACCAACATTTCTTGTATCTTCAGGATAATAAACATAAAGCTTCCCACTCAAAATACAAGTCTTGGCATGTTCTAAGAGAGCATCCCACATCTTGTTTGACATACCGCTTCCAAGGATCTATAAATATCATAGAAAAAAAAGCATAAAACATCTACAAGGTACAAATTGATGCACATCTTTACAATTCGAACCAAGTCTAGACTTACAGTCCGTAATTTTTGAGGGTCTCGGACCACAAGCTGAAGAAACTCTTCAACTGTGAATATTCCTGCATTGTTTAGCCTTTTATGGAACGCCCCATCCTTTCCAATCTTCTCCAGTCTCCATACCTCATCCTTTAGTGCTGGTGGGTAGTGTTTCTTGTACACTGTCAAGATCAAAGGAAGAAATAAATTAACAACTGTGTACCAGCACAGATAGGAAAAGAAAAATTATGACAGAGGATGAACCTACGTTCCCCTCTGTGATCTTTAACAGTAAAAGCTTCTGTTTTAGCTTCGCGTATGCGCATTCCCTCGCAAAATCCCGAAGAAACTTTCAATCCAAGCCTGAACTTCCTGCTTCGTATCCAACTTGAGTTATCTGTAAATGTCAGATCCCCTACTGTTCCTACCCCTTCTTTGAGGGTTACATACAGGTCCCCAGTCAACAGAGGTCTCTTTCCTTCACGCTCTTTCACCACATGGCTATCAAATTCTTCTTGAGTCCAGCCGTCCTCATCTTCATTGTTGAAATCACCTTCAAGCACAACAACCTCTAGTTTTACAGAGGATTCAGGTCCAGAAGTCACAACTCGGCGAGTATTTGTATCAACCAAAACAACATGAATTGCAGCACCCTGCTCGCCTTCAACTTTCCCTCCTGTGAAGATTGGAAGAGACAAATTGGACTTGAACTCCAGCTGCAAGTTTTGCCCATTTGGACCTTCAATTTGTTTTGGTGAAGACCTGAAATCACAAATGTCAGAAACTATTTCACCAACAAGTGATTGAACATAAAGTTCATGGCAGCATTTTTTTTAAACTTTTATTTTACCAAGTTCATGGTGGTCATGATTGTGATAGAAATCATTGACAGGAAAGATTTTACATTAAAAAGCATCTCAATTATAAACAGAAGAGACCTAATTCTCTGATCATCATACATCCAAAAAGAAGATAAATCTTTGAAAAAGAGAAACCTTCAGCCTCGATAATGGTTTTATGCATCACATTGGATGCAACGAATACCTTATCCCACAAGAAAATGCCCAAAACATCAAATGAAGACCAAAATTCAAAACATTCAGTAAATTAACATAGACATAACACAACATCAAGAGCTATTATGTTTGATGAAGCGAAACTAGATCGAGTAAGGTCACACTTCCGAGAACCCATAAACACCTTTATCAGCTAATATAAGCATAAGAATGTCTAAGAATACCTCTGGGATCTATGTAAAGAAGGCAAGTGATTAGTATTGAATCAAACACGTGCTTCAATAAACTCAAATATGCATCTGTTAGTCAAGAGGTAAAAGGTGATAGTTGATTCAGCTAAAATACAGAAAAAACCTAAGCCAGATATTGAATACAACGGTGGAGGACTCTAATATTCATTAATTCCAACTTTCTAATGATAAAAACCCAGCACAAGTAAGTTCTAGCGCAAAATGAAGAGATAAAAAAACAAAGGGTCAATGAGGACATTAGTTTGGAGGAGAATAATGCAGTTCATTCACCTCACTTCGGGCTTAGGTTTCAACTATTACTATTTCTCATTGTTACTCATTCACAGTACAGGTTAGGACTGCCTCTTTTCTTTGTTTGAAGTGTTAAATTGCTTCTTCACTACGGTATTGTAACCATTGGATGGACCAATGGTCCTCCTTGCATTAACTTGGACTGTGTTTTTTTTTAATAGAACTTGTGTTTCTAATTACAAAAAGCAAGGAGTAGGAGAGAGGGAGAGAGGGAGAGAACATGACTATGCATAAACCCTCAACATATTAAATAAAGATAGCATTATCTCATTCATTATAGAAACAAATTTCTCATAATGAATTTTTGAATTTTTTTTACCTTCCATTAAGTCTTGAAGGGCCTAACTTAGCCAAAGCACGCTCCACTTCTTCACTTACCTGTTAAACAGTAAAGGGGGTAAAAAATAGAATAAGGGCTACAGATCATGAACATAGACAGAAAGTCACAATAATACATTATGTTTTTCACTGTAGCTACAATATAGTGTGTCATGGTCAAAAAATTTGTACATTCAGTTAAAAGCATCTAACCTTCATATAAATGCACAATAATCCTCCCAACCTTTAATGGTTCAAATACTTCCAATTTGGCATCATTTATACATCATTCCAACATCAAATGAAGTAAAAGTACTTAAACTACGTTAATAAACAAAAGCACATTGATTTGAATTAGGTTCTGTCATTTCAAAAAATGATTTTAAAATAAAATGACTTTAATGATGTGTGGCACTGGCCTAAAAAATTCAATTCAAATAGATTTAGTTTCTATCGCTCTGTTTCAATACAAACTAAACTAAAACTATTTTATTTAAATTTTATTCGTTATAAAGAGTTTTAAACCAATGTTCTTACTTTATAAGTCAATGGTTTTACATATCAAACTCTTATTTTTCTAATTAAGTTTCTTTACATTGTCACCAATCCTATGATTGGAATGACTATCTTCTCTGAGTCACCAAACCTAGTTTGGGACATGATAAATTTGGTATCAAAGGTATCGACATAAAGAGAATTAGGATAGGAATTTCAACTACAGCTCTACAATAATCAGTAGGATCCAAATAAACATTCAGAGGTACTGCAATGTCTGACAGTTAAATTTGCTGCTGATTCAGTTGAAATATTCAATAAATGAAACACATAGCAATAGCCTGGCTATCGTTTTCTTCAACAAACAAGAAATTAGATGTTTACCAACTCAGTTAAAGGGAGACAAAATGGTCCAGACAACAGTATTCATGAGCTTATAAAGGTATTGATTATTCAACAAGCAATAACCAATTCTTCATCGAGTGTGTTAATCACCATTTTGGGAAAGTACACTGTGTAGCAGTTTGCTTGATGCAGCATGATATCCTTAGAAACTCATTAAACCCAGACCACCAAGTTTGGGTTTGCCAGCCGGGAGAGAGAGTTAACGAATCAAAGAAATGAGAAAAATGAACAGGAACCAAAAGGGGGAAAGTACAATCAAAAGAAGAAGAAGTACCAAAGTAAAATCATCTTTGCATTTTGAGTACAAATTGTTGAAAATAAACGAAAAAAGATAAAGACTAGAACATCGGTCGTACATGCAGGCTATTCCTACAAATAAGAAAAGGGGACTAAAGATTTTCCTTGAATACACAAGGCAAGCACAAAGATAACATTACAGAAAAGTAGATAAAAGGAAAAGAAGCACAAAATAAGCAAAGAAGCTTACAACAGTGATGCTACACTGACAACTCATGCTATGTTAATCAACAAGAAAATTCATAAACAAAAGGGACCACATAAAAATTCAGCAAGGCGAACTTACAACTCTGCGAAGAATAGGTTCCAATGATGAGCATAGCTTCTGCAAACCGTCCACCTTGAGAGCTTCTATAATTACACTGCAAATATATCAATGGAATATAAAGCAAATGATAGAAAATATATTGAAACTTTAGACCCAAAAATTCATTGTAGCAAATTGATACACACAGAACTTCAAAGGTTTTATTTTCCAGTCGTAACGCTAACAAAGCACTTAAATACATACTAACAATTCACAGAAACTTATGCCCCATGCAAATAGAGGAACATACAGAAATGGATGTCCAAGTGTAAATATGATCATGAAATCATTTCATATAATTACGTACAAAGGGAAAGGTCTCCTTCTTATGAATTAAGAACAGAACACCATATACTATGCTAAGTACTAAACCCAACTACCGAACAAAGGCCGTGAATGGCTTTTAGAAAGCCTCTTTTGGTGATCGAGTTATTTAATACTATAATTCTATATCTTTCAGGGGTGGGAAAGAAGAATAACGCTCAGAAGAGAGAAGGATTTATATTTGATTTCATTGCCCTCTTATTTTAATATATGACATTGCCAGTATGTCAATCAACTCATACAGAAGGCTTTTAAGAAAAAGGAATCACAGGCTTTTAAGAAAAAGGAACCACAAGATTTTATATGAGAAAAACACGTTTGTGGTGGTGCTGTGCTATGGTCATGATATACGCTAAAGCAATAGCATGGGTCACTCTTAGCTTCTTCCAAGCAAATCATTAATAGGTTTGAGGTAACCTGGCATTTAGTCAAAAACCAGTCTTAATCAGGAACTAAATTAGTCAAAGAAGCACATTGCTCTACCATCAGAGTGCGCATATGGTGTTCATTTACAACTGGATTGTCCAAATACAACCAAATTAGCAAAGTAAAGGGATTTGTTCCTTTGTACGATTCTCAAATTGCAAGACTAATTAATCAATTCAGCGAACAAAAAACTATAATCAACCTAAACAATTCACCGAATCAATTGAAATTAAACAAAGGATATCCATTACCTAGCGAGAGCCGGTCGCTTTCGCTCCGGCTGCTCCTCTTCTCCCCCCTCCATTTTCCTCTTTCCTCTCATAGAGTTGGTCCTCTCCATGAGTCTAGTCTGCCTCTGCATTTTATGAGCTCTCGATTTCGAGATCTGCAGCACGCCAAAAAACCAAAACCCCATAACTTCACTAGAGAAACTTACAATAATATAGGCATAAAGCTATAAATACATAACCATGTACAAAAATTCACAAAATTCAACTGAAATCCCACAAAAATAATCAAATTCAACCCTAATACCTGACTCTAAGCCGAAATTCGAAGCGATAAGTGAACTGAACTGCGCCTAGAGTTCTAATTTCCTTCGGTTGTTAAAAATTTGCCCAGAAATCGCGCGAGAAAGTGAGAGAAAGTAGGTATCTCTTTGGAGAGAGACAACGAAAAAATCAAGAACCTGGAAAAATGGCAGGGAGTCTCTATTAGTCTACTCTGGCGACTCTTTAGCGGAAGTGTCAATAATCCACTATTTCTCGGACCACGGTAACTCGCATTTCGAGTCATGTCGTTCTGAGCTGAGGGACGATGTGTTGAGAAGAACGGACACGTGGCGTGGTTGTACTAGTGAACAGTAAGCAAAACATAATAGCTAGCGTGGTGTTAGTTGATGTCTTGTTGGAGGACCTGAGGGCTGGGGGGTCCACAATTCCACGGCCGATGATTTAGGATTGTCCGAAGGAAACAAAGGCTTGAATCGTGACCGTACGTTTGACGACGAAAAATATATTTAAAATCGCTTAATATTACCGGCCAAAAACGAAAGGATATCAATGAAAACGTCACCAGCTGGAGTTTGGCTTACGTCCTCTCTTTTGTCGCTTTCATTTTCTTATTTTCTTTAGATTTTTGTTTTTCTGTTAGTTATTGTTGTGTATGAAATGAGGAAGGTTTGGTCCATAATGTTTGAAAGAAAAAAGAAAAAAGAAAAAAGAAAATTAGAATGGTTGGTCCATGGTCAATATTTGATATGGTTAATTCACGTGGCAGAAAAAGAAAGATTCACAACATAAAAAAAAAAAATTTGCCTTTTGCTTGGTCAATTTTTTGCATTTAGTTTCTGAACAATTTTTTAGTACATACACTACTCTTAAACAATAAATGGATTAAGTTAATTATGTTTCAATTCAAACCAAAAACAAGTTAATTATGTTTCAAGAACAACATTCATGTTTCGTTTAAGGAAATTTAAAATTACTAAGAAGGAAAAAATTTTGAAACTTGTATGTTTTATTATATATTTAGACAATTGTTTTATTATATAAATGTTATAATCAAAATGCTTGATTTATCGTAATAAAAACACGCTTAATTTCAAAACTCATCTTTTTTGAGGAACGTTATTTTTCTTATAAGTAATCGGGAAATAAGTGACCATTTTTATTTTGTTGTTTACTAATTTCGTTGAAGTAGAACATTAATGAAGTTGATTTCCATGGTTAATGTTTACTAAGCCTTATGAATTGGGATAAAAATTAACTTGATTATTAAATTTGTGTTGAAACAAAATTCCATTAATTAATTCCACATAATAAAATCCCACCCCTCTACGTGAAAGAGATGGGCAGAGAACGAAAGGCAACCACTTGAAGTTGCAATAATTTAAACTTTAAACGATAGACATTAGACAAAGCAAAAAAGAAAGACCTTGATTGGCAACAACCAATTTATAATCAAGCTTAAAAACACCAACTAGCGACCTTTAATAGTAGTTTCCTACTTAATGGTAACATACCAAATACCCATTGAAAAGGGAAAATAATTGTTTTAAAGTATGAAAAGAAAAAGAACCTTTTAATTCATTTTTGACAATATTTAGGAATAAATTAAGGGTGAATTTTATCTGTATTTTTATTCTAGTCATTACAGGTGTCACTTATTGTAATAGAATGCAGACTTGAGAGATAAAGCTAGAGGAAGGGCGCCTTATTTTTTTAATGATCCCCTTAATTTCTTATGTAATTAATTTAATGAAAATAATCTGTACAAATATTGTGATGTCTATTGGACAAGATGAAATTAAGGATGATATAGTTACTACTTACTTACTAAGGGATCCAAATATTGTCCAATTTTTGTTTTTAAGTTTTCACCTTTTGAGCTTACTATGTGGAGAAAGTAAGAGCCAATTTGGTATTACTGTGTTTTTTTGAAAGATTGTTTTTGCTGTCTTTTTTTTAAAAGTCGTTTTTCTTGTTCTTTTATAATAAATAATAGTACATTAAAATAATTTTGGTAAAATAAGCTTTTAAAAGTAACATGCATATTACTTTTAAAAATTATTGTCAATAGTCCATTATTTTTCAAAAAAACAAGATTTCTCATTTTACCAAACATTTTTGTATTGCTTCATTTTCAAATAAAGCAACAAATAATGAAAACATCTCTCTAGAGAGTGAAAACAACTTAATACAAGTTTTTCAATACATTTTCTTGTAAATTTCTTCCAACATCTTTCTTACCATATTTTCTCTTACTCTTCCTTATCTCTATTTTTTTCTCAAGCACAAAAAGTGAAGATTAGAAACCAAAAATTAAATAATGACTTTTTACTCAATATGCCCTATGAACATTAATTTTAGTCTCAAAATGGACCATAAACTCTATTTTGTCCCAAGATGCTCCTTGAAACCTCCATTTCGTTTCAAGTTGCTATTTTTCCGTCAAGTCTGCTAACTTACAGTCAAATATAAGGATAATATAGTCAGTTTAGACAAATCTGCTAAAATTAAAAAAAAAACTAAAACTAAATCTTAAAAATAACCCACCACCACCCAAGCCTTCCCCAATCCGCCATTTTTTCGGACGACCGATCTTGGCTTCCCATCCGCATCCCAAATCTTGCAATCAAATTATGATGAGAGAAAGAGAGACCTGAAGCTAAAGGAGCGACGTTGTTAGAGAAAGTGAGAGAATGATGGAGTTGGAAAGTGACTGCATTGCCTTCTTCAACTCCTTCCGCGCCCGCCACGCGCCGTCGAATCGCCCCTCCTTTCTATACGCAGAGTCCCTTGGTGGAGCCATCGCCATCCTCATCACATTCCAGCAAGGGATGCGGATGGGAAGCCAAGATCCGTTGTAGGAAAAAATGGCGAATTGGGGAAGGCTTAGGTGGTGGTGGGTTATTTTTAAGATTTAATTTTAATTTTTTTTTTTAATTTTAGCAAACTTGTCCAAACTGACAATATTACCCTTATATTTGACAGTAAGTTGGCAGATTTGACGAAAAATGAGCAACTTGAAACAAAAAAGTGGTTTCAGAGGACATATTGGGACAAAATCGAGTTCAAGTCCATTGGACATCTTGAGTAAAAAGCCTTAAATAATTATCAAACAATCCCTAAGTAAAAAAAATGTTGTCACCCTAGGTTTAAGAAATCTAAACCTCCAAAAAGTCCTCACTTAAGAAAACACACTAAAAGAAAACAATCTTGCCGCTAAATATTACTTTATTTAGTGATATTCCTACCTACTTTATGGTGGGAGGTTTTTATTCAATTATCGTAAAATGTAAGGTCGATAAAACATACTAAAAGAACACAACATCACAATTAGTATTACTATTCTTGTGAGATTCCTAACCATTTTGTAATAAGAGGTCTCGAATTCGACTATCATAAATCCCAAAATCGACATTCAATGTGCATAATATTCCTCTTAATATTCTTGAATAGACAAAAAAAAAAAAGTAAAATGCACCATTAAATAAGCTCGGAAGTAAAAAAAAAAAAAAAGCAATTGGTATAAGCGCAAGTATGAGTCCAGAGGGTAGTAACTTTATGATCTGAGTAAGTTCGTACAAGTGGATATAAATAAAAAAACTCTCAAACGTTAATCAATTAGTTTTAGAACAAGGAGAAAATCACTCATTTGGACCTATGCCACAAAGCAATATCACCATTTGATTGTTTGCTTAAGTCTTCATTCACAGGTCTATGTTACAAAAATTCACGTAAATTGATATTAATTTAACTATCTAATGTTATAGCCAAATAAACAATAAAAATTTAATGTTCATAATCAAAATTGAAAAACTAAATAATTTACATTTTGAGTGAGTTTATGCTAGAATAATTTTAAACAAAAAATTATTAAACGATTGTTAAATTATAATATTAAACCATGGAGTATACGCAAATAAGTGGTTAGTGTTTTTTTTTTTTTGGTAAGTACACACTCGAATGTTGAGCCTAATCACCGTTCGGAGTGCGACTTGTTCCTAGCCACAACGTGTGCCCAATGAATTTCGAACTTCTGCTAGTTAGGCACCAGGAAATTCGCTCTCTCGAGGCGGCAGTTTATTAACTGTACCACATCTTGTGGTTGTTAGTGCTAACATCAACTTCTTTTCTCCCCTTATCTTGCTTTTCCTTCCTATCAAATTAATAATTATATATAAATAAGTAAATGAACTGTCACATTCCATCCCTTATACCCTTTATTCCCAAGGGGGTGAGGGCAGGCATTACTAAGGCTAAAAGCCATGGGCATGCGGACAAGAACAGAAACATGAAAACAATGTAAATAACAAATAAGAATGGCAAGTTGTGCGATGCAACATTTTACTTGAATTCATAGTGGCTGATGAGGTTAATTGTTTTGAGAGTGACAAAGTTCTTGAAGTCTTGTGTAAACTTTGGCAAGTGCTTGGCTGCAGACCTTCGGAGATGTGCACGGTCCACACATGAGAAATATGACATGTCCAAGCGGCCTCATGTAAACTCCATCTTCACGGAGTTTCTTCAGAAGAGAGCTTGCATACAGTGACCCATACCTATTCAAAATCCATGAAAACAAAACATTTCAGACAAGGTCGGAAAACGTCACATGTCACCGTTTCAGCTATCACTATAACACTGTATAATCGAAGCATTACAATGTCGAAATTTGTTCTTAAATCTATGCGGTTTAAAGATATTTTTGTTTTTAAATTCTAATTCTGAGAACATATATTAAAAGAAAGATATCATGATCCGAATGTTTGGCTTGACAATAGTGCTAGTGGCCTATGGCCAAATGATCTGAGAAGTCAATTTGTGGTCGAATTGTTAAAACATAAAACCTTGGAACAATTTATGGCATCATTCTGCTGTTCATATCCTATAGAATGATATCGGGTTACTTAAGATTAAAGATGCAGATGATATTCCAATGGACATGTACAATGAAATCTTAAGAAACCAAGGAATATGCTGAGGCACTACATAAGATCTGAAAGTAATATGATCATACCCAGCATTACAGCCGTCTACTCGGAGCTCTAAAGCGCAAAGTGTTCCCAACACAACCACTCTTTGAATTGCAGGATGCGAAGAGATCTGGTACACTAATTTGTCATCCCATAACTACAGACATTGGAACATTATATCATGGTGTGAGAACAAATAAAGGAAGAAAAACATGCACAATGACACAGCAAGGACAATAGGGTTAGTGAACCTTAACATCTAAAGGTTTCAGCAGTTAACTACTTTCAGCTCCAATACTGTGTTAGATAATTAATTCATGATCAGAATGATGTAAAGCCTTTTTCATTTTTATTTTTTATAAAGAGGCAAACATTAAGAATGAAGAGCAAATATGTATCAACCTCAACAGAGAAAGATGCTAGAATGAGAATCTATAAGCTTTTTTTTCTTGGTCTGGTAATGAATTGAAGCCTAGCATGAGAACACATTAATGGCTTGTTTGATAACCATTTTTTATTCAGTTTACAGTATTCACTTTTCACTTTTTGTGCTTGAGGTACGGAAAAATGAGAAATGAAGAGTGGGGGAAGCATATGGTGGAAGAGATGGAGAACAAATGTAGAAGGAAGAGTACACAAAATGAAAACTAAACCAAAAACAATTTTTTATGGATTTCACTTTCTAGATTTTGTTTTTATTCTTCCTTCTTTATTTCTTCCTCTCCATACCACTACCCTTCCTTCACTAGGTGGAGTGGGAAAAATTAATTTTAACAACTTGAAACAATACCAATCGAACAATGCCTGGTAATTAAACCCTCAAAGATATTGTTAAAATTATACAAGAAACAACGATCACTTATAATATGTAGAAGGTGGCGTATTTCTATGTTGTACCATGCAAATAGACACAAACAAGCAAATGATAATGCACATACCTCGCTAAGCAAGCGTCCTTTGGAGCTGATATTAGGATTTCTCTTAGAATCCTTAAACCATCTTATGGATTTAGCAGCTGCTGTGCAACCGATAGCATGTGCAGAATATGAATGTCCATGCAGAAGGGCCTTTAGCTATAAAATTAATACAAAGTGCTTCTTAGTCTATACATCCATAACACCAATAAATGAATGTTTGAAATATTAAATTAAAAAAAATATATATATATATATATTCCCTATAAATCGTAGCTATACCCGCCCATATCAATCTGCTTATTCATAATATGAGTTTACAGCGAATATGCTAGTTGCAATAAAAAAAATGCATAATCTCATAAGAAATCAACAATGAATTACCTTCGAGTCTCCAATAAATGAATCAAATACAGCATTTGTAGCCAATGTGGCAGAAAGGGGTACAGTTCCACCAGTCATCAGCTTCCCGAAGCAAGCTATATCTGGAAAACAACATAGTAGTTCTGCGGCAGACTGTAAAATAAAAGTAACTTCCGAATCAATTAAATAGATACGTTTTAGAAAAATTTTAATGGAGAGAGTGAAATACGACCAAGGAATCCAACCTCTGTTCCCAGGCGCCAGAAACCAGTGAAAACCTCATCGAAGATAACAGGAATATTTCTAGTCCGACACTCATTAACAAGAACCCGCTGGAAAAGTGGATCAACCATGTGCATTCCTCCAGCCCCTTGTATAACTACAGAACAAACCAAATGAAGAATGACAAAATTGCTAAATACGCATAAAAGTGAAGACATAAAGCAAACTGAGATTATACAATCCTTAATTATCAGAAGAAATCTTACGTTTTAAATTTCTGGCCTAATCAGAACAACGAAGGCCAAGCACACCCATGCACCATCTCTATACTAGCTCAAACCCCCTTAAAAGGGAATTTTTTTGGTCAAACCCCTTAAAAGGAATTTAAATGTACGACATCTCAAAATGAAACATAAGTGATGGCCCAGAAGGGCCAGACGCTCACAAACCCAGCATATTAGATGCATCACAACTCACACAACATGCAAGTGCAGATTCAGTAGTTGAAGGTCAGGCATAGGAATTCACTTTTAACTATTTATCATTGAGGAGCCAAGTGAAGTTTTCATTAACTATAACCTGATTGATAAAACACAAGAAAATATTGTCAAAGGAAAGGAAATAAAATAAAATAACTACACCTTAATACCTGCAGATTTTATGCCTTGTACAGCCTTGACAGATTTGATTCTACAGATTTATTCTTTCCTTAATTAGGATATACTAGATGTAGGCTATAATTGGATAGATGTATATATGGTAGGTTAGCTGTTTTAGGGGCTAAAGATCAGCTGAAGATCAGCCTGTATTCTTTCCTTTATTACCTGTATTCTTTCCTTTATTTGTTTGTATTTTGTCTATATAATGGGAGATGCTCAATGAAGAGACATACCTTTTCAGAGAAAAGACTCTAAATTGTCATGGTATCAGAGCTACAACTTCAAATTTTTTTTTGTCTCTTGCTCTCAAGTCCCTTAGTCTCGGTTATTCTTGATCCAATTCCTAAGTCTCGGTTAGTCTCGATCAGGTTCTCTTGACCTCATGTCTTCAGAGAAGTCTGATGTTTCTTTGATTCGTCTCAATGGCAAGAACTACTCTGCTTGGGCGTTTCACTTCAGGATTTTCGTTACAGGTAAGGAGTTGCGGGGACATGTTGATAACAGTAACCCAGCTCCTAACAAAATTAAAGACAAAGACCAGCACGCCAAGTGGGAAGTCAAGGACGCTAAAGTTATGGCATGGATTTTAGGATCTGTCGAACCCAACATCATCTTGAACCTATGATCTTCTTAGACTGCAGCTCAGATGTGGACTTACCTAAAGAAGATCTACAGCCAACAAAACACTGCTCGTCGGTTCCAGCTTGAACATGAATTGGCCACTCTCCAACAGGATAGTCTTTCTATCTCTGATTTTTACTCTAGCTTCACTAATCTTTGGGCTGAATACACTGATATAGTTTATGCTGGCTTACCATCCGAAGGTCTTAGTTCTGTTCAATCTATCCATGAAACTACTCAGAGGGATCAATTTCTAATGAAACTGAGACCTGAATTTGAAGGCACCAGATCCAATCTTATGAACCGAGAATCTGTCCCCTCCTTGGATACATGCCTCAATGATCTCCTTCGCGAGGAACAACATCTTCTCACTCAAACCACCATGGAACAACGACGATCTGCATCTGTTCCTGTTGCCTATGCAGCACAAGGTAGGCCAAGAGGTAGGGATATAAGCACTGTTCAGTGCTTTTGTTGCAAGGGATTTGGCCATTATGCTGCCAATTGTCCCCGAAAATTCTGCAACTACTGCAAAAAGGATGGTCATATCATCAAGGAATGCCCTACTCGAACTCCCAAGAAATCAGACAGCATATACTGCCTCAATTGACTCTGCTAGTGCTGGTAGTTTTGTGAATACAGCACCTCTGACACAAAGTGCTCCTGCTCCTGTCCAACCGGTGACCTCTGCCATGATTCAACAAATGATCATTTCTGCATTTTCAGCTTTAGGACTCTCAGGTAAACCCTTCTCTACGTCATCTCCCTGATACTTTGATTCCGGGGCTTCCCATCATATGACAAACAATGCTGATTCTCTTACCAATGTAAGCAAATATTTTGGTAATCTTCAAATTCATACTGCTGATGGCAATCATTTACCTATCACGGCCACTGGTGATGTTTCTTCCTCTCTCACTGATGTCTTCGTATCTCCTGGTCTTACCACCAATCTTGTGTCTGTCGGTCAGTTGGTTGATAATGATTGTAACGTGGAATTTTCTACATCTGGTTGTGTTGTGCATGATCAACAGTCAGGGAAGATGATCGAGAGGGAGCCTAAAGCAGGATGTCTTTTTCCTCTTCAATTCCCAGTGTCTCCTTTTTCTTTGCCCTTTGTCACTTGTAATTCTGCTCATGTTGATTACCGAGCGTGGCATAAACGTCTCGGACATCCCAACTCTAATGTACTTCATGATTTACTGAAATCTGGTTTTCTTGGGAATAAAACACCACCATCTCTTAGTGTTGTTTAATTTGATTGCAATTCTTGCAGACTTGGCAAAAGTAAAACTCTGCCCTTTCCTATTCACACACCACATGTAGTTCAACCTTTCGATCTGATACATAGTGATGTGTAGGGTATGGCACCAGTCACTTCTCATGCTAATTACAAATACTTTGTCACTTTTATTGACGCCTATAGCCGTTTCACATGGATTTATTTCCTTCATTCTAAAGACGAAGTATTTTCTGTTTTTAAAATCTTTCATGCATATATTCAGACCCAATTTTCGGCCCATATCAAAATTCTTCGTTTTGACAATGGGGGCGAGTATATGTCTCATTTGTTTCAGGACTTCCTACAAAATCATGGCATCCTCTCTCAACGGTCTTGCCCTTCAACACCTCAACAAAATGGGGTGGCTGAAAGGAAGAACCGTTACCTTCTTGATGTTGTTCGCACTCTCCTGTTAGAGTCATCTACACCCTCTCGATTTTGGTGTGAAGCTCTCTCCACTACTGTCCACCTCATCAACAGATTGCCTTCTCCCCCATTAAACCATGACTCTCCCTTCACAAGGTTATTTGGTCACCCTCCATCTTATTCTAACCTTCGTACCTTTGGTTGTGTCTGTTATGTTCATCTTCCTGCACATGAACGCACAAAACTCACGGCTCAATCGATTCAATGTGCTTTCCTAGGATATTCAACACACCAGAAAGGTTATCTTTGCTATGATCCAAATCTGCGTCGCATTCGAGTTTCTCGAAATGTGCTCTTTCTAGAAAACCAGTATTTCTTTTCCACACATCAGGATCTCGTTTCTCCTTCATTTTCTGTTTTGCCTATGTTCACTAACTCTTTTGCAGCTTCAGTCCCTTCTAAGCCTCTCCTAGTATATCAATGTCGCTCCTCCGCCACTTCCCACCAGCCTTCAGCACCTCCCGAGCCCCCTCAAGCTCCTTCCCCGACTGCTGCTCCTGTTCCAGCAACTGCACCTCCCTCTCTCAGACACAGTTCTCGGGTTCGTAGACCCTATCCCCCCAGATAGGTTTGGTTTCTCTCCTCCTTCATCCTTCACAGCCACCTTGTCCTCTATTTCTCTTCCTTCGTCTTATAAACAGGCAATGGAGCATGAGTGTTGGCGGAAAGCTGTTGAAACCGAACTTCTCGCACTTGCAGAAAACCAAACCTGGGATGTTGTTCCATGCCCCTCCTCCGTGAAATCCCTTGGCAGTAAGTTTGTGTTTTCTATCAAGCTTCGTTCAGATGGGTCCGTAGATCGTTACAAGGCTCGGTTAGTGGCCCTCGGCAACAAACAAGAATATGGTCTCGACTATGATGAGACCTTCGCACCAGTCGCCAAAATGACCACTGTCCGAACTATCCTTGCCCTTGCTGCATCCCAATCCTGGCCCCTACACCAAATGGATGTCAAGAACGCATTCCTCCACGGTGATCTCAAGGAAGAAGTTTACTTGAAACTTCCCTCTGGTATGCCTACTTCCTCACCTAATGATGTTTGCAAACTGAAACGCTCTTTGTATGGATTGAAGCAAGCACCGAGAGTATGGTTTGAAAAGTTTCGGTCCACTTTGCTTGGTTTTTCTTTTAATCAAAGTCAGTATGACTCCTCCCTTTTTCTACAAAGGACATCCATGGGTATTGTTGTCCTCCTTGTTTATGTGGACGATATCGTTATCACTGGCTCTGACTTGGAGGCAATCTCTGCGGTTCAGACTTTGTTGCACTCTACATTCCACATGAAAGACCTTGGCCAACTCACATATTTCTTGGGTTTAGAGGTGCATCATCAGCCTCACGGTCTCTTCTTGCATCAACACAAGTATAGTCAGGATCTGGTTCAGTTAGCTGGCCTCGTCGACACTACTTCGGTTGACACCCCCATGGAACTTAATGTGAAATGCCGACGTGATAAAGGGGAACTACTTGAGGATCCTACTACCTATAGGCAGCTGGTTGGTAGTCTTATCTATCTTACCATTACCCGACCAGACATCTCTTATGCTGTTCACACCGTCATCAAGTTCATGCAAGCACCAAGGCATCTCCATCTATTTGTCGTCCGCCGCATCATTCGCTACCTTCTTGGCACACCTAGTCGTGGCTTCTTCTTCCCTACAGGTTCTTCACTCCAGCTACAAGCCTATAGTGACGTTGATTGGGCCGGTTGCCCAGACACCAGGAAATCTACTACCGGCTGGTGTATGTTTCTTGGTGATGCCCTTATCTCTTGGAAATGCAAGAAGCAAGACCACGTCTCCAAATCCTCAACTGAGGCGGAGTACCGCGCCATGTCTGCTGCGTGCTCCGAGATCATTTGGCTGCGTGGTCTCCTCACAGAGCTCGGTTTCTGTCCAGTTCTTCCTACCCCCCTACATGCTGACAACACTAGTGCCATCCAAATTGCAGCCAACCCCGTCTATCACGAACGCACCAAGCACATCGAGGTTGACTGTCACTCAATCAAGGAAGCTTATGATCATCAGGTTATCACTCTTCCACATGTCTCTACTTCACTGCAGACCACATATATCTTCACCAAATCCTTGCCACATCAACGCCATCATTTCCTCGTTGGCAAATTGATGCTTGTCGATTTACCAGCATCAATTTGAGGGGGGATGTCAAAGGAAAGGAAATAAAATAAAATAACTACACCTTAATACCTGCAGATTCTATGCCTAGTACAGCCTTGACAGATTCTACAGATTTATTCTCTCCTTAATTAGGATATACTAGATGTAGGCTATAATTGGATAGATGTATATATGGTAGGTTAGTTGTTTTAGGGGCTAAAGATCAGCCTGTATTCTTTCCTTTATTACCTGTATTCTTTCCTTTATTAGCTTGTATTCTGTCTATATAATGGGAGATGCTCAATGAAGAGACATACCTTTTCATAGAAAAGACTCTAAATTGTCAAATATAAAATTCCCATCCAACCAGACATAGGAAATTACTAATATGAGTAATCTTGCCTGGTTCAATAATCAATGCACCGATAAAGCCTTTTGATTCAGGAAACTTTGATAACTGTTGTGATATATGTGATGAATAAATAGCAGCCAGATCTGACTTGTCCCTGTTCTTGTCGAAAACATCATCACGGGAGCAGAAGGCTGTAGAAGTGCCAATGAATGTAAGAATATGGCATCAAAGTAACAGATCAAAAGAGAATAGGTTAGTGACAAGAATAGTCACTTACTCATATTTTTAAGATTCAAACTCAGAGAATGCAACCCTTCAGGTACCGAAAGGTTCCACCTATTATTGTATAAAAATACTGTAGGAGGATCAAGAAATAAACCTCTTCCATTATACCTGCAATTAAAAGTTATAAATCTTGAAAAGGTTCAGTGAAAAAATCTCTTTCTTCCCCTATTGCTGCAACAAGCTCTATTAATCAAGATATAAATGATAAAGGCAAAGACACAGCACGCAATTTTAATTTACAGATGATGTTTACAAGTCTAACAAGAGAAGGAAAAACGTGACAGAGTCAAGTCCCCCAAAATATGTGAATTTTGTGTGCGCGCGCTGGGTTCAGTACAAGTAATTGAAAAAAGGAAAACATACACAATATGAAAGGTTGCAAAAGAGGGAGCTTTCTCAAGTGATAAGTTTTTAATACTTGATAGGCAAGAAAAAAAATGTATGGCCGTCGACTACACCCCGCTTTGAAGCAAATAATTTAGCATCTTCTATCTATGTCATCATCTGAATCATTGCCATATTCAACCTGAAGAACTAAAATAAAGTAGAAGCTATAATGTTCTCTACTAGATGCCAACTAACTTCAAACATTAAGATATAAGGATTTGGAATATTTCTAGTATGTGTTGTTCGTGACAAAATATTCATACCATGGTTGTTGGAGGAAGCCTGTATAGGATGACGGTGCCTGTGCTTCCATAGCACCCAAAGTGTCACCATGATAAGATCCTCTAAGAGCCAGGACCTGAATAATTAACCCTACATCACCAGAATTGAAAAAAAATCTCACCCTAACTTCTATAATTACATGATTTTGTCATAGTAAGGATACAACTGGCTCAACTGATTTTAGTTGATGAAGGACTGAGATATAGATGCAAAATGAGGTGAAGAATATTTTTTAACCAACATAACATTTTCTTTTACGGGTCACAAGAAGAACTGTCATTGAGTCAGAAGTTACCAATTAGAAATTTACTTGTTCAATTTAAATTTTAATTAAGACAATGGCTACATAGAAAAGGAAGTGAAACAGCTTTTTCCTAGTTAATCAAATCAACATGACTAATTGAATGGTGATAAAGAATTAATGAGGCCCACCACAAGCTCAGGATATCTCTCTGCTGAGCTGTGCTTGATATGATCCATAAGGATTCCACGATCGTAAGAGAATTTACGGAATGCCATCTTCAATGCAATCTCAATTGCTGTAGATCCATTGTCTGAAAAATATGTTCGACAAGCCCAACCTGCAGATAGAGAAATCAACCCATGTAAATTGGCCTCAGCTGAATATAAGCAGATGGGAAAAGACCAAGCTAACAAATTATATATGTGAGAGCATTAAGATATTATAAAATAAATCACTACCCTTTGGATTCTGCATGTAGCATAGATAATACCTTTCGGTCTATGGCATCAAAGAGGTAGTCAAATACTCAAACAAAAGATTAATTAGCCAGATTATAAAGCATTGGAAAGCTATAACTCATAAAGTGAGTCTTCAAACCACAAACAGTAGCAAAAAGAAATTAAAAGCAACAATATATAACAACAATACAACATGAGTTCAAAAAGAAAATACACAATACAAACCTTTTCCAACACCTTCAAGCAACAGTTCAGCACATTCTAAGGCTGGCTCGTAAACATTCTCAGGAAACATTACATGCCCAAATCTTGCCGCTGCATAACCCACATCCCTTGCAAGCTCAGTCTGAAACCACCTAAACAAAAACCGCATTAAAAATTTAGACATTCCATTTTATTGTTTTCTATTTCAAATTAATAATAACATTTATTGATGCCACGCACAACCCCTTTGTAGACGAGATATATACTTTCCACAAACACAAAAGAAACTAACGAATCCAAGAAAGACTGAACAGTGAACAGTAGGGGAACAATCTTTATCTGGACCATCATGATTGAAGCCAAAAACTAAGAGCAGAAACAAACTTTGCTCTTGCACCAGTTCAAAAGATCCAACTTCATGCTTTCACTCAACTGAAAGTCTATAAGCATGCTCATACACATGCATAGTCAACGCATAAAGTGTGCATGCAAAATCAACAATGGAAATGGGCAACATTATAATGCACAACATACAGGTTCCATGAGACCATAGGTATCCATTCCAGGAATGACATGATCAATGAGTTTGTGAAATAAAAAGAACATTATGGCTGTGCAATATGCCACAGCCCGAGCATCAATTAAGTATCAGTGCAAACTTTAAACAAAGAGATACTTATAAAGATGACCTGTAAAGCAGCATCAGGTCCTTGAGTCCACCAGCTTGCACATGCGTCAAATTGTTGAGTTATGACATTATCATTCTGAACATACATCAAACAAGGCAAAGTTAACTACGCATGTTAGTGAAACAGTCAATAACAGAATAACTATTACCTTAGAAGAAAGCGCAAAGTAAGTTCTTTATACACCTAGAAC
The DNA here is from genome assembly GCA_037349345.1 of Oemleria cerasiformis. NCBI lineage: Eukaryota > Viridiplantae > Streptophyta > Magnoliopsida > Rosales > Rosaceae > Oemleria > Oemleria cerasiformis. The sequence continues at coordinate 13,817,045 of JAZGTL010000010.1, forward strand.
TACAAAGATTAATGCAGTATAACTCGAGAAAGGGCAGTCAACAAAAACATATTCTGCCCTTCATTTCATTAAGTATTCATTTAAGAAAGAATGCTATTAAAATTTATGAAAGAAATGAATTGTTGGGGTGTGGGGTCCCATCAAGTAACTAGTAAGGCCATGTAAGCTATGATGCAAACCTTGAAGACTGAAAAGTTTTCACCACAGCGTGAATCAATCACTGTAACATTTTCTTCTGGTACCAAAGTATGCTGAGTAAATGGCCACCAAAAAACATCCATGGCCCTCTTTGGCATGTCATGCAATCTCTCGATTCGTTCAGAGAAAGCAGATATCATTATGCCAATCAGTGAATCAAATGTGTCTTGAGCATCATCATACCATTCCATAAGGCCGTCTGACAAGTCTTTTGGAATAGGTGGAAGCACAAGCACTGGAACACTAAACAAAAACAAATTATAACACTAGCAGGTTAGTGGATTTTTCATGAATAGAAGAAAAGATTAAACATGACAGACAACAAAAGCATAACTATCCATCAGGTCAAAGACAAATAAATCCAAATACATGAGCAATGTTTACATATTATTGTCCACATATATACAGTATATAAGCACCAATAATCAAAATTACCTATTTCGAAAATATGATGCTAAAGGCACCTCATTTACGAGGCCACAATCCTCAAGCACAACAGCAACAACATCATAACCGCGAAGTTTCAAACTTTCATAAGCTGAAATGGTTCCAGAAATACCACCTAACCGTCCATCTCCGACAAGAATTGCAGGTAAACGGAATGGCCTGCTCACAAATACCAACTTAGAAATTTGTTTGAATAATAATAGCAAGAGCAGGGCTACTCAAAGCAAGTATATATAACCAAACTATGAATTTGAAGTACCTGTACAAGTCACATTGAAGTGACCCAGAAGGCCCAGGACTGGCAACCCCGCCAGCGGTTTCAACCACACAAAAAGAGTCCCTTTTCTCCTTCCCAACCCCAATTTCCAAACAACTCTCCAGCATTTCGAGCAAGGCCGAGTCCTCCACTGCCCCACTTTCCCTCTCAGCAGCCAAGTGCGGCGACACTGGTTCCCCCCACGCGTACATTGTCTTACATACGAGCTCTGAAATTGGAGCACCCGCAGAATTGTCCCCAACCACCCTCCTCTCCTCACACCATTCCAAATCACACATTCCCGTGTTGTAAATTTGTGGAACTTGGGGAGATAAGATGGAGTGAGCGGCGGAGGCAGAGGCCTTGAGAATGTGATTGGAGGCGAGGAGAGAGAGGTTGGGGATGCGGCGGCGGGCGAGGGAGGTGAGTTTGGAGAACACGAAATGGGAGTCGGAGTCGGTGGGGTAGCCGGTCTGGATGGGCTTGAGGTAGAGGAAGGTGCTGCTGCGATGGTGGGAGAGGAGAGAGGAGGCGGCGATGCCGGCGGAGACCAGGGTTTTGCCGAGGGCGGTGTTAGACGACCATATAAGGTAGATGGGATGAGAGAGAGGGACTGTAAGAGGAGCTGGTGATTGTGGCGGAGCAGTGGTAGCAGCGGAGGTGGCGGTGGATATGCGTTTGATGAAATGATGGTGGTGGCGGGTGTGGCGGAAGAGGGGAGAGGTAAGGATGAGCATGGTGGTGCGGTGGAGTGGGGTAGTGGTGGTGAAGGTTTGGGGGTGTGGGGGTTTCTGAGGGTTTAATTACGGAGGGAAGAATGTCGATGCAAATTAGATATAAAATTGATGCTATTTAGACACACTTATATTTAGTGAATACAATGTTGTGCCAATCAATAAATAATATAATTTTAATAAATTAAATTATTTTATATTTATTTTGTATAATCAATAAAATATTATGTCAATGTAATAATTAAATATAATCAATTTAATGTGTCTAAATAACATTATTCAAATGTGAAATTCGTTTGTACGCGCACTGGACGAAAGTACTTCTCAATACATTAAATTCCTACTACCACTCACCCAAATATCTCTCAGTCTCGCTCGCACAAGAATTCTCCTTCTAAAGAAACGTCTATTGAGACATCTCCTCTTTCACCGTCCACACCTTCTCTTTGTAGTCCACGTATATTTCACATACATAGGGCAGATTCAGTCTTTAAAAGGTTTTTACAACCCACCGTCTCACACAATCAGGCTACAGCAGTATCCCATGTATCTGTAAAGAATCTCTCTATTTCCCCTTTCTTTAAACTCTTCCCAACAAATTAAATCTTTCTTCAATCATGCATCTAATAAATCACTATCTACTGACTGCAGGAATGGAATCGCAGCACTTTTGGTAATATACACAAGCGTATTAGAGTGGTCAAGCAAGAAGTGGCAACGCTTCAGAGTAAAAATCATCCATCTCGGTTCTTTCCCAGAATCAAAAGACTGGAGGGCACCTTAGATGCCCTAATGGAAAAAGAGGAAATATTCTGGCGTCAACGCTCCCGAATATCTTGGCTCAAACTTGATGACCGCAACACGAAGTTTTTTCATGAACAAGCAAAGACTCGTTCGCCCACCAATATAGTAACGGGTGTATTTGACGGACAAGAAATATGGCATACTGACACTGAGAAATATGGCATACTTCACTCATTTATTTACGCAAACTGGAGGGGTAAATATGGAGAGACTACTAGATTTCGTCGAACCTCGTGTGACTACTGCAATGAATGCTCAACTGCCACCTGGAATAGATGGAATGCCAACACTGTTCTATCAAAGATACTGGGAACTCGTTGGTGATCAGGTGTTTAAGAATTGCTTGAGCATTTTGAATGGTGAATCTAGTGTCCGCCCCTACAATTATACACTTCTCTCCTTAATCCCCAAAATAAAACCAAAGTTCAAGATTTTTGACCCATCAGTTTGTGTTCAGTTATTTATAAATTAATAGCGAAGACTATTGCCAATCGCTTTAAACATACCATGTCTTCAGTCATAGACCCTGCTCAAAGTGCCTTCATCCCCGGCCGCAAAATATTGGATAATGTGATGGTTGGTTTCGGAGCTATGTATTCAGTAAAACATCGGAAAAAGGGCAGCAGAAAGACCATGGCAATCAAATTAGATATGGTGAAAGCCTATGATCGAATTGAATGGTGCTTTCTTGAGGCAATGATGCTCCGTTTGGGCTTTCATCCTAATTGGGTTGCTCGAATTATGGATTGTTTGACCACAGTATCCTTTTCAGTTCTATGGAGTGGACATACATTTGGTCTGATTCTTCCTCAGCGAGATATAAGACAAGGATGCCCATTGTCCCCCTATTTGTTTTTAATATGCTCAGAAAGCTTTTCGGGGCTTCTTCAACAACGTGAACTAGAAGGGCTACTACTAGGCATGAGATTTGGAAATTCAGGATCCCGTATATCACACCTTTTCTTTGCATTGCAGATGATAGCCTCATTTTCCTAGAATTAAAAGAGGATGTGTGCTCTATACTAAAAACAGTTTTTCAAGTCTATGAGGATGCTTCGGGTCAACAGATCAATCTCACAAAATCAGCATTATCATTCAGCCCTAACACCCCCAGGCGACTCAAGAACTTATAGCTTCTATATTCGGAATGCCATTGGTTGATTGCCATGAAAAGTATTTGGGACTACCCACTTTGGTGGGTCGAGTACGAAGGAATTTATTCCGTTCGATTAGGGATCGTGCTTGGAACAAGCTCAATGGTTGGAAAGAAAAATCACGATCTGAAGTCGGTAAGGAAATTCTGCTCAAATCTGTCATCCAGGCTATACCATCTTACTCAATGGGTGTTTTCCGTCTACCCAAAAGCATATGTTCTGAATTAACCTCCCTATGTGCAAACTTCTGGTGGGGCAAAAAATACAACGAAAGAGGCATTCATTGGCTCAAATGGACAACTCTCTGTCGACTCAAGGAAGATGGAGGCTTGGGCTTTCGAGACTTTACTGACTTCAATCAAGCTTTACTGGCAAAACAATGTTGGCGCATATCTACAACCCTCACTCCCTGGTCAGTAGAGTATATCAAGCCAGATATTATTCAACCAGTACTTTTCTGAATGCCACCAAGGGCCGCTCACCTTCCTTCATTTGGCGCTCTCTACTATGGGGATGGGAACTTTTAACACATGGTTTTCGCTGGCGGGTGGGTAATGGTCAATCTATAAGATTTATTCAAACGCTTGGCTACCATCCTCAACAAACCCACGCATTCAGTCCCCATCGGCTCTCCCGTTGGATACTCCGATAAGCTTTCTTATCACTGAGGACGTTAGTTAGAATTTGGACCTTTTCAGTCACCTTTTTTGGGAGTCCGAAATAGCTTCCATCTTGTCAATTCCTTTACCTGATCAAATTATTCTAGATAAATTAATTTGGAATTATCAAAGGAACGGCACCTATAGTGTTAAGAGTGGCTATAGAGTGGCCCAAACTACTCGCTTACAACACACAGGGAATGCTGGCAGTTCAAGCACCCACATGAAAACAGTTGGGTCCTCAGTTTGGTCTCTAACAATCCCCAACAAAATAAAAACAATTTTGTGGCGTTGCTGATAAGATTTTTCCCACCTGCAAAACAAGGGTTAAAATCACACAAATAATACCTGCAAAAGTACAAGACTACTGTAGTATAGCACTGGAAGCATGGTCGATTTCCTCAGGGACTGATATGGATATTTCTTATTTTAGAATTCACTTTTAATTAATAATAAAGTAAATTGCAAGAGTTTCGGTGACTGAATAAAAATCAATTAAACAATTAAACAAGTACTAGGGTTCAACCTTCACCATTAACAATCATACGTGACTTAGAAAAGAATCTATGAATCAATACATGCAACTTTAAAGGTTAGATTTTCCGAAAGCATATTTTCTTCGTGGGCATTCAAGTGAAAACGTATACCTAACATGCGACTAGTCTATGGCATTTAGATCTAATTCTACATGCAAGATTCATTAAGTCCATGAAAATCTTTTATAACCATGCAATCTCTAAGTTATGGCATTTAACTTAGGTGGGCATTCCTATAAAATTGCAAGAAGCTAATCCCAATTTTTAGGTGGGCATTCCTATAAAATTGCATCAAATTACTTGTCTAAATATCCTAAGGGTGATCAAGCATTAAGACATAAAGATAGTTTTAAACAGTGATTAAAAATTCAAAGCATGCATATACGATAACATAGGAAAAAGATAAATCACATATTCATGTTAAGGCTAAGGTCTAACCCTAATGAGAAATTTAGCCACTCATGTTCATAATGAATAAAAATAATTCCATCAAAAGTAAAGTCAAGAGAACAACCAGTTTTATACAACAATGATGAGCCAAAAATCCCAAGTTTGCCGTGCACTCTAGATGAAAGAATTGTAGTATGAACCCCCCTTTCAAACCTAGGCCAAACTTGAGTATTTATAAGGATAGATTCCTAATCCCAATTGGATAAGAAGTAAAACAAAATAATAAGAAAATATAATCCCTATTTTATTTGGAACAGAATTCGGCAATCACATTCGGATGGAGTCCTTATCCCACTTGAATTGGGAATCCTTAATTGCCGCACCACCCATTGGCTAAGTATTTGCTTGATATTTCCATATTTGACTTGGTCCACCATTGCTGATTTTACAGATAAATATTCTTGTATAATTCCTTCTTTTGCTCCACATATTCTTTCTAGAGTAAATCTGTCAATTTAATAAATTCAAGTATCAATTCCTCCCAAAAATAATAATAATAACTAATTAAATATATGAGAACTATGAGTATATTTTCGGCTCATCAAATACCCCAAAACTTGAATTTTTACTTGTCCTCAAGTAAATAAAACAAAACTAAGAAAACAAAAATAAAAATAAAATGCCACTTTCGCAAGGAACTCGATAGTGCTGAGCAAGCACTACATGCCTTTAAACCCCTAAGTGTCACTAGTAGGAGGAGTTGTGTCTCCTGAGGGTTTACCAATTACGATACCCACAAACGCTCTAAAAATATTAAACTTAATTTAACCTTCCTTCCATTGAATATAAAGTAACACTTATCAAAGTAAAATCTAAATTCTCAAGTCATAAGCAAGGCTGAAAGAGAGAGCAAATCCACACTTTCAAAACAGAAGATTACCAGATTATGGTGAGCAATCCATTAACCATATTCGTGTAATGTGAATCTCAACAAAATTGTAAGTATTAAATCAGTCCCTCACTTGCATTAAATATGTACCCACCAACTGTAAAATCTCTATCACCATCCAAAGCATTCTTGCCTGAAAAATTATTTTTTCTTTTATTTATTTATATTTTTATTTATTATATATATATATATATATTATAACAAATAATGAAATTTTATTTAACATTAAGCAAGCTTTCTATCCAACCCATGTAACGAGCTTTAGATCGATGACTCCCAAATCAGATGACTTTAGGGCACCAGACAACAAATATCCCAAATGATTTATTTACTCGAATTGGAAAGGCTAGCATGTTATTGATGGATAAATGCACACCCTATTTTAGGGCTCGGACTTACCTCCGATTTAATTATGGCTTTCACTTTTTCGAACCCTGGATGGTAATAAATTCAATGACCCACAATCTTAGGGTAAGAAAAATTAGCATGCTTGAAACAAATTTAATTCCCACAAATAAGTTGAGGTGCATGTGCAAAATTGAATATGGTAAGAATTGTGTGCAAAAATCAACTATATGTTCTTGGTGGTCATGCTCTAACATTTAATCTCACCTATGAATTTTCAAATTTCAATTATAGAAAATTAGGTGTATTAAAAATAATTTAGGAAGGAAAAATCAAATTAAATCTTAAACAAAATGTTTTTGTATTTTTCTAAAAAAATGTTTAATAAAACAGACAAAAACAAAATGATAGTTCCTACCCCCAAACTTATCATGCAACATGTCCCCATGGTGCAAAAGAAGAAAGGACAAAGAAATGCTAAAGAAAAGAAGAAAGAAAAAAAAAATAAAGAACTAACACAAAAATAAAAAGAAAATAAAAGAGAAAGAAAGAATAGCACCTGGGTTCGAAGCATAGTCTCTTGATCACCAAGGTGCGCATATTTGAGATGGGCTGGAAGGGGTTTCTTTTCCAATAGAAGGGCCTTCTCAATAGAAGATTGATGTGGCTTCTTTGGTGGCCCAAGGGCCTCAATCTGAGGTCGCCACCGTGGAAATGGTGGGCGGTTGCTATCTAGTGCTGCCATTACGTCAGCAATATCGTCCTCAGTTTGGCTAAGGATGGGGTCATTGAGGGCTGCCTCTATAGGGTCGTCGTAGAGCAATTGTCTTTGTTCCATACAGTTCACATCCTCCAATACTTCAATTCGTGAGCATTCTGAAATTTCAGCGGGTCTTTTGGCCATGTCGAACAGGTTTAAGACCATAGTTTGGTCATGAACACGAAATGTGAGAGTTCCAGCTTCTACATCAACGAGTGTACGGGTTGTGGCCATGAAGGGTCGGCTAAGGATTAGTGGCGTCTCTTTGTCCTCCACCATGTCGAGTACCACAAAGTCAATAGGTAGATATAATTTATCTACCTTGATGATGAGATCTTCAATGATGCCCTAGGGATATGTGAGGGATTGGTCAACCAACTGGAGGACCATTGGTGTAGGCCTGAGCTTTCCTGCGCCTAACTTCTGAAATATTGAGTAGGGCATAAGGTTGATACTTGACCCTAGATCGATTAAAGAATGCTGAAATTCGGAATTCCCAATAGTGCAGGAAATAGTAAAGCGTCTAGGGTCTTTCTTCTTTGGTGGCAGTTTGTGTAGGAGGGCTGCACTACTCTGTTCTGTCAAAACCACTTTTTCCAGGTCTGAAATTTTCTTCTTATTGGCGCATATTTCCTTTAAAAATTTTGCATAGGAAGGGATGTGCTTTATAGCATCCAATAGAGGTTGGTTGATATGGACCTTGGCTAATGTCTGCATGAAGTCAATGGTTTGCTGGTCTTTGTTTGAGCGGCGTTGCTGCCTTTGTGGGAACGGCAGTGGCGGGGTGTAGTCCGGGGCGGTAGATGGAGCAAACTGAACTTGTGGGGTAAATAATTCTACCTGAGGTTCAGGTTCAATATAGGGCTCCACATGAGTTGTTTCTGACTGGGTTGACTTTGCTGCTTCCCGATTGTCATAACTCTTACCCCCTCGTAAGGTTCTTACCATCTTGTAATGCTCGGCCCCTCTTGGGTTGGGTATAGGTTGACTAGGAAAAACCCCCTTATCTCTTTCGGAAATTTCTTGGGCCAGTTGACTGACTTGTTGCTCCAAGTTTTTGATTGATGCTTGGGTGTTTTGCTAATTCTGGGTAGAGATTTCAATAAACCGAGCAAGCTGCTCTTCCATACTCAATTGTCAAGGTGCGGCCTGTTGGGCCTGATGGTTGAGTGGCTGTTGATAATTCTGCTGGTAATTGGGCCGAGCTTGGTGTTGGCCATTCCACCTAGAATTTGCATTATTTCTCCATCCAGAATTATATGTATTGGGGTAGGCATCCTTACGGGGTCTTGGGAAGGAATTCATGGCATTTACATGTTCTTGGACAAGGTCAGGATACCCATCCTTCTGAGGACATTGGAGGACGTGATGAGTAGGGTCCTCACATATGGTGCACACTTGTGTTGCTTTTGGAGCGGTAGTGGTAAGCATCAAATTGTTGATCTTCTTTTCCAACTAGGTGATTTGTGCCGCAATATGGGGGGTAACATGTCCTTGCGCTACATCATAGACGTGTCCCCTTGTATGAGTGCTATCATCCGTCCATTGTTGTGATTCGTTAGCCATTAGTTCAAAGATCTCAAATGCTTCACGGGCAGTTTTAGATATGAGGGAACCACCTGCAGATGCATTGACGTAACTTTTGGTGATGTGGTTGAGTCCATCATAAAAGATGTTCATCTGCATGTATGAATCCAACCCATGGTGAGGGCAACGCATATATAGGTCATTGTATCGCTCCCAAGTATCATGAAACGACTCATTAGATTTCTGGGCAAAGGCCATGATTTCTTTCTTCAAAGCGAGAGTCTTGGATGATGGATAGAATTTGTTTAGAAACCGTGTCTATAATTGCTCCCACGTTGTAATGCTTCCCAGAGCTAATGAATGTAGCCAAGCCCGAGCTTTATCCTTCAAGGTGTAAGGAAAAAGCCTTAACTTAATTGCCTCGTTGGAAATTCCCTGAACAATGATGTTGTCACACTCTGACAAGAACTCAGATAAATGCATGTTCGGATCACTGTTTGGGAGTCCATGAAAAGTGGGTAGAAGCTCAAGCATATGATGCCTGATCTCAAAAGTGACTATGTCCTGGACCTCGGGGTACACGATACATTGTGGGGTTCCATTCCCACGTGCTGCAAGTGTCAGGACCCGTCCCGAATTTCCCCTCGAAACCCGGGAATAACCCTGATCCCGTCTGACAACCTAAGGAAAGGTTCCCAAAATACCCTTCAATCCTTGCAAAATATAATAATAATAAATACTTCCACTTGTCAGACAAGGGATTCAAGCACTCAACAATTCCCGTAATTAATGACCAATCTAATACAATATAATATCAGAGCGTCTAAGTAGGATCAAGAGTAAAATTTAGATATCCTACTCAAATATAATTACACAGCGCAGTCGAAGTACTAATGCCTCTGCCTCGAGATCAGTGTTCGCGTCAACTCTACTCAACTGCTTGAAGGGGGTTTAAACACAAAAGTTGTGAGTGGACAAAAATAATCATTTATAAATTGTTTTCCAAGAAATACCTTTCTTCCCCTCCATTTATAAAATCATGCATGCATAACATAAAACAATTTATGATACTAAAACATTATATGTAAATCACCAAAAATTCTCATTTCTCTTTAAAACCACTTAATTGGACTCACATAAAATCTGTATAATGAAAATACCTCGTGATCCAAAGTTTGGTTTGAAAACTCTCTTCAAAAGAGTTTAAAATCATTTAAATCAATCTGGACACATAATATCTCAAATTCACAATTCAATCTGGACACATAATATCTCAAATTCACTATTCAATATGGACACATAATATCTCAAATTCACTGTTCCCGACATATCCACAACAACACACCTGGGTATCCCTTGAGATGTGTTAAAATCTGTAGTACAACTCTCTGTACTATCTGTACTATGCATAGACAGCTTCGCAACCTGGCGGAGCAAGGCCCCTCAACACTAAGGTCCGAACCCTCAACAACCAGCGGAGCAAGACCCCTCATCACCGGTCAGAGCAACAGTAACCATCGGGACAGGAACCAGTGAACCAAATCCATACTTCGAAATCTTTGTTTCTCGGCCTAAGCCAAATTCTTTGCAATATCATTTTATGGCCAAAATCAATAAATCATAATTATGGGTCTAAACTCCAAATCACATGCTCAAATAGTTACCACGTCAAAACGATATCAAAATCGAATACAAAAACCAGGCCATTTCTCAAAACACACTTTCACTGAAATATTGGAAAACATGTGTCCATCATCATTTCTAAAATCCAGAAATTCATTGCACCCATACATGACAGTATTTAAATCAAAGATACATTTATGCATGCATTTTAGTTTATAAACCAAAAGTCCACTCACAAACCTGTTGAAGCAAGCTCAATCCCGAACTGTACGCTCCCCTGAAGTTCCTGAAGCAGTATCGCCTGTCCAAATTAATAATCGGGATTACCAGCTAATAATAAGAACCTTAATTATAAACCCCCTAAACCCCGGAAGTCTAACTATGTTGGCCTAGAAAACGCAGCAACTTTAAAACGTCCGAAACAACCCCTAAACGACATCCGATCGACTCAAAACCTGCGCCAACAGGTCCGAAACGTCAAAAACTAGCTGTCACGCACCACCGTGACCTCAGACTCGCCCCCACGCGCCGCCACGCGCCTTCACGCGCCGATCTGGCGCCTGCTACAGTACCCACGCGCCTGGACCGGTCCAACCCGGTCCAACTCGGTCTGACCCGGTTCAACTCGACCCTACCGGTTCAACTCGACCTGACCGGTCACCGGCGACTCGCCGGAGAAGACGACCGACTGCCGTCGCCGTCGCCGGAGGTTGGCAGGAGAAGATGACCGAACCACCACCTCCGCCGCCGTCTGGTTCGCTGGAATCCCCCATTTCCGACCGAAACTCCAAGCTTTACAACTTACTCAAAACTCAATCATTTTTCACAAATTTTACGTCTAAATCTATCTACTCGAACACAGGAATCCAAATATAACCTTAAAACATCAAACACGTACCTGTGCTAGCTGAAAAATCGATCGGAAGGTCTGAAACTTCCTATCCTCTGTTCGGCTTCCTCCGTGGTCCTCTCCTTCGATGGTTGGTACGGTTATGATCGTGGGAAGGAGTAGAATACGATTAGTTGATCAAAGCTGGAAGCTAAAGCCTTGAAATCAAAGTTGACTTTGTGGGTTTGTGGGTTAATTTTCGCACGGTTTCGGGTGGTTTGTGTTTGTCACAGAGTGAGAGAGTGAGATGATGATAAGATGAAGATGAAATGAGGTGGATCAGATAATATCTTATTTGGGGGGGTTAAAAAAATATCTACCCCAAGTCAAAAATTACCAAAATACCCCTATCAATCTAGACCCGTAACTTTCGTCCACGAACTCCGTTTCCTGTGTGCCGCCTGTCTACGAACTCGTGAGTTCGAGACCTACGCAATGGTATCCAAAACACCACCGAAAATGTTTCGAAATAAAATTTGATTTTCACGCCCCTTAACAAGCAAGGGTAAAATCGTCATTTTACATAAATAATTTACCTAAATCCAATAATTGAAATTCCGGGTTGTTACAGCAAGGCCTCGACTAAGTTGTGCGCCGACTTCAGGTACTGTTAATGCCATTAGTGCGGACAGTTTGCTATCTATTCCAGTGAATAGATCCGCAAGGAAAGTGCCTTGGAGCGTGAACCGTTCGTCAATTGCTTGTAATTGTCTTCTTCTTCTCGCTGTTCTTTCGAGTTCAGGATCGAATTGTGCTAGAATCGGGTTCGTAGATCGTGTAGCTATAACCATGCACAATTAGATATTCCTGCAAGAATAGAGACATGTGCTTAAATGTTGAATAGGAAAAGTAGAGAGAAAAAAATAAAAATGAAGGCAAACAATTTAATTAAGAGTAAATTAAAATAATGGTAATCGGCACAGTCCCTGGCAACGGCGCCAATTTCTTGATAAGATTTTTCCCACCTGCAAAACAAGGGTTAAAATCACACAAATAATACTTGCAAGAGTACATGGCTGTTGTAGTATAGCATTGGAAGCAGGGTCGATTTCCTTAGCGGCTGATATGGATATTTCTTATTTTAGAATTCACTCTTAATTAATAATAAAGTAAATTGCAAGAGTTTCGGTGACTGAATAAAAATCAATTAAACAATTAAAAAAGTACTAGGGTTCAACCTTTACCATTAACAATCATACGTGACTTAGAAAAGAATCTATGAATCAATACATGCAACTTTGAAGGTTAGATTTTCCGAAAGCATATTTTCCTCGTGGGCATTCAAGTGAAAACGTATACGTAACATGCGACTAGTCTATGACATTTAGATCTAATTCTACATGCAAGATTCATTAAGTCCATGAAAATCTTTTATAACCATGCAATCTCTAAGTTATGGTATTTAACCTAGATGTATTACAATCCTTAATCACAAGAAGCTAATCCCAATTTTTAGGTGGGCATTCCTATAAAATTGCATCAAATTACATGTCTAAATATTCTAAGGGTGATCAAGCATTAAGACATAAAGATAGTTTTAAACAGTGATTAAAAATTTAAAGCATACATATACGATAACATAGGAAAAAGATAAATCACATATTCATGTTAAGGCTAAGGTCTAACCCTAGTGAGAAATTTAGCCACTCATGTTCATAATGAATAAAAATAATTCCATCAAAAGTAAAGTCAAGAGAACAACCAGTTTTATACAACAATGATGAGCCAAAAATCCCAAGTTTGCCGTGCACTCTAGATGAAAGAATTGTAGTATGAGCCCCCTCTCAAACCTAGGCTAAGCTTGGATATTTGTAAGGATAGATTCCTAATCCCAATTGGATAAGAAGTAAAACAAAATAATAAGAAAATATAATCCCTATTTTATTTGGAATAGAATTCGGCAATCACATTCGGATGGAGTCCTCATCCCACTTGAATTGGGAATCCTTAATTGCCGCACCACTCATTGGCTAAGTATTTGCTTGATATTTCCAGATTTGACTTGGGCCATCATTGCTGCTTTTACAGATAAATATTCTTGTATAATTCATTTTTTTCCTTCACATACTCTTTCTAGAGTAAATCTGTCAATTTAATAAATTCGAGTATCAATTCCTCCCAAAAATAATTCTAATAACTAATTAAATATATGAGAACTATGAGTATATTTTCGGTTCATCAGCTGCCTACACAGGATATTACCCTGCTCAACAAACCTCTTCTCTCGGAAGATTATACCTTCTCCACTCTGCTCCCGCTGCCATAATCAGCCAGAGACGATTATCCATGCTCTGTGGTTATGTCCGGCATCAAAGCAAGTAATAGATCTATGGCCTGCTTTCCAGATTTTTTTCAACATGCCTCCACTAACTTCACTCGAGAAGAGTTAATCTTTGTTGTGTATCTATGTTGGAATATTTGGCATAGTCGAAATGAAAATTGGATCTCTGGTAAAACTACTTCAGCCTCATTTATAATTTCTCGGAGTTATGATCTGATGCACGAGTTCCTAACCACTACTCAAAGGGACTTGCACAATCATCCCAGTAACGCTTTATATCGTAGATGGGAGAGGCCTTTGAATCCTTATTTGAAACTGAATGTGGATGGAGCGGTTGCTCAACACCAAGGCATCAGGGGTTTAGGTGCAATGGTTCGAGATAGCAGTGGGGATCTCATGGTCGCTACATCAAAAGGTATACGTGGAAATCTGTCCCCCAGATCCACCGAAATCATGGCAGCTTGTCCAGGTTTACATATGGGCTACATGCATATCATCTTGGAAATGGATGCTCAAGAGGCAATTACACTCTTAAAATCAGCAGGAAACTGTCTGGATATTGACGGAGCACTTATCGAGGAGGCACAAAACTATTTTAACTCTTTCCAGTCTGTGAAGTGTCAGTATGCTCCACGCACCTGTAATAATGTTGCTCACCACCTGGCCAAGAATGCTCTCCATTATCCAGATTTCACAGTGTGAAAGTGCTTTTTTAGGTTGAAAGTGCTTTTAGCTTCCTGATTCTTTTGGGGACGGTGTCTGGACTTTATTAGATTTGTTTCTCACCACATTGACTAATTCGATAGTCCTTAGCTCTGGCAAAACCTGGAGATAATCTTTCTTGTACTTCCGTTTCTGTTAATCTTAATCAGTTTTCTTTTCTCTTTATTGGCTATTTCCTTACATGTTTGTCTCTTTCTAATTGTATTTACTTCTCAATCTCATGCTGGATTACTACCTTATTTTCTGTTTTATTCTTCTCCTGCATTGCAAAAGGAATTGTTGAAATAAATATATAAATTTCCTCATTATCTTGGCGAGGCATTCGTGCTTTAAGGAATTGGTGATCAACTAAAAATGCGACAGATCTGATATTTCTACTTCTCTGTTTGACTTTATTCTTTTTCTTCTAATTTGGTGACATGTCTTAGCGCTCCTATTATTACTGCTTGGAATTTCTTTATCCTTGGTTATTTTTTTTTATCCTTTTTCCCCTCTCCCCATTTGGAACCATTTCTGTAGGTAGCTTTTCCATTATCACCATTAGAACCATTACTCTCTTTGCATTACTCTTGTGAGAGAGAACCTTAGGTGCTCAACATAAGCTTGATTGTTATCTTTCTTGAACAGTACAGACTTTCTCTTTCTCTGATCTTCAGTCCTTAACACTAATTCTAAATGATTTCTCTTTTCTTTTTAGACTGTTCTGACTTTAAGGTCTGTTCTCTCCAGATTACGCAATTCATAAATATTTGCTGGTTTACTCTCATATATTCGGTTTTAAAGTCTCTACAACGCAGAGTTGGAATTGTTACAATTAGTAACCTTCTCTCTTGTTGATCTTGATTTGCATCTCGTGATTCAATGCCCCGTTAAGCAGTATTTACTTATATTCGGCCTCCCGTTATCCTTGTTTCTCTTTTCTCTTCTTACTCGATTCCCATTTACTTCTAATTGGCAGGTGGTTTTTTGTTAGGCGTCCTTTTCAGGTTTCGACTCTTAGGTTTGTTAGTTTTGTTTTCTGGACTTTCCTTTTCGTTTATCCTTCTCTGTACCTGACTGGTTTTGCTTACTTCCTATTGCCACAAAACAGTTTAAAAACAAAATTTAGTTTGCTGCCTTCTTTCTTTACTTCCTGGTGTTCTTGCTAAAGGACTACTGAAAGCATTGTCATCTTTCTGCTGGAATCTTGATCCAGTATTATACCTCCTTTACAACAATTATTCTGGTGACCTCAAGCCATACACTTTAGTTTCTCATAGGCCGACTCTTTTCTCCTACCTGTAGCTTATTATTGCAGTACTGGAATTGTGCTTTAATTGCTATTTCTATTCCGGAATAGCTTTACTGATTAGCATTTCAGTTTCCTCCATAGATCTTTGTTCTTGTTTGATTATGTTATTGATATGATTTTCTTTCTTCTAATTTCCGATGTCTCCCAACTTTCTTTTTAAACGTCCTATTTTATTAGGTCATTAGTTTTCCTTCTCTTTTCCTTATGGTATGTTTCTCATTTGTAATTGCTTCTTCGCTTATTACCTCTCAGCAACCCGTTTTACTCATGTTTATTCCCAAACGGATGCTTTTCTCCGTCGTTTTATTAGCCTTTAGTTATATTTTCTATCTTTTCACTAATAACCTTACTCTATTATGCTTGGTATTTTAGAACTTTAGGATTGTAGTTTTACTTCTACTTTCTTCTCTTTCCTTTTGGGTTCTTTCGATTTACTGTTGATTGGCATTGTTTTTATTCTCATTTCATTCCTTGATCTCCTCAGCGTTACTTGACGTTTCTATGCGATAACCCAACTTTGTCAATTTGTGGTAACTCAATTCACTGACAGTTGATTTATTTGTGATTGGCAGTCTCCTCACAATTGAAGGATGGAAAGTCAAGGGACAAGGTCAGCTTACAAGGAATTTTTGATAAAAAATAGTCAAAATTTAATTCTAAAATTCACATGTCACTTTTTTACAAAACTTTCAAATATAGCAAAAAATCTCTGATTTAAATACCCCAGAATTACATAATCAAAATCTACAAACTAAAGCCCTATTCATTCAAATAATTAATTATCTTTTCGTTTAGTTGAATGAATTCAGAAGAAGAAGCCGGCTTGCTGTAACAACCCGGAATTTTAATTATTGGGTTTACGCAATTATTTTTGTAAAATGACGATTTTACCCTTGGTCGGTAAAGGGCATGGAAATCAAGTTTTGTTTCGAGACACTTTTGGTGGTGTTTCAGGTACCGTTGCGTAGGTCTCGAACTCACGAGTTCGTAGACAGGTGGCACGCGGAAAACGGAGTTCCTGTACGGAAGTTATGGGTCTAGATGTGCAAGGGTAGTTTGGTAATTTTCCATGGAGGGGAGATATTTTAAACCCCCAAATCAGACTAATCTGATCCACCTTATTATCATCTTCATCCTTTCACTCATTCTCTCTCTCGGTGAAAAGCATAAAACACAAACAACCCGAAACCGTGCGAAAAATACCGAAGAGAAACCATAAAGTCAACTTTGATTTCAAGGCTTTAGCTTCCCGTTTTGATCAACTAATCGTATTCTACTCCTTCCCACGATCACAACCGTACCAACCATCGAAGGAGAGGACCACGGTGGAAGCCGAACCGAGTAAAGGAAGTTTCGGATCTTCCGATCGATTTTTCGGCTAGCACAGGTACGTGTTTGATGTTTTAAGGTGATATTTAGATTCCTGTGTTCGAGTAGATAGATTTAGACGTAAAATTCGTGTAAAATGGTTAAGTTTTGAGGAAGTTGTAAAGCTTGGAGTTTCGGTCGAAAATGGCGGATTCCGACGAACCAGACGGCGACGGAGGTGGTGGTCCGGTCATCTTCTCCGGCCAGCCTCCGGCGATGGCGACGGCAGTCCGGTCGTCTTCTCTGGCGAGTCGCCGGTGACCGGTCAGGTCGAGTAAACCGATCGGGTCGAGTTGAACCGGTCGGGTTGAGTGAACCGGTCAGGGTTGAGTGAATCGGTCGGGTTAAGTGAATCGGTCGGGTCGAGTTGGACCGAGTCAGGTCGAGCCAGACCGGGTTGGACCGGTCCAGGCGCGTGATCACTGTAGCAGGCGCGTGACCGGCGCGTGAGGGCGCGTGGGCGCGTGTGCCGACCTTCCGGCGGCGCGTGGGGCCTAGTCTGAGGTCACGGCGACGCGTGGGAACTAGTTCTCGACGTTCTGAATCTGTTGGTACAGGTTTCAGGTTGATCGGACGTCGTTTAGAGGTCGTTTTGGGCAATCCCAGCGGTAATGGTTGACCTTATTAGTGGGTTTTGAGCACGGAAAGCCAAGGTAGTTGGGTCATTATATTGCATGTGTTCCTTGGGCTAGAGCGTCCATGAATTAAGGGTTGGATGATGTATGTGAGTGGACTTTTGTTTTATAAATTGAAATGCATGCATAAGAATATCTTTGTTTAAATACTGTTATGTATTGTGGCATTGAATGTCTAGATTTTAGAAATGATTACTAGACATATGTTTTCCACTATATCAGTTAAAGTGTGATTTGAGAAATATCATGGGTTTTGGACTCGGTTTTGCTATCGTTTTGACGTGGAAACTATTGAGTCAATGGTTTGGGTTTTGACCCAGTTGTATGAGTTTATCGGATTTGGTCAGATTTGAGGGAGGCCAGGACCCGGGACTAGGATCCGTTATTAGCGGTGAACCCGGTGAACCTCCAAGATAAATGGTTACCGAATGATATGCCAGTCGAGAGATATGCCGACTGATGCGATATGATAGCCGAAGGTTATACCGGCTAATGATATGATATGCCAGTCGAGAGATATGCCGACTGATGCGATATGATAGCCGAAGGTTATACCGGCTAATGATATGATATGCCAGTCGAGAGATATGCCGACTGATGCGATATGATAGCCGAAGGTTATATCGGCTGATGATATGATATGATAGCCGAAGGTTATACCGGCTAATGATATGATATGCCAGTCGAGAGATATGCCGACTGATGCGATATGATAGCCTAAGGTTATACCGGCTAATGATATGATATGCTAGTCGAGAGATATGTCGACTGATGCGATATGATAGCCGAAGGTTATACCGGCTGATGATATGATATGATAGTCGAGGATACTTGCCGACTGATGATATATCATAGTACAGAGAGTTGTGATACATGACTAGCACACCCCAAGGGATACCCTGGTGGCTAGGGATATGACAGTCGAGAGATATGCCGACTGATATGATGTGATAGTCGAGAGATATGCCGACTGATATGTTATGATAGTCGAGAGATATGCCGACTGATATGATATGATACATGACTAGCACACCCCAAGGGATACCCTGGTGGCTAGGGATATGATAGTCGAGAGATATGCCGACTGATATGATATGATAGTCGAGAGATATGCCGACTGATATGTTATGATAGTCGAGAGATATGCCGACTGATATGATATGATAGTCGAAAGATATGCCGACTGATATGATATGATAGTCGAGAGATATGCCGACTGATATGATATGATATGATACAGGACTAGCACACCCCAAGGGATACCCTGGTGGCTAGGGATATGATAGTCGAGAGATATGCCGACTGATGTGATATGATAGCCGAATGTTATACCGGCTGATGATACAATATGCTAGCCGAGGATATTTCCGGCTCTAATATGAACCAGACGACAATTGTCATGAGCTTAAGCAACCTATGAAAATACTTCGTCAGCCGGGTCAGTGGGTTGGTGTGGGCGGTGACCCAGAGGGACGAATTATGGTTGATTCACAAGTATCTGACTAGTCGGTTGTCTTGTGGTATTCCAGTAGAGATGTCAGCAGTGTCTGACCTACTGACATTTGGTGTCATATGGTATTCCTATTTGAACCACCACTATTCCGAGGTCTTGGCTTTGACCTGTATACTATCATGCGTCTGACAGGTAGGAGTGATCAGTAAGTACAGAGGTTCTGTCGGGAACCCTGTAAGGTTTAATAAAAATTATTCAAGAACAAAGGGTATTTCTGGTATTTAAACTTTGAGGTAACAGAGATGTCAGATGGGATAAGGGTTCTTTCCGGGTTTCGAGGGAAATTCGGGAAGGGTCCTTACACTTGCAATGATTGATTGGTTTATTGAACAATTGGGTTTTCTCAGATTGAAGAAACCCATGATTTTGTTCCGCAAGCGAAGGCCTCTATCTCTCTCTTTCTCGATTTCTCTCTCTAAAACTTTTCTAGCTTTATCCCGTGTCGTCTCTGTTTTCTTTGATGCTCTTTCGTTGCGACTATTGGTGCTATGCCTTTGTGGCATTTCAGACTTCAAAAAAAAATCTGGCTTTATATGTTTATGATGAGGTTGCTTGGTGATGGATGTCCAAAACTTACCTATTGAATGATCTGTCTTAGATTAGTTTGAAATTCAACAAAATAAAAAGTTTGAACACAGCTGATCCTTTTTATTGAGAAATTGCAATCCATTGCTTTTTTTTTTTGTCTATTTTTTAATAGCCTATTCCTGGGAGGTGGATGTAGTTGGGCAATGTAGCTGGGGGGAGGAGGAGGGTCGGGCGGTGGCTATGGTATTGAGCTTATAATTCTTTTTATTTTTATTTTTTTAAAGTTTCTACATTATTTAATATTTTGTATAAAATAGTGTATTAAATTTAATTTTGTTTTCTTTTAAGGATATATAAGACTATTTAACTACATTTTCTGCTATTTGAAAGTTTTGTCAAAAAGTGACATTTGTGAATTTAAGGGTTAAATTTGGACTATTTTTTATAAAAACTCGATTACAGGTAGCCTCAAAATGCTGCACTCTTTTTCCTCTGTCAAGGTTTTTTCCCATTGGGTTTTTCCGAGCAAGGTTTTTGAACGAGACAGCACGAAGGGCATCCCCACAACCCCGAGTGACGCTGGAATGAATTAGTTCTTTGTAAAAGTTAACAATTTGGTGTCATTACTACATTTGTGGTTTTTAATTTTATTTTGTGGCTTTCATTTTGTTCCCCGTGAACAAATTCAGGCCGCAAATCTCTCTGAGATTTTTCTATTATTTCTACTATTCACAAAGGGGTATGCAAGAGACTGTGTCTATATCCTTATACTCTCTTTACAATGTTTTAAATAAATAAAACAATTTTTCAAACAAAAAAAAGAAAACAAAATACAAACCTACAAATCTTGTTATGTGTAGTCAGGTGTAGTGTCATTTATTTTTTGGTAAATACTACAAGTTGTCCTTACACCCGAAGTGTGTGCCTAATCATTAGGGATGCGACTTTCCCCTCACCACAAAGTTCTTCTAGCGAGTTTCGAATTTTTCATCATTATGTCTCGAGTTTTTTACAATTAAAATTAATCCCAAGTTTTTTTTATGAATGATCTTCGGTGTTAAATGTTTATAATATCTATTTACATTATCCTTATATCAAATAATAATAATATTTTAGACTATATTTGAGCGAAGAACTTAGATTTAATCAATCAGTTATGTTACCACAAAATTTTAAATAGTACGCTTGCAAGTTACTAGATGGAGAGTAAAGAACAAGAACTTGGAAAAGTCATCAATTTAAAATTTTCATGCATCAATTCCTTATTTGAATTCAAAAATGTTAAATTTAAAATTTTCATGTGCAAAAAAAAAAACTTGTAATTGGATGTCACAAATTGCAACTTTAAATTTCATTTTTTTTTCATCAACTTTATAAAAACCTATAATTTCTAAATTTTTAAGAAAGTAAAAAATATTCTCTTTTTATTTATTGTTGAGTTATTTACATAAACATCCTTTAAGGTTTTTTGTCTTTTCATAAACACCCCCGACCCTCATCTCCTGAAAATCGCATATAGTGACCAGAAGTTGACCTTACACCTCTCTATTGTGATTTTGAAATTCCTAATTAGAGGAATTTAATGATGGAGATCCAATTTCTGTCAATTAAAATTTCTCACAATTTGTTATTCATTCATCCATACCAAGGGTCAAGTGAAATTTTAATCAATTTATATAGTGTTTCTCACAATTTGTTATTCATTCATCCATAGCAAGCATCGATGTAAAATTTTAATCTATTTATATAGTGTTAGTGATGACTGATGAGGATCGGGGTGGAGATTTATATATATGACAAAACTAATGTGCAAACTAGGTTACTTCCATTCAAATAATTATATTTACTTTTTAATATAATGATATTGGAGGAGTGAGATTACTATTATACACATTGGGTATCGACCCCATTCTTTACAAGAGTCGAACCTGAGATCTCCCACATAACGTGCGGAGAAGAATACCAATGGGTCATAACACTAAGTGACAGAATAATTACACGTATCTTCAATGGACAAATATAAATAAATTGTTGTAAGTTATCTTTATTTGTAAGTAACCTTAGGAGGCTACAAAGGTAACACTTTGTCGAGGCGGGAAGCTCACACTATTAAAGTTTAGTGTGACTGGTATGCCGAATTATATTTTATCTTGTTTTCCTTGCCTTACCAAGTTAGTTAAGAACATTAACAAATCAAGTAGGGAATTATTTATGGGGTTCTACAGCTTCATGTCCCCTTGTGGCTTGAAAAGATATTTGTAAGGCATGTCACCGCGGTGGCCTGGGTTGGAGATCTATTGAGAATTTTAATAAAGCAGCTTTGGCTAAATTAGGATGGAAAATTCTTACGAACCACACTAATTGGTGGGTTAAGCTAGTGCATGCTAAATATTTACGTAGGTCTAACTTTTGTTTAGGTCTAACTTTTTTTATGTCCTAACAGGGACGGTTCCTGAACCCAAATTTTAGATGGGCTAAACTTACATGCTAGATATAGAATAAACTTGACGGTACGAGTAAATTTCATTAATAAATATAAAAAGATACATCTGATCAGGGGGACGTAATGAGTCTTACCCTTCAAATGCATTTATGTACATATAAAAGCTTGATAAAAAGAAGGAAAATAAATTACATCAAAAACCATCATTAAACATGCAATGCATCTACAAATTATAACTTACAAATTTTAAATTGTACCCTTTGAGTTTTAAGAGTTTCAAAATCCTTAATTTTTACTCTCTTTCAATGTGGATGGTTATACAATCAGCAATAAATTCATCACTTATTTTATTTCGAAGTCGATTCTTTATAATTCTTATTTTTTTTAGGTCTTAGAATGAGGTAGGTTAAACAAACTATTACTAAAGGGATCAACTTAGGTGGGAAGGGCTACAACCCTCCCAGCCCAAGCCTTAGCCTCGTCACTGTGTCCTAAGAAGGCTAGTAGTTCTCATGCTTGGAAAGGTATTCTTGATGCCAAAATTCTCCTTTTTAGGGGAATTAGGTGGATTGTGAGAAATGGTAAAAATACTAATTTTTGGGGTTTCAATTGGGCTCTACCTTATCCCTTCCCAGATTAATGGACCAGCAACATCTTGAAAATTTGGATTAGTCTTTAATAGCTGATAAATTTATTGTTAATAATTCTTGGAATATTTCTGCTTTTCGAGAGCTATAGCTGAAAAATATTAGAACTATTCAGGCTATCTCGTTACCAATAACATGTATTATGCAGGAGGATAGATTTATTTGGGGTCCAAGCCCAAGTGGTGAATTCTCCATCAAGTCTGCCACCAATTTTCAAGATGAAAGAAACCCAATTCAACTGGATGCGAATCTCCTAAATAGAATGTTGGAAGCTTATTATACCTCACAAGGCTAAATTCTTTGTGTGGTTATTGATTCATAAAAGGTTAAACACTAGGGAAAGACTTCAACGCCACTTGGGTGTTGGAGATATTAATTGTTCTTTTTGTGACCAAGATGTGGAGTCTATACAACATTTGTTTATTGATTGTCCTTTTGCTCAACAAACCTGGAGTCGAATTCAAAGCTCTATTCGTCCGCCGCAACAGATGCCAATGTTATCCTAGTTGGCCTTTCTTCCCCATTTTGATACTCAAAATGGCCTTTCTCCTCTGAGCTCTGTTATTCTCATTTGCTGGCAAATATAGACTGAAAAAAATAATTGGATATTCAATCAAAATGCCCCCTCATTTCAGCGGGCATTTTCTAGGGCGAAGGCTACTGGTCGTAGCTACTTTTCAATGAACTGGAAAACTGAGGAATTCTGCTCCAAAGGATGTCATTCGATGGACTTCTACGCCACACGATATTTTCAAATTAAATTTTGATGGTTCAGTCATAATTGATGGGAATGCAGCTTCTAGGTTTGTTATTAGAGATACTAAGGGGCTTCCTATCCGTGCCAGCTCGAGGAATTGTGGAATTATGGATGTTCTTAGAGCTGAAGGTATGACTCTTATGGATGACCTACTTCAAGCTCGGGTGTGTGGGATTCGTGATCTTGAAGTTGAGGGAGACTCTAAAGTGCTCATTGATGCCATCAACAATATTTCTCATGCCCCGTGGTTCCTCCATACTATTTTGAAGAATATCAAGGCTTTAACTACGTCATTCAGAACAATTACATTCAAGCATGTTTATTGAGAAGCTACTTTTGTGGCGGATGCTATAGCAAACTCAAGTCATGGAATTCCTCACTGTGCGATTTGGAGCCGTTCAATTTCGCCAGAAGCTAAGGGGGGTGTATTGAATTCAGATTTACAGAGATAATTGCCAAGTTTTTTGAAGTGAACGAGATTTACAGATTTATTGATTTTCATAAACTTTTACAGAGTTAATAACAAAATTATATAGAGTCACGTAACAGAGTTTTGCATAGTCGTACTAAGTTTTATATATTGTGATTGAGTTTTGTAGAAAATGATATTGAGTTATATAATTTGATATATATTTTTTGAAGAATTTTATAATCAAATCATTATTAATTTTTTACTAAAAATTCTCTAACTAAATTAAAATAAAATAATATTTCTAATACTACAAAAATATAAAACTTCTAATGATCAATGAGATTGAGAGGTTAGGGCCGCAAGGCATCATTCATGCTTTTGAATTTTTTTTTTCATTTAATTAATTAATTTTTTGTTTATTTTTTTACTTCAAACAATAAATAATTTTAAGTAAAGTTTGTATTATTTAATTACTTATAATTCCTATAAAGAATAATATATATAATAGATATCGGTAGGAGACTTGAAATTTATTGAGTCTATTGAAAAATATAAAAATCACAAATTATATTTTAAGCCTTGTATAAAATCTGTAGAAATCCGAGGAGGGGAGACTAGACAAATCATAAACTTTGCTAAAGCATAATTTACACTAAAATGCTTGTCAAACTCCATAAAACTCTTCCATTTAATGAAGTCTACAATATTCATTGATATTTGGATACACCTAAACTTTTATGGAGTTATGAAATATTATGATTAAATACACCTCAATTTTTAATGAATTTATAAATCTCCATAAAAGTATAGACTGCATACCCTCAAACTTTTACCAATTAAAAGTCTTAATTGAATACATCTAAATTTTTAGAGACATTTAAACTCTATGAAAATCTCAACTGAATACACCCTTCTAAATCGGCGTGGAGTTTCAACCTCCTGAATGGGGGTTGTTTTAGGAGTTTTTCCTTTTAGTTTTGTTTCTTCTTTGAGTATAAAAAACTAAGTATTATTTATAGTAGCCTTTCCACACGCGCCTCTCGTGCATGTAAGAAGTGTTATTAATCATGCGCGCTAAATGCGACTTTTCTCTATTTATATATGTTGGATTTAAATAAATTTATTTTATTTTCAAATTTTATGTATATATTATTTATAAAAAGAAACAAAAAAAATGTAGCGAGATGAAAAGCGGGTGAAAAACTATCAAAATGCAGGATGATTAACTTTTTTTCTTTCTAATTAAACTTTGTAATGCTTTTTACGAATTTAACAATTCTAATATATTTTTTTATGTCACTTAGTGATATTACCTAGTGGTATTTCTCTCTGCACGTTGTGTGGAGGTGATCTTGAAACCCCAAATTGCTCACCCTATTGGCTTTATAATAAAAGAGAGAGCATATACATTGTTGACGATGTGAAATAGATCGAGGTAAGAACATCTAATCTAAATCAATCATCTAGCACCAAGGTTTATAGTGGTTCACCCTAAAATAGGGCTACGTCCACTGTAGTGTTTGTCTTATATATATGAGAATACATAGATGTTTACATGAGATGTAGAATACATAGATGTGGAGTATGGAGATAGAGAGAACTTTCTTAGAGAAAGAGAGTCTTCTTAGAGAGAGAGAGTGTTTCTGCCATCCAACATCCCTTAAAGACAAAGGGAGGGAGTACTTATAGAGAGATGTGATGAGTCATCAAATACTAAGTCAGCGCGGGTACCGTTATGAGGGTACCCGCGATAAGGGCCGGTACCGCTGTGAGGGTACCCGCGATAAGGGCTGGTACCACTTGCTAAGGAACTTGTGACAATCTTGTCTTTATGTGGACAACTACTAGGAGGGCGACACCTGGCACTCTGGACGGACTCCTAGTGCCTTGGAACCCCAAATACCTCTGCCCATGCCACATAAGGAAGCATGAGGGGAGCTTCCTAGGTGAGACTTTATCCACCAAGGGATTGGAGACAAGTGTCCCTGCTTTACAGCTGTACATGGGGAGGTGTAAAGCACGGTTTATGGGGGCGCAATCCCTATTATTTGGGCACCCCCCCTCCCCTCGAGTAGGTGATCGGGCGGTACCCCGGGTAGGCGATCGAGCGGTACCCGGGTCGGCGATCGGGCGATACCAGGGTAAGCGATCGAGTGGTACCCGAGTAGGCGATCGAGCGGTACCCGGGTAGGCGATCGAGCGGTACCCGGGTAGGTGATCGGGCGGTACCCGGGTAGGCGACTGAGTGGTACCCAGATGAGTGGCAACGCTACCTGGGTACGCCTTGGGCGGTGTCCATCATTCTTGGGCTTAGCCATCGGGCAAACCTTGTGAGCTTAAGCTGACGGTAGGTCCCCTTGGTGGGCCTTAGGGTTTGCCTTTAGCGAGTCCTGAAGAGGTCTTGTTAGAAAATGTCTACCACTATCTGCTAGATTCTGTTCGCCATACTATGACCATCAACATAAGTCCCCTAACACTCCAGTCGAGAGCTTAATCTCGGGTGGGGAGTTGTACCACTGCAGACATCCGAGCCAAATTTAGTTGACCCAGGGTGGTTGACAGCTGAGGTGGGTAGTCGAGGTGGACATTTGAGGCGGTACCTGAGATGGATAGCTAAGGTGGTACCTGAGGTGGACAATTGAGGCGGTACATGTGGTGGATAGCTGAGGCGGTACCTGAGGTGGACAACTGAGTTAGGTAGCCAAGGTGGACAATTGAGGCGGTACCTGAGATGGACAACTGAGGTAGGTAGCCGAGGCGGTAAGTCCACAAGTCCGTAGACGAGGTTGAACTTGTGTGCATGCTAGGTTAACCAGACTTAGAGAACACAAGAAGATCAAATAGACAACAACTAAATAAGATTAAAAGAAAGCACATAATGTAAGGACATGAAAACCTAGTTGGGGCACCGACTGGGTAGGCGAGGGGGAGTGCTGGTCATCCCCTCAACATAGATAAGTTGGAGAATAGGTCATCCATTCAAGATAGGATAGTTGGAGAGCGGGTCATCCATTCAACATAAACAAGGGGAGAGCTAGTCATCCCCTTAACATAAATAAGTTGGAGAGTGGGTCATCCATGCAACATAAACGAGGGGGAGAACTGGTCATCCCCTCAACATAAATAAGTTGGAGAATGGGTCATCCATTCAACATAGGGTAGGTGGAGAGCTGGTCGTCCATCAAGTGGGGAGCGTGTCCTCCGATGGCGAGGAAGGGTCGCCTGACGAGGCGAGTGGTAGGCGCCGAGTGGACGGCTACCACAACAAGGTACCGGCCTTTCCGCTGATTGTCTCATCTTCTAGGAGATTTTTGGTGCAAGAGAATTTCTTCCTCTGGGTATCCGCATGAGCGGTACCCGCTGCTCATTCGGGTAGCAGTCAAGGCTGCGGATGTGTCAGTATGCTGACTGGTTGATGCATATGCGGTACTAGGTGTTGGGGTGCTCAAGAGAGAGCCAATGGAATGGCTATGCCGACCAAGCCCTCACCGACGGGTCCGGTACCTGATTGGCAGCTAGCCCGTGTTGGCAATTGAAAGCGGTACCGGTGCATCAATGCATGTTTGAGCGATGGCACCACTGTCCGTCGGCTCGGTGGTGAATGGAAGAGCTTGGATGTCGTTGGTCATGGTGGGCAACGATTCTACTTAACCGCCGGAGGTAAGGTGCAAGGAAGAAAGGCTCACGGTAGTGAGTGTCAGGACCCGTCCCGAGTTTCCCCTCGAAACCCGGGAAGAGCCCTGATCCCGTCTGACAACCTAAGAGAAGGTTCCCCAAATACCCTTCAATCCATACAAATTATAATAACCAAGATAAATACTTCCTCTTGTCAGACAAGGGACTTAAGCACTCAATAATTCCCAGTAATTAACGACCAAACAAATACAACATAATATCAGAGCGTCTAAGTAGGATCAAGAGTAAAATTTAGATATCCTACTCAAATATACAACACAGCGTAGTCGAAATCCTAATGCCTCAGCCTCGAGATCAATGTTCGCGTCAACTCTACTCAACTGCCTGAATGGGGTTTAAACACAAAAGTTGTGAGTGGACAAAAATAATCATTTATAAATTCCTTTTCGAAGAATTACCTTTCTTCCCCTCCATTTATAAAATCATGCATGCATAACATAAAACAATTTATCATATAAAAGCATCATATGTAAATCATCCAAAATTCACATTTATCTTTAAAACCATTTAATTGGACTCACATAAAATCTGTATAATAAAAATACCTCGTAATCCACAATTTGGTTTGAAAACTCTCTTCAAATGAGTTTAAAATCATTTAATTCAATCTGGACACAAATTATCTCAAATTCAAATCATTTGGTTCAATCGGACACATAATATCTCAAATTCACTGTTCCCGACATATTCATAACACACCAGGGTATCCCTTGAGATGTGTTCAAATCTGTACAACTCTGTGTACCATATGTACTGTCTGTAATATCTGTACTATGCATAGACAGTTTCGCGACCCGGCGGAGCCATGCCCCTCAACACCTAAGGTCCGAACCCTCAACAACTGGTAGAGCAAGGCCCCTCAACACCAGTCAGAGCAACAACAATCATCGGGACGGGAATCAGTGAATCAAATCCATACTTCGAAATCTTTGTTTCGCGGCCTTAGCCAAATTCTTTGCAAATATCATTTTATGGCCAAAATCGGTAAAATCACAATTATGGGTCTCAACCCAAATCACATACTCAAATAGTTACCACGTCAAAACGATATCAAAATCGAGTACAAAAACCAGGTCATTTCTCAAAACATACTTTCACTGAAATATTGTAAAATATGTGTCCAGTATCATTTCTAAAATCCAGAAATTCATTTCACTCATACTCAATAGTATTTAAATCAAAGATACATTTATGCATGCATTATAGTTTATAAATCAAAGTCCACTCACAAACCTGTTCAAGCAAGCTCAATCCCGAACTGTACGCTCCCCTGAAGCTCCTGGAGCAGTATCGCCTGTCCAAATTAATAATCGGGATTACCAGCCAATCATAAGAACCTTAAATATAAACCCCATAAACCCCGGGAGTCTAACTATGCTGGCCTAGAAAACGCAGCAACCTTAAAACGTCCGAAACAACCCCTAAACGACATCCGATCGACTCGAAACCTGCGCCAACAGGTCCGAAACGTCAAAAACTACTTGTCACGCGCCACCGTGACATCAGACTCAGCCCCACGCGCCGCCACGCGCCGACGGAAGGTCGGAACACGCGCCCACGCGCCGCCACGCGCCCTCACGCGCCGACCACGCGCCTGCTACAGTACCACACGCGCCTGAACCGGTCCAACCCGGTTCGGCTCAACCTGACCCGATCCAACTCGACCCGACCGGTTCACTCAACCCGATCGGTTCAACTCGACCCGACCGGTCACCGGCGACTTACCGGAGAAGATGACCGACTGCCGTCACCGTCGCCGGAGGTTGGCCGGAGAAGATGACCGGACCACCACCTCCGCCGCCGTCTGGTTTCGCCGGAATCCTCCATTTCCGGCCGAAACTCCAAGCTTTCCAACTTCCTCAAAACTCAACCATTTTTCACAAATTTTACGTCTAAATCTATCTACTCGAACCCAGGAATCCAAATATGACCTTAAAACATCAAACACGTACCTGTGCTGGCTGGAAAATCGATCGGAAGGTCCGAAACTTCCTTTCCTCGGTTCGGCTTCCTCTGTGGTCCTCTCCTTCGATGGTTGGTACGGTTGTGATCGTGGGAAGGAGTAGAACACGATTAGTTGATCAAAACTGGAAGTTGAAGCCTTGAAATCCAAGTTGACTTTGTGGGTTTTTGGATGATTTTCGCACGGGTTCAATGGTTTCGGGTGTGTTTGAGTTTGTCACACAGAGAGAGAGAAGGAGATGATAAGGATGAAAATGAAGATGGATCAGATTACACTGATATGGGTAACAAAGTATCTCCCCTCCATGGAAAATTACCAAAATGCCCTTGCACATCTAGACCCATAACTCTCGTCTACGAACTCCGTTTTCTGCGTGCCGCCTGTCTACGAACTCGTGAGTTCGAAACCTACGCAACGGTACCAAAAACACCACCGAAAATGTTTCGAAACAAAACTTGATTTCCATGCCCTTTACCAACCAAGGGTAAAATCGTCATTTTACATAAATAATTTAATTAAATCCAATAATTGAAATTCCGGGTTGTTACAATCTACCCCCCTTAAGAAATTTCGTCCCCGAAATTCAACTCTACCCTTGGAACAAATAAGGATACTGCGTCCGCATTAGTTCCTCAGTTTCCCACGTGGCTTCCTCCACGTTATGATTCCTCCACAACACTTTAACTAGAGGAATACTCTTTCTGCGCAGTACCTTCTCTTTCCAATCCAAAATTTGCACCGGTTGCTCCTCAAAGGTCAAATCATCTTTCAGCTCAAGTGGTTGTTCTCCCAATACATGAGACTCATCAAACAGATATATCCGGAGCAAAGATACATGGAAAACATTATGAACTCTGGATAGTTCCGATGGTAAAGCAAGACGATATGCCACTGGTCCTATCCTCTCCAGAATCTCATATGGACCAATGTAGCGAGGACTCAGTTTTCCTCGTCTACCAAAACGTACAACTCCCTTCCAAGGAGATAGTTTCAAGAACACCCAGTCACCAACCTCAAACTCAAGGTCTCTAATTCTGCAGTCTGCATAGCTCTTCTGGCGATCCTGAGCTGTCTTCAACCTTTCTCTGATGATCCTTATCTTTTCCTCAGTCGTATCAACCAACTCTGGTGTTAACAGTTTCCTTTCACCCACTTCGTTCCAGCATAATGGTGTCCTGCACTGCCTCCCATACAGTGCCTCGAAAGGAGACATCCCAATACTCGACTGATAACTATTATTATAAGCAAATTCCATCAGAGCCAGATGTGAATCCCAGTTTCCTTTAAACTGTAGTACACAAGCTCTCATCATATCCTCCAAAATCTGGATTGTCCTCTCAGACTGACCATCCGTCTGAGGATGAAAAGATG
The DNA here is from genome assembly GCA_037349345.1 of Oemleria cerasiformis. Classification (NCBI taxonomy): domain Eukaryota; kingdom Viridiplantae; phylum Streptophyta; class Magnoliopsida; order Rosales; family Rosaceae; genus Oemleria; species Oemleria cerasiformis. The sequence continues at coordinate 13,847,944 of JAZGTL010000010.1, forward strand.
TACTAAAATGCAATGTAGTGCCAAAAGCCTTCTGCAAACTCCGCCAAAACCTGGAGGTAAATCTAAGATCCCTGTCCGAAACAATGGACTCTGGAGTCCCATGTAGCCGTATGATCTCATCAATGAACAATTTGGCATACTGACTCATCCGAAAATCTTCCCGCACTGGCAAGAAATGTGCAGACTTCGTGAGTCTATCAACAATTACCCATATCCCATCATGTCCTTTCTGTGTCCTTGGAAGTTTATACACAAAATCCATCGTAATGTGATCCCACTTCCATTCCGGAATAGGTAATGGTTGAAGTGCCCCATATGGTTTCTGCCTCTCTGCTTTCACTTGCTGGCACGTCAGGCATCTACTCACAAACTCAGCAATCTCCCTTTTCATCCCAGTCCACCAATAATATTTCCTTAGGGTATGATACATCTTGGTACCTCCTGGATGCATAGCGTAAGCCGAACTATGAGCCTCATCAAGAATTTCCCTCTTTAGTTCCAGCTCATTCGGTACGCACAACCGACCATCCCTAACCAAGGCTCCATCATCCCTAAGCGCATAGTCATGCCTGTTTCCAGCCTCTAACTCCATCCTGATAATGCACAATGTAGGGTCCTGGAGTTGAGCCTCAATAATCCGATCAATCAGAACAGGCCTCACATGAAAACTAGCCAACAAAGCCCCCTGGCTATCCATGTCCAGTACTATCCCTGCTCTACGGAACTCTACCAGTAACGGTAAGTAGACTGTATGCAAATGGGCTAAAGAACCCATGGATTTCCTGCTTAAAGCATCCGCCACAACATTGGCTTTCCCTGGATGGTACTCTATAGTACAATCATAATCCTTTATCAACTCAAGCCATCTTCTCTGCCTCAGATTCAGGTCTTTTTGGGTGAACAAGTACTTTAAACTCTTATGGTCGGTGAAGATTCGACACGTCTCCCCATACAAATAATGTCGCCAGATTTTCAATGCATGCACCACTGCAGCTAATTCCAAATCATGTGTGGGGTAATTCAACTCATGGGGTTTAAGTTGTTTAGAAGCATAAGCTATCACCTTTCCATGCTGCATCAACACGCAGCCTATACCCCGCAATGATGCATCACTATACACCTCGAATCCACCAGTATCATCAGGAATGGTCAATACTGGAGCAGAAGTCAACCTCCTCTTCAGCTCCTGAAATCCCTGTTCACAATCAGCTCCCCAGTCAAACTTGACTCCTTTCCTCGTCAACCGAGTCAACGGCCCTGCTATCGTAGAAAATCCTTCTACGAACCGTCGATAATATCCTGCCAAACCCAGAAAACTCCTCACCTCTGTCACTGTCCTCGATTGCTCCCAGTTTGCCACTGCCTCAATCTTTTGGGGATCTACGCTGATACCCTCAGCCGAAATCACATGACCTAAGAATCCAACTTCAGTCAACCAAAACTGGCATTTACTGAATTTGGCAAACAAATGCTTTTTCCTAAGCATATTCAGCACCAACCTTAAGTGCTTCTCATGTGCCTTAGCACTCCTTGAATACACCAAGATGTCATCAATGAACACAATCACAAACCGATCCAAATACTTTTGGAACACCCTGTTCATCAAATCCATAAATGCTGCTGGAGCATTAGTCAACCCGAAAGGCATCACCAGGAACTCATAATGACCATAACGAGTCCTGAAAGCTGTTTTCTCAACATCCCCTTCTCTGATCCTCAACTGGTGGTATCCGGATCGAAGGTCAATTTTCGAAAAATATCTTGCCCCCTTAAGTTGATCAAACAAATCATCTATCCTTGGCAAAGGATACTTATTCCGCACCGTAGCCATGTTTAGCTTCCGGTAGTCAATACACAATCTCAGACCACCATCCTTTTTCCTCACAAATAACACTGGTGCACCCCAAGGTGAAACACTTGGGCGAATAAATCCCATATTCACCAAGTCCTGCAACTGAGTCTTTAACTCTCGCAATTCTGCCGGTGCCATCCTATACGGTGCCTGTGAGATAGGTTGAGTACCTGGCAAAAGCTCGATGGTGAACTCAATCTCCCGGTGAGGTGGCAATCCCGGAAGATCATCTGGAAACACATCAGAGAATTCACTCACCACTGGAATATCCTCCACTCTCATCGGAGTATCCCGAGAATCAAACACATGAGCCAAGTAACCCTCACAACCTTTCCTCAGCAATTTCTCAGCAGTCAAAGCTGATATCACTCCACAGGGTAGTACCCTACGATCTCCTCTGAATGTAAGTTCCGGTAAGCCTGGACTCCGGAAATCCACTCTCTTGTCATAACAATCAATAGAGGCATGGTGCATAGTCAACCAATCCATCCCCAGAATCACATCAAAATCAAAAATATCTAGGGGAATTAAATCTGCCTTTAATGCATGACCTTCCACTAACACTGGACAATTTCGAATCACGAGATTCGCCACTAACATATTCCCAGTAGGAGTACTAACACCCATGTCCCAACCAATCGGAGACAATTCTCTATCAGCAAATAATGTAAAACCCCGATAAATGAAAGAATGAGTAGCCCCAGGATCTATTAAAAGATAAGCATCACGGTTAAAAATAGATAACATACCCGTGACCACATCTGGTGCTGCTCGGGCCTCCTGTTGCGACATAGCAAACACTCGAGCTTGTGTATCCAATGATCGACCACGACCCCACTGTCTGCCTCTGGCCCTGTTGGACCCACGGGGCCTGTTTGTCCAATTGGCCCGGTTGGCCCTACTGGATTGACTCTGACTTCCAGCTGCAAAACCGGGCGTCTGAAATGTCCTCTGCCCCTATTCAGCAGTACCCCGCCCCCAGGAACTACTAGCCGGATAGAAATGTGGGCAAAACCTCCTGATGTGACCACTCTCCCCACAAAAGAAACATCCAGTGCTACCTGAGCTGCCACTCAGTCTTCTAGTTGACTGCACAGAAGCACCACTAGAACGGGCGGATGACTGGGGTGCCTGTCTGGCTCCGCCACTGCCTGAACCAGATCCCTCACCCGCAGTAGATCCAGAGCTGAAACTGCCTCTCTTGGACGGTCCCTGGCTAGAGGCTCCAATATCCCAGCGATCCCGGTGTCGCCTGGAACCCCTAAACTGCTGTTGGACTGGCACACCCATGCTCAACTCTACACGAGCTGCAGCGTCAGACGCATCTCTCAATGAAGTATGGGCTGCAGCCGTTACCGCTGACCGAAGTTCGCCCCTCAGCCCATTTTCAAATCTGCGGCGTCTGTCCCTCTCGGTTACCACTAGAGCTGGTGCAAAACGGGCCAACTCTAAAAATCTCTGCTCATACTGAGCCACTGTCAAATCTCCCTGCTGTAGGTGTATGAACTCAGCCTCCCTGGCATCTCGATACGAGCAAGGATAAAATTGCTCGAGGAACTTCTCCCGGAAGGTCGCCCAGGTAATGGTACTGACTTCCCAACCTGATACCTCTAATGCGCTCCACCAATCATAAGCGGAACCACCCAGCAGAAAAGTGGCTAACAACACCCTGTCCCCCTGAGGACATCTCATAACCGAGAACACTCGCTCTAAACGAGTAATCCACTCTCTTGCATCATCTGGGCTAGAGTCGCCCATAAATACGGTAGCCCCTAATCTCTGGGCTCTCTCAATGTCTGAACCTTCAGTAGCAGTCCTACTCTGAAGTACAGAAGTCAACGCATGACCCAATTGTTCCAGTGTCTGCCTCATATCAGGCTCCACTGTAGGTTCAGGTGTGTCCCCAATATTTTCCGACTGTTGACGGAACTCGCGTCTCGGAGGCATTACGCTGAAAAGAACTATAACTCATCAATATCAAAATAATTGTACACGTAGTGTACAGTCTATAGGAATTTAACCTAGTGCTCTGATACCAATTGTCAGGACCCGTCCCGAATTTCCCCTCGAAACCCGGGAAGAACCCTGATCCCGTCTGACAACCTAAGAGAAGGTTCCCCAAATACCCTTCAATCCATACAAATTATAATAACCAAGATAAATACTTCCTCTTGTCAGACAAGGGACTTAAGCACTCAATAATTCCCAGTAATTAACGACCAAACAAATACAACATAATATCAGAGCGTCTAAGTAGGATCAAGAGTAAAATTTAGATATCCTACTCAAATATACAACACAGCGTAGTCGAAATCCTAATGCCTCAGCCTCGAGATCAATGTTCGCGTCAACTCTACTCAACTGCCTGAATGGGGTTTAAACACAAAAGTTGTGAGTGGACAAAAATAATCATTTATAAATTCCTTTTCGAAGAATTACCTTTCTTCCCCTCCATTTATAAAATCATGCATGCATAACATAAAACAATTTATCATATAAAAGCATCATATGTAAATCATCCAAAATTCACATTTATCTTTAAAACCATTTAATTGGACTCACATAAAATCTGTATAATAAAAATACCTCGTAATCCACAATTTGGTTTGAAAACTCTCTTCAAATGAGTTTAAAATCATTTAATTCAATCTGGACACAAATTATCTCAAATTCAAATCATTTGGTTCAATCGGACACATAATATCTCAAATTCACTGTTCCCGACATATTCATAACACACCAGGGTATCCCTTGAGATGTGTTCAAATCTGTACAACTCTGTGTACCATATGTACTGTCTGTAATATCTGTACTATGCATAGACAGTTTCGCGACCCGGCGGAGCCATGCCCCTCAACACCTAAGGTCCGAACCCTTAACAACTGGTAGAGCAAGACCCCTCAACACCAGTCAGAGCAACAACAATCATCGGGACGAGAATCAGTGAATCAAATCCATACTTCGAAATCTTTGTTTCGCGGCCTTAGCCAAATTCTTTGCAAATATCATTTTATGGCCAAAATCGGTAAAATCACAATTATGGGTCTCAACCCAAATCACATACTCAAATAGTTACCACGTCAAAACAATATCAAAATCGAGTACAAAAACCAGGTCATTTCTCAAAACATACTTTCACTGAAATATTGTAAAATATGTGTCCAGTATCATTTCTAAAATCCAGAAATTCATTTCACTCATACTCAACAGTATTTAAATCAAAGATACATTTATGCATGCATTATAGTTTATAAATCAAAGTCCACTCACAAACCTGTTCAAGCAAGCTCAATCCCGAACTGTACGCTCCCCTGAAGCTCCTGGAGCAGTATCGCCTGTCCAAATTAATAATCGGGATTACCAGCCAATCATAAGAACCTTAAATATAAACCCCATAAACCCCGGGAGTCTAACTATGCTGGCCTAGAAAACGCAGCAACCTTAAAACGTCCGAAACAACCCCTAAACGACATCCGATCGACTCGAAACCTGCGCCAACAGGTCCGAAACGTCAAAAACTACTTGTCACGCGCCACCGTGACATCAGACTCAGCCCCACGCGCCGCCACGCGCCGACGGAAGGTCGAAACACGCGCCCACGCGCCGCCACGCGCCCTCACGCGCCGACCACGCGCCTGCTACAGTACCACACGCGCCTGAACCGGTCCAACCCGGTTCGGCTCAACCTGACCCGGTCCAACTCGACCCGACCGGTTCACTCTACCCGACCGGTTCAACTCGACCCGACCGGTCACCGGCGACTCACCGCAGAAGATGACCGGCTGCCGTCACCATCGCCGGAGGTTGGCCGGAGAAGATGACCGGACCACCACCTCCGCCGCCGTCTGGTTTCGCCGGAATCATCCATTTCCGGCCGAAACTCCAAGCTTTCCAACTTCCTCAAAACTCAACCATTTTTCACAAATTTTACGTCTAAATCTATCTACTCGAACCCAGGAATCCAAATATGACCTTAAAACATCAAACACGTACCTGTGCTGGTCGGAAAATCGATCGGAAGGTCCGAAACTTCCTTTCCTCGGTTCGGCTTCCTCCGTGGTCCTCTCCTTCGATGGTTGGTACGGTTGTGATCGTGGGAAGGAGTAGAACACGATTAGTTGATCAAAACTGGAAGTTGAAGCCTTGAAATCCAAGTTGACTTTGTGGGTTTTTGGATGATTTTCGCACGGGTTCAATGGTTTCGGGTGTGTTTGAGTTTGTCACACAGAGAGAGAGAAGGAGATGATAAGGATGAAAATGAAGATGGATCAGATTACACTGATATGGGTAACAAAATATCTCCCCTCCATGGAAAATTACCAAAATGCCCTTGCACATCTAGACCCATAACTCTCGTCTACGAACTCCGTTTTCTGCGTGCCGCCTGTCTACGAACTCGTGAGTTCGAAACCTACGCAACGGTACCAAAAACACCACCGAAAATGTTTCGAAACAAAACTTGATTTCCATGCCCTTTACCAACCAAGGGTAAAATCGTCATTTTACATAAATAATTTAATTAAATCCAATAATTGAAATTCCGGGTTGTTACAGTAAGGGTGGCTGGTACCACAGATTTAAGCCGCGCTAGTGCCCTGCTAGGAGAACACGAAGCCCTTCATGGCCGGGTTCCCACAGACGACGCCAAATGTTGACGATGTGAAATAGATCAAGGTAAGAACGTCTAATCTAAATCAATCTTCGAGCACCAAGGTTTATAGTGGTTTACCCTAAAAGAAGGCTACATCCATTATAGTGTTTGTCTTATATATATGAGAATACATAGATGTTTACATGAGATGTAGAATACATAGATGTGGAGTATGAAGAGAGAGAGAGAGAGCTTTCTTATAGAGAGAGTCTTCTTAGAGAGAGAGTGTGTTTCTGTCATCCAACCTCTTTAAAGACAAAAGGAGGGAGTATTTATAGAGAGATGTGATGAGTCATCAAATACTAAGTCAGCGCAGGTACCGTTGTGAGGGTACCCGCGGTAAGGGCCGGTACCGCTTGCTAGGGAACTTGTGCCAATCTTGTTTTTATGTGGACATCCACCATGAGGGCGACACCTGGCACTCTAGGTTGACTCCTAGTGCCTTGGAATTCCAAATACCTCTATCCAAGGCCACATGAGGAAGTGTGAAGAGAGCTCTCTAGGCGAGACTTTCTTTACCAAGGGATTGGATACTAGTGTCCCTACTCTATAGCTGTACATGGGGAGGTGTGAGGCACAGTTTACGGGGGCGCAATCCCTGTTGGCTGGAGGCCCTCCGAGCAGGTGATCGGACGGTAAGTGATAGGGCAGTACCCGGGTAGGCGATCGGGCGGTACCAGGGTAGGCGATCGAGAGGTACCCAGGTAAGCGATCAGGCAGTACTTGGGTAGGCGATTGAGTGGTATCCAAATGAGTGGCAGCGCTACTTGGGTACGTCTTGGGCCGTGTCCATCATTCTTTGGCTTGGCCCTAGGGCATACCTTATGAGCTTGAGCTGACGGTAGGTCTCCTTAGTGGGCCCTAGGGTTTGCCTTTAGCGAGTCTCGATGAGGTCTTGTCAGCAACTATCTACTAATATGCTAGATTCTGCTCGCCATAATATGACCATCAACATACATATTAACCAAAATAAATATAATATTGGAACGCATTGACTTTTATTAGAGTTTTGGGTTTTTTTTTTTTGTCAAGCATTAGAGTTTTGGATTTGGATAATCATAGTCAGATTATGAAAAATCTGAACCTGAAAAAACAAAAAAAAACACGCATAAGAAAGCGAAAAGAGAGAAGAAAAAGTAGAAATGTCCGGTAAAAGAAGGGGTTGGTCTGATTCAGCACCACTACTTGGCCACCAGCAACCACGGCAACATCCACAGCGCTCCTCTAATTCTCATTCATACCCATCGATCTCTCTTGAGATGACCACCTCCGCCGTGCCAACCACCACCACCGCCCGCTCCGTCTTCCTCGGAATCGACGTTGGCACTGGCAGCGCCCGCGCAGGTCCCCTCTCTTCTTCTTCTCTCTGAATATATTTACATAGCGGAGAAAATAAGAAAATCGTTGATATATATGTGAATATATATTGTTCGTTTGTTCCTGACAATACTTTTCGCGCTGATATCGAACTGTCTGCAATTGAATGATCGCAGTGTATTTTTTTTCGGTGACAATTATATTTTTATTATTAGAATTGAGTTGGTTATTGCTTGATATGTATGAAATTGGGTACGAGGTAAATGCTATCTTGTATAAAATCAGAGTATTGCAGTTTTTGTTGAGTGGCCTACCGCACTCTAATTGTTGCTGAGTGCAGGTTTGTTCGATGAAAATGGGAAGCTTCTAGGTTCTTCTAGCAGTCCGATACAGATTTGGAAAGACGGTGATTGCGTCGAGGTAATTATACTTGAGAAAAGTGAGTTTCGTCACTACTTGTAGTATGAATGTGATGTTAAATAGACTACAGTGGCAATAGCACAACTGTTAGTAAAAATGTAGAGGGCATTATAATTGTCAGGGGAAGTACATGGTGTTTCCAGCATCTGCAATTCAAATGATTGCTTGTAACTGTTCTTTTTTTGTTTTTGTTTTTCCCAAATTAGCAATCTTCTACAGATATTTGGCATGCCATAAGTGCGGCTGTGAATAATGCGTGCTCCCTTGCAAATGTTTCTAAGGAAGAAGTGAAGGGTATGGGGTTTGCCGCTACTTGTTCACTTGGTGTGTAACTTTCTTATCATGTTGCCATGATGTGCTAATGGAGTACATTGTGACTTTAAGTTGCTTAATTGCTTATTATGTTATGCACAATAGAAAAGATGGAAACTATGTACAGTCATTAATCAGTCCAGATGGTTTTTCTTTGAAGTTGCTGTGGATGCCGATGGCTCTCCTGTTACAATTTCTTGGAGTAGCGATTCAAGAAGAAACATAATAGTATGGATGGACCATAGAGCTGTAGAACAAGCTGAAAGGATCAATTCATGTAACTCAACTGTATTGCAGTACAGTGGTGGAGCTCTTTCCCCTGAGATGCAGCCTCCGAAGGTACTTACACCGCTGGTCATGTCATAGCATGGATTCTATGCTAGGCAGTTATACAATTCCTTAATGAGTTATTTCTGTGACCATATTCCACTTTTACTTGCTCTATCATACCTCTTAGGTGTCTCAATCATACAAGTGTGCCTAAAATTTTTGGATAGGACGGTGCTACAGAGTTATAGAGATACCTTTACAGATTAGTAGGACTTCAAAAATTTGTATGCTATAGAGTTATAGAGATACCTTTACAGATTAATAGTGAACATGCTTATCTATTTGATTTCCTTTCATGCATGATTACTCTACTAATTTTCTCTTTCTCTATGGATTGCTTTTCGTTTTCTCTATGCATTTGTTTTTCAAAGTAAGAATATCTTTTGCAGCTTCTATGGGTGAAAGAAAATCTGCCCGACTCTTGGTCAATGGTATTCAGGTGGATGGACTTGAGTGATTGGTTATCATACAGGTACTTGAACTTTTTGGTCCGTCCTCTGATATGTGAACTATTTGTAAACTCCAGATTTTACTAGTCAAGTTCGATATCAATTTATTGAATAATGTGGTATTGTTGTTTATCTTTAGGGCCACAGGAGATGATACACGGAGTCTCTGTACCACAGTGTGCAAGTGGACATATCTTGGTCATGCACATATGCAGCAAAACAATGAGAAAGATTCTCGAGATATGGAGGCTTGTGGATGGGATGATGATTTCTTGGAGGAGATTGGACTGGGTGATCTTGTAGATGGGCATCATGCTAAGATAGGTAAATTCTTGTAGACCTCAGTTTCTAGATATGCATACTTGACTGATGATTGACTTTTTCACAATTTTTTGTTTGCTGATTATTGAGAATTAACAAGACCTTAAAATCTTTTGTTTTCTCTTTCTTTTTTCATTTATTGTTTTTATGAGTATGTTAATGTTTGGTAGATTTCTTAAGATGAGATTGCATCATTTATGTTCTATTGGATGCCTTAATTCATATATCCTTCCTGAGTTGTGCAAATAAGTTGAGAAATTGCAATTTGTCTGATTTTTTGAACTCCTTAAACTTTGTAATTATCAATTATCAACTATCAATTATACATCAACTTATTCCTTTTCAGATATACATAACTTCTAAAAGGTTTCTTGTGATGCCTTTCCCCTTTTAAATGACGTTACGGGTTACGGCATATGTTCCAATGTTGACTTGCTGATAGTTCGGCAGTGGAAGTGTGTGTTGGAAAAAGATACAAAGGCATGGTCATTATTTCAAGGTTTACTGGCGGATAGGTTTTGAATTTTTTTTTGGTTACAATTATATTTTCCAAGATCTTCCAATATTGTTAGGTTTATACTGAAAGAGTGGAATTGTGCATGCCTCTGTTTACAAGTCTTAAATTATTCTCTAGCGCAATTAGACTGTCAAGTTATTGAAGATTTGAATTTGAGTATTCATTGTTTTGTCAATGGCCCATAAACACTTAGTAGGACTAGGGAGTTCAGTTGTTTACAGTTGAAAGAATTTGTTTACTTCTCACTTTTTAGCACAGATTATACAAAAGACTCAAATACATTTTTTATTTCTTGGTAATTTGATTATTTAGTGATAAAAATTATAGTGACAATTTGTAATTTGGTCCAAACATCTCGCCTTGAATTCTTCTCCTATTTGGCCTTGAGGTTTCTGAATGACTAATTAGGTTTCATAATTGATATTCTGTATGTCCACTTCAACCGAACTGAACTCTACTATGCTTACTCAGCAAAGTCTATATCTGAAAGTACTTGTGGTCTGCTCGAACTTACATACAGGTTAATTTGAGTGATTGATGATGCGTTATTTATATTGTGGACATTGTATTGATTTAAATGCTTTTTGCTACTATTTGGGACTTGTTAGTAACTTGAAATGAAAACAGGACGAAGTGTAGCGTTTCCTGGCCATCCTCTGGGTTCGGGTCTTACAGCAACTGCTGCGAAGGCAAGATTTTTGAACTGAAGATTTCACATAGATTTCAAGTGGCGCTCCTTTGAGGTCCATTAACTATGCATACCATTTTAGTTGCTAGAATATGTGCACGTCCTGTTTGTGGTGGGCTTTGGAGGGTGACTCATCATGATATGTTAGTGGCTGTTACGCTGTTTTTGGTTTTTATTTTTAGAATTAATTTAAATTTCAGGAATTAGGTCTTGTAGCAGGAATTCCTGTTGGGACGTCCCTAATTGATGCTCATGCCGGTGGTGTGGGGGTAATGGAAAGTGTACCTTTGTCCTATTCTGACCCAGAAGGTTTCCAAGACTTATCCATTATCACTTTTAGGTGTTCTGATGAAGTTTCTTAGCTTAAAGGTGATGCACTCTTCTCATTAACTAGTATATGTTCAGAGTCTGATAAGGAAGCCCTATGCCGTCGTATGGTGTTAGTCTGTGGAACTTCTACTTGCCATATGGCCATATCACAGAACAAGCTTTTCATTCCAGGGGTCTGGGGTCCGTACTGGTCAGGTATTGAAATTTATAGATCAATTTCTGTGTCAATTATATTTTAATTGTATCATGTGTTGGCCTTCCTTTTTAACATCCAAAATTTTATATCCTTACGAGGAGAATTTTTCAATTGTCATTGTGAATGTCACATTTCAATTACTTTTTTTTCTCTTCAAAATTTTCAGCTATGGTGCCCGAACATTGGCTCACCGAAGGTGGGCAGAGTGCTACTGGTGCATTATTGGATTACGTAGTAGAAAATCACGTTGCTTCGCCTCACCTCGCAAATCGTGCTGCTTCTCAACGTGAGACTCATTGCTCAACTTATTTTTTCCAATAACTGCACTAAGATAAATGGGTTGAATGCCTGTCATGTACAACTTAAGTTAATCTCTCTGTCTCTCTCTAGGTATATCTTTGTTTGAACTTCTGAACAAGATATTGCAAACAATGATGGCTGATCTGAAGCGCCCATTCCTTGCTTCTTTGACTGAAGATACGCATGTTCTTCCTGATTTTCATGGGAACAGGTATATAGTAATACTCTGAAGCTTGTTTTCTCTTTTCATAGTGCCACACATCGATGCTGAAAGTTAAGCTGTTATGTTGGTGATGACCCAGGTCACCAATTGCAGACCCAAAAGCAAAAGGTATGTTATGTGGCCTAACACTTGATACAAGTGAGAAGCAGTTGGCTCTTCAGTACCTTGCCACGGTACAAGGTATTGCATATGGTACGCGTCACATTGTAGAGCACTGCAATGCCCATGGTCATAAAGTAAGAATGCATGCTTCTCAACTCTCTTATTCTGTGTACATCAATTTTAAATAGATAAGTTGAGAAAATGGATTTACCTTAGTAAGATTTAGATTAATTTTCCAATTTGTCCCCTTAACTTTTATTTCAGCTAATTTACCCCTTGAGCTTTTATTTCAGCCAATTTCCCCCATAAGCTATTATCTATAGCCAATTTCCCTTCTATCATCATATTTACTCACATTTCATCCAAATTTTCTTACAAAGAAGTCACATGTCGGTCATTAAATATAATTCATTATGAATATCATTCCTCTACTAATGTCTTTTGATACTTTTTCTTTCTTGAAATGTGACAAATTTAATGGAAAAACTAGACGAAGTTTGACCATAGAGGGGAAATTAGCCATTAATAATAACTCAAGGGTAATTTGCAAGCGGAATACAAGTTTAGTGGGGAAATCAGAAAAAAGTCTACCATAACGAAGTGTGTTACTTTATTTTCGGAATTTCCTTCGTTCTGAAGTATCACTTTAACTCAACTTGAACGTATAGTATATTTTACCTTCAAACTTAATGTTACTCTTGTTTTTCCATTTAGTACTATGGTCTAGTGGTATTCATCTCCACACGTTATGTGGGATGTCTCGGGTTCGATTCTCGTAAAGGGCGAGGTCAATATCCAATATGTATAATGTAATCCCCCTCCCTCTATATCATTATATCAACAAACTGTTACTCTTGTTTTATATAAGCATCCAATTGTCCATTAATTTGTTATTTGAAGTTGTAAGTAATCTTATGATGAAGCCATATGCATATGATTTTTAAAATCATATAGTTTTGACTTTGAACTAATTATGACATCTCATCTTTATAGTGTATAAAGGAGAGAAGTTATTAGAATATATTTGAAATGGAGTACCTGGAATGGCCTAAATTTGATCACGTAACTACGACTATATGTAACTGGTACAAATGTAGACAACAATTGTGATTATTAAAATTCAATAAGTGATTGTGTTTTGTGTATCTATTTAGGAAATGTTTTCTTTTTTCCGCCTTAGAAACAGTTAAAAACAGATGGGAGAGAATATATATTAGTTTGAGAGCGATCAAAAGAGGGAATGGTTATCTCTTCCTTGGATCTAAGGTTGCCATCATATTGTGGTTGAATCAGACTGAGAAGTTTGCCATCATTTTGTGGTTGAATCAAACTGAAGAGTAAAGACGTGATTTGGACCTTACTAGTTACTACCTCCAATTTTGACGAGTACATTTTGATCACAGCTGTCAGGTCATCATATAGTTTTTTATCTTTGCAGATTGACACAATACTAGCATGTGGAGGCCTTGTTAAGAATTCACTATTCATTCAAGAACATGCAGATATAATCGGTCTCTCTCTCTCTCTCTCTCTTATCTGTCTTTACAATTGGTTATTTTGGTTTCTGAAGTAATCTGTTCAATAGCTAAACTTGTTCTTAATGTTGAACATGTTTTGAAAAAATAATTACTATGAATGTGGGTTGGCAAATTAAAACTTAAGGCTAAGTCAAAGCCGTTGTTTAAGCATGCTCATAAACCTTGGACCTACTTGTCTGTGATTCATTCAGGTTGCCCCATATTTCTTCCACGAGAAAGTGAGCCTGTGCTCTTGGGTGCTGCCATTCTTGGTGCTGTTGCTGCAAGAAAATACTCTAGTCTGCATGAGGCAATGAAGGCCCTGAGTGCAGCGGGCCAGGTACTAATAATGGTTTTTAAAAATTCTTTTATTAAAATTTTAAAACAAAATTTCTGCCTAACTGTGGTGTGGGAACATATTTAGGCCTGAATTGAAACCTCCCAATAGGTTTTTAGGCACATCCGTCTTTTAGCTCTTTTGATTCCTAATTTGAGGCATAGGGCTGAGGCTGAATATGATTCTTTTTTCTCCTCAAATTGCTGAGATTTTGAGACAGGGTAGAGAACCCAAAGGAAGACTAATTATCCTTAGGAATGTTTTCCAGGGTGAATGAGGCAAATAGGATCCTCTGTTTATATTTTCTGCCGTGGTTCTGTGCTCATGTAGTCATGTCTAATATGACAATAATGATCCAGTGTTTATCTTTTAGGGTTTAGTATAAAGGTTTATATTGGAAAACTAATTAACTAAAAGTAGGGAGGTTTTGAGACACAAGCAAGCTTTTTCAACGCAATGTTGAATTGGTCTTGGAAGTGCCAGTGGCGGTTGTCCTATCACTAATCCTTTATATTCTTTTTCGGGTGCTAAAGCTTAAATTATGAACAGTTTTTAGCCGTGGACTCTGGGAACCCTTATTTTTATTTTCCTAATTTTCTTCTTCTTCTGCATTTGTCAGGTCATCCATCCATCTAAAGACCCTAAGGTGAAGAAGTACCATGATGCCAAGTACCGCATTTTCCGCGAGCTTTATGAGCAGCAGCTATCTCATCGCACTCTGATGGCTCAAGCCATGACATAGGCTATGCTGCTTCATGTCAAACTTGTTGCAGCCGGATGGTCCTCAGGCTTAACCGATTTATTTGTGGCAGCGTGCTTTCTACATCGGAAGAGAAAAATGCTTGGCCTCGTTGAACAGATTGCATATTTTTATGTCAAGCCTTAACCTGTGCAACTGATTAAGGAGGTTTTTCGAAAGGCGAAGGAATGCACAGGTCAAGCAGTGGTAAAGAGAAATGAATTAGTACAGAGGAAATTATAGGCCTATTTTGTGAAGTGGGTTTCTCACTATGTTATTCATATTTGAAATACTGTAACTGCCATTTGGTTTCAAAACTGCTTTGTGCCTTATACTCCCAGTCACCTAAAAACCTAACATGAGGACCGCATTGGTAGCAAGATTCCAGACTAAACTATGAATGCCAACTGTGTCACTGCCTCATAACAAATTAACAAGGCTTTTTAGTCCATGATCCTTGGAACTAGTCCAAAAATCATTCTTTGCCTCCATCAATTGTGATTTTTTCACTTGATCTCCAACCGTTACGTTTTAGGAGAGCATAAATGAATAACTTACGAAAAAACACATTATTAGTTCAATTAAATAAAATTGACATCCTAAAAAAATAAGTAAAAAGATAATAAGAATAATAAATTTTATTAATTAAAAGCAATCCCGACGGCCAACTCAGAATGCGGCAAAAGAAAGAAAAATCCATGGACCAGCCCCATCGTCTCCATGCTGTAGGAACTACGAGATCACCCCAAGGACGCCTTTGGCATCCGGGGGTTGCAGACCGACCATAAAATCCTGTTCAATAAGTGGACCGCATTAGCTGTCCACTCTCAAAAGCCAAAAGACCTGAATTTGTTCTATTTTCGTTTTTTTTATCAAGTTATCGTTAAATTTGCTTGTGGTAGTTTTGTTGCAAAGTTGGTATGGATATGTGAGAAATTCATATTAAATATTATGGTAAGTATAATTAAATCCCCACTGTTGTTTTGGGTGATAGAAGAATCAAACTGGTTTTTTCGTTTATTTATTTTTATCCACTTGGATCATGTTGGCAGTTGTTAACTTATTATTGGACGGGATACATTGATGTGGCCATATGAGGACAACACCAACTCCTTTCACAAATGCATTTTACAATACTTGAATAAAATTATAAAATAGATAGAAATAGGGCAACGTGATTAGCCAATTTTGGGGGAATTAAGT
The DNA here is from genome assembly GCA_037349345.1 of Oemleria cerasiformis. Taxonomy (NCBI): domain Eukaryota; kingdom Viridiplantae; phylum Streptophyta; class Magnoliopsida; order Rosales; family Rosaceae; genus Oemleria; species Oemleria cerasiformis. Next base: position 13,863,748 of record JAZGTL010000010.1, read on the forward strand.
AAGAAAAAATCACATTTCATGGCTCAAACACATTGATGTGGCCCTCGGATGATAACACTAGCTCCTTTCACAAATTTACCATCAATTTAATGATATTTGAATGAAATAGATGGAAATAGGGCAACACGAGATATTTTTTTTTAGCAATGTTTGGCTAGGTTTTGTGGTTAAGTGAGAAAAATCACGGTTCATGATGCAAATACATTGATGTGGTCGTCTGATGACAAGAATAACTCATTTCACAAATTTAACTATATTTGAATGAAATAGATAAAAATGGGGTAATGTTTTTGACAATTTTTGGATCAGTTTTAGAGATTAAATGAAAAAAAAAAAAATTCACAATTGATAATGGGAACAAGAAATTTTGAAGCCAATTAAGGGGCATTTAGAGTATCGAATTAACAATCGCCGGCATGTGTCATGCGAGTGAATTAATTGAATGCACTAATTTTTTTTCAACCAAGACAAATGGAATTTTAATAAAAAGAAAGAAATGGAAAATGTATTCTCAATGAAGAGGTTAGACAGCCAATCTGGCTTAACATCATTTCAGATACGGCAACCTCTCTCACGCAGCAACAATAACATGAGTTTGCTTTGTTACAAGACACCAGGGAAAATTTAAATAAAACAAATTGAAATTGAGATTGAAGAACCTGGAAATCATGAAGCAGCCCATCAATTGAACCATCTTCAACTGTACTCAGCAATATCAATAATCAATATATCATATCAACTAACTCCTTGGAATCAGTTTATATCTCAAAGTTCCAACTCCGAGCCTTCTACCTAAATGGGTCTTTATTGCACAGGACCTCCCAAAGTTGGGACACTTAAAAAAATAAGCATTTTCTAGTGAGAAAGCAACCCAACAATTCTTAGTGTAAATCATTGCTCCTGCTTTCCCATCACCACAATTTGGAAACACCGAGATCAAATTATCAAGACATTTCTTACAATCATCGCCAGATCCAGATATACCTCTAGTACATCTACCCGCAACATGAAGTACCTTTCTTTTCCTTTTCCAAAACTTAATTATATGTATTTTCCCATATGGAATCGAAAACGTCTTGAGTGCATACAAATCTTCATACTCGAGAACTTCTTTAACAACACTCCTGAATAGATCTTTCGTCATTTGGTGAAATTGCTCCAAGAAATCTTTGTAGCAGCATCACATCGGACAGTCTTTTGTAGTCAACTTGCTCCGAGAAATCTTTGTTCGACTACTTAATTTGACATGCTCCAAACCATATGACTGCAGCTTTGTTGCGAGGGCAAAATGCCCTAAGCTTGGGAATTGCGTATTTCATGTAGTCTCCACAATTTTGCATAGATGTGTTGCCAAAGCAGAGAACACTACCATATACTTTGTCTCTGTCTCGGTCACAAATTCGCATATTGAGATTTTTGTTGCATTGGTTGTTTTTGTATTTTTGTTTGTTTGACGTGGTATGAGAGCGGTTGTGATCCGTCTCTTATACTTTGATTGTTGTGGAGTATCTATTTGACATGGAGGATATGAGAAATCATTACACGTTTTCATATTATATTCACGTGGTAAATGTGCTATGATATGGATAGATGATACTTCATTTCGAAAAGTAGAAGATACCATCGAAAGGTGACATTGTATTACAGAAAAGTCTAAAGAGCAAATAATTTAGAATTATTAGGAACTATAAAATAAACGGAATTAATGTTAAGGGATTTGTGAAGTTTATTGCCTAGGTAATATAAAAATATAATGGTGTTATAAACTAAGGACAATACTTGGATCCTAACCTGGTGGTACCTTCCCGTATCACCTTTTCGATTTATTGACTTGTTTTTATACATATATTATAATCAGAATCATTCATTTTCTAAAGGCTTATTACTTAAAATGCACTCAAAACACGCCACTCATTCTCAACATGCACCAAGAACTGCAATTTGCCTCAGTTTGCATCATGAACAGTAATACCGTTAAAAACGTTACACTATTTCGTTAAAGAAGGTTATGTGGTAGGGCATTTTAATCATTTTGGTCATTAGCTCCTTCATCCATCATTCTCAAACAAATATCAAGAAGAAACTGAGCAAACAAATTTGTCGAATGAGAGTGTTCCACATAAATGAATTGGGGTTTTGAATCTGACTGAAAACCCGAAAGGCATAATTTATATCAGCAAGGGAGGAGAATTGGAGGATTCAGCTATGGAGTAAGAGGGTGAGTAGGTTTGTTGTGGTCGATGTGGTGCGCAGTGTGTGGGCGTGTATTTGTTTGTGCTGAGATATGTCCATACATTGATTTAACAGGTGGAGAAGATGATGGGTGCGTGGGTGTCCATTATTGGTGTTGAAGAGAGGGAGATGATGAGGCGGTGGGGTTGGTGCGATTGTAAGAACCATTGCCACGCTGCTAAAGTCAAGGCTACCAGACTCTCCTCCCACGCTACCAGCCCCCACCCCACGCCGTCTCTCTCTACGGAGACGACGTTCTTCGATTTCAGTCATCGGTTCACCAAGTCTCCAATCCCCAATTTTTGTCAAATAATTCATCAACTGAAACCCTAGAACCCATTTTTATGAATGGAATTGTTTGTGAAATCCAATATACTATAAAATGATTTCATAAATTCAAAGAAAATTTAAAAAAAATAAATTATATCTAATTTTTGGCCTTTTATTTTAGTTCTATTGTATAAAACTGTTAATTGATGAAGAAAAAATGGGCGGTTGATGGTGAAGAAAACAGAGGAAGGTTGCTGAAGATGGATGTTTGTGGGATTTTTTTAATATTTATATTTATTTTTGTGATAACAGAAGTATCAAAAAGCATATCCACACTCGTGATTGGGAGTTTAAATTAGGATAAATAATACTTTATTATCTTATATTTTACATTCAATTACATGATTATATTTGTACTCTTAAATTTTACATTTTATTATTCTATACTCTTCAAAACATTACACTTTTAATCTATGGTTAATTATTTTGTTAAAATTTTTATTTATTTAAATTTATGACAAATAAGCTACATGTGGAAAAAAAAAAATTAAATAAACTAAAATAATTATTAGAAAATAAAATAATAATTAAAATAAAAATCTCTTTCTCCCCCACCGAAACCGACCGCTTCTTTCTCCTCCGATCAGTCCCAATTGGCCGGCCCTTCACCCAACTTCTGTCCAGCAGTTGTCAGCCAAAATTGTTCACATGAGCAAACAATCCTAAAGTGGAAATCATGAAGTTTGAGATAATCAAGAGAGAAATAATTAAACCATCATCTCAGAAATTTGAATCTTTAACTTTCGGATCAACTTCGCCCTGTTGCTTATTAACCCTTGCTCATTTTCTACCCACAAACGCCGCTACAAGAGAGGTGAAGGAAGATGTCAAAATCCAACTTGAAATGATTCGCCGTCTCTTCATTTGAATCAATGACCAGTCTGATCGGACGGTTCTAGTGCGGCCTCAACTCGATCTTCGTCAAGGTGATGTTCTTGAAAGCGAAGGTCGATAACATCTTCAACAGCAAAGAATTCCCTTGTCGTCGGCGAACACAATGCTCGTCTTGAACGGCCAATCCATCCGGGGATGATCGGCTTCGGGGCCAATATCATGAACCGAGTCACGTTGCTCGATCGTCCGGGATCTTATGCTCTAAGATCTCAAGTCCGTATAGTTAGAAAGCATGTTTGGAGGCAATCGCTGCTGTGTCACGGAGGTTGCTGGCGGCGGCAAATTCGCGGATGCCGACGGTGCCGTCAATGACCTCATGGGCGATGTTGAGTCCGAGTTTAGTCACTTTATTTTAATTAACTTTTTATATTTTATTTTTTGACACGTCACTTATTTGTCAACACTCAGTGGGTCCCACTCGATCCATTTAATAGAAAATTTAACGATATAACTAACGAATGGAGAGTAAAAGTTATAACGTTTGAAGAGTATAAAGGTAATAAAATGTAAGATTTGAGAGTACATATATAACTATGTATTTTGGTGTAAACTATATGATAATAAAGTGTAATTTACTCTAAGTTTATTTGTAAGTGATAATTGGGAGAGAGAGTAGAGACGTAGTACTTTTTAAAAAAAAAGGCAGGCCAATGCTCAGCAGCCAATACAATCTCAAACAAATAACAAATTTGTTTGCCCAGTTCATCATCTTATTCTTGGGACTTGTTTGAAATGATGGATGAAGTATCTAATGGCTAAAATATTCTGCCACACAATCATCCTTAAAGACGTTAATAACGGTGTGAGTAAAATATACGGTGTAATATTTTTAACGGTGTTACTGTTTAGGGTGTAAATTGGAGCAAATTGCAGTTCTTTGTGCATTTTGAAAATGAGTGGTGTGTTCTGAGTGCATTTTAAGTAATAAGTTTTTTTCTAAATCATCATGTCAAGATCATCTCCGTAAAAAATAAACAAGATCTGAGGTCGTTTTGTCATTTATATGTATAAAATAAATAAACAATTTTATTAAGAATTAAGATCCCCATGATAACCTTCCATTTAGTTGATATATATTAATGACTAAATGATCTCAAATTTTGTTGAATTTTTGTGTAAATGATCTTGAAATGATAATTTAGGAGTTGAACGGTTCTCATTATGATATATGTATAACGACAATTAGATAAATCGAAAGGGTGATATAAAGAGATATCACTAGGATGTGATGCAAGTATCGTCCATAAAATAAAGAACCCGAAAAAGAGAGAAAGATGAGAGAGTTCTAAGTGTATTATTTTTATTGGGATTTGCCCATATTTTTATAAGATACAAATGATGAATACGTAGTAATATTATCTGATTACTCATGCATGAAACTAATGAAAATTATGACTACATAAATCAATCAAGCATTCAATTAGAGATTAATTGCTCTACTTAGTAATTTAATATAAGCTTTTTAGCCAAAATGCCCCTTGAACTGACCCTAAAATCTCACTTTGCTCCATGAACCGTAATTTGTTCCACTTAACCCTCACAACAGCGCTTTGTTAAAAATTTGCATCAAATCCGTTAAGTTCATCCAAAACCGTTAAGTATATGGACATTTTTGTCCTTTTCATCCTCACCATCTCCCTTCATCTCTCTGGCTCTAGAACCCACCACCGTCACTCCCTCCCTCCAGAACCCACCACCACCACTCTACCTTTCTCTTGAACCCAGCCTTGCCACTCTGTCTCCAGAACCCACCACCAACAGTCTCTAGCTGCGACATTGCCACCACATTTCTGGTGGATTCACTGATTTTATAAAAATTAAAACAAAGGGAAATGCTTGAAGCTAAAATACTATCCTCCTAAAAAGTGAAATTTTTAATAATAGACTTGAATCGGACCCAGAATTTAAAAACTATTGGCAATGGCCATATACCTCTTCTTATGTGTATGAAGAAACTCTGCATATTCAGGCCATCCGTCATCCGTCCGATGAAGTTGCAACACTAATGGTCTGATCCTGTCTCAATACCTTGAGACCAAAGATGATTATGTAAGAGACAATATTGTTAAAGGAAATCGAGCTTAGAATAGGTGTTGACCTTGTGAATATTGTAATTGATTGCTTAGTATTTGTTTCCTTCTCTGTAAATGATTCTACTTGATTATAGGAAATAGATTAGGACTATGATGTACCAGAACTAGTATAAGTTGGTATTCTTGCTTCTTGGAAAATTAATGAAGATTGATTCTTTCGCATTCCCTTTTCTTACATGGTTTCAAAGCGTTGATTTGGTCCTCAACAAAACACAAAACACCAAACCCTAGTTGACCACCATGGAAGAACAAAAACCAAAAGGCACAGCTTCGGACACCAAATGGGATAACCCCAATCACCAACTATACCTTCATCATTCTGATCAACCTGGCGCCATCCTTGTGCCGCAACCCTTGGTCGAAGACAACTATAGCACATGGAGCCAATCCATGACTATGGATTTGACAATAAAAAACAAGATTGGACTCATAGATGGCTCAATCAAGGAGCCGACTGAGCAGAATTTGGACGAATGGCAACAATGGAATCGTTGCAACAACTTGGTCAAGACTTGGCTGCTAGGATCGATGTCAAAGGACATTGCCAGCAGCATAATCAATTGCAAGAATGCCAGACAAATGTGGGGCGCTCTGCATGAGCGAATCTCGCATGTGAATGTGGTCCAATTGTTCAATGTCAAGAACGAGATTCATGACTATGTACAAGTGAGCATGTCCGTAGGGTCCTACTTCACAAAACTGAAGGGCTTATGGGATGAGCGTGACGTCCTCTGCACTTTTCCAACCTGCACCTATGGATCGATCAAGGAAGTGGTTGCGTATTTGGAGACGTAGAAAACCATGAATTTCTCATGGGTCTCAACGAATCCTATGCGAGTGTTCGCATCAACACCTTGCTACACGATCCGCTACCCACAGTGAACAAGGCATATTCACTAGTTCTCCATCATGAGAAGCAGTCAAAGGTTACGACTGGGAAGGCTCATGTACAACCAGATGCTGCTGCATTCGCTGTGAAGAATCCCAGTCGCGAGCCTAAAGGAGAAAAGAGCGAGTCAAGGTGCACCATGTGTAACAAAGCAAACCACACTACCAAAAATTGTCGTGCGCATCTCAAGTGTGCCTTTTGTGGCTAGAAGGGGCACACGGCAGAGTATTTCCGGAAGAAGAAGGCAGCGGCTGAGGTTGAATTCAGCACAACTTGATGCATGAATGAGAAGAAAGAGATGACACTTCCTTTCACAATCGAGGAGTGCAAGCAAATACTGAACATGCTGAAAAACAAATCCTCCTCTACCAATCATGTTGGTAATTGTTCTACTCATGATGAGCTTTCAGGTAAAGCTTTTTAACTTATTTCTAATGGAAAACAAAGCACTTGGATTTTAGGCAGTGGCTGCACGGATGTTGTACAAATAGCAACCTAAAAATTACGCAACTATATGCATGTTTTAACTCGCAAGTGCATAAGATCAGAAAAATAGTATAGAAAGCAAATACGAGATCATTCCCATGAGAATTGGATTAATATGTGTTTAAAATTGATTTCCTAGAACTACTAACTAAATGGCACAAACTAAGAATGCAGAAGTGAAAGAAAACCCTAAAAAACCCTTATTTCAAACCCTAAGATTTCTAATCAAAGTTTATGTGCAATACACAAAGGCACTCGGTTTTCAAAAGGATGATTTTAAAATGATTTTGTAAACTGAAAATTTCGAAACAAAATATTAAAAACAGCATTTGATTAAAAATAGAATTGGACCGAGGTTAAAACAATGAGAAAACCAGTTAGGGATTCGATGTTCACCGCTAATCTTCTTCCTTAAGCAAATGACATGCACAATGCTACAAAACAGATTTTAGATGCTCATGTTTGTCAACCTAAAGGCATGATATCTACTATTTAAATTATTGATTTCCCTAAGCAATAAGTTAGGCATGGGTATCTACGCTAACTCTTTTTATTCTTAAAGTGTTTAGCATGGTATCTACTATGTTGCACTTTAAGAACGCATAACACAATGGAAATCGAAAAACACACAACTCCTAGAACATGGTATCTATTCTAGTTATTCATGATGATTAATTTCAAGAACTTATAACTAGTTCTTTTGTTACTCTCGTAGGCACAAGATTCGGTCATCTAAATTTACCTATGTAACAAACTCAATACACAACATGCATATGTTGATCAAGCATAACATAACGTATGTAAAGAGTAAACTATAATATGAAATTAATCAATTAAGCATCACAAAAGTTGTTTACAGCAAAGGCATATTGAAATCCTTAAAGAAACATGATTAGGGCTTCAATCGAGCCCTAACTAAAGTACTTAGTTACCCATAATTTAAATAGACAGCACGAACATACAAAACAGAAAATAAAAAGAGGAAGAAGATAGCTCTTTGATGATGTGTTGGTAAGCCAGAGTGATTGGATGACGCCTTGAAGTTCCTCCTTGCTTCCTAAGCCTTTTAGACCTTGGAACCTTGAAGGATGGAGTAGAATGGGATGGTGTGGATGAGTCCTTCTGTGTGTACCCCCAAGTTTCTGTAGTTTTTAGGGAGAAAAAGAGCCATTTCAAAGTGAGGTGAGGGGGAGACTCTTTGCCTCTCTCACCCTTGGCTGCCAAGAATTTATGTGCATGTTAATTCACTGAATGAGGGAGAGAGACGTTTTTGTTTTTGTTTTTGTGAGGGAAAGCAAGCAATTCTTTGATCTTGTGTGCTTGTTTGCTTGCCAAGTCCTTCCTCCCAGGACCCTAGCAAACTGGGCTTCTAGTCGTCCAAGCCTGATAAGGATTATAAAACTTGAAATAAAAGGAATGTTGAATTCCCGCGCAGCCTGACCTTACTGTACTAAAACGGCCATAACTCCTTCTAGAAAATTTCAATTGATGAACCGTAAATTCCTTTAGAAACTAGACTTCGGTATCTTTCCAACGATATATGGCACATCAGCTAGTTCTTCCCGAGCAGGTGCAGTTAATTTCGAGAAGTTGACACATCTTCTGAAGTCTATTTCAAAGTTTCCTCTTTAGATTTCCCAAACAGCGCTCATTAACTCTTTTTGTAACTTTGCTTCCAAAAATCCTATAAAACACGAAAACAAGCTAAGTATTAAGAAAACATAGGAAACATGCTAAGAAAAGCATAAGAAAACAAGATAAAACGTCGCATAAATATGCTCCTATCAAATTCCCCCACACTTAGCTTTTGCTAGTCCTCGAACAGAAACAAAGAATGAAAGAAAAACAAAGACTCAATGATTCAACCTAAACTTTCCAACATTTGTCTCAGATATTTTCAATGAATCATGACATATTAAGATTCATCATAAGCATAAGAATTGGTCCACATGATTCGAGAGTTAATACACGTTCATAGAAATCATACACATACTCACAATTAAATCAATCAAAGCAAAAGTACAAAGAGAGATACATGCTGCAAAGAATTAGCTCAAAATTCTCACCAAATAAGCTCTGATTTTACCTCTTATTTTCTAGTTAAGTCACACGTCCTATACTAGTTATATGTGAGATGATTGATATAAAATGGAAAAAAATTGCTCACATATGATATAACAAGAAATAAAGGCACTTTCAGAATTTTTTTCTTATGAATATGACTCATGAAAGAAATGCTACTACTTGAATGCAAGAACAAGTGACACCATATGCACATACTTCATTAAAATCTCCACATATTGATATAAACACAACAAACAAGATCAGAAGGTCTTTATGAGGATTGTAATGAGGCCAAAGGGTTAGGGTTAAAGAAAGAATGGATATCGATAACACAAGTGTTCTTAAAGAAAAGTAGAAGCATGCTATGATGTTAGACATATATAAACTTTTATCACCATCAAAGCTTAAAAATCATATAAATACCGAGCAAGTACATACACTCAATGACCAATATGAACATTATGGACCATACTTCAACAATCAATACATGAATAGGCAGGGCATAACAATTCAAACACAATGCCGATTTTTTTCTCCTTTTACTTTATTTTTTTTTCTAGTGCACACTCCAAACCGTGTACAATTCTTATCTTTATTTTTTATTTTTTTGAACATTCCCCCAAACTTGCTCTTTTAACACTCCTTGATTCACAATTAAGTCTCTACAAATTATGCTTCACTAATCCTTAAGAAAAAAGGGTAAGGATAAAAGTGTTTAGGCTAGGTGAGGATGATGGGGTTTATGAAACAAAAAGGCTTAAACAAAGGCTCAACATGGGTTTACCTAGAGGAAAGTGTATCATAGGTCAAAGGCCATTTTGGCAATGGTGGTAATCTAGGTGCCTTCATCATCTCAAGTATGTCATGCAAATCAATTCAATGCCTCGAAAAGAAATTAGTACCAGTTCTAGCATTTAGTTCCAATGATGATAAGCAATTCAAGTAGCAACCCGAAAGATGAGCTCATGCAACAACTTAATTGACAAGAAAGTGATAGATTAAACAAATACAACTCTCTCAAACAAAGGATAAAGGCTCAAAAGCTCACAAAAGGGTTGTATTGAGCTTCATTCGATTAAGCATGTTATGGTTACCACTTACTCGGGTGATTACATGTGATTTTGCATATGATCGATAACCATGAATAATTGAGTTTTAACCAAAGAATAATTTCAGACCTTGAATCATGCTTATAAATCATCTTAAAGTCATGCAATTAAAAACCAAATCTCATCGTTGTGTTGGAAAGAAACCTAAGACAAAAAAAAACACAAAAACTACCCAATTTAACACTACTAAAACCGACACAAACTAAGGCTAAAAACAAAGCTATCAAAAAAAATTATTTATTTATTTTATTTTTGTTTTTAAACCAATGCAAAATCATCGGAAAACACAAGTGTTTCCCCCTCACACCTAAATCTAACATTGTCCTCAATGTTTGAAATTTAAAGTATAAACAATGAAGCATTTAAGGAAGGAGAAAGAAGCGACGACATACACAAAGAAAATAAAATAAAATAAAATAAAACAAAACAAACGAAGGCAAAGTTAACGACAAAGAAGGACATGGTGAGAGAAAGCAAATCTGATTGTCAGTGGTTGTAGAGTGCCAAAATTGTCATCATCCTCTTTACATGTGTTGCCTCCCAACTTCCCTTTGGGTTACCTCCCAAGTAGTGCTAAGTTTATAGTCTTCAGCCAAACTGTTGGACTCTCATGCAATGTATTGAACAGGTTGGAGAGTCACATCCTCCTCTCTAGGCTCAAAGCTCATCTCAATATAGGGCTTTACTCTGTGCCCATTCACCATGAATGTCTGATTCTTCTCTATGCTATGAACCTCCAAAGCTCCATGAGGGAAAACTTTTGTAACAACATAAGGACCGTACCACCTAGACTTGAGCTTACTATGGAAAAGTCTCAATTTTGAATTGTAGATCAACACCTTCTGTCCCACATGAAATTCCTTCCTAACTAGCCGCTTATCATGATACGCCTTGGTCCGTTCCTTATACAACTTAGCATTCTCATATGCATCATACCTCAACTCTTCAAGCTCATTCAACTGTAACTTCCTCTTGTCACCTGCTTGTTGCATATCATAGTTGAATTTCTTAATAGCCCAATATGCTCTATGCTCCAACTCCACTGGTAGGTGACATGCCTTCCCAAAGACTAGACGATATGGGGACATGCCAATGGGGCTCTTGTACGCAGTCCAATATGCCCACAATGCATCATTCAAGCGTAGAGACCAATCTTTCCTTCTAGTATTCACTGTCTTCTCTAGGATGCTTTTGATCTCTCTATTGCTTATCTCCATCTCCACTTGACCACTGGTTTGAGGATGATATGGAGTGCCAACCTTATGTGTGATCCCATATTTCTTCATTAAGGAAGCAAAAGCCTGGTTGTTGAAGTGGCTACCTCCATCACTAATTATTGCCCTTGGTGTCCCAAACCTAGTAAAGATGTTATCCTGCAAGAACTTCACAACAACTATGTGATCATTAGTTTTTGGGGGGACAACCTCGACCCATTTAGATACATAATCCACACCCACAAGAATATATAAATAACCAAATGAGTTAGGAAATGGACTCATGAAGTCGATACCCCACACATCAAAGAGCTCTACCACTTGAATGTTTTGCAATGGCATCTGATTTCTAGAAGAGATGTTCCCTATTTGTTGGCATCTGTCACAAGAGCTGCAAAACCAAAAAGCATCTTTAAACATATTAGGCCAATAGAACCAAGATTATAATACCTTAAGTGATGTTCTCTTCGCTCCAAAGTGTCCTCCACATGCAAACTGATGACAATGTTGGAGAATGCTCATATGCTCCTCTTCTGAAACACACCTTCTGATAATTTGATCTGGATAAAATTTGAACAAGTAGGCCTCGTCCCAATAGTAGTGCCTAGACATAGACACTAATCGCTTCCTTTCTTGGCTAGATATACCTGGAGGAAAAACCTTAGTAGTTATATAATTAACAATATATGCATACCATGGAAGTTGTAAATCAATTGCAAATAACTGCTCATCTAGAAAGTTTTCACTCAAGGGAAGCTTGTTCTCTTCTTCATCATGAAGTAACCTGGACAAGTGATCTGCAACCACATTCTCACTACCCTTCTTGTCCTTAATCTCAAGATCAAATTCTTGCAGTAAGAGCACCCATCTAATCAACCTAGGCATAGCATTTTTCCAAACAAAAATCTCAAAGTAGCATGATCAGTAAAAACAAAAACTTTAGAACCAATCAAGTAGGACCAAAACTTCTCAAAAGCAAATATAACAGCTAACAACTTTTTCAGTAGTAGAATAATTAAGCTAAGCATCATTTAAAGTTCTAGAAGCATAATAAATAGCATGAGGTACCTTGTTAACTCTTTGACCTAAAACAGCTCCCAGAGCATAATCATTGGCGTCACACATGAGCTCGAATGGGAAGTTCCAATCAGGTGCCATCATAATGGGTGCAGATGTGAGTAGCTCTTTCAATGTGTTAAAGGCATTCATGCACTCTTCTGTCCACACAAACTCAACATCTTTAGATAATAACACACAAAGAGGTCTAGAAATTTTAGAGAAATCTGTTATGAATCTTCTATAAAACCCTGCATGCCCTAGAAAACTTCTCACACCCTTCACAGATGTAGGAGGAGGTAATTTTGATATGATGTCAATCTTTGCCTTGTCCATCTCAATGCCCCTGCTAGATATTACATGACCTAAAACAAGACCTTGTTGTACCATGAAATGGCACTTCTCCCAATTCAACACTAGGTTGCATTCCTCACATCACTTCAGAACAAGTTGCAAATGGTTAGGACTATCATCGAAGTTAGAACCAAAAACATTGAAATCATCCATAAATACCTCTATAAATCTCTCCACCATGTTTGAAAATACGCCCATCATGCACCTCTGGAATGGGGCAGGTGCATTACACAAACCAAATGGCATCGTTCTGTATGAAAATGTGCCAAAGAAGCATGTGAATATGGTCTTCTCCTGGTCCTCGAGTGCTATAGCAATCTGATTATAACCACTATAACCATCTAGAAAACAGTAATGACTATGACCTGCTAACCTTTCTAACATTTGATCAATAAAGGGAAGAGGAAAATGATCTTTCCTTGTTTCATTGTTGAGCTTTCTGTAATCAATGCAAACTCTCCAACCTGTGGTGAGCCTGGTAGGAACAAACTCATTCTCTTCATTCTTCATCACTGCGATTCCACTCTTCTTAGGCACAACATGAACTGGACTCACCCATTTGCTATCTGAGATGGTGTAGATGATTCCAACATCCAAGAGCTTAAGAACCTCTGCTCTCACTACTTCTTTCATGTGTGGGTTAAGCCGTCTCTGAGCATCCCTGTTAGGCTTTGCATTATCTTCAAGGAGGATTATGTGCATGCACTTGGATGGACTTATGCCTTTGATGTCGGCAGTGGTCCATCCTAATGCAGACTTGTCCTCCCTAAGAACTCTCAACAACTTCTCTTGCTCCACCAAACTCAAGTTTGCAGCGACTATCACTGGTAATATCTGGTTCTCTCCCAAGTAAGCATACTTCAATTGTTCAGGTAGTTGCTTCAATTCTAGATTTGGTGCCCTAACAATAGAAGGGACAAGAGCAGTATAGTAGACGCAAGAGTTTCAAAGGAAGGTACATACTTACATGGATAAGGCTTAGAAGCCTCAAGAGAATACACAACTTCATGGAGGTCTATCTCTGTAACATCACATCCATGTTCATAATTCAGCTTTGTTAGGTTGTGGGCTATGGATGCCTCCAAAGGTTCAATGCTATGTACCTGAAACACTTGCTCAACAACAATTCCTACCACATCAATCTTGAAACAATCATGGTTATCATGTGGCAATTTGATAGTGTCAGACAACATGAATTCTATCTTCTTACCATTAACTTTCATGCGTATAATACCCTTTTTCACACTTATCTTAGTATCAGCAATTACCATAAAGGGTCTACCAAGAATAATAGGTAATGAAGATGGCATTGGGGAATCTTCCATATCCAGAACAACAAAATCAGCAGGGAAAATAAATTCATTTACCTGAACCAAAACATCCTCTAATATACCTCTAGGTCTTCTGATGCTTCTATCTGCCAATTGCAATATAATTGAGGTTGGTTTGAGCTCCCCCAACCTCAACTCCTCATAAACGGTATAAGGCATCAAGTTAATGCTTGGTCCTAAATCAAGCAAAGCACGTTCAAACAGACGGTCACCAACCCTGCAAGGAATAGTAAAATTACCTGGATATTTTAGTTTAGGTGGTAGCTTTCTCAATAAAACCGCACTTACCTCCTCAGTCAATGCAACTTTCTCATGATCCTGAAACTGTCTTTTGTGTGTACAACAATCCTTTAAAAACTTAGCATAAGATGGAATCTATTTAATTGCATCAAGTAAAGGAATGTTGATTTTTACTTTTCTCAAAGTTTCAAAAATATCAAGAAGATGTTTTTCTTTCGTTTGCTTAACTAACCTTTGAGGGAAGGGTGGAAATATTACCTTCTCCTTCTCACCTACCTTTGTGGCTGGAGGTGGTTCAGCATTTTATGGTTCATTCTGTAACAACCTGGACCTTTAATTCGTAAATTGTTGTAATTTAATTTGGGAAAAGATGATATTACCCTTGGTTTTAAAGGGGGTGCGGAAAACGGAGACTGTGCGAGGAATTGTCGGGTCTCGATTGTGTTGAGGCATTTTGGTAATTTGTCTTTGGGAGGTATATAAATCCAAAGCTGCACAATCATTCTGCATGATTCTCATTTTCTCAGTTTCTATTACATAGACCCGTGTCCCCTTCACAGACCTGCGACTGAAACCGACACCAATCGAAAACCAAAAGAAACTTGAATTCGAACCTTCAAATCCGAGGAACCTTGACACTTTTCATCCACACCATGACCTTCTCCTCTTCCTCGTGAGCACAACCATACCAACCACCGAAGGAGGCAATCGCCAATCGGAGGAAAAAGGAACCGAAGGCTTCCAATCAATTTTCCGACCAGTACAGGTACAAGTTTAGAGTTTTAAGTTCATTTTTGAGTTCCTGAGATTGAGTAGATGAATTTAGAAATAAAATTCGTCAAAAACGGTTGAGTTTTGAAGAAGTTAGGAAAGCTTGAAGATCGGCCGAAAATGGCAGTTTCCGGCGACGACGATGGCGGCCCTACGGCAGCACTGCCGTCTTCTCCGGCGAGATTCTGGCAAGGCTCCGGAGGTTCATCGGTGATCGGTCGGGTCAAGTCAAATCGGGTCGGGTCGAGTCAGACCGAATCAGATCGAGTCGAACTGGGTTGGGGTCGAGTCGAGTTAGATTGGGTCGAATCAGACTGGGTCAGGCCGAGTTGGGTCGGGTTGGATCTGGTCGACGAATTGTGCACTGTAGCAGACGCATGGCCGGTGCGTGTCATGTAGTCCGGCCTTCCACCAGCGTGTGGCGGGGCGTGGGGCCATGTCTGTGGTCATGGCGACGCGTGTCCGTTAGTTTTTGATGTTTCGGACCTTTTGGCGCAGGTTTTGGGTTACTCGGACGTCGTTTCGGGGTAGTTTTGGATGTCTGAAGTGGCTGCATTTTATTGTAACGCGAGCGGTTTTCCCGGGGTTTAGGGAGTTTCAATATAGGGTTTCTAAATATCGTTAGTAATCCCAATTGTTACTTTTGACAGGCGAAACTGCTCCGAACACAACAGAGGAACGTACGACTCGGGATTGAGCTATCGGTGAGTGGTCTTTTGGTTTATAAATTGTAATGCATGCATAAAGGTATCTTTGATTTAAATGCTATTACATATTGTTGTGATATGTTTCCGGGATTTAGAACTTATTACTAGACACAGGTTTTACATATTTAAGTGAAAATATGTTTTGAGGAAATGACCTGATTTTTGGACTCAATTTTGATATCGTTTTAATGTGGTAATTATGGAGGCCATGGTTTCGAATTAGACCCGTATTTATGATTTTACTGGATTTGGCCATAAATGATTTTTCAATGAATTTGGCTTAGGCCAAGAAATAAGGATTTCAAAACACGGATTTTGGTTTTCACTGGTTTTTCTGTCCCCGAGGGTCAAGGTTTTCTCCAGCTGGCATTGAGGAGTATTGCTCCGCTAGTTGTGAGGGCTCTGACACTGGTGTTGAGGGGTTTTTCTCAGTCAGGTCGCGAGGGCTGTCTACGCGTAGTACATGGCTCTGCACAACTCGAGATATATCGGGTGTATAAAGGGTATTTCGGGAACAGTGGATTATGTTATGTTTTGATATACATTTTGTGTCCAGGTTAATTACAAAGGATTTTAAACTCCTGTGAAGAGGATTTTTAAACCATATTGTGGACCACAATGTGTTTTTCATTATACAGATTTTGCGTAGGTCCAACCAAATGGTTTTAAAGGAACATGGAATTCCGGTGATTTTCAAATGATGTTTTATTCTTATAAACTGTTTTATGTGATTCATACATGATTTTATTGGTGGAGAGGGAAAAAGGTATGTTTTCCTCGGAAATAGTTTTAATTGATTATTTTTGTCCACTCACAATTTTGATGTTTTAAATCCCTTCCAGGCTATTGAGTTGACATGTGCAGATCCAGAGGCGGAGGCATTACAATTTAACTGCGCGTTTACCAAGAGTAGGATACTTACCTGTGTATTAATTTATCCTACCTAGATGCTCTGATAAATCTGCTGGATTGTTTGTAATTATTGGTAGATATTTCGTTGAGAGGTTGGGTTGTTGGAATTTTGTGTGCTATCTGATCCCTTGTCTGACAGGTGGAAGACGATTACCTAGTTTATAAGGGGAAATTCTGTCGGATTTTTGATAGAATTCTCATAATTGTTTGCCAGGGCTTAAGGGTATTTTGGGTATTTTGTTAAGTTGTCAGACGGGAGCAGGACATTTTTCGAGTTTCGAGGGGAAATTCGGGATGGGTCCTATCAACTTGGTATCAGAGCACTAGGTTTAAATTCATGTATACCGTACACTTAGTATACATCTGATTGTGCTATTGGTGATTTATGGATCTTTCAGCGTAATGCCTCCGAGACGCGAGCCCCGTCAACGGTATAGAAATAGTGCAGACACACCTGAACCCGTAGGAGAGCCGGATTTAAGGCAGACCCTGGATCAATTGGGTCGGACTTTGACTACAGTACTTCAGGGTAGGACTACTACTGAGGTGTCTGATATTGAGCGAGCCTAGAGGTTGGGGGCGACCGTATTTACGGGCGAGTTAGGCCCGGAGGATGCGGATGAGTGGCTTACTCGTTTGGAACGAGTGTTTGCTGTTATGAGGTGCCCTCCGGAGGATAGGGTGCGGTTAGCCACATTTCTTTTGGGTGGTTATGCATATCGCTGGTGGCATGCCTTGCAGCAGACAGGCTGGGATGTTCGTACCTTTACTTGGTAGACTTTCCGGGAGCGCTTCCTCGAACAATTTTATCCTCGTTCATATCGAGATGCCAGAGAGGTTGAGTTCCTGCAGTTACAGCAGGGGGATATGACAGTGGTACAATATGAGCATCGATTTCTTGAGTCGTCACATTTTGTACCGGCTCTTGTGGCGACAGAGATGGATAAATGCCGGAGGTTTGAGTATGGCCTACGTAATGAGATTCGAATAGCAGTAACTGTTGTGGCACATACATCTTTGAGGGCTTTCGCAGATGCTGCTGCTATAGTATAGTTGAGTTTGCCAGCTCAGCAGCAGTTCAGTGGTTCCAGGTAACGCCGGGATCACTGGGGTTTAGGAACCTATTTTCAAGGACCAGCTAAGAGAGGTAGTTCCAGTTCTGGTTCTTCTGGGGGTGTAGGATCTGGAGGAGGCAGTGGCAGAGCCAGTCAGGGACATCAGTTATCCGCTCAATCTGGTGGTGTTTCAGTTCAGTCGACCGAAAGATAGAGTGATATTGGTTGCTTCTTCTGTGGGGAGCCTGGTCATTTCAAGAGAGAGTGTCCACATCGTCATCCGGGAAACAGTCCATTGGGCCGAGAGGCTACCGATTCGAGTTAGAGGACGTCGCAGGCATCTAGTTCTGCAGTAGGGAGCCAGGCCCAGTCCCGTGGGGCCAGCATGACTAGAGGGAGATGTGGGGGTCGTGGTCGATCTTCTGGTACACCGGCCCTAGTTTTGGTGATGACTCGGCATGAGGCTCGAGAAGCACCAGAGGTGGTTACGGGTATGTTATCTATTTTTAAACATGATGCTCGTGTTTAGATAGATCCCGGGGCTACACATTCTTTTATTTCTCGGGGTTTTACACTTTTTGCTGATAGAGAGTTGTCTCCGATTGGTTGAGACATGGGCATTAGTACTCCTACCGGGGATATGCTAGTGGCGAACCTTGTGATTTGCGGTTTTCCGGTAGTAGTGAAGGGATATGAGTTAGATGCAGATTTAATCCCCTTGAATATATATGATTTTGATATGATTCTGGGGATGGATTGGTTAACCATGCATCATGCATCCATAGATTATTTTGATAAGAGGGTGGTGTTTCGGAGTCCAGGTTGCCGGAGCTGACATTTCAGGGTGATCGTAGGGTACTTCCCTCGGGAGTAATCTCAGCTTTGGCGGCTGAGAAGTTATTAAGGAAAGATTGTGAGGGATATTTAGCTCACGTGATTGATTCTCGGAATACTCCGGTGAGAGTAGAGAATCTTCCTGTGGTGAATGAATTTCCAGATGTGTTTCCAGAGGATCTTCTGGGGTTACCACCTCACCGGGAGATTGAGTTCACCATAGAGCTTCTTCTAGGGACTCAACCTATATCCCAGGCACCGTACAGAATGGCACCGGCTGAGTTAAGAGAATTGAAGACTCAATTGCAGGACTTGGTGGATATGGGATTTATTCGACCAAGTGTATCACCTTGGGGTGCGTCGGTATTATTTGTAAGGAAAAATGATGGTGGTTTGAGGCTTTGTATTGACTATCGGTAGATAAACAAGGTTACGGTAACGAATAAGTATCCTTTGCCACGAATTGATGATCTATTCGATCAATTGAAAGGGACGAAGTATTTTTCTAAAATTGACCTTCGATCTGGGTACCACCAGTTGAGGATCAGGGAAGAGGATGTTCCTAAAACAGCTTTTAGGACCCGCTATGGGCATTATGAGTTCCTGGTGATGCCTTTTGGTTTAACTAATGCCCTGAAAACATTTATGGATTTGATGAACAGGGTATTCCGACGTTATTTGGATCGGTTTGTGATTGTGTTCATCGATGACATCTTGATATATTCGAAGAGTGCTAAGGCACATGAGAAACACTTGAGGTTGGTACTGAATATGCTGAGGAAAAAGCATATGTTTTCCAAGTTCAGTAAATGTCAGTTTTGGTTGACAAGTGTGGGTTTCCTAGGTCATGTGATTTCTGCTGAGGGTATCAGCGTGGATCCCCAAAAGTTGAGGCAGTGGCAAACTGGGAACAACCAAAGATAGTGTCAGAGGTGAGGAGTTTTATAGGTTTAGCGGGATATTATCGGCGATTCGTAGATGGATTCTCTACGATAGCTGCCCTGTTAACTCGGTTGACGAGGAAAGGGGTCCAGTTTGACTGGAATGCTGAGTGTGAGCAAAGTTTTCAAGAGCTTAAGATGAGGTTAACTTCTGCCCCAGTGTTAACCCTTCCGGATGGTAACGGGGGATTTGAGGTGTATAATGATGCATCATTACGAGGTATAGGTTGTGTACTGATGCAGCATGGAAAGGTAATAGCTTATGCGTCCAGGCAACTTAAATCGCATGAGTTGAATTACCCCATGCATAATTTAGAATTAGCAGCAGTGGTGCATGTACTGAAGATTAAGAGACACTATTTGTATGGGGAAACATGTCGGATCTTCACCGACCATCAGAGTCTGAAATACTTTTTCACTCAGAGAGACCTGAATTTGAGACAGAGAAGGTGGCTCTAGTTAATAAAGGATTATGATTGTACGATAGAGTATCACCCAGGGAAGGCCAATGTAGTGGCGGATGCACTGAGTAGGAAGTCCACGGGTTCTTTGGCCTATTTGCATACTGTTTACCTACCATTACTGGTGGAATTCCGCAGAGCGGGAATTATACTGGACATGGATAACCAGGGGGCTTTGTTAGTTAGCTTCCATGTGAGACCTGTCTTGGTTGATCGGATTATTGAAGCTTAATTCCAGGATCCTACTTTATGTATTATTATGATGGAATTGGAGGTTGGGAACATACATGATTACGTGGCCCGGGATGATGGAGCCTTGGTTAAGGATGGAAAATTGTATGTACCTGCTGATTTAGAATTGAAACGAGAAATTCTAGAGGAATCTCACAGTTCTGCCTATGCTATGCATCCAGGGGGTACTAAGATGTATCATACACTGAGGGAACACTATTGGTGGATTGGAATGAAAAGGGAAATAGCAGAGTTCGTGAGTAAATGCCTGACGTGTCAGCAAGTGAAAGCAGAGAGGCAGAAACCATATGGGGCACTACAACCGTTACCTATTTCGGAATGGAAGTGGGATCACATTATGATGGATTTCGTGTATAAACTTCTGAGGATTCAAAAAGGGCATGATGGAATTTGGGTAATTGTTGATAGACTCACGAAGTTCACACATTTCTTGCCAGTACGGGAAGATTACCGGATGAGCCAGTACGCCAAGCTGTTTATAGATGAGATCATAAGGTTACATGGGACTCCATAGTCTATTGTATCAGACAGAGATCCCAGGTTTACTTCGAGGTTTTGGCGGAGTTTGCAGAAATCCCTTGGAACTGCCTTACATTTTAGTACAACTTTTCATTCTCAGACTGACGGTTAGTAGGAGAGGACAATTCAGATTCTGGAGGATATAATGAGAGCTTGTGTACTGTAGTTTAAAGGGAACTGGGATTCACACATGGCTTTAATGGAGTTTTCATACAATAACATCTATCAGTCTAGTATTGGGATAACACCTTTTGAAGCCCTATATGGGCGACAGTGCATGACACCGATATGCTGGATTGAGGTAGGTGAGAGATGACTGTTGACACCAGAAGTTGTGGAAATGACTGAGGAAAAGATTCAGATCATCAGGGAAAGGCTGAAGACAGCTCAGGACCGCCAGAAGAGTTATGCAGATCAGCGGATCAGAGATCTTGAATTTGAAGTCAGAGACTGGGTTTTCTTGAAATTATCCCCTTGTAAATGAGTCATACGTTTTGGTAGACGAGGGAAACTGAGTCCTCGCTACATTGGGCCGTATGAGATTGTTGAGAGGATAGGGCCAGTGGCGTACAGACTTGCTCTACCCCCGGAACTATCATGGGTTCATAATGTTTTTCATGTTTACATGCTCCGGAAGTACCTGTATAATGAGTCTCATGTATTGGAAGAACAACCACTTGAGCTGAGGGATGATTTAACTTTTGAGGAGCAACCAGTGCAAATTTTGGATTGGAAAGAAAAAAGCATTGCACATAAAGACTATTCCTCTGGTTAAAGTTCTGTGGAGGAATCAGAACTTGGAAGATGCCACGTGGGAAACCGAAGCACTGATGCGGGCACAACATCCACATTTGTTCCAGTGACAGGTATGAATTTCGAGGACGAAATTTCTTTAAGGAGGGTGAGTTGTAACGACCCGGATATTTAATTCGTAAATTTTTTGTAATTTAATTTGGGAAAAGACGAAATCACCCTTGGGTTTAAAGGGGGCGCGGAAGTCAATTTTGTGTGGAGCCATTTGACAGTTCTTACGGGTACCGTTGCGTAAGTCTTGAACTCACGAGTTTGTAGATAGACGGCATGCGGAAAATGGAGACCGTGCGAGGAATTGTCGGGTCTCGATTGTGTAGAGGAATTTTGGTCATTTGTCTTTGGGAGGTACATAAATCCAAAGTTGTACAATCATTCTGCATGATTTTCATTTTCTCAGTTTCTATTACATAGACCCGTGTCCCCTTCACAGACCTGCGATCGAAACCAATACCGACCGAAAACCAAAAGAAACTTGAATTCGGAACTTCAAAACCGAGGAACCTTGACACTTTTCATCCACACCATCACCTTATCCTCTTCCTCGTGAGCACAACCATACCCACCATCGAAGAAGGCAGTCGCGGGAGGCACCGATCAGAGGAAAAAGGAACCGAAGGCTTCCGATCAATTTTCCAACCAGTACAGGTCCAAGTTTAGAGTTTTGAGTTCATTTTGGAGTTCCTGAGATTAAGTAAATGAATTTAGACATAAAATTCGTGAAAAACGGTTGAGTTTTGAAGAAGTTAGGAAAGCTTGAAGATCGACCGAAAATGGCAGTTTTCGGCGACGGCGGCCCGACAGCGGCGCGGTCGTCTTCTCCGGCGAGATTCCAGCAAGGTTTCGATGGTTCACTGACTACCGGTCGGGTCGAGTCATATCGGGTCGAGTCAGGCCGAGTTGGGCCGGGTTGGACTGGGTCGGTGAGTGGTGCACTGTAACAGGCACGTGGCCGGCGCGTACCACGTGGTCCGGCCTTCCACCGGCATGTGGCGGTGCGTGGGGCCGTGTCTGTGGTCACGGCGATGCATATTTGTTAGTTTTTTATGTTTCAGACCTTTTGGCGTAGGTTTCGGGTTAATCGGACTTCGTTTCGGGGTAGTTTTGGACATCCGAAGTGGGTGCATTTTAGTGTAACGTGAGCGGTTTTCCCGGGGTATAGGGAGTTTCAATATATGGTTTCTAAATATCATTAGTAATCCTGATTGTTACTTTTGATGGGCACTACTGCTCTGAACACGGCAGAGGAGCATATGACTCGGGATTGAGCTATTGGTGAGTGGACTTTGTTTATAAATTGTAATGCATGCATAAAGGCATCTTTGATTTAAATGCTATTATATATTGTTGTGATATGTTTCCGGGATTTAGAACTTATTACTGGACACATGTTTTACATATTTTAGTGAAAATATGTTTTGAGGAAATAACCTGGTTTTTGGACTCGATTTTGATATTGTTTTAATGTGGTAATTATGGAGTCCACGGTTTCGGGTTAGACTTGTATTTATGATTTTATTGGATATGGCCATAAATGATTTTTCAATGAATTTAGCTTAGGCCAATAAACAAGGATTTCAAAACACAGATTTTGGTTTTCACTGGTTTTTCTGTCCCCGATGGTCAAGGTTTTCTCCGACTGGCATTGAGGAGTTTTGCTCTGCTGGTTGCGAGGGCTCCGACACTGGTTTTGAGGGGTATTTCTCCGCCGGGTCGCGAGGACTGTCTACGCGTAGCACATGGCTCTGCACAACTCGAGATATATCGGGTGTGTGGAGGGTATTTCAGGAATAATGGATTATGTTATGTTTTTATATACATTTTGTGTCCAAGTTAATTACAAAGGATTTTAAACTCATGTGAAGAGGATTTTCAAACCATATTTTGGACCACGGTGTGATTTTCATTATACAGATTTTGCATAGGTCCAACCAAATGGTTTTAAAGGAACATGGAATTCCAGTGATTTTCAGATGAAGTTTTATTATTATAAACTGTTTTATGTGATGCATGCATTATTTTATTCGTGGAGAGGGAAAAAGGTATGTTTTCCTCGGAAATAGTTTTAATTGATTATTTTTGTCCACTCACAATTTTGATGTTTTAAATCCCCTCCAGGCTATTGAGTTGACGTGGGGCGGATCCAGAGGCGGAGGCATTACAGTTTAACTGTGCGTTTACCGAGAGTAGGATATTTACCTGTGTATTAATTTATCCTACCTAGATGCTCTGATAAATCTGCTGGATTGTTTGTAATTATTGGTAGATATTTCGTTGAGAGGTTGGGTTGTTGGAATTTTGTGTGCTATCTGATCCCTTGTCTGACAGGTGGAATGTAAAGACCCTTCCCGAATTTTCCTCGAAACCCGGAAAGAACCCTTATCCCGTCTGACAGCTCTTCTACCTCAAAATTTAAATACCCGAAATACCCTTTGTTCTTGAATAATTTTTATTAAACCTTATAGGGTTCCCGACAGAACCTCGGTACTTACTGACACTCCTACCTGTCAGACGCAGGATAGTATACAGGTCAAAGCCAAGACCTCGGAATAGTGGTGGTTCAAATAGGAATGCTCTCTGACACCAATGTCAGTAGGTCAGACACTGCTGACATCTCTTCTGGAATACCACAAAACAACCGACTAGTCTATTACTTGTGAACCAACAATAATTCGTCACTCTGGGTCACCGCCCACACCAACCCACTGACCCGGATGATGAAGTATTTTCATAGGTTGATTAATCACATGACAATCATCGTCAAACTATATTAGAGTCGAAAATATCCTCGGCTATCATATCGTATCCTCTGCCGGAATAACATTCGGCTATCATATCACATCAGTCGGCTATCATATCACAAAATCACCATTTATATTGGAGGTTCACCGGGTTCACCGTCTTAGTAGATCCTAGCCCCGAATCCTGGCCCCCCCTCAAATCGGTATTGTTTATTTTGGAGGTTCACCGGGTTCTCCGTCTCAGCGGATCCTTACCCCAGCTCCTTGGCCCCCTCAAAATCGTATTGTTTATATTGGAGGTTCACCGGGTTCTCTGTCTCAGCGGATCCTTACCCCGGCTCCTTGGTCCCCTCAAAACCGTATTGTTTATATTGGAGGTTCACCGGGTTCTCCGTCTCAGCGGATCCTTACCCCGGCTCCTTAGCCCCCTCAAAACCGTATTGTTTATATTGGAGGTTCACCGGGTTCTCCGTCTCAGCGGATCCTTACCCCAGCTCCTTGGCCCCCTCAAAACCGTATTGTTTATATTGGAGGTTCACCGGGTTCTCCGTCTCAGCGGATCCTTACCCTGGCTCCTTGGCCCCCTCAAAACCGTATTGTTTATATTGGAGGTTCATCGGGTTCTCCGTCTCAGCGGATCCTTACCCCGGCTCCTTGGCCCTTTCAAACCCGTATTGTATCCGAGAATCAGGTGTATTTTATAATCACAATTACGATTTTTAGCTCCAAATCATGGACTTTAATAATTTCCACGTCAAAACAATATCAAAACCGAGTACAAAAACCAGGCCATTTCTCACAACACACTTTCACTGAAATATTGGAAAACAATGTCCAACAGTCATTTATAAAACCCAGGAAATCATTACAACCATACACAACAGTATTTAAATCAAAGATATTTATACATGCATTACAATTTATAAATCAAAAGTCCGCTTACAAACATCATCCAACCCAAAATTCATGCACGCTCTAGCCTAAGAAACACCTACACAATAATGACCCAACTACCTTGACTTTCTGAGCTCAAAACCCTCTCCACGGTCAATCCTGACCGCTGGGATTGCCCAACCGGGCTCTAAATGAACTCCTATGGCCTTGAAACAAACAAAATCTGATCCGGAACGTCCCAAAACCTTAGTCACGCACCGCAGTGACTTCGGGAACAGTCCCACACGCCACCACGCGCCACCGGAAGGCCAGAACACGCGCTCATGCGCCGCCACGCGCCAGTCACGCCCCTGCTACAGTGTTCACGCGCCTGGACCGATCCAACCTGGCCCAGCTCGACCTGACCCGGTCCAACTCGACTCAACTCGATCGGCTCACTCACTCGACCGGTTCACTCAACCCGACCGGTTCACTTGACCCGACCGGTTCACTCGACTCGACCGGTTCACTCAACTCGACCGGTTCATCAACTCGACCGGTTCACCGGTGACTCGCCGGAGAAGACGACCGGACGGCCGTCACCGTCGTCGGAGGCTGGCCGGAGAAGATGACCGGACCGCCACCTCTGCCGCCGTCTGGTTCGCCCGAAATTGCCATTTCTGGTCAATTTTCAAGGTTTTCTAACTTCTTCATTTCTTGACCGTTTTTCACGATCTACACATGGAAATTCGTCTACTTTTCACCAGGAATCCAAATGTGAGGTCAAAGTTCCGAGATCGTACCTGGTTTGGCCGGAAAACGGCCGAGAAGATTTGGTTCACCTCCCTCCTCCGTCCGTCGCCTACGGCGGTGCTCCCGCTCCAATAACTACCCCAAAATACTCGTGGGGTCCCGGGGAAGATCCTCCCGACCTTGTTTTCGTTCAAATCGGATCAAAATCCATCCGATGAAAATGGGCCTTCGGTGTTCGCACGGGGATGACTCGGGTAGGAGAGAGACGGACCAATCTACCGAGGAGAGAGAAAAATATCTCCTATATAGTTCCAACTTTTCCAAAATTACCAAACTACCCCTGAAGCTTCTAGACCCGTAACGAACTCACCGGGTCTCCGTTTTCCGCGTGCCGCCTGTCTACGAACTCGTGAGTTCGAGACCTACGCAACAACCCAAGAAAAATTCCCAAAAGTACTGCCAGTCTAAAAGTGACTCCCGAACCCGTCCAAAACTGAGGGTAAAATTGTCCAATTCTCAAAATAATTTAATTTCTGGTCCGGGTCATTACATGGAAGACGGTTAGCTAGTTTATAAGGAGAAATTCTGCCGGATTTTTGACAGAATTCTCATAACTGTTTTCCAGGGCTTAAGGGTATTTTGGATATTTTGTTAAGTTGTCAGACGGGAGCAGGACCTTTTTCGGGTTTCGAGGGGAAATTCGGGATGGGTCCTGTCACATTCTCATCTGTTCCTACCTTGTTGTCAACTACCTTGCCACTTCTACGGATTGTCACAGCCATGAGCTGCTCCTGGCCTCCCGAATTAGGTATGATTTGTGATGGAAACTCTCATTTCTTCCTCTCACTTAACTCCTTTGCCATTTGGCCTACTTGTGCCTCAAATCTCTGAATAGCTTGGCTAGTTGTTGCTTCTAGTTTCTGAATGTTCTGACTAGTTAGAGCATTTGTCTGTTGTTGTGCAGTCAAGAACTGGAGTATGGCACCTTCAAGATTATTCTTCTTCTGGTTAGTATTTGGTTGTGCCCCCTATGACGAAGCATGATAATTACTTCCCTGCTGGAAGTTCTTCTGATGCCCTTGTGGATTAAGCACATTCTAATTGTTGCTCCAAGAGAAATTTGGGTAGTCTTTCCATCCTGGATTATAAGTGTTCGAATTTGGGTTGTTCTTGGGATGATAGCTGTTTTACCCCACATAATTAGCTTGCTCATGATCTGTAAAACAAGACATAGGACAAGTCTCATTAGTATGATTAGAATGAGAACATATAGCACATACCTCGACTTTAGCAACTTGTTGAACTTGAGAGATGTTCTGAGCTGACATTGCTTTCACCAGCATATCTAACTTCTTATCCATTGCTATCATTTGACTCTGGACTCCACTGTTTGTGCTAACTTCATAAACACCTTTACTTTTTACTCCTTGTCTCCCTCTTGATGAGAATTGCTGAGAATTTTCACTTAGGGTCTCAAATAGTTCAATGGCTTTATCATTGCTCTTTTCCATAAGCACACCTCCACAAGCTGAATCAACAAGACTTTTGTTAATATCATTTAAACCTTCATAAAAAGCTTGTACCTGATCGTCTTGAGATAGATTGTGGTGTGGACACTTGAGAGGCAACTCCTTGAAATGCTCCCATGCCTCAAATAAAAGATCTCCATCATTCTGTTGAAAGGATTGAATCTCCCTTTTAAGTTGTCTTGTCTTTTGGGCTGGGAAAAACTTCTTCAAAAATTTAGTAGTCCATTGTTCCCAAGTAGTAATGGAACCTGCAGCCAGAGAATTCAACCACAACTTAGCATTATCTTTTAAGGAGAAATGAAAGAGAATTAACCTGATTCCTTATGGAGTTAAGCCCTGGATGTTCTGATTCTTGCAGAGATCGAAGAAATCCCTAATGTGCAAGTATGGATCCTCAGAAGGTGTGCCTCTGTAGTGTGGCACCATGTTAAGCAATTGAGGTGATAAATTGAACCTGCCTTGAACAGTTGGTTGGTAGGCAATGCATGATGGATGATTAAGGTTTTGAGGGACAAATGAGTCCTTCATTGGCCTTCGAACCTATTCATCCCCTATTTCGTTCACAGATTCTGATCTTTATCCTTCTTCAAAATCTTATCTTTGTGTGTTAAGTTTTGCCCTCTCAACTTGCTTTCGAAGACGTCAAAGAGTTCGTTCAATCTCAGGATTGTAAACATCGACCGCTAAATTTTGGGATCAACGACCTTGCATAAATAAAAATTCAACCTGTAATAGAAAACCAAAATTCAATGTCAGCACAATCTAGTTACATAGTCCCCGGCAACGGCGCCAAAAACTTGTTGTACAAATAGCAACCTAAAAGTTACGCAATTATATGCACGTTTTAACTCGCAAGTGCACAAGATCAGACAAATAGTATAGAAAGCAAATACGAGATCATTCCCACGAGGATTGGATTAATATGTGTTTAAAATTGATTTCCTAGAACTACTAACTAAATGGCACAAACTAAGAATGCAAAAGTGAAAGAAAACCCTAAAAAAAACTTATTTCAAACCCTAAGATTTCTAATCAAGGTTTATGTGCAATACACAAAGGCACTCGGTGTTCAAAAGGATGATTTTAAGATGATTTTGAAACTGAGAATTTCGAAACAGAATATTAAAAACAGCGTTTGATTAAAAATAGAATTGGATCGAGGTTAAAACAATGGGAAAACCAGTTAGGGATTCGATGTTCACCGCTAATCTTCTTCCTTAAGCAAACGACATGCACAATGCTACAAAATAGATTTTAGATGCTCATGTTTGTCAACCTAAAGACATGATATCTACTCTTTAAATTATTGATTTCCCTAAGCAACAAGTTAGGCATGGGTATCTACGCTAACTCTTTTCATTCTTAAAGTGTTTAGCATGGTATCTACTAAGTTTCAATTTAAGAACGCATAACACAATGGAAATCGACAAACACAACTCCTAGAACATGGTATCTATTCTAGTTATTCATGATGATTAATTTCAAGAACTTATAACTAGTTCTTTTGTTACTCTCATAGGCACAAGATTCGGTCATCTAAATTTACCTAAGCAAAAAGTTAGGCATGGGTATCTACACTAACTCTTTTCATTCTTAAAGTGTTTAGCATGGTATCTACTAAGTTTCAATTTAAGAACGCATAACACAATGGAAATCGACAAACACAACTCCTAGAACATGATATCTATTCTAGTTATTCATGATGATTAATTTCAAGAACTTATAACTAGTTATTTTGTTGCTCTCACATGCACAAGTTTTGGTCATCTAAATTTACCTATGTAACAAACTCAATACACATCATGCATATGGTGATCAAGCATAACATAACGTATGTAAAGAGTAAAATATAATCTGAAATTAATCAATTAAGCATCACAAAAGTTGTTTACAGCAAAGGCATATCGAAATCCTTAAAGAAACATGATTAGGGCTTCAATCGAGCCCTAACTAAAGTACTTAGTTATCCATAATTTAAATAGACAGCAAGAACATACAAAACAGAAAATAAAAAGAGGAAGAAGATAGCTCATTGATGATGTGTTGGTCAGCCAGAGTGATTGGATGACACCTTGACGTTCCTCCTTGCTTCCTAAGCCTTTTAAACCTTGGAACCTTGAAGGATGGAGTAGAATGGGATCGTGTGGCTGAGTCCTTCTGTGTGTACCCCCATGTTTTTGCAGTTTTTAGGGAGAAAAATAGCCGTTTCAAAGTGAGGTGAGGGGGAGACTCTTTGCCTCTCTCATCCTTGGTTGCCAAGAATTTATGTGCATGTTAATTCACTAAATGAGGAAGAGAGACATTTTTTTTTTTTTGCGAGGGAGTGCAAGCGTTTCGTTGATCTTGTGTGCTTGTTTGCTTGCCATGTCCTTCCTCCCATCACCCTAACAAACTGGGCTTCCAGTCGTCCAAGCCTGATAAGGATTAGAAAACTTGAAATAGAAGGAATGCTGAATTCCCGCTCAGCCTGACCTTGCTGTACTAAAACGGCCATAACTCTTTCTAGAAAATTCCAATTCACGAACCGTAAATTGCTTTAGAAACTAGACTTCGGTATGTTTCTAATGATATATGGCCCATCAGCTAGTTCTTCCCGAACAGGTGCAGTTAATTTCGAGAAGTTGACACATCTGTTGAAGTCTGTTTCAAAGTTTCCTCTTTAGATTTCCCAAACAGCACTCATTAACTCATTTTGTAACTTTGCTTCCAAAAATCCTACAAAACACGAAAACAAGCTAAGTATTAAAAAAACATAGGAAACATGCTAAGAAAAACATAAGAAAACAAGATGAAACGTCGCATAAATATGCTCCTATCAAAAGACCATATGGTTTGTGATCTTGATTTGCTTACTCATTTGAGACTCGTTCATAATCACACTGTGGAATTGCCGAATGGCTTATTAGCACAAGTGACTCATATCGGCAAAACTGTTCTGTCTCCCGATTTAATTTCTGATAATGTTTTGTGTGTCCCATACTTCAGATTGAATTTAATTTCAATTAGCAAATTGGCCTCCAATTCATCTTGTATAACCATTTTTCTACACCAATTTTGTGTCATACAGGACCTACGTTCGGGGAAGATGATTGGGATGGGAACTGAATGGGAGGCTCTCTACTATCTCGATCAAGCCAAGAAAGGAACATGCAACCATGCTCAAAGTTCTAATCCGATTGTTTGGCACCAACGTCTTGGCAATCCATCAACTAGAATTCTACCATTATTTTCCTTTTCCAATTCCAAAAATAAACCTAGTGATACCGACAAGTGCTTCATTTTTCCTTTAGCTAAGCAAACACAACTTCCTTTTTCTCTGAGTTCCATTACTAATGTGTCTCGTTTTGACTTAATTCATGTCACATCCACGTTCCAAATTTGATCCTCGAGCATCCCGGTGTATCTTTCTCGGATATCCTTACGGAAAAAAGGGATATCAGGTTTTTTGATCTCGCTCAACAAAAGGTACTAGTTTCTCGAGATGTTGCTTTCTTTGAAACTACGTTTCCTTTCCAACACCATCATCAATCCGCTGCCCACCATATAACTCTAATCCGCCAAGCTTCCATAACAGTGACCCATTTTTAACATTTGATATGGACTCTTTCTCTGAGCCCATTCCCCCTTCTCCTCAAAATGGACCGCCGTTACTCACCAGCCCAAATAACCAACAATCTCTCAACACACCCATTGAAGACCCTATCGCCCCTCACTCATCTCTTCCATCTCTGTTACACGCACCCACTAGTTCTCCGCCATCACCCTCCTCTCCTCCACCTGTGACCACACCATCACCACTGCCACATAATCCCATCCCAGCACCACGGCGCAGCGACCGCTCCACCAAGCCTCCTTCGCATTTGCAGGACTTTCACATTGAGATGCCTCTCCCTTCAAGGCCCACACCAACATCGTCCACGAATCTGGTCAAAACTTTAGGTACTGCCCATCCTCTTTCTCAATTTATGTCTTATGCTCAACTTTCTTCCATTCACAAATCCTATATCACCCAACTCACCCTCCTCAGAGCACCCACCAGTTTTTCTCAGGCCATTCAAGTTCCACAGTGGCGTGATGCCATGAAAATTGAGGTCGATTCCCTGCAAGCTAATGGGACTTGGAGTTTGGTGTCGTTGCCTCCTTACAAGAGGCCAATTGGTTACAAATGGGTGTATAAGTGTAGAAAACAATGGAGAGAAGGTTTGTATTTCTTGTGTAACATTTCCACGATTACAACAGTATATATGCATACATGCATGGAAGCTAAAAAACCACTGACCTCTCTAAGAACCAGCTGCTACCCTAAGACCTGTTGGTCCTTACATTACAGCCTTAACCTCCATTATAGGAACCCACTAATTACAAGCAAGGAAAAACTTGTAGCAGGGACAATCGGCTACCCTAATCTCCTAGCAGTCATTGCTAGCCATCACGGCTAATCACTAGTCACAGCTAGCAGTCAGTCACACATCCACCAATATCCACCAATATGTCCAATACTTCCAATACTCCCCCTCAAGCTGGATCAAGGGGATTAATTTATCCAAGCTTGGAGAGCAGACGTTGAAACTGAGTGCAAGTAAGAGACTTTGTGAAGACGTCGGCAAGTTGATCATGACTCCGAGTGAAGATTGTTTGAATTACCTTGTTCTGAACTTGTTCACGGACATAGTGACAATCAACTTCAATGTGTTTGGTGCGTTCATGGAACACAAGATTAGAGGCAATGTGCATAGCCGCCTGATTGTCACAAAAAAGGGACATAGGGTTGTGGCTGGAAAACCCCAGGTCCGAGAGAAGGCCCTTGAGCCAAATGAGTTCGCAGGATGTGGACGCCATGGCCCTGTACTCAACTTCTACACTGGAACGAGCAATAACATTTTGCTTTTTGCACTTCCATGTTACGAGGTTACCTCCAACGAACGTGCAGTAACCTATAGTGGATTTTCGATCAACAATATTTCATGCCCAGTCAGCATCAGTGTAGGCTAGAATCTGAGTATGACCATTCTTCTTCATGACAATTCCCCGACCAATGGAGCCTTGAGGTATCGGAGAACCCATTTGACAACGTTGAGATGGGTCTCCGTGGGTGCATGCATGAATTGGCTGAGAAGACTGACTGCATAGGTTATATCAAGTCTAGTAATGGTGAGATAGATGAGTTTACCCACCAACCGTTGATAGTAACTGATATCACGGAGAGGCGCACCTGCCAAGTCCAACTTCAATTTGCTATCAAGAGGAGTACGAGCCGGTTTGCAATCCACTATCTCCACTTCTTGAAGCAAGTCAAGCACATATTTTCGTTGACTTAAAAACAGGCCCTTGGGAGAAGTAGCCATTTCAATCCCAAGGAAGTATTTCAACACTCCTAAGTCTTTGATGGCAAATTGCTGATGAAGAGACTATTTAAGGGTGTGAATCTCATCAAGATTATCACCTGTGATGATGAGATCATCAACATAAATTAGAACGACTAATTTACCAACTGATCCAGTTCGAACAAACAAGGATGAATCAGCATGACTTCTCTTGAAACCAAACTTTTCAAAGACTAGGCTCAGCTTGGCATACCAGGCACGTGGTGATTGTTTTAATCCATAAATGGACTTGTGAAGCTTGCAAACCATATTTGAATTCTGTGCTTGGGGGTGACCAGGAGGTAACTGCATGTAGACTTCCTCTTCAAGGTCTCCATGCAAAAAAGCATTTTTTACATCCATTTGGTACAACGGCCACTCATGGTTAACTGCAATGGACATCAACACCCGCACTGTACTCATTTTAGCCACTGGAGCAAAGGTCTCCTTATAGTCCACTCCAAATATTTGAGTAAAACCCAGGGCCACCAATCTTTGCCTTGTGTCTTTCAATCAAACCATCATAATTAAACTTGGTTTTGTAAATTCATCGACTGCCTACCACCTTCTAACCCTTTGGAAGCCATACGATGCTCCAGGTTTTATTTTCATCCATCGCCTTGAGCTCTTCGGCCATGGCAAGCTTCCAAACCTCTTGAAGATTTGCTTCTTGAAAGGTCCTTGGTTCAATTTCATGTGACAGCTTGCTAAGAAAAGTGGAATGAGCGGGAGAAACCTTGGAGTAATTTACAAACTTTTGGATTGGGTACCTTGCAGCGTACGTTACATAATCATGCAACCTGGGTGGTGGTTGTCTGTTGCGAGTTGGATTCCGTCGGGGTTGAGGAACCACTGCTGAAGGTTCAACCATCCTCTCGTCTATGGATGGTGCGTCATAGTCATGAGGAACCACTCCAGACGCTTCAGTTTCGTCTTCAATGATTACGCAGTCATCACCGTTTGCATGGGAGTTGCTATTGGGAGCAAATACTTGAGCACGATCACTTGGTTCGGCTGGAGTTGGTAATGGAAAAAGGTCCTGCAATTCCTCCCCCTTACGGTTTTCATATGATGGTTTGGTGAAGTATGGTTTGATCTCATCAAACCTTACATCTCTGGAGATAAATACCTTCCTGGAATGAGGATTGTAACACTTGTAACCTTTTTGAGTGGAGGAGTAACCCATAAACACACACTTGACTGCTTTGGGATCTAGTTTGTCTCGGTGATGGGATTGAATGTGAGCATAACAAGTGCATCCAAAAATTCTCAGATGGGAAAGATTAATTTTTTTGTTTTTCAAGACTTCATATGGTGATTTGGAATTCAGAACCCGACTAGGGAGTCGGTTGATGAGGTAAATTGCTGCAAGCACTCCTTGAGACCAAAACCTCTTTGACACATTCATTTGAAGCATGAGAGCCCTGGTTTTTTCAAGTAGATCCCGATTCTTTCTCTCGGCAATTCCATTTTGCTATGGGGTACCTACACAACTTGTTTGATGTATGATGCCATGTGTGCTCAAATAGTTAGTCATATTTTTGGATGTATATTCAGTGCCATTATCATACCTTAGTATGTGGATTTGGGATGAAAAATTGTTCATGACAAGGCTATGAAAGTTCTTGAAAGCATCCATGACTTCATTTTTGAATTTTACAAGGTACAACCAAGTGACTCTTGAAAAATCATCAACAAAAGTAACATAGTACCTATAACCATCAAATGACTCGAGAGGTGCTGGTCCCCAAACATCGGAGTGCACCATCTCAAACAGCTTGCTAGTTCTAGATATGGACGAACTAAATGGAAGCCTTGCAAATTTTGGCAGATGACAAATTTCACATACAAGTGAGGATTTGCACATATTAGGGAATAAGGTAGATAAAACGAATTCTGAAGGATGTGCTAGACGTTGATTCCACAACTGATGCTCTAGATTTGAACTGACTTGGAATCCATTTGGAAGATTAGGGTCTTTTGACAAATAGTACAACCCATTTAGGTAGTGACCTTCACCAATCAACTTCTTGGTGACTAGATCCTGAAAAACAACATTGTGAGGAGAGAAAATTGCACGGCAGTTGAGAGAATTTGTAATCCTTCCTATGGACAATAATTGAAAAGGAAAGGATGGAACATATAATGATGTGGACTCAACTCTTCCTGACATTAGTTTGACTTTGCCTCTACCTAGTACGGGTACACCACTACCATTTGCTACAGAAACTACTGATGGTTTATGATAGCTTTCAAACTTGTCTAACTTTGAGTGTTGGTTTGTCATGTGATCTGTGGCACCAGAGTCTATAATCCAAAAATCATGAGGATGACTAACATTTAGAGCAATTGAAGGAGTACACATAATACTTGGAGTGTCGGCTATATGCTCCTGATTAGACTCAGCTAAGAATCCCGCAAACTGTCCAAGGAGAGAAGTTTTATTTCCACCAGTCAATACGTTGCCTGCGCCTCCTTTTTTGGTTTGAAGATAAGCTGAGAACTCATTTATCAAGTCAGCTAGATTTGCTGTGGAGTTCATCAGCCCGTCAGCTGAAGAAGCAGTAGCAGCATAGTTTTTATTTGTATGTGATTTGGTTTGTGTGCCCTTGTAGTCTCTTGAAGCTTTGTTTTCAAACTTTGGCTTCAAATCAGGATGTAATATCCAGCATCGATCTACTAGATGTCCAACATTGTTGCAGTGTAAACACTTCAGGTCTGGCCTCTTTCCCTTTTACACTTTTTCTCCAGAAGACTTGTGATTTGCCACAAAGCCTCGAGCTTCAGACATTCTAGATTTTATGTCAACATTCATGACTTTCCTACGAACTTCTTCGTTCCACATATTTTTCATGCAACCGAGATGATGAACAAAAGATTTATCACCTTGTTGAAGACTTACCAGATTTCTCTTGAGCTGGACCACTCGAGCAGCATTGTTTTGATTTCCATACATCTCTTTGACTGCATTCCAAAGAGAACAAGAGGATTCCGAAAAACTAAAGATTTCGGACAACTTAGGATCCATGGAGTTGAGAAGCCACGACATGACCAGTTGGTCTTTGCACATCCATGCTTCATACTCCGAAGAAGAGGCGACAGGTGCCTCAATGCTTCCATGGCCATATCCGAGTTTGGATCTTCCTCCAAGGGCAAGAGATACAACTCTAGACCATGGAAGATAGTTAAATTCATTTAACACCACCGAGCACAATCGTTGGTTTGGGTTGACTTCAGCTTCAGGAAAGCTGGTGCGAGGGGCAGTGAAGCTTTCTGCATCAGAGCCAAATAAATTTTCTTCTGCCATTGATCAAGTTGAATGTGCAGAGATAAGAGGAATAATGGAGATAGGCCTGTTAAGGTTCCTGCTCTGATACCATGTAGAAAACAATAGAGAGAAGGTTTGTATTTCTTGTGTAACATTTCCACGATTACAACAGTATATAAGCATACATGCATGGAAGCTAAAAAACCACTGACCTTTCTAAGAACCAACTGCTACCCTAAGACCTGTTGGTCCTTACATTATAGCCTTAACCTCCATTATAGGAACCCACTAATTACAAGCAAGGAAAAACTTGTAGCAGGGACAATCGGCTACCCTAATCTCCTAGCAGTCATTCCTAGCCATCACGGCTAATCACTAGTCACAGCTAGCAGTCAGTCACACATCCACCAATATCCACCAATATGTCCAATACTTCCAATAATAAGGTCAAATTAAAGGATGATGGGACCATTGAATGCTACAAAGCACGGTTAGTGGAGAAGGGATACAGTCAAATTGAAGGGGTTGATTACAGGGAGACCTTTGCGCCTGTGGCTAAAATGGTGACGGTCCGAGTCTTGCTTAGTGTGGCAGCTCTGCGTGGTTGGCATCTCCATCAATTGGACATTAACAACACGTTCTTATATGGTGACCTTGATGAAGAGGTGTTCATGTCCATGCCTCCTAGTTTCAGACGAAAGGGGGAGAATCGGGTATGCAAGCTTCACAAGTCATTGTACGGATTGAAACAAGCATCCAGGCAGTGGTTTCTCAAGTTGTCCACCGCACTCAAAGCTGCATGATTCCAACAGTCACTATCTGATTAATCCTTATTCTTCCAAAGTCGTCAGGATAGTTTCTTAGCCTTACTCGTATATGTTGATGATGTGATATTGGCAGGGAATAACTTACAGGACATAGATAACACTAAGATCTTCTTATCCAAGCATTTGAAGCTCAAGGATTTGGGGCAGCTCAAATATTTCCTCGGCATAGAAGTTGCAAGATCACATCATGGAATTAGTCTGTCGCAACGTAAGTATGCCTTGGAAATTTTGGATGATGCTGGTTTCTTGGGTGCCAAACCTTCCCAGTTCCCAGTGGAGCAAAACTTGTCACTCACACAGTCAAATGGAAAGCTTTTGGATGATGCTTCGGCCTACAGGAGGTTGGTTGGAAGGTTGATCTACTTGACCATAACAAGGCTGGATCTGACCTATGTCGTAGATGTGCTGAGCCAGTTCATGGATAAACCACGGCAACCACATCTGGAGGCAGCTCATAAAGTGCTTAAGTATGTTAAACAAACACCGGGTCAAGGCATTTGGCTGCCATCTACAGGTACACTTTAGCTACTAGTGTTCTGCGATGCTGATTGGGCTCGCTGCAAAGACACGAGAAGATCAATCACGGGCTATTGTATCCTACTTGGCCAGGCACCAGTGTCTTGGAGGACGAAGAAGCAGACAACGGTATCCCGTTCAAGCGCAGAAGCAGAGTATCGCGCCATGGCCAGCACATGCTGTGAAATTACATGGCTGAGAAACATTTTGAAGGATTTGAAGGTGAGGCATACGCAACCAGTGACCTTATTTTGTGATAATCAGGCGGCCATGCACATAGCTTCAAACCTAGTTTTTCATGAGAGAACCAAACACATAGAGATAGACTGTCATCTGATACGAGAGAAAATTCAAGAGGGAATGAATCGGACAACCTATATTCGAACTGCAAATCAGCCGACAGATTTGTTTACTAAGCCATTAAGCTCGACACAATTTGAAGTCTTACTTAGCAAGTTGGGTGTCATTAACATACACTCCAACTACCCAACTTGAGAGGGAGTGTTAAAGGAAATCGAGCTTAAAATAGGATGTTGACCTTGTGAATATTGTAATTGATTGTTTAGTATTTGTTTCCTTCCCTGTAAATGATTCTACTTGATTATAGGAAATAGATTAGGACTCTGATGTACTAAAACTAGTATAAGTTTGTATTCTTGCTTCTTGGAAAATTAATGAAGATTGATTCTTTCGCATTCTATTTTCTTACAAATACAATAGTGGCAATCACATATTTGATTTACGGAATGATGGTGGTCACTCTAATTCAAACTAGCAATTAGGATCTGCTCAAAACATTTAAAACTTCAAATATGAAAACACATAAATAATCCATGAATTATATCAATTTTTGATTCAGGAAAGAATAGCCTCCACTCCACTGAGTTTAGTGCAAATCATACGGATTCGGATTCAGATTTGAAAGTGGGGAAGGAGCATAGGGTGATGAAGAAGGTGAGGGAAATAAAGAAATTATGTGGTTGCGATTCAGAGGCTCAGAGCTTCAATTTTTGTGGAAATTTGTACCGATCAATAACAAATTCAAACAATTTGTAATTAACACTTCTTCCCAGTCTTTACAATTTTATGCACAACTGTGCCATATCAAGGGTCATATACCCACAAACTTAGGTTTCTTGTTGAAAAATTTGACCATCCTTGCCTTAACGGGAAACAATATTGATGGAAAAATTACCCTCATCAATTGTAAGCATGGAGAATCTGCGGTTATTATATCTCGATAATAATGATGTTTCCGGATGAGCTATGCCGTATGAGGTACCAGGCTGAACTCTCACTGGCAAACAATTGAATCGTTGGATTGATTCCAAATTGCATAGGAAACCTCAGCCACCTTCAGAGAGTTTTCCTAAATTATTCCAACAAACTGAACTCTTCAATACCAAGCAATTTATGGAACCTTGAAGACCTCTTGTTCTTAGATCTGTCAGTCAATTCTTTCAATGGATACCTACCTACAGGCATGAGAAGGTTAATTGTTATCCAAATGATAGACTTGTCTTGGAACCAAATCAGTGGACACATCCCAAGCATCATGGGATCTTTTCAGAGCCTAGAGTCTTTGAATTTGTCAAACAACTTGATCTTAGGATCTGTTCCATATAGTTTGGTGATCTGAGAGGATATATTAGAGTTTTTGGACCTATCATACAATAATCTGTCTGGCCAAATACCCAAGTCTCTATAGAAACACTCAAATTTCTCAAGTGTTTGAATTTCTCTTTTAATCAACTATCTGGAGAGATTCCTTCTGGGGGACCTTTTGCCAACTCCACTGCTCTATCATTTTTGGGGAGTGGGGTTCTTTGTGGGAGACCTGGTTTTGGAGTCCCGCCTTGCAGGACTCGTGGCATTCAAAAATCAAAGACGACACTTGATTTTCTCAAATATATTATTCCAGCCATTGCCTCAACACTGATTCTAATTGCTATATATGATTTTTATGTGAAGAAAGCATCAAAACAGAAGTGCCGGGATTCCTCCTTCAGAGAACTTGTAATGGAAACAGGGTATAGAATGATATCCTATCATGAACTCCGTAGTGCTACGAATGATTTCTCCGAAAGCAGCTTTCTTGGAGCTGGAAGTTTTGGGTCTGTGTACAAGGGGGTTCTCTCCGATGGGACAACCATTGCTATCAAAGTTCTAAACATGCAAATGGAAGGTGCCTTGAAAAGTTTCCATGCAGAATGCAAGGTGTGGCGGGCAATCCGACATAGGAATCTTGTCAAGGTGATAACTACGTGCTCAAGCCCCGAGGTAAGAGCTTAATTTGGTGCTGGAATACATGTCTAACGGTAGCCTTGAGGAGTGGTTGTACTCTCCAAACTATTGTCTAAATCTTTTGCAAAGAGTGAGCATGTTGGTCGATATTGCCTCAGCTTTGGAGTATCTTCATCATGGTCAAACAGAACCTGTAGTGCATTGTGATTTGAAGCCTAGCAGCATCCTTCTTGATGAAGACAAGGTTGCACATGTGGGAGACTTCGGCCTTGTTGGAAAGTAAATCAAAACCCCTCCATCAAGGAAGACAAAAAGAATGAAATCACTATGATTGTTGTAATTATAATTCTTACTAAACCAGTGTAGTTGACTAATCCTAGATGAGTAGTTTGTAGGGAAAGCACTCTGTATAAATATTGGACTCTTGGTATCAATGAAACACACTTGTCAAATATATCTTTTTACCAATTTTACATGGTATCAGAGCAAGGGAGACCTAGCTCTTGATTTTCCCATTATCTGTTTTTCCTCCTTCCCACATGGCCACCGACGGACAGGAGAAGGATTCTTCTCTTGGTGATTCCTCCCACATGTCCCTTCATGTTACAATCAAGGATGGCAGCAAGACTGATTCTTTAAGTCCTTTTTTTTATCCATCATTCGGACCATCCCGACATGGTCCTTGTTACCAAGCCGCTGAACGGCAACAACTATGCAACCTGGAGCCGCTCTATGCGTATTTCCCTCAACGCCAAAAACAAGTTGGGGTTCGTTGACGGCGTCGTCCAAGCACCATCTGAACACACCAATCCTCTTGATTATTCTCTTTGGTCCCGATGCAATGAAATGGTTCTTTCATGGATTATTAATGCTCTTGATCCTGAAATTGCAGACAATGTGCTCTATTACACCACTGCACATGAGATTTGGGTCGATCTCCGAGACCCTTTTTCACTGAGCAATGCGCCAAGAATATACCAAATCCAACGTGAGATGGCTTCTCTAACTCAAGGACGCAGTTCTATTGCCGCTTACTACACCAAGATGAAAGTTCTTTGGGATGAACTTTCCTCCTACAACGACATTCCAATTTGCTCATATGGAGCAATGAAGAAACATGCTGATCAAGAACAGCGAACTGCACTTAAGCAATTCCTCATGGGACTCAACGAGTAATATAGTGCCGTAAGAGGACAAATCCTCTTGATGCAGCCTTTGCCATCCCTCTGCACCGCTTATTCCTTGATTTGCCAAGAAGAGAAACAACGAGAGCTTGGTGCCTCTCGTCATCATGAAGAACCCGCTGCTATGGCGGTCCAAGGGAAAAAGCAATCATATCATGATAATTCTTCTCGATCACCGCTTCATTGTTCCTATTGTGATCAGGATCATCATACGAGGAAAACTTGCTACAAATTGAACTGTTATCCCCCTGGACACCGTCTCTATAAACCACCCAATAATAAAGGGAACAACAGTGGCTCTCACAATTCAACTGGCGGCGTGAATGGCGGTGCCCATCCTCGTCGCAGCGGCGCAACCAACAGCTCTGAGAGTTCTTCTGCTCACCTTGTTGCTGCATCTACCGGATCGTCTGTCCATCTTTGTACGAGATAAATCAGGCTCACAGACTCCCAATGTGAGCGAATTGCTTCAGTTGTGCAGACCTCAGAGCCCAATGCTTCTCAGGCTCATTCAGTCAATTTCATAGGTTTGTCTACTGCCATCAGGCCCATTTAGCCCATTTTTTAGGTTTGGCCTCCAAGGAGTGGATTATTGATAGTGGACACATTACGTCTTCTCCACATTTGCTTGAGGCTCCACTCACACGACCTTCCCTGCATACTGAGAGCTTGCCTAGTGGGGAAAAGGTCGCTATTACTTTTGTTGGCAATTTATCTTTAAATAAAAATATATATTTGAGAGATGTTTTAGGTGTACCCACTTTCAAAGTAGACCTTATATATGTCAGTAAAATTACAAAAAGTTTACATTGTTCGGTAATTTTTTTTTCAACTTGGTGTGTTTTGCAGGACTTGATTTCGAGGAAGACGATTGGTCTGAGTAAGCAACGAGATGGACTTTACTATTTGGTGGCATTGGCTTCCCAATCTTCATCCTCCACAAAACTTTCATGTTCCCTTGTTACCGTTTCTAGTGATCTATGACATCAACGTTTAGGTCATCTTTCTTCTACTCGTTTGGAATATTTATCCAAAACTATGTTAAATTTTCCTTACTCTTCTAATAAAATATGTGATGTTTGTCCATTGGCTAAACAAACACGCTTAAGTTTTAGTAATAGTCATATCTCAACTACACATCCTTTTGCCTTAATACATTGTGATATATGGGGACCCCACAAAGTTGCATCTCTCTATGGTGCTCATTATTTCTTAACTGTGGTAGATGATTATACTCGATATACATGGGCTTTTCTTATGCGCCACAAATCTGAAACACAAGGGCTTCTCAAGAAATTTTTTTCTTTTGTTCATACCCAATTTTATTCTAAAATTCAAAATATCTGGGTTGACAATGGGGGAGAAATTTATTCTCTACGCCATTTTTTTTCCTAACCATGGGATTATTTATCAACACTCTTGTGTTTATACACCACAACAAAATGGTGTTGTGGTGTTTAAACATCGGCATTTATGTTGGTAAAATTAGAGAACAAGAAATATGCAATCTAATTCTCACAGTTATAAAATCCTTGCAAGTGCACAAATCGATAAGAATAGTATAGTAGCACAACAAGAGTCGATCCCTCGAGGACTTGTATCCGCGTTATGTCCACTTCAGTATTTAGACTCAACTAACTCAAATTAAGACTCCCGGCAATAAGTAAAACGGGGGGGGGGGGGGGGGGGGGGGGGGGGGGGGGGGGGGGGGGGGGGGGGGGGCTGGGGGGTTTGATGTGTTTAAAACAAGATATTAAAAAAGAAACTTAAAGTGCAAGAACAAATTGAAACATAATCAAAGGTGATGATTGAATGAATTAACTAAGTCGAATAAAGGCTAACTATCC
Organism: Oemleria cerasiformis; assembly: GCA_037349345.1. Lineage (NCBI taxonomy): Eukaryota > Viridiplantae > Streptophyta > Magnoliopsida > Rosales > Rosaceae > Oemleria > Oemleria cerasiformis. The sequence continues at coordinate 13,906,447 of JAZGTL010000010.1, forward strand.
ACTCTAACCAATTCAAGTTCCTAACATGATTTCCAAGATCGTCTTACTATGAATTCTCTTAATAAGATGCCCATGCAAAGGTCTTGTTACAGCTCACCCTACACATATTATTTTCTTCTTACTTAGCATGTCCTAACCGTTTCCTCTGCTTAGAACGTCTACAAATCTTAGAGAAGGATTAGTAATCTAAGATGATGCATGAAATACAAATTGAATTTAATGACGTTACACTACCCCTAGATGGTTTAATGATCTAGGTTGTCATGAATTATGATTACAAGATTGTTTCTTAACCTCAACCTCTCGATGCAATCTGTCAGGACCCGTCCTGAATTTCCCCTCGAAATCCATGAAGAACCCTGATCCCGTCTGACAACCTAAGGAAATGTTCCCAAAATACCCTTCAATCATTACAAATTATAAAAATAATAAATACTTTCACTTGTCAGACAAGGGATTCAAGCACTCAAAAATTCCCATAATTAATGATCAACCGAATAAAATATAATATCAAAGCGTCTAAGTAGGATCAAGGGTACAATTTAGATATCCTACTCAAGTACAACTACACAGCGAAGCCGAAAGTACTAATGCCTCTGCCTCAAGATAAGTGCCCACGTCAACTCAACAGCCTGAAGGGGGTTTAAACACAAAAGTTGTGAGTGGACAAAAATAATCGTTTATAAATCGTTTTCCAAGGAATATTACCTTTTTCCCCCTCCATTTATAAGACCATGCATGCATCACATAAAACAGTTCATGATATAAAAACATCATCTTTAAATCACCGGCATTTCCATTTCTCTTTAAAACCACTTAGTAGGACCCACACAAAATCCATATAAGGAAAACACATTGTGGTCCACAGCCTGGTTTGAAAATCATCCTCAAAAGAGTTCAAAATCATTTAATTCAACATGGATACATAATATCTCAAATCCACTGTTCCCGACACATCCACTAGCCACCAGGGTATCCCTTAGGGTGTGCTAGTTCTGTATCACAACTCTATGTACTATCATATCACATCAGTCGGCAAGTATCCTCGACTATCATATCGTATCATCAGCCGGTATAACATTCGGCTATCATATCACATCAGTCGGCATATCCCTCGATTGGCATATCATATCATCAGTCGGTATAACATTCAGCTATCGTATCACATCAGTCGGCAAGTATCCTCGACTATAATATCATATCATCAGCCGGTATAATATTCAGCTATCGTATCACATCAGTCGGCAAGTATCCTCGACTATCATATCATATCATCAGTCGGTATAACATTCGGCTATCATATCACATCAGTCGGCATATCCCTCGACTGGCATATCATATCATCAGCCGGTATAACATTCAGCTATCGTATCACATCAATCGGCAAGTATCCTCGACTATCATATCGTATCATCAGCCGGTATAACATTCGGCTATCATATCACATCAGTCGGCATATCCCTCGACTGGTATATCCCTAGCCACCAGGGTATCTCTTGGGGTGTGCTAGTCCTGTATCACAACTCTCTGTACTATCATAGACAGCCTCGCGACCCGGCGGAGCCAAAACTCCGCGATGCCAGAGTCGGAGCACTCAACGAACCAACAGAGTAAAAACTCTTGACGCTAGTCGAAGAAACAGTAACCAATTATATTGGAGGTTTACCGGGTTCACCGCCAACAGCGGATCCTAGTCCCATATCCTGGTCCTCCTCAAATATGTTTATCTTGGAGGTTCACCGGGTTCACCGCCTCTAACGGATCCTAGTCCCATATCCTGGTCCTTCTCAAATATATTTATCTTGGAGGTTCACCGGGTTCACCGCCTATAACGGATCCTAGTCCCATATCCTGGTCCTCCTCAAATATATTTATCTTGGAGGTTCAACGGGTTCACCGCTAATAACGGATCCTAGTCCCGGGTCCTGGCCTCCCTCAATCAATGTTAATCTTGGAGGTTCATCGGGTTCACCGCCAACAGCGGATCCTAGTCCCGGGTCCTGGCCTCCCTCAAATATGGCCAAATCCGATAAACTCGTACAACCGGGTCAAAACCCAAATCATGGACTCAATAATTTCCACGTCAAAACGATATCAAAACCGAGTCCAAAAACCATGATATTTCTCAAATCACAATTTAACTGAAATAGTGGAAAACATGTGTCCAGTAATCATTTCTAAAATCCGGAAATTCAATGCCACAATACATAACAGTATTTAAACAAAGATACTTTGATGCATGCATTTCAGTTTATAAAACAAAAGTTCACTCACAAAGCTGTTCAAGCAAGCTCAATCCCGTCTTGTTCGTTCCTCTGAGGTTCCTGGAACAATATCGCCTGTCAAAAACAACAATCGGGATTACCGGCTAGTAATAAGACTCTTATATAACAACTCCCTAAACCCCGGGAGGTCTACCCATGTTGTTCTAGAAAACACAGCAACTTCGGACGCCCAAAATGACCTCTAAACGACGTCCGATCAACCCAAAACCTATACCAATAGATTCGGAACGTCGAAACTAGTTACCACGCATCGCCGTGACCTCAGACTCGGCCCCACGCGCTGCCACGTGCCACCGTAAGGTGGGAACACGCACCCACGTGTCGCCACGCGTCCTCACGCGCCTGCTACAGTGTTCACGCTCCTCGATCGGTCCAACCCGGGCCGGCTCGACCTGACCTAGTCCAACTCAACCCGATCGATTCACTCAATCTGACCGTTTCAACTCGACCCGATCGGTTCACTCAACCCAATCGGTTCACTCAACCCGACCGGTCACCGATGATTCACCGGAGAAGACGACCGGTTGCCGGTGCCACCGTCTGGTTTCGCCGGAATCCCCCATTTTCGGCCGAAAGTTCAAGCTTTTATAACTTCTCCGAAACTCAACCATTTTTCACAAATTTTATGTCTAAATCTATCTACTCAGACACAAGAATCCAAATATGACCTCAAAACCACAAACACGTACCTGTGTAAGCTGAAAAATCGATCGGAAGATCCGAAATCTCCTATACTCGGTTCGGCTTCCCCCGTGGTCCTCTCCTTCGATGATTGGTACGGTTGTGATCGTGGGAAGGAGTAGAATACGATTAGTTGATCAAAAATGTAAGCTAAAGCCTTGAATCCAAAGTTGAGTTTGTGGGTTATGGGTAGTTTTCTCACGGGTTCGGGGTGTTTGTGTCTCAGAGAGAGAGGATCATCAGATGAAGAATGAAGATGAAGTTAAGATGTAAATGAAGATGTAAAAATGATTGGGGTTAAAATATCTTCTCCCAAGCCAAAATTACCAAAATACCCTTGCACATCTAGACCCATAACTTTCGTACACGAACTCCATTTTCTGCGTGCCGTTTGTCTACGAACTCGTGAGTTCGAGACCTACGCAACGGTACCCGAAATACCGCCTAATAAGTTCCGAAACAAAACTTGATTTCCATGCCCTTTACCGACCAAGGGTAAAATCATCATTTTACAAAAATAATTGCGTAAACCCTATAATTAAAATTCCGGGTTGTTACAATCCACCCCCCTTAAGAAATTTCATCCTTGAAATTCATTCCTAACCATGGAACAAATGAGGATATTGTGCTCGCATGAGTTCCTCCGTTTCCCACGTGGCTTCCTCTACGTTATGATTCCTCAACAACACTTTAACTAGAGGAATAGTCTTTCTGCGAAGTACCTTGTCCTTCCAATCTAGAATTTGCACTGGTTGCTCCTCAAACGTCAAATCGTCTTTCAGCTCAAGTGGTTGCTCTTCCAACACATGAGACTCATCAAACAAATATTTCCGGAGCAAAGATACATGAAAGACATCATGAACTCTGGATAATTCCGAGGGTAAAGAAATACGCTATCACATTCCCATGTTGCATTAGCACACAGCCTATACTCCGCAATAATGCATCACTATAAACCTCAAATCCCCGGTTACCATCCGGAAGGGTTAATACTGGAGCAGAAGTCAACCTTCTCTTTAGCTCCTGAAAGCTCTGCTCACAATCAGCATCCTAGTCAAACTTGACTGCTTTCCTAGTCAACCGAGTCAATGGACCCGTTATCGTAGAAAATCCTTCTACGAACCGCCGATAATATCCTGCTAAACCCAGAAAGCTCCTCACTTCTGTCACTGTCCTTGGTTGCTCCCAGTTTGCCACTGCCTCCACTTTTTGGAGATCTACGCTGATACCCTCTGCCGAAATCACATGACCCAAGAATCCTACCTCGGTAAACCAAAACTGGCATTTACTAAACTTGCAAACATTTGCTTTTTCCTAAGCATATTCAGCACCAACCTCAAGTGCTTCTCATGTGCCGTGGCACTTCTTGAATACATAAAGATATCGTCGATGAACACAATTACAAATCGATCCAAATACTTTTGGAATACCCTGTTCATCAAGTCCATAAACGCTGCCGGAGCATTAGTCAACCCGAAGGGCATCACCAGGAACTCATAATGACCATACCGAGACCTGAAAGCTGTTTTCTGAACATCCTCTTTACGGATCCTCAATTGATGGTACTCGAATCGAAGGTCAATTTTCGAAAAATACTTATTTCGCACCGTCACTCTATTTAACTGCCGGTAGTTGATACACAATCTCAGACCACCATCCTTTTTCCTCACAAATAATATCGGCGCACCCCATAGTGCAACACTTGGGCGAATAAATCCCATATTAAACAAAGTCCTGTAACTGAGTCTTTAACTCTTGCAATTCTGCCGGTGTCATTCTGTACGGTGCCTGTGAGAGAGGTTGAATACCTGGTAGAAGCTCTATGGTAAACTCAATCTCACGGTGAGGTGGCAATCCTGGAAGATCCTCTAGAAATACATCAGAGAACTCACTCACCACAGGAATATCCCCCACTCTCGTCGGAGTATCCCGAGTATCAAACACATGAGCCAAATACCCCTCACAACCTTTCCTCAACAATCTCTCATCGGTCAACGCTGATATCACTCCTAAGGGTAGTACCCTACGATCTCCCTGAAATGTAAGTTCTGGTAATCCTGGACTCCAGAAAACCACTGTCTTGTCATAACAGTCTATGAAGGCATGGTGCATGGACAACCAATCTCCCCAGAATCACATCAAACTCAAAAATATCCAAGGGGGTTAAATTTGCCTCCAAACCATGGCCTTCAACCATCACCGGACAACTGCGAATCACGAGGTTCGCCACTAACATATGCCCGGTAGGAGTACTAATACCCATGTCCCAACCAATCGGAGACAATTCTCTACATCCTCTGGGCTAGACTCGCCCATAAATATCATCGCCCCCAGTCTCTGGGCTCTCTCAATATCAGAAACCTCATGAGTAACCCTATCCTGGAATACAGAAGCTAAAGTCTGATCCAGCTGTTCCAGTGTCTGCCTCAAATTAGGCTCCACTGCAGGTTCATGGGCATCTCTACCATTCTCAAACAGTTGACGGGACTCACGTCTCGGAGGAATTATACGCTGAAAAGAAGTTGTAAATCATTAATACCAAAATTTCACTTGTACACTAGATTTACGGTCTACAGGAATTTAACCTAGTGCTCTGATACCAATTGTCAGGACCCGTCCTGAATTTTCCCTCGAAACCCGGGAAGAACCCTGATCCCGTCTGACAACCTAAGGAAAGGTTCCCAAAATACCCTTCAATCCTTACAAATTATAAAAATAATAAATACTTTCACTTGTCAGACAAGGGATTCAAGCACTCAATAATTCCCGTAATTAATGACCAACCGAATACAATATAATATCAAAGCGTCTAAGTAGGATTAAGGGTACAATTTAGATATCCTACTCAAGTACAACTACACAGCGCAGCCGAAAATACTAATGCCTCAGTCTCGAGATAAGTGCCCGCGTCAACTCAACAGCCTGAAGGGGGTTTAAACACAAAAGTTGTGAGTGGACAAAAATAATCGTTTATAAATAGTTTTCCAAGGAATATTACCTTTTTCCCCCTCCATTTATAAGACCATGCATGCATCACATAAAACAGTTCATGATATAAAAACATCATCTTTAAATCACCGGCATTTCCATTTCTCTTTAAAACCACTTAGTAGGACCCACACAAAATCCATATAAGGAAAACACATTGTGGTCCACAGCCTGGTTTGAAAATCATCCTCAAAAGAGTTCAAAATCATTTAATTCAACATGGATACATAATATCTCAAATCCACTGTTCCCGACACATCCACTAGCCACCAGGGTATCCCTTAGGGTGTGCTAGTTCTGTATCACAACTCTCTGTACTATCATATCACATCAGTCGGCAAGTATCCTCGACTATCATATCGTATCATCAGCTGGTATAACATTCGACTATCATATCACATCAGTCGACATATCCCTCGACTGGCATATCATATCATCAGTCGGTATAACATTCAGCTATCGTATCACATCAGTCGGCAAGTATCCTCGACTATCATATCATATCATCAGCCGGTATAATATTCAGCTATCGTATCACATCAGTCGGCAAGTATCCTCGACTATCATATCATATCATCAGTCGGTATAACATTCAGCTATCATATCACATCAGTCGGCATATCCCTCGACTGACATATCATATCATCAGCCGGTATAACATTCAGCAATCGTATCACATGAGTCGGCAAGTATCCTCGACTATCATATCATATCATCAGCCGGTATAACATTCGGCTATCATATCACATCAGTCGGCATATCCCTCGACTGGATATCCCTAGCCACCAGGGTAACCCTTGGGGTGTGCTAGTCCTGTATATCAACTCTCTGTACTATCATATCACATCAGTCGACAAGTTTCCTCGACTACCATATCGTATCATCAGCCGGTATAACATTAGGCTATCATATCACATCAGTCGGTATATCCCTCGACTGGCATATCATATCATCAGCCGGTATAACATTCAGTTATCGTATCACATCAGTCGATAAGTATCCTCGACTATCATATCATATCATCAGCCGGTATAACATTCAGCTATCGTATCACATCAATCGACAAATATCTTCGACTATCATACCATATCATCAGCCGATATAACATTCGGCTATCATATCACATTAGTCGGCATATCCCTCGACTGGCATATCATATCATCAGCCGGTATAACATTCAGCTATCGTATCACATCGATCGGCAAGTATCCTCGACTATCATATCGTATCATCAGTCGGTATAACATTCGGCTATCATATCACATTAGTCGGCATATCCCTCGACTGGCATATCATATAATCAGCTGGTATAACATTCAGCTATCGTATCACATCAGTCAGCAAGTATCCTCGACTATCATATCATATCATCAGCCGGTATAACATTCGACTATCATATTACATCAGTCGGCATATCTCTCGACTAGCATATCCCTAGCCACTAGGGTATCCCTTGGGGTGTGCTAGTCCTGTATCACAACTCTCTGTACTATCATATCACATCAGTCGGAAAGTTTCCTCGACTATCATATCGTATTATCAGCCGGTATAACATTCGGCTATCATATCACATCAGTCGGCATATCCCTCGACTGGCATATCATATCATCAGCCGGTATAACATTCAGCTATCGTATCACATCAGTCGGCAAGTATCCTCGACTATCATATCATATCATCAGCCGGTATAACATTCAACTATCGTATCACATCAGTTGGTAAGTATCCTCGACAATCATATCATATCATCAGTCGGTATAACATTCGGCTATCATATCACATCAGTCGGCATATCCCTCGACTGGCATATCATATCATCAGCCGGTATAACATTCAGCTATCGTATCACATCAGTCGGCAAGTATCCTCGACTATCATATCGTATCATCAGCCGGTATAACATTCGGCTATCATATCACATCAGTCGGCATATCCCTCGACTTGCATATCCCTAGCCACCAGGGTATCCCTTGGGGTGTGCTAGTCCTGTATCACAACTCTCTATACTATCATAGACAGCCTCGCGACCCGGCGGAGCCAAAACTCCATGATGCCAGAGTCGGAGCACTCAACGAACCAACAGAGTAAAAACTCTCGACGCTAGTCGAAGAAACAGTAACCAATTATATTGGAGGTTTACTGGGTTTACCGCCAACAGCGGATCCTAGTCCCATATCCTGGTCCTCCTCAAATATGTTTATCTTGGAAGTTCACCGGGTTCACCGCCTATAACGGATCCTAGTCCCATATCCTGGTCATTCTCAAATATATTTATCTTGGAGGTTGACCGGGTTCACCGCCTATAACGGATCCTAGTCCCATATCCTGGTCCTCCTCAAATATATTTATCTTGGAGGTTCACCGGGTTCACCGCTAATAACGGATCCTAGTCCCGGGTCCTGGCCTCCCTCAATCAATGTTAATCTTGGAGGTTCACCGGGTTCACCGCCAACAGCGAATCCTAGTCCCGGGTCCTGGCCTCCCTCAAATATGGCCAAATCTGATAAACTCATACAACTGGGTCAAAACCTAAATCATGGACTCAATAATTTCCACGTCAAAACGATATCAAAATCGAGTCCAAAAACCATGATATTTCTCAAATCACAATTTAACTGAAAAAGTGGAAAACATGTGTCCAGTAATCATTTCTAAAATCCGGAAATTCAATGCCACAATACATAATAGTATTTAAACAAAGATACTTTGATGCATGCATTTCAGTTTATAAAATAAAAGTCCACTGACAAACCTGTTCAAACAAGCTCAATCCCGTCTTGTTCGTTCCTCTGAGGTTCCTGGAACAATATCGCCTATCAAAAACAACAATCGGGATTACCGGCTAGTAATAAGACTCTTATATAACAACTCCCTAAACCCCGGGAGGTCTACCCATGTTGTTCTAGAAAACACAGCAACTTCGGACGCCCAAAACGACCTCTAAACGACGTCCGATCAACCCGAAACTTGTTTCAACAAATTTGGAACGTCAAACCTAGTTACCAAGCGCCGCCGTGACCTCAGACTCGGCCCTACGCGCTGCCACACGCCGCCGTAAGGTCGGAATACGCACCCACGCACCGCCACGCGCCCTTACGTGCCGCCACGCGCTTGATACAATGTTCACGCGCCTGGACCGGTCTAACCCGACCCGGCTCAACCTGACCCGGTCCCACTCTACCCAATCGGTTCACTCAACCCGACCGGTTCACTCATCCCGATCGGTCACCGATGACTCGCCGGAGAAGACGACCGGCTGCCGACGCCACCGTCTGGTTTTGCCGGAATCCCCCATTTCCGGTCAAAACTTCAAGTTTTTATAACTTCTCCAAAACTCAACCATTTTTCTCAAATTTTATGTCTAAATCTATGTACTCAGACCCAAAAATCCAAATATGACGTCAAAACCACAAACACGTACCTGTGTAAGCCGGAAAATTGATCGAAAGATCCGAAACTTCCTATACTCGATTCGGCTTCCCCCGTGGTCCTCTTCTTCGATGATTGGTACGGTTGTGATCGTGGGAAGGATTAGAATACGATTAGTTGATAAAAAATGGAAGCTAAAGCCTTGAATCAAAAGTTGAGTTTGTGGGTTATGGGTTGTTTTCTCACGGGTTCGGGGTGTTTGTGTCTCAGAGAGAGAGGATCATCAGATGAAGAATGAAGATGAAGTTAAGATGTAACAACCCGAAAATTTTAATTATTGATTTTATGCAAGTATTTTTATTAAATGACGATTTTACCCTTGATCGGTAAAGGGCTTGGAAATCAAGTTTTATTTCGAGACACTTTTGGTGTTGTTTCGGGTACCGTTGCGTAGGTCTCGAACTCACGAGTTCGTAGACAGGCGGCACGCAGGAAACGGAGTTCGTATACGGAAGTTGTGGGTCTAGATGTGTAAGGGCATTTTGGTAATTTGCCATGGAGGGGAGATATTTTAACCTCAATTATTGTACACTTCATTTCATCTTCATTTCAGTTTCATCTCTTTATCATCTCCTTCTCTCTCTCTGTAACAAACATAACACAAACACACCTAATACATTGAACCCGAAACCGTGCGAAAAACCAAAAGAGAAACCAAAAGTCAACGTCGGATTCAAGGCTTTAACTTCCCATTTGGATCAACTAATCGTATTCTACTCTTTCCCACGATCACAACCGTACCAACCATCGAAGGAGAGGACCACGGTGGAAGCCGAGCCGAGTAAAGGAAGTTTCGGATCTTTGGATCGATTGTCCGGCTTATACAGGTACGTGTTTGATATTTTGAGGTTATATTTGGATTCCTGGGTTTGAGTAGATAGATTTAGACGTAAAATTTGTGTAAAACGGTTGAGTTTCGAGGAAGTTGTAAAGCTTGGAGTTTCGGTCGGAAATGGCGGATTCCGGCGAACCAGACGGCAGCGGAGGTGGCGGTCCGGTCATCTTCTCCGGCCAACTTCCGGCGACGGCGACGACAGTCCGGTCGTCTTCTCCGGCGAGTCATCGGTGACCGGTCGGGTCGAGTTGAACCGTTCGAGTTGAGTGAACCGGTCGGGTCGAGTTGGACCGGGTCAGGTTGAGCCGAACCGGGTTGGACCGGTTCAGGCACGTGAACACTGTAGCAGGCGCGTGACCGGCGCGTGAGGGCGCGTGGTAACTAGTTTCGGACGTTCTGAATCTGTTGGTACAGGTTTCAGGTTGATCGGACATCGTTTAGAGGTCGTTTTAAGTGTCCGAAGTTGCTGTGATTTTAGGAACAGCAAGGGTAGACTTCCCAAGATTAGGAAGTTGTTATATACGAGTCTTATTACTAGCCGGTAATCCCAATTGTTGTTTTTGACAGGCGATATCGTTCCGGGAACCTCAGAGGAACGAGCGAGACGGGATTGAGCTAGCTTGAACAGGTTTGTGAGTGGACTTTGTTTTATAAACTGAATTGCATGCATCAAAATATCCTTGTTAAATACGGTTATGTATTGTGGCATTGAATTTCTGAATGTTAGAAATGATTTCTAGACACATGTTTTCCACTATTTCAGTTAAAGTATGATTTGAGAAATATCATGGTTTTGGACTCGATTTTGATAACGTTTTGACGTAGAAATTATTGAGTCAATGATTTGGGTTTTGACCCTGTTGTATGAGTTTATCGGATTTTGGTCTGATTTGTGGGAGGCCAGGACTCGGGATGAGGATCCGTTATTAGCGGTGAACCCGATGAACCTCCAGGATAAACATTGATATGATATGATATGATAGTCGAGATATGCCGACTGATATGATATGATAGTCGAGATATGCCGACTGATATGATATGATAGTCGAGATATGCCGACTGATATGATATGATAGTCGAGATATGCCGACTGATATGATATGATAGTCGAGATATGCCGACTGATATGATATGATAGCCGTAGGTCATACCGGCTAATGATATGTTATGCTAGTCGAGAGATATGCCGACTGATGTGATAGCATAGTACAGAGAGTTGTGATACAGTACTAGCACACCCCAAGGGATACCCTGGTGGCTAGTGGATGTGTCGATGACAGTGGATTTGAGATGTTATGTGTCTAGGTGGAAATAAATGATTTTGAACATGGAAATGCCGGTGATTTAAAGATGATGTTTTTATAACATGAATTGTTTATGTGATGCATGCATGGTTTTATAAATGGAGGGGGAAAAAGGTAATATTCCTTGGAAAACGTTTTATAAACGATTATTTTTGTCCACTCACAACTTTTGTGTTTAAACCCCCTTCAGGCAATAGAGTTGACACGGACAGTATCTCGAGGCAGAGGCATTAGCACTTCCGCTACGCTGTGTAGTTGTACTTGAGTAGGATATCTAATTTGTACATTGATCCTACTTAGACGCTCTGATATTATTGTATTTGGTTGGTATTTACTTACGGGAATTTTAAGTGCTTAAATCCCTTGTCTGACAAGAGAAATTATTTATTGTTATTATCATATGCTAAGGATTGAAGGGTATTTGGGAACCTTTCCTTAGGTTGTCAGACGGGATCAGGGTTCTTCCCGGGTTTCGAGGGGAAATTCGGGACGGGTCCTGACAATTGGTATCAGAGCACTAGGTTAAATTCCTGTAGACCGTACATCTAGTGTACAGGTGAAATTTTGGTATTAATGGTTTACAACTTCTTTTCAGCGTATAATGCCTCCGAGACGAGAGTTCCGTCAACGGTCAGGGAATGGTGGAGATGACCATGAACCTGCAGTGGAGCCTGATTTGAGGCAGACACTGGAACAGCTGGGTCAGACTTTAGCTTCTGTACTCCAGGATAGGGCTTCTCATGAAGTCTCTGATATTGAGAAAGCCCAGAGACTGGGGGCAACGATATTCATGGGTGACTCTAGCCCAGATGAGGCTGAGGAGTGGATTACTCGCATGGAGTGGGTGTTCTTGATTATGAGGTGTCCACTAGAGGAGAGAGTTCTACTGGCCACATTTTTACTAGGTGGTTCTGCTTACCACTGGTGGCACTCATTGGAGGTGTCAGGTTGGAATGTCCATACGCTTACTTGGCAGACTTTCCGGGAACGCTTCTTGGAGCAGTTTTACCCTCGCTCACACCGGAACGTTAAGGAGGCCGAGTTCTTGCATTTACAGCAAGGAGACATGACGGTGGCCCAGTATGAACAGAGATTCATAGCGGAGTCGCTTTGCACCGACGTTGGTAGCGATCGAGTCAGACAAGTGCCACAGATTTGAGAGTGGACTGCGGAGTGAGATTCGGTCAGCAGTTACGTCTATGGACCACACTTCGTTGAGGACTTTGGCTGATGCTGCAGCTCGAGTAGAGTTGAGTTTGGGTTTCCCAATGCCACAGCAGTACAGTGGGTACAGGAGACGTCGAGATCACTGGACTGCCGGATCCTCTAGTCAGGGTCCATCAAAAAGAGGCAGTCATAGTTCTGGATCTTCTGGGAGATCTAGTACAGGCAGTGGCGGAGCTGGTCAGACACGACAATCTTTTGCACAGTCTCGGGGTGCCTCAGTGCAGTTCAACAGGAGACAGGGTGGCAGATCTAGTGGCTTCAGTGATTCCGTTTGTTATTTCTGTGGGGAGACTGGTCACATCAAGAGATTCTGTCCACAACGACGTCCGGGCAGTAGTTCCTTTAGTCGTGGTGCGATTGATCCTAGCCCGAGTACAGGACAGATGTATGATACTGCAGCTGAGAGGCAGACCTATTTCGGTGGGGCTGGTAGAGCTAGTGGGACCAGCAGTGCTAGAGGCAGGTATGGGGATCGTGGTCGATCTTCTGGTACACCAGCTCGAGTTTTTGCCATGACGCAACAAGAAGCTCGAGTAGCACCGGATGTGGTCATTGGTACGTTATCTATTTTTAACCGCAATGCTTGTGTTTTATTAGATCCGGGAGCAACTCATTCTTTTATTTCTCGGGGTTTTGCATTGTTTGCGGATAGAGAATTGTCTCCAATTGGTTGGGACATGGGTATTAGTACTCCTACCGGAGATATGTTAGTGGCGAACCTAGTGATTCGCAGTTGTCCGGTGATGGTTGAAGGCCATGGTTTGGAGGTAGATTTAATCCCCTTAGACATTTTTGAGTTTGATGTGATTTTGGGGATGGATTGGTTGTCCATGCACCATGCCTCCATAGACTGTTATAATAAGACAGTAGTTTTTCGGAGTCCAGGATTCCCTGAACTTACATTTCGGGGAGATCGTAGGGTATTACCCTATGGAGTGATATCAGCGTTAACAGCTGAGAGATTGTTGAGAAAAGGTTGTGAGGGTTACTTGGCTCATGTGATAGATGCTCGGAATACTCCGATGAGAGTGGAAGATATTCCTGTGGTGAGTGAATTCTCTGATGTGTTTCCAGATGATCTTCCAGGACTACCACCACACCGTGAGATTGAGTTCACAATCGAGCTTTTGTCAGGTACTCAACCTATCTCACAGGCACCGTACAGGATGGCACCGGCAGAATTGCGAGAGTTAAAGACTCAATTGCAGGACTTGGTGAATATGGGATTTATTCGCCCAAGTGTTTCACCATGGGGTGCACCGGTACTATTTGTGAGGAAAAAGGATGGTGGTCTGAGATTGTGTATCGACTACCGGCAGTTAAATAAAGTGACGGTGCGAAATAAGTATCCTTTGCCAAGGATCGACGATTTATTTGATCAACTGAAAGGGGCAAAGTATTTTTCAAAAATTGACCTTCGATCCGGGTACCATCAGTTGAGGATCCGGGAAGAGGATGTTCAGAAAACAGCTTTCAGGACTCGGTATGGTCATTATGAGTTCCTGGTGATGCCCTTCGGGTTGACTAATGCCCCGGCAGCGTTTATGGATTTGATGAACAGAGTGTTCCAAAAGTATTTGGATCGATTTGTAATAGTGTTCATCGACGATATCTTGGTGTATTCAAGGAGTGCCAAGGCACATGAGAAGCACTTGAGGTTGGTGCTGAATATGCTTAGGAAAAAGCATTTGTTTGCCGAGTTCAGTAAATGCCAGTTTTGGTTGACCGAAGTTGGATTCTTGGGTCATGTGATTTCGGCTGACGGTATCAGCGTAGATCTCCAAAAAGTGGAGGCAGTGGCAAACTGGGAGCAACCGAGGACAGTGACAGAGATGAGGAGTTTTCTGGGTTTGGCAGGATATTATCGGCGGTTCGTAGAAGGATTTTCTACGATAGCAGGCCCATTGACTCGGTTGACTAAGAAAGGAGTCAAGTTTGACTGGGATGCTGATTGTGAGCAGAGCTTTCAGGAGCTAAAGAGAAGATTGACTTCTGCTCCAGTATTAACTCTTCCAGATGGTAACGGGGGTTTTGAGGTATATAGTGATGCATCATTGCGGGGTATTGGCTGTGTGCTGATGCAGCATGGGAAAGTGATAGCGTATGCTTCCAGACAACTTAAAACCCATGAGAGGAATTACCCCACACATGATTTGGAGTTGGCTGCAGTAGTGCATGCACTGAAAATATGGAGACATTATTTGTATGGGGAGACGTGTCAGATCTTCACCGACCATCAGAGTTTAAAGTACTTGTTCACCCAGAAGGACCTGAATTTGAGGCAGAGAAGGTGGCTTGAGCTGATAAAGGATTATGATTGTACTATTGAGTACCACCCAGGAAAAGCCAATGTTGTGGCAGATGCCTTGAGCAGGAAATCTATGGGTTCTTTGGCCCATTTGCATACAGTCTACCTACCGTTATTGGTAGAGTTCCGTAGAGCAGGGATTGTACTGGACATGGATAGCCAGGGGGCTTTGTTGGCTAGTTTCCATGTGAGGCATGTTCTGATTGATCGAATTATTGAGGCTCAACTCCAGGATCCTACATTGTGCATTATCAGGATGGAGTTAGAGGCTGGAAACAGGCAGGACTATGCGGTTAGGGATGATGGAGCATTGGTTAAGGATGGACGGTTGTGCGTACCGAATGAGCTGGAGCTAAAGAGGGAAATTCTTAATGAGGCTCATAGTTCGGCTTATGCTATGCATCCAGGAGGTACCAAGATGTATCATACCCTAAGGAAACACTATTGGTGAACTGGGATGAAAAGAGAAATTGCTGAGTTTGTGAGTAGATGTTTGACATGTCAGCAAGTGAAAGCGGAGAGGCAGAAACCCTATGGGACACTGCAACCATTACCTATTCCGGAATGGAAGTGGGATCACATTACGATGGATTTTGTGTATAAACTTCCAAGGACGCGGAAAGGACATGATGGGATATGGGTAATTGTGGATAGACTTACGAAGTCTGCACATTTCTTGCCAGTGCGAGAAGATTTTCGGATGAGTCGGTATGCCAAATTGTTCGTGGATGAGATCATACGGCTGCATGGGACTCCAGAGTCTATTGTTTCGGACAGGGATCCGAGATTTACCTCCAGGTTTTGGCGGGGTTTGCAGAAGGAATTTGGCACCACATTGCATTTCAGTACAGCCTTTCATCCTCAGACGGATGGTCAGTCGGAGAGAACAATCCAGGTTTTGGAGGATATGATGAGGGCTTGTGTACTACAGTTTAAAGGAAACTGGGATTCACACTTGTCTCTGATGGAATTTGCATATAATAACAGTTACCAGTCGAGTATTGGGATGTCACCTTTCGAGGCACTGTATGGGAGGCAGTGCAGAACACCTTTGTGTTGGAGTGAAATAGGTGAAAGAAGACTGTTAACACCTGAGTTGGTGGATTTGACTGAGGAAAAGATTAGAATCATCAGAGAAAGGTTGAAGATAGCTCAGGATCGCCAGAAGAGCTATGCAGACCATCGAACCAGAGACCTTGAGTTTGAGGTTGGTGATTGGGTGTTCTTGAAACTATCTCCATGGAAGGGAGTGGTAAGTTTTGGTAGACGGGGAAAACTGAGTCCTCGCTACATTGGTCCATATGAGATTTTGGAGAGGATAGGACCAGTGACATATCGTATTTCTTTACCCTCGGAATTATCCAGAGTTCATGATGTCTTTCATGTATCTTTGCTCCGGAAATATCTGTTTGATGAGTCTCATGTGTTGGAAGAGCAACCACTTGAGCTGAAAGAGGATTTGACATTTGAGGAGCAACTAGTGCAAATTCTGGATTGGAAGGAAAAGGTACTTCGCAGAAAGACTATTCCTCTAGTTAAAGTGTTGTGGAGGAACCATAACGTGGAGGAAGCCACGTGGGAAACTGAGGAACTAATGCGGGCACAGTATCCTCATTTATTTCATGATTAGGAATGAATTTCGGGGACGAAATTTCTTAAGGAGGGTAGATTGTAACAACCCGAAAATTTTAATTATTGATTTTATGCAAGTATTTTTATTAAATGACGATTTTACCCTTGATCGATAAAGGGCTTGGAAATCAAGTTTTATTTCGAGACACTTTTGGTGTTGTTTCGGGTACCGTTGCGTAGGTCTAGAACTCACGAGTTCGTAGACAGGCGGCACGCAGGAAACGGAGTTTCTATACGGAAGTTGTGGGTCTAGATGTGTAAGGGCATTTTGGTAACTTGCCATGGAGGGGAGATATTTTAACCTCAATTATTGTACACTTCATTTCATCTTCATTTCAGTTTCATCTCTTTATCATCTCCTTCTCTCTCTCTGTAACAAACATAACACAAACACACCCAATACATTGAACCCGAAACCGTGCGAAAAACCAAAAGAGAAACCAAAAGTCAACGTCGGATTCAAGGCTTTAACTTCCCATTTGGATCAACTAATCGTATTCTACTCTTTCCCACGATCACAACCGTACCAACCATCGAAGGAGAGGACCACGGTGGAAGCCGAGCCGAGTAAAGGAAGTTTCGGATCTTTGGATCGATTTTCCGGCTTATACAGGTACGTGTTTGATGTTTTGAGGTTATATTTGGATTCCTGGGTTTGAGTAGATAGATTTAGACGTAAAATTTGTGTAAAACGGTTGAGTTTCGAGGAAGTTGTAAAGCTTGGAGTTTCGGTCGGAAATGGCGGATTCCGGCGAACCAGACGGCGGCGGAGGTGGCGGTCCGGTCATCTTCTCCGGCCAACTTCCGGCGACGGCGACGACGTCCGGTCGTCTTCTCCGGCGAGTCATCGGTGACCGGTCGGGTCGAGTTGAACCGGTCGAGTTGAGTGAACCGGTCGGGTCGAGTTGGACCGGGTCAAGTTGAGCCGAACCGGGTTGGACCGGTTCAGGCGCGTGAACACTGTAGCAGGCGCGTGACCGGCGCGTGAGGGCGCGTGGGCGCGTGTGCCGACCTTCCGGCGGCGCGTGGGGTCGAGGCTGACGTCACGGCGACGCGTGGTAACTAGTTTCGGACGTTCTGAATCTGTTGGTACAGGTTTCAGGTTGATCGGACATCGTTTAGAGGTCGTTTTAAGTGTCCGAAGTTGCTGTGATTTTAGGAACAGCAAGGGTAGACTTCCCAAGATTAGGAAGTTGTTATATACGAGTCTTATTACCAGCCGGTAATCCCAATTGTTGTTTTTGACAGGCGATATCGTTCCGGGAACCTCAGAGGAACGAGCGAGACGGGATTGAGCTAGCTTGAACAGGTTTGTGAGTGGACTTTGTTTTATAAACTGAATTGCATGCATCAAAATATCCTTGTTAAATACGGTTATGTATTGTGGCATTGAATTTCTGAATGTTAGAAATGATTTCTAGACACATGTTTTCCACTATTTCAGTTAAAGTATGATTTGAGAAATATCATGGTTTTGGACTCGATTTTGATAACGTTTTGACGTAGAAATTATTGAGTCAATGATTTGGGTTTTGACCCTGTTGTATGAGTTTATCGGATTTTGGTCTGATTTGTGGGAGGCCAGGACTCGGGATGAGGATCCGTTATTAGCGGTGAACCCGATGAACCTCCAGGATAAACATTGATATGATATGATATGATAGTCGAGATATGCCGACTGATATGATATGATAGTCGAGATATGCCGACTGATATGATATGATAGTCGAGATATGCCGACTGATATGATATGATAGTCGAGATATGCCGACTGATATGATATGATAGCCGTAGGTCATACCGGCTAATGATATGTTATGCTAGTCGAGAGATATGCCGACTGATGTGATAGCATAGTACAGAGAGTTGTGATACAGTACTAGCACACCCCAAGGGATACCCTGGTGGCTAGTGGATGTGTCGATGACAGTGGATTTGAGATGTTATGTGTCTAGGTGGAAATAAATGATTTTGAACATGGAAATGCCGGTGATTTAAAGATGATGTTTTTATAACATGAATTGTTTATGTGATGCATGCATGGTTTTATAAATGGAGGGGGAAAAAGGTAATATTCCTTGGAAAACGTTTTATAAACGATTATTTTTGTCCACTCACAACTTTTGTGTTTAAACCCCCTTCAGGCAATAGAGTTGACGCGGACAGTATCTCGAGGCAGAGGCATTAGCACTTCCGCTACGCTGTGTAGTTGTACTTGAGTAGGATATCTAATTTGTACATTGATCCTACTTAGACGTTCTGATATTATTGTATTTGGTTGGTATTTACTTACGGGAATTTTAAGTGCTTAAATCCCTTGTCTGACAAGAGAAATTATTTATTGTTATTATCATATGCTAAGGATTGAAGGGTATTTGGGAACCTTTCCTTAGGTTGTCAGACGGGATCAGGGTTCTTCCCGGGTTTCGAGGGGAAATTCGGGACGGGTCCTGACATAAGATGTAAATGAAGATGTAAAAATGATTTGGGTTAAAATATCTTCTCCCAAGCCAAAATTACCAAAATGCCCTTGCACATCTAGACCCATAACTTTCGTACACGAACTCTGTTTTTTGCGTGCCGCCTGTCTACGAACTCGTGAGTTCGAGACCTACGCAACGGTACCCAAAACACCGCTTAATAAGTTCTGAAACAAAACTTGATTTCCATGCCCTTTACCGACCAAGGGTAAAATCGTCATTTTACAAAAATAATTGCGTAAACCCAATAATTAAAATTCCGGGTTGTTACACAATCTCATCAATAATTTATGTAAACAAGGTAGCTAATCATGTAAATATAAAAGAGCAGTAATTCAAATAGTAATCAAAGTCTATTCAGCATTCATAATAACAGAAATCAAGGGCCAAAATTATGTCAGGAAACTACATGGCTAGGGCTTCAAGCATCCCTAATTCTTAAAGAACTACTCACACATATTAATAACAACGATAAAATAAATCATGATTACAATGTAAAAAGAAAAGGGAAGAAGAATGAAACACTGAAAGCATAAGCAAGCCAAGAACATGTCCAAGCCTTCTCCAAAACTCCCTGTGTTAAGCTCTCATTTCCAAAAACGAGCAAGAACTCAAAAAAACGTCAAACTGTAATGAGGTCTATGCGGCTAAAGGGTGGAACCCTAATTCAGGGTTAAACATTGTTTAAATATACCTAGGGCTTCCCCTAAAAACTAGGAATTGAAACTGACAACAAAAAGCCTAAAATAACCTTAATGAAACTCTAAGACTGCTTTCCTAGCTTAGCAGGGACACGGGCTGGGCTGCGGGCTGGGCTGGGCTGCGGGCTAGGCTGGGCTGCGGGCTAGGCTGGGCTGCGGGGTTGAGGCGTGTCAAGGGATACTTGATTGAGATCTGAAGGATTTGCCATGGCTCGCCTGGGGCTGGTTCTAGGACTCGATTTAGGGCACATATGAGGTATCTTTGAGACATGTCAAGGACACCTCTTAGCATGAACCTTGACTCACGTTTAACATGATTTGCTGGTCCTCAAACATGGATTTAGGACCTGCATGGCTTGATTCAAGGTTCTTAGTCCTGGCCCTAAATAGGGCACATGGCTTCAGATTAGGACATGATTTAGGGCCCGATATTGCAATGAAGACAACTTCCTCATTATAACTCCAAATTCAGCCATTCTTCTTGCATTCTCCTAAGAATATCCCTATCTTTCCAATTCTGCACAAGTCTCACAAAATGCGTCACTTTCTACTATGGTTGGCACTCAATCATTCAAAAGACATGTAAAAGGGCACAAAAATGACATCAAAATGATGTATAAATAATGACTGAAAATTTTACTTGAAATTGTTCGTGCCCTGCTTTTTCAAGCTCAACTTCAGCTCCATTTTTTGGGGGCGAAAGCATTCTTATAACTGCCTATATCATCAATCATTTGCCTTCTCAAGTCCTTTCCAAACAAACATTGTTCGTTCGGTTGTTTAATAAATCCCCATCTTATTCTCACATGCGTGTTTTTGGGTGTCTTGCCTATTCTACTTCGGTTCACCCACCTTCCAAATTTTCTTCTAGAGCCATCAAATCTCTTTTCCTTGGTTATCACTATAAAAATTTTCACCAACTGAGATGTCATTTTTTATGAAACATTTTCCCATTTTCCCCTGAAACCACCAATCTCCCTGTTTCTCCAGCTTCACCTAATGACACAGCCCTTCCTACAGCTTCCACTAATTTCCCTGACCCACCAATCACCTCAAGCCCGCTAAATCCTAGATCAGACACTACCCCACTTGCTCACTCTCTCACCGAAACACCTCTTCATTCTTCTCCATCATTGTGCTCTTGGTCCAATATCTGCTCCACCTTCCAGCCCACTTTCCCATTATCCATCTCATATCCCACCTTCCACCAATTTACCAAACCAATCAATTCTAACTCCCAATCCATCACCGCCTCATTCTAATTTTTCTCCCGAGTCTTTGTCTCTCGAGGCTCCTTCTTCTTCACCCACCCAAATTTCTTCACCTTCCCCACCTTTTCCGCCACCGCCTCCACTTCCCTTGCGTCTCTCAACGCCCTCGTCAAGCCAATGTTCGCCTTAAAGATTATGTGTTTTCTATCTCGTTGCATCCGCTCAGTCCGTCGGCTCTTTCGCTTCCGAGTTCACACCTAGGTACTCGATTTCCCCTTTGTAATTTTATTTCTTATCATCGGTAGTCACCTTCTCATCTCTCATTTATTGCCAACATTAGTCGTAGTGTCGAGCCTAACTCTTTTGCAGAGGCTTCTCTTGACCCTCATTGGCAGCAAGCAATGCATGAAGAATTGGATGCCCTTGCCGCTAATAATACCTGGACCTTGACTTCTCTCCCACCTGGAAAACACCCGATTGATTGTAAATGGGTGTATCATGTCAAGCACCGTTCTGATGGCACCATTGAGCACTACAAGGCGCGTCTCGTGGCCAAGGGATTCATACAACTTGAAGGCATCGACTACCATGACAACTTTTCTCCTACTGCCAAAATGACCACTGTGCGCTGTGTTCTTGCACTTGCTGCTTCCCGTCGGTGGCCTCTCAATCAGCTCGATGTTAACAATGCCTTCCTTCATGGTGATCTTCGTGAGGAAATTTACATGCAACCTCCTCCTGGTCTTCAGCGACAGGGGGAGCACTTGGTATGTCGCCTCCACAAATCTTTATATGGCCTCAAACAAGCCTCTCGACAATGGTTTGCAAAATTTACAGCAACTGTACAAGGTGCAGGCTTCATTCAATCTAAAGCAGATTATTCCCTCTTTACTTGTCAACGAGGTACCACCTTCACTATTTTTTTAATTTATGTGGATGATATCTTGATCACTGGAAATGATGAGAAGGCTATCCAATCCCTCAAACTTTTTTTCAATAATCGATTCAAAATCAAAGATCTGGGTTATCTAAAATACTTTTTGGGAATTGAAGTTTCTCGGTCAAGAAAAGGAGTTTGTATTTCCCAAAGAAAGTACACTCTTGATATCTTGAAAGATGGTGGTTACTTGGGTGCTCGACCCATTGATTTTCCAATTGAACAAGGAACTAAACTTTCTGAAACTGGTGAATTACTCAAGAATGCATCCAAATATCGTCGCTTGGTGGGTAGAGTAATTTACCTCACCATAACAAGACCGGATATCACTTATGTTGTTCATGTTTACTTGGGTGCTCGACCCATTGATTTTCCAATTGAACAAGGAACTAAACTTTCTGAAACTGGTGAATTACTCAAGAATGCATCCAAATATCGTCGCTTGGTGGGTAGATTAATTTACCTCACCATAACAAGACCAGATATCACTTATGTTGTTCATGTTTTAAGTCGTTTCATGCATGCAACACCACCCCACCACACCCCACCCCCCGGTAAGCCACATATGGAAGCGGCACTTCGAGTTCTTCGATACCTCAAAAATTCTCCAGGTCAAGGACTTTTGTTTCCAGTGGATAGTGAATTAAAATGAAGTGCTTATTGTGACTCTGATTGGGGCGGTTGTCCAACAACTCGACGGTCTACAAGTGGCTATTGTGTTTTTTTGGGAGCTTCCTTAATTCCATGGAGAACAAAAAGGCAAAAGACCATCTCACTTTCTTCTGCTGAGGCTGAATATCGAGCAATGACAATGGCATGTTGTGAGCTTCCTTGGCTTAGAAGCTTGTTGAAAGATTTAAGGTTACCTCATCCTGAACCTTCATTGTTGTACTGCGACAACAAGGCAGCACTTCACATTGTTGTCAATCCGGTCTTTTATGAACGAACTCGATACATCGAAATGGATTGTCATTTTATTCGTGATAAAATATTGGACGGTTCAATCACTATTAGACATGTCTCATCTCCACAACAATTGGCAGATGTCTTCACAAAAGCTGCAGGTAAAGATACGTTTACAACCATGGTACGTAAGTTGGGAGTTCTTGACATTCACTCTTCAAATTGAGGGGGGGAGTGTTGGAAAGTAAATCAAATCCCCTCCATCAAGGAAGACAAAAAGAATGAAATCACTATGATTGTTGTAATTATAATTCTTACTAAACCAGTGTAGTTGACTAATCCTAGATTGTTGTAATTATAATTCTTACTAAACGAGCAGCTAGTCCGTGAAGGCAGACTTAATCAGTTCCTACAACATGCCCCTTTGCCCTTAACACAACAGCAGATCAACACCATCAGTAGAGGACCAACCCTATCCTCTTCACTAACTTCCAACCGAGCGAAGAAGAAATTCCTTCGAGCTACCCAAGCCAACCACCAAGTACACAACATCGACTCCGGTCTAACAACTAAGGTGGCCAAGAACAGATGGAAACCCATCACGTTCTTAGAAGAATAGGAGAAAGGCATCGTGTTCCCGCACGACGACCCCTTCACCATCAGGGCCCAAATTTCCAATGACGATGTAGGAAGAATACTCGTTGACACCGGGAGCTCGGTCAATGTACTTTTTTGGGATGCTTTCAAACAGATTGGCATAGACGAGAAAGAGCTAGACCGAAAGGTCATGCCACTTCTGGGTTTCTCAGGGGACTCAGTCTTAACCAAAGGTATCATCTCTCTACCAGTATCAATTGGGACTACCCCAAAGATAGCCACAACCATCACGACCTTCCTTGTGGTCGATTGTCCCACGACCTATAACGCCATTATCAGACGAGGATTACTCAAACAAATGAAGGCCATCGTGGCAACCCACCTACTACTGATAAAATTCCCAAAAGCCATGTGAACGGGATAGGTGCGAGGAGACCAACTCTCCGAAAGAACATGCTATGCCACAACCTTAACCAAGACGAGCAAGCAGAATCAGCCAGATCAAACAGAAACTCTATCAGTCACTGAAACTGCGATGGGAGATGACCCCATCGACCCAAAACTCATGGATGAACTCCAAGACAGCCCCTGGAAGATCCACGAGACCTTGCAAACATGCCACAGGCCGAACCTATGGAAGAGACAGAGGCAATACCTCTATTTGATCAACACAAAGATCGCATGGTCCGGATAGGATCAAAGCTGAAACCCACCATACGAGCAGCCCTCATAGAATTCTTGAAGGAACATGTCGAAGTCTTTGCATGGTCTTACGCAGACATGCCATGCATCTCCACTGATGTGATCTGCCACGGGCTCACCATCGACCCATCAATCAAGCCAGTCATACAGAAGCAGCAAAGCTATGATACCGAGAGACAATTGGCCATGCATGCCGAAATAACAAAGCTGAGCACCATACACTTCACCCGAAAAGCCATATATGCCGCCTGGGTAGCAAACATGGTGCTCGTCAAGAAATTATTCGGATCCTGGTGCATGTGCATCGACTTCATCGATCTCAACAAGGCTTGTCCCAAGGACAGTTTCCCATTACCTAAGATCGATATGCTCGTGGACGCCACCGCGGGACATGAATTACTCAGCTTCATGGATGCTTACTCAGGCTATAACGAGATCCTCATGAATCCAGGTGATCAAATCCATACAAGCTTTCAAACTAACCTAGGTGTCTACTTCTACAATGGTATGCCTTTTGGCCTAAAGAATGCAGGAGCGACATACCAAAGATTGGTCAACTTCATGTTCACCGATCAAACCGGTAAAACAATGGAGGTCTATGTGGATGACATGCTTGTCAAGAGAAAAACAGATGACGAACACATTCCCAACCTGGCTAGGATGTCAAAGTCCTCAAGGAGTACAAGATGCGCCACAACCCCACCAAATGTGTCTTCGGAGTGGGACCAAGCAAATTCTTGGGATATATGATCAGCCAGAGAGGCATTGATGCAAATCCAGAAAAGATCAAGGTAATCATTGACCTGCAACCTCCACAAACCCACAAAGACATCCGAAGCTTGACGGGACGAGTGGCAGCTTTCACTCGCTTCATATCAAAAGCAACGGACAGATGTGCCCCATTCTTCAAAGCTATAAAGAGCAAGACCAACTAAATTGATTGGACGGAGAAATGCAACAAGGCATTCGTTGAACTCAAGCAAAACATGAGCAGGGCACCACTGCTAGCCAAGCCAGAGACCGGAGAACATCTCTTCGTATACTTATTAGTATCAACCTCAGCTGTTAGCTCTGTTCTTATCACAAGACAAGAAGGGGTAGAACATCATGTCTACTACGTCAGCAAAGCATTTCAGAATGTAGAGACCAGGTACCCTGACCTAGAGAAACTTGCTCTAGCTCTAGTAGTCACAACATGGAGGCTCATGCCATACCTCCAAGCACATGACATCAAGGTCATCACTAGCAAACCATTACGACAAGTTCTACAGAAGCCAGACATATATGGTCGTCTCACCAAATAGGCAATCGAGCTGAGCGAGTTCGACATCTCCTATGTAGCCAAGACAACTGAGAAATGACAAGCATTGGTTGACTTCATTGCCGAATACTCCTACCAACCTACACAATACATACCAACGGAGGTAACCCCTTGGCAAGGAATCACCACCAAGGAAATCCCAGAATCAACCAAAGCACCCCCAATTGATCCGCAACGCCCTTGTTGGACATTATTCGTGGATGGATCTCTTGCCATAGTGGATCAGGAGTAGGACTAGTTCTCACTTCCCCATAACAAGTCAATCTAGAATATGCCCTACACTTTAGCTTTAAGGTATCCAACAACGAGGCCGAGTATGAAGCACTGTTGGCTACCTGTGCTTAGCCAAATACCTGTAGGCCAAACAGTTGAGGATCTACAGCGATTCACAATTGGTGGTCAGCCAAATCAACAACGACTTTGAAGCCAAGGACGTATCCATGTCACTTTACTTGGTCCTGGCAAAGCAACTTCTTCAAAGCTTCTTGGCCTATGAAATCAACAAATTCCTAAGATCGGAAAACAATTATGCCGATGCTCTGGCAAGACTTGCATCCTCATTGGATGAGAAGGAGAAGCGAAGGGTGCTTGTGGAAGTCCAACAAGTGCCCATCATGAGATCACGCCTAGTATACACCATCAACACCAGTCCTATCTGGATGGATCCCATCAAAGCTTTCCTCCAAGACAGCACTCTACCAGAGGACAAGATGAGGGCCAAGAAAATCAAGAGACAATCAACTCGATACACCATCCAGCATGACCATCTCTACAAGCGTCGTTTCACTACCCCACTATTGAAGTGTCTGACACCAGACATGGGTGATTACGTGCTAAGAGAAATGCACAAAGGCATTTGTGGAGATCACTCTGGAGCCAGAACTTTGGCACAGAAGGCCTTCAAGCAAGGGTACTATTGGCCCACCATGCTCTCAGATGTCATTTAACTCACGTAAAAATGCGACAAGTGCCAACAATATGCACAAATCCCTCACCTCCCAGTAGAGCACTTAAATTCTATGCGTAGTCCTTGTTCGTTCTCCCAATGGGGACTAGATCTGATCGGCCAAATGCCTGAAGGCAAGGGAAAGGTCAACTTCGCAGTTGTAGTTGTGGACTACTTCACAAAATGGGTAGAAGCGAAACCATTAGCAACCATCACAGCAACCCAGATCGAGCACTTTGTCTACCAACACACCATTTGCCGCTTTGGGATCCCACACACCATTGTCATTGATAATGAGAAGCAAGTTTATTGCAATCACTTCAGGGCATTCTGTGAAACCTACGACATCAAACTCCTCTTTGCTTCACCATCTCACCCACAGTCCAACGGACAAGTGGAAGCAGTCAACAAGAACATCAAGTACAACTTAAAGAAGAGACCCGATGAAGACAAAGGCAAATGGTCTGACATTATCGATGATGTGCTATGGTCCCACATAACCTTATATAAGACAGCCACATATGAGACTCCTTTTTCCTTGGAATTTGGTACAGAAGCAGTCGTACCAGTGGAGATTGGCGAGACATCCTATCGAGTCATCTCCTACTACCCAGAACAAAACAATCATCAAATAGCTCTTAGTTTGGACCTACTAGAGGAACGCAAAGAGAAGGCCAACCTAAAGAACATTGCATACAAGCAACGAGTTACAAGATATTACTACTCCAGGGTTCGCCACAGAAGCTTCAAGATAGGAGATCTAGTCTTGAGGAAAGTCAGCCTTGCAATCAAGGAGAGATATGCTGGCACAATTGCCCCTACTTGGGAAGTCTCCAAAGTATGCCGAGATGGGACCTATGAGCTCCAAGACTCTAAAGGAAAGACACTTCCACATCCCTAGAATGTGGACCATCTTAATGAATGAATTTTACAATAAGGCAAACCCTCTTCTCTTTCATCTCTTTGGTAATCTGTCGTTCTATCAAGTGATCGGCTTTCCTTCACTATGAGGCGGAACCTCATCTTGAATGGCCTTAATTTATCCTAATCAACCATCATTATGAGACACCTTCATTTTTGAACGGCCTCAGTTTCCTTTTAAAACGGTTTCTTTTTTCATTTTGAATGGCCTTCTTTCATTATGATGCACCTAATTTTGAATGGCATCGCCTTATCTTAATCAGTCTTATCTCATTATGAAGCATCCCACCTTAAACGACCTTACGTCATTTTCAATGGCCTTACCACCTTTCAAAGGCAAACACCTTATGTCAACCTTTATTTTGAACGGCCTCGCATATCACTTACCAGATCGGCCTTTACAGTCCCATTAGGCATGCATATAAAGTTTATTTTGAACGACCATGCAAATTCAACACACTCACAAGAAAAAATCAAGTCGAGGACATAACAGATATGTGAGAAAATAAGCATACATCTATAGGTGAGATCTCATGGTCCCACCAAAAATTACTTGTTCATACAAGGCCACAAGGCCGATGAATAGATATATTACAAGAACTAAGGGGCATTCCCCTGATCTTCTGGGACATTTCCTTCATGATCTTGCGGTGTCTCGGCTTCATCATCAGCATCACCATCATCATCATCATCATCATCAGGCATAGCATTTCCATCTTCATCCAAGTAGTCTTCCAACTATGGAGGTTGCTTCAGCCATGGAAACTAGATAGGAAGACCAGTGTTAGCCATAAGGATTCGTTTGAACAACCCATTCTCCAGCTTGGCCCCAAACCGCTGAAGGTCTTGATGATGTGCTGGGGATGACTTGTACTCTTGAGCCCCCACCATCTTGGCCGAGATAAGCTGCTCGGCCAGCCTAACATTGGCCAACTCGACCTCAATAACCTTGGCCTCCAGCTCCGCCACCTTCACCTTGGCCTCATCTTGTTGAGCAACTAGCCTTATCTCCAGCTCTTTCACCTTGAGCTCGGCATCCACCTTGGCCTAGATAGACTTCTCGGCCGTCATCTCTTTCTCGACCAAGGAGTCCGTCTTCGACTTCAAGGCCTGGTGCTCTTCGGCCGTTTTTTCTCTAGCTTGGCTAGCATGCCGAAAGGTGGTGAAGACCTCACCAAGGAACTACATGAATACCAAACACTTAGACAAATAAAAGAAAGAGTACAAAAACAAAATACAAGGTCAAACAGAAAGAACTTACATATGCCCTAGCTCGCATAGTCTTGTCACACCTATCAGCAAAGTCCTTCGCCTTCAAGGCCACGATCTCATCCAACTCATACTGAGACCCACGAACAACAGTGTTCATAAAGTCAAGCTGAAAGGGATGGAAGGCCGCAGACAATTTCCTCCAAGTCTCGTCCACCTCCTGGGTCCTCACCATATCTGGCTCCCCACCAGCTTTCAAAAAATAAGACCGAAGGGAAGCATCAAGGTACAACTTCTTCATCTTCTTGGGGACCCTTCAGCCTTCCAAGTCAGAACATATATTGGGATAGATGATCTTGTGAACCGACTCAAGGGCCTCAACCTCACCATGCTTCTTCTGTTGAAGCACATCCTCAAAATCGGAGGCCGACTCCTTCCGCTTCTTCCCCCCTCTTTCTCTTCTCAACCATTATTCGGCGACGTTCGTTGGCTTCATCATCAAGATTGATGAAGGGAGGAACATGAGGCTGATTAGCAGATGACCCAGAACTAGTATTCGGATGGGCAGGGACTGATCCAGAAGCACTTAACAAAAGTTAAGCCAACGGCTCCCCAGTAACACGATCCACCCTTTGGAAACCAACGCCTCATGACCCCCATACTCGGCCAAACCATCATCAACCCATAAAGAAACCTTCGAAGTCGATCTTGTCTTGATCGGCTTACGGAAGTCACTCTTCCTTGTGGATGCTCCAGCCTTCTCAACATCAGCCTTAGTCTTAGCTACCTTCTTCAACGCCTCAGTAATCTTCGCCATTCTCTTGGTTAATTGCTCGGCCGCAACTACAACAAAATGTGGATCGGCTACAACAAAAAGTAAGTTAGAAAAGACTTGAAGCGGAATCCTAACTAACTAAGATCGAGTGACACTTACGCAAAGTGGGTATCATACCAACTTGCAGGAGATGAGCAGGCAGACGTAGATAATCTCTACTCTTTTCAGCCCGGTCAAGCTTGGAAAACACCTCAGCGCAATCGGCCTTTTCCTGATCACTAATATCCAGCCGCTTAAAAACGTCTACAAAAAAAAAATCAAGTTAACACCAATCGACCATATCATTTACAAAGAAATCATACAACAAACAAGAAAAAAATTCCCTACGGCTACCACCTTTTGACTGATACACGCGTAGCATGCGTCGGCCGAAGAAAGGCAGGTCTGTTCCCTCCCAATTCCCAGAAACATACATAAACTTATGTTTCCAAGCCTTCTGGGAGGCCGACATATCTTCAATAAAGGGCCCATTTTCTTTCTTCGTCCTGGACTTTACGTAAATCCAACCAGCCTTATCCCTCACAAATTTGTACAAGTTGTTGATATGACCCCAAGTCGGCTCACCCTTCCCGCACATCTTGAAAGCTGTATACACGCCAGTTAACATAATCCAATAATTTGGATTAAGCTGGCCGAGAGCAACCCCCACTTCAACGGTCATCTTCTGCAACCATGGATGAAGATGAAGCATCACCCCAGGACTAAAATTATCTTGATGAAAGGACACCCAACCAATTGGCGGATTGCTCGGCCTCTCCTTTCTCCCAGGTAATCTCATCTTTACAGAATCTGGAATGTTGAACACTCTTCGGTAAGCCAGAAGGTCATCATCATCTAAGGTACTTACTTGCTGATCAACCTCATAGGCCAAGCTGGCCACTATTACCAATTCAACGGCCTCTTCCACATCAATTTCCATCGGCCTTGAACTCGATGTTATCTCTATCGGCTTTGAACTCGAAGCTATACTCTTACCCTTATCATCTGGGGACTTTAACAACTCACTATGTTCAACGGATGACACCTCAACGTTAGAGGTCTCGGCTTGATCACCGACCGACATATAACGAGTGTCAACGTATTGAAAAGCATTATCAAGCTCTTCCTGCAGTTCATGGGCCGATTGTCCTTGAGATGCCTCAAGGATTGGTCGACCTACGTTAGTATCCACCTCTGGCTCTACCTTAGGGTTTGGTCGAGGAACGCATGATAGGACCGATCATCATATCCTTCTGAATCACCCACTGAACTTGACATCTACAACATACAAGGAAGATCTATGAAGGGAAACATGCAATACACAACAACTAGATACGTGGACGATCAAACAAATACAATCATCAAGTTCAACACTAGTTCATGCAAAAGTCACACATTCAATCGAAAAAACAAAGGAAGAACATGGCAATACCTTGTGTGGGAATTCCGCCGTAAACTCCGCCGCAAAGTACTCGTCGAAAATTGCCTAAACAGGATTCTAAGTCACCGAAAATTGCCTTCAAATTTTTGAGAATTTCTCTCAAAAGCCAAAGTGACAAACAAGCAAGGATTCGAGCTTTTATAGGAGAACAAAAGTCGACCGTTACAAACCCACTTCGGCTAGTCGAAGGGTCGCGAACACAACCCAAGGCAATGAAATCACGATGCGTGGCACTCCACTCATACCATGTCACATCACTCACATCATGTCAGAAGTACATCTCTAAAGTCATGCAAGTGACACTCGATCGGCAATGGACATTCTTAGCTGATCGACCACATAATCGTGCGAAGTTCTGCTCATGCGGGCCGTACAAGATGACAAACACTCATCTTACAAGTGGCACTCGATCAGCCATGGACATTCCTAGCCGATCGGCCACATGATCGTGCGAGGTTCCACTCCTACGGGCCGTACAAGATGATATACACTCATCTTGCAAGTGGCACTCGATCGACCATGGACATTCCTAGCCGATCGGTCATGGGATTGTGCAAGGTTCCGCTCCTACGGGCCGTACAAGATGACATACACTCATCTTGCAAATGACACTCGATCGACCATGGATATTCCTAACTGATTAGCCACATGATCGTGTGAAGTTCCGCTCATGCGGGCTGTACAAGATGACATACACTCATCTTGCAAGTGGCACTTATCGGCCATGGACATTCCTAGATGATCGGCCACATGATCGTGCGAGGTTCCACTCCTGCGAGCCATACAAGATTACATACACTCATCTTACAAGTGGCACTCGATCGGCCATGAATATTCCTAGTCGATTGGCCATATGATCGTGCGAGGCTCCACTTCTGCGGGCCGTACAAGATGACATATGCTCATCTTGCAAGTGGCACTCGATCGGCCATGGACATTCCTGGCCGATCGGCCACGTGATCGTGCGAGGTACCACTCTTGCGGGCCATACATGATGGCATACATTCATCTTACAAGTGACACTCGATCGACCATGGACATTCCTAGCCGATCAGCCATAAGATCGTGCGAGGTTCCGCTCTTGCTGGCCTTACAAGATGACATACACTCATCTTGCAAGTGACACTCGATCGGCCACATGATCGTGCGAGGTTCTGTTCCTGCGGGCAGTACAAGATGACATACACTCATCTTGCAAGTGGCACTCGATCGGCCATGGACATTCCTAGACGATCGGCCACATGATCGTGCAAAGTTCCACTTATGCGGGCCGTACAAGATGACATACACTCATCTTGCAAGTGGCACTCGAGACCATGGACATTCCTGACCGATCGGCCACATGATCGTGCGAGGTTCTACTCATGCGAGCAGTACAAGATGACATACACTCATCTTGCAAGTGGCACTCAATCGGTCATGAACATCCCTAGCCGATCAGCTACTTGATCGTGCGAAGTTCCGCTCCTGCGGGCCGTACAAGATGACATACACTCATATTGCAAGTGACACTCGATTGGCCATGGACATCCCTAGTCGATCGGTCACATGATCGTGCGAAGTTCCGCTCATGGGGGCCGTACAAGATGGCACTCGGTCATAGCCAAAATTTAACACCGACTATCCTCTCTCACCATCATTTTTTTGGAAAAGAATGACCACGGCGACTCGCCTCAGCCAAGGGCTTTGGGGGACTAGGGACTGGTGTAGGACAAATATCCATACAGGCTGACAAGTGACGACAAGCCCTCAATCGAGGAAATCCACCTCAGTCAACGACTTGGGGACTTCTGTTCGTACCTAATTTGGTCAACCTGGTCAAGATCGATCAGTCCCGCCAAAACCATACTTGGCCCTCGACTCAACAAGAAAACAATAATACAAATCTACAACATCAAGTGCATCCCACCAATACAGCCGTAGACAAAAGACACCAAAAGCCACTGGGCCGACCAGATCTGGTCGGCCTACTCGTCCTTCAGCCTACCGCGTTAACACAATCGCGGGACTCGGGACCACCAGGACACGTGTCAGCTCTAGAATTAGGGAAATTTATCCCACATTGAAATATTTCACTGACTTAATAACAATCTTGCCCTTACACTGCCTAAATACTACAATACCCTCCACACTTAAATGATTTAAGCATCGGAGACTGTTAGGCCAGCACCCCACCGGTGCTCCTTTGCTCTTACCTTCTCTCTACATGTCTTCCTATCTCCGAGGAGAGCGAGTCAAGCGAGCTCAGCGAGGCAACTCTAAGTTGGTCCATTTTTGACATCAACAACTACTATTTTCCACTAGAGTAAAAAATCTGAATCAAATTTGATTATCAAAATAACTATCTGGTTAAATTTGTTTTTGCCAGAACTCTCCGACTAATTCTACTCCAACTTCATTTTGTTTTTGCCAAAACTCTCCAACTAATTCTACTCCAATGTCACCTTCACATTAATGTGGAATTTTTAACAATTAGAGTTATTTGTAACCTTTTGACTCCAAATCCCTCCACCACATTGAACATGCCCATACCAATGTTAAAAAATAAATTAACAATCGGAGGAGGAGGGTGGATGGAGGATACCCAATATCACATTATTGTAGAACGACATGGCCCAATAACTTGTGCATTTGGCCCAATACTTTAGCCCATGAACTAACAAAGAAAAAAAAAACACAAAAATGAATCAATCAAAGAAAAAAACAATCTTTTATTGAAAAAGTTTGGCTTATTACTTAAAATACATCTAGAACAAGTCAATGAGTCTCAAAATGCACCCAGAACAGAAATTTACCTCAGTTTGCACCAGGAACAGTAACACCGTTAAAAACGTTGCACCATTTTACCAACATCGTTACTAACGTTGTTAAGGATGGTTATGTGGAAGGGTATTTTAGTCATTTTGGTCATTAGCTCCTTCATCTTCTGCACACTACCCAAAACGACGTCGTTTTGGCTCCAACACCGTCCAATTCGACCTCACCTCCATCAGCTTCACCTCCCCCGAGTTCCTCCCGAGTCTCCGAACTCGTCCCTGTCCTTACCTTCCTCATCCACGAAACACGAGTCAACGGCTCCGATCTCCGCCGCGTCCTCAACCTCCGCCCCAAGATGCTCGCCTGCAACATCCTCAACCGTCGCCCCAAGCTGCTCTGATCTCCGCCGCGTCCTCAACGGAAGTCCTGCGACGTTAGGATTCAGAACACTCTCTGGACACTCTTTCACCAGGACGACGGTCGGAATCCTAACAAGAAGGAGCCACCCACTGAGGTTGAGGTAGAGACCCAAAACTTAGCTGGGTCGTCTTCCACCTTCCGAGGTCTGGTGTTTGAGTTCAAAGAGGAAGAGGAAGTCGAAGACGAGGACGACGAAAATCAGAGCAGCCACGAAGAAGAAGACGAGGACGACGGAGATCGCCGATTACGGCTTTGGCCGGCACTCGTGCGACACTGATCCTAGGTTCTTGCTTGATGCGGGTCGGATGTCGTTCGACGACCCGAAATACTCATTCGACGAGCCTTGGGCCTCGTGGGGCTAGTAGCTCATCGGAATGACATTTCTGAGAATGCCGACGATGCTCTTGGTGGTGGAGGATGCTATGGTGGTCCATGTCTCGAGAATTGATGCTCAGATTCCAGTTGAAGAGCTGGCCATGAATTCGATTGAAGAGGAGACAATTCCAGGTGGGTCGGCACATACCAGGGACTACTATACGGATTCGTCAACTCGGTGACGGAAGAGCCTCGTCGAAAAATGGTGAATGGGTGGGCGGTGGGGGAGGTCCAGTAGAGGGAGAGAGGGAGACGAGGATCGGGTGGGAGGAAGGGGAAGGGGACGCTGATCGCAGAGAAGGGAGGAAGGGGAAGGGGATGTGTTGGGTATTTTGAGATTTGTTTTAATTTTTAAAATTATTTTTTAATATATAATTTAATAAAATATAATAAATGACTTAATTATCCCTATAAATTTTGTAATACCGATTCTGAGTACAAATTGAGATAAATTTTAATTTTAAGTGCATTTTAAGACACGCTAACTTGTTCTGAGTGGATATGAAGTAATAAGGCAAAAAGTTTTGTTCTTGCTGTAGCTTTTGCTCAGACGAACAACGATCCCATTTCCAATCCTTATTTGCTCCAAACTTACGCTCCCCAAAACTCACAATTTCACTACGAATTTGACAGATTCTTCTGCTTTTGGGGTTTCAAGGGGCGCAGCGAATGCGAGCAAAGGGGGTCGAAGTTGAGTTGGTGGCAGGTGGCCTATACAAGGAACCATATAAGAACACGCTCTCGCTCTCGCTCTTGCTTTCGTTCTCGCTCTTGCTTTGGTTCTCGTACCCAGTTCTCGTGCGTGCGTTTTGCTTCTTAGTTTCTCAGTTTCTGCATTTTCCAAGTCCAAGGACTCCAACAGCCAAACACTAGGCGTTTCCTTAATCTTCAGTCTGAAATTGAATATAGTCTCTAGGGTTGGATTGTAATATGGGTTTTGTGTAATTATTATTATTTTTTTGTCAATTTCATTTGTGAATAGATATGCATTTTGAGGGTAAAGCTCCCCTGACTTTCAATTCCTGAATCCGCTACTGAATCATGAGAGAAACAATGAAGGCAGGAGGCGCCGCGAAGCTTATCGTGGACGCCCTGCTCCAGCGGTTCCTTCCTCTAGCACGACGTCGTATTGAGACTGCTCAAGCCCAGGTCCGTCTTGTGTTTCAATTTATTTTCAAAGTTTTGGTTATATTTTGATTTTCAGCTCTCTGTCTCTGTATCTATATCTATGTAGCTCTCTCTGGATTCTGCTGTAAAAATAAAAAATAAACTCTCTAATTTCATCGTTGATAAAACCTTTGTTGTTTTCACGCTTCCCTTCATCTTTAGTTCAATAGTTTCCAACACGCTTTCATTTACGACTTACTTTGCTTGAAGAAGTTGGTAGAATTACTTAGATTGGTCTTGATTTCTCGTGTTAATATCCTTATGAGCGCAGTAAGATATGATTTCCAAACGTTAGTTGAGAAAAGAGTGATAACCATAATGAAAAAGAGTTAAAAAGAGTTAGAAGTGTTAGTCCTAGACTCCGAGGTCCCTTATGGAGAGTTGATACCAACATTGCCATTAGTTACTGCACATTGTTTAAATTTTATCCCAATTATTCAATGGCTTTGCTGATTAGTGAATGCCTTTCTTCTTTTTGTTATGTGGGAAACTTACAGGATGGGCAATACCTCCGACCTTCTGATCCTGCTTATGAGCAAGTACTGGATTCCTTAGCTATGGTAGCGCGGCATACACCCATACCTCTTTTAGAAGCTCTTCTAAGATGGAGAGAAAGGTGGGTTTCTAACTTTTCCGCAGATATGTTACTCTTTGGCCAAACACCACACCTCCCAGTTATTCTGGACTTGTTGCCTGTCAGGGTTCTGGTGATCTCATCTTTATAATGGCATTGGGGTATCTACAATATGTCAACGCATTGTTGTCAATCTGAGTCATTAATTGTTTTCAGTCTAACCATGTCATTTTGTAACATGGAAATCATTTTTTGTTTCTTGTTTTTGTAGTGAATCCCCAAAAGGTGCAAATGATGCATCTACCTTCCAAAGAAAGGTTTGTATGGAGATTAGTTTTTCAAAAGCTTGTTCTTTTTTGTTGGGGAGATCAAGAAAGTTCAACTGATAACATCAATGTGGTTCCTAGCTCATTGTTGCATAGTACTAAGTTTATGTGATGTCGATATTATATATATTTATATATTTGTAATTGGGAGTCTGTTTCATTAGTTGTAACTTCCATATTACGTCTACTGAAGCTCAGCTTGCGGTGGAGTGCATTTTTTGCTCAGCATGTATTCGCTTTGTCGAGTGCTGCCCTCAAGAGGGACTTACAGGTTAGTTCGGTGTTTAATTCTACCTTAAGGCTTGAGAAGTTGTGTTATTCACTGAAATAACGCAGACTTTGTGCTTATTGCAGAGAAACTTTGGTCTGGGCTTGAAAATTTTGTGTTTGACTGGCTGATTAATGCTGACAGGTACACCTGTCGTTGGTTGTAGAAACTTCTTGAATATATGTTGTCACATAATATATGTGGACTGTTTTTGACTTAAATGTTTCTAGATCTCTAATACTGCAAGTAAGTTAGTCGGATTGTTTAAATTCAGAGCTTCCTATACCAACATAAGTAGTTAGTCTGTTGGTAGCCAACTAAGTTCTACCTTTATGATATTAATCTCGAGAAACAAGTATCCTATATGCTTCACCGCTTGGATGCTTTTCCCAGTTTGTATTTGTCATGCTTTTCCCATTCTGCTATATGCATGGAGTAGATGTTGTTGGCCTTTGTCTCTTTTTTCAGAAAACAAAAAAGGATGGGTCTTGCTGATGTTTGCATTTTGCCTTAGTTTTTGATATTCATTTCTATGTTGGTTCTGATTCTTTGTTACATAGATTGATAATATAACGTAACTACCAGGATGTTCTGGTGCCCGTTAGTCCTTCTCTTTCTTCTCATGCCTTGGGTACAAGAGAAAAGAAAGAGGAATGATGAAATGGGCAATACAGGGTGTTCTGTATTTTAGTTTGGGGATTATTAGCATACGTGTAATCAAGAACAGGGATGATACGATTGCAGAAAACTGGTATAGCTATTAACTAGTGATCTAAGGGCTAGTTTGGGGTTGTGGTGCTAAAATTTAGCAGCTTATTTCAAAACTTTTGATACCATAGGTGTTTGGTAAATGAAGAAAAAGCTGTTTTTAAGAGAAAACTGGGGGTCATTGGCAGCAGAATATAGAAGTAGCCTTGTACATGCTTCTGAGTGGTGAAAAAAAGCATGCGGAGCCTTTAATGAATATTTTTAAATACTGTGAATACCCTTAATTAGATTTTAGAATG
This sequence comes from Oemleria cerasiformis, assembly GCA_037349345.1. Classification (NCBI taxonomy): domain Eukaryota; kingdom Viridiplantae; phylum Streptophyta; class Magnoliopsida; order Rosales; family Rosaceae; genus Oemleria; species Oemleria cerasiformis. Next base: position 13,944,213 of record JAZGTL010000010.1, read on the forward strand.
ACAACCATTGTCCTCTGATGACATAATACATTCTCTCTTGATCATGTCTTCCAAACCCACAATCACTCCTTTAGCTTTCGTTTTCCTCTAGTTCTTCAAATGGATATCTTAACTTTGATGCTTTTCATGGTCTATTTGTTGTCGTGTATTTGGGTTGTTGAAATTTTGTGGGTTCATTTGGGGATTGGGATGCAGGTCTTTCAATCTAGGGATGGAAGATGAGATTTCAATTCAATAAAATGTTGGCTTGAATATTAAAGTTTTGATATGTTTTAACATTCCTCAATTTGTGGCATTGAGATATTGCAGAATTCAAAGCTTTATGTTTCAAGATTCACAATTACCCGTATTAGGTTTTTTTCCTTGAAAAATAGAAAACAAGAAGTAGAATTCCAGAAGCAAATTCTTGCACGAGACGTTTTTAACATGTTACATCAATTTTGTGTTTGCCGCCCTCGCATGGGGGCAATGTTCCTGGCTCATGGTGATGGCAGACATGTTTTTCTTTATATCTTTTGCAAAATATTTTTTAAACTTATTTTAGTAAATATATGATGTATTTGATGGTCAATATTCTTTTACCCAAGTGAGGATTCTGTATAAACCTTTTCCATCTCTGCGTCTTGAACTGTTGGATAATTTTAGGATTTTAGTATATTTGAATTGAGGTATTGAATAGTTTTTGTATATATATGATAAGAGAAGAAATATGTGCACTTTTGGAATATTTTTTATTTGGTCATTGGTGTTGTAGGCATATCAAGAATTTTGTACCATTGGAATCTATCTATACTTGAACAAAAAAAAAACTCTATGAATACTTGTTGTCTATAGTAGTTACAATATTTTGCAGAAACTCATTGTTTCTTTTGTGGCAAGAGAATACTTCTTTGTTTTTTGGTTATAATTTCTTGGGCTAAGTGTAGATTAAGGTAAAGATTTAAAAAAGTAAAAATAACTATACTTAGGGAAAGTACTTTTATTTTTACGAAATAAAGAAGTAAATAGGACTTTCAGGATCATGTCCTTTTTGGTCATAATTCAGAACCACAGTACTTTACGTAAAATTTATATGCTTTTTTTACAACGGTTTTACAAATACAGTTTATCGAACACTTAACTGCTTTACTTCAAAGCTATTTCTCCTCATAGCAAGCAGCACTTTTTATTTATTTATTTTTATTAAAGTGCAGCATACCAAATTAGCCCTAAGCATCAAAGTTGACATCCCCATCAACAGCTCTATTTCCGTCTGTTTTATGCAATGCAGAAAGGCAGGGATGTAGGGTCTAGAACAGATATCTCCAAAAATTGATAGAAGTAGAGCACATAATTATTTTTCTTTCTCACATGCTCATATACTTGGTTGCAACTCACTATCTCTTCTTGCAGGGTTGTTAGCCAGGTTGAATATCCATCATTGGTTGATCTGCGAGGTCTTCTTCTGGACTTAGTTGCTCAGCTCTTAGGTGCCTTATCTCGCATCAGGTGACTGAATTAAGTTATCATACTTAAATTTGATGGGGAATTGCCTCCCACAGCTTAAAAAAGAAAGAAAATAATTGAAAAACAATTTAAAACTATTTGGTCACTATCAAAGTGGATTTGAAATCTATTATTTTCTTTATTTTGTATCTATTAATACCCTTTCTTTGTGATATATGTGATTTAGGCTGCATAGTTTGATAGGTATTAACATCAACATTATCTGTCAAATATAGTACAGTTCTTTCAATATTTGATTATCTATCATTCCTGAGGTGTCAACAAACAATTTGAAATAGCTCGACTTGTTAACTTGTAGAATACTATTTGATAGCTATGTAGTTTTGGCTATTTTTTGATAATCTGGTATCTTTATTACATTTATCTAGCTAGTAAGATTAACTGTCTAAGATTAATTAATTTGTTACATATTGATTATGGTATGCAGGTTTAGTTCTGTCACTGAGCGCTTTTTCATGGAACTTAGTATTCGTCGGATCGACACTAGTGTTGCCCGAAGTGAAACACTTAGTATCATTAATGGGATGCGCTACTTGAAGCTTGGGGTATGTAGAAAATAACATTGATTTTGGAAAAGTGATGTTATGAAAACTCTATAACTATTAAGTAATTGTCAGGTAAAAACAGAGGGTGGACTGAATGCATCTGCTTCGTTTGTGGCAAAAGCAAATCCCCTCAATCGTGCACCACATAAACGCAAAAGTGAGCTTCATCATGCACTATGCAATATGCTTTCCAATATCCTAGCACCTTTGGCAGATGGTGGAAAAAGCCAGTGGCCACCTTCTGGTGTTGATCCTGCACTTACACTCTGGCATGAAGCTGTTGGCCGGATAAGGGGACAACTGATGCATTGGATAGAAAAACAGAGCAAACATATTTCTGTAAGCTAACCCCAACTGTTTTACCGCTTTTTTATCTATTTCTGATTTGGGTTCTCCGGTATCTAGAATGTGAAATAATATCAATAAAGCTTTCTCTTATCATTGAGAAAGCCCCTTTTGTGTTACCTCCAATTTGATGTTGGTATAATTTAGAAGAGAAAAAAAAAATTAATTTGATACCATTTACAGCGATAATAGTTTATTTACCTGTACTAAATCATGTTAGTCCTGGAATTGCCTCTTTTATTTTGTGAATATTCTCACTTCAACTTGCATGTGAATGCCGCTGTTGGGTTAGTTTGTGAGGTGATACCTTGCCGCAGTTACAGACATTTCACTCTGATTATATGCTAGACCTGTAATTAACAAGTTTATCCCAAGAAGGTTTCTTTTAGTTTTCTTTTTTATATAGCTGTGATTTTTCTTGTGAAGTTGGCTTTGAAGTGTTTGCTGTTTAGATGCTATGGCTGGTGATTGATGTTTAGGTACCCTGTTACCTTGTCAGGTCAACTGTAAATCTTTTCCCCTTATATATACTGTTAAATATTCAGTTCTTTGTCAAGCGACTGCTGTCAATGACATCCTTCCATTGCTTGTTCGTGTTTTTAAGTTTAATTTCATGCAAATAATCTTGTGTCAGGTTGGTTATCCTTTGGTTACGCTTCTTCTCTGTCTTGGCGATTCTATAATTTTCATCAACAACTTAAGCTCTCACATGGATCAACTTTACAAGCTTCTCAGAGTAAGTTCAAGAACCAAATTTGTGTAGGCGGAAATAAAGCATGTATTTGGTTAATTGGCAGTTGTGTGACAAATCCAATCATGTTGGTTTTGTTTGTTTGGTGAGGAGCCATATCCTTATGGTCTTCCATTAAGGTGTTAGTTGTATGACATTATATTATTCATTCAGGACAAGACCCATCGTTTCATGGCCTTGGACTGTCTTCATCGAGTTTTGAGGTTTTACTTGAGTGTCCACGCAGAAAGCCAGCCGCGTAATCGTACATGGGACTACTTAGACAGTGTAACCTCACAACTCTTAACAATCTTGAAGAAAGGAATGCTTACTCAGGATGCTCAACATGATAAACTTGTGGAGTTCTGTGTGACTATAGCAGACCATAACCTAGATTTTGCTATGAACCATATGATCTTGGAATTGCTGAAGCAGGATAGTCCTAGTGAAGCAAAGGTTATTGGTCTCCGTGCTTTGCTAGCCATTGTCATGTCCCCTTCAAGTCCGCATGTAGGCTTGGACATATTCAAAGGTTCAGTCATGTGCCAGAAATATATGATTATAATCATATTCTAGTAGCTGAAGTTTTCAACTAACCTTCATTTGTCTTTCATCCACAGGTCATGATATTGGCCACTATATTCCAAAAGTGAAGGCTGCAATTGAGTCGATTTTGAGGTCTTGTCATAGAACCTATAGCCTGGCTCTTCTAACATCTTCAAGGACCACCATAGGTATATTCTCTACTAATGTAGGCCATTTATAGAACCCAGGAAAGATCAACAGTGAAGGAATAAAAATTTTCTTTTATACGGTTAAGTAGGTTTTTCATTTTGGCATTGATAGAGTAATTAATTTTCAATTTTGGTTTTAGTTTTTTGTTTGTAATCTACGTTGTGATGGGAAAGTATCTTTTGATGGTTTATAAGGATTGGTCAATCAATCTATCTTCATCTACTATTAATTCTCTCTCTCTCTCTCTCTCTCTCTCTCTCTCTCTCTCTCTCTCTCCCCACATCTGCCTACTACACCATTAATGTTTCCTCTACTTCACTAAGACAACCAGTATTTCTATTGTTGTGCATTTTCTCATCAATGTTTAAATACTTGATAATTGATTGCAGCTATGAAATATTTTATTCAAAGTTTTACATATCTGTGTGTATTTGTTAACTTTATGCTTATTACGACACTGAATAAATTTAGTGCTTTCCAGACTCTGTAACCAAGGAAAAGTCTCAAGGATATCTCTTCCGGTCTGTGCTGAAATGCATACCATACCTAATAGAAGAAGTTGGACGAAGTGATAAAATTACTGAAATAATACCTCAACATGGGATAAGCATCGATCCTGGTGTTCGTGAGGAAGCAGTGCAGGTATTGATTCGGATTGTGAGATACCTTCCCCACCGCCGCTTTGCAGTGATGAGAGGGATGGCCAACTTCATCCTACGGCTCCCTGATGAGTTCCCTCTTCTCATTCAAACATCATTGGGCCGTCTGTTGGAACTCATGCGTTTTTGGAGTGCTTGTCTAATTGATGATAGGCTGGAATGTGATGTTCAAGATGCAAAACGAGTGGGGCGAAATGATGGATTTAAGAAACCTTCTTTCCATATAGCAGGAGACTTGATTGAGTTTCGTGCAGCAGAGATAGATGCAGTTGGTCTTATCTTCCTGAGTTCTGTTGATAGCCAGATCAGACATACTGCACTGGAGTTATTACGGTGTGTACGCGCTTTAAGGAATGATATCCGATACCTTACATTAAGTGCACAACCTGATCATAGTCTGAAATATGAACCTGAACCAATCTTTATAATTGATGTCTTGGAAGAGCATGGGGTGTGTCATCTTGCTATCTTTAACCACTCCCTATTTAATTATCCCTTTCTCCTAATGTTGCAAATGTGCTTCTTATTGTGTTTCGTTAATAGATCTTTTTCTAATGTTTCAGGATGACATTGTCCAGAGCTGCTATTGGGATTCTGGCCGTCCATTTGATTTGAGACGAGAATCTGATGCAATCCCTCCTGACGTGACACTGCAATCTATAATATTTGAGAGCCCTGATAAGAACAGGTGGGCTCGTTGTCTTAGTGAGCTTGTTAAGTACGCTGCTGAACTTTGCCCAAGATCTGTCCATGAAGCAAAGTAAGCATATTTTTGTTACATTTAGTTATGTTTACACAAGTTTCTTTTCATTCGAAAAGAAAAAGAACAAGTGCATACTTCTTTCCTGCATTGATGTTTTGTTCACTCACTACATTCTGAGTTAGGACTTGTGGTGTTTAAGAGTAGCTCAAGTAATGAAAGAATTACTGCCTTACGTAGATTTTGCAGAAAAAGATATGAAAAAGAAAAAAGAATATTCTTAGGTTGCACATACACCTTAAATTGTTAATAGGTTACTAACTTACTATCATGGTAATAATGAAGAGCAACCTATTAGCATGCTAGCTAGTTTTTTGTTGGAAAATATATTATCTAGTAAAGCATGATTCATTTGTATTTGTGGTGGGAACATGATCTTGCTCTGTTCTTTTACATGCTTTATAAGGATCAGGATTTCCTGTCAACCCAAATTTCAATATTGAAATTCCACGATCTTGTCGTAACACAATCTTTATTTGCAGGGTAGAGGTTATGCAACGTCTGGCTCATATCACACCTGTTGAGTTGGGTGGGAAGGCTCATCAGTCGCAAGATGCAGACAACAAACTGGATCAGTGGGTGATGTATGCAATGTTTGTATGTTCATGTCCACCAAACAACAGAGAAGCTGGTAGTATAGTTGCAACCAAAGATCTTTACCATCTAATTTTTCCGTCTCTAAAATCTGGATCTGAGGCACACATAGTAAGTACTAGTTACTGACTTCTTTAATTTCAGTGTATTCTGATATGTAAAAGGATATATTGATAAAAGAAGATATGGATGGTATTGGGGAAATGCTTGAAGGATATAAATGTTCAATAACCTTAACCATGTGTACCACATATATCAACTTTTTGTTAGCAATCTGTCTGTTGATAGATTTTTGGTTAGCCCATTCTGATAGACAAATATATTAAGTAGTTAAAGGGAACAGTATTCAGAGTGTTTTCCATCTCATCTAAAGATCTACTTGGTTGGCTAATCATGTCATCTATTTTCCTTCTGAGTGAAATCTGTGTCTATATCCATTCAGTAAAAGATAATCAGACAAGCTTCAATTAAAAGCTATTTTGTAGTTTAACTGCCAAATCCTGTATTTATTGTGTAAATATAATTGGATGCTATTATGTTACTACCAGTTTGAGGAATTGTAGGGGCGTGCTCTAATTGGAAACTTGTGTTCATTTTCTTTAATAGTTATTCCACGCTTGTTGATTTTGTAACTACTAGTTTGAGGAATAGTAGGGATGTGCTCTAATTGGAAACTTATGTTCAATCTCTTTAATAATTATTTCACGCTTTGATTCTGTTCAACTGGTTATACTAAAATTCGTCCTTTCTAAATTTAGCATGCAGCCACAATGACTCTTGGCCGCTCGCATCTGGAAGCATGTGAAATCTTGTTTACTGAGCTTGCAACCTTCATTGATGAGGTTTCTTCAGAGACAGAAGCAAAACCAAAGTGGAAGGTGCTGTATGGTTAAACTCCTTAGAAGTCTTTTCTTGATCACTTTCAATGAAGTCATTGAGCATTTGCCATTAAAATTCTTTTTCTTTGATAAATTTTACTATCTGAATATTGTTTTTCTTGCCTTAGCAGTTACTTTAAAATGCTTCATTAGTTTGATGTTGGTTCTTAGTGAATGTTGACCAAGCTTAATATGCAAATCACATGAAAACAGAGTCAAAAATCTCGCCGTGAGGAGCTTCGCATCCATATTGCAAATATATTTCGTACCGTTGCTGAGAATGTATGGCCTGGCATGCTGGCCCGTAAACCAGTTTTCCGTCTCCACTATCTGAAGTTCATTGATGAAACAACCAGACAGATCTTAACAGCACCTGCTGAAAACTTCCAAGATGTGCAGCCTCTCCGCTTTGCACTTGCTTCTGTTCTAAGATCACTAGCCCCTGAATTTGTTGAGTCCAAATCAGAGAAATTTGATGTTAGAACTAGAAAGCGACTGTTTGATCTTCTTCTCTCCTGGTGTGATGACACAGGCAGTACATGGGGTCAAGAAGGTGTTAGTGATTACCGACGTGAAGTAGAACGTTATAAGTCTTCTCAGAATGCCCGGTCAAAAGATTCCGTGGACAAAATATCCGTTGATAAAGAACTTAGTGAACAGGTTGAGGCAATCCAGTGGGCCTCCATGAATGCGATGGCTTCACTATTATACGGGCCTTGCTTTGATGATAATGCGAGGAAGATGAGCGGCCGGGTTATATCTTGGATCAACAGTTTGTTCATTGAGCCAGCGCCTAGGGCTCCATTTGGGTACTCACCAGCTGATCCAAGAACTCCATCGTATTCAAAGTACACAGGAGAAGGTGGTCGTGGGACTACTGGTCGTGATAGGCATAGGGGTGGTCATCATCGTGTTTCTTTAGCTAAACTGGCCTTGAAGAATCTACTACAAACAAATTTGGACCTGTTTCCTGCTTGTATTGATCAGGTGCTTATGAATCTTTGCTCATTCTGTTCCTATTCAATTATCATTACTGTATCCCTGAAGGCTAGTTAACGTATGCTATACAGATTCTGCTGGGGTATACAGCTCCTATGAGAATCTTCAGCCTGCTTCCAACTTGAGAAATATGACTGATTCACTTCACCAATACTAAACATTAATAATTGGTGGATTGTTAATTCACTAGTAAATCCATCATATTATAAAACATAACCTTTACAATTAACACAGTAGTTTCTGACTTTCTAAAACATAACCTGGTGATTCAAGCACTGAGTCAGCTTCAATAAAATGTCGAATTTGACTTTCTTCTTTTTTTTCCTGAAAATTTCACATAGAGTCTCTGATCTTCAGTTGCCTGTTCGCCTCTTTTCTAAATTGCTAGGTTGGTATGCCGTATCAACTCTAATGTGTATGTGAAGTTATAGCTCACAATTATGGGTTTCCTTTTAAAGAAAAGGTAATTATTTTTAATACTGTGTTGCAGTGTTATTACTCGGATGCTGCTATAGCTGATGGTTACTTCAGTGTGCTAGCTGTGGTCTACATGCGACAAGAGATACCTAAATGTGAAATCCAGAGACTTTTGAGCCTGATTCTCTACAAGGTGGTAGACCCATCAAGACAAATCCGTGATGATGCCCTTCAGATGCTTGAAACACTCTCTCTTCGTGAATGGGCTGAGGATGGCATTGAGAGCTCAGGGAATTATCGGGCTGCTGTCGTGGGTAACCTTCCTGATTCCTACCAACAATTCCAATACAAGCTCTCTTGCAAACTTGCCAAAGATCATCCTGAGTTGAGCCAGCTCCTATGTGAGGAGATTATGCAGCGACAACTTGATGCAGTCGATATAATTGCCCAACATCAGGTCTTAACATGCATGGCGCCTTGGATTGAGAACCTAAATTTCTGGAAACTTAAGGACTCTGGGTGGAGTGAAAGATTACTAAAAAGCCTTTACTATGTGACCTGGCGGCATGGTGACCACTTCCCTGATGAAATTGAGAAGCTTTGGAGCACAATTGCGAGCAAACCCAGGAACATCAGTCCTGTTTTAGATTTCTTGATCACGAAAGGGATAGAGGACTGTGATTCAAATGCATCTGCAGAAATAAGTGGTGCATTTGCTACATATTTCTCTGTTGCAAAGAGAGTAAGTTTATACTTAGCGCGGGTATGTCCTCAGCGTACAATTGACCACCTGGTTTACCAGTTAGCTCAGCGAATGCTGGAAGATAGCATAGACCCAATTGGGCCAACTGTAAATAAGGTTGATGCAAATGGAAATTTCGTGCTAGAATTTTCTCAAGGACCTGCAGTTCCCCAAATTGCATCGCTTGTGGACATCCAGCCACACATGTCACCATTACTTGTTCGTGGCTCCTTTGATGGTCCATTAAGGAATGCTAGTGGGAGCCTCAGCTGGCGAACAGCAGGTGTGACAGGCCGAAGTGTCTCGGGCCCAATAGGTCCAATGCCTCCTGAGTTGAACATTGTTCCTGGAAATGCAGGTCGATCAGGTCAGCTCCTTCCAGCACTCGTAAATATGTCGGGGCCATTAATGGGTGTCAGAAGTTCAACAGGAAGCTTGCGAAGTCGCCATGTTTCCCGGGACAGTGGAGACTACCTTATTGATACTCCAAACTCGGGTGAAGATGGGTTGCATTCTGGGGTTTCCATGCATGGGATTAGTGCTAAAGAACTTCAGTCAGCCTTACAGGGTCATCAACAGCATTCGCTGACTCATGCAGATATAGCATTGATTCTACTAGCAGAAATTGCATATGAAAATGATGAAGACTTTCGCGAGCACTTGCCTCTTCTATTCCATGTTACATTTGTTTCGATGGATAGTTCTGAAGACATTGTGCTGGAACACTGCCAACATCTGCTCGTTAATCTACTATACTCTCTTGCAGGGCGACACTTGGAACTGTATGAGGTTGAAAATAGTGATGGAGAGAACAAGCAGCAGGTTGTCAGCCTGATCAAGTATGTCCAGTCAAAGAGAGGAAGCATGATGTGGGAAAATGAAGACCCCACAGTCGTGAGATCTGAACTTCCAAGTGCAGCATTGTTGTCTGCACTAGTTCAGAGCATGGTGGATGCTATCTTCTTCCAAGGAGATCTTCGTGAGACATGGGGAGCTGAGGCACTGAAATGGGCCATGGAGTGTACATCGAGACACCTAGCCTGCCGCTCGCATCAGATTTACCGTGCATTGCGCCCTAGTGTCACAAGCGATACATGTGTTTTACTCCTCCGATGCCTTCATAGATGCCTAGGAAATCCAGTACCTCCAGTTTTAGGATTCATTATGGAAATTCTTCTGACATTGCAAGTGATGGTGGAGAACATGGAACCAGAAAAGGTGATACTTTACCCTCAACTCTTTTGGGGGTGTGTAGCGATGATGCACACAGATTTTGTTCATGTCTACTGTCAAGTGCTTGAACTCTTCTCACGTGTGATTGACCGTTTATCATTCCGGGATAGAACAACAGAAAATGTGCTTCTTTCTAGCATGCCCCGGGATGAGTTTGATTCCAATAATGACATTGGGGACTTCCAACGGATGGAAACTAGTAGGAGTGGCTATGAACAGCCTGCATCTGGTGGAAACCTGCCAACATTTGAAGGGGTGCAGCCTCTTGTTCTAAAAGGACTGATGTCAACGGTTAGTCACGGTGTTTCTATTGAAGTTCTTTCACGGATCACTCTGCACTCATGTGATTCTATATTCGGAGATGCAGAGACAAGACTCTTGATGCACATCACAGGCTTACTTCCCTGGCTCTGCTTGCAGCTTAGCAAAGATCCCGTGATGGGGCCTGCTTCACCACTCCAACAGCAGTTCCAGAAAGCTTGCTCTGTTGCGGCCAACATCTCAATTTGGTGTAGAGCAAAATCGTTAGATGAATTGGCTACTGTCTTTCTGATTTACTCTCGTGGTGAGATCAAAAGTATCAACAACCTCCTTTCTTGTGTCTCCCCACTCTTATGCTATGAGTGGTTTCCAAAGCACTCAGCTTTGGCTTTCGGGCACTTATTGCGACTACTAGAGAAAGGGCCAGTTGAGTATCAGCGTGTCATACTGCTCCTGCTCAAGGCATTGCTCCAGCACACTCCCATGGACGCTGCACAAAGTCCTCATATGTATGCGATTGTGTCCCAGTTGGTAGAGAGCACTTTGTGCTGGGAGGCACTGAGTGTGTTAGAAGCTCTTCTGCAAAGCTGTAGCTCAGTGCCAGGTTCTCACCCTCATGAACCTGGATCATTTGACAACGGTATTGGCAGTGGTGATGAGAAGATGCTAGCTCCTCAGAGCTCATTTAAGGCTCGCAGTGGTCCTCTGCAGTATAGTATGCCTTCTCCATTTACAGCAGCTTCAACACCAGCACACGGGAGCTCAATTGAATCTGGAGCTACACCCAGAGAAGTGGCTCTGCAAAACACCCGTTTTATCCTTGGCCGGGTTCTTGACAGCTGCACGCTAGGGAAGAGGAGAGACTACAAGAGGCTGGTGCCATTCGTGACCAGTATTGGGAACCCGTAACAGAACTGGCGCTTATAAGTAAGTTGAGTGTATATTATTGATGAAGATTTGCAGAGCTTTGAGAAAGTTTTGTTGAATTTCTGTATATACCTAGTGGATTGTGAAGCGAATAGCCCTAATCACTTGTTTTGTTTAGACCAACCTTACAAAGTAATAGCATAATATGACTCTTCATTTTTTATAACTTTCGTTTGAAGATTGTAAATATTAACCAAGTCGAAAATTTTAGATTATGTTATTGAAATCACTGTATATCTTTTGTTGGGAATTTTGTCCCTTTTTTACTACTTTTAAAGATTGAGGTGTGGCGCATTTTTTCTCCATAAAAAGGCCATGACTCATTATGTTTGTATATGGCAATTTTGCTCTTTGTTTTATATGATTTATGTTTAAACACTTTTTTGATGTTCATTGTATACTAGACTCATGCATCCGTTTGTGTATATTACTTATTTTTTGAATTTTTTTTATAATTTTTATGACTTATTTTTTGATTTCTTTTTATAATTTTTAAGAATTAGGAGAAATGAATATAACTTTAAAAAATAAAAAAAATAAAAAAGAATTAGTGTTAGAGTAGCTTCCAATTTCTCAACTAAAATGTTTATTTTTTAATTTTGTAAATTTAAATATTTGGTTTGCTATTTTGTTCTTATTTATTAAATTATTTATTTTTAAAAAATTATATTTGACCAAGTATTTTCGTTCAAAATGTTTTGGTGAAACTTCTAACACTTAGTTTTATAATAATAGAAATCATTTACTTCTCGGAATAAAAAAAAATAATTATATTCCATTTTAGGTGGTGTATTCTTACCTTTTCTAGTTTTATTCAAAGGTTAAAATGGGAACTTTAAGCCAACTTTAAAATAAATATAATTAATGTTTACAAAAACACATGGCGAATTTAAATTGGTCAGCGATACATAGGTAAAATATTAGATATACAAAATAATTTCAGAAGGGAGAATTGTGAAACATTTAATATCCAAACTATTATTAATTAAAATTCATAGAGAATAATATTTTATTGAAAGATAACAGTAACTTAACATTCTTTTAAGGAAAATGCTAGATAGATCATATTTATAAACCACATACTAATACATGTGAGATTAACTAATAGAAGTCGGATCCACCTATATTAATATGTGATTTACAACAGTGACTACAAATATGATTTACCTAAGATTGCTCTTCTTTTAAATAAAATCTTATGAAAAAAATATGATGATAATGAAATAAAAAGGCTATTGGCCCAAAGATAGGCAAAGACGAAAATATCGATATCGATGGAAATATCGACAGTCAAATTTACGAATATATCGATATCGATATCATTTATGCTGAACAAAAATTGTGGAAATTTAATCCAAAAGTTGGAAATTTTTAATGAAACTTTGAGAAAAGCTTAAGAATCTAATAATGGTTATATATGATACGACCCGTTCCGAAATTTTAAAGTCAGAATTATTAAATTATCAAATTACCCCTTATTTGTAAGAGCCGATGGTTACTAAGTTAGGAAAGGGAACTAATTCGGGAGTTAGACTCTGAATTTCCCACGTAGTTCAAGAAGTTGGTAGAAAATTTCTGAAAACGAAATTCGGAACTGAAAAATCGAATTCATAGAAAATTCGATAATAAACTAGTTCGGGTGGAATTGAGAATATTAATATTGACTAATTGAGTTATTAATTATTAATTATATTTTATTATAAATTATTACAAAATATCTCACTCCACCAATTAAAACCCACCATCTTTCACACTCTTCTCTTCATTCTCTCTCCCCGACTTCATCTCTGTATTTCACTCCCTGCGACAACGACCACCGTACACCCAACCTCCACGATGGTCAACACAGGCCACCAGCAGCCTCGCCTTCAAGCTCAATCAATCCCTCTCGTTGAGATAAAGTCGTCTCTGCCCTCTCCGACTGTCGACGTCGATCGAAAGAGAAGAACTGAAGTCGAGGACTCAAACCCTTGACGACGGCTCAGGAGGTTTTCGACTGAACCAGGCCGTGAGACCACATCCAAAATGTTCGCCTAGGCAAGGCGAAGCCATCCCTATCCTCCCCCACCGTCGCCAGGGCTCGAGGCGCACGAATTGAAGGCCGAAGCTCGACGGCATGCAAAGCTTTCTGGCCGTCTCCTCTCCGATTCAGGTAAAATTTCAGGAATCCAAGCTCATATTCGAACTCCTGAGGTTTCGTAGATGAGATTAGACAGCTGGATTGACGTTTTTGGTGAAGTTTGTACGGAGCTAGGTTTACGGCGGGCCTCCGGCCGGTGCGATAACATGGATATTGGGGGAAAAAATTTCACCCCCCTGTTTTGATGCCGACCCTCCAATTTTCCGATATCACCGATATTTTCAACCATGCAGATAGGGCCTAGCATATGTATATATATATTTTTTATGCAAGTACAAGCTTCATTGGATGTCAAAAGCATACCGGACAAAGGTGGGTGCATGATGCTACCTCGTTAAAATCTTGCCGAGATCGAGTACCGCCCGCACGAGGAAAACAATAGTGTTGTAAAAAATACTGCAAAAACAGAAAAAACAGAAACCACAAATAGTAAAACAGTATACAACCTAATCTATTCCTCTGAATTCAAGTCGCCAGCAAGGAGAGAGGAAAGCCATGGTGGTTCATCTTCAATCCAAGTTTGTAGTCCACTGTTCAAAAGTCGGAAGTGAGCTATTGAATGAGCCACTCGATTGCAGCTTCGAGGTCGGTATTGGCAAGAGAGTTGAGTGAAGAGATTGGATACTACTCCATCTTCTCCCATTCGCATCTCCGAGTCCGTGGCCTCAGTTATGGCCGCCAAAGAGTCGGATTCTAGCACTATTCTGCGAAAACCTGCATCAAAAGCAAATTGGAGTCCAAATCTTATAGCCTGCAATTCGATCCCATGCGGAGATATGGTGCCCAGAACCTGCTGTGAACCTGCTGCCATGAAAGCACCCTGCGCATTTCTGATCACTGCCCCAACGCACTCAACCATCCACATTCAGTTTGACACAATCATAAGCTGGAGGTAATGATGAAACATTGAAAAGTTCCCAAAACCATCCTTTACTTAATAAAAATTCAATAAAGAAACCACTAAATAAGGTAAAACAGTAATTTAACAATCTTTACATCAAACAATATGAAAATATCACTACATTTTCAATAATTCAGAGGGAAAAATACAAAAGATAATATAAAGGTCAATTCACACACACGGCATAAAAAAAAACTACATTTTCAATAATCTAAAAGGAAAAATAATATAAAAATTGTTAAATTACTGTTTTACCTAAAGGTCAATCCACATCCGTTGGGTAAAACCAAATATAATTAGGTTTATTACTCAAATTGCTCCCTGAACCGGACATGTAATCTCAATTTGCTCCCCCAATGCGAAATCGTAACAATGCAACCCCTAAACCTCCCTTCTGTCAAGTTCGTTGCACCAACCGTTAGTCTTCGTTACTAACGGTGTTTAGAGTGCTTATGTGGCACCTATGTGGCAAGAAGTCAATGGGACGACATAAGGATGGAGTTGGGATGACATTTGGACGGAAAAATCAGCCCCAACCTAGGGGAAATCATAACCCTAGGGGGGGAAATTTCGAAAAATTCAGCAGTAATCCCACCAAAAAGTTGCGAATTGGACCTTTATAAAGGTTTGTGAACCACAAGACACCAACATCATCAATCAATTTGCAGTTAAAAGGGAGATTGAGATATGGAGGAGAGTGGATTTATCATGCAGCCGAGAAGATGCTTTTGTGGGAAGATGGGGAGAATGAAAACGTCATGGACGGATGAAAACCCAGGTCGGAGGTTTGTTGTCTGTCTAGATGCTAAGGTAAGTGAAAGGGATGAAAAGGAAGCAATTTTTTTATTAATAGTGAAAGGGATTTTGGTTTCTGGGTTATGATATTAATAGGAATTGGTGTTTTTTGATTGTTGGTTGGGTCAATATGAAGAAATTTGGCTGGGTTTATGAGAAACTGCAATGATTCAATAAGAAGAAAATGAAATTGATGTTTTGATTGTTGTTGTTTTGATTGATTGGTGAAATGTTTGAAATTGTAATCTGTTTTGCAGCATAATGGACAAGGTAGAGGTAGAGGTAGAGAGAAAGGTTGTGATTTTTGGGAGTGGTATGATCCGAAAATGTGCAAGAGGTCAATGACAATAATTCCGAGGTTGTTAAAGAAGCTTGATAGAATTGAAGAGCAATTGTTGAATGAGAAGAGGAAGGTGACTAAGCTTTGGATTGCACTCTTGGTTACTTGGGTCTTAGTGGTTGGAATCATCTTCAATCCTTCACTTTAGTTATGTATTAGGTTATGTTTGCAAGCTTGGCACTATTAGTTATGCTTAGGGCTTTGTATTATGTAAAAGTTCGTTTGGTGGATTGTGGAAATATGTAAGATGTTTATGCAATGCATTTTATATCTAGTAAGAATGGAAGTTGATAAATTAAGAATGAGAAACATCCCAAAGTCATTCATGAATCAAACTTTGATAATAACAAACCTAATTGGGACCCTCACAAACCATCATATCATTTAAACAAAAGGAACAAACGGAGCACCACTAACCAAAATAGGGTCACAATATTTGAAACAGTAAGCAAAGCAAAACAACAAGTCCTTCCACTAAGCACTAAATAGTAAAGCAACTATTTCTTCACACGCTTTGCAGGCGACTTGAATCTCATCCTCCTTCCACTTGATACAGGTGATTGATGTTGTGAATTGTCACTTGGCTGAGTAGTGGTAAGGCTCGGATGCACTAGTACATGTTGGACAACAAGTGTGGTGCTTGGTTGAGGGTTCTGGGCAGTGCTGGTAGTTGCTGGTGGTGGATTTGGGCATGATTCTTGCCTTGGGGCAGTGGCTGTACTTGTTGGCATAGGATTTGGGCATGATTTTTGCGTATAGGCAGCCCTGCCTTCCTTATTTCCAAGGGTAGTGCTCCTTGTTCGTCTTCAGACCTAATGAAATACAAATTCATAGTAAACACCTAGCCATAATTGAGTTCAATGATAAAGACAACTCACTTCAATCACACCTCACTTCAATCACAATTCAATTCAATGACAATACAATGTAGATCAGACTCACTTCAATCACAACTCACTTCATTCACAGTGTACCTCAGACTGCCAAGAAACACATTCGTAATATTGGTGTAACCTGAGACTACTAATATATGTTCTGGGTGTTAAGTGATACGATATGACAGAATCAGGGTATTAAGTGATACGTAGGCATAAGTCCATGGATGTTAAGTGATACTATAATTCTATATTTAGCTATAATAACAGGTTCTGCATGTGCATGTGTAAGCATTCAAATGAACTTGAATTACGATAGAATACTTACAGGTAGCTTGTCCCCCCTAGCTTTGGATGCAGCACGTTGTTTCCTCCTTTCTTGCTTACGTTTGAACTTAGCTTCAGCGGTAGGGTCAAGGGGTTGTGTGCATGCATTTCGTCTGTGGCCATCAGCACCACAATTACCACACTTAAGGGTAGAGTGGTATCGAGGGAACTTGGTAGGATCTGGAGGAGGAGGAGGAGGAGGCGCGTTCTGACTTCTCTTTCTTTTCATCCTTGGTCTCCCTGGCTGCTTACGATACTTTGTTGGCTTTAGGGTTGCTGCACCAACCTTCTCCCACTGATCTTCACTAGGAACTAGTTTGATAATCCCTTCATATGTCTTGGTATAGGCAGCATGGGAGTAGCAATCATGCACATACTTCTCTGGGTTGCCATTGAATCGACTAATGGCACTGCAAGCATGTGGGCAGGGAATCCCAGTAATTTGATATCTTCTGCATGAGCATGTGTGAGCATTCAAATCAACTGAGAATCTTCTTCCATGTGAATGCTTGACCTCGAAGATGTTCCCACCACAATGACTAGGAATCAAGCTATGCCCTGCCTTCTTATTGACCTCTAGAAGCCCCTGGATTCTTTTACCAACCAGATGGTCCCCCCAAGTACTACCTTCATCTCTTCTCTTAGTCATGAATGCACTTAGGTATTGCTTGACTTTGTCCACCATAGATATAATAGGCTTAGGCCTAAATGGGAGAATGGCTTTGTTGAAGGCCTCTGATAGATTATTCAGCAAGATGTCACACTTATAGTCAGTCCTGAAATGACTTCTACACCATTTTCTTGCATACCTTTCTTTTAGCCAATTGTGAGCAGACTGATTGAGAACTTGCATTTTCTTCATTTCTTCATTGTACCAAGGTATTGTAGTTGGCCCATCAATCTTCTCCATTTGCAGTTTGACAGCCAATCCTTTATGCGTCGCATTGAGGTTTCCGTATAGATGCCTCAAGCAATGCCTGTGTTCTGCATCAGGGAATATTTGGTTTACTGCATCTAGCAGCCCCTTTTGTTTATCAGTCATTATGACAACTGCGTGTGAGTTTTGAATTTGCAAGTCCTCCTTCAACAACTCCATAAACCACCTCCAACAATTGAAGTTTTCATATTCACACACAGCATATGCAATGGGAAACATCCCATTGTTGGGATCCACTCCTACAGCTGCCAACAATTGCCCACGGTGAATGCCCTTAATATGGCATGCATCAAACCCAATGAAGGGTTTGCAGCCTTTCATCCAACCTTGTTTGCAAGCTTCCAAACAGAAATACACTCTCTCAAATCGAGGGCAATCATCAGCTTCTAACTCAGACTTGATTATCACTATGGAACCAGGATTAGTCTTCAGCACTTGCAAGCAGTATTCCCCCAACACCTCATATTGCCTCTTGTAGGTCCCTTCCACCACATCCAATACACTGGCCCTTGCCCTAAAGCATGCTGCCCTTGAGGGTCTTAAACCAGTTTCTGCATTAACCAAGTCTTTGAATTCCACCCAATCCCATTTGTTGCTTGCCAACTGCCTCCCATACTTCCATGACAGCCACTTAACATTGGCATGTCTGTTCTTAGTCCCTACACCGCAGTTGTGCTCACTTTTAAACTCTTTAATTTGCATAGTCATACTGCCTCCTATTTTTGAAGCATAAAGCATAAACTCACAGCCACTCCCACAAACCACCCTAATTCGATTAGGCTGATTCTTTTTAAAAGTTAGCTGTCTTCCATTGTTCATTGAGTAGATCCTCACAGCTTCTCTAAATATGGCAGCTGATTCAAACTTCTGCCCTATCTCAAAATGAGGATTCTTCATCTCCATCTCAGGAATAAAGTCTCTTGTCTTTGGAAGTGGTTTCTTCTTCCTACTCCTATTGCCCACTTCCTCATCTGAGTCTACACTAACAGTAGCAACCCTTGGTGACAAATGAACCTCTTTTTCTTCAAAATCTTCCTCAGTCTGTGGAGGAGGAACTACCTCTTCATCATTTGTCTCGAATATGTCATCATTATCACTTAGACATATTGCATTAGCATCCCCTTCACCATAACCATCATCTTCAAAGTCCTCAAGTTCCTCAGATTGACCACTATCATCACCATTCTCGGGGTTGCCCTTCTCTTTATCACCCTCATTCAATTTTTGTTTACTAGGTCTCTGACTACACTGGCCACTACTAGCTTGCAAATCCAGTTCTTCCATTTCTTCTTCCAATTCAAATTCTTCATCCACTTCTTCACTACTTTCTTCTTCCACTCAAACTTCATACAATTCATCTTCACTATCATCAGCTTCACTACTTTCTTCTTCATATTCAGGCACATCTTCTACATCTTTAACTGGACCTGTGCTTGGACCAGCCTCTGGATCTGCATCTGTGCTTGGACCAGCATCTGCATCTGTGCTTGGACTAGGTGGTTCAAATGTGCTTGGACCAACATCTGCATATGTGCTTGGACCAGCTGCTTCAAATGTGATTGGACCAGCATCCGGATTTGTGCTTGGACCAGCTGCTTCATATGTGCTTGGACCAGCATCTGGATCTATGTTTGGACCATCTGCTTCATATCTGCTTAGACCAGCCTATATAGTATGCACCAGATCTTCATCTGCCACTTGGTCCACAACATAGGAAGCGTACACATGCAGTGCCTTATCTGCTCTCTTTGCAGCCCTTCGAATGTGGACCAAAAGTTGCTGATCTGTGCATAGTTTGAAAAACACTCAACTTCTGGCTTCTTGTGTGTAGAATTCCACTCTATCCTCAATGTACCCTTCCTTCTTCACCAGTGCATTCAATTCAATCAGTGAACTGTAGTCCCAACAACACCAGTCATACCATTTCAATGCCCCATCTGTATATGTCCACTTTCCCACTTTATGTACTATCTTGCCACCGTGATGTAGTGCGATAGGCACTATGTCATCGCAGTCCCCTACACCAATCAAAAAAATTTAATGCATAATAAGCTTAAATCATCCACACCAAACACAGAATAGAAAATCAAACCCTAATCCAACAGCAGACCCTAAACCCTATACCCTAAACCCTAAACCTAAACCAAAACCCTAAACCTAAACCTTAAACCCTAAACCTAAACCCTAAACCCTAAACCCTAAACCCTAAACCCTAAACCTAAACCCTAAACCCTAAACCCTAAACCTTAAACATAAACACTAAACTCTAAACCTAAACCCTAAACCTAAACCCTAAACTCTAAACCTAGACCTAAACCCTAATCCAAAAATCAGACCCAACATCAAAACTCACTGCAAATCCACAACTCTCTGCTTAAATCTACACACACACCAACATCCAACATCAAAATTACCATATTGAGGTTGATGTGCACATAATAAACTCTAATCCAAAATACCCTACCCTATATCCTAATTTATGTTCCAAACAGCCCAACCCTAAACCCTTTACTCGAATCCAAAATGCCCAAACCTAAACCCCACACTGTCAAAATCACAATTTTCCAGTCAACAATCACATATTATAAACCCACTACCAGCCATTTTCAAAAAGTTCACATATTGTAAACTAACTACCAACATTTTCTAAACCCACCCGCCATATTATTTGGCACAACTAAGTGCCAACAAAATTTAAAAAGTTCAATTTTCAAAGGCTTACACAAACACCAACCAAAACATTGAATCTTTTAACCAAATAGGACAATTAACTTCCAAAATCATTTCAATTTTCAAATTTTCAAAACTCAAACTTACCATATTGAGGTTGACTTCCATCGGGTTTTCGAGGGATTGTCATCCTCGGTTTCTTCACAGATTGAACTCGCCTTGCTGTCCGATTGACACCCCTAACAACCCTTTACCCGATTGATTCAAGTTTCCGCCTCTTCAATCTTCTCTACAAACCCTAGAATTCGCCCATCCCCTGTAATTTCTCCCCAAATCGAACTGATTCACCCCTCTCCCTTTCCCAATTCACGTCGTTTTAGTGGGATCCACACGCCACATAGGTGCCACATAAGCACTCTAAACACCGTTAGTAACGAAGACTAATGGTTGGTGCAACGGACTTTACAGAAAGGGGTTCAAGGGTTACATTGTTACGATTTCGCGTTGGGAGAGCAAATTGAGATTACATGTCCGGTTCAAGGAGCAAGTTGAGTAATAAGCCATATAATTATGTATATTTTTTTTAACACAATTGTAAATTGTCCACAATATATAGAGGAGCCAATTAAAATTGTAGAAATGAATGTCGCGGGTTGCAGGGCACGTGACGAAAGCTGTAGGCATATCCTTCCCAAATTCCTGAGGAGATAAATAAGATGCTAGAGGAAAACGCGAAAAGCTGGTGTGCCACGTGTGACACTACGTGGCAAGCAGGCATCGCATCTTGGAATCACGCGACCCAAAGCCAAGCGAACCAAGCCACTACGCCTATGGCGGTCCTTCATCTTCACCTTCATCTCCTCCTCTTTCATCCTCATCACCATCATCTTCTTCACCCTATCTACAGAGCCTCAATATAAAAAATACTCTTAACTTTCCACGCCTCTCCAACTCTCTTTGCTCTGCTAGATCGCCGGCTCACAACTAAAGGCAGAGGGGGGGTGAAGACGCGTCTAAGTAGCACAGAACATTCCTCGGGGATCCGTTTCCGATTGGATATTGGGTTTTAGAATCTGTTTAATGACCAGTTTCGCATTTTTCAGGTACCCAATTATAGTTTCTGTGAGAATTTGTTGATTTCGGTGTTCAATTTGGATCTATTTTGATAACGTTTGGGTCTTTTGGGGGTGTGGTGGTTTGATTTTGTTAGGTTTTGGATGAATTTCGGTTGTTTTGATTTGATTTGATTTTTTTGTTTCGGTGATTGCTGCAATGGTGGCCGTGATTGTTGTTTGGATATGAAGTTTTCGTGTGGTTTTGATGGAGTTGTCATAAATGGTGGATTCTCAATTTCGGTTAGTGAAGTTGAAGAACATGCTTATGATTATCGGCTCAAATTTTCGAAATTTGAAAATTATATGGTGTGAGTGATACTCATGTGTAATAAAGGAATTGAGTGCTTGAGCGAGTCCGAGAACCCAATAGTTCAGCAACAGCCTCATCAAGCTGTGTACTTGATGGATAGCCCTTCCGCTACCCCTCACTTTGGTTCTAATTCCACTGTTGTTTCATCCCCTAATTCAATTGAGGACTACCCACGTGTTAAATTTCTGTGTAGTTTTTCCGGTAGTATATTGCCTCGCCCACAAGATGGGAAGCTCCGATATGTGGGTGGAGAGACACGAATTGTGAGTGTTCCACGAGATATCAAATATGAAGAGTTGATGAACAAGATGAGGGAGCTTTATGAAGGGGCAGCAGTGCTTAAGTACCAGCAACCCGATGAGGATCTTGATGCTCTTGTCTCGGTTGTGAATGATGATGATGTGACAAACATGATGGAAGAGTATGATAAGTTGGGCTCTGGTGATGGTTTTACTAGGCTCAGGATTTTTCTGTTTTCACATCCTGACCAAGATGGTTCTTCACATTATGAAGGCGACGAAAGGGATAATGAGAGGAGGTATGTTGATGCTCTCAATAATTTAAATGATTTTTACGATTTTAGGAAGCAGCATCCTGAGTCCCCTCTTATTAATCCGGTTGATGATATCCATATAGCTGAACAATTTTTTAGTCCAATGAGTCTTGAGGGTGGCCTTCATAACCAGAGAAGTTGTGATATATCAGCAGCTCAATATAACTTGCATCAACTCAAGATACCTCATGCAGGATCAGGACAACACCATCAACCAATTAGTCAGAAGTATAACGAGATGGAAGCTCCATGGAGTCCTGCTTACTATTCTCCCAGGCATCATGGACACCTTGAACCAAGACCAATGGCAGAGTTTCCTTCGTCTCCTAACTCTGCACGGTACCGGATGCCATTTCCAGATATACCTGATAAAAGTTTAGATAGAATGCCCGAAGAATATGCTCGCCAGCCATTGAACCATCACCATGCATATGAACACCAACCACAATATTCGGAAAATGTTGTATGGCTTCCAAGTGGAGCCATTTCTGGTGAAAAGTCGGGCTTTCCTGGTAACATTTTTCATGGAACCAATGTTCTTGAAGCAAACAGCATTTGTGAACACTGTCGGATGGCTTTTCAGAGAAGCCAGCCACATTTTGAGCAACCTAATGTGGTAAATGGATTTCAACATCCTACTACTCCAAGTGCTGAGTGTCCTCCAAATAGAGAAACTTTCATAATGAATCCAGATGCAAAATTGCACCACGAGGTATACGCAAGTGAACAGAATAATGGTCTTCCACCTCTTTATAATGAGACTCAAAATCATGAAAGAGGATGGATTCCACATCATCATTTGAATTGTCGGACTGAGGAAGCAAGACAACATATCTCTGGAGCTGGGAAATTGAATGATCACTATGTTGTTGATGGTCACAGTATGACTTTGCCTCTTGGTCCTAATAATATGGTGGATGGCCATCACGTCTCTTCAAATTACGTTCATCAGCGAGCTGGTCCTGAAATTGGAAATGATGTGTTTCATGACCGACCTGTGGCTGCTCCAGCCCATGTACATGGTGCTCCACCAGAAGAGCGTGGTGTTCGTTATGGGAATCTTCCTTATGCCTATGGAGGGGATAATATTTACTCGGGGTCTCACGGACATGTACCTGGACATGCAGTATGGAGAAATGTTCAGAGCCCAATGCATGCTACACCCCCTTATGAAGCATCCATTTCAGCTCCCCAAGTGAATGGTTCTGTTAATCCGGCATATCTCAGACATGACGATAGTCCAAGATTTTCCGTTGCGGTAGACAATCAAAATCTTTGGGTTGACTCTTCACAGAAAATATTAGGTTTTGAAGGAAAAGCTGTTCCAGACTACTTGTATGGGCACACTTTGAAGTTGAACCCAAATACACCTTCTCAAGAAAATTTTCAAGCATTTCCTCCAGAACCTATTCAACCCATACCTGATATAGTAAATTATGCAATTCCTGTGGACCCGGCTGCTGGAGTTGTGACGTTGGAGGAAAAGAGTTCAACTGGAGAAGAAAAATTGGTAAATCTTGTTGACAAGGCAGAGAACCCTGACACGGAGGTTATAAATAATAAAAATTTCTCTGATAAAGCTTGTGAAGTGGCACCTCTTGACTCCATAGATCCAAGTGGTAATGCTGTCAAAGCAAGTGACATGGATCATTCTATTCCAGAAATCTCAAAGCTTTCTGTTAACAATTTGAGTTTCATACCTGAGTTGATTGCTTCTGTGAAAAAAGCTGCGTTGGAGGGGGCTGAGGAGGTGAAAGCAAATGTTGAAGAAGGTACTGATCCTGAAAAGATTGGTTCAATAGACAAAGAAGCAGCTGGAAAGAATTTGGAACAAGTGGTGAGAACCAAGTGAAATAGCTACAATGAGAGATCATTTTGTGATCATTTTTTTTTCTGTCTTAATGTATTGTCATGTTGTAGAACTCTCCTGGAGATGGCGAATTGGATTCTGATAATGATAATCTCAACAATTCCAAAATTGAGCCAACTAAGGCGGAGGCAGAAGCCATTGCCAAGGGGTTGCAGGTTCCTTTGGTGTCCATCTTTGTGTCATTGTTAAATCCTATATTCATTATTGCCCCATTCTCATAATTTTCCATACTATGTTTCTTGGTCGATGCTTCTTTTAACTGTGTGATTGTTTTTTGGACAGACAATAAGGAATGATGATCTAGAGGAAATTCGAGAATTAGGTTCTGGAACTTATGGTGCTGTTTATCATGGGAAGTGGAAGGGGTCGGATGTAGCAATAAAGAGAATAAAATCCAGCTGTTTTGCTGGGAGGCCATCAGAAAGAGAACGTTTGGTAACCTCTGAGCACTTTTCCTCTCTAGAATATTACAGTTGCTTTGAACCTATCACAGAACACCGCCTTGTTTGTCCCAGGGGTGGTTTGTGTGATGTATTGTTAGTTCTGGCATTTTATGTTCGTTCTTCCAATATACTGCTATGGAAATAGTGACTGAATTCTAGCTGAAGTCATCATGATCATTGGACCATTCTTTATAGATACTATATATCAGGTTTTATAAATTTAGTGATTTTTAAATGAAGTATTAAGGGGAGAAACAATACTCCCTTGACTGATCTATTTGTTTAATATTATATTATTCATCTCCGTAGAAACTATACTTTCTAAAATGGTCATGAAATGAAGTGTTAGGTGAGAATTTATACTTCTTGAAATAGTGTTTTTCTTTTTATTATTATCTGTGAGTATGTAATACTAGTTTATTCTTTGTTGCTGTCACAGATTGCAGATTTCTGGAAGGAGGCTTTGATACTGAGTTCATTGCATCATCCAAATGTTGTTTCTATGTATGGTATTGTGCGTGACGGTCCTGATGGATGTTTAGCAACTGTGACCGAGTTCATGGTTAATGGATCTTTGAAACAGTTTTTGCAGAAAAAAGACAGGTAATTAGTTTATTGTCTGCGAAGGAATATTTCCAATGTTCTCTGGTGTCTTCGCAGTTTCTATATATAGAGGTTCGTATTCTTTGCTATATGAGGAATCAATTGATTATTTTGGGCAGAACAATTGATCGTCGTAAAAGACTGATCATTGCTATGGATGCTGCATTTGGGATGGAGTATCTGCATGGAAAAAATATAGTACATTTTGATTTGAAGTGTGAAAATCTGTTGGTAAATATGAGAGATCCGCAGCGGCCTGTATGCAAGGTTGGCTGATTTAAATACAGAATCTGTCATCTCCTTTCCAATCTTAGTTCCAGCTCATTCAGTTGCACTTCTTCTACCCATGTTTTGTTTTTGGGACTCACATGATTTCTGTATATTTCTTTAGATTGGTGATTTGGGATTATCGAAAGTTAAACAACAGACTTTAGTGTCTGGAGGTGTTCGTGGAACTTTGCCCTGGATGGCACCTGAGCTTCTTAGTGGGAAAAGTAACATGGTAACAGAGAAGGTAATGAACCTCGGAACATATGTGAAGTTTATGGCTGCCATCATTAATGAATTTTAGAAGTATAATTAGTTGCACAGTCTCTTCGATGTTTACTTCATGTGCTGTTATTTTCAATGTTGTAGATTGATGTTTACTCATTTGGGATTGTTATGTGGGAACTGCTTACTGGTGATGAGCCATATACAGATATGCATTGTGCTTCTATAATTGGTAAGAACCAATAATTCATAGGCTTATATTCTGTGTATTTTATCCTCATATGATTCCCTCCATTTTGGTTCAAAAGGTTCTCTGGGTTGCTCGGTCACCGTCATTATTTATTTTAATAAACCAACATTTCTGGGAGGTACATATAATCTTAGATGCAGATATTCTGTATTTGATGCAAGCTTATATCGAATCACATGTCAATTCCATTGATCTTCTAGCTCAAATTACTTTCCCTGTAAGGTCTAACTTATTGCTTCATGTATCCTATTAAGAGAAGAGGTTTTGCCAACCGCTTCTGAAAAATGCCTTCCATATCTCTATCCTATTGTCAGTCAATTTAAGCCTGATTAAAAGAAGACAAATATAATAGTAAGGGCATGCAGGTAATTACACTAAACTTTTCTGACCTCTCATCCTAATCAATAACTCTGATAATTACTAGTTTTCTTTCTCCTCCTCAATTAATTGTTTCAAAGACCTTTGATTTGTTACTTAGAGAACCCCTGTAGTTGTCTGGACATTTTGTTATGCTTGGCGGTTATAAAATATTTTAGATGGTTTTACACTTTTAATTTTATTTACCAACTATTTGCTTTGTAATTCGAGTTATTGTCATACTTTGTTTATGTGACTTTATAATGCCATTCCAGACTTGTAGTCACTTTTGTATTTTCTTGCCACCATCCTTCTTTCTTATCCATTTTTATGCTTTTTGAGATTGAGATAGAGCCTCCGATATACATTACTTCTATTCTACATGAACCAAGATGTAGACTCCTAACTTACATGCAAATGCTAGGAAGGACAAGAAAGCTATTCTTGCCCTTTTGTATTGGTGATTTTGTTTTGTTTAAAAACAGTCCTCTCTTACGCATCCCTGTTGGCATGCTTATGATTTTGGTTAAACTGCTTGCATTCCTTTCAATCAGTCCACTTTTCTAGGTATTGATTACCGTGTGACATCCACTATTTGAACCAGGCCAGTTTTGTATACTGCAATATTTAATTCTGCTCTGCAACATGTTTTTTTGTTACATTTGCAGGAGGAATTGTGAACAACACGTTGCGCCCTCAGATTCCCACATGGTGTGACCCTGAATGGAAGGCTTTGATGGAAAGTTGTTGGGCCTCTGAGCCTTCTCAGAGGCCATCGTTTTCTGAAATCTCTCAGAAGCTAAGGAATATGGCTGCTGCAATGAATGTGAAGTAATTCCAGTCTTGATGCAGTTGATTCACTTCTTGCATTGTATGTTTGCCAGGACTTAGCCAAAAGAGGAAAATAAATTTTAAGCATAGATTTTGAAGTTTTAAGGCCACCACTGGTTTCCAAGTATATTAAGGCAAATAGTGTAATATTATATGCCTTGGTTCATATTTAAAGAACCTTTTGTATACTGCTGTGAAATGGTAATTTTCTTTGAGAAGTGCCGTATATGCACTTGAGAGTGGCTTTTACCTTGAAAGGCTTCATCATACACCAAGCGGAGCCACGATGGAACGATCAGAATGTGAGTACGTTTTGTTTATTTATTTTTATTTGTTCAATTTGACTTGCAATCCAACTGTTTTTTTCACTCTGGTAATGCTGTTATATATTTTGGCTGTTTGGTACAGGTTTGAGATATTTGGTTGAGATCAGAATACTGAGCCAAGGTCTCTTCAGAAGGACATGTATATAGATTAATGGTTATTACAATGTTTAAACGATACATGACGAGAGCATAATGATGCATTATGCTTTCAAATTTTACAGAGTTAAATCTTTTTTGTTGAATTATTTTTTGTGGCCTGTCCTTATTGTATGGTAGATATACACCTGTTTATATGCCCGGCTGATGCCACGGCTCTTCGAATGTAAAAAGCTTATGATTATCTGTATGAACTTGTCTACATTCTTCAAGTCTGGCTTAGTGTTTATATTACCCTACAACTTGTAATACACATATATAAATTATTCCAATCATTT
Organism: Oemleria cerasiformis; assembly: GCA_037349345.1. Lineage (NCBI taxonomy): Eukaryota > Viridiplantae > Streptophyta > Magnoliopsida > Rosales > Rosaceae > Oemleria > Oemleria cerasiformis. Next base: position 13,972,113 of record JAZGTL010000010.1, read on the forward strand.
GACTGGATTTGTACCAATGGTGATGGGATTCTAAGTGAATTGGGAAGTGTTTGAAACAAACGTTTGTGCTTAGGATTTTAGCCTATGTTTGGATGAAAATGTGAGTTGAAAATGTGAAATTTCAAAGAACAAAGGGATTGCAAATAATTAGATTAATTGCATTTAGATGAAACTTGTAAGTAAATATCTATCAAAGCGTTATTTTGGAAATCCTTTATTTAGTGATTTTGTTTTGCTCTCGTGATGCATGTGCTCCCTTACTAGTCATGAAACTAATTACTTATAAAAATTCTATTTAATTGTTGATAGTGCATTTCTTAGTAATATAAAATTTTTGGAACCTTGAAGTTCCTCATTTAAAACATACCCTTAGAGCATCTTCAAAGCAAAGATGTAAATTTAAAGATGGAAATGTATTTTTTATGACTCCGCTAAAGTAAAAATTTCTAGATTGAGGTAAAGTTTATTTTACTATAGTTATATGAATAGAAAAGATGCATTTACGTTGAGACCTTGCTACTAGCTCTACTTAATATCCTCTCTCTCTCTCTCTCTCTCTCTCTCTCTCTCTCTCTCTCTCTCTCTATAAATATATATATATATATATATATATATATATATAAACTTTACCAAACATCAAACAATGCAAAACATGCAAATATAAATTAATGTATGAGATTAAGAAGGACAATATATATACTCTTTTTTCTTGTCCGTACCAACCACCCGACACCAACCCTAGTTTGATTGACGAACACAAGTAATAAGAACATGGTTGACTTGGATTCTTAATTAATTAAATTTTGCTTAATAACAAATTATCGACATTAATCAATTAATATCAGTATAATTACTTGGGTAATGATTCAACTATATATCTGTCTATATGGTCTCATTTATAGAGCCGATTGGCTTGGCATGACCAACTCTCTATTCTCTCTGATATACAAAATCTACAGAGTCAAATTCTATGACACCAGCAACTGTTGCCATATACCTAACACACGCCAAGGACTTTTGTTTTCAAAGTCAAACTTCGTACGTGCCGGTTGACCTTCATGCTCTTCCACATGAACACCTAGCTATCAACAAATACACCGAGGGTATTCATGCACATGCACATGCACATGCACGCATACTATCTTATTAAGTGTTTATAAAATATTTTAAATTTAATTTTTGTAAAAAATATAGTCAGATAAATAGTGCATACTATAAAAAAAACTCGTACAAAATAAGTACAACAACAGCAGCTATATATAGCTAAAATCTGAATGGTCAATATATACCACAAGAAAAAAACACAGACAATAATTCAGCGACTACGTGTAATGAAATGAAACGCTTGCCGCCTCTTGTTCATGCTGATGATAAATATTTTTGGATTGTATTTATCTCACTGCGTGCAAACTGCGTAGCTAGCTAATTGCCAAAAATGGAGGACCACAACCAGTAATCAATTTGAATCTTCTTGTGCAGCATGTGTATAACTCTGGGGATTTAGTCCAGTGGTAGGATGCTCGCTTAGGGAGCGAAAGGTCCCGAGTTCAATTCTCGGAATCCCCATTTCATTTTTGCAGATCAAAGGCTAAACATACATACATACTATAACCCTCCCTGTCATCCTTATATATAAGAACCAATTAGAACTAAAATACTCGTAAATTATGAAGTCTCAAGTTTGAATTCTTTGTACGTTGTACTGGTATGTATTTTGTTGTAGACTTTGAAGCAAAACAATAATAGACATGTTGACAATTGTTGCATGATGACTTGAGGATTGGGGCAGAGAGAGAGAGAGAGAGAGAGAGAGAGTCGAGTGTGGTGAGCTCAGCAACTGCGTCCATTTGTAGCGTCTTTGCGCATTAGTTTCCATAAAGTGCAAGGAGGACTCAAAGATAATCAAAAGCTTGAATAATTTATAGTTAAGAGGCTTTTATTTAATTTTTCAAGGTTAATCAATTCTAATTTTATTGGTCTTTTGTGTCTCATCGTGGATTACTTAAATTACATTTGATGTTATATGTTGTGCAAGTCCACCTTCGCATCTTTGTTTGTCAACCCTTGTGACGACATATATATATATATATATATATATATACAAATTAAGGTTTCAACTTTATGTCAAATTTCCAAATACTATATACATTCTTTAAGTTCAAGTCATTCTTATCGTAATTCATCTTCATAGACTGAAAACTATATATATATTATATTATATATATGCTAGCTAGCTGAAATAATGTTTGTTCTGGGCACCAAAAATATAACTTAATGTCACCAAAGAATGAGTATCCAATGCTTAATAAGTACGTAATTCATTAGATGAAACTTGCCATGTCTTTATTACCTAATAACTCTATATGCTCACTACTTTATATAGAATTGAGTATCATTGTATACGTATATGCACATAAAAAACAACTACCCTTTAATCAATTAGCAGATCATTTTAAGTGTACCTTGGAAGTTGAAACACCTTCATGTTCTTCTCGCATTTACAACGCTATATATATTTATTTATTTTCGTTACTAACATCTGGAAAGTATAAAATATCATGTTTGTCAGTCACCTTATATATTATAAAACATGAATTAATAATACTATGTGAACATATGTTAGGAACACTAAAAAATATTTCGCACATAACCAAGGCCAAGTGTTACCCGACGATTGATATTCATCATATCTCATATTACCCGACGGGAAGAACATCTCGTCGGGAAAACCCTTCATATTTTACGCGCCAACAACTTGTTCTTCCCGCCACCACCTTACTGGCGAGCCTTCGAGTTCGTCAGGCAAACTATATTTACGCAGCGAAAAACACTTCATATATAAAATTAGGACCATAACGCTATATAGTTAAATATAAAGCTAGCTAATAAAATGGCTATATATTTTAACATTAAATAAAACCCAAACTTTCGAGAGCAATAAATAGGGCTTAATATATATAACTAGCAAGTCAAATGCATTAATAGAAAATAAGATTGTTAAGAAATGAATACATTGAGGTAGGTAGGTAGCTAGCACTAGCATGCGCGCAGAAACCCCAGCAGCCAGCACCAGCCAATAATAGCACATTAATATATATATATATATATATATATATATATATGTATTTAAGCCGAGGGAGTCCATGTTTATCTTGTTATTATTATTAGGACCACCATTACCAGGCCGGCCTATTAGAATAGTCTTAATTAATAACAAGCAGGGATTGGTCTTGTTGATGATGAAATGCAACCTTTCTTTTTGGGTAGAGGATGAAATTGCAGTGTCAATGCAGAGATTCTCAAGTCCAGCGAAAGACAAACAGAAGCTTGCTGTCTTCTTTCCCTCAAAGATCTGACTCCATTTGATGATTAAGAAATTAATATTTTCAGAGACTGCTTTTTGAAATTTGATAGTTTCCTCTTGTTATTTCTACGTGGTTGGGGTTCTGGAGATCCCTCTTTCTCATCCTTTTGATTAACAAAGTCATTAATGCATTAAATTATGTAACACAGGAGTCAATCAGTGGTGTTTATTTTAAATCGGGTTGAGTTGAAATCCCTACGATTTTTCTTTGGTTTTTTAAATTCTTTTCTTGTTTATAATAATACTGCCTTTTATTCCCTGAATTCACCATTCATAAATATAAATCATATATATATATATATATATGGTCCCAATCCAATTTGTGATTAGGGCTTTTCTTTACACCAAACAAAGAAAAATGAAGGACCAAAGGATTTTTATTTTTATTTTTATTTTTATAGTAAAGTACAATATATACTCGAAATATATATATATATATATATATATATATATAACAGTAAAAGTAAAATGTGGCGCATCTAGTGGCCGGTGTTATTAATATTTTTGGAAAATTTCAAACCGTTTGAAGAAAATAAAAAGTAATTAAGGGGTGTTTGGCTGTTTTTAATAGTAGTGAAAATAATATGAAATTTCAATGCTACAAGGCAACTTAATTTCTCATCCTCTTCCTTTTTTGTAACTTTTCGTTTGAAAAAGTAGGGTTAACTTTCTGCTTTTTGCGTAGCTAGCTAGCTAGCTAGGTTTGTGAGTCGTCTATGTTTAATTGGAGAATGGAGATGAAACCTTTAATTAGATCTGTTTAGTTTGTTTAACTTATGATGATAGACTACTAGCTGTTATATTTAGGTCAAGGGCAAGGACTTTGCTGCACCATTTGAGAGAGAAGCCCTTGTCATCACTTATTATAAGTCAAAGGAGAGATGTATTATATATCATGCACCAGCTGCAGTTCTTTGTCTCTGGAAAAGTAAGAACTGGTGCTTATTTTCCTCAGCAATACTTTGAATTCCAATCTGTTTGTTATGATTAGCTAGCTAGCAGCTGCGATTCATGGATAACCATGAACACAAATTCAACTCTTTAATTGACTCGAATGTTGAGAAACATGTAATTAATAATGTGTTGCTGGGTGATTAATTTATATGTAGCTAGCTGCTACCCCATTTTTCTAGAACATTCCACCGACTATGTCTTCAAAGTTAAATTCAGATGAGGGACATATCTTCATCCCCTAAAAGATATTTTCAATAACGAGGAATTAAAAAAAATGTCAAAATTTTGCAAAATATTAGTCGAATTTGTTTCCTAAATTGGCCCAACAATAAGCCAGAAAATGAAACATTTTGGAACGCACGTACGTAGCACGACAAACTGGATGCTTAGGTGTTACTGTTTTTGTTCTATTATTGGGCATTGTGCCCCTCTTTACCGGATAAAAATGAAGCACCAGTTTTTTGAATACAAAGAGTTCTACTGGGAGGAGGCCGGATTATTATTAAATTCATTATGCAAATAAAAACCTGTTCGAATATACGCAGAAGTTTCCTAGCTAGTTTTCTGTTATTACAAGAATTATCTGTTCGACTTTACGATTTGATTGCAGACTAATCAAAGACTGGCGTCAGCTGGGATTGTTTAGAAGAAACATCCAGCAAAATTCATGGCATCGTGACGTTTCTATGAAGTTACACTCAATTCAGGTCATATTAGTCGGCTCAATCACTCTTATTATGGTCCTTAATCCCACAACTATTACCTTCCCATGTGACTATAAAAAATATGTTAGCCAACTGCGTGTTTAAATTGAAAATTTCATCCAATGATCCAATGAAACATATACTGTTTGGGCAGCGGGCTCAACTTAATTGGGTTTATGTTTGAATTTTACTGGCTATCTCTTATGGCACTAGAGGCCGCAAAGGTGCCATTGACCTGATATATATTAACGTCATCGATCCTAAGTGACGGGATTAGTCTCATACCAATGTGTAAGTAGAAAGGGACGATTCCTGAACCCGATTTTCAGATGGGTTAAACTTACATGCTAGATTTAGAATAAATTCGACGATATGAGTGATTTTCATTAATAAATATAAAAAGATACACCTAGTCAGGGGATGACGTAATGAGCCTTTACCCCTGAAATGCATCTATATACATAAATAAAAGCTTGATAGAAAGAAAAAAAAAATTTATAACAAGAACAATAATTAAACATATGCAATGCAAATACAAATTATCACTTTCTAATTTTAAATTGTACTCTTCGAGTTTTAAGAGCGTCAAAATCATTCATTATCTCTTCATTACTGACAGTATAAGTAAAGCCTCTTTCAATATGGAGGGTCATACAATCAGCAAATAATAAGCACTTACTAACCTTGCTTCCCACAATATAGCAACTAGTATGTGAATGCAATCTTCATAGTCATAGCCTTGACTCAATTACTCCTACAAAAGCCCCAATTTCAACATTCAAAATTTCAAATTGTCAAAATTCAAAAGAAATCTCAAATCCTCAAATTCCCAAAACCAAAACCCTATATTCAATTTCTATTTAAAACTAAGATTAGAGAATAATATTTTATGCTTTGAAGATTTCAAAATGGAGAAACCCAATAAAATTTTGAAGAAAAAAAAAAAAGAGAAATGAGTTGAAGAAGAAAATTGTGATTTGTGAGATTTGAAGTTGAAGAAAAGAAAGAAGAAATGCTGAAATGGTATTATCGTTGCAGTCTTCTTGCTGCTTTCTCTGTTTTTCTGCTTTCTCGGGTGTGAGTGTATGTGATTTAAAGGACCTAGCTTGGGTGGGAAGGGCTATAGCCTTCACAGCCTAAGCCCAGCATCAGTCCCTATAAGGAGACACTTCATGCAACGTCATCCGTACGAATCGAAAGTCGAACCTAAGACGTTCCACGAAAAGGAAATAAAAAACTAGCTAGGTAGCTAGGGTAGCTTAAAAGAATGGAACATTTGAAAGGATAGTAAGTACAAACCAAGAGGATGGAGGCTTCTTCGGATAAATACCCTGTATTGATGAGATTCAAATTATAAACAATTAAACCCAAAAAAGCAGTTTAATTTAATATTTGAAAAGAAGAAATTTGTGTCGTACTTTGTCCAGTTGCATGCATTATTAATTATATACGATCGAACTAATCCAAAAAAGGAAGAGAGAAAAAAAAAACTAATCCAAAAAAGGAAGAGAGAGAGACACCTTGATGAAACCCTAGAGAAGAAAATTGGGGTTGAATAGTGAGAGGAGAGGGATAGAGGGGGAAGGTATTTGACTTTTTTGTCCTCTTAAGCATCACATCATCCACTCTTCCCACCTATAAATCTTTGTCTTCCTTCCCCATTGTTTCCTAACAATCTCAGACACCTCCTTCTCTTGGTACTATACTTGCCTAGCTTCAAGATCCCAAAAAGGAAAGAAAAAAACAAAGATCGAGATCGATCGAGATGGGAAGAGCACCGTGCTGTGACAAGGGCAATGTCAAGAAGGGGCCATGGTCACCTGAAGAAGATGCAAGACTCAAGGCCTATATCGAAGAGCACGGTACCGGCGGCAACTGGATTGCCCTTCCACAGAAAATTGGTACATATTATTATTATTCACTCCTTCCAAAAATTAGTTGAGTTTCAAATTTTTGCATAAAAAAAAAGGTAGATCGATCTGACATTTTGTTTGGTACATAATTTGCAGGGCTGAAAAGATGTGGTAAGAGTTGCCGGCTGAGATGGCTGAACTATTTGAGGCCGAACATCAAGCATGGTGGATTCTCAGAAGAAGAAGACAACATCATCTGCAGTCTCTATATAAGTATTGGAAGCAGGTAAAAATTTCTGAATTTCAAATTTCAAATCTAACCTCAATATGTTGTCTCTTTTTCCTTGTCGACCATTATACGAATAAATAATTACAGCTCCACCTAGCTAGCTTTGCTACATCTCATCACATAAGTCAGTCTTGCCCTTACAGATCATCACCGATCCACTTTCCTAGGGTTTTTCGTATTTTCTTCTCGTTGGAGATGGAATCTAATTATATTTTTTGGTACATATTCTTGTACTTTTTAGGTGGTCTATCATTGCTGCTCAATTGCCTGGAAGAACAGATAATGATATAAAGAACTACTGGAACACCCGGCTCAAGAAAAAGTTGCTCGGACAGCGAAAACAGTGTAACGCCAATCGGTTACCATCTGATCCAAGTCATGATCATCTCAAGGAAGCCGAGGATGTGCATGCCTTGAGCAGCTCAGCCATTGAGAGACTTCAGCTTCATATGCAGCTTCAAAGCCTTCAAAACCCTTTCTCTTTCTACAACAATCCTTCCCTGTGGCCCAAGTTGCACCCTTTGCAAGAAAAGATGATCCAGACCCTCCGATCCATGAATGATCAAAACTGTAATAATAATAATAATCATAGCCCTCTGATGATGCAGCTCCACCATGGTCTCTCAGGCCCTCATCAAACAGTTGCTGATGAACAAGTGCAACCCACTTCTTCTGCTGCTTCAATTCAAGAAGAGTATGCAAAACTTTGCAATATTCCCAAGAGCATGAATGAGTTGGAAAATGCTTTGAATGTCATGTCCACCTCTGACGCTCCGTATCGCGCTTTCATCTCCACGAGCAGTCAAGTAGACTCAACCCTTGTGGTGACAAAACCCGACGGTGTGGGGCAATCGAATGATGGAGGAGTTCTTGATCATCAGCAGGTTCATTCGGGCTTCGAAGGCGAATTTGGTGACATTCTTAGTAACAAACCTGTTGGTTTCACACCACAACAGCAGGAAGATGATCAAATGGCTGAATTTGACTGTTTTAAGGAAATGAATGTCTCCAAAGACAGCTTGGTGTGGTGGGCCAATGAGTTTGATGGCAAATCTGCATCCTCAAACTCCTGGGATTCGACTTCTGTTCTCCAGTCTCAAGGGATGTTTCAAGATTATGAATTAGGTTACAACCTGTAGTTACAATTATGAATGATAGGAGTCGAGGATTAATGCTATATGAACCATATTTATCGATCATATTGTGGACCGCACTTCTAATATACTAAAGTTTGATGCGGTCTACAATTTAATTCACATGTATGGTTCAAATAGTTTTATTGAGTAGGGAGTCGATTGAGGATTGGTAATTTCATGGTCATAATTAAGATGCCTAGGGCAAGACGAAGAATTGTTTGATATGATAGCATGCATGCACATGTTTTGTAAATTGTATGAATAATAATATATGTTAATATCTTTCATTGAAGTCGTTTAATTAGTGTTTACAATAATACTGAGAAGTGAGAAGAAATAGAATAAGTTGTGAGAATTGAGTGGTCAATCTGGGAATTTTTGAGCAAGTAGGGTTTGCAATTATATATGGATCAGATTTGTTTCAATTCAAATCCGAATATACATTCATATTGATTACACCTTTCTGTGGCGAATGTATGACGTGGGAATCCTAGATTGAATGAATCCAAACTTTGTTGATTCTGAATAAGGCAGAGATACAATTTCTACTCCATTTAATCATATCTAAGACTACAGCTAGAACTAGAAGGTATATATATGCAGTTCTCAAAATTGAGAGAAACACTTGAATAAGGAAAAATCATTTTTATTCAAATATTCAACAACATAACTTTCAAATCTAGAACCCAACCAACAACTAATTATTATGCAAAATTAAAAATCTAATTATTATGAAAAATTAAAGCATAAACATACAGACTTCCCAATTCATGTATCCTATGCATTTATCTTCATGATGAACTTCCATTAATGATCTATCCTAAAAGTTCATGTAAGGTCACCCACAATGGTGGTCTACATTTGGGGTTGTATTTGTAGTGGATGCAGCTCCAAATGTAGCCTCAAAATGAGTATTTTGGATTAGATAACATATTGCTCACAGTGGGGGTCTATATTTATTGGGGCTAGATATGGGGCTACATTTTTATTTCGTATAAAATCTTTAATATGTATTAAAATAAAATTTTCCTTCACAAATTTTAATTTAATGTTTATTTATGTAATCTTTAAATTTTTTTCTAAACATTTTAAACTAAAAAAAATCTAAATTCCAAAGAGATAAGATAACATTTTTTTTTATGTCGGCATAGAGCCACATCGTCTTTGATATTAAAATTCATTTCTGGTGAGGATTTGTTGACAATTGGTGGAAGAAATGTGAAATTAAAAAAAATTTGTAGGCACAAGTTTGAGGAAACAAGGAAAATATTGAGAATATTGTGGGAGTGAAGTTTAGAGTTAAACTTATAGATATTTATAGAAAAAAAAATTGAAATTTGACCATTATATATATATATACACACACATATATATATACATATAAATGTTGCCCAACATGAAGAAAAAGCAAAAGAAATAGCAAAATTCATTCAATTGATTCAAGTGCCCAACGGGAAGAAAAAACAAAAGAAATAACATTCATTCAATTGATTTAAGGGAGACCCACAAAACATTTTATCAATACTTTAATTCTAAAAGCAGCATTGGTGGGCCAAGGAAGGTGCTGGATGGGCTGAATTGAAGGATGCATTTTGACACCCTTCAAATAAAGCCTCCGATGAGGCTGGGGTGGTTGCTTCCCATTTGGAAGACCATTGGTGATGTTTTTTTTTTTCTTCAAGGCTATATTCTTGGTAGTCTAGGGAGAATTCAGCCTCCCATTGTGAGTGGCCTAAGCTTCTCTATCTACATCATTATTCTTCCTGGGTTAACAAAAATTCTCCATGGTATGAATCATTATAATTGTCAGAATTGGTGCTAGGAAAAAGAACAAGGTGCTCGAACTAGGTATCAAATTGTTATTTGGTATTTTCACATGTATATGTAAGGGTGGTAATTTCGACATGACTCAGTAAAGATTCGAAATTCGTACGAAATTTATTCTGGTCAACCTGCACTATTAAAATTTCAAGTCAACCTATTATGATCCGTTTAAATGGGTGGGTCTCGGATCAACCAGCTTACCTGTGCAATGACCTATTAATCCGTTTAATAAACGTACGTGTCAATCACTAGCTAACCCGTATATATATACCAATTTAACTACTTATATACTTATTAAATTTTTATAATTTTAAGAGTATTTGGGGTTATGAACTTATGAGTTCATAATATATTGATGGTGTTTGGTAATATATAAATTTGAAGGGTGTATTACATAAATTTATAAAATTAGAAGGTTAAATAGTTTAAATAAGTTAAACTAATATAAGATTAATTGGTTATTGAATACGACCGGTTTATTAAATGGGTTATATGGATTTTGGTTCATTAAAATGTCGAATTCGGATTGGTCATTATTGACACGATTATTAAACAAATCGAGATTCTAATTGGACATATTTGAATAAAATAGAGTACATGACGATTTGACCCCCAACATGAACTTGATAAGACCCGACCTATTGCTAGCCTTGTAATATATGCATGCGACTCCCTTTGCTTTCCAAATTTTCTTCTGGCCAAAGGATTATTACTCTTCCCAATTTCTGGTTTGGAAACAACTTCCTTGCTAGGAAACCTCACAATCTTGTTATTTTAAACAAAAAATTATGATCACTTTTTGTGCGTTAAAAGATTGTAACGAAACAGAAGATTATATTGAGTTCGATAGATCATAAAATTCTAGGTCTTTTGCATGTAGAAACAACTTCCTTGCTAGGCAACCTCACAATCTTGGAACTTTTAAACAAAAAAAATCCTCACAATCTTGGAACTTTTAAACAAACAAAATTATGTATGGTCACATTAAGGATTACATTATACAACATCAATATCAACTTTACCATCTCTAATACCACTATAGCTTAATACTAGGCGACTTCATTGTAAAGAATTAGATATATAAGAAAATATATTTATTCTAATCTTAGGGAGATTGTATTAAACACTTATTATTGTAAAGAATTAGATATATAAGAAAATATATTTATTCTAATCTTAGGGAGATTGTATTAAACACTTATTATTGATTGTATAAATTGATGAGACAAACACAAAATTCAAATATGTCCGAATCACTTTGAGTCCAATTAAGCCCAAACCAATACGATTGAGATTTCAAAAATTTAGTACTAGAAAATACATAACAAACAAAAAACAATTTGGACTAGAATTGGGCAGGGGCTGCGCGAACGCAAGCCCCCATTGCAACAAATTATGACGTAGACTCTCCCCTTGGGGAGACCTTAAGTTGGCACCCTTTCAAAGTGCAATGAAAGTCACCAACTTAGGCCATGAGCCTCATTGATCGCCCATTGACCCCGTCCAGGTAAGTATGTTGTAATGTGGCCCTTTGCTCCATACTTATAGCCCATACTTATTTCTCCTGTTTTCGTTTCTCGATGTGGGACTTCGTGCGAATTTTAACAACTGCCCATATCTTGGACCATCACCCTATTGACAACTTTCACAGGCTAAGACCTTAACCGATCCACAAAACATGAAATCTAGTATGGGATGACTAGGTAGTAGTGTTACACAAATTAAGGTTGCAACATTACTCAGTCTCGTGGTTCTACTTTCTCACACCGGTATTGTATGTTGTAATACAAACAAGATTTTTCTATCGAAATATAGAACTTGCTAGAGGAAGAGAAGAAGAAGAGCTCAACTCATGGGAAAAACTCTAAAGAAGGAGAAACTTTATGTTAAACAAAAGAATTTTATAATATAACAAACTTAGAAGCTAAGATCATGGGTGATTAAAAATGTATTGCGCAATCACTTTATTTCTTCTATCAATTAAGAGATAATATTCAAAAGGCAATCAAGTTTTTTTATTTGTAAAAAACTAAATTTTTGTAATTTTTTTCATTCACATAAAGCTAATTAACACGCAAGTGCTTACCAAGATCTAATTTAGAATAACTAAATTAAAAAGTTAACACACAGTCATCACTCATATAAGAATATTGAAATTAGTCCATTACAAAGCAACAACCATAATAATAGTAAGACATAATTAAACATAGTAAATATGGCAAGGAAACCCAAATAAAAGAAGCCATCACATGTGGTACGTAGGCAAGGGGCCGGAGAATGTATATAACTAATTAATTAATAATGGTAGATGATATATTTGTTGTTGGACTTGGTTGAAGCAGAGTTCTTGTGGTGAACAGATTTGGTGACTTTGAGTTGAGCCTTGTACTCAGTAGTGACCCCCTGCTGCTTGTCAACATGCTTGCTATTGTAACTGTACTTAGCCTCTTGCTTGTACCACCCCACATTGTGGCCGGTGCACTGGTCCACAAAATCTTGAGCCTTGTAGGTCTTGGTAACATTGCTTGAACACCAGCCGTATCGGTTTTTGTACGACGACTTGACTTGGTTCTGAGCCTCATTTGAGATGTTCACCTGCCCGGCATTGCTGCAGGGAACCACCACCTCCACAAGGCGGACCACATGGCAAGTTTCGGCATTTTTGGGAAATTGATCTTCGATCTACTTGTGTTTGTGTTTGTGTGGGGAGTGGATAGGCAGATTATAGGGGAATTTATAAGCCAGGTGGTGAAATGAACTCTAAAACTTCCATGTAATGGACTCTTATCGGTTCAATTATTTTCTTATCATCGAATAAATACACGCGAGAAGACAAGATCGTGGGTGTAGAAGTTACAGAGAGTGGGATAGGAGTTACACATGCAGAACGGGGATAAGTGGGACAAAACTGAACCAATCATCCTTCATTTAATGTATTTAGTGCTGCCTGGTAATTTTATTTAATTTTTTTGGTAATCTTTATTATTATAAAACCAAGAGGGTGAACTTCACTAAAATATTTTGAACGAAAATACTCTTAGGCAATGATATTTTTTTAAAAAGGAATTAGGACAAAATAGAAAATTAAATATTTTAAATTAAAAAAATAAACATTTTTAAATTATAAAATAAACATTTTTAAATTATAAAATAAACATTTTTAAATTATAAAATAAACATTTTTAAATTATAAAATAAACATTTTTAAATTATAAAATAAACATTTTAGTGAAGGAGTGGGTAGTTACTTCAACACTCGTTCTTTTTATTTTATTTTATTTATTTTCATTTCTTCTTATTTCTTAAAAATAAAAAAAAAACTAACCTATTATAAAAGTCAAACATAATTATCTTTATTCTCTATTATTATAATGCTAGGAAGGTGAATAGGCTTCATCAAAATATTTTGAACAAAAATACTCGTACTTAATGAAAGTTCTAAAAAAAGATGATTTAAAAAACATGAACAAAATAGTAAAATAAGATATTTTAATTAAATTTTTAAATAATTAACATTTAAGTGGAGAAAGTGAGTAATCATTCCCTCTCTTTCATTGTTTTTTATTTATTTTTTATATTTTTGAATTTATTTTCATTTCTCCTTATTTTTAAAAATTAAAAAAATATTCATACATGCATAACCGGGTACAAGAGGCTAGTTATCAATTAAAGCAAGTTGCTTCCTATTTCTTATTATGCGAAAATCATTTTAGAGAGTGGCACAACATTATCAATTAATATTTTTTTTTCCACCAGAGGGTTATTTTAGTTTATAATTTAATATTTATTTATATTATCGCGTCTATAACAATAACACTACGGTTAATATCTAAAATCTCATTTTTCGTACCTCACCATATGTGGCGCAGGACTTAGCAATCAATATGCTATTTTTTTTAATTACCTATACCAAAATAAATAAAAAGAAAATAAAACATAAAAATTTAAAACAGAAAATAAAAATTAATAAGAGTAGAACCCTAAGAACTCATCTTTGTTTTGAATATTCTAAGCCCTAATGGCACATAATTGTCGACTCCACCACCAAGATGGTGCCGCCGACTCCACCAAGACATTGTCGTCGACTCAACCATTAAAACAACGATGGCCATCGACTCTTCATGCCATAAGTGCAAGGTTCCAGGAGTGAAGATCACGAAGGCCCAAACCCCCCTCATTTGTGGGCTTGAAAACATCTACCCAAGCAACTTTCGCAGCGCCGCTCCCCTCCATAGAACCAGCCCAAAGAAATCTCCTAAACTTACGTTCAATGTCCCGCAAAATTTTTTTTGGGAGGAAAAGGTAAGAAGCCTAATCGAGTTTTGAAGGCTACCCAGAACAGACTTGATAAGCAGCAGCCGACCAGAAAACGAAAGCATCCGGTTCTCCCAACTCCTAACCCTATTAACCACCCTCTCAATGAGAAGAGAGCAATCACCAAAGGAGAGTTTAGTAGAAATGAGAGGGATGCCAAGGTATTTCACAGGGAGGGACCTCACATTGAAACCAAGAAACTGAACTATATCATCTTGAGGACCCAATTCAACACCAGCAAGAAACACCGAGCTCTTCGCAAGGTTAGGAAACAGACCCGACATAGCAGCAAAAGAATCCAAGGATGTCGTAATCACATGAACAGAATAAGCATCACCGGAGCAGAAGGCAAACAAATCATCTGCGAAAGCCACATGAGAAAGCAAGATCTTTTCACACAGCCAATGATAGTGGAAAATAGGAGATCTCTCAATATTTCTGCAAAGCGACCTTGAGAAAACCTCCATAACAATAACAAAGATGTACGGGGACAGAGGGTCACCTTGACGCAGCCCACGTTTACCAGGGAAGAAACCGGCAAATTCACCATTAACTGCCACAGAGAAGGAAGGAGTCGAAACACAAGCAATTACCCAATTCACAAACAAAAAAGGGGAAATTAAAGGATATAAGGCCTTCCCTAATGAACTTCCAGCTAATCGAGTCATGGGCCTTCTGAATATCAATTTTCAATGCACATTTAGGGAAACCCTTATTCAGATGATAACCACGCACCAGCTCCTAGACTAATAATACATTATCCCCAATACGCCGACCTCCTACAAACGTTGATTGAGACTTTCCAATTAAAGAAGGCAGCAATCCCTTAATCTGGCCAGCAAGGATCTTCGAGATGATCTTATAGAATGTATTGCAGCAGGAAATACTGCGGTAATCTGTCATAGCACTAGGATTAGGGACTTTCGGGACAAGGGCAATAATAGTAGCGTTAAATTCCTTGAGAATACACCATGGCTTGAAAAACTCCTTGACGGCACTACAGACCAGCCCACCCACCAACGACCAAGCACGCTGAAAAAATATTCCATTAAAACCGCCCAGTCCAGGAGATTTGTTGGCCTTGATTTTGAAGCAACACGCCTTAATATCCTCAATGAAAACCGGACCACAAAGCCCATCCAAAGCAACAGAAGGAGTCCGAGAGCCCCCCACCACCATGAAAGGGGCACACAGCCAGTCATAACCAAACAAAGACTTGAAGAAACCCACCGCCTCATTCTTAATCTCCAAGTCGGACTCAGCAATAGAGACGTCATCCCGAGTGATTGCACAAATGCGATTTCAGTTGGTGCGCTTCTTGAGAGATTTATGGAAGAATGCAATATTGTGGTCACCTGCTTTCATCCAATTCAAGCGGGACTTTTGTCTGAAGAAGCTCTCTTCGGCACTGAGACAGGACACAAATCATGCCAGAAGAGACTTCTCCAAATGCACCAAATCCAAATCCAAGGGAGAGGCAGCAAGCTGAGATTGGCACTCATTTAGAGCAACCTTAACATGTTGGACTTCAATGGAGACATTAGAATTTCGATTAAGCTTCTTGAGCTCCACCTTAACCCGTTTCAATTTGCAATCCAATTGGAATTGGAAGGAACCTGTAATCTCCCTGTCGAACGCTACCTTCACAATAGGGAGAAAATTTTCATGGTCGGCGAGGAAATTGAGGAATTTGAAGGGGCACCTCCTAGCACGATGAGAATCATCAACTAGAATCACAATTGGGTAGTGGTCAGAGCCCCGAGAACAGAGGAACTCGGCAGAACTATTGGGAAAATGAGAGCACCAATCCTCAGAGACAAGGGCACGATCCAACTTATGCTGAACCAAGGTCCAATTGTGCCTTTTATTGGACCATGAAAGGAGTTGGCTCGTAAATCGCAGGTCATCCAACCCAATATTATTCAAACAAACAATGAAATCAGTAACATCAGACAGGGTAATACCAGCGCCTCCCTCATTTTCACTAATATAACGCACAACATTATAGTCCCCAATAACACTCCAAGGGACATCCCCCACCAACATGTAGAAAGACTGAAGCTTGGCCCAAAAAGCTCTGCGGTCAGCCTCAAAATTCGACCCATACACCACTGAGCACAAAAACTCCACATTACTGCCAATACACTTGACCCGACAGTGCACAACCTGATCAGACATGGCCTCCACAGTTACCTGGACAACAGCAACATCCCAAGCAACCCAAATCCTTCCATTCACAGGGTGGATATAATTATTTCTGACCTCCCAATTGCCGAAAGTCGACCGAGCAACCAAAGGGAAATTCAGACTACGCACCCTTGCCTCAATAATGCCAACATAACAAAGATTGTGAAAACAAAGGAAATGTCTTACCTCAGCATGCTTGGTGGGATCATTGAGCCCATGAACATTCCAAGCTCTGATTTTGATCATCGAGATGAGGGGGATTTTGTAACCCGGGAGCCAACCTCCCTGCGCCCATTCTTGGTCTTAACCTTGACAATTTTCTTCTTCCTTTCCTTCTTCATGGGGGCTATAGATTCCGCCGGAGGGACGTAATCAATGAACTTACCAGATGACCGGGAAGGCCAGTGTGACCTGTCAGGCGTGGCATTACTCACTCCTTCAGTATCAGACTCTGGATCACCATAAGAACAAACAAGAGCCTGGAAGGAATTGGAGATAGATGCCATATGGTCACGGAGAGAATGAGAGGGGGACCTCACAGGAGATGGAGGGGAGACTCCACAGTTAGGCCTTTAGCCTTGCGGCGACGCCTACGAGAGACCTTAATAGGGGAAATAAAAATCTCAGCCTCGATAGGGACCGAATCACCGTGCCCAGATACAGGATTGGGTTCAGCTTGGTCTGAATGGGTAGAAAGGATCTCCACATCAGCTCGGGAATGTGGGCATTCAGAATCGAGATGGCCAAATAAGCAGCATTTGGAACATAGCCGGGGCATACCTTGGTACTCCACCCTGACCTCCACCGTATTGGGAAGCTCCCCCTCCTCCTCAAGATCCAAAGCCAGATCAAAAGATTCCACCAGCAGTAGTGAAGCCTCAATCTCCACCGAAATTCGCATGTAGGAAATGCGCTTTTTAGTTTCAATCATAGAATCCACACAAATAGGCTTTCCCACAACACTGGCTATATGGGAGAATCCTTTAGGGTTCCAATGTTCAAGTGGCACACCATGGAACGTAACCCATACATGAACCTTAGTATGGGCTTCACGGGAGGGAACCAAACCAACATGCCATTTGGTTAAGAAAATAGGCTTACCAGCCATATGCCAAGGGCCCTCCTCAAGGATATCCCTGCAACCATCTTCATCCTTGAATTTAAATAAGAATAAGCCTTTCTCAATGCTCATCACTTCCAAAAGCCCCTTGTTACTCCATAACCTATGAGCTAGAGAGTTCACCACCGCAAGCGGAAGTTGTTTGTCGAAAAAATGGCCCACCAAGCAAGAACGCCACAATCTGGCCTCGACCTCTACCGCCGCTCGAGGAGGACGCACCACAGTCCTATCGCCATTGCACATAGGCCTACGAAATTGGAGTTGGGCACTCACCGAGGGGCTTCCTTTCCCCACAACTGCATCTCGAAAATTAATTGGATCCGACCCAAACAAAGGAAGCCCATCAGAATTGGAACCCGGGTTGCACCCACCAAGGGGGGGCTCACAATCAGACCACGCAATCAGAGGTGGACCTAGCAAATCTTATCCACCAGGAGGCGACAAGGAAGACTCGTTTCCACAGGGGGAACATTCGCGAATATCAGAGCCAGCCACCGACAAGGGGACATTGAGCAACGGGAGGAGCTGAGAGTAGGACCCCAAGTCGGCTGCTCAAAGAATGCTTCTCGATGCACCACCCCTCTAGACAGACATTGAGCAATAGAGGGGCTGCAATCCACAACATCAGAGGGGTGGAGGAAGATGCCATTCATCATTTTACCGTTGACAAGCCGTGAGCTGTACCTCAAGATGCCAATACCCGAGGACGGAGTTGGACTCCGCAGGGCAATGAAAAAGGGAGCAGGAGACCGGGGGATACAAGGGGCCAAAATTGGGGCCGTACCAAAGAAGATAGGAGATAGGATGGGGGAGATGTTTGAGGTGGAGAAGGGGGACGGAAGGGGGTTGAGTTGGGTAGCCTCATAGGGGCAAAGGTTGAGAGGGCCTAGATTTAGGTCATATTGAGGCGGAGACATAGGGGGGGGGGGCGGGTGGGGTGGGGGTGTGTTTGGGGGTGGGGATCGACATAATAGACCAGAGGGGAGTCTTAATTGGCAAGGGAAGGGAAGGAGGTAGAAGGCATAGGAGAGGAGATGGTGAATCGCACCTCCCGCAGGTGAGATTGGAAGCTGCGAACCAGGAAAAAAAAGAGCGGTTCACTGCGGAGACGGAAATCCCATGGAGGAGAAAGAACAGAGAGTTTCGAAAAAGCCCCAAAATAATAAATTGTGAACAGGTGTACCATGCAGATTCAACTCATGTTTCAGCTTCAGCTTTATAATCATGTTTCAGCTTCAGCTTTATAATGAGCCACGTACAAAATTTATAGAAAAATAAAACATCTGCCACATTATTTATTTCTTATTGTATAACTCAAAATCACCTGAAAATTGTGGAGTTGTCACGTAGCCCATAATTCATATAATGTCCAAATTACTCTTTGTAATAACATTAATGGCTCACAGACACCCACATATTAAATAATGTATTTACCAACTAAATATATTATTTAATCGAATTAATGCCTCAATAATAATAATGTTCTCCTTGAGAACTAATTATTATTAAAATTCAATTAATAAATAATATCTTTTATTAAAAGAATTATTTATTAATTTCAAAACCTATCAACCAATCAGAACACTCTGTGACTCTCAAGGCTTCACTATAAATAGTGGTCATCACCTCACTTCTAAGGTAATTCGTTCATCGCTTCTAAAGTTCTTTCTGATCTCACTCTCAAAGCTAACTTAAGCAACGGAGCGTTCTTGGTTTAACAAACCCCTCGTGGCTTCAACCTTAACTTCAATTGTTTCTCGTTTGCTGTTTATAGGGACTGTGGAGATTTTTTCAAGCGTGTTCGATTTCTGCTTCAACAATTGGTGCTTTCATTGAGAGCCGAATTGAAAAATACTCAAAGAGTGCTCTCTAATTCCTTCTCAAAAACTTCAAAATTCGTTCGTCGTTCTTGAAGTTCATTCATCGTTCTTGAACTTCATTCATCGTTTTTGAACTTTGTTCATCGTTCTTGAACTTCATTCATTGGTTCATCGTTTTTGATCCTCGTGAAGGAAGGGCATTGCAACAAATACATCACCAGCAAGGCTGCAAAGCGTCTCAGTGACGAAGACCTCGAGGAGCTTGATTCGAAGGTGATCCGCATCAATTCCATAACAAATGAATAAGGCTCGGCGCCAATTTATGTATCCATTGTATTATTTTCTTCAATAAAATTATCAAGAAACTTGAAATTTTACTTAGATAACTTTGCATAGCAATGGAAACCCCAAAGCCTTCCTCCGAGAGGCAACCAAGCCATCTTCCGGGAAGAAACCAAGTTTTCCTCCAGGAAGCAACTAAGCATTTATTTGGGAAACTTCTAAGCCTTTGTCCTGCAAAGCATCTAAGCCTTCACTCTTCGAAGCATCTAAGTCTTCGCCCTGCGAAGCATCTAAGCCTTTGTTCTATGAAGCATCTAAGCCTTCGCCCTGCGAAGCATCTAAGCCTTCACCCTGCGAGGCATCTAAGCCTTCGCCCTGCGAGGCATCTAAGCCTTCGCCCTGCGAGGCATCTAAGCCTTCGCCCTGCGAGGCATCTAAGCCTTCGCCCTGCGAGGCATCAAACCTTCGCCCTGCGAAGCATCAAACCTTCGCCCTGCTAAGCATCAAACCTTCGCCATGTGAAGCATCCAAGCCTTCGCCATGTGAAGCATCCAAGCCTTCGCCCTGCGAAGCATCTAAGCCTTCGCCCTGCGAAGCATCTAAGCCTTCACCCTGCGAAGCATCTAAGCCTTTGCCCTGCGAAGCATCTAAGCCTTCGCCCCGCGAAGTATTAAACCTTCGCCATGCGAAGCAACAAAGCCTTCCCCTAGGAAGCACTCTAAGTCTTCCTCCGAGAAGCAAAATCGTTTCCTTGAAGGCAAAGTAAAGCCCTCATCTGAGAGGCAAGTTGAATCAAAGCCCCAACAGTGAACACAAAAAGCTACAATGGGGGCATTTAAAAAAACCAAAAGTCCTTCCTAGAAGGCAATACACAGCCTTTCTCTGGAAGGCAAAGCGAAGCCCCCATCTGAGAGGCAAATGAAGTCAAAATGCTATCGTTTGATGCTCATGGCAAAACAATGGGGCCATTTGAATATACCAAGTCTCTTTTTCCATGCAAAAAAGGGGCAAAACAAAAGTTCCTACACTTAGAAAAAATCCCAAGGATTACTAAGTTGGAAGGAACAAGCTGACCATAAGATTCCGATGCAAGCGACATCACTTTGAAGGCTTACCAAGGATTCGTTACACACACAATCCATATTCATTGCAATTTTCCACAAGCAAATTCCGTCTCAAATCTCCCACGGAGTCTTCGAGTTTCAACACTTGTTGAAGGAGTATAGTCTTCAATTTGATGCGAAGTTTGGGGGGACACAACGGAAAATATGGCTCGAATTTCCACTTTTCGAGTTCAACATTGATACCAATTATTTCAAAGCTCCATGAACTTGATCTTCCTTCCCGGAACAATAGGGGCAACGACTTTAGCTCTACTCGCTTTGGCATCTGTAGGCTCCACGAATAGCTTCGACATCATCCTGAATTGCGACTGCAACTTTGGCACTCCGTGTCATAACGCCAATCGCCTTGAGATCAAGGACCACTTCCCTTGTTTCTTGCGATGGAGATGGCGCCGACATTTTTCACTGAGTATGTCAGCTTCGCCTCCACAGACGGAACTTCCAAGTTCTCTTCCTTCAACTGGTCAGCCACTCCGGAAACTTTTGCAATAACCTCCAGCTTCATGGAGGTCTTTTTGGCGCCTTCCATTGAACAACCTGAAGACTTGCACTTGCTATCCTCCCTCACTGAGTTAGGAAAATGAAGTGCTACGTCACAGGCTTCACGCGGGGCATGCCCAATCCTCCAGTATCGAGTCCCACCTTGGTACCAACCCGTCTCAAGCTTAATAGGGCCTTCAAGGTCAAGTCTTACCCCACGCTGGAGGAAGTCTAACCCCATGTTGGGGGAAGTCTAACCCTGCACTGTGGCAAGTTAAGCGTGACAGGAGCTCACAAGACACACTGACGTCAGCCCTGCAATGCTGATGTAAGGAGTAGTTTTGGTTTTATGAAATGGAAGTTACAAATTCCATTAAATAAAAATCAAAAGTCATAAATAAAGGGATTAATTACAGATGTGTCACAAGTTAAACTCAATCACATAAGTTCAAGCCTAATGCCTACTTGTATCAGTTTGATGTTACATTTCAAGCCCAACGGAATTCTTTCGATGCAAGAACAATACCAGACAAGACGAAGTCTTACTCCAAAATAATTTATTGGGACTACCAAAAAATCTACATCCCTTAGGATTCCCTGAATTTCTAAACAATGTGGGGACATTTGTGGGACCCAAAATCACCCGAAAATTGTGGAGCTGCCACGTAGTTCATAATTTATATAATGTTCAAATTACCCTTGGTAATAACATTAACGGCTCACAGACATCCACATATTAAATAATATATTTACCAACTAAATATATTATTTAATCGATTTAAGACCTCAATAATAATAATGTTCTCCTTGAGAATTAATTATTATTAAAATTTAATTAATAAATAATATCTTTTATTAAAAGAATTATTTATTAAATTCAAAATCTATCAATCAATCAGAACGCTCCGTGACTCTCAAAGCTTCACTGTAAACTTTACTTCTAAGGTAATTCGTTCCTCGCTTCTAAAATTCTTTCTGATCTCACTCTCAAAGCTAACTTAAGCATCAGAGCGTTCTAGGTTTAACAACCCTCTTGGGGCTTCAACCTTAACTTCGGTTGTTTCTTGTTTGTAGGGATCGTGAAGATTTTTTCAAACGTGTTCAATTTCTGTTTCCACACCATGAAAAAATAAAAAATAATTCATTCACAGGAGAATTGTATGATAAACCTGTTATTTAAAATCATAAGCTATGTATTTATTCTTAAGATGAGGTCTCTGTGAGTGTAAGTTTATCGATGGAGGTCCTAATCGGTCCAGAACTACAGCAATGAGGTATTGGAGACGGCAAAATTGCAAACTCCTGGATTGTAAGCCATTTATCTCAACCGATCTCAATTCATCACTCCATTTCTTGCTGTAGCTTAATATCAATGGCAGACAAACAGCATTACAAAATCTAAAACTCAATTATCTAACTGGTCAGGTTTTTACATGATCACTCTTTAGCTTGTTGCGGAGAATCATATTAACAGCTCCATTTAAGAAATAAGCCACAACCTTCAACTTTGCTACATGTGGCATGCTTTTGATCCTTATTTTCTCATCAAAATCATCTTTCGTCTTAGTTGAAGTGATTAGTACACTAATTCAAAATTCAAAGTGAGCTCAACAATTTTAATTTAAATCCAATTCTGCAAGACCCTTTTAGCCACAGCTTTTCATCGTCAACAAGATCACTAATTTCCTACAAATCAATCAAAACCCAATAACACCCACCAAAGATCACAATAAAAATTGCGTACCCCAATAGAAACCGTACAAATTCTCATTTTACATTACTGGGTATCCAAACAGATGAGAGAAGCTGGGATTTTTAACCTGGTCGAAGACCCCACGTTTCGCGGTCTCTTCCCACAACAGAAGGAAGAGCAGAGCAACGCCGCCGGCAATGAAGGCGGCGCAAACATCAACAACCGGGTTTTGGGGAAGCATAGTGGCGGGAGGTGACGTCAGTTGGCAGCGGCGACGAGTCCAAGGATTGGCGAATATTGTTGTTGGTGGGTATCTGAGTGTGCCAGCGAAGAGAGAGTGTGAACAAATGTCTGAAATTGACTTGGGAGTGAGAAGAAGAAGACCAGGTCTAGAGGTAGAAGAAGGTCGAGGCTTAATTTGGGTTCCGGGTTTGTTTAAGATGTTGGGATTTACAGAGGGATATTTAAGGGGTTTGATAACATTTTTAATATTGTTAGTAACGGTGTGAGTGAAATGGTATAACGTTTTGAACGGTGTTACTGTTTAGGGTGCAAACTGAGACAAATTGCAGTTCATGTTGCATTTTGATAATGAATGGCGTGTTTTGTGTGCATTTTAAGTAATAAGCCTTTATTTTTTATGTCGTGCTCACCACCGTCGAGTCTCTTCTCCTTGCGATTAATTATGATAGTCCAATCTTGGGGTTTGGGTCCAAAGACAAGTCCTCAATCGAGACGGAGCGCAATTATGGTCGACTCTTGGTGAGCCCAATCCGTTTTCTTCTGCATGTAGGGTTTTCGGCCTCATCCACGGACCTCGGCACATGTGAGCGTTGAGGTTGTATTCCGGTGAGAGGACCTCTCCCGAATTTTCCCTCGAAATTCGTGAGCACCCCTGTTCCCGTCTGACAACTCCTGAAACCTCAAAATAATTCCTGAAATACCCTCACTATTCCAACAAAGACTTTTTAAGAATTCTACCGAAAATTTGGCATAATCTCCCCTATAAAATTGGTCAAACCGTGTTCCACCTATCAGATGAAGGTTGCAGAACAACTACAATCTAAACAGTCCAGATAAAAAATAAATCCAACCAACCCACATGGTAATCAGAGCATGCTAGATTTTAAGGTTAAAATTTACAATCCAGGGAAATTTATACATAGTAGTGGCGCAACAAAACTTGATGCCTCCTCCAAGCCCTGGTGCCTCGTCCCTCTACGGCCTGGAGTTACAAACCAAAACATCCATGAGTGGACCATAAGGCCAATAAGAAATACGTTACGAGAATAAGGTAAAAACAATATGAATCAAGAGAATCCCACATCATTGTAACCCATAAGTACAATAAGTTCTTTACATACCAGTATATATACAACTTATAGGACACCTTCGATTTACTTCAGGTTAACTCACATTGTATTCGACGGTACCAGCCGTTTCCATAACCCTGGTCATTACCCGATAACTCGGCCGTAGCCGTAATCCCGAGATGTAGCTCGATACCCCGGTCGAAGTCGTAATCCCGAGTCGTAGCTCGATACCCCGATCATAGCTGAAATCCTGAGCCGTAGCTCAATACCTCGGCTCATCCCACTCAGCATATGATGGAATCCTCCATATCATAGCCCGATACCTCATCCAGCGTATGACAGAATCCTCCACATCATTGCTAATACCTCGTCAAGCATATGATGGAATCCTCCACAACATAGCTCATATCATGTCGAGAGTATGATGGAATCCTCCATACCATACCTCGTACCTCTCCGAGACAATGATAGAATCCTCTATACCATAGCTCATATCCTACCGAGAGTATGATGGAATCCTCCATACTATACCTCGTACCTCTCCGAGACGATGATGGAATCCTTCATACCGTAGCTTGTAACTCTCCGAGACTATGATGCAATTCTCCATACCATAGCTCATATCATGCTGAGAGTATGATGAAATCCTCCATACCAAACCTTGTATCATGCTGAGTGTATGAGGGAATCCTCCATACCATATCTCACCTCCTATCGAGCGTATGAGGGAATCCTCCCTGCCATACCTCACCTAGAAACTCCCACCAGGATCCAAGCCTAACCCAGCATCCTGGGCCGAAACCCCAAAACCATCAAAAACCTAGGCCTAAGTCCAAATACATAAACCCGGGCCTAAGCCTAAAATTCATTAACCGGAATCCATAAAATCACCATCCCGGGTCTAAGCCCAAGTCAATACCAAAATTGTTTCCCAAAACCATTATTGAAATCCATAATCAATAATAAATCCATAACAAGTGAAAAGTCATGTAAATCATTATCCTTAGTCCCGAGTCTTGGAAAGGTAATAAATGCTTTATAATAATTATCCTTAATTTCCGAGACTCATGAAAATACTAAATAATCCTTCCATTTAATTCTAGAAATTCATAATTGAATATAAAATACTTAAAACATAACAATATGCATGCATTATAATTTAGAAAATAAAGTCTACTCACTGTGACGTCCAAACGAGTCCAATTCCAAGCTATTTGGTCCTCCGTAACCTTCGAATCCACTACGCCTATCAAAACGTTATGTGGCATTACTAAATGGCGATTATAAACCTAAAATCCAACCCCCTAAACCTCGGGAGGTATACATGCGTCCGAACTAGAAACGCAACAACTTTGGATGTCCAAAACTGCCCCTAAACGAACTTTGATTGATCCGAAACCTGCGCCAACAGGTCCGGAACGTAGAAAACATGAAAATACAAGTTTGTGGGGAGCCGAGGAAGAGCCCCATGCGACCCCACACACCGGTGGGGTGGCGGGTGGCTCCTCCCACGCACGACTGTAGGGGCTACTCGTCCCCTATCTCATTCTCGCCGGTGCAGCCCTTCGCTAACCAGATTCCGTCATAGACACATGATTTTCAAAGCTCGATAACTCACTAATTTCTCAACCAAATTCGATATTATAATAATGGAAATCTATCTACTCGAGCCAAAGAATCCAAATATGAAGTCCAAATCGAAAACCTTTACTTGTGGTGGCCGAAAAATGGACGGGAATTTTCAGCCTATCTTCAAAGCTCCACGATGGTCCTCACGGCTCAAGGAGGATATGGATGAGTTTGTGGGGAGGAGAGGAATTTTTTTGTAGAAGAAAGTTTGAGCTAAAAGGGCCAAAATCATGGTCCATGGGTGGGGTGGCTTTTCGGCTCCCCTGTTTTGGCCAAGAAGGAGAGAAAACACGGGAGAGAGGAGAGAGACTTGAGAGAAAAATCTAGAATTTGGGGGTTTAAAATATCTCAATACCAAAATTACCAAATTGCCCCTAAACCTTCTAGACCCAAAACTAACTCAAACGGATCCCGATTTCTGCGTGTCGACTGTCTACGAACTCCTAAGTTCGAGACCTACGCAATGGTTCAAGAAAAACTTCCAAAAAATTTTCCAAATTAAAAGTGACTTTCGAACCCCTCTTACAGCCGAGGGCAAAATCGTCATTTCTTAAATTAATTTACGAAAATCGATTAATTAAACGTACGGGTTCTTACATGCGTTGCTCGTTTTGGAGGCCATGGATGATGGTGCGGTGGACAACGACACGTGCTGTGTGGGGAGTCAAGACTTGAGGTCAAGGAAAGTCTGACATGACCACTCCCAAATTTCCCCTTAACACTCAAGGGCAAACTCGTCCTTTTCCAAATAATTTTTCTAATATAATTTATTTTTAGGTTCGGGTCGTTACAATCCACCCCCTTAAGAAAATTTCTTCCTCAAAATTAGCGCATGTCAAAGGAAGAGATGTGGATATTGTGCTCGCATCCCTCGTGCCCGTCTCGCTATTAAAGATCATAGCCCCAAGTCTCTGTGCCCTCTCGATATCTGACAACTCAGAAAAACCGTTGCCATGCAGAACTGTTGTCAACGCCCTAACCAACTGATCAAGAGTCTGACGCCAAACTGAATCCTTCCCCGGATTCAGTGCCCCTTGCACAATCTCCGTTTAACCCTATAAGTTAGGCTATGGATGAGGATTACGTCTAGGAGGCATCTGGCGGATAAGAAACAAGAGTTCACTAGTATTCAGAATGCACACTAAGTGTGCGGTCTACAAGAATTTAACCTAGAGCTCTGATACCAAGTTGACAGGACCCCTACCGAATTTCCCCCTAACACTCAAGGGTAAACTCGTCATTTCTAAATAATTTTCCTAATTTAATTTATATTAGGTCCGGGTCGTTACAAGGTCTCCCGAACTTTGTAGCCGGTGAATGAGAATGAGAGGACTAGAAGGGTGAAGGTCAATGAAGGTCTCCTTGACTTTCTGAGAGGATATGGGCTTAATTACGAGGTAAATAGAGAGTGAGAATGAAAGAGAAAAAGGGTGGCTACCGAAAAAAAAAGTAAATGGTGGTTGATAGCGGGGTTGATCGACAGTGAGTTGGGACTTGAGACTGTGGTTGTTTTTGTTTTTGGAGATAGAAGTGGGGGTGACTTTAAACATACCGGGTACTGGTGGAATTTTGGAAAACTTTTTTAAAGGGTGGGTGAATCTCGCTTAATTCCTAAAACCATGATGAATTGTCCCACTTTGACCTCAATTTAACACAACATATTTAGACTTGACGAATGTGAGTTCCTAGAGCAAAATGAGGCGATTCATGATTCCTAAGGTACTTAATCGATACTCATCGCACGGTTCATAGGCATTTGGGCTAAAAAGCCATTAGAAAAATCTATTGTCTTTTTTAGTACGTATTCATTGGTCCTTACTGCACCACTAAGTCCAAGTGCAATCATGTAATTAAGCCCTCCTTATCAATAAGAAATACTATTCTGGTCTCGGACCATGCAGATTCAACTCATCTTTCAGCTTCAGCTTTATAATGAGCCACTTACAAAATTTAAAGAAAAATAAAGCTCCTGCCACATTATTTGTTTCTTATGACATCCCGATCGATGACTACATGTGCGTTTTCAACAAATCAATATATAGCAACAACAAAATCTGCTGCATTATTTGCATTTATATGATAAATCCAAAGACAATATGTCATTATATGGATCAATCACATTTTCAAGTAAGCCTACAATTTAATAGCAATGCATACAAACAATAAATAAATTAAAAATAAAGACTTGGATGTTCTAATTTATTCATTATATTTATATGATAGTATCTGTATTTTATATGAGAAGTTTTACAACAACATGACTTCATGCATTAGATTTAACAAATTCCTTTAAACATGACACCATGCATATTGGTTTTTGGTTGGATTCATATAAAAACTAATATTATTCAATTGTTTTTCTTTTTATCAGAGTTTCTCGAATTAATAATCTAGTTAAATTTTTTTTATGGCTATAAATAAAGTGTTATTGGAATAAAAATCAGAGACATAATAAAGTGTTTTTTTTATGGCTATAAATAAAGTGTTTTTTTTATGGCTTATACTGTTTTCGCAGATCTTGATAAAAATCAGAGACATAATTGAGGGAACCTAGAAATCTTTGGAGTTGACTTTTATCGAGAATTTCATCTGGAAATTTATCAGCAAATTCAATGACACGGTTAATTGGGTTGACTGTGGATTGAAATATATCAAAAGTTTGGAATAACTTGACTTTTGATGCTGAGACAACTAACTCATCTCCGCTCATGCACCACCCGCTCATGCCTCTCCCTGGGACTTATTGTTTGGGCCCGGACCTACTGTTTGGAGAAAAGATAGAACAATAGATTATGAGGTCAATATGAATAAACAGAAATAAACGATACTAGCAGAATTAAGATAGACAGAGATAACCAGCCACTTGGACGGATGAGTAAACCAAACATTAATAAGATCTACTGAGGAAGTTAAAAAACTTTTAGGTTCCGTTTGGACTAGTACGTAGTGTGAATTTGATTTTTATAATAAAATTATATTTATTTTTTAGAATTTTACAGAGTATGTTATTATGATATAAAGTGTATAAGAAAAAAATGAATAAAACAAATAAATTTTAAATAACTTTATACATATAATCATTTCAAATAATTTTCATTAGTATTGCAGCTACTACAAATTCATTCAATCTAGTTTTTTTATTTCTTGTAAATTTTGTCGTTGTTATCAAATCTAAATCAAAATTCCTGCAAAAACAAACAGAGCCAGCGAAGAAGCATTGAGTTGGAAAAGATGGTCGTTTTATTTCTTTGCATGACTAAAGTTACAAAACTCCCCCTTTCAATATTGAAAATCCAACAACACAAAATTAGGGGAAACTGTGTAAATTAATCTTCCGGGAAAACTGGCAAGCAAGCCATGCATATCATCAAATCCAAAATCATTTGCCATCGTCGTCTTCAGCTTCTGATAGGATCCTTAACATGTCTTTCGAAGAAGAAACAATTAAGTCAAAATTGAAGGGCTCGAACATTCATCAATTTAGCATCAGCTCTACGATACAGCATCAGCCGCGGCCATTGTCTTGTGCACTCGATCAGAAGCTTTCTTCACCTGCAAAAACAAAAGCCATGAAAATAGAGTAATGCATATGAGATAAATGTGACATTGATAATAGATTGACAGATTGAAACAGAACATCATGACAAATAAGTATATTACTTCTTTGTCCCAATCAGTGGATGAGACAATGATTGAAAGACACAGTGCTTGCACAAACAGGGCCACAGTAATTCCCATCCAAAGACCCTGTGAAGAACAAGAACAGGAACATGTTGATTAGAAAAATTAACGTGCCAAGTGCCAAGTCCCAAGTATCATATTTCAATGGAAGATTAAGAAAGCAAATATAAATTCCGAAACGCGAAACATAGAAGGACAAAAGACACGGACTCACCTTCCCTCCAATGTGCAGAACAAAAGCTAATAATAATGCAGTAGGAATGCCTGTAAGATAGTAAGCTCCAAGATTCACATAAGCCCCAATCTTTTGCTGCCCACTTCCTCTTATCACACCTGAAATTGTAAATTCAACTTACTGCCTAGTTTTACATAGAAGGTTTGCAATTATTATCCAAATTCGGAAAAAGAAGAAGAAATTTCTAATGAAAATAATGCGAGGGACCTGAAAGCACAGATTGAAATCCATCCAAAAAGTGGGATATTGCAACCCACAGTAATATTTCTCCAACATATTTCACAACTTTTTTTTCTGTGCTGTAACAGTATCCCCAAGCTTTCCGACCCACTATCATGATAGTAACCATCACAAAGCCTTCGGTAACAACCAGGAAGAGTCCAACACACACTGCGCGACGCGCTAATCCTGCTTTCCCAGCACCTAATTCATTTGAAACTCTTGTGCTGATACACAATATTGCAAGTAGATCAAGAAAAGAAAATAACTTTTTGAGGAGAATATGAAAAATAGAGGCATATGTAGCTTTGAACCTTACTGCACCACTAAGTCCAAGTGGAATCATGAAAGTCAGTGCACAAGTGTTAAGGCTGATCGACAACACTGAGGTTTCGAGCTTTGGATTAGGAAGAAGACCAGATAGCAGGACCATCATTTCAAAACACCACATTTCTAAGCTGTTCGCAGACAGAAATCCAGCAACTATAAGTTTGAAAATGTTAAAAAGTTTCAAATGATTATAAATATATATTTCTAATTGCGTTCTTCATCTCTAAGTACCTGATCATCACTGCGGATGGAATGGAGAGCTTCAGAAAATTCAGAATTCCATGGAAGGCTTCCATTGAGAATCCAGTCCAAGTGTGTTTACAAGAAGGGGAGAGTCGAACATAAAAAAACATTAGCAATGCATTGATCCAATACGCGATGCAGTTAGCCACAGCCGCGCCTTTATACCCAAGGCCGGTCTTGTAAACCATGATCCAACAGATAGGCAAGTGCAGCAGCATTGCAGTCCCAGTGGTGACAATCATTGGAACAACATTGTTCTGAGTTTGCAGGAATCTGGCATGAGATTGTAGGATTGCGTAAGCGAAAAGGCAGGGGATCATGTAGCGAGCATATTCCCCTGCAGCAGCAGAGATCTCTGGATCTTGACCCAAGAATTGAAGAATGTGACCTGTATTGTACCAAACAACTGCAAGAGGAATGCCGACCAGAAACAGAACAACCATTGCCCTCTGCATATGGATGCCAAGCATATGGTACTGTTTTGCTCCATATGACTGACCACAAAATGTGTCCAATGCACTTCCCATTCCAATCTAGTAATAATTTCATCAAACATAACTTAGGCATCAGAATTCGCACATAAATCTAGGCTCGTTACGTCTCCTTTCAAAATACCTGGAATTTGATGAGTAAGCATTCTTACCATCAAGCTGATACCAGTGACTGAAGCAAATGAAGTGGCCATGGAAGCACCTGAAAGTGCGAGGTCTCCGAGATGACCAACGTACATGACTGAGATGACCTGTATACAGAATTGCAAGAAATTTGATGACACAAGAGGGCCTGCTAACAAAAGCTGCTTCTTCACTTCACCGAAAATATCATCTCCGGTCAGTCGGGTTTGTGGTTCATGGTCTGCATTAGAAACTGGAAACAAGGGTGACTCAAGAGCCTGTTGTTCTTCATCCATTGGAATTTTATTTTTCTCTTTTTTTCAGAGAGGAAATTGTGAAGCCGTCAACTCTGAAGGAAAAAATATGACCAATTGCTGAATGAGCATATTTGTCGTTCTCAAGAGTCATTGGCAGACAAAAACAGAGAATCCGCCGCAGTTGCAGACTGCAAACATATCGATCGTGGAATACGCTGACTCAGCTTTTTCTATATATAGAGGAAGAATAATTTCATCTTTTTTAATATAATATGAATAGGGGATTATATTATATATTGAAGAATAAGTTTGGCCCAATCATTATTATTGAGTCCTTCCGAAAATTCGAGAATCTTCCTTGTAAAATGATTAGTATCTCTTAGTTCACATGTAAAAAAACATATTCATCTAAGATCAAAGCAAAAACTCGAGAGTTCTCGAGACCTAAAACTACCACTTCGGAAAGTAGGTAGTTCGCTCATGCTACAAATTAGAGCCATATATAATAGTTTACTAAGGATCTCAAATGACTAGAGTTGGAAGGTATGAAGCCCTACAAATACTAGTCTACTGAAATTGTTGATACTACGCACATACTAATGTCGTAAAACATGTAATAATCCAATTTAGGCCAAGATCGAATAAACACAAATAAACTTTTATTAATAAGGTTGATATAACAAGTAGATAAGATTCTAAAATTAAAGTATTTTGAATTCAACAATTAAATAAAATATAATGTATGTAGTCCGTGGAAATTAAACATTTTAAGTCTTTTACTAATGCATATTAAAAGTTATGCACATATGAAGTGCTAATTATATTGTAAAACTATTGTAGAATGATAATGCATCAGTCGCCCCCATTGTCTTGACACTCTTATAAGAAACTTTTGTTAAAAAAAAACAACCCAAGCTCAACAAATTAGTGGCTGACCGCCACAAACTTGGATTTGGACGCCAACTTGGACTTGGACTAGGAAGCTAGCTTGTGCTAGAAAAATCTAGCTACACAACCGCCTCTATTTGTGGCTAGGAATTAATCATGTCCAAAAGGTGGACTTTAGTAGAGTTGTCAATCAAAGATGATTGTGTGAAGACAACTAACAGCGGCCACAATGTTTGTGGCTAGGATTTTATAGGTCCAAGTTGATGGACATAGGGAGTCGGTTTATAAACTGTATAAATAGAGTTGGTGCAGTGATGTATGATATATGTGTGTTAGAAAGTGGTGTGTGAAGTGAACGAGAAAGAGAAAAGAGGAGAAGTAGAAATTAAGTAGGTGAGAGATAGAGAGTTGTGTTGTAGTATTTTATTAGTGTAATATAAATATTGTATTTACTTATTTTTTCTTTATAATATTAAAATATTAGAGTTGTGTACTCTAAGTTTGTTCAACAATTGGTATCAGAGTGGTTCGTCCAGGGACCGGATTTGGTGGAGCTTCATTCAGTCGTGATGAGTTCAGTAATCTATAAGTGTGAACTTGTTCGGCATACCGAGATTCTGCCGGCACAATGGTTGATCTTCAAGTAGTTGGAGGAATCAAAAAGCTTAACAACAAAAATTACAACACATGGGCGAAGTCCATGGAGTCTTACCTACAAGGCCAAGATCTTTGGGAGGTCGTCGGCGGTAATGAAATTACACAACTGGAAGAAGACACTAATGGTAACCGGCGCAAGTGGAAGATCAAAATAGGGAAGGTTATATTTGCCTTAAAAATAACAATCGAAGAAGATATGTTGGAGCACATCCAAAAAGCCAAAAACACCAAAAAAAGCATGAGACACTTTTGCCGCACTCTTTTCAAGAAGAAATTATGCAAGGCTACAGCTCCTCGAGAATGAGCTGTTAGCAGTCACACAACGGGAAATGACCATTTCTCAGTATTTCCATAAAGTAAAGTACCTATGTTGTGAAATTTCTAAATTAGATTTGAATGCTGCTATTGTAGAATCAAGGATAAAAAGAATT
The DNA here is from genome assembly GCA_037349345.1 of Oemleria cerasiformis. Lineage (NCBI taxonomy): Eukaryota > Viridiplantae > Streptophyta > Magnoliopsida > Rosales > Rosaceae > Oemleria > Oemleria cerasiformis. Next base: position 14,005,754 of record JAZGTL010000010.1, read on the forward strand.
ATTATCCATGGTTTGAAACCTGATTTCCGAGGCTTTGTTGCAGCTGTACAAGGATGGCCGATACAACCATCACTTGTTGAGTTTGAAAATTTGCTTGGCGATCAAGATGCTATGGCCAAGAAAATGGGAAGAGTCTCATTCAAAGGTGAGGAAGAAGTGCTCTACACCAACAAGAGTAAAGAAAGATTCAAGCAGCGTGGTGGATTCAGAAGAGATGGTGACAAGGCGAAAGGTCATCAAGGAGAAGGAAGTATTCGATCAGGGGGAGTTCCTAAGTATCACGGTAATCGTGGACAATTCAAGAATAGTAGCTTTGAAGGTAAATGCTACAAATGCAGAAAGAATGGCCACATGGAAAAAGATTGCTGGTCCAACAAAAGGCATGTAGAGAGTAATACTGTTACTTCCTACCCAAAGGAGAAAAGTGAGGACAGATGGGACGCAGAAGCGTCCCTTGCCGTAGAAGAAGATGAGTTCGCTCTCAAAGTGTCGACGCCTGAATGAATTGACTACAATAATAATTGGATCGTTGATTCAGGTTGTTCAAATCACATGACAGGTGGTCTGGAGAAGCTGCAAAATCTGTCATAGTACAAGGGAAGTCAAGTGGTAGTGACGACCAATAACACGAGATTACCGATAGCTCATGTCGGTAAGACAATTATTTTACCTCGATACAGTCCTAACCAGGTGCCACTTCAAGATGTCTACCATGTTCTAAGAATGAAGATGAATCTACTCTCAGTGGCATAACTGACGTCGTCAGCCCACTATGTCGTGTTTGGTCCCCAAGATGTGAAGGTGTATCGACACCTCGAGGTTTCAGAAAAACCAACGATGGAGGGACGGAGAATGGAGCCAGTCTATGTAATGTCAGCAGATAGTGCATATGTTGATAAAACCATGAGGAACGAGACAGCTTAGTTTTGGCACATGCGACTGGGTCACGTTAGCTATCACAAGCTAAGCGGGATGATGAAGAAATCAATGCTTAAGGGCCTTCCTCAGCTTGACGTGAGAACATACATGATCTGTGCAGGATGTCAATATGGTAAAGTGCATCAACCACCATATGAGGAGTCAAAGTTCAAAGTAAAAGTGCCATTAGAGCTAGTTCACTCTGATGTGTTCGGGCCTGTTAAGCAATCATCAATTAGCGGAATGTGATACATGGTGACGTTCGTTGACGACTTCTCCAGATATGTGTTTGTTTTCTTTATGAAAGAAAATCCGACACATTTTCAAAGTTTAAAGAGTTTAGAGAGATAGTTGAAGGAGAAGTGGGAAAGAAGAATAATATGTCATCAGTTTACCTGTCCCAACATGCCACAACAGAATGGTGTAGCAGAAAGAAAGAATCGGCATCTTGTAGAGATTTGTCGAAGCATGCTACATTCGAAGAACATACCAGGAATATTTTGGGCAGAAACCACGAGAACCGCAACTTATGTGATCTACAGACTTACTCAACCAAGGATAAGTCATCAAACCTTCATTTAGTTACTTTCGAGTATTTGGTTGTGTGTGCTACGTATTTGTTCCAAGTCATTTACGTAGCAAGTTTGATAAGAAAACAGTGAGATGCATCTTTGTGGGAAACAACAACTAGAGAAAAGGGTGGAAATGTTGTGATCCTACGAGTGGAAGATGCTACACAGAACGAGATGTGGTATTTGATGAAGCATCTTCATGGTGGTCCTCAGAAAAGGAGGTTACCAGACTCAAGAGATATTGAAGATAAGTTGCAAGAGAAAATAGGGGAGAAAATTTCTCAAATTCAATCAATTTCTGAAGAGCTTAAAAACTCTTTCAGTGGTGACGATACCGAGCAGGAAGTGACTCAAAATCCTTGGAAAACTGGTGTATATCAACAACCATAAGATGTTGGATCTAATGAAGTGGAAGTATCAACTCCACAATCACAACTCAGGAGGTCAACAAGAACACGAAAGCCAAATCCTAAGTATGCTATTGTGGCCAAAGTAGAAGAAGGAGATGAACCTGATACGTTTGAAGAAGCGTCACAACATTCCAAATGGATTAAAGCTATGAGAGAAGAGATATATGCACTTGAGAAAACGAGACTTGGGATCTGGTGCAAAAGCCAAGAGATGTGACACCCATATCTTGCAAATGGGTGTACAAGATAAAGCGTCGTCCTAATGGGTTAGTCGAAAGGTACAAAGCTCGGTTGGTAGCTCAAGGTTTATCACAGCAATATGAACTAGATTATGATGAAACACTTAGTCCGGTGGAAAAACTTACAACAGTAAGAGTCCTACTTGCACTTGCAGCCAACAAAGATTGGAACCTGTACCAGATGGATGTGAAGAATGCATTTTTGCACAGGGAGTTGGATCGAGAGATCTACATGACTCAACCAACAGGCTTTGAGAACAAAGTTCATCCTGAACATTTGTGTAAAATGAAAAAGGCACTTTATGGATTGAAACAAGCACCAAGAGCATGGTACGGTAAGATTGCTGAATTTCTCACTTAAAGTGGTTATTTTGTGACACCTGCATATTCCAGCTTATTTGTCAAAGCTAATGAAGGGAAATTAATTATTGTGCTGGTATACGTGGATGATCTAATCATCATTGGTGATGACGAGATAGAGATCCGTCGAACAAAGGAGAATTTGTTAGTTCGTTTCCAAATGAAAGAACTTGGACAACTGAAGCACTTTTGGGGGCTAGAGGTCGATCATTCAAAAGAAGGGATATTTCTATGTCAACAGCAATATGCAAAAGACCTGCTGCAGAAATTTGGGATGCTTGAATGCAAGCCAGTCTCAACGCCAATGGAGCCCAATGTCAAGATGTGCGCACATGAAGGCAAAGTCTTGGAAGATGCAACAATGTATCGACAATTGGTAGGTAGCCTGATGTATTTGACATTAACTCGACCTGACATTTCATACGCAGTTGGTGTGATGAGTCAATACATGCAAAATCCAAAGAAGCCTCATTTAGAAGCAGTTCGGCGAATATTGAGATATGTGAAGAGTACAATTGACTATGGTCTTCTGTACAAGAAAGGTGAAAATTGCAAGCTAGTAGGATATTGTGATGCAGACTATGCAGGAGATCATGACACACGTCATTCAACTACTGGATATATGTTAAAGCTTGGGTCAACAACAATTTCTTGGTGCAACAAGAGACAACCAACATTGTTTTTATCAACTACCAAAGCAGAGTACAGAGCAGCAGCAATGGCAGCTCAAGAGATTACGTGGTTGACAAAACTGATGAATGATTTACACCAACATGTAGATTATGGAGTGCAATTATAAATCAGTTTTCAATCACTTGGCAATAACAAATATTATTGGAAATGAAAGAAAATTGAGCAAGATGGTGAAAACCTGAAAACACATATTGAATTCCATCAAAAAAGTGGGAAACTGCAAGAACAATCATCATTTGTGCAACATATTCCACAACTTGTTTCTCATTGCTATAACAGTAGCCCCAAAACACTTCTGCCCAATATCATGACAGCCATATAACCACAATGCCTTTAGTCACCACAATGCAGAGGGCGACCCATATGGCTAGACGCCCTACTCGCGGTTGCCCAGCTCCTAATTCATTCGAAACCCTTGTGCTGATACAAAATATACAACAAACTATAAGCAACATATATAAGAGAATTGTCCAGAGTCTACACCAATAGCCACAACACTCAACCGATAAATAATGTTAGTCTAAACTCACCTTACAGCTCCATTGAATGCAAAGGGAATCATGTAAATTATGATAGTTGTGTTAAGGCTGGGAAGATGCAACAATCCGTTAGATTCAGTCGATTAAATTAAAAAAATCAAAGGATAGAAATAAACTATGAGGAGTGCAGAATGAGAAAAGATCTAGCGCTATAAATCAGAATGAAATGCAAACCTGATTGACAGGACAGAGATTTCAAGCTTTGGATTTGGAAGAAAACCAGATAAGAGAACCATCATTTCAAATGACCAGTTTTCTAAGTTGTTGGGGGACACAAAGCCGAAAAAAAAAAAGAACTATAGTAATTAATTTAAGTAGCAACACTTGAAAATTTCAAGTTACATTGATAGATAAAGAAAATGAATTACTAGACCATTATAGCCGAGGGAATAGAGAGTTTGAGAAAATTGGGAATTCCATGGAAGGCGTCCTTTGAGAATCCAGTCCATGTGTGTTTACAAGATGAAGAAACTCCGACGTAAGTAGCCAATATCAATGCATTGATCCAAAATGCAACCGAAATGGAAACAGTAGCGCGTCGATATCCGAGGCTGGTCTTGAATGCCAGTAGATAACAAAGAATCAAGTGAAGTAGCACTGTAGTTGTTGTGCTGCCAATCAAGGGAACCACATTGTTCTGAGACTGCAAGAATCTGGCATGGCATTGTTGGATTGCATGAGAAAAAATGCAGGGGGATCGAGAATCGAGCATAATTGCCAGCAGCAGCTGAGATTTTTGGATCTTGGCCTAAGAATCGAAGAATGTGGCATGCATTGTACCACACAATTGCAAAAGGAATACTGACTAGCACAATAATAACAAGAAGTGCCCTATGCATATGTATCCCCAGCATATGATATCTCTTTGATCCATTGGATTACCCACAGAAGGTGTTAGCCAGCAAGGCATGCTGGACCTGGTCTTCAGGAACAACAAGTTGATGTTGTAGTTAGGAGTCTTTGTTTCTTGAATTTAAATTGATCTTTATCTTGTTGTTCAGAAGATTAGTTCTCCTACTTTCAAGGAGTTTATCTTGCATTTAGGTTTATCTAAGAACTGTATATATAACTCTATTCATATATAATAAAATACATAATTCAGAAACCATCTTATAATTTACATGGTATCAGAGCGTTCTTAATTTTTTTTTCTCACCTATCATGACTGATCCAAACCCCCCTCGCCACCATATAGCCGGCCTACCCAATCTTATGACCATCAATGTCACGGCACAAACTCCTCTCAAGCTCACAAGCTCCAACTATTTGTCCTGGAAGCTGCAATTCCAGACACTTTTTATTGGCTATGACCTCCAGGGCTTCATTGATGGAACAAAACCATGCCCACCGCAACACATTGCCACCGAAGACACCAACACCATTACCAATCCTGAGTACCATCCTTGGGTACGTCAAGATCAGCTTATACTCAATGCTCTACTTGGGTCTATCCACCACACCATCATTCCTTTTATTGCACGTGCAACCACATCTCAGGAAGCTTGGATGATCTTAACCTCCACATATGCCGCCCCCTCCAGAGGCCGAATCAAGCAAGTGAAAGCAAACTTTAAAGCCCTCACTAAGGGCTCTCTTAGCATCTCATATTTTCTTCAATCTGTCACAGCACGGGATGACGAATTAGCGGTGTTTGGCGCCCCCATTGATGCAAAATATTTCACTAAAAAACTTTTGGAGGAGTTGGGCGATGACTACAAAGAACTCGTGCGTACAGTACAAGCAAGAGACACTTCCATCACCTTTGATGAACTTCATGAGAAACTGCTCATGTTTGAAGCGACTCTTCAAGCTTCATCCAAGGCTTCCTTGCAGTTCTCCCCTACGGAAAATGCTGCAACTGGCCGTCCAGGTTACAGTCCTCAGGGCTCCAATATGAGCCGATCCCAGCCCACTTCCATCCCACAGGGACGCACGCCATACCAGGGTTCTCCAAGGCCGCAAGGACCAACCAACCACTATGGTTCTCCCAACAATCGTCCTGCCCCTCGCCTTTACCTTGGATACTGCCAGGTTTGTGGAGTCCAGGGGCACACGGCAAATAAGTGCCCTTCTTTCAAATTTGTGCCTCAGGAGAACACCTTTCCCCGGGCCACCAGCAGCCCCTATCCGTGGTAGCCCCAAGCTCATTTTACCGGAAGCAACCATTCCGGCAGTCCTTCTTGGTTGTTGGACAGTGGTGCTTTTCACCACATCACAGCTGATCTCAACAATCTCTCTCTACATACTCCATACACTGGCTATGACGATGTCATGATTGGTGATGGTACAGGCATGCGCATTACACATACAGGCTCCACAAATTTATAAACCTCCACACATGTTTTTAATCTCAAGAATGTCCTTTGCGTTCCTGAAATTAAAAAGAACCTTATCTCTATTTATCAGTTTTGTTTAACCAATAATGCCTCCATAGAATTCTTACCTTGGTGTTTTCTTGTGAAGGATCTACTGACGGGAACAGTTCGAGCTCAAGGTGAAACCAAAGGTGGCGTTTATGAATGGCCGGGGTTCAGTCCACTGTCTTCCCTTCCACTTGCTCTTTCTAGTTTAAAGATTGCACAAATAAATTGGCATTTTAGATATGGACACCCATCTTTGCCTATTCTAAATGTCATCCTCTCCAAACATAACCTATAGACGACCTCTTTAGCCAAAAATTTCTCTTGCAATGCATGTCAATGTAACAAGAGTCATAAACTTTAATTTTCCATTTCTTCATTAAAGTCTCATAATCCTCTTGATATAATTTTCTCTGATGTATGGACTGCTCCTTTGTACTCCATTGATGGCTTTAAATATTATGTTATTTTTGTCGATCATTTTACAAAATACACTTGGCATCCTTTAAAACATAAGTCTGATGTCAAACACACATTCATACGATTTAAGGCAATTGTTGAAAATTATTTCAAACACAAAATCATAACATTATATTCTGATAATGGTGGTGAATTTGTTGCACTCAAAGATTTTCTTCAAATACATGGCATCTCTCATCGCACTTCACCACCACAGACACCTGAACACAATGGTGTTTTTGAACGCAAGCACAGACACATTGTGGAAACAGGTCTTTCTCTTCTCACCCATGCATCCTTGCCACGCAAATTTTGGTCCTTTGCATTTTCCACTGCCATTTATTTGATCAATCGGATGCCTTCACCTTCGTTAAAATTTTCTTCTCCTTATGAACTAATTTTTCAAAACCCTCCTAACTATGCGAAACTTCCCATTTTTGGGTGTTTATGTTATCCTTGGCTTCGCCCCTATACGGTTCATAAGTTAGATGCACGTTCAAAACCTTGCATATTTTTAGGCTACTCATTATCTCAAAGTGCATATATTTGTTTTGATCTTGAGTCTTGAAAATTTTTTATTTCACGCCATGTCCAATTTGTAGAGTCCATTTTTCCCTATCCTAATTTTCAGCATTTCGAGTCCATGTCCACGTCGTCCTCTGTTGAGCCTTGGATACCTCCCATCCTATCTATCCTCACGCCTGCTCCTCTGCCCCCCACATTCACGCCACCTGCGGTGCAACACCATGAAGAACGACCTGTCAGCAGCTCTCCAGTTCGCGCCACCAACAACCCTCCCTCCATGCCGTCCTCTCAGCCTTCTTCTCCGCTGCCCATCTCACAAACCTCTTCGCCCAATCCTCAACCTGCTACTCCCCCAGCCGTTCCCACACATCCCATGATCACTATATCAAAGAACCACATACACAAGCCTATTCGCAAATTAACCTTTCATTCTCACCTTACCTCACCTGATGTTCAAGAGCCCACATCTGTTACACAAGCTTTAAAGGAGGACAACTGGCGTGATGCCATGCAGGATGAGTATAATGCCCTTGTTCGAAATGGAACCTGGGATTTGGTTTCTCCTCAGTGTGAACTTGGTTGGTTGTAAATGGATTTTCAGGGTGAAGATAAATTCTGATGGCTCGGTTGCTCGCTTTAAAGCACGTTTGGTGGCCAAGGGTTTCAATCAGAGGCCTGGGCTTGACTATACTGAAACCTACAGTCCGGTTGTGAAACCCACAACCGTTTGTCTTGTTCTTTCCATAGCCGTGAGTCATGGGTGGAAACTGCAAAAATTGGACGTCAATCATGCGTTCCTTAAAGGAACGTTAAATGAGGATGTATACATGGTACAGCCGCCGGCCTTTGTGGACAAATCACGACTGGACTTTGTTTGCAAGTTGCGCAAGGCCATCTATGGCCTAAAGCAGGCACCGCGTGCATGGTATTATGAACTCCGCACATTCCTTCTTGCTTTCGGTTTCAAAAATTCGGTGAATGATACGTCTTTATTCAGTTTCAAAAACCAAGGACATCTCATCTATTTATTGGTCTATGCTGACGATATCATCATCACCGGTGATAATGACAATACGGTAGACCTCTTTGTTCGCAGCTTAGCACATCGGTTTTCCTTAAAAGACTTGGGACCCCTGACTTACTTCCTTGGTGTGGAAATTCGGCCTCATTCTCAAGGGTTGGTGCTCTCCCAACAAAGGTATATCACTGACATCTTGCATCAGACCAATATGGGAGACTCCCGCCCTGTGGCTACTCCACTGCCAACCGGTCCTCCTCCTATTCTTGCGATGGGTGTTCTTCTTCCTGATCCATCTGAATATCGGGCAACTGTTGGAAGTCTTCAGTATCTCTCCCTCACCAGACCGGATTTGTCTTTTTCTATGAACAAACTGTCACCGTTCATGCACAAACCAACTGAAGAACACTGGAAACTTGTCAAAAGATTGATGCGTTACTTATCTGGTACCCGTGATGTGGGTCTCCTTCTGCATCGTCAATCACCTGCTCACTTGCATGCTTTTTCTGATGCAGACTGGGGGGGGGGGGGGGGTGGTGGGGGAGAGGGGAGGGAAACAAGGATCACTTCTCATCCACCAGTGCTTACATTCTATACCTCGGTCGGAATCCTGTTTCATGGTCTTCCAAGAAACAACAAACCATTGCTCGGTCATCTACGGAGGCTGAGTATCACTCAGTGGCTGACACGGCTTCAGAAGTTAGCTGGGTATGTTCCTTATTGACTGAGCTTGAATATCCCATTAATCAAGCCCCTGTGATCTACTGTGATAATATTGGTGCGACACAACTAAGTTCAAATCCTGTCTTTCATTCAAGAATGAAACATGTCTCCATTGTTTTTCATTTTATCTGAGAAAGGGTTCAATCTGGGGCTCTTCGGGTTTGTCATGTTTCCTCTGATGATCAACTTGTTGATGCATTGACGAAACCTCTTTCCCGTTATCAGTTCGAGATACTCAAGGACAAGATTGGACTTACTCAAGGCCGTCCATCTTGAGAAGGGATGTTAGCCAACAAGGCATGCTGGACCTGGTCTTCAGGAACATCAAGTTGATGTTGTAGTTAGGAGTCTTTGTTTCTTGAATTTAAATTGATCTTTATCTTGTTGTTCAGAAGATTAGTTCTCCTACTTTCAAGGAGTTGATCTTGCATTTAGGTTTATCTAAGAACTATATATATAACTCTATTCATGTATAATAAAATACATAATTCAGAAACCATCTTATAATTTACAGAAGGTGTCTAATGCGCTGCCCATTCCATTCTATATATACACAACATATATAATCTAGTGATCAAATGGACAAGCCACACCTAAAAGCCAAATTTAATCTAGTGATCCAAACCTTTCATTTTCTCTCCTTAATAAATCATCATCCATAAAAGAATTCATCCAACTGAAAAATTGGTTAGGCCTTAGGTTATTGCTGTGAAATTAATTCCATTTTACTGAAATTGTACTGTATTCGTCTATCTATTTTTTTCACACATCAACAACTAAACACTTACTATTTCTACTAAAGTGAATGTTTGTAGGAGTGATCTTTCAACGAAAGGCGGCAGACAAGAAATGAATAGTAGAAGAGAAGCACTGACAATTATGCTCAAACTAGTGACGGAAGCAAATGAAGTGGCCATTGCAGCAGCTGCAAGTTCCAGCTGTTCAAGATGACCGACATACATGACTGAAATAAGCTGCATACCAAACAGCAAGAAATTTGATGACACCAGTAGTCCTGCTAGAAACACCCGCCTCTCGGCTTCCTCCAAGATCTCATATGTGGTTACTTGCCCCTGCTGCTGTGTCAATTTTATTAATGAAGCTTCTGCTTCTTGATGAGGAACTGGTGGAATCAAGGGTGATTCAATGCTAGATGACTGCTCTTCTCCATCATCATCCATTTACTATGTATGTTTTCTCTGCCCTTTTGGAATACAAAGTGTTGAAGACAAGTATTGGTAGCTAGTCTTGGCACTCCAGAAATTTTATATAAATTTTATATTTATGCATTTGTAATTGAAAATGAAATATATATATATATATATACACATATATAATTGACTTCAAATTATACTAGATGTATAAAGAAGTTCTATAGAATATTAAAAATATAATTACTTAAATTAAGAAACTTCTATTGAATTTCGATAAAGTATTTCACTAAGAAAAATTGGCTTTAAATTAGTTCACTTCTTATTTCAATTTTAGGCTCGTGTCATTTATGTGCTCCCTACGATAACGTAAAATGCATGGTAAAATATAACAGATAAAATATCTAAAGAAAAGTACATAAAATAAAAACAAGAAACCGTAAACTCAAAATTATTTCATTTTCTTCATTTCTCTTCATCTATTCACTTTCACTTAATACCCAACATAAACACACAAAAAAAATAATCCAAATGGTGAATCAAGGGAAGTCCCTAAAATAAGAAACTACTTACTGCAACGTCCTTGACTCTTGAGAATGTACTCAAAATAAGGCGCGACTGGAGAGTGTGACTCTGATAACTTACGGCAGGTCACTTGTCAGCAAAAGTCAGGCGCTGCGCAACTATGTCAATGGGCCACTGCCCATGGCTAAGCGCGGTGGTGCAGCACTACTGTCTCAAGCATTCATCTGTATATCTGCATGGATATATTAGATAATATGAGAATAGACTGTTGATGTGATTGCAGAAAAAAAGGCGGAATTATTCATATGCAGGGCCTGGTAGGTAGGATGCATTATGCGGGACAGCACAAGGTTCTATTTTTTATTTTTTTTGGTAATGCAAGGTTCTAGTTTTTTGATACAGCATGCATCATGCGGAACAGCTACCTTAGGCATATATAATTGAAATACCGAAGTGAAAAAATACCGAACAGTAAAATCAATTGAAAGTTTATTACGATACAATATTGAATCGGTTTGATTCGATACGATTTTAATTTTTAATTTTAAAATACTGTATCATCCTGTATATATTGAATTAGTTTTTGTTAAAAAAAATCTTTATATAATTAATATTAACATATTATTGGCTGATTGGGGGAATCTTATACTAGAAAGTAAAGAATTGACCACAGCCTTCCCTCTTTTACCCAAACCAAAAAAGCCCTAGATTCATTCGAATCATTCGGTGACTTCCGTCTCTTCTCTCGGTCTCTCAGTCTATCTCTCTCACTGTGAGTCTGAGAGCGACTTAGCCATCACCGCAACCGCACCGCACCGCACCATCACCATCACCATCACATTCACCATCACCATCACCGTCACCGTCACCGTCACCGTCACCGTCACCGTCACCGTCACCGTCACCGTCACCGCACTGCAGCATCACCATCACCGCAATATCAGCCATCACCGCACCCGCACCCGCACCGCACCATTATATATGATGGCTGATATAAGTGAATCTTTGATTCTATTCGATTTTTGAGCTACTTAGTTGGTTTTATGTGTGTTGATTTTTGAGCTACTTAGTTCGATTTTTGTTCAATAGATGAATTGGGTGAGAATCCTTACTGGGTTTTGAGTTTTTGTTGAGAATCCTTACTGGGTTTTGAGTTTTTGGTGAGAATCCTTACTGGGTTTTGAGTTTTTTCAAGAGGAAGAAAGGTCTGTGAGTCGGAGGTGACTCGGATTTAGTTTTGAAGTTGTAAGGTACTGAGTACTTGTCCGTCTTTTGTGGCTAAAACTGCAGTTCTGACCTTGTAGGCTTGAGATTTTAGTCTATTTTGAACCATTATTTGAATGTTCTTTTGTTTCATATATGACCTACGGTTAATACTATGAACGAATTCCGTTGCCATTTATTATAGTTACTTTAGCATCCTTACATTGATAGTCATAACATTTATTAGAAATCCTGAAAAATTAAGATGATTAGTGTAGTAAATGCTTTTGGCTTCTCTAATCCTTAGGATTAAGGAAACACATCATTGTGCATGTCTTGCTTCGCGTCCAAGTTGTCAGCTCTCCAAGATGGCTATTCTTAGCATTTGGTAATGTGCTGCGCTTTCTTGAATGACATCTTCACTCAATGTCTCTAATGTTGTGTCCATAGGAACAGGAAATTCATGAAACCGTATATTTGTGATCTGCATAAGGGACAGATCGGATTTTGTGATTGTATTTGAAATAATTACAAATCTGTGGATGCTAGGATTTATCTTTTGTATTGATTTGGTTAATTTGAATCATATTTGAGTTTGATTTGTTTCCTCTTTCCTTTGATTTTGAGTTTTCTTTGGCGTTTGATTATGTTTTTGTCCATGTATTTGCAAGATTAACTTCATGTTTTTGTGTGCCTCAATTGTTTTCATTGAAGTTTATCTGGAATTAGAAATTATAGCATTTTTTGGGATGTGATTTTGTTTTAATAATGTGCTTTTTATTAGAAACAGATATTGTGATGGCATTGCTTGATGTTTGGGAAAATTTCATCGTTCAGAAACTGTATTGCGTATGAAATCAAACTGTTGATGATGGCAGATTGGCAGAAGGATTGTTGAATTATGTTCTATATATGTTGATATGTTGATGATGGCAGATTGACATTGAAGGATTGTTGAATTGTGTTATATATGTTGATATGTTGATATGTTGATGATGGCAGATTGACATTGAAGGATTGTTGAATTGTGTTATATATGTTGATATGTTGATATGTTGATGATGGTAGATTGGCAAAGTTGACGAATATTTTTATCACAATTCAATAAAATTTTGGGTCAAAATTGAATCAAACCGAAATCATACCGAACACAATCAGTATGGTATGATCCGGTTTCATTTTCAAATTGTGGAATATCGAATTGTATCGAATCGATTAAAATTAAACGGTATGATTTCAGTATCGACTAAATACCGAACAATAATAAATCGTGCTCAAGGCTAGCACAAGGTTCTCAAAAAAAGAAAAAAAGGGTACCACCCTAATTAAATAATTTATTTTTATTTTAAATACAAATAAATAGAATTGTTTATTTCTACACTACGTCTATTTTACGTACTTTAATTAGGTTTAGAGTATCTCAAATAGAGTCTCTAAATTTAAGTTAAATTCTAATTAAAATAGTTGGAATATTATTTTAGAAAATTATTCTTAACAAGTTTACTCTAGCAGTGTTTTTTATTTTGATAAATTTTAAATATTTTATTATTTATTTCAAGTTAAATATTTGAATACTCTTAATTTATTATTTTATTATTTATTAAATTCATCCAATTATGTGGAGATGGGAATCCCTACTTTCTTTCTCATATTTGTTAAATTTAGGAATTCGAAATTCCCAAAATATCAAAATTCTAAAATAGGGAGTGAGATAAGAATTTTGCTAGAGTAATTTTTTCTTTGAAAATCCCTAAATTAATTAAAAATGTGTTTTAGGGACTCTGTTGGAGATGCTCTTACTAGCTTACTATTTTAGATTTAGGTCAAAAGTCACTTTTGATTCTTCTAATTTGCTCAACTCCCTACTTTAATTCATATAGTTTCAATTTAATCGATTTTAATTTTGTAGTTTCATACTCATAGAAATAAGGACACATCCAAATTTTCATCCAATTAGCTAACGGAATAAGGACATACCCTTCACATAAAAGGGGTGTTTTATCATCTAAGTTAGGGTTATATGTCTTTCATCATTTTTTTCATGCTCGTGTTTCATATTTTCATGCTTCACAATTTTTCACTTTTCAAGTGTGTGAGATTTGGAAATTAAGGCTTGTCAAATGTTGTGATTTATATGGATGAGATTTCAATCAATTTCTAAGGTTTAGGGTTTTGAGTGATATTTTTTTTTTTAATCAACTTCAAGAAAAATAACGATGGCTAAGAGGAGATCAAGTTGGATTTAATTGGATGCTTGAAAAATCTCAGTGACATTCAAACACGAAATTTTTTTTAGAACGTTTCCACAATGGTGCTGAAATAGATGAAGTTGACATTGATAACTTGTGAATCATGTGGTTGACTATGATGCATCATCAACCGCAGTCATTGTGTTGTAAACTCTATCAGAAGCTTTCTTCACCTACAAAAGCAATGAAAATGGACAATTTAGATGAATGTAACAGATATACATATATGAAACATAACATGACACAGTATTTTACTTCTTTCTCCCAATTTGTGCACATTATTATAACTGCAAGAGATAGCGCCTGCACAAATAGGGCCACAATAATTCCCGTCCAAAGACCCTGCCAACAAAATGTTCATTGGAGATTAGTGACTCCTTTTGTTTTTATATATTTGGCGAATCTGAGTACTAAGATCAGTGTTATACACTCGAAAAAAATAAAGAGAAGGGAGTGGGATGTCACCTTCCCTCCAAGGTGCAGCCCAAAAGCTAATAAAACTGCAGTAGGAATGCCAATAAGATAGTAAGATCCCAGATTCACATAGGCCCCATGCTTTTGTTGCCCACTTCCTCTTATGACACCTGACATGAGTTGAAACAAAATCTTTTCTGAGAATGGGAAAACTTGGCATGAAATAGTACACAATTTGATTGAAACCTTTTTATTTTATTTTATTCAGTATTATTGCATAGAGGTTTGCAAATCCAATACCAGATGAAATGGGGAAAAATTGTGGAAACCTGAAAGCACAGCCTGAAGTCCATCAAAGAAGTGGGATATGGCAACCAAAATTAGCATTTGTCCCACATAATTCACGACTTCCATTTCATTACTGTAGCAGTAGCCCCAGACTTTTCGACCCAATATCAACACTGAACCGATCACGACGCCTTCGATAACCACAATGCATAATGCAACGCGTACTGCTAGAATTGTAAGTCGCGGCTGCCCAGCACCCAATTGATTCGAAACTCTCGTGCTGTTTACATTGGAGGAAATAACAGAAACTTTTTAGTACAAATGAGCAACAATAGAGCTTGTGTTGAACAAGGCTTAGAATCTTAAACACACCTTGCTGCACTACCGAATGCATTGGGAATCATGAATACCATTGAACATGTGTTGAGGCTGAAAATATGTCACAAATCAGTTAGTACAATCATTGTTTCTTTAAACGAGATTATTAAAAGGGAAAGATATTCACATTCCTTAAATACTCCATTTTTTGTGGCGGATCAAATTGAGTAAATTCAAGCAGAATCAATGGATGGACACTAATTGAGAAGTGCAGGAAGTGATGCAAATGAACCTGATTGACAGGACTGAGGTTTCGAGCTTTGGATTCGGAAGAAACCCAGATAGTATCACCATCATTTCGAAAGACCAGATTTCTAAGCTGTTAACAGACATGAAACAAACACAAACTAAGTACAATCATGTGACAACCAGACATCAAGGTATATTGACCTCTATTGCAACTGAAGATTACCTGATCATTACAGCTGAAGGAATCGACAGTTTTATAAACTCGGGAATTCCATGGAAGGCTTCCTTTGAGAATCCAGTCCATGTGTACTTACAAGAAGGAGAGATCCCAACATAAAAAACCAACACCAATGCATTGATCCAGTAGCTGATGGAGTTTGCCACAGCTGCGCCTCGATATCCAAGGCCGGTCTTGCATACGAGAACCCAACAGAGGAGCAAGTGCAAAAATGTGGCAGTTCCTGTGCTGGCAATCAAGGGAACCACATTGTTTTGAGTTTGCAAAAATCTGGAGTGACATTGTTGGACTGCGTAAGCGAAAAGACAGGGTATCAAGAAACGAGCATAAGTTCCAGCAGCAGCAGCTATCTCTGGATCTTGGCCCAAGAACTTGAGAATATGACCAGCATAGAACCATATAGTTGCCAGAGGAATGCAGACCAGCAGAAGAACTAGCATTGCTCTCTGCAAGTGGATTCCGAGCATGTGGTACTGTTTTGCTCCATAAGACTGCCCACAGAATGTGTCTAATGCGGCGCCCAACCCTATCTGTTCATCGAAATCAAGAGTGAAATATGGACTAAGAAGATTTCATAATGTTTTCAAGCTCTCTGTCTCTCTCTCTGTTTTCTCTGAGTCTTCAAAACAAGCCTTTGGTCCTTTTGTGAAAAAGTTGGTTCCTAACAAAAATCGTCAATGAAGAAGGCATAATCATCTCACTTTCAAAGATTATTGGTGTTCTAGCTATATGTTGGACTACAACCCAATAATCTGTGGCCACATTTGGTGATCAATCGGGATTGGATTGGATAACTCATCAAATTCAATATATATCGAATGTAAAAATGGATGTATATTTATTGTAAGAGTATTGGAGGGGATTAGACATAGAAGAAAACTTTTCCAATCAAATTCCCTTAAAATAATAGAATTAGAACATGTAAGTTTCCTTCTATATCTAATCCCCTCCAATAATCTTACACTGAAAATACATCAATTTTTACATTCAAAATACATTGGATTTGATGAGTTATCTAATCCAGTCCAATTTCATACACCAATCGTGGCCCTATGGGGTCGTATGCAGCAAATCCAATATATATGGTATAAGTTTATTTTCTACTAAAATCAATTACACAAGAAAAAAAAAAGGAAAAAAACTAAGTGAACTAAGATGATGAGAGGAAATTAATTGAGGGCATCTTACTATTAAGCTAAGGCCAGTGACTGTAGCAAAGGAAGTGGCCATTGAAGCACCAGCAAGTGCGAGCTCTCCAAGATGACCAACATACATGACTGAAATAACCTGCATACCAAACAGCAAGAAATTTGATGACACCAGTGGCCCTGCTAGCAACAGCTGCTTCTTCACTTCCTTGATGATCTGCACTTTTGTTATTGCTCCCTTTGTTGTATGTGATTCATGTTCCCCAGGATCAACTGCTGGAATCAAGGGTGATTCAAGACCACCACCTGTGTCTTCTTCGGCATCCATTTCTTCTGCAAGTGTCTCTGATCCTCTTCAAAGTATATTATATGATCAAGCCACCACAAGCTTTGAAATGTTTTGGCATGAGTGGAGAGAGGGAAGGGATCATATATTTATTTATATTCATAAGCACTTGGATACAAATTCCGATTTGAGTACCAAGTAATTGACCCGATATATAAGTAGTCATCTATCTTTTTATCCAATTATCTACACCATTTCCATTTATTCATCCGCCCAAGTGGCTAGTTATCTCAGTTATTGTTTCAGATATTCCACTGTTCATTATCTGTCTATTGATTGTTTATCTTTTCTTCTGGTGTGCAACTCCAAACCAAACAGTAAGGTCCCGTCCAAACAATAACTCACAGGTGAGGCGTGAGCGGAGAGGTAGAAACAACACAGGAGTCAAGAGAAAACTAATAATATACAGTCAATTAACGATCATAATTCTAAACCTCTTACTTTGATAATCATTTACTTGTAAAAATGAGTAGATTTTTTAGATCAAATTCTTCAACCAGTAGTTCTTCCAGATCAGGTCTTAATACAATACTTTCCGTAGTTAATGAAGAATATTTTGAATATCAATCTAATGAAAATGTTAATTTTAATGATTGGAATATTCCTAAAGTCCCCAGTAAAAATATTTACAAGAAAAAATAGTCAATAAATACTTTTAAAAGAGAACACCATATTAAAACAGTTGAGCAAGTTTATGCTGTAAGTAATGAACATAAAACTTGTCAATTATTTAATCTTGAGTCAGTTAAAAAGCACAGGAAAGATGGTCACAATTACATTCATATTGGTTGTGTCCAAGTAGCAGTAAACCTTTAACAAGAAAAGCTCTTAATGCCTCTATTCTTTTGTGTCTTCGGGATGCTCGATTTACTAATTTCAATGATAGTATTCTCGGCATCGTCGAATCAAGCATGTGTAACTGTCCGATTCATTTCGACTGTTTTACAGATCTCACAATAAGTTTAAGTGATCCCCATATGTTAAAAGCAGTAATTTTAAACATTAAAACTTTTGGATATCAAGTGTTAGAAGGTGTCCAACCTTTGGCCTTGATATACCGAATTTACTACAAATGTACTGGAACCAACATGAATTTCCAGGCCATTTGTAAAAGCCCAAGAGATCAAACTTTATTAATCCAAAGTAGTGAAGATGCAAACATTAAAGTTCCACACACCATAAAATGTTCAGACGTTTGTCTACCCTCTAATTGTTTATTAACTAACGAAAATCAACCAAAACAAATAAAAAACGATTCAAGCAGTCTTAATTACATACAACAATATCTTGATGGTACGGTTAAAATTAATTTTGGGAACCACCCTAGGCCACCTTCCTTCCAAATTACATAACATCTTAGTTAATCCTCCAAACCTCCCAGACATTCCTTCACATGATCAATTGCCACTGAAGAAACTAATCAAAGAGACTCTGATTTAGAAAATGAACTAACTAAATTAAAATTAAAAGGAATTAAAACATCTTCACAAATCAGTCATCCTTGCTACGCCCACTCTAGTAAAACTAATAAAGAAAATGAGGAAGAAGAAAAACAACATTCTCCCACAGCTACTGACTTTGAAGTTAACCCACCATTCGATTCACAATTATTGGTCATCTCTCGACCCTTTGAAATTAATTGGAAACACCTCACCGAATATATTAATGCTGAAAACAACATTGAAAGAAGAAATCAATACCGACAAAATTACACTCCAGAACAAAGACAACTAATATGGTTTGCTTGGAAAAAAATTAATCTTACAAATTCAATCAGAAATATACTTCTTCAATTTTGTAGAACAACATTATAAGGAAGAAAAAATGATTCAAACAGTAACTAAAAAATTTGGAAAAAACCAGATAACACCACAGTGACTTCTAGTCATCCCCATGTAGAAACCATAGTTATTCAACATTTAAATGCCCAAGTAAAAGTCACACCTTTTAAAATCTCTGAAGAAAATGAAATTAAAAAGGTAGTAGAGCAAAATAATTACACTAACCAATGCCTAATCACGATAGGAAAACAATTAGACAAAATTGAAACCAAAATCGATACTATCCCAAGCCAACAATCCCCCCAACAACCTTAATTAAACTTCCAGAAATCAAACCAGGATCCAATCTTAAAACACCAACTCTCCACAAAATTGAACAAATGCTAAAAGATATAAAAAAAGGAATCCACTTTAGTCAACGTAGTAAGTGCTCATACTAGTAATCCCAGCACAGAGTCTGATTCTAATTCAATAAACTCAGAACAAATAACTCAAATCGAAAAAGCCTTTCAAAATCTTCAAGTAAACAGAATCACAAACAAAAAAGTAAACCCAACCAGTTTAACAAAAAATTGGTATCCTAGGCCAACTTCTCCTGATCTCCAGTACGAGGAAAGGGGTACCCAAAATCAATTTTCTGTTTCTTCTGATAAAATCTATTAATGGAACCTAAATGGCTTATCAGAATAAGAAATATTAAACAAAATGCAACACATGTCGATGGTTTCTAACATTTATCTTACCAACCATAATCTCAGCCAAACCGAAATTGTTGACCATTTCGTAACGAGCACCATGCCGAATCTCTCTACCATTTCCTTCTCTTCCAGTTTGGCCAATATGAGTGCACCCGGTACTAGCAGCTTTATCGGGGAATTTCCCATCTTAGTAGGATCTTTCCAAAGAAATAGCTTGGTAGTTCCTAAGGATGCAACCGATAGATAGGAGCTATTTTACACCCGATGCTACCATCCGCTGTTTTATCCGCTCTTTCCTTCGTATCCGAGTAGCTAGATGTGACACACAAATCAAAAGAATTGAGATCACAAATCAGACAAGCAGTAAAACATGATGAAGAAGGCATTCCCTTATTCGATGAGACCGTCGGATTAGGGATACCAGATGCAGTTAACACATTATTTTTCACAATAATTGAACATTTCATTGGTACACCCAGTAACATTGCGTCCAGGCTCCATGATCAACTTAGTAACCTAAGATGTCCTACTTTAACTGATTTCCGCTGGTATAAAGATGTCTTCATATCAAGAGTCATGTTAAGGGAAGATTGTAATCAACCATTCTGGAAAGAAAAAATTATTAATCGATTACCAAATTTATCTGCCCATAAAATTAGACACGTTTTATGTAATGGAAACAATATAATAAATTTTGACCAACTTACTTATGGCAATATAGTAAATGTCCTTCAACAAGAAGGTTTTAAAATGTGTATTGATATGAAAATAAATAAACAAATACAAAATGAAAAGAAACAGCAAAATACGAAATTGGAAACTTTTGTGAACAATATGGGCTACCTCCAATCGCACCATCACAAAGACATAAAAAGAAAGAAATTTATCATAGAAAAAATAAATACCATAATTACAAAACCAATAATCAATTTAAACCCAATAAATTCTATCAAAACAAGAAATACAAATCTACAAAACCTTATCGTCCCAATAAACAATTTAAAGATAAAAAAGAAATTACTTGCTATAAATGTAATAAAAAAGGACACTATGCAAGAAATTGCAAAGTAAATAGGACTATCAATCAATTACAAATTCCTGATCAAGACAAGAAAAATCTAATCAGAATTCTTGAAATAAAAAACACTGACTCTAGTGAAACTGAGAAGACAATAACAATTGGAGTTCACCCTCTATCACAGATACTGATAATCAATCGTCTGATTCTCCAGACATAAATTTTAGTTGCAAAGATAATTGTTGTAAAACAATCAATGTCCTAACTAGTAACACAGTTCATGTTCTTACTAACCAAGAACAACTTTTAATTGAATTAATTAACCAAATAAATGATCCAGAGATTAAAACTCAGTATTTAACTAAATTAAAAGATCTCCTTAACAATTCCAGTAGTTCAACAACACCAACAATTACCAGCATCAATCTCAGCGCAACTCTTGAAAAGTTCAATAAAGTTAAACGAACAGTTACGCTTCAAGATCTTCAAACAGAAGTAAATACTTTAAAAAATGAGATAAAAACATTAAAACAACAAAATAGAGATATAGTACAAGACGTTGAAACTCTAAAATCAACCATTCCAGTTCAGCCAATCACTGATGAAGAATGTCAAACTCATGAAGCCTCTCTTCTCTGTATTAGTCGATTAAAACTCCGAAAATTGTACTCTAAATTAACCATGAAGGTCAAACATTTTGAATTAGTCACCAACGCATTAATTGACACATGAGCAGATTTAAACTGCATCCAAGAAGGATTCCAAGCAAATACTTTGAAAAAACATTCGAAAATCTGAGCACCGCCACCGGTAGTAAAATGGAACTTAATTACGAAATCCCGAAAACACATGTCTGTCAAAATAAATGTTTGTTTCAAAACTTATTTTGTCTTAGTTAAAAACTTAACTAATGAAGTAATTCTTGGTCTACCCTTCATTGCCTTGTTGTACCCTTTTACAACGGAACATGATGGTCTCGTTACTTACCTCATGGGAGAAAGAATCAAATTCTCTTTTATAGCAAACCCTTCAATAAATGATATCAACACTTTGAAGGAAAATGCCATTTCAAAATCAATAAACATGATCAATTGCAAGAACTCTCAAATTAATTATTTATTAGAGGAAATGAAACATCACAGAATTACACAACAATTAACCAATAAAATTCTTCAACAGAAAATCTGTAATTTTGAAGAAAGATTAAAGAATGAACTATGTTCTGATCTTCCCACGGCCTTTTGGCATAGAAAGAAACACACAGTCAGGCTTCCCTATATTAAAAACTTTAGTGAAACTAATATTCCAACAAAGGCATGACCAATTCAAATGAGTCAAGAAATTATGGAATTTTGAAAAAAAGAAATAACTGAATTACTCGGTAAAGGAATCATTCGCAATAGTAAATCTCCCTGGTCTTGTGCAACCTTCTATGTTCAAAAATATGCTGAATTAGAAAGAGGCACTCCTCGATTAGTAATTAATTACAAACCTTTGAATACCGTCCTAGAATGGGTCAGGTATCCAATCCCAAATAAAAAAGACTTAATTAACCGATTAAGTCAAGCCGTAATCTTTTCAAAATTTGACATGAAAAGTGGATTTTGGCAAATTCAAATTCATGAAAGTGATAAATATAAAACAGCCTTCGTCACCCCTTTTGGTCATTATGAATGGAATGTAATGCCATTCGGATTAAAAAACGCCCCTAGTGAATTTCAAAATATAATGAATGACATATTTAATCCCCTTAGTCACTTTTCAATTGTCTACATTGATGATGTCCTCATATTCTCATCCTCTATTGATGAACACTGGAAGCATCTTGATATATTCTTCCAAACAATCAAACACAATGGTCTAGTAATTTCTACTCCAAAAATTAAACTGTTTCAAACCAAAGTTAGGTTTCTTGGATACAATATTCATCAATCCACAATCACTCCTATTGACAGAGTCATACAATTTACTGATAAATTTCATGATAAAATCCTTGATAAAAATCAACTTCAACGATTCCTTGGGTCACTCAATTATGTTGCTAAATTCTATCAAAATCTTCGCCAAAAATGTAAACCATTATTTGAGCGACTCCAAAGTAATCCTCGTCCGTGGACTGATATCCACACTTCTATAGACAAAGAAATAAAAAAAACATGTTATTACTCTTCCATGTCTTGGCATTCCAGCAATCAATTCTTTCAAAATCGTTGAAACTGATGCCTCTGAACTTGGTTACGGAGGTATTCTTAAATAGAAAAGTCATCCAAATAGTCATGAGTTAATTGTTCGTTTCCATTCAGGTACTTGGAATCCTACTCAAAATAATTATAGTACTATTAAAAAAGAAATTTTATCTGTGATTTTATGTATTTGCAAATTCCAAGAAGATTTATTAAATCAAAAGTTTTTAATTCATGTTGATTGTAAAAGCGCAAAATATGTTTTAGAAAAAGATTTTAAAAACATTGTATCAAAACAGATTTTTGCCCGATGACAATCAATATTAAGCATTTTTTATTTTGACATAGAATACATTCAAGGCAGTCAAAATTGCATTCTTGATTTTCTTACCAGGGAATTTTTACAGGGAAAAACATATGGAGTCTAGACGGCTCTCTAATCAATCAACTGCTGGCAAAACTCTAGCGGCACCAGTCAAACAAGAAGTTAAAGAAGAAAGCTTATCTTCACAAGGGCTTGTTCCTTATAGGGCACTCCTACCTACTCTCACCAACAGATTCACAACACTTGGATCTACAAGTGGCCAGTCACGACCCAATTATCATTCAGCTTTAGTTTCAGCTTATGACCCATACCAATCAGTTCAGGCCATTGGCCAACCAGTTACCCATTATAGGCCCCAATCATCACCTTATTTTCCAAAAAATTCCAACCATGCACTCTTTTACATTGAAGAGTGTTTCAGTCATCTTAAATCACCCTCAAAATTAGCTAAAGCCTATTTCCCACATAATTATCATTATGCCCCCAGTCATCCTTCCAAAAATCTTCAATATTACACAACCATCTTTTTCCGCACAAACTAAATCAGTATTAAGTTCATTTATGACAAGAATGGCCCGCCAAAATTGCTTTATCACTCCATTTACATCCTCCACTTTATTAACCAGTAAGAATGGGGCACCAGGCCTCAAAACCTCAAATACTTCCCCAGAGCAAATGAAGAGATACCATACAGTTACTACAATTACATTAATGCATGGTACAAAGTGTTCCTACACCAAAATGACAATTTTACTCACTCATGGTTTGTTAATTTTGATAGAAAGTTCAAAAGCCGCTTCCGAGCTTGGTTCCAGAAACGGTGGACTACGCATGGCCCTAACTGGGAAGTCATCCCCAATCAACTACATGACACAGTCAAACATTTCAGCAAAAATTACCCCAAGAATAATACTCATGCATTCCTGTTACAGTTCATGGCAAAGTACAAAGTGCCATGGATAATCAAATGGGAATACAAGATTGAATCAGACATTGTGGTCAGACTGTTCCACACAAAATGGTGGGATAAGCTTGATCTCGACAGAATTATTCAAATGGTTAACAAAGAATTTCCATCAGGTAAAAAGGAAGTTAAACCCGCAATTTCAGAAGTATCTTCATCATCTCTCTCAATTGAGGGAAAAACTAAATCAGAAATCCAGGAGTTAGCTAGACAACTCTTGGAACAAGCAAGTCAAATGAAGAACGAAGAAGAACAGATTCCGGACAATCCGGACTCTCCCAACTCATCAACAACATCTTCATCCAGTCAGCCGTAGTTATCTCCATTACGAAAGCAAAGATGGGAAGATTTCCAAGATTCTCAAGATCCATAGGATTTGGGTTTTGATGGTTGAAAAAATCATTCCATCAGACAAGTTACTATTTATAAATAGTGACTTATTACTATTCCTCAGTAAAAGTTAAAAACAATAAAATCCGTGAATCATACCTGGCTTCCAATAATGTCGGTTTGAAGACAAATTTCCTCAATCAGCTCCGCAATCATCTCCGTGAATCACGCTGCAATCAAATTCGCATCAGACAGCTGGAGACCACATACATCTCCGTAATTAACTTTGCAATCTTCTCGGCCATGTTGGCCTCCCCCAGTCTATTTAAGCTAGTTCATTTCCTTCAGTCAATCATGCATAATTCAGAGCATGTTTTAGTTTTCTAGCATCCAGTTTTTAGCATTCCTTTCTCAATTCATCTCAGAAAAGAGGCTTCAAAAGATCGACTTAGTATACTTGAGATATCAATCATTGTGATATTCATGTATCCTACTTATTTCAATAAGTCTCTCCAGTTGTAATCACTCGCATTCAAGTAAGATTTCAAATAAAATCTTATTCCAGTTATTTCATTTGAATATCATGATTTTAAAGAACATATTTTTATCTTTCATTCCAATTATCTTTTTATTCATATTTTTAATTATCTTTCATATTATTTATATTTTATCTTGTTATTTAAGTTATTATCTGATTCCTCAAATTATTGAAATTATTCGTTCTCTTACTGAAGAATTATTATGCTTACTTACTAACTCACACTAGCTCCCCTTATATATATATATATATTATTTATTTGATACATATGAATGACTAAACGATTTTTAATATTGTTGATATTTTACGGAGATTATCTTGAAATGACGACTTAGGAATTGAACGGTTCCGATAATGATATATATATAAGGATTATTCGATAAATCGAAAAGGTGGAACAAGTTGATATCACTAGAGTGTGATGCAAGTATTATTCTATTGTTATTAACGGAGAAAGAAAGTTTGAACTTTAAAAATTGATGAACTATCATTGCTAAAGGGGTAAGAATTTAATAGAGTTCTTTTATAGACTTCAAATCAGTCTTGGTGCAGATTATAAAGCATGATGTTAATGACATAGGCAAATACAAATACGATTTGAGGTCGGAATTGATTTGACCTTGATAGATACTTTCAATCGATGTGGTCAAAATTGGAGGCTACCTTGAGTGCCAAGTCATCTGTAACTGTAAGTGGAATCCGGTCTGACTGATGTTGAGATGTAGCTTTAGTCCAGCCTTTTGTCATCTTTGGTCCGGCCATATCCAAAATCATCGAAAGTACATGAAATCAGAGTGTTGATGTGCTTTTTTAATTTTTTGGGAATCTGTTGAAGGTTTTTATAAAAGTCATTTTACATTAATGCCCTCAAATATAGTCAAAGTCTAACTTTGCCTCGTGGAATTTTTGTTTTTAACCAAAGATACAATAGCTCATTGATAAGAGGAAGAACAAAAAATTAAGTTCCAAAATTACATAAGCAACATGGGTAAAATACCTTCAGTTACCAGAATTTAGCAATTGCCAAAATCGATCTGGGAGCGTGGTGTTACAAACTTCACCAAAATATTTTGGACGTAAACACCCTTGACCAGATATACGGTTATATTATATATAACTGATAAAACATTACACAAAGAAATATATGCAAAACAACCCTGACACAAAAAATCAAAATTGATCATACTACATATATATATATACATATATAACAAATTTCAAAAGTGTTTATGTAAAAATATAACCAAATGTAAATTTAAAAAAAAAAAAATATCCCACCTTATAGTGGTTATATATATACATATATATCTCACAACTCACTTCTTTTTATACTATTACATATTTTTTATTCATTATCTAAAAATAAAAATATAAGAAATTACGATAATATCTCTGTCACATCTATCATATTCAACAGAATTTTATTAGATAATATGAACCAAGAAATATGAGTATTTAGATGAAATAACAACAATATCTATGTCACATCATCATGGAGTGATCGAACAATATGAGGGGGTGAAGTGGTGAGAGATATTATGAAAGGCGAAGTGTGAATTGATTATAGTTTCGTGGGGCATCGATGTAAATAGTGTTGATTTACACTGAAGTCTTTGAGCATTATTCTCCAAAATAAATAAATAAAGTATGGAACGCTAGTTTTCATTTAACCCCTAATTTGATAGTTTTAAAATGAACTACTATGAAAATGTGTGTCGCATGTTTCACCTTATTGGGATAAGCTGGCATTGGATATATCATATATGTCGACTGAGACGAAAATATATTGGTTCGAGTAACCAATGTGTATTATCCCCACCGGCCCCAAACATTTTTGTATCAAAACATCTAAAAACCCAAATCCAGCTTATGCCTTTTAGATAGAACATCTGTAGTGGATATTGACCCCACCCGTCACGACAGATAATCGATTGCAGTTAAAATCTGTAGTGGATATTGACTCCGCCCAACGTCACGCCAGAAAATCGATAGTGAATATTAACCCCATATGCACGCCAAAAAATTTATAATGGATATTAGCACGGCTCATCTCCAAAATCGTACCTAATACTTATTACTACACAATGAATGGAGAATAAGACACTCTAATACTAGCACGTCCACAAGATCCACAAATGCACACTAAAATGTTTGGACCCATCACCATAGCCCACCCCAACTCATGGACTTGAAACTCTCAACCCACTCAAGCCATTTAGGCTTGGTGCGTGCACAAATTATTTCATTAACTAAAGTGTTCAGATCTTCAGTTGATCGACCATACGATTTAGCAGCCTCTTCAGCAAACACTTTGAGAACACTAATCCTTTCTCTCATTTCCACCCCTTGTTTACTCAATAAACATAATTCCAATGCCTTGATTGCTCCACTTTTTGTCACAACACCTCCCTCAATCCCCATCCCAATTCTCCACAGAGTCTCTAAAGTCCTTGTGTTTAGAGGCTGGTCACCTAAAAACGGCCTAGAAATCATGGGCACACCCCCCATTATGCTCTCCAAAATCGAATTCCATCCACCGTGTGTCACGAATGCACCAACAGATGCATGGTTTAATATTTTACCTTGTGCAGTCCGTGGGACTACTTTTCCATTTCCATTTTGATTCGTTCGTTGAAGAAATCCCTCAGGAAAGTCCCTCTCAACTCCCCTACATGACCAAATGAATGGAAATCCGCCTTCCTCTAGGGCTTCGGCTAATGCTGCTATCTCATTAGGGGGCAGTTTTGCCAAGCTTCCGAAACTAATGTACGTCACGGAAGCAGGCTTGTGCTTGTCTAGCCACTGCTCTAAGCTGCCATGCTGGTCTGGAATTTGTTGTAGTAGTGTTGGTGTTAGAGAGAAGGGGCCAACGTGGAGGAATTTAGGGAGCCTTTTCTATAGCTCAAACACGACTTCGAGGTCCAAGTCTTGGAAAGAGTTTATGGCAACTGCAGTTGCCTGTGGTAGCTTCTGTGCCATTTTATCGGTCATAACTGCAATTGGTGATTCAAAGTTTCCACTTGCTACTCCATCTGGCAAATCCAATGCTCTGAATGCTGAAAATCCAGGAAGGAAGTCTAGGGTTTGGTCTTTGTCTCCTGCCAAAGAAAATAAAATGGACACATAAATAAAGTCAATAAAAAAAGTCATTCTGCAAGTGAAGAATCCTTGCAACGTAAGCAAGTTGAGAATCCTTGCTAGAACTTATAAGGATTTGATCGATCTACTTGATAGCCCCATTGGACACCTCATAAAGTTACCGCGTTAAAAACTTTGGTTAGAAAAAAATGCATTTGGACACCTCATTTTCTTCTAAACGAGTACTTGCATTTCACCTTAATGATAATTCCTCGTATTATCCTTTCGATATATCTAATCGTCGTTATATATATATATATATCATAATCAAAATCGTTTAACTCTTAAATCATCATTTTAAGATCATTTAGGTAAAAAATCAAAGAAATTAGAGATCATTTAATCATTCATACGTGTCAACCGAATGAACGGTTCGCCATGAAGATCTTAATTATTACCAAAACTGCTGATTTATTTAATATATATAAATGACTAAACGAACTCCAATCTTGTTGAATTTTTATGGAGATCATCTTGAAATGATAATTTAATGAGTGGTTCCGATTATGATATATGTGAAACCATAATTCGATCAATCGAAAGGCTAAGGTGGGATGCTAGTACTGTCTTATTAACTTCGGTATTATATTACTAATCAAACAATAGATTATGAGTCTCGAGATTCATGATGGCAATCGACATGATCAATCGTTACCAAAGAATTTGGCTAAGATAAATATTGCTTACCATTAGCTCCCAATTTTTCTCTAATCACTTCAGCACCGACGTGAGCCAGCAGAGCTCGTTGCCCAGAAGTCCATAAGGGCACCCAAGGGACCTGCATTTCCTCCGCCATCTCACCGGCAAACCAAAGGAGCGCATCTGATATTAAGCAGCCGGCTTTCTCCCCAACCTCAGCCTCAGCCTCTTCGATGCCTTTACTAAAGCTGCCCGGTGCCGCCTTTATAAATAAGTCAATTGCCTCCCAAGGGTTCCCGGAGAGCTCGTAGTCCTCCGGCAACCCATCCCATAAGGCTTTATATTTTTGAAGCCCTTGTTATTGGATTCTGTGAAGAGGGAGCTACTGGATTTAGCAAGGCTGAAGAATGAGAATTTCATGCCTGGTGCCACCCCCGAAATCATACGAACAAACTGGAGAAGAGGGCCGGGATGGGAGGCAAAAGGAAAGACTAAGACGGCAACATGTTGAGTACAAGCTTTGTGGTTCATGATCAATGCCATTGTAATACTATGTAGGATCAAAATCAAATTAATTTTTATTTCTGCATTTTAATTGAATTTTGTTTTTCGTTTTTCAAATTCAAGTGAATGTGAGCGCAAATATAAGCGTGGGAGAGAAACATGAGGTGTGTTCTGGTTTTCGAAGGTTTGGAAATGTGGTTAGTTGGTTATGACTTTGGTGTAGGGTTTCTAGAGGAACATATATGGCTGATTAGTTTCTTGTTTTGGACTCCCTTTAGGGGTAAAAATTTAAAATGTTTAATCAACCACTAATAGAATCGGTTTATGTGTGATGAGATCGAGAGAGATCGATCCCCATGCTCTGTATAACATTACTCTATTACCCTTGTTAAACAACGATGCTCTTTGTGTCATATATTATTTATCACGTGTCACCGACGTAAAAATTGCTACATCTCATCGGACTACCGTCGCTAACTATCCTCGGATGGTCTAATCACCATAGGTCCGCAGTAGTCGTCTTTACATGTCCGTCCATTTTTTTTTTTTTGTTTTTGAAATTAAGTGAAGAGAAAGAAATTAAATAAAGTACGTGTTGTTGAGTATTTGATGGCATTTGAGCCAACAACTACCAATAACCTGCTACTAGCACTATTTAACCATTCCCATTTTTCCTATATATATGATAATATGGGGAAATAAGAAGACTATATTATACAAATTGGATATCGATCTCATCCTTTATTAAAATTGAATCTGAGACTGCTTCTACATAATATGTGTGGAATAAAATAGTACAAAACCATAGTAAAAGTGATATTTTTCTTTATATTTACATTGTACTTTAGTTTGAAAATAAAATTAAGTAAACATTTTCTTTTTTATTTTATTGTTTAACACTTTTTCTTAATCAATAATAAAGAATAATTGTTCAATATTTTAAGTTTTAATTTCAAACAAATAATTTTTGTTTACCTGATTTTGAAAATGGCTAGGTTAAATATGTTCATGTCTAAGATCGTGCCTAAGCCTTTTTGGAGAAGAATAAGTTTATAAGAATTTGTATTGATTATAGAAATGATGGTTTTATTGCCACCCTTCAATATACTGAAATCACCCCACCCCAACGCCCCCCACCCACCCCACGCCCCCGCCCCCCCCCCCCCCCCCCCCCCCCCCCCCCCCCCACCCCACCCCCCACTAAAAATTTCTTTCAAAATGCCATTTTTGACCTCATTTGAAATAAATGAAAATTAAGAATTAAAGAAAAAAAATTGGCAGCCATTAGTAATCTGCCATCGTCTATATCGTGGGTAGTCGACCACCTTCCCTTTCTCCCTTCTTTCCTTTCTCTCTCCCTTCTCCTTTCTCCTCTTTCTCTCTTTCTCCCTCGTCAATCTTGGGATTTAGGGCCAGTTTGATATTGTTGTGGATTTTTTGAAAAGTAACTTCTGATGTGCTTTCTTAATAAGCAACTGTGCATTAAAGCAGTTAAAAATTTGATAAAATTTATTTTTAAAAGTACTGTGAGTATGAAAAGTAATGTCAAAGTATTTAGTAAATTTTTGTAAAACTATGACAGTAATGGATAATGACTAAAATGGACGTAGAGATATAGGTAGATGTGGATGTGGAGGAGGTGGTGGAGGTTGTGAAGATGAAGGTGGAGGTGGATGTAGAGGTATGGTGGATGAGGCAATGGTATTGGGATGAAGTTGAATCTAGTAGTAAAGGTAGGTGGCAACTGCGGCATTAAGGTGGTTGTGGTAGTGGATGAAGAGGTGGAGGTTCAAGTGGAAGAGGTGGAGGCAAGAGTGAAAGGGGTGGTGGTGGTGGTGGCAGTGGTGGCGATAGTTGTAAGGACCCTTCCCGAATTTCTCCTCGAAATCCGGAAAGAACTCTTATCACGTCTGACAGCCCTTTTACCTCAAGATTTTATACCAGAACTACCCTTTATCTTTAAATAATTTTTAGTAAACTTTACAGAGTTCCCAATAGAACCTCTGTACTTACTGACCACTCCTACCTATCAGATGTAGGACATCATACAGGTCAAAGCCAAGACCTCGGAATAGTGGTGGTCCAAATAGGAATACCCTATGTCACCAATGTCAGTAGGTCAGACACTGCTGACAACTCTACTGGAATACCACAAGACAACCGACTAGTCAGATACTTGTGAACCAACAATAATTTGTCCCTCTGGGTCACCGCCCACACCAACCCACAGACCCGGATGTCGAAGTATTTCCATAGGTTGATTAATCACATGACAATCGTCGTCAAACCATATTAGAGACAGAAATATCCTCGGCTATCATATCGTATCCTCAACCGAAATAACATTCGGCTATCATATCACATCAGTCGACATATCCCTAGCCACCAGGGTATCCCTTAGGGTGTGCTAGTCCTGTATCACAACTCTCTGTACTATGCATAAATAGCCTCGCGAGCCGGTGGAGCCAAAACTCCTCGATGCCAGAGTCGGAGCACTCAACGAACCAACGGAGTAAAACTCTCGATGCTATTCGAAGAACAGTAACCAATTATATTGAAGGTTCACCGGGTTCACTGCCAATAGCAGATCCTAGTCCCATTTTCTGGTCCTCCTCAAATATGTTTATCTTGGCGGTTCACCGGGTTCACCGCCAATAGCGGATCCTGGCCCAGATCCTAGCCTCCCTCAATCAATGTTTATCTCGGAGGTTCACCGGGTTCACCGTCTCAGCGGATCCTAGCCCCGGATCCTGGGCCCCCCTCAAATCGGTATTGTTTATTTTGGAGGTTCACCGGGTTCACCGTCTCAGCGGATCCTAGCCCCGGATCCTGGCCCCTCCTCAAATCGGTATTGTTTATTTTGGAGGTTCACCGGGTTCACCGTCTCAGCGGATCCTAGCCCCGGATCCTGGCCCCCCCTCAAATCGATATTGTTTATTTTGGAGGTTCACCGGGTTCACCGTCTCAGCGGATCCTAGCCCCAGATCCTCGCCCCCCTCAAAACAATATTGGATCCAAAATCAAGTATTTTATAATCACAAATACGGTTTCAACTCAAAATCATGGACTCAAATAATTGCCACGTCAAAACAATATCAAAACCGAATCCAACAACCATGCCATTTCTCACAACACACTTTCACTGAAATATTGGAAAAACAAATGTCCAGCAATCATTTATAAATTTCAGGAAATCATTGCACCCATACATAACAGTATTTAAATCAAAGATACATTTATGCATGCATTATAGTTTATAAACCAAAAGTCCACTCACAAACATCATCCAACCCAAAATTCATGGACGCTCTAGCCCAAGGAACACATGCACAATAATGACCCAACTACCTTGACTTTTCGAGCTCAAAACCCGCTCTACGGTCAACCATTACCGCTGGGATTGCCCAATCGGGCCTTAAACGAACTCCTATGGCCTCGAAACCAACAAAATCTGATCCGGAATGTCCCAAAACCCTAGTCACGCTCCGCCGTGACAACGGGAACAGTCAAACGCGCCGCCACGCGCCACCGGAAGGTCAGAACACGCGCTCACGCGCCGCCACGCCCGCTCACGCGCCGGTCACGTGCCTGCTACAGTGTTCACGCTCCTGGACTGGTCCAACCCAGCCCGGCTCGACCTGACCCGATCTAACTCAACTCAACTCGATCGATTCACTCAACCCGACCGGTTCACTCAACCCGAATGGTTCACTCAACCCGACCGGTTCACTCGACCCGACCTGATCTGACCCGACTCGACCAGTCGCAGGAGAAGGCGATCGGCTGCCAGCGCCGTCGCCGAAGTCTGGCCTGAGAAGATGACCGGCAGCCGCCGTCGCCACTGTCTGGTTTTGCCGGAATCCCCCATTTCAGGCCGAAACTTCAAGCTTTTATAACTTCTTCATCTGTTGACCGTTTTTCACGATCCACACATGTAAATTCATCTACTTTTCACCAGGAATCCAAATATGAGGTCAAAGTTCCGAGATCGTTCCTGGTTTGGCCGAAAAATGACCGCGAAGTTTCGGTCCACCTCCCTTCTCTGTCCGTGGCCTACGGCGGTGCTCCCGCTTCGATGATTACACCAAAAGACTCGTGGGGTCACGGGAAAGATCCTCCCGGTCTTAGTTTCGGTCAAATCGGACTGAAATTCATCCGATGAAACCGGTGGTTCGGTGTTCGCACGGGAAGAATTTCGGGTAGGAGAGAGAGACTGCATCGACCCCTCTCTCGAGGAGAGAGAAAAATATCTGATATATAGTTCCAACTTTTCTAAAATTACCAAATTGCCCCTGTAGATTGTAGACCCGTAACAAACTCACCAGGTCTCCATTTTTTGCGTGCTACCTGTCTACGAACTCGTGAGTTCGAGACCTACACAACGACCCAAGAAAAATTCCAAAAAGTACTGCCAATAAAAAAATGAATCCCGAACCCGTCCAAAATCGACGGTAAAATCGTCCAATTCTCAAAATAGTTTAATTTCTGGTCCGGGTCGTTACAATAGTGGTGGTCGTGACAGTGGTGGTGGCATGGTGGCGGTGATAGTGGCGGTGGTGTGGAGGAAGTGGAGGTTGGGACAAGATGTGGTGGTATCGGAGGTGGAGGTAAGGGTGAAATAGCTGGTGGTGGTGGTGGCGGAGATGTAGTAGGCTTGGGCAAGAGGTGGTGGTTGGTTCCTTTAAGAAAAAAGATATGCGTAAGAAATATAATGATGTGTGAATGATAACATTTTTAGAAATTAATTTGGAGATTACAAGAATTGAAAATTTTCATTCAATGATTCATTAACTTTTTGTGAAAGCAACTTTCAAAAGCAACCTATATATTGCTTTTAAAAATTGATGTTAAAAGTCCATTGCTTTCCGAAAAAGTAAGATTTTTTTTTTTATCAAACCACCCTTAGGGTGCGTTTGGATGGGTGATTAAGCACTAAAAAACAAAAAATATGGAGAATTGAAGTAGGTGGTTAAGCACTAAAAAATAAAAATATGAGCATTATAACCATAACAAACCACTAAACAAGGGACTTTCCAAAGTAACACCTCCATAGATGTAACTTACAAATCTCATCTATATGTCTTGGATTGTATCATTTTCAAATTTTATAGTACTTTCAAGTTCCTCATTTTTAACTAATTTTACCCAAATTCCTCATCCAAATTCACCATATACTATTATGATTTTATGATATTTCTCTCAACATTTTATATAAGAGACCTCAAAATTTACTTTCATAAAGAACAATATCCCAGTACAGTTGTACCCAATACTATGCTCATGACGCATTTATTATTTGATTGGGTAGCATGGGCATTTATTAATGGCCAAAAGTCACTTTTGATCCTTGTAATTTACTCAATTTCCACTTTAGTCCTTGTAGTTTCAATTTAACCGATCTTAACCATATAGTTTCATACTTATAGCAATTTAAGGACACAATCAAATTTTCATCCAATTATTTAACAGAATATTCTTATACTCCACTTATAAAAGGATATTTTTGTCATATTATAGTCATATATCTTTATTTTTTTGTTAGAATACAATTATATATTTTCATTCTTTAATTTTCCTGCTACTTGATGCTTGTAAACTATTTTGTAATTTACGTTGTACATGGCAACGTATTATTTGTAAAACTAATCCAAATTCATTAAAATGTTGTAGCTATTTCCTCACAAGAATAACAAATTTCAATATGATCATTTTATGTTTGCAGAAACTAATCAAAGACCTCCCAAATTGATGCTTCATCAAACATACATCAAATCAAAATGCAATTATTTTAATTACAAAACATAATTTAAAATCAATCAAAATTAAGAGTCTTTATATGCGTATACTGCAACAAGTGCAAATCAAAAGCTTCCAACAACCAGCCCATACATTAGACAAACCCCACTCATGAAATCATTCCCCCCAACTAACTAGCAACTAGATTATATATTTAATAAGAAACCAAAAATTCATGCACAAACTGTCTTTTATCAGAAAGAAAAAAAAACTAACAAATTGGTTTTGCATGCTTACAAAGAAACACAATTAAAAGCGCAAAGGCATAAAAAAAAAACCCTAAAAGAACTTCAAAAACTCCATGGAAACAGTAAAGAATATGAACTACCTAGATTTTTCAGGCATCCATTCAATCCAACTCTCCTCTTAGCCATCGTTATCTTGAAATTGATTAAAAATAAAAATATCATTCAAAACCCTAAACCCTAGAAATTGAAAAATTGAGAAGCACGATGAAAAAAAGAAAACCATGTATAACACTTAATCTAGATGACAAAAATACCCCTTTATGTGAGGAGCATGTCCTTATTTTATTAAATAATTGGATGAAAATTTGGATGTATCCTTAAATTGCTATAAGTATGAAACTACAAGGTTAAGATCGGTTAAATTGAAACTACAAAAACTAAGATGGGAAATTGAGTGAACTACAGCGACTAAAAGTGACTTTTGGCCTTTATTAATTGATTGGGTAGCAAAGCAACGCACATCGGGAGCGGATCCACTGTCCCAATTCGATGCCCCCTCTCATGTCCCATTTCTAATTATTTGACATGTGTCCATCCACTTAACTTTAAAATTAACCCGGTTACCTCTCAAAATTTTAAAAAAAATACAGCAAATTTAAAAGAAAAAAAAAACAATCTCGGACCTCCACATTCCCACCCGTCCCTGACCTACTCCTTGCCTGACCTCCTCCCTCCCTCAATCAAACTCACATTCGCTTGCAACGAAAAAAGAAAAAATAATCTTGTAGACGCTTTGTCATTCACCCCTTTCCGTAAATGGGTATCAACTCTCAATTCCTCCCTCAGTCTAACCCCCACCACAATACGACATCAATCCTCTCATGCGGTGACATATTGAAACCCATAAACACATAAATGAAATCCAAATTTGAAACCCATTTGGGAAACTGTCAAAAACTCAAAATTGAAACCCATGAACATATATATATATATATATATATATATGAAATCCGAATTTGAACCCATTGGAAAACTGTCAGAATTGAAACCCATATAAACACAATATGCAAATTTAAAACCCATGAAAACTATCAAAATTAAAACCCCGAAACCCAATATGAATCCAAATTTAAGGGAAGATCGGGTATAGATGTAAGCAGTGTGGTAGCAAGAGTGTGAACAACGAGATGAGGGTTGGTTAGTGGCTCAGTCGATTGTGAGGAGAAGATGACAGGACCCTTCTCGAATTTCCCCTCGAAATCCGGAAAGAACCCTGCTCCCGTCTGACAACCTAAAGAAATCCCCAAAACACGCTTAAGTCCTTATAATTAATTATGAGAATTCTACCGAATTTTTGGCAGAATCTACCCTAAGGACTGGTTAAGCGTCTTCCACCTGTCAAACAAGGGATCATATAGCACTCCAAATTCCAACAAACATCAACCATCCAACGATGAAATCGAACTTTTACAATAAGTCCAAAAGTGTTATCAGAGCATCTAGGTAGGATAAAAAATTACATAATTAATTATCCTACTCGACAGTCTAGGTAATTGCGCAGCTGAAATTATAATGTCTTCGCCTCTGGATTATGCCCACGTCAACACAATAGCCTGGAAGGGATTTAAACACGAAAGTTGTGAGTGAACAAAAATAATCATTTCAAAATCATTTTTTGAGGAAATCTTACATTTTTCCCCTCCACGAATAAAACCATGTATGCATAGCATAAAATCCCTTTGTATATAAAATAGTATATATAGATAATCCAAAAACCAACGGACTTTTCATCTTTTGTTAAAACACTTGGTTGGACCCACGAAAATCCGTAATAATGAAAAACATACCGTGGTCCAAAATTCGGCTTTGAAAACCCTCATCAAAGGAGTTTAAATCATGGAAACCGAGCTAGATACAAAATATATCAAAATATATCTTACTGTTCCCGAAATACCCTCCACACACCCGATATACCTCGAGTAGTGTAGAAACTTGTGCAATGCATAGACAGCCTCAACGACCCGGTGGAGAAAATACCCCTCGTCGAAAAACCCTCACGATCCGGCGGAGCAAAACCCCTCAACACTAGTCGGAGAAAACCTTGACCCTCGGAGACATTAATTCAGTGAAAACCATAAATTCATGTTTTGAAATCCTTGTTTCCTAGCCTAAGCCAAATTCATTGAAAAATCGGTTTATGGCCAAATCCATTAAAATTACAAGTACGAGTCTAAACCCAAAATCATGGACTCAATATCCATCACGTCAAAACGACATAAAAATCGAGTCAAAAAACCAAGCCACATCCCAAAACATCACTTTCACTGAAATATTGAAAACCCGTGTCCAGTAATAATTTATTAGCACAATTTCTAAATTCCAAAAATTTACCAAACAATACGTAACAATACATAATAAACAATTATATTAAAATACCTTTATGCATGCATTATACTTTACAAAACCAAAGTTCACTCATCGCACGTCCAAGCAAGCTCAATCTCGAGTCGTACGCTCCTTCGAAGTTCCCGGAGCAGAATCGCCTGTCAATATTAACAATCGGGATTACCGACTAATATTAAAAACCCTATATTCAAACTCCCTAAACCCCGGGAGGTCCGCTCGCGCCACACTAAAAACGCAGCAACTTCAGACGCCCAAAGCTACCTATAAACGATGTCTGATTTACCCGAAACTTGCGCCAAAAGGTCCGGAACGTCGAGAGCTTCGAAACACGTGTTCGTCGGAGCTCGAGGAGGAGCTCCACGCGCCGGGGTTGGCCGGGACTTCCTCCCCACGCGCGACTGCACATCCTACTCGCCTTCAACCTCTAGCTGCGGTTACTGTTCACTGTGCAGAAAACTCCATAACCAACCGAACATCAAAGCTTAATATCTCCCTCATTTCTCAACCACATCCGACGTTCTAATAATGAAAATTCATCTGCTCGAGCCAAGGAATCCAAATATGTAATTAGAATTGAGATCCATTACCTGTGATGGCCGTACAATGGGCGGGAAAGTGGCAGTTACTGTTCACCTTCGAATCTCCTTCTCCTAACACCTCCAAGCTCGATGAAGGATATGGTTGAGCTCAGAATGAAGTGAGGAAGATGATGATGTGAATGGTTTGTGGTGGCTTGGCCTAAATCGAAGTTCAAAATTTGAGGGTTTAGGTTTGTTTCACGGTGTGAATGAGAGAGAGCACGGGGAGAGAGAGGATGAAATGTAGAAAATAAATCTGGGGTAATGGGTTTTAAAATATCTGACCCATAAAAATTACCAAATTGCCCCTGAACATTCTAGACCCACAACTCTCTCACACGAACTTCGTTTTTTGTGTGCCGCCTATCTGCAAACTTGTGAGTTCGAGACCTACGCAACGGTCCCCGAAACACAACTAAAAGTGTCTCGAAACAAAATTTGACTTTCAAGCCCTTTAAACAACCCAGGATAATTTCGTCATTTTGTAAAATAATTTACGAAAATTCACAATTAAAATTTCCGGGTCGTTACAGAAGAGGGTCTTGTTGGGGAGGGTGCACAATTTTGATCTCTGTCCTTTTCCTTTACCAATTTTCTAATGGGGGATAAAAAATCATTAATGGGTTTTAGGATGTTATTGAAGAATTAAACGATCATGAGGCGTTGGGTTCGTGAGAAATTTCAAGAACGGAAAAACGATTGGTGTGGTTGGATGGATTGGGGATGAGGGAGGAGGTTGTGGAAGCAATGCAAGACAAGGAGAAAGGAGGTCATGGTTTGAGTGTAGCTGAAAGCGAAGTGGGTTTGGTTAAGGGAGGGAGGAGGTCAGCAAAGGGGTGGGGGATGTGGAGGTCGCAAGTTGTTTTTTATTTTTCCCTTAAATTTACTTTTTTTTTTTTTAATTTTAAGAATTAACAGTGTTAATTTTGAAATTAAGTAGATACACAAGTGTCCAATAATTAGAAATAGGACATGCGAGGAGACACGGACTTGAGATAGCGCATTCGCTCCTCCGCACATCGTCCTTTTATGGATGGTCCAAAAAACATGGCACAACCACATATTAATTGTCACCATGTTTGATCCACTACCGTCCGTCCATCCCTATTCTTTACCCATCTCTTCTCTTTTTTCTTCCTCAAGCCTGTCTTTCTTCTACCCTCACTGTCCACCACCACTCCCCCATTGCATGCCACCACCTCCAAAACCCTCTCAACCAGAAAACCTCCATCACCACAAAAATATCTCGGCTCAATCTCATGAGAAGCAACCCCCTGCAAGCCCAGCCTTGAACTACATCTATTAAATACATTAATCATCTTCACCGGTGGATGATGGACCCTATTTATTTTTAAAAATGAAGATGGTGAATGTATAAAATACATGCATGTACTGAATCATTTTCGTTTTTCTTTGAGGAAACATATTGTTGGCCTCCCAGCTTTGATATATATATATATATATATATATATACCTTGACCAATAGTATTAAGTATCATACCTTCATACAATAGTATTAAGTATCATACCTTCACCAAGGTGTATTGAAATAACAGTTTTTTTTTTGGGCCGAAAAAATTTACATACGCATTTCAGCACACTTCTTAATTATAATCATAAGATACACCAGATTTGGAAACACTCTAACCAACTTGCCAACCTTTTGTGGTTAACAGCTTTTATTAACTTCAACAAAAAGTTGATATTTTACTTGGTGAGAACCTTAATTTTCTCTCTCATTTCATTTCCTTCTTTTTTCTTCAAAATTTGCTCCAAGGCTTTAATGACTCCATCTTTTGTAATGACCCCTCCTTCAACCCCAACACCAATTCCCCATATAGCCTCCACAGTCTTCATGTTAACTATTTGGTCGGAAAACAATTGCCGGCCGATCATAGGCACAACACCAACAATACCCTCCAAAATCGAATTCCATCCACAATGCGTCACAAAAACCCCAATCGATGCATGCCCTAAGACTTGCACTTGCGGAGCCCATGGCACTATTTTTCCATTTAGGCTACTTTTGTCACATCCGTTGGGCAACACATCCTCCATGTTGCCTCTAAATGACCATATAAATGGAATCTCACTTTCCACAAGCGCTTCACCAAAAGCTGCTAGCTCCTGAGGCGGTGGCGCTGCCACGGTTCCAAAGCCAATATACGCCACAGATGCAGGCTTATGCTTGTACAACCAATCTAAACAACCGCTATCATCTTTAAGCAATAGTGGCGGTGGAGATGGCGATGTGAGACTAAAGGGTCCAACATTGAGGAATTGGTGGAATCTTGACTTGAGCTCATTCACAATTTCAGGGTCTAGTTCTTCAAAAGAGTTGATGGCAACAACGGATGCTTTAGGCAGCTCTTGTCCCACTTTGTCCAACAGGATTGACATGGGTGAATAATAGCTTCCTTGTACTATTCCTCCAGGGAGGTCGGTCGTCCGAAATTTTGAAAATCCAGAAAGGAAGTCTAGGGAAGTTTGTTCTCCCGAAACAAAAAGTATGATGATATGAATATATATCCAACTCTTTCGAGAAGAAAACAGTGCATCTAACAACTGATTGTACCATAAAAATAGATCTCCACGGTTACTATGTACCTTCAGTCTATCTGTTATAATTTCAGCGAATAGTTACCAATAATATACCATAATAAATGTAGCAAAAGATATTATCATCCACATTATTAAAAAAAACAACCTAGTGTAAAGCATATACATTATTCTTGTGGATAGTAATAAAGAGTAAAAGGCAGAATTTATAATTGAATGTTGCTATTTGGACATTATTCTTGTGGATAGTAATAAAGAGTATAAGACAAAATTTATAATTGAGTGTCGCTATTTAGACACTATGAAATGAATAATTAGGATTTTTTAGTCAAAATTCTTCTCCATCAAAGTCCTAAAACATATCTCAAATGCCAAAATGTGGTTTATGGACTAAAGACTATTTGCACAAAAATTGGGGCCTATTGTCAGTTGCTTTTCCAACAAAAATTGATCATTTAAAAATTTTAATCTTTCTTTGACCTCTCACATGGAGTCGCCTTCTCTTTTACATATCGATCCATTTATAACAATGCAATAATCCGACATCCAACAACTACATATGTAGTAGCTACACACAATTTTTTTTTAATCTGTAAATTTTGGTATTTTTTCAAAAAATTGGAAAAAAAACCATATATTTTTTCTATAAATATGTTTATTGTTCATACATATTTTCTCACATATTTTTCATTCTACCCATTCTTCTCCTACATTTTGACTTAATTTTTTCCATTTCCATTTTGTGAGAAAAATGAATTCTAGTTCTACAAAATGTCCAAATTTTAGTAAAATTGAAATTCGAGGTCTTTGCAAAGCTTACATTACTGAGTTCTAGTGTATTTATTATTAAACTGAATGATATATTAAAAATTAATAAAATTTTAAATGAAATATAACGTAACCCTTCATTGCTGAAAATGGTAAAATATAACTTATATTATTTATTAAAAAATTAATTTTTGAAAGGTTACATTTTAATTTAGAAGGCCCTTTAGCTCCTAATTGCTAGAGATTGCCTTATAATCTTATATGGGAAAGAGGGTTATGATTTTTATGGATCCATTGAATGCATTCATTATCCAACTGTCAATTTTAGTTTAGACTTTTTGTGTTATCTTCAATATGCAGCAA
Source organism: Oemleria cerasiformis (assembly GCA_037349345.1). Taxonomy (NCBI): domain Eukaryota; kingdom Viridiplantae; phylum Streptophyta; class Magnoliopsida; order Rosales; family Rosaceae; genus Oemleria; species Oemleria cerasiformis. The sequence continues at coordinate 14,047,475 of JAZGTL010000010.1, forward strand.
TAAAAATTGATTAGTAGGTTTAGCCTGAGGTGGCTAAAGAGGGCAGTGACACTGATGATGCGAAGGATATACCTGAATTGGTGGTTGTCAAATTTAATATGCGAAGGATATCCCTAAAAGGCCATTTAAATGTAAAATTTAAGATATTAAATATTAATTTTTAATAATATAAGATTATATTTTATTATCTTTAGTAATTAAGAATTATGTTATATTTCGTTTAATATTTTATAATTTTTTAATATATTTTTTAGTTTAATGAATTAGTAAATGTACTAAAGTCACATTTTAACTACTTTTTAGATATGTGATAAAATAAAAATATTTCATATAAATTTTTTTATCTCGTATCGGCTCGTAAAATTCGAATTTTTATCATTTGTTTTAATGTTTGTATTTTTATTTTTGAGTCTTATGCTCGTGAATATTATTTTTAATTAATTTAAATGGATCCGTCGTGGGGTGAGGGTGGGTGGGTGGCAAAAGCCATTTCAATGTGAATAGCAACAAAGCTGCAAGAGAAAGGGCAAAAAAAAAAAAAAAAAAGAGGTGGCTGCAGCAAAAGCTGCTTTGTCTCTTCCTGGCTCCATAACCATTTTTGTTTTTGGACATTCCGCTAAATATAGCTGAACATTTAATTTAATGATCAAATTTTGGTATTGAGGATACCATTTAGGATACTTGCTATAAACGATTTTTGACCCAAAAGTTTTATGTTTTACCTTTTAATCCATATTTAGCCCACTATTAGAGATAGTCTAACAACACAGACGGTCTATATTATCACATTATTGAGAATTTATTAAAAATAACCAAAATTTAATTGTTAAAATTTTATAAAATTTTCAAAATTAACATAAAATTCACTTAAATAGACATAGATACCCTCATATTATAAGATGAATTACACTTAAAAATAAAAACATAGCAGGGGTAAGTTATAAATTGCCGTCAACACCAACCCAGCCATAACCTATTACAGCCATAACCTAATATGTCGACACGCATCAACCTTCATTTCACAAATTCCCATAGAAATTGATACCAGACTCATAATTTTTGCGAATCCATTTCAATTTCAACAAGAAAAAAACAAGGCATGAACTGTAGGAAACAGAAAAGAGAAGGGAGAGAGATGATGGATGAAGTAATTATATTCGATAAATCAATACTTTCATCAATCCCTATAGAGTAATTCAATCAAGAAAGTTTGTTGAGGATATTTTCAAGGTGGAAAGAGAGAGAGTTAATAATTTGGCTGCAACTATGGTGGTTTCAAATGATGACCGCCCGATCCCATGGTGATCATTTTTGTCTTTCTTTACGTTTTTTGTTAGAAAATGGGGGATAAGACCCAAGAAAACACTAAACAATAGCAAGGGTGGGGAACCCAGCGAAGAAGGCACCTCAAGTGAGCGGAAAAGCAAACCAGTGCAGGCTCATCAACCGACGGCAGCCATGTATGAAAGTAGCAGGGTTTGTTATTAGGAGTGATTTAAGGGTATTTAAGTCTATTCAACTCTGATTTCTGCTATTTTTTAAAATTTTATAAAAAATTGACATTTATGAATTTAAAGGTTAAATTTTTGTCATTTTTGATAAAATTCACTAATTTGATATTAAAAAAATATTATTCATCAGATAAAATGAAATGAAATGGTGTTGATCTATGATAGAAAATTTCCGTAATATTATTTTAATTCAAATATAATTTGAATTTTTGCCGTTTATCTCTTATTATTATAGCAAAAAAAAAATAGTAGAAGGTAAATTGCTGGAATAGTGCAATTTATGCCTCGTTTGGTACGCAGTATTGTATTGACTATTTTGATTTCGTACTATATTATCCTATCTGATTCCTTATATGGCGTATGACATACTAAACGTAACTTTAGGAACAAAACAGCCATTGACCTTGCCTTTTACTTTAGACATGCCCTGAAGACTTATTTCTTGTGTCCTTCCCAAATGTGTGTATGTTGTGTTTTTTTTTATTGGGTATGTGTGTATGTTGTTAGATACTTAGATGTATGAGCCACTATTGTTAGACTTTAAGGTCTCGTTTAGTATGCCGTATTGTACTGAATATTTCAGTTGGATAGACTAATCTATCCACCAGATAGACTGACTATTTAGTCAAGTATTTAATTGTTACACTCCGTCTCGTAAACTTGAAATCGAAAATTAATACCTTAAGCGCAAATATCAATTTTTTGGGACAAGTTTAAATCAAAAGCCCAATTACCATTTAAGCCCAAAACCCAACAATCCTTCTTTTCCTCTCTTTTTCGTGTGAGTTGGGTATTTGTAAACCCACCAAGTAGAGTTTCTGAGAGAGAAAGACCAAGGGGGAAAAGCAAAACACAAAAACACAAAACTGCTATTCTCTCTTCTCCTCCCTCTCGACCCGTGAACAGAACCAGACTCCACCACCACCTGCGAACCACCTTCACGCCATCCTCCACTAGAGAAAACCAGCACCCACCTTAAGGTTCCCTGCAAGAACTAAAGCAAACAACTCACATCTCTCTCTCTCTACGACTCATCCCTCTCCTCGGTACACCGCCACCGAAGAACCCAAAAAAAAACCCATAATCTTAAAGCTTCGAACCAGGACCCCAGACCACAGCCATCCTCTTCGACTCCTCACCGCGAACTCGATGGACTGAACCCCGAGCTGAGGAGGTCACCGGAGCTCGATTTCGAAGCAGAAATCGATTTCGGAAGCCGAGGCTTCTCGGCGAGATTGCGAACAAACCAGATAAGTTCCAGCCTTGAGAGTTTAACCATTGTCTTAGCGTAGTCGAGAGCTTCGTTTAGGACTGATTGCATGTTGGTTTCCGGCTAGGTACAACGGCGGTCGAGGTCGCCGGAGAACGCAGCGCCGCGGAGCTTCTGAATTTCACGGCAATTTTCGAGCTAACCAGGTAATTTCTCGACACCCAATCTTCACCATCGTGTTCGTCTTGTTGAGAGCTTCAAGTTAACCTAATCAACCTCGCCGGAAGTTGCAGGGCCGCACGACCACCGGGAGTTCCGACAGGTTTTTCGATGGTATAAGGTAAGCTTTCACTCATAGAGTTCCACCTTTGAATTCGTCTCGGCTTCATCTTGGTCTGATTACTTGTTCGTTTTGGTGGAGGTCTGACGGCGGTAAAGGCTTGATCGGAAAACTGGGTTCTACGAACCACCGCGACTTCACGGCGGTTTTCCGGCCAAGACAGGTAATTCTGGTCCTAAAACTTAGATTTCTGGAATCCTTGTCGCGAGTAGATACTTTTTTCATGTCTGGTTTGCGGCATTTGGTTGAGAATCGAACAAGAAAAGCCTCACCGGGAAATTTGTGATTAGTTGAATTGCTGCCAGACTTTTGGATACTTAATTTGACTTTAGGGGCAATCTGGGTTATTTGGTTAGTTTCAACACACTACGGGCTCGCCGAGAAAAAGCACCAACTAGTTTACCCCTATGATCAGGTCAGTTCAGACCCGAAATTAACTAGGCCCAAGTGGCCAATTAATCGTTACAACTACATGACTAATTATTAGACCAACATTTGATAATGAGTTTAGGACTGTTAACGAGGTAAAATGGCATTCTATTATTACTATAGTTACATCACTAAATGGACTAGTGACAGCCCTGGATTTTTTCCAGTGAGATTTCCAGTACTCCGGCAGCCGCTGCGCATGGCGGCTCGTGAGCCCCATTTTTGGGGTGTTCCGAGCTATTCGTTACGTTACTCAACCGTTAGGGTTCGTTTAGCTTTGTTTTGAGCCACTATTTGGGGAGTTTCTTTAGTTGTGTTTATGTACTTGTTGTGAGCTCTTGGTTTTGTTTAGGGAATTGGACAACTCGGAGATCACGTGGCTTGGTACCGTCGGGTGATCTTTATCCCCGACTAATTTGTGAGTGGACCTCTTTCTCAAACCTTGTTTTTATCACTACATTTCTACTTGCACGTTTTGCATATTCTTGATCTTGAAGGCATGAGTAGTTTTGGTTGTTAAGTCATGGCATTTTGAGATGTTGACTTACTTTATTACTTGATACATTATAATTCCCGAGCATGTCTTGTGTGATTATTATATTATATTTTCGAGCATGTCTTGCGTGATTATTATATTATATTTCCCGAGCATGGCTTGTTAGAGATTGGTCATTATATTTCATTCCCAAGCATGATATGTTTGAGATTGGTTGTTAAATGTCACTATAAGAGAAATTATGCCTATGTTAGCTTCATATGATGTGTGAGTGCATATGGGTGCATTTTTAAATCTTTTTCCTCGTTGTTTGATATTGATTGTGAAAAGTGGATAGACGTCCTTGAGACGGTTATTTCGAGTTAAGACTTTTGAGTCGAGATTGTAGTTGTATGACCACTTAGGAGTCGCCGGTATTTTTAGTATCCATTTGTTGGCCACAGACCAACCTCCACGTGATCGTTCACCTGCGCTTGCTCAAATACTAGTTAAATAGCGCCAATTTGTCCCCGAGCTCTATGGGACATGAGGTGACGGTGCTTAGCACCCAGCCTTCATGTGGTCGAGGTACAGGAGCAAACCATAGATACCCAGCTTGTCATTTGCGCATGACTCGAGCTACTCAAGAGCATAATTAGTGGGTTATACGTTCTATACTTTTGCTTTGGGATGATCTTTTTTATTACTTAATATTTTATTATTATTTCTTGTAAAACGTCCATGTTTATCATTATGGCAACTTTATGTTTCTTTTCAAAACTGAGGGGTTAAAGTATGTTTCCAACTTACTATTTCACACTGAAATAACTTGTAAGGCCCATTCACCCTTCTGTTTTTGTACCCCTCAGATAGTTGTAGTACTTCACACTTATTGAGGTGGAGTTCTCATTTGCTGCTCTGACCTTCACACATGTGTCCTCAGGTGTGGCCATTCAGGAATCGGGATAACTCAAGTAGTTGTCTAAATTTTTTTTTAACACTTAAATAATTTTTTGTTTCCAAAGAATACCTCAGTAAATTAAAGCCGAATTGTTAATTTTACATCAGAAGCTAAAATATTAAATAACCAGGGAGGTTCTAGGCCCTCCCATCTTTGATACTGTCTCACAAAGGACGTATGTCTTGCAACTTTGTGTGCTGCAGTCTGGGGATGAACCGCAGTCTGGCCACCTCAAAAGCTTTCTGGAGCTCAATAATATCATGCTTAATCCCTTTAATATTAGCATCAAGGGACACCCCTTATGTAACACATTTCACCAAAGTTTGAGAGTCAGTCTCCAGGATGATCCTGTGGCATCCATCTTCAACATAGGCCGTCATTGCAGCTCGCAGGCCAAGAGCTTCGGCTTGTAGACTGTTGCTGTGGTGAAATCCGCCATCGCCACCTGCTGCCTCAAAACAACCAGAGTGTGATCTTCTAATCCAGCCATAGCGGCCACACATCTCCTCCTTCTTGAAAGCCCCATCGCAGTTAACTTTCCAGAACCCTAGTGGGGGACGCTGCCATCCCTAGTCCCAATGTGTCTCCTTGTCACAATGAGGAATCTCCTGCGCAGGTTGGAATTTTTCTGCCTTTACCCAGTTAACTTCTCGTACCTGATCTTGTAGGAGTTGAACTGCCACAACAGGAGGTGTAAGTTCATTCTTAAAGCACATCCCATTTCTGCATTTCCATATTCTCCACAACCCAAGGGCCAAAATCTGCAGTGCAGAGCTAGTATGCTCAGTGCTGGTAAAAACCTGCAGAAAATACTTCCAATAATCCAAGAACACCTCCCCATTTATGCCCCTCATGTTAATTTGGAGGGGGCAGCCAAACCAGAATAACTTAGAAAACTTACACTTCAAAAATAAATGTACATGTGTTTCATCATTCTCTCAACACAAGGGGCACACGTTAATCACCTCCACTCGACGCCTCACAAGATTAGATCTCACGGCCAGAAAATTATGACAAGCTTTCCAAATGAACATAGAGATTTTTGGTGGAACTTCTAGTTTCCATATTGCTCTCCAGACCTGACAATCCTGCCTCCATGTGCTCGGTTCTCCAGCACCTCGTCTTCGAAACTCTCTATTATGAAATAGTTCCTTTGCTAACTCATAACCAGAGTTGACAGTGTAGTTGCCCGACTTCATATAATGCCAAATTTGTTTATCTTGGCATCCAAGAAAACTGATGGGGATACTTTGAATGCAACGAGCTTCCTCAGCGAGAAACATCTCATTAATCACATCACTCCTCCAACACCTCATCACTGGGTCAAGTAGATCCTGGACCATTTGAGGCATCCCACCATGCCGGTACAAGGTTTTAAAGGGCCTTCTAGATGGCAGGCACGGGTCAGAGAGCACATTAATGCAGCTGCCATCCCCCACTCTCCATCTCATCCCTACCCTCAACACTTGGAGACCCTGAATAATACCCTTCTAGCCCCACGAGCCACCCTTACCTTCCTTAGCCTCCAAAATATGGTGTACCAAGTGATATTTGTCCTCCAACATCCTAGCCAGGATTGAAAGAGGGTTCCTCATCAATCTCCAACCTATCTTGGTCAACATAGCAACATTAAAGCACCTCAGGTTCTTAAAGCCCATACCCCCATCACCTTTACGTTGTGTAGGTTTCTCACAAGAACCCCAATGAATACCTCTCTTCTGATGATGGCCGCCCCACCATAATCGAGCCATAACTCTAATTATATCATTACATACCGTAACCGGCAGCAGGAAACAGGACATGGAATAAATAGGCATCGCCATAGCTACGGCTTTTAACAAAATCTCCTTACCAACCAAGGAAAGGAACTGTTCGGCCCACCCCTAGATTTTGTCTTCAATTCTAGTATGAACTTCCTCGAAGACAACACGTTTAGAACTACTAAAATCAGCCATCAGCCCTAGGTACTTGCCAAAACCAGTTTGCATCTAAATCCCTGAGATCTGACTCATCTCATTTTTCTTACCAGCATCACATGCCGCACTGAATAAGATAGAGCTTTTGTCGTAATTAATAAGTTGCCCCGACTCCTCAGAATAAGTGGTTAAGATTTCCTTAATACATCGTGCCTCATCCACTGATGCTTTTCCAAAAAGAACCGAATCGTCAACAAAAATTAGGTACAAGAGAACCATACCATCTTGGACAACACGCACACCCGCAAGAGCTCCATCCTCGACCCTCTTCTTAATGAGTGAGGACATCCCATCTGCACAAAGCACGAAGAGGAATGGCGATAAGGGATAGCCCTGCCGGATACCCCTAGAGGCCTTAATGTAACCGTGAGCTTCCCCATTCACCTAACACTTTACGTAGCCGTAGAGACACATTCCATGATCCATTGCAAGAAACACACATCAAACCCCATCCGGCTCATAACTGCTTTCAAAAATCCCCATTCCACACGGTCTTACACTTTAGACATATCAAGCTTTAAGGCCATTGACTACCAATCAGTGCCTTTGGATTTCTTAAATGAGTGTAGGACTTCATGGACTACAATGATATTATCCGTGATTTTTCTCCCCTCAATGAAAGCCGATTGGGATGGACTAATCAGTCTCTTCAACACCCTCTTCCATCTTGTAGTTAACACTTTGGTTATGATTTTATATAGCACATTGCACAGAGAGATTGGTCGCATATGAGTCATATAAACAGGATTACGTACCTTCGGAATCAACACAATGTTAGTGTGATTGAGACCAGTCACCAGTTATCATGATACAATGAATTGTTGCATTGCTTGAGTGACCTTCTCCCCCACCAAACTCCAGTGCTTCTGGTAGAAGGCAGCAGTAAAACCATCAGGCCCCGGGGATTTAATGGGGTTGATGAAGAAGATTGCATCTCTAATCTCATACACAGACATAGGCTGGGTGAGCTGGGCATTCTCGCTGGTTGTGACCTATTGAGTGATGCAGCTAGTCACAATTCCATCATCTCTAGGTCTCCCGGTTTCAAACATACGTCTGTAGAATTCACAGCAGTGGCAATAATCTCATCATCCTCTTCCGTCCAATCATTGTTCAAATCAAACAGGCCCAGTACCTGATTATGTCGTCTCATTTTGACGGTCTTGGCATGGAGGAACTTTGTATTCTTCTCCCCTTCATTTAGCCATTGTACCCTTGATTTCAGTTTCCAATGAACTTCCTCCTCGCGAATAGCAGCTTTCAGCTGTTGCTCCATGGATTGGATTCCATTCCCATAAAAAAACAAGTTGCTGATAGGCCTCTCTTAGTAATGCTTGAAGTTTGAGGATTTTTTTGCTTCCATTGGTACCCTCCTTCTTATGCCAAGTCAAGAGACCTCTATGTACCTCCTTCCATAACTCTTTCCCGCCAAGTATGCTTGATCACCTCAACACACCCTTTGTCATTACCCTACCTCGGGTCATAGATAAATCTCTTACGCCTCCTCCGGATTTTAGGGTTCAAATCCAACCCAAGCATGTCATGGTCAGATCCCTCTAAACTATGTGCGTGACTTGAGCCTTTGGAAACCATTACAACCATTGCTCATTAGCTAAGGCTCGGTCCAAACGGGCCTAAATGAAAACCTCTTATCTATTATTCCTCCATGTATAGGGATAGCCTTTAAATCCCAGGTCAAACAACTCACAATCATTCACAAACTCCCTGAAACCCCTCAGGATGTTCACCGTCCTGAAGTTGCCTCCAGATTTCTCCTCATTACACAGTATTTCATTAAAGTCCCCTATCACCAAACACGCTTCAGAAAACTGCTGAATTCGGTTCTTAAGAACTCCCCATTGTTTCTCTCTTATACAGTCATCAATACTAGCATAGATCACATATAATCGCCATACCTTATTGTTGTACAAATAACAACCTAAAAATTACGCAACTATATACACGTTTTAACTCACAAATGCACAAGATCAGACAAATAGTATAGAAATCAAATACGAGATCATTCCCACGAGGATTGGATTAATATGTGTTTAAAATTGATTTCCTAGAACTACTAACTAAATGGCACAAACTAAGAATGCAGAAGTGAAAGAAAACCAAAAAAAAAAAAAAATTATTTCAAACCCTAAGATTTTTAATCAAAGTTTATGTGCAATACACAAAGGCACTCGGTGTTCAAAATGATGATTTTAAGATGATTTTGAAAACTGAAAATTTCGAAATAAAATATTAAAAACAACGTTTTATTAAAAATAGAATTTGATCGAGGTTAAAACAATGAGAAAACCAGTTAGGGATTCGATGTTCACCGCTAATCTTCTTCCTTAAGCAAACAACATGCACAATGCTACAAAACAGATTTTAGATGCTCATGTTTGTCAACCTAAAGGCATGCTATCTACTTTTTAAATTATTGATTTCCCTAAGCAACAAGTTAGGCATGGGTATATACGCTAACTCTTTTAATTCTTAAAGGGTTTAGCATGGTGTCTACTAAATTGCACTTTAAGAACGCATAACACGATGGAAATCGACAAACATACAACTCCTAGAATATGGTATCTATTCTAGTTATTCATGATAATTAATTTCAGGAACTTATAACTAGTTATTTTGTTACTCTCACAGGCACAAGATTCGATCATCTAAAATTACCTATATAACAAACTCAATACACAACATGCATATGGTGATCAAGCATAACATAACGTATGTAAAGAGTAAAATATAATATGAAATTAATCAATTAAGCATCACAAAAGTAGTTTACAGCAAAGACATATCGAAATCCTTAAAGAAATATGATTAGGGTTTCAATCGAGCCCTAACTAAAGTACTTAGTTACTCGTAATTTAAATAGACAGCAAGAACATACAAAACAGAAAATAAAATAAAAGGAAGAAGATAGCTCTTTGATGATGTGTTGGTCAGCTAGAGTGATTGGATGACGCCTTGACGTTCCTCCTTGCTTCCTAAGCCTTTTAGACCTTGGAACCTTGAAGGATGGAGCATAATGGGATGGTGTGGCTGAGTCATTCTGTGAGAGTCCCCACGTTTCTGTAGTTTTTTTAGGGATAAAAAGAGCTATTTCAAAATGAGGTGATTCAAAATGAGGTGAGGGGGAGACTCTTTGCTTCTCTGACCCTTGCTTGCAAATAATTTATGTGCATGTTAATTCACTGAATGAGGGAGAAAGACGTTTTTTTTTTTTGTGAAGGATGATCAGTCGTTATTTATGCATCATTTTGATGTCTTTATATGCCTCTCTTACATGTCTTTTGAATGATTTTGTGCCATCAATAGTAGAAAATGATTAATCTTGTGAGACTTGTGCAGAGTTAGAAAGATAGGTAAAATCTGGAAAGAACGAAAAAAGAATGACTCAAATCGGAGTCCAGATGAAGCAAATGTCCCCATTTCAATATCAGGTCCTGAACGGAGTCTTGAGTGCGCCAGTGCGCCTATTTTGGGACACTGGCCAAGTACCTCATATCAGGCCCTCCGGGTCTCAAACCTGTGTTTCATGACATAAAGGTCAGGTCCTAGAAGTGCCAAGGTCGTGCCAAGGCAGGTCGAGGACATGTCCCAAGAACTCCCATCCGAGCCTAGATGTGCGCCTAAGCCCAGGGTCACTGTTCCGCCTGCGGTGGATCAGAGGTTCTCCCTCTGAGCTAAGCTTGAAAACATTTGCACCAAGCCTGAACAAAGATGCGCTTCTACTATACTTATGATGTGCTTCAAAAGCGCAGTCCCAGATCCTGATTACGAAGACAGTCCAAAAGCCAAGTTCGACCAGCTTGCGTTCCCACTTACCAGCTTGCATTCCCACTTGCCAGCTTGCATTCACACTCCCAGCCGTATTCTGATTGGTCTGAGAGATTTTAGGGATGCTGTAATTATCTAGAAGGATTAGGACTGTCTTAGTACACGTTAGGATAGGGTTTTGATTCTATTAAAAGTCTAGTTGAACAAGGATTCCCTTTTTTTGACAAAGGAGGAACCGTGTTCAGTAAAGGAGAGAAACAAATATATATATATATACGTTGGTTAGAGAGAGAGCTAGGGTTCCGTTTTGTTTTTCTGGAAAAACAGAGACCTGAGCCGCAGATAGTAATTGCTTTTTTTAGAGTTATACGCAAAAGCTTGGTTCTTCCCGAAGTCGAGTGTGTTGGACGTGGAGCTTGGAGAAGAAGGCTCTGCCGTGTCTTCTGCTGCACCTGTTCTTCACAATATCTTTTGTAACCTTATTTTTACTGCAATTTAATTATGAATTCAATTACGCTTGTGTTTATTTCAGTTATGTGTGAGTAGTCGTTAGGATTAGGGCTGCTTGAAGCCCTAGCCATTTTAGCTTGTTGATTGGATTTCTGGCTCTTGATTATGATTGCTATGCATGCTGAATAAGTTGGATTACTGTGCTTAATGACCTTAATTTATGCCTATAAGATTAGCTACCTTGTTTGCATATAATTATTGATGTAATTGCTTGAGTGACCGTCATATCATCTTGTGATTTGGAGCATCGAAAGTATTCTTACTTGTAATCTTAACTCATAACGACCTAAGATTGCATGTCACTTTGCTAGGCTAATGTGGTGTCATTAAATTCTATTTAAACTTCATGCATCATCTTAAAAGGTAGGTGATAGACGTTCTAAGCATATGCCCAGTTTAGAGCATGCTAAGTAAGAGGGAATAAGATGTGTCTAGTGAACCAACGCCATGTCCTAGGCACGGGCACCTAATTCAGAAAATGCATAATAATTAGGTCAAGGAAATCTGATTAGTAACTATAATTGGTTAGAGTGGATAGTAAGCCTTAATTCGCCTTAGTTAATAATCAATCAACCGTTAATTCTTGCATTGTTATTTTCTGCATTTTATTTTACTTGTCTTTAAATTTCAGTTCTCACATCATAAACCCCCCCTGCGTGTATGTGTGTGTGTGTTTTCACTAAGTTAATAAATCTGAACTAAAGTGGTCATAACGTTGATACAAGTCCTCGAGGGATCGACTCTTGCTGTGCTACTATACTATTCTTATCGATTTGTGCACTTGCAAGGATTTTATAACTGTTAGAATTGAATTGCATATTTCTTGCTCTTTAATTCTACCAACAAGTTTTTGGCGCCGTTGCAGGGGATTTGTCCCTCAACGGTGCCCATTCAAGTTTAGATTTGTAACTTAGTTTTTCTTTTTGTTAGGTACCCGTGTATGTCATTCCAAGGTTCAGTGCACGGGTCATCAAGTGGACCATCATTGCAGGCATCTTCAGTCCACGGCTCCCTGCCACCAAGCCCAAGGAGGATGGCGGACCACAGAGAAGTGTAGGGACAGGAACGTGGCCTAGTACCGCAAGCCCCACGGCGCCTTAAGGATTTTGCCATGCTCCATGTCTCGGAGGATCAATTTCCAATTTTTTTTCCCGAGTCAACAATGGCAAACTTTGAATTGAAGTCGGGGACAATTCACATGCTGCCCACATTCCACGGCCTTGCTGGCGAGGACCCGCACTTTCATATCAAGGAATTTGTTGAGGTTTGTTCAACACTGCGCATCAATGGTATGACAGAATCTGAAATCAGCCTGCGGCTCTTTCACTTCAGTCTCAAGTATCGCACCAAGACATGATTTCATTCACTGGCGCCGGCTTCCATTCACTCTTGGCGGGACTTGACGTGCAAATTCTTAACACAGTACTTTCCCGTGGAAAAGGCAAATGAGTTAAAGTCCAAGATCATGAACCCACGGCAAGACATGGAGGAGTCTTTCTACGAGTTTTGGGAGGGTTCAATCAGATGCTACGAGTGTGCCCCCACCACCATATTGATGCCCATCATCTTATGCTATACTTCTATGGAGGCTTGAAGACTAGCGATCGGACAATGGTGGACTCTCAATCCCAAGGTATTCTAGAAGGCACAGTTGAGGAAGCAAGGATCGCCTTTGAGAACATTGCTCAAAGGGAAAAACAGTTCAACTACAGGGGTCCCTCCTCTAGAGCTACGGGTGATGCATCCGCCAAATACAAAGATGACGCCATTGCTCAGCTCACGACAATGGTGAAACAGTTGTGTAGCGAGAAAGCCAAAAAAGTTCACATCTGCGAGGTATGTTCAATTCAGGGCCACAAATCCCAGGACTGCCCGGTTGTGGAAGATGCCAACTTTGTTGGAGGGTTCAATAGCAATTCTCGACCCTGAAATGACCCATATTCCAACACTTACAATCCGGGGTGGAAAAATCATCAAAATTTCCGTTGGAGCAACAATCAAGCAGCCGCAAATCCCTTGCCACCCCCTGAATTTGAGCAGTAAGCCGCATACCCTTAGGGGAACTACCACGGTCCTTCCTCAAACCATAATGGCGGAAGCAAGTCTGTCGAGGACTCCCTCCATATCCTGACTCAACAGCATGCTCAATTCATAAAATTCATGCAAGACAGCCAGAGTCAGACGGGAGACATGAAAAATGCAATTGCAAACTTGGATCGTCAAATGGGACAAGTGGCGAACTAACTAAATCAGCGAGAGCATGGCAAGCTACCGAGTCAAGTCCTGGTAAATCCGAAAGGATTTCACAATCCTACGGCTAATGCCATCACGCTGCAGAGGGAAACACCACTTCAAGACCCCACATATGCCACCCTCGGAGGACCTGAAATCGAGCCTCAACCTACTCTGCCAAGGATCGCCAACCAGGGCGCGCCGCAAAACATGCCACAACCAACACCTCTGGCGCAGAACCAACCCAACGAGTCACCAAGTGCCCTACCGCAAGGAGGACCTGACACTGCGCCTACTTCGGCCACGACTGGCATGCAACCTGCTCCTAAGCCCAAGTCGCAGCACTCGAATACTTCTAACTCTAAACCTCAGAATTCCAATTCTAAAAAAGTCACTTCGAGTTAGCTAATAATGTTGATTATCCATTTGCTCGCAGGTTCCAAAACAGGAATAAGTAAAGGGAGGACTTTGAGGAAGAGATCATCAGCATGTTGCAGAAGCTTCAGATCACACTGCCTTTCCATAAAATTGTCAAGCACATGCCTATCTTTGCGAAGCTGATCAAGGATTTAGTTGCAGGAAAGTGTGGTTTCAGCTCCACGGACACCATTGACATCTAAGGCCTGCTCGGCTGCCCTTTTGCGCTTGCCCCTTAAGGCCAACGATCTTGGGCCTCCATCCCTTCCATGTGTCATTCAGTCAAAAAGATTAGAACATTGCCTTTACGACACGGGAGCATCAGTGAACATCATGCCATTCCACATTTACAGGTCACTCAACCTAGGTGCACTCAAACCCACGCAACTATGTGTCAGATTGGCTAATGCTTCTGTAACCAACCTAATGGGGGTTCTTGAGGACGTACTGATACAAATCGGAGACACATGCATCCCTGCAGACTTCTACGTACTAAGAATGGACAGAATTGACAAAAGTGAGGAACCTCCCCTCATCTTTGGAAGGCCTTTACTAGCCACAGCTGAGTGCCTCATCGACGTCAAAAAGGGCCAAGTCTCCATCAAGGTCCTGGACCAGCTTCGGACATTCTCCATCCATGACACCATCTAGTACCCTGTCGAGCCTATTGTAGATTTTCCGTTAAACACAATGGACTTACTACTACGGGAAACAATTGCTTAGTCTTGCATGGCGGATGACCTTAAGAAGGCCGTTACTAGTAACCCACACACTGTGGATTCACTTGCAGATAGCGTGATCGAAGAGCTACGAGCCCTTGACATCATGCTAGCCCTCCCATTCCACAGGCCTCCCTTCGAAGCATTACCACTCACAAGTCAGAAAACCCTGCCGTCCATCATAAAGGCTCCTGAACTCGAGCTGAAGCCCTTGCCCGAGCACTTAAAGTATGCATATTTGGGCGACAATCAAACCCTTCCAGTCATCATTGCGTCTACCCTAAGTACGAAAGAGGAAGAGGCATTGGTTCACGTCCTTAAGGTCAATCAAACGGAAATTGGATGGACAATAGCTGACATCAAAGCATAAGTCCCACAAAATGCATGCATCGGATACTGCTGGAGGAAGACTCCAAACCATCATGGGAGGCGCAGAGGCGATTGCATCCACTTATGAAGGAGGTCGTGAAGAAAGAAGTCCTAAAGCTTCTGGAAGTTGGAATCATTTATCCAATTAGGGACTCCAAGTGGGTGAGCCCAGTCCAGGTCGTGCCAAAGAAAAGTGGGATCACAGTGGTTAAAAACGAGCATGATGAGCTTGTACCTTAACGGATTCAAACAGGATGGAGAGTCTGCATTGACTATCGAAAGCTAAATATAACCACACACAATGACCACTTTCCTTTGCCCTTCATTGATCAAATGCTCGAGCGCCTGGCTGGACACTCTCACTATTGCTTCTTGGACGGCTACTCAGGGTACAATCAGATTGCTATTGCACCCGAAGATCAAGAAAAAACAACATTCACATGCCCATATGGCACTTTTGCATACAGAAGAATGCCGTTTGGATTGTGCAATGTCCCAACTACCTTTCAGCGTTGCATGATGAGCATCTTCTCCGATATGGTGGAAGATATAATTTAAGTATTCATGGACGACTTCTCGATGTTTGGACATTCATTCGAACTGTGCTTAGTTAACCTAACCCGAGTACTGGAATGGTGTAGAGAAAGCAACTTAGTGCTTAACTGGGAAAAGTGCCATTTCATGGTACAACAGGAAATTATCTTGGGTCATGTGATCTCTAGCCGAGGCATAAAAGTGGATGAAGAAAAGTTAGACATAGTGGAGAGGCTGCCGTACCCCACTACAGTCAAAGAGGTTCGATCGTTCTTAGGGCATGCTGGCTTTTACCGCAGATTTATCAAAGATTTCTCAAAAATCACAAGACCTTTGTGTTATCTTCTAGCCAAGGGCGCCACATTTGAGTTCACTAAGGGATGTCGTGAGGCATTCAACACACTCAAGGCAAAGCTCACGGCATCACCCATCATCATGCCACCGAATTGGGACTTACCATTCGAACCAATGTGTGATGCCTCAGACTTCGCCATAGGAGCTGTTTTGGGACAGCGTGTCGACAAGCTACCTCATGTCATTTACTACGCAAGTCGAACCCTGAATGATGCCCAACTGAACTACTCCACCACCGAGAAAGAGCTCCTTGCTGTTATCTTTGCCCTTGAGAAGTTCCGCTCATATCTAATTCAAACCAAGGTCATAGTATACACGGATCATGCTGCCTTGAAGTATTTGCTCACTAAAAAGGACGCCAAGCCAAGGTTGCTACGTTGGATGCTACTACTCCAGGAATTCGACCTTGAAATTAGAGACAAGAAGGGTAGCGAAAACGTGGTCGCTGACCATATAAGCTGATTGCTTCACAGTTCCAATGAAGAGGCCGATCAGTTGCCCCTCTTCAAGACCTTTCCTGATGAACAGCTCTTCGCACTCCAATCTATTGATCCATGGTACGCCGATCTCATTAATTACCTTGTCACTAAGCAAATTCCTTCATCTTTAAACAGGTACCAAAAGGACAAGCTGGCTAAACAAGCTAAGTACTTCATATGGGATGAGCCGTACCTATGGAAGCATTGTCCATACCAAATCATTCGGTGCTGCATCCCCGAAGACGAGATGGAATCCGTCTTGACATTTTGCCATAGCTTGGCATGTGGGGGCCATTTTGGGCTAAAAAGACAGCCCTCAAGGTACTACAAAGTGGACTCTACTGGCCCACACTTTTCAAGGATACACACGAATTTGTACTCACATGTGACCGCTGCCAACACCTAGGTAACATCGGCCCTCGAAATCAAATTCCATTACACCCTATTCTTGTGGTCGAAATGTAACGACCCGTCCCGGAAACCCCGGTACGACGACAGTACGTTATGGCCGCCGGGAATCCTCCCAAAGCGAAGCCTAAGGTTCACCATCTTTAACAATGGAATCTTACCTTCACAAAGGTATTGTTCCCAAGGCCCCTATTCGAAATCCCCCAGTCTGCAGCCTTTGAGGATCGAACCATGGACCAAGGGTTTTTATTCCACTCAAGGTGGACACCTTTCACCATTTCAGCTGCATCTCAATTGGTGAAAGGTGTCCACCTTGAGTGGTATAAAAAGGCTTGGTCTAGGGTTCAATCCTCAAAGGCTGCAGCTAGGGGATTTGAATGGGGACTTCGCTAACAATACCTTTGTGAAGGTAAGATTCCACCGTTAAAGGTGGTGAACCTTGGGCTTCGCTTTGGGAGGATTCCCGGCGGCCATAACGTACTGTCGTCGTACCGGGGTTTCCGAGACGGGTCGTTACACGAAATCTTCGACGTATGGGGCATTGATTTTATGGGGCCTTTTCTGAATTCCTTTGGCAATCTTTATATTCTGCTTGCAGTTGATTATGTCTCCAAATGGGTGGAAGCAATTCCCACCAAAACTAACGACGCCAAAGTAGTGTTGCGCTTTTTGCAAAGTCACATCTTAGCCAGATTCGGCGCACCTAGGGCAATCATCAGTGATGGGGGGCACATTTCTGCAATCATTCGTTTGCAGCCCTAATGAAGAAGTGTGGCGTCACCCACAAGGTCTCAACACCGTATCACCCTCAAACAAGTGGCCAAGCAGAAGTGTCCAATCGGGAAGTAAAGGCCATATTGGAAAAAAAAGGTAAATCCTAACCGCAAAGATTGGTCCAGCAAATTGAATGATGCGTTGTGGGCCTATCGGACCGAATATAAGACCCCGATTGGCATACCTCCCTTCCGACTTGTTTTTCGAAAAGGCTGCCACCTACGAGTGGAATTGGAGCATAAAGCATTCTGGTCTATTAAGCAGATGAACATGAACATCGATGATGCTGGAATACATAGGAAGCTTAAGCTAAGTGAATTAGAGGAGTTGTGAAACGAGGCCTTCGACAGTGCTCGTATCTACAAGGAAAAGACCAAAGCTTTCCACGACAAGCGCATTCAGCCCAAGGACTTTCACATCGGACAGGAAGTCTTCCTCTTTGACTCCCGTCTCAGACTAATGCCAGGTAAGTTGCAAGATGGACTGGACCATTTATTATTACTAACGTTTTTCCTCATGGTGCAGTTGAAATCCAGTACCCGGAACGGCAGGATCCGTTCAAGGTAAATGGCCATCGCCTCAAACACTACTTCAAGGACCTCTTTAATCCAAGCGCAGTCAACCCTGCAACTCCGTATGCGCCCAACTGCTAGCTTGCCAACCCCGTCTTGCCTAGACGTTAAATAAAGCACTCCTAGGAGGCAGCCTAGCCCTGATTTGTATTTCTCACTTCCTTTTATGTTTCTGCCCGTTATATTTCTCAAACCTTTCTACTGTTGTCATGCTTACTGGTTATCACATTGAAGACAATGTTCAGTTTAGGTTTGGGGTGTGGATTTAAAACTTTGCATATAGAAACAAGTAGGTTTGGGGGTGATACACGGCCAGGACATTTAAATTTCTGCTTGTGATTAGTATGATAACTTGTTAATAGGAATGTATATGCTAAGTTAACTATCTTTGCTTTACTAAGAGTCATGCCATGGTCAAGTAGTTCATAATTTGCACTTCACAATGCCATGTTTTAAGTGATTAAGTGAACGAAATAACTGAATTTGAGTGAACCTTAGAAAATTAGTGGAGACTACCCTGTGAGATCTTGGAGCCTAATTGCCATTCTTTCTGAGGGATATACTTTTTTCTACTCTTAAACACTCATCGCTTTTGTTCTTAATTGTTGATCTCATTACATCATATTTGCATTGAATTTTAAAGAACTAACATCATTTAGATACTCTTGATTTAATGTGTGCTTTGCCATAAGAAGTGATGTAGGCTATGTGTGTTTTAACCTCTAAAGGTCTTATCCTACCCAATTGCATGCTCCTTAAGCCAATTTTGAAGCCAAACACTCAGCCTTTTCTTTCATCACCCAAAGTATAACCTAACCCAAAATACTTAGCCATTCATCACAGTCATACCCTATAACCTCAGTTGTGCTAAGGTTGCCCTAAATGAGATTCATGGTGAGAATGAGAGGTGAAAGAAGATGCTGCCCAATTCAAAGGACTTTGGCGTCAATTCAAGGTTCAAACGTAAAGAAAAGCTTTACAAGTTGCAAGCTGCACGAAAGTTTGAGGAAATCATTGCATGATCTTGGTTCAATTCAATTCAAAAGAAAGAACATATAAAAAACGTTCAAATCAAAAGAAGGAAAGAAACATTGAGAAAAAGTGAAAAACAAAGTGAATTAAGCCAAGTGAGCCAAGAGCCTCAAAATAAGCAACAAGAGCCACGGAATAAGTCATCAAGAAAGCACAATGTCGTGGGCCTTAAGAAAGGATTCAGTTCAGAAATTCCAAATTCAAGTCATGACTTCTCATGCCTTGGCACATCTCAGGTTCTTTGAATCTCATCCTTCCTTGCTAAACCCCAAAGCTTAGCCCTATTACAACCTAAAAAGGAAGACCTAACTGATCTTATGGACAATCATGCTGAGGATTAAGGTACGTATCTATGTTCTTAAAGTTCAATTCCTTTCATAAGATCTTTATTTCCATAAAGTGATATTCTTCATTGTTACTCATATGTGATTAAATTTGAATTTCATAACATAAACTCATCACATATGCTTGAAAAGAGTGAAAGCCAAGGATTCTTGTGCGAATTGAGAGTTGCCTAGTGAGGATTAGAGTCGAGGCGAAATCTTTCTAGGGCACTTAGATGAAGTTGTTTTCAAACTTGATCACCTGAAAATATTGGCACTTATACACGAACACCTTCACATTACACTCACGGCTATGGCATTCCTTTTAGTTCTGCAAGCATGTCTACTTACTTTGATTCTTATTAGCTTGTTAAAAGTACTATCTCTAGCATCTTATTTGTCTAAGTAAAACGTTTGTGGGTTTCGTGCTGCTATAACCCTCAGGAGACAAAACTCCTCCTACTAGGTGAACCTAGGGGTTTAAATGTTCTATCTTAACTAAAATCGAGTCTTTTCATTTTGTTAGAGTTTGTTTTGCTTAGGGGCTAGCAAAAGATAGGTTTGGGGGTATTTGATCAGTCGTTATTTATGCATCATTTTGATGTTTTTATATGTCTCTCTTACATGTCTTTTGAATGATTTCGTGCCATCAATAGTAAAAAATGATCAATCTTGTGAGACTTGAGTTGAGTTAGAAAGATAGGTAAAATCTGGAAAGAACGCAAAAAGAATGACTCAAATCGGAGTCCAGATGAAGCAGATGTCCTCATTTCAATATCAAGTTCTGAACGGAGTCCTGAGTGCGCCAGTGCGCCTATTTTGGGACACTGGCCAAGTACCTCATATCAGGCCCTCTGGGTCTCAAACCTGTGTTTCATGACATCAAGGTCAAGTCCTAGAAGTGCCAAGGTCGCGCCAAGGCAGGTCGAGGACATGTCCCAAGAACTCCCATCCGAGCCCAGATCTGCGCTTAAGCCCGGGGTCACTGTTCCGTCGGCGGTGGATCAGAGGTTCTCCTTCTGAGCTAAGCTTGACAACATTTGCGACAAGCCTGAACAAAGATGCGCTTCTACTATACTCATGATGTGCTTCAAAAGCGCAGTCCCAGATCCTGATTACGAAGACAGTCCAAAAGCCAAGTTCGGCCAGTTTGCGTTCCCACTTGCCAGCTTGCATTCCCACTTGCCAGCTTGCATTCACACTCCCAGCCGTATTCTGATTGGTCTGAGAGAGTTTAGGGATGCTGTAATTATCTAGAAGGATTAAGACTGTCTTAGTACACGTTAGGATAGGGTTTTGATTCTATTAAAAGTCTAGTTGAACAAGGATTCCCTTTTCTTGACAAAGGAGGAACCGTATTCAGTAAAGGAGAGAAAAAAATATATATACGTTGGTTAGAGAGAGAGCTAGGGTTCCGTTTTGTTTTTCTGGAAAAACAGAGACCTGAGCTGCAGATAGTAATTGCTTTTTTTAGAGTTTTACGCAAAAGCTTGGTTCTTCCCGAAGTCGAGTGTGTTGGACGTGGAGCTTGGAGAAGAAGGCTCTGCCGTGTCTTCTACTGCACCTGTTCTTCACAATATATTTCGTAATCTTATTTTTACCGCAATTTAATTATGAATTCAATTACGCTTGTATTTATTTCAGTTATGTGTGAGTAGTCGTTAGGATTATGGCTGCTTGAAGCCCTAGTCATGTTAGCTTGTTGATTGGATTTCTAGCTCTTGATTATGATTGCTATGCATGCTGAATAAGTTGGATTACTGTGCTTAATGACCTTAATTTATGCCTATAAGATTAGGTACATTGTTTGCATATAATTATTGATGTAATTGCTTGAGTGACCGTCATATCATCTTGTGATTTGGAGCATCGAAAGTATTCTTACTTGTAATCTTAACTCATAACGACCTAGGATTGCATGTCACTTTGCTAGGCTAATGTGGTGTCATTAAATTCTCTTTAAACTTCATGCATCATCTTAAAAGGTAGGTGATAGACGTTCTAGGCTTATGCCCTGTTTAGAACATGCTATGTAAAAGGGAATAAGATGTGTCTAGTGAACCAACGCCAGGTCCTAGGCACGGGCACCTAATTCAGAAAATGCATAGTAATTATGTCAAGGAAATCTGATTAGTAACTATAATTGGTTAGAGTAGATAGTAAGTCTTAATTCACCTTAGTTAATAATCAATCAACCGTTAATTCTTGCATTGTTATTTTCTGCATTTTATTTTACTTGTCTTTAAATTTCAGTTCTCGCATCATAAACCCCCCTGCGTGTATGTGTGTGTGTGTGTGTGTGTGTGTTTTCACTAAGTTAATAAATCTGAACTAAAGTGGTCATAACGTTGATACAAGTCCTCGAGGGATCGACTCTTGCTGTGCTACTATACTATTCTTATCGATTTGTGCACTTGCAAGGATTTTATAACTGTTAGAATTGAATTGCATATTTCTTGCTCTTTAATTCTACCAACAAGGGACAGCAAGCGTTTCTTTGATCATGTGTGCTTGTTTGCTTGCCAAGCCCTTCCTCCTATGAACCTAACAAACTGGGCTTCTAGTCGTCCAAGCCTGATAAGGATTAGAAAACTTGAAATAGAAGGAATGCTGAATTCCCGCGCAGTCTGACATTGTTGTACTAAAATGGCCATAACTCCTTCTAGAAAATTCCTTTAAAAACTAGCAATGATTCAACCTAAACCTTCCAACATTTGTCTAAGAGATTTTCAATGAATCATGACATATTAAGATTCATCATAAGCATAAGAATTGGTCCACATGATTCGAGAGTTAATACACCTTCATAGAAATCATACACATGCTCACAATTAAATCAATCAAAGGAAAAGTACAAGGAGAGATACATGCTGCAAAGAATTAGCTCAAAATTCTCACTGAATACGCTCTTATTTTATCTCATATTTTTTGGTTAAGTCACACTTCCTATATTAGTTATATGTGAGAGGATTGATGTAAAATGGAAACAAATTGCTCACATATGATATAACAAGAAAGAAAGGCACTTTCAGAATTTTTTTCTTATGAATATGACTCATGAAAGGAATGCTACTACTTGAATGCAAGAACAATTGACACCATATGCTCATACTTCATTCAAATCTCCATATATTGATATAAACACAACAAATAAGATCAGAATGTCTTTATTAGGATTGTAATGAGGCCAAAGGGTAAGGGGTTAAAGAAAGAATGGATATGGATAGAATGGATATGGATAACACAAGTGTTCTTAAAGAAAAGTAGAAGCATGCTATGATGTTAGAGACATAAGAACTTGTATCACCATCAAGGCTTAAAAATTATATAAGTACCGAGCAAGTACATACACTCAATGGCCGACCAAGCTCATTCTCTTCATTCTTCATCACTGTGATTCCACTCTTCTTAGGCACAACATGAACTGGACTTACCCATTTGCTATCTGAGATGGGGTAGATGATGCCAACATCCAAGAGCTTAAGAACCTCTGCTCTCACTACTTCCTTCATGTGTGGGTTAAGCCGTTTCTGAGCATCCCAGTTAGGCTTTGCATTATCTTCAAGGAGGATTATATGCATGCACTTGGATGGAATTATGTCTTTCAAGTCAGCAATGGTCCACCCTAATGCAGTCTTGTGCTCCCTAAGAACTCTCAACAGCTTCTCTTGCTCCACCAAACTCAAGTTTGCAGCAACTATCACTGATAATGTCTGGTTCTCTCCCAAGTAAGCATACTTCAATTGTTCAGGTAGTTGCTTCAATTCTAGATATGGTGCCCTAACAATAGAAGGGACAAGAGCAGTATTAGTAGACACAAGAGTTTCAAAGGGAGGTACATACTTACTTGGATAAGGCTTAGAAGCCTCAAGAGAATGCACGGCTTCATGGAGGTGTAAGGACCTTTCCCGAATTTCTCTTCGAAACTCGGAAAGAACCCTTATCCCATCTGACAGCCCTTTTTACCTCAAAATTTTATACCAGGACTACCTTTTATCTTTAAATAATTTTTAGTAAACCTTACAGGGTTCCCGACAGAACCTCTGTACTTACTGACCACTCCTACCTATCAGACGTAGGACATCATACAGGTCAAAGCCAATACCTCGGAATAGTGGTGGTCCAAATAGGAATACCCTCTGACACCAAATGTCAGTAGGTCAGACACTGCTGACACCTCTACTGGAATACCACAAGACAACCGACTAGTCGGATACTTGTGAACCAAGAATAATTCGTCCCTCTGGGTTACCATCCACACCAACCCACAGACCCGGATGACGAAGTATTTTCATAGGCTGATTAATCACATGACAATCGTCGTCAAACCATATTATAGCCGGAAATATCCTCAGCTATCATATCGTATCCTCAGCCTGAATAACATTCGGCTATCATATCACATCAGTCGGCATATCCCTAGCCACCAGGGTATCCCTTGGGGTGTGCTAGTCCTGTATCACAACTCTCTGTACTATGCATAAATAGCCTCGCGACCCGGCGGAGCCAAAACTCCTCGATGCTAGAGTCGGAGCACTCAACGAACCAACGGAGTAAAACTCTCGACGCTAGTCGAAGAAACAGTAACCAATTATATTGAAGGTTCACCGGGTTCACCGCAAATAGCGGATCCTAGTCCCATATTCTGGTCCTCCTCAAATATGTTTATCTTGGAGGTTCATCGGGTTCATCGCGAATAACGGATCCTGGTCCCATATTCTGGTCCTCCTCAAATATGTTTATCTTGAAGGTTCACCGGGTTCACCGCGAATAACGGATCCTGGTCCCATATTCTGGTCCTCCTCAAATATGTTTAGCTTGGAGGTTCACCGGGTTCACCACCAACAGCTGATCCTGGCCTCCCTCAAATCAAGGTTTATCTCGGAAGTTCATCGGGTTCACCGCCAACAGCGGATCCTGGCCCGGATCCTGGCCTCCCTCAAATCAATGTTTATCTTGGAGGTTCACCGGGTTCACTGCCAACAGCGGATCCTGGCCTCCCTCAAATCAAGGTTTATCTCGGAGGTTCACCGGGTTCACCGCCAACAGCGGATCCTGGCTCGGATCCTGGCCTCCCTCAAATCAGTATTTATACTGGGGGTTCATCGGGTTCACTGCCAATAGCGGATCCTGGCCCCGGATCCTGGCCCGCCTCAAATAGTTCAACCCAAAATCATAGACTCAATAATTATCACGTCAAAACGATATCAAAATCGAATCCAACAACCATGCCATTTCTCACAACACACTTTCACTGAAATATTTGAAAAACAAATGTCCAACAATCATTTATAAATTCCAGGAAATCATTGCAACCATACACAACAGTATTTAAATCAAAGATATTGATGCATGCATTACAATTTATAAACCAAAAGTCCACTCACAAACATCATCCAACCCAAAATTCATGGACGCTCTAGCCCAAGGAACACATGCACAATAATGACCCAACTACCTTGACTTTCCGAGCTCAAAACCTGCTCCACGGTCAACCATTACCGCTGGGATTGCCCAATAGAGCCCTAAACAAACTCCTATGACCTCGAAACCAACAAAATCTGATCCGGAACGTCCTAAAACCCTAGTCACGCGTCGCTGTGACATCGGGAACAGTCCCACGCGCCGCCATGCGCCACCGGAAGGTCAGAACATGGACCCACGCACCGCCATGCGCCGTCACGCGCTGCCACGCGCCGTCACACGCCGCCATGCGCTACTATAGTGACTCACGCGCCTGGACCGGTCCAACCCGACCCAACTCGGCCTGACCCGGTCCAACTCAACCCGACCAGTTCACTCGACCCGACCAGTTCACTTGACCCGACTAGTTCACTCGATCCGACCAGTTCACTCAACACGACCCGATCCAACCCGACCCGTCTTATCGCTCGTAACCTGCCGGAGAAGGCGACCGGACCGCCGCCTCCGTTGCCGACTGGTACGTCGAAAATTACCATTTCCGGTCGATTTTCAATGTTTTCTAACTTCTTCATTTCTTGATCGTTTTTCACGAACCACACATGTAAATTCATCTACTTTTCACCAGGAATCCAAATATGAGGTCAAAGTTCCGAGATCGTACCTGGTCTGGCCGAAAAATGGCCGAGAAGATTCGGTCCACCTCCCTCCTTCGTCCGTCGCCTACGGCGGTGCTCCCGCTCTGATAAATACACCTAAATGCTCGTGGGGCTCCGGGGAAGATCCTCCCGACCTTGGTTTCGGTCGAATCGGACGGAATCCGTCCGATGAAAAAGATTGTTCGGTGTTCGCACGGGGAGAATTTCGGTTAGGAGAGAGAGACTGAATGGACCAATCTCTCTAGGAGAGAGAAAAAATCTGATATATAGTTCTAACTTTTCCAAAATTACCAAACTGCCCCTATAGCTTCTAGACTCGTAACGAACTCACCGGGTCTCCGTTTTCTGTGTGCCGCCTGTCTACGAACTCGTGAGTTCGAGAGCTACGCAACGACCCAAGAAAAATTTCCAAAAGTACTGCCAGTCAAAAAGTGACTCTCGAACCCGTCCAAAATCGAGGGTAAAATCGTCCAATTCTCAAAATAATTTAATTTCTGGTCCGGATCGTTACAGGAGGTCTATCTCTGTAACATCTCATCCACATTCATAATTCAGCCTTGTGAGGTTGTGGGCTATGCATGCCTCCAAAGGGTCAATGATATGTACCTGAAACACTTGCTCAACAACACTTCCTACCACATAAATCTTGAAACAATCATGGTTATCATGTGGCAATTTGATAGTGTCAGACAACATGAATTCTATCTTCTTACCATTAACTTTCATGCGTATAGTACCCTTTTTCACACTTATCTTAGTATCAACAGTTACCATAAAGGGTCTACCAAGAACAATAGGTAATGAAGATGGCATAGGGGAATCTTCCATATCCAAAACAACAAAATCAGCAAGCAAAATAAATTCATTTACCTGAACCAAAACATTCTCTAATATACATGTAGGTCTTCTGATGCTTCTATTTGCTAATTGCAATATAATTGAGGTTGGTTTGAGCTCCCCCAACCTCAACTCCTCATAAACGGTATAAGGCATCAAGTTAATGCTTGCTCCTAAATCAAGCAAAGCAAGTTCAAACAGACGGTCACCAACCCTGCAAGGAATAGTAAAACTACCTGGATCTTTTAGTTTAGGTGGTAGCTTTCTCAATAAAACCGCACTTACCTCCTCAGTCAATGCAACTTTCTCCTGTTCCTGAAACTGTCTTTTGTGTGTACAACAATCCTTTAAAAACTTAGCATAAGATGGAATCTGTTTAATTGCATCACGTAAAGGAATGTTGATTTCTACTTTTCTCAAAGTTTAAAAAATATCAAGAAGATGTTTTTCTTTCTTTTGCTTAACTAACCTTTGAGGGAAGGGTGGCAATATCACATTTTCCTTCTCACCTACCTTTGTGGCTGGAGGTGGTTCAACATTTTCTGGTTCATTCTCATATGTCCCCACCTTGTTGTCAACTACCTTTCCACTTCTAAGGATTGTCACAGCCTTGAGCTGCTCCTGGCCTCCTGGATTAAGTATGGTTTGTGATGGAAACTCTCCTTTCTTCCTCTCACTTAACTCCTTTGTCATTTGCCCTACTTGTGCCTCCAATCTCTGAATAGCTTGGCTAGTTGTTGCTTCTAGTTTCTGAATGTTCTGACTAGTTAGAGCATTTGTCTGTTGCTGTGCAATCAAGAACTAAAGTATGGCACTTTCAAGATTATTCTTCTTCTGGTCAGTATTTGGTTGTGCCACCTGTGATGAAGCATGATAATTACTTCCCTACTGGAAGTTCTTCTACTGCCCACATTCTGACTGTTGCTCCAAGAGAAATTTGGGTGGTCTTTCCATCCTGGATTATAAGTGTTCGAATATGGGTTCTTCTTGGGATGATAGTTGTTTTGCCCCACATAATTAGCTTGCTCATGATATATAAAACAAGACATAGGACAAGTCTCAGTAGTATGATTAGAATGAGAACATATAGCACATACCTGGACTTTAGCAACTTGTTGAACTTGAGAGATGTTCTGAGCTGACATTACTTTCACCAGCATATCTAACATCTTTTCCATTCCTGCCATTTGATTATGGACTCCACAATTTGTGCTAACTTCATAAACACCTTTACTTTTACTCTTTGTCTCCCTCTTGATGAGAATCGCTGAGAATTTTCACTTGGGGTCTCAAATAGCTCAATGGCTTCATCACTGCTCTTTTCCATAAGCACACCTCCACAAGCTGAATCAACAAGACTTTTGTTAATATCATTTAAACCTTCATGAAAAGCTTGTACCTTATCGTCTTGAGATAAATTGTGGTGTGGACACTTGAGAAGCAACTCCTTGAAATGCTCCCATGCCTCAAAGAAAAGATCTCCATCCTTCTGTTGGAAGGCTTGAATCTCCCTTTTAAGTTGTCTTGTCTTTTGGGCTGGGAAAAACTTCTTCAAAAATTTAGTGGCCATTTGTTCCCAAGTAGTAATGGAACCTGCATCCAGAGAATTCAACCACAACTTAGTATTATCTTTTAAGGAGAAAGGAAAGAGAATTAACCTGATTCCTTCTGGAGTTAAGCCCTGGATGTTCTGAGTCTTGCAGAGATCGAAGAAATTCCTAATGTGCAAGCATGGAGCCTTAGAAGGTGTGCCTCTGTAGTGCGGCATCATGTTAAGCAATTGAGGTGATAAATTGAAGCTGCCTTGCACAGTTGGTTGGTAGGCAATGCATGATGGTTGATTAAGGTTTTGAGGGACAAAGGAGTCCTTCATTGGCCTTCGAACCTGTTCATCCCCCATTTCGTTCACAGATTATGATATTTCGCCTTCTTCAAAATCTTCTCTTTGTGTGTTAAGTTTTGTCTTCTCAGCTTGCTTTCGAAGACGTCTAAAAGTTCGTTCAATCTCAGGATTGTAGACACCGACCGCTGGATTTTGGGATCGACAACCTTGCATAAACAAAATTCAACCTGTAAAAAAAACCAAAAATCAATTTCAACACAAACTAATTATACAATCCCTGGCAACGGCGCCAAAAACTTGTTGTACAAATAGCAACCTAAAAATTACGCAACTATATACACGTTTTAACTCGCAAGTGCACAAGATCAGACAAATAGTATAGAAAACAAATACGAGATCATTCCCACGAGGATTGGATTAATATGTGTTTAAAATTGATTTCCTAGAACTATTAACTAAATGGCACAAACTAAGAATGCAGAAGTGAAAGAAAACCCAAAAAAAAATTTATTTCAAACCCTAAGATTTCTAATCAAAGTTTATGTGCAATACACAAAGGCACTCGGTGTTGAAAATGATGATTTTAAGATGATTTTGAAAACTGAAAATTTCGAGACAAAATATTAAAAATAGCGTTTGATTAAAAATAGAATTGGATCGATGTTAAAACAATGAGAAAACCAGTTAGGGATTCGATGTTCACCACTAATCTTCTTCCTTAAGCAAACGACATGCACAATGCTACAAAACAGATTTTTGATGCACATGTTTGTCAACCTAAAGGCATGATATCTACTCTTTAAATTATTGATTTCCCTAAGCAACAAATTAGGCATGGGTATCTACGCTAACTCTTTTCATTCTTAAAATGTTTAGCCTGGTATCTACTAAATTACACTTTAAGAATGCATAACACAATGGAAATCGACAAACACACAACTCCTAGAACATGATATCTATTCTAGTTATTCATGATGATTAATTTCAAGAACTTATAACTAGTTCTTTTGTTACTCTCACAGACACAAGATTCGGTCATCTAAATTTACCTATGTAACAAACTCAATACACAAGATTCGGTCATCTAAATTTACCTATGTAACAAACTCAATACACATCATGCATATGGTGATCAAGCATAACATAACGTATGTAAAGAGTAAAATATGATCTGAAATTAATCAATTAAGCATCACAAAAGTAGTTTACAGCAAAGGCATATAGAAATCCTTAAAGAAACATGATTAGGGCTTCAATCGAGCCCTAACTAAAGTACTTAGTTACCCATATATAGCGAAGATATTCTGCAATGCCTCGGTGACTTAGGTCATTGCCTCAACAAATAATATTGAGTCATCTGCGAAAAAAAAGAGTGAAATAACTGGGGCCATGGGGGTTAGATGGAGACCATGCAGACTTCCTTGAGCTTCGGCTTGCTGGATAAGATGTGTAAAGCCTTCTGCAGAGAGTAAGAAAAGATAAGGAGAAAGAGGACATCCATCTCGTAAGCCCCATTGAGGGGTGATCATCCCTAGGGGGTTGCCCTGCCAGAGAACAGAAAAAGATACTGTAGTCAAACAATCCATTATCTTACTTACCCATTCCGGGAAAAAATCAAACCGAAGCATAATTGCCTTCATAAAACACCACTCTACCCGGTCGTATGCCTAAGCCAGGTCAAGCTTTAGAGCTATTTTGGGATTTCCTGCCGACTTCAAATTCTTCATAGTATGGATGCACTCAAAGGCCTTTAACACGTTGTCAAGGATATGACGGCCGGGAACAAAGGCATTTTGAGTCGGGGAAATTACAGTCGAGAGGACTGGATTGAGCCGATTGGCCAGTGTTTTGGCAATCAATTTGTAGATCACTGTGCATAAGCTTATAGGCCGATACTCGCTGACCTTTGTTGGAGTTTTCAGTTTGGGGATAAGAGCAATATATCAATGTGTGATTATAATCTTGAATACTACCATTCCCATTGAGAATATGTAAACATGTATAACTAACCTCGTTACCCACTATATGCCAATAACGTTATCGGCATACGATCATGTCCAGGGGCTTTAGTAGGGTACATTTGCTTCAGAGCATGCTCCAACTCCACTCTAGTAAAAGGCTCTAATAGAGCCTGATTCATTGATAAAGAAACATAAGGAGTTATAGTCTCCAACATTCTATGCATACCTTGCCCACCTGTTTTGGTAAACAAACTGGAAAAGTTGCCACAAATCATGGTCCCGACAACAGAAGGATCTGTTTGCCAGACACAGTTATCGTCAAAAAGGCCTTTGATTTGATTATGTCAGCCTCGGGCTTTTGCTCCTTCATGAAAGTGCTTCGTAATTCTATCCTCCTCTTTTAACCATTGCACTCACTATCTTTGCTTCCACATTGTTTCCTCTTGCTCCAACCAACAGTCAATTTGTTTTTCTAGCACTGATTTCCTTGAAATACCTTGGGTCGTGTGGTCATCACTCAGCTTGCCCAAATCAGCATGGGCTTGCTGCAATTTCAATTTGGTTGAACCGAACTGTACCCTACTCCAGTTAGAAAGCCGTTTAGCACATCTGTGTACCCAAGAAAAAATAGTACTCCCCCCAATCTTACTGTTCCATTTAGCAGTTTCTTGATTGTGTTGAGAAGTATGCATCATATGTAGTATGAGTATTTTGGGTGGGGGTGTTACATACGTTGAGTTGCTCGTGATATTTCATTATCCATCATTATCAGATCCTTACTCGCCACTATTCTATTAAATAGACTTCTGCGCTTGCAAAGGTAAACTGTACCACAACTTTTCCACCAATCACTCAAGTCTTTGAAAAAGTTATAAGCTCTATGGCCTAAGACAAACACTTAAGTCTTCATCAAGCTCATGAACAGGTAACAATCACAAACAAACGTACATGAGTCAATTCCTTCACCACTAAAGCTAAAGATCGCTCGCTATTGGCACTAATCATGGTCAACATATAAATCTGATTCAAGATCAAGCGTTCACCACTTTTGAATTAAAATCAAACTTGGCGATTGGATTAGACGAAATTATTTATTTTAAAAGACCAGCTACAAAAGTTGAAACACTAGACATTTATTTTGAGCAAGGACGATTAGGCCAGCGAATAACCGCAACAGAAAAGCATGTCCCTCCAAAGCCCACCACTGAAAGGGAACTCAAAAGCATTTACTTGGTGACAACCTCCAACAAGCTATTGAAACCTCTAATCGAGCTACCATTAGATTGAACAGCTTGTAGAGCAAGATTTTTTAGGGCCTTGATTTTGTCTCTCATTTCCTCTCCTTGTTTATGCTTCAAAATTAACTCCATGGCATTAATGGCTCCAACTTTTGTGATGCCCTCAACCCCAACACCAACACCAACTCCCCATACAGCCTCTATAGTCTTCATGTTGAGCCTTTGGTCTCCAAAGAATGGCCTGCAAATCATAGGCACACCACCAACAATACTCTCCAAAATCGAATTCCACCCACAATGTGTCACAAAAACCCCAACTGAGGCATGTCCTAAGACTTGCAATTGGGGAGCCCATGCCACTACTTTTCCATTTAGGCTACTTTTGTCACGCCCCTTGGGCAATACATCCTCTATGTTTCCCCTAAATGACCATATAAATGGAACCTCACTCTCAACAAGTGCTTCAGCAAATGCTGCTAGCTCATGAGGCGGTGGTGCCGCCACCGTGCCGAAGCCAATATACGCCACAGATGCAGGCTTATGCTTGTCCAACCACTCTAAGCAACCACTTTCATCTTTAAGCAGTGGCGGAGATGGAGTTGTTAGACTGAAGGGTCCGACATTGAGGAATTTCTGGAATCTTGACTTGAGATTGTTTACAACTTCTGGGTCTACTTCTTCAAAAGAGTTGATGGCAACTGCAGTTGCTTTGTGCAGATTTTGTCCCATTTTGTGTAACAATGATGCTATGGGTGACTCGAGGTTTCCTTGAACTAATCCGTCTGGTAGGTCATCAATTTGAAGTTTTGAAAACCCAGGAAGAAATTCAAGCGTCTGTGTGCCTGAAACAAAAGTTTGATCCTATTAATATCCAATTCTTAATCATGAGAAAATAGTGCATCTAACAAGTATTCGAAAAATGAAAAGAATAACCAACAATAATATCATGATATTCTACTACATTTAAAATGAGTTAGGGTGTATTCAATTATAAATTTTAAAGGATTTCTAGAAATCTAGATATGTATTCAATTCGAATTTTAAGTGATTGTTTTAAAATCTGTCAAAAATTAGGTGTATTCAATTGATATTTTAAATAATGTGTATAAATCCAAGTGTATTAAAAAACTTAAAGATTTTATTTTATTTGATAAATTGATGTATTTTAGGACTAAAGATACACATATAAACCACCATCAACAATACATACCCTCACCTGGCCTAATGATTTTGATGAGTTTTGAGTGAAATCATATGAAATAAAGACAAATCAATTAAAACCCATTACAATTATTAATCATTTAAAACACATTAAACCTATTAAAACTCAATTGAATAAAAAATTTGATATAAAATTCAAGCCGATTGCTTAATTTCACAACTATTAAGAATATATAACATTATAAGACCACACACCACAGGGTCCTCATAATAGAAGAATCCCTCTTAATTCTTGGACAAGTGGTTAGTTCATAATTTCAAATAAGAAGATTCTTCTACATAATCCTAAGGCATTCTACCGTGGTTTATGTGAGTTTAATTCCTATATATAAGAATGGATGGTGCCAACTTACTTATATTGGTTAAAACTTTAATATTGTTTGTTTTTATTTCTTCTCTCTCTATTTAACCAGGTGGCTCACCACAAATAAGAATCAAAGTCACGATAACTCACAAATAAAAATCAGCTCTATTATACTCAAATTTTGTGACCAAATGTGGGAGACTGAACTTAAATTTTCCTGCCTAGTGTGAAAAACCAAACTCCTAACTATATATACTCAACTTGTGATCTGATTTGTTAACAGCAAGAATAATATATGCTATTAATAGATTGACAACTTTTTCTCCAATACTCATAAATGGAAGTGTCCAAATACATTTGATAGTTTTCATGTTCAAGTTGCCTACAGTGGAAAAGATCACATAACAAGAAAAAAGTGGATCTTATATATATATATATATTATCTAAAGTTAATGATGAGTTAAACGAATGCTTACCACCAATTCCAACACTACTTTGACGTATGAAGTCTGTTTCGACGTGAACAAACAGTGAACGTGGCCCAGCGGTCCAAACCGGTACCCACGGCACTTTCATTTCCTCGGCCACATCTCCAAGAAACCAGAAGAACGCATCCGACACCAAGCACCCGATCCTCAACCCCGTAGCTGCCTCGGCATCCTTCAAACCCTTGGTAAAATTTCCGAGGGCCGCCTTCATAAACAACCCGATAAACTCCATCGGGTTCCCAGAGGGCACGAATCCTTCTGGCAAACCGTCACCAATGTCATGCGGTTTGACATTGTCGAGGGTGGATGGCAATTTGGAGAATAGAGAGGTGTTGGCGGAAGAAGTGGTGAAGAAGGTGAAGAAGGCGTGTGGAGCTGCCGGAGCTAGTCCAGTGACGAGGCTGAGAAGAGGGGCTGCGTGAGTCCCAAAGGGGAAGGCCAAGACGGCAACATGGTGGGTAAATGTTTTGGGGTTTCCGGCCATTATTATTATTATTATTTTGATGGATT
Source organism: Oemleria cerasiformis (assembly GCA_037349345.1). Classification (NCBI taxonomy): domain Eukaryota; kingdom Viridiplantae; phylum Streptophyta; class Magnoliopsida; order Rosales; family Rosaceae; genus Oemleria; species Oemleria cerasiformis. The sequence continues at coordinate 14,081,368 of JAZGTL010000010.1, forward strand.
TGCTTGTCTTGATTCTGTGGTTTACTGATATGTGGTAAATAGATATGACATGCGTATTGTTTTGGGTAGATGAGATACTTGGTTGTCAAACGAACAACGAGATACTTGGTCATTCTTGTAACACTACCCACAATAACTGCGCCGCGTCCCTCTTATTAGGAGGACACTATTTTTCACTTTTATTTCCGCAAAAGAATTTAGCTCGCATTCGGTATGATTCAGTACATGTATTTATTTAAATACATGCATGTAAATGAATATATTTATAATTTTTACAATTAAAAATAAATGAGCCAATGTACATTTATATAATGTAATCCCCTTCCAATATCCTTGTATAAAAAAATTATAATAAATAAATAAATGAGCTACATTATTAAACGTAAAGATGGTGAATATATTCAATATTACAATGTATTGACTTATTTCCAAATTTAACGGTTTTTGTTAACCGAACTTAATCTTCTGACACGAAAGTATATATATATATATATAGTAGTTATTTATCTTTCTGTCCAATTATCTACATCTATTTCGTCTATTCATCCGCCAAAGTGGCTGGTTATCTCAATTATTGTTTTAGTTCTTCCACTGTTTATTCTATGTCTATTGCTTGTTTATCTTCTCTTCTGGTGTGCAACTCCAAACCAAACAGTAAGGCCCCATACAAACAATAAGCCCCAGGTGAGGCGTGAGCGGAGAGGCGTGAGCGGAAAGGTAGAAACAACCCAGGCGTCAAGAGAAACTAATAATATATAGTTAATTAACGGTCAGAATTCTAAACCTCTTACTTTGATAATCATTTACTTGTAAAATGAGTAGACTTTTTAGATCTCATTCTTCAGCCAGTAGTTCTTCCAGAACTACCCTATATACAATACCTTCCATAGTTAATGAAGAACATTTTGAGTATCAATCAGATGAAAATGTAAATTTTAATGATTGGAATATTCCTAAAGTCCCCAGTAAAAACATTTACAAGAAAAAATGGTCAATAAATACTTTTAAAAGTGAACACCATATTAAAACAGTTGAGCAAGTTTATGTTGTAAGTAAGGAACATGAAACTTGTCAATTATTTAATCTTGAGTCAGTTAAAAAAAACACAAGAAAGATGGTCACAATTACATTCACATTAGTTGTATCCAAGTAGCAGTAAAACCTTTAACAAGAAGAGGTCTTAATGCCTATATTCTTTTGTGTCTTCGGGATGCTCGATTTACTAATTTCAATGATAGTATTCTCGGCATCGTCGAATCAAGCATGTGTAACAGTTCGGTTCATTTCGACTATTTTCCAGATCTCACAATAAGTTTAAGTGACCCTCATATGTTAAAAGCAGTAACCTTAAACATTAAAACTTCTGGATATCAAGGGATAGAATGTGTCCAACCTTTGACCTGGATATACCGAATTTACTACAAATGTACTGGAACCAACATGAATTTCCAAGCTATTTGTAAAAGCCCAAGAGATCAAACTTTATTAATCCAGAGTAGTGAAGATGCAAACATTAAAGTTCCACACCACATAAAATGGTCAGATGTTTGTCTACCTTCTAATTGGTTATTAACTAACGAAAATCAGCCAAAACAAATCAAAAACGATTCAAGCAGTCTTAATTACATACAACGATGGTACATTTAAAATTAATTTTGGAAACCACCCTAGGCCAGCTTCCTTCCGAGTTATAGAACATCTTAGTCAATCCTCCAAACCTCCCAGACATTTCTTCTCAGGATCAATTACCACTGAAGAAACTAATCAAAGAGACTATGATTTACAAAATGAACTAATTAAATTAAAATTAAAAGGAATTAAAACATTTTCACAAATCAGTCATCCCTGCTATGCCCACTCTAGTAAAACTAATAAAGACAATGAGGAAGAAGAAAAACAACCTTATCCCACAGCCACTAACTTTGAAGATAACGCACCATTCGATTCACAATTATTGGTCATCTCTCGACCCTTTGAAATTAATTGGAAACACCTCACCGAAGATATTAATGCTCAAAACAACATTGAAAGAAGAAACCAATACCGACAAAATTACACTCCAGACCAAAGACAACTAATATGGTTTGTTTGGAAAAAATTAATGTTACAAAATTCAATCAGAAATATACTTCTTCGATTTTGTAGAACAACACTATAAAGAGAAAAAAATGATTCAAACAGTAACTAAAGAAATTTGGAAAAAACCAGATAACACCACAGCCACTTCTAGTCATCCCCCTGTAGAAACAATAGTTATTCAACATTTAAATGCCCAAGTAAAAGCCACACATTTTAAAATCTCTGAAGAAAATGAAATTAAAAAGGTAGTAGAACAAAATAATTACGCTAACCAATGCTTAATCACAATAGGAAAACAATAAGACAAAATTGAAACTAAAATCGATACTATCCCAAACCAACAATCCCCACAAAAACCCTTAATTAAACTTCCAGAAATCAAACTAGGATCCATTCTTAAAACACCAACCCTCCACAAAATAGAACAAATGCTAAAAGATATAAAAAAGGAATCTACTTCAGTCAACGTAGTAAGTACTCATACTAGTAATCCCAACACAGACTCTGATTCTGATTCAATAAACTCAGAACAAATAACTCAAATCAGAAAAGCCTTTAAGAACCTTCAGGTAAACAGAATCACAAATAAAAAAGTTAACCCAACTAGTTTAACAAAAAATTGGTATCCTAGGCCTACTCCTCCTGATCTCCAATACGAGGAAAGAGGTACCCAAAATCAATTTTCAGTTTCTTCTGATAAAATCTATGAATGAAACCTAGATGGCTTATCAGAACAAGAAATATTAAACAAAATGCAACACATGTCGATGGTTGTTAACAACTATCTTACCAACCACAATCATAGCCAAACTGAAATTGTTAACCTTTTCGTAACCGGATTTATGGGAACGTTAGTCACTTCTCAGTTGTCTACATTGATGATGTCCTCATATTCTCGTCCTCTATTGACGAACACTGGAAACATCTTAATATATTCTTTCAAACAATCAAACACAACGGTCTCGTAATTTCTGCCCCAAAAATTAAACTGTTTCAAAGCAAAGTTTGGTTTCTTTGACAATCACCCCTATTGACAGAGTCATACAGTTTGTTGATAAATTTCCTGATAAAATTCTTGATAAAAATCAACTTCAAAGATTCCTTGGGTCACTTAATTATGTTGCTGAATTCTACCAAAATCTTTGCCAAAAATGTAAACCATTATTTGAGCGACTCCAAAGTAATCCTCCTCCGTGGACTGATATCCACACCTCTATAGTCAAAGAAATCAAAAAACATGTTATTATTCTTCCATGTCTTGGCATTCCAACAATAAATTCTTTCAAAATCGTTGAAACTGATGCCTCTGACCTTGGCTACGGAGGTATTCTTAAACAAAAAAGTCATCCAAATAGTCCTAAGTTAATTGTTCGTTTCCATTCAGGTACTTGGAATCCTACTCAAAATAATTATAGTACTATTAAAAAAACGATTTTATCTATGGTTTTATGTATTTGCAAATTCCAAAAAGATTTGTTAAATCAAAAGTTTTTAATTCGTGTTGATTGTAAGAGCGCAAAATATGTTTTAGAAAAAGATGTTAAAAACATTGCATCAAAACAGATTTTTGCACGATGGCAGTCAATATTAAGCATTTTTTATTTTGACATAGAATACATTCAAGGCAGTCAAAATTGCATTCCTGATTTCCTTACCAGGGAATTTTTACAGGGAAAAACATATGGAGTCTAGAAGACTCTCTAATCAATCAATTGCTGGCAAAACCCCAGCAGCACCAGTTAAAAAAGAAGTTAAAGAAGAAAACCCTTCTTCCCAAGGCCTTGTTCCTTACAGAGTGCTCCCACCTACTCTCATCAACAGATTCACAACACTTGGATCTACAAGTGGCCAGTCACGACCCAATTATCATTTAGATTTAGTTTCAGCCTATGACCCATACCAATCAGTTCAGGCCATTGGCCAACCAATTACCCATTATAGGCCCCAATCATCACCTTATTTTCCCAAAAATACAAGCCATGCACTCTTTTACATTGAAGAGTGTTTCAGTCTTCTTAAATCACCTTCCTAATTAGCTAAAGCCTATTTCCCACCTAATTATGATTATGCCCCCAACCATCCTTCAAAAAATCTCCAATATTACACAACCATCCTTTTCCGCACCGACTCAATCAGTATTAAGCCCATTTATGACATGAATGGCCCGCCAAAATTGCTTTATCACTCCATTTACATCCTCCAAGTTATTAACCAGCAAGAATGGGGAACTAAACCTCACAACCTCAAATACTTCCCCAAAGCAAATGAAGAAATTCCATACAGTTACTATGATTACATGGATGCATGGTACAAAGTGTTCCTGCACCAAAATGACAATTTTACTCACTCATGGTTTGTTAATTTTGATAGAAAGTTCAAAAGCCGTTTCCCAGTTTGGTTCCAAAAATGGTGGACTACGCATGGTCCACCGGGGAAGTTATCCCCAATCAACTCCATGACACAGTCAAACATTTCAGCAAAAATTACCCCCAGAATAACACTCATGCAGTCCTGTTACAGTTCATGGAAAAGTACAAGGTGCCGTGGGTAATCAAATGGGAATACAAGATTGAATCAGACATTGTGGTCAGACTATTCTACACAAAATAGTGGGATAAGCTTGATCTCAACAGAATTATTCAAATGGTTAACAAAGAATTTCCATCAAGTGAAAAGAAAGTTCAACCCGCAGTTTCAGAAGCATCTTCATCATCTCTCTCAATCGAGGGAAAAACTAAATCAGAAATCCAGGAGTTAGCTAGACAACTCTTAGAACAAGCAAGCCAAATGAAGAACGAAGAAGAACATATTTCGAACAATCTGGATTCTCCCAACTCATTAACTGCATCCTCATCCAGTCAGCCGAAGTCATCTCCGTTACGAAAGCAGAGATGGGAAGATTTCCAAGATTCTCAAGATCCATATGATTTGAGTTTTGATAGTTGAATAAATCATTCAATCAGACAAGTTAGTATTCATGAATAGTGATTTTTTACTATTCATCAGTAAAAGTTAAAAACAGCAAAATCCGTGAACCTTACCTAGCCCCCAATAATGCTCTTTTGAAGACAAAATCCCTCTATAAGCTCAACAATCATCCTCGTGAATCCCGCTGCAAACAAAATCACATCAGACATTTGGAGACCACATGCATCACCGCAATTAACTCAACCATGTCGGCCATGTTGGCCTCCCCCAGTCTTTTTAAACTAGTTCATTTCCTTCAGTCACTCAGACATATTTTCAGAGCATGTGTTAGAGCATAGTATTCTAGCATCCAGTTTTAGCATTCCTTTCTCAATTCATCTCAGTTAAAAGGGACTTCAAAAGATCGACTTAGTATACTTGAGACATCAATCATTGTGATATTCATGTATCCTACTTCTTTCAATAAGTCTCTCCAGTTGTAATCACTTGCATTCAAGTAAGATTTCAAATAAAATCTTATTCCAGTTATTTCATTTGAATATCATGATCTCTTTATTCATATTTTTAATTATCTATCATATTATTTATATTTTATTTCACCATAGCTCCCTTCTGGTATATATATCCAAACTGTTTATTTTTTAATACTTATTTCAAGATTATCTTTGTAAAATTGATGAAATTAGAGATAAATTAGGATATATATGTACACACAATGATATTCTACATGCTCCTAGTGTGTGGGTGGACGATGTTCTACATACTCTTAGTGTGTGGCCATACTCTGTATGTGGAGTAGGGTGGGTCGGGGTAGGGGTACTGTGGAGGGATATTCTACATGCTCCTAGTGTGTGGGTGAACGATATTCTACATACTCTTTGTGTGAGGGAATATTATGTGTGTGGAGTGGGGGTGGGGGTGGGGGTGGGGTGGGGTTGGGTGCAGGTGGGGGTGCGGGTCGGGGTGGGGTGAAGTACTATTGGATAAAATAGACAACACAAATAAATATGAAATCTATTCTATTCAGTTTAATCTTGCAAGTGCACAAATCGAATAGATAGTATAGCTAATAAGTAAGGGTCGAATCCCACAAGGACTTGTCTAAACGTCTAAATCCACTTTATTACTTAGATTAATTAATGAACTTAGAGACTTATTAACAATAAAATAAAAACACAAACACACACACATGGGGGTTTTAAACATAATTAAAAATAAACAAATAAAATAATTAACATAAAGCAAATAATAAAAATAATAGGCTAGGACACTCAATCCACCACTAACCACAATTACTTCCTAAGTTGTCATGAGTTTAGATTACAAATAGGTGTCCATCCACCTACCCGTGATGTTGCAAATGCTGATATGACGGTCAATCAAGCAATTAAATCAATAATTATCCGTAAATAAGGTGGCCAATCTCATAAACATAAATTAAGTTCATTAAGCTCAGTAATCCAACTTATTCAGTATTCATAACAATCAAAATCAAGCAGCCAAAATCATATTAAAGAAGAAATATGGCTAGGGCTTCAAGAAGCCCTAACCGAAATAAAGATCAACAAAATAAAAAGACTAGTGTTTTTGCTCTGTGTTTTTCTGTATTTTTGCGAAGAAGTACGAAATAAAGATCTACGAAATAAAGAACCCATGTCAAGTTTAGGACGTACGTGCCGAAGAAGTGTTCAATGATTTGGTAGGCTTCCTTCGATTCGCGTTTTGGGCTGAGTTGTCCAGCTGGTTTTGTCTTCTGTGCTTTGTAGGATTCGGTGGATACCCACCAAATTGATTTTGTATAATTGGTGGCATTCTTCTTTACTTCATAACTTCTTCGTTACAACTCCGATTGAGGTGATTATTTCGCTCAAATTTTCATAATTTCAAGCTCTATCTAATTCTGCACATTTCTCACAAATATATTATTTTCTCCAATTGCATATAACGAAATATTAACAAAATATAAGTAAAATGGTATTAATTCATGGATAAAATATGTATTAATTATGACCTAACATCATCTCAATGTCACATTGTACGTACAAATAAGAATCTCATCAATCGGGGTCACCGCCCTCACCAAACCCACTGACCTCTATGCGATTATACCCTCACTGGTATCTTTGAACTGTGGTGACCATCAGTGACAGTAATCATCATACGTAACGCGTCAGAAATTCCACGGCTAACATATCATCATAAGCCGGCATGGCTATCATATCATCATAAGCCGGCATAATCCTCGGCTATATCATCATAAGCCTGCATAATCATTGACTATCATATCATCATAAGATGGCATAATTCTCAGCTATCATATCATCAAAAGCCGGCATAATCCTCGGCTATCATATCATCATAAGCCGGCATAATCCTCGGCAATCATATCATCATAAGCCGGCATAATCCTCGGCTATCATATCATCATAGGCCGGCATAATCATCGCCTATCATCATGACTCGATCTTCATCTCAGGTATCCCAATGGCACTGTAGTCGCGCAAGTCACATCATGTGACATGACTGGGTGTCTTCGCTGGTACCACGAGCACATGAAGGACTGGGTGCAAGCGTCATCACCACGAGTCCCCCTAGGAGCTCTGGGACCACAATACACATAAGAGCTCGGGGAAAGGACTGATGTTTTTTAACTAGTAGAAAGCGAGCACAGGTGAACAATCACGTGGAGGACTGGTATGTGGCCTACAAACAGGTATGACACCAGCGACCACCATGTGGGTATACCAGGACTCGATACTGACATACGACTCAACATAACTCAACATGATTCATAACTAACACACGAACATGCACTAGACTGGCATGCCTCGGCTGTAGTGCTACAACACTGACTCATGTACTAGGATGGCATAACTCCTCGGTGATAGCAATCTCGACACTGACTCTTGTGCTATGCCGACATGACCCCTAGGTAATAGCATCTCAAGCATACACCAATCTATCTCGATTATCGTAATCTTCGTATTCTTCATTTCACATCGTCATCCACCCATAACTCATGATTTAATGTCATAACTCAGATATCGGAATCGACCCTCGATATACCCTACTATAGTGTTAGTTTATACTCATTCCGGAGTATTTTACCTTTCATAGGATTCACAACCCTCAAATATCATAATCACGAAATGTCAAGGCCACAAAACCACCCCTGGAATATTCTATAAAGTTCCTAATATCAACGTCATTTCATAGGGATTACTACCCTCAACCAAGATATCAATCACGTTCCAGGCTCTAAATCTAGCTCGTGGCATCGTCTATGATCTCTAACATCATCATAATACACATAGTCAAACCAAACTTCCCAAGTATCACAACCAAGTACGTTCATCACAAATCCAATTCATACTTACTCAAATCATAATCCATTCTTCACATATTCAATCACATACAAGTACATAATCATAAGTTTAGGGAAGGAGTTCCACTCATAGTACGTCGGGGAGAAATTACCCGACTGTATCCACTATTGTATGTACTTCAAGGCGTTCGTTCTCAGAAGTCCCCACGAGCTTCGTCTCGACCCATACGGCCTTTCGAACTCTCCAACATCATAATGCCTAGCATAGAGGGCAAATAAGATTAATAGTCAACCATTAAAACTATCAATCTTAATTCCCTAAATCCCGGGAGTTCTCACGCTCCCTAAACAAGTTAAAAGAAACTAAAATCATCCAAAAGATCCCCCAAACAAACTCTGATGGACTCGAAAACTACGCCAAAGGCTCTGAAACGTCAAATTATATAGAACACAAGTCGCCAGAAGTCAAGGGTGAGGCCTATGCACCCTCACGCGCCCACACGCGCTTGGGCTCACCTAGGGAGTGCGACTGTGGGGTTCAGTCTCCCCTGACCTTGTGCTCACCGGCGCTGCAACCTCGCCGGTTTCAAGCTTTTCCTAATTCCTCCATTTCTCAACCAAAATCTACAAACTAATAGTCCAAATTCATCTATTTGACGAGAGGAATCCAAAAATAAGGTCCATAGTCTGAGATTTAACCTATGGCAGCAGGAAAATCCCTCAAAAGCCGCTGGGACCCATTTCTGCTGCTGCTTGGTGCGCCGCGTATGGTGGTCAACATCCACAATTGATGCTATGGTTGTGTTCGTGAGAAGGAGACGAAGAGGATGATGGTGGTGCAAACGCTTGGGTCGTTGTCAAACGATAGCGATGGTGAGGCTTCCACGAGAAGCCAGACGCGAGAAGAAAAGAGAGAGGGAGTCACTGGGAGGAGAGAGAAACGGCACGGACCAATGGGACAAGGAGTGAAAAGGTCTCTATTTATAATTTAAATTTTTGCAAAATTATCGATACGTCCCGACTATTTTAGACCCGTAATTTTCTCGTTCGAACTCTAATTTCTGCGTGCCGCCTATCTACGTACTCGTGAGTTCGAGACATACGTAATGGTGTGAAGAAAACTTCCAAACATGTTCCGATCAAAAAGTGACTTTCCAGTCTTCGAGAATTTCAAGGGCAAACTGGTTCGTTTCTAAATCCAACTTTTAATCACGGCCCAATACCTTTTTTGGGCCTTTACTCGAGTCCAATTTCGCATTTAGCCCAATTCATACTTTAATCTAAACCTAGAATTACCGGTTATTTAATCCAATTTAATTTCTAACTTTTATTTTTCTGGACGGATCATGTCAAAATCTCCTAGCCCTTTTTATATTCAAATATTTTCTCTTTTGCATGTCTCTTCCCGTACACCCATTTCCCCAAATCAAATTGGACTTGGATAGTTTTCTTTTTTGTAAACAATTGGACTTGGATAGTTGGATTGCATCGGCTTCTCGGCCTTTTTTGTTTTGTTTTTTATTTTTCCTAAAATTCAAATAACTTTTTTTATGTTTTCTGTTTTCTTAAAAACCCAATAATCTCTCATAAACTATTTATAATTATTTCTTGTCATAATATTTATTTGCGTGAGTTTTTACATAAAAATATTTTTCTTTTGTAAGTCTTAGCAATAATATATGCGTTTATGTGTGCGTGCGCATACAAACACTTTGAAGGTTAAAGAATTATGGGTCCCCATTTGAAGATTTGTCTTAGGACCTCGAAATCTCATGGCCGGTCCTGAATTAACATGTGTAGAGAAATACCATTAGACCGTAGTATTAAGAAACGACTCATTATGAAACTTATCCAACTAACTCCCCTAATATTATTGTAATAAAATAACTAAATTTAAAAAATTTTAAAAATTAAAAAAAAAAAAAAGACCTTTGAGCAAGTCTTCACATAGGTAGGTTTCACTTTGGGAAGAAGCTGTGTTATCTCATTAAAAATCTCTAGAAGAGAATATAATAGCTATGCTCTTATTTTAATGCTTCCTCTCAAGGGCTTTTAATATTCAAAACAAAATTCAATTAATTAAAAATATTCACTCGAATTTCCTCCTTCAAATCATGCACAAAATTGACGAATCTATCTTAAATTTGGAATTTAAATAATGGGCAGCCCAACCTGAAAAAAAAATATATATAATTTTTTTTGGAGAATCATTACTTAAATCCCCTCAAGAACAAATGTGGCAATCATCATCGAACATGGGTGCCACCCAGGGTTTGACACTTTATACCCCAAAAGTCCAACTACTGCAGCCTCCAAATATGCTTATAAATTATAAACCCAATAATAATCCTTTTTACACAATTTTCCTTAAGACTCTCAAAATATGCATACAACTTTGTACTATTACTACTTCGCCATCACAATCTTTCTGGTCCTTTTGGCAGCCACAAATGGTGCCCCAAGGCCAAGCAATTACCTAAGCCCGGCCAACCAATTCCTAGCCCCTCACAATGCCGCCCGGTCCGCCATCAGAATGAGACCACCATTGGTGTGGGATGCAAAATTGGCAAGGTATGCACAATGCTATGCAAACCAAAGGCGGTACGATTGCGCATTGAGGCACTCCAATGGGCCTTATGGTGAGAACATTTTTTGGGGCAGCGGCACCGGGTGGACTCCGGCTCAGGCGGTGGCCGCCTGGGTTTCAGAGCGCAAATGGTACAATTACTGGTCTAATTCTTGTGCCGGAGAGCAGGAATGTGGACACTATACACAGATTGTGTGGAGGTCAACGAGAAGAGTTGGATGTGCTAGAGTCAATTGTTTTGGTGGTATGGGTGTGTTTATGGTCTGCAACTATGACCCTCCAGGGAATTATATTGGAGAAAGGCCTTATTGAATACACATCGTCAACATTTGTGGCAATGGAGTCTCTTTATTATCTGGATCTTATATTTCTAAACCATTGTTTTTTTAATAAGCCTATACCAGTTTATGTATGTGCTTTGCGGACTGGCAATGGAACCTGTATGAAGTTTTGGCTTTCTGTATTTGATTATACTAATCATTTTACCATCATATTAATTATATATAAGCTGCCACTGAGGATTTGCAGTTTCTCTTTGTCCACAATCTCCACCAATGTCAATCTCTATATTGTCACTTCCTCCAATATTATCATGTTCGATAGATTGTCGAAAGATAACAGATTTATAACAATTAATATAGTTTTGAATAAACCATGTTCGATAGATTGAATAAAATCCAATTTAATATATATATATATATATATATATATGGATTTAGGATTAACTATCTATCTCCCTGTTAGCGAGATTCTCTCGCTCCCTCAAATCTCTCACACAATCCCTAACATCTCTTCATCCGTATCTTGATTTAGATAAATATAGAAAGTTAGTTAGGACTTGTCTTGGTGTGCAAGGCTAACTTTGTATTATAAATACTATTCACGGAAGGAATGAAAGATGCAAGGAATTATTTTCTACATGGTATCAGACTAGGTCTAGGACTCTCCTTCTTCAACCCTAGCCGTTCCTCTCTCCTTCCTGCTTTTCCTTTTCCTATGGCCTCCTCTTCTTCTCCCCCAGCTCACTATGCTGGCCCTAACACAACCAGTTTTCTCAAACTTGACGATCACAATTACCTTTAATGGCTCCGTCAAATGAAGCCCTTTCTCATTGGCCAAGACCTTTTCCCATATGTCGACGGCTCTACACCCCCACCTTCTCCCACCATCTATGTCCTCCATTCTGTTGATCCCACATCCACTAACAGTCTCCCACTTCTGTCACCAAACCCAATCCCGAGTTTGCGGTGTGGCACCGCCACGATCAGTTGGTTGTGAGTTACATCACTACCACTCTCACTAAGCAAATTATATCTCTTACCATTGGATGCGAGACCTCCAAAGACATTTGGGACTGCCTTCAATGTCACTTTTCCCAAAAATCCTTGGCTAGCTCTGCTTCCCTTCAACTCCAGCTTATGGACATGACCAAAGGTTCTCTGTTGCTCAGTTCTCTAAAGATTATCGTGTCTGCTTCTTGTTTGCTCCAAATTACTATCAAATTTTTTACTTACTCACCGGTTCTTTACTCTTTCAGGGCCCCTGTGAAGATGGTCAATATCCTGTTCCCCCAGCTTCTGTTTCCCCGTCCACCCCTCCTGTTGCCCTTCCCGTCCTTCACTCTACAACCTGGCATCGTCGTCTTGGTCACTCTTTTGCATCTGTCCTTCCCGTCTCCAGTCTACATTAGGCTCTAAATTTCGTCTTTCTCATTATTTTTGTACCGATTGCGTTTTATGCAAATCCACCCAACTTCCCTTCATTAATAAAAGTGCTTCTATTTCTTCCCTTTTTCAAATTATCCACGCTGATGTATGGATGTCCCCTGTCCCCTCTATCAGTGGGTTTCGCTACTATGTTTTGTTTACAGATGAATATTCTCATTGCACATGGGTTTATCCCATGCGCCGCAAATCTGAAGTTCTCTCCCACTTCATCACTTTCGTCTCCCTTGTTCACAACCTTTTATTTGCCTCCGTCCACACTCTTCAAAGTGACAACAAAACCGAATATGCGAACCGTGCCTTTTCCTCATATTGTCTTTCTCATGGCATCCAACAACATTTCTCTTGCCCTCACACTCCTCAACAAAATGGCCTCGCCGAAAGAAAACACCGTCATATCGCCGACATGATTCGTACCCTCCTCCACACAGCCCATTTTCCTCCTTCCTATTGGGCTGATGCAACTCTCACTGCTATTCATATCATCAACCTCCTTCCCACCCTAACCCTCACTTGGCAATCCCACTTCTCAATTCTTTACCAGCGACCTCCCTCCTACTCCCATCTATGTGTCTTTGGCTGTTCATGTTTTCCTCACCTTGGTTCCTATACGTCCCACAAACTTTCCCCTCGGTCTCTTGAGTGTGTTTTCCTAGGTTATAGCCCTCAACACAAAGTTTATTGCTGCCTTTATCCTCCCACAGGTCGTGTCTATGTGTCGCGTCATGTTATTTTTCAAGAAGACTCTTTTCCGTTTACTCACTTGCAAGTACAACCTTCTCCTTCATGGGTTCCCATGGACATCCAGCTAGTGTCCACTCCGTTGCCGCCCTTGCTGCCCAGCCCAAGCTCTTCGCCTTCTTCTCCTTCCCAGGCCTCTTCTGCCCTACCGGATCCCGTGTCACCTCTGCCCTCCTCCACACTGCCTGGTGTGTCCTGGGCCCCTACTGAGCCTCCCTCTCCCCTCACCAGATCACAACCTCTTCTTGCCACCAAGTTCTTCACCACAATGGCCACATGCACGTCCACCAACTCAAGTATGTGGTTGATCTTCTGCAGAAACATAACCTTCACCACAGCAAACCGGTCTCCATGCCACTTGCCGCCAAGGTCTTTCTCTCTCTCACCTCGACGGCCCACCTCTTGCATCCCCCACTGAGTTTCGAGAAATCGTTGGCTCCCTACAATACCTCACACTTACACGCCCCGACATTGCCCATGCCGTCAACACTGTCGCCCAGTTCATAAGTTCCCCCCGTGCTCCACACCTCATCGCGGCCAAGCGTGTACTACGCTATGTGAAAGGCACCCTTGCTCATGGCCTTGTCTTCCGCCCTCAGCCCATCACAACGCGCCTATGTGCTTACTCTGACGCCGATTGGGCTGGGTGCCCCGACACTCTACGCTCCACGAATGGCTACCTCGTCTACTTTCGCTCCAATCTCATATCCTGGTATTCCAAGAAACAGCCTACCAATGCTCGCTCTAACGTAGAGTCCGAGTATTGTTCTCTAGCTCACTCTTGTGCCGAAACAACCTGGCTTTTCTCCCTCCTTCATGAACTTGGCGTTACTATACCCCTCCCAGTTCACCTCTATTGCGACAACCTTAGTGCTACCTACATGGCTGCTAATCCCGTCTTTCATGCTCGCACCTGCCACATTGAACTTGACTATCATTTTGTCCGTGAAAATGTGGCTCTTGGAAGTCACCGTGTTCTCTTCATTCCTTCTGTTGATCAATCATCCGACCTGCTCACCAAGCCTCTTCACAAGACTCGTCACACACTGCTTCGCTCCAAACTTGTTCACCCACTGCAGCCACCACCTCAAGACCACTGTCATCGTCGTCGTCACCACCACTTCGATCCCCACACCAACCTCAACCCCCATCTTCGCCACCCTCACAACCAATCACTACCGCCACCACCATCCCACACCCACATCCACGTCCACCACCACCCCACCACTACCTCCACATCCATTATCACCACACCAAAACACCTCCACCAACACCGTCCATCTACCTCCACCTTCACTCCATCACCCACGTACACCACTACGTCCCCCTTAGAGCATCTCCAAAACCACCATCCCACACCCACATCCACCTCCATTATAACCTCAACTATATTGTTGCACTACTATCACTATCTCTACTACCGACCATCACCTCAAAACTTATGTTTGGAAATCATTGCTTGAAATGGGTATTTATTTTCTAAATTTTATATATTTGAAACTAACAAGTTTCACCTTTTTCATTCTTACCAAATCATTTCCGGAGTAAATTACCAAAAACATTCTCAAATATTTTTTTTGAGTCAGAAAAAGTATTCTCAAATATTAAAAATGCAAAATCCAATTAGTTATTTTCGAATTATAAAGTAGTACTTCAAACATCATTTCGCAAAACGTTACCAAATGAGCCCTATGCTACCCAAAAACGAGTAGCACCTTAAATTGCGGAAGCTAGACATAATCCTCCATTACAATTATTATTAGAAGCATGCATATTTGGCACATAGGATAATATTTGCATCTCACCTTGTTGATATCTTCTTATACTACTCTTTCCATTTATTGAATTTTTTTTGTACATATATTATAATCGGAACCGTTCATTATCTAAATCATCATTTCAAGATTATTTTCGTAAAAATTCAACAAGATTGGAGTTCGTTTAGCTATTCATATGTATCAAATAAATAAACGGTTTTGGTAATAATTAAGATCCTCATGGAAAACCGTCCATTTAGATGATAAATATGAATGACTAAATGACTTCAAATTTCGTCGATTTTTTGCGTAAATAATCTTGAAATGATGTTTTAAAAATTGGACGGTTTCGATTATGATATATGTATAATAACAATTAGATAAATCAAACGGATGTGGTATGATAAGTTACCGCCGGAATGAAATACAAGTGTTATCCTAATACATACGTGTAAAAGTTAAACACATGACTTTACCTTTTGCAATTTCTTAGTTACCCGAGCTAATCAAGTCACCTCTAAATGTGAAATGCCAAATACACTAAATACCAAGATAAACAATAATTATATTATACCCCAAAAGATATACCTTAAAATTATAAAGTCTCGTTTGGTACGCCGTATTGTATTGACTATTTCAGTCGGATAGACTAATCTGTCTACCGGATAGACTGACTATTTAGTCAGGCGTTTGGTGCTCTGCCGGATTAAAATGCCGACTATATTATACTGGCCAAATTATATTATTATTATTATTATTTATTCTATTTTTATTTTAATTAATTATTGATATTATTATTATTATTACTATTTATTTAATTATTATTTAATTATTATTATTATTTTATTATTATTACTTTTCAAGATTACTAGTCATCCGACTATTTAATACGGACAATTTCGATGGTATTATTTTAGCGGGGGTAAACCGTATAAATGTACTCAACCGTATTAACATATATGGTGACTAATTAGTATGAGTGTTACCAAACACCAATTTCGTACTATATTATCCTATCCGGTTCCTTAAACGGCGTACCAAACGTAGCCTAATTGAACATCAATTAATATGGCCTCTCACCAATATAATTACCAGGTGGATCATAATTACAAGTCATAAACACATCTCCATCATCACACACAACTCTAGCACACCCAACTCTCCTTGTGTTCTTCCACACAATCTGAGTATAATGCCCGCACATTTGGCCAGCCACACAAGTATTCGTCACATAGGTGTAGTACTTCTCTTCATCCGCCCATGTCTTCACCGCGTCGGTGGGCGTCCAAGCCGAGCCGCTGCCCCAATATATGTTCTCTCCGAGCTTGAATCCGTCCTCCGGGAACGAATGATGGAGTTTGCAATCGGATTTTCTGACGCCGGCCCACCACTGAGCGTATTTTTGAAGCTGAAAGTCCCACATCAATGGCAATTCCCACTTGGCTGCCCTGACCAAATTGTGGTGGAACAAGAATTCTAGTGACTCTCCAATGCAACCCCAGCATAGTTGCTTTGAGACCTTAAATATGGTGTCGTTGTCGGGCTTTTGGACAGGTGTTTTGGGTGTTTGAGAAGTGGCTGAAACATTGGTGTGGGAAATGAGAGTAATGTAGAGAACAAAGAGGAAGAGGAAATGGTTCTTCTTCATAGTTTTTTCAGTTTATCCTAGGTTGTTTGTCACTGACACTGGGCGCATTGCTATAAAGAAGAGTAGTACATAAATATATATAGACTCCATGGAAAATTCCGCGGTTAATTAACTTTGTTGGAAATTTCAATTCAGTCAAAATAAATATGTACCACGTATCTCATAGCATTAAGAACTATTCTCCTATATTAATACATCGAAAATTATGTAAGATTCTCTTCAAACGAACAAGAAGGATGATCTATGAGTGGGAATTTAATATATTATAAATGTTTTAAGTAACTACTTATTTTTTGAGAATGATCTTTAAAAACATCTATTGAAATTAAATAAATGACGGACAGTACTTAACTCTAAGATCACATGCATATGCCAAATTTCCGAAAATTGTTGTATAGAAAGTAAATATTGGTTGGACCGTGAACAGCCACAAATTATTGATTAATAGATGATTGATTTTAAGTGAAGGTAGGCACGTGAACTTCTACCATGTTGTGCCCGTGAGCCCTTTCTTGTTTTATTTGAGGACATTGTGAGTTTGTGACCACCATGGTACACTCTAGAACATGATACGTGGCATGCATAGAGAGTATAATGCAGTGCATGGCAGCTTGAGTTTGTGTACGTATTCGCTACTGTATATTTTGTATTATTGGAGCTCCAGCAGTTTAAGCTAGGGGAGTTACAGTTAACTAGCTCCAGGCACGGACGCGCGACTTTATAACTCAATAATAAATTGACATATATGTACGAGAGATATTTTCATAGCATATTTTAAACGCATTTAAATTTATTATATATGCGCGTATCAATTTACATATTTTTAATATATAAAATGTGATTACAATTTTTAATTTTTATATTTTATTTTTAAAACAAATGAAAAAAAAAAAACCAATGCAAAGGAATGCTGGCAGTTCCATATTTGTGGAGTTTGGTTTGCTTTGGTAACTGAAAAAAAAAACCAAACAAAAATGAATGTAGCCGGGTATGTGGAAGAAAATACAACTAAAAAATGCCCTTATGAACTTATGATAATTAAAAACAAAGAATTATATAATGTTGATTGCTTTAAAAAAAAATCTTGAATAATTAAAATGCAAAAATACAGCAATTATATATTTATATATTTGTTTCATTATCCATTTTACCTTCTTACCCTTATTTTGTCTTTTAATTTCTTTAATATTTTTTTCAACAAAGGACTTTTTTTAAGTTTATTGAAAACCATTGTAATCCAAATCGAATCATTAAGATTTTTTTTTATTTATATTATTTATTAGTTAATATTTTCACCTATAATATGTTAATGTAAATGTTCATTACATACCCTACCTCACTTAATCATTACCCATTTTGCTCTACTTTTAAATCATATTTAAACATAACCAGTCATATTTTGAAGTTTAAATATTGATTTTTAATTTGTTGATATGTATAAATGAAATATTCATGTGAATAAATGAAATATCGATGTCAATAAATTACTTGAAAATTTTATGCTTAAACATCCAAACCAAACTGTTAATAACGTTTTGGATTGAAACCGTTTCAATTCTATTTTTTGAAAATTCAAACCATATCTAACTGTTGAGATTTTAACGGTTTGGATTTGGAGGATATCCGCATCGATTCAAACCGTACCCACCCCTACTTATGATAACAAAAAACATAGAATGAGATAATGTTGATTGCTTTAAAAGTCCAAAAATGTTCTTGAATAATTAAGATGCAAAATTACAACCCTAAACTTGGTAGCAAACTCTAGCCTCTTGGCACCCATTACGCACGTGCCAATTTTCATTGTATTATTATTATTAATTATATTTTAAATAAAAAATTAATAATAAATAAATTAATATAAAGAAGAGATTAACTTTTTCTTAAGACTACAATTTTATTATTTTAATCCTCATTAATTAAATAGTATACTTTTAAAACTTTAAATAATAAAGGGTACTACAATTTTACTATTTTAACCCTTATAATTAAATAGCATGCTTTTAAAACTTTGTATAATGGAGGGTAAATTTTGGAATTTAAAAAACTTTATATATATAGATATCTATAAATAACAAAATATTCATGCTCAAATTGTTTGAATAAATCCTAATAGTTGAAACAGCTTGAAATGCTATCACAAATTACATTTTTCTTCACCGCAGTTTCAATTTTGCAATTTTAATTTTGGTCTATGCGGTTTCAATTTTCCAATTTTTATCACTGTACTTTTATAAACTAACAAATTAACTGATATCAAGGGCGGAGCAATGGTAGGGCTCGGGTGTGCTATAACACAAGGAGAAATTTTGAGGTGGAAAAAATAGTAGGTATTTTATGTGTAAAATTAATAAAAACTGAATTTAGCCCAATTCAAAATTCTTAAGAATTTAAGGAAACAAAAGATATTTAGTGTTAAATCTTAATTTGATTTCTTTCATAAAAAATAGTAGGTATTTTGTATATATATCTTTAATTTTTTTTCTCAATTTACTCCATAAATTTAAGTCTTTCGTATGTATATTTTTAATTTTTTTTTTTCCCAATTTACTTTGTAAGTTTTTAAAGTTTTTATTGTTATGCTTGTGTATTCTCTTAGATAGAAGCACAATATATAATATGATAGTAAAAAAAAAAAAACTAACCCATGATTATATATATTCTTAGCTCCGCCATTGACTGATATAATTAATTATTAACTGATATAGTTAATTTTGCAATTTTGATCACTGTATTTTTATAAACTAACAAATTAACTAATATAGTTAATTTTTGTGAGATATGATCTCAGGATTATTTTAGAACTTTTACTCTAAGTTTTTTTTTTTGATACGATGATATTGGGGGAGGAAGATTACTTATACAAATTGGTCATCGACCTCGCGCTCTACAAGAGTTGAATCCGAGACCTCCCACATAACGTGTGAAGAGAATTATCACTAGGCCATAAATTAAGTGATTTATTCTAAAAAATTAAATTAAAAACTGCATCTACCCCCTATGCAGCCACCTCCCTCTCTTTCCTCCTATTTTGCCCCCCCTTCAGACTGATTTGGATTGAAACCATGGGGTGTTGAAGGATAGTTAGGAATATGCAAGAGAAAGGGCAATTTGTCGAGCATTTGAAGGATAGTTTTAATACATCTGCGGTCAAAATGAAGGTTTCAATCGAGAATTTCAAAGGTTGGGAGGTTCAATTCACCCTCCTTGCCTCTTTACGGATCAGCCCGACATAAGTAGGGGCTGATCCGTAAAGAGGTAAGAAGGGTCAATTGAAAGGAAGAAAAACGACGTTAAATTTATTGTTTATGTTCTTGTGTCCCTGCATGTGTCGTGCTCAAACTTTTATAAAAGGAAGAAAAACGACGTTAAATTTGTTGTTTCTATTATTGTGCTCCTACATGTGTTCTGTCTAATCCATTTTGTGTTCAAGTCTGATGAGCTAAAATCTTAAGCCCAACCAAACCATATTTTGTTGTGCACTGTTGAGTCCGGCCCATTTCGTGCCTCATTTTAATTATATTGTGCTTTGATCGTATCGTGTCAAGCTAGGGGTGCAACTTGGATTAGCAAATCCAAATTCGCACATGCCAATCTTGAATTTTTTTTGATACAAAATATTGGGAAAGATAGATTACATTATGCACATTGGGTGTCGATCTCGCATTTCATATTAGGTGTCGATCTCGCATTTCACAAGAGTTGAACCCGAAACCTCCCACATAACATGTAGAGAGAAATACCACTATAGCATATCACTAAGTCCTGATCCTGAATTATAACCCCATTAGATTGGTTTAAATTAGGAAAAAAAATCTGCTTAAAACTAACCCGAGTATTTTGTATTGAGAGCCGCATTGGACTTTCTTGAACTTAGAAGGAGCATGCTTATGGACGGGTTGAGGTTTACACACCCTAGTCCAACTCTAACTTGCTAAACTACGGGCAGAGCTGGGTTAGGCTTTTCTTTACAATTTTGATTTTACTTACTTCCTCCTAATAGATTTAAGGGTGTTATTTGGTAAGTCCAACCCAATTTTATAGAATTATAATTTTACTTATTTTACTTTGACGAAATTAACAGTTTTGTTTGAAGTTTAATAGTTTACAATTCAAGCTAGGTTTTTTTTAAAATTTTGGAGATGGTACGGAATGTTTCGGCATGGTGGTTAGAGGTTTATAATTAAGAGTTTAATCTCAGATTTTAGACGAAGCTGAACTTTAAGTCGTAAGTCATCAAACTTAGAATACACTTATTTTTTATTGTTTTATTGGAACGAAACTTCCATTGCTAAATTTTTTGTTATTAATTGTCAAGAAATTTTGACGGTGTCATTGGGTGTTGAAAAATTGTTGCATGGACTACAGACTCAGACAGTGACGTTATTAACGGACCTGACTGTCGTGTTACTCTCCTTACGCGACTTGTGTATCACATAACTTGACATCTTCCAGCAACAGCTACTGTCAGTTGTAATTGCCGCGTGCTTATAATATTACCTCGTGCTTATTGAACCTTCAACCTCAACAGTTGATTACCAGAATCTTTAACAAGAATTCTTGAATCCGTAATAAGCTAAAAAATAAATAAATAAACAGAGAACCAATTTTAATTTATTTTATTTTATTTGCGAATATACGAAAAAAAAAAACAACAAACGGTGATCTCCGCGCCTACAAGATTTTGATTCCATTTGTTTCAATTTTGCATCAATTTTGCAGCAGCTTCCATTTCACTGCTCATATACTTTACTCAACACGTTATCAAACCCCAATCTCTCTCTCCTCTCCTACCTATAAAACACATGATTGCGGCCAATTCTCCGCTCAATTCCGCAACTCCGGTCCACGCCGCCAACCCGACCCGAAATTACCGCTCTTGCGAGGTCCGCTGCTCCACCAGCAACCTAGGGTTTCGGTCATCCGAGCGTAGGCTGTCGGTAAACCCGACCCGGATGGACTTGCTGCACAGAATTGTAGTCGCAGGCTGCTTCAGGGACTCTCGTCGCCAGGGCCTTAAGGTTGAGATCGACAGTGGCGGCGAGGACGTCTTCGCCGTCAACGCTAACGGCGCCGTGCCTGAACATCTTGTCATTATGGTCAATGGGATCATCGGCAGGTACGCCTTTCCTACTTCAATTAATTCAAATCAATATAGTTTTTAATATATGTAGTATTATTGGTTTCTGGTATGCTTCAACTCCTTGTGGAATGCAGGCTAGTCCCTACATTGGACTGAAGCAAGATGATTTAGGTTGCTTTATTGTAGTCTAGAATTTAGAGAAACTTGGGTTCGTATTGTGATCAACTCATAATAGTGATAAGCCAAAGTCAAGCAAAATATTAAGCTTGTTAACAAATACAAATCAAGCATTTCTGCATAATTGATTCGCCACTTCAATCTTGTGAGAAGTTCAAATTTCACCATGTCAAGTCAACTTGAGTTCGACTTGGTTACTCATTTGAGATAAACTCATAAGTCATAATACTCATTGCTTGCTTATGTCCAAGGCTCCAAGCCAATCCAAGGCAGCTCAAGCTAGGCACGTCCTACATAAAACCAAACCAAACTTGACCTTGGAAAGAAATATTCAATCCATGCTTGACTCCAGAACATTTAAGTCAAGGAAAATCTAAGCACCCCAATACTTGGGCTGGCTTATCTCATTTACGCACCCAACTTAGCATTGCCTCTTTGGAAAGTTTGTTGCTTCAATAAAAAGGATATATAAAAACTAAGGGGCTCGACTAATAACCATTTGTTTGGTTTTTAGATTTCATTTTTCTTTTGTTGGGTGCTTGAGATAGGAGGAAAGTATATGGGGAAAAGGGAGATGAAAAAAGTTGGTGAGAGGGATGGGAAGAAATAAAGAAGAATCAATGAAAACAAAAGTTGGTGAGAGGGAGATGAAAGTGAAAACAACTTAAAATAATGTTTGGTTTTTAGTTTTCATTTCATGACCTTTCATTATACACTTCTTGTACACCTCTCCCACCACCCTTCCACCACTCTTTTCTATCGTCATTTCTCCCACATGTTTCCCCTCTATCTCAAACACAAAAATGAAAACTAAAACCTAAAAGCCAAATAGTTATCAAACGGGCACTAAAATTACATGCTATGTAAATGCTGGCCATTTAGGATAAATTGTTTTCTGTGGCCCTCTCTGGTTGTCTGATTTGAGACAGATTAATTGCTGGTATCTGAAATTACACGCTTTTGCTGCATGTCATTTGAAAATCTTTTTCCATGATTTCAGCGCTTCAGACTGGAGATATGCTGCAGATCAGTTTGTGAAAAAGCTTCCTGATAAAGTAATTGTGCACCGTGAGTGCTTCTTGCCACTTATGATCTCATCTCTACATGTGTCCCAAAGATTCTTAATAAATAACTAAATATCTCAGTATCTTTTCTATTTGTGTACATTTATTTACTTGGTGGGCAGTACCAGTTTGAATTTGACTGCTTATACTAGAGTCATATACAAACCTGAGTGTAGAAGATTTAAAAAAAAACCTCTTTCCAAGTCTGTTAGGAATCTTAACTACATAATACACGTGGCAGTAACTTTACATTTATAGCAACCTCCGTTTATATTTATCTGGTTTGTTAGGGTTGTGTCAATAGTTTCCTCCATCCACAACTTGATTCCCAACTTGCATGGGATGCAGGAATTTTGAATTTGGTTGCTAGGATGATCTCTATCTTGCTTAAAAAAAGAGATATTCCAGAACACATGATTATTTCTGACAATATGACTTGGTATTTTGCCTGCAGGAAGTGAATGTAACTCTTCAAGAATGACATTTGATGGTGTTGACTTGATGGGTGAGAGGCTAGCTGAAGAGGTATTTGGTAATAGCAAAGTAATCCGCATGTTTTATCATGGCATCCTTGGTACTTGCCAATATAAGAACACTTTAAAGATGAATATCAGTATTAGATAGTTGTTATTTGGAACTTCGTGCAAATCTTGAATTCTAGAATAAAATGCGATGCAGGTATTAGCTGTTGTCAAAAAGAGGTCTGAGGTGCGGAAAATATCCTTTGTGGCTCATTCCTTAGGGGGGTTGGTCGCAAGGTATGCCATCGGGAAGCTGTACGAACCTTTGCCAATAACCGAACCCTCAGGTCATAACGGTAATTGCTTAACTGAAGAGCATACAAATAATTTGACACAATCCATTGACCAGCCTCACCATGGTACAATTGCTGGACTAGAAGCAATGAACTTTATAACGGTGGCAACACCACATCTTGGTTCAAGGGGAAATAAACAGGTAGTTCGTTATAAACAAAAAATTGAGCATTTATGAACACAGACGTTTACGTGGAGTTTAAGTGCTTTCTGTTTCTATATGCAAAGTTATTTTCTGTAATCTTGTAGCTTTATAAAGTGTGATTTATTATTGATGATCCAGTTTATATTATTTTGGTATTCATCAAAGATTTAAATTGGATTTTCTAATGGAAATGGGAAATTTTTAATGGTTTGGTAATTCATTTTGTGAGTGGAAAGACAGGTTGGTTCGATAACTGGTATGAGTAGTAAAATATGTAAATATGACAAGTGGCTGCATGTTGAAGAATTCCTAATTTTGTTTTCTGTTTCTTGCATTCTTTATTAGAGAATCTTCTAAGAAAATATTACAGAATGTTTTTGCTATATAATCAAACACCGTTATTTCTGATTGATTTTTATATTTGTCTTGTGAATTTGAACTCTGTTTTTGTAACTTTGTTTCCACAGCTCCCATTTCTCTGTGGTCTTCCTTTTCTTGAGAGAAGAGCTTCTCAAACTGCACACTTTATTGTTGGGAGATCCGGGAAGCATCTCTTCTTAACAGATGATGATGATGGGAGACGTCCTCTTCTTCTTCGAATGGTTAATGATTCTGATGACCTAAAATTCATGTTAGTATTGGCAGTGCACAATAGTCATTGATTCATACATATGCACATGTAATTAGTTTGTAGATGGTAAAACAAATCTTTTTCTGGCCTTTGCAGATCAGCATTACGCACATTTAAGCGTCGTGTGGCATATGCTAATGCAAATTATGATCGTATCCTTTTTCGGACTTATTTTGCTCTTAAAATTTATATATTTGTTTATTTATTCTTTTTAGAACCACAGAAGTCTTGTTTATCTTCACTTATGTTTAAGATATGGTAGGATGGAGAACATCATCAATCCGGCGTCAAGATGAACTTCCGAAGGTAAGGCACACGTGTATCCCTCTGCATTTTATGTCTCAGATACATGTTCAGGGTGCAATTGTCTGCTATGATTCCAAACTCACTCCAATATTTTCATTTCAATTATTATTTGCAGTCCAATGTACTCGTAACCGATGAGAGATATCCACATATTGTATATGTCAAGCGAGAAAGTTTTGATGATATTTGTGATAAAGGCTCTTCATGTGCTCAAGACCAAAAAATAGACTTGGAAGGTTTGTCAAACTTTCTCTGCTAAATTGTGCTTAACTACTGGAAAGCTCAGGTACCTGGGCTTTGGCCCACAAGTTGAGGGTGGGGTGGGAACTGGGCAGGTGCGAAGTTGATGGCTTTCCACCTAATTATAAAAGGACAAACCTGTTTAATATGGTGTGGACTCAGTGTTCTAAAAGTTAATCTTGTTAGCAATTGAGCTATTGTAGAACCTTTGAGCAAGATAGTTTTGGTGTTTTCTATAATAATTTACAATTCATAAAATGAGAACTTTAGATTTATAATTTTAGTATTTTGGGTTTATATCCTATGAAAATGGCATAATTCATCATTCCTTAAACAACACTTTCAAACTTGAAGTTGGAGTTCATGAGTGCAGCATTTCCAAAATACATATTAATTTACCTTTCCAGCAGGTAGTGAATTGCTGCTGTGTGTGTTTACATATGATCTGGCTGTCCCTATGACTGGAATGTATCTTACGATGATTTTGTGGCTGTTTTTCATCAAATATTCAAATTATTTTCTAGTTTACTCCCACATTTAAATTGTAATTTTCCCTTTCCTGTATGTAGAGGAGATGATTCGAGGTCTTACTCAGATACCTTGGGAACGTGTGGATGTCAGCTTCCAAACAAGTCGACAACGATATATTGCTCATAATACCATTCAGGCAAGTTTTACTTGGTGTTGCAGCTTTGGCTTTTCTATGATTTGTATGATCTATAATTGGCATGTACAAGTATGGAAAATGCTTTGTTCTGAGCTCATCTTTTAACCGTGTTAAAAGTCCCGATACTGGCCTTTTTACAATGATAATTTTCTGTTTGTACAAAATTCTGTAGGCATTTACGTTTTAGCTGACCTATAGGTATACTTCTGCTATAGTAGAAGTTTGTAGATTTTAAGCCTTTTTATGCCCATAAAGTATAGAACTTGTCAAGCTTCCTTAAGTACTATACTGGAAACAAAATATTTAGATAAAGAGCCGCCTCGAGTTTTCTTTTTCTTATATATGTGTATACTTCCTCATGCATACAGGTGAAGAGGTACTGGTTGAATTCTGATGGTGCAGATGTGGTTTTCCATATGATAGATTACTTCCTTCTCTAGTTTTCACTTCACATTTTTTGGGTACCTTCTTAATGTTATTTTCATCATTCTTAAATCTCGTCATGTATATTTAATTTATCACCTATGAAGATATTGTCATGTATATTTGGTGTCAAATGTAAATGCAGAGATGTGTAATTTAATTTCCCATTATTGTTGCGAGCCATTTCCAATCCAAATTTTTCGTATTCAAAGTAATCTAAGTTTGTGTTGGACTTCATTTTATAGTTGGTGTGTGAATATATAAAGTTAAAGGTATTTAATCGAGACTTTCATCGACCATGTAGCCTCCGTGGTGGTATTTTAGTGGCCGATGGGAATTTTACCTACATCATTTTTCTGGTAATATGATTGTTTGTTTCCCAGTGTCGGCAGCACTGCAACCAGCCAACCACCACTTCCATCTCTATGATCACTTTACCCATGCCATTGCTGCACTGCACCCTACCCACCAACCAGCCACCTCTCACCACTTACCACCCAGGTTTTTTCAATTTTATTTTATAATTATTTAATTTTGTTTCACTTCAGCTAACTTTCTTAGGTGTAGAAGAAATTATGCATTGTTTTTTTGATAAACTAGGATAGTGGGAGAGATGGAGGAGAAATGTCAGAAAAAGTATACAAAATGAATATGAAAACCAAATAATCATTGTAAGGACGCGTCCTCCCAATAATTATTGGTTTTCTTTGACATTTCTCTATTTTTCAACTCCAGAATATGAAAACCAATAATTAATGGGAGGACGCGTATATTTGAAACAAACACTTACATTTGAATCAAGTAAATAGCTTTTTAGACATTATGAACACATACCTTCCTCGATTCTGTTGATTCTGAGATGCAGAATGCAAGAACAAATCATGCCCTTCATATCTTCCCATGAAGGGCTGAAGGGCATCATTTGGTATTGGAATATGACTTGTTTTGCTGACACTTATTGCCAAACTAGCTATTACTTCTGATCCTTTAAGACACATGTCTTTGGACAAACAGGTAAATCTGCTTCGAGCAAATCAAGTTACACTATAATTTATTTCCTCTCATATATGGTGTAGTACAATAGAAAATCTCAATGGTGAAATCCGATGTCATAACTTATATTGTCCCAGAAGTAAATTGGGGAAGTGTTGAAGATAATGTACAATAATATTTGAAGCAACAAAAAGGCTTCCTCCTCTTTAGGCCGGTAACCTTTTTAGCTTTCACAAAAATTAGTGTTTTTTCTTCCTATCTACATTTACATCTTCCTTCAGGATCCATCAGTCACTTGATCTCGAGGACAAAAATTCAAGGAGCTAATCAAGACGATGAATAACCACGCTGGTCTTTAATTTTTCTGGAATTTGTCTCCTGAGAGCTGCATATAAAGATTGAAATATAACTAGTCAGTAAGATGCAGAAGAACTTTCTTATATCCATATTGATCATTGCAGACTAGTTTCAGCTACCGTTCTTGTTCTTGGCTACTTTCGCGTTTTGTGCTGGCTACCTCAGACTCTCGCGTTGGTGATGAAACCGCGGATTCATCTGTCAGCTGGCTTGATAAGCTCTTACAGAACTGATCAATTTCACACACAAAATGTTATATCAGTAAGTAAATGATTTTAGGCATAAATGGATAATCAGGTGATGGGTAAGTTCATTTTAGTTACTTCTCTGTAGGGTCCAAGCTCCCCTGCAGATCTTGATACTTCTACGACACAATGTGTGGGAGCAACTTCAATCACCTGTGAGTTGCCAATGGATAATGTGAGATTCAACTCAAAATCCTTCACTCATGACTCTGAAAAAATGTATGACAATCTCTTACCTCTGCTGATATGTCAATGTACGATCTAGAGCATCTAGTCATAATCATTTTTGCATGCATTTTCATCTGATGAAAATAAAGTATTAGTTGGAAGCATGGGCAGGAACTGGGAGAACAAAAATCAGAAGCTCAAATGTAAGTTTCGTGTACCCTGAGCTTGTTTGTTCTTGCTACTGAAAGGCTCGCGCCCATTGCAGCAGCTTCTATTTTCTTGATGGTTTCGCTAGTTGTATACTTCGATCCAAGCCTTGTTTTGTGCTTGTTCTCATCCTAAATTAAGTTACAGTTCACCATTATTCATTATAAGCACAAACATACATATCTTATGATTCTTATCGCTGTCGTTAATCTATTACTTGATCATCAACTTGCCTGTTCCTCGAAAAGACCTGACAAATCAAGATCATTTGACATGGCTATCAGCTGGAATGCATTTATAAAACTTGGGGATTTTGGGATTTTTGTGTCTCTGACATTTTCCTGCCAGGAGCAAATACCAAATCAGATAGAGATATTTGAATGAAAAGTGAGAAAGATGTTGGAATCATGTCAAGCATTTACCTCAACTGAATCGAATGCAGCATTAACATCATCTAAGTAGATTTTTCCATCATGTTCGTTTCCACACGTAGGCACATAATCCGTTTGAAACCATTCATTTTCGACAATCCCTGGTATTGTCATTCTCTGCATTGATAGGGATAACATATGAGACACTGTAAGTGTAGCATCACAAGTTCTTTTAAAGCATTGAATGAATGTACCAGAAGTATGTACCGTTCTAGGATTTGGATCGAGTATTCTGGAGATGAGCTTCTTCTGGGTTTCTGTAAACCATTGTGGAAATGTGTATTCTGCTCTCGATATCTTTTTATGTGCAAGAATTTTCAGATTAATACGAATATTTGTTTGCATTAGAAATGGAGGTTGCTAATTGAATGCTACTGAACTATACCTTTCTGTATAAACTCATGAGACTAGAGTCATCAAATGGAAGATGTCCGGCAAGTAATTCAAAGAGAATCACTCCACATGACCAAACATCTGCAGCTGCTCCATCGTAGACCTTACTCAAAAGAACCTGTAAGTCAATAATTGAAAGGATCAGTCACATACAGAAGCCAAATGAAATTCAGGTACATTTTCAGAAAACGAATCTTATAAGCTGCGTACCTCCGGAGCTACATAGCTTGGAGATCCACATTTTGTCGACAACAGGTCACCAGGCTATTAATCATTCAGAAATTTCAGCAAATCGAGAATTTGATAGGGAAACAAACAACTCAAGAACACAAGGGATTCGAAAACTTGTTGCTACCTTACGCAATGCACTGAGTCCAAAATCGGAAATCTTCAGCTTTCCATTGCTGGCCAGAAGCAAGTTTTCTGGCTGCATAAGATGCAATAGTTCTTGTCAGGTAAAAAAATCTGTGAAAGATGAAAATCTGTGACTGTTGTCAGGTATTTACTCGCCTTGAGATCCCGGTGATATACACCTTTGTTGTGACAGTAGTCCACTGCATCAATCAGTTGCTGGAAAAGCTTTCTTGCCTCCCCTTCACTACATCTTTTGGCATACAGCTTTTCAAACAGGAATAGAAATTTCAGCACAAACAAAATCTACCAAAGAAGAATTTTTTTTTTGCGGATGAGAAACGAAATGTAGATGAACCTCACCATCTTGTCCGAGAGTTGACCACCAGTTACAAATTCCATCACTATGTAAATTTTTGTCTTTGTACCAATGACCTGTAAATGAAAATTCGAAACCAAAATTCAAAAAGCATTGGATTCAAAATCGATATGATGCCAACGTTCTTCAACAGCTAAGCAACTATACCTCGTGTATGCGTACAATGTTGGAGTGGTTCAGAAGCTTCATTGTCCTAATTTCTCTCTGCACCTGAAAAATTTTGGACAACAATGATAATCATGTTCTGTTTTTCTTTTCCTCCAAGAAAACAAACAAAAATGAACGGTTTGGATTTTTGCCTGGTTCTTAAGATTGCTTTCCATGACCATATGCTTGTCCAAGATCTTGATGGCCACATACTTGCCATTGGTGCTGTCAAGTGCCAGCTTCACCTTGGCAAAAGTACCTTCTCCAATCGTCCGCCCGAGCTGGTACTTCCCTATTTTGCTTGCAAGTCCCATGCTTCTTGTTCTTGTTCCCCAGCAGTCGAAGTTAATAATCTTAAATCCCCTGCAAATGTTTCTTATATCCAGGCTGTTGTGTGTCTTTTTCGAAAACAGAAGACTTTCGATCGAATTTGGGATGTAACTTGTGCTTATTTGTAGCTGCCATACTTATGGTGCAGAGTTAGTGTGATTATTTGAGGGATTGAGGTCTAAATTATTCCCATTATACATGTGGGGTTCCTAAAAAGGCTTGGAGAAGAGAAGAGCTTCATTTTTGGTGTAGTAGCTTTAGCAGGGTTTGGCTAGTTGGTGAGGATGTGAACGTGTTTTGAATGGAAGGTAGCCGTTGATAGCTTTAGCAGGGTTTTCATATGGTCAAGCTCTTCACTCATGACTCATGAGCACGAGGATAATATTGTACTTTTCCTACTATGCAGAGGAAGATCAGCGACCAAATTGAGGAAATGTTAACAAAGGAAATTAAGCGTCCTAATCCAATAATTTAATACAAACTATACCATTAATTCTTATGGTAAGAAAAATATATATATTCTTAGGTTTATGACAAAGATGTCATTGGCATCTTTTTTGAGAGACAAGGACACAAAGATCAAATTTTAACAAATAAGAATAACTCAGCCTATAAATTGACAATCAAGGATAAAAAGTTCAACAAACAACTAAACAGACTCCTAACCACCAAATTTAAAATACCAACAATGCTCCGAAACAATAAATAATATCGGGTCAGTTGCTTATGGTTTAGTGTTTATCCTCAAGTTTGGACTATGCTCAAAATCCGAAAAGTAAACCCTATTTCATAAGCTCTCCCACCACCACCCCTACCTAAACAACCCATCTACCTCCCCTACATTTTCCCTGACAACACTTTTAATTTCGTCAAAGGAAAAAAAGTGAAAGCACAATTCTAAAAAAATTGGATTTGCCCTTGGCAATTTACACGCTTGGTACCCTTAGGAGCAAATATGTTAAAAATAAAAGAAGAATAATATTTATCAATGTATTATTGAATATTTAAAGACATACATTATATACTAGTCATAATAAGTCTAACGAGGAAAGGAAAATATTATGCTCTAATTAAACAAGAAATCAAGTCAATCAAGAATATCAAATCAATCTAGAATATTAAATCAATCTAAAATTTGTCGATGACAATTTGATTTCTAACAAAATAACTAAAATCACAATATATTCTCACAATAGTCCTTAGATGTATTAAAAGAAAAAATTAATTGATTGTACATTTTTGTATAAATTTGATTATGATTATTGTTTTCTTTAATATCCTTTTAATTAAGTAACTTTGGCGATATGTTCTAGTTGGATCTGTCCACGGTGCTTCACGTAATTGTTGATGTCATTAGAAGAAAAGGTCGTCTTCTCATTTTCTGCTGATATGTTATACACTTGAGAACTATTGTTTGACAGCCTCAAGGCTCAAACATTTGTTTTGGTCGTGGTCGATCTACTATTCCTCAAAGATTGGCCGTAAGCTGCCAACTTTGGATGTTTTGCTGGCTATACATGTGAAATAAATAAATAAGAACTGCCAAATTTGACTGAATAAAAGGCGAACCTATATCCAAAAAGTTTAACCACACGTTTTCCTTTTTTTTAATTTATACACGTGAAGATATTACTATTATGATTTACTTCATATTGCTTTTTTAGCAAGAAAATTGTGATCGGCTTTATTCCCAATCTCACAAAGCCAGCTGCCCTTTTTTTTTTTTTAAGGGTATGTGGAAACACTACAGCCTCTTCATTTTTATAGATAGCTACTCCCTCGATCATATATATATACTCTACTTTTCTGTCCTCCACCGGTGACGGCACCACTCCAGGCTACGCCTAGGGCTATATATATATATATATATATTTGATTATTTAACATAAATTGTTCATATCTATACAAACATTTATTTGTATTATTATGTGACATTTTTCCTTGTTATAAATAGACATTTTGAAGTATATATAGTTTGCCTTATCAATTATCATTGTTTTCCATTGAAGGCAGGCCAAGTTGAGTTTTGTGACACAGCCTTTCTATCTTTGTTTTTGTTTTTCCCCCAAACATTTAAGGAGTCTTCCTTTTTAAGTCAACGCATTGACGACTGGATGCTTGCAGGTGCATGTTATGTGCACGGAGTACCTGATTGATTTTCGATTGGTTGTTGCCATGATGCACCATGTGATGTGTGTAGGGATGGACATAATACCCATGGGCATGGGTACCCAGTGGATAGTGGAGGATCCATAAATTTTTCTCAAGACGGTCAATTTATAAAGCGTTTAAATTTGTTTTGAGAAAGAAATATGTATTAGCATTTTTAACATATGGAAGATTACAAGTTATCACTGTACGTTGAGGATGCATTTTTATGTCATAAAAATGTGGTATTGTAGTATAATTTCAATATCAATATAAGCAAAAACATCTCTTCCAATATAAACCATCAATCTATCAATCAAACATTAACCCTCTCATTTTCTTATGAGGAGGAGTTTTGAATTTGTCTTGAATTTGAACTACCTGGATGAATTGAATATTTCCATATAGCATGTCATTCATCTAAACGATCAAATATTCAAGAAAAATCCATATGATTTTGATTTCTAATTAGGGATTTAGAAAATAAAATTAATGGGTTGTTAATGTAAAATTAGGCTTTCTTATTAGAATTAGAGTTTTTGAATTAGAATTATCTAGGATTGTTTTTCTTCAAAAAAATTGCTCAATTATCTGTTTTTTAATTTTTATAATTATAAGAGCCGTTATTTTAATTCATCGACTTCTTTACCCTTCATCCTTCGTCGTTTTAGTTCTCCACACCAACTTCACAATCACCACTTACTGTCATTCCTAAATCATCACTCGATCATTGCTAGGATGGAACTACTATAGTGACCATAATGCCAATCTCATCCTTACTCCATCACATTTCAACATCACCCAATGATTATCTCCTTCCGAAAAAATTTAACTCTCCTCTCAAGATATTTTTCGAACAGATTAGGTCAATAAAATGCAAGATTGGATTGTGGACAGGGGTCAACCTACTATCTCAATGAAGGAATTTCGAGGCCTTGGAGGATCAAGTGACCCTCCTAGCCCCTTGTTGGATCTGCTAGTGGGTAGGGTAAGGGTAAAAAATTACCCATCATCTACTGGGTAGGGTAAGAGTTTAGCCATAGGTATTAAATACCCATGAAGTTAAAAACAAATGCCTTATCCATCATTCAACTTAATTAACTTATATCAATACTCAATCTGGCATATTTGACAATGATGTTGA